>CM046469.1:9412500-19412500 GCA_025506415.1 Flaveria robusta | reverse complement strand
CGTTAAGTAAACTCGGGAACATAGCGTAACCCTAACCCTAATTCCCCCATCTGAATCTCGATTACTAGACACTCGTTGTGACGACGGCAATTACACAGCAAACAGCAACTACGAAACGAACCTCAATTCCGTCGTATCGTCACTCGCCTCCGCCACCACCACCGCCAACAACGGCTTCTTCAACCGATCCGCCGGTCAACCATCAGACACAGTCAACGCCTTCGTCTTATGCAGAGGCGACGTCCCGCCGGAAACCTGCCGCCGGTGCGTCAATGACTCTTTCGGTGCGGCGAAAAGGATTTGTCCGTACCGGAAAAGCGCGACGGTGTGGTACGACGACTGTATGTTGAGATTTTCCAACGAGACGATCTTAGGAAGTGTGGATACAAACGGTAGATTGATATGGACTGCTGATAATTTGCAGAACGCCGATGAGTTGTATCAGGCGATGAGGCCGTTGATCGATCGGTTGAAAAGTGAAGCTGCCGGAGGAGATTGGCGTCGGAAATACGCCTCCGGTGATACACCGGGTCCCGGATTTATGACGGTTTATGCACTGATGCAGTGTACGCCGGAGTTATCAGATGATGAATGCTATAGTTGCTTAGAGACGGCGATCAACGAGATTCCGAAGTTAGCTAGTTTAGATGTGCGAATTCTGTTCCCGAGTTGCATCCTTAGGTACTCCACTTCACGTTTCTTCAACGCCACCGTGGTGCTTTCACCGCCACCGATGGAAGCTCCGCCGCCGCCGGTGCCGGTGCCGGTGCCGCCCTCATCGCCACATCCAAGTATTTAAGTTTTTGTTTCATTACATTTATCATAATTAAATATAGTACACGTTTGACGGTAAATGATATAAGATGAAAAATGAAAAGAAAATAAAGAATTTGTTTTATAGAAAAATAACAAAATGAAATAGAAGATTTGATTTTTATTCTGCTTACTGTAAATGCGGGGTTAGCTCATTTAATAAAAACTTTGTCTTTTGAATAGGTCTTGGGTTTAAACCCAAATATGATTTAATTTAATGTAATTTAAAGTATGAATATGATAAATATGCCGTTTCACAAAAAAAAAAAAAAAAAAAAAAAAAAAAAGTCCCACCTCCATTGTTAAATTGGTCTCATGTGGATTTGTGGATTTAAACAGAAAGTAAACGTGTGTCCAGATTAAACCAGTCAATAATAAATAGCATTGCGTCACTAGAAATAAAATTTGTAATGAGTTAAGAAAAATATATATTAAAAATTATTAAATTTTGTTTTTATATATTTCGTAAAAATAACAAAATTATCTTTTCTATATAAGCAAGTCGGCTCGACTCGACTCATATATAAACAAGCCGGGTTTGAGTTTACATTTTGGGCTAGTTACGATAAACAAATCAGCTTTGCTAGCTTGATTTTTAATAAGCTGTCCCCGAGCCCATCCTACGCTTCCGGCTTGGCTCATTTACAGCCCTGATTATTCCGTTTACTTCATACAAAAAGTCCTCTTAATTGTAGCGTAATGCGCTTCTGATAAATTAACAATACAAATTGAAAATGAAAACGAATGTTTTTTTATTTATGTTTTTATTTTCCTGTGAGATTTGCAGACAAGAACAATAACACAAAAATCATAATTATTGTTGTCACTGCAACCGTTAGTCTTGTGATATTGGCTTCGATTTTCCTCTGCGTCTGCATGAGACGAAAAAGAAAGCTTGAAGGACCGTTGCAAAAGGTTTCAGGTCAGTACGGTGTTCATTTCATCTTTTCTTTCTTATGGGCTCTATCTTTCCAACATTTGCGACGATAATTGCAGTTCATGAGCACCGCGATAGCGACAAAATTAGCACAGTCAAATCGTTGCAATATAGCTTTGGTGTCATTAGAGCAGCAACAAATAACTTCTCACAAAATAGTAAGCTTGGAGACGGTGGATTTGGAGTTGTTTATAAGGTACACTATACAAGCTGCTAGAAAACCACTACTTTAACATGTATAGAAAAGTTTCAAAAAAAAAAAAAAATAGCCGTAAAAACTTTGAGTGACTTTAATGGAACATAATTTCTCAGGGGAAGTTAGAAAATGGAAAAGAAATAGCAGTAAAAAGGCTGTCAAGGGGGTCGGGCCAAGGCGAGGAAGAATTCAAGAACGAGGTTTTGTTACTTGCAAGATTGCAGCACCGAAATCTGGTTCGGCTCCTGGGGTTCAGCCTCGAAGGTTCTGAACGGCTGTTGATGTATGAGTTTGTGCAAAATGCCAGTTTAGACAAGTTTATATTCCGTAAGTTGAATCTTATATATTGATCAAAATTTACTGTATGATGTAATTTTTTTTTATCTGAATGCATTCATTTTAGATCCTGCGAAGCGTTTGATTCTTAACTGGGAAAGGCGATACAAAATAATCACAGGCATTGCAAAGGGACTTCTGTATCTACACGAAGATTCACGACTAAAGATAGTTCATCGAGATCTGAAAGCTAGTAACATTTTGCTGGATGCCGAAATGACCCCAAAAATTGCAGATTTTGGGACTGCGCGGTTGTTCACGCCTGAAGAATCCCAAGCCAACACTTATCGGATTGTTGGAACCTAGTAAGTCTCTTCAAAAATGTGTCGCATAACTGTCACGAACCTGCTAAAATTCGTCACTATAAAAGGGCATCACCAGAATTATCCAGAAATGACTTTTGCTGACACACATTCAATAAAATGTGTCTAGACAAGTATCAACAAATTTGTTGATCAAGAAAGTGTCATTAATGTGGATTGATTGTCATTGTAGGCAAAACAAAACTTGTCGCTAAAGATGGTACACCATTGCTATAAAGTTAGCTTGTGAATTAAGCACTCTAATTAATAAAGAAAGTTCATTGAGCTACGAAATTAACACGTTTTCTTGTTATACGTATTAGTGGATATATGGCACCAGAGTATGCATTGCATGGACAATTCTCGGTTAAATCAGACGTCTTTAGCTTTGGTGTACTGGTTTTGGAAATTGTAACGGGTCGCAATAATCATAGCTTCCAAAACGGAGTGGTGATCGAGGATCTTCTTAGCAATGTAAGTCTTAGCACTTTCGATCGCCAAAAAGCTATTTGCTGCCACAATTACTATCATAAATACCTAATTTTCTAGTAGTGTGTACTTACTACCATAGAACATTTGTTTTATAAGCTACGTCTAATTTCCTTCGTAACTGTTGATACTACCAGAAATTTTTATCTCATGTTGTAATTTGTACTTTCCAGGCATGGAAATGTTGGAGGGATGGAACGACTTCGAGTTTGATTGATTCAACACTGAAAGATGGTTCAAATTCTCTACGCGACATGATCAGATGCATACACATTGGCTTATTATGTGTTCAAGAAGACGCTTCAAACAGGCCAACCATGGCTTCTGTTGTTCTCATGCTCGCTAGCTCCTCTATAACCCTCGCGGCCCCATCGGAGCCTGCTTTCTTTGGGCATACGCGCACGAACTCTAATCGGCAAGAACCCCTACTCAAAGATGACACTTCAACAGGGACCAATTCTAACAATCTGGAAAGTAAACATAGAACATCTTCTGTGAATGACTTGTATTCCCCATAGACAAATATTTGTTGCACATGTTTGTGATTTTGTGAATTGTGATATAATTTTTTTTTTAATTTATATTTATATTTATATTTATGTATTTTATAAACTAGGGAATTTTCCACACAACCATTGTGTGGAAAATTCCATAATGGTTTTGAATAGTAGTACACAATCGTAAAATCATATCATGACGTAGAATCTCAAGGTATCAAAGAAATAGAACGAAAGAAATAATATTAATAAAATAAAAAACAAAATAAAAAAAATGAAATGTAAGTCTTTTATATAAAAACTAATATTTTTCATATACATCTAAATGAAACTAGGTATATCCGTTACCGCGCGTTGCGTGATGTGTTTTTGTTTGTTCAGCAAATGATGTAGAATTGTGGTGAACTCTGTTTTAGTTTGTTTAGCGTTGCTTTTACGTTGTCGTATAGGATGGGAATTTGAAGTTGGATAAATTGCATTTTTGATAATGCTTCTGCTTGGGATTAAAACATTTGCTGTCTACTTACATGTTTTGTACAAAAATGCTCGGGTTTTGGTTGCAAATTCCATCATTAATACAAAAGACAAGACCGGGTTTCGGCATTAACGTACTATTGCCATGGTCTCTGGATCAAAATAGACATCTCTGTTGTAGCGGTTAGTTACTTTTACTTCTGAAAGTACACAAAAGGCAAGATCTGCTAGTCTTCAGGGTCTATCCAAAAGTAAACAACCATTAATAATAATTTAATGGAAATTTATGTGGTTTTTGTTGGTCGTGGGTTCGTACCTTCTTTAGTTGGGTGATGCTGGATGTTTTGCCTTTTTGGATGAACTGGTTTGTTCATCTGCATCTACTGTATAAACCAGTTGTTAGTCATGTAGGGAAATATTAAAACAATTTACATTTAGATATTCATGATTGATAAAAAGCATATAAGTGTAATTTTAAATGTTATATTAAAAATGTAAATTCACTGAACATAATTCCTCACAATCAATATGGTTTTATATAAATGTTATCATTGGGAAGATGCTCAAGAATGATAGTATTCTTTTGCTCCATGTACCTTGTATAACATTTGCTCTACTTGTAATGTGTTTAAAAAGATTTTTAGGGTAAAGTACCTTCATCTTGCAGCACGGCTCGTTTGACCGAGCTATTAAGTTGTGGTCTCACTATCCTTTGATCCGGATATGGAGTATGTGGTGCTGGTGTGGCTGCTGGTGTTTCAAGTTGCGTTACACTGCCGACTGTGCATCTGGTTAGGGCGCTGTTACTCGCCTTTTGTCCTTGTACATGAAATCTCATCCTTTTACCGATGATTGCTTGTATAGGTGGTGGTATGATAGTGTTGTCATCATATCCTTCCTTGGTAATGAGATCAAAGCAACTCATGCCTGTTAGTGCCTTTAGTGCTTCATCAAAGATTGTTGAATTTATCTGTCCTGTTTCATCGAATAGGACTGCAGAAATCCGGTATCTGTTTTCTTTTGTAATGTTATTATGTTGTCTAATTTTCAAAAAAGAAGGGTAAATTTACTTACGTAAATCTGGGGCTGTCAAATGAGCCATCGGTTGTGCAGAACCACTGCGGTGCAGTCCGGTACATCTCTGTGTTGCATCTTGGGCATCTTGCTTGGTACCAGTCTTTGGTTGTTGTGATATGGACAACTGACGCATTGATAGTGAACAGACGACCCTGTTAACACAAAATATATGCGAGAATAGTATAATAATGAGAATAAATCTCTTGTAGGGTATAGGTCAATGTCATGGGTATGCCATATATATATGGAAAAATTATTTGTCTTGTTTATTTTCTATTGTTAAATGTAATAATGATTTAGAGATAATGCATCGTTATTGTTTTAATACCGCTACTTCGTGTCTTTCTTTTTGCAATAGCTGCTCAATTGTTGTTTGTCTTGGTGCAGTAACTGTAGTTTCCCTAGTTATTGTAATCCTTTCGTTCCTGATCTCGCCCTGTTGGTCCCGTACTGCATTGTATCTGTTTAAAAAGTTTTTTTGCCGCCAATACGTTATGAGCATATAGTATATATTGGTATATTTTGTTAACAAAAGAGCAGACCTGTCAATGAGAATTGTTGTGTCGGCACAGTATGGATTTAGGTAGACAAATGTGGCGTTTGTGGATGACAATTGCGGTTTGCCTGTGGTATGTATTTTTAGGAGATTTAGATTATCACTGATTCTTTCCATGTGTTTGCATACATTTAGAACCGATTTACCTGAGATTGGACGGACTTTTACCCCGGTGACGGCAATGACAGCTGGCTTTTGAACATTTTCAATGGCAGTCCGGTCAAATCGTTCATTAGACCGTGCAATCTCATCCCATATCGCAGCATGTATTTCCTGATTACTGTTCATGACGAATATATGGTTTCAGTATACAAAAATGAAAGCATTTTCTTACAATTATAGCATCTGGTAACATTTATATCTGTGAATTAAAATTTATCATATACAACAGATGTCAATATGGCATTATTACTAAACGGTGGGTCTGTATTACGGGTGAAGTTCATAGTAGAAAAAAGGCATTGACTTGGGGATCTGTAGATGTAGACTAATGGATTTGAAATGGTAGATTATCTTATACTAATTCCAACCTATATTTAAAGTAAATGTAAACATGCTAATATTTTTTATAATGTTTTCATAAAATGTTTAATTATATTACCCTCTATCATTAATCATAATTTAATCTGTTCGTTTTTGTAACAACAATCTTAATGGGGATCTGTAGATGTAGACTAATGGATTTGAAATGGTAGATTATCTTATACTAATTCCAACCTATATTTAAAGTAAATGTAAACATGCTAATATTTTTTATAATGTTTTCATAAAATGTTTAATTATATTACCCTCTATCATTAATCATAATTTAATCTGTTCGTTTTTGTAACAACAATCTTAATGTGTTAAAAAGTTGATATACACATATACCAATGGCCCATAATAAAAATACATGTCTTCAAGCTGAGCAATATTTATATAGATTTTATAACGGATATCAGGTTACCTGTGATCTGTAAGTTTCAGAATGGTGTACGGGTTTCCTGCATTAGACGTTTTATCCTCAATTGCTTCCAACAAGCCGATGTAATCTATTGCATATGTCTATAATAAGTTTTTTTTACGAATAATGGGTTGGGCGTATAATCTGAATGCCTTGATACCTGTAAACTCTTTCTTGTTTCCACATATCAATTCTATTTTTCTACGACTCCCAAACTCAAAGTAGTTATGAGGAAGATCGTCATTGTCTGGTATGGGGGTGATGGTACTCGCTGCGCCAATGCGCAAAGTAGTACGATGTGTTAGAGTATTTACATACTCCTCTGGATCTGTACAAGCGTACTTTTCAATCCGGCAACATGACAGTAGCTTTAATTTGCCTTCCACGAATTGTTGGTCTTTAGCCTTGGCAACTGCTTGAATTCCGTTTCCCTGTTTCCATGGTAAAAGAAATTCATATAGCGGGTTATATCTGAAACATTATTTGTCATATTATTGCCAATGTGTCTGAATATATGTTGATAAAAAGATATAAGAAAGAGATCTTAAGGGTCGTACGTGCTTATCAACCAATATGAAGTGTGTCTCATTATCCCGAAACAAAGGATTCCACTTGCGTAGGACACGTGCTTCGATGGGCAGTCCGGTTTCACCTGTTTTGAGAAGGGAAAGATCTGCTATCTTCATTGTATATGTCCTATTATCAGCACATATAGAGTTAGTATATTCCATTATTTTTGATACATTGCTTAATTATTGATATTCTAAAGGTAAAAGTCAAATCATATTTATAAATCTTAAACCTGCAAATTATAGTTTACTGATACATATCAATATATCTTCAATAAGGTTTTTTTGGTTGAAAGCTATTCCTATCCGCCAACTAATAAAAATTATGCTGCCTAAATGCCTACTCTCCTAAATGTTCTCTTTCTTTCTTTTGGTGACACACTAATGTATGGGTGCTTGAAACATGTATAATCACAAGTTGGGTAACAGTATTCAACAAAATTCCAGATGACCAGAAAAAAATTTGTGTTGCTATTTTACATTACCGAGTTTCCGAATGGCCAGAAAAGAATTTGTATCGCTATTTTATACTAAGGCCATGCGGATGGATTACTATTGACAAAACCATGTAACACGCAAAGACTTTTTTATCGTGGACTTGTGTTGCATTTAAGGTGATATCAATTATGATACTTAATACAAATATGTGCCACTTTAATGTAAATGAAAGACAAGACAGAATGTTATTTAAGCAAAGAATTTAACCTCTTGATCCCCTATCTAATATAGTAAGTCACTATAAACAATATTTAAGGTTGTATTGCAGCTATTGTTATCATTGGGTTTTATGAGTATTTTTAAGGACATCGGTGATGTAGCTCTAGAAAGGGCAACATATAGTTGTCCATGACCGAATATAGGTTCTGGGAGATATATTCCTATCTTGTTAAGTGATTGACCCTGACTTTTGTTAATTGTCATTGCATAACATGTTTTTATGGGGAATTGACGTCGTTTAAAGACAAAAGGTAACTCTTTACTATTGTACACAAAATTTATTCTAGGTATGTATACCCTATGGCCTATAGATGTACCCATTATTATGTGTGCTTCAATGATTCTAGGAAGCAATCGTGAAACCAATAGCCTCGTTCCATTACACAATCCTGCCTTTTGATCAATATTTCGAATCAGCATCACTGGAGTTTTCTTTTTTAGTTTTAAATGATGATGTGGAATTCCATTAAAATTCAGTTATTCAGATATTCAACAGGATACATTACATTACATCTATGTCAGAATCGTTTTGAGAGTGTGGTACCATTGAGTCGGTGTTTAAATACGACACAGAGTCACCTGGACACATGTCGTGAAGTAAATCATTGATTTCATCTACAGTGTCATTCTTAGGGCAAATAATGGCCCTGCACGCCATGTTCTCTGCTGTAGGATTTTCTAGCACACTCTGATCATAAACAAACTCTATTAATTTTTCTATTCCCTTGTCGTCTGGTTTGATGAGAAAATTCTCTGGTATTTCAATTCTTTTTACATCAGGGTTATCAGCATTAACAATTGTGCCAAGTTTTCCATTACCAATCTCTAGCAACCATGTTGAGAAGAACTCCATCATCGGAATGTAATCGGTTGCTGGGGAAGATGATGAAAGTCACATGTTTTCACATGTTTTCGGTGAGCTTGTAGATCTTGAACCGGTTCCAGATGTATGACCTTGGGAGGCATGAGTCTAGCAGTTCATTTTTTGTGCATTTGGGTTTTACAGGCAAAGTCTGTCTAAAGTCACCACCAAGTAAAATGGATTTTCCACCAAACAGCTGACAATCATTGGTTGTAATGTCCCTCAATGACCTATCAAGTGATTCAAGGCATCTTCTATCACTCATAGGAGCCTCATCCCATATTATTAAACTCGTTTCAATGAGTAATTGAGAGAGGTGGGTGTTTTTTTACATAGCAGAGGGACTCATCTGTTAAATCAAGAGGTATCTTAAACCTCGAATGTGCTATCCTACCACCTGGAAGCAGCAGTGATGCAATACCCGACGCTGCAACAGCAAGAACAATTTGTCCAGTTGATCTTAAAGCCGAAATTAGGGTTTTCCACAGATATGTTTTACCGGTCCCCCCGTGACCGTACACAAAAATCAAAACTTGGGTAGCGGTGTCAATTGCTGTCATCACATCATTGTATACACATAGTTGTTTAGGATGAAGTTGTTGTCGTAATCTGAGATGATCCTCGCCCAACGCATCTCTATCATAAGTTCTTTCCTCAAGGATTAAACGATTTGTTATGGCCATAGACGTTGTGATATCAGGCAATGGAAGACCATAATCTGAGAGAGTTACCAATGCAGAGCTGGAGTTTAGTAAATTTTCAATCTCGTAAAGCACATACTGTTAAAGATCTATGTTGGAGATAACCATTGGATGATTGTCAGCACTGTTGTGAAGTCTTCTACTTATATCATCACCCATGCTATTCCAGTGTTCTTCCCAGAATTTCCTTGGATTAGAAATATCACAATACAAAAGCATGTACACAAACAACCGCCTTAGTTCAGCAGACGATGCCCATGCAGTAGCCTCTGTAAAGGTTGTTGACCATTCTGTGTCATTTCCAATCAGGCCAAGTCTATCACAGGCATTCCTGAAAGTCGGTAACACAACACCAGAAACTGTTCGGATCTCGGCATAAGAACGACACCCAGTTTGACATGTGAGCAAAATTCTGAGGTAGAACAACTCTCCACAACTTGGATGCACATAGGCGAGCCTCCCTATGGTCGGTTTTCTTCTACCAATTCTACGACACCAACGCTTGTTAGATGCATCCCACCGATACTTAGTTAAGTAATCTATGTATCGAAGATTCCTGCCTGTTGGTGATGAGTGATTTTCCGCTAATGACTCTGAGTGGTTATTCTGCATCCATTCTGTAAGTGTTGTTTTTCCAAGGTCCGGGTTATTAACCATATCAGCCAAGCTACTCCTTTCTCTAAATGTGATGTTCTAGAACCCCTCAAGGTGCACTGCTAAAACCTGAACACTTGGGTTCTGACAATGGATGGGGTAACAGAATATTCGCCAGACGGTCTCATGGGGACAAATAAAACGCCCATCAACATAATTGCTTACCTCATCAATGGGTCCTTGGTTTGTGGATGATTCTCCTGATCTTGTGACTGCAAACTGTATCCTATCAGCTCCTTTTGATATATACTTGAAGAGATACTTGATAAGCATGGACCACCCATAATATTCAACATTGATATGGGCATTAAAGTGCAACAAAAGGCTCTTGTTATAAAGGACAACATAACCATTATCAAGCGGTATACCATTTTTTAAAAAAGAACGATCATTCAAGGGCCTTTTGTAGTGCACATACCCACCTGATCGAAGTAAGTGTTCTGCTCATATGGTTTTGGGAACCCTTTCGAACATGAGCCCTTTTTCATACACGGGGCGTTCATTCTTGGCACACCACATGGACCGTGCAACATACAATCAGTTACAATTCGAAAAAGAGGCAAATCGGTGATCTCGTCTGGCAATTCGGCTGAGATATAACGATCAATATCCTCTGGGCTTCGAATTCTATCAATGTCCGAAACCCAAATCAATGTATGACAATGTGGAAGTCCCCTTTTCTGGAATTCTATAGTGTATAGTTCTACAGAATAAAACCAAAAAAAAAAAAAAAACCAATTATTATTGAATTTTAAGAAGTTTAAAAAACATGCATAAAGGGTTACTTACCGGCACACACTTCACCAAATGGTTTCATGTTCTTCAAAAATCTGATAAAAGAACGAACTTTCATGTGGAACACTCGAGCAATGATATCGGGCTGTCCTGAGCGCTAGAACAATTCACACGTTGCAGCTCACGTTGTATTTCTGGCCAACGAACATTACATGTGAAGGTAATAAAATATTGAGGATTACCGTAGACCCGACATATAGCAAGGGCATCCTGATAATGTTTATACATATACCTCGGGCCACCAGTAAATGAAGAAGGTAACACAACACGTTTGCCAATGCTCCGACCCTCTGTGTCACCTCTCGAGAAGGCATCATGTATACCACCCAAAAATTCTGAACGAAACTGATCGTGGTTCTGGCGTATGTACTCCAACAGGTTGTGTTCAACACAAATGTAAGCATCCACCACATACTGCTAGAACAACCTTCCCGCCTTTAAGATGTGTGTGTACTGGTTGTTACGCTCATGCAACTGATAACTATAATACATTACAGTTGTCAGGTTGCGTTCTGGTGCATCCGAATTGGGGAGCAAACGTAATTCAGGGGACCATCCTTGCTCTCCACGTGGAAAAAGAAGCGGATATTGTAACGGCATGTATGACGGGTATAACTTACTCACCCTATGGGGAGTGTTGTCCTTATTTCAGATTATAACATCATAATCCCCGTACGGTGACTGCCCACCACACACAATAGCACCAAGAGAATCGGATGCAGGGGTTTCATAGCGACGATCATTTGCACGACTATAGAGCTTGATAATGAAGTCTTCTACTTCCGATTGGTGCATTAGTTCCCTAGCATTACGGAAAAGATGCACATACCTGTTCACCTCATCCAACATACGACCTATGTCGGACACATACCTATCGGATTGCTGTAAACAGGCACTTGCCGGGAAAAAAAGGAGTCTGTTGGAAACCTCGTCCTCACCATCATAGACGTACATTTGAAGAAACCTTGGATGATCGCCAGGTAACGGGCATAACGAACCAAGCCAGTGTGATATCTGACCCGCAACCTTGAAAACATAAGGACCCCATCCTCGGTTAATATCATCATCCACGCGTGCATCGAACGAAGTCATAGAGAACATGGCATTATATGCACGAATATTATCATAGAAATGTGGTTATGTAAAAAGTTGTTTGAGAAGTTCAGGGGACTCAGATGGATAGTCAAGTGACACTTTGCCACGTCTACAACATGTACTGTACTTCAGCCTAACACTTAGTGGAAAAGACGTTAAACGTTCGGCAAACCAAAATAACGCCCCACAGTATTCGTATATCTCTGTACAGTTTCCCAAATCTATATAATCAATGGTAAATGGTGCAGGGGAATCCCCAGCAAAACTCATAATAGATTCATCACTCGTCGAGCAAAAGACTGCATGTGATGAACGTTGAGCCACCCTTTCTGCAGACCGCAGCATCGACGAACGATAAGATGACTGACTCTGTCACTGGGAAGCAACATGTACATGCGGGTCAGTATTGTCGAGTATCATATGAAGTTGCGCATCTACGTTTTCGAGGTCTCCGTTGGGATGACATCTGTAGGCATATAGAACCGAAAAAACCGGTGGATAGATAAAAGCCTCCATATACATAGACAAACGATGACACATACTGTACAACATGACAACCTTTGCATAATATGAAATTAAGAAAATAAACATACAATAACACATATGAAAATAATACATTTGGACATTCAACATGTAGACAACAACACACTAACATAGGATAATATAAGCAAACTGATACAACACAGTGAAAACAATAACATTACCCGGACGAAGAACGTTCAAGTTATAAGCACAACTATAGTCACTCACTTCCACCAAAATCCAAAAACCAAGACCTGTACTTCAACAAAAAAAAAAAGATTAAAAAGGACAGGGGATGTTTTAGATAATCATACAAAAACATACTAAAAAGTATTAGAATTACACAACATATCTCATAACATTACATGTGAAGAATCACATGACCAAAGAGCAACATGGAGACCCACAAACATTCAAAACGTACAGCAGCTAGTAAATGTAAGTGCTCCTCTATAATACTCTTCTGATTAAAAAACAATATTGTTTATTTAAAACAATGTACAACAATCACATCCCTACATGTCAATGGCGTATCGGTAAAGAACGCATGCCAAACATGTAAACCACTTTTGGTCTCTGATTACCTAATCCAATGCACAATATAATATTAACAACCAGTAATATGATAAACTTAATGCAATAAAATTTCAAATATGCTGATACATTCCTAAGATACACCGTTCTTCAATCATTACATCAACATTTTACTCATCCCATGAATAGGTATATAGAAGAACAAAAACATTATTCATTCCCATACCTAATTAGAAAAACAATAACACGATCGAGATAACGACAACAACCTGGAGACCATAACATTAACCAACAAATGGTGCGTCACATATATACCAGGTAAGAAAATGAAAAATAAATTCATGATCCAAAGCAAGCAATGGGCTCAATCATCAACTCCAACCGTGATATTTTCAACTAACACACACTCGGATTAAACCATACTCCCGTCTCTAATTCCAATAAATTATTTAACATTTCTTCATACTAACCATTTAAACTCATGCTCCAAATCAATCACAGTGATATAAATGGGCATTGAACCACCTTCAAAATCATATCCTACAAAGCTTGTAGAACTGTGATTATTTCATAACCTTTAATGCAAATAACATAGCAAAATCATATTCAATATCCATCTAATTCCGATAACTATTTATCGTTTCTTCACACTAACCATTTAAACATTCCGATAGGACAAATAAACAAACATGTATTTTCCCGAGCAGCAGTCAATTATATTGTTGTTTTAACGATTATCGGGTGTACATCAGACATAAGGTTGTCCGATCCAACAACAACAACAAAAAAAAAATCTATCAATACATACACATGTAACTGGCACAAATGACACAACAAAAAGAAAAAGCAGAAACAGCAGATCAAAATCCTTAGACCAGCAAAATCCCCAAAAGATGAAATATCAAAATAAGCCATTGTGCATCACCAAACATCCTAAGCACAAAAACATACACCATAGCAAACGCAAAAAATCGAAAGAACCGTAGACCAAGAAACAACCACCTGCCAGAAGAAAGACCGCAAATGGTGAAGCGAACCAAGCAAACAGATGGTCTTCGAAGGTACAATACAACCTGTTTGATGAAGTAAAGCAAGGAAGCAGATGATCTTGGAAGGTAGCATGCAACTGTTTAGTGCAATTGAAAGTAAAAAAAAAAAAAATATGAAGACACGTACCTAAGTACGTGAAAGTCAATGGAAGGACAAAATGTTTTAACTGTTCATCTGAACCTTGTTTAATAATAAGGTAAATTATATTGTTAGAGAAAAACAACATTTAGATTGTATGATTAGGGTTTATATATGGCTTGAATAAACTGAATAAGTAAAAAAGAAATAGACAAAAAGAAATATATAAAAAGAAAGTAGAAAAGTAAACACATGGTATAAAAGAAGAAAATAGAGAAAAAGAATTAAAAAATCATAAATCAAAGAGAAAAATGAAAGGAAATTCAAAAAGTTCATTAAGAAAAGGAAAATATGAAAATAATAAAAGGAAAACTTATGTTATCACCATTGATCAAATTACACCTTATTTGATGTTAATCTAGTATCGAGACTTTTCAATAACCAAGTTAATTAAAGAAAAAAATAATATAGTCGCGTGATTCGAACCCGCATGAGGAAATTCTTACATGCGTGCCAACCACTAGACAATCCCATTTTTTTTTTTCCAAATCTCGTAATGAGTTGTATTAACCTAAAATTTAACTGAGTAATATAAAAAACAATATAACAAAAAGTGATTAGCACATGCAAACCTTTTATTGACCTTTAGAGTTAATCTAAAACACATTTCTTTTATAATAACTATTAATTAATACAAATAAAAGAAACTCTATTATAATCATCTCTGTACATTTAAAGTACTCTACATATAAGATCAAGAATTACTATTTAATATAAGAGTTAGGAAATGTTTAATAAGAAATAATAAATGAAGAATGAACTCCAAACTAATATCATATTTGTCAAAAGTATGACCAAGTAAAGAGTGGCAACTCATAATGCATACCGTTGACCCGTGTTTTTGTCCTCTACAAGTTATGTCGTAGTCAAGAATCATGAACATGTCAATATTCTAACTTCTGAATATGAAATAAATTTGTCTTAATATTAAACAACAAGTTACCTCATCATTTGACAAATAATCATAGTTTAAACTAGAGAAATTTGACTAGTTAGAATTAAATAAGGATAGAGATAAAAGTATATGATCTTACTCGGTGCTTGAATTAGTTATCGATTTGCGCAAGGGCCAAATTGCTTAATGATTTGATGTATGTATTAATTCCTATCTTACACTTTATGCAGATGATTGTTTTTCACAGTTCAAATCAATGACCTCAAAGTCATAAAGTAGCAGCCAATCAATTGCTTTAAGGCTTGCCCTATGATAAAAACATATATGTACATGATTAATTAACTTAAGAGCATTCACAACCCACCCTTCATCTTCATCTCTATAATTACATTAAAAATCATTACTTTTTATCTCTTTTTTTCAATAAAATAATATTTTTTTATATTTTTATCATTACATTTTCTCTCTCCTTCACTCACAACCACTTTCAACAAATATTAAAAAATTAATAGAGATGAACAGTGTTTTATCAAATATAGAGATGAACAGTAACATGTTCTCTATCCTCCACTCACAACCACTAATAATCATTTTCTATAATATAAAGAACACACTCACAGATTTATGGAGAGCCTGCTGTGAATGCTCTAAAAACACTATCTTCTTGGATTACATATATATATATACACACAATAGCTTTAGTAACCCGTGTATTAATCGGTTTGAATAAATAAAATATTAAATATAATAAAAATATATTATTTAAAAATAATATTTTAAGATAATATATGATTAAAATCACGTATGAGTAATAATTATAAGTAATAAAACAATACTATTAATTTTTTAAACTTTTTTTGTATTTTTTAAAAGATAAATTAAACATTTTATTTCAAAACAAATCAATTTAAAAAATATCATTTAAAAATTTCCTTTCTGTAACTCTCAATTTTAATTATTTTTTATTTATAAAAATTTTACTTTTTAAAAAACTAATTTTAAAGTATTTCGTGTTTTTAAAAAAGTTTGATATTTTAGAAAACTTTCTTTTGTAAAAGTTTGTTTCTATAGAAATAACATTAATAAAAAGATCTATTTATTAATTTATTAAAAAAACTATTATTGATCTAAAAAAGAATAAATAGTATTATTAGTAATTAATGTAATCTATAGTACCTAATAAAAAAAAGGTTTCTTTTACCACTTGTCATATTTTTAAATCATCTTTTTGACACTTGTTATTCTATTAAACATTCTCACTTTATTTTCCCTTTCAAAAGGGTATTATAGTAATTTAAATATTTAAACTAATTTCTCCCTTATAAAAAATCAATTTTATTAATTGATACATTTATCTCTCTCATCTATATTTTTTAAAATCAAGCTATGTTTTAAAAAATAAATTTTATTTAAAAAATTAAAAATTACATCTATAAAAAAATTTTATATAATATAAAATTTTCGGAAACACTAAACCTTTTTTAAACAAAATATTTTAAATTGGTCCTTTTAAAAAAAATTATTAAAATATAAAAATTTCTAAAAGTAGTTTTATTAAAACAAACAAAATAATTAGAAACCTGAGTTTCTAATAAACCAGATTTTTATAAATAATAATTTTTTTATAAAAAATCTAAAAACAAATGTTTAAAAATAAAACTATTTAGATAAGAGAGTTAAAAATAGTATAATTGTTTTATTTCTTAAACTATTTTATATATATAATTTTAAACATATCTTATATTAAAACATTGTACTGTTACTCTTCGTGTTTATTACTTATAATCCGTTTAATAAATGTTTTATAGCCTATCTATTTATCTATATATTTATCTATTCATAACAAGAAAACTTAAAATAAAACTTGATATAATTATAAGTTTTATCATACTAACTTTTTCATTTTTCTTTATTATTAATTAATAATATTGAATACTAATTTTACTTATACCATTTTTAAATTAAAAATAATATAATTTAATAAATTAAAACCTATTTTTTTATTAAAAACACACTTTTTAAAAACAAAGGTTTTATAAAATATGGAATACAACAAACTTTTTTAAAATAAATATATTTTTTTAAAAAGTATTTAAAACCCAGATATCTTTTATAAAATAAAAGTTTAAGAAAAATATATTATTATTTATTTACTTAAAGTACCTATTTATATGTAATTATAATCATATTTTATCTTCAAACATAATTTTATAATTCATAAATTTTTATTACTAATTATTTGGTATTTTGTTTATTCAACCCATATAGTACACGGGGTACTAACCTAGTTATTTAATAAGAGATATAAGCGAAAAATTTTTGATAAGAATGAATGTGGTGTTGACACGTGGCACCCCTAGTTACGCTTTTATTAGAGTAGAAAAATATTTCTACTCTAATAAAAATATATCTAGTAGGGACACATGTCAACATCATATTCATTATCAACAATTTTTTTCCGCTTTTCTCTACTGTTTAATGATCACATTAATTACTAATAATATTTTTATTTTTTTTAGATTAAAATAGTTTTTAATAAATTAAATATAAGATATTTTTACTTTGTTATTTCTAAGGAAATAATTATTCGCAAAATTAGAAAACTTTTAAAACATCAAACTTTTTAAAAAATATAAAATATTTTACATTTGGTGTTTTAAAAAGTAAAATTTTTATAAACAAAAAATAATTATTAAAAGTTATAAGAAAAAAGTTTTAAGTATAATATTTTTTAAAACGTTTGTTTTGAAATTAAAATTATATTTAAATTTATTGTAAGAAACATTTCAATCATATCATTTTAGAATATAGATTTATAATTAATAAATTTTTATTCTATTTAATATTTTTTTATTCAACCCGTGTAATACACGAGTTTACTAAAACCAGTACATATATACGAGCTTATATTCAGTTTTTTGTTACAAAGTCTATTGACTAGTTTATTTTGTTTGTTTTTACATCATCTACTTTTTTATATATAGAGATCATATTTTACGCATCACTGTAAATGAAATCATCATAGTTTACATACTTTTATTTTCTTCTTTATCCTTTTCTATGATGTTAGAACATAGCTTTTTCACGACGGCTAGTTGAAAAGTTATGATAAAAGAGTATAGCTTTTTAAAGACGTGTATTTCAGTTCACATTATTTTTTTATTTCATTTCATGCTATTTTTGAATCTAAGATCTAAAAGTATTTGTTCTTTTGCAATTAAGTAAAACTTTTGGAGGTTTTTGACTTTTGAACAATCTATTTGAGCCATTCATTCTGTTTAGTTTGTTCGTTTTCTTGATAGCTAATTAAAGTTCAATTATTTATTCATTGGTTTCAAACTAGCGTGATAAATGGCTCCCAAATTCAAATTGATAAATAAGTCCATACTGTCACCGAAAGTAACATAATATAATACGAAGTTATTCTTTGGTTGGCGTGTGCAATACGTGATGCAAAAGAAGCCACTAGATTGTGCGTTATAAAACCACTAGCTTTAGTAAACCCGTGTATTACACAGGGTGAATAAATAAAATCAAATACAATAAAAATTTATTAATTGTAAAAAGATATTTTAAGATAAGACAATATTAAAATCTTTCTTATTATAAATATAATAAAAATTTTGTTTTATAACAAACGTTTAAAAAAATATCATATTTAAAAAACTTTTTTATTCTAACTTTCCATTTTAATTAATTTTTGTTGAAAAAGATTTTACTTTTTTAAAAATATTATTTTTAAAATATTTCGTATTTTTAAAAATATTGAATGTTTTATAAAAATTCTTTTTTTATAAAAAAATATTTCTTTAGAAATAACATACATAAAAAGATCTTTTTCTTGTTTAGTTAAAAAACTATTTTAATCTAAAAAATAACTAAATAATATTATTAGTAATTAATATGATTATTTAATAGGAGAGAGGAGCAATAAAAATTTGATGAGAATAAATATGATAATAACATATGTCCCTCTTATTAATTTTTTATTATAGTAGAAATATTTATGGTGAGGTTTTCTTGATGATGGTCACCGTTGTGATTGCAATAAAAAAAATTCCCACCAATTACAACATCAGACGTTATAATTTATTTTTAAATTAACGATCCCATCCATATAAATATCACCATACGTTTTATTACTACTTACGTGACCAACAATTTCTTATCACTATCGTTAACCCACTAGAGTTACGTAAGCATTAGTAAAATAGCGACCGAAAAATAAGTCAATTGGTTTATTTAGTTAACGAGAAGTAAATAATCTTGAATGAAAAATAAGTCAATTGGTTTATTTAGTTAACGAGAAGTAAATAACCTTGAATGAATATCTTTCGACAAATTGCTGAGATTCACGTTGGTCACACGACGTACATGTAACAATATTTAAAAATAATTAATCCTATGTACACACACACTCAAAATCACAAATTGGCCGATTTTTCGGTTATCGAGGATGCATCTCGGTGATTGATGATTCGTTTACATAACTAACCGTGGGAATGGACCTATCGGGGTCACCTGAGATATCTAACAAGAGCCCTTTTGAAAGAAAATATGGTGGTTTTTTAGGCTCGGGTAAAGTAACAGAGTTGTTATTAAGCATGTTGAGGATACTAGCCATAGAAGGCCTTGCATCTGCATCTTCTTGAACACATAATAACCCGATGTTGATGCACCTAACCACATCAACTTCCGAATAAGAAGATTCAGCAACCGATGGATCCAATAACTCCAATGCTCTTCCACCCGTCCATTGTTTCCAAGCCTGGATTATTGTATGTTAGGCTCGTGAATACATAAATAAGTGTGAATCAGTCCCTTCCGTTTTACGGGTTTGTTTTTTTCAATAGTTTGATCATGAGACAACCGCAAAATGAAGATGACAAATGAACAAAACACTTGGGGATACGAGTATACGACCGAGTGATGCCCATTTGCATGAGAAATTAAGATGGTTTTTAGACCTTTTACATAACATGTAGGGTAATGGGTCAAAACAGGTTAAGGTTAAAACACCTCATTTTCCAGTACAGGCCATAAACGACGGGTCATTTTGAGCTGACCAAAATATTGTTTGTCCATTTTTGTAAATGGTTGATGCGTTAATTTGTATTAGAAAAATAAACTTACTCCTTGAAAAAAATGATTGGGGCTGTATGCCTTAAAAATTAACTTTGGGCGCCATTTAACCTGTTTGACCCTTTTAGCTAAATCATTTGCCTTGAGCCATTTAATCCGTTTGAGATGAAAGCGAAAAGGAAGAGAAAAAAACAACTAAATGCCCAATTTCATTAGCTGAAATTGCCACCTTTAAAATTAGCAACAGAAGCACACGAAGTTACTTACAAAGAGTAGGAGATCCTCAGCATCATTTTGCTGATAAAAGCTCGAGTTTCTTCGCCCACTAACAATCTCAAGAACTATGACACCGAAGCTGAATACATCAGATTTCACTGAAAAATGTCCATGCATAGCATACTCTGGTGACATATATCCTCTGTAAGCAAGTATCAAAATTAGAGGTTAAATTTTCTCTTTAAATGATTACAAGGGTTTATAATCAAACACTATTATACATAATAGTAGTTGCAAAACATTAAAAATTCAAGGATATAGCATAATGCATTCTAATAATGATAAAAAACTTACAAGGTTCCAGCAACTTTCTTTGTGTTTCCTAGAGTTTGATCCACCTCAAAAGTCCTAGCCAATCCAAAATCCGTGATTTTTGCATTCATGTCCTGATCTAGTAAAATATTACTAGCTTTGAGATCTCGATGGATGATTCTTAACCGAGAATCTTCATGTAGATAAAGCAAACCTCTGGTGATCCCTCCTATGATTTTCCATCGTGTTGCCCAATCCAAATGGCCATGTTTAACAGGGTCTACATTGGCCAGCCAAACGCATGTTAGATGTGACAATGCAAAAAAAGGGTGCCAAAATCTAACAAAAACTGTGAGTTTTGTATTTGGGACTAACCAAATATAAAGTAGTCTAGACTCTTGTTTGGAACATATTCATAAATGAGTATCTTCTCTTTTGATTCATGGCAAAAACCTAAAAGTCTTACAAGATTTCGGTGCTGAAGCTTAGCCACTAAAACGGCCTCGTTTACAAATTCTTGTACACCTTGGGAAGATGTTTCTGATAATCTCTTCACTGCTATTTCTTGCCCATTTGCAAGAACACCCTGCAGGTATAAATGAAGATTGTAATAATAGTGTTTTCTTGTTCAAATATTACCAAAATAAGGTTTTTATCTAGTACTAGTTGTGATTGCACTATTGCAGGAATAGTAGAAAACGAAAGATGGTTCAACAACTCTCTTAAAATTCCGTTATATTATATGAATAATATTTTAGTACTCATAAATTAAAGAAAACCCCATATTTATGACGAAAACCAGACTACAAAAGGGAAAGATAGGAAAACGTCATCTTAAAAGGTTGTAACTATTTTCTTATGAACTTAGGAAGTATAAATAGTTCTTTATCCATACTAGCCTCTGGTATAACACTAAAAGCAATGAATTACTTTGTACCTTGTAGACAAGACCAAACCCACCTCTCCCGATCTTGTTCTTTTGAGAAAAGTAGTTTGTTGCAACTTCAATTGTCTTCAAATCGTATTGCAAAGATTGTACACTTGTGGTCTCCATTCCAACTAAACGATTACAAAAAGCTATTAAAAAGACAGAACTTTGATATTAAATTTGAAGATTCTTATAGGGGTTACTTTTCAAATAGTCTATTGCATGTTCCTGTTGCAAATGGATGTACTGTTCATGCCAAAATATAGATAAAAACAATATATTTTGTAAAAATGGTCAATTCTGGGCAAAAAGTTATCAAACAGAATAGTTTATCCAACAATGGTAGTATGTTGCCAACTATAATGTTTTCTTATTTATTTTGCAAGAACAATCATAATCAACGATGAAATTCAAGTACTAAATTTTAAAAAGTAAACTGGTCATCAGTTATGGATAGAAAATTTACCAGTGTCATTAGTTGAAGTTTGTTTCTGTTTCGCAAGTAGAGAAGAGAAGCTGGTGGTTTCTTTCTTTGACACTCTGTCCTTTCGCCTTGTTTTAGTGAGAAAGAACCAGACGCCAATTCCAATCAACCCCGCAGAGACACATGCCACGGGAATGACCACAGAAATTGTTCTTGCAGTGTTGCTCTTTTTGTCTGATTTAAAAGTATTTGTTAAGATTCAATGTCATTTCAAAACAATACCATTACTTGATCTATCAGATTAACCAATAAGATGGATCATGGGGCACTAGAAAACTTGGAATACACTTAAAAATTCAAATTAAACAAAAAAATTGTTAAAGCCAGTTATTGAGAAGTTCTAAAACCAAGAGGAGTTAAGTGTACAAGGCTTAGTCTCCAAGGGTAAAGAGTTATAACACATTAACTAGGGTTATTAAATAGGGTTTGAGACTCATTATGGCTGCTCAAAACCCAATGTAAAAGAGAGTTTTTGGTTCTTGTTGCTTTACCTTGTTCCCTTGTAAACACGTGGGGATTTCTCCTTGTGTAGATACTAGTGTATTGATTCATTGTGTTCCGCTTGTTTTCTTGTGTTGCTGAGTGTTTATCTGTGCTTTTAATCTATTAGTATCAAAGCCTATGAATTCATATTGAAAAGAAATAAAAAATTGAGGGTCAAAGAGATAATGCCGAAGTTTGATGTTGAGAAGATTGACAGGAAATATGAATTCAGGTTGTGAAGGGTTAAGATGTGAGCGTTGCTTGCACGTCATGGTCTAGTTAGGGCTCTTGCTGTAGATAAAGTTTGCTTGTGACGTCAGTGTAGTAGGAAAGAGATAACACGGAGAAGTCTCACAAGGCAATTATTCTGAGCCGCCTAGGTGATAAAATTTTGTATGAAGGGTTGAAAGTGGCACCAGCCATTGCCTCTGGTCCAAGTTGGAGAATACGTATGTGACCTAGTTCCTAGTGAATCATTTGTACCTAAAAAAGAAAATGGTAGCCATTTGATATAGGCCACGTAAATCATTTGATGTCCTTGTGAGATGAATGGGGTTGGGTATAGTTACAACTTACAAGCCACATGGCGGATGCAAGAGTATGATATCCGGGGCGTATGGTATGTGCTAAAGTTATAGAGAAGCATGATATTTTCAGGGACATTTAATAGGTCTGGTTATATGCGGAAAGCCATCCCAATCAGCATCACTATAGGCTTGTAGCTTTAGTGGATGCCATGTGTGGAAAAATAAGCCACGGCCAAGTGGGCCAAGGATCTAACTAATAATACGTTTGACTGTAGTTAAGTGGAGACGCCAAGGGAACTACATTAACTTGTTTACCATGTGAACTGCATAAGATATATCTGGTCATGTGTTGGTTAGATAGATTAGACTACCAACCAGCTTCTGGTATACAGTAGGGTACTCGGGAAGCGTCCCTCGACTAGTCTATATACATCCTTTGTTTCTATGGGGGTGTCTATTGGATAACTCCATGTGAGTCCGAATATTAGGACAAAGTTCTTAAATATACTAGTGTAGTAGTGTTGATTCACAAAAATCCCTCATGGGTGATGATGAAACTCTTACCACAGAAAATAAGTGATCTGGCTGTTGGAGAAGGTCTTTCATGTGGAAAGTGGAATGCAACAAATTTAATTTTTGTTCATGATAGCTTCACTTCCATGTTAGAACCAATGAGCATTGTATCATCCACATGAACAAGAATAACCATCATCTTACATGTCATTTGTTGAAAAAGGGAGGAGTCGTATTGGCCTTGAATACATGAAAAGCATTCAGACCATACTCATGATGCCTTTTTTCAAACCATATAAGGAACGTTTTCATTTGCAAATATCGTTAGTTGAAGAAGTAGACATTCATGAGGAAGTGTTATGTAAACTTCTCGCATATCACCATTTAAAAATGCAGTTTTGGCATATATGATTTATGTAATGTAAAGGACATGACTGACAGTAGCAAGGGCTAATACGGTTCTTACATTAGCGATAGCTACTGGTGCAAATATTTCATTGTCAAGTCCATACTCTTGTTTGTTCCCAAGAACTACTAGTCGTTCCATGTAACAGTTAATGGATCTTTAAGAATGGAGCTTGATAGCAAAAAAGAACTTGATATCTAGCGGTTTCACAGATGGGAGTTGGGGGACAAGCTACAACATCGAAAATGTGACTTTCTTCTGCTTCAATAGCTTTTAGCCAACACCCGTACTCCACTGGATGGAACAGAAATGGAAGACCAAGAAGGATTCAAGATTGGTAAAACCAAACCTATCAGTGGGTTGACCAACTAGAAAAGAAAAATCGATGTTCTAAAGGAATTTCTCGAGATTATGAATAGAAGTGCTATTGATCTTCTTTTGTATTTTGAACTGTTTATCTCTAATTTCCAACAAAAATCATTTCACAATTCACACACAAAATCAAATTTCAACTCGAATGATCATATGATTCCCTTAAACAATGTAAACAAGAGAAGTAATAGAGCAATCAGTACCTGAAGGTAACTTCAACGGGCCGGAGATGGCCGGAGGATCGTTGTAGAAATGTTCATTCGAGTACCTCACAAAGCAACTCGGAAAAAACACCCGTGCTGCTACTCTACCTCTACAACAAGCATTAAGCTCAGTAATCGTATCATTCAAACATTCACTGCACTGATCCCTCGATAAATCAGGCGTACATTGCATCATCCCGTAGATCGTCAACGAATCCGGCCCAAACGTCACATTTCCGACCGCCATTTTCCGGAACGAATCTCCTCCGGCAGCCTGTGCCTGCAACCTAACAGTCAAATTCCTCAAAGCATCACTAAACTCACCGACATCGGAAACCATAGCCGTATTATACAGCTTGTCGAAAGCCCAATTATCAAGGACTCCGATGATTCGCCGATCAGAATAACGCACGATACAATTCGAGTACCACGCTGCCGCCTCCTTCTGGTTAGGGCAGTTCCGCCGGAGAGACGGGATCGAGCTCTTCACACAATCCTCACAAGCCTCCGGTCCGATATCGCCGCGGCAGAGGGCGGCGGCGTTAACCGGTGTATCGGTGTTGTTTCCGGCGGTGTGGTGGTAGAAACCGCCGTGGTTTGCGACGTTTGCTGGAAGTGAATCAAGTGCGATTTCTAGGGTTTTTTGGTATGCGGTGGTGGTGAAATTGCTACTGTTTCTGCACCTGTAGACGCCGAAATCAGCTGATTGAGCTCCGGCGAGAAGAACACCGTTGGTGATTGTTTGAAGAAGAAACACGAATGAAATTATGGAGTTCATCGTCGGTGATATGAGATGCTTTTGGGTAAAATTACATGTGTTTAGCGTTAATTATTTTTGTAGGTGAGATCTGGAACTCACCTGCTGGTGTGGTGTAATGAAGTTTTGTATTCGTTATCATGAAGAAATAAAAATATTATTTGAAGATGTGTGTTTATAAATCCTCTTAATTCTGATAATAGAATAATCAAATGATACACGTGGCATTAGAAGTGTATAAACTGGGTTTTTTCTTTAAATCTGTGTGTTTTTTTTTGTTCTGAGATTAAATCGGTTTTTTTTTTTTCAATCAGTTTGAAAATTCAAACTGGTTTTGAAACCGGTTTTTTCGGAAAAAACGATTTTTTGCGGTATAATCAGTTTTATTCCCTTTGAACCGGCTTTGAAAGTAGTTTTGGGTGTCGGGTTATCAAACCAGTATACAAACCAACGGTTCGAATTGGGTTTGAAACCGGTTTGGCTAAAACCAAATTTTTTAAACTGGATTCGTTTCTTCATCTTTTTTTCCCGACCCGGTTTTTTTGTACACCTCTACATGGCACCATCACATTATTTATCATCAAAATTTTCTCGCTTATTTCTCCTGTTAATACATTAATTACTAATAACTAGTTATGGTAAATCTGTGTATTACACGAGTTGAATAAATAAAATATTAAATATAATTCAAATTTATTAATTATAAAACGATATTTTAAAATATGGTTGATTGAAATAACGTATAAGTAAAGACTATGCGAGGTAATAAAACAATAACATCATATTTATAAGTTAAGACTATACGTAATAAAATAATAACAAATTTATTAATTATAAAACAACATTTAAATCTTTTTTTTGATTACAAATAGTTTTTCAATTAATTAAAGTATATTAATTTATTAATGCTATTTTTAAAAAAATAAATTTTATAAAATAAGAATTTTTTAAAATGTCAAGCTTTTTTTAAAGTACGAAATATTTTAAGATTGGTGTTTATAAAAAGTAAATTCTTTATACATAAAAAAGAATTAAAATTGAGATTTATAATAAGGATTTTTTTTTCTAAAATGATATTTTTTTAAGCATTTGCTTTGAAACAAAATGCTTATTTTTTAAAAAAAACCAAAAAAATATTTAAAAATAAAAGTTTAAAAAATTAATATCATTGTATTGTTAATTATAGTCCTTACTCATGCGTAATTTCAATCATATATTATCTTATAATATCGTTTTATAATTAATAAAATTTTATTATTCAATCCGTATAATAAAGTGTTACTAAAGTTAATCTTTAATAATCAAATATATAATAGTCTTAAACAAATCATAGACAATCTTTTGTCATGAATATACTATGTGAAATTAACTATTAAAAGTCAGGCCGGCATAAACATGCAATTTGACAATCTATGTAACTGAAAATGACACAACTTATATATATTTTTGTTAACTTATTACACAAGCAATTTATGTTTATTATTTGTTTTAACTTATTTAACAAGTTAATTTGCTAAAATAATCATGTAGAACATATAAAGTAGCATTCTATGTGTAAGGGTGTGATTGTTTCCAACAATATCTATACTACTATGTAAAACATAACCTTATAACATAAATGTAATTTTACAAATAATTAAAACACATAATATTACTTCTTAAGCATTAGATACAAATGTTTTATGCAATCATTTTTATTTTGCCCATCATTTAATAAACTTTTTATAGTTAATACATTAATTAATTTATATTAACAATACTATATTTAGTAATATGAGATTTTCACTACATTATATATTTTATTATTTATAAAATTTTAATCAACATTTAAATTTATTAATAAGTATTATCTTATTTGAATACTTAACTATAAAAAAATAAATACTTTTATGATAATAATAATAATAATAATAATAATAATAATAATAATAATAAAATTTATAAATAAGTAGTATCTTATTTGGATACTTAATTATATAATTACTAAGTACTTTTATAAGAAAAGTTTACGGTAAAAAGTATTGTTTTCTTGCGAAATGTAATAAGTAATCTCAACATTTGATCTAAGTAATTAATCATTCAGATTAAATATGTCATATCACGTAAGAAAGAGGTTGGTTGGGTAGATTTGGAAATAGCCTATAATTGTTGATTTTTTTTTAAATTTCTCTATTTTTTAACGCATAT
The DNA here is from genome assembly GCA_025506415.1 of Flaveria robusta. Lineage (NCBI taxonomy): Eukaryota > Viridiplantae > Streptophyta > Magnoliopsida > Asterales > Asteraceae > Flaveria > Flaveria robusta. Next base: position 19,384,878 of record CM046469.1, on the reverse strand, counting down.
AACTTTTTTATACAATATTATTTTTTTAAAAAAATTATACCATAAAATCAAGTATTTTATTCTCTTTAATTTGATTATAATATCGCTATACTTTTTTAAAAAATCAGCATTTTTTAAAAACGTATATTTGTTGTGCGTATAACTTGATTAACTACCTAACTATGAAAATAATTTGCGTAATTATCATATAGCTTGCGTATTATTAATATACCTCGCGTAATTATTATGTATAACTTGAGTAATTTAAACTTGCGTAATTATTAATATAACTTGTGTAACTATCCACTTTATATGTGTAATTATAACGCGGACAAAATTACCCGTCTCCCAAACGACACGTGTGTCACACTCGTGACTTCGTACGCTTAGCACGAAAATTACACTTTGTATAGTAACCGTCCCTTACTTTTTTAATGATGATAATAATAATCTACATCTATTTTATTTATACTATTATATAAAGCATTTGATGAAAACACACTTGTAATATTACTTAAAGTTTAAGACACATAATATAACTTTTTTTTATTTTTAAACATATAAGGTACAAATGTTATATATAATAGTTCTTAATTTGCCCCTATTTAATAAATTTCACCTAATTAATACATTATTTAATATATATTTATTTAAGTATTATCTTATTTATAATAATTTAAACTAATATAGAAATAGGGGAGTGTTTCTGAGAAAACTAATACTTATGTGAAAATCAAAGAAAACCACAGAAACCAATAACATAATTTATAACTTTTTTGTTCTTTTAATTGTTAAAATATTATTTAAGTATTTGGTACATATATGTTGAGCATACATACGAGAATGAAGAGTTTTACGTATACACAACACTATGTCGAATAAAAAATGATTACGTATACGTATCTATGTGTGGCGTATATGTAAAATCATGCTACGGTTTTTATTTGATCCATACATTTATTTATATATACTCACACATATATATATGGTAGTGATAAATTTTTTTATAAATTATGTGATCGATTTTATTGGTTTTCTCTAGGTTTCTCATAACATTGTGGTTTTCTTAGGATTCCTCCTTTATAGAAATATATACATTAATTATTTATATTTTTATAACTTAATACTATTTGATTTAAGCATTATTTTATTTAAACACTTAAGTATATATAATCACTAAATATTTACATAGTTATAATAATAATACCCAAGTATATCAGTGTTTAAGGTAGGTCGGCAAATAGACTCGATAACATACGTCACATCACTATATATTACAAATAGGAAAGATTATGAGTAGTGAAAATGAATGTTTTCTCAATGTTACTACAATAATTTTCTTTTTCTCAAAACTAATAAAAAACCTACTTTTGTTTTTTTTACTAGTGGTAATGCCTGCGCGTTGCGGTGGTACGGCTATTGCGTGATTTTTTGGGAATTCGGTTTTAGTCGGTATCGGCGCGGTGCGTTATGATGTAAATTAAAAAATCAAAATATAATTATTGAAAAAATTGAATGAAAGAAAATAATTACGTATATTACAAAAGTCTTTAAGATAATTATATTATTCCAACAAGATTAGTGAAAGTATGGGTGGTATTTGTGGTCGGAAATCACTTATTACCAAGATTTTAGGGGTTTCGTTTTGTTAATATAGGTTAGAGTTTTATGATCATCGGAGACAACTTTCGGTGGTGATTTGCATAGACCGGAGAAAGTTAATGGAGAAATTATCACAACAAATTACCATCTTTATTGTTATTAAGCTTTTAACAACTGACAAGTAAAAGGGAAAGAGGGATTACCGTTCAATCGTAGTGGATGAACCGAATTGAAAGTAAATAACGGTTTGGTTTGATCATGTGTATATGCTTTAACATTTGTATTATAAGCATCATATATTATATTTTATTGTAATAGTATAAATGAAATAAAATGATTAATTTTTTTAAATTTAAGCATGACTTTTCATATGGGTATTTTAATCCATATGTAAAATTATAATTCAATCATGTTTTCACTTTTATTATATAAGATATAGATATATATTAAAATTACTAAACTCACAATATGCCTCTAAAAAATATTAGTATTATAGTTATTATAAACATGAAGATATATATATATATATATATATATATATATATATAAGTTATATACTTAAATGTTTAAATAAAATAATACTTAATTTAAATAATATTAAGTTATAAATATATAAATACTAATATAAATTTAAATGTCAATTTATAGTATCATAAATAAAATAAAAATTAATGAAGTGAATTAAATAATATCATATTATTAAATAATATATCAATAATGTTTATTAAATACATAAAAGAGACAAGGGTAAAAATACCAAGGTATATAAAATTTAATTGATAAATTTACTATACTGCTCGTAAAGTATCTTAAAATCTTAATCAATTCTTTATTCTACCCCTTTTAAATGTCTTACACTTCTTTATACATGTTGATTTAAAACTTGTATGTTTGGTAAAATTAAATCTCTATCTAGAGAGATTTATTATAAAGTAGTATAGATATAAGTATTTAAATAAAATAATACTTAATTTAAATAGTAGTTAGTTAAAAAAAATATGATCAATGATTATAAATTTAAATATGAATTTATATTATTATAAATAAAATAAAACTTTAGTTTTAAAAGTATGATTAGTAATTATAAATTTAAATGTCAATTTATATTATTATAAACAAAATAAAAGTTAATGAAGTGAATCAAATAATATCATATTATTAAATAATGTATTAATAATGTGTATTAAATAAAAAACAATAATTAGAAAAAGATAATTAAATAGGGGCAAAAGTAGAATTATTGCATAAACCACTTGTACTCTATGCTTAAAATATTATATAGGTGTCTTAAATTTTAAATAAAATTACCATCTTATCCTTCTAATATGTATTATATAGTAGTATAGATAATACTTAATTTTAATAATATATAGTTTTAAATATATAAATAGTAAATGTAAATTTAATTATTATTTTAAAAGCATTATTAATAAGATAATACTTAATTTAGTGAATTAAATAATACATTAATTAGAAGAAGTATATTTAATAAGGGCAATTTAGGAACTATTACATAACCCACTTGTATATTGTGCTTAAAAAGTTGTCTTAGGTGTCTTACACTTTGAATAAAATTACAATTGTATGCTCTTTATATGCTTTATATAGTAGTATAGATATAGATAATTTTATATTTAATCCTCTAAGTATTTTTTGAAACTAACCACAATACTTTCTTACTTTATTTTTCTTTCTTCAAATTGATACCTACTCATTTTGTCTTTATTAAAATTTTATACTTAAGCTTTCAAGTTATGTCAAACTTATTTAATCACTTAAGATTTTTTTAAATTTTATACTTAGAACTTCGAGTTATATCAAATTTACATTTAATCACCTGAACTTTTTTTAAGTTGTATACATAAAACTTTAAGTTTTATCAAATTTTCTTTTAACCAATATACAGTAGAGCTCGTGAGTTATAATAAAGTCACTATTTACATGTTTGCTATAATTTTTCTTCTCTGCTTTAATGTATTTATTTTTATACTATTTATTCTATTACACTTTTTTATTAACGTTTCGTACGTAATCTTTTTTCAAGTGGTTAATACTAAGCTATAAATTATTAGAATAAAATCTTTCAACTTTTATAACCTCTGTTGCATAGCGCGTGTCCCACCCACTTATTTATAAATAGACTTAAACGGACCCTCCACTAATTCTATATTTTAAACTGTTTTTAAGGACGAGCAGAAGCTCGTTGAGTCTGGTAATCTGGTAGCGGGTGGACGTTTTGTTTTTTTGTTTAGGTTGGGTGAGCCTATTTGGTAGTCCCTACATTCGTTGAATCAGAGGAATGGTTGTGAATCTTGAAATAGGTTTTGAGAGTTTTTTGGATATACTTTTGAGTGTGTGAAAAGAATATGGAGATAATTTAAATATTTTTAGTGAGTAAAATGTCAAAATAGAAAAGAACAAAATAAAAAAAATCTTTTATTTAATTTTATAGCCATTGAATAACAATAATCATTAACAAATTTTTTTTTTATTTCCAAAACCAATAGAAAGAAGAATGTGGTGAAGGCCATGGTCTTTTGCTTTTCAACAACGGCACCGGGAGGTGTGGTGTTCACCATTAAGGCAGCCGACACATCGACTATACTTGTGATGATAAGCCAACCACATAGGATAACTAATGTCTTAAAGATGAATTTTAAGTGATCAGTCAAATTTTCTAAATGCAAAGCTTAATGGGTTGTGATGTCATGGAAAAAAAATTAAATTCAAATGATTTAAATACATATATCTAGTATGGTTAAGGGTCATCTCCACAATAAATAGATGAGAAGTGTAAATATTTTATATCTAAAAACTGAAACACAAAACGAAAATACAAAAAAACAAATATTTTTTGGTTTTTGTTTAAAGTGCAAGATGAATCGAACACAAACAATGAAGAAAGCAAAAAATTAGTATAGGTGTTGAAAACAATAATGAAAAAGGCAATCACTTTCAAGTATTAAAATCCACTATAGGTTTATTAAGTATTGATTGGAAATTACATAAACATAACTTTGTAAATAGTTTAACAAAGGTGATACTTGTAAAACAAACTTTTAAGATTCTCTGATTCACATAATTGCCAACCCATATATATCAAGTATTTACACACATCAAACTTCTCATGATGCAAGAAAACCGAATGCGAATGATAGAATGCAAATCGTTAAACATAAACAAAACTTTTCTTTAATCAAACATACAGTTGAATTCCTGTGTTAAAAAGAAAACAAACCAAAAACCAATTCAAACTATAGCCTATTACTTCACTTACAAAAACTATCTACCCAAAAGCGATTATGATTGAATATCTCATCGGCATGCTTCAATCTTCGATGGTTAAATATTGGAGCTTCATTCGGGTGAATTTGTGGTGAAAAATTCACTCAAAATCACCTTAAAATTGTTTAAAAAATGCAGGTAAGAAGTTAGGTTCGAAACCCTAAGATTACACTAAAATCAAGTTTGAAATCCTAAAATACGAAGCTAATTGGGGGTCAATGGACAATGTGCTAGTGCGAGAGCACTGTTAGCTCTTTTGCAAATTTGGATTTTCCTTTGCAATGTGTTGGTTTCATACATTAAGCCTATCAAAGTTTGATACATCTAAACTTTTAGTTTGATAAATTAAGTCTTGTACATTAGTTTGATATATGATGTTTATTAGTAGTGTTATTGCTAGTAATGTTAGTATGTTTGTTTCTATAGTTGTATAATTTAGCGATGAGTCCATTTGCAATGATATTTTTTAATTTTAACGAGAAACCTATAGCAAATACATGTAATCTCTATAGGCTGTAGGGACGACTTTTATGAGCTATAACGATGACTTTTGTCGCCTCTATAGCTCTTATTTCTTGTAGTAATCCTTGTTAATAAGAGTTTATCATGTTGCCTTTGGAACAAATTTCAGCACCATGATACTATTTCACTTCAACTAGTTGATTCTCAGCAATGGCAATGCAAGGGAGATGAATTGTTCCCATTTGAGGTGACAATAGTGTTTTTTGCAGCCATAGTGAAATACCGTTTCTTATCCTCCTAATTTAATTTATATGATTTACAAGGAACGATGAATCGTTCCCATTTGGCCTTTCTCCTTTTGTCCGTCCCACGAGTTCTCACGTTCTGGTTGTAATGTTGTTGTACGTCTAATGACATTCAACTGGTCTAAAAAATTGTATACTTTTGATGCCAAAAAAGATGGTATTTTTTGTTTAGAGCATGCCAAAATATTGGATACTTGTGATGCCAAAAAATTGAAAACACGAGTCACTTGATTAGCAGCCATGACAAGTTACCTATTCATGAATAATTGCTCATATTATCTATCTTGATGTTGTTCGGCTTAATTTGCAATATATTGGTGTTTTTTTAACGTTTGGGGTTAATATTAACAAATTGGAAAGTTAACGAGTTCAACAAAAATATAAAAAAGGCAAATAAAAATATAATAGATTATATTACCAACAAAAACAACAATATTCATTGATTGTATCATGTTTAGGTAACAACGTGATTGTAAATTCACGTTTTGCGTTTAAAGTTCAGTAGTTTTAAGTAGCAACGTAAACGGTACATATCTTTTCAACACTTTGATAAATAGTTATTTAATCAACAAGAAATGTGGGTGGGTTATGAGGGCGAAGTGAAGACAAGCACCGTTAGTAGCGACCCAATACGCCACTAATATCTTTTATTCCGTTACCGGAAACGAGATACAAAATTCGACCATGCATCAGCGGTTGGATCAATGGTTGGTGTGTTATCCACACATTACCATTTAGTGGCGACAAATTACTGCTAATACCCTAGAAAACTTTCAACGAGATTAATTCCCTCCGGTACTGATCACACACCTTATTCTCCTTACCGCTCTCTCGTCACTGCCATCACCACACCTCCACGCGCACACTACAAAATTTTTTACCATAAGCGGCGACACCTGTCGCCGCAATTAACGTCGCCGCTATTAACCTTTGTCACCTCAATTGACGTCGCCACTATTGAAGACATTTCTTGTAGTGCCATTGGTCCTTTACCACACCTCCATGATATAACTACCATCACCACACTACGATCAACTTCCCCACAACTGACCTATAACAAATTGATTCCACCACCAGCGCATTAAACTACAACCACAACTGACCGGTATCAAATCGACTCCACCACTAGCACTGGTGGATGACAACAATGACAAATCTGGTTGTTTGGGTATATTTATTGTATGAGTATGTTTGGTTTGTGAAAATAGGAATGTTAGAAATATGGAAAAAAATATTTAATATGTAACAGAGACCAATAGTAGCAACATTGTCACCGCTAATAACCTTAGACGTCGTCACTTATTTAGCCCGATGTAGGGAATCTCCTAATGTAATATCAAAGAAGAAACTATGTTCATGTTTTTTTCTTAAAGAATTTATGACAAAAATTGAGTAGTTGATGGAATTTAGATGTATTTTCCTTCTAGAGGACTTAGTTCCCTACATTCGGAGTTTGGATCTTAGCCAAGCTAGTGATTCTCATTTTTGCATTTTTTATGTACTAGTAAGAAACATTTCTATCGTGTATTTGGAAAGCTAGAGACGATGTGCTCTTAACTCTAAATGATCTACTTCAGGAAATTATATACGAAATTCAAACTATGTCAATTACCAACTTGAAATCCATAGGTGATTGATCTAAGAACTTTTAAACAATCGTTTGGAAAGTAGGAGTCTATAACGCAAACCTTAACCTCTAAATAATTGTTTGAAACAAAACTCAAACAACCGCCTGAAGCCGGTGTGGGATTAAATAATAATCAATGATGTGTGTATAACAATCCCAAAAATAATTAATTAACTATTAATTAAACTAATAAGAAATTGAAAATACGTTAATTTGTTATGTAAGCTAATGAATTTATATCTTTAATTACTTTTTAATTTTGGCTTTGTGTTTATTCTTAGAAACCATCAAAAATCCATAGTACGTGGAACTTTCAGACAAGAGTCAAAGCCCTAGTCAGGAGCCGCTCAGCCAACGTTAGATCATATTGGTTTCTTTTATTCCAACGGTCAGGATCATTTTTTCAAACCAATAACTAATCAGCTGCCTCCTCCACAGTCTACCACTCTATACAACAAGAGCCGTTCGATTAACAAAGCTGACACGTGGCAGCAAGATTAAGCCACCACATCAGACTTGTCTACCGTCTACACATGGTGGTATAAGACGCCCAAATAGCGAATGATATGAGCTTGTGTTTGTGTACTGTGTGTGTTTTCGTGTGTGTGACTTATATTTTAGCTGCTGGTAGATCGACTCCATACGATCTTCTTTTCTCAGGTTAATTCGATCGGTCGTCTGCTTCATCGATCTGTTGCTTAATTGAGGCTGTTAAAGTCTAGATCTTTTCATAGTTTCACAGGTAGATCGATCTTCCAAAAAGATATATATCCATGCTTTAACTATATACGTGTCTTGTTTCTTAACAATTTTGATTCGTGATTTTGGCATTCAAATTTATGGAAATTTTGAATTTTTAATACTGCAAATATTGGGAAGTTGGTATAATCAATGGCTGTTGATCAGATTTCTGTAGTTTGAGGTAGATTTCTCATTGAAACGTGAATGGTTTTTACATGTTTTGGTTTGGAAAGATCGGTGATTTTTGAGCAACTAATATCGTTTTATTTGCAGTTGTAGAGATATTTTTCGGTTTGCTTCAGCTTTACTACCTAGGTTGTCTATTCAATATCTATGTTAAGAGATGACCCTAAGTAGAAACTTAACTGTTGGTTGACAACAGTTTTCAAATTACTACAACATATGCTTATGCTTAGCCTTTTAAAATTTTGTAATTAATTAGTTTCACTAACTTATATATTTGTGTCATTTTGGTTGTCATGTCTAGTAGTTTGGGGCTCTTGAATAAGATCATTGTTAAAAATGTTATATTTGGAACACCTTAATTAAGCTAATATTGCGTGAACATTACTGATCAAATTGTGCTTTCGTATCATTTAATTAATTGTGTCGATCTACAAATCTAACAAGCTTAATTTACTACATGTAAGTATTGTTATACATTGATGCTTACCATAGTAATTTGTTGACTAAAGAAATTTAGTTGTCATAACACTTATCGATCTTTACCATGCCACTTAAATGCACAAGTACCTAGATGATTGGTTTAAAATAACTATATTTGCTTATGCACTTCTATTGTGTATCACTCTAGTCAATATTGATTCTTCAAAAAAATAGATTTATTTTTATGATAATAATATAGAGAAGCTTTAATTACTTATTTTGCAGAGATATGATGATTAGAAAGATTAAACAATATGCAAGCAACTCCAAAGAGAATCACCACCATGCCTCTGGGCACCACCTCTCTGCCCAAGAAGTGGGTGACGCTTTTGTTAGACGCTACTATAAAGTTCTTCGTTGTTTACTGGAAGAAACTTATAGATATTACAAGGATGAAAGTATATTATCTCGTCCGGGAGATAATGGAATGCGATCTATAACAACACTCAAGGTGAATAATTAAGAAAAACTTTTGACTCTACATGAGTTCTATTACTCACAATTTAAATTATTGTTGCAAGTGTGCGGATTAATTACTAGTAATATATTGTGCTCCATGCATGGTTATTTTGGTTCAGGAAATTAAAAAGGAGATCCTGCATTCTACTATGAACGACACAACTATCATTCTACTCTCTATGCATGCCCAAGACACAATAGAAAAATCGGTAATCATAAGTGTTACTGGCTTACTAAGCAAGCATAACATGTTAAAGTGTTTTTGCCAAACTTTTGTGTTGGCTCCACAAGCGAGAGGCTTTTATGTGCTAAATGATCTCCTTTTGTTTATTGACATGAGCTATGTGAATACATCCAATGACACTGGTATAAACAATTTAGTTATCTTTTCACTCCTAGTTCATGTTGCATGATGGTTTAATTTTTTGATCTAATTTCCTGTATCTTAACAGAATACTATGTGGTCTCAGTGGAAGATAAGGACGCCTCTATAGAAGAAGAAGATGATGTTGTACTTCTGCATGAGCAAAACAATGCACCACCACCCATGACACAATCATTTTCAAACACCGATGAAGATGTCAAACAATTGTCTTCTGCATCTATTGTGAGCACAATTTAATAAATCTTTATGTTGCAGGTTATATATCTTTTCAATAACCACTTATCGATATAGTACTACATATATTTCTCTTTGGTGTAGGTCCTAGAAGCTAGTTCTTTACCCTCTTTAAATGCTACCGTTGAAGTTTCTTCAAAGCTAGATATGCAATATTGGGGACCTCAAAAAAATGGTAGCAACTTTCTAGTTTTCTTTAATTTAATTATATATCTGATGTGTTGTATTAACTCGTATTCTTATTTTTCAAGAAAAAGATACCACCATCGAAGTTGTTCTTGAGGTTCTTGAAGAAGACCAAAAGCACAAAGCTAGCTTTATCGAAGAAGCTATTGACATTAAGAATGATCAAGTTGTAAGGAATCCACATCTAAATGTTGAAGAAGCTGAGATGATATCAGTATCAGTTCCTCCACTAGCATATGAACAGGTTCCCATGACAACCCATTCGTTCGCTCCAATTCAGATTGGTACTTCAGCCGGTAACAATTGTATGACACAATTAAATGCTTAAATGTAAAGTGATGGCAATATTTATTTTTTTTTTATTGAAATCTCTTATTATACATGTTGCAGTTAAAAAGATCTTAGTAAAGGGATTACCTCCACATGTTACGCGCAAATCACTAGCGTGTGCACTTAAGGATTTTGGTTTTGTCAAGCATAAGAACATCCGGATTAGAGGATACCCGGTCTTGATCAATCTTATTTCTTTTTATTGTGCATAGCAATCATGTATATATGTATATATATATATATATATTATAGTTCTGAATCTTTAATTTTATTTTCAGGATGGTTACCGTTATGCTTTTGTGGAGTTTTGTAACCCGAGGGCTGCAAACCAAGCCGTTAAGGTATGTACTTATTAATTAAGTCCACAAAATTGCATAAAAATTATGAGTAGTGGTTATAGCTATAGTGATGATGCTATATATGCTCAAGTTTTCATATCCACATAACATTGCTTAGATCTAATTTATTTGTTCTTCATTCTTTTGGTACATTCAAATTGGTCAAACGTTCAAAATAACATGACATATATGGTACTAAACCTTATATTAAAAGTATAAGATGAGAATTAATTGTTATCTTCTCAACAATCATTGTGACAATTTAACCATTTATCATCAACACCTTAAATTCATCAAAACGATAATGTTACAATGCTCTCCGATGGTGCGTTCTTTTTCCAAACAACTCAAAACCTTTCACAACTCATCTGTCGTTACCTATCTATTTTTGTCTAGGTTAAAATCCAAAAGTGTATATACATTGTAGTACTTTGAAGGTGTTTAGTAGTTTACTCAAATATTTTTATTAGTTTTGGTTTTTATTTCTCATTTTGCATTAATACTAGTACAACGTATATGTAGTATGATATTCTGCATACATATATATATATATATATATATATAATATCATACTAAATATATAGTATATTATATTATATTATATATGTTGTATCATAATACAATATATATATGTAGTATTGAAAAATTATCTGTGTCAAATTTTTTTTTATCTAATTGATATAATAATATTATACCAAAAGTAAAAAAAATCTGTTATTTAAAAGTGTAATTTAAAAAAAATAACGTACGAAAAAATTATATACGTTTAAATTTAAAAATTGAGCTTCTTAGTTCTCATATAAAATTAAGTTTCAAATGAAGCCTGTCCAGTTCATATATATATGTATGAAGATTGTGTCCTTTTTTTCAGTTGAAGAAAAAGATACAAATATCAAATGTGATTGAAAAATTATGTGATTCTACAATTCTTAGTTTCCCTTTTCTTCCATTGCAGGTTGGTTCTATTAATTTAAATGGTTGGGAATGTCGTGTTGAGCCCAAGAGAGTTCATTTTGAAGGTTTGTGAAATCATACATGTCAAGCTTTTGTGTGTCGGACAATACAACAATTTTAATTTTCCCTTGCCAATGTTGCAGGAATGGAAGGTTGTTATGACAGTAGAAATGTTGGTAGCAATGACAAAGGAAATGGTGGTGACTGTGGTAATCACAGTGGTGTTGTTGGTGACAATAGTGATTGTAGTTCATTCAATTCGAATGACCCGAGGCCTATTTAGTACTATGTAAGGATTTTTAGTTTAGATTTTGTATTCATCGGACTCCCGATCATTAGTTATATGTTTGTATATAGTAAATCTTTGTTAGAATTTACAATTTATTTCTTAATTTTATAAGTCAAATGCGAGTTTATTCATAGATGGTGAAATCTATTTAACAGTAGGAACTTTTTTAGACAAATATATAGATGTTATATTTATTTTAATTCTATTTTATTACTTTGATTACGAAATGTTTTATTGTACATCGTCAAGATGCTCCTAGATTTGAAAAGAAATGATTTAGAGCTCCTAGATTTGAAAAGAAATGATCTATAGCAACCACTCTTTGAGGTGTGAGATCACGAACGTGATAAAGCTTCTACTCCAGATAGCTTTAAATTTTTCAATGTGTAAATCACATTTAGATGGCATTCATGTCGCATCAATAATTTTACTTCTAAATTTCGAAAGTTCTTATGAACGTGTGGCTTTAGGAACATGTTTCCTATTATAAAACTTACATAATAAGCTAAAACACATTTAAGATTAAGTGAACTAGTTTCACAAAATGAGAATAACATACCATCAAAAAATCGTTATTTGACGATCTTGAGTAGGTTTATTACATAAAATTAAGCTATACATCTACATACTTAACATAAACATACATGAATACATAAGTTTTCCTCAACTATAAAATATACTCAAGACTTAAACAATAATGCTTGTATACGGCTATATGCTAAAAGGTACATAGCGATATCCTAAATTGTGTATTTTCATAATTTATGGCATACATCTATGTAATCCATCACATTTATCTGATGTAGAACACAAATAGTCTTGTGTTTTAATTATTTAAAGTTTTTATTTGGAAGAGTTAAATGGTTTTTTTAAGTTGCAACTTTATAAATTTAATTTTTTTTAGTATACAACGTGACTATGATGTTTTAGAACTTGCACACTTGTATAATCTGGAGGTCATAAAAATCTAATTTTGATAGGACACCACACAACTATGTAATACTTTCCTAGACAAGTTTCACATGTTTTAACACTATTTATCAACATTTCTTTCCACACATAAAATGTTTCATTTATATTAGCCTTTTCATGATATCCTGAAATAAATTCGAATGCTATTGTTACTCATCTATAATAAATACTTCAATTGTTCATGCATTTAAATTTTATCATTTATTAACTAACAAGCTTTTATAAACTATTGTATTACACTGGTTATCAAATAACATAATTAATGGAATAAAAATTTATTAATGATTTATATTCTAATTAAATATATAATTAATAACTATAGATAATAAAAAATATATTGACTTTTTAAACTTTATTTTAAAACTTTTTTTTTTTGTTTTTTCCCAAAAATAAATAGACATTTGATGTTATTGAAAAATTTATTATATTATAAAATTTGTTTATTTAGAAATACCATTAATATAAAGATTTCTTTCTTAATTTACTTATAAAACTATTTTAAATCTATCTAATAAAAAGATATCTATGGGGGACACGTGGCAGCACCATATTAAATCTCAATATAATTTTCCCGCTACTCTCTCTATTAAATTTTTACATTAATTACTAATAATATTATTTTATTATTTTTAGATTTAAAATAGTTTTATAAGTAATTAAATAATATTATTAGTAATTAATGTAAAAATTTAATAGAGAGAGTAGCGGGAAAATTATATTGAGATTTAATATGGTGCTGCCATGTGTCCCCCATAGATATTTTTTTATTAGATAGATACCTATAATAAACCCGCTATTTTAATATCCTTAACACACACTTGTCATGTGCCCGTGTCATATATATGGGAACGAAACATTACTTAGTTAATTAATAACCGACTATTGCACCTCATGAGTGTATTTACTAAAACTGATTATCCACTGTTATGAAATGTATTATAGTAGCACTTCCACGCTTGATTCTTATTAACCGATGTTTATTTTCATACATATTTTCATGACTTATATGCTTTACACATTATAGTTACAAGTAAACAATTTTACATAAAATTTCACTTAATACCATTATGTGCCCTTGGTTACTTATCGACCACATGACACAATTCATAAAGTATTTCACTATTTGGCTTTTTCAAACTTTATAGTTAGTCATCCTTAATAGTTACATATAAGGATCTCAATAAGTACTATACCAAATAAATAGTTACTTATGATGTTACATACATCTACTCAAATCATAATGAATGTAAATTCGACTTGTTATTAAGTTTTCAATTCTAAAACTCTTCAATCTAAATTGCATAAAACTTCATAGAAACTCATTTGGATGTCTGATCTGGTTTTAAAGATTTGATGTTTTCTTTTTGAACATCAACAATTATATAAATAAAAATCCTACTAGCCTAGAGAGGACGAAACATGATTGGTTATAAAAATATGTCTCATTACAAAACACGGCCTATTACAAGAGACTCATAAAGCATGTACAAGACTACAAGGTAAGAAAACACAAAAAATAACACGGGTCAAACTAAACAAGGAGGTCCAGAAAGAAAGAAACGAAAACGATCTCCCTTAGAACGACCGGACCACCCGCACACTGCACTATACCACAAATTTTAAGCGATCTAACTGACATCCTCTATTTAATTAAAGTTCAGCCTCCTTCACTTCAAAGTTAATTTCTCATCATTTGCTAAATATCTACAAGATAAAATTTCTCCTATGATAAGAATCTATACATACTAAGCTAGTAGATTTTTAACTTCATATTAAACTAGGTTATAACCCCGTGTATTACACGGGTTAAATAATAAAAAAAAAATACTAAATATTTATTAACGAAAAGTTAGGAACTGTAAAACATCAAATATAAAATTACTTTAATTAGCTGATAAAACACTTTTAATATTCATAAAAAATTCATTTTAAAAAGTTATTGCTTTGAAAAATTTCGTTTTGTTTATCAATATCTCACTATTTAAATACTACGCGCTTGTTTTGTAAAAAATATTTTTACGTAAAACTTTTATTTTTTAAAAACATTGATTTTAAAATATTTCATAATTTAAAAAGGTTTCGCTGTTTTAGAAAAAAACTTATAGTTTTAGACAATTTTGAATTTAAAAAAATATATTTTTAATCAAAATACTTAGTTTTCATTTAATTAAAAAATATTTTTAAAAAAGTTAATGATTAAAAAATGATATGGATTTATAATATAAAGAGAGAAAAAATTAAAAATTAATTATTTGACTTTTTAAAATGGAATAAACAGTTTGAGCGGGAAAATTAAGATGATAATGCTTGTAGGAATACCATGTGGCATCACATGTAAATGATTATTATGTTAGATTATTGTTATATGACTACTGACTTATTGTCATAATGACGATTAATAGTTTTGTTGACAAGTTCACTAGGTTTTCAACTTGTTTAAGTGTTGTGTATACTTATTTTCACTTAAACCCAAACATAATTCTTCAAGTAAATTTTAAAAATGTTATTCAAAATGTATTCTAGACTACCTAGAATCACGATGCCCAATTAACCCTTAGATTCGTCAAAGTCAAATCTATGTCACAGTTGAAAAATTCTAGGGCGCCCGACAAAAGGCTAGCTTGGAAACTAAAAAACATGAAAAAGGCAATTAATCAAGTCCTAGTGAAACAAAAAAAAAAAACCAACATTGTAAGAGGGTGAAATGGACACTTTAAAACAAAAAATAGATGATTTGAAATTAAGGACTGAACTACGAGAATAAATAACGATAAGCTAAAATATAGTATGGAACTAAGGTGGTATAGCTCATAGACATTCTACAAGCAAGAAATAAAGTTTATTGGCCTAGGTGTGAGCACAGCCACACGTGATTATGTACGCATTTGACTGACATGTTTTCTATTATGTGTTGTTTCTCAAATCACACAAACAGAAAGATGATTATGATAAAAACTATATGACCGACTTTTTTCATAGAAAATAATTTCTTCCTACTAAGTACGTGCCTTGAAACCTTTTTATTAGACCAAAACTTAACATTCAAGCTAAATAACATCCTAAAGTAAATTTGCCATTTACTTGACTCTTATCAAAACTATAAAAATTCTAAGCATAATGAAATCCATACTAAAATAAGATGACCCATACTAGATCTGACAGACCCATGACCCATTTGACTAACCCATAGGGGTGAGAATGGTCGGTTTGGTTCGGTTTAGCCTAAAACCGAAACCAAAAACTGATATTTCGGTTTTTACGTTTTTAAAACCGTTCGGTTTTGGTTTTTTCAGTTTTTGATTTTTGGTTTTAATTTCGATTTCGGTTCGGTTTCGGTTTTTTTGCGGTTTTTTACTTGGACTTCAAGTTTTTAAAGAAAAAATTGTTTTGAAATAATGAATTTAAGTTAAAAACTTTGGCCTTATATTATTTTGTTGATATTTAAATATAATCTATATATTCTCATAAATTAGTTGACATTAAAAATTAAATACAATCCATAAAATATAAGAATAAATTCAATAAAACATTATAATCTATTAATTCAAACAAAAAAAGTTTAATAATTATTTTTAAAACCTAAATATTTAATCTCTTGTAGATAACATAAGTTAAACAAATAACTAATAAGCTAATAATATTTATAAGTGTATGATTACACCTTTAAAATTACAAGTTTGGTTGTATGGTTTTGGTTCGGTTTTTTTAGTTTTTGTTACAAGCAAAACCAAAACCGAACAAAAAAATTTGGTTTTTAAAAATCATCAAACCAAACCTTCGGTTTCTTAGCGGTTTCGATTTTTTCTGTTCGGTTGCGTCGATTATTTTGGTTACGGTTCGCACACCCCTACCCATGACACACTTGACTTCCACACTTGAGTTTCACATGTGAATTAACAAAAATTACTTCCAACAATCATCCCCTAATCTTTGTTTGTTCAAATACTTGTTTCACAAGAGTGCTGGTCCATCATCATCATCTCAAAAAAGGTGAGCTTCTTTGTCCATATTCTTCCACTTGGTGCACTCATACGCAAAAGTGACCAAACTCACCCCATTCGTACACACTTAACATAATTTTGTATTTATAACCATGATTTCTTCCACGTGCTCTTTCTCTTCTAGGAAATCATCTTTCTCGACCTCTACTACAACATTAATTTCCTTCTCCTCTTGCTTTTCCATGGTGCCAACTTTCAGTATCATCAACCATTTCATTACTTGCTAGTAGAAGCTTACTGTGATAATTCTTCTCCGGTTCATCATGACTTTTGAGATGTTCTTTATATGCTTTGATTCTACCTATCGCATCCTCAAAAGACATGTTCTCTAATTTTGAGTATTGCTCCATAGAAGCAACGATAGGTAGAAACTTCATTGGAACCAAGTTGAGCAACTCACGCACAATTATATATTTCATCTTCAAGGCTTGAACCAGGACTTTTTTACTTTGCTACTATGCCATTAAACTTGCTAGAAAAGTCATTGATTATATCGTTCTTTTTCATCTTTAGCCTCTCTAACTTGCTCCTCAAATTTTGTAAATATGCCTTTGAATATGGGCTACTCCAAGATAACGAACACGGATTGATTCCCATACATCATTTGCATCCTTGTGCTTTGCAACTTGCAATAAAATATCTTCTAGCAAGGTTTGATAGATCAATGCTTTTGTGGTGTAGGTTTTCTTCTCATTTACTATTGTTCTACCTACTAGATCTACACCCCCAAAGACCGTATGCCCTAAGCATCGTCTTGACTATGATTGCCCATGAAGTATAGTTCGGTTCGGCCAATTTTGGGCATTGTAATGACACGTTACCTTGCTTACAAACTGTTATTGCTCATGCATTTTCTACCATTCTTTTTTTTCAAACTTACTTTGATCTTGCTATTTGCTGGTTTTGCATTACTTGCTTCGTTCTTGCTGTATGCTTGCTTTCTTGTTGTATTTTTCTTGTTTAGATCTTACTAATCTTGTTGTTTATGTTAAACTTGCTATCTTGCTCTTGCTTTCTTGCTAATCAAAATCAAACAGTCCCTACTTTTTTTGCTTTTACTGTTGATTAAAAGACTAGATTCTTGCTATTGCTGTTGATCAAAAGACTAGGTTCTTGCTCTTGCTACTAATCAAATGATCAAGTTTTTGATCTTATTGCGATCAAAAGATTATCTTCTTGCTTTTGCTGCTTATCAACTAATCAGTTTCTTGCTTTTGTTGTTAATCTAACAGTTACGAGAACGAACATCTTTGCAACAAACCAAATGGTTGCGACTTGCGAGAACGGACTAGCGACGTGTGAGATATACGTGGTGGAAGTCAGGTGTTTGGAATTAATAAAAAAAGTTTAACACTAAAAATGATGTGAAATTTAAGTTTTTGGGTAACTTTAATGTAAATTTATTTCACTGTAACATGGTTCTTGAAAGTTAAAATTGCTTCATGTCAGTAGTATTACGTGATATCTTCATAATGAACCGAATGTTTTCAAAAACATACTAGCAATGTATGAGATATACACAATGAAAGTTTAGTGTTTGAAAATTTTTAAAACGGTTTAATATTACTAACTTTAGTGAGTCACTTCTGTGAGTCTCAGTTACATATCTAATAACAAAATTTCAATATGGCTTTCTTGAACCCCATTCACGGAACTGCCACATAACACCACCTAACACCAGCCAATGATCGGGTATAAACACGTAATAAAATTTCGTGATTCAAGGTCATAGAACCCTTAAAATCCAAAACTTTTACGTACCCACACCAAAAAACATGTACTTTTGTAAATTAACACCAAAGAATAAAAAAATTCAATTTCTAAACCTTCTAATTTAATCTATATGATTTACAAGGGACGATGAAAAGTTCCCATTTGGTCTTTCTCCTTTTGTCTGCCCCTCGAGTTCTCACTTCCTGGTTGTAATGTTGTTATACGTCTAATGACATTCATATGGTGTGAAAAATTGGGTACTTATGATGCCAAAAAATGATGGTATTCTTTGTCTCAACGGCTCAATCGTGAGTCACTCGGTTAATTTGCAGCCGCAACATGTTACCAATTCATCACCACACACCTCCACGTGCATTGGTCCTTCACCACACCTCCATGATTGAACTGCCATCACCATACTATGATCTACTTCCCCACAATCGACTGGTATCAAATCGACTTCACCACTACCGTATTCAACTAGAACCGTGACAGATCGATATCAAATCGACTCCAACACCACCGCTAGATGACAACAATGATAAATTTGGGTGTATTTATTGTGAGTATGTTTTGTGAAAACTAGAATGTTAGAAATATAAAAAAATAAATTTGAACCGCAGTAACGGTGATATTATCGTCGCTAATAACCATAATTGGTCGTCGCTACTAATAACCATTTAGCCTGATGCGAAGCCCCCAGTGTAATATCAAAGAAGAAACTAAGGACAATTTTGTTAATGGTTTTTTTTCACAAAGAAGTTATGACAAAAACTGAATATTTGCTGGAATTTAGATTTATTTTCTCTCTAGAGGATTTCGTTCCATGGATATGATGTTTGGATCTTAGCCAAGCTAGTGTTTCTCATTCTTTGGTTTTTTTATGTTCTAGTAATAAACAGTTTGATAGTGTATTTGAAAAGCTAAAGACGGTGTGCTATTAACTCTAAATTTTCTACTTTAGGATGTTATACATGAAATCCAAACGACTATGTCAATTACCATTTGGAATCAATAAGAGATTAATCCAACAACTTAATTTCAAACAATTGTACGTTTGAAAAGTAGGAGGCTATAGCAACGACATGTTAGCGACTATATGTTGTCACTCTAGGCTATAGAGACCACTTTTGTCAGCTATAGAGAGGACTTGTGTTGCCTCCTAGCTTTTATTTCTTGTAGCGATCCCCGCTTATAAGATTTTATCATGTTGCCTTTGGAATAAATTTCAACACCATGATACTATCTTGCTTTTACTAGTTGATCTCAAACATTGATAGGTAATGACTATGCAAAAAAAAAAATTATTTTTATTGTTTTGAGGTGACAATCATGCTGTTTGCAATACAGTCAACAGTGAACTATCATTTCTTAATCATATAATTTAATTTACAAGGGAAGTTGAATAGTTCCCAGTTGGTCTTTCTCTTTTGTTCGTCTTATGAGTGCTCATTTCCTTGTTGTAATGTTGTTGTATGATTAATAACATTCAACTTTTTATAGGATATTTGTGATGCCCAAAAATTATGGTATTCTTTATTTTGAGGGACCAAACGTGAGTCACTGGGTTAGTAGCTGCACCAAGTTACCTATTTATGAATAATAGCTCATTTTATCTATCTGGATGTTGTTTGGTTTAATTTGCAATATATTGGTGCTTTTTTCATCTTTAGGTTAATCTTAACAAATTTGAAAGTTAATGAGTTCAACAAAAACATAAAAAAATGACAAAACAAAATATAATAGATTATATTACCAACAAAAACAACACCATATTTATTGATTGTAACCTGTTTAGGTAACATTGTAATTGTAAATTAACATTTCAAGCTTACAGTTTAGTACTTTTAAATAGAAACGTAAACGATATGTTTTTCTTTTCAACACTTCGATAAATAGTTATTTAATCGACAAGAAATGTGGGTTATAAGGACGAAATGAAAACAAGCTCCATTAGTGGGGACACAATAGCAACAACTTATCACCACTAATATCTATTAATACGTTATCAGGCACGAGATACAAATTCGACCATTGATCAGCGGTTGGATCAGACGGCTGGTGTGTTATCTGTACAAGACAATTTAGTGGTGACACGTCGCTGCTAATACCCTAGTAAATTTCAATGAGATTATTTCCCTCCAATATTGATCGCACAATCTATTCTCCTCACCGCTCTCCTGTCTTCGCCATCACCACACCTCCATGCACATTGGTCGATCCTTTACCACACCTCCATGATCGAACTACCATCACCACACTACGATCTACTTCCCCACAACCAACCTATTATACCCAATCGACTCCACCACCATCGCATTCAACCATATATAGCCACAACTGAATGGTATCAAATCGACTCCACCACCACCACCACTGCTAGATGACAACAACAACAACAAATCTGTTATCTGCATGTATTTATTGTATGAGTATGTTTGGTTTGTGAAAACTGGAATGTCAAAAATATGAAATAAAATATTTAAATCGCAATAGAGACCAATAGCGATGACATTGTCGCTGCTTCGGCGTTGCAGCTTATTGAGCCTGACGTAGGGAATCTCCTAGTGTAATATCAAAGAAGAAACTATATTTATGTTTTTTCACAAAGAATTTATGGCAAAAATTGATTAGTTGGTGGAATTTAGATCTTTTTTCCCTCTAGAGGACTTCATTTCTTAGATACGGTGTATGGATCGTATCCAAACTAGTGATTCTCATTCTTGCATTTTTTCATGTTCTAGCAATAAACATTTCGATAGTGTATTTGGAAAGCTAGAGACAATGTGCTCCTAACTCTAAATTTTCTACTTCGGGATGTTATATATGAAATTCAGAACCATGTCAATTACCATTTGGAATCCGTAGGTGATTAATCCAACAACTTTAAACCAACCATTTGAAAAGTAGGAGGTTATAACGCAAACCTTAACCTCCAAATGACCGTTTGAAACAAACCTCAAACAACTGTCTGAAGCCAGTGTGGATTAAATAATAGTTAGTGACGTGTATATAACAGTCCCTAAAATAAATAAATTTACTATTAATTAAACTAATAAAAAATTGAAAATACGTTAATTTGCATATAAGCTAATGACTTTATATCTTCGATTATTTCTTTCCATCATTCATGAATCAAGGTTTTGTGTTATTCTTAAAAAGAAACCATCAAAAATTTATTGTGGAACTTATAGACAAGAGTCAAAACCCTAGTCAGGAGCCGCTCAGCCAATGTTAGATCATATTTGTTTCTTTTATTCCAACGGTCAGGATCATTTCTTCAAACGAATACCTAAACAAATGCCTCCTCCACAGTCTACTCACTACACAATACAGACCGTTCGATTAACCTAGCTGATACGTGGCAGCAAGATTAAGCCACCACATCGTCTACAGTCTACACATGGTGGTATAAGGCGCCCAAATAGCGAATGATATGAGCTTGTGTTTGTGTACTGTGTGTGTTTTCGTGTGTGTGACTTATATTTTAGCTGCTGCTAGATCGACTCCATACGACCTTCTTTTCTCAGATTAATTCGATCGATCGTCTGCTTCATTCATCTGTTGCTTAATTGAGGCTGTTAAAGTCTAGATCTTTTCATAGTTTCACAGGTAGATCGATCTTCCAAAAAGATATATATCCATGCTTTAACTACATACGTATCTTGTTTCTTCACCATATTGATTCGTGATTTTGGCCTTCAAATTTATGGAAATTTTGAATTTTTGTTGAAAGTATGATGCAACAATTATCATATCCACTTGGTTTGATACTGAAAATTTTAGAAAGTTGGTATAATCAATTGCTGATGATCAGATTTCTGTAGTTTGAGGTAGATTTCTCATTAAAAAATGAATGGTTTTTACATGTTTTGGTTTGGAAAGATCGGTGATTTTTGCATAGATAATATTTTATTTTCAGTAGTGTAGATAATTTTCGGTTTTATATTATCTTTTTTTTTTATCCAAAGGTGATTTGTTTCAGCTTCACTAGCTAGGCTGTACGTCTATTATATACCTATGCTAAGAGATGACCCTAGGTAGAAACTTAATTGTTTGTCGACAACAGTTTTCAAACTAGGACATATATATGCTTATGCTTAGCCTTCTAAAATTTTGTAATTAATTAGTTTCACTAACTTATATGTATGTGTCATTTTGATTGTCATGTCTAGTACTTTCAGGTTCTTGAACAAGATCATTGTTAAAAATGTTATGTTTGAAACACCTTAATTAAGCTAATATTGCGTGAACATTACCAAAAAATTTGTTCTTTCGTATCAATTAATAATTGTGTTGATCTACAAATCTAATGAGCTTAATTTACTACATGTAAGTATTGTTATATGTTGATGCTTACCATATTAATTTGTTGACTAAAGAAATTTAGTTATCATAACGCTTATCGATCTTTACCATGTCAGTTAAATATACAAGTAGCTAGATGATCGGTTTAATAACTGTATACATTTATGGCACTTCTATTGTGTATCACTCTAGTCAAGATTGATTCTTCAAAATATTAGAATTATTTTCATGGTACTGATATAGAGAAGATTTAATTACTTATTTTGCAAAGATATGATGATTAAAAAGATCAAACAATATGCAAGCAGCTCCAATGAGAATCACCATCATGCCTCTAGGCACCACCTCTCAGCCCAAGAAGTGGGTGACGCTTTTGTTAAACGCTACTATAAAGTTCTTTGTTGTTTACCGGAAGAAACTTATAAATACTACAAGGAGGAAAGTATATTATCTCGTCCGAGAGATAATGAAATACGATCTATAACAACACTCAAGGTGAGTAATTAAGAAAAACTTTTGACTCTACATGAGTTCTATTACTCACAACTTAAATTGTTGTTGCAAGTGAGGTACTTTATACGGGTTAAATTACTAGTAATATATTGTGTTCTACGCATGGTTGTTTCGGTTCAGGAAATCAAAAAGGAGATCATGCATTCTATTATGACCGACACGACTATCATTCTACTCTCTATGCATGCCCAAGACACAATAGCACAGTCGGTAATCGTAAGTGTTACCGGCTTACTAAGCAAGGATAACATGTTAAAGTATTTCTCCCAAACTTTTGTGTTGGCTCCACAAGGGATAGGCTTTTACGTGCTAAATGATCTCCTTCATTTTATTGACACGAGCTATGTAAATACATCCAATGACACTGGTATAAGTAGTTTTGTTATCTTTTTACTCCAAGTTCATGTTGCATGATGTTCTAATATTTTTGATCAAATTTCCTGTATTTTAGCAGAATACTATGTGGTTTCAGTGGAAAATAAAGACACCTCTATAGAAGAAGATGATGATATTGTACTTCCGCATGAGCGAAACAATGCACCACCACCCATGGCACAATCATTTTCAAACACCGATGAAGATGTCAAAAAATTGTCTTCTGCATCTATTGTGATCAAACTTTAATAAATCTTTATGCTTCAGGTTATATATCTTTTCAATAACCACTAATAATTAAAGAACTACATATATTTCTCTTTGGTGTAGGTCCCAGAAGCTAGTTCTTTACCCTCTCCAAATGCTACTGTTGAAGTTTCTTCAAAGCCAGATATGCAATATTGGGGGCCTCAAAAGAATGGTAGTAGATTTATAGTTTTCCTTAGTTTGATTATATATATGGTATGTTGTATTAACTCGTATTCTTATTTGTTAAGAAAAAGATACAACCACAGAAGCTGTTCTTGAAGAGGGCCAAAAGCATAAAGCTAGCTCTAAAGAAGAAATTATTGATATTAACAATGATCAGGTTGTAAAGAATCTACATCTAAATGCTGAAGAAGCTGAGATGATATCAGTATCAGTTCCTCCACTAGCATATGAACAGGTTCCCATGACAACCCATTCGTCCGCTCCAATTCAGATTGATACTCCATCCGGTAACAATTGTATGACACAATTAAAAGCTTAATTTGGTAATATATAGTGAGTGTTAAGTGGTGGCAATATGAATTTTTTTTATTAAACTCCCTTATGATGCATGCTACAGTCAAGAAGATCTTAGTAAAGGACTTACCGCCACATGTAACGCACAAATCACTTGCGCGCGCCCTTAAGGATTTCGGTCATGTCAAGCATAAGAACATCCAGATTAGAGGATACCCGGTCTTGATCAATCTTATTTCTTTTTATTGTGTATAACAATCATGTGTGTGTATATATATAATAGTTATGAGTCTTAACATTTATTTTCAGGATGGTTACCGTTATGCTTTTGTGGAGTTTATTAACCCGAGGGCTGCAAACCAAGCCATTAAGGTATGTACTTATTAAATCAGTTCGCAAAATTACATAAGGATTATGAGTAGTGGTTCTAGCTATAGTGATGACATTGCTTGGATCTAATTTATGTGTTCCTCGTTCTTTTGGTACATTGAAATTGTATAAACATTCACAATGACATGACATGTATGGTATTAAACCGTATATTAAAAGTATAAGAAGAGAATTAATTGTCATCTTGTCAATAATCATTGTGACAATTCAACCATTCTTTATCATCACCTTGAATTCAACCATTCATTATAATTATCTTGAATTCAACCATTCATTAAAATTAGATCGGGGAAGAGCCTTAATGCCACGAGCAGTATCGCGCGAGACAACTCACTATCTATACTATCTTTTAAAGCATACTTTTAGAATAAAATAAATATTTTACTTAATTTTAAGACACTCAGTCGAGATATTTTAGGTATGTAGTATTTTGGTATCTATGACGAAACTTCTTTTATTAATAACACATTATATAAATTAAAAGATTAAATATAAATATTAATTAAGTATCAAATAAATGCATATTCTAATTTAAATTTAATTGATTAAGTTTATACATTTTATTTTGGTTTTTATCTTATGTCAATTTAGTGTTTTTAAATATTTTATGGTAACAAATGTTGTTATTTTAACATGCTTTTTTTATTTTTAATAAACGATGATATTTTAAAAAACAATTCTTTCATAAAATTTATTTATTTTGTAAATGATTTAACAGGATTGTTGATTGATATAAAATGCGTTAAAAAATGAATGAAAGGAGTAAACAAAAAAAAATTAGATTAAAGGTTGTTAATCTATTTAACTTATTACTTTTTATCCAAAAATAGTGTTTAAGAAATAAAATATTATTAACTCATTTTTTAAATAAATAATTTATGATTGCTTATTTTTATGTTCAAAATTTTAATAACTTTAAGATCTACGATTAATAGGTAAAACTATACAAATCATATTTGCATCAAAATAATTTCTTGTGTCATATCAAGAACTTCAAAAAATTATTATTTGGACAACCTAATTAATAGTTATTTATTTTGAATGCATAACTCGTAAAAATAAGCATAAAGCACAAAAGGTGCGAGTTTAACAAAACTATTAACCTTGATTTTTTCAAAGGCATGTGCGCTTTCTTTTCCTTTTATTTTTAAGTATTTAATAATATATATATATATATATATGTATATATCATTGAGTGCGTAGAGATCATATCTCACCGCGAAGCACGAGTTACCAACTTATATATATTAATTTTTAAACTCTTCTACTATTTATTAGAAAAATATATCAAACTTCTTGTAATTTTACTATAATTAAGATAAATTTTTAAAAAATATGATATCTATAGTCATTTGATAATGTGCATATATGAGGAGAGATGTGAATAATTAAAGAAAAGATGTAAACATATAATCAAACCGTCATCTTTTAGTATTATCATTTTTATTGAGGTGTTTTATGCATTGCTTATGCAGTTAATAATACTTATTTACATATTGGTAATCTCAATAGAATGCATCCATATATATATATATATATATATATATATATATAATGTGTATACATATATATAGGGTTGGGTTCAAATGTAAACCAAGAGAAATTATAAAAAACCAATAAACAAATATCCATTTTTGATGTATTAAACACGGGTTACCAACTATATATATATATATATATATATATATATATATATATATATATATATATATATATATAGAGGATGATTCCTGAGAAAACCAATAGTTATATAAAAACAAAAAAAAACAACCACTGAAACCAATAACATAATTCATAAATTTTTTGTTAGTTTTATTGTTAAACTGTTATTTAAGTATTTGATACATATATGTTGAGTATACATACGAGAATGAAAAGTCTTATGTATACGTAACACTGTATCAAATGAAGAATTGTTACGTATATGTAACCTATGTGTGACGTATATGTAAAATCATGCTACGATTTTCATTTGATTCATACCATTATTTATATATACTCACACATATATATAGTGGGTAGTGATAAAAAAATTTATATATTATGTGACTTTTTTCATTGGTTTTCTCTAGTTTTCTTATAACTTTATGGTTTTGGATCACTCCTATATATATATATATATATATATATATAATATATATATATATATAATATATAGGGCAATGATTAAATGTTAACCCTGTATTATTAGGATAAACATGTTAACTTTTAAATATTAATCAAAATCATTATTTTTTTTATTGAAATAATATTATTATACATATACAACGTTATGTTCTTATATATATATATATGCGTGTGTAAATTCGTAATCGTAAAAAAGTTACGACAAGTATAAGTTATTTGCACTTGTGTAAATATTTGTGATGTGTAAGTAACTTATACTTGTCGTAACTTTTTTACACATGTGATTTTACACACATATATAAAAAACATAACGTTGTATATACATAATGATGTTACTCAAAAAAAATGATTTTGATTGATATATATATATATATATATATATGTATATATATATATATGTATATATATATATATGTATATATATATATAGACACACATATATGAAGATTGTGTCCTTTGTTTCGGTTGAAGAAAACGATGTAGATAACATGTGTTATTGAAAAACAATGTTATCCTGACTACTTAACGATCATAACTTTTATTCAAAATTAGATTCTACAATTAATCTAAAAATTCAAAGTTTCCTTTTTCTTTGATTGCAGGCTGGTTCTATTAATTTCAATGGCTGGGAATGTCGTGTTGAGCATAAGAGAGTTCATATTGAAGGTTTGTGAAATCATACATGTCAAGCTTTTGTGTAGGACAAAAATACAAAATTTATTTTCCCTTCAAGCATTGGAGGAATGGAAGGTTGTTATGGCAATAGAAATGATGGTAGCAATGACAAAGGAAATGGCGGTGATTGTGACAATCGTGGTGGTACTGTTGGTGGCAATGATGATAAAGGTGATTGTAGTTCATTCAATTCGAATGACCCGAGGCCTATTTAGTACAATTTAAGGATCTCGAGTTTAGATTTTGTATTCATTGCACTCCTGATCTTTCGTTATGTGTTGGTATATAGTAAATCCTTGTTAGAATTTACAATTTGTCTTTTTAATTTTATAAGTCAAATTATATAGATGTCAAATCTATTTAACAATAGGTACTTTTTAAGACAAATATATAGATGTTATATTTATTTTAATTCTATTTTATTACTTTGATTACGAAATGGTTTATTGTATGTTGTCAAGATGCTCCTAGATTTGAAAAGAAATGATCTAGAGCTCCAAGATTTGAAAAGAAGTGATCTAGAGTTGTCACATTTTGCAGTGTGATCGAGATCACGATGAATAAAAGCTTCATGTCCAGATGGATTTTTTTTCAATGTATAAATCACATTTAGGTTTGACATTTTGTCGTCAATCTCATGGCATCTTCATCAAGATTACCACACGTACTACATATGACTTCCTTATAATTATCGGTTTGATGTCGTTCGATGCTATTTCTTAATTATGGTTCTTTAGTTTACTTGCATGTCCATATAAAATTATTACAAAAGCTCTTGCGACTTTTTGTTCCAAAATTACTTTTTCTTAAGAAAAATGAAAGGATATTGTAAACAAAAAGTGATCACTAAAGCTAGATCGTGTATTAATATAGAATCCTTCCAAACGATTCATCAGAATACTATTTTTTGAACTTTATGATTATAACATATATAACTATGTTCCTAAACAATCTAAAAGATGTAGATGAAATTCATGTCACAACACTAATTTTACTGCTAAATTTTGAAAGTTCGTATGAACGTGGGTTTTTAAGAACGTGTTTCCCATTATAAAACTTATATAATAAGCTAAAACACATTTAAGATCATCGAGTGAACTACTTTCATAAAATGAAAATAACCATAAAAAAAGTTGTTATTTGACGATTCTAAGTAGGTTTACTGCATGAAACTATACATCATGCATGCTTAACATAAACATAAATGAATACAGAAAAAAGCTTTTCCTCAACTATAAAATTTACCGAAGAATTAATTAAACACGAATGATTGTATAGAGCTATATGCTAAAAGGTACATAGCAATTTCATAAATGTATATTTTCATAATTTATGGGACACATCTATCTATGTTATCCATCACATAGTAGTTATGTGATGTAAAGCACACATAGTCTTGTGTTCTAAATTTTTTTAAAGTTTTTACTTAGAAAATTAAAGTTAAACGGTTTTTTGAGGTTGCAACTTAAAAATCTTAATAATACTTAGTGTATGACGTGATTATGACGTGATATAACTTACATACTTGTATAATCTGGAGTTTATAAAACTCTAATTTTCATAGTGCACCACACAACTATGTAATACTCCTGGACAAGTTTCACATGTTTTAACACTTCATTTATCTGCATTTCTTTCCAAACATTATTTATATAACCTTTTCATACGCCAGAACAAATTCGAACGCAATTGTTACTTTTATCTATAGTACATACTTCAATTCAAATGTTCATGCATTTAAAGTTTAAACTTTACAATATTATAATTATCTACCTAGGTTATCAACCGAGTTTTTAACCAAAAAAATGTATTTATAAATTTTATTTACCAAAAATATGTAATTGAAAAAGTATTTACTAAACTAGTGTTTTTTTAAACTTTTTTGCTTTCTTTCTCTCATCTTTGTTGGATACTTTAACAAGACTTTTTACATGTTTTTTTTTTCAATTTTTTTATTTATAATTTTAGAAATATTGTTTAAATATGACTTTTTTAGTTGTTCAGGAATATATTTTCAAAATTTCTTCAGAAAAGTTTAATAAAAATGATTTTTAAAATGTTTAGTTTTAATATTAAAATAGAAAAGTCTTTTACTTCCTTTTACGAAACAAATATTATTATTTTTTCATTGATTATTTATTTAGTTTGGATTTAATTTAATTTAATTTTCTATTAATTTAATAGTAATTTACTATCTAAAATATATTTAAATACATAACTTTGTTTGGTTATGTTTTTCTGTATTCTGATAAAAAATTTTATTAAAAAATAAAAACTAAGTTTTATTAAGTTTTACATTGCAATTACAAACGAAAATTTTATTTTGTCAGTAATTAAAGAATTCACACATTAACTATAAAATATATATGAATTATAAAAAACTAATTGTGTCTTTATATATTTAAAAACATAAAATTATATATATACAAAAAACGTAAAATTAAGTTTTCTTTATCATGATAAATATAGTTAAAACTTTGTTTAAGAGAAAATGCATTTTTATAAATATTTTACAAACATTATGATTAAACATACTAAAACAAGTTAAAAAAATTTTTAATAAAAATATTTTAATTTAAAAGCTTACGGAAAACAAAAAAAATTATCTTTCATCAATCTAGTCCACTATGGTTAAAGAAAGTTAAAAAAGTTAAAAGCATATTTATTTAGCATGATTAAACATTCAAAAAAATTTATAGCATCTAATAAAAAAAGTTTTCTTTTGTCAATTGTCATTCTCTTAACCCATATTTTTTTTACTTGTTATTCTTTTAAATATTATCACTTAATATTACTTTCAAAAGGGTATTATAGTAATTTAAATATTTAAACTAAATTCTCTTTTATAATAAAATTTTATTTTATTAATTGATACAATTCTCTGTCTCGTTTATGTTTTTTAAAATCAAGCTATATTTTTAAAGTTAAATTTTATTAAGTAAATCAAAAATCACATCTTTTTATTAAAATAGAAGAAAAAAAAATTTTATATAATATGAAATTTTCTAAAACACCAAACCTTTTTGAAACAAAATATTTTAAATCGGTCCTTCTTTAAAAAAATTATAAAAATATAAAATTTTTCTAAAAGAAGTTTTATTAATACAGCCAGAATAATTAGAAACCCTAGTTTTTAATAAATAATATTTTTATAAATAATAATTTTTTATAAAAAATATTAAAGCGAATGTTTAAAATTGAAACTATTTAGATAAGAGAGTTAAAAAAATAATATAATTATTTTATTTATTGAACTATTACGTATATATAATTTTAATAATATTTTATATTAAAATATCGTACTGTAACTTTACGTGTTTATTACTAACTATATTCCGTTTAATAAATGGGTTTTTAACCTATCGATATATTAGTATATCTATCTATCTATAACAAAAAAAAAATTAAAATAAGACTTGACATAATTTTAAGTTTTATCATACTAACTTTCTTATTTTTCTTTATTATTATTGATAATATTGAATACTAATAATATTACTCATATCATTTTCAAATTAAAATTTATATAATTTAATAAATTAAAACCTATTTCTTAGTAATATTTTTAATGAGGTAGCAAAATTGATCCGATAGAATTAATTTATTTTATAGGTCATAGAGTATTGAGTTAGCATCCTCCTAAAACATGTTCTTAATAATGTGTAATGTACAAAAATATGTATGAGGAATAGTGTAATAAGACAATATTTATGACAGACAATTACTACATCATTACTTCCCATTTAACCATTATTATGCCATTACTAGTTTTATTAAACCAGTGTATTACATGGGGTGAATAAAATAAATATTTATTAATTATAAAATAATATTTTAAGATAAGATATGATTGAAATTATTTAAGAGTAAGAACTGTAAGTAATAAAATAATTATATCAACTTTTTAAAACTTTTTGCCCAAAAAAATTTTAAATATTTTGTCTAAAAAAACCATATTAAACAATATCATTTCTAAAAATTTGCTTATTATAACTCGCATTTTTAATAATTTTTTGTTTATAAAAAATCTAACATGAATTTAAATCTTTCGTATTTTTAAAAAAGTTTGATTTATTAGAAAAACATCTTACTTTATAAAAAAAATTTTCTTTTAGAATAACATTAATTAAAATATCTATTTCTTAATTTATGAAAAAAAATTATTTTTAATCTAAAGAAAAGTTAAATAATATTATTAGTAATAAATTAAATTATTTAATAGGAGAAAGAAAAGAGAAAATTTTGATGGGAATGAATGCGATGCTACCACGTGTCCTCCAATATACTTTTTTATTAGAGTAAAAAGATTATTACATGTAGACTAGTGTAGTATATATATGTGTGTGTCTTCTAGTAATCTATCTATCTATACTAATAAATAAAAATATTAATTAACACGTGTCACTCTCTCATGTATTCTTAATATTTTTTTCCCGTCTCTATCTCCTATTAATTATATAAATTTTTTTTAATTGTTTTTTTATTATTTTTTGTCTCTCTTCTATTAAATTATTTCTAAAATTATTTTTATTAAGTATTTTATATTTTAAAATAATAATAGTTAAAAATTGCATAATATTTCATAAATATGTAATAAGAAAATCTTTATTGCGAAAAGTATAGTTTTATATTATACAACCCATGAATTACACGGTGTTATATCCTAGTTATAATAAAAGAAGGTTTTGAGTTGACACTTGTCATAATATTAGATCTGCTAAGCCTAATTTTCATGTTTCTATCTCATAATAAATATTTACATTAACTACTAATTATATTATTTAATTCTTTTGAGATTAAAATCGTTTTTAATAAATTAGGAAAGAGTTCTTTTTATAAATATAACTTTTAAAGAAACAATCTTTTGTATAACATAAATAATTTTTTATATATCAAACTTTTTTAAAAACACAAAATATTTTTAGAAATTTAATTTTTTATAAACCATAAAAAAACTAAAATTCAAAGTTACAATAAGAAATTTTTAGAAAATTACCTTTTTTTAAAAACATTTTGATTTAGAACGGATTTTTTAAATATTTTTAGATTTAAAAAATTTAAAACAAAATTTCAAAGAAAATAATATCATTGTTTTTTTACTTATAGTATTTACTCATACGTAATTCAATCATATCATATTTCAAAATATCATTTTAAAATTAATAATTTTTTACTACTGTTTATTTAATATTTTATTTATTTAACATGTGTAACACACTGGTTATAAACAAAAATACATGAGAATTTATTTATTTTATTTATTTAACATGTGTAACACACCTTATTCACAATAAAGTGGCATGTATTCCTTTTTAGACGTTGTTGTGTTTTCATCTCCGATCGAATTGGTCAATGAAATCCTTTAAAAACTATAGGCTACTATCATTTGAGAAAATATCACTATCCGAATCGTGGGGACAAGAGCTCATTGCTGTTGTAGTTCAAATAAAAAACAAGGGTATAAAATTGAGTAGAAAGGTTTGTATGTAGGAAAAATGGTGAAGAATATTGTTTGTATTTGGTGAATTAAAACGATAAAGAATCTCATATTTATATAAAGGATTAAAATTAATTTTTTTAAAGTCCCCAATGGTCAAAAAGTAAGCCTCATTGCCCGAAATCGCAAGGGTATCGACGGTGTTACCGG
Organism: Flaveria robusta; assembly: GCA_025506415.1. Taxonomy (NCBI): domain Eukaryota; kingdom Viridiplantae; phylum Streptophyta; class Magnoliopsida; order Asterales; family Asteraceae; genus Flaveria; species Flaveria robusta. Next base: position 19,351,589 of record CM046469.1, on the reverse strand, counting down.
TTCAAGTAGTGAGCCCGAATGGTGGTACCCGAACACACCCATCTTCCCTTCTCCTTCTCCTTCTCCTTCTCCTTCTCCTTCTCCCCCTCCCCCTTTCCCTCCCCCTTCCCTTCCCCCTCTCCCTCTCTCATCTAGATATTCTGAAATCAATATTGTTAAGAGAACATATTTTTCAAATAAATTAAAAACATATTTTTACTAAGCACCAAAAAATTAAAAACAATTTTTTATAAGATGTAATTTTGTTTTAAAAAAATAAATTTTTTTAAAAATATGAAACATTAAAACCAATCTTTTTAAAAAGTGAATTTTTCTATAAAGCAATTAAATAAATAATGTAAATAAAACTAGACATTTTAATAAACTAGTTGGATTCCACCCGCCGCGGCGGGATTAAATCTGTTTTAACGTTTCTGAAGTTTTCAAAGGCTCAAAAATGATAGTTTATCGTGGCTGCAAACAACCGTTTACCACCCCAAAACAATAAACATCAAATTCATAATTCAATCATCATCGCCTAGATGTAAAATAAAAAAAACCACAGACGCACATCATCACCAAACCAAACAACCTAACATGGTCAACATATATGGGGCTTTGAGCTCTCGGATGGCGACATATGCCTTAGGACATCGTCATCGAGCAACCACCAGAAGCAGACGACATCCAAGGAAACGTGGAACCATGAGCAAATCGCATTGAAAAAACAACTAAACCAACTATTGATCACCATCCTTTATTCATATACATGATAATAACCCAAAACCATTGCCCAGAAAACACCAATACTAAAAAACCCTAAAAGGGTATCACAGAGAGATGAAGAAGGAGCAAGAGAGGTGGTCGGACCACCACCATCAAGACCACCACCACCAAAAACCCCATCATGAAGAGCAGCACCATCACAATCACGATCGTCAAAAGCCCTACCATGAAGAGCACCACCATCAAAACCACCACCATCAATACCCCCACCATCAAAACCCCCACCATCAAGACCACCGATGACAAAGAAACGGTTGTTGCATGTTGTAGATCGGGAAAGAAGGAGGTGCTTGGAGTGCAAAAACATTGCTGCCATTGCTAACCTTTTATGGCTTTACCGGTAGCGGTGGCGATCACCAATGGCGGCTGTCGCAACAGTGATGGTTGATGACGGTGGCGCGACGCTTGCGGTGCAGCGATGGCGGTGCGACGGTCGTGAAGTCGCTGTAGTGATGGGTGACGACAGTGGTGCGACGAGATGAAACAACGGCGGAACGATAGTCGCGAGGTGGTGTCGGTGTGACAGTGGCGGTTCTTACCACAGAAAACCTTTTGCCGACCAAGGGCGAGGATACCTCCAGTCGACATCGCACAGCCACCATCGCATGTCTCTCTCGATCTCTTTCTCTCTCTCTCTCTCTCTCGCGAAAGTAATGAAGCGGTGTGGGCAGGTTAAAGAAAGAAATATAAAGACGGTGGTAGGTGGTTGCATCCTATGGTTGTACCCTATACAACATATACTGAAAAAAAGAATCAGAGGACAAGATTGCAAATACTTGAAATTAATGTGGCCAAAACACATACATCAAAACCTAACTATTTCTCAAATTGTTTTTTTCATATTATGTAATAATGTAATAATAATAATGTAATGTAATAAGATTTTTATGAAAATGACATTTTCAATACCAATTTTTAAAGGCTAATGTTTAAATACGAAATGTTTTAGATACAAAAGTTTAAAAATATGATATTATTGTTTTATTAACTAAATTATTCACGTATATATAATTTCAATCATATCATGTCTTACAGCATTGTTGTATAATTTTTTAATTTTCAATATTAACTATTTAATATATTTTTTGTTAAACCCATGTAATACATAAATTTTTAACCTAGTTAATAAATGCATATCATGACCATGTCAGATTTTAAAATTAAACATTCTAACAAGTTCTGAAAAGCACATGCAACATTTTTAAGCTTTAAAAGTAATAATACTGGTCAAAAATCACTTTCCATAACCCGATTTTATAATGATAACTTGAATATATACCTGGAAGAATTTGATGATTGATTAACCTCTAGTCACTTTAATAATATTTTTAATTAAGTTGTATTATCCATTCAATTTCCCCAAAAATTGATTCTTCTTGAATTTAAGAAGAAAAATTCTATTTCTCTCTTCACATACAGAATTATCGTAAATAAGTAATAAATTTGCCAGAGGATACCCAACAAACTTTATAAATTAAATTTATAAATTAAAAATTGGCCAAGTTGCATGATGCATACGTTGCATTTGAGAAAATCAAAAGATTTAACAGACGTGACAACTACTAAATAGATAAAATCAAATGATTATTTGAAAACTTGTATTATTTAACATTAAAAGATATGATTTGGTGACACTTCAGCACGCCAAATACACAAAACTAATAACGAACGAGATTAATATAACTTTCTTAAATTGGCTTACTAGAAAACATATATGCATATTTTAACCAAAAACAAACCCCGAAGATATGCGATACATCTTACTTGACCGTTGGGATATCACACTTTAGATATCTGGAACATTCTCTTTCTATAAATTACATATGTTGGCATTAGAGCATTCACAGTGGAATCTGTATAATTATGTGAATGTGTTTGGTATATTATATGGAATGGTTTTGAGTGGTTGTGAGTGAAGGAGAGAGAAAATATTATTGTGGATTGGTATATTTAAAGAATCACTGTTCAATCCTTATAATTTTTTTAATATTTTTAAAAGTGGTTGTGAGTGGAGGAGAGAGGAAAAAGTAATGATAGGGTATAAAAAGTATTATTTAAATAAAAAGAAGAGAAAAAATGTAGTGATTTTTAATGTAATTATATGGATAAAGATAAAGACTCTACTGTGAATGCTCTTATATAGTCCTAATGAGGGTTATTTGATGGGGGAGTATTACATTCTATATTTTGTAAACTCATGTATTACACGGATTGATTAAATAAATATGTTATAAAATAAAATTTTATTAATTATAAAATTATATTCTAATATAAAATATAATTAAGGATTATAAGTAGTAAAACAATTATATTAACTTTTTAAACTTTTATTTTAAAACCTTTATTTGTTTTTTTCCCAAAAATAAATTAAATATTTTGTTTTAAAACAAATGGTTATAAAAAATATCTTTAAAAAAGTTTGGTGTTTTTGAAAAGTTACTTATTTTATAAAATGTATTTCCTTAGAAATAACACTAATAAAAGATCTATTTCTTAATTACTTAATATACTAATTTAGATATAAAACAATTAAATAATATTATTGGTAACTAATATAAATATTTAATAAGATAGAGAGGCGAGAAAATTTTGATAAAAATAAATATAGTGATGTTAAGTGTCCCACATAGATAACTTTTTATTATAGTAGAAAGATTTCTTCTTACCAACTTAATTAATTGCATGTATATTCAACTTAAAATTCTATTAATATATATATATATATATATATATATATTAAATTTAGTTAATTACATATATATCTAAATTAAAATTTTAATTACATATATCCCATTTACTAAACACTAATATTACATATTTACCCGTTTGATTATTTTATTAACACTAACTTGTATAATTAGTATTTTACTCTTATTTTTATTAAACTATAAAATTATATTTTTCTTTTTTTTACTAACTTTTAAATTTTAATTATTTGTTAATGTTTCTATTCTATCGTTTTTTTACGTTCTTTTCGTTTTTAACCTTGTTTACCATTCGATGCTAATGTTTTGTATTTTGCGTAAGAGACACTTCCAATCTCGTCATGCAACACGATCCTAACACATAAATTTACTTATTTTTGTGTCGCAAGTAATTCTCCTATCTCAAATTCCGTCTTTGCACATGTTTGGTTTAAAATTATCAAACCCGAACCTTCTCGTGAATCTATTTGATAGCTGAAACAAACTTGAAATAACTAATCATGTTGAAATCATCTTCTCACCATCCACCACACTCACTAGCATTCGTCGCTCGAGGACTGAAAAACATAATTGATTGAAAAAGTTTGATTCCGCTTAATTTTCAACGTGCAACACAAAACTCATCTCCTCTAACATTTATTTGCATTTAAATATAATTTTCAAAGTTACATGTTGAAATTTTGCCTAAACATATTTGTTTCGCCAGTTACTTTTTCGACCATTAGTGCACAACACATACGACAGGGATGGTGGATGGTGACAATTCCAACATAATTAGTTTGTGTCTATTCCGAGTTAGTCTCTAGTAGTTTCGAACTACTTGAATAGATTCACGATAAGTTTCAGGTCTGTTGGTATTAGAATTAAACATGTACAAAAGTGGAAACTAAGACCGGGGAATTACTCGTAATGCAAAAACAAGAATAAATACTTGTTTGGATCGGGTTGCAATATTAAATTGAATAAAATATATTCAAATGGGTATATAGGTAAATATTTATGTTTAATGAAGATGATATATGTAATTAAAATTTTAGTTTTGGTATGTATGTAACTAACTAAGTTTTATTAGGAGATATATATAATTAAAATTTTAAGATGAGTATATATGTAATTCATTAAATTTGTAGGGAAAAATATGTAATTCTTCCTATTTGATAACCTCACAAGACTAGTGATCAATTGAATAAATCTTAGTCATTAATTATTTTTAACCTAAAATTTAGGGCTTGTAATTACATGCCATTTGTATACTGAGTCACACAGATATTCCAAAACTCAAAATTTTCAAACTCAAAAATCTTAAAACATTTATAATAACTAAAACAAATAAATTATATACAAATCTTAAGCATTTAAAAAAGTTAAGCATCGTATTTTTCATTAGTTTTGAACAAACGAAAGTATAAATAAAGAAAAAGAAAATTCTAATTCGATTTGGGTTGATTTGAACAAATCGATACACACACATATATGTGTAATTCGAATTTTGATATTCGGGTCACTACATTTTGTAAGTCACAAATCCTTAACTTATTTTGTAATTTAAATTTGTGTTTAGTGTTTTGTGTCAACCCGAGATGAATAAAGCGATGTTGAGGAACTGTAGTTGTTTAGCAGCTCCACAGGTTTTTGTGGCGCCAAGAGACTGATGGGAGTGGCAAAAACAGAAAAAAGAATTGACGGGGCAGGATTAGAGAAGGCTGCCTAATCTAGGTCATATGATTTTATTTTTATTTTAATTGTTTTTTCAAATGTAAGAATATTTGGTTAAAATATAAAAATATAGAGTTAATTATATAAAAGGTCTCTGTGCTTAAGTATGTTTTCACTTTCGATCCTATATTTGAAAAATTACAATATCGGTCCAAATGTTTGTCAAAACGTAACACAACCCCTAACGTGAATGATTACTTTTTCCGTTAATTTTTAAAAATGACTAAAATATCCTTTGTGAAAATATAAAAATATTATAAAATTCACACCCCAACCCCTACCCACCCCCACCCCCACCCCAAAATTATTTTTCTTCTTCCTCAAATTCAACTCCAATGAACAACCACAACTAATGCGGCGACAACTCCGGTGACAAACCCATCACAAATTGGAACGCCACCACCATCCTCTCCATCGGTCTGCCACCACCAATGATCTACCGCCACCACCAGAATGCCACCACCAATGATCTACCGCCACCACCAGAATGCCACCACCACTGAAACACCATCGCACAGCCATGGGCTGTGTGGCGGGTTACGTTTTAACAAATCTTTAAACGAACCTTGTAATTTTCAAACATGGGGACTGAAATTGAATACAAACCTAAACGTAAGAACCTTTTATGTAATTAATTTAAATATATAATATTATATTTAATACCCATCCATTAGAGAAGACTGAACACAAAATGTGTTTTTTTTTAATATATATAATGCGTCTCTTAGAAATCCAGGGTTCAAACCCTAGCATTAAAGAATATTTACTAACTTTATGTTACTAACTAATAACCTGTTGTTAAAAAAAACTAAACTAAAATTCTAACATAAAAATTTTTTAATGGTTTTTTTAGATTTTGTCAGATCACTGGCGTACTCGATCATTTTTATCATTAGAGTATGAAATTTTAAGACTCTAAAATGACACGTCTCTTAAAAAAAACTCATACATTAATCTATTTTCATCATTTTTAAATTTAAGATCACCAAAGAAAGAAAATCTATTAACTATAATAAAAGAAAGTTTTTACATGACACATGTCAACATATTAGTTATTTTTATTTTTATTTTTCCGCCTCTCTCTCCTAATTACTGATATTATTATATATGGTATTATATTATTTAAAATATTTCTAAATTAAAAAAAATAGATATCATAAAAATTAAAAACTAGATTTTTAATGAAAAACCCACTTTAAAATTGTATAAGACACGAAAAAATTCTTAAGTACGAAGTATTTTAATACCATTTTTTTAAGTTTTATAAGATGATTAGTTTTTTTAAATAAAATTAGAAAAAGACCAGAATGTTTTAAAAAACAATTAAAAAACACAATCTTATAAAATGATATTTTAAAATGATATTGTTGTTGCTTTTTACTTAAAATACTTATATATACATAACTCAATCATATCTTATTTACAAATATTATTTATTTAACACGTGTATTACACGGGATACTATACTAGTACATTTATATAAGAAAACAACTTAACCTAGAAACTTTATTTTTGTTACCTTTGAGAATTGAATGCAAAACCTCATTCTAAGAGCACTCACATTCTAAGAGCACTCACATCCCATTCTTTATTTTTATTTTTATAATTACACTAAAAACCCTAATTTCTTCTATTTTTTTTCAATTAAATAATATACTTTTATACTTTTTTTTATTGCATATTCTTTTTTTTTCAGTTACAACCACTTTCAAAAATATTAAAAATTTTATAAGAGTTGGATAGTGAATTTTAAATTTACAGATGAAAAGTAACATTTTATCTCTGGTTCACTAAAAACCATTTAAACCATTTCATATAATATGAGGACTACTACTCACGTATTTTAAAGCATGGGCTGTAAATGCTTTAAGAGCATTCACACTAGCAACCCCATCCCCATATTTACATTAAAAACACGAACTTTTTATTCCATTGTTCAATTAAATAATACTTTATAATATACTTATTATTACATTTTCTATCTCTTCTACTCACAACCATTTTTAAAAATATTAAAAAAATTATGGGGGTTGTATCGTGTTTCACCAAATATGGGGAATCGCGGTACAATCCTCATATATTTTCTTTCTCCTTCACTCACAACCACTAACAACCATCCCCCATAATATATGACACACACTAATATCAAAATGGGGAACTTACTGTGAATGCTCTAATATAATCATATCCATTTTTCTCTCTCATGTTTATTAGTATATCTTAACTTAATATGTATTGTTTAAATTAGTACAACTAGAATTTAAACCCCCGCGCGTTGCTGCGGGGTTCTTTTGTAACATAGTGATTATCTTGTTCGTTCAAAATTCTGATATTCCTCCTCCTCTCTCATCATGGTCGGTAAACACCAATCGACCTAACCATTTAAGTGTAATCAATGGTGGCTAACCACATTCAACCGACTCACAATCTTTATTCGTGTTTCATCCTCTTAATTTCTAACATCGTTCAATCGATGATTTTAAAAAAGATGATACCAAACACCATTCACCATGCTTACCACCGCCAATGTCTCTCGCTAAACCGTTGCTCACCACCATAGTAGGTTGTCGCTAAACGCCGCTCAGACACTCACCACCTCCCACCCCTCGTTCACCAATCGCCGGCGACCACTAGACGACCTTCCACCTCTCGATTTACTTGTCTGCATGTTGTTTCTATACTGATAAATAGATTTTAGTGGTGATGGCATGAATTGATTTTGATGCAATGATTAATAGAATAGACAAATAGTGAAAGAATAATGATGCAAGCCTGGAGAATTATTTCCTTGCATGTCACTTTAGTGAAGAAGACGACCTTTTTGCAAACAACAAATGTTAGGTGACCAAGATAGAAAACCTTGTAATTTGACTGTAGTTACCGGCATTTCTCTTTAATATATATACTAGGATTTATACCTTCCGGCTGTTGCCATGACGTCTTACAGGACTTAAGAAAGTATAAAATACAGTCGATGCGACTTGTTTCTGAATTTAATTTATGTCGAAACGTAGAGTAATTCAAATTTACAGCGTCGAATGAGAAATTAAATTACTTGACCCGACTGTAAAAAAAATTGTGCAATAAAATATAAAGTACAATCGCACTGATACATTAACCATGCTATCCAAACACACTTTAAAAAAAATTAAATCATATAAAGTAAAGCCCAAAGTTTTTTAAAGGGTTTTCTTGAAACTTTTTGATGGGGTTTTCTTGAAATTTTTGGGGTGTTATGTTTGTAGTTTTTATTAGTGGCCCATTTATGAAACCATTCATATTGTGGTGGCCAACTTATAAAGTCTTCAAACAAAACCGAAGACACCGACATATATAAATAATATATAGCATAATTAGTATATCTTAACTTAATATCTATTGTTTAAATTAGTACAATATCATTGCCTGTCCATGTCTTCCAAAACCACCCTCACCTACTTGTGGGAGATCTTTGTGGTTCTCCATCTTGCTTCCTTTCTCTCTTCTTTTCTTCAAGAATATATTCTTCAGTTCATACATAACCCCACCCATTTTACCCTTCTTTTCCTTCCCCAAATCCCCTCTCTTTTTTCTTGATTTCTTTGCACTCTTGGAATTTGTTTATCTCCATTTCAATACCTTCATGGGTTCCAAAGAAAATGAAGAAGAATTAAGAGTATGAGTCGCAAGGAAAAGAAAATGCTTTTTGGTTGAATTCACTGTGAAGCAAAAGGTAATGATCTTATCCTTATCGTTATTGGGTTGAATGGAAGTGGTGATTGGAATTATGCGCACCAACTGTTTGATGAAATGCTTGACTTGCTTTTTTTCAGGCAAAGGGGTTGCATTTGTTTGATTCTGTAGTTCTTTAGGTTTGTTACTTCATTTTCTACAAGGGGTTTTGAGGGTTCCCTTGTAGTTACCATAGCCATGGGAACCAAGATCAAAGGAGTTTTTAAAGGCTTCAAATTTATCTCCCAAATCTTTGGTAAACTATCTCTCTGTATCTACTTCAAAATTAGGGCTCTTTTTGTTCATCAACATTGTGAATTTTGATGGTGGTTTGATGTTATATTTTGTGGTATAGTTGTAAAGGAGCGTGAGATGGAGATTGGGTACCCAACTGATGTTAAACATGTTGCCCATATTGGTTGGGATGGATCCTCAGGCAGTGCTCCATCTTGGGTAAATTATCTTTATAAATTTTCACACCCAATCTTTTTTTTTTTAGTCTTTGAAATCAACAACAAACTGATATCTTTTATAACCTTTTTCAGATGAACGAATTCAAGACAGCCCCTGATTTTGCTGCAACTTCTATTGGTAATTCTGGTTCTGCTATGTCCACATGGTCTTCTCAAGGTATTTCACTGGACATTGATTCTTTAAATTGTTATGGGTGATTTTTTACAAAATAATCTATCATTATTTGAAAATAAAATTGAAGAAATTCAATAGCTTTTTGTATGTGAACACCCTGCATGAAATAGTTATTGATGATCCAATTGTAACAATAACTATATACAATGATTTGATTCTAACCACCAATAACTTCATTCTAGTGTTACACTATTTTAGTTTTGATGTGGTCGATGTTATGATCTTGTTGTTAGGAGGATACAACATTGTTTATGCAAATATAATACACTAAAATTAGGAACAAATTTAGCGGATGCCGGATGGAATGATTCTGCTAAGAAATACATTTTGTCATGTTGATTATAGACTATTAAAAGTCTCAATGTATCAAGATAAATTGATGATATTCTTAAGAGGAATAAACATACCATGTGGGTAGTTGTGATTGATTTCAATTTTGAAGAAGTTTAGGGGCAAATGTGGGCATTTGACGTGTTTTGAAAAGCTTCTTGAAGTAAAGATTGATTTTGTTAATTAGTTTGTCCATAATAGTTTAAACTTCTTGTACCAATGGAAAAATGACTTGTATTATTAAAAAGGTGACTTGTACTCTTTTGAAAACTGGTGTTTACCTAAGATTCTTAGCTTGAAAGAGATTTGGCTTTATATGTCACAAGAGCTTTTTGTTTTTAGAACACATGAACACCCATGTTATATTTAAAAATGTTCTTGAAAGCAACAATTTTTTTGTTTGTTTTCTATCCCTTTTGTTTTGGGGATAAAATTATGTAATTATTAAGATACGGGATTTGAATGGTTTTTAGCATAGTCAAGTGTTTTAGCTGATAACCAATTCATCTCTTTTACTTGTTTAGTTTTAATGGTTGGTTTTGTAAGTTGTGACATGAATACAAGACACCTCTCAAGTTGAACACACTATATTCAGGATAAAGACATTACAAACCGTTGGATGAGTTGTTTTGTGTTTCTTATTGAGTTAATATCATATAAACAAACATATTTTCTTAGTTCGCATGAAAAAGTCTGTCGACACAATTTTAGTATATTAATGTCCCTAAATTCGTTTAAAATGCACTTGCGAAAATATTGGTATAATGATTTGTTATCCCTTAAACTTTTCAAAATTTGATGAAGGAGCGTTTAAAGTGCGATGCTCGTGTGGATATTTGTTTTGATCATATAAGATAATATTAATTTGTACCTAAAGTGGCAAAACATTGATGCTTTAGCGTTTTTATGTCAACATAAGAGCTTACATGACATCTATGCCAATACAAATCGCCTACATAGCTTTCACATATGTAATGATTGTTCTAACAACATACATTGTCTTTAATTCACTAAATCGTGTATTTTAAAATAAACAATTTCTGGGACTTTAACATACTAAAACCAGGTTGAGGAACTCTATCGTACAAAATAAGAAATATATTGGTTTTTTATGATATTAAGCCTTCTATATTTTTGGATATTTCATGGATCCACAAAATACAAATGTTAATTTAGTGCTGGTTTTGCTTGTATATGAGTAGATTTTGGAGAAGCGATGGGAAGACGGCCTACGGATGATACACTTAATGATCTACCACCCGTAGACCTTCCCAATATACCCAAAAAACAAAGACGAAGAAAGTCAAAGTCTACGTGCTCCCCAAAGTCAACCTCTTCATCAAAGTCATCGTTGCGAGCTGCAAAGCTAAAGGCTAACACAGAGACCATGTAAAATGACCCTGCAAAAGTAGAACATTTGAAGACCAAAGTTTTTGAAAGATAACCAACAAATGATGTGAGAAGAAAGTTGAAAACGCCATAAAAGAAATGAAACATAAGGGCATATCTTCCATGAGGGCGTGCCATTAAATTGGTTGGAGAACTGCAACTTTTCTTGTAATTTATTTATTTATTTTCTTTTCTTTTTTAAGTTATATTTGTATTTTAAATTGTAATTTTGTACCCTTTGGGACTACATAACAAGGAAACATGTACAAAGTTAGATTCTTTGGTTGTGATGTTGTAAAAACTAATTTAGCTATGGGGAATGTCTAGATGATGTATTGAAATTAAAAATATGAAAATTATTTACAAATTTTGGTAAGTTTGATATGTTTTTAATATTAGTAAGATAGTAAGGATTGATATCGTGATGACAAGTGGTAGAATCTATGTGAATCCTATGTGTACCATCTAGAAAAGGTTCATATGCGTAATAATTATTTTTTTTTTGTTATAAGTTATAGAATAGATCATAGATACTTTTACTTCTTTTATACACTACTTTATTTACAAATTATATTTTTAAATAATTTGTAGGTTTTTGATCACTATTATACATAATAACAATTATCAATTATTCTCTACATGACACCTGCTTTATCCTGTTTTCTACTGCCACTGTTATTTTGGCATCCCACGTGTTCGTCTTCAAGAACTATCCTACTGTCTTCTTTCTTTTCATTTGGTTAACTGACATCAGAGAAACAGATGAGAGAGATCAATTGTTTTCTTTGACGGTTCAATCTTCATGACAGAGTTCCGTTGGTAGCTTCTTCTTGGCTCAGATAGAAAGATGCATGTTAGTTCCGAGGGGGTCGACACTTCAGGTCGCTTCACAAGCAATGGCGAAGCTTAATAGGGGCCGGGGGCCACCGCCCCCCCTGTTTTTTTTGCCAGTAGTGTTAAATTTTAGTCCGGTAGTGTAAATTTTTTGCCAGGTAGTTTAAATTTTTGTATAAATATCGAGTTCGCCCCCCTAAAAATATTAATTTCGACCCCGCCCCCCTACGAAGGAGTTCAAGCTCCGCCACTTTTCACAAGACCATTTTTGCAAGGTGTGTTGTTTTACCTTTTTTTTAGGGTTTTGAATGGTGCAAGGAGAATGAATTTAAGTCGAATTGATTGATTTTGTGGTTTGCAAAGTTCACACCATCTTTCAATTATTGGCTAAAATTAATTCCAACTCAAAAAATATTTACAGTCACTCACAACTTTAAGCTTATTTTCTCCCAATGATCAATTAATAACTGAGTGTTAACCATTATTAGTTTTTTTGATTAAATGTGGCGAACTTTGAGCTTATTTGCAACTTAGTCGCCGCCACCTCCATCACGTCCGTCTCAGATAAATTTCCGGTGAACTTATAAAATTCATAACAAATCTAGGAAATTTCGGTCATCACTTGGAAATTCAGGCAAAATATGTGTGTGTATCTATATATATAAATTGAATATTATTATAAAAAATTACATATAAAAACATATGTATTTATATATAACACTGAAAAACATATATAAAAGTTCAATCCGATTAATCGCTAGTTGATACCTAATCGCCCGACTAGCGCCAATGATTTCTACAAACGGTTTTCATTCTTTTTATTATAATCCATCTCAATACACATATATATAGATCTATGAATATGAATATACATATGTACACCTATAGATTTACATTGTCTACTCTAACATTTAATATCGCATACTTTCCACACATATTTATTATCATATTAGAGGGTAGCAATAGGAAGAATCCCTTCTACCCATGGCAAAACTCACGGTGCATTACTAAGGATCCGTGTAAATCTATCGGTGACATTATGGTCCAAGCGACGATCTATTTTGTTTGTCATATCGAGGCCGACGGTTCACGTCCACAAACAAGTTGATAAGATCCCCCTTTTTATGTCCCCATATCATGAGCAGTTGGATTGGATGGTCTGAAAGTGCTTTCTTCAATTTGGACCCTCGTTTAGACTACACTAACGAACAACGTATTGCTCTCAAAGGAATCGGAAGATGATGATAAAGATGATGAAAACTCCATTTTTAGATTAAAAGACGGAGAGTAGTTATAATGCAAAGATAGAGTAGAAGTTCGAGGATGAGAGTAGTACAAAATGTATATGATTTAAGGGTGGAGAGTAGTGTATGTATTTAGGGTTAAATTTGATCAATTAATTAACTTTTAAAACCAATGATCCTTAGCTCAAGTGATTGAGGTGATGTACCCTAGCACTTCAATAAAATAGTTGGAGGTCTTGTGTTCAAGTCTCACTTAAAAAAATGTTTTAGGTTTAGCTAGGGGGTTTTCTCATATATGGTGAGTTTCCTAAGGGGGGTCTCAGATTCGGGACTGATGTTTCGTACTTGAACAATGGAGATAATCGGGTGGGTAAATAGTTCGTCAATGATCTAATTAGCCGTTAAAAATTACTTTTTAAAGAAAGTAGCCATTGAAAACGGCTAGTGCCTAGTGAGGTGGTCTCCTATGCAATTTAAAACCCTTTGCACATAAACCCCTTGACTAGATGCCATTATGCCCGTATTTCACACCCCTATCATGCCCATGGAGGCGGTGTGCGTGACGTGATAGAGTGTCAACCATGGGCGTACCTACACTTTGAATTTTTTTTTTTTTTGGGGGGGGGGGGGGGGGGGGGGGGGGCTACCCTAAACAACAATTTTCTAGTGTTATATATATATGAAAATCCTAACCATCCTTTGTAAAATTTTGTAATCACCCCCTTGAACTTTTTAAACTAAAGAGAAAGCAATAATGTCGTAAACACATTGTCGGAGGTGGCACGACAATAGGGTAACAATCCAGCGAACATATTTTCTCCCTAATCTGGGTTTGTAACTTAGTAGATTTTTAGTACTTGCACCCTCAAATAATCAAATGGTTAGTAGGAAGAAAAAAAAATTATATCAAGATAAATGTTTTTTACTATTAAACAAGCTAAATTTATATTGGTTTCAAGATATGAGAAATTAAATGTTATATTTACCGGGCCAACATTGTTCTCAAGCATGTTGAACATTATCGGCATTAAAGAGTTTGGAAACCGTCTTAACAATGCGTATAATTGTTTTAAACATATTGCATATCATTACTTTTATGAGTATAATTGACTTAAATATTACATATAATTACTTTTATGAGTATAATTGCTTTAATATAGTTCTTGATATATATATATATATATATATATATATATATATATATATATATATACAAGATATTAGGGATCATTTTAACGACGTTTTTCGGTAATGAAGATGACCCGACCCGAACCAGATCAAAAAATATATTACAGTGTGATAGCCAAATGACCCTTAAAATTTTTCATCCCTAACAAAAAAAAATTTTAGGTTCAACACTAGCACCATGAACTCACCTTATAACACCCCATTACGAAGGTTGGGGCCCTTAGCATACTGTTAACATGCGTACAAGTTTATGCGTAGGTAGCGATGTCATCAATTTATTCTGATTTAACAACCTAATATTATCTCATTTACTACAAGCAGATGAGAATACAACATTATAACAATCATCTTGTGTAGTTGTATCTAAACAATTTACACCTCCAACCAAAACACCATTACAAATTGCACAACTATAACTGCACAAAGTACACCTTCTGAAGCACCATATCTAATAAGAATCGGTGGAGGCAGTTGTGGCTAAAACATGAATTTTGTTTGTATTGTTATTAATTCACTGTTTCAACAAAGGTTGGAATTTATATGCATATATAATTTCTTTCCAGAAAAAGGACAGCTCTTGCTGTAACTTAATGCGTGGCAACTGTTGCCATTTAACTACAAACCTACATTCAGTTTTGTTTGGTAAATTGTTTAATATGATCATAGAGACGAGTCGTTTATTTCACTGGAACAGATATATGAAATTGTACAACTTTTGTCTCCACTGTGCAAGATAAATGATCATTTCTAGAAAGTTCGGTTTAATTCATGTTTCTGGAAAACAAAAAGTCTTTAACCATATGGCACTAAAATTTCAACTATAAAATTACTTCTACTAACTTAATATTTCTTTATTCAATTAATACTTTTTATTAATTATGTTCCTTTTATTAATTAATTCATAGTTTTATATGGATTCACTAGCTTGTCTCTTTCCCGTGATGATTTCATTGAATCCAATCCATGTTACGTTGCTCCCGTATTTACAATTTTCATATTACAATATCATTTCAATCAAGAATTGATACAAATTCCCATATTTACAATGAATATTAAAAATATTTTATAAAAAATATAGTAATAATATACCCGAATTAAAAATATTAAAATAATCTATTCAATGTTGTAATTTGTATAAAAAATAATAATATACAAAAAAGTTAAAAATGTTTTTTAAAAAAGGTGATGTTTTTTAAAAGGTTATTGGATTTTAATAATCTCAAGTTTTACTTATTAGCTGAAATTGGGCCAACATTGAGTCATTCTTCAACTACGCCGTCGACCAGCCTCTATCAAGTTCGTTTTTCGGTGTCTAGCCTCCAACGTCACCTGAAATCCAACTCGAATGAGTTAAGTGGTTCGTATCAAAATGTGGAGATTCACAGGTTTTAATTGTTTGCTATTTTAGTATTAATAGGTTATCACAATAAATGTGAGTTAACAACCATTCTTTCCCTTATATATATGTGTATATATATATATACATATATATAGGGTTGGATTTAAATAAAAACCAATAAAAATTATAAAAATCAATAAATCAAATCTTTTACTTTTGATGTATTAAGATTAATGACTTATATTTTTTTGACTTTTTTAACATATGGTCTCAAGCTTCTGTTTTTTATTTGAAAAAATATGAGTTATTGATCTTAATATATCAAAGATGGAGATTTAGATTATTATTTTTTATAATTTCTCTTGTTTTTCATTTAAAAACAATCATATATATATATATATTCTAATTTCTCATTTGACTTTAAGTAAATTCAGTTACATGAAATAACAATGATGATGTAAAAATCACCAATATAAATCAGTATAAAATACAAAAAAAAAAAAAAGGAATGAGTGACTTCACCGGTAACTCTTTAGTCACTTGTGCCTCCATGTTAAAGTACATGGAGTCGTGACCAGGGGAGGGTGGGGCCAGGTGAGAACCCCCACCGACCTCTTTCTCCTCTCTTTATGATTGTTGCCTAACACTCTTTTGACTGTTACCCATTAAAAAAACAATTAAATTTAAACACTATAAAGACCACTTAAACCTATTTTTAAACCCATTACTTCTACTATTTCCTACTCTCGAATATACCTACCATCTAAAACAATATAAATCCTTTGAATTTCAAATTTACAACTCGTCAAGTTAGAAGGAAAATACAGAGACGTGTGCATAATTTTGAGTTTTTGACTATGGTGGTTTTCTATCATTAGGCAAAATGCAAGACACTGCATCCTCATCAAAAAGATATTTTTATGCTTTTTATAAATATTATTATTTTTATTTACGCTTAATTTTTAAAATATTATTACTTTTATTTAAATTTAATTTTTAAAATATTATTATTTATATTTATGTTTAAATTTTAAGTTATGTGCATAAAAACGATCGTGAAGAAGCTCATTATCGATTAGTGGCACAATACTTTACGCATAAGAATCCAACATTCTTCCCTAAGATGTTCCTAATAAGATATTAAATGAACAAAGACCTATTCTTAATTATTGTTAGTCAATTAAAGATACGGATTTAGAGTACTTTCGAACCACTTTTAATGCACGAGGTCGTCGGAGTTCTACTTTGCTACAAAAGTGCACTTCTATTCAACAACTAGCATACAAGGATGTTCCAAACTTACTTGATGAATTATCAAATATGTGTGAAAGAATATCACATGACTCTTTGCAACACTTTTGTGATTGCGTTATTACTTTGTATACGAAAGGATATCTTCATAAACCGACTTACAATGACTTGCATATTTTAGACGCCACATATGAGTCATAACATGGTTTCTTGGGATGTTGGGGGGGCTTCGATTGTATGCACTATGAGTGGAGGAATTGTCCAATCGAATGGCGAGGGCAATACATGAGGGTTGATCATAAGCAACCGATGATAATGCTTGGGATGTGTTTTTTATTTAATATTTTTGTTTCTTTATATTTATTTTTCTATGTATATGCTAAATGCAATTATAAAATATGAAATATAATTACAATTTAAGAAAGTAAATTAATTTGAAAAAATGAAAAAAAAAATTAAGATAACACGTTGCAAAACAGGAAAAACTTAAAAACTAGGGAAATGAGAAAAAGTGACGTGACACTGATTTGTCACGTGAGAAAAACAGGATGACTCCTTATGACTTTGGTGTGCAAACTCTAAAATTTGTTTTCCTATAAAACTTATTTTTATTTATGCAATATGAAATGTTAATCACACGGGTGGTAAGATTTATTAGTTAACACTAGACTATAACACCGTGTAAAGTACGGGTTAGATAAGAAAAATATTAAACATTTATTAATAAAAACTTAAGAACTATAAAGCGATATTTGATATATAAGATATGATTAAAATTACGTATAAGTAAATAGTTTATTTAATAAAATATTTTTTATTATTAAAAATTGATAAATTAGATTTTAATAATTCAAACTATTACTTATTGGTCGATAATAATCTATATTATTAATTTGGCTGGTAACATTTTCAACTATCACTTTTATTACCAATAACAATACAAGTAACATAATTATCAAATATTTACGCTTAATTTGCAATTGATTTCACTCACAATAACTATTATAAATGTAATGAGGTAACATACAAGTGAAATCAAGTGAAAAATAAGTTGAAACTAAGCGTGAATTTATGATAATTATGTCATTGAGATTGCCACCGGTAATAAAGGTGAAAGTTGGGATTGTCACAAATCAAATTAACAGTATGTATTATTATCAGTAACGAGTAAAAGTTAGGATTATTACAATTAAACTTGCTTTAAAATTTTCATTTTAAATTTTTTTTCCAATCATTTTATTTTTAAATTTTTTTTTGAACATTTCATTCTAAAATAACTATTTTAGATTAAAACTACGGTTTTTATTTTTCTTTGTATTATAAATTATTTTTTGTATTTTAAAAACTATTTCTTTAAAAAATTCATTTTTAATAAATACCTCGTTTAAAAACTCCGATTTTAATATATATTTTTTTAAAAATGGTTAAATATATAACCTTTATTCTCTTTAAAATGATTGATTTTAAAATATTTTATATTTTAGAAAAGGTTTGTTGTTTTAGAAAATTCCATAGTTTTTAAAATTTTATTTTATAAAAAGTGTACTTTTCAATCAAAATATGTAGTTTCTATTTAATGAAGAAATATGTTTTTAAAAATTATTGATTTTAGAAATTTTTGAATTTTTAAAATTCAAAGAGAGAAATCTAAAAATTAGTTTAACTTGACTTTTAAAAAAAATGATTTGGGAAAAGTTTAAATAAAAAGGCTTTTAAAACTAAAAAATATAATAAGTAATCTGAACCATAAATTGTTTTAATAAATGGTTGAGATAAAATTATAAGAAAAAGTTTGTTAGATAGGTATATTAGAAATAGACACTTTTGTTTAATTTTTGCAAGTTTCCCCATTTTTTTGAAACCTTTATAACTTTTATGTACAATATTATTTTTTAATAAAAATTACACCATAAAAAAGAAAACAAGCATTTTTATATCTTTAAAACTGGCACATTATTGTTGTATACAAAGATAATAATTTTTTTATGTTTTTATGCTCGTATTTTTATCATTGTGTTTTTAGTACAGTTTATTATGTTTTTTTGTTAGTTATTGTGTTTTTTTAATTATAATGTGTTTTTCTAAAATAATAAATTATAAAAAAAATATAATAATGGAAAAACATTATTGTGCTT
This sequence comes from Flaveria robusta, assembly GCA_025506415.1. NCBI lineage: Eukaryota > Viridiplantae > Streptophyta > Magnoliopsida > Asterales > Asteraceae > Flaveria > Flaveria robusta. The sequence goes on along the minus strand of CM046469.1, from coordinate 19,332,334 downwards.
CTCTAATATGTAAAAAACAATAATAACTTAACAACTAATTAATCTAATATATTAAAGACAAATAACAAAATAACATAATGTCTTATTGTGTTTTTTTATCATCATTGTGTTATCTTGATTATTATTAGTTGTAAAAAATACATTGGTAAAATAATATTATTGTATGGTTCTACTTGTAAAATATAATAATAAATAACAAGAAGTTTATATAATCTTTAAAAAAACAATGATAAAGATAACACATTATGTTATTTTTAACACTATGAGTTTTAAAAAATACATTGGTGAAAGTATATTATTGTGTGCATATAGTTGTAAAATATAATAATAGATAACAAGTTTATATAATTTAGAAAAACAATTATTAAAATAATACAAAATGATCTAACACGTATAACACAATGATGAATATATATAACAAATGATGTAAAATATATGACATAATAAACGGATATTTGCCTCACATGCACAACGGGAACAATATCATACATTTTAAACTAAACAATTTAAAAAATTCATTAAACTAACAAAATAAAAAATAGCATAAAGTTAGTACATCACCATCAAAAGAAACCATTTCAAAAGCATAAAGGCTCAGGTGTCCATCTATACATTTAACAAGGCATATTTTTACTTGGTTTTCGAAGGTAATGAATCAAAGATGATGATCGAAGGTGTTGAATCATAGTGACTCACAACCTGGTTCTTCTATTCCTATGTTACAAGGGAATGTAGGAGATCGATGAAGAGCATAGAAGGGTAAAGATCATTTTATTAGGGTTTCAATTTAAAAAAAAAAACACAATTAACCTTACATAAAGGGAACATGACATCTTTTTTTATAAAAGGAGTAAATTTCATTTTTGGTCCCTGTGGTTTAGTCACTTTAACCTATTCAGTCCAAAAAGTAATCTTTTGTCAAATCATGCCCTGTAGTTTTATTTTTATAATGGTTTTGGTCCTTGGCACTAACTCTGTTAGTTTTCGCTGTTAACTCCAGGGGTATTGTGCTCATTCTACATACAAGGACTATTCTTGTAAATTTTTAAGACATCATAAAATCATAGGGACTAGAAATAAAACATAAAATCTAGAACCCTAAATTCCCTTTCCAGAACCATCAGCCACTACCGTCGAACCATCTGCACCATCGCCGGACAACCGCTACCGCCCAACAACCACCCCCTCCATCATCTTCTTCCGTGTTTAGCTTTTTTCCCTCTCAATTCACATCTTTTATCTCGATTCACGGCTAACCGCGAGTCGTTACTAGTGGATAAGAAAGCCGACGTACTGAGGTTTCGCGTGTTGCTTCCGTATTATCCTCTCGGATCGCTGCAATCGATTGTGAAACTTGTGCAACCAACCCTAGATACTGAAGAAAAAGGTGCAGGAAGCTTCATGTTGAAGATTTCTTGGGTTAACGGGTCGATTGCGATTAACGCCGACATTGTTGAAGCTTCTGTGAGGCAAATGGTGTTTAATTAGATTCCGGTGGCTGATTTTGGGGTTTCTATGGTTCTGTTACCGAAGGAGATTTTTGGGATGGATGTGAGTCTGCAAAAGTCGCCTCCTGTTCATGGTGCTCTGTCATCGGTTTCATTATCATCTCCGGTGAGTTTTCCGCTAGAGATGCATGTTCTCGCAATACAAATGCAACATGCGATAAAGGCTGTGAATCGAGAGGGAAAAAGATAGATAAGGAAAAAGACGGTGGACAGGGTGGTTGTCCGGAAATGGTGTCGGTGGGAATTTAGGGTTTCTAGATTGTATGTTTTGTTTTTAAAATTTATATTTATATTTTTTTTAATTATTTTATATATTGAAAAATAACTCCTAAAGTAATCTTAAAATTTTACAAGAATAGTCCTTGTATGTAGAATGACAACAATACCCCTAAAGTTAACAGCAAAAACTAACAGAGTTAGTGTCAAGGATCAAAACCGTTATAAAAATAAAATCACAGGGCATGATTTGACAAAAGATTCCTTTTTGGACTGAATATGTTAAAGTGACCGAACCACAGGGATCCAAAACAAAATTTACTCTTATAAAAGAAACTCATATTTAATTATGGGGACCAAACGTGCAATTAAGTCACAAAATATTGAACTAAGTTCGTAATTTTTCATTTATGTTACCATACTTGTTTGCAATCAAATCACATGGATTATTTATCTAATTATATATGTATTTTTTGTTATTAATTTACTTTCATCTTGCATAAGTATATTTATTGCAAATCAACCACAAAATCATAAATACGATTCCTGATGAGAGAGAGAGACCGAGTGTGTGTGTGTGTGTTAGTGCTTTAATTATCTTCCATTTTCACAAAATATACAATATGGGATATAATTCTTTTTGGAAATTCACAAAATATAACAATATGTGGGATATAAGTCCTTTTGGAAATTAAAGATAAGGAAAAACGTAACATAAAATGTGAAGGCCTACACCAATGAGCAAGCCGTAGATAGTGATACAATAAACACTCATTTCAAAAATCCTACCCGAAAAAAAAAAAACGAATAAACATTATGAACTAGAACAAATGTAACTATGAAACTGGTTAGTAATGACTCTCTTTTATCTCATTAAAGTTATATAATTTCTTGATTACTAATCACTAAATCCCTAATAGCTAAATCGTCTAACATAGTTATAATAAGAAGACACAATATAAGGATAAAATCATAAAATAATCAAGTTTTATTATCTTCACGTATGCTTCGGTTTCATTATAAGAACCAACCAAGTTTATTTATTGTTTGAAGACAAAATTACATAAATGCTTCTTATAGTATGATCAGATTGCTACCTTTAGTTCTCACATTTTAAAAATTACAAAGTTAGTCTAAAATTTTATATGTGCGTTGCACGTTTGGCCCTCATAATTTTAAAATTATAAATTTGGATCAAATTTTTGTGTGTGCGTTGCAAGTTTGGTCTACGATGTTAAATTTGTTAGTTTGTGTAAAATGCATAAAAACTAAGTGGATTTAACATCAGGGACCAAAGGTGCAACATACACACAAAAGTTTTTATTAATTTTGTAATTTTTAAAATCTTTTTTAATTGTTGAGATACTTTTAAGAATGTTTAAAATCTTTAAACTTGAGTGGCTTAGATGTAATAGATGTAAAACTTAATTACTACTCGGTGATTTTTTTTTTCTTCAAATTTACTTATATGAAACATTCACAAAACTTTTGTTATTAGTTTATGAATTTGTTTTTCACAATTAGCTCTTACATTAGGTGATACCAGAAAAAAAAACTGAAATGATAACCAAGTTTCATATATTTTTCTTTTACATCATTTTGTTTTTAAAAAATAAAGAACTCAACATTTAAAAGTTTCAAGCGGTGAGATAATACTAAAACTTAATTAGGTGGTTCCGTTGCAAGATACTATATGAGTGAACTTAATTGATATCTAAATAAGAATTCCGAGTTTATACATACACACAATTTATAACTAGTGACTGTACTAAATGGGTGAACATCATACACCAACCCTCCATATATATGTTTTCTCACTAATTTGACTTCTAAAATAGCTTCAAACAAGTTTATTAAAGTATAAGTTCGTATCCTTTTAGAAATTGAAAGATCCACAACCTCTAGGTTAAAAATTTTTATTTTACATGTAGTAATGAAAACACATACGTACTTTTATCCAAAAAGTAATTACGCTTTCCTCCTAAATATGTCGGAAATTAAATGATTTTTATATCATGTTAAGGTTCATGTTTTAATTAAAAAAAATCATTGCATTAAAATTCACATTTTCTTCGCTTTCTTCTCATCGTCGCTGATTTAAAGAGTCAAACTCACGTTTTTTTGTTTGAAAAACTCACCTTTTACACAACGGATTCCTCTTGACACCCTCTTGGTTCAGCCATTTGCGTTACGAATATACATTAACTCTAAATTTTGTTAAAAAAAATAAAAAAAAGATTTCAATATCTCTCTCAGCTCTAATAGCAATAAAAGCTTGAATCCTTCATAAATGCAATTGCATATCCTCTCAATACCCTCTGCATTAACTCCTTTTATGGCTGTCATCTCTTCAATTCTCCAACCTCTTCCTTTCCTTCACCCTTTTCTCTCTCTTACTATACTCTCTCTAACAGTTGTTCATAAATAACTTAGCCCATCATCACTCACATATCGCCTGAAAACCACTATTTTGCTCTCTTGATCAAAGTGGCTTCCATTGGCATTGATCATCCCAGAATACCAGATCTTTCAACAAAGCAAGAAGAAGAATCTAGTAAGTTCTTTTACCGTCTTCTTCGCGATCGCTTTCGTATGTTTTAAGTTGCAGGTTTCACTACCAATGTCACTTGTTTGAAAGAGAAACTAGTGTGTGAAATTAATTATAAAGATTATGGTGGTTATTTGGTTTATTTTAATCAACTTATGTTTAACATTATTATTAAATTGGGGCTAAATTTCTCAAATCTGGTCTTTGTAAAGAAGCATACACACAGAAAGAGAGAGAGACTTAAATGATTAATCAGTCAATAAAAGGTTGACTTTTTTTTTTTTTATAAACAATAGAGGGTCCTTGATTAAAATTTAATATATCTATGTCGTTTGTTTATGTGTGCAAACTCTCATATTTATTTCTATCTGAAATTTTTTTCTTTTGTTTGATTGTTTGATTTTTCTTTTCTAAACTTAATAAGATGTATATGAGATTACAAACAATATTATTTCTCCATAACTTGAATAAGTATATTATATAGTATTTTGTTTCAAGAATTTTGTAATTAATTTCAAGTTTAACCATTTGAGTTAGAAGGAGCCTTGAAAGGGAGATATGTTTCAGCCAGACATGTTTGAGAATCTTCATCATCATCATCATCTTGTTGACATGAGCCATAAAGGGCCAGAAAATAATCTTGATCATATGATTAGAGATGATGATCATGATAGCAACATGGAAGGACCTTCCGGCGATGATCGAGATCCTAATCTGCATCCGAACAAAAAGAAACGTTACCATCGCCATACTCAACATCAAATCCAAGAGCTAGAAGCGTAAGTTAACGTCATCCATTTGCAGTAATCTTTTTATTTCGTTGGTTTGACTGATAGGTGAGACTTAAATCAACTGATCTTAATAACAATTTATTAGCTGGAAAATAATCATCAAACCTACATATTACAGAATTTGAACCCACAATCACTGTACGTAGAAACGAAAACTAGCTAGTTTGAGACAAGCTTTAACTAGATCTTCTTGATCATGATTATTATTTTAACGTTCTATGTAGGTTTTTTAAAGAGTGCCCTCATCCGGATGATAAGCAAAGAAAGGAACTTGGGAGAAGACTATCCTTACAGCCATTGCAAGTGAAATTTTGGTTCCAGAACAAACGAACCCAAATGAAGGTAACTTGCGAGAAAGCAAACATTTGTAGTAATAACTTATGATCACGAATCAGTTCATTCTTTTTGTGTCAGTTGTGAATTAGATCCAAGCGTTTCATTATGGTATCAAATAATGTTTATCACTTGTGAGCGATGAAAGTCTCATTATTACTTTCCGTGTTATTGACATGTATACCAAGAATACATTCATGTGTTAACCTTGAGAGGGTTTCTTTAGAGTATTGATCTTGCATATCATGTATAATCAGATAACTTGATCAGTAAAAGGAACTAAGACACCCAAGAGGCATGTTGAGTCTAGTGATCATACAGAGAATTAAAACTTGGTTTTGTTGATTATTAAGTATAATAATGCATTACTTTCACAATCAAACATAAGTTTGCTACTCTATAATCACATAATTTGTGTTTATGTATAAGCTTAACAACACTACATTAGCAAGTTGCTAAATTTTTAAATTTTATGTGTGATGAGTAAATACAATCAGTTACTCGTGTACAATTGGTTTGAGTTGAAATGTACCAAGATGATTTTGAACATCACTTCAATTTTCATATACATTTTAAAAAAGTTAGCAAAGTTATACTAAAGAAGCCATCTACGAATTCTCAAAATGTGCCTTTTTTCATTTTTCTTTTAATTAGGCTCAACATGAACGCTATGATAACACACAGCTACGAAATGAAAATGAAAAACTTCGAGCAGAAAACATTCGATTGAAGGAAGCTCTCGCCAATGCCACATGTCCAAACTGTGGAGGACCAGCTGCTATTGGAGAAATGTCATTCGACGAACAACATTTGAGGATCGAAAATGCTCGTCTACGCGAAGAAGTATGTCAAGCTCTACCATAAGAAAAAAAAAACATCCTTACATATCAAGTTGGGTTTGTGCAGTTTCTATAATTCGTTTAGTGATAATGAACCTTTTATGTCTTTTATTTTCTTACAGATTGATAGGATATCTGGAATTGCTGCAAAATATGTTGGCAAGCCAACACTCACTCACCCCGATATTTCATCTCATGGACCGTCTCGCGCCCTTGACTTACCTATGTCCAATTTTAACCCACAACAAGGAATGTTAGGAGAAATGTTTGGAGCAAATGACCTTCTCCAGTCCATGGCCGCGCATACTCAGATAGAGAAGCCGGTTATTATCGAGCTTGCAATTGCAGCCATGGAGGAACTAATCAGAATGGCTCAGGTTGGTGAACCATTATGGGTCCCAACCTCAGATAACTCATCTCATGAGACCTTAAACGAAGATGAGTATCTGCGGTCATTTCCCAGAAGCGTTGGGCCAAAACCAATGGGACTGAAGTCTGAAGCTTCAAGGGAATGCATGGTTGTCATCATGAATCATATGAATCTTGTGGAAATTCTAATGGATGTGGTATATATATGTCTGCTGAATATACAAATCTTTTTAAGTCAATTACATTCTTATTCTTATAAATTATATATGAACTCAATAGTCTAACAATTATTTTTCAGAATCAATGGTCAAATGTGTTTTGTGGCATTGTTTCAAGAGCAATGACTCTAGAAGTACTTTCAACTGGAGTAGCTGGCAATTACAATGGAGCTTTGCAAGTGGTAAGGGTACCAATTTTTTATTATCCTGTGAAGTTATGCTTTAGCTATAAAAATCCCATATCTAATTGCACCTATATGTATATTTAGACGGTACGGTTGATTTTTGCAGATGACAGCTGAGTATCAAGTTCCTTCTCCACTCGTTCCAACACGAGAAAACTACTTTGTTAGGTACTGTAAACGACTTGATGATGGAACTTGGGTCGTGGTTGATGTATCCTTGGATAATTTGCGCTCATCGTCAATAGCAAGATGTAGAAGAAGGCCTTCTGGCTGTTTGATTCAAGAGCTTCCTAATGGATACTCAAAGGTAGAACTTTAAGCTTTACATCAAAACTTAACTTTGCTGGATGAATAAAATGCAAATGCGAAAGTAAGTGAATTTCGCTAAACATGTTTAATTTCCATATCTAGGTCACTTGGGTTGAAAATGTTGAAGTTGATAACGGATCCGTTCATGATATCTATAAAGTGCTAGTAAACTCTGGTCTAGCGTTTGGTGCAAAAAGATGGGTGGCAACTTTGGAAAGACAATGTGAGCGAATTGCAAGCGCAATGGCTAGCAATATTCCTGCAGGAGATGTAGGAGGCAAGTATCTCTCAACTTGTTCACATTCTATTCTTTTCAAATATAAATAATTAACTTTTGGAATATTATTTTCATTTGATAGTTATAATGACTCCAGAAGGGAGAAAAAGTATGTTGAAGTTAGCTGAGAGAATGGTTTTGAGCTTTTGTAGCGGGGTTGGTGCTTCAACCGCCCACACATGGACCACTTTATCAGATAGTGGTCCAGATGACGTTCGGGTAATGACCCGAAAAAGTGTGGATGATCCAGGCAGACCTCCTGGTATTGTGCTAAGTGCAGCAACTTCATTTTGGTTACCAATTCCACCAAAACAGGTTTTTAGTTTTCTTCGTGATGAGAACTCTAGGAGCGAGGTAATGAGGTTATCAATAAAATCCTTACAAAATCACATACTTCAAATATGTTTTAATGTCATCAATTTTTTATTCTATATCCAGTGGGACATTCTTTCAAATTGTCAACTAGTTCAAGAAATGGCACACATTGCCAACGGTCGTGACCCAGGAAATTGTGTTTCCCTTCTGCGCGTAAATGTAAGTTTTAAAAGTATGGAAAATACAACTAATGATATATCCTCATGTAACATTTAACATGTTACATGTTGTAGAGTGCAAATTCAAGCCAGAGCAACATGCTTATACTACAAGAGAGCTCAAGTGATTCTACAGGATCATATGTTATATATGCGCCAGTAGATGTTGCAGCGATGAACGTTGTATTAAGTGGTGGTGATCCAGATTATGTTGCATTGCTACCATCTGGTTTTGCCATACTTCCTGATGGACCTGGACCGTATGAAGGTGGCGCTCTTGAGGTTGGAACCGGTGGATCATTAATCACAGTTGCGTTCCAGATATTAGTCGATTCAGTTCCTACTTCCAAAATATCACTAGGATCTGTGGCAACGGTTAATACTCTAATTAAGTGCACAGTTGAAAAGATCAAATGTACGTGCAGTAGTTCTATGAGCAACATCATCGGCACTATAAATGGTAAGAAAGTCACTAACATCTCTTGCTAACATTCTATTTCAAAGCTAGCTATGCATTCCCAATTGTCCCAACTCCCAATTAGCTGCAAAAGGAAATCCATAAAAAAAGGGGACTAAAGGAACATGAGAACCCGATACCTGTAAACTCACTAGACTCTACCAACTCCTTACTAACCAACTTACGCTCGACAAATGTCTGCAAGAGGTTTTGGTAGGAAACCAGTGGATACAAGATTTAAACTTGATACCTCTCTTTGAGGGGAATCTGTTGCTAGTTATTACTGTTGATCGTGGTTAATTAACAAACTTTCTTTTAAGGTCTACTCATTTGTGAACATTCCAGTGCCATGAAGGGACGAGGGAAAAGATCTAGCGGGTGATGTTTCTCTTTATCTTCACAAACGGATGGAAGAAGTCAAGAACGCACCTTGACGATCCTTGGACATATCAAGATGGTGTGTGAGCCTGATGTAACATCAGGAGACATATTTTTTCATGGGCTATAGGTTCGGGTATTGACTCTGCCTATCTTGAAGATTATAGAGTAAACTTACACCTTGTTGAGTGAATTATAGTTCTATACTATATTTCGTTTTGCTTTAAGATTTAGTTAAGGTTTTTGTCGTAAGGATTTTGAATATGAAGGTAGCATGCTTGTAGCAACTGGTTACAAATGAATTCAGGTTTTTATTTCCTTCTCGTATAATTATTGCGCTTTTACTTTGTTGTCTCCGAACATGCACAAAAAATAAAAACAAGTTTCAAGCATAAACAAAGCCATGATATTAACTATAGTAACTGAAGTCTTTTTATAATTTTTATATGTTTTTAAGGGTTTGTCGATTGTGATTGAAATTTGTTTTTATAGATTAAATTATTTCGTGTGTGCTCAATATTCATTCGGATAAAATCGTATATTTAAGAACAAAAACGTATATGTTAGGATATTTGCCTATTGATATGACCAATGATCACCTTTTTATATTAGGAAAATCTACACCACCAACCATCGCAATAGCTTGAAAAGAGTTAGTGTCAACTGTTATAGTTATGCATAACTACTTTGGAAGTACGTACTTTCGTTTTGAAGTATAGATTTCTTTCTAACTATTAGAAGTGGACCACTCACTTTCAAATAATAAACTTTTTTTCGAAGAGTAAATTTATTATTAAACTCTTCTACTTTTGAAGCCTCCTGAACCTCACTAGCGGTTGTTGCCCCTAGGCTCCTACTAACACTTGGCCCCGTTATTTAGTGAGCTAGCCTTCTGGATATCATAGCGAGTTTATAGCACCAGAAATCATAAGTTTATCAAACAAGTGTATGTGCACTTTACAATTGCCAACTTGTTTACTTTAATATTTCATTATGACCTCTTTCTTAGTTGCTAAGTCAATCCAATTTTTCCAAAATAACTAGATGACAGTAAAATCACTAACATTTTTATTAATATATTCTTTCAAAGTCTCATTTAGATTATTTAAAAGTTTGCTCCAATACATCTAGTCTTTTTTGCTTTCGCCTTATGTGGTGCACAATAGGTTTCAAATCTATCATGCTATTAACTATAAATGGTATTCTATGAATGTATGTGTGTATGTGCATACCAACTAGTGTTAATATAGCACCCATAATAACATCGATCATCTATCTATCCAATGGGTTCATCCTTCAGCTGTATTGGTGATCCATATTCTTCTGCAAGATGTGTAAGTTCTAGTTAATATCGTTATGGATCACGTTCATATCTTTTTCTTTTTACTCTAATAAAAAGATATCTATGAGGGAAACTTGGCATCACCACATTCACTTTTATTAAAATTTTCTCGCTTCTCTCTCCTATTAAATATTTATATTAATTACTAATAATATTATTTAATTGATTTATATCTAAATTAGTTTTATAAGTAAATTAAGAAATATATTTTTTTATTAATGTTGTTCCTAAGGAAATAAATTTTATAAAATAAGAAACTTTTCAAAACACCAAACTTTTTTAATTATATTTTTTTATAACGGTTTGTTTTGAAACAAAATATTTAATTTATTTTTGAGAAAAAACAAATAAAGGTTTTAAAATAAAAGTTTAAAAAGTTAATATAATTTTTTTATAGCTTATAGTTCTTAATCATATCTTATATTAGAATATAGTTTTATAATTAATAAAATTTTATTTTATAAAATATTTTATTTGATCAAACAGTGTAATACACGAGTTTACTAAATCTAATATCCTAATAAGAGGCATTCCTATATGATCCCAAAATGAATAGAATAACTTGTTTCTTTTAAAAAGTTTTATGCGTCCATTTGATGCTTGTAAATAACTAGGATGTAGCCCGCGCTTCGCAGCGGGCATGCAAGCAATGCTATCATTTTTTTCATACTTATTGTTGTAAATCATAGTTGTATATCAAAAAAATAATGCAAAAAGGTGGTGTTAAAGTTTGTAACATTTATAATAGAAAAATAAAATCTCCTATTGAAGACAAACTTGAACCCATGTAACTCTATTGTAATGTTTATTTCATAAATTATATAAGATATAATCATTAGTTGTAAGACTATGTGAAATAAAAATTACTTATATATTTCTAATAAATGTAAATGAGTCAATTTCTGTTTGCCTACTTGTGGTTTGATCATTTTAACGGTTTTGCCCCAATAGCTTTAAAATAACCAAAATCCTCCCTGAAGTCATTATTTTTCTCCAAATTGCTTCATATCATAACTATGTTTAATTCTTACGTTAAAAGAGACCCAGAAAAAAAAGACATAATTGTCCCTCATGTGAGGGTCACGTGGGTCCTATTGAACGTGAGCATTAAACGGAGTTAGGGGTAGGGAGCAATTTAAAGAAAAAATAGTTACTTCAGGAATGATTTTACTTATTTTTAAACTATTGGGACAAAATCATTAAAATGATCAAAACACAACAAACAAAATAGGAATTAACTTAATGTAAATATATTAAATAAAGCTAGGTGATTATTGATGGTCCACATAAAATGACGGCTAATGGGCAGCTCAATTAAAATAAATTAAAAAAAGAAGGATGTGGGGTGACCTAGGTATATCACCTACATGTAACAATATCCCATGTTTAAAAAGTTGTAACTTGTTTGCTTTACAAACTTGTACTTTCCTGTAGAACCCTTTGTAAATTGTAATATATATAAAATATATATAATTAGTCATAAACCCCGTCATAGTAGGAGTTAGACTAGGGACACAAGAGTAATAAGTTCCCCTATCATCTAGTCCTTTGAGGACCCGTTTAACCATTTTTCTCTTATGTCTAAAAGAAGATCTAACAAGGTCGCTAAGTAAGACACTAGTTTTCTTTCTACATAATCGGGCAAAATGTAAAATCAAATTTCACACATGTAAAAGAAGTGTTTCGGTAGGGTTATTTTAAAAGGCTCATGATTCGTGTCTCGCTCGAAGTTGATTCGTTTGTAAATAAGCTGAGCTGGCTTTGCTCAGTTTCTTAACGACCTGAGGGTCAATGTCAATTCCGTTTGTAACACGTTTGTTAGCTGGTCGTTGGGTCGTTTAAATTGAAAACTAAATTATAATTTTTAACTTCAAACTTATTTCGCTTCAATAATCTCTTATTAAAACACCTAAATCATGCCATTTATTTAACCAAAATGCTACATTCTTACCATTTCCAACATTACAGTTAATCATCTCCAGAAAAACACATTAATTATTAATAGTATAAAAGTAGGATGTTTATCGAATGTGTTTCGGTTTATTCTAATCACTGTATTTGTTATAAATAATTTTAAAACTATATATGAATTCAAATCAATTTTTTTTAGATTAGCATAAACCAATTCGAATTAACTTCAAATTTGGTTTCATTCAAATTTTAAAAAATACTAATAAAAATAAATAAATATATTAAGTTAATTCGATTCATTTAAATCGCAATAAGTTTATCATGCATTAATAGAAAATTATATTAATTGGTTATGTTGAGGATTTTAAATTCAAACTAGGTATGATGTCCCGACGTGCGTTGCACGTCTTAAAAACAGAGAAAACCGAGGCTCAAACAACCCATCATCACAGCCACAAGTTAATTGATTCATCGCATCACAAACCAACAGGTTAAGATAGGAGAAAACGTAATCGTCAAAGCGCGACTCAAAACTAATTACGGTTATGGAACGGACATCAAATTTTGTAGTAGATCTTTTAGCCCCTTATCGCCGTGAATTTTCCGAGCGTGAATTTTCCGAGCGAGAGTCGACCGAGCGCAAACGAGCGGCGAACAATTTGTATAACCTGACTATCTAGTATGTCATTTGATTTATATTGAAATGAAAGAAATAATGTTGGATATTAAGTTTTAATTACTTAAAAAGCAGTTACATTTCATAGCATAACAATTTCATAGATGACAATACGTTGTGACTGGCGATAAAGCGAAGGCTGTAACCGCTGAGGTGGTGAGCATATTGAATAGAACGATGACAATGAGGGTAGGAAATGACCGACTAAGAGTAAGAGCGGTGTCAAAAACTATCTCTAAGCGACTTAGGATTTCATTATGCTTAGCGTTAAGTTTTTTTTATTAGATTGATTGATCTAGTATGCGTACATATAACTATATATTTGTGTATATTGTGCCACATCTACTAGAGTGCTATGTATAAATTATATATATATATATATGTATATATATATAATAAAATAATTCGAGCCGAGCGGGCTCGTTTACAAATCGATCCAAGCCGATCGGCTCGTTTACAGCCGAGCAGAAATTCGAACGAGCATTTTTCGAGCAAAATCCGACTGATCGTCGAGCGAGCGACGAGCGCTTTGAACAGCCCTAGCCAAACTTAAAACCATTAAAAACCAACCATTTCTTAATGTGGTTTTTTCATATTATGTAATGTAATGTAATAATTTCATTGGAAGATGAATTCAATAATTATAATAGATATTAATCACTTTTGTCGGTGGCTACAGTGTCACCATACCAAAGGCAAAGCACAATGTACAACTTTTAAAAGCTCAAGTCTCAAAAGCACAATGTACAAGTGACATTGCAGAAATTACAAGCGGGTGATGCAACAATTGAGATTGGAACTGTCTGTGGTGAATTTTCGGCTCGGTGAAGCCGCCGCTGCCGGAGCTATGGTAGCGGCCACCGGTCTATTTTTCAATCGCGGTTATGGCTTTCCATTTGATTCCTCTCTCCCGATCGAGGGGGGGTTAGAGTGAACATGTAGTTGTACGTAGTGGTGTGATGGTTGCGATAGTGGTCGTAGTTGTGGTGGGTGGCGATGGTAGTGTTGCGGTGGTTGTTGTAGTGAGATGGTGGTGTTGCGGTGGTTGTTACGGAGAAAGAGAGAGAGAGAGAGAGAGAGAAAGAGAGAGAGAGAGAGAGAGAGAGGGAAAGGGAGAGGGAGAGAAAGAGATAGATGAGAGAATAGGTTATTCGGTGGATCTACGGTGACTCTACGTTGGTTGCGATGGTGGTGGGTGACAATGGTTACGCTAGTTGAAGATGGATGGTGGTGGTGACCGGACATTGGAAGAGAGATTGGATATGGGTTGTGGTGGTTGCAAGACATTGAAAGAGAGAGTGTGTATTTATTTATTCAATAGACTTCAAAAATAATTTCAATGAATTTAATTTTTTATTGGAATCCAAACTTGACCAATTTTGTCAATCATTTATTTTTCTAGACCATTTAATACAGTACTACGAAATTATTTTAAAGAATAAAGTTTTTTAATTTATGAAAAGTTGTGTCAATTATATCTATTATCTAGTTTAGTTTATTCGAACACCAATTCGATTATTCGAAATTCAAATTCTATTCGTTTAGAAATTCTTCGAATCGGATGGAAAATAATCTAAACCCTTACGTGAAAGTCTAATAAAACAGAACAAATAGGATAATAGAGGGACCTCGTTGTAAGTTTATTGAATAAATAAATATAAGGTGTCCTCTTCTGCGGTGCATGGGGTTTCGTGATACACATACTTGTCCCATACTTCTCTACGCCGCCGCTGCTCCTCCCAACCTCCGCCGTTCACCGTCGCACAACCACCCTCCATCTCACCATTCTCGTTAACTCCGTCTTTCTTCTCTATCTTCTTGTTTAATTCTGAGATTTCAAAGCCAAATTCCCCTAGAAAACCCCAATCCATCCCTCTCCAAATCCCCAATTTTCACACAATGAATTCTTCGATTAAACAGTCTACACCCTCTTTCTCATGCTCAAATCCAATACCCAAAAGGGGTTCTCCTCTAATCCCATCAAAGATCCAATCTTTACCTCCAAAACCCTTCAATGTGAACATTCTTAAACGTTGTTCAATCACCCTACGGAAGCCCCTTTACGTCTCCCACCTTCAAGATTTTGGTGGGTCGATCGAAAAAGGGAACAATGGGATCGTGTGCAATGCGTATGAGGCTGATCATTCTCAGCCACTGGAGATCAATCAATCGCAAGCTGGTGTGAAGATGAAAATTGGGTTGTTTTTTGCAACTTGGTGGTCTTTGAATGTGGTGTTTAATATTTATAATAAGAAGGTTTTGAATGTTTTTCCATTCCCTTGGTTGACATCAACTCTTTCTTTGGCTGCTGGATCTTTGATTATGTTGGTTTTATGGGCTACCAAAATCGTTGAACCTCCAGAGACTGATGTTGAGTTTTGGATAGCCCTCTTTCCGGTATGTAGTTATTAACTTATTATTTAGCTTTAATTGATTCTTTATGATCATCACAATTGTTATGATTAGAAGAGTGTTATATTGCTATAATATATAATATATTAATATGCATGCATAAGGATGTGTATGGATGCACTTTTGGAAGTCTTTATGATTAACAAGTAGAATTAGAATCAGATATTAGTTATATTGCTTGTTGATCTAGTTAGTCACTTGAAGAAAGATATGTAATGTGATTTTAGGGGGCAGTTTGTGATTGCTTGTTGGTTTTTTAAGCAATGCTCTTATAGTGGTGTTTGGTTTCTTGAGAGTTTTTTCATCGGAAACAATTATAGAACTTGATTGTGTGATTAAAATAAAATGTTGTCGTTGATCGATTTGGGACTTCAAAATCTTGCTCCACATATCAAATTTATGAAAAACCTATATGTTAGGAAGAGAAATGGTCTAAAGGATGATCCCCTGCATAGTTCTAAATGAGATTTTTTTTAAAATATGCAGGTTGCTTTAGCACATACAATTGGTCATGTGGCAGCTACTATAAGTATGTCAAAAGTTGCAGTGTCATTTACACACATCATCAAGAGCGGTGAACCTGCATTTAGTGTACTTGTTTCAAGATTTCTTCTTGGTGAAACGTTCCCACTCGGGGTTTATTTGTCACTTTTGCCAATCATTGGAGGCTGTGCACTATCTGCTTTAACGGAGCTCAACTTCAATATGACTGGTTAGCAATTCTATTTAAATAGAGATAAATTTACGTTCTTTCTTTATTTAACGTGAAAACTTTGAGTTTAATGTTTCTTCGTGTTTGGGCTTATTTACTTTAGGATTCATGGGGGCAATGGTATCGAATTTGGCATTTGTGTTTAGAAATATATTTTCAAAAAAAGGAATGAAGGGCAAATCTGTTAGCGGGATGAACTACTATGCTTGCTTGTCGATGTTGTCGTTGGTGATTCTAACCCCTTTCACCATCGCTATGGAGGGCCCACAAATATGGAAAGCCGGTTGGCAAACTGCGTCAGCACTAGTCGGTCCCAACTTTGTATGGTAAATTATCGTCATTTTCCCATTATATCATATTAAGTTTATCTTTTTCATCATGCTTTTATATAATTACAACTTGCTGATTATGGATTTGCACTTGTAAATTCAGGTGGCTGGTGGCACAAAGTGTGTTCTATCACTTATATAATCAAGTATCATATATGTCTTTGGATCAAATATCACCTTTAACGTTTAGTGTTGGAAATACGATGAAGCGGATATCCGTTATAGTGGCTTCAATTATTATCTTCCGCACACCCATCCGACCAGTCAACGCGCTTGGAGCTGCTATAGCTATCCTTGGAACTTTCATTTATTCCCAGGTAAACCACCTTCCTTTTTAAAGTTATCAAATTTACTAAATTATGTTGTACACCTTGATGTTTGATGTTTTAAAATCCGACTGGATGTAGTCCGTTGAACCTCCAAATAGTTTAAAAAAAAAAATTTTAGTTAGGGTTCATAAGTGTGCAATCATTGTGAGTAGAGTGTGTTTGGATTTGCATTTTGAAACTAATATCTGATTAGTTTTTAGTGCTTCATCTACATTTTCTTATTGGTGATGATTCTTTTTGTAAAAAGGATAACTAGACATGAAATTTTTTAAAATGTGATTGATTTTTTTATGAGCAGGCAAAACGGTAAAACAGTGTTGTAAGACGCTTTCACGACTAGATTTGAAGATGAAAGGAGTTAGTTTGTCAAAGACCCGACGGAACTGCAGATAGACCCATGGCTCTTTGGCATGTTTTCCATAAAACATATTTCAAGTTATCAAGGCGGGTTGCGACATTTAGTTAGTAAAATAAGATGATCATCCGTTTTGCGACAAAAAGTTTTTGTTTTCTGCTTCTTTACTCTCGGTTTAATATTTTTTTGTTGATGGTAAATGAAAACTTTGTTGAATGCTTGGTGTATATACGTGTGTAGCCTTGTAGTTATCTTCATATACATGGAGAGACTCACCACATACTATAGGAAACTGTTGAGACTCGTCAATACTTGCGAGTCTTAACGCGCGTGCTCCAAAAATATTGTGTAGTATTGCTTTCGAGAGAGACAGTAGGTTTGGGTTTGTCGTGATAAGCATGTTGGGTTGTTCTTCACTTTACGCTAGCAATGTAGTTATTAACATCGTAAACAATCTGTTAAAGGTTTCAAGACGATGCCAATACCATAAACAAGCTCCAAGCTGTATGATTTGATATGCACGAGTGGAGCTCGAGTTAAGCTTGCTGCAGCTCGCCCAACAATAACGTGTTTGTGTCATTTCCTTCGTGTCCCTTAACATTGTTACACATATTACATGACGTTTAGTCCCCTTTGACTTTAATAATATTTATCTTTACAATATTATTTTTCTAGAATTGTTCATCTTTTATCTGTAGAAAGTCGATTCTGTTAACACAGTAAAAAAGTGAAGAAATAATAAAACTTGCACAGGCATGAGGGTGATGATTATGCCAAAAGGAAAAAAAAACATCTCATTATTCACTTTATCAAAGGCATTACCCCTTTTAAAGAGATGGAATATATTGCATCTCATGTACAAAGCAAAAGAAGTGCATTTCACCAAAAGCAATCTTTTCCAACATTAGATAATCACCATGAACACCATTTCTACCACCACCTTCTTGCCGGAAAAGACGGGCGTTGCTGATCTTGTTCCAGTTGAGATAGGAGCGTGTGGTACGGTGGGAAGCCTCGTGAGGAAGGAGATAGAGTATTTCAAAAGACTCGAGTCTAGCTGTGGTGGTGGAGGTGGTGATGATGGAAAGTGTTCAATTAAAAACTCTACAAAACATGACAAGCATCGCGGTGATGATAGTGGTTCTAACTTTTGGCCAAGTTTCGGCTTCTTGACCATCACATGGCGAAGGGGGAAGACCAAAGGTGGTGGTAATGGTCGGTTTTTGCCTAGAATGTGCACCATGGTGCATGTCGCTGTGAACCGCCACCACAACCACCATAGGTTAAACAAGAATCCACGATCTAGTTACCGAAACCTTAAAGACGACATTAACCAACTTGAGGTTTAAACAAAGTCTTACAAATTCAAAATGGCATGTGGGAGGTGTGACATGCCTCACATTTATTTTTTTGTTGCAAAATATGTTTGCAAATATTCACCGGAAAGAATATATGCCCTTTCTTTTTTATATGCTCATTCCTTGCTCAAAGGGAGACCAAAAGGTAACTTCTACTAGCTAAACTATGGTATACTAACGTGTATTTTATGCATCAAAAGTTGTACATTTATTTCCATCATGGTTGGTTTAACTCTTGACGACTATCCATCAACGCTACTTGGTTCATGGTCATCTTGAGCCGTGGCTAGGTACTCGAGAGCCACAACAACATCGCTCATGTATGGCCTCGTGCTTGCTTCTTCTTGTAGACACATTGATGCAATCGCAACGGCTTGATGTAGACACTTTAGTGGGTAATTACCATTTAGTAACGGATCAGCAACCATTGGAATCTTACTATGTTCTTTAAGCAAAGGTTTTGCCTGTAAGTCATGTATTAGTTGTATTTTAAACAAAAAATTAAAATGACAAATATACAAAATCACAAATAGGGGCCCACTTTTCGGGGCTCCACATGTATACATGCGAGTGTAGAATGATGATCTTTTAGTAGAACTTACCCATATAATGAGGTTTTGCTCCTCGGTTGGTCTTTTGTCATCAATGACTCTCCTTCCTGATATTAACTCTAGGAATACAACCCCGAAGCTATAAACATCTGATTTTGTTGTTAATTCTCCGGTTATTGCATATTCAGGACAAGAATAACCGTAGGTCTCCATCACTCTAGTCGAGATATGATCTTCTCCTTCTTTTGGTCGAATCTTAGTTGGCCCAAAGTCCGAGAGCTTAGCATTCATATCATCGTCAAGTAATACATTTAACGGTTTTAGATTTTGATAAATGATTGGAGGGTCTGCCGCGTTATGCAGGTATTCGAGCCCTTTAGCCACTCCTTTGGCTATCATCATCCTCGTATGCCAATTGAGTGGTGTCTTCTTCTCGTCCAAATCTTCACACGAAAAAACAAACAAATAAAGACAAATGATATAATAAATAAGATAACAGACCTGAAAATAACGCTTCCTTCTCAGGTTTGTCCTCAATTAACGCTAAATTAATAAAAACTATTGTTGAGATCAGTATTACCAAAAAGGTGTTCTTCTAATGAACCGTTCTTCATGTATTCATAGACCAACAACCTTTGATGCCCATTCATACAATATCCGACAAGATTTACAAGGTTCGGGTGGTGAACACGACCGATTGTAAGAACTTCGGCTAAAAATTCTTTATTTCCTTGAACTCCAATCATATCAAGTTGCTTCACGGCCACAACCTGCACGAGCCCAAAAAATCAAACCACAAAACACAACATCACACGATCTACAAAAAACATAGAGTAAGAAATATGTAATACTTGGTTTTTGTCGCCGAGATGGCCCTTATAGACCCTCCCGAAACCACCTTTGCCAACGAGCAAATCAGGGTTGAAGTTTTCGGTCGCGTGGGCCAGGTCACGGAACGTGTAAACCTTCGCAACGATGTCTGAATTCCCATGCTTAAGTACCTCATCGGCTACCATCTTTTGCATGCTATTTTCTGGTCATGTAACCATATAAGTAATCTAACATGGCAAATGAAATACAAACATGTAAAATACTAACCTGTTGGCGTGTCATTTTCGACCTTGCGAGTCATCTTGTCAATTATTTTGATTTCAATCTCCCAGTTTGTATGCACAGATCATATCCTGTCTTTGATCTCCTATTTTGCCCAATCCTACCTTGTCGAAAATTAGATTGTATGACGATTTTGATCCATTCTTCAAACATCCAGATACCACATCTGAATCAAAAACTAATGAAACATACAAAAGATACAAAAGATTGGTGGATGTTGATGAACAATACAAATGTGTGTTGTGGGAAAATGTGAGAGGATGGAGAGGAGAATTCGGAATATTAGTTAAAAATCTACATTGTTGGTTAACTAACTAAATTATTCACCGTTTTATTAACTACTTTTATATTTATCCTTAAAGGGACATCTTAATGGTAAAAATGTCTTTTTTTTTTATTCAAGAGGTTAACTGTTACTTAATATCTCTCTTCAAAAGAGCATATATAACTGGTTAACAAAAGTAACTTCTATCCAAGAAACTAATTTTATATATTTTAAACGAAAGATTGTAATTTAACGAGCAAGAAAACATTAAGCTGTATAAAGATTCAACATTTTGTAGAATACCTGATTGAAGCATTTTATCAAACAGTTGGAAGGCATTTTCCAACATCCCACCTTGACAGCAATAAGCAGTGGCTTGATGCTGGGCTTACCGAATGAGTTAATCACAGTAATCATCACTATCACTCATCGTGTTTCATAGCTAAAGAAACAAGAAAACAGATCGTATAACAGTATGAAAAATCAAAGTTTGACCAACATGTGGTTGAGGGATTTTATCAAACAGGTGGGGGGCATCATCAAAGAACACAAATTGAGCGAACAAGTGGTGAAATCAGGGTTCAAGATTCACGAGAGATGATGAGCTTAAAATTGACGAAGCGATGTGACATCGAAAGAGCTAATAATCGAACCAGTGATGGTTAAAGCTGAAAATTTGAGCAAAAAAGGGTTGGAAAAATAGTAGGATCAACAGGGTTTGAACCTGACGTGAATCGAACACGCAACCTTCTGATCTGGAGTCAGACGCGCTACCATTGCGCCACAGATCCTGATGCTCTACATATCTGTCGAAATATTATTAGAATATGCACAGGTCAAAATTAGATAAATAGTTGTTATCTTCCAAACTTACGCGGTTCAAACATTTTGAGCGTACAGTGTATTTGATTTTCACTCTTTCGCGTCTTATTCGATCCAACACCACTGAGTCTTAGCCGGTCAGTTTTACAACAATCCCTTACCCAGCCACCACTTTCTAACCGATTAAGAGATTTCAAACAACCCCTTAGTAGAGTTTTAAATTTTAATCTTGATAATTATGAATATTAATTTTATTAATTGTTTAGTGAAGATTAGGATTGTGTTTGTTTATTTATTTGATTATTTAATAGAGTTTGAGTTTGAATAAAAGAAGCATTTGTATAGATAAATTGAAGTTAGTGATAATAAAGTCGACTAGTGATTAATCATAAATCATGTTATTATGTGTTGCTTGACCCAATTACTCTAACATATATATGGTAGGAGTTTTTTGCTAAATTGGTGTTTTTAAAAAACATATTTACCAAACAGGTGTATTTTTTAAAATATTTATCATTTAGTTGTAGTTTTAAAAAGTATTTACCAAAGAGAAGTTGTATTAGAAATATTTACCAAATGGGTATATTTTTTTATAATTTTCTATACCCCTCCTTATCTTTTAATTCTCATTAAATTATTCTTTATTTTTTAACCAACTTGTGATCTTTTATTTATTTATTTATTTTCTCTAATCAATTAATCTCCATACACTTCTTTTTTATTTTTTCAAACAACCTGTAACATTTCTATAGGATATCCAAATGATAGGAAGCATTTGAAAAAATATACATGAACATTATAAATATTTCTTAACCAAAAGAATAATGTCAAATCCAACCCATACACTTTAAATAAACAAATCAAATACAAGAGGTTTTTTTCATAATGATGCTTCTCAAAAATCAAAATAATAATGCCAAACAGACTTTAAATTAGATTAAAAAAAAATGCCACAAAAGTCAGAAACTCGACCCATCTAGATATCATTATCCCTTCGCCTAGGCTTAGAAGGACATCTTGCGCGATTATGACCACATTTTCTACAAATTCCACAAAGGCTGGCATTTTTTTTTCTTTAATATCCATTCCATTTCGTAGCCTTGTTGAACGAGGACGGCCCTTTTTATCCCGTTTAAGATCTGAATTAGGAAGCAATTTTGTAATAAATGATGGTTGTGGCCAATATGCTTCATGAGGGATCGGGAAAAACTCAGATGACCAAGTAGCAATATAATTCATAATTGAGTAATATTTATGAACATATTGCCAACTTTCCAAAGAAAGTTTAGCACAAGCGCTCAAAACATGAGAACATGGATACTTAAATAGCTTCCACTTACCACATGTGCAAGTTTTTTGTTGCAAATTAACTACTTGAACATTTCTTCCTTTATGAGTCACCACCTCGAATAATCCCTTCTCTCGGTTAAAAGACCTCAAAGAGTGTGCACTAGCTTTTGTCATTAAAGCTACTTGTTTTGCAACAACATGAGGAGTATATGCATCTCTATTAGCTTGAGCCTTAGATCCCATAGGACGTCTCACATCAAAATAGTGTACCAATCTGTAAAATGTAAGTTGAACACATGATGTGATTGGTAAAAAACGAGCACCTTTAAGTACACTATTAAAAATTTCTGACAAATTTGTAGTAAGCATGCCAAATCGTTTTCCACCATCATGTGCAAGTGTCCATCTATCAAGTGGATGTCTCTCAAGCCACTGGCGAGCTTGTGGATTTATTTTCCCAATTTCTTCCATGATGGAATTAAACTTCCTAATCTGATTCTGACTCCCAGCACGGTAAGCTAAAACTTTTAATTGAGAGTTGCGAAACTTATCATGAAAGTTGTTGATGAAATGCCTTAAACAATACCTATGAAAAAAACTTTAAAGTGTGAGTTGTAAAATCAATATGATGAACATTATGTAAAGGAATGTTTTATAAACAATACCTGTGAAAGCCAAGTGGCTCTAACCAAGGAGATCCTTACTCGCTAACTACCTTTAGGATTCCAATATGTCGATCGGATATTAGACATATCCCTTGAAAATCCTTCACCACATGTTTCTTGACAAGATAAAGAAACCAATGCCAACTAACATAAGACTCATTTTCAACAATAGCAAATGCAAGTGGCAATATCTGGTTATTACCGTCAACTCCCATTGCAATCATCATCTTACCTTTATACTTACCATACAAATGTGTGGCATCAATGCTAATTACGGGTCGACAATGCCTAAATCCCTCAATAGAAGGAGCAAATGCCCAAAAAACACGTCTAAATTCCATGTGATCTGCTTCAGTTTGTCTTGAGATACACCATTCAACTATAGTCCCAGGATTGAACATTTGTAGTGCAGCTAAAAACTTAGGTAAAATATTATAAGATTCTTCCCAATTCCCAAAAACCTGTTCAATTGCCTTTTGTTTTCCTACCCAAACCTTTTTGTATGAAGGAGTATAGCCTAACCTATCAATAATTTCAGCTCTTAATGCAGGAATGCTAATAGAAGGTTGCTCTTTTATAAGATGCTGGATTTCTTGAGCAATCAAGCTTGCATCTAGGTTTGGATGGTCTTGAGTAATCTTATAATGTAAGCAAGTATGTGGACCGGTATACCTTGTGATTTTAAACAATCCATTATGTTTAAGTTTACTTGCACGAATTTGCCATTTGCAACCAGATTGTAAATGTAACTTACATTTTATGCACCATGTAGTTGATCGCGTCTCAACCACCTTAAACTGCCTATGTGTGTTGATACTATAGAGCTTGATAGCTCTAATAAGTTCTTCCTTGTCATTGAACGAGTCTTTTCCTAGCTCACGAATGAAATCACTTTTACTATCAGAATGTGAAACCATCCAACTTTCATCAATACTCACATCGGTTCCTTCCAAATTAGTGTAACTTGAAGGTACCTGAATGTTGTCATATGATGTTTCATCTCTATGTTTTTCAGTTTTTTGAGTGAAGTTAGTAATGTCATTTTCATCTTTATCTTCAATTCCAACTTCTTCATCTTCAGCTTCAGTTTCAATGTTGGATCCACTCCTCATTGCATTGTTTACAACAGCAATTTGGGACATTATGTTAAAATCTTCATTTTGAATCATGTCTGATATAACATTAACATGGTCAGCAAAAGGTAATAATGGCTCACTTCTTATTTCTTTCTCTAGTAATACCGAATCGCGAGTTCTACAAGTAATGTTACAAACAAAATTAGTAAAAAATAAAATAAGTAGAAATATAAAATTAATGTAAAGCATAGATGTATATACCTCGAGGAGATCCCCGTTTCACATATTAGTCCGTACTCTTCAACCTCTAAGTAAAGATCAAGATTATTTAGTTCATCATGGAGACTAAACACATCAAACATTATGCCAATGTCATCATTATCTTTGATTGGGAGTGGAATATACTTTATCACTTTTCCAATACCAACTGACGGATAT
Organism: Flaveria robusta; assembly: GCA_025506415.1. Taxonomy (NCBI): domain Eukaryota; kingdom Viridiplantae; phylum Streptophyta; class Magnoliopsida; order Asterales; family Asteraceae; genus Flaveria; species Flaveria robusta. The sequence goes on along the minus strand of CM046469.1, from coordinate 19,307,729 downwards.
CTGCAAGTTACTTAATGTGGTGGTGTTGCTTATCAAGAGATGCTGCATGAAAGATTTGATTGATCAACTCGTCAAATTGTATTCCATAATGAACCTTGATTGCTTTACTCGGAGGTTTATTATAACCAACTCCTTCCGGCACATCACAAATCTTGCCACCCCAATAGCATAATAATGTAACAAAGTTTGGTGCCATACTAAACATTAAACAATGATAAACATTAGTTAGGCTGTTTGATAATCTTATAAAAACCAAACTGAAAAGTAATTACACATTTTTATTTAGTTCTAGCCCAAATAAATAAATGATTTACAATGCCAAAATTCATAATGTAAAAAATATATAATCATTCTTGAGCACAGTTAGTCTTTTGAACTCAAACATGATTTCAAAATGCAAAAATATAATCCTAAAGTATAATACAAAATCAAATACACTATAACAGGATGATTTAAATTGAATCAATTAAAGTGCAAACATATAATGCAAAAACTTGATATCAAATCAAACATACTTTATGAAATCAAACAGACCTTAGAACGATTGCTTTCGAAACGCCTAAACCAAACAAAACGAACAAATTGGAGAGAAATCGTTTGAAATCGGTATGTAGTCGGACAAAACGATTGGTGTTCTAATGGACATCGAACTGAAATGGTTGAAAGTGAGTTGCAACTAGACCATGCAATTGGTCTTTTGTTGGAGATTAGGCGACATAGTTGACGGTAATGGAGATGAAGTTTTTTGATGTTTCGGAAGAGACGGAGAGAATTCGTTGTGCAGCATTCAAGTAGAATATTCTGTTGCCTAATCTATTTTTTTGTTTTATTTCTTTTTAAAAATAAAGATTAAATGCATTTCAACCTAATTGATAAATATTTTAAAAAGTCCACCTAATTGGTAAATAGTTTTTTGAAAAACACCACTTTGGCAAAAAAGTCCTTAGACTTTATTAATCGGGATCTTGACAAAAGCAGTCTAAAAATACTTAACTATCATTTTTCTTCTTTCAGACTTTATTAATGGTTATGCTATAGTGTAATATTAGTGGATATTTTTGTTTGTTTGATTAGTTAAGACTATTAGTATATCATTTTTCTGTCTTTTTTTAACTATATTATCAATTTATCATCATCTTATTGTATTATTTTAAAATTAATCTTAAAGTCGTCTTGTGTGGATGAAACTGAAGTGGGAACATGATGAACGAGTCTAGTCAAATTAAGGGTAGTTAGAGCGCGCACCATTTGAGACCAAGATAAACATCTTAGCAATGTTTTCACGATCGGATCGGACCGGCCGGTCCAACCGGTCGGACAGGGATTCGGTGTTGCCGGCGGTCGATCCACCCTTGTTCGTTTTGTCTTTAAGAAACCGGCCGGTTGGAGGCGATTTTGCGGTCGAACCGGAATTCGGTGAACCGGTTGGCTCGAATCTGAACATGAAAGGTCGGAGACTAGCGTCGAAGATCTGAACGGAAAAGGCTCGAGCTTAAACAATGGCGGACGCCGGAGCTGCTGCAAGGCTGCAACAATGACGAAAATCGAGGCTGCTACAAACTTCAGTGAAGACTTTTCCATGAAGATTTGAAACGGGGGCGGTTGTTTTATTCTTGCTCGGAGGAGACGATGGAGAAGAATCGAAGATGGTGGAGAAGGTAGAAGATGATATTGGAATTGTGAAAAAGAAAAATCGAATGTTATAATTACTCTTTTATATTTTACAGCTAGTTAGTATCTAGTGTACTTTATTAAATGATGGTTTTAGAAGAATATATTAATATTTTATTTGCCTACATACACATATTTTAAACTTTTGGTTTAAAAAAAAATAACATTTAATGGCTTTGAGAATATATATACTTTAAAGCTATGTATATATTTTATTCAATTTGTTAGATCACAATCATACCTTTTAAACTCAAGCTTTTATATTTTTCAAAACTTAAAAGTTGATTATGCACTCATTCGGTTCATAAATCCAGTCCGACCAGTCCAACCAAGGAACCAGTAAGACGTTCGATTCGACGTCCGGTCCGATCCGATAAAATTTTCGAGCTTATTTTCATCCACAAGCTATTGAAACAGCCCAACACATAGTGAATGTTACATGGCCCCCATTTTGAGAGATGTTAACTCGAAAAGTGAACCAATATTCAAATGAATGAGAGAATATTACCAGTTTATCTAAACCAGGGATATTTCCTTTGGATTTGTGCTAGGATGTTCCGATATAGTAACTTTCTACGGATTAAAAAATAAAGATTATAATATCTAGTGATTCCATTATAGGTGGGAAAATGAACGGGTTGGAAAACACTCTGGTTTTGTAATTTCATTAATGGTTGTCTTTATATCTTATACTCCAGTGAAACAAATTGGTACCCCCTGCGGGCAAGAAGCTGAAAAAGAATAATACTCATATATTATACTAAATCTCAGAATTTCTTTACACAATCAACTTACAAAGCATCATCAAATTATATGCAATTAAGGACAAAGCTACCCTTCCACATCTAGAAAAAAGATTTCTACATGAAGTTGTGTCGTTACTCTTATAACTTCCATCGATCTGATTCTCACCGCCTCATTTCATCAACTGCTGGGGCTGCAAATCGCACTTCTGCTGGTCGGGCTACCACAACAGAGTCATCAGCAAATAGTGTTTTGATAAATAACGGAGTTTTCAGGGGTCGCCTTCCAGTCATTTTCGGATACACATCCTCAAGGAAATAGTATGCATGACCAGCTATCATTCCCTGTATTTTTCAACATGTTAATGATCTTTATGACATCTATATGACTTTCACTTCATGATGTCCTATTAAAAGATGTCACATTTATTCATGGCAGGTTCTGAAAGTACAATCATGATGATGCTTATTTGGGTCCATATGATTGCAGTATTAGAGGGTACTTTCATATTTGGCAAATAATCAAGCATTTTTTGGAAACTACATTTCAATAAAAAAGTTCTGCAATTTTTATTTTCATGGGACCGTAAAGGAGTAGTATCTATGTAGAGAAAGACCGGCCAACAGCATGAAACACATAACAATAAATATTGGGGACTTACAAGCAGATCCACCCAAGCACTAGCACCGACAAGAACAGAGAATCCCAATAAAACCTGCAGGTGGATGAAAAGATTAACGATGACCAAAACAATAATGAATTTAGTATCCCTTCAGCTTAAGAAAAAGAAAGATGCAAATTAAAACCTTTGTTTGTAGGTGCAAACTTCTAATCAAGACCATTACAACATTATATACAACTCAAGTTCAAAATACGTACAAGAACTTCACATTTTTAAACATGAATCCCATCTTTACTTCTTCTAGGATGAAGTAGATGGAATCACAGGATGTATAGGAGTAAGAAATTTAAACATCTATGTGTGAAAGATCAAAAACGTAAATTGGCATAAGATGACTAACTTTTAGAAATTACAGATTACATAATGACAGGAACTCACCCATGGTAAGTAAGCTGCTGTGAAAGTAAACAGGCCCAAGAAGCTCATATGAATATATGGATTTTGCTTGCTCCATACATAAACCTGAGAAGCAAAAGAAAAAACAGAAAATTTTACACACAAATAGCTCTATGATGTTTCAAGAAGTTAGTAATTGTAAAACAAAATTAAGAATTACCATCATAAAAGTTAGTGAATTGCTAAGAAATATAATCTTCGCAAAAGATTCTGACACATAAGGTATCATCCCTCCAACAAGTACAATACTGGTCAAGACAGTTGCACCAAATAAGAGCATATAAAAGAAATCCGCAGTCCTTCCCCTGAAAGAATTTTCTTCTAGAAGTTTGCAGTATCGAGCCAGAAAGAACATGTGAAACAAAAAGTCCAAGTCTGTAAAACAAAGAAGTTATAATGTCAGGGAAAGATGATGAAAATGCATTTGCTAATAATTTTTGTATTCCTAGAAAATGTATCAAGTATACTTTTTGAAAAAAAAAAAATCTTTTTTCAAAACTGGATTTCCCACATGCCATGACTAACATGTGAGATTTTAAGTGATTACTGTCGGATAATAGTGCTCAAAGTTGGGGATGGTTAGATAAATTTGCATTTATCTTAATAATCAGTTTTTTACCGCAGCTATTACCTGCCAATCTTTTTATTTAGACATTCTGACAAAAAATCACAAGAACAATAATCAACTATTGCAAATTGAAGTTGCAAGATCAGCTTAAAACTCATATGCACATCCATATATGGTTGCACACTTGCACATTATAAGAATAGAACATCAACAAAAAATCATAGGCAAATTCTCAATAGTGGGTGTTGTTTAAACATGTTGATCACAAATTAGAAAACTTGTTTCTACAACTAGAAAATTCCCAAATTGGTTGAAAATTTGTAAAGACACTTACCCATCTTACGGAAATAAAGGAAATTGGTGATCAGCCGCCAGACTTGGTACTGCTTAACAACAAGGTTAGGATTCAAGTACAAGTTATACGGGGAAATGATCTGCACAGAGGTACACAAAATCAAGTTAAATAGGCATTCTACTATCTTTAAGCCTTCGCTTTCATTTTAATCTAAAATGCAACACATAAAATCATCAGGACGACGAGTAGATGCTCAGGAGCAGCATCATCAATGGTCCAACAAAAAGTTTCCATGACACTTTGTAACTATTATAAATGTTTAATGGTACCCATAATCACAATTCTCCCACACAACATAGTTGTCAAAGGTGCAAGGTGCACTTGAGGTGCAAAAAGGTGAACCTTTGGCCTAGGCGCAACGCGCTTAAAAAGCAAGGCTTAACGCGCTTAAAAAGCAAGGCTTTTTTAAACGAGACGCATATTATAAAGATATCATTTTTAGGGGTTGTATACATGCTTTACGCTTGTTGGGCAAGTTTTGGTTGTTTTAAGTTGATTCCAGGCTTGTTTAAGGCTAGTGTAATTGTTTCAGACTTGTTTCGGACGATTGTTTGCCAGAATTTGGCCAGAACTTAGCCTGAAAACGTGTCTGAGAACCTGAAAATGGAGCTTTCAAGGCAACGCGACAAGGCTACTATGGGGTGGCCTGAGGGCCTAGGCGTTGTGGGCTTTTGACAACAGAGCCACACAGTGAATTCATGAACCATATTTTCCAATACTTTTATCGAGCAACAAATTAACACAAACTGTAGAGTAAGCACAGCCAGTTGAATAAGCCTAAAAAAACGGTTAACTACCCAGAAATTGTTTAATTTAACTTTCAAATTAGACAAACAAACAACCATAATTGAGGATCAATTCTTCAAAGGATCCCTTCTACTGTTCCATCCAATTGAATTCCAACCCAATGCACAAAAAACAACTAGAAAACTTATATATCTCGCTCCATAAAACCAAAAACCATACAATTTCACCCTTCAATTTCACACAACCGATACCTCATATACCGTCAATGAATTCACAAACACAATGCCACAATTCATCGTAAACAAACGGATCCTGAAACCTAACCTTCGCAACATTCACACACTCAAATCATCCAATCGGAGATACACACCACACACCACACATCTCAAAAATCAAAATCAACAAAATCAAACAAACAATCAAACGATCAATCACAACACAACCATCTCCATACCTCAAGGGAGCAACCGATTGTCGTAACGATTGCTGCAGTGAGATACGAGCGAGTGATGACAGGCATCTGTTTGTACCAATCCTCAACAGCTTGCGCCATTCTTAACCCTAAATTCCTCAAAAAAACACTGAAACAAGCGATCTGAATTCCTCAACAGCTTCGAATCGACGATGAACGATCTGATGAATGTAAGTAGTTGTACAATATTGAGAGAGAAAGTGGTGGATCTTAGGAGTTTTAGAGAGAGAAAGGTACAAGCAGTGATGCACGATGGACTGCTATATAAAAACTTTCAAAGAAGGTGGATTCTAATTTTTTTTATAAACTTTGTATGGAGCGTGAAGAGCACGTACCAATAGCAGATGGTTGTGACGTGTCGGGACCAATCACATGGGTCGGAAATAGGACCATGATATCATATTGACTCCGACGTGACAAAACAAACGGCTTGCCACACTTCTCAATTTTTCCACGTCACACGTGTAAGAGCATTCGTACTAGTTATTATATACAGACAAATTGGATTTTAATAATCCAAACTATTACCTATTGGTCGATAATAATCCATACTATTAATTTGGCCAGTAACACTCCCAACATTCACTTTTGTAACCAACAACAGTTCCAGTAACATAATTTTCAATTTTTTGAGCTCAATTTGCATCTGTTTTAGTCTAAATTTAGCTTGTATGTTTTTTCGTTTCATTCATAATTATTGTTGCGCACCGAATCGAGTCCAAATCAAACATAAAAAATTGAAAATTATGTCATTGGGATTGTTGTTGGTAATAAAAATGAAAGTTGGAAGTGTTACTAGCCAAATTGATAGTATGAATTATTATCGGACAATAGGTAATAGTTTGGATTATTAAAATCCAATTTGCCTTATATATATTAAAGACCAACGTCGGTGCTACAGTGATTTTTAAAGTTCTCTGATTTGACCACTGTTTTTTTCACCCAGGTCACTTCTCATCCTTCATTTCCTTTTCTGCCTCATCAAGTAGAAGCATATAAGCCATGGGTACAAATGCAGAGGCCATGGCCCATGGGTACAAGCTGAAGTTGCCCTGCTTTCTTTCTTTTTTTTTTTCAGTCATTTCAGATCATCCACGCACTATTTTCTCCAACCGAAGCTGCGATGGTTAGTTGGTTATGCTATGAATGGGTTAGCGAAAGGAGGAGGAGAAGATGAGAGAGAGAGAGAGAGAGAGGGAGGGAGGGAGGGAGGGAGACGATGGTTGGAGGTGAAAGCTAAAGGGGTGTGGGTTCCCACCGATGTGGTTGGTTTGTACGGTTTTGACGGAATAAGGTTGCGAGAAGATGAAGGCCGGAGAGAAACTATAGATGGTATGAAATTGAACAACTAATTTTAAGATTGAAAATGATGAAGATGATGGTAGTGTACATAGATCATAAAAGATATTTAAATTAAAGAAGCCAAAAAAAAAAAAAAAAAAAAAAAAGATAAGGTATAAATGTATGATGGGAATTTTCTGGAGTGTTCATTTAAAGCACATACTTTATGAGAAATACAAATCTAAATACAAACAAAAGATCGAAAAAGAACTAAATTAAAATTTGTTATTTTTCTTAACGGATAACAAATAATTTTTAAGTTCGGTCATCCGGGTAAACCTATTGGCGAAAGAACATATATATTAAAAAATAATTTTACTGCTACAGTGAGATTTGCTTTTTAATATATTGGCCACACAATTATGTAAAATGCATTTAGAAGTTTGTGTTTTTATATTGACCACATATTTTTATAAAATGTATTTAAAACCCAAATTCTAATTAGGATTAACAACAAAGTTTTATATTTTTACTTTTTGACACAAAAGTTTACTTTTTTTGTTTTTCGGTTCAAACGTTAGAATCGGTATACGATATCCGATAAGCTTAACCCGACAACGAAGAAAGTCACGGTAGCGTAAGACAAAGGAAAACAACCAAACTTCCGTACGCGTAACGCAGGTGAAGTTTGCTTTTTGACCACAAACGTCTATTTTTTTGCGTTTTTGACGTCAAACATTAGTATCGGTATTCGGTATTTAATCGAGCTGGTATCGGTATACGCTTTGTGGTTTCCGATGAGCCAACCCAACAACGAAGAAAGTCACGGTCGCGTAAGACAGAGAAAAACAACCAAACTTCCGCGCGCGTAGTGCGGGTTAAAACACTAGTTTACATTAACGAGTTGTTTATCTTATAAAATTTTTACAATTTTTTTAAATTTTTTTAAATTTTTTTTAATATTTTTAATATAGCATTCCTACTAGTTACTTTTTATCTGTATATTATGTAAGAAATTCTTTATCTTATAATATTTTTAATATTTTTTAAAACGATTGTGAATGAAAAAAAGATAAAAGTTAACGAAAAAGGTATAAAAATATTATTTAATCAAAATAAAAATAATAATAATTTTTAATGTAATTATAGTGACGAGAATGAGGAATAAAGCGTGAATGCTTTAAGTATCTTTTATTTTTGTTTTTCTTATGTTCCTCATATATTTTTCAACTAGTTTTATTAAACCCGTATATTACACGGGTTGAATAAATTTACACCTGACAAAATGGGCGGGTTGGGTCGGGCAGGGTGTCGGGTCAGAACGGGTTCAGGTTAGGATGGATTCGGGTTAGAATGGGCCAATTTAAAAAAAGGTCAGAGTGGGTCAGGGTCAAGATGGGTACGGGTCAAGATGGGTGCGGGTCAGAATGGGTCCGTATTAAACAAATGAAAAAAAACAGTGGCTTACGTGAGGATACTCGTTTGTAGCCTTTGCGGTAGCCGGTAGGGGAAGGATGTGGACTATGGAGATGACGGGTTTAGTGTATTTTTGAAGATACGTAATAGCCCATCTTGACCCGTTTGATATTTTTTTAAACCCATCTTAACCTATTCATTTTTTTTTTCACTTATAAAATTGCCCACCTTGACCCTTTGGAAATATTTGCTTAACCCAACTTAACTCATTATTTTGTATTTAATGTCCAAATCAACCCAAATTTACATATTTGGGTCAAAATTGTCAGGTCTAAATATTAAATATAATAAATATTTATTAATTATAAAATAATATTTTAAGATAAGATATGATTGAAATTTCGTATAAGTAAAGATTATAAGTAATAAAACAATGATATCAACTTTTTAAATTTTTTTTCAAATTTTTTTTTAATATTTTGTTTAAAAAAACGTATTAATAAGTGTCATTTCTAAAAGTTTGCTTATTATAACTTGCATTTTTAATTATTTTTTGTTTATAAAAAATCTAACATCAATTTAAAATATTTCGTATTTTTAAAAAAGTTTGATGTATTAGAAAAACGTCTTACTTTATAAAAGCTTTTTTTCTTTAGGAATAACATTAATTAAAAGATCTATTTTTTAATTCATAAAAAAAACTATTTTTAACCTAAAGAAAAGTTGAATAATATTATTAGTAATAAAGGTAATTATTTAATACGAGAGGGAAGCGAAAAAATTTTGGTGGGGATGAATAATGCTGCCACGTGTCCCCCCTAGATAGTCTTTTATTAGAGTAGGAAGATTAGTATGCGTGATACGGTATAAATGATGATGTGTTATGATGTCTAGTGAGGAAACAAGGATTTTTCCTAGGTTGGGAGAAGAAAAAAATAGCCCAGTATTATAAATTATTATTATAGCAAGTAGATAAACTTTTTTGTCAAATTTATAGATAAGTTTACTATAATACTTATTGATCAAATAGTTTTACTTGTCTACCAAAATAATTGATCTTTGTAGATGAGAAAATGCACCTCATGTATACAATTTCATAAGTTATACGTTCCTCTTCTTCCTCCTTTTGCAATTCTCTCTAAAGCTATTAAGTTATAACACTAATCTTGTATTAATTATTGTTATATTATAACACGTTATCAGCATGAGAGCTCTTAAACTCTAATCAAGAAAATCAATAAAGCACAAAGTCATCCATTAATCATGGTAAGTGCTTCATTAAGTAATTATCTATAATATATTATATTGAAAAGATAACTAAAATAAATAAAAATAAGCATAAATGAGATCTTATTATGGACATCTTGATAACCATGAGACTACAAACAAACTAACTTCTATTTATGCATCTAACCTTTGATTATGCAACTAACATTTTCTTTTATGTTAACTAACTTTTACTTATGCATCTAACCTATTATTTATGCAACTAACATAAACTTATGCAACTAACTTTTACTTATACATTTAACTTCTACTTAATCTTTAATTATACAACTATTATTTTCTTTTATGTCAACTAACTTTTATACAACTAACATTTTAATTATGTTTATTAACATTCATCCATACTAATATCTTATTCTAATCTTAACTTTTCGTTCTTATTCTCTCTTGTTTTTATAAACTAAATTTATATATTATAATATAATCTTAAATTTATCTATTATATTTAAAATTACTCTCAATATATAGTTATATACACACGATGGTTATATAGCAGTTACAAACAGTTATATAGTCGTTGTAAACGATTACATAGTCGTTGAAAACGATTATAATTTAAACTATAAATGACCACTAGCAATCTATTTTCGTTTACAATATACATATTACCTATTTTCTCAAAACAAACAGGTTTCCAGACTTCTCAATTTTTCCACATCACACGTTTATGAGCATTCGCACTAGTTTACGGTAATGTTTAATGTTATAATATTTTAATATTTTTTTGAAGTGATTGTGAGGATGGGGAATAAAATGTGAATGCTTCTAAAGAATAACTTTTTAATATTTTTTAAAATAATTGTGAAAAAAATATAAAAAATATTATTTAACTAAAAACAAAAGAAAAAATTAGTAATTTTTAATGTAGTTATAGCGATGAGGACGGGGAATAAGACATGAATGCTTTAAGTATCTTTTATTTTTGATTCTTTGTTTTTCTTATGTTGTTTATAAATTTTCTGGTTAGTATGTGCGATACAGTATATGTGATAGATGCTTTGTGATGTCGGGTGAGAAAACAAGGATTTTTCCCTAGCTTGGAGGAAAAGAAAAATAAACCCGTACACCCGAGGGGATAGTATTCCTGAGTAGAAAATAGGAGTTTTGAGAAATGATTTTCATCGCATGTGACTCTTTACTATTATAAAGTTAAATTTTTTGATATTTTTAGAATGTCCAATTAAAATAATGTATAAATTTTCTATTAAAAATTTGCACTATAACCTTGACTCGCACAACTTGATAATAGAAGAGTTATTTTGATTAAAATAATGAATGACAAGTTTGACTAATTTTTTTAAGATATATTCTCATATATGTTTAAACGAAGAGTTCAAAGAAGTACTTGGGCATACTGGGTTTTAAGTTTGGCCACATGATCTTGTTGCATTTTGGATTTTTGTCCTCCCATATGTGTTATGTATGGAAAGAAAAGGGGTTTCTCCGTATGTTTCTTTGAAAAGGTTTTTTTTTTAGGGTTTTCGGGTGGTGGCTGGCGGTAGCAAAGGCGACGATGGCGAAGGCGACAGCGGCGGTAAAGGTTCTCCTGCATGTCTTTCTCACCGATGGTTGTTGTGACGGTTACTTTTCTGCTTCTTCGACTCTCCCCTGTGGTTAAGGTGGAGCAGGTGGCTGTTGCCCATGGCTCAACCGACGATCTATGTCGTCGCCTTTGTCGGTGCTGTCATTTTATGGAATCTCATGGTTTGTGACTTGAAATCGGACAAGATACCAATGGTTGTCGTCGGTGTCGCCACCTTTCCCCTGGTCTCGTTGATGTTCGCTATCCGGTGGTAGGGTTGCTATTTTCGGAGAGCTTTCGGTGGAGCCCCCCCCCCCCCCCCCCAAGAGTGGCTGTTGTCGCTCTTTAGGGTTTCTTGGTCCGGTGGTGTCAACGCTGGAGCTACCGCCTCCTAGCTTTTGTTCTCCGGTAGGTGCATATCGTCCTTTCCCTATTTTTGTTTTATTTGACCGTGTTAGCTCCTTATTGGTGTCGTTGCCGTAAGTTTGATGACCGCGATGGCGAGGTTGGTGATGGTGGACCCCGTGACCAGTGTCGTGGATGATGAGGTTTCTCCCACCTAGGACTGAATTCGACTAGGTGTATTGACATGTCGATGACGACGAGCCTTTGCTCATCCAAGACTTGTTGTGTCATGATTTCATTGTTGGTGTGTTAATGATGGAATCTGTTCTGGTTGTTTCTTGATCAGTTTTGCTTATTATGTTCAATTAATTCGTATTTGCCTTTATATTAATTGTTGTGTGATGAAGATGTGTTCATCAGATACGTTATATAACTGTGGGTATGTAGTTGCTTCGGCTATGATGAAAGAAAAAGTGATCCCGCTTGCTTCGGCTTGGCAGCTATTTCTAGCATGCAGCCGCAACTAGACATCCATTATGAGCCGTGAACTGAGTATTTTTATTTTGTTGTTACGTGGTGTGAGTTTTGATCCGGATTGCCTCATGTCTTGTGGTTTTTGGATTTGGTGTGATTTCGGTAATGGAGAAGATGTGTTTGTTTGAGACAACCTCAGGTTTTCACGCGCAACATTCATGGAAAAACGCTAGTTAAGTTTACGCGCCAAATTATTTAGAAAAACAATTATCTGTCACGTATTATTATTCCTATTTGGTGTATTAATTCTTTGTATGATACTAGGTTAGAAACACAGTATTACATGGGTAGAAAATTTTAATATATTTAAATTATTAAGCTTTATTAATATTTTGTATATTACATATTATTAGCAATTAATGAAATAATAAATAATAAAATTATAAAAAATTATAAATAACAAATAATAAAAATAAAAATAAGATACAATTAAAATTTTATAATCTATTATGTTTTAATAAACTATTAAAATAAGAAGATTTATATTTTGAATATTTATTTATTTAGTTTAGCTTTTTAAAATTAATTTCATTTAAAAGGAAGGAAAGAGAGAGAGACATATAAGAAACAAAATTGTAACTTTGTAAGCTTCATGAGATTTTGTTACATGTCTGTTTAAAATCTTTTTTTATTAGCTAGTTATATCTATATTAACCCATATAGGATTCTACAGTAATGATATTCTTATAATAATAACAATAATATTTAAATAATGATATATATGATTTGTTTATTACAATTTTATTAAATGTTTTAGGGTATATTTAGATTTTTAGAATTTCTAGGTTTACGTATTGATACGAGTCAGGTATAAAATGTTTCCGTGCCTATTTTACATACGTTGGAGATGATTTATGTTTGGACGTTCGTCTACGTTTTGACGTAAATTTTGTTCTAAAATTAGTCGGGTCATACATAAACATTTTTATTCGACGGTATAAATCCAAGTTACTCTACGTTTAAACGTAAATTTAGTTTGGAAACAAGTCAGGATGATCGGAATCTATATATTATCATGTCACATACGATGCTGCGTTGCACATGTTTTTATGTACGTTTGAGTTGGACTATGTTTCGACATAATTTTGTTTGGAAAAGTGTCGTATTAAATATAATATGTTTTCGTTCATCGGTGAAAATTTGAGTTACTTTACAGTTCGACGTAAATTTAGTACAAAGATAAATCGTGTTGATTGTTATTCTATACATTATCACGTCACGTCGAATACATGCGCAACGTGTTGTTATATCCACAATTTGATATTTGGGATCATGGTGGAATCACCCGCGTGTTAGGAAACCTAGTATATATTTAAAAATTAAATCATCAAGTCGTTTGTATTTGGAAACTATAAAAGTGTGATAAATATATAGTTGAGTAAGACAATACGCGGATGTTTATTGTGCGAAAAAATAAAACAATCATTTTAAGTCATCTTAATTATTTTAAAATTTTGAGTTTCTAATCTTAACTCTTATTATTTTGTTGTAAATTTGTTTGTTCTCTTCTACATAACAAATATATATTTCGCTTAACAAAATATTATAATTATCACAAACAATCAGTGTTATTAGGACAGGATCGGACCCGCCGGTCCGGTTCGCTATGATTCATTTTGGGCTGGTCGAACCGGCCGATTCGTCCAGAACCGGTGGTCGGACTGGGAAACCGGACCGGTTCGAACCGGATTTTGATATTTTCTTTTTGATTTTAATGGGTAAAAACGGGGTGTTGAACCATAAATTAGTGTGTTGGATATATAAATATAGTTAAGTTTTATATATAACTATAAAATACATATATAAATTATTTATATTTAATTATATATATAACTATATATAATATACTATATATATAATTATGACATCATCCGGTTGTTAAATCCGGTCCGACCACCAAACCAGTAAGACGTCCGGTTTGACGTCCGATCCGGTTCTGAAAACATTGCAAACAATTTACTACACATGAGATTGGCTTATTACATCCACATATTTTGACCAAGTATTAGTTAGCGTACATGATGGAAAGTTGATAATAGTGAATACATTGTTTAAGGTATTTCACGTATTGTTGACCCGTGTATGACAAAACACGAAGTTATAAATAATTTTAAATTGCGATATTTGCAGAAGAACTTATATAGACCGGATTTTCTCTTCCCTAGTATTTCAAGACTTTCGTCCCACGCGACGGTTTTGTTGATAGCTTTGTTCTCTAGTGTTGAAATTTAAAAAGCAGTATGGGATTGTGGCGGAGACAAGACGTCTCGACTAGATGGGTTTAGTTTTAACTTCATCAAGGTTTTTTGGCATTTATTTCAAATGATATTAAGAAAATCATGGATTTTATCATGATGGTGGTGAGATTAGTATTGGCTGCAATGCATCATTTATCGCGCTGATTTTGAAAGAATCAAATCCACTGTTAATGGCGGATTATAGATCAATTAGCTTGATTGGGTGTTTAAACAAAATCTTCTCAAAGGTGTTCGCAAACCGGCTAAAAAGTCATCCCACTTGTTATATGCCGATGATGCATAATGCATTGATAACGAGGGAGTGGTTTACATCAAATGCAAAAAATCTGAATAGCATTAACCTTCCTTAGACTCGTCATCATCTTATGCATGATCGAAGTTTACTAGTACCATCTTCCCTAGGACTCATCACAAGTGTGAGTCTATACTCCCTTAATTGTCATGACACTTCCCAACATAAAGTAGTCAGGCATCAAGAGCCAACAAATCCAAACCATCATTAAACACCAAGCTATCAAATAACAGCAAATCAACATGAATCACCTTCAAAGTCTCCAATCTCAATTCTCAACAACTACGGGTCAGGGATCACAGGACACCATACCCACCAAAATGATATTTCTCTTTTCAAAATAAATTAATTATGAGCATCAATTAAACAATCATTACAAGGTAGTATAGTAGTACGACGTCTGAAAAATATCCTAACCTTTCCTATGTAAATATTTTAGATAATCATACTGTTCGAAAAATAACATTAACCAACCTAAAGATAGAACAACTAACCGCCTCAAAATTCAACTGACCCAACCTGAATCTCCTAATTTGTCATCAAAACTATTAACCATATCAACCAATCAATAAACACAAATTACGAAGCCATGACAAACGTACACCAAACCAAATCTAGACATAATATATATACTTATTTTGATACATAAAACTTCACAACCTTATCACCAGAATGCAATTTGATAACTTAACATTCTGATAACATAAATAATTAAAGGTAACAGCTAACAAACAAACATAGCAAAAACCTGCAGAATCTTGCTCTTTATAGGGTCTGTTAAGAGCATAAACTTCATCTCTGTCCCGAAAGAAGCATTATCCAAAGATACCCAACTCCATATAGCTTCTTTCTACTATACTGTATAGCTTCTAGTTTCCTAAATTCAGTTCTTAAAACCATCCATCCTATGCTGCTTTCTAAAATTTAGACACCTTCACAATTAAAAGATACTGTTGATCCTGTTACTTTGCAAATGCCTAATTAAAGTTGAAAAATGACCACCTATGATGATAATCTGTTGGTTCAAATGCAAAAAAGAAAATTTGCTGAAACTACCATGCAGATTGAAAGTAACATAAGAAGAAGAAAGACAAACCAAGCGGAATATTATCAAAATCATTATTTATTCCATTGCCAAACAAAGAGCAACAAACACTTCAAACAAACCAAAGTAAATCTTTCAGTTTCACCACAAACAAAGATAACATGTCTCAATTACCACCACGCAGACGAAGCACAAGGTGGAGGGTGGATTCTTTCTGGATATTGTAGTCTGCAAGAGTTCGCCCATCCTCAAGCTGCTTCCCAGCAAAGATAAGCCTCTGCTGATCCGGCGGAATACCTTCTTTGTCCTGAATCTTTGCCTTCACATTGTCGATGGTATCCGAGCTCTCAACCTCCAGGGTAATGGTCTTGCCGGTCAGAGTCTTCACGAAGATCTGCATACCACCTCTGAGACGAAGAACCAAGTGAAGGGTCGATTCTTTCTGAATGTTATAATCTGCTAGGGTCCGACCATCCTCAAGCTGTTTCCCAGCAAAGATCAACCGCTGCTGGTCTGGTGGGATGCCCTCTTTGTCCTGAATCTTAGCTTTCACATTGTCAATGGTATCCGAGCTCTCAACCTCCAAAGTTATGGTCTTGCCGGTCAGAGTCTTCACGAAGATCTGCATACCACCTCTTAGACGAAGCACCAAATGAAGAGTTGATTCCTTTTGAATGTTGTAGTCTGCAAGGGTCCGACCATCCTCAAGCTGTTTACCAGCAAAGATCAACCGCTGCTGGTCTGGCGGGATGCCTTCTTTGTCCTGAATCTTGGCCTTGACATTGTCGATTGTGTCAGAGCTCTCAACCTCCAAAGTTATGGTCTTGCCGGTTAAAGTCTTGACAAAGATCTGCATACCACCCCTGAGACGAAGAACCAAGTGAAGGGTTGACTCCTTCTGGATGTTATAGTCTGCAAGGGTACGGCCATCCTCTAGCTGTTTTCCGGCAAAGATCAACCTCTGTTGGTCTGGTGGAATGCCCTCCTTGTCCTGGATCTTTGCCTTCACGTTGTCGATTGTATCAGAGCTCTCGACCTCCAAAGTTATGGTCTTGCCTGTCAAAGTCTTGACAAAGATTTGCATACCACCTCTGAGACGAAGAACCAAGTGAAGGGTTGATTCCTTCTGGATGTTATAGTCTGCAAGGGTGCGACCATCCTCCAGCTGCTTACCCGCAAAGATCAACCTCTGCTGGTCCGGTGGGATGCCTTCTTTATCCTGAATCTTCGCCTTCACGTTGTCGATTGTATCAGAGCTCTCGACCTCCAAGGTTATGGTCTTGCCAGTTAAAGTCTTGACAAAGATCTGCATACCCCCTCTGAGTCTGAGAACCAAGTGAAGGGTTGATTCTTTCTGAATGTTATAGTCTGCAAGAGTGCGACCGTCCTCGAGTTGTTTTCCAGCAAAGATCAACCTCTGCTGGTCAGGTGGAATGCCCTCTTTGTCCTGAATCTTAGCTTTCACATTGTCTATGGTGTCAGAACTCTCAACTTCAAGTGTGATGGTCTTCCCTGTGAGGGTTTTGACAAAGATCTGCATTCCTCCTCTCAATCTCAGAACAAGATGGAGGGTCGATTCCTTCTGGATGTTGTAATCGGCTAAGGTACGGCCGTCCTCTAGCTGCTTTCCGGCAAAGATCAACCTTTGCTGGTCTGGAGGAATCCCTTCCTTGTCCTGAATTTTGGCCTTCACGTTGTCGATTGTGTCTGAGCTTTCAACCTCAAGGGTGATGGTCTTGCCAGTTAGGGTTTTCACGAATATTTGCATCTGTAGATTCAAAAATATGAACACTAAGAATCCCAACAATAAAACAACAAATTCTCTAGCTGCTAACAGAGAGATATGTATCAGATACAGATCCACAACTAACGAACGCCTTTCTCCTACAACAATTCCTCAGATCTTATAAAAACAACGAGTTCCAATCAAACTGCAGAAATTCTCAATTATCGATCAATTACCAACTTCTTGATTCAAACGTTCACAAATTGGTTCCAAAACAGGAAATCAAACAATCAAATATCAGATCCATCGCTAATAAGATCTACACGGTCTCAACAAAAATTGTTAATCAGATGAGAGATATTAAACAAACAACCAACGATCATAAAATCCATAATCTCGTGACAACATCAACCGAATCAACCACAACAAATATCAACAAACACAAAGCCTTATTCCTAAAATCAATTTCTCAGATCTAACAATAACACAACTTAAGATACAACAACAAAAACCAGAAACTCATACAATCGATCATGGATCACGATAGGGCATCAATCAAATAGTTTCAGATAAATCATTGATAAGATCTAATCAGACCACTAACTGTTAATCAGACATCCAACAATCATACGATTTCATAATCTGTAACAGCATCAATCGAATCAAAAACAAAAAGTATAAAAAGAGTTAGCTACATACCTTGAGAGAATCGAAGGAGTTGAAGAGAGATGATATCGCTTTTGAATTTGATTGTTATTGTTATTATGGGATGAAATCGATAATGGGTATGGAGGTGAATTTATAGAGATGAAGAAGAGGCGGTCAATGGAGGAAAACTAACGTGACGGAGGGTTTAGAAGACGATGGAAGGATGTTAAGACACGTGTACGGCGGAGATGATAGGTGATGCCGTGCTGCTGTCAAGTTGTGCACCACACGGTGGGATATGAATCTAGAAGGGGTGCGTAGCTTCTGGGGTGTGGTTTCCATGGGCTTTGACTTTCTTTTTAATTTTAAGTTTGATTTGGTTTACATATTTGTGATAAGCAAAGGACAATTTGATGATTTTTGGAAGACGTAAACTCGGACGTTGCGATGAAGATATTGATGTAACGGAAAGTATGTAAAGCATAGTTTAAAATGAAATTTTATGTTTAGGCGTAGATAAAAAGAAAAGTTTTATGACAAATGAAGCAATAAGGATAGAATATAGATTGTGATATTTTATATTAAAAAGGACAAAATCATGAAATAATTTTGATACGTTTGTGTTTGAATTAAAATATATATCGTAATGCATGGTTAGGGCGATTAAAAACATATTAGAATTTATGTTGTACGGGTTATTCTGGAAAATTTTATATTTTAGCGTAGATAAACTAAGGACATTTCAAAGGTACATTCGAAAATTATGTAAAATCTACCCACGTTTAAAACAAGCAGATAATAAAATTAATTAACCATATTTTCATATAACAGAGTTAGTTGTATCATTTATAACCAAAATTAATCGGTTATAATAATAAAAAACCAAATATTCTTTTGTTTAAGGTCATAAACAAACAAGGCTGACCCATGTTCATGAAAACCAACCATATGGACTAGTGCAAGACCGAAGAAAGTCCATACTTGTACATAAGAAGAGTTACAATCAAATAAACTTCAAGTTTTCACATACAAATCCATAAATATAGGTGATTCCCATTGCTACTTTAAACAATTTCACAAAATAAATAGAAGATGGCAAAAAAAAAAAAAAAAAAAAAAAAAAAAAAAAAAAAAAAAACACTATCAAGTATCAACACTCATGCTTCATATGACACCATTTTCTTTTTAGGGCTAACCCCAACTAACAACCCATGATCAAATTCTGGCATTGGAATTCTCTTAAAGGATTCATCTTTTTTAAGTAGCTCCCAAGTGAATCTTGTCACAAGATGATGCATCATGACTAAAGTTTCCATTTTTGCAAGCTCAATACCAGGACACATCCTCGGCCCCGCTCCAAAAGCCACGTAACTAAAAGGCGGTGGTGGTGTGTGTTTCTCAAAACGAGTCGGGTCGAACATGGTTGGGTTTTGGAAAATGCTATCATCCATATGCGTCATGGATGCAGATAACAGCACCTGGAGAAACACATTACATATAATTAATAAAGTGTTGTGTTATACTGTTATATGATATTTGGTATATTAACTCCATATTGATTAATCATGTGTCATACTTGCCATCCTCTTGGAATTATAAATCCTCCATACTCGATATCTTGCTTAGCGCGTCGAAAGCTCAAAGTCACAGGAGGGTTTATCCGCATCATCTCAGTTGCTACTTTCCATGTGTACTTCATTTTGGTGAGGTCTTCCCATGATAAAGCTTCTTCAAATTCTTTGTTACTCGCAATTTCTTGTTGCTCTACGATCTCAAACACATAAACTTAGTTTTACGGACGAATTATAAATTGGTTTATTTTGCCATTAATTCAGCTTTGAGGCTTACATGTTAATAAACAGTATATATACAAGCAAATGGCCCGAATGATGTATGACATGAGTACTAGACACAATTATATATAACGCATGCTTCGACAATGGTAACAATAAAAATAGGGGCAAGGATGTGTTACCTTGAATTATAGTAGAGCAAATAGATTTATTGGTTGCCAAAAGCCTAACCAAGAAGGTAAGAAGGACGGATGTGGTGTCATATCCAGCAATCATTAAAACGATGACATTGTCAACGATCTCCTCTTCAGACATCATTGTTGAACTATCATCATCGCAAATGGTAAGCAACGATGTGATCAGATCTTTATGAGGATCGCCTTGTTGATTTTGTTTCTGAAGCGCTTCCTTTTTCTCGCGTATGATATGTAAGATCATCGGTACAAGTTTCTTTCTGGCTATGATCCCGCGACTAAATTGGGTGAAAGGCAAATTAATTGGAATTGACAGTACACCTTCGATCATATCTTGGAAAAGTGGTAGCATTTTCTCTCTTTTAGGTCCTCTTTCAATCCCAAAAAGAAGTGAGCAAATTACGTTGAAGGTTAAGATCTTGATCAAGGGTTGCACCTACACCATTATAGAAACTAAATATAGTGGATGAAATTATTTTGATATTTTTTTACCATAACTACTTATTTTAACCAGAGCTCAATTGATTGAAAACCTGTTTTGATTGTAACAAAAGTGTTACCTGATTAAAACGACTATTTTTTACCAAATCATTTTGCTCAGCATTTGTTTTCACTTGTTACTTGACGTGACTGCTTGCTTTAGGAGACTTCAACATCATTGATGTCCCAGGCAAACAGTATTGATTTCATTATTCAGGCACAGTTATAATACTTCACTAACAGTTTAATTAACACTTTTTTAATAAAATATTATTTACCTGGATCTCATGTTTTCCATGCCAGTACGTTAGAAGGTGGTGTTGGACTTCTTCATCTACTTTTGCAACATATTCTTTTAACACTTCAAGTTTAAGAAATGAAACTATGGCCGCTCTGACTCGTCTATGATCGTTTCCAGACAACTCGATTACATTTCTGGAACCCAAGATCCTGCTGATTGATGGCGGTTGTGTGTTGGTGAGTAGGTTCCCATCACAAGTGTATATGAACTTATTCGCGGTTGGACCATGCAAAACAACTGTCGGGTATCCAAAAAGACTTGCTTTCCAAACAGGACCGTAGTTTGTAATTCTTTCTTGAAACCATTTATCGACTTTGTCGGCCTTCAACGCGCTTAAAAGGCTGAGGCTTTGGCCAATCACCGGCAGTCCCAGCGGGCCAGGTGGTAGTTTACCGTTATACTTCTTATGTTGGAAAAAGAAAATGAAGGGAACCAATACCAACAATAACAATGAAGTTATTAAAACCATGAACTCCATTGCTAGAAAACACAACTAAGGTAGCATGACAGACTCATGTTGCTTTAATGTTAATGAGCTGGTTGTCATTTTATGTGATGGGCATCAATGGAAAAGATCCATTTTTCATCATGAAGCCAGAAAACGATTATTACAAAGTAAAATCTTATATTATATATTTGATTATTTGTCCACATATACTTAGAAATTTATTAGACAGTACTTGATGATGATGATTAAGTTTTGATTTATATACAACTTGGAGGTGCAAGTGTAAACGTAGATTTGGGCAGACTTAACTTTGAAACATTAAAAAAGGTGTTCTAATTTGCTTCGAACAATTATCACAAGTTTTATTGTAATCATCTCACAAATCTAATAATGTCTACTTTTAAACATATATTACTAGAAAGTTTGCATCACTTTTTTGCTGCTAATTGTTGGATAATTCAAAAAACTTCTATTTTTACTATGTAATGAGTGATTAAGAAAATAATAAGAATGATGTGATGATGAATTTTGATTATAATTTTTTTATATGTTCCCACATAAAATTAGCTTTGTTTAATGCCCAACTCAGGTTTAGTTTCTATATAAAATCATAGATTTTGAAGCAACTGTAAGGTTGTTGTTTTGTAATCTTAAGTTATGGGTTCAAGTCGTGAGAAACTATCTCTTGACAAAGTATAGGGTAAGATTGCAAACATCAAACATCGAAGCGATCCGACCCCTCTTGATCAGCCCTGCACAAAGTGAGAGTTAAGTAACGCATCAACCACACCAATTTTTTAGTGTTGTATTCTGATGCTTAAACTTTGTCTTGTGTCATACCATGATCTCACTCATCCACGTCTTTGGTTTCACGCTTAAAACTGGACATTGCTCTGCATGCATCACTAGAAAACTAAATAATTGTGAACCGCTAAAACCTCCATGGGTATTAAATTAAAGGGTTAATGGATTTAAATACTCCCAACTATTGGGAATTGGCCGCCGCCACCCCCAAGTATTATTTTGGCGAATATAACTCCAAAGTAAACACTTCGGTGTCTGTATCACCCGCCGTTTGTCAAAACCCTAACAAATGAGCTGATTTATTTTGGTCATTGTGTCAAATAAATCAGCTTATTGTGTCATATACGTTCATTATGTCATATATTATATATCATTTGTTAGGGTTTTGACAAACGACGGGTGATACAGACACCGAAGTGTTTACTTGGAAGTTATATTCGCCAAAATGATACTTGAGGGTGGCAGCAGCAAATTCCAAATAGTTAGTAGTATTTAAATCCATTAACCCTAAATTAAATCACCTATCACTCATGGCCGCTTTTCGGTGTATATTTTGAAACCAATATTCCAGCCTCAAGTTTTCAAGTCAATTTGTGAGTAGATTTTTCAGACCATTTTGCATACCAAAAAATTATTTTTGTTTTAGTGTATTTAATTTTCACATTATTGCGACC
Source organism: Flaveria robusta (assembly GCA_025506415.1). Classification (NCBI taxonomy): domain Eukaryota; kingdom Viridiplantae; phylum Streptophyta; class Magnoliopsida; order Asterales; family Asteraceae; genus Flaveria; species Flaveria robusta. The sequence continues at coordinate 19,285,046 of CM046469.1, read as the reverse complement.
TATCTGCGATTGTTTTTTTTTTCTTTTTTTTTTTGGTTTGGCTGCGATTGGTATTTTACTTCTGTTTTGTGGTTAAAATTTTATATATATATTTTTTAAGGGAAAATACAATAAGAAAAGCTTATATCCTTTTAGTTTTTTTCTCATAAAATTGTACAGGGAATTTTTTTGGGAAACGAAGGCGGCAGCGGCGATAACAGTAGTAGTAGCAGTATTAGCAGTATTAGCAGTATTAACAGTGGCAGTAGTAGCGCAGTAGCAGTAACAGTAGCTGTAGAGACAATACCAACCGATAACGACCTAACAGATATCATCATTCAATTAGGAACAACGCCAACCGATAAGAAGATTCAATCAAGAAACGATAGGTTAATTAACATTCGATCCAGGAAGGATTCAGTGAACAACAAATTAGGCAGGTTTTGATCAATCTAGGTGATCGATACCAAGTGTGTTCTCACAAGACTAGAGATTCAATCATTATCATTAAGAACTTGTCAATGGCCAAAACAGCACCATGTCGTTCCGATCAAAACAACAATGCAATAATATTGTTTATGGAAGGAGGAACCATAAAGAACTTTCATTGTCCTATGTTATATGTTACAAAGTACACGACTTGAGATGTGAAGATCGAAGCGAGCTTCAATGCCTAGGGAATTTGGGAAGTAGTGGAACCAGCCACAGGAAAAGATATTGATTATAAGAAAGAACAACACAACAATTTCTTTTATGTTCCATGCGATTCTAGAAAACTTGGTCTTGCAAGTCACTCAACATAATTCATTTAAAGAAATTTAGGACGCATTAAAGATTTGACATGTAAGGTTGATACGATTAGGGAGGTGCGGATGCAAACACACAAGTCACGTTTTGTATCTTTAAAGTTGAATGATAACAAGTCGTTAGTCTACATCTCAAGAAACACTCTTGGTCACGCATTGGAAGACAAAAGATTTGTTCGCCAGATTTTAAGTTATGCATCATAAAAGTACATATTGATTATTGTTGCGGTTAAGCGATTTGTAGACCTTAATATAATGTTGTGCCAAGAAGTCATTGGAAGATTGGAAGTCTCTAAAGAACGTATAAAAAAGCTAATTGAAGGTGACATGCATGGTAAACTATTATTCACTAAAGCTAATGGAAAGAAGAAGAACAAAGTGTAAAGGTGAATGTATTCAGGTGAATTGATAATCTTCATTACTGAAATTACATGTCTTATAAAGACAATTTACAACAAGGAAAGGGCATAAATACTGGAGTGATCTACGAGCCTAATTTAGGTAATGAGACTAAATGTTTGATTACAATATTTTAGCATACATCTATAGCATCTAATAAAACAATGTTTCTTTTGCCACTTGTTATTTTTTTAAACCATCTTTTAAACACTTGTCATTCTTCTAAACATATTCACTTCATTTTCTATTCAAAAGGGTATTATATTAATTTAAACACTCAAACTAATTTCTCTCTCTTAATATAAATCAATTTTATTAATTAATATATTTATCTCTCTAATCTAGATTTTTTAAAATCAAGCTATGGTTTCAAAAATAAATTTTATTAAGCAAATTAAAAATCATATCTTTTTATTAAAATAGAAATAAAAAATATAATATAAAATTTTCTAAAACAGTAAACCTTTTCGAAACAAAATACTTTAAATTGGTCCTTTTTTAAAAAATTATAAAAAATATAAAATTTTCTAAAACCAGTTTTATTAAAACAGCCAGAATAATTAGAAACTCGAGTTTTTAATAAACAAGACTTTTGTAAACAATAATTTTTTTATAAAAAAAATCTTAAAATGAATGTTTAAGAATGAAACTATTTAGATAAGAAAGTTAAAAAAATAGTATGATTGTTTTATTTTTTGAACTATTACGTATGTATAATTTTAATCATATCTTATATTAAAATATCATACTGTAACTTTTTATGTTTATTACTAACTATAACCGTTTAATAAATGGGTTTCTAGCCTATCTATTTATCTATTATATCTATCTATATATAACAAAAAAAAAATCTAAAATAAGACTTGATATAATTTTAAGTTTTATCATACTAACTTTCTTATTTCTTTTTATAATTAATAATATTGAATACTAATAATAATAATCATACTATTTTTATATTAAAAATTATATAATTTAATAAATTAAAACCTATTTTTATTAAAAACACACTTTTTAAAAACAAAAATTTTATAAAATATAGAATACAACAAACTTTTTTTAAATAAATTAATTTTATTAAAACAAAATATTTAAAACCCACATGTTTTATATAAAATAAAAAATTTAAGAGAAATATATTATTGTTTATTTACTTAAAGTACCTATTCATATGCAATTATAATCATATTTTATCTTCAAACATAGTTTTATAATTCATAAATTTTTATTATTGATTATTTAGTATTTTATTTATTCAATCCATGTAATACACGGGATACTAACCTAATTATATTTTTATATTTTTGAGTAATTCTTGAATGATGACCCATTAATGTCGATATTTCTTATAAGAACAGAAATGTGACCACTGTGGTTACAGGAGTTCAAAGCAAGAAAACTTTAAGTGTGGTCAAGATAGAGGTTGGAGGCTCATGAAAGGTCAAGGTGGTAAATAGGTCCAACAATATAAGAGTCACATAAGGTATGATAAGTGTAATTAACTCAAACACTTTTCATATGAACGTCTTAAAGTAGGAGAAAAAAGAGGAGGTTAATCTCACACGACACCAAAATGATGAACTGACATTGTTGTGATATTAAATCTGGCTTAAGGGGGAAAGTTACTTATAATAAGCTAGATTAAATGTTAAGATAATTAAATACTTAGTATTATGTTTATTTGTGACATTAAAATAGATCAAGTTTAGTCAGGTTAAATCGAGTCCTTGTTATTAAACATATTCTTGTTAGTGAACTCATAGTGTTTTACAATTTGTGTATTTTCAGTTCTTCTTCTACATGTTTTCTTTCGTTCTTTTCACATAAACATATTCATAAACATAAAACAATTTTACTAATCGTAATCTGATTTAGTGATAAGCTACTTGAACTAATTGTCCTGCTAGCTGAAGCATTGTTGATTAGAAGTTTTTAAGACACTTTTTTTGTCATTTTTTTTTACTTAGTTCTTGCTTTGTTTCCTCTTATTTTTCTACTTCTTGAAATGAAACATAAAAGAAGCCTACTTTAATTATGAAACGTATGTTCAAACAAGAAATGAGCTGAAAATTCGGTGATGCGCATGCTTTAGGGAAGAGATTGCATAATCTTATTAAAGATCCTAAAAGAAAAGCACACAACAAGAAGTATTGATTAACAACATGATTCATATGACAAGATTGTTTGTTTCTTTTAAGGGCTTGACCCGAACTAACAACCCTTGATCAAATTTTGGCAGTGGAACTCTCTTAAAGGACTCGTCTTTCTTTAGTTGCTCCCACGAGAATCTTGTCACGAGACGATGCATCATGGCTAAAGTTTCCATTTTCGCAAACTCAATACCAGGACACATCCTCGGCCCTGCTCCAAAAGCCACATAACTAAAAGGGGGAGGTGCGGCTTGTTTCTCAAAACGAGTTGGGTCGAACATGGTTGGATTATGGAAAATGCTATCATCCATATGCGTCATGCCGGCAAATAACAACACCTGAAAACACATTATATAATATCAATTAAACAACTGTTTTATATGATATTTTGTCTCCCCTTACTAACTAATAAATTATGTGTGACCATACTTGCCATCCTTTTGGAATTATAAATCCTTCATACTCGATATCTTGCTTAGCTCGACGGAAGCTCATAGGCACAGGAGTGTTTATCCTCATTATCTCGGTTGCTACTCGCCATGTGTACTTCATCTTGGTGAGGTCTTCCCATGTCAAAGCGTCTTCGGATGTTTTATTAATCGAAAGCTCTTGTTGTTCTAAAATCTCAAATGCAAAAACTTAGTTTGATGGATGAATTATAAGTTATTGTCCCTTTGCATTCGTCGATCCTTTAAGGCTTACCACGCGTAAAACATTATGTATGTAAGCAATAAGGACGAACGATGTGCCACATAGGTCATACATTTTTTATCACATGTTGTTGCAGTTTAATACAATAAAAATTGGAATAAAGTTGTGTACCTCGAACTATGTTAGAGTAAATGGATTCGTTGTTAGCCAAAAGCTTAATGAAGAAAGTAAGAAGGACGGATGTCGTGTCATATCCTGCGATCATCAAAATGATGATATTGTCGATGATCTCATCTTCGGATATCATTGTCGCGTCATCATTATAACAAATGCTAAGCAACGAGGTGATTAGATCTTTATGAGGGCCACCTTGTTGATTTTGTTCCTTAAGTGCATCTTTTTTCTCGTGTATAAGTTGTATAAGCATAGGCAAAAGTTTCTTCCTCGCTGTGATTCCGCGATTGTATTTAGTGAAAGGAAAATTGATTGGAACTGATAACACAGCTTCCATCATATCCTGGAAAAGTGGTAGCAATTTCTCTCTTTTAGGTCCTCTTTCAATCCCAAAAAGAAGCGAGCATATTACGTTGAAGGTTAGGGTCTTCATCAAGGGTTGTGCCTATACAATTGTAGAAAATAAGAAAACATTAATAGATCTAGTCTAGCACACATACAAATCTCCCTTGTGTTCGTTTAGTTGTTTTTTCTAACATTTTGATTAATGGAATGAACTGGCTGGTCTGACCGATAATTAGATACCCTCTGTCGATTTAGTTCAATGGTTTTAGCTGGATTGTTTTCGAACAAGAAATTTTTTTAAAAATATTTTTATGTTTTTATTGAGTTAAGTGGGTGGGTCGGATGATGGATTTAAGAGAAGGTTAGCTAAAATAACTTTGTCTATGGCTATTAGGTTTAAACCCTTGATCACTTGGTTGATTATATTTCGTGTACTAACACATATATGATATCAAGTAACTAAATTATGCATAAATATTAAATCATACCATCAATCGTGTTTATTAAGTTTATATTTATTATTGGGTTTTTATATATTACTATAGTTACTTATACTTATTATTGAATTTCAGATATGCATTACATCGTATTTTTTATTTAGTCATAGATCGATGGGTAATTAAACGTGTATTTTTTATATTGTTATTTATTTCTATTGGTACTATGTTGTTTTCTTAATTATTAAATTAATTATATATGATGTTATTTTGTTCTCATATCTAATCCGACCAGCAAAATAATAAAACAAGTGTTGGTTTTCTCGTTATTCTTTTGCATTTTATTTAACAGTATGAAAACTTAACTCCCAAACCCATGTTTGAATACAAGAAGTGTTAAAACTTAAAATCAACATCCTCATTCGGGCATATTGAAGTATTGAACTCATTATTCGGGCTGGAGCATCCATATAAGTTCACTAATGGTAAATAATTTACAAAACTATATATATGTTCACTATAAAACTATTGTAAGTATTAGACAATATTATTATTATGGTTAAGTATTGATTATTATTAGGGTTAAGTATTGATTATTATTAGGCTTATTAGTATGAGTCCACAGGTAGTAAGATGGAGAAAAAATTATTTACCTGGACCTCGTGTTTACCATGCCAATGTGTTTGAAGGTGGTGTTTGATTTCTTCATCTACTTTCGCAACATATTGCTTCAACACTTCAAGCTTAAGAGACGAAACGAGAGCCTCACGCACTCGTCTGTGATCATCACCAGACAACTCCATTATACCTTTGGAACCAAGGATTCTGCTGATTGTTGGTGGTTGTGTGTTGGTGAGTAGGTTCCCATCACAAGTGTATATGAACCTATTCGCGGTTAGACCATGCAAAATAACTGTCGGGTATCCAAAAACACTCGCTTTTGAAATTGGACCGTGGGTTGCTATTCTTTTTTCAAACCATTTATCGAAGCTGTTGGCTTTCATGGCCTTTAAAAGGCCAATGCTTTGCCCTATCACCGGCAGTCCAAATGAACCGGGTGGTAGTCGACCGTTATAGCCGCTATACTTCTTATGATGGAAAAGGGAAAATATGGGAACCAAAAACAATAATAACAATGAAGTCATAAAAACCATGAATTCCATAGTTTGAAAATACAATGTGGTATGACAGAAATCCTTGTAATATATACACTCATGTTGCTCTATTGTTAATTGGTTTTGGTTGGTTGGTTGGTTTGTTGTCATTTTATGAATTAGCATCGTTGAAAAAGATTCATTTTACATCATAAATTTCTAGAATAAAAATTTAAGATGCGCATTGTCCTATTTATTACTTATCATGTCAGTGTCACCAATGAATCGACAATGAAATTTTTACCGAGGGAATGTGCTACGGATTACCGAAGGAATATAATTAAATTTACTTTATTTATAAAATAAAAGTTTTAAGTTCTCTATTTATACGAGGTTGTTTATAATTAATAATGTTTCGGGCTATACAAACTAACTTAAGTTGTCGAATATAGTACGTTATTTTTCACCATATACAAACTAACTTAAGTTGTCGAGTATAGTACGTTATTTTTCACCGTATACAAACTAACTTAAGTTGTCGAATATAGTATGTTATTTTTCACTTTATTCACTTTACTCGCACCTATTTTTTAATATATACTTTTTATGTGTTACTTTTCGTGCATTTATTTTTCACATATCCTTCTTTAGTCTTTATGTATCTGTTTTACATGTATATATTTTTCTCATATGTTATTTACCTTCATACATTACTATAAAAGTGGGTCTTTTATGTAATTTTAATACATTTATAATGTTACGCTAATATGAGACCAATACATAAGACTTATTCACGTTTATAACTATGAGAGTAGAGATTTATCATATTGATGCTACCATAATCCTGAAAAATAATTACCGTTTAGTGATCTTCTCAAATGTAGATAATGATGATGAGGAGTTTAATAATATTTATAATTGGTTATTGATTAATAATTCAATAAGATAATCTTGCTTGATGGCCGGAAGTTCAATAACTCACAACCAACTACACAAGCATACGTATTATCGTGTCCTCACTCGTCCGTCTTTGGTTTACGTATACATCTTAGGGTGGATGGGGTGCTTTCATCACACACATCACATCATATACTTATCAATCATATTTTTATTTTGTCATACCACACTACACCACACACATACAAGAGTTCACGGCTTGTATATGCCGTGAAAAAGGAAAAAGACGGCGTAGAGGAGGGGCGGCGGTGTTGTCGCTCGGCGCAAGCACATGCCATGGCCACACAGCGGGTGTGCCCCGCCCACCCTTAATCACATTAATCCTATTTTTCATGAAATCATTTTATCGTACTCATGTCGATAACCGATGTGATATTCATCTTACGCGGTGGCGGACTCATAAATATTTTTCAAGGGGTTCGAAAATTATTAAGTATTAGTTGTCTATCGATAAATATAATTTTTTGTATGGGTCGGAATAGGTTGCATAATTTCCTTCAAATAATAAAGCATTAAAGAATCTACCAATAAATATAACCTTTTTCGGTATGTATCGGATCGGGTCGCAAATTTTAATCAAATAATAAAGCATTCAAAAAACTAATCAAATACGTTAATCTTAAATTAATAATCTAATATATAATCTAGCAAATAATCAAATAATAAAGTAAACTCTGCAGAAAAGCTTTACAAATAAATTCCTAAATTAAGGATTTTGGGGTTGTTTAAATTTGATTTGAGAGATTAGAGTGTATAGCCATGGATAGAGGGGTGGTCGGTGGTAGTGTCTCGCAAAATTTCTTTCAAATGATTATTCTATCAAGGTTTAATTAGTTTAATTTTTTATTTGCTGAACTAATGGAGTAACGTGATTAATCATTTTAGATAGTTGTTTTTTTGAACAACAAGTTAGTTGTTAGTATCATCAAGTTCGTAGAATCGCCAATACCAAGATTTAAACATTGGGCCTTCAAGAGAGGCAAAACGTCCCACCTCCCTCTTGACTACTAGGTCAAGAGATCATTAGCGTTTTAAATAGTTATTGTGAGTATTTGGTAATTGAGTTTATAAGAATAAAATGGATAATCGGCTAAATTGTTTAAATTATTATTGGGTATTATTAGAATTTTTATAACATGTGTCAATTATAAGAATAGATTTATATTTGTAAAAGTTTAATATTGTAAATTGATTTTTTTTTTTTTTTTGAGGACGGTGCCAAAGTTTGTTGAGAGTCAGCGTCTAAATTTCATGAAGGTCGGTGTTAGTATTTTAGAGGGGTCGTTCGGGATTCGAACGTATATATATATTAAAAGAACAAAAAATTCCTGGAGTGCAGGCGACCCCATTAGCCGAATGTAGGTCCGTCTTTGATCTTACGTGTCATCGTTCTTAATAAGGTTTGTCTCTTTCATGTTAAAAAAACAGTCTTGCTCCCAACAAAACAAAATGCCGTCTGTATGTCACCACTATAAATTTCAGGGATTGTTTCAACAAATATAACTTTTTTTAAAAAAATAATTGATGAGATTCTAACGATTAATTGACACTGATCAAACAAATATAGCCCAATTTTTATAAAAACAAACAAACTCCGTTAGAAAACAACATTGTTTTAAACAATAAATCCTTTCATGGGTGTTGCTCTCACTCTTCAATGTCCTATGGACAAATGCCCTTGCTTTGCTGATCATTCATCTATGGTTTCCAACCTGATCACGATTAATTCAACATGAACGCTATATTGACGATCCCACTTCATCGATGACTCATCCGATCACCTAATTGTAAATTTATAGTTATTTTACTATTAAAGTTAGTTATTTAGATGATTGTGATCAGAGCGTGGATCTCAAAGCAATGGCAGGAATTGCTATCATGTGACCTGAATAATTTGCCTATTCTAACTTGACATATGACATATTTATAAGGTTGCTATCACGTTACATGACTACAAAATAACATACCAAAGATAAATCTTAAATTCCATAATGAAAGGTGAAGATAGATTCCAACTTGCAAGAAATCTAGTTTGATGCACATGAATATATGAACATAGCCTTTTTTTATATATTTGTATCAACATCATGATGGTTTCCTTCAATGTAGAATGCACATTATTCATTGCATAAGATGAATGATTTTAGTACCAATCAACTAAGGCCTACATCTAAATGAATATTTGTACACCAACAGTTTTAATTTCTGAATCCAAATGACCTTAAACATATCAAATTTATACACAAGATATCCTAAACTTTTAAGGATTCAGGCAGCCCGAGCAAGAACTTCGGTCTGCTGTGGCAGATCAGCTGGTTCGATATAAAACCCCCTTCTAACGAAAGATCTTGGCACAGTAACCGTCAACACCCCATTCTCGTAACAAGCAGAAATCCCATTTACATCAATAGTATCTGGCAGCCTGAATTTTTTCATAAAAGTCCGACCACCCGGCATTGTCACTGTATCATCAGCTGATTCTGTACGAATTATAAGATACCTCGAGTCCTCAACTTCCACGCAGATTTCCTCCTTCCTAACACCTGCACATGAAGATAAACCACCCTAAAGAAAGCAATCAAGCAATCTTGATCACATACAAAAAGATGAACTTTCTATTAAGTGCTTCTTAGAAATAAACTCATATGTGCAACAATAAAACTGGTTGATTCAAGATTTGGTCTTAAAAGCAGACATCTTTAACCATTTAATAGGAGCTAACATCAAAAAACTTTCTGGTGTTATACAAAAAGATGAAGTCTATAAAATGTCTGTTTTGGAAACGAATTCTTGTGCGCAAGCAAACTAGTTGATTCAGGATTTGGTACTAAAAGCAGATATCTTTAAAACATATAATACAGCTAATAGCAACAAATCATTCTTGAGAAAAGATACAAGAAATCTTTGTATTATACAAAAGAAGTTTTCTAACAATGTCGTCTTACAAACGAATTATTGGGTGCAAACAAACCCTGTTCTTAGAAACCAGGCATTTTTACCTCATAGTTAACATCAAGAAACTACCCTACAGAAAAGGATCAAGAAATCTTGATGTTATACAAAAAGATAAACTTTCTAATTAGGGTATCTTGCAAACAAGATTAGGTCCTAGAGAGCATACAAAATTAGCTAATTAATCAAAGTTAATATCAAGAAACCACCCTAAAGAAAAGAATCAAGAAATTTTTATAGTATACAAAAAGAACTTTCTAATATCAAGACATGGTCCTCGAAACGAATTCTTGTGCATTCAAGATTTTGTCCTAGAAACCAGACATCATTAGCAAATCAACAAAGTTAATATCAAGAAACCACCCTATAGAAAACAATCAAGAAATCTTCATAGAATCCAAAAATAACTTCCTAATATCAAGATTTAATTCCAGACACGAATTATTGTGTGCAATAAAACCAAATGAATCAAGATTTGGTCCTGGAAACCAGAACATCAATAGCCAATTAACCAATTTAACATAAAGAAACCACCCTACACAAAGAAATCAAGAAATCTTGATTGTACACAAAAATAGCTTCCTTATATCAGAATTTGCCTCTAGAAACGAATTCTAATGTGCAATTAAACAAATTGATTCAAGATTTGGTCCTACAACCACACATATTTACCCATTTCAAAAAGGTCAGCATTAAGAAACCACCCTACAAAAAAAGAATCAAGAAATCTTGATATCATAGACAAAAGATAAACTTTCTAATCAGGGTATCTGCAAATAAGTTGTTGTGTACAATTAACCCAATTGATTCAAGACATCATCAGCCAAACAACCAAGTTACCACCAAGAAACTCAATTTAAACCAAACCCATCAATCAGCGTCTAAAAATAAAACCATTTTAACAAAGATTATATATTAATGCACATATGAAGAAATGCATAGGTTACCAGGGATATCAGCAGAGTAAATGTGGGATTCAGGGGTTTCAGTCCAATGAACATAGTTTTCAGGGACAAAGGGATAGGGAAAGAGGAGAGGGGAGGTGAAGAAGGAGTGCCAAGAAGGGTTGAATGTTGAGAACTCCATTGTTGCTATTCTTTCTTTCTTCCTTTATTGGTCAAGATAACCAAAAAATATGATGAGAATTCTGAGAGATCAGAACCAGATTTAGAAAGAAAGAATGAAGATGGAGGGGGTTTGTTGGTTTGATTAATTATAGAGTAAACAATTGGGTGGTGGGTGGTGGGGATGATGATGGGTTTGGAAGCACCTGCAAAATGATTGGACTCTTGAAGCCAAAAACCCTATCCACTCAAAAAGTTATTCAATTTGAGGTTCTAATTGAGATATTTTTGAGAGTAAATGACGGATTTACCCTCAACATGTTTGATCAATAATTGGTGGGATTTAATTTTTTTTTTTTTTGAACGGCAAATGTGCGATCCTGCTTCTGAGAATAGCGTTATCTTAATCGGGCTCATCTATTCGTTTCCCAGCCGAGACCGCACCCCCAACCCACTCAGGAGGAAACCCATTGCTGAGAAAACCACCTGGCTCAACCCTGAATATTTTTTATCAGAATGAGACTTGAACCCATTATCTCTCAATATTTACATGGTGGGATTTAAATATTTAATAGTTTTTTAATACTTTCTTGATTTTAAAAAAATATTAATATTAATAAATCTATATGATTTGTAAACGATGAAGAACGGGTTTCTATTGTGAGCAGAAGACGGATTTATCCGACTCGGTTTGTGGGTCTTGTATCTATCGAACACTATGCAAAATTTGTTTAGTCATTCTCAAGCTTATCTATTTAAATTTGTATTGGAATCACCCTTAAAAATCTTAAACTTTAAACAAATAAAGCTTAATACGCAAAATATAAACCTTTAATATAAACTAGGTCTATTTAAATAGCTAGCGGCTCAAAGGTCATTATGAAAAAGCTCATCCAAAGGCACAAAGATTACTCGAAATTGGCTCGATTTATAAATGAACTCAACCCGACCCAAGGTTGTAAATATAGTTATCTCATCGATGTTGAGATTCTATCTGTTGGTAAATATAAGGATATGAGAGTTTTGTATGATATAGTAGCTTTTGATATACCCTGAAATAATTATGAAAATTGTAGATTGTTTAAGATGCAAAATCTTAAGTAGCTTCCATATCTTATCACAAAAGTTATAGTGTACAACATTATGTTAAGAAGAGGTGCGTGGTGTGTACATGAAAATAAGAATGTAATAGTAGCTTTTGATATACCCTGAAATAATTATGAAAATTGTAGATTGTTTAAGATGCAAAATCTTAAGTAGCTTCCATATCTTATCACAAAAGTTATAGTGTACAACATTATGTTAAGAAGAGGTGCGTGGTGTGTACATGAAAATAAGAATGTACAAGATCAAGTCCTAAGTAACTTTTTAATTTAGATGAACGACCGTACAAGTTTGTGATTTGTAATTTTTGAAAAATAAATTTAACAACCTATTGTGTTTTTTGTTGTTGAACTTGCTGCGGTTATGTACTTGTTGCTCAAAAATCTTGAAGCTTGATAATAACACATAAGCTTTATTAGGAAAACATTTAATGTGTAAAGATGAAGATATAAAAAAGAGTACCACGAAAAATAAAGGGCACATAATAGTTTCAAACTAATATCTTTGATTGCAAGGTGAAATTTATGTTATTCCTTCAAATCAGCCTAAACTCGTATAAACATTTTAATTGTCATACAGATACGCTATTCATTTATAACTAAAATGATTTTCAACACTTACTAAAATCAACTTTTCATTTTCTCATATGAATTTCTCCTTTCCTTCCATGATTTTCTCTCTTTCATTTTAGATCAATCTTTTTCATATTTCTTTATACAATCAAAAGGCCTAAAAATCTATAATATAAATTTCGAAATCATATTCAACTCCTTCAACCCCTAATGAATCTCATGACAACCGCACCTCTCATCAACCTTACCGTCAACTTTAATTTGTGATGACTTCCTACTTCCAGCGAGGCTATACAAGTCGTTGAATTTTGCAGGTTTGTCTTCATTCTTTTTCGTTAAGGGTTTCAAATCAATGAAAGTCATTATAAAGTGTAAAGATTAGAAATTGAGTCAAATCACTAATATATGATAGAGGTGGTAAAGTTACTAATCATATAACAAATATTATATACAAATAAGTATTTAGATATTTATAATACCTATTTATTTTTATCAATTTAGTTGTATTTCTTCTTTTTTTTATTGTGTAAAATAACATATTACATAATTTTTGAGAATTAAATTGCTTACAAAGTTATTAACGACGTGTTTTTGTTTTCATCAACCGTATACTAGCCTAGTTAAATATAAATATAAGATTAACTATGTAAATTCCATAACAAAGAGCTTACAACATAGCAGTGTCAATAGGTACCAGACGTACATTCCATACAAATAGAATGATTATTTTTATAAAGGGAAAAAAAATCATAGAATATTAACCAAGTTTAATAAGTATTTTAACTAAATCACTCTAACTTTTTCATATATTTTAATAAGTTTATTAAAAATTAGTTCATTATGCCACATATTTTATGTTTTAGATCATTTTGTGTTATTTTTGTTATAGATTATATAAGCTTGTTATATATCATTGTGTTTTACAATTAAAGGTATATAATGATATACTTTCACCAATGTATTTTTCAAAACTCATGATGTTAAAGATAATGCAATGTGTATGTCATTATTTTTTATAGATGATATAAATTTGTTGTTATCTATCATTGTGTTTTACAATTATAAGTAAACAATAATGTTATTTCACTAATATATGTTTCAAAACTCGTAGTGCTCAAGACAACACAATGGTGAACAAAAAACACAATGAAATATTGTGTTATTTTGTCATTGTTTTTAATGTATTATATTAATTAATTGCTAATTTATTATTTTGTTTTACATACTAGAGATGCACTATAATGTTATTCCAGCATTATATGTTCTTAGAATTCATCAATTTAGAAAAACACAATAATATTCAGAAAAACACAATAACAAATAAAAACAATGAATCGCACAAAAGACACAAGTACGAGATATGAGCTTAAAAATGTTAAAAAAAGTTATTATCTTTTTATATAATAATACTGTACTTGTTTTAAAGACAAAATATATATATTTTTATGGTGTAATTTTTATAAAAAAAATAACGTCGTACATAAAAGTTATGAACATTTAAAAAATGAGGGAACTTGAAAAAAAAAACAAATAAAAATGACTATTTCTAAAATACCCCTTTTACCCTATAACTTGATCTCAACTATTGATTTAGGAGAGTATAGTTGAAATTACTTTTTATATAGTTTTAAGGGACTTTTTATTTGAACATTTCCTTATACATAAAGCTAAATTTCATCACGGATGCCAATTAACGATCATAAAAAAATTTAACCAATATTTGGTCGTACAAACAAAAAAGAAAAAAAATATTTCTCAATATACTTATCACTGATTCAACCTTTTATGTCTATCTTTCGTAGGGATGGCAATAGGCCGGGTATTGGTAATCCCAGGCCCATGTCTAGTTCTAAAGTCTTGTCCCATACTCGGTCCATTACCCGTCGGGTATTGGTCGGGTAATTACCTATCGGGTATCTAGCATACTCACGGGTATCGGGTATACCCATATTATCAGATGAGGGACATTTTTCTGGGTGTTGACTAATATACATCGGATATTTTATATGATTATATTTTTATATTTTTAAGTATATTATTTTAAATATCAAATACGATCATCCCTATAAATCTTCTTATAATAAAAACTACGATAATATTTTCATTTGGAAAAAAATTAACCCAAAAAGTAGTACAACAATGGCTTAACATTTCATATTCAAATTCTAAAATATCTACAACATTTAAGTATCTAAAAATTTCACATCCAAAATATAAATATTTTTAAGTGCTTCTAAAATTTCAATCATAAAATTTCATATCCAAAATACATATTTACTAATCTAAAAAAAATCAATACATTATGTTTTCATATTAAAAAAATAAAAAACATCGGGTCTATGTTCGGGTAAACGGGTATGTGGTTTCGGGTAATCGGGCCAGGTATCACCTAATCCCATACACGCAAAAAAATTTAAAACTAATCCCATAACCAGCCCAATACCCGTCGGGCTTCGGGTATACCCGTTTCGTATATTATGGGTTTCAGGTGTACCCATCGGACTCAGGTTTTTTTGCCATCTCTAATTTTCCGACCTCACCTGCTTTAGTTGCTTGTTTCTTTTCTTATTTGTGCATGATATAACATTATCTTTAATTCGTTGACATCTTTTAATATGTTACTAGGTTAGTCCCCGTGTAATACAAGGAGTGAATAAATAAAATATTAAATAATTATTAATAAAAATTTACGCATTATAAAATCATGCTTGAATATAAAATATGATTATAATTACGTATAAATAGCTAAATAAATAAATACTAATGCATTTTTCTTAAACTTTTGTTTTGTAAAAAAATTGTGATTTTTAAATATATTGTTTTAAGAAAAATGATTTTTTTTAAATTTCATTGTATTCTGTATTTTATAAAATTTTTGTTTTTAAAAAGTGTTTTTTAATAAAAAATAGGTTTTTAATTTATTAAATTATTAATTTTTTAATTTAAAAATTGTATGAGTATTATTATTAGTATTCAATATAATTATTAATAATATAGAGAAATAAAAAAATAAGTATAATGAGGTTTACAATTGCTTCATGCTTATTTTAGTTTTTTTATAGATAGATAGACAGGCTAAAAACCCATTAAATAAACGATTAAATTTTAATGTAAAATATATATGTAAAATTACACAAATAGTTACAGTATAATATTTTAATATAAAATATAATTAAAATTATATATACGTAACAGTTCAAGAATTAAAATTAAACAATTATATGATTTTTTAACTCTCTTATCTAAATAGATTTATTTTTAAACATTCGTTTTAAGATTTTTTATAAAATATATTTTTTTGTAAAAATCTTATTTTTTAAAAACTCTGGTTTGTAATTATTCTGGTTGTTTTAATAAGTCTGTTTTATAATATTTCACCTGTTTATAATTCTTTTCAAAAACTAAACGATTTAAAATATTTTGTTTAAAAAATGTTTAGTGTTATTAAAAAATTTCATATTATATAAAATTTTAGCTTTTTGTTATTTAGATTTTAATTAAAAGATGAAAAGATAGTTTGATTTTAAAAAACTTTAAATAAGAGAGAGAAATATAGCAATCAATAAAATTCGTTTTTAATAATAGAGAGAAATTTATATGATTATTTAAATTACTATAATACACTTCTGGAGGAAAAATTGATGTGTGCATGTTTAGAAAAATGACAAGTGGTAAAAAAATGATTTAAAAAAAGACAAGTGGCAAAAGAAAACTTGTTTTATTAGATGTTATAAGTTTTTCTTACAAACCCAACCTTCAAACACTTTCTCTTTCTCAAAAGCCTCTCTTTTTACAAACTTTAATCATTTTACTCTCCAACAATAATGTGCTCCCAAATTATTACATGGTGACTAAACTATACGAAGCAAACCAATAATTTATGTGTTTTGATTATTAACAAAGAAGTATTATACTTCAATCATAATATTGCGTAATATAACAATAGACAAAAAGTCAAAAACACAACTATGACGTCATTTTCATTTGCAACGTTATACTTCAAAGATTTCATAGAATACCGTATACTAAAACCTAAGAATTCAATATAACATAGAGTAATAATTATAAAAACTAAAAATTCCTTCCTACTGTTACTATTATAAAAACTCAAGACTTTTGGTGGCCCCAAGCGAAGTTTAAAATTGGGGCTCTCAAGCTTTGCTTATAAACCCTTCTTTATTTTTTCGTTATTGACTTTATTCATAAATTTTTGATTTCAAATTGATATGGTATTATTAAATATTAAATATAGATCAACAATCAATACAAACAACTAAATAAACAAGTCTCAATATAGATGATAAAAAAGCATAATTAGGCATATTGTTGAAGCAAAATTGACAAGCCTTTAGAGCTAAAAATTAAAAAACCATTCACTGTTTGTCTGCTTCTTATGTATGACTCTAAATTTGTTCACATCATACCATATTAATGTACAATTCATCCTATAAGTGAAATGTATAGTAAGTCCACAACAAACAATTTTAAATATAAAAATAAGAACTAATGTATGCACTATGTGAATCATAAATGAAATTAACCAAAGTCCACCTAAAATAAACCGTCACATAAACTAATAACAATCACGACAAATGATTAAGTCTTCGACGACTCTCTTCGACTTCGACTTTTAATTGACATTCATTCCAAATTCCACCTTTCATTCCTTCGTTAATCTCCTTTCCACACACTCGATTTCAATCAGGTACACCCATTTCATTGATTCTTCCATTGCATCTTATCATCTTGCAATAATCTTGATCATTTTATACGTTTTTGCGTCTCTTTTGACACAGAATCATCAAAACTCTGACTAAAGTTGTGATCTTTAAGGGTGTTTAGAGATGAGTGTGATCGGATTCGACATTGGGAACGAGAATTGTGTCATCGCCGCTGCAAAACGTGGTGGGGTTGATGTGTTATTGAACTTTGAATCGAAGCGTGAGACCCCTGCTGTTGTGTCGTTTGGTGAAAAGCAACGGTTTTTGGGTTCTTCAGGGGCTGCATTTGCTAGTGCTAATTTGAAATCAACTGTTTCTCAGATCAAGAGGTTGATCGGAAAGCAGTATAAGGAGGTGGAGCAAGAGCTTAAGCTGCTGCCGTTGGTCACCAGTGAGGGCCCTGGTGGTGTTGTGTTGATCGAAATAGAGTATTTGAAACAGAAATGGACGTTTACTCCGGTGGAGATTTTGGGGATGTTGTTTAAACACTTGAAACAGATCACTGAGAAGAATCTTGAATATGATGTTGTTGATTGTGTGATTGGGATTCCTTCGTATTTTACGGATTTGCAGAGGCGAATGTACCTTGATGCTGCGTGTATCGCTGGTTTGAAGCCTTTGAGGTTGATGCATGATGGTACTGCCATTGCATTAGGTTATGGTATGTACAGGACTGATGTGTGCAGCTCTGGAGCCACTAATGTTATGTTTGTCGACGTTGGGCATTGTGACACGCAGGTGACGGTTGCAGCTTTCAGGCAAGGGGGGATGGAGATACTGTCCCATTCTTTTGATCAGAACTTGGGAGGTAGAGATTTTGATGAAGTTTTATTCAAGCATTTTGCAGCACAGTTTGATGAGAAATACAAGATTGATGTTTGTTCGAATGCGCGCGCTTCTGTAAGGCTTAGGGCGTCGTGTGAGAAGGTGAAGAAAGTTTTGAGTGCGAATTCAGAAGCACCGCTTAGTATTGAATGTCTGATCGGGGATACGGATGTGACAGGGTTGATAACCAGGGAAGAGTTTGAGAAGTTGTCATCTAGTCTGTTAGAAAGGGTTACTGTTCCTTGCAGGATGGCTTTGAAGGATTCTGGTTTAAGTGTTGATGAGTTATATACTGTTGAGCTTGTTGGTTCTGGTTCGCGCATACCAGCTATAACAATAGTTTTAACTTCGTTTCTGGGGAAAGAACCAACGAGAACGCTAAATGCTAGCGAATGTGTTGCTAGAGGATGTGCTCTTCATTGTGCAATGCTTAGCCGCACTTTTAAAGTGCGCGACTATAAGGTCTATTATTTAACGCGCTACTGCACAGCTCTCATTGTTTTAATAGGCTTATAATGTTGTTAAAGGTTTATGTTATGTTTTCTTGTTGTTTGCAGATTATGGATTCATTTCCATATTCGATAGTAATTCCTAGACCACAAGGTGAAACTATGCTCTTTCCAAAAGGCAGTTCATTTCCAAACCAGAAGAAATTAGATCATGATGGAAATATTCCATTTTATCTTCAAGTGGCATACAGAAACGAGAGAGATTCCCCTGCAGGAATATCACATATAGTAGGCCATTTCGGGGTAAGAATTTACTATTTGTGTGCTCGGGCATGTTATAAGATTGCATTGCGTGCTCATAGCTTGACATATGTGTTAAATATTCTTTTAGATCGGTTCGGATGAACACTCTGATGCAAAAACAGTGAAGGTCAAATTTAGAGTGAGGCTTAACAACCATGGAATTGTTGAAATAGATTCAGCAACAGTAAGTATTGCTTATCACCCTGATGTTGAACATGGATACGTTAAAAGCACTCTGATATTATCCTTAATTCTGCTTGTGGTTTCAGGCCTTAGAAGATAAACGCGCTTATTCTTTCGGATGGAAGTTGGGGGCGGACAGTCAGAACGTGAGTCTTCCAGTTACTAAGAATGTTGATGTCTCAACAACAGATGATGAGCTGCATGAAGCTAAAAAGAAAGAAAAGATGTTGACAGAACAAGATATAAAGGTGGAGGAAACTAAGGATCAAAGAAACACACTGGAGTCATTCGTCTATGACACTCGTAGCAAGGTGCTTGTTTAATTAGAATATTTACATAAAGTTGTCATTTGACTTCTCGGATTGCATATAAATTGAAAGAATTTGTGTACTTTAGCTTTCTGGTGCCTATCGGAAGTTTGCCTCAGATTCAGAGAAGGAGGAACTTACTAAGCATTTGCAAAATACCGAAGACTGGCTATATGAAGACAGTGATGATGAATCTGAACAAGACTATAACGGGAAACTCAACGATCTCAAAAAGGTAGTTTTTAATAAATGCAACTTTTATGCTGTTAATCTTGTTGTGTAACATCCTTTGTCTTTGTAGTTGTTAGAGCCGATTGAAAATAGATACAACGAGGAAAATGCTATAGCAAAAGCAACAAAAACTCTACAAACTCGTATCGCAAAATATCAGTCAAGTGCTGAATCACTGCCAGCAGACAAGAAAGAGAAGGTTAAAAGTGTATGTACTAAATATGAGCAGTGGCTTACAAAAGCTCCCCCTCAAATGCATTCATCTTTAAAGACCTTGTTAACTGACATTAACAATGCTATAAAATTGATTGAGAGGTTAGTTTTGACTGACACTTTTCTTATGTAGGATTGATTGTATTTGATCTCGGATCAAACTGAAACTACAAATTATCTGCTTGTCAAATTACTTGCTACTTATGCGGTCATTTGTTTCAGTGATTGCGAACGCATAATCAGGTCCAAACCTTCATTCTTAAGGCCTGAGGAACCTGTGGACTCTGAAAATGATAGGGCGAAAGCAACAAAACCGCTGCAAACTTGTATTGCAACCTACTATTCGCGTGCTGAGTCACTGCCAGCTGACAAGAAAGAGAAGGTATAATCTAGCCTTTTATTCTTTCGCTACTTCTTAATGCACAAAAAAGATTACTTCCCACATACTATATAACCAAGTTGTTAATGTTTCTTGATGTTTAATTTGAATTCTAGTCAATTTTTTATTCTGACATCATTCATAGTAACTAGTTGTGGAATTGTTGTTACAATAACTTTTTATCAATGGATAAAATATAACACAAACAAAGGGAATATTTAAGTTTAAGTATTGATATTAGTCCTCAGATGCCAAAGCAACTCACACTCTTTCTGGCAGGTTGAAAATGCATGTAGGGAAGCAGAGCAGTGGCTTATACAAACTGTCTCTCAAAAGAATTTATCTCCAAAGACCTTGTCAACTAAAGTTAGTCGCTCTATGGATGATCTCGAGAGGTTAGTTTTAACCGACTTGTTTCTGGTGTAGGATGTATGGTATTTTACCTTGAGTAATGTGAACCGAATCAGCTACAGCTGAAGTAAATATATTGGTTAAGCACAAGCATGATGAATATTGATGATTGACTTGAATAGGTATTCAACCTAATCTCAGTAAGGTTGAGAGGAAACCTATGTCAGATTTTGTTAAATCTATTTCATGTTTTTTCATAGAAAACATGATTTTGTCATCTTCGTTCTCTTATATAATAAGAATTGTGCAAAATTGCTTTTAGCTGATAACTTGTGTCTTTAGAAACTACAAATCATCTGCTTTTCACATTACTTACTACTTATGCTGTCAACTGGTTTTCAGAAAATGCGAAAGCATAATCAAGTTCAAATTTTCATCCCCAAGGCCTGAGATACCTGTGGACTCAGACTCAAGGCACCAAAACATGAAACACGACCAAAAGGACCAAACTGTGGAATCTGAAGATGCGATGACAAAAGCAACGAAAGATCTGCAAAACTGTTTTGCAAAACATCGTTCGCATGCTGAGTCACTTCCAGCTGACCAGAGAGAGAAGGTAAAAATAGTTACTCTCCACATCCCATATAGCCGAATTCTTAGTGTTTTCTGTATGACCGTATGTTGAGTATAAATTGTGGACACATTCTTTTTATCATGTCATCTTTCATCACAGCTAGTTGTGGAATAGTTGTTACATATACTTCTGTTTGATGGATATAATATAATGCAATTAAAGGGGAATGTTTATTAAGTATAAATTATGATATCAGTCTTTTGCTGTCAGAGTAACTTGACCTCTTTTCGGCAGGTTAACGATGTGTGTGCTACAACTGAGCGGTGGATTAATGATCTCTGTCAAAAGCCTTCATCTCCACATACCTTGATAACTTACATGTATAATGCTATAGAAGGTGTTGAGAGGTTAGTTTAATCGACTCTTTTCGGATGTAAGATTGATTTATGGGATCTCGACTAATGTGATAGTAACTATATAAGTCATTTAATCATCAGCTTTTCACATTACTTGCCACTTATGCTGTCATTTTCTTCAGAAGTTGCGAAAGCATAATCCAAGGCAACCCTTTATCCCCAAGGCATGAGGAAACCACAGGCTCAGACCAAAAAGACCACCCTATGGACATGGACCAAGGTGACAACTCTATGGACTCAGACCCAAGGGACCAACCAATGGAACTGGACTAAGGCGATTAATCTGTGGGCTCGGACCGAAGGGACCCACACAACGACAGTCAAGTCCAAAAATAAATCTTTCTAGATTGGTGGAATCAGACACTATATTCAGGTTCCATGCTACTATTTTATGATCTTCAAACACCTATTTTGTAAGCTTGATTGTGCATCTTTCTTAGCATGTGTTACGTTTTCATATATTTTTTAAACTTTAAGAACTCAAGCGATGTATTCGATAAACAAACAAACCAAATAAACTTATCTAGTAATATCCTGCTCATAAAGAATGTGACATATTCAATAGCTTTAAATAACTGGAATTGGAATACTAAATCACCTTTTTCATGAATGTTTCGTAAGAAATACAAAATATAATTAACTCTTTATTGGGCATGAATGATTGTATCCAAATCAAACTGATCCGTTGACAAATTGGGATATTGACTTTGACTTTCTTTCATTCCTTCAAAAAGGCCTCTTTGTTTGCTTTCCATTTATCCAACCGTTTGTTGGTTATTTCCACCTGATTTTTACAATTTCCCACCAAAAAATAGTTTGTTATCCGAAAAACACAAAATTTAAACCGCAAATTTGATTTATAATACCTCTTTGTTCCAGTCTGTACGAAATGTTGACCATAGTAAAATGAAGGTTTGCATCGCGGTTCCTCCAATCATTCCTGACCATATTCCCTATTAAAATGCGATGAACCGTATGTGATTTTTTGAAAATACAGAATAGTTAATCGCATGATTATAAACGGTACCTTGACTCCAAGTTTGAAATGGAAGCCAAGAACAAACCCGAGGGGTATGCCTACAATGTAATAGCATCCGACGTTCACATATGCCACATAAGCTTGCCATCCGCACCCAACAGCCACACCTTTGATAAAAACATCATACGCGTGAACATTCATCGGCTTTCAGATATGCATGACTGATGACCATGCAAATAATCAAATCTAGTATGTACATACCTGATAAAACAGGTTGTATACCATTAAGAATGATGGTTATGGCCAATAATGGGCATAGCTCAGAGACTGCATTTGCAACTGTTTCACCATCTGTGAATGCGTAGCTGATAACATGTCGCACTGACAAAACAATCATCGCTTCGACTAGCGCGATGAGAAAGGACACTGTAGTAACAGTTAACACCGAGAAGGCTGCGGCTTTCGGGTTTCCTGCACCAAGTTCGTTTCCAACTCTAACACTGGCAGCTGCATTGAACCCAACTGACACCATGAACAACAGCCCATTGAGACCCATGCTGCATAAATTTATTACAAAATAATAAATAAAAACCATTTATTGCAATAATAAATATGAAAGAAAATGTAATAAAGATAAGGTCCTAATACCCCTTAAATAATGGGTAATGGGTTCTGGACCGTTGGTCCATTTGATCAGTACTGTTGAAAATTTTATGGGCCGGGCTATTTAAAACGGGCCCAAAATAATAAAGATGATATTGCAATTGAATACTTGACTAACCAAACCGAAAGTGCATCCAATGCTAGCTGAGGGTTCTCAAGCAACCCTGCAATCAACACCAATATTTGAAAATACCATGTCTCCAGACACAACATCACGGCCGATCCGCTTGACAGTTTTACGAACTCCCATAGACCGCCAAACGCCCTCGAGCTGAACCCAGTCCAAGTGGCCCGACATCTATGGCTGGTCAGGATGTAAACAAACTGACCAACCACTATAACCCACCATGAAAAACTTAGGGTCAATGAAGCCCCTATCAAGCCCAACTCTAACGTGTACACCATGATCCAAGAAAGGATGATGTGAATCACTAGGGTTGCAGCTGATATATAGGCGCTTGGCGCTACAATACTTTGGGCCTGAAGGAACTTTTGTATAGGAAAGTTTATAGCGTATGCGAATACTTGAGGAATGAGCCCGTAGACAAATAGTGCTGCGGCCGATGCCACTGATGGCGATTGGCCGAGTAAAATTAAAATCTGTTTAGAAAACACATAAACTATAGTGATTGGTATGGCTGTTACTAAGAGAACTATTGCGGATCTTTGAAGGTATACTCCAAGCATATCATATTTCTGTGCCCCGTATGCTTGACCGCATAGCGTCTCCACTGCGCTACCCATCCCGAGCTATAATCACATATATACAAGCATGTGTCAAATCATTAATCGACGAGGTGATCGATTATAGTCATAAGTCAGAAACTCACCATGAGGCCATAAGCAAAGAGTTGAATCCCTTGGTTACCGAGGGAGGCAGCGGCGAGCTCAAGGTTTCCAAGATGACCCGAAAAGATTCTGGTGGAGATAGACATAGCGATGTTGATCAAGTAAACCATCACTGCTGGTGCAGCCAACTTGTACAGTAGATTAAGTTCTATCCTAGACGCCGCAGCGAGCCGCCTGATCAAAGGGGTCTCGGGGTTGGAAAGCACCCTCTCCAGCTCCGCACTGCCGCCATGGCTGGCGGCAGACGATGAACTTGCTGCACAATCTTGGACAGGTTCTAAGAGGGGATGATGCAGTTCATTTGTTTGGGACTCCATTTTTATAAAATTGGATACAGGTTAGCTGTCACTTGTATCTTTATATATATGCATCACTATCGTGGATCTCATAATATCAATTTTTTTCACAACTAGACAAGACATTAAACCGTCTGAGTGAATTGTAGGACATGATTTAAAAACCGGACAATTTATAACATCACCCACATAGTATATAGTGAAATTAGTTTTTTTGAAAATGGTAAATAATATAATCACTAGTATTAAGCCATTCGCGTTGCGCCAAGGGGCGTAAAACTATGTCAAGTAGCACCAATTTCACACCACCATCAACGACCACTAACACTAGAAAACTCGTCATAAAAAAATAAAAATAGGAAAAGTAAAGCAGGACGAAAAGTAGATGTAAAAACGTTGAAACTCGCACATGAAACGTAAAACATTAAAAACAATAACTAAATTGATCTAAGACCCACGTATTGTGACGGGGCCGTTAAACGGAGGAAAAATAGGCGTAAAAACAACTACATGTGCACGTTGCAGCGTGTTAAGTCGTAAAATTTAAACCGAAACATAAAAGAAAAAATTTATAAAAGATGAAAAGTATAAGGAACTTAAGTTGAAATTAAAAACTTATAGGGGTTAAGTTTTAAAAAATATAAAATTATTAAGGTTAAAAGTAAAAAAAAAATTAAAACAAAAAACCAAAATGGATACAAAACCCACTAAAATTTAAGTACAAGTTATAATGTACAAGTTTAATAACTAGTAATATATATAATAATATTAATAATGTTAGAATTGAAACAGACCTTTCACATGTTCCATCTTACCATGACACCAAACAATACAATCTAATAATTGCCGTTCAATATTTATATTTTTACTATATGATTTTTTTTAATTAATTTAAAAACCAAAGCAGACCCCATGAAAAGAATGTGATATTGTGATATAGTAATTAATCCATTCTTTAATCCGATTTAAGCCGTTCAAAAATAATAATAATAATAATAATTTCAGTTTTTAAGAATAGTACGTAGACATACAATTGCATATCAAATATGATATTAAAGTTTGTATTTTCTTAATGGCTGTGTTGACGCATCTTTATGTATTTTCAAATATGATACAATTGTTTATATATCACCTTTGTTTCATTTATATTCTTGGCATTCTTTGCGCCACGTATCTCATGTCACGGAGTTATTGATGTCATCAGGGGCGGACCTACTTGGGGGGTTTGGGGTGGGGGGGGGGGGGGGGGGGGGGGAAGTCGTCCCCCGTTAAAAAAAAATTATAGTGTTATATGTATGTGAAAATCCCAAAAGACCCCCATAAAATTATGCAATCGTCCCACTTTTACCCTAATAAAAAAATTTTCTGAGTTCGTCACTGGATATGTCACGTATCACATAATACACAATTTGTAGGACATCGAATGTTTAGATGAATCCAAGAATAAAGCATACACGTACCTAAAGTTGTTCCTGTTTGCTGTGAAATTATTACTGCACAGTTGCACATGCACTTTAAGGTCAATATTATAACTAATTAAATATGATCTCAAAATCAAATAGAGTCAAGGTGATAACACAGAATAAAAAATAAAATTAATGGAAAATTACATTAAATAAAATTAACCAAAATTCTAGAGTTGGTTAAAAATAAAATAAAAACCCAAAATAATAAAATTAAACAAAATATTTATTTTGAAATAAGGTTTATGATAGCTTGAATTTGAAAGTGAGATGTTTCATAACGTGTTTCATCGATTGACATACGAATTGACCCTCTCCTATCTCACCCATTTTAATTTGACAAAATTACATAAAACGTCCTTTATGTTTATATAAAGTTGCAGGCATCGTCCTTCATTTTTAAAAATTACTCTAAACATCTTTTATGTTACTATTTGTAACAGATTTCGTCCTTTATGCTAACTGCGGTTAAGTTTTTCTGGTAAGTCAAGGGTAATTTGGTCTTTTTACATCTAAAGGACTATTAGTGTAACTTTTTTCAAACATAAAAGACGTTTTCTGCAACTTTTTTATTTTTTACATAATTTATGTATTATTACCATTATACATATACATATGATTTTTTATATAACATAATATATATTATTTAATTATTTTCATCCACGTATTATATATGAATATACATTATATAGATAATTAATACAATGGTGTTTAGAGTTAAATAAATTATATAATTTATATTTATAGATAATATGTCAATGAAAATAAATAAATAAATATATATATATATATTATTGTTTTCATTCATGTATTATATAATATAAATGATATAAATAATTCAATATATAATTATTTTCATCCACATGTATATATATATATATATATATATATATAAATTATATAAATACATATATTATTATTTTCATCCACGTGTTTTAGATTATATAAGTTATATAAATAATTAAAGAATATAATTTATATAATTTATGTTCAATATATAATACGTGGATGAAAATAATTAAATAATATATATTATATTATATAAAAAATCACATGTATATGTATAATTGTAATAAAACATAAATTAAGTAAAAGATAAAAAAGTTGCAAAAAACATCTTTTATATATTAAAAAAAGTTACACTAATAGTCTTTTATAAGTAAAAAGAACAAATTCTACTTGACTTAACTGAAAAACTTAACGACAGTTAATCTAAATGACGAAATCTGTTACAAATGTTAACGTAAAGAATGTTTGAATTACTTTTTAAAGATAAATGACGAAACGTGCAACTTCATATAAACTTAAAGAACGAATTTTTTAATTTTGTCTTTTAATTTGGGTATGGTTTATAATTTCGATAATATATATTGGTTTTAGTTGTGTGCTTTTGGTATTCAAATGTAACAAAATGGGTTTCATCTGTTTTGGTTTAAAACGATTATGGTTTTTGTTTGGAGTGAGAAATATTCATTCGGTTATAGATTTAGCTTTTAATTAAATTTTGTTTTTTAAAAAATTAGGAATAATTTTCATTTTCGATCTAGAACAAGAAGATGAAAAAGATGAATGGGTTACTAATTATTGTTTAAAATATATTTACCTTGTGTTTGAAAAGATTTTGGTTTGAGTTACTATTTTTAATGAAATGTTAATATTTATACTCCTATAAAAGAGTAACTAGATTTAGTAAACTCATATATTAGTTGGGTTGGATAAATAAAATATTAAATATAATAAAAATTTATTAATTATAAAACAATATTCTAAGATAAGATATGATTGAAATTACGTATAAGTAAAAACTATAAGTAATAAAACAATTATATCAACTTTATAAATTTTTAGTTTTTAAACTTTTGTTTTCCAAAAAAAATAAAATAAACCTTTTGTTTCAAAACAAACATTACTAAAAAATGTCATTTTTAAAAAAAATTCTTATTATAACTCACAATTTTAATTATTATTCATTTAAAAAAAATCACTTTTTAAAAACATCAATTTTAAAATATTTCATATTTTAAATTTTTTTTGATGTTTTAGAAAAATTTATTATTTTGTAAAAATTAATTTTATAGAAATAACATTAATAAAAAGATTTTTTTCTTAATTTATTAAAAATAATTTTCAATAAAAAAAAGAGTTAAATAATATTATTAGTAATTAAGATAAGTATTTAATATGATAAAGAAACGAAAAAATTTTGGTGAGGAGGTACTTGGTGCTACCAAGTGCCCCTTATAGTTACTATTTAATTATAATAAAAATATTTATGAGTCATTTAGCAACATCATATTCTTTTTTATCAAAATTTTTATCGTTTTACTTTTCTATTAAATAATTAAATTAATTAATTATAATATTAGTTATTATTTTTTATATTAAAAATAGTTTCTAATAAATTAAAAAGATTTTTTTATTAATGTTATTTTTAAATAAATAAAATTTTATATAATAAGAAATTTTTTCAAAATATCAAACTTTTTTGAAAATAAGAAATATTTTAAAAATGGTGTTTTTAAAAAGAAAAATTTTTATAGAGCAATAAAATAATTAAAATTGGAAGTTGTAATAATGAAATTTTTAAAAATAACATTTTTATTAAACCGTTTGTTTTAAGACAAAATGTTTACTTTTTTTTGGAAAAAAAAAATAATAAACATAATTTGAAAAAATTGATATCATTGTTTTATTACTATTCCTTACTTATACGTAATTTTAAACATATCTTATATTAAAATATCGTTTTATAAGTAATAAATTTCATAATCTATTTAGATTTTATTTATTCAACCCGTGTAATACACCGGTTTACGCTAGCGTTGTATACCATAGCTCCAAAGGCACTCAGACTCAAGTCTATTTACACATTCATCATTAGATCATGGTATTATAATTGTATGTAACTTGTATTATGACCCCACATTACGGCAGATGTGAAACCGTGCAAAATAATAATAATAATAATAATGATAATAATAATAATAATAATAATAATAATAATAAAAACAACAACAACAACAAAGTCAAAATATTATGGATTGTGAACCAACGTGTTAAAAGGGGTTGTAAAACTAAGAAAAAATAAATATTGAAATCTTTTCGCAAACCCGCACCTTTAAGAGTTAATTTATAGCATACATAATTTATATAAATGGAACAAATTCTTGACGTCATTGATGACATTTAAGACATTATATAGAAAAATAAAACCGCCACAAACTCGTGTTTCGTAGGGTTGTTGATAATATTTAGAATTTTGTATTAAAAAAGAAACCATTAAAAAATTTACATCCGAGCGTTAATAAATATAGCACGCCCCAACATCAGAAAACAACACCGTTAAATATATTAATGTACTTAAAATTAACTAAATAAGCGTGTCGTATCAACAAATTTGGATTTTATAGGACATCAATAAGCACGTCACAACAGTTTGTTACATTATGTTGTCGGCTGCTCAATTTCAAGGCATAGATAAAAATAAACACGTCATCATGGTATATTTGAAATTTTATAAAATGTTATATAAAAACATATTTTAATAACTCTAGTCAGTTTCAAACAAATATATACTGAAACGTAGATAAAAATAAGTACGTCATAGTGGTGTATGCGAAGATTTATAATATATATATATATATATATATATTAAAAGTTATAAGAGAATAACAAAATATAATTAAAAGTTATTATAAGATTAAAAATAAAAGACAAAGTTGGCTTGCAAAACCTAAAGAGCGTTTTGATATTTTAACCGCTTGGACTTTACTATTCACCTTAGGTATAAATATAAATGTATTAGCCTAACCACCGGTGTATAACACGTGTTGAAAAAGTTAAATTTAAAATAAAGTAAATTACATGAATGATCCTTATGTTATGTTAAAATTTTAGATTTGGTCCTTCAAGTTTAAAAATTCTAAATATGATCCCTAATATTTTTTTCATCTATTTTCTTAAGTTTTGTTAGTCAATAATTAATAATATTAAAATTTATGAAATTGATATTTTACCCACATCAATCATGAATTTAATTTGTGAAAATGACATATAATAGTGGTGTAAAGAGAGAAGAATAACATAGCTCCACATTGTGGGAGAACTTTCCATTATTAATGCTAATTTAAATATTTAAAAGTAAACAAAAAAGAAATTAATCTCTAGCTCAATGTTGTGTGTTCATAAACTTCGTTACTCGCATTGCGTCGGTAACATAAAGTAGTTAGAGTAAATTACATTTTTCATCCTTTATCTATATAGCAAATTTCAGATATTGTCCTTAAACTAATGAAATCACACTAATTGTCCTTTACGTTTAAAAATAATTACAGATTTATCCTTTCCACTAACGGGCGTTAAAATTTTCTGTTAAGTTTAGTCACGTGCCTTGCACATGAGGGCAATTTTGTCATTTAATCTTATTATCTTACAAATCAAATAAACAAATTGAAAGAAAACATAAAATATAAAAAACCCATCACTATCTCTCTACTCTTTCTCTCTCTATATATATATCACTATATCTATCTATCTATCTGTCTTTTTTCAACAAAAACCCCACCCCTCCATCTTTACTACCACCAACGCCAACCACCGCCACCACCAACTCCCGCCACCCCCAACTCCCGCCATCGCCGCCACCAACCATCGCCATTATTATCTCTACTCTCTCTTTATCTCTCTCTCTCTCTATATATATATATACATATATACATCAGACGCAAACTCAAACAGAAAAAGTATGGGTTGTTTAGGGTTTCGACCACCACCCCGTAACTGTTGTAGATTCCTCCAACACCCCTCTCTCTTGATCTCGATCTTAGGTTATCTACAATTTCACAAACCCTAGATCTGAAAGAGGGGGTGTTGAACCGCCGACAAAGTATGGTGAATGAGTTTGATTATTCGATGGTTTATGGTGATGGAGGTGACGATGGTGGTGGTCGGCTGATCACAAGTTGGGAGTTGATGCAGGTGGGCGGTCGCTTGTGGTTTAGGGTGCTGGCGGTGATGGATGCGGTTTAGGTTGTGAACGTGATGGTTTAGAGATGTCGGTTGTGACCGGAGGTGGGTCGGGGAAGGCGGCGGAGGATGGCGGTAAAGCTGATCGAGGAAGGCGGAGGATACGGTGTTCTTGTGCACAGAGAGAGAGAGAGAGGAGGGAGAGAGAGAGAGAAAGAAAGAGACGGGGCTGGGTGGATGGGGTGGGTTTTCATAATT
The DNA here is from genome assembly GCA_025506415.1 of Flaveria robusta. Taxonomy (NCBI): domain Eukaryota; kingdom Viridiplantae; phylum Streptophyta; class Magnoliopsida; order Asterales; family Asteraceae; genus Flaveria; species Flaveria robusta. The sequence continues at coordinate 19,253,936 of CM046469.1, read as the reverse complement.
CATGTATTTCTTAATAAGGGTAAAATGACCAATTTATCCTCACGTGCAAGTCATGTGACCTAACTTAACCAGTAAAACTATCGAACGTTACAGGAAAGGACTAAACGTGTAACAAAATTAAAATGTAAAGGACAATCACTGTAATTTCTTTAGTTTAAGAACAATATCTGAAATTTGCAATAAAGTTAAAGGACGGAAATTGTAATTTACTCAAGTAGTTAAGTACATAAAAGAAAGCATATGAAGTTGTGATGAATTAGTTCTAGAGATCGAAACATGGTTAGAAAAAAATTATATAACAATACTGATATTCTTCGGTTTGCATCGGTTTACCGCGTCACGACAGTGCTGTACGATTAAAAGAAACGTATGAAGTTGCAGTCAAACTTATAGGAGACTAAAACATAGAGTTCGAAGGTAAGTATAATTATATAACATGTATTACATAATACATACGGTAGAGTTCACTTGATAACCAATTCTAATTTTAGAACTTGAGAACTTTTTACCTTTAAATTTAGATGCCTATTACTTTTTAATAATTTATTATTATTATTTTTAATTTAAACCATTAAATCACATATTATTTTGTCTTTAATTTAAGTATAATATGCCTATATCAATATATATATATATATATATATATATATATATATATATATATATATATATATATATATACATAGTAGGTTAGTACCCTGTGTATTACACGGGTTGAATATATAAATTATTAAATAATTAGTAAAAAAATTTTATGAATTATAAAACTATCCTTAAAGATAAAATATGATTAGAATTACTTATAAATAGCTAATTTAAGTATATAAACAATAATATATTTTTCTTAAACTTTTATTTTATAAAAAAATTATGATTTGTAAATATTTTGTTTTAAGTAAAATGATTTTTTTTAAAAGTTCGTTGCTTTTTGTATTTAAAAAGTGTGTTTTAATTTAAAATGAATAGATTTTCAATTTATTAAATTATACATTTTTTAATTTGATAATGGTATGGGTTATATTATTAGTATTCAATATTAGTTTTAATAATAGAAAGAAATGAGAAAGTTTGTATGATAAGGCTTATGATTACGTCACGTATTATCTTATTTTTTTATTATTATATATAGATTGATAGATAAACAGACAGATAGATATATAGATAGATAGGTTAGAAAACCATTTATTATACGGATTATAGTTAGTAATAAACATAAAGATTTACAGTACGATATTTTAATATAAGATATGAATTTTATATACGTAATAGTTCAAGAAAATAAAACAATTATATTATTTTTTTAACTCTCTTATTTAAATTGTTTCATTTTTAAAAGTTCGTATTAAGATTCTTTTATAAAAGAATTTATTTTTTATAAAAATATTATTTATTAAAAACTCTGGTTTGTAATTATTCTGGTTGTTTTAATAAGATTGTTTTTATAAAAATTCACATTTTTTATATTTTTTTTTAAAACGGATTTAAAATATTTTGTTTCAAAAAAGGTTTAGTGTTTTTGAAAATTTCATATTATATAAAAAAAATTTTATTATTAGTTCTATTTTCTTAATAAAATCTAACTTTAAAAAGATATATTGATTTTAAAATTTTTAAATGAGAGAGAAAAATATTGCAATTAATAAAATTAATATTTAATAAGAGAGATTTTAGTTTTAATGTTTAAATTACTATAACGCTCTTTTGAAGTGAAAAATAAGATGATAATGTCTAGAAGAATGACAAGTGGCAAAAAGGTAGGTCAAGAGAATGACATGTGGTTTTAGAAAGCTTGTTTGATTAGAATCTATATATATAACATTGGTTTCAAATGAAAATAATAGAAATTGTGCAACCAATAAACAAAATCTTCACATTTGATTTATGAAGATTAATCGCTCATATTTATTTGACTTTTTGTGCACGTGTTCCAATAAAAGTATAATTTTTTATTATTTTATTTAAAAAAATATGAATAATTGATCTTTATAAATAAAAAAATAGAGATTTGGTTTATTGGTTTAAATAATTTGTCTTGGTTTTTATTTGAACCCAACTCTCTCTCTCTCTACACACACACACGTACGTCAATACTACATATATGCATTATAATGATACAACATAAATATAATATGATATGTAGTTTGATATACTACATATATGCAACACATATGTAATATAGGAATATTATACTCAGATTAAATATAAAAGATAATTTTTGATAGTATTATGCAATTTAAAAAAAATAATATCGTATGAAAAAATTATAGATGTTTGAAAAAAAATAAGAATAATTCTCATGTTCTCAAATTTAAACTAGTTATTATATGATTCTCTCCCTATATTACACAATATAAAATTTTAACTTATATTAGACAAATGTAAGATATAAAATAAAATAATAGATTATTGTAGATTAAGTTTAACTAGAAATCACGCCCACGTGTTGTGGCACATTAATGCGATGAGATTAGCGTATTAATGCGATGAGATTAGCGTAGTTAAGTATATAAAAACCTATAAAGTTGTGACGACTTAATTTTAGATACGGAAACATAGATAAAGAATATTATTATGCCTCACATGTTGCAACGTAAACATTACCCAACAAAAATGTTGAAACATTGGCTAAACCTACGTGTTGATTTAAAAAGTATTTGATTTGTGTTACCAAATCATAATTAAAGTCAAACATTACTTTCTCTTTTAGAATGATGCGGTTAAGAAAATGGTTACAAATTACATAACACGCGTTTTAAGAACGTATGAAGTTGTGTGACTTAAATCTCTGGATCGAAACGTAGATAAAAAAGAGTATTATGTCTTGCACGTTACTACGCAAACGAAACTTAAGATTGAGACGACAAACCCGTTAAAAAGTAATAACAAATGAATAATTATTGTTGAAAAAGAAAGAAAAAGGTAATTTGTAAAACCTTGAGGGGAGAGGAGTTGAAGACTCGAACCTGAGTGGCGCGTCGAACAACTGTGAATTATGCCAACAGTTGTTTATTTATAATGAACTCAAAGCTGGTAAAATAAAAATAAATAAATAAATCAAATTAGCAAACCAACCAACGAATGACAAGTTGACCTTGTGGTAACCCCATCGACCTTGTTTTTTAAGTATAAGTATAATTGTAAAACATATTCTATTATACATTATTATTTTTTTGGAAAATTTACACCATTAAATCACAAATTTTTACGTCTTTAATTTGTGTATAATGTTGCTATATTAAAAAAAATTATACGTCAATAATACATATATGTAGTATCGCGATATAATATATATATATATATATATATATATATATATATATATAATATGATGTACTGCGTATATGTAGTTTGATGTACTACATATATGCAACACATATGTAATACATTAATATTATGCCCAGATTAAATATAAAAATAATTTTTGATATTATGGTATAATTAAAAAAAATAATATCTTATGAAAAAGTTATAAGAATTTAAAGAGAAAATGTGAGTAGTTCTTATGTTTTCAAATTAATAATAATTCTCACATGATTCTCTCCCTAATATAGTACATAGTTCAAATAAAAAGATTTTTATTTCTAAAAAGCTTTAAAAATGAATTTCTTAGTCATTCATAAAGCGAGTCAAATTAACTCCGATTGAACTCATTTCAACAGAGTTAGAACCGGCTCGTCGAACTTTACGATCTTAGCTTTTAGAATTTAGTTTTTAGATTTTTAGCTTGTACGTTTTAGAATTTTTTGTTTTTAACTTATTGTGTCTAGTCATTGTGTCTTTATCGCTCATCATTACGTTTTTATTGCTCATCATGTGTCTTATTGCTTCTAATTACTCCTCCCCGTGTAATTTTTGCGTGTTATTATGTTTTTTTTCCTTTTTTAAAATAAAAAGTCTTTACTGTAACATTATCTTGTTAATATATATACAACTAGATTAGTACCCCGTGTATTACACGGGTTAAATATATAAATTATTAAATAATTAGTAAAAAAATTATGAATTATAAAACTATGCTTAAAAATAAAATATGATTATAATTACTTCTAAATAGCTACTTTAAGCAAATAAACAATAATATATTTTTTTTAAACTTTTGTTTTATAAAAAATTTATGGTTTGTAAATATTTTGTTTAAGTAAAATGATTTTTTTTAAAAAGTTCGTCGCTTTTTTTTATAAAAAAGTATGTTTTTAATTTAAAATAAATAGATCTTCAGTTTATTAAATTATACATTTTTTTAATTTGAAAATGGTATGAGTAATATTATTAGTAGTCAATATTAGTTTTAATAATAGAAAGAAATAAGTAAGTTAGTATGATGAGGCTTACGATTACATCACGTATTATCTTATTTTTTTCTTTATTATAGATAGATTGATAGACAAAGATATATATATATATATATATATATATATATATATAGGCTAGAAACCCATTTATTAAACGAATTATCGTTAGTAATAAACACAAAGATTTACAGTACGATATCTTAATATAAGATATGAATTTTATATATGTAATAGTTCAAGAAAATAAAATAATTATATATTTTTTTTAACTCTCTTTTCTAAATAGTTTCATTTTTAAACATTCGTATTAAGATTCTTTTATAAAAGAATTTATTTTTATAAAAATCTTGTTTATTAAAAACCCAGGTTTATAATTATTTTAGTTATTTTAATAAGATTGTTTTTAGAAAAGTTCATATTTTTTATATTTTTTTAAAAAAGACCGGATTTAAAATATTTTGTTTCAAAAAGATTTAGTGTTTTTGAAAATTTCATATTATATAAAATTTTTTTATTATTAGTTCTATTTTAATTAAAAAAATATGATTTTTTATTTTCTTAATAAAATCTAACTTTAAAAAGATACATTGATTTTAAAAATTTTAAATGAGAGAGAGAAATATTACAATTAATAAAATTGATCTTTAATAAGAGAGAGAAATTAGTTTTAATATTTAAATTACTATAATACACTTTTGGAGGGAAAATGAGGTGATAATTTCTAGATTAATGACAAGTGGCAAAAAGAAAGGTTAAGAGAATGACATGTGGTTTTAGAAAGTTTGCTTTATTAGAATCTATAGATTATAACTTCTTTGCAAAGCAAATTAAATTAGTATATCAGGGTAATACGGAAATAAAAACAACCGAAGTATCATACAATGTTGTCAAATTAGTCGACTCTTCATGTGCTAATCGGTCAGTGAGGATTTTCCTTTGATCTTCTTAAAAAAATTTTAAGAAAAATGAAAAATGTTACGAAGAAACCAACAAAATTACTTTCGAGTATGATGCATGAAAATTGAGTGGACCAAATATGTGTTGGCTCTATATTGCGCTTTCAGGAATCGATTTGATCTTATCATGGTATTTAAATCAAGAAAACAAACTTATCGTCATTTTCTGACAATATAAATTTTTAAAAACAAGTGGAATTTAGTATCAAAGTAATTCGCAACATAAACTAAAATTTTATATCATTTCTGAATTTGTTGAAATTATTAGAAAATTGAGATAACAATAATATAGTATTTGTGGGATTATTCTTGAGTTTTTATATATTTCAATTTAGTTTTCTGATGATTTTGAGATTGTACTTTCGGGATGAGAAATTCAACGAGTAAATTTTAACTGTCTAAAGTCATTAAAAAAACTTTGGTTTCCAGTCCCAGTAAGAAAGGGCACGAAAATGGGAGTTAATTAGTATCGTAGTTGATTTTGATTGCAACTAGCATTTTTTTTTTATTTGTTACAATAATATATTGTTATAACTATAAAGAAATTAAAAAACCAAAAGTTACCAATTCTATAATTTACTTGTTTTAAGACATAGATTGTTTACCTGAAGATATTATATTCTACATGGACGTATCATTTATTTGAGTATATTGCCTATATGGGTCGGGCCTTGTCAAATATATTAGGGTCGGGCCTAGGCCTAGGCCTAGTCTTGAACATTCTTTGTTGCTAAATTCTAAATTCTCTAACAAGCCCACTACAACCTACAAAATCGACGAATTGATGGGTCAATTCAATTTTCAACCTATGTTTTTAAACTTTTATTAATTTTTGTGAAATAATTTATAGTTACCCCTATAGCTTAAACAAAGGGGTAAATATTAAAAAAAAAAAATTTATTTTACGTAAATATAGTCACTCAATATATTTCTGGTATACTTAACCCCTAATACATGAAACATACGTGATACGCCTAACAAGATTCTGGTATGTAATAAAATCCCTAATATTTCCAGTAAAAAAGATGATACAATCTTATTTAGATCACTTTAATAGATAAGAATACATTAGTTTAATGTTAAATATCCACGTGTATTTTACACAAGTTTAAGGACTTAAATATACCAAACTTAACTTGAGAGTCTATGTGTGTTTTTAACAAGCCTAAAGAGTTTAATTTACTAGAAATTTGGTTGAACTGTTGTTTCATACAAAAATAAGTGAACATAAAGATTTTTTTATATAGTATTAGCCTAGCACTTTGGTAGTATGTAATAACTTTACCAAAATATTTAAAAGCTAAGTATACAAAGATCCACACAACAAAAACATGGGTATATCCTTTTGTCCCCTGTGTTAATAAGAGGCATAATTATAAGTGCTAGTGATACAACAAAACACTAAGTTCGTGATTTTCACAAGTTTTAATTTATAACTGACAAATGCCATGATGCTAGAACAATTACATTTATACCCATGGATTTATTTTATTTCCAAAAGAAGTGGACCAATAAAAATCCACCAATGGTGTCACTTCTTAATAAAGGTGACCAATTAAAAATATACCCCCAACCTTTGTTTTTGTTCCCAACTACCACCACCCATTTTCTTTTTTTCTTTTTAAGCCTAAGAAATGGTTGTCAATATCATATCATATTTCGTTTACCATGTTAACAAATATATTTTCTTATGTTTCATATTTTTTTTGTATACTTCTGTCATGATCTTGTTTAATAGAAAACATATGGTTGTAAAAATATAATTTTAAAAATGGTTGTCGCGAAGTAACGGGTAAATTTCAAAATTTTTTATTTATAAAAGCTATTGAGGTCGTATTTTCATAAATGTGTAAACAATATTCATCTAAGAATTTACTCTTATCGTCACTCATTTTTGTCATCTACTCCAACTTGTGCTTCTATTGATCACATCAATCATAGTCGTTAAAAAGCAGATTGAAGTTTACGTTTTTGTCTTTGTTGCAGAATGCATTGTATGTCGTTTTATACTTTATTTATCCTTTTTTTCTTAGGCTACATGTACAAGAACCCAAGCTAGCATAAGTCATGCCAATGTTTGCAAGTAGTCTATTAAAAATGGTTAACGTAACTCACTAACGATTAACTAAAAGATGCTTAAAAGACAGCATAACTTAAATGTCTTTTTGTCTTCAACGACCGCAGTCTTTATAGTCAAGTGAACGCATATGTCTCATGTTAGTTGGAGTCGGATTTCGCAAAAGATAACGTGAATAAAAATTCCAAAAATGAAAATAATTAGTTTTTTCTTCTAGCAATACATTTGTGCAACCTAAATTAAGTCTTTTTTCATAGTTTTCTTTTGTCTAAAAATGAACGGATTATATTCCTTGTTTACAAAATATCAGTTAAGCATACGAGCGAGACCTAATTATTGATAGTGACCTTTTCATTCGTCTCAATCAAACATTTTTTTATTTATTTTACATAAAAATGCGGAGATAAATTTAATTATAATTTAGAAATATAACGCTTGAATGTACAAGGTTCAAACCTTGACAATGACAAATATTACTAACTTAGTGTACAAAATTGGTGATACTAACATCTAACCACTAACCAGCCGTTAAAAAAAACACAAATTAGAAATATATCGCTTGATGCTTAATTCGTAAAAGATTATTACAACATGATTAACGGTAGACATCCCGTCGGTTATATTATTGGGTCGGTTAAATTGAGTTAAACATAAAAAATATATGTATATTTCAGGTCTAAATAATAACAAACAAAAAAAGTTCAATTTTATACACTTGAGCTAACCATCAAATCCGGTTTGGCTCCAAACCGCGTCACGAACTCGGCTCATGTCTCGACCCTTAAGGGTCCGACCCACGCCCACGAAAACCGACTTGGCAGCCGATCTATGGCTTCGCACCAAGTACTCGTGGGGTGGGACCATGCCCGAGTCATGATCATCAGCCCCATCATCCGAGTCATGCATCGACTCAACCGAGTCAACTCGGTAAATTTTTGACCAATCCGGCACGTTCACGGGCGCTGAGGTGGCCACATGACGTCCACGTGGAGATGCCACGCTGTCACCGCCGTTGCGGACCTGGTGAACGATCCTCTTCGACGGCGCCACCATCTTCTGATCATCAAACGCCACCGACAACCCGCCGGCTGACGCCGGAGATAGACCGCCGGCACGATGGCGACTCATCGGAGCACCGCCCACGGTGGCGCGTGAGCTCCAATCGCTGCTGATGGACCGTTGATCGCCACCGCTGTTGCCACCGTTGACCATGTCATCAACCATAGACCAAACGTCATCTTCTCCGAGCTCTCCACCGTCGTCCTCCGTGTGGTGGTGGTCGCCGCCGTAGCCGTAGCTACCCAAGAACCGTTCGCTCCGGCTGATTGTGAATCTCCGACCTTTGGCCATTGATGATAAAAAAGATAGCAGCTCCGGTGATCGGAGTCTTGATTTTCCGGCGACCCAAGTGTAATGAAACTGTATGGTGATCATATGGAGTGATATTTATAAGGTTGGAATGAAGAAGAAAAACCCACATCAGATTGCATGTGAATTTGGAGCGAATTTGAAGTGAATTTAATTTAATTTAAATATATAATGGTGAATGGGGCCCTCAAGGTACATAATTGCAATACTAGAAGACGAGGATTGTGAAATTGTAAAGGTTTGAAAGGGACATAACGGTAAATTAATGTATACCACTCTCAGTTGGACACGTGTACGGGAGAAAGTATTTAATTCGGATTATCAATGTTTTCAGAACCGGATCGGACGTCGAACCGGACGCCTTACTGGTTTGGTGGTCGGACCGGTCGGACCGGATTTAAGAACCGGATGACGTCATAATTATATATATAGTATATTATATATATAGTTATATATATAATTAAATATAAGTAATTTATATATGTATTTTATAGTTATATATAAAACTTAACTATATTTTTATATCCAACACACTAATATATGGTTCAACACCCCGTTTTTACCCATTAAAATAAAAAAAATAAAAAAAATACAAAAAAAATACAAAATCCGGTCCTAACCGGTTCCCGGTTCAACCGCCGAACCGGTTCGAACCGGCCGGTTCAACTTGCTGAAAACGATTTGGGGGGGATCGGACCGGTGGACCAACCGAATCCCGGTCGAACCGGTCGGACCGGCCGGTCCCATCCGGTCGTGAAAACACTGCGGATTATAGTTGTGTGAGTTTGTCGTTTAAAAAACGTTGGATCTTGTTAAGTGTTAACTATAGTTAAAGTGAAAAACCAATGTAGACAAGGGTTATCGGGTGCAATGTATAAGCTTTGTGGATTAGTTGTTCCTTTGTGGATTGGCAATGAATGAAATTACGATCTTATGGTATGGGTTCAATGAGACGTGTGCGAAAAAATCTTAAGAGGTCCCAAGTAAACATAATTGTTTAGTAGATTGAAATGCATGTATGAACAACTCGTTCTATTCAACAACTTTATTAGGGTATTGAGTTAAATTGAAGGAGCTCATGTCAATTGGGCTGTAAACTAACCGAACGTTAAGCGAACAGTTTGTGAACTATTCGGGGTAGAAGTTCGTTTATATTCGTTCTTTTAATAAACGAACGAACACGAGAAAGAAATTTTCGTTCGTTTAGTTAAATGAATGAATACGAACAGAGGTCACATTAGTTCATTTATGTTCGTAAACGTTCGATAATGTGTTCGTTAACGTTCGTTTGTGTTTGTTCATTTAAAAATTATGTTTGTGATAATTATGTTAAGTACTTATTTATATTTAGTGCATATTACATAATGTTTGTGATTTTAATTATAAAATTAATATATGATGGTTTGTATTTATTTGTTTAGAAATTTTATTTGTGTTCGCTAATTTTCATGAATATTCGTGTGCATTTGCTTGCCTTCGTTTATGTTCGTAAACAATGTCATTTCCTTAATGAATGAACACATACAAGAAATCTCATTCATTAAGCGTTCATAAATAGTTAATGAACAAGTTATTTTCTTAATAAATAAACACAAACAAGGCCACATTCGTATTCATTCATATTCATTTGATTCGTTTACGGCCACGCATGCTAAGCTTCATCTGCTTAGATCTTTAGCTAATTGTATAATTGGTTGTAGTGATATTTTTATTTAAGTACTCCTTAAACTTGATTCGGACGGGAGAATCTAATAGGATCATGTTGGACATGGGAAGTGAACACAAATATAACAAGGCGTTTGTAAGTTTTATAAATCTTTTTCTACATTTATTACCTAGAATAAAAAAAAAGAGGCCAACCCTGATTAATGAACCTATAAATTTCTTCAAATTGCATTCCATTAAATCCAGGTATTATGAACATTATGTCTATCCCTAATTATTTTGAAACTTTTAGTTAGTTATAATATCAATTTATTTTTATAAAGAAAAAAATACCATTTTGACTCGCTCATTATTTATAAAAAAAATCTTATAGATCTAGCAATGATGAAAATTCAATTCTATGAATCTTTGACTTAAATCTTTGAGATAGGTAAACTAAAAATTGATATTGAACTGATTATAAGAGATGCAACTAAAAACAATTCAAATTAACTCTCAAATCAACCCAGTTAAATTTTTTTATAGATGGTTTGGTCGGTTCAACCTATCCGTTTATTTTATCATTTCATTAAACAAAGTTATTGTTTTCACTAATGTTTTTATAGTGAAATTGCTCAACAAAGCGGACGTCTTATTGGTCCACTACTCTACCAGTTTGACCAATTTTAAAAACCAAATTATGTCCAAAATTACTTTATAACTAAGCATATATAGGTATAACTAATCTAAAATAAAATATCATGAAACTATTTTTTATTTTTATGTTGATTTGCAAATTTAAAAAATTAAATTATTAAATAAATAAAATATGAAGTAGAAAACGAACCAATAAATAAGAATTTGAAGATACAAATTAAAATATGAATTAGAAAATTTGGTAACCCATTTCACCTGTTCATCTAGCAACTAGTTAGTTCAAAAACACCTAAGGACCAGTTCTATGGCCGGTTTTTAGTTCGACCGGCCAATCTAGTCTGATATGAAAACATTAGTTTTGATTGTGATTTTTTAATACACACAATGACAAAACTAAAACGTAAACGCTAAACATCCCTAGCAGCCAATTGAAAAACTTAAAAAGCAAGATTAAGTGAATTCTTTTGTGTTATTATCTAATGTGTTAGATATTTTAGTGTGATTGGATTGATTTATTAACCAATGTCAATTAGTCAAACAAGTCATTAGATGTGAAATGCACAATTGTTTGATTTTATTATGATTTTTTATATTTGAACCTCGTTAGTTCTTTAGGGGCAAAGCTTCTAAGCAATGAAGGTTACAATGGGGCAACGCCTCAAAGAACGAAGAACAAGAGGCAACAGCCCTTGACGGGATTCAAGGGACGGAGCCCCAGGCTAGTCAAGCTATGAAATTGCTCCATTAAAATTTTATCAAGATTTTTTGTTTTGATAAAATTGCTTCATTAAAAATGATTTAGAAATTCATAAATGGCTCCAATTTTATATATTTCAAAATAAAAATTGATATTTGCCAAAGACCGTTTCTGGCCCCTAATCCCTGAATACGAATTCAATCATTTTGATCCTTTTCTCTCCGGTTCACAAAAAATCACCCAAGTCATACATATTCGTTCTTGAACAAATTCTGAGTTTTATCCTACTAAAATATACATATTAATCACCAAATTATATCAATCTAAAAGTGTATCAGAACTCTATGAATAATATAGCTTTTATTTACGAGTTCACCTACATAATGCCTTTAAAAGAATGGACCCAATGCATGCCCATGTGGGTACAAACATAAAACAAGTGTTGGCTATTCTTCTTCCATTCAGGGCAGCCTCACAAGTGGTCGAAGCTAGTACAATCGCCAACGCTCACCATCTAACCTACGTAATAAAACTTGGTGATTTAAAAAATTGCTACGAGTGTTGATTTTTTAATTGCTACTATTGCCAATATTATTTTCCAACAGTTATAATATTCTATGGTACTTCGTCATCCATCATCACATAAAAATATTTTTTTCCAATTCGAATCTTAATGCAATTTATAATAACAAGAAATTAAATGAGCATTATGTATTTTTTCTAACATGAGAGCAAAGTATATCTTAGTGAACTAGATGAGCATCTAAAAGTTTATCGTCTTAATCAACTTGAGAAATAACAGATTCAAACTCATTTGCATCTTAAGAGGTCAACAAAAGAAAGTAGAAGATGATTTGTGTTTGTGATGTAATAGTTAAAGAACAGATTGAATTATAAGATGTGTAAGATTACCAGCGGTGCCGCAAGAAGATTTAGATCAGTAGAAGATGATTTATGTTTGTGATGTCTTGCATATATCTTACAAATGTTAAAAGATTTGAAACAAATAAAAGATGTGAGATTTGGGTAAATTGCAAATCTCGTGAAAGATATATGTGTGATAATATACATATAAAGTAAACAAATGATCCTTAACTTAAATGGTTCATAAGATGAAGTACCAAAACAACTAAAAATGGGGAAGTTTTGGCATCGAGTCTCTACGCAAGAATTCTCTAAGATGAGCCAGAGGGTTTTGTCAATCGTGGGTTTTTTCTTGATGAGATTGGGGGTGCAGTACCTGTTAAGAAAAGAATAAATAAGTCTTATTAAAATAACATTTATCCTTCGGATCAGTGTTGTGTATTTCCCGTTCAAGAAAAAAGTAAAGAGCACCGAGACTTGTGTGTGTGAATTACTTTAAGAGTAAAATGTTATTTTCGTTTCCGACGTTTTGTTGAATTTGTCATTTCAATCCAAAAAACTTTTTTTTGTCATTTCAATCACTGTAGTTTACCAAATATTGTCATTTTTATCCACTCCACTAACACCGTTAAAACTCCATTAAATATGAGGGTATTTTAGTCTTTTTGAACACCCAAATTATCCAATTAAAACAAATTAATCAATTAATATTCGATTAAAATAAAAAAACACATGAAACGAATAATAAGACCAGACGCTTCGATTTAAAAGCTTTGATTAACTCTAACCCATGTTGTTCGATTGAGGTCTGTCGTGAGATTTCAATTAATCTTCACGTTTTGTTTGAACGTGTACCGTTATTTGATTGAGGTCTGTTGTGGGATTGAGATTTGTTGTTAACATGCTTTATTTGATTGAAGTCTTTGAACGTGACAATAGCAGATCTCAACTAAACAAAGCGTGACAACAGTAGATCTCAATCGAACAACAGTACACGTTCAAACAAAACGTGAAAATTAATTGAAATCTCACAGCAGATCTTAATCGAACAACATGTGTTAAAATTAATCAAAGCGACCGGTCTCACAAGTCGCTTTATGTGTTTTTTAGTTTTAATTGAATATTAATTGATTAATTTGTTTTAATTGGATAATTAGAGTGTTGAAAAATACTAAAATACCCTTATATTTAACAGAGTTTTAACGGTGTTAGTGAAGTGGATGCAAATAATATTATTTAGTAAACTTAATAACTGAAATAGAAAAAAAAAATAGATTAAAATAATAAATTCAATAAAACGTTAGTGATAAAAATAATATTTTACTCTTACTTTAATGTTAATACTTAACGCACAAGCTGTAATCAAATAATCATATCTTTTGTTCTTTCCCATCATATCTAGTTAGCATTACATGCAATATGAAACAATGATGTGCAGGGTCGGCTCAATCATTTTATTGGCTTAAGGCGAAGTTAATTTTAGAGGCATTTTTCTTAAGTCTTTAATAAAAACTCTCTTTCTTTATCTGGGCTTGGTACCGGCAAAAATAAACTAAATAGCTTATATTTGGTGGAGTTAAAAAAAAATTTTAATCTACTTTTTATATATTTAAAAAACATGCGAAACATTTATATAAAGCTTATTTTTCTAGTTTTTTTTTAAGCAAACTCTTTAATCAAATCTTCATACTCAATCTCATAAGATAAATCTTTTTCAATTGACAAAATAACTAACCCATTTAATCTTTTTTCTAGCAGACCCAAGTTTAAAAAACTAAAATTAATACCAAGCCTAGTCTGGCCTAAAACAGAACAGATAGCCCAAAACGTAGTAGCTAACCCAAAACTGTAATTACCCTGGCCCAAACACCGAAAAAACTTGAGTCATTCAACATGTGAAAATCTTATGCCACCGCCTAGCCTAATAACTTTATTGGGCCGGCCCTGATGATGTGATATTTAGTTTCTAAAATATTTTTTTTTATACAGACGATATTTTTCTTAATTTTTGAACACAGAAATTAGTGTAACTAAAATAAAGTATTAGATGAGCGAGTAAAGTCAAATTATTCTTTTTGAAAATTATACTTCTTGAAAAAGAAAACCATAATACTATATAACATGCAATGTACGCCTAAATATTCTTTTTCATTACAAAAATAGTCCTCTTATTTATAACCGTTTTTAGTGTACATCTAACTTTGTCATGAAGTGGACGCCCTTTAGTTATTTTAGCTAGTCTATAGATGCAAATAAATAACTTAAAATAATCCCTAATACGTATCGCTATGCGGGTTGCGCGGTTCACTATTACTAAAGAAGCATTATTTCAGTTTATATTTAGTTAAGGTTTGATGTTTGGATTAAGAGCATTCACATCAGCTTCCATATCATTATTCTTATAATTATACTAAAAAATATTATTATTTCTCTCTCTTTCTTAATTAAATAATGTTTCTTTATACTTTTATCATTACATTTTCTCTCTCTTCTACTCACAACTACTTTTAAAAATATTAAAAAATTTATAAGGGTTGAACAGTGATTCCCCAAATATACAAAATAAACAGTAACTTTTCTCTCTGCTCTACTCACAACCATTTACAACCATTGTTTAAAATATAAGAAACACACTCACATAAATATAAGAAACCTAGTGTGAATGCTCTAAGTCTTTAAACTACAACAGAATTTCTCTTTTAACTTTGAAGGCCATGAGTCTAACTGAATTACATTTGATCCGATCCTATACTATAGGTTAACAAATAAAGTTCTTTAATTACAGCGATAAGGGTATCTCACGGGAAGAAAAAGCTATTTAGCTTGGTAAACCCGATATAATAATATTTTGTGACTTGCTTGAGTATCATTATTTCAAGAAAAAAAGAGAAACAAAGAAAAAAAAAAGACAGTTCATCCTACCACCATTAAGAGTAATATATTGTTTTATATAACCCATGACTTCATATTAGATTATTAAAGTTCAAATTATTATATTTGGCCTAATGTCTCACAATTACACCATAATACTCCTAGTATGTATTATTTTAAGAGTTAATTACATGATTGGTCCCTGCAATATGTTCATATTCTAGGATTTGCCTCAACTTGAAATATACATCGTTAATTCCAATTGTTTGTCGAATCATAACAATCATGGTCGTAAGTTTTTCTTTTAGTTTGAGTGCGAAATGATCAATTCACCCCTAACAAAAATAAAAAATCAAAATCAAAACCCTAAATATGTATTCACCTCTCTATCAAGATTACCCAACCCACCGCAACCACCCCACCCCACCCTTCTCTCTCTCTCTCTCTCTCTAACCAATTTTGTGGATGACCTTCAAACCCTCGTTACTGCCAAGCCACCACCACACCATCCTCCGCACCAACCCTCTCTAGGAAGTTAGTCGGTGAGTCACAACTACCCCTCAGTGGATTTTTGGTGGATCTCAGCCCTGGAGATGGTCAACAACCATCGTCACATCCTTCATCTCCACTAGTGTGGATTCAAAGGTGGTGTGATGGTGGTGGTGATTCTAGTAATATTAAAATCAAAGATCAAGGGCGACACACGATGATGGTGATGCACAAATCCGAGACCCGCTTCATCATCATCTCCACTGTGCTCATATCTGAAACCCCGCGATGATAATGATGCACAGTGATGGTGGTTCCATAGTTTCAAGTGGTTTCTGGAGATGGAGATGGCGATGGTGTTGTGGTAGTATGGTGGTGGCCCAATGATTTGGCAAATTTTTGGACAAATGATGTAATTTTTCAAAAGTTCTGACAAATCTTATAACGTAAGCATACCACAGGGACCAATCATGTAATTAACTCTTAGTTTAAATTGAAACTATATTGATTTTTAAAATGCTTTTTATGCATAAAACACTTTTTTAACATTTAAGTCATTAAAGGTTAACTATGTTCCATTTTAGGGGTATTAGGTAACTTTAAAACATTTTAATTGGCCTTGACATTTTCTTTATAATTTAAAGAGTAAATTACATGGATGGTCCTTATACTCTGATCAAATTTTTGGATTTGATCCTTAACTTTTAAAAGTTTCAGATATAGTCCCTAACATTTTATTTCTCTTTCATCCATAGTCTCTAAGTTTGTTAATTAATGGTTAGTTGTGTTAAAGTTTTTAAAAAGACAACTTTACCGTAATGACTATCCATGTAATTAAGTTTTTTAATATATATAATAATATATTAAATTAACATATATAACTTCTTCAAGTTTTTTTATGTTTCTTTTTATTATTTCATTATTATTTTGTTTATTATTTAATAAAAATATATTTAAAATTCAGAAATAGAAATGTATTTTAATACTTCTTTTTGAAAAGTTTGGTTTTTAACCGTATTTTTAAACCTTTTAATTTGTTTAAACATTTTTTTAAAAACTATCAGTTTTTTTAAACATCTTTATTAATACTGTCATTTTTTAATTTTACTTTTAAAATCATTTATTTTTGAAAGTTATTTAAATCATTTAATATTTAAACATATCTTCTTAAAATCCTTGTTTATGAACCTTTTTTAAGCCATTTGTTAACAAATTTATTTTGTAAAATCGTTCAGTATGTCATTCTTAAAACCGTTTAGTTTTTTGAAATGTTTTTTCTTAAAACCATTAGGTTTATTAAACATCCATCTTAAACTCAAACAGTTTAAATAAAGATAAAAAATCAAATGATTTTATAATAAAAATTTGTAATAGACCAAGCAAAAGAAATGTTTTTAGAAACACACAGTTTTTTTTAAATGTTTAAATAGATTTTAAAATCATTTAAACAGACTTTTGAATAAGAACAGTTTATAAATATTTAAAAAAACAATTGATTTTAGAAGAGGTTTAAAAGAAATGAATTTAAATATTAAATACTAGATAAAAAACTTGAAAAAGAAATGGTTTTGAAAGCAAGATTTAAAAGTCAAATATTTTTTTATAAAGACGTTTGAAAACATAATGTTTATAAAATAATACTTGCATGGTTTTTAAAAAAAAATTATTTAATTATTCAAATGGTTTAAGAAAGAGGGCTAAAAATTAAAATAAAATATAAAAAAATTAATTAAAAAAAACATTTCAAAAAGAGTATAATTTGTGCTCATAAAATGAAAATTTTTAAATAATAAACATAGTAATAATAAGATTAATTAAAAAAATAAAAAACTTCGTATAATAATATAATTGTTAATTTAATAAATGTCACACACACACACACACACACACACACATATATATATATATATATGTGTGTGTGTGTGTGGGGGGGGGGGAAAGGGTTTAAAAAATTAATTATATGGATGGTATTTAGGGAAAAATGGTCATTTTGATAATTTTAACATTATTAATTGTTAATTAACTAATTTAAGGACCATAGATGAAAAATAAATAGAATCTTAAGAACCATATGCTCAATTTTTAAAATTTAGAGATCAAATCCAAAATTTTGATGAGACCATAGGAACTGCCTATTTAATTTACTCTAATTTAAAAGTAGATTTAGAAAATAATTAGTGTAAAGTTGTTAACGTTTGTTGCTTTTCATTAATTAGCTACCATTATTATCACTATTATTTTTTAAAACAAGAATTATTCAAACACTTAAATCTCTAGTTTTACTTAATATTTACAGTCATCACGCTGTGATCTCTATATTTTTTATTAACACAAGTAACGCTGACTATCGTTACATTTGTGATAACTTAGACTTAGTCATTCTAGATTATATATTGATCATTCATATTTTTAACACTCCTGCATAACATGGTTATGCTTCTTTTTTAAAACTAACAATATTTCTATTACTCTATCTACTTATTGGTACAATTGTATTTATATAACATCTTAAAAATGCACTTCTATTTTGCACATTTATGTATTGCCATGATATCTTTCTACTCTAATAAAAGAGTAACTTGGGGTGACACGTGACGGCATCACATTTATTCTCATCAAAATTTTCCCGCTTCTCTCTCCTATTAAATAATTACCTTAATTATCAATAATATTATTTAAATTTTTTTAGAATAAAAAAAGATTATTGATAAATTTAGAAAATGATCTTCTTATTAATGTTATTTCTAAAAATATTTTGTATAAAATAAGAAATTTTTATAAAACATGAAACTTTTTTAAAATTAGCGTTTTTAAAAAGTTAATTCAAAAAATAATTAAAATTAAAATTTGTAATTAGAAAATTTTAAAAAATGATATTTTTTAATACGGTTTGTTTTGAAACAAAATAATAATAAAATTTTAAAACAAAAGTTTAAAATGTTGATATAATTATTTTATTACATATTATTCTTACTAAACGTAATTTCAATCATATTTCATTGTAAACTATCGTTTTATACTTAATAAAATTTTATTATATTTAATATTTTATTTGCTCAACCCGTGTAATACACGAGTTTACTAAAGCTAGTTACTTAATATTTACAGTCATTATGCTGTGATCTCAATATTTTTTATTAACACAAGTAACGCTGACTATCGTTACATTTGTGATAACTTAGACTTAATCATTCTAGATTATATATTGATCATTCATATTTTTAACACTCCTGCATAACATGGTTATGCTTCTTTTTTAAAACTAACAATATTTCTATTACTCTATCTACTTATTGGTACAATTGTATTTATATAACATCTTAAAAATGCACTTCTATTTTGCACATTTATGTATTGCCATGATATGTATGTATAAAAGTATATTCAAGCACACCTATACGTACATACATGTGTGTATATCCTAGTTGAATATAAATTAAGATATTTGCTAGCTTACAATATTTGAACATTATGTTATCATTCACATCAATTTCTTCTTCTCCTTTACAATATTTGAAGATTATGCTATCATTCGAAATATTTTCTTGTTCTCTTTTAAACTTTTATCATGTATGTTTATTCGGGCTAATTTAAATGGCATTTGCGTATCTAAATATACACACGTCGTCATTTACAAAGCACCATATTATGTTAAAAACAATTATTATTGTTTTTTGTTGATGATCCAAAGTATATTCAATCAATAAAATTCAAAATATAAATAATTTATATGCAATAATTCAAAAGAATCAGAATCCCACCCACTAATACTTATTTGCTATACACTACCTACCTTTGAATGATGTAATTCATGTGACTGATAACATCTTTTAATTATTGTATTAGTTTCGTATATGTATTATATAAGTTTTTTATATCTTTTACAAGCAATGACTATATATCTAGTTATACAATTTCAAACGTTGAAAAATTCCTTTATTAAAATTATGAAAAATGATAACTGGCTTAATAATAGCAGTACTGTTCTTATTAAACAACAAACAAGTGTCATGTCTCCCTAAAACTTAACGCCTCTAAGGTCCTAACAAAGCATCGCACTTGATAGTAGAAACAACGTTCCCTCTATTGTGAATTCTTATATAACTTTTCATTTCATCTATATCGACCCATCGACCATCGGCAAATTCGTGGGTTCTGTCACTGCACTCAACACTAGGGTTCTCATAAACTTCAATGACGTCACAGACAAGCAGACACACAAATGGTGAAATAAAGAAAACACAAATTGAAGCTAGAGAAATCAAAACTTCAAAGTCAAAGATCAATGATGTCTGTGTTTCCTAACTAAGTGCATCCCTTAAGCAGTGACCAGCCTAGGATTTTCTTTACTAATTACTAGCCTCACCCCTTGAAATGTTTGGTATATGATAGCATATGAAAAGCATGCATCAAATATTATATAACACATAAAAGATTTTACCCGTGTCACATGACACTACTCACTAGCATTTACTACTAAGATTAAGTCTTGGCCTTGAAAGATGAGAGTATTGGGTTTCGTCTATGGCTTGATGAATGGTTTCATTTATGCAAAGGAAGGAGTGAGCTAGTTCGTGTGCCTGATGTAGAAAAAACCGACCGCATGAATGAGCTTTAAAAATATATTTTTTTATTCTTGACAAGTTTATAATCTGGTATATATAATTAGTGTTTGATATCTGCATTACGTGGCGTCGCCGCAGCGGAAACATGAAGGTTAACATGCGCGAGATGATGGGGAAAAGCCGATCTTTAACAAAGGACAAAAAGATAAATAAACACGTCGACCTCGCTACACAGAAAGATTATCAATTTTTTCATACTTATAGTCCTAAAAGGTTGATACAACGAGGACTTTAAATTTTGTAATGTTAAAAAAGAGGAAAATTAAAACTGGAATAAAACCAAAAGGAGCCAACAAAATATTAAAAAAAAAAAGCTGGAAGAAAGAACAAAACATCAAACAAATAAAAAAATCTGAATAAAATAGAAAACTAAAAGGCTGAAAAAAATATAAGAAAAATAACAAAAAGAAGTTAACAAAGAAAATCGAAATAAGATTTGTTAAAAGTGACTAATTTCACATATGTTATAAGAGTTTACAAGTTATAACAATGTAACCTACCAAAATTTATAAGATTTGTTAAAAGTGATTCATTTTGCGGCCTTTATCCCAATTGGCAATTTCACAAGTGGATGTATGAAAGGTAAATAAATTTATATATCATAATAATATAAAATACAACAATGATTGTACTTGGTATTATTTTTATAAACTAACAGTATGTTGTTCTTATTAAAATACTACAATTACAACGAGTTATGCATGAATAAATAACTCCAAACAAATCTCAAGTATTTTATGACAAAAGCACAAATGTAATTATTAAAGTCACTAGTGTCTTTACATCTCAGCAAAAACCATTGTTAAATTTTAACAAAGTTGAAATCATACATTCACACCTCAAGTAATAAATTTATGCGTGCAAATGTGATGTATACACATTGATAGATTCACATTGGGCTCACTTATTGACTTGCTAGACAAAATCTCTTTTACGCGATGACATTTTGTAACTGATTTAAAAACAACATGGGAGAGATCGAGGTATGCCAGCATCAAATAAAATATATCTTTCTATTTCTATCTTTAAGAATATTGCAACCTTCATGTTTCAGATTATTTTTATCTATATACTGGAAATGTTTGTTTATTAACTAACTAGGTTACTACCCTATGTATAACACGTGTTGAATAAATAAAATACTAAATAATTAGTAATAAAAGTTTACAAATTATAAAACTATGTTTGAAGATAAAATATGATTATAATTGCATATGAATAGCTACTTTAAGTAAATAAATAATAATATATTTTTTTTAAACTTTTATTTTATAAAAAACTATGGGTCTTAAGTATTTTGTTTTAAGAAAATGAATTTATTTAAAAAAAATTGTTGTATTATGTATTTAAAAAAAAATTTATTTTTAAAAAGCGTATTTTTAATTAAAAAAATAGGTTTTAAATTATTAAATTATATAATTTTTAATATGAAAATAGTATGATTAATATTATTATTAATAATAAAGAGATATAAGAAAGTTAATATGATAAAACTTACAATTGTATCAAGTCTTATTTGAGATTTTCTTTGTTTAAAAAAATAACAAGTGTCAAAAATATGGTTTAAAAAAATAATACGTGACAAAAGAAAACTTATTTTATTAGATTATATAGATATAAATATATTTTATTTTCTTATTTTTGTTATTAGCTAACAAATTTGCTTTGTGTCAAGTTATATCATGTTTGGGAAAGTTAGCGAAATGATGATTTTTCAGAGGTAAATAGTTAAATCTATTTATTGCTAACAGAATTATAACTTAATAGCGAAATAATGATTTTTCGCAAGTGCACCATGCTCATGGCCGTAATGTGATGTTTTGATGTCGTATTTTTACACTTTAACTTACTAGTGATAAAGGGCGAGCTTGGCATAATAGTGTTGTGCAAAAACCGCTTTTTGAGCCAAAGAATTGATAGAAACGGCTGGACCGAACCATCCAGAACTAGTTAACATACTATAGGTTTGGTATCCGGCTACAATATTCTGTCTATATCGGTTTCGGTTCCGGAACGAATCACCGAAAACCGCTAGAACTGACTTAGGATTTGAAATATTATAGGATAATTATGTAATAAATTTTAATGCATAATTTGTGTCCAAATTCCAATTGTTGTGCGATAATAATGGAAAGCTGTTTTTAATTACCCAAGTTGTAAACTTTCTATGTAAATCTTTATAATAATACACAATTGGGACCGAAAGCGGTTGTGTAATATTGTTGAAATGAAACTGGTTATGGATAAAGTTGCTAAAGCATGTTTTGCACATCATTTAACAGTATCCAAAATTTCAAACCGGTTCTGCGTGCGTTCATGGTTCTGTATCCTTACCGGTTCTATCGCAGAACCAAACCGGTTAATCCGATACATAACCGAACCGCTAATGCTACCATAAGGAGCGGTTCCGGTTCTCATTATTGTGCTAATCGGTCCCCAGTTTCGATTTGTTCCGGTCAAATTCAAGCCTCAGTCTTAAAGGGACATGTTTTAATGTTAAATTATATCGTTGATAGTATTACTGGCGGGCAACAACATTTAGTGTTGATGTCATAATTACTACTGAAGGCAGGTTGATGGCCAATAACAGCTTGGTAATATGTATTTATTGTATTATATTAAAATTAATATCTTTCTATTTTAATAAAAAGATATCTATGAGTACACGTGTCAGCGTCACATTAATTCTAATCAAAATTTTTCCCGCTTCTCTCTTATATTAAATATCAACATTAATTACTAATAATACTATTTAATTATTTTTAGATACAAAATAGTTTTGTAAGTAATTTAAGAAAAAAATATTTTTATTAGTGTTATTTCTAAATAAACAATTTTTATAATATAAGAAACTTTTCAACAACATTAAACTTTTTTAAATATATTTTTTATAACGGTTTGTTTTGAAATAAAATGACTAATTTCTTTTTGGAAAAAACAAAGAAAAGTTTTAAAATAAAAGTTTAAAAAGTTAATATAATTTTTTATTACTTATAGTCCTTAATCATATATCATACTAGTTTTAGTAAACCCGTGCATTACACGGGTTAAAAAAATAAACTATTAAATAAAATAAAAAAATTTTATTAATTATTAAATGATATTCTAAAATAAGATATGATTAAAATTACATATGAGTGAGGATTATAAGTAATAAAATAATGATATCAACTCTTTAAACTTTTGTTTTTAAATTGTTTTTGTTTTTCCAAAAAAAAGACATTTTGTTTCAAAATAAACCGTTTTAAAAAATAAATTTTTTAAAATCCTTATATAGCTCCAAATTTTAATTGATTTTAGTTTATAAAAATTTTTCCTTTTAAAAATATAAACTTTAAAATATTTCGTATTTTTAAAAAATTTTAATGTTTTAAAAAAATTTCTTATGTTATAAAAATTTACTTCTCTAGAAATAACATTAAAAAAAGATCTTTTTTAAATTATTAAAAAACTATTTTTAATTTAAATAAAATAAAATAATATTGTTAGTAAATAATGTAATTATTTAATAGGAGAGATTAACGACAAAATTTTAGTGAATAAGAATGTGGTGATGCCATGTGTCTCTTTTAGTTACTTATTTATTAGAGTAAAAAGATTTTTTTAGAAATAAAATTAATATAAAGATATCTTTCCTAATTTATTAAAAACTTATTTGTAGTCTAAAAAAAATTAAAATTATTTAATCTTTCTTAATTTAGGTAATTATTTAAGAGTAGAGAGAGGCGAGAAAAATAAACTTAGGGGGCATAGGAATGTGACAAGTGTCCCCCCCCCCCCCCAAGTTACTCTTTTAGTATTATACTAGGTTACAATCCAGTGTAATACACGGACTAAATAAATTTACTGTTACATGGTTAATAATATAAAAAAGTTATATCTTAAATATTGTGTATTATACGGATTGAATAAAACTATGTATACATGGTTAATAATATAAAAAAGTTATATCTTAAATATTGTGTATTATACGGATTGAATAAAACTATGTATTACAAATTTGAAAATTTGAAGTTAACATATTTGAAATTTTAATTATGGATAGTTATTAATTAAATAGCTATTATAGCATTCATAATTAAGATGAGAGAGAAGCGGGAAAACTAATTATTAGATGCCCTAAAATGGTGACAAGTGTCCGGATTTATTTTTATTTATTAGTATAAGGATATAGATATTATATTAGAGTATAATTTTATAATTAATAAATTTGTATTCTATTAAATATATTATTTAATCAACTCATGTAATAAACGGGTTTACTAAATCTAGTATTTATATAAATAATGGTCTTATTTCAATTCTTAAATGAATTTATTTTTTTACGTGCGACCTCAAGGTCAAACTTGTTCGTCTCGATTCGATTTTTGATACATTCGACTTTTGATACATCAAGTAGAACTCATGAACAGCTTCATTCGTTACTAGGGATGGCAATGGGGAGAGTTCGTGTCGGATATTAGTAATCCTAAGCCCATGCCTGGTTCTGAAATCTTTTACCATGCTCAGCCGATTATCCGTTAGGTATTGTGCGGGTAATTACTCGTCGGGTATTAGGTGGGTAATTACCCGTCGGGTATTGGGCGGGTAATTATCCGTCGGGCATTGGGCACGCCCATGGGTATCTTGTATACCAGTTAGAATCGGGTTACCTGCAAGCCTGCGGGTATTGACCAATGCATGTCAGGTTGTCGAATAAATTTATACTATTTTGTTTTTATATTTATAAGTACGTCATTTAAAATATTAAATATGGTCATCTCTATAACATTTATTGTAATAGAAAATATAGTAACATCTTCATTTGGTAAAATTTAACGTTATTAATAGCTACAATCAGTTGTTTAAACTTTCACATCGACATTTCAAAGCAGCTAAAACATATGTTTTAAAATTTCACATTCAAAATAGTCACAAAAAGTTAGCAACAAGTATATTTCATATCATAAAATTCATATCCAAAATACAGATCTAATAATTTAAAAAAGTTAGTTCTATTTGTTTTCATATCCAAAAATAAAGTAATTCGGATATATGTTCGGGTAAACAGGTATGTGGTTTCGGGTAATTGACCCGAGTATTACCCAATCCCACACCCGTCCCATATCCGCAAAAATATTTAAATCTATTTTCGTATGCGGCCTAATACCCGTCGGGGGGTTTAGGTGTACCCGTCTCATATGTTTCGAGTTTCGTGTATACCCCACCAGGCTTGTTTTTTTTTTTTTTTTGCCATCGCTATTCATTACTAGAAATGTTTGGAATTGCTTGTTCAAATTTCTTATTTGCTTATTTGTTTTAAGTAAACAAACTGAACTAAGGAACTTCTTAATTTCTTATCGAGCATTCTAGCCCTAAAAACTGTCTCATGCGGTCCTATAAGTTATCACCAATTTAGCCCAAAAGATTTTGGATTTGGATTTCTCCGCCTAGTTTGATTTTCTTCTTCTTTTTTCGTCAAAAGGAAGTAAAAGCCCATAGAACTGAGCCCAATTCAAATAAAAGTTGTGGCCCATAGCAAAGAATCAATTTAAAGTTAACTAGTATTTTAACTGTTGTGCGTTGCGGCCACATCATATGCGTCATGATAAACTAATCGAATTTATACCGATGAACAAAAACATATTATACTTTGACTCTACTCTTTTTCAAACAAAATTATGTCATAACGTAAAACAACTCAAAACGTACATAAAAAAACACTTGTAGCTGCGCCCTATTCAGCATGATAAAGTATAGATCACAATTGTGTCGACTTATTTCCAAACTAAATTTACGTTAAAACATAGAGTAACTCATATTTATATCGTCGAATAAAAATATTTTATATTTGACACAACTCATTTCTAAACAAAATTTACGTTAAAACACAGACCAACGTCAAAACGTAGATTATGTCAAAATGTGTATAAAAATAAGCATGGAAACGTTTTATATTTGACGTGACTCGTACCGACTGTGAAAATGTAAAAATTGACCTGTTAGATTTGAATTTCAATATACATTCGACAAATAAATATTATATTCAAGAAACAAATAATATCACTAGTTATTTTAAATAAACAAATAATATCATTACTCAATAAACAAATTATGTATATATTAATAATATTTACATTCAATAAAAAAAAACCATTTTATTACAGTTCAACTCAATCATGAGTTAAAATATATGTAATAGCTATTATTTATAGGTGAAATAATTAAATAAAGGTTTCACAACCTAAACCGAAACAAGTATGGCAATAACTTATTAAGGCTGAACCCAAACCATTGAATTGTAACTTTCCTCATTCAAACATATTTCAATTTGGCTTATCCAAAACCAAACAGATCACTCCACCAAAAAAAACAAATTTGTTCTTAACCCAAACCAGTTTCACAAGAGCCCAATTGCCTTTCGCTAACCAAACCCGAGAAAACCCAATTTTTACACGTCTAACAACCACTAACAACAAGGCCAATTAACCAACGATCCACCCCAACCACTATTACCATCATTTGTCCACAACCATCAAGAAAAAAAGCCAAAATGGCAATTGGGTGTGCATCACCTATGAACTGTAACATGAAGTTTTAATATCTTGTTTTTACACTTTAACTTACTGGTGATGACAAGCGAACTTGACATTTTAATATCGCACTTTGCATTTTAGCCACCAAAATCTCATCTTTCCTTTAACCCTGATCATCGAATTAATTTAGTCTAACAACTAAAAGGATCTTGTGGTCAGATTTGAACCATCGATTATTGTAGTTGAATGTAAAATGGTTCTTAACACTCAAAAGTTGGAGTCTTTAGCTAACTCATGTTGATTATTCTTGCATTAGGTTGGAAGTGCCATTGGGATTTACTCGTATGATAACTGTATGTAAGGTGTACTTAAATTATCCTTTGGGTTAATAAGTCTGCCTTAGTTTATAAAAGGTTCTAATATATTTTAAATATCAATTCACAAAAGTTTTTTAATCATAAAAACAAACATATTGTAGCCAAAAGGGCAACTTAGCTTTAAAAAAAAAACTATTTCGACCTGCTTGGAAGCGAAGGACACATGTAATAGGTAAAAAACAAATAAATAAAACACGTGTATAGCTTATTTATACTGTATACATGTATTGAGGATGAGTTATTTGTTTTTTAAAATATAATCTAGAGTGAATTACTATTTTAGTCCACGTAATTTGACGAAAATTATGATCTCAATTCAATATTTTATTTATTACATTTACAGTCCAATAGTTTCAAAATTCATTTCAATTTTGATCCACACCATTAGCATCGTTAAAATTATCTGTTTAATCAATATAAAATGACAAGTTTGCCCTTTGATTAAAAATATAAAATAATAATAAAAAAAAGCCAAATAAACCCCTACCTTCTCTCTCTCTCTCTCTCTCGATTCCAACATCTTTGACACCTCCGACCCACCCCTCCCACCTAAAAACAAAACGGCGGCCCCTATGCATCACCACATCTTCACGTTGGTGACAATCAAACACCACCACACCACCATATCTTCACTGTCATAACTGAACCATCCCCTCACCCTTTTTTCGCCCGAAAAAAGATCCCCTTCCCCCTTTTTTCGCTGAAAACAGATTCCCTTTCCCCCTTGTTCGCCGGAAAAACAAATCAACCACCACATCTTCACCGTTAGAAAGAAAGCAAATCCCTTCCCTTGCTTTCAAGAGTCATTGTAGATAACCACCACCATCTCAAACCCTTTCACCTCATTCAAGATCCCCAAACCTAAATCGATGCCAATTCAAAACCCTCAAATCAATATTCAAATCTACCCACCACCATCAAAGTCCCAAATCCAAGTTCAACACCCACAAACCCTAAAAGCAAAGCAAAAAATCAGTCTCTAAACCATTTTTGGTTGTTTTCTTATTTTGTTTTTCTAGAGAAAAATAAAGAGGGGAGAGAGAGAGAGAGAAACAATAGATGGATCTGAGGTTTAAGCAAGCGTTCTATTAGGATTTCAGCACCATCATGGATGAACAAGATGATAGATACAAATCCACCATTTCCTTGTGATTGTGGTTGCACCTTTTAAGATTACACAATGGTTGTGTTATCTATGAAGCAGCGGTGATGATGAATACTGGTGGATGTAGTGGTGGTGTTGCCGCCATGAAGGTGGTGGGCGGATGTGGTGGTCGGATCTTGTGGTGGCGTTAGAGAGAGAGAGAGAGAGAGGTTAGGGGTGGGGGAGGGTTTTATCCAAGTCGTGGTAAAATTGAAGTCGTGGGTAAAAATGCCTAAACTATTGGACTATCCAAATTGCCCTTGGGTGAAATAACAGTAGTCTGACAGTGTTAAAGTCGTCGGTAAAATTGAAACAAATGCTTAAACTATTGGACTATCAATGTAATAAATAAAAAATTAGATTAAAATAGTAATTTTTGTTAAAACACAGGGACTAAAATTGTAATTTACTTTATAATCTATTAGCTTTCATATTCTCAGAAATCAAATTAATATTTTTCTTGAACGGCAAATGCATACTACATGCTCGATCGCTTAGGGAAACACATTGGCGAAAGGTCACTCACGCCCTGCGAACACATGCAGCGTTGGTAACCCGGCCCGTCCACCATTCTAGAGGAAATCCACCACCAAATGCTCGCTGTGGTAAGAACTCTGGCTCACTTGAGGGCCGAGGCATATTACACCAAATGAAACTTGAACTCTTTATATTTATATTAAAAGCCCATTGGATGCCTCTTCTCACTTAAAACATATTATTATTAATTTCTATGATGTAAAAGGATCTTTCTTTATATCTTTTTCTAACATTTAATTTATTTATTATTCTCTTATAACTTTCAAACTATAATAACCTATAATTTTCTTTCGTTCCTTTTTCAAAGATGAAGGTGGAGTGCATTTTACACAATCCTAAAACTTAACACATACGAAATTTACATGATGGCATAACAAGGGATGCGCAGGGTACGCCTTCGGGTTAGAGAATCTACGCAATCACCTTTTCTTCTCAATACTACAAGGACAATGCTCATTCCAACATCGAGCGTTCCCGAGACAGAATCCACTTCCACTCCCTCCTTTATATGATTCTTTATAGGTTTTTATTTAAATTTTTTTTAGTATTAGTTTTTTTACGACTAATTGAATCACTAACAAACACTAGCAAACTCGATCATCTCTGTTACTCAATCAGAAAACCTAAGATCACTTACAAAAAAACTCATATTAAATAAAAAAATCATCTGATCCATTTGAAACCTCGGGCATACCTAAAATCCTTTTATTTTTGTTATAGTATAGGTTATTAAATGAGTTGAGATGATGACTTTTGTTATATTTTAATTTTTAAATATTAAGTCAGAACGAAGTGGCAATGCAGGCGGTGGGGACCAGGTGGATAACGTGAGGGTTAGAAAGTCACGTGCGATGCATGAGGGCGGCTAGAGGACACCTCATCATTTATTTAAAACAAGCAAATAAGAAAAAGATATAAAGACGTCGATGGTGGGCCCACATTAAAAAATAGCACAAATTAATAGTGGTCCCATGTCGCATCTAAAATCGTCGGTGGTCGAGTACCTATCGGTTAACCTGGTCCAGCACCCACTTTATCCCAGCCCTCACTAACTTGAATTTTACATTTTTACTTGTACATCTAAATCTTTTATTCACTGTGTAGATGAACTTTTAACCTCCACAAGAATTCTTAACCTCTTAAATAAGAAAAAAAATTTCCTAAACGCTCAGAGTATTGCTATACGTGGCTTAAGCTTTTGGAGGTTCTTAAGCGGATTAAAATTTTGAGGCTTTTTTTAAAGATCATGTCTCGTAATATAAATCTTACTTTTTTATTCATTCTTGGGACCGGTAATAATAAAGTAAATAGTTTATAGTTGGCCGGCTTTGCACAACCCAATTTGTACATTTCATTTGGTTTCGACATGAATAAAACAAGTCTACAAATCACACTTATGCAAGTCGAAAATCAGTGTGCAAATCAAACTTAAAAGTAGTAAATTGAATTTCTTTTATTTTGAGATAAATAAATATTGAAATTTTTATATTTAAACTTTTTAAGAAATAAAATAATGCTAATAAATCTGATACATTAATTATCAAGGAATTCTATATATGATATTTTGATTTAGATTTAGATTTAGATTTTAGATATATCTATAGTATATAATAAAAGAGTAACTATAATGTCACATGGCACTCT
Organism: Flaveria robusta; assembly: GCA_025506415.1. Taxonomy (NCBI): domain Eukaryota; kingdom Viridiplantae; phylum Streptophyta; class Magnoliopsida; order Asterales; family Asteraceae; genus Flaveria; species Flaveria robusta. The sequence continues at coordinate 19,223,179 of CM046469.1, read as the reverse complement.
CCTGTTACTTCTCAAAAATAATTTCTCACCTAAACTATTATATTATTTTAGTTAAGTTTTTTATTTTAAGAAACTAAATTAATAATTGATTTTGTTTTTAATTTAAATTTTTTATATTATCAACTAAATTGTGTAATCATATGTTATTTTGAATTGTACATACTTTTATAGTCAAATAAGATTTAATTAAAAAAAAGTTAAAAAATATTTATTGATATATTTATATATTTTGGGTTAATTCAATTTAAGATAATTGGTTTTTTATTTCACACGGGTCAATTGTATGTTATATTATCCAAATAAGTATTCGAATATATATAACTTAAAACTGCAACTTTTTATTTTTTATTTTTTTATGTAATACGTAATTTAATTATACGAAATATTAATACATTTATAAATTATATAGTTTTTATATTTTTAACCCGTGTATTTCACGGGTATCTAACCTAGTATGTATGTATATATATATATAATATTTGAAAAATCAAAGGGGTATATGATATTTTGCAATATCTTTAGGGGTATATATATGATATTTTAATATTGATTCGAGAATATATAATATTTGGAAAGTTTTATAAGGCTATGTATGATATTTAGGACTTTTTGTAAAAATATATATGAATTTTAAACTTTTATTTAAGTATATGTATGATATTATAAACATTATTAGAGGTACATATAAAACTAGCTTTAGTAAACATGTGTATTACACGAGTTGAATAAATAAAATATTAAATAAAATAAAATTTATTTATTATAAAACGATAAATAAGATAAGATATTACTGAAATTACGTACGAGTATAGACTATAAATAATAAAACAATGATATCAACTTTTTAAACTTTTTTTTGTTTTTTCCAAAGAAAAATTAAACATTTTGTTTTATAATAAATCATTTTAAAAAATATTATTTTTAAAAATTTCCGTACTATAACTCCCAATTTTAATTATATTTGGTCTATAAAAATTTTATTTTTTAAAAGAACTAATTTTAAAATATTTCGTATTTTTAAAAATAGTTTGATGTTTTAAAAAAATTCTTTTATAAAAGTTTGTTTCTTGATTAATATTAATAAAAAGATATCTTTTTTAATTTATTAGAATAATATTTTAATATAAATAGAAATTAAATAATATTATTAGTAATTAATATAGAGAAAAAATATTGACAAGCATAAATGTGATGCTATCACATGTCAACCCTTATTACATTTTTATTAGAGTAGAAAGATTATCTTATTATTAAAATATCATGTTTTTTATTTTTAGATTATTAAAAATTAAAAATTCCTTTTCTAATTACATTGAAAGTTTCTATGATTTTTTTATAATCTTTTTTCATCAGATAGAAATAATAATTTTATATAGGGAAAGATTCGTATGCTGTGAGATAATGTGGGAGTGAGATGACCGCGATCTTAATATCAGCAACGTGTATAGGCAAGCAATAAATGACTCGATGAAAGTCAAGACTTGAGAGGAATCCAATAAAAACTGTCAATTTTTTAATAAACACAATAAATGGCGTATTTCTAGAATACTATATGCAAGTAAAACATATGAATAAATTTTACGACAATGAGTTAAACTTCCTTTAAAAATTTATTTCTTTATACGTGAATTTCTGATCCGAATATTTTTATTTTCTTGAGAAGTTGACTTAGCATTATAGCATACGTGAGCCAGATTCTAAAACACGTGTGATGATTCACAAATGTAAACGGGAATATTTTTTAATTGTCCTTTCTTAACCTTTGTGACGTTGTGTTTTAAAATCCTCTTTAACTAATCTTTTATTCAGAATTCTCATTCAATACGGTCGTCTCTATCCTTAATTAGGTTCATTCGAACTTTGAATAGGGTTGTTCGAATTGACAGAGTCATTCGAACTTTAAATAAAGTAGTTCCAACTTTAAATAGGTTCGGTCGACTTTTTTATATATAACTTTTATTTTTTAAGTTTGAAACGACCGTGACATGTCAGGACGTTTCAAACAGAACCAAGGTTGGCTCTTTTCCCTAGTAAACCAACATGGTTGGGGTGACAGGATACGAACACGTGGACGAATCATGTCTGTTAAGTGAGTTCGAGCCATTTTATTTCTCTTTAAGTAGCGGCAACGACCGTATTTGATAGGGACATTCTTGAAAGGGTAGGTCAAAGAGATATTTTGAGGAATGAAAATAATCAAAGAAACATTTTTATAATTTTCCCTATATGCAATTTATTTGCGTATGTTATGACTATAGGAGTAAAAATTGTTTAGCTTGTAAACGTGTTAACGTATAGTCTTATTTCCTTGATGTTTTTACCTTTTATTATTAAAAGTTATGCGTTAATCTAATTAGAATACATATTTGTTTTGCTTTTTGTATATGTACAAATTATTTTAAGAGTATTTAAATATTAAAAGAAAGATATATAATTCGAAGACTAAGATTTAGACAAACGATTTTTAGAGTTGGGTGTAGATGTGTCTTAGCTTAATTTTTGGACTTAGATTTAGCTGCACTTTAATTAGTGGAATTTCATGTTTGTTGATATTGTATTTGTTGATAGGTGGCATTTGGTAGCCTCACTAATTTTTAATGGGAGGTGGGGAGTTCGAGTCTTACCGGCAGTAATATACGATCGGTGGGCTTGTTTTTACCGCATTGAGTCTTCGGGTGACGGATTTTTCCTAGAATAAATGTTGGTAGGATAAAAGTAAGATTTACTTTTATTTTATTATTCTCTTACTCTACTAATCAAAGGGTGGCATAATATGAATTATCAAAATACATTGAATTTCCATCTACTAATCAAAGGTGACATAACATGAGTTATCAAAATACATTGAATTTTCATGAATATATAAAAAATGTATATATGTGATTTTTTGAGTAATAATAATAATTTTTTTAAGACGATGATTCCATTAATTATAAAACCAATATATAAAACTAAACTAGCTTTAGTAAACCCGTGTATTATACGGGTTAAATAAATAAAATAATAAATATAATGAATATTTATTAATTATGAATATATTTTAAGTTTATATATGATTGAAATTATGTATGATAAAGGACTATAATTAATAAAACAATGATATCAACTTTTTAAATTTTTTTCCAAAAAATATTTAAACAATTTGTTTCAAAACAAACCATATTAAAAAATATCATTTTAAAAATTTTCTTATTAAAACTCATAATTTTAATTATTTTTTGTTTATAAAAAATTTAACATCAATTTAAAATATTTCGTATTTTAGAAAAGTTTTATTTTTTAGAAAAATGTCTTACTTATTTCTTTAGAAATTACATTAATTATAAGATCTTTTTCTTAATTTATAAAAAACTATTTTTAATCTAAAAAAAAAATTAAATAATACTATTAATAATTAAGGTAATTATTTAATAGGAAAGAGAAGCAGGAAAATTTTGATGAGAATAAATGTGGTGTTGACATGTGTCTCATCTAGTTACTCTTTTATTAGAGTAGTAAGATAAGATAAGATAAGATAAAATATTTAAAAAAACCTATGAGTTAATTAATTAAACAATTAAATATGCTCACTCTCATTAAATACCAAATACTTATAAAACCCACGATCTAATTAATTATACATGTTCACTTCCAATACTTATTAATCATAAAATGTGTCATTTTGCATTTCAATAATGATGATTTTCATTCTTGTATTGTAATTTTGTTATATGACCGGCCTGTTCCGACTCGAACCAACCCAAAACAATTTATGTTTAATTTACAAAGCATTTAAAAATAGTGACTCGAAAATAATAAATTTTTAAATCTGTCAATGCCATCGATATTTTTACTTCACGCATAATTTATTAAGTACATTTATTGTTTTCATATATAATTAGGAGAGTACTACGAAACTAGCATTGATGAATGCATTAGAAAAATTAAAACATCAATTACCATTAATATAAAAGAAAACAAGGGTGTGATTATTAGGACACCCTCATTAATTTTACTTCACAACTACATAAAAAACAAGGGTGTGGTTATTAGGATACTCCAATTATAAATGTAAACCACGGATTTTTATATATGTTGTATAGCATCATAAGCGTCGGATAGGCAGGTCGTATGGCATTGTACGAGGCGTATACTTCATCTGACATCCCATTGAATTTTTCCTAATAGTTAGTGTTGAAATTTACTATAAGTGTCGTATAACCCTATATGTGTTATATAAAGGGTCTTTTAGGGCTATATAGTGTTATACGAAACGTATATGGTATTATTGATTTATAATGTGAGGTGTATTTACATTAAAAACAAAACTAAAAATATTATTTAATTGCCATGATTGTGCAACTCTTTGATGATTATAAAAGAACATGAGCACCACCTGGTATCCAACCACACAAAGAGCAACAATGGCTCCTAAAGCTCTCATCTTCTTCACCATCTTCTCCCTCTCAGCCATTGCTTCATTTGCTGAGTCAACCACCGAGTCAGACTCGGGTCTCACCCTCAACTTCTACAAAGACTCATGCCCACAAGCAGAAGACATCATCAAAGAACAAGTGATGCTTCTCTACAAACGCCACAAGAACACTGCTTTCTCTTGGCTCAGAAACATCTTCCATGACTGTGGTGTTGAGGTACGTACAACTCTCACTGCACATAATACTAGCTAGTCGATCTATATATACACACCCTCAGTGGGGTACAAGTAGTGATGCGTAGTGTACAACTCTTGTGTTTTGTGGTTGCAGTCATGTGATGCTTCATTGCTTCTGGACTCAACAAGGAGGATGCTGTCTGAGAAAGAGACAGATAGGAGCTTTGGACTTAGAAACTTCAGGTATCTTGAAACCATTAAAGAAGCTGTGGAGAGGGAGTGCCCTGGAGTTGTATCTTGTGCAGATATACTTGTACTCTCTGGAAGGGATGGAATTGTTGCGGTAAATTTACTTTCTTTCTTTCTCTTTTTAAACTTTTTTGCATGTTTTATAAAAAGTTATGTTATATAAACATTTATTTTTATTATTGATATATCATATTATTTTTATCTCTCTTTATGTATCTATAAAAAGAGAGATAGAGAGAATGAAAATAAATTGAATACATCAATAACATACCCTTTAATAAAACCTCATGATTTATGCATATTGTGCTTCTTTTTTTCTGTGCGTGCATAGAAATCCTCTCGGTTTTAATGTTTTATACTTTACTGTTAAAATCATTACGCTTATCAAAACTTGTATTAAACAGAGTTTAAACTTACAAATTTTTGTTAGGAAGTATATACAACTTTATCATTAGGATGTCTCGTTAGAGACTAAATTAAAATCTAGTTGTCGGTTCTTAATTTCATCAACTCTTTTAGGAGTTAGTGTTTTAGGTAGTTAAAAAAAATTACCAAATTGAAAATTTGACCAATCATTTAACAAAATAAACGTTTGGTTTGGTTTTTAGAATACTTTTATTATAAATAAAGTATTTTTTAAAGTTTAGAAGACAGATAAATTTCAAAGGGAGAGAAAAATATATAAAGAATTGTAATTCACGCGAAGATTTTGTGCTTTATTTTAATTTTTGTCAATTTCAGCTCTAAAATGTATATCTTTAAAACATTAAAATATTAGATATAATAATTATTCTCGTAACATCAAATTATAAAAAAAAAAATTTCAAACTTTTCTTTGCATAACAAATAAGTAGTCAATTATATGTTATTAGTGGAGTACAAATCACGTTTCTTAGTTGTACTCACTGCAAGAAATGTTGCAATTAGTGGGTTGTACACTACGTAATCCTCACTAGATATGTTTGTTTGTTTAATTCTCTTGATTTTGACTTACGGCAGCTAGGTGGGCCGTACATACCTCTAAAAACAGGGAGAAGGGATGGTCGGAAGAGCCGAGCCGATATCTTGGAGCAATACCTCCCGGATCATAACGAGAGCATGTCTGTTGTTCTTGAAAGGTTCAAGAACATTGGGATTGACACCCCTGGAGTTGTTGCTTTACTAGGTAAATCATATATATAAACTAGTAGAGTCGAGTTGGCTAGTTTAACTTTGAGACCAAGCCTGAGTTGAAGATGGCTTAGCTTAGCTCATTATTTAAGCTTGTTCTAGTGTATTATTTAATTTTTTTTTTTTTTTTTTTTTTTTTTTATATAGGTTCACACAGTGTGGGTAGGACACACTGTGTCAAGCTGGTGCACCGTCTGTATCCAGAGGTGGACCCAGTTCTTGACCCGGGTCATGTGGAGCACATGCTCCACAAGTGCCCAGATGCTATCCCAGATCCAAAGGCGGTACAGTACGTGAGAAATGACCGTGGTACCCCTATGAAACTCGACAACAACTATTATAGAAACATATTGGACAACAAGGGCTTGTTGATTGTGGATCACCAGTTGGCAAATGACAAGAGGACTAAACCTTTTGTGAAGAAGATGGCTAAGAGCCAAGATTATTTCTTTAAACACTTTGCAAGAGCTATCACCATTTTAACTGAGAACAATCCACTCACTGGCACTAAGGGTGAGATCAGAAAGCAATGCAATGTTGCAAACAAGCACCATTGATGATGTTGATTGTTGTTGATGATGATGTTGTTGTTGTGGAGAATAAGAAGTTGATGATGATGATGGTGATGGTGTGAGCATCATGCTAGCTTCCAATGTAGGTCATGTTTTTCTTCTTACTTTATATGTTTTATGGAAAGTGAATGAATGTAGATATGGGTGGATGGATGATGGTGCAGTATGAGTATGTATGATGCATGATGGTTGTTTAATAGCTTGCAATTAATCAATGCTTTCTTTGTTTTTGTGTTTGTGATCATGGCCACTTGTGATGATATATAAAGAGCAGTTCTATTGAAGAATTAATATTCATTAAAGCAATCTTATTAGGGCCATAATAAATAGAGTTAATAACATTACAAAACAAACTAGATTATCTTGCACAAGGGTAATATGCTTGTTTTCTTAATATTTTTTCCTAAAAAACTCAAATTTCTTGGGGGAGTTTTATCTCAAGATTACTGCTTATAAGACCATCTCCAATAAAAGAAGAGAGAGGTTGTCCGTAGAAAAAAGTCGGTCAAACTGTCCGTAAAGAGGATGCTTAGAGATGGTCTAATTAGTCTAATATATTATAGAATTCAATAATTATTTTTTAATGTATAGTACAATTCAATGATTATTTCAAAGTTACAGTAGAATTTAATAATTTTGAAAGTTGATCAGAGGAAGATAAAGTATGCATTAAATTTGTGATTGGTTTGTTGTTAAACAGACCAGTAGCCTTTTACAAAATGCAACCTTGTGGGGTTCTACCTTGAAAACTACTTACAATAATAATAATTGTATTTAAATTGTAAGTAAGGTAAACATTGCTATTTAAGTGTCCCACCATGTGCCATATGATCCACTATTAAAAGGTACCAACATATATGGTTATATAATGGTCCAAAATTAGTGTCAAGGCCATCTTTTATGTTTTGTGATTCAAAATCGCATCTTATATAGCCATATAGGTTACCATGTTATAAATTGATGAAATTGTAACTTCTAAATCCAAAAAGTAAAGATTTTGTTTTGTTATTCATTTGCAACCCAGTAATCGGTAAACAAAATCTAAATTTTAAAACATTGGAGTAGGTTATGAAAGTTAAATGGTTTATTTTTACTTATAAGTGATTTTAATAGAACAATTTTGATTAAAAACTAATAACAAAAAATAAAAAATCATTACACGTTAGAAATAAATATTACTTGGGTTAACCAGGCAGAGCTTCTCTTGGACCGAGCCCATTCCGTATCCAGCTCAAATAGAATAAAAAACATATTTAAATTTATTTAGTTCTATGATAAATAAAACAACTAATTACATACATACATACATACACACACCTATAGATACATATATAAAGTCTAATATACAAAGTCTATTTTCATATAAAGTGTTGGTGAAAATAAACTTATTACACAACTCACACAAGTATAAAATTATCACATAAAAATACCTAATTCATGATAATTTCACTCGTGTAATAAATTTATCCTTACATGATAATTCCACTCATGCGTATTTCTTCTTAAATGATAACTTTGTATGCTTTATGCAAAAATAATTTTGTATTTTTCCTTTCCATTATATATACACAAACAATTGTTTAGATATGCAATTGTTATTTCTTGAATAACAAAGGTATAAGTTAAATTAACTAAAAACAGTTCACTTGAATAATGAAGACTGATTTTCAAAATATTCGTTTTGTAACATTAGTGCACAAGTAATTGGTAGTATGACATGCTACAAACGCTATAAAGCATTACATGTGTATATTACAATCATGCTAAACAAACATATATAAGTGACTATTACCATAACAAGAGTAAGCAAACAAACAAAACTCATTAATCCAAAAAAATAAACAATAATAAACCAGCAAAATCCTCATCTACATAATACCAAGAGCATATAGAAACATCAAAACAGCTTGGCTTGATGTGCAGTTCCACTTCTCATCATATTGCTGAACTCTTCATAGTTAATTCTTCCATCCTGTTCAAAAGACAAAATCTCATCATATCGTATCATATCATACCATTACTTATAAAACTTAATTATCTACTTATCAGAACTATTTATGTGACCGTCATACTTGATGGGGTGTTTTTGTGTAAGCAATATTCGTGAGAATAAAGGTTTATTTGCATCAAAAAGATATAGAAAACGATTACATTATCAGTATCCACTTCAGAAATGATATCCTTGATGGTAGCTTCGTCGCCCATGTCATATTGCTTCATGGCCGTTTCTAGTTCATCCCTGGTGATATATCTGTACCATAAACATACCAGGTTAGATTACAGAATATAATCCACAGAAACTACAAATTGCATAACTCTTGATCCAAGAAAGTCCTTTAACTTTTGACGTAAAACTTACGACTAGACAAACTTCAATTCGTATGGAGTTCATGACGAACTTTCAACAATAAAACAAACAATATTGTAGTGCTTGTTAAAAGGTTTGATGCTGGTTATCAAACTTGGCTTTAGAGTTCTAAAAATCCCATCAAATTTGAACTTGGATAAAAACGTATTTGACCTCAAACATAAAACTGCATGGTTTGACTAGGCTTGTGATGTAAAAGAAAACAGCTTTTGGTAAAATGTGCACATTCTTCACGACTTCAACAGTGACAGTAAATCGGTATCATCAATTCTTTGTTATGACAAAAACGCAACATAAACATTTCTGTGAGATAACACCAATGGAAAATCTTACAATTTTCATTGAGCGGAGCGAGTATGTTACTAAATATCTTACAAAAATCCTACGCACACCAAATCGTTGGTGTAAACATTATTATTCCTGTGGTTAGTTCCAAGCTAAATTTGAGAGATCTTGGATTAAATTCACAAATATTTATGCATTAAATTGAAAAAGAGGAATGAAATTATACTACAGTGGAACTAACCCGCTATTATCAGTATCAAAATGACAGAAGGCTTTATATAGATGCTCGTCTCTTTCGAGCCTGTGTCTATGCATGGTGGCAGTTATGAACTCAATGTAGTCAATTGTTCCATTTCCATCAACGTCAGCCTGAAATGTAGAATAATTATTAAATTACAGGAAAATAAATAAAAAAGAGGCAAACTTTACTTTTCTTCATGATTTCAGAAACTAATTCTAAATTAGATTGCAAAATAGAAATCAACTTACATTTTACTACCAATTATAGCAACCAAGTTACTCCCTTCATCCTAAAATTCTGCACATGACTATTTAAGTTTGTCCCAAAAAAGATTGTCCACTTATAAAAGAATATTTGTAATTTAGTATTTTTTTTTTTTCCATTTTACCCCTAGTCACTTTTAATGTGAATACAAGTTTTCCAAGTCAACGACATCGTAAATATTAGAGTAAAATTAGCATTCTACTAACTAAAAGACGCATGCTTTGCACATATCTTAAATTGAGTTTTGTTTTGTTTGTGAGCAATATTCTTGCGATGGAGGGGGTGCATTTAATAACTGACTGTAGCACCAAATAAATGGTTCAACACAGTAGCACGTCAATTTTTGCTGATTTTCCAAAAGGTTGCTACATGGCATCTTATTTTTTCATTCAGTGTATACGTCCATGCCACGTGACATTTAATATCTATAAATGTCAAAATTTTGAAAAAAGTTATATTTTTGCGAACTTGTCAATAATATATTTCTCTCACATAAATGTTGTGGTTGGCATGGCATCAACCAGTTTCATGTAAAATCAGTTATATATGAGGTTGCCTGCTAAAACCAGTAACAAGTTGTTATTTTGTTTCTAATTTGCACCTAATTCACAGTTGGTTCCTAAAATAAAAATAAAAAAAGAGTGTAACATTTGTTTCTAATTTGTTAGAGCTTGTCCTAGCTTATATAGAGAAAAAAAAAAGATAAAAAGGCTTAGGACACGTATATTATAACATAAACACATATGTAAAGAACTCACGGCTTCCATGAGCTGTTTAACTTCAGCTTCTGATAGCTTGGAACCAAGCCTGGCTAGTCCTGTCTTCAATTCCTCATAAGTGATTGAACCACTTTTATCAGTGTCCATGTTGACAAACATTGCTTTGAGACCTTTAATTTCTTCTTCAGACATACTTTCTGCAATTACCTGGTGACATTTTCACATACACAGTTTCAGGGAATTTAATGATTTTATTCGGTTTAATACATATAAATGATGCAAGAAGAACAAGAACATAAATGTGGGTCTCAAAAAATGGAGTCAGATGGTATAAAGAATAACACCCTAATCAAGAAACTGATGAATAGCGGCATAGATACTTCATGCAAATTTGGATGTGTTTTGAATTATTGTGGTCTAAAAACTCATGATCAGAATCAGATAAATAGTTGGCTAAAGCGGGAGATATGTAATTATACAATTATCTTAATGACACATTTTCTTACACAACCTTTAGATCATAACTGCTTCACTGAATTCTGATTATTTCGACCCTTAATATACAGAATCATAGTAAATAATAAGAATATAAACTATGTTGTTCTCTTATGACAAGATTATGTTCTATAATGACACGGTGTACGAAAAAGGCAATGTCATATCAAGAAAATCAAAGCAAGATTATGATTCCAAAATAGAAATTTGTCAATTGCAAGATTAATATCCATTTCCTACATGTGCAAAAAAACAAGTTCAAAGCTTACTTTTAAAGCAAGTTTCTTGAGCTTATTCATTGCTCTGAATTGCTTCATTCTGGACAGTACAGCACTATCTATCGGTTTGTCTAACGCTTCTCCGCCTTCTCTAAGCCATGGATGCTCTAAATAATTAATAAATAAATAAAAACAAGGATTAATCAGACACACAGATGCATAATCGAAGATAAAAACCAAAAAAATAGATCACTATTCCTAAAAAAAATCCAACGGTTTTGTTTTGGGGGTGTTCAAGTTAGCATCCAAACATACTAATTAGATCATCAGTAACCATTCATTCAGAAACACTGACACTCTGACAGTAATGAATATGACAATATTAAGCTATGTTGTTATTAAGGTAATTTAGATGCATAGAGATTATATGTATAAATCCACGCACGTGAATAAAATCATAATAACATAATTTTCTGGTACTTCCACAGTTATATTTTATATTTCACTAGTGAAACTTAGCAAGAATAAGACAAACAACTGTTTAAGTGATACTACTGATACTGAACAGATTATAATTTAATCCATTAAGACTATCTTGGGAAATGCAACTTATTTATAAGTTGTCGAATACTCTCTCTGCACCATCCCATGAAAACGTTAAGTTCAAAGTTCACGAAAATGCAACCTATTTTTTGGCAAAACTTTAAGATAGAATACCCTACTTGTCCCTTGTCATTGGTACAATGGACTGGTGAGCCTTGTCATTAGCACACAACGGACTGGTGAGGTTCATCATGGTCCATAATTAGACATTTAAGACATTTGACAAATAATCAACACGAAACTAGGTGCCCTGTCGAATGATTACTAAAAGATTGTCATGAAGTTCTGTTAGGTGCAACAGTGATTGTCAATGATGCTTATAGTCAAAATGGTGGAGAAGTTGAGGAATTCATGCAAGTTTAAGATCCAAATGTTAAAATGTAATTCGTTTACCGAAATGCACATTAAAATAAACTAATAATGAATACCAAGAACTTGGGCGGAAGTAATTCTCTTTCTTGGATCTTGTGTTAACATTTTACGGACAAGATCTTTGGCACTCCTTGATATTGAGGGCCATGGGTCACTTTCAAAGTCAATATCTCCTTCTAGTATAGCATCAAATATTCCCTTTTCAGTCTCTACAAACATATAAAAAAAGATTACTATTGGTTAAATAGAAATACTAGAGAAAAAAATGGAATATGAAAACAAAAAATCGTTACAATTCTCTTACCTGCCCAGAATGGAGGTACACCACTTAATAAAATATATAACATTATCCCTGCACTCCAAATATCTATTTCCTTCCCATAACTACGCCGCAGCACCTCCGGAGCAACGTAGTATGCACTACCAACTATGTCACGGTGCACCTTCCCTGAAAAATATTTTCCATTAATAACCAAAGAATGAAAATTTAACTCCCAAAACAGACCAATGGAAAATGTAAATGCATAAGATTTTGTTTTGACAGAACACATCATACATGATATAGTTACAATAACTGATAAGAACTGCTCATTTAAATAATGGAAATAAAGCGAAAAACAGAATAAAAAAGTAATAAAAGGTATAACTGGCGTTCGAGAGGTCAATCAGCTCTACCAATTGGTCAATACCAAATCAATTTATCGTAAGACGTAAATTGTAATCAGTGTGATAAAATTACAACCCTAAGGCCCGATTTATACTAAAAGACATTCTTCTCCAATACTTGTAGGACAAGTAACTAGCTCCCTGTTAACTTACTCTCCAAGGCTTACCTCAAATTCATAAAAGATAATGTTAAAGGAATTAATTAGAACTTACCAATATATACTAATGAAACTGGGCTTATCGACTTAAGTTGTTCATGTCTTCAACAATCAACAAAATACCGTAACACCCAAGTCCATAGCAGCGAACGTGCCCAAAGAAACATCTAAATGAACTACAAACACGGTAAGAGGACAATGGTAGCCCATATAACGATTGAGAGTCTCAAAAAGTTCATTATCCACATGAAATGGGCAAGGGGGTACATATGATCGAGGTAGTTTGCTATGGTTTATTGGTTTTATTAGATACTAAATTCATGAACAAATAGAGAGAGATGCCAAAGTCACATATGGACTCCAAGTAATGCCCTAATCAAAGAAAACCAGTAGACCAGACTAATAACCTCAAATTAACTTAAAACAGACCCCTAGTTCTAACAGATGATAGCTTTGATAAAAGTTGTCACACACCGCACGTTCGTGGACTTGAATCCAATGATCTATTGTTGCCATGAGTTCACTTGCTCATCTCAAACATAGTTCGTTCTCACACAAACAAACACAAATGTAGACCAAACACGGTTACAAGACCTTTGAACTATCAAGGATAATGCAACTTAGGCTTCAATGGCACCGCAGTATTGCATAAACATAAAAGATCCACATAAACACAATTATCTCTACAATATAATTATCTACATATGAAAACATAAATTAACAAGTATTGATGTACCTTCTTCGATAAACACAGACAACCCAAAATCTGTTGCTTTTAACATTGAGTTTTGATCCTTGCTAGAAAGCAAGAAATTCTCAGGCTTGAGATCCCTATGCATCACACCCATAAAATGACAAACATGAACAACATTCACAATCTGCCTACAAATTGCAGCTGCAGCTTTCTCAGTGTAATGTCCCTGAGCTATGATCCTATCAAACAGCTCCCCACCAGCACATAGCTCCATCACAAGATGAACAGATTGCCTATCTTCATAAGCCCCTTTAAACTCAACAATATTTGGTTGACCACTCAAATGCTGCATAATCTGAATCTCCCTCTTGATATCATCTCTATCATTCTTGCTTGAAAGCTTCCTTTTCAAGATTGATTTACAAGCATAAGTATGACCAGATGAATTCTCAGTACAAAGATAAGTCACACCAAATTGACCTCTACCCAATTCTTTTCCAAGAGTATAGTATCTTCTTATGTCCTCAAATGGCTTCCCCAATATGGTATTAGGGTCTGAACTTTGAGCAGGTCTAGGGTTTGGGGGTGGTGGCGATGGGTTGGTGGGTGGTGTGGTTTGTTGTGGCGGCGGCGGTGGTGGTGGCTGACGCGGCTGCTGCTGGTGGTGACGGTGGTGGTGGTGGTGGGTCTCCGGTTGAGATTGGGTGTAATTAGATGTGGGTTTCTCGTATCTTTCAGCAACTGTTTGGTAATTTTGATGTTTTGAAGGCCTGTAGCCATTAGAATTTGACGCGTGACGCTTTTTCTTGCTGAAACAACCGCCCATTGTCGCAGATCAAGAGAAAAGATTCAAAACTCAAAAGGGGGTTGATTTAAAGACCGAAAAGAAGCTGAACATTGAAGAGTACGATGAACCAACGACCATGTATTCATAAAGATTGACTTGTTGGTTGAAGAAATCTGGCAGCTTTCGTAGGGTTTGAGAAAACCCAAAAGGGATTTGGGAGATTTTAGATCGAATTGCAAGAAAAAGCAAGTGAAACTTGAAAAGTAGGAGGGATGATTTGGGATCAAAGGTAGCCAATGAAGAACATGTGTGTTGACCCGCGTGTGTGAAGACTTTTTAAGAGTCCCTGTCATGAGACATTTAGTACATTTGTTTGTAAGTGGCCATTTTTTACACAAGAAGATGCGGGTTGGACCGAATAATAAAGTTATTTAGAGCTACGTTGATGAAATTATTTTTAAGATGAATGATTCGAGTTTTGTTTATAAGTATGTCAATTGACCGATCTGTATTTGGAATATTTATGTGTTATTTCTAACACAACTACGTTTGATTGTTATGATCTGTTATTCGGTTGCTCTTATTATTTAAATAATAGAGATTCGGTATTCGTGCATCTGGGCACTCTTTGCTAAGGGTGCTAGTCCCAAATGTATATGTAACAAGCATCTTTGCTATTTCTAAATGTTATGATGTCGGATGTTTTTGCATATAATGAAACCTAACTTAGACCATTTTTAATTAGTGTTGTTTGATGCATATATGATATAATGGTGGATATAGTCAATTAACGATTTGGATAACATGTACTAAGGGAGGCATGAAAATTGTTGGGTATTCTACCTTTGAAGAAATTGAAGATTTCCACTAATTATTGAAGATGAAGACTTGAAGAACAAAAGTAACAAATGCATTAGTCTAGGGTTTATTTTGTAAATATTATAATTGCTAGACTAGTATAAATAACAACATATATCATTATTGTAATGTGTGTGGATGGTTCACCACCAAGGGTGGGAATCATATTCCATCACCAACATCATCATATCATCATCCTTCATGGATGATGAATTCATCATCCTTCGTGGATGATGAATTCATCATCAAATCAATAAACAACAACCATTAAACACTTTTGTGTTCATCATTATTAAATTTTATCATCATTCCATCAAACTTTGATCATACAATTTGAATCCTAAGATCTAAGCTCAACGATCCCGTTTGAATCGGGAACACACAAAAACAAGGGGGCACACATAGATTTCTTATGCTTTTAAGAACTAAATTGTTTTTCCTTTTCTTTAAAAACACACATGATGCAAAAAAACAAAAGCGATCAAATCACTCAAAAACACTACAAGTTACAAAAACTATAAATCCAAATAGTGATGGAAAATAGATTTAGTATTAAAATATTGTTCATTCCATTCAACACAAACAATACTGTAATGAATTTTTTTTAACTAAAAGATAACGAGTAAAGCAAACTAACAGATAATGACCAAAAATCACATGAAAACAATACATTTGGTTATCAAATGAATTACAACAATGATAAAAATAATTTGAAGACAATTAAACCCAACACTCCTACATCATGTTCCTTGGATTGAAAAAAACTCATAATCAAGTAATCAATAGCCTAAAAATATGAATCCATACCAAACAATCAAAGTTGAAGTGACTATTTTAGTGATTCTTTTCCACTGTCGCCATAAACTCGGCCAAGTAAGAAGTGGATTCACCTACGACCGCCACATAATTCTTGCTCATAGCCTTCACTTTTGCCTGAACAATACATTTTTTAGGTTTCCAAAAGAATGATCAACTAGGATCCAGGCACGTTTGTGGCTTGACTTAGCTCTATGGTTCAACTCGCGCGACCCTGGTTCCGTATAACATGGGTTAGCATGTATCGGATCTATAGGGTTGTAAGGTCTCACTACATCCTTAAAGATCATTATTGAAAGTTATTTGAAGCGATGGAAAGGTTAGACGTTCGTTCAGACTATGTAATTTAAAATGGTAATACAAACAAAAAATGTCTAAATTCTCCTTTTGTGTAATGTTATGTTATTATATATTTATTTATTTTTTGAACAACAATTTCTATTACCAGAAAATATTCACCAGACTTGCACATCGCAAGATTTGAACCCACAATCATTTGGTTGGGGAACACACTTTTTACCATTGAGCTATCCCTTTGGAGATAATGTTTTGTTATTTCCTTGTCCTTTTGTCTAGTGTATTACTAGTCTTGGGCCTTTTTTATAAATTTGGTTAAAGAATGTTTTCAAAAAATAAAATTAGTTGGCTTGATGAATTTTGATAACCTAGATATGTTAGTTATGATGGTTAAAAAGGTGAATGAATGTGTATGATTAATAACACTACTGAAAATGTTTAGAAAGACTGAATGATGGTATTAAAAGGAGAATGTGAAGAATGTTGAAATCAATAGGAATTAGGTAATATGAA
Source organism: Flaveria robusta (assembly GCA_025506415.1). NCBI lineage: Eukaryota > Viridiplantae > Streptophyta > Magnoliopsida > Asterales > Asteraceae > Flaveria > Flaveria robusta. The sequence continues at coordinate 19,206,243 of CM046469.1, read as the reverse complement.
TCAAAATATATGTTAAAAAAAATTAAAATTGGTTTGTTTGATTTCTTCTAATAGCTTAGAAATGTTATGATGGTTAAAACGGTGATTGATTGTGTATGTTTTAGTTATGATGGTTAAAGAAGTGAGTATGTTTAATAACACTATTAGCAGTGTTTGGAAATACTTAATGATGGTATTGAAAAGAAGATTGAAGAATGTTGAAATTTAATTTGAATTTGATAATATAAACTAAAAATATTGAAAGAATAAAATTGGCGAGATTGATTTCTTCCGATCCCATTGCATCACATTTCACCATATATACTTGGTTCATAAACCTACTTATTATTCTGAAATCAGTTGAAATTAAGAGAAGATGTTTATATATGTTATCCAATAAATAAATCACTTCGTATGAACTTTAAAGCAATCGGAAAACATATAAATTGGTAAAAAATTTGGGCCCTTATTATTTTTCTTTTTTGATGTCGATCATATAATATCCAACCTTTACGTGAGTCAAACTTAACCTCCTTCGGACTTTTCGACTCCAATATTGACGTGAGTCTAACTTGATCAACTCACATAAGTCATAATCAGCCTTAATTTTCAAGTTTGGCACATTAGACCCCTCATTATATCCAACATTTTTACTCAAACTTCACATATTTCAGTTGGAATTCTATCAAACATCTCATTATCTTTCGAAGTGGAAAATACAATCATGTACTCGAATAATATAACTTTTCATTTAATAACTAATATAATATTCATAATCAATTACATAGGAAAATCTATAAGTTAAAGAGTAAAGATTGATGTTTGTCTTTGATGTAAAAATAGATCTTCGCAATCCGGTTAAGTTGATTCTAATTGAATTTTAGCCGATCCACTACTGATTATTTTAGGGAATGATAAGCTACACATACTTGTTTTATCGATTTGACGTTCAGATTTTGACGGTTTGTCAGTTTGAATCGTTTATTTTGGTTTTACTTTTTTCAAACCATTAGATTGTATTAAAATTCTTAAAATAATAAAGCTTGTTTATGATTATAATACATATATATATAACTATTCATTTCCCGAATAAAATATAATAAATAATAGAAGTTAAACAACTGCTTTGATTTATACGAGTGGTTCCGATTTTCACCCCAAATGGAATCGTTAAATTGCCAAACTACAAAAACACAACCGTGAGCCAACCTTTTCTAATGCTAATCGACCGACATACTATGGTTTGGATGGTTCGATCAATTTAACTATATATTAAAAACCTTAATGTAAAAATACAAGCTGGACTATATCTTCAATCATAGAGGTAGAAGTGTAATCGCTAAAAATATCTTGTAAAATGAAAGTTATATGATCAAATTCAATATATTTTTTGTTGATCATATCTAGGGTTGGAGAACTTACGATTTTGTGTACCCTTCACCGAAGATCAATCTTTGACAATTAACTCGACGATCTTCTAGCCTTTGAAGGATTAACCTTTGGTAAGCAGGTGAGAGAGTTTAAGCTTTTTAAACTTGTTTAATCACACAACAAATACATTTTTTAGGAGTTGAGTTATTTAAATTTTTTCTTGTAACTAGAAATTAGAGTGAACTACACGAGTCATCTATGCTTTTTGAAACAGACATGATCCCTACTATTTGTTTGACTGTCATGCTTTTGTCCCTAAAACATATGTTTGCTAGAATTATGTTAAGCATGTGTAATACTAGTCACTCTCGTGACATTGAGTTGGGTCGATAGACACTTGATAACATGACATTGATAGTAGTAGCAAGTAGCAAAGAAAAAAAAAAGCAATTTGGTCGCTTAAACAACCCAATTCACAATCCAAGTAGGTGCCACATGTTATTTTAATATGATCTTTTATTTTATTTTTCATCCTCTTTTATTGTAATTAATATCATCCATAATTTAATTTTTATATAAAACTTTTTGTTTTATCTTAAAAAGAATCTAAATACACATTCTTACTTAGTGTTTCTAATCAACATGTCGGTATAAAATTTAGTAAATTCAAATATGTTTTAGAAAACCATATTTTTTCTAAAAATATGGTTTTCTATATAAAAATATGTTTTAGAAAAATATTTTTTCTATTCTTCTCTCATATTAAATAATTACGAAAGGATCCTTTTATTAATGTGTTCTCTAAAGAAATAATTTTTGATAAAGTAAGAAAATTTTCTAAAACATCAAACTTTTTTAAAGATATAAAATTTTTAAAATTGATGTTTTTGAAAAATAATTTTTTTATAAATAAAAAATAATTAAATTGAAAATTTAAATAAGATATTTTTTGTAAATTTTGATATTTTTTAAAGCGATTTGTTTCAAAACAAAAAGTTTAACATTTTTTCGGAAAAACAAAAGTTTAGAACACAAGAGTTTAAAAGGTTGATATAATTATTTTATTACTTATTATTCTTATTTATACGTAATTTTAATATTATCATATCTTAAAATGTTATTTTACAATCAATAAATTTTTATTTTATTTATCTATACTAATAAATGATTACATGTGGTGACACATGTCATCAACAGATCTAACCTCACAAAAACTTTCCCGCCTAAACTTTCTTTAACAAATTTTCCACAAATCATGCTATATTTCTTGCTTGAAGTTTTTTATTTTATTTTAATTTTTTTTGAACGACAATAGTGAAGTTTTTATTTTTTTAACTACCTCAATCACACTAACCATTTCTAGGGATTTTGAATCTATGATATCAATCATCTCAAATCTTATTTAACCCTTTAAACCTTATGATCACAAATCCTTATTTTTATATAATCGATTTAAAATAAAAAGATAGAGTTTAAATATTTTTGTTTACATATTTAAATTATATATTTATAACTTTTAACCCGTCTGATACACGAGCTAATAACCTAGTTTAATCTATATAATACATACGATAAAAACCAGATTAGGCTAGGTTGTAAATATTTGTGAAAAATAGAGTTGGTTTAGATTGTACAGGTACAAGGGAAATAATAAACTATTATAAAATAAATAATACTAGTGATTAGCCTGCCCGCGCTTCGCGGCGGGGCTATTCCGTTTTTGAAAATAAATAAGAGTCAAAGCTGAAAATATGTAGGAGTCGAAGCATATATCACGTACCGGTTCACACAATAAAGCCCAAAATGGTCGAGATACAAATGCGTGTGTGTATATATATATTAAAATAAGTTTGCGATTACGTATGTTACTTATTTTAATTAAGATCTTCATAACGTGTTTAGAGTGTCAATAGCAGCCAGCAGGTTTTGTCGGTTTTATCGACATTAGTCACCTTGTAGCTTCTGTGGTCATCATTACGAGTAAATGTAAGGTAATAAGTAAAAGAAAGTGAAGCAAGTTGCATGTATAACAAACCCAAAGCGACAAACAGAAAAGTGACAAACAAAACAGCCGTTCGACACAACAATACATGTTAGATTATATGATTCAATACCATCAATGACTAAAACCAGTAACAAAATCTCCAACAGTCGTCATTGTTAACTTGAAGTCGCAAAAAAAAAAAAACAATTGATGACAACAATGCACACTTCATGCAAAAGATGACATGTCAAATCATTCTTAATCCAGAATAGAAAACAATAGTTTTCACTAACAATGTAATCTTGTTTATGAATAATAATTTGTTACAAAGAACAACAATAATTGTTTTTAACATATTCTTCATAAATTATAAGAGTAACTATGAGTAATAAGTTTGTAAACAATGCACACATGATGATAAAACACATAACGTATAAAAACTTTTGATCAAATAACTGAAAATAATTTGGAAAACACAACTATTATCGGTTATTAAATATAGAATAAATAATATAGAAAACAAAAAAAAATACATATGAAAGAAAACTAATTAAGAAACCATTAAAGAAACCTATTAATATTACTAAGTATGAACCTGTGTGGCTTCACTGTGCTCTACTCTACATAGCACAAAAGAGTTACTGTTCATCAAAGTTTGTAAATTCATATTATAGTTATTTACTCGCCGCGCGTTGTAGCGGTATCGTCGCGGCGTAATAAAGTATAGGTTACAGTCGATAGAACTCGTTTGTGAGCAAAATTTACGTCGAAACGTAAACTTACTCGAATTTATATGTTGAATGCAAATGTATTATATTTGATCCAACTTTTTTCCGGCCGCATTATGTCGATATATGAACAAATTAAAAAGGTAAAAAAAAAGGACGTTCATGTGATTTATCACATATTATTTAGGCTATAAATAAGATCATAATTCAAAAAAAAAAAATATAAAACAAAACATACTTTATACAATTACAAAAGTCTAATTATATTAATTTTTAGCATGCTTAAATGGAAAGGTATTTCATTTTTTTAAAAAGTTTTTAAACATAAATATTATATAAAATGTCAATGGAATGTCCTGTAAAAAATTCTAAAAAATTCTTACAGCAATACCGATCCCTTAAATAATAAAGATTTATCTAAGAGAGAAAATAATTTTACTCATTTACGTGTCATTAAATTGATTCTAGTATATAATTAATTAAAATTTCAGATTATAAAAACTTATGAGTCATCTTCAGTTACACTACCATGAGAATGAATTTTGGAAGAATTTAATAAACATTAAATTTAACTATAATAAAACGTAATTGAAATATAGATACCCATTGAATATTTGAACGTACCGGGGGATTTAATAATAAATATTTAATTAATAATAATATAATAAGCACAATATCACCTCCACTTTCATTACCCATCTTTCCTAAATCAAAAATGTCCCAACAACCCTTCGAAGACCACCACTGCCACCCGTAGGGCCGCCACCGTCGATGTTCCGACGACCACCGCCGCGATGCCGTTGCATGCATCAACCACTACCACCACCGCACAACGCCCTCCATCCCCCCTCCCCCCCCCCTCTCTCTCTCAGATCTGCAGGCCGCCGCCACCACCAAGACAAGACCATCATCACACCCATCACCGTCGCCGATAACAGTACCACAACCGCCCACCATGAAACCTGACCACAAACACCCTTGTTGCTCACCATCACCACCGTAAATCACCACTGGTCATCATCACCACCATATCCCACCACCACCGCTTTCCGCCTCCGTAGTTCACCGTCGCTGCCGCTAACCAAGGGAAGGGTACGGGGGTGGAGATGTGGTACCCGGTAATGGAGAATAAACACTAAACGAAGAAATGCTAAGATGGTGAGGGCAAAAGATGAGCTCTACCTTAGATTTTCACAACTTTAACAATCGAACACCACATCCAAGATCATCACTGCTTCCTACGGGCACCACCTCCAAAACCTTCCACCATAAAACCCATGCCGGCGAAGGGCACCACTCCACCGACCTTCTCTCCCACCTCGGCCACCAGCGGCCACAAGCTCCCACTGCTCTCTCTCTCTCTAAAGTTGAAATTCTAATTTTACCCTTTATTTACTATTCATCACGTTACTTTTTTCATATATAGGATAATGTAATATACAATTTCATATTATATTAATAGAATTACTATTCATCAAGTTGCAAAATTAACATTATATAATTACCCTTTTACCCCGTCCCTTGTGATCTTTCTCCCTCGTTCCTTCCTGCTCCCAGCCCTAATCACTCCCGCGATATCCCTTCCACCGATTCACCGCGCCACCTCCACCGCCACCGCCACCACATCCGTCGGCAACGCCACCACCACTCCCACCGATTCGTCGCTGATTCGCCCTAACTCGCGAACCCGAAATTGCTGTAATCACGAGCGACACAATGCAGAATCGGTTATTTCTTGATCTTAGATTTTTAATTGATTGAAGGAATTTGGGAGATTTCAACTGCACTGGAGTGATTCATCGCCGGAATTGAATCAGGTAATCGCATATTTTAAGTTTTTAACCCACCCGCAATGGTTTATCTCGAAATCTTCCTAATTTCTCTTCTTTTAGTGTACAAATCTGTTTGCATATGTAAAGAACTTACTAGACATACATAAACCTCATGCATTGTAGTAACTAGGAAACACATTCGACTGCGAATGCCACATAGTTATATACTCAAAAACAGATTGTTTATTTTTCTGCTTTTGAGTTGAATTTTTCAAGGTTTTAAATTTTCTATTGGAATCGCCAGCTTGTTTCTTTTTCGTAAGTGTTATTGGGTTGCCCAAATAGATATTGGATGAAACACTATATGCTTAATATTAAGTTATAACTAGCCATTCAGGTTTTTTTCATGCCATTGATTGATTTAGGGGTGTTTGTATGTGCGTGTTTAAAATGATTAGTTTATCGTTCTTAATCACTTTAGAAATCTGTGTATGTGACTGCCACCAACGGTTCCATGTTTGCCTGATGAAAAACTGTGAACATTTCCTTTCCCCTTTTGTTTGTGTATCTCATTATTAGTAATTGTTAGCCAAGTATATGTTAAAAATGCAAACGGCTAATTTCTGTAGTTGCTGGTGTGTCATGGTCACCTGTATCAGGGTGTTCGGGGATGTGAAGGTGAAGTTGATTATTGTAATTTCCACTATCAAATAACCACTTTTGCAAAACATGTTTTTCTTGAAGCAGTTCCTTGTAGCCTAAAGCCAATGCAATTATGACCATCGACTGATTTAGGGGTGCTTGGTTTTTGAGTTTTCAAAGTAACATTGATGTTTTAAGTATCAAATTGTCATATTATTATTTAAAATAAAGGATAAAGATGCAACTTTAGTTTACCAACATCAGTTTTCTGGTCCAATATTTTATTATATGACCCTAAAGAATCTGAAAATCAAAGTGAGAATCATTTCGTGAAACTTAGTTATTTTGACTGCACATCCAAACACCCCTTTATTATTTGTTGCCCCACTTTGTAATTTAAGTAGTTAAATGTTAATTTACAAATTTGTTTTTCTTTACTGTTGGTCATTTCAACATTATGTTCAGGTTTAATATCCTAATCTGATCAGGTGAGCTGTTATCCTTGTTGTTGCAAGGGATTTACTATGACTTCATCACCTTCACCATCAACTGAGAATCATAGCTCTGATGTCGTCACTGACGCAGCAAATTCATCCAAAAACAAAGATATTTCTTCTGAACATGTGGAAGATGAGAACGAGGATGAGGAAGGAGATATTGATTTCAACCCTTTTCTGAAAGAAGCGCCTTCTCTAGAAGCTTCGTCAAGCCTTAGCTCTGAGATTGAAGAGTTTGATGCTGATGTTGTTGACAGCAGGGAGAATCACTCCCCTGTGGTTAATGTTGCTAATGCCCCTGATGGATTGCAAGATGATGGTGTTGGAAATGTTGAACCAAACATTGCCAAGATTACAGTTGCTAATGATGTTACTGGTGAAGGGTGTGGTGAGACGTCACAATCCCAAAAGCTCAATGTTGATAGTGACGATGAGGATGCCATATGGCGGCGCACCAGGGCTCGTTATTCTCTTGTCGGGTCCACTCTTGATGAACTTGAGACTTTCCTTCAAGAAACGGATGACGAGGATGACCTTCATCATAACATTGATGATGAAGAAGAATACAGGAAGTTTCTTGCAGCTGTCTTAAACAATGGAGATGCAAGTTCAGGCGCCGCTCAAGAAAATGATGTTTTAGATGAAGATGAAGATAATGACGCTGACTTTGAATTAGAACTTGAAGAGGCACTCGAGAGTGATGTTGATGAAAATTTACATAGCATGTCCCAAGATCGGGAACATGAGCGTGCTGGTAGGCGACCTGAAACAAGACAGAAAAAACGTCAAAAAGCCAATGTTCGACAAAATGAGTTTTCAGGACATACTAGTAGACCATTACGTCCTATTCTACCTTATGCACCGATTTCTCTAAACACATATGGCTCTATGTTTCAGAGTAATTCAGCTGCAAGTAATGATTACGTATGTGCATTCACACCACATCAGATAGGGCAGTTGCATTGTTTGATATATGAGCATGTGCAGCTCCTCGTTCAGCTGTTTTCTCTTTCCATTCTAGAACCTTCTAGACAACATATCGCCACACAAGTTCAAAGGTTGCTTTCAGAGATGCTTTGCAGACGTGATCAAGTACTTGCCTCTCAAAGGGTACCATATCCTAGTTGTTGTTTTAGCTTGCCATACATTCATTCAGCTGTAACATTTCAGAACATCTCTCAGTTTTCCACTGTTTCTAATTCGGCAATCCCTACGGATGGTTTTTTCTGGGTGCCTTTTGTCAGTGATACTGTCCTATCTGTTATAGATGTGGCCCCACTGAATTTAGTTCAAAGCTATATGGACGATATATCCATTGGTATGTCTTCTATTTGAACTTCTATTGTTTTGTTACTTAAGTTTCGTACCAACCATTGTTTTGGTGTACTAACAGCTGTTCAAGAGCATCAACAGAGACGGTTAGAAGCTATGTATGATGCTACCGTTGACAGGGAGTGTTTATTTCCTTTTAACAGTGTTCCTTCTTCAGCTGGTGTCTCCTCTGATCCTACTGTGGTGCCTGATAGAGCTAGTGACCAGAAATCAAAGAAGACTATTGCTGCTGCACTTGTTGAAAGGTCTAAAAATCAATCTATTGCTTTAGTTCCCAAAGACATTGCAAAGTTAGCCCTGAGATTCTTTCCACTCTTCAATCCAGCCCTATTTCCACACAAGCCACCCCCTTCATCTGTTGCAAATCGAGTGCTTTTCACTGATTCTGAGGATGGGTAAGTTACAAGCTCACGGGTTGTCAAATGTGCATGCTATTTCATAAAGTAGTAAAGTGATGACCTTAGGATTTTACTATTCTTATTGAATAGCATTAATGCTTCTGAAGGCTGCTTGTCTCATGAAATTGTGGGTTTTTTGACATCAACAATCTTTCTTGACTCATCTTTTGCTTTCTTTTGATTGTGTGAAATATGCAGGTTATTAGCTCGAGGGTTAATGATGTATAACACTGACTGGAAGGAGATTCAGAAAAACTTTCTACCCTGCAAAACACCACATCAGGCAAGTTTCTAATAAGTCTGTTCTCTTGTTATCTTGGACATTCAGATCATAATCATGTTGATATGCTTATTAAATTATGATGTTATAAGGATATTCAATGTTTATCATCTACGATTGTCGAACAGTACTTTACCTAAAACAGCTTAGAGGGCTTAAGATGTAAGTTCTGTTGTTAAGATGCTTATTTACAACAAGTATTTAGAACGTGATCATTTAAACACTTTTTCATTAGTTGGAGCTCTCTTTTTTCTTTATGGAATTGTCATGGACTCATGGACCCTTGATTTTTGGGAATGCTTTTCACAATGTTCTGTAGTTATTTCATTAGCATGGTGCATATTTGAATGATATTCTTGTTCATTTATATATCCAGATTTTTGTGAGACAGAAAAACCGTGCATGTTCTAGAGCACCTGAGAATCCAATAAAGGTATGTAATTTACGAATCACCTTCTCATTTGTATAATGTGTAATTATAAACTAGTCATTCTAAGGTTACAAGAATGAGCTTCATTTGGATTAATATGTGTTTTAGGTTATTACATAAACACACAACAAGATGAAAGTGCGTAGTGGCATATGCAAACATTTTATTGTGTTCTGTTTGGGGATATCAAATCAAGAGTTCATCATTTTTCTGTTAACTATCAGTATATCGTAATTGATGCTTGCAAATTGAACTAAAATCAGTTATTTTTTCAACAAGAGAGTTATGAAGATTCACTTGACTAGTCATTTTAGTTTCTTCCTCAATTGGAATTCTCATTAATATATATGTTGCAGGCAGTTCGAAGGATAAAAACCTCTCCTTTGACTCCACAAGAGAAAGTTCTAATAGAGGAGGTATTATTTTTTTTTTATGAATTATGCCAACATACCAACTATGCCTGGAAGTACATCTTATGCGACTCTTGTTCAAAGTAAAACAATCCTTAATGTCATGATGCTGATGTAACAACTCAGGGATTAAAGATTTACAAACTAGATTGGATGGCTGTATGGAAGTACATGGTCCCTCACCGGGACCCGTCATTGCTCCCTCGTCAATGGCGCACGGCGATCGGAAACCAGAAGTCATACAAAGGAGATGAACTTACAAAGGCAAAGAGACGCTTATATGAGTCACAAAGAAGAAAGTCAAAACTTGAAGGGTCAAGATTACAAACAAGTGCTGTTGGTCAAAATAGTCAAGGCTGGTCAAACGAGCATGAGGCTAATCCACTTCCTGGCTTTCCAGCTGTATGTCCTTGCTTGGATAGCTGGCATCCTTTTGTTTATTACCTTTTATTTGTTTTCTAAACAAAACGTATTGTAATTGCAGAATGGCAGTACTGATAATGGTGGTGGAGAAAATAACAGTTGTGATGATGGTGGAAACAATGAAGATGAAGCTTATGTGCATGAGGCGTTTTTGGCTGATTGGAGACCAGCTTCATTTGGGGTTTCAAATGTAGGAGAAAACCAACAAGTTGAATTATTTACACGTAACAGATTAACAAACGACACGAGGCTGGTAAATATTCATCCCCAGAATCCTAATAATAGTTCATCTCACCAAGTCCCTGCTAAATTTGTGAGACCCGAAGTAAATATACGACCTTATCGAGCTCGTAGATCTACTTGTTCTCGCCTAGTGAAACTAGCTCCTGACTTGCCACCTGTCAATCTTCCACCTACTGTTCGTATAATGTCAAAGTCAGCCTTTTCAAAATACCAAGATGAAGCTTCTAGCAAGGTGAGACAAAATGTAGTTTTAAGTCAACCAAGGACAGGTCATCAAAGTGAGAGAAATTCAGTGAGATGTGCTACTGGTAATGATAATGCAGTTGAAAAGGGTGATTCAGATCTCCAGTTGCATCCTTTATTGTTCCAGGATCATGAAGATGGGAGTTTACCATATTACCCTTTGAACGGAAGTGCCAGTTCTTCTAGTTCCTTTGACTTCTTTCCCAATAATCCTGCGCAGTTAAATGTTAGCCTCTTCCGTTATTCTAATCAAGCAAAACATACCTTAAATTTCTTCAACAACTCTCTGAAATCTAAGGAGTTGAGTTCATCATTGACTGGTGTTGACTTCCATCCGCTTCTGCAAAGAAGTGATGATGGAAATGACCAGTCTAGTGGTACACCTTTAAATTTATCAACACCCAATCCAACGGCTATAAATGCTGTACCTCGTAGCCCTAACGGGTTAGACTTGGATATCCGGTTAAGTTCTATTGCGCGAAGAGAGAATGGTACATCTGCTCATGAGTCTGGAACTACTGAAATGCAGCCTAGGGATTCACATGGTTTACCTGAGGAAAATGGAAATGATGCTGATTTAGGTCCTGGTTCAGTGGGTGTTAGACATGATGAAATTGTGATGGAACAGGAGGAACTAAGTGACTCAGAGGATGATGACATGGCAGAAAGTGTGGAGTTTGAGTGCGAGGAGATGACAGACAGCGAAGGAGAAGGTGGATCTGATTCTGATCATGTTGAAGACGTGCAAAATGAGGTACTTAACTTTAAAGTGTCATAAATTCTGAGTTTATTTCAAATAACGTGCAGGCTAGGTTGTACTGTTGTAAACTTGCTACACGCTCGCACACACAGTAATAACTATAGAAACAATAAATCAAAGACTCTTTATGTTCAGCAGCACTTTTCCCACGTCTAAGTCACATATTAGACTGCTAAATGGATTATTTTATTGTAAGTAGGATGTGCAAGATGATTCTTTGCCAAAAGTTATGTTCCATGGAGATGATAGTGATCAAGATGAACCAATGTGCCAAGAAACTGCTAATTCTGATGAAAAGAATGAATCACCAAGTTTGTTAGGCTTGAGTTTAAACCCTAAACTTCCTGTTACCAGAAGTTGTCATGCCAACAGATCTGCAAAGAAAACATCGTTACGTCAGCAGTTGGATGCTGCAACGCAGGTGAAGAAACCCAGAAAACGGGCACAAAAACTGGATCCAAGGTGACTTTATGCACACGATCCAGGTATGAAATACACAGGTACTAACATTATTATTACAAGTACAAATGTAAAGTATGCTGATTAGATTTGTTTTTGTAAATATTGATTGAATTAATGAATTTTTTAGAAAGAAGTATTTGATTATCTGTTTCAGCTCTATTTTTGGAGTTTGAGGACGTTTCAGCTTTAATCATTAGATTTTTTTTATGTTTTTTTGTTTAGTTAATATTTATTATTTTTCTCGTCAGCTTCTACTATTAGATTTTTTTAAAATTACTATAAAAGTTGCACAAAAAAGAAATATATATGTCAAGAGTTATATTAGAGTTTTATTTTTTTCCTGTCAAATGATAACAAATTCAGCATTGTTTAATTTTTTAATATGCTAATAATATTAGATTTTCTTCATTAATCCAGTTAAATACACCTGTAGTGGGTGTTTGGAATTTTGTTTTTCGAGAGAGCACTGACGCAGAAAATTAAAGAAAATAGTGTTCTTATAGAGAAAATATGATATTAAATAATACACGCATCTTTTAACATGTCATTCCTAAATGCAGAATCTATTTGACAAACCTAATCCTCAACACCTGTAATTTATATTACTTTTGTGTATGATAATTAATAATAACATATTTTATAACTTCCATATATCACTAGTAACAAAACTTGTGTACCTTTATGCACAATAGAAGAATATACGAAGTCTAGGCCCTTTAAAATGATTGTCATATTATAACTGTTGTTATAAATCACCATGTGATGGTTAACTAGTTGTAAATTGACTTTATAAGATATGATCCTTTTCTTTTTAATCTGACAAATTTAGGGTTAAAAGATTATAATTTCTTGAGATAATTCACAAGCATATGTGAACGTTTAAGTTGTAACTTGCACTAGATTTATACTCAAACTATTTGCCTTATCACTTAAGGTAACAGTATGGATCCGTGAGCTTGAGGCTCACATCGTCATATCATCTCACTAACAAACACCCCTACACTACTCGTGTGAGTGGTGAGTGTGAGGCTTGTAACTTGCAAGTGAGCGCATTCATGGGAGTGAATTCAACATGTGAAGTATCTAGTAATCAATTTAGTTTTTTAATTAAAAAAATATCAGATCAACCCTCGCACTCACATTGCTATACTCTTGGGATGAGCAAGTAACAACGTTTATGTGACGTTTACATGAGAAGACTCACACTCACTCACACACCAGTTTACCTCACACCCTTACTCTGGATCTTGGCTAATCAATTGTGAGAATATTATTTAGGAAATGGTATATCCTTTCTGGTGGGCAAATTGAAGGAGAGACTAGTACCTTTTGATACATATGCATATGCGGTACCAATATCATACCCTTTTGTGCTCAGTAAGGGCCAATTCTTTCATTGGCCAAAACCCAAAATTGCTTTTGAAACTTGTAAAACATTATAGCTAGGTTGTACATTCTGTTACCAAAGCATAAATTAGTAAATCTCACTAGCGTAAATGGTTGAAGTTGAACTGTTAAAAAAAGTAACGTTGTAAAACTTGATAAAAATTCAAACATAACTATATAATAATATAGTCAATTTATTTATGGAACATAAAAAAATTATATATATAAGTTCCAATGATATTACTGTAATATCAGAGGATTTAATTTTAATGAATGAATTGGTGACATAAAGAGCTCATATGAACTCAAGTTAAAAAATATTTGATTGAACCAATGATTTTATTTATATGGTTAATGTGAGGTACCCAAAATCTTATTATAATAGGGGGAGGTTTTGGTTGAAGTCTCACTTGTGATAAGAAAAAGGAATTTCATATTGGGTCGGAGGATTTTCTCTCATTTATGGTTAGTTTCCTCCTAAGGATGATCTCGGGTTGCGTACTCGAGTGATAAAAACGATCGGATGAGCCACTGACCTTTTAGTGATCTAATTAATCGTTAAAAAAATTATTTGTATGCATGAGGATGCATGGAAAAAGTTACCTGTATATATAATAAACTGTTTGGTAGCTTATTAATGACCAATTAAAATTACAGTTACTTTTTAACCATTAAAAGACTATGAATTATTTGGAGGTAATAATTAAAATGCTACAAAACAACCATAAGTGTGAACTGTTATCACGTACTGGAATTAGTATGTATTATTGTAATATTTTAAAAAGCTTGTACATCATGCAATTTTAACTGTACCTTGTCTTCCATCCACCAACACAAAAACATTGTGCCAAAAGAGTACATACACAATATTAATTGGGGTGTCTTGATAAACCCCTCATCCATACATGATCATGATCATGATCATCTCCATCCACTCAAAAACCTCATCCACATTCCAAACTCTTATTTCACACATACCATTCACCATACAAGAAAAAGATAAGATTTTTATCAAGAAACATAACCTCTTCACACACCCCTCACCTCCATTGTTGAGTTCTTGAAGAACCCTAAATTAAAAATCATGTCTTGCTCCAATCTAACAATGTGGGTGTCTTCAAAACCATCTCTTGATTCATCATCAGCCCTCTCTTTCAGATCTTTCATCACCCCTGTTCAAATTCCCACTTCAAACCCATCAAACTCCAACTATCTCATCTCCAAATCTTCTTCTTCTATCCACTGCAACCTCCGTGAGCTTCGCACTCGTATCGATTCAGTGAAGAACACACAGAAGATCACCGAGGCAATGAAGCTTGTTGCAGCTGCAAAAGTCAGAAGAGCTCAAGAAGCTGTTGTTAACGCAAGACCCTTTTCTGAAACCTTAGTTGAAGTGCTTTACAGCATCAATGAACAGCTTCAAACAGAAGATGTTGATGTCCCGTTGACCAATGTTCGTCCGGTGAAGAAGGTGGCGCTTGTGGTGGTCACCGGAGACCGTGGTCTCTGCGGTGGTTTCAACAACTTCATCTTGAAGAAAGCTGAAGCAAGAATTCAAGAGCTCAAGACTTTGGGTCTTGATTATGTTGTGATCAGTGTGGGCAAAAAGGGTAACTCATACTTCCAACGGCGACCGTACATTCCGGTGGATAAGTTTCTTGACGGAAGCAATCTTCCGACTGCAAAAGAAGCTCAGGCGATTGCAGATGATGTGTTCTCACTGTTTGTAAGTGAAGAAGTTGATAAAGTGGAGCTTTTGTACACAAAGTTTGTGTCTTTAGTGAAATCTGACCCTGTGATTCATACCTTACTTCCATTATCACCTAAAGGAGAGATCTGTGATGTTAATGGAGTGTGTGTTGATGCTGCTGAAGATGAGTTCTTCAGGCTGACCACTAAAGAGGGGAAATTGACAGTTGAAAGGGATGTTGTTCGGGCCGAAACGATGGATTTTTCACCAATCTTGCAGTTTGAACAGGACCCTGTTCAGATTCTTGATGCTTTGTTGCCATTGTATTTAAACAGTCAGATCTTGAGGTCTTTACAGGAGTCATTAGCAAGTGAGCTAGCTGCAAGAATGACTGCAATGGGGAATGCAACGGATAACGCTTCGGAGTTGAAGAAGAACTTGTCTCGGGTTTACAATCGACAGCGTCAAGCCAAGATTACTGGAGAGATTTTGGAGATTGTTGCTGGTGCTGATGCACTAGCTTGATCATCTATCTTCATCATGTTTGGTAAATGGTATAGTTTTTAATTGTTCAATCATATGTGTGTTTAATGTGGTGAATTTGATCATAATATGTGTTTTTTACAGGCGAAATTGTGGAGGATGTTGAATTTTTTTCAGGATTAATTGTAATCTGTAATGCTAATACTCCCTCCAAACATTGAATTTGTGTATTTGAATATATCATCATATATGAATAAGTCTTTGGTATCTTGTGAGTGACCCATCGAGCTAGTGTTAGAATGAGTGTTAGGGTATCAATAATACCATGTTCGACAATAAAAGTTTTGGCGTAGGTAACACTGTAAGATACAAATTTATACTAATAATCCTTTACAATGTGGGACACATGGCATTCTCACAATGCCTCACCCAATTATTTTCCCGCCTAAACTATTTATTTTATTTTTTAAAAGTCAAGTAACTAATTTTCATATATTTTTATTTCTCTTTCTATTATAAATTCAAATTCTTGAATTAATAATTTTTAAAGTATTTTTTCATTAAATAAAAACTAAGTATAAAATATATTTTTTCAAAAATAAAATTTTCTAAAACTATGATTTTCTAAAAAAGTGAAGCTTTTTTAAATTATGAAATATTTAAATTCAATCTTTGTATAAAATAAAAGTTTTATAAAAGAACATTTATTTAAAACAAATCCAGAGTTTTTAAACAACAAAATACTGATAAAATAATAAAAACTTTTCAAAGCAATTTTTTAAAACGAAAGTTTTAAAAATAATAAAAAAATCAATACTTAACCATACATAAATTTAATCATATGTTATATTAAAATAACATTTTACAATTCCTACTAATCATCAATAAATATTTAATATTTTTGTTATTCAACCCGTGTAATATACGGGGATATAACCTAGTTGTAGTATATTTATCCTAAAGTAATTGTAGGAATTGTTGTAAAAGAAAAGGTTAATTTTGAACTTCGATTTTATTTTTAGTATCTTTTCAAAACATGTTATATTAGAGCTTCCGCATCAAGAAACCAGGTGAAAGATTATGTAAATCCAATCAATGTCACGCATCAAGAAACTAGGGTTAATTTGTTGAAATAGAATGATCAAAATGTGCGTTTGAGGTCAAGGTTCAAAAAATATATCTTCAATAGGGTGTAGGGTCGGAGGGAGTGGAAGCGTCAATGAGCGGACGCGTGGAGGCTGTTGCCGACGTGGTGCCTCAGGCACCGATGAGAACAACGTCGCAAGCAGGCCGATATTAGCAAAAGGAAGCAACGAGTTATTTGTCCCGATTTGGAGGGGAAACACAAGGAGCTGGAAAAATAAAAATGCAACAATGAAACTGGGAAGCAGAAACACTATTTCCCAGCTTCTTTCCTTGCGCTACCGACTGATAGTTGGCACCCACTTCCGCAGTCCCCCCCATTCTAAGAACTTATTATTTGGGTTTCGCTTGATAGTCTACCTACACCCTTGCTTAAAATTGTCATCCCGAACTAAAGGCATAGAAAAATGATTTTCACGAGCTTCCCTCCTTCTCTCTCCGACTTGGGTCTCTCTCACTTTGTCTATGGAGGTCCTCTACCGCCTAAAAGCTGGTTAAGCCACACCCACGCCCACCTGGACGTCGTTGCAGCCTTGCAAGTAATCTAAAGAGTTGTTTAGTAACCTTGTGCTAAGCAATTAAAACGAGTATGGACCCAAAGCCCAGTTTATAAGTCTCTAGCTCGTGTCTATTAGGCAAACTCTCTAGGCTTTATATTATGTTTGGGTTTTAGCCACTCAGTTTCAAAACTCTGTTAGGCTTTTTGTTCCCATATGTTCTCTTGGGTCTTCTATTTTGGGCTAACCCAACCCACAACAATTTATGGCATCGAACCGAAGACAAAGTCGTTGGTAAACTTCTATGATTCTTTTAAAGTTAACTTACTTTAACTCTATTGGTTTCATTTTTTTTTATTTAATTACCTTAAACTCTTCTATACTTAAAACTTTTCTTTTACAAAATATGTAGTAGGATCTTCATTTCATGGGTCTTAAAAAAAAATTGCAAGTGCAATTTATAAATTTCATTGTTCATAATAACAAACGCGATAGAATCATGCGAGTCACATTTTTTTAAACATAGAAAACGTAAAAACGTAAACACCAGTGTGTCCTATCTGGGCAGATACGTATGATAGGGTAGGGTGATATTCATGTCATCATGTGATTAGGAAAAAAGAAACAAAATTCTTATTAAAAGTTTTGATATAATATTATACCGGCCAGTGGGTTATTCCCATACGTTACGATGATTTGGTTCTGGATAATATTTGTATCGAAACGTAAATAAAAATAAGCACGTCGTAACTGTACATTTAGAATGAAAAAACATTACGTTGTTGTGCAAATGAGAGTTAATGAACACATTTATAAAAATATATTAGATTTGACTAGATTTGGTTTTGAATAAAGTTCATACCCAAACATAGATAAAAATTAGCACATCACAACGGTATATTAGAAATTTTAAAAATCATTATATTTTAAAGTTTTAATATAAATGGTGTTATGGCACAAATTAGATAAAAGTTATATCACAATATGAATAAAAATAAGTATGTTGTAGAGGTATATTCAAAATTTATCAAAACACTATGTTGTTATGAAACCGAGTGTTGAAAAACATGAGAATCCGGCTTGGTTTAATAACATTTATATCAAAACGTATATAAAAATAACCTTACACTCGACACTAGTATATTTAGAAATTAAGAAAATATTATATTTTAAAGTTATAACAAAGTAACTAAATATGTTCAAAGTTAACATATATATCAAATAAAAAATTATAGAAAACTAAAAACAAAACAAGTTTTAAACACTTGTACTTAGAAAAAAGCCTTAATGTTTGTACATTACTTAACTTTAACCCACTTAGTTAATTACAATAAATTAAAAAACTTGAAATAATAATATATGTTACATTAATTAAATCATTAATTATTGTAAAAGTTTAAATAAAAAGACTCTTAAAACTAAAAAAACGTAATAAGTAATCTTAACTATTAATCTTCTTAATCAATAGTTAAAATCAAATTACAAAAAAAAGTTTGTTACATGAGTATTTCTGAAAAAATAGCCATTTTTATTGACTTTTTGCAAGTTCTCTCATTTTTTTAAATGTTCGTAACTTTTATTTACGACATTATTTTTTATACAAATTACACCAAAAAAACGAGCATTTTTTCCTTTAAACAATAAAAATATTGTTATATAAAATAATAATATATTTTTTATGTTTTTAAATCATATCTCGTTATTGTATCTTTAGTGCAGTTCATTTTGTATTTTTGTTAGTTATTGTGTTTTTTTTAATAATATTGTGTTTTTCCAAAATGGTGAATTTTAAAAAAATAAAATGGTGAAATAACACTTTTGTGTACCTCAAATATGTAAAACATAATAATAAATTAACAACTAATTTATCTAATACATTAAAAATAATAACAAAATAACACAATGTATCATTATGTTATCTTGAACACTATAAGTTTTGAAAAATACATTGGTAAAATAATATCATTGTGTACCTACAATTGTAAAACGTAATGATAGATAACAAGTTTATATAATCTATAAAAACAATGATAAAACTAGCACATTGCGTTATCTTCAACACTATGAGTTTTGAAATATAATTGATGAAAGTATATCACTGTGTACATTTAATTGTAAAACACAATAATAGATAACAAGTTTATATAACCCATATAAACAGTGACAAAATTATAAAAAATGATCTAAAACATAAAATACAATGATTAATACATATAACAAATGATGTAAAATATATGACACAATAAATTGATATATATTTGATATAATGAACGTATAAAACATAATGAGCTGATGTTTTTGACAGAATGACTAAAATGCCTCGTTTCTTTATAACAATAAAAAGACACATGTCAAGCCTACAATCATTCTTATGTTTTTTAGATTAAATACATTTTTATACTATAAACCTACCCAAATTTATTTTGTATATAGTTGTATAACACTGAAATAAACAAGGTTACTGGATTTAATAATCTCAACTTCTATTATTTACCAGAATTAACCCCCAACTCAGGAAATATTTACAGACACTTCAAACTTTGAGTTTATTTTCCTCTAGTGATCTCTTACTAACAAAGAGTTAACATCTGTTAGTTTTTTTTTTTTATGAAATGAGGCCAACTTTGAGCCATTTTTCAACTCTACCGTCACCCAGCCTCTATCAAGTCCGTTTTTTGGTATCTAACCTACATCGTCACTTGAAATCTACCGCCAACGAGTCAAGTGGTTTAGGTCAGAAGGTCGTGATTGACAGGTTTTAGGGTGCAAAAGTTTCAGATTGACGGACCCGATGGTTGATTTCGACTTTCTGCTTAATGTTTTGGCCATATAAGTAGTCCACGCTATCAAAAAACTAACAATGTTAACTTTCAATTAGTAAGAAATCATTGAAGGAAAATAAGTTTAAAGTTGAAAATGTCTGTAAACATTTACTGAGTTAAAGTTAATAATGATCAATAATTGAAAGTTGAGATTATTAAAATACGATAAACCGAATAAAAAGGCTATCAATTTAATTGATAGTATACTGTTTACATTTAAATAAAGAAATTTAAGGGACTTATGGTGTCAAAAACAAAATGGTAGAAAGAGTAAAACTTACGTCTCCCTATCATGTGATTGGTAATTTGGTATGCATACTTTCATTTTTCACATTATTTTCCTTGTATACATTTTACTTTCCATTTCACCTATGATCACAAAGCATAGAATTTTATTGATTGTTTGATCACTTTACATAGAATCATAAACGTGTTGATGGAAATTAAGATTTGTTATATCAAAATTGGTTACTTATTAAGCTGATTTGAATTAAAAAGTGGTGATGTTTTCTTTTATTTAACACGTATTATAGAAAAAGAATTTGAACGCTTGATGTTACACAAACGTGTGTGAATGCTAGCTACAGAAAGATACATGTGATCGATCACTGTTTTTTACCACAACAAAACAAAAACGCTTGTACGTGTTATTAGCTTGCTACTAGGGAGATTAGCAACACTAGCCATGTGATTAAGGAGTTCAAGGGTGAAAACATTGTGTGCATGTGTATTTAAATTCAAAATCTGATCTAAGGAAAACGTCAATATCTAGCTATCTTGTATGTATCCTTTTTAGAGTTGTCCTTAGCAAAAATCCATCAATCATGTGGTCGAGGGTTACGCTACCTCTTTGTTTGCTTCTTTTATTTGTATCTCAAGATCATTATTTGACTCAAGCATCAAGAGTTTATAAGTTTTATCAATCTACCACTATGGTTAGTTATGATCAAGTTGATGTCCGTTTTTCACCAACTAAATTCATGCTAAACCCACATCCCTGCCATCGACGGGAGGAGTCCAACGGCAAACTATGGCTAATCATGATCAAGTCGATGCTTGTTTTTCACCAATTAAATTTAAGCTAATTGATCCCTTCTTTACCACCAAGTGAAGGGCCTTAACGAACAGCTTATGCAATATTATTGAATCATATACCAACAACGACAAAATAAATTTAACATGATAGATTAAAATTTTAAATATTATGGTATTAAGTGGTATTAGACCATCTCCATTGCAGACCATGAGAGGCCATCCGTAGCCCATGTGAAAGCGCCTAGAAGGGTTCGACTAGAGTGGGACGCTTATGGAGGTACCGCTCTTCCATAAAAGTATCAAGAAATGTCTTTGTAAGAGGGAAGGAGAGAGAAAATATTAAACAAGCCCATTGATTAAAAAAAAGAAAACAAGAGTCGGTCATATCGGGCAAGGGTGACGTGACGCGTCGGTCCCCTCCCCACTGTAGATGGTTTTATTATAATTATTTGTGGTTTTATTATAATTATTTGTGGTTGTGGATGGAATTTTGGAAACCAAACATTTATTGGAGAAACTGATGTCATATACATGTATGTGTGGTCCTCCAACTTGTAAATATTTTATGTGGTGGGGTGGCTACAAAAAACATAGGCAAAATATTGGATTTGAAAAATAACATTAGGTTATTTTTCAGAAGTAAAAAAATCCATTTTATTTTTATGGGAATATGTTTCGTACATATTAATACTTGGTAATAATATATGTACAATATATACTAATAAACTTAGAGATTATATAAAAATTAAAAAGGCTTGGGTTATATTTATTTTTGTTATTAAGATACCCTGATATCTCTCTCTCTTTCTTTCTGTCTATGTATTTATATGTGTGTATAAAGCTATAAAAAGAGAAAGAGAAAGAAAATAATTTAGGTGTATCAATAACAAACCTTATCCACTAAAGAAAAAAAAATAACTCCTAGCATAGAAAAACCCCTTACTAACCGGGACTTCATGGCCTAACCTTTTCTTTTACACATAAAACAATGTGCTAAGCGTGGGCAAGCGAGGACAAGCAGCAGCTATGCTGCCAACCTTCAAAGTAGGAGTTCGGGATCTTGTCATGAGCATGCTCCAGAGAAGTCAGGTGCCCACATATATAGAGTCAAAAGAGATACGGAATCCGAAGGGGAGGGGGGTTTTCTTCGGGGCTCGAGAGATGTACACTAAGGCTAGATCCGGACTAATCCTAGCCTATTCTTATGAAGGAAGGTGAGCATGAAGCAACGGCTAGATCCTCACAGTGCGAAATTCCTCACCGAGATGACTGGACAACCGATCGCACCAGCGGAGCGATTAAAAGCGTTTTTGGAGCAAAAGTTCTGTTCAAAAACCTCGTCCGAGAACTTGTATAGAGAAGGATTTCTAGCGGCGCAGCATGGTAATTTTTTTATTTAGTTGTTTTCAAATTATTGGGTTGCATCCTTATTTTTGCTAGAATGATAATTTTATTAATGTAAAATAGTTTACGGATTATTTAGAGACATTTATCCAAGTATTTGTATTCAACATTTACAAGGGATTTTTACACAAATAACATAATATTTAGAAAATTTGTAATACACCAGCATTTAGTGTTGCAGTATTTGTAGGACCAAAATAGTTATAGTACATTCAAATATGTTGGTTGCTATATTTGTAGGACCACAATTTCTTGTGTTGAAAAATTGATTAGTATTTGACGTAACTATGAATGCAAAAATAATTGTACTACCACTACATATTGATTGGGATTTGGGAGGTAGGTTATTATGGCATATGGATTAATTAAATATTACCCTATATTTAAAAAAGTAAGGTAAGGAACAGTAATTCTACGATTTTTGGCCGTTCAAATTTTGATCTATGGTTATAGAATCAGAAGAGTGTTCAATTGAAGGGTATTTTGACAAGTATCAACACCAACACGTGTCCAGTTTTGGTTTTCAATGGTTGGCGGTGAGGGTAAAAGAATGGAGAGAAAGAAATGGAATCGGTTGAAAAGAACGAACACCGCCGGCGTCATCTTCTACGTCAGATCCACCTGCTATGGTCGGGTGTCTAAGTTCTTCAAGCAACAAGGCACTAGCTACTCTTATAGCTTCAAACCTTTTCTTTGTTTTGTGCTTGCCTGATACATTCAGAAGGAGAAAGAGGAGTGCAGTGAAGAGGGAAGTGTTTTGGAGGAGAAGGCGGTGGCCACCGCTTTCACCGAGAAGCCATCGCCGCCACCTGATAGTTGTCATCGTCGTTGGCTGACATCGACTTCGAATGGAGCTGCTCCACCGTCGTTGGATCAGGCTAAGAATGAATCTCAGCTTGAAATTCTTTCTAGAAGCAGCCATTTAAAGAGGTTGTCATCCTCGTCGGAGCTGTTAACATCACCGCTACTTCATATGTCACCTTCCGCTCCACCATCATCGCTATAGAATCGCTCGGCCTTTCAAAAACCTAATCTTTATAACCTCATATTTCTTGCTATGTTCCGATCAGAACCTTGCACCGACGACTTGGAAGGGAGTCCGCCGCCGACACCATTATTAATACAGATGAAAGTTGCTTCTACTTCCCTTTCACATAGCAATGTCACCATTTGGCTCTCTCAAGTAAATTTTTTTATTCTTCTTCACATTATAATTCACTGTAATTAATTTTAATGTTGAAATGAAGTTAAATTTAAACTGAAATGTTGTTTGATTTTTAGGGCACATGAAGATATTGGAGTATAGAGATTAGAAATTGAAACGGACTTTTAGTAGCCAACCAAGGTATGTGATTTCATTGCAATTTTATATGTATATGATGCTTAGATCGCTTTGTTCATGTTTTAAATATTGACCTTGTACAAATTTGTTGGATGATTGAGAAGGATTACATGGCTTTTTTATGCTTACATGCTGCATCTCCTCGCAAAGGATATTTCTTAGTTTATAATGTTTCAATATCTAGAAGATAATCCCTAAGGATATTTCTTAGTTTATAATGTGAAGCACTACATGCATAAAACCTGTTTCATTTCATAATTTTGTGACTTATAAGTTTTTTGTGTCTAAATATCGTGAACCAGGTTCAATCTTTGCAAGGATGGTACCAATTTACTAATAGCTTGGGACAATCATAGTGCAAGTAACGCTTTACAATTCCATATATTATTTTATCACATTATACTAAAACTTGTAACATGATATGCAATTTTTTGGCCTTTGGACAGATTAAATTATTAGACTCTGAAGAAAGAAAATATATTCTAACACTAACTAGACACATCGGAAGTGTGTAAAATCCATTAGTGCCTACCCTTCTAATAATCCTTCCAACACTGAAAATGATATCCTAAGCTCCTATCCATAGTTTCTCATTAATTGTAAGTTTGATCGTGTAACTTTAAAAGACCATGAATGATGCTTTTGACAAATCTTTATATGCCGTACAAAACAATCTTAAGTAAAAACAAGAGGAGTTTCCTAAGAGTTTCCCGCCGCAACGCGCGGTTAGGAAACAACTAGTTACATTAATAAAAATCTTTTTAATTAAGGTACCATAAAATACTTTATTCAAAAGTATTATACTATTTTATTTTGCACAATATTTAAGTTGAACATTCAAATGAGAGTAAATGCTTATTTGTCTCAATTAGACATTCTGATGGTAATGTAATGTAATCCTCAATCAAAGGATGCAATTTAAATCTTATACAGTATATGTGTGGTGATTTTAAAATAAAATAGGTGTAAGTTTGTGCGTTCACCCTTATATGTTTACAATTTTATATATAAATCATGGAAGTATAGTTTAGAGAGTTAATTAACCAAATAAATTGTATATGAAATTAACTTATTTAATATGAAAAAATATATAACCTCACTTTGTATACAAACAATGATACACAATGACCCACCTATTCTACATCTGCCAAAGGCACAATCTGCACATACACACTTTGGACACACACGAATCCCATTGTCGGGTCACAATCCCTCTAAAGTAATGGCACCTCATCAACGTGAATCTTATAAACATCAAAAGTGTACTCTCAAGTCTTTTAAATTTACGTAAGCATCACATTAATTACTCATTTTATATTTTTTACATCATTTCACTTGAAGAAAATGGTTTAACCTCATTCAGTACATCCCACCTGTTTTAATAATAAATGTGAAATGATTTATGTAAAGAGAGCTGTCATGAATGTTTTCATGCTCGTTAACCTTTCCACATCCCACCTCCTTAGTGCCTATTAACACCCTAATGCCTTGGGTTGTGAAAGTGCACCGTATGGCCTAATGCGTAGTATGCATGTCATTATTGTAATACCAAAAATTTGAAGTAAACTATAACTTAAGAGTTAACTAATTGACCGACGGTTTGTAACCTAATGATAGTTAGGTGCTTAAATGGTGGTGTCCTTCTCAACTAGTGAGAGTTTAAGTCTCGTTGTAGGCAAAATTGATGCAATTTAAGAGTAAATTTATTGAAAATTTGTTTTTAAAAGAAGTTAATTATATGGTTTATGCCAAGGTTGAATTCTTCTTTTGATCTTGAGCTTTCAAGAATTACATCTATCATCATTAGTCCTCACAAACTTATAAAACTTTTAGTTTATAAACAAATATCTCTTAAAAAGTATATTAAAATGATGTGAAATTCAGTGTTGCCTTACATACTAGAATTATTATCATAAAACAAACTTAATTGTGTAGCTTTTTCATCTGGAGCGAATTTGCACAAAATGTGTTAGAGGATATTTTAGGCTAGAAAATTGAAATGACCAAACAACTCTTTTATCAATTTGTTAATGAAACGATATAAAGATATTCTTAATATGACATATTTAATGCGTTTGCCTAACTTGATATTCTATGTTCTTAAATGTTAACAAGTTTCTTTTAGAATTCATCGTTATAATTTTTCAATATTCTACTGTATAAGTTTCAGTGCACGATAGACAAGTCATTTCAAACAAATTTCAAAGATCGTAAACATCTTTCATCTTTGGCATGTAAGCATTTATCATTTAAAACCAAAACTCCAAAGTTTAAAATGTTACTTTTACATAATCAGAAAGAAGAAGATTGAGAGAGTAACATATATAGGAGTGTGCAAATCTCTATGTATATTTTAACTTTTATTTTTCCCTTTGAAGTACTACAAATTTTTTGAAGTGTAAATGTTGCTTAGTTGTCTTTCTCTGTCATTGGATAAGGTTATATTCTCACAACCAATCAATCTTCACCACATTTCCCCAATCAAAATCCACCTAGCTTTTTCAGAGTTTCCCAGATGATTATACATTGATCTTACCATTTTACATTTTCACACACTTAAATAATATGTGTTTTTGTGTGTTTTATATTCTTTATATTTCATACAATTAGCTTTAAGATCTTGACCATATTCAAGGATGAATCTGTCTGGCCCTTCATCATACAAACAATTGGAAGAATAAAGGATTCAGGATAACATATTTTTATAGAAACGATGACTTGTTAACCGAGTATAAGTATATATGATGGTTTAAAAAGACAGTTTTTAGTTTTATAATAAATGATTAAGCTTGTTGTGCTTGTTTGTTGGGTGATTTGATTAGTTAGCAGATAATTGTTGATAACGTTTTGATGTTCAGAGAGCACTATTGACAAGATGTTATTAATGTCTTGTACCCAAATCTGTAAGGTTATGGATCTCATATTCTTGTGGTTGAGTATATTTATTATTATAAATTATAAATATAAATGTCTGACTTGAAGTTAATACCTAAAACGTGAGTTTAGATTGGATTTATTTTTAAAAAATAATGCCTAGAATTTTTCTATATGAGTTTCTTTTTTGACAAGTTCAGAACTTACAATCATTGGTTGTAGGACTTTCCTTTTAATATTATGCCCCAGCCCTCACATAAAGCTTAGATTAAATGAGTTGAGTTAATTTCGGTTGCATATGACTCACATAATTATTTTATTGACAGTTTGTGTTTATATGTAAAATAGCATTATGACTCACATTTTGCGACAGGAGCATAAAACGAAACGTCACCGCGAGTCTGGGTGTTGAAGGGGGTGGTGAACGTAAGACCATGAAAACAACTAACGTTTTGCTATACCGCTTGTTGAAGAAGGGTCGATGATAGTATACGTAACCTTATATGTTAGGTATCACAATCAGAGTAGGTTCCAGCGGTAAGCAATCAAACACACACAATCACACAATATATAAAGTAGACACGAGAGAATTATAGTGGTTCGGTCTAGATGACCTACGTCCACTCTGCAACTAGGGTTTATATTATTATTGTGCTCAAGAATACAATTACATCATGGGTCTATTTATAATGATAGATTAGGGTTGTAATTAAGGTAATAACTTAAGCTCCAAGAATTAACTAATTAACCCTAATTAGGGCCGGCTAGCCCATTCTTTTGTTTATCATTAGCCTAGGAAAACAGGCCCGAGCCCTGTCCGGCTCGGCCCAAAGCCTTCACAACCCAACAATCTCCCACTTGAAGGCTTTGCACAAGTCTACAAACGCCGTCCAAGTAACCCAGATCCAGTAACTCCAGTATTCTTCATATCCAAAAGTCTTCCAAGCTTCAATTCCCATCAGCTAAGACTTCATTGTAACCTCTAGTTGCACCCCCTCTCATCAAGTATATGAGGGGACAGTTGAAGCTCCCCCGAGCTCCAACCCATTCTCTATCTCAACTGGTATGCACGATCCACCAGCTCCAGAGATAACCCGAAAATCATCAACACTCTCCTCATTCAGCAAGACATCCATAGGAGAGAATTTAACAATCGGAGTAGTGGTCTTCACAACCCAACATTGTTTTGTGACTGTACCAGAAACACGCCCCGTGCTCCCACTGTCACCAAACCCCTGACCTGGTTTAGACCTCCGATCCCGCTCAGCTTGAATCACCTTGGCACCAGGCTTCAGTCTTGCAAATTGAACCCTCTTTTGCCCCTTTGACTCAGCGAACCCAACTTTGTTTTCAGGAACGGTCATACTTTCCTCAATAGGTACTTCCACCATGTATAACGATCCCCGCTTGTTTTCACGAGCAATAACCATATTTCCTTTTGTTACTTTCCATTTACCTCTACCAAACTTTACTTCTTGTCCCTGTTCATCCAGTTGACTAACAGAGATAAGATTTCTCTTCAAAGCTAGAATCACCCTAACATTCTTCAAGTTCCAGTAGGTTCCCAATGGAGTTAACAGATTAACATCACCTATGCCCGTAACATCAAGGATATTACCATTTGCTGTTTGTACCTTCCCAAAGTTGCCAACTTTTAGATTCACCAACGTCTCCCCGCTGTGCATGGCGTGAAACGAAGAACAGGAATCCATAACCCAAGAGTCCACACTGTTTTCAGCCTCGAGTAGTAATGTGTCATCATTACATTCATCCTCAGCAGTAGTGTTTACCTCACCAGATTTTCCTTGTTTACGCTTTGGACATTGACTCTTAACATGCCCAATCTCATCACAAATCCAACACTTCACAGTTTTCCGAGCTCTAGACGAACTTCTCCCTCGACTCCCACTGCTCCTGTTATTTTCCCTTCCCCTGCCAACATATAACAAACCAGAAGATGATCCACCACCAGTGCTTTTCCGGCGGGTTTCCTCACCTAGCACAATGTTTCTGACCCCGTCAAATGTTAATCCATCAGTCCCCACCGAACTAGTAATAGCCGTTACAGTTCCAGACCAACTATCTGGCAAAGAAGATAACAATACTACAGCTTGAGTCTCATCATCAAACTTCATGCCCACAGAAGCTAACCTGGACATGATCGAGTTAAGATCATTAATATGCTCCAAAACTGAAGTTCCCTCATTCATTCGAGTCATGAATAACTCCCTCATCAAGAACACCTTATTGGCAGCAGACGGCTTTTCATACATATTTGACAGAACCGTCATTATACCACGAGCCGTGGTTTCATGCATAACGTTAAATGCAACGCTCCTCGTCAAAGCCAATGTAATAGCCCCTCTAGCCTTCTTGTCCTTTGAGTTCCAAACCGCTTCTTCAGCTTTGTTCATTGTAGCTGGCTTTTCTTCCAATACTACTTTCAAATCTTTTTCACCTAGCAATGCTTCTATTTGCATCTTCCACCAAGCAAAGTCTGTCCCGTTAAACTTTTCAATTCGAACCCTTCCGTCTTCAGCCATTGCAAACGAGAAACGAATACAATCAAGAAACAGAAACTGAAGTTGATGAACACCGTGAAAAAAGATTAATCTTTGAAGAAAAAAGCCAAAGAACCAAAGCTAACCGAAGCCAAGCACACTTCCAATAAAACCCTAAAAACCCGAAGATACCTAAACCGGTAACTTCACCTGCAGAACCGAGAGCAATACCAGCGACCCCAAGGATTCAAGACAGAAACCCTAATCGCGAATCGCCAAAAAAATTAATAAAACCCGGACAACCCTAGATCTCGAACCAGCAAAAAAATCGATAATACCACAGCCCTCTCGAACAGCCTCCTATGATTTCAGTGCAAACCCGGTGTGTTTCCGAACCTTAGCTCTGATACCACTTGTTAGGTATCACAATTAGAGTAGGTTCCAGCGGAAGCAATCAAACACACACAATCACACAATATATAAAGTAGACACGAGAGAATTATAGTGGTTCGGTCTAGGTGACCTACGTCCACTCTGCAACTAGGGTTTATATTATTATTGTGCTCAAGAATACAATTACATCATGGGTCTATTTATAATGATAGATTAGGGTTGTAATTAAGGTAATAACTTAAGCTCCAAGAATTAACTAATTAATCCTAATTAGGGCCGGCTAGCCCATTCTTTTGTTTATCATTAGCCTAGCAAAACAGGCCCGAGCCCCGTCCGGCTCGGCCCAAAGCCTTCACAACCCAACATTATATAATATAAACGGAACTATTACGTAGTTGATAACATTCAAAACTTTGTATAAAAAACAAAAATGTTACAAACCGGTGTATTATGGTGGGTATGTTGATAATACTTGAAAGTTGATATTAAAAAATAAAGTTGCTAAAAAATTCACGACTAAACGTTGATAAAATAGGTGCGTTGTAACCGCAAAGAACGTAACGGTTAAAGATACTAACGTTTGATAAAAATAAGCACATACGAATTAGGATTTTATAACACCATTTTAAAAAGTTATAGGAGAATGAGAAAACTAAGTTGTAAAAAAATCAATGACTTGTATATTTTAAGATTGATTACGACCTGTACATTTTTGCTTTGATTGCTTATACATTTTGATACACAAAGCCATTATGAATGGAACTTCCATTAAATTATATATAAAAATAAGTACGTCGCAACTTAACGACATATTAGAAAATTTTTAAAATTTAAAATTTTAAAATTTTAAAATTTAAAACTTATAAGAGGTAAACAAAATTACGAAAAAAATTATAAATGGTTAAAAAATAATTTTTAAGTTTAGAGTATAAAATATGCATATAGCTAAACTTTAGAGCTATAATGAGAAAAAAAAACATTTCATGCTAGAAGACATAAAACCTATGTGTTAAAGATGGAACTCTATTTTTTAACAAATCATAACGTACAATAACAGTATTCACAAAAAAGACACAAAACATAATATACAATACTATTATATATAAAGTACTTGGTAAATAGACTATTTAAATTTGTAATTATGGAATAGTAATATTAGAATAAAAAAACTCAAACCAAATAGATAGTCTACATTAAATCACGATTAAACAAGCGTGTTCAGGCTATGTTTGAAAAAGATTTTTTAGGTTTGTGATTTTGATATAAGTTCATGTAAGATATTATTTTTATGTCGATTTATCACTCTAAGAGGACAATAAGTGGAACCGGGGAAAGAATGGTGAAATCCTGGCACCGAATGGAATACTACCCTCGGTTACGGTAAAAAAATAAACCCCCGAATCAGGGAATAATTAGCGGAATTCATTGGATTGGTTGGTGCTTTACATATTGTATCGTTCCACACACATAGCGCACAGATTAAATGTGAGAGACACAAAGAAAAATAGGACGACATCTTGCAAGACAGTGAAAAATTAAAAAACTCGAAAATTTTTTGATGTGACAACGAGAGAAAGTTTTGAAAGCAAGGATGATTCCACACATACGACCATTAATGTAACACTTTGAATAATAGATTTTTTTATTTGTATTTTAATATTTGGTCACAATTTTTTTTAGTTTTGAATATTAATATTGTATTGTATTTAATTTTTTTACGTGTATCACCAAAAATTTATGCTTTGAAATATGGCCATAATATTTTTTTATATTTAAATAACTAGTGGGTGTTATCTGCGCTTTACAGCGGATGTTATAAAAGTTAAAAGATTTAATTCTGATAGTTTGTACATTGGTACTAACCACCCAAAAAAAGATTACGTGTGAAACACTAATAAAAAAGTGCAATGGAAAAAATAATATAAAAAATAAATACCTCAAAATAAAGAAGAAAAATAGCAAATGCGTAAATTATCACTATACTATAATTAACAAGATCAATTGTAAATTGATTAAAAGAAAATTTGATATAACTACAAGGCGTAAGTATAAAACTTAAAAGTAGTTCAGGTGATTAAATGTAAATTTGATATAATTTGAATGCTTAAGTATAGACTATAAATTAAAAAAAAAATTCAGGTGATTAAATGTAAATTTGACATAACTCGAAAGTTTAAATACAAAATGTTAAAAAAGATAAAATGTGTTGGTATCAATTTGAAAATACAAAAAAAAAAAAGAGAAAGTGTTGTGATTAGTTTTTCGAGATTTAAATATAAAATTGTAAAAACAAAGTTGGTCTTTTTTATTAATTTGGAGAAAAAGAAAATTATTATGGTAATATTGAGAAAAACTACTCCTTCACTACTCATAAAGTTTTTTATTTGTTATATATATGTGATGGGTGTTATTGAGCCTTTTTCACGACCTGTCTTAGATGTTGATTTATTTAGGAATTATTATTATAAGTATGTAAATATTTGGTGATTATATACTTAAGTGTTTAAATAAAACAATACTTAAATCAAATAATGTTAAGTTATAAAAATATAAATAATAATTTTATATATTTTAGAAAAATTAGATTTTAATAATACAAACTATTGACCAGTATTAATCCCAACCAACAGTTTAACAAGTATTAATCATAACTTTCGATTTTTTTTACTAGTAACAGTCCTAGTGTAACTATTTGTTAACTTCATTAGTTTTTTATAATATATCACATGGCGTGGCTCCTTATAAGACACGTAACATAGTTATAATTAGAAATATAAATATATTATGAAACTCTTTTCTATAAAAAAATCATTTTTTAAATTTATTTAACATAACGCTTGTCACTGGTTGAGTGGCTTGGAGACAAACAGATGCAAAATTTGAGTGATACATTTATATAATTCTATTTAGTTATGTAATATGTCATGCCATATGTCACGTCATGAGTAACGTCACATGCCATGTCATGAGTAAGGTCACATGCCACACCATAAAAAACTAACGAAGTTAAGAAATAGTAAACCTGAGACTGTTAATGGTAACAAAATTGAAAGTTGGGATTAATATTGGTCAAATTATTAGTTGACATTAATATTGACCAATAGTTAATAGTTTGGATTAGTAAAATCTAATTTTTTATATTTTAATATTAATTTAAAATATTATAAATAAGATAATACTTAAAATAAATGTATATTAAATAATGTATTAAGTGGGAGAAATTTATTAAATATAAGCAAATTAAAAACTATTGTATATAACACTTTTACCTTATGTTTAAAAATTTATATTAAGGTTCTTAAATTTTAAGTAAAATTACAAGTGTATTCTAATCAAATGCTTTTTATAATTGCATGCATAATATAGATATAGATTATTATCATCATCATTATTATAAAGGTATTTAGTAATTATATAGTTAAGTATTTAAATAAGATAATACTTAAATATAAATTAAATTATTATTATTATTATTATTATTATTATTATTATTATTATTATTATTATTAATATTATAAAAGTATTTAGTAATTATGTAGTTAAGTATTCAAACAAGATAATACTTATTAATAAATTTAAATGTTAATTTAAAATATTATAAATAATATAATATATAATATAGTGAATTAAATAGTGTATTAATAATATTCATTAAATTAATGTATTAATTAGAAGAAGTTTGTTAAAAGAGATGCAAAATAGAAATGATTGCATAAAACACTTGTACCTAATGCTTAAGAAGTTGTATTAGGTGTGTTAATTTTTTTATAGAATTATGCTTGTGTCTTGAAATTTTGCTTTATATAGTAGTATAAATTACTATATCATCCCTTCATATTTAATTAAACTCAAAATATACAAATGTATATTTTCTTAAAATTGATCATAAAACTTTTTTTAAGAGTTGGCCACAAAGTCTTTTTTTTAATATTTCAGTACTGCAAAAATATTTTTTTCACTTGGATTATAACACAAAAATAGTGTTTTCTCCCGCACTACGCGCACGAAAGGTTGGTTGCTTTCCCCTATCTTACGTGATGTGATTTTGTTTGTTGTCGACTTGACTCATCGGAAACCACAAAAATGAATATCGATATTGGTTCTGATAATACCTATATCAACAATGATGATGTTTATTCATAATTGGTTCAGTTCGTTATGGTACTGCAACAATAATTGCGTTTGCTATAGCCTACGATACAAAAGCACTTGATTTTAAATACAACTTCGTTTTGAAAAAAAAAATATCAGAGCATTGACCACGCATTTCATGTTTTTAATTAATATCTGGAAAATATTTCAGAAAGGCGAAATTATTAGAAAATAAAATGGGTTTAAAACGTAAGTTATATATGGTTAAGGGATGAAAATGAAAAAAAAACAAAAAAAAAGACGTTTAACTTTAGGAGGAAATTTTGAAATTCTAAAGCTCTGTGGTAAAATTGACAAAATAATTGACAAAATACCATTTACTAATATTCTTATGGTTAGATAACAATAAAGTAAAACCTAGGTGGTCAAACTTAAAAAACCTTAAAATCTATTATAGCACTCAAGTTGGTTTTCAGTATATATAATAATGAGTTGATGCCCTGGTGCTAGCGTGCTCCACCCAACTCTATACTCACACGGGTTCAAACCTTAGAACACCCCCCCCCCCCCCCGGAACTCGGGTTTTCCAATTTTTGGGATTTTGACGTTTTTTGCGTTTTTTCTTAGATATTTTTATTTTGGTTTTTTATTTCTTTTTTAAATTACTTTTTAACGTGTTGTTCATAATTTTTTTTTTGTTACTAACTTTTTCAACGAGTTTTTTTGTTCAATGTTAAGCCTTGTTTACGTTTTAGTGTATGAGATATAATACTCTTTTTTTTATCTATGTTTTCATCTCTAAAACCAAGCCACGGTAGTATTATACTCTTCTTTTTTGTGCTTAACCACCCATAAGTCTATAACGTGTGACGAAGTCCACAAACACGTCGCATCGCTCGAGTCTAATTTCTAGTTTATAATAAATCTTATAATCATGACTTAAAATCAAGTTCCGATAGAGTTACGATATACAACCCGAACCACAAGTCTATCATATGTTGTATTTTATCTAATCATATTGGTTAGCAACATGCTATCAAGATCATTTAATTTTCTAAATAAAAAATTATCAGAGTTAAAAAAGGATTTAGGTTACAAGAAACGCATGATGAATTTAGTTTTCCATTACAAGTTTACAAACAAAAAGATTTCTTGATTCTTCTTTTACTTACTTTTCTGTTCATCTGAAAAGATGGCAAAATCTATGGGCTTTTTAGACTTCCTTATTTCCAAGAACTATTTGAAGAAAAATTCCAACTACACCCAACACCTTTTTCCCCTTAGTTAGGCCAAAAAAAAAAACAATCATCCTTCTATTTCCCTCACTATCTCTATTACTCTATATATACACACACAAACACACAACATACTTACATACATAGATACATACAAATGTATGTATGTATAGATAGTGGGTTTGGAGTTTCTTGAACACAGAAAAAGTAGACTGCTTTCAGTTTCTTATCATGTCTTCATTCAAGTGAAGTGTGACTGAGATTCTCTTCCAATTTTTACCCTTTAATATTTCCTTTTTAAGTGTTGATTCTTAAACGTCACACTTTGATATCTATTTAATGACGTATTTTAAGTAAAATTTCGAACTTCATAGAATAAAAGACGGTTTTTTGTCTCATCTTCTTCTGATTTCATTTTCCCAAACGCTCAGTTTTTAGTTTCTTGAAATAAGTGCTTCTTTTGCTCTCTTGAAATTTTGCAAAATCATACACTATTTTCACTTTCTAACCTTTTTATACTCTCATTGGCTTCTTGTGTTTAAGTGCTTTTATCATTTGAGAAAAAAAAATATATCGTAAAAGCTCTCATCTTGTGGAGTTTCTAAGGTATATTCTTCCTTTTGTTCTTTGCACACACTCATACACACACACAAACAAAGCACAAATCTTTGGTCATTTTTCTTGATAAATACACAAATTGCTATGTGGGTTTGTTGCTAATTTGATGTGGGTGTGTTTTGATCTTGTTAAAGATTGAAGCAATGGCAGATTGGCATGGGAAGAGTTTGATGGAAGATCAAGATTTTCAAGAAGAAGATGTGTGGGGTGTTGTTGTGAAGGAAAGAGAAGAGTCAAACCCCAAAGTCAACAAACCCTATAAGATCAAGAAAAGATCAACATCATCATCTTCTTCTTCTCATGTATGGGCATCCCATGATGTGGCAAGAATGATACCAAGGTGTAATGAGGGTAAGGTGCCACATCAGCAGCAGCAATCCTCAGCTCCAATGGGTATCCCTGACTGGTCAAAGATTTACAAGGAGAAAAGTCAAGGTCCAAGTGATGGATGCTATGATCATGGTGATGATGATGATGATGATGATGATGATGATGATGATGATGATGGGAAGATGGTGCCACCACATGAGTACATTGCTAAAAGGCTAGCTAGGAGTCACATTACTCCTTCTTCTATGTGTGAAGGTGTTGGGAGGACACTCAAAGGAAGAGACCTTAGCAAATTGAGAAATGCCATTTTGACCAAAACTGGTTTCTTAGAATAATCTTTCATGCCCATCCATCAAACTATCATCATTATCATCAAGATTACTACCACCATCATCATCAACATTATCATCATCATCATCACCATCATTATCATCATCATCAACCTTATTTTGACTTTTTAGCTTACTTTTTTAGAATTAGCTAGAGCTTAATTAAGAACATGTTAGAACATGAGAGTATATGTAATTTTGTTTAAATTTGTTGATTAGTTATATGTAAGCGGTAGTATCCAATAGTTTTGTGGAAATATTAAAAATATTAAGTTCTCTGTTATAAGTACTCTCATTAGATGATCATATCGGTACATTTTTTACAAGTACTTTTGTCTCATCCAAACAAACATAAAAGAAGGCTTTCTCAAATACTAGATCAGTAAGTTTGAGGCATTAAACGATTTTCATATATGTTGGAATAAGACAAACATAACTTTGGGATTTTGTTATTAACATCAATAAAAATACAGAGATTTAGTCGTTATATGAAAGTATTACTTTAGAATGTGAGATTATGAAGAATTTTAACTTAGTTACCTTAGTTTTATAATGAAAATTGGGGTTATACCATGCCTGATTTGTTAATGGCAATTACTATATTCTATATTAGCCTGTAGTACCGTGTACCACGGGTTGAAACAATAAAATTAGTTTAAAGTTGTTGAATAATAAATTTTAAATTATAGGTTGCAAATAAAATTTATCGATACATATAAGAAAGAGAAAATATAATATATTATTAATTAATCACAAAGTCAAAGTTTGTTTATTAATTAAAATTATCAAAACGATCATTTATTTGATTTGTAAAATAACTTTGGGCGGAAAAATTAAAGA
Organism: Flaveria robusta; assembly: GCA_025506415.1. Taxonomy (NCBI): domain Eukaryota; kingdom Viridiplantae; phylum Streptophyta; class Magnoliopsida; order Asterales; family Asteraceae; genus Flaveria; species Flaveria robusta. The sequence goes on along the minus strand of CM046469.1, from coordinate 19,169,275 downwards.
GAGAAAACACAAAAGAACGACAAGTTGTGTAAAAGTGTTATCATACTAGGACAAGTGTTTCGAATGTTAGTATTTTATTATATATATATATGTATTATATAAAAATGATATATGTAAAAACACAAAAAGATATGGGGTTTAATATGAGTTTTCAAAATAGAATCGCTAAAAATAATAATATTGTAGTTATACAAAAATGATATATTAAATGAGATTTTACAAGTAGAATATTTTTAACCGCAATTTTTATTAATATAAATATAACTATCAAATCCGCAAATAATAGAATTTAAACTCATAACAAGCTATCATGTTAGTGAAGTTTCACATTTGTAACCATTTATCAATATCATGTCTACATGTTATAAGATAGGTCTTGAATGTACAAAACCGACATATTTTTTAAGAAATAAAACCAAGTACATAGAATAAAAGTAATATAAAAAGTAAGTACGCTAAGAAAAAGTAGATATTTAACCCAAATTACAGAAAAATTGTAAAAGTATGTTATATTTATGAATTACAAAACATTTATGATAATACACAAATATAAAATAAGTACATAGAATGATTTTAGGTATTTTACTAATATAAAGTTAAAACTAGTGTAATAAAAAGTAAATAAATAACAACTATTATTATTTTCGAATCTGTCTTTTTATATGTGGTTGTTTGAATGGTTTTGTTGTGCATCATGTCATCATTGCCCACTTAAAATTCTTGGAACTTGTCCCATGCAATTTCTCCTCAATTCAATAAAGTAAAATATTAGTATACGACTATATGTCACTAATTTGTAATATATTTTAAAGTAAGTTTACATGTTTCTCCAATGATATACATACGTTTAAAATTCAAGGGTAAATTGTTATTTTCATCCTTGAAGTTTAGTATATTTTATTATTTTCATTCAAAACTAAAATGTTTTATCTCTGTGTCCCTCACATTTAAAAAACTTGTTATTTTCATTCATTTTTGTTAACCCTGCTAATTTATCTGTTAAGTAGCCATCACATGCACATAATGTGAGGGGCATTTAGTTATTTTTGCACATCACTAGGAAAAAATAAAACTTAAATAAATATTGTTCAATTTCCCCGAGCATTTAAACATTATTAGATTGCTTTTAATATTTAAAACTGATCTCCGCTTAACGGGTAAAACAAACGGAGTTAACAGAAGTAGATGAAAATGACAAAATTTTAAATGTCAGGGACACAGAAGGGAAAAATAAAGTTTTTGGATGAAAACGATAAAAAACATCAAACCTCAGGGACGAAAATGACAATTAACTCAAATTACAATTAGTTTTTTAGTTAATTGTTATAAACTTTTATTGAAAAATGTTTAGCTCATGATACACTTAGCGCACAACTAATTTAAGTAAAAAAAGGTACAAAATAATGCATGGAAGTTAATAATATATAGTATGAGAGAAACATGTAAAAAATAATTGATTTATCTATCATATATAAAACAAAAAGTATATGCAAGACCAGTCCTGAGTGTGTGCTGGGCGAGCGACTACTCATGGTACAAAATAATGCATGGATGTCAATAATATATAATAGAAGAGAAAGACATACACTTAAGAAATTGACTTATCTATCATATAAAACAAGAAATATACGCAAGGGCATCCTTGAGAGTGTGATGGGTGGGCGACGGCGGCTGATCAATGCCCAAACTTTGAGTGTGTTTATAAATCTTCTTTTTGTTGTTTAGGTATCAGGTGTCGATTAAAATATTTTAAAAATTTATAAATTTATTGATATTATACATCCTAGATGGGCTAACAAATTAATAAACATTCTTAAATCCAATTACATATTCTAGAAAAGGTTTGAAGTCTGATTAACTAAATAAATTTAAAAAGGTAAAAATGTCACACAGAGCTTCCAGAATTTTACGGACCAACCTTTCACTATGATATCGTGAATCGTGATCTTTGCTTAATGTTAATTCTTTTTATCGTCTCAATTGTCTTTAACAACTTGGCTTTTGAAAAAACAGAGTTATGGGTTCATATTATTCTGCCCAATTACAAGACATTGGCCCCCATATGTAATGTCATCGTGATGGAGGCCGTAAATGCCACATCAACGACAACTCCCAAGGCACATCATGCCGTCTGGGCGTGAGTCAACCACCGGTGAGTGTGACAACGGATGTGGGGAAGAAGATCGAGCCGTTGGCCTTGTTGATCAACTAAAAAATTGAGTCGAAGGACTCTTGAAAATTTTAAAAAAAAAAGCATAAGTCTTATAAATACCTGATTAAATTTATATAACTTCACACAATCTTCCTCTACAGTTTTATACAATCTTTTTTATATTATTATTTTATATGTATATATTACATCTCCTCTACAAATGTGACTATTTCAAATCAAACAATTAATTCTTTCAAAACCATTCATTCAACCCAAACCCTTTCAACTCAATCGACCCCAATCAATTTGACCTAAACGTTTTCGACTCTAACCATTGTTACCTCCCCCAACCGAAGTCAACCCAACACATTGAATGTATACTCTTGCCAATTGGAACCAAGCGCGACCCTTCAACTACTCTCCACCAACATCTGATTTTGCTCTAGAAACACAACCTGACCCCAAGTTTGTTCCCGAAAACCCAACCCTACGAAACCAATCCACAATCCGCACCTGATTGGGCTTAGGTTGACGTTTCCATGGATCCAAAGATTTTTTGGTGCTTTTATTCTTATTTTTATTATAATTTGGTAATGCTTAACAAAAACTAATAGTAATAATGATGTTCTGTTTATGTTTTATTTTTTTAAAGTGAGTATGAGTTTAAAAATAACTGTTTGAAAGTACACATATGTAATAAAAAATAATTACGATTAATTTAATTAAAAAAGTGGCCACACGACACACGTACGTACGCTCATGCTCATTAAACAGAGTCGGAAGAATGACCAAAATATGAATGGGTTGATCTTGTTATGGGCTTTTGTGGATCTGAAGTAATTAAATGATGAATGCGTTGGGCTTATTCATCAAAATTCAAAATACACAGATAGCGGTCATAGCGCTCAATGCCTCAATCAAGAGGGGTTCCCAACAACTAACATTTTGTTATTATTCACCATATGTTGTTGGGTGTGAGGTGTTGGTTCAAAAACTCATCATGAGTCATGACAAGTGGTGTGTCAAGCAATTAAAAAGAGTATAGGTTTACTCTGCACCCTGTAGGTTTGATGAATTTATTTTAAAAAATCTAATTGTTGTTAGAAAAAAAGTGATCATTCTTTTTATTGGAAAGTGTCATATAATAATAATCACGTTTTAAAAGTGTTTAAAGTAGGTTACTCATGTATAATTTGCTTAAAATGAATCACTAAACCATCAAATAGAGTAATCGTCAGTTTTTTTTTTTTTTTTTTTTTTTTGTCAAGAAGGAAATGAAGAAGATGTGGGCCTCCGGATTTCCGATATATGTAATCACATTACAAAATTAAAAACATGTTAATTATATCAGAAAAATAAAAAATACCTAAAATTCATATCACCACTCCACATTAGCATTATATATATATATATATATATATATATAGGGGATGGTTCAAATGAAAATCATGAGAAATTATGTAAACCAATAAACCAAATCTTCGCCTTTGATCTATTAAGATCAATGGCTCAGATTTTTTTAAATAAAAAAAATCAAAAGTTTGTATTTTTGTGTGACCATGTGTTAAAAAAGTCAAACAAATCTGAGTCATTGATCTTAAACATCAAAGGTAGAGATTTGGTTTATTGGTTTACACAATTTCATTTGATTTACAAAATAGCTCATCCCTCTATATATATATATATATATATATATATATATGTATATGTATATATATATATATATGTATATATATATATCCTAATTAAAACAAAAAAAACATATTAAAATTTATAATTTAAATAAAATATGAAAGTTAAGTGACTTAATTAAAACACTTTTTAAACTTTAGTCACCTAATTTGAACATTTTAACACTTTTCATTTGATTCATAACTTTATTTATATATACTCACACATATATATAGAGGGTAGTAATAAAAAAAATTTATACATAATGTGAGAGTTTTCATTGGTTTTCTCTAGTTTTCTCATAACTTTGTGGTTTTCTTAGGATCCATCCTCTATAGTGTATAACATGAAAAGCAACAATTTTTTTAGGTTTTTAATCATCATATTTACTATTTGGTATAATAACTTTGTTTATTTAATCTGACAGAATATTTAACAGAGTTTGAATTAGTGATCAAATACCAACACATCTTTGCAACAAGACCGTAATTAGTTCTAAGATTTTAATAGTTGCTAATGAACACTTTTGCAAATTTTAATAACACTTGTTTTTCAAACAATAAGAAAATAGTAGTATATCTATAGGTAAGTCCTTTCAAAAGGTTGTATATATCCACACTTTGTAACTTTAGAATGTAGCTAGAATAAACGGTACAATACCTCATGGCTCATGCATTGCTTTGTGATTCTTCAAATAACAGCATACTTTTGCTTGATCCTTTTGCATGTAAAGATTGTGATTTGGCAGTACCGCTTAACTAGTAATTTATATCCTAATTTCCATGCGTAATAATTAACAAACGCGTGCAAGCATCCCATCCGCTAAATCCATGATGAAACTACATTCTAATTATCATCAACTAACTCACAGATCATCATCATTATATCAACCCTAACATTCTAAACAACTATACAATAGAAATATATGGCATCAAAAGTACCACACACGAGATTTTTTCATATTTGGAATCCTAAGCGCAATTAGTTTCTTTATATGTAATAATCACCCATACAACAAGGTTTATGCTACCTATAGGTGTTATGTGCCAAACGATGGCACATAACTTTATTTATCCTCAACTACACAATAATATATCATAAGACGTTTAGTGAAGTTGCTCTTTCTAGTGAAGTTCTTTCAGAAAGTCTTCGTGATCAACCAAAACCTACAATCAAACAACATTAAAGATTACACAATTTTTGTTTCAACTTGAATAATATGTTAATCATATAAACAAACACGAAGTTCTACTATCTTTTCCAAAAAAAATGTGAAGTTTTGAAGTCAAACAAACTAATAGCAGTACGAAATAGGCATATTGACATAGAATTAGGAACGAACAAGAAAGCCCTATTGTAGACCTCATCTAGTTTTAAGACCCAACATATAATACAAACAAGTATTGAAAGTCAAACGAATAAGATTTACTGTTTCCCAACAGTCTGGATCAAGAAAAGAAAGTGATTTTATTACCAAGACCAAGAAGCGGTCCAAGCTGGGTTAACTTCCCACCTAGCTCTTGGACAACATGGTTAAGTGAGTTAACCAATTCAGCATTTTTATACACATAAGTGGTACTTATTGCAACCTATAAAAACCATTATTCAATGTCATGATGTCAAACAACATAACAAAGTAATGCGCTCAAGGTACAAGATTTACCTGTGCATATACATTTCCTTTGGTACATTCTGTACATCGTAATTGTACATGAGCTCCAAAACAGTTGTTTCTTTCTCTTTGGCATATCCCATCATTGCCGATGTGTATTGTGTCACAAGAAATGATTTAACAACTTCAAATTAAACGTGATGAGTTATAGGTATATCTTTTGCTCTGGTCTATCAATTTTCTTGCAAAATATCATCCCCAGTGCCTTCTTAAAATTGAAAAACTTCACATGAATAAGTTACAATAATCTATCAAGAAATAAGACATTGAAATTGTATCTTTCAACTGGTCTGTTTGTTAAATAACGAACCAGGGTGGATCGGACCGCCAGCCATATTGAATCCTAGTTGGACCGGTTGGACTAGTCGGTCCGATCCGAGTGTGAAAACATTGATTAGTTGTGCTCAAATAGTTCAAATAAAGTTACACATAAAGTTTTCTATTGGTAATCTATTTTTGTAAAATTTCTATTTTGAAAAGTATGACTTCGTTACACATATATTATCCATTTTCAAAACTAAATTACATATCATAACAAGCATTTTAATTTCATATGTAATCCGTCTATTACACACCCATTGCATGTTAACATAATCTAGAACATTATCATACCTAATGTTTCCTAATCCAGAAGTGTAGAACACAAGTTGCACTACTTATATTACAGTTTCTCAACACGTTCCTATTATCATTCTAACATAATCTAAATCATCATATTAACTTTTATGCATATCATACTCAACATACAAAACACTATGTCACAAACGTTTTTGTAAATTGCAAGTATGATCATACGAATTGTTTTCTCAATTCAATCATTCACATTTTATTCTTAGGTTCTAAACATAATATATAATCAAATAAACACTTATAATATAAAATAATATTTATTTTATTATTTTGAAACTATTCTTATAGCAATTAAGCTTCAAAAGCCGAAAATGCGCTCAAGCACGTAAATGCTTGGAAATTCATGTATTTTACAACCGAGCTAAACACGTAATAACATAATATATAATTTCACACCAATTGTATATGTTTGAAATCCATTTTGATAAATCACTAACGTTCAGAAACAGACTCTTGTGTGATCCGGTAATTTTTCGAATTACCGTTACATAAAAATCTATGAATCCTCGTGCAAAAAGTGACACATTTAAGTAAACATCATTAAATACATGCATATATGATCAAAAAATAATATTTGTGCTTGTTGAAAAATAACCTAAAAATACCGAGTGTCACAAAACACCCCTTAAGGGTATTAAGAGACAAACAAAACTACCCAAACTATGTGAATTGAATTAACGAACCAAACTATGTGAATCGAATCAACGAGTAATTGATTGTCATCTCATTTTACTCAAATTTAAAAAACACTATCCAAATTGTTAGGAACACAACCCAAACTTCCCAAATCATTTTAAACAAATTCACAACTATCAAAAGTTTGAAAAAGCCTTAGGTTATGGAAGTCGATTTGGCAAACCAATGGAGCAGCGGTGGTGTTGACAAAGGAACCAAAAGGTGCCCTAAGAACCCTAACAAGACATAAATACCACTCTCCCTAAAATCTCCTATTATACACATGTCGCGTCTAAAATTCCTACTACCAATTCTATGAAAATGTACACTTTGTACTGGACCTCTTTGTCACGGAGTGATTTCCTAACTCTCGTGCGGCTCTTAGTTTCCCTACTAAGATCAGCCTTTACTGATGTTTGAGCAGCGATTCAACGACTTAAGAAATGAACAAGGATTGATTACAAGTAAACAACACTTTGATTACAAGATAACACTTATACAAAGAAGCTTTGATACAACTTGTGGGAGATGGGTTACAAATGTCCTCCCACCTCCTATTTATACTAGGAGTCATTAATCTAGATTCTTTTTAATCTAGATTAATCTATACAAATATCTAAGATATTTACAACTTAATATCTAAGATATTTTCTACATAATATCTAAGATATTTACTACATAATATCTAGATAATTTCATAGTAATATCTAGATATTTTGATGTCCATTAAGGGCCATTGTGGTTGTAGTGAAGATTTTCAGCGGCTTCGGGGAGTAGTAGTCAAATTTGAGTGGCCGTGACATTCTCCCCCACCTAATCTCGCGACGTCCTCGTCATTGTCTCTTGATATTTCTTGATCTGATCTCGGAACTGCCATAGTGCATCTTCGGGTTCCCAGCTTGCTTCACTTCTTGGCAAGTTCTTCCATTTGATCAGATATTCTTTGTAACTCGGTACACCTCGACGTCGTATGGTTCGATCGGAGAGGATCTCATCAACCTCCTGATCGTAAGATGTGACAACAGCTGTTGGGGCCCTTTGTGATTTTCCTCGTTCATGATCTTCTAGGTCGGCATGATAAGGCTTGAGGAAACTCACATGGAAGACAGGGTGGATTTTTAACTTTTGTGGTAGCTGTAACCGATAGGAAACTTTGCCAACTCGGGATACAATAGGAAAGGGTCCTTCGTACTTCCTTATAAGTCCCTTGTGTACTGCCCGTAGTGACTTGAATTGTTGTGGCAAGAGTTTCACCATTACCTGGTCGCCGATTTGAAATTCCACATGTCTTCTTTTGTTGTCGGCCCATTTTTTCATCTTTCTTGCTGCCTTATCGAGAGATGCTCGAGCCATGTCGGCCTGTTCGTGCCATTCTTTTAATGCTTTAAAGGCGGCAGGGCTGCTTCCGTTATACGATGCGGCGAGGGCGTTTGGTGTCAGTGGTTGTCGGCCACTTACGATTTCAAATGGGCTTTTTCCGGTGGCCTCACTTTGTTGTATGTTATAAGAGAATTGAGCCACATCAAGGAGTTTGGCCCAATCTCTTTGGTTAGCACTGACATAGTGCCGAAGGTATAATTCAAGGAGTGCATTGACCCTTTCAGTTTGTCCATCGGTCTGGGGATGAAAACTGGTTGAGAAATTCAGATTTGTTCCCATTATCTTGAACAATTCTGACCAGAATTTCCCCGTAAATCGTGGGTCACGGTCGCTTATGATTACTTGGGGTATCCCCCAGTATTTTACCATGTGCTTAAAGAACAATCTTGCTGTTTCTATTGCAGTTACATCAGCAGGGGCAGCGATAAACGTACCGTATTTGAAAAATCGATCAACAACCACGATTATACTCCCCTTTCCTTCTGATTTTGGTAAGCATGTGATAAAGTCCATGGATATGCTTTCCCATGGTCCTTTGGGGGTCGGGAGCGATTCAAGTAATCCACCTGGTTGTTGTTGCTCAAGCTTGTCCTGTTGGCAAACTAGACATGTTCGTACATATGCTTCGACATCATCCTTTACCCGCGGCCAATAAAACGACTCATTGATGAGCGCAAGATTTCTTCTTATCCCCGGATGTCCAGCCCATTTTGAGTCATGGCATTCCTTTATGATGGTGCGTCGGAGACCTCCCCATTTTGGTATAAAAAGTCGGCCTCCTGTAGTGAACAACAAGTCTCCTTTGAGCCAGAATCGCCTGGTCTTCCCTTCTTAAGCCAACAGGGCTAGGTGTTTGGCAAAGGGGTCTTGAGTCATCCCTTCCTTCACTTGATCTTGAATATTGAAAGTTGGTCGGGTAATGGCGGCAAGTTCGGCTTTTCGGCTTAACGCATCGGCCACCACATTAGCTTTACCGGGTTTGTATTCAAGGATGTAGTCGAACTCCGCAAGAAAGTCTTGCCATTGAGCTTGTTTTGGGCTTAGCTTCTTTTGCGTCTGGAAATAGCTTGTAGCAACATTGTCGGTTTTGATGGTGAATCTTGCCCCGAGAAGGTAGTGTCTCCATGTTCGTAGACAGTGTACAATGGATGTCATTTCTTTTTCTTGTATCGTATACTTCTTCTCGGTATCGTTGAGTTTACGACTCTCGTAGGCAATTGGATGCCCTTCCTGCATAAGCACTCCGCCAATAGCAAAATCCGAGGCATCCGTATGTAATTCGAAAGGTTTGGTGACATCTGGTAGTTATAAGACTGGGTTTGTCATGACCGCCTCCTTTAATTGCTCAAAGGCCTTTTGACATCGTTCATCCCAGCTCCAGGACTTATTTTTCTTTAGTAAGTCAGTTAGTGGCGCGGCCTTTGCTGAGTAACTCATGATGAAGTGTCGGTAATAATTTACTAGCCCGAGAAAGGATCGAAGCTCTGGAACCTTGGTAGGTGCCTCCCATTCTTGAATTGCCTGTATCTTTGCTTCATCCATCATGATTTGCCCTTCCTTAATCTTGTGGCCCAAGAATTCGACTTCTTCTTGAGCAAATGAGCATTTCTCCAGTTTGACATATAGCTCATTGTCTCTTAGTACTTGAAACACTTGCCGTAAATGATTAACATGATCTTCCATCGTGCGGCTGTATATAACGATGTCGTCCAAGTATACTACCACGAACTTATCGAGGAATGGGTGGAAGAGCTTATTCATGAGGGTGCAAAAGGTGGCTGGAGCATTGGTTAGTCCGAATGGCATTACCAAGAATTCGTAAGAGCCATACCTCGTGACGCAGGTTGTTTTGGCTTCATCTCCTTTTGCTATCTTAACTTGATAGTACCCTGATCGTAGATCTAGTTTGGAGAAATACTTAGCCCCTCCAAGCTGATCGAACAAGTCAACGATTAGTGGGATCGGGTTCTTGTTTTTCACTGTGATCTTGTTTAGCGCCCGGTAATCGATGCACATCCAGAGCGACCCATCCTTCATTCTCTGGAATAGCACTGGTGCGCCATACGGTGCTTTAGAAGGACGAATGTAACCGGCGTCTAACAATTCTTTTAATTGTTTCCTTAGTTCCTCAAGTTCAGGTGGGGACATGCGATATGGGGCTTTCGCCGGTGGCTTGGATCCTGGTTCCAACTCGATCTCATGGTCAACCTCCCTTCGTGGAGGGAGTTTCTTGGGCAGCTCGGTTGGCATGACGTCTTTGTATTCCTTGAGCACGTGGCTTATTGGTTTTGGTATAGTAACGGGGGTATTTTCCCCATCATCGCTTTTTGTTACAGCTAGGTAACATGGTTCCTTTTTGCTAAGTCCCTTTTTAAATTGTATGGCAGTAAGGGTCTTAATCTCCACCCTCGACCCACGCTCCGTGTTTATCATACAAGGCTTCCCTTCGTCGAGGATACAAAGAGAATTAGCGAAGGGTATGGGGAAGGCGCGTACCTTATCGAAGAACTCCATCCCAAGTACTACTTTGAAGTCATCCATCTCTACTATGGAGAAGTTGATGGCTCCAGTCCATTCCCCGATACGCACTTGAACCTCTTTTGCTTCTCCCTATATCGGCTTAGCGTTGGCATTTACGGTTTTCATGTTTCCGCTTCCCTTGACACATTTTACACCAAGTTGTTTAGCCTCTTTTACGGAGATGAAATTGTGAGAAGCACCTGTATCTACGAGGGCCTGGACTTGGTTGCCTTGGATGAATGCTTGGACAAATTGTAATCCCCTGCTTGTTGCTGGTCGTGCTTCTACCTTAGCCTTGATCGCACTAAGTACTTGCATTGAACCCATGCAAGCATCTCCATCTTTGTGGGAGCTTTCTTCTCTTGCAATCATGGCATGCAGGCTAGCTTTCTTTGGACAATCTCGTGCTTGATGTGGTCCATCGCAGATGAAGCACTTGTAGTCTTTGTTGAATGGCTTCTTCTCACGTGACTTCCATGCTGGTGGTGGCTTTCGGGTAGTGTTTTCCCTGGGCGGGGCTGACTTGTCTCCCCCACCTTTCTCGTGGCCAGGTCTCCGATCCCTTGATCTCGAGTCTCTTCGACTATAATCGATCAATACCTCGGCTATAGCAATGGCCGAAGATAGGTCTTGAACACCACGCCGTTCAAGTTCGGTTTTGGCCCACACTTGTAAGCCATCGAGAAAGTAGAAGAGGGAGTCTTTGTCAGTCATATCTGGTATTTCAAGGACGAGTGTGGTGAATTCTTTAATGTAGTCCTTGATAGAACCGGTTTGCTTAAGCTTACGCAATCGGCTTCTAGCTTCGTTTTCCGCATTTTCCAGATAAAATTGTTTCTTGATTTCTTTAATGAAGTCAGCCCAGGTGTTCAAGATACACGTACCTTTTTCGATTTCTCTGTATTTTCGTCGCCACCATAACCCTGCTGTGTCCTTCAAGTATAGGGAGGCTGTCTTGATCTTTGTGGCATCATCGTGAATGCTTACACCATCAAAGTTTTCGCTCCATTTCCCAAAGGAAGTCATCGACAGCCCTCGCTTCTCGTTTTCCGACAAAGGGTGTGGGTTTTGGGACTTCGATTCTTGGAGTAAAGTTGACGATGTTACCTCCAGCAGTGACCACGGCTCAATTACATTCATTGACTTTGGATTCTAGCCCTAGCAGGCTGCGATGCATGTCCACGGAAAGTTCGTCCATGTCCTTTCGTAACTTAACAACAGCTTCTCGTGTAGCCTCCCTGATTGCATCGTTTACCATTAATTGTACTTCACTACGAAGTACTTCAATGGCAGCCTTCAAGTCATCCCTTAGGTCGCCAAAGTCAGTTTCCAACCCATCAAGGCATTGGATTGCGCTGTCAACTTGGGTTCCAAGTCCGGTCATTGCAGTCTCAATGTCAGAGATACTTTTTTCTAGGGTCTTGTCCTTAGAGGTACCTCGACTCTTCTTGCTCCCGTGAGGATTATCTTCTCGTCCTCGGTTCTCCTCGCTACTTGTAACGTTCGTGCTTGTAATCTTGTTCGTATCAGTCGTCATCCCACCGAATCGACGTTGCTCTGATACCACTTGTCACGGAGTGATTTTCTAACTCTCGTGCGGCTCTTAGTTTCCCTACTAAGATCAGCCTTTACCGATGTTTGAGCAGCGATTCAACGACTTAAGAAATGAACAAGGATTGATTACAAGTAAACAACACTTTGATTACAAGATAACACTTGTACAAAGAAGCTTTGATACAACTTGTGGGAGATGGGTTACAAATGTCCTCCCACCTCCTATTTATACTAGGAGTCATTAATCTAGATTCTTCTTAATCTAGATTAATCTATACAAATATCTAAGATATTTACAACTTAATATCTAAGATATTTTCTACATAATATCTAAGATATTTACTACATAATATCTAGATAATTCCATAGTAATATCTAGATATTTTGATGTCCATTAAGGGCCATTGTGGTTGTAGTGAAGATTTTCAGCGGCTTCGGGGAGTAGTAGTCAAATTTGAGCGGGGCGTGACATCTTGCTAACAAATCTCATAAATATGGATAAAACGTTTTTAATTACAATTTTAATTGCGTTTAAAGTGTTTAAACGAAAGTTGTATACATGTATTTCATAGATCATGTTTGGTTGATAAGATGGGATACTAGAATCATGAGAAAAACATAAACACTTAGATGTCTATATACACTACTAGTTGTAAAAAACTCATGTATAACACGTGTTGAATAAAAAAATAAAAAAAGTTAATTATAAAATGATATTCTAATATAAGAACTAATTGAAATTACGTATGAGTTGATACTATAAATAATAGATATTAACTTTTTAAACTTTTGTATTTAAACTTTTTTTGTTTTTTTTTTAATTAAACATTTTATTTTTAAACAAACCATATTATAACTCCCAACTTTAATTGTTTTTGGTTATAAAATTTTTACTTTTTAAAAACATCAATTTTTAAAATATTTCGTATTTCTAAAAAGTCAGATGTTTTGAAAAAATATTTTACTTTATAAAAATTTGTTTCTCTAAAAATAATATTAATAAAAAAATCTCTTTTTTTATTTATAAAAAATTGTTTTTAATGTAGAAAATAAAATAAAATTTTTAGTAATTAATGTAATTATTTAATAGAAGAGATAAACGAAAAATTTTTAATGGGAAAAAATGTGGTATTGTCACGTGTCTCATCTAGTTATTTTTTATTATAATAGAAACATATAAAATTTTGAAACTTTTGATCTAAAAAGTTGAAACATTGGATATAAGAATTAATTTGGCATATAATAAAAGATATCGGGAAAGAATTAAGTTTTACAAATCATAGAAAGAATGAGTTTTGCTTGCGCTCTACTGGGGCTTAGTTTTTAATAAAATTTATATTTAAGTATACATAGAAATAAACACGTCAAAACAATATATTTAGAATTTTAGAAAACATTACGTTGTTATAAAAGACATTAAAATATAGTATATTTGACCGTGAATTTTGGTTTCTTGGTTTTAAATAACATTTTCATAGTAATGTGACTAAAAATAAGTATGTCGCATAGTATACTTTATTTTTCAATGGCATATTTAGAATTTTTATAACACGTTATATTTTAAAAGTTATAGAAGAATAAAATATTTTAAAAATAATTATAAAATTAAAGTAGTAGTAGTTTTAAGGAGTTGTAATTTATGTTTCAAGAATTTATACCAAGTTAGTATTCTTCTGAAGTTGTTAGATGTGTGTGGATAAATACAATATACGGTGCTCTATGATTCTATTTTTAATACCATACAATATAAGTTTTTTTAGAATAATTATACGTAAATACAGGATTTTTTTCATCCACAACATGTATAAAGAGAGCGTGACATCCATATGCTTAAATATAGCCGATGGGTGGTTGTGTCTCTTTCTAATTTTCTTTATAAATAAACTAGACCACATTATATATTCGGTATTTATGTTTGATTTGTGGCCATCAGATGCATTTGTAAACTTAAGAATATTATTAGGACCATTTGATAAAAGAAATAAAAACAGTTTATCAATAAAAACAGAGATTAACAAATAAATATTTGAAAAAAAAAAAAAAAAAAAAAAGATTTCAACGTGTAATCAAGGTTATTCCAAAATTTAAATACTATACAAGAATTTATCAAAATAACAAAAGTGAATCCCAACATCTCATAACAAGAAAAATTCGTTGTTTTGCTATAAATAAGATATATGACTAAGGGGTTGTTTGGCAATATCTGAATGATTAAGTGCTGAACCAATAAGAGGTCTGAACCATTAAGTGCTGAAACATTAAGAGGTCTGAACCATTAAAAGCTAGTATATCACTTAACTATTCAAAGGCAAATGTCTGACCAATTCAGATAAGAGGTCTTAACCATTCTCCATTAGATCTCTTAACCATTCAGCATTAGTATAATGCTTAACCATTCAGAGGCAAATGTCTGAACCATTCAGACATTTGCTCTCGAAACAAACAGTCTGAACCATTAAATGCTAAATCATTCAGACATCTGAACCATTAAAAGGCTGATTAAGAGGCTGTCAAACAGCCCCTAAGTCTAACTTTCATGTGATATACTTAAAGTTATGTGATTTATCTATTTTCAGCATTGATATTGCGTTGAAATCTAGAGAATCACATAAGGATATGTAGATAACTTTTTAATAAAAAAAAATGATCAAATAAAAATTAATTTATTTTTTCCTCTTTCATTATTATTATTATTTTTTATTTTATCTTATCTCATGAGGTTCTTAAAACACGAAAAATTTCATATACATGTGTGCTATGTACACACGCATATAATGTATGTAGATAAAGTTCTATAAATACCATTTATTTTAAAAAAAAAAACATCAAATATATTCATAAAAACATGATCTAAAGGGTGAAAGTTTGGATGAATGCTTGACGACTTCTTGATCCACATATGACATCTTGAAAAGGTTGTATTTATATTTGTAAAAACAAGACGTCATTAGCTTTACTGCATAGAAAGGAAATTTCTTCATGTAACCAACACCCGTCTTGAATATAAATATTGGTTTTGAATAGTAAGTGTGAAAATATACACGTATTATTATCAGTTTATATAACAAATACTACTATAACTTATTACAATGTCAGTGTTATAATGACATAACAATTCCTATAAAAGTTTTAAGGGGAGCAAGATCGAATATTCGAGTAACTTACCTTTGAACCTTCGTTCATCTTAAATCTTAAATTAATTAATAAATAATAATATTGTGTTGGAGACGTAAGCCGTTAAGTAAGCCCAAAATTTGACACTCAACCTCCATCAGACATTAAAACATCATCCTTTTAATTATCGTTTTTAACGTAAAAGGACTCACATCCAAAACACGTCCAGGTTCAATGAACCTCACCCTCCGCCCCCATCTTTGATAATCCCTTTTCTTCTGCCTTTGTATATATAACTCTCCGCCCTCTTCTGCACTTTCATCATCAAATTCACTCGTTCAATCCATCTCCATATTTCATCAATGGCGTTGGCTGTTACTTCCTCCTCTTCAATCGCCTTTTCGTCCTCTAATTCTCGCACTGATCAAGGTGAATGCTTGATTATGGCTGTGAGTTTATACGTGGGTGTGGTGAATTTGAACGGTTTCTTACTGAATTGATTATATCTGCAGGTGTACTCTTCAATTCTAGTAGTTTTCAACCGTCCGATCGGTCTTTTCGATCTCCGGCGGCGTTGAATTTGCCACGGAAGCGATCTTCGGAGGTGAAGGCGTTGAATGCTGAATCGAAGAGGAATGATTCGATTGTTCCTTCTGCGGCCACTGTGTTCGCTCCTGGTATGTGTAGTTGGTTAATTACTTGTTAATTTTCTAGGGTTTTTGATTAACCGTGTTATTAGGGTTAATTGGGGGTGCAATCGAAGGTTTGTTTGAAACGGTGTGAATAATTTAGGGTTAATTGTACAGATGTGGTGGACAAAGTAGCAGAGGTTGAGGACTTTGAGAAATTGGCTAAGGATCTTGAGAAGGCTTCTCCACTTGAAATTATGGATAAGGCTCTTGAGAAATTTGGGGATGATATTGCTATAGCTTTCAGGTACAAGCTGTTACTGCACGGTTTACAAGTATCTAATGCATGCTAGTATGAATCTTAACATCCCAAAATTGTTGCTTGATTGCAGTGGTGCAGAAGATGTTGCTTTGATTGAGTATGCTCACTTGACCGGACGTCCGTACAGAGTCTTCAGCCTGGATACGGGTCGGTTAAACCCGGAAACATACAAGTTCTTTGATACAGTTGAGAAACACTATGGGATTAGGATTGAGTACATGTTCCCTGATGCTGTTGAGGTGCAGGCTTTGGTTAGAACCAAAGGCCTGTTTTCGTTCTACGAAGATGGTCATCAAGAATGCTGTCGTGTGAGAAAGGTGCGGCCTTTGAGGCGGGCGTTGAAGGGTCTGCGGGCTTGGATCACGGGCCAAAGGAAAGACCAGTCCCCCGGGACTCGATCTGAAGTGCCAGTGGTTCAAGTGGATCCGGTTTTTGAAGGGATGGATGGGGGTTCGGGTAGTTTGGTCAAGTGGAACCCTGTGGCTAATGTAGCTGGTACTGACATATGGAACTTCCTGCGGACCATGGAAGTGCCGGTTAACTCGCTGCATGCTCAGGGGTACATCTCGATAGGGTGTGAGCCGTGCACGAGGCCGGTCTTGCCCGGTCAGCACGAGAGGGAAGGAAGGTGGTGGTGGGAGGATGCCAAGGCTAAAGAATGTGGGCTGCATAAAGGAAACATCAAAGAAGAACATGTGAATGGAAACGGGTCGGTTGACAGTAATGGGAGTTCGGTGGCCTCTGATATCTTTGAGAGCCAAAACATTGTGAACTTGAGCCGCACTGGTATCGAGAATCTTCTCAAGATGGAAGCTCGAAGAGACGGTTGGATGGTTGTTCTTTACGCGCCATGGTGCCCGTTCTGTCAGGTACTTGAGACAATCATGCTCTTTGCTCATGCTATAGTACACATTGATTATCTGCAGTTTATACATTACAGTATTCTTAACATGAATTGTGTTTGCAGGCAATGGAAGCTTCATATCTTGAATTGGCAGATAAGTTAGCCGGAAGTGGTGTTAAGGTTGCAAAGTTCAGAGCCGACGGTGATCAGAAGACGTTTGCACAACAGGAATTACAGCTCGGGAGCTTCCCAACGATCCTTTTCTTCCCAAAGCACTCGTCAAGGCCTGTTAAGTACCCATCTGAGAAGAGAGATGTCGACTCGTTGATGGCATTCATCAACGCCCTTAGATGATGATGATGAAGAAGAAGATGAAGATGTCTTGTTTGTGCATTGAGAACTAGTAGGCGAATGTACATCCAAATGGCGGTTTTGTTTTTGGTTTTGATCATTGTATAATATTCGTATAGTCTCCTGTCGGGGAATGATCGCTTCCAAATATTACGTCTATAATAAGATTAAGATTAAGATGCTTGTAATGAATGATGCCATTGTAGTTGAATTATAAGAACTTACATGTTGAGTATTAAGTTTTGATTACTTTGTCGCTGTATCGGTCCACTGGTTAAAATTCGGAATAGGATGACTGAAATCTTATAAACATAGAAAGATACTAGTGTTTAGCTTGAATCATTTCAAGCTTCTTAAAGATCTCATTTGCTTATAAACACTGTTCTCACCAACCAAAAAGCTAAAGTTTGAATCTTATTGTTGATTATTTGCTAATGATTATAGTCTTTTGAATATGAAATCTAATTTTTTTTAAAAACAAAAAACTTTTTAGGCTTAAGATTTGGGACAATCTTGAAATGCTTTACAAAGTTAAGTTCTTTTATTGATTCATAGGATGCTTCTACTGTTTTACACTGCAGCACAACCCCTTGAATCATTATTAGTCATTGTACTTCTTGCATTAAAGCTTGTACTCTGCAAAATCCAAACTTGAATCCTTTGTTCATTGTGAAGATTGATATTTTAGGTGAATTCATTTCCTTTGGGTAAATTACGAAAATAACCAATTGACCAAATCGAATTACTAAAATAACCGGTCAAAAATAAAGTTTATTAAATAAAACAGTCAATCCTATCGTTCCACGTGTCCATCCCTCGCTGACGTGGCGAGGGATTATGGGAATCCCTCGCCCAGAACCGCGTGCCAGCGAGGGATTATGGGAATCCCTCGCCCACGTGTACATCCCTCGCTAATGTGGCTTTATCCCTCGCTGACTCAGCGAGGGATTATGGGAATCCCTCGCCCAAAATTACGAAAATACCTCTCCTCGCCCATAATTAAAAAAATAAATATATATATGTTTTTTACCAAAAAAAAATCCGTATTTTTAATTATTTATTGTTTTTTAAATAATTAAAAATTTAGTTTAATTTTATTTTCACCTATATAATACAATATTTACCCTTAACGAAATTATCAAATCTTACATTCTTCTCAACCTTGTTGTTACTTTTTTTTTAAAATTCTCTCAAATCAGGAAATGTCAGTTAATATCATATTATACAGTGGTGGTAAATGATATTTTGTAAACGGTGTTGAAGAGTATCTACCAATGTCATTTACCACACATTTACATTTTAATGATAGATACTCTTCAACACCGTTTACAAAATGACATTTACCACCACTGTATAGTATGATATTAACTGATATTTTCTGATTTGAGATAATTTTAAAAAGAAAATAACAAGAAGGTTGAGAAGAATGTAAGATTTGATAACTTTGTTAAGGGTAAACATTGTATTATATAGGTGAAAATAAAATTAAATTAAATTTTTATGTATTTAAAAACAATAAATAATAAAAAATACGGGTTTTTTTTGGTTAAAAACATATATATATTTATTTTTTTAGTTATGGGCGTGGGGGGCATTTTCGTAATTTTGGGCGAGGGATTCCCATAATCCCTCGCTGAGTCAGCGAGGGATAAAGCCACGTCAGCGAGAGATGTACACGTGAGCGAGGGATTCCCATAATCCCTCGCTGGCACGCTTTTCTGGGCGAGGGATTCACATAATCCCTGGCCACGTCAGCGAGGGATGGACACGTGGAGCGATAAGATTGGCTGTTTTATTTAATAAACTTCATTTTTAACCGGTTATTTTAGTAATTCGATTTGGTCAAATGGTCATTTTCGTAATTTACCCACTTTTCTTTTTTAATATATGAGTATCATGTAGGGGCCCATTTATTTTGTATGTATCGATGCTTACTGTATATTATGCAGTAAGTTGTTTTCTTGCTCTGGTTTGTGTACCCACTACTCTTTTGACGTTTTCGACCCGTTTTATTTTAGTGAGTCTCAGTACTACCAAATGACCCATTTAAAATATATTTTTTGTGAGCAAGACTTCAATGGTTTTTTTTTATTTTTAGAGTAAATTATAAATTTTATCCTTTAAGTATGTTTAAAATTATTAATCTTGTACTTAAACTTTTATAATTACACTGAATGTCCTTTATTTGAAAACTTATCACGTTTTACGTCTTTTTTACTAACAAAAGTTAATTTTTTCAGTTAGTTTTGTGTGAATGGATTATTTTGCCCTTACCCCTTAAAGGATGGAATCTGCAATTGCCACTAATTTTTTATTTTTCCATTTTGTTTTATTTTATTTACCTTACCTTTTTTATTTACTTTTTATTTTATAAACTTGTCTAAAATATTATTACTCAATTAACTTTAATTATTTTTTTAAAATATACTTTTATTTGTAGGTTTTTTAATTTATAATATTTTCGTTTCTAAAAATTAGTTATCTACCTTTCTAATCGTACGAGAACAAATTAGAGAGTTCAAAATATACTTTTTATGTTATAAAGTTTAAACTACTTATCGGTTTTGTTTCACCGTTGCTTTTTTTTATTATTTTCTTGGTATAAAAAATTTTGACTATGTTAAACATTTTGAATTACGGTTTATATTAGAAACCTATTAGAGACTCTATGATTTTTGGATGTGACTTTTTATATTTTACTTGGTTATAATTATTCTAGGTTGGTCTATACGTATAAATAAGCTTTGATTAATACATGAAGTATTTAAGTATTTTTACTATAAAAAGTTCAATAAGCTTAATCGTAAAACCAAACCAAAGAAAAACCCTTTGTGATTGTTTGGTCCAGTTTCGTTTTAATTTTAAGTGGTTTGGTTTTGATTTACATTGACAAAAATTTATTATTAACAGTTTAAATAAACCCTAAATAAAATGCATTTAATTAAAGAAATTTTGAATGATTTGTTTATTATAAACTCCCAAGTAGTTGTTTAGAAACCTTTTAGTATATTTTATTTTAATTAAAAGTTACAAGCTATCATACTATATTTATATATAAAAACAAACTATTTGATTGAAAATTAAAAATTTATATCATAAACCAAAATCTACATTTTCTCCAACCGGTTTCAAATATAAAACCAAAACCAAATAATTTGAAATGACTATAAATCTTGTACCAAAAAAGTTAAAAACCAAGTTGTCTAATTTCTAGTGGTTTAATTAGAAAGCTAATGAACAAAGTTAACAAATGAAAATAAATTTGTAAAAAAACAAACATCTATACGTAAACCTACATTTTATAAAAAAAATTAAAACTAAATTATTATCAATATTTATGATAATTTTTTTAACGAAAGTGGCTAAAAATAAAAAAAAGTAAAGAAAATAAAGAAAAAACATAAATAAATAAAATAAAAGATTAATAATAATAAATTTCATCATTTTAAGTTACATTTTATGAAAAACTAAAACTAAATTATTACTAATATTTATGATAATTTTTAAATGAAAGTGGCTAAAAATAAATAAAATTAAATCAAAATAAAATAAAAAACATAAATAAAAATAAAATATTAATAATAACATATTTTTTTTTGTTTTAAGGGTTAAGGGAAAATTCATTTTAAAAAAATAAGTTTATAAAATAAAAGTGATTAGAAAAGAGAAAAAATAAAGAAAAAGTAAAGTAAATAAAATAAAAAAGGAAAAAAAAATAAAAGATTAGTGAAAACTACAGATTTCATCATTTAATGGGTAAGGGCAAAATTGTTTTTTATATAAAACTAACTGAAAAAGTTAACTTTTGTTAGTAGAAATGACAGAAAACATGATAATTTTTCAAATAAAGGATGATCAGTGTAATTATGAAAGTTTAAGAACAAGATTCATAATTTTAGGTATTCATAAAAAGAGACTTGCATACACCAAATTCTTTGGCTTTGAAAGAATTGAAAATGGAAGCCTTTATATGCATAATTTCTGATGCATTTCCAAAGAAACCTGACTTTCGTCTCGAGCCTATGATCTTTGTGGTCACAAAGGGTGTAATCTTTCATTAGTTGTTCCAAGATTTTGATCTTCTTGTAAGATTACCACCAACGATTCACAATTTTACAATTCACAGATGTTGTTTGTTTGAATGTGGTGCAGTAGATGATAAGCAATGCGGGGTTGTTACGAGCCGAGACGAACCGCACGGATCTTTGCTCTTGCTTTGCTCGTTTCCAAACCGAACCGAGCCGATCGGCTCGTTTACAACTGAGCAAAAAATCGAACGAGCATTTATAGAGCTATAATTTTTCGAACGAGCATCGAACGAGCGCAAACGAGCGGCGAACAATTAATACAACCCAACTATCTAGTGTGTCATCCGATTTATACTGCAATGAGAGATGCTGACAATGTTACGTCCTAAGTTTTAATGACTTAAAAAGAAACCATGCTCATAATATTTTCATTAATGGCAACATGTTGTGGTTAATGATAAGGGTAAAACTGTAGTCGATGAGACAATGAACGTATTGCAGAGAACAATGATTGTGAAAGCGAAAGATGATCGATTAAGAGTGAGAGTTGACAAAAATGGTTTCTTAGCGTCTTTGGATTCACTTATATGCTTTATGTTAAATTTTTTTATTAGGTTGATTGATCTAGTATATATAAATATAATTGTATATTTTGTATACAATGGACCAAATCTATTAGAGTGTTATGTATAATTAATATATCTATATATATAGTATAAGATAATTCGAGTTCAATCGAGCCGAGCGGATCTTTGCTCGTGCTTGACTCATTTACAAACCAATCCGAGCCGATCGGCTCGTTTACAAACCAGTATAAATTTGAACGAACATTTTTCGAGCAAATTTTGAACGAGCGTCGAGTGGCGAGTGTAACAAGTAGGAAACCGCACCGGATATTATCCGTTACTTGTGGAGAACACCTCATCACGGGTTTAAAGAGACTTTCGTTCCCCTTCCAAACTGATGTCCACTTGGGAGACCAGCTTCCTCGCTGGCACACCAGACCAGCCCTGACTCTGATACCAACTGTAACAAACAGAAAATCGTACCGGATATTATCCGCTACCTGGGAAGAATATACCATCACGAGTTTAAAACGCGTACGATAGGAAAATGTATCCAACGCCTTACAAAAAGACTTTTATTCCCTTAGCATGTGGTTACAACGAGCGTTTTAAATAGCTTTAAGACACAATGGTCAACTCAACAAATGCAATAGGTGGGGTGGGATTTAGGGAATTATGCCTTTTTTAGTACACTTTTCTTATCTTTATAATTACATTTAAGATATTTTTTTTTGTTTTCAATTAAATTATACTTTTAATATATTCATTTATTATTATATTTTTCTTTCTTCTTTACTCGTAACCATTTTCAAAAGTATTAAAAATTTATAAAAGTTGAACAGTGTTTCCTAAAGTATGAAGATGAACAATAACTTTTTTTTCTTTAACTACTCACAACAACAAACAATCATCCCCTATAATATAAAAATATACTCACATAAAAATAAAAAAAAAACCTATTATAAATGCTTTGACACAAAAATAAATAAATAAATAACTAGCCCAATAAACTTGCAAACTGTACTAAAAGTCTAAAAGGACTAATTCCCGTGAATCTCACCCCACTTGTTGCATTTGTTGAGTTGACCACTGTGTCCGTACTATTGCTTATTATCTTACTGCACCAAATTCAAACAAACAACATATGTGAATTGTAAAGTTGTGAATCCTTGGTGATTTTGTGAAGGTAAAGCCATGAACTAACTTGTTAACCAGAGTCACCGAATACATTAGACTATCAGGCCGTACCATATTCCACATTCGACCCATTACCACGTAGTTTTCATATCTTTTTTCACATTTCACCTATTTCATCCTAAAAATGGTTTTCACACCCATCATCATTCACTGCATCAATTTTTTCATAGTTCAAATATACATAAGAGAGAGAGAGAATTAAAAGACTAAAAAGAGAGTTAGAAGGGACCACTAGCATTCACTTCTCTGGGCACACACGATGTGCACAATGTGGTCACACAGCCACATCACAGTCACGCATGAGACGTAAAAGGTACACCGAATGGTCTTGGAACAAAGAGAGTACCCTATATATACAAGTTGATGCAAACCCTAAATAAAGCATGTTGGGTCTATTGGCCTAAAACTATAAATAAACTAACTACTATATATACTTAACATATGATGTACCTCAAACTAAAATCTCATGTTTCTATTGATGATGGTTTTTGCAGAAAAACGATGAAGCTATCGAGCTTCTGTTTTTTTCGGTTTAGATCTAGATGCTTGTGTAATATTGTGTTTAGCATTTAGTGTAAATCATACGGTGACAGACGCATTAACTTTTTTATGGAGTCAAAAGTTTTAATCATTAGTTAATGTGTCTGTCAAACCGATTTTAAGCATCGAACCAGACCAGATTGGGGTCCAATTTCCGGTTCGACTAGTCGGTCAGGTCCAATTTCGGTTTAGATTTAGATGCTTGTATAATATTTTGTTTAGCATTTAGTGTAAATCATACGGTGACAGACACATGAACTTTTTTTTGGAGTCAAAAATTTTAATCATCAATTAATGTGTCTGTCAAACCGATTTTAAGCATCGAACCAGACCAGATTGGGGTCCAATTTCCGGTCAGGTCCAAGACAATGTGTGTATAATGTAAAACCATATATGTTGTTAACACTTGATAGACACCTGATTGAGATATATGTTCGCTTATATTGATAACAACTTACATAGACTCGTATAAGTGTCTAACAAATATATATATATATATATATATATACACGTCAATATGACATACGACTCGTATCATATCCCGTATCCCATATTTATGTGAGTTGGTGCCCTAAATTATAGGAGATGATTGTGAGTAGTTATTAGTGAAGGAGAAATAAAATTTATGGGGGTTGTATCATAATTCCTTATATTTGAGGAATTGTACAACCCTCATAGATTTTTTAAGATTTTAAAAGTGATTTTGCGTAAATAAGAGAGAAAAAATAATAATAAAAGTTTGAAAAAATATTATTTAATTAAAAAAAAAAACATAAATGTTTTTAATATAATTATAAGAATAAAAACTGAGATAAATTCTGAATGCTATGTGTGTAGTTTGTGTCAATAGGATGCGGATATTCTCATAGTCTTACCTCCGGGATGTTTGTACCCACCAAGATTAAGCAAGACGCGGGCAAATGTCATCTTTCAAATTCTCACTCTCATCATCAATCCCATTAACCAAAACCTTCAAAGCCCTTTCGTTTCTTTTCATCTCCAAGAACCCTAAAAAACCCCTAATTCCATCGTCTATTTCACCCAAATCAATGGCTTCTTCATGGGCCTGCTCCAGATGCACGTTCATCAACAAAGATTCCCTAA
Organism: Flaveria robusta; assembly: GCA_025506415.1. Classification (NCBI taxonomy): domain Eukaryota; kingdom Viridiplantae; phylum Streptophyta; class Magnoliopsida; order Asterales; family Asteraceae; genus Flaveria; species Flaveria robusta. Next base: position 19,144,326 of record CM046469.1, on the reverse strand, counting down.
AACCCAACTGCGAGATTTGCTCATCATCAAAACCCCATTCACCGATTTCATCCTCATCACCATCATCTTCATCAAATAAAGAAAAATGGTCTTGTAAAGCTTGCACCTTTTTGAACCCATATAAAGTATCAAACTGTGAAATTTGTGGGACCAGGAACTCATCGTTTTCGTCAAATCTGAGTCTCGATGATGAAGAATTGGAGTCGGGTTCCTCCGCTGTGGGGAATGTTTTCTTGCCTCTGTTACAAAGATGTACTGATTCCAAGAGGAAGAGTGGGGATGACCCAGTTGAGATTGTTGATGATTCTGTTGATTTTGGTGTGTCTCGTGGGTTCAAATCGGCGAAAGGAAAGGTGGTTGATTCAGGTGAGTTTAAACTATTGTTGCTTATGTTTTTTTTTATTGATTATTGGCTCTTTTTGTGCTGTTGCTATGAGAGACATTATGATAAAACATATAAATTCTTTTAATTTCATAAAGAGGGTGCTTCATGTATGTGCTTTTTTGATTCACTCATGGTTGTAATCTTTGTTGAACAATTAGGGTTGATTTCCAGATAGCGGATGTTTAGTTAAAAATGGATTTTGAAATGGTAGTTTTTACTATTTCCATGAGTTTATTTGCTTAACTTTGACTTCTTGTTTTATTTCAAATAGAATTGATTACTGATGTGATTAAGTCTTTAGTTAGCAACATTGTATCATTTAATAGTGTGTTTTCACAAATTAGAGATGCCATTTTCTACTTTATGAAACTGAAATTGTGGATTTTGATTTTGGTTATGCTTTGTGTAACACAGTTACAGTTGATGATGAGTGTATTGTTGTGGGAGGGTCTAGAAAGCCTAAAGCCCTTGATAACGCACTGGTTGCCTCTGGTAAGTTTAGATACCTGAAATTAAGCTATTGTAATCTCCATAGATAATATGTTATTTGGTAATTAAAATAACACAGTTTCATTCATCTATATTATGCATCCTCTGTTCTCAATTTCTAGACTCCATCTTCATTTTAACGATTACATGATGTGGTGTTCAATTTTTCATACAATAATGTTATTGAATGTTTTGCAGATGCAATTCAGTCAAAAGATGATTTGAAGACACTGAAGATTTTGAGTTACAATGTTTGGTTTGCTGAAGATATCGAGCTTCGTACAAGGATGAGAGCAATTGGTGACATTATTCAATTGCATTATCCAGATGTTATATGTTTGCAGGTATTGTGAACAACAAATTTCTTTTATTGGTGCTCTTCTAAAGATTGATTTGTTTATAACCTATTCACCCATTATTATATTCACAGGTCAACAACATTATTGCAGGGTATTTTAGAAAATTTTATCAGTAATAAACTATGTGCTAAATCAATTGTTGTTATTTTTCATTCTTGTTTATGTGATATCTTTTATCTTGTAGGAGGTCACCCCCGATATCTACGCCATTCTTCAAAGATCCAATTGGTGGAAGTTGTATAAATGCTCACTTTCTTTTGAAAAGGCTATTACGAGGCCATACTTTTGCATGCAGGTTAGTTTCGTCCATACCACACTATCTTGATAACGCAACGGCAAGCTGCCAATATGATCACGAATTGTTTACCTTTTACCATATGTGATCTTTTGTATAAAAGAAGTGTGTTTGACTTATGACTTGATGTAAATCAATTTGCAGCTTAGCAAATTGCCCGTGAAAGCCTTCAGTTGTAAGCAATTTAGTTATTCTGCAATGGGGCGAGAGTTATGCATTGCAGAAGTTTTGTCCCAGGGAAATACTCCTTTGGTAGTTGCTACAACCCATCTCGAGAGCCCGTGTCCTGGCCCACCTAAGTGGGACCAAATGTACAGCAAAGAACGAGTAAAACAAGCACAGGAAGCCGTTGCATTTCTTAAGGAAAATCCGAATGTGATATTTTGTGGTGATATGAATTGGGATGACAAATTAGACGGCGAGTTTCCACTGCCAGATGGATGGATTGATGCTTGGACTGAGCTGAACCCGAAAGAAATAGGATGGACTTATGATACAAAGTCAAATCCCATGTTGTCTGCTAATAGGAAACTGCAAAAACGTCTTGATCGATTCTTGACCAGTTTGCGTGATTTTAAAGTTGAAGGTATTAAAATGGTGGGGACTGAAGCTATACCAGAGGTGACTTATATGAAGCAGAAAAAGGGAGGGAAAGAGTTGGAGCTTCCTGTTTTGCCCAGTGATCATTTTGGTTTGCTGTTAACTATGGCTGCACTATAGCTCTAATGGTTTTTCTTGAAAGTGACGTTTATGTGTCTGTATTGACGACTGATAACTAATCATGAGGTGTGCGCTTTTGTGGATCGATTGTTTACGCATGTTTTGTCAAGTTCTTTTGTGATATGAACGCGTGCTGATGTTACTTGCAATATATTAATGTGTGCCAATTTTAAATGTTGCTTAAGAGTTATGATCACTATCGTATACTAAAGCACATTTCCTTAGTTGCTGCTTAAACGTTGAGTTCATTAATGTTTGAAAGGTTTTTGGTGCATTTGTAAGGCCAAGTGACATTACCAAAAACTAAAAATGTGTTCATTTTAAGATGTTATCTTCACACATTTGAATTTGATGGCTGAGGTTGAGTTTTGAAATCATTACAACTCCTCCATCTTAAGTCATTGCTTAACATATTGAGGATGCGCTTGAAGTCGTTCATTTGCCCCACAATTTCCTTTGCCCCACAATATCCTATTAGAACGTATTAAATTTCAAAAGCTTAAACTTAGCCCATGCGTAATATTTTGAATTTAAACTTGATTTGGTTTTAAGTTCAGCGCGTTTATTATTTAATAATTTTAGTTATGTATTTTTATTATTAAGTTTATATTTATTTATAGTTATACTCTATATATCATAATATTATATATAATAATAATAATATATAAATAAATCTTTAATATTTCAAATAAAATTATATTTAAAAAAGCTTGTTTAGACTCGTGAGCAGACTGAAGCTTAATATTTTAAGCGTGGGCTCGAGCTCGTTTATAAAACAAACTCAAGCTCAAGATTAAACTCGTTTAAGTTCGATTCGATTTAAGATTTTAGTAATTCGATCAAGCCATTTTTATTCGTTTATACTTCTAAAGATAAGTGGCGTCTAAATGAATCTTATGTGAGGAAATTCTCAATCTAATGGAGTCATTCTATGGTCTATGGGTGGTGTGGGGGGGTTTCATGAAGTACAAACTCTAGAAGATAGGGGCTGAAGTCGGATTATAATGAAAAGAAGGGGGGGGGGGGGGGGGGGGGGTTTGAAAGAATTAGAAGCCTCAAGACCACTTAATCTAAAACAAAAGACGAGAGTCAAATGGGTGGTTGAAGGAGTTGAAAAATACAGCTTTTTTTCATGGATTGGTTCAATCCCATATTGCATCAAATCAGATCAATAGGTTGGTTATTAACGGGGAATGTTGCTCGCAACTTTTTTTTTGTTTTGTTTTTTTTAACGGTTAATTGGATCACTAATGGCTATTGACCCATCCAATCATCTTCATTACTCAAGTACGAAACCTAAGACCACAATCAGTAGGAAACTTACATTAGGTGAGAAAACCCTCGACTCATCAGGACCCAATTTATTTTTATCACAGTTGAGACTATGAGGTCAAAACCAAAGGTGAAATGTCTTTAACATCAAACGTTTATCTAATAAGGAAGCGAAGTCTATCTCGCAACCATTCCCGATGGATGAAGTAAGGAGGGCAATATGGGATTGTGATGGCAAACGGCCCGGGGCGGATGGTTTCAACTTTACCCTTATCAAGCATTTTTTGGAGTTGTTCAAGATGGATTTTTATAATATTCTCAACTTATTTAATGAGTTTGGCTCAATTAGCAATGGATGCAATTCATCCTTTATCCACCTTATTTTTCAATGAGTATTCGCACTTTAGTTTAATCAGATGCATCTCAAAGATTATATTTAAAGTAAATTGGGTGAAGTGAGATGATGTCACGGCTTATAAAAAGGATGGGGTTTGGGAATTGGACGTATAAAAGAATTGAATTTGGGGCTGTTAGCAAATGGTGGTGGAAGTATAAGCTACCACATAAACTATGGCGAAGAACTATTGAGTCGTTTATCACGGGATCTTGAAACAACATTGTTAAGATAGAGTCCTTTCTTGCAACCCTAACTCAATGGCTTCTTCAATCTTCACTAGGTGGCTCTTATCTCTCTTTGGTGCATATGGAAGGCACAAAATGAGGTGGTATTCAAAGCGAAAAATGTGGTCATAAACCGAATCCTAACTATTGAACCCAAAGTCGTGACCAAATTGAAATATACAAAAAGGTCAGGGGCTAAATATGAAACATACAAAGAAACTATAAATAAAGAGGAAAACCAAAGAGGGGGAAAACAACCAACCAAACAAACAACCACCGCCGCCGTCGATACCCTAACGATTGAACCCTCACACCGCCGCTGCCACCGTTCACTCCGGTGCCGTAACCATGGCGGACGTAGTGCAATACAGGCTCGAGCGCATGGTCAACGAGCTCGACGACCTTGAGCGCCGCGGCCTCTTCTCACGCCGCGAGATCGCCGAGATCGTAAAACAACGCCGGAAGTTCGAGTACCGACTCAAGCGACCGAGCCCTCTGAAGCAGGATTACTTAGCCTACATCGACTACGAGAAGTCGCTCGACGCCCTCCGCATCCTTCGTAAGAAGGCCGTGATGCGTGAGCTCAAGAAGAAGGATGAAGACGGAAAAGGCGGTGTTAAGAGGACGAAGATGAAGCAGTCGTGTTCTGATTTTGCTGGCGTTTCGAGGATCGTTGAGATTTATCGGTTGGCTACTAATAGGTTTAAAGGAGATATTGAGCTGTGGTTTCAGTATCTGGAGTTTTGTAGGCAAAAAAGAAATGGACGTATGAAGAAGGTATTCTGACTGTTTTCAACTTAATCTAACAGTTTAGTTTCTGTTTGTATTCGTTGTTGTCTACTGCTATTGTATTGCTTATGGTAAGTCGAAGATATGCATTTTAGCTTTTAGTGGTTAGGGGTAGGGAGAAATTAGATATTTGCTGTTTGTTTGATTAGTGTTTGAGTGAAGTAGCCTTAATATGTGTAGAAGGAAGTCACGAGTGAAGAAGAATTAGTATACAAAATCAGACTCTGTAATGTATCTCATAATTGCCATGAATGAAGCATACGCCAGTAAGGTAGTATGATATTTGGCATTGTTAAATCTTACTGGTGATTTAACTCTTTGGTTCTTTGATGTTAGTTGTATGTTTCCCAGGAGCTTGCCTTCATTTAGTGTGGTTTGATTTGATTTCTCATGTAATTTGAATTTTTTGCCCTATGTTGTTTGGGTGTCTCTCAGGTTCTGGCTCAGGTGATCAGATTTCATCCGAAAGTGCCTGGTGTTTGGATTTATGCAGCTTCATGGGAGTTTGACCACAACTTAAATGCTGCAGCTGCTCGTGCACTTATGCAAAGTGGTTTGAGATCATGCCCAAAGTCTGAAGCTCTATGGGTGGAGTATCTTCGAATGGAGCTCACATACCTTAATAAGTTAAGTGCTCGCAGGGCGGCTCTTGGAGAGGATGTGGGCACATTGGTTCCTGATCATCTTGATCCTGAAGATAAACAATGGCGAGAAGAAAACAAAGAATTATTTATGCGGATTGATGGAGAAAGTGAAGACTATAAAGACTTAGATGTACAAAATGAGGAACTGAAACAGAAAATTGACATATTTCGGGAACAAGGATTGAACATTCTTCAAACTGTTTACAAATGTGCAGTGGAAGCACTTCCTTCGAGTTTCAGCCTGAGAACACAATTTCTGGAGATACTGGAGGCAACAAATTTGGCAAATTCAGAAAATATGCAAAAAGAGATACTTGCTGACATGAAAAATGAATTTTTAAAAGAACCAGTGTACTGGGATTGGCTTGCAAAATATGAAGCAGCTGGACGTAAGAGTACACAAGATGTAAACAAAGAAATTACGCCTGATCAGTTATTCAATGCAGTTCAGGTATTCCAACTCTTATTTGAAGTAAAAACCTTACTATGTATAATCTATATGCATTTTGTAATATTAGTTCTGGAGCTTCAATATGCATGTTCTTTTTTTTGTGTGTGTAGGTTTATGATGAGGCTTTGAAGATCATACCATCATCTACAATGTTTGATCTATATATTAAATTCTTGATAAACATAATTGGTAGAAATAGACATAGTCAAAATTCTAGGCTTTCTAATTCATCTGACAATTACATAGATCCTGTTACACATGTTTTAATGGTATTCGACAAGGCTCAAAGCATGGGCTGCATTTCTGAAGATCTTGCTTGCCAACATGTTTCTTTTTTGTTACAACTTGGGAAATCAGATGATGCTAGAAATATGGCAGAAAAACTTTGCAATGGAGAACTCACAGTAGCAGTAAATTTGTGGATTTTACGCCTTTCACTTGAGATGAAATGTATTAGAACACCAAGCAAAGCTGATTTGTCATACCTGTTTGATCTCTTGCAATATCCTCTAACAAAAGTTTCGGTTTCGCAAGCTGAGAGCCTGTGGCTTATGGTATGTGAAAATTCCCCTGTTTCATTCCCTCATGTTGTTTTATGACAAGTCTTAAAAATTAGAAGCTTTGTGTACATACTACATTACTGCATTGCGATGCAGGGCTTGAAATATTTTTCAAATCACAAGCACCATTTTGACAAGTTGGTGGATATTGCTCTAAGTTCATTGATCAGAGACGGTGGCAGTGATGATGGATTCTCTCTCTCATCTGCAATTGTGAACTTTGTTCTACAGAAAGATGGAATCTTGAGTGCAAGAGACATGTATAAGCGGTATGTCACTAACCCACCCTTTAGCTGCCAATCATCAAATGGGTAATTTATGTCATTAAATTTACAGTTCTGTAAAATTGCTCGTTAATTAGACGGCCAGTATTTAGGCTTAAGTTTAATGCAATATTCATTATCTTGAAAATGCAGGTTTTTTGCTTTACCTCGGCCTGGGCTTGTTTTATATAGAAACTGCATTGAAATGGAATTGAACCTTGCATCGTCTACTGGTGCTAAAAAGGTTCATCTTGTAGAAGTTCGCAAGTTATATGAAGCTGCACTTTCAACATACGACCAAGATGTGAGTTTGTGGCAAGATTATCACTCTATGGAGACCAAGGTATATTTAAAGTTTGTTAGCATAATAAAAATACAGGAAATGAAATTACTAAGCATTAAATTTTCATGTAAAATTTTGTTATCTAATTTGTATTTTTGGTATGCAGATGGGGACATCAGAAACTGCTGCTGCTGTCCATTGGCGGGCACGAAAGACACTTAAAAACAATGCCAAGCTACTGATATGATAAGGTTATAAACGAGAGGTTTGCAATTGTGAATCACTCACAGTTTTGGAAGGTCTGCGGTTGCCATTGCTGAAAGCAAGTCCTTGAGAAATGTAACAATTGTTTTATTAGCAGGATAATCAAAGTGTGGGTTTTATTTGGACCATAGTGTTGAACTGTTGATGTTAATACACATTTTCACAACTGAGCCGATATGCCCTCCCTCCACACACCTATATCTCTCTGAAAATGTTTTTCTTTTTAATTGTTTTTTTTTTATCAAACCTCATAAAAGGGCTTATTCTATTAGTGATTTGGCTCCTGAGTTATCAATTAGGGCTGGTGATACGAATCCCTTTTACAACTTGTTCTGTTTAAGGCCGTATTCAAATTGTTTTTGATCCTTTTAACAGTTTAAACTCTATTACAACTTGCATACAATCTGTCTGTTTTGTTTAAATAAGTTCGTTAACGGATTGTGTTAGATTACATAACTTTAAGCGTATTCGTTTCAGATTGATGTAGGTTTATGGATGTGTTTGGTTGAATCAATTTAACTTGTCAATGCGAATAAAAAAAGAACCAAGAACCGTGAAACTAGGAATGGTCCCTCTAAACATGAATATCCTAATTTTATTGAGCCAAAAACTGAGGCTATATTTAATAAAATGAAAGTGAAAAGAGAAAACCGATAGGAGAAGAAATATATCAAAGATATATAAAATTCTTTCTTCAACGTGTGATCTAAATATTAATATATACAGTAACTAACATTTAATGGAAAAACATATTAGCTCAAAACAAGTCAACATATGATTAACCATTTAAATAAAAATCTTTAAAATAATTTAAAAAGTTATGTAATATGAAATGTATGGCATCCCATGACCCATCCCACTAACCCTTATCATCGATGAAAAGGGCTTACCACTTCTCAACACCACTCACCAACGATGGGTTTTGATAACAACCAAAGGTTCTCCACCACCCACTGCTTTTATTTTTTCACTCACCAACTTTTTCCCATTTTCTTATTCTTAAAATATTATTATTCTTTATATATTTACTTACTATAAAAATATTCACCCACATATGTACAAATTTATTTAAAAATTCTTAGCAAAACCCCATCTAGATTTGCCTTTCTTCAACAAAGGAAAGCAGAGTAGCTCTCTAAGGTCACATGTAAGTTCAATATTAATCAATGTTTCTCTTCTTTTCTAGCCATTTAACCTGCGTTTGGTGTGAATTCGTTGTGCGTTGTGTAAAAGATCTGTTTCTGGTTTGTAATTTTGTGACAAGATTGAGTGTTTTTTCATGTGGGGCTAAACCCTTTTACAAATTTGTTGATGGAATGATAAGTAATTAAAAAGATTGAATCTTTGTTGATTGTCGAATTTGATTTGGGTATTCTTTTCTCATTTCCTTGAGGCTTTTCGTCACACAGTTGAGTTTCAATTTATCAGATCAAAATGTGATTAGTGATGGATGATGAATTCGTATAACAAGTTAACAGATTGATCATGTTGAAAAGTTAAGATGTTTCTTGAAGTTGAAGTGTTTGATTCTTGTGTATTTGGCTGTTTTAGTTCTTGATTTTACAAAATCTAGATTGGAATCAGTATAATGAAGACTTTGACAATGTTTACATGCTGATGATCTTTGTACCCATTTAATAGTACTTGATGAATGAAAACCTTGATTGTTATTCCAATTTGCTTCTTGTGATTAGATTAAAGGTTATTGTAATTTGCTTGTGATCTTGAATTCACTGGACTTGGTTTTCACCATATTGATGAGCTTTTTTGTTTGTTTTTGAAGTATAAAGCACAATGAGGGGAGGACTATGGCAACTAGGTCAATCAATCACTCGTCGTCTTGGTCAATCTGATAAAAAGACCATTGCCCGCAGGTGCTACGCTTCAGAGGCTGACCTCAAGAAAACCGTTCTGTATGATTTCCACGTTGCCAATGGTGGAAAGATGGTACCTTTTGCTGGTTGGAGCATGCCAATCCAGTACAAGGATTCAATCATGGAGTCCACTATAAATTGCAGGGAAAACGGTAGTCTTTTTGATGTTTCTCATATGTGTGGGCTAAGTCTTAAAGGGAAAGATTGTGTCCCGTTTCTTGAGAAGCTTGTGGTTGCTGATGTGGCTGGACTTGCTCCTGGTACCGGCTCTCTCACTGTTTTCACAAACGAGAAAGGTGGAGCTATTGATGATTCTGTGATCACTAAAGTGACCGATGATCACATTTACTTGGTTGTTAATGCGGGGTGTCGAGATAAAGATTTGGCTCACATTGAAGAACATATGAAGGCTTTTAAAGCCAAAGGTGGGGATGTAAGCTGGCACATTTATGATGAGAGATCTCTTTTGGCTCTTCAGGTTAGTAATTATAGCTCGAGAAATAGATTTTTAATTCAAATTTGTATCTTCTTTTTGTCGGTTAGCTGATTAGCCTGCTAATGAATCTGTTATGATCTATATTATGTATTCCTGTATTCCATTTTGTTGCTGTGGTGCAGGGTCCTCTTGCAGGTTCTACTCTTCAGCACTTGACTAAAGAGGATTTGAGTAAAATGTACTTTGGGGACTTCCGTATTATTGATATCAATGGTTCCAAATGTTTTCTAACTAGAACGGGGTACGCTTGCTCTTTACTAAAGTGATTATCATGACTTGAAGAATTAGAATCAGATAATCAAGTACTTAAGCCTAGAGACAGTTAAGTTAGTTTATATATATATATATTTCATTGATATATCGACTTCTTACAGGTATACAGGTGAAGATGGATTTGAGATTTCTGTTCCCTCTGAAAATGCAGTTGATCTTGCAAAAGCAATTCTAGAAAAATCTGAAGGCAAAGTAAGGTTGACTGGTCTTGGTGCGCGTGACAGTCTTCGTCTTGAAGCTGGGTTGTGTCTTTATGGCAATGACATGGAGCAACACATAACCCCTGTGGAGGCTGGGCTCACTTGGGCCATTGGCAAGAGAAGACGGGCTGAGGGTGGTTTTCTCGGAGCTGATGTGATCCTGAAGCAAATTGCTGATGGTCCTGCAATCAGGCGAGTTGGGCTTTTCTCGACGGGCCCACCAGCCCGGAGCCACAGTGAGATTCAGAACGAGAAGGGGGAGAACATTGGTGAGGTGACTAGCGGAGGGTTTAGCCCGTGCTTGAAGAAGAACATAGGCATGGGGTATGTGAAGTCGGGATTGCACAAACCAGGTACCAAACTGAAGATTGTGATCCGAGGGAAAACGTATGAAGGGTCGGTTACCAAAATGCCCTTTGTACCCACAAAATACTACAAGCCAGCATAATCTTTCCTTGTGTAGTTTCAAAGTTGTGATGGCTATTTCCTTTACATTCACCTGTTTTTGTTGAACTTGAACTTTGCAAGCCTGCAATCTTTGATTTTGTGGTTCTAACACTTTTCTGGTTTAAATTGGAAGAGTATCTGTTTTCATGGTTTCATTAAGCCACTAGTTTTGAGTAGCAAACAACTATGATAAAAACAGAAGGAAAATGGACAGGAAAACAGATGGTATCAAGAAACATGATGCGTTAAGAGTGTGTTATAGATGGTAGTAGTGGACAGTTAGCATGTAGTTTTTGATTAGTTTGTATCAAGAAACAAACTTTATATTCCCACGCGTGTGATTGTTGTCTGGAATCCCTTCGAACAAACATCAGAAGTGACTGTTTGACCGAGCAAACATGATTTATGCACGAACCAGATGCTATGCAATGAGCCATTGCAACAATATGAGACTCCTCTGTTTGAACCAAACGTGCAGTATGTATTGTTACTTCCAGCCTAACAAGTCACACCAAACGAATCGAGGAACTAACTCAAGGTAGTGCATCATCAAGATGCCATATTATAGTCCACGAGGTGCGCACAAAAGGGTGCAATGCGAAACGTTTTGAATTCATAGAAGTAAATAGCATAAAAAAACCTCCTAACTATAAACCCTCATGTAGTTTTAGGTGGTGTTTGTTTTTGAATAGGTAAAATGTCTGCAGTCTGCGAACCAGATCTGCAGACATCTGTAGCAGAAGAGGTGGACCAAACCTCTGTAGTCTGCAAGAAAAAGACTGTTTGTTTTTTAACGTCTGTATATTATTAAAATAAACTAGTGGTGGTGTACGGATGGTGGTGTCGTGGTGGTGGACGGCGGCGGTGGACGGCGGCGCTGGACGGTGGTGGTGGACGGCGGCGGTGGACGGCGGCGCTGGACGGTGGTGGTGGGTGGTGGCGGACAATGGCTGGTGGCGGAGGACGGTGGTGGCTGCGGATGGTGGTGGCTGCAGACGGTGGCTGGTGGCGGAGGTGGACGGGGGTAGCGGCGGACGGTGGCTGGTGGCGGAGGTGGACGGTGTTGGCGGCGGCCGGTGGTGGTGGTGGTGGGTGGTGCTGGGTGGTGGTGTTTAAGAAGAGCTCTGAATACCTTAGAAGTGGCTGGGCCAAGTCTGCATCAAAAAAAGCTCGCGCAGACGTTTTTTTAATGAAATTTATTCGAAAAAATAAACAGTCTGCAAATGGCAATGTCTGTGCGTGGTCTGCACGCCGCAGACAAAAGAGACTGCGCAGACATTTTTCAGAAAAACAAACACCCCTAGAGTCCTTACATGTGCTATAACAAACACTTTCTAAATTAAAATATTTGGTATTTTTTTTTTTAAAAACGAAAAATCTTCCAATACATAATTCATGGGTATTTTTAAAAGTTAACAAATAGACAAAATCCTTGACTGAACTATCAGCTCCATAAATTATTGCTTGTATTGAGGGATAGTGGGAGTATGAGGTAGAAAGTATGAGGTTATGTTAACCTTACAGACATGAATGAATTTGAGTACTATATTACTTAAACAACGCTAAATACAAAACATACATGAAGTTTTTAAGGTGAAAATAGATTATTTTGTTTACGTGATTGACTTTGGAAACTAGTGTACTTGGATTTTCATAGTAAACAAACTTTTGTTCTAGCAAAATGCAAATTACCTAGTGCTTGCATAAAAATGGTACCTAATTTTGCTAGGTATATGACGTTTGTCTCTCCATTTTACATTAAAAACGGTTACTTTGTCGTGGAAAGGCAGATATAATATATCAAAAAAGATCAATCACTTGATTTTTAGCTGTCATTAAGCAATCTTGATGCAATTGTCTTAAATATATATATATATATATATATATATATATATATATATTTATATTATATCTAATATGTAACAAAATAGTAACCAAATATGCAAATAACATATGTTTTAATATAGTTTGCGATATGTTTTAATATAGTTTTCGTTATTAACATGACACTGAGGACTTAAATATACAAATTACGAATTATGGAATACTAAATTAACGAAAAAAAAGATTTTAGAAATAAGGAAAAAAAATTAAAATTAGGCCTGACCATGGGTTTCGGTTTATTAGACAAAATTATTATTAGGGTTAATTATTAATTATTATTATGGTTATTAGTATGAGCCCACGGGCCCGGTTAGATTTTAAGGTTTCATTATAAACTCTGTATAATGTAATCAAACATATCTATAATATTCAATCAAATAAACTCTTTTACCATCTTATATGGTATCAGATCCTTAGGGTTCTGGATGCTTTCTTCTCCGCTGCACCACCACAAAAACATACAAACCCTAGCCATCGCCATCGAGTTTAAACCCTAGACAGGACGGTGTGCCGCCGCCGCCGCCCTATCCCACCTTTGATTTATGTTCGTTTCTTCTCTATTTTCTAGTTTCAGTTGAATAAATCTTCATTATCGGTTGAATATTTAAATCTATTACCTATCTTTATTCTTTTGGTTTCTTTACATCCATTCTCTTGGTTCGTTTCTGGATTATGCCTTCTAATATGCAGCAGTCACTATATTTCCTTTTTTTTTTCTTTCTTTTCTTTCTATTTATCGGTGTTTTAGCCGCACCAAGGACCATGGTCCACACACATCAATCTCAAGCTACAGTTTGATTTGATTTTTTTCTTTTTTTTAAATCTACGGATCTTATCTCCTGATCTACGGATCCAAGAAACCGTCATTTGACCATGGCCACTGGTTTTGTTTTCTTTTTCTTTTTTATATTTACATATGTCATCTCTTGATCTACGGATCCAAAAGATCGCCGTTTGCTAGCCTCGAGACAACGCCAACGACTATGGTCGTCAGTCATCAGATTATCATCCGGAAATCAAGAACCAAGGAACTATCAAGCGCACTATGAATAGCACAATCAACCAAAATTTGGATGATAACATCAAGCACAATATTAATTTGTTGGCAAAAGCTTTGGATATTAAAGTTGATCGAAACATGTTTATCTTATACTTTTAGTTTTATGTTATTTTATGTTTTTCAGTTTTAGTGTACGGTTACTTCCGCTATGACTACGGGGGAATATTAGACAATATTATTATTAGGGTTAAGTATTGATTATTATTAAGGTTATTAGTATGAGCCAACGGGCCCGGTTAGGTTTTAGGGTTTTATTATGAACTCTATATAATGTAATCAAACATATTAATAATATTCAATCAAATCAACTCTTTTACCATCTTACAGAGCGATTGAACAAGCATTCAAAATATGAAACACGAGAGGATGTTCGAGAGGGCATGAGATTTATGAGGTAAACATCAGTGTGAAAGGCAAAATGCTAGAAACGTTAAGGAACGAAAGACTAGGCCAAAAGAGTGAGTGCCGTCTCCACGACGGACGGTGGCGACTTTCAACAATGATATTTTCTTCACTTTTGTGAGGGCATATGGTGTGTGATTAATGCCAAAAGATTTGAAGAACGATGTTACAGGACGAAATTCATCACCCCTATTTGTTTGAATCTTTTTTTTAAACTTAGTATTAATCTGTCATTCAACCGTTGTAATAAAGCTTTTAAAAGTAGAAAGACAAGATTTGTTAATTAAAGGAGAGATCCATATGTGATGAGAGTAATGATCAATACATAATTAAAAATTATCGATGACCACCAAAAGATAGTATGGCGCATGGCTCCAGACATCACAATAGATCAAGTTAAGAAAATTTAAACTTTTATATGTAACATAATACAATGATGTATAGTTTAGATGATTGAAGGTGATAGCATTAATGGCGTCCAATCCGGTTATAATAGTTTTCTAAAGACATGGGACAAACCCGTCTACATATCCAAACTAGCTACTTATAATGAGGAAAGGTTCGAGCATAGTTTTCTAATAGCCATAATTGGTTGGAGACAATGTTGTGGGAGGCTTTCTCTTATGATGCAATAATAGCATTTATGGCCATTTTATAAATCGAGAAACAAAAACAAGGTGTATCACAAGATATGAACTTGCGTAAAAAAAAAAAAAAACTATTGCCAAAATTGCTGAAGTGTCGCCAACAATGTCGCTTGTAATGTTGCTAGTAACAGTGTCGCTGCTAAAGTTGACAATTTTAACATTTGTTCAGGAACGGTACTGTTGCTGAAGAGATTGTTGCCAAATGTAATGTCTCCAAATGAAGATGTATGTTAGTGTCGCCGGTTGAGGATTTGATTTAAAAAACAACTTTCAAATCACAATTGAGGCCTCAAATGCAAAAGAACCAATCCAGTAGAATGCTTCTTAATGATCCCGAGATCGATCTATGACGATCTTAGCAAAAAGAGTGTGTTGTGACGACGGTGCTGTGGTGTTCTGGTGGCCATGCGGTAGTAGACGGTGGCTTGGCTTTGATACTAAGCTAGACATCATTATGGTTTAGGGTTTAGGTGTGTGTAATTGTGTATTGTTACTTACTGTTATGAGATTAGGGCTTACAAGAGAAGTCTATATATAATACCCATATTTATACTACTTGCCCTCTAATTATACTAATTACAATATGATCTAATACATCACCATTGGGATAGTTTAAATCAACATATACATGAACAAGATTATGAAATGGTTTTTTTTTGTCAAACTCGACTTAAAATGCCAAATGATTAATAGACTAATCTAATTAGCAAATGTTTATTTCAAATGATTATTTATTTATATTTAAATGTGTTTGAAAAGTTAAAAATGTTATTCCAAGTGATCAAGTATGAAACATATTACACGTTTTGCATCTAACACGCAGCTAAAAATTCTAAAGTCAGCACTAAGTGTTCAAACTTGGCCATATATGTATTCCAATAGCTTAAAATTTTTAATTAAAGTATGGTTAGCAAAGTAGTTGGTTAAATTAGCCAATATGTTGATTAGTTACGTATTATGATTAAAATAAGCATTCTAGTGAGAAATTCTGTTTTCTTTAGAGAGTCGTAAGAAGAATAAGAACACAAATGTGATTACAGACTAATTCTAAGGTATATAGTATGCATTAAATACTTAATAGAAAAGGAACAGTGGTGAATTGGGTTATGATATCTTGTGTTATTATTTGTTGTGTGAATTATATGGATTAATTTGATGATTAGTTATTATACCCATCCATATGAGTGATATGCGAAGTATATAATAACAGTTAAACGAGCAACGCGTTGTGAGAAAGAGTTAAAGTTAAAGTTAAATAAAAGGTTAAAAATTTAAGGTAGAACTGGTAGCTGACTTCAACGACATTTTAGGATTATAATACTGAAATTAAGATTAACGAATCTCAAAGGTCTATTAAAAGTAGAAATATTTGAACTGAGCAAACTAAGAGTTAGTATGATTTCAATATTATAATTATGTGAAATCTTGGTGTATGAAATTGATATAAAGAAACTATCTTTTGGATCGAGAACTTGAAAACAATTGTTTTTAAAAGGGGTTATCCAAGGTTAATATAGTGGTGGTGTAGGCAGGGGCGGACATATGTTGAGGGGATGGGTGGCAGCCGCACCCCGTAATTTTTTTTTAGTGTTATATATATGCGAAAATCCTGAGCGTCCCTATTAAAATTATGCAACCGTCTCACTTTCGCCCCCCAATGAAAGAAATTCCTGTGTTCGTCACTGGGTGTAGGCATATAAGATTCAAACCAAGTCTATCTTTTATAATAAAAGAAGGTTTTAAACCGCCACGTGTCGAAATATTATGCTCTCTCATATTGATTTTCTCGTCTCTATCTCATAATAAATGATAATAATAAATGACAATTATATTATTTAAAACATTTCCAAATTAAAATTATAAACTAGATTTTTATATAAAAAACAAACAACCTTTAAAAAATATAAGATGCAGAAATTTTTTTAAACAAAAAACTTTCCTAGAAATTCTAACTTTTTTAGAACCATTTTTTTATTTTAAGGGTGATTAAAAAATAAAATTATATTTGAAAAACAAAATGTAAAAAAAAAAACAATATCATAAAATGAGAGTTTAAGATGATATTATTGTTGTTTTACTTAAAGTAATTATTTATAAGTAACTTAATCATATTTTATCTGAAAATATAATTTTATAATTTTTATTATAAACTATTTAATATTTTATTAATTAAATCCGTGTATTACATGGGATATAAACTAGTTTTCCAATATTTTAAGCTCTCACTTAGCATTTCCAATGTGTTAGGTAAATATAAACTTTCAAGTAAAAATCGATTTTTGGTTGACTTGTTTATATATGCTTAAAATAGTCAGGTTTTAATGAATATAATTTTTTGGTTGACTTGTTTATATATGCTTAAAATAGTCAGGTTTTAATGAATATAATTATGTTCTAAATTAACATCCGACTTCTAAAGTGTGAACAATACATGTAGAATTACAACTAATAGTTATTAGTTTTTGTAAACCATTAAAGTCTTCCATCACATGTCAACTTTTAAAAAAAGTAAGACCAAGTTGTGAAGTATAACAAAATCCACAACCTATGAGATTCAATGGACAATGGCAACAAGAGCATCAAACAAGAGCATTCACAACTTATGAGAGTCATGGACCACCATGTTGCACATGCTAAAAATACCTACTGATCTTTCTTTTCTCATCAATTTCTAATGTTTTAAACTTTCTTTCTTCTGTGGTCATCCGTAGCTAGCTAGTTGCATACTTTTCCCTAACCTCTCTCCTCATCGTTGTAATGTTTGTAAGCAACATACGGGCTCTAGAGACCCTAATTGTAAAAGCTTTAGATGGATAAACATTTTTAATAGATTTGACAAGATATATTTAAATTCAGCAACAACTTTACTCTCTCTTCAATATTGAATTAATTAGACCAACTACTAGCCAATTAGATACAAATATTGAATTAATTACACCAACTAATAGCCAAATAGATACAAACAAAACCTGAAGACCGTAACACTATATTTAAATTCAGCAACAACTAGTAGCTACTAGAAAACATCCCTGCTACAAAAATTTATGATGCAGATTTTGATGTCACAAATTCTGATACACTTGCAACACATTTTCATAAAAACTGAGACCCTACATTGTTATTGAACTTTTGTCAAAAAAGCGAAAAAACTTAAAATACCCTAGCTTTTGTTGCAAATGCTTAGCAAAAAATTGTGACACGATTGCCACTCAAGTTATATAACATTTAATTAATTAATGGTTGCGTCGCAAAATGTCTCACCCCGCCAAGGCGAAACTGTGAGGTGTCACACATATAATACATAGCTTATGGTATAAAAAATACTAAGACAACATAACTTTATTAACTTTCTTAATTTTAATAACACTTGTTCAAACGAAACAAACAATCAAAACATAACAAATGAAATATTATTATTATTTATTTATTCTAGGTCCATCAAACATTTCTAAATGAATTTTCGAGTTTCTATTTATCATCACTTGAAATATGTGAAGTAAAAATGCCAACAAAATTATTCGGGAGAAAAATAGGTTTATAAATTATATTAAAACATATTGGCATAAAAGGTTATAAATTCATGCTAGTTCATCACAAGTGCAATAATATTAACACAAGATCTATGCAATCAAACCTAGATTGTGCCATTGTTATCATTGTGTCCACAATCCCCATGATTGTGCTATGTTATATGTTATATCGATTTCTCACATATGACTCTTATTAGTACTTTTTTAGGCTTGTATGGAAGATAATGATTGCAAAACGATTATATAGTGTTCAAATACTAACTACATAGCTGATATTACTTGTTTAAAAATTTGTTTTATGAAAATATTTTTGAGATATGGCCAACATATACATGTTTCATCCCTAAGAGCATTCACAACATATTTCTTATCCTTATCCATATAATTATAATAAAAATCACAACTTTTCTCTCACTTCTTCAATTAAATAATAATTTTTTATACATTTATCATTACCATTTATCTCTTCTCCACTCAATACCACTTTTAAAAATATTAAAAACTTATAAGTGTTAGAACAATATTTTCTTAAATTTACAGATTGAATAGTAATATTTATCTATCCTCCACTCACAACCACTCAAAACCATTCCATATAACATAAAAATTCTACTAACATATTTTTAAGGAACGGGTTATGAATGCTCTAAAAGTGTAAAAATTGAAAGGGGGTCCATGAATCTCACATAGTGATCTTAATGAGTTTCTCGAGTTCTTAGTGTGTGTTTGACGGTTAAGGATGAAAACCTATAGTGATAGAAAATAGTAGTTTAGGGTTATATGAAGATATGATATTGTTAGTTATTAAACTTGATAATCTTACTTGTGTTCTTTGTATCGTCCATCAATACATCAAGGTGTATGAATTTTATGGAGTCATGAACATGAGTAGATTGATCATGCAAGATGATTGTTAGGGTTATAATGATCAAATGATCATATGAAAAAGGTACAAAAGAAAATAAAAATTAAAACATAAAACTTAATATCAAACTTCTAAGAACCTTAAAAGGTTTTTAAATCTTAAAAACCTTTGAGAGGCTTGAGGTGGATGATTTTAGAGAGGGAGGGAGAGTATTTTCCTCTTGAAAGATGTAAAGAAAAGGTGCAAGATATAAAAGAAGGGAGCCTTTGTATTTATAGTGATATTTGAAGGTCTTAAACATAGTAATTAGGAATAAAAGAGAATTATTTAGGCCATTAAATTAACTAAGATTCAAATAAAATAATTAAGTCATATGATATAATAAACACATAATATATAAGAGAAATTTAAAAAAAGGCTTCAAACTAAAAAGTGTAAAAAGTAATCTCAACCATCTATCTTTTTAATCAATGGTTGAGATTAATTTATTGGAAAAAGTTTGTTAGGGGAAAATTTTTAAATAGACACTTTTGTTGAGTTTTTGTAAGTTTTCTTATATTTTTAAATGTTCATAACTTTTATATATGATATTATTTCTTTTATAAAATATTACATCATAAAAACGAGCTTTTTTAATCTTTAAAAGAGGTAAAGTATTGTTATATAAAAAGATAATAAATGTTTTTATGTTTTTAAGTTCACATATCGTTATTGTGTCTTTTCATTAGTTATTATAATGGTAGAATAACAGTATTCTGTATCTCTAATATGTAAATTAAAATACAATAATAAATTAATAAATAATTAATCTAATACATTAAAAACAATGACAAATTAACACAATGTCTAGCTATGTTTTTTTTATCATCATTGTGTTTTATTGAACACTTTGAGTTATAAAAAATACATTGATGAAATAACATCATTGTGTACTTCTAATTGTAAAATAAAATGATAGATAACAATAAATTCATATAATGTATAAAAAATAATAATAATAATAACATATTGGGTTATTTTTAACACTATGAGTTTTGATAAATACATTGATGAAAGTATATCATTATGTACATTTAATTGTAAAATACAATAATAAATAACAAGCTTATATAATCTATAGAAACAATGATAAAAATAACATAAAATAATCTAAAACGTAAAACACAATGTTGAATATATGTAACAAATGATGTATAATTTATGATATAATAAACTTATATTTGACATAATAAATGTATATATGACACAATGAGCTGATTTATTTGATAAAATGACTAAAATGCCCTCCTTTATAAAACAATAGAACGATGCGTGTTAAGCCCACAATCCTTCGTAGGCTTTTTAGATTAAATACTTTTTTTACTATAACCCTACCCAATGTATAAAGTATAGTTTGAAATAATAAATGCATATGACAATTTTTACATGTGAACTTTCATATATTTTAAAGAAATAAATAATCGAGCTATGATAATGTTATAAAAAAATAGATGTCATATGAAATCTTATTGATCTAATCAAGAATTATAAGTACAAAAGTTATTAATGTTACATAAAATTTAGCAAAACGTAGTTTTATTATTTTAAATTACATTAATATTGGTGCTAATGTACAATATTAAATCTAAAATTTTAATTATAAAAATGTAGTTGTCGCAATTCCTTCCCAAAAGTAAACTTTAATTTGAAATAAAATTTATGTTAGTAATTCTATTGACTTTTAAATCATTGTTAACATAATAAAAACAATTATGAGGGTGCATAGAAAATATGTAACAACCTTCTACACGACAATTTTATCGCATAAGTATAGCAAATTCATCACAAATTGTTTTCTACGAGGATTTATCAGACAAATGATTTTGTGGCAAATGCATCACAAATTTTGTTTAGCTATGCATTTGCGACGGAAAAATACATATTAATTCAATTTTTTTTCCTAGTAATAAGGTAATCCCTAGGATTGTGTTGTATGATTTGATAGGTTTAAGTTTTATACAACATTGATCGATCTAAGATCTTAATAATTATTTGGTTCAGAATGATGTATGCATTTTGCAAGAAGCTTGTATGCACGTAATTTGACCAAAATTTAAATCAATTTGGACCAAATTTGCTTTACATGAATGACGCATAAAACTTGTGTTTTAATTGATTTAGTTAGATCAAATATATGTTTCATCCAAATATATAAAAACAAACAAATCAAAACAAAAGTTAGAAAAAGAGAACAAATTAAACGTTATAATTTTCAGAACAAAGCACATGAATTATTAAATAAAAACAATGTGTCACTCATGTTTTAAGACACAGTACAGAATAAATTTGACTTCCAATTAACAACTAATTGATGATTAATCAAAGAAACTACCTTCACAGGTGGTTATGCATATATATTTTAATAAATGAAGAGAAGTAGTTGGTAGATCTTAGATCCGATGTCTTAGATTGTATTTAGCTGATAATGGGTCATGGGTGTTTATAAATAATTTCAAAAATACATATTTAATAATTAATAAAATACATGATTGTCATTCATTCTTTCAAACATTTTCTAATTTGTAAATTTTGTTCAGTTAAGAATTTTCTATTCCATTAAATTTGAACTTATATATATAAAACCGTTAACATGTAAAAGACAAATTCGATACACTAGTCTCTGACATGTTTAAGTGCTGAATGGTTCTTGATATGTACTAGAAATCATACTATTCAAACATTAGTTAAACAAACTTTCTACTTTCAAGTTGACATATAATTTAAGAGAAATGCTCAATTATTCAGCAGGCGATAACCATGCACTTTGAACAGGAACAAAGTTAACGAAATTTTACAACGTGGTAAAGTTAATTAATTTTAATAATAGTTAACTCTCGTGGGGCCTAAGAAATAAAAAAAATCAAAACATAATGTAAGGTAAAGCTTTCTACTTTATGGACAAAAGAGTGTAAAAATTTGGGAAAATTATATATGATAAGTTTCTTTGATAGTCTTCTTACACAAGCATAAATTATACCATTGATCAGTTGATTGTTCAATTAGCTTTAATTGATAATTAACATCGACTAATTGCTATTTGCCATGTAATTAATGTCTAGTTAAAATGTAGTTATTGCATATATAATATTCTTTTTAGTTCTAATTACTTAAACAAATGAGAAGCACATAACGAATCTAGTTATTGCAAATATATATTGTGGTAAGTTTCTTTGATGCATCTGTGGTTTATAATAACATATATCCTAACATTATATCAATATATAATTCATATAGATATTCTCAACTTGTTACATATTTATGACATGTTAACTTCATATAGACAATGAATTAACTAATACAATTTGATATTTGTTACATGCTTATGATTTGTAAACTTTATATACTCAATGAATAAATTAATAAAAAAATTGATATTTTTTCTAAACTATACTTTGACAAAGTTAGAAAAGCTTGCTTCCAAACTCTTCAATGTCACTGCCTAATCTTGAAGATGAAGCTGCAACATCTCTTAGCTCAGATAAGCTTCTTCCAAGCTGCAAAGCAACCTTCATCTCAAACAATTCACCATTCTCTCTACTCTCCAAATCTCTTTCCTTCAAATTTGATTCTATTGATTCCTCCATCATCCTAAAGAAGCCTGCATTGCTTCTATACATCTCAAACACCATCCCTACTTGCCCACCATGTTGTATGGTATTTACAACGCTCGCCATCGCGCCACCCATGACCCCAAGCACTACGGCCCACGGATTTTGAGAAGAAGATGCAAGAAAGGCCGAGCCAACGGCTCCTAAGCCGGTTAGTAGAGGACCAGCTATGGCTAAAGCTTTGTTGAGCTTCAAGGCCTTTTCGCCTAACCTCAAGTAATCGGCTTTATCATTCACCTCCAAAACCTTAATGATCTCTCTCATTTCCTCTTCTAGTTCAACACTCCAACCATTAGTATTATCATTCTGCTGTTTAGCTGATGCCCTTTGTTTTTCGGGCCACCAAACTGCTGGTTCAGTCTTAGCTGGAAACTTTTCGAGCATGACACCGAGCAAAGGAAGAGGGTAGGCTCTATCTATAGCCAAAACTTTCCTCATAGCTTCATCTACATCTTCAAGAGTAGGATCGCTTATCGCGATCTTTGTCTTGATTTCGCTTTCAAGTTGCTTGAACAATCTTGCTGCGTTTCTTTGTTCTTCAGCCAGTTGGGATGGTTGTATCTTGTTCATGATAACCAACATCCCTGTGGCTGCCAAATACATGAAACTAGATGCTAGCTTAAGCACCTTGAATGGCGCCCCGGGGACAGTAGTTGTAGCTGCAGCAATGCCAGCCATGGTTGCAGCCGAAAGAGTAATGGTGTTGATACATGTTAACAGAAGGCTGTTCCAGTTATTCCTTTGCTCTCCAACGTTCTTATGCATCTCCACGCGATCAGAAACAGCCTCCAATATCGCGTATAGCTTCTCGATAACTTCATGCTTTGGACAAATTCTTGCGTTTGATGTTGGGTTCTTGGGTATGATCTTTGAAAATTTATGCATTTCATCCACAATACTTATGTTTGATGCAATCTTTGGGGTGAAAACTTTGAGATTAGTTTTGTTAATATTTGGCAAATGGATAGAAGCCCTTGTGATGACTCTACGGGAAGATGAAGGAGATGAAGAACTAGATATATTTGAAAGCATAAAGCTTGAAGCTTGATTAATGGCTGCCATATGAATGTATGCAATATTATTCTTTGATCGTATAAGGTGATTGGTGTATATTGGTTTCAACAAAACAAGATGTATGTTATGAGTTGCAAATATGTTTTGTTGGGTCTTGAGGGGTTTAATGTGTGTTCTAATTAATATGAAGTAGTTTGATAGGATTATGTGTTTATATAGTGGATGAATTAAGAAAACGTTGAAGTGGTCAAAATATTCAAACTTTGAACAAATGGTATGTTGACATCAGGCTATTTGGACGGACCGTTTCTTAACCTGCCCTAATTTGACTCGACCAATATTTTACCATTGAAAATTATGTAAACTTGGGCCTATTCAATTTGCTTTTATGGACAACGAGTGATGAAACAAATGCGTTTGTGACATGGGTGTTGAAATTTGTAAGTCTTGATTTCAATGATTAAACTCAAACACTAGCATTCATCAGGTGAAGAAAATAAAAAAAAACTCGCGTTTAAAAGCTGATAAAAACAAACACGTTAACATATTTGACGACTTTTACATTTGTGTTCGATTAGCTGCACATTTTTACGCACAACTAGATTTTAATTTAAGTTTATATCGAAATGTAGATGAAAATAAGTATGTCGTAATGGTGTATACAAAATTTTATAAAACATAATATTTTAAAAGTTGTAGGAGAAAAAAATTGTAAATGAGTCACTTGTTATAATAAAATACAAATATATTAGCATATGATAGCTTTTATAATTAACCGGCCATTACATCATCACCTGCTTTAATATCAGATATAATTTGTAAACAGGCTTTTAATTAGCAAACATATGAAACGAAAGAGACTAAAAATCCATATTTTAAATTTATTCTTGACCGAAAAAATGTTAAAGCGAGGGCAGAACTGAAATTCACCGTTAGGACATAAACTATATTTCACCTTTATGTTTTATACCCTCGTATGTTGTGGCACGAAAGAAAACCTTTTACGTAAACAAACATATTACAATAAGTGTATTGATAATAACCGAGAAAAAGAAACTAATATCAAAATGTTGTTGCGAATTCATGTGTTGAGGACATTAGTAAGATGCGTAACTTTATATAAGAAAAAAAAAAACCTTGACATGCATTGATAACATTGAAAATTTTATATAGAAACCGAAAATTTTGCAAACCCATGTGTTGAGGCAGACCATGAATAACATTCGTAACTTTATATAAAAAAATAAAACCATTAAAAAATTAATATCAAAACATTGAGGAAAAAAATATGTTGCAACAATAAAAAAACAAAATCGTTGAAAAATAAGCGTTAAAGTCTAGTCTTTAATAAATAGTTTCAAATGTATAGATGCTAAGATTTTATATGTGTGAAAATTAGTAAAAATAAGTATAAATGAACAAAGGTTAAGATGGGTATAAACATTAAAAATATATGAAAGAAGTGGTTCCAGATGTATAGATGTTAAAATTTGTGTGAATCTAATTTATAAAACTTAGTATAAACCTATAAATATCTACAAACAATACATGTTAGAACAAGTACCAACATACATAATACACCTCCAATAATAGCTTGTCATCTTATTCTATCCACACTTATCTTCAAACTACTCTAAGTGGAGGGGGTGATACCCTCTTACCCACATCATTTTTTTAAAAGAATTAAACACACATTTTAATTAATTTGAATGAAATACACAAATCTAATGGTTGCAATGTTTTTCATAAGATCAAATTGGATTCGAAAAAGAGTACCTTGATCTCGCAATTCGTTCTAGATGTTTCTTCATTGTTTTTCGACTCTTCAACTAAATAATCTTTGAAGAACCTTGTTAGGGGTAAAGATGCAAGTTGTAACGAGAATGACTAACACTTACTTTTCTCTATACTCCGTAACTACGAGAGTTGGCGTCAATATTCAAGTTGTAAAGATGCACGCAACAGTAAAGACAATATATATGAATTTCTCAGAAAGGGCTTATTTAGTATTTTTATTGGCTAATTTTATGCAACAATTACTAGAACATAATAGTGCAACCATGACTTTATCTTGGATTTATATTTTTACCATTTGAGTTCTATAAATACCGAAAATACATGACATCAACATCATGATGAGAGAAATGATAAGTATTTTCTATAATATAAGGTTAAGCCTTCTATGGCCAAACCATTAGAGTTGTCCAATACATACACATGTAAATTGATTGTCTTAGAGACATGGACATATACATACACTTTTATGGTATCATAAACTTAAGGTTTTATATAATATTTTCTTTGAAACATATCTTCTTATTTCTTTAAAGATTTTGTCTCTCACCCATTCTCTATAGCTCTATGCAAATGTCAATCAATTCCTTCATTCTCATATCAGCAAGGCTAGGTGTCATTTTACATGACACCTCCAACACCATTACCTTTGTATCTTAGTTTCAAACTTGATAGCAAATTAATATCATGTTCGTCATAGTTCTCGCGCACCTCCACTCATGCTTACCATATTCAAATGATCGAAGACGTACTTTTCAATATATATTTTCCACTGCTAGTTGCATGTCATTACCACTAGCATTCTTCTAGTTGGACCTCTCTGACCCTAAATACCCCTTTTTTGCTGCTAAAAATCTCCCCACATGCCAACACAACCTGATCGATGTCAAAGTATCAACCAAATAAGATGTTAATTATGTGTTCCTATTCACCTTAAACTAGTTAGGGTAAGTAGGGTTGTCAATCCTCGTGGAATTAGTGGTCGGTGTATTGCGAATCGATTTATATGAAAACAAATAACCGAATTACTAAATTACTTAAACCTAGTGCCTCTTGGCTGTAAATATTAGATTTTTAGAATGATTATCAAATTAACTAATAAAACAAATTGGAAAGATTCAAACTTGATTAAGAAAACAATTATAAGAAAAAGCAACCAACTTCGGATCTAGGTTTGGTTTTCGGTAATCGTTTAATTTAACTTGATGGAAAATCCTTAATAGGGATTCTGAACGTGTAATGATTAAATGATATCAATAATCAAGACTTAATAGGTCTTAATACACAATACCAATTCAATTAGAAACCAAAACTTGCAATCATGTAATTCCCGGAAAATTAAATGACATTCAATAAAGGTTAACCAAAATCATTGCTTAAATAATCAAAACACAAGTTAAACTTATAAAAGAACTTAATGGGTTCTAAAGTTTAATCCCAACAAAGTTAAACATAAACGAAAACCTAATCACACAAAACCTAATACCCGAAGTCGATCACGAGAAGATTAGCCGCTCATCGTTCTTGAATGATCTTCAAAATCGTTGTTGATTTGCATTCCGGATGATTGGATTATGTTTGTGAAGGTTGGAATGGTGATTTGGAGGTCTAAGAACGCCCAAAAATCGTCTCCAAACGTATTAGGTCGAATAGGGGCCAAGTGGTTGCTAAAAGATAAGTAAAATACGTTTTTATAGGGTTTTAAAAACCCTCCCAGCGTAGCCTACGCCAGCCAGCGTAGCCTACGCTGGCCCCCATTCTGCTGAAAATTTTCTTGTGCTGGCGTAGCCTACGGTGGCTACAGTAGGCTACAGTGGAAACCTTTCTGCTGCACTTTGAATCTTTATTTTCTGATCCTTTCAAGACATAGTTTCTCCATATAAGCTTCCAACTTGCATGTTTTACCTACAAAATCACTTCCAATGCATAGTTAACCTATTCAACTTAATCTCATGCATATAAACGACTAATAATACGTAATATTTGACATTTAAACATTTATATTGTCGTTCCAACACCCTTACATCACATCCCCACACTTAACCTTTGCTTGCCCTCAAGCAAATCTAATTCAAACACTTAAGGACATTACAAACCAAAATCCTTAACTATGTCTTAGCTATGGTACCAAGTCATACCCCATTCTAGAATTACAACAATAATGTTTGGTTAGCAAGTAAAAGATGTGACACTTCATTCAAAATGGAATCTGCCTAATTAAACCTAACAAGCTTCCGGCTTTTATTGTCATGCAACACACCCCTCACCATTGTTCACTCCTCTCGGTTTATTTCTGAATTGGTGAAAATTGCACCAATATATCACTCAAAAGGTCGATATGTGAAACTTTGCTATCATATGCTTAGGTGACGATCAAACTTCCACGGTAACACATAGACAATGCACAAATCAAAAGGACTTACGGGTTTTGGGCTTAGGGTAAGGTAGGAATGCTTGGCTGTGAATGTGGCTGAAATATATAAAAAATCAACGCAATACCACTGTTGACACTCTTATTGATATAACTATTACTCACATAAACAAAACATGGGTATACATTTAACCCGCAACCCATAACTTGCATTTTCAAATTTTTTTTTCTCTCTCTCTTTTTTTTTTTTTTACTAACACAATAAAACAAATACTGCACTAATACTAATGTTATCAACAGTGGTAAGTCAACTTGGAAACAAAATTGATTTGGGCTGTAAAGATATGGGTTTGTTAAAATAAACGGTTTAAGGCTCGAAAGTGGCTACTATGGTGAATTTCAGGTAAGGTGGTAAAACAAGAAATTGTATTAAAAGAAAAAGGAAATCCTAAATTGCCTTTATCATTTATGTGTATTTATCAAGTCTACCATCTCAGCATGCATCAAATCACACAAGTTTTGAAACAACGAATCATATGACCTACACTCAACAATTAAACAAATTTGTATGTGAACTAACAATCTAATAGGCTTCAACTCTCACCAAGTAGCAAATAAGGTTGCCGATGTGTGCATGCTTTTATTACATCAATAGCCTGTTAACCTTACTAGGCAAATCTGAATTATTTCTAAAAACCTTGCTAAACCTGATTATTTTTGCTATCTTAGAATTAGACCATGACTACGGACCATTACATCAACATGTCAAGAATCAATTGGTATGCTTGTCGTTTTCGTGTCAGCTTGGATTGCTTCAAAACAATTAAAATTTTCAAATTTCCCTCATCCCTACACTTGAGATACATTGTCCTCAATGTATGGTATTTAAGTTAAGTGTGTGAATTATTCTTTTTCAAGTCAATTTATTTGATTAATCAACACGAACGACTTCCCAACCTGAACCAACCCGGGCAAAAACATAACCATTCCCAACACATAATAATAACACCACCAACATACCCCTTACCCTATTAACCATAAAATGTCTAACACCACCCAACCACCCAATTACCTAAATAATTAAAGCTAGTTCAATATTCAGAAACATGACCAGATAAAAAGGAGTACGTGGACCTGATCATGGATCAGCGAGTACTCAATAATAGGGGTTTTGTGGATTGCCGAAGATGCTCCTCATCGTGTCTGAAAATGTTCCAAAGTTGAAGGCATCAGACGAGCTTCCTTGACTTTGCTGCTGCTGCTGTTGTGCATCCTGAATAGGGTCAAGCCATGGTGAGTAATGCACTGGCGGAAGGGTAGTGTAGTCTACAATCTCCGGATGTCAATTACCGGCTCACCTGCGTGCTCGTTTGGTCATCTTGCCACCTTAGGGTCACTTCACGCTCTTGATTCCAGGCATGGGTACGGTTCCAATGTTCTTGGCGGTTGTGGTTCAACATGTTATCCCAATGTAGCTGTTCAAACCGCCGGGTATTCTGATCGTAAGATGCCTGTTGGTAACTCGTCCATGAATCAAAGTCTACTGGCCTTTGTTGCACCACAAATTCATCCATGCCGTGTTATCCCCCATATGTATCATAATAGTTGGGCATACCACCAAAAGACTGTGCTCTAGCTCCTCCTTCCTCCATCTCTTTATCACTGACTTCCTCCTCACCACTATCTGGCTCATCTGTTTCTCTTCTAAAGGCTCAGCATCCAACCTTAGTACTCTCCATTTCTTCCCATCATTTTTCAACTTATGATACCGAGCTGTTTTTACATACGACTAACCAAATGTGCTCAGCCCCTCCAGATTAAAGGCGGGGATGTCTTCCTGCTGAAAATCAGTTTCTGGTGTGATGACTCCCTGACGTTTTAACAATGCAGTGATTAGCTGGCAGTACGGGATTATCTGTTTATCCATTTTGTTATGTGAATACCAGATATTCATCATGACTAAGTGTTTAAACGATATCCTTGGCGAGCCCGTCAAGAGAGAGTGCACTATCTGCACATCAGGGTGTCTCAAGTATCCTCGATCACTTCGGCGTGATAATATGTTCTGTTGTACAATTAAAAGTAGCAGCCTTGCTTGCATTTTCATCTTATCTCTCCTTATTTTTCCATCATTGTCGGGTAAGAATATATCAGAAAGCATTTGATTCTATTACGGGTGTAAATGACACTTGTCGAATAATTCTACCGAAGATGGGTATAAGTATTTGCTTCCTCCCCTCCTATCCAGTATGGAATCGAAGTTAGCAATTTCCCTCAATGTGTCATGCGACATTATAATTTCCCGGCCTCCAACATCCCCGACTAGCCTCATGGTCTTTGGTGGTGACCGACCACCCTCGTATTTTAGTAAGCCTACCCATTCCATCACAGGGTTCAAGTATTTCTTATCAGTCACCCCATCATAACACCTCAATGCCGCTTCCCATCCAATGGCCTCAAATTTCTGTACAATTCCAAAGGCTCGAAATTCTTCCACATTAACTATCCTTTCATACAAAAATCCGCTATGAGGGTCTTTCTGGTTAAGCATCTTATCCGTAAATAGTTGTTTATGATATATCCTCTCTTTCTTCTCTAACGATCCCGTCTTTCACACTGGTTTAGCTCTTGGATAGTCCCCAATTCGTGTTCCCCCATCGTCCCCCTCTTGTGTGTCAACTCTTCTTCTTTATGGTTCTGGTTCAGATCTCGATGGCCCGGCTGGTTCTTTGCCTTTTCTACCCATCTACACACATTAGACACATTCAAACAAGTAAACATATTAGACCAAGACAACCACTTGAACTCTTAACACTTAACAATTGCAAAATTCATGATCAGAAACTTCCCCACACTTATTTCTAACATAATGGCCATAGTTTCCCTCTAATTAATTGACTACATTGAATAATAGCAAAAATTCTGCATCTTTGACTTATAAAAGTCAAACTGTCATCTTCATCAACCATTTCAATGTTCACTGGCCCTAACCACTATCACCATCAACAAGTTATGTTATTTCAAGCATATCAAGTCAAAATTTAGCATTAATTCATCAATGACCTTGTAGAAATCTACATCACTCTAAAATGGATACGTATAAGCATCTTCTTCAAGTTTTCCCGAACATACCTCAATAATCTTATGAAAGAGTGGGGAATCTCATACCTTTGTTGTTGATATGTATGTAGAACACTCAGATTGCCAAGTAATTGCTTTAAAATCGAAAATCCCCAATTTTAAAAATTAGGGTTCTTCGTGCTCCGGGTTGATTACACAAAAACAAGAAGTATTCGTGTAAAACTGAGACTTGCAATGTGTTCCTTGCGAAAAATTGAGTGAAAAGCACTATTTGTTTGTTAGATTTGGTGAAAGGGTGAAGAATTTAGAGTTATGGAGGTTTGAGATTTTGAATGAGGGTGAAGATGAGTTGTGGGGGTGAAAGAGGGTGATCCGCAGTTGATATGTGGCTGAAATTCGTCAAAATCACGTCCACCCAACTTGTCCCTGGCGTAGGCTACGCTGCCCACTGTAGCCTACGCTAGAGGGTCTTCTGTTTGGCTGAGTTGAGAGCCACCACAAAATTTGATCGATGTCGAAGTATCAACCAAATAAGATGTTAATTATGTGTTCCTATTCACCTTAAACTAGTTAGGGTAAGTAGGGTTGTCGATCCTCGTGGAATTAGTGGTCGGTGTATTGCGAATCGATTTATATGAAAACAAATAACCGAATTACTAAATTACTTAAACCTAGTGCCTCTTGGCTGTAAATATTGGATTTTTAGAATGATTATCAAATTAACTAATAAAACAAATTAGAAAGATTCAAACTTGATTAAGAAAACAATTATAAGAAAAAGCAACCAACTTCGGATCTAGGTTTGGTTTTCGGTAATCGTTTAATTTAACTTGATGGAAAATCCTTAATAGGGATTCTGAACGTGTAATGATTAAATGATATCAATAATCAAGACTTATAGGTCTTAATACACAATACCAATTCAATTAGAAACCAAAACTTGCAATCATGTAATTCCCGGAAAATTAAATGACATTCAATAAAGGTTAACCAAAATCATTGCTTAAATAATCAAAACACAAGTTAAACTTATAAAAGAACTTAATGGGTTCTAAAGTTTAATCCCAACAAAGTTAAACATAAACGAAAACCTAATCACACAAAACCTAATACCCGAAGTCGATCACGAGAAGATTAGCCCCTCATCGTTCTTGAATGATCTTCAAAATCATTGTTGATTTGCATTCCGGATGATTGGATTATGTTTGTGAAGGTTGGAATGGTGATTTGGAGGTCTAAGAAAGCCCAAAAATCGTCTCCAAACGTATTAGGTCGAATAGGGGGCAAGTGGTTGCTAAAAGATAAGTAAAATACGTTTTTATAGGGTTTTAAAAACCATCCCAGCGTAGCCTACGCCAGCCAGCGTAGCCTACGCTGGCCCCCATTCTGCTGAAAATTTTCTTATGCTGGCGTAGCCTACGGTGGAAGCCTTTTTGCTGCACTTTGAATCTTTATTTTCTGATCCTTTCAAGACATAGTTTCTCCATATAAGCTTCCAACTTGCGTGTTTTACCTACAAAATCACTTCCAATGCATAGTTAACCTATTCAACTTAAGGGTTACTTTTATATTCCTAAGATCCAATACTAACACATTGAATTCATTAGTATAATTTGTAATTGTCTTACTAGGGCTCATCTAAAATCTGTACGTCGCGGCGACGGCGACGGCGACGACGACAACAAATAATAATAATAACTCTATAAATAAGTAGTATCTTTTTTGAATACTTAATTTTATATTACTAAATACTATTATAATAATGATGATAATAATAATCTATATCTATATTTTCTATACTATTACATAAAAAATTTGAGTAGGACACACATGTAATATTACTTAAAATTTAAGACAGCCAATATAACTTTTTTAAACATAAGATACAAGTGCTATATACTATAGTTTTTAATTTGCCTCTATTTAATAAGTTTTTGTTAATTAATATATTATTTAATATATATTTATTTTAAGTATTATCTTATTTATAATATTATAAATTTAAATTTAAATAT
This sequence comes from Flaveria robusta, assembly GCA_025506415.1. Taxonomy (NCBI): domain Eukaryota; kingdom Viridiplantae; phylum Streptophyta; class Magnoliopsida; order Asterales; family Asteraceae; genus Flaveria; species Flaveria robusta. The sequence goes on along the minus strand of CM046469.1, from coordinate 19,111,331 downwards.
TTACATTTATTATTTATATTTTTGTAACTTAATACTATTTCATTTAAGTATTATTTTATTTAAATACTTTAGTATATAATCACTAAATATTTACATGGTTATAATATTAATAATAGCCAAATATACTAGTGTGAAAGACAGGTCAGAAAAAAAAACTAGATAACACCTGTCACATCATTATATATTACAAATAATAAAAATTATAGGCAAATTAGATTTTAATAATCCAAACTATTACCTATTGGCCAATAATAATTCATACTATAAATTTGGCCGGTAACACTCCCAACTTTAACTTTTATTACCAACAACAGTCCCAATGACATAATTTTCAATTTTTTATGTTTGATTGGGACTCGATTCGGTTCGCAACAATAATTATGAACGAAATGAAGAAACATACAAGCTAAATTTAGACTAAAATATATACAAATTGAGCGTAAAAAATTAAAAATTATGTCACTGGGATTGTTGTTGGTTATAAAAGTGAAAGTTTAGAGTGTTACAGGTCAAATTAATAGTATGGATTATTATTGACCAATAGTTAATAGTTTGGATTATTAAAATTCAATTTGTCAAAATTATAGGTAGTGAAGTTATAAGATTTCTTAATTCTACCATAATATTTTTTTTCTCCAAACTAATAAAAAACTTACTTTATTTTTTTACAATTTTACATTTAAATCTTTAAGGATTTTTGAAACTAACCATAATATTTTCTCTCTCTTTGTGTTTTTTTTTTCAAATTGATAGCTACGCATTTTATCTTTTTTAAAATTTTATATTTAAATCTTCAAGTTATGTCAAATTTACAATTAATCAGCTGAACTTTTTTTTTTTTGTAAATTTATACTTAATCATTCGAGTTATGTCAAATTTATATTTAATCTACTTAACATTTATTTAAGTTTTATACTTAAGCCTTCGAGTTACGTTAATTTTTTTTTGAATAATTTACAATATAGCTCGTTAATTATAATAAAATCAGCATTTAAGTATTCGCTATTTTTATTTTTTTGTTTCAAGTTACATATTTTTTATTATATTATTTTAGAGTTAATTACATAAACGGTCCCTGTGATTTATGCAAAATAACAGGTTTGGGTACTAAAACTTTTTTGTAACAGATTGGGGTACTATGCTTTTAATTTGTAACGAGTTAGGGTACTAAGACTAACAGACGTTAGTTTTTCTGTTAAATCTAAGGGCATTTTCGTCTTTTCACTTCACAAGGACTACCAAATCAACTTAAAGGGATTGTTTGTGTAATTTATTATATTAAGGACTGTTTATGTAATTATATATGTTAAAGGGCACCTTATGTTTTACAGATCTTAAATGAAACAACACCAACCATCTTCATCTTCACCGCCATTACCCATTGACCACCGACCATGCCACCGCCACCACCGACTGACGACCACCAGCCACCACCACCACCAACCGCCGCTGCCACCACCAACCACCGCTGCCACCACTACCATCTCACCATCATCATCATCATCGCATCATCAACACCATCGCACCATCACCACCATCGCACCATCACCACCATCGCACCATCACCACCATCGCACCATCATCATCATCGAACGCCAAAGCCGTCGGTTTAGTCCCCGAGTTCAAAGCTCTGCCTACAAGCCTTAACATCAAGAATCCCTAATTAGGTAATGTTTGATTTGGGTTTTAGGGTTTTAAGAAAAGGCTTTAGGTTCTAAGGATCTAAGAAGAAGATTGGGACATTGGTTATATTGGTTTAGCTCACATTTGATTAGTACTCGCTGGAGTGATTAAAGGTGGTGTCATCGGAGGTGGGGGAACAGATGGTATGTTTGGTACCACGAGTGCGATTAGAGGTGGTGTCGCCGGAGGTGAGGGAACTGGATTTATTTTGGTTGTGGCTTCGTCTGACCAAGTGGGTAGCTGGCATTGGTGGAGGTGGGGAGGGAGGACGGGGGTGGTGGACGGAATGGTTGTTGTGGTGTTTGGACATGAGGTAGACGAGGGTGTGGGGTTGAGTTGGGTTTTCTTTTTGTTTTATGGTTCATTACACAAATGGTCCCTAGAATAAAAAGATAGATATAATTATAAAATTAGCCCTCCAAAGGGTATTTTAGTCTTTTTATTCAAATTTAACATAAAATCAAACGTCCGTTAGTGTTAATACCCAAATTCGTAACAAAATAAAAAACATAATACCCAAACTTGTTACTTGAAACCCTTAGTATCCAATTCTGTTATTTTAATCAACCACAGGGACTATTTGCGTTATTAACTCATTATTTTATTATACTTTTTTCTTATTGTTTCGCACGTAATCTTTATTTGGGTGTTTAGTATCAACGTATAAATAATCAGAATTAAATCTTTTAAATTATATAACTCTCGCTTTATAGCGCGGGTCTCACATACTAGTAATTATATATACTCTTGTAGATGCAATACAAAGTTTACGCGATTTCATTAATTTTTAAAACCTTGTTTTAGGACTACGCAAAAGTTTATTGCCTTTTCATAGATTTTATTCGTGATCAAATTATCTATAACCATCTGTAATTTGTCGTTTCAAGCCATGGAAAAAGCATGTGGTGTTCCAATAAAATAACTCGTTACCAAGTACGATAAAACATAAAAATACAATCGTCAATAGATGTATTTGTCCATTATGTTTTGGACTATTCAATGAGGTATCTCGTAGCAGTTTCTGCAGTCTAATTAATAAATTAGCCATGTGAATAAATAGTCATACAGTATGCAATGTTATATTTCATTAAATTTTTTGGTAATTAAATATTATTTTGTTTAAGTAGCTATAACATATACAATTATGGTAGTGTGCTCCACCATCTCCACCATCGTATTGCCTGCTTACATGACAAAAAAGGGCTAAAAAGTAGGTATAGCCGATATAGCCACTGTTAGGTGCAACGTCAGATCACCATTTCTGTATTTCTATGTCACTTAGACACCCTATACGTTCACCTATACAGGAAACCCTCCATATGGCCCGTATAGTCATACACGTTAGTAATGTGCGGCATAGTAGGGGTGTTGGTTGTAGAATTCAACAAATAATATACGTAAAGGTAAACTTACCATACACACACTAAGAATAGTATAAGCAGAAGTATGGTTCGTGCCCTTAGTGATACGGGTTAATTATTTTAATACCAAAAACGTTTTAGCACAATTATTTTGGTTGGGTATGGCTAAAGAAGTTGAGGGGTTTTAATTATAAACTAAAACTGAAGACAAATTGCCAAAAAGAAAGAAGAATTTCAACAAGCTGACACGATCGTGTCAAAATTATAAAAGAAATTTCACACAGTCGTGTTAAGGTTCTGCCAAGAAACAAAGTTTGATAATTTTTTTGTTTATAATTATGAAAAATGATTACTAAAGACGTTAATTAAATTGTGAAGCAAATCCAAATATGATAACTAATTCAAATACTAAGGTAATTTCTTGATTTGATTCGGTTTACGATCATTAACGATTACGGTAAAATAACCATTTTTAATTAATGATTTGTACCCATACTAGACATCATGTCATTCGGACATCCACTCTATCTAATGTCTAATCAAGCGCAGTTCGTTGTTTAATGCCAACCTGCTACTTTAAGCGCACGCCGTTCGGATCTTAGCGTGTGAATTGTAACGATAGAAGCATCAATTATAACTAAACACACACGTCGTTCAGTATGTTTAACTAGATTGTATGATTCTCTAATGAGAATAAATTTATAGACAAACTCAGACTGTTGTTCCTTGTATCAGAAATCAAAACTTGATTATGGTTTCAAAATTTAAATAATTTTATTAGAGAAATTAATAAAATGATCAATTTTATTAACAATATAATATATACCAGAGTAGACTCGGGTTTAAAATCAAGAATCAAACAAATAAACCATTATAATAGAAAGATCTAATAACGATTCATATTAGTTGAAACCAAACCAGAGAAAGTAAACCTTAATGTTGAAACTAAAAATGACCTAACAAGACATGACAACTAGACTAATAAAAAACAAAATAAAACTATGAAACAAACACGAAACAATTAAAATATCCTTCAAAAAGCAAAGAATTCCACAAAGAAAAATCTCAATGTTGTTGCTGCTTACACGTCGACCTAATTGCCCCCAATATGTATTTTTTCAAGATGATCCTTCTTTGAGACATTTATTTTGAATTATATCTAAAAATTAAATGATAAGCGCACATCACTCAAACTAAAATTCCTAAACTTTAGGAATTTTTCTATATTTTTTAAAATTTAGGATTTTCTTCAATGACATTTTTGTTGTTTCCACAAGCCTTTGTTTTCTCTTCCAATCGCACTTAACCTACAAAACCAACCGAAACGTACCAAAGTAGATTTCATCCCATCAAAACAAGTGTTGTATAATATAAACAAAAAATGCATGCAATGAATGCAAAATATGCACCAAAATATACTCTAAAATTGCGATAATTAACGTTTAAAAATATAACTAACAAGGGGCGATGTGCGTTTAATTCTACCATTACATTAACCGGCCAAGAAAGAAGAAAATTGCAAATCTTGACAAAGTGTTCAATCAATATACAAGTTCATGATTTAGTCAATATACATCATGAGAAAACTAGCTAGTTAAGAGACCTACATTTTCTAAACTATCATAAGTAATTAGAAAAGCTTGCTTCCAAACTCTTCAATGTCACTTCCTAGTCTTGAAGATGAAGCTGCAACATCTCTTAGCTCAGATAAGCTTCTTCCAAGCTGCAATGCAACCTTCATCTCAAACAACTCACCATTCTCTCTACTCTCCAAATCTCTTTCCTTCAAATTTGATTCTATTGATTCCTCCATCATCCTAAAGAACCCTGCATTGCTTCTATACATCTCAAACACCATCCCTACTTGCCCACCATGTTGTATGGTATTTACAACGCTAGCCATCGCCCCACCCATGACCCCAAGCACCACGGCCCAAGAATTATGAGGAGAAGATGCAAGAAAGGCCGAACCAACGGCTCCTAAGCCGGTTAGTAGAGGGCCAGCTATAGCTAAAGCTTTGTTGAGCTTCAAGGCCTTTTCGCCTAGCCTCAAGTAATCGGCTTTATCTTTCACCTCCAAAACCTTAATGATCTCTCTCATTTCCTCTTCTAGTTCAACACTCCAACCATTTTGATCATTTTGCCGTTTAGCAGATGTCCTCCTCTTTTCGGGCCACCAAACGGCTGGCTCCACTTTTGCTGGAAACTTTTCGAGCATAACACCAAGTAATGGAAGAGGGTAGGCTCTATCTATAGCCAAAACATTATTCATTGCATCATTAACATCACTTAAAGTAGGATTTCCTATTGCTAACTTTGTTTTGATTTCGCTTTCAAGTTGCTTAAGCAACCTTGCAGCATTTCTTTGTTCTTCAGCCAGTTGGGAAGGTTGAATCTTGTTCATGATAATCAACATCCCAGTGGCTGCAAGATACAAGAAACTTGATGAAAGCTTAAGAGCTTCCAAAGGTGCACCAGGTACACTAGCTATAGCAGATGCAATGCCAGCCATGGTTGCTGCTGAAAGAGTAATATTGTTGATAGATGTTAACAGCAAACTGTTCCAGTTATTCCTTTGCTCTCCAATGTTCTTATGCATCTCTATACGATCCGAAACAGCCTCGAGTATCACGTAAAGCTTCTCCATCACTTCAGGATCCGGAGACGGATTAGGGTTGTTTTTGTTTTGTGTCTTGGGTGGAATTCTTGAATATTCCAGTTCTTCAACCAAACCTATGTTTGATTGGATCTTTGGAATGAAAGTACTTAGATTATTTGTTTGAATCTTTGGGAAGTGGATAGAAGCTCTTGCTAAATCTCTATGGGATGAAGACGAAGAAGATGATGATGATGAGAAGGAACACAAAAAGTTTGAAGCCTGAGTAATGGCTACCATGGTTTATATCAATTTAAACCTGCAATCTTCTTATTAGTTCTTAATTAAAAAGCTCTAAAGAGTGGAAGATGAATGGGGTAGGTGCTAGTGTATGAAAGAGTTTGTTGATTTTGGTATTGGAACAAGTGTATTGTGGTTGTCTATATATAGACAGAAACAACACAGAATCAGTCAAACTTTTCAAAGATTTGAAGTTTGAATATGTAACAATCAAAACACTCGGTTTCTTGGGGTACTGACGGTAGTATTTTGACCTTCAAACCTCATATTATTACTATTTGAAATTGTCAACCAACTCTGCTTGGCAGTTTGTTATGAACGTACGATTTAATTAATGCTGCCATAACTAATATAAAATGATACGTGTCTTGAAATAATGAGACGTGACATTGTGTTATGACTCCAGCGTCGTGATTCAAGACGTATGAAATAGACTTTTACATAAAATGATCCGGTCCAGTGAAAACCAATACCGAAAACACTTGTATCTAAAAAGAAATAAAAGACGGAAAAAATGAACTAAACGAAAAATAGAAGAAAAAACGTTGAACCACGTTGGCGACATGTAAAATATATAAAACAATAAGTAACTCGACCTAGGGCCAACGAGCTGTGACGGGGCCGTTAAACGGGAAAAAATAATCATACAAATGCCGAACCACACACATACGTTGCAACGTGTTAACTCGCAACATTTATACCGAAACGTAAAACACAAAATTTATAAATATAAAAAGTATAGGCAACCAAACTTGAAAGTAAAAATTGTTAGGAATAAATTTTTAAAGATGTAAAAATACTAGGTTAAAACAAAAAAGTTAATTATTAAAAAAATAAGTACAACTCATTTAAACATATTTTATCACTTATAATGCACACAAAACTTGATAATAATACACACTGATGATGTATAAAGGTTATTATTATTACTAACCATGCCAGCGTAGCCATATTCTATTTATGTACATTATGAATTAACTATGAATGTTTTCACATGAATAAGACCAGAGCAAATTATTAAACTATCAAATATTTATCTTCAAGATATTATATAATAGGATACTCTGAATTGATGATCTTAAATTCTGTTTTGTTTTTATTTTGTCTTATATTCTCAGTTAATTTGATGAGATAAGATCATTGGCATAACTAAAATATGCTGTTTATGTAAAACTAAAAAAATAAACATGGGTTGGAGATACATCATGTGCACATAAAAACAAAACACGTGCGCAGTTGTGAGTTGTAATGTGGATCTCAATAAATTTATCGTACGTATGTTTGTAATTCTTTAGTACATGGGGTAGATTTTCAAGCCACGGTCATGCTATATTGTAGATAATCGATTGTTAAATTGGTTTTTAAGTTGTTTATAGAGAATTTGTTTACTTTGTAGTTGATGTTGATGAGGGTATGAATTTAAAGTATGGGAACCTAGCACAAGCAATTGTATAAATGATTCACATTATTAGTCAACACTATTATATCTAGGGTGAGCATAGTTCAGGCCAACCCAAGTAACTATACCAAAAAACAAGAAAGGACCGATTAAAACCCGCATTACCAAAAAGTACTGATTAATTAAATTAAAAAAACCTAAATAGTCAATACAACACTACTCGAAAACTGGGTCATTTGCTACGCACATATTCGTTGTAAATGCATAGCAAACAGACATTTCCGACGCAACTTCGACACATATTTTGAGTAGCAAAAACTCTCGTTGCAAATCATTTGCAACGCATTTGCTACACCATTTGCGACGCATTTGGGACATAAATATGGCGTTGGAGGTTTGCTACACATATGCGACACATGGCATTAATTATTATTATCATTATAAATTTATTATAAAAATTATTACTATTAATAAATTTACTTATCTTAATTAATTATTTGCTTTGCTACGCATTCGCGACACCCTTGACTTTAATTCAAACTTTAAATTTGTGACGCATTTGCAACGCATCATATTTACACGGATTTTGAGTTTGCGACACATCTACAACACACCATATTTATTCAGATTTTGAATTTGCAACTCATTTGTGACGCAATTTATGTTTTAACTTTCTATCTATTTGCAACAAATTTGCTACGTAAATTATTATTTTATAAAAAATAATAAATAAAACAAAATTTACAAAAAATCTGAAAACAAATTTTATAAACAATAACAAATACAACTAAACCACAAATAAATAATCTAAATTAAAACTTATTAGATAAAGGTGCTCCTATAATAATGCTGAATTTTATGGGAGACAAACATAAGAAATCTAATTTTACAATGGACAAAACTATCATTTCCTTAGTTTTTCTAATATGGCACTTGCCATTATTTTATTATTTTTTTATGATTTTGGGCAAACTAATTTTTTTATTTGAATCTTCACCTATATATATAGGGTGCGGAATTAATGTTAACCCTCATTTACTGTGATAACTGTGTTAACTTCATCAATATCAATTAAAATCATTATTTTTTTTGTGTAATAACATAATTACACATATACAAATATATGTTATTTTATGTATATGTGTAAATTTATAAGCGTAAAAAAGTTACGATTATCGTAAGTTACTTAAATCAGGTAAATATTTATACAGGTGTAAGTAACTTACACTACTCGAAACTTTTTTACGCTTATGAATTTATACATATACATAAAAGAACATATTTTTGTATATGTATAATGATGCTATTCCATTAAAAAGTAATGATTTTGATTGACTTTTAAAAGTTAACACAGTTATCGCAATAAATGATAGTTAACATTCGTTCCCTTTCTTATATATATATATATATATATATATAGGATTGGGTTTAAATGAAAATTAAGAGAAATTATGTAAATCAATAAAACAAATCTTCATATTTGATTTATGAAAATCAATGTCTTATATTTTGTTGAATAAAATAATAAAAAAGTTATACTTTTATTTGATCACGTATATAAAAATATAACAAATATAAGCAATTGATCTTTATAAATTAAAAGTGAAATTTTAATTTATTCACTTACAATATATATAAAAGTTATTATTTTAAAAAATTGATCAATATGAATAATAATATATATGTAAATAGACGTTTATCTTGAAGATAGTGATGATAGGTTTGATATTTTCATATATATTATAATATAATTACACATAGTAGGACACTTCCATTTATATAACTAGTCGATAATTAAATCAGTTTGATCTCTAACCATTTGAAAAAATTACCAATCATATTTAAGATCCAAAGTTTGGTTCTTTCTTTTTTGAAGTACACTTGTCTAGTTTACTTTTAATCTACATCATAGACAATTGAATTACATTTAACTATGATACACAGGGTTTGGATCCTTGACATGAAAAGAAAAATAACCACTTTAACTCCAATGACTTTGTTATTAGACCCAATCCTCACCAAAAGTTTGATCCTTAACATATGCTTAGACATGTTAAAAGTTAGAGAGTAAAGATGGGAGGAAGAAGGGACAAAAATTAATCAACTAATTGACTAATTATCTGAACAAAAATGACCAATTGACCTGTTCGTTTTACCATAATAGCCATAGACTTATAAATTTTTTAATTTTTTTTTTGACTAATTAGAAGAATTCACATCGTCAAATATCGCTGACCTAGAAATATCTAACCATGTGATATCGTTATATCGCCATGTTAGCAATATCTAATTATGTGCTATGGCCAAGTTAAAATTTTTAAAAGATTATATTGTTGCATAGCGATATGACATTTGTATATATCGTCATTTTAGAAAAATAATAACTATCCCTGCAATTTCGTATCGCCAACGGCTATACATTTTAATTTTGGTATCTCTAGCGTTAGTAGCCTAGTAGGTATATCCTTAAACTTCCCTCACAATTATTAAGATATTTTATAAATACGTTTAACTATACATTATCCTATTAATAATGAATTAAAAGTTATAAAAGGATAATACAAAAACAGCAAGGATATCATGGCATCATGAAAATTGAAATCATGGCATCATGAAGGAAAAAGCACATAGGTGGGGTTCTAAGAACATCGGTAAGTTCGGAAAAGCATAAAGATGACAATAAAATTTAATTTGATCCGTCTCAACTAGAGGTATAAAGGTATTAAATTGTATATTTATTTATAAAATTTAACTGGAAGAACTATTGAGCTCAGATTATAAAAGCGAAAAGGGAAAATTGAGGTGCAAAATCCAGTCATAATCAACATTTAAAATAAATTTCGTGTAAAAACTCTTAATCAAAGCCAATTTTTATTAAAACTTTATATAAATACACAAAGTCAGCAAACACCATTTACCCAATATAGATAAAAATATACTAATTACAACACGTCTGAAATTCATATAAATACATGGGTAGGGTTTGATTCGCGTCAAAGCACCGATCAATTCATATAAATCATGAAGGAAAAAGCAAAAAGGTTGGGTTCTAGTAACATCGGGTAAGTTAGGAAAAGCATAAAGATGACAATAAAATTTAATTTGATCCACCTCAACTAGAGGTTTAAAGGTATTAAATTGTATATTTATGTACAAAATTTAACTCGAAGAACTATTGAGTTTAGATTACAAAAGCGAAAAGGGAATATTGAGGTGCAAAATCCAGTCATAATCAACATTTAAGATAAATTTCGTGTAAAAACTCTTAATCAAAGCCAATTTTTATTTAAACTTTATACAACTACACAAAGTCAGCAAACACCATTTACCTAATATAAATAAAAATATACTTATCACAACAATGTCTAAAATTCACATAATACATGGGTAGGGTTTGTTTTATATATATTATATAAATTTATTGTTATGTTATTTTGTGTCAAATATTTTTATCATTATTTTTATGTTTTAAAATATTTTTTATGTTATTTTTGTCATTGTTATATATATATATATATATATATATATATATATATATATATAATATTTGTTGTTATATTATTATTGTGTTTTACAATTTAATGTACACAATGATGTTATTTCATAAATGTGTTTTACAAAACTTATTATTTTGAAAAACCAAAATAATATTCAAGAAAACACAACGCGAAGCTGAAAAAACCAATAGGACATTTTATCATCGTGTTTTAAGTTTTATATCATTTTCTTTTGTTTTATCTTTTATAATATATTATATATAAGTGTTATCATTATGTTTTGCATATTATAAGTACACAACAATATTATTTAACTATTTTATATTTTTTGAACTTTCATATTAGAAAAACACCATGATATTCAAGAACACACAATAACAAACATATAGACACAATGATCTGTTAAAAAAAATGACGAACATAAGTCATATGAGCTTAAAAACATAATTTTTTTTCATATAACGATATTATACCCGTTGTATAGACAAAAAACACTCTATTTTATGGTTTAATTTTTAACAAATAATAAAGTTGTATATAAAAGTTATAAACATTTGAAAAAAGTCAAATTGAATTTTAATAATTCAAACTATAACTTATTGACCAATAATAAATAATTTTAATTTGGCCAACAATAATTCTAACTTTTTTTTTTTGTTACTGAAGGCAATTCTACTAGCATAATCGTTATTGATTTACACTTGATTTCAGTTGATTTTGCTCACAGTGATAATTGTAAATGAAATACGGAAACAAAAAACGAAACAAAATAGAAAATGAGTGAAAATCAAATGTAGATCGATTATACTTATGCTATTAGGATTGCCTTTAACAACAAAAATGAAAGTTAGGTTATTATTGACCAAACTGATAATATGGATTATTATTGGCTAATATGTCGTAGTTTGGATTATTAACATATATTTTGCCTTTAAAAAGTAGGGAAACTATAAAAAAAGTCAACAAAAATAGGCATTTATAAAATACCTTTATAACAAATTTTATTACTACTATTTTATTTTAACAATTAATTAACAAGACTGATGGTTAAAATTGTTTTTTATACTGTTTAAATTAAAAAGCTTTTATATTGAATCCGTTACCTAATAGATTAAAAAAAATCTAGTATTTCAATTAAACACAAAGATAAATTAAAAAAAAACTCATACTAAGTTAATTTTGAATCTATATTTTTTCCTTCGACTTCTATAATCTCCTATAATTATACTAACATTCATTTTCAAATGAGGGTAAACACTGTTAGGAGGCGTTTGGTTCACGAAATTTGTTAGAATTGAAATTTGAATTGTAATTATAAGAAATTGTATTTGAAATTCAATAATTTTCAAAGAATTTGGAATTCAATGTAATTGGAATCTATAAAAGGAATTTAAATTCCAAATGCATTTTTAGTGACAAAGTACTCATAAAGAAATTTGGAATTTATCACCTATTGCAAACTGCCACCACCTCAATTACCATTGATCACCGTCGCCACCGACCACTGCCGCCGTCACCGCCGATAATCGACCGCAACCGCCAACCGTGCTCGTTGCCGCCACCACCAACCGATCACACCCATCGTCGAGAACCGGCAGTATCTGTCGAGCACATCTAAACCGATGCAGTTCGGCAGTGGTGGTCGACAATCATGTGCGTCGGGGTCGGGTCGCGTCAATGGCGGTCGGGGGCAACAGCAGTCGGGAGCGGCGGTGGGCGGTGGGCGGCGGTCGGGGGCGACAGTAGTAGGGAGCGGCGGCGGTCGGAATCGGCCGCGGGCAGTAGGGGCGTCGGCGGTCGGAATCGCCCGCGGGCGGCGGTCCGGGGCGGCGGCGGTCGACGTCGACTGTCAGGGGCGGTCATGGGCATCGGCGGTAGGGGGCGGTCGTGGGCGTCGGTGGCGGTTAGTGTGGTGGCGGCTGGCGGGAGTGTCCGCCTCGGTTGGTGGCGGCGGTCGGAGGTCGGCGGCGTCGGCGAGGGTCGTCGGTAGCGTCGGTTGGCGGTGGGGGGGGTGGTAGGTGGCGGTCGGTGGCGGTAGTTGGCGGAGGCGGGGTCTGTGGAATTTGAAATCCTTCAATATTTGGAAAGATTTTGAAAGTTTTCGTTTGAAGGAATTTATGGGAATTAATTCAAATTCCCGTTCCAATTCCCTTCGCAACCAAACACGTTAATAATGGAATTCAAATTTCAATTCTAACGAATTACTACCAACCAAACACAATGCTCCATGGAATTCAAATTCCAATTCCATTGGATTCTATTGAAATATTGCATACCAAACACCCCCTTAGTTTTATGTTTGGTGGATTTTGATGGTTTTACCATATTATTTGTGGTTATTTGACAAACTCTTGTTATTTATGTTTTTTCTTTCGGTATGAAGTTTTGTATGTATCAAAGAGTTTTGACATGAGAGCTAACGCCAAAGTGGTGTCGGCCGACTAGTAAGCCTCGTGCACTTCCCTCTTTTCCAACCAGATTCGAAACCAAGCTCGCATCATCCATGGTTTTTTTTTCTTTTATTATTTTATTATTTTTTTCAGTTTTCTTACTTGGCTTTTTGTTTGCTAAATTTTTATTGACCGGTTTATGCTTTTTTTTTTTTTTTTTTTAATTTCTTTGTGTCATATTTTCCCAATTATTTTTAGTTTTTTAGTGTGTTTAACATTTTGTTTTAGTATACAATGATATTTTATTTTTCTTTTAGTTTTACCCTAAAATATTTAACGCACTCATTGTATTTACGCTTTAAATTATATAAACACAATTTACAACGGTTAGTAAGAAAAATTGATAGTCCCACTTGCGTCCCTGCCGAGGAGTCCGAGGTACAATCTAGTTAAATAGTCACATTTTAAGTTGCAACATAATCTTTAAATCGGAGTCTTTTAACATCCGGCAAACATCAATAAAATGAATTAAATTTCTAACATAAGTTGTGTTGACGAACATATAACTCTTTTGTAAAATTATCTTACAATGTCCTACATAATTAATTTATAAACTCCTCAAATAAGTTTCTCTCTTAGAAAATAAATTTTGTTTTTTAAAACATTGTATTGTGTAATAAAACACTAAATTAGAAGGAATGAAATTTACAGCCTTATTATCCACAAAACAGCTTTATAAGTAAATTCTTCTCAAATTTAAGATCACAAATAGTTTTTTAAGTAACCAAATAACTTCACAAGTAATTATACTCATGACTTGATATTCTGTTTGAGCAGAAGACGTAGAAACAATCATGTGTGTCTTGCTTTTCCATTATATTAGATAGTTTCATGAAATATGCAATACGGAGATACACAATGCATGCCTCGTAGCTATACATTTTCCCTACTGTGACTCAATTTTAACTCGACAATAAACTTTTACTAAATAAACCTCTCCTTTTAAGTGACACTTTTGAATAAGAAACAATCTAAATGCAACTTTAATGGACTATATATGTAGAAACTCACTCAATCATATTTTCAGGGGAAAAATTACTCATAAAACTTAAGATCTCTGAAAAAAGCACAAAATCTTTGATCAAGATCGTATAGTTTGTAATGTACTTTCACTATTTGAACATCCATTAGCAGCTCTATCTACTTCAAATATACTTCATGTATATTTTAAAATGGTAGAAAAACCAATATAGCAAAAACTTCGTAAATGACTAAGAGAAGAATTATGAGATAGAGTTCATCGAGAAGATGATATATTCGTGCTTAGAGTAACTAGACAACAAGAAATAGGCTAAAAAGGGCTTGACTTATGCATGCATGCGCAGGGCTTCCTTCCTGTTACTAGGTAGCCATTAAGCAAAGGTTTGAAAGTATTAACGGGCCAAGCATTATGACAAAGCGCCTATCTAAAATCCGCTTTCTAGAGCCTTAAATCTGTCATTGACGTTTTTTTTTTAAAAATTTTTTTTGTAAGTTTCTTTATCTTTGTTTTTACCATAAATCACATGATTTCTTGAATGTATTAAAGTATGTGTGTATGTTAATGTACAAAGAGTTTTTTCATGCTAAATGTAAGAAGCCAAAAAAAAGTAACAAGTGTATTGGCCGGAAGATCGAAGCCAAAAAAAAAAAAAAGCAACAAGTGTATTGGGCGGGGAGGTATATTTTCGTCAAATACCATTTACTTTATCATCAACATCATATTCATGCTACTTATGACTATGAACACGCTAATTAAGGTGGAGTTTGTATTTGAAGAGATAAAATATCTTCAGTTTGCGGACCACATCTGCAGACATCTGTAGCATAAGAGGTGGACCAAACCTCTGCAGTCTGCAAGAAGAAGACTGTTTGGTTTTTAACTTCTGCTGCAAACTGTTAAAGAAGACTGTTGGTGGTGGCGATGGTGGCGGGCGGTGGGTGGTGGCGGGCGGTGGATAATGGCGGACGGTGGGTGGTGGCGGACGGTGGGAAGGTGGGGGACGGTGGACAATGGCGGACAGTGAGTGGTGGCAGACAGTGGACTACGACGACGGTGGTGGTCGTGGACGGTGGTGGTGGTCGTGGACGATGGTGGTGGTGGTGGCCCGGTGGACAGTGGGTGTTGGTAGATGGTGGGTCAACTATTCGCAGACCTTAGAAGTGGCTATGCCAAGTCTGTACCAAAAAAAGAGCTCGCGCAGACGTTTTTTAATGAAATGTCTTCAGAAAAACAAACAGTGTGCAAATGGCAATGTCTGCGTGTGGTCTGCGCGGCGCAGACAGAATAGCCTGCGCAAACCTTTTTAATAAAAACAAACACCCCCTAAGTATCCTAAGTAACTACGCTAACTATTTCTCACATCTCCTTCGCTGTGTAATCACACTATGCTAATTACACACAACAAAATCGCCTTTCTAGAAATAGATAAATTTTTATAATATTTATATAGTAATATCATTTCCTAAGTTTTGAGCCAAAAGGGAAAAACTATAGATTTAGGCCACAAGGGGAAAACTATAGAAATTATAGGAAGAAATCTTAGCACAAGATTTTTGTGATTTGTGATTGAGATTCATGTGCTAGTACTTTGGTAAATAGTAGTAAATTAAAAACAATCTGGATGGGTAAATTCATCCAAAAATATACACATGGAAGTCAAATGCTCTTTCATATTTTTTAACGTTTATAACTATTTTAGGCTTTTATAAAACAAACTGAACATAATGAGTGGTTTTTTTTTATTTTTAACATGAATACGATATTGTTGTATACAAATTTTAAATAATACGTTTTTATATTAAACTACAATAAGTTGCCCATTATAAAAACATCATAAATCATTCTATTCAAAAACACCATAAAATTGCTCATATAAAAATTGCTACAAAATCACTCAGTTCAAAAACACATAAAATTGTACAGTTCAAAAGACCCATAAAATGCTCCCCCAAAATAGCATATCCAAATTATAAGAAAGCCTAGAGTGGCACAGTTGCGGTAAAAAAGTAATAAAATCCTCTAGTTTGAAAACACTATAAAATCATTTAGTTCAAAAACACAAAAAAAATTGTCTGGACTAAAAACACCATAAAGCCCAATTTAAAAATACACTATAAAATGGCCTAGTTCCAAAATACTATACAATCTACACTTCCAAAATACTATAAAATCACACAATTCAAAAACATCATAAAATTGTCAGGCTCAAAAACAAATTAAGCACTAAGTTCAAAAACACCATAAAATCGCTTAGTTAAAAAACAATATAAAATCATCCAGTTTATTGTTATCATAAAATTAAATTGTTCAAAAACACCATAAATCCCTCTCGTTCAATGAACATCTAGAATAATACCATAAAAAAGTTCAATTTTATAAACACTAAGGTCATGTCTTCTTTTCAATATAACATATCATACTAGTTAAAAAGATTTAAAAAAAGACACTTAATTTAGGGTGAAATCTTTTTAAAAATAACGACGTTTAAAACAGTTACCAACGTTTAAAGAAAGAAGGACGTAGCATTTGACTTGCATGTGCATGTTCATCTTTTTGGACTTATATACCGTTTAAGCTCTTCCACTGGTGGTATTCTCTTATGGTAATATTTAAATTAAAGAGAATAAAATCTTGTTTTTTGGTATTTTTTTAAATATTAACGTATGAAAGAGTTTTGGCAATATTTAAATAATAAAAAAGTTGGTTCAAAAGTCAACAATTATAATCACATAATTGATATTTGTGTGTAAAAGATAATTAAGCCAACTTCATATAAGACAAATTTTCCTTCTTAAACTCTTAAAAAATTAACGTAAAAAAAATTTCATACTTCTCAAATCTATCATTTATAATAAATAAAAGTTTAGAGGTGTCACGTATTAGGGGTGTGCGCGATGCGGTTCGGTGCAGTTAATACAATTTTCGAAACCGAAACCGCGAGTTCGGTTAATAGCATTTTTTTAACCGTAACCACAACCGAAACTTCGGCTAACCACACTTCGGTTAACCACCGGTTATGGTTAATTTGCGGTTAATTTCGGTTAATTGACCAATATATTTAACATATGCTTTTAAACCAAAATATTAACTAATAAATTATTGTTAGGTTAAGTTTAGACCAATTTTATAAGGGTGTGCACGATATGGTTCGTTTTTAAGGTGTTGTCAAAACCGAAATCGAAGTCAGGATGCGCATACAACAATATGTGCGCGCGTTTTGCATTGCTTCTGTTTGTTTATGTTGTTTCTTTAATACATTACAGAATCCACTATGTAAATATATTTTTATAAATGAGAATTAGAAGGATGAATATATGAAATTCTATTAAAAAAATGAGAAATATTGTGAATTTATTATACATTAATGACATTCGGTTCGGTGCGGTTAATGCGGTTAATTTGCACATCCAAACCGAAACCGAACCGCAATGTGCAGTTAATCGATTATGCTTAACCGAACCGTCGGTTAATTGTTCGGTTCGGTTAATTTGGTTCGGTTAATGCGGTTAATTCGGTTATGATTCGGTTAAATCGGTTATCTGCTCACCCCTATCACGTATCATCATTTTTATAGGCTTTAGATATTTGTTTTACTACCTAAACATTTTTCAATTATCTATTTTATTTTTTAACTCCTAAATTGAATCAATCAATACGTTCGAAACATCTCCATATTTTATGATTTGAAATTTTTAATATTAAATGTAGATTAACTTTTGATTGACAAATAACTTTCTTTTTTAAATATATTATTTATAATTAAATTTAACTAATTTATTATGATTTATAAGATTTAGACGTGTTAGTTTTTTATTTTGTAGAATATTGTGAATTGTACAATTGTATAGGTGCCTCTTGTTTATGTTAAAAAAATTCCATATGATACACACGCACACATAAAAAATCTATCATATATATCTATACTACTTAAATATTTCATACATTTTAGTCAACTAAAATAGAATAACCTATTATTTTAGCCAACTAAAATATTTCTTATTATATTATCATAATAAATTTAGTTTTTGTCATAATTTAATTTTTAATTAATATCAACCTAATAAAACAAAATATTTCTTGTAATTTTTTTTAAATCAACAATAAATGTAGAATTGGCATTTTCTTCACAAAATCTAATAAAAATAAAACATCTACTAATTATGGCACTTGAAATTAAATAATAATCTATTAAAATATAAGATATGTATTTATTGTATTTTTTCATAATTCAGCCATGTAATACATAAGAGTCTAAACTAGTGTATTATAATCTATACTATATATATATATAAGGATGAGCGAATTAAAGGATACAAATTTTACTCAGATTTTAAAACACCTTACATAACTTATTAAGCATATGATACAAGTGACGTATATAATAATTCTTATTTTACTCCTATTTAATAAACTCAATCTAATTAATAAATTATTAAATTAGTATTAATAATACATTATTTAATAATGTATTTATTATTTAATTCACCATATAGATTATTATTATTATATTATTTAAAACTAATATTTAAATTTATATTTACTATCTATATTATAGAAAGTACTATTTAGATTAATTATTATCTTATGTAAATATTTTCATATTTAATGAGTGATGAACACAAAGGCCATTTTACTCAAATTTCAAGAAATATAACATAACTTTTAATCATATGATATAAATAATCTATGCAGTAATTACTATTTTATACTCAATTTATAAACTACTTCTAATTAATATATTATTAATTTCATATTATTATTATTACACTATTTAATAAAGTATGATTATTTAATTCACTAAATTAAATTATGTCTCATTTAATACTTTAAATTAATATTTATTAATTATAATTTTATAACTAAATACTATTAAAATTATATTTTATATTATTTAAATACGCAAGTACATCATTGTCAAATATATTTATATTTATAATAATAATAATAATAATAATAATAATAATAATAATAATAAATAACAATAATTTCAAGGGACATTTTGGGTGTTTAATAATTTTACTATTGATGTCTAAATTTGTTAGATAATGATATATTATTTAGTATGTTTCAGAAAAAAATTACAATAATAATAAATATAATCATATTAATAATAATTATTATAATAATAATACTTGTGTAACTAATAATTGTGTTATTTATAACTAAATATTTTAGTTAATAAATTATTATTTAACATATTTAAGAAAATAATTTCAATAATAATAAATATAATTATGATTATATATTATAAGTTTAATAAAAATATTAATAATTTATTTTTATTATTTATGTTTATATAACTAAAAATTACTAAATTAATTATTATTTTTTTAAATACGTAAGTATATAAGAACTAAATATTTACATATTTATGATAATAATAAAAAAATTATAATAATAGTAATAATAATAATAATAATAATAATAATAATAATAATAATATTTTCTACACGCATTTTGGGTACTTAATAATTTTGGTACTTATGACTAAGTTAATAACTTATTATTTATTATGTTTCAAAAAAATAATTACAAAAAAGTAAATAAAAACATAATAATAATAATAATAATAATAATAATAATAATAATAATAATAATAATAATAATAATAATAACAATAAAATTTTGTTATTCTATAAATTAAAATTAAATAGCATGTTTTGTCATGTTATTGTATCTGTAAATCTGTAATAATTTAATAGTAACATACCAATAATCATAACACAACGCTCTATATTTGATAATAGTTTTTATCTGAGCCCTTTTAAAGTATTTGTTTTAAATGATATCAATAATTTATCAAGTACCATATATTCAGTAATAATACATGATGGTATAGTTATAACTCGTCAAATCATAAGTGGATATTTATGAAAGTCCAAGTATCTATGTCATTAAACTAATTAAAACTAGTATAACTTAAAACTATTATTATGACATTCTCGTATACTTATAAAATTGAAGTGTGGGTGAAACGCGGGTCTAATCCGCTAAACTAGTGTGTGTATGTATATATTTACACTAAATTTAAAATCATGTATTAAATGGGTTAAGTAAGATTTATGAAATTATCTCAAAAAATTATTTATCAACTTAAAAAGATCACTAGATTTAATATTATTGTAATTTAATACGTTGTTATTAAATATATACAAATATACTTTGTTAATATTATCATTATTTATTTATTTATTATTATTATTATTATTATATTATTATTATTGTTATTATTATTATTATTTATATCATCATTAGTATGTGATATTAAAATTATAATATTGTTAGAAAATGACACGTGACCATTTTTTATTATTATTTTTATTAGGTGTTAAGATATATATAATTGGGTACAGTGCTAAAAACTACGCAAGATGCACTATTTTATTTGGTATGTTATTAAAGATATATATAACTACTCACCATGCACTGGATTTATGGTTGACCAAAGCTCTAATTAACGTAAAACAAACAATAATATAAAAAAACATATTATATCTTGTTACCTAATTTATTTCATTTTTTTTTTATCAAACCTAATTGTTCCATTAGCCACGAAACATCCACAAACATATACATAACTCATTTCATCTATCTATATTATTTCATCTATCTATATTAATAAAAAAAGATTTTTTAGTGACATATGGCGTGATTATAGACCATCTAAATCTTATTTTCTCGTTTCTCTCTCCTAATAAATAATAGCATTAAATACTATATTTTTATTTAGAGTAAATTACACAGATGGTCCCCGTGGTTTTGTTAAAATTTTGAATTTGGTCCCTAACGTTTAAAAAATTTGGATTTGGTCCCTACTAATTCATTTTGCTTTCACTCATGGTCCAAAACGTTAATGGAGTTAATTTTTGCCGTTAACTCAAGGGCATTTTCGTCATTTTAAATTTCAAGAGTTTAATATATCTTTCAATATTAAAAAACTAAAAAATAGAAACCCTATAAACCTCACCCCAAAATTGTATTCATCTTCTTCCTAAAAAAACAATCTGTACAAATTTATTCCATTATCTTCTTCTTTATGGTTTTCTAGATTTTTCAAGGGAATCGAAAGGGTGATTAAATCTTTTATACACTGACTCATTACTCTTCCTTGTAATTTACTCTTTTATTTAATTTAATTCAAGATTAAAAGTATTTTTCAATAAATTATAAAAAGATATCTTTCTATAAGTGCAATTTCTAGATAAACAAACCTTTTTATGAAATATAAAATTTTTCAAAAACATCAAACTTTTTTAAAAATTAAAAAAGTTTCTAAAAATGATATTTTTTAAAAACGGTTTATTTTGAAACAAAAAGTTTAAAAAAAAACTTTAAAAAATAAAATAATGAAAAACTTAAGTTTAAAAAATGATATCGTTGTTCTATTACTTAAATTCCTCACTCGTACGTAATTACAATAATATCATATCTCAATATATTGTTTTATAATTTATAAATTTTCATTACTAACTATTTAATATTTATTTATTCAATCTGTGTGATATACGGAATACTAACCTAGTATATTAATAAACTACATATACTCCATGTGTCTCATACTACTGATTAAGATGTTCATATGAATATAAACAAGCTTGTTAAAAAATAATGATTGTAGTACTTAAATGTATCTCCGTTAATCTTATAGAACGATATTTGCGTACTCATATCAAAAGTTGAGAAAAAGTTATTGAAAATATGGTTTTCCTTAAAAAAGAATGTAGGTCTACTTATACATCATAAGACATGTGAAATTTTTTTAACAAGAACAAAGTTTGTAACGAAAAGCAACTAGAATTACTAAACTTAAGTCATGACGATTGTTAGATGAAACTATAAATTGCCTTTTGTAATTTAACCAAAAAACAGAACGCAATTTTTAAAAGACATGCAATTAAAATACCTTATCACGCTTTTAATACGAATATTATACTCATTTTAAAAAGAGAAACTGAGTGGAGGAAAGTGATTTTGCCTTTTTGCATATTATGTGAAATCAAAACTTGTCAGCGTCTTATACATGTACGTTTTATTTAATGCGTGTATCATACAAGGTTTTGATATTTTATTTAATGTTTATGCTATATTTTAGGAGTTGTTTATTTTTTTTAATTACCATTAATAGCTAATCTTTTAATGATTTATAGTTACTTAATGATTAAAAGTTAATTATAATACCGAATGGTTAAAATGTACCGAAAATAATTTACCTTTTAATCATTTAGCATTACGGTTAACTTATAACCATTAAGACCGAGACTGTAAACCATTAAAAGGTAAGCTCTTAATAACTATTAAAAAAACTACCAAGAAATCCTTAAGATGTTGATTATTTAAATCCTATAAACACTATATGTAAGAGCATTCACATCCCATTCATTTTCCTTATCCATATAATTACATTAAAACTTATTATTTTTTTCTTTTTATTTTTTAGTTAAAAAATACTTTTTATACCTTAATCAGAACTTTTTCTTTCTTATCCACTCACAAATACTTTAAAAAATATTGTAAAACTTATAAGTATTTTAATAGTGTTTTCTCAAAATAGAATTTAAACATTAACATTTAACAATAATAACAATAATAAGAACAATAATAGCAATAATGACAATAATAACGATGATAACAATAATGATAAAAAGGTTCAAATAACTGACTTAAAAAAACTGACTTCTTACGTTCGTATTTTTAAGCATGAGTTTATACTAGAGGAGGGATCCTACATAAACCACAATGTTATGAGAAAACTAGAGAAAACCAATAAAACCGATCATATAATTTATAATTTTTTTATCACTACCCTTTATATATATGTGTAAGTATATATAAATAAAGGTATGGATCAAATAAAAAACCGTAGAATGTTTTTTCATATACGTCACACATAGGTTGCGTATACATAACCATTTTTCATTCGACATAGTGTTACGTATACGTAAAACTCTTCATTATTGTATGTATGCTCAACATATATGTATCACATACTTAAATAACATTTTAACAATTAAAATAACAAAAAAATTATGAATTATGTTATTGGTTTCCGTGGTTTTCTTTGGTTTTCACATAACTATTGGTTTTCTCAGGAACCCTCCCCTAGTGGTCAATGTTTCAACTATAATACGTTTTTGTTCAATGGTATAAATTCAAGTTATTTTACGGTTCGATGTGAATTTAGTTCGAAAACAAGTTAGGTCGATGTGATAACGCCGCAACGCGCGAACAATAGTAACTAGTTTGAAAATATGTTTTGATTTTCTTGGATACAAACTTTACTAAAAAGCCTTTAAATATAAAAAAAAGTTTTATAAAATCCAAATTATGTTTTTTTGTAAATGGTAAATCTACCTTACTCTTATTTTTAAATCACCCGAAACCAATTTACACCATTCTTGGGTTTGAACTTAAAGCATGCCTTTAAATGACGAAGCATCTATCAGATGGAACAACCTCACATTAGCAAAATTACGTGATTAACTAGTATAACTTTGTTGGTTTTTTAAATCTTTAAGGTTTCTCATGATGTGTATGATGTGTTATTTTTATGGTAAATTAATGTTTCTGCATATGTAAAAAGATGTGAACTAATGGAAGATTCGGACGAAAAAATCATTTTTCCAACATGTAAGCTTTGTTTGATGTGCTAATTTATATATGTAAGGTAGAATGCAATTGAATCATTATCTGATTTTAGGAATTTGGGTTGTGTTCTACTTTTTTTTTATGTTCATTTGTTCTTAGTGATCAAGAATGCATTGATTTGTGTGCTATTGAGGTATGTTTGTCCGCTCTTGATTATCAACAAAATTATGCTTGTTTATGTTGATTTTTTGAGAAGTATTAGAGAACTTTTGTGCTTCTAAGAAAAATTTAGTTATGTGCTATTATGGAGCTTTGGATATGGTTAATTACCATTGATGCCTATTTGTCTGTTCTTAACTACCTATAAGATTATATTAATTTCAGTTGATTTTTTGAAGAGTTATTACAGAAGTAATGTGCAACTTCGTAAAAAACAAAGAAGTTATGTGCTATTTTACTAGGTTAAAGAAATTCGTACTATTCTACATGTATTTGCTTTGACATTACACATTGTGTTACTTTTATTTGTTTTGTCATAATTTTTTTATGAACATTTGTTATCTTTATATTAAATTACATAAACATTGTATGTGTTTAGTTCATCATGATGGTATATTTTTTACACATATTTTTTTATGGTATATAATTCTTTCCTTATATGTTTTACAAATAACAATGAAAGTGATCTTATTGTTCAAGGGGATGCTACCATCGAATGTTTGTTATTTAAAAACCTTATTTTTTATGTAATTTTGTTTATTAGCAAGATTGTTTTTATTCTTTAAAAGAATTTATTGATTGTGACGATGAAAACTATGGTGTTGAGATAGTCATTTGTAATGATATTAATGTTTTTATGATGCATAATGTTGTAACGATACAATGTTGTTTTTTGCTGCAAAATTTATGTTTTACAAATTAGTACATCAATGAAATTTCAAACCACTGCTGTTTTAATAATAATAATGTTACTTACACGGTATTGTTATCTTAACAAGGGTGTTCCTTTGCTGTTTTGCAACAAATACACGTGAATTAATCATCAATCTTCATTAGTATAAAACAATTATATCTAGGAAATGAAATCTCACTCTACTATTATGATAGTAGACGTATGAAAAGTTCTACCATGTAAATAGCACATTGTAAGTAGCATCATGTAAAGTAGCAATCTATTTATACGAAGTGCATTATGTAAATTAGGAATGTGTAAAATAATAGTAGGACTATGTAAATAATCCACTGTTTATAAATATGTAAAATAACAATGTGAAAAATATGTAAAATAGCACTAGCACTATATAAATTAGATTATGTATAAGTATGTAAGTAGCACTAATATGTAAGTAGCATCATGAAAAGAAAAAAATATCAAAATATTTTTAAAAAATATAACAATATTATACTCATATTAAAGATTAAAAAAAAGACTTGATTTTTTGTATAATTTTTTAAAAGAATAATAAAAGTATAAATAACTTATTTTAGTTTAAAAAAAAGAGTGGAATTATATTTTTCAAATAAAAAATAAAACTAATATTGACATGTTAACTGCCTATTTATAAGTTAAACGTTGAATAGTTCTAGTTAGCACATATGACGAACATGCCCTTTTTCCCAATAACTAATAGATTAATTAAGGATTAATGAGTTGTCATTTATTATAGCATTCCATTTAATTAATCAATGGTCCATATTAGTTTTCACGGTTTTTAGATAGCATAGAGTTTGTACTAAATCCGTCCTTTATGTATTTATATTTTTGGCATGTATGAAGGTATATGTATATGCATTCATATGTATGCATATGTAGGCGTATAATACTAGTGGCGGGGGTGCCGACACTATACGACAGGGAACATATGCTAAGGACAGCCTAGCTCAAGCTTAGCTTATTTACAAACCTAGCCAATCCGGATCGAATCATTTACAACCAAGTCTATCTTTGGCTGAGATTTCTTCGACCGAGTTTAAAACATCGATTAAATTTTAAAATTTTTGCACTGAAAAATATATTTTTATTAACAAAAATTGCTAATTGTTTACCCAACTTAGCTTCAAAAGGGCATATTGTTCAATTTTCTTATGCTATGAGACTCTCTTATCTATATTCGTTTGTTCTTATAAACCTTGTCCTCAACCATCAATGTGGGACAAGCTAAAAAGTAAAAGGAAAAAAAACCTTTTTGCTTAGCTTTAAAAGATTGTACAATATGTTTTAATATTTGTAATTATTTAAAGTCTTAAATTTTATGTACACTTATTTTCTTGTACTCTTTATATGTATTATAATATAATATAGATTAATAGACTGTACAATGTTTTAACACTTGTAATAATTACTTAAAGTCTTAAATTTTATGTAAATCTAATTTCTTAATTGTACTCCATATATGACCTTATTATAATCTAGTATATTTATATATATATGATATGCATATATCTATATTACTATATAATACATATTAGATCGATAAGATGGTAATTTTACTTAAAGTATAAGACACCTATATAACATTTTAAACATATAGTACAAGTGTTTTATGCAATAATTTCACTTTTGCCCCCATTTAATTAACTTATTCTAATTATTGTATTATTTAATACACATTATTAATACATTATTTAATAATATGATATTATTTAATTCACTTTATTAAGTTTTATCTATACTATTATATAATACATATTAGATAGATAAGATGGTAATTTTATTTAAAGTGTAAGACACCTATACAACATTTTAAACATATAGTACAAGTGCTTTATGCAATAATTCCACTTTTGCCCCCATTTAATTAACTTATTCTAATTATTGTATTATTTAATACACATTATTAATACATTATTTAATAATATGATATTATTTAATTCATTTATTAAGTTTTATTTTATTTATAATAATATAAATTGACATTTAAATTTATAATTTTTTTTATTTATAATTACTAATCATACTTTTAAAACTAAAGTTTTATTTTATTTATAATAATATAAATTAATATTTACATTTATAATTACTAATCATATTTTTTAAACTAAATACAATTTAAATTAAGTATTATTTTATTTATATACTTACATCTATACTACTTTATAATAAATCTCTCTGGATAGAGACGTAATTTTGCCAAAAATAGAAGTTTTGACTCGACATGTACGTACAAAGGAGTGGAAGACATTTAATAGAGGTAAACTACAAAATTGATTAAAATTTTAATTCACTTCATTAAATTTTATTTTATTTATGATTGACATTTAAATTTATATTTACTAATTATATTTTTATAACTTAATATTATTTAAATTAAGTATTATCTTATTTAAATATTTAAGTATATAACTTATATACTTAAATATTTTCATGTTTACAATAACTATAATACTAATATTTTTAGAGGTATATATATATATATATATATATATATATATATATATATATATATATATGTCATATGTATGTTTACATATACATACATATATAATTAAGAGAGATGGATAGATTAAGTGGGTGATTACTCTGCAAACCGAACTTTCTTACGTAAAGTTTTTGTCTCATTATATTTAGCAACTAAATTCCTCTTCTTATATAAAGCATAGAACCTAGAACACCATAAACCCATACTCAAAAACTTCCCTTCACTTCAGTCCTTAAATCTACTCCAACGTTAATTCCAACACGTTTAATATTAATATCCACCATGGTCCAGCCTGAAATCGGATTGAACATCGTTATTGACCCTTTGATCATCAAAAATCAAGAACAACCCACTAAGCAATCCATTATTAAATGTCAAGAAACTCACTCATTTCGATCACACCAATCCATTATAGCTAAGATCAATGCAGGCTACTTCAGGATTTGCATATCCCTTGGTGCTCAAGCTTTGTTATGGAAAACCCTTAGTGAAAAAACCAATTTTTCACCAAGCTTCAACAATGTTTTCACCAAATTGCCTTCCACCACCTTCTTCATTATCTGGTGTCTTGCGTTGTGCATCTTTGTATCTCTCTCTATACTCTACATTCTTAGGTGCATTTTCCACTTCAACATGGTGAAAGCCGAATACCATCATCATATAGGAGTGAATTACCTTTTCGCGCCGTGGGTGTCATGGCTTTTGTTGCTTCAATCAGCTCCAAAGTTCATATTTCCAAATAAGTACTCTTATGAGTACATATGGTGGCCTCTTATCATCCCAGTGATTGCTCTAGATGTTAAGATATACGGGCAATGGTTCACGACGGAGAAAAGGTTTCTCTCGATGGTGGCGAACCCCACGAGCCAGTTGTCCGTGATTGGGAACTTAGTTGGTGCCCATGCTGCCATTAAAATGGGATGGAGAGAAAGTGGTATTTGTTTGTTTACATTAGGGATGACACATTATTTGGTAGTTTTTATCACCCTTTACCAGCGTTTATCGGGCAATAATCACATTCCCTCGAGACTCCGACCTGTGTTATTCCTCTTCGTGGCCACCCCGAGCATGGCGGCCTTAGCTTGGAAATCGATTATTGGGAACTTTGACATCTTATGCAAAATGCTTTTCTTTCTATCCTTGTTTCTCTTCACATCATTGGTATGTTAGCATAATATTTCACACCAAATGAAACCAATCTTTTTATACAATAATATTTGAGTCGTGTCTGATTATTGATTTTGTATATTGAAACAGGCTAGTCGGCCGATTTTGTTTAAGAAATCGGTGAAGAACTTCAGTGTGGCATGGTGGGCTTTCTCTTTTCCCCTTTCATTCCTTTCACTTGCCGCGATGACGTACGCCCAACAAGCGAAGGGAGTGACAGCCGCGGGTTTGGCGCTTGTTTTATCGACAGTTTCTGTTCTTGTTTTCTTGTTTTTGTTGGTCTGCTCGACATTGAAGATTGACTCACTGCTGTGGAAACCCATCCTCAGTTTCTCTGAGGAAAGATGATCGAGTGTCCACTAATGTATAACTTTAATTATGGCTATTTAATTTGTGCTTAACTTTGGTTCCAATGTATATTGCAATTTGTTAGTTTATAAATTTGGTTTTTGTTAAGATCCTTGTTTGTTCAAGCAATCTTTTTCCAATTTATTTGCAAATACAGGAGTGAAACTATAGAAAACCAGTAAAATAAATAAACGAGTTAGAAAAGGGTTATAACATAATTCAATATTAATATTTCAACATGGACTAGGTTGGGTGTAGCTCCAAACGGTTTTTACTATTTTATTTGTTTAAATACAATAACAATATAAACTACTTTTATTAAAAAAGTTTATTAGGTATATATTGGCGACTTTCAACATGGTATCTTTCTTAATTATAAATTTCTTTTGAATTTGATTTTATTTTATTAAGACCTTTAAACTGGTTGACATGAACATTATTTGTTTAGCTAAACGGGTTCATGATTTCAACCATAACTATGTCTGATCGAACTCGTTTGTATTAAAACCAAAAGAATTTTGAGTTAGCTAGGTTCGTATCTTATTTCGGTACAATGTTTGAAACTCACACTCCTACTAACACATACACACTCGAACACATACGCACACTAACACACACATACAAATATACTGTACACACACATGTCGTATCTACTCAAACTTACTTGCACATATCTATATGCATGCATGCGTACATTCACGCAAACGTATCATGTAATCGTGTGTATGTCTATGTGTGTGGGTGTTATTGCGTGTATACATATACACATGCACATACATATATTACACATACACACATCTACTGATGTATTATGTTTAAGTAGTAAATAATCCCGTTTTTTATACATCTTTGTTACAGAATTCATTGATATATAATGTTGGTTCGGGTAAGAAGTGAATTTACAAGTCTATTTGAAGGTTTGATGAATATGTAGCTCTGTACCAAATAGATATGGAAAGTAGAGGGTAGAAGTTGCAATTTTTCAGATACTTGTGACCGTACAACCGTATGCCAACATATGAGCCATGCTTGTCATCATTAATGCAACCGACTAGCAAAGACAATATATGAGCCATACTAGTCATCATTCATGCAACCGACTAGCAAAGACAATATACTGTTATGCGAATGTATATTAATATTAATATTTAACTATCATTTAAGTTGATAATAATATATAAGTTAAATTATAACTAATTACAATTTTATAAAAATAAAATTAAAATAACTATTATTATAAATGTATAGTTTCTATGAGTTTCCGTCTTTCCGATAAGTTATTAAAAACTTTAAATTTTATTTGAAAACGCATTGGAAATTCCGCCCCTATTCTGTATTTGACGGCATTTGATAGATTTTGTCCATGAATTAGGTTTTTTGCTAAGTAGGTATCTCCGTATTTCATTGTGAATTCCGACACAATTTTTTGATAGTGATGATAGAGGCAAGGTAGTTGTTTGTTTGTTTGTTTGTTTTCAGTCTTGGTTGTGCTCCGCTGTATCAAGAAGCCATAGAAGAGCTTGCTTAAATTTGTTGGTTTTATTCAACGCACAACCAGTAAGTGGCAAAAGTGTATGTTGTTTTCCATTTTTGAGGTGATTAGTTTAAGTTTCTCATAAGACATATATATTCAACTCCTCAATATGCTTTTGATGATGTTTATTCTGTTTCACCGCTTAACTTGTTTTTATTCAAATGTATACTCTTTAATTAATTTTACTAATTTCACCATCAATGATAAAGACAATATAATTAGGTAAAAATCCTTTCATGTATATTAGTTATCACTACACCCTTATTGTATGCATACAACAGAACTAACCATTAAGGAAAATACCATACATTTGGAAATGAAGTTAACATGCAACTTTGGACCCTGAATCATCAGAGAACTTCAGAATTGGATTCTTAAGAAGCAAGTCTATCTTCAATGTGGAGAGGACTAACAGAAAAAGAAAAACAAGCACAGAAATTGCTGATAAAACCGCCGCCAATCCGGTTGCTGTTACATTCTTCACCTGTTGAGCGTATGCTGTCGAAGCCAGACCAAGAAACGTTAGCGGGTAGGAGAAAGCCCACCATGCGACGCTAAACTCTTTCACCGACTTCTTAAAAAGCATCGGTCGGCTAGCCTGTTTCATAATCCAAAATTCGAGTCAGTTTATCATAAGACCAACCAAAGTTAATAATATTATTGTACCATAGGAATTGAAATGGGACCAACGTACTTACCAAAGATGTAAAGAGAAATAAAGATAGAAAAAAAAGCATCTTGCATTGGATATCAAAGCTCCCATTAATGGATTTCCATGCTAAGGATGCCATGCTTGGAGTGGCTACAAATTGGAAGAAAACTGGTCTGAGCTTAGATGGGAGGTGGTTACCACTCGATAACCGCTGATAAAGGGTGATAAAAACCACCATATAGTGAGCAAGCCCCAATGTAAATATGCAAGTACCAGTTTCTCTCCACCCCATCTTGATAGCTGCATGGGCTCCTACAAAGTTCCCTATCACAGACAGTTGGCTTGTAGGATTAGCCACCATCGACAGGAACCTCTTTTCGGTTGTGAACCATTGCCCGTATACCTTAACATCAAGGCCTATCACAGGAATTATAAGCAGCCACCATACATATCCATAGGAGTATTTATGTCGAAAAATGAATGATGGGGCTGATTGAAGTAACAGGAGCCATGATATCCAAGGAGCAAACAGGTAGTTTGCTCCTACATGGTGTTTGAATTCGGCTTTCACCAAGTTAAAGTGCAAAATGCACCTCATAATGTAGAGGCTAGAGAGACACACCAACACGCTGACCGAAAGACACCAGATGAGGACAAAAGCTGTTGATGGTAACTTGATGAACAAGTTATCAAAGGTTGGTGGGATGTCTGTTTTTTCACTTAGTGTTTTCCATAGCAAAGCTTGACCACCAAGGGATATGCAAATCCTAAAGTAGCTAGCATTGATATTAACTAGAATCGACGGCTTTGATTGCTTAGAGTCTTTCTCTTGATTCTTAACAACCGATTGCTCGGTGGATTGTTCTTGGTGTTTGATGCTCGGAGAATCAATAACAACATCCAACATCGACTCGGGTTGTACCATTGTTGTACTTGAGAAAGCTTCTAAGTTTTCTATAGTACTCATATAAAAGTCACTAGGATGTCTTATTTTACATTTTGAGGTGGTTTATATAGTAGATGGATTAAGCTTAATTAAGCAAGCAAATTTAACAGTGAAAACTCTAAAGTCTAATCATCAAACATATGAAAAAATTCTTCTAGTGGGAGACTGAAATAGACCCAAGAAAAACAGGTAAATTGACATGTAAGGTCCACTTGAAATGCTCAAAAGGAAAATCACTTTGCTCCACTCAATCTCTCTCCTAAATCTTTTCAGCAGATATGAATGTATATAATTAATCTATAAAAAGGGGAGTTGTGTGTGTTTGTGCATGCATGCTCAGGAATCCTCTTTGTTGTGTCATGGATACCGCAACATTAATTAGGTTTTATTCCAGAAAATGCGTCAAAAGCTTATAGAAGATGAGGCAAGTTATTGTGCAAAATTATCACCAAGAAATAACATTTTTTTGGGAACAATTAATCAAACAGTAGGGTAACTATCACGTGATATAAAACAAGGCTTATAATTTCCAAAGGAAAACGCACTAGTGAAACAACCTTTAGAAAAAGAGTATATTATTACAATATAAGTTTATTTATTTATTTTGCCAAAAACAAAATGATTAACATTCAATAAAATTTTGAAAAGTCATTTAATTAGATGTTAACCAAACTCCCATATGTACAGTAGTGGAGCTTGAATTTTCTCGTATGGGGCGGGGGCGAAATCAATTTTTTTAGGGGGGTGAACTTGATATTTATTTAAAAATTTACACTACTTGACCAAAAATTTACACTACCGGACTAAAATTTAACACTACTGCCGAAAAAAACAGGGGGGGCGGCGGCCACCCCCCCCCCTCCCGGCCCCTATAAAGATCCGCCAATGCATATGTAAAAGTCAGTAAGGGGCTGTTTGG
This sequence comes from Flaveria robusta, assembly GCA_025506415.1. Classification (NCBI taxonomy): domain Eukaryota; kingdom Viridiplantae; phylum Streptophyta; class Magnoliopsida; order Asterales; family Asteraceae; genus Flaveria; species Flaveria robusta. Next base: position 19,078,493 of record CM046469.1, on the reverse strand, counting down.
CAGCCTCTTAATGGTTCAGATGTTTGAATGGTTCAGCATTTAATAATTCAGACTGTTTGTTTCGCGAGCAAATGTCTGAATGGTTCAGACATTTGCCTCTAAATGGTTAATCATTATACTAATGCTGAATGTTTAAGATGTCTAATGCTGAATGGTTAAGATCTCTTATCTGAATTGGTTAGACATTTGTCTTTGAATAGTTAAACGATATAGTAGCTCTTAATGGTTCAGACCTCTTATTGGTTCAGAACTTAATCATGCAGATATTATCAAACAGCCCCTAAGTTGGAATTAGGTAACGCTACGGTTATGATAACGCGGTAATTGTGAAGATATATGCTCAGCCAGCTTCCTACAGCTTCTAATTTATTGGACAAAGGTATACAATAAATATTATACAAGGTTAGCATTTCGCGTATTGCATGGGTTAAATATATAAAATATTAAATAGTTAGTAGCAAATATCTATAAAATATAAAATGATAATTTGAGAAAAAAATGATTAAAACTACATATGAATAAGTATTGTATGTAATAAATAATGTATGATATAATTTTTTTAAACTTTTGTTTTAAACTTTTTTTTGTTTTTTTCAAAAAAAAATAAACATTTTGTTCCAAAACAAAATGTTTTAGAAAAATATTTATTTTTTAAAAACACTGATTTTAAAATTTTTTTATATTTTTAAAAAAGTTTGATGTTTTAAAAAAATATCTTATTATATAAATTTATTTCTTGAGAAATTACATTTATATAGACCTCTTTCTTAATTCATTAAAAAACTTTTAACGTAAAAAAAATTTAATGATATCATTAGTAAGTTAATAGAAATATTTAATAGAATCGAGAAATAGAAAAATTAAAATTAAAAGCTCCAGAATTATACTAAGTGTCCGTTTAAAACTTTTTTCTTATTATAATACCAGCCTTAGTAATACGTTTATTTCGCAAGTTAACTTTAATAACCAGTGCATTATACGAACGGAATAAATAAATATTAAATTGAATAAATTTTATTAATTATAAAACTATATTCTAAGAAAAGATATTGTTGAAATTACATATTAGTAGTGACTATAAGTAACAAAATAATAAAATTAACTTTTTAAACTTTTTTATTTGGTTTTTCCTTAAAAAATTAAACATTATGTTTCAAAGCAAACTGTTTTAAAAAATATAATATTTAAAATTTTCCTTATTATAACTCTAGTTTTAATTATTTTTGGTTTATACAAATATAACTTTTTAAAAATACCAATTTAAAAATATTTCGTATTTTTAAAAAGTTTAATGTTTTAAAAAAATTTATTACTTATATAGAAATGTAATTGTAGAAACAACACTAATAAGATGATATATTTCTTAATTTATTAAAAAACTATTTTTAATCTAAAAAAAGTTAAATAATGCTATTAGTAATTAATATAATTAATGTAAATATTTAATATAATAGAGAAGCAGGAAAATATTGATGAGCAGAAATATGGTGTTATCACGTGTCCTTTTAATTACTCCTTTATTAAAGTAAAAAGATATAAATATATTTATTTTTATATTTTTATTTATTATGTTGTATTTATTACAGATATATTTTCCAAACTTTTAGGAGATTTAGTTGCTAGTTTAATCTGTGTATTGTGTATATGTATTCAGTTGTTTAATCTGTGTATTTTCCAAACTTTTAGGAGATTTAGTTGCTAGTTTATTATGTGGTATTTATTACAGATATATTTTCCAAACTTTTAAAAGCTTGTTTTATTAGAATCTCTCTACTCTAATAAAATAGTAAATAAGGGGACACTTGTCATCACCATATTCATCCCCATCAAAATTTTTCCGCTTCTCTCTCCTATTAAATAATTACCTTTATTACTAAAAATATTATTTATTTAGATTAAAAATATTTTTTTATAAATTAAGAAAGAAATCTTTTAATTAATGTTATTTCTAAGAAAATAAATTTTATAAAGTAAGACGTTTTTCTAATACATCAAACTTTTTTAAAATAATAATAATTTAAATTGATGTTAAATTTTTTATAAACAAAAATAATTAAAATTACAAGTTATAATAAGCAAATTTTAAGAAATGATATTATTTAATATGGTTTGTTTCGAAAGAAAATATTTAAATGTTTTTTTGGGAAAAAAGTTTTAAAAAGTTGATATTATCGTTTTATTACTTATGGTAATTACAAATACGTAATTTCAATTATATCTTATGTTAAAATATCATTTTATAATTAAAAAATATTTATTATATTTAACCCCATGTAATACACGGGTTTACTAAATCTAGTTATAATTAAAAAGGATGTCTCCTCTTTGTATCAAATATATGTTATTACAATCCCCTAGACATACCATAATAACCATAGTTATTACTAAAGGCCTCTCGAGACTGCTCTTCACTCATTTTAAATCAAGTCTATATATTTGGTCTGCTACTGCTTTGACCACTGGACTTAGTAGCAACATATATCTATTTGTATATTTGTAGTTATCATATTGTATTATCAGAGATATATCTCCCAAAAATATAGTAGATTTGGTTGCTACTTGAATGGAAAATATTCCGTACATCGATATCTTTCTAAGAACTTCTACTCTTATAATGACAAGTGACAAAAATATAGTTCAAGAGAATAACATGTGGCTTTAAAAGCTTGCTTTATTAGAATCTCTCTACTCTAATAAAAGAGTAAATAAGGGGACACTTGTCATCACCATATTCATCCCCACCAAAATTTTTCCGTTTTTCTCTCCTATTAAATAATTATCTTTATTACTAAAAATGTTATTTAACTCTTTTTTAGATTAAAAATATTTTTTTATAAATTAAGAAAGAAATCTTTTAATTAATGTTATTTCTAAAGAAATAAATTTTATAAATAAGACGTTTTTCTAGTACATCAAACTTTTTTAAAATACGAAATAATTTAAATTGATGTTAAATTTTTTATAAACAAAAATAATTAAAATTACAAGTTATAATAAGCAAATTTTAAGAAATGACATTATTTAATATGGTTTGTTTCGAAAGAAAATATTTAAATGTTTTTTTGGGAAAAAAGTTTTAAAAAGTTGATATTATTGTTTTATTACTTATAGTAATTACAAATACGTAATTTCAATTATATCTTATGTTAAAATATCGTTTTATAATTAAAAATATTTATTTTATTTAATATTTTATTTATTTAACCCCGTGTAATACACGGGTTTACTAAATCTAGTTATAATTAAAAAGGATGTCTCCTCTTTGTATCAAATATATGTTATTACAATCCTCTAGACATACCATAATAACCATAGTTATTACTAAAGGCCTCTCGAGACTGCTCTTCACTCATTTTAAATCCAGTCTATATATTTGGTCTGCTACTGCTTTGACCACTGGACTTAGTAGCAACATATATCTATTTGTATATTTGTAGTTATCATATTGTATTATCAGAGATATATCTCCCAAAAATATAGTAGATTTGGTTGCTACTTTAATGGAAAATATTTCGTACATCGATCTCTTTCTAAGAACTTCTACTCTTATAACTAGTTCAGATATTAGTAGTGGTAGGAAGGATTTACATGAAAAAGATGTCGAATATAGACCAGAAAATAAGAAAACTGGTTGAACATTAATTGTGCCCCACAGTCCAATTAGCTAGTAATTTAGTAGTACGTACGTGCACACCTTCTTAGCGTTGATGATGAGTGGATTATGCATTTCATCCCTCTTTTCATTTCTTTTATCATCAAATTAAAGTATAGTAATGATGCTTGTTCCACTTAATAATATGAACAAATGTTAGTACTAACCAAAGACACCAATATTCATCATAAATATATGAAAGATCGAACGTTAAGATTTGTGCCGAAAAGAAAATCGCTTTCACAATGATGTTTGTAAGGATGTTTTAGTTATAATTGGGTGTAGTATTTAGATAGCTTGTTTCAAATTAAAGAAAAAATGCTTAAAATAATTAGTTGTCTTATGTAAATCTTTGGTTTTTATATACCTACGAAATAATTGGTTTTTACTTTTTATAATGTCATCCAATACTTAAATTTATTCCAACCAATCTGACTAGTGAGATGGTCATTTAATGCTCTATCTGGTTTAAAAACATTACCCATAATAACCACAAGCATAAACAATAGAAACGAAATCTTGAGGGCAAAGATCAGACAAGGTACTCAAGTCCTCCTCCCCTCTATCTAATGACCAAAGCACCTAACCAAGCTAGGTGGGTCAAGGTTGTTAGGGATTTATGTATGTATAGCATCACTCATGGATTGTATTCAACTCGTTTGACTTTTTAATTGGTTATATATTTTTTAAACTTTATACTTTTTACATATACGTTCATACATACATGATAAAGAAACAATGTTTTTAGGACTGGATATTTAATGAATTAGTCATGTTATTGGTTCACTAGTCAGACATTACCGATTGGTCAAATCAGATTTAAGAACCGCATAATATTATAAATAATTAGAAAAACTATATATATATATATATATATATAGGGGAGGGATCCTTTGAAAACCATATTATAAATAAAAACCATAAAAACCAATGGTTACATATATGTAAGTACGTGTTACAAAATATACAACTAAGAGTTACATACATGTATGTGTTATGTATATGTAAGTACGTGTTACCAAGTGTACAACTAAGAGTTACGTATATGTATCTCCTACAAGTTACGTATATGTAAGTAATTTCGTCATCATCGACGTTTCTTAGAGTTTAAATCTTTAATGTGTAAACCTCTCACCAATGAACTTTAATGTGTATGACTTTAAATCTTTAATACGGATTAGAAGATAAAAGATGAAATATAAATAGTGATTAGACCTTTGCTAAAGTACTTTCTCCTAATTTTTTTTGTTTAGATTGCCTATTTTATATGTGAACGGATTTTGGTGTAAAGTGAAGCCAACTTTACTCCACTAAAACTTATTATATAGTCGACCTCTCACCGTTAAACTTGTCATAGATACATCAGCTTTTGAAAATGACTGAAATTGGGATTTATAATTGAAAGAGATTGCTTGCTCTTTATTCGTTTGAATAAAATATAAGAGAATCATTTTTATATCAACTGGTTTTTTGTAACACTGCGTTTTTAAGTTTACTAAAGACAATGTAACACCCAGCCTCTCGTACCACCAATATTGTCCGTTTTGCCCACAAGGAGCTCACAGATTTACTTTTGATTGCCCGGGTGAAAACTTTCCAGAGAGGTCACCCATCCCTGGATTGCTCCCACATGAGCACGCTTAACTATGGAGTTCTCCTCTCACCACAGCTAATACGCTCAAAATGCGTTGGTGATATTAGAGGCAGGGCATTCCTTATAAACCAGGAATCTCTCCTGTCCACTGCCGATGTGAGATTTGTCTAGGGTGTTACAATCACCCCCCCTTTTGGACTCATTGTCCTCGATGAGGTTTGCCCCACCATCCCATCCATGGATGTGGGATTCGCCTAAGGCGTCCATCTGAACACCCTCGGGGACTCACCATCGTTGATGAAGTTTGCCCCACTATCCCAAACGACACATGAGTGGCTCTGATACCATTCTGTAACACCCGGCCCCTCGTACAACCAATATTGTCCGTTTTGCCCACAAGTAGCTCACGGATTTGCTTTTGGTTGCCCGGGTGAAAACTTCCTACGGAGGTCACCCATCCTCGGATTGCTCCCACATGAGCACGCTTAACTATGGAGTTCTCCTCTCATCTACAGCTAATACGCCCAAAACGCGTTGGTAATATTAGAGGCAGTGCATTCCTTATGAACCAGAAATATATACTGTCCATGACCGATGTGAGATTTGCCTAGGGTGTTACAGATAAAGATAAAAAAAGAAGGGAAAATAATTTTAGAAGGAAAAAACAAAATATCATTTCATTCTGTTTTTCAGAGTTTGAACTAAAAGAAAACAAAAGAAATATCTTATGTGTTCCAAGTCGAGAGAAAATTAAAGGAAAAAAAAGTTAAAATGATAATGTCTCTGAAAATAAAACACTATTTAATGTTGTAAAATTGGGCCAACTCGGCCGAGTCTCGGGGAGTGTACTTGGGAGTAATCGGGACTTGGTAATTTACGGAAGCAACTTTCTTCAACTCGGTCTCATAACTCGAAAACGGTCAACCACAGTCCAACTCGGAGCTAGGTGGTCCAAATCGGCCCAACTCGAATCTAGGAGTTCAACTTTGCCAACTTAAAAAACTCGGATTTTCACTGTTTTTCGTCGGTTTTCACAAATTTTCATCGATGCTTGTTGAATTATTTTAAAAGTTAATATTAATTTTTGTATTATTTTAGTATTTAGACATAATTGATACTCACATATTTTGTTATAAATATTAGTAAAATTAGGATATTTAATATATGTATAATACTTGAAAATTTAATTTACTTAAAATGTAACATGTCCGGATACTCCCAAACTAGACCGAATACTCGTAACTCCTAATCAATCAACCTGACAACGCCTAGTAACTTTTGCAACGTTGCACTATTTTGTAAATTTGTCTAACCTTTATTAAAACCTTCCACAACCCATTCCTTGTATTAAGTTTTATCTCAATTGAATAATACTTATTTATTTATTTTTTCAATATTATTTATCTCTCTTTCACTCGTAATCACTTATAAAGACTATTATAAAAAGATATGTGGATGAATAATGAGTCCCAATATTCAAATAGGGTATTAAATATTCAAATCGAGTTTCCTTGTATAAAAGCTACGATGACTGTCAAACCAACAAGAATTTCCTCTATGAATATGTTCATGAACTTCTATTGCACACGTCAAGACCAAGGTAATTAGCATCAGAAATCATGCACAGGCGCGACGGGAGAAATCTTCAATATTATTGGTCTAGATCAAAGTTCTATTAACAAAGATAGATATGATCAAATGTTTCCAAGCCCATATAGTTTACTGGAAATATTTAGCCTTTATTTTTAAATAAAATAATTAAATGTTTCACATACAGATTCTCTCACAAAGCATGTGAGCAAGGTACACGTAATAACATATCAACTATGCAACAATCAATAGAATAAATTTTTATTTGTGACATTCGCATATTTTAACTTGGCAATTTTTTTCTCAAGCGTAACTGCACATCCCATAAATGCAAGTATTCCCCTTCTTGCATTTATTGTTGCACCCTCCACAATGTTTCTTGTCCTTCATCACGTTTACGCATTTTCCCTTGCAGCAAATCTCTTGGTGCTTGCATTTCTTCCCACAAAGCCCACAGTTCTGCTTATCACTCATAACGTTGACGCATTTTTTCTTGCAACAGTCTGGACCCGGGCTGCCTTTCGCCTGACATAATCTTGGGTTCTTGTTACATTTCACCAAACCCTTAGAATGTTGAACAAGGAACCGACTCGCCCCTCTTAGTGAACTAGACGTAGGAAGAAGATCTTCGTCATCGTCTTCAATTGGTGTTGCAGAAAGATTAATGGCTAAAGCCATTAGAATTATAAGGGTTATCAAGGTTTTTTTAATGCTAGTATTCATGGTGTTTTAGAGAGAGCGATATGAAAATGTATAGTGAATAAGTGTTCGTATGGAGTTATGGATGAGATTGATTAACTAGTATGCATGTATTTATAGAGGGGAAATGTGACTGATCAATTTTGAAAATGGTGGCTTCTCATTGGAGTCTAGTCTAGGAATTGAAAAAAGTTAGGTTTTTTGATGGAATTTTTGTAGTAAAGGCTCCACTAAAAAGAGTCAATTTTGACTTTGGATTATATTTTTCTGTTGAAGTATTTCACAATATGATTAAAATAAATACATTCGGTATATGGGTTGACATCTTGTTATTGCATGTTTTCTTTTCAGATACATGCATGCATGGTTTGTGTTAGTATTCTATAACATCGGCTAAGTTTATAATAAAAACCTTTAGCATGCATTATTTTAGCAGATATAAATTGAATAGCTACAATATACATTTTGCATTGACGTTGTAGAGCCAAACGTTAACCTAAAAAAGATTTATTTGTTTTGCCTATGTGTTCGTTTTCGAATGTCTAAGTAAGGCTAACTAGATCCACCCCATGTTAAATGTACATACTATAAAAATTTTCTAGAAAAGGCTACCAAGATAGATATGCTACACATCTACCGATTGCAGTTGTTGAGTTTCTAAGCTCGTTCTTTTGGGTCAAATCGTCGAACTAGTCCAACACATATTGCAAGATGTATTGAAAATGATTTCACACACACATATAGAGAGAGAGAGAGAGGTTTCTTCTCGCCCAACTTGCTAGAAAAAAGTTTGATAGTTAGCCTTACAGAAATTGCGTTGTAAAGTGTTACAGTTTGAAATATACAGCCTCACTTGAATGTCGGAACATATAAATTAAGTTTCTTTTACCAACAAAAGATGACACCGTGTAAATCTTTAAATCTCTCTACTCTAATAAAATGATAACTAGTAGAGACACGTGGCAGTATTACATTCCTACTCAACAAATTTTTCTCGTTTCTATCTTCTATTAAATAATCACATTAATTATCAATAGTATTATTTAATTATCAATATATATTTTTTATTAAAGTTATTTATAAATAAACAGATTTTATAAAATAAAAAAAAATTTAAAACATCAAACTTTTTTTAAAAATACCAAATATTTTAAAATTGATATTTTTAAAAAGTAAATTTTTTATAAACAAAAGATAATTAAAACTGAGAGTTATAATACGAAAGTTTTTAAAAATGTCATTTTATTAAAAGGTTTGTTTTCAAATAAAATTTTCATTCTGTTTATAATAAAAATATTTCAATCATAACTTATCTTAAATTATGATAACTAATAAATTCTTATTTTATTTAATATATTTTTATTCAACACGTGCAATACACGGGTTTATTAAATCTGTATAAATATTATTCTTATAAAAAGTTAGTCTCGGTAGATTAAATTCCTTTTATTAAACACTAGGTTACAATCTCTTGTAATACACGGGTTAAATAAATTTATTGTTACATGGTTAATAATATAAAAAGTTATGTCTTAAATGTTGTGTATTATACGGATTAAATAAAACTATGTATTACACATTTAAAGTTAACATATTTGAAATAGTAATTATGATTAATTATTAATTAATTAATAGCTATTATAGCATTTATAATTAAAATGAGAGAGAAGCAGGAAAACCAATTATTAGCTAGATGAGCTAAAATGGTGACAAGTGTCCGAATTTATTTTTATTTATAAGTATAGAGATTAATTATACGTTTGACCACTTTTATATAAACGATTTTAAAGAGTCACCTCAAAAAACCGACTTATATACCAATTAAATGATTTGTTTTCTTGATGGAAAACACGGTTTCCATAAGACCAAAGAGACGTATCTAACATAAAATTTGCAAGAATTAAAAATTGTTCGGAAATATAGTTACAAGAGCACTTATATAGTTTCTATTATTTTGACTTCTATTTTTTGGAGAGGTGACTTTCTCAAACAGACGATATTATTCTGATAAGCGCATAGGATTTAGTGTGAAGCTGCATTTAGCTAATTTAAACGTACCTCTTAATTAATTAAAACAAATAAAATTTAAGTGATGGATTATGAAAGTTGACTTTAAAATCATATGTATATTACAAATGTCGTCACTTAGTTGTATCTTAAGTTCTTTCAACCGGCCGACGTTAAATTTTTTTTGTTAAAAGGTGTAAAATAATTATATTGCATCTTATAAAAATGATGGGTCCCATCTACCCACCTCTTTGTATTGGCATTGAAAATCGTGCATGGCCACCTCCTCCCAGTTCCGGCTACCCTCTCCGGCGACCAATCACCTTATTTTCCAACCGCTTTCTTGATGAGGGTCTATAGATGGAACCCATATCTAAGGAAATCATATCATCCCCTACATAAATCAAAAAGAAAAGCCTCCATCATAGGTGAAATGGTTCCACTTTGATCATTGACAAGAACCCCATTTCCATTTTTTTGTGAAACAATATGCCAGAGGTAATCCAAGAGGAACTCAGGATTATCTCAATAGCTTTTAAGACAATTTATATACAAAAATCGATAAGCATGATTCACCAATAAGGCAATAATCGTAGCAATACTTCCAATTTACGTGAAACTGGGTGCATAGATGGATTAGCTTATATATGTTGATCTTGCTAAGTGGGTGCATGGAATTATTGAGTCTCTTAATGATAATCACCATTTCTTTGTAAAACAATAACTGTGGAAACCCAAACCGTAGTTGAGTTTCAAGAGACCAAGCATGGGTGTCTCCTGGTGTGGTGATGGTGATTCACGTGGGCATAGTGATGGCGGTTCCACTGGTGTCGTTGTGGTAGAGATGAATATGGATGGACGCATTGATGGAATAAGCAAAGGAAGGAATTTATGGTTTTTTTTATTTTTATTTAGTTTATTATTTTTTAATTATTAAGGGGTAGTTTGATCATTTTAGGAAATTTTAATGACACTTAGTGGAAAGGATGTAATGGAGGTTACAATTTTCAAATAAAAGAGGATTACTGTAATTAATGAAGTTTAATTACGAAATCTGAAATTTAGTTTATACCTAAAAGACGAAAATTATAATTTACTTTATAACAAATGATTACATAAGTGTACACTTATTATCATCATATTCGTTCTCACATTCGTTCTATCATCTACATCATTTATTTATTTTAAAAAAATTAAAATAACTAATTTCCAGATATCTCTTTTTTATTATAAAAATTCAAAATTTTTTAAAATTAATGTTATTTAAAAGACATCATTAAAAAAACTAAATATTTTGATTAAAAGTACTCTCTTTCAAAAACAAAATATTTAAAACTATGTATTTTTTTAAAAACATCAAACCTTTTTCAAAATATTGATTATTTTAAAACCAATCTTTATAAAAAAAAATAAAAGTTATATATATACCAATTTTTATAAAACAAAAAATTTAAAAAGTAATTAAACCCAGAATTTTAAACGTGACATTTATAAAAAAATGAATTTTTTTCAAATCAATATTTTTTAAGATAAGAAAAATTATTTATAAAACAAAAAAATAAAAAACCATAGTATAAACCCTAGTTAAATTAGTGGCTAAAACACAGCCAACTACGTCCTTTAATTAGTTAACAAAATAAAGTTGCGCTTCAATTATTTGATACATGATGTGTTTTGCTATATCAAATATTTTTTTTTCTTTAAATAACATATAATTACTGATATATATATATATATATAGATATAGTGTGTGTAACGAATGTTAACCCTATTTTATTACGATAATCGTGTTAACTTAATCAAAATCAATCAAAGTCACTATTTTCTATTGGAATAACATATATATATATATATATATATATATATATATATATATATATATATATATATATATACAGAGGATAGAGACCGAATGTTAACCCTTGTTTATTACAATAACTCGTTAACCAAACTAGTGGTCCATAACAGGCCACGTAATCACTGTAAGTTAAAGTTACAGTGGTAAACTAGAGTTAATTACATAAATGGTTCCGATGCTTTATTCAAAATAACAGGTTTGGGTACTAAGCAAAAAAAATAACAAGTTTAAGTAGTCACTTTTAGTTTTGTAACAAGTTTGAGTATTAACACTAATTGACGTTAGTTAATCTGTTAAATCTAAGGGTATTTATGTATTTTCATTTACAAGGACCATTAATGTAACTTAAAGGGATTGTTTATGTCATTTAAAATTAAAAAAAGGGTTGTTTGGGTATTTTAATATATATATATATATGTATGTATGTATATATATATATGTATGTATGTATATATATATATATGTATGTATGTATATATATATATGTATGTATGTATATATGTATGTATTGAATGTATTATTATTACCCTTTAGTTTCAAGGACCACCGCTGGCCACTGCCGCCAACCGCCGGCCACCATCAGCCACCGCCGCTAACCGCCGCCGCCGACCACCACACCATCGCATCGTCTTCACCACCATCATGAGCAACACCAAATCAATCGCATAACCACCATCACCATCGTATCGTCACCACCATTTACCATCACCACATCGCAACATCCATCCCCGCTTCATCTCCATCGAACCACTAGTGTTGCAGGTTCTTATTTTGGGTTCAAAGCTATATCTACAAGCCCTAAAATCAAGAATCCCTAACTTAGTTTTTAGGGTTTTGAGAAAAGGTTTTGGGGTTGAAGACGATGGTAGTGGTGAGGAGGATGTGAGGGATACGGTGGGTGGCAGCGATGGTGGACGGCATCGATTGCGGGCGGCGTCAATGGCGGGCGGCGGCGACGGATTAAATTGGGTTCTTGGTCTGAAATGGGAGGGGCTGGTAGCGGTTGGTGGTGGTGGCTGGTTGCATAATCGGTGGTGGTGAAGCTTTCGATGATGGTTTTGTTGTTGTTGTTTCATTTATAGAGGTGAAGACAATGGTGGTGGTGAGGAGAATGTGACGGGGTGGTGGCCAGCGATGGTGGCCAGTAGTGGTGGCGACGATGGTGTGTGTGTGTGTGTGTGTTAAATTACACAGATAGTCCTTTATTTATAATAAATGACATATATAGTCCCTTTAACTACATTAGTAATCCTTGTAAAGTGAAAAGACAAAAATGATCTTAGATTTAACGGAAGAACTAACGGCTGTTAGTGTTAATACCTTAACTCGTTACAAATTGAAAACATAATAGCCCAACCTGTTACAAAAAACCCTTAGTACCCAAACCTGTTATTTTCGATAAACCACAGGGACCATTTATGTAATTAACTCGGTAAACTATTGGTCTACAATAAACGTTAAAATTTTTTTTTTAAAAAATATAGAAAGACTATACTCAAATTAAAGATATTAAAATGATCTATTTAATGGTGTGATTTGTATAAAAAATAATATCATACAAAAAAGTTAAAACGGTTTTAAAAAAGGGATAAATTTTTCAAAAAAATAGAAGGAAAATTATTAAATCAGTGGTGTAACGCGGTGTAAAAATTAGTTACACCACATAATTATGGTGTAAGTGTTTGTTACATTAGTGTTAACGGGTTATCGTAATAAATTTGGGTTAACAACCGTTCCTTCCCCTATATATATATAGGGTTAAGATCATTACTAAACCATTTTTTAATTGCAGAATCACAGAACAATTGATTTACATAAATGTAAATTAAGTCTATTAATACTTGATATGTTTTACATATGTGTATATCAGACATGAACAATAAACTATGTGAAATACCTAAATATCACAAGCTTTAACTTACGATATGTAAATTAATGATTCGTAATTTACATTTATGTAAATCAATGGTTTTTTTGGTTCTGAAAATAAAAAATTATTTTTTAATGATCCTGACCCTATATATATATATATTGACTGGTTGAGAAATAATACTAGATAGGAGGTGGCGTGAGAAATAAAGGTGGGTTAACAACCTTTTCTTCCCCAAAAACACTATTTTTTTACTTCATTTTTTAATTAAATAATACTTTTTAATATCTTTATTATTACACTAGTTTTAGTAAACCCGTGTATTACACGGGTTGAACAAATAAAATATTAAATATAATAAAATTTTATTAAGTATTAAATGATATTCTACGATAAAATTTGATTGAAATTACGTATGAGTAAGAATAATATGTAATAAAATAATTATATCAACTTTTTAAACTTTTGTTATAAAACTTTTTTTTTCAAAAAAATAATTTTTTGTTTCAAAACAATTCGTATTAAAAAATATAATTTTAGAAAAAATTATTTTAATTTTTAATTTTAATTATTTTTTATTTATAAAAAATTTACTTTTTAAAAGCACTAATTTTAAAAGAGTTTGATGATTTATAAAATTTCTTATTTTATAAAAATTATTTTTTAGAAATAACATAAATAAGAAGATCTTTTTCTAAATTTATTAAAAAGCTATTTTTATTCTAAAAAAAAGTTAAATAATATAATTGGTAATTAAGTTAATTATTTAATCGGAGAGAGAAGCGGTAAAATTTTGGTGAGGATGAGTGTGGTGATTTCATTTGTCACCCCAAGATACTATTTTATTAGAGTAGAAAGATTTCTATAGTTTTTGTTGATAAATTATTTGAATAAATAAAAAAATATCGGGTATGATTTAATTTCCAAAAAAAGATTTGCTTTAATTTAGGGTTAAATTTTTAAAAATTCTCTAAATATCTCTTGTATCAGAAGTTGACTTTTAGTCAAATAAACCTAGACTAACACTAAAAACAGATACATATTTAGACGGGAATTGAAAAAAGTATAGGCTTAAGAGAATGACACGTGGCACTAAAGTTATTCTTTTATTAATAAGTATAGATTTTCTCTCTCATTTACTCACACCCATTTCTAGAAATATTAAAAAAATTATGGTGGTTGTATCGTTTTCCCCAAATATGAGAAATCATAGTACAATCCTCATATATTTTCTCTCTCCTTCACTCAAAACCAGTAATAATCATCCCTCATAATATAGGGCACACACTCACATCAAAATGGGAAACCTACTGTGAATGCTCTGAGTTTGTTAGCCGGCCACACACGTGATCACAAGTCACGATTGGACCTCAAAAGTTTTTTTTTTAAGTTTTTTGAAATTATCATGTGTATAAAGCATTAATTTGGTTTGAGGGATAAAATCCAGGAGCTTGCCCTCCTGGTATACTCGCACACATATTAACTAAACGTACGTACTCAAGTATGATTCTTGGGGGTGGCGTTTTTGCTTCATATTTTTTCAGGATTTTTTTTCATTTTTTGATCATTTTTTCCCAAAAATACGAGTTAGACAAGGGCACTACACGGGTGATAAATCTAGTTAACTTATTTTGAATAAAGTTCGATCAGTAGAAATATAGTTTTTATTGATTAAGGAAAATATTTCAAAGATTAATCATACAGATAGACACCCACAGGCCACAAGACATGCGAGCAAGGTACACGTAATTACATATCAACTTTGCAGGAAAAAATAAAATGAATTTTGTTTTGTGACATTCATGTAATTAAGTTGGCAATGTATTTTTCTCAAGCATAACTGCACATCCCGTAAATGCAAGTATTCCCCTTCTTGCATCTATTGTTGCACCCTCCACAATGTTTCTTGTCCTTCATCACGTTTACGCATTTTCCCTTGCAGCAAATCTCTTGGTGCTTGCATTTATTCCCACAAAGCCCACAGTTCTGCTTATCACTCATAACGTTGACGCATTTTTTCTTGCAACAATCTGGACCCGGGCTGCCTTTCGCCCGACATAATCTTGGGTTCTTGTTACATTTCACCAAACCCTTAGAATGTTGAGCAAGGAACCGACTCGCCCCTCTTAGTGAACTAGACGTAGGAAGAAGATCTTCGTCTTCGTCTTCAATTGGTGTTGCAGAAAGGTTAATGGCTAAAGCCATTAGAATGATTAGGGTTATCAAGGTTTTTTTTATGCTAGTATTCATGGTGTTTTAGAGAGAGCAATATGAGATGTTTAGTGAATAAATGTTTGTGTGGAGTTATGGATGAGATTGATTAACTGGTATGCATGTATTTATAAGGGGAAATGTGACTGATCAATTTTGAAAATTATGACTTCTCATAGTAGTCTAGTCTAGGTAATGAAAAAAGTTAGGTTTTCAGATGGAATTTTTGTAGTATAGGTTCCACTAAAAAGAGTCAATTTTTGACTTTGAAAGATATTTTGGTGTTCAAATATTTCACAATAGGATTAATTAAACACATTCAAATGAGTTGACATCTTGTTATTGCATGTTTTCTCTTTAGACACATGCATGCATGGTTTGTGTTGGTATTAACGAATACCTGGCTAAGGATTTAAATTTTTAATAAAAACCTTTAGGATGCATGAATTTAGCAAAGTATCCATCTGCCTTAGGTACATGCATAGAATTCTGTGCAAATTTGATGGTAATGGTATTATTTATGTGACACCGGTACTCATCTTATATAGATACACCTCCTTAAACAAATTTTAAATTGATAAACAAATTTTAAATTAATTTCTTAGTAATTACATGTTAATTTTCATATATAAACTTTATATTATCGGTAGATAATTAAAATCCCATCTTTTAATTTTCATACATCTGACCTACTTTAATATATATAAAAGACATTAAAGAGTCCCTCTAAAAGTCAAAATATATATTTCCTTAATGAAAAACACGGTTTCCATATGACCAAGAGTTGTATCTAACATAAAATTGAATGAATTAAAAATTGTAAGGAAATATAGTTACAGAAGCACTTATATAGTTTCTATTATATTGACTTCTATTTTTGGAAGGGTCGACTTTCTCAAACAGACATATTATTCTAATTAGCCTACAGGATTTGGTGTGACTTAAACGTAGATGAAGTTTTCCCTTTCATATAAACCCTCGTTTTCCATGAAGGCCTAAAGTTTGGTTTACCTCCAATTTCAACCCCTTCAATTTTGCGACCCTAGAATCAAATGTGACGGCTAATTAGTTTCTTGTGTTCTTCCTTTCATACAGATTAATATGACTGAGAAAATCTGCAATAATAACCAAAAGTCATACAAACGAACCATTACAATCTCATAATAATTTCCATTTATCGACATATAAATGGACTCATGTGTGTATATATATAATCATAATAGACGTGTAGTTTTTAATCTCACAAAATAAATGTAAGGTTTACTCTCATTGATCCCACTTTCTTTAAAGTTTAAACCTTATTTTATGAGTAAGATATTACGGAGAATGTTTGTTTGCAACATATATGCTCGTTTTACCGACCACTTTGATGTTGTTGTGTCTAAAAGAATTTAATAATTTCATCTATATTCGTTTATGTCTATCTGTAGTACATAAATGTAAGTACATTTGAGACTTTCCCATGTTTTATTATGTTTAAACAAAATTAAAAGTACAAGAAATAGGAATTAGATGAAATTATATGAATATGTGATATGATAGTGCATTATGTGGAAACTGAAGAAGCCAATACTCATGCATAATTGCACATCCCAAAGGCACAAGACTCTCCATTTTTGCACTTGTTGTAACACCCTCCGCAATTCCTCTTGTCGGAATATGTGTTCTTGCACTTCCCCTTGCAACAACTCTCATTGTACTTACATTTCATCCCACAAAAACCGCAATTCGTCCGACTTGTTAACACATCCACACACTTCCCTTTGCAACAAGCCTCGCCCGACTTGCACTTCTTCCCACAAGACCCACAGTTCAAGTGGTCTGTATGCACATTCACACACTTCTTCTTGCAACAATCAGGGGCAACACCACCTCTTGCTTGGCACACCCTCGGGTATATGTCGCATTGGTAGAATGGATTTAAAGCAAGAAGTTGAGATCTAGCGTTCATATTAGAATTAGTGTCAGATAAAGATGCAGAAAAAGCGGTGATGATGAGTGAAAAAGTAAAGAGGGCTAGCAGCGAGCCCATGGGTACAGACGAATGTGTTTTTCCGTTACTTGATCGGTTACGTTTGGAATAAGGGTTTATTTATAGAGCGTATGATGCTTGAAAAGGAAAGCTTAAATTGCAAGTAATGCTATGTAGCTTGTATGATTCATGCATAGGAGCAAATCTTGGCTAGTTGCAATACATTATTAAAGAAGTTGAATATTAAGGTGTGTGGTGCTTAACATCCCCACCATATCAAGAAAGCTTGTAACTTTGAGTTCCAATCAAGAACTCAGATTTTGGATAATAACTTCGTATCAGAAGTCAATCAAGGGGATCTAAATGCTTTTTCTTGACATTAAAATCAAGTCATAATAGTCTAGGTGAACTGAATCCAGTAAGACGAACTAAAAGTTGGGCTTGATAAAAAAAACTAAAAGTTGGGCCAGTCAAGAACCCAGGCCCAGTTCTGTCAGCTCTGGGTTATGCCCAGCCCATAACTTGTTTATTATGATTTTTATTTATGAGTTTATGACAACCCAGATCAGAACACCTAAAATAGAGGTGCACAAAAACCGTTTTTTCCTAACAAGTACCGTTACTGGTTTTTAGTTGAAAACCGGTTTGCTGCGGGTTGTTGATAGGTTTTTTATTGGTTTGTTGACTAGTTTTTTTTCCTGGTTTAAGCAGTATTTTGGCCGATTCGGTTCCAATTTCGAGCTGGTGTAAAATTTAAGAATACAAACCGGTTAGGAACCTATCTTTTTTTATCGGTTCCAAACAAGTTCCTATATATACCAGTTTCAAACCGGTTTAGTTCCTGTTCATAGAACAACATCAAGGTAAATGATTACACATATATATACACTCACTCTTTAATATGGGAGAGGCAATCACAAATGTCATTAAGCTACTATAGGCTAAAACCAGTGGCAGAAGGCTCTTGGATTTTAATTAATGCATTTGTGGATGCGGATCTCATTCCACGTGTTATGACGATAATATTAATGTGATTAAGCACAAAGAAGAAATATATAAAATTGTGGTGGCTCAGGTACAAAGATCAAATCATAGACAAAAAAATATTATGTCTCGTACATTGTGAAGTAACAAGCTTAACATAATAACGACAAACTTGTCAGAGAAGTTAATAAAAAAGAAAATGAAATAGATTTATAATCAGATAAAAAATAATTTTTAAAAAATATAAAATAAACAAAAAAACAATCAAATTAAAAACAAAAAAGAATCAAAATAAAAAAATAAAAAAAGGAATAGCAGGAAGTCTTTAAGACTCAAAACCATGTGGGAGGAATGGGGAGCGGAGCACACTACCACCAAAGCGGCAACCATTTTTGCTTATTAACCCAAGTGTAAAAATATTACACTACTAAAATACAATAAATTAAAAATAGAAAAAATGTAGCCAATTATATGAAGACTAATAAAAAAGATATGTGGTAGAACGTTGAAACGCCCATGCTAATTGTATTATAGTATAATATACAATCATAGTAACTTTTTGATATACGTAAAACCCAAAATAAAAACAAAAGTTTAATGTATTTATATTCAAGGCCGTGGAATTAATTGATTATGATCTTCTTTTAGACATTATCACACGTGCATTTTGTAATAAGGATTTGAATTAACTAGGGATTATTTGGTTGACATATTATTAGTATATACAATTAACAACCCCCGATAAAAAGTAGATTTTAAAATTTTTAGAAACTCATCTAATAAATAGAAAAGGCTTACGCATCAGTCAATTTAAAACTAAGTGCCTGCAAAGTAGTTTTAGTATGGCTAGTAGTGAGGCGGGAAAGCAGGTGACTATTAGAGGCCAGATTATATCACAAACTACCAAGTTCAAGTACTTGAGATCATGTGTGTAAAATGACGAAGAGATTAACTATAATGTAGCTCACGTGCTTAGGCTGGCTAGTGCAAGGGTAGAGCAGCCACAAGCATTTTGTGTGACTAGAGGTTCCTAAAATAATTAAAGTAAAAGTCCTATAGGGTGGCTGTTCGACAACTATGTTATATGGAACCATTTTCTAGATAACAAAAAAGGCATCCAAAAGTTAGATGTAGTTAAAATGAGGATGCTGAGACGATTTATGGACACACAAGGTTAGACCATATAAGAAAAATGAAGTTTTGAGGGATGTATCAGGGCAGCACGCATCTTAGAAAAGATAAAGGAGGGGAGATTCTGATAATTTGGGTATTTATGTAGATGATAACTGATTACACGTGTAAGGAGTGTAGAGGTTGTCATAGTGAAGAGGAATAAGAGTAGAGGCTAACATGATGTCACACTTGAAGATGAACTTACACCTTTCCAGTTTGATGAATCAAGGCTTCTAAAATATGTTCGAGAATTTGATGAAATAATTGCTTAAGGATATTTTTAAGAATATGATAGATTGTATATCAGCAAATAGCTGAATACTACATCTATCCAGAGGAATATGTGTCTAAAATCTTAGCACATCTGATGCACTAAATATTTCCTGTCTAAAGCTTATCAAAACTACCAGAAACATACCAATCTAGATGGTAATAAGATTGCTTAAGCAAGCAAAATTTAGTAAAGAGAATTCTTGCAATAAAAGAGGATATGAAATGCATACAAACAAAGGCCTTAAAGTTAGTACAGGAAGAGATAGATCCATTTACACAATATGATAATGATACCGAGATGAGACGAGTTAAACGGTATTCTGCTAATACAAGACCACAAAAAGTAAGTGACCAAACTCTAGAATAGTTTGTGATAAGATATAACATATAATGAAAGATAATACTTGGACTTTTCTACTCAATCATTCTTCATAAACTAGCTGCTGGAAGAAAAAACTTGGACAATAATCTCACAAAAAATGCTTTATCTAAGGTTCTAAGAAGATAAGAAGTGAATCAAGAGGAAATGGTATAATCTCTATCAGTTGTTTTACTCGAGGAATCGACAAAGGTGGTATTTGGTTAACCGGAGATGAATGCTGAAACCAAGGTTAACTCCAAAATGAATGCTGAGACTGATGGTCCATAAGCTGCCAATAATCCTGAGAAAGTAGAATTAACTACCGATGAACTTATCTCTACTTGTCGGGAGTAAAAAGATCTATAGAAACTTCAACACTCAGACTTGCTGCAACTTCCACTTCCAATGTCGCAAATGACAAAGGAAAAAAGCTTATAACTGCTTAAGCAGAACTAGATGCTTTTGAAGAAAAAGCAAGAAGGCTAGTTCTAATAATATAGAAAATATAGGCAGCTATAGAAGATATTAAGCCCCAAGCGTGGAAATTGAGAATAAATGTTGATTAGGCTGCTCAAGTTAAGGAGAATATCATTTTGTTGAGAAAGAAAGCCAAAGAAGCCAAAGCAGTGGAACAAAAGCAAAAGTGGTGCCATTTGGAGAAACAAGCATGTTCAAATCAAAACCTCCATCAAGAAAGTCTTCCAAAAGTTCAAATTAACACCAAAACAGCCAAAGATATCCACTTCTATGACTTTAGTCTTTCAATCCTCTACTCCAATAGTTGAAAGAGCTCTAGATGCATCTGCTGAAAGCTGAGTGGTTATAAAAACTTCGTTTGTAAAAGAAATAAAAAAAACATTAATAAAGATACAAAGAGATACATGGTGGCATCACAGCTTGAGTAGAGAAACTATGACTTCAATGTTATGATGAATTGATCAATTGAAGATTTGAGAGCCAAGCAACGACAATAATTCTTGTTGAGATGAAGGAAAAGGTAGGGTTAGAAAGAAAAAAGAAAGTTTGAAGCTAAAAGGAAGATGATGAAGAATGTGAAAAATGATTGTGATGACATGTTTTAAATGAAAATGCATCTAAAATAAATATGTGATCATTTGTATTCGCTTGTATTCATAGACTTCTTTATGTTCGTCATGTTCATGAACATTTGTTTGGTTTCGTTTGATCTTATTTGTGTTCGTTTGTGTTCAGTACGTGTTTGTGAACAGTTCATGAACATGTTCATTTCCTTAATGAACGAACACAAACAAGAAAACCCGTTCGGTAAGTGTTCGTGAACAGTTCATGAACAAGTTTATTTCTTAATGAACGAACACGAACAAGTTCGGTTCGTTTGCAGCCCTAGGTACAGAACAAAAAGAAAACAAGCTACATCTACTACATCTACTAGTACCTAAGGGAGAGTATCATGCTCTTGCTCATACTACCATCGAGCTTCACTAGTTCACTTTTATACTACATGAGTTATAAATACCTTTTTCAAGTTCACTTAAATTATGGTTTAACAACATTGGTGCTACATATTTAGTAGTCAATCTGGTGTTTAATCAACATACGAAACATCTTGAGATTGGCCTGCATGTTATACGGGATACGATGCTAGCTCAGAGTCTTAAAGTTCGATATGCTCCTACCGCCGTTTAGATAGCCGATATTCTAACAAAAGGGTTTTCTTCCATGAGGTGTGACATTCTTTGGTCGAAGCTCCACATCACTACCGTTTAGCTTGAGAAGGCGTGTTAGAGATATTATGACCTTTGAATTATCTTCTATTCATTCGTCCCTTTATTATGATGTTTTAGTCCTTTGTAATGTTCATTTAAAGATTTGATTTATACTTTTCACGTGCTTATGAACATAACAAGTAATACAAACTAATCTGCGTATTCACTTTGCTTTATACATTTTTATTTTTAGAGAATCTAGTGCTTCAAGTTGAATAATTGCTCTAGGTGTGAAATATGAGTGAAGAGGAAAGAAGGAAGAAAATATGAATTAAAATAAAAGTTGAAGAATAAAAGAAAGTCAATCTAAATGATTATTATATTTTTTTATCAGCAAACACCCATAAAATATATTCATAAAATTCACATTTGCTTTGTTTATAACACTTCAACCCGCACAAATTTAATGAAGATAAACACCAGATACCATTAAAACAATAGATGATGAATACTTAAAAATTAATTTTTAAAGGACTAAATCAAAACAACCTGTTTATAGTGTTTTATATCATCACATGCGATTAATGATTAGAGAACTTATATGAGACAAACTTCTTTTTCTTTTTTTCTTTTTTTTTTTCAAATTGCTACACTAATAATTTTTCTACAAAGAAATTTTTCTTGAATAAAATTAAAAACCGTAACCTTTTGATTGTAACAACTTTATATTCAATTTTCATTCAATCACATATTCAATTTTCATCCATACATATTATAATGCTACCTATGAAGAATTAAATGAATTATAAAAACATCACTTTCATGAATTTCCCCGGGCTAAAAGGTGTCTTCCTAAACAGAAAACTCCAAAGTCAAATGCTTGAAAAAGGTGCCTTTTTTGAAAGAAATTTGCGGTCATTTTTATTGGCTCATTTGCCTCCCTCATTATTTTATTAAAATGTCCTCCTAATAATTTACTAAAGTACCCTCCCCGTCGGTGGTTCTTTAGATGGCAAAAGACAAGGTAATGGTTGTAATAGTTACCAATTGATATGGGTATTTTCGTCATTCAATGAGCTAATCACCTACTGTATATAGTACTACCCCTGGGTTTGAGAAAAATTCACATTAGTCGTTAAATAGTTAAAAAGTGATGCTTTACACCCATACAGGTTCTTCTTCTTGCTTCTCAAATTATTAATTAGTGATCTACTTCTAGCGTGTCTTTTCTTTTTGCCATATTACTTTGCTAACAACAATTTTATGTGGTGGTAATACATAAACATCTTTAAACTTTTTTTTTTTTTTTCTTTTTTTGGGGGGGGGGGGGGTGTTTGAGAGTTCTTTATATAAAACATTCTTATTATTCTATATAAAGAGAAACAATAATTAAAAGATAAAACAATATAAACAACAGCTTAACTTTACGAATACTGAGTTTTTCAAACTATTAGTTCAAATAACCATGTTGTTCAAATATAGTTATAATGATATAGCAAAGTATCAAAATATCAAACGATATTTTACGATTGAATTTTAACAAGTGAAATGTGTTAGAATAAAAGTTCATTGTAGGAAAATATTGCTATGTATAATGACATTAAAACACTTATAAATTCTGCTAACCAACTTCTACTTTAGTTTAAAAAACCCCCTAGAATAAATATACATTTTATTAAGCCTGAAGTTACCAAGGGTTTTCTTTTTAAAATTTATGAAAAATTAGCATGTACTTTTAAATTTATAACAATAAAAGATAACTTTAAAATTAGTGGCAGTGCTTAAATCAATTTATAGGAGGAGGGGGGCAAAAGTAATGGGATTCTTAATTTTTTTTTCCATATCTAAATCAACGAGAATCAGACTCGATATAGATAAAAATTTTGGATTAAAAAATCCGCCTATGTTTAAAGCCTAAATCACTTGATCTCCTCTATCTATATAGCTCAAATCTTCTATATTGTGCTATGATAGCCCCACTATACTATGGTAGTTACTACCTTATTGTGTGCAACAAGTCTTGATTTACAACAACTTAAAGATGTTTTCAATTTGCTACTTATGTAGACATAAAAACAATTAAATTTGAATCTTGATTTTCTATTTAAATGTAAACTGCTAATTGTATTTTGGGTGACTTGATTCCACCGACCCAAGACATGTTTTACTCGTTCGTTTATTAATTACAATTAAGTTAAATAATTTAATCAACAAAAGAGTTCTAATGATAATTTTCAAAACTTTTGAGTTAGAAGACACAGTTTGATCAACCATTTGGATGTAATTTGACAATGTTGGATAGACTGTAAAAAGCCACCTGAAAAGATGGATTACTTCATATACGGAATTTAAACCAACTTTATCGGTGGAGATTCCCCGTAATTTTTTATTTGCTCTCGATATGTATTTAATGCAAGAAATTTAAATTCCCAACAAATTCTAAACTATTTAATAATGCATGATAAAAAACATATAATATTTACAGCTAATACTACTTTTCGAATATCCTTTATGTTTTGTTGAAGTACCAAAATGTTTTGAATAAATCAATAAGCTCTAAATTAATTGGTTTGGAAGAAACCAACTCAGGGTTTTTCAAAATGGAGGTCGTACAGGTCGTGGGTTTGAGTCTGTTACTTTGTCGTGCATCAGAGGTTTTATTACAGTAAGTCTTTAGCTGGTGAGTTTCTCCTGTAATAATAGGTGGGCCGGGTCATCAGCGTTGTCTGTGTTAGCGGACGTTGGTGGCCTTTCGCCAATGGATTTACCCGAATAACCGAGATTAAAAGTATTTGTTAGTCGTTTAAAGAAAAAATTAAATGTTTTGAATGAATCATAAAATTAAGCTTGAATTCTTCATGAAAAAAAATTATATAAATAAATCATATTAATAAACATTACTTTGCACCTTTAATAAAATGAAAAATTCTCAAAATGTTTTTTTGATCCCTTTTGTTCATCAAAATGTTTATTTAACTAACCTATTTTAAATTAAGTCCCCACTTTAATATGGTCGTCCGAACTTTAAAAATGTTCGTTTGAACTTTAAATAGGGTTGTTCGACCTTGTTTAAGTTTGATTGAATTTATTTGTAAACAAGTTCGATCGAAGTTAAGATATGTTCAATTGAACTACATATAGGTTTGGTCGAACTTTGAATAGGTTTGATCAACAATATTTGAATACGTGGACAAATCATATCTGTCAAATGAAAGTTCGAGCTACTCTACTTAAGAGGCAGAGACAACTCTATTTGATGAAAATATTTTTTAAAAATAAACTGGTCAAAAATCAAAATAACATTTTAAGAAAAAATCTTAATTAAAGGGATATTTTAGGAGTTTTACCTTAACAAATTTGTATAAATAGAATGAAAACTAAGGTACAATTTTTTCATCATTCAATTTCAATGTATAAGAGCATTCACAGTAGGTTTCTTATATTTATGTGAGTATGTTTCTTATATTTTAAGGAATGGCTGTAAATGATTGTGAGTAGAGGAGAGAGAAAAGTTACTGTTCATTTTGTATATTTGAAGAATCACTGTTCAACCCTTATAAATTTTTTAATATTTTTGAAAGTGGTTGTGAGCAGAAGAGAGAGAAAAAATAATGATAAAAGTATAAAAAAATATTATTTAATTAAAAAAAAGAAAAAAATAATAATGTTTTTTAATGTAATTATAAAAATAAAAATATAAAAACTAATGTGAATGCTCTAAATAGTATCTTTTAAAACAAGATTGTAATACATAAAACTTTTTTTCCATCAATAGTCATAGCACAAGTTGACTTCATTGACTTGGATCAATAAACATTTCACCCTTATTATAATTCTTTTTTTCTTATTTCAATTATTTAATAAATGAAACATATAATATGCAAAATATAATAATACTTTTGAGTTGTTCGCCGACACCTTCCCTGTGTGTTCTTCTTCCTACTTGATTCTCTCTCTTCATTACTCTGCTCTCAAGCTTCGAATCTCTTACTCTAATGAAAAACAAAACAAAAACCCACCACATCTTCTTCTTCATCACATCCCCTCTGTCACTGCATGTCATCTTTTAAGTCAAACTCTTCTTTGATCACTGCTTAAATCATCCCAAAATGGGGGCAAATCGCTGTGATCCCCTTCTCTTACTGTTCTTTCTTGCTGCGATCTTCGTTTCCTTCAGTTCTGTTCACAGCACCACTGATCCGAATGATGGTAACACTAAATCTTGATCTTTCTTATGTGTTTTGGTGCTTTTTGAGTTTATTTTGTGTATTGGAATGCTAGATGTGTTAGATTGTGTTTCACCAGGGTTTCTGTTGATTCAAAGTTAAAGTTCTTCCCTTTATAGTTTTGGGCATTTAAAATTTCTATCTTTCTGTGTGATTTCCATGAGAATCTTACAATACCCAAATCAATTGTGAAGTTGGGCTTATAGTTTGTTTGATCCTGAAGGTGAAAATGGGTTCCCTTTCTTTTGTGGAATGGATGATGCATTTTGTAAATCAGAGATTGGTTTTAGTTACTTCTGTTTGGTTTTTAGGATTCTGTGTTGTTTAAGAATGAAGCTTTTGGTTTTGGGTTTGGACTTCTGATTGAAAGAAATATAATCTGTGATGTATGTTTGTTTAGCAAATGTAGGTTTAATGTGTATAGTTTATACAATTGTTTCATCATTATGTTTGAAAATGGCGAAATGGGGTTCAATCGTGCTGGTTTGTGTAGGGCATTGATAATAGTTTTTGTTTGGTTGCAGTTCAAGCACTACAGGTTTTGTACACTTCTTTAAACAATGCTGCACAGCTAACAAATTGGAAAACTAGTAACGGTGACCCATGTGGCGAGTCATGGAGAGGGGTTACCTGTGAGGGCTCGGCCGTTGTTTCTATGTGAGTTCGCTAGTTTCTTTTGGTGATCAAATCATACACATTGTATTTTTTTCTGCTTAGTTGCATCCCATGGTTAGCATACTCTGCGTTCAGGCGTAATTGTAGACTTGTAGTTCTTATCATTTGTGAAAGTTAATCGGATTCATTGTTTTTGCCTCGACAGTCAACTTCCTGATTTAGGGATTGATGGGACGTTGGGATACATGCTGTCGGGCCTCACGTCACTGAAAACATTGTGAGAATAACATCTCTAACTAAACCAAAATTACTCCATAAGATTATCATGTTATGAATTTCTGATTTCGTCTTTTTTGGGTCTGTTTTAGGGACTTGAGTGGAAACAACATTCATGACGCATTTCCATATCAGCTACCGCCAAATCTTACAAGCCTGTAATATTTGATCTTAGTGGATCTTTCTCATTTTTTTAACCTTCTCCATTTTCTTCTTTTGTTATTCCATCTTTTTTACGCTAATATGTATTTTTAACCTTGCAGAAATCTTGCAAACAACAATTTAAGTGGAAATATTCCATACTCCATTTCGTTGATGTATAATCTGAATTACATGTAAGAGCCATACCATGATAAAGTGACACTCATTATCTTGCTGTTTAATGCAATGCTTAATCCGTATACTTTTTCGGCTTCCAGCAATCTTAGTCACAATATGCTTGCTCAGAATATGGGAGATATATTCAATAATCTTACTAGTCTCACTACCTTGTAAGTTTGAAGCTAAAAAACTTACTTTCATATACATATCACAGTTTATAGTTCTAGAAAAAAGTTACATACTTGTATTAAGCGTAACTTTACCGCTACTCTTACATGCTACATCTTGATGCAGGGATTTCTCGTATAACAACTTCTCAGGAGATCTACCAAATTCCATCAGTTCACTGTCAAGCATTTCTACATTGTAGGTCTCTTAGTACTACTCATTGCTAACTATCGTTTCAATTTGTTTAGAACCGCAATGATGCTTTTATATCTGGCAGTCATGTGCAGAACAATCAATTAACAGGTTCTTTAAATTCCCTAGCTGGTCTGCCTTTAAATGACGTGTAAGCTCGAATTCCCATATTTTGTTGTCTTCTTGATATGTGGCGGCTTCTTATGCCTTTGTCTTTGTCACAGAAATGTAGCAAACAACCGTTTCAGTGGGTGGATACCAAAGGAGCTTCTTTCTGTTCCTGCTTTCATGTAAGCTAATATGTGACATTTATTCGAGTGCTTATATTATCCTTTTATTCTGATTCTATAAATGTAACAGATATGGTGGAAATTCGTTCGATAATGGCCCTGCTCCGCCTCCACCGCCATACTCCACCCCTCCTGCTAGACCTCACAATAACCACAACCGTTCTCCGCCATCACGTACGCATACAGGGTCTGATGAGTCGTCATCAAATACTAGCAGTGGAAAGAAGTTGAGCACTGGAGCTATTTTAGGCATAAGTTTGGGTTCTGCATTTGTGTTACTTTTTACAATTCTTGTGCTTCTTTACTGCTTTCTAAAAAGGAAAAAGACAGGAAACATCATTAGAACTTCCACAATAAACCCTCCTATCATTGGCGAGAAAGGTTCGGCTCATCTATTTTCTAAAATTTATGCATACATATGCGTATTAATGAAAAATGCATATGTATGATGGTCGTATAAAAACAAACGGCATATGTGCTTGTTTTACCATGTTTTGATTATATTATTAGACCTTGTAGAATGAGACCCTTTGAAATGTTGTTTTTCTTAATATTTGCAACCCTGAACCACCCAATAATGTATTTTTCATGTGTTGTGCAGTTAATGCAGAAATGCTAGAACAGAGGGTAAAACCCACAGCCAGCATAGTTGATTTGAAGCCTCTACCAACTGAGATCTCAACATCTGAGAGCGTGAAAAGTGGATCTATAAAGAGAGTGAAATCCCCCATAACCACTAGTTCATATACAGTTGCAGCTCTTCAAACAGCAACAAACAGTTTCTCTCAAGATAATATAATTGGTGAAGGTTCCTTGGGTCGTGTTTATAAAGCAGATTTCCCCAATGGAAAGGTACACTCACTTTCGTTTATTGTCAAAATGGATTTGTGAATATTATACTTATAGACTTGTTTTGTCCTAGATGATGGCGGTTAAGAAGATAGATAATGCCGCATTATCACTTCAAGAAGAAGATGATTTTGTGGAAGTTGTCTCAAACATGTCGCGCTTAAGGCACCCAAACATAGTTCCATTAGCTGGATACTGCATAGAGCATGGACAACGCCTTTTGGTTTATGATTACATTGCGAATGGAAGTTTGCAAGATTTGCTGCATTTTGCTGAAGATAGCAGCAAAACCTTGACATGGAATGCGCGTGTTAGGGTCGCACTTGGGACTGCTCGAGCTCTAGAGTATTTCCCATATATAATTTTATGTAATAACCTTCTATTGTTCTGGTTTTCTCAAAAGCACCTTTACTTGGCAGGTACTTGCATGAAGTTTGCCTACCTTCTGTTGTACATAGAAACTTGAAGTCAGCAAATATTTTACTTGATGAAGAGTTGAATCCTCATTTATCAGACTGTGGTTTAGCCGCTCTTACACCCAACACAGAGCGAGAGGTATATTTGATAGATCTGGCATGTGTCTTCAGTTTGGTTCATACTATAGGTGTTTGAATTAGTTTGTTCAAATCTATACAGGTGGCAACACAACTAGTTGGCTCATTTGGTTATAGCGCCCCTGAATTCGCGTTGTCTGGCATATACACTGTGAAAAGTGATGTTTATAGCTTTGGAGTGGTGATGTTGGAGCTGTTGACTGGTAGGAAGCCACTGGATAGGTAAAACCTCAATCAGTGATACCTTAAGATAAGCTCAATTATTACTTTCTTTTGTTTTTGTCAATGTTTATTAGACATTAAATTCTTGCATATTATTTTGCTGATATGTATGCAGTTCAAGAGCGCGAGCTGAACAATCACTTGTAAGATGGGCCACCCCTCAACTCCATGACATTGACTCCTTGGCCAAAATGGTCGATCCTGCGTTGAATGGCATGTATCCTGCCAAATCTTTGTCTCGCTTTGCTGACATCATTGCCCTTTGTGTTCAGGTAAAACTTGTCAGAATTTAGTTGTTACATTTCTATTTCTAAATAAGTAAGAAAAGAGCATGATGTTTTGGTGTTGTACACTTACAGCCTGAACCAGAGTTCCGGCCTCCCATGTCCGAAGTTGTGCAAGCATTGGTTCGGCTTATGCAAAGGGCAAGTGTGGTCAAGAGGCGACCCAGTGATGACTCGGGGTTTATATATAAAACCCCAGATCACGAGGCGTATGAGATGTCTTACTAATACATCCAAATTAAAATGACAAAACCTTGCAGTTTTCGCATATATTAATGCAAGGTCAAAGACTCAACTTGATGATGAATTATATGAATAGATCTGGAGTATGTATTCTTATTCATTTTCCATCAAAATCTGGTCACTTGAAGTTCAAGTTAAGGTAAATATATATACTGATGAGATTTTATATATTTGTATGAGAGAAGACTTTTGACTTTCCTCTGTTGTTTTCAATTCTACTTTGTTAATTTTAATGTATCTTTCAAGATATTTGTGGCATTATAAATCATTTCTAGTGTTTATTAACTGTTTATGAAAATTATTTATCAAGTGATTGTATGGTGTCATTTTATTTCTAAGTTTTTGGTTTAGATCATTTTCTATATGCTACTACATCTTCTATTAAATAATATTCAACTACAATATCATCATTTTTCTAGACTTTACCAACTTTACCCTTTTAGATAATTTTTCTCATGCTTTACCATGTGGGTTCTATTGTATTTCCCTTTTGGTATAATAAAAACTTATGATAAATAAATTAATATAAATTTAGAAAGGAACAATCCTGAATAATGTGAAGTGCATGTGACTTGAGAGAGGACTATTCTCATGAAGAGAACTAAACTTTACATAGATAAAGTAAAAATTACAAAAGACATTTTGTTTGATTCTTTAGTCACGGGCAATTTGAACTTTATTTTATATATATGAAAGGAAAATTTTAATAAATAATTTGTGTTCTTTTGTTATTTAATATTCCATAAAATAAGTTTTTTTTAGCATGAAGTCGCCACTTATTGTTGTTTTAAACTTCCGTTAATACAGTAATGACATCGAGACAGGTAATACAGAGAGGGGTATTCTCACAATGTGTCTCAAACTTCCTGTTAGCACAATCTCACCATGGCTAAATGAATCTTTTACTTGTGTGACATTAAGTACCACTTCCAAATCTTGGGTGCCTTGTGGAAGTATGGCGAACCATGGTGGTTTCACTTCTACAGCCACCCCCGTAGGCTGCACCACCGCACACACGTAAGTCTCCACCTTGTTGGCGATGCTCTTGACAGTCCTCCTTACTAACCGTGACCCCCTGAGTGCTGAAATGGTCAGCGAAGGGGTGTTTAGATCCGATGGTGCGTGAAAGGAGTGTGTACACGGTTCACCAAGTGCGGTCTTGATCATTTCTTGATCAGTGTTTGGCAATGAGCACAAGAAACTCATGTAGTCCTCGAATCCTGTTTCGAAATCATGTTAGTTATACTCTACAGGTTATAATGCATCTGTGGTCAAGGATTTATAAGATCACCTGACGTAAAAACAAGCCCTGGATCAATAGCGTGGGTGGGACTAACTAGACCAGCCCCGTGGTCGAAAGGCGTAGACGGATGCAAGTTGTAGATTTCCTGTCCTTGGGCCATTATCGGTTCCCCACGGTTATCGTATGCAGTTGCTGTGGTTGCCATTGCAGAAGATATCATTGATGGGGACCATGAAGGATTTCGTTGCTTGATCAATGCTGCGATTCCAGCAATATGGGGTGCCGCCATACTGGTCCCGGATACCAATCCAAAGTGATAACCTGAAATTTTTATAATTAAGCAATATGTCACTACTAGTATCGTGAGCGTAATTTTAGTCGCTAAATGCTTTTTGCGAACAAGATTGTGTGGAAAACCATGGATAATTCCATTTTGTGACCTCTTTTCGAATGATGAATTTTTTGTGGCTGACCGGCCGCTTTAGCAACTAAATGCGCGCACGTAGTTGGCAATGGATTCGTGACCACCCTATTTTGCATTGATTTAGATAATCTAAGTTTTTGCGACAAATTTGCAACCGCCAATCTTTATTTTAAAAATCACCTTTTTTTCACAAGCTTATGACCAATTCTAACGGTTGCAAACTTGTGACCATTAACTGATTCAGTCTAGTCGCTATTTTACGAATATCCAAATTAGGTCGCAAAACTGTCGTATAACTAGTTTAGTCACAAGTAAAACTTGTCTGGTCAAGCATGGGATATTCTTATACAGCTAGTATTAGAGTAAAACCCTTTTCTTTCTGACCGACATATTAAAACTGAAACACAAACTGTCGTTTGACCTGTTTAACTGGTCATTGTTTAACAGGTCAAATGACAGTTTATGTTTCAGTTTTAATAATTCAGATAGTGGGTTGGTTGAGGAAAAATAATAGGGTAGTGCTACTTATTTGCAGGATTTCATGTTTCTTTTGTAAGTTTTGTGTTTGATTGAAAGTGAGAGTTTAAACTAACACATCTGTAGGTGAACTAACAACCTTTGATCTTTAACAGTAATCCAGTAAAATTGTTACCCGACAGCATTGAACGCGTAACGCTCATTGGGCTCCAAGCTGCCCAAATATCGTCACCAGGTGCTAATATATCCGGCTTCAGCAAATCCAATGGGTTCTTTTTAACATCGATGAAGTTGGGTCCTCTCGATGAATACCTGCTGACGATCGGACCTCTCTCCTTATAACTAGCAACCCTTCCTTCCCCTATCGCTGCTCGCCCACAGAACCCCGTTGCAACCCCTTTACCATTTCTTTCTGTATGTTTCTCATAGTAATCTATAATAACCTGTGCATCACTAACTTTTGGTATCATTATCCCCGGAATAGCGAACGGATAAGAATCTGCTAAGAAGTCACCATAAGCCGGATTAGCCATGAACACAAAGCCCGCAAACCCAAGGGCCCGAGCGGTGTTAATGATATCGGGTACGGATGATGACGAGTTGAGAAACCCTGCAGAAAACATGCATATAACAATGCTGTGTTGTACAACAACAGGGTCTAGCGCCTCAGGATGCTGACATTCTTCTATGTATGCAGGAGTTTTTGGGAAATGAGCATTTGGTATAATAGCATCTTTAGCGAAAACCAACTTATGCTGTAGTAAGGTTGGTGCAGATAGGCCGATGCCATCGATTTTCTGACCATTTCCGAGGACGAGGGAGCCAGGGTAGGTTCGTTCGGTGTTGCAGGCAGCCACTCCTACAGCCCAGGGGCTGTATGAGGCGGTCGTGTATGGGGCTGGACCGCGGTTCCCGGCTGCTTGAACCACTAAAACACCGGCCTTGCGCGCAAACAACATAAAGATGTCAAACATGCTTAACATGGTGAGTTTTTTGTTTGATGGTTCATCTGGGCCTATGGAGAGTGTTAAGATATCAACTCCATCTTTTATTGCCTGCAAGAGTTAATATGAGTATGTTGGTGAGCACAAGTGAGTGGGATTAAGGGTGGGGATGGGGGTGGTTCTTACTTGATCAATTGCTGCAAGAACATCTGTTGAAGTTCCTACACTTGGGTATATGGCTTTGTAAACAGCAATTCTGAGTCAAAATGATCTCATAGATATAAGTCAAATGTACAATGAGAGTAGCACAAGGTACAGAATTTTGAGTTTTTACCGTGCACGTGGCGCCATCCCACTAGCTCTTCCATAGTTGAAACCATTGACAACAACTGGAACTCCATGATTTCCAGCAGCAGTTGATGCTACATGACTGAAAAAGAACCAAAGTGTAATTATATAAACTCAAGGCTTTTATTGTAAATGAAAGACAAGTAATTTAAGAATTATAGCACACACTTACAAAAATATGTTCATTTTAGCCTGATGTAATTGGTTGTTTATGTTGTTACTTAATTGTTGGTCTTAGACTCTTAGGTATGAGTTTTAAAGCAGTAAACAAAAACTTCTTTTTGTGAGTCTTATGTATGATCTTGGCGCTGAACATAGGTGATACCTAATAACCCTAAGTTATGTTCACAAATGAATATTAAATGGGTTTATCAGAAACACAACACGATTTCAAATGGGATTAGAATGATGTTTTTGACATGAATAAATATATGGGTCGTATTTGTATTCACATATTCGATCAACCAGTTAACTCACCAAACTGAAAGCTTTTAACCCGTCAATCTAACACGTAATTTATATGTATTAGATTATGAAATTGGTTTGAATATAAAAGAGGGACCTAATTAAACTTCTACATTAAACAAAAACAAAACAACTTTTTATCAACTGGTTTTGTGAAAGGTGGCAATGAAATTGTACCTTCCATGTCCAACTGCATCATAGGGAGACAAGATGTCAACCGAAGCATTAAGACGGCCTCTCGCTAGTGCCCCGGCTGCAAAGAACCGAGCCGTGATGATCTTCCCGTTACATGAACCCCTGGGAAACATAGGTCCCTCTTGACAAACACCCGAAAACAACCGCGTGTGGTTACCATCCCTCGGGTCATATGCAAAGCTCGGGTGAATCGGATTGATACCCGTGTCAACAAAACCAATAACGATCCCTTCGCCTGCGTCCGTCTTATAATCTCCTCTTTGTGTATGCCAAACTCCTTGTGGTAACCCTAAAAGCTTGGGGCTATGGGTTGTCATCATTTTAGCTCCTCTGTCTTTCTCAATGAGCTTAACTCCAGGTGCTTTCTTTAGTTTATTGGCTTGAGTAGGAGTAGTATGGACAGAAAAGCCATTGACAATGTGGTTGAAGCTATAAAGCTTGTTGTAAGCACCTTCTTCTAAAGTGCTTTGTAGAAGTTGATCATGGGATTCTTCCAAGTGTTTTGCATGACGGATCTTTAATATTTCTCTGCCAAAATTAATATATATAATCAGGGACAAAGATTGTATTATAATTTATACCATCACCAATAAAGATTTAGAAAAACAAAAATGACATGAATTGTCCAATATTTTCTCTTTCGTATAATTAAAAATTCATATTCTAGCTCTCTACTATCTTATCTTTCTTCTCTCCACTCACATTTAATCATTTTGATTGTTCATAGGGATGAACTTTCTCACTCTTTCTCTTCATCACATCACACCTCTATCTTTCAAATCATATTTTTTCTTCTTAAAAACTACAAAAAACACCCTATTGTAGATGCTCTTATAAACGATAAAACTTAATAAATACATTATATTGTATTATTATTATTATTATTATTATCTTTGAATTTTTTTATTACTTCTTAAATATATACAACACATTCATGTTTCTTTATTATTATTGTTATAGTTATTTTGTTATTATTTTTAGTTATTATTTACTATTTTATTATGTTTACTTTTATAATTATCATTATCGCTGATTAAATATTATTTTCAAATACTTAATGTTGTAAACAAACCGAACAAACATGAACAATGAACATATTCATGAATTATTCACGAATATCTACCGAACATAATTGTTTTTTGTGTTTGTTCATTGAGGAATTAACATGTTCATAAACTATTCGCGAACATTTAGCAAACGTAAACAAACACAAACAAACGTTTATGATTATAAACAAACATAAATGTAGTAATGAACACAAACAAATACAAATAATTATATATTATTTTAAATTAAAATCTACATTTTTCATGACAAGAATTATGTAAAATTCATCAAAAATAAATAAATACTTAATATTATCATCGGAACATAGTTGATATAATTAACATAAATATTAAAAAGTTTTGTTAACCTTTAGCACAAACTAAAACTAAAATTGTTAAACAGGGTACGTTGAACTACAATTTTATGTTTTTAGGAATTAAAACTAATAAAAAAATATAAAACATAAAACCTTTAAATAAACGAACGCAAATCAAAATAAATGAACAAGTTTTCGAACGTTCATGAACATAATAAACGAATGCGACCACTATTCATGTTAGTCCATTTAACTAAATTACTAATGAGAAACAGATTGAATCTTAATCATTATATTTGTATGCATAAAAAATAAAATAAAAGGTCAGATATGAGATCCTTTTACTTATTAATACCCTCACCAATTGATGATTTTAGTCAGTTATCAAACCGAAAAAGCTATTTATACTAGGAACTGCTAGTGTTGTCGAGTTTAGTTATAATAAACCAGAAACAAATAAATCAATTGCTTTGTGTCAATTTAACCAAATAATAAAACCAATAAAACTTAGAGTAAATTAGTGAAAAACCAATGGTACTAATGAACCGATTTTTTAGAATGGACCAACCAGATAAACTAATAAACAGTTCAAGCAACTGGTCCAATTTTCAAAACATAAGTTTAAGCATACAATGATTATATATACTGTCCAAATAATTTTTTCACTAAAATGTACATTTATCTAATATCAATTTATTTTGTAATGCGGGAAAATAAGTAGTATCGAAATAACACTAGTCTAGCTAGACAAGATAATATTACAGTCCTTAACTGGTTAGACGTCCTAAGGAAAAGAATTAAGTAGAAATTATATTCTATATAAGTTATAAATTAACTCATCGATTAAACACAACCCTTTACGTACAGAAATTAAGATTTATATCCAGAAAGTTTCATATATACAAGAATCATACGTATCTGCAGGATGAAGCTTTTGGGCGGAAGCAGAATAATCATGTTGTAAAAACGCAACCGGTGGATCGCCTTCCACCATGACCAAGTATATATCTCGTTCTTCTCCAAAGCAAATAGTGCATAATATTACAAGTAGAAAAACAAGTTGCAGAGCAATCGCCATGGAAATTAAGATATTTGGATTCTTGATGATGGAGATGTCAATATAGAAATAGATGTTTAACTTAAGGCGTTTTTAATGTGGAAAAAGCTTATTAATCAGCTTGTTTTTTTGTGTAACCGTTGCATTTGTTGGTGATTTTTGTTTTATTGTGATGATTAAAAACGTGATCTGTGTTCATGTTTCTTGTGAACGGAATAAAATTATGAATTAGTAATTTAATTTTAATTAATACTTTCTTTTAATTACTTGTATATCTTACTAAAAAGATAATTTTCTATATTTACATTTTTGTAATTATTATATCATCCAATTTTAGTTCCAGGAATTTCCTCGTGAAATTATCGGAAAACTTGTATACTATAAAATAAGAATGCCTATTTACAACAGAATAATGTTTAATTAATTATAAAAAATTCTCTTGTTGACCAAAAGATAAGTCGTAACATGTTTAAAAGACACAATTTTACATCAATAGTAGGTATGTCCATTATTATGAAAACGAATATCGAACCTATTATTCCATTGATCCGCGAAAGGTAGTAAAAACTTTTACTTTTTTATCTAGTCATCATTCGAATATAAAAAAGGATGATGATCATGATATTTATGCAAGATAGTGATAATAAAAAAAAAAACATGTAGGTGCATAAGAAGCTTGTACCAAGCGCAACAAACATTACAAATCACTGCCAATTTTGTTTGCAAATCATACAAGCTCCTAGATCTCAAACTAACATTGATTCATTGTCATTAACAAATCAAAAACACATCACAATCACAACAGCATGAATGTTTATAGAGGATAAAACTCTATTTTGAAAGGCTCGGAAAACACACCTCATTATGGCCTCAAACATTTGGTCAACTCACCAAAACAACGACCACACCCAACACGTTTTACTCGTCATCACCTATCAACACTATTTATTAATTTCTAAACGTGTTTAACAAAGTTCAAGAACACAATAGGATTGGACAATTAAGGCTCAAATGAATGTATGATCATAATCACTGCCTTCATATAGAGTATTAAACCAACATGCTCAAACATCGAAAACT
The DNA here is from genome assembly GCA_025506415.1 of Flaveria robusta. NCBI lineage: Eukaryota > Viridiplantae > Streptophyta > Magnoliopsida > Asterales > Asteraceae > Flaveria > Flaveria robusta. The sequence continues at coordinate 19,040,728 of CM046469.1, read as the reverse complement.
AAACCGATATATAGGCTCAGATGAACGCAAGGCCATTAACACAACCATAACCAACATATTTCGAATAACAACAAAATTATCATCATCATAACGTGCTAGTACATATAAGGAGTCAAGTTGCTGTAGGGTTCTCAGGTGAGCCTAAGCTCATAGTCAACCTAAAGGCCATAGATAGTGGTGGCAACACACCACTACCACCCAAGGTAGTTGGTAGAGACAATGCGGAACTTTAAACAACAAAACCCACGACAGAATAGAAATAACCCAATCTATACGCAACAAAGACGACGTCATGCTTGTCATTAGCCAACCTAAAGGCCGGCAGCAGCAGCGACGTGACGCAACCATTGGGTTCCAAAAGAACGCAACATTAGAGGATCGAATACAGCGCCACAAAACCTGCATGTGCATTATAAGCTTGCATCAAACATAATCAACCATCAGCAGGAACTAAAACCCTAAACTCTCATGTAATACACACTCATAGTCTCGGCACTAATGATGGTTAAGTTTTTTTATTAATTTTTTGAAATGACCAAAATATTCATCTAACAAATATTTGAATATATTAAAATAAATAAATAAAAATAAAACCCACCCTCCCCTCCCCATCCTATCCTTTATATCATGCACATCATCATTTTATTCCAACACTGCCATTGTTGCTACCACCACCACCATCATCGTTGTTGCCACCACCACTACTATCATCATCATACACCATCATCATTCTTTTACATGTGATATCTTAGATCCATTACTTCTCATTATTTTTTTCTTCACCACCATCATCATAAATCCTAGATCTAAAATTGAACAAATACAAAGAACCAACCTCATTATCTACTTCCTAAAAAACCCACTCAGATCCTAACCCTAATTTGTGAGTTAGCCAATGAAATTTAAGGGGAGATAGAGAGAGAGAGAAAAAAAAAGCTTGATGTAGTCTAGTGACAATGGTGTTGGTGGTCCAGCGACAATGGTCTAGAGAGAAACATGTACCGACAAGGAGATCTAACATGGTGGTGATCCAACAATGGTGGTTGCGATCTATAGCATTTCAAACGACAATTATGGGTGACAACGGAGTGTGAGCAACAAGCGATTGTGGTGGAGCGTGGTTACATAAGTAGTTGTGTCGAGAATGGTCCTTTAGGGCCGTAGATCATGTGGAGGTGTTGTTAGTTTTAGAGAGAGATAAAGTTTTACGTGAGAGAGAGAGAGAGAGATGAGTTGTTTTTTATTATTTTTTATTTCCAATAGTATGGGTCCCATCATTAATATTATTTTTAAGTTAATTTATTTTAAAGAAAAAAGTATTTTGATCATTGCATAATGGGCAAAGTACACATGTTAAAGCTTGCTAGAAGTAATCACATAACTCAAAGAATTCTTAATTATAACCATTTTAATATGTGGGGTCCTGCAAAAACCCAATCTTTAGGAGGAGCAAATTCTTTGATTGATAACTATTTAAAGAGAGTATGGGTATATGTTTTGAAAAGGATTAGGCTTTTGAATTCAAAGAGTGAAATCACTTGGAGAAAGACAAACATAAAAAGGATATAAAAGCTTAGAATTAATAACAGGCTGAAGACTTGTAGCAGCTAGTTTATTAATTATGCAAGTATCATGAGATAGCTAGACGCCTTACTATCCTTGAAACTCCCCAACAGAATGGGCTAGTAGAAAGAATGAATAGGACACCGTTAAACAAAGGTAGATGCATGCTATCTTGTGAACATGCCACCATCATTTTCATTGGGAATGTAAACTCCCATGGAAGTTTGGTGCGGGAGAAAGGAAGATTACAATAACTTTAGGGTATTTGGATCTCTTGCTTATATGCTCATGTTAAGTAAGGAAATCTAGATGCTGAGGCTCATAAGTGTATGGTTTTAAGGTATCCTGAGGGCATAGAGGGATCTTGACAATACAAATTAGTCGATGCAAGTCCTAAAGTGATAGTAAGTAAGGGTGTTACATTCAAAAAAAGATACTTTGTATAATTACAATAAAAATGTAATTGGGATGAAAACTAAAGAAATGTTAAATAGTTTTAGAGAAAATCAAAAATATCATATTGAGGTAGGGTCTAATGGGGATGGGAGTGTTGATGCACCAGTGTGTGAAAATTCAAGTGGAGTTATAGAACAAACATGTTTTGTTTAATATAGTTTGGCCAGAGACAAGACAAGAAGATAAATTATCCCTCATGCCAAAAATTGATGTAGTAATGATATATCTGTTGGGTTAATCTTGATCAAGTCATGTCTGATCATGTAACAGGTCAGCAGGTGTCTTTATTTTAATGGGTCAAGTTAAATTTAAATTTAGTCACATGTTTTTTATATTTTACTAGGTCATGGGTAGTTAGCAAGTGTGACAACCGGCAATTTCAGGTCAATACCCGACCCTGACTTGGTTATAATTACACCTATAATACTTGATTTTCGATTAAATTACAATTATTGAAGTCATTTCATGCATTGCAAAATTTCACGCATAACATTTCATGCATTGGTAATTCGACGTAATTACCATTTTTGCACGCGGCACAGGCACACACGAACGTTGGTGATAATTAATATATATACATACCAATAAATACTTTAAAGTGTTTCAAAGTATTTTAGATTCCAAATTAAGTACATTGGAAAAGCTTATACTCATAAATAAACCTAATCGCGTAAACTGATATTTTACCCAGAACGAATCCTTTTAACGCGACTACTAGATACACAAGTTATTATTTGCATATAATCAATATTAAAATATATGCTATTATATGAGTTCTTATAATATTTTTATGTATTTTAAAAAGTAAAAAGTAAAAATATAAAAATATGTAAAAATATTAATAGTGCAACAAATACCACCAAAATAACCAATACTACTCAAAATTAAACAAAATTCCCCCCTTCTCCATGCTTTGGCCATCCACCCCACCTATCATCTCACCTTTCTCCTTTTCAATTTTCCCATGCAAGATTCCATGTTGACATTGTGTGAAGTTGGAGACTTTCCATTTAGATGAAATTACTTTTACAAGGCTTAAAGACATGAACCTCCATTACCACTTTTGTAACTTTCATTTTGAATTAAATTTATGCAAAAAAATGGTGATTTCATCTAATGTGGGTTTAAAAGGGGCATGGGAGGCAACATTTTCAACCACAAATCACTAACACAAACTAACACACTCTCCTCCCTCTCTCTCCCTTCAAATTTCCGGCCAAGCACCACCACCCTCACTTCACCATCTTTCAAAACTTAAATCTTACAAATCTTGTGTGTTCAAGAACCCTTGGTTGAAGATCAAGTGATTTTTGAAGTCTTCAAGCATCCTACAACAACATTTCCACCTTCCTTGTATGGTTTAGTGAGAACAACTTCTTCTTGTTTATATATATATATATATATATATATATATATATATATATTTATATATATATATATATATTACATTGTATGTTTTACTACATACAAGTTTATATGTAACAACATTCATCCACAAAAAGTCTTTCATGATAAAAATAATGTTTTTACCAACAAGGTGTTTCAAGAATAATATTTTACACAAATTATCTTAACATGAACTAAATAATGAATCTTGTCTTAAAAAAATAAATATTCATAAATCTATATTTGACTAAACTACTAGTTAAGATTTTATATAAAATCATAAAAGTATGTTAAAAGTCAAGAAGTGTTCAAATGGGTTACTTTATGTTTATAAGATTTTTAATGTGTTGCAAGTATTATTATGATCAATTGTAAATTTTACAAGTACGGTTAAGTATATATACATGGGACTTAAATGGAAAATATGAACTTCATAACTAAATATTATGTTAGTTCAAAGGAGATGTTAAAATGATTAGTAGATGACTTTTAACAAATATGACACATGATTTTGTTGCTAAGTTGTCATGGGACTTAAAATATAAAATTTATGGATTTTATAATGCTAGCTACTAGTTCACTAAAAATATGAATTAAAACAAGTTGATAAGTTGACTAGAGTAGCTAATAAATTCATTAAAGATATTTTACATTATGATATAATGTAATAAAAAATTATAAATAATTTAAAGAAACCCTAATTTCATAAATTTAAGTTCATAAAAATTAAATAAAATAAAATAATAAATCTACTAAGAAAATAATCAAATAATTATTTTATGGGCAAATATATATAGATATATATATACATGGGTTGTAAAATATAAAATCTAGTGATTTTACTTGGATGTAAATATTTAAAATTTTTATTTCATTTAAAATAATACAAGTATTATTTTACCGAGGAAAATAAGATTTCTTCAAAACTCTAATTTCTATAAAATACATATGAAAAATATATAAATAATTACAAGACACTCGAGTCACATCTTGGGTCTAGTCAAAATGATATTTAGTTACCCAAATAAAATGTCAACTTTAAAATACAAAGGTTTTTGAACATTTTCAATCAAAGTATAACTTTATTAATATTTTTTAAGTAATATATATTTTTCACAAATTATCATCCTGTATCACCAACGGATCGTCAAGTCAAACACTTTGTTACCAAGTTATGTGGATGAAATGGTTACATGCTCACATTACATGTAGGAGCCATTACTTAGACATAAGTTGTCTTATTTATTCTAGGACGAACTTAGGTCGGTTTTCTTGAGCACTTTGGATATTTACAAGTTTACATACCCGAATACCCTCTCTAAGGTGAGTTTAACGACCCCACTTTTACTTGTTTTCATTTTGGGGGAGATTACATACAAAATATTATTTTTCTGGACACATTTACTTGTCAATGATTTCACATGTTATATAAGTTGTTTACTTACCGTATAAAGTCTCCTGTTATCGGACCGTTAGTTTATTTCCCAAAGCGAGGTAATCATAGATAGTACTATTGGGTTTGACTACCCCCACCTGGGTTAATTACCCTAACCTTGACTCGAGGTCTAAACGGGTGCATTATTAGCCTGTTCACCCCTGTGCTTACGATAGGCACGAGTAGGGGCAATCTATTACATTTACAGTCTAGCTTCGGTTGCGATGCTTATATAATATTGTAGTATTGTATGATCGACAATCAAATCATAAAAAGTCGTGTGGTCCATTACACTGATTACTGTTACTTAAAACATGTGAACTAACCAACTTTATGTTGACATATTTCATGCATGTTTTCTCAGGAAATTAAGGCACGAGGATAGGCTTGTTTGGAGCTTATCGCATTCTAGGATTCACGCATGCTTTTGGGACATTATTTCTAAATTGTCTTGTTTGAAAAACAATTTACATTTTGCTACTACTTTCGCTATGTAACTCTGAAAACAATTATGTATCTTTCAACGTGTTTGCAACGTATGCTTTTATCAAATCATGTAGTAGTTGATCAATGACTATGGTTTCCATGATGATCACGCTCCGCGGAAAACCGCTGTTGTTGGGGTGTGACAGCAAGTTAGTGGTTCTAGTGAAATAGTGGTGCTTATTTTTAGGACTACATGTTTATCTTCTATATATGTAAGTTTCAAAGTATGAATGAATGCAAGTGTTTTGAGTATGATCTTGGGCTTGAAACCAACAATATCTACATTCATGATTAGAACTTCTAAGATGGAAGGGACAACAGAATCATTAACCTTTAATGAAACAATTATATATGATAATAGAGTAAAGTGGTAAGGGACTATTCAAGATTAGATTGAATCATTTCACAAGAATCAAACTAGGATCTTGATTGACAAGCTTGAAGGCCAAAAGGCGGTACCCTACAAGTGGATATATAAGCTTAAAGAAGATATTCTAGGATTTGAGAAGCTTAGGTTCAAAGCTAGTCTAGTAGCAATGGGCATCACTCAAAAGGCAGGTATAGGCTATTAAGAAATTTTTCCGCGATTTGTTAAACCTTTATCTGTTAGAGTTATCATACCTTAAATTATTGTGATAAATATGGAATTCGAGCAATTAGATGTAAATGAACTTTTTACATGGTAATTTGGAGGAGTAGATATATACACCCAAAGCTTTATGGAAAGGGGGAATGAGAGCAAAATGTATTTGTTGAATAAGCCAATATATGAGTCAACACAATCACCCAGACAATGGTATATAAGATTTGATGGATATATGGTGTCTCATGATTTTTCAAGAAGCAATTATGACTCTTGTGTATATGTGAAAGAATATAGCTCTGGAGACTTTGTGTACTTGTTAATTTATATGGATGATATACTTCTAACCTATAAAGATCCTGATGAGATCAAAGCTATTAAGCATGTACTCATTGGTGAATTTAACGTGAAGGAACTTGAAAAGGCAAAGAAGAATTTAGGTACGAAGATTAACAGAATCAGAGATAAGAGTTAGATCAGTTTCACTTAATGCTCTTATATTCATAAGGGGTTAGCAAATTTTGGTGTGGATCAGTACTCTTAACAGTACATCGATCTGGCTAAAATGTTTTGTTGCTGAGTTGGATGTTAATGTTGATGACGCAGTGGTTCTTTGTGATAATTAAGGAGCTTTTAAGCCTTATAATAACAATGTTTAACATGAAAAGATCAACCATATCAATCTTAAGCTTCATTTTATTTGAGATGTTGTTAACTCAAAGGAGGTAAAAGTTCTAGATGTTAGCACCGAGGATAATGTTGTTGATATGCTCACAAAAGCTCTCGTGGTAGTAAGTTTTTGAAGTGTTTAGAGCTGCTCAGAATTTGTTAATCGTTGGTTAACTTCAATGGTTGCATAATTCAACTCTGATTGTCAAGTATAAAGCTAAATTCATAATGTTCCTAGAAGTGCAGAGGCCTAAATGTGACTTTTCTGTTTAGGAGTATCTAATCGCCACTAGAGATAATCTTGCATAATTGGATTATCCTCTATAACTAGTTGTGTTCTTAGTTGTTATAACTTCTTAATCGTCTTTGTAAGTATCAACGAATAAGATTGTATAATTCGTTTTGGTTCATCAATAAGATTGACAGTATTGTTTAATTATCATATCGTTCCTGATCTTCGATCATTGCTCTCTGGTGTTGATTACATAACAACTTATTTGGCATTCAAGTAAAGTAAAGCAGATAAACATGAAGTATATTACCTCAAGCAGTAAACATGGCTTAATATTACAAAGTCTAGAATCGTTCAAGCTCTAAGGACAAACGGAAACATGATAACTAACAAGCTGCATTACATTCTTAACAGTTGACAGACTTCTAAATCCCTCATCGGTTTCAATCGCGTCCATTCATCTGGACGCATTGGATGTATTTATATTTTTACTAAACCTAGAGAAGTGAAACGTCCATGGGATAAGGGTTCCCAAGCACGTTCATGTTCTCCATGAAATAGTGCGGATGAGCAGCATCCATTACCACAAACTGCATGTCTTCAGAAGGCTTCCAATGTCGTTTCCTTTGGTTTATGAACCAGTTGTTTATCTGTTTTTGGTCTAGTCCTGTGGATTCGGCAAGTGCCAGCTTCTGAGCCTCCTGTGCACACATACACCACATGATCAGCACACGATTTAAGAAATGCGCGCAGATGGAACTAACGAAATGAAAAAGCTTAATTACCGAAGGGTATGGCCATTTGTAATGCCTAGTCCACCATTCGAGCAGCTGTTGGCGAGCTTCTTTTGGTAACTTACCTTTCTTTCTCTTTTTCATGAACTCTTGCTTGAGACTGCCTAAATAACCGCTATACTTGCGCAACAGCTGACCCTTCAATTCTCGATCTTCAGCTTGAGGATCTATGAGATTGGTATTTACATCCACCTCTTCTTCGGATGAGCCATTTTTGTCCATACCTCCTTCACCACCAGCTGATTATTACATCAAATTATTACAGAAATGATCAAACAACATGCAGCCATGAAAGTATTTTTAGGCATAAAGATTTACTTTCTTTTAAATACTAAATCAATAGCATACTGACAATGAATCTATAAAGAATGGTTAATTAACCACGTTGATATCAAATGAATGTTTAGTTGATCCCAATAGACAAGAAGTCATAAAATATGAGATTGATTTGTGTTAACTCATCACCAAACTTTTTACTTTCTACACACTGACCAAAATAGTTGAATCAAAGCACTCAGAAGGCAAAACAGATAAAGATTTTTCCCCTTTGAGGGTGTATATGCCAAAATGTAACCTTACTTATGTTGATTGTAACAATAAACTTCACAGGGTAAAAATAATGGTAATTTGCCAAGAAAAGATACATAAGTGTACTTGTGTATATATCTACTTCCAGAAGGCAAAAAACTGGAAATTTATACATGCAGTCTGTTTCAATAGTAAAACAGTGCAAAGCTTCCAAGATGGAGTGAAAGTTTCATCATAAGAGTCCATACACACATAATTTAGCAGGCTAGGGTCCTAAGGTACCCTAGCTACAAATTAATGTTTACATTACACATGCATATGGATCAAACATAGCACCATAGGGTCATTTATAAATAGATCATAGATGAGCCCTCAAATATCAAAGTTTTTCATGTTTATACATAAGAATACGTTTGAACGTTAGGAGAAAAGAAACTTTCACAAGAATTATGATATAAGAACTGTAGGTAAACTATTTGTCAAATCTTGGAAAATGTGTTTACACCAAATTTGAAAACAAAGATTTAATATTTTATATGATATATTGATATATATAGTAGTCTTTTCTGTGATTGGTATCAAAGAAAAAGCTTAAGATAATTAAAGAACTGTTTTATATTGTAGCATATAAATGCGTATTTTATTTCTCAACCTAATCAAGAAATCAAGAATCTTAATTCTTAATCTTTTTTATTAATTAAAAAAAAATCCTTATTATAAAAAAGAAGGAAGATCAATAGAGAGATGATGCACCAGAATCTGAATTTGTAGAAATGGAGATGGCTTTGAACTGGGATTCAATTCTTGAGAGGAAAACCATGGCTTCTTTAAAGGGTTTTGAGAGTTCTTGTTCATATTTAATGAGCATTTCACAGTATGCTTCCATGAATTGATCAAGTGCTGGATCTTGTCCAATGATCATCGCCATATTCATTCCGCCATCACCGCTGCTGCCGCCATCGCTAGTGCCACCGGAGGCCGAGCGACTGGACATCGCTGCCACCACCGAAGCTCTGCAAGCTTCCTCTAGTCTTTCCACAACTTCAGGTGGTGCTCCTATCTGTAATTTAAAAGTATATATAATTCATTTTCCTAATAATTACACACAAATACACTATCTTTAAGATGAAATATAGGTTACAACAAGTAGAAAATTTGTATCTTGTGGTTTCCTGCAAATTTATTCTCTCTTCAAGTGATCATATTAATTGTTTTTAAATGTGTTTGAAACTACTTTCAATACTAGTCTTTCTCCATGTCAACCGTCCATATTGATTTTAAAACTTCACGACACGCCTGACTCACCTAGAAACACCATCAACGATGAAACCTATTACTGTGAGAAAAACCCTTGAATCAGATTTTAACTGAGAACTAAAAGATCTCAGCATATGTACCATTAAAGAAGAAGGTCTTTGGTTCAAGAGATTATATTTAGCTGCCAAATGAAGAAATGACTATAATAAATGATGTCACACACACAAATTAACACACAAATCTAGATATCCCACCTCTGGGTTTCTTCTACTATTATACACTACTAAATGAAGCAATAGATCAAACACGTTACCCCCTTACACAAGATTTGAATTCTTGATTCACTTGGTTCTTCATAGAATGCACTAAATGCAGAAATCTAAAGATACGTACCCACTTTCATTAATTTCTTGTAAATTTTATGAATTATATAAAAGTAGATATATAGATCTGTGTCTATAAATATGTTAGAGAGAGAGAAACCTTTTGACAGTTGAGATAAGCTGATAAAAGACGAGGGTAATGAGGATGAGACATGATCTTTGCTTTAACAGAAGAAGAGGGATTCATGAACCCTAACCCTACTCCATCGTTGATATTAATGGGGTGGTTGTTGTTTTCTTCAAGCATCATAGCAGAAGCAGAAATCCCACAGTTGCTATGATGATGATGATGGTGATGATCGGAGAAAATGAGGTTATTGTTGGTGGTGGTGTTATATGCAGCAGCTGCAGCTGCAGGTGGAGGAAGACACAGTGATCCAATGTTGTTGTTGTTGTTATTAATACTATTACTGCTGCTATTTATGTTGTTGGTGTCTCCAAAACTCATCAAACATGATGAAGTACCCTCTCCATCTCCACCACACTCCATCTCTCTCTCTCTCTCTCTTTTCTATCTCTATCTGCAACTTTTTGTTGGAACTAAACTATTTGTAAAGATAACGATGTGTATGTATGTATGTATGTGTATATAATGCATATATATTTTTATATATACATGTAGAGAGAGAGAGAGAGAGAGAGAGAGGGACAGAGAGGGTTCTCCCGAGTTTTAAGCTTACAAAAGGTGTGTTATTAACACTTTTTACTGCAAATCCTATATAAACATAAGGCCAACTATTGATGTTCCAAAAAGTAGATAGAACGTGTAATATAAACAGTAAATTACATGAAAATGTATTCAAATCATATTTAATAAAATTTAAGATCTTTTCTATTATGTGTAACTAAGTTCCATAACCGTTGTCAATTTTCGAAATCAGTTTTATGCTGATATGGTGGTGATTTTAAAATATGTTGTATAACCGCTGTCAAATTTTCGAAATCAGTTTTATGCTGATATGGTGGTGATTTTAAAATATGTTGTTTAAGAGATATATCAGTTAATCCCACACCCACTGAACAAGAATCAAATACAGAATCAAATACAAACGCATGTCGAATTAGTTTAATGCTAACTAGCAATTGAGAATCTCGCGTTGCCGCGAGGCTCTTTTGGGTTTTATTTTTTTACGAGATTGTGATCCGTGCATTGTTGCGAGTAAAAAAGACTATGTTAAATAACGAAAGAGTAAGGGTCTTAGACGAAATCCTTTAAAAAACAATAGATAAAAAAATAGTTTAAAAGATTTTTTAAAATTGATTAAGAAATTACATGATATATTTTGTACTATGATATTTTTATAAAAGTTCCTTAAATATTTTTTGTTAGTTGATATTGATACTAAAAGCATCCAATGTTAATTTTATATTATCTAAAAGAATTGTAGTTTATTTATTTTAAATAAGTGCAATAATAGAAAATATATATTTAATGGATAGAGAGAGTTTTTTTGTATGACAGAAGAAGAGGTGAAATAGGTCAATGCTAAATTTTTTATGGTTAATATCAAAAGCTATATATGTTTACTACACAAACCGACCAAAGTTTTAATAAGCATTATAATACGGTAGAGGTAATATTTGAATTATAAATATAATAAATATTTTTTTATATTTTCACACCACTAATTCACTAAACACCATGAATTTCAGGCTCGGATCGTTCGGCCAGTCCGACCGGGAATCAGTGGGGGATGGACCGGTTTCATATTTTTTTAAAATTTTTTTAGAAATTTAATTAATTTAACGGATGAGTTGAATGATAAATTGAAGTGTTGGAAATAAGATTATGTTAAATTTTACATATAACTATTAAATACATATATAAAATGCTTAGATTGAATTATATATATATATATATATATATATATATATATATATTATAACACACACATATATATTACAATAATTATGACGTAATCCAATCGTTCGGTTCACTGCAGCATGAATGTCGTTAATCCTATAATAAGTTTTAAAATATTTTTTTATGAAGAAAATAATGAAAAAAAATAATACTACAGCATGATATTTATATTTAAGCTAATTTTCAACCCACCCCATCAATTCCGCAAGCATGTTTATTAAATCCAGATTCTCACTCAAAAAACTGTGGTATTCTACACCAAGGTCCCTAGTAAAATTATGCATTTTGTTTGTAGACTCTAACTTTTTTTAATTAAATTTTAATAATCACAACATTTATTTTTATTAGCCTGGATTAATCGCAACTTAGTAAATATTTATAAATACTTACAACTTTAAACTTATTTTGCTCCAATGATCCTTTAATAACTGAGATTTAACATCCGTTAGTTTTTTTTTATGAAATGTAGCCAACTTTGAGTCATTTTCAACTACGCGGTCGTTAGGTCTATATTAGGTCTATTTTTTGGTGTCTAGCCTCCATCATCATATGAATCTACCTTCAACAAGTCAAGTGGTTCAAATTAGAAGGTGGAGATTTACAGGTTTCACTTTCCAGTGTGCAAAAGTTTCAAATTGACGGAGCTAATAATAGATTTCAACTTTCTGTTTAGCGTTCTGGTCATATAAGCAGTCCATGTCATCAAAAATGATGAAATCAAACAAAACTATAAAATGAAGGTTGTTAAATGATTTCCCCAAATATCTTTTCAAATCTCTCAAATCAACAAACAATAGTCATAATGCGGAAACCCATGATTAGAGCTATGATATCAGTGTGTGTGTGTGTGTATGATTGTGTGATTGCTAGTGATTGAATGATAATAATAAACTGCTTGTTTGTATTGAATGTTCAAAAACTTACAAATGATCAGGGTATTATGCTATTTATACCCTATACAAATAGCTATATACAATTACAACAATACCCTTACGTAAACGAGAATTACATAGAAAATCCTAAGTCTAAGATGTCAGCTGTGGATGTTCACATGTCCGCTGTGGATGCATAAATGTCAGCTGTGGATGTTCACATGTCTGCGGTGGATGCATAAATGTCCGTTGTGAATGATAAATGAGTCGTCCGCTGTGTATGTTAGTCATCCGCTATGGACACTTGGTAATCCGCTGTGAAGTTCTTCATCCGCTGTGGATCTTGATCATCTGTGAAGTTCTTCATCCGCTGTGGATCTTGATCATCTGCTGTGAAGTTCTTCATCCGCTATGGATCTTGATCATCTGCTGTGAAGTTCTTCATCAACTGTGTGTACTTGAACTTCTTCAGTCTTCATCCGCTGTGACTTTTGTGCATCCGCTGTGGGCAAGTATTCATCCGCTGCAGACGCTTAACAAAAATTTCTTTTATCTACAAACCTGAAAAAGAAATTTAAACAAGAATTAGTGTATGTTATGAATGTTAATGATACTAATGTATTAGATATTGATTGTTTTAATGTTAGAACACATTATGATTGATTATGACAAACATCATCCTTCTAATACACTTGTTGAGTCCAACAAAAAAACTAAAGGGTTTAACTCTCAGCTAGTAAGTGATGGTTGGAGAAAAATAACCTCAAAGTCGAAAGTGTCTATAAATATTTTTTAAATTGGTATTAATCCCGACCAATTAATAAATGTTGAGATTATTAAAATCTAATAAACTTTTTTTTATTTAAATAATCTCGTAAACGAGCTATCTCGTATAAAATATATGTTAATTTCAAAATATTTATTACTATAATAAAAAGAATGGTTAGTTGCTATTGACACAACACTTTGTGTTATCATAAAATAAATCTACTCTATAATTTTGAACTTTTAACTCTCTAAAATCATTCAAAATTCACATTATTTCATAAGTTTCAACATGGATGGCTTTATACCCTTCCCCTATTGTATAATTTAATATAGTAGATTGTTTTTTACTTTTCTAAAAAATAAAATTATCTCCTAAAATATTAAAAAACCAATTATATATCTTTTAGTTGACTTCCACTTTGCCTAATCAAATTTAGCAAACAATCGTTACCACATTTAAACTACTTTTTGAAAAAATAAAAAAAAAATATCAGGACGAGTTAAGGTACTACAAATTAACTTGTCTTAAAACTCTTTGTTTCAACATTGTTTCAATTATAATTTGAAACACTAAGTTTTTATCTTTCTACTCTAATAAAAAAATTATTTTGGTGTGACACGTTGATCGGGTGGTGAAAGTTCAATGTTTAACAGCTCTATTTCCGTGTTTTACGTGTAAATTAATGAGAAATAGAGTTACTTTTGGGATTATTTTGTGTTTGTAGGTTAAACATGAAGAATAAGAAGAAATTGGAAGAAACGGGATGAAAATTGGAGCTCGGGAAGTGAAGATATGTGAAAGTGAAGTTGCAGGACAACGGTTTCTTAAAACGGGCATAACTTGAGCTAGGAAAAGAGTTACGGGACCCACGACCTATCAACGGAAAGGTATCGAAAAGCTACACCTGAAAATCAAGGTTGTACAGGGGGGTGGCGCCACTGACGCCTCCATAGGCGCCACCGACGCCGGGATCCGGATTTTGTTATGAGTTGACCTAATTTGAGGGGTTTTAAAAGGGTAAAAACCCTATAACAAAAATAACCTTTTCACACCTCAATTTTGGACAAAAATTAGGCATTTTTTATCATCCTCAAGCTCTTCCAACATCAAGATCATCAAATCTACAAGATTCATTCAATTGGCTTTGAAGATTCAATGATGAGGCAAGGCTAATTCGTTTGTGATTCACTTCGGGGGACGGGTTTGTGCAAGTTGCTATCTTTCTTAGTTTGTAACCTAGATTTGAGATTGAATCTTGAACCTCTTAAGTTCTTTTGGATTCAATTTATGATTTGATTATTTAAACGGTTTGATTATGCTTAAACCTAATTTTGATATTCTATAACTTTGGTTGTCTTTAATCATTGGGTGATTGATTATTAAAACTAGGGTTTATTATTCAAATTGGTAATTGTGTGAATAAAGTCCTTTAAACTTTAATCCACAAATATCAGTTAAATCATATTGTTAAAAACCTAAACTTTTATTTCATTCATTTAAGTATTTCTCAATTAAATCCATAAATCAATTTACTTTTCAGTGTTTACTTATTATAGTTTAATCGTTGCTAGAATTTTCCTTTGATTCCCTGTGGATTCGACACACTTTTCACCCTTTACTATTAAGGGTGATTAGGCACTCTTTTATTTATATTTTTGACCGACCACACGACATCGATCACACGTGACGGCACCACATTCACTCTCACCAAAATCTTCCCGCTTCTCTATTCTATTAAATAATTACCTTAATTATTAATAATATTATTTAACTTTTTTAAAACAGAAATACTTTTTTATTAAATTTGAAAAAAGATCTTCTTATTAAAGTTATTTTTAAAAATATTTTTTATAGAATAACAATTTTTTACAAAACATCAAACTTTTTTAAAATTAGTGTTTTTAAAAGTTAATTTTTTATAAACAAAAAATAATTAAAATTAAAATATATAATAAGAAAATTTTTAAAAATGATACTTATAATACGGTTTGTTTTAAACAAAATATTTATTATTTTTTTTGGAAAAAAAGTTTTAAACCAAAAGTTTAAAATTTGATATAATTGTTTTATTATATTTTGTTCTTATTATACGTAATTTCAATTATATTAATTTATCGTAAAATATCGTTTTATACTTGATAAAATTTTATTATATTTAATATTTTATTTGTTCAACCCGCGTAATTCATAGGTTTACTAAAGCTAGTGTGACATATTAAAGTATTTAACTACGTTTTCTACATCATACTTGACCTTTTCTTCTACACAAAATCAGACAACGTTTTAATATATAACGCTTCCTAAATGACCACATCACAAGGTTCATTTGAATTATCTATATGACCCTAAGGAGTGTCTTAATCTCATCATTAAGTGTTGTATCAGTCTTACTACCACTATCAAACTAATTTGAATCACTAGAGTCATTAAAATCAAAAATTCCAAGAGTATTAGACAAATTTCTAGTTACTCCACCAGAGTTGACAGCATAGATTGTGTTAACATCAAATTTATCTAACTATGCACATATAATTACAAGTAAAAACAAAACACATCTTGGATTAAATTTTAAAATAGAATAACAATGAAATGACAATCATTGAATATGAATCAAATAATTTCCTCAAAATATAAAACGCCAAAAAATGGGCTATGAATACTCACTTGATAAATGGGATACGAATTCTAATGTGCTAGATTGGACACCAACGGTTTCCTCGCGGTTTTAACCTAAGGAAATGTGTCTTAGATTAAAAACAATATAACGATTAAAGACTAGATTAAAGTTTCAATTGAGATTTGGGTTTAATTAAACCTGGCAATTTTAACCCATAGTAGTAAAAAAGGGTTAGCTTGGGTGAAGAATTTTTCTATTTTGGATTAAAATGGGCAGTATCATAACAAAAAACAGGTCAAAATGGGTTTTCAGAAAACCTCGAGTTTAGAATGGGTTGGAATAGGTAAGAACAAGTTCTCAAATGGGCAAGAACGGGCAATTGTTTGTCGACAAGAACAAGTGAGCCAGTTGACCACCACCTTCGATTGACCACCACCTTCGATTGACCACCAGTGCTGCACCTCCATTGTCAACGGACCACCACCTACCAACCATCACAGCACCACTAACCAACGCTGCCGCCAGCACTACCAAGCATTGCCGCTGCAACCACCACCAACTATCACTGCCGCAACCACCACCATCACTGCCGCAACCACCACCGACCAACGCCACAGCAAATCACCACCTCTGCCACAACCACCACCACCACCACCAATCAGTACCACCGCCAACTAATGCCGAACCAACCACCAACCATAGGGCATGCCTTCAATTTTGTTGCAAAATTTTACAAAAATTCATTCATAATATGTCACTCACCGGAGAAGAGTGTCTAAGTTTTGCTCTACGGAAAATTAAATAGGGATAACTCATTTTAAGTTTCTGAAATTGATTTTAATAATGTGATACATCTGTGTTGTTTTAAAACATAGAATAGAGAAATAAAATAACTAAAACAAAACAATAAATATTTTAAAATTTGGTTTACGTTAATCTTCTTTTATATAGTTTAACTATTAATTCTATTTTGTGTTCAGAATCTTCATATTATCATTCTCAACGTGGTGGTCTCCGTCTTTCATCTCCAACAGATCGGTTGATAATTCGTGATCATTGTAATCGATTCTAAACCAAGGATCCTTGAAACAACTTTTATTTGTAGTTTATATGTTTTTTTATGGTTTTTGTTGGAAAATCGAGAATTTTGTAATTTTTTGAATTGACCCATCCTAACTCGACCCATCCTGACCCGACCCGTCCTGACCCGACCCGTCCTGACCCGAACCCACCCTGACCCGTTTTTGACTGAACCCATTCTAAGCGGCACCTATGTTGACCCGAACCCGTCCTTACCCGACGCCCGACCCGACCCGCCCATTTCGCCCGGCTTAGGTTTAACGAAAATAATGAGATTTATTTATAATTTAAAAATAATGGAGTTTGAAAATAATAATTAACAATAAAAGGAAGTAGATTAAAGGCTACTTAATTAATAACGAATGATTAAATAAGTTTGAATTTTAAAATGTGAAAATAATTAATTCTAATAATTATTTATTAAATATATTGGTTAAAATTATTAATAGATATTTAATTATTTAAATTATCAACAAATTATTAATTTGAAATAATTTGAAATAGTTTATGTTTGATTTCAAGTAATTTTATAGAATCTAAACTTATAAAAAATTTATATTTATAGATTTTAAAACTTATAAAGAATTTTATAACATTCTATAACATTTAAAATCTTTTAACAAAAAATATAAGAATATAAAATTAAAACTCTTGGAAATTTAAGAAATTAAACTTATTTTCTGGAACAAATTTAATTATCAAAATAATTTTTATATTAATTTAATAAGGTAAACATAATTTCTAGAATTAAATTTATATAAAAATTGATTTTAAATAAATATGGGGGTGGCACAGTTCGAACACTGATCTCTTCTAGATTTAATGAGAGTGTTAACCAGTATGCTAGTAGCCTAATTCCGAGTTTAAACCCGATAAAAAAATTAAAACCACAATTGGAAAAAAAAACCCACAAATTCGATATAAACCCTAGTTTGATTTGATTCCAATTAGCCACCAATTCGCGATTGTTAATGGAATTTAACCTCAGGACTTTTGATTCCTAAGTGGAACCGAGTGTGTGTACGTGCGCAAACAATTACCAGAATAGAAGTCAGGTAAAAGACATTAAAAACAAGATGAGTTGCGACAGGCATGATGTCAATTTAGAATGATATTGATGATGTCAATCCAATTACTTTCATGTGAGGATTTCAAAGGTGCTCAATAAGAAGCACACTTTCAATCGTGGTTTAGGATGGTTAGAGGGTGAAGGTCAACTATGATGCAGATTTGAAAGATTTGTGGTACTCAAATATGCAATGCGTGTGTGTAAGGGATCAAAGAGGATGTTTGCCCTCGATTAAATAGGGTTAATTTTAGTTGTTTCATGATCGACAAGTTATGATTTTGATCTGGGTGTTTCAAGTATAATTTGATGATTGTTTTACTATTTCACTAGCAATTAATCGAGCGTTTGAATTCAAATTACTCAGTAGCATCTTACTACTCATTTGATTTGATGATTTGGTCAACAAGTAACCTGAAACTACTTTGATTTTTGAAGTGGATCTTTCTGTTTCGACTAAAATAACATTATTGGGTTTGAATTCATTTTGTAACTGGTCATAGGTTTGAAACTAGCGCAAGAAGGCAAGAAACGACATAGTTAAGTTGAACTTAGTGAATTTTGAATATTTGGGAGTCGCTAGAACTCACTGAATGTTTGGCCGGAAAATAGGGGGTCGACGGTTGAGGTTGGGTTGGTTTAAAAGAATTTACAGATTAGCCACCGAAGTTTATCAGGTTAATATTAAAAGAATAAAGTTTTCAATTTATCTTTTAACATACACCCTAGATTTTATAAAATCCTAATTTTAGTAATTAACAAATTATTAATTTATACAAATTTATAAACTTATAAATATTCTAAAAAATTTTATTTTAATTATTTATTTTAATTAAATTACTATAATCTCATAATTATTAATGATAACTTATAAATTTATAAATAATTATTTTTTAATTTATAAAATTAACATAAATTGAATACATACATAAATTTTGTCTATGAAGCACCTAATGATTTAAATAAAAAATTTGATTTACATGATTAACTTAAATGGTTCGGGTTTACATTTCAAAATGGATCAAATATTACATTAGAATCACCTTAAAAAGAGTAAATAGAGCAAACTAACTTTAAAAAAATTATCATGTGAATAAGTCTTATGCCCACATGAGACACAATGAGGTAAAAAAATTTAGTATTATCAAAAAATATATTTATAGTTATTCGAGTCATCTTGACACATTTAAACTTTTAATTGAATGTATAAAATGATTTTAGATTATCTTAACTCATTTAAAATTTTAGTTGGAGTATTATATCTATAAAAGTGGATTTTAGTCATTTTGACTTGTTTAAACTTCTAGTTTGATTTAATAAGTCTACCAAAAAGGGTTTGATCAATAGACTTTTAATATCCCACTTTTAGTTTAAACAGATTAAAATGTCTCATTAAAACTTATTATTATTATTATTATTATTATTATTATTATTGTTAATACGAATGTTTCCATTAACATAAAGTAATTGAAATTTGAGATTTTTTATTGTATGTAGTTGAATAGGTTGGTTATCCATTTGATAGTAGTTATGTACTTATGTTGCCAAAGTTTAGTAATGTAAGTTTATCCCATTGTTTAATGTCAAAACAAATTCAAGAGAGTATAAACAGATCATTGTCGAGCTAGCCTGGTTATGAGACGTTTATTGATGATGTTGAGGTCATTAACCGTCCCTTAAGACCTAGGCATGGTCATATACTGGCATTGGTTGAACGGTGAAAACTGTAACCCCTAACGTGCCTCCTAGTACCTATGCACTCACACAATAATATAATGAAATGCAAGAACAACTACATCAAGTAAATGAACAGTGGCAACAACAAATAAATCAACAAAGGCAACAACAAATAAATCAACTTCTTTTTATGACCAAAAACCAATTTAATGTCTTGTTGCGTTAGCCCGATCACCGGTGCAGGTCCAAGTGTTAAGCAGCGTGCTATTTTGTATTTGAAGACCCAGGATTGTGTGCCTAAATGGCTTCACTAAATTGGTTGTAACTTGAGCTAAGAATCTCCATTTTGGGCGTACAACCAGTCAAAATGACTGTTAGATCGAGGAGCACGTTTCTACAAATGTTGTAGGCAGTTTGGGTCCTTGTTTCGGCCCAAAATTGCATTATCCTTTGAGTATTTTTACTTTTTAATTTGTTTTTAGCTTTTGTTGGCTTTATTTATAGACTAGTTTTTGATCCGTTTATGTTTTGAAACCCATTCATTTGGATTTTATCTTGTATATTATATTCCTGTAAACTTGGAAAGTTGTTTAGTTTTGGCGTTTATAAAAATTATTTTTTCTTTATCATAAGTGTATGTTAGTATGTGAAAATTCCTGATTAACAGTATTTTTTGTAAATCAACGATAATTAAAAAAGTTGTTCCTAGTATTCGCTGAGAATTAGCAGGTTTAATTGTTATATTGTTTTTGTTCTACATAAATCGAGGATGAAGAAGAGGATAAAGGAGATGAAAGTGAATAAGTATTTCGGTTTCGTTTAGTTAAAAGTTTGAACGATTGGATGCATATTTTTATATATTTTAACATGTTATGCTTCTTTATATTAGAATGAAACCAAGTTTATTATGGTTATGTTATTTTGGATTAAACGAATCATCGGACAATTAAAAAATAACAATAAAAAGCAGAACGTATAGCCACGATAGAGGTGTACCATTTAGGAACTCTAAACTCTATAGCGACATTTGTCACAACTTACCTTTATTTTCAAATAAAAAATTATTTTAAGTTTGTAAATTGTTTTGCAGACAACCATATTGCGACAGACATTTCTACTTTCATCTATTGCGACGATATTGACCTATTGCAACAAAACTATGCAATAATTTTTTTGGTGACAAACTTTCGTTGCTATAGCCTATAGGACAACATTCTAATGCGTAGAGTTGACAATTGTCACCGCAATAACTTAGAATTCTTCTAGTGTATATGCATCATAAGTTGTTTATTTGTCAACACAATAATAAAAATACTATTGTCGTAATACAATGTAAACATTCTTAACTTAACATAACACAAAGATGTTAAATGTTTGATTAACAACAACAGGCTTAACATAATATCGGGTCAAAAGATTAAAATAATATAATAAATAGGTGTAATAACTATATTGTCTTATGATTGGACTGAGATGTTGAGCCATTCATGTTTTTACGGACAACAATAAATATCATCCTCTAACACACAAGGTAAAATCTATGTAACAATCATTGATCGGCATTTGATTTTATTTAATCACCACTGATCAAAGTGAACATCGATGATCAACATTATCTTCATTTACCATCATGTGTAATCATTATGTTGACGGAATATATGACTAAGCTATTCAATGTTAATTTTATTATCAACGTGATTTTTTGAATGTTATAATTTAAAGAAATAATTTCATATATGATTTTTAAAGATAATAGTCCATGTATATGACTATCATTTTATCTGCACAACTCCCGTTATAATAGTCTCATATTGCATTTGAACATCATGCGCATATTAGAAATATTAAAAAGAAAAAAAAAAGTATGAACAACAGACAGAGCATAAAAGTGTCAAACGATATAAATACCCAAAATAATGCATGATCAAGCGCTGAAGTTAAATGTTTTCATAAGAGCATTCACATCTCTCTTTTTATTTTCATCTCTATAATTACACTAAAAAACACTATTTTTCTTTCTTCTTTTCAATAAAATAATATTTTTTTATACTTTTATCATTACATTTTCTCTCTCCTTCACTCACAACCACTTTCAACAAATATTAAAAAATTAATAGAGATGAATAGTGTTTTATCAAATATAGAGATGAACAGTAACATATTCTCTATCATCCACTCACAACCACTAATAACCATTCTCTATAATATAGAGAACACACTAACAGATTTATGAAGAGCCTGCTGTGAATGCTCTAACAGTAAGATGATACATGGTACCATACTAAAGTACGTAAATAGCTAAGAAGTCACATATCTCATGGTTATATTAAATTTATTCTTTCTCTACGATATCTATATAACTAAATGTATAACCATAAATGTATAAGGGGGACAGAAAAATTATTATTTTAGTAATTTTCTCTATCAAGTTATCTATAACTACCACATAAATTAAGTTCCATTATTCTGAAAAAATATGAAGGATTTAAAAAGTAAAACAAATAAAGATTGAATAGTAAGTAGTAACAGTGGTTTTTCTTTTGTGTGAAAGGAAATGAGTTTCATCTTCCCGATGAAAAACTCTCCCCCCCTTTTCTTGCACTGCCACTCTGCCATCACTGCCAATCAATCCTCTCTTCCAAGCAAGAGAGAATATGTTGTATCATGTTACCTCTTTCTCTTCAACTTTTTTTTCCTAAAATCTTTATACAACAATTATAAGGATTTTAACTTTTTATTTATATACATTTAAATTCATCTATTTACTGATAAATTATTTGATATTGATGATTTATTATTTCATGATTGTTTTAAACATTCCAGCTCATTTCATCGATTAATTTCGTTGTTCGAAAGTGTGATGAATTTATGTACTATCTCATGTATTTCTTGAAGTAGCAAGTGCTTGATGATGAAGGGTTGGAAGGAAATTTCAAGTGTTTTGCTTTTGCATGTTTGTGTTTGTTTTTGTTGTGACTGAGACTCACTGCATGATTGCTGTTTGTCCCTCATTTACTGCTTATTATTCTCTCTTTCTTTTTCAACGTATTGTCATTTGTCTCCCTCCATAAAAGCGTGTAGTAATTAAGTAGTCACAAGAGTAGTTAGGATCTTACGGGTACAAAACATTTGAGTAAAAGATAAAATTTTGTAGTGTAGTTTAATAGTCATAAGTAATTATTCTTATATAGTCTAGGCTATAAAATATTTTAGTTTATCTGTTTACTTATTAACTAGAGGTAAGCAAAATTATGTGTTCGGAATCATAGTTATGGAAACTACATAAGGTCATCAGTTGTCAAGTCGGGACCAACGGCGTGAACCACATGGTCGCACACACCATAACATCTGGGACGAGCACGAGCATGGTAGCGAGAAAAAAAAGAGTCGTTTGATGTTGGAATGTGTGAAAAGATCCATTGGGCTCTATTTTAAAATTTTGCATTTTACCTTATAAAATCTACCCCACGGTTTATAAAAAATCATCACATTCCTATCTATTTTCTCTCCTTTCTCTCTTGAATTTTTTAAAAATCCATTCCACTAGAAAATGTCAGGTCATTGGGATGGTTTGTTCAACCAAAGTTTGTATCTCGTGGACGACGAACTTTTACAAACTTTGTGTTTAGTCAAATTGGTTCTCTCGATGAGGTCATTCCAGTTGTGATAACCAACATGTTTACGAATTCACTCGTGCGATAGAGTTGAAACAAGAGGTTTTAACAAAATATGGCGCGAATAAAGATTTTAAAGAAGATTATTTGTGAAGATACTTAAGGGGTTCTCGAAATGACTCTAATTAGTTGTGCCGGATGAGGAGGAAGTGCAACATGAACGAATACTAGATTGTTCGCCGCGTACGGGACTTTAACCAAATTGGATGATCGCATTGGCATCGACCTAAACTTAGTCGATTTATACGCCCCAACACAAGGACCAAGTCGCCCAATTGGAGGGGATCGGGGGAAGAAATATAATCGACTCAAAGTGTCGATTCAGAATTTGCGTCAAAGAACGACAAAATAACGTCAAGTATCGAGACACCGGCAAAAGCGAAAGCGTCTAAAGCTACGTTGCATAAATTTGATTTTCTTACCCGGGACTTTAGTTTTCTCACGGCATCAGACTAAGCTTTAATCAAAAAAATAAATGGATCCTATTCTAAAAAAAAATGGAAAAGGGAGATTAGTTAGATTAGTTTTTATTTATTATATTTATTTATTATGTGTTTTTTAATTATTATATTTTTAATGAATTTAATTTGATTATAATGTTTAATTTTATATTATTGTTTTAAATTAAACAATACATAGATAAATTAAGTAATTCATTAAAGCCACTAATCATCTGAAACACAAGAGAGTCAGGTTATTAATCAAAGGCTCTACATAATATCTAGTCAAAATCACATGGAATAATATTAAATGATAGCATTAATAGGAGCTCTATCTCACAACACATAACCTAGCATATTTATAACTCTATATCGAATCATTATGTTTTAATATTAATATTTGAAGTCGTAAAAACTACTTGGGAAATTATGTATACTTTTTCTAAGGATGGAAGAGGTGTCCACATCACATGTCACTAATAGTGAGAGAGGTGCCCACGTCACACACTACACACCATATCATATACCCACCAATTATATTATGTCATGTAGCATCATATTACATCACACAATTTTAGCAGGAGACATTCATGTCATTTCATGCGATAGAATTTTTTTAAATTACTTCTTATATATAAATAAATTACAAATTACAATAAAATTATATATTAAAATAAAAACAATAAAAACAAAAAATATATTAAAATTTAAAAAATTATTACAAACTAAAATTAAAAAGTACAAAAAAAAAATAACCCAATCTAATCTTCGTCATCCAAAACCGTGATATCCACATTCTCCACAATGTATTCCACGAGATTAAATCTAAGTTTAAAATGTGTATTCTCATCGCACAACTCTAAAATTGTATTTTCGTTCTCAACTTTAGTGGTCGATGGATCTCAAATTTGCACGGAAGAAATAGCGTTGCCGTCATTTTTTATAATCATATTATGGAGTTTATTGCACAAGTAAATTAATTTGACTTCTTATTTTTTCTATCTTCATCGTTCTAGCAGTTTCGAGCAATTATTTGCCACTTTGCTTTTAAATATCATCGAAATCTCGTTTCATATTTTTTTCTTGTGGACTCTTGCATCTTTTTTAATTTTTTTTTTCTTTTTATTCAACTAGATAAGAATATGATTTCACAAAAGTTAATCAGCAAGAATATATACCATCGACTAGATAGTAATCACGTTTATATTGATGCCCATTAACATGAAACGGACATATGGGGGCGGTTCCATTCAATTTTGGCGTGAAAAGTGGAGATTGATTTGAATATTATTGTCGATATTAGAAGCAGCTACACCAAAATAAGCATGCCAAACCACAAATCTTGTGACGCCATAGGTTCAAGTATCACTTTTGGACCATCGTGATCACCTCGATGATATTGTACTCGCAAACACGTAGGACAATTTTTTCATTTCTAATGAATGTAATCAATGCTACCGAACATTCCCGGAAGGTCATGTCTATATTGATATACATCGTACAATAATAAAATGTCATGGCTAGTGGGTTTTCGTAAAAATTCATCATCGTATACAATTATAATAGTGTTGCAAAAATATTCAAGACACTCAAAAGAAATCCTAGCATATATAGCTAAATATTTGACGTATGTGTCAGGTGAATTACTTGTTGCGAGTTGACGTATTGCTGAGGTTCGTTTTTGTATTGGCGTGAAACTTTATTTCCACCTTCCATTGAACCTTTCTTTAAAAACATGAAAAGTTGTTGCGTATGTCTTCAACAATACGTATAAATAAACCCCGAGGCAATCAAAACGTATTTCTAAAAGATTGAATGTTAGACTCATTCTGATTACTTTCTACTACGCACGAAAAATTTCAATATTCACCAAAAAAATAGTTGTACAAAATCAAATTGAAATCGCTACCAAATACATTTGAGTTAAAAGAAACCGAACAAATATACTTGAGCGAATAGAATGTAGAAAGTTGAGGCATTAAGTATTAACGATCACCGATCGATCTTTTGTCATGTATAATGAGTTTTGAGGGAATATTATGTTGTGTCAAATAATTCGAATGAAAAACTTAGCCTTAAAAATAATAATATATGTGGCGTATAGTCGTATATGCCTCGTATAGGATCCCAACTCCCACGTATAGTGTGTACATGTCGTATGAGCCACACAAACGTATAGTGTTATACGTATCGTATGGACGCCACTTATACGACACATATATATGTGACGTATAGGTTGGGCGTATGACTAATGTATCAATCAACAGTCTATCATCAAAAAAAAGTTATACATGACGTATAATTAGATGACGATAATGACTAATATTATCACTAGCAGTAGCAAGCAACTGTTTTATAAATGAAAAAAGAATAACATCACGTATACTTATGAATAACATCTTAACAATTAAAATAACAAAAAAGTTATGAATTATGTTATTAGTTTCCGTTTTATAGAGGAGAGGTTCTAAGAAAACCACAATGTTATGAGAAAGCTAGAAAAAACCAATGAAACCGGTCACATAATTTATAATTTTTTTATCACTACCCTCTATATATATGTGTGAGTATATATAAATAAGGATATCGATCAAATGAAAACCGTAGCATGGTTTTTCCGTATACGTCACACATAGGTTACGTATACGTGACCATTTTTCATTCGACATAGTGTTACATATACGTAAGACTCTTCGTTCTCGTATGTATGCTCAACATATATGTGTCAAATACTTAAATAACATCTTAACAATTATAATAACAAAAAAATTATGAATTATGTTATTAGTTTTCGTAGTTTTTTTTGTTTTTCAAATAACTATCGGTTTTTTTAGAAAATCTTCCCTACATATACGTCTATACACAATGTATAGCGTGTCAACTTTTCACTTGGCTATTTTAAATTTTAAAATTTAAATTTATGACCGTATATAAAACTTGAACTGAAGGGCAGATTTAAGATGCTACTGGTACTTTGATGCTTCCTTATAATAATAGCCTTCTCTCTCTCTCTCTCTCTCATGATGAAGAAAAGGAAGAAAGAAAAACCATCACTGCTGTCACATTTTATGGACACGACGTAAAGCAATTTACCAAAACAACTTTTTTCCCTATCCAATCCAACTCAACTCCCTCCTCCTCTTTTAACTTTAACACCTCCATAGCTTATAACATCTCTTAATCGAAAACTAAATGTCAACGTAATTAATAATTAACCTTTGTATCTATTATTGTTAGGTTGATGTTTTTAGCGATCTATTTGTAAACAACTTTAACTTTTATGTTTATAATTGAAAGATATAACCTCATAAATCAGCAAACAAAAGAAATATGTCTTTCTGTTCAACTTAAACATATATCTGAAGTAATATAATGCTATAAAAACTACCTTCTGTTCATCGTAAGTAGCTATACATACAAATATGATTTCTTTTTATCTAATAATCCTTGCTTAAACCTCACTAGCTATTATTATTACATATAATTTGCAATAGCATGCAAAGGAAGTGACGTTTCTGGTTCTCCTATTGTGTACATACCTTTGGTTGTTGTGATGGACCCGAACCTAGACCCCACTTAATTATTCGCGTACGGACTCTGTCCGTATATGTATATATCACAAAACATACGATCTAATAACCTATTCTTTTCTTTTTTGTTATTAATTTACTTATTATTATTCTCTTTATGATTATACCGATGGTTCTACTACAAGAGTTGGTTCTCTCTTAAATTTATAGATGCTAAAATTATTAAATAACACAACTTAAGATCAAATAATATACAGTGAATTACAAAGTTATATTCTAACAATAATAGAGGTTTAATAATGATAAAAACACAATTTTTGTTTGGAATCAAGAGGAATGTAATCAATGATGACAATGAGTAGGGTTGATTTTGATTGTTAATGTTAGATGCCAATAATGTATTATTAGAAGTAGATTAGATTAATGTTTAAAACAACTCGTAGTTTCTATATATAACACATGATATCATTAGTTACATTTTATGAATTACAAAGACATTTTAAGCTCCTTAATTTAAATGTTAAATATATGTTAGTTACTTAGTTTTTCTTAAATTTCTTTTATGTTTCAATATTAAGATGAATGTTCGAACTTTCATATTACGTTGTTAGAACAAAGAAATGGAAAGAATTTAAATTTTAATTATATTTTAGGATGAAAACATAATTTTTACTTATACTCTTAAAATTATTATATCTGCACTTTGTAGTTTTTTTTAACAAAAGAGTACACTAGTTTATCTTCTGGATATTTAATCTAGGACTCAAATTTAATTAGTAGCATATTTTAATTCCATTTAAAGTTTTTTGTTTGATTTCAAATGACAACCAATTAGAGGTTAATATAAATTAATAAGACATTAGACATGCATCTATTATTTACAAACAAACGTGTTGTGTGAAAGATTACAGTTACAAGAAAACATATCTACAGTAGTACTAAATTTTCAGACTCCTGTGATATTTTGAGTTAAAAAGAAAAGATCAATAGTATAGACATGCAAAACCTAACCCTAAAAAAAACAAGTGAAGAGACTGGACTCTAAACCCAATCTCTTTTTTATATCTTCATAAAAGACTCTGCAGTGCTTCAATTACCAACGACACTGACAACATCGAATTTTATATATATATCTATCTATCCAAATATTTACTATTTGCAATATTTTTGTATTTGTTTTTAAGAAATTGCATATATCCCTATTTAATTTTTAAAATTTATGCATATTCTTAAAACACAACTTCTAAATTCATATATACAAGAAAATATGTAATTCTTCAAACATTTTAAAAACATAATTTTATAAGTTTAAATATATATACAATTTCCTTAGTTTTTTTACTTCCTTTATTAAAATGTGGGTATGACACATTATCCATTTCTATTAAATTATGTTTTTAATGGTATATCTACTCTCCGTATGCTCCTAAATTACTTTAAACAAAATTAAATTATGTTCGGTTTTGAACTCAAAATTTTTTTAGCAGACAAAACCTCTATCAAGTAGGCTAACCTCGTATTAAAATTTACGTAATATGAGATTTTGATATACTTGCACCATTCATTTAACTGAAAATCATTTGATAAATGTAACCTAATTAGCTAGTTATATTTTTATGTTATGATGTATTACTAAAGGATGAGCTTTATTACATAATTGATTCGCTGGTTGAACCTCAAGTTATAACGTTTTGTTTTTCATGTTTTAGTCGTTAATCCACGAGGAATAGGGTTACCTTTGAAGTTTTTATGTGTTGTAGGTAAACATAAAGAATACTGAAGTTTTGGAAGTTTCGGTGTGCAAAACGGAAGTTGAGGCTCAAGAAACGAAAATGTGAAAACGTTGCGGGACCTTGTAAGCTTCAAATAAACATAACTCATGCTAGAAATATAATTTAATATAAGTATTATATATATATATATATATATATATATATATATATATATATTATAATTATATATACAACTTAACAATAATTATATATCCAACACTATAATTAATCATCGGACCTACCCGTTAAACCCATTAAAATTCAAAAGATAAATAAAAATAAAAAAAATTAAAAATCTGATCCGACCCGTTTTCCGGTCCAACCATCAAACTGGTTCGAACAGGTCGGTTCTTCAAAAAGAAAACGAGTTGAGATAGATCGCAACGGTGGTCCAACCAAATCTCGGTTTGATCCGAGCCTAATTCCATTAATTAATATGCTTATAATAACAGGTCTAACATTTCCGACATGAAAATAAATGAATACCAACAAACGATCTATCTAATGATTTTAATATAGTAATAAACAAAAAACTTAGGTTTCTAAATTTAGCAATTGAGTAGTGGAGCCACGTGCATGAATTATTGATGATTAGGTTTGTGATTCAAAATAAAGAGGCACCCTAGATGCTTTGGCATGTGGTTGATGAATGGGAAATTCGTTCTTTTACATGAAATGATATGACACCTTATTTCTTACCATTCTAACATTACATTCGTACCCTTATGAAAAATACGTTTTTAAGTCAAATCATGTTACAAGACAAAAGAACTACACAACAAAAACAAGAAATTCAAGATAAACCATATATGCGCACGTATATTTATCATGTATCATGTATGTATGCTTTCTTGTATATGATCACATCAGCAACTTATACTTTCGATTCTAGAAAGTTTCCACAAGGTATTATTATTTGGATTTAAAGGTTTGCAGTTCCGTCACTGTTTTTCTGCGTTGCTGTTTGATGTAGTACTATTTTCGTTTATTAAAATTAAAGACAATGATTACATATAAGAATATTATCATCATTCACGAAACATTGACCGTAAAAACTAAAAACTTTAAGGGAAATTACAATTGACCATTTTATCATTGTTTTAAATAATAGCTTTTGACCGGCTTGTTTTACATTTTAGTCGTTGTATTGTCACGTGATGATACCAAGTCATGCGATATCACGCACGTGACATTTCTTATTAATAAAAAATTTTCACCGGCGATTCGCATTGCCCTGGATCGCCCAGTGTCGGCGATTACTAGCGATATGAATGTTGCCCTGTATCGCCCACATTAAAGATTTTGATATTTTTTAAAATTTAATTACTATTTTTTTCAGATTTTTAAAATAGTAATTAAATTCAAATACAAATTAAAAAATTTCTATTTTTATTATAATAAAATTAAAAAACGAATTTAAAATTAAATTAATAATATGTTATGATATGTATAAATAGGGATAACTTTATTTATATTTCATATGCTATCCAACACACTTTTCATTTCCCATTTCATACATCCACAGATAAACATCAATACTCTTGTCGATCAACCCGCTCCAAACCGCCATCTTGGATCATAAATAAATGGAGGCGTCCAAAGAATCAAAAGCGTCACTATCCAGCAGAGTATATAATTGTAATTGATTTGAGTGATTTTGTAAGTGTAACGAAATATTTTTATATCATGCTAAGATTCATTCTAATACAAACGTGACTTCTGAAATGTTACTACATGAAATACATTTTTATAGTGTTAAATATCGTAAAAATACATTTAAAATGTATAAAAAAGTGTTATGGCACTTACTTGTTTATCCATAGTGTTAAATCTTCTTGCATTTTTTTTTAATCTTCAAAATCGTCGAGTTAAACATTCGTATCGCTATATATAAAGAAAATTACAACGGCGATACATACATCACATCAATGCCCTGACGTATTGCTTTGAAACTTGTAAATTTATTTAAAAATTGTACCAAACAATTACATACATCACATCGTATCGCTACAGTATCTCTGGACGGAGATATTAAACTTTTCTTTTTGAATTAAATTCAGCAATATGTATCCATGTTGTATTGCTATACATTGGTGATACCATATGCATTGATATCGCCGGTCAGTATAATCTAGCGATACCAAATGTATTGGTATCGTTGGTTGGAGATATTGGGACATTTGGCAAAATTGGATTCATCAAATATTTTAAAAAATTGAAAAGTCAATGGCTATTAAAGAAAACGAATTTGGTCAAATGACCATTCTGATAATTTTCTCAAAACTTTAGACACCAGAGTATAAAGCCTTGGTGGTTAAAATATTTAGAACATTATTTAATTGTTAGAACATAAAAATATTGCAAAATTAAAATTTAACATTGATAATTTAAAAATATGATAGGTTTAGTAGTCGTTCAGGAGGTAATGATACTCAATAAATCACATCTATAACAAAACTATTGTTAACGTGTGAAAGAGTGAGATGTGAACAAATAACATTTATATCTATCTTAATATCTTAAGGGATAGAAAATCTGCTATAGAAAGAATTCGTCAGCTCCAAAGCACACAATTGAATCAAATCTTCCAATAAGTCATCCATAAGTAGAGAACGCAATGATCAAGAGGGAATCAACATATAATATACCACCCTAAGCACACCATGCTCAACAATACACAAAGATCAACGAGAAGCACATTATGGCGATAAGCAATTAAATAGTATACACTGATCAATCAATATATAGTACTAAACAACAAGAGACATAAGATGAATAATAATATACAAGAATCCATAAGCATTCAATATACCATAGACACCAATAGAGAGCACACAATGAAAAACAATAGACATTGGTCAAGGATAAGCAAACAATGATAATAAATAAACAAGTAATAACATGCAACAGGTATGATGTGTGTTGATGTATATATATTTTTAATAAGGATTTTTCACACAATTGGGTTTTAACTTAAAGAAACGATTATCACCTTTAGACCAACTACACACAATAGGCAAATGCATCTATTGTATAGTAGTATAGCTTGAGTTAAGAATGAAGTATCGATGCGTAAACACAATAGCTTCCAATACTAAATCATTATCACTATTTAACCGATCAATTGCATTTGGATTTGTAAATATTAAATTAACTAAAACGATTAACAAGTTAAACTAATAAATCAAGAAAGTAAAGATGAAGATACACAATCAACTAAAGATACCACTTGAACCTTGATTCCACTTAGCATAGAATCAACAACTAGCACAAACTCGAGGCGGGACCATTTTTTACACATGATACAGGGAATTAGCCTAAACCCCCGTCAAGGTTATCTAGACATATAACTATTCGGAAAGCTAGAACGATAAATATACAAAATAACCACCTAAAGTTATGGCATGAGGAACTAGTGATACAATTATGTCAATGTTAAAGATGAACTAAACTCCCATTAAGATTGCCTAATTCCATAAATTTTTTGAAAGTTAACACGATAAACACATGAACACCACCTCAACTTGTATAAAAAAGACAAAATTATAACTACCCTTCAACTCATGAACATCAAACCACGATTACAAAAATCATTAGACAAAAGAGATTCATGACATATACCATGGTTTTCTCAAATATAATTATAAAAATTCACATTTGCCCAATTTGAGTTGATGTTTGCCTCCTCTTGACATTGTCAAACCATCTAAATCTCTGTTATATTATCTTATTCAAACTTATAAGAAACCAAGAAAAAACAAAAATAAATTATGGGAATAAAAATAGCGCAAACACCATAAAAAACCATCATATTTTTTCTTTTTTCTTGTAAAAATCCCATAACAATTTTTTTCATATAAAATGCCAACATGCTTTTTATTTTTTCTCACAAAAGGCACTCAACAATTTATTAAATATTAAAGTCCCTTCACACATTAAATTTAAACAAAATTGTAAAGTTTTCTAGAAAAATTTGGAGTGCTATTTTCCTTACTAAACTTATAATTATTTTAATCTAAAAACAATCATTCAAACACGTGCAAGTCATATAATAAGTATATATCATTGAATAAGTTATATTTAATGTAAAAGTAAATCATGTGATAATATGGATTAAGATTAGAAAGCAAAGGAATATATGAAATACGAGTACAAATAATTAGAAATTTTGTATGTGTATTTTAGAAAACAAAGAAATGTACCGATTTCATTTTGTACAGAAAAAACCATAATTTTGTTCAAATTTAACTTGTAAAGGGACTTTTATGTTTAAAAAATTATTAAGGGACTTTTGTGATAAAAAAATAAAAAGAATGTTAGTTTTTTAACTACAAAAAAGTATTAAGGGTCTTGTATGAGAAAAAAAAAAAAAAAAAAAGTATATTGGTTTGTATGTTATTTGCCCATAAAAATAAATGGTTGTGTTGGTCCTTTTGTTGGGATGTTAAGTGTCAACGATGATATTTGCGGTTTAGGGTTTTATAGATGTGTCGGATGGGATGTTATCGTCATATATGAGGTGTCATCTCTAATGATATGTGTAAAGCACTCGACAGTTGTGGAGGCAAGCATATGAAAGTGGGGAGTATTAATGAAGGGGATTGGAGAGGGCTGAAGAAGAAAGACAACAGCGAGTGGACGGAGAGGGGAGCGGGAATGGTTGATTTGTTTGTTTTTTTTATTTATTTATTTCTAATTGGGTTGGATGTTTTTTTCTTTTTGGATATAGAGAGAAATAGTAATTTCACATGTTCTTAATATAAGTTTTTTAACGTACATCTACTTTAAAAATCAAACATGTTACATTTGAGTGAACGAGGGCCAAAAGGGAGGGATCATAAGTATAATATAAACATAACACAAGGACTATTCGTGTAACTCTTCCTAAAGTTTTTAAACATTTCTTTTATAAACCAAAATAATAAATTGAAGATTATAAAAATTGCTTTTTTCAGAAGATATTTAGAATGAATCTTTCACAAGAAAGATGTTTTGACAAGTCAAGTCAATCTTGTGAAGATATGTTCGATCTATTAATTCAATGGTGAACTAGAATGAATCTTTCACAAGAAAGATGTTTTAACAAGTCAAAGCAATCTTGTGAAACTATGTTTGATCTATTAGTTCAATGGTGAATTCTTTGGGAAACATAAGCGTGACAACACTACTACTACTACTGATATATTAGTTAATAAAGTCTTTTTATGTTATTTTCCCTTGTTCAAATGCATTTATGTTAAGCACCTTAACTACTACTATTTTGCTATGACTATAATATTTATGGGGACTTGATTCAAATAATAGTAATAATAAAATGGGCATGCTATGCTAATAGTCTAATAGATGCTATGATGCTTTTTGGGTCAAAAGATGTTTAGATTTTGATAAACTCAATTCTTGCAATAAGCAATCAAAGGTGACATCAAATATTCTAATATTTTCTTTTGGCCGACAACAAACTTGGCAATGGAAGTTATCAAATCATGATCCCACTATGGATGGATTTAAGTTTGAGATGCTTATCTTTTTGTAGCTAATGCCTCACCACACTGGCAGGCAAAGATATATCTTCAAGTCTTGTAAATTTTCATTTCATGGGATACCATATCTTTCTTTTAAACCATAATCTTTAACCCATCATATCTATCTTCAAAACCATAATCTTTAACCTATCATATCCATCTTTAAAATCCAAATCCTACAACCTAGGATCCTGTCCAAAACTCCAGGTGTCATCGTCGTACCATGCTACCTTCACCTACATTATCTTTGTGAACTTATAATCATATGACCTGACAAACCAACCAATGACCCATATGAGGATTATCCATCACACCCAGATTCATATTGAAAATAGTCTACTAGTTTAAAAAGGTTATAAAATAATGTGCCTAAAATAAGTCTAAGAGAATGCAAGCATATTAAAACACAAATTTTGAAGGTCTTTGTAATCAGTGTTTTTATGAGATTGATTACGTAGTAATATGGTAATGTAACCACGAATTGTATTCGTATATAATAGATATGTAGAAACATCTTATGATAAAGTTACACTAGCTGTCTTTTCCAATGGTAGCAACGTTTTCATGATCAACATAAGTTACATGAAGAAATTTAACCACAAGGTTCAACTTAAATCTGAAATTTATACACGCGTTATGCTTCTTTTGCACGAGTACTAATAATAACATAAATTTCTGGTTTGCAATTCAAAAGGACCAACTTCAAACGACCACAATACCATAGTTTTAGGAGTTACTCTTTAGACTTTCTGGATAACAACCGAATTAGCAAGGCCGGCCTGCTCAATGGTCTGGTCTGGATCAGTGAGTAGCTTGGGTGGGAACCCAACCGTCTGCAGCTGATATACCCTTGCACCATCTGGTCTAGACGCATTAATGAAGGCTCGAATATCTGCAACAGTGTGATGGTGGTTAAAGTGGCCAATTATCCGACTACCGTCAGCCAATCTTAGCTGAATAGAGGTTGAAGGTAATGTGTTGTCCACAACAACACCACCAGGAGGAGGAGTGGAGTCGGCGGCAGCATTTGAAGTATTAGCAGCTGGTGCTGCTTCATCTGTGTTCCTGCCTAATGTTCTTCCGACCCCTTGAAAAGCAACTGTTGCCACCACGGGTTCCTACAAGATGAACAAAAACCAGGAAGCTCTAAAATGCTGATTTCAGGCAAGCAGACTAAAATCATGTAGTACTGATGTATTACAGTGATAAGAGGCAAAATTTCATATATATACACAGAATTGTACCAGAAAACCAGAAAATAATTTTTATAAGAGAAGCACGAGAGGAAGAAAGAGAGACTCACGGTATGATTTTCATCCCTCCTTATCAGATTGACGTGAACAGAGGATCTTCTATCTGCAGGCTCAAGCTCTCTTGGACACTCGGATTTTTTGATGCTCTGCATAAAGATTGCTCAAAACTTAACATATGCAAGGAAAAAATAGAAGAAACAATTATGTTGAAAACCAGAATTTACAGGTTAAACATGGCAAAACGAGTACAAGTATATATACAGGGCAAACTTGGTTAGGCTGAAATCAACACTTTATAACCAATTTTGGAATTTAGAAATAAATAACGCATACAAATACTTAAATAATACCACTATAAATATAATTATTTTTTAAATAAAGGAAACTGTGGAGGTAGTTAAGCATTTCAATGCACTTTGATCAACTATCAACCCATTTGGCTTGTTCAATTTGTAGCTAAGTCTTTTAATTTTAACCATCCCACCCAATGAGGATACAATAGCACCCATTGAGGACACATAGTAACTATATAGTGGGTAAAAATTGCCACCTTTGACTCAGAAAACTGGTATAGTCATTGTATTTACCAACCTCAAGGAAAGGAGCATTTTCAGGGTCATCCAGCCTCCTCAAAGGCCCATCATTAACAGTAAAACCGTTTCTCCAGAAAACAATGTTGTGAACCACATGCTGGGGTTGTTCAGGAGCAGCCGGTGCAGGGACTGGCTCACCAGTCAGTGATCTTGCAGTGCCTGTAAAACTTGAAGAAGGACGAACATTTTCCATGGGTCCCTCAACACCGCCCAATTGCCTTGCTTGATTAAATATTTCATCCACATCATTACGCTTACTAGGATCTTGGACAAGCATACCACTGCAATAGCATTATGAACAATGTTAATAATACTCATACATCACGCACCCTCGCCTGCGTACATGATACAGTGTATAAAATCCTATAATATAACCAAAGGGCATGTAGCCCAATGGTACCAAGGTGTTAAAATGGTGTCCCTCCCAAGTGATTGAGGGTTCAAGTTCCATTTAGGAAAATACATGCAACCATGCACTTTATACAACAAAAAATGCAAAAATAATGGTTTTTGGCTCATCAACAAATCGAGTAAGGAGTGGATTAAGAGAGAAATGAACACAAGACTTTAAACCCGTTTCACATTGTAGAGGCTGATGGTCTGGAGTTTGGACCATAATTTGGGTTGGAAAATGAACAGTCTTTGGCACCTGTTCTAGGAGGTTTAAGCCTGTCTTAGCATCTTACTATGATCCACAAGAGAGCAAATACAAAGACGAAATCGTGGCCCCTTGAATGTATTAGAGAGAAAAAAATGGATCTTCACCAAGGTGTTTTCAAGAAAGAGAGTACTCGATACTTGCATTAGTTAGCATAGTAACATGTGTTTCCATAACTAACAAGCTGTTCTATAGAAGGTAAATAATTAGTTCTATTCCAAAAAATGTTACCATACTACCTACATGGTAATTAAATCAAGCATATCATCAATTCACTATGAATACAACTATATATACATACAGGTAACAATAGTAATTTATAAATAATTAGCTCTGTACTAATGTATAGAAGATCAGCATATGATAGTTTTCAGGCTTGATTTGATGATCATGATAAGATATTTAATATATTGAGTTAAGTATAAACCATCTTGGGAAAGTTGCATATCCAATATTGTATTTCCATTCTTGTTCTTATATAATACCTTTGGTTTCCTATTAGGCAATGCATTACCAGGGTAATCAGAAGAAGGAAAAACAAAAAAGGACTCTAAAAATTATGACATGTGCATGAGAAAACCCAATTGGAATGGTGTTTGATAAATAATGAAGGCCATAATGTAGCAAATAAACTTAGGGGATGTTTGGCAACTTCTGAATGGGTAAGTGCTGAACCATTAAGAGGTCTAAACCATTAAGTGTTGAACCAGTAAGAGGTCTGAATCATTAAAAGCTAGTATATTGCTTAACTATTTAGAGGCAAATGTCTGAACAATTCAGATAAGAGCTCTTAATCATTTAGACTCAGTATAATGCTTAACCATTCAGAGGCAAAAGTGTTTAACCATTCAGACATCTGCTCACGAAAAAAACACTCAAAACCATTAAGTGTTGAACCATTCAAACATCTGAACTATTAAAAGGCTGAAACAAACAACCCCTTAATTTAAGAACAGAGGTGTATTTATCCTTCTTAGGGAATATGAAATCCGATATCTAAAAATTATAAAAGCATAATTTTCCAATTTCCTATCAAACTAATGATAAAAAAGACCCTCTTTATTTAACATCAAAATCCATGTGTTTTTTAAAAATAAGTGCACCTAAAGCTTTAAAACAAAAAATCCTCTATCTATCTTTCACACAAACTTTACAAATGAGTAAGTGTACACCCCATTGCACTATAACAAGCACCTAGATCTACACCAAAACGACCTGCCTTTACATTTATGAATATCTTGCCCAATTAACATAACAACATGCATTGTGGCAATACATATATAGTTCATGTGTATACCAATCTTTGATATATTTGTAGTGAGGTATCCACATCTAAAGCATCATGCGGGGCATAGAATACTAAAACCAGCTTCCAATTTTTCACAAACTTAAAGCTGATGGTACTGTGGTAGTCTATGAAATGCAAATGCTCTTGCATGACTTGATATTGAAACTTAACTATGTTAGCAAACTAAAAAACACAAAACATTATGGGATATCTAACTATACAGCTCCATTAGAAAACTAGTTTATCAAACATAAGATAAAATCATCCTTCTAAACATTAAGCAACAACTTTCACAAGCAAATCTTCAAACAACTTTAAGCTCAGAACTTATCCATGAATCAGTCTACCCCCATTTTCATCAAGGTTGTGGATATACATTCTTAAAACTCCACAAGTCCAAACAATTACCCAGGTTCAGTTCGAATAAAGAAAGATACATCAAAGCTCAAGTGCATGAAAGTGACTGCAATCTACATAACATTAGGAGAAAATCAAAGCCAGTAGCACTCTAAAATTAAGCCATGTTATGGGGTGTTTAGATGTGTGTTCAAATTGATCATTGTAATTTTCTATCCTTGAATAAGAGTGATTATAATTAATCTGATTATTTAGAATAACACAATCAGATATAAATATGCAGAAAGAATACTGTATCGAGATAAAGTTATAAATAACCCATCTTCCCTCTCTCTAATCAAGTAATTAACTAATTATCTGATTTCAGTTCACTAAATTTCAACAATCAGCATTCAAAATACACATTCATACATCCAAACAAGTAGTCATTCCACAAGTCCACAACCAAATCCGTAGCTACAAGCTCTCGGGTTCCAAAGCCCCCTTCATCCTAAGCCCTAACGGTTTGAATAACACAACCCAACATGTACTCACAATACTGAATTAGAAAAGCCTCCACATATACCACAAAAGGTGTTTAATTTCGGTATGAAACAACTTCTTATGTTCAAAAAGAAACCAAAGCTACAGTCTTTCTACAGTATCCGCGATCTTTCTACAATTCTCTCAACTTATAGGCCACAAAACATGAGATTAACAATAAATAGGATCAAAAAAAGAAGTAATTGGAAGTTTGAGATAGGATGATAGAGTAGCAAAAAGTGATGAAGAATATATGTATATAAAATATATATCTAGGGCTTGTGAGTGTGAACCTTTTTTCGCCGCCGGTATAATACTCCTGAGGGCCATCGGAGTCGCTGTCGGAATCATTGGCAGATGGGCGATTCAAATCGGAGAGGGTGCGAATACCACCGGGTCGACTCGTTGAGGGCTTCACCGGCTTCTTGTCGCGGGAGCTCATGGTTTCTTCAAGGTTTCACAGTGCCTTGGTAACTCGATTCACAAGAAACACAGAGACGGGGTGTTTGGATTTTAATATTACATAGTAATCAACTTTTATTTATTTATTTTTTTTTTTTCTCCATTTCGAATAATAGATATTATTTTAATTGGGTTAACGGATCTGTTTTTTAGTTGGGACCAACCACCTTTGAAAGAAACTCATAACTAGAAAATAGATCTCTAGCTCAACCCAATAGTATTTTAATCACATGGCACTAATGCTCATCACATTTTCCAGTGAGTATAAACTTCACTACCTACAATCTTATTTCTTGCTACCCATCATAGTTGCTACCGATCAACTATTAATGCTCACACTACATAGCTTAAATACATTAGTGAGTAAACCCGCAAAAGGTTATACTTAAACAATATGTAGTTCCTAATCAATTATTTCAAGAGTCGATAGATATTGATGTGTTTTATCGAAAACTGAAAGAGATGAAAATGACTTGGATAGTTGGATTCTAGACTTATGGTAATTGTAGAAATAGAAAGTATCATAAGTACTAGAGAAATGACAAAAAAATGTTGTTGCGCTTCATTGCTATGTTAGATTCTCGTTTTAAAGCGCACGTCGTTAAAAAAATTGGTTATAAAAAATATGTGATATGAATAAAGAGGCTAATACAACAGAAAAAGAAATCGATCAAAAAGTTGACACAAATTTTAATGGATGAACTATTTGAAGAATATGAGTATATGTATTAAACCTCGAGGTGAAATGATGTTTGATATTGTGAAACAAATGTTCAAAAATTTTACCATGACATAATGACTTTTTCTTTACTCTTTTGCCTATTTCTTGACGGATGGTGGTGTTAGATTGATTCACACGAAATCAGGACACCATTATGATGCGAAGGAAGAGCATAGACTTGGTTAAATGGTACTTGATACCAAACATTATCGAAAATGATTAAATGTGTGTTTATTATATAATTTATAATATAATTGATCTATTCAGTTTTCACTTTTGATAGTTTATTGTATAGCAGTGCATTCTCCACACGCATAACTGAATTCTTAAATCAAGAAAGGAATAAACATAATGAAGATTTGACAAAACTATTTCAAACATTGGAAAAGATAAGTTCACACCAAATATTTCGGATAAATTAAAATCAAGTCTAAGAAACCCTAAAACATCAAAGGGTGGAAGATTAAGACTTTTTGTTAGTTGAAAATTTCTCTTTCTATGGTCGGATTACCATTTTATCTTAAGTATATTTAGAAGATATTTCAGATGTGGTCAAGGATTTATTGGTTGATCTTCTTCAATCACGTGACATTTAAGCCTACAAAATTTATAAAATTTCACAATTTGATTTCTCCTTAAACGTATGAACATTTAGATGATTTGACATAATTTTAATGTTCACCTACACCACTACATGAACGTGTTAAATTCAAATACGTGAGAACTGATGATAAATAAACTATGCTCAAGAAAGAATTGTCAGACTTGAGTGATTTATGCTGACATAATTGAGAGAGAGAGACATTTAAAAGGGGGAGTCTCATTGTAAAACAAACGAAACTCCTCAACAATAAAAAAGTATTGGTATATAGAGTAACTCAATACTACCAATGATGAGCACTTGTCGTTGATAGAATTCATAGAGCTAACAAGTAAAGCTGAAAGTGACAAGTCACCACTAATGACTACTTGTTAATACTTAGGAATTATTGATGAAGAGTTGTAGATGCTGAACAATTTCATTTGTGATTGATATACAAGTTGTCGCTAATTCTTCATAATTCTAGAAAGAGTAAACCCTTGAAGGGATATTAAAATTAGGGCAAATAGTTTTCATAGAACTTTTAAAATGCTCAAATTCTACAAATCTACATGAAAGTCTATCTATTATTAACATTTGAGCTAAAGCCTTTCTAGTTTTAAGCATCAAACTTTCAAGTTATTAACGAAGTACTTCCACCCTCGACATCGTTCTCTTTCTTGATAAATAGGGTGCTTTGGTTTGTGTAACATTTTTGTATTTCTTATCACATACCTTACGATGTTGGTTAAGCAATGATTTGTCGTTAACAAGCGGGTCTGCATCACATTCATTCGACCAACACTAGCATCATGTTTTTTTTCTTCCTCGCATCAATATCAAACTTTCAAAGTGATACCCAAAGTTAGATTTAACGGCTTCTCTTTTGTTAGGCATGTTGTTTTGACTTTCTTTTCTATCCTTCGCTAGATTTGTCGAGTGATGAATTAAATTCTCTTATATTCATTGAAACCATGTCAGTTTAGTCAACCAGAAAAGCACCAAATTAATATAATAAGCAGAAGTTAATAAACTAAAAAGATTAATAAACATAATGACCCCCGTTACAAGATAGCAATGAACAATGACGGTATTAGAAACCTCAAGGTTTGATTTGATCGTAT
This sequence comes from Flaveria robusta, assembly GCA_025506415.1. Taxonomy (NCBI): domain Eukaryota; kingdom Viridiplantae; phylum Streptophyta; class Magnoliopsida; order Asterales; family Asteraceae; genus Flaveria; species Flaveria robusta. The sequence goes on along the minus strand of CM046469.1, from coordinate 18,998,515 downwards.
TGTATCGTGTTATGAATATAATTAGTGAAAAATCCTCAATCGAAGGCAATTGGTCTGCTAGTGTCATCTTACATACTCCCAAGCTAAAAGTTTTTTTTTTTCCTATTTTTATAGCGAGACGTATTTTTCCGAATAAGAGCATTCACAGCCCGTACCTCATTTTTATGTGAGTGGGTGCCTTATATTATAGAAGATGGTTGTGAATGGTTGTAAGTAAGGAGAAATAAAAGTTATAAGGGTTGTACCATGATTCCTCATATTTGGAGAATCACGGTACAACCTCATAAATTTTTTAATATTTTAAAAGTGATTGTGAGTAGATGAGAGAAAAATAATAATAATAATAATATAAAAAAATATTATTTAATTGAAAAAAAGATTGAAAAAATAAATATTAATGTAATTATAATGATAGAGATAGGAGATGGATTGTGAATGCTCTAAAAGACACAAAAATTAAGTTGCCATCCTTATTTAATTTCACCACAACTTTTTTTTTTCTTATGATGGTACAAAACACAATTAATCAATAATCATTTCACCGAGTGCTCTTTATCCTATGGAACACATTGTTGGAGAAATTATTCCACTTTATGAAAAGACAGAATAATTCAAATGGGAAAAAAAGTGGAATCCGATCAATCATTCCACTTCCTGTATCATTTTTTTTAAGAACTAATTTTATCAATCATCTCATTCCATTTCTAGAGTTAGAACAATGGCCGATACATCCAGTTCGAACCTGAGCTCGAGTAACAACTATGATGATCATCACCACCGGCTCAAACAGGCAGTCGATGTGGACTGGAGTTCAGAGAGTTCGGGCATGTCAGAACGAAGCTTGGCGGCTAGTCTACGAGTTTTCACAGAGAGTATGATGAGGAGACAGGTGGCAGAGCTGGAGATGATGAAGGCAAGGGAGGCGCTGAGGATTGAAGCAGAGAACCGGAGACTGGAGAGGGAGGCTGAGTTGACAGAGATGATGTTGAAGACACAGTTGCAGCTTACGTCGTTTATATGTTCACAGACATGTGACCGCAAACGGAAGCGCAGTGAAGAAGACGCTAGTGAGTCGCCGGTGTCCGACGAAAGGTGAAACCAGTAACTTTAACATTTATCAAGGATATTTTAGATACCCGATTGATGAATAAAATCTTGTGAAATGTTTTCTTATGTAATGCAGGGATGCAGCAATGTTGCTAAGCTTACTCAACTTCAGTCTCGGCATGTGATGAAGTCATGAAACCCAAGTTAAGTTGGTGTCAAATTTCACGTATGTAAGAGTTCTATTTGTATCGAGGTCTCTAAAGTTCTGATTACTACTATAAATGCAAATCAATACGTTTCAGATTATATATGTTATCTAAAAACCCGCACATTCAAAATACGACTTCATATTATTTACATTTAGTGGGTGAAATACTTTTTAGAGGAAGTCATACTTGGGGGGAGAGTTATGATCACGTTTCTGGGTTGCAGAGGCAGCAAGGAGAACCTTATGTCGTTCTGAAGCACTCTCCATGTACTCTTGGAGTGGTGGAAGAGAAGCACCGTCTGCATCTTTATGTACTTGGCCTCGAATAACCTATCATTGGACAACAATAACAGCGTCAAACTAGTTACACATTCACACATGAAAATTTTTCCTGTAATCATAGACATTGGTTACCTTTGACGCCCAACGCCTCTCTGCTTGTTGACACACGTCTCTAATATCCCGTCCAGACATTCTGGATAGTAAGTTATGTAGTTAGAAGCAACAAAAATGATAACTTCAACTACAACATAAGTCAAGAGTTTTATGGCAGACATGTATGATGCATTATGCACATTGGTTCATATACAATGAAACATCAACTTGAATTAGCACAACTAGTTTTAATTCACAAGTTTCTATTATTGCTTTGATGAAGCTTATAACAAGTCCCCACTTCCTATATTACTATGACAATATATTTTTGAAAGAAAAAAGTTAGCTACTTCTTTTATATGTTGTACTTCTTACATGGGATATCAACTTATTTATATCATTCTGACGTTAAGTAGTAGTTTGTTGGCTCAAAACTTATATGAGAATGTCAGCAAGGGCATAGCTTGCATAGAAAAAGAAGAAAAATTAATTAAATTACAAGAAAGGGTGATTTACTCTTCCGTAGCTGCAGCAAATTCAGCTAGATCAGTCTTTGTTAAGTGTTTTGCATACTGAGCTGCTATCTCCTGACGAGTTTGTTGATCAGGTAGACCAAAGGTAATCATGGAGTCAAACCGGCTAAGAAAGAGTTGACAATCAATTAGAAAACTCGAAACTGTTTCGCATCTTTAAATATAAGAAACTATTTCAAAAAAAACAGAGCAAATATGCACCTTAATAAAGCAGGATCAAGATCTTGTTTTCTATTAGTTGCAGCTATGACCACTACTTTTTTGTCCTGCTCAAACCCATCAATCTGCAATAGAGGAGTACACATAAACATATATGGCAGATCGACTAATTTCAGTACGCTCTGTGCTCCTAGCAATCAAGGGGCCAACCCATAAGGGAAAGAAATGTTACCTGACGTAATATGACTGACAAGATTCTACGAGTAGCTTCATGAGTTTCGCTATCACGAGAAGTAGCAAAGGAATCAACCTGTTTTACAATCAGATAAGGGTGAATTCCAACATAAAACACATATTCCTTAACAAGAGAACCAGAATGAATAGTCACAAGTCATTGAGGTTTGTTTTCATCAATACCTCATCGAGGAATATAATTGCGCCATTAGGAATTTCATTGGCAAGTGTAAACACTTTTCCCAACAACCTTTCACTTTCGCCAAAATATTTTGACATGATCACCTCCAATGGTACATATAACAATGGGGCACCCTGCATAATAGAACACTCTCCTTTTAATAAGCCATTTCATTTAAATTAGTATTATTTTATACTAAAATCATCCTTGATCCAAAATATTCAACAAAAAGCATGCGTTATATTGTTCTACGAGTATACATATATAATTAATTAAGTATAAGATAGCACCTAAAAATGTTAACATGCAGCCATTCTTTCACAGACAAACATGCGAACTGTTGGATAATTATTACATTCATATATGTAAACAACGATTGATGAAAACATTGCTCCACCATCTCCGCATGTAACAAGTAGATTTTTGCTTGCTTGAATTTCATCCAAAACTGGACTTAAGAAAATAAGGGAATGACAGTCAAGATTAAGGGTGTTTGTCGAATAGGTTTTTAGTTTCTTTGGTTTCCTCGAATTGGAAACTTTTTAAAAGTGAATTCGCATGCCCAGTCGCATTTGTAAACCAAACCAAATTCGGATTTTAATTAGAAAAATCATACCCATTTGAATTTGAAAAACCAAAGAATAATTCAAGAAACAATTAATTATTATGCAGGAATACATATGTATGTGCATATATAACTATATGCAAAAGAATAAAATATATATACAATTTGTATTCGGTTTTCAGTTTGGTTAAAAAATTAAAAGTTTGTAACTGGCTTTAACAACTGAAATTTGTTCGCTTCATTTTCTAAACCGAATCTGCGTGCAGTTAGGTTAGAATTTTGGATGTTTTGGAGTCCAATTTAAATACTAAACACCCCTATTCAAGTTGTACTAAGACAGCCTCTGAAAAAACATCTAGATGCATGCTCACGGAACAAAAAGGATATGAACAACATTGCAAGCTTTATATATAGGACCAATTTACTTAAAATACTAATGGTATAAGATCACAAAGAAATGCATTAATTTAGGAGTAGAAACAGAAACAAGCACACATAATGATTATTTAGAATAAATAAAAATCAGAAGGAATAGTTGATGGCAATGAGACAAACAAATTACCGCTTGATTAGCTATAACACGAGCACAGGATGTCTTCCCAGTACCTGATATCAAAGTAAAACAAGTGAAGCAAAGCACATTAGTTTCAGCCTATCAGTTAAGGCAACCAAGTCAAGATACACCAACTACCCTTGGGTGGAAGATCGAACAAAAATTATTTGAGTTCCAAATCCACATACGGGTGAAATAGGAGATCTCAACAAAGCTTTGAGGTTCAGGACTCCACAGAAAAAGGGCATTTCAAAGAGACACAAAACATATAAGCATTAAACAGAGAGCTGCTTATAATGCAGACATAATTGTCAAATTGGTCTTTGAAAATCACAACATAATAAAAATGGGAACAGACCCTTCTATAAATTGGCTTATGCAAAACGGTACACTAACCTAAAGCAATCCGATTCTTATCTGGAAATATTCATATGAAAATTGGGAAAATTATCTCAAACCAGCAATTAATAACTAACAAGAAAGAGAGTCAGGAATCTTTCAAGAAAGTAAAAACTTATTGAATCTTTTAATATGTTACAAGAACATAGAGTTTGAATGACAGGAATATTGTGTTACAGCCTAGGGAACTATAACTACTTTCTCAATAAATTAGGCAGCTGTAAGGAGCTTGATCATGATATAAACTTGTTATCTTCTATGTAGAAATTCCATATATAGCATAGTTACATGCATCCAGAAATATTCATGAAGGTGCTAAAGTCCCGAGAAAAACCTGGTGGACCTTCAAACAGTACTGCACGGGGTCTATTTGTCTCAAACTTGCACCGAGTTCCACGAGCAATTTCATCATAAACCTCGGGGCTCTGCAGAGCTAGCAGTATTGTGTCTTCTATATCTCTACATATAGAGACTCAAAATTAAAAACATAGATCAAGAAGCTTATTTAAAATAGATCCATTATTTGCAATGTTTCAACTCATGCAAGGATACATGTACCATTTAGAAAAGAAAGGTGAAAGATGAAACTGCATATATGTATCACATCTAATAAAAATCACCTGAGGGTATGTTACAACTACAGATGATATTACAGGAAAGAAAAGTTAAAAAGAGGCATAGCTCATGCTACAACAATGATACTACACCCTCTAGTAAGTTCAATACCTTTTCTGCTGATTATATCCAGCAATATTTTCCCATGAAATCTCAGGCTTCGGGTACTCTAGTTGAGGTTCCTTAAGTCCATAGATCTTAACTCCCATGCCCTCTAGACTGGCGACTGACTTATCCATAGAAGGGTTACGTGGAGAATCTCCTCTCCTGTCCAAAATCCTATTCTGTCCCACTCCTGCCAATTTTAACACAGATACTAAAGCATCAAGCTCCTCAGCAGTAAAGCTCCCTTGCTTAATGAACTCCATTTCCTGCATAAGTTTAGAAATATAAAGATATGCCGGTTGGTACCAGATACAAAATCAAATCTAGATGTGGTTTTTATCATGAAATCACTGTTCTGAAGAAATTATCGCCCGTGCTATATTGCTGGTGGGATTGATGGAAGTATTTTCCAAGAATTAACACCAGAAAATATTATAGACAAAAATTATGTAGTATTCCCAAGATCATATTGAATATATTTGGTGATATTGACTAGAACTTAAAAGAAGAGTCATGCATATTCAACACTTTGAGCAACATAGATATTTATAAGTTGTGGAGGCCAAGAAGTTGCGTTAAACTGATATTGTCTATCTTTTGGCTTAAAACTGTTATTCTTTTGGCTTCAATTTTAGGTCCAAGCAGTTATTATTCATGATAAACACACTTTGAAGTTTGTACTTAGCTAGCAATGAGGGATAAAATTAGTCCTCTTCATGCATGCTTAATCACTAACTAACTATACATACACACATTGACACATATATAAAGATCACTAAGAAATTAAATCGGAGCATATAAATTGGAAACAGAGAAGTTATAAGTTTAAAGGAGCTGAAGATAACTGGTTTATCAGAACTAATGAGTGATCGGAACACCAGAATGCAAAGGTCTCCATCATTTGGATTTGCATCAGAACTGCTGTTATCCTTGGCACCTTCCTTCTGCACCACTGGACGGTTGAGTGTTAACTGCCATGCAACACCACTGGGATTGAAAATGACAAATAATCATAAGTAGTGGGCACGAATAATAGTAAAATTTACAATCTGAAGTAATATAAAGTTCATGGTGTGCAAAATCATCATAATATAAGACATACTTCTGCCATAATGATTCACTACCAAATACAAGATGGGTACCCTTACCCGAAAAATGTAATGAAGTGAAATTAAAGTAAAGCAATTAAACTTACCTATCCCAAGCACGCAAATTCATATCTGAACCTGTAGCTCGCTCCTCAACTTTGACACCAAGATGTGCTACAATGTTTGAAATCAGAAGTGCAATTTCACACGTGGGAGGAATTTGAAACTTGATTGTAATCTACAGTGAAACATTAAATAAGTTGCATAAGATATCTATCAAGCAAACTAAGAGCATCTCATCAATATAATAGTTATATAAAACATGTCACACCCATAATACAGAACCTCCAGGGCACGGATAAAATTTCAAAAACATAGCATAAGCATAAACACCATAACAGAAGACACCCATGAGTATGCCAGGAATGCCAAAGTGATCACATTAAGTCAATAACTAAGTAACTAACATATTACCCGTTATGTTATTTTTTTTTTAAAGTTGCCAACTCCAAATTCCAGGAATCAATTTTAAAAATTTCCCACAGTGTTGACAAACATATGGTGATTATAAATGAACCATTGAGGTAACAAACTGGCCATTGGTGGATAAATAGATAACGTGGAGCACATTGCCTAGTTTCTAGATAACTTCAGCCAACAGATGACTGGTACAAACATCAAAGAGTTACTATTTTACAAAACTAGAAATCATAGTTCCTTAAAAGCTCAAAGAAACAAATAAAAAATATAAACATACAGGATGTTGTAGTAGACTAATATGCTATATGGAAAGTGGTTTCCAGAAAGTTGGCATCCTTATTCTCATGATTAAAGATGGTGGTCTCACTGAATTGATATATCAAAGAAGTTGTTTCATCAGGCAAACTTAACATCATCCTTATCAAGTTGATAATATAGTTGGATTAACATATTCAAAATCAGTTAATAATCTGACGTTTGAAGTTAAATATATGGTTTGTTAAGGAAGCACCAATAAGCTCTCAAGTCACTACTACCTTAAACATGAACCGCATTTACAGAAGAGTCAAGAGCAGTCTGACTGAAACCAGTTTAGCTGTGGTCAGGAATGAATTAGAGAAAAGCATACTAGTATAATAATTTTTGATCCTACACCAAGTGTAGAGAAACACTTCACTTAATCTACAATACAGAATCAAATAAGGAAATACAACTAGAATATTATTTATTGAAAAATATAAATCCAGGGCAAACTTCAAATTTGATAAAGTGTGTTGGAGACAGAAAGCAAATGAATAACCTTCTGGCCCTTCACAGCAACAGTAAACCGAGGATAAGAACCGTACTGCATCCCTTTGCTTTTGAGCAGATTTTCTAATCGAACTCTTTCCTTTTTGGCAATAGCCTCCATATCAACATGTGTTGAAGGTGATTCAGGTGGCAAAGGTGTTTTAGCCTCAGCCTGTACAAAAGCAAATCTTAATAATGAACTATAGAGCCATGTACACCAAATTGTAACATATAAAATACCCAGCCAAACATGAGGTCACTCGTCTTCCTCCCAAAACACTCGGAAATATAAGAGATACAAAGAAACATGTCAACTGCTAGTTGGTCCAGTAGAAGCAAAAACCAGATTATAAACATTGACTATTGACACTCACAAAACAACAATTTGATACAAACCTCAGGTGCGTCCGCATAGGCTACGTCTACTAGACCAAGTCCAAGTAGCCCTGCTAGCATAGCTGGTAGAATATCTAATCCATGAGCATTTGTTGAACCCCATGACTTATCATGGTAAGGGTGGCTTTTGTGCTTGAAAGTACCTGCAGGCGCCAATTATGAGCCTGTGAGAAGACTATACTGACTACCACTATCTCAGAAGTCCAGTAACAAAATTTGGATATATCTTAAGCTCCATCCCAATTTACAAATTGAAAACAAGAAACGATATTAAAGTAGAAATAGATCATCTATAGGAACATAAACAAGCAAATTGATAGACGTACAGTAAGGGAGGTGGTGTGGAGGGGTTAGGGTTTTGCGAAATGCGATTGTACGGCAGGCCTGAATTGTTCGAGCAAGACGACGGATTGATGCCATCGAAGAACACTAATCGATCTCTTTTGCTTTCCTTTGCTTTGCTTGATTTCTTGAGGGATCACAGGTTTTGAGGGCGTAAATTGTAGAGTTAATGGAAGCTCTTGTCTTGTGGAAGAACAATGGCGCGCTAGCATGAACCACCTCTGGGCTTTATTCGATTTCGTTAAAATCTTGGGCTCATTGGGCCTCCTGTATGCAAAGTAGAACAACAGAGCCTCAGCCTGTTTATGACTCCTATTTTGTTAAAAGCCCAAAACTGTAACTTTTGATGGTTGATAGTCATATCAATGTCAACTACACCTCAACCAGTGTTAAATCATTTATACATCGTCTCACGAAACAAACACTCTGAAACATTAAATGTTAAAAAGGTTTAAATTATATCATAGTTAAACTTAAACCTTGGGTGGCAATTTGCCAATGTGGCTATTGCTACTGTTTACAGTACAAAAGTATTTAATCAACGATCAATTGTTTGCATTAAATAGTTTATTTTCTCGACAATATATTATACTGTATTTAGTTAAAGTCGAAAGCTATGACATATCGATCCAAAAAGAAGATCATAAAGTCGAAAACGACACATTCTGACAGGTTAGAAAGCTACTTTCAATTTTTCCATCAATATTTTACACATTAAAATCAAAAAAGAAAAAAAGAGAAATCTAAATTCTAACAATCCCAAAAATTAAAAACAAAACAATTACAAATCATAAAGTCAAAACACTTTCTTTGTAAACAAACTCCTCAAATTAAACAAACCGGTGGCTCCACCGTCACCCACCGCCGTTACACCGTCATTACCTCCGGTCCGATTCTCTCTACCCAAATCACTCTGACAACTCATACGCTGCCGGTAGCCGATACACGTCGGAACGTTAAGGCTCAACACCTTACCGTTTGCTCCGGCGCCGGCGCCGAAGTTTTTCGCCGGACGATGGCCGTCGTGTAAACTCCGGCTCTGGCCGAACCGTTTAGCTTGCCAGACCGGACTACTCCGGCCCAAATGAACCCCGGTCCGACCGGGGCTGGTGGGCCACTTCCGGTGCTTATCTCCGGTCGAGTTGCTCCTCGAACACGGTGCGCTGCTTACTTTCCGGTTTCCGGCCACCGTCCGGGGCCTACTGCCACCGTTCCCCGCCGATCTGCTTCTGGAAAACGGCCATAAGTTAATATTCAGCTCCGCCGTACCCGTCGCAACGCCACCGCCGGTTCGTTCTTTCTTTTTCTTCTTGTTCTTCTTCTCTGGGTCTTTAGCCGTTTCAGATGGGTTTTTCTTGAAGATGTCTTTCCATCGTTTAGATGCGGTTTTGGTGTCGGATCCGGTGATGGTATCTGCAACTGGAGTAATCGGAGGTGTGTTTATGGGCTCTGTTGGAGTGTCCGGTGGGTCGTCGATGTTGAGGAGGCGGAGGGGGAGGAGGACGCCGCCGGAGAACAGTTGATCGGCGGAGTGGAGGGTGGTTTGAAGGGAAGATGGGTGTCGGAATTCGAATTCCGGTGAAGTTGAAGCGGTGGTTGGTGTGTCATCGGTGGGATTTTCCATTGAAGATGAAGGAGAAGATGAAGGAGAAGAAGATGAAGGGATATGAGTAAAATAGTGGTGGAGTTGGGTGCATATGGAGGATGATTATTGTTATTATTATTCGTGGAAGGGAAGACATGGATAACATCAGCCTTATAAAAAGTAGTAATATTATTATTATTTTTATTATTATTATTAAAAATTGAAACGAGTGACAGGATCTTAAATATCTTCTATGACTAAAGAAACGGATTAAATCCAGCTGAATCTTAATTTTATTAACTTTAGTGTATTTAGAGCATTCATAACTCATTCTACATCTTTATTTTTATAATTACATTAAAAATATTATTTTTTTTTTTTAATAAAATAATATTTTTTATACTTTTATCATTACATTTTCTCTCTCCTCTACTCACAACCACTTTCAACAAATATTAAAAAATGAATAGAGATGAACAGTGTTTTATCAAATATAAAGATGAACAGTAACATGTTTTCTATCCTCCACTCACAACTACTAATAACCATTCTTTATAATATAAAGAACACACTCACAGATTTATGAAGATCCTGCTGTGAATGCTCTTAGTACACTTCCACTATTTAAAACAGTTTGACAAAATAATAGTAGTAATAATCTTGAGTTGAGTTGATGGCTTTATAGCTTAATGATATTAGTGGTGTGTATTCAAATAGTTGTACTGGTTAGAAGAAAAAAAGATATTTGGTAAAAGAAATCATAAGTAAAACATGTGGGTTAAAACCAAGTAATCTACATATAATAGTTATACTAAACTTAATTAGGATAAACTGATTATTATTTTCATATTTAAAGTGATTTATGAAAGATTTATTAAATACTAATTAAGTTTCATAATTATTTCAGTTACGTTTAAATGCTACGTGTAGCTTGCTGTCCAGAAAAAAATATGAGAATTTGTGATTGTGAGTTTTTGAATTTGAAAGGTGATCAAACATATTAGATATAGTCGTTGCTTATTCACTAGTTCTTAAGACCGAATACAACTGTTAGAACATGTGTATGAATGATTTATTTTTTCATAAAACAACAATCTTAGTAATACAAATCAAGATATATAAAAAAAGGTGGCATTCTATTGTATTGTTGTGTTTATTACTTTACTATAACTTTAAAAAAAAGTTGGGTGGGGTTTCCTACGGTAGCATTTTAAAAATTTTGAGCATGAAATACTATGAATTGAAAATCTATGAATTGAAAATTCACACGTACAAAACAAGTGTGTATTGCCACTTGTACTTCAAATACCTTTATATTATCCTGTGTAATCTGGTCATGGTTGTAAAACAAGCTCTACAAGGCCGAGTACTCTCCGAGTAATCGTTCCAATGTAGTTTGTTGAGTCGACTTTCTTCAACTCCGCCTAATTATTCGGAATCGATCAAACGCGATTAACCTTGGGCAAAATTAGACATAGTAGGTCAACTCGGGCCGAGTTTGACTTTAACAAAAACAAAACATAATTTCTATGCCTATTATATCAAAGAATAAATATCATTTTCATATTTTTTGTTATAAATATTAGTAAATTACGTTATTTGACATATATTTAATTTCCTATAACTCTTTTCTTTATAATTTAACATATCCGAGTACTCTCCGAGTACTCTTCTCGTGCCATGTCCTTTCATTAATACGAGACAGTTATAAAACAAGTAGTTTTCATAAATAAATATTAATTATGTTGTTTTGATTTTACCAAAATGTCTGGTAACATGCTTTATCAGTTTTATGCTGACTTTCATTTTTAAAATAATTTTTCTAGAAAATAATATGCATGTGTAATACAAATATAGGTTATGATTTAACTTAAACATCGTGAGAATGCCCACAAAAATCCAGAAAGATGAATAATGTGGCTTTAGACTAGCTGCTCGTTATATAAAAGTCTAAATGTTGTTTTGGTAAAAACAACGCAATCTCTTGAAAATGATGTAATTTTTTTAAGATAATGTAATCCTTTAATGAAATGAATGGATGGTTTGAATATTTTTTAACCTTAAGAGATGAAATACCTCCTCGAGTATGGATTGATTATTACCTCAACTGAAATAAAACATTTGAGACAAATAGAAATAAAAAGTCAAATCAATAAGGCTAAATATTTGCAGAAGTATTTTGATCAAGACTTCCGCTGTGATTATTAAATAAATTAAAATATAAATTGAAACCCATATGTTGATAACAACTAATCCGGCCCGCACGCTCGAGGTATACTTGACCCAACGTGTGACACCCATTGGCCTCCCCACCCCCCCCCCCTTTCAATCTTTACACCTTCAGCCCTTGATACTTTACAAAAACCACGTAAAATATCACTTTGACCCTATTAAGTTTTTAAAATTTTGGGTTTACCCTTGTACAATATAAATTTGGGTTCATCTACATTTAGACATAATCAGAAACGGCTACAGTCAAATATAAAGTATTTATATGCCTAACTTTATGCACATTAAGACCATCTACGTTTCGACATACATGTACGTTTTGATGTAAATTTTGTTCAAAAATGAGTTGTGGCAAACATAAAACGTTTCCGTGCTTACTTTTATGTACATTTTGAGTTGGTTTGCGTTTCGATATTGGTTTTGTATGGAAACGTGTCGGGTTAATATAATACGTTTTCTTTTATTATAACGTTTCAACGTATAATTAGTTCGACAACGGTCAGAGCGATTGTAAGTCTATGTTTTGACATTAATTTTGTTTGGAAAAAAGTTAGGTCAAATATTAAACGTTTTTATTCAACGGTATAAATTCGAGTCACTTTACGTATTGGTGTAAAGTTAGTTTGAATATGAGCTGGGTCACTTGTAGTTTATACTTTATCACGCCGCTTACAATGTCGAGGTAACATGTGACGGGTAAATAACTAGTTTTTTAAGAGTATAAAACTATATTGATATCTTAATATTAAAACTGCTGGTTACTTAATTGTTATCAACGGGTTTTGATGTGATTTAGTTTACAAAATAAAACCAAATGATTTTGAGAACTTACTACAAGTTACAATGGCGTGTATTAATTGTATAAACTTAACTAAATGTATATCTTTAAAATATTGTAAAATTATTAAAACATCAAATTATATACAATAAGTCAATAACTGGTAAAAAGTCCACCTTTTTGTTAATCAACGTTGATATTTGATAGAAGAGCATCATTGATCAAATTTATTGATTTCCGTAGAAAGACAATTGTAGAAAGATGATCGGGTATACGTTGAACATGTTAACATAATTTATTTATTTAGACATAAAAGTATAAAACTATATTATATCATGTAGAAGAATTATGGAAAAGTCAAAGCCATAGAAGAAGTGAGTTTAAATGTCTTCATTAATCGCAAAAATAAATACGGACCTACAAAGCTACTATCTCTATGCACCTATTCATGGGAACATACATTAAAGATTCTAACAATTCTTCATACTTTTATTAATAAGAAAATTCATAGCGTAAATTATTGTGATAGTAAAATACTGTCTAAATATTTATGGTGATAGGAAAATATTATCATATAAGCAGACATGTTAATCGTATGTGAAAAAACAGATATAATAGATGTGTAATGTGATTTACTTTGTAATTATTAAAGTTGATAATATGTATTATTGTAGTTAATAATAATAATAATAAATAAAACACACCCAAGCAGTCATTTTTGTGAAGGGCTTCACCTTCTTTATTATAAATTCTCTATCGCACTGAGGAGGTGATGTTGAGGATATAATAGGGTGTCGTCTCAGCCTAGTAAGAGCATTCATAGTAGGTTTTTTATTTTTTTGTGAGTGTGTACCTTATATTTTAGAGGATGGTTGTTAGTTGTTATGAGTAAATGAGGGGAATATTTATGGGGATTGTACCGTGATTCCTCATATTTGAGGAATCACGGTACAACTCTCATAAATTTTTTAATATTTTTAAAAGTTGTTGTGAGTGGAGGAGAGAGAAAATATAATAAAAAAGATATTAAAAAGTATTATTTAATTGAAAAATATAGTTAAAAAATAGTGTTTTTAGTGTGAATATAAAAATGAGGTTGGAGAAGTTAGTGTGAATGTGAATGCTCTAACACCCCATTACACATACTTTGAGGGTCGGCTAAACATACATCTCTTATCTGCTTAAAGTATCTACTTGTAAGTAAAATATAAAAAGAAAAATATGATTTATTTAACAAAGATAAACCATTAAAAAGTAAAAAGTAAAGCAAATAGATAATATAACCAATTTAATAAGGATGCTAGATCTATGAATCCTCGACAACCTATAACCAGAATAAAATCCTTTCAACTCATCACCTACGTCAAATCAACCCTAAAAATGATATATAATTATATTATATAAGAACAAAAACTGACATTAATTATAGGTTTTTTTAGTTAAGTAGTTTAAAATATGGGTGTAACTAAAACCATTGTTTTTGTGCCCGGACCAAGCTGGCCGGTCAGACTAGTTGAATCGAGCCCCTGGACTTTCATCAGTTCAGTTTAGTAGTTTTGAACCATTGCTTCTATGAAAAGGGGGTTTTTACGGTTAGATGGTTGAATTGGTAACATGGTTGACGAGTGAAACCGGATTTCTTACCATTTTTTCCCTTGAATTTCGAAGTGCATGTTTGGACTATGTGTGTATTTTTTTTATAAGTGATGTTAACTTTAAGAAATCTACTTACTGGCTGATGTGGTATCAACTATCAAGTTAGACATAAAAATCAATTCATAAGGTCATTGATAACCGTTTCGTTTTTCTCGTGTGACACATCAGTATGATATCAGTTTTTTTTTTTTACTTTTCTCAGTTTTTTCTTGTTTCTCTCTTTTAAAAAAAAAATTTGTAAAAGGTTGGTGGTGGTACTGGTAAATCGCAGTGAAAACTCACTGGGTTGGGCCTTCACAGGTTTGGGGGCATGGTGATCCTTGCCCGGTTTTTCCCTAGCCCTCCCCAACCTTTCACCGTCGCCACTCCGTGTGGCCTAAAGGGGTGAAATTGAGGGATTGGAAGCTTAATTAGGGCGATGGGGAACAAAGTTCAAGTTAGACAAGGAAATCAGAAGGAAATAAAAAAAACATTACAACAAATTTCGAACTCTAGACTTCGAGCGAACTTAAACTTTTGTTAAGTATTAATTACGTTACCACATGGTTCCTTATAAAGTATTCTATTTTAAACTTGAAGAATATAATCATAAACATCATCATACATATATATTATTATTATAAACTTTAAAAGGAAAAAACAAAAAGAAGCATAGTTATGCATGTATGTATGTGCATAAACAAATACCATATTACAAATGATATGTGTATATATTTATATATAATTTTTATTTCCATATTATGTATAAACCCATATTTAAACAAGTCTAACCAACTCGACTTATGGACCAACAAGAGTACGAACGGTTTGTCATACGGTTCGATTAAAAAGTAGTGATGAAATTAAATATCAAAACTGAAGTTATTGATGGCTTAATTGATTGACAGCTCAATGAACTGTTTTACACTTGTACACTAAGAAAAACATATGAAACTCTTTTGTTTTAATATTAGAAAAACATAAACAAGGATTATTCCTTTTTGTAAGCGTCGAATCTGGGTACGTGTAATGCTGTAATTTGTAGAGTTGATGTGAACAAGTACCCTTTAAATATATAATTTAACAACTCTGTATAAGGTATATTGATATTGTTATATATGAATTATTATACATGTACTTGAAAACTGTCCAAGTTGTCATAGGTATGGGATTGTTGCTTCACGGTTGTGTATATTTTAAATTAATATTTCTTTAATGAGGTGGTTATAAGATGTGATGTCCAACTACCATGTTATTGCTATTATTTATGTGCACATTACTTATTTCAAATTATTTAGCTTTGTACATGAATACGTACATGTGTATGCATACATACATACAAACATTAATATATAAGATGTTATTCGATGTTAACAAATTAAGTGCAGATTATTTCGTCCTATGACATTAGTACTTTTCTTTTTGTTTTCTTATGATACTACCGCTTATAACAAAAATTAATTTACTTATAAAACTAATTAAGAAAACCAGAATGATTGGTGCGGTTTCGATCATCTTGAGATTTTATTCAAAATAAACTATATATTCTCTTAACTCATACGTGCCATTTGTGTTAAGTGATCCATAGGAAATTCTTTTCTAAATGACAACCGATTTTATATATCTTAGAATTTTATTCACATATATACTAGTTTTGATGCTATGGTTAGTATAATATATATATATATATATATATATATATATATATTAATCGAGCTCACCTATCTATTTCCTACTCTCAACCCCCTCAGGAGTAAACCTATAACCGGAAAAACTCTCCGACTCAACTTTAAACATTTTTACTCAAAACGAGACTTGAACCGAAGATCTCCCTATTTTAATTGTCTTGGGTACATCACCTTAACTACTTTGACTTAGGATATTTGGTAGTTCGTATAATATATGTTGACGTAGTGTGTCTCGTATTAAATCGATAATCACAAAAATAAAGTTTTACAAAGAACGATAATAATTTCTTTTTGTGAAAATGAAGCTGAAAATTCATTAGTTAAACAAACCTAAAGATTTTATTTAACCATCATAACGATTATATTCAACGTTACACTCTATGTGAAAGAGCGGGATAGTTGGGTTATAACCGTTGGTGGTTGTTTAGTTGTATTAGTAGAAACACTTCAGCAAAAACTCCATCAACAATAACTAGTTTATTATTGAGCGTCCAAGTCATTGTTGATGCATACTTACTACCATTGAGGACTAGTTGCTGTTGATAAACCAAAGCGTTGCTAAACACTGTTCCCACTAATGGTAAGTATCAAGTGTCAACTTAGTGCTGATAGCTTGTTCATACTGCCCATTAGGGTGGTTCCCTTTGTAACTCAGCATGGCATATAGTAAGTTTTAGTGCTGACTTTATTTCAATCCTAATATGGACTAGACTTATTCGTAAACAGGTTAGGTGGTTAGGTTTATATTGATTACACCATCAAGTCCTCTCAGTCCGGTGTATTATAAAGTTGCTCAAGAAGCTTTGATTTTCAATGGAGCTAATCATGAGCTTTGATTAGTCTTTCTGATCATATATCTACATACTAAAGTGCTATCCCTTTTATTTATAATCGGGTAAATTTTAAAATCTAGTGGTTAATTTGTTACACTATTTCTTGTTAAAAGGATGATGTGCATGTGAATCTAAAGAACACATCATTACTCTTTATTTAAAATTGGTTTGTCACTTGTGTCCTTTTACTCATGTATGTGCTTTATTCATTTGCACATGCCAATGTACCATCTCTTTCTTCCTCTTCCCAATGCATACCAAATTGTTATACCAAATTAATGATTTATATAATGCGTTTAAAAATAATTTAAAATGTTTGACTTTTAATCATATATTAATGTTTCATAATGAATTATATTCATTCTGTTAATGAAAACGAATATAAAAACTTAATTTTTCAACATGTTTCATTTGTTCAGGCGTAATTTTGGAAAGAAAAGGAGAAAAGGATTTATAACATGAGATTTTCAGATCATGTGCGTGCATGAAAGAAGATTGTGAAATATTATAATTTATATCCAGATGTTTAATTAATTATTTTTATTTGGAATAAATACTTATTTAATATTCCTTATGCTAAATAATAATAAATTCTATTATACTTTAAACTAGAAATTTTAGTTGACCAAATCAAATGGATAGTTTTTAGAACATGACTTGGTAATAACAATATAACAGTAGCTTATGAAGCACGATCAAAGCTAGTAAAATAAAAAATATGATAAGCTCAACGATTTATGCAAAAATATTACATTTTAACCGTTTACTGTCCCTGACCTAAAATAAAAAATATCAAATAAAGCAAAATGCTTGGCTGTTCAAAGAAAAAAATAAAGCAAAATGCTCTTGAAAGAAAACTCAAATAAAGCAAAAATAGCACACGAGTAATAATAGAAAAATATTACGTACACGAGTAATTGGAATTTTATGGGTAGAACACAAAAAGGAAAAGGCTAAAAGGGGAACAGGAGCATCTTTTTATGCAATAATTAAATACAAATAATAATTCATACAAAATTATAAAACTCAATATGTAAAACGATATATGTTTAAAGGAACAACTACGTGTTACACGTTATAAACTTAATTAATTAGATGTATATATCTAATTTAAAATTTAATTACATACAACTATTTTAAAATTTATTCATTTACATATATACCTATACTAAAACTTGAATTACATATATCCCTTCATTAAACACAAACATTACATGTATATCAATTTTAATTTATTCTATGAATTTTTTTATATAATTACTATTTTACCCATAATTTTACTAAAACTATAAAAATACATAGTTACTTATTTTTTAACTAGTTTTTTTTTTTGCCAAAGTTTAAGTTTTTGTTTTGATACTAATGTCTTTTACCTTTTTTTTTTTTTTGTTTTTTTACCTTGTATACCTTTTGATACTAGCATTCTTTTGTTTGTGTACGAGATACTTTCAATCTCATTATGCAACACGAACCAAAACATCTATTTTTTTGTTTTTGCTTCATGAGTAATTTTCATGCATTGGAATTGTCTCATCACCATCCCTGCTGCCTGGGCTGATACGCCGGTGAGCGAAAAAGGTAACCGACCAAGAAAATATGATTCGCCTAAATTTTCAGCATGTAATTTTAGAAATCTTATTTGAAGGTAGATAGATGTTTAAAGAGTTCATTTTCAATGTTAAAGCTAAATTCAACCAATTACGTTTTACTAGCCTACAACGGCGGTTGCCACTAGGATGGTGGACAGTGATAAGATGATTTCAGCATAAGTAGTTTGAGTATGTTCCGAATTCGTTTCAAACTACTCAAATAGATTCGCAAGAACGTTTGGGTTTAACAGTTTTTGAACAAAACAAGTGAAAAAGCAGGATTTGAGACAAGAATTATTCGTGATGTATAAACGAGTGAAATTTGCATGACGGGATTTGAAGTATCTCATACGCGAACCAGAGAATGTTACTATCAAAAGAAGGTAAAAAGACTTTAGTATTGGAACGTAAATAAATAATCAAAACTCAAAAGTTAGTAAAAGCATAGTTAAGAAATAAGTAAATAGTTTCCAAATATTATATTTACAAAAAGATGTCAAATAATTTAAAACCAATAAGTGATCATAAATAAAATAGAAGGATTATAAAGTTAAATAGAGTTACTATTCAGTATTAAGATTTATGCTAGAGATTTAATGCTTAATCCATCAAAACTTAACTTCCAAGTATTTACATGATTAGTTTCTGTTTGTAGACGTGCGTCCTGCTTGTGCCTTGACGGTAAAACAAGATGGTGCTAGAATGCTAGAATAGCTATCTTTAAAAGGAAGATGCCATTTAATCATATACTTTTTGAATATCTAGTAATCTTGTGTGATTTAGTTACAATTTATTGACGACGAATACGAAAATGACTAAACGTATCCCTATGTACTGAACAAACCGGTTTGTAGATAAAAATAGCATATTAGTTTTTTCTTCAAAAGTTATTATTATTTTTTTTAATTTTGTTATGAAATAACAAGCACATACGCACATATATATATATTTTAAAAAGGTGTGGATCAGCCAACGCGAGTTTCTATCATTTTGTTGAGAGAAAGCGAGTAAACATGGCATGTGATTATTGGTAAAGTGCATTCCAAAAGCTTGTCGTTTGAACTAAAGTCAAATAATCTTTTCGGGTTATTTACATAAATGCCCCTGGTCTATGGTCAATTTTCAATAATGCTTCTTAAGTCGCAAGCAATTTCATGTTGCAACTTCCACTTTTGACCGCATACTTTGACCCACAAAATTCATCCCGTATGCATTGGAACATAAAACTTCCCATTGCTTACCTCTTGGTTTAATGATCACATGCTTTTTGTGAGATGGTTGGTTAGTATTAGACACCAATACCCCAAAAAAATATACGAAACAAATAGATTATGATGTTCAAGCATTTTAAAACTCTAAGTTAAAATGTTATAAAGCAACATAAAACATTCTTGTGATTATATAATTTGGTGTACGCTGTGAAAGTCGCTATTCTGTGTCCGTTCTAAAGGATCCGTTGATGGCTACGATAGTTTAGCGCCCCATAGAAACTTAAAAGATATCTCCGTGACATTGAGTCGACTTATGAATGTTTCTTTTAATTTTTTATGGCTTTCTGTTAAAAGTTGATTACACAATATACTACTTTGTATTATATTAGGGAAAGTATGTATTATTAGTATGCATAGTCATGTATTAGTCACATATTATGAAATAAAGTCCTTTATTTTAGTTAATTTAGAAAAATATAAAAATGTAAGATGTGTAGTTATTAGTTAATGACTGAAAATTATTGGTGCTAAAAAACCCCTCCAAATCCATTTTATTGTATAAACAAGGTATTGGATTCCTAAAATACAATTGAATTGGGGACATCAAATACTACCCGATTCATCAAAAAATAGATTGTAGTGCATGCTGACCTTTCAACTTTTCATCAGTTTGTTTTGAGATGGCTCGAAAAGGTGGTGCGGGCGACAAGTCGAAAATAGCAATGTGGGGCGACTATCGACGTTGTGTAGAAAGGTTGGGGTTTATATTTTACTATTAAAATAAATTACTATTTTCATTCATATGGTTTGTTAAAAGTAACTGTTTTTATACAAAAGATAAAAATATTTACTTTTAACAAACCATATGAATGAAAATAGTAATTTGCTCTTGTTACTTTACTATAGGTAATTAGCACAATGATCCCTGTAATCAAACAAAAATGAGACTAATATTAGAGTGATAATAGAACAAAAGTTACAATAAAATTTAATTATTAAGATATCCAAACTTATTTAATCTTAAAAAAAAACTATTGTGGTTACTTTAAAAATCTCAGAACTTTCCTATCCATGATTGTTCTAAGTTCATATAAGATAAAATAAAATTACATGATGAAATCGGGCTGGATATTTCTGGGCTGAGGTTCATAGTGGGCTTAGCTATAAAAGACAACTAAAGTGTCCTTGCATAGTTACATGCATAACTTGGGACTCTTTTCTGATTGGGTTATCGTCACACACTCTTACTCACATTCAAATATTCAATGTTGTTATGAGAGTTTCAAAAAAGAGTTAAGTTTAATTTTACTAATTGAAATTTATTAAAAATAATTATTTTTCTTCAAAAGATTAAAAACATCAATTTACTTTTAAATGTTTCATAAATTGTTTCAATTTTAATCTAAAAGTTTTATTATTTGTTTTAATTTTACCCAAAATAATAAAACTTTTAGAGTGAAATTAAAACAACATATGGAATTTTGGAGGTAAATTGATGGTTTTTAATCTTTTGGGGGAAAATGGTCACTTTATTTAAATTTTAGGGAGTAAAACTAAAATTAACTCTTCAGAAAAAGTTAAATGTCTTTTTCTTTTCTTTTACATCACATTTGTCATTTCAGTACACATATTTTATTTTTCATTGTCTCAGTACATGTGTTTCCAAAATATTGTTAAAACAATCATTCGATCCAAATTCAGAGATAACGTTAGTTATCACCAGAGGTAAATTCATCATTTCATAAGAGTTAATTGATTTTTTGGCCTCTGATTTATATATCATTTTTGTGATTTGCACAATGTTGTTCAATGATATCATCGACGAAAAGCGTAGTAAACGGCTGTAGCTCCGCCACTAGAGCGTCGTTCATGGTGTTGCTAAATGACATCACCGACGAAAACATTAACCTTCGACACCAAATTTCTTCACCTCCTCCGAACACCTTGAAGATTAAACCAATTAACCACCTAAATATGATCACTATATTTCAATATTCCCAATGACTCATACCCTTCACTCATAAGCTTCTTAAGCTCATACCCATCGCTGGCAACGGCGAAATCATCGTATGATTTTCCAAACCGTGACATCATGACATTATTAAAGGATGCAAAACGGAGGATGTTTTTAACCTTAAAGACACTTTTTTGCTTCATTGAGGACTTTATTTGCTCCACCAACTTCAACCCCGATGTTTCGCTCGAATATTCTGAATCCAATGACGCGTTTAGGGCCGAACAAATACATCGTCGATATCCATCGTAAATTTCACTAGTAGTCACCATAAGGGGCAAAACTCATAACACGATGGAACAACTCATATGCCGACTCCTTCACTGGACGATCAGCAAAATCAGAGTTGTTGAGAATCTCCTTCGCTGTCTCTGAAAACTCGAGATGATGAAATGAGTTAACCCAATAGAAAACACCCTTAGGTTTAGCGTTGAAAGTTGAAGAAAGCTTTGTTAGGGGTTTCGTGGGTAACTGAAGAGGAGAATTACTAATGGGATTTGTAAATTATATTTGTCTCTTGATTTGGATCAAGATTTGCTACTGATAATTTTTTTAAAACATGGGTACTGAGAGTCAGAGACAACAAAAAATTAAACAAATGTACTGAAATGGTAAAAATGATATAAAATCATAGACGAAAAAAGTAGTTAACTCCTATGAAATGATGAATTTGCCCATTGTGGTAACTAACGTTATCTTTGAATTTGGACGGAATGGCTGTTTTGGCAATATTTTTGAAACACGGGTACTGAAACAACAAAACACGTGTACTGAAAAGACAAAAATAATATGAAATCTTAAGAAAAAAACATTTAAATCTTTTAAAAAACTAATTAACAAGGGGTATATAGGGAGTTTTAATAATTCATACGGTAATATCTAGCAATGTTTTCATTTTGTTTTTTGGGTAACCACCCTATGTATCCACCATCAACCGGCGCAAGAGAGACGTACATCACGTAAAACAATAACTCAACATCGTCTGATATAGAGTTGTCAAGGTTTTCTAACCTACAATGACGACGGTTAAGCATATTGACAATTGACGGTTTATTGGCATCCCTTTGGTTGAAACTAATTGGCTATGGACGGGGCAATGTTTATTGACGTTATTATAGCTAAGGTTAGGATGTATATAGAATAATGCAAACGCTATAGTTCACATTTATTACATTAATGAATAGTTATAACTTGTAATGGAAAGAATATTATGTAATATCTATTGATAATTGCGAATTATACCAAATTAATACAAAATTATAATGAAATAATATAGGAAAATCACATTTTAATAATGCAAACTATTAATTATTAATCAGTTTAATCCTAACTAATAATTTGATCAATATTAATGTTAATTTTTGATTTTGTTACCATAATAGTTATAGTCTAACTGTTCATTAACTCCGTTAGTATTTGATGACGTGTCACGTGACGTTGCTTGTGACGTGACATGTGATATGGCGTATTATATTATTAAAATAAAAATTATAATTATATTACTTAATTTTTTTATCTCTTTGTCTTCAAGTTTTGGACCAACGACAAAAATTTTATGATGAAAAGGTTGAATAATTTCAGAAAATAATCTTGTATTAAAAAATTGAGTAATATATATATATTTTTAAATATAATTATGTTATAAATCACGTCATGAGCCACACGTGAGATATGTTATAAAAAACTAATGGATTTAACGAATAATTATACTGAAATATTATTGGTAACAAAATCAAAAATTAGAATTAATACTTATTAAATTGTTGGTTGCGATTAATATTAACCAATATTAATTATTTGGATGATTAAAATCTAATTTTCTAATAATATGTTAACATAAACAATGCATCCTCATGGTAGAACAAGGTAAAAGAAGGGAACAAAAACTGTCATTTCGAGAAAAGAAAAATAGAAGTACGAGACTGTGAGTCCTAATATCATAGACTCTAATACTATATAATACTTTAATTCATATGAATCATTTATATTATCTATAAAGCACATGAAAAGAATAGTTTAAAATCAATGGCGGACTTTGAATAATTTAATAGAGGGCCGGAAGGCGAACTTTATATATATAAAAAAATTTATATTATCGGACCAGAAAATTTACATTACCGGATCAAAACTGGATCATTTTCTTACTAAGTTTATTTCTTTAAACAAAATATTTGTTAATTATTTATAAGTATATGTCTTCGAGCATACTCTTGTGGTATGATTTCTTATTCATGTTTCTATTCAAAATAACAAAAGAATATAAACATTTAAAACTGGATCATCTTCTTACTAAGTTTATTTCTTTAAACAAAATATTTGTTAATTATTTATAAGTATATGTCTTCGAGCATACTTTTGTGGTATGATTTATTATTCATGTTGCTATTGAAAATAACAAGAGAATATACCGATGAGCATAATGATATTTTTACCATATGTACTTCCAGCAACATACAGCGGGTAAAGTTTGCTAGTTTTAATATAAATACTAGTTATTGTATCTTTTATCGAACATGCTAGAATTACCATGTCATATACCTCCGAAAACTACTCTTTAAGGAATTAAGGTATATCGAAAGTTTTTGATATGGAATATATAGGGGGTCCTACTATAAGCTAAAGATTCTATAATATAATTAACTAGCTTTAGTAAACCCGTGTATTACACGGTTTGAATTAATAAAATATTAATATAATAAATTTATTAATTATAAAATGATATTATAAGATATGATATGACTAAAATAATAAAACAGTGATATTAACTTTTTAACATTTTGTTTTTATAATTTCTTTAAATAGACATTTTATTTTAAAACAAACCGTATAAAAATGTCATTTTTAAAAATTTTCTTATTACAATTCCCAATTTTGATTTTTTTTAATTGATTTTTTAAAAATATCAATTTATTTAGAAATAACCTTAATAAATAGATTTCTTTCTTAATTTATTAAATATTAAAAACTATTAAAATAATATTATTAGTAATTAAGGTAATTATTTAATAGGAGAGAGAGGTGGAAAAATTTCTCTCAGAATGGTTGTGGTGCTGACACGTGGCAACCCCCCCCATTTACTCTTTTATTAGAGTAGAAGGATTACTAATTATAAAATAATACAGGTGAAACCCAAAATTCTAATTAGAAATTATCTAAATTACGAGTGTTTTGCGTTAGAATGAAAATCTTATTTATTTTAGGTTTCGCTTTTCTTTTTATCTAAAAGAAACTATTGACCCATCAAACTTACTTGATATATACACCATGTGAAATTGTTGGTATCGTACGTAGAATAATTTATATAAGTTGCACCACCCTTTGGTTTTTCTTATGAAGATTATCAAAACAAAAGCAACCAAAAAGAAAGAAAGGTATATCTATTTGGCAAGAAAACCTCAAAAACTTGGTACTACTCATACCTCAACCATCACCCAAGAAATGTGTATATATATTCAACAATATATGATGCCTACCATTGTCTTGCAATTCATCAAGTTCAATTCTCAAACACCATTTTAATAGTATTCTGAAGCTAATAAATTATATCAATCAAAGATGGAATCAAAGGGACCCTCAGCTACACCAACTCGACTTTATCAAGATTTCGAACCTTCGATGGAGTGGGTGCCCGAAGATGATTCAGACACCCTTCTCGTCTATCTTCCTGGTTTTCATCTTTATTTTTCTTTCTTCGATCTCCATAATTAGTATAATACAATATTTCGATTTAAGTGGAATTCATGAGCATTTGGAAATGCTGCCAGGTTTTGCTAAGGAACAACTGAGGGTTCAGCTGAGAGCAAGAAACCTGATCATTAGCGGGGAGCGAAAACTCCAACAAAACACATGGAGTCGGTTTCGTGTGGAGTTTCCAGTTTCTGGAAACTGCGACCTCAACAAAATCAGCGCCAAATTCGAAGGGAACATTCTCTATGTCAGGCAGCCGAAACTCATCACTCCAGCAGCACCAAAACCTGAAGAAGCAAAGCCCACGACAACGCCTCAAAAGCCTCTGGATGATCAACCAAATGCAGCTGCTGAGGTCAAACCTGCAGCGACTTTAGAACCAAACGACGTAGAGAAAAAAGAAGAAGCAAAGGGTGAAGATGTTGCGAAAAAGGAAGTAGAAGAAAAAGGAGAAGGGAAATTAGATTCTGATTCAAAGACCGCGAAAGATGTTTGTGAAAATGCGTCAACGAAGAAAACAAGCGAGTGTGACGACACGAAAAACAAGAATGAGGCGTACGGGGAAGTTGATAAAAGGATACTGGACAAGTATAAGCGCGCTACAGGTGCATTTGCTATGAAGCTAAAAACATCGTGTGATGTTGTGAATGCGCTTGTGGTTCTTTTGGTTGGGCTTGTGATTGGCTTCTATGTCTCTGATTCTATCAGATCTTGGGGCAAAGCTTGAAGTGAATACACAAAGGAATTGGTGGCGGCAAAGTGTAATTTGATTCCAATGTAGTAGGCTGGCTAAAGCTTATTGATTAAGTATTTACAAGTAATCTTTAGAACATTTGTTGTTTACATAACCATGAACATCTTATATATGCATATTATTTAAAACATTTGTTGTTTGCATAACCATGAGCATATATGTATGTCATTTTGGAGGGGTTGGGGTAGGGGGGCACGGAAAAACGACCGCGAGAAGAGGGGGAGTCGTGCTCTCCGGCCGCACTACGGTCAACCCGTGTTGCTGCGCCCATCGTTTTTTTTCTCTGCTACCATGCGTCCATGCACACGTATCCGATGCCTTCGATTGGAGATCATCTTCGGTGGTTGCTTAATGCCGTAATGACAAATACATACAAAAACTTTCTAACAAATAACATTCATCACGATGTATTGTTTCTGAAACACAATAACCGAGGCCGTGCAAAGCGTAGCTAGACACCCCTACTTAATATTATAGATTGGGATGCACTTAAGTTTATCAAGATTTAATTCAAGACCTGTCTATATACGAGGTTGGGTTAGCTTGGGTATTTAGAGGTTTGCTGGTCGCACCCAACAAAAACTGAAAATAAATGTAATCTTAGAGCAAACTAAAAGAAGAAAATTGATTTATATATGTAGATATAGATTTTGAAGCACATTGAAAGTCAAAACCAAGATTACAAAGAAGCAACAAGATTGGAATCATTTGAAACAGCATGCTTGTATCTTGTATAATTTTAACTCTTGACTTTTAGGATAGAAGGATGCATTTTAATCAATAGGGCTCCTTGTGAACATTTAGAATTAAGGTTATAAACGAATTAAACGTTCAATAAAAATTATGTGAACTATTTAATGGGAAGTTCGTTTATTAAATGAACAAACAAAAACAAAAATTTTATTTGATTAATTAAATGAGCAAACACAAAGAGTTATCATTTTCGTTCGATTATGTTTTTAACGTTCCGTAATACGTTTGTTCATATACATTCGTATACGCCTGTTTATGTCATTTTTTAAATATTTTTTTATTTTTGCTTATTCATATGTTTTATTTGACTTATGCATTTGTTTATGAATAATTTTAGTATGTGATAGAAATGATAAATTTGAGAATTATAGTTCGTGCATCAAATAAACAACTTTTAAGCTTAGTCATTTAAAGAACTAAATACAACCACCACTCATTAGGTTGTAAAAAAGCTTGCGGCTCGTAGTTTGTTTGAAAAAGCTCGTTTGAAATTGGCTTAATTTATAGACGAGTCGAGTCGGCTCCGCTTAGTTTGTAAACGAGCCGAGCCCTGTGCCTAGCTGGTTCGTTGACTCGTTTAAATTAAAAGTTATATTATAATCACTCCAATATTAATTAAGGTGTGATTGAATAGTAAAAATAATAATAACAATATTTGTTTATTAAATTATATAATATGAATAATTAAATATTATTGCTATTTATTTATTGAATTCAATGTTGATCAGTCAATTTTGACGCATCACCTTCATCTCTTTAAGTTTTTAAAGTTTCGGGTTTACACCTATACATTTTTTACTTAAATAATAATTTCTTACATTCGTATTTTTAGGTACGTATAGGTACGAGTTGTGTCAAATTTAAAACGTTTTCGTGAATGATTTTATATACGTTTTGAGATGATCTATATTTCGACGTTCGCCAACGTTTGAAGTAAGTTTTGTTTAGAAATGAGTCGTGTCAAAAATAATACGTTTTTATTCGACTACGTAAATCCAAGTTAATTTACGCTTTAATGTAAATTTAATATGAAAACAAGTCGGGACGATTGTAATCTATGTGTTTTTTTATATACGCTTTGACTTGATATATGTTTTGACAATTATACGTTTTCGTTCAATGGTAGAAATTCGAGTTACTTTGCGGTTCGATTGCTCCTATATTAATTCAGGTGTGATTGAATAGTAAAAATAATAATTAAATATCAATAATAACAATATTTGTTTATTAAATTATATAATATGAATAATTAAATATAATTGTTATTTATTTATTAAATTATATTAATTTATTGAATTCAATGTTGACCGGTCAATTCTGACACGTCAACGTCATCCCTTTAAGTTTTCAAAGTTTCGGGTTTACCCATATACATTTTCTACTTAAATAATAATTTCTTACGTTCGTATTTTTAGGTACGTATAAGTACGAGTTGTGTCAAACTTAAAACGTTTCTATGCATTTTTTATATACGTTTTGAGATAATCTATATTTCGACGTTCGCACAACGTTTTGAAGTAAGTTTTGTTTAGAAATGAGTCGTGTCAAATATAATATGTTTTCATTCGATGATATAAATCAAAGTTAATCTACGTTTCAACGTAAATTTAGTATGGAAACAAGTCGGGACGATTGTAATCTATGTGTTTTTTTATGTACGCTTTAACTTTATCTATGTTTAGATAATAATACGTTTTCGTCAACGGTATAAATTTGAGTTAATTTGCAGTTCGACGAGAATTTAGTTGGAGACAAGTCAGAACGATTGTTATCCTATACACGTCATGTACAATGCTGCCGCAACGCGCGACAGGTAATAATTAGTTTTTTTTATAAATTTTAAATTATATGTATGTCATATTATTATAATAGATCATAAATAAATCGTCAATTTTATACTTTTTAATAATAGGTATTGGATTTTAATAATCCCAAGTTTAAATTTATTTTCTCAAACGATCACTTACTAATTAAGATTTAACCTCCATTAGTTTTTTTTCATAAAATCGGGCCAACATTAAACAATTTTTTAACTACGCCGCCACCCAGCCTCCACATGTAGTTAAAAAATGACTCAATGTTGGCCCTATTTTATCAAAAAAACTAACGCCAATTAACTATCAGTTAGTAAGGGATTGTTGAAGGAAAATAAATTTAAAGTTGCGAGTGTCTGCAAACATTTACTGAGTTGGGATTAATACCGGCCAATAAGTGAAACTTAAAATTATTAAAATCCAATAACTCTTAATTTGAAATACAGGAATAAAATAGAGGTTGATTAGGGGCACACAACTTTTTTTCTTTTCGGTAAAGTACTTAGTTTTATTTTTGAATTATTTTTGTATAGCATTAAAGAACTTAATTGTTTGAGATATTATTTTGTGTTAATTATTTTATGTCAAAGTGTATTGCCAATCAATATGTCTAGTAATTCGTGTTTATTTTGAAGGGATTACGTGTTGTGTTTATGATTATTTTCATTCTTAAAAACGTGTTCTTTTGTATTAATTTAAGCTCGTTTCTATAATATACCAACAAACACAAATAAACAGAAACATATTACATTATTTAAAGAACGAACACAAGCATAAATTTTTTTTACGATCAAGCCAATCGTGAACCGATTTATTCGTTAAAATTATATGGAAGAAAACTAAAAATCGCTCATTGGACTCATCCGTTTGCAACAACAAAAAACTACAAGTGAATTTCTTTAGAAGGATGAAATAATTATGGTTTTTTTTTGTTTTTCTTTTTTTTTTTTTGTTTTTCTTTTTTTGTTTTTTTAACTTTAATGGTTTGCAAAGCCAGCAAAGCAAGCGCCACATGGCAAAAGCAGCTAGTTTTTCGTTTCCCTCCTAGTTATGGGCGGCAACTAACTTTTGTACTCCTACTCCACCACTATATTATTTAGGAGTCCTTAATCTTTTTAATCTCTTCATAATTTACCCTATAATATTTCCAAAACACATTAACAGCCCCATAGTTGCTGCGCTTATTAATATCTGGAACCCAACTACATCATCCCGTATCATGAATACAGTTACCTACCATTAAGTCGCACAAAATCATAATTAACTCCAAGTTCCGACAAAATAATGTCTATAACTCTATATGCATACATGTACATACCATAAACTTATTATTTGTTTTGTATTTTATAAAAGTTACTTGATGAATGTATATCACACGCATGTTTCTCTCTTTTAAGTTAATTTATTATAATTCGTTATGTTTTATTGATTTTAATTTATGTGTCATGTTAACTTTTAAAATGATGGTCATCATTGAAACTTGTGATAATGATGTATGATGGTGATGTATTTAAACTTTTATTTGGATATTATCAATTTGCTTTTAATTAGTGTTCATTTGTTAAGCTTATTTATTTTTGTCTAGGATTTTAATGAATGAACATAAACAAACACAACACTTTGAATTTCTTAACAAACACACTCTAAAATCCAATAAATTCAAGTGTTTATGTCCATTAATTGAAAATGATTGAAAGACACAAACAAATCATTTTTTTTTGTTCAGTTTATCTACTTGCCTAATACTGATGCTAGCCTTAATAGTGCAAACGGCATGAGCCGAGCCCGAGCTAGCTTAGACTCGAGCTTGGCTCGTTTTAACTTTAGAAAGCTCGAGCTCAAGCTCGGCTCGTTTGTAGTTTTATTTATAAAGCTAGAGCTCGAGCTTGTAAGAAATATTTCAAACTTGAGCTCGGCTCAGGATTGGCTCGTTATCATTAATTATTAAAATTTTATTTTTTATAAATACTTTTATATTTATTTATAATCACACTTATTATATATCTAATATAATATATAATATATAATTGTTTTTATCACATATTTATATATAATAATGCTATTAATTAATATAAATATATATTTCATATGTAAAAATTATTAAAAAAATATATATAAATAAAATCTCGTTTAGTCTCGCGGGCCGGCTCAAGCTCGATATCCGAAGCTAAGGTTCAAGCTCGTTTAGTAAACAATCCATAATATGAACTCATGCTTGTTTAAGCTTGGCTCGATTCAAACTTCTTTCAAGTCGATCCCAAATATCTTACAAGTCTTTTTAACTCGTTCACAACCCTACTAGCCATAAGTAAAGAAAAAATACAAGGAGTTGCTTCAAGATAAGATGTCCACTGAGGAATGAATAAAACCTCAAGGCTCGCAAGTGTAAATACATATATTACCAACAAACCCCTACACTTTCCAATATTCAATCAATCTTCCATTTTGTCGTTGCCTCCAAAACTTTGATACCGTCAAATCTATTAAATTCAAAATGTAGCTGTCATTCGAACCCACTTCCTCCTTTTTTTTCTTCTTTTGACTTCATTCACCCCCTTCCACATTCATAATCTCCCTCCAACATTTCAATCACAACTTAAAGATGATCACCCAAAGGCAAATCGAACCCAATTGTTGATCAGTCTCATACGATTTCATCTCCTTGTACAGGTCTCAATTCAAATAACTTCTTCCTTCTTTACGTCTTAATTTGCAGAATAAAAAATGGAGGTCGGTGGTCGGCTACGGAGACGGAGGAGCCTCCAAGAGCGGCTAGGGCTAGCATGCTGCGGGTCAACATGGGTGGGCGAACTCGAACCCTCCACCATGACCATCAACGACGATGACCCCGTTGACCCGCTAACAGAGGCGATTCCCACACCGCCGGAGTCAAACTCGGAGGCTGAATGCGTCTTCCCGTCGCCTCGGATGAACCTGGCGGCGGCGTTGGAGGCTGAACGCCAATCTCGGTCAACGGCGGGGGCTGGGCCGTTGACTGAGGGCGATAATAGGCTGGGGAATACGACACCGTCGAGGGTGTCGTTGATGAGATTGCTGGAAGAAACGGACGATCAGGATGAAAAGGAAGGAGATGGAGATGGAGTTTGTTGCGTGTGTATGGGAAGGAAGAAGGGTGCAGCGTTCATACCGTGTGGACACACGTTTTGTAGGGTGTGTTCGAGGGAGTTGTGGTTGAACCGTGGTTCGTGTCCCCTCTGCAACCGTTCGATTCTAGAGATCCTTGATATTTTCTAAATTGATTGATTTTGATTTTGATTTTGATTTTGAACTTGTGTATCATACATTAATCATCTCCAGCAATCATATAGTAGATGATTACGGTTTTTGTCTGTGGGTGGTTTTTTTATTTTTCTATACATATTATACAAATTTCACTTAATTTAAGAAAACTACACTTTAAATAACAAAATTGTTAAAGAACTAAAACACATAATTTGACTGTCAACTCTCCTGATCGCGATCACTGTCGCTTGATATCCCTTTTTACTTTAGGATAGGGCTATGGTGAAGGACTGTATTCAGTTTGCTAACGGCCCACTCGCCTGGACTTGGCGTTGGAAGCGGTCGAATTCAGGTCTTACTGCGACTAATGAGCTCAAAGACCTGTTATGGGTGCCTGGTTCAATTGAAATTACTCCTAATGAAGGCTCTTGGAGATTGGGAGACCATAACTGTGCTTATATTTTTGTCAAATGTGTTAAGTCTCTTTATTCTTGTGCAGTTAACCAAACTAGGTACTATAAATTCTTTTGGAATAATTGAGTTCCTGGAAAAGTTAATATTTTCAAACAACCTTGTTAGAGAATGTGGCCTAATGATATTAATGATTGTCTCATACAAATATGGGTTGAGGTTTATATTTTTGCCAAGATAGTATTAGATTGCATTTAGGTAAATGTGGACAAACCTGGTTTAAAACTTAACCCGGGTCAGGTACAGGTCAACATTTTTAGAACCGGGCTTGATTGGGTTTCAGGTTGAGCTCTGATAGAACCCTACTCAATAGAAACCGGGTAGGGTTGGGTTTGGTTCAAAACCAGGTTTAATTAAAAAATATATATTTTTATTTTATATATTCATTACAAAAATTGTCATTCAAGGTTATTTGTGAAAATCACTCGCAAATTGAGCAGTTCTTCAATTGAGTTGTGCTTAATCTCCAGACCCATCATGCTATTTTAGGTTTATAACACCCGTTTATATTAAAATCCACTGTTTCCAGACATTTAAGTTATAGAATCAAATGGTAATTGTTTTAATTCTTAAGGGTATAATGGTAATTGTATTAAAATAAAAGAGAATAAAATGGGACGGCTCGGGTCGGGAACCGGGTTGGATGGAGAAGGGAAACCAGGTTGAAACTGATGGGTTCTTATAGATTGGAACCTGGTTGAGTGGTTAGCGGATTGAACCCGGGTCAGGAGTCAGTGACCCGGATGGGTTCTCTGTGCACCTCTACCATTAGGACTTAGGAGCAGAAAGGTTGTGATGGTCGTAGGACTAGCCCATTCTACAAGAGAAGGGTGCTTCACGCACCGGTTTCTGGTCCTAGGTTGAGCCCATTCTATTAGAGTGGCCAAGGACATGGTCCATGCTAATATATTAGTAATTATTGTAAAACACAATATCTATAATCTATTCAATATCTATAATCTACTTTGCAAGTATTTCTTATCCCAAATTAACATGCTATTATTTGAAGCAGATCATATTTTGTTATAACAGGTATTTAGGGCCGTAAACGAATTAATGGCTTCGTATATTAACGAACACGTTATATCTTGGAGCGTAGGTGTAGAGGTGTCAATCATGTCAAGTTGACCGTTCAAAAGAATTTCGAGTTTATGGGTTGAATGGGTGAACCCGTACTTGATCCATAAACTTATTTATGTATAAAACACCAACTCTAAACACTCACATTTAAAATATGTCACGTTTCGGGTCTACTATTTTAATGTTTATGTGCGAAAGTGGGTAATATGAGATGACTTATTAACAATTTAAACAAACAATAATTCAAACAACCTTACTAGTGTATTTTTTTAATGTTGTATATTTAGTTCAAGATTAGAGATACTAGATGAAAAAGATTGGAGAAAACACAAGTGAGAATGAGGAGTTGAGTATAATAATAAAAGTGGCTACAAGTTAAGAGTCAACGAAACGTTGAAGAAAAAAAAATAAATTTCACTTATAGAAATAATTGATGAGTGTGAGAATTGACAACATTTATTAAAGTGGTCTTCGATTGATTGTTTAATAAAAGAGTTATATTAATCAACCTATATATGATTTTTTTTCCTTATCATTTTCATGTCATGTTACGACTCGGAAATTAAAACCCTAGAGTAGAACTCAATGCTGTTTGAAATGGTAAAAGGATTAAAGGAGGCGCGACTAGTCAAGGAAACAGAACATGAAAGCTCAACAAGTCCAAATAATCACAAAAATTCGAAAACATACTTATCCTGTTTATCTTACTTTCAATTATTATAAGATCGGTCCTACTTCATGTACCTTATTTAAAATGGATTTCCCAAAACTAACTCAAACAAAAAAAAAAAAAAATCTATTATATACAACTAGCCAACATGTATAACAAAACATAAACTAAGGGTTTTTATAGGCGTACTGATAACTTATTATTATCATTTATCTATTCTATTAAAATAATAACTAAAAGAGATACGTGACATAATCATATTTATTTTTACTAAAACTAAAAATGATCAAGCGTGCAATTGCTTCACGAACTTGAATACAAAAACCCGGATACAAAAATTATACTAATGGTTATCACTTTTACTTCAAATTCGAAGATATCAAGCAAACAGAAAGAAAGAATAACGTCAACATATAGGTATTTAGAACAATTTTTTTATTACTAAAATAACTTGAAAATAAAAAAGAACCAAATATAGAAACTACAAAACTTCTATGGCTAAAACATAAAAACTAAAAAATTCATGTAGCTAAGACTTTGCTATTATATAGATAGAAAATTTTCTCACTTATCTCTTCTATTAAATATTTATATTAATTATTAATAATATTATTTAATTATTTTTAAGTTCAAAAATAATTTTTTTAATAATTAAAAAAGATATCTTTTTATTAATGTTATTTCTAAAGAAATAATTTTTTATAAAATAAATACAAAATATATTACAATTGATGTTTTTAAAAAGTAATTTTTGTATAAACCAAAAATAACTAAAATTGGGAGTTATAATGGAAAATTTTTTAAAATTTACATTTTGTTTATTTTGAAAAAAACAAAAAAAGTTTAAAAAGAAAAGTTTAAAAAGTACATATTATTATTTTGTTAATTAAAGTCTTTATTTATATGTAACTTTATTCATATCTTATCTTAAGATATCGTTTATAATTAATAAATTTTTATTTTATATAATATTTTATTTATTAAAACTGATTACATTGGTTTACTAAAGCTAATTTATTAATACATAGAATCTTTTACTTATAGATGAATTCATGTCTATAAACTATACATAAATTTAGGTCTAGTCAAATTAAGCAATGCTTTAATTTGGGTCGAACTCAAATAGAGCGGATCAATTTGTATTATCTTCATAAAAATTGCTAACTTAAAATGGTTTAAATGGATGTATATTAGGTGTCACCATATATTTTACGTCACAACCGCCTACTACGCATCACCTTCACTGTTAGTAGCCAGTCCCGTAATGACCATCGATATCCCCCACTACTCCTGCCATCAATGCTACTACCACCACCATCTCTGCCTCTACCACCACCAATGCTGTAATCAGTTGCCACTATTTGTCATAAAAACAAATACAACGTGTGAACCTATTTGACACTTTTTTTTGACTCACCTGTTTACGCTTGCTACATAAGTTGATCTGATCATTTAACCTGGGTTTTTTTTTTTTTTTTATATATTTACTTTTAGAGTTTATCAAAGAAACTCAGGATGGTTCATTTTCATTAATACATTATTACAGAGATAAAATCAGAATTAAGCTACATACCATTACATTTACTTATATTTTATTCTTCTATTCTAGGATGTTTATTTAATAAAGTATAACAAACTAAATTACACAGCTAATAGACGACTAGACGTGGTGTCTTCATAATATAATAATAAATTAATAATAAATTATTATACAATATTGATTATATCTTTCTGTAAATTATAAAATTGACCTAAAAGCTATCGCTTTCACCTCTCCAAGCTTCGCTCTCGCTCATGACTGGTATATGATCTCTCTACGTAGGGATTGGCCTTCTAGAAGCTTCACCAGAAGCGACCAATCGCTTCCCGAATGCACATTTTCCATTATGACGATGCGAACAAATTAATGTGGTGGGACAGGGATTCCGCGTGTAACCTAGGTACGGCACCGGGACCCGCTTCATTCGTGCGGTACCGACGGCATCCAATCTCTTGCGAGACACCTATGCCGGTGATGTTGCGCCAAAGTTGCCTAACAGATACTTTTGCATATGGTTATTCAAATATTTTATCTTCTTCACTGAGAACACAATAGTTGATAACTATTATCGGATAGTTATTTGACTAGAAAGTTGGATGCACAAATGTTCTTCATTTATATTTCTAAGACCATCACCAATGGTGAAATAAAAAAAACCCAAAAACATGCCTAGTCAGCAATCACATCAGAATAACAATCATTTTTTAAAAACCTAAAAAACCTCTCCAATGGTAAAACTTAAAAACACCTAAAAACATTGCCACATCATTATCACCTTTTACATTTATTTTTTAATATCAATCTTATATATTAATATAAAATATAAATACAATATTTATATGTTTTTTGTTGGATGGAAATTTTAAAACTTTAAAATTTTAAAATATAAAAATTAAATACTTTTTAGAGGAAAATTTTAAAATTTTAAAATTTGAAATTTAAACTTTAAATTTAATAAATAATAATTTATTGTAAAAAATCAAAAATTAAATTTTAAAAATTAAATTTACTGTTCAGGCACATGAGCACTATTCAGGCGCATGAGCACTGTTCCGACGCACTGTTCAGGCACTTGGGCACTGTTCAGGCGCATGAGGTTGACTTGAAACGCCCAACACTTAAATTAATATTAAAAAACTAAATATTTTATTAATATAAATATATTACTTTCTTTTTTTTTTAATATTAAAACCCAACCCTGGCCCACCTCTGAAAATATCAGATGTTTTTTGGTGTTCATCTCCATGTACTTCTACCTTCAAAAACAAACCCCCAATGGTTTTTGGTATAAAAAACGGATGATGTGATGTTTTTAAGGGCTAAAAACGCCCTATTAGAGATGCTCTAACATTTGTGTTCAATTATTGGTCATGGGCATTAGATTCTATTAGAACCCAATGAGATCTGGTCTATTTGGACATGCTTAAAAGCCCCACCACTGAACTTTGTACTACTTACGTACTCAATAATTGAACACCACCAATAATTCTACATAAATACACACATGAATATACAAATGTTATAGAATCTTAAATGCATTTTGAATAATCGTACAGAAAAGGGTTTTGATTGTAATAACATCCATAATAATGGGTTAGCTCATAACCAAGTCTTGATAAGCAACTATTTCCCCGTTCCTATCACAACCCAAAAACTAATAAAATTCACTTTTTTATTTGATACTTGAAAACTTAGGCATAAATTGAAATACATTGATGTTTGTATGTACACATTGGAGATAAGTTCAAGTACAAATCATAACAGTGGTTGATTAAAGTGGACGGCTATAACATGTACTTGAACGTAACCTGACTTGAATATCCACGTTGATTTTTAAGAGAGAATTTAAAAAGGTTTTGAGAGTTGTGATCAAAGCAATACACCTACTACATATTCATATTACATGTTGGGGTCAATATGGTTAAAAAGAATAAAAAATGGCTACTTTAGCCCCCAACAATAAAAAAGGGGGTATTTGACGCCTAGTTTTCAAAACTTCAAAACCGGTTTGTCTAACCAAGACCGGGTTAGAACCAATTTGTTCATGTGCGGACAGGAACTGGTCGGAAACCAGCCGGATGGGTCAGGACCATACTGACTTTGAACCAAACCGGTTTTCTTAGTTAGGTGATCGGGTTCTAATCCGGTTCGAAAATCCAAAATGGTGTTTCCTACACCACTAAATTCTAATTGGTATATATTAGGATTTGGGCCTTAACATTAATTCTTCAGTCTCCCGTTTAATTTTTACTGGGCTTAGGGCAGGAACTGAGGGCTGAGGCCATGGTTGACCTCAAGTGTCAACAAATTTTTAATATGCTAGTATTGTTAAGTAAATTAATGTCATTATCATTTGATTTTGATCAATACAACATATTGGGCCTCCCATTTTAAGATCGGTTTTCATAGTTCCTATAAAAGTAAATATCAATACCGATACATAGCTCAAGTTAGAGGTGGGCATTTCGGGTTCGGCCCAATACCCGAAACCGGGTACAACCCGGGTTGGGCCCAACCGGGTTTCTTTGTACCCGGGTATTGGTGAACCCGGGTCGGGTTCACTTGCTTGAAAACCCTACCCGCTATTAGGGCTGTCCAAACTGCTCGACGCTCGAAGATCGCTCGACGATCAATCGGAAAATGCTCGTTTGAATTATGCTCGGTTGTAAAACGAGCAGAGCGGCTCGGATCGGTTTGTAAACGAGCAGAGCAGGAGCAAAGGTCCGCTCGCTCGACGCTCGCTCGGTTTTGCTCGAATATATATATATAAGTATATAAATATATATATATATATAACATATAATGTATAATATTTTTCTTCGTTTCTACTTTATACTTTAAAGTAATATTTTTAGTATCTTTTTAATGTCTAGAAATCTGCAAAAAAAGAAGAAAAATTGAAAATTGATGTCTTGATTCCAGATGAGTGTAGTAACAACTAATAGATATGAAAGGTATATATTTTTTTAAAACCTTTGTATGTACATTGTTAATAATATTGAAGCCTACAATATATACTATTATACTTAGTCTAAAATGTTTAATTAAACATTGCTTTTGGTTTTTTTTTAGGTGGACATGAAAATGGTCGTGAAAATCATAATTGGTGGACTTTTTAGAGATTAGACATATTGTCTTTCTAAAAATTTTAAGTTTGACTTAGAACTTAATGTGTTTGAATTTGTATTTTGTGTAACTTTTATTTCGTATGGTTTTTTGTTAACTTGTTAAGTTTGTTATTGGAACTTGAAACTCTTGAATGAATGAAAATCTGAGCTAAACGGAGCCGGTATATATTTTGTTATGCTAAATTTGTTATAAAACCGAGCGAAACCGAGCTGCTCGGTTAAATTCGATTCGAGCACGAGCATGACTTTTCCGCTCGCTTTTATAAATTCGATCCGATCCTAGCGGCTCGATTTTAAATCCGAGCGAGTTCGAGCA
This sequence comes from Flaveria robusta, assembly GCA_025506415.1. Taxonomy (NCBI): domain Eukaryota; kingdom Viridiplantae; phylum Streptophyta; class Magnoliopsida; order Asterales; family Asteraceae; genus Flaveria; species Flaveria robusta. Next base: position 18,959,428 of record CM046469.1, on the reverse strand, counting down.
TACCTTCGCTCGGATCGGCTCGGCTCGTGAACAGCCCTACCCGCTATACCCGGGTAGGGTCGGGTCGGGTCCGAAACCGGGTCCAATACCGAGTTTGATTTTTTTTTTTTTTTTTTCATCTTTTCTTTTCTTGTGTGTGTCCCAATACCGGGTTCAAATCGGGTTCAACCGGGTCGGGTTCGCTAAAAAACTCAAAATCTAAAACCGTTTCCAACCCTACGGGTTTAAACGGGTCCAACCCGGGTACACCTCCCATCGGGTACTACCCGTACCCGGGTCCGGGTCGGGTTCTGACCCGGTTTTTATGCCCACCTCTAGCTCAAGTGACAGATTGAGTGAAAATGTTAAAGAATTAAAATTCTAGAGAATGTTTGCTATCCTAAATTAGTTGTCTTTTTTGATTGATTAAAAAAGGACCATCGGGTCGAGGGTTTCGCTGAAGCAAAAGCGTCTCTATCATCTGAGATAGGTGTGAGGTTTGTTTACATCACACCTTCTCTAGACCCTTTAGTAGCTTGCCATGAACAAGAAGTACTGGTATTATGGTTATTATTGTCTGGTTGTTGGTTAGTTAAGTCTATTAATAGGTAATTGTTCTCCTTAACTAGTATAAATAATAAATAATAAATATTTGGCTAGGTGTAATGCTGCAATCTGTAATTTATAAACACGGTCCGTTTACATATTTTCTCTATGTTAACTTAGTTCTTCAATTGGATTCTGGTTTTTACAAAAGTTGGCAGTTTGCTAGTAGCTCTGTTTTATAGTTGTACCTTGTTTGAGATTCGCCTTGGATTTGTGGTTGTTTGTGTTAGAACATGTCGTCCATATCTCTTTGTATTCAAGGTTCATTATTGCATATATTAAAAACCAACTCATGTTGCAACAGGAGTTTTTAACTGTTTACCTTTTGACCACCTTTTTTTTTCTTTTTGTAACTTTTAGTTTATAACCCATGCATGCATCACTTTCACATTTTTATTATTGTGTATATTTTGGCCACTGATTTTTTTTATTTTAGTTTTTAACCCATGTATGCATCACTTTCACGTTGTGGTTCTATATCGAAGTGATAGCCGTTATGGTACGTTTTTCACGTCTGCATATTTAAGTATGTGGTGCAGTTACCTGAACAACACATGTGGGGACATTTCTAGTTAATAATAATAATAATTTTAATAATAATAATAATAATAATAATAATAGTAGTAACAATAACAATAGTAGTAACAACAATAATAGTAACAATAAAAATAATAGTAAAAATAAGAATGATTGTAACAATAACAATAACAATAGTAACACAAATAATAGTAATAACAATAATAGTAATAATAATAGTAGCAATACTAATAATAACAATAGTAATAATAATATTAATAGTAATAATAATAATAATAACAGTAGTAATAGTAATAATAATAGTAATAATAGTAATAGTAGTAATAATAGTAATAATAATAATAATAGTAGTAATAATAGTAGTAATAATAATAGTAATAAATTTTTGAGTAAATTACACGGATGGTCCCTGTGGTTATGTTAAAATTTTGACTTTGATTCTTAAAGTTTAAAATCTTTGAATATAGTCTCTAACATTTCTTTCTCTTTCATATATGGTCCTTAGGTCTGTTAGTCAACCGTTAGCGATGTTAAATATTGTAAAAATTAGCATTTTACTTGTATTAGCCATCTATTTAATTTACCTTTTAAACTATAATTTTATTTTTATTTAAGAAAATTTTATATTTTTGTTTTTCAAAAGTTTTTGTTTTTTATATTATTTTTATAATTTCATTATTAATAAGATTATTATTTAATAAAATACTCTTTAAATACACAAATAAAATACTTTTGAAAACATGTTTTTAAAATATTCAGGTTTTAAACCATTCATTTTTTATACGTCATTCTAAAACTTATAGATTTTTTAAACTTTTTTTAAACTGGTTGGTTTGCTAAAGTTTTTTTTAAACCATTCATTTTTTTAAAACATCTTTTCTTAAACAAATTCTTAGTTTTTTAAAAACAAGTTTTAAACATCTTTATAAAAGAAGACATTTTTATAAAGGTTTAAAAAAACCCACATATTGGTTTAAAAAAATTTATAAACCAACCATTTAAAAGAAGACATTTTTTAAAATATCTTTTTCATTTGTGTATTAAATAATAAACATAATTATAATAAAAAAGTTATAATAAAATGAAATTACATTGATGATCCCTACAAGTAAAATAGTTATTTTAACAAATTTAACATCATTAACTGAACTAACAGAGTATGGACTATTGATTAAACATAACTATAACATTAGGGACTATATTCGTAATTTTAAAACTTTAAGGACCAAATCTAAAATTTTAATCAAATCACAGGGACCATACGTGTAATTTACTCTAAATTTTTTATCATTTAATTATAAAAAAATGAAATTATATGAGTTTTGGATGTGACAATTTAAAAATAGTTGGAAGGCTTAAAATGGTATGGTAGTGCACATGCACTGTTTGGTTGGCCACAAAGGTGATATATATGGTGGATCCTGTTTTTATCTTCTTTTTATGTACATACATACATTTGCTTATATTAAAGTGGGAGGGGTTACTAATTCAAAAGGTGACGAGAGATACAATGTATCAAACCCACTAAATAATAACCAACAAGTAATTTTGTTTCTCAAAGACATGTAACATTACTATGAATTCAACATTTAACATTATAACAAATCACTTTGAGGAAATTAAATTACCAAAATTGTCAACCGAACTAAACGGGGATATATCTTTCACATGGCTGGCCCTACCCTTTGGGTAAGGGGTCACCGGCATTTTTATTTATTTATTTATTTATTTTTTGTATTATAGCATTTATACAATATAGTCACCACCCTCTCTTAGTGGCTCGGCTTCGTCCTAGAAGCTACTGCTTTCGCCTCTCTAGACTTCATGAAGTTTTAACATGAACCCAAGATAATTTAATTTTAAATTTTTATTAATATATATCTATTATAAACAATTAACAGATATAAACAATTAGTTTGGATAGTTCAAACCTATTTTAAATAATAAATAAACTAATTTGATTGATTTAAGTCCAAACAAAACAAGATAGTCTTATATCCATTTAACTATTTAAGTATAAAATACATGTAATCTATGCAATAGTTCTTAATTTGTTGTAATTTAATAAACTTCTTCTAAATAATACATTATTTAATGTAAATAAGATTATTTAATTCACTACATTAAGTATTATTTTATTGGCAAATTGGATTTTAATAATCCAAACTATTACCTATTGGCCGATAATAATCCATACTATTAATTTGGCCGGTAACACTCCAAACTTTTACTTTTATAACCAACAACAGTCCCAGTGACATAATTTTCAATTTTTAACGCTTAATTTATATCTATTTTAGTATCAATTTAGCTTGTATGTTTTTTCATTCGTTCATAATTATTGTTGCGAACCGAATCGAGTCCAAATCAAACATAAAAAATTAAAAATTATGTCATTGGGACTGTTGTTGGTAATACAAGTGAAAATTGGGAGTGTTACCGGCCAAATTGATAATATGGATTATTATTGGCCAATAGGTAATAGTTTGGATTATTAAAATCCAATTTGCCTATTTTATTTATAATACTTTATATTAAAAATTAAAATTAAAATTAAAATTTATATTTATATTTATATTTTTATAGTAAAATATTATTTAAATTAAATATTATTTTATTTAAATACTTAAATTAATAAATATTTTTATAGTTACAACAACACCAGCAACAAAAGCAACATTATTTAAGGCAGGTTGACAAAAAAATTCTCAGTGACATTCGCTGCATCACGGTAGTCAAACCACTATATATAAAAAATAGAAAAGATAATATATAGTAAAGTTGTAAGTTTTTTCAATATTACCAGGATAATTTCTTTTCTCTAAAGTTATCAAAAAACTAGAGTAAAATATCATTTTCATCTCTGACGTTTTGTTAAATTTAACATTTCAATCCAAAACCTTTTTTTTGTCATTAAAGTCACTGTAGTTTACAAAATGCTATCATTTTCATCCACTCTAATTATTCAAATTAAACAAATTAATCAATTAATATTCAATTAAAACTAAAAAACACATGAAACGACTAGTGAGACCGGGCGCTTCGATTTAAAAGCCTCGATTAGCTCTAATTCATGTTGTTCGATTGAGGTCTGCTGTGAGATTTCAATTAATCTTCACGTTTTGTTCGATCGTGTATCGTTGTTCGATTGAGATTTGCTATGAGATTGAGGTCTATTGTTGTCACAATTTGTTTGATTAAGATTTGCTATAGTCATGTTTGTTCAAATGTAACAACAGCAGGCTTCAATCAAACAAAACGTGACAACAATAGACCTTAATCGAACAACAGTACACGTTCAAACAAAACATGAAAATTAATTGAAATCTCATAGTAGATCTCAATCGAATAATATGGGTTGGAGTTAATCAAAGCGATCAGTCTCACTAGTTCCTTCATGTGTTTTTTAGTTTTAATTAAATACTAATTGATTAATTTGTTATAATTGAATAATTAGGGTATTGAAAAAAACTAAAATATCATAATATTTAATAGAGGTCTTAACGGAGTTAGTAGAGTGGATGAAAATAATAACATTTGGTAAACTATAGTGATTGAAATGATAAAAAAAAATTTTTAAATTGAAATAACAAATTCAACGAAATATTAGGGACGAAAATAACATTTTACTCAATAACTTACTTTGTTTCTTTTATAGTTTTACACTTTAACCAATGGGGATTTTTTAAAACTAACCATATCAAAGTATTGGAATCATAACCATAAAACACAAATTATCATAAAAGTATAAGAACAATAAACAATAAAATATTATCAGTGCATAAATAATAATCATAAAACATCAATCGTTGTAACCATAATTAAATTTTAAACCAAAGAACACAAACATGCAAAAGTAACTTGATTACTATACGAAAAGAGACTGAGCGCATAAAAATCCTCACGTGGGTTGTTCTATAATTTGTAATCGTTTTGATTAAAATAACTCTCACGTTGAAAAGTTAACAGGAAAAAATTAACTGTGTTAGTTAGGTACGTGTAGTTAAATGGATTCAAATGGTAATTTTAGTAAAATCTTTGGATGCAAATGGTAAAATTTAAAGCTTTTAATTTAAATGCTACTTTCTATGAAAGCTCGGGGATGTAAAACGCATTTAACTCAAAAGTTAATATTATTGTTTTATTACTTATAATCTTTATTCATACGTAATTTCAATTATATCTTATATTAGAATACCGTTTTATAATTAATAAATTTTAATTATATTTAATATTATATTTATTCAACCCATGTAATACAAGGATTTACTATAGATAGTTATAATTAGGTTTTATTTACCTAAGTATAACATCGCTAAAAATCTTGACAAGTAAAACGAGAACTTTGCTGAAAATTTATCAAGCTATACGATGAATGTTTACATGCAATTCAATGCATTTCAATGTAATGCAATGCAATGCGAATTACAACTATAATTTCTTAAAAAAGCAATTGATTTCTTTTTTCGTGTTTGAAGAAAATTAATATACGTGACAAATATTGATTTTGACCCATCGAGTCGATTTTAAGATGTTAGATAATGAAACTTGCTTACATAAGGCGAACAAACAAAGAAGATGATTAATTAAAATCGAGACTAGTTAATCTAAAGACCAAAAATAGTTATAAAATCGGGTTCATAGCGTCTTAGACTGCATCCAAATTCGTGTGTAGCCATATGTTTTTGCTATGCGCCACGCCATGCACATTCTTGCCAAATTTTATTTTTCTGTTTTTAATAATTTTTAATTTTATTTGTAAACCATCCATACAAATCTTCAACTTAATAGTATATCGGTTTTTCACTTTTGTTTGAAAATTCATTTCAAGCAAAAATAGAGAAAACATAAATCACACGAATTATGTAAGGTCATTTATCTATAACTTAATTATGATATTTTAAATATCCCCTACTATAATAAAATGATAATTAAAAATAACACGTGACAGCAACACATTCATCCTGATCAAATTTTTTCTGTTTCTCACTCCTATTAAATAATTATTAATAATACTATTTAATTTTTTAAATTAAAATAGTTTTTCAATAAATTAAAAAATATCTTTTTACTAGTGCTATGTTTAAAAAAATAAATTTTTATAAAAAATATCTAAAACATTAAACTTTTTAAAAATACAAAATATTAAAAGTATGTGTTTTTCAAAAGTAAAGTTTTTATAAACAAAAAATAACTAAAACCGGAATAATAAAAAAATTTAAAATTGATATTTTTAAAAACGTTTCTTCTGAAATAAAATTTTCATTATATTTATAATAATAAAAATTTTAATTATATCATATTTTAGAATATTATTTTATTAATAATAAAATATTATTTTATTATATTTATTTATTCAATCTGTGTAATACATGATTTTAATAAAGATAGTATATTATATTATATAATAAAATAAATTTTGAGGATGACACATGTCATCTTTTTAAACACCATCATGTCATTTTTTCATCTAAAATGGTATTATAGTCATTTAAACACTCACATTAATTTTTTTGTTATTAAAATTTTAATTAATTAATCACACACACTCTCTCTCATCTAAAATTTTAAAATCAATCTATCTTTCTAAACATAGATTTCGTTTAAGAAAATTAAATATCACATCTTTTAACTAAAAATGTATATAAATAAAAACAAATTTTTATAAAAATTGAAATTTTCTAAAACACCCTATGATATAGACGAGATACTAATCTAGTATAACATATTAGGTTAGTATTTTGTGTATTATATAGTTGAATAGATATAATATTAAATAGTTAGTAAATAAAGTTTAATAATCATAAAACAATGTTTTGAAATAAGATATGATTGTATTAAATAGTTGAATAGATATAATATTAAATAGTTAGTTGAATAGATATAATATTAAATAGTTAGTAAATAAAGTTTAATAGTTAGTATTTTTAACTTCTTTTTGTTTTTTTTTAATATTTGTTCCAAAACAAACCATTTAAAAAATGTCTTTTTAAAAATTTCTTTAATATAACTTTGAAATTTAATTATTTTGATTTATTAAAAAATAATTTTTTAAAACACAAATTATAATATATTTTTTAATATTATAAAAGTTTGATGTTTTTAAAAAAAAATTATTTTATAAAAATTTGATTTTTTATAAAATTACATATATAAAAAAACTTTTTTTAATTTAGTAAAAAACCATTTTCAATCTCAAAAAAGTTAAGTAATATCATTAGTAGATCAACAAGAAATTAGAATTAGAATTTCTAAAATTATATCAAAGTCCATCTAAAATCTTATTTTATTATAATAGATATATTATATATTTTTGTGTTTTAATAATGATGAGTTACAAATGATGGACAGTGATCACTCATTTTTTTAACACAACATGATAGCTTACAATTTTTAGGAATTAAATTCATATAACTAATGATCGTTAGCACAAATGGTTGAGATGATATACAAAAAAAAAAATCATTAAAATAAGGGGTGGTCTATGGTTTAACCCCCACCTATGACAAAATAAAAGGTTTAAGTTGAGTTAGAGGGTTATTTTACATAAAATAAGTTTTTTTTAGTGTGGTCCCAGTTTCAAAAATGATAGGAACAGACTGATTTACGAGGCTTTAATTCAGGGACGTTCCAACATAGTGTCCCTGAGTTCCGTAGTCGTGTAATAGTGATAATCAGATGGATCAGTGACCCATCAGTGGTCTAAATATTAACGGTTAAAAAGTTACATATAACTTTTATCGGAGGCGTTAATCAAGGCCATTGGTTCATGGGCGGTAATCATTCCCTTCAACCTACGTAACTAATTATCTAACATATACTTTAGTATATATTAATTTGTTATTGGATTTTAATAATCTTAAATTTTATTTATTTACTGAGATTAATCACAACTTATGAAATGTTTGTATACACTCGCAACTCTTAATTTATTTTTCTCCAACGATCCCTTATTAACTGATAGTTAAAACCGTTTAGTTTTTTTTGATGAAACGGGGCCAACATCGAGCCATTTTTCAACTACACCGCCGCCCAGCCTCCATCAAATCTGTTTTTCGGTGTTTAGCCTCCAACGTCACCTGAAATCTAACTCGAATGAGTTAAGTGGTTCAGATCAGAAGGTGAAGATTGATGGGTTTTAGGGTGTAGAAGTTTCAAATTGATGGACGAGATGGTTGATTTCAACTTTCTGCTTAGTGTTTTAGCCATATTAACAGTCCACGTTATCTAAAAACTAACAGTGTTAACTCTCAATTAGTACAATAACTGGATCGTTTAAGGAAAATAAACTTAAAGCTAAAAGTGTCTGTAAATATTTCCTGAGTTGGACTAATCCCCGCCAATAAATTAAAGTTGTGATTATTAAATCCAATAACCCTATATTAATTTGTTTTGTTTTATATCTAAGTGAGATAGAATTCTTGATGTACAGTAACCATAACATACGAGAGAATACTTTAAAATATTAATATACTAGCTTAGTATCACGTGTATTACACGTGTTAAATAAATAAAATATTAAATAATTAGTTATGAATATTTATTAATTATAAATGATATTTTGAAATATAATACGATTGAAATTACATATAAGTAAGGATATAATTAATAAAACAATAATATTATTTTTTTAAATTTTTATTTTTAAACATTTTTTATTTTTCTTTGTAGAAAAAAATTAAACAATTTGTTTCAAGACAAACCATTTTAAAAGATTTTAATTTTAAAAATTTCCTTATTTTAACTTTAAAATTTAATTATTTTGTTTTATATAAAATATTTTGAAAAAGTCCGATTTTAAATTATTTCGTAATTTTAAAATGTTTGATATTTTAGTAAATTTTCTTATTAAATTTTTTTTTTCTTCAGAAGTTACATTTATAAAAACACCTATCTATTAATTTATTAAAAAACTATTTTTAATCTTAAATAAATTAATTAACATCACTAGTATTTAATATAATTATTTAATAAGAGAGAGAAGCGGGAAAATTAGAATTAGATGATCTAGAATTATGTTAAGTGTCATATTAAAATCTTTTTTTTATTATAATAAATAGGTTATATGAATGAAAACTAGCACAAAAGACTCTATTTTATAAGGATATTTAAAATTTGACGGGTTATGCCTAACCTTAGAAATTAGATTGATAACCTACAAATGAAATTAACCATCTAAATAAATGTGTAAATTTATATTAAAAATCGTCAAAATTGGGGAGGAACCGTTGAATTTGAAACATAAGCTCAAGATGAAATAATTAGAACCTAAGAGTCAGGGAAAATCGTCTATGGTGTCTGACAAGCGTATATCTACACAGATGCTTTTGCCTATTATTTACATTTCGTGAAGCTTCAAACAAATGAAAAGTTATAATCGGTTTAAGTTTAACATTTTTCTAGTTCACTAATTATACCTCAATTAGTTTAACTACACGGACAAGAAAACTTTGATATCACTAATGGGCAATTTCATCAGTAATAATGGTTACCTTTCGGATTTCGTCAATGGAAGTCCATGGGTAAATGGTCACACTTTCAGAGGCATTACAATTAGCGGGTATCACGATTAGTGACGGGACTACTGAAGGTATAATTTTCATGTCCTATAAACAAATTAGCGGGTATCACGATTAATAACGGTTTTTCTAGTCGTATACGAGTTTTGTTAATTTAAATCTTGTATGATTGTATAATTTTCAAATCCAAAAATAAGTAGAAAGGTATAATTTTCATGTAATATAAACAAATTAAAAAGATATTAATCAGCCCCTAATTACAAGTAGGTTGTACTTTCAAATGCATAGTTAAAGATCAAAGTAATGTGCAAACCACATACATGCATGTCACAAATCGTTACCTAGTTTTTTGAACGTTTTGACTTTGTTAATAATGGAATGTCATAAACTAGAACTTATTTTTCCAATGATGAATTACTATAATATATAATAGCATGGAATAAAATTTATGAAATTAGTTTTTGTACTTGTTTACATATGCTAGAGGATGAGAATATTTGTTTTGGCATGTCATATGATGACATTCTGCGCATAAATATACAATTAACAAAATGTTTTTACGTCATGATCGGATCAGAGTTGCTGGTCGGATTAGGAACCGAATGTTTAGTCGGTCGGGTCATGCCTCTTTGAACCATATCCATTTGAACTTGTCTTTTACTGGTCGGAACGGTGAAACGCACAAGGGTGGACAAGATTTGAACATATTTTTTTTTTATTTTTAAATTTTATTTACCGATTCATTTAATACTTTATTCTATGCATTTTATTAACTTCAGTATTTTATTTTTAAAACCTTTGAGAGGGACTTCATGCAATACGTGGCCTGTTAACCTGGGTATGGTTATTGTTGTTATTATTATTACTATTTTAAGGAAAACCTTTACGATCTTTCATGGGCCAATATAGTTATTATGGATTTATGGGTTCTGTTATTAGTTTAATATATAGAAAATTATAAATTGATGAAGTAAGATGATATTTGATAAAAATCATTGATTGTATATCTTATCTCACTTTTATGGATATGAAAGACGACTCAACAACAAAAAAAATTTCCTGCAACCTAAGAATCAACAAAATGATCTTTTGTCATCTTATCTTCTATCTACATCTACATATGTTTTGTGTAATTAAGTTTGACACTATTGTAAACAATATTTTGGCCCCTTTGATGTATAAAACTACAACCCATCATGTCTACACTATAGTTAATTTCAGAATGAAATGAATTGTAAACTGCACAGATGTGTAACTCTTGAATACTTATGTTTACTTACACTATAGTTAATTTTAGAACGAAATGAACAGTATAGTACAAGCTTGTACTGTATAGATGTACAACTCCTGAATGCTTATGTTCTAGTTACAGTACTATAGTTAATTCTAGAATAAAATGAACAGTGTAGTACACACAGATATACAACTCCTGAATGCTTATGTTCTATGCGTGCTTTTATTACATTTATATTTTTGAAGGTAATAGACCCCAATGTGCCGTTTGGTTCGCAGAATGTTTTGCAAAGGAATTATAATTGGAAATGAAATTGAAATTGAAATTGGAATGTTATTGAAGTTGATAACGTGTTTGGTTGGTCGATTTTGAGTGAAATTGGAATTTTAATTTTGAACATTCTATTGGATTGTTAAACATTCCACAGGTAAATGGAAGGAATGTGAATTCCAATGAATGAGTGAAAATTTTCCAATTTCAATTCCATCCGTTAACCAACCAAACATGATTTTGGATGGAAAATTTTCTAATTCTAATTTCAATTCTTGAGAATTCTGTGAACCAAACGTCACCCAATTGTTTTGTAAAAACATCCATGGTTCCTATTACATTAAACTTTTTTAAAACCAGTGTCGCATCAATAAGTTATTTGTGGATATTACCATGACTTTGTGACTTGTATGTAGCAAAACCAGTGTCGCATCAATAAGTTATTTGTTTTATCAAATAAAATATCTTAAAAATTGAGGTTTACAAGTATGATATATATAAAAAAAATGAATTTTTTAAGTTCTTTATATAGGATTAATAATTCAAAACCAGCATAAAGAATAAAATAAAATGCAAAAACTATAGACACAAAACCGCATTTGATCTATTGATCTCCGTTTTATGTTAGCATATTCGTGACCGCTAAGTCATTATCGCACACAAGTAGAGTCACAATTAATCAACTAAGAATTCAACTTGTGAATGATTTTGGAGCTGCCTTTAAACCTGTGGCATTTATTCTCATCCCAAAAATGATGAATAGAATACATGCTGTAACAGTGTATATTGTGGAATATTGAATATGAATAGTACGTTGTGATAATCTTATTCTAATATATATGGATCAGTTTAATAAGTAGACATATATAATGTGTTGGGAACACAATAACGTGCTCTAAAAGTCTCATATATCACTGTATATTACGTACGTTGGGCATCTTATAATATATCTTTATACGTTTGCATGCCCCATGTTGAGTGCGTGTGCATTACGGAAAAAAAATATGCTTGATAGTCGATCAATATCTGTTGCTGTAAAAACATACACTAAAAAACTATGATTGGAACAAGTTTAAGTTTATTATAATTCGTGGTTAATTAGCTAGTAAACCCCTGAATTGTTTGCAAATAATATAAGGGTTATTGAATTTTAATAATCTCAAGTTTCATTTATTGGCTGATATTAATCCCAACTTAAAAGATGTTTGCAGACACTCTCAACTTTAAATTTATTTTCTTTCAATGATCCCTTACTAACCGAGAGTTAATCGTCCTTAGTTTTTTTGATAAAATGGGGCCAACTTTAAGACATTTTTCAACTACGCTGCCGCCCAACCTCCATCAAGTTCGTTTTTTTGTGTCTAGCCTCTAACGTCACCTGAAATCTACCTCGAATGAGTTAAGTGGTTCAGATCAGAGGGTGGATAATTTGACGGGGTTTAGGGTGTGGAAGTTTTAAATTCACAGACCAGATAGTTGATTTAGTGTTTTGGCTATAAAAACAATCCTGTAATCGAAAAACTAACGGTGTTAACTTTCAATTAGTTAGGATCTTTGAAAAAAATAAGCTCAAAGTTAAGAGTGTCTATAAACATTTCTTGAGTTAGAATTAATCGCGGCCAATAAATTAAGTTTGAGATAATTAAAATCTAATAACCCATAATATAATATTTGTTATTTTTGTTTCCTAGTTATATTAAATTAACTATCACTCATTTAGCAAGGTCGGTGGTGGGGTCCACCGGCCTTGCCACGTGTCAACTTTCTATTGGACCTCAAGTTTCTTTCTTTTTTCTTTTTTGGTTTTTCTCGTGTCTAACTATATTAATTATTGTTTTTCTAGAAATCAACACAATTACATGACTCGCGCCACCGGTAAGAATCCAGTATTTATTTGCAGGAGGCGTGGGTTCGATCCTTGGCTCCGATATTTTTATTTCTTTTGCCTTTTTTCACTTCTTTTATAAATTTTAATTTTAACTTTTAATTTTCTTTCACTTTTCTAATTTTTTTTATTAAATCAGATTTGTTTCCTATAATTTTCTCATATTTATCACTTATAATTTACTTTTATACACCCTTAACAAAGTTCGTATACGCGTCACAACATGCTATTAACCACGTTAATGGTCATCATACGGTTATGTGGCAACGCAAGAGTTTTTATGCTGCAACGCACGATACATAATATTGTTTTAATATATTTTATATATGTACTTAGGTTCGTTAATATCCGTACCGTAACGTATGTAACAAAGTTTGCAAACGCGATGCTATGTGCAATCATATTTGTGCTTACTTTTATACATGTCGTACTTTCAATGCGCTGCAACGCGCGACGAGTAAAAATACTAGTTAACACTTATACAACGTTGTTCTCTTAGTTTGAAAATAACATATAGGTAAATAAGTCTATGTTTATGATTTTCGTAAACTCGAGAATACAAGTAGAGTTGCCTTTGTCGTTTGGTTCACATATAGGTCAGTGTAAATAAGTCTATGTTTATAATTGTTAAAAATCAAGATAGGTGTAACTTACATTTACACCGATAAATATTTATAGATGTAAATATAACTTAATCATTTACACACATATATATAAAAAAAACATAAGATTTTATATGTGTAATTATGTTATTCGAACAAAAAAAAGTGATTTTAATTGATCTTGACGGGTTAACGTACGTTAAGTTGTGAACAGTAAGTTAACATTTGAATCTTATCATATACGTATTTAATTTTTTATATAAAAATAGAAATTATTTCATTAGTTTTATCATAAAATCGTATATCGTCATATTGTTATATAAATATATGATTACCACATTATATGCGAATAAATATATTTTTAATATTTATAATCTTAACTCAGTATAATTTAACAAATTATTTTTTACCGGATACCTTTATCTAATAATGTATTTTTCCTTAATTCTTTTAATTACAAAATATTTTCTAATTAAAGAACACAGACAATAAAACATTTGTGTTTAAGCATTTGTGTATCAAGTCAAACGTCAACAACTTAACATGCATAAACTTCCGTTTGTGTTCGTACAATACTATCCTATCTTTATTAATTTTTTACACGTTCGACTATATATATTAACCAGCTTTAATAAACCCGTGTATTACACGGGTTGAATAAAAAAAAATATTTAATATAATAAAAATTTATTAATTATAAATCTATATTTTAAAATAAGATATGATTGAAAATTTTCTTATAATAATAAAATAAAAAATTTATTTTAAAACAAACGTTTTAAAAAATATAATACTTAAAAACTTTCTTCTATAACTCTCAATTTAAATTATTTTTTGTTTTTAAAGATTTTACTTTTTAAAAACACTAATAATAAGATACTTTGTATTTTTAAAAAAGTTCACTTTTCTAAAAAGTTTTTTAATTTTATGAAAAATTATTTCCTTAGAAATAACAATAGTAAAAATATCTATTGCTTAATTTATTAAAAAACTATTTTAATCTAAAAATTAAATAATATTATTAGTAATTAATGTGATTATTAAATAGGAGAAAGAAGCGGGAAAAAATTATTGAGGAACAATATAGTGTTGACATGTGTCCTCCTAGATACCCTTTTATTAGACTAGAAAAATGAGCAAACATTAATAAAATATTTTATTAATGGACAAAACAAACACGAACATCCATTAATGTTATGGCTATTAAAAATTTATTTATTTCTTATTTAGTTTAATATGTTATATGTATATATGTGATAAGCTTGCTTAAAAATCAATTTTAATTTGAGAAGTTAAGAACTCATTTCTTTTATTAAATTTAAACGCTTATAACTTTTTTATACGTTATTATATTTTAAAAAAATTACATCATTAAATCATAAATATTTTTCGTCTTGAATTTGAGTATAATATTACTATATAAAAAATATAAAAAAAATCCTTCAATACTACATATATGTAGCATTACGATACAATATTTATATATTATGATGTGTAATATATATGTAGTTTGATATACTGCATATATGCAACACATATGTGATATAAGAATATTATACTCAGATTAAATATAAAAACAATTCTTGATATTATGGTGCAAATTAAAAAAAAATATATCATATGAAAAAGTTATAGGCGTTTAAATGAAAAATAAGATTAGTTCTCAAGTTCTTAAATTAAAATTAATTTTCACATGATCCTCTCTATATATACATACACCATATTTATATATAAAAGTATGGTAAAAATAATTAAATAATATATAAAAGTTTAATTGTTTTTAAATTTCACAAATGGTCCTTTAAAGTAAAAAAATTAAACTGCCATTGATTTAAAAGAAATAGTTGTTGGAAATTTGGACACAAAATAATTATATTTATGTATTTATTTATTTATTGGTTTAAGTTCTCGTTTTGTGACGAACTATACCATGTCCAAATTAAAGCTAAGATGAATTAGATATCGATGTTCGAAGTTGAGTGGTCGAAATGAAAAAAGTAAAACTTGGGTGATTATAGTAAGAATTGTTGAAATTTCTTGCATAATGCTAATAAAACCATGTATTGACTAACATGGATGTTTTATGTTTTGACCAAGTCTTTTAATAAATATTATGAATGTTTATTATGTTTTTAAAATTGGCATTAAACATGTCATGAATGAAATAAGAGTTTTAATTTGGTCTCATAAAACATTTCATAAATCAAATGGAAGTTTTGATTGTTAGTCATAAAACTCACATTAATGTGAATTTTTTAGCATGAGCATATAAGAAATCTATTTTCTTTAGAGTCAATAAGTTTTTTATAGAAATTTAGAGATGAGCACTTTCTAAATTGTTCTTCCTACACCATCATCTTTAACAGTTTTCATATAACATCATAACACATATTTTACCCGGTGATCTCTCGGGCCGAGGCACTCTCCGGCAGTACATACTGCTTTGGCTGTTGTACTCTGGGAGACAGACGTGTTGTCTTGAGTAGAGACGAGAAATCTGTTTTAAGGGATTCGTGTCTAACACGATCCTCAGCCACAACCGTCAATCTTTTGTTTGTTAATTGTTGCAGTCAAGAGATATAGTTGAAGATTCGAACGTGATAAAGACTCAAGTCAAGAATACTATATGAAGACTCGTTGGAGTATATACTAAAGATGGATGTTCAAATCAAGTTTGGTACATAAATATTGTTATATTTATTTTACTAGTCGTATTTGTAATCGGTATTGTACTAAAATATTTCCCATGGCTAACGAGAGTATCGTTAGAGTTATAATATTTTAATATAAAAGTGAACCTACTTTTTACAATAGTAACTTCAGTTAGTGTAAATAATTTGGTGAAATTTGTCACAAACAATTTACATAAAAGATGTATGGCTTGATTTTAAAGATAAATGATAAGAAGTACAAGTCTTGAAAACTTAAAATTTATAAAAAAGAACTGAAAATTAATGTAAGTGGATTTTGAATAATCAAAACAAATGGAAGTTGATAGAATTAGAACACGTCAAGTACGTGCACTGTAATTATGAAATGTTTAGTTGACAAAAACAAGAATGTTTATAAGTGCAAATTTGTTAAGGAAATAGAATATAATGTTGGTGGTGGCGATAACAATGGTGGAGTATGGGGTGGCAACAGGGTTGTGGCCGCTGGAGGGCAACATGATGACGGTGATGGCGATGACTACAATGTTGGTGGTGGCGGTAGTAGTAGTAGTAATGATGGTGAGGCATAGATATATTTAAATTCTTTGATTGAGAATTTATTCATTTTTAATTTTCATTATTGTCTAACCACACATGCTACTATTAAAGGTTTTAATTCTTACAAGTATTACAACCCGAACAAATAATTTATAAAATTCAAAGCAAATTTTAACATACCAAATGCATGTGCTGTGAGTTGTTTATCATTCTCACCTTTACGATTCTATATTAATATCACGTTTATCCAAGCGATTTTCAAAAGGCTTCAAAATAATAGTAAAGAAATTGTAACTTTGGTTAAGGAAAGCATATAGCTTTTACCACGTGTAATTATGAAGTATGCAACTTTTGGTACACAAAATCTAGTAGAATTAAATTTGAAAATCATTTGATTGAAATATTAAAAAATATGTACGATTGATCAGTGATGTTATTGGAATTGAAATTATTATTCTTTGTGGAATTTTTTTTCCTTTAATTCTTCAACCAAAATTGTCCATTAATGGAAAGAATTCTATACGAAAATACCATCACACATTCCGCTTGGAATTTTTTTTCTTTGAATCCTTCAACCAAAGGATTGCACTTGTCCATTAATATGAAAGACTTCTAAACATAACATTGGAGAGTACGAAGATTACGAAAATACCCTCACATGTTTCGCTTGTTAGATGAACACCCAACCAGTAAATCGATGAAAATCATCAAAACTAGCGCGCTTAAATAGTAAATATAATCGATGAACGTGTGAACCTAATGAAAGGCGATTTGAAGATGTGAACTTCTTGTTGATGAAAATCTTTGTTGCGTCACAAACTCTTAACACCGAGATTCGGAAGGGAAAATGAATTGATCATAGAAGACAACCTCCACTATCCATATGCGATTTAACCATAAAAATATTGAGCGATCAAAGAAGATGGTGAAAACCTATGCGTGGAACATGCATAAAAGTTGCAACCCTTGATCTCAACAGAAAGAAAATGAAGAGCTATGGGATTACCTGCGATGGAGGTCAAAAGGGGGAAATGATAATTTTACCTATTAGTTATTTTATATATTAATATGGAACTAGCCCACTTGTTAGATGTTTTGTCTATCAGATGGGAAGTCATGGGTTTAATCTCAAATATGATGTAACTTGGTGTAATTTACGAGTAGAAACATGATAGGTTTGCCGTTAAAAAAATATATATTTCATACATTTGCATACCAAACATGATACAAATTTTTATTAGAATTGATTATAATTTTTTTCTCATATTCAATTCCTTTGATTAAAAAAAAACTATTAATCAAACACCTCTTCACGCTTTTTATTCAAATTCGTAGATCTCTACATTATTGGCAAAAGGCAACTTTGATTGACGTGTAATAAGCTTTTCTTTGATAAAAGAAGGGTAAGGAGAGGACAAGTAACGAGTTCATGATATGTAATGCTACTTTTGGTTATTATGTGGAAAAGCAATGGCAACAGTTATCTTCATTGTGATTCAAGATAAAACCTTTAATGCATACTGTATAAACCATTGTCTTGGTTAAACATGTTTTTTTAAACCATTTTGTTAATAATTAAGCGTATTACAATGGAGTACCTTGTGTTTATGTGTAAATGTACATCCATTAGAGTGACAATTATCTTTAATTTTCATGACCCAAGCCCTTAAATTGATCGAGTAGTGATAACAGGACGATGTACAATGTACTACTTGTAGCACCATGTCCAAATAAGAAATTCAAAGCATAGATCATGCTATTCTAGTGGTATGAGAGATATGGAAGCATAATTCATGATTGTGATGCTAATGTCGTGACTTCAATTTGATCACAGTTTAACGATTATAGTGGCTTAGAGTAAGTTAATCCTAGTGCATCGATTCAAACATTTTCCTACTAACAAAAAAAAGAAAAGAAAAGCAAAGGCAACTTTTTTTAAAGTTATATGATAGTGGGCAAGTATTGATTTGAGACGTTATTTGAGACTATTCATGTTTCATAATGATGAATTTCATGTTGTTAGAAGCTACTATTTTTGCTTCAAACAAAGTTTCAAATTTAAAAGTGTTTGTCGCATGCAAATCGACGTCATACTCCTCAGACCACAAATAAAGTACGAAAGATGATGCGCCAAAAAGGAGTGAAATAGGGGCAAGTGATATGTAACTTCATAGCAAATGACAGCAAGTTCACACATCAAGCTAGAGGCCCCCACTAAAACAAACTTGCCACCTCTTTTACTCTTTATCTTTATATTTTATATTCTTTTGCTAGAGATACTATCTTCAAGTATTATTATTGGTTATATATTGTCATTCTATATCCATAATAAATATGAATTATAACTTTCTTATCAGGCATTAATAGCTTCTCAATAACGAGTTTACCAGACTCGTTAACCCTCTTGCGGCACCCTCGCCCTAGAGCATCGCATAGGGCAACCGGCTCACGGTGCTAAAACCAAGTCAATGAGTGGTGTTCGTATTACTATCTTTGCCCCATAATCACATAAGGTCTAAAAAGTAAAAGCCCAACTACGAACCCAAGCCTTTTTTAAATATAATTTAAAATCTTAATTTCATCAACTAAAATAAAATATTTTCTACAGTATAAAGTAAAATACATTCATGTTCACTCGAACCACCTCAAGGTTTATCTGATTTTGGAGTGGAGATTGATTTTTTTTCTTGGGTCCATAATATATTTTTTGAAGAGTTTAAGAAATAGAGTAAAAGAAATATATATATTTTTGTGTTAAAAATGTTGGAACAAAGATGGTATTAATAGTATGGGGGAGGGTTCCAATGAAAACCGCATTATAATTGAAAACCAAGAAAATCATTTTGTAGCCATTGATTTATTTAATCTATGGTTTTGTTTAGTGACATGATGGTAATTAAATGGTGTTTAAAAGATTTAATTAAAAGGTTTTAGGGGTATAATAGGCAAAAAAACATACAAATTATATGGAAACATTTTCTTAATTAACTAAATCCCTAAAATCACTCATTCTCTCTCATCTCTTTATAAAAAAAAAACCTTTCATTCTCCTTAATTTAATCTACTAACATTTTTTTTAATTTAACAACAAATTATACTAAATATTGGATATTAAATTAATTGTCTACAAATTGAGTAAAAACACAAACACAAATATATGTAACCACGTTAAACATGATTTAATATCAATATGTAACAATGTGTTACGTATATGTAATAATGATCTATGTATATGAAGCATTATGTTACGTATACATAACCTTATGAAACTTCATTTTCACCATGAATCCAATCTCAAATCTTTTGACCATCTAACCACTTCAATTAATATTGCTACACATACAATCGTCATCAGATACGCGTATGTAAGTGTAACACATATACCAAGTACAAAACATTTTATTGAACTAAAAAATTTACACATATATAGATATGGTTACGTATAAATAAACAAATAGAAATGCAATATGATTACATATATGTACCTGATGATTAGATATATGTACCCTGGGTACATATATGTATCCTACCTAAATACTCTTTTACATATACATATATGTAACATTGGTACATATACGTATCCTACCATGATACCATTTTTTTCACATCCAATTGATTGATCTTCATCACCATAGCTATCAAAGTTACATATATGTATCTCATAAGGTTACATGTATATAACCTAGGTACATATATGAATCCTACCTGAAATACCACTTTTCAATCCAGTTCATCGTCATCTTCATCTTCGCTACATATACGTAACTAAGTTCATTATCATCTTCATCTTGACATTACCAAGAAGATTTCTTCTTTACTTGATTTATTATAACTCACTTAACACCTTTCCACTTCTATCCACATGTATCCTAACCGTTTCTTCATCTTCGATCATGAGGTTGAACCCTAGTCGCGCCCCAATATTGATTAGAGGCTATGAATGGAGAAGATAACCACATTCTTCAATGGTGGTATGTTCGTATTAATCGATTTCTCATATCAATCGATTCCTATCTAAATCGATTTCTTATTTAACACCTTTCCACTATCGAACCCGTCGCTATATTTGTAATCAAACTCCGATTACACCTGTTTAGGCGATGTTGCTAGTAGTGTTCGTAGGTGCCGATGGGAGCAGATGGTGGTGATTGATGGTGGCAAGGCAGTGGTGCAACGGTTCAGTTGGCGTCATCAACGGATTGTAATCTTTAATAAAGAGTTATCAGCTCGATTGAATCTTCAGTTTGATTTGAATTAGTTCTACGAATATGGAAGATGATGATTTGAAAAGAAATTGGTCAAAAGTCAATAAGGAATTGAAAGTTAGAATATATTGCCTAAATTAGTGGAGTGAAATTTTACTTAATTGCCCTTTTAATTAAAAGAATTAAAAAACTATTAGAAATTATATGATTGGTTGATATTGGTTTTCTTGGTATTATCCTATAATAGTGGTTTTCATTTGATCCCTCCTCTAATAGTATAAGGGGCAACTATCAATTTAATATCTCTATAGTCGTTGCAAAGTTCACGAACATTCACCTCGGCTTCATAAGCAAAAAAAACCTAAAGCCGCTCCGTCCACCCTCACGAGAAAAAAAACCCTAATACATCTTATTAAATTAAAACTATGCATAACCAGTTTACAAACTAGTGTCATTAAAGTAATATTCTTTCCCATTGAGATGGTCCCACTCAACACAACGTGTGGAATTCCTTTTTATATGCTACTCAATTACATTCATGGTAAATTTCACAATTTACCAAATTTGTTAATTTAAAACTAAAGTATAGATTCTCGAGGTGCGATATTCGCACGAGACTGAAAGTTCAAGAAAAAATATTTTGAAACATGATCGTGCTGGGGCTAATAATATTCTTATGAACGATTATTTTGTTGAGAACCCAAAATACACAAACGGGATGTTTAGAAATAGCTTTCGACTACCTTGAGATTTAGTTCTACGCATTGTTAAAGATATACACAATAACTTTCCATGGTTTAAAGAAGGGTTCGATTGGAGGTGGAAAGAAAGTTTCACGCCAATACAAAAATACACATCAGCAATACGTCAACTCGCAACAGTCAATTCATCTTACACATACGACGAATATTTAGTTATGTCTGTTAAGACTTCTCGTGAATGTCTTGAATATTTTTGCAACGCTATTATTAATTTATATGGTGATGAATATTTACGAAGTCCCACTAGCCATGACATTGCATAATTGTACAATGCACATCAATGGTGATTCTCGGTAGCATTGATCTATTCCACTCATTGGGAATGAAAAAATTGTCCTACTCGTTTGTGAGTACAATACGCAAATGGATGTCTAGATACTCAATAATCAATATACCAAAAAAATAAATTACTATTATATAATAAATATGATTATAAATTTAAATATAAATAAATTACTATTACAAAAACTTACGTACAAATGTCTTAAAATTGCTATACTAGTTAACATACGCAAATGGATGTCTAGATACTCAATAATCAATATACCAAAAAAAATTCATTTTTTGAAAGAGTAGTCACTCATATATATTAGATGTTCTAGAGTAACATTCTCATGATAGCCGGTAGCTACCCTATAATCTAGTATCTAGTGTTAATTAGTGATTGCTTCGTTAGCACCCCAAACATTAAATGATTTAGAGCATTCACATTTCAATTTTTATTTTTATTTTTATAACTACATTAAAAATTATTTTTTTTTTCTTTTCAATTAAATAATATATTTTTATACATTTTTCATTACTTTTTCTCTCTCCTTCACTTACAATCACTTTTAAAAATATTAAAAAAAATTATAATGGTTGAACAGTGAATTCTTAAATTTACAGATGAATAGTAACATTTTCTTTATTCTCCACTCACAACCATTTAAACCATTCTATAATTTTCTCTTTTCTCCACTCACAACCAGTTACAACTACATATTTAGATGTATTCATGAGTAAAAATAATATTATTAAAAAAAAAACAACTTGCAATTTTTTCTTTTATTCTTTACATGTTGAAACTTGAAAGGAAAAAAAGGCAAAGAAAATCTAACAGTAGATAATGATACACCCAGCCTGAATAGTGACAGAAGTAAAGAGACGATGTAGACCCATGGCCATTGGCTCACCATAACTTTCCAAAGGGTCCTACAAAGAATTGTAACATTACACGAGTCCTGCTCCACATCTCCATTCAATTCTTTCATTCATTCTTTCCCTCTATAAATTGCACCCCACCCTATATCATATCCATTCCACAACTTAACACTCACACACAATATTAATTTACAGATAAAGTACTCATGGAGACATTCCCTGTTGTGAACATGGAGAAGCTCAATGGAGAAGAAAGAGCTGCTACAATGAACCTCATCAATCATGCTTGTGAAAACTGGGGCTTCTTTGAGGTAATTCCTTTATTTATTATTATAATATCTATATCTATATATGTTATCATGATGTATGCTAATGAGTTGAAGTTTGAAATAAGATTGTGAATCATGGGATATCAACTGAGCTTTTGGACACTGTGGAAAAGATGACTAAAGAGCACTACAAGAAGTGTATGGAGGGGAGGTTTAAGGAAATGGTGGCTAGCAAAGGATTAGAAGCTGTTCAGAATGAAATTCATGATTTGGACTGGGAGAGCACTTTCTATCTCCGCCATCTTCCTGAATCCAACATCTCTGATGTCCCTGATCTTGAAGACGACTATAGGTTCGTGTGAATTTAGTTGTTAATTTAGAACTTTGAACAAGTCGACCAAGCCAAATCAAGTTAAGTTGGGCTTAGATTTGAGTCATTTACAAAACGACCTGACGCGTTTGGCCAATATATTTTTATGAGTTGAAATTTTAGCTGGAGCTCGGTTTATAAAATACTCAAGCTAGCCTGTGGGTCGTCGATCCAGCTAGTTTTTTATTTTTAATTTGTTATATTTCAACCAAATTCGTGTATATATATATATATATATATAATATTATATATATAGAAATATAAAATGATCATTTTCAACTTACATTTATAATCCAAGTACAATATATAAGTACCTTTCCAATAAATATTCGTTTTTTTTTTTATTAAAACATGCTAAAATGGTAGTATCATTATGTCTTCGCTAATACTGAAATTTAATATCAAAAGATACATGGTAACACCACATTGCTTCTCATCAAATTTATCCCGCTTCTCTCTTCTATTAAATAATCATATTAATTACTTATAATATTATTTAATTATTTTTTAGATTAAAATAGTTTTTAATAAATTAAGAAAGATATTTTTTTATTAATTTTATTTCTAAAGAAATAAATTTTTATAAACTAAATTTTTTTTCTAAGACATCAAACTTTTTAAAAAATACAAAATATTTTAAAATTAGTGTTTTTAAAAAGTATAATTTTTATAAACAAAAGATAATTAAAATTAAAAGATATAATACGAAAGATTTTAAAAATGGCATTTTATTAAAAGGTTTGTTTTGAAACAACACTTTCATCCTATTTATAATAATAAATATTCCAATCATATCTTATCTTAAAATATCTTTATAATTAATAAAATTTTATTTTATTTAATATTTTCTTATATAGTACGTATAATACACGGGTTTACTATAACTAATATATACATTAACAGTTTTAAGATAATTATGTATAGGAAGGTGATGAAGGAATTCGCTAAAGAGCTTGAAAAACTTGCTGAGAACATCTTAGACATATTTTGTGAGAATTTGGGGCTAGAGAAGGGCTACCTCAAGAAAGCTTTCTATGGTGCCAAGGGTCCAACCTTTGGGACCAAGGTCAGCAACTATCCTCCATGTCCTAAGCCCGATCTGATCAAGGGTCTACGAGCCCACACCGACGCTGGCGGCGTCATCTTGCTCTTTCAAGACGATAAGGTCAGCGGCCTCCAGCTCCTTAAGGACGGCGAGTGGATCGACGTTCCACCCATGCACCATTCCATTGTGATCAACCTTGGTGATCAGCTGGAGGTCATCACCAATGGAAGATACAAGAGTGTGATGCATAGAGTGATTGCGCAAACAGATGGGACCCGAATGTCGATAGCATCGTTTTACAACCCTGGAAGTGATGCTGTGATCTATCCTGCACCTGCACTAGTGAACAAGGAAGAAGATCAGAAGAATAATATGTACCCGAAGTTCGTGTTTGAGGACTACATGAAGCTCTATGCTGCAGTGAAGTTTCAGGAGAAGGAGCCTCGATTCGAAGCTATGAAGACTATGGCGGACAGGGTTAACAGCGGCCCGATTGCAACGGCTTAAGGTGATGAAATAATAGTAATGATGTTTGTGTGTGTGGACTTGGTTAAATAAAGTTGATGAAATAGTATGAAAAAATGAAATGTGTTGTTGGGAGTATATTGTCTCGCAAACATCTATGAATGGTTTGTAGAAGATCATTTCTGATACACATTAATGATATATTTTGTGTATTATTACTATATGTTGATATTCAAAACCTCTGAACTCTAATGTTTATGTTTAAGCGATATGATAAAAAAGGAGCAGACAAGTAAATCCAGTAAAAATCGTAAAGTGTGAAGAGAATGAGATATGAACAAAACTTAACTTTATTCTAAGGATAAAAACAGCTAACAAGTATACCTATAGAAAAATCTAATTTTAATACTATACGTAAAAAAAACAAGTCTCGTATTTATTAAGGCATACAAATCTCCAAGACTAGAAGTGCTATAAAGACGAACCTAATAGCTAGATGCAAACCTAATGACTATAGGCAAACCTAAAGTGTAGCTAACACCGACTCCTACTAAATACAAAATTAACTATAATATTTTTCTTTATATTAATGCATAAAATCTTTTGCTGTTAAAAAAAAAAAAAAAAAAAACTATAATATTTTGATTGTCTTTTGCTTCGGGTGTTGAGACACACAAAAGAAATAAAAAAGATTTAAGAATTATAGGATTCAAACTGAAGTCAATTCAATGAAAGAGAAATGTGATTATCAGTCTATCAAGATCTATTATGTTTTTAACCACTTTACCCCACTGCCCAAACAGTTGGTACGCCCCTAAACAACTTACAATCACTTATAGATGATGAGTATTTATATAATAAATTATGGTGTTGTTTAGTAGTATTTTAATGACTTTATTAAAAGATTATTTCTGAATTGATCTAAAGTAAAGTATATTTGATTCACTTAAAACACACCTCTTAATGGTTTATAAAAACCTTTTAACCTTAAAAGGTTTTTATAAACCATTAAGAGGTGTGTTTTAAGTGAATCAAATATACTCTCTTAATGGTTTATAAAAACCTTTCAGTGGATAAATTTTAGAAACATATTAACTGATTGAAAAACTACTTTTTATTTAGGTCTCTTAATGATTTAACACAAGGTTACCAAAAAGCCTCTAACTATGTGTGACTTATCGTCATATGCGGGTTACCAATTTAGTGGTCTATTAACAAATTAAATAAGGACAATTATTGGACAAATATTTCTTGTGGCCCGTGTTAACTCAAGCGCTTTCTGGGCCAACATTCAAAAAGTCAAGACCTTGTGGTGATGGGCTGAGAGTTTGGTGGGCCCACCTAGGCGGTGTCTATACGACAACTAGTATGAAAATAAATACTAGTTGTTTTTAGTTCTGGGCCCAGAGCCGACGGGTTAATGGTTATTATATTAATAATATTTGTATGAATTATGAACTTTAGTAAAGAGTTAAATGTTTTTTTCGTCTCTGATTTTATGTCGTTTTTATCATATCAGTATTTATGTTTTAACTTTTTGTTGTGTTCAGTACTCGCTTTTCAAAAAATTGTCAAAACAGTCATTCCATTCAAATTTCTTGACTACGCTCGTTACCACCAGGCGCAAAGTCTTCATTTTCTTTAGTAAGTTGCTATTTCCGTTCATAATTTTATAACACTTTTGTCATTTCAGTACTCGCTATTAATCATCTTTCTTCTTCTTTAGCACGATCATTTCTTATTCAACATCACTAATGATAAGTTAGGTATGATTATTATCTCTATTTGATTTTAAAACTTTCAAGAACAATGGTATGTTGCTAGTTTTTATTAATGGTTGTATAATTTATAGTTAGGCTTTGTAGCTATTTGTTTGTCTGGTTTGTTGGTTAGGTTTTCAATTTCTTTATCTCCTAACTCGTTTTCGAGACTGGTTTCACGTCTTTTGCACCGGTTTATTTTGTTTTGTTCTCACTGGTTTCGCCATCCATCCACTTATGTGGCTTCTTTTTCTTTTTATATTTTCTTCGGTTTGTGCTTTGTCATTTTTCTTTTCATTTTTATTAATAATTCATCAAAATCCTTATCAAGGGCATAAATTAGCAATGAGGAAAAACTAAGGTGATTCCTCAAGTATGATTATTGAAATTATTTAGTAGTCTAGAAGGAGGACGTGACAAAAATAAATTGGTTGGGTACTATAAATAAAGTTTGCTTTTGTTGTTAACTAGCAAGTCCACACCCGTTTGATGTTGTGGATAAAATGCATATTACAAAATAAGAAACTTTATTTACATAGAAATATATTACAAAATAAAAAAGTTTATTTACAACAATATTAACTTTAATAACAAAATAAAACACTAGCGTATCTAAAAATAAAAACATATCGCATCATTATAATCTAAAAGTATTTATACATACTATAAGTGATTAAATTTAAGTAAAAACATAAAAAGCAAAAGTTAGTTAAAATATATGTTGTTAGATTGAAGTAAAAAACATTAAAATAGGCAAAATAGATATGATTATGTTTAGGGTAAGGTTATGATAAATAAAAAGTATATAATCTAGAAGCAGCCTCTTAATCAGC
Organism: Flaveria robusta; assembly: GCA_025506415.1. Taxonomy (NCBI): domain Eukaryota; kingdom Viridiplantae; phylum Streptophyta; class Magnoliopsida; order Asterales; family Asteraceae; genus Flaveria; species Flaveria robusta. The sequence continues at coordinate 18,931,736 of CM046469.1, read as the reverse complement.
CTCTTAATGGTTTAGATATCTGAATGATTCAGCACTTAATGGTTCAGACTGTTTGTTTTGCGAGCAAATGTCTGAATGGTTCAGACATTTACCTCTGAATGGTTAAGCATTATATTAATGCTGAATGGTTAAGAGGTCTAATGCTGAATGGTTAAGAACTCTTATCTGAATTGGTCAGACATTTGCTTTTGAATAGTTAAGCGATATACTAGCTCTTAATGGTTCAGACCTCTTAATGGTTCAGCACTTAATGGTTCAGACCTTTTTATTGGTTCAGCACTTAATCATTCAGATATTGCCAAACAGCCCCTAAGAAATATTATGTGCTTATCACGTGTCATTCTGGGTTTTAATCGCAAGTATTGAAATGACAAAAGTGTTATAAAATTAGGGATGAAAATAACAATTTACTAAAGGAAATAATGACTTTGCCTCTGGTGGTAACGGACGTTATTAAAGAATTTGGATGGAATGATAATTTCGGCAATTTCTTCAAAACATGAAACTGAAATAGCAAAAAATGAAACAAGAGTACTGAAATGACAAAAACCACATAAAATCAAGGAAAAAAAATATTTCATGTCATCCCAAGGCTATGTTGTTAGCTTCATGTTAAGTAATCTGTGGTGCGTCTCCGAACATGAGGCTCAGAAATGATGTTATCAAATAACTATGTCCATTGAGGTGGTCATTATTTGACCCGGAACCTACTTACGGCATCCAGTTCCTTTACTGAAAATTAACCAAAAAATAAAAAACCTCTTCAGTTCCTTAATTATTAGTCCATTACAATAAAGCTTGAAAACATACCAATTGAAATATAACAATTTGTTACAAACAACCTCAAAGATTCATCTATATTGATGGATTATGTAGTGCTTGACTAAAATATTACAATTTTCTTTCTTAAATCAGTCACAAAACAAATATTGTGCCTAACTACAAGGAAAAACAACTTAACAAGCTATAAATCTCCTATATTCAAACTACAAGTCATGACTATGCTATATTAATTAACATCCCACACGCGTACTAAAATCAACCTTAATCCATAAAGATAAATAATAATAGCCAGGTGGCGCTTACTCTGTGGGGCCAAGTGGCAATAAGCTTGTGTTCAAACAGGACCACATAGTATGTTATTGATACATTCAATTTATTCCGATTACAGTCATGTTTGACTTGATGGAAAATATTTAATTTACGAGAAACCGATAGTTTTGTTAAGTAACCACAGTGTGAGAGACAATTCAAGTGCAAAAATTGTGTGTAGATATGTCCTGTCCAACATGAAACCAAACACTGTGATCCCAGCCTTATTGTTCTCCAAGTATGTCACTGCAGCAACACATATATACATATGTAAATATAAATCATTTTTGGTGTTTAAGAAACAGTTATCTTTCTTTCTGGGAGTAATATTAACATATGTACAAATTAACTCACCTAAGGCTTGTCTCTTCTGGTATGAGATTGTATGCCGATAAATCGGAACCAACTTTGTATTGTCCAATTTGTCATAGTTTTCTACTTCTTCTTCTTCTGAATCCATATGCGCGTAAATATTAGTTTCTGAACTCGTAATGTTAGCCGATGCAGTCTCTTCTGTAGGACTCATATCATCGAATGAGTCAACAGTAGCACAGGTATGCCATTTGGCCGCCAAGCTTGTCACCGACTGAGCCTTGTGTGTGATCTTCGCAGCATTGCGTAGGCATATGAACAAGCCGCTCACAAGCGTGGTGGAGCACAACTGCGCGCACCATAATCACGTGTCAGCGTGAATCGAATACACAAGAGGGTTGTTAATTAAAGGGTGAAGTAGGTGGTTACCGCGAGTTCTCCAGCAGTGGAAATATTAACAAGTGAGCCAGTCTGAGTTGTGACAAGCAATGAAGCAAACTGGCTAGCGGTAACCAGGACAAGAGTCGATAACACGAAGCCGCGAAACCTGTGGCTTATGATACGGAGATTTCTTCTAATGGCGAGGTGTTCCATCAATATTAAACCTACATCTCCTTGATTCTCGAACACTTTAGCGAAATCTTCTAGCCTGAATATTTGCATAGAACAGGTGAGTTTGAAGAGCATACACACGAGGAAGAAGAGCGACGTGCGGTATAGCCACGACCCCAATAGCAGTATGCAGGCCAAGGTGTGGCTCAAGTAAATATTCGAAATGTAAGGGATTTGAAGCCCTCCGGATATAAACCACCATATCTTGTAAGTAGCATTCACAGTAAAACAAGGAATCACAAATGCACAGAAAAACTTCATTGCTCTCTGCACAATTAAACCAACAGTAACTCATGTTGTTAGTCATTTATTAAGGGCATGTTTGGGTGACAAAAAAGACTTATTAACTTATGATTTTTCAAAATGAGTTTTTATAAAAGTGTTTGGATTAGCTTATAAACTAAAATAGCGTAAAATGATCAAAAGATACATACTTTTATAATGAGGAGAGTTAATAAGAGGTAGTGAATGGGTATAATAGTAAATTATACTAAAAATAGTTTTCAAAAGTTAATAAGTAATTTACTATTTTTCAAAACCTCTTTTTTACCATATATGAAAAGTGAGTTTGAAAAACTCTTTTGGGTTTGCCAAACATTTTTTTTAACTTATTAAATTTTGAAAAGTTAATAAGTCAAAAGTTAGTGTAAAACAATCCCAAACACCCACTAAATATTATGCGAAATTTTAATAGATTTATCGGCGGTTAGAGTTTGTTTGGTGGTTTCTAGTTTGAAAACGTTTTATAGTAGTTTATTAAGAGTCTGCTGCAGTCACAAGCAACTCAAGTAGAATCAGTGTCAGAAAAAGTCAAGAGTCTGCTAAACTTAACAATTTAAAGCGTAATTGTATGAAAAGGATGAATATATACATGAAGCTGATCGGAATATCCCCGGCGGACTTCATCGCTAACAAAAGACATCTTATCAAGGAACAGAAACCGCCGGAGACCGTACTTCCGAGAGAAAGACGAGAGACTGATGAAGGAAATAGCGGATAAAACCGAGAGAGACGACTGTACGAGCCAATCGTAGGGGCGACGGTGGTGGTAATCACAAGTGGAACACTGAAAGGCTAAGTGTGAGAGAAGGGGTACACAGGCGGTGAAGAGGAAGAAGATCGACCATGAGAGACCAGCTTTCCATAGAGTTGAGTGGTCAAGGAAAACCCATGAAAATCCCCTTGATTCGAGAGTGTCGATGATCCAGTAATTTGATTTTGTGTTGTTGATTTTGGGTGTCTGTTTGGAATCCGCCATGATATGTATGAATGCAACTGATTAATTGAAAGCAAACTACCAAGAATATGGAGATTGTGGTTAACTGTGGTGAAGGTGTACGTTGATATCATCATATATATATATATAGACTAATGGACAGACATGTTACATATACAAGGTTTAGATATATTCATGCAAAAGTTTAGTTATATCCTTGATAACTATTTTCAAGAAGAAAGTATATTCTATCATACTATTATAGCCTGATTGTTGGACTGTTATAAGGTAATATTAGATTTTAATAATTTTTATTTTTATTTTTTGCCGGAATTATTTTTAATTCAAAAAATTTTTACAGACTATCTCAACTTTGATATTATTTTTCTCTAATAATCTTTTAGTAACTGAGAGTTCATCCCCGTTAATTTTATTGATGAAATAGAGCCATCTTGTAACTCCTCCACCGCCCAGCCTGCAGCAAGTCAATTTTTCGGTGTCTAGCCTCCATCGTCACCTGAAATCTACCTTTAATGATTTAAGTGGTTCAGACCAGAAGGTGAAAATTGATTAGGTTTAAAGTGCATAAGTTTTAGATTGATGAAACTAATGATAGATTTCAACTTTCTACTTAGTGTTTTTACCATATAAGATCCATGTTTTTAAAAAACTAACAGGGTTAACTTTTAGTTACTAAGGAATCGTTGAAAGAAAATAAGATTAAATTTGAGAGTGTTTGTAAATATTTTATAAGTTAATATTAATTCCAACAAATAAATGAATGTTAGAATTATTAAAATCTAATAACCTTATTCTAAAATATCCAGTATAAAATTATAGAAATATTAATAATAACATTTTTTTAAGTTTTAGCTAAAAATAGAAACAGGGTAAGCTTTTTATATGTTTTTTGTTTTTATTTTTGTGAGTAAAACATTTCCATCTTTAGGCAATAAATGAGACATGGGTTTCACCTTTCGAAGGTCCATGTGTCAGTAATCAGTCCAAACAAAACCTGGTAGTTTATATATTTATGAAACATAAAGTTAATAAACTATATTAATATAGAATTATAATGAGAAATATTTACACGTAAGTGTAAGTGCGAGAGAGACGGAAACCAGTAGTACGAGGCCCGTGACAATTAAAGAAAAAAGGAGTTTGGGTTGGTGGTGAGTTGGGTTTGTACGTGTGGTTTACATATGTTTTGCCTTTCTTTTAAACTACACTGCTCCTTTGTATTGGATATTAATGATCAAAATAAAATAAAAACAAAGGAGTGAAAAGGAAACCAGTTAAAGAACAACATTTTACTTTTCCTGTTTACTAGTCTCAGTTAGAATAACTTTGTCATTTGATTTGTATCCCTTAGTCCATCAAGAGAATTTTCATGGGGTCCTATTTTTTAGTTGATAATACCTATGAAATTCTTAGGGTAGGGAGAATATTGTATTCAATCTTCTGTAAATTGAGATGGATGTTCCTAAACTGAGACAAAATGAAAAATATTTGGCTAGACCCGACTCCGTTACCTGAATCATTCATGAAATTAATTAAGGTTCATAAGTTTAATGTCAAGAGGTAACTAAGTGAGTGAAGATTTTTTATTGCATACAACGACTTATCATTTTAAGGATTTGACCTTTTAGGGTTGAAGGGGTGGAATTATTTGAGGTCAAAGTATCCTAGTTATTAGAAAGTTTATTAAAATTGTAAAAGTTAATTAAATTTTTTTTAACAAAATAATCATGATTTTCAAGTCTACAAGTCTAATAATCATATATGATCTAGTCAATCTCAACCATTCAATACACATATTTTCAACCTACAGGCTAAGCCGGCGTGTTAGACATTTAAATACAGGGAATTCCAAATGTGGGGGGATTTCTAGAAATGTCACATGTAAAGTTAAAAGGTAAGTTAGCCCGTAGTTATGAGCAAAAACTTACAAGTTTAATCCACATGTTATGGGCAAAAGCTTGCAAGTTTAATCCATAATTTATGGGTTAGGGCCTACAAGCTTAATCAACAAGTTATGGGTTAAATCCTAAGTCTCAAACCACAAGCTACGGGCTAAAGTCTACAGGCTTAATCCATTATTTATAGGCCACCGTCTACAAACTTAATCCATTATTTATAGGCCACAGTCTACAAACTTAATCCATAAGTTATGAGTCAAAACCTACAGACTTAATCTACAACTTATGGGTTATATCCTACACATTTTGTTTATTTCCTAGAGTCGGTTGAGTGCGAAAAATACATATACCATGAAACACTTAGGGGTAAATAGTATGACAAGATTAGACAAGACATGTAAGTTGTAGTCTATGAGTTGTAGATTAAGTCTGTAAGTTTTAACCCATAACTTGTGGATCAAGCCTGTTTATAGATTAAGGTTGTAAGCTTTAACCCATAACTTGAGGTTTAAGCATATAAGCTTTAGCTCATAACTTGTTGAATAAATCTGTAGGCTTTAGCTCATAAATTGTGAATTAAGCCTATAGGCTTTAGCCATAAATTATTTATTAAGTCTGTAAGCTTTATTTCATAACTTGTGGATTAAGTTTGTAGGCTTTAGCCCATAATTTGCGAATAAAGCCTCCGAGCTAGCTCAAGTTTTAACTTTACACGTTGCTTGTAGGCTAAAATGTGTGATATGAATGACTGTGATTGTCTGGATCATACATGACCATGGATTTGTAATATTAAAAATCATAACCATTTTGATAAAAAAAAACCACTCAACTTTGATCATTTCGATAAAATACCCTAATCAGTTTCTAATCAAAAGTTGTCAAATTAATTATTTTATTTAAAAGTACGCTAAAACTATTGTAAATAGAGACACTATTTTAAACTCATAACTACCATAGCATATTTTTAATAAAATCTTAATTATATATTGAAGTACATAAAAACATTAAAAATAAAGAAAAACATATTTTTATTAATAAGAAATTACGTAAATACCGGATAAAAAATAATGATACATGAAATAAGAAAAAGATAATAAACTACTCCCTGTCAAAATCTATGATGTTCAAGTTTGTTTCAGTGTGTTTCATAGGATCAAATTGAAATCTAAAATGTGTGTTTTGATCTCGCAATACCGGAATGATATTATCCTCAACAAGTGTATCTATCATATGATCCATAATATACATTGGTGAATCAGAACTAGATGATGATGTGAAAGAATAACAATTGCTTCTCTATTTATTGAGTAGATCGACTAAAGAAATTTTTTGACTTAAAACGGGTAGAATAAGCTAGGTTACGTTTATAGTGTTTAAAAAGATTATCTACAATAGTTCATGATATTGGTTAGTAATTAATTAAATAAGTAGTAGATGTAAACACGCATGTTGAGGAGTAGCGTTCATAATATTCGTAACTTAATATAAAAAACAAAACCGTAAAAAATTCACGTCAAAACGATGATAAAAATAAGTATGTCGTAAAGACAATTTCAGATTTTATAAAACATCAAAAATTTAAACGTTGTAAGAAAAACAAAAGAAAGATATAAAAAATTGAAACTTCAAAGTAGTTTTGACAACTTGTAGGTTTGTGATTTGATAAGTTATTAATTATCATGCACAACTCTTTTACAAATAAATTTTATATTAAAACATAGGTAAAATATAAAAAAAAACAAAAAATAAGAAATTGTGAGCTGATAACGTGTGAAAAGGCGAGGTTGAAAGAAAAAAAACTAAAAAAGTATAGTGTGATAACTTTAATTAAAGTTTAGAGGCTTTTGTTGTATGTTTAATTAAAATTACTTGTAACATATATTGTACAAGTATCTTTGCGATGGTTGTAATTTGCTAATCCATTAAACATTTGTACTTTTATGCTTATCATGCCTGTAATTTAGTATTCTGTATTCTTACATGTCGTAAATTGAAATTAGCATTCACAAAGGTCGTAAATTGTAATATGTGGATCAACGTGCAAACTTTGTCTTATGAAAAGATGAACATTTATGTATGTGGCCAGCTAGATATATATAAAAAGAAGGAAATTTTGTTTTCATTTATTTATATCAATTTACAACAACGACAACTTCAACGCTACTTCATCTATCCTAGCTAATTTCTCCTTCACTCTCTTGATTTCCTGTTGATTTAGGAGATGGAGCAAATGCAATCACCGTTCTTGGAGCAGGAGCACGTAACCTGCATAAAACCAACAATACAAGAGGCCAAAATTAACATATGTATATGCTAACTATAGATATATATCTCTAACATAACTTGGATTAAGTGGATACCTGTTGCAATCAACATTAGGGTCGATCAAAGCCGTATCAAGATCTATATGACAAAGTTTGGGAATTTGCTGAGCTTTGTCCACGTTTATCCCCACGACATTTATAGCTTGTTTTAAGCACTGGCAAACGGAAGTTAGTTCTGTAGGGCTCGAGTTAGCAATCTGGCTCAAACTTTGAGCGCTCTGGCAGCATGGAACGCTCATCCCGCTAAATCCCATCAAGAAACCTTGACAAGGCAACATTCTAGCTATCGCATCTTGACACGAAAGGGCGTGCACGCTTGCACCATTAGTTGTGGTCACTACAAACATAAACATTAACATCCAAGTAAAAATGCCACCTCCCATTTTCACTCTAGCTTGTTGCCTTGATCGATTTATATATGACCAACACTAATCGCAAACAATCGTTGCTTAATTTTTTTGATGGATAAACTGATTGATCTATCGACCTAATTTATAGGGAAAATAGAGTATGTGATGATGGGCATGGTCATGGAAAAAGTTAGTGTATTGCATCCTTTATTAGAAAAAGCTAGCATCATCATTCATGAAAAAAAATGTGTTGTGCGAACCATGTGAGTAAATTGTGATCATTTCATAGAAAATGATATATCTTGTGAATATAAGAAAGTGTCTTAGAAAAGCATGATTACACCTTAGCTAACATGTGTAAATTCTGAGCCTTTAGCTTTATATTCATAGAAAAACGACTCAAATGTTTTTAATTATAAATAACTAGCTAGGAGGTTGAAACATATGATAAACTAACGTAATTAAATAACGATGAGAAAGATGTTAGGCTTCCCAAAACACTTGATATGAAAGATACCTCCCACCATAAAAAAGAGATCTAAAGTATGCCTAAGAAACAATATATGTCAATAATGTTTTACATAAGATCCTAAAGACCCTTTGGTACTGTTAATGGTTTTAAATACGATAACACAGTAAAGTTTAAGTGTATAATAGTTTGGTGAAATAATTACAAAGAATAATCATAAATATTAAATAATTAAAATAATAATAATAATAATAATAATAGGAGTCGTCGTCGTCATAATAATAATAATAATAATAATAATAATAATAATAATAATAATAATATTATTATTATTATTATTATTATTATTATTATTATTATTATTATTATTATTATTATTATTATTATTATTATTATTATTATTATTAAATTATTATTATTATTATTATTATTATTATTATTATTATTATTATTATTATTATTATTATTATTATTATTATTATTATTATTATTATTATTATTATTATTATTATTATTATAGTTATTATAGTTAATTTCAACTTTGAGATGTGACAAAAGTAATAATTTTTTTAAATTTAATAATATCAATTTTAATCTAAAAATTTTATCATTTATTTTAGTTTTAGTTTAAAAGTTTTATTATTTCAGATTAAAGTAAAAGAATTGATAAAACTTTTGATTGAAAATAAAATAACTTATAAAACTTTGGGAGGTAAATTGATATTTTTTAAATATCTTAAAGAAAATAAATTATTTTTGTCTAATCTCATGGAGCAAAGTCAAATTTAACTTTTATTATTATTATTATTATTATTATTATTATTATTATTATTATTATTATTATTATTATTATTATTATTATTATCATTATCATTATTATTGTTGTTGTTATTGTTGTTGTTATTATTATTGTTATTATTATTATTGTTATTATTATTATTGCTATTATTATTATTGCTATTATTATTATTATTATTATTATTATTATTATTATATTATTATTATTATTATTATTATTATATTATTATTATTATTATTATTATTGTTATTATTATTATTATTACTATTATTACTATTACTACTATTACTACTATTATATTATTTATATACTTTATGGCTAAACTATAAAGAAATAAAAGTTTATGGTTAAATTATAAAGAGCTAAAGGTTTGTGACTGAATTGTTAAGAGTTAACTTTACTATTAATCTCATTTCCTAATTGTTATGTAGTTAATTAAAAGGTCAAATTGAAATTTTAATAACCACTGAATTCATGTTAAGCTATACATAGTAAATATGAAAAAATTAAAAAAAAAAAAACAATAATTTTATATACATTGAGAAAGTAGTTATAAAAGCAGTTAAAACAAAATATCCTTAGTATACATTCAAATAATAAAAACATATGAGTATGTGTTTAATTGAATAAGGAAATCTAAAAAAAGAAGCCAAAAACTTGCATCTTCTATGAAAATGGTTTGATGACTGTAAAATAGTACGCTAATTACTGTACCAAAGTAGCTATTTTGTTTGAGTGTGACCGATTTGTGCTATTAAAGAAAAAAAAAAGAACTAAAAGACTCTTTAAAGTCTTACAGATTTTGGTAATTGATATATAGTCAATTATCATTTATTATTTTAATAATTTATTAACATGTATATATTAGAATAACATATAAATCCTTAAGTAATTAGCGTTTTTTACTAGAGAATTTCTTTAAGCGGCTTCATGTTACCAAATCTATTCTGTACACCTAATTTACACAACAATTTATCTATATCAACCCGTTATTCATAAGTAAAGAACTAACCACAAGTAGAATCACTCCAACTTAGTTCAAATTAATTAATTTGCCATTAAACCCCACCCCACCCCTAAATAGAGAGATAAATGTGTCCATGCATGTACACTTTTCTCAATGGCTAACCTAAGGTAGGGAGCCAAAGGTAATTTACATGTGACGAGTACCTATTAATTAACTAGTTAATTACGACAGTGCCAAAAAGAACGTTAATATGTAGGTTGCTAATAGTCGGGGTACTATCATCACACACATCACACCACACCACACCATATACCCACCACTCATATTTTGTCATGTGACATCATACCAACTACACCACAACTTTAAATTTGGAAAGGACACTTGTGCCACAAATTTGTTTTTTTAAATAAGAATTTTATAAAATTTAGAAAGTTACAACCTAAAAATAAAAGCTATTTAAAAAATAATAACCAAAACTAGTTTTTGTCGTTCGAAACCGTGATATTCACATTCTCCGCAACGTGTTTCACAAGATTGAATCTATGCCTAAAATGTATGTTTTTATCGCGCAACTCCAAAATTGTATTTTCGTTCTACAACTAGAGTGGTTAGTGGATCTCGTATGTGCACCAAAGAAATAGTGTTGCCATTATTTTCTATAAACATATTATGAAGTATAATGCACGTGTACCTTTGATTTCTTATTTTTCTATATTCATCGGTCTAGCAGGTCGAGCAAGTAATTTTCATTTTGCTTTTAAAACACTGAAAACTTGTTCACTTCTTTTCTTGCGGGCTATTACACATTTTAAAAAATTTTCTTTCTACTCAAGAGGATAAAAATATGATTTCATAAAAGTTGATCAAAAAAGATATATATCATCGGCTAGATAGTAACCACATTTATATTGATGCTTATTAACGTGAAACGGACATATGGGGGCGATTTCATTCAATTCTGGTGTGAAGAGTGGAGATTGATGGAAAACATTGATGTAGTTGTTAGAACCGGCTACACAAATATAAGTATGCCAAAACCACAAATCTTGTGGTGCCACGGTTTCGAGAATGACCGAGTGGCGTAGGGGGGCATCGTGCCCTCACGATAAGTGTGCCCCTTTCATCCTAACCCGGAAATACATGTGATAGAAAATTAATCATGTGGAGGAATCACATGTAATATGTGCTTGCTAACAATGAGGAACATGTGATAGAAAATTGATAATGCGGACGAATCACATAGTAATGTAATATTATTGTGTGCAAGTAAAACACATAAACTAACAACAGTTATCATCACTAAAGAATAACTTCAGTAGTTGTGAGTGCGCCATTAAAAAAACAAACATAAGCATTGTTTTCAGAACCAGATCGGACGTCGAACTGGACGCATTACTGGTTTGGTGGTCGGACCAGTCGGACCGGATTTAAAAACCGGATGACGTCATAATTATATATATAGTATATTATATATAGTTATATATATAATTAAATATAAGTAATTTATATGTGTATTTTATAGTAATATATAAAAGTTAACTATATTTTTATATCCAACACATTAATTTATAGTTCAACATCCCGTTTTTACACATTAAATTAAAAAAATAAATAAATAAATAAAATACAAAATCCGGTTCGAACCGGTCCGGTATCCCGGTCCGACCAGCGATTCGGGATGAACCGGCCAGTTCGACCGGCCCAAAACGATTTGATGCGAACCGGGCCGGCCACCTAGCCGATCCCCGGTCGGACCGGTTGGCCGGCCGGTCCGAACCGGTCCCAACAACATTGAACATAAGAGAGGGCAATTTAAATATGTTGGTTTTTTTAAGAGAAAATCATTATATTCTACCTCCTGCTAGACTAGAACTTATAACTTTTTTATTGATGAGTCGTCACTTACCATTAGATTACAATCGGATGAAGTCCTAACTTATTAATAAATTAAGGTTGTTTCATGTAAAAAAAAATTGTACTTAATACTAACAAAGGCGATACATGTGATGGAGCATAAATTAATTACCATGTGAAATTATTCACATGTAACGTCATATTTCTATTTTTATCTACTTAAAAAAAAAAAAAAAAAAAAAAAAAAAAAGACAAGAACACTAGTAGTCTTTAGCGTCTATAAATTCCACAATCAATCTTTAACCAGTATCATCAATAATATACATCTCTTACTAGCTAGCTAAGAATTGAAAGCCTCAAGTATCATCATGCAGTGCATGATCATGCGAACTCTAATTTGCTTGCTTCTTGTATTTGTATCTCAAGATCATTATATGATTCACGCATCAAGAGTTGTAAAAATCGATCAATCTATGTATGACCATCATCAAGTTAACGTTAATGAGCAAGCTTCACACAGTTTTTCGCTGCCTGATGTAGAGCCACTGTCTTATGGGCTACACAAAAGTGGTCCATCTGCACCTGGTGGAGCCCATTATGTATAACTAATGTGCTACATCTATGTAGTCTTCTCTTAATCTTAATGTTCTGAAATCTAAATAAAACTTATATATTGCTTCTCTATATATTCTAATTCTATATGCTATCAATCTTTTTAGTTAATATTAAATCGTTCTTAACTATATTTCAATCATTTTCCAATAGTGACATTTCCAGTAATTTCTTTTTAAGAAGTTAGTCAATGCATGATTCTAGTTGCTTTCCCATTATTTATAATACAAATTTAAATAAAAAGAACTCAGGTTTATATACTTTTCTAATAAAATTTCGCGTATTATGTTCGATAAAATCTAAATATACTATTATTTCCATTGTATTTCTAACATAATAATCTATTTTGATTCATATTAAAGAATATATATAATAATTTGTTGAATAGAGACCAAATAATAATAATAAAAATAAGTTTGATAACCTACACCATTCTAATGTTAGATACACTCGTGTAATGAATTTAATGTATAGCTAGGCAGTGGTTTAGCCACATCGATCATTATAATCAATGATGCTATCAACATTGTTTTAAAAGCAATGTTTGTTACTTTTTAAATTTATATCAAGCTCGAATTAAAAAGAATGAAGATCGAATTAAAAAGAACGAAATTCTTAATTTTGTGTGCAATTTAAAAGAATAACTAATATTTATTGTTTTCAAAGCGAGTGTTTTGTTTCCTCAGGGGAGATTGGGTGGAGGTGAGGATAGCCCAGAAAAAACCAGAGCCGGATGAGAACATCACGCCCCTAGACCGGGGGTTTTAAAAACAAATATCGTCCCGATTAATAATCATCAGGGATTTCTCGAACTTGAAGCGAATTGTGGGTATGCTATCTTTAGGTGGTGGTGGTTGGTAGACATGCATGCAATCTTTATATTAAATATAGTTTTTATTTACTATTTTAAAATTAGAACCAAATGAAAATTATTAAATATAGATAAACTTGCATAAATGGTCCCTATGATTTAATCAAATCGCATGTTTGATCCTTAAATTTTAAAATTTGTAAAGATAGTTCAAACTTTTATGTAATCATTGTATGTTTGGTTCCTAGTATTAACTTCATTCTTTTTTCATATATTTTATAAAATTTAAAGTAACTTTTAAATTTAATTTTAGGAGCAAAAGTGCAATACCATATAAAAGTTTGAATCAACTTGTTTTGTAAAATTTGAGGACCAAATTTACAATTAATACACAAAAGTTTGAACTAAATTTGTAATTTTCATAGTGTATGGACAATTATACAATCTAGTCAAACCACAGATATCATTGATGTAATTTTCTCTTAAATATAATTAATGCAATCTTTATAAGGTGGTGGGTAGGCACGCAATTTTTATATTTTAATATTAGAATTAATGGAACCAATATTTAAAATTGTATTTTATTCTAATTTTCATTTAAGTATTTTTTTATTATTTTTATGTTTTTTGTTTAATTTAATTATATGGAAAATGGTTTATTATTACAAATCAATTAATAAACCACTTTAACTATAACAACATCTTATAAAACAAAAGAAAATGAATAAAATGAGAAAAGTTCATGTGTCACACGGGAAAAAATAGGACGGTTGCTAGAGCCTTAAAACAAGACTTACGTGCTACAAGTAGTGACGAATTACCTCTCAAGATACATCTTAATTGATTCTTGCACAATAAGTAGATAACCCGAATGAACTAATTAATGAGATAAAGATTTCTTGTTTAAGATTAACTTGTTTCTAACTTACTATAGCAATGAAACAATTTTAATTACTAATACCTTAAAAGGCAAAAAAAAATTTGAATGCAATATATGCATTGCGTACAAGTAAAATGCACATAATAAAGGCAAAATGGTATTTTTTTTTCCTAATTCTTAGATCTTATTTCGTTTATTCATCTAAAGTTATATTTTTAACTCTAAAATCATACTATTTAAATCCCTAAAATTTAGTTATAGGTACACATTATATCCAAAATTTATTTATTTGTCTTTTGGCTCGCTCATTATTTTTATTATTTTGCTATCATGACTTTAAAATTTTATTATTTTATAAATTTTCATGTAAACAGTTTGTGACGTACTTAATTTTATCTATATTTAAGTGTAAACTTCATTTAAAATAGAATTGTGTATCATAATATGTAAGTCATAAAAAAACAAACGTACACATTGTCAAAGCTTAGATAAAATATATGACTTTTTTATAGTTTACTTTTTTTCTTCCTACGACTTTAAAATATGAATTTTATAAAATCCAAACTTTGTTCTTATTGTTATCAGTTTTCATTTTTTATTACTTCGTGCTATTTTTTAACGTTTAGATGTAATTTTTTTAACAACCTTTTTTTACATAAGGTTTCAAATATAATCAACGGTCTCACCGCAACGCACAAGTTTGCAATGGTCTTATTTTTTATATAATGTTTATAATTACGTTCAGATTTTGTTTTTCTTATATAATGTAACATGTCATCAGTTTCAGTGTCACCTTCAATACGCGGATTCATGGTAACGTTTCGAAATTAGTTTATTTTATGGTTTTACACCTCTATCATAAAGGTGTTTCTTCTTTTTTATATAATGTTTCAAGTAATATTAATGACGTCTAATATGTATATTTATTATACGAAATTATGTATGTTATTAATGTCTCATTCAACGCATGAATTAACGATAGCACTTCAATGTTAGTCTTTTTTTATGTTTTTACGACTCCGCCTCAACATGTTAATACTTGTTCAAATATAAAAAGAGAGCGATTTTAGGAAGTATTTTCTTTTTGTTTGTGTGTAATTGGATGATCTCAAATTAAATGAGAAGGGTTCTATTAGAGCCCCCTTTATGCTTGAATCGCAACCTTTCGAAGAGATGTGACGTTCAACAATTCATGTGGTTCAGAAATTTACACCTATTATTTAATGAGTCGGTGTATTACGTTTGCTGCATGCATCGGTTAGTTATTCATTATTTATTATTTAACTAGTTTTATTAAACACGTGTATTACACGTGTTAAATAAATTAAATATTAAATTATAAAATAATATTTTAAGATAATATATGATTGAAATTACATATAAGTAATTAAGAACAATAAGTAATAAAACAATGATATCAACTTTTAAAAAAAATTTTCCAAAAAAAATTTGAATATTTTGTTTCAAAAAAACTGTATTAAACAATGTCATTTCTAAATATTTGTTTATTATAAATCGTCATTTTAATTATTTTTTGTTTATAAAAAATTTAACATCAAATTAAAATATTTCGTATTTTTAAAAAAGTTTGATGTATTAGAAAAACGTCTTACTTTATAAAAACTTTTTTTTAGGAATAACATTAATTAAAAGATCTATTTTTTAATTTATGGAAAAAAACTATTTTTAATATAAAAAAAGTTAAATAATATTATTAGTAATAAAGGTAATTATTTAATAGGAGAGAGAACCGGAAAAATTTTGATGGAGATAAATATGATGCTGCCACGTGTCTCTTTTAGATACTTTTTTATCAGAGTAGGAAAATGAGTTGGTGTATTACGTTTGCTGCATGTATCGGTTAGTTATTCATTATTTATTATTTAATGAGTCGACACATGCAATCGTAAATTAACCAACATCATTAATCTTCATTTTTAACTAATCGTAAAATAACAAGGAATTAAATCATGTGTTACGACAAGTTTTGTATCTTCTTAAACCTTATGTCAAGTCCGATTGATTTAACTAATATTTAATCAACAACATAGAAAAAATAAGTGAAGTTGCGACGGCTTGATTCTTATCATGTCAGAACCAAGCCTAAATAATGTATAAAAAAGTCACTTTAAAACACATAAGCGTATTTATATATAAAAAAAATTCTGAATTTTGCAAAATTTATTTAAACAAAAAAATAACTAATAAAACACTATTATACTAAATTAAAGACTTTTAAAACTTTTAGCGGCAGATATTTCGTATTTTTACAAACCTAAACAGTTTTAGATTTTTATAAAAAAATCCCCTTTGACATCTGTTGCTTACTCTTTTTCTCCATCATGCTTCCCCTTAAATTTCGTTTTAAACTAGTAAAACATCCGCGCGCGTTGCAGCGTAAAAATAACTAACGCCCTCGAAAGTTTATAAAAGTTTGAGACAGCACTAACATGGTGAAGTGGATACAAATCTATCACAAACTTGTGCGTTACGTCAAAGCCGCTGACAATAGTTTGAACGTTGCGTAAAAAACATATTAAAAATTAGTGTTAAAACATTGATAAAATAGCGCGTTACAACGGGATAAAAATCGTCGACAAAAATAAGCATCTACAATTGTATGAAACATTATATTTAAGAGTTGCGGGGAAAAAAATAAACAAAAACTATAGAAAATCAAAAGGTTGAATAACTTTTAGCAAGTTGTACATTTACGTTTTAATGAGTTGTATATTATGATAAACAACTGCGTCCTAGATGGAATTTAAATCAGAACGTAAATAAAATAAGCAAATCGTAATGATATATTTTATAAAAGTTATTAGGGAAAGAAAACATGAGTGTGTTAAAAAGACAAATATATAAGTATGGGGTATAAAATGTACTATAACTAAACTTGTGGGGTAAAAGAAATAATAATTAGAACTTTAATTTGAAAATACCCTAAAAGTTTGAGCAAATTGCTAAACTAACATTGCATAAGAACTTGTACCATGAGCATAGATTGTGCTCATTTTGGTTTTTAAAGTATTATTAATATCAACACGTATACATCATGACGGGTATTTTAGAAAAATCAAATAACCAAAAATGCAAAACCAAACTTAGCATTTCAAACTTTAATTTGTTAAATATTTTAAATTTTAAAAAAGTATTTAAACAATAAAGAAAGTTGTTAAATATTGTCATTTTTCAAATTATTTACTTGAAATATGGAAAAAGCTTAAAAGTTAAAAGAATTAAAAAAAAACTCAAAAATAAACATAAAATTGAAAATCAAAAAGTTTCTACAATAATCTCTGCATCTAGATCATCTTTCCACACCAAAAACTTGATAACAAATACTTTTCCAAATTTATCTCTTCGTTTCTAACACTCAAAAATAAATCTGATTCCAATTTGAAAATCAATGTTCTAACAGATCTATGTTGTAAAATTACAGTGGATGCATCCAAGTTTTTCTGTTTAAAAACGTTAACACTTGAATTCGCCTAAAACTTCAAGGAAATAAACAAGATATAGGCAACTTTATAACATACAAGATGGTGTACCTTCAATCAACTAAATGTCTAAATTGTTTTGTTTATAATAAGATGGTGTGGTGGCCTTTTGGATGGTGTTTACTTATATGGGTTAAGTTAAAAAACGATGAATCAATGCGGTTGTGTATTGTTGGTTTAGGCAATCTCTTGGATGTATTATGGCTAACAACAGTTTTGTACTAGGAAGTAATAACTAGAGCATCTACAACGAGAGTGAAGGACGTCCACGGGCTGAGACAGCTCTGTCGTGACCGATAAAAGCGAAGGACAGCTTCCAAAGCAAAAGTTCGTAAGCACAGACACCAACGGACCGCCAATGTGAGAGCGTGTGGACGTGGAGGGGGAAGAAATATATTTATTACTGCTCCTAGTAAGAAATAGATAACTAACAACAGTTCACACGAGAGTTTTAATTTATTTAAACTACACCAATCTTGTGGTTCTCACCAAACACAATGCATGGATCTTAGTACTATTATTTGAGTTATAGCTCCATGTCTTTCTTTCTTCTAAAACTTTTTGCTTCTTGCAAGATGAGGGTTTTAACAGTAGATCTACAGCCTAGAGGTCATTCCTCCAGCAACCACAATCGTCTCACCGGTTATATATGAAGCTTCATCAGATGCCAAGAAAGCAGTGGCTGCCGCCATATCTTCTGGCGTCCCAAGCCTCTTCAGTGGGGTCTTTTCCATAATCGAGTTTCTCTGACAACACAAACGAATTAATTAGTGTCATCGAAGAAAAGTTTGTTTGGTGAACCATAAGCCTAAGTGGCAGATCAACATTTTCAACCAGGGCACAATAATGTCAAAATTAGGTGAGCTAACACAATAACTTTTTTTATTTCTCACACTACAAAAGAATTCAAAGTTATGGGCATACATACCATGGCTTCCATGTAGGTCCTGACATGCCTTAATAATAGTATCTAACTTCCAATTATATAACTAAAACATCCTGTCAAGGGGGAGGTATATCACCATGTCCCCAGAGCAAGGAGACCTCAATTATGGATTGCCGACAACTCGACTGTAGGGCAAGCATGTGTGGACAACAAACAACCAGGTCCAACTATCATTAATAAGCAAAGGAGATATGTACTCCCCAACCGAATGGTTGTGGGTTCAAATCCTACAGAGTGCGGGTGTGGTGATTTTAGGAGTAGAGTATAGAGCGTGTGTATTCGTTGGTAAAAAAATTAACAAATAGGTAAACTCATGAATGAATCTTTCTGCTCAAGGAAATGTTGGAACTTTTTTGGGACTCCACCACCACAAAGTAGAAAGTGTTACACTTCTTAAAGACGAAAGGGGGTAACAATTTCCATTTAGCATCAAAATTATTAAACTACATAGCCTCTCACATATGCAGTACCTCTAGGTTATTTTCTTTTAGTTTTATCAAACCCCGTTAAAGTAGTTTTATATCTGCAGTATGTATGTCCCTTTCCGTTAAACACAAAATTTCACAAAGCTCACAGAATGTATTAACCATTAAAAGACAGTTGCTCTAAAATGCATTTTAAGCTTGTCTAAATTAAAAAATGCACTTGAAGTAGAATATACTTACAATGTTTTCATTTTCTGTGATGAAACTTGCAAAGTGTGTGGGTACCGTCCCTGGTGCAACACAGTTCACACGAGTATTTGGTGCCATCTCAGTTGCAAGCGCCTACAAAAAGATAAACAAGAGCCCAAATCAATACAAACAAAGATACAGTGATGGATCTTACGTGGGGCCTACAATCCAAAATTAAGTGGTTGATGTCGAGCATCAATGACAATGAGAATATCAAATACCTTGGTAAGACCAAGAAGAGCGGTCTTAGTGACACCATACATAGCCATGGCAGGCGGAGGTTGGAAGGCGCTGATAGAAGATATGAAAACAATAGATGAACCTTTGGTTAAGTGAGGAGATGCATCCTGCCAAATCATTTGAAACGTTGAAAAGAAAACTTAGAAGTCATGACACCACACCTTTTGTTCCTAGTAGAAGAGACTATGATTTTTTAGGGAAATTAATGGCATTTTTGGGCTAAGCATACTGCCATTTTGGCAGGATGACCAATGTAAAAAAAAAAAAAAAAAAAAAAAAGGCAAGAGTGAGTAACCATACCAAATCTCTGAACATAGCCCTTTATTTCCTAGTTAAAAATCCTAGTAAAAGGCAGTTTACCTTGAGAAGCAATATAGAAGTTTTGACATTAATTTCCCAAAGCTTGTCAAGGGTTGATTCTTCGCTGTCGAGAATGGCATCAACTGATGGGTTTGCAGCGGCATTGGACACTACTACATCTATTTTCCCGTATTTCTGTGTTCATACATAACCAACTTTAAAAGGAACCATATACATATAGAAATAGTAATTACTAATTAGTAAGAGAAAAAAGGGAAACAAAACTGAAGCTTTAACATGGAAGCTTAGGCCTAAGGTCGTAAGTCGCTAGAGAAAATCTTCGTAAAAATATATAGGTCCAACAATTAGTATTCGTTATATACGAAGAGAATTAAAAAGAGCAGTAATTGTCAAATTTGAGTACTAATAGATTACAGAGAATTAAAAAGAGTATTCGTTATAGGTCCAACAATTAGTATTCAAATTTGAGTACTAATTGTCAAATTAAAAAGAACAATAATTCGTTATATACGAAGAGAATTAAAAAGCGTATTCGTTAGTATTTGATTTTGGCTGACCCGGCTGACTGGCTGACGGTCAGCCGGTCAGCGTGTTTGATGTGGCTGACCCGTGTTCTGACCGGGTCCGTTGGTTCTGACCCAGACCCTAAATTAAAATATGCTGACCCAGCGAAACCCAACTGCGCGCGACCCCCCTCGGCCAAACCCACCTGCGCGCGACCCCCCTGCTGCGCGACCCACCTGCTGTGCGACCCCCTGCTGCTGCGCGACCCACCTGCTGCGCGACCCCCCTTCGGTGTTTGGTCAGAATGTGTACGGTGACGGTGGTGGTTGTGGTGGTGGTGTGGTGGTTCCGATTTTGATTTAGTAGTTGATTAAGATTGTTAATGATTCTAGTTGATTAGAAAATATACGGTTTTTGACTCAGTCAGATACTGAATCAAACAGCCAAGTTTCAGTCGGATGCATACCCAGTCAGAACTTCTAACTGGGTCAGCTTCTGACTCAGTCAGATCTTACTGAGTCAGTGTAATCAAACAGCCCCTTAGCTGGTACTTGACTTAAACGGAACAAAGAGCACTTAACAACTTGTAACAAAGAAATATCAAGTCTTAACAATTCTAGTAGGCAAGATGGTCTGAACATGACATAGGATAGCCAAAGAAGCCATTCTAGTGGTACAAAAACTTATTTTCCTAGATACCAGATGGGCTAGAGATGATTGTTTTCATTTGCAAGTGTATAAAAGGGACAAGTGTTTATAGCAACTAGAAGTACATCAATCTCCGCACCAAGATACAAATATGAACATACTTATTACCTACCTGATGGTCATTGAGAAACTATAGAGCGTCCATGGATAAATAGAACAACTCTATTTGATGCCAAGTGAAGAGAAGAGATACTACACATACTGTCATGAGTCAAGAGCCATACATATACAGATATCTCTAAAAGACACATAATATGTTACCCAAAAACTGTGGTTGAGCGAGCCAACTAACAGCTAGAGATCAGAATCATTCTCACCTGAACTGTCTGTTCAACGAGATCCTTTCTTTGTTGAGCATTGGAAACATGGCATACCAACCCCAACACTTCAATCCCTTGTGCTTTGAGCTTTTTCACTGCCTCGTCAACGTTTCTCTGAAAAATATATATCTTTGAAATCAAACTGAACACTAGTAATTTAGTGATTTTTAGGTAGAAACATGATCAAGAAATCCCAGAAAGAAAAATTCCAGTTTGACTTAATATACATATGAAAGCATTCAAATTGAATAAGTTGAAGAAATATTGATCATTAACATGTCCAAGTATGAATTCTTTATCACTATATCCTAGTCCTATATAAGGATATAGCTTATCACTATTTACTACTTCCTATATAAAGATATAGCAAACTCTTATGATCAAAACTACCAACCTGATCGCAGTAACCATTTTACATGACAATTTATTTTATTAAGATTACTAAACCCAACAAAAGATTGCATTTTAACTAAAATCACCCAACAACCAAATCAATATTGTTAACTATTGCAATGATCTTAAGGGGCAAAGGAGTAATTTTTTCAGCAAAAAATAAAGCAAACAACGGAGATTATCATCAAAATTCTTGAAAATATATACAAGAGGGCCGAAAAACTAGAAATTATAATAAGATAAAGTGATTCGAAGTTAAATAATATATAATTCAATTAAATTTGGGAGAAAAAACAAAAAAAAAAAATCATGTAATTAGGGCAGAAGATGATTGAAGAAGAACCTTTCTGCGAGAAGAGATGACAACAGAGGCACCTTCAAGACCAAGTCGTTCGGCAATACTGAAACCTATGCCTTGAGTTGAAGCTGTAACGATCGCCACTTTCCCCTCAAATCTTCTTCCAATCTTCGATTTCTCCATTCTTTTCCAACAACCAACTTTTCTACTGTATATTTTGAAGATGTAGTTTTCTTTTAAGGTCAGCTTTCTTCTTTTTAAAGTCTTTAATAAAATCATATTCTACTTCAATTTACATCAACAACTGAGGTTTCGACGTAATACAATTTAAGAGAGTGATATGTATATCTTATCGGTTATAAGTGAGGAATATCTTGAAAATCATGTTATAAATAAAAAACATAAAACCTAAAGGTTACATATATGTAAGTACATATTACAAAGTGTACAACTAAGAGTTACGTATATGTAGGGGTTATGTATATGTAAATACGTGTTATCAAGTGTACAACTACGAGTTGCGTACATGTAACTCATACAAGTTATGTATACGTAAGTCGTTTCGTCATCATTTGTCGTTCCTTAGAGTTTAAACTAAGATATATATAATGACCTCAAAAAATAAGATTTAAGTTTAATCAAATATACTTTAAGCAATTAAAAGATTAAATCAATTATTAATTATGTGATTATGTAGTGGTGGTTTTCACGGTTTTTAATTATAAGCATGGTTTTCATTTGATCCCTCCCTATCGATTATAAGTGGCCACCACCAGTTCTTATAATTTTCACAATATTTCAGTTTCTAGTATTACTAATGAAATTAACTATTTTAATTTTATCTTTAATTTTGTCTATAAATTAATATTAAAATAACCTATGTTTTTTCATGAATATTGATTATAAATCATGTAAGCTTCATTAAATAACCAGTGTTATTCCCTTGCGTTAAACGGAGGGACTTTGGATTACGAATCCGATGTTGCCTATTTGTATGTGTCATAATAGACTCTTATTATATTTTTCAGTAAACTAAGAAGCTTACGTTTATCTATTATTTGTTTGGTTTTTAAACACTTCTTAGATAAACATAAGTCCATCGTTATCAAACTAGTCCTAAATTTGGTGACATCTCAAATGAATCCAACTACAGCATCACAGCCTTTGAGAGTTACAAAAAGGTTCTTTATCAGACACATAAACCACCCCTTCGAATCATATGTCAGCTAAAATTATTTGTGATTCATCATCACACCATCGAACTTCAAACTTATATCACAACATTGAACTTCAAACTGGTAGGGTTCACATTTACAACTCTAGAACCGAACACTAAACCAAGAACCTTAGGGATATGGCCAATAAAAGTAGAAAACAAATGTAAGCACTCATCGAACGAAGATAAACCATCATTATCAAGTCTGCAATGAAAATAAAGTAACATAAACCAAATTTAGTGGAACAACATCTTAGCAAAAAAGAAAAGCACAAAATCATAAAATAACAAAGAAAAATGAGCCCAACAAAACATCACAAAGGCCTATTAGGGCCGCAAAGGACCCTCGACTAATCTTATATTTCCTTCTCTCCATGTTTTTTGAGCGTTCTTGAGGCCTGAAACAGATGACTGAAGAGAAATGAAGAGATGCAAAAAAGACCTACAATCACGACATTGGAGAGTAAAAATATGACGGGTTACTTGCAATCCACATCCCTCAATGTTTCTTTCTATAAATCTCTCTCTCTCCAACAAACAAAATGCGGTGGTTGAGGCAGTGACATAACCATCAAGGTAGGATATGTGCCGCTTTCTAAAAAGGCAATAAAAAGACCATGAGTAAAGAATCGAACCCGTGTGAGCATCATCAACAACCAAAGCGCGTACCAATCTGGGATAAAGACACCCAAAACAACTCATTTATAGTGAAACTAAACCGACTAGTTATAAAAAAAATTAAAAGGTTGGTCCAATCAAAAGCGGCCGCGTCTCTAGTCAGCTCAATCAGACTAAAGAACTGTTCATTAAAGTCGTAAAATTATATATAGTTAATTGGTTGCCTATCTTAAGTCCTCAAGTCGTTTGTATATCGTCAATACACAATCAAAATGTAACCTTTGGAATTATCTTTGCAAAATTTACTTAAAATTAGTGAATTGTCCGAATTGAAAAAATAAAACATGCAAAAACCGTAATAAAACTATCTAAATTATTACAAGAAGAAAAAGAATAGATCTAAATCATTTTATTCTTTTAATCAGTGACATTATTATTTTTTTTTTTAATTTGTGTTTCTTCCATGTAAATGTGCATGTCTCTTATGTACATAAAAGATATCAAACTTATATGTTCATATATTTTATAAGTTTATACTTTTTAACTACACCTATGTTTAAAATATTGAGTCTGGGTCTATCTTAAGTGTAGCATTTCTATTCAATTAGACAAAATTAAGATTTACCCACATCTTATCATTCATAAACCTTACTTACTCATTGAGTGAGATTTTCATCTGATATGTTTGTTAGTTTGTTAACTACACTATTATTTTCTGAATTTAAGAGAGTAAAAAACAATGACCATTATACTTGTATCAATTTCTTCTATATTTAAATATTTTAAGATTAGAAAAATTAAAGGTCTATTTTTCTTTTCTTTCAATTTAGCCCGTAAAAATTGTGTTTGGTCTAGATCACTTTTATTTTGTAAACTTGTTCTTTTGGCTAACATCATACTAGACAACCAGAAAATAGAAGTACTAAAGTTCGTTCATTTTAATTTATAGCTTTTGAATAACTTGTAGCTTGCGGAGCAAAGAACACAACCATTTAGTTTCACATGGTACTTCCATTGTCACGAAAAATGGCAAACTTTAAGCATTCATTTTAGAGTAGCATAGACAAACGTCTTGTTCCAATACTATGAATAGAAACACAATGGATAAGAAATCCACCATAATCTTTCAAAGGACACACCTCTTTCTATTCATAAGGATTTCTGAAGTTTTTCAAGAGGTCTGGGATGTCATATCCAAGCATGTCATCCACAGCCTGAATCATCTTCGGCTTCAGCTTCTCAAACTTATCGATGTTGTACGCACCAAGAACTTGCCTAAAGTGTTCCACGTCGGGGAAATCACCCGCTGGCAGATGAAACTCCTTTTGAACCTGTGTTTTACAAGTTCAAATAAAGAAACTATTATGCTAATATTAAAATAAAGATGACTTGTGAGTCTTAACTATGACAAGAGAAATAAATATTATGATTGGAGAAACAAAAGGTGATATTTATGATGTGAAGTTTATATCACAGGCACCAGAATTTAGAAAAAAGAAATGTGATAAATGTGCTGAAATAAAGGATTAACCTGTATTGGATTATTTTAAAAAAATGAGAAGAATAATGACCTTGGCAAAAACATCTTCAAGATTCTTCATGAGCTTCTGTTGAGCTTTAGATTTACCCATCATGGCAGGCATCTCTTTTTTCAACTGGCTGATTATGTAGGCATGTATCTTTGCAGCTCGAGCACGTTTAACAAATTCATTGATCTGCAAACAAACATCTTTTCGTCTTAGATTTTCATCAAAATCTATTGAAACTAATTGTACAAGGTAAACATACCTGGCGATCGCAAGCCTTCTTTGGAATGTCCATCAAGTCAACAAGGAGGTCATCTTGTTCTTTTTCAAAAAGCTCCTTGCCCATGGAATCAAGTGATTCTTCATTGAGTGGTTTGTCATTAAATGATCTGTTCACATAAACTTTTCAACAAATTGAATATCGAAAAAAGAAGAAAGATAGTTTAAAACTTTTCGGACCATGTTCCATCCCACTGAAACAACATATTTAAAGTGACCTTCTGCCCCTAAAAAATGTGAGAATCTCATGGACCTAAACAACTTCCTCCATATGGCATTTGTTGTCGTACTTTGACTTCAGATGTCAAACAAGACTAAACAAGATAACCACAAAAAGTGTCTAGTTGCAGCCAGTAGAGCAAATGGAGCATATGCTTCAAATTTTCAATGAATTAAATAACTTCCAGCTTGAGGTCATTTGCCATGGGCAATACTAGTGACTATGCCAGGAAAACTTACCCAACCCGCAAACCCTGAGGTGCTTAGGATGTAATAAGAAAGCAATGATTAGCAGAAAAAAGAGCATGAAATGGAAGAAAAGCATACCCAACATAAACACGTGTCACTTCAGGTGTGTTGAGTACTTTTCCGAGTGACCACATCAATGCACCGTAAACTCGCATAAGCTTCAAGGAACAAGCAAGTACATTACACATTTACATCAAACGCAACAACTGATCAGCTTCATTTAAAAAAGTTTTAAAATATGGCAAATTCACATTTGCTTGTGATTCTTACTTGTTGAGTATCAACTTGATCTGCCTTGTTAAGGACAACACGAATCTTATCATCTTGACCATGCAAAGAAGATATCACACGCTTGAATTCATCACTTATATCTAGTTTGTGAGGGTCAAACAGAAGAAGAATAAGATCACATTTTTCTGCAAACCACTTTATCACCCCAGTGAAGTCATAACTTCTTTGTGTGCGTTGTTTCTCTCCTGATAGAACCCCAGGAGTGTCAACAAATGTGATATGCTCCAGAAGCTGTCATACATAAAGAATAATGTTGGTTTAACTGATAAAAGTACATATAATTGCCGTGATGAACACTTGGTGAAACCTAAATTATGAGCTTACAGGATGTGGCATTTGAGAACACTCAAATTTCGATAGAAATGCCCCACCAAAAGTAGTGAGGGAATTGAATGGCATATCCGCCTGTACAGCAATAGTGTTTCCAGGTACACTTCTCTCATCAGGTCCCCCCTACACAGCAAGCACGAGTCAAACATGCAAATCATGCAGCAACACAAGCTTACATTAGAAAAATGCAACCACAGAGAGAAAATGATGATATTACCATGACAACAATAAATCTGTCTGTTGTGGGTTCTGGTCCAATGTGAGCTCCTGTCCAAATAACAAGATTATGGTGTTTGTGTTGTTCTGTCTGTGAAAAGGTTGTACACATAGAAATTCCACATTGATAATTATATAAAGTTACTCACCTGGGTAGTTGCTTTTAAGAAGATGCTTAATAAATGTTGTCTTCCCAGTTGAGTACTGACCCAGAAGCATTACCATAGGTTTTGCATCGAAGTCAATATTAGTCTGCATATGATGATCAAAACACTTAAAACAAATGTGTACCAGGAGTGAGAGAACTGAAGATATCAAGTTGATGCATAATAAACAAGAAAAGAAGCACAGGAGAACATATAATACTTAACATGAACTTGAATAAACAGAATGGCAAAATATGTTTGGAATCTCTCACCAATAGAGGAGATGCAAAATCATTGTAACGGTAAGCAACTTCCAACGGCTTTAGCTTTTCGTTGTACAATCTCTTCAACCCATCAACTATAGATGTGACTTTACCAAGAGATGTGTGACAAGATGTCTAGAAGGAAAAAAAGAAAAGGGAGGCATCCTCAACTATAAATAATAATAAAAAACATGCAAACAGCAAAAGTACTTATAAGTGTAAAAAACATAATCTACCTTCTTACTAAATCTTGAAGTAAATAAATTCTTTGGTGGAGCATTATGTACTGCCAAAACACCTTCATAACATTGAACCAAATAAGATAATGAAAAATGATTTTTAAAGTTTTACAACATAAATAAGAGTGGAAACTAACCAGTTGTTTCAGAGACACCATTTTTACTAGAACCGTTATGCTTCTAGAGGTGGCAGAAGACAAAAACCATCAATACAAGAAAGAATTATATAACATGAATAATAATTATTTATATAAAAGTGGATGCATACCAACAAAAGCAAATCCAAACCATCCATCACCGGAGGTTCTAAAAGCTCCACATTAGCTACCAGTAAACAAAGCAAGGATGATATCAAACATTTATAGCAACATCAATAAGGCAGTGTCCTCAATCTATTTACCAGTAAAGATTAATATATTCTAAGAAAAAAATTAACCTCAACAATTGTTATAAAATGAGTAGAACTAATTGATACAATTATAAACTCACTAGCATACCTGCAGTTCTAAGTGAATCTGTATTTAGTTCATGCCCAGCTTGTGCTAGAGAGAGCAACTATTATCAAGGATATATATAACATCAGAGTTCGATAAGACAGTCATCTGAAGATTGCAATAAAAGAAGAAAAAGCAAAAGGAATATATCAGGTGTGCCTGCATAGCAGTGATGAACTCTTTAAAGCCTAAAAATCCTTGACGCTTAGAATCTGCAATTGCCCAAACCTTCAAAAGTACAATAGCCATGATCAATGAACAAAATCTTGGACTTTGAAAATAGTCAACTTTTAAAGATAGCACAATTTAGAGAAAATTAATCAAAACATTTATTCAACTGGATTTGGCAGCCCCAATAATACATCAGGTTGCTTGTGTTGTAAATGAATATATATACACACAGATAGCCACATGATAAAAGTTTTAGCTGATGAAGCTCTTCAAAGAGACGTAAATTCACAACAGTTGCATTTTCTTTTCTAACCAGCAACAGTTAGATATATCAGATGCCTACATCAGTATATGTTAAAACTCTTTAAACGGTTGCATTACAGGAACTAATGTAGAGCAAAAAAACTAATAAATGACGGATTTTGAAATTTATCAGATACTTAAACTATTCTTCACACATGGATATTGGAAAAAGAAAAAACAGAATCTTCATCAAAGGCTACCTCTTTCAATGATAACTTCTTAAACCTTTCAAGTTGCATATTGTGGCACTACGTTGACTATGTAATAGAGCATTATATAGATCGCATTCTTCATGACAGAGATACACTTTCTAATGAGACTTAACTGTATCATCAACATCACATTATTTTCATGATCAGACCAGATAAACAACCTCATGGAAAATAATGCAAGTAACAAGCTTCTTAATATCTACAACACCAAGTTGATAAAAACTTTAAATCCACTATAATACAAAACCTAAGTGTCACCATTTCAGAAGTTCATTAGCCATATCATCCCATTTTAGCATCAATCATATCAATGTAATGTGGTGAACGAACGTAAATTGTAAACTTTAAAGAGTAAAGCCAAGCACAATTATCTCTTCACCTGCTTCAGCTGAGGTTTTTCTATATTGGATTTAGCAAAGAACACGGTGGCATCGTCCCCTGTTATCCTGCCATCACCATCTGCACAGAAACATAGGTATGCATTCAGTAAAGATAACTGTGTGGATTGTAAAAATTTCGACCTAATGCACAAATTCAGCTACTACGGGATTCAGATTCATAGGATTTGTAAAATTCAAATACAAATTTAAACAGCCATGAGCATAGATTTGATTAGATAGTAGGGAATTGGAACCTGAATCGACATAGTTGAACCATTGTTGATAGATCTTTTGATGAGCCTTTGAACAAGAAGCAATCGAAGCTGATACAGTCACCATTTCTTTCAAAAGCCAACAACTTTCTTTTACGATCAATCGAGTTTTATAATGTTGGATATAGGGTTTTGATAAACGTTAGGGGTTTGAAATTTTGAAATCGCATAGTTTGCGCTTTTTTTCTGTTATATTTTGTCATTTGTTTAAAATCCGCTTTATTGAAGTAAAATATGAGAATAAGAAGTAAATAGGCTTTTGAAATTCATTATTAAGCGAATTGATAGTCGTTATTACGAATTATTGAATTAATTTGAATTATGGAATAGCGCCTCGTGAGAAGTCAAACAAGTGGTGGCCGTCCACCCCTGTTTTATTATTGGACGTAATGGTATCCTACAGATGGTCAAATTTACTTATGTGAACATAATTACGGTGTTAAAGTTATTATGTTCTAGTTAAAAGGAGGCTTTAAGGTTATTTTTAGTTAAACCCTTAATGAGCGTTAAAACTTAAAAGAGATGAATGAAATCTTTTTTTTTTTTCACTTTTAAAATCTTTTACTAAAAATAACTTTAAACCCATTACACTTGATTTAAAATAATTTTACTAAATTCATATATGCTTAGGTGGCTTTTTAATTAAATAAACCACTACTTAAGCGAATTGATAATCATTTACGAATAAAATTGTAAACATTTTATGCATAAAATACAAAATTTAAGTTATTTTTTTAAAGTTCAATCCTCAAGCATTTTGTAATTTAATTTAATTTGGTGTAATTTAAGGGTAGGTAGATTTGTCGTTAATACATCTTTCCTTTTCTTTTCTTTTTTCTAATAATTTTTAAAATTTGAACGTATCATTGTGACTTGCTTATTTTAAT
This sequence comes from Flaveria robusta, assembly GCA_025506415.1. Lineage (NCBI taxonomy): Eukaryota > Viridiplantae > Streptophyta > Magnoliopsida > Asterales > Asteraceae > Flaveria > Flaveria robusta. The sequence goes on along the minus strand of CM046469.1, from coordinate 18,901,304 downwards.
CAAAGTTTCGAATAAATTTAATTCAAAACAGAGTTGCACGTCATAGTGTATAAGTCATGAAAACATAAACGTATAAGGTGTCAAAGTTGATTCAAATGTTTATTTTTTTATACTTTCTTCTTCTCTTCCTACAACTTAAATTATGTTTTATAACGACTTCGTTATACAAAGAGATTAAACAACAATTTTTTATACTTTCTTCTTTTCTTCTTTTCTTCCTACCATTGTGACATGTTTAATCCTATCAATGCTTCGACGTGAAATTTTTTAACGACTTCGTTTTTATTCCAAAAGGTTGCGACAAATTTGCTTTTTACATAAAAGTTTCGGACGTAATCAACGACTAGTAGGTTTTGCGTTTATTATATTAAGTTATGTACGTATCCATGTCCCATTCAACGCACGGCTTTGCGGTAACGTTATGACATTAGTTTTTTTTACTATTTCACGCTCTGGCTGCATTGTCGTGTTTCGTATTAATTGTATAAAGTTTTGAAATCTATTAACATGTTTATGTTTATATATATAAATTTACGTATGTTATTAGTTTCTTCATGGTTTTACGACCCTACGGAAACGCGCGAGTATTAACACTAATTACATATTAATTATTCAAACTTCCAATTCCTTGTCAAACTTTTTTAGAAAATGGAATTGATTTTCAAATATATGTTAAATAATGTTGAGTTTGAACCCAACTCATATGAGTTGCTTTCATCAAATCGTACATTCTTATAGAGAAAAAAAAAATACTAACTGAGTTGCTTTCATCAAATCATGCATTCTTATAAAGAAAAAAAGACCAACGTTTTAGTGAACTAGTTTAGTGAAACAAATAAAGACTATATACATACACATTGTATATTTAGAAATTCCCATAAAAAGTAATTATTGATTCAACATTAAAGACGAATGCAACTAGTGTTGACAAATGACCTAGCTAAGAAATGACCCAATTATGGATGGGGATTTGAAATTCATGTCATGGACCAAATCATATACTGATATACACATTATTATATTATTATTCACTACATTAAGCATAAAGCGACAAATATAAAAGTAATGTAGTTTTGGAGCTCTCAGATTTCAAACCCAAATCAATATTATTCTCCTCGATCCCATATGTATGTACGTTCAGCGACGGAACCAAGAATTTTTTAAACAGTATCAGAAATTTTTAGTGTTCGAATGTCTATATCCGATTTTGTATTTTCAATCAGGTTAGGTATAGATTCGGTGAGAAAATACATCATCAGAAAATACTTAATATCCTTACAGTTTTTATCAATTGAGTTTTATGTTGTCTTTATAAAATACAGAATACAACAAATTTTTTTTTAAATAAATTAATTTTTCTTAAAACAAAATATTTAAAACACATATTTTTTTATAAAATAAAAGCTTAAGAAAATTATATTATTGTTTATTTACTAAAGTAGCTATCATATGTAATTATAATCATATTTTATCTTCAAACATGCTTTTATAATTCATAAATTTTTATTACTAATTTTTTAGTATTTTATTTATTTAACCCGTTTAATACACGGGGTACTAACCTAGTATATAACATTTAAAATGTATGACAAACTAGAGTCACGGAAAATGTAAAATAAAGCAATTTAATTAAAAGATTATATAATATTACATTAGTTTAAGATAAAATTAAATAGGTTTGAATTCAACATAAATTACAAAAAGTACAAAATTCTCTTTACAAATCACAACTAATTTATTTTCTTTTCATTTTCAACCATTGATTTAAACAAATTTTTTTCTCACTATTCTTTTTCCTATTCTTAGTTTCTAGTGAACCCACTTTCATGACTACTAGAAATCCATTTTCATGGCGACTAAAAATGGAATATTTGTTTTCATATCAAGATTATGTTTTATATTTACCACTTCTCTGTTCTTTTTTTTTTTTTTTTTTACTTTTTCAATAAGGTCGTTGTCAAAATCTCTTGGTGGTCGTTTGAGATTTAAGTGGTACGTATGAGATTTAAGTGTTACGTACTGAAGACAAGAATGGGTGTCGGCCGACCCATACACAAGGGTAGGTCCGCCCGTGTATGTATTCTAGTACTTGCATAATCAAATGCATATTTAAAATTATTATTATTATTATATAATATAGAACTCAAAAGAAAATAAATAATCAAAACTCTCAGCTTTTTGCAGTTTATGATAAATTAAAAGGTACACATCATCTGCTGCAGATTTCGTAACTTTCATTCAATACAACTTGTAATTGACACCATCGAACCATTACAGCCAACAAGCCCTTGGTTTGGCTGATTGGTGATGCATCTTCATTATAACCATCAAGAAAATACATATAACTGACTTACTAACTAACTAACAAAACAAATAAATACACAGTGATCCATATTTATAAGTGACTTCTTCTCCATCATCTATACATAACTTAATACTTGACTAAGGTTATCTGCTCCAATCATCACGCTTGGATAACCTGGGAGTGAAGGCGCAGCTCTCATTAGCTCGCTTCCATGGCGAGTTTTTAGCTTTAGACAGGTATGACGTCAGCATTTTGACTTTCATCACAAGTCACCACAAGACCTTCGACGTAGGTAGGGAAAAGACCACAAGTCCACTGGCAGCCTGTGGAAATCGGGTCTGTTGGTGGAACGATCATCAGCACATTATCATGTCGCCTTACCACTCCCATCACACTAACTGTACTCCCTTCTTTGATGTATCTGTCATGGAAAATAACTCAATCACAATCCCCTATTATTATTATTATTGTTATTATATACCCCTCGAATGGTATTCTGAAAAAGCATAATAGGCCATTGTTTGATATGGTAACTGGTTTTATATATTAATCAATGCGAATTTAAGTAACTTACCCTTCTTTAAGACGCATAACACGATCATCAGATGACAGGCTGCGATCTGCAAGCCAGCTTACAAAACTAGGAGATGAATCTAGCTTTTCCTTGGTTATGTCAACCACAGTTGTTTCTTTAACAAAAGGAGCTACTTTGGCGCCATAACCTGCTTTCACAACAGCCCTTAACCCAGATTGGAAGTCCGATATGTAAAAATCAGCCACGTATTTCTGGAAAGCAAAAATATTAGTAAATACTTACCTCTTACAGAATAAACAAGCATTTAGGCTTTTGTTTTCTCTCAAAGCAAATGAGCTAAATACTTCATAGCAGTCCACAAGGACACAATCAGAATTATGTCCAATAAAAACACAACAATTCAAATATTGTGACTTCACAAATAGAATCGAACATCTTTTTTATTCAAAAGATGCGATTTACATTTACTGACTTGCCAATTTTCGCAATAGAAAATAACTTTATGACACTGATTTGGATACAAATATTCCCCATGCTCCACCCTTATTGAAGGTTATTTTAGACTTTTGAGTCATCAGTTGAACAAATTATGCGCTTCTGTCAACCATTGCAAATTTGCACCATTAGTAGTATACAATATGAACAGATACCAGTGGTGATGTTGGCTAACATGATAGCAACACAAGAAGTTCTTAAGTTTATATTTAGAGGAAAAAAGGAAATTATAGATCATTTTCAATATCATGAAACTTGAAAGCTTGTTATTAAATATATACCATAACATTATAAAATACACTGGATATAAAAACATTAGAGATCCAAACTGTAGATGATAGCTGATTCTGTGAGAGGTTGAACTAACCTCGGAATTCCTGCATCCCCAAGAGAAGCAACGGTGCTTTGGATTTGCTGATTTTCCACCCCACCCTTTGTATTCATACAATTCTGTAGAAACATAAACACACCTTGGTACTTTCTGGAAGGACGATTCAAGAGGAATGCTACCACATGTGACAATCTGTAAACATTCCAATAGTTATACAACAAGTAGGAAAAACGTTGGAAAGTGATTAGCATTTCATCCATTTCTAAACAACCAACATAGTTACACAAATGCAATTAGTAGAATTATAGTATTGTTCTTGCCGACACATCCAAACAAGAGGAGTCCAACAATAAGATTGAAGTAAATCTACAAAGATTGCAAACAAGAAGTGAAAGAGAATGTAGTAAGTCACCCCAAAGCAACACACATAATTGTCATCTCTTCAAAGCTAATTTGATATTGGGATCAAGGAACAAACATATAATTACTTGTAAAAAGAAAAACTCATGTCTTGTAGCCTAATTGCACTGATGATTACCTTATAAATATGATGCGAGTTCAAATCCTTGACAAGGCAAGGTTAGATGATATTTAAAAGTAAAAAAAAAACTGCGGTTGAAACAAAAATGCAAAAATATAAAGAAAGAAACTTGTTATCTTCTGACATGAAAACCAGCAAATAATATCCTATCCCTAGTTGGAAACTGGACACTCGATTGCCCATACGTATATCAGATCAAAAACAGCTAAAATTCATTAAAATATAGGCACTTCAAGATTCAATCTACTACCCAAAACAATACCATTTAAAGAAAGAAAGAAAGAAAGTACCAATCAGTTTTATATAACAAGTTGATTGACCCATCTCATCTAACGCAACTCAAGATTCAAGCCTAAATTAATAAATAAAATATATAAACAAATATCATACATTCATTCATTCATACGAAGAAAAGAATCAGTTTTGCTGATGATAGCATTGTATATAACGCATAAAAAGTTGTACTTTCCATAAAGGGTGTTCGTCAATCACCTTCTGATGTAGAAAGTATTTCAATAATTGATACATATATAGAAAGTTCGAGTGTAAATGGAAGATTACCCCGGTGACCTTGACGAATTGGCCATCAACAGCACCTCTAAGCTCAGCATCAGGGTACTTTCGTAAAAACGACAAGAATCTCGTCTTCTTCCAAACACAATTCCACAGTATAACAACTCCGGCGAGCAGCACCACCGCAACCACCGCCACGAGAATCACCGGCTTCTTCACCGCCACCATCAAAAACGTCCCCACCATCAAACCAATCACCGCCATCACCACCATCATCCACATTAGCGTCTTCGACACCTTAAACCCTAACCTCACATCGTCAAACCCTAACGTAGTAACGGCGGGGCCGTACACCGTCTTCCCCTTTGTCGGTGGCTCCAGCTGGCCGGATCTCCGGCCAACGCTCGACCCGAGAGGACCGGACGTCAGCAAACCCGTCGGATGAAGCCCCAAAATCGGCCCCGACCCGGATGTTCGTTTGGGTATGGGTCCGGAGCCGGAATTCGGGCCGGATCTGAAGGATCCGCTGCTGTGTTGGGAAGAAGATGAGGGTCGGTGGGATTTGAGCAGCGGAGGCGGGTGGTCGGAGACGGGTATGTCGAACATTTTGCCGAGCTCGCCGGACTTCTTGACGTCGCCGCCGGTGTAGGGTATGGCTCGAGAGACGATTGTGGGTGGGCGTTCTTTGTGGTTTTCGGGTCGACCCGAGACGTATAGGCCATTGCTGAGCTGGTGGGATGGAATTCTGCTACCCATGTTTTGAAATCTTGTAAAGTGGTGGTGGTGGTGATAAAGAAGGAAGAAAAGGGTGATTGTGGGTGTGAATTTGGGAATGAAATTGCAGAAAGATGAAATTTTGTTGATGGGTGAGATAGAAGTAAGTGGTGAGTGCGTGAAGTTGAAGAGAGTTTGTGTGTGTTCTGTAGAGAGAGAGAGAGAGAGTGTGTGTGTGTGTGTGTGTGGAGGTGAATGTGGTGATAATGGAGTCCGTGGGGGATTCAGAAATTAACGACGACGGAAAAGGGCTACCAACAGAATCGTGCCTAGAGCGCATTGGTTTGTTGTACGGTACTAATGTTTATTATTGTTTTCTTTTTTACTTCTTTTTCTAGCAGTGTTTTAGAACTATCACAATGTTGGAGTAAACCTTTCTGATGTGGACTGTTTGTGTTAATTTTGATGGCCTAGACTCGTTTAAAAACTTTATTAAAAAAAAACTTATAAATTTGAACCCGAAATCTTAATGAACCCAAGCTTAAACCATCATCCTTAGGTATGCAAACGAACTGAACGTTTAGTGAACGGGTTGTGAACCGTTCGGCGGCATGTTCGTTTATGTTTGTTCGTCTATTAAACGAACGAACACGAATAGAAATTTTCGTTTGTTTAGTTAAACGTGTGAACATGAACACATGTCACGTTTGTTCATTTATGTTTATGAACGTTCGATGAGTTGTTCGTTAATGTCTGTTCGTGAACGTTCAATGGCGTGTTTGTTAATGTATTCTTTTATGGTAATTATATCAAATATTTTCAGATATGTATGTTAACTTCTTATATTTATTTAGGTAGTAATGTTTATGATGAAAATTCAGATTTTATTGTATAATAAATATATGATCATTTGTATTCGTTTATGTTTATTTATGTTTATAAATATTTGTTTGTGTTCGTTGGCCTAATTGCCTTTTTTTTGTGTTCGTTAGCGTTCGCTAAGTGTTCGTTAACAGATCGTGAACGTATTCATTTACTTAATAAACAAACACGAACAAAGAATCTCGTTCAGTAAAATTTCATAAACAGTTCATGAACAATTTTATTTTTTTTTAAGAACGAACACAAACAAGACCTCGTTTGTATTCGTTTGCAGCTCTAATCACCCATATGTCATTGTCCAGATTGAAACAAATGGGTTCCCATTTCTTGCAAAATTTCATACGAGAAGATTTTCATTTTATTGTATTAAAGTGGGTGTTTTATATATTGATCACAGACAATTAAAATATACCGATTAACATAGTTTTCTATCGAGGAAAACACACTTTGTATTCTATGGTTATTTATGAAATCACCACGCAACAAAATAGTTAAAAGAAAAGAATTGTTAAATTTGCTTATTTCAAAAACAAACAACTTTAACCAAAACACAAAGTAAATATCAATCTGAGCATAGTTAAATAATTTGTTGAAGAAAAAGTTTGTCAGAACTTATGATCCTAATCTATAATTTAAATATAAAAAAGTTTATATTATTTTAATAAGAAATGACAAACAAGTATATCCCAAATTAAGAGCTTTAAGAATCCACATGAATCTTGAAGAGGGCAATGCAGTGTTGGTAGTTGTAGTATATTTAGGAAGATTGCATGATATGTTTATTAATTATCATTTATTTAATCAATTAAGCAAGCTTAGCTACAATAGCAAATAGGGTGAGTTTTTGTGATGTTTTATCTTCAGAAAAGAAAATTAATTATAATAAAGGATGGGCATGGGGAGGGTGAGGGGTAATGAAGCTTGTTGGGTAGTACATCAAGATGTAGGGCTTGCATTTGCCTTTGCCTTTGGCGTCGGCATCCAAGGTAAACAACACAAAACAACAAAAAAAAACCTGTAACTTAATTATTTATTTTGTTTTATCTCTCTCTATTAATAATATAAATTCTTTTTTTACTTGTTAAGCAGATTATTCTGTCTTAAAAGTTTTAAAAAAAGGGGTCCCCCTCCTTACAAACGGTTGAGTAAAATTTATCGCAGGATTACCAATAACATTCACATTAGAGTTGGTAAATTTGAACTTATATATATTTTAAGGTAAAACTAGAAATTAAGCCCACGCGTGTTATAACTTCGTTACGTATGTTACGACGGTGACATTAATGCGATTAAGTACTTAGAGAAATGTATGAAGTAACGACGGTTCGATATAGATAGAGAAACGTATTATACCTTGCACGTTGCGACGTAACGATGACCTAATATTGACATGAAAAAATGCTATAGGGGAAAAGTAAGAGTTGGTACATAAAAGGAACATGTGAAGTTGTGGTGATTCACTATAGATAGAAAGAAATATTGTGTATAGCACACTACAATGTAAATGATACGTAACAATGAAATGACAAAAGCGTTTAAAAAACAATTTATATATAAAGAATACAAGAAGGTAAAAGAATTTAAAACTAAGAAAAAAACAAAAAAGCATGAAAAGCACCTCTTATAAACGGCTAACAACATATTTAATATGACAAAAGTCGGTGGCTTCTTATTGGCCACCGACCTTTGTTTTTTTAAGATGTAGTAATTTATAAAACCCTCTAAATCACTCATTCATTCCATTCTTCAAACCACCCTTTATCTTTATAATTTACCAACTAAATTTAAGATAGCTAGAATAAATAATAAATTGGTAAATATACCGATCTGATATACACAGTACACATCATATATCAACCCCCCTCCCTTCATCTTTAGTTGTTGTATCATTGTTTTCTTGGGATTAACATCTGTTGTGCTAATATATATTAGGCATATGATGTACATTAATACATATAGATACAAGCTTGTAAGTGTTATAACAAATTCTATCAAGTAAATTCCTCCACTCGACTCGATAAACGCAAAAACAATACATGACAAGCACCCATAAATTAGGTAGTTAAACTCTTATAAAAATTCTTTGGAGATCAATATTAAAACTAATGGTACTAAAAGCAAATAGTTTGTAGTTAAGATTGTATATGGTTTAAAGAGAAACAAATAATTAAAAAAACATTTAAAAATAAGGATAAAAAATGAGATGTGAGAAGTTTTAGAAAAATAAAATATAAACATAAGAAATGATAACTTTTAGTTAAATTATAAGAATACGAATAAAAAAGCTAATGTGAATGCTCTTGTGCATTTAACTCAGCAAATATGTATAACTAATTTTAGAGAAAATATGAAAATAATGATTTTCTCCTTATAAAAATAAATATTTGTTGTCATATGTTAGGTGCTGTTTGTTTTTTCTGCAGAAAAATATCTGCAGTCTGCGGATTACATCTGCAGACATCTGAAGCAGAAGAGGTGGACCAAATGTCTACAGTCTGCAAGAAAAAGACTGTTTGTTTTTTAACATCTGCAGTCTAAAACAGAAGATTTCATGATTTGGCTTTATCAATAGTAATGAATCTTGTCAAATTTTAAGCTAATCCATGTTATCATGTTTACCCTAATTCCCTTCATATTCAAACATTTAATCCAAACCTTTAAATAAACATTGCTACAACAACAGATCAATTGATTAACAATACTACACATCCAATTCACAATCTCAATCGATAACATCTAAATCCAAAACCACAAAAATCCAAATACACACAATATTAAACATGATCAGGAGTAAGAACCTGCGGGCGTCAATCACCTTTCAAAACAACCCTAATACACACGACGCCACTAATCTCCGCCTGTACGGAACTCGCCGGTGATGCCAATCGCCGCCGATAGACCGCCTTCCGACGGCCGAAGTCGGGGCGGCAAACTGTGGTGGTTATTCAAGTCACCATTTCGAAGCTCAGGTACAAGGCTGCAGACGGCGGCAGACCTAAGGCTGCAGGCGGCGATGGAGGTCGATGGGGGTGGCTGCAGTGGCGACGAGTGGCTGCAGCAGCGACGGGTTGGTACAGGGGGTTGGGGGGGGGGGGCGGCGTTGGCTGCGGCCGGTGGGGGAGGGGGGGCCGGCGATGGTGAGAGGGAAGAGATGGGGAGTAGGTTGATGGGGGTGGCTGCAGGCGGTGGGGGAGGGGGCAGGCGGTGGTGGAGGGGGGCCGACGGTGGTGAGAGGGAAGATGGGAAGGTCGATACTTTGGGGGAAGGGGGAAGATGCTATTAAAAGGTAAAAAGAGATGAGAAGAGGTCAGAAGTGGTGGTTCAATGTCTTCTCCACGCAGACGTCAGGAAGATCTTTTTTAATGAAATGTCTTCCGAAAAACAAACAATCTGCAGAGACCAACGTCTGCGCGTGGTCTGCGCGGCGCAGACAAAAGAGGTCAGGAAGTGCTTTTCAGAAAAAACAAACACCCCCTTAATTTCTAGGCCTTCTCACACTATTTTTCCGGCCAAAAAAAAATATTATAATTATTTGAGCACTTACATTACTCTTTCTATTCTTTCTAAAGTAAATATAATTAATTGCCAAACCACTCTCTCTATCTTTATTTGAAAGACAACAAACAAGCACATATATATAATAAAATTCCAATGGGAAACCAAAAATGTTACAAAGATAATTTATGTGATTATCTAAGAATTACCAGTGGAAGAAAACCTACACCCAAATGAAGCTAAGAAAAATAAGCTAATAACACGCAAGTGTAGTCCAAATGACGATGATAAAAACACGCATAAAGGAGTTAAGCAATCAAAAATTTTGAACTTCACATATGAAAAAACCTTGACGCATACCGGACACGTGAGGGCAAAGGAAGCACGAGATCTAGGGGCAACTTCCATAATTTGTTTCCATTTTTCACATGCCAGATTTCAGATATCAGGTAATTATTTGTTTATTTCCACTCTCTTTTATTTAGAATTTTTTTAGAGTCAAATTTGTTTTAAAACTAGAATCTTTAAATAAATTAAAAGCTAGATCTTTTTTATCCACCAGATAGTTAAAAAAAAAGAACTTTTATAAAATTGAAAAAATTTCTAAAACAACAAAGCTATTCAAAAGTACGAAATATTTTAAAACCAATCTTAAAAAGTAATCTTTTTTATAAAAATATGATGTTTCCTAAGAAAAGCAAAAAAAATATATGATGAAAATAATTAACAAATAGAGTTTTTATAAACACTGGATTTTTATAAAAAAAACTTTTTTTTCAAAAATAGATTATTCTAAAAAAATGTTTAAACAATAGTTATTTAAAAAAACAAAGTTTAAAAAAATGATATTATTATTTTATTAGTAATGATGAAATACACGATGTATAGCGCCATCATTTCAAATCATGAGATGTTGGGTCAAATTGGTCATTAAAAAAACAAGATACGCTATGTGTAGGACTATATGAGGCATATGATTTTTCAAATGACACACTAGTGGTCATTATATCAGTCAGTGAAACTCCAATGTAAGTTATGAAAAAGCTATTGTGTTCCAAAAATTACGTTTATTACACCAGGGAAGATCGTGGAAGTAAGTACAATCTTAGAGGTTTGAGAAAAATATTAAGTCATGCATGACATATATTACTGTTGGTCGACATGAAATGACACCATGATGTTAAAGAATTTATGGTTTCAACTTATACACCTCGTATGATACCATACGAGGCATATCAGCGGGACTGTGTTGAATAATATGGGTGGGTGTCCAAATAGAAGGACCGTATAAGTAGTATTGGTGCAATTAATTTAACCTTTAATTGATTAACTTACGATAACAAACGACTACATCATGCAAGTATCTCTTCATGTATTCACCATTATTGTATTTGTTGTTATCATGTTGTATTTATTCTTTTTTTACAAAAAGCATAGGTTATAAGAGGTATTTGTTTTGATCGTGAACATTAAGTATTATTATTTTTGTGATTTTCAAGGGTTTATTAGCATCATTATCATATATTAAGGGGGTATTATTATTTTTTCATATATTTCCATGTTTTTTTTAATGTTAGTGTTGGTTATCAATTTGTTTATTAATAATTGATGTTAATATTTCTCGTTCTTAAAATAATAAAATTTTTCAAGGCTTTTATGATACTGCATTGACAACGAGAAGTAGTGGTTAGTCTCGTGGTTAGGAAAATCTTAGGAGCTGTTTGGCAATATCTGAATGATTAAGTGCTGAACTAATAAAAGGTCTGAACCATTAAGTGATGAACCATTAAGAGGTCTGAACCATTAAGTGCTAGTATATCGCTTAACTATTCAAATGCAAATGTCTGACCAATTCAGATAAAAGGTATTAACCATTCATTGTTAGACCTTTTAACCATTCAGCATTAGTATAATGCTTAACCATTCAGAGGCAATTGTCTGAACCATTCAGACATTTGCACGCGAAACAAACAGTCTGAATCATTAAATGCTAAACCATTCATACATCTGAACCATTAATAGGCTGATTAAGAGACTGCCAAACAGCCCCTTAGACAAACCACTTAGGTTAGGATAGAACATTTTGGGAATATATGTTTTGATCATTTATACTTTATCTAAAATATATGGAACGACCCTTCATTGGTCTATCTAATATATTGATCCAACAAACACCTAAGGGTACTACTGAAATATTATGCTTTCTTTGACGTCAAATATACGATCCTGCTTTGTACAATATGTGTTATCTTAATCGGGCATACTTATCCGTCTCTCAACCGGGACGACACCCCCGCCCCCTCAGTAGAAAACCCACAACTGAAAAAAACCCCTTGCTCAACCTTAAACATTTTTGCTTAAAGTGAAATTTAAACTCAAGGCATTCCCTATTTACATGTCTTTGATACTTCACCTTAACCACTTGACCTAATAATTATTGGTTACAGACATATCATTCATGGAGGGCAAGATCAATTTGCAGGTTGGATGCGAAATATGAAGTGATTTTTTGTTAACGAGGACTATTTTCACATTCTCATACTTAGACTAAATCATCATATGATAATAGTAAGAATATGAAGCTTTGAAGGGTATAAGAATATAACTATTAACGATATACAAAAACAAAATATTGTAAAGAGATGCTAGATACGAAAACACATATACTAAACAAAAATATCATATGCTATTGTCATGTGTGTATACATCTACTTTAAGTTAGGTGCGTATAATAAAACAATTAAATAAATTTAATTGTATTAATTTGTGACAAACAATCACTTAACTGTTTTTTATGTACTATCGATCGTAAACAGTGACGGATCCAAAAACTTTATTCAATGAAAGCAAATATGAATCATGTTAAAACGGGTTAAATCATAAAAGTTGATGCAAAAATTTATATCGAGTCATATCACACATCATTTAATATTTTAATTACACAAGATTAAGGATCCCTTCTCTCTATTCGTATAAAAAGTGTGAAGCTTTTGTAAATTTTCTTCTTGGGGCCCACTAGAAATTAATATGGGGCTTCATCAGTCTTATATTAAATAATAAACCTTCATTTAGCACTAGGGGTGCAAACGAGCCGATTCGAGCCCTAGCTCGTAAGGGTTCGGGCTCGGCTCGTGATGACTTAGGAGAGCTCGAGCTCGAGCTCGGCACGTGATGACTTAGGAGAGCTCGAGCTCGAGCTCGGTTTGTTCCGAGCTTTATTTTTAAAGCTCGAGCTCGGCTCAACAAATACTTTTTCAAGCTCGAGCTTGGCTCATTTTTTTATTTATATATTATTTTTAATATTTTTATATTTAATTTGATATATATATTTATAATTATATACTTTATATAGAACATTATTTATATTATTTAATTGTTTTTTATCATAACTTTATATATAATAGATATTATTTAAATAATATATTAAATAAATTAAATAACAAATATATAAATAAAAAGCTCGTTTAGACTCGCGAGCTAGCCTCGGGCTCGATAAAGCTCGGCTCGTTTCGAGCTTTTTATCGATCCGATCTCGAGTAGTTCACAAGTGGCTCGGCTTGTTTGCACCCCTATTTAGCACTAGTATGCTTGTGTTCAGTGGAGGCCTTGTCAACCCCTGAACCTTTCATAGATCCACTAATGATCATAAATGATATTACACAAGTAAAAAATGACATTTGACGTTAATGTTACCATGATGTAGAGTAGATCATGACAGTTGGTGTGAACTTGTTTTGACATGATCACTCTTGGGCGAATTTATGAATTTATAAATTGTGTGATAATAGTTATCACTAATTCATATGGCACATACAAAGAGTTCAAATGCTCAAGTACTTCCCGATCATAACTCGAAGAGCAGATAGATCATTATGAATAAGAATAACAAGTGATCGATGGAGTACGGTTTATAAAATAAAGTCATCATGCATTTCTCAATTTAAATATCACATAAATCCAATTTCTTCAAAGACTTTTATAAAAGTACACATAAAACCAAAAATGATTTCAAAATGAAAATGACAATTTTTACAAACATTTTAAAAAAATGGTTTGATTGAAAACTTATAGTAAATATTAGATTAAGAAATATTAATTCATAACGTTTAAAAAACTAAAGTATAGTATTAAAGTGAAATAACCGAGCTGGCTAAAATGCAGCCTTACATTTCAACATAACAGAACATTAGTGGAGGTTAAATATCACGAAGGCGGCTATAACATGCATAGCCGGAATACAATAGATTAAACCGCTAGAAGTTAGCCATCGTAGACTGGCCGGAAAATATTTAATCAAACGGCTAGAATTTAACCACCAAAGATAAATGACATAGCCTTCATGGGCGTAAGATATTTTCCGGCTAAAAAAAGTATTAATGAATCATCCAAAAATGGAACATTGAATTGATACCCTTTCATTCAACTAAATATGCCACCAGCAGGCTAAAAATAAAGAGTTACAAGTAAAGTTTGAAATTATTTACATACAACTCATAACATATAAAAAAATACTGTTAATACCTGCTTAATTAATTGAATTAGTGAAGTTTACTTGTGAAATAGCTAGAATTGAAGTTACTAAGCAAATTCAATACGAAACAAAAGACAAAAAAAAAAAAAAAAAAAAAAAAAAAAAGTAATAGCACTTAGGCATGTACAGGTATGGAATTAGAGTTGATAGGCACACAGCATTTCAAACGATCAAGTATTAGGTTTTTGCTAATGAGCCCCGACCCTGAGTGAAGAGTCAGTGGGAGGCCTTCCCTCACACACTCATCGTACTTCTCCAAAGCCTGCACGATCTCCGTGAAATCCGGACGCTTTGATGGCTCTGCTGCCCAACATCGCTTGATTAGGTGGGCAAGCGCTGGTTGACAGCTTGCAGGGAGCGGTGGTCGCTCGTTCTATCAACCAAAACCAAACCAAACCAAACCAAACAAATCATATATAAATAATTAAGTATGAATGATATTAAATTTGACTAACCAGTTACTACATATATGTAAGACTGATTGACTAAGTAACTAAATACCTACCACAAACTCTTACTGGTCTAGTAACTAAGTAACTAAGGACCTACCAGTTATCCTATTAAGCAAGATTGTACAATTGCCGTTGAAAAAGAAAGTAAGTAAATACCTTTTCTGCTACTGCAAATGCAGCTTGCACCGGAGTCATCCCTTGAAAGGGGAGCAAAGCAGTGGTGAGCTCCCACAAGACAATCCCAAAGCTATAGACGTCGACTTTACGAGTGTAGGGCTTCTCCTTCACCATCTCAGGAGCCATCCAACGATAAGTCCCCATGTTCCCTTTAGATTCTTGTGTTTGCGTCTCAAGACATGATGTCCCAAAATCAGCTACCTTCACTCTCATCTCGTCATTAAGGAGCAAGTTATTTGATTTAAGGTCTCTATGAACCACCCCTTGAGAATGAAGGTATTCCATCCCCCGTGATATGTCTAGCGCCAGCCTCAACACAGTCTCCGTTGAGAGCGAGTATGGTTCTTTCTTGTTTAAGTACATTCTCAGCGTTCCTTGTGACATGTACTCCGTTATGATACAATAAACTGGAGGCTTTTTACATGCTGCAATGAACTGTAAGTACACCAATTACAACTTAAACATACAATATTTAAACTGCTGCATGATCATCAACTAACTATATATCAACCACACCCATATATATGATCTAATTAAACTTCAAGTGTCATATATATCATACTAAGTTAATAGATATATAAGTAGTAGTTAATTAGTTACCTGAACTATGTTGGGATGATATAATCTAGAAAGCAAAGCAACTTCTGATTTGAACTGTTGTTCAAGCATGGCCCTTGTCTCTTCTTTATGAGTTGGGATCCTGACCATCTTCACAGCAACAGCCCTTTGCTTGTAAATCCCTCTATAAATCCTACTATGAGCACCAGAAGCAAACTTATTCCCTATGAAAAGCTGTGAAAGATCAGCAGTCCACTCTTCTTGATCTTCCTTAGCGACTTCCCATGTCTCAACATTTTCTGAATCCAAGATCATAGACCATGACTCAAGACTGTCAAACCTTTTTCTCTCCATGTTTTCCATCTCAGTTTTCCATGGCGCTTTTGACGAAGAAGACGGGTACGGAATGGGCTTCTCCTTCCTCTTGAATCTTAGAGGGTTGAAACAAGAAATACCCATTGCCAAAAAACAAGCTTTTTCGTCCCAATGAACCCGATTCGTGATTAATTTAACAAAGTGGTCATCAAAAACAAAATCAAGAAAGGTGTAGCAGAGACCAAAACCTTTTGGTGTGATGATCAAGAAGGGGCGTGAAGGAGGGCGTGGTGAAATTCGAAACTGAAAACATGGGTGTCACAGAAAAATGAGCATATGAGATGAGTTTTGATCATGGATGAACCAAAACAATGAAAGATGAAGGAAGAATCCATCGTCAAATTAGAGCTTGATTAATGATTTCTTTACATCCAAAGAGAGGAACATTGTTTGACAAAAAAGAGTGCTTGTAATAAAGGAAAAGGAGAAGAACTCATGATAAATATAGGTAAACGAAAAAGGAAATGCTCACAAGGGTTTTGTAGGGCAGAAGGAGAAAGAGAAATATCATAATTAATACATAACATAAACTAACGGACTATATATATGTATAATTCAACTCATGGACTACAAGAAATCTTTATGGGTAGATTATTATCATGATCAAGAAAAGTACGAATATTTTCTTGAAAAGATTGAAGATTTAATAATTTCTATTAAGAGTAAAGAAAGAGAAATTTTGTGGGATGCCCATGCAACGACTTTATGGGTAGCTAGATTATTATCATGATATGATCAAGAAAAGTATGAATAGTTTCAAGAAGATGGATCGGAGTGAGAGTCTCGTGAATTATCGGTTCATAGAAAAGGTAAAAGGGATAGCCAAGAAAGATGGACAAATTGCTCCACAAGTCTCTTTTTTCTTCTTGTTATCAATTCAATGCTTTTGGCCCTGGCTTTTGATGGTGTCAAATCACACTCATTTGCCCATTTGGGGCCTTCCTCAGTTGCTTGATAATGTGGGTGCTTCTAGGTTCATTAAAAATCCATTGGACATATTAAGCTTTAATAATATAAATAAATAAACAAGTATTTCAGTTTGTAATATTTTCAAAAACAATTAACGGTTTTTAGATCTTGTCATATATGTACTTAAGCTTAACTTAATTGACATGTAATTTATAGCTAATTGATTACTTTTCGGTGGTATTTATACTTTTGGAGCAGCCATTTTTATTATGTTGGGATAAAGGTAAGGCTGCTTTAATTTTCATCTCTTTCAGACTCTATTTTACGAGTAATTTTTTTGTTGGGTATGTAACGTTATTTTATTTTAAGTGTTATATGTAATTACTAGTTTTAATAAACTAGTGTATTACACGGATGGAAAAGATAAAATTAAATATAATGAAAATTTTATGAAGTATAAAATTATATTTTAAAATAAAATATGATTAAAATTATATATGAGTAATAACTTAACTATAAGTAATAAAATAATGATTTTAACTTTTTAACTTTAATTTTTATTTTCAAAACAAACCGTATTAGAAATGTCATTTTAAAATGTTCTTATTATAACTTCTAATTTTAATTATTTTTAGTTTATAAAAAAAATTTACTTTTTAAATACACCAATTTTAAAATTATTTTATATTTTAAAAAAGATTTAATGTTTTAGAAAAAATTCTTATTTTAAAAAAATTTATTTTCTAGATATAACATTAATAAAAAAAACATCTTTCTTAATTTATTAAAATATTATTTGTTATCTAAAAAAGAATTAAAATTATTTAATATTTTTTAATTTAGGTAATTATTTAAAAGGAGAGAGAGACGGAAAAAAACAAACTTATGGGACTTAAGAGTATGCTAAGTGTCCCCCCAAGTTACTATTTTAATATTATTTATAGATATAGATTTTTTTTAACAACAAACTCACACATAAATTAAAATTTATTCTAAGTTTACACCACACGTTTATGACGGGACTTGAACCCTTATCATTTGAAAGTGATACCCCAACACCTTAGTATAATTGAGCTATATGCTCTTTCGTATATATTAAATGTTAGATATTTTAATATAATTTGATTGCACTAGGTGGCTATTGTAATTATAATATTCATTAATAAGTCAAAAGATGCAAAGTGCATGTTAGTTTCAGTTTATTATGATTTACGGTATTAGAACCTTATTGGTTCTTAGGGGTAGTAAAGCCGTAGAGGGGACTTCAAGGGGGGCAACACCCTTTTGGCGGAGGTCACCTGCATCACCCTTGGAAGTGGGGCGTGTTAATATTCACATACAGTGCCATACATATATCGATACATGCATGCATCAACTAATAAAAGCTCACAACTATTGATTCAAACACACATAAAATCATAAAAGAATGTAAAATTCTTTAAAAACCCAAAATCTATGTTTTAACTCATACATAAGATAAGCACCGAAATAACCTTCCAAAAACCCATGCATGCTCATGATTTTATAAAAGAAAACTAAGTTACATATATGTAAAATTATAAAAATCTAAATGAAACTAAATAAGTCCTAATATTATCCCATCATATCTAGTCAACAAGTCCCAAACCACCCACATACCCTCCGCCACCCCCATTTCCACACCTCCTTTCTCGATCTTATGACCACTTGAACACTTAAACATAACCATGCTTTCTTTAACATATTAATTCCTTAAAGTACACTCTTCACCACTGTAAATACCAAGCTCGTTAAATGATTCCTTGCTCATTTATAACATCTTTCTCTCCCTTTTAAAAGGCTCTCATTCGGCCCTTTTTCTCTAGAAAAAGTCAAGATCTAAGCTCTCCCAAGTCTTGAAGTTTTTAAGTTTTATTCCAAGGAGTATTCTAGTCATACCTTCTTTAATCCCTTATGTAAAAATTATTTCAAGTTTTCCATTTGTTTTATGCCCATTTCAGCCCTTTAGTTTGACATATATGGATACATCATTAGTAGTTAATGCAATCACTAAAAATAGAAACTTAAAAACATCTCTTCTTATTCTTACTTTTTTTTTTTCATTTGTTGATAACACAAAAGTTTATGTGCTCGTAGACCAACTTAATGCATTAATATGATGATCAAAGATCAAGCCTTTGCACAAACACATGAATTTATAACTACATAAAGCTACATATCACTTATATGCACTAATTACACTCATTTACTTTCTTTTACGTTTATATTCCTACAGAACATGAAATATGTCAAAAGAATACATATGTATGTATGTTCATACAAGAAAACATAAGTCAAAGAATCATAAAACATCATAAACCATGTTGTTTTGAATGTTATATACATAATATGGATATTTATCATTTCCAAGAACATATTATCACCTTCAGACGTCTTACAAGTGAGCATCCACAACCCTTTTTTACGTTTTACATTTTTTTGGCCGAAACTTATGCTTGAAATACTTTGATTAACAGTTGCTGATTCATGAACTCATTTACTTTATACAATACACTAGTTACATGATTTATATTACATTTGACACGTTATTATCATATAAATCCCCTATTAGATTCATACAACCATTTAACTCATGAATCTTGAGCCAATAAATTAATATTATTAGTGACTATCAGAGTCAGACAAACTCTCATGCATGGTTGGGTTGCGGCCTACCACTAACTACATTGTTGAATGAATGTTTATTTCCAACATAACCATTGCTTTATGAAAAACAATGTTTTCAAAATTGGACCGACAGTGAACCAGACGTCTTACCGGCCGCTAGTCGGACCGAATATAAGAACCGGATAAAATTATAATTATTTTTCATAAATATACGTAAAAATTACTAAAAAATAAAAAATTATATAAAAAACCGGTTCAACCGGTCCGACCCTCAGACTGACTGCCGGTTCAACCAATTCAACTCAAAATGGTTTTAAGCACCAAACTGGATCAGATTGGAGTTTGGTTCCTGGTCCAACCGGTCGGATTGGATGTGGAGGGAAACCGATCTAGACTATTAAGGTTCTGGACTAATAGTGTCGCCGCTATTGAGAATATTTCTTATAGTGCACACCTTTAACTGTCTCTTCAATTCTTGATAAGAAACAACTTTTGATTCCTCCTTCTTGATGAGTAATATCATTCTTTTAAGCTTAATGCAATATAAAATGATTGGTTATATTATTATATGCAAGCTTATAACTCACTAGCGTCTTTCGTTTCTTGATGTAGTCTTGAATTGTTCGTTATACTGATTATCAAGAGGATATAGGTTTGAGTTCAAGTACAACTTGATTGATACTTGAATACTTCAAGTTTAAGCTCTGATACTAACTTGTAACATCCTAGTTTATTAATAGCCTAAACTTGTCATACGAGTAGTAGAATAACGGTCCTATTTTTTTACAAACGGACCTTACATTTACTCTAAATTACAATAATGACTCGTCATAGAGAATGATATAAAAATTATTTTACTAATCTTTACCAATAACCATTTGATTACATCAACATTTTAGAATATGCTTTTCCAACAACTATTTCGATCAAAATCACAATAGGATTGTACTAAACGTATCATCACCCTACTAAATTAGTCATATCATATCTTTATTTTAATCATACGTGATGACCTTCTACTAATAAATTAGTAATTTCTACTAAATGCTTTACTCACTAACGAGTACACTTGGTACATAGGAGGATCAGGACATGCATGCCCCTACAAAAATTGCTTTTGGCACAACTAGTGAGGTCGTCTCTGTGAGTTAATTTGCCAGCCTAGAGTTTCATAGACCGTTATAGCCTTATCACATGGATCGGGACCAAATAAATGAGCATATTTTCCTTTTAAAGGAAAAAAATGATATTTAGTGGACACATCTCCACACCATAATCATCTCCTTGCTATCAAGACAGTTTATTTTTCAAAGTTTAAGCTTTAATTTTGACTTTTAAAAACTCTCTTTTCAAACAGTTCCAAGAAAAATGGAACGGGTGAGAACCACAGCAAGTCTTCCCGTAGTTTCTTTCTTTTTTAGTTTGATAATCAAACTTCTTTAATTATCTACTTTAATTGGTCTAATATTATAGGTGTGAGCATGGGTGGTTTAATTTGATTATGAGTTAAAAGTGTACAATTAACTCTTGTTTTTAGTTTTTAGTTAAAAAATAGTCTATCAGTTCAATAATTAATACGTTTAGGGCTAATTTAAACCAATTTTGGTTTGTAAAATTAATGAAATTTTCAGGCTAAATGAAAGGGATACTGATTTGTATAAGATCGATGAATGGAAGTAATGTACTATTTATGCTACTATATAAACTATTTGAGAAAATTTACTATTGTAATTTACCTCAAAGTATAAGACGGTATTGCATTGGGTGTAAGTGCTTTATATAATAGTTTCTAATTTATATCACTTTAATAAATTTCTCCTAATTAATACATTATTTAATTCACATGGGATATAATATTTTTAATTAATATTTAAATTTAAATTTACTACTTATATTTTATAACTTAATACTATTTAAATTAAGTATTATATTATTTAAATACTTAAGCATATAATTACTAAATATTTATATAATAATAATTACAATACCCAGTTATACTCAATAGTTAAGACACGTACTAGTTCATAAATAAATGCAACAAAATTTTTCGATCACATAATATACTTCCACACACATATAAAATTCAATGGTTAATGATGTTTCAACTTACATATTTAACTATAACCGGATCATAAACATGTGATATATGATTTTCATAAGTAAACCTTCAAGTTCTTAACTAATTCTATTATTTTTGTTTAGTTTTATAATTATTTTAACTATTATTTGTGATTACATCCTTCTATTCTAATAAAAGAGTATCTTGGATGACACGTGGCTGCACCACATTTACTATCATCAAAATTTTCTCGCTTCTCTCTCCAATTAAATATTTACCTTAATTATCAATAATAATTATTTAACTTTTTTAGAACAAAAATAGTTTTTTTAATAAATTTAAAAAAAGACCTTCTTATTAATGTTATTTTTAAAAATAATTTTTATAGAATAAGAAATTTTTATAAAACATCAAACTTTATTAAAATTAGTGTTTTTAAAAAGTTAATTTTTTATAAGCAAAAAATAATTAAATTGAAATTTATAATAAGAAAATTTTTTAAAATGATATTTTTAATACGGTTTGTTTTAAAACAAAATGTTTATTATTTTTTTTTTGGAAAAAAAAGTTTTAAACCAAAAGTTTAAAAAGTTTATATAATTGTTTTATTACATATTGTTCTTACTATACATAATTTCATTTATATTTAATCGTAAAATATCGTTTTATACTTGATAAACTTTTATTATCTTTAATATTTTACTTGTTCAACCCCGTGTAATACACGGGTTTACTAAAGCTAGTAAAACACATAAAAGAAAAGGGAGTGGGGCAGTGGGCTAGGTGACGGCAAGACAATGCCCACATATCACATATGGCAGCCCGGTACCACGCAGCAAACATCATCCACACCCTTTAAAATTCACGGTACGACAAGGTTGAATCTTGACCATGATGCTGATTGCTGCAAGAGAAGAAATTCATTTGATTATATATAGTTTTATTATTTTATTCAGTATTTCATTTAATATAACATTAATTTTTCTTTAATAATTAACTTTTAACACTTAAATTTTCTTATAGATACTACGTTCACTGGCTTGTTAATTTTTTTCTTAAATAAATTTTATTGAAAACCGAGTTGTTTGTATGATAAAATAATTTTTGTATTGTAAATGTTTTTGGCACGTGCTCAAATTTATTGGAGCATATATACACAACTTAACAACTTGATTATCAGATGTTTATGATTTGATGGAATATATTTCCGTTACAATGGTTTTAATGGCATCTGGTTTTTATTTGTTTTATATTTTTTATTCAATTTTAATTGGATTTTAACTCACTTTAGCTATTTTTAGTTAAATCAATTTAAGTTTTGGATGACAGAATAAGAAGAATATGAGACATTGTCAATTTGTCGTAGGTGAATGTGAATTAGTAAGAGTTGATAAATGCATGGAAAAAAATTATGTTCATCCCATATAGAGCGAAGATAGTGCTAATGACGAGAATGAGAGTAACAATGACTCCCTCCCCTCTAAGACCACCCATAACAGAGGAGGACGAGTTGTTCATGGGGTGCCTAGCTTGAACCACCCCACCACCCCGAGAGGATCGCACACACCCCACGAACAATCTGTTCTTCTCTGTTGTGACTGCTTTAAGTGATGACAAAAACTTTGTTTTTTCCCGTTTTCGTTTCTCTCATATATATTTCTTTTCCTTCTTCATAAAAAAAAAACACAGTGCAAAAGATACCAATAACTTCATGATAAAATTAAAACAAGAGAGGGAGAGAGAGAGAGAGAGAGAGAGAGAGATGAACTAGTAAGAAGTGAGGAGGAGAAACCGGGGCAATTGTAAAAGATACATCTAACTAGGTCCAAGCCAATGGGTTTTGGCCCAACTCGTATTGACCTAACTCTGCAAGGGTCCTAGTACATTTGTAGTTTCTTATATAAAGGAGGGTTAAATGGTTAATCCCCAATGTAAAGCACTTTAGGATGAATACCTCACACACACCCACCATCTCTCCTTTTTGCATGAAATTTAATTTATGATATAATGACAAATCTTAAAGGATTAAAGAACATATGAGAAGTTAAAAATAATAAATTGTATTATTATTATTTTCTCCAATTCAATACCAAAACATTGAAATCAAATAATATAATTATATAGGTCGAGGAGAGAACAGTAGCTTGAGTTGTGGTTGGCTAATTTAACATTTTATTTATTTATTATGAACACATGGATAAAATGAAATTTTAGAGAACTTAACATTAAAAATAGACGCGGAGCGAACTTGCCCGAAGCTCTAATTTAAACATGAGGTCTGTTATAGGTACACCTAGCTGGATATACAGACGCTCTTGATATAGCCCCTGATTAGGGGTTTCACAGCCCGTATTCTCCGACCAAAATCTACAACAAATACCATCAGTCATTCAAAACCATTACGGGCTGTAAAGAAGTTCACGATCTATTTTTAGGGCTCATAAAGGGCCTCCCAACCCGTTAAATAATTACTTTACGGCCCATGAAGCATGTCACGGGCCGTATGTATTTTCGATTTATAATTTTTTTAATTGACACGATGTAATATTTCTCGACTACGGTATAATTTCGTATTTATTACATTATTTGATACGATGTAATATTCCTCAGTACACGTCTTAATTATATAACACGGTAATATTCTTTATCAAAGACTATATAAATCTTTATTTGTTAATTCGATCATTACATAGATAAATTCTATATTCGTTTCATTCTTTACGTGATAAATTCTATAAACGGCATGTTAACGATGTCAATCTATGGTAGCAACTATTTATTCGGCTTCGATTCTAACTATTACGACGATAAGGGTTATAGCTATTACATTGACGTGGGTTGTAACTATTATGGACAGTACGCGTCCAACTACAGCGATGACGGCGGCAATGACGACGGTGATGATGGTGGCGATAGTAGCGAGGATAACGACGGTGATGGTTCATAAAAAAAAGGTTATACAACATAAATTAGGTTAACACATAAGTTATTACTCGTTCACACATTTACTGATATTTAATTATCCTATTTGAAAATGTCAGGTTTTTCATCTCATGACAAATTAGTTGATTGGACAAATAATATAGATTGAGAACATGACTAGGTTATTGTCATGAAATGATCCAAAAGAAACACAAGTGGTTTGGCATTTAAAATTACATAATAGTAATTTTACAAGTTAAATGAATAGTGGGTTTGTCATGATTTTATTTTGGCCACAAAGCTTTTGTATTTTTTTCTTTTTACCTTGCTCAGATTTATAAGAAAAGAGTTAGGAGAGACGAGGTTTGTGAGGGTTTCATCAGGTGTAGGCGGTCGCATATTGGTTATGCAAGTAGTGTTAGTAGTAATAGTTAGCGTCAACCATCAACAAACAATGACAATGAATAATGATGTTGTGTTTAACGGCGTGACAAACAACTGTCTGCAGCCACTAATAGTTGTTTTGACGTGGTATACTAGTGTTTGCAGATACGGCGACTCTCCGTTTCCGAGCCTCTAATATGGAAATATATTGTTACTAAACCCCGTTGCGAAGCACGGGTAGATGCTACCTAGTGTAATTGAAATATGATCGTGGTGGAGCATACAAAGGAGTGTTCACTCTTAGAAAGACTGACACAAAAAACCAAATTGTCACTCAATTATACCAAGTCACTTAGCATGGTTGTTAAACCAACCGGTATCAGGTTTGTTTTATTTGTTTTTATTTTTCTCGCGGACAGGATATTTGATATGTAAACGTCAACTTCTTTATAAGTATTTATCCGGCCCTTTGTTATATCAATCGGAGCATTGTTGATGTCATTCAGACTCATCTAGAGATTATTTATACAATCACTAAAGTTTCCTATTTATTGAGTGACATATTTACCGTCACTAGATCACGCTTAGTTGTATTCTTCACCATCTTAAGGGTATAATCGGTTACAAGTGTGGAGCTTTGTTGGGGCCCGGTTCCTACCCCCTGTTTTTCTGCCTAATAGTGGAAATTTATACGTATTTCAGCCAAAATTTTTATAGTGGAAATTTATACGTATTTCAATCCGATGTTTCACGAAATAACTAAAGATTGAATTGCATTTCATACGAGATAAGTTTAAATCTCATAAACTTTTTCTAAGAACATTTGGAACTACCCCCAATACCCGAATGAGCCTTCATGAGACCGGATGTCAACCGCCAATGTAGATTTTGACGCTCTAGGCTTACTTATCCAAGAACACCATCAAAGAGAGATATAATCCATTAAAAAACCCTCTTGAGTCTGGTTTGAACTCGAAACCATGAAAATCTCAAGCCCAAACCATCATTCCATGTCACTAGACCAGGAGGCTAACTAATTAATTGTGCGTTTGTGGATGTTTAAAGTGGTCCAGGTAGTGGTGAAACACGAAAAGAGAATAGAAATGAAAGAGGACCCCCTACTCACACATAAATAATAGTGGCGATTAAAAAGTCTTGAGATTAATTTTAAGAATAACTCAGACAGAAGTATTTAAAAACCTTGAAAGGTTTATTATCAATTTTTAAGATAATACAATTTACTTATATATTTATTTATTTTGCAAGTGATTGTTTGAAGGATGTTAAATAGTATCCACAGCAGTGATTTCGAGACCGGATCGGACCGGGAAGTCGAACCGGTCCGACCGGAAATCGGAGGGTGAGCCGAACCGGTTCAGGGCAATTCTTTTTTTAGTGGTTGGACCAGCCGATTCGTCCCGAACCAGTGGTCGGACCGGATTTTAACCTTTTTTTTATTTTTATTTTAATGGGTAAAAATGAGGGGTTGAACAATGAATTAGTATATTGGACATAAGATTATTATTAAGCTTTATATATAACTATAAAATACACACATAAATTACTTATATTAAATTATATGTATAACTATATATATATAATATACTATATATATAATTATGACGTTATCCGGTTCTTAAATCCGGTCCGACCGGTTCTGACCACCAAATCAGTAAGGCGTCCAGTTCAACATCCGATCCGGTTCTGAAAACATTCATCTGATCCCAATAGAAGAGAACAGAAGAGGATGGGGAGCAACCAGAGAGTTGTCATCCTGTTCCACGCATGCAGGTATTGTTTTATCTGACCAATTTATTCATGCATTGGCCCCAACTACAGTACTGGTGTTCAAGCCCCAATTTACACAGACACGAAACACACACAAGAGATGGATTTTTACTGCTGTACCTCTCTTACTTTCATTCAGTTTAAATAGCCTATAAACTACACGTGAATATAATAGAATAAGTACACAACTACCGCCCTACAAAGCTGCAACGAACATGAAGATCCAGACTCAACGAAGCACATGTCATTTGACTTATTCTAATGACTCAAAACTGACCTAATTCATTCAAATAAAACCCACGGGTTTAGCTCCATGACCCGTACCTGTTGACCCGATCAAGATTAATCCAACAATATCATGTATAATTGTATAGTACAATCAATATATTTATCTTTTAATATGCTTATGTTAATTGTGGTATTTTATATATATAGATTGGCCCTTTACATCAATAGATCATCAAAAACAAGCTCATCCAAAAGATCATCAACAAGCAACTCTTCAAGTTCAATCCCTACAATCTCCGCATCAGCTTGAAGGTTCATCCAACCATCCCCTTTCGCCAAATCACGGCTCACTGCATCATCTAATGATGGTTGCAATTCCGGTTTCCAACTCAAGTACGTGTTAACAACATCCCATACTTCTTCTAGAACGCGACACCCTACAGGCATAGCTCTCACCTTTGATCGGTAAGTCAATGGGCGTGGGCAATAAGTGTACGTTTTGCTATGAATCTCCAACAACGCCTCGTTGATCAAATCAAAAAGAAGATGATGGTCGTTGATAATCTTTTGAACAACCTCCTCATCCTTCATGGAATCCAACTCTTCAAGGATTTTGGTTTGAAGGAAGCTAGTTTCTACTTCCTCGAATAACAAAGGGTCCATCGGTTGATAGCTAGAATACCATTCTCCAAGGAGTCCATTCTTCAGAAAACCTGACTTCTCCAGCACTTGTTTTACAAACTGGAATTCAGCATTGTCCTTTACTGACTCTAAATCCAAGTGTAAAAATCCATTTTTTATCATCTCGTCATAGCCCATTGATCGCTCATTGTTAGGTCGTTTGTCGTCAGCATCATTGATAGACAGCATGTGCCGTTTCTTTTCATCTGCAGTCATCAATGCATCCATGTTAGGAATATACACCTAAAGATTTTGATTTTAGAAAATACTTCATATTAGAATCTAGCATGGATTTAAAGATACTGAAACATGTTTATTTTTTTTATAATTAAGCAAGTGACATTGTGTCTGAAGGAAGCATACCAGCTTCCAACGGAGAGTTGGATATGTCAATCAGAGAAGGTGAGCGAAGTGCTGAATTTTGCATCGACCATTCAATCTCAGAACAAGAGGTTTCGAGTGGCTTTTCTTTTTCTTGATGATCCAAAGTATTTTGGCCAACTTCTTGAACAATCTGATCTTTGTCAACATCATAACTAGAGCTTAATGGTGACATATGTTCTTCATTGTGGTCCAACGTCTTTCGGCTAACTTCTATGTGTTGGTGAATCCCTTGATCACTAGTATGCTCAGAACCAGACTTATCTTTTTCTTGGTGATCCAATGTATTCTGGCTAAGTTCTTGAACACCCTGGTCTATGTTAAGCTCAGAACCAGAGGTTAGTGGTGACTTATCTTTTTCTTCATGATCCGTAATATTTTGTCCCTCTTTTAGGCTTTTGTGAACACCCTGAACTTTGTCAGCTGCAGTGTTCTTGGCTACCTTTCGTACTACGCCACTAGACTCATTTTCTTCGTTTAGTTTTACCCGTTCATCAGAAACCTTTTTGAACATTCCAAGAATTTCATTAAAGGACTTGTCATTCTTAACTTCAATAGCAACACGAGACTCCTTTTGGGTGTCAGTATTTTCTTGATGATCTTCATCAACAACCTGCTTTTGGAGATCATTTTGTTCTTGATAATCATGATCCGCTCTAAGATTTTCTCGAATGGGGTCATCTTTCTGCTTGGCTCCACTTTCAATTGCAGCTTCAGACTCTATTTGGTGGTTGATTTTTTCTTGATGATCAGAAGTAATTGTACCAGCTCCCAGATCTTCATCTGCAACCTCCTCTTTTTCAATTAATTTGGTTTCTTTGCCTATACTTTCTAGAACATTTCTTCTTTCTGAATACACAAAATGATCTAATGATCTCTGATCATCAAATAATGCACCAGATATGCTTAGATCTATGTCCATAGTTGGTTTAACAGGAAACTCTTGGTTATGCTTGAAATCATAGGGACTGATATTAGGTAACGAACGAATTCTTATATGTGTTTTTCTCTCAGAAAAATGATCCCCGGCTACAAACAACTTTGGTTTATGATCACTACTATGCTGGTGCAATTTTTCGTCTCTAGTTGATGTTTGGCTTAGTAGCTTACGATACTTGCTCATAGCTTCGCTGGTGGAAGATGTTTTTTTAAGATGTGTTTTCTTAGCGGATGATTGATCACTTGCAGCTGTACTAGCAGAAGTGCTTCTAAGCTTGTCAAGGCCAACTTTTTTTGGATCTTTGGAGGATTTACGACCACCGTAGGGGATCTTGTGGAAAACGGCATCCATAAGAATCCTACGCTTCTCCTTTCTGCCATCAACTTTGATGACAAAACCGATCTTCTGTTTAAGAGTCTTGGATTGATTAGTGTTTTGCTTTTTATCCTTGCGCGAAGTCGAACAAGTGGATCTAAAAGATTCTGGTCTTGTTAACATTGGTTTTGGAACTCCAACATCCTTCCATTGGTTCATTGGCAGAATGAACTTCTCCTTTGTAGTTTGTATGTCTTTAAAATCCCTCAACTTATCTTTAAGTTGTTGTAGGTCAGGATCTCTTGCTTTTGCTGGCGCGAGTAAAGGGAAGGAGAAAGACTTGGTTAATCGAATCTTGGAATGCAAGTAACGCGTGTCGAGACCATCTAACATCTCATCTGGCTGTTGCTTTTCATCCATGTGGTCACTAGCAAGTCCTTTTTGCCTCAAGTAACTCACAGTTAACATGGCTGCACATATATTACATTTCCTCTTCTTCTTAGTAGTCGATGGACTCTCACACTTGCTTCTCATTCCATTGTCCGGATCAATATTTTCTGTTTTTTTAAAGGAGTTGTTTTTCTTTTTTGGTGATTGGTTCGGGGAGGAGGAACGCCGCCATTGATGCTTCCCCCTTCGTTTTGCCATTTCATCTGATATGAGAGATCTAATTCGAAATTTCTTGGAACGAGCATCTGTAGTTTCTTGTTCATTCTACAAATATATGTGTTGTGAGTTTGTATGGGTAGCATGAACAAGAAGATATAAAAAGATAACTTACTTTGGGGGGTTTGTTCTTTTTAGGAACCTCTGGTGGTTGAGTTGTGTCAGCGGTGGGTTCGCTACTGCCCCCATCTGCAAATGTTAAGAATCTTAAAGGTAATAACAATGGTTCTGATCTGAAAATGGAAATGAGAATGTATAGTTAGTTTTCATTAGTTACCAATGATTTGCTTTCCGGAACCTTGCCTCTTATTAGGCAGCACTTTGCGGACGTTTTGCCATCGATGGCGACGATCAAGAGCATTAAGTATTTTGTTCATATTAGACGGGTGCGGGCGAATGGGGTTCTTTCCCATTTCATTTGATGATGCTCAACACCTGCAGACAAACAAATTACAAACAAATTGCAGGTTGAAATTGCAATACATTTGAATGTTTAGTAAGATGATAAAGAATTAATTAAGTAGTTTTGATGAAAGAAAACAAATTTAGGCAGATGTTATGGAATGGAATAACTAATCTTCATTTCCTTCCATCTATCCATCAAATGTCCGCTTTTATATGTTTACCATCCACTTGCCCCTATGCTATTATATTTCTAACCAACACCCTTATGCTACTACTAATAATAATCAAATATGTTGCATTTCCATTTTATATCTTTATTGTTTTTTAAAAAAGTATGCTGTGGTTAGCTACCATCCAATCCAATTTTCTATTAATCTGCTTCTTCATCATGAAAATCAATTTTCTATAATCAGAGCAAGATGTGAGGATATTTAATATGTTCAAAACAAAAACACACTATTTAAAGTTGGGTATTGTTATTAATTTTCAAAACCAAAGAAACTTTGCCATTCATGCAGTTAGCTATTGACACCAGTTTGGGACTTCAAACCTGCTATGTAAAACCAAATTGAGCAGCCTTTTTATTTATTTATACACGAACTATTTATCACTTTACAAGTTTTACAAACTAAAGATTAAAAAAATCACTTCAAACACCAAAAACCGAACCACCAAACTACAAGTTTTTTTCCTTTAAAGTGGGTTTGTGGGTAAGAAACCTTTCACAAAGGGGGTTCATTTTGAGTATCTTGCTCAAGGGGGGTCATCAAAGATGGCTACGCAGACCTTCATGCTTGTTTGGTTGGAAGAATTGAACTCATCGCCATGAGGATTGACAATCACTTCTACTCATTAGGATTGACGATCACTTCAACTCATCACCGTTACAACTGGCGATCACTTCAGTGGCGATCACTTCTTCTCATCATCATTAGGAATGGCGATCACTTACAAATGTCAGACAATTGTCAAAACGTTCCCTGGTGCTTACATTTTGGGTTGGTCCTCACCATTAGCATTGGCGATGGCCCCCCTTGTAAAAGAAGCCAAAACTTAACCCCTCATATGAGGTGATCACTCAATATAGCACCATATATATAAAAAGATTGCCAAACTGCTAGAACTTGCTGGATTGTTTCTCATTTTCCATAACCGTATTGGACCAGCATTTTCATCAAAACCGGCCAAACTAGACCGTAAGCACAACTAAATATTATTAGTTTATATTCTTGATGTTTAGCAAGTTCTATTGATGATTCATGTCATCAGAGGTCTATGATGCTTTAGTTTTCTTGTTTCATCAAGTCTCTATTATTACTTTGTTTAGGGTTTTCTATATTCTGTTGGTTTGGGTAATAAGTTATATGATACTTTTGACATCACTAGCAAATGTAAACTCACGTGTTGAGACAGGATGTTAAGGTGATGAGAAATATGCAAGGCTCGATTTAGAATAAAACTGATGTTGAGATACAGATAAAACAAACCCTGAAATAGAATTAAAAACAGAGTGATTATGGGACTTAATACCACCACCATTAACTATAAACCTGCTACTTCTATGTTGGAAGTTTAAGCCTCCTTTGCCAACAATTTACAAACACGCACGCAAAAACAAACGTATACGAGGAGGGAACTTGGTTGATGTCAAGAAATGTAACGAAAATATAAATCACACTTTGAATTCCTTTCCTTTGCAAGTAAGTGTGTGAACCAGGCAGCAGCATCATAAGCAACAGCTGGGTAAGGGGTTAGGAAAGTTGATTACTAAGGACATCAAACCTCTCGTTTGTCCCTCAACACCACATAGTTCGCACCATTCGTCTTCTGTATCTTGGAAATCCTTCTCAGGATACCTGCAAATGCGTTTTTGTCCTGCAATTGTTTGGTGCACAACCCAATGAGACCACCAAAACCAAATTAACCAACAAACAAACCAGAAATGATTTGAGGTAGGCAAAACATATGAATATTTTCAACACCACATTTATTGCATTTAGTAATTACATTGCAAAATGTTTTCAAAAGTAGATCTTTCCTTTCATTATTGCATGTTGAAAGAAATCAAACCCTAAACTCCAGGTCATGAAGGATTAAATTACAACCCAACACTTCTTGTTAAAAAAAAAACGAGTTACTTGATTCCTAGCCAAATTAAAACAATACTTTTCGATTTAGGAGTAGGCTTCACAACACCTATGGTGAATGGCCCGTAGCCAAATATAGGTTTCAGTAGGGTTTCTATGGTGAATGACCCCACCATTCTAACTACAACATTCAGTTAAATCCAGTTCACTTTACAGTAAACACATTTTAACTTAAGATCGTAAAAATGTTATACGCTGATTGGTATTTTTAACTGTTCTTCAAGTGAACATTTTTTTTAAATAGGAAGCTAGGTCACAATATTCACATGGAAGGAAGCATATAGAAAAATTTTCAGGTAAACACAACAGCAAAGGGCAAAATGCACACCTCTGCGGTACGTAACCGGGATTTAAACTTAGCAACAAGATCCTGTGTGGTGACAGGGGCCTTGTGCAGCAAAACTGCTGTAATTTCTTCTTCTGTGACAGGTCCGGCAGTAGATGATGAAACTGCTGGTTTTGAAGAACCTTTAGCTGGCTTTGCAGCAGATATTGGCTCATCCTTCGCAGGTTTCACCTCCTGAAACCCAAAACAATAATCAAACCAAATTAGTTCAAACCATCCATACTCTGGCTGAATGATTGTAATCAAAGCGCAGTAGAGAAAAAACTGCTTGAACATGAAAATGAAAAGGCCAATAGGGTACATTTTCAGTTTTGACTTTCTTTGAAGTTGCTGCTCCATTTGTCGTTTTATTCTCTTCAGTGCTTTTCCTCTTTCCCTTAACCGACTTAGTTGAAGATGGGGTTCCCCGAGCTGACATGGTAGCAGCTGCAAGCTTTGAGGGGCTATTGTCACCAGGTTCCTCTTTAGCAGGATTGTTGTTACGCTTTGAAGGACCCCCATTATTATTTGCCTTTGGTGCAAGAACAGGGGAACTTTCATCTTCAATCTACTCACAACAAAACAAACCACCACCAAATTTTAATAATCAAACTCCCACAGCTAAGGTACACTTGTCACTCATCACATGATTGAAGGTTTTGGAATTTACTAAGTGGATGTCATTACAGGTCAGACAACTATAATAACTTTGACATAGCCTAATTATCCAAACAGAACTCTTAAAAGTATATTTAGAAATGTAATGAAAACCTTAGACCTGTAGCACCAAGTATGTAAGAAAAAGCACAGCCCTAAATGCAACTATTTAATTTTTTTCAATTTAATAAATGGCAGAAATAAACATACATCATCATCGTCGTCATCGTCATCCTCTTGTTCTGGCTCAGACTCATTCACCCCACTATTTTTCCCCAACAGCTTCTTCAACTCCTTTCCAGATTGGCTCAGTCCTCCTTCCTCTTCTTCGTTATCTTCCTCGTCTTCCTCATCCTGGAGAGTGACTAGTCAGTCAAATGTTGCAACAGATTAAAAAGAAACAAGTATAAACATAGATAAGGCAACTACTTTGCCAGAAAGCAATCACATGCTTAGATAGAACACCTACAAAAGATCACCTGAAATTTTGAGCTTGTCTAAATATATATATTTTTTTGTTGGTGGGGGGTGGGGGGGAGGGTTCGATTAACAGTTATGTTTGGTCCAGAGAGGAACAGGCGATCAAACAAGTAATCATCCCTTCCTTGATCAATCAACAATTCACATTTAACTAGCCTGCTAACATTCCACTCATTGATCTTATGTAACCAACCATGCCACATCTGCAACACTTCAGAACGAGGATACGAAACGCAACTAATTACTTTCACACTTGACGTTTCTTTTGGTGTCTATCTT
The DNA here is from genome assembly GCA_025506415.1 of Flaveria robusta. Lineage (NCBI taxonomy): Eukaryota > Viridiplantae > Streptophyta > Magnoliopsida > Asterales > Asteraceae > Flaveria > Flaveria robusta. The sequence continues at coordinate 18,867,188 of CM046469.1, read as the reverse complement.
GGTTGCTTGGAATGGAAGATGGTGTTTTTTTCCTTCTAGTGCTGTAGGTTAAAGTTCTGGTTTCAGTAACCATCACAGGAGGATATAAAAAACAATTTTTGACGTACCACAGATAGCTAAAGACCTAACACCATTACAGAAGTAACGTGTTACTCATTCAAAACCATATTGATGTGGATATATTGCCATCTGACATCATTTTTCCTCAACAACAACAACACATCACTATTGCCATTCTATTTGTATGTCTTCGGTCTTCCCCAGGTCAAGAAAGCTTCTTCATATCTTTTCTGTCCCCTAAACCTTCCACGTTGGCCTTGGAAGTAGATAACTTGCAATGGTTATTTAGACAACAAGATAACTTCCCCAGGCCTGCCGAGCTCTCCACGATAGCTAAGTCAATCCTAATTTGTCACTGATAACACCTAAGCATAAAAAAAGGTTCCTGGTAAAAGACTCCTCTAATAGAATTCCCTGATTATTGAACTCCCAATATTTGCTTCTATTCATTAGCCTGAGACTTATGCCTACAATAGAGGACTAGACTCATGTGACAGCCTAACAAGATGCTCATAACAAGAAATATAACTTGTTTACTAATTTTGATATATTACTACTTGAACTACTAAAGTGTGGCTTAAGCGCAGAGAAGCTGACACACATAATATGCAGCCATCAAGAACTAGTATTAAGCATTCCACAGCACCATACGTGGTATATGCCACTCGGAATGATGCTATTCCTGAATCCTGAGCAATAATTATGAAACATGCACTTCTACCTTTTCTCTTAACACTCTTACCTTGTTTTCTAACATAAATCCAGATACAGGAATTCTGTGTTTTACGTAATTTGGTTGCTTCTTGTGAGGCCTTTATTAAGTTCCATATGGGACTTCTTAATGCATACCACGTATGCAAGACTTTGCCAAGGCTTTTAAATTTCAACTGCATCAATGGCAGATGACAAGGATATTTTTTCTTCCACTCATTCTAGCATTTAAAATTTTGAACAAAAGGTACAAGAAACTCCGATCTTATATATAAAATTTTCTATCTAGATCCTGGTCACAAACAAAATTATCATGCTTCATCTTCAGTAGCTTTGACAAGTTTAGGTTCCCCTCTGGACTAATGACACAAGATAAAACAACGTATTACAACAGTGTCAAATATAAACCCAGTTGAGTGATGGTGTTCAGATCCAACTTTGGATATTTCACTCTTACAGTCAGATACAATATAAAATGATGTCCATTGATTGAGTGAGGATTTTTCATTCATGAAATGCTCTTTGGCTTAACAAACTATTTCTCCTATCCAACTTTATGTTTTGGATTTCAAGACTTAGAAAGTTGGAAGTTTACAATCATCCAATCAATATTTTAGCACTTTAATGTCAAGAAAATAAAGATTAAAAGCAAACCTGCTTAATTTCTGGAGGAGCAGGGATTTCAGGAGCCAGATCTTCCCGCTCTTCGGGATCATTACCCACAGCTTCGTCATCATCTGTGAAAATTTCCTCATGCTCCCAATCATCACCTGCAAGCACGAAGATACAACACACTTCAAATTATCATGATAGGCAATACCAACTGATTCTCCATGGGACTTGACCACTTAAGCTTGGTATTACAGATAGATGTGTAGATATATCATATAAGTTTGGAGCATTTGAAGTGAAGCAAAAAAAAGGAAAGGAAGAGATTATCACCCTTCTCAATATCATCATCATCAAAATCAAGATCACCGCCTCTAGGACCTTCCTCATCATCCTCACCACCTCTCTTATTGAGTCCAAGTCTGGTTTTCCGTGCAGACTCTTCATCTTCATCTTCTTCTCCCCGATCTGACACATTCATCTCGTCATCATCGGCGTTATTCTTTTTACGCCCTCTCCCACCTGCTCCACCACTTTCCTTGTCATCAGATCTTTCAACTTCACCAAAAGCAGCAGCTCCATTGTTTGCTGCTTTCATCATCCATCTCTGATAACCATCAGCAGTTTTCCTTCTATTTTTGATCTTTTCTTCTGCTTCCTCAAGCGTAAGCTGCTTATATTGTGCAACTTTGTTGAAGTTGTACCTTCAATTGCAAGACATATGTATGTGTTATGTAGGGCTTGTACATGGCATACGGACCTATGTAAGACATTAACTTATGCATACCATGAACCAGCGGGGATCGCAACAAACTCCTTCCCCTGTAGCATTAGAAGGTAGTATGTTGCCGTCTGTGCACCCTCAAGTACACCCTGATACTGAAATTGCCCAGTTTCATCTTCCAAAAGCCAAGGTTTGTTCTTGTATTTCTCCTACACAATTAACCCAAGCAGCATTTAGACAATTGCTCAAGGCAGAATGCCATAATTAAATTCATAATATTAAGCAAAACAGCTCAAGAACTAGTTTTGTATTCATTAACAGACATGCATATGATTTATCTTTGCCTTCTAAATCCACAAATATGCAACCCTGCACACATGCCCCATCCATATTTATAACCAGTAGAGAATTTAACAACCAACAAGATAGAAGCAAAACATATTTATGCTCAGAAAGCAAATATACCCGCAGGGTATCTGTGACTTGACGTCCTTGTAATCCTTCTTTCTGGAGAGACCACTTGTTGTCATTTTTCTTCTTTGAGAAACTTGGTAAGCCAGTCACGAACCTTCCTATGAAGTAATTCTTATCGCTGGCTGCACTTGCCCGCACATTATATTCCTATTCAATACAAGTCAATCAAGTAAGAACCAAATGTCTAGAACCCTAATATAAGAGAGAGAGAGAGAGAGAGAGAGAGAGAGAGAGAGTAAACAGTGATGCAGATGACAAATAGAGATAAACCAAAAGGCTTAACAGCAATTGGGCCATGGTTTAGTCACTAAAAAGGCAAGAAATTTCAAAGCATAACATGTAGAAAATTACAAACTGTATCTCAAAAGATAATAAGAAAACATGGTGATATAAAGGTGTTTAACACATAAGATGCAGGCAAGAACTAAAAAACAAAGAAATGTGGAATAGCTATGCATATTCCACGTAATTCTAAGATTCAAAATAGCTTAGTTAAGCTATTGAGCATAACAATTATGTTAACTGTTAGCATCCAAAGCTATTCCGTTATGCTTAATTGCAAGCACATAAACACCCCCAATCCAAAAGAATCGACCTGTTAAGAATTAAAATAAATTGGACAGAGACTGTAATGTGGATTAGCATTCAAATTACCCATGTTTTAATCCAGTAACAGACTAACTTACCATAACTATATCAGATAGATGAATTCTTTACTTTGGTATATAAGGGTTTAATCACCAACTTTTATTGCAGACCCACATACGACAGAATACAAACTGTTCGTATAGTTTTTGGTAAAAAAAAACACAAATCGAAAGAAGAGAAAAGAAACCCGGATTAGTCGAGTGATGGTGGCACCACAATCACGGCAGGTGTCCTTCCTCTCGGCCATGGTCTTGCCACAGGTCACGCAAAGCGTCATGTGTTTACAATTGCTACCGTACAACTCCACCGTCGATCTACATCCGTCACACGACGTATTCAGCATCAAATCAGACATGGCTCCTGTAAAACCACGATCCTCAATCACAAAGTGCCAATTTTTAAATGATCATGAGAAATAAGTAATTAGATGTGATCGAGTCCTAATCCGATGCTCATGGAGTCTGATCGAACCTTGTAAATTGGTAAACTTGAAAATCGATAGAGGATTTTGGGGGTTAGGGTATGATATGAAAGAGAACCCGAGGGAAGACAATAAGTGTGGGGGTTGTTCCGCTTTTATAGAGGTGAAGATCTTTTCGGGTCGGATTCGAGGTTGAAACCGCTCTTTATAAGAGTTGATTACAAGGATAGTCCCGAAGCTTGTATCAATTACATTTTTAATCCCCGTTTTTGAGAAGTTATATGTGAATACTTGTTCACTGTATGTTCTACACACTCGCACCTGGCTAAGTTTTTTTTTTTAGTTTCATAAAATAATCAAAATAACTTTAATATTACAAAAAATAAATATAATTAAAGAACTTATTTATATTATTAAAAAGATCATGAATTGATGAGTTGCTTATCTTCAGGTCGGATTTAAGGTTGAAACCGTATATTTTCTCCAAATGTACTTTTTAATAGAAACTTTCGTACAACACTTAATTTAACATAATGTTACACTTGTAAACATCTCACATCACATTTGTGAAAGGACCACTAGGTCATGGTTTTTTTTCTTGAAATAAAAGTATCCGGTTTTGTCAACAAACAGAATTATTAATGGTATGGATGAGCGAATTAGGTAAATCTTACTAGACTGGGTGTGGTACTTGACCCGAGATTGCAATCAACATACGTAGAATCGAGGATCTGCCCTATGAGTGCATTTCGGGTATCGGTCTATGTCAGGTTTGATTTTTAGTTTCTAGTGTAAGACCAAGACCGTGAAATGTAACTTAGGTTAAAATGGAATAACGATGTAGAAATCTTATTGTATGCTACAATGTTGAAGAAGAATGTTATGATGTTGGAGTCCTTCGGAGCTTTAAAGAGTTTAGGATTTCATTGGCATCCACTAAAATTTACAGTGATATGATTTTGTTTTCATTTTTATACTATATTTGGTGTGTAAATCATTGGTTATGACTTATGCATGTAAAACCTTTTTGGAAACTAACAATTGTCGATGAAAACTAAAAATGTGTCGGTTGAAGGACAGATATATTATTGCTTTCACTAAAACCACGTGCCAACTGGTTATATCAAAATAAACTATTTGAGTGAAACTTCTCTAACACAAAAAGTTCGACAATAAAAAATAATCCAAAACTCTTTAAACAAATTTCAAGTCTCCCACGAGAACTTCTTTGGGAGTGACTAGAACCCGAATCGTTACCAGAAGAAGACGTAGTAGAAGATTAAGACGCTTGCTGGAAGTTAGAGAGGAAGATTAATAGCTAAAGAAGTTGGTGTTGTAATGCAATTTTTGTTTTCAACCAAGACTCACCTTTTCATTTATACTAAACAAGTAAACATGACTTAAAACAACTCATTTAAGCATTAAACAGAAAAACAAGTTGCATATACGTCTTTAATGCAATTTATTTGGTTTAAATTCTCGTATTGAACCTAATTTTCAAATTATAGCTCATTAACTGCATCTTCAGAGAGTAGTGTCTGAAGTGACTAGATCTCGGAAATAGATTTAAAAATGATTGCATTACTGAATGACTACAAATTTTCGTAGCTTTCACAGCTTCAAGCACCGGCCTAAACTTAAGCATCAATATCTAATTTATCTTAGCTCTGTTTGAATGTTGTTTGGTTCGTTGCGAATCTCTTGCATAGTAGAACACTAACCCAGAAAGAATCAAGTAGATTAACGTTAGTTATATATATGTAGTTTGTGGCTGATGTGGCATCAACATGTGGGACATGAAGTGACTATGTTGAGCTGCATCTGGTGGTCCGCACGTAGCCAAGGAAAAGTGTATGATATACTCAACTGGAAATTTTGGTTTTCATGGCGAGTCATATGGGATTCCCGTCTAGATAGTGTAACTGGATTATCGGGATCGATATTATACTTGGGGCATGCTTTGGTGCTGATAAATGGTGCTCCTTCAAAGGAGTTTAAATCCAAAAAAATGGGCATGTTTTATATTTTTTTTACAGATGACGTGACCTTTGTTGGAGAATGGGCAAATGCAAACTTTAAAAATCTTAACAGATTGTTTGGGTGTTTCTACTCCAGCAAGTTTTAAGCGGATAAAGCAAAAAGTAAAGTGTATGGTGTTGGGTTGAAGATATGGCAATAAACAACATGACACGTCAATTGAATTTTAAAAAAGATACTCTTCCTTTTAATTATTTGGGGTTAAAGGTTAGCCAATATGAACACGGTGGTTAATTGGAAATGTCTGATCGTTAAATTCAATGCAACATTGTCTAGTTAGAAAGCAAAGGTTTCTTTTTACCAATAATCCTTAGTTCATTCAATTAAAGTAAGGTACCCCAAGATGTTATAAAATTAAGTGTAGGTTTTGAGTTCAAATCTCACCTGTGATAGAGGATATAAAAGTAAATACGTATGCGTGGGTGATAAATTAATCATGCCAAAATAAGATCACTATACTTAATCTGGACCTACAAGTGTGTGATCTCTGTACTTCAAGTTAGTTCACTAACTTAGTGATCTAGTAAAAGTACCTAGTAAGTTATTAGTATGATGGACAAAGGTCGGCTTCCACTAATAATAATCCAAACCGGTTTTTAGATCCCTCTTCACGCGATCATTCTCTTCTGGTTTCTGGACCGGCACGTACATGAAGCTATTATGATGCTGAACATATAAATCATTGAAGAACTGATTAATATGCAAGATTATAAGTTAACCAACATAGTATTTCCTAGTGGGATCCCATAAGCATATATACTGACTAGCTTATTCAAACTTTCATTAATATTGTACTGTTAGCTAAAATATTACATACTGATCGAAGTCAAAATGAAATAAAAACACACGTACACATTAGGGATCTCGTTTTTTCTTTGCGAACTGAAACTTAAGCTTAGAAATTACTAAAGATGCATGGAGACATTATTATTTATTAGTAGGCAGTACAGCTGCATTTGCATGGAGACAAGCAACTCTTACAATCAGAGAGTCTTGGATAAGAACCCGCGGTGTTGCAATCGCACTGCTTCACGCACTTGGACTTGGGGGCGTTGCTCCACAAGCACCGAGCCATGCACCTCATGATCGGGAAACACTTTGGGCAGTCTTTCCTCATCGTGTTCGCGATACAGTTTCGACAATCTCCACCGTTGGTTGGGCAGGCTAGACTAGCGGGAGGAGAACTCACGAAAATTAGTAGAAACAAGCACATCATCATTTTTAATGCCTCCATCACTAACAAATATTTCCCCCTCTAGAGTCTAGACTACTGTACTTTGGGACTGAATTGATTTATATCAAGAAAATCAGTGGGCTCGCAAGCATTTGTCAAAGCAGATCCAACGGTTGGGAATTTGTGATTGGTATTATGCAGTTTTCTAAAAGCAAGAGTCTTGACCCAAAAATATATATTTTTTCTAAGGCTTTAAATTTGTATGGAGGAAAGTGCTATAGTTCTGAAAATATGAATTACTCAACTTAAATGCTTCAATAAGTTTTATTAAATGAGGTACAAGGTGTCTGGCTAGTCTTCCTTGGGTTGCTCACTTGATATGTACCACATTAACTAACTAAATTACTAATAATACCTACTCCAACTAGTTAAGATAAGGTACTTAGGACAATTAAAATGATAAGCTCTTGTGTTCCAGCTTGATTTGAAAAAAAGTTATAGGTTGAGCAAGTGAGTTTTCTTAGCTGAGGTTTCCTCCTGAGAGGGTTGGGGTGCGGTCTTAGCTAAGAAACATATAGATGGATCCAATTAAATAACACATATCCTTTAAAACAGTGTCACACATTTGTCGTTTAAAGAAAAAGTAGCTAAATTGCTCTATCATAATATACCCCTTTCTAAGATATATATCTATATAATATTATAATATATTAATATCAAATAAAAATTTAGTTGTAAGCAATATAGAAGGTATTTGTAGGATACTATATATTATTTTATGTTCATACAATAAACTAGGTTTTACCCTCGCAGACGCTTGATACGTTCATATTTTGTATGTGTTTTAAGCATTTAAATGTATGCTTTTAACGTTATTTTTTTATCGAGCGTAGTCACTTTGTTTTATGTTTGAATTGCAGGTTTATTGAGCTTAAATGATGTATTCAAGGGTTGCACGAAGATTGGATGATATATGGATGAAAAGAGATGAAGAAATTGATGCAGAATTGGCCTATGATGTAACTTACGTCCTAAAGGAAGTAAGCTACGTCCTTTCTTAAAAAGAGCAGTTTTTAGGACGTAAGACAGAGGCTGAGCACGTATTTTAACTTACGTCGTTTACTTAATTTTGGCATAATTCTCCGGATTTTGACCATATTTAAGGGGGGTTATCAATTCTAAAAACCCTAATTCGCATTGGAAGCAAAAAGGAACGAACTTTGGCCATTCTTGAGGATTCTTCCACTTCTCCAACTCATTCCAATCCATCAAATCCATGTTCCAATCCGATTTTGTTGCCGAATCCATGAAGATGCAAGGCTAAACTTCTCGTGATCGACTTCGGGTATTAGGTTTTGAGTGATTAGGTTTTTGTCTATGTTTAACTTTGTTGGGATTAAACTTTAGAACCTATTAAGTTCTTTTATAAGTTTAACTTGGGTTTTGATTATTTAAACAATGATTTTGGTTAACCTTTATTGAATGTCATTTAATTTTCCGAGAATTACATGATTGCAAGTTTTGGTTTCTAATTGAATTGATATTGTGTATTAAGACCTATTAAGTCTTGATTATTGATATTACTTAATTATTACACGTTCAGAATCCCTATTAAGGACTTTCCATCAAGTTGAATTAGACGATTACCGAAAACCAAACCTAGATCCGAAGTTGATTGTTTTTTCTTATAACTGTTTTCTTAATCAAGTTTGAAGCTTTTCAATTTGTTTTCTTAGTTAATTTGATAATCATTCTAAAAATCCAATCTTTACAGTCAAGAGGCACTAGTTTAAGTAATTTAGTAATTCGGATATTTGTTTTCATATAAATCGATTCGCAATACACCGACCACTAATTCCACGAGGATCGACAACGCTACTTACCCTAACTAGTTTAAGGTGAATAGGAACACATAATTAACATCTTATTTGATTGATACTTCGACATCGATCAACGCTGCGCACATAGGGAACCTCTCTACGATTTCAAATATGAACAAAAGCTAACTTAAAGGTAATTGTGAGATAAGTTACATATGTTCTCAAATTAACACAAGTGTCTTCAAAAGTTAACAATGTTCTCTAGCAGCTCAAAAGACCCCGTCAAGACCTGCTTTGTTAGATTTGTATTAATATGAAATTTTTAGGATACTAAGTATGATATTACAAATATAAATGATATTTTAAATATCAGCCTGATATAGAAAGTTGCAGATCCTGAGGCTTGCAAGGAAGCTGGCTGTTGGTGAGCTAGTAGTAAGGGAGGTTGATTTATATGTGTGTATACATATAAGATGTGTGTCTGTGTGAAAATGATGAAATTATATACTTGATTGATTATGTGGCTTATTATTATTTGCATGATGCTAGTAAAGTTATTCTACATATTATGTATCTGAAAGTCTCAATGGCTACACATTATAATAGATTGGCAACTCTTTGCAATAACTTCTCGGTTGCTCACTTCCCTTTTCTTTTCTTTTCTTTTCTTTTCTTCTCTTTAATCTTTATGATGGATAAGACCAAACTTCATAAAATTCATTTAATCATAATCCTAACAAAATCAATCGTATAAATAATCAACTTTGAAACCCAAGCATTGTCAATGTAAGACTTTGAACAAACAATCAAAGTAAGGGAACATACATCACAACGTATGATGAAATATGGCCAAAAAAGGGGACTGACCTTAAATTCTATCAATTGTATTCATTGCTTGTTCTTTTGTAAACTTCTTCAACAACTCTTCTTTGTCCGCATGCGAACCCTTTAATGTTAAAAGACTGCAAAAATCGAAGCAATCTCATAATCCAATATAAACAAATATCAAACGATGTGTACCACAAATTCAGTGAAGCATTGCAAATAGACCCCTAAATGACTGAATAATTGAACACAGTGTGTAAATCGCCATCAATTTTAGCTTAATATTTTGACACTTTACTTGCAAATAAGTACATAATAGTTCTACAGATAGAATACAGACTCATGCATAAAGCTTATACTAAATGCCAAATAAATACCAACAATTTGTGAGTGTAAGATATATGGTTACTTCGGTTTAATTGTGTCGATTAATAAAAAGGCTTACTTGACAGTTTTAATACAGAGAGGACAAACTCTTGAATTCAACCCACACTAAAAAGTAAAAACTATCCATTCTACACTACGAAGTCTATAATTGTTCAATGAGATCAAAATTGGAGCTTTGTGTTTTCTTCTTGATAGATAGAATCCATTAATCTTACATCGAAATGACTATTTTTATGCAAATCTCAAAATGAGTCGTTGTAAATAGTATCTAAACATGATTATTGATATATAGAACATAATTCTTGCATCAAAATTATCTCAAAATCAGTAACAACGACAAAATTCTTTTAACTACATTTTGTTTTTGCTTTTTAGTTAAATTAGTGCGTCAATCATATGTTCAACAAAAATATGTCGAAGGGCTGGATTAAGCTTTTGGTATTGATTCATTTTTTTTTCTTACCCGCCTATTAGTCTAGCTTAGTACACAATATATAATATAAACGTATGCAAAGAACATCTATCACAAAACCAATCAGTACTATGGACTACTAAGTATCACATAATCGATCTCAATAAGAATTACAAACGTATGCAATCAATGATCACTTTAAAGAGACCAGAAATGTAGAAAATTCTTGGCGAATGACGAAATCAAAAACCAAAATGAAGAACCAAACACATTTGTGGTTCACGAAACATTCCACACATCTTGCACATTATCTACCATACATGCAAGATAATTGACAAAGTATTTACTTTGTTATGTTTAAGTTGTTTAACATTTACTTCTTGTCGTTGTTGTGTGGTTGTCTTAGGGTAGTCGGCCATTTATAGGCTACTTATGTTAACGGGTTGTATTTTGGCATTGAACTAATTTTGTTTGTAACGTTATTACATATGATATTAAAGTACCCGGTCACCAGATGAGTATAAAACTAGTTTATATAGTAACAAAAGCCTTATAAATCCTTCTCTCTAAATATTTGATGCCATGTTTCGGTGGTTCACCGTCATCGCGCCGATTATCACATACTGTTACTCGGCTCTAGACCACATCTTCCACATTGTATTTCTAGTTTCTAGATAATAATGACAACTTTCTTAATCATCAGTCAATGAAGAAAATCTTCTCTCTGTAACAATTGTTTATGTTTGATTTCTTTATCCATATTTGTGATTTTTATGATATCGTACGTTATGAATTTTTGACATATTATTTTATGGTTGTTTTGTCAATTCAAAGCATATAGTCCATTCATTTATTTTTCAAGTATTATATCTATATTAACCCATATATGATTCTACAGTAGTAATATTTTTAAAATAATAACAACAATATTTAAATAATGATATATATGATTTGTTTATTACAATTTTGTTAAATGTTTTAGGGTAAATTTAGATTTTTTGAATTTCCGGGTTTACGTATTGATACGAGTCTGTTTTTACATACGTTGGAGATGATTTATGTTTAGACGTTCGTCTACGTTTTGACGTAAATTTTGTTCAGAAATGAGTCTGGTCATATATAAACATTTTTATTCGACGGTATAAATTCGAGTTACTCTACGTTTAAACGTAAATTTAGTTTGGAAACAAGTCGGGATGATAGGAATCTATATATTATCATGCCACATACGACGCAGTTGTACATGTTTTTATGTACGTTTTGAGTTGAACTACGTTTCGACATAATTTTGTTTGGAAAAGAGTCGTGTTAGATATAATATGTTTTCGTTCAACGGTGAAAATTTGAGTTACTTTATAGTACGACGTAAATTTAATACAAAAACAAATCGTGTCGATTGTTATTCTATACGTTATCACTTCACGTCGAATACAACCGCAACGTGTTGTTGTATTCACAATTTGATATTTGGGATCATGGCGGAATTACCCGCGCAACGCGCGGGATAGGAAAACCTAGTTAAAGTTAAAATCAACCGAGCTAAATGTTCGGGTTTTGGGTTAATCGAGTCGGGTTGTCAGTTTTTTTTTAAAATCTACCCGAAACCTGGCCCTAATAACGATCAGTTTAACCGGTTTCGTGTTATTCAGGTCGGGTTTCGAGTATTAAACAATTGACTTAAATTAATGTACTTTTATGAGTTTTTTTTTTGAAGTTTTGTAAAATTAATGAACTTAAATTAGTTTACTTCAATTAATTGTAAAACGTGCTTATATATAATTATACATAAACAATTTGCTCTATTTGAACCATCTAAACAATAGAATACAAACAATTTAATTTGTTATAGTGGGTGTTGATCGATCGGTTTGCATTATTCGGGTTTTTGAGGTTTTAATGTTTATCCGAAACCCAACCCTAATAACAATCGATTTAATCGGTTTTCGGGTAAGGGGTTACTTAGATCGGGCTAGGTTTAATCGGGTTCGGATGTGATCGGGTCATACTAGTTAATCGGGTACGGGTAAAATAGACGTGTCTACACGGTATTATTGATGCGGGGAGGAGGTGCTGAGAGGCTCAACGTCCCACCCATTTGCGGTGGGGTACGGCAATATTAAATGGTGATTGTGGTGTCGGACGCGATGTGGATTTTTATTTAATAACTAATAATTTAACATACGATTTAAGTCTCAAATTAATTTTAGTATTTAACTTTTAAAAATATCCTTAAAACTGCTTTGTTCAATTTCTTTTAACATATTTTATTGGAAACCGAATTGTTTTTAAAATAAAATACATTTTGGCGGTGAAAACGTCTTTGGCGGTGCGCGCTCAGATTTAACGGAACATATTTACATAGCTTGACGACTCGACTAAATGATTAACCGACATATACCTTTTATGATCAGATCTCGTAGAACATATTCGAGAACCCGTGTACATATCATTTAGCGCTAGTTTTTATTTATTTTTATGAATGAAACATTATGTATTGTAATTCTTTTTAAATTAATGAAATCTAGTTTTACTTAATTTTAATCAAAACCAAGTGGTTAAAATTCAAAAACCTAAAACTAAACTATTTATTTAGTTTGTCAATTAGTGTACATATAATATAATTTTAATATTTTTGATTAATTTTATTAGTTTTTGTTAATTCAAATAGTCGATAAGAGAGTGCGCTAGAGAGAAAAAGAATCTATAAAGAAATAGAGAAGATATGGAAAAGTCTAATGCGAAGGAGATTACACTATGCAACCAGATGATGAGAGAGGGGGGAGAAGATACCTTTTGAAACTTGAAAGAAACTCTTGTAGTTAAATATGAAAATAAAAAAAATCAACATCACGTTCAAATTTGGTGGTCACAAAATAAATGTTGATTTAATTTAACCACCAGACCACTTTGCAACTACTATAATTGACCTGGCCATATATATATAATTAATTGTTTTTTCAGGAATACAAATAGGGACAAATAATATTAATTGATACTGTACTATCTAGAATTATACTATTTATTCGTTAGTCTGCCTATAATACTTTAATTAATAATTATTTTATAGCAAATATCAGGTTATATAAAATAAAAAATAATACACAAATGTCTTTTACAGTTTTTTTTTTCTAATGCAACCCCAACAATTAACATGTGAGCTTTTAGTACAAAATGTGATATAAGAGATTTGATGCTACCAATTCTAAACACTTATATTATCTGCTATACATACATATTAAAAAATGAAATAAAAAAGAATAGAGAAAAAAAAAATTCATCCTGGTTATGCAGGGCAAAATTACAGCTTGAAATTTTGACGACCGGTTAAGCTTCAAAAGTAAGGGCAAGAAACCTCATCCGGACCAACAAATCGCCCACGAACCACAAGTTCCATAAAGGCCACAAACTCTTTACACGATCGGACCTCCGTATCGCACCTCAAGAACGGCGGAAAGAACAACCAAAAACTGGTGGCCATCACCAATCCCAACGTCAACGCACCAGAAACCACCGCAGGAAGACGCCATGTGACACCCACAGTCCTTTTAACCACCACCTCTAGACCCACCAACACCCCATGAAGCACGAAGAACCACGTGACTTCCCACGTGGGCGTCAATCGCCCAATGTAATAAAAAATCAACTCATGCATCAATCCAGACACCACAAATGAAGCCACAACAGCCGGAAAAGGAGCCAACTTCTTTGACAAAAACCTACCAGAAATTGATCTAACAGGAACATACACTGTAGGATGTAGTATACCCGTGACCATAAGATTCCACCTCCTCCCCCAAAACTCCTGTAAAGACGTAGCCAGATACGGCTCGTCGAACTGCGGCTCGAGCTCGAACCCAACCACGGCTCGAGCCAGGTACGCAAATAAAGCCAAACCCACATCAAGAACCACATAGATATGAAGGCAAAAGAGAGCCATTTTAAGCATGGGGTGCAAATACTGCCCATATTCATACACCTTAAGCAAGACAACAAACACCATAAACTTGAGGAAGTAATTGAAAGGCCCTTTTTGTGGGGAGTTAGTGTGAGTGATTTTGATGGGCACACAAGCAGTGAGGATGAAGTTGGAGAAAGAGAGGGAGCATAAAGGGCCTTTGTCAAAGGCAAAGAGGAGCAGTTTGAAGGTTGCTAGCCAAGTGATGAAGAAAGAGGTGGTGCCTGAGAGATGAACAGAGGTAAGGAGAAGGGGTAGGTAGAAGAAGAGGCAGAAGGCTGGGAGGAAAGCATAGAGGCGCTTGGTACCTGGTGCAATAAACTTGCTGATAGTGTGGCAAAGGGAGAGTGTTGCTAAGGCTGTTGCCCATACAAGTATGAAGTTTTTTGTCTCTCCCTCCATGGTTACACACCCCTTGATTGGTATTTTTCCTCTTGTCTGTTTATATAGATTTTAATAATATGCTCTTGGATCTCTTCTCTGATCTGATCTAAGTTTCACGTGTTCTTTTTTTTTTTTTTTTTTATATATATAAATTATATAGTGTTTTATCGTTATTAAATGTGGTCAAGCACTATAATATGCACAACACCTAACAAGGTTATAAAAAGTTAATGGTAAAGTCCAGATAATGATTAATGTTTCCTTTTTCTCAAAACGTATGCGATATTTGAGTTTACCTTTACATTGTTTTGCCTTGTTTTATTTTATTTTTTAAACAAAACTTGTTGTAGAAAAAGTTATTAAGTTAGCTATCTGGTAAGTTAAATATGTAAGTAAATAAATGTATGAGATGTTATTCTTGAAAAAAGGGTTGAATATTTGTATTCTTCTAGTATAAAAGTTATTAGGGACATTATATAAAATTTATCATGCATGTTTTTTGTTGTATTATAGATATATTTTCTAACCTATGCTATACAACTCTCTAACCTATAAACAAAGCGGATTAGACTCGTGCTTCGCCGCAGTTCGATTTTGAATGTATAAGAGAATGCCGCAATGATAGTTTTTAGGGTGACTTTAGTTTTGGTGAGTTTAATGATGTAATAGCTCGGATTCTCGTGTATATCTACACATGCTTTAACGATTTGCTATTATACCGTTATGATGCAATTACAAAACATATAGTATTTGATAGGTCGTGGATATCAGCTAAAATGAATATGTTAGAAGTGTTCAAATAAAAACTCTTGTTAAATGTAGAATGTATTATTATGATTAACAGTACCTTACAATTATTAATACATAACTTTTTAATCACACTCACTATTTTAGTTTCATTAAGTTATTATTATTTTTTATATTAAAGTTTACTATTTATCAATTAAGATAATATTTAATTTAAATAATATCTAGTTATAAAAATATAAATAGTAAATATAAATTAAAATATTAATTTAAGGTATTATAATTAAATAATAACAAATATAGTGAATTTCATAATCTTATGTTATTATATAATGCATTAATATTAATTAGAAGAAGTTTATTCAACAGAAGCAAAATAGGAATTATTATGTAAAGCATTTGTATCCCAAGCTTTATAAGTTGTGCTTGGTCTCTTTAAATTTATGTAAATTGACCATTTTGTCACAGAAATATATTTTATATATAGTATAGATATAGAAAATAAAATGTCATTAATAAATGTATTTAATTATAGCAAAATGCTTAGAGTTTATCCATGAGATTTTCCCAGTAATAGGTATTCTTCTTAAAAGGTTGGGGGTGCGGTCCCAACTGTGAAGCGAATAGCTTGGCCCAATTAAAATAACACGTATGATTTGAAGCAGTGTCGCACATTTGCCGTTCAAAAGATATATATATATATATATATGTATATCACAACAACCATTCAGTCACAATTATTCATTATTTATGTTAATTATTAATCTCATTAAATACAAATATTATCTAATATAAATTTAATTATGAATTTTAAAATTAATTTTTTTATCAACAATTCTTATTATAAGATAAATATTCATCAAAGCTCCACACCGTTGGATTTGAGCCCACCACCACTTGGTTGGGGAACATACTTTTTATCACCAAACTAACCTAGGGGACATATTTTATAATTACTACTTTTTTACAATGTATTCTTAAAGATTTTGAGTTTTTTTGAATAAAAATTGTGTAAAATTCTTAAAAGTATCATTGAAAAAACAATACTTTTATTTATATAAAGAGTTATATACCAAAATAACATATTATGAACGTATAACATTAGCTAAAAACTAAAATAAAAAATAGTTTTGACAAACACGTTTTGTAAAACATATTTAGAGACAAATGTTTTTTTAAGTATTATTTGATACGAAATGTATTTAAAATAATTAGTTTAAAAAAGTGGAATATGTTCAGACAAGTACTAATAAAACAATATAAAAATTTTCTTTTAATACTTAATTTTAGAGAAGAAAGTTCTTTATCAAAACTTGAAACAAAAACAATAAGTTTTTGAGAAAAAAATGATTTACAAAATTACCAATTTAACTACGTTCATAATTTTATATTTTTCTTTATGTTGTATTGTTTTATTTTAAGTGCTTTATTATTATATTTTTTATTATTATAAAATAGATTAGAAACTACTAAAAGGTAAGAGTTTAAATAAAAATGGTTTTAAATCTATATAGTCTAAGAAGAAATTATAACCATTAATGTTTTTAATCAATGGTTGAGATAAAAAAAATATAAGATTTTTTTTGTTACAGTAGTATTTTAAATATGATCACTTTTGTTGACTTTTGTTTAAAGTTTCTCACTATTTTTTAAATACTCATAACTTTTATATATGATATTGTTTTTCTATAAAAATTTTACCATAAAAATAAATGTTTTTATCTTTAAAATGATTATACTATCATTATATAAAAAATTATAAAAAATACATTTTCAGCTAGAATGTTTTGTGTTTGTCATTGTGTCTTTACTACAGTTTATTATGTCCTTTTATTTATTATTATATTTTTCTAAACACTGTTGTGTTTTTTTTAAATGATAAATTCTAAAACTGTAATGTCCTGGTTTTTATTTATAAACCAAGGGTTGAATAAAGAAAAAAAGAATAGTTAAAGGTTGACATAATGTTGGAGCTAAAGGTGGACAATTGATCATTGACACCCTAAAACCTCCCTTTAAAAAGAAAGAGAGCTGCCCCATGCGTGGTTCTCACAATCTTGCATCCTATAGAGAGAAAACTTCTCATTTTATAGAGAGAAGGTCAAAGATTGAAGAAAATTTACCGACTTTTACGTATGAAATGATAGATCTAAGCCAGATCTATGTTTTTCGGGTGTTTTAACATCATTTTAAATGTTAAAGTTAATACCTTTAAGTGCGCTATGTGTAAATCTCGATTGTTACCTTTTGAGTTAGCTTTTATCATGTTCTATGAGCTAAGGTGAGTTTTAAATCCACACTAATACGTGTTTTCATGTATTTTAGGGCTAGTATACATACCACGATTGTTTTCTTAAGGAATACATGTTTTAACGTATGAAAGTTATCATTTCTTAATCAAAACTGAAAGTTGACATGATGAACATTAGGGTAGTATGAAACCTGATGGTATGCATGTTAAAATGATAAGTGTAAGTGTAAGTGTTAATGTCGGTGAATCATCAACACCCGCATTCATTGAATAGTTATTCACATTGGTACCTTGTAAACTAAGTGTACAAATGCTGATGTGCTTAGTTAATCCGCATTAGTTTTTACGGATGCCTATGTTTTCTGTTTTTTGCATTAGCCCTCAAATGCGGATAAGTTATTGTTACTCAAATTGGTGTTAGCAATCGCATATCCCTAGAAAGTTTCCAAGTATAGCAAGTACGAATGAACACTAAGTTCACCCACATTATCTAAACTGCTACCCTCATTTGTCACAGTTTTCGAATTATTATGAAAGTTTTCAAGCATAACTAATGCGGATAAACACGTAGTTCGCCTGTATTAGTGATCTGATTGTCGAGACTCGATCAAAAACAAGTTAAATAACCGGTCTTAGCTACTTTTATTGTGTAAGGGTAAGTAAGGTCGTCTCCACAGGGCATATGTGAAAAGTGTTTAACGATTATAACTTAATTAACATAAAGACAAGAACTTTGAACTAAAGATTAAAACTTTGAATTAATTACTGATCACACATGCAGAAAGCAAGAAACTTTAAAACGAATTTGATTAATTAATAAGAAACAATCACTTCCGGATCCTTAATAATACAAGATCAACAATTTATGTAATCAAACTAGGGTTTGCCAAGACCTAATTCTAAAGACTTCAACTTTTCAATCAACGTAATAACAAAGAATCAAACTTTTAAGATTCGATCATTCACAATGTTATCAACTCGTTTATATCAAGTTACCTCTCAATTTTAGTGAGTTCACGATGCAAGAAAACCGAAAACTGATAATTTCAACAAGCAACTCTGTTTCTAATGAATCTTTTAACGTAATCAAAAGTTAAACTTACATTCAAAAGCCCTTGTCTAACAAAACCCTAATGAACACATAAGAAGTCTTACTTAACATAATCGATTCTTCCGGAAGCAATCACCAACGAACTAGCCGCTCATTGTCTTCATTGAATCTTCTTTCTTGTTTTGATGATGATCAAGGATCAAGGATGATTCTTGTGTGTATTAGAAAGCTTGCAATCACCAAAAAGCGCCTCAAAATCACTTAGATTCGGCTGGAAAAAGTTGCTTTTCGAATTAGGGTTGAACATCTTTAAATATCTTGAAATTTTATGAAATTCGGGAGTTGTTGGCCAACTGGCGTATGATACGCCCAGGGTCGGCGTATCATACGCCCCCTCTGTTTCCATACGCCCACCTTTTGTAAATTTTCCAAATACGCCCACAAATACATCATCATACGCTGACCGGCGTATCATACGCCCATACCCGGCGTATCATACGCCGGTTTAGGGTTTTTTGGGCCTTTTTTGTAACTTTCTTTATTTACAGCTTCAACCCTTGTAGTTTCTTCTATTGCTCCTTTTTCTCCAAAACAAACCTTTTTTAACTCTCATTCCTACAAATCAAAACACACACAACTTGAACCTATTCCATGGTAATCACAATATAAATTCACGTATTTAGGTTAATTAGATATTGAATTATTAACACGTGATCAATTTGGCAATCAGTATGCCGCATATTTTGGACTGTTGTCTGCATTTGTCCCTATCCGCATTGATAGTTCATCCTGCCCAAATAACCAAATGTGAATGAACATATAGCTCATTCGCATTGGTTAATATTGTTACCCGCGTTGATTTATCTAATTCTCATTAACCCCTCGGCTACTATTGCCCGCATTTCCTTAGTCACCCGCATTAGTTTGTTCTTGTTACCCATATTTGTTATGTTGTACTCGTATTGATATAGTTTGTATGCATTGTTCTATACTTGTAATAGAATAATGATAGGTGTTAAAGTGATGTAAGCTACGTAGTGTTGATGAACTACCCTTACTGTATAGAATCTTAGATATGTATTATCTATAAAAAGCTGATGATGATTTGCTATGCATGATAATAAAAAGTATAAGCTTGGTTATAAAAAAGTATGAATAATTGAAAACTGTTATAGCAAAGATGCAAATAATTAAAGAAAGAAAGATAACAGTAATTAAAGAAAATAAATGGGCTCAATGTATAGAAAGTGTTGCAAACACTGATAGGAGTCTACATTCGTTGCATTCTCACCCTAATAGGAGCTTTGCCTTGTGTACTCCTACCCGATATGAGTTGTATCTTTTATACACTCACTTGATAGGAGTTGCATCTTGTATGCACTCAATGTACATGAGTTGTATCATCCACACTCAAACGATAGGGGGCCTTACCTTGTGCTCTCTCACACTAACATGAGTGCGGTATGTGCACTCACCCTAGGGAATCCTTGCCTTGTGCGGGTTACGCTGACAGGAGTTATACCTTGTGTATACTCACCATGATAGGAGCTTAATACTTGTACTAGCTCAAAGATAAAAGTGAAAAGATAAATATTTGTACTAGCTCAAAGATAAAAGTAAAAAGATAAAGTAAATGAAAGATATAATATTAAAGTGTGAAAACATATGAAAGTATGAAAAAATGGAAGTATGAAAGTATGAAGGTATGAAGGTATGAAAGATGTTAAAAATGCTAAATGTATAATGTATTGATGATTTTTAAGTTAAAGTTTTCAAATGACTAATATGCATATGAGTTCTTTATAGTTTTTAAAACTAGAACTTACTTAACGACGCTGGCTTTTGTATGCATATTAGTTTAACAGGTAAGAGAAAAAAGATGGAGTAAAGAATAATAGCTTAGTATGGACACAAAGTTACCTCGCTGTGTTTAATACTGCAATCTGATAATTGTTAGTTATGATTTGGATGGATTTTATAGCTATTAGACATTGTTATATGTGCTGATGTTTTTTAGTTTCCGCTACTATGATAGTGCAATGTTTAAAGTTTAAGAATCATGTACTTATGATGTTCAAATAACCCGATGCATTTGACAAAATGTTAAAGCTCGTGATCTCCTGATCCATAATAGGGTCAGCCTACTTGATCAAAAAAAATTTTAAAATAGGTATTTTGAGAGTTTGTGTTGGTTTTTGGGTGGTTTTTAAAAGTTATTTGACTTATGGGGATTCCGTAAATCACATTTACGGATTCATCCTATGTGGCAACACCACATGATTAGATGTCAGAAAAATATTGGTTCCGTAAATAGGATTTACGGATCCTACAAAATCCATAAATCTAGCCTACGGTTCCTATCACCCCGTTAATTGACCGCTAGCTTGATCAGTTTTAATTTGTTTCTTAATTCCGTAAATGGAGGTGAGTTACTTTATAATAAATTTAACTAGGGATAAAGATGTGAAATGATGTGGTGGTGTAAAACATATGGCTACATAAGTGGTTTTGCTCTTGGGCTTCATAAATAAAATTTAGAAAATATTATCTTTTGAAACATGATAAACCTTTTAATATTTAATATATAATTAGTAATATAAATTATATTTACATATTTGAATTATTTATTTTTATTTTCAACCCTTGTATTGTATTATACGGTTTACTAACCAAGTTTATATAGTAAAAAGCTTATTATTACCACCACTATAATTTATGTGAAAACCCATAAATGAAATTTTGCTAAATATAAACACAAACAGAAATCTATTTTTCAAGAACATATTAATACATACAAAAACATATAACGTATTTATATGTAAAATGTATCTCTTCATAATAAAATTTTAAATTAAATAAAAACTCAAACTATGTTGATATACACATGTAAATAAAGAAAGCATGTTTATAAAATGAGTTGATAGTCAAAGAAAAATACAAACTCAAACTATATTCAAGTACACATCTAATATATACTTTTAGATAAAATATATACACATCTAAGATATTTATCACCATTTTAATGATAAGATATTCAATATATATACTTTTAGATATTTAATATAATTTAATTTTTTGAACGACAAATGTACTATCATACTTTAGAGAATAAATATTAATAATTTTGATTATAAATACTTATTATTTAATTATTAATACTTATTATAATATTAACCAAAGAATTTAATATGAAATGAATTATGGATTTTCTAAATTAACTTTTCCTTTCTACTCAAAAGCTTCTATTTCCTATCAATAAGTTCATAATTATGTTCCTTAAAATATTAAAAAAATAAAATAGTGTTAATAATAGTTTTTATGAGTGATCTCCAACAACTTTTAAATATGTTAAATTGGATTTCTCTAGTATATTTATTACGTTGTTTTATTTGATCTGTGCCATACATAAGTTTTAAAACATAAATTTTATTGTTAAGCGTATAATATTATATTTATTAAGCTCGTATAATACATGTGATTTTAACATAATATAAAATATAAATAAAGTCATAAAAAGTCATGATATTTTCACGCCTAATACTTGTAAGTACCCGTCAATCAATACCCCTATCCGGTAACATATTTTTAGACATAAAGAAAAGCATTGATGAGTTAGTTGGTCTCTTTTTTTTTTTTTTTATAAGTAGGTCTCAACTACATATAAAAAAAATTCCGTTTACGTAATTGAAATTGTGGTGTTGTGACAAAAAACACTTTGCTACCATATGGTAATAGCTAACATACGTAACTACTGATTACCATTTGGTTGGTTAATTTAGGTTTAACAAATTAAAAAAACATGAAATATATTCCTTCACGATACAACCATGGTGGTGAGTTCCGGATTGTTAGAATTAAGCTTTCTTTAAACAAGTGGTGTCCAAATCAGTCACAATTATTCCTTATGATCTACATTATCTGGATAAAGAAAACATATAGAAGGTTAGGGAACTTTGTTGATGTGAATTATGTAGATAGAGAAAACATTAAAATTAGTATAAAACAGAGAGTCTTGAGAAGAGGGACCGATCTCCAATAACAGATGTAAAAATATGGATTGGTGGCATCTTACCCGTTAAAATTACACGCTCTCTCCTCTCTTGCATCTCTCCTCTCCTTTTATTTTTCCTCTCACATACTTGGTTTTTTATATTCATACTTATAAAATTTCCCCTATCCTCTCTCCTCCATTTTACAATCTCTCTTCCAACTCATCATCTATGTCTTTTAAAAATTCCTAAAAACATATTATTGGAGAGGCTTCTATACTGAAGTTCTTGATGCTATAAAATTATATAGTTTTTGATGTTGGGCTTGAGATTTAAATGAAATGTTAATGGGTTGATATATGTAGTGAGAAATGGTGATGGGGAGGAAACGAATATTAACCATTATTTATTGCGATAATTATGTTAATTTCATCAACATCAAACAAAATCATTATTTTTTTGTTGGAATAACATTATTATACATATATGATTTTATGTTTTTTTATGTATATGTGTAAATGCACAAATGTACAAAAATTATGAGAGGTGTAAGTTACACTTACACCTCTAAATATTTGTCAGGTATAAATAATTTACACTTGTCATATCCTTTTTATACTTATGAATTTACACACACACACACACACACATATATATATAATGTTACTTAGTTTATTGGTTTACACAATTTCTCATGGTTTTTATTTGAGCCATCCCCTATATATATATAAAATAACGTTATATATGTGTAATTATGTTAATTCAACAAACAAATAATCTTTGATTGATCTTGATAAAATTAACACAGTTATCGTAATAAATGAAGGTTAATATTCGTTCCGAACCCATGGTGATGGATTGGTAGTTAAGATTAAAAAATAAATAAAAGGTATTATTAAAGCTACAATACTATTCTATTTTAAGTGATATATTTTAAATTATCTCGTTATATTATTTTAATTACATATATAATTTACCTTATTATCAAACAAGGTTTGGATGAACAGTTAAAAACATTTTGTCCTTTCATCGACTTCCACGTATTCAAGTATGTGTCCTCATTATCTTTATGCATTTGTTTTTTACTTTCAACTATTGTTCTCACCCATGGTTTCACTTTAAACCACCGGTATGTTTTGTGTTGGTCGTCGGCGACGCCAGCCCCGTCTCTTCCTCTCTCTATCAACGACGACACCATCATCGCGTACAATGGTCGTCGGTCCTCCGCCCTCCGCCCTCAACCGCATGACTTCACCGTTGTCATGATGTTGGATCTGTGTCACAACCCCGATTACCCTTTCTTCCGCCGTGCTCCGGTGAGTATTATGGGGTTTTCGGTTATGGTGACAAGGGTTATGTGTGTGTCGGCGGGCGGTGCCGATGCTGTCCTTTACGGTTGACACCGCCGCGGTCCGGCCTTTCATATGGGTTTCTTGGTTTTGGTAATGGCGGTTGTGGCTCAGCCAGCCTCCACTTCATAACACCGATCGGTCGCTGCTGCTGCCTTAATGTTGGTTGTTGAGACACTAGCGGTGTTTACGGTGGTGCGTGGCTTGGATTTGTGGTGACGGGATTTGACTCCCTTTGTTGCTGGCGGTGTCGCCGGCGATTGAAGGGATATCGGCTCCGCCTCCTCCATGGTGTTGGGGAAGAGCTGGTCATCCGGTCAAGGGTGGGGCGATGAAGGTCCTACGACTCTTACCCCTTTGATGAACACTACGTGGTGTCGGTGATGATGATGAATTAATGACCACGTCATCGGTGAGTATTTCCGTTGGTTCCCGTTTAAATCTGACACAGATGAAGATGATGAAGGTTGAGGGTGTCGATGATGATGAGAATCATCTCATCTAAGACTTTCTGTTGATACCGATTTTGATCTTAGATTGCTCTCATGGTGTTGATCATAACGAGGGACACCATATCTGAGATTTATTGTTGGTTTCATGATCGTCGTTGGTTTTATCTGTTGGTATGTTGTATTGTCGTTGTTGCGAAGTCGATGATGATGAGCTGTTGCTTATCTGAGACCAACAATATAGTTTTGTTTGGTATGTTGTTGTTTTCGTGTTTAATTATGGTGAAATCCAAGGCTGTGATGAAATAAGCAGAGTGGTAGCGGTTGTTTTGACGTGGCTATTGTTTTCGATTACCAGCCGCAACCAAACCCCCGTTCTGAGCCCGACTATGATGATAGGTCATTTTAGTTCGTGTATCAAGCGCGCAACGCACACAAGGGGAAGATACTAGTTCAATTAAAAGGTGATACAGATATGAATAGAAATAACAAAAAAAAAACAATTAAATTCAATGTTTTCAGAACCGGATCGGACGTCGAACCGGACGCCTTACTGGTTTGGTGGTCGGACCGGTCGGACCGGATTTATGAACCGGATGACATCATAATTATATATATATACTATATTATATATATAGTTATATATATAATTAAATATAAGTAATTTATATATGTATTTTATAGTTACATATAAAACTTAACTATATTTTTATATCCAACACACTAATTAATGGTTCAACACCCCGTTTTTACCCATTAAAATCAAAAAAAATTAAAAAAACCGGTCCGGTTTCCCGGTCCGACCAGCGGTTCGGGACGAACCGGCCGGTTCGACCAGTCCAAAATGAGTCGCACTGAACCGGACCGGCTAGGTGGCCGATCCCCGGTCGAACCGGTCGGATCGGCAGGTCCGATTCGGTTGTGAAAACAATGCAATTAATATTTATCAACTTACTCAATGGGCAGACGAGAGTAATAAAAACACTTCTACTATATTCTTTAATACTTGTTCAATAAGCATGAAATCACGATTTTAGTAAGAGTAGGATCATCAATGTTAACCCTAAAATAATTATCTATTCTATGCTAAAATATTCTATCAAGTAGGAAGGCGCTAAGGAAAATCTAAAATCGTCTTCTTTGTGTTTTCAATTCAATACATAACTCCCAACACAAACTGGGAAACACTTTAGACAACCTTTTCTCGTTGAGCTTATGATACGGATCCTACAATCTGCATCGTTGGTAGAGCAGACTAGACTCGCATAACTCATGATTAGTAGCACCAAGCACATCACCATTTTTATTGCTATCACACCCTCTATCACAAAGACTATAGTTAGTGGTCACGCTGAAGCATTGCGTGACTGAGGTGGAGCTCAGTGTTCACAGCAACACTGCCACGACCGGGCTGACCACCTTGCCAAAACTCTATCCCCAATGCACCACCACTATTTCATAGTACCATTCCGCTTTCAAATTCTTAAGTAAGGTCCGCTTTCAAATTGCTTCAAAGTATCATATTCTTGTAGTTTTTTTTTTTCCTTTCACAACATTTAAAATATAGACGTTTATAAGATTCTGGATTTACTGTTTCTATGTGTCAACTTTATTACCGTTTTAATGTAGTTACAATTTATTTATTGTTTTACTCATATACTTTTTAATATAGATCAACAGTGATCGTTTGTTCTTATATTAACCTTCATGTTTTACTGCTATACATATTCTATCAAAGTGCTTGGTTTTTTGACTTTTTAAACGAGCTTATCGCTTCAAGGTGCTTATTTGTATATTATATTATGGTTATGGTTCAAATGGTTTGTGTCATGTGACTTGTTTGTTTATTTATATATATTTTTTGTGGTATATATATTTTATAAAGTAAAAAATGAGTCACTTTTAGGTGGTTGTCATTATATATATATATATTTTTTGTAATAGGTGAATTCAAATCGCAATGATGAGTACCAAACGAGACTGAACGCATATAAGATATAACCCCTCACGTAGGGTTGATTTTCTATTTTGTAATTATTTTGACAAAAGTACCCCCTAATGTAGGAAACTTAACCGAAAAAATTAACGGTGTTAATTAGGAGTGGTTAAATAGATTTAAATGATAATTTTTGTTAAACACTTGGAAACAAATGACAAAATTTAAAGGTTCAGACTCAAATGGTAATTTCTATAAAATGAAATTGTTAGGTCAATTGGTGTTCATTGACCTTGATAGGAGAGTAGGAGAAAAATCAGAATTTTGGACGAGAAAGATAATCATTTTGTTACAAAAAAACCCTACAAAAACATGCGAGGTTCAAATTCTAGTTTATTCTATTTAAAAATAATAATGCTAAACTGAAATAAGTTTTTTACGAACTAATGAAACTTGCTTAATAACCCAAGTTTTAATAAATACTCACTTTAAGAAGCCCATAAACAAAAGTTAACTTTAGTCTTCAACTCATTAACAAGCCCATGAGTCCTTACCCGATTTCCTCAAAATCGTAAAACACATAAACCTAACTTAAAATATTAAAAAAAAACCCGGCAATTAAACAATTACTCAAAAACGTGACCAGCGACTGAGACTGTGAGCCAGCCACCACCGTCGACGGCGACCACCACTCCGGCGACCACTAAAAGGTTAGTTTTCTTTGTGTTCTTTTTCTTGTTCAACCTCATAAAATTAGGTGTTTTTTTAGACATGATTAATGAGTAAAAAATATTTGCCACTGCTTCTGCCGCCAAGGTTTCGACTTTTTTTGATTTTGTTGCTGCTTATTTCTCTTGAGTCCAACACTGTGCTTGTTAAAGGATTCAATTTGTGGGTTTCTTTGATTTTACAACATCTGGACTTGAATTGGGTTGTAGTTTCAATTTATCATGGTTTGGGTAGAAGATTTACTTTATTTTGCATAAATTGCTCCAGAAACCTACATCCAATCTTTATTTAAATTGGTGTTACAAATGATTTAGCTCTTATCATTGAATATTTAGATGTGTCCTGTGTAATGTAACCAATTGCTGTCAGTAGCATGGAAAAGAGTATTGTATGGTTCCCTTTTGATCGTTTTGTTGTTTTTTGCTTCTCTGCTTTTACTGTTAACTGATCACAAAATCTGAATCACATGTTCTGAGCTTGTTTGAAATCTTAGTATTTAGATACCTTCCAAGAGCAAATCTACAATGTTCAATCTCCTAGTGTATTGTTGGGGGCAAGAAAAAGCTCATCTTTAGTGTTCAAAAGGACCAACCTTTAATTGTTTTTTTCTTCAATCGCAGCATCAGGGGCACCATAGAATTCCGGAATCCCTTTTTTCCCATCATATTTAGGGTTCAAAATGCCCAACAATAGAATTCCAGAGGAGTAGCTGAAGAATGATGATCATGTTGTGGTGATGAAGGACCACATATGATGGCGAGCTTTTAGATGTTTATTTGGGAATAATACAGATTTTGGAGTCAATCTCGTGCCATCAGGTAGTTAATTACTTGAATATTGTGTTGAAAATTATATATCGTGGTATATAGGTCAACCTTTGTTAATTGTATTGCTGTTCACATAAACTGAAATCTATCTAACTTGTTCAAATTTGAGTTTAAATCCACTTTTGTATAGAAAAATTTGATATAGTGAACTATGAATTTTTAAGTTCTGATGTCTATGCTAGTAAGTAGAGTTTGTAGGGAAGTGTATTGGTATCTAAGTATCTTACAGCGACTAATGTCATCGGTCCTCACACTTTTGATTTAGATAGTATACATATGTATATAGTCTTCTTATCCCCTATCATCAAAATGTCAGATTTCCCTACTCAGCTGCTAGTAGATTAGTAGTTGACAGTTATGGTAATGATTTTGTACCAATTTTAATAAGTTAAATTGATGATTGGCCCGGCCAGTGTTTGTGTTTACCTGCAGTCATCATTTGTTGTGTTTATTTGACCTGGCTCGTTTTTGCCCCACCTAAATAAAAATTTCTAGATTCACCACTGACAAGCCCTTCCAGTTAAAGCCATAGTATGATTTTTGAAGAATAATTGCCTCATCAGAAAATAGAATTCAATTTTGTAGTTAATTGAATAAGTTCATGTGTTGACGCATACCATGTAAAGAAAAATATTTATATTTAAATTAAAATAGTTTAAGACTATGAAAAATGAAGAATGCAATTTGAAAGATACCTGTAGCCTAAAAACAAATTTCTTTATGATGTGAACTTTCTTATCACTTGGAGCTCATAAACGAGATAACAATACCCCGGTATGAAAATGCAGGATGTAGGGTGGGTTGTAAATTCTTATTACTTAAAACTAAAGGTTAAATGGAGTAATGGACCAATATGGAGCATGAATTAGGCCAGATTTATTCAGTTGGATCGTTGATGCATCCAATGTCTTGTCAATCCACTGATATGATTATAAACCCTTTTTATATTTCATTGTATTCTTGTTTTAGCTGGGCTCAGTAATGGCCTCAAGGTTCCAGGCAGTGCCACTTGTATCCTCACCTACATACTCAAATGCGGTTGCATGGTCTAACGAAAACTTGGTCGCAGTTGCCTCTGGACACTTTGTTACTATCCTGGTAATTTTGTCTAGTATGTGCTTTTATGTCCTAAGGCCTAAACTTCCAAATTTTCATATTCATATAATCTTATATCATTTTGCAGAATCCTGCTATGCCATTTGGACCAAAAGGTTTAATCACGATTCCTGACAGCAAACCTTTTCCAATTGGTGTTATAGAGAGAAAAGGTGCTTGTGAATGTCTAGGTTAATTTATTTTGTTTATTTATTACTGGGACCTTTGAAATGCTAAGTTCAATTTTGTAGTTTTGATTAATGACATTGGAGCTCCATAACTAAGTTTCAGTTATGGGTTTGCTTATGTGATGTGGAATATTCACAGATTTGGCTTCTGGATGTATCTTGCCTACGTGTTTATCTCGTGACATTCGTCCTTGTGTACGCTCAGTATCTTGGTCTCCACTTGGATTGGCTCCTAATGCTGGGTATGAACTATTATAAATTAAGGCATGAAGCATTGTAAAAGTGACTTATAGGTTATTAGGTTTAAGCTTTGCTAGTAATAACTCCATGAAATGCTTAACTTTGTGTGAAATTTTTTTCTGTATAGGTGTTTGCTTGCTGTTTGCACCACCAAAGGGGTAGTTAAGGTCTATCGTTCCCCATTTTGTGAATTTTCTGCAGAGTGGGTCGAGGTATGCACTGGCCTAAGCCATTATAATGTACATCAGGATATCTTTATGATTCAGACAGGGCAAACCTACATGATATGTTGGATATGCACGTGTATGCACCGCACTCAAAAGAAATAAAAATTAGATGCTACTCTAGTGCATCCCTGGAAGAGTTGGTTAGGATAGAGACATACCCTGGTTAGCAATTGTAGATCAGTTAGACAGTTACATACTTTGATGCTTTTTATGTGCCCCACCTCAATTATCCTGAATTGAAGTTTTTGGATGCAAATCACATCATTGTTACTACTCACAACATATATTAAAGTATAATTTTGAAATGTGAAAAGGTCTACAGAAAAATAACCTTAAAGTTTTGTTGTTGTTGTTCAAAGAAGGTCAATGGAGTTTATTTCCCAGCCTAGTATTGTTGGTAGGATATCCCTAATATTTTTTGTTAAATAACTTAAATTGATTTTCTATCTTTGACCAGGTTCATCTTTTGTTTCTTTTTAGATTCAACTGATATTAAGTATTGCGTTGTGTATCTTGTTCTCTTTGTAGGTTATGGATGTATCTGAAATGTTACATACTTACTTGGAAAAAAACAGATATGGGGAGGCTCATGTTCCATCTCCAGAAGATGTAAGTTGACTAATATATGCTGTAACTTCCTATCTTATGTGTTGTTGCAATGATTTTTGATCAACCATCTTTCAAGTGTCAGGCTAGCCAAGCTGGTTTAGATGGAGGGGACAGTGATGATGGATCAGCAGCTCATTCAGGAATCAGAAGCAAAGACAGAAGAAAAATCAATCTCCCCTTGATAAGTGCAGAGCAGTATGTTTGTCGCAGTGCGATGCTTTCATCACTTGTTGTTGCGTGGTCCCCGATGCTTGATACCAAGTCAGGAAGGAGCTGTTGTATACTTGCCATTGGTGCGAAAAGTGGAAAAATATCATTTTGGAGAGTCCACGAACCGCAAAATTACTCCATAACACAAGGAGGCAATCCCTCACCTGTTGCATCACTTGTTGGATTTATCCAAGCCCACAATTCTTGGATCACAGCAATCAGTTTCTCAAAGTTTGTTTCTGATGATTCTCCTCAGATTCTATTATCTACAGGATCCTCGGATGGCAGGTGAGTTGGTTTTTGTCCTATTTATTCTTCTTGGCTATGCATTTAGTGTTAACCCGCTTGAAATTTTCTACTTATTCTGTTTTTAATGATTTCAGTGTGAGAATCTGGAGAGGATACATTGATGACCTGCTGAAATCCACTGTAGATGATCATGCTTCATTTTCTCTGTTGAAGGAGGTCAGTGTTTTGTGCTAGTTAAAGTTCCATTTGTTTCATACGAGCTCCATTAATATAGATTTATATTTTGAATGTAAATAGGTTTTAAATGTTGGTTCAAGCCCTTCCTCTGTACTTTCACTTATTGTTCCAGATACTTCCCCACACAAGATAATCTTGGCTGTTGGCAAAGGTTCTGGGTCTGTAGAAATATTCACTTATGACACCTCCATTGGAAAACTTGATGTATCTGGTGCGGATTGTGCACATGACCAAGTTGTAAGCTTCCATGAGTTTCTCCTAATAGTTGGTGATTTACGTCCATAGAACTTAACATTCACTGCTGGTGGTGAGTCAGGTTACAGGTTTGGCTTGGGCTTATGACGGACAATGCTTGTACAGCTGTAGCCAGGTACTGAGTTCGACCATGTCCTGTGCCTAAATAGTACAATATGATATACAATACTTATGCATGTAGGCTCGGTTTTGGTTTCTGGCTTGCCAATCCTGGATCCTGAAAAGTTGAAATGACACCGGTTTTATAAGCCTAAGCCTTGCATAGGTTCTGCTTCCATGGCCTTTTATAGGATCATATAAGCTTGAGCCTTATCTTGAATTCTTGGTTCATCTGAAATTGTAACATATT
Organism: Flaveria robusta; assembly: GCA_025506415.1. NCBI lineage: Eukaryota > Viridiplantae > Streptophyta > Magnoliopsida > Asterales > Asteraceae > Flaveria > Flaveria robusta. Next base: position 18,835,560 of record CM046469.1, on the reverse strand, counting down.
AAAAGCAAGTCTGCAATTAAAGTTTAAACTAATTACAAATGTCAAACGCCAAGACAGGTGGACTAAAACACGATTGCATTGCATCTCATATAAGATTGTTATGCTCAGCACATCAACTCACATAATTACTTATCCCTAACCAAGCTAGGCTTGGATGGTCAAAAGAGCCAACTCTGGGTGTGTTTGAGCTTGTGAGCTCACAAGCAGGGTACTATATTTCTTCTGGGAGCTGATAGCTCTAATGGTTTGTCATAGCAGTCAATTCGTTAGTCAAGTTGAGAATCGGCATACTTATTCCATGCATTTAATCTAAGAGAATTCATAGATTTGCTTCAACATTTTCAAGGACAACTTATATGATCTGTACAAGTATAGTACAGAAAAAAACCTACTACTAATATTTAAATGCGCTAGGGTGTACATGGTCTGTTTTTATGCTTTTTTTTACGGTGTACCTACTACAAAACCATTAGAAACAGTTTTAGATGCTTTGGTCCTTTGTTGGTTGTTAAGAGAACATATGGGACGTTTTAACTCACATGTGGACACCTATTCACATGTGACTACCTTCAATCTGGGCCCTTCAATCTTTTGATCTGAGGGCTAGATGTGTTCTTTTGTTTTCAAGAGTTACAATGTTTTTGGGTCTGTGAGCCTAATCAAGCTTGAGGGGTCTAAAGCTCAGGTTCATGCTTGTTCATTAAAAAACTCCTAGTTAAGCTCTAGCTGAGCTAAGTTTGAGTATTACGGCTCACTTACACCACTACCTAATATGATGGCGAATTTGATGTCTGGTTTGCTAACGGGACTCATATTGTTTGCTCAATGATTTTGTATAATGGTTTTTTAAGATTTGACAACAATACCATCGATTATGGAGACACTAATCATATAAAATGAGAAATGACTGCTAAAGCAGAAAAGTCTGATTCTCTCTTTATTTTTTACAAAAATTAGCCTGTCTTTCAGCTTGCATTTTTAACTCAGCTCATAAGAAAATTTATGCACCTTTTTTCACTTTTCACAGGATAATTCTCTGCGTAGTTGGATCATGAAAGGAGATTCACTCCACAAAGTACCTTTACCTACAAATGTTCTTGGTGTTAAGGTGTCCACCGATGTATGATTTGACTCTCTTCTTTATTTGTAGCATTTATGTTGTCTCAAAATAAAAGTAATGCACCAAGGACATGGTTTGAACTTTTATCAAAGAGTTTCATTATTAGTCAAATGTCTGTTGATAAAAAAATACAGTAGAGGGATCTTCTCTGCCAAATTTATTGTAATTCTAATCTTATGATGACCACTAAAGGCAGATAAGTTGTTGCATTTACTTTGGGACAACCAACAATGAAATTTTACATTTATTTTGGGATGGAGGAGTGTATTGACTACGACATAAATCTTTTGGCAGATTCCTAATGTATCGGATGCTTGTTTTGGCATAGCAGTATCCCCTGCCAATCTTGTGTTTGCTGTGGTATGATTCATGTTCCTTAAATCTGCTTCCAAAAATATATTAAATTGTCGAGTAGTCACCATATATAAACAATTTTGCATGGTATGTAGGAGTTAGAATTTTCAATAATACCACTATCCATGGCCTATATTCTTCTTAAGAAACCTCCTGCAGCTAAATAAATTGTAATGCACATAGGAAAATGTCTTTTTTTTGCACTGTTATGGATCTGCATGTTTGTGGGTTGATGGAACATGAGCCACTTTTTTGAGTGGAAGGTGTCACCCAACATAACATCAGATCTATGAATTTTTATAGCGAAATAGTAGTGCATAGTGCCTCCTTGTCATTTAAGGTTTATGCATTAAGAATTTTCTCTTGTTACAAAGGAAGAGTTTGCTCCCTCTGCATTTGATCAGTTGTCATCATTTCACATTTATGTCTATTCTAGCCTCTCTCTCTCTCTCTCTCTCACTTACTCTTTCTATGTATAGAAAATTCTTTAATTGTCGTATGATGCTCCAGAAATTGCATTAGAAAAAAAGAATAAAAAGTTGGTCTATGATAACGCCAAATTAGTATTTACGAAATTTATAATAATAATTTTATTTTCTGTGGATCTTTGTTGTATTTTCTTGTACTTATTGTAGTGCTTAATGTAATTGCTGACATTTTTCCAAAAATTAAATGTGTTCGTATGAAGTTTGAACTTGAAAAATATTTATATGACATTCAAAGTCAAATTAGGAACACTAACAAACAATAGAGGGAGTAATTTGATAATCTTGAAAACAAGTCTTCAGTGACTATCGCATTTGTATTTTTAAACCTGATGTTCATCTTACTCTTCTTAGCATTGTATGCCTTTGAGTGATTGTTTAGTTTGTTGCTAGTGACACATAAGAAAAACCCTTTATACGTCTTTTTAGTCACCACACATAAATTTTCCTAAATTTGTAAAGCATTTAACAAAGTGCTTAGCAAATAAGTTCATTGATCTACTCTTAAACTAGAGATTTCCCAAATTTTGCAGGTTCGAAGCTTTGATGTTAATCTGTTAAACCCAATGTATCAGGCAAGGTAAGTCTACTTTTAGGATATACTTTTCAAGTTATGTTCACATGTGTGTTATGGAAGTGTAATGAGAAAATAGATTTTAGAACAATGTAAAATTGTAGATCCACTATTTTGATAATCTTGAAAACAATGATTTTATACCCTCGTCAATGTTTTATAATTATTAATAATGATAAATAAGGCAATTTTAGATTTCAACTCTGCCACAAAGTGTAATATTGCATAATAAAAAATATTGATTTTTTTATCTTTGTAATTTCTAATGCAGATCACAGAAGGCTGTTGTTGAGTTCTTCTGGATTGGTGGGCAAAAGCTGCAAGATCATGGTGAATCTGTTGATGAAAATTTCCCTGGTTTTCCTAACATGGACTTGGTAAATTGGGGGCATAACATACTATGGTCTTTAAATCAGTATGAGCATCATCTTGATAAGCCTTTAGTTTTATGGGACATGATAGCAGCATTATCGGCTTTCATCAAATCTGAAGGTAACTATGTAGAGCAAATACTGGTTAAATGGCTGATGTCCAGTCTTGGATTCAAGTGGGATCCTTCTCTTGGAATCGTTTTGCCACATGTCTATGGACGTCTCTCGGAACTAACTTCACGCCAATTGCATCTACTTAACCTTATTAACAGGCATGTTATGCTTAGAGAAGCCAAGTCGAATGACGAAGAGCAGAGATCTGAGAGGGATGAACCAAAACTATGGATTAAGCTTCTTAAAATGTGTGAAAAAGATATTCAAGAAAGGCTCGTTGCTTGTAGTTTTTCTGCCACACTAAACGGTAATTGGCGGCATGTTGGATTGGCACAGATGAGACAGTGGGTCGCAAAAAATGACAATATAGTTCAAGATCATGTGAAACTCCTTGCTTCAGAAATCAAGAAGATTGAGAAAAGGTATAGTGTTTGTGAAAATAAAAGGCATTAGTAGAATTTGTTTTTACTAGTAGTTATTTATGTACACTGTTCATACCCAGATATGTAGCAGAAGCAGAAGAGGAGTGTTGTAGCTACTGTTCAGCAGGGGTTCCATTTGAGGATGCAGAAGTTGCATATTGCCAAAGAGCTGAAAAGCATAAACTGGCAAGATGTGCAGTTTCTATGATTGTGTGCCCTCTTTCTCCATTATGGTTTTGTGTATCTTGCAACAGATGGGTCTCAAATTTGGCTCCAGAGACTCTATTTACATTGCTCAGGTACCCTCCACCTGTGCACAAGAAATTGCAAAATGATGAAATAATATTGTCAAAACCGTTGTGTCCATTTTGTGGGATCCTGCTGCAAAGGTTGCAGCCCGAGTTTCTACTATCAACGATACCTGTATAGATCCTATGTGGTTCTCAGGAGTTTTCAACTTCATTTTTGTTTGTAAGTTATTTTTCTTCTTTAAACCCCCTTTTATTCAGAATATATGATGGCCTTAAAACTATTTCGTTGGAATTGAGGGATAGTTGGATGCTATTTGCATTTGTTTGTTGTGCTTATGAGTGATTGGAAATCTTACTATGTTTTTTTTTGGTTAGATATTGACAGTTGCTCGAAGTAGAAACCTGTTCAGGGGTCCTGTTAAATTCTGCACAAACAGCCAACTATCAAACTATGAGCATGGCAAGCAGGTGTACTAAATCTCTTTAGTTATGTTTAAGATATATAGTTTTTGTGTGTATGTAATTTATGTACATATGCATACACACATCAATGTTCACATTTGCACATGCATATGTACATGGCATATGTTGTTTTGACATGGGGGGATTTTCAGTGTGGAAATAAATCCCCTGCACTTGGTAGAGTTTCAGCAAGCTTCTCTTCCAACCGATGCCATATATGCCCATACATGTATTGTGTACATAAATTTTTGGATAAAAATATAAACATGTGTCTGCATTTTCATATACATAAATATGTTCATGTATGCAAGTATGTTTTGATGTGTATTTTCATATGTATGATATGTCTAAGTTTGTATATATACATGTACGCATGTGCATATATGTAGGGTTGGGTTTAAATAAAAACCAAGGTAAATTGTGAAAACCAGTAAACCAAATCTTCATCTTTGATGTATTAAGATCAACGACTCCTATTTTTTTTTGACTTTTTGCACACATCGTCCCTAACGAGTACAAGCTTCTATTTTTTATTCAAAAAAATATGATTGATCTTAATACAATCAAAGGTGGAGATTTAGTTTATTGGTTTTCACAATTTCTCTTGGTTTTCATTTGAACCCAACCATATACGTAAAGATGTGTATTTGTATAATTGTATGTGTATAAACTATGTATGCTGTATGCTCTTACATAAAAAAGATTTGCACGCATGCTAATAACAATACTTGATGAATCTCATAGATGACATTAACATTAAAGAAGATAACGAAGCAAAAAATTCAAGTGGTGGCTAATCTAAAATTAAATTTGGTCCATGAAAGCACAAAACAGACTGAAGCAAAGTGTCTTGTGTGTTAACTTCTCAGCTTTACGAGCTGATTCTACCTGGACCCTTTTGTGTACCCCTGTACATGGTTTAGCCTCTACTTTCCCATGCGTATAGGCGTATAGCTGTAAGCCCTAGTATTCGCCTACAAATTGACATTCAGTCCTGCAAGATCTATGTATGTTGAGAATTTTTGCATGTAATTGTTACAATTAGCATCAAATGGAACTATTGTCATGTTAATATATATAGCTGAATACATTTATAGCATCAATTAAAACTATTGTCATGTTAATATATATAGTTAAATGCATTTAGCATCAAATGAAACTACTGTCATGTTAGATGAATGGGCTGACTCGAGTGAGTACTTGTGTCATGTGCTATGTCAATGATCTCTGTGACTTGAGGTAAAAGTCGTCATCACCTTTTATTTGCTATGCTTCTCTTTTGATAGACAGGATGGATCACAGTTGTGTTGATATGACTGATGTTTCTAATTAAGAATATCATGAGAAATGTTAATTCTATTGAAGGGGACTGCTTAAAAGTTTGTTGCGAGTAGTATTCAAAAGAACATTTACTTGTCAATGACATTGTCTCCTATTATATGTATATGCTGTTATGTTTTTGAGCTAGTCTAGTGTGTGAGAGATTATTTATATTGAATCATTTTGTTTGCAGGAAACATTGCATAGCTGCATGCTACAAAAAATGTGCTGAAGATAACAGACCTAGTGAAGTATGGTTCTAACCATAGTATATGGATATGCTACTTCACTCTTGAAGGCTAAGTTATGTCTGAATTGCAAGTGCTCCTAACCTTAGTTTATTTGAGTGACTAAATTGTAGATCGAAGTGTTGTTTTGTCACAAGATGCAGCCGACTTGTTCTTGAGTGATAACGTGTAGGTGTATTGCATGACCTCCATAGATGATGCGTTAGCAGGGAAACATATCCTGTAGAAGCAAGTATGAGAAGAAAGGAGATTCTCAAATGTGGTCTAATTTTCTACCAACAATTGATAACAACTTACTATTGATGTATCAGTTCTTTCATATCATCAAAATTTGGCAATTTTTAACCCGTCTTCATTAGGGGTTTGCCCCTTGGACCCAACTACCCTGTTACACAGGGGGTTTCGGGAAATACACTAAATAATATTCTCATTATTGACCAATATATAATCGACCATGCAATGTCACACGCTCTGCTCGTGAAATGCTGTCAAAAGATTCGGCCAACATTTATGATCTGTGAATAAGCATGTCATGCAGCTCCTCATACTGATCCTTCACTGCTAGAAGCAACATTATAATCAAATGCCTCCTTTGAGAACCTTATGCTCCAGAATCCATTTATAATCAATTTTCTCCCCTCTTGGCATATGTTAATCATTAGCTAGATAACACAAATAAGCCTTGATATGTCCCAAACTGTCCTCTCACCTAGATACAGTACAACATGTTGAAACCGATCCATGTATGCACTAGCATAAAGCATAATATTTTCTTGAGACCGATCGAATATTACGCGAGTAGTGCTCCTTAAAAACTAACAGCACAAGTCCAACCCTTTGAGATTTCACAACTGAACCCAGCCCCTCTAGAATGCCAAACTAATACATTCTGTCCCTTAATTCTTCCGACATTACCCTCAAACAATAAAACAAAACAACTTGCATTAGAATAAAATATAAAGGGGCCCATATACACATGTCACTAACAATTTCTCACGCTTTCTTTTCAAACGGCCGTTTGAGGTTGTTTCAAAAAGTCATATGAAGGTTAAGACTTGTGTTATATTCCTTTTACTTTTCAAAGCCGTTTGAGTTTTGGTTGAGTAGTCATTTGAGTTGATGTATTTGACTTTGGGCGTGGTGTAGGAATAGTAAGACCTGATAAAAAACTAAACAAAATATAACAAGATCGAGTTGTATATTGTCAAACAATTCAAATTCAATAATGGTTGCCAATTTTGTGTTCAATAACTTGTTGTATGCTAATAAATTTTATACTAGTTGTAGTTGTATTCTTAATAATGTGTGAGTATTCTTATCTAATTTTAACATGTAATTTACAAGCCTTACCCTTTGTACCTTTCATCGATATATAATTGTATATAAAAGAGTTTGCACTTAGACAATCTCCGATAGGTGTTTTTCATGCCCAAAAACAACGATGTGGATGTTTATCAAGTTCTTTACCATTTGGGAGGGGTGTTGTTAAAGCACCTGTTCTTCCCCATGAACTCTTAAACCGAGTTGGTGTGGGGCCCACATTTATATTAGAGAGAGAAATTTGTGGTTAAAAATTAAAGATGTGGTAATGCTTTGATAATGTTTTTGAGTTTTTTCATTAGTGATAATTTTTAAGGTTTCAAAGAAAGAGTATTTTTATCTGTGTTAGGAGACTAGACATGTTTTTAATTTTTTTTAAAGACTTCTCATTAGTGATGCTCTTACGTGTACATTTGTATTTTATTGCCGAATACGGACACATACCATAAAAATATAAAATCAATAACAAGGCCCAAATTTACAATTATATCTATCGGTCGACCGTCGATCATATATTATTTTCAACTACACCAACTCCTTACTCCCAACCAATATCACTTATCCAGAGTGCATTAATAGGTTTTATTGGTTTCCAAACTAAAATCCTATAAATCTTTAGTCACTAACACGTTCTTAATAATAGTACTTTGAGATAATAATCCACGTACATGTCTATCTTAATATATAAAACACATTTTACTTTGGATTATGAAATTAGTTAAAAGTTTAGTTATCAAAAATGTACATCAACACTTTTTATTTAATAAAAAGTTTGGCCTCGAATACGATTAATTAGTATAATTAATCAACGCGAGTGTAACGTTGATTGTATATATATTTAACATTGTAACTCGCATATATTCATTCAATCACCGCTCGTCTTGGTTTTCGCTGAAAATGCATGCATGTAGTACCAAATATAGCAATTGATCATAAATACTAAAGCTTATTTCAAGTCTCTATAAATACGCTATACGAAATTCATTTGCTAACATATACAACCAAAATGGCTCAGCCCCTTCTCCTCATGACAATAGCTCTCTTCGGTGCAATCCTCGTGAATGGAGGTGGTGACCCCGTTAATGGAGCTGGGGCTTGGAGCGTCGATAAGACTTACTACTACAAAGAGCTAGGGGAGTACGCGGTTGCATGTCACAACCTTGTGTCCCAAAACCATCTAACATTTCAAAAGGTGATCACATGTGACACCCTTCCCGGGCTCAATCACAAGTTGACCATAGCTGCGACCGATGGTAGTATTACACATACCTATGAAGCTGTGGTTTGTTACAAACCAGTGATACAGTACAAGAAACTTATTTCCTTTAAACTGGTTTAAAGGAAATTTGATGTATTACCAATAAAGTTTAAATAAAATAAATGAATAAATAAACTTCAAAAATGTATTCATCTACTTTTATATAGTTTCCATTCGTCTACTGAATTATGTACACTCAAGTTATTGCAATCTATTTAAATAAAGAAGCTTGCTAGCATTTTTGAATGTATAGTTTTCCAAGTAACGATTCAGCCATTAACTAAACCCTAATATCAGTTATTGCCTGTATGAATGGATCATTAATTCTGTCTGTTTTTGTTAATTTTACACCCTAATATATTATAGATAACCACACATCACCTATATACAGAGATCAACGATTTGTACCATGTATCGATACTATACGGAACTTGTACCGACCAAACAAAAACAGTATGGGTACCGGTATTTGATTTGCCTAATTTTGGTATCGGTATCCAGGGCCGGGTCAACAATTGTGGGGGCCTAAAGCGAAATAAAAAATTGAGGCTCTCGTCTATATATTATTCTTAAACATCTTTGATTTTTACAAGCGACGTAAACAAATTTGTTTATAGTTTGACAAAAAACAACTTATGGCAAATTAAGTGATAAACATACAACAATATATATTAACATAAAGAGAAAAATCAATTATAATTATAGATTAAAATCAAAAGAGTTAACAATTAATTAAACTAACAAAAAGACAATAATAGATTAAAATAATGAGCATAAATCTAGATCAAACAATAGTAGTAGATTAGGTGATTGATAGAAAAAATAATTTAAAGTTGATGAACCGGCCTAAAAGAACTCTTAGGCATTAACAGTCGATAAACTTTTGATGAGCCAAGTTTTATAAGTCGACCTCAATAAATTAACTTTTGTAAGTCGACCTTGATAAACCTTCAATCATTTTGTTATTCTTTTTATATTTTTTAAAAAACAAATATTGATTAGATTATAATATATATTTTACCTTAGAATATAAAAAAACGTATTATTTTTCTTTTTTAAAATTGGGGCCCTTAAAATTTGAGGGTATAAAACAGTTGTTTTAGTTGTTTATAATGTAAAGACGCCCCTTGTCCGTATCATAAAAAACCAAAAGGTATGGAGCATTGAAAAATAAAATTTTTTAAACTATTTTCATATAATTGTTGGGACATTTTAAATATTTTATGTTTCAAGTTTAAGATTACGAATGTTTTTGTCGAGAAATCTGAGACTCAACACTTTGAACACATAAAAATGCCAAACCTTTATTGATAGACCCTAAAAATTAAAGAAAGCCAATTAGACAAGAAAACTTATCTATAGAATATATATATATATATATATATATATATATATATATATAAAATAAAAAAATATTTCTTTTGCCACATGTCATTCACTTAAACAATATTTTTAACACTTGTTATTTCTTTAAACATTTTCAATTCATTTTCACTACAAAAATGTATTATGGTAATTTAAATAATTAAAATAATTTATCTCTCTTAATAAATATCAATTTTATTAATTGACACAATTCTCTCTCATCTAGATTTTTTAAAATCAAGCTATATTTTCAAAAATAAACTTTATTAAGAAAATTAAAAATTGTATCTTTTTATTAAAATAGAAATAATAAAAAACAAAATTTTTATATAATATAAATTTTTTTAAATCTGTCCTTTTTTAAAAATAATATTTATAAAACCTTTTTGAAACATAATATTTTAAATCGGTCTTTTTTTAAAAAATTATAAAAAGTATGAAATTTTCTAAAAGAAGTTTTATTAAAACAATTAGAATAATTTGAAAACTAAGTTTTAAATAAACAAGTTTTTTATAACAATAAATTTTTTAGAGTTAATTTCAGTTTTACTCCCTAAGATTTAACTAAAGTAACCATTTTCTTCCAAAAGATTAAAAACATCAATTTACCTCCCAAGGTTTCATATGTTGTTTCAATTTCACTCAAAAAGTTTTATTGTTTTAGATAAAATTAAAACAACTAGTGAAACTTTTGAATTAAAATTAAAACAATTTTTGAAACTTTTGGAGGTAAATTGATGTTTCTAATCTTTTGGAGGAAAATAGTTATTTTTAACAAACCTAGAAGAGTAAAATTGAACTTAACTCAATTTTTTATAAAATAATCTCAAAACAAATATTTAAAAATAATATATTTGGATAAGAGAGTTAAAAAATAGTATAATTGTTTTATTTCTTAAACTATTACGCATATTTAATTTTAATCATATCTTATATTAAAATATCATAATGTAACTTTTCATGTTTATTACTAACTATAATCCATTTAATGAATGGGTTTTTAGCCTATCTATTTATTTATATATTTATATATCTATAACAAAGAAAATTTAAAATAAGACTTGATATAATTGTAAGTTTTATTATACTAACTTTCTCATTTCTTTTTATTATTATTAACAATATTGAATACTAATAATATTAATCATACCATTTTCATATTAAAATTATATAATTTAATAAATTAAAACCTATTTTTTAATTAAAATCACACTTTTTAAAAATAAAATTTTTATAAAGTACATAATACAACAAACTTTTTTTAAAATAAATTCATTTTTCTTAAAATAAAATATTTAAAACCCATATTTTTTTATTAAATAAAAGTTTAAGAAAATATATTATTGTTTATTTACGTAAAGTAGCTATTCATATACAATTATAATAATATTTTATCTTCAAACGTAGTTTTATAATTTGTAATTTTTTATTTGTAATTATTTAATATTTTATTTATTCAACCCGTGTAATACACGTGGTATTAACCTAGTCACCAATATGATGAAGAAAACATAACGAACAGACTGATCAACATGATCACAACAAAGAGGCCCTGTTTGGGATTGCTTTTTTTATTGAAAAAGACTTTTGATAAAAATGACTTATTAACTTATGACTTTTGAAAAAAAGTTTTTAAAAAAGTGTTTGATTAGCTTATAAACTTAAATGTCGTAAAATGACCAAAAGAGACATTTTTTTTAAAATGAGTGGAGTTAATAGGAAGGTAGTAAAGAGGTATAATAAAAAATTAGAATAAAAGTCGTTTTTAACTCCATACTTTTCAAAATCTACTTTTTACACTATATGAAATGTCAGTTTGAAAAATGATTTTGGGTTTATCAAACATTTTTTTGACTTATTAAATTTTCAAAAATTAATAAGTTAAAAGTAGATTTAAAATAAGAAATCCCAAACACCCATAGACTAATCTCTAAACATCAGAGAATAGAGATTATGACTTCATCCGGATGAAAGTCAACAAAGACAAACCAAAGAAGATAAAGAGCTGTATGTATGCACTCTTCTTCAACACAAGATTACCCATTAATGAAGACGGTAATAGCACAGAAGATAGTGGACATGATGTTGAGAGGTTAAAACCCTAGACACATGAAGATGAAGGCTACTGAAGATGAAGAATGCCTCCCTTCTTTTGTTATATGCCAAACTAGATTTTTTACCCGCCGCGCATTGCCGCGGCATCGTACGTACGTACGCATGCGCCGTGATAAAGTATAGACTACAATCGATCCAAGTCGTTTCCAAACTAAATTTACTGCATTACGTAGAGCGACTCGAATTTATACCATTGAATGAGAACGTATTATATTTGACCCGTTTTTTTTTCAAACAAAAATTATTTCGAAACATACACTTACAGTCGTTTCTACTCGTTCCAAACTAAATTTACGTCGAAACGTAAAAGAAATGAAAACATAAGGGTCAAGTTATAATTTGACAAAAATAAAAAAAAAAGTATGAAAAAAGGAAAGAAAAAAGAAAAAAAAAACTTTTTGGCTCATCCCGTGGTTCGAACCAAAGCCATTTGTTTAAAAGTTGAAAAAACAAACCACTAAACCAAAAAGCAACTTATGTCTAAAGTTAGAAAGTATTATATATAACAACAATTTATATAGAATAAAAAAATTAAAAAATCCACCGACCTTTGCAAACGTGTATATACCAGAACTTTATAAACCCGAGGAGGTGAAAGTGGCATATTACAAAGTTTTTAAGAGGTAAAAAATCACTAATTAAAAAAGATTCATGTTGTGGGAATCGAACCCACGACCTGTCAAATAAAAAGCATGTCTTTTACCGCTGCGCCAAACGTGCAAATCAGTTCTATTACAGAAACACGTATATATATATATATACACATTAAATACGGACAAAACAAAAAAATAATAAAATATTTGAAATAACCAATGAGCATTTGACACGTGGCAAGGCCGGTGGAACACCCCACCGACCTTTACAAATGTGTATATATACAATAAGACAGGAGAAATGAAGACAAGGCCTGATAAGATCATAAGCCCACTACAAGATGAGCCCAACTTCACATCTATTCTGCCACAAGTTTATATTCAATTCAACAGCAACCCAATACCATGTAACAACTCAAACATGAAAGAAAAAAAAACCGACGATTAGAAAATAATAATATAACTATGTTTGATATTGAATTGAAAAAATGTATATATTAACATCCCTTTAATTCAATAAGGAAGCATAACAAAAAAGTTTATCTCTTATAAGAAAAGATATTAATTAATCCTTTTGAATCAACTTTTCTTTTTATCTTTTTTGTCACAATAAAGTTGTCAAGTGAGAATACATGTCGAAACATTTTGTCTCGAGCAAATATTTCCACACTTAATGGAACATGAATTAATATAAAAAGTTGAAAATTCAGATTAAGTCCTAGACATTTTGCTAAAGATTTGAAAACACAAATTAAGGGGTGATCGAGATTGCGATGCCAATGTTAGACATGATAATAGGAAGTGTTGAAGAAATATATAGAAGCCAAGAAGAGAAGATAAACCAACTTAGATGCCAAGCTTAAGTCTGGCAAAATGATAAAAGATCTGCTAAAACGTAAGATAGTAATTTGATGGAAAAAAATTTCTGTAAACATGATAACTTGTGTCTGAAATAAAGGAGGAAAGGAATCAACTTGGATAAACAGTTGTAAACATGATAACTTGTGTCTGAAATAAAGGAGGAAAGGAATCAACTTGGATAAACATTTGATCACTTGTCTATAAATAACAGTCGCGCCAAAGTGATGAGAGCTCAAATACATCCTTTGAGCACGAGTAATTCAAAGCATCAAACAAATACTCACATAGAGCAATAGTGAACCAACATCATCTTAGAAACTTTGTTGCTTTAGTTATAAAATTTATTTGTGTAATTCAAATCATCAAACAAATACTCACATAGAGCAACAGTAATTCTCCCAATCACATTAGCCGTGCCCCCATGTGAAGATCCTTCACAAAACCGAGATAGAAAAAATTCAACCAGAACTTGATTAGTTTTACAAGTTTTGCAGCCGAAATTTAATTATTTCGTTATTTTGGTACACATAAAATGTTGATTGATGATAGACAACACAAAGGGGTGCAGTATATATTTTAGTGTTACCGGTGTGGGAGATAGGCAAGATTTTATCGTCACTAAACAAAGACTTATTTAAAGCATGCTTCCTAGATACAAAAACGGTCCTTCTTAATTAAGGGGAAAGACTTTTTCCCCAACCTTTCCGATCCTAAGATTTTTTTTCCATGTCTGAGTTTTAATTTTTTTTTGTTTGAATCTTAAATCATGATTGATTAATTTCATTTGCTAGATTGTTTTTATTATTATTATTATTATTATTATTATTATTATTATTCCTTTTAGTTGTAAGGGTCTAGATCTGGCGTTACATTATTGAGGGAATGCATATGCCATCATAGTGTTGCAAGGTGTGTTACATAACCACATCATGCTTATGGGAAAAATTGGACAGAGTGGAAAGTGAGCTGGGGAAGATAGATTTTACTTTAGTCTGTGTTTTTTTCCACCTATTATTAAACGTTTTGATACCATTAGACTATAAATGTTTTGTATTATTAAACGTTTTGATACCATTAGACTATAAATCCTTTGGTTGATGGATGGATTTCTAATTCGACAATTGTCTTAGCGTGTTTCTAAATGTTTTCACTTTCGGGTTATGTATGCTCAAAGCAATTGAATTGAAGATCTGAAGGGAGGGCATAGACAACACATGCCATACCCATTAACTTATACACACCCATACATTCACAAACCATTTCTTGTGCAAAGTATTTAATATTATTAGCTAGGCTCCATTCCGATACCCATACCCACACATTGTAATCAATCTTTTATATACATTCATACTCAAATAATAGAATGGAATTAATGGAGAATTGAATGAATAATTTATCAAAAAGTGGTTGGAGACAATTAGGAGCAGCTCTCAAGTAATTAGTGAACTTGTTCATGATTTGCTATTTATTAGCTCCATATGGAAATTAAACTAAACAGTAGAAATGCCAAAGAACACAACAAGAACTGAAGCTGTTAAATTGAATTCCATTCAAATATTATATATATAAAAAAGGGTTAATGGATTTAAATACTCCCAACTATTGGGAATTAGCCACTGCCACCCCCTAGTATCATTTTGACGAATATAACTCCCAAGTAAACACTTTGGTGTCTGTATCACCCGCCGTTTGTCAAAACCCTAACAAATGATATAAAACATATGACACAATGAACGTATATAACACAATGAGCTGATTTATTTGACACAATAACCAAAATAAATCAGTTCATTTGTTAGGGGTTTGACAAACGGCGGGTGATACAGACACCGAAGTGTTTACTTGGGAGTTATATTCGTCAAAATGATACTTGGGGGTGGCAGCGGCCAATTACCAACAGGTAGGAGTATTTAAATCCATTAGCCCTATATAAAAAGATTAGGTGTTAACACACCTTTTACTTAAAAACTTATAAACTCTACCACAAACTTCGATCAAAACAACTTTTCATAGAATTATATCAGGTGTCACTAAATTTTGGCTTTGAAAACAAGGATAAAACTATCATTTTACCCCTCCATAAACTTTTTTTAAATTAATATCTCATTCATTCATTTCTTTCTTTTCTTAAAAAGAAAAAGATTCCTCCACTTTTTTAAAACCTTGATTAACTTTTTAAAAAAAATACACCATTAAATCCATAGTATTTTTATATTGGGTTATTGGATTTTAATAATCTCAAGTTTCATTTATTGGCCGGGATTAATTCCAACTCAGAAAATGTTTGCAGACACTCCCAACTTTAAATTTATTTTCCTCCAACGATCCCTTACTAACTTAGAGTTAACCGCGGTTAGTTTTTTTGATAAAATGGGACCAACATTGAGCCAATTTTCAACTACGCTGCCGCCCAGCCTCCATCAAGTTTGTTTTTTGGTGTCTAGTCTCCAACGTCACCTAACAAGTCCACAACTTCTGAATCATGATCTCTATATTGTCTCCATCAAGTTTGTTTTTGGTTCAGATCAGAAGGTGAAGATTGACGGGTTTTAGGGTGCGGAAGTTTTAGATTGACGTACCAGATAATTGATTTCAACTTTCTGCTTAATGTTTTAGCCATAAAAACAGTCCATATTATCGAAAAAACTAACGGTGTTAACTCTCAGTTAGTTAAAGATCGTTGAAAGAAAATAAGCTCAAAGTTGAGATTGTCTGTAATCATTTCTTGAGTTGGGATTAATCCCGGTCAATAAATAAAAGTTGGGATTATTAAAATCCAATAACCTTTTTATATTTGATTTCGTTATAGTTTTTTCAAGACACTTATCTTGATGTCATGCATTCAATCAATGTTCATGTTTAAACTTTATTTTTTTGGGACAGGAGGTGAAATTAATATATTCAATCAACATTCATGTTGAAAATATACACGTGTCATATATTAAGTCAATAATATATGTATTTGCTTTTAGTGTATTTTAATTATATAGATGGAGACAATATAGAGATCATGATTCAGAAGTTGTGGACTTGTTTAGTAAATGCATGCGTGCACACAACCCAACCAAACACAATCGTATGGCTATCAAAGCCGCCTGCGACGTAACGTCCAACATTTACTCTAGTCAATAACATAGACGATCGACATATAAGATGAGATAGGCGAGAGTGTTTGTGTGTTTCCATATAAACACAAGCTTACCGACCAGCGTCGGGAAAGCATATCATAAAAAAGAAAACTTTTTAACATGGTGTGTATTACAAGAGTAAAAAGTTTATTTGTAAAACCTTAGATGTAATCAAATTAAACATTTTCGAAACTATGTTGTTGAGCGTTAACTCGTTAAGAAACGTGAAACAGAGTTTAAGAATAGACTAAGTAAAAATAGATATATTATATTTGACCGGATTTGATTTTAAATAAAATTTATATTGTAACATGGGTTAAAAGACCATATCGCGATGTTATATTTAGAATTAACAGAAAATTATACTTTTAAATTATAAAAGAAAAACAAAAAGACGTCAAACCTGCAAGTTTCAAGGGCTAAGTTTTAAATAAATTTTATAGTGAATTGTAGATTAAAATAAACACATCTCAACAGTATATTGGTAATATTGCTATGAAAATGAAATGTTAAGGAACACGAAAGCGAGTTTTGAATGTATATTGTATTTGTCTTGGTTCGGTTGTGGATAATTTTTATAACATAACGTAGATAAAAATAATAATGTCACCAGGATGTATTTAGAATTTAATATAATAAAATATCTAAAAGTAATTTATAATGTAATAATATTAAATATAAAAATCAAAGGCAAGTGATATATTTGAAATTTAAGAAAAAATATATTGTGAAAATGAAGCTTTAAGTAACACGAAAGCGAATTTAACTGAATGCATATTGTATTTTTTTCTATATGGTATTGATAAAATTTATAAAATGATAAAAACAACAACTTCAGATGATTTTATAATATTTACAAACGAAAAAAACAAATTAAAACGCTCTAAAAGTCTCCACCCCATACCGATATATTTTGTGGTGGGATGCATTGCTACTGGCCCAATTTCAAGTATTGGTTGTGGTTCGCCTTCAAATTATTAATTAATAATAAAGTGAAGAAAAAAAATAAAAAATAATATAATTTTCAAAATACTGTTTATTATGGCTATGATTGAGAGTGGTCATTCTATTGGACGCTACTTTTCTCTGACTGTTTGAAGATGTTGATGACGCAAATACATTTCGTGCTTTTAACCCGACTTAAGATAAAGAAACTTATTCAAGTGTCACTCCTAATTGCTTTTGGTTCAAAATCTTAGGGGTCGTTTGGTTCACAGAATGTTTTGCAAAGAAACTGAAAATGGAATTGAAATCTTGTTAAAATTGATAACGTGTTTGATTGTTCAATTTTGAGTGAAATTGAAATGTTAATTTTGAACATTCCATTGGATTATTAAATATTTCATGGTTAAGTGGAAGGAATGTGAATTTTAATGAATAAAGGAAAATTTTCCAATTCCAATTCTATCTATTGGCCAACCAAATATGATTTTGGATGGAAAATTTTCCAATTCCAATTTCAATTCCTGAGAATTCCGTAAACCAAACGGGTCCTTAGGAGAAAATAATGATGGACAGATCCATAGATTTACTTGTAACCTTTGAGGAGCTATATGAGATGGAAATCTCATGTAAGGTTCTACAATAATAATGTAAACGGTTATGTTATCATGTACTATGATAATCTAATAGTTTAAATACAGAAGATATACTTGAAGCATAGTCAAAATATAGTTTATGGGGATGGATTTGTGATCAACATATTAGGGTTATTAGTTTTTCTAATTTCTTTTCTAACAGAGTGTGAATGATTATCTTTTGATTTACCATAAGCAGATGAAGAATTAGTAGTTGGTTATCAAACTAAATATTCTGGCATTAAATTTGATTTATTTTACGTTGCTTCATATTTAAATCTACTAGTTTCATCATTGTTTGTTCTAGTTTTTTTGACTTATGGCCACAAACTATTGAATTATTGATAATGGTTCTAGATTTGGTCCAACATGAACTACTTTAGAAAACTTTTTAAAAATCTTGAATTCTAAATATGGCAAAGTAGCTCCTACGTGGGGAATGACCCCTTTGATGGGTGTTGTAATGGCTATATTTATGGTGCTTCTATCTATAATTTTAGAGATTTATATTTTTCTGTTTTATTGGATGAAATTTTAGTGAATTAGATCTATAAGAACCCCAACTCTTAGCTTTTCAGTAAAAATAATCCTTTAGAGCTTGCATTTTTGGCTCATTCTATTTTGGTAGTTTGATCATAAGATTTCTTTGTTTTTGTATTTCTGGTATATGAGATTGTAAATTTATCCTATTAAAAATACAAGGAATAGGTTTGTCATCATGATAGTGATGGGATGAATAAACCATAACATGTATCTTGTAGGATTGAGCCTCTAAGCTTTTGGTAGCGGTGGACACCATTTACTGTCAATATGTCCCCTTGGGACACTTGTATTTACGCCTTGTAACAAGACCATCGAATTGCATGCACTCAAGAACCTTTAAGGTTCTAATGATAAAGGCCCTAAACCATAAGCAAGTTCAAAAAGGGCACCACCTCTTTAGTGGGGGTTAGAGGGTGACAACCCTAGGGCGGAGTCCAAGGGGCAATGCCCCTAGTGGGATTATGAATAGCAACTAGACCTTTAACAGCAACTGAAGCATTAATAGTAATTATGTGTCAGTAACAAGTGTGAATAACTATAATTCGGTTGTAGCTGAAGGGCATGACATATGTATTAGTTACTTATTATTAATGATGTTACTATTAAAAATTTCTTATTCATATACTGCTAACAAATATAACTATCACTTTTGATAGTTACAATCGCCAAGTAGTTATACTAATTCATGAAGAGTTACAACTTTCATTGTATTCATTCTCAACCTATACAAATGAATCATGATAGTTATAATCGCTAAGCAATTATACTATTTCATGAAGAGTTATAACTTTTATTGTATTCATTCTCTACCCATACAAATGAATCATCTGGTTTTATTAAACTTTCGAGTTTATCAATGCATTAACACAGGAAAAAAAACTTTTTGTTTTTGACAGACCCTATGTTTTTATCTGATTATTGATTTCGAATA
This sequence comes from Flaveria robusta, assembly GCA_025506415.1. NCBI lineage: Eukaryota > Viridiplantae > Streptophyta > Magnoliopsida > Asterales > Asteraceae > Flaveria > Flaveria robusta. The sequence continues at coordinate 18,816,148 of CM046469.1, read as the reverse complement.
CTTTAATCTTAAAGGGAGACTCATGTTTTGAAAATTATTCAAATCATACGAAATTTGAAACCTACAAAAACAATAAGAGCTTTAGCTTCATTTAAGAATCTCTCGACACGAGAAAGCTCGAAGCAGTCTAGCTCACCTCATACTTTGCTTCTTATAGCTTCAATCCTTCATGTTTCCTCCATTTTTTTAACTCATCATCAACATTTTAAAGCTTCAACACTTGTATCTACACCTTGTAAACACCCTATGCCTATCAACATAAGTACTTGAAACTTTAGTTGTTACATTAAGATTGTTTATTTTAATGATCTAACATAAAATAATGAGAGAGAAAAAATACATTGGAGTTGTTACAACTTGATCTTGTTTATGTATATCCGAGCGTGCATTGTATACGGTTCTAAGGCACGTCGTATTGTCAAGATTCTTGGTCTGTTTGTTTTAGTAGGATGTTACATGGATCTATATTATGCTCAACAGTTGCTGGGCTCGAGTCAAGTACTTTCCCCTTTGGACCCTATGGTCTAAAATTTACATTTTCTCCCTTGGGCAATTTTCATATATACTTATGATTTCCGTTTCTCGAAGTAATTATTGTTACTCAAGGTTTTGGTGTTACAAGTCTTTAGAGAAATGTAGAGAGAAGTATTAGAGTGTAGTGTCGAAGTGTTTTCCCACCAATTGAAACAGATGACTGGTGCCATAACGACTAACTTGGAGTACTCTCTTGTATTCGTCACTACAATCACATTTAAGAGAAAAATTAATCACTTGGCCAATTGTATTTTTCTTTGATTGTTAGGCGAGCATGACGAAACCAATCTAACGTCCTCTAGTAACAATCAAGTTCATCAAGTCCTCACACTACATGGATGCATGTACTAAATTATGTTATTGTTAACAACGGTATCATTAAACTACTACCAATTAACGTCAAATAAGAAAGAAATATCGTACCCCATCAGTTTAAAACACTGATATCTAGCTAGAAGATTAGATTCATCATTTAATGTTGGATAGTAGTCGCTATAATTTGACATCACTAACTTGTTTTATAAATAAAACTGTTAATATAAATGTTGAAATAAGTGGAGAAATAAAGATAAAGAAGTAATGAACTAAAAGAAATAAATAAAAAAACAAGGTACATATAGTGATTTATACTTTATAGTTTATAGAGTAAGTTTTAACAGAATATTAAGTTATGTTAAACCATTGACGTGACTAACGAGAAATCTTATGTCGTGTTGAATAATGAACTTAACTAGAAATCTTAAACCTATACATCTCGTATAGAGGTGGGGGGAGGTGCAAAGGTGTAGTGATTATTTTTGCGGTTTGTTATAGCTACATCCTATTTATTTTTATTCTCTTTATTGTTTTTTGTACATGTAGATACAAGAATAGAGATAGAGACAAAAGTGTGTATCAAAAACAAAATAAATGTTTGTATAACTAAATTTTTATTTTTTATTTTTTATGGGTTTAGTGGATTAATATGACATAAACTGCAAGGAAGCAATGATGAGAAATGGGTAAAGAAATGCCACATACACATTTAATAAAGTAAAGCAATAAGAGAAAGTAATAGTATAATAATAATAAAGGGAAAATGGTGTTAGGTGGGTTGGGTCTCCTATTTAAGTAACGGAGCTTACGCGTTGCGTCTTCTCCGAGTGTGCACCATTACCATATCAATCACAGTGGCAGTAGAACCAAATCATCAATCAATCTATCAGTCAATCAATCATGAGTTATTTGGGTGTTGGTGTGAGCCCTGGGAACGTGCCGGTGTATCACGGGGGTGACCTGAAAGTGGTCGATCGGAGGGTGCGAGTGACGGAGCTGGTCCTGAGGGCTGTGGTCTGTGGTCTGGCCCTTGTTGCTGCTCTTCTTGTGGCCACTGATACTCAGGTTAAAGAGATCTTTACCATTCAGAAGAAAGCCAAATTCACAGACATGAAAGCCCTTGTGTAAGCCCATTTATTATCTTTCTTCAATTCATCACTCGATCTTTAGTTAATTTATTATCTTGCTTCAATTGATGTAAGGGCTTTTGTAGCATTTTTGTGGTGGTGAATGGGATTGTTGCAGCTTATTCACTGGTGCATACGTTTAGGTGTGTGGTGGGTATTGTTAGAGGAAGTGTGTTGTTTAACAAACCCATGGCATGGTTTATTTTCTCTGGTGATCAGGTATGTTATGTATTGATTATTTTTCATTATTAAAGCTATTTCATAATGGTCCGGTGGTCTTTGTGTTTAAGTTCCGATCAAAATCAAATCAAATAAAATAAAAAGGTTTGACACTCTAGGATTTATATATGTTTTCTGGACTGGAATATGAATAAGATACAAGAAATTCATTCCATCCCTCTATATATATGATTTAATTTGATTTTCCAAACGGTGCCAAACAGCTACCTCTGTTCTGTTCTCTGGTCATCATTTATTTCTCTGATGAGAAAATTAAATACTAAATAATACTACTACTCTCTCTCCCTTGCCCTCTATATACCAGAGGGCTACTCCCATGATGCACCGAGTAACATAATATGTAATGTTTTTTAAATTGAAAAAAAAAAACACTATAACAATATTTTACTAAATACAAAGAATAGAATGTTAACAATTATGGTGTAGTTTTTTTTTTTTAATATTGACGTATGAAAGTTCTATAACCATTTTTTTTAACGGCCAACTAATTAAAATCCGGCTGCCCGGGTTACTCCAATGGTGAAAAGGCACCCCATATGCCCGCGAGCACACACAGATGGGTAGTCCAAGGCCACCAACCATCAATTCCAGGAAAAACCCACCACCCGAAGGCCCACTGTAGTAAAACCCGGCCCACTAACAGTATTTTTGCTGTTATTAGGACTCGAACTCACAACCATTTACAAATTGTTTACAAGTTGTTACAAATTGTTTACGCGTTGTAAGTGAAGTTGATACAAAAGTCTGCAATTATATTCACATGATAATTAAGGTATTTAAATTCATAAAAAATAATTTTACCCTTTAAATTCGTAAAAACTAATGTAAAAAATAATCTTGTGTTTCTCAAATATGTTATTATATAGTATAAAACTATAGACTTATCTTATGTATGAGACAAGTGTAATTGTGCGCCTCATATCCTAGGATCCATTTAGTTGAAGTTGTTATGGAAGATATAAGTTGAATTATAAATTTGTGCACAGGTTATGGCTTATTTGGTAGTGGCAGCAATGGGAGCTGCAGCACAATCAGCAGCATTTGCAAAACTTGGGGAAACACAACTTCAATGGATGAAGGTATGTGACATGTATGGCAAATTCTGCAATCAAGTTGGAGAAGGGATTGCAAGTTCAGTGCTAGTTTGTGCAAGCATGGTCATTGTCTCTGCCATATCCGCATTTGGCCTCTTTCGGTTGTATGGTGCTAGTGGAAATAAAGCTTGGTAGAAACCAAATGTTGTTACTAATTAGCTCACCTTACCTTTTAAAATTAGTGTCAAAACAAAGTTTGTAATAAGTTGTTGGCTTTTGATTGGCAAATCAAACTAGAGAAGATTGTGATGATGGTTTATTTGGCATGCCTATGACTATAACAAATTAACAAAGACAACAAACATATCATTTACTGATATGTGCCTCAATCTAACCCACGTTTATCTTTATTTATAAGTGGTTCATGTCCTTTATTTTGTTCAACAATTTAAAAGTAGTAGAGGTTGTGAATGCACTAGCAATGTTATCACGACCGGATCGGACAGGCCGGTCCGACCGGGGATCGGACAGGCCGGTCCGACCGGGGATCGGCCACCTAGCTGGTCCGGTTCGGTGCGATTCGTTTTGGACTGGTCGAACCGGCCGGTTCGTCCCGAACCGATGGTCGGACAAGGAAACCGGACCGGTTTTTGTATTTTTTTGTATTTTTTTGATTTTAATGGGTAAAAACAAAATGTTGAACCATAAATTAGTGTGTTGGATATAAAAATATAGTTAAGTTTTATATATAACTATAAAATACATATAAATTACTTATATTTAATTATATATATAACTATATATATAATATAGTATATATATAATTATGAAATCATCCGGTTCTTAAATCCGGTCCGACCACCAAATCAGTAAGGCGTCCGGTTCGACGTCCGATCCGGTTCTGAAAACATTGTGCACTAGTCTATTTCAGTAACTTGCATTGCAGTTTTTGATTTGTATGGCTACATAATAGCCACAAATACTTTAAATAGATATGCATTATTTGAATTCAAAGATACTTTGACCATTGTGAATCCATAGAGATCCACATCATTTATATCTAACTGATGCCGACATAGCATTTATAAGCTCAACAATTTATGTAGTTATAGAAAAATTGCTTATGAGCAATTTTCACATACCAGAAATTCATGACAATAATGTACCACTTCATAAGAACATGACCGATCATAGTAAACAAGTTTATTTTGTAAAGTAATTTATGGAACAAGAGTTGGCAATCATAAAGCAGGAAGATGATGGGCATTCCATGAATAAGCTGTTACCATCCACCATATCTGTATTTAGTGTTTTCATCTGATCTGCGGCTAAAACTCTTGGCATATTGTTGATCGATCGAACCTTTTGATGGTTTTCTACCATGAGAGTCGAACCCAGTCTCATTAGACCTTCTTGTGTTATTATTGTGTGACAATGATGAATGGTTTTCATACTCCTGCATTCTTGGATGTCATGAAGAGAATACAAAGAATGAAAAACAGCTAGGTTTTGTTTACGCGACTTACCTTAGACCTGGACTTGGAGTTGGCTAAAGGTGTTAAACAAGGATTTAAGTCATTTAGAAACATATCATCTGGACTGCCAGGGGTGGTCTGATCCCCAGAGCTGAACTCCTGAATCATAGCAAATATAAAAGTATGATAACTATGTATGTTAAGGGGGTGTTTGGCCTAGCTTTTTTAATAAAGCTTATAGCTTTTTTTACAAAATAAGCTTAATTTGGTGTTTGATTTAGCTTTTTAAGCTTATGCTTATTAGCTTATATAAGCTAATTTGAAGATGGTTTTTTAGCTTATTTGAAAAAGCTTATTTGTATAAGGGTGTAAGTTACTCATTTTCCATCAAATGATGGTAGATTAATGATTATTGAAGCAACTTATTACCGTAACAAGTTGGAACATGATATGAAACATTTCAATATGCTTACTAGTGAATTGGTTGCTTCTTCTTGCTCATGTGTTGGTGTTCTTGGAGAGCTCACAAGACCATCATAGCATCCCATGACAGAGTATTTGTCGGCTTTCACCTATCACCAACATGTAAATAATCAATTAGAGATTTACATGCCGATAAGTGGAATTATTTGTTGACAGAGAACAAGCAATATGCACATATGTAAGGATTTTCATGGCGGACGATGGACATACCTCTGCAAGATCCTGAGCAAGGCAGTGAAGTTGGCCGGTGAGAGATGTAACCTGCCTTTGCAGAGTAGGAATGATTTGTTTTGCCTGTTTTAGTACTTCTTGAGAATCAACCACCTGCTTCTCTTGGAGTATAACATCTGGGAACAGAACTGCACTCTTCAACGCCTTTATCTCTTCCCTTTGCTTCAAACACAGATCTTTGAGCTTATCAACCTGCACATCAGAGAATATCAATACCACTCTCACTTCATTGCTCAGAATCAAAATATCAACGCAAGAACACACCAAAAATATAGAGACAACCCGTCTCGGTTATAAGAATATTATTATAAACAAAACCACTCCAAACACTGATCTGTTTATCCTAATGACCTAGGAGGTGTTTGGCCTAGCTTTTTTAACAAAGCTTATAGTTTTTTTAGCTTTTTTTCACAAAATAAGCTTAACTTGGTGTTTGATTTAGCTTTTTAAGCTTATGCTTATTAGCTTATATAAGCTAATTTGAAGAAGCTTATTTGAAGATGGTTTTTTAGCTTATTTGAAAAAGCTTATTTGTATAAGGGTGTAAGTTACTAATTTGCCATCAAATGATGGTAAATTAATGATTATTGAAGCAACTTATTACCATAACAAATTAAAGAATGGTGGATTTAACGTATAATCAACTTGTGGAATATAAGCTAATCTAAACACTTAAAAAAAGCTTATCAAATAATAAAAAATAAGCTATAAGCTACTTTAAAATATAAGCATAAGCCAAAAAAATAAAAGATAGGCCAAACACCCCCCTAATCTATTTCAAACTTCATAAGATATTAATAAACTAATATTAAGAATCATCACAGATGCCATATATAGCTGTGATTCAAATCTGTACAAGTTCAACCCTAGCCAAGCTAAAACATCAGGAATGTACCTCACATTTTGAACATAAAACACACAGTAAAAGGTTGTATACATTCAGAAGGTCCTCCTTGTGAAGTCTTTTAAAAGATCATACATTCATACTATGAATTAACAAGCTGCTATTGTTAGGTTTTGAGTTTCACCCAAACTAGACAAAGATTTGGAAAGATGAAAACCGATCATAATTGTCATAAAAGTACAAAGAAACGGCTCAATGGGATCAAGATGCAACTAATATCAAGACCATGAAGACACTCAAAACTCAAAACTTGAAGTTCCTAAATGATTACTTATCTTCAGCAAACACCATACAAAATCAAAAACGAATATACCTCTCTGTTTTTGTCCTCAAGCATCAACTTAAGCCGAATAATCTCCGTCTCCTGTTCCTTATTCTGACTCAAAAGCTCCCTCTCACTCCTCAACACCATAGCCAAACTCCTAGCATTAGGCTTCACTTCCGCCAGCATCTTCTTCCGATCGCTCTCGCCGCCATCGCCTTTCCCCTTGCTACCAAACAGCTTCTTATGCAGCCCCCCGAACCCGGGTCTAACAGCCGCCTTCTTCCTGAAATCATCAGCGATGAAGGTGGTGACATCGGGGGCCACCAGAAGGTCTCTCGATTTGGGCTTTGAGGACCTCTTCTCCATGAACTTGTTGACCATGGCGGTCAAATTGTGGTGGTTCTTGGTGGATTTGGATTTAGTAAGGGTGTATGAGACATCTTTGAGGTCGGTGGAGGAGGATGGATCGGATTGAGTGGAGGATCGGTTGGAGTAACGGGAGAATGATCGGGAAGAAGACATGTGTGGATTTGGGTGAGGGATGATGATGAGCAAGCGTTGGGGTTGTTTGTGTCTGTGGGAGATAGATGTGGATTAAGGGCGGGATGTCTGAATTCGAAATGGTTTCAAAGGGAGGCCTTGTGCTAATTTCAAAGGGGTGATTTGTTTTTATTCTAATTTCAAATTAGATTTCTCTCCTAATTTTTTTCCCTCGCTTATTTTTTATTAAAAAATTAATAAATTAATAAATTTATTAGCATATCCTTTTTATAATAAAAAAACTTTAAGTTAAAAAACTTAAAAATATTTCTACTCTAATAAAAAGATAATTAGGAGAGACACGTCACATTATCACATTTATTTTCATCAAAATTTTTCCGCTTCTCTATCTTATTAACTAATTACCTACCAATGTGGGATAAGTCCACTGGATAGAAGTTTTGTCTTTTACAGGGGAGATTATCGGTTCAAACCCAAACATGATTTAATATAGAGTAATTTAGGAGTAAGATAGATTTTGCCGTTAAAAAAAAAACTAATTACCCTAATTACTAATAATATTATTTAACTTATTTTTTGATTAAAAATAGTTTTTAGTAAATTAAGAAAAAGTTCTTTTTATTAAGGTTATTTCTATAAAAAATTAATAAAATAAATTTTTTTTCTAAAACATCAAACTTTTAAAAAATATGAAATATTTTAAAATTTGTGTTTTTTAAAAGCAAATCTTTATAAATCAAAAAATAACTAGAATTAGGAGTTATAATAAGGAAATTTTTTAAAAATAACATTTTTTAATAAGTTTTATTTTGAAACAAAATGCATAAATTTTTTGAAAAAAAAAGTTTAGAAATAAAACTTAAAAGTTGATATCATTATTTTATCACTTATAGTTCTTAATCATTCGTAATTTGAATCATATCTTATTTTAAAATACGGTTTTATACTTGACAAATTTTTATTGTATTTAATATTATATTTTTTCAACCCGTGTAATACACGAATTTAATAAAGCTAGTAATATGTATAAAGACAAGCTAAAGTTAAAACAAAAGTAAGTGGAAAGGCAGTAATTAAAATTTAGAAACTTAAAATAAAGAGTTGTTATGATCATGAGAGAATATAGACACTTTCGATGTCGGGATTTATGAATAACTGTAATCAAATAGTCCATTTCACACTAAATATACTTTAATTACTCATACATAACACACAATCTGATGCATATAATGTGAATCAACCAGACTCCTTTAGTTGTGTATTTTAAATATACTATATATATTGTAATCAATTAGTCCATTTCGCACTAAATAGTTCATTTCACACTATTTATACTTCAATTATTAAAAAAACAAGTGATGAATGGAGAATACACCTTATGTAAATGCAGAAGGAAGCTTGGTGTACTTAATGGTCTGTATCGACCTGATATTGTGTATACAATGAGCTTAAATAATAGGTATTAACTTTAATAAACCCGTGTATTACATGGTTTAAATAAATAAAATTTCAAATATAATAAAAATTGATTAAGAATAAATGATATTCTAAGATAAGATATAACTAAATTTACGTATGCGAAAAAACTACAAGTAACAAAATAATGAGTGATGCGGTTTGTCAGGCCTAATAAAAAACAATATAATTTTGTGATCTTAGCTCACATAAGCAGATATAATAAGTAAAGTCGTCTCTATAAATAATATGTGCAAAGTGAAAAACTTGATTTAGGATTAAAAATAAATTAAGAACAAGTTGAAAAGAAAACTGATTTTAAAAGTAAAACTAATTTGAAATTGGATTAGTTGTAAACAATAATTGTAAAGGTAATTCTCTTTCGGTTAAGATTTGTAACTACTGACTTGTCTTAGATGTTCACTAATGGTCACATAGACATAACCATCATTGGTTTAATTAGACCTAATGGGATTGAACGAGACTGTTGTAAAAGAGCTATTCGGATCATATCCAACTTACGTTAACCAATCCAATCCTAACCCTTGTGAGGTTTACTGATGTAAAAAAATCTAAAACACTCACAAAAACTAGAACATAAGTTTCAATCAACATAAATATTTTAGAAGTTCTAATTAACAAATATTGTTCCTTGTCTTAAGATGCTTAGTTCAACAATAACCGAATTGAAAGAAAAGAACAAATCAAGTGTATACAAACCCTACCACCCGGAGAAGATCACGGGTGGTTTAGCCGGACATGGTAATGAATTCAAAGCGAAAACGAATAAAAAAATTGTCTAGACATTAGGGAATCAAACCAAACGTAAAAATAAGATCTTAAGCCTTGAAATCGCCTCCGGAAGTCTTCAGGATCGTTCTGGATTGTTCTTGGGACTTGGGGGCGGCTTGGAATGAAGTGGTAGGTTAAAACCTAGATTTTCCGTCTTTTAATAAAATTTCAGCGCGTCGTGTATTGAAGGTCACCTGACCACCGTACTTTTAACTTTCTTGTGGTTGTGAATTTGGGAATGAGTATAACAAAAAGGTGGGGGTTTTTTTTACATTCAATTCAATTTTTTCAATTTTCTCTTATAATCATTTGAGTTAACAATCAATGAGATTAAATCGTTGTTGTTCTTGTTCTTAGTTTTTCTTGATTTGTTACAAACATAATAACAAATTGTGTATGTAGCTAATTATCCATTAGCAAATTTCCAAACAAATTACTGTTTTTGTAGTAGTGATAGTCCAAATCAAAAATCAAAATTCTATTCAAGTAGCTCAACTGAATCGAATTGATTTTGAATCTGGGACGAATCCAATGCTTGGCTAGGGGGCCTACGCCCCTACTCACTACAAATAGACTTGTTTATAAAATTGCTTAAATTGGTTTAGGCACCCAACTTAAAATTTTGTCAAGGAACCAAGCTAGGCCTCTTCTACTAGTTTTTTTACAAAAATTTTCAAGGCACTCAAGGCTTCTCCCATGGTGTGTTTTGTTGTATGACTGCATATTAATTTGCAGGTGGGTTTGAAAGTGAGAAGAATGTAAATGATTTAACCATGTAAGGTTTCACTTCCAAGGTGGGTTTTAAAACCATGTAAGGTTTTTATTTCCCAAGGTGGGTTCTATAGACTATAATGGTTTTTTTGAGTTTGTAGCTTGTTTTACCTTTAATCTTTTGTACAAATAGATTTGTTTTATACTTTTTTATTTATGGCGTATTGTATTTTAATAATTTAAATTATTATCTATTGGCCGATAATAATCCATACTATCAATTTGGCCGATAACACTTTCAACTTTCACTTTTATTACCAACAATAGTCCCAATGACATAATTTTTAATTTTTTATGTTTGATTTTGAATCGATTCGGTTCGCAACAATAATTATGAACGAAATGAAAAAACATACAAGCTAAATAGAGACTAAAATATATGCAAATTGAGCGTAAAAAATTAAAAATTATGTCACTGAAACTGTTGTTGGTTATAAAAGTGAAAGTTGGGAGTGTTACCGGCCAAATTAATAGTATGGATTATTATCAGCCAATAGATAATAGTTTGGATTATTAAAATCCAATTTGCCTTTATTTATTTTCTATACTTTTAATATGGATCTGCACTTTTCTATAGTACATCTTTTATACTTTTTATGCTTTCCAGTTGAATATTAAATTAGTTATGTTTACTAATGGCATCCGGTCAAAATACGAATAAAAATTGTCTTTGACATACTACATAGATCATCTTGTTCAATTATAAAGACTAGAAAATTTTATGTCTTCTTTTTGTTGAGATATTTATTTATCAAATTATCATGTAAACACATAAGGTATAGAATTACATGTTCATTATAGATTACTTTGGTTAATTTTAACATGTTTAGTCAAAAACATTATTATTACTTAACCCGTTAAAACGGCTCTAATGTTTGGCATGTTAGACCCGTTTTGATCCATTTATGCACATTGACAAAAAGTTCTGGATCCGAAACCGTTTCGGATATTTTTCAAAGGAGACTCGTAAAGCTATTCGAATAGCCGAAAACCAGAGATTTTGAATATTCTTTTTTGAGGCTTGAATACATGCCTCCTCCTAAAATTAAGCTGATCTCTTGCAATAAGAGTTAATTATATACCGATCTATCACTTGGAAACACTTTTTCTTAAACAAAATGACATGAATCGATCTTATTTGTGGGACAAACGATCATATATATCCCGGCCTCCCCTGGATAGTCATACATATATGGCCAGCTAGCTATCTTATGTAACAAAATTAGAAACGTACAAGAAAAAAAAAAATACACAATGGATTAATATGATCTACATGCCTACTTTTTATTAACGGCTAACTGGATCACTGACAGGCCACTGACCCACTCGATACTTATAATTGATTATTAGCTAGTAGCAGGAGAGGTGGGATACTGACATAGGATAGGGGTAGGTATTGGCATATTGAAAAGTGATGGTTTGAGCAGGGCTAATTGGGTTTCCGTTATTAACTAAGCAGTCGTCGTAGGAGATTCGCCTAAAGACGTTCGGGTTGATGAGTCTCGCGGAGCTGAACCACCCGCAACTCAAGTGGAGGTCTGAGATGGTAGCAGAGATGCATATGTTTTGAATCTGAACAGTGTATGTAGGGATCCCATTAGGAAGAGCCTCTGTCTGCCCTTGGGATATGTAGATCGTGTTTTCCTTCGAGCAGTCGTACTCTCCTCCTCTACTCCTCCAATCCAAATCGCCATTTTCATAATCTGATCATCGATCGATACACGATTGATTTAGGAAAAGAAAAGATATTTCAAAGTTAAAGTTAATTATTTGATTACCTGATGTTGCTGCTGCTGCAGATGAGGCCAAGAGGCTTGTGTTGGTTGCATTGATGAGATGGTCCTTGGAAAAGCCAATAAGTTCTTCATTGCTTAAATACTCATCTTGGAAAGGATCATTTCTTGAACAGGTTACAGTTGCTGTTTCACATGCATATATATATCCACAGATGAAATTAAATATATATGCATGCATGTATGCATGCATCGTTTAGTTGGAGATCGAGGTCTATTAAATTGTGGCTACATTTTTCATGACAAGGAATGATCCTTCAAGAATACAATTTATCTTTCTATTAAAAAAAACTATCATCAAGCTAAGGGGCTGTTTGTTTCAAATTCTTAATAGTTCAGATGTCTTTGGTTCAGCATTAAATGGTTCAAAGTGTTTGTTTCGTGAGCAAATGTCTGAATGGTTAAGCATTATACTGAGTCTGAATGGTTAAGAGCTTTTATCTGAATTGGTCAGACATTTGCATCTGAATAGTTAAACAATATACTAGTTATTAATGATTCAGACTTTCTACTTGTTCAGCACTTAATGGTTCAGACTTCTTAATTAATGTGGTAGGCATACAAATGCTAGTTCGTGTCGGAAATATATATGTATATCAGTATATGTGTATGTACACGTACCAAAGAGGAGAGCAACAACAGTAACAAAAGCGATGCAAGATTTCCTGAACGAAAGATCCATGCAGCTTCTTCTGGTCAGTAAGTATGTATGCACCTACAGTCCAAAACCTTGGTGTATAATACATTTGGAAAAACTCAAAAGCTAGCTAGCTGTGAGAATTGAAATTAAGGGAGAGATAAGCAATGTAGTGTTATGCGCGAGTACGTACCACTTGTAATGAGGTTGGCTAAACATACCCTCGTATGCTAGATGTAGTTCTTGTAAGTAAGTAGAGAGGAAATATTATGTTGGAGGGGAAGGGTCCTTAGTGAGTAAAGTAAAGAGATAGACTAGAGTAGTTTAGTTGGAGGAAGGAGCAAAAACCACTTGTAGTACAGCTTCTGCTTTATTGTAGTAATTGACTAGATCAAGTTGTCATATGTGACCATACAAGTTGTGGCATATGTAAATTTCAGTAGCTAGAGAGAGGAGCCCAACTGCCTCACATTTTTATATAGAGAAGGTCAAGACAACAAGCACGTACTAATCACTTTTAGACAAAAATATCAAATATAAACAACATATATAGATTTAATAATAACAAAAACAGATCTTGTCCATTAAACATTTAAATCCATACATTTCAGTTTAAGTATTATTAGAAAATAAACAAATATAAGGTAAATAAAAATGGGAATCGGTTAACATGCCATGAGACTTGCACTGTGAAGCTTGGACCGAAAAAAGTAAATTGTGCAATCAATAATCCTTACATAAAAAATCAAATAATAAATCAACAATCTAATGAGTAGCAACTACATATCAAACATTGAGCTGTGGGGTGAGGAGTGTATCGTTCTCCAATCAAGTAAAGATCAATTTCAATATGTTTGATGCGTCGGTGAAGATCATGTTAACGGTTAAATATGTGGCATATCACAAAATGGCAACGAACTAGTTGAATTTGAAACTCATGTCATAAAGACACAATTCAAGAAAAACATAATACCCACTACCTCAGTGCTAGATCCGGTGAGAAGTGTTGTTTTTTAAAGCTCAAACTGTATTCAAGAAAAACATAATACCCACTAGTCCAACGAAGATCATCTGATAATGTAAAATGCATTAGACGGTGACCTAGTGACAGTCAGTGGGGCATCAAAGGAACAATGGCACTTTACTAATGATTTTATCTCTAGGTGAGTCATTGTAAGATAGCAAAGTACACCAACGTTACTCCAGTAAAGCAATGTGTGCCCTTTGTTTTTCCTTAGAATGGTGGATATCTCTTTAAAAACTCAATTGAAAAGTTGTCGTCTAAAGTAAATCTTAAGATACACCAGCTCTAGAGAAACTATCTGATTGTATGGAAGGCCAATATATGTATGGCAACCATGGGTTTTCCATTATAATGCTAAAGGTAGTTGCATTGTATACTGATATACTACAGGCCAATTTATTCTTAGTCATGGTATGTGAAAATGTAGTTTAAAAAGTTGTAGGTATTCGCAGTAAAGAGACGAAGAGTACATTCTAATGGTAAGATACACTCCTTTATCAAACTCCTTTATCAAAGAAACCAAAATTTAAACTTTACAACGTGTAGGTATATGCGGATAGAAATTGCTAGGTGTAAAAAAGGGGTATAAATGGATAACATAATTAATTAAATTTGTTATGGAAAAGATCGTAGTGGAGGGGTATGTGGAGCTTTAGAGTGTTTATTGGATCAAACTAAAAGTCAACCAATCCACTCACATTTGTTTCGGAAGAATGAAAAAGAAATATAAATAACAATTATGAAGGTCTGGCCGGGGTTTAGTAGGCCTTATAATTTGGCATTGGACAGTAGTGTAATAGAAGTGATCAAAGTTTTCACAACTTCTTGGCTGGTGAAAACTTTTTGTTAATAAAATGTTGTTGTTATAGAAAAAACATAAATTAAAGCCCATTAAAGGTTTTGTAATTTACTAGTATGATGATGGGTAGCTAATATCTTTCTTTTCAAGTAGTTAGAGGGTTCTAGTTCTAGATGAATATTAGTGAAATTTAAAAGTAAATTTAAAGAGTGTGTAGTTAGTGGTTACAAAAATCAGAGCCCTTTAACTCCACATAGCTCGATTAATGGGATTTTAATAAGTTATATATAAACACATTAAAATTAAAAAATGTATGTTTTGAAATAAAAAAGAAAATAAATAAAAGATTGGTAATTGTTTTTTGAACGATTAACATGATCAATAATGACCCACCAATCCACCCAGTCATATTCATTTACATAAGTACGGAACTTTGAGCTACTAACATGTCACCATTGGGAAAAGAAAAAATATAAGCTGGTACTATCTGAATATAACGTTACACCAGTTTTTGACTTTTTTTTTTTTTTTTTCTTTTGAACGGCAGGTATATTAGTTGTTTCGTAATTAAGATGGTTTATAATTTAGTGAACGATATTTATTTGGTGATGTGTGAACATTGGACACGTGACATGGAGGCTAGAAATCTCTTGAACTATCTATTTTCCATATTTAATAATGAAGTAAAGTGGGGTTGCACCTCTCATATTTCATCCTTTCCCCTTGACAATCCTTTTCGCAACAGGACCACCCCTCTTAACTAAATTGAAATCAAAATGACATCAAGCATCATCTCTGCAATAAGAATGCTACTTGAAAGGGGTCCAAAGTCCAAACATAAATCACGTCCCTTAGAATTGACTTCTTTATCCAATTCAAAACATTATTTATATTTAAATTAAATCAAACTGAATTGCCTATCTAATTGATTTTTAAGCAATCTCTGTAAAACACTAATATTGTACGTAATCCTACATATAAATGACTATTCTAGCTATCTTTCTTAATTCTATAAATCCTCACTGAAAACAATTTTGAAGGCATTTCAAGTATATTTCAAGGTGTGGGTTGCTATTATTTTGATGATCAAATAATTTATATTGTAATCTTATCTGCTAAAAAATGACGGTCTATAACATATTTTTTTAGCAGTTAAATTTGAAAAATAAAACAGCTATCAAGCAACTAGTTGGTATGAAACAAAATAATAACAAAAATAAAAACAAGACAATGAACCCAAAACCAAATAGCCGTCTACTAATTAGTAACTATATATAGACGCGCACACGTTCATATCAACGAGGTGAGAATTCAAGTAATACTAAAACATCAGGGATGCATAGGAAGAGTTCCTCTCTCTCTCTCTCTCTCTCTCTCTGTAACACCTAACCCGATATCTCGGTGAACATGCACAATTGATAAACGACGAAAATAATAAGAACTTTTTTTAAACTAAAATGATTCTTGTTACATCAATTTGTTTAAAATATCTTAGCAATCAACTTCTTGGCATTCAAGACAGAATATCACCAAGTTTCGATCTTAAGATTCTCATTATGGATTACGTGTGATACGTGTGCTCAGAACATGATCAACAATTTCTAGTAAGCTCATGATATACAATTTATATTGATGGTTTATGCATAAACAATATGGGTCGTATTATTTGAGTCCATAGACACAAGGCGTTTCCTAGATTACCACAACCACTTGCTATATGCATTCCAGCCTTTATTTTGTCAAATAGGTATGGTACTGTGTTGTTTATGTATACAACCATCACTGATCTATTTTCAACACGCCTATTAAGTATATATTAGGATCCAATGTATCCCTACCGACTAGGCATATTATAGCTTTTCTTATTATTACAGGTGTAAATACTACAAACATCTATCACAATTTTGAAAGTAATTAAGATAACTCACTTGTCCTTTAGATGTTATTATGGCTTGTCGGATCTTAGATTATATTCAAGGTTAACGCAAAGTGAAATGATGGCCAGAAGTAGATGATATATTTAGCTAGTCATTACTATCCCCTTAGTTTAGGCATAAGTAATTAGTATGTGCTTAGACTAAGTCAAGTTACCTAATGTCTACTCTAGCTTCAACGCTAAAATCTCGTTCTTATATTGATTCTTAAATGTATCTTTGGAGCTAGAGAGCATATATAAAGTTTCGTGACTTTACTAGATTACTTATCGCTTAGAAAATACCTCAAATGGAAGCTTATAAATGAGAGTTTTAGGATATTTTAATTGATTTGACTAGAGGTCAGCCTTTCTATTAATATGCTGATTAAGCCAATCTTACGGACTCTAACACCATAAGGTTACAGTCCATAGCCTATGAATAAGCTAAGTCATCATGTGTGTTATCCTTCAAATGACTTGTTAATCATCCTATAGTTACGGCCCGTAACATTTTTCAGTTATTATCTATAAAGACGTCTTTATCATGCTTCCACATGGCACTTGTAGAGATTGTCTTTGCTCACTAAGTCATACAGACTGTAAAGACCAACTATTACAGTTCATAACTTATTTTTATTTTATTAAAATTTTTCTCCATCCTAGTAGGGGTTTTACCCCTTGGACCCTAACAATTGATTGCTACCTCGTAAACCCCTCTACCAGGAGCATTGCTTTGGACCTTTGTTATCTCATGAGGTCACTATCTAAAGTTTAAAGTATTACACTCTTATTAATGCCTTTTACATTAATGGTATTACTATACCTTAAAATATAAGTTCAGTGGGTTTAATAAATCTTTTTCTTTTGCTTTTATTTCTGTATACAAACATATGGCTACAAACCTTTAATTTGTTGGCTTGATGAACTAGCTTTCTTATGACAAATTGATTTCATATGAGTTGAAAAAATATAAAAAAATTATTATTTTTTTATATAACTATACTCTACTCATTTTATAAATAAAAAAAATGTCCATTTTTATAGTGTAATTTTTGTAAAAGATAATGTCGGTTATAAAAATTATGAACTTTTAAAAAAATAAATTACTTAAAAAAGATCAACAAAAATGATAATGCCTATGATAATGCCTAAAATAATCATCTAACAGTAATGCAACGTTAACATTCTTTAATCTTTAAATGTAATTATTTAACCTTGTAATAAATATGACTTAAAAAGAGTAGCGGCCGCCATCGGTGATTTTCGTTATTGTTATTAAACGTACTTCTTTGATGTGTTTAAGAGGGAAACACTATGTGATTATGACATGCAACAACCATATTTTCATGAACCGGTTCAAAAAAATATTCAATTTAAAACGATTGGCTAAATCAACGTGCTGCAGCGAGGTGTTGAAATTTGTAAGGCGCGACTTCAACGACTTGGACATAAGTACTCGACACATGAAAAAAGTTCACAACCAAATATTTTAAAAATAACACATTATTAGGTTTGCTGAATTGTACCTTTGTGCTTTGACGATTGTAGATTGTTATGCATAACTTGGTTTTTGATCAAATTTAGACCAACAAATAGATAAAAATAAGTATATCATAATAATATATTTGAAATTTTATACAATAAAGTATCTTAAAAGTTATAAGAGGAAAAAAAGAGAAAAAAAGGGTTATTTGTGGCTGCTTCTCATAACTTGGTTAGTAAACCAAAGGTTTAAAAAGTGAGAATGGAACTAAAATCTGTAGAATTCAAGCAATTGGAAGGGATTAATTCAAAGCAATTGGAAGGGATTCTCTAGAAAAGTAGTGTTATCGAATTATAAACTTTTTGATACTTTCATCCTTTGTGTATCAAACAAACAATATTTTCAAAATAATTCTTTTGAATTTCAATTCTAGTTCATATAAATTTTATGATCAAAACACCTTATATTTATGATCAAAACACCTCTTAGAGACAAGTGGAATAATGATGACCTGTCGTTGGGCTCATGCAAAAACCTAATTAACGTAGATAGTTAGGGTAAGTCAGGTATCGTATCCACGGGAAGCATGTGGTTAGCGTTACGCGATTTGTTTGATTATTTAACTAACTTATTAATTAAAACTAAACCAATGTCACTTTGACTGTAATGTATGTGGATGATAATAATTAAACTAGACAATTACTCTAAACAAAACAAAATCAAAAGATGATCACACCCGGGGTTTCAGATATGTGAAGGATTTGTGTCACTTAGATTTTACCAAATTAGAAATCATATAGACATGATTAGTTTGTTATTTATGTTGAAACATGATTACCAACTAGATAACGGGTTATGTAAATTAGATAGTTAAAATAACTAAAACCAAAACCTGGTTATGTCATTAATAAACATCAGTTATGACAATACCCCAATCAATCATCAATGATTAATAATACAAAGACTATTAATTCGATGATTAATCAATTAAACTAATTGTCAAAACTGTTTTAATCAATGAAAATAACAAACACATAAACATTAAGAGATGATCAAACAATCAAAGTTTATGCCTTGACTAGGTAAGAACATAAGAAAACACAATCAAATCACAAACCATCCACCCGGAGATGATCACGGATGGTCTAGCCTTGCATCCTCATCATAATCTCTTCGATCATCATCTTGCGCATCTGAATCCTCGATTACTTGATGATTAGATAAAGTTCTAATGGCTGAAATTAGGTCTAAAGATTCGTTTTTTGAGGTTGGAGGCAGTCCCCTTCGAAACCCTAATGTTGGGGTTTAAATAGGTTTTAAAATTTGAAACAATCCCCAAAATAACGCATTAGACCGTAACTTACGGCCTACTTTCAACCAGACGGCCAAACCCCCTGTCTTACGGGGTTCACAGATGGATTCAACACAGGGCCGTAAGTTACGGCCTTAGGCCGTAGCTTACGGCCTCCCTGCACTTTGCACAGTTTTCTTTATTTTCAGCACATTTCACATCATAGTCTTGTAATACTTTGTTTGCTTCTCAAATAATGCTTGTTGAGCTTTATTCAACCTACATTTCAAACATATAACAAAGTAATACCATTCGATATATAAAATATATTAAAAACGCAATATTAACTATGATACGTGCATGCATATTAACCCATTATCAAATAATAAAGGTTTTGATAATACTGAAATAACACTACAACTTCCATGAAGGTTTTACATGCAAAGACGTAGTTCAATTTATTATGCATGATGTACAAACTTACTGTAGTACCAAATTAGTCTCGAATCAAGTATACTCGAAGCATGAGTTCAATACAAAACATTGTAAATTATAACACAAAATGGGTTGGGCATTCAAGACGCTAATTTTGGAATCTTGCTATCACGCTTGTGTAGATCTTACAGAATGTCTCCTCTTGTTGTGTTTAGAAACAATAGTTTTGTTGCGAGTCAAACTATGCAGAAGACAAAATCAGACAAAGTTTCTAAACACGAGAAAACTTATTTAGAAAATCAACACATGTTTGTCCCTTTTAGCGGTTTGGTTCTCTCGTCCCACAGCCTGTAGACCTCTGAATAGGGTTCAACGGGTTGTACACAGTAATTTGTTAGGCTCTAAGTTTCAAAGGTTCATTTTTAGTATGATTGGTTTTGCTATCTAAAAGGAACCGCGGCGCAACTTGTTGTTTGTTTACCTGCCACTTTATTGTAAACTCTTTATTCCTATTAATTGATGTAATACACGATACTTAAAACAAAAATTATTTGAAACATCCTCTAGAGGAGGTTTTGAGTTCGAGTCCTACTAGCAGCAAAAATGTTGTTGGTGGGCCGGGTTTCACTACGATGGGCCTTTGGGTGGCGGATTTTCCCCGAAATTGGTGGTTGGTGGGCTTGGGCTACCCAGCGCTGTCTGTGCTCGTGGGCGTATGAAGTGTCTTTTCGCCATTGGGGTACCCCGGGTAGGCGGGCTTTAATTTGTTGGCCGTTCAAAAAATATATATATATAGTCAAAGTCAAACAGACTAACTAATATTTAAACTAATTCTAAACTAATTCTAATTAACTAACTTAAATACATAAAGTGTATATTTAAACTGTGGTAGACAACATACCTTAGTGTGATCTATCGTGAAAGAATAATAACTACTAGAATTTGAAAGTGCATGATTATACATGCATGTAATGTTTATCTAGCCATATATATGATCTTCAAGAAAGATACGACCATGTGAAATGAAACTATAAAGTCATGTGAGTTTGTAAAATAGTAAACACCACTGTGTGGATAACTACACATACTCATGCTGTTGATTATATCTTGAAATATAAATCAAATCATGAAACCTTAATCACGTTGATTCAATCACAAATATGAAATTAAACATCAAAGAATAAAACTTATTTTTGGGGAAATCTTAGACGAAAAGGATGATGCCATAGTCGATTGATTTGCTCCCGTTATGATGCCTAGAGGGATCGATGGATGATTTTAGAGAAAAAAGGTTATTGATGTGTTTTTTTTTTTTATCTCCCTTACTCCTCTATTTATAAAATTTACAAGGAAACTCTAATTATAATTATAAGGTATTTTCATCAAATAGCCCTTCATACTTTTAAGAACTAATTATATATCATTTGGTTAAACTTATTTAAATAATTTGTAGGCCACGTATTATGAGTTATTTCTAATGCATGGCTCCCAAAAAAATTACATGAACACAAGTCTAACGTTGGTGCAATAAACTAAGCTAATATTGCATATCTGTGCTAAGAAAAGACATAATTTGGTCAATAAACGAAAGTTCACCGGTTTGGTAACAAAACCTACTTATAACTCAAATTATCTAAAAGTTCACCGGTTTGGTCAATACGCTATTATTGTGATAACCCATCAGGATCATTCAATAGCATTTTTTGGTTGAAGCAACTTTATCACACATATAAAATATCATTATTTTTATGTATTTGTATAAATTCGTAAGTGTAAAAAAGTTAAGACAAATATAAGTCACTTACGCATGCAAAAGAAAA
Organism: Flaveria robusta; assembly: GCA_025506415.1. NCBI lineage: Eukaryota > Viridiplantae > Streptophyta > Magnoliopsida > Asterales > Asteraceae > Flaveria > Flaveria robusta. Next base: position 18,794,824 of record CM046469.1, on the reverse strand, counting down.
AAGGAAAGAAAGAAAGAAAACCATATATATATATATATATATATATATATATATATATATATATATATATATATATATATGAGCATTCACAGCTCGTTTTGTTTATTTATGAGAGTGTAGTCCTTATAATATATAATATGGTTGTGAGTGCTTGTGAGTGGAGAAGAGAGAAATGTTACTGTTTAATCTGTAAATTTAAGAAAATGATGTTCAACACTTATAATTTTTTTCATATTTTTAAAAGTTATTGTGAGTGGAGGAGAGAGAAAACGTAATGATAATTTATAAAAAATATTATTTAATTGAAAAGATGAGAGAAAAAGTAATGTTTTTAATGTATTTATATGGATAAAAATAAAAAATGGACTGTGAATGTTCTGAATGTGTAAATGTAACTTACATATTTCTTTAATTTTTTAATTCTTTCAGATTTGCATATATATACATAAAATAACATAATGTTATATATGTATAATAATACTATTAAAATAATAAAAATAAGATTTTGATTTAACTTGACGAGTTATCACAATTTATCATAATAAGATAACATTATCATTTGAACTTTACTCTGTATGCTTAATCTCTCTTGGCATTGGTTCTCTTTCTAGAACTCTCTTGCGATTTTGAAATAATGAAGATGAGTTGACCTTGATCAACACAAGTATTAATTTCCTAGATATAACTTTGGTCAAAATTCATGTTAGGTCCCCCAAGTTCGAGAAGTACGTGCTGGGCTAGCATTTGCGGTCCTAAATTGGGTAGTTATAAAGATGTAATTGTTTAGTATAAACTTCTACATGAAGATGAATTTTCTAGACCACTATACCAAAGGACATCCTTCATGAGTCATCATAGTTAGGGGTTTGAATGCAATTATGTTAAATGGAGATGAGTGATGGACATTAAAAGAAAGTGGGAGGATGTAGCTTGAAACTTCAGGTGTCTATAAATAGGCATAATCTTGAAGAAGATCAATTAGAAAATACACCACATACGATATTCTCCCCTTCCAATTAACAACCACATTGAATTAATTATAATAAACAATATAATGGATGAAAATGAACATGAACAAGTTAAAGGTGGTAAGAGATTGTTTTTGAAGCATATTTTACACCTCCTCTTCCTCCTTCCTGTGGCTCTCATTCTTACATTCACTTCTTACAACAACTACTACTTGTCAGCTTTTGTGCTCCCATTATTCACTCACACCTTTCAGAAAAAATACATCTTCCTCCTCTGCACCACCATTCTCACTTTCATCACCAACACCTTTGGTTTCAAGGAAAATCATGATCAGAAGCTGGTTCTCGAGGCGCCGCTGATTGCGCTTCCGCTTGTTGATCAAGGAGACATGATGCAGATCACTACAGAAGATCAGTATGAAGAAGAGTTCAATGATCAAAAAGAAAGTGATGATCAAGAATTAGTAGATGGAGAGGTGGAACAAGAATCAAAGAATGAGGGGGAAAGTGTGCATGATATTGAAGAGGTGGAACAAGCATCTAGCAGCAGTACTTCATGCTTTGATATGGATACAGAAGAGTTGAATAAGAAAATAGAGGAGTTTATAAGGAAGATGAGACAAGATCTAAGGTTAGCACCTAAGGAACAACAGTTGATTACTGTGTAATTTGTATAACATGTAGAGACTTTCAAACAAGAATATAAATGTTAATGTAGTTAGTTGTTTATTTTTAATCCATATGTGTAACGTACACTGCTTCCTTCAATTTGTGGTAACTTTAATTAGGAGTCGATCTAGCTTCTTGGGAGTTAAATTGTTATTTACTGTTTTTTAATGGTAAATTCACATACAGACTAAGGGGCTGTTTGTTTGTCTATTAACCATTCAGATGTCTGAATGATTCAGCATTCAATGGTTAAGAGTGTTTGTTTACTGAGTAGATTTCTGAATGATTGAACACTTTTGCCTCTAAATAATTAAGCATTATACTGAGTCTGAATATTTAAGAGCTTTTATCTGAATTGGTCAGACATTTACCTCTGAATAATTAAGGAATATACTAGCTCTTAATGATTCAGACATATTACTGGTTCAGCACTTAATGGTTCAAAACTATTAATGATTTAGTACTTAGATATTCGGAAATTGTCAAACAACCCCTAAACTACTTGTACATTTATACCACGACATCATGTGATCCCTCGCTTAAGAGGATGATTACCAACAATTTGATACCGTCAGGCTATAAACTCTTTTGGTAGTTTTTATTTACTATGACAAAAATATGTACGTGGAAAAGGTGGTTCTTTATTTACTAAAAATGGTCATTTCGTTAGTAGAGATGGAGTTTGGTAGCAACGGATTCTTGTGGAAATGCAAAAGAATAATATATTAATTCCACATTCTTCTAGTAGTGTGTATAAAACTTTTTAACTGATAAAAACAACTTTAGATAAATAAATAAATAAAAAGTATAGTTGAATGCCGGAAATCAACAGGATTTTAATTAATATGATGGAACGTCAGACTGTGCTATAAAAATATGTGGAAGAAATGGATCTACTCTACTGTTTCATGATTATCTATTAAATGTACAGACAAGTAATGAAAGACAGGGGGGCCTTAATTTGCTTGAGCTAAAATCCAACTTTCTTCCCCTAATATCAAAGGAATGTCGGACACAATATAGTATTGGAACCAATTGACTCTCTTTTTCTCATTGCTTAAGATTCATCCGATTGTGCATTGAGGTGGAGTTTGTATATTTGCTGCATATATGTAATCTTAGAAATTTTTACTTCATGTACTTGGTACATGTACATAACTTCCAACTATATCGAATTTAAATCGGTTCATCTTCAAATAGGAAAATGATAGAAAAACTGATGAATAACTCACAAAATAAGTTAAGTAAATCAATGAAAAAGTTAACATAAGTCATTGGACCAACAATGTTGCATTTATGTAATTATCATAAAGTTGTATATCTTTGTGTTCAAAACCAGTTGCTTTGATGATTGCTTGTAAAACACCATGAGCTCAAGTGTAAAATTGTAGAAAAAATAAAGTAGGTTTTTAATTACTTTGAAGAAAAAAAAAACTATTATGAAAATATTAAAAAAACCTACAACTTCACTATTTATCTCTTTTTATATTTGTTATAAGTAGTAGTTTTACCCACATGACGCAACGGGTATCACCGATGCTTTTCCCCACATACCTTAAACATTAATTATATTTGTGTATTATTATTATTATTATTATTATTATTATTATTATTATTATTATTTAAATATTTAGTAGTTACATAGCTAAGTATTTATATATATTTAATTTAAATAGTATAGTTAAAATATATAAAACATAAAAGTAAATTTAAATATTATTTTTAAATATGATAAATAAGATAGTACTTAATGAAATGATTTTAATAATCTAATGTATATTAAATAAAATATTAATTAGAAGAAATTTCTTAAATGGGGGTAAATCAGAAATCATTGCATAAAACATATGTACTTTATGTTTAAAAAGTTATTTAAGGTGTCTTTAAACTTTAAGCAAAATTATAAATTTGTCAATCTCAAATGCTTTATATTCAATATAGATAGACATAGTGTATGTTTCAAAATTTATGTAGTCTAATTGAATTTTATAATGTCTATTTTAAAATTTGTATTGTCCAATTGAATTTTATGCTATATTTTTAAATTTGCGCTATCTATTTTTGAGATTGTGCACCGTTGACATCCATTTTGTAATTAGAGAAATGATTTATTGATGATAATAGATCCAACTACGAAATGAGCCAATTTCAATGTTGCTAAAACGAGTTCAATCAAAATTTGTTTGACCCACTATTGTGGTGTCTTAAATACTTCTCAAGATACTTAAGCAAACATTAGTTCTTTTTTGAACTTTTGCCGGTAGAGTGCCACCAATGATGAATCAGCATTTAGTTCACTGGTGATGAATGATTGTTTAGTGTTGCAATTAGTGTTGGATGAAACGAATAATACGATGGTGTGGTAATGGTTCTTCAACAAACTTTCGTATACCCAGCTTCTACGATGCATGATCCAGACTCATCCTTGAAGAAACTCAAAAATCTAATCAAGCATTAGTTGCCACCCTCGCCCTCTGTATTACTACACTGATCGATACTACATTACTACCGGAGTATCAACCTACTTTGGCATAGAAATAGGTAACTAGCTTGGGGCGTTAATTCTTAACGGTGGATTGCCCCACAATACTCCACCTTGCCCTTATTCAACAAGCAACATGCCCACAACTCCTTCCCTTGCTCATGTGTCCCGGTACAAGGCTTACACAAAACGATGCTTCCACGTATGTGCCAACGAATACTGATCGAGCGTTATACTTTATGTCTCTGAACTCGTTTATCAGCAACTGGTATTTGGACACCGGTGCAACTTCTCATATGACCCACAACACGGGTGACTTCTCGTCTTACTTTAATAATAGCGCGCATTTTACAGAATTTAATTGTCAGATATGGTTCAACCATTCCCATAGACATGATAGTCAAACCTTCCCACACCCTTTTCCTCTTTTATATTAAACCATGTTTTATATGCACCCCGCTTAATCAAAGACCTTCTATATGCCCATAGTCTCACAACCGATAAATAACATATTCATTGAATTTTATCCGTAAGATTTTCTTCTGAAGGACCAACAGACTTGTATCCCTATCCTTCTATTAACAGCAGCGGAGATCTCAATCCGCTATCTTTTAAGTCTCTACACACCAACATTTATTGCCATCTCATATTCGCTCTAGCATCAACGTCTTGGTCATCCTGAATCCAATTTATTACGTTTGCTTAAAAAGATAAACTACCGTTTGTTGATTCAATATATACTAGAACTTTCTTGCATGTATATGTCTCTAATTGCAAAGGGTAAGAATCCTAATTGATGATAAAGTTCTATCGTAGTTTGATACTTGATTCTCTATTCTTTATCAATTCTGGGCAATAAGTATAGTTTCTTCTTATTTAGAGAGACAAAGCATACGATGTATGCAGGACATTCATACAGCAAAATGATATCATACATACATATATATAGATATATGTTATATGTCTATGTACATTAATTATCTCTGGGATCTGATCACAGCTGGACACCTGGGAAACAAGATCAAGTTCCACAACTCGATGTCTCGATCAGTAGTCTTGTGACAGTAGCGCCATCACGGGTGTGTGTGTATATAGATAGAAAGATATAAGCTGGTGGCTCTTTAGATCAAGTTTTGAGTAGAACATGTGAGGTGCTGAATGGGTGTGAAGGTGTCAAACGGATGTTGTGGGTGGTATAAGAGCGAACCCCGTTAGCTGATGACGACAACTTTATCGGGGCAGCTTTGTGTTTACGTGCAGCTTGGTGGCAAGGAGATTTATTGGGTACTCTAACAATTCTAACGCGACAACTCTTTTCCATGTTTGGAATTGCATGAAGATGGGAAGGAAGATCAACAACAAAATCTCCATATTCGTCGGTTTTGGCTCTAATCACACAATTTGATTTCCTCGTATGACACCAAACCGCCACTGATGCTCCTGTAAACAACTAAATAAGTTATATTTGTGTTATTGATTAATAAGTCTTTTCTTTTTCATATATAATAACTAATTATTTAACATGATGGATCATGTATATATGGATGTATGTAAACTTCACCAGAGATTGGAAGGGGAGAACGATGACGATGATGACAGATTAACGCCCCAGAAACCACGACCGTGGAGAGCTTCTCTTCACCATATCCAGCAAGACTTATAAAGTCATCTGTTGTTGCCATAACTGGAGCTAAAAAAATGAGCAACATCATGTACCCTTGAAAACACATCATCATCATCTTTGTGTTGATCAACACAAGGATTTTTATTTATGATACGTAACTAACTAATAGATGATATAGGAAACTAACTTTGAGGAACGTACGTGATGGAAGGATTTATTTATAGTACATTCATTGTGCATGAGATTTTCATTAATATCAAATTTACATTACTAACCTTTATGTGTTATGACCGTTGACCTTCCCATCTACCCAATTTTGATAGGCAGGTAAACTTACACACACAGAAAATAAAATAAATTCTAGTAACATAAAATCAAAAAAAATTTAATTTGCCCTTGTATGTGTGTATACATGTATATATATTGAGAAAACTTAAATATAAAATGTTTTTTTTCATATACTGGAATTATGAAGTAAGAAATTAATTCACACTTGCGATAATTATTACATAGCGCTGGAAGTATCACGCAAGAGGTGTGAAATTATCATGTAAGAAGGTGTAATAATTATACAAATGATCCGAGCCACATGTTGAAATGATCAACGGCCTAGATCACTTCGCACGCTTTGTACACAAAGTAGATTTTGTATGGGAGAAGAAGAAAAAAAGGTAAGACCGAATTAAAATTAAGGAAGAAAGAGATCAAGGCGGGGGTATGTGAGTAAAAGAAAAATTAACAAGATGGAGCTAAGTAGGTAGCCAACTTGTATTTTTTTAATCTCACAAACAATCACTATCATCTCCTAGTCAAGCCTGCCCTATCTATCTTTTTTCATCACATGAATTAAATATTTCTTCCTTCAGCTTTCATTTTCTCTTATATATAAACAAAATTTATCTGCAAGTAATTGCAACCCTCATTTGTTTAATGAGCCACAAAAACTAAGGAATGAAATCAGATACTTATAATTTAATTTTTAATAAAAAAGGAGAACATGAAATTATATAACTGTATGCTATGAAGTTTCACAAATAGTGTCTGTATGTCCAGTTCTAAAGACACTAAATTTGTATGTGATGTCTAACAGAAACATGCATATGCATCAAGTTAAGTATACAACAAAATACGTCCTGATCAACAAGAGCTGAGATCGCTGGTGTTCATGTACAAGTTGCTTTGGCTTTTGGAAAAACTTGTCATCGTAGACACAGGTGAGAAACCAGTATAACGTTTCTCCCTCTTGGCCACACATATCTCAGCTACATACCTGGGAAGATCATGCTTTTGGACGAATGGCTGAGCTGCATACTCCTCAAACGCCATCCACTACATACGCATAAATAATCACTTTACTCCAAAAATTAACAAAGACCTACAACATCTTGAGATCAAAAGGGCTTGTGTTCGTACTTTATATTAATGTTATATGTAAGAATTTATAAGTTGTAACTTGTAACATCAAGCATTTGTTTACGAAACCCAACCTGGGCTGCCTCTATCTCTCTGTCCTGCTTCTGGATGTCAAAAGACACAGGTTGCAACATACACATAAAAAATAAATCTGACTTGTTAAAGAATTTCTTATGGCTTTGCCTGCAAAACAGGGGATGAATAATTAGTAGATGAAGAACCTTGTCATTAATCCTAAAGTAACCCAAGCAAGCATTGCCACTTTTCAAATTCATTAAAACTAGTAATGGTTTTCAAAGTTAAGAAACAATTTCATACTATTCCTCACCTGAATGCTAATATTTCCACAAATTTGGCATCAATCTGAACCATCAGAAACATCAAGTTAGTTCAGCAGAATTATTTTCCAGCCTCAAATTAGTTTACTCAGCTTACAAACACATAAAAAAACATTTTTGAATACTTTTCGTCCATATCTCACAATTTTCAACTTCAATAACTAGACTATGTTACAAATGTAGCACCTATTGTAATATGTATGTTAAACAAGGTACAAAATTCCCTAAACTTGATCAAACTCATAAAATCTTTGTCCTTCAGGGTTAAATTGTTTCTCTTGTATTTCAAGCGGAGAAGGTACGTTTTTTTATGCAATATTGTCAAACAAGTTGCAACTTACTCCAGTCTCTTCTTTTACTTCTCTTACAGCTGCATCACACATATCTTCACCCTGCAAAAAAGAACTTCAGTTATAAAACATTCTGAGGCTGTGGATACTGTATGTGGTTGGTGGTCAAATCTATGTACATACCTCTTCAACGACTCCTGTCGGAAATTTCCATATTCCTGTTCCTCGCATTTTTCCACCTTTCTCTTGCACCACAAGAACCTACCACCAGTTTAAAGTTCTCAACTCAGAACTGCATATTGTTTAAGATTATGTTCCGATTATAGATGAATGATGCTGTCTGATAATTGGGATAATGAATACAAGCACACCTATCAAAAAGTTTCACATTCGCAAATAACATTAGCAGTAGAGACGACCTTAAAAGTAGACAAAAGAATATTGAGCATGCAGACTTCACTCTATTTTATAAGTTGAACACCAGAAGCTTAATATCATGAACACGGGATTCATCCTTAAAAAGAGAGACGAAGAAGAAATCAATGTCACAGATGCTATGTCTGTTAGTGGTGTAGCACAAACAGCAAAAGCCACCTACCAACAACAAGGAAAAATAAATTCTTTCCACGCTGATCATTCAGTGCAACAGAGCCCCTTGGACTCCATCAAGGAAGTATTGTCCCCTTAGCATAATCCTCCTAGAACTCTTGAGGCTCCTTGGTGCCTGAAATCACAATATTCTTGAACAAGTGTGCACTCCACACCTCCTAACTTTCATTGATGTTAATTGTAATTTCATTTTGGTCTTAACTCTTAAGTAAATCTAACTAAACTAAAATGACCTTGATGGCACTATAAACACCAACTGTAGGCACAACAGTCATCTCTGATAAGCATAATCTGTTCATTGTTATTTCATTTTTGTCTTAACTCTAAAGCAAATCTAACTAAACTAAAATGACATTGATGGAACTAAAATCACCAGCTGTAGGCACAACAATCATCTCCAATAAGCATAACCTGTTCATTGTAATTTCATTTTGGTCTTAACTCTTAAGCAAATCTAACTAAACTAAAATGACCTTGATGACACTAAAATCACTAGCTATAGGCACAACAGTCATCTCCAATACATAATCTATCATCATCTAACCTTCTCATATAGATTTAGAGTTGGTCTATGGCGTCATATCTGCTAACTAACTAACTAACTGGATCAGTGTGGTCTCTTTTTCTCTGCGTAAACTTAGACCAAGTCATCAAGGTCATCTGGATTCGTTAAACATTCTGAAATTTTTATTTAACAGACAAGTTTTGGCAGTAATAATCAAAAGAGTTGTCCTCTCAAAGCTAGCAGACAACACTTTCTCATAACCTAAATGCTTCAATTCAAAGCACAACCAATGTACTAATTACTATCTGCAACAAAAGTACCTGTCCATTTTCTTTCATCACAAAGGCACCAACACCCACTCGATGCGACGCATTTGGTGGCAAAGTGTTAGCTGTTTCAGGAATCCAATATACAAGCATCAAGTATTTAGGCTCTGCATGATGATAATAGAAGCCTTCCTGCAAACCCATGTGAGAAAGCTTTCTTCATTAACAAATAAATTTACTTATTTTTCTGTGTATCTATCAAGCATATTACAATCACAAGATCTCACCAATTAGCACGAAACTTACTTTAACTGCAGGTTCGATAAGGTTCACAAGCTCGATCGGTAGTTTGATCCAGACACCTTTCTTTCCCTACACAAAAGTTCACCATATGTCCATTATTCATTGCATCATATGTTCTAAACTTTGATATTATTAGATATTATTATGTCTTTCAGCAATGAACAAGAAGCAGAGAATAAAAAAAGTTTTGCATACTAAATATGTCACCTGTTGTTTCCAACGAAGGATTGAAGACTTGAGTAAAGAGGTAAAGAGAAATGGGTCCATGGGGTCGGTAGACATTTCCACAGTAACACCTCCATGATCGTCTTCTTTAGCAGATAACACATTATCACCCCACGAGGACCTCAATTTCAATTTCAATTTCAAATTTAAATGGTTGTATCCTACAAATTAAGCATAAGAAAGAGGCAGCAGAAATGAGCGAATTGAAGAAGAGATTAATGAATTAAACACATGAAAGTATTCAAGCAGATGAGACCTGGTGGAGCTCCGGCAGTGAGTAGGCTGTTTGGGCGGAGACTTGAGGAGGAGGGATATGCGGTGATGAAATTGAAAGGTGATGTAATTATCATTTCATTTGTTTTTGTTATCCACAAATATAAACTTCACATTCTTGGGCAAAAACGCAAGTACCTATATGTATATACAGGAAGTAAAGATTTATAAATTAGTCACATGGTTTCTTGTTTAGTGAGTTTTAATTATTTTTTGCACTCACACGCCTGTTTTTTTTTTTCTTTCTTTTTCTCCTTAATAGGTGTAACCTTAGAATCATCTTATTATCATTTGAATAACACTAGATACCTGGAGGATTATTGGTTCGCGCTGTTTTATGTTACGTACTGATATTATTGTAAGGTACGAGATTTGTCCTATATATATAGGTTGTATGGGCAATCAATATGAGTTTATAAACCAAATGAGTTTCCTGACCTCTTAAATTAGTTTTTTTGGTTGAGTTTTTTTATTTGGTTTGTAACAATGGTATTAGAGCCAAACTGAACACGATGCCCCACAAAGTGGTGGCTGGAGGGAGGCAGCTGTTACCAACGAGGATATTGGCCAAAAAAATATGATGTTATGGACTGAAAAATCTCTCACATTAGAACCATATCTATCTATTATAATAAAAAAAGCTTTTAAGACGTATTGTGTAATATTATTATGTTTTTTCATATTGATTTTTCCGCCTCTCTCTCATAATAAATGATAATAATAAATAGTGATTATATTATTTAAAACATTTCCAAATTAAAAGATATTATAAAAATTATAAACTAGATTTTTATATAAAAATAAACAAACTTTAAAAGAATATAAGATACAGAAACTTTCTTAAACAAAAAAGTTTTCTAGAAATTCTAACTTTTTTAAAACAACTTTTTTATTTTAAGGGTGATTAAAAAATAAAATTATATTTAAAAAACAAAATATAAAAAAAAACAATCTCATAAACCGAGAGTTTAAGATGATATTATTGTTGTTTTACTTAAAGTACTTATTTATAAGTAACTTAATCATATTTTATCTGAAAATATCGTTTTATAATATTTATTATGAACTATTTAATATTTTATTAATTCAATCTGTGTATTACACGGGATATAAAGTAGTACATATATATATATATAGGGTAAGAAACGGTTGTTAACCCACCTTTATTACGATAACCCGTTAACACTGATGTAACAAGCACTTACACCATGATATATATATATATATATATATATATATATATATATATATATATATATATATATATATATATATATATATATATATATATATATCGGTGTATAAATTCACAACCTTCTTGTTAATAAATTTAGTTATATTCTTCTAATCCATCTGAATCCACCTTTTGAATTTGGTTGGCCATTAATCAGAAACTAAGAAAGAAGGGAATGAACACAAAATTGTTTTGAAAGTGAAATCCTTAAAGATTGAATATTTGTGAATATGTAAGATGAATGTTATGATGTTGTTTGGCCTATTAACGTTATAAAATCCACTAGCAGTACCATAATCTTAGACATACAAATTCATGTTCAAAGTCAAAGGAAGAACATGAAAAATAAACATAGAAAACCAGTCAGGAGCCTGCAAACCATTGAATCATCTACTAAGCCACATTAGTACATTATTTTTTTCTCTATTAACACACTCATTGAGATTTTGAACCTTTGTTAATTTAGAATTCAATCATGTTGACAACATGACTTGAACAACACAACCCTCTTTGTTTAAAAAATTTGTTCAATTCACGCTAAACTCAACATCAAATCCTAAAAAGCAATTTCAATATGGCAACATACATTTGATCAAATGAAAATGCATCTTCTGCAAATGTACTTTAAAAACCAAATCATCAAAGAGAAGTTAACCATCAAATTATTTACTCTCTACGCCACTGTTAACATACGCTTCTATGACTCTAACTTGGAGGCCTTGTGTGCCAAACCTTAAGCCAAATAATTTCACATTTTTAATCCCAAACTAAATGATATATATGGCCAGTTCTGATGTAGGTATACATACATCTATACTACTATATAATACATATTAGAAGAATAAAATAATAATTTCATTAAAAGTGTAAGACACCTATACAAAATTTTAAATATAGAGTACAAATGCTTTATACAATAATTCCATTTTTGCCCTCATTTAATTAACTTCTTCTAATTATTATATTATTTAATACACATTATTAATACATTATTTAATAATATGATATTATTTAATTCACTTCATTAAATTTTATTATATTTATAATAATATAAATTGATATTTAAATTTATAATTACTAATCATATTTTTTTAACTAAATACTATTTAAATTAAGTATTATTTTATTTAAATACGTATATCTATACTACCTTATAATAAATCTCTCTTGATAGAGATTTAATTTTACCAAGCATACAAGTTTTGAATCAACATGTATAAAGAAGTGCAAGGCATTCAAAAGGGGTAGAATAGAAAATTGATTAAGATTTTAAGACACTTTAGGGACAATCTGATAAATTTATCAATTAAATTTTAGAGTTAATTTCAGTTTTACTTAGTAAGGTTTAACTAAAGTAATTATTTTCCAGCAAAAGATTAAAAATATCAATTTACCTACAAAAGTTTCATAAATTGTTTCAACTTTAATGCAAAAGTTTTATTAATAAACATTATTAATACATGATTTAATAATATGATATTATTTAATTCACTTCATTAAATTTTATTTTATTTTATTTATGATAATATAAATTGACATTTAAATTTATATTTACTAATTATTTTATATAACTAAATATTATTTAAATATAATTATTATTTTATTTTAAATATTTAAGTATATAACTTATATATATGTATATATATATATCTTTATGTTTGTAATAACTATAATACTAATATATTTATAGGGGCATATAGTGAGTTTAATAATTTTAATATTTGTCTATATCTTTTATAATAAAAGTAAAAGGAGGATTGAATGATAATTTTACATATGAGTTAAGATACCCATATGAAAAATCATGCTTAAATTTCATAAAATTAACCATCTTATTTTATTTATACACTTATAATAAAGTATAATATATGATGCTTATAATACAAATGTTAAAACATATACACGTGTCCAAACAAAACCGCCATTTACTTTCAATTTCGTTCATTCACTACGATTGAGCACTAATCGCTCTTCCCATTTCCCTTGTCGGTTGTTAAAAGCTCAATAACAATCAAGATGGTAATTTATTATGACAATTTCTCTATTAACTTTCTCAGGTCTATGCAAATCACCACTAAAAGCTGCCTCCGATGATTATAAAACTCTAACCTACATTCCTAAAACGAAAACCCCTAAAATCTAGATAATAATTGATTTTCGACCACAAATACCACCCATGTTTTTACTAATCTTGTTGGGATAATATATTTATCTTAAAGACTTTTGTAATATACGTATTTGTTTTCTTTCATTCAATTTTTTCAATAATTATATTTTATTTTTTTAATTTACATCATAACGCACCGAGCAGATACTGACTAAAATCGAATTCCCAAAAAATCGCGCAACAGCCGTACCGCCGCAACGCGCGGGCATTTCCACTAGTATATATATATATATATATGTCTCTATATGTATATGACAATTTCTATGTATTATAATTTACAGATAGATCATTATTTGGATATAACCCATGTTTAAGACATATATAATGTTTAAACAAAGGATTAAGGGAATTCACACACCTGTGCCAACTGCTTTAAATTTAAAACATTGGCGGTGTTTAGCTTATGTATTCGCTAATTTGTGGAACATTTATAATTAAAATATGTCATTTAGGAATATTGTTCAAAGTTAACTAGTTTTATACATGTCCGGTGGTCAAGCATTTTATTATAATATAATGCTAAAACTTTCTCCCTTCGAATATTAAAGAAAATTAGAGTAATTATGAAATTAAACTACATCTCATTCAACTTAAAGCGTCATCTGTAACCGAGAATTACAAGTTGTGTTTGTTGCAGCTAACCTGCACATTTTTCAACTTACGAAAAACCTAGCCAATTCAACAAATCTCAATTTGAATTACTTCCAATGCTTCCCATCGCCTTGAATCCATTTGGGTCTCCTGAAGAAAAATACAGTAACTTTTAATACATTGGGTACAAGTAATACATCAATATTGATCCAAGTTTGACCAATATGATACCAAATCTAAAGCACAGCACACAACTTAACAAACATATTGCAAGTTAATCTACAAGTTATTAATTCTAGTAGATTGCTCTTAATTTTAGGTACCAAAGTATTCTATCTTGATCTAGGTTTACTTTTATTGAATTTATTTTATTGACGTCGATGACACCAACCAATACACTACTAATAACAGGATTAGATAAATATTTTGTTGTGTTGGACATGTAGCATTCAAGCGGTTATGACAAGCAATGGAAGCAAGATTCAAACTTGACATCTGTGCCAGGTAAGTTAGTAAAAGACTTGTGATTTGCAGACGGTAAATATATACGTAATTATATGTTTTTAGGCCGTAATTTTTGCATGATGGACTCATGTTTAGAGTTTAAAAGCAAGTGACTATGAGCTAAAACAATTTATTTTTAAGGAAAATTTTATAAAATAATAATCAAATTTCAGTATTGTTTTAGTTAGGTAATTTATAATTTTTTTTTGTACCAATCACATCACTTATAAATTTTTTATACCAATCAGTTCACTAAATTTTCAGGATTTTTCTAAGTAGGTCATTCACTAATTGGTAATATATTAAAAAAAAATAAAATGTTCAAAAAGTTAACAATATTTATAGAAAGCTGAATTATTTAAAAAAAACCTTACAAATTATTTAAAAAAATTAAAAAAAAATATTAGTGACCTACTAGAAACACTTTTACAACTTTAGTTACCTGATGAGAAAAATAAAAATATAAGTGAACTGATTAAAAAAAATAAAAATATAAAAAAACTACATAAAACACTCTTAAAACTTGTTTACTGTTCTGTAAAGTTTTTCTTATTTTTAACTAAGTTGAGAGCAATAAGTTAAATGTCATTAGTTTTATATGATTTTTTTTTTATAATTGTTGAATGATTAAAGTTTCACTTATATAAATATACTTTATTTACCACATAAAACATCAGATAAATATGCATTTCTATTTTGAATTTGAAATTTTCTTTTCTAATGTTGATCATAGTAGCCATGAAAATCGGTAAGTTGAAAAAAAAGCCATTGTAAAATGGAAATTGGATGCACATGCGGATATCATCAAGTGAAATTAAATAAAAGCATATGTGCACTTTTGACAGAGTGATTGAATCAGAAGCCCACTGGAAGGAAATAAGTGCATTATGGATTGCTATTTAATATTACCTGGACTAAGTGTGGGCTGAACGAATGAGTTGGGCCAACTAGTGAATTTGAATGAACGCATCAAACAATTGAAGGGAGTGGAAATCAAGCGATCGCATAAAGGTAGAGGTGGGCAAATCGGGTCCGGCCCAATACCCGAAACCGGGTTGAAACCGGGTTGGGCCCAACCGGGTTTTTTCGTACCCGGTTTTTGGTGAAACCGGGTTCGAACCCGGGTCGGGTTCACCTAATGCAAAACCCTACCCGGCATACCCGGGTAGGGTCGGGTCGGGTCCGGGTCGGGTCCAAAACCGGGTTCAAATCGGGTTTAGTTTTTTTTTTTTTTTTTTCTTCTTCTTCTCTTTTCTTGTGTGTGTCCCCAAAACCGGGTTCAAATCGGGTCCAAAACCGGGTTCAAATCGGGTCCAAAACCGGGTTCAACCGGGTCGGGTCCGAAACCGGGTTCGGGTCGGGTTCACTAAAAAACTCAAAATCTAAAACCGGTTCCAACCCTACGGTTTCAAACGGGTCCAACCCGGGTACACCTCCCATCGGGTACTACCCGTACCCGGGTCCGGGTCGGGTCCACCGGGTCGGGTTCGGACCCGGTTTTTATGCCCATCTCTACATAAAGGTACGACGTGGAGGTGCACATTAACCCGGGTTCAAAACCCGACCCACATCTGTTAATAGCATTTTTAAGCATTATTTATAATTGTTTATAATTGTTTTAGCATAGTTTTTATTATATATCATGCATTTATTAGAAGTATTTTCGTGTATTTTGTGTGATGTTTGTTTTGGTGGAATAAAGTTTACGGTGAATAATTTTGTTGTTTTGTAGGTAAAAGATGGTTGTGACGATTAAAAACAAAAAAAAAAATAAAAATCAAAGAAAGCTTTGAAATAATATTAAAGACTAGGGGTGATTTGGGAAACTAAAAAGATAAATATAATATTTAATTCAAATATTTATCTCTTAAAAGATCTAATTTATTTTAAATTTTAAATAAATCTTGAAAAGAGAAAAAAATTAGGGATGAGAAGATTATATACATATTTTCGAAGGAAAAAAAAGGGAAGGATCAACACACAAAATTATTTTTGGTGCTTTGAAGTTGACGAACAGAAGAAGAGGAATCCATTACTTAAAGATTTAGTTCTCAAGCAACCATTATATTGTCTTGTTTTTTATCGTAAGATTTTCTTTTATATTTTTAGTTTGTTTGATCTAGCCAATATTTCCGGCTAGAACAATTTTAGGTTCTGATGTTAGGGTTTGTTTCTTTGATTTGATTCGTAACTTATGTGAAACATTCATGTGATTGTTTATTTGAATGATTTGTTTGCATGGTTTTTGATTTTAAACCCAGATCTACTCCGGTATATATTAGATTGTTAATAAACTTGATCAACTTATTAATTTTTCTAATAAAATTTATCAATTTTTAAAACTCTTAATCAAGTCTTAATTTTTAATACAAGGAACAAATAATATTTTGTGTTTGTCTATGAACCCAAAATTATTATAGAGTCATTCAATCTAGTTAAATATCCTGAACGATGTGAATGTTTAATTATAACCGATACTTTCATCACCGCAACCCGCATGTTAATATCCGAATATTGTGAGCTTAGAGTAGCGGGTTGGCTCTAATCAATAAATGATCATTGGTTAGACATTAGATGAAGTGAATGCCCAAACGACGTGACATCTAGTATCCATATAAATTGC
This sequence comes from Flaveria robusta, assembly GCA_025506415.1. Classification (NCBI taxonomy): domain Eukaryota; kingdom Viridiplantae; phylum Streptophyta; class Magnoliopsida; order Asterales; family Asteraceae; genus Flaveria; species Flaveria robusta. The sequence continues at coordinate 18,777,740 of CM046469.1, read as the reverse complement.
TTAATTGGACGATCATTGCACCATAATTGTTAATGATCATAAACCGAATTAAGTTAATAAATAACCCTTGTGTTAAAACTATTTTATAAAATTTGTTTTTTCTTCAAATTTTATTAGTTTTAATAATTTTTCGAACTTATTTTTCTTGACATAACCTTAACATGGCGGCACATGATTTCTTTGGTAGTTTTGATCACGACCGTGTTAGCATGCTGGAATTTTTTTTAGTGTTTATAAAGTTTCTGTAGTTTTATTTTTTTTTCTTATTAAATCCCCTCATTCTACTTTGTTTCGTGACAAGTATACTTAAAACTTGAATCGTTTTTTGTTTCGTGACAAGTATACTTAAAACTTGAATCGTTTTGGTATAAACTCGGTTAACTCATATCCTTAATAACACAAACCCTACTTCCGCTCATAATATTCTAAGTGTGTGCACGATATGTTCATATTTACATATATTATTTTTTGAATTCGACACCCAAGCAATTGGTGTCGTTGCTGGGGATACGATGATTCTAATTGTTTTATAACAAGATCTTTTAGTACAGGTACATCACTCGAGTTTGACTTGGATATAAAGAAAACAACAAAGAGGTTAAGGAAACAAGCAAAGCTTCAAAAAAAGTTAACAAGTTCGTCAACATCTATTACTTCACCTCTAGTCATCAACATTTTGCTAGACATACCCTTATCAAGTGAATCTGAATCTGAAACGGAATCACCACAAACCTCACAAACAACCATCACTCCACCATATCACCTACCCATCAAGAACCACCCTTACCCGAACCAACCATGTCAGCTGACCCTGGATAAACCCTTAGACAGTGGGCAACCTATGATGTTACCCGACAACCCCTCTGCATAAATTATTCCGCTACGGTGAACTTCGAGTTGAAACCCGGTCTCATCCACTTTTTACCATTCTTTCAAGGATTTGAGAACAAAGACCCTCATAAGTTATTCAAGGAATTCCATGTTGTTTGTTCCGGAATGAAGCCACACAATATTACTAAAGATTAAATCAAGCTTAGAGCATTCCCCCTCGCTATGCAAGACTCGACTAAAGAATGGTTATATTACCTACCACTCGGGTCGGTAAACATATGGAATGATCTTGCAATATTGCTTTTAGACAATTACTTTCCTGAAGTTAAAGCCTCCATTTTATGCAAAGAGATTTTTGGGATTAAGCAAGTAAAGAATAAGCTTTGCATACTTATTGGGAAAGGTTCAGGAAGTTATGTGCCTGATGCCCAAAACATGATATATCCGAGCACCAGCTGCTTTAATAATTCTATGAAGGGTTAGCACCACTAGAAAGGCTTTGATAAATTCATCTAGTGGAGGAGGTTTACTTGACAAAACACCTACTCAGAAAAGAGCCATAATAATCTCTATCATAGAAGATACCAATCACTTCTCACAAGATGGTGGATGGTATGATGATGTACCACGAGCGGCCAAAAAAGTGAGCACCCCTCATATTAAAAGTCAACTTGTTGAATTGACCAAAACTGTAACGTAACTTACAAAAGGCAAGAAAGTTGAGCCAAAACCTCAAGCATGTGGAATATGCTTACAGTTTGGACACCCCACTGATATATGTCCCACACTTCAAGAAGATATAGAAGAGACACAAGCAATAGAAAGTTACTCGGGACAGAATTCAAGCCCATATGCATAAACTCGAAATAATCAAAATTAGAGACAAGCACCTAATGTGGCTACCAACAAAGACCTTCATAGTTTCATCAAAGACCCCCATTCCAAATGCAAAGTAATCAGCAGAACTTTCAGTCTCGACAACAACAAGTAGAAAGCTCGAGAATGTCTTTGGAAGATATCAAGAATTTAGCAATTAGCATGCGCATATTTCAACAAGAGATGAAAGCATTCCAACAAGAAATAAGAGCTAGTATCAAGAACTAACAACAACAAATGGTTCAGCTTGCCAATTCTGTAAGCAACATAGAGTATCAAGGTAAACTACCGATATAAACTGAGACAAATCCTAAGCATAGTGTTTGTGCCATTACGTTGAGAATTGAGGAGACTTATGAAGGCCCAAGTATACAAGAAGAAGACAAGAAGAAAGAGACTGTTGTTGCGTATAAGGAGGATAAAAAAATAAAACGTCAAAGTCAATTGAAAATGAAATGAGATTTTAACGATATGTTTTACGTTTTATATCATTTTATTATTGCTTTTAATCTATTAGTTAAGTTAGTTATTATTATTATTATTTTATCATTGTTTTTTACATACTATAAGTATATAACAATATTATTTTATTATTATGTTTTGCATACTTTATCATTTTAGATAAGGACAATGGTGTTAAGTAAAACATAATACCAAACAAAAAAACATTTAATTTTATGAAAAACACATGATGAACAAACATCATATTAGTTGAAAAACATAATTTTTTTTTAATAAACGCTCATTTTTAATGTGTGGTTTTTAAAAAAAATAATGCCGTATACAAAAGTTACAAACGTTAAAAAAGTGGAGAATTTGAGAAAAAAAGTGGTAATGTCTAAGATACTATTTTAACACAAATTTTCATATAATTTGATATCAATCATTGATTAAAAAATTAACGGTTAAAATTACTTTTTACATAATTTAAATTAGAAACTCTTTCTGTTTGAATTCTTATTTAGATAGTATAAGTAGCATAAATTTTGTTTATTATTTTTAAAAATTATAATTTAATCTTTAATTTAAACAAGCGAGCTCACGATCAAACCAATGACTCAATTAACGAGCGAGCCACAAGCCATCTAATGAGTGACCCTGCCACAAAATAAGATGACCTTGGTTCATGCTCGGCTCATTTACAAATAAAGTTGAGCATGCTCAGCTCATTTATAAACAAGTCGATTTCAAACTAGTAAATTTTCAAATTATTTTTAAGAAAGATTAAAACGATTTACTAAGGCACGAGCTCTTTTTACAGTTCTGATGAATTATCATCGATCTAAATCTTTTATGTGTTTTTTGTGTGTATATATTATATATATGTACAAAAAAGTTCGTCTTTTTCTTTCTCTGTCGAGAAGGCGATTGTAGAGAATACTCAGTACTATAAAGAGAAAAAAAAGGCGCGAGAGAGAGAGAGAGAATTCAAGAATTGAGAAAACGATATCTGAGAAGCTTTCTTCATCCCTCTCTTTTTTCACAACACATATGAGGACAGTTTAGTATATATTCATATTTTTTAATTCATATAAAGTTGAAGAATTTTTTATTTATCTTGTTTAAATTCATCAAATTTGACAAAACCATCAAGCAACACCCACTTGATACTTTCTGCTTTACACCTTTTTTGTCTTTAATCTCCATCATCCTCATCATCATCATCAATCTTTGTAGAATATATGGCCTGAACCTTGAGGAACTGAAGATGACATCGACGCACAAGAACATCAGAGTGATATCATGGAAGTTACAAATTCAGTAGCAATCGTGGTAAAGCTCAGCTCCATCATCCTACCTTTTAAACCCTATATATGTCACAAGATTACATATTCAATTTCTCAAATGGGTTCGAGAGATCATCAACGTCAGTTGAAGATCAGATCCGACGGAATAAGCTAAGGGCACAAGAGTTTGAGCCACCACCACCACCACCACCACCGTCGTCACTGGCCGGATCATTAGAACAAATGGACGGTGGTTTACCGACGGTTTACGACACCGGAGCCGAGATGTTGTCGCAGATGTTCAATTTCCCCACCACTGAACTGGTGGCGAACCAGATGAACTACCACCGTAGTCATCGGCCAACCACCGCCGGAGATTGGTATGGTAACAACCCTACCGCTGAAGCCATGCAACTTTTCTTGACAAACCCATCACATGAATCACACTCTCATCATCTTCATCATCAAAACTTAGGTGGTTCCGATCAATTCACATGGGTTGGTGCATCTCATGACGGTGGTCTTTCACTTTCATTATCTTCTAGTTTACAGGCGCATCTGGGAGCAACTAAAGTTGAAGACCTGAGAATCGGAGATCACGACGCCGGAATGCTATGCTTCACCGGCGATCCTCACCGGAGTTTTCATATGGGTGTCGGATCATCTTCTTCGTTAGGAGGTTTGAAAACTCTGAGAAATTCAAGGTATGTTAAACCAGCACAAGAGTTACTGGAAGAGGTGTGTAGCGTCGGAAGGGGTGATATCAAGAAAAACAAATCTGGGTTAAAACATAATAATTCCAATAATAATCAGAATCTTACTAACAGCGACGGTGGTGGTGGTGGTGGTGGTGAATCTTCTTGTTCAAAAGATCTTCTTCCTCCTTTGTCATCCGCTGAGAGAATTGAGCATCAAAGACGAAAGGTCAAACTTTCTTCGATGCTTGATGAGGTAATTACTCCTAGCTCTCTTGATCTCTAAACGGAAATAATATTCCGGTGACCACCGGCCGGTGACGTCTGTACAAAAGCCGGCTGTAAAAAATGGTTCAGAATATGCTGACATCTAATTTTGTTTTAGAAAAATAGTTATATTATAAATTATAAAATAATAATAGTCGAAGTTTAATTTCGATTTGGTAAAACAGTGACATGGAACTAACATACTATAATCATCATGTTAGATTTTAATATTAGGGTTGATTGTAGCTAGCTTAGCGTTTTAGTTTATTATAAAAATGCTTTCTTTTTCTTTTGGATGGTCATAGTATTATTGCGCATTTGAATTTTTCCACTAATTACAAAAAATCATTGTATTTAATTGATTGATAATATAAGATTAACAGTTAATCTTTGGCTGTATTGAGAAGAAAAATGCGACATTTGGAAACACAATCTTGTTGGTGTCAGTTGTCATCAACAGGGATTCTATTACAATTAACAATCTTGTTTTTTCCTTGTGTATAGTTCAATTATTATTCTTGAATAAATCTAATAAATATTAGAATCAAATGTAGGTGGATCGGAGATACAGTCACTATTGTGAACAGATGCAAATGGTAGTAAACTCATTTGATTTAGTGATGGGGTTTGGTGCATCACTGCCATACACTGCGTTAGCACAAAAGGCTATGTCTCGCCATTTTCGTTGTTTAAAAGATGCGATAGCGGGCCAATTGAATCATACCTATGCATTGTTAGGGGAGAAAGATCCAAGTTCGTCCGGTGTAACGAAAGGTGAGACACCAAGGCTTAAGTTGTTAGAACAAAGCCTGAGACAACAAAGGGCGTACCATCAAATGGGTATGATGGAACAAGAAGCTTGGAGACCCCAAAGAGGCTTGCCTGAACGTTCAGTCAATATTTTAAGAGCTTGGCTTTTTGAGCATTTTTTAAACCCGTAAGTCATTTTAAATTTCTTTTGTTGTTATAAAAACCAGAAATATTCTTTAATCTTTCTGGTTTCTTGAATTTGATTAAGATTAGAAGACAATAATTAGCAATGAGAGGGTAATCATGATTCGATAATTTGATAAACAATGTTGGTCATGTTAAACATAAACACTCTATTTTTACTTGTATCTTCTACTTTAATCTCCCACATCAAAAATATTTTCTTATTTTCATACTAAAATATAGAAAAAAAGAAACCTTGATTTGACGTTTAGAAAACTCAACCTATGTGCATCTGTTTATAAAACCTAGCTAATCTAGTAACAAAACACAAGAAAATGAAAAGTCAAAACTTGACTATTTCCCTGGTCAAAGATATCAAGACAGGTAATCCTTCTTCAATTTATTAAGAATATAATGGAGCTTATATACGTATACTTTAAAATTTAAAATTATAAAGAAATGGAAGAAAGTTTGAAGAAATTAAAGGGTAATTAAGTTACATGCTATGTGGAAATGTTTCTCAGGTATCCAAGTGATGCTGATAAACATTTGTTGGCTCGACAAACAGGACTCTCAAGAAATCAGGTTCGTTAGTGCTTAACTTCTTGACTCATCTCTTGCGCTGTCATGCACGTACAAATTGATATGAAAACAGAAAGATATAACGAAATCTAAAAAACAACATAGGAGGAGAGTGAAACAAGGTGTAGGTGAGAAATGGCAATATTAGTTAAAATCTTTCAAATTATTATTTCTTTACAAGAGCTAATTCTTTTTTGTATTAAACAGATTGATATCAATTTCAGTTCGTTTTAGTAATAAAATTACAAATTTGTTTTGCAAAAAATTACAAAATAACAATTAAGTTTTAAAAGTGTAACATTACAACATTGTTCTGGTTCTTGTGTACTTTGTTATACGAGTCTGTAAACATTAATTACATTTATGTCACATCCAATGAAAAATGGGAAGTTAATATATAGCTAAACTGTTAAAATATATATTTGATAGTTAATATATTAGATATAATATACTAGTTATGGTTGATAAAATATATTAGTTAGGATAAGATTTATTGTATTTATTTTTGTAATCATAAGTAAGTACTTATATATTATGTTCGATTACATTAGTTTTTCTATGTAATCATCCTTTTTGTATTTTTTTTAAATATAGTTGATTAATACATAATACTTTACAAATTTTTTATTAGTCTTTTAAAAATAGTTTATTTTCACAATAACAATAATAAAAGAGAATTTAGAATGTATAGAACTAAAGTTTCCTTCAAATAATTTACAATGCATCTAATATATAAGAATACTATAAGTTGCAACACTCAAGTTAATAAGCTAGTGCAGTTTTGTGGGATACCAAGAAAAAAATATTTACACAAAGTTATATATTTAATTGATGATATTTCTATAAATTTTCTACGTGCTACAAAGCATTAAATAACCATTATTTTATTTATAAAATATTGCACTTTTTTAATGAAAGATAATATATATTAGTTATATGCCAATAATTGAACACAATCATTTGAAAAGAAATATAATAATCAGGTTTGGGTTAGTACCAAAAATAGAGATATTGCACTCGTGAACAATGAAGAAGACAGGGCATCTAATAAATCATAATTGCAGTTGGTACAATACGTGTGATTTTATTTTACAGATTATCTGCACACAGCCACTGCATTAAGTAACTGTGTACAAAAAATATATCGATCAGCTGATTTCTAATTTGCTTAATTTCTCGTGCTTGTATCTTTTGACCATTACACACACATGTAAAAAGAGGTTACACTTCGAAAATTACATGTATAAATATATTATTTTTAGGCTATATTTATTGTTTTAGAATTTTAAACATCAACTTACAGTTTTATAACGTAAACCAATTCAACCTAATTAATTAATTTTATACCTTCTACCAAATAAGATGTGACATGCCACCGCCTACTTATATATATTATTTGCTGTTTGACAATTTTAAGTTAAATGATTATCTTAACAATAAAATTAAAGCTACATATTTCATTATGGTAAACTATATTTAGAGAAATTCAAGGTCTTGACACAATAGTGTTCAATTTTACATGTGTATTTAAAATTAAGTGTATCCTATAACATTTAAATTTAGGTAGGATATTGAAAGACTTAATTGATCACTATTGAATAATTAAGATGTCTTATAACATATATAGTTATCGTAAGAAAACTCCATATGTTTAATTGTGCTCGTGGTCTCAATACTAATAAACCTTAATCTATGTTTCAATAGTATATGATCAATTAAGTATTAATTTCATTATCTTACATGCTTTTAGAGCAAACATAAACTTTATATCATCTCGACGGCATCATGCTCTGTATCTAAACTTTAAAATTATATTCTCTAATAGTTATAGACAAGGGTTCAAATAAAAAAAGATTTAAATCTAAAAAGTGCAAGAAGAAATTTTAATTGTCAATTTTCTTAATCAATGGTTAAGATCAAATTATAGAAAAAAAGTTGGTTAGAGGGATATTTTAGACATGACCATTTTTATTGACTTATTTTCAAGTTCTCCTATATTTTTTAAATATTTATAACTTTTATATATGACATTATTCGTTTATAAAAATTACACCATATAAACTATTTTTATCTTTAGCAAGAATGTGTATGATATCGTTATATAAAAATGATAAAACATATTTTTTTATGTTTTTCAGCTCATATGATTTCTGCTCGTAATTGTATTTTTAGTGCTGTTTATTTTATTTTTTCGTTTGTTATTATGTTTTTGTGAAAAATATTGTTTTTTTAATGAACGATCTTGAAAAACATAAATTGTTGAGTACTTATAATTCGTGACACAATTATAAAATAACAACTAATTAATCTAATATATTAAAAAAATAAAAAAAATAACATAAAATGTTATAACATGTAAAACATTAAAATAAAATGTCTTGTTGTGTTTTTTTTGCTCGTCATAATGTTTGTTTAAATACTATTGAGTTTTGAAATGCATAGTAATGAAATAACATATTTGTGTAGTTTAAATTTTAAAAAACACAATGATAAAATGATAATAAATTATATCATATTAAAAAAAATGAAATGAACCTAAATAAAAAAACACTATGATTAATACATATAACAAATAATAAAAAAATATTTGACACAATTACCTGACTATTATACATAATAATCTAACCTATTTAACAAAATAATTAGATCTATTTAACACAATAATTAAAATGTCATCATCTTTAATAATAATATAAAGATCTTTATACATATCAAGTACAAAAATCTTCATAACTTTTTTATATTAAATATTTTTTTACTATAATCCTACCTTAGTTTATATTGTTTAGATGTAATAAAACTCTATACTCATAAATATATCAAATATCAAATAATCTTAGATGCTTATCTATATTATTATGTAAAACATTTAAAAAGAACATAATTGTAATTTTGCTAAAAGTGTAAGACATGTAAAACAACTTTTTAAACACAAGTTACAAGTGTTTTATCCAATAGTTTCTAAATTACCCCCATTTAATAAGCTTCTTTTCATTAATACATTATTGCATATCAGATTATTTAATTCACTAAATTTAAGTATTCTTATTTATAATACTTTAAATTAATATTTAAATTTACATGTACTATTTATATTTTTATAACTTGAAATTAATAATATAAATTAATAATATATAAACAATTTTTCCTAAAATCATATAGTTGAAACTTGAAAGTAATATATAAACGCATGTTTTTATACACTTATGAGGATAGAATCTTACTCAATACTACTATATAAAGTAAAATTTTGATACACAAGTGTAATTTTATAAAAAATTAATACACCTAAAATAACTTGTTAAGCATTAGGTATTAGTGTTCTATACAATTATTACTATTTTGTCCCTCATTTAATAAACTTATTCCAATTAATACATTAATTAATGAATATTATTAATATATTATTTAATAATATGAGATTAGTTAGTTTACTATATTATATATATATTATTTACTATTCTTTAAACTAACATTTAAATTTATTAATAAGTATTATCTTATTTGAACTTTTATAGTAATGATGATTAGAATAATTTATATCTATATTATCTATTTGAAGAGAACACACTTTGTAATTTTACTTAAAATTTAAGACACCTAATATAATTTTTTAAACATAATGTATAAGTGTTATATATAATACTTTTTAATTTGCCTATATTTAATAAATTTCTTTCAATTATTATATTATTTAATGTATATTTATTCTAAGTATTATCTTATTTATAATATTTTAAATTAATATTAAAATATATATATTTATTATTTATATTTTTATAACTTAATACTATTTGGTTTGAGTGTTATTTTATTTAAACACTTAAGTATATAATCAGTAAATATTTACATAATTATAATAATAATAATAATAATAATAATAATAATAATAATAATAATAATAATAATAATAATAATAATAATAATAATAATAATATGCATATATATCAACGTTTAAGACATGTTTGAAAATAGGCTCAGCAACACACGCCGCATTACTATATATAACAAATTGAAAAAAATTATGAGTAGTGAAGGTATAGTTTTTTAAATGTTACGATAATAATATTGTTTTTCTCCAAACTAAAGAAAAACCTACTTTGTTTTTTTTTTTAATGATTTTACATTTAAACCTCTAATGTTTTTTTGATACTAACCATAATATTTTCTCTTTTTTTTTCCAAAATAATATCTAATCATTTTCTTTCTTTTAAAATGTTATAATTAAGCATTCGAGTTATATATAATTTATATTTAATTACCTGAACTTTTTTTTTAAATTTTATACTTAAGTCTTCGAATTATATTAAATTTATATTAATCACATGAATTTTTTTTTAAGTTTTATACTTAATTTTTCGAGTTATGCCAAATTTTATTTTAACCAATTTACAATATAGTTCGTTAATTATAATAAAATCACAATTTACGTATTCGTTATTTATATTCTTTGTTTTAAGGTATTTATTTTTTATGGTATTTTTCCTTCAATCCAACCACTTTTGTTTCAATTACAAACCAAGCCTTGCTGTTTTTAATTGAAGGTGACAAGACAAAAATACAGTATTAAAAAAAACAAAACATAAAGCCAATACCATTAGTTTTGGACAACTATAAGGATCTTATTGGTCCTACATGTCTTCCTATAATATCTATATCATAATTGACTAATGGTATGTCTCCATGTGTGTGTGGTTAATTTGCAGGTTTCAAATTGGTTCATAAATGCAAGGGTCCGGTTGTGGAAACCCATGGTGGAAGACATGTACCAACAAGAAAGCAAAGAAGAAGGTGACCACCACCATAATGAAGGACCTGTGAAACAAGAAAACAAATCAGAAACCAACATTAATTACAATGATCAACACAAAAATGGTCCTCCATCTTCATTATCATCTTCTTCTGCAATTGCACAAACTCCAATGCCACCTCTACCACCACCAGCAACAAGCACCACCACCTCCCCCACCGGAGAAACATCCACAATGCCACCATTGTTTCCGGCGAAACACGATGGCGACAGCTGCCGGCATGGCGGAATGGGGCTGAGTGATGATGCTGGTCACAGTGGTTCAAAATTGATAAGATTTGGTACCACTGCTAGTGGTGACGTGTCTCTCACTTTAGGGCTACGTCATGCCGGAAACCTACCGGAGAAGACTTCATTTACTGTTAGAGACTTCGGGGGATGTTAATTAAATTAATGGTTTTGTTTATAAGGTTTCTAGTAATTTTAATTAACTTTAGGATGCTTTTATACGGAGAAGCTGACAAACTTCCTATATTTTTAATTATTTTTATATTTTACTTATGTAAAACTAAAGGCTGAAATTTTACACCATGATAAAAAAAACGTAGTGTTACTATCTGGTAATTTAACATGTATAGTACGTAACATATATATGTTTACATGTTAGACCATGTGGCATACATTAACGTTTAGGGCGTTAATGCTAAGTTGGTCCTTTAACGGACGTTAAATTAGGAAAACCGCTTGTGGAGGAAATTGGTTAGTCTCGGATGGGTAAGTCTGTTAAAGATGGTTACATAATCCTTCTCTGAATAAGTGTAGCTAGCTACGATGGAAAGGCTTGGTTGCTAGGAAGCACTACAAGAAATGTCTTCAATAGCGGCGACACCAATAGCGGCAACAGGGGGCATTAGCGGCGACTACCAGTAGCGGCGACACCAATAGCGGCGACAGTCGCCACTATTAAGTGACGATCCGTTTGCTTTTTAAGGACTAAGATCTGGCCTTTGAAAGTGCGCTAGATCTGACGGTCAGGGTTCCACCGTACACAAGGACCATTAGCGGCGACATTTAAAGACTATTAGCGGCGACAAGTCGCCGCTATTGATGCAGATCTGATAAAAGCGGGCTTTCCCCTCCATTTCCTATCGTTCCCTCCACACCACACCTTCAACAGCAGGTTACGACCACCAGGCCTCCCCCACCTCCGGCGACCACCAGTTCACGACCACCAGGCGACGGCCACCACTCCTCCACCTCCGGTCACCACCTTCTTCAAGCTCCGTTCACCACATTGCTCAACCTCCGGTCACCTCTCTGCCTTCTTTCAAAATCCGACCACCACCATCCCGTGACGACCACCACCGTGGACCTGCTGCTACTACCGTGGTTGCTCTTGTCGTAGATCTCGACCACCGTCGCCGCTAATACCTTTCTACCTTTCTTCATTTCAACACAAGTTAGAAGGTAATTTTTTTTTTGTTTAAACATAATTTTATGCTTATTTATGTTAATATATGGTTGAAACATATTTAAATTTTTATTTTTAGTAGGTTGAACAAAATTTTTAGTATAATTTGTGTAATTTTAGGTTTTAATAAAAATTGTTGAATATGGTGAACTAGTGAGATGGATTTAGGTATTTTTGGCATTTGATGTAGAGTATTTGTTATGAATTTGATAAATAAAATTTGATGCTTAAAATTTAGTTGAGTTTAGGTGTATTTGGGTATTTGATATAAACTTTTTGTTAAATTGGTATAAATATGTTTAGATGTTGATGTTTAGTTGGTTGAATAAAACTTGTTAAAATATTTGTGTAATTGTTAGGTTTTAATTATAACATGTTTAGATTTGGTATTTAGTTACTTAAAATTTAGTTAAAAATTGTTTAGATCTATTTATGCATTTGATACACACTTTTTGTTTAAATAATTGAAATATGTTTAGATTTTAATTTTTACTTGGTTGAATAAAACTTGTTAAAACATTTGTTTAACACTCTATAATGAACAAAAATAAGAAACAAAACTAGTTAGCGGTAATGAACAAAAATAAAAATTACCTAAATTATCAAATGAAACATTAAATTACTTGAAACAATTGCAATTCAAACAATTTCATGTTTAATTTGATTTTTTTGTAATTTTTAATTGTTGTGTATTATTAGCTTTTAGGTTTCGTATATTTATTTTAATCACCACGAGCTTAGAAATACCCGCTCGAAATTGATTTAGTAATCAATTTCGGGTTGTCCCCGTTTTGGGACTGCTTTTTAAATATTTTGCTAAAATAGACTTTAATTATCTAAGTTTAGATTAAACGGATCAAAACGGGTCAAAACGATATGAATTCAGTTTATACGTGTCAAAATAACTTAAAGTTTGATGTGTTAAGTGGATAATAGTCTATTTCAAAATATAAATGTATATTTTGTTTTTGCAGGAGCAAAATTCAAGTCTATTTCAAAATGCGCAATTTATGTCACAAATTACGCAATTAATTGCTTCGCAAGAGGCTCCAAATCAAGCCGAAGAAGACGATTCGGACGAGGGGGATGAGTAGTGTTTGTATCACTGGATTACGTTTGTTTTTAATTGCTTATGTATGTTTAAATTTGAATGTTATTAGGAAATCTATCTATATATAGTGTATGAATTATATATATATCTAGGTTTATTTGAATTAGTAGTGTATTGTATGACTAGATTTATATGTATGAAATTTCAATGTTATTGCCAATATATCTAAGTTTATATGGGTTGAAAACTAGATATTAGAAAAAAACAAAAAAAAATATAAAAAATAAAAAATAGCATTAGCGACGACTTTTAATGTATTAGCGGCGAATATTTTGTCTTTAGCCAAAGTATTAGCTGCGAACTATTAGCGGCGACATTATGTGGTATTAGCGACGACAAGTGTCACCTCTAATAATCAAAAATTTTGTAGTGAAGTTAGGCCACTTACAGAGCGAACTCTTAATATTCAAAGTATAGAAAATACACAGGCATTGAGGATACTTTTTAAGATATTGGGGTCGCTTATGGAGTCATTAACTAGAAATGTTACTATTAGTGGCAACTATAGTAGCGGCGAGTAGTAGTCGCTTATGGAGTCATTCACTACAGGTCAAAATGCCTTATAGTTGGATGTGTTACATTAATATACTTAAAGTTGAATGTGTTATGTTATAATATACATACTTTGTCAAAATACGACAAGTTATAATGCATATTTTATTTTGTAGGCTCAAATTTTAAGTTTGTTTCAATATGCGAAATTTAATTTAACAAATTACATAGTTGATTGCTTCGCAAAAAGGCTCCAAATCAAGCTGACCAAGATCATTCGAACGACGAGGATGAATAGCGTATTGAATGACTAGTTTAACCTACTTAACGTTTATGTTTAAGTTAAACAATATATTTAACCTACTTAACGTTTATGTACGAATGAACATTGTATGTAGTTTATGAATACTAGTTAGTGTATTTTGTGTTAATGGGAAATCTGGATTATGTGTATGATTGGTTGGTTTGTAAAACCGAAAACAAGAAAATATTAAAAAAAATATTAATAAAATAGTGATCATTAGCGTCGACTTATTAACGGAGAAATTTTAACCATTAGCGGCTAATTAATAGCGGCGACGCATTAGCGGTGACAATTGTTATAGCGGCAACAAAGTTCTCTTTTTGCGGCGACAAACGTCGCTGCTAATAGTCGAATTCTTTTTAGTGATTCATGCCTTAGAAAATTTCTTGTTATATATCAGTTGCGAAGACAAGATACTTGCGGGGGTAGGTACTCACTTATAGAGCCCATCATTACTTGCGCAGGCGTTGCCTCCATTTACAAAGGCTCGAAGTACACTTGCGGGGGTTGAAACCTTTTGTTCTATGACCATTTCAACCTATATGATTTTTCTTGTTATTATGTATTTACTGCAAGTCATTGTGTAATTTCGTTCATTATTTTTTTTAAAGATTATTCTGTTGTTTTTCTAAATTGATAAATTTTTTAAAAGATATAATGATGAAATAATATTATTATGTACTTTTAGTATGTAAAACATAATGATAAAATAACAACTAATTAATCTAATACATTAAAAATAATAATAAAATAACATAAAATGGTATGAAATGTAAAACATAATGATAAATGTCTTATTGTGTTTTTTAGCTTATCATTATGTTTTCCGGAACACTATTAGTTTTAAAAAATAAATTGGTAAAATAAAATTATTGTGTATTACTAATTGTAAAATAAAATGATAAAATAATAACAAGTTTATATAATATATATATAAAAAAAAATGACAAAAAAAATACAAAATGATACAAAGCGTAAACACAATGATGAATAAATATAACAAATAATGAAAAATATTTGACACAACATAGCTAACACAATGACTTGATGTATTAGATATAATGATCTGACCACAATGACCCAAATATCATTTTATTTAGGGCATTTACATATTTCTTTTCCTAAAGTCGTTAATTACATATTTATTCAAGCTAAAAAATTAAATACATATTTATCCATTTTATTAAAATTAGTTATTGAACTATTATTATATCCATATTTGTACTGAATTATCTTTACTTATTTTCATTCTTAAGAACATAAATCATATATTTATTCAAGTGTCGGTCTTCTATATAAATAAAAAATAATAAAATTATAACTTCAAATACAAAAGTTTAAAACTTCTTTTGAAAACTATAATCACCGATAATCAAAGTTATATACCCAAATACAAAATACAATTATCAAAGTTTAAAACAATTATAATAACAAAACATTGATACGTAAAATCCTTTAGTAAAACCAAGATAAATAGTTATTTGATAGATTGATTTTAATAAATGGATAAATATGTAATATATATGTATTAGGAAGGGGAAATACGTAATTAATTTCATACCTAGGGGAACTATGTAATTTAGGGTATTAAGAAGGGGAAATATGTAAAAATCACTTTTATTTAAAACAATAAATAAACACATGTCAAATAAAAAAAATCTTTCTTACTCTTTAAAATTAAATACTATTTTTACTATACATTATGCTATAAATAAGCTACACATGGTAAGGCATGTATTTACACATAAACTACATATGCGTAGGTAAACGCTTAAAACTTGAAAGCATACGAACAAATACATAAAATGCATGCATAAAACATTTAAATAGTACGTATCCTTGATAAAATATTTGAACGATATAGGTTTGTTCATTTATTTATCATATAAATTTAATATTCTGTGATGATCTTTGTCATGCAACAAGAAAAAAAGAAAGCAAAATAAAAAAGACACAAATTTAAACATAAAATAAAAAATTACGTTGTAATGATATGTTCAGAAGCTTTAAAAAATACAAAATAAAAAAGATCAAATTTAATAACGAAATGAAGAAAAATTCACATTGCAATTGCACCTTCGTTGACCAACATAAAAATATTTAAAATAAGAAAACATAATTAAAAAAAAAAGCAAAAGAAAATGCAAAGCAGTTTGAATAATAAAATAAGGTTAAAGGTTTTAAACTTGGGCTCGTGCATACAATGAAAATCTCTAACCAACAGCACAATCAATTAGTTTTTTAATATATGAAGACTAATCTATATTATCTAATAAAACAAGTTTTTTTTTACCATTTATCATTATCTTAACTCCCATTTTTGACAACTTGTCATTATTTTAAATATTTTTAATTTATTTATCATCCAAAAGAATATTATAGTAATTTAAATACCCAAACTAATTTATCTATTTTAATAAAACTCAATTTTATTAATTGATACATTTATCTCTCACATCTGGATTGTTTAAAATAAAGCTATGTTTTTAAAAATATATTTTATTAAGAAAATTAAAAATCACATCTTTTTATTAAAATAAAAATAATAAAAAACAAAATTTTTATATAATATGAAATTTTTCTAAAACAATAAACCTTTCTAAAACAAAATATTTTAAATTGGTCCTTTTATAAAAAGTTATAAAAATATGAAATTTATTACAAGTAATTTTATTAAAACAACCAGAAGAATTAGAAACCTGAGTTTTTAATAAACAAAATTTTTATACATAATAATTGTTTTATAAAAAAAATCTTAAAATGATAGTTTAAAAATAAAACTATTTAGATAAAAGAGTTAAAAAAAATAGTATAATTGTTTTATTTCTTTAACTATTATGTATATATAGTTTTAATCATATATTATATTAAAATATCGTACTGTAACTTTTCGTGTTTATTACTAACTATAATCCGTTTAATAAATGGGTTTCTAGCTTATCTATTTATCTGTATATCTATGTATCTATAACAAAGAAAATCTAAAATAAGATTATGCACAATAGTAAGTTTTATCATACTAACTTTCTTATTTCTCTTTATTATTATTTATAATATTAAATACTAATAATATTACTCATACCATTTTCAAATTAAAAATTATATAATTTAATAAATTAAAACTTATTTATTTTATTAAAAACACACTTTTTAAAAACAAAACTTTTATAATATAAGACTTGGTACAATTGTAAGTTTTATCATACTAACTTTCTCATTTTTTTTATTCTTATTAATAATATTGAATACTAATGATATTATTCATACCATTTTCAAATTAAAAATCTATTTTTTATTACAAACATATAGCTATTTATATGCAATTATAATCATATTTTATTTTCAAATATGATTTTATAATTCATAAATTTTTATTACTAATTATTTAATATTTTATTTATTAAACACGTGTAATACACGTGATACTAACCTAGTTTTATATAAACATAAAACTAAAGTGTACAGATAATAAAAAGTAATAAACACAGGACCTGGACGTGGCTGTTTCAACACCAACCACATGAACTAGTTAAATCTTGTAAATGTTATAATTAGAATCAAGAGCTAATTACACGATTGGTCCCTGTGCTTTACGCATATTGCAATATTGATCCTAACTTTTAAGAAATTACAGGTTTGGTCCTTACTGTTTGTCAACTCCTAACACGATTGGTCCCTGGAGTGGATGATCGTTAGTTTTTTAGGTTAATTTTTTTGAAATGACCAAACTACCCCTGTTTAAAAAAAATGAAAATTCAATTGAGCATAATCACTATACCACCAGCATCGCCATCGCCATCACCAACCATCCCCACACCACCACCATCACTATACCACCACATCACCGTATAGCACCGGAACCACCTTCGCCGGACCGCAGGCTGAAGGGCTAAAGCTTGCATCAACCTGATCACCACCCTCCTTCTTCGCATCAGCCTGCTTCACCGATGGCGCCTTCGCCCGCCGGCTCCGCCGTGGAGCTTATCATCCTCTTCCACTAAAACCTCCCAAACTCCTGATCCATAACCATTACCGCCTCATCAAACGACTTGAAACCTAACACCACCGTTGCCGCCATCTCAGGCGACTGTAATATGCTTCCTCCGGCGATACTCCGGGCGCCGTTGATCACGCACCGCCTCATAACCGAATTCGCAAGTAATCGATTCATCTTCTAATTGTGAAATTTTGAGTCAGCCGTGATCGCAGTTGCGGGACAAACAAGGAATCAGTCGAATCGGAGGGTTGTTAGGGTTGTTCCAGCGAAGGTGGTGTAGCTGAACCGGGAGGTGTGGAGGTGGAGATGCGGCGGTGGAGGTGCGGGGGAGGTGAACGGGGATGGTGGTGGTCGTGGTCTCCTGGTGTGTGTGTGTATTAATAAAATGGGACCCACACATTTAATATAAATATATATACCATATTTTTAAATTTTGTCTTTTAGTTCATGGGTATTTTGGTCTTTTCACATCCACTTAACTGAAAAACTTAACAGAAGTTAGTGTTATGGACCAATCCTGTTACGAGTTGGCAAACAGTAAGGACCAAACCTGTAATTTCTCAAAATTTGGGACCAATATTGCAATATGGGCAAAACACAGGGACCAATCGTGTAATTAACTCTAGAATCAACGATTTCGAAACCGGATCGAAGCGGCCGGTCGAACCGGTCTGACCGGGAATCAGAGGGTGGGCCGAACCGGTTCAAGCCAGTTCATTTTGGAGGGGTTGGACCGGCTGGTTCGTCCCGAATCGGTGGTTAGACCGGATTTTGAATTTTTTTTTCTGGTGGGTAAAAACGAGGGGTTGAACAATAAATTAGTATGTTGAATATAATATTATTGTTAAGTTTTATATATAACTATAAAATACACACATAAATTACTTACATTGAATTATATATATAACTATATATATAATATACTATATATATATAATATTATGACGTCACCCGGTTCTTAAATCCGGTCTGACCACCAAACCAGTAAAACGTCCGGTTTGACGTCTGATCCGGTTCTGAAAATATTGATTAGAATAGCTCACTTTTGGGTTATGTTGAAATGCACTTCGCAACCACATTATCAAAATCTAAAAATATATTATGTTATTATGGAAGAAATAGAAAATATATAATATTCAACATGAGTCACTTTTGAATAAAATTTATATGAAAAAGTTGATAAAAGTAAGTTCATAATAATTGTTATGTATATATGTATGTATGTACATAGAGAAGGGTTCGTGAAAAAACCACAAGTTATAGGAAAACTGCAAAACGAAAGAGTTATGTACATGCAACTACGAGTTACATATATAAACCTATGAGTTATGTATACGCAACTCAAATTTCGTCACTTCATATTTGAAGGATTTTAATTTAAAAAGTATATAATATGTAAAAGAATTAAATCGTAATTTACTTTAATACATTTAGACAAGTAAAAAAATAAATTATTTATAGATTTTGTGATTGTCTAGTGGTAGTTTTCATAGTTTTCGTATAATTTGTGGCTTTCTAATGAACCCTATCTTTCTTTGTTACTCAAAGTTTCTCTAGTCGATTTGATGGCCTTTGGCCTAATGACATGTGTTGTTTATCCTCACTAAAGGTGTGACGGTGCAAGTCTTAGAAAATGAACAATAGGTGGATTTAAAAATATATTTATGGGATTTATGCATTCCACGTTGAAAAACTTAAAAGTTTCTTCATACATTTTAAAGAAAAATAGGATCGATATTTCTCCTTCGAATTTTTGAAGAAATACAAACGTGATATTGTCAACTAGAGGGGAAAATTATTAATATTTGTACAATTTTTAGATGATTTAAAGATCTTTAAAATCAATAACATACGTGTTTACATCAACGAAAGAAGTAGGATTAATATCAGACGTTAGTGGTTTATATTATTGAAGCAAACTATAAATAATAGAAAAATTAAATTTTATTAATCCAAACTATTGAATGTTGCTCAATATTAGTCTGAACTAACAATTTAACTGGTATTAATCCAAACTTTCGATTTTGTTACTAATAACAGTCTCAGTCTAATTGTTCGTTAAACTCGTTAGTTTTTGATATCGTATCACATGCATGATGTGGCTCATGATATGATCTATAACATAGTTACAATTAAAATATAAATATACTACTCAATTTTTTTATAAAAAATAATGTTGTGTAATTATACAACGTAAACCTTTTATACTTGGAGATTAAAAGACACAAAAATTAAGTGTGTGTATGTATATATATAATGTAATACGCCAAATCACGAGCAATTCCACATGACACGTTATTAAAAACTAACGAGTTAATAAACAATTAGTCTAGAACAATTACTGGTAATGAAATTGAAATTAAGTTGAGATTAATATTAGCCAATAATAATCAATAATTTAGACTATTAAAATCTAATTTTCTGAAATAATATTATCTAAAGAATGATTTTAAAAAACTACTTATATGATTTTTCTTGTTTAGTTTGAAGGTAAAAAAAATCCAGGCTTTGGTAAAATTAAGTACTAATTGGTATAAATCGTTAATTAGATTGCTTTTATTGGATGGTGTTAGTAACCAAATAGAATCAAGTTAGGATAAACTGAATAAAAGGGAAACGTTAAATAGTTGTTGGGCAATTAATTTGTATACAAAATTAATGTTTTAAATTATTATAGTTGGTGCATTGATTAATATAATAATATAATATATTGAAAGATTCATATTGTATGCTGTTACAAAGACTACAGCAAAATCCACCTAACTAGACAAGACTCATCGACTAGCAACATCAACTAGGGACAGAATACTAAAACTGTTAGGCTGTCTAAATCTAAAACAGTAGTTGCATTTATCTTGAATGCATATGATGGTATGAAGTAATAAGTAACTTTCTGGTCCTGTCATGGCTTGTGTGATGTTATAGCATAAGTTATGTCTGAAGAGTTGAAAGTTAAAATCAACTAGTGATGGTATAATGCGGTGCTGGACGGTGGTGGTGATGATAGATGGTGGGTGGTGGTGGCGGTGGAGGTGGACGGCGGTAGTGGCGGACGGTGGTGGTGGACATGGGTGGTGGTGTGTGATGGTGTTTAATTCTGTACAGACTTTAGAAAACTTTAAAGTGGTTGTGCCAAGTCTTCATCGTGCAGACCTCGCACAGACCTTTTTTTAATGAAAATTCTTCCGAAAAACAAAAACTCTACAAATCTCAATGTCTGCGCATGGTATGCGCGGCGCAGACAAAAGAGGTCAGGAAGAGATTTTTTGAAAAAACAAACACCCCCTAAATAAGATTAAGTCCTAAAGCAAACCTCAACTTTTCATCCTTTATTTTACCTTTTTATGGCCATACGATAGTTGCTGTCTATGATTGTCCTTTTTCATAAAATTTAGCCCCATAGGTTGATGTAAATACGTTTGAACCATGTGTTATTGTGGATTTACGTACTATTGAATAAAAGTTAAAAGCAATTATGATTGGTCATTTCTCGTGTTTATTTCAGTCAAGAAACAAGAATCAAATTACATGTAATCGTGAAATTGATCGATGTATCAACACACGGTTTGATCAATGAATCAACATGACAATGTTCAAATTTCACTCGACTTCTTTTGGTGTTTTAAAGCCCCAATTAAACGCATTCCGTAATTTGCACTATCATATGTTTAAAGTAGATTACTTAAGTAGAATTAATTAAAGATCAATACAAGGATGGGATATTCAGGTTTATTCTGATCATATATATCATAGACGTCAGACTAATAGCCTGTGAACAATCGTATTGATAGATATGAATGTATAAATTTCGATTCAGAATGATTTTTTGTCTTGTTCAGCGTCCTATATCTTTAATGCTGCCTTCTGTTTGTATATCTACTCATATTTTATGGGTCCTTTTGATCTTTATAGACGAAATCCGCAGGAGAGAGAGAGAGAGAGAGAGAGAGACTTGTGACAAAGGCAATGGACATTTTTGCTGTTTCTAGCAGGCTAGCTTGTGACACTGCCTTTTGATGGAGACATTCTAACCCTACCTCTTTATCTTGTTTGATTTGGTTGATCATTATAAGAAATACTTAGCAAATACACCTTACTGGTGTCATAATGATGCATAAAAAATATATGGGGTCCTGCTAAACATACATCACCCGTATAACCGCACACCCAAACTGTCGTTTGCGTATACAAACAAACGGTTGTTTGCTGGTTTTGACGGCTATGACATAAGTCCTTCCACCAAATGGTTGTTCGAAAAATATTAAGCCCCCAAACTTATCAGAAGAGAGTTGACCCACAAGACGTCGACCCTTATATTGTAATGATTGTCTCATTTAAACGTCGGGTATGGATGCGCCATTTAATCTTTGCTCTCAACGGCCATTTGAGCGCTTGCTGAAGGAAAAAAAAACATATGCAAAGAAGATTATTGTTACGATGCTTGATATTTAAAATCAAAACATATTAATAAACCTTGTTTAAACATAAACTTATTAGTTTCATAAACTTCAATAAGATGTTAATGTTGCCAGTGTTGGGTTCACTTTCATTGTTTCAATAAGATTAAAAGCTTATCATATCTCTAGAACTCAAGCTTTACAATGCATGTGTACTTTCAAGGCCATCGTAATCACCGACTATGGTCGGACTTGACCATCTTGTTGAATATCAGATCGACAAAGTATGTAAACCGAAACAAGATGTAGTCGAATGCTTGTATCTTTATTGAATAACTTCAGCCAAAGTCATAACCGACTGACTACAGAGAAGGAAAATAGGGAATACAAGTAATATTTTCGACTAATTGGATGAATTACAAAGCAAACTGAAATGTTAATACATCTGGCTGGTTAAACCAGGAACCACCCACTTCGCCGGTTCGGCCGTTTGCATGCTTTGAACCCATGTCAAATGAACTCCATGTTTTCCATTGAAACGGTTAACGGGTGACACGTTATGTAGGTTGGACCGGCCGGATCTTTTAGGCTTTAATTCGAGAGCGATGTGTACTTGGGTTAATTATGTGACATGTAAAAATCAAATATGGTTTATATATGTGGCTTCAAGTTTCGAATTTCGGACCTTCGATCTAAAAGTAGGGTTGTTCACGAGCTGAGCCGAACCGAGCGAATCTTTGCTCGCGCTTGGTTCGTTCACAAACTGAACCGAGTCAATCGGCTCATTTACAACCGAGTCAAAAATCGAGCGAGCATTTTTCGAGCATTAAATTAAAAGCGAGAGGCAAACGATCTTGACAGCCCACGATATTGATAGTCATACGGCCTAGTGTGATATACGATTTAATTTAAAAAGAGACGTATAAATATGTTGGGTTCAAGCTTTTATGATTTAAAAAACAACCATATTTCATAATATAATCATGTTTATGAATGCCAATTCAGGTCAAGACTATCCTTTAGCAACTTAGGATTTTACTTTTAGATTTTTTATTGTTCAAAATTAATTTTATATATAGACTTCTAGTTTAAATGTTGCATTAGGGACAATGCAAAGCTTTAAGTTAGAGAATGGGTTTATATTTTTTGATTAGATAAATGTGGGTTTAAAAGTCTAAAATAAAGTGTAATTGCAAAACTTTACAAAAAATATGCTAATTGTAATGTGAAGCTTGCTTCCACATAATTTACTAGATTTTGCAGCTTGTTGAGCTAGACTCTAAGAATCGTCACCAATTACGGGTATCTTGGCACAACCACCTAGACCAGGTTTAAGAAATAAACTTAATTAAACAGATCATGGTATGCAACCAAAAAACTTTGTGAGTATGTTCCCTTAATGAATTTTTTAAACTAGTGATAAACACCGGCGCGCGTTGCACGCGTGATAAACGGAAAATATAAAGGCTCAGATACATCATCTTAGCCAAAGATGAAGAGTCTCAGACGCAAACATTCTCGTCATCATCGACATCAGGCATTCAAAGGTAACAGAAACACTAAAAGCAAGCAATAGTCCTACCGATCGAACATCAACGCATCACCAACATATGACCTTTAAAATCTAGGACATGAGGCAAAACAGAAGATGATTCAGATGGTAATATTTACATATTGGCTCAGAATCGATTCTTGGCTGCGGCTGCATGTCAAAAACGGCTGCCAAGCCAGAGCAACCAAGATTATTTAGGGAAAATAATCACAGCCAAACAGAAGAACAGAAATACAGCAAACATCTTATTGGGTCACAAACATAAAACGTCTCAGATGAATGAAGGCCCATCATCATCGATATTGCACATAAAGCTTACATCAGATAGAGATAGAAATGTCACAGATCTGAAAACCCTAAAAGGGTATTAGAGGGACAAAGATGCGTGGTGCAGCAATGGTAGTTGAACCACCAAAATTGTCACATGGAACCACCTCGAAAACCCTAAAGAGGTTGAAGGGCACAAATGCGGCTGAACCACCACCATCGCCACCTACACAACGTTAGAGAGAAACGGAAGCGGAAGGGATGCAGCACAGCCGACGGCGACGGCCCCACCTCAACCGCAAAGGGGAGGCAGACGGCCACACCTTGTCGCGCGCCACCACCACCACCGTACGGTGACCACAAGCGACAACAAAACAAAAGGGGGATATAAGAAGCGGCGGTGAAAACACAACAGCCACCGTCGCCATCACCACCAACAAAAGCCGGCGCACAGTGAAAACGGCACAGCCATCGTCGCCTTTGCTATCACCGTTAACCCTCAGAGCCCTTTCGTCGGAGAGCACAAACCCCACACACATCTGGCAAACCCCATCAAAAAACCTTACCGTGGATGTGGTTGAAGGAGGAAGGACTACCGGCGGAACGACGGCGGCGGCCAACCGAGTCGACCACCACCCACGCTGCGGAGTGCCCATCGTCTCCGCCGTCTCCGCCGTCTCCGGCAAGACCAACACCCACAAGACCGTCGGCATGCCACCGCCATAAAGGGGTGAAATGACGGATGCAAGAGATAAAAGGCAACAACACACAAACCGAGGGAATGCGAAATACCCAAAATACCCCAAAATCACTATTCATCAACATTGTTTTTTTCATAGTATAGAATTAATTAATGTTGTGGTTTTGCATGTTAGTTTAGGTCATTTGTATATTTTTACATTTATAAGTTTTTTAAAACTAAAGCCAAAATCTGTCAACACCCTTATTTAAGAGATCAACGTTCGTTGAATTAGATTTATGCAAGATATGATAGGAAACTAATATATTGAAACTTATGCATGGAATGAATTTTTTGGATAGAAAATGCATATAATTTATGATATTTTGATAAGCTGAAATTGAATTATGAATACTTGTCTTGTGTAAATGATATAATAATTAATATAGGTTTAGTGTTCTTCATCTTAGTATTGTAAAATTTGAGTCCTAACAAAAACAGGTTGATAATGTATTTATTTGTCACGCATCATATCTATGTTAACATTACATATTAGTTTAAACAGAAAAGAAAACATAAAAAGAAGAAAGCAAATATAGTTATAGTTATTGGGGCAAAGAAGCAAAGAAGGGGAGAAAAGTCCCAACCTAAAAATTCTTTTTAATGTGTCATGGTTGCAAAATATGACTCTTTATGATTGCGTTTTAGTGAATTTTCAATAAATTATAAAGTTGGCTAAGTTTTTCTTAAATGTGTTGGGTGTGAAGACGATTAAAACATTTTGATAATTTTGTATATTGTAAAAAAGAATATACAAAAGCACAAGACATCTGGTTGTAAAAAAGATTTTAAAATGGATAAAACTTATTGACAATCATGGTTAATGTATTGTTATGTTCTTACTTGAAACAAATGTTATAAGATTAATATACTAGTTATGATCTCCTCGTATTTTTTTTCTGGGATGAAAAATGTTAAAGTTGGAAAATTATTCGTACTCTAGTATGTAATTTTCGAGCCCTAATTAGCCCTAATTGGTTCATATTTAAAGTTGTTAATGCTTCAAGAAACAACAAGCTAACATGATATTATTTTAGTCTAAACTTGAGATTCATGGACGATAAATATTTATATTAGTAAAATAAAATTGTGTTATGAGTCAAAATTAAAGTATGAATTGAAAACTTATTAAAATAAAAATAAAGTTTACATAAAGTATTATAATAACATAAGAATCATGAATTCAAGTTAAGTATATGAATCTCATATCACTACTCTAATAAAATAATAAATAGAAGTGACATTTAGCATCATATATTTTTTTAATCAAATTTTTTTTATTTTCTCTCATATTAAATAAATACATTAATACTAATAATATTATTAATTTTTTTTAAGATTGAAAGTAGTTTTCTAATAAATTGAGAAAGAGATCAATTTATTAATGTTATTTCTAGAGAAACAAATCTTTATAAAAATAAACCTTTCCAAAACATCAGACTTTTTTAAAAATGTGAAATATTTTAAAAATTCATTTTTTGCAAGAAAATTTTTATAAATAAAAAATAATTAAAATTAGAAGTTATAGTAAGAAAATTTTAAAATTGACATTCTTTTTAAAATGGTTTGTTTTAAAACAAAATGTTTAATTTATTATTTAAAAAAAAAACAAAAAAAAACTTAAAAAGTTGATATAATTGTTTTATTACTTATAATATTTACTTATACGTAATTTCAATAATATATTATTTTAAAATATCATTTTAAATTAATATGTTTTTATTTATTTAATATATTATTTATTCAACTCGTATAATACACAGTTTTAATAAAACTAGTTCTTTATAAACGAATATTACAAACACCAATGCATGAATATATTTTGTTGAATTCGAATAAGTTGCTCAAGTGGGAAAGCAAAGTGAAGGTAAATAAAGGCATGTGTGTAACAAATTAAAAACATGAACTACATACTCACGTGAAGAATAAAACAAAAATAGATCGGTTTTAATGTGGGCATAGAATAATTATGAATTGGGCTTTAATTTGTATTCAAAACCATATGCATTTAGTTTTGTAGGCTTATACATCGATGGACTTTTGATGGGCTAAGTGGGTGGAAACTAGACAAGAATAAGAGCACACAACACTACACAGTAGGCAATTTGCATTCTGACGAAAGAAAGTTCAAAGACAGCCTTGGATATGGTTCACGCAACAGAGTTGAGACGGAGCAAGGACACGATCTTAAAGCGGCTATGTAATCGTTGATACAGATAATCAGGAAAGTTTTTCTAGTTAATTATAATGAAGGTATGTATAAAGAGGGTGTAAGTTTTGGGTTATGCAAATGTATTCAACTTTATTTATGAACTTGGCTAAGAACATAAAAATGTTTTTATTATTTTTACTAGTGAATAATTTGAATGTGTTCATGTGATTAGAGCTTGTGTTTCACATTTGTTTTAAAAAAAAAAGATGTCTTTGTTAAATTTATTGATAACCACTCGTTATTTATTTTTCATAATCAGTCGTCAGTTGTTGTTTTACGAAGCTCATGTTGGAATGTTAATATGTTTAATCTAAATTTATCTAAAAAATAAAAAATCAAATATATTCGTTCAAAACACAACAAAAAGTAATTACGTATATTCAAACAATTAGCATAATACATATGTGCAAAGCAGCACAACGTATGTTCAAAATAGGACGAAATATATGTTATTTTATTAAGTCCTATTAATAATCATATAACCATGATTTAAAGTTTTGTTTTATCACACTATTAAACTTTTAGAGGTATTTTTAGTTATATGTGCTATGTTTGATTTTGTTGTGTTTTGAATGAATATATTTGATATTTATTTTTTAGATATATTTATATTAAACATATTAACATTCCAACTTCAATAAAAACAAATAAATGGTACCATAAATTTCAAATTTTCTATAAACAACTTGATTGGTATATTACAATTATACAATTGATAAAGATTTAATACATATAACATGTGGCGCAATTATAACATCTGTACATATACATGT
The DNA here is from genome assembly GCA_025506415.1 of Flaveria robusta. Lineage (NCBI taxonomy): Eukaryota > Viridiplantae > Streptophyta > Magnoliopsida > Asterales > Asteraceae > Flaveria > Flaveria robusta. The sequence goes on along the minus strand of CM046469.1, from coordinate 18,749,764 downwards.
ACATGTACGTGTCCACGTATGTATACATGTACCTGTACATATGCATACATGTATATGTAAACATGCATACATGTATGTGTGCATGCATATATAGAAATAAAATCACATGTTAACCCCATATAATGATAAGAACTTATTAACTATATATCAGCCAACAAAAATACGACAGATTATTAAAAGTAAAGTGCATCTATGGAAGCATTTCTGTTATTTGACATAGGAGCACCCTCATTAATATTTATATCCATGTGATATTTTTTCCCCACCCCACCCCACCCCACCCCAATGTACTATGATTTGATGTTTTGGTTGTCACATGTTCTAACCCTCGATGCAATCAATAACAGCAACTTTTTTAACATGCATTCATAAAAAATTGATTAATACCATCATTATTATTTCTATATTTTGCTTATTTTTTCTAACTTATTTCGCATTTTAACTCTACCTAGTCATCCCATATTCTTTTAACTCTACCCTTACTTTTTTTTAACTTTCATATGTGATGAAACTTTTATTTTATCTCAACATGTAATTTTATCTGTATCTCACTTAATACAAAGAAGCCATGGTATCTCCGATGTATCTCTAGAAAAAAAATTGTCATACGAGTGATACCTCATGCTTTGTTATTGTCACGTGAAGATACACGCTCATCATCAGGTAAAAATCAAAATCTCAAAATTCAAAGACTATTTGAAAAAAAATCAAAATATCAAATGATTATTTAAGTAATTTTCTCGATAAACAAACCATATGATGTTGATTAAGTAGCATAATGGAATGTTTCACTACAAATAGAGGTTTGAGTGGCAGTGGCTGTAACCTTCCTAATTGGGCAAAACGAACCAACTTTAATTCGACCAAACTAAACCTGAATTCAACCAAACCGTATTTACGTTTTCCACCGGTCTTTATGAATGGACAAAGACCAGACAGGTGTGCATGTAGCATGTATGGAATTTAAACACACCCAATAATACAACACTCATGCATAAGCACACTTACACCCAAACAGTACTGTAAGTAAATACATTACGACATAGCTGTCAGTCAATAATTCAATATGTACTTATGATTTTGTTGTTGTGTAAATTGGTTTGATTATGGTTGTATAATCCATGTCAACTGGAAATTAGAAAGAAAATTGTTTTATTGCTTATATATTAAGATTCAGTACACTCATGTCATTTACACTCATTTTTCTTTATGTATATATATATATATATTTTTTAGACAAAAATAGCAGGTTTGGAGTATTAATTTTTATTTTTTGTACAAGTTGGGGTATTAAAACTAACTTTTCACCCTAATTTAACAGGAAAATTAATAAAAGTAACAGATTTAAATATTAATTAACACATCACCCTAACTTAACTAGAAAAGTTACCAAATTTTAGGCTTAATACCCAAACTTGTTAACATTTCACCATAATTTAATTTTTTTTTCGCTTAGTATGCAAACATATTATTTTATTTAAATCATAAGTATTAATTGTATGATTAACTTTTAAAAAAATTAATTGGAAGTCCTACAACCCCAGCCTAAAAATCCTTGAGCAGGGTAAACTTTCACATTATTAACTAGCAGACATAAAACTGCATATTTTAGCTCTGTGCATCGCTATGTGGATCGACCGCTCGGCCATGAGTGTAGTTTAACCCCTCTTAAACCTACATGCCACATCATTTAATTTATCCACTTTCACTTCACCTCGTCAAAAAAAAAAAAAAAAAAAAAAAAAAGTTTTACTATACCCTTAACTCCACCTCTATCTTTTTTTTTTATTTCAAGATTACACACTTAATATACAAATAACTACAAATTATAAATAGATACTAAGATAAAAAAAAAAAAACATTAACAAAAAATAAAACATTAATTGTCAAAAGCAAAAAAAATTATTAAATAAAAATAAAAATAATTTCAATACTTAATAAAAAAACAAACTACTATCGTGAATGTTCGAAAATATGATCAACCAAATCTGACCTAAGCTGGTGATGCACTTCTAAATTCCATATCTCATGTCGATTTGGTCGTTGTTCTTTGTCAACTTCTTCAACCAACACGTTCATTTCATTTTATTGTATTGACAAAATCATTTGTTCATCGTCATTTAAAATCAGATTATGCAAAATTATTCGCACGTACATTACCCTCCTAATTTTGGTTGACGACCAAGCTCGTGCCAGGTGTTAAATAATATGCCAGCATTTCTTAAAAATACAAAATACTCATTTGACATATTTTCTTGCTTGAATGTAAGCGATTGCGTAGATGAAACATTTCTCACCTACTAGAGCGTTAGACGCTTTGATTATTGTGGAATATTTAGAATATATATCATCGACAAGATAATACCCCAACATATGTGTTGTTCCTTTAAGATGAAACGAAGAGTGCAATGTGGTTTCATTTATTATATTATTGAAGATAGGTGACTGATGAAATATGTTAATATCATAGTTGGATCAAACAACACCAAGAAAGGCATGCTAAATCCATATGTCATCATGCCATAGCCTAAAGCATTATGAGATCATGCGGATGATCACCACATATATATTAACCTCATCGTGCATTAGGGTAGGTTTGTAACTCCCAAAATATGCAATCGATGCTACTGAGCATCTCTTAAAAGCCATGCCTAGTTTCATGTGCCTTGAATAACACTTGAATGTTGCTCGACGTCATTCGTCTTAGATATCTTCTGCTATACAAGTTATTATATTTTTACTTAATTTGTAATTCAAAACTTCATAGTTCTCTTGAACTCTTGAACATCTTGAAGTATTCATTGAAAGAATCAAGCGCGGCTCCATATCCCATTCGTCAAACGAATCAAGCGTGAATCTATATCCCATTCAGTCATTCATGAAACAGCCCCCGTCCACTTTTGTAAAGTGTTAAAACGAATTGACTTCTCGCATCATACCCTTTCTAGAACCAAGGGTTCACTCTCTTCGCATCTTCAACTATTCTAAATAATATTGGAGGAAATTTGAAAATGATGCCTAAACACATCGTCCGGATACATTGGTTCCATTTGTTTAAAATAGTCTCTACCACTATCGTATAAGCATGTAACTATTTGTGATTGAGTGCCCCTTTCCAGGTACGTAGCGGCACTTGTAGTTGTTGTACCAAAGCTTGGGTTGTGGCTACAACCTTTCGAAATATGTTTGAGCCGCAACGTTAGAGTCAAATGATGATGATGATGATTCCAATGACAAAATATGCTTATATTTTCTGTTACTAGTCCAATTGAAGTCTTCATCATCACCCCATGAATCTTCAACCAGCGAAGCGTTGAGTGTGAATAGCTGGAGAGTTTTATGGTTTCAAATCTAGCTTTGGAATTGATAAATTATGCTTGCGTGGAATTGCCATTGATAAAATGATGTTACCTTGTGATACTTTATATAGTTGAAAATATAGTCATTCAAAAATGTAGCTAGCCTTTAGAAATATATTTTTTTATTTATTACAATTGTTTTGTATTTATTAATATTATTTTTTAAGAAAAAAATAAAAATAAACCGGTGTGGTGGAGTGTGGCGTGATAAAAACTTTAAAGGGTGGAAAGTGAAATTCTTGTATGCTGATGTAACACTAAGTTGTATAGCAACGAGATATGATGTGATAAATACATTAAGAATAGCCTAACATGCACAAATCTTTAGGTTCTTAATATACATTATGTATAATGAATAATTTTATTAAGAAATAGTTATTTTCTCACTTATTTAAGTATATACAATACAATAATTAAAACTAAGAATGTATACATCAAAAGTAGAATTCCCTCAAAAGGCAACAGTGCGAAGCTTAGTATGGACCCATAGAGGGAGGAGGTATCTCATTTTTTTTTTTGCGTCAGTAGTGTTAATTTTCGTTTTAATAGTGTAAATTTTCGGTCCAATACTGTAAATATTTTAATATATATAGATTTCACTTCCCCCCCCCCCCCTAATGATTTATTTCGCCCTTACCCTCCTATGGTATGATTCAAACTCCGTCACTAAAAAACAACCCATACAAAAGAAAATTCATTGCATTCCTATAGTAAAACACTGTTTAGCGTAAAAAAATGTAATATATTATATACCCAATACGGTAAACGTTCAAAGTGAAGTCTAGGAAACGACATCATCGTCACAATAACGCCCTCACATCAATGACCAATATACCATATCGAAAAAATCAACCAACATCACCAACAGTTTACTCCGGTATGGCACTCAACATAGCCTTAAAGTCCCCCCTCTTTCCCCCACCACCACCGCCACCGCCACCGCCGCTGTTGCTCAACCCAATGGTATAAACATCTGCCACCTCGCGCGAACCCCCTTTCTCCCCATAAAACGAAGACGTAAAACATACATTTTTACCGCACTTGGCCAATGCGGCGCTCGCCATCACAGCCAACGCCGCCATCTCCTCCGGTTGAAGAGGGTGCTTCAACCGGCTCGTAGGAAGCGCGAAGTAAAGGTGGTCGGGTTGGAGGTAGTGATCTTCTTTGATGGGTGAAATGATGGCGTCGAAGTCCATCTCGTTGGAGTCGCAGATGAAGGTGGAGGGGTGTTGGCGGAGAACGTTGGAAACCTTAATGGGGACGGAGAATTCTTGTAAGTTGCCGTTAGGTAAAATCAACTTTCCGGTGACGACGGAGGTCGAGTGGCTTGAAATGCAGATGCCCATTGTTGCATGGAGAATTGAGGGTGGGGAACTGGTGATATATATAATAAGTGAGGGAGGTTGATAACATGTTAAAAGAACTACGTTGCCATGATGGTAAATCCTAAATAAATGAAACATTAGTTTTGCATATGAAGGATTAATGTTGAATTAAATCTATAATTCTACATTAAAAACTAATGATTTTCGTTGACGGTTAATTCTGTTAATTTGGTAACACTGTGGTCAGCTGAGTTTTATGGGCCACCACACATGTCCTTTCTACCGCCAGTCATGGATTTCGAATCATATATAGGTGACATTGAGTCAATAACCTTCATTGAAGATGAGTAAATCAGAATTGTATATCGTATTGTTCTTCCTTAATCGATTAATATTCTGGATCAGGTATGTATTGTTATTCCCATATATGTTTTTATAAGGACACAAATAACAGTTTCGATCGAATACGGTTTTGGTCATCTTCTTTGGTTCACAATTTCACACATACATAATTATATTATATACATACTCATTTAGCAAGGTCGGTGGGGGTCCCACCGGCCTCGCCACGTGTCACACAACCATTGAGCCACACCTCAACTTTTTTCTTTTTTTTTTTGGTTTCTCCGCGTTACTCTCTATATATAATCGCGTTCCTTATTTTCTATTGCACGTGTGATTTGGCTCAACGGTTAGAGGCGTGTATTTTGTTTCAGAGATCGTGAGTTCGAACCCCACGGCAAGCATTTTTTTTTAATTAATGTTTTTTAACCTTTTAATAACTTTGTAATATGTCATTTTCACATCCTCAAAGTGTCTAAAGTTTCGATTTACCCCTATACAAGCTTAACTAAAAAAATAATATCTTATGTGTGTATTTTTCTGTGCATGTCGTTATAATTTCGAGTCCGTCTAGGTTTGGACGTAATAAAAAATTACTCGAATCAAATATAAAACACTTATGTGTCTATTTTTATATACAACCTCACTTACAAGAACTTATTTTCATACTTTTAGTTGACTATATTTCTATATTCAAAGCCAAATTAACTGGGTCAAATATAAAATGCCTATATGTCTACTTTTACATATATTTTACTTTCAATTTTTTACTTTCACCCCCTAAAACCTTTTAAAAACTATGTGAAACGTCACTTAAAGAAAATTCAAGTTAATTTACGTTTGGACGTAATTGAAAAATGACTTAGGTATTGATGTAAATTTGGTTTGGAAGCAAGTCGGGTGGATTGTAATCTATATTTTATCATGACGCGTACGATACCGCCGCAACGCGCGGCGGGTACAAATACTAGTTATACTTAATTTTCAAACCTGGTAGCACGGTCCAAGAGGAGAGCCTCTAGTTGCGGTCGAGATTTATTAAAAATGCCTTAATTTTTTTCCGACATTTCACATGTGAAATCTAGGTTTAAAAATGGTGTAATTTTAAACGTTTTTAATTTTCTAAAGAAAACCGCCAAATAGCAGTTTGGATTGGCTCCTCCTTGCAAAAACAAGAATACGTTTTTGGTCATTTTCTTCATTGTTCTGGTTCAAAATTTCACACACACAAAATCATTCTTCGTTTCTAAATTTGAGTTTTATCATATTAAACATTTGGTGTGAACCTCAAATAGATTCAACTTGAAAACAATTTTACGACTCTCGAGTTTTTCAAGTTATTAATCATTATAGCATGATTCCTCTACCAGAACCATTTTGTATTTGGTTGGTAAACATCCACATGGTATGTATTTTGATTATGCGGCATCACGGTAAGTCCTCGATCTAGTCGCGCATGGTATGTATTTTGATTATAAAACTTTTAGATCTCCAAAGTTAGTTTGCGTAGAGACATTCGATTATTCACATGATCATGATATTACTTGGGTGATTTAATTAGTCATGTCAATTGGTGAAAGTTTCTCTACCTAGTGATTTCTCATTATAATATTTTTTAGTTTGCAAAAGCAAAACCTTTAGTTTTTTCTGATATTGTGTTCTCGACATATTTGTCAACTAGCTTTACTAAACCCGTGTATTACACGGGTTGAATAAAAATATTAAATATAATAAAATTTTATTAATTATAAATTGATATTCTAAAATAAGATATAATTGAAATCTTTCTTATAATAAATAAAAAAAATTATTTCAAAACAAACGTTTTAAAAAATTTTATACTTAGAAACTTTCTTATTATAACTCTCAATTTTAATTATTTTTTGTTTATAAAAAACTTACTTTTTAAAAACACCAATTATAAAATATTTTGTATTTTCAAAAAAGTTTGATGTTCTAAAAAGTTTTCTAATTTTATAAAAAAATTATTTTCTTAGAAATAACATTAGTAAAAAGATCTATTTCTTAATTTATTAAAACACTATTTTAATCAAAAAATTAAATAATGTTATTAGTAATTAATATGATTATTAAATAAGATAGAGAAGCGGGAAAAAATCGGTGAGGACGAATATAGTGTTGACATGTGTCCTTTCTAGATATTTTTTTATTAGAGTAGGGAGATTTTAATTTGAAGATATTCAGTATCGTTTTCGGTTATGATTTCAATTGATAATCATTTATAGCATATCTCTTTTAAACTTATTAACTTTATTTAGGATTTACTAATCTATATGATATCATTAGGTTAGTATCCCGTGTATTACACATGTTGAATAAATAAAATATTAAATAATTAGTTATGAATATTTATAAATTATAAATAATATTTTAAAATAAGATATGATTAAAATTACATGTGAGTAAGGATATAATTAATAAAATAATAATATTACTTTTTTAAACTTTTATTTTTAAACCTTTTTTATTTTTGTTAGAAAAAATTAAACAATTTATTTCAAGACAAACCATTTTAAAAGATTTAAATTTTAAAATTTCCTTATTTTAACTCCAAAATTTAATTATTTTGTTTTATAAAAAAATATTTTTGAAAAAGTTTGATTTTAAATTATATTGTAATTTTAAAATGTTTGATATTTTAGAAAATTTTCTCATTTTTAAATTTTTTTTCTTTAGAAGTTACATTTATAAAAATATCACTTTCTTAATTTATTGAAAAGTTATTTTTAATCTTAAAAAAATTAAATAATGTCATTAGTATTTAATATAGTTATTTAATAGAAGAAAGAAGTGAGAAAATTAGAATTAGATGGCATAGAATTATGCCAAGTGTTATCTTAAAACATTCTTTTATTATAATAGACTAGGTTAGTACCCCGTGTATTACACGTGTTGAATAAATAAAATATTAAATAGTTATTAATAAAAATTAAAAAATTATAAAATAATCTTTTGATATAAGATATGATTAATATTACGTACAAGTGATAAAATAACGATATCATTTTTTAAACTTTTGTTTAATGCTTTTTTTGTTATTTTAGAAAAAGTTGGTTTTTAAACAAATTGTTTCAAAACAAATCGTTTTTAAAAAAGTGTCATTTTTAATAATTTCTTTATTATAACTTTGAAATTTAATAATTTTCGTTTCATAGGAATTTTATTTTTTAAAAACCACAGGTTTTAAAATTTATTATGTTTTTTACAAGTTTGATATTTTTTTGAAAAAATTTCTTATTTTATAAAATAATTATTTCATTACAAAATGCATTTGTAGAAAGATCTATTTTTTTTAATTTAATAAAAAAGATTTTCAATATAAAAAGAATTAAATAATATAATTTGTATTTAATGTGATACTTATTAGGAGAGAGAAACGAAAAAACAAAATTTAGTAGCTCTAAAATTATTATAAGTGGCATACAAAAATCTTATTTTATTAATATAGATAGATGTGTAATAATTTTGGTACTCATAGACTCTTCTATAGATTACTTACTAATACTTTAAATAAGTACTAGTAAGCTAGACACAACTGATAAAAATGTTCTTATGATTTACGGATGCTATTAGTTGTATCGTAATTAGTTGCGTGACTTAAATAACTGATACTAAGTTTCATAAAATTTTATGTATGCAACAAAACTAGTAGTCGTAAACTTGCACGTTGCAATGAAGTTGTTGATGATACCGGAAATCTGCAACACTACTTTTAAAATAAAATTTTTATTGAGACGTAGATAAAAAAAATGTCACAAACGTATATATAGTTAGACTTCTATAAAATGAGAAAGATAAATTGTAATATTTTATATTTAAAAAAAACTATGGAGTAGTTTTGATAACTTATATATTTGTTTTAACTTTTAAGCAAATTTTATGTTTAAACATATGATATGAGTGGTCAAACTTCAAATTATCAAAATTTTAAAATAATTTTTAAAAAATAAGAACTATACTACTAATTATTTAAAATTTAGAAAAACCTGACCAAACTTTTAAGTAAAAAACTTAATGGCCAATTCAAAGAAAATTAGTAATTACCATATAACGAAACTCAGTATCAGTGATTTAAGTCAACAAATTACGACTACTAGTTTTGTTGTAAATTATGTACGCAAAGCAAAGGGTTACAATTCCTACTATTAAAATTATACAAAGATACATTAATGGTTACAAGTCTTTATAAGAAAGCTAACGTTTCCTAAAAATAATGTACTTGATAGTTGGTTGTTACAAATTATTTAAGATCTCAACTTTATTTCCTTCAACAATTACATACCAACAAGTTACATCGTTACTAAACACGAGACCTTTTTCCAGAACGCATACAAACTTTATGGTACAGTGATCTTCTAGCATCCACAAGTTAAAACGCTTTAATTCATATCCACGAACCACTCTTCTATCAATGGTTTAAAGATAGCGAGTCCCCACCATCTGATGTCACATCAAAAGTCATTGGATTTTGTCGATTATGAAGCAGTGTGCTAAACGAATCCATTAAACCCTTAAACAAATCTACTTCAAAATTTTTACGTTCTATCATGGCCTAGACGAAGGCCACGAACCACTATGTTGCTATGTGGGGACAATGACCGGTTTATACAATCAAATACGTACCACAAAATTTCATGTTATTATGATTGCCTAATTATTGTATTGTTTCAAGCATTCATAACTTTTTATGAACTAAAAAGGCCACTTATCCACCCGATCATCTCCATTACTCGGGTACGTACGAAACCCCTGGGCTCTGAGCTGGCATATCCTGAAAGAAAACCTCGTATATTGGTCTGTTTTCACTTGTACCGAATCTGACACCACCCTCAGAATACAACTACCTTAGTTGAGAAAACCTACTAGCACAACTTGAAACCATCTGTTGTCACATATGAGACTTGAAACCAGACCTTCCTATTTTTAATAAAGTTTTGGGTACCTTCACTCAACCATTTAGGCTAGAGGTGGCAAAGGGTATGGGTTGGATTGGGTTGATCGTCAGGTCAGGATGGGTTTGGGTCAAGATGGGTATGGGTTAGGATGGGTAAATAGGAAAAAAAGTTAGAATGGGTATTGGGTCAAAATGGGTTTAGGTCAAAATGGGTTCGGGTCAAGATGGTTCAATGCTATTACAAAAAAAAATATATTTTCATTTCGACCACTTTACATTTAAATATCTAATTATACTCTCAATCTCTCACAATAATAAGAGTTAATGCAGCGAAAGAACTCCACAACTTTCCTTTCCTAGAGCTTACGTTGGCGCTTGTGATAGTGACGACACAGTCCATCAAGCATCCAATGACATCAACTATACAGCCCGAGTCAGAATGGGTTTGGGTCACAGGTCAAATTAAAAACAAGTCAGGATGGGTTCAAGTTAGTATGTGTTTGGGTCAGAATGAGTTCAAGTCAAGATGGATCAATACTAAAAATTACCGCATTAACATTGAAGATTCAAAGTTTGCGATCAACCAACTAAGTGTGCGTTTGGTTTGTGGAATTTGTTGGAATTGGAATTGGAATTTGAATTGAAATTACAAGAAATTGTATTTGAAATTCAATACTTTTCAAAGAATTTGAAATTCAATGGAATTGGAATCTATAAAAGGAATTTAAATTCCAAATTCATTTCTAGTGACAAAACACTCATAAAGGAATTGGAATTTATCACCTATTGTAAACCGACACAACCTCCATTACCATTGATCACCGTCGCTACATACCACCGACCACCGCCATCGTCACCGTCGACAATCGACCGCGACCGCCAACCGCGCCCATTTCCGCCACCATTAACCAATGACGCCCATCGTCAAGAACTGGCAGTCTTCGTCGAGTGTGTCTAAACCGACGTGGTTCGGCAGCTGTGGTCGACAGTCATGTGCGTCGGGGTCGGGTCGCGTCAACGGCAGTCGGGGTTGGCGACAGACTGTAGTCGATGGTCGGGGGCATCGGCAGGCGGAATCGGCTGCGGTTGGGGGAGGCAGTGGCCGGAATCGGCCGTGGGCGGCGGTCGGGGGCGTCGGCGGTACAATGAGAAACATGATAATCAACAACATAAAACGTAAATCACACCCAAATGAAAATTAATCATTGAAATGGAATTGAGAAGTTAGAAAGATGTGGAGAAGATCAAAATACCTAATAACCCATCCTGACCTGTTCCATATTCTCTATCACTCATCTTGACCTATTGATCTTTTTTTCTAACTTTTGAGGTTGTCCACCTTGACCCATTTGAAAATATAGTTCAACCCAACCCAACCCAACCCATTATTTTATATTTTGAACCCATATCAACCCAAATTTACTCGTTTAGGTTAAGATTGCCATATTTAATTTAGGCTGAGTGATATGTGAATAAATATACATTTTAACAATACATATCTTTCCTCATTTGAAGCATTTTTGTTACAAATTCATTTTTTTATACACTTATTTGTGTTATATTGAATGTTGTAGTCCCCGGTGGTTATTTGATGATTTTTGATTAAAAATTGAAGAAAAGCTTAAGTTTGTGAAGAAAAGCTCGTGAATCGGGCGTGTAGGCACCCTACATGGCCAATTCAGTGTGCAGTATTATGCTGTCAAAAACTGCAGCCTACAATAGCTACTCACTCCCACATGGCCATGTACGCAGCAGATTCGGATTTTTAACCTAATTTCACCCCCATTTCATCATAACTTCCAAATTAACTCAAACCCTAGCCTCTCTCACCCTTTTAGGTGATTTTGGGTCTACTTCAAGAGTTTTTGAGAGATTTGAAGGCCAAGATTAAAGATTTCACACTTTCAAGGAGGATCTAACATCATCCACCCCATTTCCACTCAAAATTAGTTTGAATTCTTCTAGATCTACTATGAGTTCTTTTATGTTCTTGAGTTTGGGTGTGATTTTTGTAAGCCTCATGGGCTAAATACTTATTATCACTTGTATTAGATGAAAATTAGCATGATTTAACAACTTATACATGATTCTTGGTGATGTTTATGTTGATGCTATGATGAAGCTTGATTATTCTTCAATGATTGTGTGTGTTTGTTCTAGTTTGATGAAATGTTCAACCTTGTGGGTGTTGTAAGCATGTTATGTTGGAAAACTTCATGTTTTTACAAGATTTATGCATATAGTTACATTTTTTATGTAATCTTGTGACATTTGACTAGGAATGGTGAATGAAGGTTGAAGGTTTAGTAAAATTGGTCAAATGTGAATCCTTATGCTTATGTTTGAGAAAACCATGGTGTATGTCATGAAGAAAAGCTTAAGTTTGTGAAGAAAAGCTCGTGAATCGGGCGTGTAGGCACCCTACATGGCCAATTCGGTGTGCAGTATTATGCTGTCAAAAACTACAGCCTACAATAGCTACTCACTCCCACATGGCCATGTACGCAGCAGATTCGGATTTTTAACCTAATTTCACCCCCATTTCATCATAACTTCCAAATTAACTCAAACCCTAGCCTCTCTCACCCTTTTAGGTGATTTTGGGTCTACTTCAAGAGTTTTTGAGAGATTTGAAGGCCAAGATTAAAGATTTCACACTTTTAAGGAGGATCTAACATCATCCACCCCATTTCCACTCAAAATTAGTTTGAATTCTTCTAGATCTACTATGAGTTCTTTTATGTTCTTGAGTTTGGGTGTGATTTTTGTAAGCCTCATGGGCTAAATACTTATTATCACTTGTATTAGATGAAAATTAGCATGATTTAACAACTTATACATGATTCTTGGTGATGTTTATGTTGATGCTATGATGAAGCTTGATTATTCTTCAATGATTGTGTGTGTTTGTTCTAGTTTGATGAAATGTTCAACCTTGTGGGTGTTGTAAGCATGTTATGTTGGAAAACTTCATGTTTTTACAAGATTTATGCATATAGTTACATTTTTTATGTAATCTTGTGACATTTGACTAGGAATGGTGAATGAAGGTTGAAGGTTTAGTAAAATTGATCAAATGTGAATCCTTATGCTTATGTTTGAGAAAACCATGGTGTATGTCATGAATCTCTCTTGTCATTGGTTATGAATTGTTTTGTAATCGTGGTTATCATGTGTTTATCGTGTTAGCTTTTCAAAAATTTGTGGAATTAGGTAAACCTAACGGGAGTCTAATTCATCGTTAACATTGACATAATTTTATCATTAGTTCCTTATAGCATAACTTTAGGTGGCTATTGTGTGTTTATCGTTTTAGCTTTCCGAATGGTTATATGTCTAGATATCCTTGACGGGGGTTTAGGCTAATTCCATATATCATGTGTAAAAATAGTCTCACCTTGAATTTGTATTAGTTGTTAGTTCTATGCTAAGTGGAATCAAAGTCCAAGTGATATAGTTAATTGATTGTGTATCTTCATCTTTATTTTCTCGCTTTATTAGTTTAACTTGCTAATCCTTTTAGTTAATTTAATATTTACAAATCCAAACTCAATTAATCGATTAAATAGTGATGATGATTTAGTATTGGGAGCCATTGTGTCCACAGATCGATACTCAGTTCTTACCTCAAGCTATACTACTATACGATAGGTGCGTTTGCCTATTGTGTGTAGTTAGTCTAAAGGTGATAATCATTTCTTTAAAATTAAAACAAATTATGTGAATTTTCATATCAACAATATATATATACTTTACACACATCACTGAGGATCATTAGCCTGGGCATTCATAACTCATCCTCATCTCTAACCTTATAACTTCATTAAAAAAACACTATTTTTCAAATTTATATTTCATTATCTAAAATCTTTTAAATCTCATTCCTTATATATATATTTATATTTAGTTAAATAATATTTTTTAAGTTATTTTTCTCTTTCTACCACTCACATCCACTTAAGGCTGTTCAAAGCGCTCACCGCTCGATGATCGTTCGAAATTTGCTCGAAAAATACTCGTTCAAACTTCTGCTCGGTTTGTAAACTAGTCAAGCACGAATAAAGGTCTGCTCAGCTTGGTTCAGCTCGATTTATTTTCTATTCTTTTATATGTAAAGTTTGTACATAGCACTATTATAAATTTGACCTACAATAAACAAATATACAATTATATTTATACATATTAGCTCAAACATTCTAATTAAAAAATTAACACTAAGCATTAAATTAAAATTCTAAGTCGCTGTGAGAAAGTTGTGCTTCACAAATTCATATGACCTTAGATATCAAAGTGCATATATTTGATTGCTCAACGATATCCGTCCTTGACAACATCTCATCTAAAATCAATTACATTTCTTTGATCATATGTAAATCTCGTTAGTTAACTATGAAAAAAGTCGCCACTTGGGTTGCAGGCCAGTGGTTAAAAGCAAAGTTGTTTTAGAGTAAACCTAGATATAAAGCTCATAAAAAATAGTTTATGACGTAGTGTTGAAGTAGTGTATGTTTGCCGTTGAAAATCAAACTATAAAAGTAAGTAACAAATGAAGGTCGGATTATAAAGAGGAGCATATACAAAACAAGTACAACGTAGAGCCAAAGAAGGCTCAATCACCATGCTTTTAGATCCAAAAGTAGAAAACTCAAAATATAACTGTAAACGTTCCTGAACATCAAACATTATTCAGTGGTGACCATTCAAATTGAAATTCAAACTAGTTTATCAACAATATTATGTGCTAATACGATGGTATCCAGCACCACTTATTCTTTAACCATCATAAGAACACATGCTTCCTACATACCACCTGCCCCAACATCAAGATTCCATAACCATCAACTTAGCCTGAAAATAAAAAGTTCAATTCTTTACTAGCAATTTTGAAAAGAAATATATACACGTGTGTGGGTCAATAGTAGTGATATCAGTACCTGTCGTAGTAGTGGTGGTGGTGGTGGTGGTAGTGGTTGAGGAAGTTGATGGCTTGTCACTGGAAGGGATGACAACCCCGGGCCATGAACGACACATACAATGCTTACCCTTTTCTATGCTGGCGTAGAGCGGTTTAAGATGCTCGCCACAACCTCCCCAACCAAAGTTTCCACATTTCTTGCAAGCCACCTTGTAGCACATTGTTGCTTATCAGTCAGAAATACAATGTTTTCTGTAGTCCAATCTAAACGTTTTTCCCCTTTTATAGAAGATGGGAGAATGTATATTGGACACTTTGGTAGCATCGATGGTAAGGCGCCTCGTAGACGATGGAAGATAAAGATTTTCATAGGGGATGTACATCGTTATTATATATAATTAAAATTAAATAAAGACCCACATGTTTTGGGGTGATATTTTAGGATTCTACGATGACTAAACACACGCCTAGTGGTCATATGCCAAACACCATGAAAGAGGCCAAATTAACTGCCTAGGGAACCAATGATTCAACATAAAACTGAACGAACAAGAGAAGCAATGGTTTAAGTTGCTAATTTTGAATACTCTTGATTGAATCAAATTACAGTGGGGTATCACTATGTAATGGTTCGACTTCTTTGGAATTCACTGTTCTCTTACGAAAACAATCCATTTTCACGTATATACTGTGTTCATGGAAAATTAAGTTATCACAAAACAAGTATGTTGAGTTTTACTTTTGTATTTCATCTGGTGTATTTTTATGTATGTGTATTAATGAAGATCAAATTAAGTTTTTGATTATACATAAACATAGATACAAAAGATTTGATTTTGGTTTTGATTTGGAGTAAACACACATCCAGGAGATTTGATTTTTGGTATAAGGTTATGTGGTGTATATCATGATGGGTCACGAGAACACCACTCCGCTAGTCCCCTCATGCGTTAGCGAGCATGAATGGGACATGATGGTTTGCTAATTAATAACTGTTTCAATATAGTTATTAAATAAAAAAATCACACTCACTAACTATACACTTCACAAGTATCACAGGTGAGTGGGTGACAAAAGAGTGCCACAGATGATATGACGGTTACATGACAATCATTTTTTACTCAATGATCACCTACATATAGAGGTGTATAAATCGGTTTATTTTGATAAACCGGTTCAGGTTGAGAACCGAACAAGTTTTTTTAAAGGGGATGATAAACCGGTTTGGCTTAAACCGGTTGGGTTTCAAACCGGTTTCAGGTCTAGAGTACCCAACCCCATACAAATCGGTTTGGACCTGTTTGTAAACTGGTTCGGGCCCAAACTGGTCCGGTTTATTATATTTATTATTTTATTTTATATTAAAACATTAAAAATCAACTAAAATTTTTATATTTTATTTTTATTCAATACTTTAGATTTAAACATCAAAATGAATTAGATAGAATAAAAAACATAGAAAGATTACAAATAACTAAAAATTTTATTTTTTATTTTTAAAAAATAAAAATTAACGTAGTCATCTATTCGTTGCGTATTTTGATGTTTTTATTATTCGCCCACTGAACCCGAGCTATTTCAAAGGTAATCATTATGTGACAGCTCATCATCTATCATTCCGGATGTCAATCCAGCCACTACTTTATCCTCATATAATTCGGCTTCATAATTTAATTCTCTTTCAACTGAGCAATTGTCTTGTATTATTTTTGCGATATTCAAAAAATCCTTTAAGCAAATGGACATTTCAACCGTTTGTGGAGTGAGTCTAGTTCTTCATATTGATATAATACTGGCACTAACAGAAAAAACTGATTCCAAAGTTACTGCAATATCCTGGTTTTTCTAAGGCTTGGTGTGACTTATTGATACCAAAACATTAATAGTTGAATTAAAACATAAGACTTAATTAAACCTTGAAAGATGTCTAGAGAGGTTTTCAACCTCCAAAATATAATACTAAGAGTACAAAGCACTTCCACACTCATACATGTCTAACTATTACAATCAAGTCATCAAGTTGACTACAAAATAGGTACTAATCTCCCCAAAAGTCCAAATCTAAACTCCCAATCAAGCTCCCAGCTCAACGTCATAAAATACATGATCATATATACATTTGCTATAAAGCTAGTGAGTTCGCAACATGACTCAATAATCAACCATAGTTTATACAGTAAGTATATGTATGCGTAATACATTTTTGTTCCATCAATTAATCTACACTTGTGGCTGCAACAAAAGAGTTAGTAATGTCTAAATGTTAACCCATATCAACATTAAGCTACTAGGTCACACATATATGATGCAAATCTATGGTGTGTAGGCCAGGTGTCAACATTACGCTTGCCAAAAATAATGTTGATTGATACTAAAATAGTTAACATGGCTATCACAATAATAAATGGTTAATATTTGATCTTTATCTCACATATACATATATATATATATATATGTGTGTGTGTGTGTGTGAATTAGGTTAGAAAGATCATATATTACATGGTTAAATAAAAATAAATAAAATTGAACTGTTTGTGATTAAGATTTAGGAATTGTAAAATGATATTTTAGATAATATATGATTCAAATTATGTATAACTAACTACTTTAAGTAATAAGACAATAATATTGAATATTTTTTTTCCATCTTTAGTTATGTTTTCTTTTAAAATTATACTATATGTCGGAGGAAAATGGCCACTTTTTAATAAGAGTTAATTGTCATTTTCGTCCTTGGATTTTGGTTTGATATGTCATTTACATCTAAAAAAGTTTTCTTTACTCTTTTGAGTATCTGACGTTTTAAAAAGTTGTCGTTTTCATCTATTTTCATTAACTTAGTTAATTGTGTTTGTTAACTTAGGAGCATTTAATTCATTATACAAAAAAAAATTTAAGTTAAATGATTTGTATAATGATTTAAATGCTTCTAACTTAACAAATACATGTAATTAAGTTAATAAAAATGGATGAAAATAATAACTTTTTGAAAAGTTAGGGACCTAGAAAAAAAAATTGGATGGAAATGAGAAAGCAAATAAAAACCCAAGAATGAAAATAACAATTAATTCTTTTTATAAAAAGAAAATAAATTACAACAGTCAGTTAATTAACACTTGGTTACATATTTTATTATTTTATCGCTAAAAGTATGAATATAAGTCATTAATTTAATTAAAGAAAGTTCGATTTGTACTCGTTTAGAGTTTTATTTTTAAAGTTGAAGCAGGTTTA
The DNA here is from genome assembly GCA_025506415.1 of Flaveria robusta. NCBI lineage: Eukaryota > Viridiplantae > Streptophyta > Magnoliopsida > Asterales > Asteraceae > Flaveria > Flaveria robusta. The sequence goes on along the minus strand of CM046469.1, from coordinate 18,731,674 downwards.
ATCATTTGAAATCGGTCCATGCAGGTTCAAAATCGTGAACAATTTTAAGTTGATATCACAATTGCTCGACTGAAATCATGAAGGTTTAATTCTTCTTTGTTTGCAGTCGTTTGTTTACTTTGCTATTGTTTTTAACTGTCATCATTTTGTAATTGACGTCAATATAAATCGCCGGCTATGGAATTATTCATACTCTTTAATTTTACTATTCTTTTTTGTTTGCTATTGTATTTTGACATAACTGTTTACTTATTTTAGATTGTTTTATTTATGTTTGTTTCTTGTTAGATTATTCTCTGCGTTTGATATTCTGTTCAATTGCAATAGGTATTATATTCTATGTTTTGTTTATAGGAAATTTACTTTGTTTGGTTGTGGAAAGTTTTCAAATTAAACAAACTCAATCCCTTTTGATTTCTGGAATATTTAGATCATTTCTATATTTTTGCTACTAATTAATGTGAAGCTTTTTAGTCCAACCTGTTCCGACTTGATAAAATCCCTAACTTTGGTTGCTTTTGTGATTTGAAATTTTGTTTAGGTTGCTTTTGTGTTAAGATTAGGCATTTAGACACTTGGTTCTGCACTTTGCTTCTGCATATTCACTTGTTCATATTGTTTAATTGTTAGATAATTGTTGTCAATTCCAATTTCAATGAATACCATCAATAATTCATAATTTTAATAACTACCACTCAAACATTTGATATAACCAAAAGATCATGCCAGATATGTTAAATTACATCAAGAGGACCAAAGACGACACAAAATGCCAACAAAAACCCCAAGGATGGTCCCTCCAAGAAAATGGCACAAGCAAGAACACACAAAAATTCAAAAGAAATAAAGCCAAAAAGAAATCTTCAAGTGCACCCGCGTCTAGACCTGAGTCTTCTGGCAATGCTATCCTCTAACACGACAGTAACACGTTTCTTTCTGGACCCTGGCTTGGTTTCTGGTGTACGAATGACGGTTTTGACTTCATCATCAGTGTTGTTGACTTTGTATTCAACATTTGTCAACTCTAACTGAACTTCAGATTCATTAACCTTGTTCATGTTCTCATTTTCACCTTCGCTAATTTCTGCGCTGGGATTGTGCTCTTTTGGTCCCTCGTCACTTTCTGGTTTGTCATTGTTGCATAAAGGTATATCTGCTGATAGCAATTCAGTCAGTTTCTCATCAGCTTTAACTTCTACCTCTGAATTCTTGTGTTTTGACTCAATATTTTCGGCTTGTGCAGCAATGTCTTCAGACTCCGCTTCTTCCCTTGAAAAGGGTAGCGACCTTTTAGCGCAAACCTGTGTATCGGTCTTTTCATTCTTCTCTAAATTAGGATCAGATCGATGTGTTTGGATGAGATAATGTGCAACTGACTTGTATCCCTGACTTGAAATCTAGTAAAAAGGCCCACATAAACAGAAACATTTTTGAGCTCATTCTTGAAGAAGCAACATAACTTGTGATGTTATACTAAAAGTTTAAAACGATCGAGAGGGTACATTACAACACATTACTCGTAAGTAATAAATGATCAATTCAGGTTATGTTTTCTTCAAAAAAAAAGCTTAAAAAAGAAACAAGTTACGCGGGTCAAATTGGCCAAAGTGAAATTTAATACATAAAACTTGCTAAATCATTCTATTAGACAACAAACCTTCCTATAAAGAATGCCAGTGGGAGGCCAGCCTTTAGCCTGGCGGCATAAACTGCAGTTACAAATTCCCCGACAGACTGGACAAATCCAGTCAGGATTTTGATTTGCTTCGAGTACATTCTCCCCATATCTGTATTTATACATGATAAAAACATCAAATTTTGCAACTTTCTCAGGATAAAACTGGTGCCAGTAATAGAAAGACGAAGGATAACTGTGTGTATATGATATCAAACTTTGATCAAGAAAAGCATAAGAAAAACATCTATAACTTATGATTTTGTTCTTAACTTATTTAAATACCCTCACTTTGAGAATGGGAAGTAACTACAGTTAGCTGTAAATGGTATACCTCATATACAAACAATCTCCACAAAATTGGCCTTGAACCATGTTGCATTTGATGCAATGTGTGCGATGCCCGAGTGTTTTCTGCCTGCAACAAATTCAAGAGAACCAAACCATCATTACTGGAATCACAAACACTTACTAATTCAAGAACTAACATATGCAAAAGAAACAACAACAATGATGCTGATGATCATCAAAATCAAAAGTCCAATTGAATACCTGCATTGGTGACAAGTTTTCCCTCTAACTTGATCATAGATTCTCTTGCCATCTTTCCCATATCCATCAACAAACAGAGTCCACTCAGTTTTAGCATCACCTAACAGCTTTTCATGTTCTTCGGTGTAAACCTCAGGATTCGAGTTCTTCGCCATCAACATATCATCACCAACTTCACCCTTTTTCGACAAAACAACCTCAGAATAGCTAACAGCTGGTGTGCTTTGCAACCTACAGAGCAAAATCCAATGTGAAATCAGCCAATCACATTAACCAATAATCACACTCAACCCCTTAATCCAACACAGAATCCCTACAACTTAATGTCCAAAATGCAAAAAAAATCAAACTGCAAATTGAAAATTGCACATTGCAAATTGGGTTCACTCTGTTAACAAACACATGACCAAATCAAACAAAAAAAACGCCATTTTTCAACCAAACTGATCAACCCCATGAATCTACATAAACAACAAACACATTAGGAAAAATTTTCTACTTCAACATGTAGATAAACCAACAGTTTAAGTAGAAATTAACAAAAAACGAAACCTGGAGGATCTGCGGGTGGGAACAGAGGAGGGTAAAGGGGGGATACATCGATTAGGGGTTTTGTTGTGATTAGCAGACAAGGGTTTATTGTTCTTCCTGTAGCTATTGGGTTTAATCGATTTCAACTTAAGAGACAAATCATAGATGCCGAGCTTCTGCATCCTCTCAAGGTTTTCTTTGATTCTTAGTTCTCTGCATTTCTCGTAATCAGAAGAAACTTGAGGGGTTGAATGGGTGGAGTTCATATCTTGATTGTTAGGGTTGACTGTAACAGGAGTAGCGGCTTCTTGAGGTGTATGAGTATCGTTGACCGCCACCATCGTTAAACCTTGATTCAAGTTTCAACGAGTAGTGGGTGACGATGGCGTCTGGTGAGCCTCCAACGGTCGGATTTATTATGATGGTGGGTTAAGGATTAAGGGTACAAGTGACAACCTCGTTCTGTGTGTTAATGGGCGAACATGAAAAGACATGAACTTTGAGGTTGAAGTTGGGCTTTTAGCAGCAGATATTGGGCCTCAGAAATTTAAGGCTACAAAGTTCCAGGTGGAGATGGAAAAAACGGGTTTGTAAAACAAACTGGCTACCCAACCCAACATAGTTGTCAAACCAGTGTAATCCAACCCAGTTTGAATCCACTCCAACCCGTAGGTTTGAGATCGGTTCTTAACTTTATCTGGTGAAATCAGTTAGAGTATTTATAACCTATTTTTAATTTTTATTCATATAATTACACTAAAAATCATTAATTTTTCTCTAATCTCTTCAATTAAATAATATTTTTTTATATCTTTATCATTATATTTTCTCTCTACTCTATTTACAACCATTTTTAAAAATATTAAAAAAAAATTATAAGGGTTGAACATTATTTTCTTAAATTTATAAATTAAACAGTAATATTTCTCTCTTCTCACAACCACTTAAAATCATTCCATATAATATAAAGATTTTTACTCACATATTTTTAAGAAATGGGTTGTTAATGATCTTATAACATGGTAAGACCTATACCGAATTAGATTATACCCGATTTAAACCTGATCATTTATCTCACTCAAACTGTTTTCAATGTGGACCGGTAACCGATTTAGACTTTTGTTGGCCCAACCCGAAGCGTTTTCCAACATGAACTGAGCCACGTTTAATTTGGGGCGAGACTGCTTCTAATTAAGTCATTAATTAACTTGTTTGTAGTTTGAGAAATTAGAAATAGATGCAAGTAGAGATGCACAAATTGGGTAGTAACCCTAAACAGGTTTGGGTTTTATTAAACAAAATCAAAACCGGTTCGGGAAAAGAGCCGATTCAGATTTTAACCCGTTTGGGGTGTTGGACTATTGGATTCACAACCGGTTTGGCTTGGTACCCAATTTTAAATAGAATTCATTTTTAACCCTTTTGGAGTGGATTTGAAGTTCATTTTCATGGTAAAGACGTGGGGGAATGTAGGATGATGTGAAACTAATGTAGCGGTGAGTCGAGTACCCGAGTGTGGAAATGGTATGCACACTTGATAGCCTAAAGACCAAGGACTTGTAACCAAAAGGTTTCTTTAGCATTATTCAGATGTTTAAAATGATATACCTTTCTATGAAATCGAAAGTTTGAGACCCATAAATAACAATAGTATAGTACTAGTTGTAGATTTAACAAAAACACTAACCATGCATAATATAACATTGAACAACACATAACACTTTCGACTTCTCAAATCTCATACTAAAATTGTTCATAACAAGTTAAATACATAACAAGATATCCTATAATCAACATTCACTACCAATAGTCTACTACTCTATTTTAATTTTTAATCGCATTCCCCGTCGTAGAAATCGCAAGATCCGGCAAAACAAAACAATCTCCACCACCTTCTCCACTTTCCAACTGCCACGTACTCCCACCACCGCCTCCGGCGGAGTTACCACCAACAACACCGGAAAACGGCCAAATCATTCTTCCAACCCCAAAGCTCACATCTGGATCAAACCCACAAGCTTCAGGCCCAAAAAACCCCTGGCAATGAGCGCTACTCAAAAGCGATGTAAAACTCCCACCCTGCGCCCCCGGTGTGAAAACACCGGTGGGAGTGTGGGTGGGGGTGGCATTGGTGGTGACAGACGGAAGAATACTGTGGTACTCCAAACCCAAGGACACTCGGGTTGTGGAGACTCGCAAACGCTTAGCGTTCTTCCGGCTGCCACCACCAACAGGGATGTCACGCAGAGTGCCACCCTGGGTCCAGTACCTGCGGCAGGACTTACAAAAGTGCCTAGGCTGAGAAAAGTTGTAGTTGTTGTAGTAACAAAACTTGGTGTTGGTGGAGTCGCAGCGTGGGCAAGGTAGGTGCTCAGGCTCCTGAGGCGGTGCACCATGGTCCACACGGTGGTTCTTGAGGGTGGTTGTTCGACGGTGGTCTGATGGCATTGTGGTGTGATCTTGATCAGGTGTGTGTTTAATTTGGAGGATGAAATTAAATGGGGTTTTAATGTAGGAAGAAGAGAGAGAATAAGAGAGTGATGAATTGTGAAGGTTATATTCCTTGTACAGAGCAGCTTTATCAGAGTTGGTGTTTTGGGGGACAATATCACAGACGGCTGCGACGGAGGGGGGAGAGAGAGAGAGAGGATTGTGGGCTGTGATTAATGATAAGACGCAGCGACATCAGAGGCTCTTGAAAGTAGAGATCGAATCTCTTCGTGGATAAAAAGAGTGGTAACATAATAATGCATGGTGGATTTTGGAGGGGTTTTGTTTGAGTAACTTGTGTTTAAGTTCAAACGAGGTTTGCTAAACATGGACGACTTTATAAGTGTAAATAAGTAATAGAGTTAATTTTAATTTTACTTACTAAGGTTTGACAAAAATAACTATTTTCATCTAAAAGATTAAAAACATCAATTTACATCCAAAAATTTCATAAGTAGTTTCAATTTTAATCCAAAAGTTTTATTATTTTGAATTCAAGTTGAAACAATGATGAAACTTTTGAACTAAAACCGAAACAAATTATGAAACATTTGGAGGTAAATTGATGTTTTTAATATTTTGGAGGAAAATAGTTTTTTTTATCAAACCTTAGGGAGCAAAAATTAACTTAACTCTAAGTAATAAGTGTAAAACTATTTATTCTTAAGTTAAATGATTGAAGTGGGATATCTTAGTATTTTATTAAAAATAGGAGAATGTTTTGGCTTTAAAAGTAGGTGAATATTTTGCATTCAAATCTCATATGTGATATATAAAACGGTAGTTTCAAGTTGGGTTAATTGATTTTTTTATTTAACGTGGGTTTTCTTTTAAGATGGTCTTAAATGCGAGACTGGTAAAAACGAATTGATATATGAGCTTTCTTTTGTCGACATGACAAGCTAGTGCTCTAGGTTTCGTACTCGGGTAATGAATATGATCAGGTGAGCTTGTATTCCGTTGCTGATCCAATTAGATATTCAAAATATTTAAAAAAAAAAGAAGTAAAAGTGTAAAACCATATTGTCAAGTTTGGAAGTTTAATAAGTAAAACCGGATTGTTAGTTAGACTAGATTGTCCATTGATAAGATTGAATCAAGCCAAATTTAAATGAATTTGAGCGTATATCATGACTCATATATTAAACAAGTTCAAGCATTAACTTCATATATCTAGTTTGAGCGACTCGCGATCCTTCAAGGAGTCTTTTATTTACATAATTTTTATTTAACATATTAAATATATTTTTTGAATAAATTATTATTTTATATAAAATTATAATAAACATAATTAAAAAGATATATTATGTTATATATAAAATTATAATTATTAATAGATATAATAATAAAAATAAAAATAAAATAATTAGATAATAAACAAGCCAAGCTTGAGCTCAACTCAACGACACGCTTGGCTCGTTAACATTCCTATCCTATGGTCGTTTGTAGTAATATTAGGATTTAGGAATTAGTAATTAATGTATTATATTCGATTGTAAAATCTTGTCTTATACCCAATTTTATTCCTATACATATCACAAGTGGTTAAACTTTAAAGTTCATATATATAGTTGCTAGTTTGTTATAAAATATTTGTAGGTATATTCAAGTACTTCTATTACTTTTTAAGTGAGAAGTTAGCATTGTGTTCAAGAAAATATTTTTTATAATAACTATATATATTTTTTCATAAGCCACTTAATCAACTTTTGCTTATAATGATTTAAATGAGTGGCGGCCCTGCTTTGTGGGTACATGGCGCAAGTGACCCAGATATTGGAAGAAAAAAAAAATGAATAGATGATAAATTTGTTTCAACTACAAATTAAACTTGCGTATGTACTTCTTTAATAATATGATAATAGGTTATTGAGTTCGTGTGTTATGACGTTGATATTAATATGGTTAAACACGTAAAGTAAACATATGAAGTTGCGAATACTTGGTTCTAAAGATCAAAACGTTAATACAAAAGAGCACGTCACATCGTATATCCTGAAATTTAAAAAAAAATTCACAACGTCACACCAACTCCACGTCAAAATCAAATTCACTCTACTATATTGTAAATCACTCAACCAAGAAAACAAACCACACAATTCTACTTCTCATTTTTAAATAACTAAAAACTAAAATTAATACGACAAAAAAGATTACCAAATAACATTAATTAAAAACATTCTTTAACTTTAATAATAAAAAAATTTCAAACTAAACTAAAGAAATAAAAAAAAAGAAAATAAAAGAAAAAGTTAATGTGGGGATTGAACCTGGGTTGCATTTAACACAAACGTCAAACATTACCGATGAACTAAATGACTTAAAACAATTTCGAAAGAAAAATTAAATACATTAGCAGTGTTTGTTTGTGGCATGTGACCACTAACTTTACTTTAATAGTTTAATGATTAAACTCATGCTTCTTTAAATAGATGGCGATGGTCCTAACCTTTCTTCGAACATTTTTTTTATTTTTCTTATTTTATATTGGGCTTAATTTTCTCTATCTTTTCTATGGCTTCTTGGTTATGTTTTTATTTTTTTACTTCTTTTATCATCTAGTTAACAACTATCCCATGTAAATATGAACCAGGTGGTGGCACTCATGAGTTGCTGCATTTACATTAAATTGGTTAAGTATGTAAAGAGAAGCGAATAAATTTGTGATGATTTGATTCTATAGATCGAAACATACGAAACATAGTTATAAAAGAGCTATGTCTTGGCGGTTCTTTAGAAATAAAAATAAAGATATGTCTTACTGATTAGTAAAATAAATCAATTTATCGTCATATGAAGTCCAAAAAGTTTAACCCTAGTGAAACAAGTTTCTAGACCCACCCTTGATTTAAAACTCACACTAATTTTATGAGGTGATAGTTACCAATGCCACTAAGGAATTAGGACATGAGCAGTCCAAGAAATTAGTAGTAAGTTTTTCATATTGTAATTAAGGAGAAGTTCTTATATCTACTATCTTCGAGACAAGAGAGTTGTAAATATATTATCATTATTATAGTTAGTGAGATGAGATAAGTGATTACAAGAAGATTGATAAATGAAGAGGTGTGTTACAAGTCAAATATGATATTTCCACTCAACATTCGACCCTCCTTAAATGCCAACATACTCATTTGCCACGACTGGTTTCCTTCTTGCCATCACTTTGAGTTTGGTTTTGATACCATTGTTACAAACCAATCCTGAGAATTTAACCTAAAAAATTAATCTGATGGATCAGGGAGCTCGTTTGATCAATAAACTTCACATTTATTACTCAAACAACCGCTTCAGAATACATTGCAATAGTTTCAGTTTGTAAAAGTTGATCATTAACATACTAATATGATGTTGCGATGTTTTCAAACTGGAATGGATAGCAAACCGGTCATATTAGCGGTTCACTAGTTGGACCAGATTGTTAAATCGAATGATGCCATATATAAAAACTATTAATATTATTTATATATATATATGTAGTTCAAAAAATATATATAAAAAATACCATATGTTTTAAGGTCGATTTACACTTTAAATACAATATGAACACTTAAGTAACTAAAAATATGTATCATAAATTACTAAATTAATAAAAAAACAAGATTTGAAAGGAAAAAATATAAAAATTTTAAAATCCGGTCCGACCAGCCATTCGGTCCGGTTCACCGCTCCAACCGGTAACCAAGCGGTTCAACCGAAAGCGGTCCATATACACATAGCCAGAACGGTTTTATGACCGTTCCTGGTCCAATCAATCTTTCTGGTCCAGTTTATGAAAACAATAGATGTTTGTATATTAGTAATGCACTCTTGATAGAGGTCAAAAGTGGGTATAAGATGGATCAGTTAACCTTCAGAAGAACAATTATATATCTTTTTGTTTCTATAATGATCGTGCTTCAGTCACATAATTATCTCTATAGTAGATTATAGATTGGAATAGCATTGATAAATCATTAGTAAAGTCGTTGTTAGATTAGAAATAACATGTTCTGACGTATCATTATCATTGATTAGAACCAATATGTATCCTTTACGTATAAATTTGCAACTATAGGGAAAATGGAGGACATCAATGGTGACTCGTGATACATGCCAGTTGACAAAAAGGCGTACATAATTACATGTGTTTGAACAAGACAAACAAAACTTTGAAATTTAACCACAAGGATAAGAATCATATGCATGGAGACTAATAACAAGATGAAATTTTGAAATGAGCGGCTTGATATGACGGGTCTATCTAGAATAAAAAAGAAGAGGATCGATTGGGACAATTTTCTCTACTATTTTTATTAACTGATAACACATGCATTCTGCATGTTTTAAACCCATAATCTATTATTAGAAAGTGCACCATTTTATTATCAGCATTGGTGGAGGATACAAGGGGCCAAGGGGAGCCTCCGCTCCCTCTCTTTTTTTTTCTTTTTTTTTGTTTTTTTTTGTTTTTTTTTTTTGTCAGTAGTATTAATTTTCGTTTCGATAGTGTAAATTTTAGGCCCGATAGTGTAAATTTATATATATATATATATATATATATATATATATATATATATATATATATATATATATATATATATATATATCGAGTTCGCCCCCGTAAAAAAAATTAATTTTGCCCCCGCCTCATTTGTATAAAAGCTCAAACTCAGCCACTGATCATCAGGATATATATATAAATAAAGATAACTATCTAACAAATTCAATCATGCTTGCTAAATAAAAGAAAAGCAAATGCATGCATGTAACAATGCTTGACTTCTTAGGTTGTTGACCGTTTCAATCTGGAAACGTGCAAGCACCGTTTTCCTTCGTGTGGGCTGCTTTGGGCCAGTGGACCAGAACCCAGCTAATGGGTTTCTTTCTGGGCTACCATGTTATTATCATATAATGATCTGTATTAAATTACGTTGGTTTAAACATATATTAACCCTGAACCTAGACTTTGTTTTGTTTTGTTTTTTTTGCTTGTTATGTTAAAAACGCTATTAATAATAATTTAATATTATAAGATGTGGTTAAGATGTCTGAACTTTGTGTGAGACAGAAGAGGGAATGTGTTTATGTGATCAAACAGCTTAATGACGCGGATGCATGGTTGCTAGTGATTATTCACGATAACTCTTTGCTTGATTTCCACAAGCCCAACGGTTGTATTTATTTTGCGTAACTTTGTCTGAAATTGACCTTCAAACCTGCGTTAAAACCTCATAAAATGCGACTAAGAATTATTAACTAGAATGGAAATCTTGCCTATGATATACATGAAGCATTTTAATGAATAAGTTTCAGAAACATACTGAACAATTCAAATGTTACCTCTTATTCAGTCAAGTCTGAGCACAAGGCTGTCAAACAGATCCTAAATAATCTCAGTTTATCAAGTCAAATGCTTTTGAAACGTCCACTTTGAAAGAAATGCTTCTTTCTTTATGACCTTGTATATACTCCTAGTTAGACATATGGGTTCAAAATTCATCAAGAACCAATGGCTCTAAACTTTGGGAACAGGAGCAAAGAAGGATGGTTTACGTTCATTGCTAATGATACCTATAAGAGTAAAAATTATCAAAGACATTCTTGAAATCATTTGCAAAGATATGCCAATATCTTTTGATGAAATTGAACTTGTCATTACCACATCCCCACACACTTTCTTTAATCACTGATAACATAAAAGGATTAGATAACAAATCAATTCGGTCATGTGAGAGACTTTTGAATCTATTATTGAAAGATTTTTGGACGAGATACAATTTGATCAGTGAATTTGAATTTGAAGTAACTGGGAGCCTCCATATTTGTCAAAAAGATGGTAAATCTAACTTTATTACTTCCGCACTTAGAATGCTTCACCTAAAATTAGTCAAGAACACAATAGGAAGTACAAATAAAGGATGAACAAGAACAAGAATTCGACTGGTGACTCTCAACTCATCAACAAGATGATCAGACTCAAAGAATCACAATCTCAACCTAGAAACATTCATGTTTGTCATGTGACTAAACCTTAAGAGCATTCACTGGAGCTTCCCCGTTCTTATCTCTCGTAATTAATAAAAAAACCATCATTCCTTAAATTTAGTTTATTTTCTAAAAGTCTCCCACATTATTTTTCTCATATTTATACTTATTTCAACTAATAAACATTTAATTATTCTTTTTTATTATTATTTTCTCTTTCTTACTCTCACAATCATTAATGAAAAATATAAACAAAGTAGATATAGAGAATGAATAGCGAACTCTAAATATAAGGGATCATTATGGTTTTTTCTAAAAATATGAGGATGAATAGGGGCCCTAAATATGGGGGATCATTATTATTTCTCGTAAAAATATAGCGCATGAAGATGAGAAAGGTGCACCTGATATAGAAATAAATTACATATTATTTTATGTTTCTTTTATAATATAAAGATGGGGTTACAGATGAAGAATTTGAAGTGAATGCTCTAATACAAAAGATGAACCAAAAGAAAGGAAAAACAATTAAATGATGAAGACGAAGATTGATATAATTGTAATAGCCTAAAGCTCAGATCATGAACATCTCTTAATGAAAAGAGTTGCTAGAGATGATGAGATTAGTTTTTAACTACGGAGGATACGATTATCTTCTTGAATTTCTTGTGTGATCCACATTAGTCAATATATTGTAAAGAATTCAAGCTTAACAAACATATGATCCAGAAGTTATAGCCCTGCTACACCACATGCACTCTAGTCCATCCGCTTCTATCCGAACCCATCAACACAATTCACAATCCACCCCAAAACAAACACCCAAGTGTCACATGCAAGATAAACAACAAAATAAATATAATAATAAAATAAAAAAAAAACTGTAAAAAATATAATATATTTTTAATTGAATTGGACATTTGTATATTTCAGCAATTTTAATCTAACTAGAATTACTGCACCGGTTTCCCTAACAGTCAAATTGTTGATTCTTCCTTTTACAATGTTGTTTTTAGTGGATCCATGAAAAAAGTTTGTGTTCTCATGCCTTCCAATGCCTAAATTTCCCTTGATCTTTCTTTAAGATTAATTGTTTTGTTGAGTTTCAATTCTCTGATTCGTTTTTTTCCTTCAGTTTTTCCTTTGTTTTCTTCCAATGATGAACTCCTAGATTCAAAAGTGAAATCAAGTGCATCTATTTTCGATTTAAGCATACATTACTCAGCATCCTCTTTCTCCCATATTACATAATTCCAAGCTTTTCAAGAGCAACATTCTATCAGGAGAACTTCTTTTAGAAACCATCATAAAACCCTTCTTTTAGAAACCATGAGTTTTAGATTTTCAAAAGTATTCTAACAAGTAACAAAATCCGCCAAGTATGTTTTGAAGATGACCAGACAACGGTAAGAAAGATCCCACGGCAGAGCGAACAAAGAGGCAATCGGCCAATGGTTTGAGAATGAATTACGAACGAGAATACTATCAGTTTTGGTTCATTTTATGCGGTTACATGAGAGGTAGATGAATTTGCGACCTCCCATGTTATATGTTCCTACTTTTGGATCACCGATAAGTTTATTAAAATCACTAGCAAATGATTAATAGAAAGTAGAATTTAACTTGTCATTGGAAGTTCTATTAGAGTTAAAATCACCAAGGAGAATCTACATTCCATTTATTTGGTTCATTATGTTCATAATTTTCGCCCAAGCTTCCTTTTTCTGTGTAATATCATGTGGTCGTCCATAAACGTTTACCACAACCATATCTTCTTGAAAGCGTTTCACTGAGCCGATAATCACCAAGAAATGAGTGTCTATGTTAATTGCTTCTAGCCAAATAGTTATCTTTCACACTGATGGACACTCTTTGATTCAAGCTTTATGATGGCGTCATGTATAGCTTGAGAGACATTTTAGACTACTAACGAGTGATGTTTGGCTTCTCTTTTAAGTTATTATAGTAGTTATGTTTATTGTTGGTTTTCTCTTGTAACATTGCGATAATAGTTCTATATTGTTCATATTAAATACAAACATAGGCGAAGGATAATAGGGGCCAGGGGGCCACCACCCCCCATTTTGTTTTGCCAGTAGTGTTATTTTTTGATACAGTAACATAAATTTTTGGCTCGGTAATGTAAATTTTTATATATATCGAGTTCGCCCCTAAAAAAATTTAGTTTCGACTCATGCCTCCTATATGAGTATTCAAGCTACGTCACTAAATACGTGTCAGCACCACAATTATTCTGAGAAAAATTTTTCCGCCTCTCTCTCCTATTAAATAATTACCTTAATTACTAATAATATTATTTTAATACTTTTTAATATTTAATAAATTAAGAAAGAAATCTATTTATTAAGGTTATTTCTAAATAAATTGATATTTTTAAAAAGTTAATTTTTTAAAAACAAAAAATAATCAAATTTGGGAGTTGTAATAAAAAAAATTTTAAAAATGACATTTTTATACGGTTTGTTTTAAAACAAAATATTTATTTAAAAAAAAGTTGTAAAAACAAAATGTTAAAAAGTTAATACCATTATTTTATTATTTCAGTCATATCATATCTTATAATATTATTTTATAATTAATAAATTTATTATATTAATATTTTATTTATTTAACCCGTGTAATACACGGGTTTCCTAAAACTAGTATATATTATATTTTATAGAATAGTACTGGTAAATTTGAGATGGAGAAAAAAGATCGGTCCAGATTATTTTGTACTTTTTACTCGACTGAGTCCGACTTATTAGCCCCATACAATAAAGTTGATGAGTACAGAACTATAGAAAGAAATCGTGAATATTAGGTAACCTCAAAATTATAAATTAACTTTTCAAATTTTTATACGAGTCGTATAGTCTCATACGCGTCGTATAGGAGGATCGTATAGCCCTATACGGGGCGTATAACCCCTCTTACAGCCCCCTAAATTTTTCCTTGTAGTCGGCGTTGAAATTTGTTACACGCATCGTATAGCCTTGTATGTGTCGTATAGGGGGTCTACAGTGCTATATAAGGCGTATAGCTCTCTAACAGCCCACTGAATTTTTCTCGTTTTCAGTGTCTTTTGACCCTATACGCCACGTGTCATGCTGCACGAGATGTATAAGAAAATATCAATTTATAATATGGGGTATCTTTATATTAGAATACTTAAAAAAATGACAATAAAGAGCACTAAAAGCCCCAGCCCACTAGGGGTGTTCATCGAATCGAATCGAGTCGAATTCGAGTTAATCGAATCGAATAAGTCGAATTTTGAAATTTTCAAACTGGATTCGAATTCAAAAAAAATAAATCGAATTCGAAACTTTCAAATAGGATTCGAATTCAATTCCTATTCGAAAAAAGTTTGAATTCGAATCGAATTTGAATTTATTCGATTCGTATTTAATAAAAAAATATTTAATCGAATAGTATTTTCAAAATTCATTCGACAAATTCAATTTCAAATGCTCAAAATATATAAACAAGCATAGCATATGAAATATTACAAGTTTTAAATAAGTCAAAAGGTAGCAATTAAGCTTTAACATTTTAGATTATATATATTTTAAACTTTTAATTCTTAATTTCTCATATGCATATTCCTAAATTAATATACAAAATAAATAAATGTATGTGTGTGTATTTGTAATTCGAATTTCGAATCGAATCGAAAATCACGAATTCGTAATTCGATTCGAATTCGATAATTAGACCTCGAATTGAATTTGAATTTTAAAATTCAAATCGAATTTCGAATCAGTGATTTTCGACTCGAATCGAATTTCGAGTTTTTCGAATCCGATTCAAATATTGAACACCCCTACCAGCCACCCATTTTTAGCCAAATATCCATTATAGCACCTCTGAATTTCCACCTTTCACAAATTGACAACTTTTTTCCACTTTAATTATACACAGAATATTACTTTAAACAAAAATAATTAAAGATGAACATAAGTTTTTTTTAGCAATGTGTTCTTTTGGAAGGGGTTCGGTTGCGGTTCTGTTTAAAAATGAAAATGTGGTCTGATTAAAATAAATCTATCATTTGAAACAAGATCGTACATTTGTTGTTAAAAAAACAAATAAAGTTATTTATTTGAAGTTTTTAACCAATTATCCTAGTTCAAGAGGTTGAGATGAATTTTAAAACTTCATTAAAACAAAGACCGGTCTTGAGTTTATGTCTCATTATTTTAAGCTTTTAACCACTTATGTTTTCTTTTGATGGTTATCTCAGGTTCGAGATTGATCTGGACAAACTGTTGTACGCCCTTTTTTCGGGGACATTATAGCCTAGTGCGTTAAGATTCCGCACTCGAGTAATGAAAATGATCGGGTGGACGAGTGGCCCGTCAGTGATCCAGTTAGACATTATAAAAATGAAGTTATAATTTAGAAGTTGGTATATTTTGAAACGAAAACACAAAGCGTTTATTCGTATTGTACAAGCCTTTAATACACATTTATGTCAACGTTTGCGTGAGCATAATAATTAATTCGTATTGTACAAAGTACATATACGAGCTGTGTACCCTCCCATCCGCTGACGTTAAGTAATTCAAAAATAGTATATTTCTACGTTGAATTTCTTTCAAGTCACGACGTGTACTATAATACCCAATTAAGATAATAAAGAAAATAATAATAATAATGATGGCTGAAGAAAAATAAATAAAAGAATTCATTAGTTACTAAAGGATACAAGGGAATAAAAATATATATAAGAAATTAAATGAAAACAAAGGTAGGGTAATCGGGTGTTCTAGACGCCTCCCCCTTTTCTTGTCAACCAAAACCCAGTTACAATCTTGACTTACCTTCTAATCAACTCAACGATTTTGAAAATCGTTATCCCTGTTAACAAACTTGCGAGAGTTTTGGGATGGCGACGATCATCGTTTCAATCCACGTTCAAATCAATCACGTTATATATCCCTTGGTGCTCGCAGTCGCACAACTTCTGGTAGGGCGATTGGCTGCTATTCGAGTGAGTACGGACGACCATCGAGAACTACCTTGGCAGCACACCGTTGCTTCTAAATCTGCCCCGCAAGCCGTGCGACTGATTTCAAACCTCTGATTAATTGTTGATCCGCGACCCAGGTATCACGCTGATTGATTTCTATGGGGATTCTTCTTGTTTAAAAGCTTAATATGTGTGTTGTTAAGTCATCGTGGCAACCTGTGCAGCCTCGTAAGTGTTAGTGTTCTGCCGCGTTGTCGCCTCGTTTCCTGAGTTGTTTTGGTTCTACTCATTGAGGTAATGTTTCACCGTCTGTCGTTATATATGTTCCATGAATCAGTTATTAGAAGTCGATTAATTCCGGCGTTTAAAAGCTTACTTAATCGGAAGTTTAATAATTGGGAAAGGCTAGCAAAAAAATTGAGATGCTTATCTACGTGCCTCATCCACTGTTATGTTTGCCTCTGCCATGATCATGGGTTTTAGTAAATAAATTATCAAAGTCAAAATAATAGAACATGTAAGCTTGAGAAGAAGATAAGTCTATTAATTTAGATATTAGTATTAATCGACCAATGTCTAGTCTTTCGTGTATGTATATATATACAAAGGTTAATGGTCTTGATCGACTTATTGAGGGGAGTAGTATAAAAGGATTTTAAAACTGATTTTAGTGATCAATATGGATATAAATCTAAGCAAATAAGCAAGAGAACAAGGTAAGCAAGAATATATGAAATGGTTTCAAACGGAATTAGTATACAACTATTATTTAGTATATAAGCACATGAATGTGCAACCCACGATGCCACTGTAGCCATGTTTTACATACATACTTACAACTAGTAATATCCAGGAGCAAGTCTTCATACGGGATGGGGTGTATCATGCATTACAATATGTAAATGAAGCTCAGTACATTAACTATAATTAACAAAGTTGATAAATCAAAGATTTAATCATGTAAACTGACCGCAATTAGAAATTTTACAACTTTTGTTCTGGTAGTTAACAACATGGGTTTACCTATGTTTGTATAGATCTTCTAAACATGGAATAACACGCAAACAAGACTAAGAAAATAAGTCATTATCGGTTAAAAAGAATGTTAAAGATTCCGTCGCCGGAAAGTTGTAATTCAACGAAAGAAATCGAATTCAGTATAATAAATCTTATTCGGGTTGTAATTGAACTCTAGGTTCTAGTCCGAGTTGAGGAAGACCTGCATCTGTTTGGTTTTGCTTGATTAACCTAAGGTACGGATTCCTGATTCCTGTCTAATTATTGATTCCTATTTATCTCTAGTTTTGATTCTGTCATACGTAGCTAGTTGTTTCTGATTCTGTTATAAGTAGCTAGACTACCTTATATTTTATACCCTGTTACCCGAGCTCTCCCTATCTTGGGGGTGACCAAGACGCGTTATTGCGGCATCAATAGCGTGGCACCAACCGTGGCGGTGAGCTGAGACCACGGCGTCTCTAAAGAGGACTCTGAATTTATATTGGCCATTCTGTTATATTAGTATTTCCTCAGAGGCGTATGGATCGATCCTAGGTTAGTTCTGTATTTCCTGATGGATGGTTGCACACCACTCCATTTAGGACTCTGGTGATTGGTTTGTATGCCTGCCCATACTCCATTTCACATTGGTTCACGGGCTCGCTACCTGTGTTTCATCTGTTCAGTTGTTATATGATATGATTATTAGCTCGGGTTACATTCTATTTGATATATATGTTATGTTATTTTATTCTCTGTTACCATCATATCTGTTTATTTTTGTGGTCTGTTATTCTGTTCACTGAGCGTTATGCTCAGGCGTGCTTTTGTTTTCATGCACGTCAGGTCAGCAGGCTCATTCGGGAGGGGAGTGAAGAGTGGAAATCTGGATAAAAAAGACTGATTTTCATTTTTGATGTAATAGACTTGGAATAGTTTTTAGACTAATGTTTTATTTAGGGTTTAGGAGTCATCCGAATGGCCCCGGATGCCTCCATATGTTTCCGAGAACGTTCGGAATCCGAGTAACGTGACTTGATTTTAGGCGGGTCGTGACATTAAGCTGTAATTTAAGTACGTATATGCGACGCATCACGTGGACACAAATACTATTAAGAATTAAAGTTGAAAGCGTGTGCTTCAAAAATCTATTAAGCTTAATGAGTGTAAGTGATTAGGTGTGCGGTAATGATGTATACGAGTGAACAAATTGTAAGCCATCTCATTAATAAGATCTTGAATTAGTTCAAGCTGGAAGAAGCCCCGAGTCTGAGCTTGCACCTAAAGTGGAATTTTTATTTTATAAATGAGTGCGAATCCAAATTACATACAACGGTGTTTATGACGCTGACAAATCTAAATAAACTTATTAACATATATAACATAGCGTTGACATAATGTGACATGACATGTTATAGCGTAATATAAAGTGTCATAACATAACGTAATATAATTCAATATATAATTTAATTTCATACATAGATATATTTATGATAGGGAAACTACTTGCACTACGTAGTGGGCCGACTACAGATAAAAATAATTTTGTGGAAAAGAGTTTCTTATATTTTAAACTCAAATGTTTTTTCTAAAGGGGTGAGATTTTTAATAATTCTTTTAACTAAAAAAAGTTGTTAGATTATAAAAAGAGTTAAAGATATATGCAATAAATAAGTTTGGATTTTGATACATATTCGTTTGAAATATATATATATATATAGGGGAGGGTTTCAATGAAAACCATATTATAATTGAAACCAAAAAAACATTTATTCACCATTGATCTTTTTAATCTATGGTTGAGATTAATTAGTGGTATTTTAGTAATTAAATAAAGAATTATGAGTGTTTAAATAGACATTAAGGGCAAAATAGGAAGAACACAAAAAATTAACTTGGTAACTACCACATATAATTAACAAATTCCTAAATTTACTCACATCTTCTTTTATTCTCTCACCTCTCACCTCTTTCTTATATTTAATAGATATTTAAATAATTAATGTATTATTTTTTGTATTTTGATTGAAAAATTAGATAATAATAGTTTTTCTAAAATAAATACAACTAAACTAAAGGAAGCGACTAGTTATGCATGCGTAACATCGTGTTACGTATACGTAACATTATGTGTTACATATATGTAACACTGTTATATAATTGTGTATTATTTTTTATGAATCCATATGAAAATCTAGAATGAGTTACATATATATTTTTTAAACCAAAATTGTTTTCAATGCAAAAAAACGATTCCTAGAGTACATATATTTAACAGTGGTGTTACATAACGTACATTAGACATGAATGCATGTTTTATTAACTTGGTAACTTAGATACATATATGTATCAATATTACCACCTTTTTATAATTTAATTTAGTTAATTTATATGTAAGCTAAGTGCATCAAACATGTATGTATATAGGAGAGTAATCAAATAAAAACCAAATATTTTGATAATTGCTTGACCAAATGGTGTTACGTATTCGTAACAACCGTGTTCATCTTCTTAATCAATTCCATTTAGTTCATCATCTTCACTTTAAATCACTGCAAAAATATAAACAATTTTTTAGATTTCAAAAGTTTAAATACTCTAGTATACGTAACAATAGTGTTACGTATAAGTAACTTACTTAAGTACTTTTATATAAACAATTATTTGGTGCGTATATGTAACAATGTAGTTACATACATCAAAACTATAAGTCTTAGTGTTTTAAAGACAACGGGTACATATATGTATTATTACAATTACATACTGTTTTTATGAATATGTGAAAGGTGTAAAGTACGTTTATGTAATAGTAACTTACATACAATTTATTTCTAAGTTAAAAATACAAAAAGTGTCTGGTTCCTGAGTGTAACAGTACACTTACATACTGTTTAGCACTATATTGAGTGCATACAAAGTGCACAGAACATGTATGCAACAGTGTAGGTACGTATATGTAACATTGTGTTCACAAACATCATACATATAAATTTTAACATATTAGGCATGTACTAATATGTAATAATACGCTTACATTTTGGATTCAGATGTAAAAGGTACGTATATGTATTACAGATTCAGATGAAAATAAAAGAAGGCATACTAAATAAATTAAAAAGTTTTATTCATCTTCATCTTCATCTTCCTCAGATTCTTCTTGTTCTTCTTCTTCGTCGCTTTCGTCTTCCAATGATTTGTACTCCGATTAACCACCTATTTCTTCCACAACCTTTGTTCCTTAAATACACACCCGAACCAATTAACCGCCTATTCAAAATGAATAGCAACGATGTCGATGAACAAGAAAGATGTCAATGAAACAATCACGACGATGTTGGTTTATGAATAGCAACGATGTCGATGAACAAGAAAGATGTCAATGAAACAATCACGACGATGTTGGTTTATGAATAGCGGATGTTGGTTTGATGTTAACAATCACGACGATGAATGAACAAGAAAGATGTCGATGAAACAAGAAGGATGTCGATGATTGATACCAATATGTCGATGAATTGGAAATAAAATTCCAGAAGATAGAAATTCTTGAATTCAAATTTGTTATAGAGTAAAATCCGGGATTTAGTCAACCTTTTAGAATATATATAATAAATAACTAATTGTTAAAATTACTACAACACCCTTTCAATTAAATTAAATATATATAAATCTAAAAAAATATGATTGGTTGATATTGGTTTTTTTAGTTTTCATTTATAACCTTGGTTTTCATTTGATCCCTCCCCTATATATACACACACACACACACACACACACACACACACACACACACACACACACACATAATAGGTTACAATCCTGTGTAATACACGAGACTAAATAAATTTACTGTTATATGATTAATAATATAAAAAGTTATGTCTTAAATATTGTGTATTATACGAATTGAATAAACTCATGTATTACACATTTGAAAATTTAAAGTTAACATATTTGAAATTTTAATTATGGATAGTTATTAATTAATTAATAACTATTATAGTATTCATAATTAATAGGATAGAGAGGCGGGAAAAACCAATTATTAGATGGTTTAAAATGATGACAAGTGTCCGGATTTATTTTTATTTATTAGTGTGTGTGTGTGTGTATATATATATATATATATATATATATATATAACTGTTTAAGATAAATTGTATCTCTTATTTTAAATGAAAGAAAATTTTGCGTTATTTGTTATTTTATTTAATTTTATGGGAAAAAAAAATCAGAGATCCGATATTTTTTAAGTGAAACTATGGAAACTGAGATTTGAGAGACTGTTTCCAAAAATTCCACTTAGATGACATATTGGCTAGATTTTTTTGTGATTTGAAAAAGCTTTTTAGGATAAAATCTCATTTAGTAGGTGACATCTATAAAAGATTGTATTTTTTTAATATGGCTTTAATTTTTAATAAATTTTCATCCACATGATGAGATCAAGAGTTAAAAGACAAAATGGTCTAGCATTTGTAATGCGATTGGTACGCATTTCTGTATAGCATCACATGTTTGATAGTATGAAATATTTTAAGATTTATCATTAATAATTATACATTAATTTTCATTATTATATGTAACATGTAAATTTTTTTATAAAATATATATTATTATATTATAACCTGTTTAACCGTGTGGCATGGGTATATAGGCTAGTGATATAATAAAAAAATAACTATAATTGTTAAATGACACTCTCATGTTACTATTTAAAATTAGTTCCCAACTTAAATTAATATATTATTTTAGTCAACTATTATATTTAAAGAAATTGAATTAATAATTCATTTTAGTTTTTATATATTGATTTTAAATTTAAATTTTTTTTATTATCAACTAAATTATTTAATCATATTATTTTGAATTATACATTCCTTGATAGCAAAATAAGATTCGAATAAAAAAGTAAAAAAAAAAAAAACACTTATTGATATATTTATATATTTTGGACTAATGAAATTTTGGATTGTTGGTTTTTTACACAAATCAACTGTGGTTATATTTACACAAGTCAGCTGTATATTATATTATTCAAATAAATATTCAATGGTTATAATGGTAACTTTTCAATTTTCATTGTTATATGTAATACGCAGCTGAATTATAAAAAATATTTATAAATTTATAAGTTATTTCATTTTTAAATTTTCAACTCATGTTATTCACGAGTTTCTAAACCAGTGAAAATATAAGTAATGAATTTAAAATGACAATTTTTATCACATTACTTATATTACTAATTAGTAACTTCTTTGTGCATCATGGTTTGTTCTTTATCCTTAGTGGGTTGTACTCACTCTTGGGTTTTTTTTTTATTTTTTATTTTTAATCTTAATACTTTTATATCTTATAAATTTTAACCCTTATAATTTTCACTTTTTACTTTGGTTCCCTATTTTATTTCATCTTTTACAAATTTTTCGTTTTACTTTTCGGTCTAAATCTTACGATTCAACACGTAGTAACATGCATGTGTGGTTTAACATTTATGCCTATTTCTTTCTGGTTAACGGCTCTGTCACAGCGTCTATGTACTAGATCGACTTAGTTATCGTTTTTAATGTATAGGTTTGACGTGCGTGGTTCAAAGTTTTTACGTCTACTTTTCATTCGGTTTTATTTTTTCATTTATTTTTTTTAATACGAGTTTTTAGGTGTCAGTGGTCGCTGACGGTGGTGTGATATTGGAGTTACTTGGCACGATTTTAACCCTCTAGTAACGTGGGGGCTTAACACTAGTGTGAATACAAATTATAAGTTATGAAAATTAATATATATCTATGCTATATAATAAAAAGAAAGAATTAGAAGGACATGTATCACCATTCTAGCACGTCAAAAAAATTATTTTTCCGCCTTTCCCAATTAATAACTACGAAAATCACAAAAACAATCTATCAAATTAAATCAAAAACCACACACTCACCATGATCGCTTAACGCCCATATTTATATATATTTGGTTTACAAGGACATCTTTATATGATACATTTTGTTATTACATTTAAAAAGATATACTTACATTTTAATAATAAAGTTGTAAGTAAAATTATTCATTAAAGCAACCATTTTAAATGATTAAAGTGAGCAATTCGACGTGCACCAAGTAATTTAACAGAATGAAGTCTAATTCATATAACAAAAAAATATGATAGTATGTGTAATTACTTTTATAGTGTTACAAAATAAGTTTATTATATGCATGAGTATTTAAGTTAATTTTTTATAAACGATGATTTAACAAATCATGACTATCACATTATCAAATCTTTAGTTTTTGTCAGCAAGTCATATTATTCTATTTTGTTTGGTTTAATATTTTGTTATTTATTTATATTAATAAGACTTATTTTTGTAGTTTCATTTAATTAATCTTACCTATACATAATTTCAATCGTATATTAACTTAAAGAATCATTTTGCAACCATAATTTTTAATTATTTTCCCATTTAATTTAATATTTTATTTATTTAATTGTATAATACACGGTTATAAAACAAGGAAATAAAATAATCTCTATTGAAATTCAATTCATAACCGATAGAAGATATTAAAACACCAAGTTGCTTTGAGTCGATCACTGAGTTGACTAAGCATATTAAATGCTTATATCAAGGAGACAAACACCGAGTTGCTTTGGGTCACATAACATCGGCATATGATCAACATGTTTCAGTTCTTTCACCTCGTCCACCGGATTATTATCAATCATCCATCGTTGAAAGTCCTTCTTGATCCCGTTATCTTCATCACAAACGATATATGCTCGTCTAACAGAACCAAACCCTCCTTTCGTAAACGGTTTCGCGTTCCTTAGATCTTTTAAAAACAGCGACGAAGGCCTGATCAACGCTTTCCCCAATTCGCGATCCTACATTTATATATATAGAGCAAAACTGTTAATTATAGCGCGCAAAGTTTGTACTTTTGTTCTTATGGTTGAATGTAAAAGATAGTTAAAGATAGTGATGATGGCTAGTGGCGGAACCAAAACTTATTGGTTAGGTATTTTTTCTTATATAAAAACAAACATTTATATTAGAAAGGACAGGTAAATTCTAGTGAAGATGGCCCTGCAGCCCCTAATTGACTATACTTGGTTCCGCCCTTGGTGATGATACACAACGACAACGATAACGACAACGACAATGATAACCTCGTCGGAGCAAAGTTGATAGAGCTTGTAGGATAGAAACTCGGGGCCGAAAAACATCGAAATTTCAGACTCGGGGTCAGTGTTGTAAGGCAAGAACTGTGTGTCCAACCAAGCGTCTGCCGGAGTGATTTGGTTATACTTCAAAACCATACATGGAAACATATATAATCGAGTTAATTTAGAATAAAATCTCTAAGAAAATATATAGCTTATCTATTAATTCTGAAATATAATTGACAAGATCGAAGGTTAATGATCTTTATACCTGGTCTAAAACATAAGAAGGAGTATAGTCGGAATCCGGCATGAAGGCGGTGAGAAAGACGGCGACGGAGACCTTTTCGGGGAAGTTTTCCATGGCAAGAGCTATGTTCATGCCACCGAGGCTATGACCCACAAGCACAACCTTCTCCTCCGGCGGAATGGTGGTCATGAACTCAAGCAATGGCTTTGTGTAGTCAGAAAGTGTAGCTACTTCTTGTATGGCTTTCATATTGGTGCCGGAGGCCGAGAGATCGAAGGTCGATACGCGGTGGCCCGCGGCTTCGAGTAGGGGTTTGAGCTTGAACCAGCACCAGGCTCCATGGCATGCACCATGCACCAGGACGAAATGGTTTGGTTTATCGCCGGTGCGGACCATCTTGGCTTTCTTTGTATTGGTGTTTGTTGGGTGTGGGTTATTTATAGGGAGATTTGACAAATAACAAATTTATCACAATAAGGAGGATAGAGAAAAAGTATACCATACAATCACGAAAGAAAAAACCAATATATGCAAGCAACTCAATAGACTTTTTTTCAAATTGAACAGTAACAGACTTTAAAAGTCTCTTTAATGCTCTAAAAACTTTTGTACTTTTGTGAAAACAAAAGTAGAAAATAGAGTTAATTGACAATTTCGTCCATGGGGTTTGATGCTTTTTGTCGTTTTCATCCAAAAACTTTATTTTTCTCTTCTGTTTCCCTAACATTTTAAAATTTTGTCATTTTCATCCATTTTCGTTAACTCCGTTTGTTTTACCCGTTAAGCGGACATGAACTTTGAATATTAAAAGCAATCTAATAATGTTTAAATGCTCGGGGAAATTAAACAATGTTTATTTAAGTTTTTTTTTTCTGGTGAGGTGCAAAAATACCTAAATGCCCCAACACATGATATGCACGTGATGGCTACTTAAAAGGTAAATTAACGGGGTTAACGAAAATGGATGAAAATGGAAATTTTTTTAAATGTCAGGGACACAAAGGAGAAAAAAATTATTTTTGGATGAAAATAGCGAAATGTACAAAATCTCAGGGATGAAAATGACAATTTACTCCAGAAAATATGTATAAAAAATTGTTAAGAGCTTTTATGAGCAAAACATAAATTATGTTGAAATTTTATTATATTGTTTTTTTAGTTAAATCATTAACTATAATCAATTTGGGTTGTATACTTGTATCGACTAGCTTTATTAAACCCGTGTATTACACGGGTTAAACAAATAAAATATTAAATGGAATAAAGATTATTAATTATAAAATGATATACTAGAAAATGATATCATTGAAATTGCGTATAAGTAATAGCTATAAGTAATAAAACAATAATATGGACTTTTTAACTTTTTTTTGTTTTTTTCAAAGATAAATTATACATTTTGTTTCAAAATAACGTTTTAAAAAATTTTCATCTTTAAAAATTTCCTTACTATAAGTTCCTATTTTAATTATTTTAATTTTAAAAAAAAAATTACCTTAGAAAAACCAATTTTAAAATATTACATAAAAATAGTTTTATTTTTTAGAAATTTTTTTATAAAAAACTATTTATATAGAAATAACATTAATAAAAATATATCTTTCTTAATTTATTAAAAAATTAATTATAATGTAAAAATAAATAAATAATATTATTAGTAATTGTTAATGTAGTTATTTAATATGATAGAGAAGCGGGAAACATTTGATTAGATTGAATGTGATGCTAACACATGACACTCTCATTTACCCGTTTATTATAGTAGAAGGATTGAACAGAAGACGTTAAGTATAACAAGCATTAAAAACCATTGAGTGTCGTTAATTAATTGTTATTAATTTTAGTAGGGCTGCCCACAAAACTAATAATTAAACTAAAACGAACCAAATTAAAAACGATACTTAGTTTCTCATTAGTTTGAAACTGGATCAATCTTGGTCATATTTAAATCTTGGTCATCTTAGAGAGATTTTTACATGTGCATATGTGCAAGACAACTTGGTTTTTTAGTTCATTGTTTTGTTGAGAAAATTGTAAAAATAGTCACTGTGGTTTGATCATATTACAAGTTTGATCCTTAGGTTTTAAAAATAGTAAATTTAGTCCAAACATTTAAGAACCGCTTGCAAGTTTAGTCCCCACCGTTAGTGTCTGTTAGTTTTTAACGATATTGGGATTAAATTCGTAATATGATCAAACCATAGGGACAAATTATGTAATTTTCTTAAAAAATAAAAAATAATAAAATAAAACTTTAATAAGTCATATAAAACCTTAAAAATAGAACAAAACAAAAAAATTTAAAAAAATTTGTTGTATCAAATATAGTTCTAAATATGAAATGTTAAGTTGGGGTATATTTTAGTTTATATTAGTACTTTATATTCTAACTAGTGTTAGAACCCGCACTACGCCACGGGAAGCACTTTTCGTACTTATAATCGTAAATCACGGTTGTATGTCTTGAATGTGGATGCAATGGGACGTTTAAATTTGTGAAGTTAAAATAAAAAAATATACAAAAAACAAAGCTAGAAGAAAGAAAACTAAAAGTTAAGAAAAAAATATCGAAAGAAAACCAAAATCAAACCAGGGAGTGATCAATGGAACGGAAAACAAAAATAATTTTGAAAAAAAGAGAAGAGAAAATATTGAGAAAAAATAAAGAAAAAAATAATTTTAAAAAGAAGGTTAGCAGAACTTGAACCTGGGTGGGTTGAGAAAAAGATATAGTGTGCTGGCAGAAACTTGTTTGTGTTAATCTCTGATGATCAATATTTGATGCACACAGAAAATCAAGTCTCCAAAAAAATAATAAAAAGTTGGTCCAACATCACGTGACACGTGACTCAACCATCACATATACTTAGAATAGTAAATAAATTAATTAATTAAAACATAAACATAATAATTAAATGAATTGCAAGTTTCTATGAACAATACGAGTCTTAATTGCATTTATATTTCTTTTTTTCTTTCTCTGTATGCATATTTCTTCTTCTTGGAAGTGAGTAGTGTTAAACAAACTCAAGATGAAAAGAAAAAAATAAAAGGGTCTAATTTGTAAAATCATAAAAGTTTTGATGAACAATCTAGAAAAACCTCAAAGGTGGCTGCAACCACCGACAATGAGGAATTCTAATATATATAATTTACATTTTTTATTAAGTTCATACAAAATAAAAAGATGTAAATAACAAAAAGTGCCTTATGAGATATATATGTCGTATAGTGTTTGATTTAGACGTCAGGACCCCAGCATACGATTCGATATTTAGAACTATATTTGATACAACTTTTTTTATATTTGATTTTTATAATTTTTATTTTTATTCCACTTTTTATTTTCACATTTTTTTATTTTTAGAGAAAATTGTATAATTGGTCCGTATGGTTGAAATTTTGCAGATTTAGTCCCCAGATAGTTAAAAATTAACAGACATCAACGGTGGGGACTAGACTTCAACCAATTCTAAAATGTTTTGACTAAATTTGTAATTTTTAAAATATGACGACCAAACTTATAATATGATCAAACCACAAGTACCGTTTTTGTAATTTTCTCTTGTTTTATTTGTTGCCTTGTTTGGCCCAAACAGTGTGGTGTAACACCAACGGCGTTAACTCTGATGTGCCATGCTTAACGTCCCGCACATCGCCCCCTATGACGTTAAAAGGTACGTTGCGCCTGTTAACACGTCAACAATGGTGGAAAGCTCGTGGCCATTCTTCAACGGTCACATACCGTTCAAACTAAAAATTATAAATTTTTAAATTTACACTACAAAAAAAAAAAAAAAAAAAAAAAAAAAAAAAAAAAAAAAAAAAAAAAAAAAAACACCAACTAACAATTTTCCCACATCAATTTTATTCTCATCTACAGTTTACACCAACAATGTCGTCATCATCATCCCAAGCCGTGACGTTCTTCTCCGCAAAGACAGATTGAATACATCAAATTGGTCGCTATTCACGTCTTAATGGGTTGTTAGAGGTGGAAGAAGTAGGTTGTTTGGGAGCTGTTTTTCGGTTGGCGACAATCTGGGTGGCATTGGCGATGACAGAAACTTAAAAAGCAAGCGATTTTGTGACATAGCTAGTGACAACAATTCCTTGCGGGAAGGACAACAGCACGATAAAAGCATCATTGATAGACCGATTAGAGATGATCAATCTCTCAAGTAATTTAATTTTTTGCAGTAGACAAACACTCTTAAAGAATTAAGTTAAGAAAGACTAGACTCTTGCTCTAGTTATCAGCTATGTCTTCATTTCCTTAACCGAACCTTTATTATTACAATAACTTGACTACGATATGTTATTTTGTAATCTTGTAATATGTCATCATACGATGATATGCTATGAATCTATACTATATTATAATGCACGAAGGAGGGTTTCCGTCATAATTTAAGAGATTTGAACATTTTAATCACAATATACAACTCAAAAAATCAATTTCAAAGGGGTATTTATTGTAAGAAGTAGTTTCACTTTTATATTAAAAGATTGTAATTCTAACGATACTCTCGTTAGCCATGGGAAATATTTTAGTATAATACCGTTTACAAATACGACTAGAAAAATAAATATAACAATATTTATGTACCAAACTTGATTCGAACATCAATCTTTAGTATATACTCCAACGAGTCTTCATATAGTATTCTTGACTTGAGTATTCGTCATGTTCGAATCTTCAACTATACCTCTTGACTGCAACAATTAACAAACAAAAGATTGACGATTGTGGCTGAGGATCGTGTTACATACAGGTTCCTTAAAACAAATTTCGCGTCTCTACTCAAGACAACGCGTCTGTCTCCCGGGGTACAACAGCCAAAGCAGTATGTCTGCCGGAGAGTGCCTCGGCTCTAGAGATCACCGGGTAAAATATGTGTTATGATGTTATATGAAAAAGATTAAAGATGATGGTGTAGGAAGAACAATTTAGAGAATGCTCATCTCTAAATTTCTATGAAACTTTTTGACTATAAAGAAAATAGATTTCTTATATACTCATGCTAAAGAATTCACATTAATGTAAGTTTTATGATTCACAACCAAAACTTTCATTTGATTTATGAAATGTTTTATGAGACCAACTTAAAACTCTTATTTCATTCATGACATGTTTAATGCTTATTTTAAACCATAAAAAACATTCATAATATTTATTAAAAGACTTGGTCAAAACATAAAATATTCATGTTAGTCAATACATGACTTTATTAGGATTATGCAAGAAATTTCAACAATTATTACTATAATCACCCAAGTTTCACTTTCTTCATTTCAACCACTCAACTTCGAGCATCGATATCTAATTCATCTTAGCTTCAATTTGGACATGGTATAGTTCGTTACAAAACGAGAACTTAAACCAATAAAAATAAATAAATATATAAATATAATTATTTTGTGTCCAAATTTCCAACAATCCCCCACATGAATGGAGATCGATCAAAACACATAAAATTCTCAATGAAAACTCGATAGTTGAGTCTTGCAGGATAGGTAGGTGTTCCCATTGAACCTTCCTTTGTGAAGTATACTTAGCCTCATGGTGGTGTGTAGACGCGATATCTTTGAAAAGACCCTGTTTTGTGTAGACGACAATATACATTCACACAAGACTCTCCCTAGTCGGGCACATCCCCTCATTGTCGTGTCCTTTATGATCATGGATCACTATCCTGGTTCTGCGAGAACTCTAGGATTTGCGCCTCCCCACAAATCCATTCGAAGCGACCCCACTTCTCTCTAACATAGGTGAGACAATGAATCATTAAAAGAATCATGGTTATATTGATTTCCACAATTTTAACCTGAATATGCTTAATCTTCACTTGGTCACTGGTTCGGGGTACTCCCCCAGAGTGAATGGACTAGGAAGTTCATGGCTCCTTTTTAGTTTTAGGGTACTCCCCTATAGTGACTTCGTTGGTCATATGATTAAGTTGTTCTATTGAACCTAGATCTTGGGATCTCCAATCAGCTAGGTTAGGTTTCCCTCATATTCCCCTTTTCCTACGGGCTTTAGTCCAATTCCTCTTTATCTCATCTCTTTTTCAACCCGCAAATTGTTGGATCCAAAATTATTATCTATCACTTCAATCGAGATAAGTTTTCATGATGTGTTTTTAACTCGTAAGTTAATAATGGCTATTAAGTGCATTTGAAGAATACAATTCTTATTTCAAGATGAACACATCTCATTTAAGCCTTTGGTAGTACATATCTATCAAGATTCTAAATCTAGTCAATTTGAATCCGAGTCTATCATAGACTCCTTATGACTTTTGTGTCAAAATCAATATTGCTAACATTTCATTTTCAAATGCAAGAAACCCCCACATTTAAGTGTTATTGGATAACATCCATATGGGTTAATGAAAGGTTCTCCTTTTCTAAATAGGTTTGAGAAAACTTTATCACAAAACCATTTCTACATACCTTAAAGGATTGTTTCTAAAATAGCCTCTCCCCCACATTTCTTGCAATTTGATTTAAAATGAGGTTTGCAATCGGACAAACCTAGAAAGCTGAGTACTCCTCATTAGACTTTGTAAACTAGATAATATTATCTAGTTAGTTAAGTTTTTCATAGGTTATATCAACCTTCTTGAACCGGATAAATATCCTCTTTTAAATTTGTCTATACATGATTGACCTCCTTAGAGCATCATAATTGATAAGTACTATGCTAGCATGCTTTAGACTATAGTACTCTAGCATGTGAACAGAAGATCCATCATTCTGATCCTTCACAGCTTTAAGGAATAACACACCATCCCTTGTCCATATTCATGTCTTATTTTAGACAAATCATGAGACTTATTATTCATCATTCGGTTAGGAACATAACTTATTTTCCTTTAATACTCTCATCCACAGGCATGTCACCAGACATGACGCCATACCCGGTAACCACCTCAGCACCAACTTAGCAGCAGCCAATCGGTAGCAACTGCAGGACCTCTGCATTAATACAATAGGTTGGTAGCAACTCAAAGGCAATCTCGGTACCAATCTAGCGTACACACACTTCGATAGTTGGTATTGAGTTAAGACCAAGATCTCAATAACATCTGTCAAAACTGCTCAGCCGACTTTTAAGCACAACAGTGCGAGTATGTGAAGTGCAAAATGCACCATCTTCCGTTGACTTATAAAGACTTAATAATGAGTCTTGATTCAATTCACTTTGGTGAACAAATTCATTATTAACAATATAAATGAAACTCGTCTACAATCAGTATTATATTAATATAAAGTCAAACATATTGACACTCAATAATATGCAATTCATAAAGTTTGCCTAGAGTTATTGGCACACATGTTTTGTTGTTCCCTTTAAGCTATGTATTACTAGGATACTTTCTCAAACGAAAGAAAAATCCTCCACATAGCTCTAACAACATTAAGATGGTAGACACATTTACATTTAGATCTTTCAAAATGAATTTAGCTAAATTCATTGAAGATAACATATATTGCTTTCATATGTAGATTTATTCACACTTGTGAATTTTTATGATAACTTCAAATGAAGTTTATCTGTATATCTCATACTTGTGTATTTCATCTCAACACACTCATCATATTTTCGATCTCATGATATGGTAAGACATTTAATGTCTCATTTTCGACACTTAAACAATTCAACAACTCTCAAGTTGTTTCTTATGCAAATCTCTTATTGCGCTATCCGTTTAAATTTATATATTTTCTAAAAATTATATAATTGACGTTTAAAATTATTTCCCTCGAAATCATTTTGAACGTTATAATAAAAATTGATTTATTTCGTTGTAAATATTGCATGTGTTATCTTAAGATATTGAACACCAATAATAATACAATCGAATTTAAAACGTAAAGTGTAAAACACTTTTTAATAATAATTCAAACGGATAAAAATTACATTTAGGCATCAAATCTCCAAGTGTTATTATCGATAACACTTTCATCATTGTAGTAATGATATCGATTTTAAGGCATGTCTTGAGGTACTCTCTCAATAATACTTCATGCACTCATACGATTAAGTTTCTCATTTCATCTTGAAACTCTAAATTTAAATAGTCAAAACTGACCAAAAAACAACAACGTTGTGTATACACTATCTTATTTATAAGTAGTTGTATTTCAACAATTATTTCTATTCACAACAACCTCGACATTTGTTTTTTCTGAATAATCTCATCGAGACTATTATGTTGTTCGAGACGTGCTACTTCTCACATGAGTAGTAACCATTTTAGATTGCAAAACACATGTTTTATTAATTCAAAACATTTCGTAGCTTTGCAACTATTTTAAAAATATATCGTATTTATTTTATTTCTTGATCACAAAAGTCAAGACCATAAACTTCAAAATTGGTTTTATTATATAAATTAGTATCTAACACGCTCGTTAGAAGACAAACATTTATAAATGGTTTTTTTTTAAATTTTTTTTAACACTTTCGATTTATAGAATAAAACGTTTCTAACACATTTATTAGAGAATAAATGATTATAAAACGTTTTTAAGTAGAATAAACCGTTTTTAACACATTTATTAGAGAATAAATGCTTATAAAAACGTTTTTAAATATAATAAACCCTTTCTAACACATTTATTAGAGAATAAATGATTATAAAAATGTTTTTAAACATATTTTGGTTAATATTCATAAACCGTTTCTTACAAATGATTACAACAATCATTTTAAATATTATGGTTCTTATTAAATAAACCGTTTTCTAACACGCTCGTTAGAAAATAAATGATCACAAATAACCTTTCAAGCTTATCGGTTAAAATAATCACTTCTAACACGCACGTTAGAAATAAACGAATACAAAGATCGTTTTAAAAGCTTTTCGATTTATATAAAATAAATCTGGTTCTAACTTAGTCGTTAGAAATAATCGATTACATAAATCGTTTTAAAGCTTTTCGATATATAGAATATAAACCGGTTCTAACACGCTTGTTAGAAATAAACAACTACAAAACATTGCTTTTAAACTTATCGGTTTATATACAATAAGCCCGCTTTTAACACGCTCGTTAGATCTAAACGATTGCAAAATCGTTTGTAAGCTTCTCGGCTCATATAAAATAAACTATTTCTCTTTTTGTATCAAAACACTAGTTTCTAAACAAAAATTGATTTTGCTTAAATCATTGTAGTCATAAATAATTTCATAATCGCTTTTAAAAATTAAACCATCTCTAACACACATGTTAGATTGTTAAACATTTACAAAAATGTTTTAACACATGATAGAATCAAAGTATTCGTTTGGTAATACGGTATTTTGGATATTAGATTGTACTCCAATTTTTATTAAAATCCAAACATGACGTTGTACTACGTTATTTCCCAAAAAAAGTTGTTTGATTTTAAAAAAAAATCTTAAATAACATTTTCTTTAACATTTCGTGAACCTTAAAACCATAGTAATAATGTTTTAAAAATCCAATCGCGAAATCTGTTTTAAGTTTGTAAGAAGTAGGTACACTTTTATATTAAAAGATTGTAATTCTAACGATACTCTCGTTAGCCATGGGAAATATTTTAATATAATACCGTTTACAAATACGACTAGAAAAATAAATATAACAATATTTATGTATCAAACTTGATTCGAACATAAATCTTTAGTATATACTCCAACGAGTCTTCATATAGTATTCTTGACTTGAGTATTCGTCACGTTCGAATCTTCAACTATACCTCTTGACTGCAACAATTAACAAACAAAAGATTGACGGTTGTGGCTGAGGATCGTGTTACACACGGGTCCCTTAAAACAGATTTCGCTTCTCTACTCAATACAACGCGTCTGTCTCCCAGGGTACAACAGCCAAAGCAGTATGTACTGCCGGAGAGTGCCTCGGCTCGAGAGATCACCGGGTAAAATATGTGTTATGATGTTATATGAAAAAGATTAAAGATGATGGTGTATGAATAACAATTTAGAGAATGCTCATCTCTAAATTTCTATGAAACTTTTTGACTCTAAAAAAAATAGATTTCTTATATACTCATGCTAAAGAATTCACATTAATGTGAGTTTTATGATTCACAACCAAAACTTCCATTTGATTTATGAAATGTTTCATGAGACCAAATTAAAACTCTTATTTCATTCATGACATGTTTAATGCTTATTTTAAACCATAAAAAATATTCATAATATTTATTAAAAGACTTGGTCAAAACATAAAACATCCATGTTAGTCAATACATGACGTTATTAGCATTATGCAAGAAATTTCAACAATTATTACTATAATCACCCAAGTTTCACTTTCTTTATTTCAACCACTCAACTTCGAGAATCGATATCTAATTCATCTTAGCTTCAATTTGGATATGGTATAGTTCGTTACAAAACGAGAACTTAAAGCAATAAAAATAAATAAATATATAAATATAATTATTTTGTGTTCAAATTTCCAACATTTATGTCATTCAAACACTACTAAAAAGATGAAAATTTAAAACTATTTACATCTGCACCCTTGTATCTCTAATTATATATATATTTTTTCATGTTTGTTACAATATGCTTAAAAAAAGAATTCAGTTTTTCAAATATTAAATTAACAAAATACGAGTACTATAATAAAAAGTGTCGCACCCGTCGCATCGCACGGGCACGTTACTAGTATCATTATAATACGTCATGACATAATATGACTAAATGGTTAATGATAAACAAAAAATTGCGAGTATGAAAACTAACAATGAAACTAGATGTGATCCTTGGTTATTGACTACATGCATTGAAACTTAATGTAATACAATTACTCTACGTGGGCGGTTGCCCCGTATAAGTTTTTATATTGACAATTACTCAATTAGGGTCGACTTTTGACTTTTGGATCTTTTTAACTTTTAAGCATGAGTTCCAACTTATTTTAAAATATATTATTAATTGAACTAATTTTCTCAACTTGCATGAAAAATATTGGCTTACAATAATAATGTTATATTGCGTTACGACAGCCACGGTTAAACAATTCCCATAAGTTGATTATGTTTCATAGGTGCCACATATCCAAGTAATATGCTTTTGGAAGGAGCACAATCACTTAATATGGATACTATTTAGAAATAAAACAAAATTGAATGGTTAATCTAATACCACTGGTTTATATTTGATTCCTGTAATTTATTTCATTTAATTACTATGCATATCATAATAATTTTTTTAATGTTTAATTAATTACTTGATAAATACCACGTGCCACTAGACCAAAAGATAATCGATACAATTTTAAAGTAGTTTTTTTAACAAACACATTGATAATTACAATATCATAAATGGCTAGCGGGAAACAACTAATAAAAAGAAAAAAGAAAAAAGAAACACTGGTACACATCAACCATCAATGTTTAATTTCTTTTGGATTTTTATGTGAGAGTATTTTTGAATTTTGACAGGTTTCCTTACTAGATGCCAAGAGATGATTGAAACATGACCGACCAAAATGTTTATGAAGTGTAGTTAACACACATTAATGATTATAATACGTTGCCTACTTCTAATTTGGTTCCTTAATTTATTTTAGAGTAAACTATATGGTTGGTCCCTCTAGTTTTATTAAAATTTTGGATTGAGTCCTTAATGTTTAAAAATTTTAATTTTGATCCCCAATATTATATTTTGTTTTCATTCATGGTAATGATCCAAAACTTTAATGGAGTTAATTTTTGCTATTAAATCAA
The DNA here is from genome assembly GCA_025506415.1 of Flaveria robusta. Lineage (NCBI taxonomy): Eukaryota > Viridiplantae > Streptophyta > Magnoliopsida > Asterales > Asteraceae > Flaveria > Flaveria robusta. The sequence goes on along the minus strand of CM046469.1, from coordinate 18,695,345 downwards.
GTGCATTATTGTCATTTTATATTGCTAACTCTGTAATATTAAAAAAACAGTCAATTTCGATTTTGGTCTATGTGGCTTAACCATTTTAAACATATCAGTCTAAAAATAAATTTTTGATTATATCATGCCCTGTGGTTTTATTTTTATAACGATTTTGATTCTGACACTAACTCTACTAACTCTGTTAGTTTAACAGTTAAATGTAATGGTACTTTGATCATTTTACATTTAGATTGGCTAGTTATGTAAATTATATTAGATTAGAATAGTTGTTGTATTTTTAAAACAATAAAAAATAAAAAAAAACAAAACCTAATCTAATCTAACTCACACATCTCCAAATCTCCCATTTCACCCACCCCACCCCACCACTAGATTCATAGAGAGTGAACAGCTGCTGCCAGTGTGGCGATGTCGCAAGCGGTGGCGATGGCATAAGTGCAGGCAGTGGCGGTAAAGCAGGGGTAGGCGGTGGCGGTGGCGGTGGCGGGGGCGTAGGCGGTCGTGGTGGTGTAGGGGCAGGCGGTGGCTGTGGCGGTGGCGGTGGCGGTGGCGCAGTCGGTGGCCGGGGCGTAGGCAATGGCACAAGCGGTGGGGGCGATGATTGTTCGAATATGAGGAAAAAGACATTGTGGATGGTGGTTATCTGGCTATGGGGGTTGTTCAAAAACAAGAAAGAAGATGATGGCGATTGTGGTTGTCCGGTGGTGGTGCAAGGTGTGGGGCGATGGTTGTCCGGCGGTGGTGCTGACAGTGAAAATGATGATTGTCTAACTTAGGGTTTTTAGATTTATAGGGGTTTGGTTTTAGTCTTTTATATTTGAAGTTTTCTTTTTTTTATTTATATTATATGTACTTTAAATTATTTTATGTATATTACAAAAACAACCCCTCAAATTATTTATCTAGTTACAAAATAGTCCATGTATGTAAAATGACCAAAGTATCATTACATTTAACTGTAAAAACTAACAGAGTTAGTGTCAGTGACCAAAACCATTACAAAATAAAATCACAGGGCATGATATGATCAAAGATTTCTTTTTGAACTGAAATGTTTAAAATAGTTAAACAATAGGGACCAAAACCGAAATTTACTCTTAAAAAAACTAAAAGAATAGAATCCTCTAAATCTCATGCCAAAAATGTATTCATTTTCTTTTCTAAAAACACATCTAGAAATTGCTTCTGTTCAACGTCTTCACGATGGGATGATTAATGTAAAAACAAAAAAATCAAACACAAAAGCATAGAAATTGTTCCTGTTCTTGACTAAAATGATTATGTGCTTTTGCATCAATCATCCTATTGTGAAGAAGATGATCATGAACAATTTTTAGATTTGGTTTTTAGGGAAGAAGAAGACGATTACATATTTGGTGTGAGGTTTAGAGGGTTTTATTCTTTTAGGTTTTTTAATATTAAAGAGTTCCATCTAAAATGATAAAAATGCCATTGAATTAATGGAAAAAAACTAACTTCATTAATATTTTGGGACATAAATGAAAACAAAATAGAATATTGGGGACCAAATTTAAAATTTTTAAACATTAGAGACCGAATCTAAAGTTTCAATGAAACCACACGAACCAACAGTGTAATTTACTTTTTATTTTATTATCAGCTTCTAATCTACTTGTTTAATTCTATTAACCTGTACCGTGTAATATTTAAACTTACAACATTTTAGATTGAGAAGAATCACCAAACGATTACTCAAATAACTCCTTCAGATATACAGAAAGAAAAGGAAACAATTAAATACAAACAAATGAGATTGAAAGTGTAGGAACGATTTTGGGTTGTTGATATGGTGAATCAATGACTGAGATTATCGGAAACAATTATCACACGTGCACGATAGGATCATTTTCATGCTTTAAAGGAGAATCGAGAGGGTAAAATTGAAATAGATTACTATTGTTAACTTTCTTTTAAATTCTCCTAATATTTTTTAACTAATATAAATTTTTTGTACGATGTTATTGATGAAACAATAATATCATAAAATCAAATATTTTAATTCTCTCCAATTTGATACCGTATTATTATACTTTTAGAAAAAATGAAATTTAAAAGGAATGTTGAGGTGTTGTGCATATCTATCTATATTAATAAAAAAAAGTTTTTGTACGCCACTTGTCATAATTTTATATCTCCTAAATTTTATTTTCCTGTTTTTCTCTCCTAATAAATATCACATTAAATACAAATGATATTATTTAATTTTTTTATATTAAAAATATTCTTTATTAAATTAAAAAATAGATCTTTCTACAAATGCTATTTGTAAAGAAATACATTTTTTATAAAATAAGAATTTTTTTCAAAAAAATTATTAAACTTCTAAAAAACACAATATATTTTAAAACCTGTGGCTTTTAAAAAATAAAATTCTTATGAAACAAAAATAATTAAATTTCAAAGTCATAATAAATAAATTATTAAAAATGACACTTTTTTAAAAAACGGTTTTTTGTTGAAACAACTTGTTTAAAAACCAACTGTTTTTAAAAAATAAAAAAAATTTAAGCAAAAGTTTAAAAAATGATATCGTCCTTTAATCACTCGTACGTAATGTCAATCATATCTTATATCAAAAGATCGTTTCATAATTTTTTAATTTTACTAATAATTATTTAATATTTTATTTATTCAACCCGTATACTCCACGGAGTATTAACCTAGTAACTTTAATATTTATAACATAGGCCTCGTAATTATTACCATAAGTTGCTCAACTATTACTACGCGCAATTTCAAACAAAAGGTTCATAGTTATTACCATATGTTCAATTATTACATATTTCCCGTGATTATTGCATGGGCAAACTTACCTCTCGCTCTAATGTCACGTATGATTAGTGGTGTACAAACCGGGTTTTTGGCCAAACCGGTTTGGGATCCAAACCGGAACTGGTTTGGTCAACGAAAGTCAAAACCGGTTTGGACCCAAACCGGTTCGGGTTATAAACCGGTTTCAACAACCGAGACTTCAAACCGCCCAAATCGATTTGGACCGGTTTAGAAACCGGTTCAGGCCCAAACCGGTTCGGGTTTAATTTTTTTTTTTTTTTATTCCATGATAAAAAATTTAAATTTATATATAATATTTATATAAATAAATTAAAAGCAAATTTAAAGAAAATTTAAATTTTTTGTTAAAATATATAATTATATTTATATTAATTGAAATTTTTTTTATTAATGTTGTTATTAATGTTTTTATTTATATAATTATATTTATATTAACTGATTATTATTGTTATTAATTTTGTTATTAATATAATAATATTATTATTTTATTTAATGTTAAATAGTTAAATTATTATATAATGAAAGTGAGATATATAATGAAAGTGAGATATACAATGAAAATGAGAAATATAATAAAAGTGAGATATATGATATAAAAACAAAACAATTTAAACAACATTGAAGATTAAATAATAGTTTTACAAAAACTAAACAACGACTGGTCGTTCTCCATTCGTTCGTTGCATACTTGTACGTTTATTATTCGCCACCAGAACCGGAGCTGTTACGAAGGTACTCATCAAAAGCCGCTTCATCATCTGTCATTCCGGGCGTCAATCAGCACTCGACCTCGTCCTCGTATAATTCTGCTTCGTATTTCAATTCTCCTTCAAGTGAGTATTTGTCTTGTACTCTTTCCGCGACATCCAAAAAATCCTTCAAGCAAATCGACATTTCAACCGCTTGTGGAGTGAGTCGAGTTCGTCTTATCGATATAACCCTGCCACTAACAGAAAAAGCAGATTCCGAAGCTACCGTGGAAGCTTGGACGCTTAGTAAATCTCGGGCCATGGTGGATAGGATGGGAAATTGATCTTCCTTACCTTTCCACCAAGCCAACAAGTCAAAATTTTTAAAATCTTGTGGACTCATGGTAGATAAGAAGTTGGTTCCACCATACCTCCCGAGTTCACTACTTGGAGTGTTACCACGTTGACATTTATTACATTCATCCCTTAAAGTATTATATAAAGCAAACATTGGATCATTTGAACTTTCGGCATGTGCCGCATGCCTCAATGACTCATGGATATGTGATATTTCATCATATTTTAATATATAAACATCAAACATTTTTTCTAAATGTTGATTAAAAGTAGCTTTTAAAGTTTGAGCATAAAAGGGGTTTTCATCTTCTAAATCCAAATTAGAAGTAATTTTATCAAGTAAAGTTTCAACCCCCGACAAATTTAAACAAGGGTTTAATGCAGCGGCACATGTAATAACCGGAGGCATTTCTTTAAAATACTTTTTAAGTTTTTCTTTCATTGGGGGTACCATATCCGAATAAGGTCTACCCCTAAACGACATCTCATTTAATTTTAAAGTCATTAAGTAAATTTGGTGAAGTACTAACGGACTCATTGGATAATAAACTCCAGAAAGACATGTAGCTGCATTTTTAAAAATTTGAAGCATTTTGCTTATTTCTTCAATAATGGACCAATCCGATGGATGGTAAGTATTTGCCTTTTCACGACTTACCAAACTATTATGAAAGGCTATTAAACTTTCTTTTTGTTCAATTGCCTTTTCAAACATGTTACAAGTGGAATTTCATCGTGTAGGTACGTCTCAATTCGGACCTAAACATTTGGAATTTGCGTCTTTACAAAACTTACGATATTTACTATATCTTTGGTTATTGCTAAAAATGTCACGTAACATTCTTTTAAAACTATCTTTCACTGTTTCAATGGTTCTTAAACCGTCTTGAACGGCTAAGTTTATGATGTGCGCAACACATCGACTATGGAAAAAAACACTGTCACACATTGGTTTATATTTTAATTTTAAATAATCTATCGCAAGTGTGTTATTTGACGCATTATCAAAAGATATAGAAAATATTTTGTTTTCTAATTTATACGTTTTAATAACTTTATCAATAAGATAAAAAATGTTTTGGCCGGTGTGAGGATAATCAAACAATTCAAACGTAATCGTACGTTTCATCATTTGCCATGAATCGGGTTCAACCCAATGGGTGGTGACACAAATGTACGAGTCCGGTGAACCGTGAGAATTCGACCAAACATCACTAGTTAAGTTAACACCGGTTTGTAAATTTTCAAAATAAGATATTAATTCATTTTTTGCTTTTTTCCATATTTTTAAACAATCTCTTCGAAGAGTAGCACGACTTACATTGGTGTAACGTGGTTGGAGAGTTCGTTGAATGAGTCGAGTCAAACGTTCGTTGTCGAAATGTTTGAATGGCAAGCTTTCTTGAATTACAAACTATGCCATTTGCTCCCGAACTGCATCAACGTTATAAGCCCAAACATTTCCTTCGTTCGTCATTGAAGCTTGACCTTGAGACGGTTGACCTTTCAACGCTTTGTAATATTTAAGCTCAATATGGTTTCTCAAAGTTGTGTTTGCATCTTTTTTTAAAAACTTATGACAAAACTTGCAACGAGCTTTGTTCGGACCGATAGCCATTTGACATAAATCGTAATTGTACCATATTTCGTGGTTCCTGTTAGTAGGAAAGATTGTTACCACCACGTTGCTTGAAGACGCATCACAACCAACGGATGATTGAGCACTAGATGAAGCCATTTGAGAGAGTTTTTTGTAGAATGAAAGAATTGAGCGTTTTTTGCGATTTTTAAGAGTTGAGAGCGTTTTAAGTTGTTGTGATTCAACCAAAACATACACTACATATATATACTAACCTATTGGGGGTATAATGGTAAAAAAACCACCAAAAAACGATCAAAAAGAGGCTCCAACGGCCAAAAAAGGGCTATATAGCCGTTACCCAACGGCTATTTTTTAAAAACCGGTTTGTGAACCGGGTTAAGAACCGGTTTTGATACCGGTTTGAAACCGGTTTAGGAACCGGTTTGAACGAGGAAATTGTCAAACCTATTCCAAATCGCCGGTTTGGGTCGGGTTGGGACCGGTTTGCGGTTTGGGCAAAAAACCGGTTTCGGTTTTTTTTGGTGAAACCGGTTCTCGAACCGGGTTTTTCGATCACCTCTACGTATGATGTCCTATTACCGTCGTTTATTTCGAGGTAAAAAGCTGTTTTTATAATAACTTACATATATATACACATGTATATAATTTTAGAAAGCTTATTTTTCATAAGAAGCGTAAAAACTAATCATAACCTTTAGATGATTTAATCAATGGTTAAAAGCAAATATGACATAATTGTAATTAAATACGTATTAGAGATTTTTTAGTAAAGGAAAAGAATGTATTTTAGTCAAATCTAAAAATTAAATATGAAACCACCATTTATCGTTTTCTAATTTAACTCCAGACTTTAGTAAATTAATTTTAAAATTTAAATAAATTTTCTACTACAAAATTATCTTCCAAAAAAAGGTGATCATACAGAACGCAAAAAATGGTGGATGACGGTACTAAGAGCATTCGTAGTAGATTTTTTTATATTTATACGAGTGTTTTTCTTATATTTTAAAAATTGGTTGTAAATGGTTGTGAGTGGATGAGAGAAAAAAGTTACTGCTCAATTTGTATATTCGAGAAATCACTATTCCATCTTTATAAATTTTTTAATCTTTTTGAAAGTGATTGTGAGTATAGGAGAGAGAAAAATAATAATTTTCAATTTAATCTATCCTAATAATTGTTTATATTTTTTGACACATGACATTCCCACAATCAATCTCTCGTTTATTTTCCCGACTAAACTATTTATTTTATTTTTTAAAAGTCAAATAACTAATTTCCAAATATTTCTCTTTCTTTCTCTCCAATATAAATTCAAGTCCGTGAATTAATAATTTTTAGAAGATTTTTTCATTAAATAAAAACTAAACTTTTTAATTAAAAAACATATTTTTTCAAAAATAAAATTTTTTAAAACTATGATTTTCTAAAACAATGAAGCTTTTTTAAATTATGAAATATTTAAATTCAGTTTTTTTATAAAATAAAAGTTTTATAATAGAAGATTTATTTAAAACAAACCCGGAGTTTTTAAACAACAAAATACTGATAAAATAATAAAAAAATTTCAAATCAATTTTTTAAAATGAAAGTTTTAAAAATAATAAAAATTCAAAATATTAACCATACGTAAATTTAATCATATGTTATATTAAAATAAAGTTTTACAATTTCTACTTATCATCAATAAATATTTAATATTTTTGTTATTCAACTCATGTAATATACGGGGATATAACATTGTTATAAGAATAAAGATACAAAATCTAATTTGAATGCTTTAGTCGAATATTGGGTTTTGAATTTTGATTTAGCGGGGCCAGCGACAATTGTGATTATCTTCTTTTGCTTGGTCAAATTTTGAAAATTGGTCTAAAGTTACAACATCTTATATATGAAACTAGTTTACTATCCCGTGTATTACATGGTTTGAATATATAAATTATTAAATAATTAGGAAAAAAAATTTATGAATTATAAAACTATGCTTAAAGAAAAAATATGATTATAATTACTTATAAATAACTACTTTAAGTAAATAAACAATAATATATTATTCTTAAACTTTTTTTTTATAAAAAAATTATGGTTTGTAAATATTTTGTTTTAAGTAAAATGATTTTTTTTAAAAGTTTGTTATTTTTTTGTTTTTAAAAAGTGTGTTTTTAATTTAAAATAAATAGATTTTCAATTTATTAAATTATATATTTTTTAATTTGAAATGGTATTAGTAATATTATTAGTATTCAATATTAGTTTTAATAATTTAGAGAAATGAGAAAATTAGTATGATGAGGCTTACGATTACGTCAAGTATTATCTTATTTTTTTCTTATTATAGATAGATTAATAGACAAACAGACAGATAGATATATAGATAGATAGGCTAGAAACTCATTTATTAAACGGATTATAGTTAGTAATAAACATAAAAATTTACAGTACGATATTTTAATATAAGATATGAACTTTATATTCGTAATAGTTCAAGAAAATAAAACAATTATATTATTTTTGTAACTGTTTTATCTAAATAGTTTCATTTTAAACATTCGTATTAAGATTCATTTATAAAAGATTTTATTTTTATAAAAATCTTGTTTATTAAAAAATCTGGTTTGTAATTATTCTGGTTGTTTTAATAAGATTGTTTTTAGTAAAGTTCATTTTTTATATATTTTTTTAAAAAAGGACGGATTTAAAATATTTTATTTCAAAAGGGTTTAGTGTTTTTGAAAATTTCAAATTATATAAATTATTTTAGTTCTATTTTAATTAAAAAATGTGATTTTTTATTTTCTTAATAAGTCCAACTTTAAAAAGATGCATTGATTTTAAAAAATTTAGATGGAAGAGAGAAATATTACAATTTATAAAATTGATCTTTAATAAGATAGTGAAATTAGTTTTAGTGTTTAAATTACAATAATACCCATTTAGAGGGAAAAATGAGGTGATAATGTCTTGAATAATGACTAGTGGCAAAAAGATAGGTCGAGATAATGACATTTAGTTTTAGAAAGCTTGTTTTATTATAATCTATAGATTCATGAAGTTTGTAGTTTATTCTCTTATTAAATGATAAAGAGTTAAATGCATTTTACATCCCTGAGATTTTATAGAAATTGCCATGTGAATCCAAAAGCTTTAAATATTACCATTTGCATCCAAAAGGTTTCACTAAAATTGTCATTTGAATCCATTTGGCTACATCTAACTAACACGGTTAATTTTTTCCTTTAAAATTTCCAACATGAGAGTTAATTTAGTCAAAAAAATTACAAAATAAAGAACTAACTCGCGTGAGGATTTTTATATGTTTAGCTTCTTTTGATAATTATAGTTATGATTTGATTCTATAATAGTCTTTTATTATTTTGTACTGTTTATGTGTTTTGGTTTACTTATTGTGTTACTTTTTCTTTTTTATTAAACATAGATTTTTTTGGTTTAAAGTTTAATTATGGTTACAATAACTGATGTTTCATAATTATTATTCATGGACAGTTAATGTCATATTATTAATTGTTCTTATATTTTTATGATAATCTGTTTTTTATGGTTATTATTCAAATAATTTATGTTATATGACTTGTTTGTTTTTATATATATATATATATATATATATATATATATATATATATTTGTATTGTATGTTTTATAATGTTAGAAATTATCACTTTTAGTTAGTTATACTTATATTTTATTTTATCTAATAGTACATCTAGAGATGTTTTTCTTGAAAAAATGAAAGAAATGCTGACATATTATTCCTAGTAAATTAAAATCGCAATGGTGATTACCAAATGAGACTGAACGCCTAAAACTTATTACGTACAACTGATTTTTTATTTTGATAATTTTGACTTATATACATCTAAATTAGGAAACTTAATGGAAAAACTTAACGATATTAATTAGGAGTAGTTAAGTGGATTCAAATGGTAATTTTTGTGAAACTTTTGGATGCAAATGGCAAAATTTAAAGTTTTAGATTCAAATGACAATTTTTATGAAAGCTCAGGGATGTAAAATGCATTTAACTCAATGATAAATTAAGTTTGATATTCATTATGGCATCACGCCATCATGGAGATTTATTTAAGTTTGATCTTTCAGTGACTCATGGAGATTTATTTAAGTTTGATCTTTCGGTGACTTAGAATTCATTTTGGCATAATGGTAAAGTTTAAAAAAATTAAGTAAAAAATAAAGTTAGAAATTAATTATTGATAATTAACAATTCAAAAATGGAGCGAGTGAATGATAGAATAATTCCGATTTACTTCATATGTAATTATATACATGTAGTTATTAAACTAATTATGTGTTTTTATAAATTCAGTTAAGGTCAAAACGAATTATCTTACCTTTCTCTTCTGTCAGTTCCTTTCTTTGAAAACCAAGGATGAAGCTAGAATGTGGAGTACGGACTTATCATGCTTCCCAATTCCACTAGCATAAAAGAGTTTATTAAACTCCTGAGAGATTCTATAGTTCTTGAGCTAATGAGAATGAGGGACGAGAATATAAAGGATCAAATTCTCGGGCTAAACTAAATCTATCCGGATCTCCTTTTTAATGCCACGGGCTAGCTTATCGACCTTCTAGTAAAGCTAAGCAGCTAGCACCTTAAAGAAATTGATAGTTAGCCGTCCGAAAGCATTCAAAATGTATGAACTCCGGAGCTAGGTTGTATGACTTCCGTCCTTACTACTAAGGCTAGCTAGTTGCTTCACCTCCTAATAAATCTTGCCTTCCTCTGCTGCCCTGGGAGAGTGAGTTTGTATGCCTGTTCGGTCTAGCATAGAGAACGAATGTTAATCCTTGTTTATTGCGATAACCCATTAACCAAACTAGTGGTCCACAGCAGGTCACGTTATCACTGTAAGTTAGAGTTACAGTGGTAAACTAGTGGTCCACAATTAACGTTAAAATTTAAAAAAAAAAATATAGCAAGACTATACTTGAATTAAAGATATTAAAATGATCTATTTAATAGTGTAATTTGTATAAAAAAATAACATTATACAAAAAAGTTAAAACGGTTTTAAAAAAAGGGTGAAACTTTTTAAAAAATAGAGGAAAATTTGTTACACCAGTGGTGTAACGCGATGTAAAGTTAGTTGCATTAAATAATCATGGTGTAAGTGCTTGTTACATTAGTGTTAACGGGTTATCGCAATAAAGGTGGGTTAACAACCGTTCCTTACCCTTTATATATATATATATATATATATATATATGTGTGTGTGTGTGTGTGTGTGTGTGTGTGTGAAACTTTTGATTTGCTATTGGTTTTACACGGTATCACATATATGTAGGTTTTATGGTGTTGGTTTTTAAAAGAAGGGAGTGATTAATATGCATTTATTTGAAAAAAATCAAAACATAGTTTTTAAAAAAGATGTGAGAGAAAAGAAGCAACTCAAGACATGTAGGTAAAGATTTATATATATATATATATATATATATATGGTGAAACCCGCGCGGTGCGGCTGGGGTATAAAGATTTTTAGTATTTTGTCTTTCGCTAAGACCTTATTGTGCTAACTCTCATTTTGTTTTGTTTTTTTTTATTAATGTGCAATATCAAACATATCTATACTACCATAGAGATGAGTAAATTTATAAACAACAAGTTGTTTATGCATAATTACTTGTACCAAATGTAACAAAATTATTATTAAGTGTCTTAAAAAGGGATTAAAATTACAATATTGTTTAAAAAATTATATTATTTAGTAGTATAGATATAGGTAGATTAAGATAACCTTAAATATAATAATGATACTTTAAATTTAATTAGGAAATGATGGAGTACAAGTATCTAAAGCTTAAAAGGGGCATAATAGGAATAAATCTTATAACATTACATATTAAAGCTTGCAACTCTTCATATGCCATCTTAAAATTAATATAAAATTACAAATCTAGCCATTGTTTCTCTATTATATAGTAGTATAGATACAATATTGTTTAAAAAATTATATTATTTAGTAGTATAGATATAGGTAGATTAAGATAATCTTAAATATAATAATAATACTTTAAATTTAATTAGGAAATGATGGAGTACAAGTATCTAAAGCTTAAAAGGAGCATAATAAGAATAAATTTTATGACATTACACATTAAAACTTGCAACTCTTCATATGCCATCTTAAAGTTAATATAAAATTACAAATCTAGCCATTGTTTCTCTATTATATAGTAGTATAGACATATATATATATATAAGTTATATACTTAAATATTTAAATAAAATAGTACTTAATTTAAATAATATTTAGTTATAAAAATATGATTGGTAAATATAAATTTAAATGTCAATTTATAGTATCATAAATAAAATAAAATTTGATAAAGTGAATTAAATAATATCATATTATTAAATAATGTATTAATAATGTTTATTAAATACATGAAAGAGACAATGGCAAAAATACCAAGGTATATAAAATTTAATTGATAAATTTACCATATTGCTCTTAAAGTGTCTTAGAATATTAATCAATTCTTTATTCTACCCTTTTTAAATAGCTTGCACTACTTTGTACATGTTGATTCAAAACTTGTATGTTTGGCAAAATTATATCTCTATCAAGAAAGATTTATTATAAAGTAGCATAGATATAAATATTTAAATAAAATAATACTTAATTTAAATAGTATTTAGTTAAAAAAATATGATTAGTAATTATAAATTTAAATATCAGTTTATATTATAAATAAAATAAAACTTTAGTTTTAAAAGTATGATTAGTAATTATAAATTTAAATGTCAATTTATATTATTATAAATAAAATAAAACTTAATGAAGTGAATTAAATAATATCAAATTATTAAATAATGTATTAATAATGTGTATTAAATAATACAATAATTAGAAGAAGTTAATTAAATGGAGGCAAAAGTGGAATTATTGCATAAAACACTTGTATTTCATGCTTAAAATGTTGTATAGGTGTCTTACACTTTAAATGAAATTATAATTTTATTATTTTAATATGTATTATAGTAGTATAGATATAGGTAAGAAGTCAATTTATGTATATGTAAAACATTAATTACATTTGTAATAAGAAGCAACTCAAGAGATATATTTTAGCATGCATATGTATATATAGACAGACAGTACATTTGAAGATTTACGTATATGTAAATAGCTTGTGATTTGAATAATAAATAATTAGTATAAATCTACTCATTTGAAAATATTTATTAGTATAAAAAATATATGATCAATATGTTATTTAATATTAGCTTTATGGTGTTTTCCCTGGAATGATGGGCGGGTCGAGTCACCATCGTTGTCTGTGTTCGCAGGCATGGGTCGTGAGTGGCCTTTCGTCATTGTGTTTAACCGGGTGTCCAAGCTTAAAGTATTTGTTGGCCTTTAAAAAACACCATTTTAGTAAATATTTTTCAAACTACACCTGTTTGGTAAATAAGTTTTGTACTTACACTATTTTGAGAAAAACTCCATCTAGATCACCATGAGATCCTTGTTTTGTGATTCAGTCTTACAAATGATCCAATCACCTTTAAATAGCTTATCAATAAGACTTTAAACGCTTGTTAAGGAGTATTGGTATTCTTTGATGATATTCTAATATACAATGGGGATTGGGTTCAAATGAAATTAAAAGAAATTGTTTAAATCAATAAACTAAATCTCCATCTTTGATTTATAAGTATCATTGGCTCATATTTTTTTTGAATTAAATAATAAAAAGTTGTACTTTTATTGGAACACGTGTACAAAAAGTTAAACAAATATGAGCCATTGATCTCATAAATCAAAGGTGGAGATTTAGTTTATTGGTTTAGACAATTTCTTTTGCTTTACATTTGAATCATCCCCTATACAATGGTACTATAGAAAAACATCTGGTACATCTACACGAGGCACTTGCTATCCTTAGAAACAATAAATTGTTTGCTTGTCGTTCAAAATGCACATTTAGCTAACATATCGACAAGATTTCCATTGTTATGTTCTCATTGAACGTTTGACTATTTCTTCACATCTAGAAATCTTAATGGTGGAGTTTGTTATATATAGTTAACTAGTTTTTCTACCCGTCGTGCGTTGCCGCGGCGGCGTTGTATGCAACGTGATAAAGTATACACTATAATTGACTTGAAACGTTTCCGAATTAAGTTTGCGGTGGAACGTAGAATTAGTCCAATTTTACCGTCGAATAAAAACGCATTATATTTGACCCCTCTTGTTTCCAAACAAAATTTAAGTCGAATGCATAGACTATAATCACACCGACTCGTTTTCGAACTACATTTAAGTAACTCGAATTTATAACAATCGAATAAAAACATATTATATTTGACCTGACTCGTTTCAAAACAAAATTTACTTCGAAAAGTAGACCAACTCAAAACGTACATAAAAATAAGCACGTAAACGTTTTATTTTTAATCTGTTTTGTTTTCCATACAAAATTTACATCCGAGCATAGATGAACTCAAATTTATAACGATACGTAAATAAAAAAATTAGTTTAAGTAAAAGTATACATGAGGTAAATCAAAAACTATAGAAACTCGAGGAGGTTTTATATAAATTTTAAAAAAATTAAGGGGGTCAAAAGTATAAATTTTAAAAGTGAAGGGAGACCATGGATTTAAGCATATAGTAAAATTAGAATTGCCATACAGTCACAATTAGCTAATAGAAAGGTAGAAAAGCATACGTGTCCATTAGATATATAATACATAACCTATTGTACTATATGCTTGAGAAATAATACATCACTGTAGATCCAATTGTAATTTGTTATAGTATATAATTGTAACAATTTGTAATCACTTTAACAGAAAGGGTCAATGTTGCAATAGTTCCCTTTTCTAAGTTTGATTAGTCGTTACGCCTGTTAAATCCGTTAATTTGAGGTTAATGATAATCAATTGATCGGAAATATTCTTCTGTGTATTCTTCTTCAATCTTATCTTCTTTTTTATCGAAGATCAACTGTGTCATAAAATTGATGAATATATTACACATTAAATTTTATAACTTATAAAAATGAATAATGATATTAAAACATAGATACTAGATGAATCCTAACATATAAAATGTAAATGATTGATTTTGAGTAGTTGAAATATATGATATATCCATTACTTTAATAAAAAGTTATCTATGAGTGACGTATGTCAACACCATATTCTTTCTCAACATTTTTTTTAGTTTCTCTTTTCTATTTAATAATCACATTAATTACTAATAATATTATTTATTTTTTTAGATTAAAATAATTTTTAATATTTAAGTAAAAGATATTTTTACTAATGTTATTTCTAAGGAAATAATTATTCATAAAATTAGAAAACTTTTAGAATATCAAACTTTTTAAAAAATATAAAATATTTTATATTTGGTGTTTTAAAAAGTAAAATTTTTATAAACAAAAAATAATTATTGAGAGTTATAAGAAAAAAAATTTTAATATGACATTTTTTAAAACGTTTGTTTTGAAATAAAATTTTATTTTATTTATTATAATAAACATTTCAATCATATCTTATTTTACAATATCATAGAATATCGATTTATAATTAATAAATTTTTATTTTATTTAATATTTTTTTATTTAACACGTGTAATACATAAGTTTATTACTAAAACTAGTTTTATTATATTCCTACAAAGTGTTCTACGAAATAAATGTTTCTCAAAGTCGTGAGCTTAAAATATTACGATTAGATCCTCATGATCTAAGCAAAGATTTCGTGTCCCTATCAAAATCCTTCAAAACGTGTATTTCTTTTTTCTCTTGGATGAAAAGGAGAAAACAAAGTGTCCAATTTGATTTAAACCGAGGGAGTCATAATTTAACATATATGTTTTAATTGTGTTATATATACATAAAAATATATGTTTTAAATAATTTTATTAATTTTTATATACAACTATGAACAAGGCCGGGTGAATGCTTTTGGAGGCCTAAAGCGAGCAAAAAAAAAATGAGGCCCTTTTAAAACCATTGTTATAAACTCCCCGCTTTTATCTGAGACTTGAGACCGGCAATAATAAACTAATAAGTTCACAAATTGACAGAGTTAAATATTATTTTTAAAGTTATTTATAGTGTGTAAATATATTTAGATTGAATTTATTGTTGTAACTTTATTTTATGCTAATTGTTTAATGAGTTCTTCATAATACCAGCGATGGAAAAAAAAAGGATAAATTACTTTATTTTTTTTATTTTCTGTTCAATAAAAAAAATAACAATTAAAAATTATAATTCTATAAGGTTTAATAAAAAAATTAAATGAATCTTTTGATAAAATTGCTATGCTTTGTGTGTGACTTGTTGGTTTTTTGAGGGTTAGTATAAAAAAATAACTAAACCGTTTATTTCTACAAAAAAGTATAGAATTTTAATCTACAAAAACTATAGAAGTAATAACCAACTCTAATCAATTTCTATTATTTATTTTTTCAATCTACGAAAAAACTAAACTGTTTAACTTTTCTTGTGACATAGTAGATTGTACATTATTTTTTATAAGTTTTAATTTGGAAATGCATAGGTTTCGCGAAAGCAACATTTGTACTCGTTAAGAATTTTAATAATGGTCCTTTAGTGATTCATTTTAAAACATTTTGTTTAGCCTTTTTTTTTTCTCTTTTTGATGTACAACGTTTAAACTTTCAGATTCGGTTCGACGTTATTATAATTTTTGAGTGACTAAGACACCAAGTTAGTAAGTTCTAACTCCTAGTTCTAGTATGAACTACACTAAATCAGATTAAAGCTATTAAGTAATGAAAAAAAATCAGATTAAGTAACAAACTAATCAAATAAATCAGATTCAAGCTATTAAGTAATCAAAATAAATCAGATAAAAGCAATAAACTATTCAAATAAATTCAAATGCAACAAAGAATCACAAAAACACTAATTCAAAGAATCAAAGTCAACTAATTTAGAAACAAATCAAATCCCATTCCAATTATCAAATACCCAATCGAATTGCTAGCCCAATTCAAAGCACAAAGAGCAAACCAGAAACACTAACCTGATGAGAGTAGCTTGTCAGATATCTATTTGCAGGCCCGTGTGCTCATCGCTCAAATCAAATAAAGAAAATCAAAGTTTTGGTGACTTCGATCGCAATTGAAATTTTGAAATAGCAATACACAATCACAAAACTAGAGTCACAGTGCTGTTTTGAGGATTATAAATTGAATATGAAAGAAAGAAAATGGTAATCGTCACGTGAATTATAGTTTGAACTGAAAATTACCAAGTAAATCGAGAGTGAGGATTTATCGATTGGAACATGGCTGCTATTGATCTTGTAAATTGTAAATACTGTACGGCCGACCAATCCATCTGTCACGCTTGATAATTACTAAATCAACGAACCTTCGTTTTTTATGAGAAAGTGAGAAAGAAGAAGCTGCAAATAGAAGACGCGCCCTAATTTTTTTAGGCTGCTTGATGCTTGATGTTAATGCAATTCGTATTCACAAGTGGGCGGTTGAATTTTGAGGCCCATAACACATATACATATGGTTTCTTTTTTCAAATTTAGAGTCTTGTATTTTAGGAGGCTCAAAGCCTTAGCTTAGGCCACAAAAGCTATTGGGCCGGCCCTAACTATGAAATGTTACCCGCATTTTATGACGGGGTGTCGATGCCGTGCAAAATCTGTAACGCTCATTATAAAAGGTGCTAGCAAGTAACCATAATGTTAAGGCGTTACAAATCAAAAAGATAACGACAAGCATATTCACGTGAATAGCTATCTATATTTTTATGAGAGTGTGTGATAAGTAAGTCGTTCCGTTTAACTTTAGAAGGTATTAAGAGTTTTTTTTCTTCATATGGTTATCGGCATAATTGAATGTAAAATTTTATTAACACTTTTTTCAAGTTATTTACATTTTAGAAAGAATCTACATTGGTTAAAACTCATCTTTTTTATGAACCAAATTTATATTTATTTATAATGACTTCTGTAGACTCGAACTATATGTGTACATGTTTTGCTTATAAAGTTAAAGAATAGTAATGATAAAATGTATATTTTTTTATATTAAAAAAAGATAAAAATAGTAATTTTTTAATATAATTATAAAGTTAAGGATAAAAAATGATACGAATGCTTTAATATATAGTATAATTATTTGCTCGAAAAGCCTTTAATATATTTTCTTTTTCTTCTATTTATAACAACTCACAAAAATATTAAAAAGCATATACGAAGGATGAGTAATAATGACCCCTCAATAATCCAATAGAATGTTAAAAGTTAACACTCGAGTTCCACTAAAAGTTTTACTAATCAAACACTTTAACAATTTTAACAATATTTTATTTTAATTTTAATTTCATTTCCAGTTTCAAATTTTTTACAATACGTTTTACGAACCAAAAGACCGTTTAAATTCATAAAAATAAAGAATCTCATAATTGAAGGAGCCAAACAAAATGATTCGAGGACTCAAACCAAAACAAATAAGCATGCATCATAATTGAACTTCCCCATTAAGTTCATGCCTGTAGCAAAGATTTCCTCTCCTGTTCGATTTAGAACCGGCAAAAACGAATAAAGTTGTCGGTTAATCATGATGTCAGATGGGTCAAGCGTCGTGGGTCTAGTATTTGATTCATATGATTTATTTAAATTATCCAACAAGTTTTGTGTTGAGTGAGTGTTAGTAGTGGGTCTTAACTAGTGAATCTATTTTATATCAGCACTAACATATGTGTACATGTTTGGCTTTTGCCTGTTCATTAGTGTTGCATTTAATAAATGAAAAGTAGGAAAGTTTAGTAATAGCAAAGTGTTTGTGTGTTTTTTAGTGCAACTTGGGCCCTAAAAACCAACAAAGTTGAGAAGAGTCACATTAAAGATAATTATGCAATCTCTTAGATATGATCGTCGAAAAGGAATTATTGCATCCAGGGAAATAGAAGAGCTGCAACAACTTACTACTCTTCTTCAAGCTATTAGCTTTGTTACAGGCGAGGTCCGGTGGAAGTGAGATGATATTGGTACTTCTTCTGTGAAAAATATTAAAAACAAACTCATCAAAGTCTACTATCAAGAATTTAATTCAAGTTTTGAGTGTAATAATTGGATCCCAAAGAAGGTGAAATCTTTGTATGGTGAGTGGAGAGGGATCGTATTCCTACCTTGGAGGCTCTAGCTAAAACAAATATTCAGATCCAATCATCTCTATGCATGTTTTGTGGTGAGCATAAGTGAGACGGTTGAGCATCTTCTCTTACTTAGTAATCTCCATAACCTCATATGGCTGCATATTAGTTATTGGTGCAAAATTCATCCCATTTATGTCTTTAATATTTGAATCCTTCTGGAGTTGCAAAAGAGTCTGAACTCTAGTAACTAGGAAGGTAAAAAAGATGGTTCAAGTAGTAATTCTTGTTTTGTGTTGTAGGAAATTCTTGTTTCGTGTTGGTGTTTTTGAAAGGCACGTAACAAAAATAAATCAACGGTAAATAGAGTATTACCATCTCAAGGTTGTTTAAGGATATCAAATTATTAGCATATCTGTAGGTGAAAAACAGATCTAGGATGAAAGCTCTTGATTGGGTTCATTGGAGTTCGTTTGATGTGCAGAGATTTACTAGTAGGTGATTTTGTGGTTTTTTTTTGTTTCTACTTTTGGTCTAGCTTCTTACTAGACTTTTTTTTTTTTTTTTTAATAAAATATAGCTTATGTCATTGAAGAATAAACTAATTTTTTTAAAAACCTACCAAAAAACAAAAAGTTATACGTTAATAATTATAAATATTTATAATATATATTTCTTTGCATATTAAGTCATTTTTGTTACAAAATTCATAATTTAGACATTTATTTGTGTTTTATTTAAATTTTGTAGTTGTCGGATGAAACTCAGTGATTTTTATAAAGAAAACCCAAGATTTGAAGAATATCAAGAGAAAAATGTTGTTGATATGATCATATAAAAGCTGAATATACCCATATAAATTGCCAAACTCCAAATAACTTATTTCTGAAGCTGAATATAGTCATATCGATTTAGATATGATCATATTTAGGAAAAAAACGGGTTTATAACCCGAAATACATCTTTTTTTCAAGCAAATTTTTATTTTTTTCAAAACCCTAACCTTCCTCAAACCCTTAGGTGATTTTGAGCATTTCTCAAGAGTTTTTGAGAGATTTAAAGGCAAATATTGAAGATTTCACATTTTCAAGAAGGATTTAACATCATCCAACCCATTTTCACTCAAAATCGGTTTAATTACTCTAGATCTACTATGAGTTCTTACATGTTCTTGAGTTTGGGTGTGTTTTTATACACCACGTACATGGGCTAAACTCTACTATGAATGACGGTTGGGGGTTTAGTAAAATTAGGCAAATATGCATGCTTATACTTATGTTTGAGAAAATCATGATGTATGTCATAAATCTTTCTTATCATTGGTTATGAATTGATTTTATAATTGTGGTTTGATGCTCTTGAGTTGAAGGGTACTTATAATTTTGTCTGTTTTATGCAAGTTGAGATGGTTGTCATGTGTTTATCGTGCTAACTTTCCAGAACTTTATGGAATTAGACAACCTTAACGGGAGTTTATTTCATTTTTAACGTTGACATAATTGTATCATTAGTTTCTCATGACATAACTTTAGATGGCTATTGTGTGTTTATCGTTTTAGCTTTTCGAATGGTTATGTCTAGATATCCTTGATGGGGGTTTAGGCTACTTCCATGTATTATGTGTAAAAATAGTCTCACCTCGAGCTTGTGTTAGTTGTTAATTCTATGTTAAGTGGAATCAAAGTACAAGTGGTATCTTTAATTGATTGTGTATATTTGTTTTTACTTCCTTGATTTGTTAGTTTAACTTGCTACTCGTTTTAATTAATTCAATTTTTACAAATCCAAAATCAATTGATCGATTAAATAGTAATGATGATTTAGTATTGATAGTCATTGTGTTCACGGATCGATACTCGGTCCTTACCTCAATCTACATTACTATGCGATATGTACGCTTGCCTATTGTGTCTGTAGTTAGTCTAAATATGATAATCGTTTCTTTAAATTTAAACTCAATTGTGTGAAAGATCCTCATTAAAAATATATATACATCAACACACATCAAAAAACATCAAAGAAACTGAGTGGTCTAAAGTTGAATATCATAACATGATGACTTTTATGTAGTATTTAGCTAGTGCTTTATATTTTAGTTAAAAACATTAGCGTAACAAACGTGTGTGAGAGACAAGATTGGTCATGAAACTATCGCCCACACCATTTTGAATGTTATCATGAAACCATAATGATCATGAAATAAGAGATACGAAAGGGCCTCTTACCTTATGATTGGGATGTTGGAATGGTGTAAAATGCATCCTAAATAGTTGAGTATCCAAGTTTTATTGTAAACAAATACATTTTATAAACTATAGCATGATTACTCTCAAATTATACTATACGGTACATATCAAGTCGAAATCCAATGAAAAACCATTGAATTTTGTTCATTTTAAACGTGCTATTTTAAAAGGTCTAATTAAAGTTGGTGGTGGTAGGTGTGGAAAGCTTTTGGACTAGAACCTACTAGCTTGGGTTGTTGGTTTGAATTCTATGGGTGGTATTTTTTTCTTGTTTTTCTTTTTGATTTTTTTGTATGTCTTTCGATTAACTTTTTTCTTGAACGATTTTATTGTTTTAATGTTGAACATGTTTACGTAGCAACGTTGTATGCATACTACTTTTTTAATTTATGCTGAACAACCGTAACTTCATATATTGCTTTTATGTACTTAATTACGTTGATGTTATTATCACAACACAGATGAAGTTAGCAAATTCAAGACATCGCACAAGCTTAATTACTATCTTTCTATTCTAATAAAAAATAATTATTAGTGATGCGTGGCATCGTCACATTTCTTCTCATAAAATTTTCTTCCTTCCCTCTCCTCTAAAATATACCTTAAGTACTAATAAAATTATTTAACTCTTTTTATATCAAAAATAGTTTTTAATAAATTAAGAAATAGGTTTTTTTTTATAAACGAGTCTTTAAACCCGCGCGATGCGGCGGACTTTTATTCCCAAACTTAAATTTAAAGCGAAACATAGCTAGTGCGTAACGGTGTGATCGCACGCGACGACAGGTTTTGTGAACTACATAACACGCGTTACCGGGTGCATTATTGGAGCTTCAAACATAAATAAGAAAACAATATTGTGTCTTGCACGTTGTAATGTAAGAAAAGTAAAAATTAACCATGAAAAAAAAACGTAGCCCGCATGATACGGCGTGACCACATGTACCAGTGCGGTTGCGAACCATGTCATGTGCGTTGCACGTTGACATAACGTACTGGAGATCAAAACGGGAATAGAAAATAATATTATGCCTCGCATGTTGCATTATCAAACCATAATAAAGTTAAACATTATGTTTTATTATAGAATAGTATTACAAACCCGCAAGTTACGACGTCCTAAATTGCGAAAAAAATCAAAATTTTTTGATTATTTATATAAAGGAATAATAAACTTTACGTAAATTCACGTGTCATACAAATACGTGACATCAACATTTTCGATGTATTTTACTAAAAGCAAAACCTATACGAAAAACGCCAAAACGTTGACCTATAGTTTTTTAATCAATTGACATTCGAATTCATTATGCACGTTGCGATGATGGCATTAATGTGATTAAGCACGTAAAAGAAACACATGAAGTTATGCCGTCTTTGTTTTAGAGTCTAAAACATAAACACAAACCAGTATTATGTCTAGCCCGTCATGATTTAGTAATTAAAAAAAAAGTAATTTAAATTGGAAAAAAGTATAAGAAAAATGTTAAAAAAAAGGCAAAAAGCCCAAAATATAATAAACGTAGACGTTAGGATTCAAACCTGCAACCTAAGTTTCTAAGTTTATAAGCCAAAGGCTTTAACCAAATGAGCTAGCAACATCTTTATGTCATGTATTATAAATAAATTATATTTATATTGAGACAAAGTCGATGCCTTTTGTATATAATTTTATTTTTAAAAACAAAATTTTTATATAATAAGTTTTTTTCTTAACATCATACTTTTCAATAAGAAATTTGTGTTTTTAATATATCAAAAGTTGTATTTTTAATAAGAAACTTTTAAAAATGATATATTTTAAATACGGTTTGTTTTGAAACAAAATGTTTAATATTTTTTGAAAAAAAAGTTTAAAACTAAATTTAAAAAAATGATATCATTATTCTATTACTTATATTTATTATTGATACTTATTTTTAATTATATTTTATTTTAAAATATCAATTTATACTTCATAAAATTTTATTTTATTTAATATTTTATTTATTAACCCGTGTAATACACAAGTTTTACTGAAACTAGATAAAATAAACATAATATACTTATGTCATAATTAGAGTTAAAAAAGGTTTATTATTTATAAATATATTTTTGGATTAAAAACATGTTAGACAAGAAAACGAGAGCAATAGGTTTTTTTTTTTACGAAACATACAACGGAAATATGGATAGAAGAAAGATTACTTAAATATAAGTATTTTTCATACGAAACACTCTAAGCAGGGGGTGTTCAAATTCGGATATCCAAAAATTTCGGATAGTGGATTTTACCATCCGAATCCGTATCCGAATTCGGATTCAGATATCCAAAATTTCGGAACAAATATGTATTATTTAATAAATTTTATAAAATATTAACATTTTTTTATAAAAAAGATTTCGGGTATTCAAAGTTTTTATAAAAATATCCGAAAATATTCGAAATTTCAAATTAATATTTATTATTTAATAATTTTTAGAAAAATATTTTGGATAATTCAGATGTCCGAATATCCTAAAATCCTGAAAATCACTATTCGAATCCGAAATATTCGAAATTTCAGATATCCGAAATTTCGCATATTAATATCCGAAATTTCAGATATTTCGGATTTGGATTTTCGAATATTTCGAAGTTGGATTTAGGTTCAAATATATTTGAAACTCTTAGCTTTAAGAACAGCAAGTTAGATTTCAACGATTTTGTGTTATAAGATATTATTAAGTTTCAGTATATATATTTTACCAATTGGGAAGAAACTTATCTTCAAATTTTTTTATCTAATTGGATTTGACGTTATGATGCTACCCTACTTTTTACGTTTGAGTTAATTATAGGATTGGTATATGAGGTTTACTTATATTTCAAGACTAATACCAACTATTGAATAATTACATCATTGATTTCAAGTGTTTGTTAAATCATAACACTTGTGATCTTTGAAGTAGATGATCGTTAATTTTTCCGTTAACTTGATGCAAAATTACCAAAATACCCCTAAGGTTAAAAACTAAAAAAAAATTTATTTAGACAAAATTACATGAACCGTCCCTAAGCTTTACCCAATTTTCACCTTTCCTACCTAGAAATGAAAAATTACAGGTTAGTCCTAAGGTTTGAAATTTTGTAGCATTTTTAGTCCTTGACCCAAACGGACGTTAGAATGAGACATTAACTTCCCACCACGTGGTAAGCATGTGAGGATAGTTCTATCTTTTTACCCCTTAATTAACTTTCATCTTTCACTCAAATCCCTAATTGTCGGTTGATATAAACTCATTTATTTCCCTTATTTCTTCATCTCCGACCATCACCCTTCTTGTGGATACCAGCCTTTCTTCTTCCCATCCGATCATCACCTTTGTTAGCGATTCACAATGGTTTGGTATATTTGTGATAGTTGAACTGAATACAATCCCAATGAGCTTTACAGCAAGAAATGATCTAATGGTATGAGTTTTTTTAATTTTCAAATTCCATTTCTGCTTAATATTTTGTAATGTGGTTTTGTAGGCGATCAAGCAAACTTGTTTTCAATAAGGAAGCATGCGTGTTATGACTACGTGATTTGTGCAGCCTAATTAGCCCAACAATAGATGCAAGTTTATCAAGACCTAATAGTGTAAACTGTAAAGGAATCACATGCATAAATCACAAGGCCTAAAATGACATGCTATGAACCGATATGGGTTTATGTATATATCCTAAACATCCTATAAACGCATGGCAATCCCTCGAGCCTCGAGGCCTAACGGTATAAATAGATCAAACAATGGATCAGGAGGCCCAAAGTGACTTATTATGATCTAGTGTGAGATTGTATTGCCTAAACAACCCATTAACCCATGATAATGTCCATCAAGACCCATAGCATAAAGGAATCACTCATACGGATCGTAATGCCTAAATTGGGCATGTTATGATTTAACATGGTGTTGTGTAGTTTAAACTACCCACCAACACATTACATGGTCTAAAAAATAACTAATAGTGTAAAGGAATCACACACATGCATCACGAGAAATAAATTACTTGTTATGATTAAATATTGGTTTTAAATAACCTATAACACACATCAAGACCTAAGAAGGCCCAATAGTGAAAAGGGGTCTCATGCATGGATCAGAAGGCTGTGGCTTGTACTTGTAGCTCGTTTCGCGAGCCAATTTGTTAATAAAAAAAACTAATTTTGTTATTTTTAATACATATATATAATATCACCCACACAAAATATAATGCTATCTATATTCGATTATTTTACTCGTTGAAACAATAATACGAAATTAATATTTCATAAACTATGGTCATCTTTTATAATTTTTTACTTAGGTTTTTTATTAGAAAATATTAAATTGACTATATTTTTATGATCTATTGAAATACAAACATGATTTATTTAAATAGGCATAAAATTGTTTTATAATTTATACAAATTATAAGTCAGCCTTTATTTTGTACGAGCCAACGAGCAAGCCATGTGCTGAGCCGACCTTGGGCCGGATTGTACAATTATAAAACAATTATAAAACAATTGTTTTATTTATTGTACAACTCTAGTTAAATAAAATACAAATAAATTATGACATTTGCAAAGCTAAAAGTGTTTCTATTTATTTAGTAGCAATACAAATACTTGTCTAAATTTCTCATTTGAAATAATTGTATAGTATATAAGAACAAAATCTTCAACCAAATTTCAGATAACTATTTTCAACTCAACATATACATTTTATAATTATTCATGATGAAATATTGTCTTTACTAAATAATTGAATAGATAATATAGTTTTTTACTTTGTGTTGTTTAATGAATAAAATATCGTTCCACTAGCCGTATCTCTGGTGATCGTTTACTTCTTTTTATATTTTTATTTTTCCGTTTATAGAAGTATAACAACTTTTTCCGAACGGCTCAATAAAATAATTCAGCACTTCGTATTTGCATCACCTTTGTTTCCAAGATACAAGTATAATAACTAAATTAAGCATCATATCCTTGTCACACCACCAAAACTAGACCTCCATCAATGGAGTTCATGATCATTGTATGGGCACTCTTATCTTACATACTTATTCGAGCCATTTTCTCCGCCTTAGGCATCGGCGAAACAAAGAACTTACCTCCGGGACCGACACGGTTACCGATCATCGGAAACCTCCATTTGCTCGGGGACCAACCGCACCGGTCCCTAGCGAAACTAGCCAGAGTCCATGGCCCCATAATGTCATTAAAACTTGGTCACATCACCACAATAGTCATCTCCTCGGCCACTGCAGCCAAAGAAGTGCTGCAAAAGCAAGACCTCGCTTTCTCCGCCCGTCATATCCCTGACGCGCTGCATGCCTGTAGCCACGCGCGATACTCTGTCGCGTGGCTCCCGGTGTGCACCGAGTGGCGCACCCTCAGAAGGATCCTCAATTCCAATATCTTCTCCAACAACTCCCTTGAAGCCAGCCAGCACTTGAGGAGTCAGAAAGTGGAGGAACTAATAGCATACTGCAAGAAAGCTAGTCTATCGAGTGATCATGTGGACATCGGTCGTGCTGCTTTCAGAACCTCACTGAATCTCTTATCCAACACTATTTTCTCCAAGGATTTAACAGACCCTTATGAGGATTCAGGTAAAGAGTTCAAGGAGGTGGTTGGAAACATCATGGTGGAGGCAGGAAAGACGAATGTTGTGGATTATTTTCCCATCTTGAAGTGGATTGACCCACAAGGGATCCGGAGAAGATTGAGTGGTCATTTTGGGAAAGTTCTTGAGGTATTTGAGGAGCTGATTCATGAGAGGTTGAGAATTAGAAGATTGAATCAAGATGATGTACTGGATGTGTGCTTGAAAATTATTCAAGATAATCCAAATGAGATCAATCAGACACAAATAAAGAGTTTATTTTTGGTGAGTATATGACATATATATATGTTTATTTTAATATGATATGATACTAATCCACATAATATTATTAACTTTGTATCTTCTTTCAATGTGATGATATAGGATTTGTTTGCTGCTGGAACTGATACGACCTCAAGCACATTAGAATGGGCAATGGCAGAAGTGCTACGCAACCCGTACACCATGACTAAAGTCAAAAAGGAGCTTGAAAAAGTTATTGGTAAAGGTAAAATAGTAAAAGAGGATGATGTTTTGAGGCTACCCTACTTATCTTGCATTGTGAAAGAGACCTTGCGATTGCACCCGCCCGTCCCCTTACTCATCCCTCGAAAAGTTGATAAACAAGAAAAACTCAACGGATACACCATCCCAAGGGGCACACAGGTGCTTGTGAATGCATGGGCCATAGGGCGTGACCCAACCGTATGGGACGACCCGTTAGAGTTCAGACCCGAAAGATTTTGGGAATCTGGACTAGATGTCCGAGGTCAAGATTTTGATTTAATCCCGTTTGGGGCAGGACGAAGAATATGTCCTGGTTTGCCGCTTGCGATCCGCATGATCCCTATAATGTTGGGCTCACTACTTAATAATTTTGATTGGAATCTTGATACAGAAGTTCAACATGAGGCTTTCGACATGACTGAGAAATTTGGAATCACCTTAGCAAAGGCAAACCCTCTTTGTGTTGTTCCAATTCCACTGAATTAGCTTGAATTCATCATATGTTAATTGCCAATAACGATACTTAATTCAGGCTCAATATGAAGGGGTTGCCTTTCTTATGTTTTCTGTTGAATTATGATGTACTATAATGTATTTTTTTTTCATTCTAGTCTACCTATCCTATAGTTGTTATTTCACAGTTTTTATACGTAATCATTTTAGACACTAAATAAATAAATAATGTTGAATTATGATGTACTATAATGTATTTTTTTTTCTTTTCATTTTAGTCTACCTATCCTATACTTGTTATTTCACAGTTTTTATACGTAATCATTTTAGACACTAAATAAATAAATAAATATAATATAGTAAACTATTAATCCGTAACCAAATATTTTAGGTATTGGTTATACATATACACAAATATTTAATAATCAACCGGGGTATCTATAGCAATCCGTTTTGTTATAGATAAATGCCTAATATTATATATAGTATTTAAATCAATAACCGATAACCGATAACCGTTAACAGATAACAGATAACCAATAACCGATAATTGATAATCAACAACCGATAATCGCTAATCTATAATCGATAATCTATGATCTATAATCGATAATTCCTTAATCTATAACCTATAATCTATAACGGCGGTGGACGGGAGTGCTGGACGGTGGTGGTGACGGTGTGAGGTGGTGGACGCTGGGTGGTGGTGGTGGTGGTGGGTGTTGGTGGAGGTGGACGGTGGTGGTGGTGGTGGACGGTGGTGGTGGAGGAGGAGGTGGACGGTGGTGGTGGAGGTGGAGGTGGACGGTGGTGGTTGTGGTGATGGCGATGGTGGTGGTGGTGGTGGATAGTAGGTGGTGGTGTTTAATACTCTGTAGATTTTAAAAGTGGTTAGGTCAAATCTGTACCAAGAAATAGTTCATGCAAACGTTTTTTAATAAATCGTTTTTGAAAAAACAAACAATATACAGATGGCGATGCCTGCACGTGGTATGCACGGCGCAGACAAAAAATACTACGCAGACCTTTTTTAGAAAAACAAAACCACCTAAAATAATTAAATAACTATGCCTTTTTCTATATTATTTAGCAGATTTTGAGTTGTATCTAAATCTATTTATTAGAATTATTTATAAATTAATGTAATATGTGATTTTTTTTTATTTCTCTTACCGATGATCATTTATCACGTTATGTTTGCTTTTTACATATTACCCATATTAAATATAGGTCTATCATATTATGAATATTTTTTTGTCTTGGCATTAAATCTTTTATTATACATGTGAGTTAGATCATTATTATCAATATATTTTTTAAAATTTTATCTCTTATTCAATTCGTGTAATACACAAGTTACTAAAATAGTCTATATCTATATCAATATATATAACAAAAAAAAATTTGAGGTCGCTACATGTCATATTTGTAGACATCCTCAATTCATTTTTATCGTGATATTATGGCCATTTAAACACTCGCACTAACTTCTCTCTTTTATCAAGAACTAATTTAATTAAGGGATTTTTTTTATATTTCTCCATCTTAAAACGATAAATTACGTATTTTCCAAGCTAAAAATCAATTACATATTTTCCTTCCTAGACATATATATTACACTAGCTTTATTAACTGTACACGGTTTGAATAAATATAATATTAAATAAAATAAAAATTTTAAATACAAAAATGATATTTTAATATAAGATATCAAATTTTAAATAATAAAACAATATTTTGTTTTAAAAATGCTATTTTAAAAACTTTTCTTATTATAACTTTTAATTTTAATTATTTTGTTTATAAAAAATTTACTTTTTTAAACACCAATTTCAAAATATTTGGAATTTTTAAAAAGGTTTGATATTTTAAAAAAATTAATTATTTTACAAAGATCTCTTTCTTAATTCATTTATAAAACTATTTTAGATCTAAAAATTAAACAATATTATTTATAATTAAAGTAAA
Source organism: Flaveria robusta (assembly GCA_025506415.1). Classification (NCBI taxonomy): domain Eukaryota; kingdom Viridiplantae; phylum Streptophyta; class Magnoliopsida; order Asterales; family Asteraceae; genus Flaveria; species Flaveria robusta. The sequence goes on along the minus strand of CM046469.1, from coordinate 18,665,967 downwards.
TATTTAACAGTAGGTAGAAGCGAGAAAATTTTAGTGAGATGGAATGTGTTGATGTCGCTTCTCCCTAGGGATGGGCATTTGGTACCCGGTACCCGTACCGTACCGGTACAGGTACCCAACTGGTACCGAAAATATGTATAAGGTACCGGTATCGGTACTTGATTTTCTTATATTTCGGGATCGGTACTGACCGGCACCGGTACCGGTACTTTACCAAAAGTCCCGTATAGTCTCGCTAGTACACGAATATGAATATGATTTTTTGGAATATTTTGTTTTGTAATATTTTTCATCCCATCCATTAGTATTCTATTTTTACTTTTTAGAAAAGTAAATAAACTATCATTTTATGTGGATACTTTTTTGATATTTTCTTTTTGTTTAGTTATTATAAACTTTTAGAGGTATCGGGTACCAAACATGTATTGGGTAACAGATACAAAAACAGGTACTAGTTACCGTAACCAAACATGCAACATTTAGTAAGCCTAAAAAATAATGTTGTGTAGGTAACGGATACCAAAGAGGTATCGGGTACCGAAATACCGGTACCGTACCGGTACCCATATACCAAATTGGGTACCGGTAACGGTACTCGTTTTTTATAAAATTCGGGACCGAGTACTTTCGGTAACGGTACCGGTTCGGTACAGGTATGGTACCGAGCTCATCCCTACTTCTCCCCATAGTTACATTTTTCTTCAAGTAAAACTGTAAAAGTATATTTAACCATTTTATTAAAATTAACATATTAAATGACTATTTTATCTTATTTTCTTAATTGATTATTACATATTGATGTTTTATTATTTTAATTGTTTAAAACTTTTGGCAATTATGTTTTTTATATGTAAATATAAATTTAATAATCGATTATTGTTGTTTTGAAATAAATTTATAATCAACATTTAATTTTGTTGCTTTCAATATATAGAAGACTCTTCCATGAGTTGTATTGCTTGGGCGATTACCTTATTGTGTTTTTTCTTTATAAAACTACAAACAGATTAAACATCCTTCACACCACCAACCCTAGACATCCATCAATGGAGTTCATGACCATTGTGTCGCTACTCTTAACATGCTTACTAATTATCCGAATCACTTTCTATGTTTTTGGCATCGGCGAACCAAAGAACTTACCTCCGGGACCGACCCGGCTACCGATCATCGGAAACCTCCATTTGATCGGGGACCAACCGCACCAGTCCCTAGCCAAACTAGCCAGAGTCCATGGCCCCATAATGTCATTAAAACTTGGTCATATCACCACAGTTGTCATCTCCTCAGCCGCTGCAGCCAAAGAAGTACTCCAAAAGCAAGACCTTGTGTTCTCCAGCCGTCATGTCCAGGACGCGGTGCATGCCTGTAACCACGCCCACCACTCGATCGTATGGCTCCCCGTGTGCACCGAGTGGCGCACCTACAGAAGGATCCTCAATTCCCATATCTTCTCCAACAACTCCCTTGAAGCCAGCCAGCACTTGAGGAGCCGAAAAGTGGAAGAGCTAATAGCATACTGCAAGAAAGCTAGTCTATCGAATGATCATGTGGACATCGGTCTTGCTGCTTTCAGAACCTCTTTGAATCTCTTATCCAACACTATATTCTCCAAGGATTTAACAGACCCTTATGAGGATTCAGGTGAAGAGTTCAAAGAGGTGATTGGAAATATTATGACGGAAGCCGGAAAGCCGAATATCGTGGATTATTTTCCGATGTTGAAGTGGATTGACCCACAAGGGATCCGGAGAAGACAGAGTCGTTATTTTGGGAAGGTCCTTGAGATGTTTCAGGAGTTGATTGATGAGAGGTTGAGATTGGGAAGATTGAATCAAGATGATGTATTGGATGTGTGTTTGAAAATCATTCAAGATAACCCAAAAGAGATCAATCAGACACTGATTAAGAGCTTGTTTTTGGTGAGTAAATTATTCAATTCTTTGGTATTTTGGAGATAAGCTTTGCCTCTAATTTTGAGATAAAGATGTTGATATTAAAAAAACTAACCTACACAATCTAGTTATTTTCTATCTTGTTTCAATGTTAACATGTAATTCCATGTGATGATATGTAGGATTTGTTTGCTGCTGGAACCGATACGACCTCAAGCACATTAGAATGGGCAATGACAGAAGTACTACGCAACCCACACACCATGACTAGAGCCAAAGAGGAGCTGGCACAAGTTATTGGTAAAGGTAAAATAGTAAAAGAGAGTGATTTGTTACGGTTACCCTACTTATCATGCATCGTGAAAGAGACCTTACGTTTGCACCCGGCTACCCCCTTCCTCATTCCTCGAAAAGTTGATAAACAAGTAACACTCAATGGGTACACCATCCCAAAGGACACACAAGTGCTTGTGAATGCATGGGCCATAGGACGAGACCCAACCGCATGGGAAGACTCACTAGAGTTCAAGCCACAAAGATTTTGGGAATCTGGGCTTGATGTCCGCGGTCGAGATTTCGATCTAATCCCGTTTGGTGCCGGAAGAAGAATATGCCCAGGTTTACCACTTGTAATCCGTATGGTCCCTATGATGTTGGGCTCGTTACTTAATAATTTTGATTGGAATCTGGCAACAAATGTTCAACATGAGGCTTTGGACATGACTGAGAAGTTTGGAATCACCTTAGCAAAGGCAAACCCTCTCCGTGTTGTTCCAATACCATTGAATTAGCTTCTATTCATCTTATTTTTCTTATCAATAACGATCTTTTAATTCAAGCTTAATAATGAAGGGGTTGGCATTCCTACTTTTTCCTGTTGAATTATGATGCATTATAGTATATTTTCTTAGTTCATTTTTGGTCTGCCTATGCTATAGTTGTTATTTCACAATTTTTAGTCGTAATCATCGGCATTTTAGACGCTAAATAAAGAAATAAATATAGTGTTATAAACTATAAATCCGCACCCAAATATTTAATACTTCAAATGTTATAGATTGTGATAAGAAGTTTTGCAAATATATGAAGGGAGACTGATCATATTGAAAGAACGAGCAACGAAAGGACACACAGTGGAATCAGGGAATGGATTGTGAAATCCCAGATCCAGATCGGGACACTACCTTGCAAAACAAAAAAAAAAACTTGAGAAATTAAAAAAATCTAATGTGTCAACCCAGAAAAACTATGAAACCCAGGGCGACCTTATATAAGAATTGTAGAACATATCAAATTAATATTAAGGTATATATGTAACTAGGTTAGATTCTTATGTATTACACGAGTCATAAATATAAAATAAAATTTGTATGTTAATAAATTATTATTTGATTTTGGACGACCATAGAATGTAGATGACTTAATTTTACTAGATTTTATAAAAGAAAATTACAAGAAATATATTATTTTATTAAGTTGATATTATTCAAAATATTACCGAAAAATAAATATATTATGATATTGAATTATAAGAAATTATTTAGCTGTCTAAAATAATAGGCTAGACAAAAATATTTTCATGAGGGAGTCTAAAATTACATCACGTGTTCTTTTAAAATTTTTATTTTCTTAATAGTATAGATAATAGATAATATATGTGTTTGACGTATGAAATTGCTTTAACATAAATAAAAAAACATATTCATAATATTTCAATAAATAAAAAATTAACACCTTTAAATCTAGTGAATCATAATGAATTAGTTAAATTTCATTAAAAATAATATATTTTATAAACAAAGTTATTTATCAACAAAAGTTTTCCTATATTTAATATGTAAAATATAAATTGATAATAAATCTGAAAAACGTTTTAATCGATATTTAATGAATTTTAAAGTTTAAAAAAATTAATAATTTAAAATAAATAGTTGAAATATATTTAGGTGAGGAAACAAAAATCTAAATTCCATGAAATGATGTCACCGACACCTCAAAACCTTAATTTGTTAGAGCATTCACAGTGGAATATTTATTTTTATCCATATAATTACACTAAAAATCAATATTTTTTCTTTCTACTTTACAATTAAATAATACTTTTTATACTTTTATCATTACTTTTTTCTCTATACTTCACTCACAACAACTTTCAAAAATATTAAAAAATTTATAAGAGTTAAACAGTGTTTTTACAAATATACAGATGAACAGTAATATTTTCTCTCTCATCCGTTTACAACCACTCAAACGTATTCTTTATAATATAAGATGCACACTAACATATTTTTAAAGAATACACTATGAATGCATTTATAATTGATACATTGATTCTCAAATTCTATTTTAATACTATATATTTGTAGTATTATTATTATATATTATACAGTTACCAACTAAAATACTACGTCAACAGTAAAATACAACATATTATGCATGTCTTACTAATCATTAATGTTTTGTTTAAACTTACATGTGGGTGAGTGAAAGCAGCTATTCAACGGATGCGGGACACTTTTATATACATTGAAGTTCATTTTTGTAATTTTAATATTACTATAATATTATTTACAATGAAAATTGAATAATTTAATTAGATTATTCAAATTTGAATCACGTATTTTTATTTTTAAGCCTAACTTTTGGTTATTAAATTTTTGTCACTAAAGTTTTAGATTTTCAAATTCAGCCATCAGACTATTTTATTAAAAGATTATTTTACCAAGTTTGCTATTTAATATTTTATATTTTGGTTGCCGATTTGTTTTTTTTTTTTTAACTTTGATCATTAAAGTTTAGGATCTTAGAGTTTGGTCACTAAATTATTTATATTTAAGTTTATTTTTTCGAGTTTGACTACTAAAATTTAGTATTTTTGACTTTCGCCTCCAAACTTTGATTTTATGACTTCCAAGGAGCTAGACAGATAACGACCAAAATAACATGGCATTGTGTATAAGAAAATTGACTAGACTCTGTTATGTAGCGCGTGAATTTAGCTACTAAAGTTAAGCATCTTAGAGTTATTAGTAAACTATTTATATTGAAGTTTTATTTTTTCGAGTTTCGCCACTAAAGTTTAATAGTGTTTTAGTTTTGCCACCAAACTTCGATCTTATGGTTTCTGACGAACTGGACATGTAATGACTAAAGTAAACATAATGTTGCGTGTGAAAAAATCGACCAAACTCCTTTCGCGTAGCACGAGGAGAAAAACTAGTTTATAATAAAATCTGGAGAGATCTATATAAATAATATATAAAAGGTCAAAACTCCTTAACTTAATTTTATTGTTTCACCAATGATTTGAACTATGGATAATTTAAATAAACCAAAATAAACAATGAACCAAAAATTGTAGTTGTTAAACAATAGTTTGGACTATTTGATTAAACAAACCAATGTACCAAAAATTGTATTTGTGCTGGAATGTGATTTATTAAATTGATTTAATAATTAACACGAACAAAATAAATAATAATAAATATTATTGTTCACACCGAAAACGTAAAATACTATAATATATTAAAAAAAGTATATGTCTACACTCTACTCTAATGTTTTGATTCTAAAAACGAACTCAAATTTTTTTAAACGACTAACTCTTACATTATTTAATGTTATTTTTAAATCTACGTTATGTGTTTTATCATGAGACTTAACCCAATCACACAGGAAAAAAAAAAAAAACAAAAGATGAACTAGTCTAGCACGACATGCTACAAAATTGTGTTAGCTTCCTTATCATATAGAGATGTATGCACACACGTCAAAACTAGAACGAAAAGAAGAGCACAACGTCATCACTAGTTTTCCCTTCAAAAATGAGTTTAAAAAACATGTATGCACACACAAGTACAAGTAATAATTTGTTGGTACTTCAAAATACTGGAGCACCGTTAAAGTTATTACTAAGAGCATTCACAGTCCGTTCTTCATAAATCTGTGAGTGTGTTCTTTATATTATAGAGAATGTTTATTAGTGGTTGTGAGTGGAGGATAGAGAACATTTACTGTTCATCTCTATATTTGATAAAACACTGTTCATCTCTATTAATTTTTTTATATTTGTTGAAAGTGGTTGCAAGTGAGGGAGAGAGAAAATGTAATGATAAAAGTATAAAAAATATTTTCAATTTTTATTAAAAAAATAAAAAAAAATAATGATTTTTAATGTAATTATAGAGATATAGATTGAGGGTGGGTTGTGAATGCTCTAACTAAGAAATTAACAGTGTACTCTATCCATCCCAAAATGCACATGAGAGACTTTATTTTGCACTTGCGGATTTGCGATAGTTATGTAAGCTTTTAAATTTTTTGCTTTTAAAATTTATTTTAAAAATCTTTGGGTTTTAAGTTGTTTTACGTTTTTTTTCCCTTTTTCTGAATTTTTTTGTTCTTTATAACAATTTTATTTTTTTATATAAAGTTTCAAGTGTGTTTAGATTTTTTTTATATAAGGTGACGAAAACATTAATATTTCTTTGTGGTTTAATTAACACGCTACAATTACGATGCCCGGTTCTTAATACTATTTGTTTTTACATTAAAGATTTTATAAATTCAATTTTATGTATTGATGAGTGCTAAATTAATAACAACACATTAGCAAAGGTCGGTGGTGGATATAATTTTTTATTCAGTCCCAACTTTTTGATATATATTATGTTTTGCAAAATAAAATCATAAGTTTCTTTCTGGTCCACTGGTCATTGGATCATTATTTTGCACTTGAGACTTGGGTTCGAAACTTGCTAGCGACATGGTTGTTTTTTTCTTTTTTCTTTTTGTTTTTATTCCTAAGAAACACTCCGTAAGTTTCTTAAATTTACACTTTTTATCTTTAAATTTTTTCTAAGACTTTGAAAAATATCACTATAACCCTCTTGAGTTTCTAAAGCCTCAAGTTTACTTATTGTATATTTTTACTTCACAAACCTAATTTCTTACGTTTCTATTTTCATGTACGTGTTTGTCTAAATTTGAGTTCGCTTATGTTTTGACATAAATTTTGTTTGGACACGAGCTGGGTCAAATATAAATCGCTTTCATGCTAATTCTTATGTACACTTTATGTTGGTCAACTTTTCGATGTATATTTTATTTAAAAACGAGTGAGGTCAAATATAATATATTTTTGTTCGATAATATAAATTCAAGTAATTCTATTTTTCGACAAAATTTAGTCCAAAAACAAGTTGGAACGATTGTAGTATATGCCGCGTACGCTACCGCCGCAAGATGGAGGTATATTTACTAGTTAATAACATACAGAAAGATATATAATTTACTTAAAAATTGCTCGCGTGCTAATAGTAGACTTTAAGTACCTAATTAAGCTTATCTTCATGATTACTAGTTCATTATATTGAAATACTTTTTATATCACATGATAATTCGTGGATTTTATAGAATAAATACGTTAAAACCAGGGCCGAAGCTTGAACTTTTTCATGACGGGGGGGGGGGGGGGGGGGGGGGGCGAAATTAATTTTTTTAGGAGGGGCGAACTCGATATTTATATAAAAAAAACTACACTACCTGACCAAAAATTTACACTAGCTATCATACTAAAATTTAATACTACTGATGAAAATTACAAGGGGGTGACGCCCCTCTCCCCCGGCCCCTAAGAAGCTCCGCCCATGATTAAAACCTATATTTTTTAGGGTTTAAACCATCAACCTTTTGGTTATAACACACATCATTTAGTCACTAACATGCCAATTTTGACTCATTTAATTATATGTAATTGTTAATAGGATATATGACAAATGTTTAAAACTTGTTATTAACAAAACCACTTGGAAAACATTTAAAAGGGTTTGAGCAGAAATGACATGTTAACATGAAAGTCAAAAGAAGTTCGGAATGAAAGGATAGCTGGTAGTGACCCAGGATGGTTGTCAAATGATTTAATAAAATTTTAGTTAGATATTAAAAGAAATGAAAAAGCAGTAAAATATTTAATTTTCATTTACATAATAAAAAAACAAATTAAAAAAGCTGCCAAAAAGGGAAAAGCATTTTCTACCAATTCACCACAACATAATCTATTTTTTAGGTTTGAAAACAATTATATATAAGTAAATAATAAATCAGTAAACAAAAGAAATAGATACCAACAAAACTGACACTTGGGCCAATCAAATTGCAGTACTTAGATGATCACTTGATAAATGTAATTATTAGAATAGCTTCAAATTTAGTGTTTGGTGCAATATACATGTATGAAGTATGGCACCACAAGTGTTTTTGGATGTTTATATACGTGTCTTTGCATGTGTATATTTGCACATGCAAATGATATATACAGATCTAACGGTTAGAAGCGGCAAGGAGATTACTTTTAGTGAGTGGTGTCTATCAATTTGTTATATTTGAAGAAACCATGACCAAATCTGAAGAGTTGTGTATGAATTTTCTATGATAATAACTAATAAGTTAGGCAGCGCGCTGATTTCTTTTGACGAATGAAACCCAGCCTTTGGAGTGGATTAGATTGTGATAACTCTTGCCTTACGTTTGTGGATGTGTTTTGAGGACGGCCCACAACTGGATCTTCTTAAAATTGAACATTGGAATCTTTTAAATTCCTAAGAACATTTACACCGTTTTTTCTCTTCGCATTTTTAAAATTACACTAAAAATATTAATTTTTTCTTTTATATATTTTAATTAAATATTACTTTTTATAACTTCATCATTATCCATTTTTTTTTTTACTCACAAACACTTTTAAAAATATTAAAAAAAAATTATAGGGGTTCAACAGTGTTTTCCTAAATAGGGATGAAGAGTATTTTTTTTTTTATTTTTATTTTTTTTCTACATTCACAACCATTTACAACCATCCTTTATAATATAGGATGCATACTCACACAAAAATAAAGAACTTACTATGAATGCTCTAACATGTTTTGAGAACAATCCATGAACAAATGCAAAGTTTATGAATGGTATATAATCTTAAGATTATATTGAGAGAAATTGCATATATGGATCATGTGATTTGATCAGATTGTATGTTTGGTTTAAGACTTTAAAAATTACAAAATTAGTCCAAATATTTGCGTAATAATTGCAAGTTTGGTATACATATTTTAAAAATTGTAAAGGTGTGTGTTCCCAATTTGAACGGGATCGATGAGCTTGGATCTTAAGATTCAAATTGATAAGAACAAAATTTGATGATTAAATGCTAAAATTTAATAATGATGAAAACAAAAGTGTTTAATGCTTGTTGTTTATTGATTTGATGATGAATTCATCATCCATGAAAGATGATGATTTGATGTTGGTGATGGAATATGATTCATACACACTTGGTGGTGATCCATCCATGTTACAAATGATGATATATGTTGTTATTTATACTAGTCTAGCATTTACAATATTTACTAAATAAACCCTAGATTAATACTTTTGTTGCTTTTGTTCTTCAAGTCTTCACCTTCAATAATTATTGAAAATCTTCAATTTCTTCAAAGGTAGAATACCCAACAAAAGGTAGTCCAAACTTTTACGTGGATATTACACTTTTGTTCTCTAAAATTAAATTTAAAATTTAGTACAAACTTTATAAAATGAATAAAAATTAAATGAATTTAATGTCATGAATCAAATTTGCAATAACTACATCAAAGTTTAAACTAAATTTAAAGTTTTTTAAGTCTAGGAATCAAATTTTTCTAAACAAAATTTATATTGATACATAAATAAAAATAAGAATGTTATAATGGCTACTCAAGATTTTATAAAATATTATATTTAAAAATCTATAAGAGAAAAACAAAATACGTTCAAAAGTAATTACAATAAACAAAATATGTTCAAAAGTAATTACAATATTATATTAATAATAGCTTTTTGGAAAGCCTACACACGAATCGGTTTTGTAAAAAAATATATCAAAATATAGATAAAAATAAGCATATCAAAATGATGAATTCTAACCTTCTTAAAACATCAAAATTTGAAAGTTATAAAAAAATGTATTTTTTTCACAAGTAACTATAGTATTAAATTAATACTAGCTTTAAGAATTATTACAGTTTGCTTCAAGAATTTGCATCTTTTATTTTCGCTAAATGGAATCGAGTGGGTCATTACGCCGAAATGAAAAACAAGTTTGTTAATTACATTGAAATAAAATTGACCATTACATAAAAAAAAAAATGATTCCTTCTCATTTAATGATTTTATCTTTTAATTAGAGATGGATGCTTTTTCGTTCCTTCAAAAAATGGGATGTTTTCTTTTTTAATTTATGACACCAAGACTCGACAGATGTCCCAACTCATGACCCGACACACCGCCCGACCAACCATCATCACCACCAACCAACGCCACCGTCAACGGCCACCACCATCACCACCGTTTTATTTTTCACAAATTTTACCAATAGGGGTGTTCAATATTCGAATCGGATTCGAAAAACTCGAAATTCGAATCGAATCGAATCGAATCGAAAATCACGAATTCGTAATTCGATTCGAATTTTCAAATTCGAATTCGAGATCTAATTATCGAATTCGAATCGAATTACGAATTCGTGATTTTCGATTTCGATTCGATTCGAAATTCAAATTACAAATACACACAAATATATTTATTTATTTTGTATATTAATTTAGGAATATACATATGATAAATTAAGAATTAAAAGTTTAAAAAATATATAATCTAAAATGTTAAATCTTAATTGATACCTTTTGACTTATTTGAAACTTGTAATATTTCATATATTATGCTTGTTTATATATTTTGAGCATTTGAAATTGAATTTGTAGAATGAATTTTAAAAATGTTATTCGATGAAATATTTTTTTTATTATATACAAATCGAATAAATTCAAATTCGATTCGAATTCAAACTTTTTTCGAATACGAATCGAATTCGAATCCTGTTTGAAAGTTTTGAATTCGATTCGATTCGAATTCGATTTATCTTTTTCGAATTTGAATCGAATTCGAATCCAGTTTGAAAATTTCAAAATTCGACTAATTCGATTCGATTAACTCGAATTCGACTCGATTTGATTCAATGAAAACCCCTATTTACCAATATGCTAATATTTTCTAAGCTTTTTGTTGTATGTTTAAATGTTGAATTTTTATCATAGCAATTCACAATTCTTATCATAATTATCACTTATGCTTTAGAATTTTGTAGATATTATAACTGTTGCTAATATGAGATTATTTTATATTTATCTTAATTGCCAGATGTTTTTTTCTTTTGTCTTATCAGTGAAAATTACGCTATCAAAATAATTTTTTCATTTAAAAATATAGTTTGGATATTAGCCATTATATTAACCATATAAATTAATACATATACATTCCTAAGTAGCAACATCCATTGATAATATAACACATCAGATTAAAATTTATACACACACTAGATGGATGTGATTGATAGTTAAAAAAGAAAAATTAAATTTTAATAATTCCAACTACTGATTACTCTGGTCAATATTAATTCCAATGGTCAATATTAATCTCAACTAATAATTTGTCTAATACTAATTTTAACTTTAAGTTTTGTTAAACAATGTCAGTATAACTGTTAGTAAACCTCGTTGAGTTTTTGATGATGTGACACGTTTCGTCACGTGATATGTTATCAAAAACTAACGGAGTTAACGAACAATTAAACTGGTACTGCAATTAGTAACAAAACTAAAAATTAAGATTTATGATAATCAAATTATTAGTTGAGATTAACATTGATCAATAGCCGATAATTTGAATCATTAAAATCTGATTTTCTTTTAAAAAATCACACTTAAAACAAATGACAACTTTTCTAGACCATATATTTTCACTTACACACTTAGAAACTGAGGCTATAAAGATTGTAATGATCATAAAAATATTATATGAACAAATGAACACTAATTCAGTGGTATTGGAACAACACAAAGAGGGTTGGCCTTAAGCTAAGGTGATACCGAATTTCTCAGTCATGTCCAAAGCCTCATGTTGAACATTTGTCGCCAGATTCCAATCGAAATTATTGAGTAGCGAACCCAACATCATAGGGACAATACGGATTGCAAGTGGTAAACCCGGGCATATTCTTCTTCCAGCACCAAACGGGATTAGATCGAAATCTCGACCGCGGACATCAAGTCCAGATTCCCAAAATCTTTGTGGCTTGAACTCTAGTGAGTCTTCCCATGCGGTTGGGTCTCGTCCTATGGCCCATGCATTCACAAGCACTTGTGTGTTCTTTGGGATGGTGTACCCATTAAGTGTTACTTGTTTATCGACTTTTCGAGGAACGAGGAAGGGGGCGGGCGAGTGTAAACGTAAGGTTTCTTTCACGATGCATGATAAGTAGGGTAACTGTGACAAATCAGTCTCTTTTATGATTTTACCTTTACCAATAACTTGTTCCAGCTCCTCTTTGGCTCTAGCCATGGTGTGTGGGTTGCGTAGTACTTCTGTCATTGCCCATTCTAATGTGCTCGAGGTCGTATCGGTTCCAGCAGAAAACAAATCCTAAATATATATCATCACATGGAATTACATGTTAACATTGAAACAATATAGAAAATAACTAGATTGTGTAGGTTTGTCTTTTTAATAGCAACATCTTTATCTCAAAATTAGAGGTAAAGTTTATCTCCATCCTATCAGTATACTTATTTGTTTGTTTGATACAGCATAAAAGAATCTTATCATCACTAGCTTCCAAAATACCAAAGAATTGAATCATTTACTCACCAAAAACAAGCCTTTAATCTGTGTCTGATTGATCTCGTTTGGGTTATCTTGAATGATTTTCAAACACACGTCCAGTACATCATCTTGATTCAATCTTCCAATTCTCAACCTCTCATCAATCAACTCCTGAAACATCTCAAGGACCTTCCCAAAATAACGACTCTGTCTTCTCCGGATCCCTTGTGGGTCAATCCACTTCAACATCGGAAAATAATCCACAATATTCGGCTTTCCGGCCTCCGTCATAATATTTCCAATCACCTCATTAAACTCTTTACCTGAATCCTCATACGGGTCTGCTAAATCCTTGGAGAAAATAGTGTTGGATAAGAGATTCAAAGAGGTTCTGAAAGCAGCAAGACCGATGTCCACATGATCATTCGATAGACTAGCTTTCTTGCAGGTTGCTATTAGTTCTTCTACTTTCTGACTCCATAAGTGCTGGCTGGCTTCAAGGGAGTTGTTGGAGAAGATATGGGAACTGAGGATCCTTCTGTAGGTGCGCCACTCGGTGCACATCGGGAGCCATACGATCGAGTGGTGGGTGTGGTTACGGGCATGAACTGCGTCCTGGACATGACGGGTTGAGAACACAAGGTCTTGCTTTTGGAGTACTTCTTTGGCTGCAGCGGCTGAGGAGATGACAATTGTGGTGATATGACCAAGTTTTAACGACATTACGGGGCCATGGGTTCTGGCTAGTTTGGCTAGGGACCGGTGCGGTTGGTCCCCGAGCAAATGGAGGTTTCCGATGATCGGTAGCCGGGTCGGTCCCGGAGGTAAGTTCTTTGGTTCGCTGATACTAAAAAGATAGAAAGTGGTTCGGATAAGTAAGCAAGTTAAGAGTAGCCACACAATGGTCATGAACTCCATTGATGGATGTCTAACATCGGTGGTGTACGTGAAGGATGTTTAATTTGTTTGTAGTTTTATAAAGGGAAAAAAACAATAAAATAATCACCCATGCAATACAACTCGTGGAAGAATATTTTAATATTTAAACGACTCAAAAGTTTAAAAAATATATATTAACTAGTGATAAACACCGGCACGCATTGCGGGCGTAATAAACAGGAAAAATAAAGGCTCAGATACATGATCATAGCCAAAGACGAAGAGTCTCAGACGCAAACATTCTCATCATCATCGAAATCAGGCATTCAAAGATAACAGAAACACCGAAAGCAAGCAATAGTTTCACCGATCGAACATCAACGCATCACCAACATATGACCTCTAAAATCTAGGACATGAGGCAAAGCAGAAGACGATCCAGATGGTAATACCTACATCTTGGCTCAGAATCAATTCTTGGTTGCCGCTGCATACCAGAAATGGCTGCCAAGCCAGAGCAACCAAGATCATTTAGGGAAAATCATCACAGCCAAACAGACCCACAAAATAAAGCAAACATCTTATTGAGTCTCAAACACAAAACGTTTCAAATGAACGAAGCCCTATCATCATCGACATTGCACTTAAAGCGTACATCATATAAAGATAGAAATGTCACAGATCTAAAAACCCTAAAAGGGTATTAGAGACACAAAGATGCGTGGGGCAGCAACGGTGGTTGAACCACCACAATTGCCATATGCAACCACCTCGAAAACCCTAAAGAAGTTGAAGGGCACAAAGGCGGCTGAACTACCAACATCGTCACCTACAGGACGTCAGAGAGAAAGGGAAGTTGAAGGGATGCAGCATAGCCAACAAGCGACGACGAACCAACCGTGAAAACCCCCATCGCAGCCTGGCTCCCTCCCTCTCTCTATTACAAAAGGGGGATATAAAGAGGCGGTGGCGAAAACGCAACAGCCATCGTCGCCATCACCACCATCAAATGCGGGGGCACAGTGAAAAGGGCACCGCCATCGTCGCCTTTGCTATCACCGTTAACCCTTAGAGCCCTTCAGCCAAAGAGCACAAGCCCCACACACACCTCGTAAACCCCATCAAGAAAACCCTACTCTGCATTTGGTTTAAGGAAGAAGGACGACCAGCCGAGAGGCGGCGGCGGCCAACCCGGACCAACCACCACCCTCGCTGCATAGCGGCCATTGTCTCCGCCGTCTCTGGCAACACCAACCTCCACACCATCGTCGGCACCCCACCACCATAAAGGGGTGAAATGAGCCATCTAAGAGATAAGAGCCAACAACACACAACCCCAGCAATGTGAAATACCGAAAATACCCTGAAATCACTATTAATCATATTGCTTTTTTTATAGTATAGAATAATTCAACAATATACAGTAAAGATACAATTTCATCATGATAAATTGGAAGTTACATTAATTCAGTTGGAAATAGTTTGAAATTTGCTTGATGAATTTTTTTTCCTATTTCCGTACAATGATTTACGAGAAATCTAGATGTGTATTTTTGTTATTCATTAAATAGAAAGCGTGTTTAGAAAATATAATAATAGTTGATAACACATGAAGATGTGATAATTTGTATTAGAATTTTCACAATTTACTTTTAGAAATTATATTGGTCCCACACTGTTAATAAGTTGCTAACATCTTTAGTCGTTTTCGCTAGCATGTCAAATTTTAAAACAATCATCATACTCATTTTTTTTTAAATAAAATAAAATAAAGCAAAAAAACAAACATAAATTTACTCACCACGTTCTAGTATCCCCACCCACTCGAAAAAGGAAAAATTACGAAAATACACATTTGATCAAATCATATTACGAAACTAACCATTGACCTTTTTTTATATGAAAATAACCAAAGCATATTGACCCTCGCTTTTGGTGAGGAAAACACATAAATCCTCTCCCACGTAGACAACTTTTTCCTCGCTGACGTGACATTTCTCTCGCCCACGTATTTTTCATATACCACCCAACTCAGCGAGGGACACGAGAAACGAGGCGAGGGATTTGACCCTCTCCTCGCCTAGTCAGCGAGGGACACGATCCTCAAGGCGAGGAACATCAATGACGTCTCTTCGAACCACCGCCTATCATATCACTGTCCCCTCTCTTCCTGTATGACTTGGACTTCAATCGTCGCAAATGATTGTTTTTTAGAATTGAAAATGTAAATATTCATAATTGTTTGCAAAATCTCTTAAATAAAACTTGAGGGGTTGAAGCTGGTTAAATCAAATGGGTCCTCCTATAGAGACACCCACCCAGATAAATCGACACCCCCCTATACGTCACGTATGGGTACATACACGGCGTATAGGGTCGAATACACTGAAAACGAGAAAAATTCAGGGGGCTGTCAGAGAGCTATACGCCCCATATATCCCTATACAACTCCCCTATACGACACAAATAGGGCTATACGACGCGTATAGCGAATTTCGACACTGACTACGAGAAAAAATTCAAGGGGCTGTCAGATGGCTATACGACACATATAGCCATATACGACACATATAGCTCTATACGACCCCCCCCCCCCCCTATACGACGCGTATGGGGCTATACGACACGTATAGAAATCATGGGGTGTTGATTTAAAATCATGGGGTGTCTATTTAACGGGTCCCAATCAAATTTGAATAAAAACATTAGGAACGGAAGTTAAGTATCATTTACTACGGACAAACTTCAAATCTGAATTTGAGGAAAATAGAGGGTATGAACCATGGAAAAATCTTCAAACTTAGCTGCTAAAATTATTAGAATCGTCCAAATCACCTTGGGGAGTATTTCTATCCATCAAATCGTCCTATTTAGTTCACATGAACATTAATATGATCCAAACTTGAAATTTCAAAAATTAATTGTTCTTAGAATGTTTAACAGCTTAGAATATTTACATATAGTGATTAATTAGAGCTTGTTGGTCTTTAATTAAAGTGAAGATTAATTGTCTAAACAAACAATAAACAGCTCATGTGGAATTCGATATCAAACCATCAAACATACGACTCTTATATAGATATAATATAGAGTTTGTATTGAATATTAAAATGTGTATGCAATGAGATGCAATTCAATATAACTCTATATTACACTTGAGATGCTCAAGATTCACTGTGAAGTTATTGGATGTGTTTTCCACACACTTAGCTATTTTAAATCGTTAAGCAAGGTTGGCTTAGGGGGTGATAACCGTTCTATTTTCCTGTTTTTTCTAGTGACACATTAGCATCACATCAGTCGTTCTCATTTTCCTCAGCTTTTTTCTCATTTTCTTTAGTATTTTCTCGTTTTACATGGTGTGTTTTAGTTTTTCCTCGTTTCATTCTTTTTTTTTTTTTTTTTTTTACAATTTAGCTTTTGTTTTTTAATTAGTTTTGACATTTCATACTATATAATTATTTTTTTATTTTTCTAATTATGTTTTGTCATACTGTATCTTTTATAAACTAAAACAAATTATTATTTGTTAATAATTTTTTTAAGAACAATCGCCCCAAATGTTAATTGACTAATCTTTTATAAACTAATAATGTTTTGATTATAAAGAACCGCCCAGAAACGTTTTGTTTCTAATGTTTTGTATAACAACCAACCTCCTCAAAAGACATTTGTTGGAACTTGGAACCAACCGGCCCAAAAAAATGATCAATCGCATCTAAAAAAAAAAGTTATCTTCAAAACCGGTGAAACCTAGTGGATTTCACTGGGCAGGGCTTAAAATACGCCCGGGTCCGGGGCATGGTGTTTTCACCCAGGGATGGTTTTTCCCAAACAATCCCCGGACTCCATAACATGGGCCCTTATATAGACGATCCGCGTTGAGCAATAGGTTTGATTGGTCGTTTTAACTATTGTCGTCTCGCCTTAGTTGCATATTTGATAAACTAACATCCTTATCTCATAATATTTTTTTTTTTGTTGTAATAAACTCTAGTTGCATAAATGTCATGCCATTGTCTTCAAGATGATTAGACTTTTATAAGCATATAAGCAAGCTGATGATCGGTTGATAAGTCCATATAGCTCCGATCCTTTATTTTTCAACCGAAGAAGAATCAGTTTTGAGAGGTTCAGTAGTTTTTACCTAAGACTTTGTATGGCCTTGCCCTTTTTACGCATTCTTTAGAAGTCTCTAGAGTTAAGTTTAGGTTTTAAGCTTGATATATGTGATAGAACTTTTTGTGTTCTCCCTTTTTTCTTTAAATACTTGATTACATTGGGTTTATAAAAATAATCTCTAAAAATTCTAAGAATTGAATGAAAAAGATAAATATAATTTTTAAATAAAACATATAATATCTGAAATGAGTTCTCTTAATATTTATGACAAGGATCAACCATCGCAACCCAAACCTCTTTTATATACAACTCTACCCAATTTCCAACAACTCACATGCTCCACAAACAATCACTGTTGCAAATTTCGATCTAGGCGGCCGATTAAAAGGCAACTAGTTGCTAGTCGGCCGCCCAACTTGTAATTTTTATGTAATCGGACAATTAATCGCTAGGCGGTTAAAGGTGATCAAATTCAGCCCAAGGAGGACCTAGGCGGTCTTAATCGACCAAAAATTGAAAATTCCGGTGAGTTTTCAGGTGACTTTCTGGCCAAATTCAAGCGACCTTCCAGTGAAATTTGAAATTCCGACGAAAATTTATAAATTCCGGCTAGATTTGTTTATATATAAATAAAACTAAACATTTTTATAAAAATTACATATAAAAATAAAAATGTGTGTATATATATGTAAAATTAAAAATTATATATATAAATTCCAAACTAATTAACCCCGATTAATCCCTAGTCGGTACCCCACTGCCCGACTAGCGCATAGCGATTTTTACAACATTGCGAACAACACACCACCAGAAAACACCACTGTTATCGGCACCAATTTGATTATGACACCATCTGCCACGAAACACCACTGTTGTCGGCGCCGATCGGAATATGACACCGTTAAACATATCATGTCAGCCTTTCTTTAATAACCGCTATGTTACCTTTATGAACAAAACCATTACCAACGGTTTGACTCACAGTAACCATCAAGAGTTATATGCATGCCGACTTCTTAAATATCTTTTAGAAAGGAGTTACCAAATTGAGAGTAAACAAGCCAAGAAATTAAAATGATACATTTTTAACTACAATCTAAAGCAGTGACGGATTCAGAGTACAACTATGGGGGAAAGGCTGAACATCCGGCCCAAATACATAAAATAAAGGGTGTAAAGATTGTAGCTCTCAGCCCCATATTGACTGAAATTGGAGGCCTAAATAAACATGGTGGGGGCCCTATTTAAACACGGAAGGGGCCCACTTTATACATCACCATAAAACTAAAATTGGAATTCAAGTTTAATTGTTTAATTATTATTTGTTAGGTTATATTCTATAATATTTAATATGAAAAACACAAAGTCATGAATAGTGTACAGGGGCAATTCTGTCATTTAAATTTTAATGTAAAGGTTATTTTGGTAACTTTAATTTGCTTTGTAAATACAGAAAAATATCATTATCTGTCATTTCTTTTTCATTGTCATTTCTTCTTCATTGTTATGTAAAGAGAGAAATATAAATGGGATAGGGAAAGAGATACCGTCTTGCCGCCACTATCTCGCCGCCATCATCTTACCGCCACCGTTGCGTCTATGCCGTCACACCATCACCGCTGCTACAACACATCATCAGTGCTCGCTACTGCTACCGGGGAAACCCTAAAAGGTTAGTCATGGCAGCAATGATTTTGCACTCCGATCACCTCTTTCTTTCCCGATCTGCAACATGCAACAACTGTTGAGTCGTTGTCATCGCTTAAAGAGCTTTGCCGGGACCATAAAAGTTGTTCGTCTGGGTTTTGATGTTACGACTGGTGACGGGGGTGATGACGGTGAGGGGGCCGTCGCGCTGTCACAAGTGTGATGATGGTGGTGGGGCGATGACGGTGAGGGACCGGTGGTTGGGGTGATGGCGGCGTTTGGGTTTTCGATTCATAGATCGATTTTGTCTCCAGGGGTGTTATAGGAATCCAGGCCTTTATGAACTTGGGAGGCTTGCTTGCTGGTGGCTGCTTCGGGTTATCTGCCATTTAAGGTTGTTAGCAATGTTTATGAGTTATGATGATTGATGTATGCTTGGTGTTGTTTGCCATGGTCATTTGTAACACGTTGATGATGATGGATTGTAATCCATCTGAGACGAATCGTTGGGATGAGGACCCTTGCTATTTGGGGGTTTTGACGATATTTATAATGGTGGATGTATACTTGGTGTTGTTTGCCATAGTCATTTGTAAGACGTCGATGACGATGGATTATTTTCCATCTGAGACATAGGTCCGTCGTATGGTTTTTTATGTCAATGACGGGATCCGTTGGACTTTTATTGGTTTGAGGCTATTTTTCAGGTTGAGAACACTGTTGTCTGGTTGTCATTTGTTGATGATGATGAACGAATGTTCATCTGAGACATGTCGTGCCTTATGGTGCTTCAAAAATGTTGAAAATATGGTTTTGTAGTTTCAAGCTGATTCTTGTGATTTGATTTGGGTTATGTGGTACACATATAAGCCATGATGAAGCTAAAAAAGGTTTCCGTTTGTTGGCGTGGCACGTCCTCTAGGTTGCAGCCACAACGGGCTACCTATTCTGAGCCTTAACAACTTCGTTTGTGCTATAAAAAAACATGGTTTCAAAATAGGTTGACTACTCGCGCAACGCTCGAGTTAGAATATACCTAGTTCTCCTGAATAAAGCAAGATGATGAACAGTGTTTTCGGGGGTATTTTGGGTGTTTCATATTGCCTCGGGTTGTGTGTTATTCCCTTTTATCTGCTACACTACTCATTTCATCCCTCTATGGCGGTGGGGTGCCGACGGTGGTGTGGAAGTTGGTGTTGCTGGAGACGGCGGGGACGATGGCCGTTTCGGAGCGAGGGTGGTGGCTGCTGTGGCTTGGCCGTCGCTTCCTCTAGGCCGGTTGTTTGTCTTCCTTAAAGCACATGCAGGTGGTGGCCGTTCTGCCTCTGACGGATCTGTATTGAGTGGGTCTTTGATGGGGGTTTGTGCGCTCCGCGTGAAGGGGTCTGAGGGTTAACGACGGGACTGATCGAAGTCGAAGTATCAATCAAATAAGATGTTAATTATGTGTTTCCATTCACCTTAAAATAGTTAGGGTAAGTAGGGTTGTCGATCCTCGTGGAATTAGTGGTCGGTGTATTGCGAATCGATTTATATGAAAACAAATAACCAAATTACGAAATTACTTAAAACTAATGCCTCTTGGCTATAAAGATTGGATTTTTAGAATGATTATCAAATTAACTAAGAAAACGAATTGGAAAGATTCAAACTTGATTAAGAAAACAATTATAGGAAAAAGCAACCAACTTCGGATCTAGGTTTGGTTTTCGGTAATCGTCTAATTCAACTTGATGGAAAGTCCTTAATAGGGATTCTGAATGTGGAATGATTAAGTGATATCAATAATCAAGACTTAATAGGTCTAAATACACCATACCAATTCAATTAGAAACCAAAACTTTCAATCATGTAATTTCCGAAAAATTAAATGATATTCAATAAAGGTTAACCAAAATCATTGCTTAAATAATCAAAACACAAGTTAAACTTATAAAAAAAACTTAATGGGTTCTAAAGTTTAATCCCAACAAAGTTATACATAGAGAAAAACCTAAACACACAAAACCTAATACCCGAAGTCAATCACGAGAAGATTAGCCGCTCATCGTTCTTGAATGATCATCAAAATCGTTGTTGATTTGCATTCCGGATGATTGGATTATGTTTGTGAAGGTTGGAATGGTGATTTAGTGGTCTAAGAAAGCCCAAAAATCATCTCCAAACGTATTAGGTCGAATAAGGGGCAAGTGGTTCCTCAAAGATAAGTAAAATACGTTTTTATAGGGTTTTAAAAACCCTCCTAGCGTAGCCTACGCTGGCCCCCATTCTGCTGAAATTTTTCTTGTGCTGGCGTAGCCTACGGTGGCTACAGTAGGCTACGGTGGAAGCCTTTCTGCTGCACTTTGTATCTTTATTTTCTAACCCTTTCAATACATAGTTTCTCCATATAAGCTTCCAACTTGCATGTTTTACCTACAAAATCACTTCCAATGCATAGCTAACCTATTCAACTTAATCACATGCATATAAACGACTAATAATATGTAATATTTGACATTTAAACATTTATATTGTCTTTCCAACACCCTTACATCAGGGACACCACTGCCACAAGGGTCGTCAACCTTTCGCTTACCGCCGCACAGATGCGGTGTTGGCGGTGGCCGTTTGGCCTCCGTCAGATTTTTGTTTGGTAGGTCTTTGGTGGGCTACGGACAATCGTGGTCCCCGTTTACTTCCGTCATCGAGGGCGGTTCATTAGGGATAGCTGCTCGGCCTCCCGTTTGAAGTTGTGGTAGAGCAGGCGGCCCTTTTCATGTCGGCGAGTGTGTCGGTAGTGATTGTTTGACGACCATTGTAGCTGCTCCTCATCTGTTTCTCTCTGATACCCTCTTTTTTTGGTCGATTGAGGCATTAAGGTTTTCACATTCACCCTCTTCTGGGTTTAACAGAATGAATGTTGTTACCCAATGCACCTGAATGAATCTTGTTACCTGATGCACCTGGTTTTTCTCATTTGAAGCTTTGATGTTTGATGCTTTGTTAAGTCGATGATGATGGGTATTTGCTCATATGAGACTTTTAGCATGATATTCATCTTAGCTTTTGATGATTTGGGCTTTGCATGTTGTTAGGAAAGATGTTGATGATGATCACCTTGGCTCATTTAAGACTTACCTGAACTCATTTGACCTCATGTGGTACTATGCCGGGTTGTGATGATAACTAATGTTGATATCGGTTGTTTTGGCATGACTATCATTCAGGGTTAGTAACCGCAACTGAAAGTTTTTTCTGAGCCCGATCCATCACACGCGCAACGCGCGTGGATGAATACACACTAGTTATTCTGCATTGCACACTATAAACGTGAAGTGCTTGTAAGTTGCAAGTTCGTATTTGATTATATTGTTTTGATTCTTTAAAGTAGTTTAATATTTCTTTATTTGCTTCGAATTGTTTATTTATTAATTTGTTTATAAATTGTTTAATTATTAGTTAACACTGAATTGGTTGTTTATGTTAATTTTATTATTTGAAAGTTATATAGTTACGAGCTCGTGGAAACTCTTTTTAAACAAAAGGTGTTGTAAACTTTTTATTATTTGTTTACCTCAAATTGTGTTGTTGAGTTTACGCAATCGTGTTGGTGATGATTTTTTGAATGTTTGTGCAATTTTTGTTGTAAAAAATATGAAATAGTTAGAGTTACTAATAAAAATGAAATTGAACATTTCGAAAAGATAAAAGCACGTAAAAGACAACTGTGAGATTTAGTTTCTCTTATTAAATTTATTGATGAATTGTGTTTTTGAGTTATATATAACAGTTATTTTATCATATCATTTGTTGTTTTTGTTGACCCCACCCATTTTTACCCACCCACAATATTTTACCCCCGTACTAAAAATTTATGTATTCGTTACTGATCTAAATTAATCATAATAATTGTAATCCTAATACTATATTATTGTTCATTGTAATACTTGAATTATTATCGACCTCATTGTCAATGGCATCATTTTGTACACTAGCATACCCCTAAAGGTGGAAGAGACACCTCATTTTTTACTATATTATTATTGTTCACTTCACATACTACTATAAAAATTAACCTAATCCAACATTTCAAAAGAAACCCTTTAAAAGATATTGCATTATCTAACAACAAGGTTGCATTTTTAAGGCGTAATGTAATATTTTCAAGACTTAATGTAACATAATATTAGAGTTGCTATAGATACATTTTGTTATAGCGGCTAATAGACTCGGACCATCAATATCGTGGCTAAGGGCATGATTTTACATATCTATACACCGCTAAAAGTGGAAGGGACATCTCATTTCTTATCTCTGCCATCGTAACCATCATACAATGATGTAATATCATCTCATTTAAACAAAAAACTACCTTAAAAGTTACAACATCATCTTTCTTACCCTAAACTATCCTGGCTCCATCGACGATAATATTAATGACTCATTAATCAACTTCCTCATTGGTCGGGTAAGAATCCAAAATGAAAGCCACTGCCCCAACCCGATTGCGGCACTTAAAGCTAAATACTTATATTTGTTATTACTAGGCTAAATTTTTATGTTGATTGGTTAATATATTATCTTTATTCTGAGTATTTATTTTTGAGTTATTATCAAATCTAAGCTATTAAACCTCACAATATGCGATTATTGTTGAACTATAAATTCATTTCGAATAGAATAGGAAATGTTTGGGTACAATTTGGCAAATGAAATTAGAAGTAGAAACAGAATACCAAACCAATTCAAGGAAACTACAAGAAGTTGCATTCAAAATGAAATCTGTTTCCGTAATAGTACAACCTGAAGACGCATCAAAACACACATATAAGAAAAGGTACAAGTAGAATATGCATTATAGTTGACCACCATTGACTTACAGAAATCAACAATCAACAACCAAGTGGCTCGTCGGCCGGAGACACTACAGACCTTGGTGCTCCGTCGTCACCACCATAGGCTTGTGCTTGACCTCATGTTCGGTACCAATACCAGTGCCCACAGCACAACTTCCACCTGCTCGATCAGTACATTGCAATGAGTCTGGTGCCATGTTGAGTACATCATCCAGCAAAGCGTCTCCACTACCACCAGTCTGTTCATGCAAAACAGCTGAGGGATGGAGGTGTGGAAACGGTAGGTAGATGCTGTGAACCACGATCTTCAGGTTACGCATGACGTCAGGAACCTTGATCCGAACGTAATTTATCCTCATCGGCGTGAATACACCGGCGGATGTCGTCACCATTAGCGATTGGCCTGCTTCGAGAGTAGGTAGTAGCGTGCCAGATGAGATCTTCTCGAGGTCAGCTATGGCGAGTAGTCGGTTCGGAATTATGTGGAATCGGACGTTATTGACGTAGGAATGCGAACCGGAGAAGATAGAAACGTCATCTAGTGCAAACACCGTGATGTTCTGGAGGTTCATTAGCTCCACTGATTTCAACTTCAACGCTAACGCGAGGATGCTGAATCCACTGTTGCGGAGTCTGAGCATAGCGTCTCGCAGCATAAGCCTCATGATATACGTCGGATTTTGAACGGATTGTTGTGCTACACTTTGCCGATTATCCGCCTGCGCAGGGAATGACAGAGACGTCATTCGCTCGACGTTGCAGGAGAATGGAGAGAGTGGAGCAACGTAGCCTTGAAGTCCGTGAACAACGACGAGGCCGTTGTTGAACAGATCTGGACGCGTGATCTCCACACCGCCGATGAATATCTTCGTGTTGTTATCCGCATCAGTCGACGATGTCACCGTGATGCAACGACCTGGATCCATCGTCTCGATCTTCGTACCGAAAGCGAGTTTCCTGAGGTAATCGTGAGAGAAAAGGCCAGGAACAATGTGTTCGCGAAGAAGACGAACAACAGAGCACGAAGAACACGATCTGATCGAAGCGTCCGTCGGAGCGAAGAGAGTCGTCGGACCGTTCCAGGAAGTGAACGCCGAGTCATCAGAGAGTGAAGGAACAGCCATGGAGAGTTCCTGAAACCCTAGGTTCGCCAGAATCGTCTCGAATGTCGACGTCGGTGCGAACGATTCGTGAATATCGTGAGGCGGTGTGGTGGCAGAAGAAGGTGAAGATGCAAAATCCGGTGGCGACGGAATAGTGTTGCCGCCGATGGTGGCGGTGGCGGTGGCTACCGGAAAGCTGAAGGTTGAGAGCAGAAATGCTACAATAACGAACGTGAGTTGCAGTGAAGGAGCCATTGGAGAATGAGAGCGTGAGGTTGACGATGGTGAAAACGCTGTGTGGAATTCGAAGCGGTTATAACGACTTCGAGAGGGAAAGAATCTTGTGCGATGCATGCATCATAGCGCTTCAAGATACCGGCTCCAGATTGCGACACGTGTAATTAAAATGCCTAAACACCATTCAGATTGTGCCTATCAGTTAATCACATTAAATATTTTATTTCTTACAACATATAATATGTAGGAAAATTTACAAAAATAACCATTTAACAAAATGAAATTATTAAAATATCGGTCAAAAAATAAGTTTATCCCAAAAAAACCAATCGAATCGCGTCACGTGTTCAGCTCTCGCTCACGTGATGAGGAAAACCCATAATCTCTCGTCGGCATGTTTTTTCCATGCGAGAAATAGGCATAATCTCTCACCGACGTGCCATTTTTTTTGTATCCCTTGCTGACGTGTCATATCCTTCGCTGACTCAGCGAGAGATTATGGGAATTCTCGCCTAAAATTACCAAACTGCCCCCTCGCCCATAATTAAAAAAAATACTTATATCGAAAAAATAGCGAGGGATTTGACCAAACAGCGAGAGGGGGCAGTTTGGTAATTTTGGACGAGGGATTCATATAATAGCGAAAGGGGGCAGTTTGGTAATTTTGGACGAGGGATTCATATAATCCCTCCCTGAGTCAGCGAAGAATATGACACGTCAGCAAGGGATATCGAAAAAAATGACATGTGGGTGAGGGATTATGCCTACTCCTCGCCTGGAAGAACGTGCCAGCGAGGAATTATGGGTTTTCCTTGTCATGTGGGCGAGGGCTGAACACGTGGCGCGATTTGATTGCTTGTTTTTTTTTGATAAACTTAATTTTTGACCGGTTATTTTAATAATTTCGTTTTGTCAAATGATTATTTTGGTAAATTTCCCTAACATCTAACATAAATCATCGGTTTATATCTTCGTTGAAAATATCAAATCAAATTATTTTTGTTTTTCAGATTAAAAAAATAATGATGAGCCAAGTAAAAAGGGTGGCAACATATAAAAAATGAAAAGATATGAACTTATTATTGATGGTACATTTTTTTTTGTCCCAAAATGAGCAATAGTATACTGATAAAATGAAATGGCCTTCTTAAGTTGGTCATCATACCAACCACTTTCCGTAGTTGATGCCAATAGGATCATGAAGCAATGTGACTTTAAGTTGTCGAATGTTCGAGATACATTAGAATTGCATAGGTCCATGAAGTATGTGTGGACTCTCTACCAAAAATCTTTCGTCTTCTAAAAGTTTACTATGATGCACGCAGTGGCGGAGCTTGAAATATTTTATAGGGGAAGCTGGGGTGAAATTAAATTTTTTTTTTTTTGGGGGGGGGGGGGGGGGGGGGGCGAACTCAATATTTATATAAAAATTTACACTATCGGACTAAAATTTAAAACTATTGGCCAAAAAAACAGGGGGCGGCGGCCCCCCCGGCCCCTATGAAGCTTCGTCCCTGGATACAGGACACATGTAGGAACTCATATATGTGGAGTTCGGCTTCTTCTTGTCCACGACTATCATTTAAGAATAGTATGCAATACCATTGGTCCATTAGCTTCTGTATTTAAAATGAGGTTTTATGTGGAGGTGATAACAATGAGATTCATTTACACCTAGATTGATGTGAAGGTTGTGTGGTGGATACTTGGTATTTGAAAAGACTGTTTGAATTGATTTTGATGTTTCGGTATTATGATGAATGGTGGTTGTGAGGATTGGAAGAATTGTGCAAAAATTCTTGGATCTCCATAGCCTCAAGTTCGAAGTTTGATTGTTGTAGGAAATGGGGAAATAAATTTGAATGGTGCATATTCATGCTATCTTAAGCTTGGAAAACACTGAGTTTGAGTTTGAGTTTTGAGTTCTCATCAAAAGACCTCTAGTTTAACAGCTGCATGAAAGACTAGAGATTCATGAGTGTAAACAATGTTAAGGAATGTGAATTTAGAAGAAAGAAAAATATAATAAATTTGTTGTACAAATTTTGAAAATCTATATTAAACGTTTTAAAAAAGTCATACTTAAAAACTTTCTTCTATAACTCTCAATTTCAATTATTTTTTGTTTATAAAGATTTTACTTTTTAAAAAACACCAATTATAAAATATTTTTTATTTTTAAAAAAGTTTGATATACTAAAAAGTTTTCTAATTTTATGAAAAATAATTTCCTTAGAAATAACATTAGTAGAATTATCTATTCTTAATTTATTAAAAAATATTTTAATCTAAAAAATTAAATAATATTATTAATAATTAATGTGATTATTAAATAGGAGAGTGAAGCGGAAAAAAATATTGATTTGTAATATAGTGTTGACATGTGTACTCCTAGATACCCTTTTATTATATTAGGGAGATTTTTACATATTTTATTGTACACTAGGTTTTGTGTTTGTTACCACTCCTTTTCACAATAAGTTAATGTTTCATTAAACTCTAAATGCTATTAAAAATCAACTTGCTAATGCGGACATAAAACACTTTAATTTCTTTAAATTCATCTACTAACCACAGTAACACTCCAAACTATTTTGTGCTAAACCAGTAAAAAGTTGTTTGGCAACTTCTAAACGATTAAGTGTTAAGTTAGTAAAATATCTAACTAGATAAAAGACTTTGAGTTAATAAATATTGTTTGATTGAACCTCTAAATAACTATATAGAATAATCTATCCCTTTAAACTATTTTATGTTGATCTCGCAATTCTATTTCTGGTTTTTAAAACAACCAACAAATACTTTTAAGTCCGATCACCCGGGTAAATCTACTGGCGAAAAGCCACACATGACTGCAAATATAGACAACGCTAGTGACCTGGCCCGCCCGCAATAATATTTCATACCTTATCCTTTATACTTTTGATGCTATCCAACCATTAGAAGCATGAGGGACTGATTGGTAATGAAGATTAATCAAATATTAAATTTAATCTAAGTTTCGAGGTCAGGTTATTCTCATGCTACATTCGCTGTATGCAGGTGTGTGGGTATTAGATTTTTCTTTTGCAAAAGAAAGAAAACTAATATCTTCATGTCATCTTTCATTAGCCTGTTGCTCTTGTGCGCATAAGCTAAAAGCATCTTGTAAAGAGGCACGACAACCATGTTTTATGGATCTTATTTTGATGGTGATAATATTATAAAATCTGTCTTCTCATTACATCAATATTATCCGTTTTGCTCACGAGAAACTCACGGATTTGTTTTTGTTTGTACGGGTGAAAACTTCTCAAGTATGTCACTCATCTCTGGATTGCTACCACCTAAACACGTTTAACTGTGGATTTCTCTTCTCATCCACAGCCAATATGCCCAAAATACGTTGACGATATTAGAGGCAGGACATTCCATATGAAACAGGTATCTCTCATGTCCACGGACGATGTGAGATTTGTCTAAAGTGTTACAATCACCCCCCCCCCCCCAATCGTCCTCGATGAGGTTTGCCCCACCATCCCATTTATGGATGTGAGATTTGCCTAATGTATCCCTCTTAACATCCCTAGGGACTCACCATCCTTGATGAGGTTTGCCCCACCATCCCATTTATGGATGTGAGATTTGCCTAATGTATCCCTCTTAACATCCCTAGGGACTCACCATCCTTGATGAGGTTTGCCCCACCATCCTAAATGGTACAGAGTGTCTCTAATACTATTTGTAATATCCGACCCCTCATACCACCATTGTTGTCTGTTTTGCCTAAAAAAGTTTACGGATATGCTTTTGGTTGCACAATTGAAAACCTTCCTAGGAAGGTCACTCATTCCTAGAATGCTGCCACCTAAACACGCTTAACTGTGAAGTTCACTTCTCATCCCTAACTAATGCACCCAAAACGTGTTGGTCATATTAGAGATAGAACATTTTGCTTATGAACCAGAAATCTTTTATGTCCACGATCAATTTGGGATTTGCATAAGGTTTTACAATCAACCCCCCTTTTGAACTCATCGCCCTTGATGGGGTTTGGCCCACCATCCCATCTATGGATGTGGGATTTTCCTAAGTTGTCCTTCTTAACACCCTCGGGGACTCACCATCCTTAATTAGGTTTGCCCCAATATCCCAAACGACACAGGAATAACTCTAATACCAATTCTAACATCTGGTTCCTCATACCACTAATATTGTCCGTTTTGCCCACGAGAAGCTCCAGGATTTGCTTTTGGTTGCATGGGTGAAAACTTCCAGTGAGGTCACACATCCTTGAATTGCTGCCGCCTGAACACATTTAACTGTGAAGTTCACCTTTCATCCTCATGCAATGCGTCCAATACACATTGGTGATATTAGAGGTAGGACATTTCTTATGAAACAAAAATCTTTCATGTACATGACCGATGTGGTATTTGCCTAAGGTGTTACAAATATGTTAGATACTCTTTTTTGATGATAAACAATCGAGTGGTTTTCGCTCCATAAAATAGGTTTATTACAAACTAGTGGGTGGAGCCTCATGTTATGTAGCAGAGGTTATAGAAGTTAAATTATTTAATTAAAATGATTAATACATTAGTACTAACCTCCCAAAAAAATATTATATGTGAAATGCTTATAAAAAGTGTAATAGAAAAAATACTACAAAAAAATAAATACCTCAAAACAAAAAAAAAAAAAAAATAGTGAATATGTAAATGGTGACTATATTATAATACTCTAGCTCTATTTTGAATTGTTTAAAAAAATTTGATATAGCTCGAAAGCTTTAGTATAAAAGCTATAAAAAAGTTCTAATGATTAAATATAAATTTGACATAACTCGAATGCTTAAGTATATAATTAAAAAATGAGGTAATTAAACGTAAATTTAACATAAGTTGAAGGCTTAAGTATAAAATTTTAAAAAAGAAAAAATTAGTAGGTATCAATCTGAAAAAAAAAAAAAAAACTAAGAGAAAGAAAATGTTATGGTTAGTTTAAAAAAATCTTTAAATGTTTAAACGTAAAATTATAAAAAGAAAACAAAGTACGTTTTTTATTAGTTTGGAGAAAAAGAAAATAATTGTGATAACATTAAGAAGACGTTGAGCATTCACACTAGCTTTCCCAACCCCATCCCCATATTCATACTAAAAACACTATTTTTTTACTCTTTATTTCAATTAAATAATACTTTTTAATATTTTTTTCATTACCTTTTCTTTCTCTTCCACTCACAACAACTTTTAAAAATATTAAAAAATTTATGAGGGTTGTACCGTGTTTCCCCAAATATGGGGAATCACGATACAATCCCCATAAATATTCCCCCTCCTTCAATCACAACCACTAACAACCATTTCCCAAAATATAGGACATACACTCATATAAAAATAAGAAACCTACTGTGAATGCTCTTACACATTCACTATTCATAATCCTTTTTATTTGTTATATATAGTGATGTGGCGGATGTTATCAAGCCTCTAATCCGACCTGCTTTAAACACTTATATATATGGATATTATTATTATTATTATTATTATTATTATTATTATTATTATTATTATTATTATTATTATTATTATTATTATTACTATTATTATTATTATTATTATTATAACTATATAAATATTTAATGATTATATATTTAAGTGTTTAAATAAAATAATACTTAAATATATTAAGTTATAAATATATAAATAACAAATGTATATATTTCAATATTAATTTAAAATATTATAAATAATATAATATCTAAAATAAATATATATTAAAAAAAGTATTAATTAGGAGAAATTCATTAAATAGGGGCAAATTATAAAATATTGTAAATAGCATTTGTGCTTTATGTTTAAAAAATTTATATTAAGTGTCTTGAAATTTAAGTAATATTACAAGTGTATCATGCTCAAATGTTTTATATCGATATAGATTATTATTATCATCATTATTATGAAAATATTTATTAATTATATAGTTAAGTATTCAAATTAGATATTGCTTATTTTTAAATTTTATTATTGTTATTGTTATTATTATTATTACTATTATTATTATTATTATTATTATTATTATTATTATTATTATTATTATTATTATTATTATTATTAAAGTATTTAGTACTTAGTTAAACATTCAAATAAAATAATACTTATTAATAAATTTAATGTCATTTTAAAGTATTATAAATAATAAAATATATAAAACAGTGAATCAAATAATCTTATATTATTAAATAATGTATTAATAATATGAATTGATGACGTATAATTAAAAGAAGCTTATTAAATGAGGGGTAAAATATGAATAATGCAAAGAACACTTATATCTAATGCTTAAAAAATTGTATTAGGTGTCTTAAATTTTTTATTAAATTACAGTCGAGTCCTAAAGTTATGTTTTATATAGTAGTATATGTAAGTTTCTTTTATTTAAAGATGATTTTGGTTTTGCCTTTTCGCATGTGTGGCAATTTAGATGTTTAATAGTTGAGGCTTTGAACGATGAGGGCAAAAGGATGACTTACGTACAGTAAGTGGTGGTAGTCAACACAGATCAAGTGTGTGCAGGGGAGGGTTAGAGAGAGATGGTGGCCGTCGACGGAGGTGAGGTAGTGGTTCCAAAGTAAGGGTGCTAGCAGAAGAGGGTTGCCAGAGTGGGGCGCTACCAGACGATCGGGTGTGAGGAAGGGGGTTTGAGCAAATCGATGAAATGGGATGAAAGGTGGGTTGAGGTAGAAAGTAACGTATGGCAAATGGGGGTAATTAAGTGGACATATGTTTCATTCAACATGTTTTAATCACTTGAAAGCTTAAAAGACAAACTAAACCATTAACAGAAATCCTTTTAACAAACCAAACGTAGTAAATACAAATCGATTTAAAAACAACCTCTTAATAGTTTTACTAAAATGCTATCTATTGTTATGATATCACAATAATTTTCACAAGATTAGTGTTATAACCTTAAGAACTTTAAAGAGAATTGAAAGAGCAAGAAGAAGAGAAATGTATAACTTATGAAAGTGTATACAAGAGGTGCATCTTCTCCTCTACATTGAGGTGGTATTTATACTACAAAGATCAATCATTTTGGTAGACAAGGTAAACTATTTTGGTAGATAAGTAGCATAGTAAACTTATCTACAAGTTTGACAAAGAGTTCATCCACTTGCTATGGTAATAATTCATAATACTCCCCCTTGGATGAAACTTTTCAAACTTCAAGAGTTTAAGTACTGCCTCGTTAAAAACCTTGCTAAAGAAAAACCCAGTGGGAAAAAAAACCTTAGCTAAGGAAAAAAGAGTGCAGCTTATAACTCCCCCTCAAATTGT
Organism: Flaveria robusta; assembly: GCA_025506415.1. Lineage (NCBI taxonomy): Eukaryota > Viridiplantae > Streptophyta > Magnoliopsida > Asterales > Asteraceae > Flaveria > Flaveria robusta. The sequence continues at coordinate 18,633,232 of CM046469.1, read as the reverse complement.
CTTCTGTAGATCATCACATTGCTTGTACATGCCGCATGCCAATATCATAAACATGTTTTCTAAAAGTTGTTTTAGGAAGTGCCTTTGTGAAAAGATCAGCTGAATTGTTACTAGATTGAACGTATCTCATTTCGACTTGTTTATCTTTAATAAGATCTTGAGTGTATGAAAAGAATCTTGGTGGTATATGTTTTGTTCTGTCACTTTTGATATACCCTTCTTTCATCTGTGAGACACAAGCTGCATTATCTTCATAGATTGGTGTTGCATTTTCATCTTTCTCCAATCCACAAGAAGTTGATATAAGTTGTGTCATAGATCTTAACCATACACATTCTCTTGAAGCTTCATGTAGTGCAATGACTTCAGCATAATTTGAGGATGTCGCAACGAGTGTTTGTTTCTGAGAACGCCATGAAATCGCAGTTCCTCCATTCTTAAATACGTATCCAGTTTGAGATTTTGCTTTATGGGGATCAGATAAATAACCTGCATCTGCATAACCAACCAACCCTTCTTTTGAATTATTAGGATAAAACAATCCTAAATCAATAGTACCTCGAAGGTATCGAAAAATATGTTTAATCCCATTCCAGTGCCTTTTAGTAGGGGCTGAACTAAATCTCGCTAACAAATTAACTGCAAAAGAAATGTCAGGTCTCGTACAGTTAGTAAGATACATAAGAGCTCCAATTGCACTGAGATATGGTATCTCTGGACCAAGAACCTCTTCATTATCTTCGCAAGGACGAAATGGATCATTATCAACATTGAGTGATCTAACAACCATCGGTGTGCTTAAAGGATTTGCCTTGTCCATATTGAAACGTTTTAAAAGTTTCTCAGTATAAGTTGACTGATGTATAAGTATTCCATTATGCATATGCTCAATCTGCAAACCAAGACAATATTTGGTTTTTCCAAGGTCTTTCATCTCAAATTCTTTCTTTAAAAGAGCAATTGTTTCATTAATTTCCTTTTGCGTCCCAATTATATTTAGATCATCAACATACACAGCTATGATCACATATCCTGATGTTGTTTTCTTAATGAAGACGCATGGACAAATAAGGTTATTTGTGTATCCTTTACTTGTCAAATAATCACTCAAACGATTGTACCACATCCTTCCAGATTGTTTGAGTCCATACAAGGATCTTTGTAATTTGATGGAATACATTTCTTTAGGCTTTGAGCTTAATGCTTCAGGGAATTTAAAACCTTCAGGAATTTTCATATAGATGTCACTATCTAGTGATCCATACAAGTAAGCTGTGACAACATCCATAAGACGCATCTCTAAATTTCTAGAGACTGCTAAACTGATTAAGTATCTAAAGGTTATTGCATCCATAACAGGGGAGTATGTTTCCTCATAATCAATCCCTGGCCTTTGTGAAAAACCTTGAGCTACAAGTCTAGCTTTATACCTTGTAACTTTATTTTTCTCATTTCGTTTTCGTACAAAAACCCATTTATACCCTACAGGCTTTACAGCCATCGGAGTAATAACAATAGGTCCAAAGACCTTTCGTTTGTTTAGTGAATCTAATTCAGCTTGCATAGCTCCTTTCCATTTATCCCAATCATGTCTATTTTGACAGTCACTAACTGATTTTGGTTCAGGATCATCATCTCCACTCATGATGTCACTTGCTATGGAATAAGAAAATATTTCATCAATACTTTCCATTTCATCTCGATTCCATAAGATATGTGTGCGACCATAGTTAATTGATATTTCTTTGTTATTTTCATCCAAATCCTCCTCATGAGGGGTTTTGGTATTCAGCGTTGCATCAAGATCATTCATTTTATGATCAACTTCCTTTTCATGAGTTTTTCTTTTTCGAGGATTTTTATCCTTGGAACCGACTGGCCTTCCTCGTTTCAAACGTTTTTGAGATTCATGAGTCGTTGTGTTATCTATTCGCTTATTTGGAATCTCAACTCGAGCTGGAGCATTAGCAGCTGGTATATGAGATTTAGTAACTCTATTTGTGTCAGTAAATGCATCAGGTAATTGATTTGTAATTTCTTGCAGATGTATTATCTTTTGGACCTCTGTCTCACGTTGTTTAGTTACTGGATCAAGATACAATAATGAAGGAAGATACCATGAGACATCATTTTCTTGTTTTTTCTTTTCTCCCCCTAATGCCGGGAAGACTGACTCGTTAAAGTGACAATCAGCAAAACGTGCTGTAAATACATCACCCGTTAAAGGTTCAAGATATCTTATGATGGAAGCAGATTCATATCCAACATATATTCCCAACCTTCTTTGAGGACCCATTTTTGTGCGTTGTGGTGGTGCAATAGGGACATACACAGCACACCCAAAAATTCTAAGGTGGGAAATGTTTGGCTCATTGCCAGAAACAAGCTATAACGGAGAGTATTTAAGATTTGCACTTGGTCTCATACGAATTAGTGATTCAGCATGAAGAATTGCATGACCCCAAATAGACACAGGGAGTTTTGTCCTCATTATTAATGGTCTAGCTATTAGCTGTAGACGTTTGATTAATGACTCAGCTAAGCCATTTTGTGTGTGTACATGAGCAACAGGGTGTTCAACAATAATTCCTACAGACATGCAATAATCATTAAAAGCATGTGATGTGAATTCACCAGCATTATCAAGTCTCACCCTTTTAATAGTATAATCAGGAAAATGTGCTCGTAATTTGATAATTTGTGCAAGAAATTTCGCAAATGCTACATTACGAGTTGATAACAAAGAGACATGAGACCATCTGCTTGACGCGTCTATCAAAACCATAAAATATCTAAATGGTCCACATGGTGGATGAATTGGCCCACATATATCTCCTTGAATTCTTTCAAGAAACAAAGATGATTTCTTTTCAATTTTCACAGGCGAAGGCCTTGTAATTAATTTTCCAAGAGAACAAGATGTACATAAAGGAATTTTATTCGATTGTGGGATCTTTTGATATTTCAATGGATGCCCATGAGTGTTTTCAATTATTCTTTTCATCATTGTAGATCCTGGATGGCCTAATCTGTCATGCCATAAGTTAAGTGTTTCAGGATCACAAAATTTTTCTTTAACTGCCATATATGCCTGAGGCACATTAATGTGTGTATAATGTAAACCAGACTGAAGCATTGGCAGTTTTTCTAATATCTGATCTTTGCTTATGATATGCAAATATTTTTCATTATCAACAGTCCTTGACTGAGTATCATATCCGTTATGATATATGTTTTTGAAACTCAACAGATTTCTTGTTGATTTTGGGGAAAATAAAGCATTTTCTATTATAAGCTTTGTACCATTTGGTAATGCTAAATTAGCTTTTCCCACTCCTTCTATCAGGTCTGTAGGGCCTGATATTGTATTAACGATTCCTTTTGTTGGTTTAAGTTCATAAAAATATTTCTTAGATCTAAGTATAGTGTGCGTGGCTCCACTATCTGCTATACATATATCTGCTTCATTTGTTTGATCTTGCGCTCCGGTGATTTTCATTTTAATCTTGAAAGTATAAAAAAAATAATAAGTGAATAACGACAATATTGTTATATTTTAACAAGAACTTTATTTAATCGAAAGAAAACATTACATGAAGAAAAATACATAATTGAAGATAGAAAAACACTTAATTGTTGCATATAACTATTATGGTTAAGCAACATGTGTTTCAGAGTTCTATGTCAAAGTCTGCAGTGTTCAACTCAACATTGAGATCATTAAAATTATCAACATGGTTCACTTCCTTCTCCTTTCTTTTAATAGAGGCTTGGTATAGTTCACACAAATGTGGAGCTGTGCGACAAGCCTTCGACCAGTGGTTTGTGCTACCACATCTAAAACAGGAAGTGCCATTATTTTCGGACCTACCAGCTTCATTCCCTTTGTACTGGTTGGAATTGTTATTTTGTGGGGCGTGGTAATGGACTGTTCTTTGATTTCTACCACGGCCATATCCACAGCCACGACCACGTCCACGACCACGTCCACGGTTATAAAAGTTACCTCGGTAATTATTTTTACCCTTAAAAGAATGGTTGCGATTATTAGGGTAACTTTTATCAAAAGAACCACGACCACGACCTCGTCCCCACTTTCTTCCAGAGTTTTTAGTAGCAACATTTATCTCTGGAATTGCTAACGATCCCGTGGGGCGAGCTTGATGATTTTTCATCAAAAGCTCATTATTTTTTTCTGCTACGAGGAGAAATGAATTTAAATCAGAATATCTTTTAAACTTTTGCAACCTATATTGTTGTTGCAAGTTTATATTTGATGCATGAAATATGGAGAAAGTTTTTTCCAACATATCTTCCTCGGTTACATTTTGCCCGCAGAATCTGAGGGTCGAGCATATTCTGAACAAAGCAGAGGTGTACTCGTTTACCTTTTTAAAATCTTGGAACCTAAGATTGTTCCATTCATCTCTAGCAGTGGGAAGTAGAACTTCCCTTTGGTGATCAAATCTGCTTTGTAAATCTTTCCATAAAATATACTTATGTAAAAAGACATCAGCTTTCGCTTTGTCTTGTTCGGAGCAAGCATTCCCCTCTTGTATAGTTTCTAAGACACCCATGGATTTAAGATGTCTTTTTACATGGGCCGTCCACGGCATATAGTTTTCACCATTGATATTAAGAGCCGGGAATTCTATTTTGGCAATGTTCGACATTTTGTTTCTAAACAAGAATTAAAAAAATAGTAAGATAATTATTAGAATCCATATATATCAATAAACATTGCGATACAATAAAGCGGTAGAGCTATAAACAAATACAGAAATAAGAAAAGTTTAAATTCTTCGGGTGGTAGTTCAGCAATGGGGATAAGAATTAAAATAAGCATTATGGTTGCCAGTACTAAAACCGGGTGTATCATCTTTGAAATATTGTCTTGGATAAACTTGAGAAAAGATATGATCTGTTTATTGTAAACGAAAATAGATTGATAGTGGTCAATTTATAGTTCAAAATTATAACCGTTTGTAACGGTTATGTGATTGTTTACAACGGCTATATAACCGTTTATAACGGCTATATAACTCTCGTGTGTGTATATATCGACAATAATTTTTTTTTTTTAAATAAAATATATAAGTGTAAGATTATGTTACAAAAACGGAAATATTAGTTGTATAAATAAGAACGACAATTTAGGATAAGAATAAGACGTTAGTACGAATAAATGTTAGTAAACATAAAAAAAATGTTAGTTGTATAAAGTTAGTTGACATAAAAGGAAATGTTAGTTGTATAAATAAAGATTAAGTAAAAGTTAGATGCATAAGTAAATGTTAGTTGCATAAGTAAAAGTTAGTTGACATAAAATAAAATGTTAGTTGCATAATCAAAAGTTAGATGCATAAATAAAAGTTATTTTGTTAGTAGTTTCATGGTTATCAAGTCCATAATAAGATCTCCTTTATGCTTACTTTATTTATATTAGTTATCTTCTCAATATAAGATATTGTATATTATTACTTAATGAAGCCCTTACCTTGATTATTGGATGACTTTGAGCTTTATTGATCTTCTTGTTTAGAGTTTAAGAGCTCTCGTGCTGATAACGTGTTATGATATCACAATAATTTTCACAAGATTAGTGTTATAACCTTAAGAACTTTAAAGAGAATTGAAAGAGCAAGAAGAAGAGAAATGTATAACTTATGAAAGTGTATACAAGAGGTGCATCTTCTCCTCTACATTGAGGTGGTATTTATACTACAAAGATCAATCATTTTGGTAGACAAGGTAAACTATTTTGGTAGATAAGTAGCATAGTAAACTTATTTACAAATTTGATAAAGAGTTCATCCACTTGCTATGGTAATAATTCATAATATCTATCAGTTTCTAAAAAAGAAAACACTTCCCATTTTGGAGATGAAAGTGGCATAAGTTAAAGTACAAGGACCTAAAACCAGAAAACACATACTTCGTAGCCCCACAACCACTTATACCCATTCTCGTTTCTCTCCGTACAAAATCATCCTCCATTTTCCACCGCCTCCGGAATTTCAATTCTCCCCGCCGGCGAACAATGGTATCGGACTCCGACCTCGTCGATCGCCTCCGGGAGTTCTTAAGCACCTCGGATTTAACCACCACCACAACCTCCAGCATCCGCCGCCAGCTTGAGCAAGAATTTGGGATCGATTTAACGGATAAAAAGGCGTTTATTCGGGAACAAATCGATCTGTATCTTGAGAATCAGCAACAGAACGAAGACGATAACGAAGGAAACGAGGAGGAAGAACAAGAGGAAGGTGAAGATGAGGTTGAAGAAGAAGAAGATGGAGAAGAAGACGGCAATGGCAAGAGTGGCGGTAGCAGAAAACGAGGGTTAGATGCTAATTCTTATTTTTGAATCATGATTTTGTTAGTTTTGAATTGGTATTGGATTCAATTTTAGAGCTTGTACACTCCGTTTGATATTCGAATTCGTTACCCTACGATCCAATTTGATTCATTTTGTAAGATTGGTAAGTGAATGAAGCATAAGAAGTAGCATCAATAGCATAATATTGATGATTAAGAAATGTGAGTGGTTTGATGCCCTTAAAGTAAAATGCAGTTCATTTTATTTATTCTCTTGGTACCTTGATTTGTATCTGTTAATTGTTGGAAAAATTGAGGAAATTTGCGGAGGGATTTGTGTCTTTTATCACTGTATACAAAATGCTGAGTTGCTTTAGGATGTAGATGGTGATTCTGATGAAACAGGATTAGAATTGTTCTCAATAGGTGTTGGATTATTTTTGCCCAAATGATAAGTTTTTGAGTTGAATTGGTGATCCTGAAGTCTATCTTTGTTCTTAATTTGGTGGACACTAGTAATTGGAACTTTCAAGTATTGGGTCATCTAATAGAAATTCATCAAAGGCATGGTTTTACTCGTATATCTTCAATTAATCTGCATATAAATTACATGTTTAAATGTGTTTAACAAGAATTGGGCATCTTTTGCATGGATGATTTGGACATCGATGATGTTACTTCTGTTAATAAATGCCTCTTTGTCTAACCAGGTCAAAAAAAGAGAACAAAGAGGTGAAGAAAAAAGGGGGTGGCTTTACCAAGTTATGCAGTCTTTCTCCCCAACTTCAGAAATTTACTGGGGTCCCTGAATTAGCCAGGACAGAGGTACTTGTAGCATTCTGCAAGATTTATTTTTAATTATTATTTTTGTAAGTTTTTTGATCATTGCGTCAATGAGATATATAATTATAGATATATGTGATATCTTGAAATCAATTTCATCACAGGTTGTTAAACAGCTTTGGAGTTACATTCGAGAACACAATCTGCAAGATCCAGCCAATAGAAAGAACATACTTTGTGATGAACCATTACGCGAACTTTTTGGTGTGGATGCTATAGACATGTTCCAAATGAACAAGGCTCTTGCAAAGCATATATGGCCATTAAATTCTGATGGTGGTACTACTTTTTTTTTTTTTTCTCACGCATTCTTATTCTTATTTTTGCTTACCATGGAAACACCGTGATCATAATTATCTTCTAGAAACCTAAAACTTTATAACACCCTTCTTGTGCAAAATGAATTGCTCTGGATTTGAACAGGTTGTTTAGTCTATTTATGATTGAAATATATGACCATGGTTTATACTGCAGCTCCAGTAAGTGCGGCACCAAAGGAAAAACAACTAAAGAAGGAAAGAGAAGAAGGTGAGAGTGATTCACGAGTTGTATTTTAATGCATTGTTACGGTGGTTATTCTTATTCACTGGAAATGAAAATATAAAACAATACGGAATTTAACAATTACATGCTTATACTTTGGCAATCATATCATTTACATTGTCATTCATCTGGTTCTTACAAAAATTAACTTATACAAAAGTTCAATTTGGGACAAGATAACTAGGGTAAGAACAATATGATGTAGAGAATGTTATCATCTCAACCATTATGGATGTACTTTATACGATTACTAGCATAGAAGAAGGTGACTGCGAAATCCTTATGTTTGAGCGTGTAACTGAAAAACGTAAAAGTACATAGGATTTTTTGCCTTTTTCCCTAACAACCATCTGCATAGCAAACTCCTCATAATCCAAAAAACCTAAAATAGCAAAGTAATAAAGTTTGTACTCACTTTGTTTGTCTTACAGATTCAGACGAGCCGAAAAGAAAGGAGAAGCGGCAAAAGGGTGGGAGCAGCAGCAGTGGCGGTGGTGGTTCTGGCATTCTGGCTCCGATTCCTCTTTCAGAAGCTCTAGTGAAATTTCTTGGAACAGGTGAAAACGCATTGGCACGTTCAGATGTTGTGAAGAGAATTTGGGACTACATTAAGCAAAATAACCTTCAGGTTGGTATGTCTTACCTTTTAATTGGTATATGTAAAATAACTAACACTACCTGCTCGGCCTTTTTATATCATCAGTTATTTTAATTACCAGAAATTGATGGTCAACTCAATCAGTCATGTTGTTTTATTCTTGCTCTTGAAGGATCCCTCTGACAAAAGAAGAATATTATGTGATGAGAAGCTGAAAGAGCTCTTTGATGTGGACACATTCAATGGATTTACTGTTTCAAAACTTCTAGCTTCTCATTTCATAAAGGCCGAAAGGTGAGTCCTACTTGTTAAGAACATGGAATTTTGCTTCAAACTATTTATCACTAACTGCCTCTGTTATAACCTTAGTGACATGTATCTGTTGTTACCATGAAATGTAGAAAACAAAAGTGATTACTGAGAACAGTTTGTTTTTTTGGGTTAGCTTCACACAAATGTACTTTGTTTAATGGGCAGATCGCATACATGATAGTATTGAAATTTGCAGTTTGCGTACTGCAGTTTTGATGGTTTGTGTATTTGGTTAATGGTAGCACAATTACTCCTTGTGGTTCAGTTTTGGTTTCTAGTTATTAATATTCCTGCCGAGTATCATTAAGAACCAAGGACAAGTTGGTTTGAGTCTGATTTTGGTTCAAGAAAACAAATGTGTATGGTTAGTGTTTGTAAGTGTATCATTGGAGTTGGTATATTTTGCAGTGTTGCAAAAATCAGCGCTCGGTCACCCACCGATTTGATTTCAGCTAATCACTCAATTAATCTATCTAAGGTCAAAACCAAACAAAAATTGGAGAAAATTGGTCAGAGTTAGGTAAATGTTGGTCAAATTTGGTCAAAATCGACAAAAGATCAGAGAAAATCAATTAAAATTAGTCAAAATTAGGTTGGAATTGCTCAAAACTAAAATATAATATATATAATTTTGAAAAACTATTGTATATATATATTTATGAATTTGTGAGTTAACATATAAAATTCATTCCGATTAATTCTTATTAGTTCGTATTAATCTCGATTAATACCTAGTTGGTACTTCACCGTTCGACTAGCATCAAGCAAAATTTACAATCGATGTTTTGTTAAGGAATTTTATGAACGTTAAGAATGAAGTGGTTTGATGCACAATTGTCAAATGCGCCAGGCTCACTTGCAAGAGTCTAGCTTGTTGCCTTGTCGCAAGGAAAAAAAAATACAATCGAGTAAAATAAGTAGCACAACTAAGGGAAAATACGAAATATATATACTAGGCCCATAAAAATATTGAAAATAAAAATTCTAGTTATAAAGTTATAAACAACTAATAACCCGACTATAGACTAACCTTTTTTCTTTAGCTAGTTCAGATTTAAATTATATTTAAATTTAAATTGTAGTTATAGCAATTTAAACATTGCATTGTTGAATCTCCATCAATAGCTTGCAAGCAATCTACTGTTTAATCCCTATCAATAGAGGATACGGTTTTTTGCATAAAATGTACGATAAGATTGATTACCTTACTCTTCATGAACTATTGAAGATCATAAATTTTGTGTTTTTTTTAAAGATTGATTACCTTTTTTATTTTCATCCCTTTTTAACACCTTCTCTCTTTCATGAGATAGTTCTCTCATATTTTCATTGGAACTTGGCCCTAATTCGACCTGAATCTGGTCAGATTGCTAGAAGTTCGTAAAAACGCATGCCATGCCATGATGCGTTTTGCTTGTGCTATGCCTCACCTAAGCGCCTAGGCACACACCAAGATCGCCTTTTAGAATATCTCCTAATTACAAAAATATAGCTTAGGTGAGGCATAGCACAAGCAAAAATATGGCTTATTTTTTTAGAATATCTCCTCCTAATTACAAAGACATACCTTAAGTATTTGAACAGTTAATCTCTTTCTTAAAGTATTTAAACCCTTCATTTCTTCATAAAGTATTTAAACCCTTAATCTCTTTCATAAAGAGAAGGTACTTTATCGCCAAATATTCCATTGGGACTAAAAAAATACTATATTGTATATTATGTATATTTATTGCAAAACTAGTATTAAAACAAGGAGTCGTTAACTCTAGGGTGATTTAGTGCAATTTATAAAAATTAAATAATTGAGGGGTGAAAGGGTGTTCTCACCCCACACCCCACAATTGTTTGGTATTTATATTGTTTTAAATTTTTTTTTTAAGGTTGCCGTTGGGGGGGGGGGGGGGGGGGGGTTTGCAACGGTCACAAAGAGGGGGAAAGTGTTTGGCGTGAGTGTGCCGTGAAACGTCATAAACGCAGCGTGGAGGGGGCGGGAAGCGGTGTTGTCGCGCGGCGCCGGGCACGTTGTACGTGCCTTCACTTTGATTGAATTGAATAATAATAAAAATTATAATAATTACAATATTAACTCATATTGAATTGAATAATAATAATAATAATAATAATAATAATATATTAAAGTATATTTGTTTATTGTATTCAAATCTAGCTAGTCAACTTTGAAACGTCATTTTAACCGTAAGCGCTAGGTTTATAGAGTTCCTGACTTACCACTGTATACTTATTACTTAATAATTTTAATTTCTACATTCGTATTTTTTGGCACGTAAAAAACTAATTTCTTATGCTCTTATTTTTAGTTATGTGTCTGTACGAGTCGAGTCAAATATAAAATATTTCAGTGCGTGTTTTTATACACACCTTGAGATGATCTATATTTCGACGTTCGACTACGTTTTGACGTGAATTTTGTTTAGAAATGAATCGGGTCAAATACAAAATGCTTTCATTCGACGGTGAAATTCCAAGTTACTCTACGTTTCAACGTAAATTATGTTCGGTAAGGAGTCGGGACGATTGTAATCTATGTGCTTTTTCTTGTATGCTTTGACTCGGTCCGCGTTTCAACATAATTATGTTTTAAAAAAAGGCGGGTCAAGCGTAATACTTTTTCTTTCAACGGTATAAATTCGAGTTATTTACGGTTCGACGTGAATTTAGACCGGAAGACAAGTTTGATCGATTGTTAGTCTATACTTTATCATGCTACGAATGATTCCGTCGCAACGTGTGGCTGGTGAAAGCCTGGTTAAGGTTAATAATCCTTACTATCCTTTGTAGAAACAAGTTCATGTCCATATAGATTGAAGTGAATTATCGAAGAAACCATAAATGTAGTAGTAGAAAGTATAGGAATATATTTTGAATACTGATTGCTTCTAACCAAATAAACTGAAAGACACAAAATGGAGTTTCAGTAAGTTGTGCTAATTCAAATGAGAATGTCTTCACAGGATGAGATCCTTGAACTCCAAACTCACAAGTGATCTTGAATCTGATTTGCACGCTCGAACCATCATCGTTAAGGTATCACAAGAAGAGAAATCTTCTTATGATACACTTTCATTTATTTCTTTAAACTTCTCCTTTCGGGTGTTCGAAAATCAGTAAGTGTAATTGTGTAAATGACTAAATTCACATATAATCCAACACTGAATTCTGCTAAATTCTTGTATTTTATCTAATAAAACTTAATCAAGTTCATTTGGGAATTGTCATTTGCTTTACATGTGAATGCTGATCAACACTATGAGTTAATATTAAACATACAGTTGTTCACATGTGAACCAATATGAAACAATATTCATATGTGAACTAGTGTTAATCTATATATAAGTTTACACTTGCATACACTTTCCGCACACTAGTACCCATAGAATCTTTATCCTACTCAAGAAGCTAGTATGTTTAAAATAGTACGTCATTTTATTTTTGGTACTTAACGGGACTAAAATATCGTACGCCAATTGCCGATGATAAAGACATAACAAACATTTAGAATATCCAATAATCTAAATACGAGAAACATAATTTACTATGCTTGAATAATTCGGTGTCGTTTTATGGATCAAATACTTGATATGCATCCTTAAATTACAAAATGTCAACACGCATCGAAAGCTTCACTCTAATAAGTATCAGAACCGTACCTATAGACAATTATATTTGAACATAACTTATGATCATTTAGTTTATACACATATATTTGTTCATTTAAGAACCTCAATATGTTAAGAAACAAAAGAATCTTATAGCTATTGACCTTGGTGTTTAATTGACATTTTAGTTTGAAAGAAAATTAGTAAATAAAAGACAGAAATATACAGATCTTTGTTTCTGTCAAGTGCATTTTTTCTAGTCAACATATTATTCTCTCCTCTTATGATTTTCGGCTAATATATTTTTTTAGTCAACATGCAAATAAGTTTGGAAACCGAAACACTTACAAGTTTTGCAAAGTACGCACATGTGCATGGAACTTTGGAAGTTTGGCTTGAGTTAAGGGCGTACAACCGGTGCTTGATTTAATTTTTGCTTTACGCAGGGACAAGAGAGGAGCAGGATAAATTCACGATCTGATGTATATAGTCTCAACTTAAAAGTTTTATAAAGTACATACACGTGCATAGAACTTGAAATTTTGACTTGAATTAAGACTGTTTTCGACAAATTGAACCTATAACCTCAAGTTTACAAATTAATATTATCACTCAAAGACCCACCCTTGCACAGGATTTTGGAACCAAATCTTATGCTATACTATCTACAACTTTGCATCTAATTTGTATTGTCGGTGGCTAAAGTACCACCAACCACCCTTTCACACATGGTTTCTCTTAAGCTCCTTCTCCCACCACCACCACGTATCTTCCTTTGTGTGAAATAGAAAGATAAAGCATAAAATAGAGAGATAAAGAGAATGATTTACTACAAGAATCAAGGCCTATAGCGATGAATCCTCTAGCGATGACAAGTGTTGTGTCTAGAGCTTAGGTTATAGTGCGCGACTATAGGTTTTAAAGACCAAATTTCAAGTTTGGTGCGGTGGAGGAAAATCTTTTCGGTTCTTGAAAAAGTTTTAACGACGATATGCCATCGCTAATAGTATTGGTATTTAATTTTCCTTTTCTTATCTGTTAATATAGAATATATAAAAAAATTATAAACTCTATAGTGACGACATCAGCGGCGACTTGTCGTCTCTATAGGTTTTATTAATTTTTATTTATTTTCCTCTGCACTTTTAATAAAACAACTACATTTTGCTAGTCTATAGTGACGACACCAGTAGCGACTTGTTGTCACTATAGCCCTCAGATAGGGTAAAACCATCCTGCAGCAGCCTTTGACGTCATTTCACCCCAAAATAAAAAAAACTCGACCTGCAGGTCATATCCCTGCAATTTGCGACTCCAACCGGGTAAGAGCTCCGACGACCTTCCTACGGTCCAACAACCTCATATCCTCGCAGATAATAATTTTTACTCATTTTGACCCTATTTTGATTAATCTTGAAATTATACTATTAAAGTATTAATTTACTATGAAATTGTCTCCGGTGACTTTCTGACGGTACGATAACCTCATATCATCTGCTCTCTTATTCTCCCTCTATTAAAGCGCTTGACGATGATCTAGTAATAAATAAATAACAAAAAGTTCTAGCTAACCGGTACGTAACAGAAAGAATCTTTACATGCATGATACAAACAAAATACAGTTTTGCACATAGGCGTAAAATAAATTTGCAAACAATATAAACAATAAATTCAAGTGTAAAAATCCTATATGCACTTGTGCACTACTACATTTGCTAAAATCCCAACGTAGGCTCATCACATGACTTCAAGAGGTTATGACATAGTTCACTTGTAGCAAGGTTCAAACTTAAAAACTCTTTTGGAGGTGAATAATGTGTTTACCACCTTCCTTTTGAACTTTAATTTGAAAAGTGTTAATATATAAACAAAAATAAATAAACTGAAAGTGAGGGGCAAATTGAATTATGTTGAACTAAATTATGAACACTACAAATGCTCCCAATCTCTTCCATCCCTACCAAAAGTGAGGGGCAAATTGACTTTTTGTATTTAAGAATCATGAAAAGAGAGAAACTAAAAGGGTCCTACTATTTAGACACCCACTTGGATAAATCGACACCCCCCTATACGTCGCGTATGGGTCCATACGCGACGTATAGGGTCGAATACATTGAAAACGAGGAAAATTCAGGGGGGCTGTCAGAGAGCTATACGCCCCATATCCCTATACGACCCCCTATACGACACATATAGCCCTATACGACACATATAACCTTATACGACCCCCCCTATACGACACGTATGGGGCTATACGATACGTATAGAAATTTTGGGGTGTTGATTTAAAATCATGGGGTGTCTATTTAACACATCCCAACTAAAATCTCAAACCCTCCATAAACTAAAATCATGCAAATGTCAAATTAGTAAACATATGTTTTTGTTTTTGTTTTATTTTTTTATTTTCGTTGATACTATATTTTATACTTATATATATACATACTAAATTTGAAACTAGATATTCGGTGTGTTGCTTTAAAATTTTATGACAAGTTAATAAAGAACTAAATTGGTTATCGATTTCTTATGTTATATGCTTTGAAGCATGGTTGGATCAATGTACCCGCAATGATAATAAATTAGTCCACCGAAATTTACCATACAAAATAGCATCCTCACAACCTCGAGATGTGTTGTTATTTAATATTGCAAGTCAAAACTTGCGTTTTAGACCTAAGGAGATGTGTTACTATTATTTTTTAATTCGGTAACACATTTTTAACACCCATGTCTTCACATAACTTATTCAAACATATAGCATATAGTTATGTAACAAACAAATTAAAAGTTTCTGATTTGAAGAAATATTTGATGAATGTACTTGTGGTTCAGTCTAGTGTTATATTAATTATTATTTTTTTTTTTTATGTATGTATGTCACGTTTTCATTTGCCTCAAGTTACATGAGGCGTAAACTATCCCTTAACAAGACACATAAGGCCAAGAGGTATATCGGTGCGGGTTCAAGCATGGACAAACAAGTTACTTTATACTTGGAGGTCAAATGTCATTTGTTTAAAAATGATTCGCTAAAATGGTTGTAACTTCAGGTAAAATGCTCCATTTTGGGCGTATAACCAGTCAAAACGATCGTTGGATCGAGGAGCACGTTTCTACAAACAACCATAGGCAGTTTGGGTCATTGTTCCGGCCCAAAATGCCTTATTCTATGAGTATTTTAACTTTTTAAGTTAATTTTACTTTTTATTTGGCTTTGTTTATGGATTAATTTATGGCTCGTTTATGTTTTAAATCCCATTTGAATTTTGCCTTTAATTTTGTATTTCTGTAAACCTTGGGAGATGATAAGTGTTTGAAGTTTATAAAAATCATTTTTCTCCCTATCATAAATGTGTGTTAGTGTGTGAAATTCCTGATTATCGGTATTCTTTGTGAGTTATGATAGTTAGAAGAGTTGTTCCTAGTATTCGTTATTAATCAATAGGTTTAATTGTTTATCTTGCTTTTGATTTACATCATATACTTCTTGAGGGAGGGAGGCACGAGTTTCATATTGGCTCATACTCACTAGCACACCGCTTCAACCATTTGTGAGCAATGAGTGAGAGGCTCACGCATGAATACACACACGGACATGAGTGGAACACCATCTCACATTCACTAAATACATATATATAGGTGTATCTATGTATGTTCACTTACACTCACTAGCAAAACTCCTCTCCTCAAATGAGTGATGAGTGAGAGTTTGTATCCCCAATTACTTACACCCACATGAGTATACCAGATGGCTTGAGGCGCAAAATGCCCCCACAAAATATGAGACGTTTTAATGGATTCACATAAAAGAAACAATTGGCTCTCTTGAGTACAA
This sequence comes from Flaveria robusta, assembly GCA_025506415.1. Lineage (NCBI taxonomy): Eukaryota > Viridiplantae > Streptophyta > Magnoliopsida > Asterales > Asteraceae > Flaveria > Flaveria robusta. The sequence continues at coordinate 18,617,163 of CM046469.1, read as the reverse complement.
GTTTTCTTTTTTAAGCTTGTTTAAAAATTCAATTTTTAAGGCAAAATACATTTATCCATATAACTTTTGGTAAAATTAGGGATGAGCATACAAAACCAATAACCACAAGTGACCTAAAAATAACCGAAATTGACTTAATCGATCAATTAAGTTAAGATAGGGCCATAAACCATTCAGTTACGTTTTTCGGTTTTTCATTCTTTCATAACCGAAATAATCGTAACTGAACAAATAACTATATATTCATAAATTTTTAATAAAATGTTAAATAGAGATAACACATGATATCACTACATTCATGCTTATCAAGTTTTTCCCGCCTCTCTCACATATTAATTGCTAATATTATTTAATTCTTTTTTATATTATAATTTATAATAAATTAAGAAAAAGATATTTTTATTAATGTTATTTTAAAAAAAACAAATTTCTATAGAATAAAAAATTGTTTTAAAAAATCAAAATTTTAAAAAAATATAAAGTATTTAAAACTGGTTTTTTTAAAAAGTAAAATTTTTATAAAATAATTAAAATTAAAAGTTATAATAAAAAATTTTATAAATAATATTTTTTTAAACAAAATATTTTATTTTATTTATAATAAAAAAATATTTCAATTATATATCATATATTAAAATATTATTTTATTATTAATAAATTTTAATTATATTTAATATTTTATTTATTTAATACGTGTAATATATGAATTTATTAAAGGTAGTATAAAATAAACTCTATCTCTCTCTCTTCATTTACAATTAGTCAACAAAGAAAGATGACAGTGAATCTTTATATCCTCCATTCCCAAAGAATGAAGAGAAACAGAGGCAGCAGCATACACACTTAAAGTCGAAGGGGTACAAGTTATGATTAGTGATGGTGACGCATCTAAGCAGAGAAGATGACAATAATTCCTCTACAACCTTAACCACTTCCTGCATACCTTCTACTTTACAATAAAGACTAGTTCATCATACTCATAAAATTACAAAAAAAAAAAAAGAATACATTTTTCATTCAATTCAGATTATAAGCCAGCAACTAAGTTCAACAAAAAAGAAAAAAACAAGGATACCTGCAAAGATAACTTGATACTGAAAGAATAGTTGAAGATGACATGAAAATCATCATCACGAAGGGGCAATGCTCCGGTCGTCCTCGCTGGCGGCTCTCTGCGCCGCCAGCGGTGGCTCTTGCGGGAGCAAAAGCTGGTGTGCTTGGATGTGGGGTTTGTGTTCTTGAGGCTGCTGTTGGATCTGATACATGTTATTAACATAAGTAGTACCTAATGATAAAGATGGTGACATGGTTGCCGGAGCGGTCATAGGGTTGAACCCACTACCTGCTACATGCGTTACAAGATCACCCGGCTGCTGTTGTGGTGGCGGTTGTTGTTGTTGCTGCTGCTCCTCATAGCTCCTAAGCATTTCTTCTTGTTCTCTAGAATTAATAATGGTCACCAGTTGTTGCTGATGATGGGCATTCAGCATCTGTGGGTGATGATGCTGAGAGTCCCGAAAAACTCCGGGACTCTGTATGCCCATCATGGGCTGCACAGTGTAAGGTAACACTGGCAGCGAGGATGATGACATGTTCGCCATTTGGGGGATAAACCCTTGATTCAAAATGGGCATCATTGCGGAAGGCCCCATGTAATTAGCCAATTCCATTTTCGCGTCTTGTAAATCTTTATGAACTTGCTTTAATTTGTGCTGAAGAACAGATATCAGTCCAACACAACCATATACCGGATCGCGTAGCCTCGCATCAGCCTCATATGCCAATGAATTAACCGCGTCTTCTCGTTGGGTGGTGTTGAGCTCGTTAAGGATTTTGGACACATTGCTGGCCCCAAACACCTTATGAACATTGGCAAACTTCTGAGGCTGGTCCGGTGGGAAATATGGTGCGAACACGCATTCTTGTGTGCATTTACGACGTAAGAACTTGCACGCTGCACATGGTGAATTTGGGGAAGACATGATCTACTTGTGTTCTTCTTCACCTTCAGATCGACCTGCAAGCATTTCACAAAACCAAATGAATATAACAAATATTTATTCTGAATAAATAAAAATTGATCATGTGATCATGTTGACAATTATGGCAGTGTAAATTATATTAGTACACATGAATTCCAACATCGCATTCATGTGGAGGCAATTAAAGCATTTCTTCGTGCATCGAAACACACAATTTCAAGTCAAATAACTAGTTTGATTAATCAAATCATACAAAAATCAAAATTAATATTTCTACAATGATGAAGAAGATCGATACGTACACACGAACAATGATTGCTCAACGATTCAAATGAACACGAGAAGCTAATATCTGTGAATCAAAATGCTCAAATAGCGAATAAACTTGAAGAACAAGAAACCGCTGATCACCGATCCTTCTAGATCTAGGTCTCCGAAAACAAAAATCTAATGATATTCATGTCACCGATCGATATTGCCAGTTATAAAATGATTGAAATTCGATTTTTTCTTCGGTTTCTAATTCTGGAAATACTCAAAAACGGAAACTAGATCACAAGAATCAGAAATCGAAACAAAAACATTCAACCATTCCATACAGGCGGTTCTAATTCTTTTAAAAACTCTCGATCGATGAGAATAACCTAAGGAAGCAATTAAGATCTTTGACATGAATATATTTGATTTCACGGATATATTTCGTATAATTATGAAATAACGAAAGATACATGTACCTTGTTAAGATATACGAGATGCTAGGGTTAGCTAGATGATCACCAAAGTGTGAAGAAATCTCGTGATCTGATCTTCATCATCTTCAAGATCCACAATCAAGATGTGAATGAATAGACTTCTTTGGATGGATTAATTACAACACACAGAAAGCTTAGTGAAGGAGAGTGAGAACCATTATCAGAAGGTTGAGGACGTCATTTGTCTCAGGGTTCGTGCATATTTGTGTGTGTGTATATATGTGGGTCATATAACTCGCTATTAATGAATCTGATGTGCGTGTGAGGGAGTAAGGTGAAATCCTAGACGTCCGATTTCAAGAAGGGTGTGTTTTGACCGTCGGATTAAAAGCTTTTAGAGAGAGAGAGAGAGAGAGAGAGAGAGAGGAGGTTGATGATTTAAATGCAATCTGAGTTAACTCTTTGTCCCTTCCTTGTCTTCGTTTTAACAAATTATTATTATTTGAATATACCAAAATTCTACATAATACTTTTATACCTTTTAAAATTCTCACTCATGTAGTATAGAATAGGAGTGTTTAAAAAAACCGATGTCCGTAATCCAATCCTTACGTACTAAATCACCACCACCATCGCGACTGGAACTCAGTGAGTTTTGTGACTTCAACTCCTTTTTTTCTACTTTAATATTTTTGAGCTGAAATACATGTTATCAATTCTATTTAGTTTTAACTACTTTTATGGTGTATGCTTACATGAACTTTTGTACAACCATTAACCATATTGAGGCACACACATATGTGAGTAGTACTACTTGAATTTGGAAGCAACGTTCCCAACTTATGTGGGCTACATCATTAATAAAGGCGACTTAGTCGAGACTCGGTCCACACACCATAGATTTCCACCATACATGTGTGTCCAAGTAGTGTTATTTGACAAGGGTTAACATTTACTCATTTGGACATTACTAACTATCTTGGTTGAGGCCTAAACTGCAGATTGATTGAAAGAACAAAATGTTTTATGCATAACACCTACAGTATAAACCATGGTTAACCATTTGAGTCATGTTGCGAACACACTAACTTTATAGCCATCGCATATTGGAGCATGTATATTAAGATGTTGAGTTGGCTGCTCGATTGGGAGCATAGAGTTGGACATTTAGTGAGATTAGTACCTATTGTATAGACATCTTGATGACTTGATTGTACTATTTAGACCCGTATAGCTGTGGTACTTTTTGAACACTTAGTATTGTATTTTATTGCTTAATGTTTTGGTATCAATGAGTCACACCACATCTCAGAAAAACTAGGGTGTGACAAGGTTGTTCTTTGGTTTGGAATGACCGGTGTTTATGACCCATTTGGCACGTTGCTTACCCAGCCATTTGGGTTTGAATTCAAATACTTTTTCCTTGGCCACTTTGGTGCCAAGCATCTAGTATTAGAGCTCAGCTCTCATAATTTTCTACAAGCTGAAATCACTTTAATATCTATTTGTTTTCTTTTCTGTCACACCACAATCAAAGGCGGAAACATCGGGGCGGACGAATGTAAATTGATTGCTCATAGCACATGGTATTAAATGCAATGAAATAATATTAATTTCAAATTATCATTGATAAATACTAACCAAAACGTTCATTACAATCAAATAAACATATAAATTATCTTTTATTAAACAAGATCTAGAATCCTAAATGTAAACTTGCATGTAATCCAACTAAGCTGGATTTTCTGAAATCACGTGAAAAAGCCACAAGTTATCTAAAGAATTATCCGGTGAGTAAACACATATTTTGCATTCATATATAGATTGATTTAAAATTATTAAAACAATTCAATTCATATAATATCAAGACTTATAATACAATAATGTAACATAAAAGACAAACCAAACATAATCAATCCTAATGACTGAATTTACTCGATCTGTAGATGAAGCCTTGTGATAGAATGTATGAATCCGTTTCCAATCACCACTCGAATAATCATATGAGGTGAGTTTGTAAAACTAATAGATTTATCATTGTTGTCGTGGTTGTTTAAATTAATGATTGTGTTAATATCTAGTTTATCTAATTTTAAACATAATTGCAAACATAATATGTTTTGAATTAAATTTTGAAATAAAATAATAATAAATAACAATATTTGAATATGAATTATATGATTTTCTTCAAAATATAAAAGACATGAAAATAGTCTATGAATAGTCACTTGATAGATATGATTCAAATACTAATATGATTTATTAGACACTAATGATTTTTTCACGGTCAACCTAAGAAATGGTCCTCCTAGATTAGAAAAATAAATATTTAAAGAATAGACATTGATGAGGGTTCTAATTAGGATTTATGGTTTTAACGATTAGTTTAAATAAAATAATATAATTACTTTATATCATTTAATTAAATAAAATAGAATAAATTGATTAAGTAATTGGAATTAAAATAATAATTCTAATTAGTGAATTAAAATATTATAATATTTAAATATTTTAATTTATAATAATTGATTGAATAGGGTTTGAAAGTTAAAGTGTGAAATAATTAATTACTTTAAATAATTAATAAATTGATCAAAGTAATTAATTTGATAAATAATCATTTAGATTGCATTTGTAATAACTCTTGATTTAAAAATTAGTTTAAAATAATATATGTTTAATTTTAAATACTTTTATAAAATTTAAAACTTGTAAATAAATTTATAATATTTTTATAAAACATTTAAATCTTTTACAATAAAATAGAATGAAAAAGAATTTTAAATTTTTATAAGGTTTTTAGAATTAGTTAAATAGTTTTTGAATTAATTTTAATTAAAAAAATAAATTTAATATTAATTTGATAATATGTTGATATTTTCTAGATTAAGATTAATTAAAAAAATGATTTAAAAAAATATGAAGGTGTCAGGGGTCCCAATCGGATCCTTTTGTATAAGGCATGCGTTCTTCAAGGGGGCCAAAGCCCAAGTTTTGGTTTAGATTCAAAATACAAGATAAAAAAAAACATTTAATAAAAATCACAAAGTTCAAGTAAAACCTAGAATCAATTTGATACAAATTGAACATGAAATCACTGTTGTTTTAATTAGATGAACCAAAAGGCTTTTGTCTAGAATGTGTATACAAGTATGCGTAAAGATGCAATTACCTGATTCGATGTTAGATGAGTGATATTAAGAAGAGAATAAGTAGCGACTTGGGTTGTAATTGAATCCAAAGTGTTGATGATGACTAGATCAGATTAACAGTTTGTATAGCTTCCAAATAAGGTGAAAAATGATAACCCTCAGCCAATTACCTATTAAGATACTCAGAAGATAATGAACATGATTGATGTAGCTTCGATAAAAAGACAATGTTGAAGGCAATTTTGTGCATATGATTTGAATGAAATTGAGGTTACAATGAGCTAAAAGGAATTAGTGGGGATATTTTGCCTCGATTGTATAGCATCAGTTTAAACGATATCAACTTGTATGAACTGAAGGTTTGTTTCGGAAGTTTTGACTCGAATTCGTGAATAATAAGTGTACGAATTACATTTTTCACCCTAAATAAGTGTACGAATTACATTTTTCACCCTAAACTTATTAAAACCCTTAATAAATCATTTATTAGTTTATGAAACATTTACAAACATTATAAATTTATAATTAAAATTTATGATTTAATTATTTATTTTAATTTAATAATGAAAACCTCATAATTAGCAACAAAACTTTCTAAATTTATAAAATTTATTTTATAAATTATAAAATTATATTAAAATTTCAAAAATTGAATAAATAACAACATTATTGTATTTAAAACACTAAAGTGTATAAAATATCTAATTAATGAATTTGATTTAAACACTAAATTAAATAAAATATCTAATTAATGAATTTGATTTACATAATTGACCCAAACGGATTCGAGTTTACATTAGAAAACAGGTCAAATGTTACATTTTCAACCATAGCCTACAAAGAAGATAGAACCATTGAAGAGCAGTTGAGGGATTTGCAAGATCAGTTTTAAGAATTTTCTCTCACCACATGAAAAAAATGAGATAGGGATCAAACTCCTCTTTGTTACTTATCAGAATACAATCAAAAGGATGATCACTCCCTCATAATACAATAAAAAGGATATCACTCCCTACCCTGGGACTATAATCCCTCCGGATGCCATAACCGCGATACCAACTACAGTAGTGACATAAAAGTTGACAATGTTGAGTAGGATTGAAGATTGAGTAGGGATGGTCTTATGAGGTTATTACATACAATTGAACAAGTGTTCGATCCTAAGAAATGAGGAGAAGAAAGTAAAGCTTGAGGTATTGATGATAAGAAAATATGCGTTAACATGGTGGGTGAATGTCTGTTCATAATGAGAAAATTTAGGAAAAACAAGGTGCAATAATGACATAAAATGAAAAAACTATTTAAATCCAAGTTTATGATTGTGTGATATCTCTAGGAAAGCTTCTCTAAAATTCATGTCATCAAGCAAGGGACACGTTTATTAATGAGAATAAGAGTTTGAAAATCTCCTAATGAAGTGTAACGTACCTTGGCGAAAATGACTCTTAAACAGGGCTTCATTACCTTGGCGGTTTGCCAAAGTTGCTAACATTATAGAGCTACATCCATATTCTACCTTGATAGAACTTAGGTTGATGGCTCATAAGGTGAAATCACAACAGAAAGCTCGTTTACAATTTTGTATTAAACTATATTATTATTAGTATTTAGTAATGATTACTGTTAGGGTTGAGCCCACGGGGTTGTTTAGGTTTTTAGGGTTTCATTGTAAATTCTATATAATGTAACCTAACCTATCAATAATAATCAATCAAGTCTTTTACCATCTTACATTTTGAACTAGTCGGATAGGCAAACCAATGGTTTCCAACAATTCAAGGACTACGACCATGAATGTTTGACAATGTTTTCAATGCCAAGGATTGGGGCACTCCGAAGGTTATATTCCCTTCGAAGGGCTCCAGCAATAGTATATCACTCGTGTTGAATATGAAGTTTTTAAGGTCCAAAGTTTGATAAAGAAATAGGCCCATGACAAACTGAAGAAGTGGTGGTTGTAAGCCCAGATGATGGACAATGTTTAACGGTGCAACAGGAGCTAAGTGGAATCGTTATTCAATGTGATGAAATGCAACGTGAGTCTTTATTTCATACCCGTTGCACTATAGGAAACAAAGTATGTTCACTAGTCGTTGATAGTGGGAGCTGCACTAACGTAGCTTCACAAATCATCATCATAAATCAAATCTACCGAATGAGCCTCATCCTTCTCCTTGTGACTAAAGAGAGTGCGGTTGGGATAGGATTAAACGACTTAAGAGTGTTTAGGACCATTTAAAAAAGCTTACTGCTCGTAACTCACTTGAAGCTCGCTCTAAAATAGCTCGAAAATAACCTGTCTTATATAAAATATAATGGGACTTTTATGAAAATAATTAACTAGTTGTATACAAATTAATATCAACTACAAGTAGGTATAAATTAATAAAATCAGTTAATATATTATGCACATACTACATAACCAATCATAACCAAGAAATCGTTCAAACTTCAAAAATTCATGTACATAGTTTTGTTTAGATACAATAAAAGAGAAAGAGACTGAATTATTATATTATATGATTAATTAACCAACTTATATAGGATAGTTAAGCGCGAATACATCGATGTTCATATAATATGTTAAAATTTAACTTTCATGTCTAGAGTTTACTTAGACGTCACACTTTGTGTCCCTCAATGAAATCTGTTTATTATACTATTTACATTTAAATAGGATGTCAACAATAAAGTACAAGTGAGTATAAAGGCTAGAGTACAATAATTTAATGTTCCTTGTAGTGGATTATTCATTTTTATTCATATAATTACACTAAAAATCACTATATTTTCTCTCTTATTTTCAATCAAATAACACCTTTTATACCCTTATCATTACTTTTTTCTCTCTCCTCCACTCACAACTACTTTGAAAAATATTAAAAAAATTTATAGGGATTGAACAATGATTATTCAAATATATCAATCAATAATAACATTGTCTCTACTTTACTCACAACCACTCAAAACCATTCCATATAATATACCAAACACACTCACATAAATTTAAGGATTTCATTGTGAATGCTCTTACATTATTTTTTTTTAAATTGTTTGTTTTACCCTTTAATTAAAAACATAAAGGAAAAGAAAGAAATTACCACCCCCTCTTCAATGAATCATAAACCCATAAAAATCAATAATTATTAACAAATCAAGTTCAAGAACATCTCTCTGATTTAGGTCAAAATCAAGAAAGAAATAAAGAACCAAAATTAAGAACCAGATAAATGAATAAATCTACTCCTTGATTTAGGTCAAAATTAAGAACCAAATTACTAGCTGCTCATGATCATCGGAAGATTTTTGAGAAGTTTGTAGGTCAGGGGTTGATTTTCATGTCATTGGGTTCTAATATTATAGCGGGGTAGAGACTAAAAGAGAGAGTGTGGTTGAGATAGGATTAAAGCACTATGCAGCGTCAGGGTGTTTACGACTGTTTAAAAACTTATTGTTCGTAACTCACTTGAAACTCGCTTAAAAATAGTTTGAAAAACCTGATCGAAATCGACTTGTTTGTAAACAAATCCATCAGGCTTGGCTTGGTTTATTAACAAACCAAACCCGAGCCAAGATAAGCTTGGTTATGGCTCACTTGTCAGCGAACTCATCGCTCCAATTATTTGGCTCGTTTAAAATTAAAGCCTAAATAATAAGTTATATAATTTATAAATCAAAATTATAACATGTTATGTAAACTTAAATTTCATTATTGCTATATAGTATTGATCACCATGGCCATATGATCATTTTAAGATTTTATAAAAAAACCGCATCTTAAAAGATGTAATATATGAAATATCATTATCATATCATTATTTCAACAAGCTAATAAAAAAATATAAAAATTATTACCATTTGTTTTTATATATATGAAGAAAAAACTAATTTTATAAACAAATTGGTTCTGTTTGGCTTCTTTATAAACGAGCCTACAATTTATACAAGCCGCTTGGTTAAGCTCGGTTTGGTGTATAAGCAAGCCCAAGCCCATGCCCAAGCTTGACTTGTTTATAGCCATGCATAAGGGTGTCATTGGAATGGTTATCGATACATTAGCTTTATTCAGTTGGGTATTTTCCGGTTGATGGTTTTTTTACGTAAACTTATCCATTCTTGATTCAAATAGTTCTAAATCAAACTGAAAATCAAATTCGAATTTTTTATCATTATTATTATTGGATTAGAAGGTGCCAAATAAGATTGAGCTATAACTATAGTTAGACTTGCCTAATGCCCAACTTAATAACCATTACTTGTTATTCGGTTTCCATTTAACCGAATTCAAAATTTTTGAAAACCGAAAACCCACATACCCAAAGATTGAGAGTTACACCTCTTGATTGTTACTTCAAACAACTAAATGATTTCTTGTGTGAGGATGGATGTCAACGAAAGGAAAGGAGGAGGGTATAGCTTAAGAGTTTTGCAGAGAATAACAACCGATAGGTCGAAAGAATGCACGGGTAATTTGGTATTTATTTTTGTTAACTACTTGTTTTTAAATGTAAGGTTAAACAGGTTACTTTACATCCATTTAATATATCTTTTCAAAGGGCCATAATTTTATAATCCAATAATAATGTAACGACTAAGAAAATAATCTATAAAAAAAAATGGTTCTTTCTAAAGTTAAAACTGGAAAGTGAAATATTGATGTAACAGGAAGCTAGTGCTTTGCAATAATTTAGTCTAGTTAGAATAATAAAATATAAAGTTTTTTACACTTCTATATTGGTTTATTTAAAATTAGTTTCCCTTTGATTTGTAATAGGGAAAGAGAGTCGTCAAAGACCCATAATATTTAGCTGAAGCCCCGTCAAAGTAAGCTGTAACAGAGTTTTGGCGCTGGACCAAGTCCTTAGCCGGTCAACATCCCTGCCTTTGACTTCTTCTAAGTTTTATTGGTGATGTTATTGACTTATTGTTTGTCAAATAATACCCCTCATCCACCGACTTTAACCTAGGGCTGGCAAAATGGATATCTGTTTAGACACGATAAGACCTGTTTAGCAAAAAAGTGTACTATGCATTTTTTTAATTTTTTAAAATAATTAAAATTAGGAGTCTTGGATTTATCATTTCTTCTTCTTGATACCTAAAACATATAACTGTCACACTCAAACCACCAAATCTAAGTGTTAAATGTGTCGTTTTCATGTTTGATACTTGTGCTAATCGCGTCGTCTGTAACCTGTTAAACACGATAAAACACGATTTGCCAGCGAGTTTAACCATTGCTTTGAAATTTGAGAATGTGGAAAGATAACCAAAAATTTTGTTGGGTGCAAAAAAATTGTTTTTAAACTCTAGTTTGTTTATTTTGCTGGAGTTATATCGATAACCTTTTGGTCTGATATCCTTTTGGTCTAATAACACTTGGTCTAATAGCACTTAATACATATTAGATTACTTTAGGTTTGAATTTCACTAAATAAAGGATAGTATGTGAATTTTATACGTAAATTTTACCAGGCATGTGTGGCGTTTAACGTTAGAGTTATAAAAAATAAAACATAATGAAAATTACTAATTTATAAATTAATTGTCATCATCATTTATATTATTGAATGGTTCGTTTTATCCAGTATTCTTTCTCCATATATGTATTAAAATTAGACTTCTGTATGGGTAAATATGGAATGAACATTCATATTCTCTAATTAGTATTTACACACACTTAAAGGTGGTATATCAGTATGAACACTGCCTACTTGCCAAGTTCCCATTGGTTCACGTGTCATTAAGGCATTTTTTACTTTTGAAAAACGTGTTTAAAATACAAAAATGTGGTGTTGGATATTGGACGAAACAAGCTGGTCGGGTGGTTCCCATGTATTCCTTGCATAATAATATAAAAGTTATTGTCGCATAGGTAAAATAAAAACAAAATTTTGATTTCTATTTTGATAAAAAATGATTTTAGCCACCTCAAACCATCTAAAACGAACTTTGATTAACCTTATTCCAACAACGTTGGAATAACTCGCCTAACAAAAAAATAGGATTTTGATGGCACAAATATTCTGTAACAAACAATACAAATTTAAAATACAATACAAAGTATAACCAAACAACATAAAATTCATTTAAATAGTACGAATTTTTAAAAAGACAATACAAATTACAATTAGATGGCAAAAATTTTAAAACAAATAGAACAATTAGAAAACAAAAGGTTTTAATATATTTAGGTAAAAAGTTTTTCTTGTATGATAACTTTCCCTATACGTGTGCGCACACACGTGTGTGTGTGTGTGAGAGAGAGAGAGAGAGAGAGAGAGAGAGAGAGAGAAAAAGATAGAGAGAAGTAACCTATGTGTTATGTAAGTTAAATAAATTTAACAAGTTGTATATCAGCAGTTATGTGATAATTTGTATGTTTGATGTCATAATAAGCTATTCATGAAATAATAATCAGTTAAAACTTAAAAACTATAAATAACAAATAATAAAAATTAAAGAAATTATAAAACTATATTTTAAGATGAGATATAAGTGAAATTTTCTTATGATTTAATAAGTTTTAACAAAATATCATAATAAGAATATTTATATTTTAGATTTATAAATATCTAATTTGACTATTTAATAAGGAAGAAATACATGAAACTAAAATGTAAACTACATTAAAAATCAACAAGTACTAACCCAAGTTATTTATTTATTATAACAATAAAAATTTATTTCTTATTTTTATATGTGTTCTCATAATTGAGGTATTTATAATCAACTTTAACTTTTGAAACGTTCAGTTTTATAAATTTGAATTTAATTTTCAAAATCTCACAATTGCATAACCTGGAAACTAACCAGATGAGCACCATCATAGATCATATGTAAGCTATACCTTGTGTTATAACTTATAACTATAATGTTGAAATGTTATATTAATTTTTGAATTCAAGTTTCACATGTAATAAAAAAAAAGTTTCATGTTAACCAATGGGTTTTCTCTCACATATGATGAGTTTCTTTTTGATGATGGTATGGAGTTGTGTACTCGAGTATGAAGATAGTCGGTCGAGTCAATCACCCGTCTGTGATACATAACCATTCAAAAGACAAAAAAATGTGAAAAGACCAATGTTTGTACAAGGAATAAAAATAACAAATTTTCAAAAAGTAAATATTTTATAAACTAAATTTCTTGAATAGATGTTTTTGAAATTCTTTTAGAAAAAAAAAAGACTAACGTTTTTAAAACAAGGGGCATTTACATATTTCCCCCTCTGGAACTCATTAATTACATATTTACCCAAACTAAAAAATTAGTTACATATTTTCCCTTTGTAAAACATATGTATTACATATTTATCCATCTTATTAATATTAGTTATTGAATGAATATTGTATTCATATTTTTACTAAGTTATTTTTATATAATTCTCTTACTAAGAACATCAATCACATATTTCATTCAATTCGAGTCTTCTATATAAAGAAAAACAATAAAATTCAAACTCCAAATACAAAAGTTTAAAACTTTATTCAAAACAATAATCATAGATAATCAACGTTATATCTCCAGATACAAAATACAATTGGTAAACTTTTAATCAATTATAAATAAAAAAAATAAATATGTAAAAATTTCTTAGTAAAAACAAGATAAAATAATCATTTGATAGGTTAATTTTAATGAAATGGATAAATATGTAATAGGTATGTATTAGGAAGGGGAAATATGTAATTGATTTTATGAATTGAGGATATATGTAATTTATGTTTTTAATAAAAGGAAATATGTAAAAATCCCTTAAAAGAAGATATGTGTAATTATTAGAAACCAAAAAAGGCAACTTAAATTTTTTAGTAAAATACTTTCTATAAAATAACTTTTAAGAAATGCTTTTCAAAGAATAGGAAAGACTAATTTAATACCAAAGAGGTGCCAAAAAAAAGATAATTGGAGAAAGAGTGTTTAAAAGTTAATTTTTGAAGACAAATTTGATAAAAAAAAAAACAAAGATAAAAATAAAAGGCTGCAATAGTATAAAATAATAAGTTGTCCATGGTCGATTTACTTCGGTACTTGATGTTGTATTATTTGTGTAGCAATCACATATGTAAATTTAACAATTTCATTGACTAACGATTTTATATAAAAACATATACGTATATAATACAAGTTGGTGTTTTATAAAAGTCGTGTGCTTACTCAGCATTAATATGCTAACGTTTATTTGATGCTCATCTTGCATCATGAGATTTCAATATTGGTTATGACCTGATCATTAAGTGAAAAACATGATTTAGCATGACAATTTTTTTCAAGATGCTAATGTGAAAAGACAAATATATAGTTATTAAAAATATTCTATTAATTAAAGTGTGTTTATACACTGGTAGTACACACTATATTTGTGTATAATACTACGATGTGATTCTAAGCATTTTTCTTGGATCCTACATGTTTTATATATTTCTTTGAATCATGAAAGTCCTTATGTTTGATTTTTCTAAATAGAATATAAATTTAGTAAACCATAGTGGTGAAATTGCTTTCTTATTTTCAATGATGTTTGTAAGAACATTTTTATGGTGTAATCCCAAAAATGGTATTATTTTTTGATTCTAATAAAATAGTAACTTGATATGACACGTGGCAGCATTACATTCATCCTTATCAAAATTTTTTCGTTTCTCTCTGCTATTAAATAATTATCTTAATTACCAATAATATTATTTAACTCTTTTTAGAATAAAAATAGTTTTTAATAAATTAAGAAAAAGATTTTTTTTTATTAATGTTATTTCTATAAAACAATTTTTTTTAAATAATAAATTTTTACAAAACATCAAACATTTTTAAAATTAGTGTTTTCAAAAAGTAATTTTTTAATAAACTAAAACAATTAAAATTAAAAATTATAATAAGAAAATTTTTAAATATGATATTTTTTAAATTTGGTTTGTTTTGAAACAAAATGTTTATTTTTTTTTTTTGGAAAAAAAGTCTCAAAACAAAAGTTTAAAAAATTGATATAGTTGTTTTATTATTTATAACTAGGATTTTTTCCCTCGCTACGCAACGGGAGTTTGATCATTTTTCTCCGAGTTAAACAGTGTGAGTTTGGTCGTTATCTTCTCAGCTCGTTGAATACCATAAAAACGAATACCAAATAGAAAGCCATAAACACGAATATCAAAACCAGTTCAGATAATACTAATGTACTCAACTATGCTTTTCGCTTAAAATTAATTCGATTCGTCACGCTAATAATACTGAAAAAATAATGCAACCAAAATGGTTAAAAATAGTGAATTTAGATTATTACATAAAATAAGTGTTATTCTATAGTTTTTAGAAAAAGAGGGGACCAAAAATGATATTTCACAAAAAAATCAAATGTCAAAAGAAAAGGAGAAACTTTGTGGCAAAAAACTAAAACAACAATAAATGCATAGTGGCCAAAGTTAGAACTTAACAAAATTCAATGGTTAATTTTGAAAGCTAATATAGCAACTGTAGCACTCAACTTGCTTTTTAATATATATAATAATTTTTACTAATATGTAATTTCAATCATATTTTATCTTAAAAAATTGCTTTATACTTAATAAAATTTCTTTATATTTAATATTTAATTTGTTAAACCCGTGTAATACACGGGTTTACTAAAACTAGTTTTAAATAAAATGGTTTCAATTTTGGGGTTTACAATTTTTCCATAAAAGTAACAGATAGTTTGAAAATTAGCTTGTTGGTTTTGATGATGATATGTTGGCTGTTTATAGCATGTTGATACATATTATGCTACATGTATTCACTTTACATAGAAAACACACGATGCTGATTTACTTCGGCACTAGAGCAATTATCATTGATTTGCTAGTTAATTAGATATATCATTTAATAAGTATTGTGAATCATCATCTAAGATCAAAATTTCAAGTCTTGTTTATAACATTATGTTATCATTAAGTATGATGTAAAATTAAAAATACATTATGAGCTTAAAAAACTAACAAATAAATTTAGCGAAAATGATAAACTTGTGGCTACGGGTTGTGGCTAGGCTTGCCAAGCCGGCTTCATTACATTTAATGTTTTCAGAATCGGAGCGGACAGTAAAGCGAACGTTTTACCGGTCCGTTGGTCGGACTAGATATAAGAACCGAATAAAATAATAATTTGTTTTTATAAATATATGTAAAAAGTTACTAAAAAATAAGAAATCAAATAAAAAAAACCTATTTAACCGGTCCGACCACCGGTTCAACCGGTCCGGTTTCCAATCCGACCGCCAGTTCGACCGGTTCAACATCAAAATTAACGGTTTTAAACACCGAACCGGACCGGATTGAATTACGGTTCGCGGTCCAACAGGTCGGACCGGCCAGTTCGGTCCGGTTTTCAAAACCATGATTACATTCACGTGTGGACTGAGTCACCCTTTGTCATGTTGGAGAAATAAATTCCCTTATCACGTAATCTTCACCAAATTTGGAAAATAATTTAGTATTTTAAGTATAAAAGTGGAAGATTAATTTTATACTAAAAAATTAAACTTAGTTTTGTAGTTTGGTTTAAGACAAAACTAATACATTAATAAATGTTAGTTTTGTAGTCTAGTTTAAGACAAAACTAATACCTTAATACATGTTAACGTTTTTATTAATTTTAGATTTGATAATTGTTTACCCTTAATAATCTAATCGGTTTCTATTTAGCTTGAGTTGACTATTGATGGAGTAACTCTTTTCTAAATCGGCTAAGTTGGTACGAATCAAAAATGATGAGTAAGTTATATGACATGTGGCCTGAAACAACCTTAATGTCATTCGATAAAGATTACTAGAGTAGAATAATAGGTACCATTGCAATTAATGTCATTCGATACTAAAGATCATGACAGGTGGAAGATATTTGGAAATGGAATAGATCGTATTTATAACTAGAGAAATAATACTGTTATACTCTGGTTACAACTATTGACTAGTGAGCCGGGCTAGAAGGCCTATTGGTAGAACTATCATAAGAAACATTAGATGAAGGTCAAGTTAATCTGTGGTAGGTATTTAAGCTTCTCTCAAAAAAGAAATTGATACATTCATTTCTCTTAACCGTATTTTCACTTAAGCACATACTGCATATTCTCTCTGGTTCTGAGCAGGTACGCATTCTCATATCTAATGTCAGACACAATTAAAAACCTTGGGTTATCATTGTGACAATTCTAACTGTGTATTACTATCTACTCCTTAAGTCATTTAGCTCTAGATTTTGGTAGTAACATGTAATGCCATCATCCATGGGACTAAGTTTCTTAAGTTTAGTCCCACATTCCTTTTATCAACCATATGTGCGCTCTTAGTTCACTCCAAAGGAGTCCAAGAACTTGGACGAAGATGTCGAGCTTCAGCGACATTCCTGCCTCGCCTGACACAGCTATAACGCAGACTAGAAGTTTGAGTGTCCTGTATGTGTTCTCGTATCTTTTGGGAATTCCCCCGGACTCATCCTAGAAATAACATCACGAGGGAGTTTTCCATCACCGAACAGAAGATTTCCCCTTGAATTTGTGAGGTGGAATCATGAAAAAATAAAGCATGGATCAAAGATCCGTAAAGGGATGAATAACCCAAAGGATGTGCGTTTGAGGTTAACCTATGAAGCCTCAACGTCATTAAGTTCCAGGCTATCAAGTTTAACCATGCCTCCAATAACCAAATTTATGGCTCACTCCATGTCAATTTATAAGGGTGTTCATTGGTGCGGTTACCAATTTGTTCAGTTTATTTGATTAAATTTATTCGGTTTTAAAACTTTTAGGCATAACTAAAAACCAAATAGGATCGAATTGGGAATATGCCTAACTGAATCCTATTCAAGTGAATTCATTCCGCTTCGATTTCAGTTAAAATTTGAAAAAAACTAAATTCACCTTTTGTTTCTTGGTTTCAAATATTAAGGGTTTAAAATTACTTGTATTAAAATCACTCTCCAAAGAAATTTCCTCGAAACACATATCAAATAATTAAACTATTGAAATGCTATAAATCTTCGACTTTGACTCTTTGAGAATTGAGAATGAGTTTCGATAATTAGGGTTGGACTAGCATATATAAATTTAGTTACTGCGCATTAATACAACCACTTTTAAAACGAATCAACTTTTTTACCATTCTTTTGTTTAAGAAATGCACCCACTTACTTTTGGTGGCTATTTGACTAAGGTTGAAAAGAGGTGTTCGCTTCATGAAACTTTAACATTTTTTTTAATTCTTTGGTCGGAATACATATGAGATCAGAATGGCCATCATTGGGCCAAACGATGCAATAGCTTCGATCAGAGCTAACTCAAAATGGCATAATCAGATGATTGTTTAGCCAATGATGAATTTTGAGCCACCGAATGAATCGAGGAATTAAAGATGTTTCCAATACTGATAGCAGCTCTAGCTAAAGCAATTGTAGCATCTCCAACCCCTGTTAGTTTTGCATCTTCTAACATCTCAACTTGATCATCCTCCTCACATTTTTTTTTTGTCATTCACGGTTTGATGTTCTAGATTCTCAAGCATTGAAGATGGTTTAACTATGACAAAGAACAATCAGAATTTAATCATCAGGGTATGTGGTATACCCTATGAAAGATGTACATAAGTGGGTGATGTGGCTTACACCAATGAGGAACACGTTTTCATGAGGTCTCTATGAGTTCTCACTCGTGAGTATATTCATGGCATGAGAGTAAATTGTGGCAACCACTTTCAACCAATTAGGATGTAAGAACAAATTAAAGTATTTTATTTTTAATTATAATATTTCTTTCAACACTTAATTTGATTTTTCTCAAATAACTTGTATTCGTTAGCTTTGTAAAAAAAAAACCAAAATACATCGTTTTGTTAATATTTTCATTTTGAATATTCTTGTATAAATTTTAAGAAAAAACGTAACTGTTTTCTTATAAGTATATTTCAGTCTCATAACTAATTTTGACACATCTTTTGTCTTGTATATGGTTTATTATGTTTTTAATGCATATAAAATAAAGTTTTGAACGTACAAGATTACCCTCTATGGAGATTACCATGGCCGTCCCTGAATGAATTGATTGTGTTTCTAAACTTGTTTTATTAATTAGTAACATTTTTTACTGTATCATAAACATCCGGTTTTTGAGGTCTATCCGAATAGGTGACACTGAACCGGTTAACCGACCCATCACTAATGTGAAAATATTCGATCTCTTAGTTCATATATGCGTGACAGCTTTTAGTGAAATAATAATAATAATTTGAACATGTAAGAAAGAAAACGTTTGTTTTCCGTCAAAATTTGAAAAGGTCAAGCGTTTGACCTCCATGGAGACCCTCGTTGAGATTTTTATATATAAATGCAAATTCAGAGTCACCTCTCCGTCCCCAGTCTCCACCGGCTTCATTCACCGGAAATAGCTGCCGGAGCTTAATCGGAAGAATGCTAATTCGTTGAATCGACATCTGATGCTATTGCAGTTAATCTCTTGTGTTTTCTGCATGATTTTGAACTGAATTGCAATGCATCGTGCATCATCATCATCATCTTCTTCTTCTTCCTCCGCTGCCGATGACAATTATATCAACAATAGGACTAATTATCGTATGTCTGATGTTGTTTCCTTCTTCTCCTCACTTCACGTCGTCGGATCTCATCACCGTCGCCACGGTGCTAGCTCAATGGACCACCAGCACCTCACAGATAACGACGTCGTTCAGGCTCCTTCTCGCTCTATCTCTACGCCACACGTCTTGCCTCTCCCTGAATTATCATCTCTGTTGAAACGCCGTGAATCTGTCGACAATGGGAAGTTGAAGCACGTTCTCCCCTCGCCTGATGAGGCGAATAAGAAATCCGGTGAAAATAGAGGAATATCCGACGCCAATTACAGAGATTCAAAAAGGTATGCGATAATCTCACTCTCTATCCCTCCAATTTAACTAGTATTGTCTCGTATTAGTGATCGTTAGTCCTACTTGAAATTGCCTAATTTCATTATCTAGGGCAACTTAGATGTTATAGATTATATACAGCCGTTTGCGATATATATCGATTAATCATATGCATGGTGAATGGAATCATAATTCATAAATCTGACCTTTATATGCTAATATGCCTTAATTTCACTTATTCATGGACATTTCAGCTTAGGTAGCTTAATTCGTTCTAGGACTACACAACACAAAGAATCTCAGCATCTTCAGAAATGGCCTCAAGGATTCACTTCCACAGCAGGCTCAAGAGATGGATACTCTGATGGTGAAACAGTCAGTGCTCCAACATCTCCAATCTTAAGTCAGGCAGCCTCCCAACCAGCAAGCAAGATGGAAATGAGTCCTGGAATTCAGTTATGGTCTGCATTGGAGACACCTTTACGAGATATTACACAAGGTGTTGCTTATCATAATCGTACTATTCCTCAGAGAAGTATACATGATTTTGATGGTTCAGCCGTTCATAGCGCAGAAAAAAGAACCCGTGTTAAAAGTCCTATGCAATCAAGCTCTCCACTGCACAAAAAATTGTTGTTTGAAAGTACATTTAGTCGACCTGACAGCAACGCCCAAGCTACAATGACTACTGTCCACCCTTTGCCTCTCCCTCCGGGAGCTGCTGGCTTCCCACCTTCTTCCCCTCCACAAGCCAGCAAAAGACCTGATTTCGTGGCAGATACACCAAGAAAGAGTCAATGGAAAAAGGGAAAGCTTATAGGTCGTGGGACATTTGGAAGTGTTTATGTTGGCTCTAACAGGTATGTGAAGGCCATATACCTGGCATTTTTTTCTCATATGGTGCATACACTAAACTATTCTATCCGTTAATAGAGAGACCGGAGCATTATGTGCAATGAAAGAAGTAGAAATACTACCAGATGACCCTAAATCTGCAGAGTCTATAAAGCAATTACAGCAGGTTAATAGTCAGAACTAAGAAATGAGAATTACTTTTGTGTTTCTGATTACTTATATATGGATAATAATCAGTCTTTTCATTTTCCTTTTCAGGAAATTGGTGTTTTAAGTCAGCTTAAACATCCAAACATCGTGCAGTATTTTGGTAGCGAAATAGTAAGTTTCTTTATTCTAATTGTAAATGGCAGTTATTTATTTGAAAGCATTACTGCAATAGTAGAGATTTAACATGATGTGTCTGCAGGTTGATGATAGTTTATATATATATTTGGAGTACGTTCATC
Organism: Flaveria robusta; assembly: GCA_025506415.1. NCBI lineage: Eukaryota > Viridiplantae > Streptophyta > Magnoliopsida > Asterales > Asteraceae > Flaveria > Flaveria robusta. The sequence goes on along the minus strand of CM046469.1, from coordinate 18,596,149 downwards.
CTGGTTCAATCAATAAGTATGTTCGTGATCATTGTGGAGGAATGACAGAGTCCATTGTACGAAATTTTACCCGTCATATTGTATCCGGGCTGGCCTACTTGCATAGCAAAAAGACTATACACAGGTAACTGTTACATGTCTTATTGTGTATTGAAAATTTTGATGCATATCCTCATACACGGCCTGGATTGGAAGGGAACATAAATATCATAAGCAAGACAATAATTGCAATTAATTATATGTTATGAGTATCTTCTTTTGTTTAATTTTGAAAACCACTGCATTTTTTAGGGATATCAAAGGCGCTAATTTGCTAGTTGATGCAAATGGGGTTGTGAAGCTTGCTGACTTTGGGATGGCTAAACATGTAAGATTTTAGCCATATCGTATCATCATGTTCATCTGCTTTTCTGTTGTGAATGCTGTATTAAAGGTGGCCACTTTGACCGATTTACTAATGAATGGGTCAATTTAGGTTGTCTTTATTTCTTAAAAACGCCAAATAGGCCAAATGGTTTGAAAGGTGTCCAAAAGTCTTAGTGCATACAATCCCCTAAATCGTTGTGGCTCAAAGAATTATATTGTAACAGAATATTGATGCATTAGTTATTTACAAAAGAGCTAAAAGATGGACAAAAGTAGTGTTTGCAGGTCAAACCAACTTGACCCACATATCTTAGGTACCTCTTTGTTGTAGTATTGGTTGTTGGTTCTGTCACTTACGTGAAACACTTGTTCAAACTTCAATCTTGTTGCACAGTTAGATGGGCAAGTTAATCTTTCTCTGAAAGGTAGTCCCTACTGGATGGCGCCCGAGGTATTGTGCGGCTCCACGATCTTAACATTTTACAAATTCTTACCATAAAGCCGTTTTGCTTTCGTTATTAAGTTATCATCTTTCCTGCAGCTCTTACAGGGTAAGCCACAAAAGGATGGTAATCCTGATCTTGCTCTGGCTGTTGATATTTGGAGTTTGGGCTGTACAATTATTGAGATGATGAACGGGAAACCTCCTTGGAGTGAGCACGAAGGAGTAAGCAAAATCTAGGGGTTTTTTTTGTCGATATTAACATATTTCATGATTCACCATTTAAAATCAATGTACTGCAGCCTGCAGCAATGTTCAAGGTCATGAAGGAGACTCCACCAATTCCTGAAACATTGTCACCAGATGGCAAAGATTTCTTGCGTTGTTGCTTTATTAGGAATCCTGCAGAAAGGCCAATGGCGATCACGTTACTTGAACATAAGTTCTTGATGGTAACTTTCATTTCCCTATTCAAGGTTACTGGTAATACATCATAACATCATTTAGAGATTGAAGTTCTATTTCTTCAGGTGCAAAACCGAAGAGCACATTCAAGATAATAGTAGCCCATGTTGATTATCTTCACATCCTTTCAAGCTCAGACCAAAAGACTCCCAATGTGAAAAGGTAACATGGTTTTGCTGCAGTTGTTGGAAGCTTCTTTTGCACGATAATAACCATATCAAGATCTGTAACATGTGTAGTAAAAGTTGTACACTTCTATGAACTGCCCCTTTTTCATGGAGTTTGATGGATGAACCCTTCCAATTCATTAGCTAGCTTACACACATAGCAATTTTGTTCTAATCATTGGTTTGTAAATCTTACTTATGTAGACTGGAATAAAATCATCTGATCTTGAAATGAAATTGAACCGAACCAAACTACTTTTTTTGGTCTGTTTTATAAGATAACATGGTTTTGTTTCTTTTATATTTACCAATGCTATTCTGGGATTAGATTGTAAATGTATTTATATACTCTTAGACCAAGTTACTCAGTAAAACAATTCAGTTTTATTTAAAATCAAGAGAAATTGCTGAAACAATGGAACTCCTCCATAGCTCATGAAAATTGGTTGGCTTGGTTTGGTTAAATTCAAGATCTTTCCAGTTTGATTATGAAAATCTACAACCTTGCGGGTTACTTGTACAGTTGGGTTTCATTCATCACTCTAAACAGCACCTGCATAAAACTCAAAGTCTGATCAACTCATTATTTCACCTTAACGTTGACAAGTTCAAAGCTCTATCTATGACACACCCGCCGTATGAAAAAAAAAGTATATGTTCAAACTCATCTTGTTGCGATAAGCTTCAACTATTTATGTTGTCTTTTTGTTTCTTGTGTTTCCAACCGGTGATGTATGGGCAACTTGATTACAAATTCTATGATTCCACCTGTCCTAACTTGACAAAGATGATGAGGTTTGGTGTCTGGTCTACTATGGCTAACACTTGCATTTTTTCACGACTGTATTTTTGATGCAATCCTATCAACACTTTGTTTCCTATGGTTTTTTGGGAAGTTATCTGTTTAATTGCTAAATAATGTTTTGGTGTTCAGGGGTGAAGTAGGTCAGTTTTACATGATGAGACCAGCAGTTTCACAAGTGAGAAGGAAGGTCTTTTGAGTCTGTAGAATGCATCATTGCAAAGGTCTTAATCTAGAAGATGCCTATTTACCAGGTAAAGAACAAACACCGGCAATCTGTGACAGGAAGTTTCACACTTTCATGCATGAAGAAATTGGTTTGCAGAATTACTAACATATTGGCGTCTACCATTTCAAGTTATGACGAGCGAGCTCCAAAACGGGTGTTCAACTTTGATGGATTAGACGGAGTCGTGATCCATTCCTTGATGCATCACTTGCAACCAGTTTGCGAACAATGTGTCCAAATCAAGATGATTCGGACACCGAACTAGTCCCTTTGGACTCGATTACAACTGCAAAGTTGGCATCATCTTTTTAAAGAACCTTGTGAGCAATTAAGGGATTCTAGGTTTGGGTCAAGCTCTTAGAGATGATGGCAGAACTTTGTCCATGGTTATATGCTAGTTTTCTTTCTTGTTTGCTAAAGTTTTTTGGGCATTGAAGGCTAAGCTGAGCACCATGGGCGTCGTTACAGGGCAAAACAGTCAAGTTAGAAACTAATTTGATCTTGTAATTTAGAAACTCTGTAACAGTTGATGGTTGTTTGGATGAATAATGCATTTTCTTAGCGACTATCTGGAATCAACCGATGTTGATAATCATTGCATTGTAAATGTATTTATATACTATTATAATAATAATAATTTATTTGGTAAAACTTTTAGAATTTTATTTAAAATCAAGAGAATTGCTTAAACAATGGAACATGAAAACTGGTTGGCTTGGTGTGGTTCAATTCACGGTCTTATCTGTTTGGTTAGGAGAACTTTAAACCTAATGGGTCCTGGCCTCCAGGGTACATTTAGGTTTTGTTCGGGGCTCTAAACAACGCCAGCATAAAACTCAAAAGTGACATTGTTTCACCTTAATGTTGACTAGTTCCAACACGCGGAGGTATTTGATCTACCATAGGCGAGAGATTTGATCTTCAACAGGTGGAGGTGTTGGATCTTCTAGAGGCGTTCGGTTTTGGTTTTCCGGTATGTGTTCTGCATGAGGTTTCGACACTGAAAAAATGTTAGTTTGTCGATTTTCCACTAGTAGATATTGATAATAAAATATGACAGTGAACGTGAAAGTAAAGATATGCAGAATGAGATAAAGGTTGAGCACTTTAGCTTATAGACATACATAAATTAAAAAAAATCAACTTTATAAGTGTCAAAAAAAAGACTCAATTCAAAAATGGTTTTTTTTTTCAAAGCTTTAGCTGAATTAATTGCACGTTATGGTCATATTTAAAACATAATGTGTGCTCGTCTCTCTACTACTAGGTGACTTCTACGTAATGAACCTAACCTTTAGTGGAACGGATGTCGGACGAATGAAATATGAACGTTCAAAGTTGGGTGTTTGGAATTTTTTTGAAAAGGCTGTCAACAAAACACCCAAGTTAAAAAGAGGGTTTTGCAAAGTTTGAGCTAAATTAATTGTATGTTACGATCATATTTAAAATCTAATGTGTGCTTGTGTCGCTAATACTAGTGACATCTTCGTAACGAAACTAACTGTTAGTGAAACGGATGTCAGACGAGTGAGATACAAGCATTCAAAGTTGGGTGTTTGGATTTTTTTTAAATGTCAACAAAACCCAAGTTAAAAAAGAGGGTTTTGCAAAGTTTGAGCTATTTTAATTGTACGCTACGGTCATATTTTAAATTTAATGTGTTTGTGTCGCTGCTGCTAGTGACTTCTTCATAACCAAACTAATTACAAGCAGAACGGATGTCGGACGAGTGAGATACAAACGGTCAAAGTTAAGTGTGTGGATTGTTTTTTAAATCTGTCTCACAAAACACCAAGTTAAGAAAAGGGTCTTTGCAAAGTTTGAACTAAATTAATTCTATGTTACGGCCATACTTAAAACTTAACGTGTGCTCATGTCGCTACTACTAGGTGACATCTTCATAAAGAACCTAACCGTTAGTGGAGCGGATGTCGGACAAGAGAGATGAATGTTCAAAGTTGGGCGTTTGGATTTATTTAAAAAAGTCTGTCAAGAAAAAAAAAAAAAAATGGAAAAGAAAAGCTCTAAGTAAAAAAATGGGTTTTCAACAAAGTTTGAGCTAAATTCATTGTATGTGTGTTTATAGTGTGTCTCAAGTCCTGGATCGGTAAAATAAGAACACGATATTTGGATAACTCCCAAACATTTTATTATAACCAAGAAAAATATATCAAAAACTTGATTACAACTCATCACAACATGGGTTTATATAATGTAGCTAATACTTATCTATCTATGACTCTTAATATGATTTAAATTTTATCTATAATAACAAACCATATTTATCTAATCAAATAGATAGAACAAACTAAATTCATATTAAACCAACTTGACCGACTTGTCAACTTAGGTCCCCAAATTTTACCGACTTGTGAATCAGGTTAGAAATTACCACCAACAGTGTCTTACCGTGGCCGGTGATGACTAACAGACCACTCATATTGTTCGCTGTCAAATACAATAATGAGAGAGAGAGGGAGAGAGAAGATGAGTTTGGTTCCCTCACTTTTTGATCGATTCCTCCGCCTTCTCTTGTCTCTCTATCTGGCATTCTTGGCGAATTGATTGTTTGTATCGCCGACTATCACCGCCCAGATTTGTAGCTACGATAGGTGGTTATGTTTCCTTGCTCAAGTTGAGCTCTTTTGGCAGCTTGCTTTTTCCCACTTTTCCCCTTTCTTGAACTGGCGGTGCTAGTGCTTTGGTGATCCAGGTAGTCTCTTCCTTGTGATTGATGGTGGTTACCCATTGCTAACTACATGCAAGCATCATTGATTTACCCTCTCTGATACTATGTTCAGTTATACTTAATGACTAACTTTGTGTAAGGCATATAAAACTGGCAGATGTTGAGGAGTTAGAAGAGGTTATTAAATATGTTAGATATGAAGATAGGATGCAAGATTTATGACATCTGAGTTTTATTTTAATATTGTTTTAAAAAGAAAGGTTCATATTATGGATTCTTTCTTCCTTCCTCCCCTTGCACAAAGAGATTTTACAAAGGTAACTACTTCTGAAAGAGAGTAAGGCCCTTTATCGCTCTAAAACTAAATACTCCGAGGGGCCGACTAACATGTCAGTGCTACTAATTGAGTGTCGACTATAATCCCTAGCCTTCCAAGCTAACGATGTGGGTTTCATTCCCGTTACCCGCTCTATATTCTTATATATTTACTTTATTTTATTATTATATTTATCTTAAATACTCTAACAGACTATAATTAATACATCATTCATAAATGAATCCATCCATATCAACTCATACATCAATTACTGCTAAAGCTCTCTCCTCCGACAGTAGATAGGGGTTAGGTTTGTTTGGCATTTACGCTCCTTGCCTTATCTCTCTGATCTGGTTGTCGAAACTCGATCCAAAAAAATTAACAAATCGGTCTTAGCTACCTTTATTTTGTAAGGTTAAGTAAGATCGTATTCACAGTGAATTGATATAAAGTGTTTAACAAACAAGATTTAACTAATATAAAGACACAAACTTTAAAAGTAAAAATTGAAACTTTGAATGAATTCAAGAATAAACGTGCATAAAGTAATAAACTTTGAAATTAATTTACTAATGAATGAAAAACTAATCACCTTTGGGTTTCGAATTCCGTAAGATCAACAATTAGTATGTGTTAAACTATAGTTTTCCAAGAACTTAACTTCAAGGTTTTAACTTTTGATTAAAGTGATACTCAAAAAACAATCTTTTAAGAATCGTTCATTCATAAGATTATCAATTTACTTATATTAAATTGTTTGATTTTCTTAATAAGTTAACGATGCAAGGAAATCGAAAACTTATAATAAAGCACATCACTTTTTTTACAAGCAAATCTTTTAAATCAACCATAGCATAATACTTCATTCAATAATCTCATGTTCAATACAAAACCTAATTCACACATACCAATTATCTGCGTTGACAAGAATCGTACTCCTGAAATCAATTAAGAAAGAACTAGTCGTCCATCCTTTTTCATTATGCCTTCGATCTTGAATTGAAGAATGTTTGTGGATGATTTGAGATGCTTTGGAACACCAAAAATTTCCTTGAAATAACCAATTTTCGACTGGGAAAGTTCTCCTTTGAATTGGGATTGGATTAGTTCAAATAAACTTTAAAATTCCCAAAATCCAGAGGTTCTTGGGCCACCGGAGTATGATACGTCAACCCTGGGCGTATGATTCCCCCCCCCCCCCCTGTCTTTTTCTTTAAATACGCCACTTTATACGTTGTTGATACGCCCCTGGAGTATTACATGCCGCCCCATACGCCGCCCGGCGTATGATACGCCCAAACTTGGCATATCCGTCTGGTCTCCTCCAAATTCTCATTTTTTGTAACTTTTAATATTTGCAACTTTGATCCTTCTGCTTTTGTTTTTTGCTTCTTTTGCCTCAACTTAAACTCCTTTAAGCTCCAAACGCCTATGAAACAAAACATAAACAAAGTAAACTAATTTCATAATATCAACGATATAAAATCACGTATTTAGATCAATTAAACTCTAAAACATCGACATGTGATCACTCTTTGAGAAGAGGCGGCTCTTTATAGAGCTAAAAAGCTAAAAAGTGAGTTAGATATAAGCCTAATATCATAGACCCCCAAATCTCTAAATGATAATGCAACCTTTACTGTGGAATGTTAGGGGCTAACCAATGCTGAAAATCAAGCTCACGTTAAAAAAGTCTTGAGAGATAATAAAATCAATCTTTGCATTTTTATTGAAACCAATGTATATTATAACAAGGTTTAGTTTGTTTGTAGCAAAGTCTTTAAGAGTGTCCACTGCCAATCATTATAGCAGCTAGATTCGTAATATAGTGGGGTGGGATAGTAGATTTATGGATGCGTTAGTTATTATTATTTTTTTTTAACGGCAAATGTGGATCAGTGGATGTGTTAGTTATTAATCAGGATGATCAAGCTATTCACTGCCTTATTGTGCCTTTGGAATTTTGGATGTATGCCTCAATTCTATTGTTCATTAATAATAAAATGGTTCAAAACCTTGTATTCCTTCTCATTCATAACGAATATATATGTAGTTACAATAATTACCGATAAACAGCCTATGCTATAGGCTATATATAATGTGAACATCTATGACTTAAACATTTGCAATACAAATATATGGGTCTAATATACTTCCTCAATCTAAGGATGAGGTCAAGAATGCTTAGACTAGATCAAAAGTCATTGAATAATACTCGGAGTAGCTCTTTCGTAAATATATCCGCTAGTTGATATGTTAAAATGTGTATTTTTATTTCTTCCAATTCAATGTCAGATTTATGGTTTATATAAATGTTTTCTAACCAACTTTATTTATTTTATTTTTCATGTTGTGCTTCATACATGTAAATATGTGATGGGGGTTTCAAGTTGTTGCGGGGCTATCGAGCAGACGAGCATGCAGAATCTGTTGCGAATTGGCTTGTACATGTGGAGTTGGGCTTAATGCAGTTGGTCCATCTTATTATTGTTATATACTTGATGAGTTGATGGTAGACAACGCAACCAACATGGTTGATGTCTTCATTTTCTCCATCTAGGGTTTTAACCCTCATGATGAATTTATTTACTCAACATCAAGATCTGATATCGATCATCATTATTTTTATCTAATCAGTCCCAGCCTTAGTCTCATTCTTCGTATTTGATGCTCTCATGGTTCTATTACACTCTATTCTTTTAGCGTTTTCATTATAGTAATGATCCATGTCTTTCTATAGTGTTCGTCTTATATTTTTTTGTATCAGATAATTGCTCTTTATTTGATTTATGCTCTTCATCGGATTTTTTTTTTCTGGTATTGAGAGTTGTTTATTGTCTATCCATATTGGTTTTTGTAATTGTTCCATTAAGGGTTAATAAGAGTTTAAATTCTAATTTCTTGACATGATACCAAGAAAGAACATGGAACGATTGAATTTGACCTTGTTGTGTCTTTTCCCGAACAAAATGAATATCAATCTCTATATGCTTATTACATTGATGCTAGATGGGATTTCCAGACATGTAAACAGAGCTAAAACTTAAAAAGCCGATGTGCGAGGTAATGCCGTCCAATTTGAGATATAGTTTTCGTAACCAACAAATTTAAGCAACAATGTTGACCACACCATGGTATTCCGCCTCCATGCTCGAACGGGAAACATGCCGTTTGTCGTTTCGAGGAGTTATTTTATATTTTAATTTAATTGAGTAAAGAATTAAAAGATTAAATAAACTGTCTACTTTTATTTAATCTTAGAAATAACTCACACGAATGGTTTCTATGGTCTCTTAGTTTTAAGAATTACACATCTCAATCTCACTACTGCTTCAAGTAATGATCATTTTCCCACAACAGAAAGAACAGTTGGGTGCATGAACACCAAGATTACTACAGAAACAAAGAGAATCCAAAAGGGCATTGTGTACCTTGATTTGCATAGTCAAATCGAAGTTGACATGCGTATAACATACATCTCGACTCCCAAGAACATAGGCACAGCTAGCGATTTACTAACCGAAAATTACTTACACATTCTCAAAATGTTTCCTAGAACCAGCAAAAACACCTAAAACACTGCCTAACATTCATCAACACATGTATAACCTAACACAAATCTGGAAAGAAACAACACTATGAACAAAAAGACACCATTTTCCATTGCTTTTTGATCAGTGATAAAAAGGGTGTGTACCTCAGCTCCTATGGGGTTCAGGAACTTGAAACAGAGGTTATTTACACAAGGCTTCCATTAGTAATCAGCTTGAAGAAACTTCTCATAAGCTGTTCCACTGAGGGTCTTGTTGACTTCCTCAAAGTTTTCTATGTGTTCTGATAATGCCCCTTTGTGTATCTTCACCTGTTGACTCGTCAAATTCATTTGTGGCAGCTTCAGAAAGTCTTCGACTTCTATGAGCTTTTTCTGCAGTCGTTAGAAGAAAAGAGTAAATAAACAAACGTACCCAATATAATCCAACTCATAGCAGAAAGTAGAAAGGTTGCTCAAGCTGGCAGCCTCGGCTCCAAAAACTTCGTTTTTAGAACGAAAAAGCTAGCACATTTTAAGTCTTTTCACCTTTTTTCCGAGTGTGTAATGAACTACTAACAAGTTCTCATTCTTTTTACTTGTTTACCCCTAGTGAACATACCCATTGGCTTGACAAGATTCTTTGTGGGTAGTATTTTGTGCAAAGATAGTTGTACATGACATAAAATGAAGACTGACTTGTGGGCTATAATAGCAGAGGAGTAGAGTTCTTACAGTGGGGTCTTTGATGAGGTCTTCATAATAGATTATGATGTGGCGAGTGCTATTAAAGTAGTCAAGTGCTCTCAAAGCTGTCGACTCCATTCCTCTCAAATCTGATTTTAGGGACGTTACATTGATTTTCGGCTTGTATTTTGAAAGTAAAGAAGCCTAGATAAACAAGATAAATCAAACACACTTATTAGTAAGGCAATACAGTTATGCAAGGTTCGAGTGATCATTGAGAGATGAAAAACCTCTTCGGCCGAGTGTACATGAGACACATGGACTCCATTTAGAAGCTTGGCATCTTTATCATATGCATTTGCAAGCATTGAGACCAATCTACGCAACATATTTCTTCGCAGGAGGAAAATTACATTAACGCCCCTATCGTTGAAGTACTGTACAATCTCATTAGGATGTTGCATCAATCCCTGCATTTTAATAAAAATACGGTTTTCACAAGCTAATATGACCAAATCAAAGTTCTTAGTGCTCACATATAGTCGAATATAGATGCAATAACATAAGGATGTTCACTAAATACCCCTACTCCTATGAAGGATATTCAAAAGTTTTTGTAACTTAAAAGGGTAACAATGGGAATAAGTTGTGTAATAAAGATTTGAATATGCAAAGCAGCATGTACCTGATTAAGCATCCATTTGAAGCCAATTGCAGCAGAACACTCATTCTTGGAAGAACTTGTAAACCAGTCCAAATTGTAAACTTTATCGAGGGTTTTAATGATCGATGAAGCATTATTTCTCCTACTTTTTGGGCCAAAAATCTCACCATTCGAGCTCACATTTACATGACTGTTTAACAAAGTCTCGAACCATCCACTTCCTGATCTTTGCATCGATACAATAGCAAATAAACGTACTGGATTACCAGCACATTCTGACCTGACAAATCAAGTGTAATTTATTATTATTTGAGAACTAAAAATGCTACAAATTTCAATAAATGGGAAAAATTCTTATTTCTAAAGATCTAACTACCTATTGAACGTTTTGGGCTTCGGGTAATGCAAGTAAGGGATTTGAGACCGATCAACAACAGTGTCGTAACACGGCCTCTCAAAGTCTTCGAAGAATAAGAACTTGTTCTTGTTTTGCAGGTTCATTTGCTTCAAACAGATTGAACATATATAAATACCACATGCCATTGCAAATGCTGATAGCATCAATCTCAACACTAATGAAGCCTTTTTCGGAGGTTTGATTGTAAGAGCATCCTGTCATTCACAAAGATCATGTTATTAGCCAAGCTGCAATAAACAATCCGAATCAGATAATCAACCGAATTGTTATCTCAAAATCGTCTGTTTTCTACAGCAATTCCTTACTTTTCTCCCAAAAAACCGACAATAAATTACCTTCAAATCAAAATTAATGCCAGAATTAATGAAGTCATACAACTACCCCCCAACCCAGATACTTCCCACATAAAGATTATGATCAAATCTAGAATAATACTTGTGTAATTTCTTGTATCTTCTGCAGTGAAAGTTGTACCCTGATATAGATTTGGTAGGTTCGAAACTTTAATGAAGCTACATTCAGCTTGTGATTCTAATTAAGAGTGTGTGAACCCAAAATGACCAAAACACCATTACAAACCAACTGACGAACAGATTAGTGAAATAAATTGGTAGATTTAAGCACTGATAACAGCAATCACAGAATCTAACAAGCAAAATCCAAAGCTTTAACATAAAAAAACCAAGATTCATCGCAAAACTTGAAATTTACAGGTTATGTATCATCTTCAATCAAAATCTCTACCGAAGAACAAAAACCCAGATCAGAAACCCAAAAAAACAGTATTAAAATCCATCAAAACGCAAACAAAAACATGAAGAAAGAGGGAAGAATAACATTACAGAAACCAAATTAACACCCATAACGAAATACAGAGTACCTTATTGAAGGAGAAGAGGAGTTCCGCCATTAAAATGAACCCCACCAACTAAAATCAAGATCTTGCGATGTAATTCTTCACCTCTTCTCCTTCGTCAGAATGTCAATATCCCCAAATATGCATACGTCTAGAGAGAGAGAGATGAACCCTAGACGAAACAAACAAAGCTCCTTCTAGTAAAGATCAAAGAAAAGCGAAACAAACAGCTGGGAATCTGCCTTTTAATCGGCACTTTCGAAGATTATTAAAAGAAGGGTTAATTAATTGGCACTCTGATCTACAAATAGTGCAAAGCTGGAAGGTAATTAATGAAGAAATTTTGGGTTATGAATCGGAATGAATATATTGAAGAACACTCACTGCAATTGCGCGTGCAGATGGGTGTCTACCTTGAATGAGTGTATGGATTTGACTTTTGTAGCAGGTCTCTCGCACGAAATTTCTCATGATGCTCAAGACTTATATTTTATTGCTACCATATGATATCATGTATTATGACAATATTATAAATAAATAGATTATTTTACAAGTTTCAGACACGACCCTTTATTTTCGATAACGTTTGCAGATCTGCTCAAATCATTTTTATAAATTAATTTATTGATCTTTTATATGATTTTAATATTAGAGGCAGTGTTGTAAAAATGAGCAGATGCTAGTTGGATGTTAGGGACCGTTTGATTCGCAGAATGTTTTGCAAAGGAATTAGAATTGGAAATAGAATTGGAATTGATATCGGAATCTTGTTAAAATTGATAACTTGTTTGATTGGTCAATTTTGAGTGAAATTGAAATTTTAATTTTGAACATTCCATTAGATTGTTAAACATTCCATGGGTAAGTAGATGGAATGTGAATTCTAATGAATGAGTGAAAATTTTCCAATTCCAATTTCATCCATTGACCAACCAAACATGATTATGGATGAAAAATTTTCCAATTCCAATTCCAATTCCTGAGAATTCCGTGAACCAAACGGGGCCTTAGTGTACTAACTAACGAGTAATTAAAATTAATCAGATTATAGTTTTTATACGTAATTTCAGTTATACACACATTTTTGTATGTATTTTTCATCCGAATGTCCAGGCTACATAGAAATTTCTATTTCTTTCTTAAATTCTATCATTTGTAAAAATCGAACTTATCTGAACTTTATGAGGAGAAAATCATTAGTACCACTAGGCCACAAAACCATGGCCATTTAAACATATATTGTTCAACTATGAAAATCTTTACAACAATAAAACATCAGTTATTATGCAATAACAAAAACGATCTGGCTAATACTCATCCCTAATTTATACATTGTATTTGTAATCAATACTAGGGTTGTTCAAAGCGCTCGCCACTTGACGCTCGCTCGACGCTCGTTTGGAATTTGCTCCAAAAATTCTCGTTTGAACTTCTGCTCGATTGTAAACGACTCGATCGACTAGGGTCGGTTTGTAAACGAGCCAAGCACGAGTAAAAGTCCGCTCGGCTTGGTTTGTGCAGCCTTAGTCTCATCATTAGCCACAATGTATTGTTATTCATGAAAATTTTATGCTATGAAACATGATTGTTTTTTAAGTCATTAAAACTTAGGACCTTAAATTGTTCTCTCATTGGAGTATAAATCGGATGACACACTAGATAGTTGGGTTGTACAAACTTTTTGCCTCTCGTTTGCTCTAACTCAATGCTTGTTCGAAAAATTAACGATCGATAAATGCTCATTCGATTTTTTGCTCGGTTGTAAACAAGCTGATAGGCTCGGTTCGGTTTGGAAACAATCCAAGCAAGAGCAAAGTTCCATTCGATTCTGCTCGGCTCGTGAACTGCCCTAATATATACTACCTTATAATGCAACTTTTTAGAGATTTTTTGCATTTCAATAAATTTTCAAGACACCTAGGTGGCAATTTTGGTATTTAATGATTAATTTTAGTGTTATTACATACTTTAGTTTTTTAAACGGCATGTTAGTGTTAGTCATTAGTATCATCAAGTTAGTAATTATTTGTCAATATCAAAGTTTAAATTTTAAACTTTCAAAAAAGACAAAACCTCTCATATTTTCATTGACCACTAGACTAAAAGATCATTGGTTATTATATACCGGCTACTATATACTTCATGTATAGATAATTCAATAACGTGTGTATAGATAATTCACTAATATAAACGTCATTAATAAATTTAATATAAATGACAAAATCTCAAATGTAAATTAAAAAACACTAGGTTGTATTTTGAGTAAAACATATACATTACAATCTAATTTCCAATATATATGTAAATTTAAAGAAAAATAAACGTCATTAGATTTTAATTTCCTAAATATTCGAAAGACATGAATTAAGTAAAGTAATTTTTAGTTATGTTTGTTTTAATATGCATTTTATCTTTCATGCGTTAATTAGGACTAGTAACGTGCTCGTGCGATGCGACGGGTGTGACACTTTTCATTATAGTACTCGACTATTGTTAGTTTAATATTTAAAAAACTGAATTTCCTATTTTAAGCATATTGTAACAAATATGGAAAAAATTATATATAATTAGATAAACAAGGGTGTAGGTGTAAATAGTTTTAAAGTTGCATCTTTTTAGGAGTGTTTGAATGACATAAATACCCTTGTGAAATTGATTTTTTGAGTTGTACATTGTGCTTCAAATGTTCAAATCTCTTAAATTATGACGGCAACCCTCATTCGTACATTATAATATAGTATAGATATTACATATGAACTAATTAATTTATTGTCGTTGTGGACAAGTCAACAAGTTTTGACTTAGATTATTACATTAGGTATAACAGAGTGTATTACTCGAATTAAATAAATATAATATGAAATTAAATAGTGAATAGTTAGTAAAAAAAATTAGAATCAATAAAGTGAATCATAAAATAAACTTATTTTTTAGATGACCAAAAAGAAACAAAAAGAAATGATTATAATAAAAATTTGGTAATTAAAGAAAACGAAGACAGGATAATTGAACTATAGTTTTATAACTCTTTTAATTTTTTTATATCATTACATATATAGATTGTTTGAACTTATATATGCTTACAATTTTGTTTAATATAATTTTAGTTTATACATAACAAGTGGTTATTATTTCTTCTTATTGAATTTTTAAGTTGTATACTCTCTTTTACTTTCTTGCACATGATAATACTATAGTATAGATTCTAAATGTTAATGTTAACAACATTTATTTTTTACATTATTATATATTTTAATCTTTATAATTTTATTCACATATTTTGTTGTTATCGTTACATCTTTTAAGAATAGTAAACCGTTACGACTGTGTTTACTCTACGTTTTGATATACGAATCAATCTAGCCGATGAGATTTCCTATTGATAGGAGCATTAAACGAAGGAAATTTTATTAATTGACAACTAAAATGAACATTAATAAAGTAGTTAGAAGTATTAAATCTCATCAATTAAAATGTCATGATTCTGAGATTGATGATGGTGTTTAAAAATTTATTTAAGTTTCTCTTTTTAAGGCTAAATGTTTTTTAATGGTAAAACTATTTTACTTTTATTTTAATTACATCAAATTACATAATGTATAAGTTTGAACCCAGGATTTTTTTTCTAAAAGGCAAAGAGTTATCAAATAGGCTAACCTCACATTAGCCAATAGTTAATAGTTAAGATTATTAAAATACAATTTTTCTTAATTAAATTTAATATTAACGTAATTAAAATATTATATAAAGAAAATTTGATATGAGTCCTATATAAAATACAATTTTCATTACGACGTTATCATATACGTTAAAATCAAGTCACGACAAAACGCGCGTCTAACCTGCTAGTACAATATTAATGCGTTAGAAATAAATAACTTATAATAAATTTGTTTTTCGAAAAGAACTAAATAGTGTTCCTATGTATCTAAAAAAATGTCTTCTTTCTAAAGTTTTGTACATGTTTGGATGAAGGTTTGAGACGACATCTTTCTTGAAAATCTACACTAAAACATCATGTTTGGATTGATACATATTTTCTGAGTATATACTTAAATAATTGGAGGTAACGCCAATGTGAGGCTAGCCTATTTGGTAGAGGCTTTGCCTTTTAGAGAGGAGGTCTTGGGAACCCAAACAATGGTGTAATTTGGTGTAGTATAGGAATAAAGTAGATTTGTCGTTCAAAAAAATATTGGAGGTAATGGTTGGATTAATTGATAAAGCATTTACAGTTAGATCGGCGAATCTCCCTTTAAGACAAAATTTACGAGGCTCGTTGAGTAGCTTGAAGACAAAAGGACGTAAAATTGGAGTAATAAATTTACATATTTATTAATTATGTAATAATCTATGTCACATGCATGTCACGCCATGAGCAACGTTACCTGTCACGTCATCAAAAACTAATCGAGTTAATGAATAGTTAGTCTGAGATTCTTATCGATGACAAAATCGAAAGTTTAATATAAAATTTGTCAACTTATTATTAGGATTAATACTGGTCAATTGTCAATAGTTTGAATAATTAAAATTTAAATTTCTTTTATTAAAAGTCTAACTTGATGGAAGTTGTGCCTATAGATAATTAAGATCGTATGAAAATGTGAATTGAGATTTAGAGGTAGATAAAAAGTTTTAAGAGATCTATTTAGAAAAGATTGTAGATAATTAAATTTTAATTATTTATTTTTAATCAAACTATACTTATAAATTATTTAGTAGAATATGATGTTATTCAAAAAAAATTAATGGTAAATAGAGGTAATTAGATTTGTGATTATGAAAGAATGTTTTTTGAAAAAGCAAATCTCAGTGAACTTCAAGAGTTCAAGTTCAGGTTTATATTTCCAATATTATATATTGTGATTATTTTTGTTTTGTAATATCAGAAACTAATGCCGTTCAAAAGAAAATTTTATCAGAAACAAATAATTTATCCAATATACAATCTCAAACACCGATAAATTAAATAGTTAAATTAAATGTATAATAATAGTTATTATTTATTAATTTATTTTATGTTTTATTAAATATACACACATATTGCTTTGTTGGTGGGTTTTCTTTGGATTCGCACATGACTAACTTTGAAGTTCATCCATGATCCGTTAATTAACTATTAGTTCTACATGTTCTTCTGATCAATTAATAATTCGAATGCTTCGTTGGTGTTTTCATAGTAAAATTTGGGAGAGTTTAAATAATAAGGGTTTTAAATTTAAAAAATATAAGAAGTAATTTTAACTATCAATCTTTATAATAAACGGTTGAAGTCAAATTGTAGGGAAGAAGTTTGTTAGATTAGTATTTTTAGGCGGATACTTTTGTTGACTTTTCTCAAATTCTCCATTTTTTAAAATTTAATAAATTTACACACGATGTCATTTTTTATAAAAAGTACACCATAAAAATGAGCGTTTTTTATCTTTAAAACGAGTACGGTATCATTATATAAAAAGATAATAATTAAACTTATTACGTTTTTAAGGTAATATGATTTCTACTCATCATTGTGTCTTTAATGTAGTTTTTATATAAGTTATTATGTTTTTCTAAAGTAATGATTTTAAATATATATAATGGTAAAGTAACACTTTTGTCTATTTTTAGTATGTAAAACACAATGATAAATTAATAATGAGTTAATCTAATAAATTAAAAACAATGATAAAATAACATAAAATGATATAAAACATAAAACTTTATGATAACATATTTTATTGTGTTTTTTATCATCATTGTGTTATTTTTAACATTATGGGTTTTGAAAAGTACAGTGGTGAAATAACATGATTGTATATTTATAATTTAAAAATGTAATTATTGATAACAAGTAGTTTAATTTATAAAAAACATAATGACATAAATAGCATATTATGTTATATTTAACACTGGCGTTTTGAAAAATACATTATTAAATAACATCATTATGAACTTTTAATATTAAACACAATAACGGATAACAACAAGTTTATATAATATATAAAAAATAATAACAAAAATAACACATTCTGTTATCTTAAACATTATGAGTTTTAAAAACTATATTGGTAAAAAAATATCACATTTGTACTTTTAATTGTAAAACACAATAATAGATAACAAGTTTATATAATCTATAAAAAATAATATCAAAAATAACATAAAATGATCTAAAACATAAAACACGATAATAAATACTTATAACAAATGATGAAAAAAATATATGGCATAATAAACTAATATTTGACATAATGAACGTATTAGAAACAATGACAATGACCGAAATCCCCCCCCCCCCTCGCTTTAAAAAATATAAAATGACAAACTAATTTATAAACTACAATTGTCTTGACACCGAACTAAATACGCCGAAGCGTAAGGTTACTTGAATTTATATCATCGAACGATAACCCAATAAACCATAATCGTTTACCTGATTATATACCCAAACTAATTTATTTTTAATTTTATTATTCTATATATGTCAATTTGTTTTAATTACTTAAAACAAATCATAGATATTAGAAATATTCATGTGCTCTAATGTTTGATTAGGCTAAAAGAATTAGAATATTAATAGTAAGGATGACAGTCAAACCCAAACCCGATAAGAATACTCGAAACCCGAGATACTTAGACGGGTATGAGGTCAGGTAATATGGGATGGGACAGGGTATGAGATTAGTTTATATTTTTTTCGCGGGTATGGGATTTGATGGCATACCCGTTTACCCGACTAGATTACCCAATAAGACATACCCGTTTATCCAATTACATACCCGAACTAATTTATTTTAATTTTATTTTTTTATATATGTCAATTTGTTTTAATTATTTAAAACAAATCATAGATATTAGATCCGTCCGTATGTTTTCACCCAAATTAAAATCCCTTTAGGTCTGTTTGGTATTAGGTAATGGAATGTACGAATGAATGGAATGAATGAGGGAATGGAATGGATGAGGGAATGAAATGAATCATTACATTCCATTATCCTATTTGGTTACCCTAATGAATGAATCATCACTTTGTGTTGTTTCTTAGTTATGAAAAAACGAATGAATAAAATATAAAAGTAGTAATGGTGTTGATGGCGGGTGGTGGTGGCGGCCTGCGGTGGCGGCCGGCGGTGGTTTCCGGCGATGGTGGTTTCCGACGGCGGTGGTGGCCGGTGATGGTGGTGGTTTCCGGCGGTGGCGATGGCCGGCCGATGGTGGTGGTTTCCGACGACGGTGTTGGCCGACGATCGTGGTGGCCGGTGGTGGTTTCCAGCGGCGGTGGTGGCGGGTAGTAGTTTCCGGCGGTGGTTTCAGGCGATGGTGGTTTCTGGCGGCGGTGGTGGCCGGCGGTGGTGGTGGCAAGTGGTCGTTTCCGGCGGCGGTGGTGGCCGATGGTGGTTTCAGGCGGCGGTGGTGGCCGGTAATGGTGGTGGCCGGCGGTGGTTTCCGGCGTTGGTGGTGGCCGGTGGTGGTTTCCGGCGGTGGCGGTGGCCGGCGGCGGTGGTGGGCATTGATAGTGGTGGCCGGTGGTGGTTTCAGGCGGCGGTGGTGGCCGGTGATGGTGGTGGCCGGTGGTGGTTTCCGGCGGTGGCGGTGGCCGGCCGGTGGTGGTGGTTTCGACGACGGTGTTGGCCGGCTATGGTGGTGGCCGGTGGTGGTTTCCGGCGGTGGTGGTGGCGGGAGATGGTGGTGGCCGGCGGCGGTGGTGGTTGGCGTTGGCGGCGGTGGTGGTCGATGGCTGTGGGTGAGTGGGTGGCGTTGGTGACTAATGATGAAAGAAGGGATGAAATGAAAAAAAAAAGAGGGGGATGGATGGAATGGATTTGAGGGAATGGAATCAACTATGTAATGGTTCATTCCATTAACTTCACCAACCAAACATGTCTTTATTTATTTAAACTTAATGGTTCATTCCATTACATCCCTCATTCCTGCGTACCAAACGTTACCTTAGTTTTCCTTTTCCCTCTTGTAACCCTACTCACGACTGGTCTTCTTTTATGATATTTTTTTAAGGTTCACTACTTCACTTCATTCCATTTGTTTTTAAGGCTACTTTTTTGCGAACTTACGATTTTAGAATAGTTGTAGTTCGTAAAAGTTATGAATGGTAGAAAGAAACTAATAGTTATAACATTGATGGTTTGTATTGATAGTTTAACCATTTTTCTTCTTTATATTCTAACTACCTTTACTAGACCCGTGTATTACACAGGTTGAATAAAAAAATTAATAGTTATGAAACGATATTCTAATATAAAATAAGATAAGTAAGGACTATAAGTAATAAAATAATGATATCAATTTTTAAATTTTTATTTTTATTTTTTTTTCATTTTTTCAAAAAAAATTAAAAATCTTGTTTCCAAACAAACCTTTTAAAAAATGTATTTTTTTTAGAACATTTTTATTATAACTTCTAATTTTAATTAATTTTTGTTTATAAAAATTTTACTTAAAAACATCAATTTTAGAATATTTAATACTTTTAAAAAAGTTTGATCTTTTAGAAAAATTTCTCATTTTATAAATATTTATTTTTATAAAAACAATATTAATAAAAAGATGTAGTTCTTAATTTATTATTATTAACTAATGTGATATTAATAGAAGAGAGAAGCATGAAAGTTTTGATGAGGTGAAATACGGTGGTGTCATGTGTCTATTATAGTTACTTTTTTATTAAAGTAGAAAGATTATTCTATTATTATGTATATGCTATTTATTTTTTTTAGGTTGTGATAATTCAATACAAACACATGTTGTAATATATGAATTTCTGACAGGTATGCCCAACAGGTATTTTTATAAAACTAACAAGTATACCTGATTACCAGTGAGTAAATATTCGATAAAAACCCGACGGGTTTGGGCTAGGTATGGGACGTATTTTTACAATCGGATATGGGGTTGGGATTGCCCAAATCCGTCCAAATTTGACCCATTGCCATCCCTAGTTAATGGGTTTGTTAATGGTGTATTTGGTTTTTTGTTCTTACAATAAGAAATATACATACCTATATAATATAAAATATTTTTAAAAAATTTAAGGCCCTCGGGGAGATCGTGAGATCGGGCTGGACTAAATCTCCGGCTCTGGTACCACAAAGTCGTCCCGGTTCTTCTCTTTCTATAATCTGCGATTGGTGAGAATTTATAGTGAATTTCCTATCTTTATCCATATAATTATATTAAAAATTATTATTTTTTCTCCCCTACTTTTTAATTAAATAATAATTTTTATACCTTTATAATTACTTTTTTCTCTCTACTCCACTCACAACCACTTTTAAAAATATTAAAAATTTATAGGATTGAACAGTGATTCCCCAGATATCCTGATTAACAGTAATATTTTCTCTCTCATTTACTCACAACCACTCAAACCATTTTATATAGTATAAAAAACACACTCATATTTTTTTAGGGATTCTACTATGAATGCACACCAACATATCTTGTTCTTTAATTAAGCAAATTATGGTTTGCGATTTGGGTTTTAACAGTAATCATGTGAACGAAACTAGAGGTTGATTCTACGTCTTCCTTATATACTCCAAATCAATTTTGTTTTTGAATCAATTTGATTCTAAAATCAATTTAACTTTTTCTATGAATGTGCAGTTACAATCTGATTGAAAAACAGGGGAACGAAGAAACGATCAATATATTTTTCTTCTTCTCCAAATTTAGCCTGGTTCAAATACAATCGGGATCGATAAACACAAATCAAGGTTATATGAACACAATTAAAATAGTAACAATTTTGTTCTTTATTCTGAACATTCTATTGATACAAATGGTGGTGTCGACGGTGATATATATACCCGATGGAAATAATCGTCATGACTGGCTTACCAAGAACAGGTTGTTTGGTTTGTTTTTCAAACAAATTCAAATCTAATCCTTATCACCTGCTCATCATCATGACCGGTTTACCGAGTCCGGTTCACCATTCGGGGTTGGATGATTAGAGTGAATAGGGAATAACGATCATAGTTAAGGGTTTTGAACGATCAAAGTGAAGGGATTGGTTTTAAGGCAAATGAAATTGAACTGACAGATATACCCTCACACGTTTTGCAAGTGAGTGCATATAACTCTAAAAATAAACCTAGTAAAGGACTTTTCCTGCAACAAAAAACAATCATAAAGGATGCATTCAGCAACTTTTAAACATAAAGAACGTAACCTGTAATTTATAGCAAACATAAAGGATGTTCCCTGTAATTTACTCTATATGTTATAAAGATGAAGAATGAGATGAAATGGGGTTTTTAATAAGTTATTTAAATTTTCATTAAATTTTAGAGATAAGAGTGAAAATAAAGACTATGTTGTGAGTGCTCAAGGGGGTTAAGTTTTGTTGTTCGTTTTAAAGTTTGCTTTAACACAACTCTATCAATTGAACCCCAACTATAAACGTTTTGAGATGTAATTTATGCAAATGAATCATAGATAAACACATGCCAAATAAAATTATGTTATGAACTAAAAGTTCTAAAAAGTGGTTCAATTAGCATGGAAAATACGGGGGAGAATCTCTTGGTGTATCAATAATAACTATAAATAAACACAAAAGCCTAATTTATAAACCACAAAGGTTCTCTTTATTATTTAAGAAATCTTATAAAATAAAAAGAACCATGATAGTTATCATAAGACATAATAAAAGCAAGAGAGGAACGATGACAAAGATAGAGGCAATCATAGCATTGATGTCACATATTTTCTTTTAGATGTTGTGGACTTGTGGTTTAACTTGCACTCAACCAATTCATCATCCACCATCCCAAAAGTTTCGTTTCCACATGGGCCTCAAAAGCACTTATGTTTTCTAACATAATATTTATTTTTGTGGTTTTTTATAAGAACTTTTCGATAAAGTTTTCACAATTAATTTCTGTAAGAACTTTTTTCAGTTAATATATTAAAAAAAAAAATTTAAACTTTCTCGTGATACTATTAGGCTTAACTAGATTAAATAACACAATGTTTTTTCTGTAAACTAGCTATTACAAAATAATTAATATCTAACTACGAGCTTCTAACATTTTAGGTTCGCCTTTTGAATTTGGACTTTGACTTTATCGCATTCTCTTTACGCTTGATGTTTTTCTATCTATATAATTATTCGTATAATATTTAGAGAAAAAAAGTATCGAGATAATCCAAGTATCTAATATTTTCATTTTCAAAGAATTTTTAGGATTAACTCACTTTTCTCATAATTATTCACGGAGTGATACTATCTTTTATTACATTAACTAATAAATAAAAATTTTTATATATTTAAATTACTTAAAAATAATAAAATAGTTTGATATACGAGTTTTGATATTATTATTTCAAATATACCTTTTACAAGTCAACTACCTTATATATTAGTTATAAAAAGTTAACAACAAACTAATTATGTGGCATTAACATCAAACAAACCTTCAACTCGTAATAACAATTCCAATAATACTCGTCTAACGTGTTTATAATAATAATTTGGTTACGTCTTGAACTTATCGTTCATAACCTTTACATGTGTGTTATGTACATATATTTGTGTGTAAGGGCATGTGAACAAAAATCATTTAATTCACATGAATATAGGTTTTAATTTACAATGATTATTTAGGGTGTTTTGGGTTTTGATTTTGTGCCAAGGCATCTAAATGGTGATGAGTCAAGAATACGAGAAGCCATTTTTGATAGATTTGCCCACACTCCCCCTTCTCATCCCTCTCTCACAATCAACCCTCTCCTCCACGGACTGCCCATACACTTTGTCTTTTGAAAACCACCCTCTTACTCCTTCTCGTAGGTCGCCTTTCTCTTCTAATATATTTAATACTAGCTTAACAGCCCGTGTGTCACACGGATTGAAAACTTAATTATTTATTAATAATATATAATATAAATATATTTGAAATTATTGTTTTCATGAGTTTTTTTCCAAATAGGTGTTGGTGGAAAAATCATTTACCAAAATGGGTTATTTAAAAAATATTTACTAAAATGGGTGGTTTTAACAAACTTTTTTTTACCACTCCTAATCTTATTAAATTAAAACATGTATTTATTTAGAAAACTATTATTGAGAGAAAAAGTTAAAAAAAAATACTCGATTACATTTAAAAAGTTTTTGTTAGGCTTGTGAGATTTTAAAAAGTTTCCTAATTCCTTTATAAAGACGTCTGTATCTCTTTTCAGAAATAATAAAGTACTTAAATATTTTTTTACAGAATTAAATAAACTATTAGAAAATATATATTTTGTTTGACCGTGATGTTATATAAAATGTTTTTCAAAAGCGTATTTATATTTTCTATTAGAAATGCTTTTTATTATTACGTGATTATAATATTTTAAAATCAATTTTAGAAAGCACATCACTAGGCGCCTTTTATTAGCGCTTTTAAAATCGTTTGTTTTTTTTTAAACGGTCTTCTCAAAAACCATTCGTTTTTTTAACATCCTATTTAAAACCATTCTACTTTTGTAAACATCCTTTTTAACATCGTTTGCTTTTTTAAACGTCTTTCTTAAAGGGTTTAAAAAGGTTTTAGAAAATATTTTTAGAAAAAGCAAACGGTTCTAAGAAGGCAGGTTCGAAAAATAAATGGTTTTAAAAAATACATTTCTAAAAAAAACTAGTGGTTTTAAAAAAGACTCATAGAAAACACGAAAACTTTCAAACAGTGATATTTAAAACACAAATGATTTTAAAAATAAAGTTTAAAAAACTAATGGTTTTAAAAATATTTTTTAAAAACCCCAATGATTTTAATACGAATGTAAAAAAACCTAGACGATTATAAAAAAGGAGTTTAAGAAAGCCGAACAGTTTTAAAAATGCAGTTTAAAAAATTGAACGGTATTACTAAGGGTGTTAAAGAAACGAATAGTATCATAAGGGTTTTTTAAAACTGTTTATAAAAGATATTTAATACGTATTTTCTGAAAATGTTTTTGAATAATTTAGAACGTGTAATAAGAAAAAAGTTATATTTTAATAGAAAATACAAATAGATTTTTTAAAGACATTATGTTAAACATCATGATGAAACAAAGTATATATTTTCTAAATAGTTTACTTAATTGTTTTAGAAACAAAATGTTTATTTAAATCTTAAAGTGAGTTAAAGACATCGCTTGCAAATGAATTATAAAACTTTATAATTTTTTTTTATAAAATCTTACAATCTAATAACTTTTTTTTACCGTTGTATTAAAATATTTTAAATAACTTTTTAAGAATACTTTTATAGATAGCAATCTTTTTTAATTTAATAAGATTAGGAGTGATAAAAAGAAATTTATCAAAAATACCCATTTTGGTAAATATTTTTCAAATCATCTATTTTGGTAAATAAATTTTCCACCAACACTTATTTGGAAAAAAACTCTTGTTTTCATATTCATATATTTTTTGCATGTAAAGTATGAATGGAAATAATTTAATTTTGAGTTAAGTTTGATTTTACTCCTTGAGGTTTGTTAAAAATAATTATTTTCCTCCAAAAGATTAAAAACATCAATTTAGCTCCAAAAGTTTTATAAATTGTTTTAATTTTAATCCAAAAGTTTTATTAGTTATTTTAATTTTATCCAAAATAATAAAACTTTTGAAGTGAAATTAAAACAACATAAGAAACGTTTGGAGGTAAAGTGATATTTTTAATCTTTTGAAGAAAAATGGTTACTTTAGTTAAACCTTAGGGAGTAAAACTGAAATTAACTCTTTAATTTTTAAAAGCCTATTAATGTGCTTTCCAAATAAATTAAGAGGAAATTTAGAAATTGAATTAAATTGTTTCCATGTTGATTTTTTTTATTTGAAATAGTTATGGAATTAAATTAAAATTTTAAAAATAAAGAAGGTGTTGCCAAGTGGCAATATTGCTTTAAAAACTTGACATGTGGCTATTATGGCTTAATATGTTGACAAGTGGCCAACCTATTTTCTTTTATTATATAACTAGATTAGGACCCATGTATTACATGTGTAAAAAAAAGTTAACATATTAAAATCATTAGGCTTTAATAATATATTGTATGCTACATGTCATTAGCCATTAATAAAATAACAAATAATGAAAATTTAAGAAATTATAAATAACAAATAATAAAAATCAAGAATTATAAAAATTATATTCTAAGATAAGATATAACTGAAATCTAATAATTTAGCATGTTTTAATAATTTATTAGAATAAGAAGATTTATATTTTAGGTATTTAATTATTTAGTTTACTTATTTAAAATTATTTTCATTTAATAGGAGAGAGAGGCAGGAAACAATAATTTAGACTTTACCGAAAGTTGCCACGTGTCCCTAAAAAACCTTCTTTTATTATATAGTATAGATATAGATATAGATATAGAAGACTAGGTTAGTATCCCGTGTATTACACGGGTTGAATAAATAAATATCAAATAATTAGTAGCAAGACCTTATTAATTATAAAATGATATTTTGATACAGGCTTATTATTGAAATTACTAATGAGTAATAATTATAATTAATTATTTTTTTGTAATTTAAAAAAATTCAAGCACTTTGTTCCAAAACAAAAGTGTCATTTCTAAAAAGCCTCATTATAACTCTGAATTTTAATTATTTTGATTCATAATAATTTTATTATTTAAAAACGCTAATTTTAAACTATTTTATGTTTTTTAAAAAGTTTGATGTTTTAGTAAAATTTCTTATCTTAACAAAGTTATTTCTTTAGAACTCAAATTTATAAAAAGAACTCTTTCTTAATTTATTAAAAAACTATATTTAATATAAAAAAGAAATAAATAATAAAATTTGTAATTAATATACTTAATAGGAGATAGAAGCGGGAAAATTAAAATTAGGAGCTCTAGAATTATGCCAAGTGTCCAACTAAAATCTTCTTTTATTATAATAGATAGATTTATAGTTCGCCCCTCACAAAATAGTTTACTTTCGCCCCGCCCCCTCCCTTTATGATGTGCTTCAAGCTCCGTCACAGACCGTGGGCTTTCCGTTGCTAATGTTAGTTGTGGTGATGAAGTTTGGATACTCTATGAACATGAGACCATAAGTCCATAATTGATAAGAACATATCAAATGTCTGTAGATAAATAAGAAATACTTGCAATATTAGTTTTAGGAAAACAAAGATTGGTATAATAGTGTAAGCTATTAACAAACTTATATGCCAAATTGATAAAAAGAAAATGCATTCCAAAATTATCATAAGGGGATTTGCAAAAAAACATTACAAAACAAGAATACTATATAAATGTTTTTTTAGTAAATGTTATATAGAAGTAAAATGAGTTTCTTATAATTAATAGTATTTCTTATCAAATGTTATATAGAAGTAAAATGATTTTCTTATATATAATTAATAGTATTTCTTATCAACGTTTCTGTTAAATTTATTTAAAAATTAACATATGTCAAGTGCATAATTAATTGATTAGGATAACACCTTTAAGCACTTAATAATTAATTATCTTATTTAACCTTATTCCTTTTCAATGTTTTTATTTATATCTTTACGAGATTAGAAACCCGTATGTTATACAGGTTGAAATAGTGAACTTCGTACGCGAGAACATGAAATTATGAATATGAAATTGTGACATAGTAAATTATACCTAGATTTAAGAAGATGGAACCTTGATACACATTGAAGCAGAGATGTGTTATAGTGAGTAATCGCTTATTGTAATTGAGTTTGATTTCGTGAATCTTGATTTTTAAAAACTGTTTGCTTAAAAGAATACGATATTTAAAGTAATTTAATTTTACCAATGGTTAGTTGAAAATTTAATTTAATTTTAACAAAATTAACTCCCATTAAAAAACTTTTAATGAAATATTTTATTCATTTTTAGAAAAAAGTTATTTAATTAATACTATAGTACATTTATTAAGGAAACTATTTATATGTACTAATTTGTAAGTTTCATTGTAATAAAAACATGTGTTTAAATCTTAGGTGGAGTCTAAATAAACATTTTATAAAAATGTCATATGTTTTTAAAAACTTTATTTTATTAGCATAGATATATACCTAACCTCTGTTTGTAACAAAATCATGCTTTTTTTTTGAACGGCAAATCTATTTTACTGCTACTCTTAAATTACTCTATATAAAAATCATGCATTTATATTATCAGTAACATTTTATCGAGCGTGACAAATTTTTGGTTGGTGACCCGTTCGACAAAAGGACTATGATGTTAAATTTCAGAAATTTTGTGCCACTTTCAATTATGAATGATTATTCCGAAACTAATGATATAAAACGTGTTAGGCTTATAAAACTTGAAATTTAATCATAATAATAAAACAAAATAATTGAAAATAAAATAAACGCCGGCTGGAACACGTTCTTAATAAGTGTGCACCCCACTAAAAAGTACGCATTTAGTTATAAAATAGTTTGTCTAACGCGGTGTTGGGGGGATCGAGTTTTGTGTTCATTACTCCTTATATTTTATGTATTCAGTTACTATAAATATTTATTTTTCTTGTTCTTTTTGTTATATTGAAAATGTTTTGATCGAGTACATAAATTAGAATGTTTGTTGATTAGAATTAGAATTGGTAACTAAGATTGTTTTTGAGTTAATGACTTATGTCACTATTAAACCCAGTTATTTGATTTTAATTTTGTATCCGACTCATTTCATTTCGTTTAATCTGTGTTGTTCATTTCTCTCAATATATAATTGGGTAAGAATATATCGTAAAGAATATTTAGTTACAATTAATCCGAAAGCGACATGCAATATAAAAGTATAATAAAAATCTGAAAGTGACGTGTGCTATAAAAATACAAGGTGTGCAAGATGTTTTGAATTTGATGCACTTCTTAAAGTCCTTTTGTCAATTCTTATAATTATGATATTAAAACTTTTACTAATTTATTACGTCATGCACAAACTAATAATATAACAATTAGAATTTTTATAATGTAAGCATTTGCAAAAATTAAGGTTGCACGAGAAAACATTGAGTCGAATCTATGAGATAATGTCTACTGGTTGTTTAGTTAAATAATATCATATAGGTGTCATGTAAACAAAAATCATTTTACTAAAACACCTTTAAATCAAGTGTAGTGATTAACATATATTTTGACCCATATTGATACAATAGTGTAGACAAAGTTGTGTTTAGAGTTCGTATGCCTCATAGGTTTGAAGTACTCTTTAACTATCATGTAGTGTTGTTTGGAGACTTACAAGTGTGTATATCATTATTATTCACTTCCCATCCACGTTCACTACGTATAGTTTGATAAATGTTTAGTTTAACGCCTCTGCATTCCAGTGGTTAGGACATTGTCTTTTCATGTTGAAGACACAAGTTTGATTTTTCTAAGGGATGGGTACTCATTCACGGCCGCTATCAATTAGTGTTCATTTTTTTCCGGTATGTGGATACTGATAGAGAACAAACGTAATTGTACATTTCATCATTTCCAATGAATTGGGATATACCCAATGAGCGATGATGCAAAGATACGATTTTGTTAAACTGTGTGACGCTGACTTAACGTCACTAATTATGTTAACACCGATATTTAAAATTTCAAAATATACAACTAAATCATTTTTGCATTTTCTCAAAATTTTAAACAATAACGTCTAAGTGTAGAACGACTTACGTGCTTGTAAAGAGGTTGGAGCGTTTCTCGAATTATGCTTGTCAACCGATCGTTGTCAAAGTGGTTAAACGACAAAGCTTCTTGAATCACAAACTTTGGCATCATATCGCGAACTCTCTCTACGTTGTAAGTAAATATTTTATCAGCACCACCCAATTCGGTTTGTTCGGTATCCGGGGTTTGTTTCAACACTTTTTTAAAATTTCTTTGTAACTTGTTTCTTCAAAGTGGAGTTTGAATATTTTCCTAAAAATGTCGCACAAAACTTACAACGAGCCTTTTGAGACCCGTCTCTTGTTTCACCAAATCCCAATTGCACCAAATTTTCGAGTTCCTATTATGTTGGATACCCAAACCACGGTTGGGACAGAGGAAGAACCTTAAAGAGTAGATAACTGTGAGGCCATCATAACTTAATAGGTAAATATTAATGAGAGTAAAACGAGAGAAGTGATTGTAGAATGAGAGTTTTTTTATTGTTTTTTGCTTTCAATTTTGCGTTTTCGAGTGATGTGATCAACCAACCATCAAACATCTATTTATCTTACTTACGGGGCAAAATGGTGATTTTGTTTTGTCAAAAGGGGTCAAGACGAGAAATGATCCACCCGAAGTGCCCACTAGACTACACTGTTGGAGAAATCTGTTGTGAGCCCAAAGTGTGAGAGACTCGACTGTTGGAGCCCCAAGAAGATAAATGATCGGCCCAAATTGAGAGTTATCCACCATTACAACTTACATTTGGGCCTACATACTTTCTGTTGGACTACTAATACCTGTTGGGTTGTAACCTGCAAAATTTGCTGTGCTTGAACTGAAAGTTGTTGGGCCGTTCCATTTTAGCTAAATTGAAAATGCTAGATGTTGGGCCGAACTGAAGCCACAGGCCCATAGCTAGCGTTTGAAATTGTTCGAGAGTCAAGGCCCAAGTTGATGGACCACGTCATATTGAAGAAGGTGGATTGTGGAAGATGGATAACAAGTGTATCTCTTTGAAGACCATGTGTAGAGCTATTTTAAAACCACCAATGTTGTTTTGATGTACTCCAAGAGTCCCATGGTTGTTGATGCTCAGATTGCTACCATTGGTTGCAACTAATGCAGATGATGAGTTGTAAAAAAAAAAAATTATCCGGATATTCGGATATCTGATTATCCGAAAACTAAAAATTAATTTTTTATTTTTTTTAATTTTAAACATATTTTTATTTTATATTGAGATTTTTTAGTTAGTCTAAACTTTTGTGTAACCATTGCAAAGTTAATCCCCAAATTTTACAAAAGTGTAAAGGTATTCCAAACTTTTATGTGAGCGTTGCACTTTTGGTCCTTAAAATTAAATTTAAAAGCTAGTTCAAATTTTATAAAATGCATAAAAAAGTGAATGAAATTAGTGCTAGGAACCAAAAATACAATTATTACACAAAAGTTTAGACTATCTTTGTAATTTTTAAAGTTTGGGGACCAAAATTCAATTTGGTTAAACCACATGGACCATTTATGCAATTTTCAACATTATCAATTTTGTGAATTGTAAAATAGATAGATAGATAGATCCACTCACTTCTCAAGTTGTTTCTCAACAAAACAGATTCTTCGAGTTGATCGGTTGTAGGTGGATGTTTCTCCGCCAGGACTGTACGGCCGGAACTGATAAACGGTGACGGCTTTGCTGTAATATTGGTCGTCGGTGATCCGCTGTACGAATGAAAATGCAGTTTGAGATGAAGTTTTGATTTGTTTTTACAGAAATCCAAATAAAATTCATGATGTAGGCTTGTAGCATCTGAATATATATGTACGTAAGAGAACAGTTAACTCCATAAACGAAAAACTTAACCTTTCTCCGACGCTTTACTGCAAATCAAAACTCAATTAGGGCTGGCAAAACAGGTCTTATTCTATTTAACAAGTTAGAGATGACGCGCACAGCACACGTATCAAACATGAAAATGACTTGTTTAACTACATATATATCATGCCTGTAATTTGTTAAAAAATGTTTTTGTGAACCAAGAATGAGAAATAAAAGAGTCTAGCCTTCTAATTTTAATTATTTTTAAAAACATAGAAAAATAAATAATATAATTTTAATTATTTTTAATTTTAATTATTTTTAAACAGATAGAAAATTATTTTAAAAAAGTCTAGCCTTCTAATTTTAATTATTTTTAAAAACATAGAAAAATAAATAATATAATTTTTATTAAACATGTTTAATCGTGTCATAAACAGATAGAAAATTGCCAGCCCTAAACTCAATATATTACAAGTCAATTAGAGAGAAGATAAACTAAATGCTTATTGAATGGATACCTCTAAATCCGTGAATTGAGGTTCCTCCGGATCTAGTCCTCATTCCAATCAATACAACCATTTATACTCACACATACATGATGATATACTTGCATATGTGTACACACACAATGATGCGATGTTAAAATCACCGCTGAATAATTAAGCTAGCTCTGCAACTGACAAATGGAGAATAATAAATATCTTCTTGTGTGATATTTGTGTTTGAGAGAGTGTGGAGGTCATGATGTAACAAAAACATAATAGAAAATAGCATTAATACTATGATAGTAGCAGATTAATTATAAATTTGAGTAAACTATTGGGCTTGCGATTGGTGTAACAAAAACGTAATAGAAACCATTGACTAAGTGCATTTTGTTAAGGATAAGAACTAACAACTAGAAAAAAGAATTGCCTAAATTACGCTTGATGAAATGTGATTTTTAAATACACATGACAATATATTATTGGTTCATATGGTTTTTACCATAAAAAAATAGTTTGTATAGGCAGTAAGAATATTGCAACATGCAACACAACCATAGGAAATTCTGTAATCAAATAACTGATATTCAAAAGATGAGGGTATTTGTTCTTGTCTTTATGTTATGTCAATGAGAAAGTTAGGATCAATGAATATAATCTTTCTTCAATAAAGGCAGTAAGAATATTGCAACATGCAACACAACCATAGGAAATTCTGTATTTTAGATGTCATCTAAAATTACATTACCGCCATCCAAAAATTGTTGTATACTAATAGATTATATAAATGCAAATCACACTTAAATCCTTTTATATATGTATGTTTTACGAGCCTTTGAGCTACTCTCAATGATCATAAATTATATTCGTTCAAAGCTTTACTATTTATATATATATATATATATATATATATATATATATATATATATATATATATATATATATATATATATTATTTGTTAACATACCAGTGTATTAATTCTAACAGTAACTAAGTATAATATTATTTCTTTATATATTCTTATAAATTTTTAACTAAATACAATAAGAATTCGCTTAAGTATGGGCTAAGGAGATTTTTAAAACTAATGTTTTTATAACCGGATCAGAAGGCGAATCAATCTCTCATCACTCCACTGGTCGGAGATGATTTAAATATATATATATATATAATATCAAAAAATAAAAATAATATTTTTATGTATATTTGCATTTTTAATAAAATATGTGGACTTACATATAAATATTATGGATTCTAAAATATTAAATTAGTTAAAAATTAGCTTTGAAAAGAAATAAATAAAGAAATAAAAGGATTGCAAAAATATACATACATGGGCATAACTGAGTAGAATTTATGACTGCTAAACGGACATTACTTATATATAGACTAGTCTGGTTCACTCAGTTTATCGGTCTGGCAGGCTATTAATCGAATAGTTCAATTGGAGACGACCCAAATAGGTATAACTGGACAGATTTTATGACGGACTCTCGATCCCACCAACTATTTGTAAGGATGCAAAACTATATATATACATCACTTTGATAAAAGCATACAAAGTACAACATACATCCATCTCCTTGTTATTATCCAATGCAAACGAAAACAACCCATCTACATCACTCACGATTCATATATCTTCATATGTAAATGCTTTTGAGCAAATTTCACAAGTTTCTCCATTTCAGTTGCACCATCGATGGTGCCGTTGTGATTGGAATCAACCGATTCCATTGCCTTTTTGGTCCTCCACCTCCCAAACCATATCCTAAGACCATGAAGTGCATCTTTCAATTCTTCTTGGCTAATACGACCATCGTGATTGTCATCATACGTGCGTATCCATACTTTAAATTCATCAATAGTCATCGATTGATTTGGCTCCAAGCGTATGCATCGCATGATCGCCATATGTCCAAAGCCCAAAAGTTTATGTTAAGAAGTGAAGGGTATGGTGAAATTGATGTATGTGAGTTAGGAGTGATAAAAAAGATATATAGTGGCCAGAGAATGAGAATTTGTAACAGAGACTCCATAACTTTCACTTACTTTTTAATTTGGCGTTTGGAATCACATTCTTTTTCACTTACTTTTTGACATTGTGCAAATACAACTAGTGAAACTGTTTCGATCGTAAATACAGTCGCTAGTTTTTTGAAATAATAAATAATTAAGTAAAACAAAAATCATATTAGTCGCAAAAACTATCACAAATATTGCTACCAAATTTGTTTAGTCACAAATACACTACCAAATTTTAAAAATTAATTTGGTCATATAAGCTTTTAGAATGTCCATTAAAAGAAAACAAGTTTTATAACCATCGCGATGTTGGGGGACCGTATGATGACATTCACATGGTAAATGGTACGTTTGCAAACTTCACAGCCAACATCAAACTTCGTAGCGCGTGTTGCCTCGGTGACACTAACGTGGTTATGACTCGCACATTACGACGTAAACGGTACTTAACATTAAAACGATGAACTCGTTAATGAAGTTTGTAGGAAAGAAAGTAAAATGTTTTTGAAATAAAAAGTAATTTGAAATAGAATATAAAAAAGCAAAGAAAATAAAAGAAAGAAAAAACATAAAAAACCAAGAAAAATCAATATCAATATATAATATAATTTTAAAGAAACCTCAATTAAGGTGTTGGGGCAAAGAATAGAACCCTGGTGGAGTGGTGGGGCTGTAGGAGTTTAATGCTTTATTCCTACCAATTGCAAAATATTTTTTGCTAATTAAATTACGTGAAAATTAAAGAGAATACATATATATTTAAAAATACCGTCGACACTTCAAATTAAGTTAGTATATAATGTATGTCTCCAACTTCATGCCAATCTAATTTTTCTTTTCAACATAACAAACAACCATGTTGCACTTAAACTCATGTTAATTAATTCGTTACAGTTTTTACAGAAGTATAAGCATATTAATTTAGGCTAATGCTAAAAGAAAAGAGCAAATTCAATTCCTGTTACTTATAAAAAATACATGCATAACATATTTTTCCTAGTTTTATTTGTTACATCTGATTCTAAGTCATAGCATGTTGTTTGGTTTTAATGTGTTATATTAATTATAAGTATAATGGTTGAAAGAGAAAGTAGTACAACTACAACATGAGAAAGAATCCGAAATATTAGAGAAAGAAACTATGATATGGGTTGACCCTAAAAGTATGTTTAGCCTACAAGTCGCTCAACCGACACCAGGGGCTAAGGATGACGAATAGTTTAGGATTTAGCTTTAGTGTTTAGGTTTAGAGTTTAGCTTTAGGGTTTAGGACTTAATGTTTATTGTTTAGGGTTCGACGAATAGTTTTCAATGCCGCTACAAATGAGTCCGCTAAAATATGGTATGGGCTGACCATAGAAGTTTTGAAACAGGCTAATCCTGAAACTATGATATGGATTGACCCTAAAAGTCTGTTCAAAATGTACGACTAAACCTGAAATTATGACATGGGTTGACCCTAAAATTATGTTTAGCCTACAAGTCGGCTCAACCGACACCAGGGGCTAAGGATGACCCCTTCTAGTGTTGTCTAAGCCGGTAACTTTTTACAAAGTTATCTTTTGAATAATCCTGAAAGCTAACAAGTGATACAGGCTAGTGTGATCTATAATTTTACGCGTGACATGCTTCATGGCCTATCAAGTGTGGGATTTTCTTTATTTATGTGTAGAAGGCGCCGGCTAAGCATGTACCCTAGAGCTTGAAAATGGTCGAAATAGACAACTGATATTGATTAGATCATCCATGATCATAAGACTTGTTGATTGAAAATCAAGACCATTTTGGTAAAAAAAAATGTCAACTATGACCATTTTAATAAATTTTCTTTATTTGTAGCCTTTTGGTTGATAACATGATATACAAGTAACAAGATGGCTCACTAATACAAAGCAACCCAAATGCTATGCTATAATGTTTAAAATTCAAGACAAAGAAATAGTATGGATGTGGGGTGTTCTATTCTAGCCACCTACTTTGTGTGGTTTTGCGCTTTTATATACAAATGTGTGGTATCTTCTTTTTAGAGAGAGAGATAGATGAATGTCGGGTTTAGGGCTGCTCCGATGCTAGCGGCTTTCGTCTTTGGTTTGTTAGGCGCAGTTGCCTCATCACCTTTCGTTTTCAGTAAGGCTGACTTCGACTTCTGCATTGACTGCCCGCTAGTGTTTTCCCTTGGCCAACGCCGCCCTACAGTTGGTCTCTCTCTCCGCCATCGATGCTGCCCTTTTACTAATTTCTTTGACCGGAATAACTTCCTAGAGAGAGAGAGAGAGACCGCTGCGATGGTGGCTTTGTGGTGTTGTGGAGAGGTATCGCTGCCGGTGTCCTCTCTTGGTGACTGCAGTCGTGCCACTTCTCTCTTTCTCCGCCATTGGATCATATTTCAAGCTTTGCTCGTTATGTGGGGGCTTCTGGTGGATTTGACATTACTTGCAAGGATTTTGGGGGGTTGCCGTCGAGTGAGGAAGTTCGCCTCTTAGCTGTCTATGAATGAAGAAATTGGGCTGCTCCGATGCTAGAGGCTTTCGTCTTTGGTTTGTTAGGCGTAGTTGCCTCATCACCTTTCGTTTTCAGTAAGGCTGACTTCGACTTCTGCACTGACTACCCGCTACTGTTTTCCCTTGGCCAACGCCGCCCTACAGTTAGTCTTTCTCTCCGCCATCGATGCTGCCCTTTTACTAATTTCTTTGACCGGAATAACTTCCTAGAGAGAGAGAGACCGCTGCGATGGTGGCTTTGTGGTGTTGTGGAGAGGTATCACTACCGGTGTCCTCTCTTGGTGACTGCAGTCCTGCCACTTCTCTCTTTCTCCGCCATTGGATCATATTTCAAGCTTTGCTCACTCTGTGGGGGCTTCTGGTGGGTTTGACATTACTTGCAAGGATTTTGGGGGGTTGTCACCGAGTGAGGGAGTTCGCCTCTTGGCTGTCTATGAATGAAGAAATTTGCTTAAAATAAATGTTGAACATGTGATAAATGAGTGAGGGTCTATAATAATTATTTTCAATCTGTATATTACACTGGTGTATAACATAGTTTATATATTTAATTCTTGTGTTTGCACACCAAACGCTCATTGGGCTTTCCATGAGGTTTTAACAAGTTCAAAACACGTACCAGAAATCTTTAATCAAAACTAAGAATACTTTCTAGCGATCTAGTTGCATGATTAGAGAAAACGACTAGTGAAAAACCAAACTATTGGAAGTTTCTGAATTTATACTTGATCGATTTGTCAGATTATCACTAAACAATTAATCCTATCTAAGAACTATGTTACTTTCAAGTTTCAACATAAACTCCCACCAATATATAATCCCTTTAATAGAATATTTTAACACTTCAGATGTTTAAACCAACCACTAATCTGCCTTAATTTAAATGTTAATGGCGAGGGTCTCAAGACATGCATGTGCTCGAGGAGCCACGTTTCTCGAGGCAATTTTTTTTCACATTACAACGTCAAAGAAGGTTTAAGTCTATAAAGACCGTGTCATTCGATGTACAGTGAACTTTGTTTTTATTCTATATGATTTAATTAAGTTTAAAAGCTTTTAAAAAACAATGATCATTAGCTTAATTGTTTAAGATGAGATAGTCCAATATTTTTATAAAACTAGATTAAAAAAAATTTTGTTTAATTTTCACCTGTGACAAAAATAATAGGGTGTTTTCCTTCTGATTGGGCTTTGATTTTGCGTCCTTTGGCTGAGTTCAATAAAATTATAGTTACAAAAACTTTTTTTTTTTTTTTTTTTTTTTGAAATCGAGTGTTTATTTACAAGAGACAACTATAGCTAGATAATAATACCAGGTTAAAAGATGTTCTTAAAAAAAAAAACTTAATTAAATAACCATTTTTTTAGTCGCTAACACCATCCAATTTTTTCTTCCTTTTTCTTTGCCCCTAAATATAAATGCATATAAACATTAGAAATAAATTAGGACTAAGTTATAGTTTTCAACCTTTAAGTATATAGCAATTTGTAAGTTTCGTTTAGTAACTACAAAATTTATTATTTATTTCAAAAGTTGTAACAAATTACGAATTTTCCACTAACTAACGCTATCTCATTTGTTAAATTAAGTCATGTACCTTCAACTAGAGAGAATAGTTACCTTTTTATCCGAAAAAGACTAATAGTTCCTTGAACATGGAAGGCTTGAAGCAAATCTAGCGGCAATCGATTGTACTCGTTGGCTTGGCTGTGAGCGACAATCTTGGTTAAAAATGAGAGAGAGATGAGGAGAGAATTCCGAGTATAAAGAGAGAGTGAAACAAAATCATTGTTGATTTTTCCAATATCATCGTCGATTTTTCCAACCATTTGATACATACATGCTCATTTATACAAATTTATTTTTTACACGTAAATACAAACATTTTAAATTCTATATCCACTCTACTCATAAAATTACCATGAGTGCAATTTATAAAATTTAAATCCACAACACCTTATCAAAAAGTACAATACTTTACATATTATCTTACTATTTTAATAAAAAAGTAAATACAGAGCACACATGACATCAACACATTCATCTTAATCAAGTTTTTCCCGCCTCTGTCTTCTATTAATATTTATATCAATTAATAATATTATTTAATTCTTTTTTATATTAAAATAATTTGTAATAAATTAAAAAAAAGATCTTTTTATTAATGTTATTTCTAAAGAAATAAATTTTTATAAAATAATTTTTTTTAAACATTAAACTTTTTTTAAAAATAAAATATATTTAAAATTGGTGTTTTTAAAGTAAAATTTTTATAAAATAATTAAAAATTAGAGTTATAATAAGAAGTTTTTTATAAATGATATTTTTTAAAACTTTTTTTGAACAAAATATTTTATTCTATCTATAATAAAAAAGATTTCAATTACATCTTATATTAAAATATTATTTTATTACTAATAAATTTTATTGATTTCAATTACATCTTATATTAAAATATTATTTTATTACTAATAAATTTTATTATATTTAATATTTTATTTATTAAACACGTGTAATCCGTTAATTTACTAAAA
The DNA here is from genome assembly GCA_025506415.1 of Flaveria robusta. Lineage (NCBI taxonomy): Eukaryota > Viridiplantae > Streptophyta > Magnoliopsida > Asterales > Asteraceae > Flaveria > Flaveria robusta. The sequence continues at coordinate 18,557,538 of CM046469.1, read as the reverse complement.
CTATTCGTGTATATATATCTTAAACGAAGAAGTTATTGGCCATCATTAAATGAGCGTTGCAGTGAGACGGTGGAAGACTCCCGCCGTACTTGAGGGCCATTTTCACATGAATCCTGTCGGCGATCTCTAAAATACGGAACATCTGGAGCCAATAATATGTAATCTGCGGCAATTTGATTTCAATTGCAGCTTTTCACGAAGGACTTTGAGAAATCCGATTTGGGTTTTGTAAAACCAGACGATGCAATGCAGGTCTACTACTCACCACAGTTGGGATCTGCAAACAAGAATTCATCTTCCTTCCGTAATTCAGGGGCATACACTAGCCCAGTAACTCCTGATTATGGAGATCACAATGCTTTAGGGTTTCAAAAGGGTTGGTGTTCAGAGAGGGTACCCTTGAGCAACAGTAACAGGAGGCATCATATCACTGCTGCAGCATTGGTTCCCTTCAACGGTGGAAGAACACCGCCATCGAAATGGGATGATGCCGAGAGGTGGATTACCAGTCCGGTGTCGGGTTTCGGGGTCTGCAAGACGCCTCAGAGACGACCCAAGGCTAAGAGTGGACCGTTGGGTGGGAGCACCATGGGTTTTCTTGCAGGTTCACCGCTTATGACTGGAGTTCTAGTGCCTGATGTTAATGGAATGGTTCAATCAGCTAATGCACCTGGATGGTCTGAGTTGTTGATTGAGTCTTCATATCCTGATTCTCAAGGTGCAATCTTACATCCTTTGGACTTTTTTTATGAGTATGGTCACATATGTTTCATTTATCAGATGCAATTTTGTGTTAAAATTAGTTATCTGCATCCATTGATAGGCAATCCCTTCATTATATTTTCATTTAATTGCAAAACCTGTGTGATTTATTTTGCCTTTTGTGGCTGCTAGTGACTGATATGTCGATGTGCAGATGAGAAGAATGATGAAAGTGGTGTTTCGCGTGTGGTTTCACGGCGCGATATGGCAACCCAAATGAGCAGCCCTGAAACTTCTCCTACGTATATACCTCCTCCACCTGTGGAAACCAACTGTAACCATTCTGCAAGATTGGAAGTGCGTGATGTCCAGGTGGACAAAGGCGCCGCTGTCGCTAAGCAATCAAAAAGACACAGAACGAGAATTAAGAATACGCGATCACTAGAGGCTAACGACTTAGCTTTGACGTGGAATGCTACAGAAGGAGCAATGAAATTGTCAAAGTATGTTTTGAATTGCAGTTGTTTAACTCCTGTCTTATGTACTTCATTTATGTCTCACCTAGACATATTAGGGGAGAGATTGACACTTCTGATCTAGAATGAACACGCACGCACACACACGCACGTATTTATTTATTAAATACATAATACTAGTATATACATTATGACAAGAATCATGATTTTGTTGTCTTGTTATTGCAGGCTCCAGAAAGAGGAAGCAAGGATCGCTGCTTGGGAGAATCTGCAAAACGCAAAAGCAGAGGCATCAATTCGGAAACTTGAGGTGCGTTTCGCAAACAGTATCACCTAACCTGAATTTTATTATTCATTCGTTATCCGAATTCAGGCTTAACAAATATTTGCTTGATTTGTTTCATTAGATGAAACTAGAAAAGAAAAAGGCTGCATCTTTGGATAAAATATTGAACAAGCATAGAGCTGCACAAATGAAAGCTGAAGAAATGAGAAGGAACATGTCAGAGGATGTTTCTCCTAGAAATTCGCATAAATTCAGGAGCTTACGAAGATTCACCACAAATTCTCTCAAAGGCTGCTTCCATCATCGTGACTCCTAGTGCTTAAATCCGATTATTTTCAGGTATCTGGTTACCATTATAGTCTGCAAGTCAAATGGATTAACATATAAACATCTGCAGCAGATGGTGATCCACTGATATAAATTCAAATGGTGCTGTAGTTGGTTGGTTCCACTGCTAGAATGACTTTTCTGATTAGGGTTAAACGCGAATGCATTACTCGAGATAATTAGGTGATACAAAGGTGGAGCAAGATCATCAATTTTGGAAGATATAAGAGGGTATATATGTAAGATCCAATATGCATCATTGCAGCAAGGTACATAACATACGTGCTACTTGTAAGCACTAGTGTTTGAATCAATGCTTTATAATCTCCAAACAACATGAGATTTATACGACCAGTTTAACGCATAAACCCATGCAATGTGTTCATAAAACGTCCAAACAAAGCACCGACCAGTTGAAATTTATACGGTTTTGTTTTGATGGTTTGACCATTATTATTATTATTATTTTGGAAGTATGCAGATTTGTATATGTATTATGATGATGAAGTATCTTTATCATTTTTAAAAACTTAATACTCACCAACAATTTTACAGAAAAAAAATCAGCTCAAACTGGCCAATATAGTGGACTCTGTTTGGTTTGTTATTTCTTCAAACACCATATTCAAGTAATTAATAGTTCAGCCTAGAATAAATGTCACATACATATATCTACACATATGTTACATATGTGATATACACAAATATAGCAACCTGTGGTACACATGATATCCTGAAAAACAAGAAAAACAATAAGAAACAGAGTAATTAGATACATAGTTCAAAAGATAAAATTGATGTTCTACTACCATTTGTATCCTGTTGTCCACAAATCTCATGTGACCTAAGTGAAACACAATCCACAACACCATTCTTCAGTGGCAGAGTTTGAATAAATATATTGGGGCCGAAAGTCACAAGACTCATAAATTATTTTTTCCTATTGCTCAGGGGGTCCCGTTCAGACAAAATATACATAAATTTCCACTTCTTTTTTTCACCGGATATCTTAGGGTCCTATATCCTGTGGGCTGTGGGTATTAACAACATAAGTGCAGAAAGTAAGACACTAAAACTGAGAAAGCACGTTGTTCAAATAAAACTTGAATTGATAAAGAATAAACGATGATAAGTTAAACACAAGGATGGTTAAGAAAGACCAGAGAAGTTAACGTGCCGGCTATCTAAATGATCCAAGTAGGAAGTTCTATACTTGTATCAAGCATTTAATTATTAAGCCTTGAATGAAAACATTAACGGAAGTAATATACCAAATTCGCGATGCCCCTTGGTGCCTGAATATCATGTTTCAAGAACATCAGAGTTTCTTACAAAAAAGACTAGACAAAGGAAGTTAGAAAGAGCTTTGTTTGGTTATTATTCTATTGCTAGTTTAAATTTGATGATAGTTATCGACGGTTACCCTTCTATGTTTAAAGAGGTGAATAATTCTTAGCCAACTTACTAAAAAGCAAAAGAAGTATGATTGTTAACAGTTAAACAAGCCAATTGGTGGTTTATTTTTATTTTTATTTTGTTTTTGTTTTTGTTTTTTGTTTTTTTTTTTTTTTTTTTTTTTTTTGTTTATTGATGTTTTCAACTTTAGTAGTTGTTATAGAGTTATAATATACTCCTTAAATTCCAACAATAACTTCTATCTTTGTTTAAATCTTTGATTTTTGTTTTAGCTATTATAGTATAGTTTAAGTATACAAGATATATTAGAATTAAATAACACAAATTTCAAAAGATAACACATGAAATATATTAGACTGTGTGGTATATTAGATTCCGCTATTGCTAATAATATCTCTAAAATTCAATATCTCTAGCATATCGTAATTAATATTAATAAAACTTATGCATTTATTATGCATGCTCTAAACATTGGTTTTGGGAGATATACTATTCCCATATGGAAGGTCTAGTTTACATTTCTAAATCAGCTATAATTTTAAATTCTCAAATTTTAAAAATTATTAAAAATTATTAAAAACTTATGGAGATATAATTTTGCACCTGAACCTATAAAACCGGTTGGACCGAACCGTCAAGAACTAATTGTATTAGTATAGGTTCGGTTCCCGGTTCGTAGAATATGAATATAAGGTTCCCGGTTCAGTTCCGGTTCCGGTTCCAAAACCGGTTATCCATTTAGAGACCCGGTAGGAACCGATTATTTATACATTGTCCTTAGAATATGTCGGAGTTTAAAATTTTAAAATTTGAATCAAATGACCGACTAAAAATATCACATTAATTTAGTATCAAAATCGTGTATATCATAGAAATTACAAAAGTTAAAAGCTAACCAAGTTAAACTACTAACATTAGTTATCTTCATGAATCATCTTTTAATCTTCTTCGTTCGACCAAGGTAAATTACTGTTTTCATACCCGATTCAATCAATAACGTTCATCTTCTACGTACGAGTATTGGAACCAACGTCCTGCTTGTGTCAGTTTATCAATGATCATCTTCATCAATCAATCATCATCTTCATCAATCAATCATCATCATTGCAATCTTTTTTTCTGATTTGTGTATTCAAATTTTGGTTTAATTTTAATATTGATTTGTTTTTTTTTTAATTGATCATCACATCAAATCGTTATTTTAGGTTTCTTGTCAAAACCGGTTCCTTACCAGTTCTAACAAAAACTAAATCGGTTTACCCGGTTTAGAACCGATCCGATTAGATTACGATAAGATTCGATTCCGGATTTCAGATTTAGGCTATACGGTTTCTGTTCCAACCGGTTCAAACCGATTGCACACCCCAATATGAGATACTTGTGCCTTAATAAATGTTAGACACAATATATTTCATCTCATCTCTTAACAAAATTGTTCAACGTTTTGTTATTATACTCCTTTCCAACAATTATCAACATCCAAAGTTAGTTCTAAAAATTTTCAAAAATATAATATTATATATTCCTAATTTAATAAAAGGGTAACTAGTAGCGACATGTGTCAGTATCATATTTTTTCTTATCAAATTTTTACTTTTTTCTCTCCTATTAAATAACTACATTAATTACTAATAATATTATTTAATTTTTTTATATTAAAAGTACTTATTTAGTAAATTAAGAAAGAGATTTTTTATTAGTGTTATTTTTAAAGAAACAAGTTTATATAAAAAAAAATTTGAAACATCAAACTTTTCTAAAAATATAAAATATTTTAAAATTGATGTTGTAAAAAGTAAATTTTTTATAAATCTAAATTAATTAAACTTTGGAGTTATTGTAAGAAAATTTTTTAAAATGATATTTTTGTAAAACGATTTGTTTTGAAAAAGATGTTTAATTTATTTTTAAAAAAAGCAAAAAAAAAATTAAAAAGTATAATAAACATGTTTACTAAAACTTTTGATTAATATTGTAGTATAGTATATAGTGGTGACAATTAAATGTCGTTAATGATTTGAAAAGTATTTACCTTTGAAAGGACTGTCTAAGATATTTCTTTTGTTTACTTTCTAATTTTACATATCATGAATTAATATTTATTGTTGCAAAAAATACTTGTATCTCAAAATTTTATATGATTATCATACAAAATGTCTACACTCTCATTTTATTAATATATTCGATGACAATGATTGTTTTCTATGAATAATGATTGTTCTTTTTTATGAATATTGTCTTAACGATCAAAATCAAAATTTACTCTCTTACTAAAATGTCTGGTGTTGGTATTAGCTCAATTATTCCAAAAGTTAAAAGTAATGGATCCCATTATTTTCATCCTAAAAAACCCCCATGATAAGTTTATTTATTATTTAAACATTATATGTATGGCAAGAGGTATTATAGTGTTAAGCAAGAACGTTGTAATGCTTCGGCTCAACATGTTAAGTATAAAGTTCTAGTTGACATTTTATATTCGCAACCCGATTCATCATCAATCTTATTAATAACCAATTGAAAAGTTTTAATCTTTAGGGTGGAGGGAGCGTACCACATACATCATATACTCATAAATCATATTTTATCATGTCACATCAAATCAAACTATAAGATTTAAAGGGGACACTCATATCACTCTATGTCCAAATTCTTTTTGGACACTCATGCCACTCCATGCTCTCACGCGGGTGCAATAACATATACTTAATCATCAAATACTTTGGAAAGTCAATGCTTCAATAACAAAAGAAATTGGCTCCTATGAACCTTGTTAAAAAGGAAAAGGAAAAGGCATTGTAAATTTGTAGTCGATAAATCGGGTGAAAGTCACGACATTGATATCGAATCAAAAGTTGGTGAGCGGGTCCCAATGCCCTCCTTGTGATCTCTAAAATAAAATAAAAAATAGAAAAAAATACCATATCATTTTGTTTTCTTCTTTTCATGCCCTACACCAACCCAATACTATTTATTAATTATTATTATATCTTAAAAAGAAAATAAAATTTTACTTTATATTCTCAAAAGCCCTATGATATGTAATTTCCTTTTATCAAATACTAGTTTTAGTTAACCCGTGTATTACACGGTTTGAATAAATAAAATATTAAATATAATAAAAATTCATTAATTATAAATCAATATTTTGATATAAGATATCATTGAAATTTTTCTTATTATAAATAAAGTGAAAATTTTGTATCAAAACAAAGATTTTAAAAAAATATCATTTTCTAAAACTTTCTTATTATAACTTCTAATTTTAATTATTTTTTCATTTATAAAAATTTTACTTCCTAAAAACATTAATTTTAAAAAAATTTATATTTTTTATGAAATTTTGATATTTAAAAAAGATTTATTCTATAAAAATTATTTGTCTATAAAGAGCATTGATAAATAGATCTATTTCTTAATTTATTAAAAACTATTTAAATTAAAATAAACAATTAATATTATTACTAATTAATATGATTAGTTATTTAGAGATAAGTTGAAAAATTTTAGTGAGTGTAAATATTGTGTTGTCATGTATGCCCTGAAGTTATTTTTTAATTAGAATAGGAAGATGATTGAAGTTATTTTAATTAGATCTTTTCTATCTATATAATTATTTTAATATAAAATTCAAATATAAATGATTTGACAATAATATTGACAAAGAGTAAATTGCCGTTTTCATCCCTGTGGTTTGGGCATATTTGTCATTTTCATCCAAAAAGATTTTTTTTTGCATTTGGCTCCCCAATGTTTAAAAAAAGTTGTCATTATCATCCAAAAACATGAATTTCGTGAAAATTTTTTTATCAACAACACGTAAACATAGATTATAATTTTGTTTTTATATGAAAATTAACATAAATACTCATTTAACGATGAATATTTAACATTTTAAAATAATAAAACTATCATTTTTGGATGAAAATGATAATTTTTTTAAAACCTTAGGGAGTCAAATGCAAGAAAAAACCTTTTTGGATGGAAACGACAAACATAACCAAACCATAGGGAGGAAAACGGCAATTGACTCATTGACAAATAACAAAATTTTAAATAAAAAAGTATGTAAATAAAAACTGAAACGAAATATTAATGTAGTTGCGTAACATATTAGATTTGATTCAAATGAAATATTAATTGAGTTACCTAAAATGAAATAAAACATAACAAATGTATTAATTAATTGCTTAAATTTGATAATGACTTTAGACGGGAAAATAAAATTGAGAAGACACCATATGATTACACGTGGCAATTTTTTTACTCTTTTATTAGAGTAGTAGGATTAGTTGTTTCTTCACGGCATACATACTTGTTCGATTGTTTTATTTTACAAGTAAATAAGTAATTAATTTGTATCATGTGATAAGATATATTAAAATTATAACACCTTAATTCGTTCTATTCTTTTCCATCAAAAAAAAAATAGAGTTAATTTCAATTTTGCTCCCTAAGATTTGATAAAAGTAACCATTTTTCTTCAAAAGTTTCAAAACATCAATTTCAGTTCAAAAGTTTCATCATTTGTATCAATTTCAGTCCAAAAGTTTTATTTTTTGTATTCAAGTTGAAACAACTTATGAAACTTTTGGATAGAATTGAAACAATTTATGAAAACTTTGGAGGTAAATTGATATTTTTTAATCTTTTGGAGGAAAATAGTTATTTTCATCAAACTTCAGGAAGCAAAATCGAATTTAACTCAAAAAAATATAATAGGCCATAAGTAATTTTTATCTCAAATATTATCAAAGCCTTTCAGGTGTAGTTGCTATGGATGAAAAAAAAAAAAACTTCACACTTGGCATGAGTTCATTTGTGAGAGCAATCAAAGATAAGTCATCTCCTAAAAATATTTCATTCAAACAACCAAAAACAAATTCATAAACTTATTGTTAGCAAAAGAAAAATATTACTTGATACGAAAGATAGACACCTGTCAAAACATATAAAAATAAAAGACAATATATGTATACTTCAAAGTAAACTAAATAAGAAACGTGTATCACCAACTTCTTGCCCACCATAGAAAGGAAAGTCCCCCCCACTTCACCTACCAACGACCCAACCCTTGTCTAACCATCAACACTCTCTATCTACAAATACCATCTTTCCCTTGTCATTTCATTCAGGCTCACCACTTCATCTTCAACACAAGTTTGATCACTTCAAGCAACAATACATCGATCACATGGCGGCGGTCAATGGCAGCGCTAACAATCAACCCGCAAAACACCAGGAAGTGGGCCACAAGAGTCTCCTTCAAAGTGATGCACTCTACCAATACATTCTTGAAACAAGTGTCTACCCGAGGGAACCAGCACCCATGAAAGAGCTACGCGAGGTTACCGCGAAACACCCTTGGTGAGAACATTATTAAGAAACGCGCGCTTTTATTGGATCTTTTCGGCGATTTTGTTAAGGTTTTGGAGGTTTTGATTGTTTGTAGTATGAAACAGGAACCTTATGACAACATCAGCCGATGAAGGGCAGTTTTTGAACTTGCTTCTTAAGCTCATTAATGCGAAGAACACCATGGAGATCGGTGTCTACACTGGTTATTCCCTTTTGTCCACAGCTCTAGCTCTGCCTGATGACGGAAAGGTAAGATAGTAATTAGTTTTAGAGCTAAACGAGTCATGTTTGTGAATTGATGGCTCACATCCAAAAGTTTACACGAAGCAAAAATCGCATCACGCACATGAACAAGAAGTCAAAATCGCGTCAGACACATGATCATGAAACGACACGTGTGTTCGCTGGGTTGAAACGAACACAAAATAGTAATAAAAAATTCTACTTATGTTCATTCTACATATGTTCTTCATGCATCCTAATATTTAAAATTCTAGATTTAAATATTATTTTTTTAAGTAGTTATGTTTAAACTATGCAAATTTATTTTAACATTTTTGATATTTTGACATATAAAATAGCAAAATAGTTCAAGATATTATTTTTAAACATATTTTAAAAATTAAAAATAAATAAATAAGTGGGCTAAATGGGCCAATTCGCAAACTTGTTCGCTGATTCGGTCCGAAACTAAACTAAAACCCGTCAGTTTCGTGATAGATTCTTATCATGTTCTTGTGTTGTGTCAGAAATTCACACCCCTAATTAGTTTTTATATATTTTGTTGTCTCCATAGTAATATTTTATTTGATGATTTAGATTTTGGCTTTGGACATCAACCGTGAAAACTATGAAATCGGTCTTCCCATCATTGAAAAGGCCGGTGTTGCTCACAAAATCGATTTCAGAGAAGGTCCTGCACTTCCTATTCTTGACCAAATGATCGAAGATGTAAGTATATATTTATATGATCTCCTTTGAGTGGTATATACGATTTACTTTTATTTAAAAATTTTTAAATTTTATCATTTACAGAAAAAGTTCCATGGGAGTTTTGATTTTATTTTTGTGGATGCCGATAAAGACAACTATCTTAACTACCATAAAAGATTAATCGATCTTGTCAAGATTGGTGGAGTGATTGGCTACGACAACACCCTTTGGAATGGATCGTTGGTGGCACCACCCGATGCGCCTCTCAGGAAATATGTTAGATATTACAGAGACTTTGTGTTGGAGCTTAATAAAGCATTGGCTGCTGATCAGAGAATCGAGATTTGTCAGCTTCCTGTCGGGGATGGGATTACTCTATGCCGTCGCATAAGCTAAAGTTATATATGGATCAAAAGTGGTGGTTACAAGGTCATCAATAGTTGATGCTTCAGCTTGCTGATGTTTATGTTTTAATTTGGTCTGAAGCTCGTTCATTGTTGTATTCTTTTTCAATGTTGCTTGTTTTTTTGTTATAAAAAATATTATCAATATTCAAAATCATGACAATCTCATGTTGAGATAATGCCACAATTCCTAATACGATGAAAAATTACAGTTGATTGATAACAAGCTTAGCATAAGTAATGAAAAAAGGATTACATAACTTCCAACCAAATATTCGAACAAGCTATTACCTATGACACACATGCTAGCAGAAGATAGTCTGAGACTATTTATGCGTGTATATACCTTATCAGGGTCATCCACATCAAGAATCACAAATTGACAAGACCAACTACGGTATTGTATTATAACTAAGTCGTTAATCGCTCTATAGTTATTGCACGATCACCCCTAATTAATAAACCAAAGATAAACGAAGGACCAAGAGAAATGCAATGAATAATGTAACTCTAGCATAATGCCAAAATGTAGTGAAAGATGCATCATAATCTCCCTACTCTAATAAAAAGGTATTTAAGAGTGACATTTGTCAACACCATATTCCTCCTCACCAATTTTTTCTCGCTTCTCTCTCCTATTTAATAATCACATTAATTACTAACAATAGTATTTAATTTTTTTAGATTAAAATAGTTTTTTAATAAATTAAGAAAGATATATTTTTACTAATGTTATTTTTAAGAAATAATTTTTCATAAAATTAAAAAAAATTTTAGAACATCAAACTTTTTTAAAAATACAAAATATTTTATAATTGGTGTTTTTAAAAAGTAAATTTAAATAAATAAAAAATAATTAAAATTAAGAGTTACGATAAGAAAGTTTTTAAGTATGGCATTTTTTAAAACTTTTTGTGTTGAAATAAAACTTTTATTTTATTTATTATAAGAAAGATTTCAATCATATCTTATTTTAAAATATCGATATATAAATTATGAATTTTCATCCTATTTAATATTTTTATTCAACCCGTATAATACACGGGTTTACTAAAGCTAGTCTCATATATTAGAGCATTCACATTCCATTCTTTATTTTTATCCTTATAATTACATTAAAAATCACTAATTTTTCTCTCTTCTTTTAATTAAATAATATATTTTTATACCTTTTTCATTACCTTTTCTCTCTCCTCTACTCACAACCACTTTTAAAAATATTAAAAAATTTATAAGGGTTGAACAGTTAATCCTTAAATTTACAGATAAACAGTAACATTTTCTATTTGCTCCACTCACAACCACTTAAACCATTTCATATAATTTAAGAACTTATACTCATATAATATAGGGAATGGACTCTGAATGCTCTTGGTTATTTAGTATTTAGTATTATTATTACCTAGGCCCAAGCCTGTACCAAGCTGGCCCATTGGGCTTGACATTGTTCTCTCCTATAAAAGCAAGGGTTGGTCTTTAGTCTTTTCCATGGATCCTTTTTTTCCCTAATCCTCACTACTCTCATATTCTCATAACCAATACTTCACATACATTTATATCCATTTGAATATACCTAGCTTCTACTCATGATCCATAAATTCTAATACACATACCTTATATCCATACTTCACATTTAGAGGTGTCCCCAATTCTACGCCCTCGAGACATATAACCACGAATTCTATGTTGCTTGTGACAACAAAGAACGCGTCCATTAAATTATCAGCACTATGTTGACAAATTTATGGTTCGCCAACCCACTTTGAATGATTGTCTTATAAATCATGACACATGTGACCTTATTGCCTAATGAAATTGGTATCACCCCCACAAATATGATAGTAAGTATAAATCCTTTATGTTGTATTTAGAATAAAGAAAATGTTGCATAAATCATGACGTTAAATATAAAATAAGGTGGAATTTTATAGAAAAACTAATAAGGAAGAATTGAGTCAATGATATGCGAACAGCATAAACATACTTATTTGTCCCTGTGTTGTTGTGACAGCAAGATAATAAAGTAACGACCAAAACTGAGAATTTTTGTATGGGCAAAAGTGGACAGAGATTTAATAATTTAAAAGAAAATACAACAAAAATATTCACATTATTATTCTTGTAACCCAAACTCAAAATACGTCATCATCTAAATTAAAAAAAAAAAAAAAAACTATTACTCCAAATCATCTAAGGTTAGATATAAAATCACCGGATCATCACAAGCAATCTCCATCAAACTCTTCGGGTTCGGGTTTCTTATTCAAGTCGGGTTTTTCTTCAAACAAACAAAGCTTCACTTCAGAAGCACTAGATGCACAACGATCCTCACGCGTACAACTCCTATGCAACGACGTACAACTCGTCTCTGCATCCACCCTGGCCCCAACTTCTATCGCCTTCTTCCTAATAGAGGCGGTGGTCAGCTCGTCAAGCCCTCCGTCAGCGGCTAGCAGCTCCGGGAAGTTAAGCCGCGCCGAGGGGCCCCGAAGGTAATACACGGCGGTGTCGTACGCTCTAGCCGCGGCTACGGGAGTCGAATAAGAGCCGAGCCAGATCCTCGACCGCTTATTCGGCTCCCTGATTTCAGCCACCCACTTCCCCCACTTCCTCATTCGAATCCCTTTGTACGGTCTCTGATCGGTTTTCCGCTTCTTTGTTGTCGATGAATGGTTGCATCGAGGGTGTAATTCGCCGGTGGCGGTGGCGGTGGCGGTGGCGGTGGCGGTGGCGGTGATGGGTCTTCTTCCATCCATTGATGTGAGATTGAGATTGAGATTGAGATTGAGATTGAAATTGATTGTATCAATGGGCGATGAATACGAAGGGAGATTGGAGGAGGGATGACATCTGGAGAAAGGTTCCACGATGATTTCTATGGGTAAAGAAATTGAAAGGAGACCCAGAGGCACCGACACCTTTATTTGGCGTCAATTTATGTTTCTCTGTCTATATATACAGGTTGCCGTGTGTCTGTGGGATGTATAAATATATTTTTGAATAATCAAAACGTAATTATACAACCTATACATAAAATTTCATACGCATGGCTAAACCTTAAAGAAAGCTGGTTCACTATAAGTCTATAACTTTAGATAAAATTATTGTTACATCAACTCGTCTTTTTGAAAATAGATAATTTTCTAACGGTGAATATAAGCTTTTAAATCATTTATTATCAATTTTGTAGGACTTAAATACGTACTACTTTGATGGGTATAAAAATAAAATGAAATAAGATAAAAACCAATACTATTAAACTTTTTTAACTTTTTAAAATTGGCAGCAATGTAGACGGATCAAAATACGCGGGCTTGACGATGCATAAAAAAGTAATCAGACTTAACAATATGGGTATTGTTGGAGGATGAGCAAAAATATTATTATAAAGTGCTTCAATCGAGCTTAGATGCTGGATGAAAGCATGTAAAAACTAACTAAATGAGTAGTTTAGGACTTTCATACGCTATAAATGGAAGGATGATGTTCACATGCTAAGTACATAGTTTCTTGCTGTATAAATATGTTTTGTAATTATTTTAAATTATGATAATTATGATAAATTTATTTATGGTATTTCTTTATTATTTAGAACATGTTATTTCCATTTATAGGAAACCGGTAACATTCATTTATTTATTTTTCAATGAAAAAGAGCTATCACCAAAAAATATAATCGTTAAAGATCCTTTGGTGAATTTATAATGCCTATCTTGGGTCAGATCTCATTTCCACTTACGGTTGACCTAGGATGGTAGGAACTTAGTTACCATCGAAGGTTAACTTGGACAAGTAGGAACTTGTTTGTTAACGATAATAGATATCTTTTGATAAATTGCCGGTAATGTTTTAATCTCTAATCACTCAATGAATTTACAATGGTTGTCTAAAAATAACAACACTCAATAATTTTTCAGTGATTTTTTTCGTCGGTAATCTCTTGGTAAATCCTAACGGTGACTTATTAGTATGTTCACGTTTTTCGATAGACAATCATTAGTGAGTTACCAACGGATATCAGTTATCAAATAATATAATGATTATACTTGAATCCTCTAACTTTGATTAGATTTTTGTATAAAACGCATAAACGAAAGGCAAATGATTCCGTTTTCTCCTTTGCAAATTATATATTGGAGGCCCTCTTTACATCATCACTTGCGTCCAACAACAATATTTATTTGGAGCGAAATAGGGTGGAGGTCGGTAGGTCGGTGGACGGTGGTCGGTATCCTTCCCACTATTTGTTATTTAATTCCCATAAATGTTATTAAAAATATGTTATCTTATGTCACGTCGTTATTATTTAAGAAAAGTCTTCATCATTCATTAAAGCTTATGGATGTTTTTAAAACTTTAAACCAAAAATTAACAATTACTCAATCAGTAATATTGAGTTTTTTACTAAAATGGTATAAGTGCAAAACTTATTTACCAAAATAGTGTAGTTGAAAAAATGTTGATCAAAATAGTGTAGTTTTAGAATCTTAATGCTTCTTACTTTTATTCTTATTGGTACTTTGAAAAAAATTAATTTTTAATTTTTTTAAATTCTTTTAGTAATGATTTTTTTTTATTTCTGGAAACATTTGAAAATAGATTTTTTTTAGCTTTCCAAAATTTCTTAAAATGCTTTAATCATGGTATTAAAACAATAGTATTTTTGATTTCTTTAAATTTTTTGAAATCAAAATATATTCTATTTATTTAATTTTTTTTAGATAGATATGTTCTTTATTTTAGTAACTTGCTTTAGAAACGTGTTTTTGAGTGTTTAATCTTTATATTTATAAATGTTTTTGAAAAATGTATTTTCCATTAAAAAATTCCTAATACAAGAAAAATTGTTACAACTATTTTTCTAAAGTAAAAATAAATTAATAAAAAACCCGTTTTCAAAAGTTAAAGAAAACATGTTTTTATTTAGAAATATATATAAATATTGTCGTGATATTTTATAGAAGGTTTTTTAAATGTATTACTTCAACTTCTATTTTTTTTAACTACTTAAAAACGTAGGTACCATTTAAATTTTATAGAAGTTAAAAAATGTAAAAGGCATATCTATTTAATTACAAGGGCTAAACATTTTAAAGAAGTCATTCTATAAAACATTTTTTAAACAAATTAAGAGAATCTTTCTAGAAAACTATAAAAAAAATGCTTCCGCTTAAAAACATTTCAAAAAATAAAAAACATCATCCTTAAATGGATTATAAAACATTTTAGAAAGCTTTTTTAACTAGCCAATGAGAGTAGGAGTGAGAAACAATAAAGTATCAAAACTACACTATTTTAGTAAATATTTTTCAAATTACATCATTTTAGTAAATAAAATTTTTAACTACACTACTTTGGAAAAAGCCTCCAGTAATATTGGTGTCATATTTAACTTCAACTTTAACCCTCAACTTTAAAAACCCTCAACTTTTGATAAAAGTTTCATGTTTAACGCTTAAATTTTTAAAATTTTAAGTATAAAAATTTTACGTTTATATAATTCATGTAATATGTATTTATGTTTTTTAACCCGTTAATTTTTTTATTAATTAGATTTTATTCAATAACTTTTGCTTGTTAATATTTTTTAATTCTTTTGAGGCTTTGGTTAATTTTTTTTACAATCTAGTATATAAATTTTATTAAAATAATAGTTGTATCAAGATAAGGTATTTTTTGGTATAGTAGGTTATATGAACCGACAATAATGTACATTTATATATTTTTCATTGATATACTTAAATACGTTAATGTTACTGTCATAACACACTTTACAAAGTTTGTAAACGTGCAACATCACACAAACATTTAGGCATATATTTAAGCAAATACACTGATACTAGTATTTATTTGATAATATCCCGTGAATATCTAAAACTACGTAGCAAAGTATCAAACCCAATACGATATCGCAAATCTTAATCTACTTTTGACCACGTTACATGCATGAATTGAAGATGCACGCTTATGAAAGACTTAATAAAACAATTATATAGTGTAGTTTTTATAAAAAAATATATATAAATTATTTAAGTTTCAAGAAGAGTAGTAGAGATTGTAACACTTTTCTATTTATGACAAAAATATAGAGAATTAAGGCATCAAGATAGTGTTGTGTCAAGTTACATATGTTAATATGTTATCCATTTTTCAATAAAAATAAATAAATAAATAATCAAATGGCTAATTTATTTATTTATTTATTTATTTATTTTTGCCAAAATGGTCTTTAGCTTTTCCCAAATAAAATTAGGTAGAAACAGTGTGAGATGAAGCATTTATGGAAAAGGCAAAATAAGAAAAAACGTTTAATGTCCAGAATGATTTCCACTTATTATACCACCACACGTGAATTAGACACATATTTTGACCAACTTACTATCATGACGTCATTGGTTTTTCTCCTTTTATTTTCATTGTATTTTTTGTCTCGTTGATTCACCCAAAAATCAATTTATTGGT
Source organism: Flaveria robusta (assembly GCA_025506415.1). Lineage (NCBI taxonomy): Eukaryota > Viridiplantae > Streptophyta > Magnoliopsida > Asterales > Asteraceae > Flaveria > Flaveria robusta. Next base: position 18,541,174 of record CM046469.1, on the reverse strand, counting down.
TAGGTATGTGTCAGTATGATAATTTGTCTCAAATAAGTTTTTAGTTTTATATTTGTTAAAAAATAAGTTCCTATCGTTCAAAAAAAAATGTTAAAAGAAATTTACAAATCTGTTTTAATTTAATGAGTTGTGAGAATTGTATATATAGTTGCAAAACCTGACCCATGAAATATCATATTTGCATTTTTATTCTTATAAGAGCATTCACAGCTTATTCCTTAAATTATGTGAGTGAGAGTTGTTATATTATATGGAATGGTTTTGAGTGTTGTGAGTGAAGTAGAGAGAAAATGTTACTGTTTATCGGTAAATTTAAGGATTCACTGTTCAACCCTTATAAATTTTTTAATGTTTTTAAAGTTGTTGTGAGTAGAGAAGAGAGAAAATATGATTAAAAGGGTATAAAAATATATTATTATTATATAATATTAATAAAGCAATAGAATGAATAGTGGTTTTGTGTTTCTTTTATTTTGGCCACAAGAGTTTGAAATTTGTAGTGTATAACTATGAAGTTCATCAACTTAATTAATGGTGCATTGTTATGTGTACCATGTGCATATGAAAGTTGTAGGTGGTTTATATATAAAATGTGGGTTGTTTTTGTGGATTGACATCCGACAAATAGGACGTGTATAAACTTTTGTATGCTAACAGTTCAACATTACGTTTTCTCTTTTGATAAAAATAAAAAATTTCACCATGTCTTTCATTTTGGTATAAATGCGTAAAAATACTAGCGGGGCAACGCCCGCGGGATAAAATACTAGTTTAATTGAAATGAAAGAGAATGAATAGTAAATTTTAGTGTAATTATAAGGATGAAAATAAGAAATAGTATGTGAATGCTCTAAGTCGACAGAACATTCCTTCGAAACTATAATCATTGGCAAATCAAAACCTTTTAACAAACTTTATGGCTGTTTAGATAAATTTGTCTTAGAGGTTAACGTATAAAATCCTCTGAAAATAGAAAAGTTTATGGTCATTAAGTTTGTTTTTTGCGACATATATTTGTCGCATTGAATCCTTAGTCCCCATCTTTATAAATTTAAACCTATGCTCTATATTATGTAATGCAACTGGTATGGTTCTCGGAGAAGATGGATGTTAAGATTCCAGTTAAGCAGAAATTATATGACATAACTACATACCTATTCATAAATTAATTAATTATTGGAATAACGTTACATTAATTGGCTCTCATTCCTGTTACAATTCAGCTTTCGAAGGTGATGCTTTCACAAACCCAAATACGTCTGGATGAATCTTATGTGCCTTCATATTTAGCTCATGAGAGAATTAGGGCTTTTAAGATGATTATAACAATTCTACCTACGCTCTTCGGCTACCAAAGCTTCTGCGCTTCTATCACTTGATCTTGAAAGCCTTAAATCCAAGTTCGAAGTTCGAACTAGAATTTTTTTTATTTGACGAGCCAAGATGGCAATTGAAACGAGTTTGGTTTTAAAGATGCGCATAACTGGTGTTGGTTTTGGGATCCACACAAGTTGCCAAAAAAGAACCACCTTTGGTGGTCGGATATCGTGTGGGTGGCAGGGAGAGGGTGAGGGAGTTCAAACCCAAACATTAAACGATATTACCTTAAATGGATATAAAGTTAAGTACTAAACATAATAATCCAAAAAAACAAAAATTAGACATAATAACTATGAATATAATTAAGCCAAAATAATATCTCAAAGATAAAAGTTTCAAAAGACTAAGTTTAACAATTTAAAAGCTTCATATAACTAAGAATCTAGTTTAAATATTAAGGTAACATACTAAACATTAAAATTAAAACAATATACAACACCTCTAATGAACAAACATGAATGAACATATATCAACATAGGTCCAAAAATCATTTACAAAATTTCACCAACACTTTGAAATGCAACGTCACAAATCAAAAGAAACACATCATAGTCCCATCGGTTTTCTAGGGCATCATCTCCTTAAAAAACATATATAAATCAAACATGTTCGCACATAAAGATGTATTTTCAATTTGTGCCATAAACTTTGAATCAAATAACAGGCCCTTTACCAGCAATACTCTTGACCGAGCATCGCATACGTTTGTTTGTTGTAAACTAATAACATGTATCACTAAGATAGATTTTAACTGAAAATACATTCGTGCAATTTCCCCAGATCAAACAATCCTGCGAGATCTACCAATTGTTTTCACAAACTAGCATGAAAGACTTGATAATTAATAAGAAAAAGACAACAAGAGAGTACAACTGCATTCACTCTATATGAAAATGAAATGAGAAGCGAGAGAAAAACAATTTTAAATAAATGTCGTTTATTTAAGTACAAAATGCAGCCTCACATTACAGCAAATGATATCCGTTACCTTTAACAGCATCATGGAGGTCCACATTTACCTAGACTTCTTACTTCGCATTCCCATCCTCGATTTAGCAAATCTAAGTTTCTGGTTAAGCAAACTTGTGCATGTTGGCAGAATCCACACTAAAAAAATTATATAAAAAAATAATGGATCTACCCGTGAACCCACCAGATCCACCTGAAAGCGACCCGATTGGCTACAAGAGTTTTTAGCCTGAAACTGACCTGAACCCGTATAGCCAAAACCCAACCCATTCATGTGAAGTTCGTGCTGTGTTGGATAATCATACACCTAATACTAATAAAAAAAAGAAACTGAAAAGATTAAAAGCAGAGGAAAAATTATGTGGTAACAACCAATGAGATTAAATTAGTTTTTTCATTGGTTGCAAAATGATCCACCAAGTCATTGTTTTGGAACTCAAGAACCACATGATGTTTTCTGGGAATGGTATAACTGAACAAAACTATAAAATATGGTGCAATTGCATATTCAAAGGATACTCTAACCGCATTCCTTCACCAGCCACCGATGAGTGTAAAACAGTGCCTTGTAAATGATTCAGTGCTTCGCTAGAACACCCAGTATCCTGCAACATATTGTCATGAATATGATTATCCATATTATTTATTTATTTCTGAGTATAAAACTTCATATATTGGTAGAGACCCAAATGAAGACATCAAAAAGATACAAATTACAAGTACAAAAACACATACTGCAAAGTCAACAAATGCCACTGGTGTCCCGTATGTACTCTGAATCTTTAACTTCAGAAATCCACGACATCTGCAAATTAAAAATGAGGGTGACAAACATGAAAGTTGTGCAAAGTTCCATTTTAAATTTAAAAATAAAAACTAAAAAACCAACAAGTGAAATTTCCCAAACCTTGAAAATACTTGAGTAAGCTCTTGTTCTGTACAAGCAGGTCCCAAGTTAGCCACAAATATTGTTGGACATGGGGGAGCTGATGAGTTTCTCTGATCATGCAATATGAATTGGTTACTACTAGAAACCTCAAATATAAAAAATAAAAACATACAGAACATACCAATCTTGCACCGGTGTTCTCAGCTCTACCATCAAAGCTTACATGACTGAACAAATAGAAAGACAAGTATCATGTCAGAGAGAGTTGAAAATTCTACAAGATGACATATGTGCCCTTTTCAAGCCTTTTAATATTTGAGCAACAAGCAATCACGCAAGATCAGTTACAGTTTAAGAAAACTCTATCTAGACAAGTAATGAAAATTGTGCTTAAGCAGTGCAGATGACCTTTGTGCAGACGGATAACCAATCATGTTGTAAGCAGAATTACTCAATCCAGGCATGTGAACGCTGCCAACACCTGCTAGTGCCCAAGAATGTGCAAAACATGTGCGATGTGAGCTTCTAAAATGACGTGTTTACCCCTTAATAACTCGCTAATTATGTGATTTATGCCCCATCATAGATATCAGAAAATAACTGCACGACTAACAGCTTGAAAAGTAGCAAAGTTTTAAGTCATCTACTTATTTGTGTTATCCAAGGACTTAGATTACCCGTTTTTGAACAACCAACAGTAGTAACTCACCAGGATCAGAAACACCCCTTGAAAATGCAGAAGACCCTTTTGCCCTCTTGTCAGATCCATGTCTGTCATCATCTAGTTTTACAGTTAACCAAGTTCAGTCACATATGTTTGCTAAATAGGTATCAAAAGGTATACTGTATATGGCACTGACTGTGAAATTGAAGAACAGAACTACACCAATAATATACCTATTCTTGAGCGTTTAGACCTTGAATTTGATTTTGCAAGATCAATATGTAGCGTTGAACCCTTTTCGAGATCAAAAACCATGCCCTGAACACAAACAAAAGATTGCTTAGCATTGAGCAGGGCATCATTTTCTGCAACTTCATAACTACAAGTTGGGATGCCAAATGTGTTTAAGTAAATGAAACATACTGCAATCAGAATAGCATATATATTATTATATAAATGAAACATATTGCAAATAGGAATTATAGTTATAACATATGCCATAACTTATGTGGTTTGTTAGTTGTTACACTAGCATTTAAGATTTCACGTTAAGGATAAAGCTAATAAGTGGCATCATCAAATATGAATATATGATCATAGCACACCGTACTTGGGATGGTGAATCAAATATAAGCTACCTTAGAAGTTTAAATTGTTATCCAAGTTCTCATAATAGTTCCACAGGTAAAGATTACTTAACCGTACACTACCTTAAGCAGTTTGTCATGCCACCAGCAAATGCAACTCTAAGATGAAAGATTATAGTTTTTATTCAATCGTAATCAGATAGTAGATACTGTTACAGTATGCTTACATGTAAGGCGTGCAATGCTGCAAGTGCAGAAGGCTGATCCACGAAGACAGCAAACCCAAATGGCTGTTCAACATCCATATAGAAAACTAGATTCAAGACAAATACATGGAGATATGAAGAAAACAAAAACAAGTGAACAAAAGGCGCAAATAATTGTCATCTCAAATAAAATAAATAACTTGATGATTTAGGGAGGGAAAAAAAACCCCAAATGTAACTTGACATCTTCATTTACATTTTTATTAGCAATCTAACCAGTTAAAAGCACAATCAATTAGAATACGGACAAAGGTCAAGAATCAAGATAATCAAAACAAAGGATGGTAACTTCTTTCATACACAAATCCGCAGTCTTTCATCAACAAATATGATCTCAATGACAGATCAAAAGATATTTCATCCTTTCACAACAGAATTAAGCTCTAACTTTCATTCCAAATTTCAAACTCATAAAATTTCAATTACAAAACCAATATCGAATCATTCACAGACTTACAACCAACATTTCCTATTTAAAAGTGCATTTTTTGCATCTTAAACAAGCTGTCAATCCACAAGAGTTTAATCCCACCAGTATAAGGCACATTGTATCATAACAGCTGTCACATATTTAACCAATGCGTCTATAAGTCCACAAATTTAACCCTACTCTTCACTGATCCCTACTATTTCATATTCAAACATGCATTATAACTAAAGAACAAAACAACAACCATTTAAAAAACTACAGTTTCCAATTTCAATTCACCAAAGATAAAACGAATACCTGTGTTTGTGTTGGACTAGGGCTACGAAGGTGACAGGATTCATACCCCGGAAACTCACGAAACAGATTGTAAATCTCACGAGGCTTTACGTCATCTGGAAGTCCTGCAATGAATAGCGTCCGAACCTCATCTTGAAACGAGGGTGTATACAAGGGTGGCGCGTAAGCAGCGAAAGGAGGCTGCTGGTGGTAGTGGTGTTGTAACTGAGGTACGGCGACGGGTGGCTGTTGCGCCGCTCCGGGAGGCGGTGGCGGAGGTTGGTGGTAGGAGTATTGGGTGGTGTGATGACCCGCCGGAGGTAGGTAGTAAGCTACCAGATCGTCCATCAAGGGTTAGCTACCGTTCTCCAAGCCCTAATTTCTTCCCCAAATTGTGTTGTTTTTATTATTCCATTTCCGTCGTGGAAATACATTGCGATTGTTTCTCTCATTGATGTCACACGCCGTTTTAGAAAAAAGAAAAAAAAAATAATGTTACACACCGTTTTATTTCATTTTGAGGGATTATGTCAATGAGCTTTGAGTACAAACCTATGTACAATTGTAAAAGCCTAAAAGGAGGGGTAGAACCGGGAGCGGGTCTAAGACATGAAACCAAAAAATTCAAGAAAAACTTTTGTTTTCTTATGACCTTTACAACATGAATCTAGAAGCAATAGAATGGGAATTGTTGGGTCTAGACGATGCTTTTATTAAATGTTATTTTCCTGATTCAATATTAACTGTAGTAGATATTTACCCTAACAAAAAAATCTATCATTTTTGTTATATAGTTGCAGAGGTAGAGAATTTGAGCTATTAGACTTGGTTTGTTGAATGTATTGGTGATGATTTAAAGTTAGCTAAGAACTCAAACTTTACATTCATTAGTGATCGGCATAAGATATGTGTCATATGCTTTGGTAGAATACGTTTTGTATAAGGCAACGTAGTGTACAATATGCTTGCATTTGTTTATAGGGTATTAAGCCTATCATTACAAAGATGTTTTCATGTGTTGAACACTAATACTGTGTCATGCATATTCATGAGTACACAAAAACTTTTGAAAAAACTTTATCAGTATATATTAATTTCAGAATGCAATGGTTGAGTTTGGAAGTTCTAATGGGACGCTCACTTGTGATTGTTAAATATCTTACCCCAATACATGTCCAACTCACATTTCTTTGACAAGTGATATTACTCTTATGCAAATATTGTGTGTTAATGTTGATGTTAATCTTTCATTTTATATGTTCTACAAATATTGTGTCCACATGTAGGGCATTGTTCGATGTATTGTTAAATAACAGGTGTGAAGTGTCGAATGACAAGATTGCTAATGGTAGTAAAAAGCCTGTAATATCAACATCGAATTTATAAGAGAGTATCTGATGAGAAAATATTGTGAATGTTTTGAAGATGATTGACAAAAGTGAAATGCTGCTTACATCCAATGCCACCGAAATGCTTAAGAAAATTTGGAAGGAGAGGATTAATATCAAGTACGCAGACCAAAGGGTGATCAATGTGTGGTGAATATGGATAGTGGTGAACACAAGAAATTTTTTCATGGGGGTAGAAATTTTTTAAGGATCATTTGGCTAGCGCTATATAATATATTTTTTTGGTCCAATTTGGATCGGAATCTGGTCGGGTCATATAAAAAACAATCAAACTGAATTTCAAAAAACTAATAAAAACATGTCATATATCATTTAGAAAAACATAATAATAATAATAATAATAATACAATATATCTAAAGTTAATCTGCATGAGGTTGTGAGGGTATATACAACATTGTTTTTTTTTTTAGGGGCGGCTCCCCCAAGATACAGTAGGTCCGCACATGAATATGGGTCACAAATTGTGCGCTTACGGGAGATGGGAATCACAAAAATTCCATGCAAAATGTTTGGTAAAGATGTTCGTGTTATATTTATTAGATGACAACTGTTTTAATGCTTTTAGAGGTTGTTAATATAGAAAATGAAGATTGTAGTTGATAAAACGAGTAACTAAGTTACAATATTACTTCATTTTATATTGTGACTCTTTAAGTTGAAGAGCTTTGATTCCGTCACTAACTATCGATTTATATTATAACTTTTTAATAGTCATATGCACTAACGCATGTTACGTTTTATCTTTTTATGTTGTTAGCATGATATTGAAGAACTTTTTAAACTTACCGCTTGTAATTTCGTATGGACCATAATAAAAATGAGTCAAATGGCTTGGTGTTATAATGAAACAAATTAGGGGCGTTGGTTTGAAAACCAGACCGGCCGTTCATATCGAGAATCGGACCCCAATCCGGTCCAGTTTGGTGCTTAAAATCGGTTTGGTGTTGAACCGGTGGTCGGACCGGGAATCAGACCGGTCGAACTGGTTTTTTATACATATTTTAAAAATTTTCAATAATTTTTTTACATATATTCTGATATTCATTATAATAATTATAATTTTATCCGGTTCTCATATCCGGTCTAACTAGCGGACTAGTAAGGCGTCTTGTTCACTATCCGATCCGATCTTGAATTTTTTTCATGCATAACTGAAAACCGAACCAAATTAGAATTATGGCTAATCGTTTCGAATTCAATTTGATTTGGTTTCTAGTTAAGAACCGAAAAAACCGAATTCACCATGTGCGTATTCATTTGAACGTTGTCAATTTTAGATTACTTGTATGAGAATTACTCTCGATAGACATTTTGTAAAAAATATATATAAAATAATTAAACTCTTGAACTGTTAACAATCTCGTTTATTAATAATATAAATAATCGACTTTAACTCTTTAAAAAATATGTTTTGAGACTTAGCTTTGATGATTGGAGTTGGGCTAGCAAATAAAATCTTAGTTATTATGTTTAAATAAAATTACTTTGGAAAATTGGGGCTTGAGAAGTTGGTCTAGACTTTCATTGAAAAAAATTACAACATATTGAATTCGGATAAATCGGTTAAACGAATCAACCGAATTCAAAAATTATATATAATCGAAAACTAACCGAAAAACCAAATACTCATTTTCGATTTCAGTTACGCATCAAACCGAACCGAAAAACGGATTCATGCATCGGTTTGGTTTCTTCTGGTTATGAATATGAAATCGGTTTCTGTTTGTTTGTTTGTTTTTTTTTTCACGCCTTTAAACTGATGATGAGTAAGAAGGACATTAGTAATCTTATTGATTATCCGCAGCAAGCGGTTCAAGGATTAAAAGTCTAACGACGTTAACCCCAAATTGCATAAATACCATCGTCAATAATTCAGAGCAAGAAGACCGAGAGTGTAAGCGTTCGACGGAATCGTTAACTCCGGCGTCACCATGACCACCAATTTCCAATCCATCCCTCTCATCGGTAACTTTCTCTCCTTACTTCCTTCAAATCAAAACCCTAAAACATCTTAATTATGATCATATAGTTACTCGGAGTTGTACAACATATCACTAAATCGATCGACTTATCTGGACATAAATCCAATAATCTAAGGTTGAAGGAGCCTCAGTGATGTATGATTTCTATTGTTTTAGGTCCAAAGTTCATCTTCTTAACCAACAAACTATTCTATTCTTCAGAATAATCATGACGCTACTGTTAATTTTATGTTAACATAGCATTTCCGTATGTACATTTCGGACTATTTTGGAGAATGTACATTCAGATTCGCCATCTCGAAGTCAACGACACAGAATCGGGATATTTAGTGTCCATTAACGTCATTTTGAATAAGAACACATACAATTTCTCGTTTGAAATTGGCAATTAATAAATTTCGATTTGGACTTTGGAGCTAAGTAGTTTCCGGATTCAGGAGGCATTAAGTTTAATTTTTTGTTTAATTTTTGGCCTTTTTTTTTTCATTTACGTGACAGATATCAGTCCTCTGGTAGCTAAGTGTGATGATCCAAATCCCATGGAGGACAAGGATGTTGCAGAAGTTGTTAGACTTCTAGATAGGGCTTGTAGGGATGCTGGATTCTTTTATGTGGTAATTTCTTACCTGTGTTTCTTATGCTTCTTGATCATTTAATAAATGGATACTTTAGGAATTGCAATATGTTTTCAGCTTTCAATATCTTGTTTAAAAATTAGTTGCTACTTGCTAATAGATATTATATGAACAGAAGGGTCATGGTATTCCTGATTCTCTTATTAAAGAGATTAGAGATATAACACGGAAGTTCTTCGATCTACCTTATGAGGAGAAACTCAAGATCAAACTATCTGCTGAAACTGGATACAGGTTTTTACTCAGTTATATTAATATCTTCACTTTATTAGAGTTGTAGAAAATACTTTTACAATCATTTGATATTAAAGTACAGGGGATACCAGCGAGTTGGTGAGAATATAACTAAAGGCATACCTGATAGGCACGAAGCTATTGATGTAAGCTTTATATTTCTGCCTCACACTTCATACTTTATAAGGTTGCATATATTGCAAGTTTCATTTTTTGCTTATGTGCTTAAATTGATCTGAATGTAATTCATGGTTTTTTAAGCGTAAGCTTGCTGGGTAGTCACACTCATGACATCTATCCACCAGATGTAGTAGATTTTGCTTCTGTCATCTTATAGTTGCTTTTCCTAACAGTGTTACAGAGAATTACATAAGGGGATGTATGGAGATCTTGGCGACCCGTTAGTTGGTACCAACAAATGGTATGTGAAACTTTGAACTCGCATAATCGTTATTCATATCACAACTCGGAATTGTTATTATCTACAAAACTAGCTTTTAGAGTTCTTGTAGATTGATTTAAGCCTATTTGAGGGGCCTATACACAAGTTAAGCTTAAGGAAATGTGACCTTTTGTATTCCCAGGCCAACAGACCCTCCTAATTTTAAAAAACTTATGGAGGAGTATCTTGGCCTCTGCACAGGTATCTTAGTTCACTTTGCTTCATTTTTTTCTTGTTTATATGAACCATTGATCACTAATTGCTGGTTACTGTAGAGCTATCAAGAAAAATCATGCGAGGGATTGCTCTGGCACTTGGTGGCTCAGTAGATGAATTTGAAGGGAAAATAGCTGGAGATCCATTTTGGGTGTTGCGTATAATAGGTTATCCTGGTGCCACATCTACGAGTGGTGAGGGCTTGCCGGAAAATGATATTGGATGGTAATTCAGTTAGTGGCATCTAACAATTCTTTTTCCTCTGATTTGCTGGATCTTATTTAAGCTTCTTTTCTTGTTCTGTTTTCATCTCTTGTCCAAATAAATCCAGTGGGGCTCACACAGATTATGGTAAGTTTCTTAAACTCATACGGATTCTCTGGATTACAATGTTGATTAAAGGAAATTATCTGTCATGTTGCAGGTCTATTGACATTGGTTAACCAAGACGATGATAAAACTGCACTTCAGGTATATGTTCTCTCAAAATGTGATAATATAAAATTAAAAAAATTAAAAAACTTGATGCACCAATATGATCTGTTTATCAAACTTTTGGTTCAAATACCCTCCTTATTTCACCTGAGTTACTTTCTTTTTACCCATTAAATGAGGATATGTTTCACTGTAGTCTAATAGTTGATAGTTCCTTGTTAGCATTGTGAACTTGCCATTATTGATTTTTTCATGAAAAAGATCCATTATAGATTTTGGATGAACTTACCATCCTTGCATCTTACATTGGATTTATCCATTAGTACAATAGTACTTAAAGTTTTTATAGTTCACTAGACATCTAAGCAAGGTCTTTACCATTCTTTAGTAAGAACAACTCTAATCTTAACACCAAATTTGGCTCTAAATATACAAATTCCCAAGAATGCTTAAATGAATGTGGGTTTGCTCCAATAGTCCAATGTAGATAGTAGTGTATATCAATTAAGGTTATAGTTCCTAAGCAAGGTCTTTACCACAACAGTTGTCACCACCTACACCACCACCATGACCATCGCAGCCACCGCCTCCACCCGCCATTCCACTAGCTGCATTAAAATAAATATAGGGGGAACCCATTTTCATACTTACGTTCTAATTTCTAAAACGCTGTTACAACCTGAGCTCAAACCTATATGACCGTTCCCAACCCACTAGTTTGCAAGGCTGGCTTGGTGTGTTGAACAGTGCTACACCAAATCTGACAAGATGTATAGTGTCGCAACATTAAATCACATGGAAATTACTGTCTTGGTTGGAAATCACTTTGTACACTGAATTCTGTGTCTTGGTGTTAATAATTTAATGACTTATAACTATAACTTGGGCATATTGAATCTTAATTAAACAGTCAGGTGTATGATTTGATGATAAGGGTATGCTTAAAATGCTAATTTGCAATTACTGTGTTTGTAAAGGTGAGAAACTTTTCAGGTGAATGGATATCAGCAGTTCCCATCCCTGGAACATTTGTCTGCAATATTGGTGATATGCTGAAGGTACACACAACAGCTGAACATATCAACTCCCCCCTCCCCACCCTTTCAGGGCACCCCCACAGGCCCCACTTTTTATGTATTAAAACTTATTGATTTATCCTATATGCTATTTGGTTAATCGCAGATTTTAACAAATGGTATTTATGAATCCACATTGCATCGGGTCATTAACAACTCCCCGAAATTCAGAGTTTGTGTGGCGTACTTCTACGAGGTTGGTTTTCTTTCTCTGTTTTCTTGCAAATTAATTGTTATTATGAATTTATGATCCTAAGTTGCTTATTTCATATTGTGAGCAGACAAACTTTGATGCTGTTATAAGTCCCTTAGATATGTGCCTAAAGAAGACTGTTGGAAACAAGAAACTCGGAACAGCCGTTTATGGGGAGCATCTAGTTGGTAAAGTTCTCACTAATTTTACATACTGAAACCGCTATATGTATTGGTTCAAATCATTAAATAGTTACGAACCAAAAGAACCACTTTTTAGTCTTTGGCTCATATTTCAATGGATAGTTGAGGTCTCACTTTCTTAGAGTGGCCGGAGTCGTCCTGCCGGAGAAGGCCGATCGGCCTCCACGGCTTCCTCCCTCACTCACAGACACCTAGTGAAGGCGGTGAGCATTTTCCCTTTTCCAGCTTCCCTCACTCACATCTCACTTCCTGTTCTTCCCTCCTCTTCCCCATTCCCAACTCCACTCCGCCACCCCTTATGTCTCTTCCATTCAATAAACAGCTCACTATTGTTTCCTCATTTTGTTTGTTCCATGATCAAAGGCTAAACGTGGTTCATTTAGTTCTTAATTATTTACGGGTTCTTATCTAAATGTACCAGAATACATCGTATGTTAGATGTAAGTTTTCAGCCTTAGTCGCAAAAACAGCTTTAAGATACTTGCAACTTGGGACTTCCGAATGTTCGGTAGGATTTAAATTATTTTTTTTCTCTTCTAAATTATTTGGCATTGGTGTTCGAAAGTGATTATGTGATACTGAATATTCGGTTTAATTAGTGTGATGCTAAAGATAGGGTTTATGTTGTTTCAAGTGCGGTAATCATCATATATATGAAATGAAGAGTAAAACGGTCAAATGATCGGAATTAGTTCTATAACGAGTCTCTGACTTCCTCATCAAAAACTGGTTATTTCACCAATGTCCGAGGACCAAGATCCATTTATCATACCATGCGTTTGTGCCTTGAGCATGAACTAAATAATTGCATAGACGACTAACCAAAATCAAATATAAATAGTTTAACTTTAGAAACATTAGTCTTATGAGATGTTATCGAGTTTTTCACACTTGAATGCTGATAAAAACAAGCTCAAAATATATATAGAGTTAGAACTTGAACATTGTATTATCAGCTAAATAGTAGCTCCAATGTTATCACACCACATGGTTGGAAGATATAAGAAAAATATAAATGTAACTCATAAATAACAATGTAACATAATCCAAAGAACATTGGCAACCAGCATGTGCTAACACTTGATATTCAGCCTCAATACTGGGATGAGTATTTGTGGCGCTTCTAGGAACCCTAACTATTGAAACGGGGTACAAGAAAAGCACAATAAAAGTGATTGTCATGAAAATAATTTGCAAGTAAGTTGTGAGGTTAGCATCAAAAAGAGCATGACCCAGTGGTGATAATATTATCAACACAAGCATGTCCAAGTAATAATGATATCATCAAAATATGCAAGAATATAACATGTCAATAAGCTAGAAAAAAAACACGCAAAGAGGTAATAGATGCAGTAAATTCGAGAGTTACAAGTGCTGAAAAACTAAGCATGAGGTGCTTTCTTTACACAAAGCAAAACAACACCAAGAGGAATGTTAGAAGTAAATCAAAAGAACACATACGAAGTATGCGAGGATCATAACATAGATATCCTCGGTTACTAGGAGTTTATCCAAGAAATATTCAATGAGTAGATTTTAGACTCAACTTGTTGTTTCCGACATATCAAAGAAAATAGTAACAAAGATAACCAAAGGTGGTGTGAGGATTTGTACAATCAGGATGAGAAATATTCGTTAGTGTGCATGAAAAAAAAACATGTATAGTGACATGTAATGCAAGAATTAGCAAGAAAGTGTCTTTTTGGACCTCGAGTAAGTTTCTACTTTTTAGTACCATCACATTATTAATACAATGGTTGTTGGTGATGGAAAACATACTTTCGGTGTGAGTTTTAAAGAAAATGAATTAGTGGCATATTATTGAACTGGTTTGGACCAAAACTATTATTTCGTATCTATATGAACGTTTAAAATTTAAAAAGAAGATGGTATGTAAAAAAGATTAGCAGCAGCACTTTGGTCATATGCTAATCCAACAGCTCACCTCAATTTACATATAGACATGAAGTTTACTTACTGTCGAATCTTTTTCACGTAAAGAGGGAACCGAACTCCACGCGCACGAAGCTGATCAACAACACCATAAAGATATTCAAAACTAAGCTTCCTTTTGACATTAAAATCGTCCCTTATATCAGGATGCGTCTTAAACCATTTCCTCAACATCCCATAAACATGAGAAATTATAATATTCCATCGAACAGGGTACTTCTCACAAAGCTTTAAGTACTCCACCACCAAGTCCCCACGGTCCAGTTTTCCGTCTTCAAAACCATCTTCCCCGTCTAAAACCCATTCACCACTTCTGAATCCTCCGAATAGTGCTAGGTTATCAAGGGGAGAACCTCTGCTGACATTAGTCCTTCAACACTTATCTTTCTGCTCTAATAAAAATGTAACTAAAAGAGACACATGACATTATCACATTTATCATCATCAAATTTTTTCCCGTTTCTCTCTCCTATTAAATAATTACATTAATTATTAATAATATTATTTAATTATTTTAGATTAAAATAGTTTTTTAATAAATTAAAAAAGAGATTTTTTTATGAATGTTATTTGTAAAGAAATAAACTTTTATAAAATAAGAAAATTTACTAAAACATCAAATTTTTATAAAAATATAAAACATTTAAATAGTTTTTTTTTAAGTAAAATTTTTACAAACAAAAAATAATTAAAATTAAGAGTTATAATAAGAAAGTTTTTAAAAATGATATATTTTTTAAAACGTTTGTGTTGAAACAAAATTGTCATTCTATTTATAACAAGAAAGATTTCAATTATATATTATTTCATAATAACATTTTATATGTAATAAAATTTTATTTTATTTATTTAACTCAGTAGTCATATATTTGGTTAAATGGATTTTGAATGTCGTTTAAAGTGTTCTCAAAATACATAAACTCCGCTATATTGTTTGTTAGTGACTGAAAACGTTATAAAATGCAAAACTTAGAAATGTAAATACTAAAAGATTTTTTTTTTAGAAACTGAAAGAGTTAAACATGCAAAATCTTAGGGACTAAAATAATAATTTACTCTAAGTAGGTTTATAAAACCGATCCTGCTTAAGCTCATTTGCTTTTAAATTATCTTTCGTGTTTTTTCACGCTTATTTTCCGGAACAATGTAATGCTCTCTTAGAATCCGACTAAACTCCTATGAGATACATCTGATTGTTTGTTAACAGACATCAATTATATTGTAAAGGCATCAATACACCAATCGTAACGGGTGGTTCACATATGCTGGTGCTGGTATTGGATAAAAAGGCTAACCCGAAGTTGCATAAAATCCCACCTCCAATAACTCAGAGCAAGAAGATTTAATCGTGAACTCCCATGACCACCAATTTCCAATCCATCCCTCTCATCGGTAACTTTCTCTCGTTATTCTTTCTAATCGAAACCATAACATCTTAATTATGATCATCTAGTTACTACTTACTCGGACTTATCTCGACAAAACTCCAATAATCTAAAGGTTGAAGGAGCCTCGATCAGTAATGTATGATTTCTATTGTCACATCTTCTTAACCAGCATTATTCAATTCTTCTGGATAATCATGAAGCTACTGCTAACTTCATGTTTGCATAGCATTTCCTTATGTACATTTCGGTCGATTTTGGAGAATGTAGATACAGATTCGCGATATTCGGCGTCAATTAATGTGTATCGTGAATCTGGAAGTATATACTCCATTTTGAATAAGAACACATAAGATTTCTTTGATGGGAATGTGTTTTTTTTATTTTTTTATTTTATTTTATTAATTTATTGATGTGACAGATATTAGTCCTTTGGTGGCCAAGTGTGATGATCCAAATCCCATGGAAGACAAAGATGTTGCAAAAGTTGTTAGACTTCTAGATAAAGCTTGTAGGGATGCGGGATTCTTTTATGTGGTAATTTCTTAGCTATGTTTGTATGCTTCTTGATAATTTAATAAATGGATACTTAGGTATTGCAATATGTTTTCGGCTGTCAATATCTTGCCGAAAAATTACTTGCTACTTGCTAATAGAAATTATGTGGACAGAAAGGTCATGGTATTCCTGATTCTCTTATCAAAGAAGTTAGAGATATAGCACGGAAGTTCTTCGATCTATCTTATCAGGAATCAAACAATCTGCTGAAACTGGATACAGGTTTTCCCCCAAACATATTAATATCTTCACTTGATTAGAGTTGTAGAAAATATTTTTACAATCATCTGAGGTTTAAAATACAAGATCAAACTATCTGCTGAAACTGGATACAAGTTTTCCCCTAAACATATTAATATCTTCACTTGATTAGAGTTGTAGAAAATATTTTTACAATCATCTGAGGTTTAAAGTACAGGGGATACCAGCTAGTTGGTCAGAATATAACTAAAGGCGTACTTGATAAGGACGAAGCTATTGATGTAAGTTTTAATTGCTGCCTCACATTTCATACTTTAGAGGGTGCTCAACAGCTCATATATGACATAAACTATATCATGAGTTGCATTTTCGGTTATTCACTTATAACGATACAAGTATAATTCATGTTTTCAAGTGTAAGGTTGCTAGGGTAGTCACAAACATGACATCTATCCACCAGATGTGTCTGGTAGATTTTATTTCCTATCATCTTATAATTGCTTTTTCTAATAGTTATATAAAGAGTTAAATAAGGGGATGTATGGAGATCTTGGCGACCCATTGGCAGGCACCAACAAATGGTATGGTGAAACTTTGAACTTTCTTATTCGAATCACAACTTAGGATTGTTATCATTTACAAAATTGGCTGCTAGAATGGGTGTTTGGGATTGCTTATTTTCAAGCTACTTTTGATTTATTAACTTTTGAGAAGTTAATAAGTTAAAAAAAGTGTTTGGCAATTGGAAAAGAACTTTTCAAATTGATTTTCAATTAGGGTTAAAAAGGAGTTTTGGAAAAGTTAGGAGGGGGTGACTTGCAAAGATGAAAAACTCTTTTTAGGCAAATTTCTTATTATACCCTTCTATTACCTCCTAATAACTCTCTGATTTTTAAAAAAATGTCCATTTTGATCATTTTATAACTCTTTAGTTTATAAGCTAGTTCAAACATTTTTTTAAAAACTTCTTTTAAAAAATCATAAGTTAATAAGTTTTTTTTTTATCAAAAATCGTTTTCAACTAAAATAAGCAATCCCAATTCCCAATTACGTCCCATAGTTTCAGTAGACATATTTAAGCCTACTTGAGGGGTCTATACACAAGCTAAGCTTATTGAAAATGTGATCTTTTGTATTCCCAGGCCAACAGACCCCCCTAACTTTAAGAAACTTATGGAGGAGTATAATGTCCTTTGCACAGGTATCTTAATTTAAATAACCTTTGTGTCGGAGTTAATTTGTTCACTTTGCTTCATCTCTTTCTAGTTTCTATGAAAAATTCACTATGGTAGATTTATCAAGAAAAATCATGCGAGGGATTGCTCTAGCACTTGGTGGCTCAGGAGATGAATTTGAAGGAAAAATAGCTGGAGATCCATTTTGGATGTTGCGTATCATAGGTTATCCTGGTGCCAACACATCTACAAGCGTCGAGGGCTTGCCAAAAAATGCTATTGGATGGTAATTCATGAGTTAATGTCATCCAACTAAACCTTTTCTTTTGTTCTGAATTGAATTGCTGATTCTTATTTAAGCTTCTTTTCTTGTTACGTTTTCATCTCTTGTCCAAATAAATCCAGTGGGGCTCACACAGATTACGGTAAGTTTTTCAAACTCATACAGATTCTCTGGAATACAATCTTGATCAAAGGAAATTATCTGGATGTTACAGGTCTATTGACATTGATTAACCAAGATGATCATACAACTGCACTTCAGGTATATGTTCTCTTAAAAATGTGATACTATAAAACATAACTAAATATGGTTAACCAACTAGACATCTAAGCAAGGTCTCTTTACCTTTCTTTAGTAATAGCAACTCAAATGTTAACACCAAATTTTTGGCGGTAAATATACATATTCCCAAAAATGCTTGAATAAATATGAGTTTGCTCCAATGTATATACTAGTGTATATCAATTAAATTGTTATTGTTTCTACTTCCTAAGGAAGGTCTTTACCACCACAGTTGTCACCACCTACACCGCCACCATGACCATCGCAGCCACCCGCCATTGCCAATAGCTGCATAAAAGAAAATATAGGGGAAACTCATTTTCATACTTATGATCTAGAACGCTAACCTGAGCTCAAACCTATTTTGACCGGTTACCTAACCTACACATTTTACAAGGCTGGTTTGGTTTGATGAATAGTGCTACACCAGATTTGACAAATCACACGAAAAAAGGTGTCTTGGTTGAAAATCACTTTGTACACTGAATTTTGTGTTTTGGTGTAAATATTCGAATGACTTATAACTATAACTTGGGCATGTCGAATCTTAATTTAACGGTCAGGTGTATGATTTGATGATAAGGTTATGCGTAAAATGCTAACGTGCAATTACTGGGTTTGTGAAGGTGAGAAACCTTTCAGGCGAATGGATATCAGCTGTTCCCATCCCTGGAACATTTGTCGGCAATATTGGTGATATGCTGAAGGTACATACAACGGCAGAACATATCAACTCCCCCCTCCGCAACCCCCTCCCCACATTTTATGCACTAAACTTATTGATTTATCCTATCTACTATTTGGTTAATCACAGATTCTAACAAATGGTGTTTATGAATCAACATTGCATCGGGTCATTAACAATTCCCCAAATTTCAGAGTTAGCGTGAGGTACTTCTACGAGGTTGGTTTTCTTTCGGGGTTTTCGTGCATATGATATTGTTATTCTGATCCTAAGTTGGTTATTTCATATTGTGAGCAGACAAACTTTGACGCTGTTATAAGTCCCTTGGATATGTGCCAAAAGAAGACTGTTGGAAAAAAGAAACTCGGAACAGCTGTTTATGGGGAGCATGTTGTTGCTAAAGTTCTCAATAATTTTTGCATACTGAAACGGCTGATTACCTAAATGGTTACTATGTAAATGCACAGAAATGCATTGTATGTTGTAAGTTTTCAACCCGAGTCGTAGAAACTGCTTTGAGATACTTGCAACCAGGGATTTTCAAATGTTTTGTAGGATTTAAGTAATAATAATAATTACTTGGCATTGTGTTTTGAAAGCGATTACGTGACAACTAAATAATCAGTTTAATTAGTGGGATGCGAAAGATAGGGTTTATTATGTTGTTTCAGTGTGATAATCACACATGAAAAAAATTTATTAGTTAAGGATTTGAAAAGTAAAATGGTAAAATGATTGGAAATAGTTCTGATTACTATTACGATTCTCCAAATTCCTTATTAAAAACTGATTATTATTTCACCAATGTGCAAGGACCAAGATCAATTTATGATACCATGCGTCATATGCCTTGCCTTGTGGAACTAAAAAATTGCTATATAGTTTAACTTTAAAAATATTAGTCTTAGATATAATCGAGATTTTATTGAGTCATTCAAGCTTGAATGCTGATAAAACAAGCTCAAAATATATATAGAGTTAAAACTTGAACATTGTATTAACAGTTAAATAGTAGCTCCAATGTTGTCACACGAGGTATGAAAAAAACAAATGTAACTCATACATAACATAATCCAAAGAACATTAGCAACAACATGAGCTAACACTTGATATTCAGCCTCAATAGTCAATACTGGAATGAGTATTTGTTGATATTCATCTTACAAGTATCCCAAACACGAGATAACCATGCGAATGGTCGTTTTCTTAAAAATCATTATGTAGCAAGCACCCTCTGTTAACGAAATCCCTTGCCAACAAGTTCAGATTGTATCAACTAATTACTAATGAAGCCATCAAAATCGCTCCTAACTTTGTAAACCCAATTACACTCACTAATGTTAGCATATGGAGGTGTAGACAATAATATCCTGGTTTACTTGAAGAGTAGAGCAAATACGTTTATCTGCATCACATCCCACCTCATTTTTATGCTTGAGAAATGTAGAAGGATTAAAATCACCAGGACCAACGGCTTGCTCGTTCAGTACAGATAACTATTATTGGAGGATTGGAAACATGATTAGACAATAGTTTAGGTTGACGAGTATGATCATGAGAACATATAACTATAAATCTATAATATGAGAAGGAAGAGAACAAGTAGAAATGTATGCACTTGGAGAAGGAACAAATGATGAACCTTACTGTAATCCAACAGCTCAGCCAGTTTACATATAGACATGAAGTTTACTTACTGTCGAATCTTTTTCACGTAAAGAGGGAACCGAACTCCACGAGCACGAAGCTGATCAACAACACCATAAAGATATTCAAAACTAAGCTTCCTTTTGACATTAAAATCGTCCCTTATATCAGGATGCGTCTCAAACCATTTCCTCAACATCCCATAAACATGAGAAATTATAATATTCCATCGAACAGGGTACTTCTCACAAAGCTTTAAGTACTCCACCACCAAGTCCCCACGGTCCAGTTTTCCGTCTTCAAAACCATCTTCCCCGTCTAAAACCCATTCACCACTTCTGAATCCTCCGAATAGTGCTGGGTTATCAAGGAGAGCCTCTGCTGACATTACTCCTTCAACACCTGTAGTCATATGTTTTGGTCTAAATGGATCTTGAATGTCGTTTAAAGTGTTTTCAAAATGCATAAAACCTGCTATATGGTTTTGCTACCCAACCCGCCCATTTTTCCACTCTACCTGTAGTTGTCAAACAGCTTTGAACATCATCCATGTGACGTATATTCCCATTTGCAAGAACCGGGATTTTAACGGCGTTTTTGACAGATTTAATGGCATCCCAATTGGCCCTTTCTCGGGTTCTTCCGTCTCTTGTTCGGCCATGGACAGCTATCAGCGAACAACCGGAATCTTCAAGTAACTTGGCGTAGTTTATCGTGTCTTGCAGTGCTGGAAATATACGAATTTTGCAGGATACAGGGACAGTAAGGTTGGTGGCCAGTTTTTCAACAAGAGATTTAACAAGAGGGAGGTCGTCCATAAGGAATGCACCATAGTTTCCAGTCCTGGCAATACGCTGAGGACACCTGAAAATAAAGAAGACGATATACATTATCCGGATGATCCAATACATCAATAACATAGGGTGGTAAATGCAATATGAGTCCTAAAAAAGATGCCACCAACAAAAACAAAAGGGTTTAACCAAGAAGTGTTTATGGAGGTTCATAAACTATTAAAACGACTGAACCGGCCAAACCAAAGTGAGTCGCACGGTGTCAAAGAACAGAAGGGGTTCCTGATCTTGGTTCCAATATGAACGCATTCACAAGGGTGTTCTAAGCATTTCTTGCCTTAGCTTACACATCTTGTTAGAAGAATAATCTTACCCCAGATTAATGTCAACATAATCACAAAAGGATTCCACTCGGTGTGCTGCTTCTAGCAAGATATCAGGATCATTTCCACAGAACTGAACAAACAATGGCCGATCTTCCTGTCATATTGAAAGTGGATTTCACATGAGATGACATCTTAAACTAAACTCGAAAACAGAGTAGAACAGTGGCAAATTTAGCATTTCACAGTTTAAATTGCTAGTATCCGCTGCAGACATTAAAATTGAAAACATATACATCAGTGTTACTGAAGTAAACTGTAAACCCTAGCCATGGCATGATTATAAGCAAAATAGTGAAACTCCAACACGTTCTCTCGTCTAACAATGGCATTATATCATGAATAGCATTGAATTGTATGATTACATCCATACAATTTCCACAAATCAAAAGTTTACACAAAAACATCAATTTGCGAACACAATCGACGCAATCAACGATTTGACAATAAGAGATCTAGCCAGACCTCGACGCTACGACAATTAACGTTCATGATCCGATTATCCGAAACTTCCTATTCAAGCAATCGGAATCAACAATCGACCATAAATTCAGGTTTCAGATCAACACAACGACGTCGTACCTTACAGGTGGTAAATTCTCTGGATCGAAACTTGTTACTCTCAGCAAAGCTGCGAGAATGAAGCATCGGAGTGTAAGCAGCTTGGGCACCGTACTTCCGGCAAAGCATTCGGAAGGGGAGCTCTGAGCCGTCGTACATGGGCGACACTATAAGCTTCGGCCGCTTCAGTTTGCTCCAGTGAGCCCACGCTGTCTCCTCCGACCTCAAGTGTTGGTCTTCGGTTGGGTGGTTGCAGGTGTAAGGAGGAGAGGACATTGCTTTACAGTTTACACCACCCGCCGTCGTGATACGGTGGTGCGACGGTGGATAGACGACGGAGAACATGTGTTGTGTGAGAGTGATTGTGGAGCGCAAAACTGGATAGACTGTTTGTTGATGTCATCGGACTTGCTATACAAGAGTCGCTTCTTCCTTGTTTTTTCAGTTTTTTTTTCCTTTTGTCTGTCAAATCTACTTCAATTTTGAGAAGTGAAATTTTTTTCTTTTTAACTCGTGACACTAGAATACTAATTTTTCATCTCGTTGTTTTTTTATTTGTTTAATAATTTTAGTAAGCTCATGTATTACACAAGTTTAATAAATAAATTATTAAATATAGTAAAAATTTATTAAATATAAAATAATATTTTAAGATAACATGTGATTAAAATTACGAATAAGTGAAAGTTATAAGTACTAAAACAATGATATTAATTTTTTAAATTTTTTTATAGAAAGAAAAATTAAAATTTTTTTTTAAAACAAACTGTTTTAATAAAAAAATATCACTTTTAAAATTGTTTATAAACAAGTTGAACCGGATTACGAACACTTGCAAAGAAGCGAAGTGTTTACACAACTATTTTGCTCTTTCAGGCCTACATTAACAAAATATGTTATTAGATTTTAATAATCCAAAGTTTTATTTATTGGCCGGTAGTAATCCCAACTCAGAAAATGTTTGTAGACACTCCCAACTTTGAATTTATATTCCTCCAACGATCTCTTACTAACAGAGTTTAACTTCCGTTAGTTTTTATGATTAAATGGGGCCAACATTGAGCCATTTTTCAACTACGTCGCCGCCTAGCCTCCATCAAGTCCGTTTTTCGGTGCCTAGCCTCCAACGTCACCTGAAATCTACCTCGAATAAGTTAAGGGTTCAGATTAGAACGTGGAGATAGACGGATTTTAGGGTGCAGAAGTTTCAGATTGATGGACCAGATGATTGATTTTAACTTACTGTTTAGTGTTTTGGCTATATAAACAGTCCATGTTATCGAAAAACTAACGGTGTTAACTCTTAGTTAGTTAGGGATCGTTGAAGGAAAATAAACTTAAAGTTGGGAGTGTCTGTAAACATTTTTTGAGTTGGGATTAATCCCGGCCAGTAAATGAAAGCTGAGATTATTAAAATCCAATAACCCTTACAAAAATAATGAAGCAAGTATTACAGCCTAGCTAACAAATAGAAAACCTGTTATATAACGAAAGACTAAATATGACATCATAATTCATATCTCAACAACCTGTTTCAGTAAAAAACTTCAGAGCATCAAGTGATTACACTTAATTGGAAGCTTATAATTAATAATATATAATCCTTAGAACATAAAAGGAAAAAAAGAAAAGCCTAAACTATGAGCCTACAGACATGATAGTTCAGAACATGTATTAATTTACCAGAGGCAAATAAAAACATGGGTGGGGTTTCAAATTTTAATGGTAATCACCTTTGTGGGTCTAGCAGTGCTTCCATATTTTGAAACAAAAGGGGAAAAAGACTTTCAAAGACTGGTGGTATTTTTGTGCAGAGAAACTTTACTTCAGCAATAATTCAATAAATAACAAAAATTAAACAAATTTAAAGAGAAAAGTTTCAATTTTTTAAGTGGTGGTACAATAGTAAACACTTAATTTTCCTCTAGCAGAGATCTAACGTTTGAATCTTGTTTCTCATGGTTTCCTACAATAACCTTGCCACAGTATGTCCTTCTAGCATAAATTGTTATTTACTTGTCACATAGTTAAAGAAAAATAATAATACAAAATTTCCATTTTGAATTTTCAAATTTCCTATCTTATTCATTTTCAATATGTTTTTTTTCGTCGGTAAGTAACTGCAATACATGACTAAAAAATGACATCCTAGTGGTTAAATGGTGTACCTAATAACCAAAAGGTTGACTAAAAAAAATCTAGGATTTGTTTTGCGATGTGTTTAGACTAAAAAAATCTAGGATTTGTTTTTTTAAAAAAAAAAAAAAAAAGAAAAGAAAAAGCAACCTACAAGTCTACAATAGACAAATTTCCGGTTTACTTACATGGGTTTCTTACTTTGCTAACAAAATTTTGAAGTTTCTTTTTTCAAGTAAGTTTTTTAACTATAATACTAATTGTAAATCTTATTGTATTGGTTACTTCAACTTTTAACTACCGACTTATCTTTTTAAACTTTTTTTCTTAATGTTTCATCCTTAATTTTGATTTCTTAACTTTTTTATACTGACATCTTTTTTCTGATTATGTTATTTTCTAGTTACATGTGTTTGATATTGATTTATATCATATATTATAGTTATTGTTGGTTTAGATGATCATACTATTATAGTTATCATTGTTGGGCCTGTAAATGTGGAGAGTTAAAAGCATTTGCTTTTTCTTAATATACTAGGGTCACCCATGTCCCATATGTTGTTACAGATACGGAGTTACAGTTTTTTGTGTGTTTATGCTTATGGTTACTGTTACGGGTGAATTTTATGATCCGGTATCTCAAATCCTAAGTAAGTTTAAGTTTCATATCCTGAATACTAATATAATTAACCGACGGTTACTTTTTAGCTTTGACTTGGTCTTGCAAATAACTCATACTGACTTAATCAATCCTAAAGAATGGTCAGTTGAAGAAAACGTGTGAAAACATATATCGAACGGTCATGAATGAAGACCGAGTAGTCACTAGGATTCTCGGAGGTTAGTTAAATTTATATTTATATAGAGAGAGACAAAGAGATCAATGTAAAACAACACACGCTAGCAAATCACTATGTAACACTTAGTATCGATATGTTATTGCTCGCGATTAGTAATTTTTATTGCAATCAAGAAGAAAAACAAGAGGCGGAGCGACGATTACTCACCTCCCAAGGTTTTATGCTAGAGACTCCAGGGATCAAGGGTTTTCTTGTAATCCGTTGTGTCATTAATTTCTTTACTTTTACTATTTAATCTGTTATACAAATCGATCAAGCACACTACCTCGCATACGAATTTGATCACAAAGTTATTCTTGTTAAATTTTGGTCAAAACAGATACCTATATGTGAAATCAGCAATTGTGTGTGTGAATTTTTGTATATGTGCTTTGTGGCTTTTAAATATGTCGACAATAGGTTTTGGAATAATCGATCATGCTTGCAAGTTGTTTCTTGTGTTGTATGTTTGTGGCATTTGCAATCGTCAGTGGGGTTAGTTTCAAGATTGAAGCACCTAATGAAGTTGAGTGACTAGGAATGGACAAAAAAAGCTTAAAGCAATTTTAATAAAACAATTACGAAATTCGATATATATAAAAAATTTACATTATCGTATCAAAAAATTACACTACCGGACTAAAAATTAACACTACTGACGAAAAAAAGAGGCCCCCTCTATACTTTGCCCTTGTTATTATCGCTTTGAAATAATATACAAAATGAGAAACTTTCATGTTTTGATTTCTATCTCATTCGTTATATAACTTTTCTCCAAATAAAAGTCAATAAAATATCAAGGTAACTAAAATATCTTAAGCTACATTATCTTGCTTCGTTGATATTTTATTGAAAACTTATTAATAATAATTTCTATCACCCTCATTAATTTGTGGGATCCATTAACATAAGACATAAGGAGTGGAATTAGATAAGTGGTCCAAAACATTTCAAAGTATTATCATTAACAGAATATAAAATATAATATAATATTCTTATCGTTTCTAAATTCTAATTATGCTACTTTTGAATATTAGAAACCCGTGAAACGTGGTCGCAACTCGGACTAGAAAAACCATCCATGCAACAACACATGAATGATTACATTATCATGTTTGAAAAACAAATGAGTGACGAAAAATGTCTTGTTTTATAGGTTAATTATGATAATATTTTTACACGCGCCACTACATTCAGCTTATTGTAACCATTTTATAATAAAATTATAACCCGAAAATCTATTTTGTTTTATTACAGAGAGTCTGATTAAAAGATAATATAATCTTGTCATAAAACCGAAACAGTTAACTCTATTAGCCAATTTGTAAGAGGGAATCACACATTATATTATTACTCCTTACAATTCTAATTGTTGAAAAGAAACTAGAAACTGTTTTTCTTAATAAATCCTAACTTTACGAAGGAACTGAATTCTCTTTCATAATTATTGTAAGAGATTTTCATTATCCAAAATAACAAGTTTTTATGTTATTGCTAACAGCATTTTATATTACAATCTACAATATGTGATTTTGTAGCTT
Source organism: Flaveria robusta (assembly GCA_025506415.1). Lineage (NCBI taxonomy): Eukaryota > Viridiplantae > Streptophyta > Magnoliopsida > Asterales > Asteraceae > Flaveria > Flaveria robusta. The sequence continues at coordinate 18,514,464 of CM046469.1, read as the reverse complement.
AAAAGATTTTAATCAAATTTTAACATTTTACAGGTTAAACCAAGAGAATATATGATATCAAGATTTTTTGTGACTAATAATACTAAAAACAACATGCCAGAGTTTTAAACTAATAGTCGAGGTTTAAATAAGAAACCAAGTATATTTGACAATATAGAATCCAATTTCATATTTTGAGTCGGATTTCTTGCAACAAACGAGATCCTACTATAATCCTAAACGCTAAAAGATATTATGTAGCTTTTTTTAAGAAAACCATATTGATTATATTAAAGAGATATGTCTGTGTTATTATACCAATGATACTAAAAGAAATGATAATAACAAAATATATAGAAAATAATATATTATTATATAACTATAGTAAATTAGAAACTTATGTATTACATAAGTTAAATAAAAAATTATTAAATAGTTAGTAATAAAAATTTAAAAATTATAAAACGATTTTTTGATATATGATATCAAAATTTACATGTAAATAAATACTTTTAGTAAAAAAACTAATGTTAAAAATGAAATAAGATAATTATAATTAATACAACTTCAAAAACTTCTTTATATATCGTATACAATATTATATAAGTAAAATTATTTTCCTATTTAAAATTAATAATTTCAATTATTTTCTACTTTTAAATCTATATAAAGCCAGATACGGCTAACCATATGTGAAACCCAGAATGTCATTGAACCAAAAGGTCATACCCTAATGATTTCACATATAGTCTAGTTTTATTACATTAACCACTTTTTTATCAATATTTTTAGTAGCATAAAACTAATAGACCGACTTTTGGTACTAACTTATGGTTTTTCTATTTAAATTCATTAGGTAAATATAAACTTTTATAAAACTTATCATGAACATACTAGGAGTGACAAATAATATCTGACGTTAGGTTTTTCTTTTTAATTTTGGGAAACGATCATTTATTTTCTTGAGCGACTTTGTTTTTCAGAGTAAGTTTTGTTCTTTTCTTGAAAAAAAATTAAATTCTAAAGATTTTAAGAATAGAATAATATACAAAATCATTTAAAGTATAGGATCGAATGAGTGACTGATAAAAATATCCTCAGATATATTAATAACTACCTCACCATCATTTAAACCGCTAACATTAATTTCTCCTAAATCCAAATGCTATTTTGTAAATATCTTTGTTTGTTTCATATTACACAACTCACTTCCAACACTTAATCTCGTCTTTTTTTCATTAATCTAAGGACTTTGCATTTGCCCCAAATGTAGGAGGAGCTTTAAGACGTATTGATAATATATTGTCTACATTCATTAGGGTTAACATGAAGAATTTGTCTGAAATCCCCTTTAAAAACAATAACTTTGCTTTCAAATTGGACTTTTAAATTGTTACGACTATCAAAACTCATCATATTTTTCAAAGTTCTATGTAAAGCTTCAAATGCATGCTTACTATGCATAGTGTTTTGTCCCAAATAATCACTGTTTTTTAATAAATAGGCAACATTAGTTTTTAGGTTTATATCACGAAGAGAATCATCATTAACATTTAAAGGTCTAATTGAGAGTGTGTTGTCCTATCTTTGGTCAATAACAACATAAAAATCTCACTTAAAGCAACATTTAAAACAATATGGCATCTAGATCTTAGAGTATTCACAACTCACCCTCTATCTCCATCTCTATAATTACACTAAAAAACACTATTTTTTCTCTCTTCTTTTCAATAAAATAATATTTTTTATACTTTTATCATTACATTTTCTCTCTCCTCCACTCACAACCACTTTCAACAAATATTAAAAAAGTAATAGAGATAAACAATGTTTTATAAAATATAGAGATGAACAGTAACATGTTCTCTATCTTCCACTCACAACCACTAATAACCATTCTCTATAATTTAAAGAACACACTCATAGATTTATGGAGAGCCTGCTGTGAATGCTCTTACAACTGCAAATATTGTTTTACAAAGAAAGATTTTGACTATTCCACTATAAACATAAACAAAGAACGCAATTCATTTGTTCTCTTGAACCGCAGTCTCATATCGTCAAATATGCATTGCTTTCAAGATACGAGTCATTTGAATAGGTTTCCTAATTTTCTTTTCATAAGTTACTAACTAATCTATATCTTATCTTATCTTACTACTCTAATAAAAGAATAACTATAGTGGACACATGGCACTACCACATTTCACCTCATCAAAATTTTCCTGCTTCTCTCTCCTATTAATATCACATTAATTATAAACAATAAATTAAGAAATATATCTTTTTATTAATATTGTTTCTAAAAAAATAAATATTTATAAATTAAGAAACTTTTAAAACATCAAACTTTTTTAAAAATTTTAAATATTTTAACATTGATGTTTTAGGTAAAATTTTTATAAACAAAAATTAATTAAAATTATAAGTTATAATACAAAAGTTTTAAAAAAAATATATTTTTTAAAATGTTTGTTTTGAAACAAAGTTTTTAATTTTTTTTAAATAACAAAAAGTTTAAAAACAAAAAAATTAAAAAGTTTATATCATTAATTTATTATTTATAGTACTTACTTATACATAATTTTAATCATATTTTATCTTAATATATCATTTTATAACTATTAAAATTTTATTATATTGAGTATTCTATTTATTCAACCAGTGTAATACACGGGTTTACTAAAGCTAGTATAATAATAAAAGAGTAACTTGGGGGGACACTTGACACATTTCTAGGCCCCCTAAATTTATTTTTCACGCCTCTCTCTCCTATTAAATAATTACCTAAATTAAGAAAGATTAAATAATTTTAATTCTTTTTTAGATTACAAATAATTTTATAATAAATTAGGAAAGATATCTTTTTTAGATTACAAATAATTTTAATAATTTTTTGAAAAAACAAAAACATTTTAAAAACAAAAATTTAAAGAGTTAATATAATTATTTTATTATCTATAATCCTCAGTTATACGTAATTTTAATCATGTCTTATTTTAAAATATCGTTTAATAATTAATAATTTTTTTATTTTATTTAATATTTTATTTTTTTCAACCCGTGTAATACACAGGTTTACTAAAACTAGTAATCTATATATAATACTAAAAGAGTATCTCAAGGGGACACTTGGCACATTTCTAGACCCCTTAAGTTTGTTTTTTTCGCCTCTCTCTCCTCTTAAATAATTACCTAAATTAAAAAAAATTAAATAATTTTAATTCTTTTTTAGATTACAAATAATTTTTTAATAAATTAAGAAAAATATCTTTTTATTAATGTTATTTCAAAGAATCTTTTTACTCTAATAAATGAATAAATAAGAGAGACGCATGGCATCACCACCTTTTTTTTGCTAAAATTTTCCCGCTAATCTCTCCTATTAAATAATTACATTATTTACTAATAATATTATTTTATTTTATTTAGATAAAAAATAGTTTTTTAATAAATTAAAAAAAAAGATCTTTTTTTAATGTTATTTTCAGATAAATAAATTTTTATAACATAAGAAATTTTTTTAAAATATTAAAATTTTTTAAAAATAAGAAAGAATTTAAAATTTATATTTTCAAAAAGAAAAAATTTTATAAACTAAAAATAATTAAAATTTGGAGCTATATAAGGAATTTTAAAAAAATATATTTTTTAAAACGGTTTATTTTGAAACAAAATGTTTTTTTAAAACAAAAACAATTTAAAAAACAAAAATTTAAAGAGTTGATATCATTATATTATTACTTATAGTCCTCACTCATACGTAATTTTAATTAAATCTTATTTTAGAATATGGTTTAATAATTAATAAATTTTTTTATTTTATTTAATATTTTATTTTTTCAACCCGTGTAATATATGAGTTTACTAAAACTAATTTAATATATTTAGAATCAATTCTCACAAGTCACATCATTTACTAACTATTGGTTTTCTTCAATTAAACTTTTCAAATTGAAAAAATAGAATACAAAGAGGTGACATAAGAGAAGCGGAAAAACATTAATTTTTACACGTAATTTTACTCTTTATTAATAAAAGCAATGTTCATTAACCAATTTTCGGAGTATATTGATAGCATTATCAAAGATTCATCAACTAATTTTCAGAGTAAATGATTTCAAATGTTACAACTGGCATTCATAAAAATTTAAATTAATTAAATAAGATTCACAAAGATTGTACTAGAATAATTTCATACTTTCACAAGACCCACAAATGGACACACAATGATTCAAAGACAACACCAAAGTATATTATAAGAAATTAGAAACCAAAGTATATTATAAGAAATTAGAAACCAAAATAAAGCTTAATGATCTTAAGACAAAACATAAGTTAAAACCCTTCTCAACTCCAACCCTATTAGGCATTTAGGCCTCTCTCACCAACGCCAAAGTATATTATTACAACTTGAAAACCCCAATTAAAGCTTAATGATCAAAAGACAAAACATAAGTTAAAACCCTACTCAACTCCAACCCTATTAGGCATTTAGGCCTCTCTCACCAACGCCAAAGTATATTATTATAACTTGAAAACCCCAATTAAAGCTTAATGATCAAAAGACAAAACATAAGTTAAAACACTTCTCAACTCCAACTCTATCAGGCCTCTCTCACCATTAGGGTACCATCGTTTTTGAGGCCCCGTTTACCCACAGAAAAACGTGAAAAAACAGAAGGTTGGTGGGCCCTATCCTTTTCATTCATATTAAATATATATAGAAAGATAAGGAAATAATTGTTCTTAAAGAAATGGTGATAATGTGACAATATTTATTTAGGGATGATTCTTTTGATTTTATGATGTGTCATATGGCAATCAAGTTCCTTGCTATGGATTATCATTGACATAAGACATGAACCCTGGTTTAGACCGTTAACTAGCTACCAAACTAATAATGTATGTGGGTCAACCCAACCCGATGACCCACACTGAAAAGGACTACTTTCAAGTTTAAACCTCTATTTGTTTTGTTTTGACCCGTTACCTAAACTTTAGCCTCTTATATCCTATATTGTGCAAGATGCAAAAGGCGAAGAAAGATCAGTCTTGAAACCTCAGTTTACTAAGGCATTCATAGCCAAGACATAGCTATCCACTTTGGTTTGCTAGCACCAAAGTAAATGACCAAATACTGTGGATACAAAGTTATGAAGCAAAACTTAAATAATATTCACAGGTAGGAATAAAACACAGTGAAGAAGATTAACAGATCTTTGATTTGACAAACAGATGCAACACTTTGCCACACTACAGAAACAACCAAGAAAGGGCCAAACGGGCTAAAAGTCACCATTTTACGCACGATCATGTGAAACAAACTAAACCAAGATTAGCACCGAAACCCTCTTAAGAGTTTAAGACACAGTGCCATATTCTACGACTGTGAGAAAAAAAAAAATTTGCAAGAGAACTTTGAAGCAAAAACAAGTATCAAGAGACAGGACACCTACAATCACAGCCAACGAAGAACTCAACTTGAGATCAAACTTAAAAAAGGTGAATGATGCAGTGATTGTAATGAAATGCAATCAGATATTAACACCATAATGCAAACTTGTGATCAATATAAGTTGTTCATATGTGATGGTTCATGAGCTACCGTTGGAGTTCGAACTGCTATTACCATTTGACCATCTTCTGAAAGTGCAAGGCACAAGACTCCTGCCTCCAAGAAACCCAAATCTTGTCTTGAATATTGATCCTCGACGACTATTACCAGTTGAGCTAGATCGAATAGAAGTGGGGTTGGGTTCGCTAACAGCTGTGTGGCTAACGATTGGGGGAAACTCAACTACATCCTCTTGAACACCACCATCACTAGCACTTGCATCCACAGCTTCAGTTTCAACCTCACAGGCATCTAAACTGACCACCAACGAACCCCTGCGAGCGCGTAACCAATCTCCAACTTCATTAGTCACATTTTTGCACTTTTTCACCTTAATCTTGACCAAATTAGGGCAACCCCAAGCAAAAGCTTCAATCCCTTCATCAGATACAGGACAACCCTTGATACAAAGCTTCTTCAGAGCAACACATTTCGACGCGATACAAGATATCTCCCCATCAGCTATTGTCTCACTCCCACACAGAGCTAATCTCTCCAACTTTTGACAATTTGTTGCAATTGCTTCTAAACTTACCAAATTAGGGTTAACCCCAATCAAAACCAACTCTTGAAGATTCACACTATGTTTAGCAATTGCAAGCAAACCCTCATTACCAATCCTATTCGTCCTCCAACCGTCGATATGAAGCTTTCTCAAGTACTTACAGTGCTCAGCGACGGCAACAACTCCGGCGTTTGTGCATTCCGGCGTCTTCACAATATGCAAAATCTCCAATTTGGGGCAATTTGATAAAGACGAAAGCCCAACATCACTCACCTGAAGCCTATCAAGATGAACTTCAACCAAACAGTTATCCGCAGTCGCAATCGCCTCCAACAACCGATCCCAATCCCCTAAACAACGCAGCAGCTTCAACGTCTTCAGCTTCTTAGCACCGGTGATCAACGGTCCGAACAATTGCCCGTTGTAAAGCTCCTTAAGACACACCGATTTCAGCGACGAAGCAGCAGCCCCGGGGCCGATCGGCTCCGCTGCTCCGGCGTCGGTGACGTCACGTAACCTCTTAACGGAAAGTTCCTCAAGAGAAGAACAACCGTCAAGCAGTGCGTTTATGCCTTTAACACCAAACATGCAAGATCCACACGAGAATTTCTTCAAACCCTTGCAGTTCTTCGCTAGGGCACCCATACCTACATCAGTTATCTCACGGCATCCGCGGAGCTTGAGGCGCGTGAGATTAGGGCACCGTAAGGAGATAAGAATCAATCCTTCATCACCTATACTGACGGATCTGCGGTCGCATCGGAGAGCTAGTTTGGTAACGGAATCAAACCGTGAGAAAACTGAAGAAATCAACGGGAGGAGATCCGATTGGGCGTTGAGAGCAAGGCGGTGGCGACTCTGGCCTTCGACGAGAAGCCAGCGGCGGGAGACGAGGGAGCAGTGGTTGCGTTCGCCGGGGGTTAGGAACTGGAAGACGATGGCTAAACATTCGTCGGGGATTTCAGATGTGTAGTCGACGGTGGTTGGAGCAGCGTGTTGGAAGTCGACAAAGGGGTCCTTTTTGGGGTGCATAAAAGAGAAGATGTCTGATCGAGCTGAGAAGGAGGAGGAGGGACTGGCGGAGCGGTGGTGGCGCTGCGGCGGCGCGTGGGTGGAGGAGGATTGGCCCATCCAGGTGTGGTGGGTGGTGGGTGGTGGGTGGTGGGTGGTGGGTGTGGTTTGTTTTTTTATGAGATTAATAAGGGAGAGTGAGTGGTGAGTTGAACGGGTCGGGATATGACCCGTCAAATAAGGGGTTTGAGTTTGACTAACCCATATCCACAGCTCCACACTATATATGTCTATTTCCGATGATATCAGTCATATCACGACCGGATTGGATCGACCGGTTCGACCGGAATTCAGCACCGGTTCGATCCATATCAGATCGTTTTTGTCTTCAATAACTGGCTGGTTTGCACCGGGAACGGAGAACCGGTTAGTACCGAATTTTCTATTTTTTTTTATTTTAATGTGTTTAACGGATAGACCGAATGATTAATTTCAGTGTTCAATTTATAATTATTGTTGAATTTTACATATAACTATAAAATATACATATAAAATACTTATATTGAATTATATATATAACATATATATATAATTATGACGTTATCCGGTTCTTAAATCCGGTCCGACTGGTCCGACCTGTGCGAGTGGTCTGACCAGTCGACTAGTAAGGTGACCGGTTCGCTTTCTGAGAACATTGGTCTATATCCATAATTTATACAATTTAATATAAATAAATAAATTTTACTTTTAACCTTATAGAATAAAAAGACTATTTTCAAACAAAAAAATTGCATATTTGGTTTTCGGCAGCAACTGGATTAGAAAAAACTAGTAAGAAGCTAGCACATACAAGCAACAAATGAAAAGATTTAGATAATTAAATTATCATACAAAAAGGTATGAGCGTCATTGTTGCCAACTCATTGTGATCCATAGGTAGATAGTAGGACTCTTATTCTCATGGATCTTGTTGTTTCTAGATTTTCAAATTACCCAACAAGCTATAAGGGTAATTGTAAGCATTAATTTTTTCCCGTTTTGTCACTTTAAAAGGATTTATGCCAGTCGAGAATGTCTTTAAAGAAAAAAGTATAAGAAGGGGGAGATTTTATCCAAGAACGTATTTGGACCGACAAAAGCATAAGAAGGGGGAGATTTTATGCAAGGACGTATGTTGAACGTATGTCTTTAAAGCATTAGGATTTATGCCTTAGTGTTAATGATTGATTTCTAGGTTCTTGGGAGATCACTTCTGATAGGAACTAACAAAAATGGGAGGCAAGAGTTATGGTTAATAGAGGAGATTACCTTGCACCATAAACTAGAACTTTCCAGTTTGTATCCATAGAACCATTTGGCCAACAGGGGGCGTTTGCCGCAAATAAATATCCCACGTCGAGGCCACCTAGGTCCTTAGGGACAACTACTTTCTCTTATTTCTCCCAATAAATATTTGATGAGTTGTTTGACCCACCCCATAAGAATTTTCTTCTCATGCTTTCAATCTTGTCTATCACCATCTTTGGAGCTCTAAATCGCGAGAAATATTAAAGAGGAGGCTGGCAATGATGGATTTAAGAAGCGCTAATATGCCTCCCATGGATAAACATTTTGCCTGCCAAAGACAAAATCTTCTTTCAAACGATTCTAGGACTAACTTCTATTGTTCCGCTAAACGCATGATGCACCCTATAGGTACTCCAAGGTATTCGTAAGGTAATTGATTCGATTTGTAGCCCAAGGTTGCTCCAAGAGTAGTAGTAGCTTATATCTCCGATACCATAAAAGAATTTAAAGAGAACTGAAACAATTTTGATGATTTTTTTCCATGTGTATACTAATTGAAATAGAGATTTGATAGATTACAATGAAAAAGATAATAATAAAACTCACTATTGATAGGTAAAAGGTCAATAACTATCCTAATAAATGGATTAAGATATAATTACAACTCCAAACAAACTTAAAGATAAATAATAAGGGAAATATTCAAATAAAAAGACCCTTAAAACTAAAAAATATAATAAGTAATCTTAATTATCAGTCTCTTTAATCAATGATTGAGATGAAATTATAGAAAAAAATTTGTTAGAGTGATACTTTAGAAATAACCATTTTTGTTAATTTTTTGCAAGTTCTCTTATTTTTTTTTAAATGTTCATAACTTTTATGTACGACATTATTCTCTTATAAAGATACGTGCGTATTATACTTTTAAAACGAATATAGTATTATTATATGAAAGATAATAAATTCTTTTACACGTCTAAGCTCATATCTCATAATTGTGTATTTATTGCAGTTCATTGTTTCTTTATGATAGTTATTGTATTTTTCTGAATATGTGTTTTTCTAAAATGATAAATCTCAAAAATATATAATAGTGGGAAAACATTGTTGTGTATCTTTAATATGTAAAACACAATAATAAATTAACAACTAACTAATCTAATACATTAAAAACAATGACAAAATAACACAATGCTTCAGTATGTTTTTTGATCTTCATTGTGTTATCTTGAACACTATGAGTTTTGAAAAATACATCAATGATATAATAACGCTGTGTACTTTTAATTGTAAAGCACAATATAGATAACAAGAAGTTTATATAGTCTATATAAAATAATAACAAATAAACATATGATGTTATCTTCAACATTATAAGTTTTGAAGAATATATTGGTGAAAGTATATTATTATATACTTTTAATTATAAAACACAATGATAGATAAAAAGTTTATATAATCTATAGAAACAATGACAAAAATAACATAAAGCAATCTAAAACGTAAAACACAATGATGAATACATTTAAAAAATGATATAAAATATATGACACAATGAACATATAAGACACAATTAGCTGACGTATCTGACACAATGATCAAAATGTTCTTATCTTTAAAACAATAGAATGACACATGTCAAACCTATAATTTTTTTAAGCTTTTTAAGTTGAATACTTTTTTACTATAACCCTACCCAAATAATAAACCACGTAATAGTATATATAGTTGTATACTTGACTAACAACTAGATATTTAGTAAATAGAGGAGAAAACTTACATTAATATATCAACTATGGAAAAACAATTTCATATCACAATAAGACATCAACTTCTCATTCCTATCTTCAAGTCATCCTAGGCTATTATTGGAGTAAATGATAAATCATATAACACCTTTCGAGCAACATAAGTAAAGTGCAAAACATAAAGAATAAGAAATGATGAGCAGCAAAATTCTTCACGAAATATTATTACGTGATTATTGATTCTATAAATTAATATAATCATCAACACATGGCGTAGGTATTTACTCCTTTGCAGGATGTGAAGAGGAACGAGACTATGTTTTTTGTTTAGTATAATAATAATAATTTTTATGATACTCTTTTTAGCTAATTCTAAATTTCAAATACTCAACGATTTCTATGAGTGGCCACTCCCATTATTAACCATCTAAACTTAGCGTCTTGAGATATTCTTGGTTTTCCATTTAGTAGAGAGGTTAAGTAAAATTTGTAAACAACTACACGCATCGGTTGGGTAGATGTTAGCCACAGACACCATCATCATAGTCACTTGTTTGTTGTGATTAATAAAAACGTTAAAGAATAGAAAGGTTAATGTTTTGATAAAAAATTAATAACGATAATTTTGTGATCAAATTCATATGTGAGGTAGTTTGTTTGATTGATTTGTGTAACAAGTGTGATAACAAAAGTAATAAAAATGACACACGTAATTACGAGGAAAACACGTGATCCTAAAGATCCTTAAAGATAACAAAAGTATAGATGTGTTTCAACATGTTTTCTTCAACTGACTACCGGTTCTTTATGATTAACTAGGTCAGTATAATTTATCTGCAAGAATTAATCCAAGCAAAAAAATAACCAATAGGTGAATAATATTAGTATTCAAGATACTAAACTTATTCAGGATCAAAAACGTATCATAAAATTCACCCTTAAAAGTCATTTTCTCTAGCTGTTTGAATAATTCGTAATAAACCTCCTCTTATTCATAAACTTGAAAACCCAACTTTTAAATAAAATATAAAGTGATTATAAAAGTGCCCTGTACACGCAATCGACCTTAATCTTGTCCACTTAAAATGCTACTAAAGGCAGGTAAAGTGGATTAATAATACTTGCAAAGATATCACCGAAAAGATTCATGCCAGATTCAGAAAGGTTGCCACTACTACCATTTTCTTCACCTACAAGTAACAACTAAAAATATTTTGATTATTACTGATATGATATTTGGGTTGTCACAACTTGGGCCTTGGGATCGCATATTATTGGGTCTATGGGCTTTGGCCCAATCTCTCTTAAGAGAGGACACATTGATTATTGATTGAAGGCAGGCAACTTAGTTATTTTTTTATTTTTATTTAACAAAATAAGGGATTCCATTTAGAAGTGTACAAGAAAATCGGTAAAAAACGATCTGATTTGAAAAAAAAACCTGAGCCTGATCCGAACCGTTGGTTCATATAAGGGTTTGGTAGCGCGACACCCAAAACCGGTTTTAAAGCCGGTTCAAAAATAAAAAAGCCTGATTAAACTGGTAAAAAACGGATTTTTTAAACGAACCGGTTTCAAAACTGGTCCAAATCGTTTTGAGGGGTTCGAGTATTTAGTGAATAAACCGGTTTATAGCCCAAAACGGGTTTGAAAAAAACCAGTTTGACTACATGACAAAAAAAGGGTTCGGACCAGTTTGTACACCTCTAATTCCATTACTTTAAACCAAATTACAATGACTACTTCCAGCAAGTAACTAGAAAGAAAGTCGAGTACATCTTACAAAATTGAAAATATTCCACTCAAATCAAAATTACACCATATTTCCCATTTTAGATCCGTCACCTTTGCTCTATGTTTCATCCATAAGAATGTCATATCCTTGATGTCTTCTATAGTCTTCGCCGTGGATCCTTAACGCCCTTTAAACAGTCTTTCATTTTGTTCAACTATATAGTTGCTAGAATCACCATGTTAATTACTTTTTGCCGTCTATTGGATACTTGTAATCCTTTGACCATTCCTAGCAATTCTTTTACCGAGCCAATCACCGTCGGGACAGGAACTTTAATCAAAACACAGATTTGCCACCATACCGACCTCGCAAATATGCATGATGCTAATTGATGATCTAGTGATTCTCTTACGATTCCACACATTGGGCAACGAATATCAATTAGATTTATACCTCTCTTATTTAGTTCATTATTGGTGGGAATTCTCCCCATAAGAAAATTATATATTTTATTGCCAGCGGATAAAGTAACTGTCAACAAATTCAATCATGACCGTTGGATCAACTTGAAACAAAATCTGAACCATAGAAAGTCGGCGGTTACCTCTATAGATCGACGGTTATTCTCAGGTACAAAGAGTGCCTCATTTTGACCCAGTCAGCGCCCACGTTAAACCAGTCGCTTCGAAAAAAGTGGGAGAATTCTGGATCACGGAACGGTTAGTAGCGGTTTAGCATCCCTGGAGTTTGATGTGTCAAGGATTGCACACGTCTTCCCTCCCTTCCCCACGTCACCGCTGGCTATCATGCATATAAAAACACCCCATCTCTCTCATTTCTCTCTATACAGACTCCATCAACTACAACGCTCTAGGGCACTCACAGATTTGATCATACAAGTCGTTAGTCAGTGCAGACTTCTAAAATTCAATCTACCTTCTAAAACATCCGTTCAAGAGAGCTTAATGGCTTCAACCAATTTTAAAGGTATATTAAAAGACTGCACGATATCCTGCAATCGGATTTTGGTAATCTTCTGATTCAGTCAATCCGAAATCCTTTAAGGACATAGGTACTCTCTTTCATCGATTTTGAATTGAGTGTTGTTTAATTTAACAAATTATTACTACTTGATGAACTCCGAACTGTTTTGCTATGGAATTTGCTTTTTTAGTTGAACTGGGTATGTGCTCTTTTAGTTTGTTAGAACTAACGACTAAAATTTTGCACAGCGGCGATCGGTGATAGAGTGTCTCAAAGCACCCCGGCATCCAGAAACTACACATCCGTCTCCCCGTCTTCTAAAATCAGTAATGATTGGTTTATCTCGAAGTGGTAATAATATGTTGTCTTTCATCTTAGGTTTGGCCATTTCTACCACATATTGTCGTATAAACTGTTCAAGGGCAAAAGCCAAAAAGGACTCGATAATGGTTATGAAAAGGTACTCTATGAACCTTTGAATATTACCATATGGGTTTAAATGGAAATTTGCAATCTTACAACCAAGGTATGTGATGCCTAATTGGTTGTTCCATTTAGTGAGTTGACTCGGAAAACGTATTATGCAAAACAAATGGATATGACCAGCTTTTTTATAATTTTATAAATATATTTCAAAGTTTAACTAGCATTTGTCATTTGCAGCCAATCAGAATGAAGCAAATAGCAGGGGCTCAGGATGGGAGAGGTTTACTTTGACAAAGATGCCCCATGGACAAGACATAGGCTGCACAACAATTGGTTAATGAAGTTATCAGTGTGGTATGCGTATATATGCTAGGAGAACAAGCTTGTGTTTGGTTTCAAAAAGCACATGTTGCATTTCATTTGCTTTTCAGTAGAGTTTATTCTTTTGTGAATGTAGGTTATCTTTAATCTTACTTGGATGTTATAACAATTATGTGAATTTGATTGTTGCATTTCGTAAATTATCTTGTGATGAATTTCTAGAATTCATTTTGTCGATTTAAGAAAGGTGGGACAACAGTTATCAAAGATTGTTAAACTTCTAATTTCTACCATTATTATGCTTTACTTCTTATTGGTTTGTTATTTTCTAACTTTAAACAAGAAGAACATTTATGATTATCCAAAAAGAAACAAATGTATGAACAGCCCAACTGGCTGATTTGCTAGAATCCAAAGTATTATTATGGTGGTAAACTGGTAATATATCATGGATTGGACGGTAAACGTGTGTCTATTACTCACCCTATCTAGACGAGTATTTCAACTTAATTATATATCAGTTTATTTATCTCCTTTGTTATTTAAAAATAGTCTCGTGAGTGTTGATCTTTAGTTCGGAATCTGGGTCAATGATGTTTCTACATTTTACTCAAATCTTTTTATACAAGTTTAAGAAATTTTAGATTTTCTAATTATATATATATATATATATATATATATATATATATATATATATATAATGAAATCGATCATTTTTAAGTATAAGTTAAATGAGTTGTGCTTTTATTTTATAAAAATATAGTTTTTGCTTGTACCCTTTTTGCGGGTGAGTAAATATGTTATTGTAGGTTTTATAAAGTGATTATTTTTTATGCGGGTGATAAGTCTATAGTTATATATTATATTAACAACTATGACTATAATCGTTATCTAAACTCAGCCTCACCGTCAAGTCAATGTAAAACCAAAATCATGGTTGTTTATGTTAAATAAGTTATTTCAAACTTATTTTGAATTTCTTTAAAATTTATGGAAAGAAAGTATTTACATCTTAATATTTATACGGTAAAGAGTTAGTACTTTCATGCTAAACAAACTATTTTTTATAACACCATAAAACTATTAGTCGTCTACTTATGAAGTTACATGCGCGGCCACCGGACGGGTATAAAACTAGTTATAATAAGAAATGGAAATGCTTCTCCACGTGAAGTAGCGATTAGTGATATATTCAAGAATTTTTTTTATGGGGTCGGAAGATTTTAAGGGTTGTTGACTATAAATAAATATTGATTTTTTCGGTGCGATCGGGTAGAGTCAAGTTGAGTCACATAATAAAAAGATAAAACCAAGTTAAATATTAAATATACATAATAAAAATACTGTAATTGTCATTAGAAATACACAATAGAAATACAATATTTTTAAAGTTGCCCTCTACGGGATTTTATTTTTTGAATTCTAGTCAATTTATCATCTAGAGAAACAATATTTTGAATCAATTCTTTTCAATATAATAAATACAATTATCATTCAAATTCTCATCCTCAATCAGTTTATGCAAAATGGACATCGCGTACTTTATAGCCGGAAAGCATCTGTCAACACTTGATGTTGTGACGGATAAAACGAGAGCTAACTTCAACAAATAGCATCAAGGTAAATAAAATGTGCATTTTTGTTCAACCAACAATTATACAAGACTAGATAGATCATTCTAAGTTGTAAAATTTGTATCTCCTTTAAACTACAAAATCAAATAATCAAGTTGAAAATATGAATTAAGCTTTAAAAGTCTACTAATCTCAAGAGGATTAAGACTAAACAATCCAACATTCCGATTAAGCATAAATAATCATCGTCCGTCACATTTTGAATCAAGAATCACCAATCCAATTAAGGGACGTGGTTACGAAGGCTAAAGCGGCAAAAGACAAAACTCAGAAGCGAGCAAGCAGTTTTGCTTGTTAGAATCCAGAACAACCGAACCAGGGCCGGCCCAATAAGGTTATTGGGTCAGGCGGTGGCCTAAGGCCTCCACATGTTGAGTGCCTCAAGTTTTTTCAGTGTTTGGGCTAGGGTAATTACAGTTTTGGGTTAACTACTACGTTTTGGGCCAACTGTTCTGTTTTGGGCTAGACTAGGCTTGGTATTAATTTTAGTTTTTAAAACTTGGGCCTGCTAGGGTACTTAGGGCATGTTTCAAAAAAATCTAGAAAAATAAGCTTTATATAAATATTTCGCATGTTTTTTTAAATATATAAAAAGTAGATTAAATTTTTTTTTTAACTCCACCAAATATAAGCTATATTTGTTGGTCTCAAGCCCGGATAAAGGAGGAAGGTTTTTAT
Organism: Flaveria robusta; assembly: GCA_025506415.1. Classification (NCBI taxonomy): domain Eukaryota; kingdom Viridiplantae; phylum Streptophyta; class Magnoliopsida; order Asterales; family Asteraceae; genus Flaveria; species Flaveria robusta. The sequence goes on along the minus strand of CM046469.1, from coordinate 18,498,536 downwards.
TAAAGACTTAAGAAAAAGGCCTCCAAAATTAACCCCGCCTTAGTCCACTAAAATGGTTGAGCCGGCCCTGAACCGAACAATGGACAATTTATTATTATTATTTGATTTACAAACAAAGTGGGTTAAGTTATTAAATTAATTGAGTTAAGTTTAATGAGCTTAATAAGTTAATAGTTAAATGAGTGTAATAGTTAATTGTTTTGTTTAGCCTAAACAATTCAAATTAGTCTATTAAAATTGGCTTGAATGATCTAAATTAATTGTGTATATTTGTTAATTTGTTTATAATCGGTTTACATTAGTAAAAGTATAAAATTTAAAATTAAATTTCCTTAAGGGTCAATATTAAGTTTAATGTGTGTCGGTCTCAATAGTCCAACACGGGGTGTGCCTCATGAGACACGGGGGCATGCCCCACCTCCAACACGTGGCGTGCCCCATGAGACACGAGGGTGTGCCTGATAATTTCTAAAATGAGTCAATCTTCTTAGATCGGTTTGTAAACGAGCAAAGCACAAATTGCATGGCTCAATTCGGCTCGAATTATGTTTTAATATATACACACAAAATTTTATTTATAGTATTATACATACCATATTGTTAGATTTGATCCACTATATTTACATATACAATTATATTTATAGATATCATATCAAATAAAAAATTTAAATTTTAACATTATATCTCCCTACTCTAATAAAATGACAATTAAGAGGGACATGTAGCAACAACATATTTATTCTTATTAAATTTTTATTGCTTCTGTCTCCTATTAAATAATCACATTAATTATTAATTATATTATTTAATTTTTTTAGATTAAAATAGTTTTATAATTATCTTAGTAAGAGATTATTGCATTAGTGTTATTCTAAAACATCAAACATTTTTAAAAATATATATATATTTTTAAAATTGATGTTTTCAAAAAGTAAAATTTTTATAAACAAAAAATAATTAAAATTGGGTGTTATAATAAGAAAGTCTTCAAAAATAATATTTTTTATTACGTTTGTTTTATAACAAAATTTGCATTCTATTTATAATAAGAAATATTTTAATCGTATCTTATCTTAAAATATTCATTCGTAATTAATAAATTTTAATTTTAATTAATATTTTTTGATTCAAACAATATAATACGCAAATTTACTAAAGCTAGTTTAATAATAAAGTCCTAAGGTAGCTGATTTTTGTAGAAAATTCTATTTGTTCCATCTTGTACTACTATTTAAATATATAATTCATTTATCAATTTACAATATTGAAACTTTATCACGTTAAAAAATGAATGACCCTTTCACTCTTCCACGGAATTATACATGAACCGAATGCTCATACGAACTGCACTTTATCTGCTTGATCGTGGATGCTCCATAGGAATTCATCACGATTCCTTCTAGGTGATAGTCTTTGACTCGCATAGTTAGCTCAATGCCTTATCGATCTCCTGCCTTCACTTTAAGTCAAACATCTCCTTTCTTAACGTCATCGTTCTTTGCACACTGCTTATTATCCTATTAGTCATAGCCTCAGTCTCATCATCAGTGCCTATCTTTACAAATTTAAATAGAAGAAAACACTAAATAGTAAGGCTGTTAAAATCGCTCACTGCTCGTCTTATTTCCAACTCAATTGTAAACGAGTAAATTGGTTCGATTTGATTTTTAAACGAGTCAAAGTTAACTTGATTCTACTCGACAGATAAACAATCCTACCGAGGTCCCGCAAATATGCAAACAAAGTTGTCTGCAAACTCTTTCACGCTCTCACTAAAATTGCATAAACTAGGGTACTCTAGAGAGAGAAACAGCAGGAGCAATGCTACAAAGCCTCACCTTCATCCTCCTGTTATCTTCAAGATAATGAATATCGCCTCTTACGTCCACCCATCACAAGAAGATGAAACACCAAAATGTGTGTCCCCAAAACCCCACATCTGCTTTCGACGATGGTCTTTTCTGTGACGAACAAGAACACGATTTCGATTACGGATGTGGGTTTGGTTTCTTTGACCATCAAATTCAAATCTCGAAGCAAAAAGATAATCTTTTTACTCATTTTGAGCACGATCGCTTGTGGGAAGAAGATGAGCTTTCTTCCCTTTTGTCTAAAGAGCAGAATCTTTATTCAGAAGAAGGGGATTCGATCAGAAATGGGTTTTCGATGGTTTTAAGAAAAGAGTCTGTTGATTGGATGATTAGGGTCAGTACCCATTATGGATTTTCTGCTATGACAACCATTTTAGCTGTTAATTACTTTGATAGGTTCCTGTTGAGCCCTTATTTTCAAAGGGATACACCATGGATGAATCAGCTAGCTGCTATTGCTTGCTTGTCTTTAGCTTCAAAAGTTGAAGAAATCCAAACACCTCTTCTTATGGACTTACAAGTATGTGTATTTCTGTTTAATAAATGACTCCAAGTGTTTGTTAAAAATGCCAATGTTAAGAATTTGTTATTAATGTAGGTTTGTATATTGTGGGTGTTATTCATTTAGGTAGAAGGATCAAAGTTTGTGTTTGAATCAAAGACTATAATGAGAATGGAACTTTTGGTGCTCTCTTCTCTTGAATGGAAGATGAATCCAGTAACTGCCCTTTCATTTTCGGATTACATTATCCGAAGGCTTGGTTTGATCACTCATCATCGATATTTAGAGTTTGTTCGGAGGTGTGAAAGAACAATTCTTGCGGTTATCAATGGTAAGCTTGTGAATATGCTTCCACTTTGTGTGCATACAATGTAGTTGCAAGGGGGTGTTAGGTGGTGTGTGCATATCTGCATATATAGCAGATGTAAGGGGGTGATTGGTGTTGTGTTTTGTAAGTGATTATGTGATATGTTATAATCCGGAAAGATAATCGATCTTGATAAATCAGTTTATGGCTGCGGGTGATGGTGTTTGAATTGCTTCTGTAGTTCTGCTGTTTTAAATCATGATCTTTAAATAATGTATTATTGTAGTGTTGAGTGTTGAGAGTGTTTTGGTTTGCTTATTATATGGCTTATCTGCTTATTGCGTTTGGATACAACAATGAGCAGTTTGGGGAGTGTTATTGCTTATATAGGGAGTGTCAAACACCTCCTAAGTTCCTTCTATTGTTTATTTTGTAAAATTGGTGGTAATCAAACTTCAATTCATCAGTGATTGGCCATTAAATTTCAAAGGTCATTACTAAAACCATCAAACTTTCAAGAATCATTATAGCAATCAATTAACTTTGAAATTTGTTAAGAAAAACCTTCAAATTTATAAACTTTTTTAATAATCATTCGACTTTGGAAGATCCAAGTATCCAATTTTATAAAAACCATTCAGACTTGTTAGATCCTATCAGTTTTAGTGCAAATTAAGTCGCTTATCTTTGTAAAATGCATGCAGATTCAAGGTTTCTGGTTTATCTTCCATCTGTAATTGCAGCTGCTACAATGTTCCTTGTGATCAAGGAGGTCGATCCCAACAATGCATTCGATTATCTAAACAAACTCAAAGATTTTCTTGAAATTAATGAGGTTTGTTCTTTGACATTTCATTTAATATTCTTTAGACTATATGTTATTAAACGTTGAACAACTAGTTGGTTAAATGAATGCCCATATATGAAATGAATGGATTTGAAGATGAGAACAAGAAACAATTGAAAATTTTAATATCTATGTATTCTATATAGTTAAAGTTAATGTGCGGAGTAAGCTTGGAAAAACAGGAGGGTAGGTCAATTGACGGGTTAAAAGGGTTTGGGTCAGAATTGGTTGCCTGCTTTTTAATAGTCGAAATCTAAAGTTTGTATACAAAATTGACAGGAAAAGGTAGACGACTGCACGAAATTTATCCTGGAAGCATCAAATGATCATGGAGTTAGCTACTTCGTAAGCCATAAGCGAAAGTATTTTGCCCCTGAAAGTCCGAATGGTGTAATTGATTCTTATTTCAGCAGTGATAACTCTGGTGATTCGTGGGCAGTTGCCTCGTCATTGGTTTCATCTTCACCTGAAACGCGGTTGAAGAAGATTCGGGCTCAGGTGTAGCTGATGAGACAGATCTAACGGATCGTGTATGGTCAGCAACTTTCATTAGTCTTGGGTAATAGTTTTGCATATTTGTTTCCATAAAAAGGATGTTTAGGTGCACTTACATCACTATTTAATAACTAGTGTTCTGGATAGAACCATGTATTCTGTTTAATTAGAGGATCTCGATTATTGGCTTTGATGAAGAACTGAAAAAGAAAAATACTTTTGCAAGATTCTTGGATGGATGGTTCCTGGACAATTTTTTTTTGTTGTCTTTTCGATATTTTATTATTTTATGTTTATTCGATACTTTGAACACTAGAACTATACCATACATGTGATTGGAAAAAAGCTAATACCTTTTGTTTAAAATAGCGCGTCTACTATCTGGTTCGGATGGTTTTGATGAAAATTACTGCTAATTACAGTTTCGATGAGGGGCAAGCCAAACCGGCTAGGTTGGTTGTATGTCCAGTCTGGCCAACACGGTTTGATTTGGCAGTCTGTTCGGTTCGAACTAGTTTTTAAATTTGTTATATTTTTTTTAAATTAGTTTGTGGTATATTTTTTAAAACAATAAAAACTGTACATATGCGTAACTTTATATTTCAAAAGTTAAAAAGAAAAATTAAATGATAAAGGTAAACACCCTTTGGTTTGGTTTATACAATGGTTCTCATTTCCAAACCATGTGTATTCATCTTGTAGGTCCTTAGTTTGGGCCATGGGAATGCTGTCGTTGCCTTTATATTAACGTCACATCACCACTCTTTCTCATTCGTCTTCACTTATCTTTAAATCTATTTTATACACGTATTATACTTGTTTTTCATCTGTTACGACAATTAACGGGTGAAAAAGTCTTTTACTTATTGATTCCAATTTGAATCAGATAAAGAGTTGAAACTATAGATAAAACTATACATATAAAAGATGAAAAAGGGTAGACAATAACGTCAAAAACAAAACAAAAAAACTATGTAAGTTATCGAAAAAATGAATACGTTAATTTTTAGATATAACCTCCCTTGCGGACTGAAGGGCGGTCGAGACTGAGGCCGCGGCATTTTCCAAAATAGCGCCGCTAGTGGCACCACCTTTGGTGGTGGCAACCGGGGCGACAGAGGTCGGTGGGTGAGGTTGTTGTGGAACCTCCGCCGCCCTTTGTTCTTGCCCTTGCCCGGGTGTCACACGATCCATTTTCTCGGCTTGCACGGCTTCTCCATTCTGCTTTCGATATCCAAAAACGAAAATTAGTACCTAAATGCATAAAGGAGAACGTTTAAAGAAAAAACCTACCGCATTCGATGGTGATGCCTTCATAATATGTGTTGATTTCCTTTGTGGGATATAAGATCATGGAGTAATATCTTTGATTTGCAAAATAGAAATATAATTCTGGAGAAAATGTTTTGTAATTAGTTGGTTATAGGTTTGTGTTGTTGAATGGCTCTTGAAAACGTAGGGGAGCCGATCACTTCCAATTTACTTGGATCTGAATCGTTTGAAAAAATATAAAGATATAAATAACGAGAAATAATCTTTTAATAACTTTTGGTAGTCACCAGCCTTCCGTAAAGTAGACTTGTGAAAAAACATAAAAATCTGAATTAGTTAGAAAATCGAATTGTTGTTCTTCGGTTATTTATGTTGGCAACCGAGCAATAACAAGAAAGAAAAAATAACACACGATATTTGAAATCTTTTTGTATTTAATAAAACCGGGACAACTTATAAAGACTCCTTAATCCCTTATATATACTAAACAAATACTAATACTAACCAAACTCAAACACTATCTAAATAATAAAATAAACATACAAACTAAACCTAATCTATTTGAACTTATTTAGATAAACTAATAATTATCTACTCCTAAATGATAATTACTAATTAATTAACTAACATAATTATCTACTACCCCTTTAACTATTGTGTAATTACAAGATTAACCCAACAATCACCCCTTTAATCTTGTAATGTACTTCTCTTTCACATAAGAGTTGGTCCATCTTCATACCGGGTTAAGTTCACCTCGTACTTTTTACGAGTAGGACAATCTGAAGCAAAATGTCCTAACTCATCACATCGAAAACATCTCAGCTTTGAACGGTCTTTCCTTTGCCTTTGTTCTCGTTCCTTGTCTCCATCTTGACCCACTGTTTTTCCCCGACCACGACTCCGACCTCTTTGGTTAGACTCGACCAATCCTTTGCCCCGATTGTACTCTTTTCTTTCCTTTTTTTTGGTTTCCCACTCATCATAAGTGAGGAGTAATTGATCACTTCTAACCGGTTGTTCTTTTTCTTCAAGGTTGATGCGTTACTCATAAGCTATGAGTCGACCCACAACATCGTCATACCCAACAGTCTTCAAATCCACCATTTGCTCAATAGAAGCAACCATGTGGATATACTTCTTAGGCAATTCATTCAGAAACTTTTTGACTAGTTTCTCTCCTTCTATCACTGTTCTAAGAGAAGCAGACTTTGAGGCAATCCCTGAAATCTTTCCTGCGAACTCAACGATTGTACTCGGTTCTTTCATCTTCAAACCCTCAAATTCAGACATTAGGGTTTGAAGTCTTGCTTCCTTCACGCGTTCAGCACCTAGATTGCGAGACTTCACTGCTTCCCACATCTTCTTTGCTGAATCACAGTTACCGATCTGCAACACTAGCTCTTCGGGTAACCCTTGGAATAACAAAGCTACTGCAATGGAATCCTTGTGAGTATCAACATTACTTCCTGGGTCAATAGCATCCCATACCTTGTAAACCTTGAAGATAGCCTTCATCTTCATCGTCCACACAGCATAGTTCGTATCCGTAAGAATTGGACATGGAAGACTCGACACTTGCTCCTTTGTAACAACAACTCGGTTTGCTTTTTCCCCCATGAAACCGGATCGTTTTCTTCTACCGTAAGTAAGCGTTGTCTCCGGTCTTGAATCAATCTTGAAAACACAAGATTGACTACCTCTTGGTCACATTTATAGTCTCTGTTCAAACTTGGTTCCTTACCCTCCAATCTTTCTTTGTTTTTGGTTCTTGATTTCTTGAATTGAACTATTTGGCACGAATCTTGTTCAATGCTTCTCTACACCTTCAAGTCTGGTCTTCGTTTGATTAGAACAATCTTGATTACTGCACTCCTTTGATGCGTTCAAGCCCTTTAATCTTGATCAGAACCCAGCCTTCGGTATGTTCTTGATCTTGATCTCAAACAGGTTGTTCGATTATAGCAGCTTTATCAAACCTTCCCTTCGGTTCTAACCTTCTTGAATCCCCACAGACTTGCGCAACAATCTTCCCCAACACCACGATTCTGATCAACAATCTCTAGAACCCGTTGCAGGTCTCTCTCGATCGCTAGCCTTTGATGATCAAGACTTTATGCCGGACTCTTTCTTATTGCTAATCGTAATCGCTGGTTCTTCCCGATAGAGCTCTAAAGCTCTGATACCAATTGTTTGAAAAACCAATTGGATCAACCCGAAAATATATGCAAACACATATTTGAAGTAACATACTTTAACTATTTTTTATTATTAAACTCGACTTTTAAACCAAATACAAAACCCTATATTTATAGTAGACATAAATTAATCATAATCCAACTCAAATACTATTTAAATAGTCAACTAGATAAACTAATAATTATCTATTCCAAATAACTAGATAATTCCTAATTATTTAAATCAAACTTTTGGTTTCACTCTTTGACCTCTTTTATTTTGTTCAAATTAAACCTTCAATTATAAACATATCAAGATTATATCCTTCATTCACCCCTTAATCTTGATATTGACTTTCACCTCTCATTTATGTTTGCAACTGTTCATCTCCGCAATCTCTTCTGGACCCCAACCTTAAACCCAGCCACGTCCTAGATCTTCTCGGTTTGAACCCCTACTTTCGATAACAATTTATTTGGATCAAATCCTGCGTCTTTGACTTCTACTTCTTCCCGGATCATTCAAGCACCTGCTCACCGACCTCCGACTGAAAAAACTAGCCCCTTGCTTTTCTGTTTTTACCCAGCTGTTGAACGAAAACATACCACCATGTTGTTTCGTTTCCCGCGCCTCCTGTCGGATTACTCCTGCCAAAAGAGAACCACCCATTTTTTTCCTTGGCAAGGAAGAAAAGTCCACTGTTGATCTTATTCTTTAAGAACTTCTTATTTATTAACAAACCAGGTTAACGACTTGATCGATCACATCTGCTAACCTTTAATTCATCAGCTTGCTTCTAACTTGCTACCATGATGACCACCACTCAAATTCTTTTTGCCCCTTGTTTTGTTGGTAACCTTTTTCCTTCTCTTTTTTCTTCTTCTTCTTCTTTTTCCGGCTACGATAATCGATAATAACTAATAGACGAATAAACTTACTTGTTGATTCTTTCACTGTCTTTGTCTCTCTTGGTCGAGTTCGAATGCTATCCCTCCTTGATAGTTGGATCAGTTTCTTCTCCGCCCTTGAATTCTGATCGATTCTACACAGGTCATGATCTTTAGCTCTGATACCAATTGTTGGCAACCGAGCAATAACAAGAAAGAAAAAATAACACACGATATTTGAAATCTTTTTGTATTTAATAAAACCGGGATAACTTATAAAGACTCCTTAATCCCTTATATATACTAAACAAATACTAATACTAACCAAACTCAAACACTATCTAAATAATAAGATAAACATACAAACTAAACTCCTAATCTATTCGAACTTATTTAGATAAATTAATAATTATCTACTCCTAAATGATAATTACTAATTAATTAACTAACATAATTATCTACTACCCCTTTAACTATTGTGTAATTACAAGATTAACCCAACAATTTATAGGTCATTTATGAATAGTCACAACTCTTGAAATAACCATATACCAAATCATTATGTTTTAACTCTTTATTTTCATAAAGACATAAATACCTTTTATTTCATGCTTATTTTTATCTATTTTTTATATGATATTTATTTTAAACATAATCGTCACAACTCCAATAAAAGCATTCACATCAGGTTATAATCCTTATCCTTATAATTACATCAAAAATTATTATTTTTTCTATCTTTCTTTTAATTAAATAATATTTTTTATACTTTTATCATTATATTTTTTCTCTCATTCACTCACAACAACTTTAAAAAATATAAAAAAAATTATAATTAAAAAATATAAAAAAAAAGATTGAACAGTGATTTTTCAAATAAACAAATAAACAGTAATATTTTCTCTCTCACCTATCATATTTTTAAAAAAATTTGAATGTGATACTCTTCTTTTAGTTAGTTGAAACTTGCAAGCATTATTCATCATGCACGTTGGTTCTCTTTCTGAGCCAAAAATTAGTAACTTGGGTATCATTTCAATTTTTATACCTTTGCACATTAGATATACTGTGATGCAGTTTAGTGATAACACCAAAAAGGCAAGGATTAGAAAGAAAAAGCATGTTTAGTTCTGTTTTTACATGCAACTAATGCTATATTTAGAAGTTGGTGTTGTGGAAGAAGGAAGTACTTCGCGATCGAAAGGTCTTTTCTGTTGTTTGCTTTTAATGAAAGAAAGATGCAATGTTACTTGGGAGATGGACAAGTGATGCCTCCTTATACTAGCTTTTAACGTTATACACAAACACAAATAACACATCAATCTATCTGCATGCTAAATTCTTCAACTTCTATATCTTTGCAGGGTTTCTTTCTTTCTTCAGGTCTATCCGACTACCATCTCAAAATCGCAGAATACATACATTTGTATATGATTTACACATAATTGAACATATGCTGGCTTCTGTGTTCCTGATTGATTACTTGAGCAGGTCCTCCCATTTGCAATATTGGCCGCCTGCTAGTGCACGATAGTACCTGTCCCTGCAGTAGACCGGCCTTCCATCAGCAGCCTCAGCAGCAGCAGCTGCTAAATCGTCATCAGTCCTCACATCCAGAGGTAATGTTAGGAGCTCTTCTTTGCTGTAAGTTTTCACAAGAGATGCTGTTTGGCTCTAATTGATGCTTTTTATATGTCTAAAAAGATAAATGTTCTGTTTTAATGTACCTCATATTGGCACTTGTCTTTGTAGCTGCAATGTTTTCTTGATTTGAAAATGTTTTTTGGATGAAATCTTCTACTGGTGTGGCGAAAATGATCAATGAAACGGCTGTAACAAGTAACGCACCTGTTCCAACTAGCGTTTGTTTCAGCAATTTAACGACTGGTTTCACCTGCATTCATGACAGTATTTTCAGTACTTGAATTAGAATTTAACAACCAATGTGTTTTAGAATTGTTGTACCTTGTATGACCCCAATAATCTATCACGGGCCAGAATCTGCGAACAAAGAAGAAAAATTCCAAGTTTTTATAATTGTTGTAAAAGGATATTGAAATCATAATATTTGGGGTTGACATGAAAAAAAGAATGAATCACAAGTAGTCTAACCTCTGGAGGCTTTACCCACATTTGTCCATCATACCAACCACTTTCTTCATAAGGTATCACTGCTGATAATAGTCGGTCACCCACGTAACTCCATCCCTACCACAAATTAAAAATCATTTAAGAAAATCATGAAAAAAATCATTTTACTGGGTGTGTTATATCTATATAAATCTTGTTAGAAATAAATCACTCATCCCACCCTCCCCTGACCCATCAATAGCTTTGCTATGGATTAGATTTACTGAGTTAAGTTATGGTATACATGACACAGAGTCATATATCTACTTTTACTTGTGTATTAGACTTTTTATCATAATAAATGTCTTAAACCAATGTGAACGTGACACCATATCACGTATAGATTCACTTAGTATAGTTATTCGCATATAGAATGAAATTTTATTAGGATTTAGGCTAGTAAAATTAGATAAACGAGCAATGATTCTCTTATCTCATGGCTATATGCATGAAATTGTCTGAAATCTGATATAAACAAAAATGACTACCTTTATGATTTTTTCATATAATTTTCTTCCGTTAGAACTTGAGGAGTTATAGATTTCATCAGAAGTGAGAACAATTATAGCCAATTCAGATGCACACATGTTTCTTTGAAAAACATACCAGATAAATCCTCAGAACAACTAATGATACAAGAAAAAGCGTCCCTGTTCCTGCAGCTAGTAAAAACCGTAAAGGATCCTGCATAAATATAAGATGGTGTTATCCAAAGTATTTGTCATGGTCTACTTTTGGCATTAACGCACGTCTGCACCAATCTAAACCATGCTCACCCCTAAGCATTGTCACACAAACCTAATTGAGAAGAATTATTTTTAACAATCCAGTAATTATGGCATTAGTCTATTACTATAGCATATGCTGTATGACATTTCCTTTATCTGCTAAGTTAAATCTATAACCATAATATGCAGTATTTTTACTACTGAAATTATCTTACACTTGAAGGATTAAAGCTAGCAGCTGATACTGGTATTCCAAGAACAGTGAATGTCACCAGCCAGAGCCCTCCAAGCCGTACGAAAAAGGACGTCGGCTTAAGTTCTCCCCACGAGTATAGCGGTCCTTCTTTCAGGGCTGAGTACTCATTCACCTAGTTCAAAACCAACCAACATCTCTTAAGGTAACAAAATATGTCACCTGAACCAAAAAAAAATAACCCTAAACCCTTGTTCACATGTACATCTAAAAACTTGTATGGCATCATATTTATCTAAAAAAGAAAAAAAAACATCAAATATATCAGTTCAAAACAATTAAAATTTCTTATTTACCCATTTCATCAAGTACAGTTTATAATATAATATGATCAAATGTAACTTATATAATTATATTTGATTTATTTGGAGGTGGTGATGGTAAGACATACTGGTCTTTGCTCAAAAGGGACTTCAATTTCCAATCCAGGTTCCCAGCTCTGGCCAGGTAAGTTGCTAAATCGACCGTCCATCTCGTCTTTAAGAGCCATTGTTGTCACGATCCTCTGAGATGAACTCCGGTTGTTCCATCTGCTACGGTTGTATGGAACGGACCGGCGGTGATCTTTCAACTTTTGACCTGAACATGAAAGTAAAGAGCAATACACATTTAGCTTGATCATTTATTTCCTGGAACTTTGAACAAATTCCAGGAGATAAACCTGCAGCAGATTAGTTGAGTCCTCTTGTTTTTAATACATTGATTTCTATAGTTTTGGCCTATGGGGACCATGTATTATTTTACGTGGTGGGAGAATTTCTATTTGAAGATAAAATTATTATTTTTCTTTATTTGTGAGGTCTGGTTGTCTCCAGGACAAGTGGGCATATAACAACTGTAAGTCATCAATTAGATTTCATATTTTTCTATACTATATGGCAAATAATGGTTAAAAACTTTAAAAAATTATTGTCATTATGAAGTCATGTTTTAATAAAGGTAGAAGGTGACTCGATAGTAATCAAGTTTTCTATCCTTATAGAAAGATAAAAAGTAATCAAGTCATTCAAAAGAAAAAAAAAAAATTCAAACAAAATCATTCGATTTTCATTAGTTGTTCTAGTTGTTTTAAATTTTTATAAATGTTAAAAGTTTATAAAAATAAGTGATAAATGAAAAATATATGAATGTTGACAGCCATTTAGTATTTATATTTCTTCCACTTTGACTTATATTAAAAAATTTTAAAACTTGATAAAAAAAATAATCACTAAATAGTAAGTAAGATTCATATATGAATGTTCACTATCACCTTATACATTAAGTTAAATTTATAAAAATAATCACTAAATAGTTAATAGGATTCAATTAAATATGTTTCAGGTCACTAAATATTTAAAAAAAATTAAAATTGATAAAATGTTTCACTATATTAGAACATGTATTAAAAGTTAAGTAGTTCTTTCATACAAATTATGTTTAAGTGACTTCATTAAAATACATAGGAAACTTGGTCATCGGATAAAATTTTATAAAAAAATATTTGTTTTCTGTATACTCTTTTGAATAGCGTTTGCACACACCCTATCTAAATTTTATTTCTAAATTCACGTCTTGTGAGACTTGAACCCATACCACTATACTATATCAACATACCATTGGCTTTTTCCATATAGTTACCATATATAAATTTATTAACTATGACTATGATTTATATTGGTATATAACGTTGATACTTTTTTACAAAGGCAGAGTTGGTTAATTTGATAATAAACATAGGGTTGTGTGCGTGGTTGGCTGAGAGTGGTGCGGTGCTTGAGTGTGGAAATTGTGTTCTTGCAGGCTCCAGTCGTCGGCATTTCTCGTGCCACAACGTTGCTAAATGCTAAACACTTTTGTTGGTGTCTGGCGCACACACAATAGGATAATTGGAAGGATTATTGTCAGTGTCTTTGAGTATGAATGCAGTTTTTGTCCTTTTATATTGGGTTCTTGAGATTTTATTTTTTTAAATCTAACTAAAAAAAATCAATCCATCTTAATCAATCAAAATGAAATAGATCTTTGTTTTAATTTAGCTTAATTCGATCTCTTAATGAGTTTTTGTTTGATTATTTGTGGATATGGAAGGCTGGGGTGGAGCATGGTTTGGCTATTTGTTTGTCAACTAAACCGAAGGTTTCGGGGGCACGGGGCTTTGGGCGTGATGTTTGGATCCTTATTCTGCATTTCTGCAAGAGGTTCTTTTCATAACTTGAACACACGAGCTAAAGGGCACATGGCGGTAAGTCAGTAACGTTATCGTCGCTTCAAGGTTTTTTTAATCAATGTTATGTGCTTGGTGAAAAATATACTTAAAAGTGTGTTTAATCATCCTTAAAAGTAAATAGTAAGAAGGGTGTCAAATCAACAAAAAATAATAAAAAAAGTGCTATTAAAAACTAACCTAAAACAATAAACATCGAAATGAAGATTACTTGATTGGTTGATTTGAGAAATGATTAGATTAACAAAATTAAGGTTTAGGTTTTTAACATTTTTTGGGGAAAAAATTTAACCCACTTCGGATTCCGGTTTGACAAAGTTATGTTATTTTAGTTAAATCTCATTAAGAGATCATTAATGGTGACTTTATGCGTGAAAGTAACTATATTCCTTAATCCTTATGGATTAATGCGTAAAACACGGGAATAAAACACTTAAACATTGACTTTTCACCATCCGATCAGGTCCGTCCCAACTAAATGAAAGATTCGACAAAGCACCAAACCAAGGGTTTCACATGGCAAATTTGGTAAAGCTTTAAGCTTCCATCAGTTTTTATGATTGTCCTCAACCTCCGTTAGTGCCATCTTTATCCTCCTAAATCCAAAAACGACAACTTTTAACCATGTCATATTCTTGCAATGGAATTAGTAGCGGTGGAAGGTGCAACCTTGTTCTTGTTAACTTCATTACTGACCACTCGACTCGAGGAAGGTCATCAGCCAAAGTATCTCAATTAATGAATCTAGCCTCTGCTCTTAAGAGTAACGAAATATCTCTAGTTAACATTGTTTATCATGAACAAAACGAATCAAAGTGATGATGGAAAATGTAAATTTTATATGAACCTAGCTAATCTACCAATAATTATAGAAATATCTAATATGTAAAATTGTTTTTATATACCACGAATCAATAATTGCATCTTGTTTATACTCGAAAGTTCACTATCTACTATAACAAACTTAACTAAATTATAGACTCCTAAAATGTCTTCTATATTTTTTTAAACATTTTTCTTCAATCAAAACGTTGTTGGTAAAATTAATGATAGTTTCTAGTTTTGCCTCCTTGACATGATGGCATCAAATGAATTAATGATACACAACAGAAATTTAGGAGGGAAATAATTTTATGGTCAATGCTATTTGTTTTGTAAGTTTTCATCAATGCTTGTTCCGTCATCCATGTCCAATTCCAATGGACAAAGCTTAGCCCTAGCTCTATTGTCCACCTACCAAGTCCTATGTCTTGGGGCGAAGGGGCTATTTATAATCATGTCAGGTTAGAGAAATGTTAGAACCCAAAGTCATTATGCTAGCGTGTCGTATTTTTTTAAAAGTATGTTGTTTAAATGAGAAGTTGAACAAATCAAATACAAATGAACTTTCATAATTTAAATTTTTTTTATTTAACTTAAATATCAAATTACAAAAAGCAAAAAAACAAATAATCATCATCTTTAGGCACTAACTGAGGGATTAAAATCCTAACACTGATTGAGACTCACTTAATTTAAAGTAACAATTCGCCCATACAATTCTCACATATATGCTAGTGCTTAGGGTGTAGCAATTTGATGAAGAATATGATATGGTATCACTTGGGATGATTTTATTTTACGAAGAGTGAAGTCGCTCTTGTGTTACTAGAGAATACAAACTTTTATGGAAAACTCACATATATGGCTGACAACTCATTGATTCTGGACAACTGACACAATATATGTATGTTCAGGTTTGCTTCATGTTTAGGAATGCATCGAACGTTTCTTTATCAATGCTGTTGTAAAAGTTGAATATTAAACACCTTATTATTCAAATTTTGAGTAAATCTATGTAGTGATCAGGTTTGGCTGCTTAGTAAATGCATGCAACTTATGTGCAATTATCTATGTAAGCTTGAACCACTTGAATAGCTGTAAATGGGCGACTTAATTAAATGAGTGATTTGTTAAACAATCAACCATCTCATACATTGTATCATTCATGTCTTTGGAATTGAAGACCCTTAATAAAATCCATAGACACATTAGACAAAAAGATTGATTCAAAATTTGTCTCAGAGTTTATCAGTTTAACAATCTATGAAAGACCACTCTCTCATTCTTTCTTTTTTGACAAACAGTACAAAATCAGTCTGATATACTGTCTCATCTTTTGTTTAATCATTCTAATAGAAAAGCACATTTACCCTTTGGAATGTTTCATGCACACCTAAATGCTCTCCTAATGAATTATCGTTCCATATTGCAATTCTCCATTCTCAACTATGGATCCTTGCACCCTACCACTCTTTGGTTCTTATTGAAAAGCCGTCCATCACATAAATAGCTGTCACTAACCCTTGCGGTGGTAGTCGTATAATAGCTTGCATACATGGATCCCTTACGAAACTCCCTCAATGGTTTCCATAATTAAGGGTTCAATAAAAGATCTACCAAGTGGTAAGACCTCACATCCCTGTACTCTTGACAGGGCGTGCTCTTTTATACACCATCTCAATAATGATACCCCATAAGTTGTTATAATCGTGCATGATGTAAACTACTATAAAACTTAACCATTAAGTTTTCGACAAAAAAAATCCAACAAAAACATTTCTGTCGGAATTGCAACAAGTTTGCTATAAAAGCAAAACCCTAAAATTTCCAAAAATTTTTTACAACTTCTGATCGATTCTAGCCACAAAGTGACTTGCGATCAGATAATAGTGTGATTGTTAACTTTAAAAATAACAGCTATAAAATCTTTTTCATATACATGCATAGTTTTTTTTTAGCTGACAATTTTTATACTTGTAAATGCTAATATATGTTGGTCATGCATTAAAACAACTAAAATTCCTTCCTGAGCATGTGAGTTAACTGACTTGGCTAGTATTCATATAAACCTTCTATAGTATAGTAATAATCCCAGACTTTTCTTTACAAAGACACATTCATAAGTAAGCAATAAGCTATTAAATCAGCATTGGAAACCTTGTTAGTAACCTTGAAGGTGTGAGGAAAACTTTCATTCTTTGAACACAACTGTGAAGATGCAATAACATAGAGATGCATGACCTCCCTAAGGACCCTTCAATTCATAAATATTATCACCTGCCTCAAATTTCATTGCCCGTTTTTTGAAGTTCCACATAATGTCATTCAGTGGCAATAACCATGGTGGAGCAGCAATTGCTGTTGATCCTAATCGCGACAACGACTTGTTATGATCCTTTGACGTTTCTCCTATTTCCAGATTTCTTGTAGTCAAATTTGCTGCAATAGAATCAAGTTTGTAGAACTATGAATTGGACCGAACCACCACAATCCAAGATGATACGGTAGCTCTGGTACCAATGTTGATAACAAATATTAAGAAAATGGAGAAAAGAGGAGGATAAGAGAGATTTGAACAAGTTCTGGGTGCCATTTTAATTAGCTCGATGAACATTTAAGCTTATGATTTAACGTTAGACCCGTTACATGGTAGTTAAGTTTGTTGCAACCTATCATAGAACAGACACAATTAGATATAAATAGCATGACTGATTATCATATAATTAGAAACGAAGTAACATGAAAGGAACTTTTCTATTCAACAGAGCCCACCAATAACAATGCTAAATCTAATAACAAAAAACAAGTAGATCTCTAGCACTTAATCCAAAATGCTAGCCATAACCAAACGTAACCATGTTTCATCATTTACAGATAATGTCGTTATTTACTTACACGATGACGGTCGATGAAATAGACAAACTGATCATGGAGACAAGAAATGCTGCAGTTCCCTGTTTAGATCCAGTAATATCATAGATTCTGATATGCCAAGGAGCCAGATCAACCCAGGTACAACTTCATGTCATTGTTTGTCCTAAATGTTTGCCAAAAAGCACCAAATATTAGTGACTAATGAGTAACTCTACAACCTTATTATCGACAAGATTAAGATATGAGAATTCAGAGTTTTCATTAGGGGTCACAATTGTGTCACGTTGGCTCGTTGGATGATGAACCCCAACACAGCCCATATATAAATGGGTTGGCAAGTTGGCCTTATCGAAGATATACTTTTTTATTCTAATATCAAACGGGGTGTTAGGTATAATACATGTTTAATTAAATGGAAACGGGTTACATAGGTCAACTCCCAAATGACTCGTTAAATGTATAATTTAGTATGTTAAACAAATCAAGTTGAAGACGCCCTGCTTGTTAGAGTGGTTAGATATGACAATGCAAAAGTTGAATATTTTCATGTCGTGTTCATGCCTTTTCAAGATCGTCACCCCTAGTTTCCATAAGACCCTAGGGCGGCAAATTTGGTTAGTTGGGATTTAATCAGACTCTCAATTCTAATCCTTATCAGCTTGGAGTAGCAGGATTTGTTAGAAGTGGAATGGATGACATGTTTGGTTGAAGAACTTAAGAGAACTTATATTGGAATGAATTCACTCAAATTTCATCAAGGAATCCAACAGTCCTTCCTAAGAGTGAAGAAATTCAACCAAACTATCGATGTTGTCGAAATTATAATACATATTTTCTTCTATCCTTTTTGCAGCTCTTGTTGGCCTGCATCATAAGGTTATCTAACTCTTTCACTAAGATCCAAAATCAGACCCAGTATGACCCACAAATACATAAGATATCAGACAAAATACAGTCATGGTCATGTGCCCAATTCTGTCTTTAAAGATTCCTCATTTATAGATAATTTTGGCTTTTAGTTGAATAAACAAACTACTCAATAACATCAAAAGAATTCTTACAGGAGAATGGCTTCCCATCCAACCAGGAACATGTTGAGAAAGAAGAGCAATATATTGTTCCATTGCATCTTCACGCCCTAAATTTTCTGAACGTTTCCATGAGTTCCTGTCAAAAGGGTTTCATACATTAAGAATCATAAAGAAAAATTAAAAAAAAGAAAACAAAAAAAAATCTACAAATGAAAGAGATTATAGACTATTGTAATTATTGGCAGTTCTAAAAGATTGTATATTTGTATATATCATATCAACACTAATAGTGAAGCAATGCCATTGTACATGCTGATAACAACATGAATCTTTAGTAGTCATGTAAGTATTGTGTTCCAAAGTTCATCAATAACCTCAACTAAAGTTGAAACCGTCTTAAAAATTTGTCACATTCTTCATTTGTCAAGTACATATTGTAACAAGGACCAAATGTTAGCAATTAAAGTGACAGTCGGTCATGCCGGTTCATCTTATAACTAACGGGTTCCTTAGATGATGTCTACATAATCAGAAATCCTCATAGTTTGACCTCTTGTACATTGTTCTTGACATATGAAAAGCTCATCATTTATATATATTCTTCAAATGTTCACATATATAACAAGAAAGAATGTAAATGTTAATGACACATTAATGCTAAAAGAGTGAATTATACCAATTAGCACGAGCAGAGACCTTGAGAGCCATCGGTTGTGGCTCAAAGCAAGACCCTTCAATGGCAACCCTATGAAGCCCATATAATTCTATCTTCACCTCATTATCAATCAAATCTACACCACCAGACTTGATCTTAGAATCCACAAACGCCACAGCAGCACCAAAACTCTTCTCCAACTCAGTCGTTTCAACCCCCTGCCAATCGTCATCGAAATTCTCATCTTCCTCCTCAAGCTTCACTTCACCAGCATCAATGGCGGATGACACCTGCTGTACTTCAATACCCTTCACACAATCTTCTTGTACCGATGATCCCACCACATCACCCACATCACTTTCCACCAAACCACCACCACCATCGTTAGTTTCAGCTCTCTCAGGACTTTCATCGAACACATAACAGTCACCAACTCCACTGTCACTTTCAGCGTCTCCAATCACACCCCCACTTCCCAATTCACCATCAAAATCAACCACATCACTACCGTTTACAGGATCTTGATCTTTTGCCTCTTTTTCAGAATCACAAACAACCCATTCTTTCTCGATCTTTTCTTGAACCCTTATCGATGCAGTAGAATTCCCACCATCAGAACTCGATGAAATTGATAATAGCTTGGCGATTAGCAGACAAACTATAATAGAGAAAGAGATTGTGAATAATAACTCTTGAAAAAGCTCCATAACTGTGGCCAACGATAGAGATGTTTGAAACGCCAAAAGGGTTAGGCAAAATGGCAGATAGATTAATGCCAAAAAGATAGATGATTGAAACAGATTATTGGATAGAAACGAATTTTAACAAGGGGGAAAAAGGTGTATACGATATTCCAACATAGTTTCAATGATCATCATTTACCATTGTTGAGCTTACGTGTTGATGAGTGTTTTCCTCAACCGGCAAAATTTGTTTGACTTTATAAATTGGTCCCTTAAGTATCCAAAAGTCGTCAATAAACACTAAATTAATTGGTTTGGAGAAGACATCCCATGATTTTCTAAAATAGAAGTCATTGGTTTGAGTTTTACTTAGTGCAATATGCTTCAAGTGGGCTAGTGATTTTACCACAGTGAACCTTCGGGTGGTGGGTTTTCTCTGAATTGGTGGGTGGGGCGGGTCACCGGCGTTGTATGTGTTCGAGTGCGTGTGTGGCATTTCGCCATTGGGTTTACTTTGATGACCGGTTTTAAAAGTATTGTTGGCCATTAAAAAAAATATCCAAAAGTCGTCTCATATTAGCCATTTAGATGATTAAATTATGTGCCCTATAACTAATAACAAGAGGTTTTAATGCAGAGTACGAATTATGATGCATTTATGTTGAAAAATCTAGAAGTTGTTTTAAAGTTTGATGCTTAAAAGGTGTGTTTTAAAGTTTGTGTTTTATGAGTCTAGAAATCGAGATTGAACGAGGTTAATGTGAGGTAGATGATGACATGATGTTAACGAGTTTAAGAACTTATATGTTCGGTTTTGAAATCAGTTATTACTTGTAAAAAAGTAAGTAATAATTTGAAAAGCAGACATGACTGAAAAATTGTGCCTATGATTAAATTGGTTACTAGCTAATGAAAGAGAAATATTTAAACACTTATAATTATATGAAGTAGTAAATATGGTATATTACATGAATGTTAACTTTCAACCCGGTAATGTAAATCCCCCCCCCCCCCCAAAAAAAAAAAAAAAAAACAAAAAATTAATTTCCGCCCCGCCCTCCTTATAGGAGAGCTCAAGCTTCGTCATTGGTTTTTTCAACAACTCGACTCCAAGAACCTAGCTTGTACTAATCCGCAAAGAGAGAACTAAAATCATAGCTTCTAGAAATAAGAATCAAGACTGTATCACATGAATCCATAGCTAAGTAGTGAATTGACAAAATGAGAAGTCTAGGGGTTGAAAAGAGAAAACCAGTAGAATATAAAGTAGGGCTAAAAGTAGCATTCGCCAAGGTACATGTGATATTTATGAGTAGTTGCTGTTTAGGTGTCAAAACTTTAATAAGAAAGTCCAAAATGGTGTTGCGTCTATTCCTTATTTGGTTGAAGTTAAAAAAGTAATGTTCAATTCATTAAATAAACAAAATAAAGAAAAATAGTGGTTTCATTTCTAAATTGCCATGGAAATATACAAAGAAAAAAATGTTTTTACGTTATAGTATCTATACATAATACGATGAGAATGAACGATGATGTTTAAGACAATAATAAAGAAAACAAGCAAAAATTGAAAGTTGTTTGTGGCATACTGGCATGGAGGATTCAATATCAAACTTTTAGGTAATCTCAACGACCATCAACCTTTGTAGTAAAGAATTAACACAAAATAAAGAAATCCAGACGTATCGACCTTACGATTTGTGATCTAAAACGAACACACTCTAGGATGTCGTATCAATGAAAATCGATTCGTACAATATGAGATCCAAAAAACAGATTCAACAAAGACTTTCTTTTCTGCATTACAAAAAGCTAAAAACAAACCCTAATCACCATAACACATCCAAATCATTCACTAATAAAAATAAGAAAAACATGTTCAAGTTTTTGGCACGGTTCATAAAGTAATCTGAAAAAAAATTGCGTAATCTAGACCTTCACCTGATTGGGTTCATAAAAAGCTTAATCAATCATAATAACAAATAGCTCGTGCACTGTTTATACAAAAACTTCTACTACAATTAACTAGAAGTTCTATAAGTATCTCCATCAACGGTTACGTTTTAACGTACAATCATGCTACAAATCGCAGAAAAGAAAACCAGGATGTTGTCCTCGATCTCCGCCCAGCAAAACAACAGCAACTCTTCACCTCCTACCGTCGATTGTATATTTCTACTCTAATAAAAGAGTATCTTGGGGTGACACGTGGCGGCACCACATTAATTCTCACCAAAATTTTCCCGCTTCTTTCTCCTATTAAATAATTACCTTAATTATCAATAATATTATTTAACTTTTTTTAGAACAAAAATAGTTTTTTAATAAATTTAAAAAAGATCTTCTTATTAATGTTATTTCTGAAAATAACTTTTATAGAATAAGAAATTTTTACAAAACATCAAACTTTTTTAAAATTAGTGTTTTTAAAAAGTTAATTTTTTATAAACAAAAAATAATTAAAATTGAAATTTATAATAAGAAAATTTTTAAAAATGATATTTTTAATACGGTTTGTTTTGAAACAAAATATTTATTATTTTTTTGTTAAAAAAGTTTTAAACCAAAAGTTTAAAAAGTTGATATAATTATTTATTACATATTGTTCTTACTGTACGTATTTTCAATTATATTTTATCTTAAAATATCGTTTTATACTTGATAAATTTTTATTATATTTAATATTTTATTTGTTCAACTCATGTAATACATGGGTTTACTAAAGCTAGTATGCTATAATCTCATCTTCTATTCTTTTTCTTTTTGATAATTTGATTGTTGTATGTAATGGGCTGGACCATATTTCTCTTTTAATTCTTGTAGGCCCTTGGGCTATATTTCTTTTTCAATATTTGGCCCACTCTCCAATTTGTCATTGAAACTAACAGTACATGAATTAGTTATGAACTTCTCCGTAAATAAATTCAATTCTAAGTCAAAGTGTTAGTATTTTTTTTTAACGACCAACTAATAAAGTCCGGCTACCTGGTGTATCTCAATGACAAAAAGACATCTCATAAGCCCGCGAGCACAGACAACGTTGGGTAGGCCAATCCCACCAACCACTAATTATACAGAAAACCCTCCACCCGAAGGCCACCGCAGTAAAACCCGGCCCACCAACGATATTTTGCTGTCGGTAGGGCTCGAACTCACAACCTCTCCTAGAGGAAGTCATGAGTCTGCCACTCAACCAAATGATTGATGATAAGTGGTAGTACCTTATATAATTTATGTGCCAACGTTTCGAATTTAGAATTAGATAATAATATTATTATTATCCACCTCATAATCAAAAGGATTGATGATAAAAACAATATATAAATATTGTTTCAACATTCAACCCAAGTCTAATTAAAATTTACCTTTACAATTCGTGATTTTTAAGACCTTCAAACTTCGATATGAATCAATTATGTATAATTTAAGAGTTAGTAATTTAATATATACTAATTATCAACTTCACATTATATTGATTGTTGTATTATTAGCTTTAAAGATTGTATAGCTTTAAAGATTGTATATATTTTTTGTTTTTTCTTTTTTTTTTAAATTTTATTTTAAACCAAATACTTTTATATTTTTTATAATTTAACCTCTAAAATTTTTCCCTTTTAATCTTTTTCCAGTATGCATATCATATTTTACAAATTTTATTTTTACGTTTTGATCTAAATTTTAAAAGTTAATACACCGTAACATGTGCGTGTGGTTCATCGTTGTTATGCCCTTTTTTTTCCCGTTCAAGGCCTCCTCGTGGCAACATGCGAGTACTAGATCGACTTCGTTATTGTGTTTAATATTTTCTGTTTTTACGTCTACTTTCCGTTCGGTTTTTATTTATTTATTTATTTTCTAATACAAGTTTTTACGATATTGATGATCCCTGACGGTGATATGACATTGGTGCTACTTTGTTGGTTTCACATCCCACCGCAATGTGTAGGGGACTTATAATAGTATACATCTAAATATCATTATGGGATGAAAGCTATCCATCCATCAAACACCCCATCACACTACTCCACTGCTAATAATCTAATGATAGATATAATACCCATTATAGTGTGTTTGTAGAGATAAACCAAGAAGTGATACAATATACAATTATTCTACTAATAATCTAATGATAGATATAATACCCATTATAGTGTGTTTGTAGAGATAAACCAAGAACTGATACAATTATTCTAACATAGTATTTAGGATATATTATATAAACTCTCGATGAACAATATATTTAATTAATATATATCTAGTATTTTACATTACTCTATAATTACAATCCATGGTAAATGAATAGTACCATGAATATTTTAGGAATTTTAATATGTTGCCATCTTTTAGACTTTAGTTATTATTAGAAGGCTTTGGCCTCTACTTCATCTGATCGGATAAGAGAGGAAGAAGACCCTAATAAATTGAGTTGATATATGTTTCAACCTAAATTTTAATCGAACAAAAGAAAAAGAAAAAGAAAAAACCCTAATCGATTGAGTTGGTATACATTTTAACTTAAATTTTAATTGGAAACGAGTCAGTTAGATATAAAACGTTTGCATTCAACGACACAAATTTGAGTTACTCTATGTTTCTACGTAAATTTAGTTTGTTTCTCTATGTTTCTACATAATTTAGTTCATAAACAAATCAAGACGATTATAGCGTACACCATATCATGCTACGTACACTGTAGCCGCAACGCGCGACGAGCTAAATAACTAGTTAATATATATTTTTTCAACTTTATGATCCATAAACCTAGATTGGATAGCCTGGTAGCTGCTTGGCCAAGCAAACGATATCGGTTGGAAAGTCATTGGTCTCATGTTAGGGTGTTCCAAAAAGCCAAAATCATGAAAAAAAAAAAACTGTAATCCGAACCATATTCAAGTAGTGTTAAATTTTAGTCTGATAATGTAAATTTTTGGTCAGATAGTGTAAATTTTTATATAAATATCGAGTTTGCCCCCACTAAAAAAATTAATTTCGTCCCCGCGTCCCCTACGAAAAAATTCAAGCTCCGCCCATGTCAGCTCGGAGTCCTAGCATGCCTTAAAAAAATTGGCGGGACCAAAGCTTTAATGTTCCATGAGCAATTAATGTGATTTCATATTCCAAGAAAAAGATTTGCAACTTGAAATACAACTCAATTAACCAGCCTTAGGCACATGCTAACCCAACATTAACCTTGCTTCACAAAAAATGTTTCCTTGTCTGCATTTTGATTTAATCACTCACTCGCTCACTTATAACTACGTTTGTGGCTCCTTAAAATAATGTTGCATCTAGCAGGGACCATGTTTTAGGGATGTAAATCAACACGAAGCATTTAGGCACATGATTCATGACAACATTACATCAAACTGCTTCCAACTAACATTATCCTTTATTCTATCATTACATCAAACTTAACCTTTATCCAGGCAGCTTGGTTAGCTAGCCCACGTGATTGTTTCAGCTAATAGGGTCTTGGTTCAATAAGCTTAAAGTGACGTAGTGCGACGAAAGCATAGCAAATTAAAACGGGTTAGTCCTTGTTTGGAATGGAGCTAAATATGAAGGAAGGCAATATGTGCAGAGACATATCGAATCTGTATCTCTATGATGAAAAGAACCAAACAGTATTAGCTTCAATGCTGAGGCAAAATTATTTTTCTTTTTTTGTCTTTTTCATATGACATTTATTGATCAACATTTGGTCTCAAGAAACTATTATTGGGCCAGCAATAACAACAAAAATCATCTCATATTAATTTGTGTCACTCATATTATGTTTTATTCATTCGGACAATATGTGTCATAAATGTATACATGTATAGGTATAAGTATTTTTACTTCATAATGTAAGATGCTTTAATAATAATACTAAATGGTGTTCTTTACAATTGAGGGACACATTTAGTCTGCAGGACATAAATAAAAACCCTAGAAACCTAACTTAGCTCATGAGTTTAACATAACCAAACGAAGATATTGTATTCTCTAATACTCCCCCGTAGTCAGAAATGGAACAAATCAAAATGCTGAGACTAAAAACATAAAAATGAGAAGAAAAAACAACTTCAATCTCTGCCTACAAGTTTCATGTAGCAAATTCTACCCGAGTTTGCCAAAAATCCACATCATTAATGTCGTTGATCCAATAGGATTTTAAAGTTTTTTTTTTTTTTTTTTTTTTTTTTGCTTACCATTGAAAAAATATAAAAACCATAAATACGTTAGAGCTACTTTCAACATAGGATTGTAGTCGTGCAAGGGACGACACGACAACAAGGATCAACATGTGGCAGAGGACCGTAGGCCTGCAAGGGGAGCCCAAGAGGCGGTGTGATTGATGCTAGTGAGGAGCATGCGGCATATGACGGAGATCGAAGAAATGATTTTCCAAAAAAAGGATGTCAAGAACATTAGGGAATCTAGAACTTGAACTTGAAACTGGATCTAGAACCCGAACGAAGAAACGGAAAAATCAATGTAGACTAAAGAACTTGAACAACACGGACATGGTGGCAGCGAAATCCCTGTGAAGGGTTTGTACCAAGTTATGGCGGAAGTGATGATTTTTAGGGCTTGTGTATAATATTGGAATAATATTATTGAATGATATCCATTACAATGATGGAGAACCGTTATATGTAGAAAATAAAAAAAGAAACCCTACAAATCATTATAATGATGGGGATTGTAGTCCTACAAGGAATGACATGATAGCAAAGAGCAATATGTGGCGGAGGACCATATTTTGCAGTGGGTGCTGATGTGGCGGTGCGACTAATGGCTAGTAAGGAGCATGCGGCACAGTAGGTAAGAAACGACGTTCTTGAATAAAAAAAGGTTTTCGAGAATATGCTTGCACTATCAAAGGAATTTGGAACTTGAACTTAAAACCATATCTAAAACAAAAATAAAGAAATGGAAAAATAATAGTAAACTAAAAAACATGGAAGCAACAAAGATATGATGGCAAGGAAAGCTTGTTTACTTGTTTAGGGTTTGTACCAAGTGATGGCGAAAGTATAGACGTCCAGAGTTTATATATACATAACATTTTGACTATAATACCATGCAAGATATTGAAATAATATTATTAAATAATATTGATTACAATGATAGAAACCTCAACATGAAGGAATTAAACTAACTAAAAACCCTACAAATCTAATTTGACTCGTAAACTTAACAAAACAGCCCATAAATAATATATTTTCTAATATATATCGTTACGACGCATTTGTGTATTTTATGAATGCATAAGTAAAATGATCCAAAGAAATCCTTTATCATTTGTATTTGCGAACACATCTGCTGTCTATTGCTTGACTACACGTATTGTTTCTCTACAAATATCAAAAGTTCAATTTAAAGTAAGGGATCAGATGAAGTGTTTTCATTTGTTATGTGAACCTGCATCCAAACACACTATGGGTGCATCTCACCTTTGTGTCTTTCTTGGCAACTACTAATCACATACAATCTTTTGTTATATGTGACATCTTAGAATTGAACATTGTCTACAGAAAACGTCCAGAAGCTGATCCAACGTTAGTTATAGCATGGGGGAGAGGCCGGCCACCAAATTCTCCACAAATTGTTTAACTTTTCAAGTTAATAATTTATGAAAAAATGGGGCATAATACGAGTCATAGTGGCACAATATTTCTAAGATATGATGGGGGCACAAAATTTTTAGATCGGTCACATAGTGGAAGAAATATAACTTTTTATAATTGAAAAATATAAAAAGTTGGCTTAAAGAATAGTTGAAGTTAAATTTTTTTAAAAAAATCTATTTATTCTCAACTTTTGTTAACACTTTGAATTATGTTTTATGTTAAATTTTTTGTCTTTATTTATTTGATTGTTTATATTATTGTTTATTAGGTGTTACTGAAAAGTTTTTATTAATTTTGACCCGACCTCTTTTTGAAGGATCTATTTTTTGCCCCCATACTGAAAATATTCGTATTTGCCACTGAGAACATCTAACAATATATAATTATATACATAGCATGAAATCATTTTAGCGTTTTAATTACAATCAAAATCTTCAATAGAGTAATAGAAACAAAGTCGTGAAATTCCCGCGTACAAATTAGCACAATTATTAAATGACATAAGGGACGGGTTGCTACAATTATCTTTGTATATGATATATAACAGTAATTGTCATGTTTTCTGGATCATAGATCTCATATTTTCATTTTAACTCTTGTTCCAATGAATATCATTTGGTAGAAACAAATCTTTGTGGTGTTTCCAAAATTAATAATACAACAAAACATTTACATGAAATGTCATTTCAATGGATGTACAGATGTATGTAATAGTGATGGAAAGAAGATGGGCAAAAGATGGTGCCTAATACGACTAAGCCATGGTCACACTTGACTCAAATTATTTTACACGACCAAATAACCCTTCTGATGTGACACATCCTCAGTTTTATCCTATCCACTCAGTTTTATATTTTTCTTAATCTAGTTTTTTTCACCGGCGCTAGTTAGCTGGGGTTTCGTTGTTTCTGTCTCTTGCTACGTGAGTTGAGTTTGGTTGTTTTCATCCCAGGTTGTCATAAATTATAAAAGTGAATATCAAAACCGTTTCTATAATACCAATATCATTCACGGGTTTTTTTTTTTTTTTTTTTTTTTTGCTTATAATTGGTTCGTTTGTCATGTTAACACAATGGTAACTACACACACTACAAGAAAAGAGATCTATGGTGTCGACACCTATCATCACTAAAAACACATATATGACGTAGACATCTCGAAGAGATAAAGGTTTCTAGAAAATTTGACCATTTCTTTATAAAGGTAAAAGGATGAAAGTTATTAAAAACTGATATATTTATTAAACGAAATTTATTCACCACTTGCATTTAATTTAAAATATCAAATGCAAGCTTATTATTATTATTATATGCAAGCTTGTTGTTGTCCTTATCGTTGTTGTCGTCACAAATATGCTCTTTTGGATAAAAATTTTCTGTAGTGTTTTAAAAGACTGGTTTAAATTATTTCGTGTCAAAAACGTTCATTGTATAGGAACTTTTGTATTTTATAAAAGAAATAATTATTTTTAATTTTCAATTTTCAATTAAAAAGTTTGGTATTTGCTTTCCTTAAAAAATTTGTTCATATAACAATATTGATTATAGATCGAGATGTAAGAGAGAGGGTTTAATGTGAGACTATTCCATTTAGTGTAGACTCTCGTCTCTAAAATAGAATGTCCTATGTTCAAATACAGACATGAGGTAAGTAGTTGAAATAGTTTAAATTTAAAAATAGCGTAGGTTGTCATTAAAAAAAACGATAAGATAGAGAGAGAGAGAGAGAGATGTGTGGAGTTTTTTTTTTTTTTTTTTTTTTTTTTTTTTTTTTTTTTTTTTTTTTAAATATCAAAATGATGTATATGCAAAACTTATTTACTAAAATAGTGTAACTAAAAAAATATTTACCAAAATATTGTAGTTTTAAATTTTTAATATTTCTTACACTTATTCTTATTGGTTACACAAAAGATTATATTTTAATGTTTTTTAAAAACTTTTAGGAACGATATCTGAAAATTTCTAGAAACGTTTTATCATAGATTTTTTTAATTTTCCAAAAAATATTTTTTTAGCGTGTTAAAAACAATTTTATAGATGTACTTTATAAATATCTTTTAGAGTATTACAAACAGTTTTAAAGATATGTTTTAAATATGTTGGTTCTTTAAAAATATGACAAACTATTTTTCTAACTAAGGAGAAAAAATAAATTAATAAAAAAACGGTTTCAAAAGTTAAAGAAAGAAAAAGGTTTTAGAAAAATTAATAAATATTGTCGTGATATTTTATAGAAGGGTTTTTAAAATGGATATAATTAGTTAGGAAAATTACTTTAACTTTATAAAAAAAATTAATTATTAAAAAATGTAAATACCATTTAAATTTTATAGAAGTTAATGAAAGTAGAAAACATATCTATTTTAAACAAGGAATAAACATTTAAAGAAGTCTTTTTTGTAAATCATTTTTGAAAGAAATTAAAAAAATATTTCTAGAAAACTATTAAAAAACATTTTTTAATGAAATTATAAAATATTTCTAGAAAACTATAAAAAAGGTTTCATTTTAAAAATTTTTCAAAAAATTTAAAGATATCATCCTTAAATGGTTAAGAAAAACATTCTAAAAAGCTTTTTTAAGTAGCCAATGAGAATAGGGGCGAGATACAATATATTTCTAAAATTACAGTATTTTGATAAATATTTTTTAAAGTATACCATTTTGGTAAATAAAATTTTCTAACTACAATATTTTGGGAAAAAAGTTGATGTGTGCAGTAATTAATTATATTTACTTTTGAGTGATTACTAGAATTTCAAAGACTCCACGCAGCAACTTGCAGTGAGAAAAAAATTACAAAGAGAGGTGTGCCAAATGACAAATAAAAGTGAGGAAAATGTCATGTTCCATCGAAGAGTTTTAGCTTCACTATGTAGCGTGGCATGTGTTGTAGATTCTTAGATGTCATACTCCAAATTGCTTTTTGAGTTTTGTATTAAAGTATTTATAATGTTTTGCTATTATTTGTTATTTGTATCATTGTATGTGATTATTCTCCATCTTTTAAAGCAATTTTGTCTTCAATCTTTCTTCGTGTATGTTGCGTGTAATTGGCGAATTGCAAGATAAAATGAATCAATGTATATTGAATGATAATTAATGAAGTCTAAATGTAGAAGTGATAAGCCAATTGCATTAGCAAAGGCTGTAGAGATTTCGGTTTACATTTACTTTGATTCTATAGAATAAAGTAATTTTACTTCTAAAATATAAAATGGAAAAGTATTTAAAAGCTTATATGTGTTCTGTGTTATAAAACGAAACGCAGATGGGATATTAATAATATTGGAATAACCAATTGGATCAACCTAAAAACATATATAAACACGTAAATTTGAAGTAACATAATTCGACTTTTTTTTATTATTGAACTCGACAAATAAAATTGAATACATAACCCTATATTTATAGTAGACATAAATTAATCCTAACTCAATTCATATATTATTTAAAAAATCATATAGATACACTAATAATTATTTATTCCTAAAAGTTCGATAACTATTAATTAATTAAACCAAACTTGTTGTTTTCTTCCCTGGTGGTTTTAGTTTGTTGAGAATAACCCTTTTAATTGTAAACATATCAAAATTCGGTCATTCAAATAAAAGTTTTAAGGCTTAGAACCCCTTCAAACGTATACCAACATGTAAATGTTTATTAAACCATTTCAACGGTTCCCATGAGATACCAAGTCTTGAACTATCATGACCTTCATCTGTTCTCTGCATTCACCTGAAATCGGATGTGGACTAACCTCTTAACACTAACCTAGCTGACCTACGTGTTGGCACCGAGTTAAACAGACCCTATGGTAGGAACTGAGCTGAGACATCCATTGGTACGAACTGGGTTCTACTTAACTGACATAATCATATATCAGCATTAACTATTGACGTTATAAAGGCAACTCACGATGATGTGTGTGCTAGGTACAAAGTTCAACATCAAAATGCCACATTACTCAATCATCAACATCAAAGCCCATAATTACAAACTTGCGCAAAAGTG
Source organism: Flaveria robusta (assembly GCA_025506415.1). NCBI lineage: Eukaryota > Viridiplantae > Streptophyta > Magnoliopsida > Asterales > Asteraceae > Flaveria > Flaveria robusta. The sequence goes on along the minus strand of CM046469.1, from coordinate 18,467,163 downwards.
TGTGTGCACCCATTTGATCCCCCACCTTGTTCTTGTTTCTAAGAAACACTAGTAATGGAAGACATTCACTTGTAAACTCTTGTGAGGTTCTAAGTTCCTTCTACGTGAACAAATCAAAATTCATCAAATTTCTTTCCTTTTACATTTCTAAAACTCAAAATCATTTTACCTTCTTTCAAAATACTTCCTAGCATTATCCGGAATGAAAAATGTCAGAAATTAATACTTTTATGATCAAGCGCCTGGTGAAACTAAGAGTCATGATTGCACTTTTAAATTAAAGTTATTTAGTCATGATTGCACTTTTAAATTTTAAACGAGAGAACAAGAAGAGATGACCAAAAGAAGAATGAATCGTTTTGTACCGATGGGGCGGTGAAAAGTGTTGTTTGATAGTTTTCATCTAAATTAAAAATATGTCCTAAAATGTGTCATTTTCACCTTGAATTTCACATGTGAAACATAAAAATCAATTTTCAAAAACTTGACCCAACTAGGGACTCTGCCTCTCGAACCTTGTCGGGGACTGTTGTCGTTTGAAGCCCGCTACCAGGTATGTTGCCTGCGATCCCCCCACCCAAGGGCATTGTCTCATTGGAACCCCTAATTCTTAAAAACTTCGCCCTTTAGAAACTATGATATTCTAGTACTGAATATTATAATAAAATCAAATAAACGTGTACTGCACACCTTCTAACTTGTTTAATGAATTATGATCACAATAGTTAACTATCTAATCCATTTACGTTAAAATATCTAACAAAATACATATTAAATTAGTCACTAGAGAGCTAAAATATTCGTAATTATATATTCTTTTATAGAGAAATACAAAGATTTTGACTTTTCCTAAACTTTAATTTCATAATTCAAATATAATAATATACTAAATTACCAAAAAAATAACAAGTTTAAATGTCAAATTTTTGAGGCTATCTTTTATTGGGGTAATAGAACAGAGGAGGCGATCTTGTAGGCGCTGAATGAAACAAATCATAATCATTTATTTTTTATGTTTGGTTATCCTATGAAAATAAATAAATCATTAATTTTTATTGTTTGATAGACTGAAAAATACAAAGGAATGAAATTCAGTGATGGTGGTGGGTGGTGGTTGGTGGTGGTGGTTGGTGGTGGGGGTGATGGTGTTGGTGTTGGTTGTGTTAGTGGTGGGTGGTGGTGTTGGCGTTGGGGGTGGTTGTGGACTTGTGGTGGTGATGGTGCTTGGTGGTGATGATGGTTGGAGGTGATGGTGGAAATAAATGGTGAAAGAGGGAATGAAATTAAAAAACAAGAGAATGGATTAATGATATCAGGATATGACCGTTCAAAAAGTTCGTGTTTTGTGCTCGCATGACTATCGCTTGAAAATAGTTTGCTTGATATTGGTTTGTTTTAACGAGCTAAGCCGGTCTATAAACGAGCTGAGCCCACGACTCAATTCATTTATAGCCCTATTTTGAGAAGTTTAAAAGAAATGAAAATATTTGTTTAGTGGGTTAATTACAATTCATTGTCCAACCAAACAATTTTTTTTCTTCATTTTCTCACAAAAGTTTATTCAATCTTGTTTTTATTTATACATATCAAACACTAAATCATCTTTTTTTAAATATACATTTTTAATATTTTTTATAACTAGTGCGAATTTTCTTTATATTTATAATCTGTTATTAGAAATTCATTTATTTGATATAAGATAAAAATTATTATTATTATATGACAAGAAATGTCGGTACAGCGGGTAAACTGAAGGTCCCATTGACAAAATAGTTCAGGTAGATGCAGTACAACTTGTGGCACCACCCACCCAGATAAATCGACACCCCTCTATACGTCGCGTATGGGTCCATACGCAGCGTATAGGGTCGAATACACTGAAAACGAGGAAAATTCAGGGGGGCTGTCAGAGAGTTATGCGCCCCATATAGCCCTATACGACCCCCCTATACGACACATATAGGGCTATACGACGCGTATAACGAATTTCAACACTGATTACGAGAAAAAATTCAGGGGCTGTCAGAGGGCTATACGACACATATAGCCATATACGACCCCCCCTATACGACGCGTATGGGGCTATACGACACGTATAGAAATTTTGGGATGTTGATTTAAAATCATGGGGTGTCTATTTAACGGGTCCCTATATTAAATTGTCTCTACAATCAATTATTATCTATTATTATTATAATATAGAATAAATTTACAATTTATATCAATTATTCAAAATTTTTATTCATATAATTATATTAAAAATTATTTTTTAATTAAATAATACTATTTATATTTTTATTATCATTTTTTTATTTTTCCGCCCACAACCACTTTAAAAAAATATAAGGTTTGAAAAGTGTTTTTTTAAATTATAAGTTAAAGAGTAACATTTTTTATGTACTCTGCTTACAATCATTTATAATTATATCTATACTAATAAATAAAAATATTAAATGACACGTGTCAATCTCCCATGACTCCTTAATATTTTTTCCCGTCTATCTCTCCTATTAATTATATAAATTTTCTTTAATTGTTTTTTATTCTTTTTTGTATCTCTCTTTTGTTAAATGATTTCTATAATTATTTTTGTTAAATATTTTATATTTTAAAATAAATATAGTTAAAAATTATGTAATATTTCATAAATATGTAATAAGAAAATCTCTATTGCGAAGATTATAGATTTAAATTTTAGTAAACTATGTAGTACACGGGGTTTTAATCTAGTTATATAATATAGAAAAGGCAAATTGGATTTTAATAATCCAAACTATTACCTATTGGCCGATAATAATCCATACTATCAATTTGACCGGTAACACTCTCAACTTTCACTATTATTACCAATAACAGTCCCAATGACACAATTTTCAATTTTTTATGTTTGATTTGGACTCGATTCGGTTTGCAACAATAATTATGAATGAAATAAAGAAACATACAAGCTAAATTGAGACTAAAATAGATACAAATTAAACGTAAAAAATTGAAAATTATGTCACTAGGACTGTTGTTGGTTATAAAAGTGAAAGTTGGGAGTGTTACCGGTCAAATTAATAGTATGGATTATTATCGGCCAATAGATAATAGTTTGGATTATTAAAATCCAATTTGCCTATAGAAAATACACTCAAATCAGTTTAAAAAATAAGATATAAATAATTTCAAAAACTTACATTTATGGAAGGTACTTATGTACTTTGTCAATTGTTGGTCAGCACTTTTATAACCTCAATTTGATTATATAAGTAGCATTAAGCTAGCCACAAATAAAAGCACCCTTAGAAAAAACTGAGAAACAATTACTAACACTAATTAAATAAACAAGAATCCACTGTAGCTAGATGGTCATCTCTGTCTTTTTGTGGATACGAGTGTTTCTAGACCTTCAAATTACCCAAGAAGAAATAGCATACTTGTGAGCACCTGATTCTATTTTAACAACATAGCTCTTATGTTGAACATTGCTTCAATCGGTTTTATATGATCTTATGTCCGGTCTAAGCTGTGATTTATACTTAATAAATTTTTTTAGCATGGTATAGACGGATGTTGTGAGTTTCTGGTAACAAGTTCATATATTTAGAAAGAAAGGCAGTGAGCAAGTGTTCTTATGCATTACATGTTAATAGCTTAGGAGATTTGATGATTGATTATAACCAATTATGTTTTAAATGTGCACGTATATATGAACAAATTTTGCTCCAGAAATCATCTTTAAATATCGACGAAGCCAAGGGAGGGTTGATTCCTTGTGAAAATGGGAATTTTAGGAAACTTTACTTGGACTCCAATTCTAGTCAAGAATTCCATCTTAATCTCTCGTGTACAAGTCCTATTTCCACTGTTGTTTTTAGAATTCAAGTTTTTTTTTTTAAGATGTGATAAAAAAATTTACTGCACTTAGAATTTTTAAAATATGAGAAGTGCTTCATGATCGTGATAACAATATATTGATTGTTTTTATCTATCAGTAGTATATGAATGACACTTTTGCGTGAACGTAAGAAAATTATGTACATTTATTTAACACTCAATGCAAGACAAGTTTATTTTTCTTTACGAGTCGACTTAAGTTTTGTTAAAACAAACAAGTTCAAATAATATATTATTATTATTATTATTATTATTAAATTTAAACGGTCTCCTATAACACTAAATATTCGTCTACAACCTCAAATTTCAAATAGGCATTCTACTCGTTATTTACTCGTTTACTATATATGAAATGTGAAATTCATATTCTCTTGTGTTTTAACTATTACATTTAACCTGAACGCTTGTAATGTTACATCCCCCCCTTTCCCAACAAGAATTTCATCATCGAAATTCGAAGGTTACTCAAACAGTTGAAGATATTTGACTTTCATTTATTCTGCCAATTCTCGAGTCTTCTTGGGCCCTTTCTGACCTTGCCATTGGACCAATACTAGTGGAATTATCTTCTTTATGAATTTTTATTCTTGAGATTTAAGAATCTTTAGCAGTTTTGTTTGCGGTGGTTGTGTTCGTGTTGGTCATGTTTCTGTTTCACGATGATTTGTTGGTAGTGAGGTCGATAGTGTTTGACGATGGGGGTTGCTTAGAAACGATGATGATCATTTTAGATTGAATCGATTTGTTTATTTCTTTTTGTTTCTAATTTCTTTTGAAAAAACTCCATTTAGCTGTGACTCGTTTATGTTCCGAGTTTGTTTTTACCGCGGCAAAGCGTGGGTGTAAAATACTAGTTTTCATTATTATTCAAACCAGAATAACATATATATAATCACGAACTATCCTACCCATGTACAAACAAACAATTATTGATTTTCGATCCGGTAATGTAAATTTTTTGATATATATAGAGTTTCCCCCCTAAAATATATAGTTTACTTTCACTCCGGCCCCGCTATAACGTGGTTTAAACTCCGCCACTGAATGAGATGTACTACTGCAAAATAGGGTCAAGTTATTTACCAAAAAACTAAATTTTTCAATAGAATTTTATCTATTGAAAGAGCGTTAGCATCTAATAATAATTAAAACCAGATTAGTTTTGAAGTTTGATTATATTTGACTATTATGTAGTAACGCCCCTTTAGGAATAGTTGTAAGTTGTTAAAGTGAATTTTTCTATTTATAAAAAGTAGTTATCCACATGTGTTACACATATTACGTCAAATAGGGTCGTATCAAGAAATTAGACTTTAGCACTTGTGAAAACGGGAACTCTTCCACATGGAACTAGAAAACTCAGCTCCATGCATGCTAATAATATTATATGGAGCTTCAACAAATATCGATATCTGAAAATGTAATATTTTTTTCTTCTCTAATGGTAAAAATATGTTAACACATATAAGGTCGTGTTTACATTTGAAAATATGTTAATTATGTATAATTATTTTATTTTTATTTTTGCATCTTTTTTACATTTGAAAATAGTTATGCTAGTTACCACTAGGCATGCAGGGTTTAATGAGGTAATTAAGAGCTAAATCATATATATCTAAATTACATGATTTAAGGATATCGTGTTTCGCACTGGTGATACAAAAAACGTTAAATTTGCCCAATGTTTTTGAGATATATATATGATTGGCTAAAAGTGTATGTACGACATTGGCATATATGTTTCGTTTACATTATATCGACAGGGAACAAGATCCCTAGCTTGATGATACCCAAGGCAATTGTCCATCCTTTTGTCTCTGATTGTTTAAATTATATTATTTGTTTATGAATATATATAGTGTTTGTCTAAGGACCCATGTTCTTCATTCCATGATTGAGACAACATTTTATTATAATCCTCGAAACTCACCCGTTCAAACGTTGGATCCGTTACTCATTTGACCAGTAAGATTTGACTGACTGATCGAATACAAATATACAATTGAAGATTCTTACGATACACAATATATATAGGTACCCATACACAAAATCATTCATTTTAGTTAAAAAAAAAATATGTTAGAGAATCACGAGAACTATTTTAATTTTTGTGTTATCTAACCAAATAATTTAAACTAATAATCTAAACTAATATTCATTTTCATGTAATGGCACATGTCATTCTCATAAGTTCTCTAACCTTATTTTTTCCGCTCATACTATTTATTTAATTTTAAATATTCAAATAACTAATCCTTAAATTTTTCTCATTCTCTTTTTATATTATAAATCCAAATAATTTTTTAATCACTAAGTTTTAAAATATATTTTCTCATTAAATAAAAACTAAGTATTTTGATTAAAAAATATACTTTTTTAAAATCAAATTTGTCTAAAAATATGAACTTTTTCTAAGACAATAAAACTTTTTTAAATTATGAAATATTACAAAATAAATCTTTTTTTAAAAAAATAAAAGTTTAATATAAAAATATTTTTTACAAAACAAACCTAAAGCTTTTAAAAATGAGATATTTATAAACAAAACGAAATTTTTTCAAAGCAATAATTTTTAAAACGAAAGTTTTATAAATAGTAAAAATATTTTATCAACTAATCAAATTACTTTTATATTGAACATTTTACTATTTCTAACTCTTCATTAATAACTGTTTAGTATTTTTTTATTTAACACATGTAATACACGGGGTTATAACCTATTATATTATGTAAATTAACTAATCTGTCCGTATATACTATACCCACAGTTATATGTATGCCTACACATTTTTTCAAAAGTATATAAAATCAAAAGAAGAGTGAAGAGATAGAAGTAAACTATTTTTCTTCAAGTTAATTTATATTTTTTTTTGAACAACTATCTGCATGAATTATGCGGTTCTAAGTATAATATTTATTCTCGAAAGAAAGTAATAATACATGTGTGTATTGGGTTGGGGGGGGGGGGGGGGAATGATTTTTTAGAGTAAATTACAAATATTATCCTTTAAATATTGCTAAAATTATTGACTTTGTTTTTAAACTTTAATAAGTATACCGAGTGTATTTTATTTAAAATTTGTTATGTTTTCTGTTCTTTACATTAATTGAAGTTAACTTTTTTTTATTAATTTTCTACTAAATGACCTTTTTGCTCTTACTTTTCAAAGAACGAAATATGTAATTTATACTTTTCTTCCTCGTCTTTTTTAATTCTCACCGCTTTTATACAAACTTATTTTAAATAGTAATTAATTAACTTTTTTAATTTATAATTGTATTTATAGGACTTTCATTTATTATAATCTTTTTATTTGTTTAATTTATTTATTTACTTTTTTAATGCAACCTATAAAATTTAAAGAACTCATAATTTTTTTAACTAAAAACAAAAATTAACTAAAAATAAAAATTATATAGATTACTAAAATATAATTAATTAAAGCATAAAGGTAACTAACTTTAAACATTGAATCAAACATAAGTAATTTTATTGTTATTTCATCTATGTCAATAAAAAAGGAGCTACAACATTTTGGTTGACATTATAGTGCAAGAAGCTTTTAAGTGTTCTTTAGGTTGTTTCATAAATCATGGTATGCTTTATGACATATTTCAGGTAATAACTATTTAACAATGTGTATGTAATGATTATTTTCTTTGTCATGATATTTCTTTGGGTTAGTGTATGCTTCATTAAATTTTACGATGATAATATTGGATAAAATTTGGTAATATGGTGTTGACTAGTTTTTTAATAAGTTTAAGTCGTTAAAATTTTAATTAAATAAGTTACATAATATTTTTTTATGAAGAACAAAGTTATTTAAAATTAGATCTTTTAAATTTTATTTTATGTTTTTCTAGTTTTAAGTCTAAGTTGAAAATATAATATTTTAAATATTAGTTGGTTTAACTTTGAACTAAAACACAAAGGTTGAATCATGTACTTATATTAATCATTTACTAGTGGGCGTAACATGCGGTATGCGACGAAGGCTGTAAAATTTAAAGCGTTTAATCCTGATGATTAACCACTCGAAAAAAATTCACATGTGAAATGCTTATAAAAATGTAATATGAAAAATACTATTAAAAATGAATCTTCAAAGCAAAGAAGAAAAGTAGCAAATACGTAACTAGTAACTTTATTAAAGTTAATGACTACATTATAAATTTGTTAAAAAAAAAAGAGGAGAACAACTTACTAAAATTCAGTAGATTAAATATAAATTTGACATGATTCGAGTGTTTAGGTGTGTAACTAAAAGAAAATAAAAAACAAAATAAGTAGGTAGTCAATTCGGAAAAAAAATGTTATGATTAGTTTCAAAAAATCCGTATGGGTTTAAGTGTAAAATTCTAAAAAAAACAAAATAGATTTTATATTACTTAAAAAAAAGAAAATTACTATAGTAATATTAAAAAAAATACTACAACTTCACTATTAATCATGTTTTTTATTTGTTATATATAGTGGGTTGCCTCATATAATGTGATTGTCTCTGGTACTCTTTTGTAAATATTTATTATTATCATTATTATTATTATTATTATTATTATTATTATTATTATTATTATTATTATTTAAATATTTTGTAATTATATACTTAAGTATTTAAATAAGATAATACTTAATTTAAATATTATTAGTTATAAAAATATAAATAGTAATTGTATATTTAAGTTTATGTAAATATATTTATAATGTAAATTAAATAATGCATTAATTATGAGAAGTTTATTGAATAAAAGACAAAATAAATATTATTTCAAGAGCACGTTACCATATGCTTAAAAAATTATCTTATATCTCTTAAAGTTTATGTAAAATGACAATTGTGTTCATGCATAGAGCTATATTACCATAGTAAAATAGATAAATGTATTAGTGCTCTTACCATCAGTTAGTTATTTGAGACTTAAGAGCCACCAAACTTATAAGAAACTTAATACTAATTTGAGTGTGGAAAAATAAAAGTTTAATATTGAGTAATTAAATATAAGTGAAAAAAAAGTTAAATATTGAGTGACCTGCATACTAATAAATAAAAATAAATCCGAACACTTGTTATCGGTTTAAGTCATCTAATAATTGGTTTTCCTATTTCTCTATCTTTTTAATTATGAATGCTATAATACATAATATTTAAGACATAATTTTTTATATTATTAACCATGTAACAGTAAATTTATTTAGTTCGTGTGTTACACGAAATTGTAACCTAGTTAAATATAAACAAGCGAAATAAGCTCGTGTCTCACAACAGGTACCATCGCTTTGCGATGAGTAAACATTAAATAAAATTTATGTGAAACTTGGATAAAAGTAATCAATCTGCGAAAACAAAATAAAAAAAAGAAATAAAAATATACTATACTTGAAACGTAATAACAGTTGGCGTATAGAAACAATTTAAAAGACGTCGGGAAGAAAATGGATTAAAAGTAAAAGAAAAGAAACCCGCGGGAAATTATTAAGAAGATATGAAAAGAATAGAAAAAGGAAAACAGAAAAAGAGACCCGTGTGCACTCATATGGAATCTGCTACTAACATTAAGGTGGTGTTTTTTTTATGTAGTAAAATGTTTTTAATATATGGATCACATCTTTAAACATCTGTAAAAAAAAAAAAAAAAGCCGGATTAAATTTTTGCAATCTATAAAAAAAAAACTGTTTATTTTTTAACATCTGCAAACTGCAAAAATAGTGGGTGTTGTTTGATGCTCTCTGAAACACATAGTTGCACACACTCTAGATCTGAGTTCACTGCGGGGGTGTTGGAGGCTGTAGTGGGCGGCGGCGGTGAAAGTGGAATGGCGACGGGCAGCGGCCGTGAAGGAGGCGGCGACGGGCGGCGGCCGTGAAGGAGGCTACGATGGGCGGCGTGAAGGTAGGTGGGAGGGCTGCGACGGTGGCCGGCGGTGGCTGCTGGAATATGGTAAGGGGAAGGAGGAGGGTTGAAGAGGTTAGAAGTGGTGGTGCCAAATTTACATAATGCAGACCTCGCGCAGACCTTTTTTTAATGAAAAGATTTCCAAAAAACAAATAATCTACAGATCTCAACGTCTACAAATGGTCTGTCTGGTGTAGACAAAAAAGGTCAGGTTGTGATTTAAAAAAAAAAAAAAAAAAACACCCCCTAATTGGGAATCCACGATCATACGTGACAAATTTATGCTCCGACCACTTATTCCCTTAAACATAAGTTTTAAAACCGTCAATTATAACAATCTTTTGTGACATCAACCAAGGAGATGGACCAAAAACAAGAATCTTTCTATTTTAATAAAAGAATATCTATAGTGGACACATAACACCATCACATTTCACATCACCAAAAATTTCCCGCTTCTCTCTCCTATTAATATCATATTAATTACTAATACTTAATTACTAATAATAAATTAAAAAATATATATTTTTATTAATATTGTTTCTCAAGAAATAAATATTTATAAAATTAAATTTTTTTCTAAAACATCAAACTTTTTTTAAAATATTAATATTATTAAATTGATGTTTTTAAGTAAAGTTTTTATAACAAAATTTAATTAAAGTTAGGAGTTATAATAAAAATGTTTCAAAAATTAAATTTTTTAAAATGTTTGTTTTGAAACAAAATTTTTAATTTTTTTTTTTTGGGAAAAAAAAGTTTAAAAACAAAAGATTAAATAGTTGATATTATTATTTTATTATTTATAGTTCTTACTTATACATAATCTTAATCATATTTTATCTTAAAATATTGTTTTATAACTATTAAATTTTTATTAAATTTAATATTTTTTTAATTCAACCCGTGTATCTAAAACTAGTATAAAAATAAGAGCGGACTTTGGAGTATATATAATAATATTCCCGATGGGTCACAAATAGATAGCTCATCGCCTATTTAATCTTACCCAACAATGTTTTTAAACAATGAAAGAAAATCTATGTGAGATCTTATTACAAAAATCTTTCGATTTTTCTTCAATAACTATAGACCGTTGTCTATAGCGCTACATATTTCTTTTTTATTTATTTTTAAATCTCCCTATTTTAATAAAATAGTAACTAGGAAGGAAACATAGCAATACCACATTCATACTTATCAAATTTTTCCCGCTTATCTTTTCTATTAAATAATCACATTAATTACTAATAATATTATTTAATTATTTTAATATTAAAATATTTTTTTAATAAATTAAGAAAGATATCTTTTTATTAATGTTATTTATAAATTAAGAAATAATTTTTTATAAAATAAGAAAATTCTCTAAAACATCAAAGTTTTTTAAAAAATACAAAGTATTTTAAATTAATGTTTTTAAAAAGTAAAATTTTTATAAACAAAATAATTAAAATTAAGATTTATAATAAGAAAATTTTTAAAATGGCATATTTTTAAAACATTTGTCTTGAAATAAAATTTTTATTTTATTATAATAAGAAAGATTTCAAGAAATATGTTATCTTAAAACATCAATTTGTAATTAATAAATTTTCATTCGCTTTAATATTTTTATTCAACTCATGTAATACACGTGTTTACTAAAACTAGTTCTACATATATTGATATGAGATCACTCGGTGATTTACAACATATCACTGAAAGATGTTTAGAAAACCATGATTTTTCCCTTTAGTTCATAGCACATCTTATCTCATGATAATCCATCGGTGATTATTATCGGATAAGAGAGACATTAAAAAATTATCCGTTTTTGTTTTGTAGGTAAGTTTTATAATAACTAGGATTTCAACATGGGGGGTCATCCTAGCCATTACATAGAAATGATATTTGGTATTTACATAGAACTGCGAGATAATTCCATCTCACATAGGTGTTAATCCTTCTTGTGTGATAGAGCAGCCTTTTTATTAGATAATGAAACAATTTTGCTAGCAAATTTAAATTTTCTATTAGAGCACAACATAAAACTCATACCTAGTTGTGGCTGCATGCTAGAAGTGGCTGTCGAGCTCGAGCAACCGAGGCACACCAAAGATGAAGAGTCTCAGATTAAAATACGCCCTTAATCATCTACATCAGACATTCAAAGGTAATAGAAACACCAAAAGCTAGCAATAGTTTCACTAAACAACATCGCATCACCAACATACGCCCTCAACCATATAGGACATGAGGCAAACAAGAAGATGATCCTGATTATGCCACAATAATAAGGTAATAGTCAGATCACGGCTCAGAACGGAAATCTGGTTGCGACTGCATGATAGAAACGGTTGCCAAGCTAGAGCTGCCAAGATCATTTTGGGAAAATCATCATAGCAAAAAAAAACCCACAAAATTACAACGTCTTGTTGAATCATAAACACAAAACCTCTCAAATGAATGAAGCTTTATCACCATCAACATTGGACATGAAGCGATATCAATTTCGCCAAATAGCATAAGCAAAGCAAATCAAGATAAAAACCTGTCTACTAAGGTATCAAATGTACGATTGCTCAAAATCATCAAAGAGGAGACTAAGAAAAGCCTAGTTCAGGTCATGCTCAACATTATCCACATGAAGAAACAACTAAAACGAATCTCATTATACCACAACAAAGCAGATTTGAAAACCCTAAAAGGGTATTAGAGAGACATAGATGCGGGGGGGGGGGGGGGGCAACAAAAGTGGTTGGACCATCAAAATTGTCATATGCAACCACCTCGAAAACCCTAAAGGGGATAAAACAAACAAAGAGATTGAAGGGAACAAAAGTGGATACACCACAACCATCGCCACATGTAGGGCACTAGAAAGACAAAGAGCTTGAAGGATTCTCGGCATAGTGAATGGCGACAGCCTTACCTCAACCACAAAGAGCGGGAGCAGCAATGGGATTTAACAAAATGTTTGTTTTATCTTATTGAAACTCTTTCCTTAAATTTTTCTTAGGAATAATTTTTAAAAAGAAATTGTTATTCATTAATACTATGAGTGAGAAAATATATATATTTTTTTAAAATACACACATTTTCGTAAATATTTTTTAACTCATGCATTTTGGTAAATAATTTTTCAATAAACACTATTTTAGGGGGAAAAAAATACAATTTAGCATTGTATTTCATTCCTAAAATATGGGTTAATTATATAAACTAACTTTTAACTCCATATATTACCGATCACTATTGATCCTTATATTCATTTCATATCTTTTGTGAGTGAAAGAAAAAGAAACAATAGTAAAAAACAAATAAACAAGTACTATTTAATTTATTAAAGTTAAATACAAGGAATGAAATACGGGACGTTCTAAAAAAATAAACTAGTTTTATGAATTTATGTGTTTTAAGTAAATTATATAGTTAAAGATGAGGAATGGAATGTGAACGGGCTAAAACTCTTGTTAAAAATATATTTAATAGATGATTACTTAATAATTATTTTCTAAATAAAATATTGGTACATACAGTGTGGCTTTTTTCTTAAACTTGTTTGTTGGTAGGTTGTTGGATACATTATTGATTTGATCTGTTTGACCAAGTTTTAGTTGTTAGGTATCTTTGATTGCATTTGTTCTTAACGACTTAAAGAAAGAAGGTTCAAGTCAATACCAATTGAAGATATAAGTGACCTTAAATTCTTAAAGTTATAATACAAAACACTTTTTCTTGTCATATGACCAACGTCAATACTAATTTTAAATAAAAAAAAAACTATGAGAATCACATAAAGTTCATATTAGTCTAGCCAAATATGATGTGCTATATATTATTGAAGATTGTTGACAATGAACTTCGTGCTAGAATGTTGAAATGGAAATCTCTAATTGTGTCTATTGGGGATCAGTCTATTCTCACCTCTTCGGTGATTGGTTCATTACGTATATATTATTTTTTTTATTTTTCATGCGCCTTCCAAAGTATTTAATATCTTGAAAAAATTCTATCAATTGTTTTGGGAGGAACAAGAGAAAGAGCGAAAGTCTTTATTAGATGGCATGGGATAAAATCTTGGCATTTATAGATGATGATGCGATTGGTTTTGGGTCCGTTGAAGCTTTTAATATGGTGCATCTCTAAAAATGATGATAGAGATTGGTTAATGAACCCTAAGCTTATTTTTCTCATATGATAATATGATATATGCCATCTATGTCTTTAAACTGAGAGTTCAGAGATAGTTTAGAGGAATAAATTATGGTCTAGATGTTTAAAATGTTTTTCTAAGCTAAATGATTGTGGCATTGTGCATTTCATCCCTTTCATTGAAGTTGGGTAATGGTGATAAAACTTAATTTTTGATTCGTTCGTTGGTTAGATAATCTCTCGTTGGCACTAAATTTTCTCAGTCTACACCCTCTTTAAGTTTTGTAAAGAGTGATTGTTGGTCAAAGGGTGAAGAGGAACAATTAGGCTTGGTGTTGCCCTATTATATCGGGTGAAGAAGATGCACAACTTCGTGGCCGTCTCTTCTTTGGACCGCATTTAGTTAGATCATAGAAGGTTCAAGAATATTTGGTAAAGATGTTAGGAAGGTCATGATGGTTATCTTCTTCCTATTGGTTTGCAACTAATGAGATAAAATAAGTATATCCTGTCTAGATCTGTGAGTGGAGGGGTTTCAACAATAGACATTTGATTCTTGTAAAGGTGGATTATAAAGGTTTGGATGTCGCGTCTATATTGTGTCCTTTTTATGATGTTGATTCTGAGTCAATGGTGCATCTCTTCAATCTTTTTAATAAAGTGTCCTTGATATGATCCAAGATTGCTGCATTGTTGGATATTTCGCTCCCATCAGATAGGTAACTAGCTTCGCTAATTGATAGGATCAATGTCTCTTATTTTTCGCTAAAGAAAAAAGGGTTTATTGTATCGACATTCTTTGTGGTATCTATGATGGGTTATATGGGGGCTTCAATATGATTTCATATATGGTAAAAATTCCAAGACTAGTGTTTTCACTTTTTGATGATATCATGTGTTATACTTTTCTTTAGTTGGCGAATAGAAAGTGTAATTGTATCCTAACTTGAAACGAGTGACTCAAAAACCAGATGTTACTTTTGTAGCTTGCATTTTTTACGGTTAGTTTCTTGTTAGTCTTCTTTTCATAATATTATTGCACTCTTTTAAAAAAAATATGAGATGGTTACGTAAGCATTCACCTCATTTTCTATTTTTATCTATAAATGCTTATTGATTAAACTAGATGAAATTAAAACTCAATAGTCATTACAAATTAAAATTTTAGTTTTACTTTCATGGAACCGTGCATATTTGGGTGGTTGGGATCCTATAAGGTTCGATGTAAGTTCAATTTTATTCATTGTCTTCTGGTTTACAAAATTCATTGAAGTTGAAATATCATTTAAATGATACCTTTTTTAATTGGATGATATATTTTTATATAATAAATAAGTAACTTTGAGTTGATACAAGTTAACTTTTGTTCAAGTAATTTAGATATTTGTTTCTCACCATTTTATCTGGTATTATTATATATAAAAATTTTTAATATTTAAATATTGAAAGTATAAAACTCTTTATTATGATAATTTACTAAAACTTATTAAATCATAAGAAACCTTTAATTATATTTTATTTAAATATTTTCTTATAATTACTAATATTCATTATTTGTTATCTATAATTCTTAAATGTTTATTGTTTCTTATTTAACAATCGATGATAACATTTAATTAACATACAAATCTTTAAATAAAATTATGGCTTACAACATTTTTAATTTATTCAACCTGTGTAATTCACGAGTATCTAACGTAGTAAAATATAATAAATAATTTACAAACTAGGTTAATGTTGGTGATATTATATGAGAATATTTTGCCCGATTATGAAAACTAAAAAATAAAAAGTTTTAAATTTAAATTTTAATAAAAATACTAAGCAACTCTGTTCAGAAAAATATCAAGGAACCTTTGGTGGCTCAAACCGCACAAGTGTGTGAAGTGCGAATGGTAAACTGTCTGTGAAATCGAAACCTAATATGCTCTTAATAGTATATCATTGTCGAATACATGACTGAAATCGACGACCTCGAAGGTAGGGGTAGCGGTTTGCAAAACAAGATAACATAAGACTAAACGCCCTTTAATTAGTATCAACAATTTATTTACTTATTTATCTTATCGGCTAATCTGGAATTTGTTATCTTCGTAATTTCAAGATTCTTTGGTTTTTATTCTCTTCTATTTAAGGGTTCAAATTATATAGCATAAAATAAGGAATCTCCAAAAGTCAAGTTCAAAATTAGTTAAAATAACCTCTTATGCAGTTTACAATTTTAAATATTCAAATCAAAATAACACAAGTTATTGCTAAAATAATCTGGATGCCAAGCTGTTTTATATTTTTCTCAACTAAATCATGATGTATGTATGTATGATCAAGCACTTAAGAAGAGTTCACATCCTTGTTAATGCTTTTAATGGGCATTGATGTATACAAGGGTGTTCTAAAATATACGTATCCGAAAAAGAATTCAAAATATATGAAAATTCGAATCCTAAATATTTAAAATTTCGGATTCGGATCCGGATAATGTTATTGAGGATTTTATGATATTCGGATATCCGAATCATCCGAAAATTTTTTATTAAAATTATTAAATAATAAATATTAATTAGATATTTCAGATATTTTTGGGTATTTCGGATATTTTTATAATAACTTCGGATATCCGAAAACTGTTTTAATAAAAAATATTAAACTTTTATAAAAAATATTAGAATATACATATTTTTTCTAGAATAATCCAAAATTTTGGATATCCAAAAATTTCGGATAGTAGATTTCACTATCCGAACTATCTGAAATTTCCGGATATCCGAAATTCGTATATCTAAAATTAAACACCCCTAGATGGCTAGATGTCTAAGATGGTCTGATTAAAACATATATTTTCTCTTTATTTATTTATTCATAAACTAACTACATTATAATTTTACGTATCAAGTTAAATTAAGAAAATAAATAAATGATTATAAGTGAAGATTTAAAATTATAAAAGATATATTTTAAGTAACTAATAAAATAATAAAACTAAAATGGAAAGTAGAAACTAGAAAGTAGAAAAGAATAAATTATAAGTTAGAACACTCACAACACAATCCTCATCCGTACCTTATCTCTATAAGTTAGGAGAATTTAAAAAAAAAGTTTTATTTAAAAACTATCATTTCATCTCATTTCTAGTCTTTAATTTAATATTTAATATGTGTAGTAAGTTTATAATTCACTTCTCTTTTTATATATTTAATTACGTGACTTATTATTCATTCTTTATATCTATTATTAATAAATTTTATGAGTAGTTGTGAGTGTAATAAAAAAAATATAACAAAAAAGAAATATATTATTTAGTTAAATAGTAAGATAATTATTACACACTAAAGATATAGATTTTGAAAATGATTTAAACCGAGGCAGTATATCGGAAGCGGGCCATGATGGCTGCACAATCACATCCACCAAAATAAAAAGATCACATAGAGTGAAACTGCGCAGCCAATTTCCATCTTCCATTTATTATAAAAAATAATTATATCTAAAAAAAATTATAAAAAGGAGTAGCCCTAAAACCATGTATATAAATGGAGCCATGATGAAACAAACCACCACACCCCATCTCTCTAAAAATACTAAAACTTTGAAACGGTCCCGACTCTACTTAAATCGGTTTTCAAAGCTCCCACCTTTTAGTTTTAATCATCTATTCATCTATCTGTTTCATCTAACTGTAGAAAAAAGGTTAAAGATGGCGGATGACGGTGGTCATTCGGCGGAGGTGGTGGTGGTGGTGATCAGAGAATACAACCCTAAAACCGACGGAGAACGAGTGGCACAAGTTGAAAGCAGCTGTGAAGTTGGCCCCAACGGTGAACTATCTCTTTACACCGATCTGTTGGGTGATCCCATTTGCAGAATTCGAAACTCACCTGCTTATTTAATGCTGGTATATATATACATATATTTATCTGAATTCTCAAATTTAGTTAGTTTTTGTATGCATGAAGCCAATAGGTTGAAAATGGGATTGATTGCAGGTGGCGGAGATGGTGGTTACCGGCGGCGATGCGGCGGAGGAGACGAGGGAGATAGTGGGGATGATAAGGGGTTGCATCAAAACTGTTACTTGTGGTACAAAATACTCCCGGAGTAAATCCGGTGATTCTCCGGTACCCCTACCGGTTTACACTAAACTTGCATATATCTTGGGCCTTAGGGTGTCTCCGTTTCGCCGGTAAATACATTCTCCGGCGATTTATTCTCATCGGAAAATAATAAAAATGCAAACTTGTTCATACCCATGTTTAAAAGATCAAAGATTTCTTATGTTTTCTTGAAATCCACAGGAGAATGGGGATTGGATTGAAGCTTGTTCAAAGAATGGAAGAATGGTTCGGAGATAACGGTGCGGAGTACTCGTACATCGCCACCGACGACGCCAACGAGCCATCGGTCGGTCTCTTCACCGGAAAATGTGGGTACACTAAGTTCCGCAACCCTGCGGTCCTCGTGCACCCGGTGTTTGCTCATAGAATGCCGGTTAGCAACCGCGTAACCGTTGTGAAACTCGGCCCATCGGACGCCGAGTCATTGTACCGCGATTGGTTCTCGAACACCGAGTTCTTCCCACTGGACATTGACTCGGTGGTCAACAACCCTCTCAACCTAGGCACATTCCTAGCATTACCAAAAGGGTACATTTGGGGCGGGCTGAATAAATTTTTATCCAGCCCGCCTAAAAATTGGGCTGTTATGAGCGTGTGGAACTGTAAGGATGTTTTTACCCTTGAAGTAAAAGGGGCTTCCAAGTTACGAAAAGGGTTCGCGAAAACAACCCGGGCCATGGACCGGGCTTTTCCGTTCCTACGGTTACCTTCACTGCCCAATATTTTTAGCCCATTTGGGCTCCATATGCTATACGGGCTAGGCGGTTCGGGCCCATTGCACACGAAGTTCGCCAAGGCGCTATTCAGGTTCGCACATAACCTAGCCAAGGAATGCAAGTGTGGGGTGGTTGCAACCGAGTTGTCTAGTGATGACCCGCTCAAGTTAGCAATCCCACATTGGAAGGCGTTATCATTCACGGATTTGTGGTGTATTAAGAGACTTGGGGAAGACTACAGTGACGGGTCTGTGGGTGATTGGAGAAAGTCACAGCCTGGACTATCCATATTTGTTGACCCTAGAGAGTTCTAACTTTTAAGCTATAACAATATTATTATAGTTGGTTTAGTTTACTAGTTTTAAGGCTTTGTCTATCATTTAGCTTTTTGAAGCCTTTTTTTTTTTAAGATTAGTTAAACTTTTTGTTTTTAATGTGTGGGTGGGGAAACAAAGGAAATGTGCTTCATGGTGGTGTATGCTCATGTGGGACCTTCTCTATTTTGGTAAATGGATCTAGCCTTTTCCTTTTGTATCATATTCTCTCAAATTTTAAAGATTATCAACGAATCGACTTTTCAACGTTTGTTATAGAATGTATGCAGTTTGATTCGATGAATATATGTTGATTCATAAACTATTAATGTCGCGTGGAGTTTAGGTTGATATACGTGTTTGAAGAGCACGTATATCTTTTTTTCTATAACATTCTTTCTAAATATGAATAGATGCCTTTCTTTGTGCAAGACTTGAGATTTAAAAAAGGCACTTGTGTTTAATACTTGTATAGATATGATTCTTAGAAAGACTATGTCTATTCCAGAATATCCCAAAGCATAATTTTACATAAGAAATTGTGTTTTACTTGGTTGATTCTCCTTTTGTTGATGCTTGTTTTCTTCCACCCTAGTCAAATTATGGGACATTTGGCTTTTTGCTGTCTTGGCATATTTTTTTCTTATCTTGTGTCATTTGTATTATTTTTTCTTGATTTTGATTCATGAAGCTATAGTTATTGCAATATTGTGAGTAGTGACACTTTTGTTTGGTTATCATTACATTCTTTTGTTAGTGATTATGAGTTCATTTCTTGTGGTATGATTGTGCCATTTAAGGTCCAAAAATACAGTACGATAGATATGCTTATTTTAGATTTTATGAAAGATTTTTGTCATCCGTACTATATTTGTTTGTATCAATAATAAACATGTGGATCTCAATATACATTTACATGTTGTTTTGTAATTCATATGTATTTTGATGAACCAACTCTTCTGTGTAAAAATTGCTATATGTGGCACTAGTAATATTTTTATGATCATTAGATTTCGCTTGAACTAACACTACCTTTGCTTAAGAAAGAATTACATGTGTTTATCAAGTCCATTTCACATCACAACCTAACTAACAACACAAATCTGGCTAAACAAGAACTTTTACAAAAGTAAGGATGTTTGTTATGATTAGATCTCTCTTAAGCAAGGGAGTGTTCATCCCCTCACTTCAAACTTGTCTCACCATATAGTTGAAAGGGTGAAATGCGTCAAATATTCTAAAGAAATTCTAACGATGAAATAGCAAGCTCAGCTAATGAACACATGTCCCTATTGTGTGCATGAAAATGACGCATGTCTTATACGTGTATATACAAGAGTAAAGGATGTCTAGTTTCCGGTCTGAAGGTTTCCTAACAAGCAAACTTTGGACTCATTGGACCATACGATAGTGAGGATCATTCACAAAATTCACAAGATTAACCAAAGATCTTTATGAAGAAATCCAAGAAGTTGGACTAATCAATTCATTGTTAGATTCGCACCACTATGTTGAAAGAAACCTTGAATCGCCACTTTTTAGACTTGAGAAACATACCATCATTGCCTAGTCATTGGATGAAGATTTGGATGCGTATTATATAAGAATGTCAGATGGTGAGAAACGTATATTCAAGGATATGTTGTTGGTTATTTCATATGACTACAAGATGAGGATGTTATAGAGCTTGTAGAGCTACATATAGAGAATCCAAGTGGGAATGAAAAAACAAAGAGGGTAGAATCATATTTGAAGTCTTATTCTAAGGACTTGAAGAAAAATCCTACTCCTAAAAGTCAAGAATGAAGTTTTATATTAATAGTTTTAAGGGAGATTGTTAAGTTTATGATGCTAGGAATTGTTGATAAGTTAATATTGTTGGGTTGAGAAGAATGAACTTCATGCTAATAAAAGAGTCATGCTGATGATTATAAAAGATGACAACACCGCTATATCTCCGGTGCACATTCCAAACCCACCGACGTATCCAGTTGAGAACGAACATACAATTTTGTAGTCGAGCAAATCTTCTAGAGAGCGTACGTACCCTTTGTTTCCCGCGCGATGAGAAAACACATTTTAGGCTTAGCTAGATTTGATCTCGTGGAACATGTTATAGGAAATGTGGATATCACGGTTTCGGATGACAAAGATTAGTTTATTCATATAAGTTCCTTTAAGTTATGTTATTTATTTTGAATTGTTGATTTAAAAATTTATTTTTTGTGACAAGAGTGTCATCTCAAAATATGATTGTGTGGTGTAATTTGTGACATGGTTTGACATAGCATATTATGTTTAATGGATTCATGGTTTAGTAAAGATTCATGACATGAGTGTTCCCTCCATTTTATAAGTGCAGTGGTGTGGCCGACGAACATAAATTAAATTATTACAGCTAAAACTCTAAAGATGGAGAAACTCACGCAAGCAAAATGACTTTAAAGATGGAGTGAAGCTTCCCAACATATGCGATTGTCAATACAAGCCCTCAAAATTCTGTCATTAATATAGAGCTTTATCGTTGTGTAGTGGCAGTTTTCTATTTTAAACTATATAGATATTAGCAACAGTCATGGTTGCTACTATAATTTTGCTGAGAGGAACAGCTGAGATGGGTTTTTTTTAAGTTTATCATGATATTTTATATATCTTTGAGATAAAAATGCACAAACCACCACCTTGAAACAACCAAGTAAACTTGCAAAGACGGAGAACTTGTTTTTATGTTGACTTCACTCAAACAATCATCTAATTTAACACTTTTTATCCTTCTAACAAATTACTCACACCAAAGCATTTTCCATTTTTTAATCCGCATGATTGTGATAATTGATGTATAAGCATGTAAGTGATAGACAATTACTCACAAGATTAGCACTTGGCATTAACTAATGAAGGCCAAACATGCATAATTAACTTAAACTAATTATATATTAGTTGGGTATGAAGTATGAACTGATGAACACACTAATCTTGGTAAGTCTTCCAATCTCCCCTAAATAAAGCAACTTTGTCCCCTACATGTCCAAAAGGTAGAGAACAAAGGGTTTTGGTGGATTAAAAAAATGTACAACTTTAACCTGCCTTTTCTTATTTGACTATATGGACGAAGACAATTGCAGGTCTAAATAGTCTTCTCTTGTTGCCTAATCACTATTAGTTTATTTGGTCAAATGGATGAAGACAATGAGGCATCCATATTCGTTATTATACTGCACACACCAATTAAATTATTTGATCCAAAAGAGAGGAATAAAAAGACGGACTAAAGACACATTACCAGCATGCTATTCACACACCAATAACATATCACATAAGTCATATGATCTTAAATGGACCGAATGAGATGAGGTGCCCATAATGACATATAGCTCGTATAAACTCATAAACTATCAGATTAACATAAAACACTACCGACTCATAGACCCTCAGGAATGGTTTACTTGCAGTAGAAAAAAAACAATATTGTTTTGAAGAAACATAAGTTAAAAACAGTTTGAAAGTGAATATTTAATTTACTATTACTATTACTTTTAATCTTACTCATACTCTTACTATTATTACTTTTGTTGTTGTTGTTACTACTACTATTATTATTACAAACTTTTGCAATATAAACTAAGGAAAATATCATAAAATAATAATCAAGATTCAAAAGTTTTTCAATCAAGTCATTTATGCATATTTTGTCAAAACTGGGTCACTAAATCATCAAAACAAGTTATTAGATTTTTTTTTGTCAATAGATAAATGGATGAAAAGATATGGAGGTTGGCATTACAAATATATTAAATTATATTTAAAATACAAGTTTAATTATATTTAAAAAAATCCAAATATCCAAAAATCCACACACCACTCGACATTAGCATAAAGAAGAAAAAAATCCCTAACTGAAACAAAAAAAAAAAAAAAAAAAAAAAAAAAAAAAAAAAAAAACTTTAAAACATGTTAAAACCTCTATTTTTAAATAAAACATGAAGTAAGTGACTTAATTGAAAAAAAAATTTTGATTTGAGTGACCTCATGAAACACTTTTAAAACTTGGTTCTATTTTATAAAGTTATCCCGATAGAAAAATATATTTAGTACGGAATGGTTCAAATAAAAAGTCTCTTAAACCTAAAAAGTGTAATAAATAATCTCAATTATCAATCTTATTAATCAATGATTAAGATCAAATTATAAGAAAAAGTTTGTTAGAGAGTTATTTTAGAAATAACCATTTTTGTTAACTTCTTATAAGTTGCTCTCATTTTTTTAAATGTTCATAACTTTTATGTACGATATTATTTTTTTTATAAAAATCCATAAAAATGAGTTTTTTATCTTTAAAATGAGTATAGTATTTTTATATAAAAAGATAATAAATTTTTTAATGTTTGTAAACTCATATCCCGTTATTAGGGGCATTTACATATTTACCTTTTCTAAAGTCATTAATTACATATTTACCCAAATCAAAAAATCAATTACATATTTCCCATTCCTAAAACATACATATTACATATTTACACAGTTTATTAAAATTATTTATTGAATGATTATTTTATTCATAATTACACTAAATTATTTTTACACATTTTACTTCGAACGACTATTAATTACATAGTTTCTCAAGTTCGAGTCTTATATGTAAATAAAAACAATAAAATTTCATCTCGTTTAAAACTTTATTTTAAAAGAACAAAAACTGATAATCAAAATTATATCTTCAAATAAAAAACAAAATTGTTAAATGTTTTAAACAATTATAATAATAAAACATTAATATGTAAAAATCCCTTAGTAAAAACAAGGTAAAATAGTTATTTAATATATAAAGTTTAGTGAAATGGATAAATATGTAATATATATGTTTAGGAAGGGGAAAATGTAATTAATTTTTTAGCTTGGGGAAATATGTAATTTATAGTATTAGGAAGGGAAAATATGTAAAAATCCCCCGTTATTATATCTTTAGTGTAGTTTATTGTGTTTTTTGTTAGTTATTGTGTTTTTCATGAATACTACTATTTTTTTTAAAATGATGAATTTAATAAAATAATGATGTAATAATATTTTTATGTATCTCTAATATGTAAAAGACAATAAAGAGTAAATTACACGGATAGTCCCTGGGGTATGCACATATTGCAACTTTAGTCCCCACTTTCAATAAATTACAGATGAGGGCCTGAAGTATGCATGTTTTGCACACCCGTGGTCCCTCGCACTAACAGAGGTTAACTCAACCAGTTAAGTTTATGTGAAATGATCATAATACCCTTAACCTTAAAATAAAAATATTCAAAATCGCTGCTCCCTTTCCCCGATGCATATTTCGACGACATCACTGCCCCCTCCGACGACATTCCGGCAGCCACCGCCATCACCATCACACCACCATCATCTTTATCTCTCCACACCATCATCACCATCATCGCACCTTAAGCCCTTTTTCTCCTAACCACCGCTAGCACCACCCCATCCTTTTTTCCGCGTGATACCACCAAACACCCCCACCGGAAGAACATGAAACCGACAACCCTACACAACCCTCTAACCTTCAGAACTGATTTGTAACCATCATCACCACCATATCTCTCGCTGACCAGATCTGAAATTGATAGTTTTAAAACAAAAAGTTTCCATTTTCATTTTGAGTCTCGTTTTTCCAACGTTAAAAGCATGTATTTTGGTGACGATTGGGACTAGTGGTGGTGCCGGTGACAGGTGGTGGTGCTGACAACGACCAATGGTGGTGATTGTGACCGGTGATGGTGTTTGATTTCTTATATGAAGATTAAGATATGGTGGAGTTGAGTGATGAAGAAGATGAAGATGAAGATGAAGATGAAGAAGATGAAGAAGAAGAAGATGAAGAAGATGAAGATGAAGAAGATGAAGATGAAGATGTAGGAAGAAGAAGATGGAGGAGAGGAGGTGAGATGAGGTGGGTGTGGTAGGAGTGAGGTAAGTAAGGGTTTTTTTTAAGTTTAGGGGTGTTTTGGTAATTTTACATTGACTTAACAGATAAACTTAACATTTGTTAGTGTCAGGGACCGTCGACGTGCACTCTTTGCATAGTTCAGGCCCGCATCTGTAATTTATTGAAAGTGAGGCTAAAGTTGCAATATGTGCATACCACAGGGACCTTCTGTGTAATTTACTCGACAATAAATGATCAACTAATTAATCTAATACATTAAAAACAGTTACAAAATAACACAATAACCATAATGTCTCATTGAGTCTTTTGATCGTTATTATATTATTATGAACACTATAAGTTTTGAAAAATATATTGGTTAAAAAACATCACTTTGTACTTCTAAAAATAAAATATAATGATAAATAACAACAATTTATATAAACTATTAAAAACAATTGCAAAAATAACACATTGTGTGATCTTCAACACCATGAGTTTTGAAAAAATACATTGTGGAAAGTATATCATTATGTAATTATAATTGTAAAACATAATAATAGATAACAGCAAATTTATATGAACTATAACAAAAACAATAGCAAAAATAATACATTGTGTTATCTTCAACATCATGAGTTTTAAAAAATATATTGGTGAAGTTATATCATTGTATACTTCCAATTGTAAAACACAATAATAGGTAATAAGTTTATACAATCTATAAAAACAATGACAAATAACATAAAATTATCTAAAACATAACAAATATATGATTAACTAGTTTTAGTAAACCCGTGTATTACACGGGTTGAACAAATAAAATATTTAATATAATAAAAATTTATCAAGTATAAAATGATATTTTATGATAAAATATAATTGAAATTACGTATAGTAAGAACAATATGTAATAAAACAATTACATCAACTTTTTAAACTTTTGGTTTAAAACATTTTTTTCCAAAAAAAATAATAAATATATTGTTTCCAAACAAACTGTATTAAAAATATCATTTTTAAAAATTTTCTTATTATAAATTTCAATATAACTTTTTAAAAACACTAATTTTAAAAAAGTTTAATTTTTGTAAAATTTCCTATTCTATAAAAATTATTTTTAGAAATAACATTAATAAGAAGATCTTTTTTAAATTTATTAAAAAAACTATTTTTGTTATAAAAAAAGTTAAATAATATTATTGATAATAAAGGTAGTTAATAGGAGAGAGAAGCGGGAAAATTTTGGTGAGAATGAATGTGGTGCCGCCACGTGTCATACCAAGATACTTTTTTATTAGATTAGTAAGATAAGATACATATAACAAATGATGTAAAATATATGAAACAATGAACCGATATTTGATACAATAAACGTATAATACACAATGACATGACGTATTTGATACAATGATAAAAATGTCTTATTCATTAAAACAATAGAAGGACACGTGTCAAGTTCACAATTCTTCTTAAAATTTTTAGATTAATTACCATTTTTACTATAAACCCCCTATTTAGTATAATAAAATTTCAAACTTAGAAAATATTTAAATATTCTATCAATTTTCGAAACATATACACACACACCTATAAAAAATTTAATTTCATAAAAGAATAAGATTTTACTATACTTTTTCAAAATTATACCGTTGAGGCTGATTAAACATTTTGATTTTCTTGTAGCTTTTTTTCTTTTTACAACTTTAAAAGTATGATATAAACCTTTTTAACATTGTAATGTGCTTGTTTTTATCACCATCCTAATGTAAAGCTTTACCGACTTTAGGTTTTTTACATAAAGTTTTTAATATTATTGAGAAATTCGGGCCCCTTCAACGTATGGGTTCACAATGACATTTCGATGTTAATTTTTTCATGATTTTACTCCCCTTGCGCAACATGATGTTTAGTAGTTTTATACAAGGCTCTCAATGTTATTAACAACATTCTACTCACAAGTTCAAGGCAACTCTTCGACGTTAATATTTTTCACAATGTAATGCCCCTGCTAAAACGTTAGGTCCAAATACTCATTGGATTTAGAAAAATAAAATTTGTCACGCTTTAATTGTTAGAAAGTGAAATGAAATTTATCCTTGTAAATTAGCAGTAGTACTAATATAATAACAAACTAGTATTGTACCGACCGCGCGTTGCCGCGGGGTCTCTCACAACGTCATGGAAAGAGAGGACATCATCAGCATGTTTTAAGGCCGAATTACCATGATAGTTTGAAACATAAGAGTACATCAATCAATGATTACACAAAAAAATTGTTTTGTTAGATATACGCATAAACTACGTTTTATACCAACCGAGGGTTGCAGAAAAGCATTTGTATCAACGTTGTGATAGGTTCATTATGGAACACCTTAAAACAGTATTAACACAAAACAGAAAATAAGAATAATAGTTTTAATCATACGAGTACATCAAGGTTATTGACTTAACAAAATTCTAATAAACAAATTTTTAATAAAGCAACTTCATAATCTTCAATAATTTGTAAATTTTTTAATTAAAAAGCTTTTTAATATTAAAAGACGAAATAAAACAATCCAATACCTTAAATGTTTTCATTTATAAGTAGTTTTATAAAAAAAAATTATATTGGATTTATTTGTATCAATCTTTCCAAACCTTAAAAAACTGTTATAAAATAAAGTTTAAAAAAACATTAAGCTTAAGGTCTCTCTCTGTTATTGAACAAAAACAACACCACAACCGGACCACCAAATGACAACCACCTAAGCAACAGTGAAACCGTTAAAAAAAGAGGAGTGAGGGTAGAACTTTGGATGGGTTCTAACTAGAGGTGTCCAAAAAAACCGGTTCGAAAACCGGTTTCTCCAAAAAAACCGGAACCTGTTTTTTGCCCAAACCGGTTTGGGCCAAACCGGTTCCAACCCGACCCAAACCGGCGGTTTGTAATAGGTTTGGGATATTCCTTGCTCGAACCGGTTCTTAACCCGGTCCGGTTTTTCAAACCGATTCTTAACCCGGTTTCCAAACCCTTGTTTAAATTTGTCGGGGGTTGAAACTTTACTTGATAAAATTACTTATAATTAGGATTTAGAAGATGAAAACCTCTTTTATGCTTAAACTTTAAAAGCTACTTTTAATCAACATTTAGAAAAACTGTTTGATGTTTATTTATTAAAATATGGTGAAACATCACATATCCATGAGTCATTGAGGCATGCGGCACATGCCGAAAGTTCAAATGATCCAATGTTTGCTTTATATAATACTTTACAGGATGAATGTAATAAACATCAACGTGGTAACACTCCAAGTAGTGAACTTGGGAGGTATGGTGGAACCAACTTCTTATCTACCATGAGTCCACAAGATTTTAAAAATTTTGACTTGTTGGCTTGGTGGAAAGGTAAGGAAGATCAATTTCCCATCCTATCCACCATGGCCCGAGATTTACTAACCGTCCAAGCTTTCACGGTAGCTTTGGAATCTGCTTTTCCTGTTAGTGACAGGGTTATATCGATAAGACGAACTCGACTCACTCCACAAGCGGTTGAAATGTCGATTTGCTTAAAGGATTTTATGGATGCCGCGGAAAGAGTACAAGACAAATGCTCACTTGAAGGAGGATTGAAATACAAAGCAGAATTATACGAGGACGAGGTAGAGAGTGGATTGACGCCCGGAATGACAGATGATGAAGCGGCATATGATGAGTACGTTCGTAACAGCTCCGGTTCTGGTGGCGAAGAATAAACGTACAAGTATGCAAGGAACGAACGGAGAACGACCAGTCGTTGTTTAGTTTTTATAAAACTATTATTTAATCTTCAATGTTATTTAAATTGTTTTGTTTTTATATCATATATCTCACTTTTATTATATTTCTCACTTTCATTGTATATCTTATTTTCATTATATATCTCACTTTCATTATATAATAATTTAACTATTTAACATTAAATAAAATAATAATATTATTATATTAATAACAAAATTAATAACAATAATAATCAGTTAATATAAATATAATTATATAAATAACAACATTAATAAAAAAAATTCAATTAATATAAATATAATTATATATTTTAACAAAAAAATTTAAATTTTCTTTAAATTTGCTTTTAATTTATTTATATAAATATGATATATAAATAACCAAAAATTTTCTTTAAATTTTTTTATCATGGAATAATAAATAAAATAAAATAAAATAAACCCGAACCGGTTTCTAAACCGGTCCAAATCGGTTTGGGCGGTTTGAGTTATCCGGTGTTGAAACCGGTTTGTAACCCGAACCGGTTTGGATCCAAACCGGTTTTGACTTTCGTTGACCAAACCGGTTCCGGTTTGGCCAAAAAACCGGTTTGTACACCACTAGTTCTAACTGTAACACTCTATACAAATCTCACATCGGCTATTGATAGAAAAGACCCTGAGTTCATAAGAAATGTTCTGCCTTTATTATTAACAACGCGCTTTGGGCACATTGATTGTGGATTATAAGAGAACTACACAGTTAAGCTGCTCATGTTACAGCAATCTCTGGATGGGTGACCTATTAGAAAGTTTTTATCTGATCAACAAAAAGCAAATCCGTGAGCTATTCATGAGCGAAACGAATAATATTGATGGTATGAGTAGTCGGATGTTACACTAACTATCAAACCGTTTGCCAACCAACTGCTTCAAGTTTCATTAAAAACATGGTGACAATTAATAATTATAAACCCATATCAACTCAAATTAAAAGAAAAAAAAAAAGAATTCCCCACACTCAAATACACTAAACACCTCCTCCAAACAACCTTTTGGAAGGTTATTTTGAATATTTTGGGCCGGTTCCTATGAAATTTGGGGGCTATTTTTTGTGTGTGTCTAATTTGTGACATATGTAACCGACAAATGTAAATAATATATAGTATAATATAATTATCAATATTAGAATACTATTAACAATAAATATTACATTAATGCAATACATAACTAAAAATTTACCCACAAACCGTAAATCTATTCATAATATATATCGTATCTTTTCTTTGTACTCTAATAAAAAAATATCTATGGGGGACACTTGTCATCACCACATTCATTCTTATCAAAATTTTCCCGCCTCTATATCCTATTAAATATTTGTATTAATTACTAATAATATTAATTAATAATTTTAAATCTAAATTAGTTTTATAAGTAAATTAAAAAGTAGATCTTTTAATTAGTGTTATTTATAAGGAAATAAATTTTATAAAATAAGAAACTATTCAAAAACGCAAAAAAAAAAAAAAAAATTAATATATTTTTTATAACGGTTTGTTTTGAAATAAAATGTCTAATTTATATTTTAAAAAACCAAATAAAAGTTTTAAAATAAAAGTTTAAAAAGTTAATGTTATTATTTTATTACTTATAGTCCTTAACCATATCTTATATTATAATATTGTTTTATAACTAATAAATTATTATTCTATAAAATATTTTATTTAATCAACCTGTGTAATACACGGTTTTACTAAAGCTAGTATTTATATATAATAGGATTTGAATTCACAGTCGATTAAGAATAAGACACCTTGCAAAACGTCCGAATATCATTGGGCTAGAGGATATTTCGGTAAATAACTAAAGTAATAGTATTAAATAGATAATTATGAAATTAAATAAATTAATACACTATTATATAGGATACTATTACTAACCTACAACCTTAATGCTTGTTTAATAACAAACTAAAACTTAAACCCCACGCATTGTTGCGGGCTCTTTTGTAACAAACTGCTAATCTTTGTCGTTCATGATTTTGATTTTTCTCGTGCTCTTCCATCAACGGTTTTGATATTTCCTTCCACTCTTCTCTACTTGGTAAAATCTCAATATGTGGACCACCAAGGGACACTATTAACGTAACTACAACTGCCACAAACATACACACCGCACGCCATTGAATCTGTCTTGATTTCGAATCTAATATGGTTGCCGACTACTCTCTAACCACCATATTTCACATCTAACTGGGTCGCAGGCGACTCTCGAGCCTCCGCGTATCGTTGTAATCAAATGATAATTGGTTGAAGCTTTCTTTCATTCTACTATCCCGAACGAAACCAATCACTACTCCTTTGTTGGATGAATTTGGTGCAATTTTAGTAAAGATAGAAAATAAGATGAAAAGTGAAGTGAGCACCTTTTCGTAAATTAATAAATTTTTGATAGTAAATCTTAAAGAATCTAAAATTTTTTCATATAGACTGACATCTTGTATTATTCTATAGTATATAATAAAAGAGTAAAGACATCGTCACATGTTATTATATGGTGTCTACTCACCCTTATTTTTTCGCCTAAAATTATAACCTAATAAATCTAACATTTTCATTATTTTTTACTCTACTTTAGGCAGTGTTGCAAAAATCGGTGCTAGGCGCAGATTAATCCATGAGGAATCGAGAATCGGAGGGTAACCTTGCCGATTTCATGTAATTGGAGCCAATAATCGGTAGTCGGTTAACGGTGGTCAAAATCGGACTTAGGCGGACCTAGGCGGTCTTAATCGGCCAAAAATCCGTGATTCCGGCGAGATGTAGACGACTTTCCGGCGACTTTCAAAAAATCTGGCCAAAACTTGGAAAATCCAGCAAAAACTTAGAAATTCCGGCCAAATATGTGTATTTCTACATAAAACTGAACTTTTTTATTAAGATTAAATATTAAAATATGTGTATTTATATATAAAACTAAAAATTATATATGAAAATTCCAATCCAACTAATCCCGATTAATCCCTAGTCCCAAACTCGCCGCCCGACTAGCGCCTAGCGCTTTTTACAACATTGACTTTAGGCAAGTAGATTAAAATTTTATTTTAATTAACTCAATTATTTTAGGCAACTAAATTAATAACTCATTTTTTTCCTACATATTTTTTAATTCAAATTATTTTATCATCAACTAAATTGTTAAATAATATATTTTATAAATCTACATACCAAAACCGATTTTATTAAAAAAAATGATCCGAAAATAAACTTCAATCATATATTTACATATTCAAAGATCTAAAATTTATTATGATTCATTGAATCACATGATATTTATGTATCATATAATTATAGCCCAAAGTATTCAAATAATTTATTTCGTTTCATTCCCACTTTATAAATTAATTGAATTTAGTTTATAAAAAACTGTTTCAAAATCTAATTAATTGTTGGTCCTAATTCTATATGATTGTATTACTATCAAAGACGAGAGATATTTTATAAATATATTTTAGTCCTAATTATTTAATTTAATATTTTTGTTCAACCCGTATATACGAGTATCTAACTTAGTAATAAGTATATAATTCGTCCAAAACCTTCTTGATTTCTACTACGCCAAATCCTCCTATTTTTCGCCGTTGATCTCAGAATATAAAATCATTGCAAGTTATAAATCCTCATATACAAGAGTTTTGTTTAAATAAAAGTAATGTAAAATATATCAGATAACATGTTAAAGCTAATAACAACTTCTAACATGTATTCAATCACCACTTAATAAGAGTGTGTTAGTTAATATGTGAATGAAAATTAAAAATAGATCTTACATATTAGATTCAGTTTATTAAAAGAAAATTGTTTCAATTAACAATGTTGTTGTACTAATAAATTCAATCTTTTTTTTTTCTTTTGAATGGCTAATATATAGAAAAATACTCACCGACTAGCAAGAACTAGCAAGAGGAAGGGAAACAATTACAAAGTCAAAATGTGTTTTTGTAACCAATCCACCCATTTGGTTTTACATTTTACGTGCCTATTTGAAAATCATAAAAACGAATAATGAATGATGCAATCAAACATAAAACCTGTTGGGTGGCTCAAAAATATATTTATTCCTAAATTTTCAAATGACCCATTAAAACGTCAACATTACGGTCTCCGCTTGTCTTTTTCACTTTCTTCCCTATAGCCGCATTTTCAAGCCATTCCACCAAATCAATTCGTTTCTTCGACGTAGGAAATTGAATATCTAGCCATCTAGGTCTTCTCTTTTCCATCCACTCTTACCACTAATCACACCACACTTCAAACAATCAAGTGTATATCCAAACCAACCTAAAAATTTACATCAACATTTTCACCAATATACAAAAGATATGTCACCTTACTCTTCCCACTTTCAGTGCATTCCAACATCATCAAATTCAATAAATTTCTCAATGATATTGTAAAACCGCATATCCACCACTAGAATATTGAGTATTTACGGTAGTTAATAGTCTTTAACGATCGATTTATGACTAAAAATGTGGTGGCGAAAGAAATACAACTGGTAACTTAAAGTGATTTTTTATTTTATATATTAGTTACAACTCTTAGTAATAATAATTTTTGATTGTTTAAAACAATTAATATTTCTAGAATCTTATACTGGTGAATTTGATTCATTTTGGGTGATTAATTAGACTGAATTAGAATCTAAGATGTTATGACTTTATAAAGTTAAAAGAAGAAGAGAATACAAGAACTTAAATTTAGATTTGGAATCAAGCTACAGTGGTTGTGTCACAATCTATCAATGGATCTTACACTCAGAATATATTCTTTCGATGCTTATACAGAGGGGTCAAGTCTAAGTTCATAGTACGCATTTTGACTCCATATATTGTCAATGGTGATGCCGTTTTCTTTAGTTCTAGCCCAAAACTAGATCAAGGTTACCTCAACCCAAGAGTTTGGTATGCCCTTTTCCTTTGTCTTTTTTTCCGCCTTTTTGACTCACTTTCAATAGCTTATGGAATCATAAAGAATGAGTTAACTTTGAAGTTTATATTTGAATGTAGTGTATCTTATTTATAGAAAGAGAGTACATGTCAAGATTATAGAGTATCAAGTTTTTCCATGTAAAATTTGGAAGTTAACTATTTGTACTTACACAAAACCACACATGGTTAAAACTTGAAAAGTTATTGCCATTTGGTTGTTGGCGTGTGACAAATTGTTGTGCTTGGCATAAGATGAGCTATAAATATATACGGGGATAAGTAGAATTGGGGTTTTCGTATTGTCTAAGGATTTAACTCACCTTTACTACATCGTTAATCTTGTTTAAACCCATTGTTTATCACAAGACTTGAGTCACTGAATGGTTATTTCTAACCCTAGATATCATGCATTCTAGTTACTAATAACCTCATATTTCAGTCATTTAATTATAAGACTTAGAAAAGGGTATGATCATAAGTATTAATTGGTATATAAAACTGCAACAAGAACAAATGGACCAAGATATGAAGACGTTTATGAAATTGCATGATGGTGTGCTTGAACTGTCCTTGCAAATAATCATTCAACGTAACTGCGACATAGCCCGAAATGGGTTGGTCTTGTGATTTTTAGGTTTATTTTTTGCTTTTAGTTATTTAAATTTTAGTTTTACTTTTTAGCTTTTTTGTTATTTTTTATTTAGTTATAGTGTATTTATTTTTTTAATAATTAAATTTGGTTTTTATTTATTTTAATATATAATTTAAGTTTTATTTTAATAATATGGTATGGTATTTTATAGTAAGAAAGATGGTGTTTTTTTAAAATAGTTTTGGTTTTAAATGAGGTGGCATGTTTTAATCGGATGGTGGCTAGGGTATAGGTAACTAGCCAAAAAAATCAAATTTGAACTCTCTTTTTTTAGGAACTCTAGATGCCAATATAAATCACAAATTTTTAGTGGTAAAAGGATAAATAATAAAAACATAATAAAAAAGTTATGAAATAAAAAATAACATAAAAATAAAATAACATAAATATTTCCCTTGTCTCCCTCATTCATAAAAAAATAAAAAATTTTATAAAAAAAACTTAATATTTTTTTCGAACTTCATTTTACACATGTGTAATACCTAATTTGTACATGCGTAAAACCAAATTTACACATGTGTTAATTACTAGAGGATGATTTTTTATATATCAACATGGTACGCGTTGAAAATATAAAAAATGCTAAACTTTAATGGTGAAATTTAAAAAAAAAAATCATAAAAAAAGTATGAACATTTTCAAAAAAAAAAAATTATGAAAAAAGCATGTGACTTGCATTGATGTTCAATAGGTTTAAATGTGTGACTTATATTTGTTTTTAAAGTTCTTACAAAAAATGAAGTTCTCAAATGACCATCCCCTAACTAAATAATAAGTTATAGATAAATTAACGTATTACTTCAAGAGAAGAATTAAATTCATATAGTTAGAACTTACCGCTTAATAACAAAGCTAAAAACGTTTTGACAAAAATAAATTTTTGTTCAAACAATAACTTAAAACACTCAAACTCATCAAAAAGACCTTACTAAAAAATTAATGAAAGAAAATGAAAAGTGAGAAGCCCAATGAATAAAAAGAAATATTGGGGGTTGAAAGCTTTTTGGTTTAAAATACAACTAATGAAGCATACCTAGGGGTTGTTTGAAATCTCTTACTCGGTTAGAAGGTGGTGACCGGGTAAAGGTTGTTTCAAAACTAACCGGGTAAAGGGAAAAATATCATGGGTCAGTGGTGTCGGACCGGGTCAGACGCGAAAGAGTGAAAATCAAACACGCTGACCGGCCAAAATGTCTAAACGGGTTAATGGGTCAAACATTTTGACCGGGTAATAAGCAAATCAAACAGCCCCTTAAGGTATAAGAGATACAACCCAAATAATCAAATTACTTAAATAGAAACAACCAATAATGGATAGTCATCTCAATTTTAAACAAACTAATAAAAAAAACTACTCAAATTAGTGAGGACAGAACATAAATCCGTAAAAACAACTCAAATAATCTAGTAACATATCATTAATGGATTAAATACTATTTAGAAATGAACGGATCTTGATCATACGAGAGCTTAGGTTTGGTACATTTAAACCCCTAAAAACACAAACTCGTAGATCCACGGGTGAACCTAAACCACCGGTAGTTTTTCTATTTTTACATGTAACGTCTACTATGTTTTTTAACGAATTCAAAATATTTTGAATTTACTTGGTTAAAATTAATCTAGATAGTTGTATTTAAAAGACAAAAATTATAAAATAATAAAAATGGTAACCAATTCAATAAAGAACTTCAGTTCTTTCTAAATGGTTATTGAGATATGAATGACCTTGCGTGATCATGATTAGTTTAAAAACCTCATTTTAGCTCTCAGTTCCACCGGTTGAAACAACACAAGCGACCGTCATTTATGCGACTCAACCCCACCTTAACCGAAAATTCAAACGTCAATTTAAGAGACATCTTAGAATCAGAATAACTGAACCGGTGTGGGAAATAATTCCTAAACCACCGCTAGATGGATCGGCAAACGATTATAATAAGCAATCCTAAACACACTTATGTCAAAGCTTAAATCCATGACTTACATTCAACACGAAAAAGAAATTGCATTCATTCGACATTATCCAACTAATCAAAATACCAATCTAGAACTATTTTTGAAGAAACCTATGATAATTATATCCGCTAGCCGTTAAGCATAGAAGTGGTTTTCCGGCAAGTTCTCAAAAGATTTAAAATAAAATTACCATCAAAAAAGCCACAATTCTCAATGACAACTTACTCGATAAACTAATCTACCAACAACATAAAACAGCTTTTCACCACTAATCTCTTCTTCATCAACCACCATTTTTAGCCCATACCCTCTTCAAATCTTGAAAAACCTTCAAAACTTATGCAAGTGTGAAATGACACTGTAGATAACCTGCAAAAAGAACCCAAAACGTCAAAATTGCACCTTATGTTTGACAGTATTCAAGTCAAACAATTCAACTTCAAACAACAAATGCACTGAAGTTAATTCGATTATCGAAAGATTTCAACAGTGAAATGCAGACTTTGAAACGAATTTACAGTGGGAAATTTTTTTGAGAAGAAAATCTCAAACGATTAATCTGAATTTTGGATCTGAACATTTGGAAGTTTGACTCAAGAAGTCAATCTTACTTGGATCGGAGTTGATTAGCATAGCGGTCCCTGCAAACCCACAGGTTCCACCATTGTTCTTCTTCTTCTGCCAGTAACTATTGAAAGCATAAGAAGCATGAGCAACAATGGAGTCCGGAAAATAGCAACTTCCGGTGGGTCTAATCGGACCACAATCAGCACCACCGTCACCACACGCATAATCCATCGCCTCCTGCAACTTCTCCGACGGCACACTCGGTTTCGCCACGCACCACAGCCCTTCACGCGCCGCCGCACCGCCACCCCGCACCACCGGCGGAGCCGCCATCGCACCACCACCTCCGCCGCCGTGCTGAGGGTTGCACGGGGGCAGATGAAGCCCATAAGGCGGTTGCGCGCTGCTCGCCGGAGAAAGCGACGGGGGCAGCGGCGGTGTGACTCCGATGAGCGGTGGCAGAGGGGCGGTGGCGGCGTCGGAGGGAACGGAGTAATCAAAGTCCGGTGACTGAACCGTCGATAACAGTTTTCTCACCGGTTGTTTTGAGCCAGAGGTCGTCATCACATTCACTGATTTTGATCGGAAAACACCCAAATCCACCATGGATTTCACGTAAGAACTCAAATTTCCACCACTGAAATCATCTGATTTCAAAGTGTAAGTGGAATTAATCTCCTCCAACAGCTCAAACACTGGTTTAACATACGGTTGGAGCAGACATTTGGGGGCAAAACACACAGACACCTTAATCTTCTTCTCCAAACCCCACCTAACAAGAGCATGATGAACATTCCCCATTGCAAACAAAACCACTTTCAAAATCAGTTCATCACTTTCATCACAGAGACGACTGCTACAGACAACAATGGAGGTGATGTTCCTTGAAGGGTAACGAGACAACACATGAGTTCTTAACCAATTTTCCGCCATTAAAACGCTGGTAGAGACCTCGTTGAGCTTCTCGTGGTCGACAGATACTCCCATTGCATGTGAAATCGGTTGCAATGCTTCTGGGATTGAATCTTGATGGCGGAGGCTTGTGATTTGCAGCAGTTGTTGACCTGCAACTGGGATGAACATCGATTAAAGAAAGAGTTAAGAGTGAAAGAAAACAGAGGATTGTAGTTTGATTGAGCTTACCAGAGATGCAAAGGAAGAAGAGAGGAGGTAGAAGAAGAAGAATTGCCATTTTGAACATTGTGATTGAATGAAAGAGGAGAGTGAAGACTGAAGAGATTCAAGGGATAAAGGTTGTGTGTGTCAGGGTGTTGGTACTGTTCTGAAAAGTTTTGGGGAAGTGGGAATTTCATACACCATTTCTCTTTCGAAGGTAAAATCTTCAAACACCTTCCTAGGTTATTTTTCAATTGAACACTAGAAAAATACTATGTCACTCTAAGCTTTGTTTGGTTTATAAATTTTTGTGAAGTTAAAATGAAATTGAAAAACTTTTCATTTTAAAATCTCGTTTGATTGGTTGTTAAATATAATTGGAATTGGAAATATTTTTTATTAGTTTTAGTAAACCCGTGTATTACACGGGTTGAACAAATAAAATATTAAATATAATAAAAATTTATTAAGTATAAAATGATATTTTTTTTTCAAAAAAATAAAATATTTTGTTTCAAAACAAACCATATTAAAAAATATTATTTTAAAAAAAATTATTATAATTTTTAATTTTAATTATTTTTTGTTTATAAAAAATTTACTTTTTAAAAACACTAATTTTAAAAAAGTTTGATATTTTATAAAACTTCCTTAATTTATAAAAACTATTTATTAGAAATAAAATTAATAAGAATATCTTTTTTTAAATTTATTAAAAATAATTTTATTCTAAAAAAGTTAAATAATATAATTGATAATTAAGGTAATTATTTAATAGGAGAGAAAAGCGAAAAAATATTGGTGAAATGAATGTGGTGATAACATGTGTCACCTTAAGTTACTCTTTTATTAGATTATAAGGATTTGAATTGACTTTCATTCCGCCTAACCATTAAATGTTCAATAATCTAATGAAATGTTTAAAGTTAACATTTCAATTTTACTAAAAACTTTACCAACTAAACGCCTTATCAATTTGACAAGATTTCATTTTAATTTTAGTTCCATTTTCATTTTCAATTCATTTGCAACACACTTTACAAATTAAACGTCTTTTAAGAAAAACAGGAGAGTGGCTAAACATATCTTATATGTATACTTCCTTTCTGAGATTGATATTGTATATTATGAGTGATGGGCTTGCTAAGGGTGTGAGGTTTTTATATTGTAATAGACTAAAAGGCGTATTTGTATATTTACGAAATGAAAAACATATTTTTATAACAAGATGACTCGTTAAGTTTATATAAAGGAAATCATGTTACTGTTGTCACTCAAGTTCTTTGATAGTTTCTATAACTATTGTCAGACTATGTTATGTAACTTGTTGATTGTCTTCTAATTTTTCAATAGCATGTTATGAAACTTCTTAATGCAAGTATTGATTTAGAGTGTCATATGTTTGGTTGTCTTTTTTGTTAGCTAGTCAGTCCTTGCATCCGCAAGAACAAAAGTAAAAATGTTCTTAAAAGGAGTTTGTGTTATAGTGGTCTGAGAGTATTGTTGCACACTAGAGGAGTATCTAACACATACTTGGGGAGTATTGTATTTGCCTTTAAATAATTTTAATGTAGGTGTACATGGAGATTGGGTGGATATGATTTTAAGCATACGGGTCAGGTTTCAAGTTGATGTGTGTGAGGTGCATATGAAATCATGATTGGTTTTTTTAAAAAAAATCTTAATTTTAA
Source organism: Flaveria robusta (assembly GCA_025506415.1). Classification (NCBI taxonomy): domain Eukaryota; kingdom Viridiplantae; phylum Streptophyta; class Magnoliopsida; order Asterales; family Asteraceae; genus Flaveria; species Flaveria robusta. The sequence goes on along the minus strand of CM046469.1, from coordinate 18,427,474 downwards.
ACTAGTTATCATGTCAACCATTGGAAAACCAACTACTATAAAATTGAATTTAATCGTCAACTTACTCATTTAACTATTGTTCACTAACCCAAATAATTAATCATTAACTTGGAAAGTTCCACGGCGCGTTGCGCTGGAATAGTTTAAAGCTTAAAGTCACCTTGCAAAAAACTAAGTTAGTATTTAACTTTATTACATATTATATGTGTGTATATATATTTTCTTCTATTTTTTTGTGCAAACATACCAGGAATACTTGTATGTGCAAATACTCCACTGATAATTAAACAACTAAAACCCTACTACTTTAAAATGCCAATCTTACTTCAAATTCAATTTTAAAATAAAAAGGTTATAAATTAATGGCTAACAACAAAATAAGCATATGAGAATTTGATGGTAAGCCCGAACGGCAGTGGAAAACCAAAAGGGCTGATGTGGGTTACGACTTACGACATAGGGTTCACGTAGATGCCTCCCAAAATTTTCCATCTATCCAAACATATCACCAGTAAATGTAAGTGCAAATAGTTATAATGTCTATTAACCATTAACTAAAAGTTGATATAAATATTTAATAAAAACAAAAACAAAAAAATCCTGCTAAAGCATGCTTTATATCTGTTTTGACAAAAGAGATGCTAACCTTTACATAGTCAAGGTTTTCCAACTCCCTAATGTTGAACGTATTGCCAGCCAAATGTCTGAACAACCAATTCAAAACACCCTACAAGTTTAAAGGCTAATTCCAATTCCTAATGTTGCCTATATTAAAACAAATTAATTTTGAGAGTTTCAGATGCAAATATTAATTATTATTACTATAGTACTTTGAAAATTTTAGTAGGTCCAAACACAGGAAACAGATCTTGGATTGACCAAATTAGAAATATTTTTTACATGTACTATAATTTACCATGATAAAAACTTAATCTAGATTTTTAAAATCCTCAAACAATTATAGAATTTTCTAATGTAAAGAAACTTCAGTTCATATTAAAATCACACAAATTCAAGTAATCCAATATCATTTGATCGATTCATGTGAGCCCATCAATCCATGGCACACAACCCACGGGTGCAATATGAACATCAAGAAGAAGAAAATCTTACCGGTAATGAATGGCAATGACTTTCATTAGTAGTAGCTTCATGACAATTCAAAAGTTACAAAGCTTTAACTATCATTAGAAACTACAAACTCTCATTACAACCGACATTCTTTTCAGCCTAAGACAATAATACATAAGTCATAGAAGAGAGCGAAATGAGGTTTCAAAGAGTACCATTTTACAGCCCCTTTCCCCATACCTAACTTACTTGTTTACATGATATATTCACTTGGACTTACAAAGGACGGTAGTCGTTCCTCTAACCGATTATAGAACATTAACAATAAAGCAATGAAGATGTCACCCAATACAATATTGTAAGAACCTGCCAAGAATAATGTTAATTTTATAGATGCAAGCATAAAAAAACAACACCAAAAATCAAAAGCAAAGATAGTTGTACATCAAGCTATTTGCATGACACGCGCACGGCACATATAATGCAATGAATATTTCTATAACGAAAACATCATAAGGCAAAAGATTATCCTAATAGTTTTTATAGAAAACAAATTGAAAGACTGATTGCATATCAGTAAACATACTCCTATTGCACATTGTGTGTTAACAAACAATATCGAACATCAATATAATCTGCCGGACTAAAGGCCAAAAATTTACAACCAACGAAATAGGATTTCATAAAACATATTCTTGTTTCTCAATTGAGTATATATCCGACAACGAAGATATGTGACTCATTTCCAAGAGATTTAAGCCGAAATGGAAAACTTTGTTAAACGCGAAGACAAAGAAAAGACATAAGAAGCTAATGCCAAAAAATATCACATGAAAGACAAAAGCAACATAAAATAAAACCAATTGTTAATAAGTAGTTCAAACTTCAAACATGTATTCAAATTAACCAATTTTAATCACAAACAATATCTAATAACTACATAACCTAAGTTTAAATAAAATCAAAATTAAAACACATGCAAGCATAATATACCAGCATCAGTGGAGTGTACCCATGGAATTTTTCTTGAGTTAGCGTTGCTCCAACTGTCAAACCACCATAAATGATAATCAATAGCCAATTGATCATCAAAAAAACAAATTTAACCAAGTGTAAAAAGAACTAACAATTGCAACCAACACCGGAGACACCAAAGTTTGAACCCAGTGGAACGTTTGTCGTCGTCGAAACCGTAATCACACGTAGCTTGCTTCATCAGTTAGTTTCGCTGACTTTACCGTCGGTTGGACGGCCACCCCCGGTACACCTCCTCTGCCATAAATTAGGGCTTGAGGAACACGAATCTGTATGAAGCACTGCTCGGTGGAGACGACGGTTGGCATGGTGGCAGAGGGTGATGATCTCCCCCTTCTCCCGACTTCCTAGCCTTAGCTTTCTCTCCTGGAGCTTATCTTCTTTGTCGATGAAGGTCTTCTCCCTCTCTAGTCTGATTCATCGACCAAATACCTAGCCGAAAAGTTCATAGAAAGCTACGCCTAGAATTCCAAAATTGCCCATCGTTACTATTCATTTACTCACAATTAATTATAGAGTAATTTATTAAAAAACCGTTTTAAATTCAACTTTAAAACACGTATGACAGATTAATATATATGTCGGATAATAGTACAATATTGATAAGAATCGAATATTATTCAAGAACATATAGGTGTACATGGAGATTGTCTGGTCGTAAAGGATGTAATGGTTGATTTTAACTAAAAATAGCATGAGAATAAACTAAAATAACATATACTAAAGACAATCAATTATGAAGGCATCACTTTTGAACATAAATCAACTTAGATAACAACGATGATATAAATCTTTACTATTATATAATACAAAAACAAAGAGGTAATTTAAACCTATTTCGAAAGACGCGGCTCTTTGGATACCCCCCAGTCCTCACCCTCCTCCGCCTCTTCTGCTCATCACCGGCGTTTATAACGCCTCACTGAGCCGCCACCATTGAATATGGGAGTCATTGATAGCTTCGAAACCCTTTCCCCTCCTACCGGTTCAGTTTTTGCGTTGCGCGACGTTCCCATTGGCCCCATTCAATATATCTACAAATGATGACCCACATCTGACTGAACATCGCCTTCATCAGGTGCATTCTCCTTCCTTCTCCCTATCATTTGGGTGTAATCTAAGGCTTGTGATTGTGTTTTTGCACGTTGTTCTAGAATCGAGGTGGTGCTGTTTTTGCGGGTGCTCCGATCGGAGGTCAATAGGTGGGCATCAAAAGCTGCTTCATACCTCAGGATCTCCACCTTCAATAGAGGTTTTGCTTCTGGTAATCAATCAATCCACTTTCATCACCTTTCTTTTGATTTCTAAATTTGTGTTTCCGTCATTCCAAACCTTCATCTGTGATGATGATTGCTTTACGTTGAAGATCTGATGTGTGAAAAATTAACGGGTATTGTAAACTTCTTACGAGATCCTTTGGTTCTTCTTTTTATTATCTAGAATGATGTTGGATTGGTAATAAAAAGGGTTTATCAGTGCTTTATAATGATTCATCTTAATCATCAAACCTTGCACAGTGATTTTCATTTATAAAGTTTTATGTTTGGAAGTGCAGGTTATTCAGGAGCATCTAATTTCATCTCAAAGTGGATCAATTTGGTCTTCCCTCTAAACAATTTATCTCATTTTTATTTCCCATTTGTTCTCTTTTAGTTTTTTTCTCCACTTAAGGTCTATGTGAACCACCCAAAATGAAGTTTATGTTTTTTTATTTTTTATTATGTGTTCATATTCACTGGATTAAAAAAGCAATTGTCGGTGATTAAGCAAATAAGTGCAGGTTATCAATTATTTAGTTTATTTTATTAACAGAATGTTCAAATTGACTAGAGAAATTAATGTAGCTTTGCTTGTAAAAATTGGACTGTGAATGAGATTATTAGATTCAATGTTCTTTCATTTTATTTTAGGTCTTAGTTTATCATACGCACCATTTTTATACACAACACATTGACATGGGTCTTCTGTATACTATGTTCAAAAAATTATTGAACTTAGTTACACAAATTAACTGTTCTAACAGCTTGATCTATATGCCTTCTGGATCATGAGGCAAGATGAGTTGATTAGAGCGTTCACTTTGTATATAATCAATTTTATTAAGTTAGGTCATATCATTTTTTTGTAAAGTGTAATATTATGTTGAGGCAACAAGCATGTTATTTGGACGGTTTAGCCATGGTGAGACTAATCCAAAATGTATTATTGTTATTTCAACTTCATTTATAAGTATATTATATTATGGTCAAAATATCTTCTGAAGTCATGTTTTAACGAAGGTTTGATTACTTCTTTTAAAGTTTTTTACTTTTCTTGATGGGGTTTTGTAGTATGCATTCTACTTTCTTATGGTTGGAGCTGCAATATGTCCATCTTCATGGGCATGTCTTAAATTTTTCTTATTAATCTAGGGTTTTGTTCTTGAAGTTTCTTGAAAAGGAAAGAAATTTGGATCTGTTTGGATTTTTTGGCAGAGATGTCATGTTAAATGTATACAAGAGAATGACAGTTAAAAAATAAGGATCAAATACCTACAAACAGCATTGAATCAAGACATTTAGTTCTTTGACACTGAAGTTAGAATTTCATATGTTGTTTTGCTATTAGCATTGATGTCATTATGGTTGAAGATAACATTAGTGACCTATTGACCTCCGATCGGAGCACCCGCAAAAGAAGCACCACCTTGATGTAGAACACAAAAAATCATACCAAAATGTACCTATGTTAGTGTTTAAAGGTTTTAGTCATTGTTTACTAATTCACTAAAATCTACCTGGGTTTAGATGTTTTAGACCATAAAAAAACATACTAAAACAACTCTAATCTTGGTTTGATGTATTGGTTTTGAACTATGTGAAATCACCTATTTTATGACCGGTAATAAATTCATTCTAGGTAGCATTCCAACATCACTTCCTGTTACCAGCACAACTATGTAAGATTTGGACTTATGTTGTCTAATGAATTATTTTTAAACCTTTTTTTTCCTTGTTTTATCTGATGGCTGCAGATGCTTATCATATGATAGTCTTTGCCTTTGCCAGCTTTGCAGATAATAACTTCACTGGAAGCTTACCGGACATTTTAACACAATTATCAGCCTTGTAAGCTTTCATAAATATATATTTGCTTTTATTAGAGATTTTCATTTTGTCTTGTTTATATATTAATACATCAATTTTGATTATGTTTATCTCAAACGGGTTGAATAAAAAGGTTAGTGAGGTGAGAATGGGTTAAATGGGTCTATTGGTTTGCATTTTGAAAGTCTTCCAAAGTCTTTTAAAAGACAGAGATTTCTGTCAACAGATGTTAATATGTTATGTTTCTTGCAATAGGTCGCTAAATAATGACAACTTGTCTGGAGAAGTACTTGATTTTTCTGTAAGCCTAGCCTAACCGCTTTGGTCAATCTGTAAGATCCATAATCTTGAAAGAATCGCTCTTTTTTCCCTTCTTTATTAAGTTCATATTTTGATGATCTTTTGATTTCGTTTTATTTTTAATTTTTTTCTTTTTGTAGAGATTTGTCAAGTAACGTTTGATGGAGAATTACCTTCATCCTTAGGAAGTTTGTTTTCTTTAACTACCATGTGAGTAATCATCTTATCAAGGAAAAATATTTCATAACATTTGCAAAGATAATTGACATTTATTACGGTGGAAAAAAAAACCAGTGGGGTTGTATATCGGGTCAAATTGGTTTCTAATCAAACAACTAACTTCTTGTATGGGTCGGGTTGAGCCCACCTGAAATGCTTTCTCAAAGAACGTAAAAGTTCATTTAGGAAAGAAAGAAATACTAACAAAATACAAATTTAGTATTTGTAAATGAATAAAATATTTACTACAATATAATTTAAGTACCTCAAATGGTAATTAAGAGTTGACTCATTTAGTAGTGAAGGGGGATTGCAAAATTTTGATTTTGAATCTGTTCATGAAAATTGTCTAAATAAATTTGAAATCTACATTACCCTTCAATGAAGTTAGAAAATGTATCTTTTCTTACATTTTGACCGGAAGAAGTTCTGGCAGATAACTCAAACGCTCCATTCATTTTACAAAGTAGGCACGGTTACATGGATAAGGGATTAAAAGTGCTACCAAATTCAAAAATAGTGTAAACTTACTATTAATTAGAATATGTTATTGTAATGCTTCCCTGAAATAAAATAATCTGGTAATGTATAATTCGGTAGAAATCAATACCATGTTAAATGTTGTAGCTTTCATTAATTTGAAATAACTAAAATGAATCTGTCGCTAAAGTTCTTGATGGTAATTTTATGTTAGGTTATGTTGGGCATACCAATGGCTTGGATGACTACTCAAGCAACTCTTTTATTATATGAACCTAATCATGCCATGATAAGCATTTTTTTTTTTTGTATTGAACTTATACATCTTGTAGCATATGCTGCCACATGATAGAAACAATGTATACTATTATAGAAAGCGAAATAAACTCTATGCATCTTGATGCACACTATCAAGACAACTTAAATTTCACTTGTATCAACAAGCTTAAAGCGTTACTTAAATAAATGAGTCAAGCACTTGCAGATGACAAAATGTCTTAAAAATAATTCTTTCTTGCTTTTTACAAGAAGTTTAGGTTTTGTTTGTGTCCCAAATGCTTTGTTTTTGTTGCCTTTTGGTCTGCTTTAGTTTCATCCATATCCATATGCTTATTTTAAATGTGGTTGCACCGAATCATGCTCTGTAGGATTTCATTTTGAAATATGAAAAGAGAATAGAGGATAGGCTCATTACATTAATAATAAAAATATGGGAATTAGTCCAACTATCTATAGAAAATATTTCTTCTTTATAGAATTGATTATAGATTCGTTACTGCCTAAATTTAGATGGACTTGCATTTCCCATCAAATGGATAAATCTCTTTCTGTAGATCGGACGAGAAATTTTTGGTACGCTTTGCATTCTAAAAATTTATTTGTTCTTGCCTATTGGTATTTCTTTGTTTATTGCCATGTTTATTTATTTTTTTGGATAAGAATATTATTTCTTTACTTATTGATATGATTTTCACAATGAGAACTCAATGAACTGAGGAAAATGTTATTGTATTGTGAACAGGGTCTTCTCCAATTTTCTGCTGCAAGTGGTTTGTGATAGTATTCTGCTTTGCAAAACAATTACATGTAACTGCTTAATCCAATTCATTTCATTTTGACCATATAACATTTTCACACCAGTTTAAATTAAAAATTAAAAAAACTACATAAGCATTTATACGTAATGCATGCTAGGCACAATGGGAGAGAAGGTCCTACGTATCATATTTAAGACATTATGCATATGTGTTTATGCGATTCATTCCGTACTTAAAACACTTAAGTGTGCTAACTATCTATGATTTGTCCCGTAGCAATGCGCGGGTCTCATGCTAGTATGAATAAATGACAGAATCACATAAATCACTTAAGTAGCCAAACTCCCTTTAAGGACATCTAAACATATGATTGTTTAAAAAGCTTATAAATGAGTACTTTCACTATAGCCGGCTAATATAACATACAAGTAAACCAATTGATAAAATAATATTAATGCTTCTATTTATTAGACTAGCTTCCTGTTACGGGTAAACTAATCTAATAACTCTTTGAAAAATTAATACACGCAACATATTAGCCATCTCAATCTAATCAAAGTAGATATTAGACATGGACTCTTTCAACATATGACATCTATATTACAATTATATAAACTAGTTTTGCATCAACACACACTAGATAAGCATAACTAATACTATGTCAAGAACATAACAAATACAACTGTTTTTTCAAACATATATATAGAGATACGTAGTTATAGATCTATCATAAATATTCAAAGCTTCATCCACCATTCCTATAGCCAATGCCGTGAGTTTGCACATAGACATCTAATCTCATGAATAAATACTTAAAAATAAATTATTTCAACATGATATTTATAAACACTTACAAGCTTCAATGTTCTTCAAAATCCATAAACACACATATCCATTGTAAGACAATCATAAAATTATCCACCATTAACATAAACAAGTCAAAATCAATATAAGCCATCAAAGATTAGCTCAACTTGATCATAAATTCATAATCAAAGTGATAAACAATATCTAACTCATGATGGAAAGACACATAACACAAGAGCTCAAAAACTAACAAAAATCATGATATGAACTAGAGAATTAAAACCACAAGTTAGAAATGTTACGATAAACATAAAATTCTTTTTTTGTTGATATATTAGAGTGCTTTGAAGGCCTTGAAATAGAAGCAAAACTAGTGGAAAATGGCTCCCAAGACCTCAAGAACCCAGTCCCCAAAGTTTTGCTGTCAAAAACCTCTCCAAAAAGCTCCCACTACACTAGAGCTCAAAATCTAACAAAAATCATGCTAGCTAAGAAATGTCGAAAGCATGGTCAGTTTTATGTCACACTTTCGAGGAAACTTATCAGCGCAGTCGCAATTAAGTTGTGAATCCAACCTTGCTTCAGGCCAAATTTAAAAAAAAAATCATTACTTCTTCAATCACAATCACTCAAACTTTAATAACTTTGCTTCTTGCCAGCAAAAAACAATGTTAAGCCTTTAAATACCAAAACGGTTTATTTTTGTTGGCAAAAACATCTCAAGCGATAAAAAAGACATTTAAGATTTTAAGCCTTTAAATACCAAATTGGTTTATTTCTTTAGCCACACCTACTCACCACCACTAGGCCCATCATCTATTTTAATATGTGATTGATAAACTTTTTCGAAATAGATGAACGTCGTCAGAGTTGAATATGACATTAGGAAAACGATGGAGGAAAAGAAGAAGATGGGGTGGAGGCTTGTAAATTCCTAAAATGTTAATGGATCTCAGAGTTATTAACATATTTCATGAAAAGTTAATTGAAACAGTAAACTCCATTCATATTCTAAGGAGTATTAGTGTTACCGGTTTGTCAATGATAATAACTATAGGTGTAATCTGAAGACTCAAAGTGTAATCAACTCAAACAAAAATTACTTGTTTTGATATGTGTCTATGATTAAAGGATTATAGATACAAACAAAAAGTTACTAAATTGTAATAAAAGTTGATGATTTATAGTAACGAAAGTTAAAAGGGCTCCGATATACGAACACCCTGTCAGGTGTTATGCGGAGACCCTTTGAATTTTTTTTACGAACCCTTACGGACCGTATTGGTTTGCAAAATACCAAATCGTGAATTTATAAAATGTTACGGCCCGTATTAATCGTTACGGCCCGTAATGGCTTTAATTTACGGGGCCGTAACAAAGCTTATGACCGTAAGTAAAATTTCCTATTTTTTTAATTTTTTGCTTTAAATTTTTATTTTTTTTCAATAAATGTTTTTAATATTTTAAAATTAATTAGGTTATAGTACTTTTTAGTTTCATATAAATTAATTTATAAAATTTGTAAATAAGTATTTTATAAAAGCAAAAAAAAAATAAAGATAAAGAACTTGAATTTACTTTAAAGGTATATATAAAAGTAAAAAAATTAAACTTAAAATTATTATTGGGGTATGTTATTGATACACCTAATTTATTTTATCCTCTCTATATCTTTCTATACATACATATAGATACATGGAGAGAGATAAAGACAATAGGGTGTCTCAATAACATAAATGGATGTTTGTATAACCCAACCCTTATTTATTTTTTTATAGCCTAATTAATTTTAAAATATAACATGTCCATATTGGTTTTTGAGATATTTTATTATTCTTTATATGAATATATTATAAATACATATATTGGTTATTGGTATATTCTTTTTTTTTCTCTCTCTACACACACATATATATAGAGAGAGAGAAAAAAAGGAAGAATGATGTTCTAATAACACAAATTACTAATGTTTTTTTATAATTTACTTACAAATATTTCATATAATTAAAGACTACACTCATAAATTTATAGAGAACGGAATGTGAATGCTCCAACTAAAACATTTATTTATATAACTTATAAATAAGTGTTGTATAAAAATGAAAAATAAACCCAAAAAATATTATTAATTAATAAATCATAAATGAATGAAAAATGTTAAAAATATCAAAAAAAAAAAAAAATTCAGAATTTTACTTACGGTCAAAAGGTTCATTACGGCCCTGTCATTACGGGCCGTAATGGACAATACGGGCCGTAAAAAATCATGAAATTACGGGCCGTAATGGACAATATGGGCCGTAAAAAATCATGAATTGACTGATTTGATATTTACAGACCAATACGGCCCGTGAAGGCTCTTACGGGCCGTATCGAGGGCGTCCAGATATCACTCTGGGTGTATCTATAACAGACCCCAAGTTAAAATAATAAAAGAAAGCCCTAGAAGGTGTTGGGGTACAGCTAAACTGACAAAACCGTACGCTCACAAGACACCTGCTGCAATTTATCATTGACTACATACTAGCTTGTGTTTTTACACGAACCTGGATATTAAATCCGAATAAAATTAATTCGAATCCGATTAAGGACTAACCCGAGCAACACAACCCGATTATTACATCAAACTGAACCCGCTTTTTATAAATGGTTCGATATTTGAGTTGATTTTGTGAGATTCGGGTCAACCCAATTAACTCAAATATTACTTTTTAAAAAATTTCAAGATTAATATATATGTATGTGCATATTTATATGTGTGCATTATGCTAATGTTTAAAATCATGATTTTATATACTTTATATTTTATTGTTGTGGTTTAATTTTTTTACGTGAACTTTAAGGATGATCAAAATATATTATCTTTTAACAATTGAATATGTATAATAAAATAAACTTAAATATGTAAAAACTTTCAGATCAAGATAGTAAATAAAATTATATATTGTTAACACATGTTAAATCTCATACTTGCATTTTGATCGCATATATATTGATTACACAAACAATTGAGATAAAAAAAAATAATTTAAAGTTTAATGATTTAGTCTAAACCCGAAAACCGATTAACCCAAATACCGAAACCCAAAAACCAATTAAATATACTTATTTGGTTTGGTCTTCGGGTTGATTTCCTACACCCGAAAAACCCGAAACCCGATTAAAAAACCCGAATGACACCTCTAGTTTGAATGATCAATTAAATCATATCCAAAATAGAAATATTAATTCCAAAATTTCTACTTTTTATTGTTTTTTGAGATTAATTTCAATATGAAATATGAATCAATATATGTATATATAGGCACTACACAACAAATTTAAATACTTCTTCATCCTGTATGACAATAAAACTTATAAAAGAAACTAAAATTTCATCAATCCTACATGAATTATGAACAAACTTTGATAGGTTAGAGAGTGGAGAATTAATATTTATACCTTGATTTAAAAAAACTAAAATAAACTTCTATACTTAATGAAGAGATATGAGAACTCATCTAGCTGCTTGGCTGGCCTTGTTAGACGCAAACTCAAACGGGAATCATCTTCAAGATCACAGCAATCGGCATGCTCAAAAACCCAGTCAAAACGCTATAATACCATTGTGTAATTGTTAACGGCGATGTGCTTGCAAAGGTACCTAAAAACTCGATTATTATGACCTGGAAAACCACAGTTGCACTCAAAACACTCACAAACACATTGTTCTTCAATATGCCACTCAACACATTTAATTTTTCCATCTCTCTAGAGTTGACCTCGTTGAAAAGCTGCAACAAGTGATCAAACCGTTATCATCACATCATTTATGTATGTTCTTGAAATAACAAGTTACCTGACAGAAGACAAATGAGTTGAATATAAGTGTGTTGATGATCAAATCTGAATTGGGTCCATATAAGCCATAAAATGATTTCCCTTTGGTTTGAAGTAGCCATATCACTATGAATTGATACAAAGATTGCCCCAAGATGTTCCTCCACATAACGTTACTGATGAAATTCCCATGTCGGCCAACTGGAGTCCTCTGCATTAATGCATCGTTTGGGGGCTCGGTAGCAAGTGCTAGTGCTCCTAATGTGTCCATGATCATGTTCACCCACAACAATTGAACTGCTGTGAGGGGAGTGCTCCCTAAAATAGTAACAAAAAAAGAAATAAGTAGATGATCCAAGTTATATATTACAAGTGGTAGCTTTTATCAATAATTTATGAACAAGTGTATATGTAAGATATCGTTCCTTATAGCACATAGTATTGTTTACTTTATTCACGATGAGCTAATGGATTTTCATTTGGTTACTGAATGGAAACTTCTCACGAGGTTACTCGTCCTGATTGATTCCATCCAAGCACGATAGTGGTATTTGAGCTTAGTCGAGTTGTTCTATATGTTGGGCAATATGAGATTTACCTACAATGTAAGTAATTATACCTGTCAAACAAGCTGATGTGAAGTTCACCATTAAAGCAACAATGTTGACAGTCAGCTGAAACTGTACAAATTTTTGAATGTTAACATAGACCGACCGACCCCACTTGGCAACAGTCACAATTGTTGAGAAATTATCATCCAGAATTATAACATCTGCGCTTTCTTTTGCTACCTAAAGTTTAATGATATATACATAAAAAAAGTTACATCTTTATGTATTGTAAAGTAATGCTAAAATCTTGCTAAGTACCTCAGTTCCAGCAATGCCCATTGCAAGCCCAATATCTGCTTCATGAAGTGCTGGGGCATCATTTGTCCCATCACCTGTGACAGCCACAACCTCCCCAAATGTGGTCCGCAAGTGTTTCACTAGTCTATGCTTATCTAAGGGTGAAGATCGAGCCATCACCTATATGAATTAAAAAAAAAAAAAAACAGGTGAAGATCCATTATGAAGTAATCTCACTAACCAATATATGTTGTTATATAAACCTGAATCTTAGGAACAAGGTCATCTAATTCCTCCAAACTCTTCTCACGGAAATCTGGACCTTCAATTGCTACGCCATCATCTCTAAGTATTCCACATTCTTTAGCTATGGCCTTTGCTGTATTTATATTGTCCCCGGTAACCATACGAACAGTTATACCAGCTGATCTACAAAGAGCAACCGATTCCTTGACACCTGGACGAACAGGATCTTTTATACCCACAATTCCTATACAAGTATACCCAGAAGGCGGAATTGGATCATCAACAGACACACTCTTGTCCAGGTCTATATAGGCAAGACAAAGTGTTCGAAGAGCTTCACTAGCAAATTGGTCAATTGTATTCCTTAAATGGTGAACGGACCCCTCTTTAAGAGGTACAACTTCTCCATCTGCATTTATCACCTTCTCACAAGCAGCCAAAATTATTTCTGAAGCACCTTTACAATGAGCTCTTACACCACCTTCTGGAAGCTTCAACACTACCCCCATTCGTTTTTTTGAAGAGTTGAATGGCTCAACTCTAAGAATTGTGGATGCCTGACGTGTAGATTGGAAATCACCACCAAGTGATAATCCAAATTCCAATATTGCTGCCTCTGTAGGTGTTCCAAGTATCTCACGCTTCCCTTCTATGTTATTCATAACTTCTCCCCCAGTGTTGGTGAATATTGATTGCAGAAGAATCTTTAATGCACTATCAGGTATGTCATAATTTCCTTTTTTGTTTACATCGTTGATGTTCAAACAAATGCATGATTTGACAACAGTCATTTTATTGGTTGTTAGTGTGCCTGTTTTATCACTGCATATAGTTGTTGCTGACCCCATAGTCTCACACGCAGCAAGGTGGCGAACAAGCGCCTTGTCATTCATCATTTTCTTCATGGCAAAAGCAAGGCTCAATGTAACAGCCAGAGGCAGCCCCTCTGGAACTGCAACAACAACAATAGTAACAGCAATAGCAAAATATTCTAGCAATTCTAGAGCCTCATCAGCAGACCAGCTCCATTGAGTTCCTATTAAAATCTTACGAGCAAGCAATTTTTGAACCAAAACCGCAAAAGTGACTATAGCAAAGAAAAGACCTATCTTTCCGATGACAGTTGCAACTCCGTTCAGTTTAACCTGAAGTGGTGTTTCATCATCTCCTCCTTCACTAAGAGTTGCCATGAGTTTTCCCCATTGAGTTCTCATCCCCACTGTTGTAACTAACATTTTGCATGAACCATCTTGGACCTTGGTTCCAGACATCAACCAAGGATTTTCGGCACTCACCATAACTGGTTCACTCTCTCCGGTCAAACTAGATTCGTCAATAGAGACTGCAAAACCTGAAAGGAAAAGACCATCTGCAGGGACTTGATCTCCTATTGAAAGATGTACAATATCACCAGAAAGTAGCTCATATATTGACAACTTTTGTCTGTAGCCGCTCCTTGTAACTTGAATAGATATTTTCTTTTTCTCTTTGTCAAGATCCCGGAACTGTAAAGATTGGCGATAATCACTTGTTGCAGTTACAAAAACTACCAGCAAGATACTTGCAACAATCCCAAGACCATCATGAGCTCCTTTAGGCCATCCTTCTGTTGCTATGCCAACAACCAAGGAGACAAAGGCACACATCGCTAGGATCATAAGTGTCATGTCATGAAGGGCTTCCCACACAAACACCCAAAAGCTTCGTTGGGGGCTTTCAGCAAACTTGTTTATTCCAAACACTTTTTGCCTGCGGGCTAGCCCTTCATTATCAATAGAAAGGCCATTTGTGGTTGATGTCTTAAGCTTTTCTGCAAGGCTCTCCACACCACCGTGAAATTTTAGCTTTTTAAGGTCATGAGCTTCTACAAGAGAGGCCGCCTCATCAGCACATACGTCAAAACCAGCTTCTTTTACGTCGCCAGGCACCTTGTAATCACCATTATGTGCTCCTGTGTACACCATGTCATGAAAGTAGCATACAAACAAAATACATTACACAACGGAAAAATAGCATAAATTTGATCATGGCAGAATGAAGAACTTGCCTTGTATAAATTGAAATGCAGCCTTTGACACCAAAACTGCAATCCTTAGCTTCTCCTAATCATTCAAGACAAACCGATGAGTCACTAATTTGTAACCACTAAGACAAAATAGTTCAAATTAAAAATATCAAATGCAAAATACATAAATCTTCAAAGAACAACAGACTGTTTACTTTGGGGCAACTCTATTCTACTCAACCTACTTATGAACTCCTAGAAACCAGCAAGTGCACCAATGAGTAATCTAAGCAACAGAGAAGGAACGAATTTCGTGCGAAAGAAGCTCAGATAGATGCATACAATCTAACATAACATTTCAGCGTAAAACTTATACCATAAAGTGTACTTAACTTACGTTTTGATAATTATATATGTTTCATAAAATGCAAAATAAATAAACGTATAACAAATTCAATTCATGCATTAGCAATCAATTGTCAATGAAGATCTATTCACCGACCACAATCACCATTTGTTTGTGTAGACGATTGAAAATTATACGAAAGACGAATAACCTGATTGGTACGTCGCATAGCAGCAGCCTCATTACGCTTGGATAGGTTTGCCGTGAAACGAAATCGCCTCTTAGGGTTCTTCACAACATGACAAAGACTCCTCCATTTCTGTAACACCTCATCGGAAGAATGCTTAGACTTCACGGCGTGAAAGTTCTGATTCAAATAGTTTTCCATCACCATTTATTCCTCAAAATCCCTCCACTCGCCAAATTTGTTCTCGTGTATACAGATCTGTCTACAAATCTACTTTGTTCAACCAAATTACACGACCAAATCTCGAAATCAACACTGATTTCCCCTCGTTTCCACACAACATCGCGTCATATGCGTCATATATTAACCTTATAACATTTGAACCAGAAATTGGGGCAAAATTTGATAAAGAGAAATGACGAAGAAGGAATCAGATTCTCGACGTGATTTGTTGATGAAAGTGATGACAATATGCATCCGAATAACTTTAGGCTAGAATTCTTCAAACTTGAAGGAGGAGAAACCGATGAAAATTGGTCCTTAATCTGCATTTACTGTACCAATGAAAGGAAATAGAAAATGAGAGATCGAATCGTAATGTCATTGCGTCTAGATGAAAGAATAAGCTTGGGTGATATGAAATTGATGGCGATCGTGTGTTGTTGGTTTTTGACGGAGAGAGATGAGCGAGCTATGGAGGAGTGTTGTTAGTTTATAATGGTTTCTTTCTTTATCATGACAATGTCCCGAAACTTATGGGCATAGAATGAACGGGCTTTTTTTCTATTTATTTTATTTGTTTCATTAAAACCAGACGTAATAGTGTCTTTAAAAGATTTTAAATTTAGTGAGTTTGATACAAATAAAATTTTAAAACAACTACATCTTATTTAAAAGAGGCTTCAAACTTATTTTTAGTTAAATTTTTAACGCGCATAGAAATAAGTGAGTGGATTTATTTTTTTTCACTTTTGATAACTTTAACTAAAAGGGTTTTAAAATCACTACACTTGTTTTATAATATACTTTAATAAATTTATGTTTGCCTAAGAATAATTTTAACTAATAAACTACTACACATAGTCTAGTAAACATAGAAAACAAGGATGATTGCTAAAAGATTATATAGCAAAGGGGAATGTTAAAATTGATTTATTAATGAGAATTTTTTTCATGCAACAAAAGTTACACTATATAACATTTATAAAGTAAGAGCTTTGTTGAAACTAGAGAGTTACTACAGGATTTTTGTTGACATCGTCGTCATTTACAGAGAGTGGTTGACCGGAGGTGATGGACTCATGGTTAGTAATAGTAGTAGTTGTTAATGGCGGAGCTTAAACTATATCGAAGAGGGGCGGGGGGGGGGGAATTAATTTTTTTTAGGGGGGGCGAACTTGATATTTATATAAAAATTTACACTACCTGACCAAAAATTTACACTATTGAACTAAAATTTAACACTACTTGCGAAAAAAACAGGGGGCAGCGGCCCCCCGGCCCTAGTGAAGCTTCGCCATTGGTAGTTGTGGCTCTGTTATTATTGTTGAGAGATGATGGTACTCTGTTTCTTCAACTAAAAGAGATGGAGATGTTGTAGGTTTTGAAAAGATGATGATAATTAAAAGTTTATTTTAAAAGTTCTTAAAAATTACAACTAATGTCTCATATTGAGGCTGTATATTAATTATGTTGCACACTTTGGAATAGAGATTGAGTGTCACGTAAAGAAGTGATAATAGTAGTTTTTATTCCTTGCTTTTTAGACGGTACTCAGCGTCACAATAATTGATAATGCCATCTAAATTATTTGAAGTTGATTGTTATCCGCACGTTGTGGTGGGGCCGTACGGTAGTTGTATGGCAGTTGGCGGTACCAATGTCTATTGGCTAGTATCGGTTTCTGAAAACATACAATACACAAAAGATACCCCATTTTGAATACAAACTTCTATATATTGGTACCAAATTTCTTCGGTATTATCATCATTTATGATATAATCTACGATGCCTAAAAAAACACATATCTTAAGTACAACTCTTTTTTTTAACAAAACTTATATCTGAACGCGAAGAAAAAAATTAAACAGAACAAAAGGTTATTTTTCAAAAAAAAAAGTTGACGTAAAAAGTTACTGAAAAAATCAAATTAGTAGAAATATTAATCGGTTCAAAATCGTATATTATATAATACAGGGGGTCAAGTTGAAATATTAGAAGTTTGAAGGTTTGAATTGAAAATTAAAATAGGGGTCTAAATTGTAAATGTGATGATGTAGTCGGCACCGACCTAGATGAATGAGAATGTATATATTTGTAACTAGTAGAATTCACTCACCCGGTGTGGTGGGTGTAGCATTTGATCTGTTTTGAAATGTAGAAACGAATCCATTTGAGTTAATTTTGTAAATCAAATTCATCATTTAGTCATTTTATTTATTTTACCATTTCAAATACAATCAAAGCCATTTTAAATACAATCAAAGTATCATTTTATCAATTTAATATAAACTTTTTTACAATTTATAAAAATAAATATTTTATAAATTTTATAAGATTTCACTAATAATTATTTGATTTTAATTATTAAACTAAAATAATAATTAATTTATCAATTTTTTTTTACAAATTTATAAAGTTTAAAAATGTATTTATAAACACATGAATTATTTATTAAAGTTTTATTATTAAAGTTTTATTAAGTTAGGTTTCAAGTTATAATTTCGAAAACTAGAATTATAAAGTTTTCACATAAAATGATAACAATAATAATTGTAGGGGCCTAAGTGCAATTTTCATTTGAAAACACCTTGCCCCCGTCGACCACCCATTCCCGACTGGCCTCCGATCGAAATCCGGCAATCACCAAAACCCCAATTACTGATCTATTAAGCCAAATCAAACCGTTCCTCAACATTCATTAGTAGGATCCGAACATAGTATCAGTTTTAATTCGATTAAAGATGCTATTATGATGCGTTTAACCCGAAACCGAACACCATTCAAATCTTGAGACTATTTTGACACAATTAACAACCAATTGACTGAATCAATCGTCTAGAAACTCTCATACAATCATTTTGAATTCAAACCTATGTAGATTCTGATTAAAATCATACAATTTCAGTCGAACCAAACCCAAAATGGCCGAATCAAAACATTGAACTCAAATGATATGAAACAGGTGAATTTGAAACTATTTAACAGAAGGGAAATGCTTTAATCGATCATTTCAATCTCACTGAACACTTAATTTCCCTTACTACATGCAACATCATCTTGGCATTTTTGAACCTGCAACTTAGTTGTGCACCATCTTTTGATAAATCTCGATCGAAATTTCTTGAGGTTTATCTCTCATTACTATTCTAAGAAGCTTTTGAAGTTATCAATTTATGTTGTCAGGATAACCATTTCACGAATTGGATTGTCCCACAGTGCAATTGTTTTTTCTTATAATCATCACACTAGACTTCGATCCGGGTAAATTACACACACATACACACTCGATTTTACACGGCGAATTAAAAGCAACATGTTTATTTCAATTATCAACATCAAATTAATGTTCAATTTGCTCAGATTCAAATTAGAGTTTATGCATGAATTGAGGTTTATTTTAAAAACTGTTTTTATAAATTTCAAACGGAGTAAAACAACAAGATTTGGGGCTTCTAGCGCATTGGCTAATGCGTTATATCTTAAATTTATAGATAATATTTATCATTTACTAATTTTTTATAAAAGTCTTTTCGGATAATTCGAATATCCGAAAATCCACAAAATCACTATCCGAATCTGAAATTTCGGATATTCAGGGTTCGGATTTTTGGATGTCTCGAATTCGATTTTGGATTCGAATATTTTTGAACACCACTAGTTCCAGCGACCACAACTACATCCGCCACCACCACCACTATATCCGCCACCACCACATCAGCCGCCACATACCATTCTAACCCCCCACCATTTTGGGTTCTTTTTTTATTCTAAACCCTAACTCCTCATCAACATCATCATCTTCATTGTCACCAACCAAAATCACCATCGCCACCACCAACCAAAATTATCAAATTTTCTCATGTTTTCAAAACCATCATGCAACCACCAAATAATATAATAAATACCTCTCCAATGACATCTTTATATAGTTACTAGTCATTTCTTAACAATTATTATATATCATAAAAATATTAAAGTTATTTACACAAATAGTTCCAGTAACTGAAACAAAATAACATATGTATCTACTAAACACATAAAAAAAGTAACAAGTCAGTCTCGCATAACTCACGTCAACTATACGCTTAAAATAAAGTAATAGAAAAGTTTAGGTCCGGGTTGGTCCGAATCAAATAAGCTTGTCTGACCCGAACCATAACCCCGGATATACCCACCCCTGCCTCAACCTTCTTGTCGACCCGCATCTCAACCCCCCTCTCTCCCTCTCTCTCTTCTCACAGTTCGTCAACGACAATGACCAGTGGACCAGGACTCTTTTCCGATATCGGCAAGAAAGCCAAAGGTGAGTTTCAACTCAGATCATCCAATTCTCTCTTTATAATCGTCCCTCATTCATCGTTTGATTGTGATATGCATGCATACAACTTTAGATTTAGTCTCTGTGCCCAATTTTTCATGTGGTGTTGCTTTATGTGTAGATCTGCTTACGAGGGACTACATATCGGATCCCAAGTTTTCTGTTTCAACCAGCAGTGTTACCGGAGTTGTATGTATCGATTGCTCTTCTTTTTCGGTTTTACTTGATTCTGTGATTTTGTGAAATGTGATGCATGGATTTAAGCTGTTCGTTAGGGTTTTTTAGTTAACATTTGCTACATTTGACTTGCAGTGAAGTTTTTACTCATGTCTCATATGTTAGGGGTAAGATTGATTCTTTCAGTAGAAAGTGGTTTGTAATGATCTTAGGACAATTGAAGATAATAACTAACTTGTAAGTAAGAGTAGATTTCAATTGGCAGACCCTAGAGTGATAGTAAGGGAAATGATTAGGGATTGGGTTTGATTTAGGCTGAAATGAGCTGTGCTAGTCCTGTTCATACTTCTCTTAGGTCAGTTACCAAGTGGGATTGCGGTTCGATATATTGCTTTGCTTTGTGAAGTTATATATCTATAGGTTCATTGTTTTTTTGGTAGTGTTTTTGTTTCCATTTTTTGTTTTTTTACCAGTGTTGGGAAAGATATACTTACTGATGTTCTTTCACTTGGTGCTCATTTGAGATTTATCCCTACACTAAAGGACACTTGCAAGTTAGGTAATAATATGTGAACTATTGAATTTATCAACAAATATTGCAGTGCATATGTTACTAGATAGAGATGTTCTTCCCTAGCATATGTGCAATGGTTTTTGGGGAGATTTGTTCATTCTAATTAGTAATACTGGCTCAGATTTTTATAATCTCTTAAGAAGAAAACATGCTGAAAGAAGATTGACTTACGAGTTACTACATGTTCATAACCTCTACAAGAAAGAATGTGCACTTTAGCTGACAAATGGAATTTACTTTAGAGTGACTAGTCGAGAGAAGAGGAACACACTTCAATGAAACGCCTTGTAGATGTTCTTAGAAAATATGATGAGTACCTTATCACATTATGAATTCATGAGTTTACTAACCCAGAAGATTAGCAAAAGACTATGTAAGACTAACCTTACAAACTTCTATCACATTTTCTTTTGTAAATATATTAACTAACAAACCACTATGTACTTTGTGGAGCCATGGAAGGGGAGTTTCACATAGTCCCCTAGGACTAGTAAGGGCCCTGATGCCAGGCTGTCATTTACCAACTTGAACAAAGCTAATCACTAATTAATTTGGTCAAACACTAACATACGAAGACGGTGCTGTAATATTTGCACTTCCTTTTGAGTCTTAACACTAACTTCCTTTTTTTTTTTTTTTATCATGTTCAGATGAAGAAGAAAGTTGTTTAACTTGTAAGTATTTATACCTTCTTTGAATAATTCTACAACTTGATTTTTCGTGCCAATATGATTCCACTCAACTTCATCATATACTTTTTCCTGATGAATAGATAATTCTCCTCTACATGCTTAGTTGTTACATGAAAAGTTGGATTCTTTGCTAGACCTAGACGTTATGCAGCCCATTGTCTCGATACATGTAAATAAAATTACGCACTGGTTGATGCAAGTTCTTCAATAATTGTTCAAGCAAATTGTTCTCTCAATCTGTCATGGCTGTGACTTTGTACCTTGTTTATGTTCCCAAAAGTATAGTTGGTTGTCCTTTGAATAATCAAGAGATTTGTCTTACTACATGATTGAAAATGCAATTAGAGAAACAATAATGATCTCCCACATATTAACTTTCAATGTTTATCGTTCTTATACAAAATGGCATGGTTAATCACAAGCATCACATCTCAACCTTGTGTAATTGCTTCGAGTAAATCTTTTGTGATTTTTGCCTATACCGAGTCATCATATGTGATTGCATGGGAAATATCGAGTTGAAAAAAATTAGTAGATTAGACTATCTACCAGGTGTTTCTTGTGATTATCTACACTAGATTCCACATGTGGTGTTAAGTTATCACTTTGTGACTTGAGTCATAAATTCAACAATCTTACCAATATCAACCTCTTAATGCTTGCTTTATATCCATAGAGCATCTTCCATAGCTTACACACATGATTCTGATGATCTTGGTTTTGAGAACCCATTGGTTGATTCTTGTAGATATCTTAATAACTCACCATGTATGTGTCCTTTACATCTATTCCCTACAAGTTCTAGTCTCTGCTAGATGTAGGTGCTAATATGATTCACAGTTGTAAACTTTGTCATTGTTTAGACTATACCCTAAAGTCAGCATCCAAGCTTCGTGCCTAAAATGATGCAGTTTCTTTTTCTGATTGCAGCATTTATTTACTTTTGATTTGATATGCACATGCGCACACACATATATATTTGAACAATTGAACAGCTTTCGTCATCTTATTTAATTTGGAATGGCTAACGTGACTTAAACTCGCATGCCATAAATCAGCTATTTTTCTAGTTCTGGACTACTTTTTACTTATGAACACTGCTATCATCACTTAGACATACTATTATGAGGTGATCACTGATCACATGCATATGCCTTACAATCATAGTTGTCAATAGCGAATAGCAGTAAATAGCAACTGTTAGGGCTAACCTTGTCATACTCAAAAGTTGAAGGATGCTAAAAAGTTTATTTTAATTTAGTAAAAAGATTTAGGATTTATATTAGTTTTATTTTTATTTGGTTTCCTAATTCTAGTATGTTTCTTGGGCATCAAGGTTTGTTTAGCATATATAGGAGTTATAGTTTAGGGTTTATGTACCTTCAATTTCAATCTCAGAGTTTTTTCTTGTTAAATCAATTGTTTGATTAAGTTGAAGAAGGCCAGAATTCCGACTGCAATAAGCCACCTATATGCTACGTAGCGAACAGTGGTAAATAGCTCTCGCTATTTCATATTTAGCGATAAGGTAATTGAAATTTTAAGAAATGTTTTACATAAAATAAATAAACATTTTTAGCTATTAAGTAGAGAAATTTTAAGTAAACATTACCGAAATAGCTAAATACTCTCTTTGGGTCGATTTTATGTTTATAAAATTAAATAAAATTGGTTATTTGTTTAACACAAAAAGTCAAAACTGGAATTTATATTTAGATGGAGGAACTACTATAATCAGTATGTGTAGATTGGTGTATCATAGGATGATGGTCTCTCTAGTTCCATCATTTCTGTTCTCTTTGTTTTAAAGATAACAGTAAAGGAAATAGTGTTAACTGGTTCCTTTATTGTTCTTTTGAATGCTAATTAATTTTTAGGTCTACACAAACATATAAACCCCTACTGAAGATAAACTAAAATAGGACATTATACTTTTTAGAATCCAGAAGAGTGAATTAATTGCATGATATGAAAGGTGGTTTTTAAATCTTAAAGTGTGAATATAATCATGATATGAATGCAAACGCTCCGGGTAATTGCGAAGTAGATAAATAAATGCAAGGCAATAGGCAATGCCCTTTTACTCGAGAGTTTAAGATTACGTTTGCAAGATCTCATATTGGCATGTTCCTTTAACATCATGCCAACTATGGTCCACTAATTTTTTCCAAAGAGCCGCCACTTGCTATATTACAGGATGCTAGTTTTGAATCCATGATTCTAACTAGAAATGAAATTAGATGAAACTATTGCATTAGTTATAAAGCAACAACTAAGAACATAGAGAGCATATTGATTATAACTCATATTGTGAACGATCAATGTTGTATTGTCTCTAAGCTTAAGTAAGCATAATCTCATATTACTTTATAATGCAGACACTTACATCAACTGCAACAAAGAAAGGCGGCTTGTCATCAGGAGACGTGGGAGTAGTGTACAAATACAAGAATACATTAATCGATGTCAAGCTCGATACAGAATCAAATGTATGTTGCTCACTACCTTCTTTTTTAATATATATGTCATGTATTCCTCTTAATATTGCCTTCGTATGGCAGATTGCTACGACATTAACATTCACTGATATTGTACCTTCAACAAAGACCATTGCCTCATTCAAACTCCCAGATCTGAAAGCTGGCAAGGTACATATTTCACTAGGTTCATAGTTTTATTTACTTATCTATTCATTTTCTTTTGTGTGCAATAGTGTGTTTTATACTGTTATTATGCAGGTTGAGGTTCAATACTTTCATTACCATGCTTCCTTGACATCAGCAGTTGCTTTAAATGAAAACCCGACAATTGATGTTTCAGCTACAATAGGTACTCCAACCTTCGTTATTGGTGCCGAGGCTGGTTACGAGACCTCTTCTGGTAAAATAACAAAGTACACTGCCGGCATCAGCATCAATAAACCTGATTCGTGTGCTTCCATTGTCTTGTAAGCTATTTTGTATTATTAAAATAAGAGTATATTCTCATATTGCGGTTTTGGTCCTTTTTTTACAGAAATTACAACGATGGTCCCTTGTTCTCCATGGTAGTCAAAGGTGCAAAAAGTCAGAAAAACCCTCTCTGAGTCAGCGCAAAGGCGCAAAAAAACTGGAAAAAACAGACCAAAATCTCCAAGAAAAACCGATAATTGGCCTGAACTAATCTAAAACATGTTTAAAACAGCTAAAATTGGTTTGGAATACAAGTGCGTCTTGCTTGTCTTGGGCGCGTGCTTTTTAAGCGTCTTTTGCCTAGGCGATAGGGTCACCCTTTGCGCCTCGAGTCTTTGACTACCTAGATGTTCACTCAGTTGTAACATGTTTGGTTCCTTTCACTAGCTGAGGAAAATATCGCGTTAAATTTATGTGCAATGTTCATGTAACCCTTTTATTTAAAAAACAGAAATAAATAAAAATACAACTACTCCATACTCCTACTTTCTTGATTTTACCCATTTTTTTAAGTAGAGGGGTATAATGGTCTCTTAAAAAATAAATGGCCCTTTACTTCAAGGACCAAAGATGTTAGTGTCCGAAAACTTTTAGACTAACATGTACTTTCTAAAAAATAGACCAAAACCGTTATATGGCTTTAAACCAACTGCAATTTACTCTGAAAATGTGTAAATTTCAGACTTCTACGAGTATATTTTTTACTAGCATCTGACATTACTATTTAGGGGTGACAAAGGAGACAGTATACGGGCATCATATATACATCATTTGGATGCATTGAAAAAGAGTGGTGCTGTAGGTGAGATTTCCAGAAGGTTCTCAACAAACGAGAACACTTTCACTGTTGGAGGGTCTTATGCAGTTGATAGTCTCACAGTGGTCAAAGCTAAGCTTAACAACCATGGGAAGCTAAGTGCACTGCTGCAGCATGAGATTATTCCCAAATCACTCGTCACCATGTCTAGTGAGCTTGACACCCGAGCCTTGGACAGAACCCCCAAATTTGGTTTAGCTCTTGCTCTCAAACCTTGATCACTCGTTGATTCGTTGAAGTTTTTCTGTTTACCCTTTGAAAGGAGCATTCAGTCAATAAGTAGTCCCGTTATGCATTGGGTTTTCAATGTGAACAACTAGAACACTCAGGGCGTTTTATCGTCCATTCGTTGTTATTTTTTTTCTGGAATTCAGTTTGAAAATTTCTTTTTTCTCTTGGTGGTGACTGTGAGATGGTTCCAGGAATTGGTGTGCATGTTTTGTTGTTTCGGCTATATTTTACATAAAGAGAATCAGGTCTTCTATGTTTTGAACAATTATTGGTCTAAATACACATTTGCAACATTCTGAGCTTGGTCTCTTCGAAAGCAGCCTTTTTATCTTATTAGATAGAGGTAAAGTTTGCTATTATTTTACCTTTCCAGACCCAATTATGTGCGTGAAATTTCCGTGGGAATGTTTATTTTGTTTTGTTTGTTTGTTCATTGCAATCTGATTTAACATCATAAATACAGCACAAGGCCACCTTGTAGTGCATGGTTGGTCCAAACTATAATTCTTCTTCATAATCCGAAATTGTTTTCATCCCATCATTATATTTGAATTTATTGTACCCCTCATAAATATCAAATATTTTGTTAATAGTCAGTTAAACGTTATTACTCAATATACTTCCTATAGATTTGATTACTTTTGAATTTCAAGCATATACTCACTCGTGTAGGCTTGGTGGTGTTTGATGATGTTGCAGCACCCAAGGGTTGTCAACCCATGGCTCTGCCTGGTGCTGCTGTTGTACTAGTCGCTTCCAAATAGTTTGCCCTTGACCTAAAGACCATCATAGCTGATAGCCAACCTATGCACTGATGTTGTACAATGTCGGATGGATTAAAAATCTCCCCCACGACCTTAGTGGTTTCATCATTCCGATTATTGTATGCATAACCTTTTTTAATTGTAGTAGGTTGAAAAGATTTGTATTGGAGCATCCTCGATTTTGTTTCCATCATGTGTCTTATGGCCCGAATTATATATCCTTCTTATGGTGGATACGTTGGCTGGGTTCTCTATGCTACATGACTTCATGTTTTGTTTCGGCAGGTTCACCACCAAATCAAAACTTCTTAGACTACCTGATTTCAAATAGATATCCCTTCAAATGTTGAGCAAGTTTGTGGTTTGTGAATTATCTATCACCACTAAAATCTAGCCAAACACTTCCCTTTCATATTTCCCTATCAATTGAAACTAACAATCCACTCTTTTTGTCCCAGCGCCTAACTTTAGGTGCTCATGTATATTCACGACTATGATTACATTTAAGTCGTACATTCAGGACGTCACTGGTTGTGTTTTCCTTTGATCATTGGGTGACTACAATACATCCATTTTCATGTCCTCTGATAAGAGCCCAACACACCAAATTATCACTAGACACAACCACGTGAAAACAACGCTACGGTTAGATATCTATTAACCTAACAAGAAATGAAAGAAATTATAACTTGATAGGTTTTAGACAAACCCATCTCCCTTGAAGATTCAACACTCATATGGTTAAGAAAGTTTTAATGCAATCTTATGTCGCGTCAAATAATCGGCGCAAATAACAAGAAATCTTACGTTGTGTCAAATAATCCACACGTATATCAAGAAATTTTACATCGCGTCAAATAACTTACACGTATTTTTAGAAATCTTGCACCGGGTCAAATAATTTTAAGTCTTGAGGACTTATATATATCATGTGAGACTATACAACTCATGTAGTATTAGAGGTTGTTTGGTAGTCTTTTAATGATCATTCATACCTTTAATGACTCGTAGCCTGTTAACGATAAAGAGGTAATCTCAATGTTGAATGGTTAAGATGTAACATTACAAGGTTACTTCTTAACCATTTAACATTAAGGTTATCTGTTAACTATTACAAAATTACGAACTATTAAAAGATAGTATCTTAATAACCATTAATATATTATCAAAATAACCCCTTAGTCGTTATTACCCTCCACTAACTTGTGTAGGTTGTTCCGTGTAGACCTACTCGAGCCATATAGGTGGCGGAACGTCTAATTTGACATGTGGCAGATATGTAAGGTCGATTAACAATAATACGACTTGTTTAATTTTTTATACCTTGATTCATATATTTATTATTCAAGTCTTAGGCAGCGACAAAGATCTGAAAACGACGGACATCCTAAGCTTCTACTCAACCACTAAATTATTCCATCTCCCAAATCTTACACCCACAGATTTTGTATTCATCAATCATCAATTCATCATCGTCATCAAACCTGATTGATAATGGCATCCTTCTCATCGTCATCATCTTCCACACATCAACTCTAACATCTTCACATTCAAACAAACGTCGTGAATATACAATTTGTTTCGATATCTATCATTCATCCTCAAATTTGTGTAAAATTGAGCTTCATGTCATCTACTCTTTCGCGCGTTATACCATTCCAATGATTCCTGTAAGAAATCGGTCACTGGTTGTCAATTCAGGTCTCTCTATTAACTTACTTGAAGCCAAATCGACGAAGGTAGGGTTTGCGAACTTTCCGACGACGACGGTCAATTACCGTCGGAAGTTGATGTCAACGTCGACGGACTTGGCTCCGGTGAAAGCGAAGGAGGATTCGCGAATGTCATCGTTAGAAACTAACAGTGAAATCAATTCGAACGAAGCTGGAGTTATCAACAGTTCGGATGATTCCAGAGGTACTAATTACTAAATGATGTGAGTTGTAAGATTGACTTTGTGAATATTCTCTAACGATTTGTTGAAATTAGGTTTGATACGTGATGATGTATCAACAAATGGAAGGAGATCCACTAATATTGTTTGGCATAAATGTTCTGTGGAGAAAAGTGATAGACAAGAGTTGCTTCAACAAAAAGGTTGTGTCATTTGGATTACTGGCCTAAGTGGTTCAGGTTAGTTCATATTTTGTGTTAATGTTGGTAAAGTGGTGTATTCCGCGATAAAAATGTCATGGGTTTACATATATCGCCATTTTAGAAGTAGAGTAGTTGCAGCTTTAGGATTGTGTTTTGCTCAGAAAGTACAAAGATAATGTTTTGTAGGAATATTCAACTTATGTGCATAATCAAGTCTTTGTAGATTTGAATGTTTGGTGGATTGTTATTGCTTGTATACAGTTATCAATATGCCAATGAATTGAAGTATGTATCATTCATCGTATGAATGTGATTCAGGTAAGAGCACATTGGCTTGTGCGCTAACACGAGCCTTGCATTCTCGAGGGAAGCTTGCATATGTCCTTGATGGTGATAACGTTAGGCACGGTCTTAACAGTGATCTTACTTTTCGAGCAGAAGACCGTACTGAGAATATAAGAAGAATTGGTGGGTTCAATTCAGTCCATAGCTCTTTATAGTACTCGGGTTTGCTGTACGATTGTATACTTATTATGGACTTTTAGGAGAAGTTGCAAAGTTGTTCTCTGATGCTGGAGTTATCTGCATTGCCAGTGTGATATCCCCCTACAGAAAAGATCGCGATGCTTGTCGGTCCTTACTTCCAGAGGGAGATTTCATTGAGGTTGGTTCTACTTGTTTATGTAAAAATTTGAGCTTTTGCTGATATTTTAGTTTGCATTTTTGTAACGATTCACATAACATTGTGATTGATAGGTTTTCATGGATATACCTTTACGTGTTTGCGAGGCTAGGGATCCAAAGGGTTTATACAAGCTTGCACGTGCCGGAAAGGTCAAAGGTGAGTTATGGTCATTGGTCAAGATCCAAACTTATTACATTACCATTAGAGCATCACCGATAACAAGTTTTAAAAACAACTTAAAACATGTCTAGTGTACTAACACGTCATAAAAACACACGTCCTTTAAAATCTTAAAAAATCACTCCAATAAGAAAACTCAAAAACATTACCACATAATCACCACTTTTTTGTTTTTAACCACTCATTTTTTCTCTTTAATATATCCATATATACAGTACATGAGGCCCATATCTATTCATTTTTTGATGTTTTTGAGGAAGAACAATTGCATCAAAAACATCCCCACCCAATGGTTCTTGGTCTAAAAAACGGATGATGTGGCGATTTTGAGGGCTAAAAACGCCCTATTGAAGATGCTCTTATGTTGGCTGATTTTCTGTTTTAGTGAACTTTTCTTGGTGGGGTTGGGGTGGTTACTTTAGTTTGCCGCCTTTTGTTTATTTGTTATATGTTTCTTTGATATAAACTGTGGATTATGTTTATACCATCGTCTTCACAGGTTTTACAGGGGTTGATGACCCGTATGAGCCACCACTAAACTCCGAGGTATGCTTAGCTTTTAACATTAGATGTGTTGGAACTTTTAAGTAGTTTTAAACTCAAGCAATCACGATGAGCCTTCGTGTGATTCTAAAAGTTGAAATAGTTGGTATAGTACTTGAAAAACCATTCATGTGGGTAAAACTGAAGTATGTGATTGATCAAGTATGTAATTTGAAATGTGCAGATAGTAATACAACAGGAACGGGATGTGTGTCCTTCACCCGAGGTTATGGCTGAGAAAGTGATATCTTACCTGGATGCAAACGGGTATTTGCAGGCATGATCCTGGAAGCACCCTCTCATGTGTATGTATATGCTGCAAACCCGAAGTCGTAAGGAATGGTCATGTCTCCAGGAAATAACTCATTTCCTGGTTCTTTTCCTTGATAATCTCAGTTAACCAAGCAGTTAATTGCTTTCAAATGTCAAATGTTCCTTGCGCCTCTGCTCCCCGGGTTGGTTAGATATAAGTAATTGTTGTGTATGGCTAGATAAAGAATAAGGATTATGATTTAGTTATGTTATATTGTTATATACTTTTTTACTTTAACCGGTGTTATAATTAATTCTCGTAGATGCTTATGGGTTATTGTTCCTGCATACCTTTGGATATAGCGAGCGTTTGTAATGGCAAGCCTCTTGTACCGATTAATATTCTTTGTTGATGGCTTTGTTTTCTGTTACTCAGGTCGTGGAATTACCCTCCTCTCGTCTGTAGCCAATGTGCTCAAAACATACCTTTGGGTATATTTGTTTGCCACATATGACACGCAATTAAATACCTAAAATCTGTTCTAATAAGAATCAATATGATCGAAGTAAGAACACAAGGCATGAGAGGGGAAATACAAAACTGTTGCATCTTTGAAATAACTAATCTTAACTTGATCGCATTTGTCTAGCAATAGCAGGCAACCATCTTTCCCCGCGAACCTTTTTCAACTCTGCAACTCTCTCTTCCTCTCTTTTGGCTTTCGCTTTTGCAGCTGCATCTCTTGCTTCTAATTTAGCCAAAGACCTTTCAGATGCTTCCTTTGCTGAACATATAATATCATTCCCATCAACAACAACCGATTTCAGTTGCTTCCTAAACTGAAAAAAGAAATTTAAATATCAACACAAAATATAACAGTTGCATACTGCAAATAATACAATAAGTCAAGTTAAACCTTTCTTGATTTCTCATCAATCTCCACATTAGGAACTAGTCTTGGTCGCTTTAGCGGCCCTTGAAGTTCATCTGGCACAACAAAACCACACACTTATATTTGGAGGTGTATAAACAAACTTAGGGATGTAATTAGATTATGAGCATTCAATCAGCTTACCGACTTGATCAAACACAATGCCGGGCGGGGCATCTCTAAACAGTCTAACACCACCTCCATTTATGATGGAATGGTCTTCTGCAACTTCTGTGGGTTCTTGTCTCACCACCTGTAAGCTTTTCTCTAATATGTCATCCAATAACTTCTGTGCCTGTTGTCATTCGCAAACAATTGGCATCAAATAGGTAGGCTAAGATATTAAATCATAAATTAAGATTTAAGATAGTGGTCACAAACTCACAATGTGAGTTCAAATGAGAATCAAACTAAAGAAACAACTTTCTACAGGAGCGAAGAAGAAAGAGATCCCGGGGAATCCATTGAAACTAGCACAAATTCAATCACGTAATTGGGCGTAAAGGTCAAACGAAAACAACAAAACAATAACGCAATACATGAATCATGATCATCTAATTGTAAGTAATTGATAATAAACTACAATCCGAGGGCAAAAGTGATGAAGAAATACCTTGATTTGGTAGAGTTTGATGTTCTTAGCGTCCGCTTTAGCAGGAGAACCGGCGGAGCTAGTGGTTGTCCCGTTGACCACCGTGGAGCGGTTGGAAGGAGTGGTGGTTGCGACGGAGTTTATGGCGGCTCTCCACTGAGCGTCGCCGTCTTCCTCCCCACTGCTGCTAGAATCGCCACCCATTTCGGCGGAGCAATGTTTTCTTGCACAACAATTGTTTAAACTTTCAGTTTTGAGGGGGCCGTGGGTTTGGGCTTGCTTTAAAGTATACTGAAACCCAACAAGTTTCATGTTTGGGCTTCTGTTTGTTGATATCTGAACAAGAATTTATTAAGGGGTTGTTTGTTAGTTTTTTAATTGTAACTAGTTGTAACTCGTTCGCGCTTCGCTGCGGGTGTAAAACAATCTTGATGCCACGCAGTTATATAGTTTCCGATATGGCTCAAAAATGGTGCATCTTTTGGGCTGCAAAAGGCTAGTATGTCACGCTAAAACGACTAATACAACATATGTTTCCGTATCGTCATCACCCATAAAGCGTCAATATTTATCGCCACTTTTTCCGGTCCTTTAATTTTGTCTGTAATATTCTTTGTGATGCGTATTACAAGTAGCGATATCAAATTACACACAGAAACAATGGTTCTTATGTTTGCAAACAATCGCTTGCCATGCCAATGTAATACATTTGTTTTCTTATCGTTATTGCCTATCAATGGTGGAGGTTTCAAGTTGATTTTAAAATGAATTTGGCTATCAATGTTTGCTAGCATGAATTTACAAAATACAATCCAAAAAATGAGAAGAGAAAAACATCACTTTATGAGTAAAAAAAGAATCATTATATGAAAAGTATGTGGCTAAAACAAAAACCAAAGAATGACACTATTTCTTTCATTTGCTAAATTAATATATAGGTTAATTAAAAGATTATTTTTTAATAATTTTTTTTTCAATTAATGGTTAATAGGTAATTTTAACGTAGACTTGTTAAGATATACCATTAAAATACTATCAAACAACCCCTATGATTTTATTATATACGCAACTCAAACTTTTGGTTTGAAACATTAAAGTTGAGTTTTTTTCCAAATGGGTGTTAATAAAAAATTTATTTACCAAAATGGGTGATTTGGTAAATATTTATCAAAATGGGTGTTTTTTGAAAACTTTTCTCTTTCTCACTCCTAATGTTATTGGATAAACCATATTATACCTAAATTAATGTTTTTGTTTTAGAAGTTAAGAAAAAGTTTCTAATACAATTGAAATAATAATTTACTGGATTCTCATTTTTTTAAAAGGTTTTCTTAAAAAATTTTGTTTAGTTCTTTTATCTATTTATATGATATATAATTATAACATCACATTTAATTTTGGTCAACTTTGGTGAATTTTGTTATCATACATATAAATAAAATACAATCAAGTTGATGGTTATACCCTTTGTTTGATTTCTAAAATATTTTTAAAATAATTTAAAAACATAATAGTAAAAGGCAATTGTAATAAAAAAAATACAAATGAGCTTTTCAGAAACGTTTTAAAAAACTATCATTTTTAAAAAACTATCATGGTTAATTTTAGTCAATTTTAAGTGATAACAATTGACGCAAGATGACTTTGAACCCTTAAACTTTTTCAAAAACTTAAAAAGGACTTCTAAAAAAGTTTGAAAAAAATTAGTAGATGAACATAAACACACATAATAAACAAACATATTAGCAAATGCAAGCAAATACAATTGAATAAACAAACATAAAAAAGTTGGATGTTTACGACTAACAAGCATAAGATTAGACTGTTTTGTAAAATATTTAATGTAAATTTAGAATATCCGCTTATAAAATATTTCTTATTTTTTACGAAAGTTGAGAACCCAATAAATTGATTTTACACACTTTTGAAAAACCGACCTTTTAGTGTAAATAGATATAAAATATTTCTTAGGCATTTAAAAAAAACAAAAGAAGGATATACCCATTCAACAATTTATAGTATTGTATTTTTATTTAGGATAACAAACAATCATGAAAGCTGACTACATAAAAAAAATTAGAAAAACTTTTTAAAATTGAGAATCTAATAAATTGTTTTCTTGATTTCATTAGAATTTTTTAAAAATAAATACATGAAATTAAATGTAAGTTGGTTTATCCAATAACATTATGAGTGAGAAGGAAAAAGTTTTTTAAAAAACACGCATTTTGGTAAATATTTTTTAAATCACCCATTTTGATAAATAAGTTTTTAATCAACACCCATTTGATAAAAAAACTCAATAAAGTTTGATACTCACTAAATTAAAGGAATGGTTTTTTTGGTATGTTCATATTGTAATCATAGTCTTTAACTGATAATTTCTTTTCACAAGAGATTCTTGCAGTGGGTGAGCGTTAAGGTTTGATTTAATTTTTTTCAAAATGATCATAATATCTTTTGTAATTTAAAAAGTTAAATTTAATCTTAATTTAGAAAGATAGGAACCCACATAGAAAATCTAGGTAGCGTTTGGTACGTAGGAATGAGGGACGGAATGGAATGAACCATTAAGGCTAAATGAATAAAGACATGTTTGGTTGGTGAACGTAATGGAATTAACCATTATATAGTTGATTCCATTCCCTCAAATTCATTCCATCCATCCCCCCTTCTTTTTTTTCATTCCATCCCTTCTTTCATCATTAGTCACCAACGCCACTCACTCACCCACCGCCAACGCCAACCACCGACCACTAGCGCCACTAACCGCCGGCCACCACCATCGCCCGCCACCACCTCCGCCGGAAACCACCACCGCCGCCGGAAACCACCACCGCCCAACACCGTCGTCGGAAACCACCACCATCGGCCGGCCACCGCCACGCCCGGAAACCACCACCGCCGGAAACCACCACCAGCCACCACCATCACCGCCCACCGTCGCCGCCTGAAACCACCATCGGGCACCACCATCGCCAGCCACCACCGCCGCAGGAAACCACCACCACCGCCACCGGAAACCACCGCCCCCGCCGCCGGAAACCACCACCTGCCACCACCATCGCCGGCCACCACCGCCACCGGAAACCACCACCGGCCACCACCGCCCCCGGAAACCACCGCCGGCCGCCACCACCACCCGCCATCACCACCATAACTACTTTTGTATTTCATTATTTCGTTTTTTCATACCTAACAAACAACACAAAGTAATGATTCATTAATTAGGGTAACCAAACAGGACAATGGAATGTAATGATTCATTTCATTCCCTCATCCATTCAAATATTCCATTATCTCATTCATTTCATTCCTTCGTTCATTTCATTATCTCATACCAAACATACCCCTAGTGTACACTGAACATACTAACCATTGTTAGTCATTGTCACAAACCCGCCTCTCCGACCACCTACAATGCTTGAAAGTCGAACAAAGACGGAGGGGGGGTGGGAATGTGTACCGGCCACCAAAATTGATTTACGTGGCAAGAACCGCACCACCAGCAAGGTTAGGTGGAATTAAAGAGAAAAAACTTTGTTAAAAAAATTAATATAATAATTTAATATATACTTTTATATATTTGATAGCACCACATTTTTTTATTTTTAACACATTTTAGCAAGTATGAATGCGACTTAACTAGAGATGTTCAAAATTAGATATCCGGTTTTTGGATATCCGAATTTCGGATAGTGGATTTCGATATCTGAATTCGTATTCAAAATTTCGGATTCGGATACCTGAATACTTAAAAAGTATGTATTATTTAACATTTTTTATAAAAAATTAAATAATTTTTATTTAAAAGACATTCGGATGTCCGAATTCCTTATAAAATATCTGAAATATTCAAATATATACAAAGTTTTCTATTTGATATTTATTATCTAATATTTTTTATAAAAATATTTCAGATAATTCGAATATCCAAACATCCAAAAGTTTCAAAAACATTATTAAAATTCAGAATCTGAATTTTCAGATATCCAAAATTTTAACTATTTTGTGTTTTGCATCTAAGTCTGAATAGTTTTACACCCCCTAAGGCCTAAACTAAACTTATTAAAAAAAACTTGAGGACTATTCACCGCTAGAAATAGGATTTTGGCATATTTTCTCCCTATGAATGGGCTGATGTCAAACTGGGCCGGATCTTTGACGTATTTTCCCCCATTCACAAATGGGCTATTCGCCTGATATTGTCCCGCCGACGACCCCGACCACCGCGGAACTGCGGGCCTCCGTTACCGTAAGGCGGCTATTCGGATACATCAGCGACCACCGTATCAGATCTACCTCCCATAATCTCCCGATTTCGTTTCTTCATTATCAGAGAGAAAAGAGACCTCTGCTATCACTAATTTCAATCACTATTCCGGCGAACTCTTACCGAAACCCTAATTCTCTGTAAGTTAGAAATTTTGAAGAAAGATGGGGAAGAAACAACACAGCAAAGATCGTATGTTCATTACGAAGACGGAGTGGGCTACCGAGTGGGGCGGTGCGAAGTCTAAAGAACTACGAACGCCGTTTAAACGCCTTCCGTTTTATTGCTGCGCGTACGCACTTTCTTCCTCAATCGGAATTCATATGTTGTTTGTGTACGTAATTTGAAATTTTGAATATTGAATTTGCAGGCTGACGTTTACTCCGTTTGAAGATGCTGTGTGCACTGAGGATGGCAGTGTGTTTGATATTACGTGAGTGTTTCTTATCTTAGATGGTTTAGTGATTTTATTTCAGAAAATGCTTTTTGGGGATTTTGGTTTTAGTTTGTTGGAATTTAATTGTTTTGGTCTTTCTTTTGTTGGAATTTTGAGTTGTGTTCTTTGGATTTGTTTAGACGGCCTGTTACAAGTTTACTTTATGTTCGATGAA
Organism: Flaveria robusta; assembly: GCA_025506415.1. Taxonomy (NCBI): domain Eukaryota; kingdom Viridiplantae; phylum Streptophyta; class Magnoliopsida; order Asterales; family Asteraceae; genus Flaveria; species Flaveria robusta. The sequence continues at coordinate 18,391,077 of CM046469.1, read as the reverse complement.
GTTAAGAACTTTTTAGTTATCAGTTGAATGGTAGGGTTTAAGCTATTCATGTTTGGTGGTAGCTAAAAGATAATGCCTCCAGGTATGAAGCTTTGAAATTTGAAGTGCTTGCGTCTGATCTGCATTAGCTCATGAACTCAATAGGAAGTCCCTTTGTTCTGATAAGTTCCTATTTTGATTTGGGGGTGGGGAGTCATTAAACACTTGAGACTTTGAGAGTAACATATGTTTTAAAAGAATCCTGATAGGTTCATTATTTCAACTTTCAAGAACAGAGGGTTATCTTTTTAACTTTCATTGCTTGCGGCAACGAACAGTTATTTATATAGTTAAGGTTCTGTGTACTACAATGTCTTCTTTGCTGGTACTTGGTATGATGCTTGTTTCTACCCGCTAGACTGTTTTCTGTTTGAGCTTATTTATTAATTTTATGCTGTAGGCACATAATTCCCTACATAAGGAAATATGGAAAGCATCCTGTTTCTGGAGCTCCTCTTAAACAAGAAGATCTCATTCCTCTAACGTTTCACAAGAACTCTGAAGGTAACTTCATCTGTCCTATTCTCGTATGCACGATTGCTCCTACCAGATGCACCAGCTGTCTTGCAACTCTATTATCATTTTATTCTTAATATAAGTGATGTACATTTAGGATACACTGACACAGTGTATTTTCTCACATGGTTTTAAAAAGCGCACTTGAGGCGTGAGGCCGTTTAGGAGATTGGAAAGACGCCTTAGGTGGAGGGTTTGGAGGTGGCGTTTCTTGCACATGTTGGCCAAAGTTGTCAAATTTAGGGTCTGAATGAGTCTGATGAGTAAAAAAGACAAATAGGACGTAGAGAATTTTGAATGATGTATATAACCATGGTCTTGGAGCGGCTGACACCTTTTAAAACCATGGTCTATCATAATGAGGAATGACGGCTACTTTAGGACTTGACACTTTTTAAAACCATTGCAGGGTCTTTCCCTATCTGTCTTTCTGTTGACATTTATTTTGGAAATTTCAGAACATTTTAACATACTAGTTCTTGCTCAATGTAATGAACTGTAGATATTTTTATCATTTTTCACAAACTCCTTTCATTCGTGCAAAGATCTAGCTGTTAGCAGCAGTTCTTTAATTTCCACTGAAATATGTATTAAACTCATGGACGCCAAATTTCAAAGTTTTTTTTTTTTTAATTTTTTTTTAATTTTTTTAATTTTTTTTTTAATTTTTTATTTAACTTCTGTGAAATCTAATTCTATTTGTAGGAGGGTATCATTTTTTTTAAACTTCTGTGAAATCTAATTCTGTTCTGTAGGAGAGTATCATTGCCCAGTGTTGAACAAGGTGTTTACAGAGTTCACACATATTGTCACTGTAAAGACTACCGGAAATGTTTTCTCTTATGAGGTTTATATCTGTTTAATCATTCATAAATATATTATCTTATGAACTATTTTTTTTCTCACAACAAATGCATCCATCTCCATATCTTGCACAGGCAATTAAAGAATTGAACCTGAAAACAAAGAACTGGAAAGAGCTTCTAACTGATGAACCCTTTAAAAGAGAAGACATCATTACCATTCAGGTAATGCAGTTCTTACTTGTCTGTAATGTAATACATATGTATGTGGTTTTTCTTATATGTGTATACCTTTGTAGAATCCGAATGCAATTGATAGCAAAGCTCTTGTTAATTTTGACCATGTGAAGAAAAACTTAAAAGTTGATGACGAAGGTAATGTAATCTCTTTACTAATCCAGATATGATGTTTTTATATTCACGATGGTAATAGTTAAAGGAATTTTGAATTTCTATTTCAGAAAATATGAGTGATCCAACCTACAACATAAATGTGAGAGGTGATATAAAGCAGATGCTAAAGGAGCTTAAAACAGAGAAGGGACGGGAACTTGCATTGCATGGTGGTGGTGGAAGCAAGGCTCAGAATGAAAGAGCTGCTGCACTTGCTACCATTTTAGCTGCTAGAGAACGCATTAAAGATAATCCTGAATCAAAAGGTGAAGGTAAATCTCAACAACAGGCTTTCAGTATTGTTGATGCTGCATCTGCTTCTGTTCATGGAAGAAGTGCTGCTGCTGCTAAGGCAGCTTCAAGTGATAAAACTGCTGCTCGAATTGCCATGCATATGTCTGGTGATAGGACACCCGTAAATGCTAAGATGGTTGGTTTTCTTAATAATTTTATAGATAACATAAAAAAAATTATCTGTGATCATAAGTTTGCTTCTTGTATTCTCTTGTTGACTTGTTGAGTACTTTTTTTTATAGGTAAAGAGTCCTTACACAAGTGGTGCAACATCTAGATCTTTTACATCTACATCATATGATCCAGTCACAAAGAATGAGTTTGAATATGTGAAAGTTGAGAAAAACCCAAAGAAAAAAGGTTATGTTCAGTTGCATACTACCCATGGTGATCTAAACATAGAACTACATTGTGATATAACTCCAAGAGCATGCGAGAATTTTATCACTCTCTGTGAACGCGGATACTACAACGGAGTAGTTTTTCACAGGAATATACGGTACTTCGTTTTCTAATTTGGTGTTATCATGTGTTTTAATTCAAGTTTTCTGACATTGTTGCACATGATTTGCAGGAACTTTATGATCCAAGGTGGTGATCCAACTGGGACTGGTAAAGGAGGTGAATCTATATGGGGAAAGCCCTTTAAAGATGAAGTAAACTCAAAATTGCTTCATTCTGGGAGAGGGGTTGTTAGCATGGCAAACAGCGGACCCCACACTAATGGCTCACAATTTTTTATCTTGTACAAGTCTGCAAATCATCTAAATTTCAAGCATACTGTTTTTGGTGGAGTTGTAGGAGGCTTAACAACTTTGTCGGTGATGGAGAAGGTACCTGTTGATGATGATGATCGACCTCTGGTTAGTCTTGCCCTCTATTTTTCTCACCTTATTCTTCATTTTCTAATTGAGATTTGGTTTCCGTTTTGCCCTTTATTTCATCACAATGAACTAGCTTTAAATCAACTCATAATGGCAAACAGTTGGTTGTCATGAGGACCTGTCTTATGATGAAACTTATTACATAGATACAAGCTACAAAAGATAGCCCTTACAGTAATCATCAGCTAACTAGCTATTTTATTACTAAAGGGTTTATCTGCGTAAAGACATCACAATAGTTATTTTGTCATGCATTTAGCTCTCACCTACAGTGTTCAATCAAGTAATAGCTAATTCTAAGCGATCTGACAATGAAATATGCAAGAAGCATGATTTTTCTTACGAGTAATGATGGGAAGTTTGGCCAAGGTCATAAACTTGGGTCAATTTGTCTTTATTATCTATTAACTGCTTGGGTCTGATTGGGTGTTTCTTGCTTTAAATGTGTAAATGGGCCGATTTGGAGAACACTGAAATCCTACAATGGGTCATGCGGTTTTATATTTGTCCAGCATGCCTCAAATCCAACTTAACACTATTCTTCTTTGGTATTAAAATTGGAATTGTGAAAATGTCAAGGAAGATGGGGGAGAACAGTTGAGGGCTGATGTAGATTATGGGATTTCTTTTGGTTGGATGAGTCATGAGTGTGTGGAAGAGCAAGTGACTGCCATATTCTGTGGTTTTTTTCATGTGGGTTACAGAATTCCTTTTGGTAGGAACTAGCAACCGCAGTGAACGAGTTAAAGTAGCTTTGGGACTAATTACTAAAAATAGTTGCAATCTTGGTAATATGAAATTTATTATACTTGCATTTAATAACATCTTAGTTTTTAGTTAATGAGATTCACAAGAAACTAAAATAATTAAAAAATTAGCTGTTCTACCTGAGCAACCCAGTTCAGCACCCAGTTGATCCGATTATAAATTGGCTCATTCTGACCTGTAGCCAAGCCCATCCATTTTGCAACCTCTACTGACGAACATTATTTTTGCATACCAGTGCATCTCTGTTTAGACTTGGTTCATAATTTGTGTTTCCAAGATTCAGATATATCCTTCATGCCAATGTTTTAAAGCTAAAGATAATCAATCTATTTTCTGTATTTTATCCAGTTTATATGTTATAACATGTTCATTGTGTTTGGCGCTTGTGCAGGAAGAGATAAAGATAATTAGTGTATCGGTGTTTGTGAATCCTTACTCCGAACCAGATGAAGAAGAAGAGGAAGAAAAGAAGAATGAAATCGTCGAGGATGAAGAAAACGTTAGTGACTTGGTGTCTTCATGACCATATAATGATCTGATTTTTCTTCTCATTTTTTTAAACTTAGGTTTCTAATAAATATTCATGTATTTGGTGCATATGTTCAGGAGAAGATTGGATCATGGTACAGCAATCCCGGAACCGGTGCTGAAGCAGAACCTTCAGGCGGTGTTGGTGTTGGTAAATACCTGAAAGCAAGGACCGCTAAGGTTGATTCAACCCCTGCACCTGATGGTGGCAATGCTGTACAGAAGAAAAGAAAGTTGGGTGTAACAACACAAGAACTCAAAGATTTTTCCGCATGGTAACACGTTTCATTCCGGTTGGATCCATCTCCAATTTTCAACTAGCATGGACAGAACTAAAAGGGTACATTTCCAGACAACCAATTCCCTATTAATAGAGTATCCAAGATGGTTGTTTTCTTGTAGTTTGTAGTTTAACTCCCAAATGGTCATCTGTAGAATACATTTGAAAATTTTATATTGTCCTGGGAAGGGATAAAATTGGCCGGGTGATGGGTTTTAGTAATCCCTTCCCATGCTTTTATACCTGATTGTGTTGTATTCTTGTCTCATACCTATCATGCATATCTGTTTATGATCTTATGTGATTAAAAATTTCTTGTTGGAAGTCTCGTAAACTCATCATAAACCTGAAATTAACTACATCTCAAAAATTTCTATATTATTAATACTTTTAAGTTTCTTCAAAATACTATTACTTTTATTTTTAAGGCTATTTAGGAGTAGCTTGGGGGGTTTTAAAATGAAATATCGTCATTAACAAAAAGATATAATATATTCAGTTTTGATACTGCTAAACAAGTATGTGATTACTTGTAGGTAATCCGGTAGTTGTCATCTAATACCACACTTGTTATAAAATCACTTGTTTTAAAACTATAAAAAGTTTTATAACTAATCTGTCTAATAATAAATTCAATATTATTAGGTAATAAAGTCAATAGAAGGTGGTATATATAATGTCATGTCATATTTGTTAGATGCCATTTTCATTTGTTTGTACTTTTAATTATATGACTGAATTGACATTTAAGTACCGAATCAGAACCTTTTTTGACCAATAAAAATATGGTGGTTAAATGAAAAAAGAAATAAAAAGACCCACAATCAGACATGACTTGCCACTTTATCCCTGCTTGACGTTTCATCCGTCCATTAGATTATATTATTATTATCCAAATAATAATTCTATCTTTTGTTTAATAGCATTTTTCAAATGGCCCGACCCGGCTTAAAAATATGTCCAACTTTTTTTTTTTTTTGACATATGAAAAAAACGAAAGAAGTTGGCTGCTTACTTGTTTTATATTGTTTTTGAATTTACATATTTTAAAAGGAATCATGTGTAACTTAAAATTTCAAATTTGCTAATACGTTGCATATTATTTATTTTTTCTAGGAGAAAATTTAATTATTTATTTGTAAAGATAAATCCGTGAGAGTTAAAAATTATATAAGCTTAGGGTATCCAAATATAATTATTTTTGTTAATGTTTTCTCTTATTTTGTGTAATAAAACTTAATTTTTTAAGAGGAAAAACGGTTAATACTTCATGTTTACGATATTTATCCAATTATGCAATTGAACAAGTGACAAGTACAAGTGCTTTAGGTATTCAACACATTTGAATGAGTATCGAATAAGTATTAATTAACATGAAAAAATCTTGTAAAGTAGCCCAACTTTTTCCAATAAATGTATGTTTCCGCTTATGTGGTTTGTTCAAATTGTCACTCCAATCTAAAAAGTATTTTTCTTCATTATGACATTGTACCTTGTAATTTTTTTGACACTTCAGTCTTATAGTTCTATATAGTCTATTTCTCGGTTAATATTTATTGAAATTTGACCAATATGCCTTTGGATTAAAGTGGCAACCCAGTCAGCTACATTTGCTTTTATGTAATTTTGTAAATAATAAAACAGTAGATCATCTTAATAATATTTATTATATTAAAAAAAATAATAAAAAAGTATGTATATATATATAAAAGATATAATTTTCATATGTTATTCTTCAACTTCTACAATAGGTAGAGATGGACAAGTTTCAACCTAGAGCACAAGCTTGTGTATTTGTTAGTTATCCATTTACGAATAAAGGATATGAACCCTAAACTTTAATACTTGTAAAATTCTTCTCTTCAGGGATGCCTACTTCCATGAACACATTTTCCCTTTTTTAAAGGCGTTTGGTTGGAAGGAATGGAATGGAATTGAGAAACTAGTATAATTTTCAAGTAAAATTGTGTTTGAGTGAGTAATTAAAAGTAAACCCAAGGGAATGTTTCACCTCAAATTCCCTTGGTTGTGGGATTTCAAAATCCTTCCACCTAGAGAGGGAATTTGAAATCGAGAGGGAATTTGAAATCCCACAACCAAAGGAATTTGAGGTGAAACATTCCCTTGGGTTTACTTTTAATTGCTCACTCAAACACAATTTTACTTGAAAATTATACTAGTTTCTCAATTCTATTCCATTCCATTCCATTTCTTTCAACCAAACGCCCCCTTAATGACATCTATCAAATGTTAAATTTAAAGATCTTGTTGTTTCTCAATTTTTTTTCATGAAATTTTGTTCCTTATTCTGATCACAGTTCTCAAAATCCTTTTGGTTCTTCACCTTTCATTTAATCAAACTCTCCTATTCCATTCAGAAGATCTTCAAGAACTTCCACTCCTCTTTCTTATGCACTTGATTACTTTCGTAATTCTACATCTACTTCTTTTTCTACTGAATCCTCCTTTTCTTGCATCATATTATCACGAGTTTATATAGTGCTTTTGCTTTTGTCAATCTTGTTTAATTTTGACAACATCAAGGAGCCTGCAACATAAAACTATACATAATTTTTACATCATTTACATCTCATTTTAAATTACTTCTTTGAAGATTCTTTGATGACCACGCCCCGTGCCTCAAGGTCCACCACTCCCTGTGCTTCAAGTACCACGCCCCCATGGTTACTGAGTCTGTTAGAGACGGTTACGTGCAAGCTAGTGGAACAGACTTGTACCCGATCAAGGGGTCATGCCCCACCTTCTAGAGACTCTATACATTGAAATTCTTGGCTCATTTGAAAGGGGACTTGTTCACACCACTCCATCTTGTTTTCTTAGTGTAATTTTCAACCATTCAACAACTTACAAATCTTGTAATGATGTTTGATTATGTAAATACAAGTTTGATCTTTGTTGCTTCTTATGTTTTCATGCTTCCTTAGTGTTCTAGACTTACTTGGGCAAGATAAACCTTATTTAGTCTTTTAATTTCATGTATAAAATTGATTTTGATTTGTGTTAGTGACTTCAAGTGATAATCTTTCTACATTAAAAGTGAGCTTTTAAAACTTTAAAAAGCAAGTCATTAACTTCATGTTTGTTGATTCAAACATTCACATTAATTTCTATGTGTATATAGAAGTAACATGTTAACCTACTAGGAATGAGGGTTAGAAGTTATTATTTGTGGATTTGTTTTTAAAGGTTCTTGCCTTCTATTGAGAGGTTGTAGCTCAAGATTGAGAGACTTGGTTTCTTTTCATTATCATTACCTTTGCATAGATAGAATTAACCCAAGGGATCCATAGTGATTAGTGGGAAAAAAAAACCCTTATATTAGACATTCACTGGTAACTTTAATTCCAACATTACAGTTATTGTTATATGGTAACGATCGTGACAACTTTTCAAGATTGTGGTGGGGATTGATAACCTTAGTCGAGTCATCTTATCTTATAGCACTAACATACACATTGGCGGTGCCGTTAACCAGTAGAGGTACGGAGAAATTCAAAAGAGTATTATACTCATTTGCTTAGGTATCACTTGGTTCTTGCGTAAGGCTTGTAACAGTTTTATTTTCAATTCCAGCCCCCCTCAACGGGTAGGCTCATTGATGGAGTGAAATCCACGTCTTTCATTGGCTCAAATACAAATCAGGGTTAGGTAGTATGAACTATAAAGTGGTACAAATGGTGCAATTTTGACTTTGATGGTTTTCTTATGTAACATGGTGTATGGCTGCTCCTTAGTTTTTGGCTGGGGGCTTTGTTTTGATTAATAAAATGTTGTTAAAGAATTGTCTAATTGGCATATACTAGAAAAGCACAATATGAGATGAAGGATTTTTACAAAAGGTGTATGATCTCGAATTTTACTTTTCTAATTTGTAATTAGAAGTCACAGTTTAACCTTAAACCGACAAATGTCACAGTTTAACCTTAAACCGACCATGCTATTTTTGGGATATCTTACTAAACATTTTAAAAATAATTTTATTATTGTTTAAGAATTTAATGTATGTAATGTGGTTCTGAATGAAACACCTTACAAGATAATAGATATAGCCATATAGATCAGACAAATGCAATCGCATTAGATATGTATTAGCAAGTTTAGTCGTTTAGAATATTACCTCTCATAAAAAGTTTTCAAAATATTTTAAATAGGATTACATTCAAAATATTAAAAACATTACATATATTACATAAATAACATTTTATAGCTATGAAAGTAATATTTCCTCTCATGAGCGTGTTTATTATTCTTGTCTCGTTATGAGCGTGTTTAAAATTTTAAAATTCTCACTTTTTTTATACCAAATTATGGTCATCACCATGTACAAAAACTTTCACTATTTTTTCTGAACGGCAAATGTGCGACCCTATTTCGGAGGATATGTTATCTTAATCAGGGCAACCTATCCGTGTCCTAGTCGGGACCGCACCCCCAACCCCCTTAGGAGGAAACCTATTGCTGGAAAAACCCCCTTGCTCAACTCTGAACATATTACTCAGAGTGAGACTTAAACACATGAACTTCCACGTATTAACATGTAATGATCATTGGTAAAAACTTTTGCTACTATTACCCTAGTTTGGAATGTTGATTTTCAAGATTTGTCTTAAACAGGGTGTGTTGGGTGGGCTTCTAGAAGTTTTTTTTTTTAACTTGTATTTTATAGCTTGTGGGGTAAAACATCGAATTAAAAAAAAATAAATAAACCATTTCCTTAGGTCAATTACAAACTTTATCAAGATAAAATTATCATTATAATTACTTTCCTTTTGACTTGAATTGATCATTAAATGTCGCAGAAGCAATAATTCTAATATGCTTTTACCTTTTTCAATATTATTTTTGAATCATGAATCTCGCTTTCAAATGACCGACAAGACAATAATGAATTAAACTTTAAATACCATTTCAAAACTGTCAAGGTAACTACTAACTAGTAGTTGTACAAGAAATTTTCAACTAGAACATCACATAACTTAAACTATTGTATTGATAATTTAAGTGTAAATTTTTAACCTTTAAAAATTCCATCAACAAAATAGTTATATAAAATACATTTATCAATTGAAAAGGTGCCATGAGGCATGAGCCCATGAGGTACCATGGGGTCATCCTCAAAGAAATTTGTGATAAAGGCTTCAAAAGATTAAAAAGTAAAAGTTCATGGGCCAACACATGAAAAGTAAGGCAGACGCAATTGAAAAGATTTGAAAAGAAAGGGGGTTAAAGTGGCGTATTGCTGAAGTCAAAGGAGGGCGAGTCTTATCAAATATTTGGCTACTTTTGAAATGTACAAATGAGTCCTTACGCTTTTGACATGGTACATTGTTGTCCACAAAATTTGTGTTGATGTTAGACCTCAAGGCTTTAACCTTCGGATTCGAGTTATGAGTGTCTATTTTTTGTAAACGAGCCAAATGAATTCGTTGAAGAAAATTCATTATTTGAAGTTTGTTCGTTCGTTTGCTTAAAAGAATGAATTTTCTTATTTATGTTCATTCGCTAAAAATATGAAAAATTTATCTCTGTTTATATTCGTTCGTTAATATTCTAAACGAACGTAAATAAATGAAAATAAAATAAAAACTAAATGTAGTCTTGCTTGTTTGTTAATTGATTACCCAATACTTAATAAGAAAATTTGATGGGGTTGATGCAGCATAGAACATTAAAAATCAATAACTAACCCTATCTATTATAATAAAAGAATGTTTAAAATGGACATTTGGTAATTTCTGGTTAACTCTAAAATTATGTTTTCCTCCTCTCTCTTCTATTAAATGAGAATTAATTTAAATATGTAAACTATACTATAAAATATTTAAATTATAAATGTTTTTATTCTAATAATTTATTAAAATATACTAAACCATATGATTTGTATTATATCTTATCTTAAAATATAATATTAAAATTTTTATTTTTTATTATTTTTATTTATAATTTCTTAGATATTAATTATTTTTAATTTCACCAATGACTAACCCTAAATAAGATATAAAATTTTTATAAAAAATAATAATTTTAACATGTTAAATTTTATTCCACCCATGTATTATATTGGTTTTTAACCTAGTATATTTAAATGAATATGTAAAAGAATAACCATAAATAAACAAACATGAACTAGTGCAATTAAACATGCATAAACGAACAAGAATGGAGAACAAATATAAGCGAGCGTTTACAAATGCAAATGAATGAAAGATACATGTATTCATGTTTGCTCGTGTAACTAAATGAAAAGTATTTTTTGTTCATGTTTATTTTTTTATGAAATAAACGAACATAAATGAACTTAATTATCGACATACAATACACAACAATTGAACATTTGGTTTGTTTACAGGCCGTCAATATCTCATGTTTTCTCGACCAATAAAAGACAATAAAGTATTTTCTTTAACAAGAGATTGAAAAACCACTATTTAAAATAAAAATAATCTTTCTAATAGAATAAAAGAGTAACTATGGTGGACACATGTCACGATCACATTTCACCTCACCAAAATTTTCTCGCTTCTCTCTCCTATTAATATCATATTAATTACTAATAATAAATTAAGAAATAAATCTTCTTATTAATATTGTTTCTAAAAAATTAATATTTATAAAATGAGAAATTTTTCTAAAATAGCAAACTTTTTTAAAAATATTAGTTTTTTAAGTAAAAGTTTTATAAACAAAAATTAATTAAAATTAGGAGTTATAATAAAAATGTTTTAAAATTTTACATTTTTAGAATGTTTGTTTTGAAACAAAATTTTTAAATTTTTTTTGAAAAAATAAAAAAAAGTTAAAAAAAAAGATTAAAAAAAAAGATAAAAAAGTTGATATTATTATTTTATTATTTATAATCATTACTTATCATATTTTATCTCAAAATATCGTTTTATAACTATTAAATTTTTATTATTTTATTTATTCAACCTGTGTAATACACGGGTTTATTAAATCTAGTATTCATATAAATGATTATATGTATTTATCTTCTGATTGTAACTGATAATAGAAACGATCTAGTTTTAACCAAATTTGATAAGTGCACTAGTATTGTAACTATGGAGATATTTTAGCACATTGATGGCACGCCAAATTAGTGAACTGTGTTAACAAAAAAGTGAAATTTGGACTTTGACTTCGTGTTCAAAGATAAAGTTTTGAAAGATGATTTATAAATCTGAAAGTTCAGGGGAAAAATTAACACAAGAACAAAGTTTAGAGGTCCGTATGTACATCCATTTTCCTTTCTATTCTATGAAAGGAAGTTCCCACTAACAAAAAAGAAAAAAAAATTGGGTATGTCTTTTGTTTGGCTTGCCTTTTGGGTCTACAACTATAGAGACATCATACGTCCTTCGATCTTATTTTAATATCCACGTCATCATTAAATTAAACCACACCAACACGTTTTATTTTGTTTCTATGATCTAGTCCCGATTTATTTTTTTATGAAATTTTTACACCGATCCTATAAAGTTTTAACACTGACACCAAAGAATTTTTACAATGACCAAACAAGAAATTTTTGACACCGAACATCAATAACTTTTACAAATACAATCCTATTATAATATAACTAATACATAATTTAGAAAAAAAACTATAGACCTATTAACTATATAAATTAATCAAGTCTATTACTCTATTTTATTCTTATAAATCCAATTGCCAAATGTTTAATAACTAGTTTAAAAACCTAAACCTATTATTACATTATTTCAACCATGAAACAATTAACCTAATAATTAATACACAATTCAATTATAGTTTATAATACTATAATATTAGGGATAATTGAAGAAAAAATTAGTTTAATCACATATATGATTCTAAAAGGTTCGATCGTCATTGTCATCCTAAGCTTTCAACCGCTTAGTTTTTACTAGAATCTTGTTGTTAGAGCCACATACCATCAGTCATCCTTTGTCTACGTTACCCCCCTCTCAAACCGGATTCTAAACAACTGTAAATTCTCAATTTCGTCATTTTTTAAAGGATTGATAAATTTATATTATGTTATTATAATACAATTTAGTTATATGTTTTTTATTATATGACCCGACCGAACCGGATCAAACAAAAAAACAATATTTAACAATATACAATCGGTTCCAAAAACATTTGATCCCTGAGTCCGCCACTATTCGAAGATAACCTCATGGCTGAATTGGTTTGTAAATGGCTGAGGCGAGCTAGCTCGGTTTGTAAATGAGTTGAATAGAGCACGGATTCGTTTATGAATAATCCGAGTCAAACTATCTTGGTTTGTAAATGAGCCATTTTCAAGTGAATTTTTTCAAACTTTATTTTAACGAGTTTCGAACCACAAATTATCTAAGCATCTCTAAACTTAGTATTGAACTATAAGCAACAACTGATATTGGGTATCGAGCTAAAACTTAAAAAATAAATTAAAAGAAAAATTGGATCTCAATAATTCTAATTATTGACTAAGGCTAAAATTAGTTGTAACCAATAATTTAACCAGAATTAATCTCAACTTTCAATTGTTACTCATAATGTGATATGTGACATGATATATTACATAGTTAAAATAAACATATATAAATATATCATTATATTTTTATGTCTTTTTGTTTCCAACCTACTCAACATATGACAAAAGAGTTACGTTAAATAACTTTAAAAAATAATCTTTTATAACAAAGAATGAGTAATAAATTTATATTTTTAATTGTAAATATATTATGCATCACGTCACGATCCACATCACGTGATACATTATCAAAAACTAACGGATTTAACAAACAATTAAAATATGACTATTATTAGTAACAAAATTAAAAGCTTGAATTAATACTGGTCAAATTATTAGTAGGATTACTACTAACTAATAGTTAATAATTTGGATTAATAAAATTTAATTTTTCGAATTAAAATATAAATACTAGAGTTATATATAGTGATGAGTAGATCGGCTAAAAGCATCCACCACTCATAAACAATTGTATATGTATATAATTTCATATATATCCATATAAATCTAGTTAAATACCATATAAATCCAAAGTAAAGTTTAAATTTCATATATATCTTTTTTTTTAAATATTTTCTTGAATGTCAATTTTACCCATTACAAATATGCATGTTTCTTCCATTATCAGATGTTCGTTTCTTTATTCTTAGATAGCCGTCAATAAATATACAAGTCAGTAAAATGACCATCATGTATTCGACTACTAAGATTTTTATTAAATAAAAACATCAAATTTTATTTATCAATTAAGCTCCTTCTCTTTTTCCATTGGTAAACTACCATTGCAATAGTAAGACTATAAATGAAATTTCTTGGAGATGAAAGCCTAAAACTTCTAATGGCCGCATCCGCTTAGTGTAAAAAAATTTCAGAAAATATGGACATATTTGATGTATTTTGAGAAAAATTGAATCAAGGGTAAACTGGTAATACTTTTTATTGAAATTTATTAAAAGGATATATTTGATATATTAATTATTTTAGAGGGATATATATGATTTTTAAAATTTTATTTGAATATATATGATATTTGTTAAATTTGTAAGGATATATATGAAATTAACCGTAATATACATGTAAGATATAAAAATAATTCAAGACGAGACAATTGATTTGGTTTGTAAACAAACTGATTTCGAGCAACGAACTATTTCAACCAATTGTGTTTCAAATTATCACTTGTTGCATAATTATAAATTTCAATACTCCCAACATATGTATCAAACAAGAATGAGATTAAATTGGACGGATAAGTGTTAGAAGGCTTACATAGGGCAGGTCCGGCAGGACGACCGGTTGGATGTGGTTGACAATTCAATACTTTTTTCTAGCTAGTTATGTAGTTGTATCATACTTTTACATATATATATATATATATATATATATATATATATATATATATATATATATATATATATATATATATATATATATAAAGGAGAGATCCTAAGCATAATGTTATGAGAAAACTAAAGAAAACCAATGAAACCGGTCACATAATTTATAAATTTTTTATCACTATCCTCTCTCTATATATATATATATGTGTGAGTATATATAAATAAGAATATTGATCAAATAAAAACCGTAGCATGGTTTTCTATATACGTCACACATATGTTACGTATACGTAACCATTTTTCATTCGATATAGTGTTACGTATACGTAAGACTCTTCATTCTGGTATGTATGCTCAATATATATGTACCAAACACTTAAATAACATCTTAACAATTAAAATAACAAAAAAGTTATGAATTATGTTATTGGTTTTCGTGGTTTTCTTTGGTTTTCACGTAACTATTGGTTTTCTCAGGAACCATCCCCTATATATATATATATATATATATATATATATATATATATATATATATATATATATATACATATACATATACACACACACACACATAAAAACAATTTTAAATATATAGGTATCAGATACCAATCTTATAGTCGAGTATTTTACTCGCGAATCATTTTTTAGTCCTATAAAAGTACACAAATTAAAGTTGTGCGTGTATAAAAGGCGAATACTCAAATTTATTCTATGTATCATTTTTTATGGGCATAAGCAAAGATATATTTAAGGATACACAAAACAGAACGTGTATGTTTGAATCTAATTTGCGCATCGTTTATTATAACAACAAGAGAGTGCAAATTTCTTACTAAAGACGGATACTAGAATCTGATTTACTTATTACAATAGAATATAAAACATTTATGAGGTTACATCAAACAAAAAATAAATACCCGAATCTAATTATCATATACTTTATTTTCTAATATTTTTTTTATATTATATTATTACATGGCTATTTTGTTAATACAAACAAATACAAGGATAAAGATTCACATATCGTATTACTCCAACTATACAACCATTATGATAGGATCATATGAGGTAAGACACATTAAAAGACCAAAAATATTATGATTTTCTCTAATAAATATACAAAGTATGGATACATAATTTTACTTATTTTACCGATATGATCATTTTCCTTATAGAAATGCCAAGTTCCTTATAGAAATGCCAAGTGAGATTAAAAAAAGGTTGTAGGTAAGGTAACTATCATGACTTCATAAACGTGTAATAACCACGTCATCATAACGAAATATTTTACTAGTGAGCGGGCCGAATGGATCATTTATATATTTTCATTCTTAAACATAAGGCCGGATTTGTGCCAACATAGAAAATAAAAAAGGACAAGGGGCACAAATGCTACAAGTGAACAAACACCTTTTTAATTTGTCAATATTCCATGGTCCCTCTATATATTATTATTACCATCATTATTTTATTTTAACTTGTTTTATATTGCTTTTATCAGAACAGAATGAACTTAATTATTTGATTGAGCTTATTATCTAATTAGTGGATTAGCTGAATCTTGAATGGGTCTTTATTGGATGATATCACTCACATACCAACTCCACTTTAGTACTAATCCTTGCCCTCCTCTTGGACCTATTCTATCTTAATAATGCTAATGATTTATTTTAAGAATGTTAATATATAAGTTATTTTTATTCTATACTAATATTTTAATAAATGGATATTCATTTGGATTTTATAATGCCAGGAACAGAAAAATATAGTTGAAAATGTTAAATTTACTTTAAATAATGTAATAAAATAATGAGTGTTAAATTTCATGAAAGTGTTTTTCACCTAGGGGGATTGTATTGCTTTATTTAAAAAAAAATTTGATATTCACATGGAGATGTCAATTTTAACTTTATTTTGCTTAAACAATAGAAAAAGAAAAAAAGGATTTCTTAGCAATCATAAACTACCACTTGCACCATCATGAACCACCACACCACCTAAAGCAATTATAGAAACATACACACCAAAGAAAGTTATGAAACAAAAATCCGAGAATAATTTTACCCGTCGTAAACAGATTAGACTTCATAGTTCATACCAATCACTCTCAAAACACTACTAGAAAAGAATAGTGTCATCGACAGAAACTTAACGATAAAGTAGCCCATCTGAAAGTTATCGTCAATATGTCGTTTATTAATGATTTGGAAGTTTAAAAACCGTAGGTAATCCGTCAAATATTTATGATGATCACATAAATCTTCGATGATCTATTGCTAAACTGAGGACAATAATTGTCGTTATGGAACCTTTCTTCACGGTTGATTCCCAACCATTTATCAGGTATTGTCTTCCAATAGTAAATTCATCATAAGGTAGGCACTTATTAGAAAAACACACTTCCCCACAAAAAAGCTTTTCAAAAATAATTCTTAATTTGTCTTGTAATAATTTTGATATGGGTTAGTCGGACATGCTGTCGGAAATTGTTGGTTCTGCGTCGCTAAAGCTTTATATTACACAGAAGAAACAAACCTTCTTTGTTCAAACACCTACTTTTCATTTTCAAATATGTTATTCTAATGATCTATGTTTTTCCGGCCATTAGGTACCAAAATGTAGATACACCACACATAATACTTTTGTAGTTGGAACTGGTGGCCTCAGCTGTTAAACATGACAAATATGGCATTAGATATGTGTCACCTCAGCAGCAAATATAGTGTTAGCGGGTTAGTGGGCATTAGTGGTCTCGAAATACAAAGATGATCCACTAGACGAGCTTACATGTCAAAGTATAGCCGTGATGGAATAAGCCAGTTGGATTCCCCAACTATTTATACAAGATGTAGACTGATACTTGAGATTAAGTTACCACGTGTGAATGATTCTCTCATGCACATGCATTTATGTGTTTCAATTACAAACATTTTCTCATCTTAATTTGTAAAACCTAAAAATACAATGTACATTATCTCTAACAAATGTTGCAAGCTTATAAGTCTTATAATGAAATAACTTGAAGAAGTGTTTTTCTACTATGAAAAATAATGAGTAGTTTCAAGCACTTGTAACGTCAAATATGTCATGAACTTTTTATTAGTGTAATAGGTAATAAATAGCACAAGTTTGTTGGTGTTGTATGAATTTCTGAATATAAAAACCAAAAATGTAATGTGATTTATCTATAACATTTTAAAAGGTAATGTTATTTGATATATAGAAACTTATATGCATGATCTGGATGGATATTAATGTAGTTAAACATTATGTGAGCTTGTGTAATTTATCTACAACATTTTGCAATGTAATAATTTGATATATATACATGCATGATCTACTTCAAATTGATTTCAATGGCTTTGGACAACCAATATTTACTAGCAGATCTGAACAATGAAACACTGATATCATTTGCATGTATCTTTAATAATAAAATAATGGGAATTACCAATGGGTTTCTTGTTGAAAATGCATTTGGCAATTATAAATCTAATAATGCAGTAGCTCGCCCCCAAATCATTATACCCAAAACAAAACTCACCATCATAAACACAACCACCACCACCATAGAGAACCAATAACACAAATCACCAGCACCATTGCGTCGTTGCCATTGAAAACCACCACCATCATGTCGTGTTGTCTCTTTCTTCATTCGGGTGTAAAACACCCTTTTAATTATGTTGAAGGTGTAGTTTATTTGGGTTGAAATTAGGGTTTATTTTCATGTGTGTATATTTGAGTGTGTGGTTGATTTGGGTTGAAACTAGGGTTTTTTTTGTATGGATGTGTATATTTTTAAGATTGTTGGATGATTTTTTGAATGCGTAGGTGATCTGAGTTGAAATTAGGGTTTTTTAGTGTATTCATATTGATGTATATAATAATGTTTATGTTTTTTTTATTGTTGTTGTTTACATTGATTCAATGTATTAATGTTTATATATGGCTTTTCTTGTTGAAATTGTATCGATATATTTAACAAATAATGCAAGAATATCATGTAAAAATAATAACACTAATGTTTGTATCAGAGAGGATTTTATCAATGACTCGATGTTTTGTTATCATCTCGAGTCTAATGACAGATATGCTAAAAATAAGAAGTTTTTAAGGGGAATAATTACTGCTTTTGGGGGGCATGATCCAAATATTAAAATTTAAAGCTCAAGGAGTGTAAAAATTGTGGAGGCCAACTTCTTAAAATTTGGATTCATTTCTAATTATTATATGTGGTGGATCCATGGTAAACAAAGGGGGGAGACAAAGGAACGTGTAATTCAAGTATCAAATACGATAGATGGTGTGTTGATGGTTGCACTCAAATGGTGTTAGATAACATGGTACATACTGAGATAGGGTAGGAAAAGAATATAATCCGTAGCTACACAAGGAAATATAATGATATGTTAGAAGCTCCTAAAGAGTCATTGTGAGTGGTAGTTAAAATTAATTAAAAAAAAATAGAAGCTACAACTAAATTGTTGAATTAAAAATCATCACATGACATAGCAATGTCTATTTAGACATGCTTTGATAGGGGCCATGGGGTTAGATTTTACTTAAAACATGCCTTGGTCGATATTAAATTCAAATCAAGACTAAAACCCAATGAGTCGTTCATTCTAGCATCACAAGCAGAACATTTTGTTTATGCATTATATCTTTTCACATCAAATGATTAGAAACTTAGATGGGTTGCACTCAAAACAAAGATAACGGGTGTAGGTTCATCGTTTGTTAAATATAGATAAAACACGTTTGTTAAACTAATAATAATACAAACATTGTTTCTAAAATAGAGATAAAACACTTTTATTAAACTAATTACAGTATAAACATCAAATGGATCAATAGTAAGTTACAATACTTTTACAAGTGAAACAAAATAAAATGCAAGAATTATAAAAGAATTGAAGAAGACGATGTTGATGATGATAGCTAAGGATTCATGTTTAACAAGGATCCTTTAAAATAAATTTAAGTCTTTTAAGAGAACTCGTTTTTTTCCCATGATATAAAAATTGAACAGTTTGTGCTGCCAAGGTGGAACCAAAAACCCAAATCGTATTTCATGGGAAGATGTAGAAAATGACCAAAGAAGATTGGTAGAAAAGAAAGAGCAAAGAAATGTAAGGCTTCGTTTGATTCACAAAATTATATAAAATTAGAAAATTTTTCTTTCAAAATCCTGTTTGTTGGTCACCGGATGAAATATGAATTGGAATATTTTTTGGAATTCATTTAAATTTATTTTTCTTACACTTACTCATTACAATCCTATGAAATGTTTAAAATTAAAATTTTAATTCCACTCAAAAAATTTACCAACCAAATAACTTATCAATTTTAACAAAATTTCATTTCAAATTTAATTCAAATTTTTTTGTAAAACATTCTGTAAACCATACGAGCCCTAAGTAGTTGAGTCTTTGATATGTTTTTAACCATAGCCCATCTTAATATTTATAATTAAACTTGAGTTGAAACATTCATATCACCGTAAAACTAAAAATTGAATGATTTGAACATCTTCAGTGTAATTCAGTCGATATTAAGAAATTATCAGATTACACAAATTGTTTCACTTTAGATAATCTAAATAAATCGTTGATAATTGTTTGGAAGTGTAACATTTTTATGTTTATACTTTAGTCTTCTTCTCTATATGTTTATTAATCATTAGTTTACTTACAATGGAAGGAATATGAACACATTACTATGTAATTAGTAAACCAGTCTCTCTTTTCTTCAGGTAGAGGAAAGACTAGCCCTCATCTCACACTACTTAAAACCTACATTGAGTGAAACTTTACTCGACATATAGGTATGTATGTGTGTCGTGTATGTATGTGTGTATGTATGCCTTTAACCAAGATCCACCTTGATATTTCTAAATAAACTTGAGTTGAAACATTCATATCACCGCAAAACTAAAAAGAGAGTGATTTGAACATCTTTAATGCAATTCAGTTTAAATAATAAATATTATACAACTTGTTTCACTTTTGATAATCTAAATAACATCTTTGATAATTGTTTGAAAGTGTAACATTTTTTATGTTTTAGTTTTAGTCCTCTTTTTTAAATGTCTATTTGTATCATCAGTTCACTTAAAACTTAAAACGGAAGGAAAATGGATATATTAATATTATCATATGTAATTAGTAAACCACCAACAGATCCATCACACTCACTCCATAGGAATTGCAAGACTACCCAGACGACCTCTTTTTACCTTAAACTTATGATATTCTACTTATACCTTCTGCTAATATTTAATTTGAACTTGAAATTTTTACTACTCAAGCACTTACCGTTGTATTACCCTTAAAGTAACTTATTTTACGTACACACTACATTATATTATCTATAATTAGATAGTTTTAATAGAAATGGAGAAATGAGAGATCGAGATCAGAGAGAAGAGATTGGAACTTATATTTAAAACTAAAAAGAAACAAACATTATAACATATTTGTTTGTTTTAATCTTATATTTGTAGCTATCTCCTTAATGTAAAACCATAAACCGTTTAACTTGATATTAAAAAATATAAGAAACCGGTAAACAAATATCAACCAGAATATGTTACCTTCCCTTGCTATTCAATCAAAGTCAAACCCAATTCTTCAACCCTAATCAAATCAAAAAAATAATAATAAACAAAAATCCCAATTTTCCTTTTTTCTTTTCCTCCAAAAAAGTAAAAACTGTCATAAAACCCACTCACACCACCCCATGCGCGTGCACAACACCATCAGCTTTTTCTTTTTCTTTTCCTTTTTTTATTTTTCTCATCTTTTGAGTGGAAGTCACAATCATATCGTCTTCCATGCACTAGCCCACACCACCGGCGTTTCTTTCCACGTTAGGAATATTCCGGCCACCGTCTCCGGCGAACTCATCGCCCACCCATCCCTATACCGCCGTAGCAGCGCCCGTACATCGTCACACACTTCATCACTGTATCCAACCGACCTGAACCCACCTGCATGGAGCCTACTCGACCACCGCGCCGCCGTCTCCCTCCGCTCCACCGACTCCGCCGGCGAACACGCCACCAGGTCCACCACCGCCCGCCCCGCCGCACGCTCCAGCATCAGCCTCTCGTTACTCGTCTTCGGGAAGTTCTCATCCAGAGCCTCGAAATAAACCCTAAACCACCTCAGACATTCTTGAAACCCTCTCACGAATTCGAACCCATCGGCTCCCACGTTTAGATCGGCCTCTTCTTCTACGATGGTGATGATTCTAGGGTTCAACCCACGAAACGTTGATATCAGATAATCCCTACGGTGGTTGTTGACGCAGCGCAACGTGCCGTTTAAGTTAATCGCTACAGCTTCATCGTCTTCAACCATTAATTGATTGAAATTCAGCTCCGATAAGTCTCCGGTGTGGTGGATCACGTTGAATTTGAACGGAACACCCATTAATCTAGCGAATTTCTCCATCCGATTTCCGATCTCTCTCATGACCTTCTGTACGCCGCCGCCGGAGGCGGCGTCGCCGTCGCTGAATCGGGTGGCGACCACCGTGGTGAGGCGGAGGTGCGGTGTTTCGTCGGTTCGAGTTGCAATGGCTTCGAGTAACGTGGGCCATTGGGTGCAGAAGGTGTTGCTTACGTCGATTATATGCAGCTTACTCTCGCCGTCGAACGCCTCCATGATGGCTCCATTGGACGCCACGTGTCCGAACGTCGTCCAAGGGCTGACTTCTTGAAACTTGAGCACGAGTTTTCGCGTTGACTCGAAGGAGCTCATCTTCTCCGACGCCGATGATAAAGTCCGGTAGGATCTGTCGCCGGAGTCGGTCATGCGACTGAAGAGAGCCTGAAGGAAGTAAGCCGAAAGCTTCTGATCAGTGTCACCGTACGGGGAGCTCAGCTCGTTGAGCATCCACATCAGGTGCTGCAGGCGGGCGGTGTTCTTATCGGCCACCGCTCGGGCGGCATCGAGGAGGAGATCGGAGGCCCACGTGTTGCCGGAGAAGGAGTTGGAGTACTCCATGGTGACATCTCGTGTGGGTGAGTAGGAGTAGTTGATGTTGGGGTCTGAGGACTGTTGGTGGTCGGAAGAGGAGAAGCCGTATAAGGGTGGAGGAGTGGCGGTGGTGCTGGTGGTGGGCGTCGGCGTGTTAGACGTCGACTGGTGGTGGTACGGTGGTTGGGAGGAGGAGGAGTAGTATGGATTCTGGTGGTGATGGTGGTGGTGGTGGGAGGAAGAAGAAGAGAAGTCTTCTTCATCCATGAAGAAGTTAAAGCATTCTTCTTGATCTTGATCTTGATGATCTTGATGGTGATCTTGGTGGTAGATGTTGTTAAAGTGGGATGATTTGGAGCTGCTTGAGTTGGAAGTTCTGCTGGTGGAGTTGAAAGAGTGAGGATGGTGGTGTTGCTTTTGGTGGGTGACAATCCTAAAGAGAGCATCCATAACAACTAGAAATAACAAAGATTCATGAGGGCTATAAAAGGCATGCAAATGTAAATGCAAGTGTCTTGTTTTTAATGGGGATTGGAAGAAATTGGATATGGAGAGAGAAGATGTGATGAAAGAATGTTCAAGGGTAGTATAGTATGTGTGGTTTTGAGGTTTCATGCAACATGTTATATTTTGGTCAAATTTCTGTATGGATTTTTGTGCCTTTTAGGTGATCAATCACCATTCCTGATCACTATTGTTAAAAACTTAAAAACATGTAGGGTTGTAATCATCTACACAAAATTTGTGTGATTTTAGCAATTATCTGGATTTTTTCTTTAACATTGATATTAAGATTAAACATGAATTAATTAAGCTTTATTTTCTTCTTTGACGTTATTTTCTAGTTAGTTGTAGTTTGACATGTTGGGATTCCTCTTTGAAAGTCTTGATTACTTCTTTTGAAGAAATAAAATGTGACTAGAGGAAACGTCTAGTGAACGACATATAATAAGGTATCGATAGCTAACAAGTAAAGTCAAAATACAAGGTCCGACAACTACCATAATGAAAAGTGGACACTACAATTTATTTATCTTTAAAAAATGAACTTTACAAATAAATCGTTAATTTCCTATGGCTACAATTTATTTATCTTTAAAAAAATGAACTTTACAAATAAATTGTTTTCCTAGCTATGGTTTAGGGATGGTAATGGGATGGGTTTGAGACAAGTATGAGTAATTCCAACCTCATACCCGATTAGATAAGCATGTCCCATACCTGATTAGATAAGTGTGACCCATACCCGATGCAAAATCCGTCAGGTATGTATCGAATATTTACTCGTCGGGTATCGGGCATACACGCACGGGTAATCAGGTATATCCATTAAGATTATAAAAAATTACTCGTTGGATACATCCATCGGGTATCTATTGAAATTAGGAAATTATATAAAGCCACTATACGTATTAGACAATATTTGCTTTAATCCTTCATTTTTTTAATGTTCTACTACTACTATTCTTATTTTTAGGAACAAATATCAAGTTATTTTATAACTTTATATGAAACTATATAGTGTAAATGGTATGATTTATAATAATTTATGATCAACACATAAGGATTAAGTAAAAAAATAAAAAGATATAATTGAATATAATATAATTATTAAGTTATAAAATAAATTTAGGTATATAATCAGGTTACGGGTATGCTTAATTGGGTCGGAAAAACGGGTATACGATACTTATATGCAATTCCATACCCGTGAAAAACTAAAAATAAATCTCATACCCGGTCTTATACCCGTTTATCAAATCCCACACTTGTCCTATGTCTCAAGTTTCGAGCATTTCCATCATATTTAGGTTTAATATGACATCCCTATTATGGCCTTATGGCTTATGGAATAATGTTTCATAACATATACTCATAAAAGTAAAGCGTCTTTTTTAAGGAATCATCATAAATTTTGAAGGTTAGTACAAATTACAAGATTAGTAATTACCAAAAGGGCGTGTATAAACAACTTGATGTTTTCAAACACAAAACTATACTTCTAGAAGACAAAAGGTTTTGCTACTAGTATTATAAACAACTTGATGTTTTTAAACAAATTTTTACATGTTCAACTTAGAGTTTTAGACCAAAATGAAGCGTGGATATGATACTACAGTGCATGAAGTTTCACAGAAAGACAACCTAAGCACATGTCACGTACAAGAAGAAATCATTGGAATGGTTTTAGAGTATCTACAAAATCACAAGAACAATTGCTGTTCATGATTGGTTCTTAATGGTTAAAGTCATTGTTCACACACCTGGTAAGCAGTTCATTTTTTAGAACTAGATCATACAGGCCATTGATAGGAGCATGGCGATGAAAAAGTTACGTCGGACATCAACAATTGAAATGACGTTAACTTACGAACTTTATGAGTTTAGAATTGAGGATTTCGTCCTTTGTTTTGGGGGTTGTTTAAAAGTTAATTAAAAAATGATTTTAATTTCACTAATTTTAGACACAAAAATATATTTATACACTAGTTATATGATTAATGATGTATGAGTGTGTGTTTTCCTTGTGTTAACAGCTTTGAAACAAAATATAATACGTCCAAATAAAGTTTAGATAAATAAAATATAATTGCTTAAAATTATGTGTTCGATGTCAAACCTGAAAGTTGGAAAAGGGTAAAACGCATTCCATGTAGTTGAGTAAAAAACGATGGATTGATTTAAATAAAAAATTATATCAGTACTACAATCAAATTAAATATATATGTGTATTTGTTTTTATGGTGTAATTTACGTTAAGTATATATTTAAAATAGCAAAAGTTATAGTCGTTTAAAAATTCATAAGGAAAGTTAGTTTAAAAGTAAATAACTATAATCATGTGTATGTGCAAAAAATATAACACGGTTAAATTAATAAAATTTTCTAAAACATCAAAAATTTTAAATACAAAATATTTTAGAATTAGTTTTTTCAAAAATAACTAAAAATAATTAAATTGGAAGTTATAATATGAAAATTTTTAAAAATATCATTTTTCTAAAACGATTTGTTTTGAAACAAAATGTTTAATTTTTTTAGAAAATATAAAAAAAGTTTCAAAAATGATATCATTGTTTTATTATTTATAGTTTTTTTTACTCATACGTAGTTTCAACATATCTTATATCGTTTTATAATTAATAAAATTTTATTTTATTTAATATATTATATATTCAGTCCGTATAATACACGGAATTACTAAAGCTAGTTTATAATAAAAGAAGATTTTGAGATTTCACATGTTAACATGTTGAGAATTCATATGTTAACATGTTAAGTTTTCACATATTTATTTCCCATCTATCTCTCTCTCTCTCTCTCTCTCTCTCTCTCTCTCTTCTAATATATGATAATAGTGTATATAGTAATTATATTATTTAAAATATTTTTAAATTTAAAAAATTAATATTGTAAAAATTGAAACTAGATTTTTATATTAAAAAACATACTTTAAAAAATGTATAAGATACAAAAAATTTTAAAAAATAAATATTGTAAAAATTGAAAACTAGATTTTTATATTAAAAACATACTTTAAAAAATATATAAGATACAAAAAATTTCTTCAACAAAAATCTTATTTTACTTCTTGAGATTTGTTAAAAATAACTATTTTCTTCAAAATATTAAAAACATCAATTTACATCCAAAAGTTTCATAAATTGTTTCAATTTTAATCCAAAAGTTTCATTAGTTGTTTTGATTTTATCTAAAATAATGACACTTTTGTAGTGAAATTGAAACAAAATATAAAACTTTTGAAGGTAAATTGATGTTTTTAATATTTTAGAATAAAATTATTACTTTAGTTAACCCTTAGTGAGTAAAATTAAAATTAACTTAAAATCTTATTTAAAATCCGGCCTATATTAAAACCTTTTTTTTCTAAGTTTTACAAGGATGATTTTTTAATGAAAATAACAAGAAAAAATAAAATAAAATGTTTTAAAAAACAAATAAAAAACACGATCTTATAAAACAAAAGTATTAAATGGTAATGTTATTGTTTTTACTTAAACTATTTACTTACACGTAACTCAATTATATCTTTACTAGCTTTAGTAAACTCGTGTATTACACGGGTTGATCAAATAAAATATTTTATAGAATAATAATTTATTAATTATAAAATAATATTCTAATATAAGATATGTTTAAGGACTATAAGTAATAAAACAATTATATTAACTTTTTAAACTTTTATTTTAAACTTTTATTTGTTTTTTCCCAAATATAAATTAGACATTTTGTTTCAAAACAAACCGTTATAAAAATATATTTTAAATTTTTTTTGCGTTTTTGAAAAGTTTCCTATTTTATAAAATTTATTTCCTTATAAATAATACTAATTAAAAGATGTACTTCTTAATTTACTTATAAAACTTATTTAGATCTAAAATTATTAATTAATATTATTAGTAATTGATACAAATATTTAATAGGAGAGAGAGGCGGGAAAATTTTAATAAGAATAAATGTGATGATAAAAAGTGTCCCCTATAAATACATTTTTATTAGAGTTGAAAGATTAAAATACCATTTTATAATTTTTTAATTTTTATTACAAACAATTTAATTTTATTGAGTAATTTACAACTTTGGCCATTGTGATTTAAACACTTTAACCCTTTTAGTAGAAAAACTTGTGATGTATCAGAACCTGATGTTATATTTTATAACAGTTTTGAATTTTAAGACTACAGAACCTAATGTTACATTTTATAATAGTTTTGATTTTTAAGACGAACTCTATTCATTTATGCTGTTAACTATGAGGGTATTTTAAATTTTATACCCTAGGGGCTATTTATGTACATTATAAAATTCTTTTAGTAATTAGTGGGCTATTTATGTAAGTACTCAAATTACTAAAAACAACCCCTAAATTTTATTTTTCTACCAAATGAGCTGGTTTGTTTGTAGATTATTTTTTTTTTTAATTTTTAAAGTTATTTATTGTTATTTTTTTTTCTCTACTTTTATAATTATTATTTAAAGAAAAACATTTTAAATGAAAAAATGTGTCTTTATTAAAACTTTTGTTTTTCTATAAAAATTTTTTCAATTTATTTTTCAAACTTTTTTTTAAATCGTTTGTTTTTCAAAAAAAATCATTTCTTTACATCGTTCGTTTGTTTAAGCCCGTTCATTTAGAATTGAGGTTTTCGTCCTTTGTTTTGGGGGTTGTTTAATAGTTAGTCAAAAAATGATTTTCACTAATTTTAGACACAAAAACATATTTATACGTGAGTTATATGATTTATGATGTATGAGTTTGCGTTTTCCTTTTTAACAGCTTTGAAACAATATATAATACATCCAAATGAAGTTGAAGTAAACAAGATATCGATGCTAAAATTATGAGTTTGATGTTAAACCAAAAAGTTGGAAATGGGTAAAACACATTCGATATAGTTGAGTAAAAAACAATGGATTGATTTAAATAGATATATTATACTCAAATTAAATATATATTATATAATGATAATCACATGCATGTGAAATATAACACCGTTTAATTCATAAATTATAATTTTATTCATTTAAAGTCTTAAAAATTACTCTATATGCTAAAAATACAGTTCGAAGAACATTAACTAGGGGTGTTCTTAGTATTTCACTCTGCATCAGGTTTCGTGTCGGTTTCTCTGCATCAGATTCCATGCCGGTTCTTTTTATGTGCTCTGCAAGCCTCATTTCATGTCTCTTCACTTTCTTTCTACCAATATATGCCTAGCTGTGGAGGTGTGGTAGGTACAACTATGGTTGGTGTTCAAAGTGAAAAGAGAGGGAAAGCTCCCTTTTATCTCAGCCGGTGTGATTCTAAAGAGAGAAAATGCTCTTTATTTCGCCATTGTTTTCCGCCAGAACTGTTGCCACTGTACTGATAATAATAAAATTAAAATGTTTTAAAAAACACAATCTTATAAAGATAAAAGTTTAAAATGATATTATTATTATTATTATTTACTTAAAGTACTTAGTTACACGTAACTGAATCGTATCTTTATTAAATATTATTTTATAATTTTAAATTTTTATGACAAACTATTTAATATTTTATTTATGCAACCCATGTAATACGCGTGGTATTACTAGTCTAATATAATAATTGATTACATGTGATGAACTCGTGTCATCATCTCATCCATTCTTCTATTCATTTTCCCGACTAAATCATTTATCAATTTATAAAAAGTCAAATAACTAATATTCAAAAATCTCTCTTTCTCTCTCTTATTTTAGAAATCTAGATTTTACTAAAATTAATATTTTTAAGAAACATACTTTTCATTAAATAAAAACTAAATATTTTGATTACAAAATATTATTTTTAAAGAAAATAGTTTTAAAAAAACTATTTATTTTTTCTTAAACAATAAACCTTTTTAAAAATATGAAATTTTTGAAATTGATCTTTTTAAAAATAAAAGTTTTATATAAAGCTGTTTCCATCTAACATAATTTTTTTACATAATTAAAACTTGGAGTTTTTAAATAGCAAGATATTTATAATAATTGAAACTTTTTAAATCTTTTGAAATAAAAAAAAAACTTATTTATAAAACAAAAAAATTAGAAACCATAGCTTTGAAAAAATAAGATTTTTATAACAAATGACATTTTTCGAAAAACAGTTTTTGTAGAAGGATATGTTTTAAAACACATTTTTTGATAACGAATGTTCTAAACTTTTTTATAAAATATTTTAAAAACTAAAATACTTTTACATAATCATAATCGTATTGTATATCAAAATAATTTTCTATAGTTTCTAACTATTTATTAATAAATATTTAATATATTTTTTTATTTAACTTGTATAAGACATGGGGTTATAGCCTAGTATAATATAGATAATTACAATGATTTTTTTTTATTGTTTCTAAGAAATAAAAAGATATTTTTTATTTACTTTCGGTTTTTCCTTACTATACTTCTTTCCAATAAATGGCTTATCAATAAACCATAGACTCCCCCAACGTATCCACTCCAAAGGCATTGCCAGATTACCCAAAGGATTTCTTTTATATAGATTAAGGAAGAGATTCGTCCTTATCCGTAACAAATGTTATTTGAAATGAAAAATTAAATATCAAAATATTATATAGCACATGTGTTTATTTTTCTTTTATATATTAACGGCATCCATTTATTTCACTTAACTAAAACCACAACAGTTCATTTGATGTTACAAGAAGGCATGTTTATCGAATCGGTTTTTTTTAGATTATTTAAATATTGATATTTTAAAGATATTTTAGTCTGAATTATAATTCACAAAGTCAATTTAAATTCGGGTTGATTCAACTGATAAAAAGTAAATTATTAAATAAAATAAATAATATGTATAAATCATAAGTAACACCCTAACTATATGGCAAACCTTATACACAAGGCTCCCTAATACACAGGATCCAGGCGTAATAAGTCACTTTGGACTTGATATACGCTTCCTAAATACCTTGTACTTTTGCATGAGGTTGTATTCGTGACCTGAATTCATTACCTCCTGATCACATAAGGTTTACTGGTTTAGTGGTTTTCATTTAATCTAACACCCTCGATTGAAAGGGGTAAAAGAATCAATAAGAAATTTGTAAACAAATATGCACTATAATAAAATATTTAAAAATTAATAAAAATTCGAGTTTTCATTTCCTAAAAAGAAAGTAAAAGTCATAAAACCCACTCACACCATCCCATGCACGTGCCACAATCAGCTTTTCCTTTTTATTGCTTTTGAGTGGAAGACACAATCATACTGGCTTCCATGCACTTGAACACTTTGATTTGTAATATTGAAGGAAACATCATATTTTCTCCCGATAAAGAATGTTAACATATTTATATTTTGTATGTTCAAGGTATAGAAGCATGTGAATGGAGTGGGCATGCTTCTCTTCTACTTTAATCCCCAATCATCATATGCTCCTACATAGTTGATAGTTTTTTATACTCAACTCTACCTCATTTGCTCCCCACTATAACACTCACAATTTCTTTTCCTTTTTCTTAACTCATAATAAAATGACATTAATATCCATTAATCTGTCTATTGGCATGTGTGACTCTGGGAAGGTATGGGACTCGAGAATGTCATGAGTATTTGTCACTATTTTCTCAGTTGGACCTACATTTTAAGTTGTTGTTTGTAAAATAGTAACGTCTATGTTGGAAAAAAAAAATACTATTGAGACTGTTACTTGAGATGGGCCTTTTATACTCTACATCATGTAATCTCGGCCTCAACGCTTGTATTTTCATTTGCATTTTGTTAACTTGTAAAATTACAATTAAATTCATTTATTTATTGGCATGTGTAGAACTAGAGAACTATGACACACAACTGTGTAATTGATCGTGTATATCTGTTACTATTTTGTTAGATTATCTTTTTAAATTGTTATCGATAAAATAGTTAAGGTAAATGTAGAAAAACTATATTTCATTGTGACCCTTAGTTGAAAAGTTTTATTTACATAAGTAATTATTAATACATGTTTAAAAGATCAATAGCTTATCTATGCCTATAAGACCATTGATTTTTAAACCAAGTGGTTGAGGTGGTGTACTTCAAAATCTCATTAAAATAAAAGAACATCTTCGGTTTAAATTTCACTTGTGACAAAAAATGAGTTTCAGCTTTGGGTCAGAGGATTTTCGCTCACTTATAATGAGTTTCCTCCTAACAATTATCTCGAGTTGTGTACTCGAGTAATGAATATGATTGGCTGGATCAGTAGTTTGTTAGTATCCATATCTCTACTAAGTTTTTTTTACACATTTTCATTCTAACACCAATCATTTATTTCCTCCAGCTCAATTCTTATAGATAAAAATAATAAAGTTACAACTTCAAACACAAAAGTCTAAAACTTTATTTTAAAATAATAATCACTAATATCAAAGTTAAATTTTTAAATACAAACATAATTATCAAAGTTTTAAACAAATATAATAACAAAACATTAATACGTAAAACTCTATTAGTAAAAACAAAATAAAATAGTCAATTAATTTTAATGAAATTAATAAATATGTAATATATATGTATTCGGAAGGAAAAATTTAAATGATTTTATGCCTTGAAAAAATATATAATTTATAGTCTTAAGAAGGGAAATATATAAAAAAATCCATATTTAAATTTACTATTAATATACTTTATTACTAAATATTTTTTAAATTGACCATTATCTTATTTAAATACTTAACCTATTAAATATTTAACTAATAATAATTATGAGGGGAAATTATGAATTATTACATAGAACACTTGTATTTATGCTTAAAAAATATTTTAGATGTCCTAAACTATAAGTAAATTACAAATGTGTCAATCAAATGTTTTATATATAGTATAGTTCACTAAGTGTTGTCTTGTTTATAATATTTTAAATTAATATATAAATTTACTTTTACTTTTTATATATTTTTATAACTAAATACTATCTAAATGAAGTATTATCTTAATTAAATACTTAACGATATAACTACTAAATATTTACATAATAATAATACACGAATATAATCATGTAAGATAGATCAGAAAAAAGCTTCAGTGACACCCATATATCGTATTATGCAGTAAAACCTACTATATATAACAAATAAAAAAAATGATAAACAATGAAGTTATATATAAGTTTTCTTAATGTCAACACAACAGTTTTTTTTTCCTCCAAAGTAATAAAAAATCTATATTGTTTTTCTTAGAATTTTACACTTAAACCTATATGAATCTTTTGAAACTAACCAAAACACTTTCTTTTTTTTCCTAAATTGATTATCTGCTCATTTTATGTTTTATTTAAATTTTACACTTATACCATCAAATTATGTTAAATCTACACTTAATTTCCTAAACTTTAATATAGTTTTCTTTTATTTTCTTTTAAGCAATTTACAATGTAACCCATTAATTTAATAAAATTTTCATCTACATATTCGCTATTTCTTTTTTTTTTTTTTGCTTTAGGAATTTATTTTTTAACAGTATTTCTTCTTGTTATACTTTGTTATCAACGTTTCAAATGTATTTTTTTTACTGTTGGTTAATACTAACGTATAAATCGTCAACTTAACACTTTCAAATTTTACAACCTCCATGCATAGCACGGCCATGCCTACTAGTTTTTAAATAAACCCTTTAAAAAAAATTTTTTTTCTAAGGAGAATATGACAATATATGAAATGAATTTTTAAGTGTCTAGTGACAAGTAACATGGTATTATGTTTAGCCTAACCCTATTAAATTTGATTCTAATTAATAATAAACTAAACTTTGTAGAAAAAAATTACTTTGAGACATCTATATCTATAGCATCTAATAAAGCAATGTTTTCTTTGCCACTTGTCCTTCTTTTATCTCACTTTTTTGCCACATGTCATTTTTCTAGACATTCACACAATAATTTTCCCTCCAAAAGGGTATTATAATAATTTAAATACTCATACAAATTTCTCTTTTTTATTAAAAATAAATATTATTAATTGCTATATTTCTCTTATTTAAATTTTTTTTAAATCAAACTATTTAAAAAAAAAGATTTTATTAAAGAAATTAGAAATCAA
Organism: Flaveria robusta; assembly: GCA_025506415.1. Classification (NCBI taxonomy): domain Eukaryota; kingdom Viridiplantae; phylum Streptophyta; class Magnoliopsida; order Asterales; family Asteraceae; genus Flaveria; species Flaveria robusta. The sequence continues at coordinate 18,358,142 of CM046469.1, read as the reverse complement.
ATCTTTTAATTAAAATCTAAATAATAAAAAAACTAAAATTTTATATAATATGAAATTTTCTAAAACACTAAACATTTTTACATAAAATATTTTAAATCATTTTGTTTTTAAAAAGTGTTATAAGTTGGTGAAATTTATTATAAACTGTCTTATTAAAACAACCAGAATCATTACAAACAAGCGTTTTTTAAAAACAATATTTTTATAAAAAAATATTTATAAAAAAAATCTTAAAACGAATATTTAAAAGTGAAACTATTTAGATAAGAGAGTTAAAAATATTATAATTGTTTTATTACTTAAACTATTACGTATATATAACTTTAATTATATTTTATATTAAAATATTATACTGTAACTTTTCGTGTTTTTGATTAAGTATAATAAGTTTAATTAATGGTTTTTAGACTATCCATCTATCTATAAAAAAACTAAAATAAGCGTGAAACAATTGTATGACTTATTATACTTACTTTCTTATTTTTCTATATTGTTAATGATAATATTGAATACTAATAATATTACTCATAGCATATTCAAATTAAAAATGTATAACTTAATAAATTAAAAATCTATTTTTTTAATTAAAAACACACTTTTTAAAAACAAAACTTTTATAAAATACAAAATACGATGAAATTTTTTTATCATTTTTCTTAAAACAAAATATTTAGAAATCATAAGTTTTGATAAAACAAAAGTTTAAGAAAAATACATAATTGTTTATTTACTTAAAGTAGCTATTTGTACGCAACTATAATTATATTTTATCTTCAACCATGATTTTATAATATATAAATTTTTAGTACTAATTATTTGATATTTTATTTAGTCAATCCGTATAATATACGGGAACTAACCTAGTAAATAAATATATAGTAGTTATGCCCAAACATGGGTTGGGTCATTTAAACAGTTTGCGGCTTAATTGTAGCTTATCAAAACTAGTGTTGATTTTGGTCGACCTCGTTGGCTCATATAATTGAAGTTTAAATTAGAGTTACTCACTTGTATAAAAATTAAAGTTGATTTTGCTCGGTAACTCCCTTGTTAGTTTGAATAAATAGCTCATGACTTGAACGTTGGCAGGTTGCTTTTGTATTATTTTGAGACTTATATGATTTGAAATTATTGTTAACTTATTACCTCAGTCTTGTTTAACAAGAAACATACAAATCATCACAATTTAGAAAAGCCTGTCAAAACATCTAGCCACGAGTTGCTCAAGATGAAGGCCAGTCAAATGCAAGCGCACTTTTTGGTTCACTGTGCAATATCAATTCGGGTCGACTATTCTCGGCTCGAATCGTATTATTACTAGCTCAAACTGGGGTTCATGCAGAGCAGCTCGAATGACTTGGTAGTTATCGCTATACATGATTGAGACAAACATTTTCATTACTTGTAGTGGGATATTACATACTACTACTTCCGGTTTATTACATATGAACCACTTAATTTTATAAGGACAAGTCTTGTTGAGTTCCACTTAAACCTATGCTTAGGATTCAAGGTTTGGATTGGGAATCTTGCTCATCTAAAGTTCATATACCCACATGTCTAGAGATCTAGACTTAAACAATCAAAGATCCAATGAATTTTTACAACCGGAGATCCATTGAGGGTCTCAATTACTTCCATTGCAGCCTTCGATCTAGAGTCTATGCTACTTACAAGCCTTTAGTAACAACATGATAAAACCTAGCACTTGTAGCGGTGAACATTAGATAAGGGAAGAGGTACATGGTGATGGTTTACAAAAAGGATGCGTGATAAATGGGCGGCTTTAGTGGAAAACATGTGAGAGAAAAGGTGTAGGATGTGGTTCAAAAAGATAAGAGATAAAGTGATAATACAAAAAAATTGGGTAACTTAAGTGGTACAAGGGGGTAATTCCTAATCTTAAGATAATTACCGTTATCGTCTCATCCTTTCAAGACCCTATAAATAGCTTGTTGTGTGTGAGATTATACCAAATGTTTTTTCCTATTTTATGTTTTTTGTTTTTTTAAATCAATTTTAATGTCATTTAGCTTTTTAGCGGCGAAACGTTAAGATATCATATTTAGTGATGTAGACGGTTTTAAAACATTATAGAGGAGGGGGTGCTCATGACTTGAGGTTGCGACTTTAGTGAAGCTGTCCGGCTACACCGCCGCAACAAATGCACATTCGCTACAACTTGTTGGTTCACGGCTACATGAAGCAGTGGTTCGCATTCTCAGTTCAGTCAAATGTGACTGTTAACCTAACGGCTATTTTATCCCGACGGCTCTTTTTTTAAATCAACTAAACATACCCATAAACAATAACAAATTATCTCCACACCTACTATCTTCATAAATACCAAACTATATCCACACAAAATATACACATACAAATACAAAAAAAATCATTTTGTCGAGATGGATAGGAAAATATACCTTCCCCCGTGCAATCAGACGATTTGTTCTCCAATGATAGCAGTCATGAATTCTTCTTGTAGATTGTCGCCAAAGCCGAAGGTACACCACAATGTCAAAAAGAAAAAAGAATGGTGCCACGTGATCGGGAGGTGGGTCACAAAACACTGATGGATGATTATTTCGGCGAAGACAAAAAAATATGATAACAAGACGTTTTGGAGACAGTTTCGTTTGCCAAAGACGTTTTTTAAAGATTAGGAGGCAGGTTTACGCATGCATGATCTTGCACAATATGATCTTAAAAGAAGACTAGAATGCAATATCATCGGTATACATAAGATATCCGCTCGTGGAGCCATTTGTTGATGAAAATATCGATCGGGAATTGCAAGATTCAAATACACATTACCAGCTTCGATATGATCTAATGGAACATATTGCAACTCTAGATTTGGACCATCTAGATTCGCACGAGTAGTTTGTGACTTATTTAATAATTGTAATTTTATGTTTACATGTCTTTTCTTTAAATATAATATGTTATTTTCATAAAATTATTTATAGGTTTTTTGTTGAAATATAAAAATAAAAAATAAAAATAAAAACTCTTAAGCTACATGAAAGCTTCACCCCCCACCACTTAAGAGCATTCACAGCCCGTAGTCTCGTACCCCATTTTTATATGAGTGTGTGTCTTATATTATAGGGAATGGTTGTGAGTGAAGAAGAAATAAAATTGATGGGGGTTGTACCGTGATTCCCCATATTTAGGAAATCACGGTACAACACCATAAATTTTTTAATATTTTAAAAGTGGTTGTGAGTATATGAGAGAGAAAAAATAATGATAAAAGTATGAAAAAATATTATTTAATTGAAAATAAGAGAGAAAAAAATAGATGTTTTTAGTGTAATTATAAGGATAAAAACAAAAGATGAAATGTGAATGCTCTAAGATATAACAGGAAGTATGAAGGTTATTGTGACGTGATAGTTTTTATTGATGATAATAAAAATAGTAAGATTACATAAAAGCTTCATCCTCTCCTCCCCTACAAAGACACATGTTTCTTATCATATATATTATTTTTTATATTTGTATGAATTGGTAAGGAAAACTTATATTTAATTAATATTTGTTCTAAATGAAAATTATGAACAAGCAAGACGTGTGATGACGAATAGTGGAAGCAATGTTTTCAGAATCGGATCGGACGTCGAACCGGACGCCTTACTGGTTTGGTGGTCGGACCGGATTAAAGAACCGGATGACGTCATAATTATATATATAGTATATTATATATATAGTTATATATATAATTAAATATAAGTAATTTATACATGTATTTTATAGTTATATATAAAACTTAACTATATTTTTATATCCAACACACTAATATATGGTTCAACACCCCGTTTTTACCCATTAAAATCAAAAAAATAAAAAAAAATAAAAAAAAATAAAAAAAAAATTAAAAAAAATACAAAATCCGGTCCGAACCGGTTCGAACCGGCCGGTTCAACTTGCTGAAAACGATTTGGGGGGATCGGACCGGTGGACCAGCCGAATCCCGGTCGAACCGGTCGGACCGGCCGGTCCGATCCGGTCGTGAAAACAATGAGTGGAAGTCATAGTTATGAGCATTTTATTTTAATAATTTTGGTGTGACATGATGTATTCCAACCAACTATAAAAAGGATAAAGCAACGGCTTTTTTAATCACTACCGGTTAACAGGTTTCGTTTATAAACCCAAAAGCCGCTTTTTGTAAAACCGGGTTTTCCTCTTAAAATAAATGGTTCGATTATTAATGAAAATTGGTTAAGTATATTAGTTGTTATTATCCCGTATATCACATGAATTGAATAAATAAAATATTAAACAATTAGTTACAAAAATATATTGAATATTAATAATATTTTAAGATAATATATGATTGAAATTATATATGAGTAAGGACTATAAATAATAAAATAATGATATCATTTTTTCTAAAATTTTGTTTTTAAAAGTTTTTTGTTCTTTATAAAAATATATTTTGTTTCAAAACAAACCATTTCAAAAATATATAATTTTAAAAATTTTGTTATTATAATTTTGAATTTTTAACTATTTTTTTATGGAAGTTTTATTTTTTAAGAACAATGACTTTAAAATATTTAATATTTTCAAAAAGATTTTGATGTTTTAGAAATATCCCTTATTTTTTTAAATAATTTGTTTCTTAGAAATTATATTTATAAAAAGATATTTTTCTTAATTTATTAAAAAACTATTTTAATTTTAAAAAAATTAAGTATAATTCAAGTAGTTAATGTAATTATATAATAGAAAAATAAGCAAAAAAAATAAAATTACTATAGAATTATGCCGAAGTATATACATTAAACCATCTTTATGCACTCTACCAATCTAGCATGACTATACGTTATGTGATACATGATACAAACTGGGCCTGTGATGATGGCCCATAAAATGTGTTGTTCTTATCTAGGCCCATTAAATCTGATGTTTTCATTAGGGAATTTGAATATAAATTGAACTAAATTAGAATCTCGTGTGATACATTGGGTTATTAAAATTTAAAGCTATACTCTTCGTAAGAGAATTTCTTACTATAGATTTATGAAATATTATATAATTTTTAACTATATTTATTTTAAAATATAAAATACTTAACAAAAATAATCATAGAAATAATTTAATACACGGGTTGCTAAAATCTAAAGCTATACTCTTCGGAATAGAGAATTTCTTATTACATATTCATGAAATATTATACAATTTTTAACTATATTTATTTTAAAATATAAAATACTTAACAAAAATAATTATAGAAATCATTTAATAGGAGAGAGACAAAAAAGAACAAAAAACAATTAAAGAAAATTTATATAATTAATAGGAGAGAGAGACGAGAAAAATATTAAGGAGGTATGGGAGAGTGACACGTGTCACTTAATATTTTTATTTATTAGTATAGATTCATTGAATCATTGGTACGTAGGAAGTGAGTTATATTTGTTGTATTTAGAGCATTCATAACCCGTTCCCTATAATTATATGAGTGTATTCCTTATATTATATGGTATGGCTATACGTGGTTGTAAGTGAAGAATATGGTAAATTTACTGTTTAATCTGTATTTTTAGAAAATACTGTTCAAAACCCTATAATGTTTTTAATATATTTTAAGTGGTTGTGAGTAGATGAGAGAGAAAAAATTAATGATAAAGTTGAAAAGGAGAAAGAAAAAGTAGTGATTTTTAGTGTAATTATATCGTTAAAGATAAGAAATGGGTTGTGAATGCTCTTAGCGCGAGAATATAAGTGATTTAAATATAAAAATGTGTCATGTTTAATGGTATAATTTTTATAAAAATTAATAATATATGGAAAAAGTTTATTGATATTTAAAACTAAGGGAATGGATGGCGAATTTTTTTATTAAAATAAGTGATGGAGTGTAGTTTTTTCTAGAGGTGCACAAACCGGGTTTAGAATCTAAACCATGCCGGGTTGAATCTAGTTTGGATCATGGTCAAAACATTCCAAACTCGGTGTGGACGGGTTCTTGGTCAGGTCCAACCTAGGTTTATATTATGTAATTTATAAATAATACGATGGATATATAGCAGGTTGAACCGGGTCGAGTTTAGATCAGGTCGTGAAGAACCCGGGTTGAAACAGGGTTGGTGAACAAAAGAAAGAACTCGGTTTGGAACTGATGGGTTATACCAGGTCAAAAGCGAGTTGAGGGCACCATGTTGAACCCCAAGTCGGTTTCAGTTCAAATAACAATGAAAGTTATTAAATAGGCTAAACCGCAACGACAAAAAAAAAAAAAAATAGTTTACTCAAATAACAATTATAGTTTTCATAACAGTAAAATACAAAATTTTCTTTTAAGTATTTTCAAAATTATGGATCATGAACTTAAATTTTAGTAAGTACGTGTCCTTTATTTGAGAACTTGTAATGCTTTTTTTCTTTTCTACTAGCAAAATTTACTTTCCCTGTTAGTTTTTCGTAAATATTATTTTACCCTTACATCTTAAAAGGACAAAATGTTTAATTTGTATTACTCCTTTACTTTCTTTCTTTATGTTTTTATGTTATTTACTTTACTTTTTTTTATTCTTAACCACTTTTTGGTTTAATTTAATTATCTTAAATTTTTTTAATTAATTAATTCTAATTTTTTATAAAATTTAATTTTATTTATATATTTTTAATTTATTAAAATTTTATTCTCATCTGTTCGCTTTACTTATTACTTTTCTAATAAATCCAACAAAAAAATAGACCACTTGGTTTTTTTAAACTTTTTTGGCACTAATTTTTATAGTCGTTTTGAATGGTTGGTTTACGGTTTATATTCGAAATCAATTGGAGACAGTATGATTTTGGTTTACGGTTTGAGTTTTTAATTTTTTGTGTTCACCAAATGGTTTATTATTTTAAAAGTAAATATAGTTTGAAAGTTTGTAACTTTAATTTCAAATAAAATATAATTAAAGGTTTCAAAACAGCAGGTTTCTAAATAAATAATTCATGAATTTTTTTTTTAATTAAATGCACTATTATTCAAGGTTTTACTTAAATTGTTAATGATAGATTTTTATTATTGTAAATTAAAACCAAACTACTGAAAATTAAAATAAAGACAAACCAAACAATCTCTAAGGGTTTTGCTTCGGTTTGAATTTATGATTTGAGCTTGTTGAACCTTTACAGTAAAACACATAAAAACTCCTTGTACTAAGCAAAGACTGATTATATATGTAGCGGGCTTAGAATAATTATAACCAAGTAAATATAAAAAAGTCACCTAGTCTCAAATAGGTTTATAATATAAATGGTAAGGCAAACTGTTTGATATAGTTGAAGATTCTTATACAAAGGTAAAAAAATAGCAGTGAAACAAAATCGATTACTAGTTTAATTTTTACAACATAAAAAAATAAAATATTTTATTGGGATCTTTTAAGTTTTATTCGTTCAATTAGAAAAGTAAATAACTAAATTAAAAAACAAAAAACAATATAATAAATTAAAAACCTATAAATAAAAATTATATTTTATAAAATAATTAACTAATAATATTTAAGATAAGTTTATAAAACAAATGTAATTAAAAAAGAGAAAGAAAGAAAGAAATGTAAAGTAGAAAAATGAAAACAAAAAGAAAAAAAAAAGATTAGTGAAACTTATGCATTTCGTCCTTTACCGGGTAATAGCAAAATAGTCTTTTATTTAAAACTAACAGAAAAAGTTAAATTTTATTAGGAGCAAATAACATAGATAGTCTCTTGGGTATGCACGAATTGCAACTTTAGTCACTACTTTCAATAAATTATAGATGCGAGCCTGAACTATGCATGATATGCATACCGGCAATCCCCGACGCTAACTGAGGTTGAGTTTCTCTGTTAAGTTAATATAAAATTACCAAAATACCCTTAAATTTAAAAACTAATAATTTTTAAATAAAACCAAACTTACCCCACCCACCACATCTCACCTCTTCATCTTTATTTAATAGTTTAGATAGAAAGAATAAAAAACATAATAAGTTTTCAAATAAAAAACATTGAATGTAGTTATCAATGCTTAAGAATAAAATTCATAGTTTTAAGTATATTTAAAAGACAAAATTTATAATTTATTCTTTTCACATTTCATCAACAAAACAAAATTTTTTTTTAATAGCAGGTGGTTAGTTTGTAAGGCACAAACATTTGAACAAGCCAGCCGTCCATATATTTGAAGATAATGAACTGGATCTCTTCCCATGTTCTATGATTGTGTTTTATTAAACGAACACAACAGCTAAGCCACCGACATTCTACGAAAGTGTACTACAAGCACCAATAATATTACACTCTTACCCTCACATCCACCACTCAACGTACGACGTGTACCGCACGCGCCATATCCAGGAGTGACAGAACGCGGCTCTCTTTTGATTGGTCCACGTAAAACACACAGCAAAATTGAGCTGCCAATCATCGATCACTTTCCCGAATTCCCAATTTGTCTTTTTTATTAGGGCAATCATTCGTTCAATTCAATTAACAAGTCAAATTCGATTTTGACCGTCAAAGAGGGGGAGAGAGTGATCTTGTTGGTGCTTTCTGTTGCTGTTATTCAATCGCCATGGGTTTATGGGAAGCTTTTCTCAATTGGCTTCGAAGGTAATCGTCTTTTTATCGTTTTATTTCTGTTTGGAATTTAATGTGCGTTGTTTACAGTTGGTTGTGATTTTGTAGCTTTGATCTGTGTTGTGTTTCATAGTCATGTGGGAAGGAGGGATTTGTGTGTTTAATTGTAATCATGGTTGTGATTCTTGTTGATGCTTTTGACAATTTCAGTTTTCCCCGACTAGTGATGTCGAATTATGTATTTTTTTTCAGTGACTAATGATTTTTGTTGATGATAGGTTGGATCCAAATGTAGTAAAGTGTTTTCTCTTTGAGGGGCTCAAATGGGAACTAGTAAATGGTTAGGAATCATTGTATTCAACCGAATACGTGGATTAACTAGTGAATACATGACCAGTTCCAAAAATCGAGTGCATACGCTATTGTTCCTAATGATATCATAGATAGTGTATTCATAGCTGAATCTATGTTTTGATATAATAAAAGCTAACTGGACGAGAGAAACATTAGCAAGACAATCCCTTCGTTACTTTAATATAGGCGTAGTTGTCGCAGGCGCACTCAAGGCGCAAATGGTGAGCCTTGGGCCTAGGCAAAGGTGACACGTATGGTATAAAAATATAACTTTTAGGGGTTCTAGACATGTTTAAGGTATGTTTGGGTTGGTTTAGACTGTTTTAGATAGTTTTCCGGCTTGCTTAGAGCTAGTGTAATTGTTTCAGACATGTTCAAATGATTTTTTGGCCAGAAATTGGCCTGAAAATTTGCCTGAACGCCTGAAAACAGGGCTTTTGAAAGAAGGCGACAAGGCTGCGTTGGGCTTTGCTTGAGGGCGTAGGCTCGCCCCTTATGGGCTTTTGACTACAGAGGATAAAGGTGTGTTGACGGAAATAACAGTTCTAGTGACCACTAAGCACTCTTTGTTAGTTTGCTATGGAAGCAACCTTTCTTTCTAAACAGTCAAACACATTCTATTATCTTTGTATCAGTGCTGGATTTATTGTTTATGCTCTCTAGGCACCATAAGAAAGTGTCTGTGTCTCTTTGATGTAGGGCTGCAGTAAGATAGACTTTAGGAGAGGGGATTTGGAAAAACAATCAAAGGAACTAAGGTTTTAGCTTTCAACAAAAAGAAAACTAGGCTCAAACTATGCGTTGTGATCACCTAGGAGTTATTGTTTGACATAATCAAAGAGAAATATCTCCTCTTTTCATTTTAAAAACTTGGGGTTAAATCTTTATCTATCAAGAAACTTTGTCTTTCACAAAACATTTAACTCTAAGTTCTAATCGTTGTAAGGTTAGTCTCCCTTATAGTACGATACTTGGGAAGCTTAATCATTACATGACAGCTTAAATCATGTATCTTTGGCTTTTCAATATAGGAACTAAGGTCTTCTGAAAATTATACCCAAGACAACCAAGACATCACACGTATGGGTTTTTCTTTTTAAATTTAAGAAAAAGCGGTAAACTGTTTTTTCACCCATCTAATACTCTAACCCGTAATTAAATAAGCAGGAATAATCTTAAAACCTATTCTTGTAGAAGCAAAAATCAGTAATGATCTTAATGATACTCAATATACGGTTACTAAAACCTAACTATAAAGACAATAAAGCTAAGCAAAGTTCTGATGAACCTAGTACTAGCTTTAATCTTGCAATCATCATCATCATCCTTCTCTATGGTTAATAAATTTAATCTGAATTTTTAAGTATTGCAGAAATGAATTCAAGCTGAAAACATCCTTTTGCAGTGATGTATGCTTGTTGTATCTTGAAGCTGTTCCTTGGGTAGAGTAGTGACCTAAAGATTAATCATGTGTTGACATATGGTCCGGGTAAATTTTAAGACATACCAAATCAGTATGCTTAGGTATCTGGAAACAAAATTAAGATCATATCTTTCTTTTCATTTTCTTCATGACTTCCAAATAGGCTTCATGTGCTTCAGTTGACTTGTAAGATTTCTTATTTCAACAGCAAATGGGAGATAATATCAAGATATTAGGCCTCGAATATGGCTTTTTTGCTATTTTCTTAGCCAATGTTGGAATTATGCTACAACGTGTGTTAGCTATTACAAGTATGTTATTTCCCTAATCATGGGAGTCTGTTAATTTGTTAAAGTATGGTTAGAGGAATTAGTGGATCATGATATGATGATTTACTACAATTAGGCAGCATGGGAGAGATATTACCTCTTGAAAGTAAGTAACGTTGCAGGGCTGACTGCCATTTTAAACGTAGACCGATTTTCTATTTCGTCTGTATTCATGAATATTTGTGGGTCCTAACTTGATCCTTCCACTCAAACATAATTTACTTGAAAATTATACTAGTTTCTCAATTCCATTCCATTCCTTCCAACCAAACGCAGCCTTAATGACAAGCTTGCAAGACCTTGAATCACATAAAGCATAATATCAAAAAAATGCAAGACCTTGAATTACCTAAAGCATAACATAAAAAAAATGACAAAGATAAATACACAAGCTTGATCCTTTATATGCAATACTATGCTCCTACTTATCTTAAATACGATGAGAATAACTGATAAATGCTAACATTTATCTATATTATAAGTAACCAAAAGTAAGATTTTATCATGATAGAATTTATAAAAATATATTATTTTTCCAACAATAATTTGATTTTTGTTAATATAATAATCACATAAAACTGCTTGAAGCTGAATGAAATCATTATGGCCCTACTATTTGCTTTTGATATCCTCAAGCTTGTATGTGGAACAACCAATTGGTTGCAACAGGCTCCCTGTTTCAATTGGAAAAAGTATCATTCTTAATGTGTATCTAAATTATGAGATTACAGACTTACTTTCTAGAAAGGATACGAACTTATCTTATTGTCAAATGTTACAGCCTCTTTTTCAAGCAAGAAATGGAGCTTTCTTTGATAGGGCTCCAGAATGCTGGAAAGACATCACTTGTTAACGTCGTTGCTGTAAGTAAATTAGTACATTACTCCATTTTCAAATTTGTATAAGATTTATTGATCTTGTTCTTTCGTGCTGAAACTGCCTTTGATCTCTTTTGCTTTGCTTGTAGACTGGTGGATATAGTGAAGATATGATCCCTACAGTGAGTTTACTCTTGAATCCATGCCAAATTAATCTAGTTGCACATTAAGTGCTAAATGTGTGTCCTGATGTCAATTTTTTAACAGAAAATTTTAACTTTATTTTTCAGGTGGGATTCAATATGCGCAAGGTGACTAAAGGAAATGTAACAATAAAGCTATGGGATCTTGGTGGTCAACCCCGATTTCGCAGCATGTGGGAGCGATATTGTCGTGCAGTTTCTGCCATTGTGTATGATCCCCTCCCATTTATTATCTTCAACATTACAGAATATTATTTTGTTATTCTTTTGAGCAGTATGATTTTATTTTAGTCATGATATGGCTTCTACTATAAAATTTTTAGGCTGCAATTTGAGTTAAAGCCATGGTATTAATATTGAAATGATCTGCTTCTTGAAATGTTATTTTCATTTTATTCCTAGTACTTTTTAACTTGTTAGTACTAGAGATGGCAAATTGGAGGGTTATGTATATCTTTAAAATTGGTTTGGGTGGGTAATAACAGCTAGTTCTTTTTGTACGGATCAGGTATGTCGTTGACGCTGCCGATCATGATAACTTGAGTATATCAAAGTGTGAACTTCATGATCTGCTAAGCAAGCCAGCACTGAGTGGAATACCTTTGCTTGTTTTGGGAAACAAGATTGACAAGGATGGTGCCCTCTCTAAGCAAGCTTTAACTGATCAGATGTAAGTAACAACACCATAATTATACACACATTCTCTAAATTATATATGTCTTAACCTTCAAGGGGGTGACATACTTACATAGTGGTTAGCGCTTGAGCTAGTGGTTAGCGCTTGAGCACCTTTTAGTTTGAATCAAAGAAATAATATATATTTTTCTTTTTCTAAAGCTTTATTAACATCTTGTCTATCTGAATGACACTAATGCAGGGATCTGAAATCTATCACGGATAGAGAAGTCTGCTGCTATATGATCTCATGCAAGAACTCAACAAATATCGACTCGGTCATTGATTGGCTTATCAAGCATTCCAAATCCAAAAGTTAAAGGTGCTTGAAAACTATTTAAATCTTGTTTCATGTTCTTGAATTGGAGTTTGATGCTAATCTTGATCTAATCAAATGGAGTATTCGGTTTTTCTGTTGCCATTTTTCTTGTCTTACTTGAGAGTGGCTAGCTGCTGCAGGTAGTTGTCAAACACCTTTGCTTGCTTATCTTCTCAGCAGTTGTGTATTAATTGTTTTGTGAAAATTTCTGTGTATAGACTTCATGAATCACTGAACTTAGCTGTTGGGTTCAAAAAGATTTGGTTTTTATACTTTTCATTTAAGGTTTTGATGCTTTATTTGTTTATTCTATGGTTTGATTTGATGGGTAAAGGACATTATGTTTCGGTTATTTCTTGTGTCATATTTAACGAAACCCCATAAATAGAACAAAAAGAATATGATTTGGAAGGTTTTGTGGCTCCCATAGACCAAACTAAGCAATGATCTAACGTTTTAATCGCATTACCACTACTCGTCAACAAGGCAGACCTCTTATGCCAAGAGTCGGGCTTCCTTTGTAAACGTATCAAATTAAACCCGCATACCTTCTTGTACAGGGCTTCAATGTAGCACCTTAGACGAATCTACATTGGCTGTGAACAGTAAAAATGTTGATTTCATAAGGAATACCAGTTCTTAAACATTACAAATGCGTTTTGGGTGTATTGACGAGTGAGAGGAGAACTCAATGATTAAACATGCTTGTGTGATAGCATTATGAGGCTAAGTGACATTTGGAAAGTTTTCTCTTGGACAACCAAAAACAAATATGTAAGTTACTTGTGCACAAAACGAATAATATTAGTTGGTATGAGAGGTCAAAAGTTAGAAACGGTATCAGAGTCACTATTGTGCTAATTGGGATGGTGATGCAAAACCTCATTGAGGACGATGGGTCTCTGAGGGTGTTCAACGAGACACCTAAGGAAATCCCGAATCCCTCATTGGTATGATGGGGCAAAACTCTTTGAGGATGATGAGTCAATAAGAGAGGGAGGGAGGGGTTAATTGTAACATTATAGTTCATTGGTATGATGGGGCAAAACTCTTTGAGGATGATGAGTCAATAAGAGAGGGAGGGAGGGGTTAATTGTAACATTATAGTCAAATGTTATATTGATTGTGGATAGAAAAGATGTTGGGTTCATAAGATATACCAGACATCAAATATCACCGACGCATTTTAAACATATTGATTGTGGATAGGATGATAACTCTACAGTTAAATAGGCTTGGGTTGGAGCAATCCTTGGATGTGTGACTTTTTAGGAAATTTTCAATCGAGAAATCAAAAATATATATGTGAACTTCTCGTGATCAAGAAGGATAATATTGATTGATATGAGAGATTGAATGATATCAAGATTCAAAAATATGTCACCGAGGATCTATTTGAACCTTGATTTAGTACTTGATTATTCGTTAATTAAACTCACTCTGACCTTTCCTCCGTTCACATTTCCATTTTTTACAATAATCCACCCACTTATCATCTACAAAATAGATTAACACACAATCCCCGAGTTTCCTTGGAAGGTTGAATAATTTTTTTAATGAAACTATAATACACGCTATGTTGGAATATTTTAGTTACAGGAATATTCACTTATGTGTTATTAGAAGTGAGATTGCTTCCTATGAGCTAAAAGTTTGCCTCTAAAGCAATCTTAGAAACCAAGATAAGACCCATCACCAGTTTAATAAGGTCTGTTAAATGGATTTTATGAATGAACAAAAGGATATGCGTGTGTCATTTCCGCATAACATATAAAGAAATATGGTTAAGTAACTATGGTTTAACCATTCTTACCCTAGTTAGGTCTGAGCATCGTGAAAGTTGAAGGTGTAAGATTCAATCTTTATTTACGCATAACATCATGATTTCATATTTTAGTTAGGTATTGGTTGTTATAAAACTGGGCCTATTTTAGTTAGCTAAAGACCCAAATTTAAAAAGTAACTTGGAAATGGTGATGTCTTGAAAGGGTAATTTGGTTATATCAAGTTTTTTATATTTTAATATTTTTATATCTATACTACTATATAATACATATTATAAGGATAAGATGATAATTTCATTTAAAGTGTAAGACATCTATACAACATTTTAAGCATAGAATACAAGTGTTTTATGTAATAATTTCACTTTTGCCCCAATTTAATTAACTTCTTCTAATTATTATATTATTTAATACATATTATTAATACATTATTTAATAATATGATATTATTTAATTCACTTCATTAAGTTTTATTTTATTTATAATAATATAAATTGAATTTTAAATTTATAATTACTAATCATATTTTTAAAACTAAAGTTTTATTTTATTTATAACAATATAAATTGTTATTTGAATTTATAATTACTAATCATATTTTTTTAACTAAATACTATTTAAATTAAGTATTAATTTATTTAAATACTTATATCTATAATACTTTATAATAAATATCTCTAAATAGAGATGTAATTTTATCAAACATATAAGTTTTGAATCAACATATAAAAAGAAGTGCAAGACATTTAAGAGGGGTAGAATATAGAATTGATTAAGATTTTAAGACACTTTCGGGGCAATATGGTAAATTTATCAATTAAATTATATATATATATATTGAACGGCTGGTTATTGGTTAGTTGTTAGTATCACCAAGTTAGTAATATTCGTCAATGCCAAGGTTTGAACCTTGGACCTCCAAGAGAGACAAAGCCTCCTAACACCCCCTTAACCACTAGGCTAAGAGATCATTGGTAATTAAATTTTATATACCTTGGTATTTTTGCACTTATCTCTTTCATGTATTTAATAAACATTATTAATGCATTATTTAATAATATGATATTATTTAAATCACTTTACTAAAATTTATTTTATTTATGATACTATGAATTGACATTTAAATTTATATTTACTAATTATATTTTTATAACTAAATATTATTTTATTTAAATATTTAAGTGTATAAAATATATATATATATATATATATATATATATCTTCATGTTTATAATAACTATAGTACTAATATTTTTCTACGGGCATATTGTGAGTTTAATAATTTTAATATTTATCTATATCTTTTATAATAAAAATGAAAAAAGAATTAAATGATAATTTTACATATGGATTAAGACACTCATATGAAAAGTCATGGTTAAATTTCAAAAACTTAACTATTTTATTTCATTTATACCCTTACAATAAAGTAAATAAATATATGATGCTTATAAAACAAATGTTAAAGCATGTACACGTGACCACATAAAACCGCCATTTACTTTCAATTCTGTTCATTCACTGCAATTGAGCACTAATCACTCTTCCCATTTTCATTGTCAGTTGTTAAAAGCTCAATAACAATCAAGATGGTAATTTGTTGTGACAATTTCTCAATTAATTTAATTCGGTCTATGCAAATCACCACCGAAAGCTGTCTCCGATGATCATAAAACTCTAAACTACATTCATAAAACGAAACCCCCCCTTAAAATCTAGGTAATAAGTGATTTCCGACCACAAATACCACTCATGTTTTCACTAATCTTGTTGGGATAATATAATTGTTTTAAAGACTTTTGTAATATACTTAATTGTTTTCTTTCATTTAATTTTTTCAATAATTATATTTTGATTTTTTAATTTACATCATAACGCACCGAGCCGATACTGACTAAAATCGAATTCTCAAAAAATCGCACAACAGCCGTACCGCCGCAACGCGCGAGCATTTCCACTAGTATTTACTATCAAGCACTTTATACATTTTTTACTAAAATTAATATTAATTATTTTAAAACATTTTAGTTTCTACACATAAATATATAAGTATGGATTGGATGGTCAAGAGGGTTTCATTAATATTTTGTGACAGTTGGCTCAGTTGAGTGTTTCATTGTACGTGTGCCATTGGCTATAACAAGTGAGCGCCTATGTCAGCTCCTCCTTTTAAACTTTCACCCCTCCTCCAAGGAAAAAAATCATAGAATAATAATCAAGTTTCATTAGTGTTTCAATTAAGTCACTTTAATTTTTTTCTTACCTTAAAAACCATTCAACTTTCAAGTTTTGTTCCAATCTTGTGAAAAATTTGAATTTTACATTGACTAATGATGATGTGTTAAATTTTTATTATTTTTATTTATTAAGGCATATGACATGGCAATAATATTAGCTAAAAACTTATGACGTGCCAAGGTTTTTCTATTTTATATTTATTAGGGCATATGACATGGCAATGATAAGTAATTAAATGAATTTTAGCTTAAAAATAATAATAATTCATAATTGAAACATCTTCAATCGATCAACAAGGGATGAGCATTGCTGACTTCTCTCACAAAGCCCCTAATATTAATATTGCAATTACCGTTCCTCGCGGTTAGGGTCTTGGACCACTCCTTTGTCATGTCATAAGTCCTAATAAATATAAAATAGAAAAACTTGATGTGTCATATGTTTTTAGCTAATATTATGGCCATGTCATATGCTTTAATAATTAAAAATAATAAATATTTGACACATCATCATTAGTCCATATAAAATTCAAATTTTTTCACAAGATTGGAACAAAACTTGAAAGTTGAATGGTTTTTTGGGTGAGAAAAAAGTTAAAGTGATTTAATTGGAACCTAATAAAATTTGGTTACTATTCTATGATTTTTTCCCCCTTGGAACTGCCGAATGTATATTTCAAATTGTTTCATATAATATTAGGATTATATGGTATAGTGAAACTTGATGTTTATATTTGTTAAATCGGTGTGTATATAAGTTATATAAAGTTGACCATAGATGAATTTTAATAGTTAGATTTTAGTTTTCTATTCACTGTTAAAAAGATATTTCAATTTGCTATTTGTTTTAATAAATAAAGTCTTATGATAAAAGAACTAGTTGGTAAAATGAGAAATCAATTTTAATTTTATTGACTTCAACAGCAGATAGAAATACTAAAAATCCAATCTCTTAAATGGTGTTAAAGGTTGGTTTCCATTTTCTACCATTGTGACTTTGATGCAACTCTATGGTATTAGAACAAAATATTTAACACTGGTTTAGTAAACACGTGTATTACATATGTAAAATAAATAAAATATTAAATAAAATAAAATTTTATTAATTATAAAACGATATTCTAAGATAAATATGATTGAAATTACGTATGACTGAGTACTATAAGTAATACAACAATATCAACTTTTTAAACATTTGGTTTTAAACTTCTTTTATTAACATTTTGTTTAAAAACAAACTGTTTAAAAAATATCACTTTTTAAATATTTTCTTTTTATAACTATCAATTTTAATTATTTTGTGTTCATAAAAATTTTACTTTTTAAAAACACCAATTTCAAAATACTTTATATTTTTAAAAAAGTTTAATGTTTTAAAAAAATTTCTTATTTTATAAAAATTTGTTTATTCAAAAATAACATTAGTAACAATATATCTTTTTAATTTATTAAAATCTATTTTTAATCTAATATTATTAATTAAAGTAATTATTAAATAAGAGAGAAAATCGAGAAAATTTTGATGAGGGGAATTGTGATGTTGCCATGTGCACCCTCTAACTACTCTTGTATTATATTAGGAATATTCGAGTTCCCATAACAGTGTTCTAGTGCTCTCTTCACTAGTCGCTCGGATGTCATGTAAAATACCGACACGGTACTGGTATGCTATTGTACTTGTTAAAAAATGTTCATCCCTAACTACGAGGTATAGTATTACAATTGGTTGCTACTAGAGGGTATGCAACACAATGATACCAGTGAGTTGTGGTGTCATTTTTAAGTGAGGGTTCAAGTTTCGTCATAAACATGTGTTGTAGGTTTATAGGCAGATTAATGCGTGTGTGAATTAATCACTAAAAAACTAGATTTGGTTTTTATTGTAGTTTAATATAATCTAGAAAGTTAAAATCCTAATTTATTTAATTTACGCCTTATTATCAAGACAAGAATAGGTCGTCACAAATGCCATAAAACTCAATTAATACACTTTTAATTGTTCTTAAGGCCATTAAAGTTCTAACAAATCTTGTTTAAAACTCTTACATTTGTTAACAATATTTTACTCCTATCACCAATCAATCTCAACTCGTGAATTTTTAGAACGATGATATTGATGATTGCTCCCAACAGATGTGATGTGTATTTTAAATCCTTACAAGTAAAATGAAGTTTAATAGTAAAAAAATCTTGTTTAATATAAACCTAATTAACCTATATACATGAATTTGACCCACATCATTTTCATGACATTTGGTAATCCACCAAGATATATTTAGATATATAGGGTAATTTTATATATTATCTTTTAAACTTGTTTCAAATCATGTTTGAAAACCATTGTACATTATACATTGTAAACTTATGTTTCAAGGAAACATGTAACTTTTATATATCATTCTTTAAACTTGTAAAATTACATATTTTTCAAATCATGTTTGAATACCATTGTACGTTATACATTGAAAACATGTGTTTTGGAAAAGTATGTAATGTTTAGGGGTGAGCACTTCGCGGTCCGAACCGTATATAACCCAAGGACCGACCCGTCTAACTCGGAACCGACCCATTTACTAAGCAACCGGTCCGGTCCTCGGTCCATGAAAGTAGCAATAAATGGGTTCGGTGCGGGTTCGGTCCAAACCCGCGGGTATTTACAAAAAACCGATTACAATTAAAAATAAAAACTAATTCTAAATATGTAATATGTTTAATTGAAATTCTAGTAATCTTCTTCATATTTACGATTGCACAACCCTAAATACATCATCTTCATCATTGCACAACCCTAAAACCATCATCTTCATCGTTTTCATCATCTTCATATCATCTTCATCGTCTTCATATCGTCTTCATCGTCTTCAGCATCATCGCCAGGTATATCATCTCATCATCTTCATCATCGAGGCGGTGAAAACTCTTTTTTTGATGCTTTTCAACAATATAGGGGTGGTGGCGTTCATTCTTATGGTAATAAAACCGAATTGGAGAAATATCTTAAGGATGACATTGAAGAGAGTACGAGTAGCTTTGATATGTTGACGTGGTGGAAGATAAATTCGGCTCGTTATCCAACTCTTTCAAAGATGGCTAAAGGTATTATTTTTTTTAATATGCTTATTAAATGATTTATGTCTATGTTAATAATATAATTTTTTATTTATTTAGATATTTTAGCTATACCGGTTTCAACGGTAGCATCGGAGTCCGCTTTTAGTACCGGGGGACGAATATTGAACTCATATAGAAGTTCATTATCTCCACCTCTTGTTCAAGCATTAATTTGTACACAAAATTGGATTCACAAATCAAGCAAAGAAATCAACGAAAACGATGATTTTGAGAAATTTGAAGAACTTGCAAACGGTTAGTTTAACTTTTATATTTTGAATTATTATATACTTGAAATTTTGATGATACATTTTGAGTTTCTAATCATTCATTTTGTTTAGATATTTATGAGAAAATTGGATCGGTGACAATTGACGAGTGAATTAATGAAATATTTTGGAGATGGAAGCTTTGAAAGCATGTTTGGATTTGGAGGACTTTGAAGATTTAATTTTTTTTTAATATTTTAGTTTCATTTATATATGTATGGTTTTAAGACTTTGATTAGAAGTTTTTTTATTGGACTTTTACGTGTATTGAATTGAAATCATTTTGCTTTCAAACATGAATTCTTTAGTTATTCAAACAATAAGTTGTGGTATTATTTGTTTCATGCTCAAGCTCAAATTTGTTTCGAGTCTATTCGGTTCGACCCGATTAAATCATGTTGAACCGACCCATTTAATCCGGTTCGGTCCAGACCGGCCCGTCAATTAATGATCCGGTTCACGGTTCTAGTTTTACATTCCTAATCGGTTTCGGGTCTTGGTCGGGTCGGTCCGGTTCCGACCCATTGCACAGCCCTAGTAATGTTACAAGTTTATAAGAGTATATAGGTAATTCTCCTTATATATTATATATATTAAAGGTCTTTAAGAGATTTGGGTCTAGTGGTAAGAGATGAGTTTGACAACTAATATATTATGGAGTTGTGAGTTCTAACCTCATCAAATAATAAAATAAAAGATTATTGGATTTTATAAATCCCAACTTTTATTTATTGACTGATATTAATCTCAACTCAAAAAATATTTATAAACACTCTCAACTAAGAGTTAACGCTGTTTTTTATGACGTGTATTGCTTATGTAGCCAAAACACTAAAGAGAAAGTTAAAATCTATTATCAGGTTCGTCAATCTGAAACTTATACACGGTACACCCTAACAACGGTCAATTTTCAACTGCTAATTTGAACCACGTGTCTTGTTGGAGGTAGATTTTGGGTGACGATGAAGGCTGGATATCAGAAGACGGACCTGATGGAGGCTGAGCGGTGGCGAAATTGAAAATAAACTCAAAGTTGGCCACATTTCATCAAAAAAACTAACAAGGCTAATGCTCAATTAGTAAGAATCGTTGGAGAAAAATAAGCTTAAAGTTAAAAGTGTTTGTAAAAATTTTTTGAGTTGAAATAATTTCGATCAATAAATGCAATTTGGAATTATTAAAATTTAATAATTTTAAAATAAAAAAGCCATTAAAAGAATTATAATTTAAATATTTTTGTATTATAAATAACTATTACTCAGTTATGAAAAGTCTATATATATTAAAATTATAATTGCAATTTTAATATTTCTAATACTAGTTGTAGACCTTAAAACTTGTGTAATTTTTTTTTATAAACTTATTACCTAATACAAATAATGTGTTCTAGGTCGATAATATTCTTGAATTTTTTTCTTGAACAACAACAATATTTTTGAATTAATGAGTCCCTATCCCAATCCAAGTACACCTCTTATACAAAGGATCATAGATAAATCTTAATGGCGTGTAATATTTAACTCTTATACAAAATACCTTATATAAATCTCAAAGCATGTAATATTGAACCTCTTATATAAAAGACCATAGATAAATCTCAAAGACATGTAATATTGAACCTTATTTGTCTATTAATACCTAGACTAGCATCTCAATACCTTTGTATGATTAAGTTGATGTTTAGAGTCTTAGAGCTAGATATACTAGGGCTCTCTGTGGTCTAGCCTAATATCTTTCTTTCTTTTTCTAGCCAAATTCAATCAGCCAAAACATTAAAACTTAAAATGTTCTTCATATCATCTAAGATAGGTATTTTGGCTTTGAAAAGTGAAAGATAATAAACAAAAATGCTTTACTTTCCACCTAAAGATAGTGTTCTTGATTTCCATGAAGAGAGCTTGGATGCTAAAAGTTCAAATTTGGTTTTCAATGTTCAATTAAGTTCATGTTCACGCTAACAAGAATATATAAGTAAATAAATGGAAACGATCTTTTTTGGTGGTGAAAAATGCTGGCTTCCCTCTCTTCTTGCTTTTTCTTTCACATACTTCCATAGAGCTATAAACCTTTCATTGTAGGTTTTCGAAGTACTTTAAAACACAAGCTAAAAAAATACAAATCTATGCTTAGATTAGCCAATTGTTATAATTATAATGCATCTAAACACAATTTGTGTGTATCTTCACCAACTATTAATACATAGATTGTCATGTCAACAAATTTTATACGACTCATCAACCATAACTACATTCAAGCTGGAAAAACATCTATAATCGTATTAGCCGTAATCAAAATTACAAAAACATAAGTAGTCTAAAAATAATAAGAAACTTAAGTGGTAAAGCTATACAAGTTTATACAAGTTTGTTTAGTTAAACCCAAAAACATAAATATCTAAGGGACTTTCCGATTGTGAAAACGACATTTCTATCTCATGTTCATATATAAGTGGAAAGTAATTTAAAAATAATCGAAACAACGTGACAAACTATAATATAAAGAAAAAGAAAACAAAATGAAACGGAATAATCGAGGCATCTCCGCATCTCTTTTTCCTATAGATGTCACCTCTGCATTACGTCGATGCCTCGTGTTCATGGTGGACATTAAGGCCCTAATCGTTTCTTTCATTTATTAACACCAATTTCTTGGCGGTTCATAGATTTTATGTTATTTTAATCCCCAATTTCTTGAATTCATAATCGATTTCTAGTTCAATCCGCCTCTACCCCACCTCCTAATCCACCAAAAGACAACGATTTCACTTGATCTTGACTTTGCGAGCTGAATTTTATGCCGAAATTGACAAATTTCAGATACCCATTTGAAGAATCCCCATCTGAGTTTTCTAAATTTTAGGTAATTTTCATCCATTTTGCCGATTGGAATTTGTGCGTGTGCGTATACGTAACCACCACCTTCTCGATTTAAAGGGGTTTGGGTTCGGTTTTTCTTACCTTTTTACGATTTACAATCGGAATTGCTGCTTTCGGAAAGATTTGATTCGGAATCCGTAACGATTGGTGTTTTTTTGCAGAAATGGGAAAGAGGAGTGGCGTTGAATCGAGTGATTATAATCAATTGGGTGATGGGGTATTGACCAAGGAAGAAGGAAAGGGGAAGAAATTGTGGAAGAAGGTGAAGTATCAGCTGGTTGAATACCACTCGTTGCCTGCGTATATGAAAGATAATGAATTTATATTAGGTCATTATCGTGCTGAATGGCCTCTTAAGCAGATTTTTATGAGCATCTTCACCCTGCACAATGAGACTCTCAATGTTTGGACGTAAGATCATTCAATCTCCATTCTTGAGTTTCGATTTTAACTTCAATTTCAGTTATAAATCTTGGGTTTTCATGGATTATGCTTTGTTTCATCATATGGCTGAATCTTCTTGAGTTTTGGAGTCTGTACTGTTTGATTATCTTGGTTTATTGGTTTCTTGTTCTCTAAGTTGTGGGATGTGTACAAGTGTCGATGCATGTAGTACAAACTTGGTGTGCTGCTGTGCAGCCTGTGCTTGTATCTTTATGTATTAGTTGATTGAGTTCCAGGGTTTGAGGGACTGTGGAATGAGTTTTACATGTTACTCCTTTCAAAACAAGAATATCACTTCATAATATTCATATGTCCCCAAAAGAAGCGGTATGCAGGCGTTTAGTAAGTTTACTAAGCATGGAAAATTAGTTCATCTGTTAATCATTTTCAATCATGTGTAAAAGTTATAAGAATCATCATCTTCAAAGAACTATTCTTTGGACGATAAGTAATGAGATTTAAAAAGACACAAGAAACGATAGTAAAAACGGATAAGATAAACCTTCTAAGGGGATGGTGTAGTGGTAAGTGCTTGATTCACTCTGATGATTGTCAAGTTCGTATCAAATTTTGACCTTTTGAAAGCCACCTGCCTAGGGCAAACTGTATTTTAAAATTGGGTAACAGCGTTGGTGGGCCCTGTGGGTTTTCTAGTGACGGGTTCACGATTATATAAAGATTGGATGAGATGAGAAGTTAACATCCAAATTCTATTGAATATTTACGTAAGTTTGTGAAGATCATTCCATTTAGGTTATCATTTATATTTATTTATAGTTTTATTTTATAAAGTTGTCATCTTTAATTGCATCATATTGTTTTTGTTGCAGACATTTGATTGGGTTCTTCCTCTTCCTTACCCTAACAATTTATAGCACAAAGATGATCCCGAACGTTGTTGATCTTCCTACGCTAAAAAATTTCCCGGATGTGCATAAACTTCGTGAAGATCTTTTGACTTGTATTCCTTCTTTACCTGATTTGCACAAATTTCGTACAGAGATAAGGACTTCTTTCCATTCAAATTGGCATATTGTGGAACTCCTTTGTAATTGCTTGCCTGAACGGTTCTCTCATAGCAACCATACCGATGTTTGTGTTCTGGTAATGTCTATCTTTTTCATTTTTTTTGCTCATTTCATTTCTTTATGAAGGCTAGTAATACTATGAGGATAATATATGACTTTGTTCCGAAGAGAGTCTAGTTTTATAGCTTGAAAAGTTGAAGAATTGGCTTTATTATACAAGTATGGTATGATAGGTGGCTTGAGTGACACTGGCGTAAACTGAGGTAGTAGTTTCTGACACAACTCATAACTCGTTTAATTAAATAGGTCGACCTGCCAACCCCTTTACGACCCATTTAAGCCATTTCTTTACTACCCTCCGACATGTTTAACATGTTTTCACCTTGATTACAATTTGCTTAATTAGTTTAGATAAATGAGTTAAATGCGTTGTGTTTAGATTATGTAAGTTTAAGTGTGCCTAGGTTAGTGTTGATACTTGACATGAATAAACATATGGGTAGTGTTTAGATTCAACCAACATGATCAATGGCCTCTGTGTTAAGTTATCTAATGATGGTTAATTTTGAGAAATCTTTTATATATGGGGCTTTTCTAATCTTTCCCTGCATGTTTTTCAGCATAGTATGAAGGAGGATGTGGCGAACATAATAGCACCATTAATGACCCGACCCATCACCCGATGGCCATTCTTCGCGTTCTTGGGTGGGGCCATGTTCTGCCTCCTAGCAAGCAGCTTATGCCACTTGCTCTGCTGTCACTCCAAACGCCTCTCCTACATCATGCTCAGGCTCGATTACGCAGGCATAGCCGCCTTAATATCCACCTCATTCTACCCACCTGTCTACTACTCCTTCATGTGCCACCCCTTCTTCTGCAACCTTTACTTAGGGTTCATAACTCTTTTGGGAATTGCCACCATCATGGTCTCACTCTTACCCGTATTCGACCGGCCCGAGTACCGTAACATCAGGACCGGGCTGTTCCTCGGGATGGGGTTATCAGGGGCAGGACCAATATTTCACAAACTTGTGTTGTTTTGGAACCAACCCGAGGCTGTACATACAACCGGATATGAGATCTTGATGGGTGCTCTTTATGGGATGGGAAGTTTGATTTACGCGACGAGGATACCAGAACGATGGATGCCTGGAAAGTTTGATATCGCGGGCCACAGCCACAATCTTTTTCACGTGCTGGTGGTGGCTGGAGCGTATACGCATTACCGGGCCGGGCTGGTGTACCTGAAATGGAGGGATATGGAAGGGTGTTAGTGTTGGATAGATGTATTAGTAATAAATTTGCAGGCAGGCAGGCAGGCAGATATGAAAGCATGCCGTAAGGTACTGGTGTTTTGTTGTAGATTTTGAAAGGCCTGTAGTAGGAATAAAATGGAAGTTTGGAAAGACTTGTTATATATGCACTTTTCTTCACTCGGTATTTTTACTTTTACTCTTTTTTTTTTTTTTTTTTTGAATGACTGTTTCATTCAAGCAAAAAAACACGAGAAGCCTAGCAAAGCCAACCAAAAACATCCAAGTTCAATCAGAATAAAATTGAAATTACACCCATATTGTCAAATGCAAGAAAATACCAAGGACTCCAAAGTAGGTAACTAATCAATTATTAATCTCAAGCAAAGATTTATATGTTTTTATTTGAGAAAATGAAAAAAAAAATTAAAATTAATTGGGACTTGGCTTTATAAACCAAAACCAGGACCAACTTTTCCTATTTTCCCCAAAAGATCGAAAAAGATTTATAAGTTTTTATTTGAGAAAATAAAAAAATTTTGCTCTCGTTGAGAGTCGAACTCAAGACCTCCCGCTTACTAAACGGGTGCTCTAACCAACTGAGCTACGAGAGCTTTTGAATTGAATGTCTCTTACGATTTATAAGAATTATGTTTGACCACAGATAACCACTGGAGAACAAACTTGATTAGGACTCGGCTGTAAAGGTGAAAACATAGGGTTAAGAACCGGAATCAGTTTTTAAACTCAGTATGGAATTTGAAACCCGTTTGGACTCGAAGAAAAAACACGAGGTTGAAGTCATTTTGTAACCCCTTGGTTGAAATGAACTAAGCTAATTAAAACCTGATTTCAAACTGAACAATTTTTACCCGAAGACTGGTTTCAAATGCAAACTAGTCTGGTTGAATTTTTTTGACTCAAGCTAAACCGGTTTCAACCCAAACTGGTTTGCACGCAAACTGATTTGTGCACCCCTACTTAGCTCTTACTTTGGTTTGATAAACCTTAAGAAAGTGATCATGAACTCAAAGCCTAAAATAGGCTTGTTTAATATATAAACTCGAACCCTAGCTTATATCCGAGATCAAGGACTCATGGTCGCTTTTGAGCTTGCAAGATTATGTTAACCTTAAACACGTATTTAGTGAAATAAACCGACCCAATCTATTGTTAACAACAACATTCGGACCTACTATCTATTAGCCATATCTATATCGTGTTATATTTGAATTATTTTGAATACTCATGTTTATCTCATATTTAAACTAGAGATATACTTTGATGTTTAGTTGATAAGGTTGATCTGTAATCTTCCCTATAAATAGGGCTTTTGGGTGCTAACGAAGATTCATTCAAACCATTATACTTTTATGGTATCACAGCCTCGATCCTGAGGAACACCTACATATTCCGAAGCCCTGCGGCTATTTTTTTCTTCTTATCACAGCCACCATGGCCGAACCAAAAACCACTGCCGAGGATATCCCCACCGCACCCACAACCGCCCCACCCAAACCCACCCCTCTTCACCCAGCCTATTCCGTTACCAATATCCAGTCAAAAATCCGTACCCTTGATGGTTCAAAAGTAACCTATTCTTCCTGGACCAAACTCTTTAAGCTACATGCTATCGCTTACAAAGTTTTGGCCCACGTTGATGGCTCTACACCACCCGAACCCACAGCCGAGGGCTATGACGCTTGGAAGGAACTTGATGCTCTCGTTCTCCAATGGATTTACAGCACCCTGTCCGACGACCTGCTGGTGCGGGTTCTCGACACCGATATCACCGCTCGAGACGCTTGGCTCAAAATTAAACAGATTTTCCTCAGCAACAAGGGCTCTCGCGCCGCAGCCCTTGAAGGAGAGTTTTGCAACCTCACACTTGCAGCCTGCTCTTCTTTGGATGCCTATTGCCAACGCCTCAAGGAGATCGCCGATCAACTCGGGGATGTTGGCCAACCTGTCCCGGAATCTCGACTTGTGCTGCAACTTGTTCGCGGTCTCCCCCGGGAGTACGACACGGTCACCACGTTTATCAATCAAAGCAACACCAACTGGGACACGGCCCGCAACATGTTACAGTTAGAGGTGCAACGCCTCGCTGCTTGCCAGCCCAATTCACCCTCTGTCCTTGCCACCACAAACCCATTCCCTGACCCACCTACATCTCAACAACTCCACAACACACACCCCGCAAACAACCGGGGGCGGGGAGAGGACGGGGTCAATCCCGCTCAAACCGTGGCGGCCGCGGCCGTGGGCGCCACCCCAACCAGCCACCCTACCCACAACCAAACTCCTCCCCCTATCCGCACTGGGCTGGTGGAATACACCACCCTGCCCTTCCCCAACACAACCTGCGTGGCGCCCACCTACCCCCTTTTCACACCAATCTGCCCAGCCTTCATCCCAAGCCCACTTCACCCACACTCCAACCTAGCCCCAACCGGATCAACCACACCACTCACCCTCCACCGCATCAACTTTCAACTATGATGCCTTAAACCCCTCGGAGCTGCAGGCTGCCTTCACAAATATGCAACTTAATCCACCGGATTCTTCTTGGTACATGGACACCGACGCCTCATCACATGTCACTAATGACCCCGGTAAGATTCTCACACCACAATCATCTCGTGTACGTAATATTTTACTTGGCAATGGCACTTGTCTACCAATTATAGGGTCCGGTACGGGCTTTCATAAACATCCCACCCGAACCTATATTCTTCCAAATATCCTTTATAGTCCCGACATTATCAAGAATTTAATTTCTGTCCGCCGTTTTACTCGTGATAATAATGTCATTCTGTCTTTTGACCCGTTTGGTTTTACTTTGAAGGATCTCCTCACTGGCAAGGAAATTTCCCCACACAATAGCTCCGGCGACCTCTACTCATTCAATTCACTACAACTCCCAGATACTGCTTGCTTGCTTGCTTCTCCTTCATCCCAATGGCATAATCGACTTGGTCATCCCGGTGCTCAAGTCCTAGATATTTTATTTCGTAAATTTAATTTTCCATGTAATAAAGACTTATTGTCTCATTTTTGCACTTCTTGTCAACTTTCAAATAGTAAACGATTATCTTTTTCCGATTCAACTACATTTACTTTTGCTCCGTTCGATATTATTCATTGCGATCTATGGACCTCACCGGTTGTGAGCAAATCTGGATACAAATATTATATGGTATTAATTGATAACTTTTCTCACTTCGTTTGGGTTTACCCTCTAAAATATAAATCTGAAACCTTTATCAATTTTGTAAAATTCCACCGCTTAATTAACACCCAATTTAACCGACCCATTAAAACCTTTCAATGCGATTTACGCGGAGAATTTGATAACAACGACTTCAAAACCTTTGCAAACACAAATGGCCTCATTTTCCGGTTCTCTTGCCCTCAAACTTCCCCCTAAAATGGCCGGGCCGAACGGATGATCCGTCGCCTCAACGATATCGTTCGCGCCCTCCTCATTCATGCTCACCTTCCACTCGTTTTTTGGGTAGAGGCTCTCAACACCGCCACTTATCTCCACAACATCCTACCAACCAAACACCTAAACTTTTACACACCCACCTTTGCCCTCTATCTCCGGCATCTAACCTACGATCACTTACGAGTGTTCGGATGCGCTTGCTATCCCAACACCTCCGCGGTCCAACCACATAAGCTCCACCCTCGATCCCTCAAATGTGTGTTTCTTGGTTACCCCCAAGAACACCGTGGCTACCGCTGTCTCGACCTCGCCACCGGTCGAGTCCTCATCTCCCGCCATGTTGTCTTCGATGAAACCGACTTTCCTTACACCACCCCATGCGACAATCGCACTTACAACTTTCTTGATGACACCACCCCACCCGGAGACCATACACCCAAACCTAAACCCTCTCCCCTCACCATCCCTCCCGACCATCACCCTAAACCACCCATCCGCTTCACATACTCTCGAAAACAACCGCCTAACCCATCACCACCCCTAGCCCCTACGGCTGCCCCCCTATCTTCTATCACCCCCAACTCCTCGCCAAACACACATGCCGCGACCAACCAGCCCAACCAACACCCCATGCAGACACGTTCCAAAACCGTAGCCGCCACTCGACCTGCTCATACCCACCTCCATACCTCCCTATCTCCAGTCCCTAAGTCCTATACCCAAGCCTACGCCGACCCTAATTGGTTAGGTGCCATGCAAACTGAATTTAATGCGTTACAAGAGAATGATACATGGGAACTTGTTCCACGACCCCGTGACCGACTGGTAATTCGTTGCATGTGGCTGTTCCGACACAAATTCAAAGCCGATGGCACATTGGAACGCTATAAAGCTCGGCTGGTTGTCAATGGGAAATCTCAGACTGTGGGAGTTGATTGCGATGATACTTTTAGCCCGGTCGTTAAACCGGCGACTATTCGTACCGTTCTTTCTTTGGCGGTCTCACGGGATTGGCCTATACATCAACTCGATGTAAAGAATGCCTTCCTACATGGTGATTTAAAAGAAACGGTCTACATGCATCAACCGCCCGGTTTTGTGGATCAACGCAACCCCCACATGGTGTGTCGCCTTAAGAAATCGCTCTATGGTCTCAAGCAAGCCCCCCGGGCATGGTACACCCGCTTTGCCTCCTATATTACTCGTCATGGCTTCAAGAGCAGCATCTGTGATACATCATTGTTTGTCTACAGCCACGGCCGCGACCTGGCTTATATGTTACTCTACGTCGACGACATTGTAATCTCCGCTTCCTCCGATGCCTTGTTAAAACGCATCATTCATACACTCTCCAGAGAGTTTGCTATGATAGATTTGGGGGTTCTACACCACTTTCTGGGTATTAAAGTGACACGAGACACACATGGCCTGTTTTTGTCACAACCACAATACACAAAAGACATTATTGCACGCGCAGCTATGACCGATTGCAAGCCTTGTGTCACACCCGTTGACTTAGCAGCCAAGCTCAGTGCCACGGACGAACCTTTATTTAAGGATCCTATCTTATACCGCAGCCTTGCTGGGGCGCTTCAGTATTTGACATTCACCAGACCGGATATTTCATATGCGGTGCAACAAGTTTGCTTGTTCATGCATGAACCGCACGATCCGCATTTCGCATTTATGAAGCGTATTATTCGATATTTGCAGGGCACATCAGATTATGGCATTCGAATCACTCGGTCCCGCACGCATGACTTGGTAGCATACTTAGACGCCGATTGGGGGGCTGTCCCACATCACGTCGATCGACTAGTGGGTATTGTGTTTTTCTTGGAAATAATTTAATTTCATGGTCCTTGAAACGACAACACACGGTCTCTCGTTCCAGCGCCAAAGCCGAATATAGAGGAGTCGCCAATGTAGTTGCCGAGGCTACTTGGACCCGCAACCTGCTGCTTGAGTTACACGTGCCATTAGTCCGGGCAACCGTTGTTTTCTGTGACAATGTCTCAGCGGTGTATATGTCGGATAACCCCGTTCAACATCAACGGACCAAGCATATTGAAATCGACATCCATTTCGTTCGGGAGAAAGTACGGATTGGTCATATTCGCGTGCTACATGTTCCATCAGCAATGCAATATGCAGGTATTTTCACTAAAGGCATCCCGCGACAACAGTTTCAATACTTTCGGTCCAGCTTAAGCGTTGGTGCTCCACCCGCTCAAACTGCGGGGGCATATTAGCCATATCTATATCATTGTTATATTTGAATTATTTTGAATACTCATGTTTATCTCATATTTAAACTAGAGATATACTTTGATGTTTAGTTGATAAGGTTGATCTGTAATCTTCCCTGTAAATAGGGCTTTTGGGTGCTAAAGAAGATTCATTCAAACCATTATACTTTTACTATCAAGCTATATAAATCATACCCACAAAACAAAAATTTAGAAAGACTAATTATCCCAATAGTTCCTTAGCTGTGACATATGCAAAAGAAGCTCATCCCGACCCAACCCAGTGGCACTGCTAGTCATGACCCATGGAGGATATATCTTGTAGTTTTCTTTAATCAGGTCTTGGAAGTTCTTGATGTTCTCATCGGGACGTTTTCCTTTACTGTTCTTCATTTTATCACATTTTGTGAAAACAATCGTCATTGGAATCTAAAACGGAGCCAAAAGTGAAAAGAATGTCAATATGATGGAAACAATCAAAACTTTAGAGCCAGGGGCAGAACCAAATGGTGGTCAAGGTAGTCCAGTCATCAGAATTCATCAAAATTTTGTTATAAAATGTAAGGTTTTTAAAAAAACAAAAAACGATATGAATTTGACCACTTAGTTGTAAGTAGACAAGAGAACCCATGATGACCCCCAACCAAGAAGTTTTGGTTCCGCCACTGTTTACAGCATGTACTTGGTTCTGGTGAATCATACGTTGTTTCGGCCAAGCCAATTAGCACAGTCGAGGTCAATCTTCTGAGGCGGGACGCTTGCATCAACAAGAAGCAAGACACTTACCAAAGATTCTCTGTTTAGAAAGTAACCTTTTGTGAATGATGACCAATCCATTCTGGCAGATTCCGGGGCGTTAGCAAAGCTGCATCAGCAAACATATACAAAGCTTGGTTTAAGTGTATGATAGCAAAAACTTCTATCTTAATCCTAATATCATGATGCTTCTTACATCATGACATGATCAACAAGACACTTGTGCGGAACAAAATGAAAATGTAAAATGCTTGGGAAATTGTGAGTAACTTCTTATTAGTGATGAATTAAGGCGGAATGACAAATTGACCATTTGACCGTCCCAGAAAAGGTCTTGATTCTTGACAGACCGCATGCTATAGAATTTTTAAACACAATTTCCATCATTCTATTTGGGAACCATGAGAACCCATTAGCAAAAAAACTCATGGATCCCGTCAATATCCTGCTAACCAACAAAATCAAGTATATTTCAACTTGCGCTAGCGCTCCAAGATCAACTTCTCCCCAAATTTAGACATTTATTTAATCATCTTGTACTTAGTTTTCAACGTAACAAGCATGAAATTGAGGTTCCTTATATCCCATGCTATTTTAAGTAAGGGAACTTTAGCATTTTAGGCCAAACCAGCCAAAGGTGGCAGCATTCTATACGACACTCCGATTGTAAGCCTAGAAAAGGTATTCTATATATAGCTATTTCCCTCTCTAGATTTGTTGTTAGGTTCGAGTGTTCAAAGCCTTTCATATAGACAAAACACGGTTCTGTGGCTTACCCAACTTAATGGTGTGATCACTTGCACCATGTGCCCTTAACATAAACGAAAGAACCTTAAAGCAAATTCTACGGCCGATAATTCTTGATACGAATCGAAACATGACATAAAATATCATATCTAATTACAACTCCCCAACCAGTTTCACAAGTTTACAACTTGATTACAAACCGCCAACAAGCCAACCCTTTGACGCGTTTATAAAAATGAGTCAATTAAAGAAATCATGCTCGGATCACACAGCTTTAAGTGTGTTAATTTGAGTTTGATGCCTTGAGACAAATACATATATGGGTCATGTAAGGGTTCACTGACTCAACCAGCTAACCCAATGCACTGACACCACTAGCAAATTCCTAAAGAAAACAGCTGACAATCAAAGAAGAACCATGATTTATATCAATTGAAAACAAGCAATCTATTTGATTAAATGCACATGAGATTCAATGAAGAAAAATCAAGCATTTGAAACTTACCCATAGCCAGGCAAATCAACAAGGTACCAACTTCTATTCACCAAGAAATGATTAATGAGCTGAGTCTTCCCTACTCAAACAAACAATCAAATCCCCAATTAGCATAACCACCAACCCTAATCATCAATCACATAAAACTCACACAAAATCAACAGAACACCTGGTTTCTTTGAAGTGAGAGCTACTTCTTTCTTGCGAACCAACGAGTTAATCAAAGAAGATTTACCGACATTGGATCGACCCAACATCGCAAATTCGGGTCGGTCGTCTTTCGGGCAATCCTTGGGTCGACTACTGCTGCCCACAAACTGCACCTCTTTGACTTTGGCGTCGCCGGCGTAAGGCCCTAGGACGATGTTAGACCATGGTAAGATCATGCTGTCGGTGACTTCTTCAGGGATGATTCCAGGTGGGATAAAGAGGTCTTTTGGGACGAATTTGGTGGTGTCGGAGATAGAGATTTTGGGGGTCTTAGTGGCGGAGTGAGAGATGGAGGTTCTGAGAGTGAGAGGGAGAGAAGATGAAGAAGATGATGGAAGGAGTGAAGAGAAATGGTGAGTGAAGAGGCGAATTCTCGCCGGTGTTATCATCGTCGATTGCATTTCTGGATGACAGAACGAAGGGCCAAAAGCATAGGATAGAAATGAAAAACCAATATTTCCTTTGTTAGAGAAATTGCAAATATTTCTTCGGTAAATATATTTCAAAACCGTTAAGTTTACAGAACCCCGGAATATGGGGGTTCAAGTTTGCTGTCGAGCATATTGGCTGCAAAACTCAAGTGTGAAACTTAACAAGCTCTAACGATATGATCTACGATAGAAGGATGAGTATATGCTTTCGCACTTCCAAAAGCAGTCTACCTACCACTATTTAGAAGTGAGCAAGATCAAAGAAGCGATGTACAAAATAATCTTGTTGTGTTGGTTGTGACGGCCGGTTTCATCATTTCGGGAGTCACCATATTTGGTGTCACGGCCGGTTTTATCATGCAACTTCAACTTTCACGGTATCTTCGGGAATATGTTTATTTTATTAATCAGATATATGACAACGAGGTACTCAAAGGATTAATGACACCACTTACTGATGAGAAAGCTACTAATGACGAATACCTACATAACAACTCATGTTCCAACAAAGACTATCAAACGTGACAATACCAATAATAAAAAAAATGTATTACCTCTTCTATGTTGTTTTTTATTTATCGTATTGCAATTTATGTTCTTATACACTTTAAAAAGAATCAACAAGAAATTAAATTTAGTTTTTTAGTTTGTATATTATAAAATAAATATAACAAAAACTACAGTTTTGTTTACAAACTGGTTTGGACCAACTAGCTTACATCCTTATCCGAAATTCTGAACTGACTCGTATAGGGTTTGGTTCCCCCAATGCTTAAACCGGTTTGGACCCAATCTAGTTTCACCTTCAACCAAGTTTTGACCAACGCTGACCAAACAGAATCGGGTTTTGACTCGAACTGATTTAAAAAGAAAACCTACGTACACCTCTACTTTGGGGCTCATCTAAAAGAATCACACATAATTTCTTGTTACCGGATCGTTTATTTGTCATGGAAGTCCAACCAACGAAAGGGTGATCATTTCTTCCAAGCACATCGATTGATGAACGCTTTCTTCATAATCTACGATTTCTTATGATCAATTTGTTCCAACTGATAGACGGTTTCTTCTAATCATTTCTATCACAGCCTATCATTGATTCGCTTAGGACGATCACTTCATCCTTGATTTCATGGTGTGGGTCCAAGTGTTGAGAAGCGAGTAATTCTATATTTGGAGGCCCAAGATCGCGTGTCAAAAGGGGTTTCATTGAAATGGATGTAATTTGGGTTAGGAAGCTCCGTTTCAGGTGTGCGACTAGTCAAAACGACCGTTGGACCGAGTAGCACGTTCGTAGAAACATGCCTAGGCAGTTTGGGCCCTTGTTTCGGCCCAAAATCGCCTTATTCTATGAGTTTTTTTTAATTTA
This sequence comes from Flaveria robusta, assembly GCA_025506415.1. NCBI lineage: Eukaryota > Viridiplantae > Streptophyta > Magnoliopsida > Asterales > Asteraceae > Flaveria > Flaveria robusta. Next base: position 18,322,740 of record CM046469.1, on the reverse strand, counting down.
AAGTTATTTTTAGTTGGGCTTTGTTTATTGACTAGTTTCGGCCCATTCGAATTTTGTTTTTCATTTTATATTTCTGGATACTTGGAATGATTATTAGTTTTTGGAAGTTTATGAAAAATCATTTTCTGTCTACCACAAGTGTGTTAGTGTGTGAAAATTTCCTGATTATCGGTACTCTCGCGAATCAATGATAATAGAAAGAGTTGTTTTTGGTATTTGTTGTGAATCAAAATTTGATATCTCGTTTTGTTCTACATCATTTCTTAAACTTCGAAGTTCTCACATTCACGAGTCAAGTATCATGGCGGTCATTGAATTTTATGTTGCGTTTTAATTTTGAAAATTTAGGTAGTGAATTTATATGACTTATCATTCCTATATGTATTTGATTGCTCATTTACTCTTCGCTGCTAATTTTGATTTCTCTTTTAAACTTGAGGTAATGAGTGTTTGACTTTGATCAAGGACACTTCAATATGAATGAAGTTATTAGACTATAGTTAATAAGGTTTTACGGTTTAATGAATCTTTATATATATAGTCCCTCGACTGAATTCTTGAGTTAGCCACATGAGTGATATCCAGTTGAAGTATATATTTGCAAGCATCAAATGCACCTGAATTTGAACTTTAGTTTTAATTTTAGTTTGCATTTAGGGTAGGAAACCAACTCATTGCTATCACACTGCTTTTGAGTAGTTAGAGCATCACGACATTTCAATTAGTTTACTTCACTTTCATCATCTGACAACAGCTAAATTCTTTTATAAAAACAATTATTCTGCACCTATGTATTAACGAGAATATATTATGTATTTATTTATTTATTTGATTGATGATTATTAGGGATATCATTGCTGTATTATTGTATAGTTTTCTTTTCTAGATTAGGGAAGTAATTAAATGTATTGTGTATATAATTCTGGGAATGTGGAATGAGAAGGCATCGAATATTTCTGTGATTTACCAATCTCTTACATGGTATCACGCGACCAAGCACAAAACTAGCCTTCCGTTCAATTTTTGTAGCCATTTCCTTCTGTTCCTTTGTCACCGCAACCCCCTCCGATGGCTGAATTCAACACTCCTCCACCCACTGACCAACCTGCCGCCCCCACACCGGCCAAATCCCTTCATCTGGCTTATACTGTCACTGACATTCAGCGAAAAGTCCGGGTCCTCGATGGCACAAAAGTCACGTATTCAGCCTGGGTAAATTGTTCCAGTTGCACGCACGAGGATACAGAGTCATGGCTCATATTGACGGAACCCCCCCCCCCCACCTGCCAAAACAGTCCGGCTTACGAGTCTTGGTCTGAACTTGATGCAGTCGTCCTACAATGGATCTACGGAACATTGTCAGACGAATATCTAGTTCGTGTGCTTCAGTCTGATTCCACTACTCACGAGGCATGGAACAGGCTCAAAACCATCTTTCTTAACAACAAGGGCTCGCGAGCGGCTGCCCTTGAGCATGAGTTTAACAACCTCACTCTCAAGTCCATGCCCTCCCTTAAGTCCTATTGTCAGAAACTTCGGGATCTCGCCAATCAGTTGAATGATGTTGATTGTCCCGTCAATGAGAAGCGATTAGTGTTACAACTCGAAAGTCAGCGACAAGCCACTCGTGACAGCCTCTCACCCTCCACAGCCCTGGCAGCAGTCTCCCAACCCCAGCTTTCTGATCAACCGCAGGGAACCCGTCGCCGTGGGACCAACAGGCCCGCCAACAGCAGCCGCCGAACCCCTGCTCCACCTAATTCCCGTGGTCGGGGCCACACAAATCAACCACCGAACCGCCCTTATTTCTACAGGCAGGTTGGGCCACCCCCTTACTGGGCCTACTGGACACCACCACCCTGCCCATTTTCGACCCAAGCCGGTTGGGCCCTGGAGTGCACCTCCATCAGCCAAAACAGGCCCAAAGCAGCCAGCCCAATCTTTAGCAGGAGACAGTGAAGCCCATCTGGCTTCGGTGGACCCGTTGGAACCTACTGAACTCGGTGAAGCTCTTCAGGCGATGACAATGGATGATGGAGATAACTAGTGGTATATGGACTCGGGTGCATCGGATCATCTCACCGGCGACTTAGGTAAAATCAATTCCCCATTATTATCTTGTTCAACGGGTGCGATTTTTGTAGGTAATGGCGCACGTATTCCGGTTTATGGATCAGTAAATTCCACCCTTCCAACCACCTCCAGCCGTGACCTTCACCTTCAAAATATTCTTTACACACCCAATGTTATCAAAAATCTCATTTCTGTAAGAAAATTTACAACCGATAATCATGTTTCCGTTGAATTTGACCCTAATGGCTTTTCTGTGAAGGAACTCAAGACCGGCAAGATTCTAACTCGCCACAATAGCTCAAGCCACCTTTATCCAGTCTCCTACCCGATGTCAAATCAAACGGTCCCAACTGCTTTCACTACCACTACTCAAAATCCTTGGCATGATCGTTTAGGACATCCAGGGCTTCCAGTTTTCAATTATCTTGTTTCAAATAAATCAATTTCTTGTAATAAACGTGCTAAGAACCTTGTTTGCAATTCATGTCAACTTTCAAAGCACAAACGATTACCCTTTTGTGTGTCTCAATCTACAACTATTTTACCATTTGATATTGTCCATTGTGATTTGTGGACCTCACCTATCACAAGTAAAACCGGATACAAATATTACATGGTCTTAGTCGATGATTACACCCACTACACATGGGTTTTCCCACTAAAATTTAAATCTGAAACATTTTAAAAATTCTCAAATTTCCACACATATTAAAACTCAATTTAACACCTTTATACGATCGTTCCAATGCGATTTAGGGGGTGAATTTGACAACCACTCCTTTCATAATTTCGCAAAGACAAATGGTCTCCAATTTCGTTTCTCGTGTCCCCAAACTTCTCAACAAAATGGAAAGTCCGAACGAATGATTCGCCGTTTAAATGAAATAATGCTTAGCCTCCTCACCCACGCTTCATTACCACCAACTTTCTGGGTAGAGGCGTTACACACGGCCTGTTATCTTCATAACATCCTCCCAACCTCGGTCATAAACTACCAAACACCCACCCTCGCTCTCTACCTAAAACAACCCACGTATGACCACCTTCGGGTGTTCGGTTGTACATGCTACCCAAACACCTCTTCCACTCGATCAAACAAACTCTCCTTCAAATCCACAAAATGTGTCTTTCTCGATTATCCAGCTGATTTTAGAGGCTACCGTTGTCTTGAACTCTCAACCGGAAAATTAATCTTAAGCCGACATGTCACCTTTGATGAAAACTCCTTCCCATATGCAAACCCCACCGCCTCTTCACCACCAAACTACTCCTTCCTTGATCCTTCACCTGTCCTCTATGACTCACCCATAATCCCTCCCCCACATCCAAACACTCCGCTGCCCAATCCTCCCAATGACCAGCCCCCTCTACCACATCCCTCCTCTCCTATTCTTGATCCACCTCCCCACCCCTACAGTTCACCTATCATCGTCGGGCTCCAAAACACAACCCTGCCAACAGCCACCAGCCTGTGCCCGACACCACTGCCCCAACCGAACCCTCACCAGCAACCTCACAACCGCCCGTCTCCTCCCATCCAATGACCACCCGAACAAAAGATGGTACTATCCGTACCCGTCTACCTTTAAACCTCAACACTCAATCCCAAACCACCATCTCCCCACTACCCTCATCCCACCTCAAGGCCCTAACTGATCCTAACTGGCGTGCTGCCATGACAGACGAATATCAAGCCCTCATGGACAATAATACATGGGTCCTTGTCCCTCGGCCGTCCGGTGCCAACATCATTTGATGTATGTGGCTATTTCGCCACAAATTTCATGCTGACGGCTCACTTCAACGACATAAAGCACGCTTGGTCGTTAATGGAAAAAGTCAACAAATTGGAATTGATTGCGAAGACACATTCAGCCCCGTAGTCAAACCCACCACCATTCGAACCGTCTTGAGCCTCGCCGTCTCACGCGGGTGGCACATACATTAACTCGATGTGAAAAATGCATTTCTGCATGGCGACCTGAATGAAACAGTATACATGTTCCAACCACCCGGGTTTGTAAATCAACAGTTTCCTCAACATGTGTGCCGCTTAACAACGTCGTTATACGGATTAAAACAGGCACCGAGAGCTTGGTATGAACGTTTTGCTACTTATTTGATTAAATTTGGATTTACGACAACTATGAGTGACACATCGCTTTTTGTGTACAAACGAGGGATATCATCTTAACCGCATCATCCGACAGGCTCCGAAAAAAAATCATTACCTCTCTATCCATGGAATTCAGAATGACGGACTTGGGGCGTCTACATCACTTCCTCGGAATAAATGTCTCCAAACACAAAACTGGGTTATTTCTCTCACAAAGCAAATACACCGAGGACATTTTAGCACGAGCAAACATGACGGATTGTAAACCGTGCACCACACCGGTTGACACCTCCTCCAAATTAAGTGCTACCACTGGAAATCTGTTGCCCGATGGTACCTTGTATCGACAACTGGCCGGCGCTCTTCAATATATTACTTTTACTAGCCCGGACCTCACATATGCTGTGCAGCAAATTTGCTTATTCATGCATGCTCCCCGTGACTCTCATTTTCAGTACTTGAAACGAGTACTACGGTATCTAAAAGGGACAACATAAGCTTATCGCCTATTCTGACGCCGATTGGGGCGGGTGCCCAGACTCACGTCGATCAACTTCAGGTTACTGTGTGTTCCTCGGGGACAATTTGATCTCATGGTCATCTAAAAGACAGCCTACTATATCCCGATCATCCGCAGAAGCTGAATATAGAGGCGTCGCAAATGCAGTTGCGGAAACCACTTGGCTACGCAACCTCCTTCTAGAGCTCTCAGTTCCAACTCGCCAGGCTACACTCGTATACTGTGATAACATCTCGGCTGTGTATTTATCTGAGAACCCAGTCCAGCACCAAAGAACTAAACATGTGGAGATTGACATTCATTTCGTTCGTGAAAAAGTCCGACTTGGTGCGGTTCGAGTCTTGCATATACCTGCTGATTTTCAGTTCGCAGATATCTTCACCAAAGGACTTCCTCGGCAACTTTTCACCCGTTTTCGATCCAGCCTGTGCATTCGCACACCTCCTGCTCAGACTGAGGGGGTGTATTAACGAGAATATATTGTGTATTTATTTATTTATTTGATTGATGATTATTAGGGATATCATTGCTGTATTATTGTATAGTTTCCTTTTCTAGATTAGGAAAGTAATTAAATGTATTGTGTATATAATTCTGGGAATGTGGAATGAGAAGGCATCGAATATTTCTGTGATTTACCAATCTCTTACACTATGAAGCTCTCTTTTCCACTTAATTTTATTCTAATTTGATCGTTCTCATGGAATGCAATAGTAATTTATCATAGTTTTTGTATGTTTATGCATTGTTATCATACTTATGGCCCACAAATTATGATTGATAGCACAATATCTATTGGCGTAGAAAAGGTCACAACTTTACTATCCACTTTGGGCATTAAAAAAAATGTTTCTTGTAGTAATAATAAGGTTGCCGCTTTATGCACTTGATGTCATGAGTTTAAACCGTAAAAAAAAAAAAAAAAAAAAAAAGATTTGCGCACAAAGTACGTCTTTGAGCACCGAGAAAGCTTGAACCTGATCATAGCGATAGGAGAAACATAGCATATAATATTGAACAACTAACATATACATAGTCATTTGATACTTCTATATACTGTTAGAAAATAAAACTTATTTTGTGGAGAAGATACTGGATCAACATAGCATCATTTCCATCCTTGAAGATTCGTGCGAGCCCACTAATTGCAATTATAGACGTTGCATTCCAATCAAAAGAAATATGCCAGCAAATTTATTTGTTTCCTTCCTTTGTAATGTCTATTTAAACCCTTTTGGGGTCATTGTAAAAGTATAACATAAAAAATAAAAAATTAGTTTCCGTGATTTAATTTGAAACATGGTATCAGAGCGGTGTACACAATCGTAGAATCAACCCGCTTGAAATACCAGTTCCTCCTTACAAGCTCAGTTCTGCCCAGCCACTATGGCCGATACAACCGACAACAATGATCTTGCTCTACAAATCACCAACCTTCTCAAAAACAACCTTACCACCCAAAATCAAAACCAGAAACATAATCTTTCCGATAGCTTGAAAATCAGCCTCAAGCTAAATAGCCAAAACTATGCCCTGTGGGCGCGAATGATTCGAGTGGCCATAGGAGGAAAATCCAAAACTCTCTTGAGTCATTTAACCGGAGACCCAGCGCCACCAAAACCAAACGATAAAGCTATGATCAATGGCAACAAGATGATTTGGTCGTATTCTCATGGTTAATACAGAATATCGAACCCGCTTTGGCAAGTAATCTAACTGAGTTTCCTACCGCAAAAACGTTGTGGGATGCGTTAGTAGTTACTTACAGTAGCGGAAAAGATAAGCTTCAAACCTTTGATTTACACATCAAGGCTAATGGTATAAAGCAGAATGGTTCGCCATTAGAAGATTTTTGGATCGTTATGCAAGGTGTTTGGGGGGAAATAGATAGGAGAGACCCCAACCCCATGACATGTGCAGTGGATATAGCAACCTACAACAAGATTCGGTTGGAACAAAAGCTCTTCCAGTTTCTAAATGCTATTGACAGACAATACGATGCTGTAAAACGAGAGATCCTCCATTGGGACCCGTTACCCTCAGCCGAAGGTGCTTATGCAGCGGTTCGAAAGGAGGTGGCACATCAAGGTATTTTGGGAACAACCACTGATAACCTATCTTCTCAGAACGGTGTGGCGGCAGGCCTGAATGCCAACGGGTCATACCAATCAGAGGGCCTTGGGTTTCTGTCAACGGGACGCTCCGACCAAAAGAGCACAAATGCCGGTTCATCATCCCGAATAAATAAAAGCAAGCTAAAATGCAGCCATTGTGGTATGTCCAAACACACCAAGGATCAATGTTTCAAGCTCGTAGGTTACCCTGAATGGTGGAACGATAACCACAAAACCACAAAAATAGAAAGGGAAAAAAACACTACTGCCGGGAAAGCGGCAGCCGCCATCGGCAACCAAGAGGCCACCAGCACCGGGGATGACTATGAAACAAGAAGTGGCAGCGGCAGATTCGGTGGTATGGCTGCCGGAGAAAGCTATCTAGGGCATGAAAGCTTCAGTGATGGAGGTAACGGGTTTGAGGAACTCTCCTCAGACCCTTTTGTTTTAAATCCTAAATTTTTTGGTCCATATTTTTTAGAATTGCTAGATAAGAACCTCCCAGAATCTCCTGTTTATGATACTGGTCAAACAAAAAACATGTGGTCAAAAAAGAGAACTAAGGCTTTTGATGATTATACAATTGATCCACACGTGAAAAATAAAAATTGTCTAAAAATTCTATGTTTTACAAATATACTTCAGGAAATAAAGGGAAGTCAAAAACTAAGAAAATTAGGGAAAGACTCGGGCAAGCTAATATGGCTAAAAATTATGAAAACATAGAAAAATCATGGATTTTTGATTGTGGTGCTACCGATACTATGACATGTGACTTATCGGATATAATGTTAAAATCAAAACAGAAAATTAATCATATTAAAACCGCTAATGGGGGAGTAGTCCCTGTAAAGGGAGGAGGGACTATAGAAATCTCCCCAAATTTGAGACTTTCGTTCCATCTTTGTCACATAAACTGTTATCCATTAGTCACGTTACAAAGGAACTAAATTGCTCCGTATTAATGCACCCCACCTTTTGTATCCTACAGGACATCAGGACGGGAGTGATCATTGGGCGTGGCACTGAACGACAAGGGCTATATTATATTGACAAAGTGACTCATCATGGTACCGCTATGTTGGCTCACGGGACTACAAATAGGGAGGCGTGGTTATGGCATAGAAGATTAGGACACCCTTCTACTAGTTATTTACACCTTTTATTTCCAAAACTTTTTCCGTTGAACAAACCATTAAATTGTGAGACTTGTGTCTTGGCTAAAAGTCATAAACATACCTATAAATCAAGTAATAGGAAAGGTACTTTACCTTTCTCCCTCATCCACTCAGACGTTTGGGGACCGCCAGAGGTTATTGGGGGATAAAAATTTGGTTTTTTTTTGTTCTCTTTATCGATGATTGCACACGTATGACATGGATTTATTTTTTAAAAAACAAATCTGAAGTTTTTGATAAATTTATCATATTGTATAATACAAACTCAGTTCAAAACCAACATCCAAATCCTTCGGTCCGATAATGGAGGGGAATTTATAAATAAGCCAATGGAACAATTTTGTCAAAAAACAGGAATAATTCACCAAACATCTTGCTCACATACACCCAAACAAAACGGCGTCGCAGAACGAAAAACTGTATTCTTTTAGAGATAACCCGCGCCATCTTAATAGAAGCTCAAGTTCCTAAGTTTTTTTGGCCCGAAGCTCTTGCTACCGCGACTTATCTAATCAATCGCTTGCCAACGAAAGCTCTTAATCTAAAAACTCCTCTCCAAAGTTTATCTGAATTTACCAAAATCCCTCTTGCCTTTACATTGAAACGTCGAATATTTGGTTGTTCCATTTTTGTACATATACCTAAAACTGATGGTCACAAACTTAACCCATGTGCAGAAAAATGTGTGTTTGTGGGCTATGGTGTCAATAAAAAGGGATACCGTTGTTATAGCCCAAAAAGACGACATATATACACCACCATGGACTATGATTTTTTAAAAACTGAATTTTTTTACCCCACCCAACACAGTGGACAGGGGGAGCAAGAGCATAATGACACACTGAGTTGGTTGAGATGTATTCCTATCTCGGAAGAAGTCAGCGACGGTATCCAAGGTGATGAGTTACCAACTTTCGAAGGTGATGAGTCACCCACTTCCAACCAAATCAATGAAGCCACGAACAGTGCCACTAACCAAGATACTCCTAGCCCGATGCCTGAAGTAAGCAACCCACAAACACTCAACAATATTCAGAACATTGACCATGAGACAACAACTTTAGAACAAACAATACATGAAGAACAGGATGAGGATATTGAGGATTTACAAGAAGGAAAAGCCGATAGATATGTCCTACCTCCAAGAACTAACAGGGGTGTTCCCCCTAAGCGATACTCGCCAGAAAGACATTCTGGATCTTCTAAGTATCCTATGGCAAATATTGCCAAAGGAAACTTATCCAAAGAAGTTAAGGCATTTGCTTGCTCTCTATATAATGATCAAATTCCAAACTCAGTGGAGCAAGCCTTAAAGTTGGAAAATTGGAAGAAAGCCATGGAAATAAAGATGGAGGCATTAATGAAGAATGGCACTTGGGAAAAATGTATCATTCCTCCAGGAAAGAAACCAGTGGGATGTCAATGGGTTTTCACAATTAAACATAAACCAGACGGAACCATTGAGAGATATAAAGCACGGTTAGTAGCTAAAGGCTATACCCAAACATATGGGATTGACTACTCAGAGACATTCTCTCCAGTCGCCAAAATTGATACAATTTGAGTACTCTTCTCAATTGCCGCTAATGAAGGATGGCCCTTACATCAACTCGATGTTAAGAATGCATTCCTTCATGGTGAATTGAATGAAGAAGTGTATATGGAAGCTCCAACTGGTTTTTCTAAAGATTTTAAGCCAAAAGAAGCATGTCGGTTGAAAAAGTCCATCTACGGGCTTAAACAATCTCCTCGAGCATGGTTTGGAAGATTCACTCTAGCAATGAAAAGCTATGGATTCCAGCAAAGCAACTCTGATCACACACTGTTTCTCAAAACAAGAGGTAAACTTGTTACTTGTCTAATTATATATGTTGATGACATGATTATTTACAGGTAACGATGATAAAGAAATGAAGAAATTAAAGACAAATTTATTTACCGAATTCGAAATGAAAGACTTGGGAAGACTTAAGTACTTCCTTGGCATTGAAGTACTAAGATCTAAACAAGGAATCTTTATATGCCAAAAGAAATATGTCCTTGACCTTTTAGCAAAAACAGGAATGATCGATTGCAAGCCTGCAGATACTCCAATAATGACCAACCACAAACTTTGCATGGAAGAAGGAGCTGAATTAACAGATAAAGAGAGATATCAACGCTTGGTAGGTAAACTAATATATCTTTCACATACTCGTCCTGACATTGCCTATGCAGTTGGGGTGGTCAGCCAATTTATGCACCAACCTCAAGTTACTCACATGGAAGCAGTATGGAGGATTCTAAGATATTTAAAAGGAACACCGGGACATGGGGTCCTATTTTAGCAAAACAAACATCTTAAAATCCAAGCCTACACCGATGCAGACTCGGCAGGAGACAAAGATAACCGAAGGTCGACATCCGGATACTTTACCATGGTTGGTGGAAACCTCGTTACGTGGAGAAGTAAGAAACAGAAAGTGGTCGCTTTATCTAGTGCCGAAGCCGAATTCCGAGGGATTGCTCGAGGATTAGCCGAAGTTCTATGGATACGCAAACTTCTTACTGAGATTGGGTTCCCACAAACTGAAGCAAGTAAAATTATGTGTGACAACAAAGCTGCAATACAAATTTCAGAAAATCCGGTTCAACATGATCGGACAAAGCATGTGGAGATTAATAGGCACTTTATTAAAGAAAAGCTTGAAGCCAAGATTATAGAAATACCATTCGTCCGATCAGAAGACCAACTAGCTGATATTCTAACGAAAGCTGTCAACAGGAGGTTTTTTAATAATTGTCTCAACAAGTTAAGTATTGGAAACCCCACTACTCAACTTGAGGGGGAGTGTTAGAAAATAAAACTTATTTTGTGGAGAAGATACTGGATCAACATAGCATCATTTCCATCCTTGAAGATTCGTGCGAGCCCACTAATTGCAATTATAGACGTGCATTCCAATCAAAAGAAATATGCCAGCAAATTTATTTGTTTCCTTCCTATGTAATGTCTATTTAAACCCTTTTGGGGTCATTGTAAAAGTATAACATAAAAAATAAAAAATTAGTTTTTGTGATTCAATTTGAAACATATACTGTACAAGCTAATAAAGTATTTTGTTACATATGGTTCTTAACAACTAATTGACGTAAACTATATGACTATTTAACATTTCCTAGAACTAATGTCGTATTCACTATATATTTTAGAATGATCCTATTGTCATAAAGTATTTAGATAATGAGTATGAATCTAACTTTCACCCGCCAGGTTACGATTTAGGATCTGAAACTTGCTTGAAAGCCTTTTGATTTGCGACCACAACAACGTTCCTAGTGATGATCTTGTATGGTCTTGTTCCACGTTGTTACTGCTCGATGGCATGTTAGCCGCCAAAACCATGCCCCTAAACTTCTCTAACTCCTTCTTCACTGACCCGATCAAGGCTGGATCCACGTCACGTTGACCAGCAGCATCTGTGACATGAAACGACCCGATTGCATTCTCCCCATGTATCCTGATCTCGGCCCTTGCAATGGATAGCCCGTTTTCACGAAATACCCTGGTAACATCTGATAGTAGTCCTGACCTGTTGCGACTCCTCACATCTAACCTCAACCCCTGCATGTTTGTGCATATATAACATATACTAGGTTATAATCCCGTGTAATGCACGGGCTAAATAAATATACTGCTACATGGTTAATAATATAAAAAGTTATGTCTTAAATATTGTGTATTATATGCATTGAATAAACCCATGTATTGTACATTTAAAGTTAACATATTTGAAATTTTAATTATAGGTTATTAATTAATAAATAGCTATTATAGTATTCATAATGAAAAGGAGAGAGAAGTGGGAAAACCAATTATTAGATGACCTAAAATAATGACAAGTGTTCGGATTTATTTTTATTTATTTGTATAGAGATAAGTTAATATTCATGCTTAAATTCTATACTTATAGAAAAACAGTTAATGTAGGCATTAACATGTGATACTCGTCGTTCCACAGCTGCGGTTATGCATCGGGTGATCGCTTGTCGTTGAGTCTCCGAGCTCAATGGTTGCCCGTCTTTCTGCCTTATGTAGTATTCCTGTGTTTTTTTATATCAGAAGAACGTTAGAATGGGGTTGTCTATGATTGATTATAATTTGAATAACATAAATGTTAAGATGGCATAAAAACATTATTTTTAAAACTCACAAAATTAAATGGGCTATATTGCTCAACCCACAATCCTGCCAGGTAGACCCAAATATGACCCGTTTATCTAATTTTTGTTCCCCTTTTATGTAAAAAGAAAATTCTCAAAATATCCTTTTGACTAACTTATTCTCAAAAATATCATCACTTTAAATAGAGTTGTCCGAACCTTAAATAGGGTTCTAAGAACTTATACAGGTCGTTCGAACGTTAAGTAAGGTCGTTCTAACATAAATAAGGACGTTCAAGCTATAAATAGTGTCGTTCGCCCGTATCGCTAGTCTGATCAAACTTATTTGTAAACAAGTCCGGTAGAACTTTAAATAGGTAAGATCAACCGTATTTGGACATGTGGACAAATCATGTCCGTTAAATAAAAGTTCGGGCGATTCTACTTTTAAGGGATGGAGACGACTCTGTTGGATGGGTATATTTTTAAGGATGGTCCAAAAAGAACATTTTAGGAAAATGAATTTTGCTGAGAAAAAAACTATCAGACTAAACCAAAATAGATGAATTTTCGTATGAAAGTTAATATACCTGAAAAGCAACAGAGCCTTTAGAGCTGACTGTTGCGTGGAAAACCACATACTGCAGGTCAGTAAGCGTACAAACAGTGTCAAATAATAACTTTGGCCTGTCTGGGCACGTCACATTAACAACCGAATAACCCTTTTCTCGGCAATTTTCAACTGTAACATAACATTTTTCAATGCCGCTAAACGTACCCCCTTCGTAGTCTTCGTCAGCCATCATCAGCTGATGGAGCCGTCTCTCTGTGTGAGTCGGTCCGCTAGCCAGGCAAGTTAACCTCACACTAGGCCGCTCGCGGTTCATATGATGAGCATTGACCACGGTCATTAATTGTGCTTGAACTCGGTCCACCCTTTGAGGGTCCATGACAGACCCATGGTTCGAGTCATCTTCTAGTTGGATGATGCATGCAGCACGCGCGTTATGGGTCCATACTACGGCAGCAGAAACATGACATCTTAGTTCGGCTAACACTGCTGATATCTCGGACAGTAGCCCCGGCCTATCGATTGTCGTCATCTCGAGTGTCGTTTGCTTTTCTTTGCCTGTTCTTGTTTTTACTTGTGTCTTCCCTCTCCTGCTTGTAGATATTGACTACAAAAAGTTGATAAAATCCGTTAAAATAAGTTCCAAATGTGTCCTTTTAGGTACGTGGTTGCATATGAAACATTATTATTATTATTTTGACATTTGAGAGGGACCTGTTGTATGTAATGAATAAGGTTTTTGTCGGTAATCTTGTTGCCAAGTTGATCATTCACGTGGAACACTACACAAAGCCGAGTTCACGAGTTCAGTTACTAATAAAAAAAGACAAAATCAAAAACAAGCCTTACCTCTATCTCAGCAGATAAAAAGACTGCTATTAAACTATAAAGGGTGCAAATTCGGACAAATTATGTTCAATTACTAACCATTCATGAACCAACGACCGTCGGAACAAATGTATGATTTGGAGATGACAAGATCAAGATCCGTTAGCACTTGCACCATCTCCAACAATACACCGTGCTTGTTCGCACTATCGACCTAGATCATTAAAACAAGATTATCAAGTTCATATATTTAACTTCAACTATGGCCAACTTTATAAATATTGCTAGATTATATTCGAAGTATTCAACCATATGTAATTATACCATTATTATAGTTGTTATATATTATAATACAAAAATATAAAGTAAAACTAATTAAACATATATATCGTTGTCGACTTTTGTAGCTCGAGTGGCTTTTTCTCCCCACTTGGGTGGGTGTGTTGATGATCAGTATTGGTCTCTGTCTCTCTCAATATATTTATACACACACATAATAATTTTATATGTGCAATCCAATCCAAAGTACCACCATAATTCAATGGATGTTACATTGAATCTTCCTATGTCTTTCAACACTTATAATACTAACCTTTTTAACAAGCCAACTTTTGTCATCACCTATTAACGTATCTACATCAATTCGTCACGCAACTAAACCCAATAGTTAAAGCTCGCATCTTTTTGAATCAAGAACATCCGTCGACCAATGCTAGATGATTTACGTGACATTTGAGCAATGGTGTTAATAAAATATTTCATCCTTTTTCGAAATATACACGTGCAGGACAGACCTTAGTAAACATCAGTGTCATGTAACGTCTGCAAAAATTCATGTGTAATATAGTATTTTGAACGGTTTCATCCTAGTTTTTACTACAATTTCAAGAATTTAGACGATTATACTAGATCATACATAGGTGCATGAGTTACCTTAACAAGGGTGCAATCTTGATATGAATCATTGTCAATGCAAACCCTCGAACACACAAAAGTTGAAACTTTCAAGAATCATACATACAACAAAATTATAAGAACCGATCAAATTCATGTTTAAATTCAAACCTCGGAGGGTGAATCCTATCGACAAGTGATTCGAGCTCAGGATCAACATAAGGTCCATACCCCATGTCCATATCTTCTTAAGTAGCTTTTCTTTTAACGCTCTTGCTTACAAGATCCGATTTACCTAGCTACGAACACACACGCAAACTAATAACAAAAGATTAATTAAGATTCTTACACAAGCTATATGTTCCTAGACGATGTGTTTCTCATTGATTATCATCTTAAAAGGTTTCTTGTACTCCAAGAAAGTACCTTTTTCACATGAGATGGCAGTATTAAAGATCTTGAATATGAATATGGTCCTGCTATTACCACACATCCCCAAACTTAAATACGCCACCCCAAAGCGTTTAAAAGATTATAAAATTTAACATATAGCCTGCAAGAAGCTGTTTCATCTTATATAACTTGTAAACAGTTGTTTCACCTTGTACTCGAATGGTTAGTTAACCAACAAAACGGCTTTTGTAAACGTTCAAACGGTTGTTTGCAGGTGGTGTATGTGAGATTAGACTGAGAGATGTATGAATATTAACAGTTTAAACTTACTATCTAATTACAATCTTATCGAATTTCTTGTTTTGGAAAGTTACTAAAATCGGTAATTAAGAAGAGAGTAAAGTTTGTACCTGGTGAGGTTTCTCGGATGAAGAAAGATTTCACATGTCAACCGAGGGTTTCTTAAAGTGTATGAGGGTGTGAATCCCACCAAGTATATAAACAAAGTCCCAAGGCTAGGCTAGAAAACAAAATATTGTAGTCAGATTATTTGGATTTTGTGGTTTATTATAAACCGACTTATTTTGATTTGAGTAAAAGGGTGTTTGGATACTTTATTTTGAAGTGATTATACGATGTGATATAATTAAAATATGATGTACCTAACGTATATTTGTTAGTGATTTTCGGCCTAAGTGGTAGAGATGATATATTCATTTCATTAAAATAGAAAATATTCAATTTAAATTTCACATGTAGCAAAAAAGAGGTTTTGGGTTGGGCACCTAAGGTGAGTTTCCTCTTTTGGATGGCCTTAGTTCGAGACTGATGGGGACAGACAGATGTCTGAGTTTTCTTTTCGGGGACGTGTCAGCCTATAGCCCCAAGGTTTCGGGCTCAAGTAATAAAGATTATCAGACGAACCAATAGCATGTCAGTAATAAAAACCTTTAACAAGAATATAAACGTATATTTTATTATCTGTCTGGGATTAAATATAAAGGTGATATTATTATAAAACATTAATTAAATTACTATGAAAACGAAAAACTCAAATAATTTATTTTTTAAGTAGTCGTTACTTAATGTGATCCACAAAATGTGAGAACATGAACTCATCTTGTTATTTGGGAAGAGAGCTTTTGTATCGAGGAGATAATTTGCAAACAGAATGGACTTTCATCAAAATTTATTTATCTGACTTTGAATATAAGCATTTTAGGTTTTTGGCATTAACCTATGCAACTCTTTTGATTTTATAATTAAAACATGTGTGTGATGTGTGTCGCTACGTGAGAAGATATTGCACCGATTAAAGGAACCGACAGCTTCAATATATAGGTTCCAAAGTGAGATTAAAGACTTAGACATCATTGGATATCAGAGCATTTACAATCCATTTCTTAAATTTATGTGAGTGTATTTCCTATATTATATGGTATGGTTATAAGTGATTATGAGTGAAGAATATGATAAATTTACTGTTTAATCTGTATTTTTAGAAAACACTGTTCAAAACCCTATAATGTTTTTAATATATTTTAAATGGTTGTGAGTGGGAAAAAGAGAAAAAGTAATGATAAAGTTGAAAAAAAAAGAGAAAAAATAATGATTTTTAATAAAATTAGATGGATAAAGATGGAGAATGAGTTATGAATGCTCTCAGTGACAGAACCATATTGGGGAGAAAAGGAAGGGGTTAACGGCGTTATTTTCTTTTTTTGCTGTTCCAAGAAATTCGTGTAATATGTAAATTTCAAAAGACACCAAGCTTTTTTTTCTTTCTTTTTTTTATGATTAACTCTATTTGTTAGAAAAAAAATATTTCTGTATTGTCCAATGGTTTTATAAAATTTATATAAGTTTTTTTGTAAGTTAAAATTTTAAAAGTTATATAAAAATTTAAATAAATCTTTATGTTTTAGTTGTATAGATTGTAAAAGAGTAGAATTAAAAACCTAGATCCCTAGTGATTTCTCTTTTTCTAGTACCCAACTATTAATAAGCTCTACTGGTTATAGAAGTTACCATTAGTTTTATCAATTGCTACTACATTTATTAAGAGATGTTTTTCTTCATTGAAGTATTTGAAGACAGATTGCATAATCAGATTGGTGATGTATATATTAATAATGCATGAATTTGTAATATCAGTTTAAAAAAAATAAAAATTTGTAGAGAACAATTATAAAAATATTTTCTTAGATTTTAATGACAATGTAGTTTTTTCCTAGTGACATTGTCTTTTATTTTGTGACTTGACTTGACTCAACTTTTGACTGACCCGGAAATTTTGATGTCTTGGTTGTTAGAATCCAGGAGTCATAAAATACTAACATCATAAAAAAATATTCTGATCCTGCCATTGGTGAATATTTTAGAAAATTAGAAGACTTAGGATCAACTTTCTTATATCATATAATTTGTAAACTATTTTTTATAAAAAAGTTGTTTATTAACTATAAAAGTTGATATATGTGGTTTGATATTTTTGGAGGGTGAAAACTTCATTTGTACACTAACGTTTAAAATATCCAGCCAAAACCAGTTCAAGAGGAGTACATTTGAATCGGTTTGAGACCCACCGGTTTCAAACCTGACCCGATGCGATTCCCAAATTGGTTTCGCTAGAATCCGCTTCTACCTTGACTCAACCTGTAGAGTTGAAATTGGGTTCTTACTCTAAATGCCAAAACCTGTTCCGGCCCAATTTAGCTAAATCTGACCCGTTTTCAAACCCAAACCATCCTAATTTATGCCGATGATACCCCCATAACAATCGGCTTTACTTCAAACCAGTTTAAAATTTTCAGATTTTAACTTTGATCAACTCAACTCAAACTAGTTCAACGCAAATCGTTTTGGCATAAAAGCCTATTTGGCTATTTGTTCACCTTAGGTTATCTTTTGTTGGTTGATATTGAAGGAATAGGGATAGTGTTGTGTTGGCCGGTTGGGGTTTTGGTGTGGGGTTTGGGCTTGGGCTTGCACTGCAACGTTGATTATAGTTTGAGCTAACAACGGGTGATCGTATCTATATATTTTAATAAAAGAGTAATTAGAGAGGACACATGATAAAATCATATTCATTCTCACCAAAAAATTTTCGCTTCTCTCTCCTATTAAATAATTACCTTAATTACTAATAATTATATAATTTTTTTAGATTAAAAATAGTTTTTTATAAATTAAGAAAAAGATCTTATAATTAATGTTATTTCTACAAAAATAAGTAAGACATTTTTCTATAAATCAAACATTTTTAAAAATATAAAATATTTTAAATTGATGTTAAATTTTTTATAAACAAAACATAATTAAAATTACGAGTTATAATAAGAAAATTTTTACAAATGACTTTTTTTTATACGGTTTGTTTTGAAACAAATTGTTTAAATTTTTTTCGGGAAAAAAGTTTAAAAAATTGATATCATTATTTTATTACTTATATTCCTTACTCATACGTAATTTCAATAATATATTCTCTTAAAATATCTTTTTATAATTAATAAATATTAATTATATTAAATATTTTATTTATTCAGCCCGTGTAATACACACGTTTACTAAAACTAGTATAATATATTGATTTTCACCGAGGATTTTAATATATTTATTGTTGTATTATTGTAGTAGGTCCCTAATCCAATTGCAGTCATCATCTATATCCACATGAAATATCAAGTTTCAAACGTAACCCATAATGTAATAACTCCTAGTCTCCTACTTCATCATCCAACCATATGTGAGAATCTTGTAGTATGAACTTTTTACTATATTTCAAAGCTAGATTTGATCCCTAGACTTAAGCAAATCTAATTATAAACCAATGGGGCGAAATCTACGTGCAGCGACAAGGGTGTTAAAATTTGTAAGATTCAATTGCGATATTTCGTACATTAGTATTCACCACATGAAAAAATTCACATCCAAAATGTTATAAGAAAATAATAGACATTGTCAATCTATACAATTCAAATAGTGTTTATGTTTTAAGATAACAATAAAGATATTAATTAATCATCGACATGTTACCGACAGACAAATATGTTGTGGATTTTGTTGACAAATAAACAATATTTACAAACGATAAAAGGACAATAATTTTTTGATTTATTTCACTAGTATTCCCTCGGAACGGGTATGTATGTATGTATGTATGTATGTATGTATGTATGTATGTGTGTGTGTATATGTATAAGTTATTTTATCATAATCATATATGTATCAATATTTATTAAGCAATATATATTTGTTAATATTCATATAATTTACCCATTCATTTAGCCTTGTGAGTGAAATAAAAGTTGGTAAATGAAGCTTAGACTCATACTCATTTATTGAATGAATTTAATTTACTTCAGTTCTTGACTTTTTGCTCAAATTCTTTTAAACTCGATTAGTTCAAGCTTTTTTAATCCCGGCCTAACTTAAATTCTTAATAAGCTCATATCGGGTGACTTATGAGCAAACCAACTCGTTTACATCCTAAAGTGGCCATCTAAAAACACACCAAACTTTGTAAGCAATAGTACACATAAACGCCGTTTAATTAAGGCAAATTGTATTTTAATAATCCAAACTATTACTTATTGGTCGATAATAATTCATACTATTGATTTGGCCGGTAACAATCCCAACTTTCGTTTTTATTACAAACAACAATCCCGGTAACATTATCATTAGAAATTTACGCTTGATTTCAACTCGACTTCATTCACAATAATGATTATGAACGAAATGAAAAAACATACAAGCTAATTCAAGCCTAAAATAAGTATAAATCGAGTGTGAATGTATGATAATTATACTACTGTGACTGTTGGTAATAAAAAAGAAAGTTGGGATTATTACCAGCCAAATCAATAGTATGGATTATTATCGGCCAATGAGTAATAGTTTGGATTATTAAAATCCAATTTGCCTTTAATTAAATATAAATGTTATCCAACTTTGTAAACAAGATAGTGGCCAATTTTAATGTTCTAAAAGTACAGGGTAATAAGGTGAAATTTAACCAAACATAAACACACAATTTCGGAGATGATATCAGATGATCAAACGTATGTGTGCAGTTAAACTCGACGACGCAAGATTCTGCAGCTCGAGGTTCGTAAATTCGTTTATAATTCAACGCCATCACACCCAATACTTATACATTTAGTTGTATGTATCTGTTGATTTTACTAATTCATATGTTCACCCGTATCCCCAATTGAAAACCTAGGTCAATTGGCAATCATAATTGTTCAGTTCGTCGTATTTAAGATCGGATTTGCTGTCGAATTTTTGTAATTAGTTGTTGTATGGATTTGGATCATGTGAAAAGGAGTTTGGATTATACCCAAAAGAGGAAAAAATGGATACTTTTGATTGCAGCATTAGGGTTTTCAACTTATGGTGCATTTAGGGTTTATAACTTACCTTCTGTGGTGAAGAAGAGGGAAAGATTCGCCAAGGTCTTAGGTGCGTTTGCTTCAATTGCTGAATTGTTAGGTGATTCTGCCGAGACAATAGGGGTTGTTTCAAAGGATTTGAAAGAGTTTATACAATCTGATTCTGATGAGATCCCAAATAGCTTGAGACAGCTGTCGAAGATTACGAGATCTGATGAGGTTTCAGAGTCGATTGTTAGTGTTACGAGAGCTTTGACCGTGGGGATTTTGAGGGGTTACAGGTTTGGCACGAGAAAAGGTGATCCAGGTAACAGTTTTCCGGATAGAGCTTTGGATAAACTGTTTTCACCGGCTGGATCTGGTTTTGTCTCTGTTGTTGTTGGGAGTTTTACTAAGAACATGGTGATGGCTGTTTATACTGGTCGAGAGGTTAATGGGTCGTATGAGATAAACGGTTCAACAAGTTCAAGGAGTTGGGTTCAAAAGTTTGTAGATGTAATAGCCGAAGAAAAATGCAAGAAGCTGATTGGGGATTGCATCCAGCAGTTTGTGAGCACTTTGGTGACTGTTTATCTGGACAAGACGATGGATGTCAACCCGTATGATCAGATCCTATCAGGTTTGACAAACCCTAAACATGAAGAAAAAGCAAGGGACTTGTTGTCTTCATTTTGCAATGGCGCTGTAGAGACTCTTGTGAGAACTTCTCACCAGGTGATATCAAATTCGAATGGGAAAGAACTGATGTTGAATGGTGGAATGAAATCAAGAACAAGCCAGAGTAATGGGTTTGTGAGCAAGATTTCTTCAACTTTATCAGTCCCTAGTAATAGAAGTCTTGTTCTTGATGTGACTGGAAGGGTGACGTTTGCAACCGTAAGATCTTTCTTGGACTTTTTCTTGGATCAGTTATCCATAGGTATGAAACGAAAGGTTGATGTTGTTCATGAAGAGGCAATCGACAAGGGGCGTGAAGTATACAGGTACGTGAGTACGAAATCTTATGCTGTCATGACTATTTGTCTTTCAGTTTGGTTGCACGTATTAAGCAGTCCATGGAGTTTTGCATCAGCATAAATGTGCATTAAGCCATGATATTCTTTAGCTTATATTCATACAATACGATACAATACATTTAATGCAACTGTCTGTATATATTTGTTGTATAGAGTTTTCATTGTCTCCACTTCAGTTATTGATATGGTTTCGAACTGAATTAAGGATTGTTTTGTTTGTATCAGCTTACATATATATGTATTATTATGAATGAAATATCACAAGAGTATGAAATATTATCCCTCAACTTTAATGGAATGAGAAAAACACCTAAACATATAGAAGATTCTATCACCATGTGGGAATGTTTAGTCACATACACACACTATTGATATACAAATTACACACATATATAGGGATGTAAACGAACAGAGTTAGCTATCGAGCTAAATAGATGACATAGGTGCACATCTTTTAGGCATCTCTTAAAGCTTAACCTTTGTTTCCAAAAAGAGATTTTAATAATTCATAAATGTCTGTGGACTTGTTTGGCATGCTTCTGCTTAAATTGTTTTCATTTTAAGCTAAATTTAGAAAAAGTTCAATTTTACTTTTCCATTTTAGCAAATTTTAAAACTTTAGGCATTTGACGTGGTGAATGAATCCTTATGAGACACAACCTGAACCTTCTTTCTCTACTCAAAATGACAACTTAATATGCTTATCGATGATAAAAAGAAAAGGATACGAGACTGCTTGAGCGGTGGCTTGTTAGTATTTGTGGACCACACTTGGGATTAAAAATTGTCTTAAAAAATGTTTATGTTCGTCTAGCATCGTTAAATTATGATATGACCAATGCCTATCGTCTATAGGCCGATATTAGAAGACTTTTAAGTGGCTTTTGGCTCGCTGGATTTTATTGAAATGTAATGGAATTAGAATTTGAACTTCATCGAAGTATTGAAATCTCTCCCTGCTACCACCACCAAAGCTACCCTACTAGGCTGCTACCATTACTGCATTCTACCTTCTTTAGTAAATCTATTTAGCAATGATTTGAAGGCCGGATCGGACTGGACGTTCGAACATGTCTAACCGGGATTCGGAGGGTTGGCCGAACTGGTTCAGGCCAGTTCGTTTTGGAGGGGTCGGGCCAGATTTTGAATTTTTTTTTTTGGATTTTAATGGGTAAAACGAGAGATTCAACAATAAATTAGTATGTTGGACATAAGATTATTGTTAAGTTTTATATATAACTATAAAATACACACATAAATTACTTATATTGAATTATATATATAACTATATACATAATATCTTATATATATAATATATAATTATGACATCATCCGGTTCTTAAATCCTGTCCAACTGGTCTGACCACCGGACTAGTAAGGTAACGGTTCGACGTCCGATCCGGTTTTGAAAAACATTTTTATTTAGAGTTGAACATGATTCTTTTAGTATCTAAACGCATATCATATTAAATACTTTTGACGGTTTCTGATTCAAACAGTTCCATCCATTTACTTTCACAATATACAGTTCCATTCATTTACTTTCACAATATCTTATTTTATTTCATTCATATCTTAACTAGGTTAGAACCCCGTGTAATACACGGGTTACTAAAATTTAAAGCTATACTCTTCGCAATAAAACCTTTCTTATTACATTTTTATGAAATATTATACAACTTTTAACTATATTTATCTTAAAATATAAAACACTTAGCAAAAATAATTATAGAAATGATTTAATAGAAGAGCGACAGAAAAGAATAAAAAACAATTAAAGAATATTTATATAATTAATAGGAGAGGGATGCGGGAAAAAATATTGAGTAGACATAAGAGAGTGACCCGTCTCACTTAATATTTTAATTTATTAGTATAGATTTCTTAATGTTCCATTTCCGGTCTTTAGCTAAAAAGATCTAACACGTATTACAATTTAAGAATGTCGAGTGTATCTATTCTTGTAGTAAGTTGAGAGACTAGATATATCAAAAAATGATTTGAAAGTGTAAAAGCTACTAAGATAATATACAATCTATGAACACATGGGTACTCTCGCTGTCACTTGTGAAGGTTACCAAAGTCCAAATACTAACGATTTAACGACTAACGCTCAGGAAAGAGTGGGCTTGAATCCCTGGTCTAGTAATCCAATTGCTTACCTACTAAGACCCATTTACATTTATGGTGTATAGACTATAGAGAGTAAATTCAACGTAACATATGTAATGATTAATACTTTTTATAAGACATTTTTATCATATAAGCATCCACTAATCATCATTCTTTTACCCAACTAAATGAGTCATGGTAAACGTCCCTTAATGCCCTAATCATTACCTAATTATGATTTTTGTGAGAAGTTATAGCGTTAGGTTGTAAACACCTTCACCCTTTATAAATACCCTTGGGGTGGTGTAAGGATGTTTTAAGATGCTATAATGCCTTAAAATGCCCTTTAATTTTCCATTACGTTTCGTCTAAAAAACTTGTTTTTAGAAGAATTTTCATTGGAGAAATTTCAAACTCTGCCCCACCCTTTGATTTTCAATATCCATGTAATCAAAAAGCAATGGCAGAAGATTGTCAAAAGAACATTTAAAAGGTTGAACTATGGTGTTATCAAAATAATTGATAATCAAGGACACTTGTTCACTTGAATGGATCTACATATCATTGTTAACTTCACAAAATTAAAAAAAAATATATATATATAGGGAGCTTGAGTTCGAATTCGGTTTTCGTATTAAATTTGAATTTGTGATTTTAGTTTCTAGGATACCTAGAAATGAACTAGAATTATATCTTCATGCACGTTCCATTGTCACCAAAAGTAAAGAGATCGAGTTAAACCATGGTGCGGAATTGTGGATATCTCATTATAATCATTATGAGTTGAACCAAGTTTTGATTGTATATTGATTGTGATAGAATAAGGGGACGTTTGGTTCGCAGAATGTTTTGCAAAGGAATTGGAAATGAAATTGGAATCTTGTTAAAATTGATAACGTGTTTGGTTGGTTAATTTTGAGTGAAATTGAAATGTTAACTTTGAACACTCCATTGGATTGTTAAACATTCCATTTGTAAGTGGAAGGAATGTGAATTTCAACGAATGAAAGAAAAATTTTCAATTCCAATTCCATCCATTAACCAACCAAACATGATTTTGGAAGGAAAATTTTTCAATTCTAATTCTAATTCCTGAGAATTCTGTGAACCAAACGGGGCCTAAGGGTACAATGGTCTTTATATATAGGGTACTTTATATATAATACACACACAACTACAAAATTCTAGAGTCAAATCTAGATGGTTGAATACAAATTTGTATATTTCATCAGATAAATTGGTAATTTTTATATTTGTTTTAAACTTTTAGTATAATTTCATTTTAACTTTCCTCTTACACGGAAACCAAGATTGGTAGCTACCGTGAGCTTTGGTAGGAACTGTGGTTGATTGTAACTTAATTACTACTAATGGTTTGATGATCAGTAACTTTATTTCTCTCGATGGTTAACTGTCGGATATTTATAACCGTCAACTATTATATCATTTCATGAAGAGTTGCAATGTTCGACCTCTATATAAAGGATTTATTTGGTCTATTTGAAGGTTAACGTGTTATATGTTTTCCTTACGATTGTACATAAAATTTGTATTATTAGTTTTCCATTAAGTTATAATTAGGTTTTTCTCTAACAAATCGTTACATTAATATTTTAAGAATAATCTAAATTTGTTTAAATTTTTTAGTTACAATTCACTTGTATTTAAATTAAGGTTTTTTTTTTCATATAATATTTAATTATGAATAAAGCTTCGTTTTAATAAAATATATATAAGAAAAACAAAACCGTGTATTCAAAACTTTGTTAAATTAAATATTTGATTGCCAACCAGCAATCTCATGAAATGTAAACGGAATGTTTGCTGAAGAAAATACCAGTTGACCATAAGTTAAAACATACTAAAATTTCCAGATGGCTTCATTTATTAGTGGATTGTCAAAAGTTTTTATTTCACATACGGGGTGTAAACAAGCCAAGCCGGCTCGCAAGCTACTCGGGATCGGCTCGAAAAAAGCTCGAATCGAGCCGAGCTTAAACGAGCTCGAGCCCAAGCTCGAGCTCAGATTATTGCTCGTTTACTAAACGAGCTCGAGCCCGATCTTCAGAAATCGAGCTCGAGCTGGCTCGCGAGCCTAAACGAGCTTTTTGTTTATATAGTTTTTTATTTGCATATTAAATATATATAAATACATATTAACGTAAATTATATTATTAAATATATTATTATGATAAAAAATAGTTAAATAATATATATTATGTTATATATAAAAAGTATGATTATAAATAATTATAAAAGTAATTATAAAAAAATAAAAATTTAATAATTTAACAATAAACGAGCCGAGCCCGAGCCGAGCTCGAGCTTGAAAATTTTCTGACGAGCCGAGCTCGAGCTTTATAAATAAAACTATAAACGAGCCGAGCTCGAGCCTAAGCGAGCTCGGGCTCGGCTCGTCTCGTTTACACCCCTAATTTCACACGTACTCTGTCCAAAATAGACAATTATTAAGCTGGACTTGTATAGAGCCAGTTTGAAATATATAGTTTTTAGACTATTAGTTTTTTTTTTTTTGAAAAAATTACTAAAATGACCAATTGACCAACTCAATTTACAAAACTAACCATTGACCATTCAAATTACGAAAATGGACTTTTGACTTTGACCCTCACCACGGGCGAGGAAAATTCATGAATCCTCGCCCATGTGGATTAAACTCCCTCGCCCACGTGTTCGTATCTCGCCCACGTGTATATAGCGTATTTAAAAAAAATAAAAATAAAAAGCGAGGGGTCCGTTACCCAAGGCGAGGGATTTGACCAATCCCTCGCCCACGTTAGCGAGCCAAGCGAGGGATTCAAAAACCTAGGCGAGGGATTCAAAAACCTAGGCGAGGGATTCGACCTCTTCCTCGCCCACGTCAGCGAGGTTTCCGAAAACCTAGGCGAGGGGCGTGAAAATCGAGGCGAGGGATTTAAACAAAAAAAGTTTAAAAGTGAAAATATTTGTTCTTTTAACAATTTGTTTAGTTTTAAAAGGAAACATATATTATAAAAAGTGAAACAAAATAAGTCAGTTTTGGATTTTGATATGCCCATTAGTGTTCTAATAATTATTTTAAAACTTGTTATATAAAAAAAAAGCCATTCATGTTTATTTAAAAAACTAAAGAACCAATTCATAAAAAAAATTGAATGACTCATTTTATTAATTGATTGATTATGTATTCATTTCATCCATAGAATGCTTAAATTATACGAAAAAAATACTTGTTATTTAAAAACTAAACAATCAGTTCATAAAAATTATGAATGGCTTCTTTTATTATTTGATTGATTTTGTATTCATTTCTTAACGTATCGAGTTTTTTTTAGATATCTATGTATTTATAATACATAATTATTTCAATAATAAAATTATAAAAAAATTCTCTAAAAATCTCGCCCATCTAAAGTTCTTCTTATTATGAATAAGTAAAATTTTTAATATTATGGAATTTATATTGTTATATATAAAAAAACCTACCGATTTTTTGGTTAAACACATTTTAATTATTTTTAATTATGGACGAGGGGTGACAATTTTGGTAATTTTTTTAAAAACATTTAATTATTTTTAATTATAATTAACTAATATTTTCCATATCGCGTAGTTATACTAACTATAATTAACTTATATTTTCCATATCTCGAAATTATATTTATTAAAATTAAATTATATTCTTCATTTCACGTAGTTATACTTATTATAATTAACTAATGTTTTTCATATCTCGAAAATAAGTTTTGTTACAGGTGTTACTGAGATTAAGATTATTGCAAGTGAATTTTAAAAAGAAGGTTGAGAAGAATGTAAGATTTGTTAGGGGTAAACATGGTATTATATAGGGTAAAATAAAAAAAAAGTATACTTTTAAGTATTTAAAAAACATTAAATAATTAAAAATCTCAGATTTTTTGATTAAATATATATATTTTTTAATTTTGGGCGAGAGGGGGTATTTTCGTAATTATGGGCGAGGGATTCCCATAATCTCTCGCTGACTCAGCGAGGAATCAAAGACACGTCAGCGAGGGTTCCACGTGGGCGAGGGATTATGCCATATCCTCGCCGGGCACACTTTTAGGGGCGAGGGATTCCTATAATCCCTCGCCACGTCAGCGAGGGATGACACTTGGCGGGCTCCGACTGGTTGTTTTTTGTCAAAACTTCAAATTTGACCGGTTATTTTGGTAATTCCATTTGGTCAATTGGTCATTTTGGTAATTTTCTCTCTTTTTTAATATCTAGTTATACTAATAAAAAAGGTTTTTGAAAGCCACATGACACAATTTTAGACCACATAAATTTTAGAGTTAATTACACGTATGGTCCCTATGATTTGGTTAAAATTTTGGATTTGTTACTTAAAGTTTTAAAATTACGAATATAGTCCCTAATGTTATAGTTATGTTTTATCAATGGTCCATACTCTGTTAGTTCAGTTAGTGATGCTAAATTTGTCAAAAATATCTATTTTAGTTGTAGGCATCATCAATGTAATTTGCTCTAAATTTTATTTTTCTACTTCTCTCTTTTAATAAATATCACATTAACTACTAATGATATCATTTAATTATTTTTCATATCAATTTTTTTATTAAATTAAAAAAATATCTTTCTACAAATATAATTTTTAAAGAAATAATATTTATAAAATAAGAATTTATTTAAAAAAATTTCAAACTTAAAAAAATAATATATTTTAAAACCCGTGTTTTCTAAAAATTAAAATTCTTATGATAAAAATAATTAAAATTAAAAGTTTAAAGAAATTATTAAAAATAACACTTTTTTAAAAATGATTTTTTTAAACAGTTTGTTTAAAAACCAACTTTTTTTTTTAGAAAAACAAATGAAAATTGACAAAATTTATAAAATGATATTTTTATTTTATCACTTGCACGTAATGTCAATCATATTTTATTTCAAAAGATCATTTTATGATTCATTAATTTTTATTAATAACTATTAATATTTTATTTATTCACCACGTGTAATAGGGGTGACCATGGTCGGTTTGGTTCGGTTTTAGCCTAAAACCGAAACCAAAAACCGATATTTCGGTTTCTAGATTTTTAAAACAGTTCGGTTTCGGTTTTTGGTTTTCATTTCGGTTTCGGTTCGGTTTTGGTTCTATTTCGGTTTTACCATTTGGACTTCAAGTTTTTTAAAAAAAAATTGTTTTGAAATTTGAAGTAATAAATTTAAGATAAAAATTTTGGCTTTACATAATATTGTTAATCTTTAAATATAATCTATATATTCTTATAAATTAGTTGACATTAAAAATTAAATGCAATCCATAAAATATAAGAATATAAAATTTAATAAAATATTTTAATCTATTAATTCAAACAAAATAAGTTTAAAAATTATTCTTGAAACCTAAATACTCAATCTTTTGTAGATAACATAAGTTAAACAACTAATTAAAAGGCTAATAATGTTTATAAGTGTATGATTACACCTTTTAATTTACAAGTTTAGTTGTATGATTTCGGTTCGGTTTTTTCGGTTTTTGTTACAAGCAAAACCAAAACCGAACAAAAAAATTCGGTTTTTAAAAATTCATCAAATCAAACCGTCGGTTTCTTAGCAGTTTTGGTTTTTTCGGTTCGGTTGCGTTGATTATTTTGGTTACGGTTCGGTTATTTCGGTTTTTTGCACACCCTTAACGTGTAATACATATGATATTAACCTAGTATTTACTATATTCACAATTAGGAAGCCACCAACATAATTTCCAGGATAACGCTTTTTTAAGTTTTAAACTTTCAAGGCCACCCTATGTAATACATATAATTTACGTGTTTAAATCATTATCTTTTTATAAATGTAATAGTTCTATAATAATTTTAATTCGTTAAATAAAACTCTTTTTGGAAACAGATTTGTGGCTTTGTTTAATTCTTTCTAGACGTGCCCGTATAAATTTTAATAAGAATAAAGTTGTATTCAAATCAGGATTTTTTTTTTTTTTTTTTTGGTTATCGTAGTTTACATCTATTCATCATGATGGTACCATGAAGAATGAAACCGATTCTGACCGAAGAACACAGGTTTTTTTATATAACTGTTTTATATCTACGTTTCGATCTACAGAACTGAATCACCATCAATTTCATATGTTCCTTTTATGTATTTAACCACGTTAATGTTGCGGTTGTAACGCGCATAACAAAATTAGCAAACACGCCACATCCTATGACATTGTTTCTAATTCTATATTAAAAGAAAATAATTCTAACTATATCATCAGTTTTTAATTATATCAAAATATTAAATTTAAAGATATTCAACATCTTATTAATTTTAATATTTTACTGCTAAAAATAGTTAAACTTTAATGATATTATATGGTTTTTAAAAGCGATCTAACTGGTTTGCTAGTGAACCGAAAAAGTTGTCGGTTGATAACTAGTCACGTTTTCAAAACATTGCATATAAGCATGTCTAACTTATTTTCATAACGAGGACTGAAAAAAAATGCATAGTAACGTATATCCGTTCATACTTTATAGCACACATGAATTAAAAGTAATTAAGATGCAGTATAATTAATTATTTTCTCATGGATTCTTCTTCTGAGTATAAATATAATCAAGATGAGCAACAAGTGTCCTTCTCATTAAACACTCCTCTTCACCAATTCCTTCACACCCTTCTCCAACCTCAACATCCTACAAACAACACAAAACCCAAATTAAATTAATTAAATATAAATCAACCTTTAAACAATATGATCATATCATGCAACTTTTAACTTGATATGCATGTGTTCCAAGAGGCAAGAGGCAAGAGGGTTAGCTTACCTTGGTTGGTGTCTTTGCGAAGACGGTTGTGGGTTCTGGTCGTGCAGAGGAGAGGGCGGGCGAGAGAATGAGGACGGTTAGTATGAGGAAGAGAGTGGTGGCTCTTGACATGGTTGGTGTTGGTTATATGGCTGTTGAGTGAGGGTTGTAGAGAGAATGTGTGATTATTTATAGGAGAGTGAAGACCAACGAGTTTAGTGTGAATGTCAAATGAAATGGGAGACTTTTGGCTACTTGTGATGTATATACATGCAACTATTTCTATATTAAAGTAGGATCATCATCAAATCAAATAAATTCTACGCCACACAATTCTATCAAAAGGGTATGTTTGCTGACTTTTAAAATTGTTATAATTCATAAAAGAGAATCACACAAAATTCCCATAAAAATACATCTTATATAATTTAAACTAGCTTTAGTAAACCCACGTGTTATATGGGTTGAATAAATAAAATAAAATAAAATAAAAATTTATTAATTAGAAAAAAATATTTTAAGATAAGACATGATTAAAATCTTCTTTATTATAAATAGAATGAAAATTTTGTTTAATAACAAACGTTTAAAAAGATATCATATTTAAAAAACTTTTTTATTATAATTTTTCATTTTAATTAATTTTTGTTATAAAAATTTATTTTTTTAAAACACTAATTTTAAAAGATTTTGTATTTATAAAAATGTTTAATGTCTTAGAAAAATTTCTTATTTTATAAAAAAATATTTTTTTAGAAATAACATTCATAAAAAGATCTATTTCTTATTTAATTAAAAAACTATTTCAATCTAAAAAGAAATTAAATAATATTATTAATTATTAATGTGATTATTTAATAGGAGAGATAAACGGAAAAAAGTAGTTGAGAAGGAATGTGATGATAATGTGTCCCTACTATTTACATTTTTATTAGAGTAGAAGATACGTAATATTAGATATTGAATTTGAGTTTACTATTTAATCAAAAGTTGATCACTACATGTTTTATTTTTACATTTTACCCGCCAAAATTTCTTTAATTTGAAGTTTTTTACTCGTTAAAGTTGAACAAAAAGTAATTTCGAGTAAAGTATTTTCTGTCTTTCTTCAGGCAAAAAACATATATGATTAGATGATAATTTTGAATGGTCAAAAGTTTAAATATGATAAAAAGTTATAAATCAAAATTTATAATAAGGGGCTGTTTGGCAATATCTGAATGATTAAGTGCTAAACCAATAAGAGGTTTAAATCATTAAGTGTTGAACCATTAAGAGGTCTGAACTAGTAAAAGCTAGTATTTCGCTTAACTATTCAAAGGCAAATGTCTGAACAATTCAGATAAGAGGTCCAAACCATTCAGCATTAGACCTCTTAACCATTCAGCATTAGTATAATGCTTAACCGTTCAGAGGCAAATGTCTGAACCATCCAGACATTTGCTCGTTGTCTGAACCATTAAGTGCTGAACCATTCAGACATCTGAATCATTAAGAGGCTGATTCAGAGGCTGGCAAACAACCCCTAAGAGACTCTTTACCATGTGAAGCAACTTATAGCCATGCTATGTGTGATACGTTTCCTTGTATCAGTTTTTCACTCACGTACATTTTAATACTTATCTTTGAATCAAGGTCAACAAACAATTACTATTATGATGGTAAAAAAAAAGTGTGATGCACGTATAAAGAGTGAATATACGACATGTAGGTCGTGTATCTTATGGGCATTATGATCTTTTTTTTCCTCATATGTGTATCAACATATAACAAGAGCTATCAAATACCCCCTTTGGTGTTAGTTGCAATTGCAACATGTATGATATTAATTTACTATTATCAACGAAGTCTCCATAGATGCAATAGCGTAAAATGAATTTAAGAGGGGAATTTCATATATACTAAAATTTCAATGCATGATTTGTTTTAGAATGTTTATTTAGGATTAAGTCCAAACACCTATATACACACTACTAATATGCTTCAAGGTTAAAGTATTCTTCGTTATATCAAGCTATTAGAATTCTATTTTAAATAGAAAGTTAATAATAACTTTTGCAATTTTAATTAGTTGATCAAATCAATTTCATTAACATTTGATTTACTATGTAAAAACTTTAAGAAAGTTTGAGTTTTCTTTTATGTAATAAGATTCACTATAAAACATGACATTTATATATTTTAACAAAGATATTTAACATTTGTTAATGCTTTGGACTACCGGTGTGCAGACTATGTAAAGCTCAGGCTTGCATCTGTAATTTTTTAAAAATTAGGACTGAAGTTGCAATACATGCAAACACCAATGACTGACCGTATAATTAACTCTAAAATTCATTATAAAATCTAATATTACCTGAATCTAAAGTGTTTCAAAACTTTAAAATGTGATAACATAACTGCACTTCTTCGATATGGTACCATCACAAACTAACAATTTACCTGGAATTTGTGCAACTTGATATTTTGTTATTTTTATCAAACAGTTGAAGGCATTTAACTACCAAGTGTCAAATGGCTACAAAGAAATAACTCAAACTCATATTTAATTTGATAGGAAACGTTGAAAAATGAAAAGTCGGGGTGGAACCCTTTAATAAATGCTTTAAGTGGACTTAGAATCAAATATTCGTGTATATGCACATCCATGGATTCTCACGAGCTTTGCTATACAGACAGTTGACTAGTCCATTAACGACTTCTTTTTGGGTTTTTTCAGACCTAACTTATACCTTACATAATCATTAAAAATTCAATTTAACCATATTTTCGTCATCAAGAATGTGTTGATTTTTTTTCTTTGATTGAGTCAACAGATGGTTGGTTATAGATCCATGATATATAAGAGCATTAACAAATGCTAAAAATTTTGATAATTCGCCATGTCAACTATCACATCTGAATTTTATCCATTCTACGAAACGACCTTCCTCTAATAATACATTTTTAACACATATCATGGACAATAGAAAAGGTAATTAGATTTTAATAGTCTCAAATATAATATATTGACGAATAATAAATTGATCAATAACAATACTAGCTTTCACTTCATTGTTAAGCATAATCTCATTCACATAATTATCATAGTTTTATATTTGATTTCACTCTATTTTACTCGTAAGATTATATGAGCGTTATAGGATTATGTGTCTTTCTTGTAAGTAAAATCAAATATAAATCATGTGTAAGTCAATGATGGCTATGCAAGTAAAATTACTTTTGACAATATACAGTGAAAATTGAATGTATCACAAGTAAAACTGACATTGTTCCTGACAACAGTGTTGGCTTAGCCTTCAACCGGTAGGAAAGGCTTAGCCGATAACTTCTGCTTATAAGAAGGAAGTGCAATGCCCGTTTGGCCGATGAATCCATATAGAATTACCGGTAGAGTTAGTCTGCAAGCTGACATGTAATACAGACTGAGAGCGGGCTAACTTAGCATATATCGTCACGTGTCCTACACGTGTTCCCTTCACGTGGAGAGTTTCCTGACTTTTAGCGTCAAAGGCTCCAACTAATTAAGCTTTATCATGCTAAGCCGGCAAGTTTCAAACAAATGACTCTGATTTGCAGGATTGGTTGACTTGTAGGTTGAAAACTGAGGTCTATTTTTGAAAAAATGTTGGTCAATTTTGTTCATTCTGGTAATTTTTCATGTTGGAAAAAGACCTCGGTGACTTATTTGACGTTTACGTAGGGTACGCGCATTAGCGGATCTTTATAGGGGCCGGGGGGCCGGCCGTCCCCCCTGTTTTTTTCGCCCGTAGTGTTAAATTTTAGTCCGATAGTGTAAATTTTTGGTCAGGTAGTGTAAATTTTTATATAAATATCAAGTTCGCCCCCCCCAAAAAAATTTGATTTCGCCCCCGCCCCCCTTACGAGAAAGTTCAAACTCCGCCACTGGGTACGTGCATATATAGTTTTATGTGGTTTTGATGCTAGTTGAATATATCAAAACATTAATTCTCGTAGTTTTTTCAATTCACGAGTCTTAAGTTTCAATATATACATACATTAGTCACGCTTACCAATTTCCTATAATATTAAGATTTTGTTTTACTTTAGTTAAAGCAATATATTATAATTTTTATAATCGAAAATGGAATGACTTCGGTGACTTAGTCAATCCCCACATGACAGAACTTCAACCTGTGGTAATTGTTGCTGAAACCTTACCTCACATGTGACATCATCCTCCAAAATCAATCTTCTCATCAATGTTTTCAGAACCGCATCGGACGTCGAACCGTACGCCTTACTGATTTGATGGTCGGACCGGATTTAAGAACCGGATGACGTCATAATTATATATATACTATATTATATATATATATATAATTACATATATAATTAAATATAAGTAATTTATATATGTATTTTATAGTTATATATAAAAC
The DNA here is from genome assembly GCA_025506415.1 of Flaveria robusta. Classification (NCBI taxonomy): domain Eukaryota; kingdom Viridiplantae; phylum Streptophyta; class Magnoliopsida; order Asterales; family Asteraceae; genus Flaveria; species Flaveria robusta. The sequence goes on along the minus strand of CM046469.1, from coordinate 18,288,189 downwards.
TTAACTATATTTTTATATCCAACACACTAATTTATGGTTCAACACCCCGTTTTTACCCATTAAAATCAATAAAATAAAAAAAATAAAAAAAAATACGAAAACCGGTCCGAACCGGTCCGGTTTCTTGGTCCGACCAGCGGTTCGGGACGAACCGGCCGGTTCGACCAGTCCAAAACTAGTCGCACCGAACCGGACCGGCTAGGTGACCGATCCCCGGTCGAACCGGTCGGACAAGCCGGTCCAATCCGGTCGTGAAAACAATGCTTCTCATCGTCTAATTTCTTGATGGATAATCCATGATGGATTTTTACTATGATAAATTAAAAATATCAACCTCAACTATAAGTAACAGTGTAAGCAATGTGTATAAAAATATAAAAGGAAAATTACTTAAATAGTCATTTGAACAAACAAAATTATCATTTAGTCGTTTATTTTTTTGTTTTAAATTTTGCTATAGTATTACTGACTAGTGATACATACCCTAATTCGTATCGTCCAGGTGGGCCCAACATGTTTTCAAACAACAATTTACAGAAACAACCCTATACTATCAAATTATTATTTTTTAACTCTGAAAATACTTTAAACTAATATGTTATAATAAAATCAATTTTTCAAATATATAAAAAAACAATAAGGTATTGCTTAATTAAAAAAAAGTTTCTTTTTGAATATTTCTTTTAGAAAACCTTTTGTTTATTTTCAAAAATCATTTTTATATTTCTAAAAAAACTTTATTTAGAAAGTTTTAATCCATTTTTTTTAAAAAATCATTCTTAATTTTAAGAAAACGATTCTTTTGAGGTTTTGTTAGCTTATTCTAAAACAAAATTTATTTCAAAAACGTCTTTTCAAACCTTTTTTAGAATTTTTTGAAATAAAATTTAGTTTCAAATAATTCTTTTAATTAAAAAACAAACGCAATAACTTTAGGTCACAAAAAATCGGAGATTTATTTAATCCAAAAAATATATGTGATATTTACATTACTTTTGAACCAGTTTATTATTTTCATCTTTTGTATTTCAGATTTTTTTTTTCATGAAATTGATTTATTAAACTTATTTTTTTAGTTGTGAGTTATTATAGTTGTGTGTGAAACTAATTTATGATTTTTTATTAAATTACGAGTAAAAACAAAAGATACAAATGTTAAATAAACAAAAATTTAAGGGTAAAAGTGAATTAAAGAAAAAGATGAAGTGAGTAGAGTGAAACAAATATTGTAGATACAATCCCACTTATATATCGTTTGGTTGGCGATATTGTATTTCTTTTTCCTTTAAGTTTTGGTTATACAAACCCATCTATGTATCGCCAACTCAGCGACACGGGCGATACGAACATGCTTAGGTATCACTGGTCAGCGATATTGAGACACATGGCATCTTCTGATTGGTGGAATAATTTAGTAAACTTTATTTTCAATGGCTAAAATTGTAAAATTAGTTGGTCAAATGATTATATTGATAATTTTCCCAAATATAAATCATAAGAGGCTCTATTGGGTTAATTCTTAGCATGCCGAGGTTCTGTTGTGTTCATTGTTAGGCTTCCTTTAGGCTCTCAAATTATCAGGAACTTCAATTTTTTACAAAAAAAATTATATACATAGTTCAATCTAGATCTTTTCTATTAACTTTATATATAATTAATTTAATCCACAATCACTTTAACAAAAAAAGAAAATATACGTCTGATTTTATTTTCCGATCCAATTTTAGCGAATCCATTTTTTTCGATTCACAAAAAATCCTAGAATCGTCATCATTTATAATTATAACATTTGAAAAAGCTATGAGTGGTTATTTCGTCTTGAGCCATAAAGCTGTTGAGACGACCCTGATATGAAGCACTACTTAGTAAACATGAAACCCTAATGGAAACGAAAGAAACACACATGCACATTAGCACATTTTCTTTAATAAAACTTTGCCCCGCAAATGTTACTATTCATGCATTTAAACAACCAACCTTTTTTGACGAACAATTGAACACATGCTTGTTGTCGTCTTCGTTAACAAATGACTCTCTATGACGTCAGAAGACGGTTTGCATGACAACAAGAAAGACTTGCTGATGATCTGTCGTTTGGGTCATGCAAAAACCTAATTAACCTAGGTAGCTAGGGTAAGTCAGGTATCGTATCCACGGGGAGCATGGGGTTAGCGTTACGCGATTTGTTTGATTATTTAACTAACTTATTAATTAAAACTAAACCAATGTCACTTTGACTATAATGTATGTGGATGAGAATAATTAAACTAGACAATTACTCTAAACAAAACAAAATCAAAAGATGATCACACCCGGGTTTTAGATATGTGAATGAATCGTGTCAACTAGGTTCTACCAAAATAGAAATCACATAGACATGATTAGTTTGTTTTTATGTTGAAACATGATTACCAACTAGATAACGGGTTATGCAAATTAGATAGTTAAACTAACTAAAACCAAAACCTAGTTATGTCATTAATAAACATCAGCTATGACAATACCCTAATCAATCATCAATGATTAATAATACAAAGACTAATAATTCGACGACTAATCAATTAGAATAATTGGCAAAACTGTTTTAATCAATGAAAATAACAAACACATAAACATTGAGAGATGATCAAACAATCAAAGTTTATGTCTTGACTAGGTAAGAACATAAGAAAACACAATCAAATCATAAACCATCCACCCGGAGATGATCACGGATGGTCTAGCCTTGCATCCTCATCATAATCTATTCAATCATCATCTTTAGCATATGAATCCTTGATTACTTGATGATTAGAGAGAGTTCTAATGGCTGAAATTAGGTCTAAAGATTCGTTTTTTGAGGTTGGAGGCAGTCCCATTCGAAACCCTAATGTTGGGGTTTAAATAGGTTTTAAAATTTGAAACAATCCCCAAAATAACGCATTAGACCGTAACTTACTGCCTAACGCCGTAAGTTACGGCCTACCTTCAACCAGACGGCCAAACCCCTTGTCTTACGGGGTTCACAGACGGACTCAGCACAGGGCCATAAGTTACGGCCTCAGGCCGTAGCTTACGGCCTCCCTGCACTTTGCACAGTTTTCTTCATTTCCAGCACCTTTCAAGTTATAGTCTTGTAATACTTTGTTTTCTTCTCAAATAATGTTCGTTAAGCTTCCTTTAACCTACATTTCAAACATGTAACAAAGTAATACCATTCGATATATAAAGTATAGTAAAAACGCAATATTAACTATGATACGTGCATGCATATTAACCCATTATCACTTGCTCATTCGAACCCTAGCACCGAAGCTCTTCTTGATCTCACACTTACCCTTATTAAAAGTTAAAACTATCACATTCTTTTGTGCATTCTATCATAGCTACCGGAAAAGGATCCCCTTCCAACAAATGCACCCTCTTTGAGGCACTTCGCTCAGGCTGTTGCGTAGACTGGTGGCAACGGAAGAGCCATATTCCTTCGCGCCTCATGCTGGTTGTTAGTTAGCCCTGGACCCAAAGAGCGCATTGGTAAGGCGATCAACTTTGGCACCCCGGGAATCGTCTCCCACGAAAAGGGTACATGAATCCTTGAGTTACTTTTCTTGTGGCTCATTTTATACATCTGTTGGGGTGAATCTTTTAGAAGAAAAGTGGTTGTTGGTGTTTATATGAGATATCTTGTTTATTTTGTTTATAAATTTAAGGCGTGTGAAACGTGGATTACACGCTAGTTAAATGCTTAAATCACAAACTAGCCTAATTTAATTTTCTTTGGTTGGGTTATGTTAGGTAAATAAATGATGCATTTTTAGCATATGTGTAAAAAAACACATCCATATGTAGAATTCATCTTTTGCCCATCAAAACATGAGTAATTTAAAAGAAAATAGTGATTTTGGATATACACATTTACATACATACATATATTTGTATAGGATGTTCAATTTATAACCAAAGATAAGTTGAAAACCACAAGAATTAATGATACATTTGTACCTGGTGCTTTATACGTGATACATGAGACTATTATTGTTCTATTTTTTGTCTTTTTAAGTAGCAAACCCACACACCCCTAAAATCTACATTTAATATCAACTTTTATTTCACTAAGTGGGACTTGAACCCCCACCAATTTGTTTGGGATAAATGCCAAATTTTACCCGGTGAAAAGGGCATCAACATAAGATGATTATATGTATTGCCTTATTTTTTTCTCCCACTACTTTGATTATTTTATAGTACACTATTTACAGGTTAATTATTTTGGCTTAAAAATGGTAAGTACGTGCGGTTGAATACGAGCATTAAGGGGTTGTTGTTTTTCACTCAATTTGGACCTGGGTAAAGGTCTCGACACCCACTAACACCGTCATTGTTGGTTGTAAGTGGCATCCAAGATGAGCGTAATCCTAACGAATATGTAAGTCTTTATAAAGCTCGACTTGTTGCTGAGGGCTTTAATTGCGCTAAGGTGTTGATTAACTAAGACATTTGACCCACTTGTTAAACATACTATCATCTGGTTGGAATTATCAATTGTATTTTTTCATGGATGAAATATTAGTCTGATTGATTTTAACAATGTCTTTCTTCATAGAGACTTATCAAAGACTCTGCATATATGATATGTTGCACCGGCTAAGGTTTGTTGTCTCGAACCAACCAAAACAAGTGTGTTTATATATATACATATGTATGTAAACAATTACATAAATAAACTAATTAAATAACTAAAAGATCCACTGTAATTACATAAATGATGCTTTAAAGGTAAAAAGACCAAACCATTATTCACTTAACACAAAAAGCTAACATAGTTAATTTAAAAAGCTAACATAGTTAGTTTAAAAGACCTTATTGTTATAAAAAGCATATTTCAAGGACATTCAATGTATATTAGTTTGCTAAAAAATTTGGTGTTTTAAAACTATCTAACATAAATCAAGTATCTTGTGATTTTGTCTAAAAATTCACAATTCATTCCATGTCTCTCTATCCATGTAATGTAATAAAAAAATCATCATTGTTTTACTTTATCTTGTATTTTTTAAAAACCTCACACATCCCATTCTCTATCTCTATCTCTATATTCTCTTTTTAGATTTTTTCTCTTTGCTACTTATTTTGTTTTATTATCTTTTTCTTCTAAAATATTTTCTTACATATTTTAATTGAAGCTTAACTATCTATAAAAATTTAATTAAAGCTTAACTACTTAAAACATACTTACAAAAACTTATACTGAATCCAACTTTATTACAAAACTCACACACATAGTCATACATATCTAATGAGCTTAATGAGTTGGAAGACATCATCAGTAACATCGTTAGATGAAAGACTCATATATACACATAAATGATAAATGCATAGCAGAATTAAACTAAAACAAACACCAAACATATAAACATATAGATGCCATCAATTTCCTTGGCATATTTGTTGGCGTATCTTTTAAAATGTGAGTTATCATTTCTAAAAGTATAAGCGAACACAAATAAATTAGGCAAAATCCTATCAAGTGCACAAAAGGATGTATCGTTAGTTTGTTAATCATTCCAGGAGGAAGATGAAATCTGGTTGTGGAAGGGGAAGAGGGGATCAATATTGGTTTAAGGTGTGAATAATGGATTGGTAAATATAATGTTGGAAATATTGATGTGTGAATGAATTGTGGTGTATACTTTGTCCTACATTGGTGTGGGAATAAAGTGAGGTTTGGTTAATAAGAAGGTCCATTACCACTCTAATGTATCATTATGACTAATTTTGCCACAAGTCCTACCCGCGCGCCGGGGGGGGGGGGGGTGCAAAAACAGGTTTTCGTCGAACTCGTGCGTGTCCGCACGTCCCGCAGACACGAATGCAGCTCCAAAAACCCGCGCGATTCCCACATGGTATGGCCTCATATGAGAATCCCCTATATAATCTCACTAGTAGCTTTAATCGATAACCTACTATAGTGATTCATGAAATAATTTCAAATGATCCAACATATCGAGAACTTAGTATCCCTCTCTTAACTAATCATACTCTCGATTTGTATTTTTAACACTCTTAGCATTACTTTATCTCAAAACTTGAAATTCCATGTATCTTTGGGTCTATCTTTCATATGCACAATGTTATCAGTTGTTTTTTGTATGATTTCTAAATTAGATAACTGACTTTCACCTCCTTCAGGTTTTCTATGCTATAATACCAGATATAATTTTGAGGGGCATTTTCATATTTCTCATTTCAAAATTTATTAATTACATATTTACTCAAATCAAAATATCAATTACATATTTCTTTTTTCTTAATATATATATATATATATATATATATATATATATATATATTATATTTACCCATTTTATTAAAATTGTTTACTAAATGATTATTTTACTCCTATTTTCACTCAAGTATTTTTACACATTACACTTTCTAAGACTTTCAAATACATATTTTCTCAAATTCGAGTCTTCTATGTAAATGTAAACAACAAAATTACATCTTGTTTAAAACTTCATTTCAAACAACAACAACCAATAATCAAAGTTATATCTCCAAATAAAAAACATAATTGTCAAAAAAATTTACACAATCATAATAATAAAACATTAATATGTAAAAGTCCCATGATAAAAACAAAGTAAAATAATCATGTAATAGATTAATTTTAATTAAATAGATAAATATGTAAGAAAAATATATAATTGATTTTTTAGATCTGGAAAATATGTAATTTATGATTTGTAAAAATCCTTAATTTTTAAACATGTTAAATTTAATAATTTTTAGTCGGGCCTTAAAAATTTCCAATCAAGCCCATTTATCAACAACATGGGCCGGTTAAATTGTTATTCCTATGCTAGAATTAGGGTTCTTGATAACCTGTATTTAAACCATCAGATATCTCAATCTACCATGGATCCGCAGAAGTATGCTAATTCAAGGTAATTACAATCCATGATCTAAGAACACATTCGATCTCAATGTTTAGATTACCCTTTTGCTTTCGTGATTTCGTCTATTTCATCAATTTGTAATATTTTTCTCAAAATATCAAAGATTCTTTCTTTTCGGTAGAAAAAGAGGCAATGAAGATAGAAAACATTTCTCGATTCTGATTGTAAAATAGTTGTAATTTGATATTGGGTGAGTTAAATCATCCAGTTTCTTCTTACCAATTGTAATTTGATGACCGAATTTGTGCGTGTCTGAGCCTCTTGAATTCGATGTTTGTGTTGAATATTGCTGGAATTGGTTTAGGGTTTGCGATGATGAAACCATAAATTCCTCGTTCTGAATGCCGATTTTCGGCTTGATCGACTGTTTATATCAATTAATCTGAGCAAAACCCAAGTTTTGGTGTTGTAATTCATTCAAATCATTTGTGTAATTAAAGAGATTAACGAAGTAGTGGATCGAATAAAAATAGATTGTAGGTAGATAAAGAAATAGAAGTAGAAAAGATGGCCCAAAAACAAATCATGGATTTCGATTATTAATTACAATTACAATTGTGCACAAAGATTGTTATGCAATTTTTTTAAAGATTAGGTTAATTTTTAGGTGTGAAATGATTTTAGGTTGGCTTTTAACCTATGTGTGTTTTTATGTGTGTTTTTAGACATGATGATGAAATGAAATGTGATGTAACGACTTCTGATATGGCTAATGTGGTTACCCTTGCATCGCAAATGACTTCTATGATCATAAAGGACATTGAATTGGTTGAGAAAAATACATGGTTGTATGAAAATGATTCGTGTGGTTTTGGTACATGCTTTGTTGCATTGTAAACCTTATATGATCTTAAATTTGATTTTCAAACTATGATCACCTCTAACGATGATAAGAAGTTTAGAAATTATTTAAAGCTAAGGATGAGGAACTTATTATCTTAGTTTTTGAAAAAAAAAAATGTTTGAAGTTTTTATAAGAGTGAGGGTGACGGGTCCAATTATGCTTTTACATATTTGTGACTCTTATGAAAGCCTTCATTTAGTTATGTATTTGGAGACATGCATAAGCCAAAAACGGCATTGAAGAATTGCTTTGCTACAAAGAATACATGCATAAGACTATTACTAATATTATGGATGACTGCTAGGGTAAGATGTTGTCCAAAAGCTTTTTTTATGCTATTTATTGTTTAATATTGTTTAATTTTGATATTTCAGTATGGTGAATATAACGCTTGCGACAGGCCCGAGGTGTTTACGAAGGTGCTTGATATGATTGAGAACAAGCTAGCGAAAATTTACAATGTTCGAACATGGATTATATTTTGTCTAACATGAATTTGAAGGCAGATTAATCCTCTAATGAATTTTCTCAAGAAATTTTGTGAAGATAAATTTACGTACAATGAATTGATGATCAAAGTTCTTAAAATTTCGATACACTCTTGGATTTTTTTAACTTTTTATGAAGCATAATCTTTACATACTTTTATAGTTAAGACAGATGCATGTCGACACCCGTTTTAAGGTTTCATGACTAATATCAAAGATTAGATTAAACCTTAGGATTATTGATCTGCCGACTTTACCAAATGCTCATCATCATCCCTTCCTCTTTCTAAGTCTGGATTTTTCACGTTGTTTCTGTCGTTGTGGTCGACGAGCCGTGTTTACTATGTTGTTTTATCCGTCATAGAGGATAAGACTGGATTTTAATTCTTAATTTGGTTTAGTTTGATTTTAAATATTTAATTATTATCCAATCATCCATGGTGTCTTAATTTTATTATTTGGCCTGTGATTAACCTTTAGACCGTTGTAATCATGAAAAGGTACTAAATTTATAGATGATTAGATGAAGTCACCTTAAATTCCATTTGATTTGTTGTCGTTTTCCACTACATTCTTTTTTATTTTGTGGGGGAATGGGTTAGTAGTTAGTACAAGTTTATTTATATTTTATAATAAACGACATAAAGGTAACATCCATGGTACTTTTATTGTTTTAAAAGTAGTGGTAAATATGAAATAAAAAATGAAACCATATATCAAAGACGTAGTTAGCATTCTGGTCTAATAACATGAAAATGATAGCTTTGGTTTGAGATATTTAAGATCTCAGATTCAAACTTATATCTCTTCTGTCAAGGCGAAGGTAGCCTGGGCTACCCTTAAACTCTCGTTAAGAAGTGTAAAACAATTGTTTTTTACCGTTGTATGTATCGAAATACATCTGGGCAAAAATAAGCCCAGATAAATATAAGATAAAAAACTCAAATAATATTAAGATTAACTTGTATATGGTTTTCTTTTAATTTTTTCTTAGTTTTTTCACTTTTGATTGTAAATGTTAGGGTTTATGAAATTACACGTAGTTGTGCAAATTGTATTTATTTATCACAAGAGGAATGGAATTAGATTTTAGACTTGGGTTTAGTTTGTAATTTTAGTTGCTAATTGTTATTGTATATTTATTTATATTTTGTTTGTTATAAAATTAAAGATTTAAAACTTGAAAGATGAACAGGAACGAACCTAGTGCTTAGGCACAAGTTCATCCACACCCCTATAAACTTTTTTTTTCTAATGGTATATACACGATCAAATCTCAAACAATACCCATAAAATACTAACACTGACCCCCATAAAATCATGTGAACAACCTTGAAAAGGAGTTTATACAACCCATAAGAAATTTTAAGACCAACTCAATTATTATCAAACGATCTCATACAATATGTAATAAATATAATACCATTAGTTTGGATAAATAAATTATTTATCTTATTAGCTGATTATTTGATAGATTAATTTTTAAATTATCGATTAAGATCTCTTGTTTATAATTTAATTATTTTTATCATAGTTTTTATATAATAAAAATTAACTATATAAATATATTTTTAATATACTAAGTAAAGTTTTTACAAAAAAAATTCATTTCAAGAGGGCTAGATGCGTGAATTAGACCGCTAGTATTGAATGTTATTTGTTTTATTTATTTATTTTTTGTCTTCTTGTTGTGTGATCCGACCTAACCGAAATCGGACCATATACAAAAATTAATAATTAGCGATAAAGAACTCGCCCTTTAAACATTTCCAATCCTTATGTAAAAAATTTTGAATTCGTTACTAAATATGAAACCTTATCCTAAACAAGCTATCATTGGCAAAAAAAAATATTAATAGCTAGTTTATTGCTTAACTATTGAGAGACAAATGTCTGATCAATTCAGGCAAGACGTCTTAACCATTCAGACTCAATATAATAATTAACCATTCAGAGACAAAAATGCTTAACCATTCAGAGATCTGCTCACGAAACAAACATTCTGAAACATTAATTAAAATATCGGAACTATTAAGAGCCAGAAACAAAAAACCCCTAAGACACACAAAATAGATTTGTGTGTAATTTAGAGACAACAATTCACTTAACATAAACGCATTAAATGAAATAAAAATTTGATATACGAGAGAAGATAGAGGCACGACCAAGGGCTCATGTTTATATATCAAATGACTAGATATGTAAATTGTTTTGACATTAGACAAATAGACATAAGGTGTAAAAGAGTAAAAATATAATAACCAGTTAATAAAATTTTTTTCCTTGCTAATATAAGAGTAGTGTATTTAATAGAGGCTTTCTTTGCCTTTTAGAGGAAATATACTCAGTTCATATCAGATAAAATATATTAAAGTAGTTTAGTAGTAAACTAGCATAGATTTACTGTTAAAGTAAATCATTAAGAATTTCCTCACATGGGTTTTGGTTACTGTGGAATTCTCTACCAACCTACTAGTTGATATTTATTGAATTCAATGCTTGAACTCTTTTTCTTTCTTTCCCTTTGTTTCTGGCCCTAAAGCTAGAGCCTAGAGGGGTACTTTACTATCCCATGGTTATCTGTCCTATTATATTTAAAATCTAGCACCTAACGGTCTAGATCCACAAGATTCTGCTTGTTTTATGTTTGTTTCTTAGAATTAAAAGGTTATATATGTATAGGACCTAGCTAGTAAAAATTGTATTTTCTTGGAAGTTTTTCTGTTGGTGCTAAAGAAATATTTTTGTTTAACAACAATTTGTTATTTTTAGACTCTTAAACTACGATTCTAAACAAAGTTTGAATATGTTTAATATCCTATGAATTTCACCTCATTACTAGTTTAAGTAAAACATATTTAGCAAAGTAATGTTCTCTTCCCTCTTTTGAAATTTCATACATAGCTCTTAAAGCTTGTGACTAATGTCATATCCACTTTCAGATTCTCTCTGTCCATGTCCTGCCATGAGAAAATTGCAGAATTTGCTTAGCATAGACTTAAATGAGAACCAACTTTAATGGTGAGGATAAGTCTCTATCTCTCTCTCTCTCTCTCTCTGTGTGTATATATATGTATGTATGTATGTATGTACGTATTTATGTGTGTGTGTGTATGTGTGTGTGAAGAGGGTTCTTTATCCAATCTTTGACATCTATTTGGCTGTTGGATGTATTCGTAATCTATCATGTTCTATTAGATTTTGTTTGGATCTTTGTGGTTCCCAAAATCCCACCTGAATTTACACTTACTTGGATTTAGCAACTCAATTATTCCCAATAGGTCCTTTAATTATTTTCCATCACATAAACAGTACCACTGCCGAAGTTTTTTTTTTTTTTTTTTTTTTTCCTTCTTCTAATTTTAAACATCTGCAACTATTAATAGAGTTTTCACCTTTCTTACCATCAATGCCTCAATATGTGGCATGCTATATGAACTTATCAGAAAATACTCTTTTATTACAAGATTAAAAAATTCACTAAGGTAACAAAAACTCTTCCGATATCTAGATTACGAGTCGAAAATATTGAACCGAACTATAAGTAAAAAAAATCAAGACTGACTCGAAAGTTGTTTTGGTAATGCGTTGTGATCAGTGAGAAGTTTAATGTTTTTGTTATTATTATTGTGTTATGGGCGTTCAATGTTTTAGCTCATTAAGAATGCATGTTTGTGTTATTTTTATTGTGTTATGGGGGTTTTATATTTTAAGATATATTGATGTTCTTTATTTCATTTCTTGAGGGTACTGTACCTTCTTATTACCATTAGTGCTCCATGTACCCAAGACATGGTAAGCTAGATGCACTATTTATAAATTCTTGTACTTTCAATCAGAAGTTAGAAGACACAAAATTAAAGTATGGTAGTTGAGTATGTTTGTGGCTCGAAAGTCTTTTTCAACTTCCAAATAGATTTGAACAATGTCTAGACAATGTCAAATGCATGTTCATTTTTTATTAATGAGATGTTGCTTGGTAAAATAAATCTTTTTTTTATTAAAAAATTTAAGTGTTTAAATCTTGTAATGTGTAGATATAAGTGGTTAACATAAATAGATTAAAAGCTGTTCTAAATTTTTTTATTGAGATTGACTACATGTATATCTTCTATTACTTAGTGTACACCTACTAATTTAATTAAAATTTGTTTTTCATTAATTTAAAATAGCTTATATGTCGATATAAGCACTTGTATTATTGTATACACTAGTATACACCATTTAGTGGGTGTTTGGGATTGCTTATTGAAAACTTCTTTTAACTTTTGAAAAGCAGATAAGTTGAAAGGAGGTGAAAATGTGTTTGGATGGAGATGAAGACGTGAGAAGGAGAAGGAGTTTTTGAGAAGTTAAAAATTCTAACTTCTCAAAACTCCTTTTGAGAAATCAAAAGGAGGTGTAAATAAGCAATCCCAAACATGGCCTTAAACCTGTATATGTTTGTATTTGGCTTCTTATATGTCTGTAAACAACTTATCATGCACCGATATAATTTAGGGTACATTGAGTAAAAATATAAGTATGGTACGCGTAACATAACTCTATTTATTTTCTATTGTTGTTCATATTTATAGCTATATTAATTAAGAGGTAATTTATAACAAGAAACTAAAAGACTTTAATATAATTTATAATCAGAACTTCAGAAGGATGTGACAATTGAGGGTGGGATGAGGGTAGAGGTCAAGTTATGGAAGCACAATGGCCCTAGTATAGTAAAAAGAACGAAAGAGGGATTCAATAATTGAAAAAGGGTGTAATGAGATGACTTATTTAAAGCAGACAAAGGAATGGCAAAAGAAACAAGGGTTACCATTTTCTCTAATGCATGTTATTCATAAGGTTGGTGAAACTGCAACAAGTTATGGTAGAAAACCAAAATAATTATCTTGATTTTATCTAGACATATTTCATTAAAAAAGTTGTAGCAAAGAAACATACTCTATTTAGTGTAGATCTTCACCATATTGGGAAAAAAATTTCAATTCAAACTTTGTTTTGTGGTTGGATGGATTTGCTCTCATCATTACTACAATCAAAACACCAAATTTAGGGTAAGTGGTGGGGTGGGGTGTGGGGATTTTTTTTCCCACCATCCTTGGCGGTATAGAATTATCTTTTTCTTTTTTCACATCATCTTTCTCTTATCAAATTATTCCAACAGGAAAATCTGTCTCCAAGAACTAACTTTGTCATGCAAGAACTTCATGCAACCCTAAAGATTATATTTTTTCTTATTTTTGCTAGCTAGTGTAAATCTTGAATCACTCCCACCCATTACGCATATATATAATAATCCATCCAATGCGTGTGTCTCTCTCTATATAAGTATAATACCAAATGTTTTAGATCATATGTTATGGTTAATGTTTTTTAAAAGACATTTTACGTCATATCAACACCAACTCAATATCATTTTTTTTGTCAAAAATATGTGTAGTGGTTAATGCCCTTTTAATGCTCTTCAATCATTACCCAGTTATGAGATTTATGAGAAGTTATAACGTTATGGTGGAAACGCCCTCAGCTATAACGCCCCTATAATATCCACGTGAGTGGTATAAGGGTGTTTTAAGATGCTATAATACCCCTTTAATACCCCATTACGTTTAGTGTAAGTATATATATAATCTAGACTCTGTCCTAGATGTTATTATCATTGTTATTATTATAGGCTATATCCTCAGCATTACTAATTAAGATAGTTAAAAGATTTGTAATTTTCAACCAACACTTAATAGGGTGTGATGTCTGGAACTTGGTGGTGTCTTCTCATTTAGTATATATATATGCAATATTTGAATGTAAACAAGATCAATGCGTTGTGTATTGTATATTAAATAATATATCGCATTAATATTTGAATGTAAACAAGATCAATGTACACAAGATCAATGTAAACAAGATCAATGCGTTGTGTGTTGCATATATGTAATATTTGAATGTAACAAGATCAATGCGTTGTGTATTGTATATTAATATAGCGCATTAATTTTATACTAGTTTGAAGCCCGCACGATGTGGTGGAAAACATAACACTTAAGTTGTTGATTTTAAGGATATGCATAACACTTACGTTGTTGATTTTAAGGGTATGTATGATACAGTTTAGATCAGTTTTGAAACAAAAATATGAAGAAACGATACACATTAAATAACTTTATTCAATGGCCTTAATACAACAACATGCTTTTTGTCCTTGCATACTATGATTTATCTTTTTTAATACATTTACAAATTTGTAAATTGGATTTTAATAATCATCTATACTACCAAAAGTGTATTCATTATATAACATGTTAAATAAAAAATATATATTGAATTATAATAATTATATAAGAATTAACATGCATTCATTATATAACAAAATTATATTATAAACATTTAAATTCTTAAATATCTAAAATGTATTTGCTCTCATTACGTGTTTTAAATTTGAGTGAAATATTAATTTTTCCTTATCAAATGTATTACGTAGCGTATATATAGATATAGATAAATCCTTTGAACATGCTTGATATATTGCTCTACTTACACATGGGGAGAGGGATGATTTGATTGTCGAGACTCGATCAAAAAGAAGTAAATAAATCGATCTTAGCTAACTTTATTGTATTAGGGTAAGTAAGATTGTCTTAACAATAAATTAGTGAAAAGTGTTTAACTAATAAGACTTAATTAACTTGAAGACAAACACTTTGAACTAAAAGATAAGAACTTTGAATGTTTCAAGAACACAAGTGCACAAAGAAACGAACTTTATTTACAAGCAACTCTTTTAAATTGACCAAAACATATACTTAATTAAATAATCTCATGTTCAATTCAAAAAACTAATTCACGCATACCAATATCTCATTTGACAAGAATCATACTCCCGAAAGCAATTAAGAAAGAACTAGCAGCTCATAGTCTTCATTAGATCTCCAATCTTGTTTTGATGATAACTTCGAATGATTTGTGGAATGAATGGGAGACATGAAAACACCAAAGATCTGTTTCAATTCGTCAAATTTCGTGCAAGAGAATTTTTTTTCAAATTGGGATTGGATTGGTTTAAATAAACTTGAAAGTCCTCAAAATTCAGAATTTGTTAAGCCTGAGGTGTATAATGCACCCCTATTTGTCGTATCATACGCCGCTCCCTGATTCCATATGCTCAACTCTCTATAATTTTTTTCAAATACGTCAAACAATATGTTGTCAATACGCCGCCCGGCGTATTATACGGGCCGTATTATATGCCGGAACCTTCCAACTGTGACTTTTTTGTAACTTTTGATATTTACTTCTTCGATCCTTATAGTTTCATGATTTGCTTCTTTTGCTTCAAAATGGACTTCCTTACGCTATGAAACCTACAAAACCAAACTCAAACAAATTCATCTAGTTTCAACCACAATCACAACGTAATTTCACATATTTAAGTCAATCAAACATTGAATTCTTGTTACGTGGTCCGCGGGGGGGGGGGGGGGGGGGGGGGGGGGGCGCTAAACAAAAAATGGGTTGTGCAATTCCTTTTAAATGTGTAACGGTTTTTTAAAGGGCACCCAAAGAATTTTAAAGGCAAGGCCTAACAAATCAACAACGGAACTCCAACCCTCAAAGTGACCAAGATCATAATTGATTAGTTTGAAACTTAAGAGTTATGAAGATATTTCAAATTATTCACATGTCGACCATCCAACTTCTAACGAGTGTTTAAAAAAAATTGTTAGTCGCCACTATAGTGTTTATTATATTTTAGTTTTTCTATATTAGCAGATAAAAAATTAAAAAAATAATAATATTAGCGACGACACTTTGTTGCTAAAAAGTTTTCATGAAACAAGAGTATCACCGCTCCAAACTCTACTATAATGACAAATTGAAGTAAACAATGAAATTTAGTTAACAAAAATCAAAAACCTATAGAGGCGACATATCGCTATATGTCGCTATAGCCTAAGCTGTAGCGGCGACACATATCTTCTCTATAGATGTCGCCTCTACAACATGGTTTCTTTTACTATATTGTTGGTTTGTTAATCGCTATTTATCAAAATCAGAGCTTAGTAATCGGTTGTTCAATCATCAAAAGCGGAAATTTCAACATCACATTTAAAAAGATGACATCACGTTGAGGACAACTTGATATTTATTTTGTTCTATTATATCTAATGAAGTTTATCGTTTAAAATTCCCTTGTGTAGTTTATTTTACAGAATATTTTTCACCCACTAAATATAATTTCTAGATCCGTCGCCATCTCTTATCGCCACCTCATCTCCGCCCTTGGCTCTCTAGCTCTTGCGTATAGACCACGAATCATCCACTGTGGATGGTATTATAGACAAACACACCACAGTATGTAATTTGTAAAAAAAAACATTCTTGATAATAATATATACTAAAAAGAAGTAAAAAAAAAACATTCTTGATAATAATTTATACTAAAAAGATTAAGGAAATACAGTTTTTTGAGCAAGTAATATCTAGAGGGGCATGTGACCGTAATACTGTGCTGATACGTCAGTCAAACACACACACACACAAAGATACATATATGTGTATATATATATCGTCGTTTAAGCAGATTCCAAAAGACCGGATGGAGCAATTGCTTTACCCTGTTCAGTATATTTGTTAATATCTATCCTGGCAATAAAGACTGAAACGGCGTCGTTTAGTTCATTGTCAAGGCACTTGTCATCAGAACAGCTACTGCAACATACCATCTATATGTAGCTCGTTAGCTATGGCAAAAGATACCCTAGCAACCAGCTAATTCATATGCAGCCAGCAAGCATATATATATATATATATATATATATATATATATAGATATAGATATATATATATATATATATATATATATATATATATATATCTATATATATATATATATTATTACTCCAGTGTGTGCCGTGGTGTATGTGTGTGTACAATTACAAACCCATGCTGATGCATGTGGACATTGACAATATTGGAACCTCCAAAAGACCACAAAGGTCAAACCTATGCATATTGTGGTCTACTGTTTACAACTGGACTCTTTTGTCTTTTTGCCTCTTCTGAAGAAAATCTATCTTAGCATCAAACAGACTGCAACTAGACCTCTTTCATAAATTTCATTGCATTGTCTTTGGATACATATCTTTGTGTTTCTTGTCTTTGAATCTTTTTGTTTTGGAACTCTTAGAGCATTCACAGTAGAATTTTTAAAATTATGTGAGTGTGTTTGGTATATTGTATGGAATGGTTTTGAGTGGCTGTGAGTGAAGAAGAGAGAAAAATGTTATTGTGGATTGGTATATTTAAAGAATCACTGTTCAATCCTTATAATTTTTTAATATTTTTGAAAGTGGTTGTGAGTAGAGGAGAGAGAAAAAAATAATGATAAGGGTACAAAAAGTATTATTTAAATAAAAAAAAAAGAGAAAATGTAGTGATTTTTAATGTAATTATATGGATAAAAATAAGTAATCCACTGTAAATGCTCTTATATTTGACAAAATACATATTGTACTAGATTTAAGTACCTATACTACTCTAGATAATTAAGGGATATGAACATATATTTGCCTAATTATTAAAAGTTAATCATGTGGGGATTGTTTGTGGTTTCTTCTTGATATGACTCTTAATAGATCACAGATATAATTATATATGTGCTAATAATGTCTGAAGGGTGTAAATTAAATGATGCTTGAATTAACTTTCTCTTTAAGCAGGAGCTGCTGAGGTGTCAGATCACTTTGCAATATGATGTACGCAAATTTACATTATACTTGTTTAAGAGGCTATTTATTTCTCACGTCTTTAACCCGAGAACTTAAGATTTACAAGCATAAATAGTATTAATTATGTCTGTTCATCACTAACTAATACCATGTACGTTTGTAAATTTTATTCTAATTTGAGATCTTGATATCCCGTAAGATTAACTTGTATTTCTTGTTTTGTTTGTTTTTCTTACATATATAGCAAGTCATAATAAGAAAGAAAGAATATGGATATATTTTAATCACTTGGAGAAGTACTTAGCTAAACTTAGATTTGCTTTTCCAAAAGAAAAGTTCAAACTTAGTTTTTAATGTATTAATTAAAGAAAGATATATTAGGCATGTGAGGATAAAGCACAATTTCAAACGATTGCTAGTTTCACTGGATATTAGAGAACTCCATTTAAATTTGGTATCTTTGACGAAAGCTAATTGGTTTGGGGTAATTATCTTTCGGCTAACTTTAGCAAGAAAAAGACAAGAGGAGTATAGCACGTACCTTCTGGATTTCACCTAATAATATTTAACAACAAAAGGCCAATAGGTAAAAATCCCATACCCTTGACATAGTTTAGTGTCATGTTGTCGTTTGCCCGTCATAAAATGTAGTTGGTACAAACTACAAAGTTTTACAAGTGAAAGAATAAGTGGAATTAGATATTAAAAAAAACAGTCTAAAAAAGGATAAAAATCAGTTTGATGAGCTCTAACTTATTCAGAATTAGAATCTAAACACGAGCACATTAATAGGTAGAAATTAGTTTGATCGACTGTAAGTTATTGAGACACTAAGAACAAATTATCAGGTGAAAGTCAGTTAGATCGGCTCTAACTTAATTGGGATCTAACCAGTTAGATCGGCTCTAACTTAATTGGGATCTAATAAAAAGGTTTGTCATCCCTCAAAAACTGCAATGTGGTCGACTTTAAGCTCTAATGTGCTGTGGATGTCCTAAAAAAAGGGTTAAAACCCCACTACTCACTATGTGATGCTCGACTCGGTGTTCTAAGAAAACTAAAGAAGTTATGTAAGCTTTGAATATCTTTTAATGTGTGAGAAGTTAAAGCCTTGGGTAAAAGGGATTTGTAGATCAAACAATCACACGTGTGTTTTCTCAGTCATTGTAAAACTTGGTTCTAGCTTTACTGACTAAATGTAAGACGTTGCGATTTTTTTATCATCAAAAGAGTACATTGTCAACTAGGGGTGTTAAATGGGTCGTATTCACAAGTTGGAAGGTTGAACTTGAACATGTTATAAACCCAAAAATCATGTTAGACGCATCAACCCTTACGGCGAGACATGTATTAAGTTGACACAAAACTGACTCATTTAACTAGATTTTTTATCATATATTTTTTTTGCCTATCGGTATTCTAAATTTATTAATTTACAACTTAAAAAAAAACAAATGTGTATGGAATAATTACGTTTAAGAAACAAAACTTTCCTTGTTTTAAAAAAAATTAAAATGAGGTTTAAAATAATGAATTAGATCATGTGGACCTAATCTTTTAAAAAGTTAAAAAAATACACTAATTAAACTAGTTTAACCTACAAACCCTTAAAGTCGACCTGAACACAATCTATTTAGTGATATGTAGCAAGTTCAAGTCATATTAAATGGCATTAACTCATTTAGAATAAAGATAATTCCAGGTAGGGTGTTCACGGTCTAATTTAAAACCGCAAAACTACCCAAACCGGTCAGCGGTTTGGTTTCATGGTCGGTTTTATTGTAAATTATGATCCGTCGTTTAGTTTCTAAAGTTTCACACCATCGTGAATGGTTTGGTTTACGGTTTATACAAAAACCGGTCATTAAAAACCGGATCGGACTATGTGTATGTGTATGCATATGCGTATATGTATATTAATGGTTTAAGTTTGTTGTGAGGTGGCAACATGAAATAGAAATTATATGTGATTTGTGAAAAGTAGATTACATGAACAATTAAAACTAAAAACCCTCTATCCATCTTCTATTTTTACTTTTTTAATTTTTCTCGATTTAACCTTTTATTCTCCCTTAATAGCCTATTTTTCAAATGAAAAGTCCTAACCCTAATTCATCACCCGCTGCTCTCGCTCTCACCACTCTTGTTGGCGTCATACCTCTAATCGCTCCAACATAATACATTCTTCCATCTTATGTTTTGGGTATAAAAAGCCCAAACTGCAAAACCGACCCGTAAACACTCCTAACTCCAGTTGTAAGAACATACATTAATGATATAACACGGTGAATAAGTTAGTTTTAACCTTTTAGTTTCCATATTAAAACAACTTTTAAAATCCTAGAAATGCTAGGGGAGTTGCAAATAAGTAAAGATATAAGAACATTCTCTTCTCATCCCTCATCCCAAACCCTATCTTCATATTTTTACAAATAACTTAAAAACTTATTTCATTGCATCCCCTATCCCTACACTTCTAGGGGAAATCAAACTCATCCCTTATATATGGGGATTCATATGCATCGCTTATATCTATTATTTTATGTATTTTATGAGTGGGTGCAAATGGAAAAAGTAAAAAATAATAATAAAAAAAGAAACAAATTAGTATTAATTAATTGAACAACAATAAATATGGAGAATGAGACATGAAATATTTTTACAAAATAAAAGATAAATCTAAAAAATAATAATTTTTAATTAAATTATATGGATGAGATAAAGGATGGAGTGTGAATGCTCTAAGTGAAGAGATGACATCACATGTGTAATGTTCATACTAATGGTAATGACCATATCTTACATTCAGGAGAAAGTGGAAAAGGGTTGGCAAACAACTCAAAGGGTGTTGTGTCACCTAGGTACGTGTCTCAATATGCCATGGGTTCTATCTTTGTTTGTATAGAATCTGCTACTTCCTTAATCTTCAATTGAGAATTTACTTTCATTGAAATCTTCTAGTCGGTCAAGATAATCACTAAAATGTCTCACTAAAAAGGTAGTGATCATTTTTTCTCGTCTCACTAAGTTGATAGTGTTTATCAATATTTTATTTCTAATGTTGGCAGTGATCACCATTTTATCTTCTCATAATTGTATATGCAAATCATTTGATATAATTAAGTGTTAAGTTTAAATGATATAATCACACAAGAACAATGTTTCTTATGCTTTCTTCTTTCTCTTGCTTTAGAATCTTAAAATTAAAAAAAAAACTAATAGAATCACTAAAGAGTATCAGAGTATTCTACTTTAAAATATCTCTCAAACTTTTATCTTAACAACATTTCACCATCACATATATAGATCAATTTATTACAGTGCAAAATTTTTCAGATTTCTTAAACATGATTAAGTGATCTTTAAATTCTAGACACATCACATATATGGATTCAAGAACCTAGATTATCAAGTGAGGATGTATTGTAAGGTCATGTTGTTATTCCTTGGTCCTACACTTATGTAATAGTGAGAGGTGATCTCTTGGTGAAGGTTGTCTCTAAGTTGACTAGAGAAAACTATTTCTTGATCTCTATGATAGTGCAATTAGGGAGAAACTATTCTAATACTGTCGTATTAAGAGAAATTATAAATGTGATATCTATCTTTGTTGAAAAGAAGATAAATGATCCCTTCCAATAATAGAGATAAGATTATTAATGCTATACTGTCGTGTTTTGAGAGAATATAGTAAGAAACTTTAGATTGAACTGAAAGTACTAGATTTAAAGTTGACTAATTGACTTTAACTTGAGTCACTGTCCATATGATGACGTCTCTCTAATCTAAATGTACGCTGTTTGATATCAGCTTACCCGGTCCAGTCAAAGCTGACCGGTGACCGGGTAAGTGGTCAGACTGTTTGATTTTTCTTTCTCACCTTCTGACCGAGTCACTTGCTTCCAACCCACCTTTTCCCTTGCTTCTGATCGAGTCCTGATTTTTAATGCTTCTGACTGAGTTATTTCATAAAAAAGTTTCAAATAGAGCCTTAATTTCTATCATCTTATCACGCCGTAAAATAAATTCGGTAAAAAATAGTCAAGAAATTAAGAAAAAAAGAAATTAAGAAAAATAACTTATATATGTCATCTAGAGTCTTACAATATTTTGCTATTAAAGTTCGCCCATGGATGTCCAAAGCGCATTTTGAAGGTAGTACACGGATAGACATGCACAAAAATCCAATGTTTTCAGAACCGGATCGGACGTCGAACCAGACGCCTTACTGGTTTGGTGGTCGGACCGGATTTAAGAACCGGATGACGTCATAATTATATATATAGTATATTATATATATAGTTATATATATAATTAAATATAAGTAATTTATATATGTATTTTATAGTTATATATAAAACTTAACTATATTTTTATATCCAACACACTAATATATGGTTCAACACCCCGTTTTTACCCATTAAAATCAAAAAAATAAAAAAAAATTAAAAAAAAATACAAAATCCGGTCTGAACCAGTTCCCGGTTCAACCGCCGAACCGGTTCGAACCGGCCGGTTCAACTTGCTGAAAACGATTTGGGGGGATCGGACCGGTGGACCAACCGAATCCCGGTCGAACCGGTCGGACCGGCCGGTCCGATCCGGTCGTGAAAACAATGCAAAAATCAGTTTGATTTTTTAACCTTTGTATTTTTTTATTTTTTTGTTGTTTTGTGATCAAACTGGTTTTTTTTTCAAACCGTTTTGGTTTTTAAACCGGTTTGTTTAATTGAATACTCAAACCCCTCAAACCGGTTTATGCCTAGTTTTACCTGCTTTTATATGAACCGGTTTTAAAATTGGTTTTGGGTGTCGGCCTACAAAACCGATATACAAACCGGCAGATCGAATCCAGAGGGAACCAAAAACCGGTTTTTTTAAACCGGACCGATTTTTTTGGCCAGATTTTTCTCGAACCTTTTTTTTTAACGCCTTAGAAGGGTGTGCTTATGATTAGAATCTATAATTCTATATAGAGTGAAAAGGGAAGAGTATAGGTTGAAGTTTCAACTTTTAGTATAATCTTTCTTTTCCAATTGGGTACACAAACATAACTCTTAGTTTAATCAAATTTTCTTGCCCTTTCTAGAAATTATAAACGGTTAGCTATAAAGCAACATTCTATTCTTTTATAGCTAAATAAATAGAATCCATAATCATAAATTTGTGACCACACAGAATAAGATCTTTGACCTTTTTATAATCCTTTTAGTACATACGGATTGGGTTTAAGCAACATGGGTTTTAAGAAAAGAGTTTAAAGCATATACCATAAAATGCATACATATACATGTTACATATCATATATATCTATACACACATATATATATATCACATATATAAAGCAAAAGAAAAGAAAAAAAACTGAGAGGAAAAGCAAAAGAGGTGGTCTTTCTCTAACACAGATCCCAATGATATGCAGGAAGGATGCCAGCATTGTTTACTGTAAACTCATTCTTTTTGTATAAGTTTAAAGTAACTTGCTTTGTTCTCCTTTAGAAATCTTTTCAGGCAGACCACAAGTGATTTAGGATAAAGATTAACATTTCATTTAACAAAATCACCGGTCATTGTGTGTTATTCTACCTTTTTATTTCATTTATAAATACATATTTCTGTTTCTATCAAGTTTCAAAAATGGAGGGAAAGAAAAGTATGATTAGTTTACTATATCTCCAATGATTGATAGGCTTTGCATAAAGAGAAATCAAAACTTGCATTGAATTAACATTCCCTTTTTCTTTATTCCAAGTGTGAGAGTGAGTTAGATTCATAGAAATATGAAGTTTATGAACAACAACAACAACATCAACACCAACACAGACAACAATGACAACAACATAAACAACAACTGGTTGGGCTTCTCTCTGTCTCATGATATAAACACAAATCCCACAACTTCAACCATGGAAGGCTCTCCTCTTCTTCCACCACCACCACCTCCTTCTTCTTCTTCATCTTCAAACCCTGCAACTTATTTCAATCTTCCATCTCATTTCAACTACTCAAACATCTATGGAGTTGAAGGTGAAAATGGTAATGGGATTTACAATGCTTTCCCAATCATGCCCTTGAAGTCTGATGGCTCCCTTTGTTTAATGGAAGCCATCACAAGATCACAATCACAAGGTTTTGTTTTTGTTTTATGTTTTGTGTTCTTTTTGTCTTTCAATGTGTTTCCTTTTATGATTATAAAGTGCTGAAGAATGTGCTGTCTTTTAGGAATGGTTAGTTCAACTCCACCAAAACTTGAGAATTTCTTTGGTGGTGTAACAATGGGGACCCCTGACTTTGACAGAGGAGGTGGAGCTACAATGGGTCTTGGTTTAGATAGCAGTACAATGTACTACAATCAAAACACTGATCATCAAGAGACTCTACAACACAACCAAAGGCATCAGCAACAACAGATTCAACACCAACACTACCAAGATTACTCTAGCCTCAAAGCTTTGTACCAAACTGTACAAGAGGATGTGAAGGAGGACCATATTTCTGCAGATAACTTCCATCATCATCATCATCATCATCATCATCAGTTACCAAGTATTGGTGAAGATGATGACATCACTGGCATGAAGAACTGGATCTCAAGAAACTATCATACTGGTGTCAGTACTGATCCTGCTGGTGGTTATGGAGACTTACAGTCACTTAGCTTGTCAATGAGCTTTGGTTGTTCACAATCAACCCCATGTGTGGCTGCATCATCACAGCAGGAAATCATACCTGCTGCTAGTGTCACTGACTGTGTGGTTATGGATACAAAGAAAAGAGGGTCTGAGAAGGTTGACCAACAGAAGCAAATTGTTCATAGGAAATCTTTGGATACATTTGGTCAAAGAACCTCTCAGTATAGAGGTGTTACAAGGTTCATTTCTTGATCTTTGTTTAATCAAATTATTAATCTTGGTTTATGTCAATTTCTGTAAATATGTTTCTTTATCAGGCATAGATGGACTGGTAGATATGAAGCACATTTATGGGATAATAGTTGCAAAAAAGAAGGCCAAAGCAGGAAGGGAAGACAAGGTTAGAAGAAGTCAAAACACAATAATTATGCAATGTTGACTTCTACACATTGTCATCTTTGACCAATAATTACTACCAATTCTTAACACCATTTTTTTTTGTCTCTTGTTTGCTGGATTAACAACTTTGCTTCAGTTTATCTGGGTAAGCCTTAAATTCATGTTTTCATTTGAGTACTTACAGTTTTGATCCTAGAAAAGATAGAAAAAAAAAAAGGCTTGCTTTGTTTTATTATTCATATTATTTATTTCTAGGTGGTTATGATATGGAGGAGAAAGCTGCTAGAGCTTATGATTTAGCTGCACTCAAGTATTGGGGACCTGCAACTCACATCAATTTTCCAGTAGCTTTCTACTGTTCCTTAACCTGTTACATATGTAATTTGATCATTATCTATTTATCATATATTTTATATATTTAATTGTATATTTCTCAGCTGGAAAACTATGAACAAGAAATGGTAGAAATGAAGAACATGTCTAGACAAGAATATGTAGCTCACTTGAGAAGGTAACTTTGAACTCGATCGCGGTTTCGTATCAATTATGTGCAATAAAAAGCCGGTTATTTGACTTATATCTTTATGTTTACAGGAGAAGCAGTGGTTTCTCTAGGGGAGCCTCAGTCTATAGAGGAGTAACAAGGTCAAAAAGGGATCTAAAAGCATAAAGAATGCAATATATGTGCTCATAAATTTGTTTATTTTTAACTAACTTGGTTAAGCTTCGTGTTTATAACCTTCAGACACCATCAACATGGTCGATGGCAAGCTCGGATTGGCCGAGTGGCGGGGAACAAGGATCTTTACTTGGGTACATTCAGTAAGTTTATGTGAAATTGTTGTCCCAATATTTTTTTGTTCATGTAATAATCTTTTTTTTTTTTAAGAAAAGAATAACCAGTAGACAAATGTGAATGCTCTTAGAACAAACTCATGCTAGATCCTAAAATCTCTGAAAATCTTGACCTTAAAGATGATGATCAAAGCTGATTTTGTCAACAAAAGTAGCTAATTTTCACCAGAAGAGCATCTTCTGTGACTCTTTTACCTCCAATGGCCAATGCATGTTTTCATGTCATTTATGTCTTTGCTGCATTTTCAGTTTTTGGTACACTTACAAAAAAGCTATCTTAAGTGGGACCCATCATGTATATTATTTATTTTTTCATCTTTATTATGCTAAAAACTGTAAAAAAAAATAGTGAGATAGAGGTAAGATGTATTGCATAGCTGATCCTTACTAAGGGGCTGTTTGTTTCAGATTTTTAGTGGTTTAAATGTCTGAATAGTTCAGCACTTAATGGTTCAAAGTGTTTGTTTCGTGAGCAGATGTTTGAATATTTAGCATTTTTGCCTCTAAATGATTAAGTACTATACCAAGTCTCAATGGTTAAAACCTTTTATCTGAATTAGTCAGATATTTGCATCTGAATAGTTAAGCAATATACTAGCTCTTAATGATTCAGATCTTTTACTGGTTCAGCACTTAATGTTTCAGACATGTTAATGGTTCAGCATTTACTCATTCAGAAGTTGACAAACAATCCCTAAACATTACTTTATGAATGAGATTCTCGTTGTGTTGTTTGTTTATTCGGCTAAAAATCTATTCACCTAATTATTTGAACCTAAATGATAGGCACCCAAGAAGAAGCTGCAGAGGCTTATGATGTGGCTGCCATTAAATTTCGAGGGGTTAACGCGGTTACAAATTTCGACATATCAAGGTATAATGTCGAAAAGATCATTGCAAGTAACACCCTTTTAGCCGGTGAACTAGCTAGGCGAACGAAAGAAGCAGATCCCACAACCACAAATGAGCTCTCATCAGACCCACTACTGGTACATAATGGTGAACACAAGACCATATTAACCGATCCCACCACCAACATGAACATGCTAGATTGGAAAATGACGCTCTATGATCCAAACCGGACTGGACCTGCAAGGCCCGAGGGGGAATATGAGTCCTCAAAACATGGAACACATTTATCAAATGCATCATCACTGGTGACCAGCTTGAGCAGCTCGCGAGAACATAGCCCCGAGAGAAACAATAATCTCCCAATGGTTCTTGAAACGCCACCATCATCCGCCTCCAAGTTTCATGGTGATTCGTCCGGAAATACATGGGTCACAACAGCAGCAGCAGCAACCCAAATGAGGCCTCATATCCCAGTATTTGCTGCATGGACTGATGCATGATGATGGAACCACAGAAACTGTGTGGGTCTCTTTCTTTCTTTTTTATCTATTAATTACTCTAGTTCAGTATGTATTAATTTGAATTGGGGATAGGTAAATTCAGTTCTATATGGGAAGTGAACTTTATGTCCACAAAGCTTCCAAATTTTCTTGGTACAAGATCATATTTATTCCAAACTAGTATCTTTTTCGCCTTTTCGGTACACACGCGTGTGATTCTTGTTCTAATAAGTTGTGTTTTGTGCATGATTGCGTTCTTTGTTATTAGTTGAAAAGATTTGAAGGAAATATTATGATGAAAGGGGTTTGATGACAGAATGATTCACCTTGACCATAACTTTAAGATTATTAGATCTGTCCCTTTTTTACTAATGGTCCAATTTGAAGTACAAGAATGAATTGTGAGACCAGCTCATTTTTTCCACTTATGCAAATGATTGTGTTTGTTTTTTTTGACTGTAACACTGTTTTCATTCAATTGCATGTCACCATGCAATATTGCAATAATATCTATGATTTTTCTATCAATATAAACCTTAATTTCATCATTACCTACATATCCTTTTTCCGTCAAAATCTATCGGTCCATACAATATATTATCATCTCATACTAGGATATAAAAACCTCCAAAAATGAAGATAATAACCTCATTTCTATAGCGTGTTTTCTAATTAGTTATCACACTTACACAAAATATGAAATAGATTTGTATTTTATTAGGACGGAAAATAAAATGTCAACAAGTTTTTGTTTAGCAGATTGAGGCTAAGGCGAACGGCCTATTCTATATATCCTATAGAAGTGAATGCTAGCTCACCTACCACAGGGTTTTCACATACAAACAATACACTCGGAGGTGAGTAATTAAAGGCCTTAGCATGATGTCTTTATCATGAGAACCTATAGGAATATTCAGAGACAACAAGACGACTACCCATTGCACGCCGGTAATAGCGATATTTAACGCTTTGGTTGATTTGTTTTCCTTATTGTCCATATTATAGCATTTGTAGATTTGTTAAAGAAAACTAACTAAAGGAAGAAAAATGAAGTTGGGTGGGTGTGACATTGTGGACTTTAGGTGGTGGTTTAGCTTTAAGATTTGGATGTAAGGGCTTTTGGTGGAAACTAATGATGGTTTTGAACATTAAAGGAGTTTGATGTGGGCTTTTTTCACAAACAACATCATTACATATTCATGCAATCATGCCCTTAAAGTATATATGCTTCAATCACCATTCCTCGTGTGGGTCTCAACTTTCTTCAACCTTTGACCATCATCTCACTTAACAGTTCACACACTTAATTCACAGTTCACACCCATACACATTTATGCATCTTTAGATTTTTAACTTACCAAGAGCATTCATAGTAGGTTTTTTATATTTATGTGAGTGTGTTTCTTATATTTTAAGAAATGGTTGTAAATGGTTGTGAGTAGAGAAGAGAGAAAAGTTACTGTTCATTTTGTATATTTGGGGAATCACTGTTCAACCCTTATAAATTTTATTAATATTTTTAAAAGTGGTTGTGAGTAGAAGAGAGAGAAAAGGTAATGATAAAAATATAAAAAATATTATTTAATTGAGAAAGAGAGAGAAATAGTATTGTTTTTTAGTGTAATTATAAAGATAAAGATATGAAAGCTGATGTGAATGCTCTAAGGTGTAAACAAGTCATACCGCCCATGAGTTATTTTAAATCGACTCACTAAAAACTCAAATCGAGCTGAACATTCTTGAACTTAGGTTTGAGCTCTTTTAATTTAAATGAGCCAAGCTCGAGTTTAAGCAAACTCAAGCTTAAACAAATTTACGCTTGGCTCGACTCGTTTACACCCATAATGCTTATCATGAGGCCATTGATAAATTAATAGCTAGGACTCTTATTTTATATTCTAGCACTAAAATTCTATGGTTAGTTTCTTTATGTCATAAATTTGTTTCAAAATTATATTTGGCTAGTGAATCCTTAAGCGTCAAATCGATAATATAAGAACACGTAAATTGTATAACTTCCAAACTTTTTATTACGAAGAAAAATGACTCAGAAAACTTAGTTACAACTCATATATATTCTTAAATCTTGGTTATGTATTTATAGTTAAAATACTAAACCTACTTGAATACAATTATAATTGCTAAATTTTATGATCAAACTAACTTGTTAGAGTGCTACGTAACTACAATACTAATTAGAAAATGATGAAAACTAAATCAAACTTGACCGACTTGTCAACATAGGCCTTCGAACTTCATCGACTTGTAAATGCAATTAGAAATCATTGACAACAATAATTCATGGTTATCGATCAATAAGAAGAAAGAAATAACACATGAATTTGGATCTCAATCCAAGATCGACTCTTGTATTCAATATAAGTGGGACAAATTACAAGGACTCATAGAACCCTTATTTATACTAAATAAATACTAATCCTAACCAAACTTAAATACAATTTAAATAAATAAATAAACAAACTAATTAAGAGGCTATTTGATAACATTATGTTAATCTATTAAAAAGTTTGACTTAATAAGATGTAGCCTTTAAATCATTTAGCATGTTTTGAAACTTATTCATTATGAGCCTCCATAAATCATTAAAATGTGAACCAAACATATTTTATCTCTAATTGATTTAGAGGTAACTTTTTATAGAATCATAAAAAACGCTACCAAGCAACGTACCTCTCACTTTTAATCTAATACAAACTCATTTGAATAATTGCTAAACTAATATTAATAATTATCACTTTCCCTTTACATTGAATAATATTACTAAATATTTACATAATTATAATGATATTAATACCTAAATGTAAATCATTGTTAAATGTATGTTGGGTTAAATTGCACTTTTTAAAAGAGACTATATGACACCCGCTATATCGCACGCATTAACCCACTAGTTTGTAATTACAAGATTAGTCCTTGCAAATTTGTCCTAGTTTGCGATGGAATACCCTGTCGCTAATATTCATCGTAATAAAATGCTTGTTAAAAATTCCTGAAAAAAAATTAGTGACGTAACATTTATTTTGTCACATTTGCAAATAGCCTTTGATTTTTGATCTATACTCTTAAAATTTGTACATAGAAACTCTATATGATGAATTTGT
Organism: Flaveria robusta; assembly: GCA_025506415.1. Lineage (NCBI taxonomy): Eukaryota > Viridiplantae > Streptophyta > Magnoliopsida > Asterales > Asteraceae > Flaveria > Flaveria robusta. Next base: position 18,257,831 of record CM046469.1, on the reverse strand, counting down.
CGTTGATATTATTTTCTTTATACGTAACATATAATTTATTTATATCATCGTTGTTTTAATAAAGAAAAATTATGTCTTTTTGGGCAGCAGCAATTTTCAAACTTTCTCCAATTTATGTCCCCCAAAATTGCATGAAAAAGAGGAAAGAAATTATTGTTATTCCATGCAAAAGCAGATTTGTACGTAAAGCTGTAGAAATTCAACTTTGGACCAAGGAAGAATGTTTTTCAGAGTAATCTTTTGAAAGGCAAATAATATGTAATCTTTCTATTAAATTACAAATAAAAATAAAAAAATTTTGAAGGGTAATTTGAATCGCTGACGTGCCACTAGCTCACTTGATCATTTACATAACTCAAATACGAAACCTTGAATCATTAAGTTGATATGAAACCCAAACATCTCCATAATCGTATTAAAAATACAATTAAAGTTGGCATTTGATAGGTACATAGTGTGATCGTGGGTTAATTTTTACATTTAATAATTTATCAACTCAATATATTATGTTATATCATGTAAGGTCCTCAGATATTATATTAGGTGGGATTCAATCGTTTTGTGGCTTAAGGCGAAGCAAAAATCCAGACTCTTCGTGTTTTTTTTTTTTATAAATAACTAAAGCAGCTAATTTTATTTTCTTTTTCTTTAAGATTAAACTAACTTCTATTTTCACTTTTCACATGGAATCAACTATTCAACTAATGAACTAGGCAAATTCAACCAACTCAAAGTGATCACCCATCATTATATTGATTAATTGATTGAAAAGTTTTTTCCGAAGTTCATAATGTGAGGATTAACGGTTATATACTTGATTGTTGATTGTAAATTCATGGTCAAGTACCTTCAACTTTAGAGTACACAAACAAAAAAAAAGTACATTGTATTTGACTATTATGGTATTCTTATTAATTAACAAGTCTCTTAGCTATTTCCAGCTTTAAAATACAACATCAACGAGTTCTAATGCCATAGTTGAATATGTTATACAACTTTGTTTCTTTGATTGACACGACAACCCCATTGGATCGAGAACAATTTTATGCTGATGTCGTGATTATGTTTTGATGTTCATGTTTCGAATCAATTTGTACCTCGTCAAATCGGGTCACCAAATTAGCCAAAATTCCAATAGTAATGTGTACTTGAGGATAAAAAAAATATACATGATGGTAATCACATAAACAATATCCCAATTAAGAAAGTCAAAACCCGATAGGCCTAAACCAGTTCAGATTAGAAGCTGGTTCATAGAGGAGAAAATCATATCAGATTAAAACTGGTTTAGATTAAAAGCTGCTGAAATAAAGTCATATTTAAAAAATAAAGACAAAATTACAGAAAACGTCCTTTAAGTTTATACAAAATTACATATATCATTATTTATCTTCAAAAAGTAATTTAATCATCATTTATGTATACTTTTCATAACAGATTACGTCCTTTAGACTAACGGGCGTTAATTTTCTCCGTTAAGTCAAGGGCATTTTAGTCTTTCTACCCCTTAAAGGACTATTTTTTAAACTGTAAACCTACTTTAAAGGACGTTTTTCGTAATTACCTTTTATTTCAAAATTTGTTATACATATAATTTTTTAAATTATTTTATTTTAATAAAGATATACAAGTAACATATATTATACAAATTAACAAATTTTATCATAACTTTTAATAATATAAATCATAATTAGTCAATAATTATGTATTAACTAATTTGAATTTATATTATTAAATTTGTATTAATATTATTATGTTAAATATAAAATTTAGACACATAACAACTTTTTATTAATTTAAAAAATATTATATATATATATATATTAGTAATTATCAAATACATTATGCATCATGATTTGTACCTTACTTTTAGTGATTGTATTCACTTTTTTTAATCTATAATATTTTTTTACTTTTAACCCTAGTGATAATGGGTTAATATGCAATTATGCATGCACGTATCATAGTTAATATTACGTTTTTAATGTAGTTTATATATCGAATGGTATTACTTTGTTACATGTTTGAAATTTAGGTTAAATGAAGCTTAACGAATACTATTTGAGAAGAAAACAAAGTATTACAAGACCATGATTTGGAAGGTGCTGAAAATGAAGAAAACTGTGCAAAGTGCAGGGAGGCCGTAACTTACGGCCTTATGCTGAGTTCGTCTATAAACCCCGTAAGACAGGGGGTTTGACCGTCTGGTTGAAGGTAAGTCGTAACTTACGGCCTATAGGCCGTAAGTTACGGTCTAATGCGTTATTTTGGGATTGTTTCAAATTTTAAAACCTATTTAAACCCCAACATTAGGGTTTCGAAGGGGACTGCCTCCAACCTCAAAATACGAATCTTTAGACCTAATTTCAGCAATTAGAACTCTCTCTAATCATCAAGTAATCGAGAATTCATATGCTCAAGATGATGATTAAAGAGATTATGATGAAGATGCAAGGCTAAACCTCACGTGATCATCTCCGGGTGGATGGTTTGTGATTAGATTATGCTTCCTTATGTTCTTACCGAATCAAGACATAAACTTTGATTGTTCACCACTTCTCTTGGTTTATTTTTTTTGAATCATGTATTGATCAACGATTTTTGCTAGTGGATTTGTTTATTGCTTATCAAGTTATCGATTTTGCATTGTTAACCATTGAGTAATAATTAGGTCACTATCATTAATTGGTGATAGCAAATACAATTTCTAGATTGTGGCATTAGTTAATTTACTAATTAATTTACATAATCAGTTATTGAGTGGGTTATTACTTTTCAATATATGTGATAAGCAAATTATGTCTATGTGATTTCAAGATTAGGTACAACACAAGTTGTGTAATTTAACATATTCCTGAAACCCGGGTGTGATCCTTCTCATCTCAATAGTTTTAAACCAAGTCCAAGTTTTCGTTTTGTTTCATAAAGTAATCGTTTCTAATTAAATTTCATTCTTCCGTGATCCACAGTCTAGTGACAATAGTAAGTATGTATTTCTTTGAATCAGTTACGCGTGACACCAACCACGGACTCCTCGTGGGATCGACACTCTATTTACCCTAACTAATTAAGGTATTTAGGAATCATAAAACAAGCAAATTATCTTCTTATTTGATCGGGTCTTCGGCACCGATCACCTAGTACTTTTACATCGTTTACAATTGTACCTTTATAATTTTTCACTTTCAACTTTGGTCGCTTATACGTTTAATTTTTTATGAACTTTTCGTCTTACACTATGGAGTTAACAAGCTGCAACATGTGTGTGTGTGTGATTCCACATTTTTATGCCTATTTTTTCAGTTTATCAGCCACGTCAAAAAACGCAGGTCCTATATCGACTTAATTATTGTTTTTAATGTTTTACGTTTTACGTGCGTCGTTCAATATTTTTACGTCTATTTTCCGTTTGGTTTTATTTCTCGTTTTTACTAAAAACTAGATTATATTTTTAGTTAAAAAAACACAGGAGGAACGGTTCATGAAATTTAGTTAAAACTTAATTAAAAAAACTAATCATATGTGACCCTCTCTATTAATCATTATTATATCTTAGATTAAAAAAACAAGTTTAAGGTAATAATCTATAATTATATAAAAATATCTTGTAAAAATTATTAAAAGTAAAGTAAATAGGGCTAAGGGCGTAAATATAAAAAATAATAATACTATTTACATAATTTATATTTATATTTAAAATGTTGATGAAAATAATTAAATAATATATGTTATGTTATATATAAAAATCATATGTATATATATAATTGCAAAAATACATAAATTAATTAAAAGATAAAAGAGTTGCAGAAGACGTCCTTTATGTTTAATTACATAAATAGTCCTTTTGAGGTAAAAAGACTAAATTACCCTTGACTTAACTGAGCAACTTAACAGCAATTAGTCTAAAGGACGGAATCTATTATAAAAGATATAAATAATGGATGATTAGAGTAATTTTTGAAGATAAAGGATGATACATATAATTTTTTATAAACTTAAAGGGCGTTTTCTGTAATTTTATCAAAAATGAATAACATTTTGGAAAGGATTTATTGTTTGATTGTGTTACTTAAGTACATAAGCATATTGAATTTTTTTCTTTTTTTTTTTTGCTTTAAGACTTCTTGTTTATGAAAAACATAATAGCAGATCATATACAAACTAAAAACTGGAAGACTTCAACAAAAGGAAAGCCAAACAATAACCAACATGTAGCTATCATTATAAACAAATATAATGGATGTTCTGTGAAACCTGTAGCGATACCAACCTAATCAGTGTGGACGACTAAAGCATCGAGTGGGAGGTCGGAGGATTGGGTGATCTCAAGGAGGAGATCTAAAGATCAAGAGTTAAAAGTGTCTAAGTTGATTTCTTTTAAATTGTTTCTGTTTCGTTTTCAAATTTTCTAGATAAGAAATTTAGGTTAAAGTTGAGTCATAGTAGACTTGTGTTTCTGCAAGGTAGGAGTACTATATTATAAGCATGAGTTTGGTACATGTAATATTCATAGTTTTTCTTTTGCTCTCAATGAAGAGTCGAACGAGTTGTTCAAGAGTTCTCGTGTTTAATAGCTCATACCAAGTTAACAACTGGAACCAGCGCCATTGAAGATCACAACTCGCGCATTAAAGCAGGATCGATCAGAATCAAGTACCCTCGAATGCAGGCGAAGGAACTAAACAGATATCCGTTCACAGTGAACCCCCCCGAAGGAGATAGCAGATTCGGTCAAGAAGGAAGAATGGGTGATTTCCATGTTGTAGGTGGAATAAGAAAGTTAAACAACAACCACTATAGCACGTGGTCGACATGTATGAAGTCCTATCTAGTGGGGCATGATCTGTGGGATGTTATAGGAGGACGTGAAACAAGGATGCCGAGAAACAACATCAATGGAGCTATACATATATGGGAGGTAAAAGCCAGAAAAGCCATGTTCATCATTAAAACTACCATCGAAGAAGACTTGCTTGAACACCTGCAAGGTGTAGAGTACCCAAAACCAGCCTGGTAGAGAGAAGTACTTGCGCTAGCCACTTCAGTTGAATCAAAGCTGAATGATCTTGATGAATGGGTGGTTGATGCTCAAACCATATGGCCGGAGACAAAGGACAACTAGAAAATCCTAAAAAGTACATGAGTATCTGAGTCATGGTAATTGCTGACAACTCAATACATCAGATCACAAGTAGAGAGAACCTCCGAACCAACAAAATGAATCAAAAAAATATCAGAAAGGATTCATAACACCATCCTAGCAAGTTTAACAAATAAATGATGAATCTTAAAACATATTTGTTGGGTTCACAGAATGACCAATTCCTTTAAAACATACAGGAGCCTGTGTAATGGTAAAGAAAAAAAATTACTCAACATAAAGTTATTGCACTGAGTCACATCAATGACAACGTGGTCAAATTAAAACGATTCCTTCTTATGTTAAACTCCAATTACTGTGTTTTGCTACAAAGTGCCACTAAAGGTGCTGGAAAAGGAAGTGAAAATGCACAACTATTAAGGACATGTAAATCTATAGCCTTTCTGTAAGCTCATTAAAATCCATAATGTTTTATTTTTAAATCAGCTTCATTGCAAGAGTAAGATTGTTAGTTTCCCTCATTAAACCAGCATTTCACTGTGTAGCTTCCAACCAAAAAAATCTTAATTGCAACACAATTCACAACCAGAATTTCATATTCACATAATCATTATTATTCCATATTCACATAATCATTATTATTCCATATTCACATGTTCATTAGTTACGTTACACACACCAGATGAATGGGTGGGCACATTACAGTCTAGCACACAAAACGCTTGAGCAGCTCGTGTACATCACTGTTCGATGCCACTACAAGCCTACCACCAGCAGAACCACATACCTGAGGCTGCTTATACCATAATCAACACACGATTCAGTGACATCCTCATAAACTTACCTCCAGGAACAATACTTTTGCAGCCTGCTTCCCTTTGATTCGCTCCTGCAGTTGTGATTACACTATAATCATCACATTTCGCACTACATTCCCTTTTAAATTCATGAAATATGGTAACAGCAAGCAAGAATTGACGAAATCTACATATATGACATTGACAACATATACCTAGAATGACTAAAATAGAATAATCCTGACAACCTACACTCTTAAATTTAAGAATTTATAACATCGGAACATTAACATAAGAAGGAACAATTTTTAATATAATACATGACCATTAAGCAAGTTTACCAAATTCTCTGCACCAGGAAGGTTTCCTCGTTTGGCAAGATTAACTGCAAGCTCCAGGTTGTTTAAAACTGCAATAATGTATCAGATTCATAACCTAAAAGCAAAATAGACCAGCGTTGAAATCTAACACAGCAGTATTAGAATATTGGCCCAGGAAAACAAAGATAATACTTTGTATTTTTTGGGAACTACCATAACTCTTTTTATTAATATGAAGAACATAAGACCACACCTTAAACTCTATACAATGATCCTCTTTTATACCACTCCTAACCTTAATTACTATGAAATAATAACTCAAACACAGTTGGAATGACAGCCCATTCACAGCTAAAACATTTAATACTTTCCTAATATTTACCTTGACTAACATATTCTACATGTTAACTAATTCCACCCTCATCTTTCTTGGTTCACCCGTATACACCCTTGAACATCAAGATTAATTTCTAACAAGCAGGACAACTGAAGAATCCATCTAACGTAACAGAAATATGATACACTTACTTACCTTAGATTTTGCCAAATCGTGATTGTACAGTACATCGACTTAGTTGCAACAAACAATTCAAGAATTATGAATGCACAAAGAAATTGAAAGGAGTTGTAAGTGGAGGCTACTGTGTGTGTGTGGGGGTGGGTGTTTTGGGGGGGGGGGGGGGGGGGTAGAGTGTGGAAACAAAAAATGCAGGGGTGTATGAGAGAGATTACATAACTGCTCAAGAAAAAGGGTGATAACCACCGACTTTAAACAGCCCAGATTAAATTTTAAGATTAATCCAACGGTTGATATACATTACGACAACGGTTATCATATCCGCTGTCAATAAAATATATAATATTGCCCCTTTCCCATTTAACTTTTAAATCTAGCATAAAGTAAATTTAAAACTTAATAGTACCCATAAAACCATCAAATTAACCCAAATCGAATCTGTTTACTTAACTATGTTGGCAGGCTCAATCGAAACTTAATCAAACGTCCTTCAACTGACCCTCCAAGCTGATGTTCGAAGCTTGACCATCCATCATGCTTACTAGATATTTTCATTGTTTGAATATAAGAGCATTTTTCACCGCCACGCCAGCTGACAGATCAAAATTTGACCCACCCTTAAAAACACTTGTTTTTTCTAGAATTGTACGTCCCCTTTCAAACCACTTTAAAAAAAAATGAAAAATAAAATTTTACACACACATACCACTTCTGGACGCCACCTCCAATGCATTCGTGCGGCATCTAGATGTTGGCTTTGCCACATGTGTCAGTCTGTTTTGTGCCATTGAAGGTGCTCTTAACAACCAATATCATTATACCCCTAGGCACTTTCCAAGTTAAGTTTTAAAAATAAAAAAAAGTGGAATTATGAGCAATTAGGCCTGCTGTGCTTCACCTTGAAAGTCAAAGAGGAATTATATAGTTGTTTCATGTCTATGTTTGCTCTAGATGATGAAGATACTACAGTTTTGACTTGCAATAATCTTGAATCTTATAGGCGGATTTACCTGCTTTTTCTCATGTACATGACTACTGATAATTTCAATATTACACGGGTGGCCAATGGTTATTTTTCAAAAATTCAATCAGCTAAATCCCAGTTAAAAAAAATCAAATTAGGAAACATTCGCCTAATGAACAATATTAGACCAAAGGGTCTTTAGGCTAAGGTGCATCAAAGATGTTCCGTTGAGGGTTCAAGCCCCACTTGAGGCATGAAGGATTTAGTGTGTGTGTGTGTGTGTGTGTGTGTGTGTGTGTGTGTGTGAGTTTGTTGTTAAGAAAAGAAAATATATAAAATTAAATCAAACCAATATACTTTTAAAGAAAAGAGCGAAAAACCTTGTATTCTGACCCATGTGAAGAAATTTGGGTTGACAGTATGGGCAAACTATAACAAATAAAGTATCTTGAAGCTGTCATCTCTGAGTACTATGTATGAACTTAATTAAAATATGTTCACCAATAATCTCCACACGAACATTGTCCATCCTTAAAACAATGAAATCTGCGTGCATCTCTAACTGTAATCTCTCTTCGAGTTAAACCCGATATAATCTTGATTGCATTATGACAATCACCACAAATTCTCAAATTCTTCACCACATAAAGCGGTTCCCCATCTTTAGTAGATAACAATCCAAACACAACGGCCAGTTTTTCACTATGTCTCCCCTTTTCATCTTCCCTTATTCCATCATCTCTAACTGCATCAGGCACATATCCTACACGCTTCATCTTGATCAATAAATTTTCCCAAAACTTTGTGATCTCATTTAACATTGGGTGGGAGCTATCTTCCGCAACAAACACATGAATCTTCTTGTTTATCTCGATCCAACTACAACCCGGATTCTTTTTCACTCCGTTGTTTCTCATACACTTTCTAATTGTTGCAACTTCTTCCCATTTGTTAGCTTTGGCATACATGTGCGCAAGAATCACATACGGGGCTGCATTAGAAGGTTCCAGAAGGAGACACTGTTTGGCTGCTTTAACCGCTAACTCCAAATTGCCATGGGTTCTACACGATCCAAGTAAAGCACCCCATCCTACGATGCCAGGGTTGAATGGCATTGACTCAATGAGTCTTTCAGCTTCCTCAAGCAGACCCGCTCGGCCCAAAAGGTCAATCATACATGAATAGTGTTCTTCCTCTGGTTCTATACCATAGTTTTCGGTCATTAAGCTAAAATACTTTCTACCTTCATTGACTTTTCCTGTGTGTGCACATGCAGATAGGATTGATATGAAGGTGATACTTGTAGGGGTTATATTTGTTCCAAGCATGTGGTAAAAAAGATGCAATGCTTCCATTGGAAAGCCATGTTGTGCATAACCAGTGATCAAAGAGTTGAATGTGACGGTATTATGTTCTGGCATTTTATCAAATACTTGTCTCGCGTCTTTCAAATTTCCACATTTAGAGTACATGGTGATTAGAGCATTATTTACCGAGATTTTATTTGATGGGATATCTGACTTAAGTGCAAGACAATGAATCTGCTTCCCTTGAGTTGGTGAGGAAAGATTAGAGCTTGCACTAATGACACAGACAAAGGTGCAATCATCGGGTTTGTAACCTTCCCGTTGCATTTGCTTAAAACAAGTGAGAGCCTCTTCTGAGAGATCATCATACTGACAATATCCAGAAACCATTGTGTTCCATAGAACCAAATCTGGTTCAATAATCTCCGCAAATACTTTCTTGCAATCCAACATACCCCCTTGACATTTCGAATACAAATCAATCAAGCCACTTCCCACATGTGTATTCTGATGGAAACCTTTCTTGATCAACTGACAATGAAACTGTCGCCCACCACGCAGATCTTCCAGGCAGGTAAACGCAGTTAAGACGCTAGCTAAAGTAAAGATATCAACTTTTAACTCCAAATGAATCATTTCCCGGTACAATGCAAGTGATTTCACTCCCTCTCGATGCTGGCTATACGCCACGATCATCGAATTCCATGTCACCTCATCTTTCCTGCTACCCATATGATCGAAAACACATTTGGCCTCATCCAAAAGCCCATTCTTGCTATAATAAGTGATCAGACTATTATTCACAGAACTATAAGCACTAAACCCACCCGAAACCGCCAGCGAATGAAGCTGACAAATCAATCCAACATCTCTACAAGCAGCAGTGACAGCAGCAGAGAATGTAAACCCATCCATATCGAATCCCAACTCGCGCATTTCCATAAACAAGCGTAAAGCAGGCTGCTTTTCGCCGCGATCAGCGTAAGCCGAAATGAGGGTGTTGTAAGAGACGAGGTCCGGTTGGGGAATTTGGTCGAACAGTTGGTGGGCAATGTGGGGTTGGGACTCTTTAGCGTATGCAGAGACAATGGTGTTGAAAGTGAACACATTTGGGTGTGCGACAGCGTCAAAGGCGATGCGTGCGGCGGAGATACGGCGGCACTTTGAGTATAAGAGGATGAAGTGGTTGGAAAGATAGGTGGAATGAGGGATGAGATTCTTGATGTAGATGGCGTGGAGGGATCTTCCGGTGAGTATATCTCTCCGGGAAATGCATGTTTTAAGCAAATGGGTGAAATCATCTGTCATCCAAATCAACTTCATGAAAATAACAATGGTGGAGAAGCAAATCCGTTGTTTAGAAGATCAGCAGCAAACAGTAGAAACATAATAGATGATGAGACTTGAGAGTCTCAGCGAGAAGTATATATTATATGCAACATATAGACTAGCGTTTTGATTCCAACCATACTGATTATTATTCGCTCAATTGATACTGTGACTCTGTGAGTGCGCCAGAGGTGCCGATGTCCTCGACCGTGTAGACTAATGGTGTACAAATCGGTTTTTTGGCCAAACCGGTTTAGGTTCAAACCGGAACCGGTTTGGTCAACGAAAGTCAAAACCGGTTTGGCCCCAAACCAGTTCGGGTTACAAACCGGTTTCAACACTGGAGAATACAAACCGCCCAAACCGGTTTGGACCAGTTTGGAAACCGGTTCGGGCCCAAACCGGTTCGGGTTTTAATTTTTTTTTTTTTTTGGTTATTCCATAATAAAAAAATTTAAAGAAAATAAAATTATATTATATATCATATTTATATAAATAAATTAAAAGCAAATTTAAAGAAAATTTAAATTTTTTGTTAAAATATATAATTATATTTATATTAATTGAAAATTTTTGTTATTAATGTTGTTATTAAAATCATGATGGTGGTAGTTTTTTTTTATTATTATTATTTTTTTACTTGTTGTGAGTAACTGATTATTATTGTTATTAATTTTGTTATTAATATAATAATATTATTATTTTATTTAATGTTAAATAGTTAAATTATTATATAATGAAAGTGAAAAATATAATAAAAGTGAGATATATGATATAAAATCTAAACAATTTAAACAACATTAAAGATTAAATAATAGTTTTATAAAAACTAAACAACTACTGGTCGTTCTTCGTTCGTTCGTTGCATACTTCCACGTTGCTACCACCACGTTGCTTGAAGACGCATCACAACCAACGGATGATTGAGCACTAAGCCATTTGAGAGAGTTTTTTGTAGAATGAAAGAATTGAACGTTTTTTGCGATTTTTTAGAGTTGAGAGCGTTTTAAGTTGTTGTGATTCAACCAAAACATACACTACATATATATACTAACCTATTGGGGGTATAATGGTAAAAAAAACCACAAAAAAAGGGTCAAAAGGAGGCTCAAACGGCCAAAAAACGGCTATATAGCCATTACCCAACGGCTACTTTTAAAAACCGGTTTGAAAACCGGTTTGGGAACCGGGTTAAGAACCGGTTTAAAAACCGGAATACCGGTTTGAAACCGGTTTAAAACTCGACTGGGTTAAGAACCGGTTCGAATGGGGAATACCCCAAACCGATTATAAATCGCCGGTTTGGGTCGGGTTGGAACCGGTTTGGCCCAAACCGGTTTGGGCAAAAAACCGGTTTCGGTTTTTTTGAGGGAACCGGTTTTTTTGAACACGTCTAGACTGTAGACCATGAAAGTTCTGATTTAACCCAAAGCTTTTCGATTTTTACAATTTAACCTCACAAGTTTAATTTTTTTTTTCTTTTAACCTAAAATTTTTCATCTTTTGAATTTTACACTCACAACCTTTTTACCTTCAACGTTGATACTTTTCATCTTTCGTAAATTTTCATTTTATGTTTCGTTCTAAGTTTTGCAACTTAACACGATGCAACATGCATGTGTGATTCAACATTTATACGTTTTGCTTTAAGTTTTATTCTAAAATTTGCGAGCTAACATGGCACGACTTACGTGTGTGATTCAACGTTTTTACATCTATTTTTTTCCGTTTGATAGGTTTGTCGCAACGCGCCGCTCTTAGATCGATTTAGTTATACTTTTCTATGTTTTATGTTTCGGTTTAATTTATTCGAATTAACGCATCAAAACTTTAATGTTGGTAGTAGCTGGTGGTGGTGTGACATTTATGCTATTTGATATAGTTTTACACCCGGCGTCAACGCGAGGGGCTTAATTCTAGTATAATCTAATTATCAACTCTCATGAACCTTTATTGCATAAAGTACAACTATATATTGCATAGGTTTTTAAATTTTAGTTAAACCCCTAGAAAGTTATATCTTCACACCTTCAAGTTTGACTATATTTATACTTTATATCATTTATTTATTTTATTTTATTATTTTTCTTTTATAAATTCTAAAATTCAATGTTTTATAAAATTTCGAATAAATCATTGCGGCTTGCTTATTTTTATCTACTTCTTGGTGTAAATTTTATTCATACAAGAAATCAATGTATAAATTTACAAATCATCATAGGAATTTCAAGGTTTTGAAAAATTTCTTTTGATTATTATCCTTCAATTTTTAGAGAATGATTTTTATAAAATTCAAATTCATACGTGCGTATTTTATCGACGTTAATATTTTTAACCGTTTTCTTTTTTCTTTTTCCGTCATGACGTGCCTATTTTATCAACGTTTTGACGTTAAATTTCTTAACAACATATATACTTCCGAATATTGTCAATGGTCTCTCACAACGCACGGGGTTTGTGATGATTTAATTTTTCTATATGAAGTTTCATGTGTTTTGAAGGACATATAGATTTAATTATTCTCACCTTCAACATGCGATTTTGTAACATTGTTTAGACGTTAGTTTTTTACGGCTTGCACCTTCACCGCAACACAAGAGTCTTAATGCTAGTTGTTCGCAAAAAGCCAAGATTACGTTTTGTAGAGTGGGGCCGTGGGGCTAGCGTTTGTGAACACAAATTGGGTTGTGGGCTGGGTTTTTAATATGTTGTAACCGTGCAAGCCCATTTTTCAAACTGCATATGCATTGTCATAGGAAAATTTGAATTATTGTTTTTGTTGATTTTATGTTATTTTATATCTTTTACAGGCTATATGTAGTTTTAAATTTTATAGTATGTATTACCTCAACTAGTAATCACGCAAGGCGGATTGCACTTGCTTAGTATTATCACACAGAGATTAAATTATCATTTAAGAATAGCTTCTTGCAATGATTACACAAAAGTTTGGACTATATTTGTAATTTTTAAAGTTTGGGGACCAAACATGCAATTTGGTTAAATTAAAAGGACCATTTATGCAATTTTCTCAATATTTTATAAACAAGGGTGTAAACCTCATCCAAAGTTAACTCAAAATGCAAAAATACAAATGAGTTTACTTTTGTTTATGAAGGAGAGAATGAAAAATATAGATTTTGCGTTGAAGACAGGATGAGCAAGGACTTTTTTTCCATGCAATAGCGAGTTTTAGGGTGCAAGTTCGTTTAAATTATGGTGGTGTAACAGTTGTTAATTTTGCAAGAAAAGGTAAATGGTCGTTTACCATGACTTATGATGTGTGTAAAGTTATATATATTTTTAGTAAGGATTTTTTACACAATTGAGTTTTAATTTAAGAAACGATTATCACACTTAAACCAACTACACATAAAAGGTAAATGCACCTATCGCATAATGGTATAGTTTTAGGCAAGAATCGAGTATCGATCCGTGGACATAATGGCTCCCAATACTAAATCATCATCATTATTTAACTGATCAATTGAGTTTGAATTTGTGAATATTAAAATTAAGTAAAGTAATTAGCAAATTAAACTAACAAAGCAAGAAAATAAAGATGAAGATACATAATCAGTAAAAGATACCACTTGGATTTCGACTCCACTTAGCACAGCAATAACAACTAGCATAAAATCGAGGTGAGATCATTTTTACACATAATACATGGAATTAGTTTAAACCCTCGTCAAGGGTATTTAGACATATAACTCTTCAGAAAGCTAGAATGATAAATACACAATAGCCACCTAAAGTCATGCGATGAGAAACAAATGATATAATTATGTTAATGTGAAAGGTGAATTAAACTCTCGTCAGGGTTATCTAACTCCACAAATTTTTGGAAAGTTAACATGATAAACACATGATAACCATCTCAACTTGCATAAAATAGACAAAACTACAATTACTCTTCAACTTATAAACATCATACCATGATTACAAAACAATTTATAACCAATGACAAGAGAGATTCATGACATACACCATGGTTTTCTCAAACATAAGCATAAGGATGCATATTTGACCAATTTTACTAAACCTTCAACCTTCATTCATCATTTCTAGTCAAATGTTACAAAATTACATACAAAAGATGTAATTATATGCATAAGTCTTTTAAGAACATGAGGTTTTCCAACATAACATGCTTACAACACCCACAAGATTGAACATTTCATCAAATTAGAACAAACACACACAATCATTGAATAATAACCAAACTTCATCATAGCATCAACATAAACATCACCAAGAATCATGCACAAGTTGTTAAATCTTGCTAAGTTTCATCTAATCCAAGTGATAATAAGTGTTTAGTTCATAAGACTTAAAAAAATCATACCCAAACTCAAGAAAATGGAAGAACTCATAGTAGATCTAGATGAATTCAAACCAAATCAAGTGGAAATAGGTTGAATGATGTTAGTCTCTTCTTGAAAATGCTTGATGTTCAATCTTAGCCTTGAATTTTCAAAGATTTGCCAAACTCACCTAAAAGGCTTGAGAGAACTAGGGTTTTATGTAAAAAGATGAATATGTCTCAAATGGGGGAGAATTGGGTATATAGCACAATTTCAACTCGAACATCGCCATGTTCGTAAGTAACCATGTTCATAAGTATTATGGGCATTGTCTGCATCAGATCAACAAAATTATTAATTTCACCTTTTCAACATGGGCCTGTTGGTCTGAACATGGGCATGTCATAATGTTTTTCTCCTTAAAGCTTCATCAAATCTTGAGTTTTTCTACAAAAATCATCAACCTCTCTTTGGGAACTTAAAACATTATATATAAACATAAATAAGTGTCTATTGAATGATTCACAACCAAAAATACATAAAATAGGGATGAATACACATTATTTGTTTGTGTAATTATTAACGTATCAACCTATACTTTCATTTATAAGAACCTATCTAATCACCTCAGACTCCACAAATTAAATCTACCCTCACCTATCTTGCTGCCTACTTGTCAACTCTAAAAATATATTATGTTCTATAAAGTTACTTGTATTTGTATTTTCTTTTGAAAAAGTCTTTAGTTCCTTGAAAAAGTAAAGAAAAAAACTACTTCTAGGTCCACTACATAAGCATAGTACACGACAATATGCTCGTATAGAGGTCAAATAGGATCATTTTCTTATTGGGACTTTTTACTTTTTTTTATCATGTGGGAATTATAATTAATTTCAGTTTATCTACTTCTATCTATGTGGGGAGAAAAGAAACGTCTTTACTCAGCCACAAAATTTTATTTTGTACACGACGGAGAGTTCCATTTTTCTCTTAATATAACATGTAAGGTTTTGTGCTTATTAAATATTCTAAGAGAATTGAGAGTAAAACTAACTTTACTTGTTCGGTTGTTTTCTTATAACTCTATTATCTTAATAGTTGCATTTTATGTATTTCATGACATGATAAAACTTTTGAAATTGACTTGTGTAGCATCAGGAAAAAAAATCTTCTTGAGTTATTAAGACAGAAATAAATGGTTTTAAAAAACCCGTTTAAAGACATCTTCACAAAATGTCTACTTTATAGTTGAAAGACTAAGCCGGGTCATTTTATAGTTGTCGAGGGGGATTTTAGTGCAGCAAAGCTGCATATAATGGGGCTTAATGGAACTTGGAGTATGATTAGGTTGCATGAGATATTCCGATGATTTATTCCCGTTCTTTTTCTCATTCTACAACAAATCACTCTCTAATTTATCTCTTCGTTGTCTTAGGGTTTTTAGGATTTTCATTGTCTTTATTCTTGATGGAATCATTCTACGTTTGTACTAGTTCTATATAGGTTCATCACATTGATGCCCCGTTATGTTCTAGAGTGTTTAATCTTTTCTAGATCGTATGTAGTTAAGTTAGATTGTATTCAATCTTTTATGATGGTGATTTAAAAACATACTTATCTATCTTTAATATAATATCATATATGAAAACAAAAGATAAAAAATTATCTTTACTATGTGTCACATACTTCACTAACGATGTCTTTCATTAGAGCAACGTTCTTTCTCAAATAATTGTTCGAAAGTAAAAAAAAAATCAACTCTTATTTATTTTTTTCTATTAATAAGTAATTTGTTCTGTTATCATGCTCAATTAAAACCATGGAAAGAATATACAAATTTACTAAAGTAACAAAACATGTCCTCCTTTGGTCCACTCCTACAAAATGAGCCCTTCTTTTTAGTGTTTAAACGCTATTCGTTTAGATGATGGGCCGGCAATGTATATAAATAGTATATAAAGGCTATTGATGATGTATAAATTGTATTGTTAATCATTGTTAATCATATATCGTACATTCAATGAAGTCCCAACATAAGTGTATCTGACAACCTAACAATTAGAAATTAAAAACAACTAATCCTTAAAGACAAAGATCATTATCATCATCAAATCTACTATTATAATCCTTGTTTACATTCCATAGTGTTTACACTCACATATGTTTCTTTTCTCATAAACAATACCAACAAATATTTGGCTGCTAGTAACAAGTAGCCGGTTAATTAAGTAGTATAACACTATAACAAGAGGGACATAATTGTCCCCTCGACAAGGCTTATAGTTTTCGGCCCTTACAAATTTACAATCAACTATCCAAAGGGTCATTTTGGGCCCATTTTGCAATCAATCCAACCCATTAGGTTCTGAATTGAAACATGAAAATGTGACTAGATGTGCCCTCTAGTCTTGATGACTCTAAAAAAAGTAAACAAGACTAAAAAAAAAAAGTAAGAGTGTACATGAGACAGTTTGATTTGATTTGATTTGATTTTAGTTTAAAACAGAAACTAAAAACTAATAATTTGGTTTCTAATTTTTTAAAACCGTTTAATTTTTTTTTTATTTATTATTTTTTTTTTGAGTTTTTGATTTTCACTTTGGTTTCGATTTAATTTTCGCTTTTTCGGTTTTTCCATTTGGCTCTCAAGTTTTTAAAGAAAACTTGATCCAAAGTAATGAATTTGAGCTAAAAACTTTAGATCTACATCATTTTGTTGATCTTTAAATACAATTTATATACTCTTATAATTTACATGACATTATAATTAATCGCAATCAAAAAAATACTATAACAAAAATTCAATAAAACTTGTTAATCTACAAATTCAAACAAAAAGGTTTAAGATTATTCTTGAAATGTAAATATTCGATTTTTTTAGATAACATAAGTTAAATAAATAATTGATAAGCTAACCATGAGTGTATGAATACATCTCTGAATTTACAAGTTTGTTTGTATAGTTTCGGTGTTACAAGCAAAACTGAAACTGAACTGGAAAAATCGGTTTTTAAAAAGCCTTTAAACCAAACTGTTGGTTTCTTATTGATTTCGGCTTTTTCGATTCAGTTGCGTCAGTTATTTCAGTTACGCTTAAGTTATTTCGGTTTTTTACACTCTGCCTCAAAAGATACTTGTACAGTTGTATGCAGAAAAGGATCTAATTACATCATTTTACATTAAATGCCTTCGTTGGTCCCATTAACTGTCATAACCATCTTATTGAGTGACGGATTTTTTTCTATTATTTTTTATTGTAAACTTTATTGGTATGTCCTTGGAGGAGAGAATTTAGTGTTAGTTGTGAAAACTATTTAGATACCTATACTATAGTAAACTATAGTAAGAGCATAACAAACGAAAGTAGCAAACGTTTTAGCTACTTTACCTTTATAGATTTTATGTCTTTTGTATTTTATCTAAAGTGTTTTTTTTCTTGCATGTTTTCTGTATTTTTTTGCAAACAAAAAACTGGTTTCATGAGCATGGTCAGTCTCTCTCAAAGCAACATTTCTATCTCATGTTATATAGGTTTGGTTTATCTTGATCTCGTCATCTCCGGAATGTACTGTATGAGTGAAATTTTTGCTGCATTTGTTTGTTTGTTTTTAAAAAACATCACCACAGAGAAAATAAAAGATTGTGGGTAGAATATAATTGGAGTGGTTTTTGAAGAGATTTTTTAAATTATAGACAAACAAAAATCAGAGGACCCTACAGTGAGTATAGAGAGGGGACAAATAATCAACTCCATGTCTTGAAGAGGAAGGAACGAGCTAACATGGATAGCATCTCCAAACTGCCTATCGGGCCATTGGTTTTGGTTTCTTGCGGTTCAAGCAAATGGTCCCTAGAATATGGTCTTTACTTATATTTGAGGGTATTTAAAAAGACAACAAACTATTCAGATAATGTATGTACATATATAAAATACATATACAACATAACATATGTAGAATTGCAATAAAACACATGATTTTATATTTAGAGAAAATTGCAAAAATATTTCCTATAATTTGATCATATTGCAAGTTTGGTCCCCAGATTTTAAAAATTGCAAATTTAGTCTAAATATTTGGAAGTTTATTGTTAGTCCCCACCGTTAGTGTCCGTTAGTTTTTCACGATCTGGGCACTAAATATGCAATATGATCAAACCAGAGGGACTAATTTTATAATTTGCTCTAAAAATTAAAAAAAAATTGAAAATCAAATAAAATTTAAAATAAATTAAAATCAAACTTAAGAAATTCAAATAAACATCAATAATAAAATTCAATAATTTTTAAAAAAATAAAATAAAGGTTAAAAAATCAAATAAAATTCAAAACTAAATAAAAATAAAAATAAAAATAAAACACATGTAAAAATAGAAAAAAGAGAAGTATTGAAGAAAAAGTATTCGATTAAAGTAAAAAAATTAAATAAAAACCAAATAAAAATTAAAAATACAATCAAATAAACATTTATAAAATTCAAAATAAATATTAAAAAAATCATATTAAAGTTAAAAAAAATAAAAAATGATTCGTTTTATTTTTCATTTTTTGGATTTATACTTTCACAAGATTTTTGGCCTTTATTCTATTTTTAACGATTATTGGATTTCTTTATTTACGTTTATTTGAATCTTTTAATTTTTAATTTTTAATTTTTATTTGATTTTTTTAGTTTTTTTTTATTTGTTGAGAAAATTACACAATTGGTTCCTATGGTTTGACCATATTGTATATTTAGTTCTCAGATCGTTAAAAACTAATAGACACTAATGATGGAGACTAAATTTACAACAAACTTTCAAATGTTTAGACTAAATTTGTAATTTTTAAAATCTAGGAACCAAACTTGAAATATGATCAAACCACAGGGACTATTTTTACAATTTTCTCTTATATTTATTAACATCATTTATGGTTCATCTATAACATGTCACAAAATCCTGATATATATATATATATATATATATATATATATATATATATATATATATATATATATATATAGGAAGGTTCCTGAGAAAACCAATAGTTATGTGAAAACCAAAGAAAACCACGGAAACCAATAACATAATTCATAACTTTTTTGTTATTTTAATTGTAAAAATATTATTTAAGTATTTGGTATATATATGTTGACCATACATACGAGAATGAAGACTCTTACGTATACGTAACAATATATCGAATGAAAAATGGTTATGTATATGTAACCTATGTGTGACGTATATGAAAAACCATGTTACGGTTTTCATTTGATTCATAACCTTTTATATATATACGCACACACATATATAGTGGGTAGTGATAAAAAAATTTATATATTATGTGACCGTTTTTAATGGTTTTCTCTAGTTTTCTCATGACTTTGTGGTTTTCTTAGGATCTCTCCTCTATCACATGTCACAAAATCCTGTTATATATATATATATATATATATTAATAGGCAAAAGATCATAGAAGAATGATATCATGTTGTAGCCCATACAACATGTGATGTGTACCAAAGGACATGCAGCATTTATCATTTATGGTTCTAGTTTTTGTTTATGAATAAAAAAATACAGATTTTTATTTGTGTAAGACCATTTTTAATATCATTTTGAATCATGAATCTTTAGAATCAATGACTTAGATTTAGTTTAAAAGTTTTCTTAATTCTTTTGTATTTTCAAATAAACTCTACAATTACATACAAACTATATATATCTCATAAATAAGTAAGTAGATCATACTTTTAAAGTTTTTTTTATAGTATTCTTAAAAAAAAAGAGGTAATTATGTAGCGTTGTTGTCAAATCTAGAGGGTTTGGATTACTGAACCACGCAGGGTTAAGAAGACATTCCTTGACTACTTTTATGAGAAATTTAACAAGTTTAAGGGCATTTCTATTATTCTGTCATAATGGTAGATTTAAATCATTATTAGTGGATCAATTATTAAGTTTTGGAAGTGTCATTGTCATGGTTTTGAAAACCGGACCGGACCGGCCGGTCCGACCGGTTGGACCGGGAACCAGACTCCAATCTGGTCCGGTTCGGTGCTTAAAACCGTTTTAACGTCGAACCGGCGGTCGGACCGGGAACCGGACCGGTTGAACCAGTGGTTGAACCAGTGGTCGAACCAGTTGAACCGGGGGTCGGACAGGTTGAACCGGTTTTTTTATATATATTTTTATTTTTTTTGTAATTTTTACATATATTTATAAAAAATAATTATAATTTTATCCGGTTCTTATATCCGATACGACCGGTTGAATTGGTCCAACCAGCGGACCGGTAAGATGTCCGGTTCACTGTCCGGTCCGGTTTTAAAAACATTGGTCATTGTTGTTTTGGAAGTTATACAAGGTCTCTTAGACTGTTATCTATCAAAATCATAATTTGCATTTTGTTTAGTAATCTAGGATTCCAGAAAAGTTTCATGAATCTTGAAATTAAATCTCCTGCTTCGGGTAAAATTTATTGTTCCTGTAAAATTTTTTTGTTTTTAAACTGTTTTTGTTTATTAAAAAAAAACATTTTGTTTCAAAAGAAACAGTTTTAAAAATATATTTTTTTAAAATTCTTTTATATAGCTCCTAATTTAAAAATATATTTTTTTAAAATTCTTTTATATAGGTCCTAATTTTAATTATTTTTAATTTATAAAAAATTTTATTTTTAAAAATGTAAATTTTACAATATTTCGTATTTTTAAAAAATTTTAATGTTTTGAAAAAAGTTCTTGTGTTATAAAAATTTATTTCTCTAAAAATAACATTAATAAAAAGATTTTTTTAATTTATTAAAAATATATTTTTAATCTAAATAAAATAAAATAATATTATTAGTAATTAATGTAATTATTAAATAGAAAAGAGAAGTGGAAAAATTTTAGTGAGAAAGAATGTGAAAATAACATTCATAAAAAGACATCTTTCCTAATTTATTAAAACACTATTTGTAATTTAAAAAAAATTAAAATTATTTAATTTTTCTTAATTTACGTAATTATTTAAATGAGAGAGAGACGGGAAAAATAAACTTAGGGGGCTAAAAATATGATAAGTGTCCCTCAAGTTACCCTTTTAGTATTATATATAGAATAAAGATTAAACAAAATATATAGGTAATAGAAAAGTAAAATATAGCCAAAAATTTTATGTAATAATAAATAAAAATAAAAAGGTTTAGTAAAAGAAAAACCTAAAAAGTAAATCAAATATTAAATTTAATAGGTAATACAAGTTGAAGTTTAGTTATAAACTTTTGTTGGAAAAGTGAGTAGTAAAAAATTAAATTTCGTAAGAAAGTTTAGTAAGAAAATCTTAATTTAAACATTATCTTTTAGGTAAATAATGTAAATGAAAATAAATAAATAAAGCAACAAAAAAAAAAAAAAAGAAAGGAAAAAACAAAAAAAAAAACCCAAAACTATTTTAACTACTGATTTTGAGGGTTTTCAAGGGTAGAACATGCGCCGCCTCTATCGTTGCATTGGTTCTTGACCACCAAGGCAATACCTACTTAAACTTGAGCCAAAAAAAATATGTGTTTAAGGAAAAAGATGAGAAATAAAAAAAATTAAATCTATCCGTGTCATATAAAAGGATATGATTAAATGGGTCCATGTGAATAATGCATTTATGTTTTATACGTGTTTTAAGTGTTTAAACGTATGTTTTTTTTAACTTAATTTTCATACCGAGCGCAATCACTTTGTTTTATGTTTGAATTGTAGGTGTAGGAAGTTTAAATGATGCGATTTAGTGATTGCACGAAAATTGGATGATACAGGGGTAAAAAGAGATGAAGAAACTGAAGAAATTGATCGAAATAAGCATACGACGTAGCTTACGTCTTAAAATGTAATAAGCCACGCTCTTTTTAAAAAAGGACGTTTTTTAGGACGTAAGACAAAGACTAATCACGCGTATCATAGGGGAGGTTGTAAGTTACATCCCTCAAGACGTAGCTTATGTCATACGGTTAGATTTGGGGAAATGTTGCGGATTTTGACCATATTTAAGGGATTTTATCAATTTCAAAAACCTTAATTCACATTCAGAGAAAAAAAGGAGGAACTTTGGCTAATCTTTAACCATTCTTTCATCTCGTTACCTCATTTCAATCATACAAAGATGTCTTATTCCATTTTTGCGGCTGGATTCGCAAAGATGGAAGGCTAATTTTATTAGTGATCATTCTCGGGTGTAGGGTTAGTGAACCAATGTGTGATTCAAGTGTTCTACTTGTTTTTTTTTTTTACATGAATGTTTGTAATCATTTGGGTAAGAATATTTATGAGTTTGATTTTTGTAATTAAAACAGTTTGCCTTACAACTTTGTTGGGTGTCGAATCCAGCAAATAAAATATTATAATGTGAACCTATCGTCACACACACTAAGAATAGTATGAGCGGAAGTAGGGTTCGTGTCCTCAAGGATACGGGTTAACTATTTTACACCAAAACGTTTTAGCACAGTTACTTTGATTGGTTATGGGTTAAGGAAGGTGTGAATTTTAATTAAAAACTAAAACTAAAAGTAAATTGCAAATAGTAGAAAAATTTCAGTAAACTGACACGGTCGTATCAAAATTGTAAAGGAAATTTCATGCGCCCGTGTTAAGCTTCTGTTAAAAAAATGAAAAATAATATTTTTTTGTATTTTTTATTATGAAAAAGAATTACTAAAAATGTTAACTAAATTGTGAAGTAAATTAAAATATGAAAACTAATTCCAACACTAAGGTAATTTCTTGATTCGATTCGGCTTACGATCATTAACGATTAAGGTGCAATGCTTCTTTTTGATTAATGATTTGTATCGATACTAGATATCACGCCGTTCGGATATCCACTCTATCTAATGTCTAATCAAGCGCAGTTCGTTGATTAGAGCCAACCCGCTACTCTAAGCTCACGCCGTTTGGATCTTAGCATGCGGGTTGCAACGATAGAAGTATCAATTATAATTAAACACACACGCCGTTCGGTATGTTTAACTAGATTGTATGATTCTATAACGAGAATGAATTCATATACAAATTCAAATAGTTAATTGTTCCTTATATAAAAAATCAAAACTTGATTAGGGCTTTAAATCTTGAAGAACTTTATTAGAAAATTTAATAAGTTGATCAAGTTTATTAACAATCTAATATATACCGGAGTATATCCGGGTTTAAGATCAAGAATCAAACAAACAAACCATTAAAATAAAAAAGATCTCATAAACGTTTCACATAAGTTCAAACCAAATCAAGGAAATTAAACCTTAATGTTGAAACTATAATTGTTCTAGCCGGACATGACGGCTAGATCAATCAAAACTAAAATACAATAAAAACTTACAAAACGAAATCTGAATAGTTAAGTATCTTGATAATGAAGATACTTGGTTGAACTTGATTTTTCAAAATAAAGTCTTCAATGTACTCCAAGATACCTCAAGATGCCTCAAGATCCCCTTTTTAGGATTTTAGTTTTTGTAATTTTATCCAGGAGAATATGATGATAATTATCAAAAATAAGAATTCTTAAATCTTAGGAATTTTTCCAGCGAACTTGCATGGCCGTGTAAAATTTGTGAAAGAACTTCCGTGCGGCCGTGTGAAGTTTCTGTTTAATAGATTGCTTCAAACTCCAGCATTTCTTCAGCAATACTTTTCAGCTACTTCAAATCTTTCATCCTTCTTACAAACTAATAAGCCCTATAAAATCAACCAAAACAACACAAAGTAGATTCCATTCTACCAAAGCAATTGTTGTATAAAATAAACGAAAATGCATGCAATATTTAAAAAATATGCACCAAAATATACTTTATAACTATGAAAAATAATGCTTAAAAATATAACTAACAAACTTTAGTCATAAAACCATAAAGTTGTCGGTATTCTTGCATTGGTGACTTCTGATTTTGTGATTGAATGTTTAGGTTAATCTGGTAGCTAGTGAATTAACATCTCAACATATTCAGAAGTATAGTTCTACTAGTTGCATTACAATCAATCATTTATCTGTTTATGTCTATGTAAATTCAAAATGGTTGTTACTAGATTCTCCGTTGTGTGAACTAACCTAAATCTGGGTGTGATTCATTTTCTCTTAAACATTTACATTCTCAAATTAATTACACTTTTAGTTTTCTCAATCAACTTTCAAACCATTTTACAGTCAAGTGATAATAGTTAAACAAATCAATTTAATGAATCAAATTTCCCTCTAACACCGACCATTAATATCTTGTGATTTAACACCTTACTTGACCTAGCTAGCTAAGATGAATAGGACACTTTTTATATGTATCTTTTGTTGACTCTTCGACATCAATCAATGAACCACTAAAACAAAGGCTGACAGTATAGACGTAATTTCCAATTTGTTATATAGTTAATATTATATATATTAGAATGAATGATTGGTTTTGATACACTTGGTTGGTATGCGTGAGGTTGAGATTTAACTTATATTTAGGATACAAGAAGAATACTTTAATGATAATTGCTAAGACATATTATTTCCAACCTTTTTCTTTTTCTTAATTACATTTTCTACTTACTACTGTTTGCATATGTATCTCTTAATTTTTGAATCTTTTTATGAATACTGTAAAGCTAGATACGTAGCTGTTGTCGAGGACAAATAGGAAAAGCATCAAGGGTACTTGATTGTAACCATCAGTGTATGTTTTGTTTCCTTCGTTTGTATTATCTTAACTTTTCGGTTTTAACATAATAAGCATCTTATCATTAACATGAAGAACCTCTCCAAGTATAATCAAGAGGTAATCGTTATGTCATGCATGTCATACTAAAGTTTCTATCTAAGTTTGGTATATACATTTAAATTCTTTGGGGAATATAAAATTAATTTCCAAACGTGATCTTCAGATACTTCAGGGCTCTTCGATCAAGAGGTAATCGTTATGTCATGCATGCCAAACTGAAGTTTCTCTCTACGTTTGTTACAAACATTTAAATTCTTTGGGGGATATAAAACTAATTTCCACACGTGAGCTTCAACTAAAAAACACATACACATCATACAACGGTAAATGATCATTTTACCCGTCTACAATTACTGTTAAATAAGAAATCACTATTTAATAACTGTTTTAATTAAATTCCAAATGACAAATTTATAAGTTTATGAAATACTTAAATAAAACACAAATGATATAAGACTTCATCAACAACTATATTCTAACATGATATTTAATCACAGAATAATTAATAACTTAAGTTTAACATAATATAGATTCAATTTTGTTTAATATAATATATTAATTGGAAGAAGTTTATTTATATTATTTATTATCTATTTTTTAATTATTTTTTGAACTGTTAATTGTATCGCTAACGGACTATTAGTCCACTCAATCATCTCCACTATTCAAGTATAAAACCTTAGGTCATTAGGCTGACATATCCTCGAAAGGAAGCTCGTAGGACTGTAAACAAACTTCTAAACTATTGATAGTAGGGTTGTAAATGAGCCTACCCGGGCTTTGGCTCGGCTTGTTTAAATATCAAGTCAAGTCAAGCCGGCTCGTTTTACATTAAGTGTTCAAATTGTGTGCTCGGGCTTGGCTTTCTTAACAAGTCGAGCTAAGCTATCTTTTTAGCCAACTTGTTTATTTTAAAATAAATTAGTTTTGTTATTTAGTACACGTACATATTTATATATATAAAATCAAAGAAAACTATATTTAAAAAAATGTTCATATTAATTCGTTGAAATTCGTTGAAATAATGATGCGAAATAGGTATTCCATGAACGATGATCATATTTATAATTTTATATTTAGGTTCTTTCATTAAAAATATCAAGATGATCATACATCTATGGTGTATTTAAATAAAAGTCATAAATTTGGTTTATAATTAATATAAATTATAATTTTGCCTTTAATTTAAACTAGTTAACAATTGAACTAACGAACGAGATACTAGCTGAGTTGCTCTTGGCTCGCGCTCGGCCCATTTACAAACCATGCGATTTCGAGCGAACTATTTTTGAGTAAGATTCGAGTGAGCATGAGCCGTGAATTTTGTGAATGACCTACTTAATTGACACATTGCGTTTAGTAAAATTATAGATGTAAGAACATTCTACACAATTCGTATGTGTTTAATCAATCAAATAGTGTTTATGAATTTGATCCCATTGAAAAAAGGTGTACTAGTTTAATATTTAAAAAGTATGATCATAAAAAATCAGTTATCAATATATTCTAAAAATCACCTCAGATATATACAATGGGGGTCATTGTGGCTTACGTGTTTCTGTTGGTGACAATTAAGTTAAAAAATAACATGAACACAAGAACAATATGAGGTGTTTATACTTTGGCGAACAAACAACCCTTAGGATACCAAAAAGAAACAAAGATTTGGTATGTAAACAAAAAGTTCAGAAAAGTACACCTCAAAATCTGGGACCTGTTTTTCCTAGTTAATCACTTTTATCAAGTACTCGAATTTTAAGGAAAACATATCGTATATTTCATATATTAGTTTTTTTACTGGTTAATTCGATAGCTGATAGGTTATTGTTCCATCCGATCATCTTCATTACTCAAGTACGGAACATCAGTACCGAACCGAGATCACCAGAAGATGTAAACTCACTATAGGTGAGAAAACTCTCTGGCTAACCTAGAATCTTTCTATTTTTTTGTCACAGATAAAATTTGAAACCAATACCTTTACATATTTGTTTAAAGTCTTGAAATATCTTATTTAACCACTTGAACTAAGTATCATTGGTTCATATACCAATGAGAAAATGTGTAGATTAATCCACATTAATCACTAGAAGTATCCTCTCATATCATTTACATATACGAAGGCCATCCTCTCATATTTTTCACTAAGAGAGCATAATAGAATCTCATGCTAGCACTATAAACAGTATTTAAAATTTTTTAACTTATTACACACTCATCGATATGATAGAGATTCATACATTACCGACATGTATTTCATCGTCTCTTATTTTAGTGTGTCTGGTTGTTCATTTCATATTACATTTTATATTATTTTAAGTCTTTGGAGATGGTCTGGTTTTACTTATAGTACTGGCCACATTGTTAGGGGATGGCCACTACTACTAGTAGTCTACTAGGCCAGCAAACGAACCAAACGAACCGAAAGAACACGAACAATGCATTGTTTATGTTCGTTCATTAAAAAGTAAACTTGTTCATAAATTGTTAACGAACACTTATAAAACGAGATTTCTTGTTCGTATTCGTTAATTAAACAAATAAACATGTTATTGAATTGTTTACGAATACTCACGAATACTCGGATCCTATAGAAATCTTATAGCTAGTAAAAGGAAACTCTATTTAAGAAGTTATTAGTGTTTAGTTAAACATGCATCAAAATACCACACTAGCTGGATTTATCATGAATTGATCAAATGACATATATGATATATGTATATATGTTGACTTCAATTCAAAAGTTGAAACTTCAAACCAAATGGCCGACATGAAGGACTGAAATGGGCCATGATCAACAGCTGGTAGACAATTTCACGATGAAGGGTCCTAGCTTGCATGCCCTTTAACCTCTTCATCCATTTTCTTCAATATTTCTTGTCGGTAATTGGTTTTTAAGAAAGAAAACACTTGTTTCTGTATGTTGGTTCAGGTGAACACTAGTGTACAAACTATGAATGGCAATTGTTATTTGCATATGAGTTTATTTTTATATTTATTCTATTCGGTTTAGTTCTTAGTTTTGTTTAGGTTAATAAAAGATCATTTTATGTGTCATCTTAATAGTTAATAACCTAAGCAGTATACTATGAATGTGGTGGTTACATGCTAAGGGATGATATTTTAAAACCTGTATTATTTTAATATTTTAATATTATATATATTTTACGCAAACCATTAACAACTCCAACGATCGACTACCGTTTCAATTATATTTTATCCGACCAACCCCCTTAATTGTGCTATCTATCACTCGGAATATCTCTCCAATCGTAACATTATTTTATGCATGCTTCTATATGTATAGCACACAGATTAGAGAATAAAATCGTCACCTATTATGTTTATTTCTAGGGTTTGAA
Organism: Flaveria robusta; assembly: GCA_025506415.1. Taxonomy (NCBI): domain Eukaryota; kingdom Viridiplantae; phylum Streptophyta; class Magnoliopsida; order Asterales; family Asteraceae; genus Flaveria; species Flaveria robusta. Next base: position 18,229,116 of record CM046469.1, on the reverse strand, counting down.
AGAGACCATTTAAATAAATTGTAATTGTTGTTGAAGCCACATAATTAAATGGTAGAACTATTTTGTAGAACTAGGTTGACGAATACTGTAAGAGAACAATATCGTCATCACTATTAATTTGAAAACAATTTTCTTAAATTTTCATTTGCTTAGGTTGCATAAAACAATTTCAATACGTGACGTATGTGGAGCAGAGGGCAAGAATTGATAAACTTTATAAGTATAAAGTGGACTTTCCCATTAGAATTGTAGAGATCGAGTTTTTATCATTTCTTTAAATAAAAATTAGAGTTAAGATATTTGAGGAGATCGAATGGGAACATAGGCGTGCTTTCCATATAGCTTGTTAGCATTTTTTCTTTTATTATTCATTTAAAGTTGTTTGGTGATTGTATCTGAGCCCTCTAGACCTTGGTAGATGCTTATTTTTCTGGTGTTATTAATGATAATTGTTGTTAAAAAAAGTTAAATATTAAATATTAGCATATATGCAATAATGTGATTAAAGATTTTAACGATTAACATTTCAAGAGGACATGTTCATTAATTCAATAGTTTTAAGAAGAACTTAATGGCTAAAGTTCTAAACCAATTTTAAAATTCAATAATTCTCTAAAACCCAAGAAAATTTGATTTAAAACCCTAAAAATTTTGATTATTATTATTGTTGTTGTTGTTGTTATTATTATAAATATCATTATATTATTAGAGAAAAAAATCAAATAAAAAGACTTTTAAAACTAAAAAGTTATAAGAATTAATCCTAACCACCATTCTTCTTATAGTTAATCAATGGTTAAAATCAAAATGTAGGAAAAAGTTTGTTATAATGATATTTTAGAAATAGTTACTTTTGTTAATTTTTTGCAAGTTCTTTTATTTTTTTTAAACATTCATAACTTTTATATATGATATTATTTTTTTAATAAAAGTTACACCATAAAAACAAACGTTTTATTTTTAAAACAAGTACAATATTATTATATAAAAAGACAATAACTTTTTATGTTTTTAGCTCATTACTCGTCATTATGTTTTTAATGTAGTTTATTATGTTTTTTGTTAGTTATTGTAGTTTTCTAAATAATATTATATATTTCTAAAATGATAAATTTTAAAAACATATAATGGTGGAATAACATTGTTATACATCTCTAGTATGTAAAACACAATAATATAATAACAACTAATTAATCTAATACATTATAAACAAGGATAAAATAGCAAAATATCTCTTTGTATTTTTTTAGTCATTCTGTTATTTTAAACACTATATAACTTTTGAAAAATATATTGGTGAAATAAAATTATTGTATATATATTATTTGAAAAAAAATGATATGTAACAATACGTTTATATAATCTATAAAAAATAATGACAAGAATAACATATTATGTTATATTTAGCATTTTGAGTTTTAAAAAATATATTGATAAATATATATATCATTGTATATTTTTAATTGTAAAACATAATGATATATAGCAAGTTTATATAATATATCAAAACAATAAAAAAATAAAAAAAAAATCAAAAACGTAAAATACAATGATTCATTAATATAACAAATGATGCAAACATATGTCACAATAAAAAGTTATTTGACACAATAAACGCATAATACACAACGGGATGATGTATTTAACAAAATGAAAATATGCTATTGTTTAAAACAAAAGAATGGCACATGTCCTGCCATAATATTTTTTAGGCTTTCTAGATTAAATATATTTTTTACTATAACCTTACCCATATTATTATTATGATTTTTATAATCATCTTCATTATCATTGGTGTGTTAACAAAAGCCCAAGCTACTTTCATGTATCAAATATCCATATCAAACACTTCCTAGTAATATTTTGTGTATTTTACTATTTTATATTTTTGTTACACGTGACATTTGTTGTGTAGTTAAATTGTTATGCATCTCTAATATGTAAAATACAATAATATAATAACAACTAATTAATCTAATATATTATAAACAATGATAAAATAACATAATATCTCGTTGTATTTTTTTTATAGTCATTGTGTTATTTTAAACATTATATGAGTTTTGAAAATATACTGGTGAAATAAATCATTGTGTACATATATTTGAAAAACAAATGATATGTAACAACACGTTTATATAATCTATAAAAAATAATGACAAGAATTACATATTGTGTTATATCCAGCATTATGAGTTTTGAAAAATACATTAATATATATATATATATATATGTATCATTGTATATTTTTAATTAATTGTAAAGCATAATGATAAATAACAAGTTTATATAATATATCGAAACAATAAAAAAACAAAAAAATGATCAAAAACGTAAAAGACAATGATGAATTAATATAACAAATGATGCAAACATATGACACAATAAACAGTTATTTGATACAATGAATGTATAATACACAACGGGATGATGTATTTAACAAAATGAAAAAAATGCTATTTTTTAAAACAAAAGAATGGCACATGTCAAGCCACAATATTTTTTAGGCTTTTTAAATTAAATATATTTTCTATTATAACCTTACCCATATTATTATTATGATTTTAATAATCATCTTCATTATCATTGGTGTGTTAACAAAATCCCAAGCTACTTTTCATGTATCAAATATCCATATAAAACACTTCCTAGTAATTTTTTGTGTATTTTACTATTTTATAGTTTTGTTACACGTAACATTTGTTGTGTAGTTAAATTTAATACCACTATGAATAAATTTTTATTTTATAACACCCATTAAAAACTACCAAGTTTAGTATTATCGTGGTTTAATTATTATATGTTTTTTTGTAACTATTAAATTGGGCTCCCTAATTTTAAGAGCACAAATTCACAGGGCATGCATGCCGACATATATATAGCACCAATAAACAACAAAACTTTTGTGAACTTTTTGCATTCTACGAACCTAGTTGACGACTATCCTAGACAATATAATACATCCGACTTTGTTGTTATATACCCCTCCATCAGAAAATTATAATCCCAAAAAAAAAAAAAAAGAAAAAAAAAAAAAACCACTCAATTCAAGACATGTGTAATCAATGTTATAAGTTTTTAATTTTTTTATTCATAAAACGTAATTTATCAGTAGCTTACATTTTAAATGCCATTTACTTGACAACATACAATTATGATATGGGAAACATAAAAAAGATAAACTAAATATAGCTATCAATTTGTAAAAATAAAATATCTTTTATGATCAACTAAAATAACATAGAAACAATAATTTTGGGAGAGAGAGAACATGTTTTGTCTGATAGATACCTAGTGTTTTTCTATTTCCTTTCTAAATCACTAGTACTATGTTCTACTAATGTGGATGACAAAAATGACAAAATAATAATTCTTTTCTCTAAACGTCACTAACATTTGAATGTTAACATAAACTAGAAAAAAACTCATTAATATTTTATAAACTACAATAAAATCATATATGAAATTCGATTTTCAGTTTGGATCCTTCTTCAACTTCCCTCTATATATATTACTTCTAAACACACCAACATCATCACTCATCTTCATTTCCTTCGAATCAATTCCAATAATTTAAGCAAATCTCCTGCTACTTTCACTTTCTAATTATTTCTACAACATAGTCAAAACCAACCAAGAAATTATGTTATCTGCAAAGGTTTCTTCCAACTCTCATGGACAGGATTCCTCGTACTTCCTCGGATGGGAGGAGTATGAGAAGAATCCCTACGATGAGCTTAAGAATCCTAAAGGTATCATCCAGATGGGTCTTGCCGAGAATCAACTCTCGTTCGACCTTCTTGAATCATGGCTCGAGAACAACACACAACCCGCAGCTTTCAAGAATCATAAGAATCAATCCATCTTCAAAGAACTTGCCCTCTTTCAAGATTATCATGGCCTTCCTGCCTTCAAAAATGTAAGCATTCACTTTAAATAATTTCTTAACCAAACCATATACAAATTAATATACCCAATAAATTACACTTACCACTTAACCAAAAGATACATGTATCTAAATTATAAATCTAGTTATTTCTTTAGTTTTGTATGTGTATATAATAAACTTAATGAACATATGTTATTATAGGCTCTAGTCAAGTTCATGTCCGAGATAAGAGGAAACACTGTTAGTTTCGACGCGAACAACCTTGTACTTACCGCGGGTGCCACCTCAGCCAACGAAACATTAATGTTTTGTCTCGCTAATCCTGGAGACGCTTTTCTGCTTCCAACACCATATTACCCTGGGTAAGTTGATCTATTTCTTTGAGGATCATGGTAGCAAGTTCACTCTATACGTTCTTAGCTACTTTTAATATATCTAATTGGCTAAACTATTTATATTGTGTAGATTTGATAGAGACCTCAAATGGAGAACTGGAGCTGAAATAGTACCAATTCATTGCTCAAGCTTAAATGGTTTCCGAATTACAAAATCTGCCCTTGAAGAAGCTTACAAACAAGCAGAAAAACAAAAGCTCAAAGTCAAGGGTGTCTTGGTCACAAACCCTTCTAACCCCTTAGGAACTTCACTTAGCCTGCATGAACTAGACGTCCTCGTCAAATTCATCTCGTCGAAAAACATCAACCTTATTAGCGACGAAATATACTCCGGTACTGTCTTTAGCTCTCCAAGCTTCATTAGCATCATGGAGGTCCTTAAAAACAGAAACCTCATCAACTCTGAAATCTCAAAAAGAGTCCACATTGTCTATAGCCTCTCCAAAGATCTAGGACTACCTGGTTTCCGAATTGGAGCCGTGTACTCTAACGACGAGCGCGTTGTCTCTGCAGCGACGAAAATGTCTAGCTTTGGTTTAGTTTCGTCGCAGACACAATACCTCTTGTCGCAAATCCTTTCGGATCAGAAGTTTACAAAAACATATCTTTCGGAAAACAGGAGAAGATTGAAAGAAAGGCATGAAATGCTGGTGAAAGGGCTTAAAAGATCAGGAATCCCGTGTCTTGAGAGCAACTCCGGTTTATTTTGTTGGGTGGACATGAGACACCTTTTGAGCTCGAATACATTCGAAGGCGAAATCGAGCTTTGGAAGAAGATTGTTTATGAAGTGGGATTGAACATCTCACCCGGTTCATCCTGCCATTGCAGTGAACCGGGTTGGTTTAGGGTTTGCTTCGCGAACATGTCGGATCAAACCCTATATGTTGCCATGCAACGAGTTAAGGCGTTTGTTGACTCGATGGCTAAGCAAAACAACCAGAGTCGTCACCAGCAGTTGATGAACAGGAATTCGAGAAGAACAAAGTCGCTACCCAAATGGGTTTTTGAACTATCGTTTCATGATCTACGGGTTATTGCTGCAGATGAACGTTAGTTGACAATTAACAAATAAATATATACATTTAATTTTATTTTTGTTCATTTCTCAATGTATTTTATCTATATTGAGGTTTTAATTTTGTACATCTTTGTGGGATTCTTCTTGTTGAAGAGATAGTGCACTCGATCTTTATGGATTAGAAGTGGCGTATGCTTCTTCGATATGTAAAATCGTTGATAACCTTAATGTAACTTCAGTAATTTCCTTGTTCTTTCTTTGGGTTCCAAACCATGATGATTGATTGATTATTGATTACATATAGTCTATAATTTGTTGCTAATATTATAGTATTTTTTATCTATAGTATATATAACTTATTTAAGGATGACAGATTTGTAATTTTATTTAAACTTTAAGACACCTAAAACATTTCTTTAATCACAAAGAACAAATGCTCTATCCAATAATTCTTAATTTGTCCATATGTAATAAACGTATCCTAATTAATACATTATTCAATACATATCATATTATTTATTTCAATTCGTTAATTATTATAGTATTTATAATACTTTAAATTAATATTTACTTTTTAGATATTTGTAACTAAATATTATTTAAATTAAGTATTATCTTATTTAAATACTTAACTGTATAATTACTAAATATGATAATGATAATGATAGTAATAATAATAATACTGATAATAATGTTAATAGTAGTAGTACCAACAATAACAACAACTGCATAAATATAATCAGTGTTTGAGGTAATCTAGAAAAAAAAAGTCTTGATGATACCTGCCGCACCAAAGGAGCAAATCTTATATATAACAAATGGAAAAGATGATAAATAGTGACGTTATAAGTTTTCTCAATATTACCACAATAGTTTTTTCTTTCCAATTAATCAAACACCTACTATGTTTTTTTTTATTTTATAAATTTTATACTTAAACACATAGAGATTTTTTAAAACTAACTACAACACTTTTCTTTAATTACAAATTGACTACATGCTCATTTAATGTTTTATTCAATTTTACACTTAAATCCTCAAATTGTGTTGAATTTACATTTAATTGTTAAATTTTTTAAAAGTATTCTTCTATTTTATTTTAATCAATCTACATTATAACTATTAGCTTTAATAAAGTTATATTTTACAAATAAATTCAGTATTCTTTTCTTTTGCTTCGAGTGTTCAGTTTTTTAATAGTATTTCTTCCTGTTATACTTTGTATTAGTGTTTAGCGTGTGAATTTTTACGGCTGGTTAATTTTAAAGTATAAATCATTAGAATTAAGTCATTCAATTATTACAAGTCCCATGCATAGCACGGTCACGCCCAAATGCTAGACATCTTTGTTATTTCTTACATTAAAACTCAATCAAATACTTTATCATTTTAAAAAGAGTGAATTGTCGTTTTTATCCTTATGCTTTGATCATATGTGTCATACACTACTAGAAAACTTGGTAATTTGCTACGCACATATGTGTCGCAAATGCGTAGCAAACAGGCTTTTACGACGCAATTGCGACGCATATTTTGAGTCGCAAAAACCCTCGTCGCAAATTATTTTGCGACACATTTGCTACACAATTTGCGACTAATTTGCGACACAAACCGGCGTCACAAATTTCCTATATATTTGCGAAACAAACAGTAATTATATTAACTTTATTAAAAAATTTTTTTATAATTTATTACTATTATTAAAGTTACTTATTTTTTAATTAATTTTTTGTTTGCTACACATTTGCGACCCTCAATATTTTTAAAAGATTTTACATTTGCTACGCATTTGTGACGTTCAATATTTTTTATAAGATTTTAAATTTGCTACATACTTGCGATGCACCATGTTTCGATAATTTGCGAAGCATCTGCGACACACTTTATTATTATTTCAATTTTTAATTTGAATAATATAAATAATCTAAAAACCTATTTTTTCAACTAATATTATCTAAAAATCTATTAAAAAAACAACAATAACAAATCAAGTTGAAACCATAGATACGATTACTGAATTAAAAAAATTATACATTACAACCAAAGTTTAAATTGTAAACTACATATCTATTGTTGGAGTTTAATATAATATGCAACAATTACTACTATACTATGATGTCTAAAATAATATTACTTTGCCTATACTCCTTCCTTTTCCAATCGGCTTGACGTTAAACTTGGGTGCATCATCCTATGTTGTCCCATCAGCTTCTCATTAAGCTTGAAGTTGAGCCTCAAAATCTTGAATTTGATTTTTCAAAGCTAGAATCTAAAATAATAGCAAATGCATATATAATAATTAGTAAAAAATAAAAGATACAAACATGCATACATACTAATAGGATGTAAATATGCAATCTATTAAAAACCTTAAATGATCATTAAGTTAAAACCATACAAGTGTACTTATAGTTTCATACCAACAATCGAGAGCTCTCATATAACATTATAAGCTTAACTCAACCCATTTAAATAATTTGGTAAACATAAATAAGGTTTTGCATCTCATCATATGAACTTCATATATTAATGTAAACCATGAACATAACCTACAGAGAACTTTTAAGACAAAATAACAGCACATAAAGAATTCAAATCAGAAGTGAACGTAAGTGTAGTTTTATGTTTTCAAGATATATGCTTGGTATTCACATGTGCGGCTTAACCCTTTCGGAGGCCAAAAGCAATCTTTATATTAGGGCCTTATCATAATCATACACAAGAACAAATCATAACTAGATCTTCCCTTGTTCATTCATACGTACAAAAAATAACTACGTATTTAGGGTCACACGTGTCTTTTACTAGATAATATTGCCATAATTTACATTTAACAGGTCAAAAGATGTATAGTGATACTTGTCTGATCGTGAAGAGCTATTCACATCTTAGTTAAATTTTAAATCACAAACATCCTAAATGGGTTGTTCATAAGATTGTGTCAAATGAGTCATATTGAACATAAAACTCTATAGCCAATTTGTAACGATTAAAATGTGACAAGAAGACTTTTAAACATCTTATATGCCTATATGGATCGATTAAGACTTTAACTAATTGAATCACATACAACTAATTAACACAAAAAAGAAACTTTGGTTGTAAACTTACACACTTAAGTTCACTTACCTTTGTGTGATGATGTTTTCACTTGTTGATCCTCCACTTTTAATCACTTGACTTCCTAAAAGTCAACCTTATCATGCTAGCATACATCAATTAATAAACATATCACTTTGGCGTGAAGTCATATTGATGTTCCATCCTCTAATACAAAACTCTGGTTCCTTAGCACTTGAATGTTTCATCCTCAACTGTAAGTAACCATCAATGATCATGATCATAAGTAACTCTAATCAGTCTTCATGGACCCTTCGCAGGTCAATAATGACCATCATTGACCATGAATTACCCTAATTGACACATAATGATTTCACTGGCCATTACTGGCCCAAATACGTAGAATTTATATATATTCAAATTATATTGTAACACAAGTTGTTTTTTTTAATTTTAATTAAATTGTGCATAGCAAATTCATCACAAAGTATAAATAATTTATCATAAATACATATATTTAATTTTATTTATCATACATGTATATATCATTATTTATAAGATTATTTATACTTTGCAGTACATCCATTATTTTTTGTTTTAATTAAACTGTAAGTAGCAAATGCATCACAAAGTATAGATAATTTTAAGTCATATTTGCAACGCATCCAAGATTTTCTATTTTATTTAAACAATGCGTAGCAAATACGTCACAAAGCATATATTTATTTGCGACACATATGTGACGCATCCCTTATTTTCTATTATAATTAAACTAGTGCGTAGCAAATACGTCACATGCACGAAAACGTATAAATAATTTGGCAACATGTTCGCTACACATCCATTATTTTATGTTTTAATTAAATTGTGCGTAGTAAATGAGGCCCATGCATCAAAAAGTATAAATGATTTTTGCTACGCATCCATAATTTTTTGTTTTAATTAATGTGTGTGTAGCAAATGCGTAACAAAGTATAAATAAACCATTATAAATACATATTTTTTATTTTATTTATTGCTATATATTGATGTAAATAAGAAAAATAGTTTTTTCTACACTTTTGCGACGAAAATTTGTAGGAAAAGGATAGAAAATTCTGTTTTGTCGCATATTTGTAGCAAAATTCGTAGCAAGTTTTAGGATGCCTTTTGCGTAGCAATTTTGTTGTAAATCTATCGAAATGTGCGACGAAAAAAATGCGTAGCAAATTTCACGTAGTAAACACCCTTATTTTCTAGTAGTGATATTCCTCCAAAAAGATTTTTTTTACATTAGCCTCACTATGGTTTTAAAATGTTACCATTTTCATCCAACATTGCTAGCTCCACTAATTTAAAATGTTAAACCATCTATCATTAAAATGAGGTAATTATATAATTTTGCATATAAATACAAAATCCTAATTTCTATTCAAGTGTTATTATTTCATTCACGAAACATACATCGTACATTTCATCTTTTTAACTCCAAACATTTCATCATGACTTAATCATGAGATTGTCAGCTTCATAGATAGAAGAGGAGGATGGACTTGATTCCTGGTGGCGGTCGATGCTGTTGTGAAGGGGTTGTATAATAGAGAGAACAGCCTCTGGTCGCCATCTCTTTTATATCATGATTAAGTTTCACTCGATTATAGTTATGTAATTGAGGAATTTGTTTTGTAATTTAGGGTAATTTTGTCAGTTTACATGTTTAACTTTTTAACTTAACGGGGTTGATATTTTTGGATGAAATGATAATTATTTAATAGCTTGGGGAGCTAGATGTATAAAAAAAAACTCTTTTGAATGAAAATAAAAAATATGACTAAAATACAGAAATAAAAACGATAATTCACTCTTTTAACAATCTCAACAATATTGTCTACAAATTAAGATGCTTAGCGTCTCCACATATTTAACTTTCCAAACGTCATTCCTTACTGAAAAATTAAAATTACCGTAGCTAGACATTATATTGTTAGATTTTACATAAACTGCCATTTCTTCAACATGAATATTACTATACTAGCATTAAAAACCCGTGTATTACACGGGTTGGATAAGTAAAAATATAATATTTATAAATCTGTATATATTTATAATTACTGAAATGCCTTAGTATATATAAAATATTTTAAGAAGTTATGATAAATATGGTATCTTTTTATTTACAAATGAAAAGTAAATTAGGAAACATTTAATTTTTTATTTGAATAAATAAAAATTAAAAAAGATGGTCATAAAATGTGAATGATTTATTACCTTAATTACTAATTGCCATAAAACGGATGAAAATCATTTAGGCGGGAAAATGAAAACTTAGATAGCCTAGAATTGTGACAAGTGTCCACTTGAGATACTCTTTTATTAGAGTAGTAGGATTTTCTTTCTAAGAGAGGTAACTAATTAATAAGCTAGTGTAAAATTGATATTCATTTGTTTCTCTATCTTAAATTTTTAACGATCTATCATTGACCTGAACAACCAATATTACAATCTGAAGAACAATTGATCCAAAATCACTCGTTCATCCCAATCAACCCCTTTATCCAGCCCAACCACCCGTACCAACAAACAGCTCTCGTCAATGTCGAGTACGTGGAAGACCCAACCCGCGACCCGATACCTGTTCTTGAAAACCAACTCACATCAAAACCTAGATAGTTTGTATTGTACTTAGATGGTTAAGGGTGAAGAGAATCAACACATAACCTGCTCATAACATTACAAGTGTTGTTACTCTACTCACCCACCTATGTTGTCACGACCACCACCTCACAACCCATTATCCTACGAGCACCATCATACGCCGGCTTGGCCTGCTGATCTGGCTTCGTATGATAGCCATCATCAAGTAAAACAAAAACCTAAATAACTTAGATATTTAGGGTAACTAGTGTATCATATTTACAAAAAAGCATGTAGTTAGTATTATATAAGTTTGATTTTGTAAGGACATGTAAAAAGCTTGCTTATAAATTTGATTAAATTAAAGTTAACCTAGACAAAATTGCAATGAAATCGAAAAGCAAGTAACACACAAAACATAAGAGAACAGCTATAAAGATGAGAACATGTATTATGGTTTTGATTTCTTAGTTGGAAGGCTTAATTGATGATAACTATATTTATTGATTACATAGACATAACTTATATTGATCCTGTCACTGTCCTAGAGCACGACCCATGTACTTAAACACTCATCGTTTTCAATCCTTAACTAAACTAACTTGGGTGTGCCAGGCTTGATCGGATGGTATACTATAAACTGTCAGTTCAATCAATGCAGGATTTAATCACTCTAAAACAAATACTAATCAAATGCACATGATTAAAACGCGTTTAAGGGTCTGTTTGGTATAAGGTAATGGAATGAACGAAGGAATGGAATGAATAAGAAAATGGAATGGATGAGGGAATGAAATGAATCATTACATTCCATTGTCCTGTTTGGTTACCCTAATGAATGAATCATTACTTTGTATTGTTTGTTAGATATAAAAAACGAAGGAATGAAATATAAAATTAGTTATGGTGGTGATGGCGGGTGGTGGTGGCGGCATGCGGTGGCGGCCGGCGGTGGTGGCCAGCGATGGTGGTGGCCGGTGGTGGTTTCCGGCGGCGACGGTGGCCGGCGGTGGTTTCCCGCAATGGTGGTTTCCAGCGGCGGTGGTGACCCGCGATGGCGGCGGCCAGTGATGGTGGTGGCCGGTGGTGGTTTCCGGCGATGGTGGTGGCAGGTGGTGGTTTTCGGCGGTGGTGGTGGCCGGTGATGGTGGTGGCCGATGGTGTTTTCAGGTGGCGGTGGTGGCAGGTGATGGTGGTGGTTGGTGGTGGTTTTCGACGGTGGAGGTGGCCGGCCGGTGGTGGTGGTTTCCGACAACGGTGTTGGCCGGCGATGGTGGTGGCCGGTGGTGGTTTCCGGCGGCGGTGGTGGCAGGCGATGGTGGTGGCCGGCGGCGGTTAGTGGCGGTGCTGGCCGGTGGTTGGCGTTGGCGGCGGTGGTGGTCGATGGCGGTGGGTGAGTGGGTGGCGTTGGTGACTAATGATAAAAGAAGGGATGGAATGAAAAAAAAGAATGGGGGATGTATGGAATGAATTTGAGGGAATGAAATTAACTATGTAATGGTTCATTCCATTATATTTACCAACCAAACATGTATTTATTCATTCACCATTAATGGTTCATTCAATTCTGTCCCTCATTTCTGCGTACCAAACGCTACCTAAATGTTACATGTAATTATCATTCAATTAAGTTAGATTGCCACCCCTAAATTTGACGTTTGATAAAAATATTCGAGTGGTTTCATAGACATAACACATATTGTTTGATTGTCAAATTTTAATTAAAGCAACCAAAACATATCACAAGAATAAAAACAAAACCTATCATCATAGTTCAGTAAATATTCACGTGTCAAATAAAAATACAATACATCAAGGTTAACTGGGATAACCAAACACTAGTCCCCGTTGTGATGACATGAAACCAACTAGCGGATCATATGGATGCATCTATGATAACTATATTAATTTCTTTTTCTCCTTGTTTGATATTCGTGAACAACTAAACAATAGCAAGAAACCAACAACAGCTGCAAAGGGCCGTGTGTGATTCCCTAGTGGGCTAGTCCAAAACTCCAAATTGCTAAAAAAGAAAAATTTAACCTTGGTTTACAAACTTACAATATTACAAAATGCATGGGCTTTTGTGGGTAATGGACTTTTATGTTATCAAGGCCCAAACTCATCTTTTTCTTTAACCAAATCTGTGATTGTTAGTTTGTTACCATTTGTCCAATTTAAATTTTCTTCCCAAATCAGCAACCACCTCCTCGTCTAGAAACAAGTTCAAACATGTTCTTTCAATGTCATCATAATTGGCTTTCCTAGACTTTGCTTAATGTAGGGATTAAACCTAAAGACTCAAGAAATCAATTGAAGATAGAGAACAAGTCGTGCGAAAACTCTTGATCTACGTGAAAAGTATGCTTGATTCTTCATTGCATACTTTAATTTCTATGCCGTGAACGATTACATTTCGCATTCTACTCACGAGATCGATCTATTATTGTTTCAAGAAAATCCTTACAAAACTATAGCGAGCCAGTCCGCTGTACTTTCACATCGTTCATACACAAGTTATATTATCTTACCGACATGAGTGAAGCCAGAAAATTTTCTAGTCGGGTTATCAGTGGAATTAGTTATATGTATTTACAAAATAAAAGGGGTTATACGTAAATTAAATTGTAATAAAAAACTCTTCATTTGAGCTACGATTTATTTATCCATGTTAAAATTTTATTTTATTGTTAATATTATAAGATTATGAGAAGTTTATATCAAAAATGCTTTTTTATATATCAAATTACTGGCTCGTAATAATAATTTCTAGTTTTGCTACTCACAAACTAAAGTTAATATCAAATTACTTTCATAAAAACATATTTTGTAAGGTATAGGTCAATTACTTTGTTGCTTTTGGAAACCTTTTTTGACTGAGCAATTACTTGACCTGGTCCATATTGTTGAGCATTATATTATTGATCTGGTGCTCCACTAGCAACAACCGCTTTATTGACCTCACATAATATACATATGATCTCATTGGGATTGGATCACACATAAAATGATATTGTTTCATTCATCTTATTACATACATATAAGCCTGAATCAATGTTCCACAGCTTCAACCATAAGAATATTGTAATGATTCCTAGAAAATAAATATATTTAAACAACATTTTGCTAGCTAGGATAACGCCTCTTAGGAATTGAACACAAGTTAAAGCACAGCATAATTGCCTAATGGCTAATGCAAGACTGATAGGTAGATTAAGAGTCACACATGTGCTTTAGTGATTGAGCTAGATTGCGATAATTAATTTTAGCACTTATATTTGTAGGGTTGTGTTTGTAATTCAAAATGGAGGTCATGGAAACATCTCGTTGTTTAATACAGTTGCTGCTGGCACCTACAAGACCAAGTCCCTCAAGTGCCATGGTCTAATTCTTGCAAGCTTGTGACTGTTTCCTTTTGAAATTATCTTTACAGCTGGAACCAATCTTATCCCATATGATTTGCCAGCCATTTTAAAGTTATTTTACAAACAAAATCCACAAACTATTTGATACGCTACAAGAATTTTCTTCAATGTAGGCGACTAAAACTTTAGCAGCGATAGTGTCGCCGCTAATAACCTGTTCGGTTTGAGGCCCCAGATTATATAAATCTGGCCATTGATTAGATGCCAGATCTAAGGGTTGTGGTTTCATCGTACAATCACATTTAGCGGCGACCAGATGACCATTAGTGATAAACTTTTAGTGGCGACCCATTAGCGGTGACCTCTCGTCGCTAAAGATAACAGAGGCGAAATATAGGATCATTTGCGGCGACAAATGTCACTACTAATAGCAAAATGCTTCGTAGTGATATTATATGCACAATTCATTGTTATCTATCTATATTAAACTATAATAGTCTTGTTAGTCTAGTAAGATCGATGATTGTCACCCAAAAATATAATGTCAGTGCAAGATAAGAAGTAAAAAAAAAATATATTATTCAAAGATGAAAATCTATCAACATCAAACTTAAACCCATAATTAGAATGATCAATGATGGAAATCCATCATAATGTAAACACAATGCAAACTATTTTGCCCAAATCTTGAATTTGCCTACGATATAATCTTCCTACTCTAATAAAATAATAACTAGGGGATACGTGGCAACACTAATTTATTCTCACCAAATTTTTTTTATTTTTTTCTCTTATTAATTAATTACCTTAATTACTAATAATATTATTTAACTCTTTTTAGATTAAAAATATTTTTTTGATAAATTAAATATAAAGCTCTTTTAATTAATGCTATTTCTAAAGAGATAAATTTTTATAAAGTAAGACGTTTTTCTAATACATCAAACTTAAAAAAATATGAAATATTTTAAATTGATGTTAAATTTTTTTTAAATAAAAATAATTAAAATTACGAGTTATAATAAGAAAAATTTTAAAAATGACATTTTTTAATATTGTTTGTTTTGAGACAAAATATTTAAATTTTTTTTGGGAAAAATTTTAAAAAATTGATATAATTATTTTATTAGTTATAGTTTTTACTTATACGTAATTTCAATAATATTTTATCTTAAATATCGTTTTATAATTAATAAATATTTATTATATTTAATATTATATTTATTAAAATCGAGTAATACTCGGGTTTATTAAATCTAGTAAATAATACATGTATAGAATGTAATTATATAAAACACATTCGAATGAATTACATCCTTACTGCAAACAGAGATCTCAATTTATTGAGTTGGTAAAGTTGTTATAATCACTTGTAGATTATAGTTTACTTAATTATAAGTGTACATAAAATTGACTGACTAACTGTATATGAGTGGGGATGAGTACGTATTGATGTTAAATTATGACCATGCAAATAAATACAACAGAATGCAACCATTTTTGGATACCCTCCTAGCTTGCCCACCTAGCTGTGTGTCACGATTTCTCTACATAAAATAAATTAGCACCAACTTCAACACCCTTTTATACGTTACTCTTAAATAATTCTTTTTAACTTTATGAAATGTTTTCTTTCTAATATTTTGATGTAATACAATCCACTTACCCTTTCTTTTTTTTTTCTCACTAAATATAGTAAAATAATAATGGATTCAGATGGACATGTTTATATCATTTAGTTGACTACTACAATCAGTTTGAAATGATAGAAAATAGTTAATTTCAAGAAATTTATTTCTTGGTACCACAATTAAAAAGGATTATCGTCTACTTTGCATTATTGTTTTCTTGAACGGCATTTGATGGTTACTCAAATACTTAGAGTGAATTTTCATGAGACGGAACATCAACCGTTGATACTGATTTGATGTATGTTTCACGCCGAACTAACATCACAAAAGAGAAAACCCACCACCATGAAATAACCTTTTGAGTTTGACTTGAATCTAATACTTTAAAATTAATCCGAAGCCAAAACAATCACCTTTATGTCAAGAACCAAAAAACAAACTACGTCTATTTTGCATTATTATCTCTTCTGAAATAAGTAATTCTATCTGATTTATTTTCCTTATAACTATATATATAATGATTAACTAGTGTTGTCTCACAGCGCGCGTTGCGCACAAGATGAACGGGATAAACCGAGGCTTTTATAAACACACATTTTCTAATTTTTCCCATTCTTACCATCATAGCCATTTTTTAATGAAACGAACATAAATTTATAAATAGTATAATATAATATGTATCAAATTTAAAGGCTCGATAACAGCAATTCAGTGGGGCTGCAAACATTCCGTTTATCGAGCCATAACAACGAACACATCTTTTTTTTTAACATCATCATCGCCTATCAAATGGAGCCAACCAAAGTTAACAACAAATAGGTTCCGTCATCACTAACCATATAACATGACCATAACCAACTTGGTGATGTATCAGACGAACCAAAGCCTATCATCATTAATATAACATCGCTACCAACATATATAGGTAAACACAAAGATAATTACAATATTAGATTACGTTCTTAGACCTGAATCTATAAGCATGAACAACATATTAGTACAACGCCCAGATGATTTCAAACAATCTAACTAATACCCACACAAAGAATGGGTTTGTGAGGTAGGAGGGTGACCGAACGTGACAGCCAAGATGCAACCGACTATACCCAGCCACCCATCTCATAAACCCTTGTCTCTTTAGAACAATGAACAAACAAAGTTAAAATGCCAACTCAAACCTCAAAAAAAGGTTAAAATCGTAACGGAAAAAAGTGTGGTGGCCAAAGTTTGAATAACACAAAGTGTACTATTTCTTTCATTGGTTTTTAAATAACAAAGTTAAAATGCCAACTCAAACCTCAGAAAGAGGTTAAAATCGTAACGGAAAAAAGTGTGGTGGCCAAAGTTTGAATAACACAAAGTGTACTATTCATTTCATTGGTTTTTAAATATATAGGTTAATAATACATGATTAACTGGTGGTGAATCTTCTCAAACCACACAACATGTTCTCACATGCTAAGACATGAATATATTTTTTTAATTTATAGTAAATGAATAATTTTATCGTTGCGTGACGAATTCTATAATTAAAGTTTACTTATAGTTTTTTGATCTTTTCTTAAATAATAAGACAATTATGTTTATAAATAATAAAATTATTTACATATTTATCATTGTTTATTTAAAGTAACTAATGTACACTAAATTATTTTACCATTGAAAATAAATACGCTTCTTTTATATTAATTTGTTTTAAATTTTTATAAACATATTAAAATATTTAATCTTATTTTTAAATTCTAGACGCAATATTAAATAAATTAATTATAACTAATGATGTAATAACATAATTTTTTTGTTTACATAGGATCAATATAATTTTTAAGAGTTCTACTAAGTTTTTCAAGAAGAAAAGGATTTATATATAAACAAGTTGAAGTAAAAAATAGAAAGACAATAATTAAAATTGAAAAAAAAAAGATAAATAATAATAGAACACTGAAATAAAAACTTTTATAAAAAGTTGCAATTAAATACATGAGTTTCATTTAATACGATAGATATATTAATAATATTAAGAGATTGAATTTTTTCAACCAATTTAATACATAAGTTTCTAAGTTAGTTTTATATGACTAAACATTATCTTGTTAACACTCTTCATTCTATAATTAATTAGAAGATTATGTCATTTTCCTTATTGTTTAGTTGAAGAAATGAATTGAAGATTTGTTTAATTACTGATCTTGACTGCATAATTATTATTCGGTTTAGTTACTTAACTCACAATCATTATTCTTGTAGACTATAACTACACGTTACCTATATGTTGTCAACAAAGTTTTACAATGAGACAGGTTATGATCTTGGCATGCTCGTATATCTAGACGGATTCTATTTGAAAACTTCCAATCTTCTAGTAGAATATGTTTTCATAGGATAGCGATCCGATTTGATCGCTTCTTCAGCTAGTTGAACTATATATAAATCAGAATAATATTATGTAATATAAGTACTAAACATGATGTTAGAGAAATTAGCATACAAGAAAACAACGTTTGCATGAATGTAGTGCATATACGAAGAAATCTCAGTAAAGCAGAATGAAAGTGATATATAGTACGTGAATTATAAATTAAAACAAATAAACTAAATATCCCCCATGAAAATCTTATTGAAACCGAATAAGCTGCTCAGAAGGACAACTTTGTAGCAGCCCACGTCGGCAATCTTCATACGCCATAGGAGGGGGACAAGGGTATGCAAGAGGATCACCCCAGCTAGTAGTACTTTCTGCAGAAGAACTTGTACAATTGCTTCTATTGATGAAGTTATCCAAACTCCCAACCAACCCATGATCAAACTGCTCTAATTGTGCGGTGATGTAGTCAAATTCATTGATCTCAAATGGGTAATTGTTGAATTCTTGAAATAGGTTTATACCAGCATCCCCGTTGGCGAAATAGGGTGTGTTTGGCAACTGAGGATGGTAAGAAGATATATGTTTCTTGCTATTTTGATCCAACAATTCTGGTGGGTTTGCGATAGTGTCAAAAGGGTATTGATCAAAAGTGGGATATTGTGTTTTCACATTAAGCTCTTGACTATGATAATTAGGGTTTGCGAGTAACAAAGGGAATTCGGTAGGCCAGTAAGATTGATCAAGATTCATGCTCATGCTTAAAGATGATGCCTTTATATCTTCAAGAACATCATTCTTCATTTCTTGCTTTACCATACCATCTCTCTTCAAATATTGTTGATCTTTTCGCTGCATTCCCATAAGTTTCTTCTTTAGTCTGGTGTTCCAGTAATTCTTGATGTCATTATCAGTTCGACCAGGTAATTGTGAAGCTATAACTGACCACCTACAAACCAAATCAACCACTTAATTAGCATATGTTTGACATATCAATAAAGATTATCATTTAGAGATCAAAAGTCGAAATTTAGAAGGGAGAAATATATATTACCGGCTACCAATACTTAGATAGAGGGTGCAAATGATATGATCTTCTTCTTCAGAGAAAGATCCATGCTTGATGTTGGGGCGAAGATAGTTTAACCATCGAAGGCGACAACTCTTGCCACATCTTTTGAGACCTAAAATGGATTAAATTAAGCTCATCAAAGCTATAGATTCATCATATATTGACAACATATATGTATAAGATTATTAGATAAGCTTCTTTGAGTGTGATTTTATGTAGTTTATAGGATTAAAGAACTCGGAAACTAAAAGAAAAGAGTACCGATTTTATGAGGTAGCGCGATCCAGTTACCGACTGTACCATGCTCTTCGATGTATGACTTGAGTTTGGTATCTTCTTCAGGTGACCATGGTCCTCTTTTGACGTTGGCTTTATCACAACAAGGGGCTCTTCCCATTGTAGTTATTAGGCAGGGTTTTTGATGCTTCTGCTTCTTTCAAAGTGGAGTTGTTGGTGTGTTGGTTTTTTCTCTTTATATTCATCTACCCATGGCTTTAATTAGCGTACATAACGATCAATGATAATAACATATATGCACATACAGATATATAAATATATGTAGATGTAGATATATATATAGAGAGAGAGAGAGAGAAGCAACTGGAGAAGAAAGATGGGCCGGATAAAGCAAAAAGGTGAATGTGGAAAAAGAGGCATGTAGCTTTTAGGATATATTAATCAAATTGGATTATATTATATTAATTAAGGCGACTAAAAATTTAAGAGTTATAGAATAAGGAGGCAACCCGGAATGTACAACTGTTAGCACCAGGTATTTTCTCAATTGTCTTTCTCGCCCCTCCCGAATCTCTGCCATTTTATTTTTTTATTGTTTTAATTAAGCATTCTTGTCATTCAACTCACATTTGTTTGTTAAACTCATATAAATATAAGTTTATTTTAATTATATTTGTTACATATACAAACAAAAATGTATTACTCATATGTATTAGAAATTTCTACTCCAAATAAATGATAGAATCATAGAAATGAATATAGAAAATCCCAAAATTTCTAATTAATTAACTAAATTTGATGGTTCTTGTGATTTCAGGTAAATTAAGTTTTGGTCTTTAATTCTGAATGTTACGGGTTTGGTCTGTGGTAGTAGTACTTGTTTTTTGAAATGGTCCCTTATCCGTTAGATTTGTTACAATATGATAAAATAACTATTTTATAATTTAAAAGCTAAAATGCAATCGATTGTTAATAGTAGAGTTGATTAAAGAAAGTTAATTGTGGTAAGACTATATTTCACTTTTGGTTTTTGAAACACATCCCCCCCCCCCCCCCCCCCCCCTCTTATGGCTTAACAAACGTAACGTTTAGTATGCAGCAATGAGAGACAGAATGAAATAAATCATTAAGATAGTGTTTGGTACATAGAAATAAGGGACGTAATGAAATGAACCATTAAGGGTGAATGAATAAAGACATGTTTGGTTGGTAAAGGTAATTTAATGAACCATTACATAGTTGATTCCATTCCCTCAAATTCATTCCATTCATCCCCCCTTCTTTTTTTTCATTTCATCCCTTCTTTCATCATTAGTCACCAACGCCACCCACTCACCCACCGCCATCAACCACCACGGCCGCCAACGCCAACCACCGGCCACCACCGCCACTAACAGCCACCAGCCACCACCATCGCCCGCCACCGCCGCCGCCGGAAACCACCACCGGCCACCACCATCGCCGGCCAACACCGTTGTCGGAAACCACCACCATCGGCCGGCCACTGCCACCGTCGGAAACCACCACCGGCCACCACCATCACCTGCCACCAACGCCGCCTGAAACCACCATCGGCCACCACCATCGCCGGCCACCACCGCCGCCGGAAACCACCACCTGCCACCACCATCGCCGGAAACCACCACTGGCCACCACCATCACTTGCCACCACCGCCGCCGGAAACCACCACCGCCGGAAACCACCACCGGTCACCACCATCACTGGCCGCCACCACCGCCGCAGCCGGAAACCACCACCGGCCACCGCCGCCGCCTGAAACCACCACCGGCCACCACCATCACCGACCACCGTCGCCGCTTGAAACCACCATCGCCGGCCACCACCGCCGCCGGAAACCACCACCTGCCACCATCGCCGTCGGAAACCACCATCGCTGGAAACCGCCGCCGCTGCCGGAAACCACCACCGGCCACCACCATCGCTGGCCACCACCGCTGGCCACCACCGCCGCCGAAAACCACCATCGCCGGAAACCACCACCGGCCGCCACCGGACAATTGTTCGTTCATTTAGGTAACCAAACAGGATAATGGAATGTAATGATTCATTTCATTCCCTCATCCATTTCATTCCCTCGTTCATTCCATTACCTTATACCAAACAAACCCTAAGGGTAAATGAATAAATACATGTTTGGTTAGTGAAGGTAATGGAATAAACCATTACGTAGTTGATTCCATTCCCTCAAATTCATTTCATCCATACCCCCTTCTTTTTTATCATTCCATCCCTTCTTTTATCATTAGTCACCAATGCCACCCACTCACCCACCGCCGTCGACCACCACCGCCGCCAACGCCAACCACCGGTAGACGTGTTCAAAAAAACCGGTTCGAAAACCGGTTACCCCAAAAAAACCGGAACTGGTTTTTTGCCCAAACCGGTTTAGGCCAAACCGGTTCCAACCCGACCCAAATCGACGATTTATAATCGGTTTGGGGTATTCCCCATTCGAACCGGTTCTTAACCCGGTCCGGTTTCAAACTGGTATTCAAACCGATTTTTAAACCGGTTCCTAACCTGGTTCCCAAACCGATTTTTAAAAGTAGCCGTTGGGTAACGGCTATATAGCCTTTTTTTTGCCGTTTGAGCCCCCTTTTGATCGTCTTTTTTGTGGTTTTTTTACCATTATACCCCCAATAGGTTAGTATATATATGTAGTGTATGTTTTGGTTGAATCACAACAACTTAAAACGCTCTCAACTCTCAAAAATTGCAAAAAATGCTCAATTCTTTCATTCTACAAAAAACTCACTCAAATAGCTTCATCTAGTGCTCAATCATCCATTGGTTGTGATGCGTCTTCAAGCAACGTGGTGGTAGCAATCCTTCCTACTAATAGGAACCGCGAAGTATGGTGCAATTACGATTTATGCCAAATGGCTACCGGTCCGAACAAAGCTCGTTGCAAGTTTTATCATAAGTTTTTCAAAAAAGATGCAAACACAACTTTGAAAAACCATATTGAGCTTAAATATTGTAAAGCGTTGAAAGGTCAACCGTCTCAAGGTCAAGCTTCAATGACCAATGAAGGAAATGTTTGGGCTTATAACGTTGATGCGATTCGGAAGCAAATGACATAGTTTGTAATTCAAGAAAGCTTGCCATTCAAACATTTCGACAACGAACGTTTGACTCTTCTCATTCAACGAACTCTCCAACCACGTTACACCAATGTAAGTCGTGCTACTCTTCGAAGAGATTGTTTAAAAATGTGAAAAAAAGCAAAAAAATGAATTAATATCTTATTTTGAAAATTTACAAACCGGTGTTAACTTAACTAGTGATGTTTGGTCGACTCCTCACGGTTTACCGGACTCGTACATTTGTGTCACCGCCCATTGAGTTGAACCCGATTCATGGCAAATGATGAAACGTACGATTGCGTTTGAATTGTTTGATTATCCTCACACCAGCCAAAACATTTTTTATCTTATTGATAAAGTTATTAAAACGTATAAATTAGAAAACAAAATATTTTCTATATCTTTTGATAATGCGTCAAATAACACACTTGCGATAGATCATTTAAAATTAAAATATAAACTAATGTGTGACGGTGTTTTTTTTCTATAGTCGATGTGTTGCGCACATCATAAACTTAGCCGTTCAAGACGGTTTAAGAACCACTGAAACAGTGAAAGATAGTTTTAAAAGAATGTTACGTGATATTTTTAGCAATAACCAAAGATATAGTAAATATCGTAAGTTTTGTAAAGACGCAAATTCCAAATGTTTAGGTCCGAATTGAGACGTACCTACACGATGGAATTCCACTTGTAACATGTTTGAAAAGGCAATTGAACAAAAATAAAGTTTAATAGCCTTTCATAATAGTTTGGTAAGTCGTGGAAAGGCAAATACTTACCATCCATCGGGTTGGTTCGTTATTGAAGAAATAAGCAAAATGCTTCAAATTTTTAAAAATGCAACTACTTGTCTTTCTGGAGTTTATTATCCAACGAGTCCGTTAGTACTTCACCGAATTTACTTAATGACTTCAAAATTAAATGAGATGTCGTTTAGGGGTAGACCTTATTTGGATATGATACCCCCAATGAAAGAAAAACTTAAAAAGTATTTTAAAGAAATGCCTCCGGTTATTACATGTGCCGCTTCATTAAGCCCTTGTTTAAATTTGTCGGGGGTTGAAACTTTACTTGATAAACGTAGTTCTAATTTGGATTTAGAAGATGAAAACCCCTTTTATGCTCAAACTTTAAAAGCTACTTTTAATCAACATTTAGAAAAAATGTTTGATGTTTATTTATTAAAATATGGTAAAACATCACATATCCATGAGTCATTGAGGCATGCGACACATGCCGGAAGTTCAAATGATCTAATGTTTGCTTTATATAATACTTTAAGGGATGAATGTAATAAACGTCAACGTGGTAACACTCCAAGTAGTGAACTCGGGAGGTATGGTGGAACCAACTTCTTATCTACCATGAGTCCATAAGATTTTAAAAATTTTGACTTGTTGGCTTGGTGGAAAGGTAGGGAAGATCAATTTCCCATCCTATCCACCATGGCCCGAGATTTACTAACCATCCAAGCTTTCACGGTAGCTTCGGAATCTGCTTTTTCTGTTAGTGGCAGGGCTATATCAATAAGACGAACTCGACTCACTCCACAAGCAGTTGAAATGTCGATTTGCTTGAAGGATTTTTTGGATGCCGCGGAAAGAGTACAAGACAAATGCTCACTTGAAGGAGAATTGGAATACGAAACAGAATTATACGAGGACAAGGTAGAGAGCGGATTGACGCCCGGAATGACCGATGATGAAGCGGCATATAATGAGTACTTTCGTAACAGCTCCGGTTCTGGTGGCGAAGAATAAACGTACAAGTATGCAACGAACGAACGGAGAACGACCAGTCGTTGTTTAGTTTTTATAAAACTATTATTTAATCTTCAATGTTGTTTAAATTGTTTAGTTTTTATATCATATATCTCACTTTTATTATATTTTTCACTTTCATTGTATATCTCAATTTAACATTAAAAAAAATAATATTATTATTTTATTAATAACAATAATAATCAGTTACTCACAACAAGTAAAAAAATAATAAAAAAAAAACTACCACCATCATGATTTTAATAACAACATTAATAACAAAAATTTTCAATTAATATAAATATAATTATATATTTTAACAAAAAATTTAAATTTTCTTTAAATTTGCTTTTAATTTATATATATAAATATGATATAATATAATTTTATTTTCTTTAAATTTTTTTATTATGGAATAACCCAAAAAAATAATAATAAAACCCGAACCGGTTTGGGCCAGAACCGGTTTCCAAACCGGTCCAAATCGGTTTGGGCGGTTTGTATTATCCGGTGTTCAAACCGGTTTGTAACCCGAACCGGTTTGATGCCAAACCGGTTTTGACTTTCGTTGACCAAACCGGTTCCGGTTTGGCCAAAAAACCGATTTGTACACCACTAACCACCGGCCACCACCGCCACTAATCGCCGCTGGCCACAACCATCGCCCGCCACCACCGCTGCCGGAAACCACCACCCGCCAACACTGTCGCCGACCACCACCGCCGCCGGAAACCACCACCAGCCACCACCGCTACCAAAACCACCACCGACCGCCACCGTCGCCGGCCGCCGCCGCCACCGCCGGAAACCACCACCGGCCACCACCGTCGCCGGCCACCGCCGCCGCCGGAAACCACCACCGCCGGCCACCACCACCGTCGGCCGCCACCGTAGGCCGCCACCACTACCATAACTACTTTTATGTTTCATTCTTCGTTTTTTCATACCTAACAAACAACACAAAGTGATGATTTATTTGTTAGCGTAATCAAACTGGACAATGAAATGTAATGATTCATTTCATTCTCTCATCCATTCCATTCACTAATTCATTTCATTCATTCGTCTATTGCATTACCTCATACCAAATAAACCCTAAATGATCAACAAAATATCAAAAGGGGCAGCTATGAAAACTGCCCTTTATGTTTAAATTATTGAAAAAAATTATTTTTATTATTTAATATCCAGAAATAATTCCTTTTACAAACCGCCCAATCAACCAAAAATTATCACATTACATATCAACTGTTTCATATATTAAAGTATAACACATTGTGTATCAAACATTCAAAATCAATTCAATATACGACATCTAGACAAAAAACACGTATATACATATACAATATATAGACATATATATATATACAAAATCAATTCAGTATTTGCAAGATTATATTTACACATAAACCTAAGAACACACACCAAGTACAAACTGAACTACCCAACCATAAAGAGACATGATAATTACAACAGTAACAATAATACAAACACACATAAGATGAATTATAAAAGAACATACTAAGAGTAGGAATTATTCAGGATGGGTGCTTTGAAAGATCAACTGATTGACTATCATCCAACCCTTGATCAGCCATCAACCCTTTTATCCCCAATCACACCTCAAATCTTCAACCAAAAACAAAAACCCACGTAAGTAAAAAACATCACTCGCATACAGATCAACGAAGCACAAGTAGTGACCACCGCCATGCATTTTGCCAGCCACCATCGATGACAATCGCCACATCACCACTGCCTTGCTTTTTGCCTACCACCACCGACGCTCACCACCACCACTGCCACATCACCACTGCCTTGCTAAAGCGATTGCAACCCCAATCGGTTTAGGGTTGTGAACCATTATATATTCGCCTCTATGGTTTCATGCAAATTGTTGAAAAGCAAAATAATTTTATCTCTTGCTTTTGATAGTGCTAGAATCCGAACCTTTTAGTTGGAGGCTAATTTCTTCCTCTGTTGACTAAAACTTATAGGCCTTATAACTCATGGTTTTCTTCACATTAGCTGGTTTAAAAAAAAAAAAAAAAAAAAAAGGACAAACTTCTGATCATTTCGATCTACGAACCCTCTTGACCCTTTTTTAGTGCCCTCCATGTATAAACTTTTCATACTGTACAAAAATTGGAGCATGCTAAAAAATTTTCAATTTCTGAAAGATCAAAACAATTAATCTGTCATTGAAGAATTTCTACGTTTACCAGGTAAATGCATAAAATATAATAAAAAAACAAAAGGAGGGGGTGATGCATTACAGGTTGATTTCAATCATATACAAATTGGCTTCTTTGACAAATAGTCATTTCATATTTAAACTCCAATATAATTCTTCACATTCATACGACTTTTTTTTAAATAAAACCTTTCTTTATGTTCGAGTGGAGGATAATTATTAATATATGATCCACAATCGTTTTCATAGCATTTTTTTCTTGTTTTTACTCGACATTAATTTTTATTTGGTATGCGCAGAAGTCATTCATGAGTATCTATGTTTGAAAATTGATTTGCTGTCATGGTGAGTGCTATTTGTTCTCGAGGTATTACTTTCCTTAAGTGCCTATAAAAAGTTGACTACCTTATAGAAATTTTGGAGCAATGCATTGACTTTTACAAAAGCATAAACATGAAAATCAAACGGAAGACTTAATTAGAGATCAAAGTTGATAAGTCTCTTTAGGATAATTTATTAATAGTTTTAGTTAAAGTTTTATAATATTATTTCATTCAAACGGAAATTTCATTTATCAATGTGATCATGTTTTCTTTAAAACATGTTATATATTTGAGGGGACATATCTCTTATTTTGTACCGCTCCATCTCATCTAGAACTATATTTATGCTCTCCCAATAATATATAAGTTAATCAACTTACATCCATTCAGCAAACTATTTGATAACTACATCAATTCCATGGATATTAGTGTCCTATATGTTTTCAGATGCTGCATGACTCCTTAATATTAAGTAAACAACTTAAAATTCATATAATTAGTTGTATTAAGTAGTGATTACATAATTAGTCTTTATTTGCATCTATATAAACTTAGACCTACAATTTCATGCATATGTATACTTTCTTTCTACTTTAGCTTATACCGTTATTTATTTTATTTTTCTATTGGGACAATGTAGCGCAAATTATAGAAAGGTGTGATTGAGTATAATTCAACCATTCAAGTGTGGGGTGAAGAATTTTGGTTCGAACCCCACAACCCATGTTCCTACTCATGTTCGATGCGAGTCTAACGTTTCCTGTCCCTGACGAGCACACGTTACCTACATTGTCTTGGGTTAGAAGCAAATCTATCATCGGTCGGTTGGGTCCAGAATACAAGTTTTTACATATAAAATATATATAAATTATAAAATATAAGTAGGTGGACATTTCAGTTTATTCCTAATAGTAACTAGTTTTTTTCCTCACGACACACCTCGTGACTTTAGCTATAAGTTTGATTTATCGGAAAACATAAAAGCGCTACCGATATCGTTTCCGATAATACCAACTTCCGATAATACCAATATCGGCAAAGATGATGTTTGTTGATAGTCGATCGGCCGGTTCTTCACGGTAGCATATGATAACTGCACTTGCTATATTCTACAATACTAAAGACATACTCGATTTTTTAATACAACTCTATTTAAAAAATATATATATCGTAGCATTAAAAAAAAGAAAAAAAACTAAAGACAGTTGCACATTACGTTGTTTACAAATAGTTAACAAACAAAATTTATAACTGAAAAGAGAAATTATTAGAAGATACAAAAGGGTTCAAAATGTAAATTATATATGAGAAGAAGGCAAAAATGAGAATTGAGAAAACAACTATAACCATTAAAGTTTTGTGACAAAATTTTAAAAATCTATGTTTTGTGGCAAATTGAAAACCTCTGGACTTAAATATTTCACTTCATGAACTTTATATATAATAATAAAAACCGAAACTGAACCTTCATCAAAAGATAATGATATAAAGTTTATAAGACGTCCAAAAAAGTTGTAAGGAGTTCACATAACATAACAAGAATTAATCACCAATCACCTTTTTCACCAACGACAAAGGAAAAAAGAATACCAAAGACAGTAACATCATTATTTGCATAAAGCTATCCTGAAGACTTCAATTTTTCACACGAGCTTTATCATTATCATATGCTTTTCAAGTAGAAACTGACAAGACTTGTGTATGAATTTTATGTATATGTTGGTAATCTTAACATCATTTATATCATTTAAGTGACACGATGGTTTGGCTCAAACTTTTTTGGTGGATTGTGGTTGGTTTTGGAACCGCTTTAGATACACAAACTAGAGTTTTTGCTCATTTCTAGTTTGAGCGGATATTTTGAGAGGTGTACAAACCAGGTTTTTTTTTTTTTTTTTTTTTTTTTTTTTTTTTTTTTTTTTTTTTTTTTTTTTTATACAAACTTGTTCAGGTTTTGAAATCAAACCGGTCTGATCAATGCTAGTTAAAACCGGTTTGCGTTTCAAACATGTTTCAGAGAGGAAAATAACTCTATACCAACCGGTTAGGGTCAGTTCTCAACTGGTAGGGGTCCAAACCAGTTTGAAAAAAACTAGTTTTATTTTTTTTATTTATATTGGTTCTATCAAAAAGTTCAAAGTTAAACAAAACAATATAACTAAAATTTCACTTAATTTATAATTTAGTACTTAGAATCTTGAAACACAAAAAACGAAATTACAAGTCCTAACCTTTGAGAGATTTTTTTCAAGCGTACAAGAGAGTATTAAGTTTTTTTAAGATTTTAAAAAATAGATAGTGTTTTAAGTTGTTGTGATTCAAGCCAAAAACCCTTTACATATTTATACTAGTTAAGGGGGTAAAATGATAAAAAAAAATAATAATAATAATAATAAATAAATAAATAAAAATTAAAAAGGTCCAAACATTTGAAATCAGTTTGTAATTCGGTTTGGGAACCGAACCGCGCGGGTTGAAACCAGTTTGAGTGTAACCGTGTACAAACCCAGTGGAATGAGTCGGTTTGAAACCAGTTTTGGCTAAATTAGTCGGTTTTTTAGCTATATCAATTCAGGTTACAAACCCGTTTGTAAACCCAAACCGATTTTTTACACCTGTAAACAATACGATACAATCAAATTACTTTTGTACTCGGACTTCCAAGCTCACGAAGGTAAACCATATTTGTTCAATCGGATGTTCCATAGAAGCCCCTTGAAGCAAACGATAAGCCTATGACAAAGTCATAAGTGAAGCTCAAAATAAAAAAACCCAAGCTGTTCAAGATTTGGAAAGCAAAGCAGCTAGCCCAATCCTATATTTGCTCCTTAACCACCAAACTTGTCTAATTGTCGGCCCAATCTCATACTTGAGCCCACATCTAGCAATGGGCCATCAACACTGTGAATTGTGATCATGGATCATAATCCAAGCAATTAGACACAAGCATCTTGTAATCTAGTAATTAAGCTCATAGCAAATTCTACTTGTTCATTTAGTAAAAGCCTAAGAGATCCATATAGGAGTTCTTGGCCTTAAAAGCTTAAGGATTTAGTTATAAGTTTTAAGGGTTTTTATTTAGGGTATGAAAACTGATTACAACGAAAGTTTTTTTAATTGATTCTCTTTGGTTCCTTCTTTTTACATTTTTTTTCTTAAACTCTCCCTATATATCACTACAAGGTATAGGTCCTATAGGAATGTAGCCATAGGGCCTGTGACCCAATGGCAACGACCTATCGTCATTATAATGTTGGTGGCTATATAGTCATGGTAATGGGTCTACAAAATTGTCACGATGGGTGTCGGTGGTATAGATGCGTCTCTATAGGTTGGAATTATTAGGGGTGTGTTTTTTACCCGAACCCGAATGTTAAACCCTAACAAAATCAACCCGAATCCGATTAAGGACTAACCCGAGCAACCCAACCCGATTATTACATCAAACCGAACCCGATTTTTATAAATGGTTCGGTATTTGGGTTGGTTTTGTGAGATTCGGGTCAACCCGATTAACCCGAATATGTTATTTTTTTAAAATTTCAAGATTAATATATATGTGTGTGCATATATATGTATGTGTGTATTATGCTACCGTTTACAAGAGTTGAACACATTGATTTTTTAAACTTTACATTTCATTGTTGTGGTTTAATTTTCTTATGTGAACTTTATGGATAATCAAAATATAATGTCCTTTAACAATTTAATATGTATAATAAAGTGAACTTAAATATGTAAAATTTTTTTCAGATCAAGATACTATACAAAATTATATACTGATTACACATGTTAAATCACATACTTGTATTTTAATCACATATATACTGATTAAACAAACATTTGAGATAATAAAAAATTTAAAGTTTAACAGTTTAGTCTAAACCCGAAAACCGATTAACCCGACCCGAATAAACCCGAATACCGAAACCCGAAAACCGATCAAATATTACTTATTTGGTTTGGTCTTCGGGTTGATTTCTTACACCAAAAAACCCGAGTAACCCGACCCGAAGAACCCGAAACCCGATTACAAAACCCGAATGACACCCCTAGGAATTATTGTAGTGTATTATGATTATTTTAAGGTGACAAACATCACCTCTTTTAGAATACTGTATAAACGTACTACACTACTTTTTTAGAAGTTAAAGCTATACACACACTTATTCTGGACAAGTAACTACTAAATATAGATAACTTTGTTTACCAAATTATTATAGGTTTTTCTAAGGTGGAATGTACATATTCGACATATAACTAAATGATTTGTTTCAAGTATATATAAAACTAGGTTAGATACCCGTGTAATACACCATTTGAAAATATAGAAACTATATAATTCATAAATGTATAAATATTTTGTATTATTAAGTTACGTATTATAAAAAACAATAAAAAATAAAAAGTTACATTTTTAAGTTTATATATTCGAATACTTTTTTGGATAATATAACATACAATTGACCCGTGTAAAATAATAAATCAGTTGTATTTAATTGACACTAACCCAAAATATATAAATATATCAATAAATGTTTTTCTTTAACTTTTTTCATTTAAATCTTATTTGATTAAAAAAATATGCATAATTCAAAATAAAATATGATTACACAATTTAATTGATAATATAAAAATATTTAAATTAAACACAAAATGAATTATTAATTTAGTTTCTTAAAATAAAAAACTTAACTAAATTAATATATTAGTTTAGGCGGGAAATTGTTTTTGAGGAGTAATAGGAGAGTGTCATGTGGCATACTAGTTACTCTTTTATTATATATTATAGAACTATAGATATAGATTAAACCGACTAAACCCCTTTAATTAAAGTAACTAGAATACTCTCTAGAAATTATTATTACTTCATATTAATTTCTTTTAGCATTAAAATCTTTGTTTGCTTACCCCAGATAATACTCATATAATATTATATCTAATTAAACGTGTCAAAAGAAGTTTAGTACACGATACTAGAACAAATTATATATAAATTTATTGGTGACCTAACTTTTCGATCATCAGCATATACATATGTATCGTAGCCGGCGATGCACTATTGAACATACCTTTTATTATATGAATGAATGAATGAAAACCAAAATGTTAAATCATGTTTGTAGGTCCAATTAATTAACCATTCTTTTCAACTTTTTAAATGAGCAATTATAAAATTTAATTACAATTACTTAAAAACTAAAAAGCAAGACTTTTCTTTTCTTTCTTAAGAAAACTAATAATTTCTTAAGAAAACTAATAGTTAATCAATTTGTTATCCGTAAGCATCATAAATAGATGTTTATGAATGCGACTACATATGTAACTATCAATATACAAACAAATGAGTGTGCAATGACGACCTTATCCACCACAAAATATGAATGAGTGTTTTTAATTAACCCGTTACCACTTTTCCTTCTTTAATAACATGGTTCTTTTTATCACAACAAACAACAAAACCATGAGATCATCCACATGAGCTGTAATGGACATCTTTATCCTCTTCCAAACTTTATAGACGGGCGTTAGAGAGAGAGCGCTATATATCATCCACACAAACCCTCCATTTATGTATATTGGCAAAAGAATCCAACAAGATAACATGAACCCCATTTCATGCAAGTTGAACCAATTGTGCAACAAGGGGCCCTTCATGTGAAGTTAAAAAAATCGATCGAATAGAACAAAAAAGAAAACACAAGCACTAACATGGTTCTGTCAATCGAACCTACATCCACAATAGAAAGAGAATAGCTATTACTTCTTGACGAAAAAATTGAACAAAAATCTTTAGAAAACCATATACATAAATGGTACAAATGCTAAACAACCAAACAAGGTTATTAAAAGGGTGTGCATGAACCATCCAATTGTATACTATGAACCGGAAATATATTTTTTATTGTCATCTTGGAATTCGATCTACTTGGTGGTTGATAATTATAGGTTAATAGCATGTGGTTCTAGAAACCAAAAAGTGGTTCAAGAATCGTATCAAATGAAGACGGCATCCTCGAAAGATGATTGGGTTGCAAAAGTTGGTGGAATCATTTGTGGCATTTTTTCCATAACCAAATGATTTTGAGTACCCCATACATGTCTATCCGTCAATCATGGGCAAAACATTTCATGCTCCTCCATTCCTCAAAAAACATTTAAGATTCTTAATCTTATGTTGACATTCCTTGATTCCACACTTGGGACTTTTTTAAAATGAAATTGAGTCCAAAAACATTGTAAGTCAAGATTAGAAAACTTTAGCTAGATTAATATAACTCTTAAAAATAGGTTATATAAACCGAGAATCAACCTCTCTATATTATGAGAATTTCGATTAGGAAGGTAATATAGCACCTTGTCCCTTAAGGAATATAATCTGGTTATTAGTATGAGATCACATACTTTTACACTTAATATAAATTGATTATTTAAAATATATTTATCATCCTTAGTAACATGTCTCTATGTTACTATTAAAAAAACCTTTTTATGGTGGCATGTTTTTCTTTTCTTTGAAAAATTAAATTTTAAAAATCCAAACTTATAATTACTATTGACCGATAATAATTAATACTATTAATACTCTCAACTTTCACTTATCTTATCAATAGCCATACTAATAACATAATTATCATATATTAACACTCGATAACCATACATATGAAAACAAGAGAGTGGTTGGGGCTATTTACAGACATCTTTTTAGATGCAGTATCTACGACTATAGCTCGATGCAACTATTATGAACCGAAAACAACAAACAAGCATGTGACAAAATATTATTTGGTATTTTATCATTACATGATTGGACGTATTACAAAGTTCTATCCATCAATAGAGTTCCATTACCAACACTAGCAAAATTCTCTTAGTGATCCATCGTTAAATACCAACGTTTATTATAAGGTATATTTTAATTTATAGTTTTGTATATATATATATATATATATATATATATATATATATATATATATATATATATATATATATATATATATATATATATATATATATTTTGTGGTTTAGACTATTTGTTAAGATCTGTTAGTAACGGCAGACCTAAGGCTTGGGGAGGGGAGGGGGCAGGGGGAGAAGGGCAGCCACCCACCCTAAATTTTATTTTTCAGTGTTATATATACGTGAAAATTCCGACCACCCCTCGTAAAATTTTGAAATTGCCCCTCTAAACTTTTGAAACTAATGAAATGACAAGATTGTTTCAAAAACATTGTCTGAAGCATAATTACAATTGGGTCTGAGGGGGGCGGTGACGCTACGATAGGCCCGCGAACCATAGTTTCTCATTAACCAGTAATTTTGTATTTGAGTATAGTTTTTAGACTTTTACCCTCAAATAATCATGATGTGGTTAGCAGGAAGAAAAAGAAAAAAAAATTATATAGAGATAAATATTTTTGACAATAAATCAAGCTAAATTTATATTGGTTTCAAGATAAGATGAATATAATGTAATAGTTAATGTTTGATATTGTTTTTAAACATGTTGAAGATATCATCAAGTTTATGAGTATGATTACTTAAAACATCACATATTATCACTTTTATAAGTATAATTGTTTCTATACGGTACTTGATATATATACATATATATAGATATATACAAATTGATGAGTTTGGGATCCGTTTTAACGATGTTTCCGGCAATGAGCCGACCCGACCCAATCTGACTCGAACAGGACCGAAAAAATATGTGCTATATTGCGATAGCCAAATAACCCTTACAAATTTCCGCTTTCTGGGTCCGCCGCTATCCGTTAGTAATTAATTACTTTGAATTTTCTTATTTTACATTTTGATTTTTATCAGGATATATCGCTGATTTGTTAGTAATCAACAGATGATCAATAGAAACACTCACTATTGTTTCATTTGAGAAAGTACTACTCTATTTCTGTAATCTTATATTTTCTCTAGATTTTAAGGTTGAAAAAATGTTCATACTCTATAGCATTAATTAGTGTGTTGATCAATCATATGAGTAATCTTGAAGTTTGCTTTAATTATTATTTTGTTATTGCTCAAAAAGTCAACCTATGTATAGTAAGAAATATCAAACGTACATAGCTTTTTCGTTTTATTCATTTATTATGTTCTTGACCCAAGCTATTCATTCCACTCACACAAACCAAATTCCATTTTCCACACATTCACTCACCCGTTTTAAACGTCCTCATAGCTAGCTTTCCCCACCCCAACCCCTACCAATTATTTTCCTCCATAATATCTTCATTAAATTCTCCTTCTTCACATATACATACACCATCTTCAATTCTTCATAAATCCAATTATCAAATGGAATTTGATAGTTGTTCTTGTGTCACAAGACTAGCGTTAGGATTAAGCCTTAATTCATCGTCATCCGTCAAACTCAACACCATGAGTCCCACCAAGCAACCTTGCGCGAGCTTAGATCGCTTTAACAAGGGTGTGACCGACACCATATCGAGTTTAGAACCTTCGTTAACGTTGGGTCTTTCTAGCAACCATGGTGATCAAAACCATAGCAAGATACGTCTAGTTGCGGGACTTGGTGGTGATCATGGTATTTTGCATCAAAAGGATAGCGCTATGATTAGTGGTGGAGGTTCGTCGTTTTCAAACATGAGCGCGAAGAGGGAGCGCGAGGTTGGGAGTGAAGAATCAGAGAGAGTGATGAGTGGTGTTACAAGTGCTGAAGATGTTGAAGATGATGATGATTGTGTTAATGGTAGGAAGAAACTCAGGCTTACAAAACCCCAATCTGCTCTTCTTGAAGAAGCCTTTAAACATCACAGCTCTTTAAACCCTGTATGTATAATCCTTCTCTTTATTCACACACAATATAAACACATACAAAACCCTAAAGTATTATATTAATGATTGTTGATGATGAATATTAGCAGAAACAAAAGCAAGAATTAGCAAGAGAACTAAAGCTGAGGCCCAGGCAAGTTGAAGTTTGGTTTCAAAACAGAAGAGCCAGGTATATATTACTCATACCTAGAATTCATTTCAAGATCAATATTCAAGTTTATGATTAAATTCAGAAGTTCTTAAAATTATTTTAGACAACTTTTCTGTAGAAGATAATCCGTCACTAAACCGTCATTAAATTATCTTACTACAACCAATATTATTTTTTGGTATCAGTAGTTTTTTTCATTAGTGATAGTTTTTTTAGCAGTGAGAAATATAAAAGAAAGATATTGAGGGATGTATTCATATGTTCAATTCTTTTATGTCCTTTTTGACAAATGCAACATCCATCATTAAGGCATACCAACCACCTAGTGACTATTAGTAGTTTTATAAAATAAACATTTTGATAAGATGATATCGGTATTTTAAATTCCAAATTAATTAGTTAATTTATATTGTTCTAACAATCAAAGCCAAAGAGGGCATATTTTATTGACTCTTTATCCGAGTTTACATTGTTTTATTTGTCTTTTTTCTCTTTATAGAAAAAATAAAAGAAAAGCAAGAAGAAACAAGCCATGATGAATGAGGTTGCAACAACAGACCAAAATAATAACGTGGGCTCTTTGGTCTCCACTTGATTGCAATATATAACCACAATTATTCCGAATTATTGCTGCCTTTCAACATACGTCATTGATTAATGATTAATACTTAAAAGTATTAATCAAAATAACACAAATTGGCCTTTTGGTAATATAGATAATCTATCCTAACAATTTAGCAACTGGCATTTCTAAATTTTATTTTTATTGTTAAGATCCATTCCAGCAATCCCACTAACAAAATCATCATACATTTATACTTGTTTTACACTTTAAATCATCATACATTTACACTTGTTTTACATTTTGTTACACAAATGCTTAATTTAGCTACTCTTGTAACACAAAAACATACTTCTAATACGTGATTAATTTTTTAATTAAAGGACAAAACTGAAGCAAACCGAAATGAATTTTGAACACTTGAAGAGATGCTGTGAAAAATTAACAGATGAGAATCGAAGACTTCAAAAGGAGCTTCAAGAACTCAAAGCCCTAAAGTCATCGTCACCATTTTACATGCAGTTGCCATCAACCACTCTCACCATGTGCCCATCTTGTGAAAGGATCGGAGACACCAAACCCGTCCTCGTGAAGAACCCTTTTACTATGGCTACTAAACCACACTTCTTCGATTCCTTCGCTAATCCATCTGCAGCATGTTAATTAGCTTTCTTTTGTGGTTATTGAGTAATTACATACATATACTTAGACAATGAAGAACATTATTTAAGTCGCCAACGCTTAACCCTTTCTTTTTTTAGAGTCAAGGGTTTGGCTTCATTTAATTGGTATAGTTAAGGTGTTTTAGTAGATAGATATAATAATATCTTGTGAAAAATTATATATCTTCTATTTGTTGTAAGCAAAAAACTATCTCAATGAAATGGATCTATGATCTATTATTGTGTCTTTCGGTTTCCTAGACCTTGGGTCATGTTATGATATTTTTCACGGCTACTACACTACACTTATTAAATCCTTCTTTTTGTTGTGGATAAAAACCTTTCTCAACTATATGTGGTTAATAATTGTACGAGTTTTAATACATCATGAGATCAATCGCCAGCAAATCAGCAATGAATGACGTCATTTTTAGTCTATATCACAACTGAGCCCTGAAACTTGTGCGTATTGACAACGAACCTTGAGATTACAAATGTTTTCTACTATCATCACTTCGAGACACAAATGTAATATACAGATGGGAGTTATTATAAAGAATTATACGTTTACACGATCTTAGTTTGTATCAGTTGTTTCACAACACTCAAGCACGAATGGAGTGTTACATATATATTAGAAACAAAAACATCCTCGTTTACATACAAGGTCACTAAAAGTACACAACATAAAAGCTGATGACAAATTTAGATATTTATCAAACGAGCATCATACTCTATTGAATGAGAGCTAAGCGCTATCACAACCATTACAACTCTATACACTCTCTTAATTATCACACTTTAACTCTTTTGATCACATTCTCCCCTAAATTTTAAACCTTATATGGTTACTTTACTTCGTGTGTCTTTATCTAATTTATCAATTGTTGTACACCAAATTATATATATATATTTACATCTTGATTTCCTATATTAAAAGCATTATATACGACAGAACTATATGAAACAATATTTATTAGTATATGTTTGCTTTGAATGATTGAAAAAGGGTGTTCTAGAATAAAAGAAGGAAATCAATGTAAAAACAAAAGGAAAAAAAAGTACTCTG
Source organism: Flaveria robusta (assembly GCA_025506415.1). Lineage (NCBI taxonomy): Eukaryota > Viridiplantae > Streptophyta > Magnoliopsida > Asterales > Asteraceae > Flaveria > Flaveria robusta. The sequence continues at coordinate 18,190,824 of CM046469.1, read as the reverse complement.
AAAAAATCACCGGACATAGTTTCTAGGTAAAAACCAAAAGTTTTGGTCCAAAACTAGAACCTTTGGTCCAAAACAAGAGGTCTAGACCTAACACTAGAAGTAAAAGTTGGACTAGAAAGCAGAAGAAATAAGCTTATGGCTAAGCCGTACTACCTTACAAACACGGGCGGAGCTTCATTAGGGCCGTAGGGGGCCACCGCCCCCCCCCCCCCTCTTTTCTTCGTCGGTCGTGTTAATTTTACATCTGATAGCATTAATTTTTAGCTCAGTAGTTTAAAATTTTTAAATATGTTGAGTTCGCTCCCCCTTTTAAAATAACTTTCACCCCACGCCACCCCTATAAACTAGTTCAAACTCCTTCGCTGCGTACAAAATGTTTGTGTACAATTGCACAAGATCAACAAAAGTCACCTGCTAGACTAGACACTAAACAAGAATGTCTGGACCTCAGACCATATCTGGGTCAAGTCGTACGGTTGCATAAGAAAACGCTTATGTATGGCCGCACAAAAATAAACTACAGAAACATAACTTTTTAATAATATTCATTTTCAATCCTTTTTTTTTTTAATTTTACAACCAAACATGCCCTTACGATAATACTAGACTAGCTAACAAATAAACTTAGGATAAAGATAAAATAAATAGAAAGTTTGTGACACACAATAACAATGTGTTTATATCTTTTATTTGTTCAACACATCCAACATCCTAAAAATCTAATTCAGAAAATAAGCAAATAAATTTTCAGATATTAAGTTTTAACATACTCAATTCAACTTATCAGTTGATAAGAAACTATACATGATCATATCTATAATTTTCCCTTTGTTAAATCCATACTTCCTCAAATATCCTTCCTTTTTAAATCCCACTTTCTCCAAAACCTTCTGTGATGCAATGTTTTCATCCTCAACAAGACCTTCAATCCTCACCACATATGCTAACTCCTTAAACACCACAGGGATCACCATCTTCACTGCTGCAGTGGTTATCCCTCGTCCCCAGAATTCGCTACTTATCGCGTACGATATATGAGCGCGATGATGATCGGCTCCTGATTCTGGCTTCACGGAGATGTATCCGATTGATTTATCGGCCCAACAGATTGATCGTCGCCATGGATGTGGTATGGCAACTTCCTTGAGGTATTTGAGAGCTTCTTCTCTGTTGTTGATGGTGTTCCATCGGAGATATCGGGTTACTCTGTCGTCGCTGGCCCATGAAAGGAAGTCATCGCGGTCGGTGACGGTGAACCGACGGATTGAAAGTTCTGATGATGATAATGCCATGGTAGAGATAAGCTAGAAGAGGGTTAGAGGGAGAATGTTAAAAAGAAAAAAATAACTTTGTCCTTAAATTCTTCAAATGAATTTGTAAGCTTTTGAATTTAATTTTTATTTTTTATTTAGCGTACCGAAAACCTTCTTCAGTGACGAGCCTAACAATATTTTAATTTTGCAGATGCACACATTTAAGAAATATATTTTCATCTCAATCCTTAAAATTTAAGAAATATACATGATATGACCTTAAAACATTCACATCAGCATTCTTATTCATATTTTTATCTCTAAATTATAAGAGAAACATGAAAAAATATGTAATTTTACTTCTACATTAGGTTTTCAATCCTTATCTCCATTTTCATCCCTTATATTTTTAGGGGAAATCATATTAACCCCACATATTTAGAAATCATCATTCGTCTCTTATATCTATGGTTTATATTTTTATGAACTATTGTAAGTGGAAAAATAAAAAAATAATTAAAATAATTAAATATTATTTAATTTAAATAAGGTCAGATATGAGAAAGCTCATGTGGGATGATTGTTCTTTTTTTTTTAACCATGGGGGATGAGGATGAGAAATCTATTATGAATGCTTTTATTTTCTTCTATATTAGTTTTCATATTTTCAAACTCCATCCTTAAAATGTGAGGAAAATAAATAGTGATTCTCTAAGAATAAGGATTTACTTTTCAATCCATATTTATATTTCTCATGTTAATTTGTTAGCGTGTGTGAGTGAAAAAAAAAATTATATTAATTTATAAATAAAGAAATATTAATTCTGAAATAGTAATAAATATGATATATGAGATATGTGAGTTTTTTTAAAGTTGAACAAATTTTAGAGACAAATGTGTTTTTTAACTAAATCATAAGGATAGTATAGAAAAACTACTTTGAATGCTCATCATTTAAAGAAGAGTAAATTGTATCTTTCTTCCTTTTAGATTACCCTAATTATCACTTTTGGCATTTAAGACAGTTGCCTCAAATTTCAAAAATAATTGTTCTTTTATGTGAAAATAACTTAAATCAAGACAAAATACATTCATGGACTATGAGTTTTGTTATTTTCTTGGTTTAAGGACAAAAAATAAAATTCAAGGTAAACTCAAAGAACGAAAAATGTAATTTACTTTTTTTAAAGTAAAAAGAAAAAAATAAGTTCGTACAAGTAAAGAAAAGTTTTAACACTAGGTAAAAATAAGATATATTATCAGTTTTGTTATTTTAGTATGATTATATGTGATTCTTTGATCCGGTATTGAATTATAAGTCAAAACGAACCCATAAATCAAACTGTTTAGTCTAAGTGGATCGAAAATGTAAGAAAAAGTTTGTAAAACCAATTTGATAACTAACTCAACCAAAAACACATTTTTAAGTGAACTATGAAACTCATACATTTTTTTTTTTTTTTTTTTTTTTTTTGTGTTCTTTCTAAATTGAGGTAAAATGCAACCCTCCCTAATTTTCAATGTCCTTTTAAAAATATCTAATAAAAAGAATCAATTATCTTTTAGTGTGAAAAGAAATTAATATAACTGATGTCGTGACAACTCAAAAAAGAAATATAACAAGTAAAAGTGATGTAGTCCTTACGTTTAGCACGTCTCTAAGAAAAATTGAAGTCTATTTTGGGTGTTTCTCTTGGAAGGTTCATTTTGTGATAGGTACATAACACACTCCATTCATGTATTCATTCCCACCATCAATTGTTGAGTTAATTACATGATTGCCCCATGTGTTTGCCTATATTACAATATTGATCTCAACTTTTGAGAAATTACAGTTTTGGTCCTTACAGTTTCCCAGCTCGTAACACGATTGATCCCTGACACCAACTTCTGTTGAGCTTTTTAGTTAAGTGGATGTGAAAAGACCAAAATACCCCTTATATAACACATGAACTGCAGCATCGTCTTCGCCCCCCGCCTGTACACCACCGTCTTCGCCCCCATCGCCTTCGGACCACCGTCGCCCCCCCCCCCCCCCCCGCACCACCGTCGCCGCCCTACCGCCTACGCACCACCGTCGTCTCCGTTTCTCGATCGGTATTGATGGTTGTAGTATGGTGGTCCGGCGATGGTTCTGGTGTGATCCGGTGGTTTAGAATGTAGCCGTGATATGAAGAGGGAGGGGGAGGGTGGTGATGAGTCGAAGCTTAGGGTTGGGGTAAAGATATTTTAGACTTTTCACATTCAATTAACTAAAAAACTTAACAAAAGTTAGTGTCAGGAACCAATTGTGTTACAAGTTGGCAAACAGTAAAGATCAAACCTGTAATTTCTCAAAAGTTAGGACCAATATTGCAATATTGGCAAACCACAGGGACCAATCGTGCAATTAACTCTCAATTGTTATATTTTCCTTTTTATGATCATCACCCACCCATCAACCAAGGTATTAAACTTTTTAACTAGATGTGATATTTTCCTTTTTATGGTCGATTATGTTGGATTTTTGGAACGCTTGACCAATTAAGATTGCTCGAAGTAGGGATGAGGAAGTAGTTGGACTTAATATTACATCATGTCGTTTTTAACTCGACAACTTGGAGTGGTAATCAATAGGCAATCACATGAGCAAAAGGGCTCAAAATGTGAAATCATTAAGCATCTGACTTTGTTTCTTTTTGTCATGATTTTGTTGGTTTCACATGTATGTTGCAAAAACTACAGAAAACTCTTGAAGCGTGTGGTTTACCAATTTTCTTACAATTACACAAATCTATGTTAACCTAACTAATTCTTCCCATTCAATAAAATCTAATCTCACTATTTTAATAAAAATGTAAGTAGAATAAACATATAACAACACCATATTCGTACTCACCAAATTTTTCTCATTTCTATCTATTATTATATAAATTAAATAATTATATTAATTACTAGTAATATTATTAATTCTTTTTTAGATTAAATAGTTATTTAATAAACTGATAAATATATCTTTTTATTAATGTTATTTCTAAAGAAATAATTTTTTATAAAATAAAAAAAATTTCTAAAAAATCAAATTTTTTTAAAAATACAAAATATTTTAAAATTGATGTTCTTAATAAGTAAAATTTTTATAAACAAAATATAATTAAAATTGAGATTTATAATAAGAATTTTTATTAAAATGGCGTTTCTTTAAAAGTTTGTTTTGAAACAAAATTTTCATTTTATTTATAATAAGAAATATTTAAATCATATCTTATCTTAATATATCAATTTATAATTAATATAATTTTATTTTATTTAATATTTTTTATTAAATTCGTGTAATACACGGGTTTACTATATATAGCAAGTTTTGAAAGTCTTGATCTCTTTTAATTTCTTGTTTTCAGCAATCTTCTACTCATGTGAACGCGTGTTGTTGTAATCTATTGATTCTCTCCCAACTGTCGAGATAATGAGATAAACAAAAGCATCATATAACTGATATTGTTCAAGAACGCTATTCTATGCCTAAAGTATAGACACCAAAACCGTACCAATCAATGGAGCTTACTTCATTGCCATCTCTTCTTGCTCGTCCACAAACTCGAGAGAATCACCATAATATTTATAAGCTTCTTGCCTGATACTTTCTGAAAGTCGGGTTTCTCCTTTTGATTCTAACTGCGCGACTAATAGTTTAAAAGTTGACCTATCAGGCTCGCAACCAACCTCTTTCATCAACTCAAAGCAATCCATGGCATGCTCCAAGAGGTTGTAACTCATCAAAGTTTCCAATAGTGCATTAAACCCATCTGTCTTGGCCTCTAATCTACCTTTTTCTCTTTTCAAATCAAGAACAATGATATCAACCTTTTCATAAAAGCTATTCCGTGCCAAAACCAAGATTATTTCACCATATAATGATATCTCGGGCTTATACCAATGTTCCTTTTGAATCTCTGCAAAAACCTATATCAAGAATAGTGAATGTTAGACATGGTTTGATTTTAGCATTAATAGAAAAACTCTGTAAGTAAATATATACATATATATATGTATGTGTGTGTGCGCACGTGTAGGGGTGTTTAGTAAAGAACACATTTTAAGTATAAGACTGCAAGAACCGCATAAATAGTTGCACCTAGTGTTTTACCGGTGATACATAAGATGGTTATGTGACTACATAACCGCCACTTTTTCTCACACTATATCTGGCATGTGTTGGCAGATCTCGTGGTTCTCAAATTAAATTTCTTTTGAATTGAACGCTCCCTTTAATTTTGTTTCTGTCCCTCTATATATAGATAATCTTTTTAGAAGCATAGCAACTTTCTTTGTTTCAAACTTAGTCATTGAACTTTAAGCATCATAACTAAAACCACCATCTTTCGAAAATTAGGTTCTTTTGAGTAACTTAGGCAAAAAAACTTAACGAATTTGAACAGTTTTCATAACAATTTCTAGATATTGGATGGTTTTAGTCACGATTCTTCCAGTCCAGTTTTAAAAAAACTAAGGTCATGATACTACAAACGAACTGACCATAAGGGCCAGCAGGCAATGATCTTGTCGAAGGAGCTCACGGAGTATGGCCATCATATCAAACTTTAGTAATCTACTAAACTTGGAGTTGATCACTTGCTGTTGTTGGTGTTCATCCGCAGAAGATTTAAATGCGCGTTTGAGAGATTGAATTGTTTGTATGGCCTCGATGCTGAGATTTCGTCCTTTCTGCAAGGGCTTCCTGTTCTTGCTTCTGTCTCTCATTGTTACCCGCATCCTTCCTCTGTCCCTCTTCCCCACTTCAAGTGACGAAAATCCCATAAAACCACAAGACGTTCTCGCTTGAGTGCCGTACCCAAACCCATAACCACTGCAACTAATACTCCTGATTGCCATGCCTGGCTACACTGAAAGAGACACCAAGAAATGTATGTTTTCAGCCAACTTTCAAGTGTTCCTTCACATTTGGATACAGTTGTCTTTAATATTACAACTTGTCAAGCCTGTAATACGTCTAAAAGTGGGAAACTGGTAGGCCTATGTCGGGTCGGTTAAAATAAATAAGCAAATTTTAAGAACTTGTAAAATGGGTTCTGGGTCAACAAGGTCAGATTGACTCGCTAACAATCTTTTGTCCATATTTATACATTTCATTGATGACCTACTCGACACAATTCTAAGGGGCAGTTGAGAAGATCCAGTGGAAGAGTAACAGTTAAAGAGAGAGTTAGGAGTGGTTTTTTATTCGTGCTCTCAAAAAATCTTTGTTCTTACACTACACAATCATACATACAATAATAACCATATAAACCAACTGTCATGAGGTAGTTATGGAAGAGACTAGAGTAGCAAACTTTCATAGACATTAACACATATCAATACCCTCCCTCCCTCACATGGATCCTTGTCCCCAAGGTATCGTATCGCGAGTAACCACAGCTGAATTAACCAACTTAACTAGAGCAAGGTTTCATGTTTTTCATCTGTCGGTAACTTTTCATGTTGCTAGAACTCAGGTGAGTTACTAGGAGTAGGAATAAGGATAGGAGCATGATGTTTCTTGAGAAAGTGAAATAGAAAGCGGAATGCAATGAACATTTAGGAGAGAGTCTGGAAGTATATTCAATAAAAAACAAGTCTTTTTCCCGAAAGTTTATAACTTTGTCATGATACCAGGGCCCAATTCCGATTTGTGACTTGAGTTTTCCATTTGATTCTTGTTCAATACTTTGTTCATAGTTACTCCCAATAAAGAGCTTTTCATATCATTTCTCTAGACAAAGGTGATTCTTTTTTAGTTCCCTTGGAAATTCTATTTCCATATTGTTGAGCATAATCCAACAATGTGTTAAATCTTTCAACTTTCAAGAATCAAGAACCAGATGTGTGAAGATTTAAAGAAACTTCTTACCCAAAAGTCAAAACAAAACTGCTAGCCGACTCTAATTAGAACATGAGTTAGCTACCCATACTTTATTGTGGATTATAACTTGTGTTTCATCTTACCAATGATTCCTAGTGCAATGTATAGTATGATTTGCTATATAAACAAATATACCAATTTCTAACATACTCAATTCTATCAATTTCCCAAGCTATAGACCCTACCTCCTAACTGAACAACATTAGGGGTTAACAAATTTGGGGATTCTGATTAGAAATTAGGGTTTATAGATCACAATTCGATTGATGAAGAAACAGAAACCCATTCAACACATCCCAATTAGCAAACACTTGAAACAAGAAACAATTCATTTCATTATTATTTGTATACCAATGTGCATAAACCCACAAGAAACAAGAAGCTCATTCAAAATACTAGCGATTTGAAATGGGAAACTTACGGCCCTGCGAGAAACCGATAAAGGGTTTGATTTCTGCAAAGTTTGGTCGACGATTCGATTAGATTCGAGGAGAAACAAGAAACTAACAAACGTCTGCAATCGTTCGATGTATCGATTGATTCTGTCGTTCCAGACTGATACAGGCTTAATATTGTTGGGCTTATGTATGCTAACAAAACTTGGGCCATATGGGTTGTTTAGTCTATCTTTATTCTGTCTGACTGTCTGCATTACAATCATTTCAGGTAAGATTGCATACCAAATGTTTGATGAAATGACTTGAGTAAATTTGATTTTATAATATGACTATGGGCATTCTCAATCCTATGTCATTCCTTACTGTGTGAGACTATTTTTGTATGTTTTTATTGACTTACATTATAACTATGTGACCTTGTGTGACCATGATGTCCGACTTTTAGTCGAAGAAATACACAAGGTCCGAGTTTGTTGCTGCCCAAATAGAAATTGGTGTGACCCAACAAGAAGAATGTGAAAAGTGTTTGAAAGCCATATATGCTCGAGAAACAATGGGTTCCTCGTCACTCTTGCATATATCATATAGGAATGCCTATCAAAAGTACATACCAAAAGTGCTTGAATCACTTGTATCACACTCATAAAGAATTTGGGTTACTCATTTAATAAGTCTTGTTCATAGGGGGTCCAAAGATGTAGGACAAAATAATAAGTAGGACAAAATGGCTTGTTCATAGGGGGTCCAAAGACGTAGCATAATGCCTACAGGATGGGTTTGTGACACTATATCATGTACCTCATAAGGTCACAACCGGATTACAAAAGGTAATTGTTAGGAAATTAGAGGTTGAAGCTACTCAAAACATTAACCATTATTTGATTAGGTTAATTTATTATTGAAGTAATAGAACATACAAAATAATTCAACTATTAAATACACACTCAATTGTTAGGATATTTGCAAGTTTTGCTATGTACAACCCCTCCAAAGATCCTTTTAGGGACTTAACTGTCAAGATGATCAACAAATTGTTAAACATTTCAAGTAAGTTTTGTTAGCACCAGCCTAGACTACTCCTTTTGGATGACAAGACATTTTCCGATAGACTGCACTTCTGAAGACTACTTCCGACTCCTATGCACTATCAACTTTCGAAGCACTGTCTTGTGTCAGTTCTGATAAGTAGTGGAACAATCATAACTTTGCCATTATAGAAGATCATTTGCTCATCTATCATTTGGTTATGTTTATCTTGTTATTTATTTTATGTTATCCAATAACAATACAAAATCCTAGTATGTCATATTGTGTAAATCATTGGCTGAGATTAAGTCATTGATTAGAACCTTAGAGTAAAACAATGTAAATAGTTTTTCTTTAGTTTTCCAGCTGGTTGCCGTGTAACCGACTGTAGTTCTTAGTATAAAGCATCTTAATGTAATAGTTGGTAGTTTACAGTTTTTATACTTGCTTTTACGCACTATATTGTAACTTGTAATATTGAGGGAAATATGCAAAAAATTTGAAATAATTCCCTATTATTATTTATTATTTTATTTGCATTGTAAGAGTTGTTAACATTGATTAAGATCACGGTCTAACACGTATGAAAGGAAATTTGTTGAAGATTGCTTATTTATCAAACGAGTGAATACGAAGCAGATTTTATGTTTGTTTAACTAATTTAACAAACACGAAGAAACTTCTGAAGCGCTCATTTATGTTCACTTTTTATGTATATAAAAATATATATACCTATACATAGCCTAAACGTGAACTGTATATAAGATAGTAAATATTCTGTATATTTGAACTTTGATGTTTTTTAAATAGGCTATATTATATATATATAATAATTTTTTTCATATATGTTTAGTTATAAATTACAAAACCAACATAAACAAACAAATATAATTTCTTAACAAATAAACACAAAAAATTATTTATCTATTTAAGTGATCATGCTCATTAATTAGGTTAAACCTAAACAAAGAACATGAACGAATTAGCCATTGTTTATTTTTCATGTTCGTCTACGTCAATAGTTAAAAAGGTCTCATGATCATAACCTTAGCTAGGACCATCCTTTTATATTAATGTCTTGTAAATATGTGTACGTATAAGTATGTAATATACAAGTGTTGGGAGTAGAAACGGAGGACAAGATTGTCCACACTCCGTTTAGGGAAAGTTCTAGACATAAAGGAGCGGCCTTAAGGGGAGGCAAAGACCTTTATAAAGCGAAGCTAACTTTGGATGAAGACAAAACCAACTAGCCTAATTCCGACCCAAGCCTAATAAGCGAGTCCAACTATGATGGTGCATTTGAACAACACTAATAATTGAGCCAATGCATCATAAAAATATGTATATCACATATGCATGTAATATAAGTATGCAAGTGCATAAGCTAGGGATAAAGAGAATATGAATGTATAGTTTCAAGTTATACCGACGAAGAGGTCCAAAGAGAAGCGTGAGACCCAGGGTGGATACACGTAGAAGTGAGGGGTGGAAAGACCCCCACTCACTTGAATGCGACAAATGTTAAAAATAGTGTGAATTTGCTTTTTAAAATCTTATGTATCCACATGACCTATTTGGAATCATTTTTGTCTTGAACTTTTTATGCAAGCCCCATTAAAGAAGACAAAAACATGAAAAATTAAAAAGGAGAGCATGTTCATTTGCTAGATCCATATGCATATCCTTTGTAATCATTATTCCCAAAACGAACAACTAAAAAGACAATTTTGTTGGCCAATAATGAAAAGCCAAATTTTAATTATAATAACAATGATCAAACTACAAAAGATACCCTTTAATTCAATCGTATCCTCATTCACCTTATTGCTCTGTAGTAAAGATTTATATTTACCAAGCATCCAGTGTAACTAGACACTCCGGTACCTTTCAAAAGTGATATGGGATCAATCTTGTACAATTGTAAGTTGAATATGTATTATTTAAAGTGATAAAAGTTTGTTAAAAAGGATTTACATTTAAAATTGTCTCTATTGCCAGTGAGATTATTATTATTTCTTTTTTCCTTTTAAAGCATGTAAGAACATAAAATGTTACTAAAAGAATTAGTTCACGAAATTACAGAAATTGAAATTAAAATAATTTTTAATAAAATTATGTTTGGTTAGAAATAAAAAAGTTAAAATGATCTTAATTCTTTCATTAGAAGAAATCCTAACATTCGACATTCCTCATTGAAGGAAAGTTTAATTCCATTCAAAATCTCTCTTGTTTTCAATAGGTCCTTTGTTCTTATAGATGGTTCTTATATTTAACATGACCTCACCCGCTAGCAATGCCTTACCCCTCAATGTGGCCACTCTCTACCACCAACCCACACCCCATCTCTAGCATCCAACTTCATCTCATCCCACCACAACTTTGTTTCTAGGGTTTTAGTAGAAGTTCTAGATTGTGAAGAGACAAATACGACTATGATAGTGAAGAAGAATATAATAAGAAAACAAAGACAAATAGTCCTTATAAATTGTAATAAATTTAATTCATTTGATTAAGAAAGACATTATTGTGACAAACGAATCGATAACCACAATTTAGTATATGTACAAGAGGCATTACATGTGTTACACAACGGTTTGATGGGTCAACAATTTAAAATGATCATAACTAAAAACAATCCACTATTTGTTGTTTATAATTTACTATAAACTTTCGTTATGTGATCCTTTAAATTCTTCTATTATTTATTTATATGTATTAAATTAAAATTATTAATTTTTACAAAAAACTTTTCTTGAAAATTCAAATACATCGTTGTGATAACATTCAATATTAATCAATATAACTTTTATTACAAATCTAATCTTATTCAATATAATAATATTGTATTTATTATAATTAAGTTTATAATATAATTTATGTGAAATATTAACAGAAATTTAAAACAATAAAAGAGCATATTCTAAACAAAAATATCTCCTAGGCACATAATAATCTAGGTAATATCAAACGATTCTTAATGTACTCTTCTTAAGCACCTATTTCATACACTTATCTTAAAGAGAAAGAAAACATATTAACATAAACAAATGAGATTTTAATCTACTACAAATGAGATTTTAGTGGATGGGTTGAAACGTTATATTCCAAAACTATTAATAACAGACAAAAGGACACAAAGGCCCCTCCCTTTCTATTGCTTTTGTCGATAAACCTTTTTTTGTAATCTTTCCATCCATTACTAAAATATAAAAGGCACAGGCCATCGGGTAACTTTTTACCATATTATACTCACTATGGCCACACCACTTATTTTTCCTTTTACGACAACTTTCTTATCTTAAAGGACTGAAATTGTAAAACAAAATAACCGAAGGGCCAAAAAGAAAACTTTCTAAATTTACTATTCTCATCAGAATCTTGCATCTTCAAAGCCATGTAAGTCGCCGACTCTATTAACCGACTTCCTCATCATCGCCACTTTAGCCAGCTTATCAGCCATTCTCCAAGCCGACGTCGGCGTCAACGGCTCACCTTGCCCCTCATATTGAACTTGAACCTTGAGCCGCCGTTGCAACTCGCACAACTCGGCTTCTAACCCGAGCATAAACCCATTTTCACGAGCCGAACAGGACGGCTCCATCAAGCAGCGAGCTGAAACAAGAACATTGTACGCGCCGGTTAGATCGTTTCCTTCCCTTAGCCGTCGTGACTCGGCCAAGGCTCGAGTCGAGATGAAAAGCATTCTCAGCCGTTCGATAGATGAAGCAGATGATCTAACGGTTGTGGGATGAGGCACCATCAAAGGTTGCTGTGTACCGTAGATGATCTCCTGACTCGATGATTCTCTGTAACAGCAGCGCACGGATAGTACTCGGTGGGACCGCACCGCCGACGATGGTGTTTTCAATTCAACCAAAAAGTCTCTCTCTTCGCCGGCCGACAACTCTCCGACATCGACGCTACTGGATCCGACAACGGTCGGCTCCGGCGCCGGTGAATACACGGCGGCGATTACCGCCGGAGTTAATCCTGAATCAAGCTCTAACTGCAGCCGGAGATCCTGAACCACAACGTTGAGTAAATTGAGTAAATTTGCTATGCGTTTTGCTGACAGATGATCTTCTGTTATCTTGAGTGAATGTATGCGAATGTCGATTCGGGAGTGAGGATAACGGACAGATGAAATTGAAGATTTGTGGTTAGATTGTTCGGTGAGGAGGATGATGGTGGATATGGGGTTTTTCTCCTGTCGATCTAGTAGGACTTTCACCGCCTTCTTCACGGCGTCTTTTGAGCTAGATGAACCTTCGAGAACCGCCATTGCGTCGATGATGCAACGGGCGGCTCGCTTGCCGCTCGTTGTCATCCTTCTCAGTGGTTGTAGCCTCTTGGAATGTGACGAAAATGCGACGATTGATAAGCGGTCTGATGATGAAAGTGATGAAATGATTGATCTCATTGCTTTTTTGGTCATCTGTAGGTTTTTACTTGTGATTTTGCTGCTAACATCTATAACTGTCACCAAATCGATCGGAGCTCGTTGTGTTTTCTCTGGTGCAGATGGAGCTTTTACCTTGAGAACAACCGCATACGTCTCGTGTCTCCGGGAAGCAGCTATAACTGCTGCCTCTGGTAACAGACGAACTTCTACATCTCTCTTACGATCATCAACAGGACTAGTGTTATTGCTTCCATTAACACAAAATCCTCCAAACTCTCCAACAGAATCCTCATCGCAATTTTCATCGTATTCCGGAATTGGATTGAACCGAGCATTTGGTGTCAACGACACCAAAGGCTCATCATCATTATAAACTTTCAAATCACGTCGTACCAGATGTTGGCTGCGCGATTCATTTCCATCAATGAATCTCGCAGCCAACTTCTGTCTGGTCTGTTGTACACCAAACCCCTGGTGTAAGTGTTGACAACTCACGTCGTCAACACACAACAGAGGCAGTTCTTTCCACAAAGAGCTGCACACGGGACAAGCAAGGCTCCCTTGCATCTTCACATGATCAGATATGCACGGATAGTGAAAATTATGCAAGCACTCTGCAGTAAAAGTAGCCATTCCTCTTCCTTTCTTCACGCTCCGCAAGCATAATCCACATCTACGCTGCATATTCACAAACCAAATCACCATTAAAATGATCATTAATTGATTCATTTCCTTCCGATGAGCTAGCTAGCTAATTCTTACCGTACGAAGGCTAAGGCCGGATTTGAGAAAAGAAAAGGGGGACCTTGGAGTGCTCTTGGTCTCGTACCGAAGCTCCGGACTGAGAACCACCGCCGGGGACTGCGGGGCCGTGGCGGTGGTTCGACAGCGGAGGGTCGGGCTAGAGACCGAGTGAGAGCGGGTATGATCATATTGAAGCTCATCGGTGGCGGTTGAATCGGGTTCTGGAGGGATGGATGTGCAGAAAACTCTTCTCCATTGTAACACCATGTTCTTTACTTCTGTAAAGTGGTGTTGTTTCTGTTTGTAAATCAAACAGTTGGATTGTTATGAAGGTGATTTATTTTTGTATGATATCTTGGGAATGTTTAAATATTAAAATGAGAAAAGATTGGCATGAATTAGGAATATTTGTAGGAGGGACACGTGGCGGGCTGGTTTTACTTTGAGGTTAATGCTGTGGAATTTTAATGAAATGAACGATGCTGGAATGACAGGCTGGTGTATAGCTGATAGCTATCTAAGTCAAAGCTCTCGGATATATAATCTTATCTTAATCTTAATCTTAATATATAATAAAAGAAAATAGGTTTTTACGAGTTTTTTACCAAAACAGTATAAGTGGAAAACTTATTTAATAAAATAATGTAGTTTGAAAAATATTTATTAAAATAATGTAGTTTGAAAAATATTTATTAAAATAGTGTAGTTTAATTTTTTTTTATTTTCTCACTCTTCCTATTAACTACTTTACACAAGATTTTTTAATATATTTTTTTAATTGTTTTAAGGATCATATCTTTAAATTTCAAGAAATTATTTAAAAATAAAACTTTTTTAGTTTTTCAAAAATATTTATTAATCTCTTTCAGATTGTTTTATAAGAACAATTTTTGAATCTTTAATCATTGTATTGAATAGAAATATTTTTTTATTTCTTTTAGCTTTTTTAAATCAGAATGCTTTTTTACTCCTTACATGATTTTAAATCGAAATTAGAAAAGTTACCTAGCGTGTTGTGAAGGAGTAGTTTATCAAAAATAATAACGACATGCTTTTTTTCACCACAAAGAGTTGTTATATGAGCGCGCCTATATTTGGACCCCACACATTATAGTGCGTTAAACCGCTAATTTTTTTAAACAAAATCAAAGTGAAAAGCATTTGACCATATATACAACAAAAGTGTTATAATTTGTAAATCGCGGTTGTATATATTGAAACGTTTATATAACGGAGGTGATTATAATTTGTAATAGAGAAAAATAAAATGCCTACTATACTAAACAAAATGTTACATGAATAAAAAAAATTAAAAATTCTGGAACGAAATTATTATAGAAAAGGTAAAAAAAACAAAAGAAACTAAAACAAAAAAAATCTCGACTTAAAAATATGAAATGAAATAAGAAGACATTTCTATTGTAATACTATTAGACATTTTTTAAAACGTTATTATAGTTTTATGGAAAAAAAATTAAGAGTATTTCTGGAAAACTAAAAAAAGTTTAATATAAATAAAATTTTTTAAATGTAAAGATATTATCCTTAAAAGTAATAATAATTTTTAAAAAAACTTTTTAAGTAGCCAATGAAAGTGGGAGTGAGAAATAAAAAAAATTAAAACTACACTAGTTTGGTAAATATTTTATCAACTATACTATTTTGGTAAATAAAATTTGTAAATACACTACTTTGGAAAAAAACTCGGTTTTGACACATGACAATATTTTAACACATGCATTGCCACATGACATCTTCACAACAAACAAATTTCATGTGTCATTATATTAGCCATATGGTTTTAAAAGAAAATACTTAAATAACATTTAATGTCTAATTAAGCGACATTTCAAAATTAGATTTTAAAATTTAATAATTGAAACAAGAAATTTAAAAACTTTAAATTTTTAAATTTCAAATTCAATCTGCAATTAAATCTAAGATTTTATTTAAAAATAACTAACTAAATTTGTTAAAATTTTAAAATTTAACACTAACAATTTGAGTATTCAAATGAAGCATATGTATCTTACAAATTTTAAATTATATTGGTAACAATACATCTAAGTATTTTGGATAATTAATTTCAAATTTTAAAATCTTCTATATTTTAACAATATCGTATAATAATTAATTGTCTATATTATATAACATAATACCATTATTTTATTATATATACAATAATTTTTTCTGTTTATTATTCTTTCATTATCAAAAATATATGAATTAACTTCTCCTATGATCAAAGAGTCTATGTATTGTGTATGAATATTTTCTCTTACTTCTCTATTATTCAAACAATCATTATCTTCAACTTATTTCGTATTGCATTCAATTACAAGATTACATACACTTGGAATTAAAAAATATGTTTTTAATGATAAACCTTAATATTAATATTTTTTTCTCTTATTACCATAACTTTCACTTCGTTTATTTTTTATTTATGTATACAGCTTTATACATTATTGATAAACCATCAAGTTACCTTGCTCAACAGGACATAATCAGTATTATAATTAACTTTCTAAAAGGATCTTAAGATATCACGTCGTGATTTGTTTATGGAGACAAGCAATGTATAATAATCCGATAGAAAATTACTCTATTAAGTTTATTGTGGTTGAGGATAAGGTATTGTTTAAATAGTCGAATTGTTATCTTATTCTTTTAATATTTATCTTATAAAACATATTTTCTATATATCCTTAATGGTTTACATTTTTAATTATATAAAGCTACAATACATAAGAATATTTTACCTACAAAGATCATCAATGTAAATTACTTTTTATTTAAATAAAAATTATTTTTAAAAATATTATTTTTAGATTGTTCAGGTTTTTAAATGTTTCTCTAAATATTTTGAATTTTTAAATGTCTCTCTTAAAACTTACTAATTTTTTAAAGATACTTTTTAAAAAGAATTATTGTCTTTCTTAAAACCATTAGGTTTTTTAAATTTAATTTTTGTAATTATTCATTTTCTAAATATATTTTTAAAAAAATATTAAAAATGCCATTTGAAAATTAATTGTTTCTAAAAACTACGTTTAAAAAAGTGGTTGTTTTTTAAGGATGCTTTAAAATATAAATGGTTTAAGAAAAACTTTAAAAAACCAAATAGTTTTATAAAAATATTTAAAAATATCAAACGGTATTAAAAACAATATTTCAAAATAGACGGCTTAAACACGTTAAAAAGCAAACATTTTATAAAATATTTTTAAAAAATTTATTCTTGTATTTAAAATGTATTTTATTATATAATAAATATATTAATAATGAAATAATAAAACTATTAAACATTAATAAACTTTTGAAAAACAAGAATATAAAACTTTCCATAGTAAAAATAATACTATAGTTTTAAAGGTAAATTAAATTGATGGTCCGACATGGGTAAAATGTTAATTTCATAAATTTTAACATTATTAATTGTTAACTAATAAAACTTGAGACCACAGATGAAAAAAAAAATATTGAGAATCATATTCAGAACTTTTAAACTTTAAATACCATATCTAAAATTTTTACATAACATAAGGACCATGTATGTAAATTACTTTATCTTAAATTTAACTATTTCAACCCATGTAACACACGGGTGTTTAGGCTAGTTTGACATATATGAAAAGAGTTGTCTCAAAGATAAAACACCTATTAATTAATTAATATATATATATATATAACTATCTAATTAAGTGAATATTTTGTTAAAGCCATCTAATTTTCAATTCTTCGATGTTAATATAGTTTTGGTTGCGTTCGTAAATATAGTATGCGTTCAGTTAATAATCATTATATGTCGATAGAGTTATAAAATTTATTCTAAGTGATTACTGAGTATTATTATTAATACTAGATTAGAAACCCATGTATTATATGAGTAGAAAAAAATCAACATATTAAAATCATTAAGCTTTAATAATATATTGTATGCTACATGTCATTAGCCATTAATAAAACAACAAACGATGAAAATTTAAGAAATTATAAATAACAAATGATAAAAATCAAGAATTATAAAATTATATTCTAAGATAATATATAACTGAAATCTACCAATTTAGCATATTTTAATAATTATTAGAATAAGAAGATTTATATTTTGGGTATCTAATTATTTAGTTTACTTAATTAAAAATATTTTCATTTAATAGTAGAGAGAGGCGGGAAACATTAATTTAGAATTTACCAGAAGTTGTCACGTGTCCCTAAAAACCTTCTTTTATTATATAGTATAGATATAGATATATATGTTAAACAAGAAGAGTTGACACATAGAATTATATACTATGGCTTCGTGATTTTTCATCAAAAGGATATGTTTATGATGAAATGTTAACGAAAGCGTATTGAGTAATCTTTGACCCTTTAGGACATGCATTTATGTTTGTATCATATGCAAGATGATGTGGAAGGACCATTCAAGAACTTAATTAGAGCCATTAAATGTTTCAAGACATGTTTTAATTAATGATTGTGATGAATCAATTTTGCATTGGATATATATTTGTTCTCCTTATCATCAAAACTTTTTCAAACTACATCTTTACTCCATGTTTCTACTCTAAATTAGAATGCGGTATAGTACACGGATCTTTTAGAGATAAGATTCAACCGGGGGAACATGAAGTAACTAAACGATGTATTTTTGGTTGAATATATATATATATATATATATATATATATATATATATATATATATATATATATATATATATATATATATATATATATATATATATATATGCGCTTTGAAACTTTTTTTCTAGCGGCCAACGAATAATTTTTAAGCCCGATCATCCTGGTAAACCCATTGGCGAAAGGTCACTCATACCTGCGAACACAAACAGCGTTGGTGACCCAGCCCGCCCACCATTGTATAGGAAACCCATCACTTAAAGGTCTGTTGTGGTAAACCTCTGGCCCAATCTAAACATATTATACCAAATAAAACTTGAACACGAGACTTGAATTCATAACCTTTACTTTGAAAAGTCATGAGTGCATTCTTCAAAATCAATTGATTTAAGATTTATTGTCGAATTATATGCCAACATGTCTCTTTTTATATCTATCTACTATAATAAAATAGTAACTAAAATAATATGTATCAACACCACATTGATTCTCATCAAAATGATCCCTCTTCTCTCTTCTATTAAATAACCACATTAATTATTATTAATATTATTCGTATCTTTTTTAGATTAATAATATTTTTTTATTAAATTATGAAAGAGATCTTTTTATAAAATTTATTTTTAATGAAATAAATTTTTATAAATAATAAAATTTTCTAAAATATTAAAATTTGTAAATACAAAATATTGTTAGTTTTGTTAAAAAGTAACTAAAAATAATTAATATTGGATGTTATAATATGAAAATTTTTAAAAATCTCATTTTTTATAAAGGTTTGTTTTGAAACAAAATCTTTAATTCTTTTTTAGAAAAAATAAAAAAATTTAAAAAATGATATCATTGTTATATTATTTATAGTTTTTTACTCATACGTAGTTTCAACATATCTTATCTTATATCTTTTTGTAATTAATAAATTTTTATTTTATTTAATATTTTATTTATTTAACCCGTGTAATACACGGTTTTATTAAATTTAGTTATTCATATATTTATGTGCCAACATTGTTGAATTATGTGCCAACATTACTTTGCTGAATTGATTGCTTTATTAATTATTCTGTTATCACAATTAATGAATAGACAGAATTATGATCCACCAAACATAGTTTTGAGCGTTTTTATCTAGTACTTGCCCTCTTGCAATTAAGAGCATCTCTAACATCAAACACTTAAAACACCTCAATACCCTAAAGAATTTTATTTTTATTTTAACAATGCTCCATGTTCAAACACCTCAATACCCTAAAAAGTATATATATATTTTTAAATATTGTCGGACCCTTCGTTTGGTTTCAAATGTCCACTCCAACAGATCCCACTCCCGTGTGAATTTTCCATTGAGGCCATATAAGCATCGTTAGAGGTGCTGTAATGTCATATTCATCTCTAGTTTCATTTAAAACATTCGTTCTTGTCTTTGAGGGGATGTCAAAATCGTTTTACATTTGAAACTCGATCAAAATTTGCTCAGAAATTCGTTTGTTCGATTTTGGTTCGATTGTAAACGAGCCGAGCGGTTTGGTTTGGTTTGTAAATGAACTGAGTATGAGCAAAGGTAAGCTCGATCGTTGCTCGCTTATTTTCGCTCGATTTATTTTTAGTTATTTAATTTATCTTCCTACTATAATAAAAGTTAAATAAAGAGGGCACATAAAATCACCTCTTCAAACGCCTTAGGGCCAGCAAAGTAGCAATCCCAATGCCCAAAAAAAAAAAAAAAAAAAGAATGAAAGAAAACGAAAACCCACGTTTAGAAGGAATGTCGAAATGTGATAGTAAAAAGAGTTTGGACTTGAAGCTTCAAGCTTTGTAACATGCTAGATGACAATATCAAATAACACAACCAACACTTACAGTACTTTATAATTATTGTTATGTATAATTGGTGCAACTAATTAAAACTAGGGATGATATTACATACCACTCACTTGATTGTTCATATGTTTTAAGATTTTAAAATATGAGTAACTTTATAAAATAATAACAATATAATTATATACACCGATAGATATCCCTTGTAACCCGTTGATAAATACTAATTTATAAGATTTTTCAAAATTCTATACTTACGTCGCTAAAAAGTCTATTGATAATCAGTTAAAAATAAGATTATTAATGCTCATATTTCCGGCAGAGTATTGCCGGCCAATTCATTTTGTGGTTATTTATAATAATTAGCTAGGAAATTCTTTAGGGTTATCTAATTCTTTCAAAAGTTTGAGCTAAAACTAGATATTAAGACCATCCATTGCGGCGTGTTGCGAACTTCATTACATGCATTGGGACAGTAACATTAGTGTGGTTAAGTACTTAAAAAAACATATGAACTTACAATGACTAGGCGTGGAGATCAATACATAGATAAGAAACAATTATATAACAGTACCGATATCATTTGATCTGTATAAGTTGCATTGTTACGGAACCAACATGTTACCATCAGCCGATATAACCTATGATACCTAACAAAATACTCTATTTTATCGTATGTAAGGAGAAAAAATTAAACACAATAACAAATTAGACTTTAAAAAAAGGTAATGTAGGTAAGCTATCACCACAACGGAACACTCAACAAGGCCCAACAACGCAAGGCGGCGTGGAGTTTCTAGCTTTGTTGAGCCCTTTGGCGCCCTAACAATGTGGTATATATTACACATAGCCGTACACTAGTAAGGATCAAATACTTTTTAAGATGAAAAATAATCACCAATGTCACTAAACTATAAGGTGTCAATA
The DNA here is from genome assembly GCA_025506415.1 of Flaveria robusta. Classification (NCBI taxonomy): domain Eukaryota; kingdom Viridiplantae; phylum Streptophyta; class Magnoliopsida; order Asterales; family Asteraceae; genus Flaveria; species Flaveria robusta. Next base: position 18,169,707 of record CM046469.1, on the reverse strand, counting down.
ATTTTAGATACTTAAAATGTCCTTAAATAAATTTAAACATTTCATGTTCAAATAAACTAGTTTGTGCAGGGTGACATATATCGAAAGCAACGGGACAAAACCACAACTTAGTCGACAAAATGACAAATGAAAGGGATGCATGGGGTGATGCTACTTTATAAACTAATAGTCCTGCAGCTCACGTGTTTACTACAAGACACAATCGCCGTCCTCTGTCTTTTGATTCGATCGTAGGTACTAAGAGACACCTTTTTCTTCCACATTCATCCATTCATCACCAACCTCTCATTCATTGCTATGTGACACAAACCACAAACTCACCCGATGAGGTGTCTGCTTGTCTCGTTTTTGGTTTGTAGTTTCATATTATTATTCGCTTTGATTTAGAACCGGTAAAACCTGATCAAGTTATAGACAATCTGGTTTGGTGTACACGCAACGTAAAAAGTGTAACTTGTGTTGGTTACATTAATAGTGACATCGATGGGTTGGGTATGGGTGGGTATTGGTGATGTTATCGGTCCAATATGGGATTATAAGAGTATATCACAAGTATATACATGCGTATCAGGTACTCATTTATGTTTTTATTTGGTTAAGTATTATCCATTGGGATGCATGCTACATTAAACCCAATCTTAAACTAATCTGAAAAACGATTTAAGATGTAAACTATTAACCTGCATTTTTAAATAGCCCGTAAGTATTAATTTCAAGCTTCCAATAATTTTGGCATACTATTTATCATAATATTTTACAAAAAATATAATATGTTAACATATTTAATTTTGACACGGGTAAATAGCTTTAGGTATTGGACAGGCCGATGCGTACCACATTCATCCAAAAACCGTAAACAGTTTAAAAAAAAAAAATTAATCAGGCCTCGTAGTCGGATACGATTTGTATACTTATCCCAAATGTTAGTTTTTTTAAATTGTGTTCTTCCTCTTTCTATGCCTAGATACATTGAAAAAGAATAAAAACACATGTACTGCTCAAGCATTTTTTAGAGCCCAAACCAATTTAAAATCCCAATATGATCATACTATTTCAAATTATGTTTGTTCATTCTTTTAATTTCTATACGACAAGGAAAATACTAAAAATAAACTTATATAAGTCAAAGTCTCCAAGACCACATTATGTGTCAAAAGGAAAAAAAGAAAAGATACATGAATACTGTTAAACTAGCTTATGCAAGTGGAACCAGCGTCAAGAACTAATCTCGAACACAAACGAAAATTTGCCCGGAACATTCGAGCGACACTTTTTATAAACTGGAATTTGACTTACAAAAACTTAATTAAAATACTCACACTATCATGGGTTTATATAGCCACCCTTATAGATAGAACTTTACTAACTAAACGATAACATCCATTATTTAAACAAATGAATAAAGATAATGATAAAGATAATCTTGATCTTCTCCTAAATATTGTCACGTTTATCAAATACCACACATTTAGAGCAAAATAAACAGATTTAGTTAGGACACGCAATAAAATTATACAAAATATGCTAGTATCGGATATGCAATAGACGAAGAACACGATGATTCATGATGAAGACATGAATATTACTTCATTCAATAGGATCATGTATGAGAATAGTTGAGGCCTGAGGGTATCTAGAGGCTTTAATTTTCTTCATAAAAACACTTGATCTGAAGATGTTAATTATATAGTTCAACCGGCTACACGCATGTATTATCTAACACTAGGTTAATACCTCTTGTGTTATACAAGTTGAATATATAAAATATTAAATAGTTATTAACAAAAATTAATAAATTATAAAATAATATTTTTTATAAGATATGATTAACATTACGTATAATTGATAAAATGACAATGTCATTTATTAAACTTTTGTTATTTTTTTTGTTTTTCTTACAAAAGTTGGTTTTTAAATAACCAGTTTCAAAACAAACCGTTTTTAAAAAAGTGTCATTTTTAATAATTTCATTAAACTTTAAATTAAAATAAATTTTGTTTCATAAGAATTTTAGTTTTTAGAAAACACTGGTTTTCAAATGTATTGTGTTTTTTAAAAAGTTTGATATTTAAAAAAAATCTTATTTTATAAAAAGTTATTTCTTTAGAAATTGTATTTGTTGAAAGATCTTTTTATTACTTCAATAAAAAAAATTTTGATATGAAAAATAATTAAATAATATCATTAGTAGTTAATGTGATATTTATTAAGAGAGATAAACGAGAAAATAAAATTTAAAATGCCTAGAATTGTTACATGTGGCTCCAAAAATTTTATATTATTAGTATAGATAGATTCGATACATTAATACTTTTTTAATTATTTCTTCAAAATGGAGAATTGTCGAAATGTAAATTTTTTTACCATGGAATTTTGCATAGGAGCCTTAAACACTAACCATATATTAATTTCTTCTAGAAAAAGAGATGCCCAAAAGTTAAGGCCCAAAGCTCTGGCTTACCCTTCTTTGGGTAGTGGGCCGGCCTTGTAACAATTGGAAACTAAAACATGTATCGGCACATTCAATGATTTCATTCGATTCTAATATTCTCGTTAATAGCAGGATAACTAAACACTCAAATATATCAATACATTATATAGATGCCATAATCAAGATAGTAAAGTTGATAGTAAGTCTGTATATATACATCCGAGTATATCTAAGGGGAGAGTTTTGAGAAAACCAATAGTTATGTGAACATCAAAGAAAATCATAAAAACCAATAATATAATTTATAACTTTTTTTATTTTAATTATTAAAATGTTATTTAAGTATTTGATACATATATGTTGAGCATACATGCGATAATGAATAGTCTTACGTATACGTAACACTTTGTCGAATGAAAAATGTTTATGTATACGTAATCTATGTGTGACGTATATGTAAAACCATGCTATGGTTTTCTTTGATCCATACTCTTATTTATATATATTCACACATATATATAGAGGGTAGTGATAAAAAAATTATAAATTATGTGATCAGTTTCATTGGTTTTCTCATAATATTATGGTTTTTTTAGGATCACTGCTCGTATATCTAAATTGGTTTATATAGTATAAGAAAAACATTTGCTCAATGATGTGATGGACCTACGAGAGTTCTCTTTGGGTGTCATAACTTTTTTGTGCTCCGATTTATTGGTAAATTTTAGATTCTTTAGTTTGGTTGGATCGATCGGGTCTGGGGCAACATAATAAAATATAAAACCAAATTAAATTCAATTACATAATTAAAATATGTTGACCATAATTAGAAATACATAATAAAAATATAATATTCAGTTGCTCTCTATGATATTACATTTTTTAGAACTAGGAAATAAAACCTTAAAATGAAATTCCGAGCGGAAAAGAGTTTAAATAGCTGTCTTATATGATTGTATCGATTAATTTGTAGGATACATGTGACTTCTTCTTGTCGCATTCTTCTTGCAGTTGTCAAGTACTCAAGTTCTTCTGGATGTCTAAACTTCTTTCTTCAACAACTTCTTTTGGGGAATGTTTTTTCACATGTCGATTTAGATGAAATGAAATGATACTTCATGAAAGAGTGTGCTAGTTATCGGTTAAAGGGATTGACATTAAATTCGATTACCATCACAAGTAAATTAATTAGTAAGAACTCTTTCAAAAATAGTTTAGTTACCAATGGTAATTTGTTCATGCCAGTAGTAACGAAATTACTATGGATTGCCTAGTTAGTGTAGTTATTGCTCAATGTAGTCGTTGCTCATTGCAACTCGTCCTAAATATAATTGTTCTTCATCACAAATGTTACACATCACAATTGTTTTGATCAATCAGTTCCTAATGATAACTAGTTTTATACCCGTCCGGCGGCCGGGTACTTTAATGTTATAATGCCATCATTATATTGAATTACATTTTATAAAACATTTTGTTTAAGATCAAAGTAGAACTTGTTAACATAAATAGTTGTCAAATGACCAACTATAATAATACAAGCACAAAACAAATGATATGAAGCAATTGACAATATATGAGTAAGAATAACCTACTGTATTGAAAAATTAAGTAATTATATATTTATATATTATACTAATGAAGATTGGATACATATATCAAAATAATACTTTTCATATAACGGTCATGTAGTACACAATGGGCAACATGAGTGGATGTTTCATGAAACACGGACATTATCAACTTATTAAAGTGCTTGGGCTTTTGAATGGTCTTCTAGACCTTAGTGTTCCATGTTGTTGATCTTTTTTGTGTTAGTCGCCTAATGTGGTGGGAATGTTGGCATTGTCACGCCTCCACTAGTCTAGAGAAGAGAGAACTTAATAAAAGTCGATAGTGACAACAATGTATGTCAAAGTTTACCATCGTCATTAAATCTCCATTTGTGTTTGCAACTCAACCTTTTTTATATTCGTAAAGAATAAAGATCATTACAATCAACTTCATAAAAAGTAAAAATAAAAAATACTTAAAACATAATAATATCTATGCATATTAATAAAATACTAACTTGGTAGTCACAGCACATCTTCCTAGGTAGTCCACCTAGAACGTGTTCACGTGTTATCACCACAATAAACCTATTATTTTAAATAAAAATCAATTATGCCAAACTTTCTAAACTTAATCTTAATTTTTAATTTTTATTTTTAAAAATATAAATAAAAAATCAATTAAGTCAAACTTTAAACATTTATTAATATTTTTTAAATAAATAAAATTTTATTTAATATGAAAATAATATCCTAATAGTTGAGAATTTTATTTTTTTAATAATCATAACTCAATTTTTTAAAAGTTTACATATCATATGATTTAATATGATAATTATTTTTTAAATTATAATAAATTGAATAATAATTTTTTTATGTATCTTCTATTCAACCCATGTAATACACGAGTCAATAAGCTAGTAAAACTATAAAAGCTTACAGGTTGGGGAATGTCGGGAAATATTCCATAACCAAATGAAAGTTTACAAACCGGTGAATACCGTGGGCAACTTTAAACTGTTTTACTTTCAGCCCATAAATTGATCTTGCCCTTTGAACCATTTAGCAATAAATCTTAACATAGTTAACTAATTTTACATATGGATTTATGTTGCAACAATGTGAAGACTAAAGAGTTCTTTGTAATGGAAGCCCATAAATTGATATTGCCCTTTGAACCTTCCTTTCACTATATATGAACATTGCTTTAATAAAGCAACAACAAACATCGTAGAGTTCTTTGAAATGGAAGCCCACAAGATATCTTGTTACCGTTCTGACACCTTAGATCTTGTTGATTTTCTCCTCAATTTCCAAGCTTGTTAGTCAAACTGAACTCACAAACACCAATTAAATTATTAATTGACATGATCTATAAAAAGGTGCTAAAATTCAATACAATAACTACAAAGAATCTAAGTCCTTTTATAGAAAATATGGAAACAATGAATACCTCTGGCTCATGGCTTTGTATTACAGTTTTATAATGAAATATATGGTATGGGCTACTCGAACATTGCTCTCCTAAAACTCTTTGATTAACATCAACCTGCTTAATACATAATAATGTTACTTATTGATGTTAGTGAAAATTTTTAAATTATAATCTAAAATGAGTAAGGAAGAATAATAAATTTGATGAAACTTAAAAGAAGGCAGTCAAGTAGCATAAATCTATTCTACCAATTCTTTCAAACAAAACCACATGACCCTTGATCTCCTTTGCAAGATGATACCTGGTTTTATCAAATTCTATTGTTCAAATGAAATCAACTGTAATGATTGAATTCAAAGTGTAATCAATGCATTGTAAACTATTTAAGAATGGTCTTAAAATTGTACATAAACAAAGTGGCTGTAAGTTTCAGGATCATATAGTTAAGTTATCTTTTAGACAAGTGTGAGACTACATAAGAAAAATGATATAATATCCCTATAATCAGCAGCTATGGTCAGTAAAGGCACTTCAAGTTTGCAAAAATTTCAAGACCATGATAGATTGCTACAGCATAAGATCATTCACATTGTAGTTGTAAAATAATGTACATATAACTTACAATCACATCCTTTAACCATTTGAACTTTCAGCCTAGTGTTCTTTGACTTGTTCCATAAACTGGTGAATCATGCAAACCTGTAATGCTAAAATGTTAGTATTAGTGGGCCATCTAATTATAGAGTCAGTAAACTACAAGTGCAATAGTTATTTAAACAAATAGGCTCATATATCTTAAACACGTTGCGAATGCTACATCTCAGATTTAAGAAGCTTCTCCACCTCATCATCTGCCTCTTTTAACTACTCCAAGTGTGTAAGCAAAAACATAATATGTTAATCACATTCCATGATACTAAATCTCTTTTAGGCCTTTTGTCGAACATCTGTCGTGCAAGAGTGAACCTGTAGTTCATCACATATCCAGGGATCATTATGTTATATGAAAGTGATTTAGTAAAATATGAAATTAACTCAACCAAATCCAAAACATTAACAAACATCAGCGAATTTCAACAATGAAATATATAATTATATAAATCAACAAATAACCACATAATAATAAATAGAGCCCATGTCTTTTCTTAACCTGTGAATTCATTCTTTATCTCTTAAGGGGGCGTTTGATTGTAAGGAATGGAATGGAATAGAATGGAATTGAGAAACTAGTATAATTTTCAAGCAAAATTATGTTTAAGTGGGTAATGAAATGTAAAACCCAAGGGAATGTTTCACCTCAAATTCCCTTGGTTGTGGGATTTCAAATTCCCTCTCTAGGTGGAAGGATTTTGAAATCCCACAACCAAGGGAATTTGAGGTGAAACATTTCCTTCGGTTTACTTTTAATTGCTCACTAAAACACAATTTTACTTGAAAATTATACTAGTTTCTCAATTCCATTCCATTCCATTCCTTCCAACCAAACGCCCCATAAAAGTAGCTTACCCGGAGTATGTAGAACCCCGTTTTATGCTTCCACCCAGGTTCACATCTTCATCCATAGTCTTCATGGAATCAAAAATCAAATTAAACACCAAATGATGCGAACAACATCGTCAAGACCAAAATTGAGATCTGATGAAAATTGAAAATCATCAAATAAGTAGAAGTGAAATTTAGGGCTTGGGGGACGAACGATTGGTTTTGATAAAGTCGAAGTTCAAGTGGATGAAATAGAGGATCCACCAAAGTTCAGTTTCGAGAGAAAAGAGGAAGAGCGGGGTTGTTTATATACATCATCGTTCGGTTGTTGGGAGGTCTGGGGACGTGGGGAGATAAAAAAGGAGTCGACCTAAACTGCTGGTAACTGCTGTTTCTAAAAGTAACCGCTGACTTTACACGGATGAGATTTAATCTCAAAGTGATCTAACAGTTGATATGCAATTTGCTGGTGGTTGTATTATTCGCTGGCAATAAAATATATAATAAACAACAACCACAAGGGCTTAGCCCCTTGGTCCTTGTCTATAAACTCCCTCAAACCCTTTACCTTGGAAATCTATCGTTTTGAGCTCACCATTGAGGCACAAAGTTCTGGAACACATGACAAGGTGGCATTGTCCCTTGTTCTCTTCGGCCTCAATTTGTCGCTATTTGAAATTAAAATAAATTTGAACGAGCGTACACTCCATAACTCCTTATTCTTATAAATGTAAGTCCAATTAAGTAAAAATACATGATGACACGAAAATCATCAACAATTCTTCACCATTTTCGTGTAATCCTTAATTTACTTAAACAATTCACCAATTTAGTGTAATCCTCTTTCACTTAAACAATTCGAAATATAAAGACAAACTTAAACATAAACAAAATGTTTTGAAGACTGAATTTATATTTTAGTATATTTCACATTTTAAATATTTAAAATTTGAGGTGCCCAAAGGATTGAAGCCTTTATATATTCACTTAATATAGCATAGGCATATGTTATACATACTTAAATACGCGCACATACTAAACACTATTTATAAGCCTTGTATCTATATTAGACCCAGCAATTATAGCCCCTCCATTTAAAAATGGGTTCATTTGGGCAATTCATGTAAGGTTGTGGGTTGTTTTAGGCATTATATTATTTCTACGGGGTCTAAGTGGGTATATTTAATATAGAAAGAAAAAACCACAGGTCACCTTGGGCTGTGAGAAATCAAGCCGCGGGTCAAAGCGGGAAGGCATATGGATTTCAGGTTTATGCTAACCCCAATCGTTGATTCATTGTTTCAAGTTCCAATCGAATTGTTCTAAGTTACATGTCGATGCAAACTCCAATCGCCATCGCAAATGCCAATTGGTTTGTTCCAACTACTAAAGTAATATTTTCATATGTTTTAAAATTTTTATCTATTTACCTACACATGTGTATGTTATATGCATATAATAGATAAGAGGAGGGATCCTAAAAAAACCACAAAGTTATGAGAAAGCTAGAGAAAACCAATGAAAACGGTCACATAATATATAAATTTATTATCACTACCCATTATATGTATGTGTGAGTATATATAAATAAGGTTATGAATCAAATGAAAAACGTAGAATGATTTTACATATACGTCACACATAGGCTACGTATACGTGACCATTTTTCATTCGATATAGTGTTACGTATACGTAAGACTCTTCATTCTCGTATGTATGCTCAACATATATGTACCAAATACTTAAATAACATTTTTACAATCAAAATAACAAAAAAGTTATGAATTATGTTATTGGTTTCCGTGATTTTCTTTGGTTTTCACATAACTATTGGTTTTATTAGAAACCCTCCTCTAATAGATAATACACCCTAAAGATAATTTGTTCATTCAAAATATTTGATAAGAATAAATTAAAATTAAATCAATTTTGTATTAAAATAAAGGACAGGTTAAACATACCCGCTTGCTACTTGTCATATCCTCCCCAAAAATAGGTTACAATTTGATATATTCTACCTGGTAAAATGATGTAAAATCGTATTAAAAAATAAGAAGGGAGTTCTATAAATACTAGCATAAAACATTTTAGACAAGTATACTAAAAGACTTCTATAAAAACAATAAAAGATACCTTTTAACCTAAGAAAAATACTTTTTTACTTCAAGAAAACCATATCTAATAATTTTAAAAATCATTTTTTAACTATACGTTAACGCAATTAAACCTTTTTGTGAGCAATCCAAGTAGCTTACAAGTTGGTTTCACTCGTTTTTTCACCCCTAACACGATATATATATATTTTTGTCGATCATCTTTATAGATCTTTGTTTATAGGTACTAGCGTTAGTACCAAAGCGCGCGTTGCGCGCATGACGTACGAGATAAAGCCATGTTTAGATCAAGGACATATTTATTTTTTAAAATGCTTAGAAATAAAAATTCATCGAGGCTGCAAACATCACATTTACCGCGCTATAACAACGAACCCTTTTGACATCGTCATCGCCTATCAAGTAAAAGCCAACCAAAGATTTCAAGAAATAAGTCCCATCAGCATAACCGCAACCAACCACGTGATAAAGCTAGGTTCAGATCAATGACATATTTATTTATTAAAAGGCTCGGAAATACGAATTCATCGTGGTCGCAAACATCATGTATGTTTACCACGCCATAACAACGAACCCTTTTGACATCATTATCGCCTATCAAGTAAAAATAAACCAAAAATTGCAGGAAATGAGTTCCGTCAGCACAACCGCAACCAACCCAATAATGTCTCAGACAGAACAAAAACCGTCTTCATCGACATAGCATCAACATCGTATTTCATAAGGATATTAAGAACCAAAACAACGTTAGATGATTTAGGCTAATCGTCACAAACACCAAAAATCATGAACAAATCGAAAAGGAAAGCAGTTCCAAAGGAAAAAGCCAAAATGACAGCACAACCTAAACAACTCACTGCTATAGATGAGGCGGTGATAAGTAGGTGCATTTCGCACTTGTAAACAACATGCAGTAGACACGTGTACATCACCGTGCTTTCAGGCACTGTCGTGAGAGAACCCTGCCGGCGACGGGTCCCGACAACACCTAAAACATTATGACCGGCGTGCTTTCAGGTGCCGTCGTGAGAGAACCCCGCCGGCGACGGCCCCCGACAACACCTGAAACATTATGACCGGCGTCGCCGATGTCAACTATGGTCGGAAAGACCACCTAAGCCCAATTTCTCTGTCTAACTCTCTCTCACAAACCACCAAGCGCTGCCGTGGGAGTTGTCCACAAACGACGGCTCCCGACAACGCATGAAACAGCTTGATCGACTGTTGCGCCGTCGCCAAACAACGCCGGTGACAAAGATAATCGGAAAGAACATCAAAACTCCAATCTCTCTCTAACATTCTCTCAAAAAACACTAGATCCAGATGAAGAACGTAGAAACCAGAACTGGTGGTGAAGTTGTAGTGTCGCCGTGGGAGTTATCAGCCGATGGCCGCTCCCGGCAACACACGAAATAGCTTGACCGGTAGCCGTGCGGCCATTAAGTAGCGCCCGTCTATTACATGAAATGGAACGACGAGAAAGAGATGGTGACCACCAAAGGTCGGTGCTTCTCGTGAGGCAGACGGTGGTGGCCATGAGATCCAAAACCACTGGCCCGGTCATCAACGGAAGCTAGGCGGCGACCATCTGTCTCTCTCCGTCCCCCTCTCTCTAAACACATTAAACACCCACAACAGCCTAAATATAACCACAGACTGGGACACAAATGTCAAAAAAAAAAAAAAAAAAAAAAAAAAAAAACCCTTCCATGGCCAAACTAAAACCATCAAAAACATCTATTCCTCCACTTGCTTCTTTCATTTTATGAAATGTAATAACTATGTAATTACTAATGCTATTACGAGAATATTAATAAATATAAAAAATAATAGAAGAATAAAATTTAGAAGACCAAAATTAATAATAAAAAACTTAAAAGTACTTTTGAACAAATTAAAGGGGGTGGTATGTGAAATAAAAAATTAAGAAAATAGTAATTATTTTTTAAAAAGTTAATAAGAGATGTTCAACAAGTAAAGTAAAATAGTGTGAATAGGGTACGTATAGGGTGTTCTTTTATCAAGGTTTCAACAAAACCCTGATTTACAACCTCATATTCTAAGAATTTTGGTTTTCTTAGTGCTTTCTTTTATGCTTGTTTTGGAATATATTCTAAAATTTAGAGCATAGTATACTTTTCGTATATATAAATAACTCTTTTCGGTTTTAGTGGTCTTTATACCATTCCCGTCATCAATAAACCTGCCCTTGGAAAAATTCTAGTTCAAAGTCTTGAAAAGACGTAGCTTGACATGGAAGTGTTGAGAGAATAACCACGACATACACCTAATAATTGTATCAATAGCAATAAATAAATTATTTAATAATAAAAATGACATAAATAATAATATCGATTGATCGAGAAACGCCTTTGATTTTCTTTATTCTCTAACTTTACCAATCATAAAATCGGTGTGACTCAAATCAACCTTTTCCTCTATATATTCAACACAACCACCCCACACCATTAACTCATCATCACACCTTCCTGCTTTGTGAACATCATGAATGAGCCAAAATATGCTTATCCTTATCCTGCTCAAGGTATACTACCAGTTTTCACTACTTTTGATCGTCTATTAATCCAATTAACTTAATTGTCATTTTAACAAAGAAATATTATTGTATTCAGCGGCTGGCGGAGCAGGATACTATCAAGGGCCGCCCGTGATGGCACCTCCGCAGTACGCTGCCGCGCCTCCTCCCCGAAGGGAACCTGGTTTCCTTGAAGGCTGGTAAGTACTTCTCTTTATTATTATAGCTTTTTGTCATAACAACTAGCTTACAGACCTGCTGAACCTACTACTAACATAGTTTACTAGAACCTCACTTGTTTTTGAATTAACATCTTTGCTACACATGTTGATATTGTAAATAAAAAATATTTAATATTTTAAAAAGTTAATATTTAACAATAAATTGATGTTGATGCAGTCTAGCGGCTTTGTGTTGCTGTTGTCTTCTTGACGAGTGTTGCTGTGACCCAACCATCATTTTCTACTAAAGATATGATCATTTGCTGATTGTTACCATAAATAGAAAGTTGTATTGTATGTTCATCTTGTTTTAGGGTTCTTCTCCTTGTATTAGATGTTACTTTTTTTTTATCTTTAGATTTATAACTCTGTATTTGAATGGCAACTGGAGTTTTACAATTGAGGCACAATGAGCAGAAATTCTCAAAAGAATTTCCATTTGAGTTGTTTTAAAACCTTTTAAGCTAATTAATTTTGAAAATTCTCAAAAGTGTTAAACTTATTGAGAATTCCCATTTGAGTTGATGCTTTTTTAATCATTTAATGTAATTAATTTAGAAATACTCTCTAAAGGTTAAACTCGATCGATCAGTTTTATATAGTTGAAAGGTTATCTACTTATTTCACAGTTTTTGTTAGTTGGTTTGCATTATTGCATATTTAGTTTTTTATGACATGATTTTTCAATCTAAATACCATATAAACTGCCAATGAGTCCTAGATCAACTGGTTTAGGATAAGGCACCCTATGACTTTTCAAAATGGAGGTCATGGGTTGAAGTCTCACTAAGTGCAATATGCTCCAAGTGGGCCAAGGGTTTTACCACAGTAGGCCTTTGGGTGGTGGGTTTCCCTTGGAATAGTGGGCGAGCCGAGTCACCAGCGCTGTCTGTATTCGCGGGCGTGGGTGGCCTTTTGCCAATGGGTTTACCCGGGTGACCGGGCTTAAAAATTATTCGTTGGCCGTTCAAAAAAAAAAATATCATATAAACTTATAGTTGAAAAATATTTAAATCCCTGTGTGGGATGGTTAATTACCAATGTTTATGTCACAATACCAATTTGCATATGTAGTGATGATCCTAGAATCTCGGGGTGAGGTATTGAATAGGTGTAACAATTTTCTTTAGATTGTTTTTTATTTATATACATAAATGAAAATCACAATTAGCAACTTTCAACCCGCATGAGCCGCCAGGAAAATATACGTATACTATAAAGTATATAAAAACTAAAATACTTATTTGGGTTTCCTTCTGATTAGGTTGGGGGTGTGGTTTCGGTTGGGAAATGAATAGGTGAGGCTGATTAAGATAACACCTATTCTTTGAAACAGGGTCGCACATTTACCGTAAAAAAAACTAAAATATTTATTTATAGCAATGGCAGATCTAACGAAAAGATTAAATCATGACCTACCCAAAAATATTGTGAAATAAATAATTTTATTTACAACAACAACATTATGTTAATCAAAAACTAAAACTGTGACCTACGGAAAAATATATCTACCTTATGATGTTTGCTTAAATTTCACATTTCGTCCATATGATTAAAAAATTACATGTTTAATCCTAAAGTTTAAAAAAACGTAAACGTTTCGTCGTTGCCGTCAATGTCAGTTAAGTTATTCTGTTAAATATTTGTAAATGACCATTATAACCTCGTGTCATTTTTAAATAAGAAATAAAAAATCCATGGATGTAACACCCGGCCTCTCGTACCATCAATATTGTCCGCTTTGCCCACGAGGAGCTCACGGATTTGCTTTTGGTTGCTCGGGTGAAAACTTCCCAGGGAGGTCACCCATCCCTGGATTGCTCCCACGTGAGCATGCTTAAATGTGGAGTTCTCCTCTCATCCACAGCCAATACGCCCAAAACGCGTTGGTGATATTAGAGACCAGACATTACTTATGAACCAGGAATCTCTCCTGTTCATGGCCGATGTGGGAAATGTGTAGAGTGTCACAATCACCCCCCCTTTGGACTCATCGTCCTCGATGAGCCCGAGAACATACTCACCATCCCCGGTGAGGTTTATCCCACCATCCCCGGTGAGGTTTATCCCACCATCACGAAGGGCACAGGAGTGGCTCTGATACCATTCTGTAACACCCGGCCTCTCGTACCATCAATATTGTTCGCTTTGCCCACGAGGAGCTCACGGATTTGCTTTTGGTTACTCGAGTGAAAACTTCCCAGGGAGGTCACCCATCCCTGGATTGCTCCCACCTGAGCACGCTTAACTGTGGAGTTCTCCTCTCATCCACAGCCAATACGCCCAAAACGCGTTGGTGATATTAGAGACCAGACATTACTTATGAACCAGGAATCTCTCCTGTTCACGGCCGATGTTGCATTGCATTTAGATTATAGCCTGATGCCTTAGTTACACACACATAGATTATTAAGTTATACTTGCTACTGTTTATTTGCTTGGGCTTATTCCTGTGAGGGTTTACTACATGGATGGCATCTTCTTCACGAGTTCTAGGTAAGAGACCTGCACGTTCTGAGTCTCCTACTCCACCTGTACCTGATAGAGGGTTTGAATGGCCTCGTCTCCCTTACCCTTCTAGGGAGATAGACTAGGATCAACCTTTTGCGATACCTTCGCGCGATGCTCCACGTGACTGGAGTTACTATTCTGATTGTGTATACCCTATGATTCATAGGGAGCGTGTTCCATCCCCACCTACTACTGGACCTAGGACTAGGTCAGTGACTGCTTCTACGAAACCAATTCTTCCTTCACTTCGTATCCTTCTCGAGCAGATTGTTGCGGCTTTGGTTGCTTCACTGGATACCGAGCAACACCGCATCAGAGTGCTCACGGATGAGAACGCCACCTTACAAAACGAGGTGCGTCAGCTACGCTTGCAGGTAGAGACACTCGAGGAGCGACTTTCGATGTCCATTAATGGGCATCATACCTTGACGGGTAACGTGATGGCACTCGCGGACCGCATGGTCGAGCAGGAACTTCACAGCGCAGGAACCGATGATCGAATGACTGGACTGGAGGCACAGCTAGCTGCACTTCAGATTGCGGATGATCCTGCACCCGAGGAAGACCCTGATGAGGATCCTGAAGAAGAGCCCGGTGAGCAGCATGATGACGAGCCAGAAGATAGTACGGGATCCGTTGATTCGCATTGATTCTCTAGCTCTTCTATTTCTTTTGTTCATAGACTTTCATTCTTTTTCACACCTAGATGGGAAGGGTTGTTTCCCATCCGACTGATGCTTTTGGATTTTAGTATTTGATTTGATTGATTGTATACGTACTTACAATTTATTTGATCAGAAATTATTATTTGAACTTATTAGTTGTGTGTGTGCTAAATTCTTTTAATTACTTGTACTTAAATGAAGTAGATATGTTGCATATTACTTATTTTTGTATGTTGTGATTGTTAAGAATTTCTGGAAGTGGCCGAGGACGCGGACGTGGTCGTGGCACCATCAACATGACCCCAGCCGAGCTGGCGGCTCTCATCAATCAGCACGTGGCTGATGCTCTCGCCAATCAGAACCCCAACCCGCAGGCCGCTCCGATCGGTAAGCAATACCAAAAATTCATTCTTGACGTTAACGTTCCGTCAGTTTTGTTAAGCTGTAACATTCGCTTGAAATCCTAAAGTACTTATTTAAATCTGTTACAGGTCAAGGGGTCTGTACATATAAGTCCTTTATGGACTGTAAACCCAATTCGTTCACTGGAGCGGAAGGAGCTGTGGGACTCCTACGCTGGTTTGAGAAACTTGAATCTGTATTCGAGATGTGTAACTGCCCGGTGGCAAATCGGGTTAAGTACGCCACCGGCACTCTAGACGGTGCTGCATTGTCTTGGTGGAACACTCAAGTCCAGATGTTGGGTGTCGAAACTGCAAACCAGACAACCTGGAATGATTTCAAAACCTTGATGAAAGAGGAATACTGCCCCCGGGAAGAGGTGCAGAAACTAGAGGCTGAATTCTGGAACCTCAAGATGACAGGTTCTGAGATCGAGGCGTACACCACTCGATCTCACGAGCTTGCTACCTTATGTCCTAACATGGTCAACCCTCCTTCTTTGAGAATTGAGAGGTATCTTTATGGACTGTCACCCGAGATTCAAGGTATGGTCACTGCTTCCAGACCAAACACCATACAGGAGGCAATCAGACTGGTCCATAGGCTAACAGACCAGGCGGTTGAGCAAGGTAAACTACCCCCGCGCGGTTCTGCATCAACCACCTCTGATAGTAACAACGAGAGAAAGTGGGAGTCTGACCCTAATAACAAGCAGAACAATTCTCAACAACAGTCACGAAAGTTTGACAACTCTCATTCATCCAATCAATCATCCTCTTCATCACAGCATGGTGGTGGCTACTCCGGGACGTTACCTAAGTGTAACAAATGCAACTACCAACACAATGGGCCTTGCAACAAGAACACGTGTGAAAGGTGTGGTAAGTTTGGCCACGCTGCTAAAGATTGCCGAGTGAACATTACAGCTAAACAGCCAACCCAGCAGAATGAACAAAGAGGCTGTTATGAGTGTGGTCAGACCGGGCACATCAAAAGGAACTGCCCAAAACTAAGGAAAAACAATGGCGGTGGTAATGGTGCTGATAACCGCAATGGCAATGGCAATGGAAACGGCAATGGCAATGGTAATGGTGGAGCCAAGGGAAGAGCCTTCGTCATTGGTTCAGGTGAGGCACGTAATGACCCTTCTACTGTAACTGGTAAATTTCCTGTCAATGGTTGTTTTGCCTCTGTGCTATTTGATTCTGGTGCTGATAGGAGTTTCATTTCACATAAGTTCAGTCGATTGCTAGATGTTAACTCCATAGTTTTAGACACGAGTTATACAGTAGAAATAGCTGACGGTAAGATCATAGAGTCTTCTCATATATACCGAGGGTGTAAGATAAGTCTATCAGGGCACAATTTCGATATTGATCTCCTATCTATCACACTTGGTAGCTTTGATGTCGTTGTTGGCATGGATTGGTTGTTTAGGAACCAAGCCGAAATCATTTGTCGCGAGAAACTCATCCGACTACCTCTGCCTGATGGAGAGATACTCACTGTGGAAGGCGACAAGAGTGGTGCTGTGGTTGGCATCATCTCATACATAAAGGCTCAAAAGTGTCTGAGGAAAGGGCATTCAGCGATTTTAGCCCTAGTTACTGAAAAGACTACAGAGGAAAAACGACTAGAAGACATTCCTGTTGTTAGAGATTTTCCTGAGGTATTCCCCGAGGACTTGCCTGGCCTTCCTCCACACAGGCAGGTAGAGTTCCAGATTGAGTTAGCACCTGGAGCAGCTCCGATCGCTCGGGCGCCGTACCGTTTAGCACCGAACGAACTACAAGAGCTGTCTAAGCAATTGCAGGAATTGCTAGACAAGGGATTTATACGTCCCAGCTCTTCACCCTGGGGAACTCCAGTGCTTTTTGTGAAAAGAAAGATGGAACCTTCAGAATGTGTATTGACTACCGGGAGCTGAACAAGGTGACGATCAAGAATAGATATCCACTCCCGTGCATTGATGACCTGTTTGACCAGTTGCAAGGATCAAGCTACTATTCCAAGATTGATCTGAGATCAGGTTATCATCAGCTACGGGTTCGGGAGGAAGACATCTCGAAGACGGCATTCCGGACTCGCTATGGGCACTATGAGTTCGCAGTAATGCCTTTTGGACTGACCAATGCCCCAGCAGTTTTCATGGACCTCATGAACCGTGTTTGCAAGCCTTATCTGGATAAGTTTGTCATTGTCTTTATTGATGACATACTAATCTACTCTCAGAATAAGGAAGATCATGAGAAACATTTGAGGATCATTTTGGAATTGTTAAAGAATGAACAACTATATGCAAAGTTCTCAAAATGCGACTTTTGGATGCGGGAAGTGCAATTTCTTGGGCATGTGGTGAATGAAAAGGGTATACATGTAGATCCTTCAAAGATTGAAGCAATCAAGGATTGGCCGGCACCAAAAACGCCTACTGAGGTGCGACAATTCCTTGGTTTGGCAGGCTATTAAAGACGATTTATCGAGGGATTCTCAAAATTAGCACAACCTTTGACTGCCCTAACCCACAAGGGAACCCTCTACAAATGGGGCAGCCAAGAGGAATCAACATTTCAGACACTTAAAGACAAACTCTGCAGTGCGCCGATCCTAGCTTTACCAGAAGGAACTGATGACTTCGTTGTTTATTATGATGCATCCATCCAGGGTTTGGGATGTGTACTGATGCAACGCAACAATGTCATAGCTTATGCGTCTAGACAACTCAAGGTATATGAGAATAACTACACTACGCATGATCTGAAACTAGGAGCTGTAGTGTTTGCCTTGAAGATCTGGAGGCACTACTTATATGCAACCAAGTGCACGATCTATACAGATCACAAGAGCCTCCAGCACATATATGATCAAAAAGAGCTAAATATGCGGCAACGAAGATGGTTAGAATTGCTCAATGACTACGACTGCGCCATCAAGTACCATCCGGGTAAGGCTAATGTGGTAGCCGACGCCCTCAGCCGAAAGGAAACCCCCAAACCTCGTCAGGTACGCGCGTTGCAAATGACCATCCATTCCGATCTGCCAGTGCAAATCAAGGCTGCCCAATCTGAGGCCTTGAAAGTCGAGAATCTGAAGGCAGAATCCATGTGAGGCATGGAGAAACAATTAGAGACCAAGGCTGATGGAATCCGTTATTTCATGGAACGGATCTGGGTACCATAATATGGGAATTTACGAGAGCTGGTAATGGATGAAGCTCATAGGTTACTTTACTCAATTCATTCGGGTTCAGACAAGATGTACCAAGATCTGAAGGAGTGTTACCAAACATGAAAGCTGAGATTGCCACCTATGTAAGCAGATGTCTAACTTGCTCTAAAGTTAAGGTGGAATACCAGAGAACATCCGGTTTACTTCAGCAACTGGAACTTCCGGCGTGGAAATGGGAGCAGATCTCGATGGACTTTGTCACAAAGTTGCCTAGGACTCCCAGAGGATGCGATATCATTTGGGTTATAATAGATCGCTTAACAAAATCCGCGCACTTTCTAGCAATCCGGGAGACTGATCGAATGGAGAAATTGACACGAATTTATTTAAGAGAAATAGTCTCTCGGCATAGTGTGCCAATATCTATCATATCCAATCGTGACGCTCGGTTCACTTCTCATTTCTGGCAATATTTGCAACGATCATTGGGAACGCGGCTAGACATGAGCACTGCGTATCATCCGCGAACCGATGGTCAGAGTGAGCGTACGATCTAGACACTGGAAGATATGTTGCGTGCCTGTGTGATTGACTTTGGTAGCAACTGGGAAACTCATTTACCATTGGTTGAGTTCTCCTACAATAATAGTTATCACACCTCAATCAAGGCCGCACCTTTTGAGGCATTGTATGGACGTATGTGCCGATCACCTATTTGTTGGGCAGAAGTTGGAGAAAGCCAACTTACAGGTCCTGAGCTTGTGCACGAGACGACTGAGAAAATCGTGCAAATTCATAACCGTATGGCAGCAGCACGTGACCGACAGAAGAGTTACGCTGATAAACGTCGTAAACCATTAGAATTTCAGATTGGTGACAAAGTACTCCTAAAAGTCTCACCGTGGAAAGGTGTAATACGCTTTGGAAAGCGTGGAAAACTAAACCCTAGATACGTTGGACCGTTTGATATTGTCAAACGGGTTGGTCCGGTAGCCTATCAGTTGAATTTACCCGAAGAGCTCAGTGGAATACACAACGTGTTTCACGTGTCAAATCTAAGGAAGTGTCTATCTGACGAATCACTTGTCGTTCCATTAGAGGAACTAGAACTTGATGAACAGCTTCGCTTCGTGGAAGAACCAGTCGAGATTATGGATCGAGAAGTCAAAACCCTAAAGCGTAGCAAGATTCCCATTGTGCGCGTTAGGTGGAATTCAAAGCGTGCACCCTGGGAACGTGAGGATCAAATGAAGAAGAAGTACCCACAGCTGTTCGCAGATCAGGCATCCAATTCTTAAGGTATCATTCCCACGATATCTTTCCTTTAAATTTCGAGAAGAAATTCCCCCCTTCAACAAGGGGATGATGTCACAACTCTCGTGAAACCTTACGTTTCTTTGTTTTAGGTTTGTTTCAGAAATTCCAGAAACCTTATCTTAAGCGAGCTTCTGAATGAACAACCTTTCTATTGTTGTTGTTAAATCTGGCATCGTTCGTAAACCGAATGTTCTAATTTTCGAGACGAAAATTTCTTCAACAAGGGGATGATGTGACAACCCTAACTCTTAGGTTAACTTCGTTCCCTTAACTTAACCCCTCTTCGTTATGTTGCGTTTATTAAATAATAATAATTGTTGTTTTAAATAAATAAAGGTTATGGTTAATACCAAATTAAACATAACTAACTTTTTTACTAATTAAACCTATGAAAAAAAAACGTAATTTAGGTGAAATGGAGGGACCTAAGTGTCTTTTCCTCAAACTTAAATTAATATAACAATATATACACAATTCATGCAACCAACTCCCGTAACCAACCCCCGTAACCAACCCCATATCTCACTTCGTAACCCTAGTTTCCAAGAGCAATCGACGGCAGCCTCTTCTTCGCAACCCCCCAGCTCCTGCGACTTCCTTTCTCTCCAATCGTGAGTTTAGCGATCGACTTCATCTCGAGAGCTACATAATCCGATCAAGGCAGCCCTGTGCGGTATGGTTTATTCTCTATTTACTAGCGTTCGTGGCGTTTACGGTTTCGGTTTTTCGTACGGGTTGCGTTGTAGGTATCTATGTGGTATGGGTCGCGCGATTGTGTGCTCGTATATGTTTCTGCACATTCTTGTGCGTGTGTGTGTGTGTGTGTTTCGGTGGGCTGCTATGTATGTTTGTCTCTACGTATATGTGTGTATGATTTCACGGTTGGTGTGTGGGTATTGGGTGGTGTCGAGAGGCAAGGGGTGGGGAGACCCGGTTGGGTTCGTGTGCGCTTATGTGCGTTACTGTGAACGTATATGTGCTCATTGTATGTAGCGATGGATTGCGTGGTTATGTATGTTCTGTCGTGTATATGTCTATTGTGTGGTTCTTGGTGTGGGTTTTAGGATGCTTACGCATGCATAGTAATTTATATATGAATGTAATCTTATGAATGTATGTGGCAAGGTTTTTATTACAGATTCATTTCATGTGGGTGTTTTGGCCATATATATATATATATAATATATATATATATATTTACATTATTGTGTGTGTGGGTTGAGAAGTTAATTTTTAGTGAGGTGACTGACTGCACATTAAGTGTTCTTTCATGCATGAGATTCATGTACATTTAAATAAATATATATTGTGTAGTTGGTAGGTGCATATTATATTGTGTGTGAATATTATATTGTGTGTGTTATATACATGTATGTGGGTTTGATGTATAAATAATATGGGTGATGAGGAACGCATGGTTACATTATAATAAATATGTTACGAATAGATTAGTATGCGTTAGGAAGTGTGGGTTATGTGTTACTAAACGTATGAGTTCTATTGTAAAATGCCGTATGATTATTTACATATATATAAAGAGTACTTTCATATATAATTCGGGCTATACGTGAATATTGGGTTTTGTGCTTGTGTGAGTTTGTGTATGCTTGTGTTTGCTTGTGTATGGGGAGTCATACCGATAACCGACACTGTAACCGAGCCGCGACTGCGAACGCGAAACCATACAAATTATATTAATAGTTGATTCTAGTATTATTAATATTTAGTTTAACTAAATATTGATTGAAATTCAGGTTAGTCGGAACAAATCTTTTGTGCTTTCGTTTACTAGTTGCTGTGCATTCAAGGTGAGTTCTCAGCCCCACTTTACTTACTTTCTTTGAGGTGAAAGAAACGTGTGTTCTAAACAAATTTTCATTTGATCAGTATTACTGTAATATCACTTGTTTACTAGTGTTGTACCAACTTAAGTCCTCACTTTCGAACCATTAATGTATGTACTTTAGCGAGGTAATTCTGAGTAGATCTACTGGGTTTGACAAACCCCACCCGGGCTAGTCACGCTAGCATAACGGTACGTCAAACGGGTGTTTAATTGACCTAATTTCAGTTGCTGTGACCTGGTGTTCACAGCCGAGGCATTCCTTTACATTGTCAGCTTCGGTTGCGAATTTCATACACTTAGTAACTTGTTGAGTAGACTAGCTATCTACTGATATTACTTTGTTTACCGTATCAGTTTACTATTATGTTCTGTTTATCAAAACCTGTGAACTCACCAACTTTGTGTTGACACTTTAGCATGTTTCTTTCAGGTTCTTAAATTGAGCACGACTAGGATCATCACTTCATATCATTCATCATTTATTGGGTCAACAAAGAACAATTGCATTTTTCTACACATTATACTTATCTGGTTTTGCGCGTGTTTGCACCGTTTGAATGATGTATTTATACGCTTCCGCATTACTTTCATGTTTTCATTTTTAACTTTGACTTGGGAAATTTTAATTTAAAATGAGCAATTATATTTTGTAATTGTTGCGTCGTTTGGTGTAACTAATGGCTGAGATCCTGGTATGTCACGCGCCTAACGGTATTACCCCGTTCGTGGAAATTAAGGGTGTGACAAATTGGTATCAGAGCCACTCCTGTGACTAAATATTATTAATATTTAGTTTAACTAAATATTGATTGAAATTCAGGTTAGTCGGAACAAATCTTTTGTGCTTTCGTTTACTCGTTGCTGTGCATTCAAGGTGAGTTCTCAGCCCCACTTTACTTACTTTCTTTGGGGTGAAAGAAACGTGTGTTCTAAACAAATTTTCATTTGATCAGTATTACTGTAATATCACTTGTTTACTAGTGTTGTATCAACTTAAGTCCTCACTTTCGAACCGTTAATGTATGTACTTTAGCGAGGTAATTCTGAGTAGATCTACTGGGTTTGACAAACCCCACCCGGGCTAGTCGCGCTAGCACAATGGTACGTCAAACGGGTGTTACAGAATGGTATCAGAGCCACTCCTGTGCCCGTCGCGATGGTGGGACAAACCTCACCGGGGATGGTGAGGGTGTTCTCGGGCTCATCGAGGACGATGAGTCCAAAGAGGGGGTGATTATGACACCCTGCATATATCCCACATCGGTCGTGGACAGGAGAGATTCCTGATTCATAAGGAATGCCCGGCCTTTAATATCACCAACGCGTTTTGGGCGTATTGGCTGTGGATGAGTGGAGAACTCCACAGTTAAGCGTGATCAGGTGGGAGTAATCTAGGGATGGGTGACCTCCCTGGGAAGTTTTCACCCGGGCAACCAAAAGCAAATCCGTGAGCTCCTTGTGGGCAAAGCGGACAATATTGGTGGTACGAGAGGCCGGGTGTTACAATGGACCCCACTCTTTTTTATTAAAAAGTAAATTTATAGAAGTGATCATGTTCGTCTTCCACATACAACGGATGCCACCACCACCTCAAGATTTCGACAAGATCTCTGACACTACTCCTCTAGGTAGGGGTTTTAAGATGGTGATGGTGGTTGTTGGCTAATGAAAGTGGAGGGGCAGATGAACTAATTGCGTAGTGGATTCAATAGATCTAGCTTCTGTAGTGGCGATGGCGGTTTAAGGCGAAGGGTGGTGGCTAGTTTTACAGGTGGGTGGTGTCTCAAGCGATAGCGAGGGGTGGTGGTGGAGATAGGGTGTGTAATGGTAGTTTGTTGTTATTTGTAGACAAAATGAAGAAGTGGGTAGGGGTGGGGCGGGTCCCATGCACTTACTTTTCTTTTTCTTATTATTGAAGGATAAAAATGTAATTTTATACCGTTAAACCTAATGATAAAACGTGTTACGTTTTTTCTGATATTAAAACAAAATCTGTAATTTTTTAATACCAAGGAAGAAAAGTGAAATTTAGGTTAAAAAAAACTCAGGGATGATCCATGTAATTTGATCTAAAATAAAATAAGTAAAAATGTATTATATTTAGGGTTATTCGATTTTAATAATCCCAACTTTCATTTACTAGCTGATATTAATACCAACTTAAGAAATGTTTATACACACTCCTAACTTTGAGTTTATTTTTCTTCAACGATCTATTACTAACTGATAGTTAACACCGTTAGTTTTTCGATGGCGTGAACTGTTTATATGGCCAAAATACTAAGTAGAAAGTTGAAATCAACCATCTGATCCGTCAATCTGAAACTTTCGCACCCTAAAACCCGTCAATCTTCACTTTCTGATCTAAACCACTTAACTCATTCTCATGTGACATTGGAGGCTAGACACCGAAAAACAGACTTAATAGAGGCTGGGCGGCGGCGTAGTTGAAAAATGACTCAATGTTGGCCACATTTCATCAAAAAAAATAACGGCATTTAACTCTTAGTTAGTAAAGGACCGTTGGAGAAAAATAAATTCAAAGTTGGGAGTGTCTGTAGATAGTTTTTGAGTTAGGATTAATTCTGGCCAATAAATAAAAAATTAGAATTATTAAAATCCAATAACCCTTATATTTAACCTAACTTGATTTTACGTAAAATTATTGAAACTTAGATAAAAATAAATAAGTGTTTCGTAACGATATATGAGAAAATATATAAAATATTACATTTTAAAAGTTATAATAGAAAATAAAATGTATTAGGAAGGAAAAAGTAAAGATATGTTTCATAAAAGTAGCCAAAAAAAGTGTAAATTGTATTCTTTTTTATATTTTTCAGTTATATATTATGTATTTAAATACTTTTTAAATTCTTTAAATGGTTTTTTTATTTATTATTTATTTTATCTATCTATACTAATAAAAGAAGGTTTTTGGAAGCCACATGACATAATTTTATGTCACCTAAATTTTATTTTCCTGCTTATCTCTCCTAATAAATATCACATTAACTACTAATGATATTATTTAATTTTTTTTTCATATCAATTTTTTTATTAAATTAAAATAGATCTTTCTACAAATGCAATTTTTAAAGAAATAACATTTATAAAATGTGAAATATTTTAAAAAATATCAAACTTAAAAAAACAATATATTTTAAAACCTGTGTTTTCTAAAAAATAAAATTCTTATGAAACAAAAATAATTAAAATTCAAAGTGTAAAGAAAATTATTAAAAATGACACTTTTTTAAAAAAAATGTTTTTTTTTTAAACAGTCTGTTTAAAAACCAACTTTTTTAGAGAAAAACAAAAAAATATAACAAAAATTAAAAATATGATATTAATATTTTATTGTCAATCATATCTTATATCAAAAGATCATTTTATGATTCGTTAATTTTTATTAATAACTATTAATATTTTATTTATTCAGTCTGTGTAATACACGGGTTATTAACCTAGTATTTTATATATTTCTTTAATTGATGGTAACAAAAAGATGGTTAAATATGGTTGGTATCTACCATATTTAATGCGGGGGACGTAATAAATATATTTCTTTGTTTCCATTAGAGCATTCACAGTAGATTTCTCATTTTTATGTGAGTGTGTGCCTTATATTTTGGGGGATGGTTGTTAGTGATTGTGAGTGAAGGAGTGAGAATATTTATGGGGATTGTACCGTGATTCCTCATATTTGCGGAAACACGGTACAACCCCCATAAATTTTTTAATACTTTTAAAAGTTGTTGTGAGTGGAGGAGAGAGAAAATATAAATAAAAAGATATTAAAAAGTATTATTTAATTGAAAAAGATAGTTAAAAAGTAGTGTTTTTAGTGTAAATATAGAGATGAAGTTGGGGAAGCTAGTGTGAATGCTCTTACTTGGACCGTTAATGTATCGAACCGAACCGACGGAATACTTTTCATGTTTATTCACTAAGGATTGCAAGCGTTCATGATTACATAATTGAAAGAAAATTTTTGTTTTTGTTCGTTTATTAAAGAATTAAACTTGTTTACAAATGGTTCGTAAACACATAATCGAATGGTTAATGAAAAAAAAATTAAACAATTCATCAACACAAACGACTATATACTTTCTAAAGTTAAGCGCTTTACATAATGATCATACATGAATATAAACAAACATTAACCAAACATTCACAAGTATAAGCAATTATAAATTATAGATGTTAGGAATAATATAAAAATTTACAAAGTTATAAATTTAGTTAGATTAATTAAAAACAAAAGTAATAAAATAATTAAATTAATATTTAATGAATCCACAATTCCACATGAATAAATATAAACAAACGAGCATTTACAAATGTAAACGAACATAAACGAAAATAAATAAACACCTTATCAAATGTTCACGATTACAAATGAACGAATGTGACCTACGTTCATGTTCATTCGTTTTACTAAACAAAATAAATTTCTTGTTTATGTTCTTTCATTTATTAAGAGGAACGACCATAAATGAATTTTCCGCTAAACGGTTCACTGACTCTTCGTTAAATGTTTGATTCATTTATAGCTCTACCTCCACCCTAGCACAGAAATAAGAAAAAATTAAAGAAAATATATAATTAAAAGCTACCTAGGGATTAGTAAAATGCAACACCAAAACCGGCATGTATTACATTAAATTATGACTTAGAAAATCCTTGACACCGGTTAACACACCAAGTAGCCCTTATATTTTGAAGGTATATACAATTTTAGATTCCTTAAAACATAAAGGCCTTTCCCACATATTCATATTTTAGGAAGACTTTGAAATATATACAAGAAAATATATTTTAATAGCCTTTTAATTATTATATTAAGATGCTATCTTTGAATTGTCAGATATAAAGTGTGTTGGTTTTTTAAAAAGAAACATTTTAGTGGTTTATAAAACCCTTTAATGAATAAGTTTTAGAAACATATGCTAAGCTATTAAAAGACTATCTTTTATTTAGTTAGATTTTTTAATGATTCAACATAAGACTACCAAACAACCTTTTAGCAATTAGATAAACATATGGTAATAAGTATGATTTTAGCATTGTCCACGTTTTATTGCACCTGAAACGTTTCGAACGCAAGTCTACATAATTAAAGTGAACACTTATTATATATTTCACTAAGACTTAAGACTACAAACAAACCACAGATGACAACAAAGGAGAAATGGAAGCTGACAGCAACCTTTTGGAATTTGTGGTTAGGGTCTGAAGGGACGAAACCAAACGGGGTGATTATTATTATATGAAATGGAAGCGAAAACATTTCATATATTGACAATTACTGTTTACATCATCATTACATTACAAATCATCGTTTGGTTTCGTCACTACACAAAACATCATTGTTACACAAAATGGATGCCAGTCAAAAATATTTGCCAAGTAGCTTCACCCCGTGCCATCCTCAGCAACCATTACCTGCCAACTGAAAATACATAAAAGTCAGCGTTGCTGAGTAAGTTCTAGCTTTATAATAGAAATACTTTACTTGCGTTTAGAAAACCTTTCTTTACTTTCATTCGCGATCATACATCATACGTACATATAGATAATATTTATTATTATCTTTCATCATCATTCATTATCGTACGTCATTCGTTCTTTCATCATTATCTTTCACTTTCATCCGGACCAATGCCATGTGCTATACCCCGAACATTGTGCACGAAGCTGGTTACGGGGCCTGAAGTCTATAAATAGACTCCTAACATTATGCACGAAGCTGACTCCAGTACCTGGGGCAAGCAACAAGGGTCCCATACGTTTGGTCAATCACAAGGATTAGACCCCCGTGTGCATCCTTCTGGGTTAGCTAAACCGCACACAGTTGAGCTAACACCCTTCATTGGGTGTGAACCTCCTTATGTTTGCTTGCAAGACTCTTCTTTCATTCTTTACATTCCACTTTTCATTAGCATTAACTTCCACTTTCATTATATATATACTTTACATTTATTAACATAATCACACCACGTAAAGCCACGGAATAATACATAATAGGGAACATAAAGAAAACAGGCCACAAACATGCATAAAAGCAGCATATAATCATCACATATCAACCCCGAAAACATCCCAAGTTATAGCCTAAAAGTCATTCTTTCCCCGAAAATTTCAGAAAATTTTCTAAGTCTTAGGCGCATGAGCACTATGCAGGCGCTTGGGCACTATGCGACCGCATGAATACTTAGGCGCATGGGCGACTCAGGCGCATGGGTACTATTTGGGCGCACGACCAACACTTAGGCGTCTGGACAACTTTCTAGGTGCATGGGTACTATGCAGGCGCATGAGCCTGGTTTAGGCGCATGGGCACTTAGGCGTTTTAGCAGACTTAGACGCATGGCATACTTAGGCTCCTGGGCATAATCCTAAGCGCATGGGCACTATTTGTGCGTATGGACCTTGGGCGTTTGGGCGCATGATCTCAGGCGCATGGGCACTTAGGCGCATGACCAACTACTTTTCTAACTACCATCATTTTCAGACCTCAAATCATCAATCGCACCTGTTCTAGCCTAGTTTCTAACATACTAAGCATCTAACAAGCATACAATCATGAACAAAATCATAAATTTCCCAAACATACACCCTCCCAACAGGGCACATACACATACATACGGGTACACACCCAAATTTCATAAAATCGATTAAGCATGCATTTCCAGCCCCAAAATCATTTAAAACATGTAAAAACGGGGATCTAGAACTCACCTCTTGCAACTTCCGAGTAAGACTTCCTTCAAACCCGAATGCTTATGAGTTCAAACACCTAAAAACACCAAATCACACAACCGAACACACATACAAGCACATAAGCACATACCCGAAGCTGAAAATCAACCAAGAACACTCTGAAATCAGGAAACTAACCTGAATTCAGCCTCTTCTTCTTCTTCCTCTCTCTAAAACCGAAGAGAATTCTGCTCTTTCTCTCACTAAAAATCGACAGGAAGATGGTACAGGGGTCATGGGCGGCTATGACCACCTTTTGAACAAATTAATATCAAACTTTGTCCATTGTACAACTTTAACCCCTCAACTTGGGTTATTTTGCTTTTCTTCCTTTTTCTTCACTTTTTCCCTTCTTTTAAAATTTCCGGGTGTTACAGATTTACAGCTCGTTTGTAAATGAGTCGATCGGCTCAGTTCGGTTTGCAAACGAGCCAAGCACGAGCATAGGTCCACTCGGTTTGGTTCGAATTATTTTTAATTTAATTTTTATATATGTAGTTATATATATACCCGCAATTATTCAAATATACATTTATTTATAGTATTATACACACCACTTGTTACCACTCTATTGTATTTAGCCACTATATACAAATTTACATTTTTATATATACTACTAGCTAGACCAATTATCCCAATAAAAATTTCAACACTAAATTTAAAAGTAAAACCTCACGCCACTAACGATAGTCTTTAACCCAGATTGTCATTCATAAACATGATTATGATATGACATGTGACTGCTTAATAAGGCGTAAAACTCGTAACCTAACATATTCATTGTCTCTCTTTGTATATTTAAACCGAGTGGCACAATAGATCATAAAACTATCAAAATCATGGTTATCAAGATCGTTCGCCACTCGCTCGAAGATCGGTTGGAAGATTAAAGATCAATAAATGCTCACTTGATTTTTAGCTCGGTTGTAAACAAGCCGATCAACCCGTTTCGGTTTGCAAACAAGCCAAATATGAACAAAGTTCCCCTCGATTCGGCTTGGCTTGTTAACAGCCTTAATAGTTACTCGGAAAATAGTCAAAAGTCATTTGACCAAATGGTATCATGATTCAAGGGGTGTTGTATGAAGACTTCTTTTTAAAATGTGTGGTATATGAGTGATTTTTTTAAAAAGGTTATTGATTCAAATCTTATTATAAATAAAATGGTTTTTGATTTATTCTTGTTATAAACAAATGATATATAACTTAAGAGGAGAATGTAATATATCTAAGTCTGCTGTTAAAAAGAAATTACTTGAAAATTATGGTAATTCAAGGCAAGTAAAAACATTAACAATGTCATGTTTAAATCTAAAGAAAATAAGGAGGAAGTGGAAAACCAATAAATTCTATAGACGAGTAGTCCGCCGTCTCCATCAGTCCACAGTACCTCTTTTGGATCTTGTTCAATGGGTTTCAGCCCATACCCATCATAGAGAGTTCCAGCTGGCCGGAAGTTTTAACAAGTTTCGTGCATCTACAAATTACTACTACTTAGGAGCTGAACAGTTCGAGGCGCTAAGCCACTCGTGTGTTGCTCAATATCGAAATTCGAATGGATAAAAATTTAGAAACAAATTTAGTCTTATTAATTAAGACCCAACCGAGCCTAAAAAAACCTAATTATATTATTGATCACAAGTCTGAACTTTACTATCGAGCTTTAGCCGGCTCGCTAGCCTAAACGAGCTTTTTATTTATATATTTTTATTTAATTATTAATATATTTATATAAAGTAATAATTATTTATATATAAATTTAATATATATATATATATATAATTTAATATATATTAAAAAATATTATATATAAACAAGCCGAGCTTGAGCACTCTTATGTCAAGATGAGTCGAGCTCGAGCTTAAACGAGCTATACAACTAGGGAGTTACAAACCGGGTTCTCGGGTTCTATCTATTCTAGTTTGAGTCAACTAAATCTGGAACCGGTTTTTGGTGGAATGGCTAATTAAGCATTTTTTGGAAAGAGAAGTAATCAGTTTGGTTCTAGTTAAACTGATTGGGGGCATGCCTTAATACCCATAACTAACTTTAACTATCTTAATTCATAATACTTAGGATATAATATATAATAATACTTAGGATAAGGTCTAGATTACTTATATAATTTAACATGTATACATACATTCGGATACTTGAAAAGAATATAAGAACAATGTATATGTCTGACCCGTAAGTGTGTGATCAAACTCCAAGAACAAAAGATGAGATAGTACTTTGCTATATGTTCCTCATTTGCATTAATAGAAAACTATGCTATTATAAGGCTATAACAACATGGAAGTAAACAACTAAAAAGTACGAGAGATAAGTGAAACTCATATGGGTTTATT
Source organism: Flaveria robusta (assembly GCA_025506415.1). NCBI lineage: Eukaryota > Viridiplantae > Streptophyta > Magnoliopsida > Asterales > Asteraceae > Flaveria > Flaveria robusta. The sequence continues at coordinate 18,138,910 of CM046469.1, read as the reverse complement.
ATGGTGGACTGCATCACTATCTATATCATTACACTTGATCAAATTTGCGAGTTATCTTAAATAACTGTAGGCGGATTGAATTAATCAAGCTGCATGTCAAAATCTTATAAACAGAATAAAACATACCATGAGAGGAACAAAAGACTAGTTATAAATCCATAGGAAGAACTGCGAGTAGCATGCCCTTATTAATTACAAATATTTGTACACAAGGACACAATATTAAAAAATTAAAAACCATAACTTGTGAAATCCTGAAAAAGGTTATTTGCGGTCTTCGTTTCACCTGCGGCGTATTAAGTTATTTGCCTTGATTTAGTTGTTGTCAATGGTGCACAATAGTCCTCTGATGCTCATCAGGTTGACATAGCTGCGGATTGGTTGGCATATGATTTTGCATTGCACCCGAGTTACACACAGCGAACCGATTATTCTCATCACATGTAGCTGCAGATGCTCTTGCTTCATAAAGCTGGTAGAAATATTTTTCATGGCTAATTATATTGATTGAAATTCTGCAAATATATGATTGATGAATTAATAAAATAATAAATACCTTCTTGTAGAGTTCTATATTTTGTTGATGTATCAGGTTCCCCTATAGAAGAAAAAAAATTCCCATTCCTTTTTAGCCTCCAATGATTTCAGTTTTGGGCAGTGAAAACTCTATTATGCTATAAATTTCTTATTTTTGTTTAATGAATGCTAATAAACAATTTGAATTTTATTTAGGTGTGTAGTAGTAAAGTAAAATGAAAATGTGAGGTAAAATGGAAATAGGAACAAAGACCTTTGTGGTGAGCTCTTGTATCTCATTGGTTAAAATCTCTTCCTGCAAAAACCATATTAAACACTAGTGCTAGCTTTTAGGTTTACTAGCTAAAAATAGGGTCCAAAAACAAATCAATATTCTAATTAACCTAGCATGTTTGAACTTACATAACATACTTAAGACGATCAGATTCAGTTTAGTTTTGAATTAGCGTTTTAGTTCGGCTTCTGTTTTAGGGAAAAAAAGCTTAAAAAGCTTTAAATTGAATAAGTGAAAACTGATAAACGTACAATCTTAGATAATCTAAATGTTTTGAAGGTTAAAATTTGCACATTGTCTTACCCAATAAGTCTATGTACTCGGATGTGGTTTCTTGAAAATTAATTTAAAAAAAAATGTCACAAAATAATAACAAATTTTTAAAAGTGTTTCATTTATATCACTCAAGCATGTTTTGCTCAAATTGAATCATTAAATCATCAGATCGATTTATCATCGAATTATTTTTAGTCAAGAAAGAAATGGAGAAGATGTGAAAGTCAGGATTTTCAATATATATAATTATATTAAAAAATTAAAAAACTAAAAAACATATAAATTATATGTAAAAAATAAAAAAATATCTAAAATCTATGTCACCATTTCACGTATACATTAAATAACAAAAGAAAAATATATTTTCTAATTGAAACAAAAAAAAAAAAACATGTTAAAAAAGATGTTAAAACATTTAATTTTAATAAAACATAAAAACTAAGTGATTTAATTAGAATACTTTTTAAATTTAAGTTATTTAATTAAAAAACTTTTAAAACTTATTATTATGTAAAGTTACCCCTAGTTTAAAACATGTGAAAACTTTAGAGCCTAGGGTTTTTTCATTACCTTCTTCATGCGAATACCTTTTAGACTTGTTTCCAACTGGTTCTCCAGTTTTTGCAGGTCTTCAACTCCCAATCCACAGAGTCCTTCTCCCATTAGTTTCCTACTCTTATGCAAACACATCAAATCAAACATCACTAAGAGAAATGTTCCAGCAAAACCTTTTGCTAATGTTGTAGATATACTGTTGCTTTCATTGGTTAAATACACTCTAGATTACTCGTATTGAACCAATGAAGTGTCAAGAAGGTCCACTAATCTCTAGTCACTGTAATTTATCAGTTTTTATATATAAAAATTGATTTTTTTTAAGATAAGTTGTACACAATAGAGAAGATGATTTTACCACGACCCCTTGCTCGAAACTCTAGTTGTGTCATTTATGTATTAAGAAGTAATAATGAACAATGTGGGACTAACCGATGAGCTTCATGCAAGTTCTGCAACTGCTGCTTCAATATTGCTGCCTCCATTTGCCATAGCTAGCAATCGGCGTGAAGTCATGGTTGATCAATATTGTATATGCAAAGTAAGAAGATGCACATACTATAAAATCTCAATCAGCATAGAGAGTTACTAATTTTAAAAGTTATCTTAACCTAGTTTGTTAATATCTTATTGATAATTTAGTTTCCTATTTTCATGAAGTTCAACATGAGAGTATTAATTAAGTTTTCATGATATAGATTGAATATCTTTGTTATCATATTTGAGTTGGTGGATATTTCATGAATGCTTATCGACCCAAGACAAACGAACTACCTTCCAATGGAATTATATGTCTAGATAATGAGAAATTTGATGTCACAAGATTCTTTGCATATTCACCTGTAACCTTTTCAAGCTTTTGAACATAGTTTCTCAAGCTTTGAAAGTCAGGAAGTAGCTCTGCTGATATGAGATGCTTATTAGAGGGTGTGTTGTGATTGATTGGTTTAACATTCATGTTATGTAAATGTCATCTTGTAACATTAAGTCATTTATATATTATTATTATAAATCTCACACTCAACAACATTTAGTTATCAGGAAATACTAAATAATTAAGCAAATTAGGCACTTAATTAAGTTCCTACTTTATGTCACATTTTAATTAACATCATAGCCAAGAAACCTATTAGCTAGATGCTTACTCTCCATGATTCCCTCCCATCTTATAATTGATTTTTAATTTTCAATTAATTTCTCTAAATATTATATTACATGTGGTCTTATTTAGTGACATAGTGCCAAAAAGGCTTTGGCAAAAGTTATATGGTGCTGCAAAGATCAGAGACCAACCAAATATACACATAACTTGATGATCATATAATTCCATTGAAAAATAGTTCGTTTTTCTTGTGTCAGAAAGATTCCATGAATACATATCCGGATGTGCAAAACGTACCCTCTCCAACACTTATACTCGTTGCACCTCCATCAAGTTGTAACAAGTAACAACAGTTATATCCCCATTTTCACACTAGAAACAAAATTGAATCTTTCTATTTGATATTATCAGTGGTACATTGTAAATTAGGGGGTTGAAGTTAGTGTCTCGCATATATATCTTGGGGTGTTTACTATGGGTGTTTTATATATGTTTCACTTTAATTTACTAACAGTTGTGCTATCAAGATTAGGGTTTTCTCAACATTCATGTTATGTAGGTGAGTTACATATATATACACATTCCTTTCCCCTTTGCTGATTCCCATATCCTGTTCCATCAAGGAATGGATCAGAAGGCATTATATTTATACATACCTTGACATTTGGCGTCGCGATCATAAGTTGATTATTTTCTTCTTTAAACCGATTGTAGCGTTCAATCACTGATGTCATGCTGAATTATCATAAAGAACGAAAATTGTTATTAATTATTAATGTGAAAGTCTTTGTTGTCATCACAAACGAAATCAAAAAATGCTTATTCATCATTAATCAGATGAACTCCATGTCTTTTTGCAGATTAAGAATCAATGGATTAAATCCCATCTTTTATCTATTTACAATGTTTATTCTCTTAACATCAAAATAATTATAACTTCATTAAACTACAAATATTGTTGAATGCTACCTTTTAAGATTCTGATTGAAGAACCATATGCAAACTCCAACACATTGATAATAGAATCAGCAGTGTTAAAAACTACCACTACGATTTATTCTAATTAAGTATATGCAAAACATTTATTTAGAAATAAAACATATCTAAACATTGTTTTAGATAAAAATACAATTGAATATAAAAAAGAAATAGCAGATAGAGGTTTCTGTGCGGGTATGTGAATACATATATATCTGAAAGTTTTACATTAAAAATTGTAAATCATCTATGTGGTTATCACATATTAATGTTCAATTAACATGGAATCTGGGATACGTATATCAACATTTTTATTCAGAAGAACATGGAATTCATCCGTCCAACCTTGTATGAATCTGGGATATGTATATCAACATTGTTAAGCTTAATTTTAAATTGGTTCAAAGGGTACAGCTGAATATATATAGATTATAGACTGATGTAATCAAGAAGAATGAAGGATAAAATGATAATAAGAGTTAGAAAATGATACTAATCAACCTGCTGCTTGAGTATTCATAGAGCTTGTTGGTGCTGGAGAAGATGATGAGGACTACTTCAGCATCACATAAGATGGCTAACTCTTTTGCTTTCTTCAGTAACCCGTTCCTTCGCTTGGAGAAAGTTACTTGCCTGCTTGTTGAGTTATCTATTCTCCTGATCGCAATCTTTCCTCTTCCCATCTTCTTCCCTCTGAAACTTCTTGTTGTTTAAGCTAGGTTTCTTCAGAGAGAGAGAGAGCTAGAGAGATAAAGATTTAGATCTTAATGACTGGTTAAGCAAAGGTCTAAAAGCAACTTAAAGGGGGAAAAATACACTAAATACAATGAAGTGGAAAAGAAGATTGCTTTTTTCTTTAACAACATTGCTCCTATTTTAAATCCCCTAAACTACTCTTAATCATATTTGAAACTATATGGTTTTCAAATATATAATTTTTGAAATTTATCACTAGCGTACCAACCTAAGTGACGAAAAAAACTTTATAATTAGTGGATTTTTCTCATGAGATTTTAGAGAACACAAATAATTTGTTGCAAGTATTAGCACTTTAGCATTAATATCAATCAATGTTGTGACGAACGACATCAACTGTTCCATCAAGTCACTAGTTAGAACGATTGAACCAGACTTAAGAAGCAGACGTTATAAATAATACACATACAAACACAAATACATACACAAGTGTATGTGCATAGTTTTATGGGAAAGTGATATTTACATTCAATATTTACACTTGTTTCTCGTCCATATATGTACGTAGATTTCAAACACACAAAATCGCACCTTGCAAAATGTGGTAACTACACTATGTAATGCGTATTTAATACCCATTTTATACATATACATATACAAATATGTGTGAAGGAATAAACACACAGTGTAAAAGGTTATCGACACGGTTAAACACACCGTGTAAAATGTTAACCAACGGTTTTTCGCATAACACAATATAACATTTAAAATTGTCATTTTTCTTAAGTATATACACACCAATACTAGATTTATATAAAGGAGTAAAGTTATATAAAAATTATTTGAGTTCAAGAAAATAAATGCAACTATATTTTAATGAAGAAAGCCAGTACAAATGTGGATTCTCTATGTCACCTCTTACAGTCATTTGTAACTCTTTAATAATTCTAAAATTATAATTGTATTAATCCTACCATTAAATTATCTAAATCAAGACCTAAAATCCTTTCCGTACTTTTTAGAACATTTGGATTTTATATATGCTATTTCATATCCACACACACGCATACGTCATTTTTCACTCCTCACCACTCAACCATGGTACGTAATGGTCTCACTCCTCATTAGTCTTCACTTAATTATATTTTTTATTTATAATTATAATTTTGATTACTCAAATGAAAACTTTTCAGAAGTCCATTTCTAGATTGCTGCAACATAAACTCGATTAACTATTGAGTTTAAATAACACATTAATAATAAAGAAACAGATAAACAAAATCCAAGATTGCTAGTATTACATTATTAACAGTTTACAAAATAATGAATAAATCAATAGCTTTTTAACACGTGTACTATTAATATACAGTTTCTTTCATGATAATTCTAAAAGACATACGTTCATCCATAAGAAGATCGAGGGTTCAACACTCGTCCATAGTTTTGTTCAACCAATATACTTGATGTGAAGGTAGGCTCATTTTCTAGATACCATCCTTCACTTAATTTTTGTGGTCAAAGGAGGCTTATTCTCTTGGGCTCACTTTTAAATTAAATATTTAATCTTTTTCGATTTAAGTTATACTAAACCTTTTTATTTCTTTGAAAGAACTTAAATATTTTTGTATACCACTAAATAAATATGAGCAACCTCCTAGTATATTCCTTGCTATGTCCACATAGACATTCACGTAAGCAAGATATCATGGTCTTATCTTCGTGGTAGTTAACATAAAAACCCATATATTTTCTTAAGATATTTTAGAGAACAATTTGATAGTTACTTAGATTTATAATCATAAAATTTTGAGGAAAAAGTTTAGTTCTATAAAATATCATTTTTTGTATAGTATTGTTGTTGTATATTGTATCTTTATATGAAATTTATAATTACTGACGAATTAAGAATGTTTTAGGGACCGACAAATAACCGGATACTTTGGAGGTTAACAGACTTAAATGAACTAAGAGAACAATATTTCCAATCCCGGCTACTATAGCTTTCTAATAAATCGGGTATGTAACAAATTTGCAATGATTCTTGGTGTGTCTCACGACAGAATTTTTTATGTAGTAATAATCACTTGCGAGGAAAAGAATAAATAAGAAACCCAATTGTACTAATTTTTTTCATTTTGTAAAGTGATTTTAAATTAGAAAATATAATACTTTTTAGACCATAGGAGAGAACAAAAACACCTAAGAAAGTGATTAAAAGTTGAGTTGATTTGTGGTGAGCTTGTTAATTACGTTGTCCTGGCTAACTAATGATCATATCTTTTGCTGACACGTGGGAATTGGGATACGAGTCTTGGTTGTTGTTCCTTAAAGCTGGAATATAAAAATAACACACAGCAAACCTCAAAAGTGACATTTTTGGTTGTCTTTTAACGTATTCGATCTATATACGATCAACTCTCACTTTTTTTATTCTTTCGTGAAGTAAAGGAAATAACCAGCAAACTGTATTTTTACATACTTATTGTATATATACTTAATAGCAAAGGTCGATAACCAATGGGATTGGGCCACTGACTTTACTTTTATAATATATATGTTTTATTTTCATATAGTTAACAATTGTGAGCTTAGCTGGAACAATTGGTTAGTTGTTAATACTTTCAAATGGATGGTCTTTGATTCTAGGCTTGATAACAACATTTTTATCCTTCTTTTTTTTTTTTTTTCTTTCTTCCAACTCCCAATTACAATTAATTAATATCTATTCTCCTAACTCTCAAGTCTCAAAAACAATTAATTAATTCAAACATATGTAACGAACAACACATACTAATTAATTTATTGTGTGATTGGTTTATTAACATTTCGGTCTAAATTTTAAGTACTACGTGATAAAATAAGTTTTGATCAAGAAAGAATTGGGTCAAATATAATATATTTTTGTGTTCACCTGTTATGTACGTCTAGAGATATTTTATTATTCTACGTAAATTTTGTTTGATAACGAAGGTATAAATTCGAATTTGTATATGTTGTTCAAAAAACCGGTCGTATCGATAAGTATTCATTTATTGAACATAGATGTGCACCTGGCGGCGTTGGTTTATACGTGGTTTTTAGTTCGCCGTACAATTTAGTTTTTTTTTTTCTTTTTGTTTTTTTCTCTTGACTTTTCTAATAGTTTTTCTATTAATTTACATAGCGTGTTTACCTGAAAACTATATTTTGAAAGTTTTTATATCGTAATGTACAGAGCATAGTTGTGTTTTCTATTTACGCTTTAGTTTGTATAATCGATTTTCCGCAACGTCACATGATCTAGATATATAACAAGGTTCTTAAAGTTATGTAACAGGTTTTAGAAGCCGAGTCCTATTTATTTCTTGTGTGCGTGAAAATGTTAATAACTCGTTTTTATATAAAAGCACATTACATTTAGAATAAAATATTTACATATTTTTAGTACTCTCCACCATATATAAACATATCATATATATACATATCAACAAGTGCATGGTTTAGATACCACAGAGTGGGAACCAGGGGGAGGGTAGGAAAATCCCAGCCATGGATGGAAACACCACCCCTCTGAACCCAGGGGGCATGTGAAAAAAAGTCTCGACTCGATGTATATTTACCAAGCTTTATCTTCCCCTTTCTGTTCTTTTCTAGATTTATGTGAGTCAAATGAGAAAATTGGGGAAAGCTACGACGACTTCGTGCAAGATGGAGAAAAATGAGGGAAAATAAAAAATTGGTAAACCGAGAAACTAGAGACGACTCCTTGTGACCTTAGAAGTATTATAAAACGTTTATCATCATTTAGGAACCAGCTTGCATAAAAGTAACATCTTGAAATCATATTTACGAAACAATGGAAACCTAAAATTAATTTAACAGTTTTTTTACCGTTGTTTGAAACTACCTACAATATGTGAGTTTTTCTAGGACTAAATGTCAATCTACCATACTAATTTTGACACTTCGAACTTAACTCACATAAAAACGTCATCAAAGAGAAAACCCATCATTATAAAAAAATTAACCACCTTGAATCAGGTTTAAACCTTAAACCTTAAAGATCTCAAACGTAAACTATCTACACATTACATTGAACAAGAAGCCAAACGCAAAAGTAATCTAACAATTACTTAATCTTGAGGACAACACGAATTATAAATTACCATACACAGTCAAGTTTAGTCTTTGCACGCCTTTATCGATCTCCACCAATCACAGACCCTCCTGACACGGTTTACGGTTTTCTAACAAATACAGAATATTCAAATTCGCTGCTGGGATTTGTTTTCGGAACCCTAAGTCTTGACTACAAGTATAATTAAAGTTATGAAAACTTTGTAATTAACAAAAGCCCACGTGAAAGTGCTTCACCACTAAGATTCTTGTTTAATGGAGCATATATATATAGGTTTAGAGTTACTAGTGACTTATTGTTTATTGGATTCAGGGAAAAGAACCAGAATCAAGAAACTTTACGTTAATCTAAAATGAGCTTTAGACAGGTGTCAATCATCAGCAAATGATGTAAGCACCTTCTTCGATATGAAAGTGAAAACCTGAGCTTTTTGCTGATGCATTTGAAATTGTTGCCCCGGAACTCCTACTTGTATTTCCCTTTTTTGGGTTTTTGATGACTAAAACGAGGGATTTGTCCCATCTGCATATCAATTACAGAAAATAGTGATAGGTAAATTTAAAAGCATTATTAGTATACTAGTGGATTATGCTCATGTTGTGCCGCAATTCGATTTTAAATGCATACAAGAACGTCGCAATGATAATTTTAGAGTTATCTTGATTTTGTTGAGTTAATAATATAAGCACTCGGATTTCCATTGATAACTATAAATGCTTTATCTATTACTAAATATATGATTTCTACGTTGATATCAATTAAAACAAATACTTTAAAAGTGTTCGAATAAAAGCTCTTATCAAATGTAGAAACTTAACGGTAAGTTATTATTAGATTGTTATAGTTACAATAAAATAATAAAAGCACGCTTTTAATATTTAATTAATAGAATAGCTTATTGCCGTTGTTCTTACTAACCTTTTAATAGAATAGCTTATTGCCGTTGTTCTTACTAACCTTATAATAGTAATAATTATAAGTAACCTTATAATAGTAATAACTATTAGCATTATTATTATTAGTATGATTATATTTATTATAATTGTAATTAATTTTAAAAATATTTAAATAATATGTCATTAACTATCAAATTTAATAATAAATATTAAAATTTTTAAATCACTAAAAGGCCTCTAGAATATATTGTTGTTATTGATGTTGTGTTGTTAAAATATATTGTTGTTATTGATGTTGTTGTGTTGTTATTATTATTGTTGTTGTTATAAGTATGAAAATATTTACTAATTATACACTTAAGTATTTAATAACATAATACTTAATTTAAAAAGTACTTACTTATAAAAATATAAATAAAAAATACAAACTATTATTATATAAACCTTATAATCATCATCATCATCATAATAATAACAATAATAATAATAATAATAATAATAATAATAATAATAATAATAATAATAATACTGTTATTATCATTATTATTATTATTATTATTATTATTTATTATTATTATTATTATTATTATTATTATTATTATTATTATTATTATTATTATTAATCTATTTATTATTATTTTAATTATTTTTTAAATCTTTTAAATAATATGCCATTAACTAACAAATTTAGTTATAAATACTAAAATCTTTTAAACTATTATAATAATACTTGGGTATTTAATATGAGTATATTTAATATTATTATTATCATTAACTAAAATCTTTTAAATACCCAAGTATTATTATAATTATTAATATGAGTATATTTATTATTATTATTATTGTTGTTGTTGTTTTTGTTGTTGTTGTTGTTGTTGTTCTTATTACTATTCTTTGTAACATATGAAATAATATGTTTAACTAACAAATTTAATCATAAATACTAAAGTTATTAAATATCCAAAATGCCCCTAAAATAATAATAATAATAATAAGGAACCGAATTTCCACTCCATTGTGCGAGGGAATAATTTGTATTCGTTATTTAAAAAAAACAAAGTTATTTTCAAAATCAAGTATTATTTGATGTCGCAGGCTATCGAGAGTGCAGTTATCAATGTGGTTTTGTGACAAATTATAAACAAACATCATTGTTGTCGATATTGATTTATCAGATGTCGAATCAGTATTCACTTATATGGTTTACAATAAGCCGGACCGTTAAAGAACAAAGTCACACCGTATAGCACGATGGTAAAATGACAAAACTCTCATCTCATAGTAAAGGGAACAAACTAGTTAAAATAATATAGAAAACCATCTAAGAAAACCATGTGCCTCTATGAGAAAGTTAAAAAATATTGAAACTCATTTCATTTCTTGAAAACTATCAAGCAAACCATATGTTCTCTCTCTAACTTCTTCTTAACTTATTGAAGAACCTTGATAAACAAAATTTAAAGAGTAGACTTGTCGATTGCAAGCCATCTCTTTGTTGTCGCCATAAAAGAACCATTGATTCGAACTTATCGATCTACTCCTAGAATGAAAGAACATTAAATCTCCAGTTTAAATGGAAAATTAACGAACAATCGAAGGGGAAATTAAGGCAAAATTCCTCTTTTGTAACTTATTGAAGACCTTGATAAACAAAATTCGTAGACGAGGTCTTTCGATTTGCAAGCCATCTATTTGTTTCCGTCGCAAAAGAACCATTGGCGAACTTAAGAATGGTGGGGAGGGGTCAACCGACTCCGCAAATTTTTCCCCTTATATGTAACGTGTATTGATGGTTTTAGATTGACCCCGTGTATTTTCTACTACTGACCCCAATAAAAAAAATTTACGACCCCTAAACCTCATTTTTATTGAAATGTTTAACCCACTAAAAGTTAAAATAATAGCTCACTTAGTTAAGAAAAGTAATATCAAAACAATTACCAATAGGTTTATTCACAGTAGATTTGTTATCTTTATCCATATAATTACACTAAAAATCACTATATTTTCTTTCTCTTTTATTTTAAATAATACTTTTTATACCCTATCATTACTTTTTTTTCTCTCCTCCACTCACAATCACTTTTAAAAATATTAAAAAAATTATAAGGATTGAACAGTGATTTTTCAAATATACCAATCCAAAATAACATTTTCTCTCTCCTTCACTCACAACCACTCAAAACCATTCCATATAATATACCAAACACACTCACATAATTATACAAATTCTACTGTGAATGCTCTAAGAGCATTCACATCCCATTTCTTATTTTTATCCTTATAATTACACTAAAAATCACTACTTTTTCTCTCTTCTTTCAATTAAATAATATATATTTATACATTTTTCATTACTTTTTCTCTCTCCTTCACTCACAACCACTTTTAAAAATATTGAAAAATTTATAAGGGTTGAACAGTGAATCCTTAAATTTACAGATGAACAGTAATATTTTCTCTCTCCTCCACTCACAACCACTTAAACCTTCCCATATAATTTAAGAACTCCCACTCACATAATATAAGGAATGGGATGTGAATGCTTTAAGCTCATTTATTTAACTAAACACTCAACACATATTTCATTAATCCATTAACATTACTTAATTATCTCTAAAATTTCTTTTAGAAGAATACCTGAAACAATACTTGCATTTGTTACATTGAGAAAGATGTTTTTAAGAACTCCCACTCACATAATATAAGGAATGGGATGTGAATGCTTTAAGCTCATTTATTTAACTAAACACTCAACACATATTTCATTAATCCATTAACATTACTTAATTATCTCTAAAATTTCTTTTAGAAGAATACCTGAAACAATACTTGCATTTGTTACATTGAGAAAGATGTTTTTAAGAAGGTTTATATTGATGATGTAGTGGATATTTTTCAAGAGATGAAAACACATAAACAAAAACTATAAAATGTAATGTTTTATTTTCCAATGAAATCGTATTTTTTTAAATGTCTTCTAATGTGATTGTAATTTGTTTTGTGTGACCCGACCCGACCTGAACCAAAATTTTCAACATTAAGTTGAGATATACGCGTTTATTAGAAAACTAAAAAAACCGACTCCGGAGAAAAAATTTTCTGAGTCCGCCCCTGAAAGAACCGTTACTTTAAAGGCCTTTGACCTGCTTTTGTCATGGAGAACAAAAAATCAGCAACTGGCATGGAAGAACACCAAACAACCGAATGTGAATGAAGGCTAGATTCCCATACGTTATTTAAAAAAATAATAATAATAATTAAAAAAAAACATTTAAACGTGGATTGAAAAGGAGCTGGTTGCTTGCCAGTGACAACGAAAAATATTTTAAAAAGACCAAACAAAAGTTACCACTTACCAGTGGACCAATCAAGAATAAATGTTGTAGACCCAACTTCAATATATTATTCTACAACTTAAAAATGAAGGTCGGTGACCAATCACATGGTCACCCACATTCAACATACTTGGTATATATTATTTGGTCAGGATTATAACGACAACTTGGTTTTGGTGTAGTGATCATGCTATTATATTTCACATAACATATCCGGGTTCAAAACTCTCTCCATGCACCCATGTTTTCCACTTTTATTTTTTATTTTTGCCTTCTTCACCCCTCAACTTTCAATCTTTTACACTTTATCCCCTGACATTTTTTAAAAATTTATCGCATTTGAGATAGTTTACATTTCGACGTAAAATTTGTTCAAAAATAAGTCGGCTCAAATATAAAACGTTTCCGTGCTTATTTTATTGATGTTTTTTATTTGGTTTACAATCCGACGTAAGTTTTGTTTGAAACGTGCGGAGTCAAATATAAAACGTTTTTTATTTTCTCTATGTTTCGACAAAAATTTAGTTCGGAAACCAATCGGGTAAATTGTATGTCTATTTTTCAACATAATTTTGTTTGGAAAACAGTCGGGTCAAAGATAATAAGTTTTCATTTAACGATATAAATTCAAGTTACTTTACGTTTTCCTAAGTAAATTTAGTTCAGAAACGAGTTGGGTCGATTTCAGTCTATACTTTATCACTTTGTGTGCATTGCCGCCACAACACGCGACGGGTAAAAGAATTCCCATCGGCCTTTCTTCCCCTCCTACTTTTGATCTTTACATTTTCAACCCCCGGTACTTTTTAAAAACTTTGTAAAATATCACTTTTACCCCCCTTAAGTTTCTAAAGCTTCGAGTTTACCCCTGTGCAATATAAATTCAAGTCCATTTACGTTTAGATATAATTAGAAACGAATCGGGGCAAATATAAAATGTTCCCAGACTTAACTCTATACGCTTTAAGACCGCCTACGTTTCGACATACGTCTTCGTTTTAACGTAAATTTTGTTTAGAAATAAGTTGAGTCAAATATAAAATGTTTTAATGCTTATTTTATGTACGTTTTGAGTTGACCTACGTTTCAACATTGGTTTGTTTGGAAACGCGTCGGGTCAATATAATATTTTTTCATTTACTATACGTTTGGACGTAAATTTAGTTCGAAAAAAGTCGGAGCGATTGTAAGTCTATGTTTCGACATTAATTTTGTTTGAAAACGAGTCAGGTCAAACGTTTTTGTTCAACGATATAAATTCGAGTTATTCTACGTATTGACGTAAAATTAGTTTTGAAACGAGTCGGGTCGATTGTAGTCTATACTTTATTACGTCGTGTATAATGCCGCGGCAACGCGCGACGAGTAATAAACCTAGTTATAGCATATAATATAATATGTGGCCGTTAATGGTTATTTTTATTTTACCTTTTTGTATTCGTTTCTGATTTAAATCACTCTAAAAAATTTGTAAAGTTTTACGAATAGATATAACATTACTATTATAGAAGTTTGATCACATAATAGGTGATCATTCTATAAGTCTTCATTTCTAGAAAGCCTCATAGTTAGATTTAAAACTCAAAAAACCTAATTTTCTTAAAGTTGTAAAAACCATATTTTTATTGCAACAAAGTTTAAACTTCGTACAAAATTCGTTATCTTAAATATTACAATAAAAGCTTTAACAAAGCATGCACTTTAACTAGAATGCATGTCTATCTTTAATACAACCGCGTAGCTATCCATTCCTTGCCAAACAAGCTTTTTTTATTTTTTCATCATATATGACAATCTTTTATGTATAATAATACCAACGTTACTGAGTTACTTTTAGTTTTAACTTCAACATATCAATCATTATTATACTTTTTGTTAATATATTTCTCTATTTTTGATATCACATAACTTTAACAGTGATTCTTTATCTTTAACTATCATTATTTATAAGTAATACTTTAACAAGCACTATTCTTTAGCCTTTCTTTATTTTTATTTTATAATTGAGTTTGTATTAGTACAAAACTCTTTTAGCTAGTGAGCCAGCAATAAGTTACTAGGCTCGTGTCACATGAATTTACACTAGGTAAAACTCCTTCAATTAGTAGGTGAGCATACACGATGCATAAATCCTTTAGCAGGTGAGCTTGCACAAGGCAAAGCTCATTTTTAGGGTGAGAATACACAAGACATGTTTTTTTTTAACGAGCGAGAATGCAACGAATATAAACTTCTGTTTACCTTGCAAGACTTTGAACTTTAGTTTTCACATATGAACTTTAGTATTTTGTGCCTTCTTTGTATTCTTTAGTTATTATTGTTAGTTATTTTATCATTTTCTTAACTCTTTATCATTAACAATAATTATTCTTTAGCTCTTTATTATACTTTATCACTTTAGCTTACTTTATGCATTTCAGTATTTAACAATGTTATCTTTATGATCATCACATGCCATTATCACATTACAAGTGCTTGCATCTATGCATGAGTAACTATATGGACTATGTAGGCATGAATAAACATCTACGCATGAGAAACCATATATCTACATATGAGAACCTCCTTTTCTTTCTAAGGAGCGGGACATCTGCGAATGAACACTTGCATTCACACATTAACACTTTATGTCTACGCATAGACTGTCGCATCTGCGCATGAGGAACCTTCTATCAATTGGCATTTACTTATTGGCACAATATCATCTACGCAGGAGGAAACATCTATGCCTTGAACTACACCCACTACGCAGGAATAAGCATCATCTACACATGAACTATCTTTTTACTAATGTACATCCACGATTGAGTATTACCAAGTACACATGATTTGTCTATGTGCACATAAAGCGTCTATCTACGAATGAATATTGTCATTCGTGCATGGACTTAGACGTCCACACATGAGTATGTGCACCCATTGTACGCCATAAACCTTTATTCTTACCAATCTTAGAAAATATTTAGGTTCTAAACATACTTTTCTAGTATTTCATGTTATGAACAAATCATATGTATATGCATACATAGCAAAACACATAAAAATGTTGACTTTATCATGAGCAATAAATATACTTTATCCATACTATAACTTGTACACATATTAACCCAACAACAAGGTAAAACAAGTAAAAATAGCAATCTAGAACTCATCTTTCTGATAACCCTGAACAAACCTTCGATTCAAGAAGAATAGTATCAAGATCTAAATTAATCCATGCAAAAATGTAAGCTTTTTTCATAGAAATGGGTAATAATCTCCACAAGAGCATAGATCTAGCTTAGGTCTACGAGAATGCATGAAGACAATCATACTTATAGCCAATGTTGTAAAAATTAGGCTAGGCGGCCGATTAATTGGGGATTAATCGGTAGTCGGCCCCTAGCCTTGTCGATTTAAGCTAATCGGCGCCATTAATCACTAGTCGGTCCTAGGCTGATGAAATCGGGATTAATCGGTGGTAATCAAAGTTAATCGGTGTAATTGGAGGTGTTTTTCTAGGCGGTCAAATTTGGTAAACGGGATATTTTTGCTTATTAAGTTAGATCTGACCCAAAGTCCATTTAACCTAGTTAACAAAATCCATCAACCTCCTCCCCACCCAGCCACCCCTGCGAGTTGCGACCTTCTTTGTGCCGGCAAGCCCCTCTGCGCCGGTAACCTACTCTGCTCCAGCGACCTGCTCTACGACCCCCTTTGAAGTATTAGAATTACTATGTTTTAATTTTTATGTTTTGAACTATTTGATCTTTGAAGTACTAAATTGTTATTTTTATGTTTATTTATTTATTTTTAAAGTATACGTACTAATCTTATGTATAATTTATAAAAAAATACATATAAAATATCCAAACCGATTAATCTCGATTACTCCCTAGTCCCTACATCTTCGCCCAACTAGGGGTGACCCTTTCCTTTTATAGGGCACATTAGTGATGCAAACTTTCTTTTTCGTCATATTTGGCCCTTTCACATTTATTAAAACCATAGCCCTCCTTTTTATTTTCTTTTGAATCAACTCAATCTAGAATTCAGGGTGGTACAAATTTATTTCCCTTATATTGTTTCATCTTCAAAATCGATTGATAATGTGGTCTCATTTCTTCTTCGGATTCCCGTGTGGCTTTTGATCATTTTTTATGTTTTCACTGTACTTTAACTCATTCTATTCCATAATTATATATCATTCCTTTCAATAATAGACACATGCTCTTTAATGCAATTTAGCATATCATCAATTTGCACATCATCAAGTGATATATGAACATCTTCGTAAGCTATTACTTTTGCTAGTGTGGTAAATGGAAGTGGAGTGAAGTACACTTAGCTAATCTAGTAATTCAAACCTATAAACTACTCCTCCCACAAGAGCTATTTTCATAAATTGTGTAATAAACTTAGGGTTTAGATTGCCTCATTTTTAGAATCGAATGATTCATTTTCACAGCAAGACCTTGAACATCAATTTATCACCAACATTGAATTCTCTTGGCCTCCGTCTCTTGTTAGCATATGAATTATGTATATCGTTTGTAGCTTTCATGAAGGCTTTAATCTTTTTAGTTTTTATGTCGTCTCCTCGATAAACTCTAAACTCCTTAATTCTTTATGTCCGAATATCTACCCAACATACAGGTGTTCTGCATCTCCTACTATAAAATATCTCCTATGAAGACATACCAATAATAGCATGATAATTGTTATTATAGGAGAATTTTTCTAAAGACCAATGACTATCAAAGCTTTTGCCGAAGTCGATAATACATGCTTGAAGCATGCCTTCTAACATTTGCATGATCTTCTCAGATTGACCATCTGGAATGATAAGTTGTGCTGAGATGTAATCTTTTTCCCGTTTAATTAGGATATTCCCTCAAGAGTTTAGACATAAACCGTGTATCTTTGACAGAAATGGTAGACCACGATTTATATGTATCCCAATCAATAAAAAATGAGCACGTTCTTTATTTCAATCAATCTACTATTATCCAAATGGCGCTATGACCTCTTGCTGCATGCGAAAACTTGGTTATAAAATACACCTTGATGTGCTATTATTTCATTTAGAGATATGCACGAGTTGGATATTTTCATATGGATTTTTATGCTCGACTTTGAGTCAAAACTCAGAGTGTTACAGATTCACAATCTGTTAATTTGATAGTTTTAAAACTAAACTTATTGGTTTTTTAAATAACTACAGAGGATAAGGTTCAAATGAAAACCCTACGTTAGTGCAAGAATTTGCGAAAACTCATTAAGATCAATCAAAATCATAATTTTTTTTGTAATAACAATACTGCATATATACAAGATTATGATATTTTATGTATATATATAAATTCGTAAGTGTAAAACAGTTTATATTGGTGTAAGTTTTACTTACAATTTTAAATATATGTTTTTTTTTTTTTTTTTTTTTTTTGCAAAACTTACACCAATATGTAAATTTTTTTATATTTGTGAATTTACATATATACATAAAAAGATCATAATTTTCTACAAGTGTAATAATATTATTTAAATAAATAAATAATGATATTTATTAATCTTAACGGATTTTCATAAGTTTTCGAAATAAAAGAGGCTTCTCATTTAAACATTTTTCTAATTGCACATAAATCAATATAATATATAAATACAGGGTATCAATAAATGTGATTGACATATAAAGTTCATATTTTTTGTAATTAAGTTTTATGCTTATATAAGTTAAGCATGATTACTTTATATGTTTATGCATATACAAATGGTGAATCACAACTGTAACAATGTAAACATTATAGGTGGACCATAATATCATATGTAATATTAAGCCCACCCACTTGCTCATAGGGACTAGGGACTTCCGTGTGAACGACCACTTAGCCCAAAACTTCGACGACCCAAAATTCTATTTTCAGAATTTTAGATACTAGAATCTAGACGTTGATTAAAATACTTAAGAAATCATAAATTAATTAGTATTTTTATTTTTTTAAAGGGGCCAGTATAATAATGAATATTTTAAAGCTCAAAAGCATATTCTAATAGTTCTGATCAATCCAATTAACTAAATTAAGATTAAAAAATTAAATATTTTATTTATTTGGGGTTTTACCAAATAATTTTAATCCAATGTTCTACTGTTGACTACACCTAATCACCCGCACTCGTCAATTTGTACCCAAAGATTTAGCACCATGGACCGCGCTTTATACCATATATAAGTTTATTATGTAAGTGGCCCATTTTTAATTGTCACAAGGAATCCAAAATCTACGAACCTACCTATTAAAGGGCGAGGGAGTGTGCATGGGCACGACACAATGCGGCTTTGCGGTATCTGGTGACCTCAACCCATCGCCCCTAGTGATGGCATGATATGGATGGTTTGAGTAGTGTGGTGCCATTTTTCATTTTTGTTGCTTGGTTTTTCTTTATCATTGAGACAACTTGACCGTGGGCTAATAGTAATATTAAATTTATATATGAATAAATACCTAATGAATCTAAACAAGTCATATATCCTTGTTTTTCCAAACTATTTCCTCTTACTTTCTAATCTTTCAAATTATCTTCTCGCCCAATATATTCATCAACATGTTTTCAGTGTACTTATTATGAAGCTCTAACGAGTCTTCCAATGGTTTGCTTATAATAAGTAAATGGCTCAAGCTGCATTCATCTTATTGGATTATTCAATCCTTAAACACCTGACCAATATATTCACGAGGTTATTGATCAACTACATTTTTGCAATATGATTTTGCATATTGGATGCTTTTTTCGATTGGAAATTCGGTGTGATATATATTTCAACAAATTTGAGAACACATGCATACAGACTAGCTAATGCATGATTTAATTTGTTCTATTATATTATCTGACCTTGGTTTTAAGTTAGCTAGGTGAAATCATTTCATATTGTTTTTTTTATATAGTAGAATGTAATTTCTTTTATTTGACCCGTTTCAAGAACACATGTTTTTAGCTAGACCCGTTTTCTAACAAAAAAGTGACAATAAATCACAAACTTATAATATAAAATAATTTTGAAAATCGAATCATCTCATGTAAACTGCAAATCTTAAAGACAACAGCCATGTCCTTGAAATAAGGATGCACAAGAGTAGTTTTATGTATGTAAAAGTTACACAATTTCATTTATGGAATATAGCATCGACTATATTTTAAGTTGTAGTATTAATATTTCTTATCAAAAATTTTACATTTTAAATTACTAATACAACCAAAGCATAAAAACCCAGAAAATCATCAATTATGAGAGGTATTACCCAAAATAATCTCTTATATATAGTCACCTACAAGGAATAACACTTAGAATATCTTGCCAACGTCCTTCATTAAGCCCCTATTGGCATTAAAGAAATCAGTGAACTCTTCATAAGAAATGAACCCATCTCCATCGGTGTCGAGTTCTTCCATCATAGTTTGGACCTCTTCGGCCGACACAGAGCCGAGCTTCGTTAAAGATTCTCCCAGCTCGGCTGAAGAAATTTTACCGTCTTTATTGGCATCCAATGCGCCAAAGATCCGGTCGCACTCAGCCTTGTCCTCGTCCGCCATTATGGTCTACTAATGGTGGTTATCAATAATATTGTAGCTAGGTTGTAGTTTTATGTGTTCTTATTTTGCTAACAGTTTTGTTTTGTGTAAGAATGTTTATAAATTGGTTGTAGATGAAACGGGAAATATGGTTGCCCTATTAACACGGTTTGCCTTTCATTTATGAGGTGAACGAAATTCTGATTTATAGGAGATGGTTACCGGCCTAAAAATATCAAATACAAGTTTTACCGTTGGTAAATAAAGAGGGACTAGATAAAATTTCAACAACACTTAAATGTTACACATGTTGTAAGTTTGTATTCTGAGTTTTTTCCACAAACGATAAAAGCTTTTATTTAAACATTTGTACTCTTAAATACGTACGTGATATGTGAAAATGAATGAGAATTAAATACAAAAAAATTTTAAAGTTGTTATCTGTGAACAAAACTTGTTATGAACATATCATCTACCAGAGTACATACTTTATTTTAAATTATTATAAATAGATAATAGATAATTAAATGTAGGTGACTTTTAATTGTTTAAAAAATACTTATGGATATACAAATACTTATTAATAACAGTTTATCTTATATTTTAATTGATTTAAAAATTAGGGTTCCTTAACATTTTAAAATAAGAAACCAACTTTTTAAATATATCTATATGAGAAGTGTCTTGATAACTGAATGTATATTGTATTTAACTTACCAATGCATGAACCACTTTTAAATGTTTACATTATAATAAGTGTCTTGTTAAATTGAATTTGTCATATTTATTTCTCAGAAATTTTTTAGGTTCAGCAATGGATGAACCATTATCTTAGCATTATGGTAGTATGAATATTTAACGTGCTTTAATAAAGTAGACCATAAGATGCTGTGTGTGTTTCATCACATGCACTACTATCATCACTGTCCCACTATTTCGTCGGCAAGCTCTCGCTAAAGGTGGTTACTAACGGAATCCATAGGAGAAACCGACTAGCGCAACATTATATGACGAAATACACACAAAGTTTACTGAGCGATTATTGAGGGCTGCAATTGCTGATTGATCACCAACAACTTTTGGAAAGTCCTAGGTGTTTCTTTGCCATGGAATACCACAGTGTATCAATGATGGAACATGCCCTTGGTAATCCAAATAAAATTAATAGAAAATTACAAGAATAATCCCTATGGTTTGATCATGTTACAAATTTGGTCCTTATATTTTAAAATTACAAATTTAATTCAAACATTTGAAAGTTGATTGCAAGTTTAGTACTCACCATTATAGTTTTTTTTAATGATATTAGGACTAAATCTGCATTATAATCGAAATATAGGGACTATCTATGCAATTTTCTCTAAAATTAAAAAACTAAATAAAAGTTTAAAAAATCGAATAAAACCTTGAAAAACTAAAAAAAAAGGTAAAAAAAACTGGGAAAAAAAAAGAAAACTTAAAATAATTGAATAAATATCATAATTGAAAAAGTCAAATTAAAGTTAAAAAATGAAATAAAACCTCATAAAAAAGCAATTATAGCATTTTTTTTGTATATTTATTTCGTTTCTATAATGATTGAAATACTTTTTTTTTATATATTTAAGGTTCAATGTGATATTATATTTTTATTGTGACTGTTCAAAACTGCAAATGACCTCTAAAATTTTTCGACTCTTATGAAATAAATTTTTGGATTTTTCAGTGGTTTAAATTTTAGATAGAGTTGAAGATGATGAAATTCTTGTTATATCTGTCTCAACTGATGAACTTTAGTGGACCTGGTGCCCGGTGGTCATTGGTTCAATGCCAACATGGTAGTGCAAATTGAATTTAGAGTAACTGGATTTTGGATCAAGATTCAGATTTCAGACTTCATAATCTGTGAGGTTTAAGGTTTTAATCACCTTGGGCCTAAATCACCTGACCCAATGAGGCCTAACTCATTTCGCACATAAATTTCTCCCAATGACCCAATGCGGTTGTTTCAAACCAATTGAACCGGGCCATCGATGTGGTTTTAGGTAGTTTTTCTAGTTTCCTAAATGGTGTTTTGAATTTTGATCTTCTCAATTTGATATTGAACTGTTTTGATTTGTGGATTTTTTTTTTTTTTTAAATGGTTTGAAATAAAACGGGGCCAGATCGTTAGTTTTTTTGCTTAGTTAAAAGCTGTTTGATAGCATATTAATAATCATTAATACACTATCTTTTATTGGTTAATAGCCTTTTAAAAGATGTAACATTAATGCTAAATATTAAAATTTAACCTATTAACCATTCCACAATCTATGTATTACACGAATTAACTAATTAAAAAAATTAATTAAATTAAATAGTTAAGTAAAAAACTATGATTGTACATAACTATGTGAGATAATATATAATTGAAATAACGTATAAGTAGATATTTTAAATAGTAAAACAATAATATTGAAATAAAAGAGATAACTCTAACTAAGTGAAATTAAAAGGTTGTCTTGTTAGATGACATAAATAACAAGATACTAAAACAAACAAAATAGAATAATATAAATTGCTAGAACTAGGGATTTGATAACATAATAGTCATGATTTATTTCATCATTACTCTTAAAAAATAAACGTAAATACTCGTGTAAATTATAAAATTATTTTCTATTTCTATGAAAGAAAATTATTTTTACTATCATATTTTCTGGTTACAACAATAAGACTTTATTATGTTTAATGACCTCGTGCACGTCAAAATGCTCATGAGTATGTCTATTCTTCGGATTGAAAAAATTAGTATCGAGGAAGTACAAAGGATTGAATGGAAACTTTTGGATGAGAAAATGAAGAAATGATTCAAAGGAGTCAAAATCTTTGTCAAATTCTTATATTTAACGGAAAACAATTACGTAAACTAGTCATTAATGAATCAAAATTGATCAAAGAAATTAATTTTCTAGAGACTACAAAAAGGTGTGTGAAGCAGCTTTTGAATTTAAGGGAGGCAGTCGCCATGGACAAAGATCTTCAAAGTAACTCTTTGAAATTATTGACGTGTTATGATGTTATTGCTTAAGTTTATTTGATTTTGAAACTCTTATGGTGAATATGTTTACAACGAAGTAAAATCTATTCTAGTGGATTAGGTGAGGTAGCTTTTGGAACATCTTTTGAATGTGAGATTGCAGTATAGAGTGAAATATCTAGATGAGCTTTAAAGAGTCTTTATGCTTTTAATCCTATAATAGTTTGAGCTGTCTAGAATAAGAAATACAGAATAATTAAACAGAGCCCATTTTTTAATGGCAAATACATTTATTCACAACAAAATTAATGAACTATAATTTCAGGTAGTGAATTCATTTGTAAATACTAGTAGGTTGACCCGCGTGATGCAAAGGATGTCACCGAGTCTCTTTTGGAGAGCTTAATCTAACTCGAACTATCTTAAACACTAATTATATTTGGGTATTATTATTATTATTATTATTATTATTATTATTATTATCATTATTATTATCTATCATTATTATTATCATTATTATCATTATTATTATCATTATTATCATTATTATCATTATTATTATTATTATTATTATTATTATTATTATTATTATTATTATAACTACTGCTACTATTATATTATTTATATAATATTAATAAAACAATAGAATGAATAGCAAACTTTGAATTTTTTCAATTTGGGCCACAAATACTTTTCAAAATTTTGTTTTGGGGTTTAAATATGTGAAACATCATCCATTGTTTTAGAGAGAGTGTGAGTTTGTGGGAGAGGATGACGGGTAGAGGCGGTCCGCAAAGCCACCTCCGCTGCCGCACCCTGCGACCCTGTAACATTGGCATCGTCACCAGTGGTGCCTATTTGGTTTTGTCACTGACCGTCGTGGTAACCATTGGCCTCCCTGTTGCTGTTAAAGTTAGCGATGGTGATGGTGGTCATTGCGATGGCACGCGGAGATGGTGTCGGCATAAGTTGTCGCTTAGCTTTGGGGTGACAAACTAATGTTTGCAGTCGCAAAGAACCATAGTTTTCAAGCCAATAGCGATGTATATTGATGGTGTGATGATATAAAAACACATGTCATGTGTGTCGTTTTGGCGTCGCAATCGACCTTTTGCAGTCACGACAGACCATTTATAGCCTTCTAATCAAGATCTATCCCATTGTGCGGTGTCATGACGATTTTACACCCGCCGTGAAGCGCGGACGGATGCCACCTAGTTATTAGTATTATGTAACTATTTAGTAATTATATACTTATATATTTAAATAAGATAATACTAAATTTAAATAATATTTAGTAATAAAAACATAAATTGTAAATGTATATTTAAATATTAATTAAAAATATTATAAATAGAATAATACTTCATCTAGTGAATTAAATAATCCGATATGCATTAAATAATATATTAATTGAAAGAAGTTTATTTAATAAGAGTAATTTAAAAACTATAGCATAAAACACTTGTTTATTGTGCTTAAAAAGTTGTATAAAATGTCTTACACTTTAGGCAAAATTACAAGTGTCATCCTCAAATGCTTTATAGAATAACAAGTGGGTATGACCCGCGCCATGAAACGGGAGTTGTAAAAGTTGAAAGTTGTATTTCTAATGATTTATACGTCAGTACAAACTATCCGAAAAAAAATTACGTGCGGAATTCTAAGAAAAAAAGTGTAACAAGAAAAATAATATAAAATAAATAAATACCTCAAAATAGAGAAGAAAAATAACGAATGTGTAAATGGTGACTTTACTATAATTAACGAGCTCTATTATAAATTAGTTAAAAGAATTTTTGACATAACTCGAAGGCTTAAGTATAAATATTAAAAAAAGTTTAGGTGATAAAATGTAAAATTGACATAACTCAAAGACTTAAGTATAAAGTTTAAAAAAAGCTCAGGTGATTAAATGTAAATTTAACATAACTTGAATGCTGAAGTATAAAATTTTAAAAAAGACAAAATGAGCAGGTATCAATTTGAAAAAAAAAAAAAAAAACAAAGAGAGAAAAAGTATTATAGTTAGTTTCAAAAAATCCTTAGATGTTTAAATATAAAATTTTAATAAAACAAAGTAGGTTTTTTTTTAGTTTGGAGAAAAATAAAATTATTATGGTAACATTAAGAAAACCTACACCTTTACTCCTTATAATTTTTTCTATTTGTTATATATAATGATGAGACGAATGTGATCGAGTCTATTTTCAGACCTACCTTAAGCGTTGACATATTTGAGTATTATTATTATTATAACTATATAAATATTTAGTGACTATATATTTAAGTGTCTAAATAAAATAATACTTAAATCAAATAGTATTAAGTTATAAAAATATAAATAGTAAATGTATATATTTTAATATTAATTTAAAATATTATAAATAAGATAATACTTAAAATAAATTTATAATAATAATAATAACAATAAAAATATTTAGTTATGTATTCAAATAAGATAATAATTATTTATAAATTTAATTATTATTATTATTATTATTATTATTATTATTATTATTATTATAAAAGTATTTAGTTAAGTATTTAAATAAGATAATATTTATTTAAAATTTTAAATGTTAATTTAAATGAATTAAATAATCTCACATTATTAAATAATATGTTAATTAAAAGAAGTTTATTAAATGAGAGGCAAAATAGTAATGATTGTATAAAACACTTATACTTAATGCTTAAAAAGATTGTATTAAATGTCTTAATTTTTTTTTTATAAAAGTACATTTGTGTTCTAATATTTTACATTATATAAAGTATAGATGACATAGATAAATACCAATGAATACAACTTTGACCATATAGCTAGTAATATTTAAAAAGTTGTAACAGAGTGTTTTAAGAACATGTTGGCCCTTTAGTACAGTTTGACCATGGATGCTATACAGATTGACATAAGATATTTTGTGGGATTAAGGAGTTGTATATAAGGTTGAAATATAAGGGTATCTTTTAGTGAATTTAATGAACATGGGGATTGCCATCACATTATGATCTGTTTGTTGATTATGATGAAGGGTTTTCTTTAGTGCTGTCAAAGAGACAAGAACTCCAAGCTTTAGAAGATTTGTAGAACAAGGGGAATATAAATCTCCTTGAGACAAGGGTGTAAGGAACTTCTCTTCCCCGATGCGAACTTGTGTTTTTTTTTTCTCTAACTAATCAATAACATACCAATGACTCTTACATCAACTGATTAAGATAAAATACCTATTATAGATAAATATGAAAAAATCATGGGTTTTAATCTTAATCTGAGTAAAAATGTTTAAAGTTGAGCCATGGGTTTTTATCAGCAATGAGTTTCCTCTCGAGAGGGTTGGGCTGCGGTCCCGGTTGAAAAACGGATAGACGGACCCGATTAATATAACACTTATATTTGAAGCAAGATCGCATATCTGTCGTTAAAAAAAAACTAATCAATAACATGGTGCTAGTGAGCTCTAGATCAATATGTTTTTCAAAGTGAAGGTAATAAGTTCGAGTCTCACTTATTGGAATATGTTTCAAGTGAGCCAATGGTTTTAGTATAGTGTGCCTTTGGGTGGTAGTTTCCCCTAAAATAATAGCCGGAAAGGGTCACCAACACTATTTGTGTTTATGGGCGTGAGTGTTTTTTCGCCAATGGGTTTATTCGGGTGACCGGACTTATAATATTCGTTGACTGAAAGAAAATCAATAACATGATGGTGAGATGATATACCCTTCAATTAAACATTATAAATGCAAATCCTGTTAAGTGCAATGACGGTGACATGATAATTTTAAAAACAGTAGCTATGTATTTAAAAGTGTTTATTTGTCGGTCGAAAAATATTAGTAACTTTTTTTGTTTATCTTTGTTTTGCCATAAAGATTCAAAAGTTTTAGTGTTTTCTCACTTTCATTATTTGATTCTCACGAATATGATTCTACTTTAAATATTTGTAAAGAAAATATATAGTTTTTTCTTTTAAGATTTAAAATTAAAATAAGATACACAAATATGAAAATAAAAGCTTATATATGTAATACTATATTAGAAAACTCATGTATTACATGAGTGAAAGAAATTTAAAATGTTAAAACAAATAGTTTTATGAATATTCTGTATTATGCATGTCTTTAGCCATATATGATATAAAAATTAATAATATCGAAGAAATTATAAATAAAATACCAAAAATTAGAAATTATCTAACCTAATAAAACAAAATGACTATAGCCACATGGTTATTTTTTAAGTCTATTAACGTCATATCCATCTAGAATTATTCACACATCCTCATCATAATAAACTTTTAAGTTTTGGTAAAGAATTTTTTTTTTTTAAATGAGTGTTCTTAATAAATATTAATTTACTACTACATTAATCAATTAAATTCTTTTTAGAAATAAATAAATCTTACTTTATAAAGTTTTAATTTGTTTAAAATAAAGTTTAATTTGCAGATAATCATTGTTAAAGTTAAAATATTTTAAATAATATATAAAAAGGTTATGAATATTTTTGAATAATATATATCTTTTTTTTTCTATATTATTTTTTATAACTTAAATATGTTAGTTATATATAATATAAGATTATACGTATTTATAATTTATTATATATTTTTTATTTTTTTCAACCCGTGTAACACATGAATATCTAATCTAGTAAAATTATATTTTAAAATAAGATATAATGGAAATCATATAGCTTAGTATGTTTTAATAATCAGAATAAGAAGATTTTTATATTTTAGATAATTGGTTGTTTAGTTTATTTATTTAAAATTGTTATCATTTAATATGAGAGAGATACGAGAAATATAAATTTAGAGTTAACCAGAAGCGGTCACGGGTTCTCTCTAATTATTCATTTATTATATAGTATAAATTTCATAAAAATATGGACAAATTACTAATGCAGTCATTTGATGTTATCCTATGTTTGAAAAGGGAGTGTTACCGATTTTTATTGTTAAAGACTATACTCCGAAAGCTTAAATTGCAATATGTCATAGTGTCATACCGTAAATAAAACTCTAATTTATTTAATACCTTTTTTATGCTGACGACATGTGTTATCGTTATAGCTATCGTCGGCATAGAATCAAATTCTTGTGAGTTTTTTTATTATGCTGATAAAAAAATTACATGCTATACAATTAGTAAGGGAAAGTAGATGTAAATATTAAACGTTAGCATGTAGTTTAACAATATTTGTCGAGTATTAGCTTAGTTACGTAATAGAATTTGACAAAATAGTGAAATTTCTTCCAGGAAAAATCAAATAGATAATATCATTAGTTTTGTACTTATTGAAGTATTTCTAAGAAGTCTAATATAATTTTGATTATAGTTTTGCTAAAAGTTAAATGGATGATTTTATTTTTAGTTAATATTAGGCATTATTAATTATTAATTATTCATAAACTCTTATTTGTCTTACATGTCAACAACATTAAACTAAAAAACCTGTGGGTGATGATTATGATTGTCTTGTGAAAGAATATAGTTCGTTCGCTTATAGATAACATAGGCCATAACTTTTGTTAATAATTTAAATAAAATCCACAGCAGATGATTGATAAAGGGAAATCTAAATATATATAATATGATTCTGTCAAGATTTATAGTAATTCTAATATAATATCACATTACTTTATCCCATAAAATAAGTAGTAATATATCTTTCAATAATAGACATTGCAATGCTTGTTTATAATACCTAAGTGAATTATGGTGTATTTTAAAATAAAATGAATTATTTAGGGTCATAATTGGAAAATATTAGGAGTAATACTCAGCATTGTGATGCTCAAAATTATTAACAATAAAAAATTATGGTAGGGAAGTTAGTAGCTAGCTAGCCAACGTACGTACATGGAATGTATCAAATGATAAAATAAGTTGTCATGCACGTGCTTAAGTATAACAGGTTTATTAAATGAGATTTTATGTGAATATATTATTAAAAGATCCATTCAATTCGTTGAGATTCAAAAGGATGGTACAACGAAGGACCCCTCGTTTGATTAAATAAAAGCATATGATTAGCAATTTAAGTAATAACTAGTTACTTATAAGAGTATAGTGTGTTAGTAAAAAAAAAACGTTTTTACTTCTTTGATAAATATATTACCCTCTTAAATGTGAATTATGGTAAATCCAAAATTTCATATGTACTAAAAAGCTTCTAGCATGCACTTAAGTTTCTAATATGATAAATTGTTGGCTCCACGGTAAGGTGCAACCCCCCAATCACCAATGCCTGAGTGGCTGAGTTTGATTAATCTGAATAGGGGGCTCACCAATTCAACATGCAGGATGCAGCTTATTTCAGGACTCGAACTTAGGACCTTTCAAGAGGAAACCTTATCAAAGAAACCCCTAATCACCATACTAGAAGCCAGATGGAAATCAACACTACCTTTAGCTCCAACCTCTTGTCCTTTCTAACAAAATCTATTCACCAACCACTAACACATTAGAAGATTTTTTCATGTACTAGTTATCATAAGCATGTTTTTTGACAACAATATGACTTGTTATGGGCTAAATGTGACTCTGTGTCATCAAAACTCACTAACACATTATAAGGGTTATATGTGTACTAGTCACTAAAGACATTTGTTAATACCTAAATGATTTATTATGACCTAATGTGATCAATCTAGCCAAAATTAACTTAGTGACACCTTACAATGCCCATTAAAACCCATTAGTGTAGTAGTCATCATAAGCAAGTTTTTAACACCAAAAGACTTGGTATGAAATAAATAAATTTACGTTACAAAAACCATCTCACTAAACAATACAAGGCATGTTCCACGGTAATTCCACATTTCTAGCAAAATTTTGATCAGTAATTGATCGATGTCGAAGTACCAACCAAATAAAATGTAAAATATGTGTTCCTATTCACCTTAACTAGTTAGGGTAAGTAGGGTTGTCGATCCTCGTGGAATTAGTGGTCGGTGTGTCGTACTTTGATTTGTAAGAAAATGGATTAGATTAATGAATTACTAACTATTGCCTCTTGGCTGTGAAGATTAGATTTTGTAAGGATTACCAATTAAACTATGAAAACAAATTGCAATTGATTAAAATTAATTAAGAAGGTAATTATGAGAAAAAGTAATCCACCCCGGGATCAAGGTTTGGTTTTCAGGAATTGCTTTGTTCAACGTAGTGAGAAATCCTTAATGGGGATTCTATACGTGTAATGATTAAGTGATAAAGATAACCAAGACTTAACGAGTCTTAGTACACCATACCAATTGAATTAATAACCAAAACCTTGCAATCGTACAACTTTCGCAAAATCATATGACATTCAAATCAAGATATACTAAAACAATCGTTTAAACAATCATGACACAAATTAAACTCAAATAAAAACTTAACGGGTTCCAAAGTTTAATCCCAACACAAATTGAACATTAGCAAAAACCTAATAACACGAAACCGATTACCCGAGGTAGATCACGGGCGATTTAGCCTTGCATCTTCACGAATTCGGCAACACAATCGGATTGGAACATGATTTGATGGATTGGAATGAGTTGGAGAAGTGGAAGAAGCCTCAAGAATGGCCAAAGTTCGTTCCTTTTTGCTCTCAATGCGAATTACGGGTTTTTAGAATTAATAATCCTCCTTAAATATGGTCAAAATCCGGAGAATTACACCAAAATTAAGTAAACGACGTAAGTTACGTCCTTAGGGACGTAAGTTACGTCCTTAATGACGTAATTTACGTCCTCCCCCTAAAATACGTGGTTAGCCTCTGTCTTACGTTCCAAAAACTGCTCTTTTTTAGAAAGGACGTAGCTTACTTCCTTTAGGACGTAAGTTACGTCGTATGCTTATTTTGCACCAATTTCTGCATTTTTTCATCTCTTTTCATCCATATATCATCCAATCTTCATGCAACCCTTGAATACATCATTTAAGCTCACTAAACCTGCAATTCAAACATAACATAAAGTGACGACGCTCGATAGAAAAATAATGTTAAAAGCATACATTTAAAACACTTAAAACACATACAAAACATGAACGCATCAGTAATATGTCAAAAGATTAGGTCAAAAGACCAAAACCAAAGCATATTTTCATTTCTTCCGGTGACTTTCTTTCTCTTGCAATCCACCAAAGCCACCAAGCATCGTTTTCGTCGCTTACCACCAAATTGTTACCCTCACTATTGCTCCCTCTCTTCTCCTCGATAAAACCCAGAAGTTTTATGACCACCGCCACCATATCCTCACCACTTTTGCCACTATCACTCACCACAGCTTACTAGAAATCACCATTAATGTCGCTTTCCCTCGGTCATTCACTACTGTACCACCACCACGCTATGACGAAACCATATATCCAATAAGTGTACCTTTATCCAGTGGCGCACCTAGAAAAATTTTTTATGGGGGACAAAAGTGGGGCGATTGCACAATTTTAGGGGGGGACGTTCAGGATTTTCATATACATATAACAATAAAAAAAAATTTTTACAGACGTCGACTGCCCCCCACCCACACACCTAGGTCCGCCACTGCCTTCATCCTAAGATCAACTCTAGGTTGTTATAATTTGTATATGTGACTTGGTTTAGAAATTTTGAATTTGTTTATTATGCTTGTTTTAAAATATTGTAACTTGATTTATTTTGATTTGGTTTCAAATATTATGAATAGGTTGATCATGACTTGGTTTAAATATCCTGACTTGGTTTATTCTGACTCGGTTAAGTATTGAGACTAGGTTTACAATCTTTATGCTATAGGCAGCCTCCTAAGCCTCCTGACCATCAGTATGAGCTATAGACGAAGAGGAGTAACTTTCGTATGACTTAATTAATGTATATATTTTGTATTGTATTATAATATAACTTTTAACAAATTAACCTTAATTTTGTAAATCTGAAGATATAAGACACGTCTAACAAAAAGCAACCATACTAAAATCTTACTTCAACAATCTGTGGTGCTACTTGGAGGACATCCTTGAGGTAGACCGTCAAGTCATGTACGAATCCTTTTGTTTAAGTTCATATTTAATGCTTATTAGTATGTACGTGCACCTATTTAATTTTATAGCGTTAAGTCTTTTAAGAGTGTGTGTACGTAGGCAGTGGCGGAGCTTGAAATCTTTCGTAGGGGGGGCGGGGCCGAATTTAATTTTTTTTATGGGGGGCGAACTCGATATTTATATAAAAATTTACACTATCTGGCTAAAATTTACACTATCGGATTAAAATTTAACACTACTGGTGAAAAGAACAGGGGATGGGGGGGGGGGGGGCGCCCCCCCCCCCCCCCCCCCTTAAGTTTCGCCCATGTATGTAGGAGTTGTATCGGTTGCTTTTTAGCCTAGAAGATGAGATTTGCAAAACATGATACAAGAGCATGCAAACTCATTATGATGCCATAATAAGGGGTGCTTATAATTATGCTAAAAGAAAGGTAACTCGGGGAAAAATGGTATGCTTGGCTAAAAATAGTATGAACCAACTTAAAAGGGTGATTACTCGTGTTAAAGGAATTCAAATAGGCTAGGCTCACCGGTCATTTGCTCGGTTACGAGACAGCCGACTTTGGCCAAGTTGTCTTAAATGACAACTTGTGATTGATGAAATGAATTTAAATAGACTTAAAATTTTGTTAAATATTTAGACAGCAGTTCGGCTATATATGAGATGGTAGTTCTATCACTCATTCACTCGTCATTCCGTTAAACAAACAACATATTATATTCATAATATTCTTGATGTACAGTATTATCTCCAAATAAGAATGCATGCAACTAAACTAAAGGGGCGGTGTGGAATCTCATAATTCATAAATCATAAACGTGGGTTTTGCGAACAATCCGGCGACCCTTTTGCTGTTTTCATTTTTCTCTTCATCTTCATCGTTTTCTATTTTCCTTTGCACTGCCAGCTAACAATCTCTCAACTTAATTTCATTTTAAAACACACATATGTATATGTGTATATATATATCCATAACCACAATACCACATGCCCACACTTTCTTCATCAATCCCACAAAACTCTAATACTCATTCTTCACACATGTCTGGTTTAGTCCACCAATCCTACAAATTTTACTCAAAACCGATCAACGAAATCGAAGAGAGTAAAAGAACCAAAAATAAAGGGAATTTTGCAGTTATTTCATCCAATTCTTCTTCACTTTCTAGTCTCGGGAGTGCTACGAATTCTGGTGGGTTTCTTTATGCTGGAAGTGGCTCATGTTTCCTTAGCTTTGAAGACAGTGAAGATCAACACTATTCAGGTAATATGAGCCCTGATGATCAGCTGATGAATCTTGGGTCTGGTTCCTTTGATAGCTTGCGATTGCTGGAGAATATGAGTTGCGTTCAAAGTGGTAGCATGATTAATGAAAACCAGCATCATGGTGAATTACAATCATTTGCATGGCCAAATGATTCATCTTCTGATACTAATTACCTTGCAACTCAAGAATCATATTTGCATAAGCGAACTCATTCGGTAAATTATTTTTATTCCTTTTGTTCAGTGCATATTCTTTTGAAGATCACATGTTGATCCCATTAGATACTGCAATTTGAAACTAAAATTATCCTTAATTTGCAGGGAGAGAGTGAGCAAGCATTCAAGAAACATTGTACAACCAACACTGCAACAAAGAAGAGTAAGCAAAAGTCAGTTGTTCAACCCAAAGATCCACAAAGTATTGCTGCCAAGGTAATTAATACACCTAATTACACTTGAAGTTAAGTTTAAGCAAAAATCAGATGAAATAAATAATGGGATGTTTTTGTTTAAACAGAATCGTCGAGAACGAATCAGTGAGCGGCTAAAAGTTCTTCAAGATCTGGTGCCAAATGGTTCCAAGGTAATTATTTGACAACTTTGTGATATGAGTTATCATATTGTGAGCAATATTTTGAAACACTTATGCAATTAACTTCTCACTTCAGGTTGATTTGGTTACCATGTTAGAGAAAGCAATTAGCTATGTAAAGTTCCTACAGCTGCAAGTGAAGGTGTTAGCAACAGATAAGTTTTGGCCAGTTCAAGATGGAAAACCACCTGAGCTTTCACAAGTGAAAGAGGTCATTGATGCTATACTTTCATCTTCCCAAAGAGACAGATGTTCAAGCTCTAAAACATCTTCCTGATGCCAATCTGTTTATTTCGAAATCATTGCCAATCTCCGTGGATCAAAATGAGTTTTTAGAGCTTGGAGGGGTACGAGTACTATAGGAGTTCGTCTTTTCGAAGGAAAGATGATACGATCAGTTTCATGTTCTTGTTTCATAAGATAACCATCTTTTTTGTAATAACATGCATCTTATCTTATATGTTCAATACATAACTTTTGTCATTATTGCTAGTTTTCTTTAATAATTGATCATAGGAGGGTTTGACATTAGCCTCAGATCTAATAAATGAAGTGTTCATCTCTAACACATTTTGACTTTTTTTTATCAATCAATTTATACCGTACGCCTGTCATTCTTATATTTGAATTAAGTAAACGGGACAATATAAACATTATGATTGGTATATATGAAATGCTGCATTAAAACCTCAAGGTGTTCATCTTGATAATTCACATCTAAAAGGGACTAAACGGCCAAGAAAGAAGTAGGTTAGAAGAAATAAAAAGTTGGTGATCAAGACACTAAAGGAATAGATGAAGAATAGCTGGATTAATTAATTAATGAGCCAATAATGCATGGAAAGAAAAACAATAGTTCTTGGAGGTTATGTTTTAGAGATAATTGTTAGAGTTTGTTCATTAGTATTAGTAGGAGTTGGAATTAGCTTAGGTGGAATGTAAATAGAGAGTCTTGCATTTTGTTTGGTGATTCGATTATATGCTTGATCCAATTAAGTTCAAAAATTGGTATATGCAATCGTAAACTTGTCGCGTGAGGTGACTGTAGAGAAAACGTCATATATATGAAGATAAAGAGATCGAGGAAGGAAGATAGCAACCAATCAAAAGACCAAGAGCAACAAGGAACATAATCGAGACCATCAAGGAAGTAGGCACATATTTGTGTGTCGTCGATCGTGTGAAACAATTTGATAAACAATAAAACAAATTTGTGTAGAAGAGATCCACTAAGTGGATCAAGGAGAAGACCGATTTGCTTATGAGAAGCAATCGAAGACTTGGAGTGACTCACAATGTACGACGACTAGAAAAAAAGTAACCCAAAGATCAAGAAGAAAAGGGACGAGTTGTGAGAGCTTGCTAGAATTTTACAAAGAGGAAAAAGAAGATTAGAAAGAAGTCCATTTGACGAAAGAAAAAAGTTATCAAGAATCGAAAATGAGAAAGAAAATTGTGTTGTATGGTCAAGAAAATAAAAAGGGAGTGACGAGCAACTGTCCAATTATCATGAGACATGTGTGGTCAAATCATTGTGTGAGGTGCTCAAGATCAGACGCAAGAAACTGCAAGAAGAGATGCAGATAATGATAATTATCATGATGATGATAAAGGAGATATAAAGAAGAGTCGACTCGATGAAACTATGAAGAGGCGAGAAGCACGGTTATGTTGATAAAGATGAAAGATCATATCGAAGTTAAAGATTTTGAATATAATATAAAAAAACAAGAATTAAATTGAGTTTAGGTTGGGTGTTGTAGGATAGAGCCCCGTGTGAGGTTATCATGTAATATTACGACATGTAACGTTGATTTGTTACTATGTAGAGCCTCTGATTAAGTAGTTTGACCCTGTTATAAATCAAGTGATCAGGAGCTCTAACGAATTTCTTAATTCATTTAATTTTTTTAAATGTAATAACAATAATATAAAAATTAAACATTATAATCAAATAAAATTCATTATAACATTAAAAAAGTAAAAAAAAAATACATAATAAATAAAAAATCTAACTAATATTTCTTTTCTAATTCCATACGAATACGGTCATTCTCTTTTTCCATTATCCGATATTTTCTAGTGAGGTGATTTTTTACAAAATTTGGAGCTAAAGAAAAAAGAGTAAATATGAATGTTGTGATTTTTTATAAGAAATTGGTGATCGTGCTGTCGTGGTTGGATAAAAAACAAGTTAATATTAAATACTTAACTACCTATAACTAGTACGGGTAAGTAAGGTCGTCTTCACAGGGAATTGGTGGAAAATGTAAAGCTTTATATCTAAAAACTTAAAACACGAAACGAAAATACTAAAAAGCAAATATTTTTGGGTTTTTATTTAAGCGGAAAGGTAAATTGAATGAAAATAATTAAGAAAGCAATAAACTTGATAATTGGTTTTGAAACTTATGAGAAAAGCCAATCACTTTCAAGATTCAAGTTCAAAGATTCACACTTGGTTTTATAAGAATTGATTGGGAATCACATAGACATGATTTTGCATAATCGTTAGATTAAAGTGATAGTTATGAAACAAACTTTTAAGACTCGCTCGTTCACACAATTACCAACTCATTTATGCAAAGAATTCACATACATGACAAACTGCTCACGATGCAAGAAAACCAAGTGCGAATGAGAGCACACAAATACTTAAACATAAACAAGTCTTTTAACTTTAAACAAACATACAATTATATTCTTGTGTCAAAAGAACATAACCCAAAACATCAATTCAAATTAAACCTAGTGCTTCACTTACAAAAACTCTCCTCCCGAAAGTGATTACAAATGAATTAGCCGCTAACCGACATGCTTGAATCTTCCATTCTTGATTGGATCTTGTATGTGGATGATTAAAGTTGGTTTTAAGGGCTGAATTTCGTCCAAAAATTCGTTCTTGGGGCTCTAGGAATGTCTCCATTCGAAACCCTAATATTAGGGATTAAATATGTTTTGGAATTTGTAACAATCCCCAAAATATCGCGTTAGAGCCGTAACCTACGGCCTACGGCCTACCTTCAACCAAACGGTCAAACCTTCTGTCTTACGGGGTTCACAGACGAACTCAGCACAGGGCCGTAGCTTACGGCCTCCCTGATTTTTTTCATAACTTTCTTTCGTTTTCAGCACCTTTCAAGCCATAGTCTTGCTATCCTTTGTAATCTTCTCAAATAATGTTCTTTAAGCTTCATTCAACCTATATTTCAAACACGCAATAAAATGATTATATTGGATATCAAAGTTAGGTTAAAAATATAGTTTTAAACATCTTAAACTCATACCTAACACCAACACATCAATTGGGTAGTATTTATAGAAGTAAAATGTAATTTTTTGAAAATTCTTTAAATGAGCTAATGGCTCTTTTTTGGTTTCTCAATGTCCCAAAGGCTACAATCACTAGTACAGAATTGATTTTAAAGGGCAGTGATTTTTGTTTGTTAGGGCGGTTTCAAGCCGTTCTTAAAAACCTTGCTCTAAAAAATGATTTATTTTATAGGGCGGCTTTTTTTGGGGACGGTTGGAGTGTGTTTTGGGGTGGCCAGGAGCATTTTATAGGGTAATTACTTGGTATTTTATAGAGCGGTTGTGAGTGTTTTATAGGGCGGTTTTTAAAATTTTTAAATAAAAACATTTATTTATTGAATGAGAATTTTCACGATATATTTTGCTAAAATTTCAAATACATTGCATTATTGTATTGCTAAAATTATCATATAAATCTTCCACTAAGGCTTACTCGGGTTTGCCACTAACATTTACACCGTCCATTGCTATCTATGTTTCGAGCACAAATTACGGATTGCAAATGGATGTGAAGCAGGACTGGTGCTTATATAGGCTGTGACAATGCCGCCTTCAATTTAAACTTTGATTAGAAAATTTTCCTGCTGCATATATTTGCTGGTTTGTACCCTTAAAAAGTTTTATTGGGGCGGTTATATTTATTGAACCGGTTTTGGGGTGTGAACCGCCCTATAAAATGGTGTGAAAATTACCATATTAAATAAAATTTATTTTTTGGGGCGGTTTAAAGGTTGACCGCCCTAAAAAATAACCTTAAAAAATGAAGATACGATTTTTTAAGGCGAATTAAGGGTGAGCCGTCCTAACAAATGAAATAAGACGACCCCAAATAAAATTTTATGTGCTAGTGAATGCACCCCTGATACCCCTCACGCCAGCTTCATTGCACCCCGGCTCACGGCCTAATGTTGTGGTGTTCGAGACCAGAGTTGGTAGCCACGTCCCCACCACTTCTCCCAACAATACTCAACCTTACAACATATGTAATTTCTTTCTAAAGCTTTTAACTCTTTTAAAAGGTCGATTACTAAAGACCTAAGTAAAGTAAAAATTTTTGTGGTATCAAAATATCTCTAGCTTGTATCTAGGTGTATGAAATAGCATCCATCTTTATAAGGTCTAGGTTTTAAGTCTGTAGCTAGCATTAAAAGTTTATTAAATTACTATTAAAAAAATAAAAATTTCTATATTAATAATTAAATTTAGGAAAACTTTATAAAATAGTAATCAATTTTCAAAAGTGTTTCAATTAGGTAACTTAAATTTTAAAAGTATCCCAATTAGGTAACTAATAAATTATCATATTTTATTTAAATTAAAACCACGTTATACTTTATGTTTCAGTTTGAAAATATTTTTTTCTATATTTTGATGTTGATATGGAACGTTGATGTAAATTTTAGGTACTTTTTTTTAAATTTTTTCATAATTAATATGTTTTTTTGTTTTTAATATAATTTTATATATTGAAAATTTTAACCCCCACATCTTCTCCACTGTTACTTTCTTGACATAAGAAAATTTGATTATGACTCGATTTGATCGTTTAGTGGTCTAATATAAGAAAAACATGCACGAGTGATTAAATTAAAACGCTTTTTAAACTTGGTTACTATTTTGTGACATTTTCCCTTAAATTTAATTTTCCTTATACGTTTGATATGCGGCGAGACCAATCGCACGTATTTCAAATAAAAAAACCATGAATATGAAAAGTTTAATCTGAACATTCAATTTATATATACAAATTCTTATTTGAAATACTTGCGATTGGTCACGTAAATGAACATTCGAAGTAAAAGGATGATGCACATTCGAAGGCGGGTTTGTCACGTAAATGAACCGCGGTGGAGGTGGTGACTTTACTACAACAGGAGAGCAACACTGGGCCACTGGTGGTGGTGGAGGTGGTGGTGACGGAGGTGGTGGTGGTGGTGGTGGTGGTGGTGGCGATTGGCAAGGCTCTGGTGGCGGTGGGGATGGAGGTGGTGGTGGTGGTGGTGGATTATCACAAGGGTTTATGCAGGGGCAAGACCCACATTTAATTGAGGAGTCGGGCATCGTCTCAGGCACATTAATATTATTTGTTTCTTCAGAGTTGTCGCTGTTGATTGGTAGTAATGTTGCGACAATAATCATGAGGAAAGCAGTGGTCTGGAACGGTGGCTTCATATATGTTTCACCACTTAACTTTTAGCTTGTATATCATGTATTGTATGAGCACATAGATACAGAAATGGGGCTATATAGAACATGGAGCTAGTCATGTATATATGTTGGGTTCAGCTTTTAACTATTAAAAAATTAAAATTAAAAACCAATGATCTTAACGCAAGTGGTTAAGATGAGTTACACTAAGATCTCATATAAATAGGTGAAGGTTTTGAGTTTAAATCTCACCTGTTACAAATAAAAAAAACAAAAAAAGGGTTTCAGGTGGGCCAGATCATGATTTTCTTATCTAATGTGAGTTTTTCTCTGATTATAGTCTTAGGTTTCGTACTTGAGTAATGAAGATGATCTGATGGGCTAGTGGCTAATGACTCGTCAGTGATTCAATTAACCGTTTAAAAGAAATTAAAAATTAAGTCTATTTATTTATTATGAATACATGTATTTAGTTGTAACTAGTATTTAGCCTCACGCGTTGCGGTGAAGCCGTAAAACCGTACCAATTAGCATCAATCTCACACCGTTGCTAGCGACCATCAACACCAGAAAGACTTGTGAAACAAAAAAACTAAAACCGAAAAAAATAGACATAAAACGTTGAACCATGAACGTGCGTTACGAAGTGTTAATGTGTATAAATTAGAAAGAAACGTAAAATACAATGTGGCCGTTAAATAGAAAAAAACGATGTAAAAATATTAAACCACATACGTATGTTGCAGTATGTTAACTCAAAAAGTTTAGACCGAAACGTAAAATTAAAATTTTGTAAAAGATTTAAAAAAAATGAGACTTAAGTTAAAAGTGAAAAAAATATTTGTGTTAAATGTAAAAAATAAAAATTATAGGGCTAAAAGTAAAAAAGATAAAGAAAAAACAAAGTAACTTATAATCTAAAAAACATAAGGTACAACCTATTAAGCACAACCAAATTGATAATTAGTATTATTTAAATAACTTTCTAACTCAATCTTTCATAACGCACACAAAACCTATTTTTAAATCAATATACAGTAAAAATATCAATTACTTACAACATTATTACAACGACAGTTGTAACTTTTATATTTCCGTTCACGAACCTTTGTTTTCATTTTTAATGTACTTGTGTAAATTTAAGTTCAATTCGATGTTGTAAAAAGTTTCATGCATACGATTTGATGGTGTATTAAGCCCATTGAAATAGTTTGTCAAACTTTTTATGTTTCACGCATATATCTCTTTCTCTCTCTCTCTCTCTTTTTTTTTTTTTTTTTTTTTTTTTTTTTTTTTTTTTTTTGAACCATATGCCTTGATTTTTATCATAAACATGAAAAAAATAAATGAATTGTTTGTACTACTTAATTTAAAAAACTATAAAATGGTATAACTTATCATGCTATTTTCTTAGAGACAAAACACAAACATATGATGTGAAAAACAAAAGGATGTATCAATTCATTCCATTTTTCATCCATGATTACAGAAAAATCAACGACATGCCTAGTAATCAAATTTCAAAAGCCGAAATATAAATCCAAAATATAAGCAATTATACGTACGTAAATCAAATTGTATAGCACTATGTACATGGAACTTAAATTATCGAAAGAAGAAGATATTAATGATTATGCTGCTAAAGATGAAAATAAAGGAATAACACAGCTATACAAGAAATCTTTCCATCACTATATACAAGAGAATTATTTGTATTAATGTATCATGTGTATATAGAGAGATATTTAGTAGGAACAATTGTAAGTAGCGAATTACAACTACATATACACATGTACATATTTTTTATATGTGATCTGTTTGTAAACAACATAATTGTCTATTGTTTTATCTACCACAACTCGTGACCAATCTTATGTACAGATGTTTATTGTGATCTTGTGATTCTTTATTTAAACTTAAATGTGTGTTTATTTATTGAGAAGAGAACTACGATAATAATTTGTACATATAGTTTTAAATCTATAGTATATAATAAAAGAGTAACTAGTATGACACATAGCACTCTCCTGTTACTGCTCAAAAATATTTTCCCGCCTAAACTAATGTATTATTTTGGTCAAGTTTTTTATTTTAAGAAACTATATTAATAATTCATTTTGTGTTTAATTTAATTTTTTATATTATCAACTAAATTGTATAATCACATGTTATTTTGAAATATACATAATTTTTTAGTCAAATAAGATTTAATTGAAAAAAGTTAAAAAAAA
The DNA here is from genome assembly GCA_025506415.1 of Flaveria robusta. NCBI lineage: Eukaryota > Viridiplantae > Streptophyta > Magnoliopsida > Asterales > Asteraceae > Flaveria > Flaveria robusta. The sequence continues at coordinate 18,097,030 of CM046469.1, read as the reverse complement.
ATTATTGATATATTTATATATTTTGGGTTTGTATTAATTTAAAACAACTTGTTTTTTTATTTTACACGGGTCAATTGTATGTTATATTATCCAAAAAAGTATTCGAATACATATAACTTAAAAATATAACTTTTTATTTTTTATTCTTTTATATAATACGTAACTTAATCATACGAAATATTTATACATTTATGAATTATATAGTTTTTATATTTTTAACCCATGTATTACACGGGTATCTAACCTAGTATCTATATCCTTCTACTCTAATAAAAGAGTATCTTGAGGTGACACGTGGCGGCATCATATTCAATCTCACCAAAATTTTTCCGCTTCTCTCTCCTATTAAATAATTACCTTAATTATCAATAATATTATTTAACTTTTTTTAAAACAAAAATAGTTTTTTAATAAATTTAAAAAGATCTTCTTATTAATATTATTTCTAAAAATATTTTTATAGAATAAGAAATTTTTACAAAACATCAAATTTTTTTAAAATTAGTGTTGTTAAAAAGTTAATTTTTTATAAATAAAAAATAATTAAAATTAAAATTTATAATAAGAAAATTTTTAAAAATGATATTTTTTAATACGGTTTGTTTTGAAATAAAATATTAATTTTATTTTTTGGAAAAGTTTAAAAAGTTGATATAGTTGTTTTATTACATATTGTTCTTACTATACGTAATTTCAATGATATTTTATCGTAAAATATTGTTTTAGACTTGATAAAGTTTTATTAAATTTAATATTTTATTTGTTCAACCCGTGTAATACACGGGTTTACTAAAGCTAGTATAATACTAAATTAGTAACTTGGTAGGACACTTGCCATATTTTTAGGCCTCCTAAATTTATTTTTCTCACCTATCTCTCCTCTTAAATAATTACCTAAATTAAGAAAGAATAAATAATCTTAATTATTTTTTAGATTACAAATAATTTTTAAATAAATTAAGAAAATAATATTTTATTAATGTTATTTATAGAAAATCGTTCTACTATAATAAAAAAACAACTAAGATAGACACATGACATCATCACATTTTCTTCACTAAAATTTTTCTGCTTCTTGCTATTATTAAATAATTACATTAATTACTAATAATATTATTTTATTTTATTTAGATTAAAAATAGTTTTTTAATAAATTAAAAAATAAGCTTTTTCAAATGTTATTTTTAAAGATACAAATTTTTTGTATCATAAGAAATTTTTTCAAAACATTAAACTTTTTTAAAAATATAAAATATTTTAAAATTTATATTTTTAAAAGAAAAATTTTCATAAACAAAAAATAATTAAAATTTGGAGCTATATAAGGAAAATTTTAAAATTTATACTTTTTAAAACGGTTTATTTTTAAACAAGATGTTTTTTTTTGAAAAAATAAATGTAGTTTAAAAATAAAAATTTAAATAGTCGATATCATTATTTTATTATATATATTCATTACTCATACGTAATTTTAATCATATCATATTTTAAAATATTTTTTAATAATTAATAAATTTTTTATTTAATTTAATATTTTATTTTTTCAACACATGTAATACACGGATTTACTAAAGCTAGTGATACATAATACATTATCTTCTTACTCTAGATTTAGTAAACTCGTGTAATATATGGGTTGACAAATAAAATATTAAATATAATAAAATTTTATTAAGCATAAAACGATATTCTATTATAAAATATAATTTAAATTACGTATTAGTAAGAATAATATGTCATAAAACAATTACATCAACTTTAAAATTTTTGTTTTAAAACTTTTTTTACAAAAAAAAGTATAAATCTTGTTTCAAAACAAAACCGTATTAAAAATATAAAATTTTAAAAATTTTCTTATTATAACATTTAATTTTAATTATTTAAATTTTACATTCAAAATTAATATGTTTATTATTCTATTTTAAATTGTAATAATCTTCAACATTATTTGTATTATGGTTTATATATATATATATATAGTGGAAATGCCCCCGCGTTGCGGCGGTACGGCTGTTGGATATTTTTTGGGAATTCGATTTAAGTTAGTATTGTCTCGGTGCGTTATGATGTAAATTAAAAAATAAAAATATAATTATTGAAAAAATTGAATGAAATAAAACAATTACGTATATTACAAAAGTCTTTAAGACAATTATATTATTCCAACAAGATTAGTAAAAGCATGGGTGGTATTTGTGGTCGGAAATCACTTATTACCAAGATTTTAGGGGTTTCATTTTATTAATATAGGTTAGAGTTTTATGATCATCGGAGGCAACTTTCGATGGTGATTTGCATAGACGAGAGAAAGTTAACGGATAAGTTATCATAACAAATTGCAATCTTTATTGTTATTGAGCTTTTAACAATCTGCAAGGAAAAGGGAAAGAGGGATTACCGCTCAATCGTAGTGGATGAACGGAATTAAAAGTAAATGACGATTTTGTTTGGTCACGTCTATATGCTTTAGCATTTGTATTATAAGCATTATATATTATATTTTATTGTAAAAGTATAAATGAAATAAAAATAATTAATTTTTTGAAATTTAAGCATGACTTTTCATATGGGTGTCTTAATCCATATGTAAAATTATCATTCAATCATGCTTTCACTTTTATTATAAAAGATCTGGATAAATATTAAAATTATTAAACTCACAATATGCCTCTAGAAAAATATTAGTATTATAGTTATTATAAACATGAAGATATATATATATATATATATATAAGTTATATACTTAAATATTTAAATAAAATAATAATTAATTTAAATAATATTTAGTTATAAAATATAATTAGTAAATATAAATTTAAATGTAAATTTATAGTATCATAAATAAAATAAAATTTAATGAAGTGAATTAAATATATCATATTATTAAATAATGTATCAATAATGTTTATTAAATACATAAAAGAGACAAGGGTAAAAATATCAAGGTATATAAAATTTAATTGATAAATTTACCACATTGCCCGTAAAGTATCTTAAAATCTTAATCAATTTTCTATTCCACCCATCTTAAATGTCTTACACTCTTTTGTACATATTGATTCAAAACTTGTATGTTTTGTAAAATTACATCTCTATCTAGAGATTTATTATAAAGTAGTATAGATATAAGTATTTAAATAAAATAATAATTAATTTAAATAGTATTTAGTTAATAAAATATGATCAATGATTATAAATTTAAATATGAATTTATATTATTTTAAATAAAATAAAACTTTAGTTTTAAAAGTATGATTAGTAATTATAAATTTAAATGTCAATTTATATTATTATAAATAAAATAAAACTTAATGAAGTGAATCAAATAATATCATATTATTAAATAATGTATTATTAATGTGTATTAAATAAAAACAATAATTAGAAGAAGTTAATTAAATGGGGGCAAAAGTGAAATTATTGCATAAACCATTTGTACTCTATGTTTAAAATGTTGTATAGGTGTCTTACATTTTAAATAAAATTACCATCTTATCTTTCTAATATGTATTATATAGTAGTATAGATATAGATAATACTTAATTTTAATAATATATAGTTTTAAATATATAAATAGTAAATGTAAATTTAATTATTATTTTAAAAGCATTACTAATAAGATAATACTTAATTTAGTGAATTAAATAATGCATTAATTAAAAGAAGTATATTTAATAAGGGCAATTTAGGAACTATTGCATAACAAACTTGTATATTATGCTTAAAGTTGTTTTAGGTGTCTTATAATTTGAATAAAATTACAATTGTATCTACCCTATATGCTTTATATAGTAGTATAGATATATAAATTGTACATTGTTGAAAGTTGAAACTGATTCTTTTTAATTTTTACTAAAATATTTTTTTCTAACTATTTATATATGGGTTTCTAATCTATTATATCTAAGGGTGTTCAAAATCAGATATCCGATAATTTCGGATAGTGAATTTCAGTATTCAAATTCAAATCCAAATCCAAAATTTCTGGTCCGAATTTTCGAATTCGGAATCAGATATTTGAACGTATATCCGAATTCAAAAAAAATTATATTTATTAATAAATTTTATAAAAAATTAATATTTTTTATTAAAATAGTTTTCAGATATCCAAAGGTTTTATAGAAATATCTGAAATACTCGAAAATATCTGAAATTTTTAATATATATTTATTATTTAATTATTTTTATAAAAATGTTTCGGATAATTTGGATATCAAAACATCCAAAAATCCTCAAAAAAAAAAAAAAAAAATCAAAATCCGAATCTGAAAGTTGAGATATCCGATATTTGGATATCCGAATTTTCAGATATCCAAAATTTCGGATATTACGGATTCGGATTTTTTGATATTCCGGATTCGGTTTTGTATACTGATATTTTTGTACGCCTCTAATTATATTGTTATTATGTACACTTAATTTAAATAAGGGTTTGTGGGTTAACTATGAAAGATAATGAAACTCTTCATCGTTATTGTTTCTTTGACAAAAATAAGTCTAAAAAATCCTTTTCTAATTTTTATTTAAAAAGCCGATAATGTAATTTTTTTTTATTCCTTTCGTGGAGCAAGTAAAAAGGGTAAAATGACATTTTTGACCCTAGCTGAGGTCCAAGAAAAGTAGAAAAAGTGAGATGGGGTTGTAAAAGTAAAAAGGCTAAATGCCAAACAAGAATTTAAGGGCTGTTTGGTAATATTTAAATGATTAAGTGCTGAAGCAATAAGAGTTTTAAACCATTAAGTGCTGAACCATTAAGAGGTCTGAACCATTAAGAGCTAGTATTTCGATTAACTATTCAAAGGCAAATGTCTGACCAATTCAGATAAAAGGTCTTAACCATTCAGTATTAAGCCTCTTAACCATTCAGCATTAGTATAATGTTTAACCATTCAGCATTAGTATAATGCTTAACCATTCAGAGGCAAATGTCTGAACCATTCAGACATTTGCTCGCGAAACAAATAGTCTGAACCATTAAGTGCTGAACCATTCAGACATCTGAACCATTAAGAGGCTGATTAAGAGGCTGCCAAACAGCTCCTTTGGTTGAATGAGAAGACAATGAAAAGAGAAGCGGTGTTAGGATATGGGGAATCATGCCGATGAGTCCTAGATCAACTGGTTTAGGAGGAGGCACCCTATGACTTTCTAAAGTAGAGGTCATGGGTTGGAGTCTCACTAGGTGCAATATGCTCCAATTGGGCTAAGGGTTTTACCACAGTGGGCCTTTGGGTGGTGGGTTTCCCTTAGAATGGTGGGCGAGCAGGGTCATGACCAGCGCTGTCTGTGTTCGCGGACGTGGGTGGCCTTTCGCCAATGGGTTTACCCGGGTGACCGGGCTTAAAAATTATTCGTTGGCCGTTCAAAAAAAAAAAAAAGATACGGGGAATCATATACCCTTGTAAAGAAATGCTGATCAAAAGCTAACTTGCCTTGCTTAATTATATGCTCATCATACCCAAAGGAACCTTCTTTTTCCCTTTACATAATTATTATTATTATTCCATTCCTCTATTTCTCTCATTTGGGTTGTATTGTGGTGGTAGGATGTGAGAATCGTATACCCCTGTAAGCAGTATTTTTATATAACTAGAAAAAAAATAATCACAAAGTACACGTTTAATCATATGTACACATAATAAATGTTTGCAAATGATATTTGATCTAATAATTAAAGGTCAAAGTGAGAAACTTTGTTTTTTTGAAAGATTATGGGTTTAATCTTTGATATAGCAAATAATTAGTAACTTGATGTTATCAACTTACTAATCACTAACCTTCTCACAACCCCTCTTAGCCGTAGTTTTCCCGCCCAAAAATCTATTTCAATCTTTCTGAATTTCAAAAAAATTAATTACCCAATATCTCTCTCTCTCTCTCTCTCTCTCTCTTATATTTTAAAATTTAGGATTTAAAGAAAAACATATTTAAAAAATTTGGAAAAAGATTGGGAAGAGTTATGTAAACAATTAAAGTGGGATGTTTCGAGGGGAAAAAGATAAAAGGTGAATGGGCTGGTGATATTGGTTTTGGACCGAAGAAATTGGCGTGATGGGCTTATACTGGACCAAAAGAACGGAATATATGAAAGAACAAGGGCAACAAAACGTTTTGAGGCCTTGAGGGGTTCTTGACGGCTGTTTATGAGGAGTCTGCGAAGGAAGCAGCACATACGCGAGAAGAATTATATTATCTTTTTACCCTAATATTTTTACTCTAATAAAAAAATAATTAAAATAACATTTGTTATCATCATATTTATTTTTATCAAAATTTTTACGTTTCTCTTTCATATTAATTACTACATTCAATACTGATAATTTATTTAACTTTTTTAGATTAAAAATAGTTTTTTAATTAATTAAGCAAGAAATTTTTTTATTAATGTTATATTAAAAAAATTATTAAAGAATTTTTTCTAAAACATTAAACTTTTTAAAAACGATATATTTTAAAATTAATGTTTTTAGAAACTAAAAATTTTATAATCAAAAAATAAATTAAAATTGGGAGTTATATAAAAATATTTTTGAAAATAATATTTTTTTTAAACGGTTTGTTTTGAAAAAAAAGTTTAATTATTTTTAAAAAAACAAAAAAAAACTTAAACAAAAGTTTAAAAAGTTAATATCATTGTTTATCACTTATTGTTCTTACTCATATGTTATTATAATTGTATCTTATCTTAAAATATCGTTTTATAATTAATAAATTTTTATTTTATTTAATATTTTATTTATTTAACCCATGTAATACACGGGTTTACTAAACTAGTTTGTTTATAATTAGGGTTGTAAACGAGCCGAGCCGAGCCAATCACAAGATCACTAAGGCTTGAGCTCTGCTCGTTTTAATTTTAGATGCCTCGAGCTTGAGCTCGAGTTCGGTTCGTTTGTAATTTTATTTTTAAAACTCGAGCTCGGCTAATCAGAAATTGTTCATGCTCAAGCTCGAGCTGGACTCGGGCTCAGCTCGTTAATCATTAAACTAATTATTAAATTATCATTATTTATTTATAAGTAGTTTTATATTTATTCATAATCATACTTATTATATATATTATTTAATTATTTTTATCATAATTTTATATATAAGATTTTTTTATTTGACTTTATATTTTATATGTAAAAAAAATATAAAAACAAAAAGTTCGTTTAGGCTCACAAGCCGCTTCGACCTTGATATTTGAAGCTCAGGCTCAAGCTCGTTTAGTAAACAAGCCATAATATGAGATAACCGACGTATGATACGCCGACCCTAGGAGTATTATACGCCTGACATATCATACGCCCCCCCCCCCTTTCTGTTTTTTTCTTCAAATACGATACTTTGTACGTTGCTGATACGTCCCCAGAGTATTATACGCCGCTCATACGCCGCCCGACGTATAATACGCTCAAACCCAACATATCATACATCGGGTCTCCAAATTCTCATTTTTTGTAACTTTTGATATTTGCAACTTTTGTCCTTCTACTTTCATTTTTTGCTTCTTTTGCCTCAACTTAAACTCCTTTAATTAAGCTCCAAACATATATGAAACAAAACATAAACAAAATAAACTAAGTCCGTAATAACAACGATGTAAAATCATTTATTCAAATTGGTTAAACTTTAAAACATCGACATGTGATCAGAGACTCGAGGGACTAAAAATGAATATGGCTTGGGATATATATTTTTCCTTTCATCTAAGAGTTTATTAATAGTCTACTTACATTTTATCAATAATTCCAGAGTTCAAATCATGTTAAAAATCCTAGAGTTGTTTTAGACGTTGAGTTCGCATTCTTGTCTATATGAATCGGTTTGTTGTTTTCTCATTTGGTTTTGTAAACAATCTGAGTTACAATTGAGTTCTAAGAACTTTTTATAAAACTGTTATTAAGATGGATAAAAACCACATAAATGGTATACAAAACTTGTTGCTAGACTCGACTCAAAATCGTGATACTGTTGTGAAGCTACTCGACTCACCAATTAAACAAGGATAACCATAGAGATACAAAATCTCGCATGCATATAAACTATTAAACGCTGAACACATATAATTAATGTACCCATATGTAGTATACCTTATTATCAAGAGAAAAAAAAATGTTACTTTCTTTGAACATGTTTCTGAATATTGATTAGGCATTATTTAATCACATCCACCTAATTCCGGATCAAAGTTTCTTTAAGTTTAGGCACAACATTAAATTCTTTATAAACTGATAACTAATTCAAAGTTCTATGAAAACTATATTTCAAAAACAGAAAATATATAGCAATGAACGAGAGAAGCTTGTTAGTTATAATATGGATATCTGTTTTTGAATGAGGGCCTACTAATGATCCGGATTAAAATTTAAACTTTTGTTTTGGTTTGCATTTTCTATGGGGTGGCTGAGGGGCCAGAAGAGAAGACACTTTCGGTCTTGCATTGTTCTTTTTCTTTAGGTTAAATAATAAATAAGAATATCTCTTACGTAAGAAAATGTTTAAATACCGAAATGTAAGGAGAATGGGAAAATATGTTTTCTACAAAATCATAATATTACCCAAATTCAGTGTTTTTATCTGATGATTAGAGGTTAATTAATTCAAAGCCTAAATTTACGGTCATGTTGCAAAAGTAGCATACGCGTTTTTTATTAATTTTTTAGAGCAAAATGATAATGCCGGCTGAAAGCATGATTGTTTAATAATGCCATTCATAATTATTTAATTTGTTAATACATAACTTTATGTATTCTTTTTACCAACTTTTTTTTTGGGTTCAGTTATTTAATCTCTTATCAGAGGGCATTAACAGACCAATGTAAAAAAAGTTAAAGGGGCTTTGATTTTTCAGCAGCAGTTGAAATACGCTAATGATTTGAAAGTATCTAATATAAATGATTGTTTAATAATGCCATTCATAACTATTTAATATGCTAATATATAACTTAGTGATATCTCATTTTTTATAAGTGTAGCTTAACTCGATCATGGAGTTCAATCAAAGTAAATGAAATGTTTTATTATCTCTTACCATCACCACTATTATCACTAACCCGTCACAAGACCACAACCACTTCCATAGCTATTGCCACCGAATTTCAAACTTTTTAACAACTCAAATGTGACATAATCATTTTCTTATTTAAAAAAACATAGGTTATAATTCTTTCGACAGGTTGCAACTTTATCATACTTCAATCATTGATGATTTTTAAAATTTAATTTCTTAAATCCACTGAACATATATCAATTAACGTTATACTCGTCTAATGGTCGGGTATTTCTACTGTATCAAAATTTCAAGTTATCATTTGGGGATTTTTGAATTTATAATATGATTAGGGTTGCGAGTTTGTGGTACATTTAAAAGTGTTCCGAACAATTTACCAAAAGGTCATTGAAAACCCTTCCATAAACTAAAAAATAGCTAGAAAACCCAGTTATTACGTTTAGATATTTATTTGAAGAACTTACCGAACAACCCTTATAAAGTCAAACCCACTATCATTTACACTGTCTTGAAATTTTCATAGTCAACAAAAATATCTTGTTCCTTTTCATCCTTAGTATCGTGGGAGCAATGGAGAATAGAAACCATGATTAAATACACCCTATCACGAGCCACAATAAGTGATATACTATATATGTTTACGTTCATATGAAGAAAGTATTAGATTGTTCTTGTTCTTATTAGTTGAATTAAGACACTAAAAGACACAATTTTCTACCATCATTACGCCCTATCTCATTCGAGAATGAAAAAGAAGAAGATGTTTGTAACATCCTAGGTAAATCCCACATCAACTGTGGACAACAGAGATTCTTGGGTGTATTGGCTGTAGATGAGAGTAGAACCCCATAGTTAATTGTGCTAAGATAGTAACAATCTAGGGATGGGTAACCTCCCTAAAAAGTTTTCAGCCGGGCAATTAAAAGCAAATGCGTGAGCTCGTCGTGGGCAAAGCGGACAATACTAGTGGTATGAGAAGCTGGTTGTTACAAATGATATCAGAGTCAATCCTGTATCGTTTGGGATGTTAGAACAAACCTCATCAAGAATGGTGAGTACCCGGGGGTGTTCAAAAGGACATCTTAGACAAATCCCACATTTATGGATGGGATGGTGGGGCTAACCTTATCAAGGACCAGAGGTGATTGTAACACCCTAGGAAAATTCCATATTGGACGTGGACATGAGAGATTCTTGATTTGTCAAAGATGTTCTTCCTCTAATATCATCAATGTGTTTTGGTCGTATTAGTTGTGGATGAGAGGAGAACTCTAGAGTTTGTGGCATGAGAGGTCGGACGTTACAATGTGAAATTTGCATACATTGACTTTGTTCAACTTCGTCTAGTGAGTTTGCTTTCATCATCAATAATATATATAACATAAGCAATTATTGAGTTATGAGTCCAAATTTCTACAAATACAATATTGCATTTGAGATTGAAGAGCAAAGACCAACGTAAACCAGTCATAATATGCATGGTATGGTTAACTCGATGGTTGTGTATTCCAATAGCTGATTAGACCTGACTGAACCCCTCATATATCACAAATTACAGCCCCTTGGTCCATGCGACTAAAACATGTAAAATATTTGATTAAGTGTTGAAATTTTTACACACTTCATAATGACTTTGACATGCAAATTTAGTATTTAAGTGTTCGATAAGATCAACAACTTTATCCTCCTGATCATTGACATGAAATACTACAAATCATGAATTGAAAAATGATCTTTAGCTGCAAATTGATCACAATAAATGAAATTAATAAATAAAAAAGTGTAAGCTATTAAATTATCAAAAGTTCATAGCAAATATAACCACTAATTCAAGTAAGGACGTGTACAAATTTGATCAAGTAAGGAGTTTTACTTTTTTTAACGAGAACTCTAAGAACTTTTTTTTTGCACATGTTTAAACATATATAAAAAAAAGAACTATTTACACATGTGTAAGAAAAGAGTTTTCACGGTTCTTACAAAATTTAAATCATCAATTAATTTTTATTAGAATTGTGAAAACAATTTTCTACACATGTTTACACATGTGTAAACGTTACACATATGCAAAAGAATTCTTGGATTTTTCACAAAAAATAGTTCTCAAAATAACCACACACATATATATATATATATATATATATATATATATATATGAGAGAGAGAGAGACATATTTATACAATATTATAATACATTTGAGTAGAATGAGATCGTATTTTGGATGTTAATTTTTAAAAGTTTAATTTAGAAAAATTGTATTTTATGAACTTAACTAACTTAATTATTTTTTACACATATTTGAATTATGTGACTAATTGTTGATTTTTAAAATTACTTCCCCCATGATTTTTAGATGGACATAAGTTTTTTTACACGTTAATATTTATTTAAAAAAAATTACATCATAAAAATAAATGTTTTAATTTTTTTAATTGGGTATGTTATTGTAATAGTATTTTCAATTTAAGAAAATTACAAGTTGTATATCTTGTCACATCACGCAAACAACCCCTCTAGCATATACATATACAGGTGTTTTCAGATTTTATCAACGTAAGTGGAAAGTGAGGGTGTGGGGTGAGTGGAGGGGGTGCGTGAGTAGAGTAGTGAGTGTGTAATTCAAGCGTTAAGACTAATCCTCCAAAAATCATAAAACCACTCAATTTGAATGGCAAGCATTGAAATTGCAGTGATCCGACAATCAAAAACTACTCAAAATATGGTTACACTCTCATGCGTCATTAATATAGAACATAATTCCTTAAAAATTTACTCTAAACTGAACACTCCTAAAGTCCAATGTACATAGTTAATCATCGGACGTTTACAAAACACTTGTGTATCGATCCATCTATTCAAAAGTGTTCAGAGGTCGTATCCATAAGAAGTGCGAGTTCAATCAGATCCAATCCTATGAATGACTCGATTTGCTTATTTACAGTACATGTTACATTCATGAACCTAGACATTATTGCCTTTTACCCTGATTAATTTTACCATTCAACTACATACTTTCTTCTAGCTAATCGGGATTTAAAGCTTAATGGTTTACAACTAAAACTAGAACCTTTGTATGTCTCCACTCAAAGATGCAAACATCCATTACCAATACTCGTATCTTTTTTGCTCATACCACTAAAGCTTTCATCTTATTAACAAAGTTTATCTTCATTTATATGTCATTTGTAGGGCTTGTATGACTCATTATATGATGTTATTATACCATATTATATCTTTTACTATATATTGATGTTCATATTGTTACCACAAATTATAGAGCATTAAAGGGTAAAGTTAATGAGATTAGTGAACAATAATCTTGATTTAGGGTTCCACATCGACTATTGGTTAAAGTGGCAAGAATCTTGTTCTTCCTAACAAAAACAAAGCTTTTTAAAATCATGTTTCGCTTTTGAATGGTTTTATGCTGATTCGACTTTACACCAACCCACCCTTCTTCCTATCCTTTGCGTTTTATAAAATCAGTCCAGTCAAGTTTTAGTGTCACTTAATTAAGCATTGATATATGGACTCAATATTCGCTAGAATTGAATATCAGGTAATCATGACGTGATGCCCACCTAGACACATGTTTTTGCCACTGATTAAGAACATAATGTGCACTATGATCAAATATAGTGATCATTAATTAAGGCATATAGTATGGTTACCCCACAAGTGATGTGGGGTCTATGTGGACACTCAATCCCGAGCAGAAACCCTGCATCACGATTATGGCGCACCGTGAAAACTTAGCCTTGTCGTGGGTGGTGTTGTAAACGAACCGAACTTTTAGCGAACAGCTCGTGAACCGTTTAGTGGGAAATCCGTTTACGTTCGTTCGTTTAATAAATGAACGACCACGAACAAGAAATATCATTTGTTTAGTTAAATAAATGAACATGAACAGAGGTCGTGTTCGTGAACGTTCGGTAAGGTGTTCGTGAACGTTCGGTAAGGTGTTCGTTTACGTTCGTTTATCTTTGTTTACTTTTGTTCATGTTCGTTTGTTTATATTTGCTCATGTTCATTCATTAAATATTAATTTATATATTTTATAACTTTTATTTTTAGTTAATCTACATAATTTTAGATATTTAAAATTTTTGTTTTTAATCAACCTAACATATATACTTTATAATATATCTATATGAATAAAAAAAAGTTTTTGTAGGCCGATTGTCATAATTTTAGAGCTCCTAAATTTTATTTTCCCGCTCCTCTCAGCTAATAAATATCACATTAAATACAAATGATATTATTTAATTATTTTCATATTAAAAAATATTTTTTATTAAATTAAAAAATAGATTTTTCTACAAATGTAATTTGTAAAGAAATAATTTTTTTATAAAATTAGAATTTTTTTTTTAAATATCAAACTTTTAAAAAACATAATATATTTTAAAACCTGTGGCTTTTAAAAAATAAAATTCTTATGAAACAAAAATAATTAAATTTTAAAGTTTTAATAAAAAAATTATTAAAAATGACACTTTTTTAAAAACGGTTTGTTTTGAAACAATTTGTTTAAAAACCAACTTTTTTGAAAAAAACAAAAAAAAAAATTTTAACAAAAGTTAAAAAAATAATATTGTCCTTTTATCCCTCACACGTAATGTCAATCATATTTTATATTAAAAGATCATTTTATAATTTTTTAATTAATAACTATTTAATATTTTATTTATTCAACCCGTGTAATACATGAGGTATTAACCTAGTTATTTATATATGTGAGAGTTCAATAATGTGTTTGTTCATACTCATGTATATGAACATTATATTATGTCAACGCTTAACTTTAAATAGTACAGGGTTGTTTGTGTTGGGTATAACACATGGTCAAACATGTAATTTGATGATTAAACGAACAAATCCAAGCTAGAGTGATGGCGAAAGAAAGTAAAGTATGCCATTGGGAAGAATCTCAAAAGTTTCTTGATAAGAATAGTCAGACGAGAAAATTAGTGATTTTAGATAAAAGAATGGTATGGGCGAAAAACAAGCATACATCATTAAGATATACAATGCCTACCGTTCATTTCATTTTGGAATCCATGCAAGGTGTCTTTATCAATTATCATACTTGTAAACTAACATTGCTAAGTTAATTTCACGTCAAAGAAATAACCTTTTATGATTTCAGGCGTAAAATAACTCTCCACATATCAAAAAGTTATATATCATGACCTTGTGCTTTAATTTTGATTTTTTGTTTAATTGATTTCATTTAAATTAAAAAATAGATGTGTAAAAATAATTTATTTATTTATTCTTTTTTACTTTGACCCCCACCTCTTTCCCTCTCTCACTAGTACAAAACTCTTAATTTTAATAACACGGTCAAAATGACTTATTAGGACGGTTTCACACCTCTCTTTAAAACCTTTTTTTTTTTTTAAATGTTTATTTTAAAGGGCGGTTATTTTTTTTTTAAAGGTTGGGTGCTGTTTATAGGGTGAACCGCCTAAAAAATCCTTTTTGCACTAGTATCTTATTATATTTCCTGTCTTCTTTATCATCATTTTTTATTTTTTTAATAAAAAAACATGCATGTTTAATTTTTATATAAATAATTAAATATGCAACATTTTAAAAATTATCAAACATATTGAGTGCATATATAGTGTATATCTCGTCAAATTACACGACAAATCTATTTACACAAGAAGATTATATAAAGAACAATGCACGTGTGCTTTTAAAATACTAGCTAAAGTACAATCCTTCTATTCTAATAAAAAAGTAAATTGGTATGACACGTGGCAACATCACATTCATTCTCACCAAAATTTTTCCGCTTCTCTTTCCTATTAAATAATTATCTTAATTACCAATAATATTATTTAACTTTTTTTAAAATAAAATAGTTTTTTAATAAATTTAGAAAAATATCTTCTCATTAATGTTATTTCTAAAAATATAATTTTTATAAAATAAGAAAGTTTTACAAAACATCAAACTTTTTAAAATTAGTGTTTTTAAAATGTAAATTTTTTATAAACAAAAAAAACTAAAATTGAAAATTATAATAAGAAAATTTTTTAAAATGATATTTTTTAATATGGATTTTACAAAATATTTATTTTTTTGGATTAAAACAAAAGTTTGAAAAAATTGATATAATTGTTTTATTACATATTGTTTGTACAGGTGCGTAATTTCAATCATATTTTATCGTAAAATATCGTTTTATACTTAATATATTTTTATTATATTTAATAATTCATTTGTTCAACCGTGTAATACACGGGTTTACTAAAGATAGTATTTTGATAAAACGAGAACTCCAAATAAAACGCTAGTTCAAAATCACTTATATACATCTCAAAATATGATTTGGTGTAAAAGCACGAGTTTAACATGTAAATTAAATCGATTATGAAACAAATAGAACTTGGTTTATAATTAAACTAGCTTTAGTAAACCTGTGTATTACACGGGCTGAATAAATAAAATATTAAATAAAATAAATTTATTAATTATAAAATAATATTCAAAGATAAGATACAATTAAAATTGTATATGAGTAAGAACTATAAGTGATAAACAATGATATAAGTTTTTTTTCTTTTTTCCAAAAATAAATTAAATATTTTTTTTCGAAACAAACTGTTTAAAAAATATCATTTTCAAAAATTTTCTTAAAATAACTCTTAATTTTAAATATTTTTTATTTATAAACATTTTAATTTTTTAAAACATCAATTTTAAAATATTTTGTATTTAAAAAGTTTGATGTTGTAGAAATATATTAATAAAAAAATTTATTGTTTAATTCATTAAAAAACTATTTTAAATCTAAAAAAGAATTAAATAATATTATTAATAATTAATGTAGTAATTAATAAGAGAGAGAAGCGGAAAATTTTGATGAGGATTAATGTGATGGTGACATGTGTCAATTTTAGTTACCATTTTATTAGAGCAGAAAGATTGTTCGTACATGTGCGTAATTTCAATCATATTTTATCGTAAAATATCGTTTTATACTTAATATATTTTTATTATATTTAATAATTTATTTGTTCAACCCATGTAATACACGGGTTTACTAAAGCTAGTATTTTGATAAAACGAGAACTCCAAATAAAACGCTAGTTCAAAATCGCTTATATAGATCTCAAAATATGATTTGGTGTAAAAGAACGAGTTTAATATGTAATTTAAATTGATGATGAAACAAATAGAACTTGGTTTATAATTAAACTAGCTTTAGTTCACCCGTGTATTACACGTGCAGAATAAATAAAATATTAAATAAAATAAATTTATTAATTATAAAATAATATTCAAAGATAAGATACAATTAAAATTGTATATGAGTAAGGACTATAAGTGATAAACAATGATATTAATTTTTAAGTTTTTTTTCTTTTTTCAAAAAATAAATTAAATATTTTTTTTTTCAAGACAAACTGTTTAAAAAATGTCATTTTCAAAAGTTTTCTTAAAATAACTTTTAATTTTAATTATTTTTTATTTATAAACATTTTTATTTTTTAAAACATCAATTTTAAAATATTTTGTATTTAAAAAGTTTGATGTTGCAGAAATATATTAATAAAAAAATTTATCGTTTAATTCATTAAAAAACTATTTTAAATCTAAAAAAAGAATTAAATAATATTATTAGTAATTAATGTAGTAATTAATAAGGGAGAGAAGCTGGAAATTTTAATGAGGGTTAATGTGATGGTGACATGTGTCTATTTTAGTTACCCTTTTATTAAAGTAAAAATATTTATAATAAAAAGTCAAGTTTGTTACATTTTAATTATATCTTTTTAAAATGTAATTAAATCTCGTGTTTTTTCTAATAATCAAACGGGTTATTACATTTATTATAATTAAAGGCAGCTAATTCATCAACTATAATTCTTAAAACTTTTAAGTTCAAATACATAGCAGTATTTGAACACTCTGACTTCTAGTCATGAGGTATACCATTTAGCAACATGATTTACCTTTAGGTACGGAAAAAATAATTGTACTTAGGTGTTTAAACTTTAAACTATGATATACCACTACTAGTGTCTTTCCACTATATGTATCTTTTCCAGCACCATGTTAAAGTGTTCGTGTGTTCTATTGTAATTCTTCATTTAAAGTTTTTCAATGTGCCCTATATACATAAGATTTGGTTGAATTATAATTATATATGGATGATATGTTATGACCTGCAAGGAATAAAAATTTTAAAACATTCAAAATCGTAATTGATGCTAGGGATGAGCTCGGTACTAGTATTGATCTGAAAATACCAATCCCAAAACATCAAAAAGTGGGTATCAAAAATAATTGGTTACAAGAAATTCGATATCGATACCAGTACCGGTTCGGTGTGATATTTGATACTAATTGCTCATCCCAAATGATGCATTGAGCTTCCTTTGCATAAATGCAATAGCATCCAATAGTAATTATAATTGAGTATAATAATTGTTTTTTTTTTTCTAATTCATTGATTAATTTATGTACCTTTTCGTATAATCTAACTTTTTAACATTAATCTCAATTTTGGATAAGGATTCTAATTAAAAAAGGTTCTAATATTAAGAAGTACACTATTATAAATTGACACCCCTCATACGTCTCGTATTTCTTGATATGATGTATAGGATCGACGACACTAAAACGAGAAAAATTCAAAGAAGACTGTCAAAGGGCTATAAGACCTCCTATACGACACATATAGACTTATACAACGCGTATAGCAAAATTCGACACTAAAAATGCGAGTGAAAATTCAGTGGGCTGCCAGATTGGTTATACGACTCGTGTAAGGCTACACGACACCCCCCCCCCCACCCCCCACCCACCACCCATACAACACGTATAGGGCTATACAACTAGTCCCTTTAAGAAAACATATCATCAATGTTTCTTTTGATTAAAGATATTCCAATTTGATCTTACTAGAAATAGTATGAGTTAAAAGAACTACAAGTCTAATCATTCGATAATTAGAAAAGGCTGTAAAACCATAAAAAGTATTTCAGTTACATAAGCCTCTCATATGCACGTCCAAAAGCTATATCTCTCTTACGATACATGACAAATTGTATCAAAGGTACAATTCATCACATCATATATAGTGATACTTCTCATAACACTAACACCAAACAAACCAATAAAAAGACATCAAACATAAATCTCTATATATAGTAAGTTACATGATTGAACAAGCATTAGGATTATCATCACTAAACATGTATGTAATCCGCTCATCGGTCGCATTTGGGGCTGAGACAGCCTGAACAACGTTCTTGACATAACCCGCAGGAGCCCGTTTGTCATACGCTTGACTCACATAAGGATAACTTACCAAATTATAGGGTATATATGGCCAGAATTCGGCTCGTTTGCCTGTACTCTTTATTCTCTTTAACACATGGTTTGGATCCACATATCCAGTAACTGTCACTCGGCTTTGCTTTCGGTTAACCTCAACAGTCTTTACACCTTATAAACATACCAAAACCAAAAACCATTTAAACAACAAATAATATCTAAAAGATCTACAGACAAAAGAAATATGAACACGTATATACCTTTCATATGCTTAACTGAATTCTTGACTCTTCTTTCACATCCATCACAATCCATTTTAACTTTGATTTCAACTGTCTGCAAAAGAAACCACAATCCATCTTTTGTTTATCAGATTGTAATCTGATATATATATGTCTATGTGTTCGCGCATTAGCGCGTATGTATGTATGTATATGTGTGTGTATATAGAGTGGGAAGTTTGTGTATGCCTGCATTGGTTTTCTTTTACTTCTGATGCTGGTGCTTGTGACAGTACAAAAGTTGGAGATGTAATCAAGTGCTCCCATTCTTTGCTAATTGCTTCACTTTGCAGAAAGAAAATGTTGAGAGAGAGAATGAGAGGGTTGTGGGTCTGTATTGATATGTGCTTATGATTTGGTATATATACAAAAGCATATTAACCATGACTTTAAGTTGGACCCCAAATATGTAATTAACTAATGTCATACAATAATAAAGGTGTATATATGATATAAAACTATTGTTATGAATATACACGATTCAGATTTTCATTTTTAAACTATAAAGCAAGTTTGAAAGTACAGGTAGATGTGTGCTAACAAATGATAAAAGAATGCGTACAAGTTTTGGAGGAAAAATTCGATTTTTCGAAGTAGCTTTAGTTTTAGGCTGAGATTGAATCCTTAATTCATGATTTGCCTATTTTGGAGAAGAAAAATAATATTACAGATTATATCTAAATATTAAAAATACCCACCTAAGATAGCACATGAGTAACAACATTCTAAATTGAAATATAAATTAATATTAGAAAATGGAATATTGATCAGGAAGCTCCATAAAGTCAGGGGTTAGTACCTTCAAGGGGTGATGCACGGGAAGCACCCGATTCTCTTCTAGATGAGATTTCAAGTTATAATAATACTTCCAATAGTTTCATGTCACAAACACTTGAAGACGTCTATCCGGCGCAAATTGCGTTTTCAATTCATTGAATCCGGGAATGGTAGGATCGCAAATTGCATTTTCATTTAGTCATAAAACTACGATAAATATTAGTTCCACATGGCATATCAAAGTAGGGGCAGTCCGATCTATAATCATACATGACTTAGCTCTCGTTTTCATAGAATCCGGGAGTGGTATGATCGCTTCTGCTTTAATTTGAGGTATTCTGTTTTAATACAAGAGTCGAACCAGTACATATTAAAGAGAAGGTTTTGTCATCATCCTATAAGTGCGAATCACCCTCTTGAAATCTAGTGACATAACCTAAAATCAAGTATTACGACAGAGGCATATAGGAAGGCAATTGTTGAAGAATTTGAAAGGGTGGAAATTGCGAATTGGCCCACTTGAAGCTAGCAATCCCAATGTTGAAGTCAGAGGTGGCATAAAATCATGAGTGTTCTAGACTCCTTTATGTGGTATTCTTTACTTGTTTAATCACAATAATGTTGTAAAGTGCTATTCTGTTGCTTTCATTTTCACTTGATGGATGTAGCCTTTTACTTTTTATTTCTAAATAAATATACCTCGATCTGTCACTACATAAGGAAAATAGTTTTGAAACCATGTCATTCATATTTACGCCATGTTATTCATATTTACGCCATTTCATTCTATTTACACTCGGCTATGTTTTTATAGAGATCTATTAATTCAATCAGATACTTTTGAATGAGCGCGCATCTTGTAGCTAAAACTAAAAATGCAAACGAGCTGAGCCGATCCTGAGCTCACTTAGGCTCGAGCTCTGCTCGTTTTAACTTTAAAAAGGTTGAGCTCAAGATCAGCTCGTTTGTAGTTTTATTTCTAAAACTCGAGCCAAACTCAAGCTCCACCATTTTATCATTAAATATTAAATGTTTATTTTTCTATAATTACTTTTATATTTATTTAAAATCATATTTATTATATATATAATATTTATTATTTTTTATCATATTGTATATATAATATTATTAATATAAATATATATTCAATAGGTAAAAATTATTATAAAAAGCATATATGTAATAAAAGCTCGTTTAGGCTCGCGATCCGGCTTGAGCTCGATATCTAAAGCTCGGGATCAAGCTCGTTTAGTAAACAAACCATAATATGAGCTCGAGCTCGATTAAGCTCTGCTTGATTCGAGTTTTTTTCGAGCCGATCTCGAGCAGTTTGCGAGTCGGCTTGACTCGTTTACACCGTTTACACCCAGAGATAAAACTCGTTTCATTGTGTAGCTAGTATAATTTCTTATTCGATTGTATGTAAAAAATTATATTAAAGTTATATTGATAAAATAAAAAAATTAAAGTGCACACGTTTAATAATGGCCTTTTTGTGCCTCATTCCATTCATTAGAAAAAAAAAGCCAATAAATGTTTGTTCCATTCTATTCATACTATTAATTGTTCTTTCTTTTCATTTAAGAAATCATACCATGGTTTTGAGGCGGAGTTAAAGTTTCTTCCTTTGTCTCGTTATAAGTAGTTTCATTAAACCTTTATTTCAAAATAACAAGTTTATGTAAAATATTATGTTAACAAAACTAGAAGCTTTTAAAATTACTCAAACAGTCGTTATGCATTTCCTCTTGAGCAATCCATGAACTTCCATTGAAACTTGAATAACTAGTGTTGAAATGATTTTGACGATGAATTGATACAGAATTCTATCAGGAATATAGATCTACCAACCGACGATGAAACATGTTATCCTTGAGATAATTAGTAAGGTAACTCACTTAAAAGAGCCAATTAGCAATAAACAGTCTAAATAACCTTAAAAAAAGTTTCTCAAATCCTAGGGTTGGTCGTGGGTGTTAGATATTATAATATATATTAATTGCTTTGGTCGGTGATTACTGTGTCACTGTACCAACATAAATGCATAGTGTATAATTTTCAAAAGCACAATGCTAATGTCATTGTCTACCGCAAAAGTACAAGTGATAAAGCTGGAGGTACAGGTAGTGATGCAACGATTAAGATTATAACTATGCCTATATATATGGTGGATGGCCAGATTGCTAAAGCAGCCGCTGCTGAAGCTATGGTAGCGGCCCTCACCCTTCACTTCGCATTCTTCGTTTAACTCAGATCTGCTGTTAGCAGGCAACATTCCTTCTCAGGTGTCGCTTGGATTCCTGATTCCTTCTTTTTAGCGGTATTAACTCTCTTTCGACAGACTAGGGTTAGAATGAACATGGCCAGATCGCTAAAGCCGCCGCTAAACATACGTACACTTTTAATTCACATAAATCATAGATCTTGAAACTCTAGACTTATTAACATTAGCATTTTAGGTTATTTCTAGGAACTTTGAATATTTTTTTGAAGTGTAACTTGTTATAATTACATAAAAAAAATAAAACATTTTTAATCAAAAAAAAATAACTAAATAAATTAAAAAGATTGGCCCTTAAGGTTTGATCCATATTCCCTAGTTTGAAAACGTGAGTGGGATGTGCATAATGATGGAGTGAACCATCGTATTGTTAGACTGATTTTGTTAATATCCATCACTTAGATAGATAGAAAGGGAGGGTAGAGCTTTTTTTTTTTTTTTTTTTTTTTTTTTTTTTTTTTTTTTTGAACGGCGATAAGAGAGGGTAGAGCTTTTGGTTTTTTCATTTGTCAAAGAGTTGAACAATATTATGATGCTTTTATTTTCTAATTTAAGTCTACGTAGGATAACTTGTCTGCAAGTTGGTTTAATATAAATAGGGGTCATTGATGTTTTTATAATTTTGTGTCAAGTTATCTATTTAATGATTTATATGTAAAAATGTGGTGTGTGTTTCGATTGAATCATAACAATCTAAAACACTCTCTACCCTATAAAATTATTAAAAACATTCACTTCTCTCTTCACGTTTGAAAAAAAGCTTCTTAAAATGGCTTCATCTAGTATTTAATTTTTGGTTGGCTGTGATGTCTCTTCAAACAATAACGTGGTTTCGGGTTATTCTTACGAAGAGGAACCAAGAAATTTGGCGCAACTTTGAAATGTCCTTAAGTGGTTGAAATGTCCATTTGCTTGAAGAATTATTTAGATGCCGCTGAAAAAATAAAAGACAAATGCTCACTTGAAGTATAATTGAAATATGAAGTCGAGCTATACAATGAAGGGGTAGGTAGATAATGGATTGACACCCAGAATGACCGATGATGAATCGACTTACGATAATTACCTTCGAAATAGCTCGGGTTCGAAGTGCGAAGAATAAAAACATAAAAATTCTACAACGAACGGGCGACTCACGACTCGACAATGAAACAATTAAAATATAATTTATTGAAAAGCTATGTTATTTTTTTATGTATTTCATTTCAATCTTTAACTATTAAATAAAAAAGAGAATTTTTAGTTATTAGCATTGTTTGTTTGTTTGTTTTCAAATGATAAAAAAAAAAACAAACTGATCTAGAAAACTGGTTCAAACCAATTTGAGTAGGTTCGGTTTACCAAATGTTAAAACTAAATCCCAACCCGAGCCGGTTTCCAAAAAACCACTTCCTATCAATCATTAATAAAACTAGTTCGGTTCCCAACCGGAACAAATTTGTTAAAATAATCGAGATATTATAAAATTCTATTTGAATTATAAAAAAAAAAAACACTATACTCAAGTGAACTTGCTCGGTTTTTATTAGAAAAATACTAAAATTCATGAAGAGACAACAATTGGTAACTAATAAAATGCTCTTAATAAATACAAGACAAGATATTATAGTCCATACAGTACTTTAACTTTATCTAATCTTTTTAACGTAATATGTTATACCATTTAAACATTTATAAATTGTTTGAAACCAGCAGTGGTGTTTATTATCATGCAATTGATATAAAAGTAACACAAAAATAGTGTAAAAATAGGATAATAATAGGTCAAGCCAATGTGAGGCTACCTCATCTATATGGTGGAAGTAATTTAAAAGTAAAAGTATGATATGTTTGTCGTTAAATAAAAATAAGTCAAGCCAGAACATGTGGGTTACATTGCAATACAAGATTACAAGACATGAATACAAGTCATAAATACTTTAGTTTGTTGTATATAAAAGAATGTAATACAGTCCTAATAATGTGGGTAAAATTTTATGTGGCCGAGGCCTTTATTCATGTGATTGGAAATGAATTGTTAAAATATATGAATACTTCAATTTAACAACAAATAACAAACATGTTAATATGATTTAGTTTTAATATATGATTTTGTTTTTTTTTTTTGTTGCACGCAAATATGATTAATAGGCTTGATATTTTGATTTATGAGATGGATTCATGCATTAGGCAAATTACTTATGGACTGGTGCGATTGTAAATGCTATCTTGAAGGCTTGGACTAGAGTTGTGCCATAAATAGGTCACACATTTTGGTTGTCATATAGACAAACAAGAACTCAACATGGATACAACACATTTGTATCATCTCACCTTCTCCATCTTATCAAGAGATTTCATACCAGATAAATCAATCTAACAACCCTAAACCAAAAGTTCATCTTTTTCATCTTTCTCGTCTGTATCTGTCCTAGGTTTACATCCTCATGTTGTTTTCTTGAGTTTTTATAGATCTGTGCTTGGATCTTGTTCATCGATATAATGTTTTTGATATTGTGGTTTGAGATTAAGAGTTTTTTCTTTTTTTTTTCTTTTTTTTTTTTGAGATTTTTGACATGAATGGCTCAAATTTGTTCTACGAGTCTCTTAATCAGGTCATCAAAAGCTTTCTTCACACATTTGAGCCCGAAAACTTTATTAATTAAGTGAATTTTCAACGTAGATTTCTTATCTATTAATTCATAGCATCACAAAACATGCTAATCCAATTGCTCCTTAAAAGATAGACAAAAAATTTTAAGCAATAAGAACCTTCACAAAGTATCAATAGCTTTGAACCCAACAAGATTTGATCATTCATCAAACTAAAACTTGACCACACTTAATTCTTGCTAATTCAATTTTCCCTTACACGTGATATTCACGTGGCTTCCTTCCCGCCATCAACACACTCAAAAACCACCATAAAAGTTGACCCCTATGCCGTTACCCACCGGCTATTCCCGGTAAACACCGTCAATAGCCGGTTAACACTATAAATAATAATGATATAATAATAATAATAATAATAATCCCACCACCCCAAAAACAAACGCCAATCTTCTCCGACAACCACAGTTCTTCAAGTTCCCCATTTCGATTCATCATTTGTTGCTCTTTTAGGGTTTTTTAAACTACGGTGAAGTATTCGAGAGCTACACTCTCCTATCGAACTATTGATTAACTATACGTTTGATTCGACCACTTACCTAGTTACCTTTACGATCTTTGATATTAAGTTTTCACGATGAGCGCAGTGAATATTACGAACGTGACGGTGTTGGACAATCCGGCGTCGTTTCTCACGCCTTTTCAGTTTGAAATCTCGTATGAGTGTGTTTCGCCTCTCAAAGATGGTAATCTCGCAACACCTCCATGTTTAATTTCAGCATGTTGAAATTGGTTCTTGTTTTTTGTGGTTTTAGTTAGGGTTAATGGCGAGATGGAGTTTAGGGTTTGCTTTGTTGGAATTGGTTGATAGAATGCATTCGAATGGGTTGTTAAGAGATAATGGGAAGAGTTCTGCCTTCGATCAGCAGTTTATGTCAAGTTCTGTGATAAAATTAGGCTAAATTAGGGTTTATTTGTGGATAGACTGTTTGATTGCTCATGTATGTTAATAAAACTGGTGTTAAGCAGTACAATTGGGGAAAACTACCCTTTTGGGCATCTGTAGCTGATCACATAGTTTGGAAATGTATACTTGCGATTTGTCTTTGTTTTGTACTTTTGATGTGTTGTAATTGTTAAACAACAAATTCATAGTGTGCTCAGTTCTGAATTGGAAATTAAGATTTATTATGATCCTAAGATTCCTAAGACCTGAGTACATTGTATATTTCTAGGAACCCTCAATGAGGACAGTATTCAGTATTAAACAGGATATAATGTTTATCGTTAGGATTGAAAAATGCATTCCTGTTTGTGTCTGTCTTTTTGTTAGTTGTTTGCATACTTACATCTCACTTATACATCAAAGAATATCTAGCATTGGCAGTGCTTTGCTAGTTCTTAACAGTCTAAATTGTTCGTGAAACGCTTTATTATATATTAAATAATAATACTTATAGTTTTAAGCATTTGTTATCTTGAGCTACCTAAATACGAATCTCATTTCAACCATGGGACTGAAAGTTCTCTTTTCATTAGTATATCGATTCATATTTTAGCAGTCCCCACGCTTGCACAATTTGACAAGTATTAAAATTTTTTAATTATCTGTTGTTTGATAGCAAACCATAATCTGGCCCGATCTGATGGAAATCGATTGAATTTCTCGTGTATGTAGACTTATTGATTGTTGTAATCACATCTTTCTACTAGTACCTTATTATTAACAAATTATGAGTGTTCTACAGCTGGAGTTAAGGTGGGGGATTTCACTTACAGCCACTTTCCTTTATTTTCCTACCATTTTCTATACCAGTTTCAAACTGATTTCTGAACCTGCACCATATAGAAAGATGACGCTTGCCATAGTTTATTGGTTTAGCGTTGTTTTACATCTAAGACCTCATTTTTAAGATCTCAATAAGTATATAACGGACTATGTATCCAAATAATGTACTCAGAATAACTATCAGTATCACTCTCGTATATGTATCAAGAACCAACTCATACCACCATTTTTCACATTTAGTAATCAATGAGTACTGTTAATAATTGCATTCGCTAAACTTTTAAAGGGTCTTGCAATTGGTATGAGCTTGAATCCCCCTAACAAAGATCTTAGGTTTAGGTTCGAATCTAGCTTCCACTAGTTTTACATCTTTTACCTCTTTGAAGGCGGCCACCTCTCCACCAGAAGATGCATTTGTGTTTTACGTGATCTCATTGGTTAGTAGGGTATTGCTGGGGTCTCATGTGATTACCACTAACGGGTTCTCACAGTCACCAAAGAAAAATAAATGCATTCACTGAAATAGTGAAATATTCATCTTTGTAAACATGGATGCCTTAGCCCTTAAGGTCTTGTTTAGCTTATGCTTCTTTCCCTTAAGGTCTTGTTTAGCTTATGCTTCTTTCTCACTTAATATTCACAATATCCATAATTCTTAACTGATGCCAAGTGTGTGCCAACATTTAACATTTAATGATCTTGCAAACTTCTTACTTGCAGATCTGGAATGGAAACTCATCTATGTTGGATCAGCAGAGGATGAAACTTATGATCAACTGTTAGAAAGTGTGCTTGTTGGTCCTGTCAACGTGGGAAATTACCGTTTTGTCTTTGAGGTAACCCTTAATTTCTACCTACCTTAATTAAAATGAGTGAAAAAATAAAATTGTAATAAATTTAACATTGGTAGGCAGACCCTCCAGACCCATCAAAGATTCGAGAGGAAGATATAATTGGAGTTACAGTTCTTTTGCTAACCTGCTCTTATGTGGGTCAAGAATTCGTGCGCGTTGGTTATTATGTGAACAATGACTATGATGATGAGAAGCTAAGAGAAGAACCACCACAAAAGGTGATTATTGATAAGGTCCAAAGAAACATATTAACCGACAAGCCGAGGGTGACAAAGTTCCCTATCAACTTTCACCCTGAAAACAGTGAAAGCGGAGAGCCAGCTCCTCCACCTGAAGCTGAAACAAGCGAACAAGCACCACCTAGTTCACCTGGTAGTAATCCTTTAGACAATGCAGAAACGTAATTCGAATGTCCATTTTATCTCCAGGTGATGTTTTACTGAAATTTTTAGCTTGGAATCTATCAATCATATGCTTTAGTTTTGGGATTTCTGGCTTAGTAAACGATTGGGGTTTGAGAAATGGCATTTGCTTTATTTGTTCTGGCTGTTTAAATTGCTTTTAAACAACAAATTTAAAAAGTTATTGGCCAGGATGGTCATTATGAAATGATTTGATTTGCCCGGTTTTGGAAACTAATAATTCTCTCGTGACAATACAATGAGCTTGCTTCATGCCCCCTTGCGTTGTGTTATATTTAATGCTTAAAAATCAAAACACTATCTTGATGCATAGAAGATATAAATCTGCATATATAATATTCATATTGAATACGTGGGTTCAAATATGGATTGCTTTTTCAACGGAGAACCGCTTTCAGCTGTCCGATCTTCAGGATTAGAGGTTTAACCGGTTTATTTCTCAAACCAGTTACAATTTGGTCTATCAAAGTCAAAACCAGTTCTTGGTT
The DNA here is from genome assembly GCA_025506415.1 of Flaveria robusta. Lineage (NCBI taxonomy): Eukaryota > Viridiplantae > Streptophyta > Magnoliopsida > Asterales > Asteraceae > Flaveria > Flaveria robusta. The sequence goes on along the minus strand of CM046469.1, from coordinate 18,069,256 downwards.
AAGCCGGTTCCGGTTTATTAGTTATTAATCCCTTAAACTCCTTTTGGGCATCCATGTTTATTAGTAATAGTTATGGGTCGAATAATTATTGGTTTATTTATATTTGGTTGGTTTGGGCGCTAGGAATCAAAGCAGATGTATATGGGTCATATAGTTGTCATCAAAGTGTCTATGGTATTAAAAGTCATCTAAACACTTGGTTATGAAAACAGTTTGCATGAAAACATCTTGAAATTTCATTAGGTTTAAAAAGGCCAAACGAATAATTTAATCACAAGTTTTTTTAAGTTACTTTCCAATCGTTTAAAATTTTTGTTTGAAGCTAGATCCTAGAAACAAGAACCACTTGTTAGAAATATTTATGTGACTTTTTGATCAAGTGGCATTTATTTGGGTTATGTGTGTGGTCCTAGTATTTAGGGTATTTAATTTTATGAAAGTTAATATCCAAGGGATTAATGTGTAATATTGATGGTTAAATTGATTAGGGAGTCTTTTTGCCAATTAACCATTCATGTTTTCTTCTTCCCTGATTATTCATATGTATTCAACATCAAGAGAAGAAGAAAACCTAACACCATACAGAATTCGATCCATCATATTAAAGGTAATCAAAACTTTTAATTAGATTGATTATCATGGTTTCATCTTCATCTCATACTCAAAAGATTAAATCATCTCCTTCAAGTAAGTTATATTAGATTCACTTTATTTATTAAATTGGGATTTGTATAATTGATATCATATATGAAAATCAATTCTATACCACTAACGGTGGTATCACAGCACAAGGATAGAATCATAAAAAACTATATCACAATCAAGTTCAACTGTCTCGAAGATGCAATTAGATTTAGGCAAAGGTGGTGATTACTGCGTGAGTCACACTCATGGAGGCCAAGAAGGAATTATGATTGATCCTACTAACTAGAATCTATTTAATGGATCAAGTCAGATAAAAAAAACTCAAAAGAACTTATATGTTTAAGCAAACAGGATAAAATAATAAAAAAAAAAGCAAAATTTTATAAGAAAATTTTTGAAATTCCATTTTGGTGGAACTATCGTAAAACCATCTGGATCAATGTAGAATTTAAACTCCCACTGTTATCTTTAAAGCGAACTTACAAGAAGTCATAGATTAAAGTATTTTACGGTCTCCTTTGTATTTTAAGTAACAACAATAATTGTTTCATTGTTCGAGTGTATGTGTCATGATATTCTACCCCTTTCAACATCAATATAATTTTAGCACATATAAGATTCTATCTAATTGTTAAAAGTTGAAGTTTTATGATATACTTATTAAAACTAAAATTACTTGTGGTGTAATATCTAAGAGTCTGCGGCCAAACCACGTACACTTCTTCAACACAACCCACCATGACAAATAGGTAACAAGGGTTCCATTGGTACTTACATCAAATAAGGTGCTTACCAATCATTAACTAGACCCTATTCTGCTGTTTGCTATCTGTTTGTTGCTTAAATTACAGTCATAAGTAGATATTAGGGTTTATTATTTTAAGATATATTAGTATGAGCAAGTTAAATTTCTAGAATTACTTGTAATTTTGTATTTGTAACTTAATTATATATTCAATAATATTAATTAAGTATTTTATCATCTTATATAGTATTAAAGCCTTGAGGTTTTGTACCTCTTTTTTGTCCCTCACATATACAAACCCTAGCCGTCGTCACCAAGTTCAAACCCTAAACATGGTGACACATCGCAGCACGCTACCCCTGCCACCGCCACCGCCACCCTGCCCAACTTCTATTTCCTGTTTTGTTTTGTTTTTTTTTTTCTATTTTCTGTTTTGTTTCTATTCTATTTTCTAGCTTTCACGGAATAAAACTTCTTTATTGATTAAAGACTCAAGCCACTTATCCAAATTCTTTTTTAAATATCCTTAAATCGTCACCATCAGGACCACATAGCCCGATTAGCTTTCGATGGAAAGCCACCACTTTTTTCTTTATTATTGGTTTTTTCCTGTCCAAGGACCATGGTTCAAGACCACAAATCTCAAACTATGGTTTGATTAACTTTTTTTACATCTAAGAATCTCATCTCTTTATCTATGGATCCAAAAGACTGCTGTCTAACCATGGTTACGTGCCTTGCTTTCTTTCTCCTTTAGATCTACGGATCTCATCACTTGATCTATATATTTAAGAGACTGCTATATGCTTTTGACGACCACGACTATAGTCCATTACCATGCAAATTCTTCAAAGACTATGGATGATCCAATCATGCAAAGTATTGATAGCACAATCAAACAAATATGGATGACAATGCTCAATATGGAATTATTGGTAGAAGTTTGGATTTTCGAGACAGATAAAGCGTGATTATCTTATTATTGTTGTTTTTTTTCCAGGTCTAAGCTTTCTAATTCTTCTGTTCCAACTGCAGATGAGTATTATAATATGTTATTGGTATTAAGGTTTATTAATATATGGTTTCTCAGTATGAGCCCATGAACCAAGTTAGTTTTCTATGGTTATTTGTAATCTCTATATATTATAACATAATTATTTAATAATGTTAGCCTTAGTATTTTATCATCTTATAATAAAAACCCAACTTCTAGTAGTGCAAAGTCTGGTTATCTTATTTACAATATGTAATATTAAAACAACATTAAGACATTTTTTTAATATAAAACCTTAAGTTACTCTTGATCATTGACCAGACATTGATGTCAATCATAATTATAATGGGTTTTCTTTTATAAAAGTTGTATGGGTTTAAATCCTTACAAGTATAAGAATAACCGAAATTAAATGTTCGTAAAAAAATATTATTAAAACAAAAACTAAATAAAGACTCGAGAACCCATCGTTATTTGCTTCACAAATGTACATGAATTTGTAAATAAGAATATCCAAAACACCATTGGTTGCTTGTAAAACAGCTAGTACCATCGAGTGAACTATAAGGGTTTCTCTATAAAACTTATGCAACCTAGGATGACACTGTTATATTGATTTGTGAATACGGTTCTTCTTGACATCTTGATTCACATAAGAATCAAGCAATGGGAGACATCAATCAGTGTTTCCAAGATGATTTAAATTTCACGGGGTATAAGACAGTCTACAATACAATAAAAAATAGTAGATTTTACATCTCGCTTTGATTTCCTGAGTATTATTAGTCACAACGTCATGATAAATCAAACTCTACATAAACCTAATACAGATGAAAACTCGAGGAAAGTGGATAAAATTCGTGTACGTATATGAATTGTGTTGCTCTTGTGTTGACGTATATAGAATAGAAGCAAGAAGATTAAGAATAAGAGAAATAAGTGGTAATGACAGAAGTATAGAAAGCACGAAGGAGTGAAATACGATATAGATGTAATTCATTCTTCTTTGTGCTCTCTATCTTCTGTCAACATCCATCTATATATATCTCGTACTCTTAAAAACTTACACATTGACAAATGGAAAAAGAATTTTGATGGTTGACTTATCAAAGTTTTAAAATGCCAAGGATTAAAAAGTTGTAACAATCTAAAACCTACAAATGGTATATATAGTTAGTTACCTATTCCAAACCATGAGTTGTGTGTTTAGGGCATCGGGATTTTACCATTAACGGATGGGAGGCATATAAGGAAGAGGGATGCACGATGACTAAGTTGCTAGATGGAGATCGAATAGAAGGGAAGAGAGGTGAAGTTTTATTTTGATGAATAGAAAGATCACATGTTTCCTCTATTTATAGGCAAATATCTATTTCCAAAATAATATCATTCAACTACATCAAAGCTAGATCTAGTGGTCAGGGAATGTTGTGACTCAAATTACTTTTTGTGACGCATTAATAACATGTAGCATACTAGCATTCTCATATCCAATAGATTTGCCAGTGTACTCTTAAGTTAGTGATCACTCAAAACATAATCTAGAATCTCAACACTAGAATTAGTTCTATTTTGCACCTAGCCATAGAAGCTACGATCATAAGCCAATCACATATATTGATTTCACATCTAAGAGTGACTAAGCAACATATGATCGACTCATCTTTTCCTACATAATAAAAGGGTTGCTGGTTAAGACAGGTTTTGTTTTTTAGATTTTTATCTAACGAACTCTTTTTTATTAATTAGATAGCGAAACATTGCATATTTGATATTTGGTTTTCTTTTAATTCATCTTAAATGCACAAAACTACTTCCTCGCTTGGATTCTTTTCCGTATATCCAATATGGAAGGCCATATAACTTTCAGTGGTACTTGTGTGGTTTGTTTAAACAAAAGACTCAAAATAAGGGTATTAATTTGCTTCAGGTTTGGGAGCTAATGCAAAGGAAGTTGTTTGTTTAAAGATATAAGTTAGGGGTAAGGTTAAGTGATAGTAAAAAAATATTTAATCTAATAAAATTAAGAAAAGTTATGGTTTAGCATGTGTCATTTTATTGTTTTTAAATAGAACATAAAATAAAGGGTATTAATTTGTTTTTACATTTTGGGAATTAATATCAAGTAATTATGTCTAATATTTTTCAGAATTGTGTTATGTATTCTAGAATATTTTGTGTTATTTTTGTTACTGTCTTTTATGTATTATATAAATTTGTTTTTGTTCTATCTTTGTGTTTACATATTAGAAGTATATAATATTATTATTTCAATAGTGTATTTTTTTAGGACTAATCATTTAAAAAAAACACAAATTTGCTCAATAAAACACGATGATACATTAATCATTGTGTTTATGTTTTATACCATTTTTTGTTATTTTATTATTGTTTTAATGTATTAGATACATTGATTGTTATATTAGAAGTATATCATGATGTTAATTTACTATTGTATTTTTCAGAACTCGTTATTTAAAAATAATATGATGGTGTTTAGGTAAACAAAATAAAAAATAAGAAAGCAATGATGTGTAAAAAGACCCAATGATGTAGGTTTTTTTTAACTTTTATATATATCAATACAATACTTATTTTAAAGATAAAAGAACACCTCGTTTTTATAGTATAATTTTTATAAAAAATAATATGGTATGTAAAAGTTATGAGGATTTAAAAAAGTTAAGTTTAACAAAAGTCAAAAAAATGGTTATGACTAAAATACCTTTTCAACAACATTTTTTCAATAATTGATTTCAACAATTGATTAAAAAGATGAATGATTAAAAGAAAATTTCTTACACTTTACATAAAATATTTTTTTCTATTTGAACCCTTACCTAAGTTTAGAACCCAATATTAAAGTTGAGTATTGTTTTCATCCTTTAATTTGATTAAAACAGCCACTTTAGTCAAATCAAGATAGCTAGAATCAGAAAGTAATCAACCAAGATGGCAAGAATCAGACACTATTTGATTGAGAATCATAAGGTAATCAACCAACTGAACAAGAACATAAGGTAATCCTAGAGTTCAAGCCTAAAGAGAACATAATCATGCAAGGAATGGTAATTGATTGAGTAGAGACTTCTAAAAACATATTCGGTTAATAGGCATCAAGAAATAAATAACCAATTAATCTCTCTTCTTCTCAACTCCCCAACTTTGACAGTCACACATCAAATCTTGAATCTTCCATTTGTGATCTTGATTTTGACCTAGACTCCCTACTTTCCTTCAGTAAAGTCGTTGTATGCTAAATTGCTAATCGGTGGATGGTTTAATAGCAATCCAAAGCCTGATAGTTTTAATATAATTTTTTTCTACAAAATTGGGTCCTATTTTTTATATTTGTTTTGGAACCCTAAGCCGTTGCTTCATTATATAATTACATTGGGCAGACCCTGAGAAATTATATGGATAATTAGCATTGGACAGACTTGAGAAATGATGTGTATGATTAATCTAAAAAGTGGCATTTATGCAATTTGTGTTTATCAATTGTTTCTTCATCTTCTCTTTAGTGTAAATATAGTTTCTACATCTATCACCAAAACCAATTAAATTAAATAAAAAACCCAACTGGTCGATGAAGCACAAGTGGGAAAAGAGGCTTAGCTTTAAACGCAAATAAACCCTAATCATATACCTTATCACCGCCACCAATATCATGTCACATCACCACTTTGCTCATCAATAGACCAGCATCCTTTGTATTTCTATTATCTTCTAAGAATTGAATCTTTTCAGTGAAATAAAGAAACGAATCTGACCCCAGAAAAAATGTTCAAAGCAAATATTCTTTTTGAGTTTGAGTTCTAAAAGAAGTTGATCAACCTTGATTTGATAACACATAACATATATATAAAAAAATCACTTATAGTATTACATTACAATTTGATTCCATATGCATATAAGTTTAGACTAAAATTTTATTTGTCATGAAAAGTTGAGCAAAGAGGGAATAAAAGTCATGGCTATGAACATGCAAGGATCTAATAACGGTCAATAGTGGGGATAAGGGACATTTATGGAACTTTAATTTGTTCCCATTGCCGCCTTTAATCGGAGAATATAAAACTTTCCCATTCTGGCATGTTGGATCCCATCTATATTTTACAAAAGTAGCCTTGTCCTTTCATTTGTTTTCCTTTTTTATGTCCAAACTAATTCACAGAACTAAACTTCATACATATATATATTATTAGGTTATATACCGGTGTGTTACATGTGTTAAAATAAAAAGTTATATAATAGATTATATATATGTATAATTTAATATATATTATAAATAACATTATCAATATAATTATTATATATAACAAACTCATTTAAGTAATAAATAGTAGTATAAAAAAAAGATTTTGTTATTCATAAATATCCATAAACCTCTTTATATATTTTTTTTGAAGTATTTTAGTTTTAACAATGCTTAACTACAAATTAAATTATATTTTAACAAAATTAAGTCTCATTAAACTATTTTTAATAAAATATAATTTATTTATATAAAAAAATTATCTGTTTAGTATGGTATTAAATGAGATTTATTAAGAAACTTTTTTGAAGTTAAGATTTTTACCATAATTGTAATTTATTGTGGTGGTGACACATGGACAATCGTAGGTGCCGATAACATGGACATGCTAGAAAATAAACATGTGTCACATAAAGATTTTGCTTTATTAGATTAGATTTTGAACGTATATTATTTTGAATGTGAAATTTACTCTATTATAACTTTTAAATAGATTTAAACTAATATATTCTGTGTTTGGATTTAAACGCAAGACATGTCATGCAACAAACAAGGGTAAATATCAAATATGTTAGTCTCACATGAGCTAGTCTCACATTGGCAAAATCCTAACTAAACTTTACTTTTGTGCTAATATATCATTAATTTTGTAATTTATGTTAAGATGTTGACTAAAGCTTAACTAAGTCATTTACCATCCTCGATATATTATCTATAAACTTAGACAAATCGCATTCTAATAACCTAAACTTTGATTTATTGCCTAATAGTATTCCATACTCACAATTAAACGAATGATATTCATAACATTCATTTACATTATCAAGGGCAATTCACTTACATAAAGATCATAAATTTACCATGATTAATATTCTATTTCACTAATAGTGATTATTGTAAGCTAATGTGTTGTAAAACATATAAGTTTTTATGGATTATTATAAGCTAATGTGTTGTAAAACATATAAGTTTTTATGGCTGAGAATGACCACATTTAAACAAGTTGTGATTGATGCTAGAAGTGATGCTAGAAAGAAGAGTACGGATGAATGACTTAATTGCATGGAAGTGATGCTAGAAAGAAGAGTTCGGATAAAGGAACCGAAGATTTAAACTCCCGAGCAGAAAAGACAAAGAAAATAATAAAGTTTTGAGAGTGAAGACGATGCGCCCCACATCTACAGATGGATATGGGCCACATAAATGATGTGTATGCTGACATAAGCCTTGTCAACGCATTAATGATTACACCACCAAAGGCCAATGCGGGCTGCATCGGCTGCGTTTGACCAGAAACCCTAATCTGCATTATTTAAGAACCTTTTCAGGTTTTTAAGAGGAGGGACGAATAACTATTTATTGGAGCGGCTGAGGGCAAAGAATTGAGGCATTGGGAGAGCATTTGGAGCAAGAGATTGAAGACTTTGAAGAGTATTTGGTTTGTTAATCATTTGGTTAACATCTTTAGTTCATTCTTCATTATTTTCAAAACTTGTTACCATGATAATTAGTTTTCTTTTGTGATTATATGTGCTTATCACGTTCATGAGTAGCTAAATCATTATACTATGTAGGCACGAGATGATTGTTGGTTGATTTTGATTGTTTTCGAGTATTGGTTAAAATGATTGGTTAATTTTTCATGTGAAAGGTTTAGATTTACTGATTTTGATGTTCATAAGTTTGTGTTTTGGGATAATTATGTTGATTGTGTTCCTTGTATGCTTGATTGATTAGTTTTTGTGCTTGTCAATTAAAGTATAGGTTTTTTTATCACTACTTTGTGTTTTGGTTGATTGTGGTTGTTTCTAGACACAGAACACTATAGGAATAGGTAACATAATCAATCTAAAAATAGGACCTTGACTAGACGTAGCCCTTACACCCCCGGATGCATTGTGAATTATGAGGTCGATAGACGAATAATTCTTAGAACACGTGAATATTCCATTAGGTTAGTGAGACTAAGAGGAGATCTAGCCAACACCCCTATGAGCTTCACACATTGATTTAGATTCTATTAAGTATTGTTAGTGAGATAGAAAAGAGATCTAGCATATGCTTATAGTTTTTAAGTTGATGATTTTAGATTTGGTCACCAATTAATCTAAAAATCATAATATGAGAACATTAGAATCACAAATAGAAAGTAATTGAGTAAGATTGTGCTTAACAATATAAGCAAAAATATAAAGTAATTGATCAAACTGTTAATATAACTTATCTATAGTGTGAATTATCAAAATCTATTTTATAATATAAAATATATAATAATGGGATGGATTATACTAAAAAAATATTTTAGTATACAAAGTTTAAAAATAATCTTAACCATCAAATACTTAATTAATGGTTAATGTCAAATTGTAGGGAAAAACTAATGGAATTATATTTTAACTATGACCTTTTTTTTATATCTTTTTATCAAATTCCCCCACCTTTTATACAGTCATAACTTTTGTGTACAAAATCTCATAAAAAACATTACACCATAAAAGTACAAACGAGTTTTTTAACCTTTAAAATGAAAATAGGATCGCTATATATATAGGTAAAAATTATCACGTTTTTTAGTTAATTGTGTTCTCAATGCGCCATTGTGTTTTTTCTTTTCTCATTGTGTTTTCTTGAACATAATTATTTTTTTTTAATTATAAATTTTGAAATACAGATTGATGAAAATATCATTATTATATACTTTTAGAATGTAAAAATAATAAAATAACATAAAATAAATTTTAAAACATAAAACACAATAACTTGAAAATATTTGACAGAATGAACTGGGTTTGATTATCAAAATGCCTCCCCATACATATTTTTTCTTTTTAAAATAATTAATTACATACCCAAGTTAAAAAGTCAATTACATATTTCAACTTTTCTGAAGCATATATATATTATATCTTTATCTAATTTATCAAATGATTATCAACTAGTATTTTAGTACGATATTTTTACACATTTTTCTTCCTAAAACCATCAGTTACATATTTTCTTAAGTTCGAGTTTTTTATATAAATAAAAACAACAAAATCACGTCTCCAAATAAAAAAGTTTTAAAACAATAATTGCCGATAACCAGAGTTATATTTCCAAATACAAAATACAATAGCTAAAGTTTTAAGTTAGATTATAATATCAAAACATCATAAAAATATTTTAGTAAAAATAAGGTAAAATAGTAATTGAATAGGTTAATTTCAATAAAGAAAATATGTAATATATATTAGAAATAGAAAATATGTAATTAATTTTTAACTCGAGGAAATATGTAATTTATGGTTTTAAGAAGGTGAAATATTTAAAAATTCACTTCAAAAATATTAAAAAGATATGTATCAAGCTAAATATTCTTTCTAGACTTTTTAGCGTTTAAAGTCTTTTTATTTTACCATAATCTTATTTTTAAAATTACATTTGTTTGATGTATATAATAATTTTAAATATTATTCTAAAGTCATCATGAAAAAGCTTGGTTTGTGGTTTGTTTGAGACTAACAGTTAGCGAGTTAGGTAGTGTTTAATATGCATAAATGAGAGACGAAATACAATAATCTATCAAGAGTGAACGAAGAATAACATGTTTGTCTAAGAAAAAAAAATGAAATGGTTTTATTAGGCAACTTCTTTTCTCCATCAACCAGACAGCTCATCTCAAGACTTGGTTTTCGGTCCCTGATCCAAAAGTGTCTATTAAAACTTGTTTTTAATACTTTTTATTATTTTATTAGGCAACTTCTTTTCTTCGTATATTATTTAGAGGTATTAAATAACACCCGAATCTAAATATGCGAACAAAAATTCAAATTTCTAAACTAGAATTATTTAAAATTTTAGATATAGGAATTCTCAAATTCAGATTTGAATAGTGATTTTAAGAAATTTGGATAGCTCAAATATTTTAACAGTCCAAAATCAGAATAGTAATTTTAAGAAAAAAACCTACCTCAACCTAACCGATTCAAACGTACCGATTCACAATGCTACTTGCAACATGCACCTATGCAGACATACCTACCCAAATAGCAACGGGCCATTTATATCATCCACCCGAAGAAACACCCCTTTGATTTTCATGCATATCAGGACCCAAACCCCACGACCAAAACCAACCCAAGCGTAACCCATTCCGCTCAATTCCCGACTTGGATGACGCAGATGATGAAGTACAAGAATTTGCAAAAGAAGAACAAGACGATAAGGAGGACGAGGCCGCATTAAAACTAAAAGCAAATTATCGAAGCAGAAGCCTCGTAAGTTTTGGACTGAGACTGAGGAAATAGCTTTGGCAAGGCTTAGGTTCATGTTTTTGAAGAATCCAGCGTCAGATCTCAACAAAAGGCAATCACTTTTTGGGCTTGAGTTCTTGAAGATTTTAGCATGCATGTTGATTGAAGCAACTGATCTAGACATCAACTAATTGAAAGTCAAGGGATATAATTTGAATATGAGCAGGTTCAACAGCCTCTACATCCGCTTGGTATAATTTTTATTTATTTCATTTAGCGTTATAAGTTATTATTTGTTATTTAAAATGCATAGAGGCTCATCATTGAGCTAGTGAAACCGCAGATGTAGATATAACTAAAATGACTATGAAGGATTACATATATGAAAATAAAGGTTTCTCCCATCTGATAGAGATGGGATACATTAAAGGATTATTGGATTTCAATAATCTTAACTTTCATTTATTTGCCGATAATAATCTTAAATCAGAAAATATTAACCCCGTTAGTTTAAGCTTATTGTTAACTCCGTTGTCGTCCAGCATTCATCAAGTCCGTTTTCTGATGTCTAGCTTCCATCATCATCTAAATCTACCTCTAACGAATCAAGTGATTCAGATCAGAAGGTGGAGATTGATGGGTTTCTAGTTGCAAAAGTTTCAAATTGACAGACCTAATGATAGATTTCAACTTTCTGTTTACTGTTTTAGCCATATAAACAGTTGACGTTATGAATAAACTAACGAGATTAACTCTCAATTACTAAAGGATTGTTGAAGGAAAATAAGCTTAAAGTTGAAAGTGTTTGTAAACATTTCTTGAGTTGGGATCAATTCCAGCCAAAAAATGAAAGATAATTATTAAACTTCTTTCAATAACCCTATAATCAAAATATGAAGTTGTTTCATTGATCGGTTTTAAGTTTGAAGGTCAATTAATCACAAAAAAAGTATTTAGATCAACCAACTATACATGTTCAGCGAATGGTTTAACAAGGCAACATTTTCGACCTCAACGAATTGATCAACAAAGAAACAACACCAACAAGGCAGCAAAGGAAATGGTAGGAAGTGGTTGAGTCATCTAACATATGGAAAGAAAGTTTGGTCGACGTCATTGCTTAATAAAGGATGATAAAGGAACATCAAAAGAAAAAAATCTTTGACTTTTGATAGAAATAAAAAAGTTCAAAGATATGAAATGGCAATAACAATGATGCTAAATGAACAAAAAGATCACGATATCAAGACATTTATGGACTCGCATGTCGATGTGTTTATGTCAATTTGTAAGTTTTTTTAATTTTAGGTTTAGTTATGTTTTTTATTTTTATATATTGTTTAATTTTAATATTTAGGGACCTAAAATGTTAAAATTTTTAGATTAATTTGCGTTTGGTCAACATGTTAACGAACAAACATAATCAAGTTCATTGCTTTGATGAAATAACATGAACAAAGTTAAAGATAAACTTAAAAAACAAACCAACCTCCTTTATATTCTATTAATTTTGATTTGTTTACAGCCCTACATACATTCATGAAGGGGAAGGGTTGTGACAAACAGCTCTGCAGAAAGGTTGTGGTTGTTGACCCGCGATATAGTTTTACTAACCATAGCCTAGAGAGAACCGATGATTATTTCAGGCTACTTTAACTTGATATATACAATCTTACATACAAACCATTGAAACCTAAATTAAAGGAGCTAAACTAACCTTGTTACACTGTACAGGAGGCCAGCTTAGAAAAAGTTTTAATTGAATGATGTCAACTTGTCAAGAGTACTTATGGCTTAGAAAAGTAAAAAACCAAACATCTAACCACAAAATTAAAGAATTTGTAAATGTTCAGTAGTAAGAGTTAAAGAATTTATAAAATAAAACAGTGTTCAAATCTTAACATGAAATAAATTGAGAGTTTGTGTAACCTAAAAATAACACTAGATGAATGTGAGCCGTGTTCTATAAGTAAATACAAAAAATGACGTAATGTAATTCTGTTTTAGTTGTCATAATCGTTTCTGTACTTATAGCAAGTGATGTCAACATTTTATTCATATTCTTGATTTGTTGAGTCGTCATAAAAAAAAAGCATACATTGAAGTATAATATCCAATTTATATTCTTCTTGGTCCACTTTCTTTATTTCTTCTATATTTCGTTTCTAGAGGGAGGGTATGGGTGTTAAAATAAGTGAATTTCAAGTTAATCGAGTTAATCTCTAATTATTACTTTTTTCGAATAATAACAATTAATATTCATTAGAGATTATTTATTAATTATTCATTGAATAGATAACAGTCAAAATATTCTTTCACCTAAATGCGTTAAAACAGTTCTAAACACATACGTTGTTATTTGTGCATATAGGTCAACAAACTAGATATGATTATAGAAGATGACTCACGTAAATATCGTTCTAGTGATCCGTTCATGTGAACTCTCTTATACAGCCTCAAAGTACCCAAACAAATTGATGTAAAGTAACCTATGCAAATCCATACACTGATACACATAAACTATCTACTATAGCCTATTTACAAATTACAACCACTCACTTATAACACCAATTCCACCTAAGTAATTTCAATCAATCAAATACACAACTCTTGCTTTCATGCAATGCACCAAACATTTTGTATAAGTGTATAACCCACTATGCATATTATGATCACCTCTAGACTTTCATGCACACACAATAACACTTTAAATGCCCATTAAAGGAAACATATCGATCATATCCCAAATCACATACCTAATCCATAGTGAGATTATGCTGAAACATCACAGATAAACAACACACTCATCTGTACACACCTCATTTTTCCTTCCTTCCGCAACAATGATCCCTAGCAGTCCGCATGGGCAAGAGACGACCAGGAGCATTATGTAAAAAGAATATCTTCAATGGTCAAAATAGAACTGGCAAAGACCTTATTGCAGGTAATGTTCATAATTAATATAAGGAGTATTCATTCCCAATTATTTCTTACATCATTCAAGCCAAATTATCTATTTTCAAGCATGATCAATATCATTCTTAGAAATGATGCCTTCTTCAATAAAACTTTTATACTGAATTGAAATCAATTCTGTTAATACAAATAAACCTATGTATTTCATAATTAAAACTATGTATATCTCATTAGTATTCGACTATTAAAAAGAATTTATACAATATAACTTATTTACATATAAAGATACCACACCCGAATTCAACACAACAAAACCTAACCATATCTTAATCAAAACCAATCATAAGGAAAACAGTTAACCTCAAACAAATTAAAAATATAACTCAAGTCTTTTCTTGAGTGATTACACAAATTATTGTTTTCTCTTTGACGGTAGACTCCTCACTGATGAATAGGGGTGTAAACGAGCCGAGCCTAGCCCGAGCTCGCTTAGGCTCGAGCTCGGCTCGTTTTGGTTTTAGGAAGCTCGAGCTCGAGCTCGGCTCGTTTATAGTTTTATTTATAAAGCTCGAGCTCGGCTCGTCAGAAAATTTTCAAGCTCGAGCTCGGCTCGGGCTCGGCTCGTTTATTGTTAAATTATTAAATTTTTATTTTTTTATAATTACTTTTATAATTATTTATTATCATACCTTTTATATATAACATAATATATATTATTTAACTATTTTTTATCACAATAATATATTTAAATAATATAATTTATGTAAATATGTATTTATATATATTTAATATGTAAATAAAAAACTATATAAACAAAAAGCTCGTTTAGGCTCGCGAGCCAGCTCGAGCTCGATTTCTAAAGATCGGGCTCGAGCTCGTTTAGTAAATGAGCAATAATCTGAGCTCGAGCTCGGGCTCGAGCTCGGGCTCGAGCTCGTTTAAGCTTGGCTCGATTCGAGCTTTTTTCGAGCCGATCCCGAGTAGCTTGCGAGCCGGCTTGGCTCGTTTACACCCCTACTGATAAATACACGAAAAAACACATTTGATGCATGTAGAAAGTTGGGTCAAGTTTTTAATAAAATTAAGAGTGCATTGTTACTTTTTTTTAATGTGATTTGGTTATAATTGTCAATTTCATTTAGAAAAGATATTTTTTTTCATCTCTCTCACCAATATTTTAAAAAAATTGTAATTTTCATACGTTAACTTTGTTAATTTAAAATGTTAAACGTCCATCGTTAAAATAGGTAACTATATATTTTTCATATAAAAACAAAATTCAAATTTTTGTTTAAGTATTACAGTTAAAATTTCATTAATGTATTATTGTTTATTTACAAAACCTACATTGAAAATTTTATTTTTTCATCATCAAACATTTCATTATTGACCAATAGGTAACTATGTATTGACCAATATCAAATCAGTCAATTCATGATATTTTACGGCCTGTTTTGTTTGTTACAACCCGTAATGACAGGGGTCGTAATGATCATGATCGTAACTAAAAATTCTGATTTTCTTTATTTTTATTTTTATATTTTATATTTTTTATTTACCTATTTTAATACTTATATTATTTTTTGAGTTTATTTTTCTCCTTTTTAAAGTACTTATTTATAAATTAAATAAATGAAAATAAAAAAACAAAGCTTTGGTTATCGATACACCTATTTTGGTTATTAGAACATTCTACTCTCTATATATCTCTCTCTCTCTCTCACTATATGTGTGTATATATATAAAGAGAGATATATATAAAGAGAGATAGAGAAGATGAGAGTTTTTCAATAATCAATGGTTGTATCTATAACACACTCCATAATTAATTTATTTATTGAATTTGTAACTAAGTATTTTATAAAATCAAAAAAAAAAAAAAAAAAAAAAAAAAAAAAAAAAATTGGATTTAATTCTCTTTTCATGAAATACTTATTTGTTAATTTAATAAATAAATTGACTAACAAATTAAACATTTTAATATGATTAAGTATTAGAAAAAGTAAAAATTAAACTTAAAAAAAAAGGAAAATTTTTACTTACAGTCATATATTCATTACAACCCAGTAGGTTAAACTGATTACGGGCAGTAACGAACAATACTGGCCGTAAAACTTTATAAAGTGACTGATTTGATATGTTGCAGACCAATTGGAGTCATATTGGTCAATACAGGCCTTATTCAAAGCGTTCAGATAACAATGACTAGGTGTATGTATATCCTAACTCTTATTAGAAGTAAACAAATCATCTAATCATCTGAAACAATTCTTTTTGGTTTATACTGTAGCCAATTCACGAGAAGCTATCAAGTTCTTGGAGATCTCGTAAATCAATCTGCTCTGAAACTCACTCATCGAGTACCCACCGGAACCCTGAAGTGTCCTAGGAACTCTTTTAGAACCGAAAACACTTCCGGTTCCGGATAGTCTAAGCATCATATCAATGTAGGCGTTCTTAAACTTGATCCACAGCCTGATCGGTGAAGCTATCTTCAACCGCAGTCGTGGGATCGCTTTAATATTCCAAAATCGCCGGTTTCTACCTCCCAACATCACCGTCTTTGAGGTTCTTTTGTTACTGCCGGTGATCCGCTGATTCCTCTTACGTCTCCATGATCTTTTTAACTTACAGACAAAGCCAGTTGAAACAACTTCCATTATTCATGCAACTTTGATTCTTCACAATATTATATGATCGATCCTGTGGGTTGAAAGTATGTGTGGGTGCAACTGTAATACATTTGATCTGTGACTATATAAAGTAATAGAGACCTACAGACTTCATGATATATAGTGTTTAGTTTAATCGCAATTTGAGTATAAATTAATATTTTTTATGTTTAACTCATATGTCGTCTTTATGAACCAAATTATTCTTGCTTGAACTCGATCCATCCAAATGGTATATCTTCCTCCATCCAAAACTTTGATTTCATTCTTAATATGATAATCTTTTTATGGCTTCGATCTACTTCCAATTACATACGAGTTTTTATCGAAGCATATCAATATCTCACTATTATTATAATTTTACTATTCTAATAAAATTGTAATTATGGATAACACATGGTAACCCCACATTATACTCACCAATTTTTTGCGTATTTATCTCATATTAAATAGGTATATTAACTATTAATAATATTATTTTATTTTTTTAGATTACAATAATTTTTTAATTAATTAAAGAAGATATATTTTTTTTAATGTTATTTCTAAAAAAATAATTTTTTAAAATAAGAAAAATTTTTAAAAATCAAATTTTTTAAAATACATAATATTTTAAATTGATATTTTTAAAAAGTAAAATTTTTGTAAGTAAAAAATAATTAAAACTGAGATTTATAATAGGATAAAAATTTAAAATGACATTATTTTAAAATGTTTGATTAATATGATGTGTATATAGAATAATATAATATAAATTAACATATTAAGTAAAAATGCTATGAAAATACTGTTAGATCAGAAGATATCAAATCTGATGCCGTGGATGAAGATAAGTTATTATACCAAAATATTAAATTCGATGTCCAGATCAACATGAGACACGTCAAGGATCCACAACTTTAATCATACAATTAAAGATGTAAATAATCAATCGATTGTCGGAATTATTCACTTTATGGATTTGTCAGTTATGATTTGTAAAGTACTCACGTTTGAACAATTATATAAGTCCAATAATTTGAGTTTTGTATGATATGAAATGAAGGAATAAGTGATCGACGTTAGTGTTGAGAATTAAATGACATACGCAACATACATAACGTTCGTATTTAAATTAACGACACTATTTATAATTTAATATAATAACTTCACTTTTAGTAAAGTATAATGACGTAACATGATGATATTTAATATATATGATATTTTATTTGTATATTAGATATATACGTTCGATAATAGAACCATTTGTTTTTGTCTTTATGTAGAAGTTACTTTTCTATGTTAATATTTTTTTAGAACGCGATACACACTCACTAATGCTACACCACTTATAAAATTCTATCAAAATACCCACAATGGTTTTCTAAAAATATTTTCGAAACCTGTCGTTATAATGATTTTTATGGTGTAATAAAACTTTACGATGTTTTATAACTAGATAAATTTTATGGCGTAATAAAACTTTATGATTTTATGATGTTTTAAGTTGCATAATTTTATGTTGTTTTTATACTTGAGGAATTTATAGTTCTTTTCAAACTGGGTTACAATACGGTAAATATTATTAAAGCACAATAACCAAATTACCCAATTCTAAAAAAATGCAATAGGAATCAATGATTCAATAATCAAGTAGAATTATAAAGATTCTAAAACATGTGCATAACAAAAATATCATATTCAAAAAGTTTAAACCTTTTTTTTATTTTTGTACATGAATACGAATTTTAATGTCATTATGATACACAATGGTAAAGAAAAAAACATAATCATAATAAAGTCATATGGAAAAAGTTAAAATGTTATGATTATTTTTATAATTGATGTTACATTTCATGTCAAAAATGTAATACAAACTAAAAACCTAATCGTTATGTTGATTTTTTACGTCAAAATGTAATGCATCATCACAAAGACACTATAAACTCGTCCATTTTAAAAACAACATAAAGTTATTCAGTTATAAACCGAAATAAAATCGTTCAATTCTAAAACCATAAAGTTGTCTAGTTCTAAAACATCATATAATTGTTTAGTTCTAAAACACCATAAAGTTGTTTGGTTCTAAAATATCATAAAATTGCTTAGTTTTAAAATACCATAATTGCTCAGTTCCAAAATACCATAACTTTGTCAGGTTCTAAAACATCATACGATTGCTCAGTTCTAAAACACTGTAAAAGTTGTGTAGTTCTAAAATTCCATAAAATTTATCAGTTATAAAAAACCATAAAGTTGTCTAGATTTAAAACACCATAAAATTGTCTAGAATTTAAACACCATAACACACTATAAAGTAATATATATTTATTTAACACTTAGTCAAACCAAACCCTAACATCAATCAAATTATGATTGAATGTTATGTGTTACGGTAGACACTATACACTACTAGAAAACTGCTATGCTTGCTACGCAAATTTACGACACAAAATTTTGTGTCGTAATATACAACACAATTGCGACACATATCCTACAAAAACTAAAACCCTATATTTCCATCAAGCTTTCGACAAGAAACCGACAAAACTTTATAAAGTTCAGCTTTTGTCGCAAATGCGTAGCAAACTTGCGACGCAATGCTGACCCAAGTTAATTAGAGTCGAATTACTCAACGACTTCATCGGAAATGGGTAGTAAAATAAAATTAATAATGCTTATTAACTCTATTTTGTTTGTTTTCTACTGTTGTTATTATTATTTTGAAAAAAAAAACAAAATAAAAACACTAATAATCATAAATTGCTTCGCAAATGCGTAACAAGATTTGCTACAAGTTTGCGACGCTAATATTGTTCTATTTTTATCATGTTATTATTATATTTGTTCTTTATTTTCACACACACACACACATATATATATACATATATATATATATATATTATCATCATTATATGATTACTATTATAATAATAAAATAATATTATTAATATTAACTTTGAGTATTAGTAATAATAATAATAAGTAGTAATATTATTATTATTAGTATTATTATTATTATTACTAAATGAAAATAACATTGTGTCGCAAATGTGTCACAATTTCCGACGCATTTGCGACAAAAGACATATAAACATACTAATATAAAGTAAATAAATATAGTAAATAATAATAACAATATAATAATAATAATAATAATAATAATAATAATAATAATAATAATAATAATAATAATAATAATAATAATTAATATTATTATTATTATTATTATTATTATTATTATTATTTTATTATTATTATTATTATTATTATTATTATTATTATTATTATTATTATTGTTATTATTATTAAAAGAGTTAGTAATAGTTATTATATTTTTGTGATCATAATATTATTTTTATTATATTAATATTATCATTTTTATAATTATAAGTGAGTGCGTCGCAAATGTGTCATAATAAGTGACCCACTTATGACAAAACGTAAAGTTTGGTTAGAAATGTGTAGTAAGATGCTTCGTAATTCCTTCACAATTGCTTTGTGTCGCAAAGGTGTCGCACTAAGCGACACGTTTATGACAAAACAATCAGTTTTGTCACAAATGTGTAACAGATTGCTTCACATTTCATACACATTTTTTATAATGCTATGGTGTTTTTGTTTTTTGAGACATAAGTTTAGTTTGTTTTCTCCTCTTTTTTCATATAACTTTATTATACAGTAATTATGTTTATTTCTCAAGTTTACACGTATTATACACTTACGTACCTATGCGTACACTATCACGTTCTATTACCATGAATATTCTTCAATTAAATTTCATGATTATACAAACATGAATGAATCTATTTGTGCACATGTTGAGACACATACAACACATACACACACACTAACATAGATACATACACACACCAACACTATCACACACATAAAACGTAGACATACAAATACAGATGGTAAATACATACACAAACGCACATGCCACATATAACTATACACACATAAAAATGTATTGTGATTTTGAAAATAATAAATAATATAAATAATAATAGTCATTAACAATAATAAAGTCAAATTAACTCTATTATTAATATCACTCAAAACAATAATTAACTTTAAATAATATTAATAAATGAAAATTAAAATGTGTGTCACAAATGTATAGAATTTTGTGACACATTTAAGACGAAAGTAATATTAATAAATAATATTTAAAAATTGTGTCGCAGATGTGTAGAATCGTGCGACACATTTGTGAAGGAAAATAATATTAATAATATAAAAAACCAAAATACGTACAAGCTAGAAAGTCTATTGCAAATGCGTAGGAAAAATGCGACGCATTTGCGACGGAAAATAATATTAATAATACAAAAAACCAAAATACTTACAAGCCAGAAAGTCTGTCGCAAATGTGTAGAAGGGCGCGACACATTTGCGACGGATATTAATATAAATAATAGAAAAAACCAAAATACGTACAAGCTAGAAAGTCTGTCGCAAATGTGTAGAAAAAATGCGACGTATTTGCGACAAAATTTAGTATTTCACGTGTCAATCTATTACGCAGTCTCCCATTTAATTTAAAAAAAATACGCGGATTTTGATGACCCACCCATTTTCAAATCGGGTTGCCATATATACCTAATTCCATTGTTTTCCCAACCCTAATTCGGCTTCGTCGTCTTCTCCATCGCCATCCTCTGATGTTGAAAACTCCTCCTTTTTGTGATGCTCTGATGAAGACCTTTACCCAAATGAACACCTGAAATGGCGTCCGCTAGGGTTTCGCACACCGTACGTTCACCGGAAAATGCTGTGCGGAGGCAAATCGCCAAAATGTGGAAGAGATGGATCGATGCCTGTGTACCTCAACGTGTACAATCTCACATCCGTCAATGGCTATGGTTACTGGCTCACCATCAGCGTTTATCACTCCGGCGTTCAAGGTTCCGATCTCGTAACTTGATTACAAGTGCTACTGCGTTTTTTTTGATGTTTTTGATCTAATAGATTCAGTAATCGTGTGTGATTTGATTGATTTGATGGAGATTTTAGTTTCTATGCACTTGAATTTGAGTTTGATTTTGTTGTTTTAAGTTCATGGAGTGGAAAATGCTTTCGGATCCATGAACATTGGCGTACAGGAATCTTAGAGGGAGAACCAAAGCGGAGCGATTCTGTAATCATTTCTGCAATGATACGTGCGTTCGATTCATCGGAAACACGATTCCGTAGTGGATCAATCGTCTGGCCAAAATAGGTACTTCAATTCATCGTTAAACTTCGATTAATGTTCGAAACTCTGATCTTCTGGTGAGACTTACAGGTTTGTTGTGCAATTGTATAATTCCAGCGAGTTTAGGCTTGATTAGAGTTGGAATTGAAAATAATAAAATGTGTAATGATGGAAAAATTAAGAAAATGAGGAGTCACTCTTGAAGGTTCTGTTCATCTTCTAGTTCTTCGTTTGAAAACTAAATACGTGTTGAAGTTTATATACAACAATTAAGTTAAATACACATTTGATGTTAGTGGTTTATACATATTCACTAAAAATGACAAACGAAATGGCAAGTTAGTGGTTCATGAATCAAAATGTAAATATTATCCTCTTTGTTTCTTGGATTTTGTTTACTTAATTTGATTATACATTCTTTAACTAACACTCACAGATGTTACAATATTTACATCTTTGAATATAGAAATTCTAAATTCATTTCTAATAATCTTTACCAAAATGGTATATTCGCAACAAGAAGTTGGGCCAAGAAAAAGCACAAATCTTTTCTTTATAGTCAACATAATTCTGATGGTCTTGCGATTCAAGTTGTAAACAATGAAAAAGAATGTATGCAAATCAGAAAATTCTCATTTAAACCTGAAGGTAATAATCCTTCATGTTCCTATCTTTATCTCAAAACCAAGTTTATCTTTTGTGACTATATTCATGTGTTTTGCTAATTGCTTCTAGGAATTTTATGTTAATATTTCAAGCTAGAACATGTGAAATTAAGTACTATTTGAGGCGATTGTTAGAATTGGGTTGTAAATTTGACCAACATTTCAAGTTATGTGCTTTGAGTATTACTTCAATAAATATAAAGTGGTTTGTTCAGAAGTCATAGTTTGTTCAAACTGTTCATGTGATTTTTGATATATCAAATTGATTTTAACTGTGATTATTTATATTGGTTTTTGATGTAATTTAAACTTTTATGTCTTTTACGTTCAAATTGAATGATGCAAGGTGTTAGTATTATTAGACGAGTGGGCTGCTAATGATTTGTGTTACTTCAGCTTACCAATAATTAGATGCATCTATGGTGTTCTTTTGTAATTGGAATACCTATGACACTATATGTTGCATTTATGTTGTTTTTTTTGTGCATGTGTGCAAATAATTAGATGCATTCTTTGTTTTTTCTTGGTAATAAGATTCATTCTTTTCGTTCTTTTTTTGCAAAAATTTAGATCTTTGTTATTAATTATATGTTTGTTTGTTCTCAACACATTGAATCTAACTACAATGGCATACAACTTTAAATTGATTAGTTCGACTCTGATGCACTTTTGCCATGTTTTACGTTGCTAATTATCATTTGAATTTGAAACATTTTTTTTGTTTGTAATTATTTTATGTTGTTTGTTCACAAATTATTATACATGTTTAATGAATTTGTAGGGGGGTTGAAACTTTGCAAGCCCAAATGCAAACCTGATTTGAAGAAGAGAGGAGGGCAAGGGAGGAGTTGCAACGACAAACGCAACAAACCCGACTACAAGCACAACAAACTCAACAACAAATGCAACAAGTGCAAGAATCGTTTTAAAAACAATTGAATGAATGCATGAGTCAATGGAAGCAATATTCTGGTAATTAGTAGTCCTTTTATTATCTAGATATGTTACTTTTGTAGTTTAAACATACATAAACGGTGTTTGTAATTTGTATATTTTATATTTTGTTTGTAGTACTTGTGATTGATTTGCAAAACATATTTTGTTTGTCAAATTATGGTTGATTTGCAAAACATATTTTGTGGGTGAAATTATGCTTGATTTGTAATTTTTAGCATAAAAAATCCGGGTTTATTTGTTTTATTAGAAAATTTTTTAATTAAAAAATAATTATGTAGCAAATGCGTTAGAAATTTGACACATGGGTTCCTAAAAGTTGTAGCAAAAGCGTCGTTGTCATAAAATACGTTATTTATCATGATGATGGTATTGCGTAGCAAATGCGTTATTGTCTCAAAATACGTATTTTGACATTGCGTAGCAAATGCGTTGTTTCAAAATACGTATTTTGACATTGCGTAGCAATTTCGTCGTTGTTTTAAAATACATATTTTGACATTGCGTAGTAAATTCGTCGTTGTTTTAAAATACGTATTTTCACTGTGTGTAACTAATGCGTCGTTGTTTTAATATACGTATTTTATATTAATAATAATATTGCGTAGCAAACGCGTCGCAATTCAATAATTAGTTCAGAATGATTAAATTAAGGTAATTAGGATGATGCGTGAGAAATGTGTAGCAAGTTCCTGCGCCTAGTTTTTGTCGCAAATAGGTCGTATATTGCGTCGCAAGTGTGTCGTAAACTATTTGCCACGAGCATTTTTCAGACAAACTATTTTTGTCGCAAATGCGTAACAAATTTCGTTTAACGTGTAGCAAATTCTTTTTTTTCTAGTAGTGACTAATCTTATGATTCGCTATTTTGGACTTTCGATGAGTGACTAACACTCATGAAGAACACACACAATACATGATGTTCAAGTAAATGTCTAAGTAGTATATATATTCATGTACTCTCATATTTGTATTATGTATACTTTACAATCGTTAAATCTTAAACTTTGAATCCTAAACTTACACACTTTTGTCCACCTTTTAGGGTGATCTTGGTAACTCAATCCTTCAAACTCATTCATCCATGCTTGTGAATTCTAATCACCAAACCGTGAGTCATACTCCACCCCTTTTGTTTTAACACTATTTGGGTTGCAACATGAATTATCAAATACACTCAACCATATATTCAATCAAACTCATTCAAAACTCAATTCATACAAACATACGTACTTGTTATACTATTTGTAAATACATGTTAGAATACATTATCTTGCAAGTAATCTAAATCACTTTTAACAAGCATAGCCTTACAGGACTAACACATGCGCCCTATTACGATGGGTCTATGTTAAGTTATTCAATCTTAACGATCTTAATTATTTTTTTATGCTAATGTTACGTTAGTGGACACTTTGGTTTAAAAACTGGTTTTGCATGCTAACATAGTACATAACTTTAGTATATTTTATTTATGTTGAATTGAGACTTATTCACTATTATGTTATGTATTCAAGCTTTTATATTCATCAACATATCCATGCATATGTTGACTAATGTTTTATACATGTCGCAAAAAAATTTTAGAAGCTACATCAAGAAATTAAATTAGGTGGACTGGCAAACATATCAAATCTATCATTTTGGTATGTTTATTTAAACTTGTATTTTCCCAAAATTATTGTATGTTTACTTGAAATATTATAACATTATGTTGATGAATGACAATAAAATTCAATTATAATTTATTAATCTCTTTAATGCTATGATGTATTTGAACAATCTATCACTTCTCACGCCCTAATGTCTCCACCATCAATTGAAGTGTGACAACAATACCTGACTTACCCTAACTATCTAGGTAAATTTGATTTTTACATGACCTCAACAACTTCATCAATCGTATTAGAAAAAAAAAGGTTTAGGGTTAAGGAAATTAAAAAAAAAAAAAAAAACATAATGGACTTTCTAAAATTAAAATGAGATTTAGATAAGTGATAAGAAAATTAAGGGTGATGATAATTGAACTTCAATTTGGATGTCCCTGATACTCATGTTTATATAAAATGTTTTCCTAATTTATCATGTAACATTTTGTAGTCGTTAATAAAGTTTTTGTTAAAGTTTAAACATTGGAGTTTCAACGAATTGTAAATCAGTTTGCCGTCTTCCAAGAATGGGAGGATTGAGGAAGATAGTCGCTTGCGGTTGGCAACATGATTATGGTTTTTTTATTTTTTATATAAAAATCGACTTTTTTGACTTTATAATACGGTCAGCAAAAGTGGTTTATGACACATGCCTTATTGACCTTCAAAATTCCCAAACTAGTGGGACCACGCCTCATATCTACATAAGTATAATAAAACTATAAATAACCCTCAACTCATTTCTCTCAACATAGTCATCATAACTCATTAAAAATACAAAATACACAAAAGATGGAAAACTTTTCACGAAGCATCTCAAGAAGTCTTTCAAGAAGTGTTTCAAGTTCGGTTGATAGAAACAAAGTGTGGAGGAGAACGGCATACGGAGGGTTTGATGGTGGAAGGAGTGTAAAGATAATTCGTCTCGGAGAGGATAACCATGGTGGGTTTTGGAAGATCAAGAATATATTTAAGTTCAACAGTTCTAAAAAACACGGCAAAGATTCTTCAAAGGTTCATCGATCATCCAAGATTGCAAGTTCGGATAACGAGTTTCAAAACAGATTGCTTTATGAGATTTATAAAAATATGTCGTCAACTCATGAATTATCTTGATGCCGGATAAACCAAACATTTTCATTTTCCTTGTCCCTTTTGATTTTGTAATTCTTTAATCGGCTTCATTTATATATATCTTATTTTTTATGTTATGATATGTGATGATCATTCTAAAGTATTCTACATTCATCATTATGGTAATATATAGTAGGCCAAATATCATGTCAATATATTTTAAGTCGCTAATAGCAGTGTTGTAAAACTCTGCCTAGGCGGCCGAGTACTCGGCGAGTACTCTGAACTCGGCAAGGCGCCGAGGCGCTTTTCACCAACTCGGTCAATATTACTCGGAATCGGTCAAACTCGGTCAAACTCGGCCCTACTCGGTGCAACTCAACTCAACTCGGCCCTACTCGTCCCAACTCGGCCCTACTCGGCCCAACTCGGCCCTACTCGGCCAACTCGGCCCAACTCGGATTTTCACCATTTTTCACCGATTTTCGTTTTTTTTCACCGATTTTTGCCGAATTTTTATTATTTTTCATGGAGATACCTTGGAAAATAATAATAAAATAATTACTACGTTTATAATATTAAATAATTGATATTACGTTTTGAAATATATTTGTGTGTGAACATGTATTTTTTTTATTTATAATTGGTATTCACGTATTTTTTTTATAAAATTAGTGAGCTTATAATATTTGACATATATATAATTTCCCAAAGACCAATTTATTCATAATTTGTCATATCCGAGTACTCCCGAGTACTCCCCGCCTAGGCCGAGTACTCGCAACTCCCCAGTCGACCGACCTGGCAGCGCCTAGCGAGTTTTGCAACCATGGCTAATAGTAAGATATTGTAAATCATATATGCCCCCAACAATAACAAATGAGTCAATAGTGAATATATTTCTACATTTCTAAGATGTTCCACTACTGTAATTAAATGCTCAAGAAAAGAAAATTCAAATAACTACTTGACTGTAAAAATGGTAACAAAAATAAAAGAAATCAAACTTAACACCAATGATAATGTAGTATGTGCAATGATTATGTAGTATGAAAAGATGTAATATATTTTCAAAATAAACTAGTGTTGAACATCTGCGCGCGTTGCGAACGTAATAAACGGGACGAACAAAGGCTCAGATACATCATCATAGCCAAACAATGACGCTACCACCAAAGAATCAACCTCTTTTTTATTTGCTTAACCCGGTGTCGGCTGCATGCCAGAAGTGGCTGCCGAGCCCAAGCAACCGAGGCACACCAAAGGTGAAGAGTCTCAGACCAAATATGTCGTCATCATCGACATCAAACATTCAAAAATTTTATCAAACAGCATCACATAAACAACATACGAACTCAATAATGTAGCACATTAGGCAAACCAGAACACGATATAGATTATGCCACAACAATAAGGTAATAGTCAGACCACGGCTCAAAATGAATTCCTGGTTGCGGCTGCTTGTCGGAAGCGACTGCCAAGCCAGAGCAACCAAGATCATTTCGGGAATATCATCACGGGCAAAAAAACCCACAAAATCACAACATCTTGTTGAGTCACAAACACAAAGCGTCTCAGATGAACAAAGCCTCATCATCATCAACACTGGACATAAACCGAATATCAGTCTGGCCAAATAGCACAGGCAAAGCAGATCTTTTAGAGAGGCAGAGATGCCGGGAGGGGGGGCAGCAAAGATATTTGGACCACCACAACCGCCATATGCAACCACCTCGAAAACCCAAAAAGGGTCAAAGGAGCAAAAGTGACAGCAGCACCACCATCGCCACCTACAAGGCATCAGAGAGGTAGGAAGAAGGGTTCCCGAAATAGTGAACGATAACGGCCCCACCTCAACCACAAAGGGGAGGCAGAATGGCAATTACGGCCACCGCCACCGCCTCAAAACCGGTAAAGCACATCGGCATCACTACTGTCACAACGACGGCCATAAGCCTCGTGGAGAGAGCGACGGCCACACGGAGAGCACAAACGACGGTAAAACCACCGCGGAAACCCCATCTCCATCGGTCACTCTCTTGCTTTCTCTCTCTAAAGAAGAAAGACAAAAGGGGCATTTAAAGAGGCAACAGTTGAGGTATAAGTGCAGTAATCACTTGTACAAAACGCATAAAAACCTTTTTTTTACTATTCATTCATTTGGTTTATAAATATATAGGGGAATTTTATTAAATATGAAATAAAAAATTTCATTTTATAACTGCAGCATTCACAAATCAATTATTTTTATGTAACAAATTATGCCAGCGTTTGAACTTTGAAACATGATGTCCATTATATAATTAACTAGCTTATATATTTTTAATTATATAGTAGGATCAGCTATTTTTTTTATTTAACTTATATATTGTAGAATTATAAAATAACAAAACAAAGGAAACTGGTTAATTATTAAATCACTGTTCCACAGAAATAGTAAATTAAAAAATCAATGAAGGTTTGGTTAGTGGCTACTGGTCATTTACCGGTGCCGTAGTGTTGGTTGCCTAATCGCAGCCACTGGCACCCTGCATAACAGCACACAGTTGATCACCACCGCTCTTCCGCCTAGAGCGATTGTCCACCTTTGCTAACCGCGGTTTGTCTCCCTCAGACGCGAGTCATGCATCGCGTCCGCCTTGAACCACCTTTCATCGTTGCACTGATTGCGTCTTCATAATCACACCTTCATGTGCTTCAGCATGTCACTCACCACAAGATGACTTACCTAAAACGTAACGTTAAATGAACCTTATGATTTGTCCTCAAGTTTGCAAAATACTTACCAATACGACCAAGTTTATTTATTTACAAAATAAACCCAAAAACATTAGGTGTTACAAGATGAGCATGTTCACATCCCAAAAATTGTGTGTGGCACGTGAACTTGTACACGATGAAGTTTTCACGAGTTGACACAAACACGACTCTTTATCCAAAATTTTATATCATTTTATTTTACTAGAAATATATCTGTACACTTAAGTTATAGAACTAAAATAAATACATATATATATAATTATATTTAAACTATAAACTTGATATATGTTAGTTTCTTTTATGGTTTAAGTTATTAAATTAAGTATATTTTCTTCTAGAATATAAAAAATATACAAATTGGATTTTAATAATCTAACTATTACGCGTTAGCCGATAATAAGCTATAATATTAATTTAGTAGGTAACACTCTTTTACCTTTATTATCAATAGTAGTCCCAGAATTATTACGCATTAGCTGATAATAATTCATACTATTAATTTGTCTAATAACACTCTCACCTTTCACTTTTATTACCAATCGATAAAAGTCCCAGTAACATAATTATCAAAGATTTATGTTTAATTTGCATTTGATTTCACTCACAATAACGATTATGAACGGAATGAAGTAACATACAAGCGAAATCAAGAGAAAAATAAATGCAAACAGAGTATGAATATATGATAATTATGCTATTGGGATTTTCATTGGTAATAAAATAAAAGTTGAGATTGCCACAAGTCAAATTAATAAGATAGATTATTATCTGTCAATGAGTAAAATTTATAATTATTAAAATCCAATTCGCCTAAAAATAAAATGTCAACCAAATACTCATTGGGACTGTAATAGCACGATCCATTTAGCTAAATGTGTTTATAGGCTTGACCCAACTCACCTAAATCTTTTTAGACTACACTCAAACTAATGAACTGCATTCGTGTGAAGCTCGTGTTGTTAATTTATATTGTGTTAGAAATTCACACTCATACATATGCCTTCTTTCTTACATTCTTAAATGTTTTAGGCTGCTTGTGAATCTACACAGGCTCCATCTAAAATAATGAACCGTGCTTTTGTTGCGGTTAATTAGCTCCTTTCTTATTGCTTTCTCATCTCATTTCCTATACATCCTCATCCCAAGGTTGGTTCCTTTCTTTTGGCATTCTTATCTCTAAAATACATCTCATTCCCTGTAATATCTTCATCTCTAAAAATACAAGTTTTCACATAATTTAACACCCTATATCATTCCTTGAAGTGATAATTAAAAACTAAAATTTCATTTATCATTCTTCATACTTGAGGACTCATTATTAATTTCTCATATTCAATCCTCGTTTGTTTGTAAGTGAATGTAAGTACAAGAAGAACAAAACTTAATATAAAAAAGAAGACGAAGTATTATTTAATATAATTGAAATAGATATGAAAATAAGATACGAGGGCTTTAAAAGTGAATAAAATTTAGAGATAGGTTGTAAATTTTAGAGTGATTAACTTTTAGTTAAACTATAGAGATAAGAAAATAGAAAATGTGCATTTTCTTATTTGGTCTACGTACCAAAACTGATAACATTAGAGAATATGTAAGATTATACACAAAAGATTTTCTTAAGTAGAGGTGAAAAAGAAAAGCCTAAAGAAACAAAAATATCAAACGTGCACAGATGACCGGAGTGACTATCATCAGGGATTCATATTGACTTTCTAGAAGAGCGGGTATTTATTTTTATATATTTTGTTTGGTCAACAAGGAAGCAAAGTATGCAATAAATTTTTAATTAGTTAAAACAAGACCTCAAACTGAAAATGAAGTGCTGGAACTTGATATATATTTCAAAGGTCTTGATATATATATTCATATTTTTTTTTTCAGAAAATAAAAAAAAAACACGATATTTTATTAAAAGTTATTATAATATACTGAATTATAATCAGAAGTTAATTTTTATTTAAATATAAATAATATTAACTTAATGAATTATCAAATGAAATTGAGTAGTTGACCATTTTCCAAGAATATGAGGGAGGCTCGTCGCTTACGGCAGGCAACAGAATGATAGATTTTATTTTTTTATATTATAAGCAAATCGACTTTATTGACCTCCTAATATGGTCAAAAAAGCGGTTTATTCACACATGCCAAATTGATCTATAATACTTTTCTCTCAGTATGGGAACTCGATCACCTCCTATCACATATATATATATATAAATAGCAATCAAAACCATTTCTCTCATTCAACCATATTCATAACTCATAAAATACACCAAGACATGGAAAACTTTACAAGAAGCCTCTCAAGAAGTCTTTCAAGAAGCGTTTCAAGTTCGGTTGATAGAAATAAATTGTGGAGGAGGAAGGCATATGGAGGGTTTGACGGTGGAAGGAGCATAAAGACTGTTCGTCTCGGAGAGGACAACCATGGCAGATTTTGGAAGATCAAAAATATGTTTAATTTCATCAACTTAAAAAAACAAGGCAAAGATACTTCAAAGGCTCATCGATCTTCCAAGATTGCCGGTTCTAGTGATGAGTTTCAAAATAGATTGCTTTATGAAATTTATAAGAACATGTCGTCTACTCATGAACTATCTTGAAGTTAGACACCAGTACTAAAATTATTGTTTCTTTGATTCTTTTTATTTAATTTACCATTTTATACGATGTATAATGTAATAACAAGTTGAGAAAATAAAAGCCACCAGGCTCCCACGAGAAAGATTAACATAATGAAGCACAATACCTAGTCCACCGGTGTATTGAATTATGCGGGTATTAAAACTAGTAATTTTATACCCAATACATTTTAAAGTCATTTTTATACTTTCACATTTTAATTTTTATGTTTCATAAAACCATCGAGCTAGATTAGGGTTTTATTCATGCGAATTGATTTTAGTAAAGTTTATTGTGTTTTTTATTAGTTATTTTGTTTTTCTAGATACTATTGTATTTTTTTAAATTGATGAATTCTAAAATATATAATGGTGTAATAACATTGGTGTGCATTTCTAATATGTAAAGCATAATAATAAATTAACAACTAATTTATCTAATACATTAAAAATAATGACAAAATAACACCATTTCTCGTTCTGTTTTTTGAAAGTTATTATGTCATCTTGAACACTGTGAGTTTTAAAATATACATTGGTAAAATAACATCATTGTGTACTTATAATTGTAAAAGACAATAATAGATAACAACAGGTATATATAATATATAAAATAACAATAATAAAAATAACAAATTGTGTTATCTTAACGCTATGAGTTGTGGAAAATACGTTGTGTACTTCTAATTGTAAGACACAATGATATATAACAAGTTTATATAATCTATAGAAACAATAACAAAAATAACATGAAATGATGTAAAAAGTAAAACACAATTATGAGTACATGTATAAAATGATGTAAAATATAAGACACAATAAACTCATATTTGATACAGTGAACGTATAAGACGCAATGAGCTGAATTATTTGACGAAATGACTAAAATGTTCTTCTCTTTATAACAATAGAAGGACATGTGTCAAGATCACGATACTTTTTAAACTTTTTAGATTAAATAGTCCTTTTATTTTAATCGTACCCAAAAAAATTAAAGAGGTTATTATGCAAGAGAGTTTCTGTTCTAAATGTTTGGTTTTACAGTTTAAATTCTTTAAATTTAATTTCCTGCTAAACCTTTGGGAAAGTTTCAAATAAAAATGCATTTAAAACTAAAAAGTATAAAAAGTAATCTTAAACACCAATCTTCTTAATCAATGGTTTAAAACAAATTATAGTAAAAAGTTTGTTAACTGAGTATTTTACTAATAGGCACTTTTATTAATTTTTTGTAAGTTTGCTTATTTTTTAACATTTATAACTTTTACGTATGATATTTTTATAAAAATTACACCATGAAAATAAGCGTTTTTATCTTTAAAACAAATACAATATTTTTATATAAAAAAATAATATTTTTTTTACGTTTTTAAGGTCCTATCTCGCCATTATTTTTTTTGTGCAATTAATTGTGTCTTTTTGTTAGTTAATATATTTTTTTAATACTATTGTGTCTTTTTATATTAAATATCTTTTTTAGTATAAACCTACACCTAACCTTTTTCTACTATTATCTTATAAAACTCGTATATTTCGCTTAACAATTTGCTAACGTGTGTTTTGTATTAACTAATTTTATGTAATTTTGTGTAGACTGTAGAGGACAAAAGATCAAGACAAACATAAGGGGTCATGGTGACATTCTAGAAGATAGAATGGATGCTCATTTTAAATTATTTTCCATGGTCAATACGAAAGCAAAACATGTAACGAACTTTTTTAATTCTAATTTGTTATAGTATATTCCGTGAACGAACTCTTTCAATTCTAATATATGTTTTTAAAACAATTCATAATCTCATTCTATAGCAATTTCGTATATTTACCTTCCGTTAGATTTGAACGTTCAAACTCTTAATAGAGCAAAAACATATTACTATTAACAAGTTTCTTGAAACGAACTTGATATTTCAGAGTTGATATTCATGAACACGTTATTACACAAGAAAAACAAAACAATATATTTTTAGACTCACATCCGTTCAACAATGATGGTGGTTTTAACTTTGATTCATTATACAAACCGACCTTTTTGACTTATAATACATTTAGCAATAAAGTTTATGCGTACATATTTGCCTAGCTAAAGTTTAGACTCCAAATACGTGAGACCTCACGTCATATACTCATATGTATAAAGAGCCATTAAACATATTTCTCTCAACACACCCGTCATAACTCATACAATACATAAAGAAATGGAAAACTTCTCAAGAAGCCTCTCAACAAGTCTTTCAAGAAGTGTTTCAAGTTCTGTTGATAGAAACAAAGTGTGGAGGAGAACGACATATGGCGGGTTTGATGGCGGAAGGAGCGTAAAGACTGTTCGTCTCGGTGAGAACAGTCGTGCTAGATTTTGGAAGATCAAAAATATGTTTAACTTTAACAAGTCAAAAAAACATGGCAAAGATGCTTCAAAGGCTTATCAATCATCCAAGATTGCCAATTCGAATGATGAGTTTGAAAACCGACTGCTTTATGAGATTTATAAGAATGTGTCGTCTACTCATGAACTATCAACAAGTTAGACACTGTGTTTATTTTCATTTTCCTTTCACTTTGTTGTATAATTATTTAGCTTCAATTAAATATCTTTATCGATATATAAAGATTACATGTCTGTTATGTACATATGGTGGTGATTACAACATCATAATTCATAGAAGATAATAGTTTCACTATATAAAGATTACATAGTTTCACTCATCGAAGATAATAACTCACCGGGGGGAGAGTAGGCTCTGCAGCCCAAATATGTTGAACAAAAAGTTAGATTTTTTTTTACTTTCTTACCCTAATATTAGTCAAACAATTACTATAACACAATTTCAAAGGTCGGTGGGTTATCCACTTATTTTTTTATTAATAATACATTCTATATGTATAATAACTTGGTAGAGATTCTTACAACAAACAATTCTCATCCCAGTGGTTATAACTCACTCATCTTTTGCGCAACATATTTGGGTTCGACTGTCATAAGTTTTCTATTTTTAGGTTTTTTAATTTGCTTTTTTTATTATATATTTTAATAAGTTTTGTAAATATGTAACAAGAATTCATCTACCTTAGTTGGTAATCACAATTATACTACTACCTAAAAAGAAAAGTCATGTTTTAAGACTAATGGCGTTTTGACATACGTTTATGTTTCAACGTAAGTTTTGTTCAGAGATTAGTTTGGTCAAATATAAAACGTTTCGTGATTATTTTTATGTACGCTTTAGGCTGTTTTATGTTTCAACGTAAGTTTTATTTGAAAATACATCTGGTTAAATATAATATATTTTCATTTATTCTACATTTCGACGTAAATTAATTTGGAAATGAGTCGGTATGTTTCGACATAAGTTTTATTTGGAAAAACACTAGGTCAAATATAATACGTTTTCAACTTTTCATTTAACGATATAAATTCGAGTCGCTCCAGCTATTGACGTAAATTTAGTTCGTAAACGATACTTTATCATGTCGCATATAGTGTCGCGGCAACGCGCGGCGGGGAAAGAAAACTAGTTGAGCACATTTGTACAAGCTAGGGGCCCACTTCGATGTATATGCAGAAAATGAGTTGTTCTAATTTCCTTTAAATTACTTTTTAATATCTTGGTTTATATTAGTTTATTTATGTTATTATGTATATAAAATTCATCTAACACGTCTCTACTCAAGCTTACACAATCGCATTGATGATAATTTCTTGAAGTCATAAGTGATTTATGCCGTAGAGAAAAATAAACTTATCAATCTTAGTAATAAAGATGTAATTGAGCATTTTCAGAAGATTAAAACTCGTAGTTAACAAATATAATATAAACAATATATCTAATTAACGTTGTTTTATTATTTATACTAGGTTAGTACCCCGTGTATACACGGGTTGAATAAATAAAATAAAAAATAATTAGTAATAAATATTTATAAATTATAAAACCATATTTGAAAATAAACTATGATTATAATTGCACATCAATAGCTACTTTAAGTAAATAAACAATAATATATTTTCCTTAAACTTTTATTTTATAAAAAAATATGGGTTTTAAATATTTTGTTTTAATAAAAATAAATTTATTTTAAAAAAAGTTTGTTATATTTTGTATTTTATAAAATTTTTGTTTTTAAAAATGCTTTTTTAATAAAAAAAATATAGGTTTTAATTTATTAAATTATATAATTTTTAATTTGAAAATGGTATGAGTAATATTATTAGTATTCAATATTATTAATGATAATAAAGAGAATGAGAAAGTTAGTATGATAAAACTTACAATTATGTCAAGTCTTATTTTATATTTATTTTTGTTATAGATAGATAGATATACAGATAAATAGATAGGTTAGAAACCTATTTATTAAACGTATCATATTTAGTAACAAACATGAAGTGTTATAGTACGATATTTTACTATAAGATATGATTAAAATTATATATACCTAATAGTTGAAGAAATAAAACAATTATACTACATTTTCTAACTCTCTTATCTAAATAGTTTTGTTTTTAAACATTTGTGTTAAGATTTTTTTTTATTAAAAATTTATTGTTTGTAAAAATCTTGTTTTTTAAAAACTCAGGTTTCTAATTATTATGGTTGTTTCAATAAAATTACTTTTAGAAAATTTTATATTTTTTAAATTTTTTTAAAAAAAGACCGATTTAAAATATTTTGTTTCAAAAAGGTTTAATGTTTTAGAAAATTTCATATTATATAAAAATTTTGTTTTTTTTATGATTTCTATGTTAGTAAAAAGATTTAATTTTTAATTTTTGTAATAAAATTTAATTTAAAAAGCATAGCTTGATTTTAAAAAATCTAGATAGGAGAGATAAATGCCTTAAATTAATAAAATTGATTTTTATTAAAAAAGAAAAATTAGTTTAAGTGATTAAATTACTATAATACTCTTTTGGGGGGAAAATAAAATGAGGATGTTTAAAAGAATGACAAGTATCAATAAGGTAGTTCAAAAGAGTGACAAGTGATAAAAGAAACTTTCTTTTATTAGATACTATAGATTTAATGATTTAATATATTTTTTTTATCATTATTTGTTGTTTTTTTACCCGGTCGTTTTGTTGTCATTAGCGTTGTTTCAATTTATTGTTTACCATTTACGGTTCTGATTGTCAACAATCAGCGAGCTACCTAGCTGTAACAGAAAACTTTTGAGCTAATGGCAACATCCTGCTATGGGATTTAAGTTGCAAGAAAGTAATTTAGTTTCTTGAAAACACCAAACATGAAACTTTTAAAATGACTAAATTGGTTTGAATTTCTTTAAGGTAAAATCTGTCATGTGTTAATCAAAACCAATTCCTGGCTAAGCTTTTATATTATTCAGAATCTTTCCAATCAAGTTTATAATAAGCATCATATACTTCATAAAACTGCAACACTGACTCCTATAACCTTATATAACACATCAACTGCAAAAACTAAAGGGGCGTTTGGTTCGAAGGAATGGAATGAAATGAAATGGAATTGAGAAACTAGTATAATTTTCAAGCAAAATTATATTTAAGTGGGTAATGAAATGTAAAACCCAAAGAAATGTTTCACCTCAAATTCTCTTGGTTCTGGGATTTCAAATTCCCTCTCTAGGTGGAAGGATTTTGAAATCTCACAACCAAGGGAATTTGAGGTGAAACATTCCCTTGGGTTTACTTTTAATTGCTCACTCAAACATAATTTTACTTGAAAATTATACTAGTTTCTCAATTCCATTCCATTCCATTCCTTCCAACCAAACGCCCCCTAAGCGTTATCACTGTTATGTAGCAGACTAAATATTTGGCGTCTACTACATTGTGTTGAAACATGAGTTACGGGTAATTTTTTGCTTCTCTTTTCCATTCAAGTTTATAATAATCAGGAATGACTAATGAGGGTGCCAGAAGTGCTTATTCTTCTTGGCACACTGTTGGTCAGAAGTTGAAGCAGCTACTAAGAAATGGTTTCAGATTGCTTAATCAAGTAATGAAGATGATCGGATCGGTGATCCAATTAACCGCGACAAAATCCCATCTTTTTCATTGAACTTAAATCAAGTCATCAAATAGTATAAGATGATCATTAAAACACATAGCAGCAACAACTAAAAAAGCCCTACATTGTTTGTTAATTGGCTAACAAAATATGATCTGCAGACATACAATAAAGCCAAATTTGAAACGAAGATGGAGCTTAACTGTTACTTACTAGAAAAGAAATTATTCAAGAACAGATAACCAAAAGGGAGATCAAAGTACCATCTATCAATTAGTACCAAAAACTTCAAAGACCCAAAAATATTAAGTCACAGCATAGAATTGTATGCCCAAAGCTACACTTTAAACAATTTCAGAGTTAAAAAAATAAGATTTTGACTAACAAACTGCTGCAAAAACACTCTGAAATAACCAACCAATCAACATTTTCAAACAACCATCTTTTTCTTGAAAACACAGTACTATTTCAAGAAAATCAAAAATCCAAACACCCTATACTTTGATCATGAACAAACATTGCTCCACTTACGATTCCAAACAGCAATTATAAAGACCATAAACACAAATCACCAAACCACCATAACAGATAGCAATCAAACAAAATCAGATTCATATAACAGTAGCTCCAAGAAACAAATCTCAAATCAAAAGGGGAAAACTTCAATAAACTAACCAAATCAAAACCACAACCTAATCGATCTCCTGAAGAGAGGCACCAGCAGCAACATCATCAACAGTAAACTTCCCCTTCGCCTTATCAGCAGCACGACCCTTGGCTTTCCGATCAAGCAACGACTTCCGATCCTTATCAAGCTTCAGCTTCGTGACAACAACCTTCGATGGGTTAATCCCGACGTTAACAGTCTGACCATTAACTTTCTCACGGGTAATCCGTTCAATGTGGATGACCCATTTGCGACGGTAGACCTGAACCACCTTACCTTCACGGCCCTTGTAGGTTCCCCTGACGACCTGCACCTCGTCGTCTTTTCTGACGGGGATCGAGCGGGCGTTGTACTTGGATCGGAGGTCGGAGGAGAGGGGGGCGCTCATTAGCACACGGCGGACGCTCGATGGAGCGGTGAAGTGGGCCTTGCGGCACTTGCGACGGGAGCTGGAGACTCGTGGGTTGTACTTCATTGTTGTGGGATTCTCTGCTGTGGTGTTAGGGTTTGGGGAAGAAGAAGAAGAAGAAGAAGAAGATGGTGATGATGAACGGCGATTGATGTAGAAGAAATATGGAGCTAGGGTTTGGTAGGATGAGTGTGATAGTGGTTTTTTTTGGTTTTTTGGGCTTTTTGATGATGGATTAATATTTTGGGCAAATGGATTCAGATCCAAAGACCAAATAAATTTTTTTATATTAAAGTCGCTGTATTTTTTTTAACAGCATGGTATTGGTCATCCAAAATTTGAACCCTCAGATGGTAGTCAGATTTATTGGAACTAGAATTGTAACCGCGTGTTACGGCGGGAGACTTCTCGTTACGTTTTAGACCACGTTTGTTATAAAGTAATAGAAATATATTAGTGTGTGAAACATCATTCAAAGAAAATAAAAGATAAAGGTTTAAAATAGTAGAACACAAATAAAAGTATTAAAACATAAAAACACATAGTTTACATACTTTTAATTTTTAATAATCAAATGATTATAAAAATTATATGTATATAATATGTATGTACATATGTTACCAATGTGTTTCATGAATAATACATGTTATTAACACACTTATTGTAGGTTCAAATTGATACATTAAAAGTCGCCTAATTACTTTTAATATTATCTTTTATATAATAATTATGTATTCCTAGCCACTTATTCAGTTGTTGCTTATTCAACTCATGCCCTCAGTTTTATCAATTTCATATACATCCATATGAATTTCACTTTCACGTACTCTCTTTATCTCTCTTTGTGTGAGAAAATAAAACTTGAATTGTGAAATTTGGATCTTAATATTTTATTAAACAAATTCTATTTTAATTTGAAATCCATTTCAAAACTTAAATCGTTGAAGCACAAGGCATTTTGTTTTTCTCTTTTTATCCCACTCTCTCTTTCTCTTTCTCATCGGAGTAAGCCGCCGCTAGCCACCATTACCGCCCTCCAAAACAGTTTACAAGCCATCGGAAATCAGTACCCTCTTCCTCACCCTGTCATCAACAATCTACCCTAGGTATCTCATCTTCATCTCCGTCATTAATCAAAAATCGCGATGCCTTCATCTTCGTTTTCATTCACTCAGATCTCAAACCAAAAGTGGGCATGGAGGAACCGTGGCCCAATGGTAGGCAGCTACTATAGCTACCGACCATGAGGATTTAAAGATATATAATAACTTTTGGACGTGTTACCGGTATGTCATCTTATGAAGCTATGATGATTGTGTGTACATATTACATACTGGTGTTTGTTTTCATAAAAATTAGAGTTTAAGGGTTATGATGGATACTAATATAAATCTAAAAGTAACATTAGATTATTATGCGTTTGTTGTTTTAAAAAATATAAACTAGAATAAAATTGAATCATGGTAACGACAAAAAATTAACGGGTTTGAGTTGGGTTTATTCTAAACAGTTCAAGTTGATATTTTTGTTTTCATAATTCACTATATATTAATCACAAACTTTCATGAATAGGAAAGTATTAAAGTTTTAAAGTTTTGCCACGTAACCTTCAGTTTCTTTCGATTACTAGCAATCTACGAATTCTTCAAGATGTTATCTTGGATTTCAGTGTCACGTGTAAGGTTGAGCAGAGTTGGGTATTCCTAGGTAAGGTATTTTAGGAGTGATTCCCAACTCCTCATTACCAATAAGTACCAACTCCCGATTTAAAATCCTACGTAAGGTATTCAGTTCTCAAATTTATCTCAATTGGAGAACCGGTTCGGGTTGGGGTATCCCGAATACGGTCGGGTGCTCAGCCCTAGTCATGTGTGTTGCTAAAATCGAGTAGATCCCATCTTTGATAGTAGTATTTAAATTTTTTAATTGTGATTATTTTTTCTTATTCTAGTTGGTCGTATTGAATTGTTGAGTACTTGATCTGGTTCTTACTTGATTATTGGGTACGTGTCGGTACGAGTTTGGTCAAATATAAAAAATTTCAGTGCATATTTTTATATACGCTTTGAGATGATCTCCATTTCGATGGTCGCCGACGTTTTAACGTAAGTTTTTGTTCATAAATGAGTCGTGCCAAATATAAAATGTTTATATTCGACAGTATAAATCTGAGTTACTCTATGCCTCAACGTAAATTTAATTTGAAAACGAGCAAGGAGCGGTTCAAGTATAACAAATTTTCTTCAATGGTATAAATTTGAGTTACCTTACGGTTCGACGCTAATTTATCCCGAAGACAATCGAGTCGAATGTTAATCTATACTTTATCACACGCACATACAATGCAGCCGCAACACCACCGTCGGTAAAAACCTAGTTTATCTTAAAAGATATTTATGTGCCATAACTTAAGTTAATTATTCATTTTATATTATTATTTAAAAATTAAACCAAAGATACGTAATAGCTTAAACGTAATTGTTTTGTATATATTGAATAGAATATTTGTGAAAGAGATGAAAGATTTCTCTTTATTTTTAGATGATAGAGAATAACGATTAACAAATAAAAAGATTATTATCTAAAATCGGTTTTGTTATGGTTTCCAAGTAATAAGTGTTTGTCTTTTTATAACCTTGGTTCGTTTGTACCAATTCTCCGTCACATAATTTTATTTGTTGTTAGAGTGATGGGGGTGTAAGATATGAACCTTTTAAACCATTCAATTAAACAATGAACAGATATTATCTTGCATGACAAAAATACGAACCATTTGAACCCAAATTATAGGGGTTCAAATTTTTTGAACCTTTTACCCAATCAGTTGATGCCACCTCATCCCAATCATTAAATGTCTCCTTTCTCTCTCAATCTTTTTGTGCATGCAGGTATTCATAGATGTCTAGTATCAATCAAATAATATGTTAAAATATGTGTTCTATTCACCTTAAACTAATGAAAGTAAGTAGGGTTATTTATTCTCGTAGAATTAGTGATTAGTATGTTGTAATTTGATTTATAAGAAAATTATTAACTAAATTATTGAACTACTTAGTCTATTGTCTCTTAGCTATGAAAAATAGATTTCAAAATGATTAACAAGTTAACTAAGAAAACAAATTACAAATAATGATAATTGATTAAAAAGACAATTTATGAGAAAAAGT
This sequence comes from Flaveria robusta, assembly GCA_025506415.1. Lineage (NCBI taxonomy): Eukaryota > Viridiplantae > Streptophyta > Magnoliopsida > Asterales > Asteraceae > Flaveria > Flaveria robusta. Next base: position 18,027,656 of record CM046469.1, on the reverse strand, counting down.
AATTCATTTTTGGATCTAGGTTTGATTTTCGATAATAGTTTAGTCTAACTTAGTGAAAAATCCTTAACGGGGATTCTATGTATACAATGACTAAGTGATATAGATAACCAAAACTTAACATGTTTTAGTTCACAGTATCAATTCAATTAGAAATCAAAACTTTGCAACCATACAAGTCGCGCAACATTATATGACATTTGAATAAAGGTTAATAAAAAGTGATTGTTCAATAATCAAAACACAAGTTAAATTTATAAAAGAACTTAACGGGTTCTAAAGTTTAATCCCAACACAAGTTAAACACAAACAAAAACCTAATTACACAAAACCTATTACCCGAAGCAGTTCATGAGAAGATTAACGGCTCATCATTGTTGAATGATCTTCAAAACCATTGATAATTTGCATAATGGATGATTGTATGTTGTTGGATAAAGGTGAAATGGTGAAACAATGGCCTAGGAACTCCTAAAGTTCGTCAAAAGTCGCCATTGGTCGAATGGGTGCAAGTAGTGGCTGAATGTTAACAAAATTACGGATTTATGGATGTTTCAAGCAGTCCTGGCGTAGCCTACGCTGGATGCTTTTCTGTTACTTTTTAAATCAGCTGGTATAGCCTACGCAAGCTATAGTAGGCTACGCTGAGATTTTTTTTGTTGTACTTGAAATTTTCGTTTTCGACCCGTCCAACGCTTTCTTCACCATGTAAGCTTGCAATTTGATCATTTTACCTATAAAATCTCTTTAACTTATTCAAAACAATCAAATGAATAAAAACGAGTGATTACACTTAATATTTAGCATTTAAACACTTAAAACAACATTCCAACATACTCACATCACCCATTAGGTGAGCCCGCTAGTGCCACATCACCCTTATATGTCAAAAAAAGTTACAAAACTTTTCCTCTAAAATACTAAGGAGAAAAATATTACGACGCGGCATTTAAACAACAACTATAGAAGTTTATAGTCATATGAATGACAATTACTAGGATTATGAAAAGATTTTTGTGTTGAGGGTAGAACCCGCACCTTTTGGTTGTGGGATTCACCTCTTATCCCTAGATCCCAATCTGAAGTTCCATCTACAAATGAGTAATATTTTGCTCTGATTATAGGAGCTTTAAAATTAAAAAAAGAAAAAAAAAAGGTTTCAGAAGCTTTAAAATTAAAAAAAAAAGAAAAGAAATAGGTTCCCTCTTGTTTTATTAAGAGAATTATAATAGTGAAAATGTAATTATATTTTATTTGATAGGGTTAGTGACGTAGTAAGGAAGATTTCTTTTTATTGATTAAAATGGAAAAAATTAAAAATCGGGCCCAGTTCAAATAAAATGGTATTGCACCCAATGAAGAATCTAAGTAAATGGTGATTAATATTACTGTTACAATTGTAGTTTAAGGTAAGAAAGATGATGCTAAAATCTTTGAATAGTTTTGGGTTTAAATAAGATGGTATTATATCATCAGATGGTTATTAGAATAGTAGAGGGTAAGAAAAAAGGTAACCTTTCACGTTATTATGACCGTTAATTATAGACTTACGAGATGGTAGTTTTATGATCCAAGTTTGATTTCAACTTTTCTACTGTTATCTATTATTTTTTCATTTCACACAATAAAAACACACTTTGAGCTCCCATTTTTGGTTTGTGAAAGCGGAGTAGGGATCCCATTATCAACAGATACCAATATTATAAAATAACATGAGTAGTCCCTAGTGTGCCACTTATTTGAAATTTAGCCACATGAATTGAATTTTTCTGATTTTACCCATAATTTCAAATTTTGTTATCTTTCTAGTCGAACAACTCCCACTATTACATAGATTTTTTTCGTTTATTATTAATATAAAGTATTTTCTAAATATCAAACTTTTAAGGTTTTACTATAAATTAAAACAAATAACATCATTACATACTATTAAATTTGCAAGTGAAAGGAATAGTTTGCTCTGACTTTCACTTCACCCACTCCCATTTAGTAGTGTTTTCTTCATCCTATAAATAGCAGCGTGAGAGTTTTGAAATTCCATTCAGGTTATAGATTTCCTATGGCTACCTTGTTACGACTTCACCCCAGTCGGTGGTTTTGGGCACTAAAGTTTTTTGTTTTTTGGTTTTGGCCACGGTCGTTCAACTACATAAGGGCTTGGTTACATTTTTCTCTGCATCTTTTTTAGAGAGCGTGCCAGTTGGGGTTGCTACATAAAATCTTGGTTACATTTTTCTCGCCAACGCTTTTTTCTTTGGATATAATAATATTTAGGGTTTTTAGATATGACGTTTAGGGTTTTCAGATCTAGCGGTTGTTTACCCGATTTATGCTCTACCCCGTTTCTGGTCGACGTGTAATCGGCAGGCCAGCATCATTGGGTCGTTCAAGGCAGTGATGGTTTTGGCGTTGTTGCATATGTGGCAAGACCTTTTTTTGTGCTAGCAAGATTTAGGGCTGCGACTTGGTTTCTCATGATTTGTGCTTACTAATTGTGATTGTGATAATGTCAATTGTTTTGATTAATGCATTATGGATATGGGGTTTATATGTTCCTTTGATGAGTTGCGATTTGGGCCCTGTGGTGTTTTCCATACATTTTTCGTGATGGTCAACAGGTCTTCACATGAAATATATTCACCTTTGTTATCTTATTTTACTAATTTGGCTTTGTCCTTTAGTCAATGACAATGAGCGGTTGCTTATCTGAGACTTTGTTATCTTATCCATTTTGCATGTTGTCTTGGTTGACTGAGGTAATGTGTTGGTGAATGTTCACAGCTGGTACATTATTCCTTTTGTTATATGAGTCGATGATGATGAATCTGAAGTGAAGTGTTTATTTGGGGCTTTGGGTTGTTTGGTGGTTCAAAGGCTATGATTGTAAAGCAAAAATGGTCTTGGTTGATGTCGCTTGGCAGCCTTTTCGGGTATGCAGCCGCAACCGGAAATTTGTTCTAAGCCATATTATAGTAATCTTAATTTGTTTTGAATCTTTTATTTGATGGATTTGAAGGATGAGCTAAGCGTTAATTAATGATTGGATGTTGTTGTTTTGGTATCTTGCAAGGAAGGATGGTTCGATGAAAATGAACCTGTGTCCGTATGAGACTTTTTATTGTTTTGTTATTCCCAAATGGTGTTGGCTCTCAGTTGTTTCGGGGTTTGTTAATATGTATGTTGATTTGAAATGATCGAGAACTGATTTATTCGTGATCTATATAGTTTTACCTGCGGCGTGTTATCAGCTATGATGATGTATTTGAGCCTTGGTTCACTCGGTCCATCTCACGTGCAATGTGTACGTACAATATTATTGAAAAAACCGATGTTTGTTGATTTGAAATGATTGAGACTTGTTTTATTTGTGATCTATATAGTTTAACCTGCGACGAGTTATCACTATGATGATGTATCTAAGCATTGGGTCACCTCGTCCATCACACACGCAACGTGTGTGTACAATATTATGGAAAAAAAACATGAAAAAATCGATCACGCAATGCACGTTCCAAAATACACCTAGTTTTAATTATAATTCACAAGATCTTTGTGGTAACAAAAGAGCAATAAAAGCTCATTTTCACTATTTTGAATTGCATATAGAAATAGAAATATACAAATATATTTTACATGATTCCGTCCATACGGGAAAATATACCTTTCATCTAATCATCGAGCTCGCAACCGACTCTACATCGTGTAGTTTGATGCTCTATATGTTCGTAATAATTTTTTGCTTCATACGTCTAGCTAACAAAAAATGGTAATTAGAAAAAATAAATTAATATTTGACCAGCCCGAACTTTCATAATGGAGATGTGCCTCTTTATCGTGGGGGTCTTTTCATGTTTTTTGCTCTTTATTGTATAGAAGAAAGCAAAAGGGGCTACACATTATTGGGATGTGTTTTATTCCGAGCATGAAATTTGTTCACACTTTTGCAAAATATTTTAATTTCAACCAAAAGCATTATAAAACAAAAGAGTTGCTTTGAAAACCTAATAAAGAGGATGGATTCTTTGATTACAAAGAAAATTTCCTCAATAACTTTTCACAAATCGAACAACTAACTATATTAGCCATGAGTGTATTTAAATTTATTGTTGTTCTTCGAAAAGCAGATACCTTGTGACGAAGATAAACTCAAGAGAAATCTAATAAATAATTTACTTTTTTTAATAGATAGAAAGTGTCCTAATCTTGTTTTGTTTGAATTTCATAGATAGTGGTTTTTAAGAATGGAATGTGATTTTTTCCTTTTAACTTTTTGTGAGTAGATTTTGATGACAATTAATTCATAGTCTTCTTTTTGTTGTTATAAGAATGTATTTATTCACAGGCTTATTTTGAGAAAAAACTTGTTTTTCTAATGTTAGATGTTTTTATGACTTGTTGCAACATAACTAGAATTTTTGAATATGGAATACAAATTTAAGTTTTTAACACCAAGAAGTACCGGACAGAAAATAAGGACAAGTACTGAATGCATGGTTATGCGTGGTTGAGGTAGATAACTATATCCCAAAGTCTTTAACAAAAGTTATAATTGTGTTATATAATATAGCTCATTCTCAAATTCAATAAAACATTATTGATGACAAGTTAACGATGACTTCAGGGAGTCAACCAAATTTGCAGAAGCCCTCTCTCCCTCCCTCACACACAGAGTGCGCCATATACACCGGTTGTTACATATAAATTTGATTTTGGAGGGGATTACAAAGATTGACTTTATATCATCTTCTAACTGGTTCTTTATATGATACACTTATAGTTAACCCGACAAGGTTAGAGCCATCCAACTTGATTATCGGTCAAGACCCCTTTGGAACTTGGAGTGACACATAAAGCAAGATATAAAAGCCTAAATCTTTCTTTTATGCTATCTCTTTCCTTTATCTCAATAGCAATCTTTGCTTGTTACTTATCTCTTTATACCTTGTAACTAAACAGAATAAGCAACCTTGTTTTCCTACTATACATTTCGATCTAAAACTTGTTATTACGGTTTATTTGTTAGTCCCATGACTAATTTTAATGTATTTTCATTAATGAACATGATTAAGTTTTATGACTTATCATGCATCATAGGTATGAGGCTTATCAACCTAAGTTTGTAGTATTTGGGGTCATAATTTGCTTTGTTTATCATCGTGTAATGAGAGTGATGAAAAAATCTTTTTGAATAGAAATACAAATAACCAAACCAACTAAATCTTTTTATTCTAATAAAATCATAACTAGTAGGAACACGTATCAACAAAATTAACACCATATTTCTCAACATCAAACTTTTTCCGTTTTTCTCTCTTATTAAATAATCATATCATTTACTTATAATATTATATAGTTTTTTAAAATTAAAATAGTTTTTAATAAATTAAGAAAGATATCTTTTTATTAATGTTAATTAAAAAAATATTTTTTATAAAATAAGAAAATTTTCTAGAATATCAAACTTTTTTAAAGTTTAAATTTTTATAAAGAAACAATAATTAAAATTGAGATTTATATAATAAACTTTTTAAAATGACATATTTTAAAACGTTTGTTTTGAAACATAATTTTTATTCTATTTATAATAAGAAAGATATCAATCATATCTTATATTAAAATATTAATTTGTAATTAATAGATTTTCATTTTATTTAATATTTTTCTTATTCAACCCGTTTAATATACGATTTTTTAAAACTAGCAACCAATAAATTGGCTTTAGTTATGATTCTTAGGATAACAAAATAATAAAACAAATCAATTTCTTGTGAGGTCTTCACACGAAAACTAACACCTATATAAATTTACTAGCTTGAATACATGTGTATTACACGGGTTGAATTAAAATATTAAATTAAATGATTAATACGAAAAGAAAATTGTAAAATATCCATCAACTTTAGTAGTAATAAAATTTTATAGAATTTTAAAAATATATGATTTAATAATTTAATTGATAATGATAAAAGTTTGAGGTAAAATTATATGTAGATAAAATTTGAAATACATTATTAATTTAGTTACTTAAAATAATTGAGTTGTTTAAGTTGAAAATTCAATCTATTTTTTAAAATAGATAAAAAGTAGTAAAACTATTAATTTATGGCCTAAAATAAGGTAATTAGTTTTGGCGGTAAAATAATTGTGAGAACGCATCATATAACGACACGTGTCACTATTTTTTACTCTTTTATTATTTGCTACGTAAGAGCAACATTGCAAGTTATTTTGTTGCCTGACTTATTATATTCACTATATATAATTTTCTTTAGCTTTTTACCTTATTTCAATTAAAGTTAGGATCATTTTTATGCCTGGATGCGTATCACATCGACTCGAGCACCCCCTCAAACATTCTTTTACCATTTATAAAGAAAGATGCCCTTTTTGAACTTAAGCAGTTAAGCTAAAAGCCTTTAAGTTGGTTTAGAGGTTTAATTAAAATACACAAACCAACATTGTTAAAGATAATGGTATCATATTCGCAAAAACGATGCTCTCTTTATCCAATCCATTTTTATTAGGGCTGCAAACGAATCAAGCTAACACGAACGGTGTTTTGTTCGTGTTCGTTTTTTAAGAAAATAATTTATTCATGAACTGTTTACGAACGCTTACCGAACGATATTTATTGTTTGTGTTCGTTCATTAAGGGAATGAATCCGCTCATAAACTGTCCATGAACATAAACGAACGCAAATGAAAGCAAGCGAATGCACACGAATATTCTTGAACACTCATGAACAGAAACGAAATTTCCTAACACAAACAAATACAAAGCATTATATATCTTTATCTTTATATTATAATAAAAGAGTAACTAATAGGGACACATGTCAGCACCACATTCATCCTCATCATAATTTTCCCGCTTCTCTCTCCTACTTAATAGTTACTATAATTACTAATAATATTATTTAATTTATTTATAGACTAAAAATATTTTTTAATAAATTAAGAAAGGAATCTTTTAATCAATATTATTTATAAATAAATAAATTTTAATAAAATAATCTTTTTTTCAAAAACATCAAACTTTTTTAAAAATATAAAATATTTTAAAAATCAATATTTTTAAAAAGTAAAATTTTTATAAATAAAAAATAATTATAAATAAATTTTATAAAACTTTTTTTTTGAAACAAAATATTTAGTTTTTATAAACAAAAAAAATTTAAAAACTTGATATCATTATTTTGTTACATATAGTCCTTATACATAATTTCAACCGTATTTTATTTTAAAATATCGTTTTATAATTAACAAAATTTTATTTTATTTAATATTTTATATATTAAACATGTGTAATACACAGGTTATTAAGCTAGTTGATTATATATAATTAAAATCACAAACATCATACACTATCTATCACAAATAAATAAGTACTTAATATAATTATCTCAAACATGACTTTTAAGTTGACGAACACAAACATAGGTTAACAAACATATTATCGAACGTTCGCAAACATAAATGAACGAACACAACCTCTGTTCATGTTCGTTTGTTTAACTAAACGAACATAAATGAACTTCCCGTCGAACGGTTCACAAACTGTTCGTTAAACGTTTGATTTGTTTACGGCCCTAATTTTTATTGTGCTGATCAGATTGAACAATAAGTTAAGTGTTTGTTACCAGTATAGTAAAAAATAAAAGTTGACCACGGTTAATGTTGTTTCGATTAGATCTTTTATGGGATACTTCGATGTTTGATTTCGTTAGCGTTACTGCTCAAGGTAAATAAGATGGATTAATATTTGTTTGGATCCAACTTATTTGTGAAACAGAACTTTTAACGTAAGTTAACGTTAGATTTCAAATGTGTTATGAATCTAATATTAAAAATAGAAAAAATTGCATGAATAGTTCTTGTGATTTGATTAGATTGCATGATTGGTCCTCAGATTTTAAAAATTACAAAGTTAGTCCAAACTTTTATATAATAATAGCAAATTTGATCCACAAATTTTATGAAAATGTAAAGTTAGTACACACTTTTACTTTTATGTAAACATTAAGCTTTTGATCCCTAAAATTAAACTTAAAATTTAGTTTAAATTTTATAAAATATATAAAAAAATGATTGATTTTAATGCTCGTGACCAAAATTGATATAAACTTCTCAAAGTTGATATAAACTTTAATTTTTGCATGACATATTTGTCTTATTATCCTATATATATTATATATTTAAAAAGCAAATTAAATGAATAGTAAAGTTTAGTTTCTATAATTTTGATAACAAGACTTTTCATTATTTTTATTTTTAATCTTATTCTATGGTTTCTTTAAGTTTGATCACAAGCATACTTTTTAATATTTATTTAGAAATTAGAATAGTTATTTTTACCTTTTATTGTATTTGTTTATTGTTTGTGAAAACGGGGTTGGATCAAATATAATACATTCATAGGACGGTATAAATATGTTTCGACGTAAATTTACGAGCAGTGTCATATATAATATGTTTCATTTGACAGTATATACGGTTCAACGTAAATTTAATTTTAAATTCGACGGTATAAATACGTTTCGAAGTAAATTTAGTTTTATATATATGTTAATTTATCCTATATATTTAAAAAGCAAATGGAATGAATAGTAAAGTTTAGTTTCTACAATTTTGATAACAAGACTTTTCATTATTTTTATTTTTAATCTTATTCTATGGTTTCTTTAAGTTTGATCACAAGCATACTTTTTAATATTTATTTAGAAATTAGAATAGTTATTTTTACCTTTTGTTGTATTTGTTTATTGTTTGTGAAAACGGGGTTGGATCAAATATAATACATTCATAGGACGGTATAAATATGTTTCGACGTAAATTTACGAGCAGTGTCATATATAATATGTTTCATTTGACAATATATACGGTTCGACGTAAACTTAATTTTAAATTCGACGGTATAAATACGTTTCGAAGTAAATTTAGTTTTATATATATGTTAATTTATCCTATATATTTAAAAAGCAAATTGAATGAATAGTAAAGTTTAGTTTCTATAATTTTGATAACAAGACTTTTCATTATTTTTATTTTTAATCTTATTCTATGGTTTCTTTAAGTTTGATCACAAGCATACTTTTTAATATTTATTTAGAAATTAGAATAGTTATTTTTACCTTTTATTGTATTTGTTTATTGTTTGGAAAAACGGGATTGGATCAAATATAATACATTCATAGGACGGTATAAATATGTTTCGACGTAAATTTACGAGCAGTGTCATATATAATATGTTTCATTTGACAGTATATACGGTTCGACATAAATTTAATTTTAAATTCGACGGTATAAATACGTTTCGAAGTAAATTTAGTTTTATATATATGTTAATTTAGAAACTAAATAACAACTATTTTTGTCTTTTATTTTTTTTCTTTTATTGTATTTGTTTATTGTTTGGAAAAAATTGTTTATTGTTTGGTAAAACGGATCAGGTCAAATATAATACGTTAATTTTACGCTATAAATATGTCTCGACGTAAATTTATGCGTCAGGTAAAATAATATGTTTCATTCGACGATATATACGTTGCGATGTAAATTTACTTCAGAAAAGAGTTTGATCAAATATAATACGTTTCATTTTGATGGTGTAAATACATTTCAACGTAGAGTTAGTTCATAAACGAGTCGAGCGTGATTGTAATATATTTTTTCACGTTGCATACGGTGTCGCTGCATGTACTTTTTTCATGTCGTTTTGAATTGGTATACGTTTCGACATAAATTTGTTTGGAAATAGTCAGGTCAAATATAATATGTTTCCATTCAATGCTATAAGTTCGAGTTACTCTATATTTTGACGTAACTTTAGTTCTAAAACAAGTCGGGCCGAATGTAGTCTATACTCTATCACGACGTGTACGTCTGTACGATGCCGCCGCAACGCGCGGCTGGTAAAAAGCTAGTTAACTATTAATTAAATATAAAAGTACTTGTAGAATAATAACATATTAAACCATAATTTTGACCCCACAACCCTTTGTCGTCACTTGCAAATACCATCACTGTGCGTTATTCACCCCAAATCCCCCAGAAAAACGGAGATTTGATCGATTTCAGCACCCAATTCGTACCCCAGAATCATAAATTGTTAAAAAGTTAGAAACTTTATTTATGAATCGAACCATAGATGGGAGGAGTGACGTCATCAATCGCTGCTAAATTCGCCTTCTTCCCACCTACTCCGCCGTCGTACACGGTGGAAGCCGACGAGTCTTGCGGTGGCAGACTCTTTATTCCGGAGGTCCCCCGGAGGGACGGTGTTGATGTGTTGAAGCTTCGAACTAAAAGGGGTAATGAAATTGTTACAGTGCATATTAAACACCCTAAAGCTTCTGCTACACTTCTGTATTCTCATGGTAATGCTGCTGATTTGGGTCAAATGTTCGAGCTTTTTGTCCAATTGAGCCTTCGTCTTCGTGTTAATCTTGTTGGGTATGTTCTTGTATCTTTCAACCATCTGTTCAATTGATGATCTCATGTCCTGTGAGATTTGCCTAATTTAGCTAGGAATTGGTTCTTTCAGCTGTAGAATTTATGTTTTTGTTGTTTATTCATAATTGTGCATTAATATCAAGAAATCTAGTCCAGTAATTTAGGTATTTGGCTGGGTTGAATATGTCTAATTAACTTTATGGCAATAAATTGAAGCTTTGATCTTGTTCAATTCAAGATTATTGTTCATTTGTTCATGATTTCATATATTTCTTCCTGTTGAATACATTTTGACTCATTTGAAGCCTGTTTTATGCTTTAACATGAGCTTAATCTTATGTCTTTCGAGTTTGGATTCGTGTTGAAGACTTTGGGTTTGCATTTATAGGCTGAGATATGACAATTGTCGATGGAAGGATCTAGAATTCACTAAAACCGCAGGTAGTTGTAGAACCGTCTTGTTGAACCTTCTAGAGCTTTAACGAGTGTTATGAATTATGATTGTCTTGTAAATTTTATGTTTGTGGCATAATCTTGATGCTTACAGGTGTTTGGATGTGCATTGATAATGTTTATCGCAATCTTGAGTCGCAATAATCAGTTGTGTGTTGGGTAAAATGATCAGTCATTTGGATTTTCTTATCATTTAGGGTCAAAATAACTAGATTTAGAAAAACATGTGAGGGGTTGTGCAAGTAAATTGATTACTAACACAGATGCTAATTTACCGACTTATCCCTAGAGTGACCCGATCCAGTTGTTTCCAATCTAAGTTAGCTAGTTTCATAGGAGTGCCATTGTGTAATTTATTTGAGTTTAGAATTTTGCATATATCCCCATCTCCACCTAAAAAATTAAACCCAAGTTTTTAATGCATAAGTACAATTCTCTTTAAGCATGATTTGGGAAATATGCAATATTAAAAGTTTAGGAGAAGATATGCAACTGCCCCATTTGAGTTACCCAAATCAACCCATTTAGCTAAACAAATTATCCAAATAAACCCATTTCCAAGTGTACTGATTTCTTAATTCTCAATGTCTAAACTATTCTCTTATGTATATGCACAGATACGACTACTCTGGCTATGGGCAATCGACCGGGAAGGTTTGCAATCTAACTCAATATACGCACCATAGACCTTTTCAAGCATATTCATTTGATAAAAACTTTGGTTCCTAATAATATGACAATCATCCTTCCTTATGTTCATAACAGCCAACTGAGTGTAATACATACGCGGACATTGATGCAGTTTATAAATGCCTAAAGGAGAAATATGGTGTTAAAGATGATCAACTGATCCTATACGGTCAATCTGTTGGTAGCGGTCCCACCATTGATCTTGCTTCGCGTATACCCGACTTAAGAGGTGTGGTTTTACACAGTCCAATCCTCTCGGGCATGAGGGTGCTATATCCTGTCAAAAGAACCTACTGGTTCGATATTTATAAGGTAATAATAAAAACATATATATGCATATTCATATATTGATGTTCCAACTTCCATTTCATATAGTCTTGCAAATAGAAAATAATCCATCCTCTGCATTCACTGGTTTCAGAACATCGAGAAGATTGGTTTGGTGAACTGCCCGGTCCTTGTCATTCACGTAAGATTGTTAACTATGGTTTTAAACAAAACAAAATAAAAAACGGATCTCGAAACATATATAACAAAGCGGGTTTGTATCTGAATACAGGGTACAGCGGATGAAGTTGTCGATCATTCTCATGGGAAACAGCTATGGGAGCTTTGCAAAAACAAGTATGAACCATTGTGGCTTACAGGCGGAGGCCACTGCAACCTTGAGTTCTATCCTGAGTTCATACGACACTTGAAAAAGTTCGTTTTATCCCTTGGAAAGTCAAAAGGTACCACCAACGGGTCAAAGAACCCGACTGTAGATGTTGAGAATCAGAAGAAAGCATCTGAAAATGGCACCACTGGTAACGCAGCCACATTCGAGTTGCAGGCTGACCTTCCACAAGTTTCTAGAAATAGTTTAGATAGTAGACTTGAGAAGTCAAAGAAGCGAAACAAGCCTGAGAAGTCTCGAATAAGTGTCGACATGTTTAGAAGACGAAAGGGGATGGTGTGGTGATGCTTGCGGAGCAAGTATTGCGTGGGATTGAGTTATGATGGTAATACACGTATAAAGAAGGTAACTTGTTACTCAAGTTTTTTTCTGTAACTGCCTGTTGGTATCAATTTGTTATGAGAGTGAGTCTTGTTTCATATTTAGTTTTACTATGTTCAAAATTATTTGTATGCCATTGAACATAGGTCACAATGTATCCGCTTGTTTTTTAAATGATCTTTTGTGTTTGTTATCTACTTTCTGCTGTGTAAAACAAACACTATATCTGAATATGAACTGGTGTTAAGTTTCTTGTGTTTAGTTAACCGATTCATGTAATATACATTCACCAAGGAGGAATATTATTTGCTCAGACAGTTCCTTGCCTCACGGTAGATTGCTCGTAGTCTTCAAGCCAACTCGGCACATTCAGGTATGTTTTCTAGCTTTGATTCATCAGGTGATTGATTCTGGAGTTACGCATCACATGACTAGAAATCAAATTATTCTTTCTAGTTTACATGATATTTCTTACTCACCCCTTCGACTTGCTGATGGATCCTCAAGCCCTGTTCATGATATCGGGTCGATTAGTAAATCGGTTAGGTCATCCTTCTGCAATGATTCTAGGACAAATGAGACCAAACTTTCCAATTTATGAGAATTTTCATTGTGATCTTGTAAACTTGGTAAACATACCCGACTCCCCTATTCCCAAAAAGTGTCTAGTCGAGCGAATACTTTCTTTGAACTTATGCATTCTGATATCTAGGGTCCTTGCTCTATTAAATCTTCCTCCCGCATTCTGTGCTTTATTACATTTACTTACCCAAATCTCACAGTGAAGTTAGTTTAATATTTCGTGAGTTGCATTCATATGTAAAAAAACCAGTTCAATAAATTTATCAAAAACTTGCATATTGATAGTGTGAAAGAATATATGTCCTCTAAATTCTCTACATGTTTGAAAACAAATGCCGTTGTTCGCAAGTCTTCCTGCATGTATACACCTCAACAAAATGGTGTTGTTGAACACAAGAATTATTATTTGTTGGATGTTGCTCGCACAATTATGTTTCATTCTCATATCCCTCCTCGATTCTAGGGTGACGGTATCCTTACTGCTGCTTATCTAATAAATCGTAGAGTATGTCATATGTTCCCTAAAGTAACCCCATTTCCATTCGTATATAAAATTCTTGCGTGTGTAGTGTATGTCCATGATAATCATCCAGGTCTCACTTAACTTGAACTCTGAGTCATTTGTTATGTCTTTCTTGGTTACGCGTCCAAAAAGGGTATCGGTGATACAGTCCTGCTTTTCACCAATACTTTACTACTAACAATGGTCTCATTACTTTTGACTCTTACTCCTATGGAACAATTTGCTGTTATTCTCAAAAGTCTTTCTTCCACATAAGATCATGTTCTTCTATCCAAGTTGGGTGGGATATGATCATCTTAGCTTAGCTTTATTTATCTTTCTGCTAGTTTGTTAGAAAGTTAGTTATTTCTGTTAGCTTAGTTGGTTAATTACATTTTTGTATAATTGGTCTGTAATAAACTAATAATGACGATTATGAACCATATATGCTCATTTAGAAAACGTTTGCAATTACTACCTTAAAAAAACCAAATGAATCTGAATACAAATGAAGCATAATTACTCAAACCATTTACATAAACACCACACAGCAAAAAAAAACAAGTCACCAGCACCAAACCACATATCAAAATCACATCTTTTTGGTCTCATCTTCTGCAGGATCGCGAAGCGTACCAAACATCCAGTCCATCCACACCGTATAATGCCCATAGTTATGACGATAAGTTGTGTGATGAATCGTGTGGTGTCCTGCACCCATCACCGGCCATATCTTCCCATCTACACAATCATGAATATTTGCAGTCCATATTGCCTCAATAAACAACAGCCCTACGTGGGTCGAGAAATGTGTCGGCACTAGAAATAGCGTGATCACATGTGGTACCGCTTGCAATATCCCGTCTATAGGATGGAACGCCAATCCTGATCGACACACAATCATCGTACATTTAGTATTAAACGCGTCTGTTATCATTAATCAAACAAGAAGGTTTTAGAAAGAAACATACCGGCAAAAGGCGAAAGTGTGTTTTGTTTGTTGTAGATGTGATGAGTTGCATGAAGGTATTTGTACAACGGTTTGATGTCGTGCAGTTCTCGGTGCATCCAGTAGATGCCGAACTCAACAATTACGAGATATAAACATAAATTAAAAGCGTATGAGAACCATCCAACATCACTTATCCGCGAAAAACATCTGGTCCAACCGTTTTCAACCATGTACTCCGAGACCGTCGGAAGGGCACAGTACCATGGCATTGCTTTCATTGCAACATATATCTGTAGCAACATTGCTTTCCTAGAGGGAATAGCATCTGCAAACCATTCAAGATTTTAATAAAACAAGAACATATAATAATGATTAAGATGTAGTTACAATAGGTAAATTAAGAGCTATGATGAGAACTTTTAAATAATCATAAGTCATGATCGAATTTGATATTATTTTCTTTGCTTTTCGCTTTGTATTTGAAATAATACATTATAGATTAATCTTCTAACCAACACATGACACCAGTTCCAGGTGTGTGGACAAAATCCTTAACGTGTGGATTAGAATTTGAACATGTAAGAATATAGAATAACACCAAGTATATTCAAATATTTAAAAGCTAAAACAATATAATGCGTTATTTTATAACTTATATCGTTTTGTATTAAATATTTTAATTAGTAAGGGGAGAATTACTCTAAAAGATACAACATCCTTAGAAGGCTAGGAATACACAAGAGATCGACTCGTGTCTAAGGAGGGAAATTGCAAATACGTTCTACAAACACAGAAGTGTGCACCTAGGTGATAAAATACTATGACAAACTAAAAACGCCATGTATAAATTTGATGCTTAAATGTTAAAACGCCATCACCAAACTAAAAATGCTATCTACAAAATTGACGTCCAGGTATAAGAAACTAAACGTCATGTTAATTTGATGCTCAAAATGTAAAACACCAAGGAAAAATCTAAAACGTTTTGTTAAAATTAACATTTGGATGGTAAAATCTCATGTACAAAAAGTTGAAACCCAAGTCATAAAAATATGTTAAAAAAAGTATAACAATATTATACTAATATTAAAATTTTTAAAACTACGTTTTATAACGTAATTTTTACATAAAATGATAACGTATTAAAACGTTATTAATGTTTTAGAAAAACGTGAAAAAATAATAAATGTCAACAAGAGTTTGTTATTTCTATTAAACCGGCCCTACAACTTTTTACTTCTTCTCCTGGCTGCTTATGGCTCTCTGATTTTAAAATTAATAAACCAGATCACTTATTATCACTTTTAGGATAATTTCAATGGGTGATGAACACTATTCAACAAAAAGTCGTTTTCTTCAATTGTCATTTTTGTGGGCCCATTACACAAGATCCATCAATAAAGAGAAAGTGTCCGTATTCTATCACTTGTAGCAAATATATTAGGTTCAAATTCATAGATAACATGAAATTTTGTGAAGCATATGGGATCTATCTAGATGGTTTAACAAGTGTGGTTTTCTTGCTTTTATTTTGTTGAGCCAACGAGTTTTTTTAGTTACGGGTTTTTTTAAAAAGAGGATTTGGGTGCAATTTCAGCTGAGAATCACATAAATAAACTTGAGTAAATTAACATATATCCTTCGAATCAAGGTTGTATATTTGTCATTCAAAAAAGATATAAGACATTTATGAGCCACAATTATTAATTAATGCGCCTAGAATACAAGACATTAGATAATTGATTATAAATAGCTAAAAACATATTTTAGTAATTGAAAGAGAATAACCCAGTTACAACAGCTTTACTTCTTAATCAACATCTATTATTATTTTCAAGTGAAAATGACATGTTTCAAGAAAAGTTTGTTTTCTTTTCCTTTCGGATCTCTTTTTTCTGTCAAAATAAATATCTTAACGTTCAAATCTAATATCCAGCCTGAACCCCATCACAATGCACATGCAATCATGTAAAATCTTTTTCTTTTTTTCATTTAATCAATTCTCAATAGAGAATAATTAAGTTATTTTAGGATCCACCACGTTGCCACCTTTAGGCATTATGTAAGAACACCCATGTGATGATGTGAAGAATTGTTTCTTACTTTTTGTATTCTTTGATGATTCAAACACCTTATTAATGAGATATGCATAGATTAATTTATCAAACAGAGCCAATTTTAATTAAAAATTGTAAGAATGAACCAAATGCTTTATTTACAAGTATATAGTACGTGTTCACTAGAAATAAAGCGAGTGAAAATTACATAACCGTCTTATATATTAAATGTAAGATCTCTTTATAATTCAAATATCAAAATGGTATAATTAAGATTCTTTTCCATCAAATAAGACACAAAAAAGGAAACAAATTCATAGTGCATGAATTAATTTCCATTATATCAGATCATAAAAAATTAAACTCTTCATAATAAATCAGAAAATAACCTAATTTACAAAACCAAAAAAAACAAACCATGATGTGATGATGAAGATGAAAAGTATAACATACCTTTAGGAACATAAACGTTGTGCTTGTAGAAATAAAAGTAAAAGCTCCAAAGAAAACTTGAGATGAAATAAACTAGGGTTCCGGCGGTGTAATTCCGGAGCCATGTCTGAAAGAAGTGTGGTAACGGCTCCCATATCTTCTCCGGCAGCAGCGTCCCCAGCACGATCCGATTGGTCCACGACGTCTCGTCGACGAACAGCTGCAAATAGTTTTCGTCCATCGGATATCGCGGTGGAGGTGACTGTTTCCGGCCACAAGGTCGCCGGAGGTGATCAGAGGTGATCGGAAAAGAAGAGGAGAAGATGAAAGTGAATGTGGACTTTGGTGGTGTGTATCAATAGATATATAATATAGCCGCCGGTTGTGTCAATTGTGAAAGCATTATGATATTATGTTATAATATTAATTGCAAGTTTTACTTTTAACAAAATTTTAAAAGGGGAGGGCAGGGGTGTTTAAAGATGGGATTGGATATTTAGACAACCCAAAATGATAAATTAACACCTTAAATTTCTATACGTGTCGTATAGCTCATACGCGTCGTATAGTCCCATATGTGTCGTATAGGGGGTCGTATAGGGTTATATAGAGCGTATAACCCTCTGACAGCCCTCCCTGAATTTTCCTCGTTTTCAGTGTTTTCGGCCCTATACACCGCGTATGGACCCATACGCGACGTATAGGGGGGTGTCGATTTATCCAAGTGGGTGTCTGAATATTAGGACCCTTAAAGATATGGTTCTCTCAAATTCTCCTTTATTTTAATTATGGAAATTTTAGACACGCCGTAGGAAATCTGGAGAAAACCGGACCTAAACGTCACAGTTTAGCCAAACCGTGACCTTTAGGTCAGGTGTAGAAACTAACCATCACGGTTGGACCTAACTGTGACGGTTAAGGTTCAGAGAATGTTTGCACCTCGGGATTGGGTTAATTATTGGGGAAGTGTGAGTGTGTTTTTTTAGAGTTGGTTTTTAAAGTTTTGGTGGTAGTGTATATGTCACAGTTTGGGCAAACCGTGACATATTAGGTATAATATTTAATTTTTTTAATCATACTACTTTGTGTTTATTTTTATTTTATCACAAGGTCGAACGTAATCGTCACACACGAGATTGTGTTTTATGTTTATTTTTATTTTATCATATTACAAGTATCTTTCGGTTTGATCGTCATCGCTTAACCTCGTCGAAAATATAAAAACGAATATTGACATTATCATAAACATCGGTTGTGTTTTTTATTTTATCATATTACGAGTTTGTGTTTTTGTGACGTTATGACTTTGTATATAAAAACCGATATAGAAATTATAATAAACATTATATACAATTACATAACAAGTTGGTTCATACATATACAATTAACATTATCAAAATTACAAACATTGTATATAATTACCATTACAAACAACCAAACAAACACAACCAAATATAGAAAGCATCATAAATACAAGAAAAGCATTATAACTAAAACTGCATATATATACAACAAGTTTATACATACACAAAGAAACAAAATACAAACAAAATATTTATCTAACCCGCCATGTCAGTATCTCCGGCCTGACCTGACCCGCCCACACCAGATGTGCTAGCACCGTCATGCCGTAACCGTCTGGGTGGCGGTGACAACAACGGCGTACCGTCATGCCGTACCCGCCCAAACCGTGATGTTTTGTTTTCTTTTTACACAATATAATTAGCATATTATTATTATAATTATCATTTTTTATCATTATTATTATTATTATTATTATTATTATTATTATTATTATTATTATTATTATTATTATTATTATTATTATTATTATTATTATTATTCTTATTATATAATTAGACTTTTATTATTTTTTGTATTTAATATTTTTTTTTTTATTAGATAGTATTATTATAATTATTATAATTATTATCTTTTATCATTATTATTATTATTGTTATTATATAATTAGACTTTTATTATTTTTAGTATTTAATATTTTTATTTTTATTAGATAGTATTATTATAATTATTATAATTATTATAATTATTATCTTTTATCATTATTATTATTATTGTTATTATATAATTAGACTTTTATTATTTTTAATATTTTTATTTTTATTACAGTATACTATTATTATTATTATAATTATTATTTTTTATCATTATTATTTTTATTATTATATAAGTATTTAATATTTTTATTTTTAGTATTTAATATTTTTATTTTTATTAGATAATGATAATAATAATAATAATATTATTATTATTATTATTATTATAATAATAATAATTATTATTATTTTTATTTTTATTTTTATCATTATTATTATTATTATTATTATTATTATTATTATTATTATTATTATTATTATTATTATTATTATTAACTTTTATTATTTTTATTATTATTTATTTTTATTAGAGTATATTATTATTATTATAATTATTATTTTTTATCAATATTATTTTTATTATTATATAAGTATTTAATATTTTTATTTTTAGTAGAGTATATTATTATTATTATTGTTATTATTATTATTTTATTATTATTATTATTATTATTATTATTATTATTATTATTATTAATATCATTATTATTATTATTATATAAATAGACTTTTATTATTTTTAGTATTTAATGTATATATATGTTGATGTGTGTGTATGTTCATGAAAAATATACACATTTCGATATATATAGATCATAATCGGTTTAGAGACGGTGTAGAGTAGCTTTAAAACATCACGGTTTGTACACGTGCGTATGTTTGTACGTACGTCTGCGAAGATTATTTGTTCTTAACGTGTATATATGTTGATGTGTGTGTATATTCACGAAGATTATACTCGTTTCGATATATATAGATGATCGTAATCTGTTTTAAAATGTAAAAGTTAAGCCTAAAAGGTCACGGTTTGGGCTAACCGTGACCTTTATATGAAGGTACACATGACAGTAAGGTCTAACTGTCACGGTTGTTGTCAACAAACTGTGACGGTTGTTGTCAAAAACGCCACCCCTCAGACAAAATGTCACGGTTTGCCCTTACCGTGACATTTTTGTACACCATGTATGTATATGGTTATTTCCATTATAAATCAGCGAACCACTCCTAGCCCGACCGGTTAAGACGGTAGGGGAATATGGGAGTGGTGTGGGCTCGAAACCCACTACCACCGGTTAAAGGTGGTTAATTTTTAAAAATTTCTTAACGTGCCTCATTATCAGTGTACTTTTGTCGGTTAGCTATCAAACCGTCACGTTTAGCTCACGAAGTCACGTTTAGCCTTCAAACCCTCACAGGTAGGCCTAACTGTGACGGTTAGGTCTAGTGTCTCCCAAAAACACCTGTGGTGTCCCCAACAGGACCCTTTAATTATTTATTTTTATTATTCCAAAGTTATTAATAAAAACATAAAACGTATAAAGTTGATGTTGACTCGTAAGAGAGAATCGGGAAAAGTACAAAAGATTGTTTATTAAAAACAATCTTTTGTATAACATAAGTAATTTTTTAACATAAGTAATTTTTTAAAATATCAAACTTTTTTTAAAAATACAAAATATATAAAATCAATGTTTTTAGAAATTAAATTTTTTATGAACCATAAAAAAATTAAAATTCAAAGTTACAATAAGAAATTTTTAGAAAATGACATTTTTTAAAACATTTTGATTTAGAATGAATTTCTTAAATATTTTTAAAAATAAAAAAATTTAAAACAAAATTTCAAAGAAAATAATATCATTGTTTTTTTACTTATAGTATTTAATACGTAATTTCAATTATATCATATTTAAAAATATCATTTTATAATAAATAACTTTTTACTATTATTTATTTAATATTTTATTTATTCAACCCGTTTAATACACGAGATACTAACCTGGTGAATATATAAATGATGGTTCTTTAATTAATAATAAATTTATTTATTACTCTATAATAAAACAAAGAAAAAATAGCTTGCCCCCATAATACCTCCGTGGACCATAAAGCTAGCTTCTATTAAAACATTCATAAATAATCATCTTCTTCAAAATAAATACCCTTCTTCACCGGAACTCTAATATTCAAACCATTAGTTTTAATAAACCCGTGTATTACACGGGTTTAATAAACAAAATATAAATTATAATAAAAATTTATTAAGTATAAAATGATATTCTGAAATAAGATATAATTGAAATTACGTATAAATAAAAATATGAGTAATAAAACAATGATATCAATTATTTAAACTTTTATTTTTAAACATTTTTTCCAAGAGAAAAAAAGTAAACATTTTGTTTCAAAATAAACCGTATTAAAAATGTCAAATTAAAAAATTCTTTACTATAACTCTCAATTTTAATTCTTTTTGGTTTATAAAAAACCAATGCTAGGAAACTTCCGAGACTAAAGCCCCCTTACCAAGAGCACAGTGATGAGCAGGTACAGGATCCAGCAAGACGGGAATTACTTTTTAAAAATACGAATTTTAAAATATTTTATATTTTTAAAAAAGTTTGATGTTTTAGAAAAAATTCTTATTTTAAATATCTTTTTTTTAATTTACTAAAAACCTATTATTAATCTAAAAAAAGTTAAAATAATATTATTAGTAATTTAGGTAATTATTTAATATGAGAGAGAAGCGGGAAAATTTTGGTAAGGAAGAATATGTTGCTGTCACGTGCCCATTCTAGTTACCATTTTATTATAGTAAGAAGATTCCTTTTTAACCAAGATTTAGTTTGTTTTAATTTTCATATAATAATTCCCGTATGTGTATATATATATATATATATGTTAAGCTTATAAAATATGTCAATAAAAAGATATTTGATTATTAGCTTTATTAGACCCGTGTAATACACGGGTTTAATAAATAAAATATTAAATATAATAAATATTTATTAATTAAAAATAATATTTAAAGATAAGATATAACTAAAATTACGTGTGAGTAGTAACTATAAGTAATAGAATAAAACTATCAATTTTTTAAACTTTTTTCTTGTATTTTTTACAAAATAAATTAAACATTTTATTAAAACAAACCAATTTTTTTTTTTTAAAAATTTCCTTACTATAACTCCCAATTTCAGTTATTTTTTGTTTATAAAAATTTTGCATTTAAAAAAAAACTAATTTTAAAGTATTTCGTATTTTAAAAAAATTGATATTTTAAAAAAATTTCTTTTTGTAAAAGTTTGTTTCTTTAGAAATAATATTAATAAAAAAATATATTTCTTAATTTATTAAAAAACTATTATTGATCTAAAAAAGGAATTAAATAATATTATTAGTAATTAATGTAATTATTTAATAGTATAAAGAATCGGGAAAATTTTGATGAGAATGAATATGTATTTGACACGTGTCACCCCTAGTTAATTTTTTATCAGAGATTATTATATTTTTATATCTTAAAATAATGAATTTATAAATGATGGTTCTTTAGTGAGTAAATTATAAATTTTGTCCTTTACGTATACCTAAAATTATGGATTTTATCTTTAAACTTTTATAAATACACTGAGTATCATTTATTTAAAAACTTATCACACTTTATGTCATTTCTATTAATAAAAGACCATTTTGTCCTTACTCTTAAATGACGAAATCTGTAATTTTTACTAATCTTTTATTTGTTTTTCTCTTTATTTTTAGTGTATTTACTTTACTTTTCTTTATTTTTTCTCTTTTCTAATCAATTTCATTTTTATAAACTTATTTTTTTTAAATGATCACTTTTCCCTTAACCCTTAAAATTACAAAATGTGTTATTATTAATTTTTATTGTCTTTCTTTCTTTATTTTTTTTATTTTACTTTATTCACTTTTTTTAGTCACTTTAGTTTAAAAACGTTATCATAATATTAGTAATAATTTAGTTTTAATTTTTTTGATAAAATGTAACTTAAAATGACGAAATGTATTAATATTAATCTTTTATTTTCTTTCTTTATGTTTTATTATTTTATTCTCTTTACTTTTATTTATTTTTAGCCACTTTCGTTTAAAAAAATCATCATAAATATTAGTAATAATTTAGTTTTATTTTTTTTTATAAAATGTAGGTTTATCTATAGATTTTTGTTTTCTTATAAATTTATTTTTATTTCTTAACTTTTTTCATTACTTTTCTAATAAAACCAGACGACTCGATTTTTAACTTTTTTGGTACAAGATTTTTTAGTCATTTCAAATTATTTGGTTTAGGGTTTATATTTAAAACTAGTTGGAAAAAGGTAGATTTTGATTTACGATATGAATTTTAATTTTTCGTTTTCAATCAAATAGTTTGTTTTTAAATATAAATATAGTGTGATAGCTTATAACTTTAATTTAAAATAAAATATACTAAAAGGTTTCTAAACAACTACTCGGCAAATTTTTCTGTAGTTAGATACATTTTATTCAAGGTTTTATTTAAATTATTAATAATGAATTTTTATCAATGTAAATCAAAACCAAACCACTTAAAATTAAAACGAAACCAAACCAAACAATTACAATGGGTTTTGCTTAGGTTTAGTTTTACTATTAAGCTTATTGAATCTTTTAATGTAAAAATACTTAAATACTCCATATATTAATCAAAACTTAATTATACGTATAGCCCAACCTATAATAATTATAACTAAGTAAAATATCAAAAGTCACATCCCAAAATCATTTTCTAATAAATTTATAATAAATCGTAAGTCAAACTGTTTAACATAGTTGAAAATTCTTATACCAAAATAATAATAAAAAAGCACCGATGAAACAAAACCGATAACTATTTTAATTTTTATAACATAAAAAATATTTTTTTAATTCTTTAATTTGTTCTCGTACGATTAAAAAGGTAGATAACTAATTTTTAGAAACAAAAAATATAATAAATTAAAAACCTCTAAATAAAAATATATTTTATAAAAAAAATTAAAATTAATTAAGTAATAATATTTTAGATAAGTTTATTAAATAAAAAGTGACTAAAAAGATAAGATAAATAAAATAAAAACAAAATAAAAAAAAAGATCAGTTACAATTGCAGATTTCGTATTTTAAGGGGTAAGGGCAAAATAGTCCATTCACATAAAACTAACAAAAAAAAAAGTTAACTTTTGTTAGTAGAAAGAACATAAAACGTGATAAGTTTTTAAATAATGACGCTAAGTGTACTTATTAAAATTTAAGGAAAAAATTTGTAATTTACTCGTTCTTTAATTGATAATAAATTTATTTATTACTCTATAATGAAACAAAAAAAAAATAGCTTGCCACCATAATTCCTCCATGGACCATAAAGCTAGCTTCTATTAAAACATCCATAAATAATCATCTTCTTCAAAATAGATACCCTCCTTCACCGGAACTCTAATATTCAAACCATCCCTTTTTAACCAAGATTTTACTGATGTAAATCATACGGACTTTAGAGTTATGGTTAAAGCTTTGATTTTTTTTTTTTAATTTTTTTTGTTACCTTAGTTTGAAACCGCGTTTGTTGAAAACATATATGGATAGTGGAGATTGTGTGTGCCGGCGCCATTTGTCAATGATCTTGGAAGCCTCCAACGGTTGGCGATGAACAACACAAAGCGATTACGATGAATGATGGTGTTGGCTTTGTGTCTGGTAGTAGAAAGGGAAAAGGATTGGTCGGATATGGTATGATGGCTACCGGAACTTGAACTTGAAAGAGAAAAACAAGGGAAAACGAATTAGTGTGGTGTGGCTAGGATGATGCAATTAATGGTTTTAAAAACCAAAGGTTCGTCAAGTTTGTTCAATCTATAATTGAGATGTCTTATCGAATTTGAATCAATATGATAAGGGAATGGTGTAAATTATGGTGTTGTTTCACACACCCAATTGGATAAATTAAAGATTTGAATCATTGTGACCAAACATGTTATTCTATATAAAATAAAGTTGCAGCAATATGTGAAGAAGAATGATAGTTTTGAAAAGTTATTGTGATGTGACCAAACATGTTATTCTATATAAAATCTTTGTTGCAATTATATTTTTTTAATCTATTTACTTGATTTTCAAATCTACTTGATTTTCAAATCTGAACATAAACATGCATATGGTATTATTATTATTTTTTATTTTATTTTTTTTATCTTTCTTTTATTATGATATTATAACCTTTTTTTCCTTGTTGAAACTCTTATCGTCATTTTATTATTATTTTTTTATAGTTATTATTTGTTTATTGTGGTCGTATTAATATTAATAAAAATAAACATGCATTTTTGTTATTATCATTATTTTTTTCTGGTATTTCACTAACCATGTTAAGTAGCTTGTCATGTGATGATGACGATGCGATGACTTTTTTTAATTTGTGATTTGCTCTCTTTGGCTCTTGAAAAACGATAGGTTTTTTTTTTTATTTTTAATCGTTACGAGAATATTGGGCATCCAAAGATGTAGTGCACTGGTTTAATTGAGTTGCCTTTGTTCTTTTGCCTGGTTATGTTTCATTTGTCATGGCATTCATTGTCAGAACATGGGCCCAAGCTGGGTGGTTTCTAACGTGTGCAAATAGTATATGTACTTTAATAAAGATTTTTCGTACAAATTAAGTTTTAAATGGTTTTATTAATATTAAACTACACACAAAAGACAAATGTACATGTCGTATGATAATATAATGTTGGTAAAAATCGAGTATTGATACGTGCATACATTTAAACTACTTAACAACGCTTATAATTGACTATCATTTATAGTGACCAAATCTTTTTGATTTTTCTAACATAATAATTTAAATAGATAAACTAGTAAATAAAAATAAAAACATTTGGTGATTCTTTCAGTGAAGCAATACTATTATCCTAATTTAGATTATGTAACTGTGATGAATTGGTGATGTAATTAAAGTATTGATTGATGCACTTACGTTGATGTTTATAAACGCGAGCCAGTGCGAAGTTATCATAAACCGGCTCCGTGGTGACAAGGAAAGTTGCAACAAATAACTTACGAAACAACCACCGAACCCTTGATGATGTAGGTAATGTTTGTGTACCCTTTTAGCATACCCTTTTAACATATAATCTCTGAAAACATAACTTGATGTTAGAAAGAGAGTTGATCAAGTTCATTTTTAACATACCATTAATTTTAAAAAATCATAACAATTATTGTAGATATCTTAGACTAATAAAAAATAACCCGTGAATTTTTAGAGAGTTAAGTTGATATTATTTCTAATAACCATTTCTAGTTCATTAGCCATGAGTTTATTATGAAGAAAAAACGATTTCACGAATAAAAGTTAGTTCATACATCTTGATCTGAAGTGATGCTTGGCCAATCTTTAGGGGTGTGCGCGGTGCGGTTTGGTGCAGTTAATACAATTTTCGAAACCGAAACCGCGAGTTCGGTTGATAGCATTTTTTTAACCGTAACCGCAACCGAAACTTCGGTTAACCAACGGTTATGGTTAATTTGCGTTAATTTCGGTTAATTGACCAATATATTTAACATATGCTCTTAAACCAAAATATTAACTAATAAATTATTGTTAGGTTAAGTTTAGACAATTTTATAAGGGTGTGCACGATATGGTTCGTTTTTAAGGTGTTGTCAAAACCGAAATCGAAGTCAGGGTGCGCATACAACAATATGTGCGCGCGTTTTGCATTGCTTCTGTTTGTTTATGTTTTTTCTTTAATACATTACAGAATCCACTATGTAAATATATTTTTATAAATGAGAATTAGAAGGATGAATATATGAAATTCTATTAAAATCATGAAAAATATTGTGAATTTATTATACATTAATGACATTCGGTTCGGTGCGGTTAATGCGGTTAATTTGCACATCAAAACCGAAACCGAACCGCAATGTGCGGTTAATCGATTATGCTTAACCGAACTGTCGGTTAATTGTTCGGTTCGGTTAATGCGGTTAATTCGGTTATGATTCGGTTAAATCGGTTATTTGCTCACCCCTACCGATCGTAATCCTTGGTGTTGTACATAGCACCTCATTTTTTATATACTAATCCAAGTACCCCCATTTTTATCTTAACAACACTTGGTCTAATATAGAATTTGTTAGCCTCGAGCCCCTTGACTGTAGGTAACAACACTTGAGCAAATGTCATATGCTAACAGCTTCGTAGAATCTATTATTGTCATGTCATATACCATTAGTGTTCTTTCTTGTAATCGGTGATGAATTGTGCATTTGAGTCAACAAATAGAACTTTCTTAGCATCACTATCCTACCAAGTAGTTGATAAAATTTGAATGTCTTTTTTCCGAGTAAAATTAAAAGAAAAACAAAAAAACTAACCAAAGTATTAGGTCTGTCCTCTTTGAAAAGTGGCATGTCTCCGGCAACCGCGCCCAAAACTCTTGTGTGCTTGGAAGGGTATAAATTATATAATACTAACGCAAATCAAGTTTTAGATTTATAAAAATGATATTTAACTTAACACTATTATAAGCACATAGACAAGCGTATCTATCGTATCTAGTATTGGCAAGAATCAAGTATCATCCATAGGACACGTAGTGCAAGTCGTCTTTAAAAACAATATTTGGTCAATTGCATAAATTGGTTTTAGTTAAAATTAAAATTAAACTAAACATTAAACTATATTTTACTAGAATAATAGTCATCCCATTGCGATGTTGTTTCATGTGTATGTGATAGCACAGCTTCCTACATCAGCCTGTAGTGCTTCTTGTATAATTTTATGAAAAAACTCCATGTCAGCATGTTTTTGTAAACACTTCAATCTTTTCTGTTGTGAACACATCAACTCTATTAACTTCTTGTTCATCCTCTAGAAGTTAGTATCGACCATGTATGACTACTATTGAAGTTTAGGTCAATTGGGTTTAGGAAGAGTCAATCCCATATTCTTTCAATCTGGAGGTCATGAAATCAAATCTTACTTTGTGTCATATGCTCAAGGTCAGCCAAAGAGTTTATCACAGTGAGGCTTTGGGCGGTAGGTGTCCCCTAGAATGGTTGGAGGGTCAATTTACCAGCGTTGCCTTTGTTCGCAAGAAGTAGATGCTTTTTCGCCAATATGTTTACCCGGATAGCTGGGCTTATTGTATTCATTAGCCACTCAAAAATAAATAATAATTAAAATTATTTATAAATTCAATGAACGTAAAATTACATCATCTAGGCATCAAATCCTCTTGACCTTACATGTGATTGCGATGACTGATTTGAGTGGTTATAATGGTGTTCTTATGGCTAGATTTTCACTAGAGTATGCATAGATGCCTAAAATCATAAAACTTTCAACATGCATACTTAGAGCATCTCCAATAGGGCATTTTTAGCCCTTAAAAACGCCACACCATCCGTTTTTTAGAACAAGAACCATTGAGGGGTTTTGTTTTTCGGTTTTTCGAGACCATGTTCATACGCATGAATTTGAAAAAATGACACTTTTTGGGGTTAGGAGTGACAAAGGTGGGGCCGGATGGGTTGTAAATATAAGAAATAATGATGATGTGGTAATGTTTTTTGATGTTTTTGAAACACCTTATTGAAGAGATTATTAAAAGTTTTAAAAAATAAATGTTTTTCTGATGTGATAGTGACTAGACATGCTTTTTAGTGTTTTTAGAGTCTCTTATTGGTGATGTTATTTATACCTTTATAACTTGCTACCAATAGTATATAAAATGTTTTACTAAAGTCAAGTTCACAACCATCAGTCATAAGTAATCAAATATAGTCTCTGGTTATCCACCTACACAATACAATGATTATCTAGCCTAACATAATAATGAAAACGAAAGAAATCAGAAACGAAAGCAAAATCATAGATAAAACCAATTAAAGCCTTGAATCTTCAATCTTAGATATCAATATGTGTCAAATCAATGGTCATAGAAGTTTTGGGTCAATCAAACCCATGTTAAAAGTTACCTGCTTTAAAGTCTAAAAAGCTTAAACCATGGTAATGGTTTAGTTTTATTGGTTTATATCTTTTAACGCTTTGGTTTTGGTATAGAGAGATTAAGGTGGTGTTTGTTTTTTTCAAGAAGCACTTCCTGATCTCTTTTGTCTGCGCCGCACAGACCACGCGCAGACGTTGAGATCTGCAGATTGTTTGTTTTTTGTAAGACTTTTCATTAAAAAATGTCTTCCAAGGTCTTCCTGAGGTCTGCGTGAAGAAGACATTATCTAACCCCTTCTAACCACTTCCAACCTCTTCTACCCTTCTCCTTCTACCCTCCTCCTTACCCCTCACCATATTCCACCCGCCACCGGCGCCCCACCCGCCACCGCCACCGTCGCCCCACCACCGCCACCGCCGCCCCCTCCTTACCCGCCACCGCTGCTGTTTCTTGGTTTCTTTGAGGGAAGAACGAGGTGGGTTAAAGAAATGAAAGCTCTTGTTGAAGGGTCTAAAGCTAAGGGAACTAAAGGAGGAAGAAGATGATGCTGATGAGCATGAAGATGAAGTGGAGTAAGTTGAAATTGAGAAGTAGAAGGTGGGTCTGGTTAAAGATTGATGATGGAGTGATGGAGACGATGATGAGAGGTACAGTGGAGAATGAGAGGCATGGAGTGAAGAAGATGATGCTGATGGAGACGATGATGAGAGATGTTCCTCTAATTTTATAAGGTTTGTAGGTTTTAGTTGAAACCCTAAGCATAATTTATGATTTGGTTTAAGGTTTTAGTTGATTTGTGGTTTATGTAGTATGATTTGGTTTAGGATTTTGTTTGATTATGATTTTAGCATTCTGCAGATGTTAAAAAACAAACGGTCTTTTCTTGCAGACTGCAGACGTTTAGTCCACCTCTTCTGGTGCAGATGTCTGCAGATATGGTCCGCAGACCGCAGACATTTTACTGCAGAAAAAACAAACAGCACCTAAAAGCCTTTACAACGGTTTCACTCATGGCTTAACTTAAAAACCTTCAAAACCGAATATTATAACCATGAATAAACAAACCAAAACTGAATCAATATCAAATGAGCAAGATCAAATGAGCTGCAACTAAAAGCTACGATATCCCGATCAAGAAATTATCATGTAATTGTGTAATCCTTCATATGGGCTGGCTAAGTTCACGTTCAATGTCCTCCAGTGACCGCCCTTTTGTTTCAACAACACTAGCAGCTATGTACATGACAGCAACAACACAAATGGACCCGAACCCAAGGTACACTTTGCTTATGCCAAATTTAGTCACAACACTCAAGAAACACAAGCCGATAAAGAAGTTTGATATCTGATCAATCATAAAGTAACCATTTATTAGTCATTAAGTCTGCATTAAAATGCGGTTTACGCGATTCATGACTTACCCAATGCATGCCAAGTGACAAGGCGACTGCTTTTGCTCTTATTCTGGAGGCAAAGATCTCGGGTAGTAAAAGAGCTGGGACTGGACCAGCACCAAGTGAGAATGACAGCACGTACCTGTTGATTACCATGGTCAGCCATCATAAGCAGATTTTTTATGTAAAGCTAAGCTAAGTCGATAATTTGACTCACAAGATGGTCCCGATGACAGCAAGTGGTCCGGAATATGGTGTGAGAAGCTTCCAAGAGAAGGACAAAGAGAGCAGAAGCATCGAAGCAGCCTTTACCCCAGAAAAAATCAATAAATCTACAAAAAGAAAAAAAAATGTGTGGACTTTAATGTAAATATGAAACGTATAATACCATTCCAGTAAAGCTTGTGATGAGAAGACTTTTGCGTCCTTTTTTATCCATTAAAGAAGACGCGATTATTGTGCCTGCAAAAAGGTCAAAACTATGGGTAAACTATAATGTTGTAGCTGCTTATTTAGAGGCAAAAAACAAAGATCAAGCTTATTTAACCAAAAACATTGGCAGCCCCAACTAAAGCACTTGCTGCAACATCAGATGTAACTCCAGCACTGCGGAAAACTGAAGTCGAATAATATACAACAGCATTTATTCCAGCCAACTGTTGAAACAAAAAAAGGCCCGCACCAACGCTGACAACTGTCATAAAACCATCAATCATTAGTCATGACTAATTAAAGCTAAAGCACGTGCAATGAACTCTGATTTCTAACTGTTATTATCTTAGTATACCTTTAAAATACCGGGAGCTGAAAAGATCAAACCAACCAGCATCTTGTTCTTCTGAACCATGACACGATGCACTTAAATCTTCCATAAGCTCTGTGACCCTATTCTTTCCATATAGTTTTCTAATTGCTTGCTCGGCTTGGGAAAGTTTCCTTTGCTGAAAGTAAATCTTATATCAGTTTTATCAATGGCTAATGTAGTACAAACTTGATTAATAAAATGTAGAAATGATGCACATAACAAAATAAATAATGGGAAACCTGAACAAGCCAACGAGGACTCTCGGGAGAAAATGCCATTCCAAGTGCCAATAACACAGAGGGGATAACAGCAACGCCAAACATTGTTCTCCACCATATAGGGTTTCCGGCTAAGGGTAATCCAGCTACCAAAGCCGCTAGAATCCCAATGCAAATGAACAACTGGTTGATAGTTCCAAGTGTACCTCGAATTTCAGTTGGTGAGATCTAAAAGAAAAGTGTTATCCTGTTAGGTATGGATTGTAAGGATGTTAACAGTTGACGGGAAAGTCAGAATAAGTTTATAAACAATTTACCTCGGATATATACAGAGGGACAATAGCAGATGATATGCCAATTCCAATGCCAGAAAGCAAGCGGCCTATTATCATGGTTTCTACGTTCTTTGCTGTGGCACTGGATAAGTTATGTCATATTAAATAAAATTATATATAAAAGTATTGGGAAGAATTAAAAGTATATCTAACCAAAGAATAGCTCCAATTGCAAGTGGGATTGCATCCAATACAGAAGTTTTTGTTCTACCAAAATAGTCTGCAAGTGAGCCCCCTGTAAATGAACCAACAGTGGCACCAGCAAGAAGTGTGCTAACAACCCATCCTAAAATGAAAATAACAAGACACTCATTTACAGAGAAAAGACTATTGAAAATTCAGTTACAGGTGGCAAATCGTGACACGACACAAAAATAAATAGGTTAGCAACCCGTTTAACCCATTTATTACAATTGGTTAACCCATTTATAACTTGATTGCAGCCCATTTATAACCATCCAACCCATTTACAACCCGTTTTACTCTTTTACATATATGGATTATACAAGTCATGTCCGGGTTATACTATTATAATTGAGTCTGGTTTAGGGTTGATGTATTTGACAGGAACAAATATATCAGTCTAATTCGCTACAACTTACCTTGTAGAACAGTGTTTTCCACAATACCGAGATCTTTTGCAAGGTACTCCAGTGCACCATTCACCACACTGAGAAAATTTTAGTAGTAATTTAAGTGAATGACTTTAGTGATAAAGTAAGAATCTAACAATCTTAAGTTACATACCCTAGATGATATCCAAACAATATGGCTCCCAGACTAGCAACACCAACATATGGCAAAACTGAACCAGAGGATTTTGATTGGCTTTGGAGAGGAGAGCTTTCTTGAATATCTCCACCTAGCATATAATCACATTTCTTGCTCATTAGAAAGTAATGACTGTATAGCAAACAGCAACAACTAATAACAAAGATTGTTCTATTGGTCATGCATCTATCACCCTACAAAAATGAACAGCAAATTTCCAGCAGTTCAAAGGTTTATGACAGCAATCTCTTACTTACAACAAATAGATACAAGAATCATAACAAAATGTGAGAAGAGTGAAGCTGCAATAAATCTGAAGGATCAAATGCAGCTCCATTCTCTGGTTGATCCATTGAAGTCACCGCAGTTGTCTTTCAGCAAAAACAAATGATCAAACACGTAGAGTGCAAAATGAATCTATTTAACAAAGATCAAATTGGAAGAAAACATGATCCAGCGTGGATAACTGATGAATTCAAGGATCCAAATTTCACTCTAATAACAAGTAATTTCCAGTCAAAGATACAACAACAATGGAGAATCACAGAGAGTTAAAATCAAGTAATCAGAACACAATATCAAAATCATGAAATTGTAAACTAAATCGGTGAAACAGAATCACAAACCAGAAAGTTGAGCCTTGACTGATCTGGTTTTGGCCGATGATCGGAAACCTACGCGACCAAGCTCAAGGGCCATAGGATCCGACCCGAAGCTCAACCCGAAACAAGATCGGCTTCCTCTCTGACTCATGCAGACAGTGATTGCTCTGTTTTTCAATCGTTTTAAGCCTTGATCAACCCGAAGGTTTTGAACATGTATAAACTCACGTTTCCTCTTATGCCCAAATTTCTAGCGTGTATCTTAGATTAGACCTAAAGTCAAACATTGAAAACAGGTAGTAAAAGTCAACATATCGTGATGTGGTGTAAGTATATTGTCCATGGATGCAATGCTGTTCATGAGATGGATTGAAATTAAAATTTAGAGACTATGTTGTTGGTGATATGTAACTCGAGGAAGACGACGTGATTTGTGTTGGATTGCGAAAATGCTTTGGAGACAAACCGCGCAAGCAATGTTTTCAGAACCGGATCGGACGTTGAACCGGATGTTTTACTGGTTTGATGGTCGGACCAGTCGGACCAAATTTAATAACCGGATGACGTCATAATTATATATTTAGTATATTATATATATAGTTATATATATAATTAAATATAAGTAATTTATATATGTATTTTATAGTTATATATAAAACTTAAATATATTTTTATATCCAACATACTATTTATGGTTCAACACTCCGTTTTTACCCATTAAAATCAAAAAAATAAAAAAAAATACAAAAACCGGTATGGTTTCCCGGTCCGACCAGCGGTTCGGGATGAACCGGCCGGTCCGACCGGCCAAAAACGAATCAATGAGAACCGGACCGGCCACCTAGCCGATCTCCGGTCGAACGGGTCGGATCGGCCGGTCCACTCTGGTCTCAACAACATTGCGCGCAAGGGTAGTTCGTTTATTTTCACGAACAAAATATTTTAGTTAAAGTTAAGTTAAACAAATGAAAATAGACATATGTCGTATTCGTTCATATATGTTCATGAATATTCGATAATGTGTTTATTTACGTTCGTTTGTGTTCGTTTATTTAAAGATTTTATTTCTAATAATTGTATTAAGTATTTATTTATTTTTGATGGGATTTTTATAAAATGAATGTATGATCATTTGTATTTTTTTGTGTTAAATAAACTTTTGTTTGTGTTCGTTTATTTTCAAAAAACATTTGTTTGCGTTCGTTTGACTTTGTTTATGTTCGTTTAATTATTCGATAAGTGTTTGCGAATAGTTTATAAGCAGGTTCATTTTTTAATAAACGAACACGAATAAGAAATCTCGTTCGGTAAGAGTTCATGAATAGATTATTAATGAACGAAAACGAACAAGACTTTTTAAGATTTTATTCTTTTTTCTTTGAGAAAACAAATTGTTGCATGTATATTTCTCCTATTTTTTAGTTAAAGGCATCATTTTAAAAATAAAATATATTTTATATTTAATACCTTGTAAATAAGAGTTAAAGTGAGAGTTATGTTAGTGGAAATCTTTGATATTTTATCGTGATTAAATATATGATTGCAAATTGTTGGTCTTACACCAGGGGAAGGTGTCGTAGCCATGCCATCAAGTGTTGTTGTGTCGTTGGAGGTGAGCTGGTCTACCACCTTGTGTCGTAACACTCTCATAATTCCACATACCACCGGCGTCATCTCATTTTTGTCATTGGCCTTCTTCAACACCATACTCCGAAAGATTTCAACCTTTTGCAGTACCAATGTGGGTGGGATGGTATTCTCGCACGTTACCCCGTTCCAAATCTACACCACCTTAACATTGTTGTCACGTCCTTCCACTCCCTTTCCATGGAGCAAATATTTTAGTTTTCATCACCTTTAGTATGATTTCCTATAATTTTTTCTCATGAGAATGTGTAATTGGTATTTGATGTCAAGTATATCTTATTATCGTGTATTTCTAGTCCAGAACAACCTCAATGGATGCAATCAGTATTCAGTACTTCAACTGTGGTCTGCGGGTCGTCTTCTTGTCTTCTGGGAGTATTTTTTTTTTTCTAGTTCTAAAATTTTGAGCAATATCTAAATTTGTGTATCTTTTAGAAAGTTTTTATATCTAGTTTAATTTTTATCTCTATTCAATTAAAAACTCCTCCTTGTTCATCATCTTTTCGTTTTGCAAAACTCACAAAAATATAAATAAAACAGTGACACTCTAAATTTATGAAATAAAAAATAAAGTTAATTTCAGTTTCGCTCCCTATGGTTTAACTAAAATAATTATTTTCTTCCAGAAAATAAAAAATATTAATTTACCCCTAAAGTTTTCATATGTTATTTTAGTTTCACTCTAAAAGTTTTATTATTTTGGATAAAATTAAAACAACTAATAAAACTTTTGAATTAAAATTAAAACAAAACTTATGAAACTTTTAGAGATAAATTAATATTTTAAATCTTTTAGAGGAAAAATAATTATTTTTAACAAAACTCAAGTAGTAACATCAAACTTAACTCTAAAAAGTATGTGTTAAATTTAATTAATATAGATAATCTATATCTATATCTATATCTATATCTATATCTATATCTATATCTATAGTATTTAATAAAAGAAGGTTTTTTTTGTCACTTGTCATTCTCTTAAACCACCACTTTGACACTTGTCATTATTTTAAACAATCTCACTTTATTTTCACTCCAAAAGGGTATTATAGTAATTTAAACAATTAAACTAATTTCTCTCTTTTAATAAAAATTAATTTTATTAATTGATAAATTTCTCTCTCTCATCTGAATATTTTAAAATCAAGCTATGTTTTTAAAATTAAACTTTATTAAGGAAATCAAAAATCACATCTTTTTAATTTTTATTAACATAGAAATCATAAAAAAACAAAATTTTTATATGATATGAAATTTTCTAAAACACTAAACTTTTTTTACAAACAATAAATTTTTATAAAAAAAATCTTAACACGAATGTTTAAAAATGAAACTATTTAGATAAGAGAGTTAAAAAAATAATATAATTGTTTTATTTCTTGAACTATTACGTATATATAATTTTAATCATATCTTATACATAAAACATTGTACTATAACTTTTCGTGCTTATTAACAACTATAATCCATTTAATAAATGGATTTATAGTCCATCTATTTATCCGTATATCTATTTATCTATAACAAAAAAAAAATCTAAAATAAAACTTGACACAATTGTAAGTTTTATCATACTAACTTTTTCATTTCTCTTTATAATAAATACTAATAATATTACTCATACCATTTTCAAATTAAAAATTATATAACTTAATAAATTAAAACCTATTTTTTTTATTAAGAACACACTTTTTAAAAACAATAGTTTTATAAAAATACAGAATACAACAAACTTTTTTTAAAATAAATTCATTTTTTTAAAACAAAATATTTAAAACCCATATTTTTTTATAAAATAAAAGTTAAAGAAAAATACATTTTTATTTATTTACTTAAAGTAGCTCTTGATATGCAATTATAATTATATTTTATTTTCAAATATGGTTTTATACTTTATAAATTTTTATTACAATTATTTTGTATTTTATTTATTCAACCCGTGTAATACACGGGGTACTAACCTAGTGGAACATGAATGCAAAGAATGTAGCATAATTCAAGTTGTTATATTCATGGTAACAATTACCA
Source organism: Flaveria robusta (assembly GCA_025506415.1). Classification (NCBI taxonomy): domain Eukaryota; kingdom Viridiplantae; phylum Streptophyta; class Magnoliopsida; order Asterales; family Asteraceae; genus Flaveria; species Flaveria robusta. The sequence goes on along the minus strand of CM046469.1, from coordinate 17,990,861 downwards.
TTTCATTACAACATTAGACAACTTTCTAATGAAACAAATTGCATTTTGCTCAATGAACCAAAAGGAAAATGCTACTACTCCCCTAAAGATATATCATCTCTGATCTTTCAAATCCATCACTTTGTACATATACTAGACCTACTTCCATCTTCATTTGTACCACCAAAAAGAATTACTTCACACCCGAAAAACACCAATCCCACTCGCAATATCGATCACAACTTCATCGATCAAAGTCTGGATGATATCCCATTCGACTTTAGCACCAATCTCGTACGCTTCAATCTCAAAATCTGTCCATTTTCCTGAACAATGGCTCATGTCATCCAAGTCCATATCTACCTGCAGCTCATCTGATGTCACACCCATCCACTTTCTCACCTCATCCACGACATCACGAACTAAATCATCAAAACCCATGAACCGAGGGAGGTTCATCCATGCTCTAAATCCACATTTCGTGTATTGGACATATTTTGACTCCAAATATTCAATTAAAAAATCAAAGACGAAGCGTTTCAGTTGAAGTTCTGAGTTCTGAGACCCAAGAAAGTTTCCTAATCGGGTCCTCATTACATCTGCAAGGGTGTCTAGTTCAAGTATAAGGTCACATATGAAGAAAGAATTTATTTCAGTCGCGTTATGTGTCATTTGATTGCGAAGGACTAGCTCAGAGTTAAAGATGACTTCTTTTATGTTTCTGCTCATTCTGGAATTAACGAGATCCATGCTGCATAATACTTGTGAAATATATGTTAGAAGATCGGCTACAAACTTGTTATGAGTGTTGTCTTTTCTCAAGATGGGGCGAGAATAGAAAGGGTCGGTCTCTGATTCTTGAAACTGTGATTCATCGTCGTATGAGTAACTCATGGAGTCCGCGTGTTGTGTACGTACTAGAATCAGAAGATGTAGCAAAAAGTTAAAAATACAATTGTTAGTCTTTATATACAACTTCCAAAGGTTAAGTAGGTGGCAAAATGATCAAACAAGGGTATCAAGTTCGGGTCAAAAAGGGTCGGGGGCTCGGGCCTATGATTAAACAATGTAGTAGGCTTTTTTCATTTTAGATGCATAACATGTGACAGTTACCCATTTCAACCCAACCCGTTTTGCAGTAACTGATAAAAGGTTCAAAATCAACATTTAACTATGTACTGCAAGAACCTGAAAACAAATCTCTTACCAGAGCTATCTTCCAAACTGCTGGAGCAGCAGCTGTCATTTGAAAATGAAGCTTCAAGCACCGATCCCGGGCTATGATGATCGTTATTCTTGGCCCGAAGTAACCCGTCTATCTTTTCAGATTTCAGCTGATAATGAAAATACAAAAATTATGTCAAGATGTACACAAACACGCGGCAAACTAACACAGATGAAGGAAACATACAGGCTGCAAACAGAAGCTGCTGTAGTGGTCAAGCCTGCAACTGCGATGGTGAAGAAGATGGTTCCTATTTATTCCTGAGTCATATGCTGCAAGTGTCGAAGAGAACAGTTTCTGCGCGCTTATAATTTCATCACTCGGGTTTGATGTAAACCTTTTGCGTGAAGACGTTTTACAAGGAGATGCATTCAGGTTGTTCCCTCCTCTCTCTACTTTCACTTTCCTAGGGACTTCACATCTGTTCTTCATTGGCGAATTGAATCGAAATGCTATCCCATAGTCGCTGTTGTTGTTTCCAATATGTCCCTGATAATCTGGTTGCCAAATAAGCCTGTTAACAGAAAAACTGTCCACACCACAACTTTCCCCTTGTCTTCTGGTACGTGTCACTTGCCTTTTCGGCCTTGCAGGCGAGCAACTAACACGCGCGCTTTCAAACTTACCACTAGTGTCAAACTTCATATCCTCGCCTTTAGCTGGAGCCCTAGACCGCGTTCGACCACTTAAACCCCTATTCAATGCAACACAGTCTCTGGTGTCACTACTGTATGAAAAACAGTTCAGTTTCAACTGATCTCTGTTACTTTCCTTACAATAAGCTGTGGGTGCCTGATGGTCTGTTAAGTGCCACCGCCCACGGTCAACAGACACACCATCGATGGAAAACTCGCGCTTTTGATCATGTCTGGAGTTGCTACTATTCGGTGACGCTTGAGAAGGGCTGACTGAATCAAAGACAGATGTCTGCACATCCCTCTTTGATGCAGACTCTGCAATATCAATCAAATTGCCACAGTTTCTGCAAGATGCTTGTGAACTCAATACACCAAGACCTTCACCCTTTGCGGGCTCCGTTCTGAGTCCGTTTCCCTGCGGTCTGCTCGCAGGCTGACCGTAACCGATGCTATATCTAGACCTGTTTCTACCCTGCAACCCAGGTTCTAAAATCCTAGTAGCCGCACCAATTAACCGCGATGCATTCCTCTTCGAATGATGACCAGTGCTCTTAACAGGCGAAGCGAGCTTCGGGTGATGATGCTTTCTAGACTGAGATAACACATTCTTTAACTGCAATGCTTCAGCTCCAAACCTGCTCACAGATCTCCCATCCACCATTCCAGTCTTCTGAAGCTTTTGAGGCCTCAATTCATGGCTTCTGGATTCCTTTTCGAACATGCGATTATCACCCGCAACTTTCTCCCTTCTCCCACCTCTGAATTCGCCTGAATCGTCTTCCTGAAGCTTATCGCGGTGGCGCTCGGGTGGCATAGACTCTAACCCCATGAGTCTAGCAACAAGAGTAGGGGTTTGAACTCCATTAACACCATTTTTGTTCTTATTTGGGAAGCCCCCACTGTTTTCATCAGCAATCTAAACACAAAAAACACAAGATTATAATATGATAATATGAGTTTAACTATTAGAACCAAACATTTGATCGAATGCGAATGCAACGTACCAATCGAAGCTTGGGCTGCTTCTCATCACCTCCAAACATCTTTGAAGCTTCTTTTGCACGATCTATCAAACCAAAACAACAAAACACAGCAAAAGTGTTTCAAATTCGTATCAAAAGTCGCTAAATTAAATGATTTTGAAGCATATGAAGTTGCAGGAGTTAACCTGGTGGAAGCAATCGTTTGGAGAAGAGCTTCTTCTTCGTCAACCTTCGGTTCCAATCGAAGAGCTGAAAGAACACACCAACACAACCACCATATCGTCGATGGGTCTTCTCTACAACGGCTAACGACGACGACGTTACACTCGCACTATCGTTCATCTTCTTCACCAAAATGTTGAAAAAACAGAGCCTATGATTTCCCCAATTTCTGCTCAAAATCTAACCACATTTTCTTCAGATATATCAAATTCTCTTGAATGTTTAACAGTTTTTCACTTTTTATTGGTCCAATTGCGTTACAGAATCTCTCCGGCAAGGGGGAACTTTGAAGATAATGATGAGCACAGAAGACAGAGGCTAAAATTGACACGAAAGAACAGAGGAATCTTCTGCAAAACCGTACTCCAAAAGCATCAATCAAGAAAACAACTTCACGTTGGCTGCTTAAATCAACCGTACGTCTCGTCACCGATGCTTTTGCTTTTTCACTTTTGCTCACAAGAAACAACTACCGATCTGACAATGTTGTCAGCAGATACAGAATCAAGAAAGTAAACCCATAATAAGAAATCTTGATTTTTGACTGTAAATTATGATCACTGGAGTAATAATGGCGGAGTGTAGATGATGATGATGATGATGAAAGACGTTGTACAAGAGTGTTGTTATCTTGTGAAAAGGGATTGTTTGGGTTTTCAATTTCACTTTTACAGGGTGGGTTTTGGAGGGAGTAAGGGTTGGTGCGTAGGATAAGGGGGTGGGTGCGTAGGATTAGAAGGTAGAATGTGACAAAACTTGACAGCCCACACCACCACCAAGAAGCCAAGGAGTGAGCAGACAGGCAAGCCACCATAAGTCAACATAGTGAACTGAGCTTTTCAACTTTGCGTACATCTATGTAAATGTTAAACTATGAAAAATTATTATATTTAATAACATTAAATTATTAAGGGTGCAAATATTGATACACATCAAAATTATAAATCAACATTCGGATTTTTATATGTTTCGTATAAACTTATACATGTCATGTATTCTTATACAGGACGTATAATCTCTTTGGCAGCCCTTAAAATTTTCCTCATATTCAGTGTCGAAATTTGTTATGCGCATCGTATATAGATATATGTGCCGTATAGGTCTATCTAAGGCGTATGGCCCTCTGACAGTCTTCTTGAATTTTCTTCATTTTCAATGTTTTCAACCATATACGCCACTTATAATGCTATACGAGACATATAGAGGGTGTCGATTTATGATGTTAGGTGTCTTTATAGTAGTACTCATTCTTAATCTTTGAGTTAATGATTTATAACATATTAACTTTAGCACATTAATAAAAATAAATAAATATTAAATAAATAAAAAGTTTTAATTATAAAACAATAAAATAAGATAAAATATAATTAAAATTACGTATTAGTAAGACTATAAATAATAAAACCATAATATTGTTTTCTAAACTTTTTTGTTTATTTTAAAAAAATAAACACGCTTTTACAAAACAAACTGTTTTAAAAAATATCATTTTTAAAATTTTATTATTATAACTTTCAATTTTAATTAATTTTGTTTATAAAATATTTACTTTTTAAAAACATTTATAATATTTTGTATTTTTTTACTTTTGAAGTTTTAAAAAAGATTATCATTTTATAAAATTTTATTTCTCTAGAAATAACAATAATAAAAAGATATATTTATTAATTTATTAAAAAAACTATTTTTAAACTGCAAAATAATTAAATGGTATAGTAAGAGTAAATTACACGGACAATTTCTAGGGTTTGCACGTATTGCAACTTTAGTTCCTATTTTTAAAAAAATTACAGATGCAAACATGAACTTTGCATGATATGCACACCGATAGTCCTCAACGCTAACCAAGGTTAAGTTTTCTATTAAGTTAATGTAAAATTACCAATATACCCTTAAATTTAAAAAATAATAATTTCTAAATAAAACATAACTAACTCATCCATCACACCTCACCCCCTCCTTCCATCTTCTTCACCATCACCACCACCTCTCCACCAACATATGAAAAATCAAGCACCACCATTGGTCTAATTCTCTATCTCTCTCTTCTAAGACCACCTGTCATAATGGCACCTTTCTCTCTCTCTCTCTCTCTTCTAAGACCACCTGTCATAACGGCACCTTTCTCTCTCTCGCTCTCTCTCTCTCTCTCTCACACACACTCTCTCTCTCTCTCTCACACTCTCTCTCTCTCTCTCACTCTCACACACACACACACACTCTCTCTCTCTTCATATACGATGAACTAGGTTGTCATCGTGTTTATTAGTAGCTACAGGTGGTTGTCTGATTGCGTGGTGGTGGATCGAGGGTGCAGATAGTGACGGTGGTGGAAGGTTGAGGGTGCTATAGCGACGGTGGTCATGGGTCGAGGGTGCAAACAGTGACTGTGGTGGTGGGTTGAAGGGTGCTGAAAGACGGTGGTGATGGGTTGAGGGTGCAGGCGACGACGGTGGTGGTAGGTTAAAGGTAGATGTGGCTGTGGTGGTGGGTTGAGAGTGGGATAAGGGTCTAGGCGACTGTGGTTGTGGGTTGAAGGTGTAGGCAACAATGATGGTGGTAGGTTGAGGGTAGAGGCGACGGCGGTGGGTGTTGAATGTAGAGAATTACAATGTGGAGAAGAAGATAAAAAAAAGGATGGGTATTTTGGTATTTTTAAAAAGCTTACATAGAAACTTAACCTTTGTTAGTGCTAGAAACTGTCAACATACATTCTTTACATATTTGAACCCCGCATTTGTGATTTTTGAAAAGTAAGAACTGAATTTACAATACGTGCAAACCTCAGTGACTGTACGTGTAATTTACTCTATTAGTAAGTAATGTGGTTATTTAATATAAGATAAAACCAGAAAAATTTTGATTAGAAAAAATATGATATTGCTATGTCTCCCCATAGTTACCCTTTTTCTAGAGTAGATATATTTTTTAAACACGTGTTATGGAGTTATGGTGGAACTCCTTGTGGCGACGTTGATGATTTGGCATCCTAAGAACAAGGGAGTATGTCAACACTGCTTTTTCTCATGGCGTCATATGAAAGTGGAAAGTGGAGTGGAAGTCTCTATTGTTTAACCCTCCATGCTACAACCTCATCTAGTCGTTGGTCTAATTACGAAATATTTACTTACTTTTTACTTATATTTAACAATTATGAAACTTTATTATTATTTAGTAATTCGATATTTTCACTATTGACTCTAATGAATCTCTTAAAAATTATTTATTGTTGGATGAATTTTTTCCCATAAGAGCACCCATCACCCGGTGTCGTGACCGGGAAAAATTTGGGGAAACCCAACCTTGGGTGGGAATACATCCCAAGTCCTGATAAGAAAATAAACCCTCCGACCCGGTGAAAATCTTCGGAATTCAACAGCTTCTTTTGTTTAAATGCAACTTGTATTGTATCATTCATAATGCACATTGAAAGAATGCGAGAAAAACTAAAACGACACCATGCAAAATACAAAAGAAAAATAAAGGGGAAAAAATTTGATGTGACAACAACATGGCAACACGGGGAAACCTAGAACGGCTCTTCACCTCTCTTAGTAGGGAATACAAGAAATCTTATTTTTTAACATTTTCTTTTCTACTCTCTTTCACTCTTAAGAGTGTTTTTATTTTAAATAAACCCCAGCAATTCTTTCAATACGGCTAAGTCGTATATCTATATTTTGATCCAAACCTATTTCTAACCTTGAAGCTATCTTTTGTCATGTGGAATCAATACCCATTAAATTTACAACCTGATACCCATTAATTAAATATGTCTTCATTCTCCAAAAGCAAGAGCTCTAAAAAACCAATGCTGGTTGAAGTGGCGATCTTGCATCCGCTCAACCATGGAATTTGGACGAGGAAGCAGCTTTTGGCTTTAGCTCTTGCTATGTTTCGGACGACACCCTAACAGGTAATGTTTAAACTACATGTATCAATTAATATTGTTGTATTATGTAATATTCAAATGTATATTTTATTGATATGATTTTATTTATATTTTTATTAAATGTTGAAAAATGTGTCATTGTCCAAAAGGTAGAGGTATCAAGTGTCAATTGAACAAAAAAGTGGCCATAGTGATATCAACATGGGTGTTCAAAATTAAATATCCGAAATTCGGATATTCGATTTTTGAATATTCAAATTTCGGATAGTGTATTTCAATATCCGAATTCGTATCCGAAATTTCGGATATCTAAACGGATATCCGAATTCTTAAAAGATAAGTATTATTTTAACAATTTTTATAAAATTTTAATAATTTTTATTGAAAAAACTTTGGGGGATCTGAATTTCTTATAAAAATATCCGAAATATCCGAAATTTCTGAAAAACACTATTCGAATATTCAAATCTGAAATTTCGAGTATTTCGGATTCAGTTTTTTGGATATTCCGGATTTGGTTTCGGATTCAGATATTTTTGCACAACATAGAATAACATAGATATCAATATTTTGTAGGTGACTACTTCTCAATATCGTATACAAAATAAAGGCTCAAAGTTTAACCACATAGTGGCTTGAGATATTGTAAGACGTTCTATTAGGTAGCCATTGGTTCCTGAAATGAGTCAAAGAAGTCTAGTCTATCCTCAAAACGAAGAAAGACGTTCGATTCCAACGAGTACAATACAAGTGCTTTGAATGCATGAGGGACTCCCTTTGATGTTAATAATAACGATGAGGAGGAGAGCTCAAACGAATCATCATGACTACCATAAGAATATAGGAAAGAAGTTATCTTCGTCAACCGGCTCTCTACGCAAAATTATGGATACTTTATAGGTTGGCGTAGTTTAATAATATTTAACTAGCTGTTTTCTATCCCGCGCTTCGCGGCGGGTTTTAATCGATTATTACACAGCGCGATAAAGGCTCGGAAATGGCAGCTTGTTATGGCTGCAAACTAACCGTTTACCACGCCAAAACACAAACTCAAAGGCCGTTCGTTTATTGTCATCGCCTATTACCCATCTTTATTCAAGTGCCTAAAAATACAACACAGTGCAAACAAAGTCAATCTTATAAGCAACATTATAAATAGTCTTCGCGAATATTAACGACAAACAATAAGATGTGTATTCGACAACCGTTCATTGTATGCGCGATAATCGATACGGACAAATTAATTTGATGGGTAACCAGGGCTCAGAATAGATGACCAGTTGTGGTTGCAATGCAAAAGCAATGCCATACCAAACAACACATACTGATTTCTTTTTCATCATAGCCTTCAAAAGATTACTTGTGCCTAAGCCAACTGGTGCTGTGAACAACCGTTTGACATAGGTAACATAACAGCACCACCAACACAAACCAGCAACAATATTCAGGATGTTTGGAGGCACAGAAACACAACCTTGTCGTGGCCAAAATGCAACAAACTCTCAGATTCACTGAATTTGAGCATCATATAGCAAAGAACATAAACCAAGAAAACACCAAGCAATCTGTTGTAATAAAATATCATTTCCAAACAAAACCAAAGGTTTGTGTCCATCAGGTCTCGGATGCACTTAAACCCATCGTCATCGACCAAATCATGAAAAGCAAACCAAACCGTAACAATCAACAGCCTAGCAGAACGATATGTACATGGCCATCAGTCACCGTAGATCAACATCAAACGGGGGTCTGAGATCCGGATGCAACCAGATCTCAGATGTATCGCAAAAGACTGTCATTGGTGGTAACCATAACTGATTGCGCCCTGCATCCAACCAGAGGAACACCACCGTAATAAAGGAGGCAGTGCTCAAACCCTAGTCGGCATGACCCAATCAGAGCTCGAAACACCGAGAATAAAGGAGACGGAGGCTAATCAGATGTGGCAGCCGAGGGTCGCGTCGCCGGAAACGGGAAGCCAAAAGGCGAATTCCCTCACCCGACGGCAACCCCCAAAATCCGTCACAACCAACGTCGGCGACACCATGCGTCGACGGCAAAGAACCACCGGCTATGTCACCAGAAACACTCAAACATGTTCGAACTTGCCGGAAAACTCAACACCCGTCGCCGATGACCAGACCTACCCACTAAAAATCGGTGGTTGCATGGCCAAATCGAGACATCCGGCACCAACACAACCTACCTACCAGCAGGAGCCACCACCGTTAACGACGGTGGAACTCTCACCGCGAGAGAGAACCGTAGGAGTAACGGCACCTAGCACCGGCGACTTCAACGCGGGTCATCGGAAGAATAAAGAGGAGCGACCGCCATGACCGTCGACAAACGGCGGGGAGCCGCCGCCTGCCCCACCTCGACCACGGATGAGAACCGTAGAGGCAACAGAACCCACAGCCGCCACCATCGCCATTGGCACCTCCGGCGAACACCAAGACACTAACACCGCCACCACCTAACACGCCGGGAGCTTTAAAGAAGAGGCACGATTTTCGAGTGAAAATGGAAATACCGAAAGTGCCCAAAATACTGTTCATGACATATCTTTTTTCTTATATAGAGTGATAAGAGACACTTCTGTTGAAGCAATAATCGATCGAGAGGAAATATTTTAAAATCTTGGCTAGTCTCGTTGATCGTCAACCAAAAAACCCACCAAAGGTCCAAAACAACCCACGTGGCGAAATAAAACTCACTGAAAAAGTGTAAAAAAAAATACACTTAATGTTTTGTTATTTAGTATGACCTTTGATCATATTTTTTATTATTATTCTGTGATATTTAATTTCTATCAAATAAACTCACTGAAAAATTGTAAAAAAAAATACACTTAATGTTTTGTTATTTAGTATTACCTTTGATCATGTTTTTTATTATTATTCTGTGATATTTAATTTCTATCAAATAACCGTAGTTTATGGTGCTTTTTGTATAGTGTGAAATATCTCTTTTAGAAAATAATAATTTTATTATTTTATATTTGTATTTAAAAATACAAAAAAGTGAAAGATGAATGAAGGTGAAAGATAGGCCGTATCATATGATGAAACATAGAGCGAAAGATTGATATCACACTAAGGTAGTGAAAGATCATTCGGAGTGAAAGATAAAAATAGCACGTGTCTAACGATTTATAAATATCAAATAAATGGTTTTAAGGGCATTTACGTGGATTTAAGGGGCGTAAGAGTGCACATTGTTTAATGAATGGGTGAGGTGGATTGAAAAATGATGAAACGGGTGATGTGATGTCTACGTGAATTTAAAGAGCGTGAGAGCACACCTATTGCCTAACTTTATGAAATAAACATACATTGTAGGAAAATGTAGAGTCGTCATATTCAACTTGATTTGATCCACACACATTCTTTTTTTATTGTTATTATTTTTCTTAGCACCATCCCTAATCTACTTCTCTACATGTTATTTTGCAGGATTAGAGCCATTGGTATTTAGTACAATGACAAAACACCTTATCACTCTAAGTGTCCATTTGAAAACGATCCACGTGTAAATGGTCTTTAGTATTTTGATATTATGGTTTTTTGTTTCAGATGAGAAATTAAGAAGATAAAGTATATATACTTTTATACCTGCATTAGTATACATGGAAGCACATATCCCAAGTATAACATAGTTAGATAAAATAACTAGCCACTTAACTTAAGAGCATAAAGAGTAGTTCTTGACTTTTCTAACCACTTTAACCTTTCATGGATTAGGCTCAAAGAAGGCGAATGAACTCTAAACGCACAGAGATATGATCTGGGTAAGATTTGAGAATGGAATTCGCATGTTAATTAAATTGGATCTAATAGTTTAGGCGGGAAAGTTAGTGTGAGAATAAACCAGAGAGTGATAAGTGGCAAATTATATAATCATTTACTAAGAAAAGATATATTAATATAATAATCTGGCCCGGAGTGACTAAAAATACTTAAATACACTCATTAAAGTATTAAACCCCCACCCCATCCCCATCTACTTCTTGTTAACCACTCAATGTAAGCCCGACGACCTCCACAAGTTGCACTACGTTGTGGACGACCTCCCCGACTCCACCACAGTCTTCCCTTCTTCATCTACAATTGCTGACGAGTTCATCCACCACCAATAAAGTAGCAGTGTTACAAGGGTTTCGTTTGATTGCAAGTCTATCCACTAACCCACCAATCAACACCATGCCATCTCCTTTTGCTCAATTGTGAATCCCAAAGCCATGAGCTACAATCGACTCATGATCCCACCAAATCTGATAGAGATTTGATAAAAGGGTTTTGTAGATATTCGAATGGGTGTTCCTATTCGAAAAAAGGAGTATTTTGTGGAGATGATTTAGTTCCTGTTTGTGGTTAAAGTGGGGGAAGAAGAAGAAGGAGGGGGAAGGAAAGGGTCGGGGTTGAGATGGTGGTTCGAAATTCATGGGTGGACGACGAGGTAGTTAGTGAGGGTCAGGGTGATGATTGGTGGTGATGTGCGTCTTATAATTTAAAAATGAGGAAAATGAAGTGGGGATGTAGTTTGGTATGCAAATCAAGAGAGAGGGAGGACATCGACGATTTAATGGTTGTGTCGTGCTTTTCCTTTCGCAGAAAAACGAACTAGGTAATGGCTTAGGGTGGAGGGGACACTCATGCTATGAACCTCCCATTACATCATGAATCCACCACTCACCACTTGCCATCTCAAATCATGTCATACTACAGCACACCATAAAATTTACAGGCACCTATGTTATACAATTCCACAAAAAAAAAATTTGTTTTTAAAACAAGAATTTCATAAATTTAAAATATACAACCTAAAAATAAAAACTACTTTAAAATAAAATCAACATAAAATAAAAACATTAAAAATTAAAAAAATATACTTAAACTAAAAATCTAAAAATTAAACTCCCAATCACGTAGCCGGGCAATTTCCCATTTTCATTATAGGCCGCTTTTCAATATTGGCTCGGAAACATCGTCATATGATTTAAGGGAAATCTTTATGTCCTACTTTAGTGTGTCTCGAAGCAAAATTTTTAGTTGTAAGTATGGGGATGCTAATTTCGATTTGATGACTTTCAAACTAAGGGTTTCTCGTTGACTTCTTTGCTCTATTTCTTTCTCCCACGTCGTTTAGTAATCGTTTATGGCCTCATTCAATGTTGTTTTGCTTGAAGATTCCACTTGATTATTCCCTTAATGTCTTGCTCTATCGGTGTTGCGTTTTTGTTGAGGTTGGGGAGGGGGAGGGGAGGGGGATTGTAACAGGCTCATTTGAGTTTTGGTCCGATCCCGAAGTTTTAGTCCTTTTTGGTGCGTGAGTACCAAACTCCGCACCCATAACCTCCACCGGCTCTTATTTGGCATGGTTTCTTACAACTTTTCCTTTCATAAGTTTTTTTTGTAGTCTCTTAATGCTTTGAGGAGATATCCTCGTCATTGCTTCTGCTCACCCAATGATTTTTCCACATATTTTTTTTTAAGTTAATTATGTGGTAGTAAAATTGACAAAAAATGTATATATACAAGTAAAGATAAAAAATATATACCTGGTGAATATAGATCCTACTAAAACGACTCATCATCAAATACATTTTTTCCTTTTGAATTTAGTTGATCAGCCGTTCGGTTCATTCCACCAACAGAGATGCTAAAGTGTTTAAACATTTTCTTTCAAAACAAACAATCTTTTTGATAATATCTGTCACACCCTCAATTTCCACAAACAGGGTTTTACCGTTAGGCGCGTGACATACCAGGATCTCAGCCGATAGTTACACCAAACGACACATTAATTACAAAACATAGCATTTATAATTGTCAGACAATGTCAAAATATAATTTGATAATAAGTTTAAGAAAACGTTGTGGAAGCGAAATCAGTTAAACGTTTATAAATTCAAATAGCGCAAAACACGCGCAACCCAAATAATTGTATTTGCAGAAAACACCGCTTGACTGTTTCAATAATTCAGATATGCATGAAGTGATGAGATGCTCCTAACCGTGCGTACCTTAAGAACCTGAAAGAAACATGCTAAAGTGTCAACACAGGGTTGGTGAGTTCATAGGTTTTAGCAAACAGTAACGAAGTCAGTAAACAGAATTCAGTAAATAAAGTATATCAAGTAGATAGCTAGTCTACATAGCAAGTTACATAGTGTATGAAGTTCTCAACCGAAGCTGACAAGTAATGAATGCCTCGGCTATGGTTACCAGACCACAGCAACAGAAATTAGGTCAATTAAACACCCGTTTGACGTGCAGTCGTACTAGCGCGACTAGCCCAGGTGGGGTTTGTCAAAACCAGTAGATCTACTTAGAATTACTTCGCTAAAGTACATAAATTAACGGTTCGAAAGTGAGGACTTAAATTGGTACAACACTAGTAAACAAGTGATAATACAGTAATACTGATCTAACGAAAAAACATTTAAAAGGAACATGTTTCTTTTTTCCCCAAAAATAGTACAATAAAAGAGGGCTGTCAACTCACCTTTAATGCACGACAATAAGTAAAGCAAAGAGCAAGTAATTATGCCTCTTGAACACCTGGATTTACAATAATATCCAACTAATTTTAATATTTATGATTGAACAAATTATCAAAAATGTAATCGTATGGTTTCGCGTTCTCGATTCGGTTACGATGCGAGTTATCGATATCCCCCATTCACAAACAAGCACGACCATACACAACCCCATGCATGCACAAAACGCAACTATTCTCGCGCACACTTGACAATACCCATAGGTTTTCTTTTTACTTTTTAATTGTATAACTCTATTTATGATTAAATTAAAAAAAATACATGACATACATTACACATATAATATATATTTCACACACTTTTAATGGATCACTCACATGATACGAACCCATTGTCAAATTACATGAATAACACAATTAATTTCCCTTCACCCAATACACATAAACATATGCCTACCTAATACAATCCAAACCAACCCACAAGGCAAACCACATAAATAACACAATTAATTTCCCTTCACCCAATACACATAAACATATGCCTACCTAATACAATCCAAACCAACCCACAAGGCAAACCACACAAGTCAGATATATATATTTTTATATAATATAAATACATAAAAAAACAACATTCATGCTCATACATGCTTCCAAAACAGAATACCCACCCATAACATAGGCACACGACATAAGCATGCATAATTCATCCACATATATAAATGCATCCAAAACAAAACACATAGCTCATAGGCAAATATATATGAATATATAATTGATGAACACACCATGATATCATCTAAAAGAACACACATCAAACCATGCATACAATATACATAGGTTGATATATTAAACTCTTAAAGATTCATGATAGACAATAGTGACAACGCATACAATACATATCAAACAGTAGACCTTGTGCATAACATTTATATATACGCATACCATACATAATCACACATATACATACAACCACATACGCATCACCATAATGAATTTCTCCATACATGCAACGGCAAACCGAACACATTCCCACACTCAACAGTCGCAAAATTAAACATATAAACATCCAATCTTTACAACCCATGCCCGACCTGACACAAACCCACCCGATCGCAACCTTCCACGCCCAAACCGCGTATGGAGTCTTACCGAACACGAAACCAAACTGTAATGTACCGAACACGAATAACGAAAGAGAAACGTACCGAACGAAACACGTAGGAGACGAACTTAGCCGATGCTACTATGAATGCTAACCGTGGCTGCCGGCGGTCTCTTGTTCGCTACGGTTCTACGATGGAGAGGAGCGTCGGATGAAGAGGGGTAGCCGAGAGGTTGAGAATGTGGTTTTGGGAGAAGATGGGTTGTCGTGGGTAGGGGAAGAATGCTAGCCGAGAAAGGAGTGGGGTTAGTTGGGATTTGGATAATATATTAGATAATTAATAGTTAATGATTAGTTTAAATATCTAGAGTTTGGTTTAAAATAATCTTATTAATCTTATTTTGCTTATCACATAATAATAATAATAATAATAATAATAATAATAATAATAATAATAATAATAATAATAATAATAATAATAATATTATTATTATTATTATTATTATTATTATTATTATTATTATTATTATTATTATTATTATTATAAAGGTTATAATTATCAAATAACGAAAGATGAAATTAACAAAAATCATGGTTGTGACGTTAACCTGAGAGTACGGGTATCACATCATCCTCTTGTTGAAGTAATTTTCGTCCCGAAAATTAGAACACCAGGTTTAGCCAAGAACACCAGATTCAGCGATCTGTACATACATAGAATAGGGTTTTTGAGTTATGAGGTTTCGCGAGAGGTACTACATCATCCTCTTGTTGAAGGGAATTTTGTCTCGAAATTTAAAGTAAAGATATCTTGAGAAGGATACCTTAAGAAGTGGATGCCTGATCGTTGAACAATTGTGGGTACTTCTTCTTCATCTGATCTTCGCGTTCCCAGGTAAAATCTGGTCCACGCTTAGAATTCCACCTAACTCGCACAATAGGAATCTTACTACGCTTTAGGGTTTTGACTTCCCGATCCATTATTTCAACTGGTTCCTCAATGAAACGTAACTGTTCATCAATCTCCAGTTCCTCTAACGGAACAACCAGTGACTCATCGGCTAGACACTTCTTCATGTTGGAAACATGGAATACGTTATGAACACCATCAAGCTCCTCAGGTAAGTCTAACTGATAAGCTACCGGACCAATCCTTTTGACAATCTCAAACGGTCCGACATATCTCGGATTCAGCTTACCACGCTTCCCAAAGCGTATTACACCTTTCCAAGGTAAAACTTTCAACAATACTCTGTCACCGACTTGGAATTCCAACGGCTTTCTTCTTTGATCGGCATAGCTTTTCCTATAAGAGCACCCATCACTCGTTGCCGTGACCGGGACAAATTTAGGGAAACCCAACCTCCGGTGGGAATACCCCTCAAGTCTTGGTAAGAAAATAAACCCCCCGACTCGGTGAAAATTCCTAGGATTCAATAGCTTCTTTTGTTTAAATGCAACTTGTATTGTATCATTCATAATGCACATTAAGTGAATGTGATGAATACTAAAACGACACTATGCAAAATGCAAAAAACCGAGGGGGGAAATTTTGATGTGACACCGACATGACAACACGAGAAAACCTAGGACGACTCTTCACCTCTCTAAGTAAGGAATACAACAAACCTCATCGCTTTGTAATCGTTTATGGCCTCATTCAATATTGTTTTGCTTGAAAAATCTACCCGTTTATTCCTTTTACGTCCCACCTTGGTCGGTGATGCGTTTTCGTTGAGGTTGGGGAGGGGGATTGTAACGAGCTCATTTGAGCTTATGTATTGGCCCAATTTCGAAGTTTTAGTAGTCTTTGGTGCTTGAGTACCAAACTCTGCACCCATAACCTCCACCGGATCCTATTTTGCATGATTTCTTACGACCTTTCCTTTCATAAACTTTTTTGTAGTCGCTTAACACTTTGAGGACAATACCCTCTTTGTTGCTTCCTCTCGCCCAACGATATTTCTACATATAATTTTTTTCTAAAAAGATAATTACATGGTAGTAAAATCGACAAAAAATGTATATATACAAGTAAAGATAAAAAAAATCGTTTGAATATATATCCTATTAAAATGACTTATCATCAAATGCATTCTTCCCTATTTCAAATTCAGTTGATCAGCCGCTTGATTCATTTCACCAATAGTGATGCTAAAGTGTTTAAACACTTCTTCCAAAACAAACAATTTTTTTGATGATATCTAACTTGAGGGTCTTCGGATACATGAATCCAACTCTTAGCCAAAGCTTCCTCCTCATTTTCATCCCAAGGTGTGTGTGGGTTTTGAAAGGCGTTCGGGATGGTTTGGTAAAATGCAAATTGAGAAAATTATGTAGGTTCGTTGAGTACGAAATGATCTGGTGTTACATTAATTGGCATATCTAGGTAAGTATATGAAGATGGTTGGGGGGGGGGGGGGTTGTTTGATACATGGGCATTGTTGGAGATGGTTGAGACGTTTCATATGGGTTTTTGAAACCAATCGGTTGTATGCGGTGGGTTAAACGGTTGGGTTGAAGGGATCGGTTCATTTGGACCCGCACGCACTTTCGGTCTAAATTTTTGTGTTGGTTTGCGTTCGGGAATTGATAGATTTTTTGTTGTCGTTCATAGTGTATAAAAGTTTAGAAATAAATAGAAGAGATATTTGAGTTTAGTGCAAAAAATTTATGTTAAATGATTTATATTTATAGTGTGAATTTCTTATAAAAAAATGCTCAAAAGATCCGTTTGAGGGGGCCGGGGCCAAGTGGCGATGGTGTTGAAAGAGTTGAAAAATAGGTTAATGGTAGTCCAATATTATAAAAAAAAAAAAAAAAAAACTAACGGTGTTAACTCTCAATTAGTAAGAAATTATCGTAGAAAAATAAACTCAAATTTAAACTGTTTGTAAATATTTTTTAAATTTAGATTAACACCAATCAATAAATAAAAACTTAAAATTATTAAAAACTAATAAACTTTTCTAAAATATAGATTTCAATTTGATAATTTTGTATTAGATGGCAGCCTGTCACACATACGCAAACGAGTGTATGGGTCTTTCTATAAATAGCTAAAAGATTAAATTTTTGAAAATTCTTTAAACGTGTAGATTAGCTTTCCAATGCAAATCTCTTCGTCATCCTCACGAAAACGATGGCTTCAAACTCCAAAAACCCACCCTCATCCATTCTCACACTTTTCCCTCTCTCTACTTCTCTTTAAGAACCACTGCATTCACCCATGTGTTCACATCCACCATCGATTCATCTCATCAATCTCTCCTCATCGAAAGGCCTATGGAGGTTAACGGAAGCAATCAGCACCAAACAGAGCTTCTGAAGCTCAAATGCTCCGTTCAGAACTACAATTGGGGTCCAATTGGGTGCGATTCGCGAGTTGCGAGATTGTTTGAGAGCAACTGTGGTGCTCAGATTGACGAAACCAAGCATTACGCTGAGTTTTGGATCGGAACTCACGTTTCTGGACCCTCGTTTTTGCAAGGGAGTGATGATAATGTGAGCTTGAAATCGTGGGTTCTGCAAAACCCTAAGGTTTTGGGTGATGTTGTTGTGGAGAAATGGGGGTGTGATCTTCCGTTCTTGATGAAGGTAATTAGTTTCTTGATTTTGCGATTGTGGCATTTGGATTGCGTTATTGGGGATGTTGATATAGTTGATGATTCAAATACTTCATGAGAATAATCCCAATTACAGCGTTAGTATAATTCGCATGATCAGTGGTTTAAATTTGTTAGAGTTAACCTCTGTGAATTGAGTATTATGAAGTAATTGGTTGAATAATAATATGGTGGAGAATGGTGGTCACATTGGTCTGCAATAAGGTTATAGTGCTCTTGAAATCCACAAAACTAATTTGAGAGTAATAACTTACAGAAAAGAATAAGTTATTGACAGATACAGATCATTTTAGGGAAATAAAACTTTTAAGATTGATTGATTTGGTTGCTTTTTGGTTTTTAATTACTTGTTGAGAACTATGTTACTTATATGGGTTAGCATGGTTGTAAAAATCGCTAGGCGCTAGTCGGGCGGTGAGGTACCGACTAGCGATTAATCGGGATTACTAGGGATTAATCGGATTGGAACTTTTATAAGTAATTTTCAGTTTTATATATATACACACACTCATTTTTATATGGAATTTTTATAAAAATGTTAAGATTTATATATATACAAACACACTTGACTAAAATTTACACGTATTTGACCAAAATTTTCAAGGTTTGACCGTAATTTCAAACATTTGGCCGGAATCTGACCAAAATGTGACCGGAATTTGGCCGGAACCTAGCCGCCGATTAGTGGCCGATTTGGACCGATTAGGGCCGATTTTGGCCGACTAGGTCCGATTACCGATTTTATCCACCAATTACATGAAATCGCCAAGGTAACCGACCGACTAGCGATTAATCACCGATTAATCGGCCGACTAGGCCGATTTTTACAACACTGATGGGTCAGTGTTTCTGTATTAGGTGCTATCAGTCGGGCGGCCATTGTCGATACAAGCTCATCCAGATAAGGAATTGGCTGGGTTCCTTCATAAGTTGCAACCGAACATGTATAAAGATGCAAACCACAAACCTGAAATGGCTCTGGCATTAACCAACTTTGAGGCCTTGTGTGGGTTTATAAGTTCAGAGGTAATATATGTTGTTGATTTTAAGTTTATTGTTTTTATTCAATTAGTTATTTAGAAATGCATGATGTTGTAGAGCTATGTACCATAAAAGGTCTTTCATTTGAATGTCTTTCTGCTTTGGACCATGTTATTTAAATGTCTTGCAATATTTCTTTATTGTTAAGCATGGCCCATGCGCCCAAATTTGGGTCATCTTTTATTATGTGCTCCGTATGGCGAGTACTTACGGTTAATGAGTGTCTATGGTGTCTTTGCCGTGCTGATCTTTTTACATTATTACATTTGTCATTTGATCTGAAGGCATGGCCCGTATGTTCAATGGTGGGTCGTATTTGTAACCTTTTGGGTCTATTGTCGGTGCCATTTTGCCTTATAAATGATCAATGTCCATGATGACTATAGAATGATGATATTTTACTGTCTTAGTAACATGAATATGCTTGTACTTAAATTTATCCCTTTCTAGAATTTGTCTAGTGCTTTTAGATCTTACGTAGTTTCCCTGATCCTTCTGCCATTGGTTTTAAAAGTGATTTTTTTGAGCATACGGATCAAACATATAGGTTACGCCCAACAGGTCAGAGCGTAAAAGTTAGCTAAAAAGAAATGGTCCAAATGAATTGAATGTGACGAAAAGATTATATGCAATCTTGAATATTGTTAGCATTGTGATAACAAGGTCTTTGTAATTTTATTCAACATTTTAACTCTTTATAATAAATGGACAAAAATATGTGAGGGTCATAGCAATCTGTTTTGACCCGCACTAAAACAACCCCTTTCAACCCAACCTGTTTTAACGCTATCACGTACACCGCCTGACCCTCCTATTTTGTCATCTTTGCGTCTTAACGGGCTGTTGCTTGTCAGTTTTAAGTAATGTATGTGTGATGTGATATGACATACTCAAAGGATCTTGTTATTTATGCTAGGAACTTGATGTTGTGCTTGAAAGTGTTCCAGAGATTAACGAAGTGGTTGTCAATGCATGCGATGACCAAATCTTAACTGTCAACAAACACAATGGTGAGGTCAAAGAAGAGCAAATTCTTCGGTCAATATTCACTAAACTTATGTTGGTTAACCGGGAGGTTATTTCCAAGGCGCTGTCCAGATTGATTAATCGTCTAAGCAAGGAAAATGAGGTTAGAGTTTATTATTATTTCCAAAAAACTGTCCAATGTCCATTTTCAGGTTGTTTTGTGTAACTTTATTAGCAAGTTTATGTTTTATGTTAATGATTAGACAAGACAGTTAACTAGTAAAGAAGAACTAGTGTTGAAGCTTGAAAAACAGTACCCGAATGATGTCGGGGTCTTAGCTGCCCTTCTTCTTAACCATGTGAAACTCGAGCCTGGTGATGCTTTATACATAGCACCAAACGAGCCTCATGCATATTTAACTGGCGAGTGCATCGAGTGCATGGCAGCTTCAGACAATGTTGTCCGTGCTGGCCTTACTCCAAAATACATGGATGTAAAAATTCTATGTTCCATGCTAACTTATAAACAAGTAAGCTTAGAACGCGACAAATAACCAAACTTCTGTATGTCTAGTTCCTTTACATGTTATGTTTTGATGTAATATTATATCAGGGGTTACCTGAAATCTTGAAAGGGGTACCTTTGAACCAATATGTCAGAAGATACACTCCGCCTTTTGAGGAGTTCGAGGTTGACCAATGTGTGCTTGACCAAGGTGCATCCGTTGTATTTCCTGCCCTCCCGGGTCCATCAGTGTTCTTGGTTATTTCAGGCGAAGGATCAATGCTGACATCGTCATATGAAGAAAGAGTGTCGGAAGGAGCTGTATTGTTTGCACCTGCAGGGACCGAGGTTCGTGTTAGCACGGGATCAGAATTGCAGTTATATAGAGCTGGAGTGAACAACAAGGTGCTTTTGAATTTTTGATTTGCTGAGGATTGAAGAATGGAACAATAATAGTTTATGTACATCTATGCATCCTTATATCTTTTGTAATGTGTATATGGTCTAGTAATTATACACAACAGTAATTACAGCTTATCTTTCCATTTATTTTTACAATAAAATTATTATAATTTACACATTGTTTTACATTTTAACCTTTTTAGAACAACCTCCGATATATTTCTATTAAGTACCTATGTTTGCATCTTGTAAGATTTAAACTTACAACCTTATACAAGATTTAAACTTACAACCTTATAAATGGAGGAGAGTCATCTTATCACAAGAATGTCCCTTAGGACTACACTTTACTTTTATTGCTTATTTGTTGCAAAATTAGTATGAATTAGCTAATTATGAAATATAATGAAAGGTGAAATGTTTCAAAGTTGGAACTTGATAGTCATCAAAATCATGTGTATTCGTAATACTCTTACTATCCATCACTGAGAAGAATATACCTTGTTAAACTTACTAAGTAAAACCGAGAAGAACGTATTTTATTAAAATCTTATTTGGTAAAAACTAGATTGGAAAAAGAAAATGTCATGAAAGAAAAGAATACATGGCATTTTTAATTTATTTAATATTGTTGTTTGATTAAAAATCTTGTTAGAAAAATACAAACTTGTATTTTTCATGTCATGGTCTCACCACGTTTGAATTATTGTGATCCAATGATGTGAACTAACTTATTAAACACAAAACAAATTTGTAATCCCTAGATATTGTGCAAGTCATGATTAAAAGAAGTGACATAAAATAATTTGACTTTTGAAGTGCATGGTGATACCTTCATGTAAAGTTATAAGGCGGAGGGGTTTCGCATCACATACTCATCAATTGCATCACATCACATTATTTTTATGGGTGTGAGGGGAACACTCTCACACCACACAATAAATTTTTTTAAAAAATAAATTACAAATTAAAATTAAAAAAGACATAAAAAAATAAAAATATTATAAACTTAAATTAAAAACTACAAAAAAAAAATAACTCAAATTATTCTTCGCCATCCGAAACATCCACATTCTCCGCAACATGTTCCTCGAGATCGAATATAAGTTTAAAATGTGTGATCTCATCGAGCAACTCCTAAATTGTATTTTCGTTCTCAACTGGATTCGTCTTTGTATCTCGAATATACATAGAAGAAATAGCGTCGTCGTAACTTTTTATAATCATATTGTGGCGTATAATGCTCGCGTATATTTTAATTCTCATTTTCACTTTAGCCGGTCAAGCAATTATTTGCCATCTTGCTTTTAAAACATCAAAAGCTCCTTCCATGCATTTTCTTACGGACTCTTGCATATTTTTAAATTTCTTTTCTTTGTACTCAATTTAATAATATGATGATTTCACAAAAATTGACCAGGAATGATATATACCATCGGCTAGATAGTAACCACGTTTATATCGATGCCCGTTAACATGAAATTGACATATCGGGGCGGTTCCATTAAATTTTGGCTTAAAGATTGTAGATTTATTGAGAATATTAATGTCGTTGTTAGAACCGTTTATACCAAAATAAACATGCCAAATCCACAAATCTGAAGTGATTTATTGTAAACTAGTTGTCAAAGAAGATTCCACTCTGATGACTCTATATATTAAATTGGGGGAATTTTATATGATTTGTACCCATTTTTTTAAACTAATTTTTGTTTTAATAAAGTTTTTAACAAGATTTTTAATAAGATAACATAATTGATCGTCGTGCAGTGTCGGTATTAGTTAATTTTGATAGTAAAAAACTGAATTAACATCATACAATGCTATAATACCGACAGTGTATAAATAAACGTAATTCTCTATAAATTTTGTTATAAATAATTCACATTTGAATTACTATACAAATACTTATGTGTTTCTCGTAATTCTTTGTTATAACTGGATTTTTATTTAATAATGCACGTCTTCCTAACGAAAAGAATCTACCTTCTGTCCAAGAGGTTGAATATTCAAATACTTAATAAGATATGGTGGACATGCCAGTGCGTTGCGGCGGTACGGCTGTTGCGTGATTTTTTGGGAATTTGATTTTAGTCAGTATCGGCTCGGTACGTTATGATATAAATTAAAAAATCAAAATATAATTATTGAAAAAATTGAATGAAAGAAAATAATTACGTATATTACAAAAGTCTTTGAGACAACTATATTATCCCAACAAGATTAGTGAAAGCATTGGATGTTTTTGTGGTCGGAAATCACTTATTACCTATATTTAGGGGGGTTTCGTTTTATGAATATAGGTTAGAGTTTTATAATCATCGGATGCATCTTTCGGTGGTGATTTGCATAGACCGGAGATAGTTAATCGAGAAATTGTCACAATAAATTACCATCTTAATTGTTATTAAGCTTTTAACAATCGGCAAGGGAAAGAGGAAGATGGATTAATGCTCATCTTAGTGAATGAACGGAATTGAAAGTAAATGACGGTTTTTTTTGGCCACGTGTATATGCTTTAGTATTTGTATTATAAGCATCATATATTATATTTTATTATAAGGGTATGAATAAAATAAAATGGTTAATTTTTTTGATTTCAAGCATGACTTTTCATATGTGTGTCTTAATTCATATGTAAAATTATTTTTCAGTCCTCCTTTCACTTTTATTATAAAAGATATAGATAAATATTAAAATTATTATTCTCACAATATGCCCTTAGAAAAATATTAGTATTATAGTTATTATAAACATGAAGATATATATATATATATATAAGTTAAATGCTTAAATATTTAAGTAATAATAATTAATCTAAATAATATTTAGTTATAAAAATATAATTAGTAAATATAAACTTAAATGTCAATTTATAGTATCATAAATAAAATAAAATTTAATGAAGTGAATTAAATAATACATATTATTAAATAATATATTAATAATGTTTATTATATACATGAAAGAGACAAGGGCAAAAATGCCAAGGTATATAAAATTTAATTGATAAATTTATTATATTGCCCCTAAAGTGTCTTAAAATCTTAATCAATTCTTTATTGTACCCTTCTTAAATGTATTGCACTTCTTTTGTACATATTGATTCAAAACTTGTGTGATTGGCAAAAGGGTTATTGGATTTTAATAATCCCAGCTTTCATTTATTGGCCGGGATTAATCCCAACTAAGGAAATGTTTAAAGACACTCCCAACTTTAAGCTTATTTTCCTTCAATGATCCCTTACTAACTGAAAGTTAACACCGTTAGTTTTTCGATGACGTGGACGGTTTATATGCCCAAAAAACTAAGTAGAAAGTTAAAATCAACCATCTGGTCTGTCAATCTGAAACTTCTGCACTATAAAACCCGTCAATCTTCAATTTCCTATCTGAATCACTTAACTCGTTGGAGGTAGATTTCAGGTGTCGTTGGAGGCTAGACACCGAAAAAAAGACTTGATAGAGGCTAGGCGGTGACGTAGTTGAAAAATGGCTTGATGTTGGCCTCATTTCATCAAAAAAACTAATGGAGGTTAACTCTCAGTTAGTAAGGGATCGTTGTAGGAAAATAAATTCAAAGTTGGGAGTGTCTTCAAATATTTCCTGAGTTGGGATTAATCCCGGCCAATAAATGAAACTTGGGATTATTAAAATCCAATAACCCTTGGCAAAATTTTATATATATATATATATATATATAGAGAGAGAGATTTATTATAAAATAGTATAAATATAAGTATTTAAATAAAATAATACTTAATTTAAATAGTATATAGTTAAAAAATATGATTAGTAATTATAAATATAAATATCAATTTATATTATTATAAATAAAATAAAACTTTAGTTTTAAAAATATGATTAGTAATTATAAATTTAAATGCCAACTTATATTATTATAAATAAAATAAAACTTAATAAAGTGAATTAAATAATATCATATTATTAAATAATATATTAATAATGTGTATTAAATAATACAATAATTAGAATAAGTTAATTAAATGGGGGCAAAAGTGAAATTATTGCATAAACCACTTGTACTCTATGCTTAAAATATTATGCAGGTGTCTTACACTTTAAATGAAATTACTATCTTATTCTTTTAATATGTATTATATAGTAGTATAGATTAAGAGTTTTTGTAGAAGAAAAAAAGAAAAATTTGATAACTAATAGTTTTCTTCCGCAGGCCTAAACCCATAAACGATAAGGCTTACAAATCAAACCCCTGGATTGGGTTTGATACAATCTCTTTGAAACCCAAGCCCAAATAACCGCACTTTCTGAACGAAGCCCAACTTATACTCGGTTATAATAGATTTAGGGTTTACTCTTCCTCTCTGCCGATTCCTTACTATCAGGTACTCCATCCAGAGCTGCCGGAATCCTCCATTGTATGTCTTTCTTCTTCCCTTGTTTATGAGCTCCTTTCTATACATAGACTCTGTCCTACTCACTTTATATTGTCTTTACCTTTAGTTACTTGTATCAATCGGTTTGATTTAATTTGTGTTTGCCATCGTTACTTGTTTAGATTTGTGTTAATTGATTTCATTGTAAGTGTGAATTGAATCATTCCTTACTATCATTGTATGTCTTTCTTCACGCTTTTGTGCACCCTTGTTGGGGTCAGCTTGTATTAAATTATTGCATTTTGATCTGCATTGGTAGCTTTGTGTATGCTATAAGATATGTGTTACACTTTCACAAAGGTTTTTCAGTATCATCTTGTTTGTAGTGCAGTTTATCAGATTAATGTTATGTTTTCTTATTCAATTTGCATTGGTTTCTTTATTAGTTTGATCCCTCAAAATGTATACTTCAAGGAAAAAGATTCAGAAGGACAAGGATGTTGAACCCACTGAATTTGAGGATTCTGTTGCTCAGGTAAACTGCATATTCTATTTATGACCTAAATTATTGTCATTAGGGGCGGCAGTTTGAACTCTAGTTGTCATAGATTAATGTTAAACAATGTTGTAGAAAACGCTAGGTGCTAGTTGGGCGGTGAGATACCTACCAGGGATTAATCAAGAGTAATTGGATTAATCGGATTGGAGTTTTTTATACATAAATTTCAGTTTTATATATTGAAATAAACATTTTTACATGTAACTTTAATAAAAATGTTCAAATTTATATATATACACACATATTTGGCCCGAAATTTCATGTGTTTCCTGGAATTTGAGATTCGCCGAAAATTTTACATCTCGCCAGAGTCTGGCCGGAAAGTCGCTGGAATCTCGTAAAAACCAATGATTTTTGGCCAATTAGGACCTGCCAAATCTGATTTTAACCAGGGAGCAGAAAAAAACACAGTTGATGACTTTGACCGCCTAGAAAAATTGATCCGTTTACTAGAGATTACTACCGATTAATCCCCAATTAAACAGCCGCCTAGGCCGATTTTTACAGCACTGATGTTAAACCTCATAATGTTTTTTTTTTTTTTTTTTCCCTAACTTTAGATCTTGTCTATGTAGGCGTTGTTTGACTTGGAGAATGCAAACCAGGACCTTAAGAGTGACTTGAAGGACCTTTACATTAATAATGCTGCGTAAGGCTGCTTTTTAATGCATTCTAATCTATTTTCTTTTATCAGATGATTATGTTGTGATAAGTTTACCTCGTGCTTTTTCTTCAGCCAAATTGACGTCTCGGGAAATCGGAAGGCTGTAGTGATTCATGTTCCTTACAGATTGAGGAAAGCTTTCCGCAAGATTCATCTCAAGCTCGTGAGAGAGCTCGAGAAGAAGTTCAGTGGGAAGGTAGCATTGTTGTTCTTTGAATGTAATCTTCAAGTGATATAAAATGATTTATGTTTTTGATTCAAGAAATTATTTTTTGGCAGGATGTGGTTTTGATTGCAACCAGAAGGATGCTGCCGCCGCCCAAGAAAGGTTCAGCCGTCCAGAGGCCTCGCAATCGGACCCTCACAGCAGTGCATGATGCAATGCTTGAGGATATTGTTTATCCTGCTGAGATCGTAGGCAAACGGGTCAGATACAGAGTTGATGGATCTAAAATCATTAAGGTGAATCTCATCAATTTGTCATCTTTTTATTTCATGCACTTCTTGTATTTAACATCTATTGTTGCATTTGCATTTCTTGCAGATTTACTTGGATCCTAAGGCAAGAAACGACACTGAGTACAAGCTGGAGACGTTTGCTGGGGTTTACAGGAAGCTTTGTGGGAAAGACGTCGTGTTCGAGTATCCAATAACGGATGCCTAAATGATCTCAACTTGTCTCTTAATGGTTTCATTTTTGTTATTTGAAATGCATTTTGACATTTGATTTCAAAAGATCCAGCTCATCTCATTTTCTTTGTAGGATAAATCCAACAGTGTTGTTGAAATTTTACTGTTTAGTTCTTATATGGTTCTAGAACAATTTGCATTCTGTGGATTTAGCCATTACCGTCTTCTTTTTCTTGTTCTTATGAGTAACGAGGGGATACCATATCTTTTGCACAAGTTCATGATCATTTAATCAGATGATTTTGAAGAATGAAGATGCACCTCATATGCATAATACACGTTGTTGATAAGAAATTTTACTTCATATTATTCTGTCGGAAATTTGATGGTTTAAATCCTATGGGATATAAGTACCAGTGGCTAATAAAAGTAGATTAAAAACTCTTTTAAAAAATTCTATGTAAGAATCTAATTTGATATAATTTTTAGTACAAATCTCATATTGATGGGTGTTCTTTTAACGATTGTTAATGTAAGAATCCATAATGATACAAATTGAAAATTAAGTATCTTCTTACACTTAGCTTTTAAAGATATGAAGGACAAATGCTCATTAACTAAATTGCTTTAACCTTTAAATAAACTGTAAACAAAGCATCTAAATGCAGACCTGAAACGTTTTAAATCAACTGTTTAGAAAATTTGTAAAAAAAATTGTTTTGGAAAATAAAAAAGAAACAAATCAAAAAATCAAACAAATGACTAGCTTAAAAAGTTCTATGACCCTTTTGAACGCGATCGTGACTAAAACTAAAACAAGTAAATGTGGGTATAAAATACTAATAAGATCAAAGGCCTTATTGGTATATAGAATATGTAAAATGTAAAATCATGTCCCGAGGTTGAAGTTTCATATCGTTAACAATTACTTAGATTTAATAGTATAATTAGATGCGTATGAGTTTCTCTTTAAAAATATATATATTAACCGCATGTGTATGATAGAATGAGATAGTAAGTGCATGTTTGGGATTGTTTATTTTTCTTTACTTTTGACTTATTAACTTTTGAGAACTTAATAAGTAAAAAAAAAAATGTTTGGCAAAATCAAAATAACTTTTAAAACTGATTTTTCATATGTGGTAAAAAAAAAGTTTTGAAAAGTCAGAGTATGATTACTTATTGACTTTTAAAAATTATTTTTGTTCTAATTTCTATTATACCAATCTACTACATCCTATTAACTCTAATTATTTTTTAAGTATTTTTTTTGGTCATTTTACAACGTTTTAACTTATAAGCTAATTTAAATATTTTTTTAAAAACTATTTTTAAAAAATAATAATTTAATAAGTTATTTTCATTAAAAAAAATTTTCATCAAAAAAAGTGTGTTCTTCTGTTAAAATAACATATCGAAAAGGTACCGAAAATCCAGATAGCTCTTTCTTCAACCCATAACAATGGCAGCTGCTAGAGGCTATATTCTCGCAACTGCAAGCATCCCCTCCACCACCAAAATGACGCAAGCATCTCTCAACAAAGAGTACAAAATGAAGGTTCCATACAAGCTGAAACAAGGGCAATCTCGCATCTTTCACCAACTCCCTTCTGGTCTGAACATGGAGGTTATCCACCACAAGGGCGTACGAAACGACACCCCACATCACCAATTGCCCAATCGACCTCCATTACTCTTCCTTCATGGAAGCTTTCATGCTGCTTGGTGTTGGGCTGAACACTGGTTGCCATTCTTTTCTCAACATGGGTTCGATTCATACGCCCTCAGCCTTTTGGGTCAGGTTCAATTCTCCCTTCATTTATGCAATTCAAATTCTTAATTTCATTTTTGGGGTTTCAATTTGAAGCTCAATTGGGTGTGTGGTTGTGATTTGGAGCATTGCCAGGGTGAAAGTGATGATCCAGATGGTTCTGTTGCAGGTTCTCTTCAGGTAGTTTTATTAACTGTCATACATTCTTGTATAATCTCTTCTTTTAAATGGATTTTGTATTGATAAGTCCAGTGTGAATTGTGTAACAGACACATGCTGCTGATATTGATGATTTCATAAAGAATCAGACCACATTATCACCGGTGTTGATCGGGCATTCATTTGGTGGGCTTATTGTTCAGTATTACACTGCGAATCTTGTAAAAGATTCGAGTGGAAGTAAGTATAAGATGCATACTTTTACTCTTTTCTGTGAAACTATGAGTATGCGAAATTGGTATGAATTTGATGTAAACTTTAACACCAAAAATTGTTACTTTGACACTATCTGCAAGATTGTTATTTTGGGTTTGAAAAGCACACAAGGTCATCGAACAAACGCCATAGGGTCTGGAGGCAGAAGGGATTATGAATGATTTACTTGATGATGAATAAGGCTATGTAAAATAGATAAGAGAGATGCAACTTTTGGTTGCACATAAAAGCTTATTTGGTTGTATATAGAGCAAGTTTCGTGTTTGTGGAGCTTTCACGCCTCATGCTTCTTTAAACCAAGATTGTTATTGAAAATTCTACCAATTTGAAGAGGATGTATAATATTTATAGAATTGTGCTACAAATGCTAACGCTGTGAAATTGCCTGAGCAGATCTTGCAGGAGCTGTGCTTGTTTGCTCTGTGCCGCCTACGGGAAACAGGTGCTGTTGATGTTTTATACTCTCTTCTCTGTTAACACGTTAGATAGCTAAGAAGTTATGTTTTGGTGATCAGTGGCTTAGTATGGCAGTATCTCTTTACAAAACCTGTGGCAGCCTTTAAGGTACACTATATGCCCTTGTCTCTGTAACTCGAGAAATACATATTTTCTGTAAAGTTACAGACTTCATTTTGTGCATCCCGTTTTAATCATATAAAAAGAAATAGAGATCAACGGTAGATTTCCGTTACTTGATTTGATATGTAATGCCTTTTGGTAGATAGAAAACTAGAATCTTTGTTTTGGTCAGTTAAGGGTGTTGGATGTTCCTTTCCAAAACGATTTTTACCCACTTGTAGAATCACACTTGAATAATATGTTTTTTTACATTTATCTCAAGTTCTCAATAAGTAGATTTCTTACAACTTCCGAATTTGATTATTATGACCTTTAATGATTAAAAAATCGAGTTCATTAAACTTCAAATCGCAACAATTAGTTTAAGTGCCCATCACTTTCCCTAAAATGTGTCACATTTAGTTGGTGTAAGTAAACGAAGATGTGGGTCGGTGTGGATTCCTTTCACTTGGCGCAGGGAGAAATTTTCTTGGATTTTAAGTTGTAATTTCCTTAATTATACATTTTCACCTTTTGGATCCTATTTACATGGTATGGAGAAATAAAGTTGGGACGAACATATCTGTGTAGGCGGAAAACACCAATCTTTGCTATGGTCTTTAATGTTTTCATATTGTTGGTCTTATAACCAAAACATTGTAGAGAAAATAATGAAAGTAGCCATTTTTTGAATGTTTTATACTTCTATAGTTATGTCAGAACAATTTCACACATATAGCCATGAGATGCACGAATCTTTGGTCATGTTTCTACTTTTACTCGCATATGTGTTTCTGTTGGGTTAATTGGGTTTGTTCACGGGTCACGGTCGGCATGTTCACGGGTCATGGTTCGGGAGCTTCGCGGGTCAAACGGGTTGCAGAATTCTATTTAATTAGTCACATGTTTTTTGTTATTTTAGTGGAGTCAAAGTCTTAGGTTTGTCAGTTTGTTTATGAAGTCAAGATGTGGGTAACTAGGAGTCCGTATTTCTTGCTTTCACTTAGTCCACGTTGCATGGAGTTTGTTTATATATATTTATTTGTTTCAGTTGAATGAAATAGAGAAAACTTGTTCCAATTGTGTGAACGTAGTGTGTGTTTCTCAAGGGACCTGAACCAACATTTGGTATCAGAGCCTAGGGCTCGAGAGACGGTGAAGCCGGTTTGAGAGTCGACCGTCGAAAGGTGTAGCCCGTCGCTGCAGGGCAAACGCAGCAGGGAACCGGGTTCGTTTCGGGACAGCAGGTGGCTGTTTCGGGAGTGTTTTACAGCAGAAAACGGAGCTTGAAGGTGTTTCGGTGCAACCTTTGTCGTGGCGGAAGTACCGTTTGGGATGACGGGGGTGACCGGTGATAAACATTGTTGTTTTCGTGGCTGTTAGTGGTGATCAAAGGAAGAAGATTCAAGGCTTGTTCTTGCAGGAGAGGGAGACTAACCAGGTTGCGGAAAAACGGGCAGGAAGATATCAAAGCAGGTGGCTTTGACTCAGTTCGTTTCGCGGGTGATAGAAGACGGCATAGGTGGTTGTGACCTTGTTTTCTTTTCTGGTGGAAGAAGTCTCGTGGAACAGATTTGCTCGGAAGAGGGTTGAGGCTGTCAAACAAGTATGCAGGTGATCGGCTTGATCGTGTGAGAAGGAGTCCAACCGGGTTGTTCTTGTGGCAGAAAAGGTTCCAACTGGTAACGCGGAAGAAGTGGACAGATGGATTCGTCAAGCAGGAGGCTTTGAATCGGGTCACGCTTAGCGGATGAAGGAAAATTGGTAGAAGCGGATGGCTTTGATTTTTCTTTTGGTTGGTGGTCAAGAACAGGTTGTTCCATGACCAGAAAAAAAAACTTTATGTACTGGAGATCAAACCAAGAAGAACCAGGGTGAAGGTCGGATGCCCAGAAAGGTCAAGATGGTTCGACAAAAAGGCCTGTTTTGACGGGAACTGGAATGTTGCAGTGAAGAATGATGTGAACAAACAACAATTAAGGGGGTGATTGTTGGGTTAATTGGGTTTGTTCACGGGTCACGGTCGGCATGTTCACGGGTCATGGTTCGGGAGCTTCGCGGGTCAAACGGGTTGCAGAATTCTATTTAATTAGTCACATGTTTTTTGTTATTTTAGTGGAGTCAAAGTCTTAGGTTTGTCAGTTTGTTTATGAAGTCAAGATGTGGGTAACTAGGAGTCCGTATTTCTTGCTTTCACTTAGTCCACGTTGCATGGAGTTTGTTTATATATATTTATTTGTTTCAGTTGAATGAAATAGAGAAAACTTGTTCCAATTGTGTGAACGTAGTGTGTGTTTCTCAAGGGACCTGAACCAACAGTTTCTACTCGCCTAAACCCTGAATATTTTCATCCTACACATGAATAACAATACATACGTGAATCTATATGTGATATGGTGTTATGTCTCATCACATATCACATTAGTTTAAAGTTATTAATAATGGGAAAGTCTAATAAGAGTAAGAGTCGCGTATCTGGTGGCTAAATGGGTGATTTCTTTCTAACATAGTTCTATAGGCATAATACATCCTGGAAAATAATTTTCTAAACATAATAATATACTTTTGTATTCTCAGGTCACAATGAGCTTAGCAGCAAAAGCTTTTCAGACTTCCTTACCCCTTTGCAAGGAAACATTTTTCTCCCGGGAAATGGAAGATCATCTTGTCCTACGGTTTGCCTCTTTAAGATGTTCATAGATGTTTGCAATCTATTAAAATAGATTCAACTTTGTTAGTCGATTGGAAAATCTCTTTCGAATTAAATTTAGAAAACGGTCTTGTTACTTACAGTTATCAAGAACTGATGACTGAAAGCTCAAGAATGCCATTGTTTGATCTGAGAAAGCTTAATGCTTCACTTCCGGTCGCATCAGTGCCAAACCTGTCTACTCGCGTTCTTGTCATGGGTGCAGCTGACGACTTTATCGTGGTAAGCATAATCTTTGATGCATGCTGTAATCTGACTCTTTTCATACCAGTTGAATTCTATGTGCGCACTCACACGCTTGCACAGATACATATGTATACTGTTATATTTGAATGCTAACAGGATGCAAAAGGCCTCGAGGAGATGGGGAGTTTCTATGGTGTGAAACCAGTGTGTGTTGAAGGGGTTGCTCATGACATGATGTTGGATTCTTCATGGAGAAAAGGCGCGGAACTGATCTTATCATGGTTACAAAATGCAGATGGAAAGATTTAGTATGAAAAGGCCCCAGGGAAGCATGGTTTCGACTTTGTGATCAAGCAACTCAAAAGCCCGGGATTTGTATGATGATCAAATATGCTCGGTGACACGAAGTAGAGCATAGGTTGGAAGGTTCTTGCAATGTGGTTCGAGTGCGATTGAGGTTAATTGGGTTGTTACGACCAAGTGTAGGATGTAGTGCTTTTGTGGTGGTGTTATCATCACTAGTGAAAACGTAATATATTTGACCCGACTCCTTTCTTGAACAAAATTTAGGTTAAAACGTAGATCTCTCAAAGCGTATATAAGAATAAGCATGAAAACGTTTTACATTTCACGCAACTCCTTTCTAATCAAAATTTACGTTAAAACGTAGACGAACTCGAATTTATACTGACATGTACATAAAAATATGAATGTGAAATTTGTTTCTTAAATAAATTGTACATGGGTAAATCTACAACTTAAAATGCTCAAAAAGGGTCAAAGCCATATTTTATAATGTTTTTAAAAGGTGTTAGAAAGTAGTTTTTAAATAGATGGTTTTCTTAATACAAGTCTTTGCACCCTTTTTCTCCACCCTTCCAGAGTCTCACCTCAAACATGAGCTTTCCCTTCAAATCCTATTATACATTCTTATGCTGATGCAAAACTTATGTTGGTCATGGGGTTGTGAAGATGTAGCCGCTCCCAGTAAATTTTTTTTAGTGTTTTATGTATGTGAAAATCCTAAGCTACGACTATAAAATTATGCAAACGTCCCACTTTTATATACAATGAAATATTTTCTTGGGTCTGCCATTGATCCAGTGTACCCTGAGACCTATTTAGACGACTGTTTCTGATGTATACCCATCTTTTCAATAGAATTGTCAAAGGTTTGTCATACTATTATTCCTATTTTACCAAAGAGAGGATGTAGTGGGTAGAAAAGGTTTATCCCCTTATCCAAACACACGTGTCATACGTTAGTTATGATATGACATGGTAGCTTGATAATGCGATGAGTAAATACGTATTGGTGAAAGTACTGCTCTCAAATGTATACGAAGGTTTTGCAAGTATGTTAACAAAGTTTTTAAGAAGCAATATCTGAGAAGACTAACAATGTGACATCCAATGGTTACTAGAGATAGGCATGGGTTTTTCAAAATGCTATGAAGCATTGATTGTGAATATAGCAATACTGTAAAAAGTTACACGTCTTCACAAGACCTAAAAATGTTGGAACTCATACATGTTAGGAGTACACAAGAAATGATGTCGACATGGTATTTAGTGTCCTCAAATTCGATACCAACAATCGAATTATATTTAACCAAACTAGTTGAGAAACCCATGGTTTGCTTATTGATTTTCTTATAACTAATTTTTATGCTTTAGTCATAGTTATATGCAGGGGCGAACAAATATAGTGTTGAGGGGTAGCCTCCGCTACACCTCAACTTATTACGGGCGGTGTAAATTTTTTTTAGGGTTTTATGCAAAAAAAAGTTATGGTTTTACGTTACCCGTGAGATAAAATTATGTTACCCTTAATTTTTTTTTAAAACTCAACATTTCATAGAAAGTTTTAAATTTTAGAAAAATAAGTCTAATAATTTATAAAAATACAATACATTTATAAAAACCCATTGCCCATTGCCTATTACTTAATACCCAACCCAATACAATAATAAGCCAAAAATAAAATATAAAACAAAAAATTAAAAAAAGATACAAGATCGAGCAGAAGCAGCAGCGTCCAGCAGGCCAGCACCCACCGCCTGCCACCTCCCACCGGTCATCGCCCACCTGTCAGCTGTCGGCTGCCATCACCCATCTGTCGCCTTCATCACCTCAAGGTAACAATTTTTAGTTTTTTTTTTTTTTAACTCTATTGGACTATGAAATTAGGGATTTAGGGTTTATGATGTTCAATTCCTAATATTTTTTTGTTATGGTTAAAAGCATATTTACCCCTCTAAAACTTTTTATTGGCATATACACCCAAGCAAAAATTTTAAATGCACATATCCTCTTACAAAACCTCATAATTGGCAAATTTACTCATTTTCATTAAAAAATAGTTTATGTAATGACTACTTATTTTTACTAAAACTTCATAATTGGCAAATTAGCCCTTACAAACTTTATAATTGACAAATGTATTAAAAACATATTTTCCCTGTAAAACTATTTAATGCATATATACCCATTTATTAATTTTATTAATTTTTTTGAAAGAGTAATATTGTCATAACAATAAATTAAGTATATATGCAATTAAAGTTTTTGCTTGGTTATATATACATTTAAGCGATATTTACAAGGGTATATATGCAATTGATCCTTTTTGTTATTAGTTATAATATTTAATGATTTGAAATTAGGGATATGAAAGATTAATTAGGGATTTGGTTTTGAAATTAAGGATTTGAATTGTGTTAATTCTAAGTGTAATTTGTAATCATTTTGTGTTATTTGTTATAAAATTAGGGATTTGAAAGATGAAAAAAAAATTTCTTATTGGAAATTTTTTTAAAAGAAAATTTCAAGAAAAGGATATTGGTTCTAATAATGTTATGAAACCAATTTTAAGAGGAGGATATGAGATTTTAAGTTTGACATATATAAAATAGTGTTTTTTTCTAAGATGTATCCGGTTGATTTTATTCTGAATGAAAGAAGGTGTAATTTGAGTGAGCATAAGGTCTTTTACCACTTAGTAAAAGAAGATGATAAATTTGTAAAATTGAATCGAATGTGTCACCTTGCTTGGCCAATGGTGGAAACCGGAAAAAATATTTCTTTTTCTTTGTTCTATTGGATATTGAAGCTAGAATTGAGTTTACCGGTTGCAACCACAACCGTTGAAAGATGCTTTTCTAAACTGAAGCTTAACAAGACGGATTTACGAAATCAAATGGGGGAGGAATATTTGAACAATGCTCTAGTATGTGTGGTTGAAATGGAAATGTTTGACAAAGTAACGGATGAGGATGTAATGCTTCGTTTTCAAGCTATGAAAAATCAAATAGAAGAGTTGTGAGATTTATTAGGTACTAGCTTTACTAAACCCATGTATTACACGGGTTAAATAATAAAATATTAACTAAAATAAAACTTTATTAATTATATAATAATATTTCAAGATAAGATAAAATTAAAATTACATATGAGTAAGAACTATAAGTGATAAACAATGATATTAACTTTGTTTTTTCAAAAAATAAATTAAATATTTTTTTCAGAGACAAACCGTTTTAAAAAAATATCATTTTCGAAAATTTCCTTACTATAACTTCTAATTTTAATTATTTTTGTTTATGAATTTTTACTTTTTTAAATACACCAGTTTTAAAATATTTCATATTTAAAAAGTTTGATGTTTTAGAAAAAATATTTTTATAAAAATTTATTTCTTTGAAATAACATTAATAAAAAGATTTCTTGCTTAATTTATCAAAAACTATTTTTAATCTAAAATAATTAAATAAAACTATTAGTAATTAATGGAGTAATTAATAAGAGAGAGAAGCGAAAAAATTTTGATTAGGATAAATGTGATGATGACATGTGTCACTCTTAGTTACCGTTTTATTAGAGTAGGAAGAATTGTTTAACTTGCTTTATTATCGCGTTTTTTTCTTTTATTTATATAAATGTACGGTAAAAATTTTTTTTACCGTTATCTCTGAACTTGTCTTCTAGATTCACCACTGGTTATATGTGGATAGATAATCGAGCTGAATTCACATTTAAAACAACCTTGATTGTTTTTAAATAATGTGTTATTCGTAGAATAACTTTTGATATAATTTTATATAATTAACATTAGTTTTCGCTTATACTCATTAATGAATGGATATGATTGTAATATTTTATACCCCTTATATAATTAGATTAATTAATGGGGCATTTACATATATCTCCCTCTTAAACTCATTAATTACATATTTATTCAAACTAAAAAATTAATTACATATTTCTCCTTTCTAAAATATATGTATTACATATTTACCCATCTTATTAATATTAGTTATTGAATGAATATTGTATTCATATTTTTACTAAGTAATTTTTATATAGTTCTCTTACTAAGAACATCAATCACATATTTTATCCAATTCGAGTCTTTTATAAATCCAAATACAAAAGTTTAAAACTTTATTTAAACAATAATCATAGATAATCAAGATTATATCTCCAGATACAAAATACAATTGGCAAAGTTTTAATCAATTATAAAAAAAAAGATCAATATGTAAAAATTTCTTAGTAAAAACAAGATAAAATAGTCATTTGATAGGTTAATTTTAATGAAATGGATAAATATGTAATAAGTATGTATTAGGAAGAGAAAATATGTAATTAATTTTATAAATTGGGGAAATATGTAATTTATGTTTTTAATAAGGGGAAATATGTAAAAATCTCTTAATTAATTGAAAATAGTTTCATTCAATAAACGTCAAAAGTTGACGCTTAACAATATTACACGAGCCATTCTTTTTAATAACTGAATTAATCAGACTGTTTGTAATCAAAACCAGTCATTTTTATATATAATTTAAAAAAAACACTTATAGGTTCGTTTAAGTTTAAAGTCGAACCACACCAATCCGATTTTACATACCATCTCCAATTTTTAACTATATTTTACATAATATGATTTTAGAAGACGAGGGTAAAGTTATTTGTCAAAACTGCCAATGAGACATTCCCTTACTACAATCAACAATCACTTATCAACAAAGACTCGAAAACATAACATCAATCAATGACCATCAGATACACGAAAACCTTCGCCATGAATTGGTCGAGCATTTGTGGGCTAGACGACCCGATGATCTCATATTAGACAAGTATTTGTATTATTTTTTAAAAAAGTATGTAATGTGTTTTTTATTTTTTATTTTATGTTTTTAGTGAATTTTATTTGATTAATGTTTAAATTTATATTATTGTTTTACATTAAAAAAATTAATAAATTCGTTACAGCCCCTGATCATCTGATTCACAACAGGGTCATGCTACTTGATCAGATACTCTATCCGGTACCTAGTCAGCATTCAATCAATGTCATTCGGTACCTAGTCAGCATTCAATCAATGTCACATGTTGCAATATTACAGAATAACTTGATATGGAATTTATCTCATAACACATAGCCTAAAATGGTTTTTATCTAGAAGAGAAGAAACACTTGTGGAAAATTATGATGTTTCTAACAAGTATTTTGTGGAAAATTATGATGTTTCAAACAAAATCTTTTTCGTTTACTTTCTCACAATTTGTAATTTTCTAGTAGTTTTTTAGTGACTAATTGAATCACTGATTAGTTACTGGTTCATTGATCATAAAATTCCCAAGAGACATTGGGCGTGGGGTGAGAACAAAAAATAGACCCTTGTAAAACGACGTATAAAAAAATCTAAAGCGAATAACTTGTTTATAAAAAATTTATAATACGACGATAATTGTTATAACATTAAACAAAATGAAAGTATTGTATCAAAATAATCTAATATACTTAAACGAATCAAGAAATTCTCTTAGCTTTTTTTAAAACAAAGTTCTCGACCAAGTTTTCATATTAAATTGAGTTTAGATCGGGTAAATGGTATTGGACTAAACTATTTACAAATGTTAATAAGCTCTAAGTTAAGGTTTAATAGGTTGAAATAACTAAAATGTTATTAGGTTTCTCTAGTGAGTTTATTAATAATTTATAGCTTTTTTTAAAAAAAATACATATATATAATATATATAATTTTATAAAAATTTTGGGCCCTTGAGGAGATTGGGCATTGAGCGGTCGCCCACTCTCCCCCCCCCCCCCCCTCTCCTAGGGCCGGCCCTGATCAGGATAAAACTAATCATAGATGAGAGAAAATCCCCTGATTTAACATAAAATTTTTTTCTTTATTAAATGTAAAAATAAACCCAAAATCTTTATTTGTAGTAGATAAGGCATCGGTCGATTTAGTGACGTATATCCAGAATCATGTTCTAGATGATTATACTCCATTAAATAGTAAACAATTAATTTACAAGTACACCAATACTTCAAACATTTATGACAATTAAATACGGAGGAAGACGATCATTGAATACTTCAGTTTTTTTTTTCCGAATGGTGTTTTGAACCACCATTAATACATAAGTGAGTCATTCTTACACGTGAGTCAGCGGTCCCTAGTGATTTTAGCGATTCAGATCTAACTCATTCGAAAACAATATAAAAAAAGTATTTTATCACCTTGAAAAAACGCTTTTAATTCAGGTTTAAACTGAAAACTAAAAAATACTAAGCTCAGATCATTTTTCTCATGTCATTGGACTAAAACATGATGGCATTGAATACTTCACTGAACAGTACTTCCGAACATGTTTTGGCTTTCAAGTTTGATTATTTAAACTATTTATATATGTGATTGAAAATTTTTCATTGGTTGATATATGATAAATATTTATTTTATCAATTGATGTTTAGCAAGCTTATGAACGTTTGATTTGAGTTTTTCTTTTTTCTTTTTTTTTATATTCAAGTATCATTCATGACATCTTTATGTGACAAAAATATCGTACCATATATATACACAACTTAAAAAGGACAGAAAAAGAAATAATAAATCATAAATCAAATAAAGTGATAAATACATAAAATAGCACATGCAATAATAAAATTCAAAGCTAATTATAAGAAAGGCCCTTATGATGATGCCATATTTCACTTTTGGTTCATAAATTTAAAAAATTACAAAAAATTTTCAAAAGTATGCATAATGTATAGGGGGTTAAATTTTTTGTCAACTCTTGTAAAATGATCAAATTACTTTTTATTTAAAACTAAAAACATCTTCTAAAAGATTTTTTATTTATAATAGGTTAGTACCCCGTGTATTACACGTATTGAATAAATAAAGTATTAGATAATTAGTAATAAAAATTTATGAATTATAAAACCATGCTTGAAGATAAAATATGATTATAAAAGATGAAAAAATATAGGAGACAAAAGTTAAACCACACACATACTTGTAGCATGTTAACTTGTAAATTTAAACCGAAATGTAAAACAAAAAATTATAAAAGATGAAAAATATAGGAGACAAAAGTTAAAAGTAAACAAATATATAAGGGTTAAATTGTTAGATATGTACAGGTATTGGAACTAGAAGAAAAAAATATTAAAGACACAAAAGACCAAAAGTTGGTACAATGCTAAAGATACAGCTCATGATGCATAAAGAAGTTACCAATTAGTAATAGATAAACTAACTTTAATAAACTTGTGTATTACATGTGTTGAATAAATAAAATATTAAATATAATGAAAATTTAATAGTTATAAAACGATATTTTAAGATAAAATATGATTAAAATTATGTATAAGTAATGAATATAAATAATAAAACAATGATATCAGCTTTTTAATCTTTTGTTTTTAAACTTTTTTTTATATATTTTTTCCAAAAAAAATTAAAAATAATGTTTCAAAACAAACAGTTTAAAAATGTAATTTTTTAAAATATTTTTATTATAACTTCTAATTTTAGTTAATCTTTGTTTATAAAAATTTTACTTAAAAACATCAATTTTAGAATATTTAATATTTTTAAAAAAGTTTAATGTTTTAGAAACAATATTAATTAAAATATATATTTCTTAATTTATTATTAGTAACTAATGTAATATTAATAGAATAGAGAACCAGGAAAATTTTGTTAAACTAAAATGTGATGATATCATGTGTTCAACATAGTTACTTTTTTATTAGAATAGTAGGATATATAATGAGTTATTTAATGCTTAATGATTAAAATACTTTTCAAACTAACTGACCAACGTAACATGTTAAATTCCAAGGACTAGTTATAAAAGTAAATAGTTCGTTTAAGGACCAAATCCGCAATAAATAAAACTTAGGGACCAAATCCACAATTTATCTTAAACCACATGACCATAATTTACACTTGTTCAAAATAATTTTGATTTATTTTAAGAATACACATTGTTAACTAAAACAAAATCAACCTCCTCTTTTAATTCCCTATGTTTCTTCATGTTAACTACTAACAAATACCGATCACCACTTCTAATTTTCCTTGTTTCTTCTACATTTTCTTCTCTTCACCGTTCACAACTTTGCTCATGTGGCCATGCTTCGCTTTTTGCCGAAAAAGTTCCAATCATATTAGTTTTAGGAGTTGTTTTGTAGTATTTTAATGATTATTAATATATTATCTTTTAATAGTTTATAGTCTTTTAATAATTAATAATTAAGAGCTAACTTTAATGCTGAATGATTAAAAGTTAACTTTTTGATGTACCTATTAACTATTCAATATTAAGGTTACATCTTAAATATTAAGAAGCTATGCATCATTAAAAGATAATCTCTTAGGGGGTGTTTGGCAATATCTGAATGATTAAGTGCTGAATCAATAAGAGGTTTGAACCATTAAGTGCTGAACCATTAAGAAGTCTGAACCATTAAGAGCTAGTATATTGTTTAACTATTCAAAGGCAAATATCTGACCAATTCAGATAAGAGTTCTTAACCATTCAACATTAGACCTTTTAACCATTCAGCATTAGTATAATGCTTAACCATTTAGAGGCAAATGTCTGAACCATTCAGACATTTATTTGCGAAACAAACAGTCTGAACCATTAAGTGCTGAATCATTCAGACATCTGAACTATTAAAACACTGATTAAAAGACTGCCAAACAGCCCCTTACACTTGTATCTTCACTTTAACTGTTCTAATGACGACAACTTAAGAGGTAAGCTAAAAAAGTCCAATAGATACCCTTAATAATAAAAAATTGATCTGTAGGAGTGTGCGGGTCCACATCGTTTAGTTTCTAGTAGCAAGTACAAGAAAAATCGGTGCAGCTAAAGCTAAGAGCCTAAGATGCATGTTACTACATTGAGGGCAAACTTGTTAGATGAAAAAGTTAAAAGCTATATGTTTTTTCTACTTGTTATTAATTGGAGGCATGCAGTAAGCAAAAAAATAGTCATTTATGCAGTATTCTTGGCCACTATTTGAGGTATTTGAAATGCGCGGAACATATTAGTTTTCGGTTCAAGCCTCATATTGGTAGTCAAAGTGATTGACGAAGCAAAATATACATCATTTTTGTGGTTGAAACATAGGGCAAAACTAAAGAAGTTAATAAGATAAACATAATGTAATATATTTTTTCCAAATTTCCTGTTGTAATTGTTTCTTTATGGCCTTAAAATCTTGCTAGTGGTTTGTTTTTAATAAGATTGCTGTTCAAAGAAACTTATTAAATTTTCAAATATACTCTAACTAACGTTAATTGCATTTCAACACAATTATCATCATGTAAACCCATTTATTTATCATGTAAACCCATTTATTTAGCCTGGAAAATCGTAAACAGAATTATCTATCATTAGACCAGTTATATAATAATACTAGCTTTAGTAAACCTCGTATATTACACAGGTTGATCAAATAAAATATTTTATAACATAAAAATTTATTAATTATAAAACTATATTCTAATATAAGATATGATTAAGGACTATAAGTAATAAAAAAATTATATTAACTTTTTAAACTTTTATTTTAAAACCTTTATTTCTTTTTTTCCAAAAAATAAATTAAACATTTTGTTTCAAAACAAACCGCTATAAAAAATATATTTAAAAAAGTTTGATGTTTTTGAAAAGTTTATTATTTTATAAAATTTATTTACTTAGAAATAACACTAATAAAAAGATATATTTCTTAATTTACTTATAAAATTAATTTAGATGTAAAACAATTAAATAATATTATTAGTAATTAATGTAAATATTTAATATGAGAAAGAAGGGAGAAAATTTTGATAAGAATAAATATAATGATACCAAATGTCCTTCATAGACACCTTTTTATTATATTAGAAAGACTAGAAAAATTAGTCTAGAAGGTATTAGAGCGTTAACATATTTCTCCATGTAGAAAATTATTCCCAACAAATATACACATCAATTATCAACACGATGCGCTATTATTGGTTCAATTTCTATAAACAAAAAACCAAATTGTTTATTGATATATCTTCTATCAGTGCTACCGTAAATCGACTATGGTCTGGTCTAATTAATACCTTTCCATTCATAGTCCAATTTTAGTACTGCTAAAAGTCGTATTTCAATTTTGTCCAGCATTATTGTTCGATTTGTTCACTGGATGTAATAGTGTCCCTAGAGGGCGTTAAATTTGCTGATGTGGATACAATTAGAGCATTAAAACCATTACGTCCTGGTTAAAGTAGGCTTCAAACTCATATTAAACCAAACCCTTAACGGTCTTTAAAAGAGATTAATAAATTTATTTTTTCTCCCCTTTTAACAATCTTTGACTAAAAATGCTTTAATTAAACTCACTATACTTGATTTAAAATGATTTTACTAAATTCATATTTGCATAGGTGATATTTTAACTAAATAAACCACTACACATATCTTATTTTTATTATATGGTTGGCTGTTGGTACTCGGTTCATCATAAATTTGAAGCGTACATAATCAAATTATGTTTCTTTTGATTTTGCCTTAAAAGAGGTAAAAAGGAATTAAAAGTCATGAACATAGCCAGTTGCAAGAATTTTTTTTTTCTTTTCA
The DNA here is from genome assembly GCA_025506415.1 of Flaveria robusta. Taxonomy (NCBI): domain Eukaryota; kingdom Viridiplantae; phylum Streptophyta; class Magnoliopsida; order Asterales; family Asteraceae; genus Flaveria; species Flaveria robusta. The sequence goes on along the minus strand of CM046469.1, from coordinate 17,946,973 downwards.
TGAAGTCGGATATATTGAGGGTCAATACGTGTCACTAAATATTAAATTTTTTTTTTACATGATCTGAGTCGAGTAAGATCGAGTCACATATTAAAAAATAAAATAAAATTAAATCAACCATGTTTATGTTCCTTAGATTTACAAATTAAATACAAATAATCATTCAAGCAAACAAGTTTCAAGCAAACAAATTTAAACTCAAAATATAGACATAAACATTCAAATAATCACATAATCAAGCAAATAATCTAATCCACTTATTCACTAATCAATGATCTACTGAATAATCAAATGTTAAAGTAGAATAAAGTAGAAGTTTAATATAATAAATGAATTGAGGTTGTTTAGAAATAGACTTTAACCTGATTAGCAAGCTCAGGTTAGTGGCAGTCAGCAGTCATCCGGTTACGATAGTAGCAGTCTGTGGAATTGCAACTCAAGGGCCCTGACAGGCTTGATCATGCAAGCGGCAAAACGTTTAAGATCACTCTCACACGGATTGAAATTTGATAGGGTGTTGAAAGCATGCTACTAATAAAAAAACAAGTGTTTAGGTTAATAGTTTACTTGCTTAAAATGAGCATCGAGCTTAACTTGTTTAAAAGTTAATATTAGTTTAGATGTTTAAAATGATTATTGGGTTAAATTTAATTCATAAAAGGGTGGGTATTGGTGCGGTTATTTTTCAATTCCTATATGTTAATTAGTGTATAATAAATTTATATTTGTAGAACTTTTAAAATGTTAAATTAAATTTTCTTGAGGGTCGTTTAATTTTAATGGTGTCATATGGGTGGTTTCAAAACTTTTTGGGTGTTACTCGTGATTATATCTTCCTGCTCTAACAAATCTTTCTATTCTAATAAAAGTATAAATAGAGAGGACACATAACATCACCACGTTTATCAACACTAATTTTTTCCCATCTTTCTCTGCTATTAAATAATCATATTAATTACTAATATTATTTAATTTTTTTATATTAAAAAAATTTGTAATAAATTAAGAAAAAATCTTTTTATTAATGTTATTTCTAAAGAAACAAGTTTTTATAAAGTAAGAAATTTTTATAAAATAAGAAATTATTTTAAAAAATAAAACTTTTATAAAAATTTGAAATATTTAAAATTGATGTTTTTTAAAAAGTAAAATTTTTATAGAATAATTAAAATTAGGAGTTATAATAGGAAAGTTTTTATAAATGACATTTTTTAAAATATTCTTTTTAAAACAAAATATTTTATTTTATTTTTAATAAGAAAGATTTCAATCATATCTTATATTAAAATATTATTTATTATTAACAAAATTTTAATTATATTTAATATTTTATTTATTTATGATGATATAATACACGAGTTTATTAAAGCTATTTATACATATACTAATAAAAAAATGCAAACAGGTGTTGCCATATCATTGAAACCTAGTAGCTCCGCCCCTTAATATAAGGAGAATAGTAAAAATCAACATATGATATACAAATCAAATATAGTATATAATATGATATACAAATCAAATATAGTATATAAATCACCTCTCCAAGTGTAAGAGTGTTTAGAAAACTAAAAACCGAAAAACACCCAAGAATAAAAAAAAAAAACTTTAAAATCAAATTGTATCCGTAAAAAACAGAATTGAATTATGAATTTGGTTTAGGTTTGGTTAGTCAATTCAACCATATTCAATCGAATTTAACCGAATCCATTTGCAAATTTGGTTTAATCAGTTCAGCTTGGTTAAATAAACGAGCCCAAAAAATTTCATAAATGAATAAAACATTAACTGAACCGTTAAACACCTATCCAAGGGCTAATTTCTATGGTAGTAAGACGTCAGCTAAAGTGCTGACCTTTGTTTTCTTTTAGTTTTACCAATCGAACCAAGAGGATAGGTAGACTCGAATGTAAAGATCCCTCTATTCAAAATGGTTTGTGATTTGGATGTTTGATGGTTTAATTTAAAATGAAGATCATTAAGACTCTATACGAGAAAAAAAGAAAAGAAACACAAAATAGAGGGTAAATAATTTAAATTCTTGGAAAAGATATATATTATATATAAAATAAATATAAAAAAAAATATTCTACTTATTTATACAAAAAATGTTCGTTTTCGGGTCAAATTCGTAATAAAAATAGCAAACAGGGACAGCGGTCAAAGTATTCCTTAGTCTTCGAAAGATTCATCATCCAAACTGATTAATTATTTAATTCTATTTAATACGTCATAAAATTTTGCAATCCAATAGCTAATAAATAAAAAAACTGGTTATATATTTGGGTTAATGGAATGATGGGTTGAATCTGTTAGAAATCTTGATGATTTTTCTGATATCATGTTAATTGGTTAGTTGGGACTCACTTAGAAGTTACCAAATAAAAAAAATCTCCATACTTTTATTAAAATGTTATCTAGGATGACACATGTGAATACTATATTACTTTTTAATAATTTTTTCCCTCTTTTTTTTATTTAATAATCACATTAATTACTAATAAGATTATTTAATTTTTTAGATTAAAATAGTTTTTTAATAAATTAAGCAATAGATATTTTTACTAATGTCATTTATAAGGAAATAATTTTTCATAAAATTAAAAAACTTTTTAGAAAATCAAACTTTTTTAAAAATACAAAATATTTTATAATTGGTGTTTTTAAAAAGTAAAAGCTTTATAAATAAAAAATAATTAAAATTGAGAGTTACAGAAAAAAGTTTTTAAGTATGACAATTTTTAAAACGTTTATTTTAAAATAAAATTTTTATTTTATTTATTATAAGAAAATTTTCAATCATATCTTATTTTAGAATATAGATTTATAATTAATAAATTTTTATTATATTAAATATTGTTTTTATTCAACACGTGTAATATATACACGGATTTACTAAATCTAGTAGAATATATATCGATAAAAGTTAAGTGTTGTAGAGTGAACACTTGATAGAGTTAATTTTTGATTTCTCATAAAAGAAATGTTAGTCTTGGTAGTTCAATGGGCGAAACACCGGATAACAAGAGTGCAGGGACATGCCTTGTAGCACGTTGTTTAAGGAGCAAATTACCTAGTGACGATCAAGCTGAAAGTTGCTTCGGAATCACTTAATTGATAAGCATTGAACAAATATGATGATTTGAAAGGACCGATACATTAGTAGTAAGTTGTGCTACTAAAAACCAGTGATCATTAACAAATTTGTTCTTTCAGTGGTAACTCATGCATCAGTATCAACTGTGTATCAGGAGCAAAAATAATCATCTGTAGCAAAATTGATAATTGGTAGTAAATATGTTTTTTGGTAGTAACCAAAGGTCGGTAGCATGCTTTGTAGGTCAGTAATAAATATTGTTACTCCATATGTAACTACCAACAATTAAAACAATTATGATGGGTTTTAATGATTAAGTGTCATGTCTTTTTATAATATGTTGTAGTGCATCTTTTTAATGGTTCATTGCGTTTGTAGAGATCGAATCTGGTTAGATTTTGGCATATACTGAAAATCATTGCTTTGAGAATTATCCAACTGAATGTTTGTGAGAAGCAACAAACTAATTTAATTTGAAGTTTTTACACAATGTTTAGAGAGATCCAAATTTTCACGAATTACAATATCTACAAATAATTTAAAAATTATATATATCATATATATATGAATTTGAACACGCATAGTTTAATTAAGCTTAAAAATTTTATTTTATCTTTTTGCACTTCAAAAATTTTAATTTACAAATTTAGAACAAGAAAACAGCAAATTTTTAGAAAAACCATTATTTTAACCTTTTTTAATAACGATTAACTCATATGCTAAGTAAATTGTATTCCTAAATTTAAATCTTTTGTTAATAATAGGACCTGAACCCTCAACTTTTTAGAAAAAATCACATTTTTCAAACACCCCAGTATGCTATGACATGGCCCTTTGATTGAAAAAACAATTAGGTTTAAACCATAAAAACCTCTTTTTAACTTTTATTTTATTTTTGACATGAAACATATTTACAAGTTTTAGTTACATAAAAGAATACAATTTTTAAAAGATTATAAAAATAAATAAGTTTGATCGGACAATCCATTAACCCACTAGGTTAATACATACCGAACCAACAAATGTTTTCAGAGTTCTACTTGAAACTGACCACCCATTAAACTAAACACATACTAGCGAATTTAATGTTACATTCATATCGTGTCACACTCGTATTACCTTTAAATAGTGACCTGATGACATTTAACTGGTATTGTGATAGGCATCAAGTCAATTAGTTAAACCCATCTTTTCTCAACCATCCGACTTAAAAGTTTACTTTTGAAAACTTTAATAATAAAGTATTAATTACTCAAACCTACTTGCATACCCTCAACCAACAACTAAATCGAGAGAGACACTAGCCCATTTTATTTGAACTCGTCAACCATTTCACATTATATCTATAATTTCTACTTTAATATTTTCCATGCCCAACGGCTTATGAAAGCTATATACGTAGAAATGTTCAAAAAATCCGATATCCGAAAGTATCCGAAATCCGATCCGTATCCAAATTCGAATAACCGATTCGAATCCTTATTTGGATATTCGGATCGGATCTCATTCGAATCCGAATTTCTTATTCGGATTTCAGATCGGATTTCGGATATCATACTTTTGTTATTCGGATTGTTCGGATTATTCGAATATCCGATTAATTTGAATAAGAATTCAACTATGTTTATAGCCCAATACTCATTAGTCGTTACTCAACTAGCTATTATATTTTTAACTCAATATTCAAGAATATTAACACATTTCAGTCCGTTAATCCTAAACAATTATACAATAATCGATTGTTGTTCTAAATTAAAGATTATAATATTTTGCTTCTACATAATTACCTATTATGTTTCAATTTGGGTTCAAGTCAAATTTGTATTTTCAGGTTTTATATTTTTTATTATGATTTTAAACTTATAAAATGTTAAGAATAAAAAATTAGTAAAAAAAAAAAAATAGTAACAAAAAGATAGAAAAAAAAATAGTCAAAAAGATATAATATACGTACGTCGTCATTGATAAGAATAACAACTGGCCGGGTTTCTTCTATCGGTTTGAGATATGGTTGTATAGTGGTGGAGTTTGAACCAAACTATAAGGGGGCGGGGGTCGAAATTAATTTCTTTTAGAAGGGACGAACTCAATGTATATGAAAAGTTTTAAACTATCATACTAAAAATTAACACTACTAACGAAAAAAGAAGTCTCGTTTCATATTAAGCTTCGCCAATGACTTGCACCGCCTCATGCCTTCGGTTTGAATTGAATCGGTGTCAAACAAACGGATGCTTACTCGTCACATCAATCTGCTCACTTTGTGTTACATCCGGTCTCGTTATCGTATATGCCATAACCATCTATATTGCGATTTGTACCAAATACTACGTTATGTACAATATTTGGGAAGAAAGAGATCGTGGCGTGCCACACGGTATGCTTTATTACTTATTAGTAGTTAAGAACCGACATAAATAGGAAAGAAATTAAATACCACCTTGAAAGGGAAAATAATGTGAACGTTATGGTTTAACATAAAAATATAGGTTACTTTAGATTTCTACAGGCTGGAAAGTTTTAATGGATTCTCATATGTTAATAATAAAATGGCGTTACTAATGATAAAGAATTTAGATTTCCCAAAATATAAAAAGAAACTATTTCTAACTAGATAGATAAATGTAGAGTAAATTAAAGAAAACGTTATTTATATATACACTAACTAGCTTTAGTAAACCCGTGTATTATACGGGTTGATCAAATAAATTATATTATAAAATAATAATTTATTAATTATAAAACTATATTATAATATAAGATATGGTTAAGGACTATAAGTAATAAAATAATTATATTAACTTTTTAAACTTTTATTTTAAAATTTTATTTGTTTTTTCCCAAAAATAAATTATAGATTTTGTTTCAAAACAAACCGTTATAAAAAAATATAGTTAAAAAAGTTTGGTGTTTTTTGAAAAGTTTCTTATTTTATAGAATTTATTTCCTTAGAAATAACACTAATAAAAAGATATATTTCTTAATTTACTTATAAAACTAATTTAGATCAAAAATAGTTAAGTAATATTATTAGTAATTAATGTAAATATTTAATAAAGAAAGAAGCAGAAAAATTTTGATAAGAATAAATATGATAATGCTAAGTTTCCCCTATAGATAACTTTTTATTAAAGTAGAAAAATTTAATACTCATCTGGTCTTTTATTTCTCAAGTAGTATGAAAATCTTTTAAGATATTTCTATTCATTTATCAAGTAACCATGAGTGGTGAAGATCGAAGAAATAAACTTTCCACTTTTGTGCTTATGGAGCAGCTATGATGTTTGGAAATTCGTTTTTCTAAATTCTGCTTTAACTTTCTAAATCTAAATTCTTTATATATGATATCTTAATTTTTAGGAGTAGAAATATTGTACTTTAACTTCCCTCCAATTTACTACCTTTCAAGAGTAATGTTAGTGAACAATTATACTTGTAGAGCTAGAATAAATCGACATCTAAATTCCATTCAGTTTTGATGTTTTATCGATATAAATTCTTAATTTGACATCTTAATATTGATTTATTAAGAGCCAGAATAATTTTTACATTGTTAGTATTATATGAATGGGTTTGTTTGTTAAGATTAAATTAAAATTTTTTTATATGACATGTTCTGAGATGTTTTATTGCACGCTCAACTATGAACACTCCTAACTAGATCTATCACTGCTAATTATAGTATACAATGTCGTCAATATTAGTAACCCAATGTTGAAGTCAAATTATCAAACAACACTATCTAGAAAAATGCATTCAAGGTTTTTTTTTTTTTTTTTTTTTTTTTTTTTTTTTTTTTTTTTTTTTTTTTAATTATGCTCGGTGTTGCTCGAGTGTCTTTGTTTAGATCTCTTTGCGGAAGTTCAAGCTAGTTGAACCTCCATGGTTTGTATGATTTTGCTATTCTCTCTTGATGCGATGTGGGATAGATTATCGTTAAGATTTTCATGGTTCTTGTTGTATCTTTTATGTTGTTAAACACTTCTTCATCAACTCCTCCACTGTATTTGATGGTTGAAAGCATGCGGTTTAAGCTTGATTTTGTTGATTATCTGAATACGTATAAGGTGGTATTTGGTTGAATGACAAAAACCTAGGGGCTCATTGCTTTTGCTAGGACACCATTTATAAGATTGTTTTCCACCAAGGTTCGCTTGATATTGTAGTGTTATAGTTCGAGGGCTTGGATAACTCTTATAAATCTTGTATAAGTCATGGTTAGATTGAAATTTTTTGATAGTACATATGAAAAGTCCAATAATATAGTTCACATAAAAACAAGGATGAATATACAAATTTGTTATTGAAAACTTGTACCTGAAATCATATATGAATTTATACCAAAGACCTCTTTTTATATGGTTGGTGAAAACCATCACGTACAATGTCTTAGTTGGTGGTTGGTTGTTATAACAATCAAAAGTTAACCGGGTACATTCAATGAGAACTTAATAATAGAAACTAAGTTACTGTTGATGGCTAGTTAACATTGTTGACAAGCTATCACTAATGAGTGGTTACCACTAATGGTCATTAACAACTGATGTAGTTCTGTAACCCCCATTGATAAGTAGTTATCAACAATGACGAGTTACCAATAATGACTAGTTAACACTAATTACCTCATCGATAACCACTTACAAATAGTAACTTAATACGGATGATTTTCACTGACGTCTTATTTGCATGTAATTTTTCATTAATCATGTAAATATTCTGCTGCAACTTCTACAAGAACGCCATTAGAAGCTCTATCCCTTAGATTCCATATGGGGCATTACTTTGAAATCCCCCCCACCAAGGGGCATAACACCCTTTAACATTTTCGAAAGGGTGCTGCCCCATTGAACCCCTAGGGTTGTTAGTGTATGAATTAGGAATAATTTTCAATAAACGTGTATTATTCACCTTACAACTCGTATCACATGTATTAATATTTCTCTTTGGCTATTCTAAATTTACATTATTGATAGTAAAATAACCAACAAATACATCCTTTTTTGTTTAAAAAGAACTCCAAGTAGAATATAGTAATAGATGGGTCTTCTAACATGTTACCAAACCGGGTCCAACTTGCACTTAGGTCGAAAACTTATCTAGATAAGGATCAACATGTGTGTGCATTCATAATTTGGGTGGGATCCTTGACATATTTGGAAAGTTTTCTTGTACTTTGGACACCATGACTTGGTGTATGATGCCTAGGTCAAACGATTACCTCATCTCAACCATTTAGACTACTAACGTGTTGATGATTTTAGTATCATCAATGTTCTTCAAATATACTTAGACTTACTGGAAAATAAATAAGATATATATATATATATATATAGGGATGGGTTCAAATGTAAACTAAAAGAAATTATGTAAACCAATAAACCAAATCTCCACATTTGATTTATGAAAATCAATTGTTCATATTTTTTTTTGAATAAAATAATAAAAAGTTATACTTTTATTGGAACACGTGTACAAAAAGTCAAACAAATATGAGCCATTGATCTCATAAATCAAATGTGAATATTTATTTTATTGGTTTACATAATTTCTTTTGGTTTACATTTGAACCATCCCCTATATATATATATATATATATATATATATATATATATGGGTAAATATGTGTGAAATGCACACTCATTTATAAATGTTTTGAACTTAGGAACCATGGAACCTCTAAGGTTGTAAGGGGCAAGACCCTAATCATTTTTTTGGGGGGGGGGGGGGGGGTACGCCCTATACGGACTTTGGCTAGCGTCTTAATAAGGTCCAAGAGGCAACAACCTTGATATGAAATTGATGACTCGAAATTATTGATAAAACAATAGTAAGTTATAACTATTGATCATCAAAGGAGACTCAGATTATCAGTAAAAACTGAGATCATCGGTACTAACTTACATAATCTGTAGCAATCAATCATTCGTAGTAACTGAAACATCAATAGCAACCAAAGCATTAATAACAACCAAGCTTTAGAAATAAGCCTGATCATTAGCAACTAAGTTGGCGCTGAAAAGCAAGACATCATTAGTAACTACGTTATTGCTGATAATGTTATAAGAGGGAGGGAGCAGTCACTAGCGAGACTATATTCATTCACTTCATGTAGTCACCATATCATTTTTTTCCATTCCTTAGTAGCTCTTATTCAACTTTCGTTCAAGGTTGGAAAAGACTGAATAACATTTTAACAACCCAAACACCATACTAGATATTGTCCTTTTTGACGACTAGCATACCCTCAGACAACTGCTCCTCACGGTTTTAAAATGCATCTAATAGGGAAGGTATCAAGCCTCATATAAGAAGACTTTTTGTATCTCTTCCCAACCAATATGGAATGTTACATTCTCACCCATTGGAAGACCAGTGTTTTTGCTGGCACACCGACTCAACCCTAGCTCTGATATCATATGTAGCAGCCCAAAAATCATACAAGATATTGTCCGCTTTGGCAACCGGCACACCCTCAACCGTCCATCCCTCACAGTTTTAAAACACGTCTAATAGAGAAAGTATCCAGCCCCATATAAGAAAACTTTCGTTACCTTCTCAATCGATGTGGCATGTTACATGAAACAAACTTTTTTTTAAATGACCAACTAATAAATACAGGCTACCTGGGGTACCTCAATAACAAAATGACAGCCCATACGCAAACGAACACAAACAACATTAGGTAGCTCAAACCCATCAAATTTTAATATGATTAAAAGGTACTTTATTCAATTTCAAAACACAACCATAATTTTAATTTTACAAATTAAGTTGCAAGACCTAATAACATGGCTATATATTTACTCACCAAGTATTCATCAACGAATAACAATAAAATAAATTAGAGTATTTACATTTCGTTCTTCATCTCTATTATTATATTTATATTAAAAATCATTATTTTTCTATCTTTTTCAACTAAATAATATATTTCTATAATCATATGGTGTCTATCATTCACTTACAACAACTTTTAAAAAATATTAAAAAATTTATAAGGGTGAATAATATGAAATCAAATATACAAACGAACAGTAATATTTTTTTTCCTATGCTCATATCCACTCACAAGTATTTTATGAAGCCCAATTACAACTATTTTCATTTAAAGGCACCTTTGAACTTCAAGTTTCCCAAAGAGAAAAAAGAATCTATTAAATATATAAATGATACACAACATTTTATAAGACATCAAACATTGTTTTACAGTTACAGAAGTTTAATTTCTGCATAAATATGTAAAATTAGAAAAAACAAAGATAAAAATATTACAGAATATTACAAAAAAGAGTAAAAAAAAATACATAAAGTAATTATTAAAATTTAAAACAACAATTTTGAACTGTGTTTTATAATAATATTACTCTGTCGTTAACACTTCAAATTCACAGCTTCACAACGTCCGGTATATGCACCGGATACCGATCAATGCAATCTTCCCAGGGTCCGGCGATCGGAGTTTTGATACTCCGGTTACACTTCCACACCGCACTGTTACACTTGAACCCACTTCCGAACGCTATTTGCCACACCCGATCACCTTTCTTCATCCTCCCTTTCGACTCGATGTAGCTCAACTCATACCACAACGACGACGACGACGTGTTTCCGAACCGGTGCAGCGTCATTCGCGATGCTTCCACGTGCTCCGGCGACAACTGCAGGTTCTTCTGCAGCTCATCTATCACCGCCCTCCCACCCGCGTGTATGCAGAAATGCTCGAACGCTAATTTGAAGTCGGGAATGTAGGGTTTCCATTTAGGGTTGAAGATCTTTCGCCCGATGAGGGTGAAGAGGAAAAGCAGCTGTTCGGATGCCGGTAGGACTAACGGACCCATGGTGGTGATGTTTGATTTGAGAGCTTCAGCTGCGATCACCATGAGGTCTTTTGATAAGTTGATCCCCACGAGTCCTTGGGGATCTTCTTGCTCGTACACGCATCTGTACGCTCTGTCATCCGAACCCTTGTGGGTTCGGACGACGTGCACGAGCTTGTACTTTGCGCGCTTCTGTTCACTATGTTTGTTAGATAACAGAAGCGCGGCTGCTCCCATCCTGAACAGACAGTTCGGGAGGAGCATGGCTCGCTCGTTCCCTTGATAATAGTTTGGAGTAATAATCTCGGTGCTAACCACCACCGCATTCGAATTCGGGAGAACCTGAAGCAAGTCCCGAGCTAAATCAATGGAGATCAACCCCGCACTACATCCCATCCCGGAGAGATTATAGCTTTTGATATTACTCCTCAACTTATACTTATTCACCACCATCGCCGACAGCGAAGGCGTAGGAGAAAACAAGCTACAATTCACTACAAGAATATCAATATCCTTAGGCTTCAAACCTGTCTTTGCGAACAGATTATCGATAGCGGAGAAGATGACGAGTTCGGCCTCACCCCGAGCGGCTTCCATGTTCGGGGTGGGCGGGATGTAATGGATCGCTGGCGGGAGACACGTCTCTTCACCCAAACCAGACCTTTCGAGGATCCTCATCTGAAACTCAACGCTCTTAGGGTTATCCTTGAGGATCATCCTGGAGTGCTCCATGAAGGTGGAGAAGGGCACCCGACACGTGATCGGAGGCTTGTAGCAGGTGTAATCAACGAGGTAAACGGACCTGGGCTTCGACATGAAGTAGACGGTGGTGATGAAGACGATGAGGAAGACGGAGCATACTATCTGCAGCAGATCGAGGTGGACGGACCTGACGGTGGCGACGATGGCGTCGGGTCCGAGATCTAGTAACCGGACGGCGACGGTGGCGATTATGGGGATGAATAGGAGAGTGAGGAAGTTGTTGACGAGGTACTGGTAGCCTAGTTTGACGTACTTGAGCCTGACGGAGGAGGTGAAGTCCGGCGAGTTTTCCGGCATTGTGGGAGAAGGAGTTGCAGAGAGTAACAATGGGGGATTGGAGGGGATGAAGAAGAAGATGGAAAGGTGGAGGGAGATTTAAAGGCGATGAATTGAATGAAGGCAGATGAGAAGATATAAATGAGGGGTTGGGTTGGGTTGGGTTCAACATCGTGCAACGGTCCCTGGGAACTGCGGTGAACTCCTTTAATAAACCTAAAAACACTTTACGTTTATCGCTTATGGTCCATCTATTTCTGATTATTTACACTTAGTATGGCGGAATAGAATATAGTAACGAGTGATAAAACCCACGTACGTGACTTGTTATATGACATGTGAGCGACATTGACGAATTTTTTTTATAAACTTTTCTGGATACTATGGGTTTCATATTGTCATCAACATGTATTTTTATTTTTAATAATTAATGTATTTATTGTAATTAGTTTGAAGTTTAGTATGAATATAATAAAAATTAAAAGGTAAAGAATATTATACAGTATATCTCATATAAAAATTTAATTGATAGTATAATATATGTAAGTGATATAATTCCTTAAGTTTTATAAAAAGCATAATAAATCTTAAATATATAAAAATATTTATATATTTTTAGAAGTCATTACTATTTTAGTTTTAAAAAAGTTAATTTTAATTTATATGTTTTTACATAGATTTATTAGATAATCAAGAAAAAAATTATTAAGAGAACAAAAAAACTAAACTAACCCAACTATCCGCCAATGAGCCCTAGATCAATTGGTTTTGGAGGAGGCACTCCATGGCTTTCAAAAGTGGAAGTCATGGGTTCGAGTTTCACTTGGTGCAATATACTTCAAATGGGTTATGGGTTTTACCACAGTGGGTCTTTGGGTGGTGTGTTTCCCCTGGATTAGTGGGCGGGCTGGGTCACCAGCGCTGTCTGAGTTCGCGGGCGTGAGTGGTCTTTTGCCATTAGGTTTACCCGGGTGACCGGGCTTAAAAAGTATTCGTTGACCATTCAAAAAAAAAAAAAAAAAAAAAAAAAAAAAACCCAACTATCCATCACCGGCTATTTGTTGGCATGTTGCTATGGATGAGGCCTCGAAGAAGGTACCAAAGACAAATGTTGTCTAATGTGTTGTCCATGGGATATATGTCTTGTGTGACATATCATCATTCATGAGCATAATCCTTGATTGTGGAAGCGTTTAGGACATTAATGTTTTAATGACATTGTTTGGATCGATGTGTTATTTTTTTATTATTAATGAATGTGTTAATGAAAAATAAATATTTTTTCGGAAAGTATTACGGTTAATTCAAATTTTAAAATATATATGATATCATATCTATCGTAAATAATCATTCTAAATTATTATTTTAGACTTGCAATAAAACTGAAATATCTAGTCACAAGAATACACTCTAATTATATACATCTCATTTAGCAAGGTCGGTGGTGGTCCCACCAGCCTTGTCACGTGTCACACAACCATTGGACCACGTGAATTTTCTTTTTTCTTTTTTGTTTCTCCATATGCACATTGCTATATATAGACGCTTTTACAGAAATACATAATAGGTTTGTTTGGTGCAGTGGTTGGATTTGTTTGTTTTGTGTTAGAAGTGGTGGGTTCGACCCACACTACAAACTTTTTCTTAACTTATGTTTTTTTACCTTTTAAAAACTTTGTAATATATAATTGTCACCTACTCAAGTTTTTTAAATTCCGGTTTTACCACTTTATAAGTACACCTAAAAAAGTAATTCTTATTTTAGTTTTTTTGTGAGTGTGTCGTTATAATTTCGAGTCTATCTATGTTTGGACATAACAAAAACTACTTGGATCAAATATAAAACACTTATGTGCCTATTTTGATATACACCTCACTTAGAACCATTTATTTTTATATTTTTAGTTTCTTATTTTATATTTAAAGCCGAATTAGCACGGTCAAATATAAAACGCTTATGAGCCTATTTTATATATGTCTTACTTTTAATTTTTTCACTTTTACGCCATAAAACCTTTTAAAAACTATATAAATGACACTTTAAGAAAACTTTTTACATTCATATTTTGTATATGTGTCGATATAAGATCAGATTAACGGACGCTTGGACGTAATTGGAAACGACTCATGTATTGACGTAAGTTTAGTTCGTAAACAAGTTAGGTTGATTGTAGTCTATAATCTATCATAATGCGTACGATGCCGTCGCAACGCACGACGGGCACACATACCAGTTGGTATTTAAATTGCATTTGAGGCATTGTTAATAAGGTCAACCCAATGGATTCATAAGGTACCCAAAGTTGTTTCAACAGACCTGTAGGTGATTTCTGAAAGTTAATCAAAGACGGAGGGCTATTTGTGTAACTTTCTGAAAGAGGAATTAAGCTGGCAGACACGACAGTCATCCTGGTCCCATAAAGCATAACATTTGCCTAAACAAGAGGCCATATAATACCCTAATAAATCTAACACCTCAAAAATAGAAACATCTTATTTAAATTCTAGGAAAATTCTTAATTTTTTTTTTCTTTTTAATAAATTTATGAGTAAATTAGAAATTTTGTTTTTTTATAATTAATCAAATTATGGATTGTCTTTTTTTTATATTTAAATTACACTCTTTATTTTTAACTAGAAAAATTATTATCGATTTCGTCATTTTTACTAATGGACGTTAAGTTTGTCTGTTAACTTTGCACATATGGGTATTTTAGTCTTTTTACTTTACATGATAACTCTTTGTATCATCACCACCACCACCATAATACCACCATCACAATTACAACCACCATCGGCTAACCACCACGATCACAACATTGTCTGACCACCACCATCAAAGCATCACCTAACCACCACCATACCACCACTATCACATCATCACCTAACCACTACCATCAAAGCATCACCTAACCACAACCATCGTGATACAAGCAACTATTTTTACACAATCAACCACCATACCACCACAACATCATCATCATCTATCCTTAAGCCACCAATAACCCTAAGTCTGCCACCCAATCTACCATCGATCCTTAAGAATCCTAAATCGAAGTTCAAGAAACCCACACTCTCCCATGCAAACCCACCCATAATTGTAAAGATGGATACGGTTAGGGCTTCCTAAAATCATTTTGAATCTGGTCAAAACCTTCAATTTCTGTTACGCCCGAAGTGTAAAATTACGTAATTTCATACCTTTAATGGTTATGGCGGTGCGTAGCAGTGGTGGTGGTATGATTTGATGCTTGATAAATATTGTAAGTGTGAGAAGTGGGATGGTTTGATGTTCTAAACAAGAAACCAAGTTTGCTAATGATGATGATAATGGGAGAAGTGGCGGTGGATGAGGGTGTGGGTGGTGGTGGACAACTGGTGGTGGTGGTGATGTATAGCAAAATAGGGTTTTGGTGATGATGATGATGATGATGATGATGATGATGATGATGATAGGTTTTGTTGAAGATGGTGATGGTAAATAATAATAATTTAATGACAATAATATAAGTATTGTTTTTTACTGGTAAAATGGCTAAAATACATTTGCAGTGCACATGAGATGAGTTAACTATAAAAGTTAATGGCTGTTAGTGCAAAGGAAGAAATCCATTAGAACTTTTCACTTAAATGATAAAAAGTGCATTTTTTTTTTTAAAAAAGGACCCGGTCCATAATTGACTAATTATAAAGAATAAAATTTATAATTTACTCTAAATTTCTTCTTAAAATGTCTCTATCAACAGGCATCCGCGCATAGAGTATGCGTGTTCATTTGCTTAGGTATATGTATCTCTTCGTGACTGGTTTTGTTGTATAAGGCGTTAGCACTTGTCTGTGAAGGTGCCGACGCCTTGTTTAGAGATGGCATTATAAGAAGATATTTACGAGGGGGATATTTTGAAAGAAAGATGAAGTGAAAAGAGACATTTGAGAATTTTTCATTTAAATTTTTGGGTTTTTACTTGACGATTTGAAATACTTTTAATTTCTTATGAAGTTGTAAAGTATAGCTGTACATCTATGGTTTTAGTAACTAACTAGCATTAGTTATCCGTATAATATATGAGTTTAATAAATAAAATATTTAATATAATAAAATTTTATTGGTTTTAAAATTATATTTTAAAATGAAATATAATTAAAACTACGCATGACTAAAGATATAAGTAATAAAAAAATTATATTAACTTTTTAAATATTTTTGTTAAAAAAACTAAATATTTTGTTTCAAAATAAATCGTTTTAAAAAATTTACATTATTAAACTCCCAATTTAATTATTATTTATTTATAAATATTTTACCTTTTAAAAACATTAATTTTAAAATGTTTTTTACTTTTAAAAAACTTTTTATTCTATAAAAATTTATTTGTTTATAAATAACATTAATAAAAATAAATTTTTTTAAATCTATTAAAAAGTATAGAAGATTAAGTAGTGTGATACATGGACCCAATTACATCCATGATGCATCATGCATAAAACCTTTACATCCTAGAGAAATAGACATATATAAAGAAAATGAATAACATCATACATGTGACCCATTTGACCCAAAAGGCCCCAAGATAAAACTTAGAGCCTTAGCAATGCCATCTTTAGAATTTGAGCACCAAACACCATGAGAGGATTGTAATATAAAACTTTGACAACTACTTTAACTCGGGAACAAAATTCGAGTAACGTTGATCAAGAAACCACAGGCATCATCCTTAAATAACTATTAACCATGAGAAAACTTTGTAGCAAATAGTAACAAAAGAATAATCAAATCAAACCATAGACGTAAATACTGTTCAAGAATAATCAAAACTATGATCTAGTAGTGAGATCAAGCAGACTTTTAAGCGATTGGGTTAATTGGCCGGGGAAGAAGGCAGGAGGCGGATGGTGGAAGCATGGGAGTTTTAGGGTTATGTATGGCGTTAACATACGTCGGGTATGGTTAATTTAGGGTCGGGTCAAATGCGAGTCCTTAGATCCGTGCGTATACATTGTTAGAGTGGTGGGCGGGAAAATAGAATTGAGAGTTAATGTGAATAGGATACATGTTTTTTGATGTAAATGATTATTAGAATAGATATTTATTTTAATAAAAAAACACTCACCATTTAATATCTATATTAATACTAATATTATGAACCTTTTTGTAGATATTAATTGTTATAAAAGTTAAATGACTCAAGTAAAATACATATGAATAATTCTTACTAATTATTTTTTTTAATTTTAACTTGAAATAAAATGTTATATTAAAGGAAAAAGTTTTCTAAAAATAATAGAGAAAACTGTAAAAATATTCTCTATATTTTGACCATATTGCATATTTGATCATCAGATTTTAAAAATTATAAATATAGGGGAGTTTGTTACAAGTTTACTCCCACTGCTAGTGTCTGTTACTATTTAACGATTTGAGGATTAATCTACAATATGATCAAACCATAAGGACCGATTGTGAAATTTTATCTAACAATTAAAGTTTTGAAAAAGTCAAATAAATTTTTAGAAAATTAAAATAAAATTTTAGATAATTAAATAAAAGTTAATAACAAAATTTAATGCTAATTAAAAAATTAGAATAAAGGTTAAAAAATCAAATCAAATTTAAAAAAGAAATAAAAGTAAAGATAGAAAAAGTATATAGAAATAAAAAAAACATAAAAAAAAGAACTATGCTTAATTTTTTTTTGAAATTCATATGTTATACCTAAACCAAAGAAATCCAAAAACCTGATAAAAGCCCAAATCCAAAAAACAAAAACACAAGATCAAATGTTTTTTTTATTTTAAGTTTAATTTAATATTCCTACTTTAATAAAATGTTAACTAAGGTTGACATGTGTCAACACCATTTTTAATTTCTTTCTAGATTAAATATTTTCTCGCTTTTCTCTCCTATTAATTAATACATTAATTATTAATAATTTTATTAATTTATTTTTAGATTAGAAATAATTTTTTTAATAAATTAAGCAAGAAATCTTTTTAATAATGTTATTTCAAAGAAAAAAACTTATAAATTTTTTTTTCTGAAACATCAAACTTTTTACATACGAAATATTTTAAAATTAATGTTTTTAAAAAGTATAAATTTATAAACAAAAAACTAACTAAAATTGGGAGTTATAGTAAGGAAAATTTTAAAAATAATATTTTTTAAAACGAGTTGTTTTGAAAAAAATACTTAATTTATTTGAAAAAAAAAGTTCAAATACAAAAGTATAAAAAGTTAATGTCATTGTTTATCACTTATCATCTTTACTCATATTTAATTTTAATTGTGTATTATCTTACAATATAATTTTATAATTAATAACATTTTATTTTATTTAATATTTTATTTTTCAAACCGTGTAATATACGGGTTTACTAAAGCTAGTTTTTTCAATATTTATTTTGAACTATATGAACATTTATTCGATTTTATTGTTCATCTTTATGTGTTTTTTTTAATTTTTTATTTAATTGAATACTTCTCTTTTTGTTATTTTTTTAAATTTTGATATACTTTTTTAATTTTTACTTTTGTTTACTTTTTAAATTTGATTTGATATTTTAACCTTTATTTTAAATGATTTTTAAATTTTATTATTAATGTTTTCATTGAACTTCTTAAATCTGATTTTAAATTTTAAAAATTTTATTTAATTTTTCAAAATTTTTTAATTTAAAAAAAAATTTACACAATTGGTCCCTAGGCATTAATCATATTGGAGATTTAATTTCCAAATCGTTAAAACTATCGGACACTATTGGTGAAAACTAAATTTGCAATCAACTCTCAAATATTTGAACTATATTTATAATTTTTAAAAATTAATACTAAAGTTGTAATGTGATCAAACCCAAGGGATCAATTTTGTAATTTTCTTTAGTGAATAAGTTTTATCATCATTTTTCCAAGTCAAACTAGATATGGTAATAGCTAAATACTAACAAAAGTTAATATATGTTCGATTTATATAAGTTAATACTAAAAAGTTTTAACATTAGTTAACAAAAGAAATATATGTTCGATTTATATAAGTTAATACTAAAAAGTTTTAACATTAGTTAACAAAAGAAACTTCACAAGATAACACATATTGAAAATTGAGTAATTTTTTATTAAAAATATTTAAGTAACCTTAATGAAATACTTAACAAAGTTGTTTAGCATTGGATCAGTACCGGCTCAAGTTCAAAGATAGTAAAGCTGAGGTTTAGGCCTCTAATTTGAAATGATCTCTAATTTTTGTAAAGTAAGTTTATATGTGTAAAAAAATTGCCTGGACTAAACATTTTATTAATTTGGTTTGGCCTCCAATTCAATGAAAACGTACATTTTATTAATTTAGTTGGGCTTCTAATCCAACGAATTGCATCATATAAAGCTAGAAAAATAAATCTAATATAAACATCTATACATACACAATACATAATTTTTTAAAAATATATCTCCACCAACCATAAACGTATTAGTTTATTATTGCCGGTCCCAAACCCATATAAAGAAGAAGGGTTTTAATAAAAAAAATATTTTTGAAAAAGGCCTTATTTTTTAATTTTAATTGGGGCTTTAAAAAACGTAAAGCTGACCAGCATTGGATGAACTTTTCCTTCACATATCTTGCAGTAACGCTTAGAAACGCATTGTTGCATGCATATGCCCTAATAATTCTGACAATTGTCCAAACCAGATTATATTCATCAAGATAATGTGATGGTTCAGTACATATTTGCAATACCGACATGTTATCATCTTAATATAGTATAAACACATTTAGTGTTTTATAATTATCGCTTTAACTTCTACATCTATATTCTATATGTTTCCTAGACGTATGGAGAAACATTGGACCAGTTGATGCCTACATTTAGGCGACTTATAAAGTTAGTTACTTAAGCTAAAACAATATTTGATCTTCTAAAACTTCTTATCGTAAAGCTGGCTTTTAAAAAGCTAAATAAAAAAACTGAACATCAAAGTTTAACAACCAAAGGCGGATTATCAAACAATGATGATCTAAGAGTTCCTCTTAGTTTGTTACTAGAGAGTCCATACCTACGATAGTATTCACCATCTCGCGGGATTCCCACAATTTCATATATAATCTTAGCTTCTCACAATCTTAAAATTTCAACAAATAATTTGAATTCGTTTAAACCAATGAGATGTCGGTAGTGTACCACAGCTAAAAAAGTGAAAAAAAATTACTAATGATATTTAACCCAACTGGTTAATATGAGTTGCTCATTACATGTAAATATTGGGAGGTCATTGGTTCAAGTCTCACTCTGGGCAAAAATGCTCAGAGTTGAGCCAGAGGCCATCATCGGCTGTAACCATAGCCGATAGGCTTGTATGTCGAATCAGAGAAGCACCAATAAGGTATAGAAGGTTGCTTAATTGAACTTTATTATTTTTGTTTTAAAGATAGAAACACAAAGGGCATAAATAAGTGAATTTGCATTTTGATGGCAAATTTGTCACAAAGAGTACATAGTTTGCTAAAATTTCGCTACAAACTAATACTTTATTTTATTATTTATTTTATAAATAATTGAATTTTGGTTTTGGTATCACATTTGTCGCAAAGAGTACCAAGTTTGTTGTAATAATTTTGCTGCAAACAAATATTTTATTTTATTATCTATTCAATAAATAAGTGAATATGCGTTTTGGTGGCAAATTTACAACAAAGAATATCAAAATTGCTACAATTTTGCTACAAAACAAATATTTTATTTTATTATTTAATCTAGAAATACGTTAATTTGACGCAAGTTCGCTGCCTTTAAATATTTTCTAGTTTTTTTTTTTATTTTAAGCATTTATAACTACAAAATATTTTCACATTTTGTTGGTAAATAGTGGGTAAATTTAAGTTTTGATACGAATTTGCAACAACCTTAAGTTTTGTAGCCACTTTGTGGAAAAGTTGTGTGAAATATTAAGAATATTAACGTTTTTTAGGTTTGTTGAAAAATTGTCGCAAACTAGTGGCCAATATGTTGTTGTGGGAAATTTGTCGCAAATACTTGTAGCAAAAATAACTATTTTCTAGTAGTGCCTCTTACACCATGGCAACCCCCTAAAACCCTCGCAAGTAGGGTTGAACATGCCGGGAACCAATGACGGAGAGAGAAACGAATGATAGGACCACAGTCGCCAAGGAGCACGAGGTTAGCGACACCCCTAGCAACACCACAAAGCCACCACTACAAATGTCTCTCTCTCTCTCTAGAAGCTTATTTCGGTCAAACAAATCAGGGTGGCGATGGCCAAGGGAAAACATCGAGAGGAAACCGGTTTGGAGGTCGAGGTCAGTCTCAACGGCAATAAAAGACAATCATGAGGCAACTGCCTCCACCTAACAAATCACAGGCTGCAGCTGGTGACATCGCCAAACCCTACATCTCTCTCTCTCGCTATATATATATCTATAAATTTATTTATAAAGACAGTTTGAGAGCGAGAGGACAGAGCGTAGAATCACACAAAATTAGATGGCAAAAACAATGTATGCGCATTATTCTTTCACATTGCTTTTAAAATATTTAGGTTAATTATTTTTTTTTTATCTTAATAATAATGTCATGCATCATTTTGCATGTTATTTTAAAGATAAATTATAATAATACACTCAATAATAGCTGTACTTGTAAATTAATACTAGTAATAGTTGGGTAGTAACTCAAGGAACGGCTACGTGTGAGATATTTAATGGTTTGGCATTTAGGTCGTAAGTATATATATAGTTGTCAACGTGTAGGCGGGTCCAAATGTATAGGAGGTTGTCATTGACAGTACACAGTTAACGTAAAGCCTATCTCAACCACACATCATCTCATACGTCAATTTCTTCTTTAATGGTCTCCCCAAAATAATCCACTTTTTCCATTAACTTCTAAGCTGTCATTATTGTCGTAATAAATAGAAGTTACAAGTTAAAACGTGCCTTTTATACGTGAAGTGGGTTTGTCCTCAAGTGGATATTTTCATTGTAAAATAATGCATTACCCAAAAAAAAATTGTGAGTTTAAAATTTGGAGAGTGTAAGCTGTATGTAATAATTTTATAAGTAAAGTATGTATAGAGTAAAGAGTTTGTGTGTTTTTTCGGTTAGAAAATAAAAGTCAAAGTTGGGTTCATTTGTTTTGATCATTTGATTTTTTTTTTGATCTTTTCAAAAGATATGGTGCCATAATTAACCCATATTATAAAACTTCTAAACATCATGTTGTTCTTTTAATCAAAATATGTTAAGTAACCACATCATATTTAATTCTCTATTTTTCAAGATAACCACTAATTAATTCGGCTATTCAACATTAGTTCATATATACAATAGTTAACTTTAGATGATAAATTTCTTGAGAATTCAATAGGAATGCTTTGGACATTTAGAGTCCTTCACAAACTTATTTTTGTTTTATGTTTATTATTTTTGATGCATACACTCATAAAGTCTTTTATCACATAAACTTCCTGATTTACTACATCAATTCCTCATTTGACACAAACTCTCCTTCACGATCAGTTCTTAATGTCACAATCTTGTATGGACTTTCCTTTTCGACCAACGTTCTAAACTGTTTGAAGGATCAAATATTTCTTATTTCGATTTGATGATATACACTCGTGTGTACATGCAAAAGTCATCATCCAATTATGCGAAGAATTGGATGAGGCTAGTCATATGATTACCGACCCCATTGTCGAAGTACGAAACATCATGCCCAATCATGTTCCGACCTCCAGCTTCAATATATATATTCCAATAAACCTTGAGCATCCATCATCGGCTCCATCTTGATACCTTAGGTAGTGTAGTTTGTTGCTATCAATGTCAGAATTTGGAGTGAATCAGAACTAGTTGCTTTTGAGGTTGCAAAAGTAGTTGTTATCGTGTCATTGGATTGAATCATGGGTATTTTGCCATAAAACTCATCTTGAGCACTCGGATACCACTTGTTGGAATTCAAAGATGATCAACACTGAACTAAAGATCAATTTACTCTCACACACAATATCGATATCTCTAGGAATCAAAAGATGCTTCATAATTTTCAGATGCACTGAACAATGTTTTTAGAACTGAATCGGACAAGTCGGACCGAATTTAAGAACCGGATAATGTAATAATTATACATATGCATATTAGATATATAGTTATATATATAATTCAATATAAATATTTTATATTTGCAGTTTTTAGTTATATATAAAACACTCAACAATTATCTTATGTCCAACACTTTAATTCATAGTTCGAACCACCCATTAAACTCAATAAAATCCAAAAAACTAAAATTTTTTTAAATCCGGTCCAACCCGGTTCCCGGTTCCCGATCTGACCACTGAACCAGTTCAAACCGGTCGGTTCCTTGAAAACAAAACGATTTAGGTTGGATCTGACCAGTCCAACCTCCGATTCCAAGTCCAACCGGTTCGACCGGCGGTCCGATCCAAGTTCGAAAACAATGGTACTGAATACAAAATATAAACTTGCAAAAAAACAAAGTAATTAAACTACTCCTACAATTTTAACACACTAAAGTGACTTATTCAAGTCAATTAAAAATTTTAAATGAGTAAATTATTAGTTTCATCTTTGTGATTTGTTAAAAGTAACTATTTTCATCCAAAAAATTAAAAATAACTACTTTAGTGAAATAGTTCCTATTAAGTAATGATTTTCATCAACTTTATTAACCCTATTCATTAATTCTGTTAAAAGACACTTATGTAACCCTCACATGAGGCATTTCTATCAATTAAACTTGAAAATAAAATCTTTTTGCCTCCCACTTCCAAGCATAGATAGACTTAAAAGTCTATAGTCAAACCTTCATTGATCGACTTCCAATCCATAATCGATCCTTTAATTTAATCAAACTTTCAATCGATTATTCAATCTATAATTGATCGACTTAGCATCCTTTAATCAATCGGCTTCCAACCTAAAAATGCAAAGTTGTGATTCTTTAGAGAATATGTTGCAATGGTTGTTTCATTATGGTATGTTCGAAACAAGATGATGGTGAGTGTGCATTAATTCTCTTTCAATTTCTTGTATACTGTCATGATTGTTTTACTCATGCTTGATTGATTAATGGGTCACATTCAATCACAGTCATATAAAGTCAGCAGTTTTCAAAATGAAAGTAGCGGTCGGGGTCAGTTTCGATTGGTTTCACGCGGATTACCCACGTTCTCTTCCCCCACCTTGTAACTTCCCCTCCCTTGTAGTTACCCGCTCCTTGTGTCCACCGTAAATGTAGTATAATGGTTATTTGAGAGG
Source organism: Flaveria robusta (assembly GCA_025506415.1). NCBI lineage: Eukaryota > Viridiplantae > Streptophyta > Magnoliopsida > Asterales > Asteraceae > Flaveria > Flaveria robusta. Next base: position 17,922,731 of record CM046469.1, on the reverse strand, counting down.
GAAAGTATCAGACTTTCAAATAATTTCTTTCATTTGTCCTATAATAGAGGCGACCATGAGATTCATGAGAAGAATGCTTCCAAAAAACACAATGACGACTTTCTCCACCTTCCTCTGTCTTGTCAGACCAGTCCTCTGATCTACTCTCTCAACTTGATCAACCACTTCAGGTTCATAGCTTCCTTCAAAGTTCAAACCCATATTTGCAATCTTACATGCATAGTACTAACTAGATGGTCATAACCGCGCGTTGCAGCGGGTATATTGACGTGAAGATGTTAACAGAAATGTATGAGGTTACTGCGCTCTTGTTTCAAATATCGAAACACATAGGGAAAAAAAAACCTCGTGAAGGTGTATACATAATAACACAAAAGTTACGTGCTTGTAAAAGTTAGCGATAAAATAAACGAAAAAGGATTTTACACAAACCATCAGAAAAAATAGTAAAACATATCATATTTGCTCTAACTTGATTTTGATTGTAATTTACGTGAAAACGTAGTCTGGCTTGATTTTGAATCAAATTTATATCAAAAATAGAAAAAAAAACATAAAAAGAGTTGTATTATAAATAATTAAAAATGTTTCGTGGTGAAATTATAATGAACTAAAGTTTGTGGTTAAACATTAAGAAATTAAAACTTTATAACAAACTATAAAGAACTAAATGTTTATGGTTAAATTACAAAACTTTTAAGACTTATAGCTAAATTGTAAAAGGTTAAAACGTTACTATTAATCCATTTGCAAATTGTTATATAGATAATTTGTGATTTGTCCATTTTATAGATGTAGTTTGAAATTTTGGATTTGTATATCGTGTTTCTTACGTGGTTTTTGAAATTCAAGATCTGACTTCCTAGGTTTAGGACTCTGATGATTTTCAGTTTAGTTAGGGATTCGTATTTCATCCACGTTTAGCTTAACAAATATCGTGTATTGATTCGTCATAATGGTGAGTAAAAGTGATAATGGTCCAGGTTTATTGTTTATTTTTTATATTGATTTAGTGATCCAATTTGAAAAAAATATGTATAGGTGATCAAATTAAAACACCTTTAAAACTTGATTATGATTTGTGAAAAAACTACTAGGCACAAAACCAAAACCAAGGCCTACTTTTGCAGCCTCCGAGTCCAGTAACTTGCTGTATCTTGCAAACCCAGGCCCATTACTTCAGCTTTCATGCCAAGTGATCAATTTCGAGTCTGTGACCATGGCCCAAAATGACTAAATCGGATGGGCTTGTGGTTTCTCCTAATTTCCTTGGGTTATGGCCATCTAGGGTGCATGTTCAAACCGTTAGATCCGAAACCAGTATTCGATACAGGGAAATTATTTTGGGTGGATCTGATCCTAATGCGATTCAATCCGCTAGTTTGAAATCGGTTGAAACTGGTTTGAAGCCGCATAAAACTGAACCTTTTTCCCCCTTGAATGCCATTTTCCAATCCGTGCCGATTTGGGCGATCCAATATTGACTTTGTTTGAGTAGATCTAAACCAGTTTTAAAACCGGCCTGTTAGGCCCAAACCAGATTCTAAACTTGTATTATCCTAAATTTCAATATTGAGGGACACAAGAAATGAGTAAATGTCTAAAGCAAGGAACATCTCATTTTGTTCTGAGATCGTGGAGTGGGACTCAAAAGCTACATAGATTACTTGACCGAGACAAAGCCAAAATACATTGTCGCGTTAAATACGCGATAGAGCGATAAAGCCTCACGACATTTTAATGCTATATTCAAAAGTGTCTAGTCAGGCATAACATTTATGCGAAATGTAGGGTTATTGATGAACAAAATGTTATGAAGGAAAGTTATTAAAGTTGTTTAAGGCGACTAGGGGATCTACGAATATAAGAAATCTATTATGAAGGAACGTACTTTCATTTGTATTCGACATTTCTTTCTCCTATGAGCTTCGAATCGATTGTTTTCGATCTATCAAAACAGTGTCATGGATTATTAACCCAAGAAATGGCACAGATTTGTAACTTGACCTTAGTCTTAAAATTTTATGCATAAGTACACATTCAATTATGAAAATGCAATTTAATAACCAATAGAGATAAATATTATGCATAAGCACTTTATGATTATTAATCTGAAACAAGATTGTCCAAACATACAACTTGGTGACAAAAAAGAAGCCGACGCTATTACTGAAAGAGAAAAGACTACGGCCGAAGCGTCGTAGAAAATAGATTTCGTTGGTTTTGGGTAGAGACAAAACGTCTCAACTCGCTTATCTTTTTGCTATGGCTTGTGTGGTGGATTATTCTGATGATAGTTTTAACGACAAAAAACATCGTCCTTATATTGGTGACGGATATTCTAGCAACGACTTTGGCGATGAATTCTTGGACCATTTAGCGACAATTTGGCAACAGATAAAAGGACCATTTAGGGACTGTTTTGGCAACGAATTCACGGACCATTTCCCGACAATTTTGGACAGAATACAGAGAAGTTTTAAATATATTTATGGACAAAATTAGAAATGGTTGTGAGGGACGCGATGACACTTGGTGACGAAAATTGTCATGGATATTTTTTTTTTCAGTTTTTTTAGCAATGATTTTTTACACCTAAATATCACTCGCTTTTAATGGTTATTTGGATCACTAACGAGTCACTCGATCATCTCAATTACTTGAGTACGAAAATTCTGAATATACCATTATATATCGTGTTTTTTATCTACGTTTCAGTGTATAATTCATCCAAAACGAGGTATTACGCGTTATAATGTACAAGTTTTTAAAACACGAATTTATGAGCTGCCTTAGTTGCTTTAAGGTTTCCTATAGTTCTTTTGTAATCCTCTTACAAGCTTTAAAATGTTATGTTTTCTAAAATTTTGAATTTTCCAATTTGACGTGCTTATTTTTATTTGCATTTCGATGTGAACTATTACGCTGGGTGAATACTAATGTATAAGTCTACAAAGTTGTAGCACATGGAGAATCGACGCATTTATGTTTTTTAACATTTTGACATCAATTTCTTTACATGGTTTATTGGAGTGTTTGCAACTTGTAGACCTTAATACTAGTTACATCACCAATACCTCACCACCATCCCCACTATCGATGATCCACCACCACCACTAGTCTACCACCAGCATCTCCAACACCACTAGAGCGCCACCACCATCTCCACCACCATAAGTCTACAACCAATATCACTAACACCATCGAAACGCCATCACCATCCCCACCACCACAAATTTTTAACCAACATCTCAAACACCACGGGAACACCACCACAATCCCCACCACCACTGGTCAACCACAATCTCCAACACCACGTGTGGCCACCTCGAATCCAATTAAGGTTAAGGGTGCTGTAATGGTGGTGATGGGTGATGCTTTTTGTGGTGTTATGGTGAGTAAGAAATGGTGGTGGTGGGTTACAGTGGTGGGCTGAAGTTGAGGATGAAGGGTGGGGACTACGGTGGTTAGGGAGAAGGAAAGAAAGAGTTGGGTTGAGGTGGTGTGGGTTGCGGTGGAGGGCGCGACGGTGGTTGTTTGGTAGGATGGTGGTGGTGGTGGTTTGGTAGAATAATGATGGTTAGGTAAAATAATGATGGTTAGAGTTTTAAAGTTGAATATAAAGTTGTGGGTCCTATATTTCATAAATATTAATTTTTTAATAGTCAGATGTATTTTGGTCATCATACTATGATTTCATGGAAAAATTTAACGGCCATCAATGTCAGGGACCTTTTGTGTTACGTTTTAACAAACTTTTAAACCGATTTTATAGTTTCCTCAAACTTGAGAACCGAAAGTAAAAAAACAAAACTAAACGCAAGAATCATACATATAATAAACTCTAGTATAAATATAAAAGTCATAATCTAAAAAGGAATGAATCAAATATATACTTTTTACACCACCAGGCTTGAACCCTAAAAGACACCATTATGACAAAAATCAAAGGTAACAAATTCATTTTATAACAAACAAACCAAAAATTAAAAAACTCGTTTATATTGTTGTTAGTGAATTTGAAGTTTGAACTTTGAACCCACATTTACTCTATCACCATCAAATTATAGAACTAACCAACCCTTCTAAATTTCATTTTGTTTATATTTGATTTTCCAACTTATTTAACTAAAAGACACAACCACTAGTATAGCTGACCAATGTATATAATATTTTATTCTTACAGTGACGGGTTTAAAATTCGCTTGAGACATGTGGATTAAATTAAATTTGAAGTAGGATAAGAGTAAATTAGAGGGTCGTTCAAAAAAAAAAAAAAAAAATAAATAAAAAATAACTAAAAGACAAATAAAATTTAAAAATTTAAAAAAACTACCAGCTTGATTATTTAATATAGTTAAATTATAATATGTACATTAATGATTATATGTAACATAGTACGTAGAATTAACTTTTTTATGGTAGTTGAATATAATGATATATACACTACGTAATTTTTTATTATATTATATATTATATAGTGTCAGTTGCATAAATATTATTGTACTTTTTAGAAGCTATTGCACGTAGACGCCAAATTAAGGTTGATGCATAAAGGTCAAATTCAAATTTGTTTATTTGAGTAAACTCTAATTTAGCATTAAGCTTGGCTTGAAATGTGTTTTAATTAAGGAACCGATCTCTACTAGCTTATAAACGACTTTACTCGTTTAACCCTAGCACACTGTACGAATCTTAAAATCGAACTCTCTATCAAATGAACTCTACAGTAAGCTTAAGCTTAGATGAAACTTGTTTAAGCCTTGTTCGAATTAAGCTCTTTAGGATCGAACTTGAGTAGACCAAAAGCTTATCTATGTGTAATTTGATGAGAAGGATAAACGAAATTCATTTGTACTCCTCCAATATTAATGTATATAAAATGAAGTTATTGTTAATTTGCTTTGATATTAGTTGCTTTTTAGATAAAAGATTTTCCTCCCTAATTCTGGCGGTCTCTACAGTTAACTACTCGCAATAATAGACAAACGACATACCTCTCAACTACTCTATTATAGCCATAAATAAATCCCATATTTTTATTTTAACCCCTCCGAAATTGATTGATTGTCACAAATATTCTCTTATAAACTGTAGTCGGATGTAGTAAAGAGAGGTGACAATTGACTCTGTCATGTCTCACATGATAGCATTTTCTATCCCCCACCTTTTGACCCGTGTGTTACATTAATTCCTATATTAGTTGTGTAACACACATACGCGTGGGTACTATTTTTAATGCGTAACGTACTCCATACTGTAGCACATTTAATATGAATCAGACAATACCATCGGTGACTTTGTGCACGTCCCCTACACACAGGTCCCTTCAAGATGTTGATATCTTATCTAGACCACACATGTTCTCTTTAGGGGTATGAAAACAATACACGTATGTAGGACGGAATTCATAGATAGAATTCTGTGAACCGTTTACGGTTTACCTATACGAGTCGGGTTCATGACTAGGGGGTTGAATATTCGAATTGGATATGAGACGTCCGTCTGTACTAAGGAGGCGCCCGAAACCATAAAAGGGATCGATTAATGTATGATTTTGAATGGCCTGCTATACAGGCGTCCGCTTCTTGTCTAAGGAGGTGTCGACGCCTTGTATAAATGAGACATTTTGAAAAGAAATTCTTGAAATGGCGATATTTTAAAGAAAATAAGGGGAAAAAAATGATATTTCGGGAATTTTTCCAAGAAAATGCCAGCCCCAATACGTTAATAGACTCTTTATAGGATAGACTTCTACAATTGGGGGAAAAGACATATTTTTAAAAGCTATTTATATAAGCGGAGAGGGAGTCTTTTTGTGTTATTCAGTTTTCTTGAATTTTCACATCAAGTTTCACTTTACTTTCTGAAGTTTTTCTTTGTTTTGTAGGTTATCGTTTCATTTGTTCTTAGTTTTTCCCACATTTTTCGTATATATACGGTGTGTGTGGTACGTTATATATGGCAAAGTACAAACCAATCCGGAGAATCACACAGATTATTCCTCAGTTTTGGGATTTGTTTTCTTCACCACAACATATGGCGGTGTTCCATTCGAGGCCAGGATTCACCATCCTTTCTTTGGTTTCACTCGTGTCCCCTTATAGAGTATTGCCAAAATATTAGGGGAAATTTTTAAAATGTTTTTTAACCGGTCAAATTTATCAATATGTTCCTTTACTTTTTTTATTTCTTAAAATATCCCTTCTAATATAGGCGCCTCTATCCTAGTCAAACAAGTACTAACCCGCCCTTCTTTCAGTATGTAGTACAAAATACAAAACTTTAATCTAAACATGGACGTCCGCCTACAAAAAAGAGGTGTCCGCCCTTGAAACAAGTTCGTCCGCCCATAACAAAAGTCTTACGTCTCGATTCATTTTGTGATGTTTTAATTTTTCTTTTAATATTATATCGTTATAGTTAATTTTATTTATATATGATGCCTTTCTCTTATAACTTGTAAAATATATTGTTTATAAAATTCCGAAATACCAAGGCAACGTGCTTATTTTTACAAAGTGCAGATGTAAATATTAATCAACCGAGTCAAGTCAAATTTATAACAAACATTTTAATATAAAATTAATCCAGTCCGGTTGTAAATAAGATTTGCGTTGATGTGTAGATAAAAATACGTATGACACAATAGTAAAGTTAAAATTTTATTAAACGTTATATTTTACAAATTATAAGAGAAAAACATTATATAAGTAAAATTAATTATAGTAATATAATATTAAAATTAAAATTAAGTAATTAAAGGGCGGATGACTTTGTAACATGAGGGGTAATTATGTCTTTTACTCCTAACCCTTCTTTTAAATGACTTATATAACTACAAAAACCCTAAATTCTCTTCAACACCCCCACAACACCACCAACCCCAACACCACCACAAGACCACCAACCCCAACTGCCAACACCACCACTGCCGCCACAAACAACCGCCTCAACACCACCACCACTACCACGTCGACCCACCATTGCCACCCAAAATTACAACCATGGCTAACAAAACCATCACCATCGGTCACCACCATCACCGCCACTACCACTACCACCTCCGGCATCACCCCTACGCCACTGCCAATGTCCACCTCCGACAAAACCCCGACCACCGGCCATCCGCCACTACCACTATCACCTCCGGCATCACCATCTACACCACCACTGTACCTGTACGGCACTAATTATAAAAACCCTAGCCCCCCACCCCCAACCCGTTTTCAGCTTTCGCGCCACAGGTTGCCGCCACCACCGCTTAGGAATCTGTTCAGTTTAAGCTTCGATCGATGGTGGTAGAGATGACGATGGTGGTGTCGAGCGATTGATGGTGCTGGTGCAGTGGGGGTCTTCCGTTTTGCTACAGATCCGTCCACATAAAAAGGTGGCCCTACAGGGTTTCGAATCCTTTATCCCTCGACAAACCCTAACCACCTCACCTCGTCGCCATCATAGCTGCAACACCTCCGGCAAAACCCAGATCTAGGGTTTTGTAGTTTGGATGATGATGATGAGGATTGATGATGATTATTAGATTCGATTTAAGGGGTGGGTTAGAGTTAAAGTCAAATAGGCAGGTAGGAGAGGATGGTGGTGGATGGCCGGCGGTGGTGGATGGCCGGAGGTGGCGGTGGTGCAAGTTGTCGTTCCAAAAGGGGAAGGGGGTTGAATTGGTTGGGAGTAAAAGACATTTAAAAAAAGGTTAGGAGTAAAAGACATAATTGCCCCTCATGTGAGAGGCACGTGGGTTCCTTTTGACGAGAAATGTAACGGAGTTAAGGGCGGGGGGCAATTTCGAGAAAAAGTAGTGACTTCTAGGAGGGTTTCGGCTATTTTTAAACTATTGGGGCAAAACCATTAAAACGGTCAAAACACAATGAGCAAAACAAAAATTAACTCTTATCTTTAATTACATGTAAATATGTACGTATAACGAGAGTCGGATATCAGAGGCTTTGCCTCTATAACCACCATTTAAAAAGATATACCAAGTCCTAATCACGGGCAAATGTAATATTTTTATTTTTAAAAAATTACAATTTCATTAAAAGCAGCCGCTAGCAAGATTCTAGGGCATGACTAAAACAATACGAGGAAGATACAAGAAAGAGATCACAAAAAGAAATTTATACCCCATTCATGCCAAATAATTAATATAAATTTAGCCTTAGACTTCAACTATATGAAAGTTGTCGCTATGATCTCCTCTAGCACCCTTGACTCCATTGAGTGTTTCCGTTGAAAATTATATCATTCCATGCTTTCTAAATAAACCAAAAGGTTGCTAAAGAAAACACCAAGAATAGAGTACTTCTTCATCTTTAGGACCGTTAAAAAAGATGGAAGTTTTAGCATGCCTCCGACCGATGGGTCCGTTATTGATTAAACCTTACACCAGCTCAATACTTTCTCCCAAATAGTCATGCAAAAAATAAGGTGGATAAGCGGTTTTCGATTTGAGGCAATCTAAAGGAGTGTTTTCTTTTTAGCCTCAATGGAGGGGATAGACTTCCATACAGGATACTCTTCTTGAGGGGAATACTTAGAAATGTTCGAGAATGATTACGATTAGCCAATATTAAGGAGGCCCGTAACGTTGTTGGTTTGATTTTAAGTTTACAAATCTTGGATGATTCATCATTATATATTTATTTATATTTGATTTCTTAAGAGATTCTTAAGAGATTCAGCCTTTTAAGATAATTGTTGTCTGAAAAGGTAAAAGTACTATAGCTCCAAATAGTTAGACTCGTACTAGAGATCATTTAAAACTTTATCATGGTTTGACTTAGATTATCCCAACTTTAACTGATCTAAGCCTTCTTTACATTGCTCACAAGATTTTGTTTCACTCAAGAGGTTCTAACATCTTGAAACTTGAGCAAGTCGTTAAGTCTTAACTCGTAGTCTTCTTTTAGATATATTGTTCTTTTGCTTATGCAATTTCATTAAAAGGTACATTGGTAGTTAAATTTAGGCAATCGTTCATAATTATGCCAGAGGTATTCTTGACATTTCATCCAATAAAAAACAACTTTTAGACATACCAAATAAGGGCATTTTAGGGGCTGTTTGGTTGAATCTGAACCATTAAATGCTGAATAATTAAGAGGTCTGAATGGTTAAGTGCTAAACCAATAAGTGGCTGTTTGGTTGAACCTCTGAATACATGTGCAAAATGACTATTTTACCCCTCTAAACTATTTTGTGTTTAATACTAACGGATCACCGGAGGCTCCATCGTTCTCCGACGATGACGGGAAGTGCGAGATCACGAGAAGCGAAGAGGCTGCATAGGCGACTTCGGCAACCAATCGTTGGCGGATTCGGGTCGGGTCGGGGCAGGAGGAATCGTATCTGATTTAATTAGTTGGAAGGGGGCATCTGATTTGGTGTTTACGTCTGGCGCGACGACGAAGGTGGTGGTTCCGGCGACGGGGGTTCAGAGGTGCATCGGTGTTTGACAGTGTTGTACAAAACTCCAACAAGCCGAAGGTGGTGGAACAAGGACGGCAGACGGTGGTGGAACAAGGACGGCGACCGGCGAACGGCGGCCGGCGGGAGATGGGGGGTTCGATGGTTGTGGGTTGATTTTTTTGTTTGAGGGGTAGATGGGTAATCATTCCCATTCAGCACTCCCCCATCACTTAACCATTCAGTGCTGAATGGTACCATTAAGAGGTTATTTTTTTCTGAAACAAACACATAAATTACTTAATGGTTTAGAGGTAGCCTCTTAATGGTCTCATTAAAAGGCTACCAAACAACCCCTTAGTCTTACGTCATAGTTAACACAACTTTACTTGCCGTAATATCTTTACATGAAATACTCATATCAAACATATAGCATAATATTTTGAAAAACAATATCCAAAACATGTAATTTAAAAACTAAATAATTATTTTAAAACAATAATCACTATCCAATAATAATAGAAGAGCTTTGAATTTTTTAATATCATTATGAGGTGATCTTCAATACATCCCCACAAAAAATATTTGGGAAATTCAATACTTTTAAAGGGTAACTAAGAAAAAAATTCTATTACAAGAGTATCTAACATGGAAGGTTCTTCAACCTCCTTCAATCTTCCTCTATGATTGCTTTTCTTGTATATCTATATATTTGTTGAACATCCTTAAGTCAATATCCTTCCCTTTGCTTTCTTTCCCATCATCAGACTCGATACTTTTCTTTAGATTATTAATGTAAAAAAATGACATCAAAAGATAGCTTGCACCTTATCTCCGAACGCTTTGTTTATTCTTCAATCTGTCGTATATGATTATTTCTCTAAGGAGACATCCTACGATATGTGCATTTTATGTCTTTAATTATATTAAAGGCACTCATATCACAGTCGTATTTTTAGGGTCATTGATGTCTTCAAGATGAATGCAATGTTACATTCATCCTTGACGAATATGTAATAGACATACCTAACAATTTACCAGCAACCTTTGTGGCTCTTCTAGTACGGAGTATATATTTAAGAATATGTGTCAAGTTGTTATAGCTTAGGATCATTTTTAGGTTCATGTACCACGACTTGAAATTCTTTCCATTTAGTTTTGGTTTACTCATGATAGACCAAAATGACTTATCAAGTTTTGAATTTTAGACATCAACAAGCAAACATTTTACAAATTATTAGTATTTTCGATTAACTAGATCTTTAATACTTAGTGACCTTTTAAACTCTTCAAAAACATTAACTTTATTGAAAAAGAGGATTCATGTTCCACCAAATTCATGCATGACCAAGTCACAATACACGAACAAGGTTATATAGAGATGTTATTCCTAATTGCATACTGATGTAACTCTTTAACTATTATGGGATTGTTTAGACAATGTCTGTTCTATGTGATTGGTCGAGTGCACCTCTCATAGACGTCGAGTTATAGATCATCCTAATGCAGACAACATGTGGTACCTACCTTAGATTCCTAGATGTCGTGGTCCATCTTGTCTTGTAACACGTATAGTAGGTACGAATGCACGATTGAGGCCACCACACTTAGGACGCGTGAAAGATTTCAAGCATTTCAAAGGAGGACGATACAAAACTTATTTTTGTACAAGGATTTCTCAAATTGCGCATGCTTTGCTAATTTGATTTGGTAAAATCTCTTATTTTAAATGCTCATTACGTGTCAACTTAACATATCTAAAGTAGCTTCAGTATCAACTATATCAATGTATTTTTCTATAACATGTATAACCATTTATTAATAAATGTTTTATTAGTTTTGTCTAACAAATCTAACCTTATATTTTATTTATTCAATTTAAAAACATACTCCTTTATCAACAAAAATTAACTCCTTAATAATTAAAACCCTTCACAAGGTGACTAAAATCATATTATAAAAACTTGTCGTTTAATTATGTCGTTAACTATTTAAAACGTTTCGGTTTGTTTATTAAATAGCAATCATTATATATCAAATCCATGCAAAATATAAAGCTATAAACTATACATAAAACTAAACATAACCACACAATTCACATATTTTGTAAAACCAAGCCTATTGATTTTTGTGGTTCATTAAGAGCCTTTTAAAAACATCAAACATGGTCACATCTTTATTCTTGACCTCCAATTGTTTGCCCGGCTAGTTTTCATCCTCATCTTTATTCTTTTTGTTTGCATGACTGATATATAGACGTTATGATATATGCTACTAACGTCATATGATAGTCACATCAAATTAAATTTTGTTGAGACATGAGTGGCAATGGTCTTCAGTTGTAAGTGAGAGCAGTGGCCGGCATCTAGTCATCATCTTTAATTATCTGTAACAAAGGTCTTGGATGACTCGGTTGCAACTAACCAGTTATGATGATCACTTGTAGAAGTAAGACCACATCGTTAGTTGCAATGATCAATTATTTCATGTGATCATTTACATAGTTCTGCAACAACAAACAACTTAGGTTTATATCTTCAGTTGCATATGATGAGTTGCATAAACCCTTCAATACCAACAATTGTTCTTTAGTGATATGTCACACCCTCAAAATTCACGTGCGGGGTTTTACCGCGAGGCGTGTAAACAAACCAGGATCACACTCACTAGTTACTCAGAACGACACTATATGCCACATTTAAAAATAAACCAATCAAAGTTCAAGCTTTAAAACCATGCGGAAGCGTTTTATAAATAAGACAAACCCAAATTATGTAAATGTAAAATTTGGCAAAACACGCGCCAACCCATTATTTAAATCTTATAAATAAAATTCAAATGTCATGACTTAAGATGAAGTCTTAGAATGCATGCTGGACCCGTGTTGTGCTCCTAATGGCAACCCGAATTAACGACCTGAGAATAGCATACTAAAAATATCAACACAATGGTCGGTGAGTTCAAGAGTTTGCATTTAACATAAACAATAATAATTTGCATAACATAAGAAGTGCATTGAAATAGATAGCTAGTCTATATTCATAAGTAATAACAATAGTGATTTCGTGATCGAAGCTGACTGCGTTGCGTTTGTTGCCTCCTGTCATGACTTACCAGGTCGTAACGATGTTTGTGTTTAGGACAATATTGCACCCATTTGACCTCGAGTCGCACAGGTGGGGCTTGTCAAACCCAGTAGTACTACCCAAGATTTCCCGCTAGTTACCATTATTAACGATCCGAAAGTGTGAGGACTTTCAAGGTATTATACACCATGTTAAAACATACACAACTTATAATAATAATATAGCGTTTGTGAACAAGTATGCTACCTCCCCCATAAGAGAGTTTATAAAATAGTGGGGCATGAACTCACCTGATGTGCAAAGACAATGACAAGAGGGAACTGATGATGGATGGAAAGACAACCCTTCAAAGGTTACCTAGAACACGTAAGTACATAAATACGTGTGCACAGATGATTTAACAACCCTAGGTGCTCAATAAACACATTGACCCAAGGCTTTGGAAAACAAGACTCATTTAACCTAGTTGACCCGTTTAACCCGTTGGTGACATATTAATTGAAATCTAGTTTAATCAAGCGTATCAACTTATCATACATGATTATCAAACAAAGTATTCACGCATATCACATCATCAACCCAAGTTCAACCTAGATCATCATACAACTTATGCGAATCTCAAACAATCAACATGCTCAACACAATCATAAATATATCACAACTAATAATTCATTCATGAAGTCTAATCATGCACAACATGCCATGTGAAGCCACTCACGACTTCACACCCTAAACCTTGCCAATCCTACTAAGTAGGGGCCTCAGATTCGCACGCGTGTATGACAGTCATAATCACATTAATCAACAAGATTCATTCCATCTAACAAACACAATAATGATCAATCTCCAATCCCAATCATGGCTTCCTAATCACTAACCATAACTCATCATCATGTATAATCACCAAGAACCTACATTCTTTAAATGATCAATCAAGCAACCATACAACCCAAGTAACACATTCCACCACATTAGACATCATCCATAAGCATTCTAACATGACCCTTACAACATAAACATGCTCACATCATCATATCCAATTATCTCCAAAAATAAAGTTTCCATTTTTAGAAGGTAACACCCAAAAGCAATCTAACATCCAATTCCTTCATAGTTTCATTAATTTTATACCAAATCAAGTTCATAACATTCATTCTAACATGATAATCATCACTAATTCATCAAAATTCCCAATCATCATGCATAAAAGTTTCCACTTATAGTAAGGTATGAACAAACCCTAGATTTCATGACTTTTCTTGCACAATTCATATAAACCAACATCCAAGCAATGTATCCAACATCATACAATCATCAAATCATGAATTCCAAGAACAAAAAGTTTCGTCTTAAGGCAATGTGTGAACAATGTGATCAAACCATGAAATTCTTGCATAATCGACATAATCTAACATTCATACAATCTAACCAACATCAAATTAACATCTAACAATCATCAATTTCACTTTTTCATCATCAATTTCGAATTAGGGTTCTTCAAGAATCAAAAATCTTGAATAACTTGATAAAACTCACCTTTAAACGTGTAGAGATGATGATTAACACTTGCTAACACTTGGAACTAATCAAAATCGAATTGTTCTTGCTTGTTCTTGATCAAAATCGAATGGATGAAGGTGTTGGGAGGGGGTTACGGCCGCAAATGGGGAATGGGGGCTAGGGTTGGGTTAAATTTGTTTAAATATGGTAACTTTTAATTTCAATCCAATTACAAAATAAACCCCATTGTTTATATTTTATAAAAACTAATCTTTTTAATATTTTTTAAAAGGTTTTAACTACAAAATATAAACATTACTAATCAACAATAATAATCATATACATTTACAACTAACAGCAAAACATATGAGATCATAGTTACACGTTGTCACGTTATCAAGTAAAATTCGCAAACAATAACTTAAAATGCATGAATCACATAACCACAACTAATAATCAACATTATTCATTAGGTTATTATTTGTTTACCATAGATAATTGTTATTAAGTCAACAACGTTCAACGACAACTAGTGTGTGCTCACGACACGTGTATGCAAGACCTAACGGAACTAACGGGAGTTTGGTAACGAAAAATTACCGGATGTCACATGATAGTTGCAGCTTCTTAGTAGCAGTTGTTTCATCATTAGCAATTGCATCCAAGGAAGATTTCTATAAATGATGTTTCAAAACCTTCAGTTCTACACAACTCAAAATCACAGTTAGACATTTTAAGGAAAGTACGTGCATGGATATGATTACACTTGACTATATTTTGTGTTTCATGACACATGAGGATAGCTAATGTTTCTTGATGATACACGAGCCATTAAGTTGATCTCTGAATAGGATTCAAGTATAATTTACTTCATATGCTTTTTCTATCAATATGCATGATCGTGTATCAATATTTCAATGTTTGTTTGATCTAAATGTGTGAATTTACATTGTGATTGTTACGGAACAAGTTTACTTGGGCATGTAAGGTTTAGAGCTAAAGGAAGCTTAAATCTAGACAAACAAAACAAAACAAAAACTACAAGGACCGAATGCGTAATTATCAAAAGATAAAGAAGAAAGAAGGGGAAAACAGGGGCATCGTATGATATGCTGGGCTTGGGCGCACCATACGCCGGTGGGCGTATGAGTGACGTATAAACTGACGTATTTGACAAAAGAAACAAAAAGTTGGACATATGAATATAGAGGCGTATGATACGCCAAGGGAGGGGAGCGTACCATACAATAGTAGCCCAACAACCTTCTGATTTTTAGAGAATTTAAGTTTATTTTTAAAGGCTATCCCAATCTGGGAAACAACTTTTCCTACACAAAAATTGACGAATCTAAGCAGATCCTTAGTGTTTTGAAGCCTCCCAAATCATTCCCATTCAATCAAAATCATCCAAAATCATTCTTCAATTCAACATCGAAGGCATAATAAAAATGATGAGTGGCCAAGTCTGTGGTGTGGTTGCTGATTATCATTAAGCGAGACTATTGGTATGTTAACATTATGGTTTGTGTCTTAACAATTGAAGTTCAAATGTAATTACAAGTTTTGATTAAGTTAAAAAGCTTTTTTATAAATAAAGTTGCTTGTGAATTATTAGTGTTCGGTTTTTTTAATCGTGAACTCATTAAGTTTGATAGTGAACTCATTAAGTTTGATAGGTAACTTGATAAGATAAATTAATAACATTATAAATGGACGAGTATAAAAATTTTGATCCTTTTTTATTACGCGAATTAAAAGTTGAAATCCTAAAAATTGTGTCTTAACAAACCATAGTTTAAAGTATTAACTGTTGATCTTGTGTAGTTAAAAAACCGAAAGTAATTGCTTTTCATTATTCAAATTAGTTTCAAAGATTATTGCTTTTTGCACGTGTGTTCTTCAATTCATCCAAAGTTTAAATCTTAAAATTCAAGTTTGCATCTTTAAGTTAACTGATTCTTGTTTGTTAAACACTTTTTATCAATTTCTTGTGTAGATTACCTTACTTACCCTAATATAATAAAAGTAGCTAAGACTTATTTTTTAACTTGTTTTTAATCGAGTATTGATAATCAAATCAATGCACGTAAATAAAAGATAATACCAAGTGTGCTATCACATAAAAGCATTCACAATGGATTCATCAACCTATCATCAAATTATTAGGATATATTACAATAACAACCCATCAAAATTTAAGGAGTTAGTATCCATCCATCACAAAATTCTTATGAGTGTATAATAAAAAGAAAATTAATAAAATAAATATTTGTGAGTAAGATAATGATAAATGTAAGGACTAAAACGTGGGAGGTTCTAGAAAAATGAGATATAAATTGAATGGTTAGTGAATTTTAATATAATTATAAGTATAAATATAGTGAATCCTTGTAAATGTTTTAAATCGTAACTATATTTACAACATTGTTGGATAGCTTCTTGCAAAAATGCCGGGTAAAAATATATACATAAAGACCAATTGGCCCTACGCCCCACTTGACTAGACACATACATGAGCCTCATGCATTGAGTTCACACATGTTTATTCATAAACATGATCATCTTTGTAATTTTCTATCTCTGTATATTGGTTTATAAATAAATATGTATATACATATCTTACTTCTACATAATCTTTTATATGTGAGTGGTTAAACGTATCCAATATTCATGTATACTTCGTATCTTTATTTGTGAGATGAATATTACTTTTTTAATAAATAGATACATAGCCCCGATTAAAATAATATTTATATTTTAAAATAATATGATACATTTGATGTTAAAATAAATCACCCCTTTTGTATATATGTAGTATCTCTCTTTTTCAGAGCTTTCTTTCAGTGAGGTCTTCAATCATAAAGCAATCGATTACAAAATGATTTAAAGCAAAGGTGTAAAGGGGTGGTGGTACTCACATCTATCTCTTGGGTTCTGCCAAAAGTGGTCCTGATTACATTTTCTGCCTGCACATTTAATACTGTGGTCTCTATGAATGGCCCAAATGAGAGGTTAGACCCCTCAACTCTCTCACTTGTCAACTTCAATTCATATTTGCAAGCATATTCCATCAAACGTGTCAAAAGCTTTCGTCCTGCCCTCTCCCACTCTTGTAATTTCTTATTCATGCATTAAATATACATATATACACAGGAAAAAACTTTAAAACTTTTTTACTTTGAACAATTCAACCAAAAAACCTTACTTAATTTATGTATTTATTACGTGTTGTGTTTGTGTTTTTGTCATCTTATTTATTAGTATTTGCAATCACTTTTAGTGCATATCACTCTTAGTGAATATATCATCTCTTATATTTTATTGATCATATAATGTAATAAAACTGTTTGGTTTCAAATTTTATAAATAAATATCATCTCTAGTTTCACTAGGTCATTCTTTAATGGTTAAATTAAAAATTGCACAATTGTATGAGACTTTCTCACTTTTAAATCATGTTTACTCGCTTGTATCTACTCTGCTAGAGGTAGCATTTATGAACCTCTAGTTTTCTTTAGAAACATTCATAAATTCATGAGCAACAAAATTTTTGGTGAGAAAGTTATTTATCATGCACCTTTTAAGTACGATGACTCATTGACTCCATTCTAGGGTACTATTATTTGTGTTTTCCTCCCTACATTTAATAAGGTTTTTCTTATTCTTTCTTTTGGAAAAGTTGGGGGATATAAATTTTCTTTTTCATCTTATGACACAAATATTTAAATTTATTATAATCAATTATATATGAATTTGTATAGTTTTAAAGCATTAAGAAGCAAAGTTGCGTAGAAGGTTTAGGTAAAGTATAAGAAATTCATGCTTATTTAAAATGAAATTTGAAAGGAGGGAGATTAAAATTATGAAATTTGGAATAGTAAAAGTTAATGGTTTTACTGCTACACAACCATATCCATTTCAATAGTGGACTAATTGTCAAGTTTTTTACGGTTCTTTTTTTCTCCGTTTGTCTCTTAAAAGCTAGGAGATTCTAGGTTTAAACCCCTACATAATATAAGTTAATTTGTTGTTAAAAATAATTTATCAATTAAATTTCATAATTATTACTTATTAAGCAGTCACACAAAAAAGAAATTAAATTAAAAGTAATTATCAATTGCAAAACGTCGAGTCATAATTATTAAAACTAAAATAATTAAGCTCATAAAACGGCCATAAAAAGAGAATATTAATTTCAGTACATAACAGTGTTGCAAAAAGTAAACTAAAAGATAAACTGAAACTAATATCTTTCACTCATATATAATTTTATTTTGTTCTTATATATAATAGAGAGCATATAAATGATATGCTATCAAAAATATTGGAGCAAGAATTAGGGTTAATTAATGGGTTAAATGATTTTAATGACCTGCATGTTGTGTTGACAAGTACACTGCCCAAATCAAACACCGGTAGTTCGTATATAACGAGAGACTTGACCCCGAGGCAAGTTTATAATAAATTAGTCAAAAAGTTCATTCACATTTATGTGATATAATAGGTCAAACATGTGATAGCATATGTTTATGGTTTGTCTTTGGTTATAACGAGTTTTTTTACTCGCCGTGCATTGCGGCAGGGCCGTAAGTGACCCGACTTGTTTTTTAACAAAATTTAAATCGAAATCTAGACTAACTCAAATTTCAGATCAACTCAAAATGTAAACCAACTTGAAACGTATATAAAAAGTCTAATTTTAATAAAGTTAATTTAAATGTAAGGCCTGTGTGTTGCAACAAAGTAGTACAATTTAACGACATGTTGTGACACGTTACCCTTGTGCCGCCTAATAGTTAGAAAAGGTAATTTAAAAGAAATAAAAATTAGAAAGTAAAAAAAATAGCTAATTTAAATGAGAAGCAAGAAAATTTAAAAAAAAAATCAAGAAAGACAAAAACATCATAGCACAAGGTTTGAATTTACGAACTGCTGGGGGTTTCAAACCGAAAGAGCTTTGCCACTGCACCAAGATGACAATTTTAGTTTTATTTCAAACAATAACTATTTGATGTGTACTTACTTTGGAAAAATGAAAAAAAGAATACAAAAAGTTGTGGTCCAATAAGAAGATGGCATGTGACAAGGCTGGTGAAACCCTCACCAACCTTGCTAAATGAATGATATTTAATAGGTCGCAAATAGTCATATTTGGGTTTAACATCTTAATTATATTGGCTTACATGTAATGGGTCAAGAGAGGGTATATACTGGCAATATTTGGGTGTAATCCCTTGCATTATGCTATATTTGGTTGTAATATGGCTCAACGCCTATTGATGTGGCATATGTCGGTATAACCGATCTTAATGTAACATATTTTACTATAACGGCTTTTATGACTTGTATTAGATTGTACTGGGTCATGATGTGTAGAAGTAGGACATATGTGGGTGAATGTATTATATTATGTCATATTTGGTTAATATATTACTTTTTTTTAATGGTCGTTGGTCATCCAAGATGTTTACTCAATAAATGTTTAAACTCAGGTTTGTTGAAGATCTTTCAGGCACCTTACCATTAAGTCATCTTGTGATTGTCGGTTGAAATGTTACTTAATGGGTATTAAGTCATATTTGGTTAAACGAGTCTTAACTGGTTGTAAATGAGGTGGTAAATTATTTGCTTAGGAACAGATCATGATGGTTATAGATACAACTAGGTTAGTAACTCGTGTATTGCACAGTTTGAATAAATAAATATTAAGTAGTTAGTAACAAAAAGTAATGTATTATAAAACAATATACTGAGATATGCTATTATTATAATTACGTATGAGTAATATATTCAAGTAATAAAAATAAATATGTTATATTTTAAACTTTATTTTTCATTTTTTTTAAAAGTTGTTTTTAAACATTTTGAATTAAAAGAAACTGTTTTAAAAAAAACCAGTTTTAAAAATTTTTCTTTTTATAACTTTGAATTTTAATTAATTTTGTTCATAATTTTTTTAAAACAAAAAAATTTAAAATATTTTGTATTTTTTAAGAAAGTTTGATGTTTTGGATAAATTTCTTATTTTATAAAAGTTTTTTATTTAGAAAGTACATTTAGAGAAATATTTATTTCTTAATTTATAAAAAAAATATTTGTAGTTTTAAAAAAATTAAATAAATTATTAGTAGTTAATGTAGTTATTTATTAAGAGAGATAAAAGGGAAAAAACGATTTAAAAAGCCTATAATTACGCTATGTGTTACAAAAAAATATTCTTTTATTAGCATAGATAGATATGTTTGGAGTAGTGCCTTGTACTATGATACATATTTGCAATGTGTTATATTATCTTTATTTCTAATTGTTCATAACATGTATAAATGGGTCATATATGTGCGTAAAGCTATAATAGATACTATGTTATTATCATGTGTATTACACTGTTTGAATAAAAATAATTAGTAATAAAAATTTATGAATTTTAAAACCATGTTTAAAGATAAAATATGATTATAATTGAATATAAGTGGCTACTTTAAGTAAATAAACAATAACTAGTATTTGACCCCACGCGTTGCGTTGGGGGCGTAAAACCATGTCAAAAAACATCAATGTCATAATAACTAGTATTTGACCCCATGCGTTGACCCCACCAACACCAAAAAAGCTCGTAAGACAAAATAAATAAAACCGAACGAAAAATAGACGTAAAAACTTTAAACCATGCATGTGCGTTGTGGGGTGTTAATGTGTATAAATTAGAACGAAGTGTATTACACAACACGGTTGTGAAACAAAAACAAATGGATGTAAAAACGTTAAACCACATATGCATGTGCCTGTATGTTAACTCGAAAATTTTAGTCCGAGACAAAAAACAAAAAAAAATTGTAAAAGATAAAAAGTATTGAAACCAAAGTTGAAAATAGAAAAGTTGTTAGGGTTAAATGTAAAAGATAAAAACTATAGGGTTAAAAATGAAAAATAATATAGGCTTAAAAATGAAAAATAAAGAAAAAACAACTTATAAAACATAAAGTACAAACCATAATGCATAACTAAGTTGATAATTAGTATTATATAAATGTATTTTTCTTAAACTTTTATTTTATAAGAAAATATGGGTTTTAAATATTTTGTTTTAAAAAATGAATTTATTTTAAAAAAAGTTTGTTGTATGCTGTATTTTATTAAACTTTTTTTTTAAAAAGTGTGTTTTTAATAAAAAAATTTGTTTTAGTTTATTAAATTATATAATTTTTAATTTGTAAAAGGTATGAGTAATATTATTAGTATTCAATATTATTAATAATAATAAAGAGAAACAAGATAGTTAGTATGATAAAACTTAAAATAGTGTGAAGTTTTATTTTAGATTTTCTTTATTATATATAGATAGATATACAGATAAATAGATAGACTGAAAACACATTTATTAAATGGATTTTAGTTAGTAATAAACACGAACAGTTATATTACGATATTGTAATATAAGTTATGAATAAACTATGTATACGTAATAGTTCAAGAAATAAAATAATTATATTATTTTTTAACTCTCTTATCTTTATAGTTTTATTTTTAAATATTCGATTTATGGTTTTTTATAAAAATTTATTGTTTATAAAAATCTTGTCCATTAAAAACTCATGTTTGTAATTATTCTGGTTGTGTGAATAAAACTGCTTTTAGAAAATTTCATACTTTTTATAATTTTTAAAAAAAGACTGATTTAAAATATTTTGTTTCAAAAAGTTTTAGTGTTTCATATTATATAAAAATTTATTTTTTTTATTATTTCTATTTTAACAAAAAGATATGATTTTTAATTTTCTTAATAAAATTTATTTTTAAAACTTCGCTTGATTTTAAAAAAAATAAAAAATAAGAGAGAAATGTATCAATTAAAAAAATTAATTTTTATTAAGAGAGAAAAATTAGTTTGAATGTTTAAATTATTATAATATCCTTTAGTGAAAATAAAGTGAGAATGTTTAAAGTAATAACAAGTGCTAAAAGAGTGGATTAAGATAATGATAAGTGGTAATAAAAAGATTTTTTTTATTAGATACTATAGATATAGATTAATGGGTCTAGTGTAGTGTTTTAAATTTGTTACTAACAAGTATAACTGGAACATATACAGGTGTACAGTGTCTTGAATTGTGTTATCGTTTGCAATGTAGCTTTCCGAAGGTAAGTTAGTTATATCTAGTTATGTAAAAAAATGTATTTTTCATTAGAACTTTTAAGAACTTTTTTTTACATATGTTTATATGTGTGTAAACATTTGTACATAAGAGTTATTAGAGTTCATAATAACTTTTAATTTTGTAGGAACTCTAAGAAAAAATAATTTTACTTTTTAAACATAATTACATGTGTAAAAAAATTCATAGAGTTCTCACATAAAATAAAAAAAAATGCTCATTTTCTCGTGATCTTTCCCCTATGAGTGTAAACTCTTATATTTGCTTTGTATATGGTTTTAATGTGTATTAATGGACACATGTCAGATGTTAAGCCTTATATTATGTTAGGGTGGGAGGTTGTCCATACCACATCATATTACATACCACCAATCATATTATGTCATGTTACAATACGCTACACCATACCAATTTGGAGGGACATTCATAGAACACCACATCATAATTTTTTTTAAATTACTTCATAAAAATAAATAAATTACAAATTAAAATTAAAAACAACATTAAAATATACATAAAAATTTATAATTTAAAAATAGTAAAATATTAAAATATTAAAATATGAAAACTAAAAATCTACAAATCAAACTCCCAATCACGTATCCGAACAATTTGACATTTGCGTTCAAGAACGTTTTTCAACATCGTCTCGGGAACATCGCCATGTTGTAGTTTGTGCTCGGGATTTTGTGGATTTAGGAGCCTTATCGGGTGCTATTTATTTGGTGTTAAACATAGTTAATTATGTGTTTTTATATATTTGTGAATATAAAACGAGGTTACTTTGAGACATTTTTGTATAGCAGGTGTTTAGATCTTAAAGGTCATAATTTAAACGTCTTAACATGTGGATGGAAGATTAATGGAAGCATGAAAGTTTTTGGAAGTGAACTGAAGCCATTGTAAGTAAAAAGGCCAAAAACGATGTTCCAACGCATAGTGCTCCATTACCAGCGCAAAGTGCTCTGACATCGACGCATTAACTAGCGCAATGCAAAACACCCAAATGACTCAGCGCACTATGCCCCCTACAAGCTTACTATCCAACGCACTATACGCTGCCACAACTCAGCTTCTAAATTCGTAGGGATTTCAACATTACTTAAAGATAACTCTAGGTTTTTTAATCAAACCTTCACACCTGTGATTTTCGGACTATTCTCAGGCATCTTTTAGTGTTCTTTTCAGCATGAATTCACCCAAGATCAAGTTCCAACAACATCAATAGAACCTGTGAAGATTGAATCATGCCGATGAGCGGCTAAATCATTCGTGATCACTTTTGAGTAGATGATTCTTGTAAGTGAATCAATAAGTTTAATTTGAATTTGATTGTTTGGTTTGTTTTCTTTTGACACAATAATTCAATTGTGTGTTTGATCAAAGTTAAACAATTTGTTTATGTTTAAGTATTTGCATTCTATTATTTGTATTTGGTTTTTTTGGTATCGTGAGCAGTTTGATTTGCGTGTGAATGCTTGATATCTATGAATTAGTAATTTTGTGAACATGCAAATCTTAAAAGTATGTTTTTTGATTATCACTTTAGTTGGGCAATATCATAAAATCATGACTATGTGATTATCAATTAATTCTTATTAACCTATTGTGGATTTTTGAACTTGAACACGAAAGTGATTGTCTTTTTTATTATTATTTTAAAACATTTAATCAAGTTTGATGCTTTCTTAATTTTATGCTGTTAATTCATATTTTTTTTAAATAAAAAAATATTTTCTTTTTCTTACATTCAATTTGTGTTATAGTTCTAAGGTATTCAAGCTTGATACATTCCACCAATTTCTTATGGAGACGACTCTTTACTTACCCGTATTACTTAATTTTAAATCCTTTCAATTAATTTGTTTTTGATTCAACCAATTTCCTATGGGCAATGACTCTAATTCTAACCGTTTGCAACTCTCACAATTTTGGATGGTAGGGCATATACCGTAAAATGGAGGGGTATCGCGGTGTGAGGAACGGGAACGGGAACGGTGTTACCGCGCAGCGCCGCCTCTCGCCGTGGGTTGCGGCGTGCCCTCCCTTCCCTCAAAATATTAGTGTAATGATAGGTGTTTTGGATCATAATAGGTTACAACGAGTATATTTAATTGTAAATGTGACTACCTATATATTAATCTTAGGGGGCGTTCGGTTCACGGAATTCATAGGAATTAGAATTGGTATTGAAATTATATGATTTGTCAATCAAAATTGTGTTTGGGTGAATAATAAGAGGGAATGTTTTATCTCAAATTCCTTTGATTGTGGGATTTCAATATTCCTTCCACCTAGAGAAGGATTTTAAATCCTACAACCAAAGAAATTTTGAGGTAACACATTCCCTCTCATTGTTCACCCAAGCATAATTTTGATTGACGAATCACACAATTTCTATATCAATTCCAATTCCCATGAATTCCTATGAATTCAATGAACCGAACGCTCCCTTAGATACAACGGTTGAAAGAAAGAATAGGGAGTTAGAACAATAAAATGAAATGAGAAATGAGAAATGAGGAGGAAAATAATGGGAAAAATAGAGAACAAGGTTACTTGAGAGAATTACTAGAATTGATGGAAGCAGTATTTTTACCGCCACCATCGTAAAATTCATCAACCATCCAGGTAAGCAAGGACCTTATTTTGTAAACTCTTTAATTTGAGTATGTATTATGTTTGAATATATTCGATACTCGTTGCTTTATATTTTGGATAATCGAATTATTTTCATTTTATGTTCCTTCAATTGGATATTTTGCGAATTTTAGATGGGAATATAGATATGAAATATTTGGGGATTTTATTATAGTTCTAATGGAGAGACATTTGTTATATGTAGTGACAGTGATAAAAAAATTCACTAAAGGGGCCAGTTTTGTGGGCAATTACTAAAAACAAATTGCAAAAATATAAACCAACACCAACCGGAAGCATTGAGGTCGCTAAATAGCGCTCAGTCGCAAAATGTTCGCTAACTATCAATTGCATAATGGTCGCTGATCTCTGGGTGCAACATATGATTACTACATATGTGGTCGCAAACCAGTTGCATGTTCTAATTATATCAACATTGTTCTATTGTGTGATTTTTATACTATTCTTTTAAACAAGTATATAAAATTAAAAAAAGGTTGTTTGGTTCGAAATATTATCCTTAAAGAACTTTTTCTACTTTGATCAACATTGTTACACTATCCAAAAAAAAGGGAAGAATTTTGTTAAAATGTCTCAAAACAAAATTCGTTCAATTCTTCGTAAAAAATAAATAAATAAAGACCGTTGGTGAAAACAAGTTTGTCTAAATGGTCTTTTTTATTTTAGCAGTTTACTAACGTTTTCTAGTCAGGAGTTTAGATTCATGAAGAAACACGAATATGATATTGATTATGAATGTTGGGGGTAAACATACAATGCGAAAACATGAGTTAAGATGACAAGAATAAATCATGGGAATAAGTTGTAGGATGTACGACATCAAGATAGTAGTTGTAGTTTAATTTGCGTGATGGTTTTTAAGACCACTTCTATTGTTTATCCATGTGGTTGTTGGTCTACTTTCATTAACTATTGCACTGTTGAGAGCAGCATGACATTTATTTATGGCCTCCATACAACATTGATTAATGGAATAATTGAGATAGCATAAGTAAGGTTATGTATTAGGTGTAACTTGCATTTCCATGCCCAAACATATCCAAGGGTATTATCTATGTTATCATGTACATGAATAGTAGATATCTCGTGGCAATGAATACTAATTACATGTTGGATATCTTAGAAAGTATTGTGTTCACAGAACTCACATCTCAACGTCTTTGAATTTCTTTGAGAACTATCACCTAATCGTATTATTTTAATAAGCGGATAGGTAACATCAGAAGCATACAAGCTAAATAACCCGTAATGGATCCATGATGACTATCCATTGATCATTTTACTGAACGGAACCTTGTTGACACCCTGTTGTGTTCATAAGATGACTCTCAAACTTGTAGCCCCTTCGATTTGGTCTCTACTAGCGGTCAATAGCTTTGAGAGAGAGAAATCAAACAACCAAATAAATAGAAAACAATAATTGATCAGAACAATTATCAGACTTTTTTTTTAAAATTAATTACATTGGAGATTACAAGAAAAAAAAGACCACATTTTTTGAAACAAAAAACCTATTTAACCTGCCTACTGCCTATAAAAAGCCTAAAAAAAACTAGTAAACTCAATCCCATGGTCAGACTCACTAACAAAGCATAAAATAAGCATGTGAAATAAAACTAACTTTTACCCCGACCAGTGACTTGCTGAACCGTGACTAGGGACCTGCAAACAAAATGATAAAAGAGGATCTCACTTGGAAGTACTCTCTTTACCATTTTGTAATAGAAGAAAGGTTTGCCCTCGTCTTAACCGTCAATTCCGATTCCCCATCGTAGGATTTTACCAAGTTTGTTTGTTGGTAAAACAAGGATGCAAATGAGCCAAACCACTCACGAGCTATTCGAGATCAGATTAATGAAAAGCTCGAAACGAGCCGAGACTTATCGAGCCCAAGCCGAACCTGAAAAAAATCTCATTTAATTATCAACCCCGAGTCCGAGCTTGGCATATCGAGCTCGGGCTGGCTTGCGAGCCTAAACAAGTTGCTTACTTATATATTCTTCATTTAATTTATTAAATATATATTCTATAAATAATTTTTTTTGTATATAAAAGTATGATAAAAATAATGAAATAACATGTAAAATGTTATATATTAATTATATAGTTACACACATATATAAAAATAAATATAAAAAAATTAAATAAGCCGAGCCTAAGACGAACCCGAGCTTGAAAAGTACCTGATGAGCTGAGCTCAAGTTTTAAAAATAAAGCTCGAAATGAATCCAGCTCGAACTCTCTTGAACCAGTGGCATATATATAGTGTCAGCATGGTGAAAACTGAGTGCATGTAAAGTTGTAAACCTCAGTTTGACTTACCAAGGGTTTGTACTACATGGTGTAACAATTACGCACTCAACGATTTCCGATATATAAGAGTTTGAATGATCCTCAACCACAGATCCATTTACATTCAGTTCACGTAGTATCTCGATTCAATCTTCTCCTTAGAGTTAATTAGATCATCAACAACGGCATCTTCCTAGTTTCAAATTAAAAGAAAATAATAATAAATCAACTATTTCTAACACTATCAAACCTGCATGATGTACTACATTCTGCAGGATTTAAACCCACACGAACTGGTGAGAAAAATATACCATTTAGCATCAGGATGTGTTCGTAAAGTACAAGATGTGTTGTTGATCTAGAATGTGTTTTTGATTAAAAATGTTTGTACTAAAACATAGTATAATACGCTATAACACTAATTATATAAAATAATATATAATATGAAGAACTAGGAACTAGTAAAGTTTTTTAAGTCCTAAACTTCATTTTTCAAATGTAAGAATTAGCTATTAATCTAAGAAAACTAATTCTACTTGAATATCGGTGGCCAAACTATTGAACAGTTATTACAACAAAATTACCAATATTCTTATTACATTCATAGAGTTTAATGATGGCTAATTAAGACCATCCATAATGGAGCTACAGATGAATGACAGTCATCGATATCTTCGTCTCCTCCCTCTCTCTCTCTCTCTTTTCGGCCCCAGGCAATCTCCATGCCCAATCATTTTTGTTCAGATGAATTTTCACTTTCTCTCTCCTCGTCTAGCCCGTAGCGCTCTCTTTCACGTCAACAATGGATTTCTTAAACATACGTATTAGCGTTATAGATGATCTAAGTTCTACATCATGGCAAGTAAGTAATAAATCCACATTTAAAGCTGGTAGATATAGATAATAGAGTTGTTTTTCTATTTCACTAATATGGAAAGGTATACCACCACAACGAGTTTAAATTCTCTAGAACTCTTCTATGTCGTTTATTGCCATCAACCTTTTAATCTAAGCAAATATCATATCACTTCTTTAAAGGCAGTTTCCATTCCAAGGAAAGAAAGCATGGGTAAGATACAGAAGATTGTAAAAGTCATGAAAGAATGAAAGAAGCATTAAATAATCATGGAGAGAAGACATTTCATGGTGAGTTTTTAATATCTTCAATAAGGAAACAAGTGTTATGTTTTTGGTACTTTCCCATGTGACATAGCTTGCTTAAATAGGGTTTTAAATAATAACGGCATTTGTAATCAATTAGAATTTTGAGATTTTAGTTAATACACACGTATCATCTTATTATATTAACTCGTTTTAAATGTACATTCCACACATCAACGACATAAATAAGTAAACGTAATCATGAAATCTTTCTATTATAATAAAAAGGTATATAAGGGAACACGTGGCAACATCATATTTTTTCTCATCAAAATTTTTCCGTCTCTCTCTTTTAATTAATAGTTACTATAATTGTTGATAATATTATTAATTTTTTATTTTTATAAACTAAAAATTCTTCTAATAAACTAAAGAAAAGTTCTTTTTATTAATGTTATTTATAAAGAAATAATTTTTATAAAATAAAAAATTTTAAAATCATCAAAATAAATTAAAATTTGTGTTTTTAAAAAGTAAAATATTTATAAATGAAAAATAATTAAAATTAGGAGTTACAACAATAAAAAAAATTTAAAACGGTTTTTTTTTAAACAAAATGTTTAATTTTTTTAAACAAAAAAGTTTAAAAAGTTAATATCATTGTTTTATTACATATATCCTTACTAATACGTAATTTTAATTATATCTTATCTTAGAATATCGTTTTATAATTAATAAAATTTTATTTTATTTAATATTTTATTTATTTAACTCGTGTACTACACGGGTTACTAAAGCTAGTATAATAATAAAATGTTTCAAAACTATTACGACACCTAAATCATATGCAGAAGTATAAAGAAATACAAGAAAATTAAAACCAAAGTATAAAGATTAAAATTGATGAATCACTTAAAGTAAAAATTAATAATAATAAACAAAGTTTCATGAAACTTATAATTAAGTTTAAAACTAGAAGATTAAAAATGTAAAAAGTTATTAATTATGTAAATAACAGTCTTCATTTCTTAAAAATAAACACATACAAATACACACATATACATAAATAGTGTTAGGTTTATTACAGAATAATAATTATTATCATAACAAAAAATATATTTTTATTTTTCTGATTAATGGTTTATATTTTTAGATTTTGCAATTTTTACATCGAAATATGCAAGTTATATACATAGACATATCAAACCAATTTCTTTGTATGTTTCAATTTGTTTAATGTTTACGCACACATGCATGTGTAGATTATAGATATAACTCACATATGTATAAGCTATATATTTATATATATAAAACAAAAGTTATTCATATATTTTTCTGAATCTCAAGAAAGATGAGATGATAAATATTGTATTCTATCATTTTATGGCATAATTAAAAAATAAATGATTTATTTTATTTTCATGTTTTTATAATATTTAGTTTCTTGCTTAGATCTCTTATTTGCATGTGCATGCATGCATACATGCATACCTACATATAGGGGTGAGCAAAACTCAAGTATAACTGAATAATATCGATAACCGACTCGATAAAATGCCTACTACCGAACCGAATTAACAAGTTGTAGTAGGTAATCGATACCATTGATTTCCAAAAATCAGGATCGGGTGGGTACTCGGGAAGATGATCCACATAACTGACTAGTTAGGTATATACCGACCGAAAATTAAATACCAACAACCTAGAAAAATTTGGGATTAACAAAAATTATAAGTATGATTATAAAAGTCAGCATAAACACAATGCAAAAAATTTAATTTCTAAAAGAAATTCTTATTGTAACTTTGAATATTAATTTTTTTATGGTTCATAAAAAATTTAATTTCTAAAAACATTGATTTTAAATATTTTGTATTTTTAGAAAAGTTTGATATTTTAAAAAGTTACTTATGTTATACAAAAGATTGTTTATTTAAAAGTTACATTTATAAAAAGAACTATTTCTTAATTTATTAAAAACTATTTTAATCTTAAAATAATTAGATAATATAATTAGTAGTTAATGTAAATATTTAATATGAGAAAGAAGCGAGAAAATTAGGGTTAGGAGTTATGATATTATAACAAGTGGCAACTCAAAGACTTCTTTTATTATAATAGATAGATAATTATTTTAAATAAGTAAATTAAACTATCAAACATTTAAAATATATATATTCTTATTACAATAACTTATTAATACATACTAAATTATATGATTTCAGACATAATTTATCTTTAAATATAGCGTAATAATTTCTAATTTTATTATTTGTTATAATTTTTAGATATTTATTATATTTTTATTTTATCAATAGCTAATAACATCTAAAAAAGCAGATATCCATAATATTAATGATTTTGACAAGTTTTAATTTTTCCACCCATGTATTACATGGGCTCTAACCTAGTAAAAACATATACACGGACAGTTAAAAATCGTTTAAATCCCTTCTCATAATTTCTCTCTAAAATTTAAATTCTCACGAACTCTAACCATCATTGCCATCTTATATGCACACAAACTCTCTCATAATGCTTCTCAAATTCAGTGAAACCTACAATAATATCCAACGATTTGTGTAACACCCTAAGCGAATTTTACATTAGCTTTTAACAGTATGCATATTGGGTTTATAAGGAACACCTTAGGTAAATCACATATTAATCGTGGACCAGGGAGATGTTGGGTTTATATGTAATGATTCCCCTATAATATTAGCAATGTGTTTTGGGCGCTTTGGCTATGAAAACGAGAAGAACTCAAGAGTTAAGTGTGTTCAAGTAGGAACAATTAAGGATAGGTGACCAGATAAGTTTTTACTCTGGTAGCCAATAGCAAATTTGTTAGCTGCTTATTGATAAAAAATAATATTAATGGTATAAGAACTCAAATGTTTCAAGAAATATATACTTCAAAGTTGAATCTAAATCAGTTATTCTTAATCAAATGAAACTTCACATCATTTTTAAAGGACTTTTTTATTTGTTGTTTGTTAGATGATCTTATCAATTGATTAGTGGAATTTGATTGGTTGATAACTTAATTATTAAAGGAGTCTTCATAGGTTCTTTTATACTGCATTCTCCTCATCCAACCTAACCACTGGTCAGTAGAATTTGATCAATTAATACATGTATTGATCAGCTTTGAGTTTAATTTGTAATCACTAGTTGTTCAAGGTACAACAATAATATACACACACTCATACAAACATGCATTACATATCTGTGCCAGTGTGTCGGATACATTAAAACTGTATAATGTTTCTGCCGTATGGTTTATTCACTTAATATTCACTTGTAAATATAAGTATTTTTTAGTTACCTATAAACAATTTAAACCATTAATTTGCTTAGATGAACCTTTTTTTAAGTAACATATTTTTAATATTTTTCCTTTATATCTCTAATTTTCATTAAAAAAAACTTTATAATATATATATATATATATATATATATATATATATATATATATATATTACCCGGAGATTAGGGAAATAAATGTTGAAAATTATTAGTTGATGAAAGTTATAAAAATATTAATTCATGTTTGGAAATACATAGTTGAAATGGAAACATAAGAATTAAAATATCAAACTTGAAATTTTAATAATTTTTATATAAGTTTATGTGGATTGAAAAAAGAACTTTATAAATTAATCCTTGCAAATGTACGATTAGGTAGCATCAGTGATTCCCCTACACGTATCATGTAATGTGAGTTTAAATTATTACAAATGTAACGAATTTGAAAAAAAAGTTGTTGTTAGGAAATTAAATTTCTTAAAAATCCCTTATACTTGAATGGGTTAACATGTTAACCTATAAATGTCCCGTTATTGGGTTAACGTGTTTTTATTGAACTATGCTAGAGCTCATGTTATATAAGTGGAAACATATTAAAACTATTAATTTAGTAATATTTTATATGCTATATGTTAGCAGTCATTGGTGAAATAAAAGATGATGAATATCTTAGATTGTAAATAATAAATGGGTGAAAACTAGAAATTATTACATTATATTTAAAGATAAAATATAATCGAAATCATATAATCTATATCTATATTATATAATAAATGAATAATTAGATGAGACATGTGTCAACTTCTTGTTAATTCTACATGAAGTTAAGAAAATACGATTAGTAAACAAATTTTATATATTTTTATCATCAATTTTTCTATAGTTAGGTTTATATAAAAAAAGTGATTGTATCATATAATTTAATTATTGATAATAAACTTAATATATTAAAATTAAACAGCAAGTCACTGTGATGTTATTTACATACTTTTATTTGAATTATAATCCAAATTCTATAGAAAAATTATTGTATCATATGATTTTCATAATTATATGATTGTAGAAAGCATCTAAATTACTTCATGTGATATGCATTATAATTTTTATGAAACAAGTTCTTTATTGATATATAAATCATATGATACAATCATTTTTTATAAAGCTAGTTTTAGAAAAAGTGATATTAAAAATATATATAATTTGTTTGAGTTGTTTCATGTCAGTCTTAACGTTTTACTGATCATTTTTTTCATAATACTTCGATTCGTTTTTGGATAGTGCTATGGATGTTTTTTATATGTCTACTCATGTGATAATCATATGGCCTAACTTAACAATACAAAACAACTAATGTTAGACTAAACGACCAAAAATAAAACAAACTATATACATAAAGGTTATCCACTGTAATTAATAAAGATAAGGATTGAAAAGTAAAATTAGTTATAAAGATAAAAGTCTTTTTTGTGTAATTTACTTTTTATTATATATATAGAAGAATCATATCTTATATCTTTGATTGTTTAGTTTACTTATTAATTTATCATTTAATATGAGAGAGAGACGGAAAACATAAATTTAGATTTAACGAGAAGTTGACACATACTTTATCTAATTATATATAGCAGTGATGCTAAAAAACTACAATATTATAAGAAAACTAGAGAAAACTAATAAAACCGGTCACATAGTTTATAAATTTTTTATCGCTACTCTCTATATATATGTGTTAGTATATATAAATAAGGATATGGATCAAATGAAAACCGTATCATAGTTTTACCTATACGTTACACATAGGTTACGTATATTTAATTATTTTTCATTCGACATAGTGTTACGTATACGTAAAACTCTTCATTCTCGATATATATGCTCAACATATATGTACCAAATACTTAAATAAAATTTTAAAAATTAAAATAACAAAATAGTTATGAATTATATTATTTGTTTTCGTGATTTTCTTTGTTTTTCACATAATTATTGTTTTTTAGTAACCCTCTCCTATTAATTTATTATATCAAAGTATTCAACACCTTAATTATCTTAATTGGCAAACAAAATTAGCGTGCAGCGTGATTAAACAAAAGAGATCTACAGCATGACCACGAGATTTCCTACAACCAAGAACAAAGCAATTCAAAATCTACAATGTTCTACACGTTACTGACCTTCAACGTGTGTCCCGAGAGACAAATTTATGAATAAGATGGCCAAACGTTGACTTATTAATACCATCTATATGAAAGCCCCTACCTAACTTTCACATCTAATAAAACTTCGACATCCAATCTTTCCAGTGAAACATAGCATGAGTTAAAATCAAAGATCGGTGAATTATACTACTGGTTCGTTTTTATCATTATCTTTCTAGATTATTTTCTCAGTAACTTTGCAATGAATTTATATACATATATACTATGTTATAACCCCATGTAACACACGGGTTTGTTAAAATTTAAAGCTATATTATTCGCAATAGAGATTTTTTTTATTACATATTTATGAAATATTATATAATTTTTAACTATATTTATTTTAAAATATAAAATACTTAACAAAAATAATTATAGAAAATCATTTAATATGAAAGAGACAAATAAAATAAAAGAACATTAGAGAAAATTTATTAATTAACAGAAAAGAGATCCGGAAAAAAAAATATTGAGAATAAATGGAAGAGTGACACGTGTCACTTACTATTTTTATTTATTAATATAGATTATTTTTTTTCTATGACTTTTTATGATAAAATCCAATTTGATATTAGAGCTTGACTATATTAGAACATAATGACACAAATAAAAATAATATTACTTATCCCTACTCTTATTTTGTCATATAAAATAGTGATTGGTTTAAATAAAAAGGTTTTTAGATTTAATAATGTAAGGAAAAATCTCAATAATAAATCTTAGTAAATAATGGTTAAGATCAAATAGTAGAAAAAAAAGTATGATAAAGATGTATTTTAGGCAAAACTAACTTTTTAGATTTTTTTTCAATTTCTCCCACATTTTCTAAATGTTCATAAATTTTATATACGATATTATTTTTGTATAAAAATTACACCATAAAAAGAATTTTTTTTATTTAAAACGAGTATAGTATTGTCATATAAAAAACTTTTATTTGTACAGTTTTAGCTCATAATTGTGGGTCGTCATTACGTCTTTAGTTCCTTTCATTGTATATTTTTGTTTTTAATTTTGTTTTATAATAATAAATTATAAAAAAAACATAATGGTAAAATAACATTGTTAATTACTTATAGCATGTAAAACATTATAATAAAATAATAACTAATTAATTTAAAATATTAAAACAATGAAAGAATAATATAAATAATATAAAATGTAAAACACAATAATAAAATGTCTCATTTTGTTTTTTGTTCGTCATTGCATTTTTTTAAACATTATGAGTTTTGAAAAATACACTGATGAAAAAATATCATTGTGTATTTTTAATTATAAAACATAATGATAAGATAACTTTTAACTATAATTTTTTTAAACAACATATATTTATACACATATTAAAGATTATAAAACCGATATTTTTTAAAATAAAAATTTTATATAAACAACATATCTTTTTGCACATATGAATATTCTAAAACGGATCTTTTTTAAAATAAAAGTTTTATATAAAACCGTTTTTAAAATAAAAAACTTAAAAAATAACTGAAACTAGAGTTTTTAAACAATACGATATTTATAAAATTGATTTTTTGTCAAAACAAACTTTTATAAATACATCAGATTATTTATAAAACAAAAATAACTAAAAACCATAGTTTTGAAATAATAAGGTTTTTATCAAAAATAACATTTTTCAAAATTGATATTCTTAGTACGAAATATTTCTTAACATATTTCTATAATGAGAGTTTAAAAAAACACTTTTTAAAACGAAAGTTATAAAAAAAATAAAAATATTTTATTAACTAAAGTACTTACTCATAATTTTAATTATATATTATATCAAAATAGTGTTTTATATTTCCTAGATTTTCATAAATTATAAATATCTTTTATTAACTCGTGTAATACATGTGGTTATAGCTTAATTTTTTATATATACTTTTACAAACTTTCAAAGTATCATTTATACTCAAACAAAATCTAAAATTAGCTATCATTTTTAGGTGCGGCTTTGACTCGCTACACATCCCAACCAGACCAGACCGCTTTTAAGTAATGAAAGATGCATAGCTTACATCCTTATACTTTGGTAACCTCATATATGAACACATCAAATTGAAATACCATATATATACTATGGGATAACTTCTTAAATATCATATATACTATTACAAAAAAATTTAAATTTCCTATGTGTTCAAATCAAATTTAAAATATACATTATATTATTTTTTATAGATAAAATATAATAGTTTCTCGTATTAATTTCATTAAAAAATAAATAATGTGTGTGTTTTACTCATACTTTTCTAAAAAATTTATAGTTTCATATTAGCAAAAAAGTTGATATTTTTTCCTCAAAAAACTTAGATATTAAGGAGGTCGAGGTGGACGCAACGTTTATTTTAAAAATCTTAAGTTTCTTAATTATAATTTAGATAGGTATTTCCGGTTTGAACATTTTAAAATTCTTAAATTTCTCAAATAAATTGAACTGAAATAAATTGTAAAAAATATAGTAAAACTTCAAGATAAAACATTATAGTTTAATGTAAAAATAAACATTTTTTTAACTTATTCATCATGTTTTTAACTAGGTTATTGATGTTTAAAAATATTTTACTTGTTAACATAAAAGTTTTTGACTAAAAGTAACAATAATAATAACTACTTATAAGCTAAAGTAGTAAATTGAAATAGTGATATTTGGAGAGAAATAAAAAGACTGAATTGTTATATTTAATGATTTATGATAATTTAAATTAAATTTAGATAATTCAGATATTTTAGTTATTAAAAATTGTATATATGTTATTTTTATTTCGGTTGTATATATGATATTGGCTATATTTCTAAGGGATATATATATATATATAATTCGGTTTAGGCATTTATGATGTTTGGAAAGTTTGATATGTGTATATATGATACTATTTTTAGTAAACTCGTGTGTTATACGGGTTTAATAAATAAAATCAAATATTATAAAAATTTATTAATTATGAAAAAATATTTTAAGATAAGACATGATTAAAATATTCCTTATTATAAATACAATGAAAATTTTGTTTCATAAAAAACATTTGAAAAAATATCATTTTTAAAAAACATTTTTATTTTAACTTTCCATTTTAATTAATTTTTGTTTATAAAATTTTTAATTTTTTAAAAACACTAATTTTAAAATATTTCGTATTTTTAAAAAATTTTAAATGATTTAGAAAATTTATTATTTTATAAAAAATATTTATTTAGAAATAACATTAATAAAAATATCTATTTCTTATTTAATTAAAAAACTATTTTAATCTAGAAAAGAGTTAAATAATAATATTAGTTATTAATTTGATTATTTAATAGGAGAGAGAAGTAATAAAAATTTGGTAAGAAAGAATGTGGTGATAAAAAATTTTAAATGATTTAGAAAATTTATTATTTTATAAAAAATATTTATTTAGAAATAACATTAATAAAAATATCTATTTCTTATTTAATTAAAAAACTATTTTAATCTAGAAAAGAGTTAAATAATAATATTAGTTATTAATTTGATTATTTAATAGGAGAAAGAAATAGTAAAAATTTGGTAAGAAAGAATGTGATGATTACATGTGTCCCTCTTATTTACCATTTTATTGGAGTACTGAGTTATATCCTCGTGTATCACACGGGTTGAATAACAAAAATATTAAATATTTATTGATGATGAGTAGGAATTGTAAAACGTTATTTTAATATAACATATGATTAAATTTACGTATGGTTAAGTATTTTGATTTTTTTTATTATTTTTAAAACTTTTGTTTTAAAAAATTGCTTTGAATTTTTTTTTATTTTATAAGTATTTTGTTGTTTAAAAACTCCGGGTTTGTTTTAAATAAATGTTCTTTTATAAAAAAAACTTTTATTTTATAAAAAGATTGAATTTAAATATTTTATAATTTAAAAAAGCTTCATTTTTTAGAAAATTATAAGAAAATTTTATTTTTGAAAAAATATATTTTTTAATGAAAATACTTGGTTGCTATTTAATGAAAAAATATTTTAAAAATTATTAATTCAAGGACTTGAATTTATAATAGAGAGAGAAAGAGAAATATTTAGAAATTAGTTACTTGACTTTTAAAAAATAAAATTTAGGCGGGAAAATAATTGGGGGAAGTATTGTGGGAATGTCATGTGTGCCACATTATAAATGATTATTAGTATAGATAAATATTTAATAAGTTTATGAGAGTACTAGTAGGTGTGACCCGTGCTATGCAGCATCCAAAAATTACATGCGAAAAAAATATTTAATTTTGATGATTTATACATTAATACTAAAAATCAGAAAAAAGATTACGTGTGAAATGCTAATAAAAAATGTAATAGAAAAAATACTATAAAAAATAAATATCTCAAAACAAATAAGAAAAACAGAAAATGCGTAAATGATAACTTTATTATAATTAACGAGATCTATTGTAAATTAATTAAAAAAATTTAACATAACTTGAAGGATTAAGTATAAAACTTAAAAAAAACTCTATTGATTAAATGTAAATTTGATATAACTTGAAACCTTAAGTATAAAATTTAAAAAACGTTTAGGTGATTACATGTAAATTTCACATAACTCGAAAGCTTAAATGTAAAATTATAAAAAAGATAAAATGAGTAGGTATTAGTTTGAAAAAAAAGAGAGAGAAAGTGTTGTGGTTAGTATAAAAAATCCTTAAAGGTTTAAATATTAATTTTTTTAAAAAGTATATTTTTTATTAGTTTTGAGAAAAAGAAAATTATTATGGTAACATTGAGTTACACCTTCACTAATCATAATTTTTTTATTTGTTATATATAGTGATGCGGCAGGTATTATCGAGACTATTTTGCGAACTGTCTTAAACGTTGATGTATTTTAGTATTATTATTATTATAACTATGTAAATAATTAGTGATTATATACTTAAGTGTTTAAATAAAATAGTATTTAAATCAAATAGTATTAAGTGATAAAAAAATAAATAATAAATGCATATATATTTTAATATTAATTTAAAATATTATAAATAAGATAATATTTAAAATGAATATATGGGTAAATTAGGGATTAATGCATATAACACTTTTACATTATGTTTAAAAAGTTATATTAGGAGTCTTAATTTTTAGTAAAATTACAAGTGTGTCTTGATCAAATGTTTTATATAATAGTATAGATAATATAAATATTGATTATTATTATCATCATTACTATAAAAGTATTTAGTAATTATATAGTTAAATATTCAAATAATATAATACTTATTTATAAATTTTATTATTATTATTATTATTATTATTATTATTATTATTATTATTATTATTATTATTATTATATATTATTATTATTATTATTATTATTATTATTATTATTATTATTATTATAAAAGTATTCAATAAATATATAGTTAAATATTCAAATAAGATAATACTTCTTAATAAATTTAAGTTTTAATTTAAATTTTTATAAATAATATAATATATAATGTAATGAATTAAATAATCTTATATTATTAAATAATGTATTAATTATAAGTATTAATTTGAAGAAATTTATTAAATGAGAGGTAAAATAGTAATGATTGCATTTAGGGGTGCAAAGGAGCCGAGCCAAGCCCGAGCTCATATGGGCTCGAGCTCGGATCGTGAAGACTTAGTAGAGCTCGAGCTCGAGCTCGGCTAGTTTCGAGCTTTATTTTTAAAGCTCGAGCTCGGCTCGGGCTCAGCTAGTTTATTTATTTAAATATTATTTTTAATATATTTATATTTAATTTTGATATATATATTTATAATTATATAAATTATATAGAACATTATTCATATTATTTAATTGTTTTTTATCATAACTTTATATATTATAGATATTATTTATATAATATATTAAATAAATTAAATAAAAATATATAAATAAAAAGCTCGTTTAGGCTCGCGAGCCGGCTCGAGCTCGATACGTGAAGCTCGGGCTCGGGCTCGATAATTAAATGAGCTTTTTTCCAAGCTCGAGTTCGGCTCAGGCTCGATAAAGCTCGGCTCGTTTCGAGCTTTTTATCGATCCAATCTCGAGTAGCTCACGAGCAGCTCGACTCGTTTGCACCCCTAATTGCATTGAACACTTGTATCTAATGCTTAAAAAAAATTTATTAGGTGTCTTAACTCTTAACTTTTTTATAAAATTACATTTGTGTCTCAAATTTTTGTTTTATATAATAGTATAGATATATGACAATTTAATGTTAATTATACATATGATACTTGAAAAGTTTATTAGGGATGCATTTATGATATTTGAAAAGTTTTCTAGGATTATATATGATATTTTAAATTTTGTATGTGTATATACGATATTTTAATTAAAGTTTACAAGGGTATATATAATATTTGGCCGCTACAATCTTTTTGAATAGTTATTTGTATTTATTTTCTTTAGCCTTAAAATATAAATTAGTTCTAAAACTTGGATATTTAAGTAATCATTCTAAGTTTCAAGAAGAAAATAATATATGTAAGATTCGATAATGAATTCTATAAAAATTAATATGTTCATGAAGGGACCAAGTTCTTGGACTTATTTGTTCTTGAAACAAGTAAAGAGAGAGCGTGAGTTCCCAATACAAAGAGTTTATTAGTTTCTTGAAAGTGGCTTTTAATTATATTAAAACAAATATAATTAATATAAAAAATAATATTTTTACCATTGATTTAGCCTAGGGTTTTGAGAACCCTAGCAAAAAATGTGGGACTTCATGTGGAAAACATAATAAAACCCAGAAAAGATGCCTGCAGACAAAGTTGTTGATAGATAAGAAGAAGAATATTTGGGAGTATGAAAAGGAATTAGAAGGTTTTGTTATGTGAATTTATTTGGGTTTAATTTTACGTTTCCTCTGCACCCTTTTGCTATAAAACAAATTAATATCGTTGGTCAATCTATTCAATTAAATCCCCAACCCGACCCCCAACCCACCCCACCCCAGCATATATTATTAAATATATTAAAAGCCTCGGGGCCTAGGGTTTAACATCTCTTTTATTAGGAAGCTTTAGTCTTTCTAACATGGGTCACGTTTTTTTTCTTTTCTTTTTTCTTTTTAAGACAAGTTAACGTATAGTGGTTATTTGAATCTTAACAAAAGTTTATATACATACATTAGCTCTAGTAAACCCGTGTAATACACGGGTTAAATTAATAAAATATTAATATAATTAATAATTAATAATTATAAAACGATATTCTAATATATGATATGACTTAAATTACATATCAATAAATACTATAAGTAATACACAATAATATTAACTTTTTAAACTTATATTTTTAAATATTTTTCCAGAAAAAAATAAACATTTTGTTATAATACAAACCATATAAAAATGTCATTTTTAAAAATTTTCTTATTATAACTCCCAATTATAATTAATTTTTGTTTTTAAAAAATTTACTTTAAAAAAAAAATTTAAAATGTTTCGTATTTTTAAGAATGTTTAATGTTTTAGAAAAACTTCTTATTTTATAAAAATTTGCTTCTTTAAAAATAACATTAATAAAAAATATTATTTCTTAATTTATTAAAAGCCTATTTTTAATCTAAAAAAATGTTAAATAATATTATTAGTAATTAAGGTAATTATTTAATATGAGAGAGAAGCGAAAAAATTTTAGTGAAAATGATTGTGATACTAACACGTGTAATCTCAAGTTATTTTTTTATTAGAGTAGGAAAATATAGACACACACAGGGAGCATTGTAATTTGTAAAATCTGTGTTATATGTGTGAAGTAGGCATCAAGGGCTGTTGATCACATCACATCAAGGTAGATAACGACTTGGTTTTCGATACTACAAGGTAGCACTAAAACTTAAGCGTAATAATTATGCGAATGGAGAGATCTACTTTTACTGCATATTAGCTAGGTTTTTTGTGTTATTATATTATTCTCTTTCGAAGTACGTATTTTTGTTCCTACACATTATAAGCTTGATTAAGAATGCAAGTAAAGAAACTAAAGTATATATGCTTACACGGGACATAATTTACATTTAAAACGGGTAATAGAATTTATGTTTACAGAACAAGTACATAATATATTAGCTTTTAGGACGAAGAAAGTTATAATTCAATGTGTCATAAAACGTTTGATGTAAGGCGTAAATAAATATACACACATATTGTACGGTAGTTTAATTAGACGTTTAAAGTGTTGCATGGAAATGGAATTGAATTAGTGTACTATCACTCAGTCGGAGATTACAAAGGGGTGTCAAGTAGCCATAGAGAGTGGGGGAGAAAAGGAATCATCGCCTCCCTAAGGTTCGTTTATTTAAGATCATTAAAAGCTGTGGAATTATATTTTATTTAAAGGAACTACTATAATTTTTTCATGCTATACTGCAGGGATTAAATTAAAAAAAAACTATAATTTTTTCATGCTATACTGCAGGGATTAAATAAAAAAAAAACAAACAAATAAGTAAGAAACATTACATCGAATTTAAAAGTTGTGTAACACAAAAATCAAGTTGTTGAGTAATAAAAATTTCTTGTTACGAAAATGAATGTAAAGAAATATCAAAATGAAATTTAAAAAAATCAAAAAATATATTATATTAGGCTATGCTCGGTTGTGACTATAACAAAACATAAATGAAAGTTTATAATTATATCTCAACAATATAATGCTATTATAGAAATGATGGAATGTAAATTGTAAAAGCAGTATTATTTTAATCCAAGAAAATAAAATAAGAAATAAAAGAAAATATGTCTTACGAACCATAAGACCATAACCTTACGGTCTGTAACTTGGTGGCTAAGCTAGGATGTCTTACGAGAATGCCACGTAAGAAGCATTACAAGGACAATCTCTACGAATCGTGATATTAGTCCTTATGGTTCGTAAGATAGTGTTGGTTCAAAAAATCACTTAGGGTTTGACACGTGCCTATGACTCAGTCAAATTGTGGCTTATGGATCGAAAGATCATAAACCTTACGGTTTGTAACGATCCCAAAATCAGCCTATAAATAGAAAGTCAAACCTCTTGCCATTTCACAAGATTTCATCTCTCTAAATTTGTTTAGAAGCACCTTTGAAGCATTTCCAAAGTATCGGTTGACCTAATAGCATCTAAGAATTGATAAGTAAGGTTTTGTTTAAGTTAAGTGTGTTTAAATAATTGTTTTAGGCTTAGATATTGGTAATAATATAGTCTTATCATATTGCATAGGCTTTTGACTATTGTAATCTTGGGATAGAGTGAATTGACATTATCCGAAAATAGTACATACTAGGTAAATTAATAGTGTCAAGATACATGTGCTTTCAAATTGATAAATATTGTGTTATGTTTTACGTATGTTACATATATATTTTACACATTGATATAACGGTACCGGTATATTCATTACACGGTCAT
This sequence comes from Flaveria robusta, assembly GCA_025506415.1. Taxonomy (NCBI): domain Eukaryota; kingdom Viridiplantae; phylum Streptophyta; class Magnoliopsida; order Asterales; family Asteraceae; genus Flaveria; species Flaveria robusta. Next base: position 17,879,620 of record CM046469.1, on the reverse strand, counting down.
GGTAATTAGTAACACCTGATGGGTGTGGAAAATTGATCGTATTATGCTTAAGACATCAAAGGTGGTTTACCTTGGTAATAAAGAGCGTAAAATCAGGACATATATAAATGTTCAAATGTATGTAATGAAAATGAGCTCATGCATAACCAAGATTAAGTTTTTAAAAGTTATATTAGCTCACTAGTAATTTTGCTAGATGTATGTTTTGTTTTAAATAATGTATATCAAGTGAAACCTTAGAAATGAGGTAAGTATAAGTCTAGTCAAACAAGTGTAACAGATTATGTTTTGATGTTGTACAAATTTAGTTTCTTTGTAATACTAGTCTTTTTGTTATTTTGTTTTCACAGTGAAGTCATTATCTATCAATCACGAGCTAGGCCCTATTCTAAAGGTGATGTGACATAAAATAAGTCATAATTGAATTAATATAATATATTATATTTGACACAATTCGTTTTTAAAAACATAAATAAAAATATTCATGTTGTAATGTTAAATTCCATTATATTTAAAAGTTACAGTGATACAAATGTTAAATTAAAACACCTTAAAACAACCTCAAATAAATCGCATGTATAAGCTTTTTATAGGCCTTTTGTGCCTCTAGTGACATAAGGAATGCTAAGACTTTAGCTATCAAGTTGCCTGTAGAGGTTGTAACCTCTCAAACGTTATTAACGTGGTCCTAAATTGACTTCTAGTATGAGCAAAAGATCAAAAAATGACACTAAAATTCGATCACTTACCCATAACTTAACAAGCAAAGTCATTGCTTTTATCTCTTTCTTAGGTAATTGGAATCCACTTTGCCTAAGGATGTAGATATGTTTTGTAATGTCCACATTTTTGTTTCTTATTTTAATTGGAAAATATCAAAGTTGTGTCACGAAAACCAAGAACTTTCAAAACTTTTCTTTTTATTTTCTTTATAAAAGATACACGTTTTATATTTTACAATATTTTACATATGTGTTTGATCTATCATGTTAGATATTTGATTACCACCAACCCTCCAGCTGGGGCACATCACCTAAAATTACATGCATAATATTTATATAGTTTTCGTTAAAAGAGTGTATATTAACAACTACATATATCACACATTGGTTATTCCATATCCAAGTGATTTTACCAGGTGATTGAGAATCATTTTACATCCATGTAATTCATTTATATAATTGATTGTCACTTTGTATCCAGGTGTCTTGCCATACCTCACATCCAGATGACTTAAAAGCACATCACATCCATGTGATTTCTCATATAAGATTCATTATCACCCCACATATAAGTAATTTAGAATCACAATAACATTCACATCAACACTTCTTTTACTTTCAGGTTGAATGTAACACTCATCTAATATCGTAGAATGTTAATCAATTCCCCTCCTTATTAATCCTTCATACAGGATTAAACAAACCTATCTAATTTACACATCATCTATTAGTTTGGTATTAACCCTACTTCTTTCTTAGATACGAAATCCATAATCTGTGATTTCTACCCTAATCTATCATTTGGTACTTATCCTATACCTTTCTAGGGCAATTACCCACTTTCCCTTGGGTAATCAACTCGTCCTTACCCTTACCTAGGTTTTATGGGTGCAACGCACCAGCATTTCCCCTTTCGGCATTCCTTTATGTTATACAGCAAGTCCCATCCGCTACCGGCAAGTGACTACTCCACCTTACAGCAGGATACTCACCCTAGATCCTATCCTATTTACAAGTCTTCTTCTAGGTAGACTCCCCAATATATAGAACAAAACTAACTCGGTCGGTTTCAACACTCAATGCAACGTTTAAACACATTTCAAGTCATGAATTGAATTCAAATGAAAAGCCAAGGATTTCTATTTATAGGTTGTGTGTGGGTTGGTGGCGGAACCTACGAATTCGATAAGGGTCTCCACCCAATTGCTTCACGTACCAGCCTTGTGGAGCATGAAATGGAATGCTACACATCTACTGACATTCCACTTTGACTTTTTTTCAACCTCTTTGCACCGAGATACCCATGTTTCATACATTATGGATTTCATAACTCATTTCGTAGCCCGGGTTAAGTTTTTCTAAAGCTTTAGATCTTCCTTTTCCTCTAAACTGATCAGATTTTTGGGGCGTTCCAATGTAAACAAAACTTTATCAATTATTTATCTAAGTGATTTAGCTAGAAAAGATGCAAAACACATTACACAACCGTTCCATCGATCTCTTCCTTCCAAACAACTACTATACTTATGTAATAACTTCAGCTTTGGTGTAGTTTTTAGATAATTTCGTGATCCTCTCTGGCTTCTTTCCACTTACAATTTTTTCAGACTCCTAAGTAAAATTATTTGAGAAAAGATCCTTCAAAGGACCACAATCAGTCTAGTTTTCTAGCTAAAATAAAAGAAATGATTTTCTATTTCCAAGTACACCCCTTAAAAGCTAAAGAATGTTAACGTTAAAAAGTTTCAACTCTAATTCTACTTCTCACATATTTTTGCAAGCACCTGAAATACATTGTTTAATGGTAATGCACTTCCACATTAGTTACTAGCATGAATAAAGTTAACAGCATTCACCCAATGAATTAAATAATCAACTTGATACCCACACCATTTTGCCAGTAAAGTTATATTTGTAGCCCACACACATACGATTCTATGCCCACCATGAGTATATTCTTTCCCACGAGACCTAAAAGATTTTTGAATTTGTTGCATCGTGTTTGCAAAGAAATTTTCGTGTTATTCCTTCTAGCCTTTCTATAACTTACAATGGAGCTTTAAATAGGGATTAAAAATATAAAGGAAGGCTACCTGATAATGCTCTAACGACGTGATTCTTCCAATGAAAGAAAGCATATTAGTTTTCCAAGAGGAAAGTTTAGACTCGAAGTTACCAATAAGGTTTCCAATTCTTAGAAAGATTTATGCTCTCCTAGAATCAGGGCCTTAAGTACATAGAAAGGAATAGATCCGTTTAGCATTGTAGAATTTTATCCGTGGTAGCAATATGGATCGAATCCACTACAACCCTGATTACTTGACATCTGAAGTTTACTTTGAGAGTACGAGCCGTGAAGAACTATCTTTAGCATTCTAGCCAAGTTGTAGAAGTTGGAGAACACCCAATCTCCCATAATGATCACATCATCAACATGTAATAAATGAGACTTCAGTGCATTGTTTGGTGTCTTAATCCATTGCAGGAAACCAAGATCACAAGTGTTGTTAATAACATGTGTAGAGCCTCCTTTGCAATAATAAATATGAATGTGGCAAGTCTTCCCCCGCCCCCCGAATAAAGAATTCGCTTGTCGCTGCTCGAATAATAATTACCGACGTTCTTGCCAAAGAGAGACCATTTCTAATCCACATTCTCCATCGAAGAGGGAAGCTCGTATGCATTATTATCAAATCTAGAAACTTCCAGTTTAGTGAACCAAATGTGCTTTCTCAAAATAAATTTTCAAAAACATAGCTTTTATCTATGAATATATAGCCAGGAGTATCCCTCATTGATTATTAATGGACCATCCTCAACGCTCATTCCCATTATAAAAGTAGTTTGTACATTACTCACTATCGAGCAAATTACCTTTCTGATTATGATCAGGGCGGACCTAGGTAGTAAAAATAATTTTTTAATGTTATATGTATGTGAAAATCCCGAACGCCCTCCTAAAATTATGCTACGGCCTCACTTTTGCCCTTTATAAAAAATATTTTTGGGTTCACCACTGATTATGATTGCAATATTTTTGCTACCACCTTATAAATGCTTCAAAGAAGATCAATTGATCGATAATCTACAAGAGCTAACGGGTCTTTCACTTTTGGAATAAATAGATAAAGGACAAGTTACAACAATGACTAACCTACCTATAATAAATTAACTTTTACATATCTTTTTTTATAAATCCGTGTTAAATAAATAAAAATATAAAAGAAATTAAAAAAAACCTTTTTGATTGTTTAAAAAAATGTTAAACAACTGATTGATTGAAAATAACATCACTATAAATCGTTGTATGATTGTTGCATACAAAAGTTAATTGGTATCTCTCATCACCTATTTCCAGTCTATAACATCTTGCTACTTATTAATAAAATGCACAATTTAAATAACAATACTACATAAACGAAAATTATCTTAAAATCAAACAACTAGCTAGAAAAGCATTTAGACATACCTATTTTTTTTCTAAACAAGAAAAAAGTGTTTCTAACATTCTTGTGTTCGTGTGAGATTATGACTTTGTTCTTGTTGATGCTTCCTGTATTTTGACTATTAAAATTGTGAGAGAAGGGAAACTTGTTTTCTCTAGTGTCATTTTCCAAGATATACTCTCGAGGAAAACCACAACCCAAACACCCTCTTTCTGGAATTCCTTGTTTTACTTTATTTGTTTTCAGCTCTCTCTCTCTCTCTCTCTCTCTCTCTCTCTCTCTCTCATATCTCTTATCTTCTGCCTTTTATATATTTAAAGAGATCTTTCTTAGCTTTCTACCTTCAATTTTTTACTTTTTCTTTTGTGTTTGAGTTGGTGTCGGTGTTGGTGATTGTGTTGGTTCTTCTTGCTTCTTTTTGTTGATTTCAATGGTATGAATTTGATTGAATATCAAGATAGTGTCAAAAAGCAATCACACTAAGTGTGAGGGTGGAGAAAGTGAGATAAAAGCTACAAGGGAATTATTTGTGTGTGGAAATCTATAATCTTATCTAATACAAAGAAAGATAGAAAGAAAGAAAGAAAGAAAGAAAATGCCCTTAGAAGGGATCTTCATAGAACCACAACCCTCTTCATCATCCTCAACCCCTCTTCCTGATCTCTCTCTCAACATTAGCCTTCCAAACACTTCTCACTTATCGTCGTCTTCGATTGATTCGCCTTCGAAATCTGATAATACCCAACCACACTCGTCGTACGCCTACGGCCTCTCCCTTACAAATCCAACAAATTTTGCAACAAGTTTAGCTCAAAGAAATCAAGAAAACCTACTTAATCCTTCTCTACATCATCATCATCATCTCCATCATCGTAGCGATTTTCATGACACTCGCCATCTGGCGAATCAACAGCCAAATAGTAGTGGTGTCCACAACTTACATCAGTTGAACCAAGGAGTTTCTTTGCTTGATGTATCAGACTGTTTGAGGCCGATTAAAGGGATACCGGTGTACCGCAACCATCCGTTTCAGTTTCTGCCTAATATGGACCATTCTTCTCTACAGAAAGATCCAAAGTTATGCTTCTATCCATCATCTTCTACTTCTAGTTCACCGTATTTTGGTGCTAGTGGTGGTCACATGCCCTTTTTGAACCCTGGGCTCAATGGTCCCTCTTCTTCTTGTTATCGCGTACCTGGAACTGGTGGTGCTGCGACCAGAATCAACGGGCTGTCGCAGCACCACCAGTTCCACAACCACAACCAATACGGTGGAGGAGGAGTTGGACCTACTTCTCATGAAATCTCACATGGGTTGATGAGATCAAGATTTCTACCCAAGCTTCCTACTAAGAGGAGCATGAGGGCACCGAGGATGCGATGGACGAGCACCCTTCACTCGCGCTTCATTCATGCGGTCGAGCTTCTTGGAGGCCATGAAAGTAATCCATCCATCTCTTCTTAATATATATTCTTCTTCCACAAATCTCTTGTTATCACCTCATCAAGTTAATGAAAATTAATAAGGATGTATGTTTTATATTGTTTAGGAGCAACACCCAAGTCAGTTTTGGAGTTGATGGATGTTAAAGATCTAACACTAGCTCATGTCAAGAGCCATTTACAGGTATACCTCCTGAACTTGCAGCAAAGAAAATGGTCCTATACCCCCCCCCCCCCCCCCCCCCCCATCCCCCCCCCGGGGTCCTTGAGTTTGGACTCTGGCTCTCTTTCTCTCTCCGGTTAACCCTCCGGCACAGTCGCCGATGTGTGCAGTTAATGACTGAATTAGAAGAACAGTATTAAGTCAGAGAGAGGGAGAGAGAGAGTCTGATAATGGTCAGAATGATAAGAGACAAAAGCAAGTCATGATTATTCAATAATATAAAAACAGGTAGCTCATGTAATTCAAACATCAGCCTCGTGATTAATGACACAAGAACTTCAATCCAATATCATATGTATGACTTTTGAGCATTCAACAAAAACATTCAAAGCTACTGTTTTTTTTTTTCTTTTTTCAGTTGGTTTTTTGCAGGTTCTTCTCTATTTTTGCTATTTTTTCTTTGGTATTAAATTGTTTTTACTCATTTTGTAGATGTATAGGACTGTTAAAACAACTGACAAACCTGCAGCTTCCTCAGGTAATTCTTATGTTTAATTAATTATTGCTATTTTGCTCATTCAAATGCACAAAAAATTAACATATCAATTTCAGAAATCTGTTTTCTTTTTCAAATTTTAATACTATTCATGCTTTTTTCATTCAATAATCTTGTATGTAGGCCAATCAGATGGATCTGGAGAAGACGATGTCTCGACCATGCGAATCGGAGGACTACGGAGTCTTGCGGATCAAGGAGGGTTGTCTGCTGATCCGCAAGACTCCGAGTATCCTAACTCCTCACGCGCTACCACCACAAACACCCTTTGGAGCAATTCTTCAAGGTACAGTTTTTTCTTGGTTCTTTGTTTTACTATTGTTGGTCTAAGTAAAACCAAGTTTGCATAGCCTTTATCTTTTTTGCATGACATATATCTTCTTCTTGAAAATGGCAAAATCCCATGTACCATTCCACCATTTTTATTGAATAAAAGTGTTCATATGCCAGCTTTAATATGCTTTAAGATATCACCTGGGATTTAGACTTTGCTACTGTGTTAAGTGTTAATGGAAGAAACTAAAGAAAGAAAATAAAGCAAATCTAAACAAGAACTTTAAAATAGGTTTACCAGAACTTAAAGCAATCATCTTTTACTTTATTTAATATTCTTTTTCAAATTATTATGCTACAATCGTAGTATTTATGATTCAATATAAATAAATTACCCAATAATATGTCATTATTGGGTTTATTAGAAAAATACAAAGAATGGGATGCAGTGATATTTTTTTTTTTTTATACTTTAAACATAAGAAATATTATATATAGGGAGTTTAGTGTGAGTACCCTAATATCTTTGAAGAGTGAGACGAGCATAAATTTTACCCTTATCTCATGATTATGCTTGATTATAAACATATTATATAAAACATAATAATTCATAATGTCCTTTTCAAATTCGAAAAATATAACCAAAACAGCCTATTGGACATTGTAGTTGAAAACAATGACGTAGATCATGTCATTTATGAGTCAAGAATGTACACTATATTGACCATCGTTTATATACACGCATTGCGTCTTATAATTCAACTACAATATGTTGGATCTAAATAGTACTAAAAGACCAAAAAAAATACGTTAGGAGTATATATTTTCTAGGTTGGAGTTTGTACTATATATATGTTATTGATTGACCTGTCATAGAAGTACTGTTTGTGCAACAAATCAACAACCACCTTTTATTCTTGTTTGATTTTCACTTTTTCCTTTTTCTTTATATTTTTACAGACTTAAGATGCCTTTCAAGCATCGTGCACCTTAAATAGCTTGTTCATATTTTCAAATTGCATCTAAATTTATTGATAATATTTTTGGTGTTTCACTTCTTTCTCTTCGAGTGTTTTTAGCATTCAAAATGATTCTATTCTCCTATCGTGTGTGCATGTCATGTGATTCAGATGTGAACTATGACACTAGTTAATCACGAATGTGAAGTTAAAGTATTTCGTTAAATAATGTGACGTTAAAGCATTGTGTGTTCATGTTCTTTAATTCTATTTGTGATGAATGCTTGAATGGTATATACTAAAGTATGATAGTGGAACAAAAGTTATGCGAACTTCTGATTATTGAATGATAAGTATGGGTTCCATAAATCAGGTGTACAGGCCTTTGCATTTGCATTTTCACACTCTAGTGATTGAAACATGTTCAACTTGTAACGTTACTAATGAACTTTTTGTTAATTTGTGACTTTGTTATTAAGTAAGATTCTAAGCAATTATTATTGGACATGATCAAAATGAATGATTGATGAAATTTTTTTACTCTCATTTGTCCGTAGATTAGGGTGCAATATTACATAAAAGATTTTAGTTTCTGACTTAAAATTAGAAAGTTATCTTCTCTCTTCTTAACACCAAGTCACTTCACTTGTAGTATAGTCACAAAACAACTAGATCTCATCAAGATTTCTCAGTTAATTAACGGTTTAGGAAAATTCTCATATTGCAAAGTTGTCGCACTAAACTTGTACATGTGATTAAAGTTTGTTTTTCTTTTCATATGTTACATTTATTATAGAAGAAAGTTGAATCTTTCAACTACTTAGCTAGTTAAGCGACGTGTATCTATCTACACTTAGAATATCGGTAGGCTAGGACGTATGTTGGTAAGTGGATTCAACAACTGTATCCTAACTTAAGCATCATTGGTTCTTGTCTTTTCCTTATCCCAGTGAAATACCAAAGATTTCATAAATAGGTTAATGATGCTAAAGATTTTACCATATATAAGGTATATGATTTCGCAAATTTATTTAGAAGATGCAAGTTAATCTTATGATTCTAACCTCTAAAGTCACCGTGCATGGTTCTTTGTAAATAGTTTAATGAGGCTATAAATTTAGTCTTGACATTCGCAAATACATTTCAGCTACATGTTTTCTTTAGATATCCATTTCAGTTACATAAAATTCCAGCAAACATATGTTGCTCTTATACGAAAATGAGTATCTATATAATTATTTAGTAAGATGTCGATTTTGATATTTGCTAATAAATCTATGTTATTCACATAAGCTACATTGATCTTGCTATAGTTGATTTTGTTGATATATACACTTAGTTTTTTCTCATTTTATCATAATGACCATTAGTATAATATATCTATCTCTTAACTCTAGATTTACTACAAAACTAATATGGCCCCTTGGTTAATCTTTTTCATGCATTGGTGTGGAACTTATGTGACTACAAATTATTTCAGCAATAGGGAGGGCTGGCTGCAGACAAACTGTGACATGAATGACCTCTCACCCTCATCTACCTTGTTACCACAACCGAATGCCAGTCACCTACACGAGGTATTCTTTGTTAAAATTACTACTACTTATATCAATCGATATTATTGCCAAACCAAAATTCATATGTAAGATCAAAGGGAATTAAGTCAAGTGAATCATACTCAGGAATCCATTGCTATAACATTTTCTATGAACCAGAAAATCAAAAGGCTGGAGAAAGAAAATATTATATTCTGGATCATCCTGTTACTTGAAGCTAGCTAGTGTGCAACACTACAGTCATTATAAGAGTGTTATCTTTTTTCTTCTTTTTTTTTTTTTTTTTGGTGGAGTTCTAGTAGGCGCAGTGAGTATTCACTAGATTGGTATAGCATGTGTGTATATATACCCAATAAAATTGATATCATGGTTCAAATATTTAATGTTAATTGCTTCGTTTAGTGATGGAACTAGAACTTTTTAATTCGTGGATCTTTATAATCTATTCTCTACCGACTGTAAGTAAGGGTTCATGTATGTTTTCCTTATGGCGGATCACTAGACGCTCTTGATCCTCCCTTAGTTACCCCTAACATCATCTAACAGTTAACTTGGGATCTCATTTGCTATATTTTTTACGTAGTTAAGTTGTCCACTAGATAACTCACTTCTAGTAACCTAAATGTTTTCAGGAATGTGACCCTTCAATATCAAAGAGCTGCACAGGATTGAGTTTGGATCACAAAAACCCGAGCTTAGAGTTCACCTTGGGCAGACCGGATTGGCTTCAAAAAGAACACAACTGATCTTTCCTATTTTTCTCTCGATCCGCTTTCTTTTCGCGTGTTAAATTACAGCTTCAGTTTGTCCATGTAAGGGATCGTGGAACCGTGCAATTTATGCGATAGATGTTAATCTAAAAGGAAGAACAAGATGAAGAAAAAGTTGAAGAAGGCCAGTTTAAGAAACTATATTTTTCTACTTAAAGTTCATGTTCACTAGTCTCCTACATATATAGCAGGCCTGCTTCTTCATTTTCTTCCTTCTTGATTTCTTTGATTTTGTAGTATTCATTTATTTTTGTTATATTTTCTCTTTGGTCTTTCATGTCTCTTTTGTGATAGGAAGGAGACCACAGACCAAGGGCATGATGAACTATATCGTATGTTGTGATTCGATATTTACCAAACTAAAGGTTAGACAATTTTATGGGAAGAGGACTTCTTACTATGTAAGTTCATTGTGTGTATATAAAAGTATATAGTGATATGAATATGAATAAGAAAATAGACTACACAGGTTGCTATAGAAAAACGAGATGTCAAATAGATAGAAGAAAAAATGGTCGTTGCCATTGATATTGAATATTTTGTAGTAACTTATAATATGTTATAAACTCCTACCACTACTACAAAAGTGACTATCACTAAAGGATCAAATAGGACCTGCACGAATCTTGCTGAAAACCAATAAAATAAGAAAAACAGAACGTAAACTATATATATAATTAGGGCTGTCCAAATAGCTTACGGTTCGAATTTTGCTTGAAATGGCTAGGTTTTAAACTGAGCCGAGCCGAGCTGGCTCGGTTTAGCTCGTTTGATAACTCGGCTCAGTACCGTTTGGATTATTTTACTTGTACTATAAATATTATATTTATGTATAACATATATCATGACATTTGCTTATTTGTTAAGATGATAATATATAACTTTTAGTTATTTCAAATGTTAAAACAATAAACTATAATAATTGTATTAGATCGTTTTATGTGTTACTTCTATATTTTTGTATATTAGAATGAATTATTTAAGCATATTTTTAGTTTTTTACTAAAAAAATATATTACTTGATGTTATGTAGTCTTAGGTTTGGTTCATTCGATTTAAATGATAGTGAAATTATTTGTATTTTGTTGAATTTGAACTTATAATTTTTAATTTAATTTTTATATAATAAACTTGATATAAACCGGTTATAAGTTATATAGTATGTTAAATTTATTTTTCATTTTGATTTTTTAATTGTATTTATCAATTAAGACCGAGCCGAGCTCAAGCTGAGATTTCCAGCTCAATTTTAAATCCCAACCGAGCCGAGCTGGCTCGGTTTAAATTTGAACCGAGTTAGTCTAAATGATGAAATTTGTTATAAAAAGTATATATAAAGGATGATTAGAGTAATTATTAAAAATAAAGGATAATATCTACAATTTTATATAAATGTAAAGGACATTTTTTTAATTTTATCTTTATTTAATCCCAAGATAATCACAATTAGTCTTAAGCATATCCTTAAATTCATAACATCTTTTCTTATAGATTTTTTTAAGTGCCTTTGACATAAGAAAAGTATTATATTACATACATACATACAAACACATACATGTATATACACTTATTTATACAGTATTTGGATTTAATTAGGATTATCAAAGATTTAAATGAGCGAGCCCTCGTTATTAGAAACATATATAAGGACCAAACAAGTCATCCTTATTTGATTTTTAGATGATCAATAGATTACAAGCTTTGATGTTTGCATCTAAGTTAAATATATAAAACTTATTAGAAATACTAATGTATAGTGTTGGTGGTCAAGACATAATCACGATTGGATGGAGCGTCTAATGGTCTGAACTCTAGGTGGCTGCATGTTGGTGACATGGATGGTTGACTGTGAGCATCATGTGCTGTAATGAAAGAAATGAGAATTAAGAAAGTTTTGGGAAAGACAAAAAAGGAATTACCCTTTGACACCAATGGATAAGAGCGGAGTGTTGGTGATGACTTGGTGAAGAAATCTATGAGGGAAGGTTCTCGACAAACCGAGTTCCTACCAAATAGAGCGCAGGGCCAGCGAGTTATGTCGAACAACGTAACAAGTCTATAGGTGCTTAAAAGGAATGGACCAAAGAAGGAATATAAAAATGAAATATATATACTTTAAGAGTAGTGTGAGATAGGCGAATAAAGAATATCCAGCCGCTCAAAACCTAGAGCTGACGTTACAATCACTCATCAATGTTTATCCTAACCATTTAAAGATGGTAGACTGAAGTGAAGGAGTAGAAAATGCAACACACCAAGGTTTACATGAAGGAATAAGCGAATCAATTAGAATAGAGATTGAGATGAGACGTAAAAGATAAAAGTTTGAGCCTAAACATATAAGTAATCTTCATTCTGGCCTCTATACCAGTAGTGGAGTGGTTTGTTTTTTTAATTAGAAAAGAAAGATTGAGCAATGCAAACGAGAAAGAAGTTGTCCCCTATTCTAATAACCCATAATCGTAAATGTCAAAAAAAGAAAAAATAAAAAGGGAAAAGGGGAAGGAAGAACAACCATTTTACTATGTATCTGCATATGCATATCGTTGAAATACCTATTTAATTTCAATCCAATGTCAAACATGTAGTTTATATAATTGTTAATTTAATTGTTGGTTTTTTTACATGATGATCTATCGTGCTCATGAGTTGGTTATGTTGTTGGGTTTGAAGCAAGTTGAAGTTAAAGCAATGGAGGTCAAAAGTTGAAAGTTCAGCCAGGGTTGCAAGTTTTTGAAAAGTTGAGAGGTTTATTTGCCAACTAGTCAAAGTCCATGGGATATAAAAAAGGACATGTTTACTCATTGATCGAATTAGGGGGTGGAATACACAACTTCTATTTGCCCTAGTCTTCATCCTAATCTTCATGTTGCAAGAACATTAGTATTTTCTTGGTATGATCAAAGGGTTTTAACCGGTTCCTACTTTATACGTGTTTTGATCGATGTTTGATTATCAACAAGGCACACGTTAGTCTTCATGTCATCATCATCACACGAGTTTCTTTTCACATGATTCAACCATCATCTTCTCTATTGTCTTGTTTGTTTGATTAGAGATTGTTTTGTGTCTGTGATGATCTGTTTCATCTTAGTATTTGTTTGTATTAATTTAGATTCTGAGTTTTACAATTGGTATAGAAATACATAGTTGGAATTTTATATTCTTGACACATATTTATAAAATCATGTAAATTTAGATTATGAAGCTTTGACTAAGTATATTTACCAAACTAGTTTAACGAACTAAATGAATAGACAAACTAAACAAATATTTGAGCGAACATGAATCTGATATTAACTTTCAAATTAGACGAACAAAGAAAAAGAACCTAGCTAGAACATAGCACATAGAATGATATACTTATTGATCTCACAAATACTCACGACACACCACCTAAATAGGTACATAGGGTTGGAGAAACATAAATGTAGCAAACACGTGGATTGTTTTTAGGCACATATACAACTACGCACCAAACAAAACAATCAAATTTTTCTTTAAGCCTCCTACTAAAAGTCAATATCGTCAAGTGATACTCCTGACCAGAGAAATACAAGACACGGTCGTCTGATCACAATAACAAGCCAAGGAACCTTCATATGTGGAATTAGCTTGTGTATGAAAATTAAAATGAAACATAAGCTAATTTCAAGTATCGAATGCACAACACATACATTGTATCTCATAAGCGGCTGAGAAATATATCACAAATACATCTAATCAAATATTGTATGAACCATTTTTCTATCTAGTAGTATGCATAAAGAACAGAACGAATCATTAAAAGAATAACTAGCAAAACTAATACTTATCAAACAAACTCTTGTATAAATGATAGACTTTGCTCCACAGTATAATAATTATATATTGGATGCAATTTTTAGCTTACGTTTAATTGTTTGATTTGGTTGAGATATCCCCTAAGCAATAAATAATACTTTTAAGTTTTGTAAAATTATTATTCATAATAATATAAATCAAACTGGAAATTTGTCTTCAAATTGTTTAACATATGTTTTTAACTTTAATTTACACTTCTATTTAAACAATTATATCTATTTGTTTAATATAGATTCGTGAAACTCTAGTAATTTACAACTCTTTTAGTCTTTTGCAAAGAAGAGTTATTTTCAAAGCACTTAAGCCATTTTTTTCATGTATCTCATCAAATACATTTGCATTTAAAATACTTCTATAAAATCATATCGACTCCCAAATTTTCAAACGTAGTCAAAATAATTTATTAAAGTTCATTTAATTATTAAAAATTATGTACTTTCAAAATATCTATTCCATTTTACATATTAAGGACCATAAAGTTGATCAAAATATTTTATCAAAAATCCTCTCATGCAAATTTATTAAGTTAATTCGGTCAAATTGCCTGAATCTTATTAACATAGGGTTTCAAACTTATACTTTTTATATTACTTGTTTCTAATTAAAATTAATTACTTTAATCAGTCAAATTTTAATTTTGAATGGGCTGCTAAACTAGAGGGTATAGACGTATAGTTAGGCTTCGGCCTTTAAGTACGGGAAACGCTAACGAAGCTGGGGCGGCCCAATAGACAACCGGCCTACGGGGCTACAGTCACACCAAGAATTGAAAGGAGAAAAAAAAATTAGAAAGAAAAGAAAAGAAAGGTCGTCCAAGTGTTAGGATTTTGCTTTTATGTGTAGGCTACACAGTGTAGCGTGTGTAACTTGAAGCATATGGTATGGTTGACGTTCGTGATCTGAATATTAGAGGTTAGAGTCGTGAAAATAGTCTATTGTAACAATAAAAGATGAGATTAAGTAATTCAGCACAAAGTGATCTAACACCCCCTTGGACCTAGCGCGTGCAGGCGCTTTATGCACCAGACTTTATGTGTAGATTTTATAGATTGATAGTTTGGATGTCGTTTCTAAATCATAAATGTAGATCATTTTAGGACCAAAGCTTTAAACGCATATTTCAAAAGAAAACAAGCACGGGTATTATTTTATAATTTAAAAACATGAACAAAAAAAAAGAATGTAAAATAGGACCAAAGTCCTCTCTTGAAACGATACTTTTCATGAAAGAGTATGTTATTTGACGATTGAAAACGACTGAATGTTATTCGGTTACGATCACCAGTTAGCAAACTTAACTTTAGCAACAACTCAATTACTGTTGACATTGTCCATGTTGCTAAAAGTTATTCTTTTAATCAATCATATAAATTCAAAGGAATTTTCAATGGCTTTATAAATCCGAGATCCCCACCATGCCCCATGGATTGTGTGGGGTGTTGTCGCATTGGAGCCTACTTGGGAATTTTCAGGGGAAGAAAGGGGCCGCCCTTTGCGGCCGAGCAGCTATTATGCTTTTAAAAAAGAACACAAAAAGAAGAAAAAGAAAAAAGCCGCAAAAGACTTTTCCATCACCGGAAAACTAATTGAGCTGCAGGCATCAAGGTAAGGGACCAAGATTCTATACTGCTGCAGAAGCGGAATTGAAGGGGTTGGCTGAAAGGTAAGGATAGCATGCCCTCTTGTTTCCTCTAGTACCTAAACTAATAATAGCCTTAAACTGAATATGTACTCTAGTCTCTTAATTAGTATTAATGTTTATTCTTTTTTCTCTTTGGTCTCAAACAAATTTCAGTTTGCTAAAATGGATCAGTGACTTAAAATCACCAATATTACGCGTCAAACACACAACATATCATGACTCGACTAATAAGAATTGATCTTAATAGCATTCGGGAAAAAAGTATTTTAGTGTCAATCACGTATTTAGAGTTGATTTAAATATGCTTAACCCGAGTAACATGGAATGTAGTATTCTAAAAGATTATTTCAAGTACTATGTATGATGTATGGATTATACAATGCAACATCATCAATCATCACGTAATGAATGCATGTATATTTTTAGATGCACGTAAATGGGAAGGTGAAGGAGTCTTCTTTCTTCTATGTTTAACAAAGTTTTTAATAGAGATGGTACAAAGAATTGAAGGTTTTCAACTATTAGATAGTTCCCCTCTTTGTGATGTTATTTTGTCTAAAGATTTTTTTTTTTTTTAATTTAAATAGTCTCATTTATCACAATTCTCAATAAAGTCTCATTTATCACAATTCTCAATTTTTTTATTTTGTCTAAAGATTAAAATAACCGTAACTTTTGGTCAGCCTAGAGTTACCGACATGTCACACGTCATCAAAGGCTCATTATTTTCACAATTACGGACCAATTCTCAAATCAAAACATCGGATTCAAATATCACAAACAGCAAGCATAGATGATAATGATAAAACCATGAATAATACAAATAAAGGCATCAAGATTACAGGATCAAACCAAATAAAACATATAAACAAAGTAGTTTCAAAAACGCAAGCAATCTGTACAAAATGATTCCAACATCGATCATGTGGCAGTGGCCCCCGATATTTAATGCAAACAAACAAGCAACACATACATTAACGTAGTTTAAGATAACGATGACGAATGTTGTAATGTCTACTTCACAACCGTCACTGGACAGGTGGCGTTCTGAACCACGTGGCTGCTTACACTCCCCAGCAACACCCTGTAATTTTCAAATATAAAATTTTAAGACTTATTAATAACAAATAAAATTACATTTTTCCTAGATGGGTTATACATTTGTAAAACAATCTCAACTCTATGCCTATAGGATACACGATCTCAATTTTCAACTCACATAGCCTATGTATAATCTCTTTGTTTCATTAAGCGTATGTGTTAATTCGAGTTATGGTCACGTGTTGCATATCAGAAAGAAAGTTGATGACTAGGAGATGAAAATAAGAGTGGGTGTGTAGTCAATTCGTCATATCATATATAATATCATATATACTATTGATGATAGTTAGGCTGAGATAATGTGCATCTCATAATTATAGAGGCGACTTTGTTCTCCCATCACAATAAAGGTAGTAGAGTTTTCAATAAATCGATAACAACTCAAAGAAAAAAAACAAAAAATCAATTAAATCGTCAAGATTTACACAGTTCTACTCATAATTTCTAGAAAAACTGGGTAACTGTTCATATTTGAACTTGAAACCGTTTGGCTATGCACATGTATGTACAAGATATAAACCACCTTTATCATTTTCAAAAAAAATTGATATAAAAATAGTGATTTTTATTCTTGTACAAGATATAAACCACCTTTGTCATTTTCAAAAAAAATTGTTATAAAAATAGTGATTTTTATTCTTTCTTAAATGAATAGATTCAAACCGCCCCGAGTATTCTATTTTAACCGGTGCAACCAACTACTCGGTCTGGTTTGTCGTTATTCAAAACAACATTAATTTTTTTTCAAAAGGGTTATATGTTACATACACCACCTACTTCTAAACTGCAGTTTATAAATATGTAAACTATATATCGTTTACAGTTTTTTTTTTTTTTTATAAACTACAGTTTATATTTTTTCAGATTTTTACACGGTGTCCAATTGAGATGCTCTAGTGATATATTAGATTAAATACCAAATATTAAAAATATACGTACCTCTTTAAAGTGCCAAGACCTCTGCTGCCAATGACAATAGCATCAAGCTTGAGATGATTCACAGCTTCACACAACTTCTCCCTTGGATCTCCCCAGTAAACCTTAGCCACCACATTAGCCTTCATCCCACCATTTTACAAAATCAATAAACTTACAATTATAAACGGAATAGTCATAAAATCAACATCAAAATTTGTAACCAAAAAAACAAAGTCGACAAATACCATGTTTCAATTAGTGGTGTCAATTTCAACACAACTCTGACACGAAAAAAAAATAAAACTAGAGAAAACCAATGAAACCGGTCACATACTTTATAAATTTTTTTATCATTATCCTCTATATATATTTATGAGTATATATAAATAAGAGTATGGATCAAATGAAAACAGTAGTATTGTTTTATATATACGTCACACATATGTTACATATACGTAACCATTTTTCATTCAACATAGCGTTACGTATATGTAAAATTCTTCATTCTTGTATGTATGCTCAACATATATGTATCAAATACCTAAATAATATTTTAACAATTAAAATAACAAAAAAATTTTGAATTATGTTAATGGTTTCCGTAATTTTCACATAAGTATTGGTTTTCTCAGAAACCCTCCCCTAGGTTCTTATATCTAACCGGTTTTAAAAATATGTCCAAATCGACCTATTTAATTAAATAGATTTAACCTGGTAATTAAACAGATCAACCCATCAACATGATTAACCGTAAACGATTAACGCTACCTTTTTAGTTGCGGAAAGAGCGTCAAGCATGTCAATAAGCTCCAAATCAGGGGTGATACCATACTTCTTACACACACCGATCTCTTTAAACTCCACCAACGGTATCAAAGCTGCATATCAAACAATCATCATCAATCAAGCTCTTCGAATTTCTTAAAATTCCCCCAAATTCACACACACAAGAACGCATAAACGATGAACAAACAGACTTACGTGATCCGGTGTCTGCAAAGAGTTGTTTATTGACGGGATCGGACTTGGCCGACAGCACAAGGAGGACAACGACGGTGTCTCCGGCGTCGATGAAATTGTCGATCGCCCATTTCAACGCTGTTTTGCTTGTTGATGAGTAGTCCATCCCAATCCCTATTGTACGAGCCTTCGCCATTTTTGCTTTGATTTCTTTCGCTTGTTTTCAATTGAAAACGGTGTGCGATTATGGTGATATTTATAGGTGATTTGGTAGCCTAATCAAGACTGAGATTTGATTATTATATAATGTTTTTCTGAAGGAGATTATTATATGTGTATTTGATTTGATGCGAAATTGAGAGCACTTTCTCGAACAAAGTAGAAGCCTAGAAGGAATATTTTGGCGGTTTAGAAGGTGGATACTTTGTTTAAAAATATTTTTTTTTTCTTTCAAGCCTCACACACACATTCGTTCGTTAATTAACGAGGTTACCCATGTAATACACGAGCTAAATAAATTTACTATTACATGGTTAATAATATAAAAAATTATATCTTAAATATTATTTATTATACGGATTGAATAATTACACACTAGTTTTAGTAAACCCGTGTATTACACGGGTTGAATAAATAAAATATTAAATAAACTAAAATAAAATTTTATTAATGATAAAACGATATTATAATATAAGATATGATTGAAACTACGTATGAGTAAAAACTATAAACAATAAACAATGATATCATTTTTTAAACTTTTTTGTTTTATTTAAAAATTAAACATTTTGTTTCTAAACAAAACGTTTTTTAAAAAATAGCATTTTAAATAATTTTCTTATTACAACTTTTAGTTTTAATTATTTTTAGTTAATTTATAAAAAAAACTAATTCTAAAGTATTTTATATTTTTTAAAATTTTGATGCTTTAGAAAAAATTATTTCTTTAAGAATAACATTAATAAAAAGATCTCTATTCTAATTTATTAAAAAAGTATTATCAATCTAAAAAAGATTTGAATAATATTATTAGTAATTAATGTGTTTATTTAATAGAAGAAAGAAGTGGGAAAATTTTGGTAAGAATGAATGTGATATTGACATGTGTCATTTTAGTTACCTTTTATTAGATTAAGTAGATTTGAAAATTTAAAGTTAACATATTTGAAATTTTAATTATGTATAGTTATTAATTAATTAATAGCTATTATAGCATTCATAATTAAGATGATAGAGAAGCCGGAAAATCAATTATTAGATGACATATAATGTTGACAAGTGTTCGGATTTATTTTTATATATTAGTACAGAGATGTTTTGTATTTAAGTTATACTGGTGGCCAAAAAAAAATAAAGAGTTTTAGGTTAAGTTAGGGGGTATTTCTCTCATAAGATGGGTTTCTTTTTAAAGATGATTTCAGGTTCGAAACTAATGGTGGCGTATTTATGTATGAGCTTTTTTTCTTGAACGTGTCACTTTAGTGTCCCACGGTTTCATACCTGAGTAATGAAGATTATCGAATGAGTAGTGGCTCCGGGCTCGTAAGTGATTCATATGCCGCTCAAAAAGAATTAATTCACACTCATCCTTTATAAATAGGTTTTTAACTCTTGACCTCTGAATATTACATGCAACCCGTCACTTCCATTTAGAAACGATTAGAAATGGTAAATGAAAAATAAAAAAATAAATAATTAGAAGTAATATAACTACTAGAATTACCGTGCTGGTTTGCTAAAATTACAAATTAAATTTAAAAGTTGTGCAAATATATCAATAAGTTACGAATTATAAAACTACGTTGTTATGAAAATAAGTGATAATGAACACCAAATAAACTTAAAAATAAAAAGATAAAAATATATTTGATTTGGCTATTTGAAAAAAAATTATATTAAAACATAGATAAAAATACATACATATCAATAATATACTCACAATTTAAAATAAGATTATATTTTAAAGTTTAAAAAAATGCAAAACTACATCGTCCAATATAATGAACATCAAAACACGAAAGAATAAAGTAATAGTGTATTCAAAATTTAAGAAGGTATTATACTATAACACATTTACAAAGGTCGATGGGTTTTTTTTATTTTTTTATTCAATCTTAGCTTTTATGAATCTAGGAACACATCTATATGGCATAGTTCAATGGTTAAGGTATTTGTGTTTGGAGTAAATAGTTGCGGGTTCGATTCTTGAATTATCCTCTAACTCCATTTTTTATTATAACTCCATTTTTTTTTTTTTTGATATAGAAACTACAGTCATTACAATGTATTTATTTCTATTAATGTTTGAACGTTATACTCTCGCTATAACACGTGAATTTACGTAAAGGTTTTAGCTCTTTATAAAGTTTCGAAGACGTTAATTAATTTAACAATTTAATATGCCGCAATGTGTGGGCTTTAAGACTTAGATGGTCTACGTTTCGACGTTCGTCTACTTTTGACTAATTTTTGTTTAGAAAAGAGTCGGGCAAACGAGTTGGGTCGATTGTAATTTATATTTTATCATGTCGCATACGACGCCACTGCACATGCTCTTTTATATACTTTTTAAGTTGATCCACGTTTTGACATAATTTGTTTAGAAATAAGTTGGGTCAATTACAATATGTTTTCATTTAACATATAAAATTGAGTTACTCTACTTTTCGACGTAATTTTAATTCGAAAACGAGTCGGGTTGATTGTAATATATATTTTATCACATTACGTACGATGCCCGCCGCAACACGCGGCGGGAAAGATAGCAAGTTATATATTAAAATTTAAAGAGTAAAACAGAATACATATTATAAATACTAAGGTAGAGTTATAATAATAATGTTATTTAACCAACGTATTTTTCAAATATAATAGTGTTTAGGATAACAAAGTGATATATTTTAGTATTGTATTTTACGTTTTGTGTTATTTTGTTATTGTTTTTAATTTATTAGATTAATTATTTGTTAATTTATCATTATGTTTTACATACGAAAATTACACAAAATTATTATTTTACCATTATGTTTTTAAAAAATTCATCTTTTTTAAAAAATACAATAGTATTCAAAAAAACACAATAACTAACAAAAGACACAATAATTAGCATATTTCATATGAGTTGAAAAACATAAAACGACCATAGCTTGAGCTTAGTTGAACGAAAACTAAACTTATGTAGGTCTATAATCAACGTCTCCTCGAGGGCGAAAACAGAAAAAAAAGTGAGAGAATTTAGAGAAGAAAAAAAATAATAAAATAACTTTTCACAAGTTTTTTTAATTAAAATAACAAAACAACTGTGTTGCGAGGTGTGGGCAACTAATATAAGATTTATAGTCTAAATAAACTTTATCACCCATTATATTATTTTTTTAAATTGAGTTTTTTTGTTTGGTCTCTAACAGCGGTATCAAAGCTGTGACCAACGAAAACATTGTCTCTTAAGGATATGAATTGAAACCTACAAAATATGAGACTTGTCTTACATCGGTTACGTGAGCAACTCATAATTTTATATTTGTTTCACTCTTAAACTCTAGAATGCACCATAAATGTATGTGTAACGATATTATAGAAAATTAATTAAAAGAATATATTTATATATCATATTCGCCTTTTGCGAATAATGATTTAACTTTTGGTCTCTTTTCTTTCCTTTATAAAAGCATAAGATGCTACATGTTTTTGAAATGTTTCTCGTGAATACTCGTAAATAGAACAAATTGATAATTATGTTTTTAGAATCATACTGCTTTAGGGTTATTTAGAATCAGGGGATCATTAGTTATGTTTTATTCTTCCAAAATGCTCTCATTTTAGGTGAAAAAATGGCCCATGGAAACGATGACGATAATTGCCAGAACTACTGGAGAAATTAACAGGTGAGTGTAGTGTGTGTTCGTTGATTTTAGCCATTAATTTTGTTTTTGTTTCTTAAATTTATTGTGGTGATTCCAATTTTTTTTGATCTCCAGTGATATGTTTTCGAGTGTATTTTCCGAGAGAAAAAATAAATAAATATTTTCTTTTCTTTCTTTTCCTTTCTCTTCTTTTCTCTCAACTTTCTTCCGATTTAAAAGGATTGATTTTAGTCTTTATGTTTCTTTCATTTCCTTTCTTTTCTTGAACTCGAGAATATAACTTTATTATTTTTCTTCTATTTTCTTTCGTTGAAAAGAAAACTCTAGAACACAATAGTTTTTTCTTTCATTTCATTTTCCTTCTTTTTTCTTCATAAATGAACTCCGAAACTTAACATAATTATGGTTTTTCTATTTCCACATGCATCAAACAATGTCAAAAGGAAGTGATGATACCAATCTTTGCAATCCTTGAAAACATAATGGTTAGTATTTTAAACTATTCATAGTTCTACGACAATTATCATGAGAATACCAATTGTGATGGCAACGGCCGCTGCTACAACTGATGATGCAGAGGATGATTCCGGCACGTAGTTGTCTTGTAGTGCAAACAGGTAACAAAGCCGGAACTGGAACTGGAAGGGGAACTGCGACGCATGATCTATCGATGTGTTCTTTCACTTTGATTTACTTTTATTGGATTCCGTTTTTGTTTTTGTGTTCGTATGCTTCTATGGAGTGGGTTAGATGAATGTACATAATTTTCTAAGCATGGCTTCATAGATGTCATCTTTATTCTGTTTGCTTAGGTTCTTTGTTGCTTGCTTGGTTTAAGTCTTCAATGTTTGCTGCCTTAGCATGTGTCCATGTACCTGTTTAATGATGATATAAGGACCAATTATCATACAATGTAAAATGTGATTTGTCATGTGAATTACATCTGTCAATTGGTATATTAATTGTAGCATGCATATTGATATTATTTTGTTAAAAGACTTTAATTTCAATCTATGCAGGGGAAATATCAGTTGGCTTCTTTTTGTTCTTGCTAATGGACTTTGTGATTCATGATGAAACCTATCATAGGGTTCCACCTGCACACATTTTGTTAAGGTTATTTTGGCTTACTCATCATCCAAGCATAAATAGATCAAACAATGGGCACATTACTTCTAACATCTAGGATTTTGAGCAATTCAGAGCGTTGATGATATATAGCAATGTATATGTTAAAAATGTATCATTTTTAACAAGCTTGGGAGTCATATCATGAACAATAATTGAGGTCATTTGATTGTTTAGATTATGCTTCCAACTTTTATAGAATTATACGCTAAGGGTGCCTAACTATTTTTAACCCTCAAAATCATCAAAGTTTGATCCTTTGAGCATTTAAAGGTGTGATTGTAGTGTGTATGGTTTTTCTAACCCATATCAAATATGTATTACTGTTGCATTGACTTGATATATGCTGACTACTGAGCTTATCTATATTGGTTAACAATTTTAAGCAAATTAAGTTTATTCCTTTTGTTAACTTCATTGTTAGTAATAAGTAATGCATGCTAAAAAAGCGTATGAGTGTTTAGCATATTACGATTAGTTGTTAACCGGTAAAACATGTTGTATAGAATACTACTATATATAGAGAATATAAGTCATCATCACACTGAAAGTAATCCATGATTATGTGAATTTCTTTCAAGGATGGGATAAAGTGCCCATCTTCAATTTTGCATAGTTGTTTGTTCGTTTTAGTCGGCGACTTTGATTACCAGATTGGTTCCTATTTTTTCTTGCTACTTTAAATTGTTCTTGTCTCATCATATTTACGAACCTCATTTCTTTTGTGTTGCTATATTTTTAATTCTATAAGTTTGTTTTGTGTACTTTTGTAGGTGAGTTTGACTACTGGAGTGGTACATTCTTAATGAAGATTTACAAAACTTATCGATTCACAATGGTTTTTAAGTAGATTTGGGCTTTTAAATTTCAAATCACTAGGATTTGTGCTTTTGTTAGCTAGGTTATAAGTACACTAACAGAAGGATTGGAGTCATTTACAATGACACTTTTCAAGGTACAATTTTAAGGAATATCTATTGATGAAGCAACAATTTAACATGGAGATAAATTATATAATCAAAACTCCAATCATCACAAACATAAGTGTTTATGTCGTGTACGATGATTCTGTATGCTCTATTGACCTGTTTTATCATTAAAGTTGCACCAAATACAACCATCGATTCAACGAATCAAAAAAGCGGCTTAGTGGAACTGATGTTCCTATAGATTCGGTTCCCTAAATCACTAATACTAGATTCAAATATCTGATGAGGTTGTACATAATAAAAGAATGAAAAATGCAACAGTGGATACAGCCTCTAACATACTTCGATTAGGGGGTCGTACTAAAAAAACATCTTGAAACACCAACAAACATTAACATGAAACCTCGTCCATTCATGATCTGTACCAAAGATATATTCTAAGCTGATAACAGAATCATGAGGCTATTATGTATGCAATTACGTTCTAATTTACTGAAAATAGATCAAGCATGCATACACTCTTATTCTGGAATAAAACAGTCCCAAATGCCAAAAATCATGACATAGATTAAATTAAGCAATTACTACAAAAGTATCAGCTGCACCAACTAAAAGATCAAACTATTAAAATCGAATTTGTCTAAATAGATACATGAATGATTTTTGTATCGTCCCTAAATGTAAGTGTTGCTGTAACTTGTTAATTAACTTAAACATTTACCTCTTTTCAAGAATGATTTTTTTTTTATTCTATAGTTTATTCTTGAATTTGTGCTAGAATCTAACCTTAAGAATGCTCCAATGTCAATCACTATTAACCCTAATATATTCTGTAAATTATTTACACTAATACATCTGTTTCCTGTCAAATTCAATAGTGATATCAAGAATTCTGCAATTTTTGCGTACTTTTGATTTCTGTTATTTTTTGCAACTTATAAACTGATTTTGATATTATATTTCCATGCAGACATTCTGTTGATACCCAATTACACATAATTAACATTTTTTTCAATCAATATTATATCAAAAATGTGAGAATACATATAATACACATCTATTCCCTCACATATTATCAAAATTCTGATACAAATAACAACATCTAGAAACCATGAAGCATAAGGAACAGAGTACAAAACTCCCAACTACAAACACAAGTCAGTTACAAATGAATTCATTACCAAAAATTAACAAAAAATGAGAAAATATCAGAACCAAAAAAGGAGAATGTCTTCCCTTTATACACTTGTTCTTTGTCATCCCATGTGCACACAAAATATCAGAACCAAAAAAGATCCAAAAGGGCTACAAGTTAAGTCTTACTCTTTGTTCTTCCATCTCTTCGCCAGTCGAATGACTCTCCCTCGGCTCTATACATCGCTTATATGGTACAAATCCCTTTATACACTTGTCTTTGTTGTTGTTGCCGCCTCTATGTTGCTTTGTAAATGCTGATCGTTCACTTGCAACCAGCAAAAATGGCTTTTTTTCAGTGTCACACATGTTTGATCTCATTAATGAACTCTCATTTAGCTTTTCTGAACCACTTAGCTTTGTGGGTTCAAGTGGTTGTGGCGCTGGGTAAGATACGCCTCCATGTAGACTCCACCAAGGTGCCATGGAAGTGGAAGATCCCGAGTATTCATCAAGAAACTGCATGTAGTACATGGGTGCTCCACACAAATAACTAGCTGGCATCACGTTCTGTGGAAATGAAGTTACGATATTGCCCTCACATCGGTCAACCAGATCAGTTGGGCGGGTATTGGTTACCACGACTGTCTTCCCAAAAAGCTTCAAACTTTGTGTGGATCCAACATCAGGTGAACCTTCTGTTTCATTACCATAACATTCCAGTTTCTAAAATTATCACCCAAAACACAAGCATTATACTTCTATTGCAAATCACATTACAAAACTATTTAGCCATAGAATACAAATAAAATATTTGTACCGTTGGAGGTGAGGATTCATTTTCTTCTGGTGAGAGATCTGGTTTCATGCCATTAGCAGATGAAACAGTGGAGGAACCTGTGTTTGGTGAATCTGAGTCACCAAGCCCAAAAATATTCGAACCACCTGCTGATAAAACCGAAGTTGGGGACTGGTTTTCTTGATCCGACCCTGATGAATTTGGTGAAGTCGACCTCTCACGTTTACTTGAAGTTTTAAGTGGAGCTGAAAGCTTACGAGGGTAAGGATGAATCGGCTTCCTTTTTGGTCTAGGAGGTGGGATCTCAATAGGTTTAACTTCACTCACATCACCACTAGTCGACTCACGAACCACCTAAACATATAGAAATATAAAAAGATAAGTGAAACATCACCAAAATATCAAAAGATTAACAGTTTTGATGAGATAGCATTGTCAGGGACAAGTAGAGCAGCACTAGACCTTTGAGAAAAATTTTTGGGCATGACTTCTAATTTGAACCGCAGTTTTCGTGCCCACATGTTCTGCAAATAAGGTAGTGTTTGATTTCAAGTTCTATGTTCGAGCTCGTATAAAAACAAAAAGTGTATTATAATTGAGCTTTAAATACCTTCAATTTTGCGCCAAGCTCGGCCATGTAGCCTTAAAGCTTCAAGAAATCTCTTGTGTTCTTCTTCAGTCCACCTTTCCCTTTGTTTCATGATCGTGTATGGTTTCCTAACCTAATTGACAGTAAAAGCAATAACATAAGAACACAAAACCAAGAAAAGGGTTTAAGTAATCCCCCATTAAGAGTCACAAGAAGCAAATAAACCTTCGGGGTATAATCGTCAGCTGAAGTAAACTGGTTGTTCTTAACCGCATTCGACACAGAACCTTCACTAAGATCCTACATTCAACAAGAAACAATACATCAAGATCAAAACAAAAGGCACTTCAGTCTCAAATCAGTTCAATATCATGAATGAACAATGAAGGGATGCACAGATTTAAACTCAAATCAACCCTGTTCTTATTTATCTTTCATCCACATTCAAGAATCTCAAAATAAAAAACAAAAGATTGACTTGATTTATGCTATATCATCATAATCCACCAGCCTAACAGTCAATCTTAATGAAAATAATTTATTAGCATACATATTTGGTCCTTCTATGAGCTTAAAACGGGTCACTGGTCAATATTCAAATTACCAAAATAAATTTAATAATCCATGAACTCTCGGAATGACTTTAAGCCATTATACACTAGCAATAACACAACTATGAACAAGAAAACATGATTACATTGATACAAATTTAAGTTCTTTTTATAAATTTTAACATAATCTTGCCTCAATCAAGGCTCAGTAAACAATTACTATTTACCTAAATGATTATGATAATAAAAATTCAAAACCCTATCTTTTTATCACATAGAACAAAATCAAGCACAAAAACAGAACAATAAAAAGTAAATAATACAAATATCCAAATAATTGAAGCGATTAAACTGTTAATTGAATATTTAGGGAGATTTCGACAAACCTCATCCATGCTTTCACACCCCATAAATATTTCTTCAAATTCTTCAACGTTTTCTCGAAACCTTCGTTTACAAACACAATCACAGACCCATCACTGGATCTACACGAAAAGCAAAACAGCTCGAACTCATCTGTTCAATCAAACCCGACCCGACCCGAATTAAAACTCAGAACCAATCACAGCAAAGATCCCAAATCAAAACTCTCAAAACACCACTCTGTTCCAACAAACCACCGGAAAGCAAAAAATTAGGGCTCCGAACAAGATTCCGACGGAGGAAAAACGGTTTCCGATGACCAGCGACGGCCGGTGACAACAGTGATCGGAAATTGAAACAATCGGTGAGCATAAACAGATAGAAATCTAGAGAGAAAGATGAACAGCGGAGTGTTGATAGCTTGAAATCAAAGATATGAATTATGGAGTAAAAGGAAGAAAGCGAAGAGGGGGTGACACGTCAGAAAATAATTTAATGTTTTTTTTTATCTTTTTTATTTTCTATTTTTGGAACGATCTAGAATAGTGACTTTTGTGGCTCACGTTGAACGATGACCGCAACACGTGGCTGTCGTCTGTCGCTCACCAAAACGGCGACGTTTTGGGGGTTGTTTCGGGGACGCGAAAGGGGAAGGGGAAATTGGTGTACATTAGTTTATGCAAGATGTACAAGTGAAGTTGTTTTTTATTTGTTTTTATAAGTTTTTTATATTCGTGGGTGCTAAATTTAGAAAAAAGTAAATAAAAAACTGGCGCGTGTCGGAGGAGATAAGGAGTGAGCCCCACGAGATGTTGGTATACGTGTCAAGATTCTTGTGGTTTGTACAAAGATCTAAATACAATGCTTTTTGGATTGTGTTATCATTATTTTTTTTAAACGGCTGTGTTATTTTTTAACATATAACCTTGTGAAGTAGAGTGGTTCATGACTTCATTCCTTCGGCTAACCCGTTTTACTATGGAGTTTCAGGTACAGTTGAACGCCTTTCAATTTCATTTTCTCTATAAAACCTATTGAATTCCGGTCTATATTTCATTCAGTATTTTTCATTTTTTAAACTTATAAAATGTTTCATATTTATGCGTTAAGATATACACCTAGACTCTTATAGAATAATTCTCAATTATCGACAAGAAGTATCTAGCTCCACCTAAGGAGCGAGTTCTTGTACAGCACCACAAATCTACATCCACATATTCTAACACTTCAATTGTGGTATGCTTACCCTTGCTAAACTTCACCCTCGATTGTCTTGCCAAAGATACAATGTTCACATAAGCCATAATTGATGTTTCTAATGACTTGCTATTACAACTCAACTAACCCTTGACCACTTATGTCACTGTATCTCGTATGCCATAACATAACTCTTGTAGGGGCATGTTTTTTTTACAACAGCAATAGAAACAACTAAGGTTTTTTCATCTAACATGTAGATATTATTATATTTTCTAGTACTAGATAAGATTCCCAAAGTAAATTTTAATTACTTTGGCTTTACCATTTCTCAAATTTACCACATAATCATCACTTTTGAATGTTCCAAGAGAGATTGAATTTCTTTTCATCTCAGGGATATACCTTACTTGATCAAAGCTGAATTCAACTTCAGTTTTAAGTACAAATACGACTGAACCAATTCCTTTAATCATGCATGGCCTGTCATCACCTAAGTGAACTATATCTAAATCTGCCATCTTGATTTTACTATAAAGTTCTTTATTAGTGGTCATATGATAAGAGCAACCTGAATCCATGATTCAGTCTTGAGTTGTGTTATCATTTGAGACTATTAAAACCTTTGCACTTTCATACCCATCAGAGGTTCCATCTACACACAAACTCCCTTGACTTCTAAATTGATTTGAATTATTTGTCACTTTCTTTTATCCGGAGATAAAAACAATAAAACACACATTACACTAGACCAGACAAACAAAAGAGAAAACAAGCGGAAGTGTGAAATACTAAATGGGGACAATCTTTCTTGAGATGTTTCTCTAAGTTAAAGATGTAGTATCTACTTTTAGATCTTCCCCTAACAAACAGGCCATCTCTATTCTTACCCTTTATATTTGACCTTCTTTTCAGCACTTTGAAATTAATTGGGGCAAAGATGCCAAAAATTTGATTGTCTGATCTTCATCTTCTAAAACAACTTCAATATTCTCAAAATCTAATAATCAATCATTGTACTTGTCTACATGATCATTTCTTACTAGGTACCATTTGAAATGTATACAACCGTTTCCTCAAGTACACGTGTTCGCTAGGGATTTGGTCACATACATACCTTTATATTTGGTCCAAACAGCTGCTGTTGTTTTTTCTTTGGATACTTCCCTCAATATTCGATCCGTTAAATTGAGGATGATCACACTATGTGCCTTTTTAAGTGCATCCTTTCTTTCTTTATCATAGATTGTTGCACGTAGACTGGTTTCCCCCTTGAGTGCATCCACCACCCCGAGGTCGTTCTTGCCATCAAACTCTTTGATCACGAATTTTGTTGACACCATTCATTTACCCCAATTGAATCACCCTCTCTATCTTTGCCAGTCGAGCAGTACCATGCTCTAATACCAATTGTAGTTTGTAGAAATAGAAATGAATTCCACACCAAAGATTGAGAAAAATCAAACTAAGAAACAATACGAAATTAAGAGAATAAGCTTCAAGAACTAAAACCACATTGATTTCTGGATGATTACATACAACAAGGGAAGAAGAACTTGACCTTAGAAAGTCAAGATCGTAACCAACTAATCAGAGGGTTAACAACCATCTTATAGTGATCACTAATACAGTAATTAACGCTTAGAAATGGTTAAATGACTAAACAACCCACAAGAATTACAAATGACATTATTGGTCCTTGTACTATTATGTTCACAGTTTATTAGTAGTTCTATGTGTTGAGCACAAAATATAACTAAATTGGAGACGTTCTTATATGAGATGAATCCAAACCCAAAGTAATTTATATATTCACATATATATGTATATATACATGTAACATAGATAATGAGAGAGATGATAATCAATGAATAGTAGGCAACTTTTGCTTCAAAAAATAGACTGTTTGCAAGACTCGAACACCGGATCAGGTCATATGACAGCAACCGACCTCCATGACACTGTGTAAAGAGACATAGCTACAAAAAGAAAATCAAAACCTATTTTCTTGAAATCCAAATATAACACAAGCTCTAGACCTCTAGTCATTATAGGTGATCAATAGATGAAAAGAAAGATGAAATGGAAGCATGTGATAAAAATAAGAAATTGTTGAATCTTTTGAGAGAAAACAACACCCTGTGAAGTATAGAAGTAGTAATAGGGGTAAGAGTAGTTCTTTTGTCCAATGCCATCAGTAGGTTGAATCTGAGTAGAAGGGACAACTACCAGCTTGGGCGGCGGAGGCGGCGGCGGCGGTGCATTGGTGCCCATTGTGATGTAAGATGGTGGTGGACATGACTTAGCATGTTGGCGTGGTGGTGGTGTAGGTGTAGGTGGCGGTTGAGAGTAAGATTGTGGTGGTGTTGGATGGTATATGGGAGTTAGATACGGTGGTGGCTCTGAGTGACCGCCTGACGGAGATGGCGGCGGCTTTGACCCAGCCGATGGTGGCGGCTTTGACTCCGACGACGGTGGTGGTGGTGGTGAACATATTAGAGGGCAGGTGCCACACTCACTAATGCAAAGTACGTTTGCATCTGGTGTAGGTGATGGTGTGACTCCATCAAGTATCAAGACTAATAGGAAACACCATGCAAGAGTTGTTTGAAGTTGTTCCATATGCATAAACTGTTGTACTTTGTGGGGTGGTGGTGTGATAGAAAACATGGTGTGTTTCACTTGCATTTGTGACTTTATAGGCTCACGTTGAGTGTCTTTGTAATAAAGCTTTTAGTTTTTTGTAACCCTTTTCTAGACTAATATAATTACTAACTTGTACATCATGCAATGCAAAGTGTACGTTGTTTCACAAGAGCATTGTGATAAATCTTGTGTTGAAAATCTTTCTTAAAGTAATAGTTATTTAATAACTCACAATTTCTTAGTTTCATGAATACATTATATGTTTTAATGTTTTAACAAAAAATATATTTACCTTACAAAATAAAATGATATTTTATTATTATTTGCATGTATATGTAACAATAAATATTTGTTTAAAAGAAAGTTGGTTTCTAGAATGCTATATGGATGCTTCTCTCTATACACAATCTAGCTTTTGTTAGTAAGTTATGTCACACTTTATGCTTTCTTCAGTTTGTGCACAACATATATACTTTCCTTAAAGATGTCTATGGTGCATCAAATCTTTTCTAATACTTTTATATCATCCAAAGAATCTTAATCTTTAATGTCACTAGTATGTTAAACTAATTACCACTTTAATTGACACGAAGGTTTGGAATTATTAGATAATTAGAAATAGATCATTTTTAATCATTGAATAAAATTTGAAAGACTTCTTGCATCTCTTCTTTTTCATGTCTATTTCATTATCGAGTTATAATTGATTTATTTTATTTGTTTCATAAGTAATGGTTAAACAACTTTCTTTTAACCGGCTAAATGAAACTCAACACCTAAAATACATTGTGTACATCTTGTTTAGGATTTGGACACGATAGTCCGAGATCTTCTTTCTAAAAGGCTTGAGCCTCTATCACTTGGGCTAATCTCTCATTACAAAGTGTTTGTCAAAAATATGAACACAAACAAACAGAACCTTTGATTTATGATTTTGAGAACAGATCCTAAAAGACACAAAGTTAGAAAATAATAGAAACTCTGTAAACAAAACAAGTATGAGATGTAGATGTTGTAAGATAACAATAATTAGAATGTGTTCACTCCTTAAACAATCTGCATGACGAACGAACAAGATATCCTCAATAGGATGAAGAAGATGAGAAGAAGATGAACAGATGATCAGAGATTCAGAGATGATGTTGACAAAAACTAACTGATCATATGGGTTAAACCCTTTTAATGTGTAAACCCAAGCCCAACGCTACTCCAAGCCTAAAACAGCTTTTAAGATGAGCCCAACAGTCCAACCCTTCTAATCCAAGCCTTAACTTGAGTAGCTACGGACTCAGCAACACTCAAACACCCGCATCCAATCTAGAGGTGATCGAA
Source organism: Flaveria robusta (assembly GCA_025506415.1). Classification (NCBI taxonomy): domain Eukaryota; kingdom Viridiplantae; phylum Streptophyta; class Magnoliopsida; order Asterales; family Asteraceae; genus Flaveria; species Flaveria robusta. Next base: position 17,846,737 of record CM046469.1, on the reverse strand, counting down.
AACCAGTTGGTTGTTTTTGAAAAAGAAATCATTATATTCATCCGAATCTATTAAAGTTAAAATCAAATTTGATCCTTGAACTACAATGCTAAAATCTAAATAATCAAAATCTATATAAAAAAAAAATTAGCAGCATAATCGAAAAGTCTTTAGGTGTGACCCAGCAAGGTAGAGGTTGTCGGGAAAATTCAAGATGAAAGAACAGGTCAAAGAAGAAAAAGAAGGTCGATGAAGTTAATGAAGATGAAGATCTTTCTTACACTGAATTTAGTTAAGGGTGAGTGTTAAAGTGAAACTAATTGTTAATATTATTTATGTCATTATATTATGTATATGGGTGGAGGAGTGATATTGTAATTAGAAGAGGTTAAATGTAACTAAGAGGCTGTTTGTCAGCTTATTAATCAGCCTCTTAATGGTTCAGATGTCTGAATGGTTCAGCACTTAATGGTTCAGACTGTTTGTTTCGCGAGCAAATGTCTGAATGGTTCAGACATTTGTCTCTGAATGGTTAAGCATTATACTAATGCTGAATGGTTAAGAGGCCTAATGCTGAATGGTTAAGATCTCTTATCTGATTGGTCAGACATTTGCCTTTGAATAGTTAAGCGATATACGAACTCTTAATGATTCAGACTTCTTAATGGTTCAGCACCTAATGGTTCAGATTTTTTATTGGTTCAACACTTAATTATTCAGATATTGACAAACAGCCCCTAAGTCATTTAGGTAATTAGGTTTTTTCGTGTTTATAACATTTGAAAGAAAACAATTTGTATTGTATAAATAGTGTAGCAATAATGAATGAATTGTGTGGCTTGTGTCGATATAATCAATATTTATGAGTAAATTTCTGATTTTTGTTCAATTGATTTTACATCTTGATTGTGAACAAAGATAAGCCAACAATAAATTGGAAGACTCAGATCTTCTATGGGAAAGGGTAGATTTTTCCACTAATAGAACGATAGTGGGTCACAAAATCATTCCTGTGAAATCTACTATATATCTCATGGGCATGGAAGAAAATTTCTTATGTGGATAAAGAATTTCAAAAATATGGGGTTAAAATCTATGAAAAATTGAAGGGGAAAATTAGGGTTGGTAAAACTTTAATTTCTGGATGGATTGTTGGTGCCTTGGTGGTAACAAGCTTACTTGTGTGACTTCTTTTTTTATTATTTATATTAGCTGGAAATAAGAATGGCAAAATGTATGATGGAAATATGGGGTTAACATCTATGAAAAATTCATGGGAGAGGGTGCCTTACAATGGTTATGGGATTGGAAGAGAACACCACTTTCAAACTAGTTCCGGTTTAGAACTGCTTCTTATGGGTACCGATTTGAGTTTATAACTGTTTCATTTAGGTTCGAGTTGTTGACTAGCCTTTTACCGATTTGGCTAGTTTTACACCGGTTTGGTTAGGTTCCGGTACTAAAGAATACAAGCCGATTGCAAACCCAAGATTTATATAAGTTCCAAACCGCTTCCTACATGTACGAGCTTTGAACCTGTTCAAGTTGAAGGTTCCGGTTCCAGAACATTTTTTTTTTTTTCACCTCTTTAACTCTCTTTTTGTGGTGGTTCCTAGAGTTGGGCAAAAAAACCCGGTATAGGGTGTACCCGGGTTGGAACCGAAAAAAACCGGTGGGTAGGAACCGGTTTGGGATTTTAGAAATTTCCAAGAACCCGACCCGACCCGACCCGAACCCGAACCCGAACCCGATTGTACCCGGGTAGTACCCGGTTTTTACCCTTTTTTTGGATTTTTTAAGAAATCTAACCGTTTTTAACGGCTATATAGCCGTTGGAACCATCTTGTGACCTTTTTTTTTTGTATTTTTTGGCCCATAAATTAGTATAAATAAATGTGGTTTAATATGTTTGATTACCCAACTCTCAAATGTAAAAACATACGCAAAAAACGCAAAAAATACTCTAGTTTAAACTCGTTTTACATTTTCACTCTCTCGTTTTACATTTTCACTCTCTTGAATCTTGTTATGGCTTAATCACAATCTTGCGTTGGTCAAAGTTCGTCCAACGCTCCAACCGTCGTTCGTGTTCTTCCACACAATCGTAACATGGATGTTTGGTGCAATTGGGATATGGTTGAGTTGAGTGACGGGTCTGTAAAGGCTCGTTGCAAGTTTTGTGAAGCTTTGCTTGCTAAAGATTCTAACACGACTTTAAGCAAACACATTAGCAAGAAGTTTTGTAAGTCGTTGAAAAGTAATCCGGATTCGCAACAAACACAATTAGGTGGAGACGGTGGAATCTTTAATTACGACGTTAATAGGGTTCGAGATCGAATGGCGAAGTTCATGATTCAAGAAGCTTTGCCTTTTAGTCACTTCGACAATCCTCGTTTGACGAACTTAATTCGAGAGACGCTTCAACCTCGTTACAACCATGTAAGTCGTACTACCCTTAGACGTTATTGTTTAAAATTATGGAAGCAAGCAAAAAATGATTTAATTGTATTATTTGAAAATTTAAATACCGATGTAAACTTAACTAGTGACGTTTGGTCGGCTCCACACGGTTTACCCGAATCGTACCTTTGCGTCACTGCTCATTGGATAGATCCCAAATCATGGCAATTGATGAAACGTACGATTGCGTTTGATCTTTTTCCGTATCCACACACCGGAGAATTTTTGTTTTACTTTTTGGATAATGTAATAACTACTATTAATTTACAAAATAAAATTTTTTCAATGGCATTTGATAACGCTTCCAACAACACAACCGCAGTTGAAAAATTAAAATTAAAATATCTTCCGATTGCAAACGGTGATTTTTTCCATACTCGTTGTGTTGCACATATTATTAATTTAGTAGTGCAAGACGTTCTATCCGTGCAATTTGTTGATAACTTTGTTAAAGCTTTTCGATTTATGTTACATGACGTTTATAAAAAAAGTAGAAGAAGATATCAAGATTATAAAAAACTTTGTAAGGATACGGACTCTATATTTTTAGGTCCTAATTGGGATGTACCTACTCGGTGGAATTCGACTTGTCACATGTTTAATTGTGCTTTAAAACAAAAGGGAACTTTAAAAGCTTTTCATAATAGTCTTTCGAATAATGGTGAAGCCGACCCATTTCCGGATGCGGGTTGGAAGAATGTTCAAAGTCTATCCGATTTTCTTGAGGTGTTTAAAAACTCAACAACAAAATTATCGGGAGTTTATTATCCAACTAGTTATTCGGTGGTTCAAGAATTATATTTCATGGCTTTGAATTTTAAAAATTTTCAATATAAAAATGATATGTTTACACAAATGATAGAACCAATAAAAGAAAAGTTTAAAAAATATTTTGAGAAGTTACCACCCGTTTTTACTTGTGCCGCCGCTTTAAATCCGTTTTTAAATGTTGCTGGGGTTGAATGTTTGATAGACGAGATAAATGACAATTTATATATGCATGACGAAAACCCCAATTTTTCAAGGAATGCCAAAAAAAGTTTTAATGCAAGCTTGAAAACAATATATAATTTTTATTTAAATAGATATGGGCCTAACGTAAATATAACCACACCAAGAGAATCAACCTCAAATGCTAGTACCTCGATGAAAGACCCGGTTATAACCATGTTGAATGTGGTTCGGGATGTGACGGCTAAACGACAAAGGGGTAACACCCCAACAAGCGAGCTCGGTAGATATAGTGCTACGGATTTTATTTCCACTACGACTACCGAAGATTATCGTGCATTCGATATTTTGGCTTGGTGGAAAGGAAAGGAATCTCAATTTCCGATTCTTTCCGCTATGGCCCGTGATTTACTAAGCGTCCAAGCTTCTACGGTAGCTTCGGAATCTGCGTTTTCTCTTAGTGGCAGGGTAATCTCATTACGGAGAACAAGACTAACTCCAGAAGCGGTTGAGATGTGCATTTGTTTAAATGATCACTTAGACGCGATGGATCGTATACAAGACCAAACAAGCCTCGAAGATGAAATTGCACTCGAAGCTAAAGTACACGATGAAGAGGTAGAAGAAGGAGTATCTTCTGGCATATCGGACGAAGAATTAACATTTGATCAAGCGTCTCGTAGTAAATAAACATTAGACGATAACTTAAATAAAAGTTTTATGTTATTTTTTATTGATCGATTTATGTATTTTTAAGTTGTTTAAATAAATAAATGAAAATTTAATGTTTATTTAATATTATTATAATAAAAAACAACAATAATAATATTATTAATAATAATAACAATAATAACACTTATAATAATAGTATTAATAATATTAATAACAACAACAACAATAATAATATTGATAATAACAACAACAATAATAATAACAATAAATAATAATAACAATAATACTTATTATGATTTATAATAATAATAACAAAAACAACAACAACAAGTCGACGACGACGACGACGACGACGACGACAATAATAATAATAATAATACTAATAATAATAATATTATTAATATTAATATTAATATTAATAATGATTTATATTAGTAAAAACCAAAAAAAAATAAAAAAAATTAAAAAACCCGATTATACCCGGGTTCCGTACCCGACCCGACCCTAACCGGGTATGTCTGGTAGGGTAATAGCTTAGGTGAACCCGACCCGGGTTCGAACCCGGTTCCACCAATACCCGGGTATGAAAAAAACCGGTTGGGCCGAACCCGGTTTCAACCCGGTTTCGGGTATTGGGCCGGACCCGGTTTGCCCACCTCTTACCTCTAGACTGGTTCCTAGTTTCATTACTGGGCCCTGTCTTTTCTAGCCTAAAATGTGCGAGTAGGGTTGTAGAGCCCAATGGCTCAATTGGGTGAACGTGTCACATTATATTATACTAACCCTTAATTTGCAAGTGGCAAACTTGCAACGTTGGTGCCTTGGTGGTAGCAATGTTTAGAATGTTTTAAGAAGATTCAAGTTAAATGGGCTAGAATGGCTAGTTAAGCCCATCCACGAAAAATTAGGTTTCTTGAAATTTTAAAATAATTTAGTAAGGACCACGTATATGTTACTTCAAACAAAATATTTTCGTTCATACTACTAAGTAGATGTTTTTCCAAACAAAATATTCTTGTTCGTAATCTTAAAAGGTAAAAAAGTAACTACAGTAATCTTAAAAGGTAAAAAAGTAACTACAATTTGTTAATGCGTATCATGGCAAATAGATAATTTCCTCAGACCATGAGCTTCTTATTTTTTTATATTAATTTGAAGTTTCAATTTTAATTATAAAAACTTATTTTCTGGCTATCTCAAATTTTAAGTATAGTTTACGTTCTATACATATTTATTTGTTTATTTAACTGACTCATTATTTTTGTTGGTTTTTTTTTTAACTTTTTAAATTTAATATTTTATAAAATTTCAAATAAATTATTGCGAAGTTTTTATTTTCATAATATGTTGTGTGTCATAATTTACAAGTAATCAAAGCATGAATGTACAACTATACAAGCTGTCAAAACTTGCTTAAGGTTTCTATTCCTTTATAGTTTCTTTTATATTCCTACAACTTTTAAAGTATGATATTTTATATAATCAAATTTTATATGTACGTATTTTTTCAATGTTATTTTTATTGCAAATTGCTTATTTTTATCAACATTTCGATGTGAATGTTTTTAATGACTTTGTTTTTTCTTTCAAATATTATCAACAAACTTGCCGTAATTTATTATATAATATTTTGAATAATATTAATGATTGTTCAAGGTGGTTTTTCTTATATATAGTTTTGTATGTGATCAACGCCCTCTTCAACGTGTGGGTTCACGCGACCTTTAACGTTAGTTTCTTTTCAAAGTTTTACGCCCTTTGTCGTAGCGCAATGTCTTTTTTCTATAAGGTCTCAAATGTTATCAACAGCGTTCTAGAATTAATTTTGTTATATACAGTTATATATGATATCAACGTCCTATTCAAAACACATTTTAAGCAACTTTTCAACATTGATTTTTCATGCTACGACTTCGGCGCAACGCGAGATTTTTAATACTAGCTTATTAATTGATTTGCATTATGGTATATCTAAATTACAACTTTAGGTACCTATTGGAGGTGAATTGTATAAATGCAGAATTATTAGTTACGTTACCGGTTTGGGCATAAATGTAACATGTGATAACTAGTGGATGTTGTTATGGTGACATTGACAATTAATATGGTTACGTAAGTAAAGTGAACCGTGTAAAGTTGTGTCTGCACGGTTTTGAATATCAAAAAGTAGATAAAAACATTTCTCAATAGTATATTCAGAAATACAAAAAAAAAAAAAAATACATTGTTGTAAAAGTAAACATTAAGAAAAACATGAAATTGATGTTTATTAAAAGAGAGCAAAATAATATATTATAACTGTGTGACGGCCATAGACAAACTACGCTCCTTTAAACAAACGCCAACAAATTCTAAGGAGAGTATAAGAAATAAAAAAACCCGACATCACAACCTTTAATATTTGAAGTGAGGGATCTTTTCATTACAATTTTCAAAATCCGTCGTGGGTTTTGCCTGTTTACTATAACTATAAGGACCTAAGTAGAAATTTACCGCAAAGAAATAAAAAAAATTGTGAAAATTAAGGTAACGTGGACGTGTACAAGCCATGACCTACTGAAGTGGCACGACGTCGTATTGTCACTTTTCTCCCAGTTGACACGATCGGTGGGTCCGGAAAATGATTTGGTCGATATTGTAATTTAACGCGACCATTTACGTGCTGCCACGTGTATATTAATCCTCCGTTGAGCATTGTGTGTGATCTCAGATTCTCATGTCGATACTCTCGATAAGCTTAGCTTTCTCTTATTGGGTCCAATTCTGAGTGTAACCAAAAGTACCAATTGTATATTTATCGTGTGGCCTACAATATTGATGGAGCGTGATAAAAATAATATAAAATTCTAGGTCATTTCCTAAGATTATTTGTTGTGAAATGAAGTATTTCTCAAGTTATCATGTAATATTATAACATGTAATATTAACTGGATGCTAACTAGATGTTGGATCGAGTGCCTAATCAAGTAGACTGAACCTGTTATGGATAAGATGATCAAGTGCTCTAATTCATTTTTTTGGCGCTTCGGGTCATATATGTGTTTGCAAGACGTGAGTGACATTTTGTCAATAGGTTTACCCAAATAGTCAGGCTTATAGTATTTGCCGGTTGGTTAAATAAAAAATATTATGAGATTATAAGCTATTCATAAGGCATATTGTTAAGATGAGATGAATGTAGATTTTTCTTTTACTTTAGAAGATAGAAAAGTTGCCCTTAGTGGGATTCATGAACCGAAAACTGTTGCAAGAAATATGATATTACTAGGTTAGTCCCTGTGTAATACACGGATTGAATAAATATGATATTAAATAATTATTAATAAAAATTTATGCTTTATAAAATCATGCTTGAATATAAAATATAATTATAATTACATATAAATAGCTAAGTAAATAAACAATAATGTATTTTTCTTAAACTTTTATTTTATAAAAAAAATATGATTTTTAAATATACTGTTTTAAGAAATACGTTTTTTTTAATTTCTTGTATTCTGTATTTTATAAAATTTTTGTTTTTAAAAAGTGTGTTTTTAATATAAAATAGATTTTTAATTTATTAAATTATGTATTTTTTAATTTGAAAATAGTATGAGTAATATTATTAGTATTCAATATTATTATCAATAATATAGAGAAATGAGTAAGTAAGTATAATGAGGTTTATAATTGTTTCACGCTTATTTTAGTTTATCGTATTCGCCTTGAAAAAAACAAAAATTGCTTTTTTCATTATGGTCTTACAGAACGATAATTACTTAAATACGTTCATATCGCCGGAAAGGCAAAGGGGTCAGCAGATCAGTTTTTACTACAATTACTTGAAATGACCCGCTAAACATCTATGGCTGAATGGTTAAAGCACACAACTCATAATTGGCGAATTAAATTATAAAGCTCTCGAAAAGATCTAATCCTTTCCTAACGTAAAATATATATTTAAAATTAACACTAATAGTTACAATATAATATTTTAATATAAAATATAATTAAAATTATATATATGTAATAGTTCAAGAAATAAAACAATTATACCATTTTATAAACTCTCTTATCTAAATAGTTTCATTTCTAAACATTCGTTTTAAGATTTTTTATATAAAAATATTTATTTATAAAAATCTTGATTTTTAAAAACTCTGGTTTGTAATTATTCTGGTTGTTTTAATAAGAATGTTTTAAAATATTTCACCTGTTTATAATTTTTTTCCAAAACAAAACGATTTAAAATATTTTGTTTAAAAATGTTTAGTGTTTTAGTAAATTTAATATTATATAAAACTTTAGTTTTTTGTTATTTAGATTTTAATTAAAAGATGAAAAGTAGTTTGATGTTAAAAAAATTAGATAAGAGAGAGAAATATAACAATTAATAAAATTATTTTTTAATAAGAAAGGGAAACTTTTATGAGTATTTAAATTACTATAATACCCTTTTGCAAAGAAAATTGATGTGTGTAGGTCTAGAAAAATAACAAGTGACAAAAAAATAACTTAAGAGAATGACAAGTGGCAAAAGAAACCTTGTTTTATTAGATGTTATTATAGATGATACACACATGCATTTATATGCTTGGTTATTGTATAAAGTATTTAACATGTGAAGTGCATAAAGCTATCAAAACGCTAGACGCGACATGGCACAAGAAGGAGCGTATGTGTCTGCGTCATAATTATACACCTACACGCGTATTACATAATCATATATAACTAATTACGTAAATAAATCAAATGTTAATATTAATAACGTGACAACCTCCCATTATCTCAACTATTGATTCTATATATGAATATCTCATATCGGTTTATATGTCACTCATAAAACCACTTTGTATTTAAACCTCCGTGCTCTCTCTATATATATTCACAATTAAGTTAATTTATTTTATATTTACTCATTTGAAACTTTGACCAATTTTGTTTGAGAAAAATAAGCTAAAAATTTTATTTTTAATGTTTCTAATCTAATAAAAAGATAATCAGGGAGGACATATGACAACATCACCAAAAAATTAAAAAATAGATTTTGTTATTAATGTTTTTTTTTAAAAATAGTTTTTTTATAAAATGAGAAATTTTATAAAACATCAAACTTTTTAAAAAATACAACGTATATTAAAAATGGTGTTTTTAAAAAGTAAAATCTTTATAAACCAAAAATACTTCAAATTAAAAGTTATAATAAGAAACTTTTTAAAAATGTTGTTTTCTAAAATGGTTTGCTTTGAAAAGAAATATTTAAATTCATTAAAAAAAACAAAAAAAGTTTAAAAACGCTTAACATGTTGATATCCTTACACATACATAATTTTAATCATATATTATCTTATAATATTATTTTATAATTAATAAAAATTTTATTTTATTTAATATTTTATTTATTCAACGCGTGTAATGCATGAGTTACTAAAGTTAATAGAAATATATTACATTAAAAGTATATTTCAAGCATCAAAACAAATTTTAAATCATAAAGTACAAATAAGTGGACCGCCTATTCTCTATGGTGACGGTTTTTGTTGTTATTAAGGAAAAACAAATTCATTATGTATTCAATGTAAACCATGAAAAAAGAAGGGCGGAGGAAGAGACACAATAGTTGATGTAACAAGGAGAGTGTAAATATACAAAAAGCGAAAAAAGTGTTTAAATTTTAGACCAAAAGAATTTAAGTTGATTAGCTGAGTATGATTGAGAGTACATGTTAATGATATTCTGATACAAGAAGTAGCATACTTTTGCAAGCCAAACGTTTAAGGTTTATTTCTATTTAAAAACAAGTTTCTAATAATCTTACTAGTCAATCTAAGTCTACTAATGTTTAAGGTGTAATATGTGAGAGGAGTCTCTACTTATCTCGGTATCACACTGGTGAGTCCAAGAGAAGCCCGTGAAACTAAATTCATAATAGAAGAAAGGGTGATTGATGTTTATTAAGAGAAAAACACAACATGATGCTAAACGCAACATGATGCTCATCAAGACAAGTTTGTGACACAAAACTTATAATAGAAGAAACTCTACGGACACTATTCCAGCACTGTATATGTTCAAACTAGTGAAATCGAACTTCATAACACCTTTACAACCCATATAAACCAACAATAAAGTAGGATGTAAAAGTGTGTAAGTTGATGTGGTAAAAACTAGGTAGACGATGTTGGTTCTTTTAAAATATTATTAATTCACAGATATTTTAAGCGACATATAGAAATACTTAATATGAAAGTGATAACACAATTTAAAAAGTCAACCTAAGAATTTATCTATAATATAACTTACGAAAGACATACATCACTGGTAGTGTTACAATAGACAATAATAGTGCAAGGTAGATCGCAATCTCAAGCACTAGATTATGAAGCTGACATGTTCGTTACGACATTAGCAACCTTATGATATTCAACTTCACATTTGTAGTTTAAATTTATTGTTAGCATGCTAGTCGGTCCATTGAACACATGAGCTCTAGGTTTATAGTTTTCTTTAATCTATGAATAAATTGTGTGTATTTTACTTTATGGAATTAAATAGAACCATAAACACTTTGAGAAGAATGCATACGTATAAATGCTTCACTCATAAAGCTACCGGACGTACTTGTGAGAAAATTCTCGTATTTAAGGAAGCAAGTCAATGACTTCCTTCATAAAATGACAATGTAATTGTAATGGGCCCAGTCTGTTTGGACCATTGGTTCATGGTCATTTTCCTAATTTCCTCCATTGTGTGATGTTGAACCATCAACCCTATATTTAATGGTTGGTACCTCTTCAGACAACGCTTCTTTCCCTTTTCTTTTTTGTACTTTTTGATTGTCTATTTATTTTCTTAATCACACTAAAATTATCTACATCACAATTAATGTCATGAAATCGATACATTATATGTTGTTAGGCATAGGCATTTTTCTTAGAACAAAACTTTGTTCGTTATGTTTACAGATACCTAATTAGTATCATGTAGTGATTTGAAGTAATAGATTCGAAAGAGATTATTAGGTATCTCTCAGTAGATTCAAACAATTTGAACTTGATTGTGAGGTTGATTAAATTAAATTAACAGACTGTATATAATAGAACAAGTTTGAGTCATTTATGACTTTACTGTTTTTTATAAGTACAGGATTTGAATCTTATTGATTTTCAAGTCTATTTATATGTTTATATATACATATATATGTATGTATAGGGGATTCAAGTGCAAAACGGGGTCTGCTTAATAAGTGTTGGAAGCAACGATGCAATGACACATATAAATGAGTTGGTTTATGGCGTGATAAGTATATGTGTTCAATCATAACTTTGAATAGATTTAAATATTTTGAACTTGCATGTTTGATCAAACAAATTAGATTAATAGAGTATAGATGCTAATGTAATACAATATAGATACCAACCTATGTGTGAGAAATTTGAGAGTCTAGTACATCTTTTAAGTACATGATTTAAATCTCATCGACTTCAAATCTATTCATATGTTAATATGTATGTGTGTTTATATGTGTGTTGGGCCCGATTATGGCACGGTCTAAGAAGTGCAGGAAGCAGCGAGGTGATGACAAGTGTATATGAGTTGGTTCAATCCACAAAAAGTATTTGCATCCAATTATATACATGAGTTTATATCACACATAATCATACAATGCAAAAGATATCTGTATTATTCTAAATAATATTACCTCACAATCATATCGTACGAAGTCATTACACTTTTTGAAAGATGCAACATATAGTTTAATTATTCTAGTAACAATTACAATTATTCTCTAAGCACAATCAAACGGCTCACAAATTTCAGAAGTGAGTACATAAATCTCATACATATTTGCTAACTTGGATATATAATATTATGCAACTGAAAAACACATAAATGTCAATAAAAAGAAAGAAAAAACACATAAATGTTCGAAAAAGAAAAAAAATTGAAGGTTGATAGACGGTAAAGAAGAAAAATAATATTTTACCACATAGTACAATCTCACAAATGTAAATTGAAAATCATCAACCTAAATTTCAATTTAAGATTTATTTTAATAAACATTTTACATAAATCCATCTTTTATTCTTTAAATTTAATACTTATACTTAACCATCAATACAGTCAAGGGCGGAGCTTAGTTGGGACCGGGGGGGCCGCCGCCTCCCCTCTTTTTTCTTCCGTAGCGTTAAACTTTAGTCCGGTAGTGTAAATTTTTTACCCGATAGTGTAAATTTTTATATAAAACTTGAGTTCGCCCCCCCTAAAAAGAAAAAATTTCTCCCCCGCCCCCTCTACAAGAGTGCTCAAGCTCCGCCACTGAATACAGTATCAATTTAAAATATAAAACACGATTCATATAACTGTGAGCATCTTCTTTACTATATTTAGCAACAATATTTTTTATGATTATTTAAAATGAAATTACTTTCTGATTAAAAACTCATTAACATAAACATATCATGAAATTGAAACCAAATGTGTGGTCAAGTGCATCCCGTGCATTATGTGGACACAAAACTGGCACCACTCATCATCCGAAAACTAGAATTTTATTCTTCGTTCATCCACATATAATCTTCATCAAGCCCCCATTTCCTCTACTTTCTCCGTCATTCCTACACAATCCCCCATTTTCGTCCTCAAAAACCTTCAAATTCACAATCTTTCCACTGAATGTGAAGTGGGTTTTCGTCTAAAACCCCAGAAAACCAACCCCTTTTACTGGGTGTTTCAAGATCTCACCCAATTCCACCATCTCAAATCATGTCTACCGCTATGATTTGGGTCGTTTCCCCCAACTCCGACGTCTGCAATGGATTCTTGGAGACCACAAGGGCAATCGATTCGTCGAGATTGTTAACCAAAGCAAAAAGGGTTTTTAACGGTGGTAGATTGAAGAATGCTGGTCGGAAACACAGGTATTACTCGTTCATTCGTGAATTGGGTGCGAGAAAACCCGATGTGGTGCCGAGGGTGGTGGCTAATCCATCTGGGAATTTGGCGATTTCGTCGGAACAGTTGGTGTATGATGTTGTCTTGAAGCAAGCTGCTTTGGTTAAAGAACAAATGAGGTCGAGAGAAGATGATATGGAGGTGAAACCGGAGGTTGTTCTTCCTGGAACACTTGGGTTGTTGAATGAAGCTTATGATCGCTGTGGTGAAGTTTGTGCAGAGTATGCGAAGACATTTTATTTAGGTTTGCTGATTCTTTCATAAAAAGTTTTGATTTTTAATGCAAGAATGTTTGAACTTAAAGATTGTGCATTTGGTTTGTGAAAGGAGTCTTTTTTATTAATTTGTGTGATTGTATTGATGTAGACAGTTGTTTGTAATTTGTTTTGTTGTTATTGACAGGAACCTTGTTGATGACACCCGAGAGGAGAAAAGCTATATGGGCGATTTACGGTGAGGGATTTTTTTTTAAAATTATTATTATTGATTTAATGGCGATTTATGGTTAGTTTAATGATAATCGAAAAACTCATAGTTTGGTTTTGATATTTTTGAAATAACGGGCTATATGTGTTCGGTTTTGGTTACATACATTTACAAAACTGAATTTACTTGTTTTGTTACATGTATCCATTGTATGTTTTTTATTGTTGCATGCATCCATTGTGTTATTAAACTTTGTAATTAGTTAAAACTTGAAAGAATTTTCAGGTTTGCAGTTATGCCATCTTCGATTATTATTTTACTTGATTGATAAGATAAAATATACATAATTTGACTTTTGACTTTTGTTTGAGAGCTCACCTTGCTGCTCGATAAGTTCTTCGATCTTTTCTAGCAATTCTAAAATAATCTTGGACAACATTTAAGGTATTGAAACGGGATGGATTATAAAAACACTAATTGGATTAGAGGATTTTCTATGACAGAAACAAAGAGGCAGAAATGATTATATTTATTAGTTGTGTTATACCTATACAGTCATATTAGAAACATATCACTAATTTAGCCCCAAGATATCTATTCTTATCTGAGTAATGCGATACACTACACCATCTTTGCATATCATCTACAGATTCATGTATGTATTATTATACATGTATTGAAGAAAAATATATAGGCGAGCAAAGGTTTATACATTACCAAAGATTTGCATACCTAGTGATTATTTGTGTGAAATTGTTCTGTAATGAGCATAGAGATATAAAGCACTTAAAGAAATGACTATTTTCATGATTTGTTATGCGAAATGATAAAAGTATCAAACTTCTTTAGTTTTGACATCTTGTGTTTGGTTCAATCAAACAGTATGGTGTAGGAGAACCGATGAACTCGTTGATGGACCTAATGCATCGCATATTACTCCCAAAGCTCTAGATCGATGGGAGTCAAGATTAGAAGATCTGTTCAATGGACGCCCTTTTGATATGCTCGATGCTGCTTTATCAGATACTGTTTCTAAGTTTCCTGTTGACATTCAGGTTGACTTTTGTTGAAACTGTCTTCTAAATTGATCATGAACCAAACTAATTGCGTAACAGGTTGTTTCTTTTCTCTGATGCCTGATGGTTTCGTGTTTTTTGATTGTTTCCAGCCTTTTAAGGATATGATTGACGGGATGAGGATGGACCTCAGAAAGTCAAGATACGAGAACTTTGACGAGCTTTATTTGTATTGCTATTATGTAGCGGGCACAGTTGGATTGATGAGTGTTCCAATAATGGGAATTGCTCAGGATTCGAATGCACCAACAGAGAGTGTTTACAACGCTGCTTTGGCTTTAGGGATCGCTAATCAACTCACAAACATCCTTAGAGATGTAGGAGAAGAGTAAGTTTGACCTGCACTGCTTTGACTTCTAAGATCAATCCAGCTAAATTAAACCTTAAAATTAATCCAAATCCCCAAATTTTTAGAGAATATATTTCAACTTGCAAATTTCTTGTAGTTACAACAACCTAGCAAAGTTGCAAGTCAATCTTGAACTTTGATAGGTATGAACTATGAAGTTTGACCTCGTGCTTTGTTCTTGAATTTTAGGTCAATCAAGCAAAATTTAGCATCAAAATCAATCAAAATCTGACATGAATTTAGATGAATGGGATATCTTGTAGAAAAGTACAAAAAATTAGCAAAAGTTGACATGCCAATCTTGAAATTTGAATGTCAATGTATAAAAGTTTGACTTCATGCTTAGTTCTTGAGTGTTTTTTTCTTGTCCAGTGCAAGAAGAGGACGGGTTTACCTGCCGCAAGATGAACTAGCACAGGCCGGATTGTCGGATGAAGACATTTTTGCGATGAAAGTAACTGACAAATGGAGGTTCTTCATGAAAAAACAAATAAAACGAGCAAGAACATTCTTTGATCAAGCAGAAGAAGGCGTTACACAGCTAAGTTCCGCTAGTAGATGGCCGGTAAGCTTCTTATACTACATTAAAATATAACCTCAACCTGATGCTTTTCTGCACACTAGATCCACAATATTATTATGACAATAGTTATAAGTTAGTTTTCTAAATAAAATGATTTAGGTTTTAGCATTCATTGAAAATAGAATTTAGCGATCTTCCACTGTTTTGACCCGTTTCCTTTACTCTAGTTCTTTATACCCGGATCAACCCTTTCATATGTAGATATAATCTAATGATCTCACTGATGATAGGTTTGGGCATCACTACTATTGTATCGACAAATACTGGACGAGATAGAAGCGAATGATTACAATAACTTCACGAAGAGGGCTTATGTAAGCAAAGCAAAGAAGATAGTTGCTTTGCCCATTGCTTACGCGAAATCTCTTGTGCCCCCATCATCAAGAAAGTTAGCTTCAAACGAACATCATGCCATCGGAGGGTAAATTTGTAATTTACTCGCTATATAGTTGTAGAAGATGAGAATGGCCAATATCTGTAAATCACAATTTGTTGTCACAGAATTCAAATCAGATATAGAATAGAAATTATTTGTTTAAAAATTAATCAAAATTCAAGATAAATAGCATTGGCAAAAATGAAATTTCTTTAGTATTATTTATTTTCTATTTATCAATCATGTTTTGTCAAGTGTAACGGTATGTATATCTATGTAACCAATGATTATACAAAGCTCCGAAGAAGGTTATCAAGATAATGAAAGGTATAAGAAGGAGCTTTCTATGGGAGGTGATGGGTTGAAATCCAAAATAAGAGAAGCAAATACCGCCTTGTAGTTGTTAAGAAAATGGTGGTGGAGAATAAAATCTAATGAAGATCAACTTTGGGCTAGAGTCATTTTATCGGTCCATTCATGAGGATGTCATTGTATCGGAAGAATAAGATAAATGGGTTTTTGGGGTAAATGGGTTTTTGGGGTGAAGCCCATTCCCACTTCACTTTCTTTTTCTTGGTCAGACTCATTCGTGGAGAACTCAATTCAAATGCAATCCAAGTATCGTTACCGCGTTATTTTGAATGGAATAACTGGATGCCGTGAAAGATGCAGTTTGTTTTTTTTTTTTAAACAAAATGTTTGCAGTATTCGAATCACATCTGCAAACATCTATAAAAGAAAAGATGGATCATACGTTTGTAGTATAGAAGAAGACTATTTAGTTTCTAAATTCTGCAGATTGTTAAAATAAATTGAAATTTAAATAAATCAATTTTTTATGCTCTTAAGCAACTGTTAACCTAAATAAGCCATCACAAACCAAATCACAAACTACAACAACATATACTACAATCAAGAAAACGTGATAATCATCTCAATTGAGTAATGATCTAAAAGAGTAAATAGCAGATAACTCAACCAGAGCTCTCTAAACAAACCAAATTAAAAACCAAACCAAATCACAAACCACTAACAAGAATAGCATGTTAATGATGCAAAAGAGTAAAAAGCAGATAACTCAACCAGAGGGGGCGACGACCAGTGGAGGACCCAGAAATTTTTTTCTCCGGGGTCGGTTTTTTAGTTTTCGAATAAATGTTTAAATGTTGAAATTTTTGGTTTGGGTCGGGTCAGGTCATACAAAACAAATACAATCA
This sequence comes from Flaveria robusta, assembly GCA_025506415.1. Lineage (NCBI taxonomy): Eukaryota > Viridiplantae > Streptophyta > Magnoliopsida > Asterales > Asteraceae > Flaveria > Flaveria robusta. The sequence continues at coordinate 17,829,711 of CM046469.1, read as the reverse complement.
CATTATAAAAAAATTGACAAAGATATGATTTTATTGGAAAGTAAAAAACATTACATTTTATAGTTTTTGTTAATGTGTATTCATCTCTTGAAAAATATCCACTACATCATTAAACTAAACCTTTTTAAAAACGTATTTCTCAATGTAACAAATGCAAGTATTGTTTAAGGTATTCTTCTAAAAGAAATTTTAGAGATAATTAAGGAATGTTAATGGATTAATGAAATATGTGTTGGGTGTTTAGTTAAATAAATGAGCTTAGATATTTTATACAAAATAAACCGGTGATTATTTTGATATTACTTTTTTTTAACTAAGTAAGCTATTATTTTAACTTTTACTGGGTTAAACATTCCAATAAAAATAGGGTTTAGGGTCGTAATTTTTTTTTTATTGGGGTCAGTATTAAAAAATACACGGGGTCAATCAAAAACCGTCAATACACGCTACATATAGGGGGAAAAATCTGCGGGGTCGGTTGACCCCTCCCCACCCTTCTTAAGTCCGCCCATGGCGATGACAAACAGCGGGAGGCAGTGAGGGCAATGGCAGACGACAGGAGGTAGGAGGCGGCGGGGGCGACAGTGGTAGGAGGTGTGTTGATGGAGGAAGGAAGGTGGAAGTGGAGTTGTGTTTAGGGTTTGAGAGGTGAAGAAGAGGTAGGAAGTTGTGTTTAGGGTCTGCACCAATAAAAGGTTTGGAAGACCTTTTATAATAAAAGGGTTTCCAAAAAACAAACAACCTGCAAACCTAACTGTCTGCACATGGTCTACAAGACACAGAAAAAAGAGGTCAGGAATATATTTTCTATAAAAAAACACCACTGAAGTCAATTACTTTTTATGGAGAGTATATATGAAGAAATATCAGTTAGAACGGTGCTAGCAAAAAGGGTGGTAACAACTTCAGATTGTCAGCTACAAACTACGTTTTTTGCTAGATTAGCGAGGAAAATATTGGGTGTCGACTCCAGGAAATAAAATATTATAATGTGAACTTACTATCATGCACACTAAGAATAATATAAGCGAAAGTAGCGTTCGCGTACTCAGAAATATGTGTCAATTATTTAATACCAAAAACATTTTAGTACAATTACAATAGTTGGTTACAGATTAAGGAAGGTGGAGGTTTAATTAGAAACTAAAATTAGAAGTTTCAAAAAATAGAAAAATTCCAGCAAGCTGACCAGCCGTGTCAAAACTGTAAAGCAAATTCCACACGGACGTGTTAAGCTTCTGCAAGAAAAACAAAATTTGACATTTTTTCTATTTTTTTAATTGCGAAAAATAATTACTAAAAACTTTAATTAAATTGTAAAGTAAATTAAAATATGAAAACTAATTCCAACACTAAGGTAATTTCTTGATTCGATTTGGCTTACGATCATTAACGATTATGGTGCAATGATTCTTTTTTAATTAATGATTACTATCGATAAGAGAAATCAAGCCGTTCGGATATCCACTCGATCTAATGTCTAATCAAGCGCAGTTCGTTGATTGGAGCCAACCCTCTACTATAAGCTCACGCCGTTCGAATCTTAGCGTGCGGGTTGCAACGATAGAAGTATCAATTATAATTAAACACACACGCCGTTCGGTATGTTTAACTAGATTATGTGATTCTATAACGAGAATGAAATAATAGACAAACTCAAACTGTTATTTGTTCCTTGTATAAAAAATCAAAACTTGATTAGGGTTTAAATCTTGAAGAACCTTATAAGAAAAATTAATAAAGTGACTAATTTTATTAACAATCTAATATATACCAAAGTAGATCCGTGTTTAAGATCAAGAATCAAACAAACAAAACATTAAAATAAAAATATCTCATAAACGTTTCACATAAGTTTAAATTAAATTAAAAAAATTAAATCTAAATGTTGAAACTAAAAGTGTCATAGCCGGACATGACGACTAGATTATTCAAACAAAAGGAAAACTTACAAATCAAAACTAAAACAATTAAATTATCTTCCCAATTAGAGAAATCACAAAGATTCTCTTTTTTTCTGTAGTTCTTGTCGACCAAGATGCCCAAATTCCTCCTTTTTTTGTTTTCCTGATCCTATACGCTTCTTTCCTTCAACTAATTTCTTTTTCTTTGTAGAGTTTGACTTTGAGTTATTTTATAAGGATTTAATAATAAGCAATCCATAAAATTAAAAATCCCAAACTTTTAGTAATTTTTCTACACTTTTTAAAATTCAGGATTCTTATTTAAAAATATTTTCTTTAAGCCTTTTTCTTCTCTACCAATTGCATGAACCTACAAAACCAACTAAAACACACCAAAGTAGTATCTATCCCACAAAAACTACTATTATATGAAATAAACGAAAAATGCATGCATGGAATGCAAAATAAATATCAAAATATACTCTAAAATTATAATAATTAACGTCTAAAAATATAACTAACAGAGAAGAGAAGGTGAGTCACTTGTTTTTATATGCAAAAGAAGTATGGTAGCAAGTCCACATATGGTGTCAATTATCAATCCCTACAAATTTTGATTCGGTCCAAAATACAATCAAAGAAAGCCATGGAGTATGTAATTGTTCAAAATAGAAGGAAGCTTATTTCAGCAATTTTCATGACCATATCATGGCACGTACGGAAAAGGACAAACGAGAAGAATTTTTATCAAAGGCCGGTAACAGGATTCAAGTTGGTTGAAGATATTAAGACGTTGTCATTTCTTTGGGTGACTAGTAGATCAAAACGTTACAATATACCTTGGAATCAATGGAGTAGTTTTAATGTAATCAAAAGTTAGACTATGATTTACTCCGTTTTGCTAGTAGCTTGCTAGTAGAACGTGTTATGTTTGATAAAAGTATTTCCGCCGTTAAAATAAAGTAATTTAACCCTTTAATGGTCTAGTTGCATGAAATCAACATTGGAAAAATATAGGAAACAACCACTCAAATATAAATATGACTATTTTTTTTGACCGTTTTTAACAATCCAAACTTAAAAAAATTATCACAACCCCTTACAAACTCTATCAATTCTCTTTTCCATTTTTACTGCACTTTCTAAATGGATTCATCATCATCATCATCAATGTTGTTGTCGTCGTCAATACAACGAAGATGATCTGACCATCTTGTCAAAAATATGAAATCCGATCTTATTCAAACCCAAACCAAATGTTTAAACGCTAAAACAAGATGAATCAGAACAACGAAGAGACGAGTAAACTTCAACCCATTCTGTGGAGGATCCGTATGTTCTTAAGAGAGGAAACGGGTAAACTTCAACCCGTTTAGCATCCAAGCTTCACGACCCAAACACCATCAATACTCACGTAACTTAAGCCCATCAACGAAATCTTATCCAGCCCAATTCCAAACATTTCAAGCCCATGAAATAAAACATAAAACATATCATAAGAAATCGGATAAATATATATTGAGAGTCGGACAGAAATGTACATTTTTAACACCAACTTTTATAGAAAATGACGAGCAACAAAAAGAGCTAAGAGTTGGGAGTTTCACAATCAAGAAACGCACAACTTTCGCTCGGATTTGATTGAACATATGTACAAACTTGGTGGCTAGTTTTTTTATTTATATATCTATTTTTATATATAAATTGATTTCACAAATTTTATTTATGTAATTTTTTTTTACAAATCTGAGTAATATGATACCTATAGATTTTTCTGTAATTGTTATGTTTTGTGCAAGTTCCGGATCAGGTAAGTGCTATATTTTTTTTATTATGCAAGTTTCGTTTGCTTTATTGACCAATCTAGCCGATTGGAATCAATTGGATCAAAATTGAAAATGAACACAACAATTTTATGAACTTCCACGACTCTTCTAGCATTATAAACTCAAACAAAAACTTGAAGCAAGAAATTGCAATACTTTACTTATCTATTTATACTAAATCTATGACTTGCTCTTTAAGACTACTAATTAGACTCAAACTAAGAAACCAACTCAAAAGTAATAAAATTATCTTAATCAAAATAAATTTTAAATAGATAAACTAATTTTTATCAAGATTAATCCATTATAGCCGGCGCCAAAATGATTCATAAATTAGATTGTTAAACATTAGAAAAAAATTATTAAAAATTAGTTTTAAAAGTTGTTGATGAAAAAAGAGAAAGAAGAAATGAAAAAGAATAGATAGATACAAATAAGAAATGAGACTTAAGAGTTTCTAAAAGATAACATATAAACATAAAATATGATAATTTTTAAAATTTATACCGTTAAAACTTTGCCTAAAAAATAAAAAAAACGACCACAAAAGGTAATGAAGAATTTTGGCCACAAATTCTTTTCTCACTGACGATGGAAGGTTTCCCATTAATTTATTGGAGTATGGCATTTCCTTCTTTTTAGTGACACATTTTAATTTTTTTAATTGTATTGTATGTGCTGTCGTCTTCGGATAAATGGCCTTTATTCAATTTGGTTTCTCATAGATTAAAATACAAGCATGTCGCAACAACATACACGAGGAACACAATATTTTTTGTGTGCAGGAACACAATACTCAAAAGTTGTTATGAGGAGAACAAAATATGTGTGAAATTAGTTATATATATTAAAGTAATAAAGTGAGTTGTCGTTTTACTTCATTTGGTTTGGTCATGTTTGTTTTTTTTTATCCAAAGATGTTTTCTTTTTTTGCATTTGGCACCCAAAGAATTAAAAAAATCATCATTTTCATTCAAAAATTTTAGCTCCATTATTTTAAAATATTAAATATTTATCATTAAAAAGTTCCTTGTATAATTTCATATAAAAACAAAATCTAGTTTATTTTTACGTGATCTTGATAAAATTTCACATGGTAGAATAAATATAAGAAAATGAGGGGTTGAGAAATTCGAACCTAGGCCATCTAGTTGGAACATGGAAGGGTGAGCTTCAAAACATTAAGCTATGGCTCACTTGTTAATTATGTTCTGTTTCATTCTTGTATTATAAATAATAATAAAACATAGTTAATTATCAGGTTGGTTTTTGACTTTTTGTAGTATACGACGAGAAACTTATATATATTATAATATATAATTTATTTAAAACGGTATTAGTTTGATTTGAAAAAAAATGTCTCGTTTAACTCAAAAGAAATTATACATAAATACTATTATACACTGTAGAAATTTACAAAGGTTAGGAAATAAACAGCAAAAAAGAAACGTAATATTATTTGTTGTTCAATAAAACATCAAAAACGTGTGGTTCAAACTTCGATCCCCCGCATCTCTTTTACCGAGTGGACAAACTACTTATGCTACTTGCTTTTATGTTTGTTTCTGGAATGAAAAATTTGCAAAAATAAAAACGATGAATAACATAACAAACGATAAATAATAAACTTATAATATGTACTTCATTATAAATTAGGACAATTTCATATATTACTTTTTAAACTTATAAATAACATATTTTCTTAATTATGTTTGAAGATCATTTTATACTATTCATTAAAAACTTTTGTTTAAAATATTATAATTTTACAAATTATAAGGGGATATGTAATATTTCTTGAGAATTATAATATTTCCTAAATCCACTTTAACTATTATAACACGAAGGCGTTACACAAACCACGTTACCAATTTCTTGCCACATAACCAGCCGTCTCGTGATAAGTACACCGGCTTATTTTATTATTCACTTACTAAATAAAATATTATAATTTTACAAGTTTATAAAGAGATATGTAATAGTTTTGAGCATTATAATATGTTATAATATTTCTTAAATCCACTTTAACTATTATAAACGAAGGTGTTACAACAAACCACACTACCAATTTTTGGCTTTATAACCAGCCATAACGTGATAACTACAGTGCTTATTATATTATTCACTTACTAAATATAGCATGTTTTAATTTTTTTTTCTAAACTCTTTTTAAATACAACATCTAAATTCACGTGGCCAATTTTGGCCCTCCTAATAACCCGTCACGTGGCAACTACACACATATTTTATCATGATAGTAAATAGGTGGGTCCACAATTAATACCACATCTTATGGCGACATGAACCGATTTAAAGGTGGAAGCGGCACACCCGTCGTGAGGGCATGGTGTCTTCAGCGTCGCACGGCAACATTGCTATGGCTCACTTGTTAATTATGTTCTATTTCATTCTAGTTTATATAAAAGATTTAAAAAAATGAGGGGTTGAGAAATTCGAACCTTGGCCATCTAGTTGGAACTTGGAAGGGTGAGCTTCGAAACATTAAGCTATGGCTCACGTGTTAATTATGTTCTGTTTCATTCTTGTTTTTATTAAAGATTATTATAAAATAATAATAAAACATAGTTAATTATCAGGTTTGTTTTTGTAGTATACAACGAGAAACTTATATATATTATAATATAAATAATTTATTTAAAACGGTATTAGTTTGATTTGAAAAAAAAAGTGTCTCATGTAACTAAAAAGAAATTATACATAAATACTATTATACACTGTAGAAATTTACAAAGGTTAGGAAATAAACAGCAAAAAAGAAACGTAATATTATTTGTTGTTCAATAAAACATAAAAAACGTGTGGTTCAAACTTCGACCCCCCCGCATCTCTTTTATCGAGTGGACATACTACTTATGCTACTTGCTTTTATGTTTGTTTCTGGAACGAAAAATTTATAAAAAAAAAAACGATGAATACCATAACAAACCATAAATAATAAACTTATAATATGTACTCCCTTATGAATTAGGGACAATTTCATATATCTCTTTCTAAATTTAAAAAAATTACATATTTTTTTAAATTATGCTTAAAGATCATTCTATATTATTTCATTGAAAACATGTGTTTAAAATATTATAATTTTACAAGTTATAAGGGGATATGATATATTTCTTGAGAATTATACTATGTTATAAGATTTCTTAAATCCACTTTAACTAGTATAACATGAAGGTGTTACAACAAACCACGTTACCGATTTTTATTATTCACTAAATAATATATTGTAATTTTACAAGTTTATAAATGGATATATAATGCTTTTGAGAATTATAATATGTTATAATATTTCTTAAACCCACTTTAACTATAATAACATGAAGATGTTACAACAAACCACGTTACCAATTTTTGGCCTCACAACCAGCCCTCATGTTATAACTACACTACTTATTTTATTATTATCTTACTAAATATAACATGTTTTAATTGTTTCTAGACTCGTTTTAAATATAACACCTAAATTCATGTGGCCAAATTTGGCCCTCCAAATAACCCGTCACGTGGCAACTACACACATATTTTATCATGATAGTAAATAGGTGGGTCAACAATTAATACCACCTCTTAAGGTGACATGAACCGATTAAAGGTGGAAGCGGCACACCCGTTGTAAGGGCACGGTGTCTTCAGCGTCGTGCGGCAACATCCACACCACCCCCCCCCCCCGGCCCCACCAACCATCACACCGCATTTTTGTTGATTCACGGCACACCCACACCGAACGATATACCCTCTTTGTGACAGTTGCAATCTAGCCTCCCCCCTTTCCAACGGCTAGTTTAAAAAAATATTCAAACATTATAAATATCAAACAATTATCATAATTTTATTCACAAATCTCAAACATTTCTTTTACTTATTTTCAACTCTACAAAAATATCTTGTGAATTTTCTATTTATCCCTCTTCATCTTCGGTTAGTTCCGAGCCTGACGGGTTGGAATTTTTTTAGTCTTTTAACCTTCGGATAGTTGCGCGATGAGAACACATATTTTAGGCTTAGATTCGATCTCGTGGAACACGTTGCGAGAATGTGGATATCACGGTTTTTGACAACGAAGATTAGTTTTGGTTATTGTTTTTTTAAATATTTTTTATATTTAGGTTGTAACTCTTTAAATTTTATGAAATTCTTATTTAAATAAAAAATTTTGTGCCATGGAGTGGCATGAGTACCCCTTTCAAATTTGAGGTTGTGGTGTAGTGTGATGTGATATGATATGAAATGATAAAATATGAATGATAGGTATATGATGTGGTTGGTGTATGTGACGAGAGTATCCTTTCCACCCTAATATTGTGTTTAAACTGATTAAACCCACCTAACATACTTACGATATGTTTAAAACCCATTTATTTAAACCATATAATCTTATGGATTTTCATATTACTAATGTGCCGCAATTCCTCTAATCTAACCACATGGCACTCAAGTGGTTCCTCTAATCACTTTATGGATAATCATTCTCTATTCTTATTATGTTTCATGTTCAATTTAAAAAAGATGCATTCTCATGGTTCCCTAACCCCAATTGTGGTACGTAAGCATTAATCACTGTCACTACTTTCTCATCTAACATCAATCTTAACAACTTGATCTTATCATGATTCATGAGACATTCTTACCTCATGTTATCTCAAACTTTTTTAGGAATAAAAAAACACAGTCATTTTTTGCCTCATCAGATCTCAAATACCACAATTTATAACCATTGTACTTGTTGGGTTTTGTGGAGCCTTGATTTGGGCTCGTGTTAGAAGACAATTCGTGGTAGATTAATTAAATTAAAGACTAGGTCCGTTCTTATTTATTTATAGCCCATTAGGGTTTTCTTGGGGACCAAGTTGTAAACCCTAATTTTTCCTATTTATATCGTGTATTGTACTTGTAATTCCTCACGAGTGAGGCAGAAAGCAATAAAAGTATTATCCTGGTTGTAGCCCGTGGATGTAGGTCACATCGACCGAACACGTTAAATCTCGTGTGTTCATATTTGTTATTATTTTCTCTCGCAGTTTGATTGTGTTTGTGTGTTTATCTAAACCCGGATCCCTAACAAGTGGTATCAGAGATACGGCTCGTTACACAAGGAAGAAAACACAACGGGAGAGAGTTTGCGATCTAGGGTTTATCGCCAGCAGCCGTCGTCGTCCCAGCCGATCGTCATTTCATATTCATCATCCGCACCCACCCACGTTTACATCAGCAAACAAAAGGCATTGGTTTGTTTGTTTTTTTTTTTTTTTTGGAGTTCACGGTTCGAGAAGGAAAAAAAAAAAAAAAAACTCTATGTTTTGTCTTTTTTGGTCCTATTAATGTGGTGTATTATTTTTTGAGTTCTCGTCCAATACCAAGAAAAAACAAGGAGAATTAATTGTTTTGCCTTCATTGAGTTGGAACAGGAAGGAAAAGAAGCAGCTTTTGTTCACATCATAAAAGACAAAATCATCTTTTAGTTGTTGTTTCATTGAAGCTTGCGATACCAACGTGCAACAAAAAAAAAAAAAGTTATTTTGGGTTGTTCAAGTATTTTTTATATAGTTACTGCGATTTAAAGTCGAGAATTCTCATGTGCATTGTTGAACTAGTTTGTTTACTATTTTTTGGGACTGAGTAAAAGGGTAGTGCTCAATAGAACAACACTCAAGTTCAGGCAGCCGGCCATAGTTGTGTTTGACACTACCTTCAGTCTTGACTCGATTAGTAAACAGATTATAGTTTGAGATAATGGCTGAGAGCGGAAAACTTTAGATTGAGAAGTTTAATAGAAAAGACTTTGGTTGGTGGAAAATGCAAATGGAGGATTTGCTTGTTCAGAAAGACTTGGATGTTGTTTTGGGTGATAAACTAGAAAAGATGGAACCAACTGAGTGGGAAACTTTAGATAAAAAGGCCAAGGTGGTTATTAGGTTGTCGTTGACAAAGGATGTTGCGTTTAACATTCTGAAGGAAACTACAGCGAAAGGTATCATGGATGCATTATCTAATATGTACGAGAAGCCTTCGGCAGCAAATAAAGTTTTTTTGATTCGGGAGCTGGTTAATACAAAGATGAAAGAGGGAAGTTCAGTTTTAATGCACATCAACAACTTGAACTCTATTTTGTCAAGACTTGGGTCAGTTGATATCAAATTCGAGGATGAGGTTCAGGCTCTACTACTGTTATCGTCATTGCCTGATAGCTGGGCTGGTACTGTTACAGCGATTACTAGTTCCACCAGCGTGTTCACTTTAAAAGGGATTCAGGATATTATTATGGGTGAAGACATTAGACGAAGAAATTTAGGTGAATCTTCAAGTGAATTACTGAATGTTGGAAGAGGAAGAAAGAATAACAAAGGTAGTGGGAGTAAGAACAGGAAAAGGAGTCAGTCTAGGGCTCGAAATGATGTGACTTGTTGGAACTGTAAACAAGTGGGACACTTCAGGAATCAGTGTCCGAATGATCAAAAAGAAGTTAATACTGCAGCAGACTACTCAGATGATGATTTTTTAATCTGTAGCGTGGAGAGTAGTGTGGATTCCTGGGTCATAGATTCTGGAGCTTCGTTTCATGCTACCCACAGCGGCAAAGCATTGCAGAATCTAAAAGAAGGTGATTTTGGTAAGGTAAGATTAGCGAACAATGATGTTCTTGATGTTACGGGCATGGGTGACATGGATTTAGTTACTTCAGCTGGTTCATGGACTTTGAAAGATGTTAGGGTGATTCCTGATTTGAAGAAACGGTTGATTTCTGTTGGTCAGATGGTTGAATAGGGACACGAGGTTAAGTTCGAGAACAAGCAGTGGAAAGTTGTTAAAGGGAATCTTGTCATTGCTCGTGGAAAAAAATGGGTTCATTGTATATGGTTAGTTTACCATCTGAAGGAAGTGATGTTTCAGTTTAGAAAAAGACTAAAGTTCAGTTCATAGAATCTCGTGGGCAGAAGAAGGTTTGCTTTGCAAGTAAGAAACCTAGAGTCACAGAAAAGATTCAGAGAGAATGTGCATGGAAAAGTTCAGAAAAACCAGTTAGAGAATTTCATGGCAGTGGGAGCACGGGTCGTGCTTCAGTTCCAGTTCCTAGACAACAATGGGTTAAAAGAAATACTATTCCATCTGATAAAATCTCTTCAGAAGATTACTTGCTAAATATGGAGAGTGTTTGTTCTCAGTGTGTTTTAGGTTTTGGCAGTTTGTTTCAGTGGGAGCCGGTAGGAACAGAGAATGAGTCAGGGGCAGATACAGCCGTGACTGATTTGTTGAAGCTCGGGGGAGCTTCATCGGGCCTTCAGGTTAACTGATGAGAAGGCCACTGCAACCAGGATGACGTGGAAGATTACAAGAGGTACAAGTGTTCACAACGGAAGGCAGTTTGAAGATGATCAAGCCTCCAAGTGGGAGATTGTTGGGTTTTGTGGAGCCTTGATTTGGGCTCGTGTTAGAAGACAATTCGTGGTAGATTAATTAAATTAAAGACTAGGCTCGTTTTTATTTATTTATAGCCCATTAGGGTTTTCTTGGGGACCAAGTTGTAAACCCTAATTTTCCTTATTTATATCATGTATTATACTTGTAATTCCTCACGAGTGAGGCAGAAAGCAATAAAAGTATTATCCTGGTTGCAGCCCGTGGACGTAGGTCACATCGACCGAACCACGCTAAATCTCGCGTGTTCATATTTGTTATTATTTTTTTCTCTCGCAGTTTGATTGTGTTTGTGTGTTGATCTAAACCCGGATCCCTAACAGTACTAAGCTATTTCTTAACTCTTCTATTTCAGTGTCTTGAAACATATCATCTGGACCCTACGTCTTCTAAGCACATCTACCGACACCAACAGGTTAGCACTACATATATTCCAAGATACAAAACGCAAATGATACATTTTTTTATTTTATTTTGCACACACCCCTTTTCTGGGGACAGAATCTCAATGGTAGCATTGTGACTATTCCTATGTAGGTTACATATAACATGGATGAACAACAACGACGATAATATATACACAACAAATATATATAACATGGATAATAGTAACATACACTCACTCAAGGAGGAGCTACAAGGATTATAAAGTGTAGGTATAACAAAGATAATAACAATCTGCATGTGATGTTTAGGTTAGAAATGCTTACAATACGAGTAAAACGAACAACCATTTATAAGTACGTACATCACATTTTTGATATACCGGAAACTCTTGACGAGTCGTCTTCAATAGTATTACAAGCTTCAATTCAATAGAAATATCCTTAGAACACTAACAATGACCTTATTACAATCGATCTCCAGTTCAGTAGAAATACCCTAACAATACCACAAAGGACCTTTAACAACCGACTTTGCAAAGCTAAACTTTTCTATGTTTACTATTTGTGTTATTAAAATAGTTGTTTTAGAGTTAAAACTATCTAATATTGTTAATATTTTACAATTTACTTTATAATTTATAATAATTAAATGGATTATTGGATTTTAATAATTTGAAAATATTTACACATACTTTCAACTTTTAGCTTATTGTTTTTCAATAATCTCTTACTAACCTAGAGTTAACTCCGTTAGTTTTTTTTATAACATGGACTACTTATATGATCAAAATACTAAGCAAAAAGTTAAAATTAACAATCAGATCTGTCAATCTGAAACTTCTGCACCCTGAAATCCGTCAATCTTTACCACCTAATTTGAACCACTTGACTCGTTGGAGCTAGATTTCAGGTGAGGATGAAGGCTAGACACCGACAAACGGACCTGTAAGAGGCTAAATGCCGGCGGAGTTGAAAAATGATTCAAAGTTAGTCCCATTTTATCAAAAAACTAACGTAGGTTAATTTTAAGTTAGTAGGGATCGTTGGAGGATAATTAGTTTCAAGTTTGCAGTGTGTGTAAACATTTTTCAAGTTATTAATAATCCTGACCAATAAAGAAAAGTTAAGATTACTAAGTCCAATAACCCTATTACATTAACTCTTAAAATTTCTTAAGGGTAACAATTTTTATAACGTCTTGGGTGAAATAAAAAAGTGTGTAATTTAATTCTTTCATGTGTCATACCTAGACATGGGAAAAAAACCGGTTTGGGATTTCAAAACGGTTCGTAAACTGGTTATAGTGGATAAAAAAACCAGTTCAGCCCAAACAGGTTTGGGTCTGACCTGAACCACCAATTCCTAGTCGGTTTACCATTTCTCAACAAAAATCGGTTCCTAAACCAGTTCTATCCCAAACCGGTTTATTTTACAACCCAGTTCCCTAACTGGTTTTCAAACTAGTTCCAAACTTGGCTTTTCGCATTTTAAAAAACTAGACGTTGGAGCAAAGTACTAGCTTTTTTTTTTGGTTTTTTTTCACCCATTTGACCCCCATACACTACTATAAATAAGTTGTGACTATTTTGGTTGAATCACAACAATAAAAAACTCTCTCTACATTCTAAAAACTCAAAAATGCTTCCTACTCTCTTCACATTTGAAAAAACTCTTAAAATGATTTCATCTAGTGCTCAATTTTTTGTTGGTTGTGATTCTCCTTCTTAAAATGTGATTGTTTGGGTTATCCCTACTATGAGGAACCTAGAAATTTGATGCAACTATGATTTGTGTGAGATGTCGACAGGTTTGAATAAGACTCGTTATAAGTTGTGTTTTAAACTTTTTTCAAATGATGCGAATCCTAATTTGAAAAACCACATCCAAGCAAAATATTGCAAAGTGTTCGAAGGAGAACCGTCTCGTGGTCAAACTTTGATGACAAGTGAAGGAAATTTATGCGCTTACAATATTGATGTGGTTTGAGAGGAAATGACGTGTTTTGTCATCCAAGAAAGCTTATCATTCAAGCACTTTGAGAATGAACGTTTGACTCAGCGAATTCAATAAACTCTTCAACCGCGTTACACACATGTAAGTCGTGCTACACTTAGAAGGGATTGTTTAAAATTGTGGAAAAAAGATAAAAATAAATTAATTTCTTATTTTAAAAATTTAAAAACCAGTGTTAACTTAATTAGTGATGTTTAGTTGACTTCTCATGGTTCATCGGACTCGTACATTTATGTCACCACCAATTGGGTTCAACCCAAATCGTGACCAATGATTAAACGTACGATTTTATTTGAACTTTTTAATTATCCTAACACTGGTGAAAATATTCTTTTTATCTTATTAACAAATTTATTAAAACATATAAATTGGAAAACAAAATTTTGTCAATATCTTTTGATAATGCGTTAAATAATACGCTTGCGATAGAATTCAAAATATAAACCAACCTGTGATGGTGTTTTTTTCATAGTAAATGTGTTGCACACATCATTAACTAAGCCGTTCAAGACGGTTAAAAAATTATTGAACCAACAAAAGATACTTTTAAAAGAATATTAAGTGATATTTTTAGCAATAACCAAAGATATAGTAAGTATCGCAAGTTTTGTAAAGATGTGAATTTCAAATGTTTTGGTACAAATTGGGACGTAGCTATTAGATGAAATTTGACTTGTAACATGTTTGAAAAATATATTGAGTAAAAAGAAAGTTTAATAGTCTTTTATAATATTTTGATGATTCGTGTGAAGACTATGACTTACCATCTATTGGATTGTGATACTATTAAAGAAATAAGCAAATTGTTTCATGTTTTTTAAACTGCAACTACTTATTTTTACAAAGTTTATTATTCAACGAGTATATTAGTACTTCAACAAATATACTTAATCACTTCATAATTAAATGAGTTGTCATTTAAAAATAGATCTTATTCGGATATGATACATCCAATAAAAGAAAAACTTAAAAAATATTTTAAAAAAATGCCCCGATTACTACTTTTCCCCACATTAAACCTTAACTTGCTAAAATATGTCGAGGGTTGAAACTTTACTTGATAAAAGCACTTTTGATTTGGGTTTATATGAAGAATACCCATTTTGAATTATTAAATTTAATTTTCTAGTAATTTGATGTTTAAACGATGCAAGTATTTGACCAGTACTCGTTTTACGAAAGTAGTACATAGCGTTTCAAGTTTTTTCCTAAAATGGTGTAATGAAAAACTTATTTACCAAAGTGGTAGTGTTTAAAAAATATTTATCAAAATAATATTGTTTTTAACTTTTTTTCTCACTCCTAAAATAAATGTATAAATGCTACAAATGTTATATAAATGTAACACTTTTTTTTTTTTTAAATGCTATTAATTTCTTTTCACATGTTTCATAATTTTTCCCCAAATCTGTAATCATGGTATTAAAAAAGAAACAATTTTAATTTCTATAAATTTATTTCTTGAAAGCTTTTCAATAAAATGTTATATATACACACGCATGGTCGGTCCGATTCACACGGTTTAATCCGATCTGTCAACAGCTAATCCAACCAAATTTATTCGGTCTGGTTTATTTTAGGCAGTTCATGAAAACTCCCAAAATAAATCATTTTTAAAAAACATTTTTTATCATGATATTTTGTGAAATAATTTTTTAAGTTATATAAAAATGTTTTTACAATAGTTCAATGTAATAATATTTTTAATACAGTGAAAAAACCTGCCTATTATTTTTAATATAGTAAAAAACCTATCCTAAAGAATTTAATACAGTAAAAAAATCTTTGTTAGCCGCAGTTCAACAATAAAAAAGCTACCCATTATTTTTTAACCGGCCGGCCGTGCATGTAACATTTTATTTAAAAGCATTTCCAAATAAAAAATAGATATTGTAAAATCAAAAAGTAGATTTTTTAATTGAAAAAACACACTTTAAAAAATATATAAGATATAAATATTTTCTTGAACAAAAACCTTTTTTTAAAGTAAGAACTAATTTTTAATACTGTTTGTTATTTTAAGTGTTATAAGGATGATTTTTTTATATGAAATATAAAAAAAGACCAAAATATTTTAAAAAACGATAAAAAAACGTAATCTTATTAACAAAATTTAAAATGATGTTATTGTAATTATTACTTGAAGTACTTACTTTTATGTAACTCAATCATATCTTATTTAAAAATATTATTTTATAAGTTTTAAATTTTTAATAAAAACTGTTTATAATTTTATTTATTCAACACGTGTAATACACATATTATTATAATAGCTTATAATAAAAAAAGGTTTTAGATATCACGTGTTAATGTATTAGACTTTCTTTTTTTTAATTTTCCTACATCTCTCTCATAATAAATGATAATAGTATATATAGTAATTATATTACTTAAAACATTTTCAAATTAAAAAAGATATTATAAAAATTAAAAACTAGATTTTTTTGTTGAAAACACACTTTAAAAAATGTTTAAGACATAAAAATTTTCTTGAGCAAAAATCTTTTTTAAAATACAAACTATTTTTGAAATAACTATAAAATTTTACGATAAGCTCTAGGACTTTTGGACATAAAAAGCTAGTCATTTTTGTAACATATGCTAGTTATCTAGATTTAACTGATTAGATAATATGTAATGAATACTATAACCGTAGAGCTCTTAAACATTCTTTTGGTGATGCGTTCCGGATGTTAACTTATGAAATTATGTCTTATAATTTGATTGCTATGATCGTGACACGTTACCCTCTTTTGGGGTGGATTGTTGCAATTTTAATACCGTTATTTTTTCTAAGTAATATAAAGTTGTTTTTTAAATGAAATTAAAAAATGTATATTTTAAAAGCAATTAAAAAACAAAATCTTTTAAAACAAAAGTTTAAAATGATATTAATGTTGTTTTTACTTGAAGTATTTAATTATACGTAACTCAATTATATCTTATTTAAAACATTTTATAAGTTTTAAAATTTTAATACAAACTATTTTATATTTTATTTATTCAACCCGTATAATATTACATATGTAATATATTTCAAACTTACAACGATCTTAACTTTAAACTATTTGTTCGGTTTCTTACAAAAGTTTTTGTAACCAATTTGAAGTGAGGAAGTCATGTTTGGTACATTAAAATTTTGCATTCACACAGTTGTTTCCTCTAACCATTCGTTAAACTAACTTGTTACTTCGAACTATTCTTCTTTTCTTTATAGCATTTGACTTAACTGTTAGAAATTTCCATGCCACCTTTATATATAATACAAGATTTAAAGTAATATCAAAGATTGGGTTCCTCAATTAACTATTGCTTCATTTCAAGGACAATTACAATAGAAAGGTCGAATTAGAGTGGTACCTCTTGTGCAATTTTTTTTTACCAAACATCGTGCATAAACAATTTTTAAATTATCAAATGTTTATTAATAAATAATTTTCCATGGTTTTAGAGAAACTTTTGGCTAGTTGCTCCTCTTTTTCCCGATAGTAAACATTTTTGCAAAAGAAAAGAAAGGAAATATATATGAATCTTCATGTCAAGTTCATGGAAAATATCATGTATATGTTATCATCACACCTTACGGTCGTGTCACCTTCAAAACTCTTTACTTTTCAAATTCAAAGTGAGAGATCAATTTCACTATCTTCATGTGTATTTTCCAAGTAATTTAAAAAGTCACAAGTTAGTTATTTATATACATGTTTTGATCAAAGTAATTTATATACATGTCTTGATCAAAGTCGTATAAGGCTCCAATAATCCAATCCTGCTCTTGACCATTGATCAGTGTTTTTCACAAATAATATGTCTGACAAATTGTGAGCTTGATCTAATAAGTTTTCATTAATACTTAAATTTGAATAAAGATGATTTCAAACAAAGGCTAAAAATAATAGACACAAAATAAAAAGAAATTGCTTAATATTATTTAACTACAACCCGGATAATTTCCAATAAATTTTCAATGATTCATTCATCTTTCATCAATACAACACCTAAATCTTCAAATCAAATAAAACTTACCATTGTTACATTTATGTATTTGACGAGATTATATATGTAACCTGGGTACATATATGTATCCTATGTGCCATTTTTCTATTCGGTTCGTTGTCATCTTCATACCTGACATGGTTACATATATGTAATATGGGTACATATATGTATTATGCTAGATTCCTATTTTTTACATCCAGTTTCATCATCATCTTCATACATATCAAGACACTTTTGAGTGAAACTCATCGGACATGAATGAAACATACATTTGTGCGACTCTTGAACTTGAACATCTAACATTTTCAAATCTACTCATATGCAACCCATTCGTTTCTTCATCTTCGATCATAGGGTTTAACCCTAGCCTGCGCCCCAATTGATTTTATTTGTGTTTACCTCAGTCATCCACTTTACATACGTTCAATTAAGGCTCTCATGTTTCTAGGATGAATTTCAAGCATTTCTTCCACCTTTGACTATCCATGGATAATCACTGGTTGTTTCCACTCAATTTTTTCAATTTTTAATACATGTACCAACTCCTCGTCAACCTCAAGGCACAAAAATAAAAATTAAGATCAATTTGTTGATTTTGTAATGACGATTAACTTCCTCTAGCCGATTATAGTAGACAGGTTTGGCTTCTTGTTATAAGTTTAGAGAGAGAATGGGATAATCAACAAGTTAAATAAATCAATTAACCAGGGAGTAAATCAATGAAAATAGGAAAAAAGCAGATAATTATCAAATTTACAATTACATAATTGGCCTTTACTTTAAAAAATAAAAAAATAAACTGTTTCATAAAAATTTATTGACGCACAAACGTTCGAAGAACCAAAGCCGATTCAAGGTTTTGATTTTTTAAAAGTTTTGGTTTTCTTTGCTTTTTTTTCGTCCAACTTTAAAATATTATTTTTATGAAAGTTAACGGTTTTCTTTTATTAACTTTCATATAATCAACAGTCTCATCGCACTGCATAAGTTTGTGATGGTTTTGTATATAAAGTTTTGCATGTTCATTTTTTCACCTTCAGTACGCGTATTCACACTAGCATTTTGACGTTAACTTTTTAATAATTTTATGTCTCTTTTCACAACAAAATAGTCTTGATGAATTTAATACTTGGTATTGAAAACAGTTTTATACCAGGTACGTTGGAAAAAAAATGAGGGACAAAAAGTAAAAGTACGTAATTATTTATAGGCAAATGGATTCATTTTTATATTTTCGGGTGGACTTTATTCTTAAAAATATACAAATAAAAGTCTACTTTATTATATATTCCATTACTTCCAATCAACTCAAATGCAAGTCCACATATTCAAGTGAGAATGACCATAACAACCAACTTAAAGACTTTGACCACTCCTGTGGATGGCATTTGATTTTCTGATTACTTCAATGCAATTCCCCATCAATTTCTTGATATTTTCTAGTATTTTTACCTTTGAAATTGCTTAAAAGCTAACACAGATTTGTCATATGTTCACTATTGAATCAATACTTTTTGATATTTACTCGTACCGTACAACTTGGTACTGATACCAAAATTAGGTAAAACTGAATATCGGTACCGCCAGCGCTTTTGTTAGATCGGTAGGTAACGGTTCGGTACGATATCACTACTTGGTATCAGATGCCCCTCCCTTGTTCTAACATTGGTTTGGTACTTATTAGCATAAGTTGCATAATTAACATAATTTCAACATTATTAATATGGATAATTATAATATAAACCATGCACTTATTAACAGTGATTGCATATATAATTATCAACAAAAATTCTGTAATTACCATATGTGTTGTATAATTATGGCACGGGCAAAGTTACCACTTGCCTTAGTTACACATCTAGCGTTCTAGTTGTTTCATACTCTTTGTAGAATAAGAGTCTTTGAACAACCACCTCCCCTTCTGTCTCTCTGTATTTATTTAACAATGAATAATATGATAAAAACTAAGAAGAATGCCTTTTTATTTGTATTTTTTATTATTTAAATCGACTATAATGCTTGTGGATTATAATACTAAGAATTATCTTAAAAGATATGATACTTATAGTACTTTTAAATGTATGACTATAGATGTGTATATGCATATTTTTATATTGATTTTTAAATTTAAAAGAGATAAGATATAATCAAAGAAAAAACCAAAAAAAAAGGTAACTGTTCTTTTAAAATTCTATTTTTCACTAAATCGGAATGTAACCTTATTACGGTTTCCAACATACATATAGATACATAGATATTAAATGTGGTGAAGGGTAAGTTTCTTTCTAAACATGTCATGTGTCTTAACAAGACATGCAAAAGGTTCCACACTTTGAAAGTCAAATGGCTGTGTTCAAACCTCCACCTGGCAGCCCACCTTTATTATCTTTTATTCTACATGAGTTTCCCTTCCACCATCTACATTCTACCCTACCCTACCCCCCACCTAGCTAAATAGCATGCTCTATGGTTCATCATCTTCTATAAATACACCCTCCTCCTCCAACTCCTCTCCATCATATCCCACCATAATATATATCACAAACACATCTTTCTGCAAATCAAACTCTAGTGATCGATCATTCTCTTTATTCATTCAACCATTACAATAATGAACAGACTTGCAAAGTCTCCGGCTAACTATGTCCCTCTCACTCCTCTCACTTTCATCAAGAGAGCTTCAATGGTGTATTCCCGTAGAACTTCGGTCATATACGCCGGAGTCCGCTTCACATGGCTCCAAACTTACGAGCGATGCTGTCGTCTCGCCTACTCTCTGCGATCCCTCAATGTTGCCAAGAACGATGTTGTAAGTATCATATGTGCTTTTATGTTATGTCATCACCATTAGAGCTTCTTGATTCTCATGGTTAGGTTTTGTTTGATTTAATTAACAGGTATCTGTGTTGGCTCCGAACATACCGGCGTTATACGAGATGCATTTCGCGGTGCCCATGGCTGGAGCCGTGCTTAATGCGATTAACACAAGGTTAGATGCTAAGAACGTAGCCACGATTCTTCGCCATTCGGAGGCTAAGGTCTTCTTTGTCGACTATGAATATGTTCCCTTGGCATCCGAGGCGCTGCGGTTGCTGGTGTCGAAAGATAGCGCCTTAGGCGAATACGCCATGCCTTTAGTCATTGTGATTGATGATGTTGACAAGCCCACCGGGGTGCGTCTTGGAAGCTTGGAGTATGAGCAGCTCATACTCCATGGCGATCCTCAGTACCCCGGTGAAGATCTTGAGGATGAGTGGGACGCGATCGCGTTGAATTACACTTCTGGAACCACTTCTGAGCCCAAGGGTGTGGTCTATAGCCACCGTGGTGCGTTTCTGAGCACGATGAGCTTGATTCAAGGGTGGGAAATGGGGACCGAGGCAGTGTACTTGTGGTCACTGCCGATGTTCCACTGCAACGGGTGGACGTTCACTTGGGGCGTCGCGGCAAAAGGTGGCACCAACGTGTGCATACGCAACACGATTGCGAAAGAGATGTATACGAGCATCTCTCAACATAAGGTGACTCACATGTGTTGTGCACCTATTGTCTTTAATATTCTTTTAGAGGCCAAACCTCATGAGCGTTATAAAATGGACTCCAAAGTCAACATACTCACAGGCGGGGCCCCACCACCTGCGGCCCTCCTGGAGAAAATGGAAGACCTTGGATTCCACATAACGCATGCCTATGGCCTCACAGAGGCTACAGGACCCGCCCTGGTGTGCGAGTGGCAAACCAACTGGAATCAACTACCAAAAGATCAGCAGGCGAGACTAAAAGCACGCCAGGGCGTGGGTATACTCACACTTGCAGATGTAGATGTCAAGAATAAGGTTACTATGGAAAGTGTCCCACGCGATGGGATGACAATGGGGGAGATCGTACTTCGAGGAAGTAGCATCATGAAAGGGTACTTAAAAGATGAGAAGGAGACTGCAAAGGCCTTCCATAAAGGTTGGTTTTTGACGGGGGACGTCGGGGTCATGCATCCCGACGGATATATTGAGATCAAAGACCGATCAAAAGACGTGATCATCTCTGGCGGAGAAAATATTAGCAGCGTGGAACTAGAGTCTATTTTGTTCAAACACCCAAACATACTCGAAGCAGCAGTGGTTGCAATGCCTCACCCAAGATGGGGTGAAAGCCCTTGCGCATTTGTTGTCTTGAAAAACACGGGAACCACAACGGAAACTGAAATCTTGGCGTATTGCCGAAGAAAAATGTCAAAATTTATGGTACCAAAGAAGGTAGAGATTGTGAAAGAACTACCAAAAACAGGAACAGGTAAAGTGCTAAAAGTAGAGCTTAGGAAACTAGCAGAAACTCTTAAAATCTCCGAGAACACATCGATAAACAACAAGAGATCTGAAATTCAATACGAGCACGATGGACTACATGATCAAGACAAACTCCTTGCAATGTCACGACTTTGAATCAATATTTTTATTTAAGTTTTGATACAAGATATAGAGTATTTCCATATGTAAGTGTATCAATAATTTAATACAGAAGGATTTTATGGCTTGTAAACCATAGAAGGCTTCTAAACCAGTAATGATTGTGCAGTTGTTACATTTATGATAGAAATTTAAAATAATAAGAAGAAGATGCAACACAAACTAACAAACAAATAAATAAATTCATGGAATGATGATGCCCTGGTCCACTCCAATAGAAAATCTTTATAACCAGGCATATTTTGTGACAAAAATAAATCAAGGTGCAGGATTTTAGCAACAACAAAGATTGTCGCTTTGTGATCTTAAGGTCATAACTTTAATAAATCAGCTTACTGCACAAAGTAAAGAATTACGTCAAATCATTACGCAAAGCAGAAGCTAAATCAATCAACAAAATATACTCATTTTGCATCACAATTTTATCAAAGATGTCCTTGAATTGCAAGAGAACATGCTATCAATTTTGTTTGAACTTCGTAGGACCTTGGTTAACAAAATTTCATCACAATTTCGTCAAAATTGCTTCTTTATAGCTTCTATAGGAGCTAAACTCTAACTCTAATGTTGATATAGCACCTGCGTTGCACTAATGACTTTTATTAGCGATGCTTGGTTTTCCATCAAAGTGCCTACGGCTTAGGCGGCAGCAATCACAATGACGAATCCAAGAATTTTTGTAACTAACGGCAAAGAATGGCCGGTAAGATGGGTCAAATACGCCAAAAAAAATATGTCAAACAGATCTAATAATGATAATCAATTTTGAGCTAATTTCTACAAACAAATTGAAGAACTTAATATTTGGCATTAGGCTCTAGAAAAAAGCTTACTTCATATAGTTGAAATTTTATACTCTCAACACAATCTCGAGACTTAATTTGAAATAATTTGATCTAACAACCCAACTAAAACAATCAACACCAACATTGAACTCTCTAAAATTATACAAAGCAATCAATCTAAAACAAAGAAACACCTAGGTAGAAACTAAAATTGATTTAGCCTACTTGGAATTGGAATATCAAAATTGCAAGTGCCAAAATTGGAAAAAAAATCTATTTGTTTGAATTGAGAAGCCAGAATTGATGGGAGTATGCTCATTCTAATTGCAAGAGCGAATATGAAGCTAGAAGGACTTTGAAATTTTTTTGTGCTTTTCGGTGCTGCCTATTTGTTAATTTGTCATGTTGTTTGCCGCGGCTTGTTTCACCGATGTTGTCGAACTAACGTTGTGTTTCTAGGTTTAATATGAAATAAAAAAATAAAAACAGAATTAAAGAGAGAAAAGAATGAGGGAGAAATGAAAAGATATAATATATTTTCATATTCCAGAATTAGAAGGAAAGTAAATGAAATTAAATTTTTTAATATGTTACCGAGTTGAAAGGATGAGAGAATTTAAGATTATGAAGACTACAAAGTTTTTTTTTGTTATATTGTGCAATGGTAAAATTAGTAAATATCAAAACTTTATATTTGTATTTGATTTTTTTAGTTCTATTCGTTTTGAAAGGAATGATAGAAGCGAAAAATATTAAAATCTTTCATCCTTTTCATTCCATTTTTTCCATTAAAACCCATGAAATCTTTTTCAGCTTTTTTCCAGGCTTTAAAATTTATCTTAGAAAAGGACTCGGGAACATAAAGCAAAACTCCCTCACTTGATGTGGTGGGCTTTACGCCTAATATGAACAACATGAAAATATAATTCCTAAATTATAGTGGGCTTTAGTTATAATAGTGATATTGAAGTGGGTTGTTTAAAAATGATATGGGCCTGATCCAATATGGGAAAAAATGGTTTTTTATGCTTCTATGACCTAGTGTTCTAGTGGTATTGTGTGTTGTGTGTCAACACTACAAACTATATAGATAAATAAAAACATAAAAACATAAGACATAAGAAGAAGAGAATGATAGAAGTCACACAATAAACATTGTTCCTCTAAAATATAATTCATGCATCACGTGTTTGTCTGGTATGAATGTATGATAACAAATGAAGTAGTAGAAAACTGTCGGAGATGAATTGACTTTTCTAAGATATATTCTTGGTGATACAGTTTTTTGGTTTTTCTCTATGTTGGTTGTGTATAGTGATAGAAGCTGGACGTTGGACGTTGGACGAAGGTAGAACCCTGGTGACGTCGCAACCTTGAATTAAGCACAACGACCATCAAGCTGTCAAACCATTTTTGCCTTGCTTCTTATGCTTATGTATATGTACGTACAGATGGATAATATGATGTTATTATTTTACAAAATTACCCCATAATAATAAACATTATTTGCATAAAAAACTCAGTCCTCGTCTCTCTCAAAATCAACAACAAACTTGAAATATTCACCTCCGCTCCTTTTTTTTTTCACAATAAACTTGGTAATCTACTACCAAGTCGAACCGAGACCAAGATTGAGTTGACTGACCCGTAGAATTCACTACTTATCCTACCCCTTCAAGCTACTTAGCTCCATAACTTGACCCGTATCTATTGATACATCACATGTGACTCGCTTACATGCTTAATATGACCCGTATGACCCGCGAACAAACCTGATTAACCCACTAGTGTAACATTGTGTAAATTAGTTTAGAGGAATGTAAGTTCCAGTAAGAGTAGGATAGCTTTACCGATTATATATATGTATACACACAGAGAGATGAATTGTTTTGAAATATCTGAAGGAAAAAAAAATCTAGACTTGGCAGCTTCTAGTTCACCCAAAGAAACACTATACACGACTCTGCACACTCTTTTCATATTAATAGAGTAATTGCAGCTTTATAGTTAACAATTTCTAATCAAATCATTAGTTAACTTAAAAGAGTGTTAAGTCGCCGTTTATGGTGTATGATTCGGATGAGACGATTGCTAAAGCATTTGCCACATATATAACATCATCAAGTTTTTTAATATAGTTTAGCCGGTTGAACAATGTACTGATAAAAGCATTCACAATAGGATTTTTATATATTTACGAGTGTATTTTCTATATTATATGAAATGATTGTAAGTGTATGGAAGAAATAATATTATTTTTCATTTGTATATTTCGTAAAAATAAGAAAACTGATGTGAATACTTTAATGTGTCCGATTAATTCCAGTTCCGAAAACATTGTTTAAATTTCATGGGGAAGTTTGTTTTTTTTACATGATACAACATCTAATATTTTTGGAACAACAGACAACATCTAATTAATAGATTTCTACAAAACCCCATTCAACGTTAGATTAATTTAAATTAGTGATATCGCAATTTAACCAAGGGAAATAGCACAAATCAGTTCCCTTAAAACAAATCCATTACAGTGATCGCAACTCAAATACACGAATAATATGGCTGTTCATAACCATCATATTCTCCGTGACAAACGCTCTTTCGAACACGAAAAAGCTGCGAATCGATCGACGACATACATGATTGCCTCAAACAAACAAAGAGGTTCGATCAACACGAACCAAAAGCACTTGTAGCATCACCATTGCTACGAGTAAGTGACCAGCCTGCAGCCATTGCTTAAAGAAGAACAAGAAGCCCCTGAAGATGCCTTATGGATGAAAAGCTTTGAAGAAGAAGCACTTCGTGTAGGAGGTTGAAGAAGTGGTGATAATCCCACGTAACTTTTGCATGATTTCAGCTTCTTGTTATAAGGGTTTTCTGGTTTTGCAAGATCTTCTAAACACTTTACTTTTGATAAAGATGTGAACGATTGCGACTTCCCTTGATAATACCTTGACAAACTTCTCCTGTAGATTAATATTCATCAAACATTCAAACATAAACATGTATAAGGTCTAGACCAATCCATGATCTATGAATCAATAAAGAAACAAACATTTAAAAAAAGTGACTTAACCTATTCATGTGACTGTTATTCGAGGAAGAAGAATTGCTTTCTTCAAAGACATCATCAGATCCATCATCTAAAGACACCACACTTGAAACATCTGGTGAAAACTCATCATCATAACCATTGATCACGATCTTGTTTTCTTGATCTAACGAAGAAGAACCCATCTGCATTTTCATCTTCATCCTCTGAAGCTTAAGAGTTTTTGTACGAATGTAGTGTGGAGGATTTAAAGCTAAAAGACTAAAAGAGGATAAGGGTACAAGTGGTATATGCGTGATTATAGAGGCAAATACTGTGTAATTGTGTATGTATATATATGGTTGTATTTGGAGTGAGGAAAGAAAAGATTCGGCGTTATCTACTCGAAGATTTGGTGGGGCCCGATTTTTTTGGCATGAATGACACCACCTCAAAGTACGGGGTTGGCGTCGTAGGCATGGTAAATGGTTTAGTTTTTTTTTTTTTTTTGAACCACAAATATATCACCTTGTTTTGGAATATTGGTGTTATTTTAATCAGATCCATCTATTTGTGTCTCACCCGGGATCGCACCCTTAACCCACTCAGGAGGAAACTTATTGTTAGAAAAATCTACTGACTCAACTCTAAACATATTGCTCAGAATGAGACTTGAACCCATAACCTTCTTCATATTTACATATCATGTGTATGTTATCTTAACCATTTGAACTAAATATCATATTTTAGTTTACTTACACTTGCACCCCAAAATTTATGACTTAATGGAACTATGGTCCTTTTATCTTTAAAGATAGTCATGGCAGAAGTTTATTTTATTGTATTGCCATGAAATAGGGCATTTAGGTTTGTAGAATATTTTACGAGAATTTATTGTGTTAATAGATTTATATAAGGGTGAGGGTTGTGTTCAATAAAGTTATTAAATTTAAAGTGATAGTAATTTTTTTTAAGATTAAAAGTTCTAGTCTATCTTAAGATGGGTATGCGTAATTTAGTTGTGGTGATAAAAGTTAAGTAACATTTGTTATTAAATCAAAAGATTTTGGCTTTGTCCTTTGATAAATATTATGTTATTAATAGAAATGAAATTGGTGTTCTTTAATTTATAAATCAATTAATGAAATCAAAATGTGATAATTATACCTAATAAAATTGTTTTTTTTTTTAAACTTAGGCTAGCTATCTTCTGCTAGTTAGTGATCAACTAAAGTTTTGTAGGATTATTGTCTCTTCATCAACACTGAGTCACCTCGCTATTATAGCTCCCGTAAGATATCTCCATCACTAGGGTCATAACATACTTGTGACTTCTTTGAATTCATCTACGGGTGATCACCGATCTAATTGTTGTGGTTGGATAAAAAAAATTAATTAAAAGTACTTATATACCTAAAACTAGTGCGGGAAAATACAAGTCGTCTCTACAGGTAATTAATGAAATTAAAGTATCAAGCTTAAATACCTTAAAGCTAAAACACAAAACACGAATACTGAAAAAAAAAATATTTTTTGGGCTTTTTTGTTATAATGAAAAGAAAATTGAACGCAAATAATTAGAAAACCAACAAAATTGAAAATGATTTTGAAAACTATAACGAAAAAAACAATCACTTTCGAGTTTAAGTTCAAATATCCATAATAGGTTAATAGAAATTAATTGGTAATCACTTAGACATAATTTTGTGAAATTGGCCAATTAAAGTGATAATCAAAAAACAAACTTTTAAGACTCGCTTTTTCAAAAATTAACCAATTTATAGATATCAAGTATTCACACAAAAATCAAACTGCTCACGATGCAAGAAAATCGAATGTGAATGATAGAATGCAAACACTTAAATAAACAAATTATTTAACTTTTAGAAACATACAATTGAATTCTTGTGTCAAAAGAAAACAAACCAACAATCAGATCCAAATAATAACCTATTGTTTCATTTACAAGAACTATCTACATGAAAGCGATTACGAATGATTTAGCCACTCATCTGCTTGCTTTGATCTTCAATGGTTTTGACCTACCAATTCATTCCAAGCCGTCCCCAAGTTCCAAGAATGATGCCAAACGATCCCGAAGACTTTCGGAGGCGATTTCAAGGCTCACGATCTTATTTTTATCATTAGGTTTGATTCTTTAATGTCTAGAACAATGTTTTCATTCGTTTCCATTTTGATTTTCATTACCATGTCTGGCTAAACCAACCGTGATATTATCCGGATGGTAGGGTTTGTATATACTAGACTTGTTTTTTGTTTTCAATTGGGTTATTGTTGAACTAGGCATCTGCCAAGTAATATTATTTGTTAATTAGGACTTCTAAAATATTTATGTTGATTGAAACCTACGTTCCGAATTTTGTGATTGTTTTAGATTTCTTTACATCAAGAAACTTCACGACGGTTAGGATTGGGTTGGTTAACATAAGTTGTGTATGATCCAAGTAGTTTTTTTACAATAGTCTCGTTTCATCCCATTAGGTCTAGTTAAACCAATAATGATTATGTCTATGTGACCATTCGCGAACATTTAGGACAAGTCAGTAGTTGCAAACCTGAACCCCGAAGAGGATTATCTTTTCAAGAATTGTTTACAACCAATCAAATTTCTAATAAGTTTTACTTTTAAAATCAGTTTTTTTAACTTGTTCTTGATTAGTTTTCAACCCGTAAATCAATCTTTTCACTTTTCACATATTCCTTGTGCAGACAACCTTAATTATCTTATCTGCTTAGGTGAGTTAAGATCACGAAATTTTACGCCTGACAAAACCTCATCAATTGCACTGGTTAGTGCGCTAGTATCAGAATACTATGCGCTGGTAGTTGAGTACTATGCAGTTTTGGCCTATTTACTCCCAATCGTGTAAGTTTTACTTTCAAAAACTTTCATGCTTTCACTAATCTTTCATTCACATGTTAACACGTTCAAATCATAATTTTTAAGCTCGAAACACCTGCAACACAAACATGTCTCAAAGTAAACTCGTTTATATTCACAAACATTTAAAAACATGAAATTAACTATATTTAACACCAATGGTTTTAGTTTCACTTTCAAAAAGTTCCACGCTTCCACTAATCTTCCATCCATATGTTAATACGTTCAAATTATGATCTTTAAGCTCTAGACACTTGCAAACATGTCTAAAAGTAACCCTATTTTATATTCATAAGTATATTAAAACATGAAATTAACTATATTTAACACTAAATAAATAACAACCGATCAGTCACAAAACCTATGGCTACCGTAAAGTCTCTGGCGTACCTCTATGACACGTCAAGTTGTTGCTTCATTACCGGGGAACGCAGAAATATCACGAACAATTTAAAGTCGTACTTTAGCCAATTCTTTTCTTTCTCTTTTGTTCTCTTCTTTCAAATAATTTCAAAAATAAAAAAAAAATAGTTTTTCTTTTATATTGAAAACATCTTTGAAGCTTTTGATGCAGTTAAAATCAACGGGGTTACGAACGAGACATTCGATCTTCGTTTATTCCTCTTTATCTGTAAAGATCGAGCCAAAACACGGCTAAAATCATTTCGATCTCACTAGTTCCATCACTACATGGGATTCGATGGTTGAAAAATTTTACAGAAATACTTTTCCCCTTCTAAATCTACAAGGTTAAAGAAAAATATCACTAATTTCTTATTAGAATACGGGGAATAACTTTGCGAAGCATGAAAAAGGATGGACAGGAACAAGACATAAGAGACGGTGATCGGTGATCGCTAGGTCATTTGTCGCATACTGTTTGATGTAAACTTCACTCTGTGTTGGTTTCTCTTTTGGTTTAATCAGCTAAGGCTAATTATAGAAATTGTCGTATGTGATAAGGTTTGATACGCAAGATAGATTACGTCGGCTTTACATATAATCTTGGAAACTTTTAGATGGCACGAGGTACATAGGTAACGATGTTTCCATACTTTGGCTTTACATATAATCTTGTTTTAACTGGATTTAGTTTCTAGGAGAAGTTTTTGGATTTGTCTGGTTGCTTAGTGTAGTACTATAGTATGTGAGTTTTTGTCTTTGCCATCACTATGATATCTCCAAGTTAGTTTACCTTTAGCAACTCTTATTCTATTTTAGTGTAACCAATCCATTAATCATTGTAAAACAGTAAAACTTAAGGTCAAATATGTTCAAAGGTTGATGGGGATTCAAGCATTAAGGGATCCAAATATGTTCAAATGTAAAAGAATACTATAAAAATATATAGAGTGTATTCACTAATCACGCTTGGTAAAAAGGAAAAAAGAATAGAGAAAAACACCAAATAACCACTTTGACCATCCAAATTTTCAAAACTAACACCAACTCACAAAACGTTTTCATAGACGTGACCAGTGGCAGCTTCACAAAGGTCAACTGAAAAATAGTTGACGTCTATATCGAGATAAAGAAAACTCAAAAGAAAGGTTTAAGATAAATAACATATCTTACTTTTCAATCATGGCAAGCAAAATCTATTGTGTCCAAGCTGGACACGTCGGGCTATCTGATTGGAGCAAAAGGGGTGGACGACGGTGCAACTTGTGCACCCTTATGTTGGGCCGGCTAAACTATGTTCTCTAGCCACATGTCGCCCCACGACTAGTCTATATTATGAGCTGACAATACTATGCCCACTCGCGCTATTGTGTCACGCCTGTATTCTCCCACACATTGGGCGTACGTTGTGCACTTTGTGACAAAAGATGCCACATATTCGGTTGTGACTGGTCATGTCTATGAAAAAGTTTAATAGATCAATGTCTTTTGCGGTACTTTTGATGACTTTCATACAAAAAAAGCTTAACTTGTATTTATGTAAACTGCACAACCAACCACTAGCATATGATAAGAAGACAACAGCATTTCTCCAAGATCTAATGAAATGACGGTTTCTTTTATTACTTTTTTGTTCCTATTCTTTATCATAGAATCATGTGTGATACCCCCAAAGATTGAACTCCATTTCAACCCCTTATTTATTGCGTCAAGAACGAGTGTCATAAGCGCGATAGCCACACGCCAAACATCACTACAACTCAAACATGGTACATGATTCTCCTGGACCACTCGAGGCTTGTGGTGACCACAAGCTTCCTGTTACGAAAGAGACAAGCCGAGTGGACCGGGTCCAGAGAGCTCAGTGGCTACGTGCAGCCATTTTAGGAGCCAATGATGGGCTACTATCCACCACATCTTTGATGATGGGTGTTGGTGCAGCCCAAGAAGGTCAATGGTTCATGATCGTTTCTGGAATAGCTGGAGCCATTGCTGGTGCATGCAGCATGGCTGTTGGTGAATTTGTTTCGGTCTCAACTCAACGAGATATTGAGCTTTCTGTGAACCAACAACACGCGTTAAACTCAAACTCAAACTTACAAGAAATCAAGGTTGAAAACCTGAAGCATGATCAAGCTGTTGGTGAATACAAATCAAGATCTCCAGTGATTGCCAACGATCGGTTGCCAAATCCTTATAAGGCGGGAGCGGCCTCTGCATTGGCGTTTCTGTGTGGTTCTTTGTTTCCTTTGGTGGCAGCTATGGCTGTTGATGACTATGCTACCAGAATTGTGGTGGTGGTTGTGGCGGCGTCGCTAGCGCTAGCATTGTTTGGCGGGGCTGGTGCAATGGTGGGCGGGTCTTGTGTGAGGGCGTCCGCCACACGAGTGCTGATCGGAGGGTGGATCTCGATGGCTGTTACTTATGTTCTGTTGAAGCCATTGGATAGTGTTAGAGATAAGAAAATGGGTGTAGATGATTGATTATTTGCAAATAAGTTTTGGCATTGGCCTTTAATGTTATAAAATATCTCTAGAAGTTATATTTGGCTTTAATGTTCGAAGCTACGTTTGAATAATAGAAATTGAAGTGATGAAAATTGGTTTAGGATTTTAAGAAACTAAACCACTTTTGAGTTTGGTTCAATTGTTAATTTTTTTTTAATGTTAATGTTAATTCCTGACCTGTTATTGTTGTCATTATAATTCAAATCCAAAAGC
This sequence comes from Flaveria robusta, assembly GCA_025506415.1. Lineage (NCBI taxonomy): Eukaryota > Viridiplantae > Streptophyta > Magnoliopsida > Asterales > Asteraceae > Flaveria > Flaveria robusta. The sequence goes on along the minus strand of CM046469.1, from coordinate 17,797,843 downwards.
TATGCTTAACATAAAACAATACTAAATAGCATAACACAATCAATAGAGTACATACACTTAAATATAACAAACTTATTACGTCATGCCACTCATATGTTACACACATATAAGGATTATTATTACTAATCATTTAGATTTATATAGTTATTGTGTATCTTTTAATAACATTCTCATTTTGTTAAATCATTTATCTTTTAGTTTTTTTTTTTGAATGACATCAGATATTATATGTATATAAAACGGTAATTGCAACTAGGAAGAAGATTTTATACTAAGACACACCCATGAATTGAAATCTACATAATGCTTTAAAAAATAAAATTGCATCAATGCGACCACTTTAATGATTGTAGCTTTGATGCGGTCTTGACCAAGAGGAACTCAATCTACATGGTGCCATGCATTAAGCTGATTCAGTTGCCTAGTCACAAAGCCTACATGTTAGGGAAGGCAAATGAACCTACATTTTGTGCAAAGAGAGCAAAGTTTGGCATCCGGTCTATCTCGACCCCCTAATAGAAAAGCCATAACCTTCGTCGGTAGCCACCCATTACATCTAGAAGACTAAGATTAAACAAAAGAATAATACCGATTTAACAAAGCCCGAATGGGCTGTGTAAAAGTTGGAAGATTGCAAAGCAAGGACCACTTATCTCTTGTGTATGAAAAATACGCCTAACCTAGAAGGTTCGAACAACTTTGAAGTTTTTGTATCTCCTCGTCGTTAAAGGAGTTCGCTCCTATCCTCCAAGACCAAAAACCATTGAACCCATCCCGGTAAAATAATATGCTACATGGAAATCTTTGATCAAATCCAGTTGATACAAAGCAAGAAAAAATGTTTGTAATGGTCTTGACTATACTCCTAAATTCCTCTAAATCAAGTTATCAATGTGGATGTTTGATAAAATAAGATATTCATATTAATTAACTTTTTAGTCAAACCTAATAATTATACCATGTCAAAACAACCTTTTAATACGACATGTCATATATCGTTACACAAATCTTCTAAATATATACATTATCACACCATCATGTTTACGATTACATTCTAACTATATAATATGTTTAATGCGTGTCTCATTAGATAAATACATCTCTAATCTCTAACACTTAATACAAGCTTAAACTATAATTTTAATCAACTAAATTTGACGTCAAAATCGAGATAACAATCACTGACATGTTATCATCATCATCATATTCTTTATAAATATATGTTTAAGAGTTAAAATACACTTATAACTTGTCAATAGGGTTTTAGCGATGAATTAACTTGTAGATACAAAAAGATATGATTCTTGATAGAAAGAGTAAACCGATTAACATTCAATGTGGGAAAGCATCAAATCCTTCCTCCATCTCCACCAATTCATCACCATCACCGGCGTAATGATCTCCACAACCCCCTCCGGCCACTTTTACCGCCTAAATTTCTTCATGTCAAACTCCGTTTAACTCTACAATAAGATGAAAACCTGCCTCCCTAAACTCCTAAACCTCATCTACAAAGCCCGCAGTTTAATCGGAGTCGCCACCATCGGCTCTTCCTCCGCCGCTGCCACCGACGCCATCATCTCATCACCCAAATACTCCACCACCACCGCCGCCGCCGCCTCCGCTATGGATGATATTCAAACCCTGAAGACCCGTTTATGTATCATTGGCAGTGGCCCCGCGGCGCACACCGCCGCCATCTACGCCGCCCGTGCGGAGCTCAAACCTCTTCTGTTCGAAGGATGGATGGCCAACGGCATTGCCGCCGGAGGCCAGCTTACAACCACCACCGACGTCGAGAACTTCCCGGGGTTTCCTGAAGGTATCCTAGGGTTTGAGCTCATGGAGCGATGTAAACAACAGTCGATTCGTTTTGGTACTCAGATATTTTCTGAAACAGTTGATAAAGTTGATTTCTCATCAGCTCCGTTTAAAGTGTTTACGGATTCTAAAGCTGTGGTTGCTGATTCTGTTATAGTTGCCACCGGCGCCGTCGCCCGGCGGTTGGATTTCCCGGGCTCCGGTGAGGGGGAATTAGGGTTTTGGAACAAAGGGATTTCAGCTTGTGCGGTTTGTGACGGTGCTGCTCCGATTTTTAGGAATAAACCGCTGGCGGTGATCGGTGGCGGTGATTCTGCGATGGAGGAAGCGAATTACTTGACTAAATATGGATCAAAGGTGTATATTATTCATAGAAGGGGTGAATTTAGGGCTTCTAAGATTATGCAACAGAGAGCTTTGAGCAACCCTAAGATTGAGGTCGTATGGAACTCGACGGTGGAGGAGGCTTATGGTGCAGAAGGGAAGTCTGTTTTAGGTGGGGTGAAAGTGAAGAATGTTGTGAGTGGTGAGGTTACTGATCTGCAGGTGAATGGTTTGTTTTTTGCAATTGGGCATGAACCAGCTACTAAATTCTTGGGTGGTCAGTTGGAACTCGATTCGGATGGGTACGTTGTGACTAAGCCTGGAACGATGATCACCAGTGTGAAGGGTGTGTTTGCTGCAGGTGATGTTCAGGACAAGAAATACCGGCAGGCTGTTACGGCTGCTGGCTCTGGTAACTATATTGACTCTCTTCATTTGCTGTTTGAAGTATAAGTGGATAAATCTTTAATTGTTTGTTGTAAGTTGTAGGCAAGCTTTCTACTGGTCATGGTTGCTTGTTATAAGTTGATGCTTTCAAGATTTTTGCCACAAGTTTATATTGCTGGCTCTTTAACATTAAACTAGATGTTTTAAACCATTCATGCTTATGCTTGCTTCGTACTTTCGCTAATGATCAACTTGGAGATGGTAAGATGGTCAGGTTGGGAAACAGTCCAGATGGTTTGGGACTCCAGTTGAGATGAGTTTCTTTCAGTATGTCAATCTTGGGGTTGGTTGGGTTAACACACAGTACAAGCACTTTTTTCACTGTTTAATAATTTAATCTTTCCAAATATGTTATTACAAAAACAATATTCTCTACAATAACAATCTAAATAAGTAGATTTATCTAGGCCAAAATAAACTTTTGGGTGCCTTGTAACACATATTCATGTTCTCCTTTGAGCTAAGTTATTAAATTTGACCTGTTCGAGAGATAACAAAAAATCCACCAGTTCACAAGTCCATAATCAAAATGTTACATGTGATACATTCTTATTAGCTGTTTTTCATGGTATTTGGCACACAATCGCATTTTCATGAGTAGTTATTATGGAAAACGTGTTACAGATGTGTGAAGTTAATTGCTTTAGAGTTGAAATCATGAATTTGAGGACCCTATGGAAGTACAAACTCAATAAATATACAAAATGACAGTTAATTGTGTCCCCCATAGGTGCAACCTGGGCCTGTCAAATGTTCATTTCTTTTGTTTTTTGTTTTTTTATTTTATTTTTGTAAAGCAAAACCTAATTAAAGCTTAGAGTTTATTGTTGAAGTGCTAATAGTAATTTAAACTTGTATACAAATTAAATTAGAAAATGGAGCAGTGTAAAATAGAATGGGTATGTAACTGATCATGTGTTGTTTGATGAAGGGTGCATGGCAGCCCTGGATGCAGAGCATTACCTACAGGAAATTGGATCCCAGGAAGGGAAGAGTGATTGATCGATCCATAAAATATTCGATCAAGATTCCTTCCACCTTGTGACTCATTCATAAAGACGAGTGGTATGAATTCATTTCGCAACATAAAAAAGGATTAGTTTTATGACTATTTGCTTGTTCAAACATACATTAAAGTATTGTGCCTTCTTTGTCAATTACTGCCAATAATCTATCTGTTTATCATTACCTGGTTAGTTTGAAAATGACTAGTAAATGGATGTTCAGAATTTATCTATTACGTTTGTCTATAATAGCCCAACATTTTGTGAGCCTGTTGTGACTTGTACGGTTGTACCTTGTGGGAGTTTCATTCTGTCTGATGAGTGACTTAGTCAAGTGTTGATTTAAGTAAAGAAAGGAAGAGAATCTTCTTCATATAAAAATGTCTTTTAATATATCTATACAGAACAAGTTAAATGGATTACGATGTTTTTACGGGTTTTTAATGGTTTGGTTTCATGCTGTCTTGTTCTTTGGGTTTTAAAAAGTGCGCAAAGGCACGAGGTGATGTTAGCATGAGAAAACTTTTTTCTGAGTTGGTGAGGCACACTACGTACAAAAGGTGTGCTAGGTGCACAGAAAAGCATCACGAGGCACGTTTTGTATATGAGGGAAGGTTTTGTGTATTAGTATTTTGTACATAGATCACCTAGGTTGTACATATAGGTGTTATGAATTCATGTGAGGACTATGGATATCTTAGAGCTACACCATAGCTACTCAAAAAATAAAATTATTACCATGTTTTACGGTTTAAAATTAAATTGAAACGATTTAAACTTGCACCCACCCATGCACTAATCAAAATCAAAACTGAAACGGGGTTGTTTAAAGTTGCATCAACCCATGTGATTTTGAGTGATTTGATAGGCCATTGGTTATCACGGCGTTACTAGATGTCGTTTATTGGTGCTAACGTCTAGTAGATATTTGCTAGTCATGATCACAAATGCTGGCACAATGACATCCGCTAGTTTAACTGAAGAAACATGTAACTTTTTGCCACATTACCGAAGCCATTTGTCATACCATGCTATCTATGTAGTGTTTGCAAGTTAGACTAGCGGAACACCTAGAAAACAATACTACAAACCATGTGTGTTTGTAAAACTCCTCTATTTCACCATAAAAAAGAAGAGAAAGAAAGAAAGAAAAGATTTAAAATATCATAGGTTTTGCTGCTAGCATATCGATGGAACACGTTACTACAAATAAATCTACTCGTATCTTATAATCTTTTGAAAAGAATACATCTTGATGACTTAATTAGACGATGATTTTGAATGGGATCAAAACTTCTTAAGTGTCTACCACCCATTTTATGATCATCTTCATCCACTTTTTTATCTCACATTTTTATTGTGTTTCTTGGATTCATTGAGACGAGTCGATCTTGAAACTTAATGTTTCTTGTACATATTGGAATCCCATATTGCATGACAGTGCAAACGATATGATGATATGAGTATTCCCTCTATGTTGTATTTGGTTAGCCTTTGGTGTTTTCAAAGATTGCAGTAGTTTCCATTAGAGTATGTTTTCAATGGAACATTATTCTGATAGTAAGGTGTTTTTTTCCATCCAAGAGATAGAGGGTTAAAATGCTACAAAATACAGGTATAGGTGATTAACAAAATTAAATTAGTAGTTAGTTATAAAAAATTTACTATTAAAGCATGTGATTAATATGTACACAACCCTCAAAAGGAGAGAGAGATCATTTTGATTTTGGTGATTGTTTGACGAGTTCATTTTGATTTTGGCCGGTGATTTGTTTAGGAATTCATAGCAATAAACAAACTGAAAAGATAAACCATAAGCCAAGATACAGACGAGAAAGACACGAATAAAATAGAAGCATATGCACATGTAAACCCAAATGACCACCACCAACTGCATAAATAAACCAAACACCAGTAAAAACAAACACCATGCATGGTGCACCCCACGATCCGTGTGATTCCTATTTGATTCCACCACCATTACAACATATATAAAACAATTTATACAGTAACAGATCAAACTCACATGGGCATCCATCTTCAAACCAATACACAACACCACTTTGATACCCTTTTGTTTTCTTCTTAATCCATCCATCATCTACTCTATTCTCCATTCTGTCGCTTGATGCGCGCTTGTTCCATAAATATATATATATATATATATGTGTGTGTTGATAAATATATAATTAACCGGTTTCTAATTAATAGGGATGGATCAGAAGATATCTTGTAGTTGTATGAAACACTAAGAGGTTAACTTGGACATGTCTCTTGTAGATCTGTTGTATTTCATGTGACTCTTGACCAGCTGACCGGCTGATATTGCTGACATGAGTGAGAGCTCACCCGCGAGGACTGAACCAGCTACTATTGTGGCTAACACCCTCGCATTTGACCCTGGTTCGTCTTTGCTTGCGCCTTTGACACCTAATAAGTTTAGACATGCTGACTGTGATGCAAGCTGTGTGCCCCCTCCAACTGTTCCAACCTGAACCAGATCAATTAATATAAAATGTTATAAGCTTACTTGTTTATTAAAAAATATGGTAGATGATCATTTTTTAAATATATATTTGATTTGCTTTATGGAATATGTTTCACTTTGAAATCTTGTATTTTTAAATCAATATAATCAACTTAATTATAAGATAATATTTGGTTACACAAAAAGTAATCAAAATAATTTAAAATATGTATATGTAGTAGTACCTCAATGGAAGGCATGGTGACTGATATATGAAGGTCTTTGCCATCATTTACTGCTTCCATCATGGTGATGCAGTGAGAGCTCTCAACATTTTGAGCGGGGTCTTGTCCAGTGGCTAGGTACACAGCGGAGACTATATTGCTAGCATGTGCATTAAACCCTCCGAGTGCACCAGCCATGGCAGACCCTGTTAGATTCTTGAGCATGTTAAGCTCCACCAAGGCAGGGACCGTGGTTTTTAGCACTTTTTGCACCACTTCTTCTTTGATCACGGCCTCACATACCACGGACTTCCCACGCCCTTCTATCCAGTTTACCGCAGCAGGTTTCTTGTCAGAGCAATAGTTTCCTTCATATCACAATATTTGATAAAAGATTTTAGCATATGGAAGTATTTTGGACAATTATATGAACTTGAGCTACAACTATTAATGTTTCTATCAACAGTTACAATGTATATTACCAGAAATGCCCATGACATCCATATCGGGGAAATCGACTTGAAGGAAATCAAGGACGTTTTGGACGCCTTTTGAGACCATGTTCATCCCCATCGCATCCCCCGTTGAACAACAAAACCTTACGTATAGATTCTTTCCTGCGATGGCACATCGAATGCTTTGTAGCCTACCGAATCTACTTGATCTGTACAAACAACACGAAGGTAAGTTTTTAGGTTCAAAAGCTCATAATATTGATAATATGAAATGCTATATTAGTGACATTTAAAGTAAATCAATACAATTCCCACTTGTTATAGAAAGTTTAATATTTAGCTTCAAATGCTTTAAAAAAACTTTAATTGCTAATTGATTTGAAATTTAGTGAAAGAGACTTTAATTGCTAATGAAACAAAGTAAAGTTATCTTTTAGTATGGTTTATGAAGTAACCTAAAACATTAAAACAAAACAAGAAATTTGTAATTTTAAAACAGAAAGCTGTAAGCTGAAAAAGAAACTAAAAGATTCCGGTTTTTATTTTAATCCGATATTATTAGTTAAATTAATCTCACAATGAATAATTTTTTTAAAACTAATATACAAGACCACTTTGACCATCGGCTCTTTCCTATAAACTTTTTCTTAAAATACAAAAATGCGAACAATCGTTTTATATCACATTAGATGCCAACTGCCAAGTCAAAACGCGCATTGGCTCATGTGCACACCAAGTTCCTTATTCTTAATATATTAAAAAAAAACTTTTTAAATATTTATTTCACTAATATTTATATTTAAAAATCATGTTAATCCTTTTTTATTACTTAAAGTGGTAAAAAAAAATCTATGTAGTTAATATTGAAGTAATATACTATTTTTTTAATATTTATTTCAATTTATCTCTTTGCGTTTATGACTAAAAATCTATTTAACTGTGAATAAATGAATGGAAAGTGTTTAACATTAAGATATTTTATTCCACAAAATAACTTATAGAATAAAATTAAATTATATAAACAAATCGGGTAAGGCTAAAGGAAACTTTTTCTATAGTTAAGTTGTTTAGCTCCTTACACTAGCTTTCTATTCTTGCTATGTGTCTTTATGACTTTCATTTATATCTCTACCTTTTAAATACATAATTCTCAAAACCTAATTTAAAATAGTAAAAAGATTAAACATATATCCCATTTAAGATGCATAACAAAAAGGTAATATCTTTATTTCAATCAGACAAAAATTGTAACCTCTCCATAAATTACTTTTCTAAACCATAAAATGAATTTATAATTTATAATTTTTATTACTAAATAAATATACCTAACTGTCCTCAAGGATATAGTTAGAAAAGTGACCATAAGATTAAATCATAAAACGTATACTTTTAATGATAATTTTTTTAGTAATAAGAATAACGATCATAGAGAGAAAAAAAAAATACTGACTTGTTAAACACCGCTGCAAAAGTGTCGAAGTTGATCGGATCTTCCAAGAACTGCTTCAACTCCGCCGCTCTCTTAGCGGTGGCAAACCTCACCACCGGCGCTCTGGTCATCCCATCTCTCAAAACCACACACGTGGCGCCACCTGATACGTATATAGCCTTACACCCTCTATTAGTACTCGCCACGAGACACCCTTCCGTCGTAGCCATCGGGACCGAAAACTCCACCCCGTTCAACAACAACGGGCCCGCGATCCCCACCGGAATCTGCACATACCCCACCGGCATCTCACAACACTGCCCCAATATCGAGTCATAATCGAACCCTTCAACGGGCAACCCTGATAAAGATTTTCCGGTGATCCGCTGCAGCGCCTGCCGCCGTATCGCCGCCGCTCGTTTACAGTTTCCGAGCTTCGATTCAAGAGCGTATGACGGGATCGAACCCGCGACCACCAGTTTCACGATGTGTTCATCTTCCTCCGACGTGAGCTCATTAACCGGCGGTGGGTGGTTGTCGTTGTTGTTGTTGTTTTTCTTCTTCTCCGTCGTGATCTCCGCCGTGGGGATAATGTGGGGAATCAATGCTTGCCCACATGGTTTAACGGGCTTATCTTCTTCTTCCATTAGCAGTTGTTCGGAGGTATCGTCTTCGATCTCCCATGAATCAGGAGAAGGTCGGATGATGGATTGCACGAAGTCGATACCGAAGAAGCCGAGGAGGTAAATGACGGAGGCGATGAGGGAGACCACGGCGGCGAGCTCCGGCAAGGTGAGGACGTGAAGGGGGACGGAGTTACGGATCTTGTCGCGCCACCGGTGAAGGAGGAAGTACATGACGGAGAAGAACATGGTGAAGAAGAGACCATTCGTTAGGTACAGTGGTAGTGGGAGGGCGTCGGAGGCTTTTGGTTCGGCGGTGGCGGTGGCGGTGGGTTTTTCCGGTGAGTGATTCTTGAGGGGACGCCGGAGAATGTCCATTTTTTATCGGAGATTAATATTGTGAGTAGGTGTGGGTGAGGAATGGGGGTGTGTGGAGTGATTTATAGAGATGGAAGTGAAACCTATGTACCACGTGTGGGCTCATTTGGGACACAAAACTTTTGTTTAATGAAGGATGAAACAATGGTCATGAAAGTTAAAACAATGGACATTATTAGTGAAAGTTAAAACAAAGGTCATCTAGTATCTTTTGCAAAACATATGTAATTTCTCAACTTTAACATTACTACTAGAATGTCTGTAATGCTTGTAACTAATCATTCCCATAGTAAACTAGTCGGTAAATTAAAGTTATCAATTTATGACGGATAACTGACATAATTCATCAAATTGTAAAAAAAATAACTTGTTAGGGTTTTGGATGATTTCGTTGGTCATGTGTAGTTAATTACTGATAAAACTGAACACCATTGGTAATCTAGTTGGTTGATTAGAGTTATAATTTGTATGCCTAACCTTTTCGAAATAGATTCCTACTCTTCTATTTAGACAATGTTTATTATGGATGTTTCAACAAACTTTTGATTGGTAACCTATTGCCCTTGTCCCTGCAATTATGCATAAAAGATTGAGACCTCTTTTCAAAGAGGCGATTATGACAAACATCCAATGGTAATCCGTTGTAAAAGTTTATTATAATTAATGTCCAACCCTTCTACTTTTCAACACATTCTATCGTTTTCAGATGTAGTACAACCATGATGTGTATTCTTTTTTGGATATCAATATATACTCCATATGCCATCCTTTTAGTTGGAATCAATGGTCTCGAAAGTTAAATATGACGTATGTGACGTTGAATTCATCATCTGAGCAGCAAATATGATGTTTCATTTTATCTCAATCCATCATCTGAGCAGCATATATGACGTTTTATTTTAGATCAATCCATCTTCTGAGCAGCAAATATGATGTCTCGTTTTAGCTCTCCACAAAGGCTTTTGTTGACGAGCTCATATATTGAAACAAAACTAAAAAAACGTGATATAATAGTTAGGATTGTCCAACTCCTAAGATGTGATGCAACCCCATACAAGAAGTCTAGTTACTGTGTGCATCACTTTTAATTATAGGTCAACTTTTGCAACCCAATTCGTAAAACCCTATCTTTTATGTCCATTGTTATAAATATAAGCACAATGTTTAAATGTTCATTTTAATATTTTTTAATTAATTCATTAAAAAAATAAAGATGTAATCAGGATAGGGAGTGGTGCAAGAAGGAAAAGAATCAAAGAAAGTTTTCAAATCGTAACATTTCAAAACCTAAGGATTTTAATTTTGGCTCTAACCAACCTGCAATCTGCGCCTGCGGGGACTTGCTATCGGTTGTCGGCCAACCTACTCCTATTGCTAAACTCCTCCTCACCAGCTAAGACTTTTAATTTGTGCTTAACTTTTTTATGTTTTAATTCATTGGTTATTTGATTAGAGACTAGAGTTTAAAAATTAAAATAAGAATATGTTGTAAGATTATGTATTTATATTTACGTGATATAATTTGGTTTAAAGTATGAATTACTGTAGTCACATAATGGAACAATTTGTCAAGAGTCAAATTGGAGAATTATGCTCTTAAACTCCTAAATATGTTGACGTGAATACTATGTCTTCGAATCCTAGTAATAGGAAACCCTTTTATCATATAACCTAATTAACGAGATGAAATTAGGACATGCTTACTTAGAGGGTTATGTCAACCGAAAGATATAATAATCCTACATACAATGCTTGGTAAAGAGTTAATGCGTTCTAATGAAAGTTGGTATGATGCTTATCTAAGATGGTTAGAGTATAGTATAAAAAAGATCATGTATGTTGCTTTTGTTGCTACATGTTCAATGGGTTAAATCATGAAATGTCTCTTTCAAGTCCTAGAGATACACGTCAAAATTCCCACCATAAAACACTCTCTCGTTTGATTACTTTATATCCATCGGTTATCGAAGTACTTGAACGTGTTGAAGAAATGGGTGTGAATCATGCTAGTGCCAAACAAGGGAATGGACGTCAATCAAAGATTAAAAAAAGTACAATTTCGTATTTTACTTACACTTTATGGCGCTATTGTAGACATAACAAACACGTCTCACTATCTTAAAAGAAAAGAGCAACATTTGTTGAATGTGTTTTCATTGGTTTCTTTCATCAAACGCTAGCTTGAGAACTTTAGAATGAAGGATTTCAATGAATACTTTGATAAGGTTAACTCTTTTGATGAAAAATATAAACTTAAAGTGATATACATAGTTGATGAATACTGTAACCAAAGAAACCAAGAAAAAAAACAAACATCACTTGTCGCCAGTATTTTAGGTATGGTTGTTTCAATATGGTTTTAGATATGCAAATACAAGAGTTTAGGAATCGTTTTATCGAGTTAACATCCAACTTACTAGAAAGATGCTTTTTGCATATGTGAATTTTGATTTACATAATCAGATGGGTGATGAGAATTTAGGCATAGTTTTATCCGTTTTATAAAGAAAGACTTACTTAAGAATATCTCCTAAACATTGATATGGAAGGATTTCAAAAAATAAAACCTCATAGCAAACAAATTTAGATTTGTTGTATTTTTATTATGCTTTTGCAATGATATTTGACGTGATTTTGTTGGTTTTATGAAATTTAGTTTAATTGTCTTTTTTTTAAAGGATTAACCGATCTGATCTAACCCAAACTAGATCGAAAAAATTTATTATATAGCACTAGCCAAACGACCCTTACTAAATTTTTGTCTCCCATGAAAAATTTCATGGGTCTGCCACAGACAATGACGGTGGAAGAATAACGTTGCATCTCTTTTTGTTGAGTAGATTTATCTTATAGTAATAGTATAAAAGAATGAAAATAAGGATGTTAACAGGGCGGGTTTGGGACGGATATGTATAGGGTATTTACCTAAATATAAAAGTGTGTCACATACACGACACAAAACCCGACGGATATGAATAGGGTATTTACTCGTCGGGTATCTGGCATGTCCGTGAGTAATTGGGTATACCCATATATTTCATGAATAATACGGGTTTGGTATACTCGTTGGGTATCTATTCAACATTTTGGCTAAATCTTTTTGTTGTATCTCTTTTTGACCAAATTATTTGCTAATGTCTCGAGGACTCTTTTCTGGTAGTAACTAGGATTTGAAGAAGAATAAAAAGTCTAGTTGTCAAATTATTCGAGTAAGATATTGATCAAGTGAACATTAGAATTAAAGAACATGAATATACTATAATATGCATAAAATAACTAAAAATAAATATAATATATTTAAAATAACAAAAGAAAAAATAAAAGTTATTTAGGTATATAATCCGGTAAACGGGTATGTTTAATCGGGTAAAGGAGCCGGGTAAACGGGTATATCATGTAATCCCATACCCATCCCAAGCCTGCGAAAATTATAAAAAAAATAATAGAGGTGTAAACGATCAAACTGCTCGCAAGCTACTCAGAATCGGATCGAAAAAAGCTCAAATTGAGCCGAGCTTAAACGAGCTCGAGCCCAAGCTTCAAATATTGAGGTCGAATCGGCTCGCGAGCCTAAACGAGTTTTTTATTTATATAACTTTTATGTATATTTTAAATGTATATTTACATAAATCATATTATTATATATATATTATTATGATAAACGTAAATAAATAACATATTTTATGTTATATATAAAAAAATTATGATTATAAATAAATATAAAGTAGAGTGAATTGTCATTTTCATTTTTTGTGGTTTGTTCATATTTGTCATTTTTATCTAAAAAGATTTTTTTTTAATATTTGCCTCCCCAAGATTTAAAAAAGTTGTCATTTTCATACAAAAACATGATTTTCGTGAAAGAAATTTTTTCAATAACACGTAAACATAGTTTAGGATTTCATTTTTATATGAAAATTGATATTAATACCTTTCTAACGATGAATATTTAATATTTTAAGGGTTAAAACATATTTCTCCCTTTAAAACTCTTTAATGACATATACTTAAGCAAATATTTTAATTAAATGCATATATCCTTTTACAAAACCTCATAATTGGCAAATTTACACATTCTCATTTAAAATAGTTTATGTAATGATTAATTTGCCCTTATTTTTACTAAAACTTCATAATAGGCAAATTGCTCCTTACAAACTTTATAATTGGCAAATGTATTAAAAGTATATTTCCTCCTCTAAAACTATTTTTTTTTAACGGTAAATCTACTTTACTTCTTCACTACACCAAATTAAACCATTGCTTGAGATTGAACCCAAGACCTCCCTTCTAAAATGCAAAGCCTCTACCAAGTGGGCTAGCACCACATTGGCTCTAAAACTATTTAATAGCATATATACCCATTTGTAAGTGTTTATTAATGTTTTTTGGAACAGTGATATTGTTATAACAATAAATTGAATATATACGCAATTAAAGTTTTTGCTTGGGTATACATGCATTTAAGGGATGTTTACAAGGATAAATATGCAATTGATCCATATTTTAAAATAATGAAGCTAATATTTTTTTGATGAAAATGATAACTTTTTTAAAATCTTAAGGAGCCAAATGCAAGAAAATATAATTTTTAGATGAAAATGACAAATTTAAACAAAACACAGGGAGGAAAACGACAATTTACTATATAAAGTAATTATAAAAGATTAATAATTTAACAATAAACGCTCGAGCTTGAAAATTTTCAAGCTAGTCGAGCTTTCGAAATAAAACTACAAACAAGCCGAGCTCGAGCTCGAGCTTTCTAAAACCAAAACAAGCCAAGATCGAGCCTAAGTGAGCTCGGGCTCGGCTTGTTTACACCCCTAAAAAATAATTCCATACGTATCCGACCTCATACTCGTCCCAAACATCTCGGGTTTCAAGTGTTCCGTCAGGTTCTGGTTTGATTGTCATCTCTAATGAAAACTTTAGAAACTAATTGAATAATTGTTAAATTATAGAGTAATAATAATTTAAAAAAAATTCTTTTTTTGTAATACCTCAAAGATGACATTTTTAACGGTATTATTAACGTTGTGCAGGTTGTTCACCAAGTTCATAAACCTGCTATCCGACCCTTGATAGCCGCAGGTACATGAGTTACTACCTGAAAACTCCATTTATTTATTTGCTTGAATTTATCCACTAAATATGTTGTCATTCACCGAATTATTTATTCCACCAAATGGTTTCCAAAATTACTTTTATTTGTTTTTTTTAGATCATTCGGTCCAAACCCATTGAATTTGTGACATCATATTTCCCCCAAAAAGACACCAGGTTTCTGCCGTCGCCGTCTTCTTCATTCGATTTGTTTATTTATTATTTTATTTGACCAAAACTCCTTGACTGAAAGTACTTATGTATAAAAACAAATCCACCATCAACTTTGATTTCTTCAAGCTTTTCTAACAACAACAAAAATCTTTTTTCTTCGTATGGTTTCTAGAACTCTTCTTTTATATTGGCTGCAAGCAATAAAATAGTGTTTAGAGTGTCAAAAATAAACTTGGTAACCAACCAAGTGATGTGTCGATTGTATACTTCTTACGAAGCGTCGATGCAACCCTATATTCGATTGGGGCACAAGTAGGATGAATGCGCGCTTTCGAAGTTTGTAATAAAAAAATTTCACATGTTGCTTCAAATTTAATTAATCATCTGTGTGTATAATCAACATGTCTAGGCTACATAGGGGTATAAGAGTGTAATATCGTAGAGTTTTACATTTAAAAGTAGGGAAAATCGTATGAATTAAAAGAATTTACATGATCTCTATTTATAGGCTGATTCCGAGTTCATTGCTGACTGTTATGGGATGGGTTCCGGTCATTGCCCACTACTGCATGAAAGGGTTTGTTAGAAACATGTGTCAATTTTTGACTTTTTCAAGAATTTTGAGTCGTTCGTGAACCAATAGGGGTCTAGTCACGGACCTTTTTCAACTTGAGTCACCAAACATGCGTCAAAATAGATGACACGAGTCAATTTCTTAACTCGAGGCGTCGTGCGTGGCTAAGAAATCTAGTAGTGGTCCGCTATCCCACTTTTTCACACTGAGATCATCGAGAAACCAAAATTGACATTATGGATTAGGTAACTTATCTTGTTGCTCGAGATACACTTGAAGTTTTCGGGTCTTTCTTGACTGAAATCTCATGTCAAATCATATGTTTTAGCACTATTTCTCATGATGAGGTGTTATATCTTCTTATATTTTCACCTTTAATACAACCTTGGGCTTTGGCTTAATTACAATTAAGACCATCTACTTTCTAGATCTCTAAATAGGAATCGAAATTTTTCTTGGCTGTTACACATACTAGGGTTGATCGCTTCTCTAATCGTGCTTTTGATTGGAATCCCGACAAATGTTTCTGGATGTAAACAAATAAGACTAGAAACCACTAGAACACAAAAGTTTATTTATAACATTTTAGATATTTTATTCAAAAAGGTATAGATTAAAACCAACACAAAAAATAAGATAACATGGTTTTAGAAAACAAACACCTTTTACATTGATTAGTTACAGAATTCTAGGGTCTTGATATTATTGGCAATTATTTAAAGAGTTAGAATATTATTTGCAATTGTTTAAAGGGGTTTAATTGAAATAACATCGGTTTAGAAAATCACCACCTTTTACAGCGGTTCTGAAGGATCGTTTTATTAATTAGGTACCTTATTCAAATCTTTTAATTTCAGGTTTTATTTGTATAATGATTTCAATACTCCTAAATTAATAAATACAATTAACTAAGTTAACGAAAATGGATGATAATAACAATTTTTTTAAAAAGGGGCAATTACATATTTATCCTTTTTAAAGTTATTAATTACATATTTACCCAAATCAAAATATCAATTACACATTTCTCCTTCCTAAAACATACGTATTACATATTTACCCATTTTATTAAAATTATTTATTGAATTATTATATTACTCGTATTTACACTAAATTATTTTTATACATTCACTTCCAACGACTATCAATTACATAGTTTCTCAAGTTCGAGTCTTCTATGTAAATAGAAAAAATAAAACTTCATCTCGTTTAAAACTTTATTTCAAAAGAACAAAAACCAATAATCAAAGTTATATCTTCAAATACAAAACATAATTGGTAAAAGTTGTAAACAATTATAATAATAAAACATTAATATGTATAAAACTCTTAGTAAAAACAAGGTAAAATAGTTATTTAATATATAAAGTTTAGTGAAATGGATAAATATATAATATATATGTTTTAGAAAGAGAAAATATGTAATTAATTTTTTAGCTTGGGGAAATATGTAATTTATGATATTAGGAAGGATAAATATGTAAAAATCCCTTTTAAAAAAGTCGGATTCAAAAAAAAACTCTTTTGGATGAAAATAACAAAACAGACCAAAATTTAGGGATGAAAATAACAATTAACTCTACAAATTTTTTATAAAGTTTTGAGTAAACTTTCACTTTTACTCCCTGTGGTTTGGTCAAAATAATGTTTTTACTCCAAACGTTTCAAAATCACGATTTTATTCCCTATGGTTTGAAATGCATCTCAATTAACTTCAAACCACAAACACGTTAAACTTTTCCGTTAATTACTCCCTATGGTCATTTTATATGTGAGGACTAAATTTGTAATTTATCTATTTAAAAGGACTTAAACAAAATAAATAAATTTTCATCATAAAACCATCACCCACAACACATCTTCTTCATCCATCATCATTAAATATCATCACCCATATCATCATCATCACCATCTAAGAACTAGAATCGACCACCACCCACCACAACCCACCATTGGCCCACAACCACTTGCAACACCATAACCACCAACCACCACTAGCACCACGGTCACCAACATCACCACTGGTGGTTCAAATTGTCTATCTTGATTTGGATAGGGGAAGTTGAGATGGGTGGCGGGTTCTCGAATCTCACCCACCGCTCCACCACCACTGGCACCCCCACAGTCCCTCCAACACCATTGTCATCATCATCATTTGCACCACTACCGTCGCAACCCAAATCCATTTTGGTTTAGACCGTTGAGTTTTTTCTTAAATAAATAAACTTTTGAGTAGATCGATGGTGGGAAGTGTGGAGATCTAAGGCATATCAAAGGAATTCATGATGGGTTTTTGTTGTTGTGTTTTTTCTTGAACAAATCGACTTTCAAGACGGATTTATGCATCCATTAAGGCTTGATTTGGTGACCAATGGTTATGGTTGTTAGCGATGAATTGATTAGGGTTCAATTTCAGATGTGATGGCGATGGTGGTGTGGGTGTTGGTTGTGATTTGGGGCGGCGGTGGTTTTGTCGTTGCAATTTCTAGCGATTTTGGTACGTCTTCTAGAGATGATTGGATTAGGGTTCAATTAAACTTGACTAAATTTATCTAACCATCAACGACATTAACTAATCATTAATGACCCTAAATGATCCTTATTGATCCTAGTTCGCAATTGACCTTGACTAAATTTAGCTAACCATCAATGACATTAACTATTCATTAGTGACCCTAAATGATCCTTATTGACCCTAGTTGTCTAATAATTATTAAGAGTCATCATGAATTGTACCAATTAATAGTTATTTTTACAGCAAATTTCATTAAACAAGGCATAACCGACTAGCAGTTTGCTAAAAGACTAGCCCAATAGAAACATACATCATAATTACAATTAAAATGAAAAATTACACCATTCCTTTCATAAAATATTGTTGAAAGGGGATCGGTTCTTAACCCATAAAAAAGCTCAACAACTTGATATCTACTTTAATTTTTATGGGGCAACTTTTTTCTCCATTGAGTAACTTTTCATTTCTTGCTTTCCAAAGAAACCAACATTATACCATCATAATTTCTTCCTTTTCATGCATGTCCAATGAGATGATTCATGAAGCAATAAAAGATCTCGAATGGAAAATGCAAAATATAGGTTGAATTTTGCACCATGTGGCCACAAAGCCCCAAACTTGTGTGGCAAACTCACATGCACATAGAATATGATCTACCGTTTCTTGAGCAACATCACATAAAACACAATAAGATGATGCATTGGTATGTTTATATTATTAAATGTCATCCGGGTGGGAACGCGATTCATTTTTGTCTTCCATAGAAATGATCTGCTTGAATATTAATAATAGTTGGTGATCACAATTGATCTGCTTGACTATTAATAACCTTGATTGACAATGGAGAACCCAAAACGATGATAAATAATTACTCTAATTAATCATCAATGACGCTAATTAATCACCATTAACCGATCATACCTGACAGTAATTCCCAATTATTGATTCTAATTCACTTTAACCGACCATCAGCCCATTAATTAAATACATAGATTATAGAGTAAAGTGCCATTTTCGTCCCTGACGTTTTGTTGAAATTGTCATTTCAATCCAAAAACTTTTTTTTTGCTATTTCAGTCACTGTAGTTTACTAAATGTTGTCATTTTCATCCATTCCACTAACTCCGTTAAAACTCTGTTAAAACTCCGTTAAATATGGGATATTTTAGTCTTTTTCAACACCCTAATTATCTAATTAATATAAATTAATCAATTAATATTCAATTAAAACTAAAAAAACACATGAAGTGACTCGTGAGACCGATCGTTTCGATTAATTCTAACACATGTTGTTCCATTAAGGTCTGCTGTGAGATTTCAATTAATCTTCACGTTTTGTTTGAACGTATACTGTTGTTAGATTGAGGTCTAATGTTGTCACTTTTTGTTTTATTGAGGTCTGCTACTGTCACGTTCAAAGACCTCAATCAAAGACCTCAAGCAAATAAAAAATGTCAACAACAAACCTCAATCCTACACAAACCTCAATCCTACAACAGACCTCAATCAAATAACGGTACACATTCGAACAAAACGTGAAAATTGATTGAAATCTCACGGCAAACCTCAATTGAAAAACTTGGGTTAGAGTTAATCGAAACTTTTAAATCGAAGCGGCTGGTCTCACTAGTCGTTTCATGTGTTTTTTAATTTTGAATATTAATTGATTAATTTGTTTTAATTGGATAATTAGGGTGCTCAAAAAGACTAAAATACCCTCATATTTAACAGAGTTTTAACGAAGTTGTAACGGTGTTAGTGGAGTGGATGAAAATGGCAACATTTGGTAAACTACAGTGACTAAAATGGCAAAAAAAAAGTTTTTGGACTGAAATGGCAAATTCAACAAAACGTCAGGGACGAAAATAGCATTTTACTCTAGATTATAATTGATCATCATTTAACCAATAATTACCAATAATTGACCGTGAGTGGCCATATTTAATCCTACTTGATCATTAATAATCTCGATTAACTATTGACTATTTAAAAGGATGATAAATGACACTAAAAGAAAAGGCCGGTAGCCAATGAGATTGAACCACCCGACTTTGGTTTTACGATATATATGTTTTGTTTTTTATTTGTTAACAATCATTCAGCTAGTTTTGCATAATTGAAAAAATGATAATATTTTATAATATTAGAAAATAAAGAAGTAACTTACACCTAATAAGGCGGTTCACCCTAATAAGCCTTTACACGGTATATATTTAGAACCAGAAACTAAACTCACGTGATGTGGCGCGTTTGTAAATTATGTTACGCATGTTGCGAATATGATATTAACATAGTTAAATAATAAAATATAAAGTTTATGGCAGCTTAGTTATGAAAATAAATACATAGATAAAAAGAGTACAATGTCTCAAATATCACGTGGTTCAACAAAAACATAGACTTGTCAATGGGTTAAAAGCCGAGTTACGTTTTTAATTGACAAAGTATATATTCATAAAGAAATATACTTCACAGAAAAAAAAAAAAAAAAAAAATTTAACCAAGACATTGTGTTTTAAAGCAAGACAAACTAACCATTTGACCAAAAAGCTTGCTATGCTTTTTAATTGCATAGAATTATGTCTTGTTGAGATTGAATTAAAAAAAAAAAAAGAAATACGCACCGATCTTTATAATTGTGATATAGTATAATATCATTAGTTTTAGTAATGTTAAAAATAAGATATAATAAGACGGTTCGTTGATATATTATTTTTAAAAATTAAATAAATAAAATATTAGGCGCAATATAAGACGCTTCAGAGATCTTATATTCTTTTTAAAAGTTAAATAAATAATAACATGTTATATAGCCGCCTTTTTAGTCCCGTTTATGGCGGTTTATATCATTTGTATCAAGTAAATAAATAATAAAGAAATTGAAACATGACATTGGGTAAATATCAAGAACAATTAATCAAGACAATAATATATGTGGTGGTATATTTAATTTGGAAATGCAGAAATAAGAAGGTTTTTGAAAACAGATCCGTGAGACCAAAAGAACTAATTGGAGAGATTAAAGTTATGTTATTTTTATAGATTAAATATATGGGAAATCTTGAAAATATTAATTGGGAGTCATGGTGCAACTTTAGATTGTAATGTTGTAATATTCTTTTTTCTCTTGTTCTGTTTCTAGCTCCTTGCTAGATTTTAATAAAATCTTCGCTGTTCAAAAAAAAAACATATGATTTTAAAATTTCATAGATTTCATCTTTTACTGCGGTTTAGTTTAGGCAACCATCCTTTTTGAATCTTTTTGTACAAGTGTATATAATTTAACCTAGTGACAAGATATCCTCAACAAAAGTTAGAATATGTTTATTTTTAGTTTTTTCTAATTATTATTTCAGTTCCGTTAAAGCTATTACTAAAGGGAAAAAAAATATTTCTCCCTATAGGTTTTAGAATTACGCCTGATTTTACATATAATTTTAGAGAGTTTTTTCCTAAAATGGTGTAGTTGAAAATTTTATTTATCAAAATAATGTAATTTAAAAAATAATTACCAAAATAGTGTTGTGCTTTAACTTTTTTGTTTCTCACTTCTACTCTTATTAAATACTTTCCAAAGATCTTTAGATTCTTTAACATATTATTTTGTTTACCATTTATAAAAATGATATATAAATATAACACTTTTTTTTTTTACTTTTTTAGAAATACTATTTAATTTGTTTTCACATATTTCATAATTTTTTTTTTCAAATTTGTAATTGGTGTTAAAAAAAAAGAAATATTTTTAATTTCTATAAATTTATTTCTTAGAAAGCTTCTAAAAACCTTTTTTAGTCACAATCCAACAATTTTTTTTTTACTTTTTAGACCTTTTTTCCTTAAACTTTTAGAACTATTTTTCAAATATAACTTTCTTTAATTTTCAAAAAATATTTTTTAAATTCTTTCAAGATGTTCTATAAAACAAGGTTTGTAAAATGTTTAATCGTGGTCTTAAAATAAACATGTTTGACTTTTTTTTAAACTTTTTTAAATAAAATTCTTTTTTTTTCTTGAAAAATTTTAAATAGAAATGTTCTTTATTTCTTTAACTTGTGTTAAAATGTTTAATTGTGATATTTAGAAACTAAAAGATAATGCTCCGTTAAGAAAAGTTCTTAATACAATTATTTTAAATCATTTAGATAGATTTTGAAAACTATCAAATGAACACGACTTTTATTTGTGTTTGTTCATTTAAATAATTTAAAAAACAAGTTTTCGCGTTCATTCATTTATTAAAAGAGCAAACATAAATAAGGGTTCCCGTTGAGCGGATCTCGAGTTGTTCATTGAATGTTGATTCGTTTATAGTACTCGTTATGCTTAGAAAAATATTTTTCTTAAAAAGAGATTTAATTAAAAAACAAAATATTAAAATACATCTAACACTAAACGTATAATTGTTTCTTGTTTTAAAGATCATTAAAATAATATTTTTATCAACAAAAAAGGTTTACTGATTCAAGAGAAGATTATAAAAAGAATAAATGTTAAGAAAATAGTGTACGTTTATTTTTCTAAATTGATTCAAAATATATTATTGAAAAACGGAAATATTAAATTTAATATAATTATTGTATTGAAAAACACATCTGCATATTATTTTTAGAAAAGTAAAAAAAGTGTTATATTTATATATCATTTTTATAAATTTAAACAAAATAATATGTTAAAGAATCTAAAGATCTTTGGAAAGTATTTAATGAGAGTAGAAGTGAGAAACATAAAAAAATTTAAAAACAACACTATTTTGGTAATTATTTTTGAAACTACACCATTTTGGTAAATAAAATTTTTAAATACACTATTTTAGGAAAAAACTCTAATTTTAGATATGTGGTGGTTATAACTTAGATTGAATTTTTCACATTTGAAATTAGATGATATGATTTCGATACATGGGTTGGTGTTTGATCTTAAATAACCAAGGCAAATAAGAAAGAGTGTTTAATGAAATATTATTTTTAGTGCATCGTATGTTTCCAATAGTCAAAAATTTTAATATTAGTTGGAGCCACGCATGCTACTTTTAATTACCAAAGTCTATAACTATCATAACGCGATGGGCCGTGCAATCTATGCAACCTCATGTAATATTGCCTTTCACAAGTTTCTATAGAGACAAACTAGAATATCACTTCCCTAATTATAGATCTTCTAAAGAATTTAGAAGATATAGACATGGTCACCATTGAATAGTGACACAAATTACATCTAACGAAGTTGGTGCATCATTAGGAGATGATGTCTAAAATGTTCTAAGCACCTCTCAACTTTAATTGCTTTTGAATTCATGAGTTGTTATGTATACTCCATCATATCTTCACACCTACTTAATTGTTCGTAAATTTCAATTTTTAATGAATGATCATTATTGCATAATGAAACAAATATTGTTTTTAGAACTCCAATTAACAGCTAGCATGATTTAAAAGTAGGGCTGGCAATTTTCGATCTGTTTATAACATGATCAGACCTATTTAATAAAAATTATATTATTTATTTTTTTAAGTTTTTAAAAATAATTAAAATTAATAGGCTAGACTCTATTATTTCTTATTATTGATACATAAAAACATTTTAAACAAATTACAGGCATGATATATAGATAGTTAAATAAGTCATTTTTATGCTTGATACGTATGTTACGCACGTCATCTCTAACATGTTAAACATGATAAGACCTGTTTTGCCAGCTCTTTTTAAAACATCAACCTCTTATATAGAGGGGGTACACTTTACACATGATGTCTTCTTAAAGAGCATTCAGAATATTCACATAAGGTTTTGCATCATTATTCTTATAATTGCATTAAAAATTATTTTTTTTTTCTTTTTCATTAGATAATATTTTTTATATCTTTATTATTATTTTTTCTTTTTTTCATTCACAACTACTTTCAAAAATATTAAAAATTTATAAGTGTGAATAATATTTTCCTCAAATATACAGATAAATATTAGCATTTTCTCTTTCCTCAAATATAAAACTTTCTCGTATCTATTCTTATTTTAATTAAATAATACTTTATTTATTTTTTATTATTTTCTTTTACTTTTTTCCACTCACAATCACTTATGAAAAATCTAAAATAATAGATTTTAGAAATGGATGTTGATCATCAAATACAAAGGATCATTATGGTTTCTCATGATTTCCCCTAAAACTATAGGGGATGGAGATGTGGATGTGAAACCTGATACAAGTGTAAAATTATATATTTATGTAATGTTTCCGCTATAATTTAAAAAATAAGGATATGAATCGGGATGCAGATGTGAATGCTCCATGAGGACATAATCAAACAAATAATGACTCCATGCCATTTCATGTTAAAATAGCAGCAGATTGATCATAAATAGCATGTGCATTAATGAGTTACCTTATTTTTCACAAAAGAGCTTGTAGTTCAATGAAATTAAAATTAAAAATATAGTGTCCCTCTCAAGTCTCAAGTGATGATGGTTTAAATCTTATTGCGGGTAAATTTGATAGAGTAATTTGTTGTCAAAAGAAAAAAAAAGTTAGCTCATGTTTCTATTATGAACAATTTTAATGAAAAAGAATGGATTCTAAAAGAAATTTTGTTGATAAGAAAATGCGGGTGTTCTCATAAATTCAAATAGAAATGTGGAAGTTATATAATGCATTCATGAGTTTATTTATGTATATGAGAATGTTAAAATACAAAATTCATTTAGCATTCAAACTATATAAAGTTATCACGCAAAAATGATTAACATTTGTGTGATAACTCTATTCATGCGTGATAATCCTCCATGTATGATAATTTCACTCATTTGTGACAATTTCATAACACTTGAGTGATAATTTCATCCTTACGTGATAATTATCACATAATTATTTATCCTTTTTACATGATAATTTCATCCTTACTTTATACACTTTGTATTGTATTTTAAACTTTATAATGCATGCATGTAAATAGTTTACAACACGATTATTGTTCAATTCGGGCTCTCTAACTCAGAATTCACTTTATTGTCTTCAACCACCAACCATACTCCACTTTAATTATTTTCAAATTCGTGGTTATTGATTATCAATGTGGTGGGGTTACAAACCGTTAGCTGTTTAATTCACATGGCCAGTGACTTGATATAACAAAATGGACATGTAATGAGTCCGAGGTTAGGGACCCTCGTTTTACTTTCCATACGCATGCCGACAAAAACCTAAGATAAAGCATAATTTTCAACTTCACATTTAGATATTCAAGGTTTGCACTTCGAATGTGTGGTTAATTAGCAAACCCGATAACAGTAAGTTTGAGAATGATATAAAACATTAAGTTTAATGGTGAAGTTTATGAATTGAAGTATATGATACCCTTTAAGAAAAATGAAAGTAGGTTGTATAAGCTTAAGAAAACACTTGTTGTCCTTGTATCATAAATATTGAGTCCTAACTACGTTGGGATTTTTCTGAATATATGTAAGCCAACGTAAAGTAGTGAACTTTAAATTTATCGTCTAAAATATAATGACAAGAAGGTTTAGCATTTTATTTATGATCACATCGCTGCAAGGACACATATGCGACTTGATTATCTAGGCCAGCTCTGGTCCTAATAACTAAGATTAAGTTTAGCCTGTGCAAAAACCTTGACAATACTATCAGTCTAAAAAACAACCAATCAAATTAAAAAAATATTAATAAAAAAATGCCTACACTTTAGCCTGACAGTTAAGATTTAGTCGACTTTTTTCAGACATCTAAGATTTAGCCAAATATTTTGCACACGACAAAAACTTAGCCTAGTTTTTCTACGGACGACTAAGATAACATTTGATAACGTAAACTACGAGAAAAACAGTAAGAAGGTTTCCCATACAATACTTTAAGCTAGATGAGATATCCTAACTCGAGAATTCGTTTAAGGTCAGATTGTCAAGACTGTACTTTAGTTTCAAAAACCTCACTTTATCTTTCACCCGAAGATGCAAGTAACTATCGTTTCATAAGGGTCACTCGGCTTGAAATGTAATAGTACCCAATCGGATAAATTCAATATATTCGTATTGGGATTAGGTTTGCTTTTTCTTGCATATTTCTTCGTGGAAGAAGTTCCCACAGTTCAAGTATCTTTTATATCTATATTGTATATTAAATTTCTTGCATATTAAAATTTTGATTTAATATTCGGGAGGAAAAATAATTGAACACGAGAGCGTGTCTAATGGGGCACGAAGACATGTTTAACAATTTTCCGGGTGGAATTTTGACTCGAACGCTCGTGGTTTTGTTTATAACCATTAATTAACCATGGGTTTAACAGTTTCTTGCTTAATCAAATAATACACCGTTAACATTAGAAACTTTGTTAATAATTCATGAACACTTAAAATTAAGGTTAAAAAACTATTTATTTAACAATGAAGTTATTGTAACATGAATGTAATTAACAATAGTTTAACCACGGTTTATAAAGATAGTCATTTTAACAACATAAAATCAAACATAAACAAAGGAAACTAAACTAATAACTATAATCAACACACTAATTAAAAAATAACATATTACAAGAACATGAAGGTTTACAACATTAATCAACCGATATAAACATTTTGGCATGAATTCACATATAATGACTAGGTTTTGGTTGTTTAGAGACCTAATGACCTAACTAACTCATCATTACATAATGGGATTAATTAACACTAATCTTCTTGATGTTAAATGAAGGAGAAACTTGAAAGAACTCGTGAAGAAAACTAAAGGAAAATATGAAAATGGTGAATGAATGGAAGAAATCATGAAGTTCCTTGCATTTAACTCGGGAGTAAAGCTTAATAATTGCAGGTGGTTGAAACAAAGGGCTAAAAAGCCTGACATTATGTCAATTTTTTGTCAAGCACGGGGGTTTGCCTCCCTAGGCGGGGGGGCATGCTCCCCGTATATGCTACTGATTTTCAGTTTTTGTTGTTTCGGTTTTCTGTGTTTCACGTTACGTGCTTATCCCGGTTACGTTTTATCCGTTCCAAATCAACAGAAAAAATACGATAATAGTTCTATAATTAAATAAAAAAAACCAATCGACAAATACATTTCCTAACAACCAAATCAGATCCCATCATTGACACAACAACATTCAAATCTTGAAACAGTAAGTCTCGGATGAGCAACGGGTCACCGACATCAATATCACAACAAACCTAATTGGAATCAATCTCAGATGAAACAAACAACATCATTATTGACATTAGTCACTAGATCACCATCACCAACCACTCCACCGACACCATCAAGCTCACGGCGGCGACAAGGCACCACCGTTGACAATGGTGAGGGACAGACACAACCATATAAAATCAAAAATCATGAAACTTGGACATGCACTACCGGAGAATAGCACTGTGGAGGCGCTCCAACCTACCGCCGCACAACCAAATCCGCAAACCCTAAAGGGCGATCGTCGCTGTTGTCAGCAATAGCACTACCACACATTCTCCAATCACCCTAGGGCGCCCGTATAGAGATAACAGCCCCACCACCACCATCGCATCAATAAGCATAAACCAAACCGGGAAAAACATGTGTGGCCGACGAAAACCATCACAAAAGCTCTCATGTTGAATGAAGGCAACGGTTTGGCCCGATATCAACCCACGAATCAAACACGATAGTATCGGCGATGACGGCGACCTAGACCACCGGTAGACCAAACGGCAACCGCCGCCTGCTCTACCTCAGCCATGGGGGGGGGGGGGCGGAGCAGCAATAGAGTCCACCTCCACTGCCAGAGTGACCATCGGCGAGAAAGACATGCAATCGATGAAACTGACCGCCTCGTCGCCTCAGCCATGGGGGGGGGGGGAGCAGCGACAGAGTCCACCTCCACTGCCAGAGTGACCATCGGCGAGAAATACATGCAATCGATGAAACTGACCGCCTCGTCGCCTTTGCCACCGCTTGGATCACCACAAAACCTAAGAAACCCCATTCAAAGAAGCAAAAGCGAATATTTTTTTTTCTTTCCATATAAACACATACGGAAGGGGGTAAAACGCAAACCCCTTAAACCTCGATGGACAAATAAGAAACACAAGAAACAAAACTGCTTCTTTCATACTTCTTTTTAAATATATAGGTTAATTTTTAAATATATTGGTTAATAGGTTAATTTCTCATGTTTGTGTCGGTTACTGTTGTGTTGTTACAACTTATTCTGACACAGTAAACCTATTATATTATTTTATGTATTAAATTGTTATTATTCTCATTATTTAATCCCCCATAAAAAGTTTTAAAAGGATTAATTTTAAAAAATATTTAGTTATCATATAATATCTTCTAACAAATATCATTATTAATTATCACATAAATTTTATTTGTCTCTGAGTCTTGGTCACCGAATATACATATACACTCTTTGGGAATATACATATACACTCTTTGGGTAAGGGAGTGCATCTTTCTTCCCTCGTCATCTTTTAATTCTCTGTGCTCTACGTAGATGTCTTAAAGACCATATCTAAACCATCCCTAGAGCATTACTAAAATGCATCTTTTAATTTTTTATATACCTTTTGTAATATTAAAAGTAATAAAATATACATATACACACTTATGGGCTCGGTATGCATTCGGCTGGAAGAACTTGGTTTATACAATCCTTTGAGTAACCCTCATGGGGTGGGCAGTGTTCCCACCATGTTAGAAGCGATACCCACACTACCCCGAACCCACTCCGCTTGACCTTACACACATAGCATGAACTGAATAAAATTGGTGGTGATAACTGATAAACATATCATATCACTAATGTCTCTTTTTCATAGTAAAAAGACAAAAGATAGCATTCAAACTAATAATGTAATTCTACTAGTTCGGGTAGGACCAGAAAGAACAGTATTCAAAACCAAACAATTATTTTAGATAGAAACTAAGTTGAATTAAAACTTTAATTACTGGATGTTTTAAATAAAATGAGGTTATTAAATCCATCTAATTGAAATAATATTAGTCCGTGTCTTCGCCTAGTATCCTTAATGATTGTCTTTTATAAAAATGGAATGACCTTAAATCATTATTGGTACAAGTTGTTTAGGTGATATTTAAAAAAATATGTTAGCCAATAAAGTTGAATTAGCATTAAAATAAGATAAAGCTATTAGGATTTTTAAAAGTAGAAATAATATGCAACAAGTTTAAACTCGGCCTAACTAATATAATTTTGTTTTGAGCTGTTAAATTTTATTACATAGCAAAAAAAACTAACAAGATGCTAGAGAGAAGTACAATGCAAGAACTTAAAAGAAAAGTTAATTAAATGAAAGGTTTATGTACTCAAGTTTATTTCACTTTCGGTTCCATGCTTGAAAAATTACAAGTTCGATCCAATGGTTTGTAAAAATGTAACAAAAAAAGTCCCTAACCTGAATAACTGTTAACTTTTTTCGTTAATTTTTGAACAATTACTAAAATACCCTTTGTGTTAAATATAAAAATATTATAAAACTCAAACCCTAACCCCTACCCGAGTACCCGCCCCATCCCACTCCACCCAACCCCAAAATCCTTCTTCTTCCTCACGTAGAACTCTGACGAATAACCGCCACCATTCCGGCAACAACTCCGACGACCACCCCATCACTAGGGCTGTTCACGAACCGAACCAAACCGAACGCAGCTCCGCTCGAACTCGGTTCAGTTTCAAACCCAACGGCTCGGTTCGGTTCAAATTTACATATTCGAGCGCAAACTTCATGCTCGAACTCGGTTCGGTTTTAACCAAGCACTCGATTTTGCTCGGTTATGCTCGGTTTCGTATAAAATCAAAGAAATGTTTAGGCTAAACAAGCTAAACTTAAATCAATCTTCTACAAATGTTCTTTAAGAATCAAATCATCAAAGAAATGTTCACCATCTTTTGCAAATATTCTGTAAATACATCTTATATGTCTAAAAAAAGCAAATCTAATCTCTTCATTGACTAAAAGAAACAAATCTAACCTCAAAGTACCTCGATTAGGAACAAGGTCGGGAAATGCAGGTCGAAGGAAGCAGAAGTCGATTAGGAACAAGCAGGTTCCGGGATATGCATGTCCGGTCGCAGGTGCAGCGGTGTCGGGGTCGCGGTGTAGCAGAATCGGTGGCGGATGGGCTAGCAGGTGCAGCTGTGTCGGGGTCGCAAGTGCAGCGGTTTGCAATTGAGCAAGGTCCGCTCGCAGAGGTGTCGATGGGCTGTTCCGGTTCGCAAGGGCGGCGCCGCTGGTTGGCGGCCGTAGGGGGAGGGCTGGAGGATGGAGGGCTGGAGGGTGGGTTCAGGAATGTCGAGTGGCTGCTGTGTGACTTTGTGACTTGTGAGGTTTGTTTTTGTGTATTAGAGAATTAGGGTTTTTAGGGTTGTAAGTTGTTTGAATTTTTTACTAAAAAATTGAAATATTTGTAATTGATAAATAACTAAATAAAATAATAAATTAACATATATATAATATATACAAACTAAACTAAAAAATAAATCGAGCGAAATCGAGCGAGCGACGAGCGAGCTTACCTTTGCTCGTGCTCGGTTTGTTTTGAAACCTAACCGAGCCGCTCGGTTCATTTACAACCGAGCGGAAAATTGAACGAGCAAAATTCCGATCATTTTCCGAACGAGTTCGAGCGAGTTTCGAGCGTCGAGCTATTTGAACAGCCCTAACCTACCCATCACAAATCGAAACGCCACCCATCTCCAACATCACCATTCATAATAACCTTACAATCACACAATCAATCGAATCAAGCTTCAACCCCACTAGAATCAAGCTTCTCATCTCTCTACGTGTCACCACCGGTCACCACATCGAATCCAATGGTGGTGATAGTGACGTTGAGACAGTGGTGGTGGGCTAAAGACAAGGACGATGGGATGGAGAGGGTGCAAGAGAGAGAGAGTTGGGCTGCAGTGGCCAATAGGAAGTTGTTGTGGTGAAGTGGTGGTTGTGAGGTTGCCAAAAAAAGCGTTGGGTTGAAGTCTTGAAGATGGGTTGGGTTGAGAAGTGGGGTTCATAGGCATATTTATTTAAACTAACTTTAGTAAACCCGTGTATTACACGGGTTGATTAAATAAAATATTAATATAATAAATTTATTAATTATAAAATGATATTATAAGATATGATATGACTGAAATAATAAAACAATGATATTAACTTTTTAACATTTTGTTTTTACAACCTTTTTTTTTTTAAATAAACATTTTGTTTTAAAACAAACCGTATAAAAATGTCATTTTTAAAAATTTTCTTATTACAACTCCCAAATTTGATTATTTTTTGTTTTTAAGAAATTGACTTTTTAAAAATATCAATTTATTTAGAAATAACCTTAATAAATAGATTTATTTCTTAAATTATTAAATATTAAAAGTATTAAAATATTATTATTAGTAATTAAGATAATTATTTAATAGGAGAGAGAGGCGGGAAAATTTCTCTCAGAATGATTGTGGTGCTGACACGTGACACCCCCATTTACTCTTTTATTAGAGTAGAAGGATTAAAGTTCTTACTTTTTTTAATTTAATATTTAAAGGAATTTTTGTCATTTTACTAGTATATTACAGAAAAAGATAACGGTCATTTATGATGGAGACATTTTGTGTTACGTTTTAACAAACCATTGGACCAGCCTTGTAATTTTTAAAACCTGAATATCGAAAGTGAAAACAAACCTAAGCATAGAAAACTTTATGTAATTAACTCTAAAAAAATTACAACAATATTTTCTATTTATATTTCCCGTCTTTCCTCTAGTTTTTATCTAAAGGAAGAGAGTGATTTAATAATCTCAAACACATCTTTCATTTCACGGTTATTGGATTTTAATAACCTCAATTTTTAGTTATTGGCCAAGATTAATCGCAACTCAAGAAAAATTTATAGACATTACCAACTTTATGTTTTTTTCCTTCAACAATCTCTTAGTAACTGAGAGTTAATCCCGTTAGTTTTTTTATGATGTTGACTGCTTATGTGGCCAAATCACTAAGAAAAAAGTTGAAATCTACCATCAGATTCGTTAATCTAAAACTTCTACACCCTAAAATCCATCAATCTACACCCTCTTATCCGAACCATTTGACCTGTTAAATGTAGGTTTCAGGTGACGATGGAGGCTTGACAACGGAAAATGGATCTGACAAAGGCCTAGCGGTGGCAGAGTTGAAAAACTAACGGGAGTTAACTTTAAGTTGGTAATGGATCGTTGGAAGAAAATAAAATTAAAATTTGGAGTGTCTGTAAACATTACCTAAGTTGGGATTAATCCCGATCAATATATAAAAGTTAAGATTATTAAAATCCAATAAAACTTCATTTTATTATTGAATTTACTTCTCGTTTCTTGCTTTTCAAATGCACCATAGCGTATAATGTAGTAAGGAAGATAGCTTGATTATGACTAAACCTTGCTAAGTTCAATCAAACGAGATAAATTTCTTTAGTGGCCCTAAAATCCACCATCTTTTATTTTAAGAGGTATTGGATTTTAATAATCTCAAGTTTCATTTATTGGCCGGGATTAATCTCAACTCAATAAATGTTTGTAGACACTCGCAACTTAGAACTTATTTTCCTCCAACGATCCCTTACTAACTGAGAGTTAACCTTCGTTAGTTTTTTTGATAAAATGCGGTCAACATTGATGTGTGATTTCAAAGTACATGTGAAATTAGGTTTAAATCATAATCTTAGCATAAAATGTATAGAAAAACATGGTACTTTGATAATTATTTCATGTGCAGGGTATGTGAGAGGTTTTGGACATTAAGAAAACTAATTACATCATACCCAAGTCATAAACGCAAGGAAACCACATCAAGAAAGAAGAAAACGAAGCAAACGGGTCAAAATCACACATTTTTCAGTTTGGCGTATAACAGAAATGAAAGGAAATTAGCATGTTAAGTTTAAACATGAAATAATAATGATGGGGAATGAATATATAGATAAATTATGATGTGTTGATAGGCTTATATTTCTTAAAATGACCATTGCATGTGTATAATGTTAAGTTGGAGTTTGAAGTGTTTAGTTCCTCAACCCAAAGTGCATGGAAGAAGACTTTGACCCGACAAAATAAGTGACGAGTTGAATTCATTATCTTACCATGTAAAAAGAAGAAAAGAAAAAAAAACATAAATAAGCAAAAAAATAAATAAATAAATAAAAATACAAAGCAAACTAACTCGAGTATATGCAACTAATAATGAATGGTTATGTGGATCATTATCTAAATAGGGCGTTTAAGTTCCCGAAAATCATTAACATGATCCTCATAATCATGGTAATCTATGTTATTAGGTTATTAGTAATTCATGGAGATTGGTGAATCCTCAAGAAACTTTGAGGTCGGGAAGGTCTTCAATTTGTACATGTGGGTGGGGGAAAGTTAACCACAACGAGCAGAAAACAAGTACACTTATATGCATGTATGTGGTTGTAAATAAGAAAGCATAAGTTTAAAGTGGATAAAATATATCAACAATCATGTTTACATGTATTAGTAGTTCCCTATATTTTAAATGAATGTGGACAAGTTGACATGTTAGTTGTGATCTCATTACAAATTCTTTTCGGGACGAAAAGAGCTTAAGTTGGGGAGGTTTTGATGTGTGATTTCAAAGTACATGTGAAATTAGGTTTAAATCATAATCTTAGCATAAAATTTATAGAAAAACATGGTACTTTGATAATTATTTCATGTGCAGGGTATGTGAGAGGTTTTGGACATTAAGGAAGCTAATTACATCATACCCAAGTCATAAACGCAAGGAAATCACATCAAGAGAGAAGAAAACGAAGCAAACGGGTCAAAATCACACATTTTTCAGTTTGGCGTATAACAGAATGTTTTTGGCGTATGGCTGGCGTATAGGCCTTGTTTTTGGCGTATGGTACGCCGAGTGGCGTATCATACGCCATGGTGACGGTTTGGCGCAGTTTTGGAGCAGTTTTGGACGGCTTATAATGAGGAAATCGACCAGAAATCAAAAAAAGAAGCCTTGGAGACCTAAAAACAGGGAAAGGAATGATTTTTGAAGTTCAAAGTGGAAGATTATCAATACTACTTGCAAATCAATCACCCGAATTCAATGAAGATCATCTTTGGCTAAATCGTTCGTAGTCATAACCGGTGTAGGAGTTCTATCACATCTTGTAAGACTTGATTTATGTTTGTTGCATGAATGTTGACACAAATTAAGATATTTGTCTATGAATGTTCATGTTTGTGTTTGCAATTTCATCTTCTATATCAGTTTGAGTATAATTCATGTGTAGAAATCTCCATTAGTGTCATTCCAACCTAGAGAGACTCTAGGCTTGTTGTACATGTTCTAATTACTTGGGATTTGTCATGATTTGTGATGAAAAGCATAAGGTTACGCACTTGTATCATTCTACTTTAGAGATACTGATGTGTAGACATGTACATGTGATGCAATCGTATTTCATCATCCAATTGATGTAAAAGATGATTTAGGTTATGTCTATGTAATCTTTCAAGTAATAGATAAGTTAACATGTTTTGCTAGTTGATGATAGAGCTTTGAAACCGGAAGTGACTACATTTTTATTTATAAGTAACTTTTTCTCATTTTCAAGTTGTTTATGCAATTTAAATTAATCAATCAATCAATCATAAGCTTTCAAGATGTTAGGTTTTGTATTTTCAATTCAATTTGACTTAAGCACCGTCCACTAACTCTTTGTGGTTCGACACCCTACTTACCCTATCTAGTTAAGGTAAATAGGTTCATATTCTCTTTATTTTTGATTGGTTCTTCGACACCGATCAAATTTTGGCGCCTTTGCCTGGGAGTAAGTGCTTTGGTGTTTGAATTTAGTAGAATTGTTTATTTTTGTTACTTAATTGTAAAAAATCCAAAAATATTTTAAGTGTTGTTACTTTTCTATTCTTGTTTTATGCTTGTTGTGTTAACTGTTACAGGTGATAGCAATATTGCATGCATACTCGGTTTTCTGGAAGATCATCACCTTTAGCTTTTGATCCGGAGATAGAGAGATAAGCAAGAACCAATCGTATCCTACATAAAGCTTCTGTGGGACCATCATCTACGCCAGAGGGATTTGTTGAATCTGTAAACGATAGTAGTAGTTCATCAAGTATGGCAGATCAAGCTAATCAAGGACCACCTCAAGTAGGGAATGCAGGAATTAATGTCAACCACAACCAAAATCAAAATCAAAATGACCATCACAATGATGATCATTATTCTGAAGGGGGTGGAAGCTACAATGATGGAGGAGGTGGAGAATTGAACCAAGATTGGAATGTCCATAATGACGGATTTGATGGAAATTTTAATCAAAACAACAATGGTGGTGGTAATGCTTGGAATTTCAATGATAATGGACAAGTCAATGGAGGTGGGTTTCAAAACAACAATTGGAATCAACATTAAAATGGAGGAGGACATGGAGCACAAAACTGGAATTATAATTATAGGCCTCAAGGAAATTTTCAAAACAATTTTGGAGCTCCTAACTTCGGTCCACAAAGGAATGGTCTACAAGCAATGGGTGTTGATAGTCATTTTAGACCTACAATTCATAGGAATCCTTCACCAATTGTTCCACCACATTGTCAAGGAAGGCAATTTGAGATTAGGCCACAATACTTGTCCCTCATCCCAACATTTAGATGTTTTGCATCTGATGAACCATATTCACATCTTTATGAGTTTGCAGCTATTTGTAGCACGATTGGAAGTCAAGGTTTCACACTAGATGAGGTAAAACTAAATCTATTTCAATTTTCACTTAAAGACAAAGCTAAACAGTGGTTTTTAACTTTGCCATCGGGAAGTATTCGTACTTGGGACGAAATGCAACAAGCATTTCTTGATGAATATTATCCCATGGGAAAGACTAGTGATGCTAGGGCAGCCATTAAATCTTTTAATCAACAATCCGGTGAAGCTTTTCATGAGGCTTTCACCCGTTTTAAAGAAATGTTAAGACTATGCCCTCATCATGGGATTGGGAAATGGGATTTGGTTAAAATATTTTATGATGGTTTGCTTCCGGAAGCAAATCAAATGGTTTTCTCAAGTAGTGGTGGGACATTTCTAACCCAACACGAAGATCATGCATGGAACTTTTTGGAAAATCTTAGTAAGGGTTCTAAAACCCAAGCATCTGCTAGTCGAAGAGCTAAACCAGCCACTGTTAAGTCTGTCAATGATAACGTAGATAGATTTAATTCACTTCAGCATAAAATGGATTTAATATGCCGAAGTTTGGGAAAGGATGTGTCTCATGTGTCACAGGGTAATGAGCTATGCAAAGATTGTGGAGACATTGGTCATGATGCCTTGTCATGTCCCATGCATTTTGGTAAAAGTGAAGAGGTGAATCAAGTTTATGGTGAAAAGAAGGCGTTTGACATAAATTCTAACACCTATCATCCAAGGTTAAGGAATCATCCAAATTTGCGCTATGGGAATGCTTCAAATCAACTCAACCCGAACTTTCAAGGAGCAAATCAAAGTGGCGCAAATCAAAATTTCACCAATCGTCAACAAAACTTTCAAGGCAATTACCCAAAAGGGATGTATCAAGGAGGTTTCAATCAAGGTGGATACAATCAAGGTTTCCAAAACCAATCCAAAAATTATCAACAAGTGTCTAATCAAAATCAAGGTCAATTTCAAGGAGGAGAACAACAAGCTAGTTCATCAAGTAATGACGATTCAGTGAAGTCCCAATTGACTGAGATTATGGGAGTTTTGAAAGGTGTGGTTCAAAAACAAGAAGTCACAGACAAAGCTGTTAATGCATTGACAAAGCAAATGGGTCAACTTGCTGAAGGAGTAGCGACAAGAGATCCTGGAAAGCTACCAAGTGACACCATGATAAATCCACAACATCAAGGATCCACTTCAAAGTCAACAAAACAAGTGCAAATCAATGAGGTTCGTACTCTTAGAAATGGTAAGGTTTATGATAATAAAGTTGATCTACCACAACAACTTGTTGAGGGTGTGGTGGAAGATGTAAATTCCGATAGTGATCATGAGTTGAAACAAAATTTGATTACAAGAGAAAAACCTAATTTTTCTGAAAAACTAAACAAAGAAAAGGTTTTGTTAAATGATACTACTAAGATGAATGATAAAGGTGTAGGAGCTAAAACCTTCCCATATCCTTCTGCCTTAGTAGAACCTGTAAATGCATCATCTTATGGAAAAAAAGGTCCACAACAAGATGAAATGTGGGAAACTTTTAAACAAGTAAAAATCAATTTGCCTTTACTTGATGCAATTAAACAAGTTCTAGCTTATGCCAAGTATTTGAAGGATTTATGCACCCAAAAACGGCACCACAAGTTACCTAAAAAATTAGATTTGACCGCCCATTTGAGTGCCGTTTTGTCGGGTTCTCTTCCACCCAAACTCAAAGATCCTGGAGCACCCCTCATTTTCATTCAAGTAGGTGATTTTAAAATCAATAGAGCGCTCTTAGATCTTGGTGCAAGCGTGAGTATCTTACCGGGAAGTCTTTATGATCAATATGATTTTGGACCTTTACAAAAAGCTGACACTACCGTGGTGTTAGCAGATTTGACTTTAAAACTTCCTAGGGGTATAGTTAATGATGTAATTGTTAAGGTGGATGAATTTTATTATCCCGTAGACTTTCTTGTACTAGATTATGAAGCAAGTACTAAAGGTAAACAACCTAATGTGATTCTTGGTAGACCTTTCTTAAGAACTGCAAATGCTCAAATTAATTGTGGGGATGGGTCGGTGGATATGACTTTTGGGAACCGAAAACTATGGTTCAATGTTTTTTCAAACTCACCTGATTCTCTATTTGATAATGAATGCTTTATGGCAGACATTATTGATGGGTGTATTTCCCCTTACACTTCATGTGTAAATGAGGATACCACCATAGAGACTTGTTTCATGTATGATAGGTTGAAAATGGAAGAAATCAAAGACATGATGGATAAAGAATGCAAGTTAGAGGTAATGGTCATTGAGGAAGGAAGACCACCGTGGACTCATAAGGTGGAAAGCTTACCAGACCACATTAATTCCAAACTGAAACCTTCACTTGAAGAATCACCAAAGGTCGAACTGAAAGAGCTTCCCAAACACCTGAAGTATGCATTTTTGGGAGATGGTCAAACACTACCGGTTATTATTGCATCCAATTTAAAATCGAGTCAAGAGGAGGCGTTGTTGGATGTTCTGAAGAGATATAAAGCTGCTATTGGATGGACTGTAGTTGATTTGAAAGGTATTAGTCCATCCATTGTGATGCACAAGATCATAACCGACCAAGATGTCAAACCATGTAGAGATACACAAAGAAGACTTAATCCAAACATGAGAGAAGTTGTCAAGAAAGAAGTGTTGAAGTGGTTAGATGCAGGTATCATCTATCCAATCTCGGATAGTACATGGGTTAGTCCCACACAAACTGTTCCAAAGAAAACGAGAATTCAAGTAGTTCATGGGGAAGATGGTGAGCAAATTACCACCCGACCGGTAACCGGGTGGAGGGTTTGTATTGATTACCATAAGTTGAATGCCGCAACTTCCAAAGATCACTTTCCACTTCCTTTTATTGATCAAATTGTTGAAAAGCTTGCAGGTCAGAAATTCTATTGCTTTCTAGATGGGTATTCTGGGTATAATCAAATAGCAATTCACCCGGAAGATCAACAAAAGACCATATTTACATGCCCATATGGCACATTTGCATTTAGGCGAATGCCATTTGGTTTATGTAATGCCCCGGCCACCTTTCAAAGGTGCATGATGAGTATCTTTTCAGATATGGTTGGGTTAGAGATTTTCATGGATGATTTTTCTATTTTTGGTCATTCATTTGAGGTTTGTCTTAGTGAGTTAGAAAAAGTTTTAAAACGTTGCACCGAGACAAATCTTGTTTTGAGTTGGGAGAAAAGCCATTTTATGGTTCAAGAGGGAGTTGTATTAGGACATGTGATTTCACATAGAGGAATCGAAGTGGACCGTGCCAAAGTACAAGTCATCTCTACTCTTCCACCACCCACCAATGTAAAAGGTGTAAGGTCATTCTTAGGACATGCCGGTTTTTATCGTCGTTTTATCAAAGACTTTAGTGCAATTTCAAAACCACTATGTAACCTTTTAGTTAAAGATGTACCTTTTGTGTTTGATAAAGCATGTCTTAAGGCTTTTAAAGTGCTTAAACAACATTTGATAGCAGCCCCCATATTGCAATCACCTAATTGGACACTTCCTTTTGAAATTATGTGTGATGCGAATGATCATGCAATAGGGGCTGTTCTTGGTCAACGGGTGAATAAAAAGCCTATTGCAATATATTATGCAAGCAAAACTTTATCAGATGCCCAACTTAATCACACAACAACTGAGAAAGAATTGCTTGATGTTGTTTATGCACTTGACAAGTTTAGATCTTATATTTGGGGAAGCAAGGTGATAATTTTTTCTGACCATAATGCAATCAGGTACTTGATGAGCAAAAAGGACGCAAAGCCAAGATTAATAAGGTGGATACTTTTACTACAAGAGTTTGACTTCGAGATCAAAGACAAGAAAGGTTCAGAAAACGTTGTAGCCGATCATCTATCTCGTATTCCAATCACATATGAAGAGTTTCAAGACAGGATCAATGAATCATTTCCAGATGAGCAATTGTTTACTGTTGCTAAATTGCCATGGTTTGCTAATATAGTGAATTATTTGAGTGCAGGAAAGATACCCGAGTTTTGGAATAATCAAAAGAAGAAACACTTCCTATTTCAAATCAAGCATTACATATGGGATGAGCCGGATCTTTTCAAAGTTGGTCCAGATCAAATAATCAGAAGATGTATACCGGAAGAGGAAGTGCCAAGTGTGTTAGCACATGCGCATACATATGCATGTGGGGGTCACTTTAGCGGAAAAAAGACGGGTCTTAGAGTTTTCGATTGTGGTTTTTATTGGCCTAGTATCTTTCGTGATGCGGTTGAGTTTAGTAGACGTTGCACACGTTGTCAACAAGTTGGTGGTATTTCCAAACGGGATGAAATGCCCATGTCTCCGATACTTGTAGTAGAAATATTTGATGTATGGGGGATCGACTTCATGGGTCCATTTCTCAACTCGTTTGGAAATTACTATATTCTTGTGGCGGTAGATTATGTATCTAAATGGGTTGAAGCTATTGCCACAAGAATGAATGACCATAAAGTTGTATGCCAATTTGTTCAATCAAACATTTTTAGTAGACATGGCATTCCACGCGCAATCATAAGCGATGGGGGATCCCATGTCAAACATTTTCTATTTGGCAAATTGCTTAAACATTATGGTATCCATCACCGGGTTGCAACGCCTTATCACCCACAAACTAGTGGGCAAGTGGAAGTATCTGATCGGCAACTAAAAGAAATTTTACAAAAAACGGTTCGGCCGGATCGCAAGGATTGGTCTTTAAGACTTAATGATGCCTTGTGGGCTTACCGAACCGCATTTAAAACACCGATTGGAACTACCCCTTACCGACTAGTTTATGGAAAAGGTGTCATTTACCTATGGAACTAGCTCATCGTGCTTTATGGGCTATAAAAACTGTTAACGTTGATTATGACACCGCAAGAAAGGAAAGAAAGCTACAACTGTGTGAGTTGGAAGAGTTAAAAGAAGAGGCATACGAGTGTTCGGCAAGATACAAGATGAAGATGAAAGCTATTCATGATGCAAAACTCAAGTTGAAAACATTTGAAGAAGGACAACGGGTATTGCTCTACTATTCGTGAATCAAATTCTTTCCAGGAAAGTTAAAAAGCAAGTGGATTGGTCCGTTAGTTGTCAAAAGAGTTGGTGAATTAGGAGAAATAGAGATCATGGATGAAAAGAAAAGTCGAACACAAGTGGTGAATGGCCATCGGTTAAAACCATTCATCACACTTGAAGATCAACAAGCAAAAAACGTGGATATGGTGAATTTTATTGTTGATTCACCGACATATGAAGGAACTTAAAGACCAGGTATTGTCGGGCTGAAGACATAAAATTTAGCGCTACACGGGAGGCAACCCATTGCATGTGTTTATTTATTTTTATATTTGTTTGTGTGTTTGCTTTTAATTTGTGTGATTTAGTTGCATTTGTTCCACACACGTAGCTCACAAAATTTTCATCATCATTAAATGTTCATCATTAAGTTGGGGAGGACGGGTAGGGCATAGTTGCATATGTGATGGTAAACATCTTCAATTAATGAGGATTGTGCATTGGGACAATGCACTTCTAAGTTGGGGAGGGGGTATGATTATGATGTTTAAATGGTTTATCTATTTTTAGCTTGTGCTAAGGTTTGTTTGGTTCATTTTGGTGTCATTTTTACAAAAACAAAATTTTCAAAAAAAAAAATTTGAAAAAAAAAGAAAGAAAAAAAAAATGACTCATGATGCAAGTAGTTCAAGTATTCAATATGTGGGACGATCTAGTAATCCAAGAAGAAAAGCGATGAAGTCAAGTTCTATATGCTGATTCATATGAGACACAAAAGATGTATACTAGCTTGATGGAGTCTATCTTTGGTCGTCCTCCTGAATCCCATTAATCAGGT
This sequence comes from Flaveria robusta, assembly GCA_025506415.1. NCBI lineage: Eukaryota > Viridiplantae > Streptophyta > Magnoliopsida > Asterales > Asteraceae > Flaveria > Flaveria robusta. The sequence goes on along the minus strand of CM046469.1, from coordinate 17,756,686 downwards.
CCATGTACTCTCTCCTTTTTTTTATTTGTATTGGTAGTTTATGATGTTGATTTTTGTATGTTATTGTGTGTTTTTATTTTGGTTTAGTTGCATTAGGGTTGCTTTGATTGCATTTTTAGTTTAGAGCATCCGATTTGAATTCTGTTTGATGACATTGCATATGGTGTGTATGATAGTGAGGCACTTATAAGTTCCATACGAATGCAATTTGCCCATAATGAGAAATGATAGGAAATTAGCATGTTAATTTTAAACATGAAATGATAATGATGGGGAATGAATATATAGAAAAATTATGATGTGTTGATAGGCTTATATTTCTTAAAATGACCATTGCATGTGTATAATGTTAAGTTGGAGTTTGAAGTGTTTAGTTTCTCAACCCAAAGTGCATGGAAGAAGACTGTGACCCGACAAAATAAGTGACGAGTTGAATTCATTATCTTACCATGTAAAAAGAAAAAAAGGAAAAAAAACACAAATAAGCAAAAAATAAATAAATAAATAAATAAAAATACAAAGCAAACTGACTCGAGTATATGCAACTAATAATGAATGGTTATGTGGATCATTATCTAAATAGGGCGTTTAAGTTCGCGAAAATCATTAACATGATCCTCATAATCATGGTAATCTATGTTATTAGGTTATTAGTAATTCATGGAGATTGGTGAATCCTCAAGAAACTTTGAGGTCGGGAAGGTCTTCAATTTGTACATGTGGGTGGGGGAAAGTTAACCACAACGAACAGAAAACAAGTACACTTATATGCATGTATGTGGTTGTAAATAAGAAAGCATAAGTTTAAAGTGGATAAAATATATCAACAATCATGTTTACATGTATTAGTAGTTCCCTATATTTTAAATGAATGTGGACAAGTTGACATGTTAGTTGTGATCTCATTACAAATTCTTTTCGGGACGAAAAGAGCTTAAGTTGGGGAGGTTTTGATGTGTGATTTCAAAGTACATGTGAAATTAGGTTTAAATCATAATCTTAGCATAAAAGTTATAGAAAAACATGGTACTTTGATAATTATTTCATGTGCAGGGTATGTGAGAGGTTTTGGACATTAAGGAAGCTAATTACATCATTCCCAAGTCATAAACGCAAGGAAATCACATCAAGAGAGAAGAAAACGAAGCAAACGGGTCAAAATCACACATTTTTCAGTTTGGCGTATAACAGAATGTTTTTGGCGTATGGCTGGCGTATAGGCCTTGTTTTTGGCGTATGGTACGCCGAGTGGCGTATCATACGCCATGGTGACGGTTTGGCGTAGTTTTGGAGCAGTTTTGGACGGCTTATAATGAGGAAATCGACCAGAAATCAAAAAAAGAAGCCTTGGAGACCTAAAAACAGAGAAAGGAATGATTTTTGAAGTTCAAAGTGGAAGATTATCAATACTACTTGCAAATCAATCACCCGAATTCAATGAAGATCATCTTTGGCTAAATCGTTCGTAGTCATAACCGGTGTAGGAGTTCTATCACATCTTGTAAGACTTGATTTATGTTTGTTGCATGAATGTTGACACAAATTAAGATATTTGTCTATGAATGTTCATGTTTGTGTTTGCAATTTCATCTTCTATATCAGTTTGAGTATAATTCATGTGTAGAAATCTCCATTAGTGTCATTCCAACCTAGAGAGACTCTAGGCTTGTTGTACATGTTCTAATTACTTGGGATTTGTCATGATTTGTGATGAAAAGCATAAGGTTACGCACTTGTATCATTCTACTTTAGAGATACTGATGTGTAGTACATGTACATGTGATGCAATCGTATTTCATCATCCAATTGATGTAAAAGATGATTTAGGTTATGTCTATGTAATCTTTCAAGTAATAGATAAGTTAACATGTTTTGCTAGTTGATGATAGAGCTTTGAAACCGGAAGTGACTACATTTTTATTTATAAGTAACTTTTTCTCATTTTCAAGTTGTTTATGCAATTTAAATTAATCAATCAATCAATCATAAGCTTTCAAGATGTTAGGTTTTGTATTTTCAATTCAATTTGACTTAAGCACCGTCCACTAACTCTTTGTGGTTCGACACCCTACTTACCCTATCTAGTTAAGGTAAATAGGTTCATATTCTCTTTATTTTTGATTGGTTCTTCGACACCGATCAAACATCAAGCCATTTTTCAACTACGTCACCGCCTAGCTCTACCAAGTATTTTTTTCGGTATCTTGCCTCTAACGACACCTGAAATCTACCTCCATTAAGTTAAGTGATTCAGATCAAAAGTTGAAGATTGACGGGTTTTATGGTACAGAAGTTTTAGATTGATGGACCAGATGGTTGATTTCAACTTTCGGATTAGTTTTTTAGGCATATAAAAAGTTCATGTCATCGAAAAACTAACGGTGTTAACTCTTAGTAAGTAAAGGATCGTTGAAGGAAAATAAGCTAAAAATTGGGAGTGTCTGTAAATATTTTCTTAGTTGGGATTAATCATATCAAATAAATGAAAGTTGAGATTATTAAAATCTAATAACACTTTTTTTAACAGCAAAAAGAAGAATTTTATTAAAATTGTAGCAAGTTGCTAGAGCATTACAAGAAAAATGAAACATTATAATTGGAATTTGCACCAAGAATCTCATTTAATATTTTCAAACTTGCCCCTAAAATCCACCATCTTATTTAAAGCGATTAAGAGCTTATGACTAACGTTGCAGGCGTGGGCGGCTATCAAGTTCAAAAATCTAAAATGTCATAGCTCTTTTAATAATTATAATTATACTATATATTAAAACCTTTGGTCGGTGGTTACAGTACCACCGGCCAAGGTTATTTTGGGTAATTCACATATCTCATTTCTAGCATTTACCTCTTCTATAGCATATAGTACAACCACCTGAGAGCAATACATATAGCCTCTGCAACTTTTGGCTTTCTCTCTCTACCGTTTGTTTCTCCGACCTCACCCACCGTCTACCGGAGAGAGTGGTCTAATTACTCCGGCGGCTAAGGCAACACAAAGTCGTTCAAACGACTCCACTCGACTGCAACGATGGTGAGGTTTTCGACGTTGATAACGGACGGTGATTGTCGCGATGGAGAAAGCAAAGAGAAAGAGAGGGAGGTAGAGATAGAGAAGATGTCGGAGGCGAGTGGCTTTACGGCCGGTTGTATTGTGGCGGGTCGAGATAGCAGTGGTTGTTATGCTGCTTCTTTCACAAATGTCTTATAAAAGACTGCCGTAGATGAAGATGAAGCAACGACGAGCAGCGGTGGAAGTGGAAGGGATTGGCGGTGGTGTCTGGATGTACAAGAGAGAGAGAGAGAGAGAGTAGGGGCGATTTGATGGAGACAAAATGAAAGACTTTTGATTCACGGATTTGAAAAGAATAGATTTGAAAAGAAGATTAAATTCATTTAAACCTTTATACTATTTTTTTAGTATTTTGCTATTAATATATTTAATCTAATCTAATCTAATACTAATAAAAGATTATATTTTGAGACACATGTCACTTTCTCATTTAATCTAATTATTGTTTTCCCGCCTAAATGCATTTACCAATTTACCTATTTATATATTAGTTATGTTTGACCAAAAAATTTCTATTAACTTAACTATAACATATGCATGACTGATAATTTTCAATAAGAGTTGGGTAATTTAATTTAATTTAATTTTCATGCTAAAAATAATGATAAAATTATTATTATTTTCAAATTTTTTGTTAGTAAACATGAGTTTCAATTATAATTGATTTTATTATTAATAACTGGATTAATTTTTTTTTACAACTTTCAGATCAATAAATACCTATTAATTAACACATTTTTAGCTATTAAAAAAATAAAACATCATAGTTTCTCCCGGTAACTTATTTAATTTCATATATCAAACAATTTATGAAAAGTAATCTAATACTAATAAAAGATTACATTTTAAGACACATGTCACTTTCTCATTTAATCTAATTATTGTTTTCCCGCCTAAATGCATTTACCAATTTACCTATTTATATATTAGTTATGTTTGACCAAAAAATTTCTATTAACTTAACTATAACATATGCATGACTGATAATTTTCAATAAGAGTTGGGTAATTTAATTTAATTTAATTTAATTTAATTTAATTTTCATGCTAAAAATAATGATAAAATTCTTATTATTTTCAAATTTTTTGTTAGTAAACATGAGTTTCAATTATAATTGATTTTATTATTAATAACTGGATTAATTTTTTTTTACAACTTTCAGATCAATAAATACCTATTAATTAACACATTTTTAGCTATTAAAAAAATAAAACATCATAGTTTCTCCCGGTAACTTATTTAATTTCATATATCAAACAATTTATGAAAAGTAATGTGTTCTTTTATATTTTGTTTTAAAAATATTGATGCTGGATACTATACTAAAACATCAAAAATACCTGTTAAAATTGAAAGATGGTAGTTAACATATAACCAAAAAACTTCGTTAGATGTTGATAAAAATACACATCTAAACAAGTACAACTTCTTAGTTTTTTAAAAAAATGATATAATTTTAATTGTATTTATAATTGTTAATTGCTAATCAGGTTACATTATGTTAATTGCATTGTAAAGTTATATTATATTTGTGAGATTCATTTTATCACAACTATTAAAAATCAGCTGTTATAAAAATAATATATGTTGGTTTACATTTGTTAATTTTTATTACTTACTAGGTTTTTTGGATTGATAATTTCGTAAATTTTTTTGTTATCACACTGAAAGATGTGAAATATGAACATGTATTATTCAGCTCGAGTATTACACATTATAGAGTTGTATAAAATTTCTATTGTATAAACCCGTGTAACACACGGGTCTATAACCTAGTAATTATATATATCACACTATTTACAAAGAATGGTTAGACCAAATTGATACTTTATTATCATTTTGTTATGCATTATGTGTGTTGATTATGGGTATCTATGACATGTAGATATCATATAAATTGGTTATATTGTATTTGAATTTTAGAAAAAGTTTGCATTCCAATGGTTAGATCGATTGATGCTCACCGGTCTTGAAAAAAAAAAGAGAAAAATAAACACTTTGTTACAAAAGAATCCTGCGACAACGCGCGGGGTTCAATATCTAGTTAGTAATTAAACACATTAATAGTTTTGTAGTTGCTTTTTAATGTGATATGTATTGCTGTTCAAAAAAATCAAACAAATAAATAGTTTTATAAAAGTAACTGAAACAAAGCCACACAAAATTGTAAATAGTCCTTTAAAATTGATTTATTGTTTATATTTCTTTTGAGTGACAATATATTTAAGGCCAAATCTTCCTACTCTAATAAAAGGGTAAGTAAGGGGGACACATGTCATTATCACATTTCTTCTCATCAAATTTTTCCCGCTTCTCTCTCCTAATCACATTAATTACTAATAACATTATTTAATTATTTTTTAGATTAAAATAGTTTTTTAATGAAATAAGATAAAGATCTTTTTATCAATGTTATTTCTAAAGAAACATTTTTTCATAAAATAAGAAGATTTTATAAAATATCAGACTTTTTTGAAAATACAAAATGTTTTTAAAATTAGTATTTTCAAAAAAGTAAAATTTGTATAAACAAAAATTATTTAAAATGAAAAGTTATAATAAAAAAAGTTTTTTTAAAATGACATTTTTTAAACGTTTGGTATGAAACAAAATTTTTATTCTATTTATAATAAGGAAGATTTAAATTATGTCTTATCTTATAATATATTTTTATAATTAACAAATTTTATTCTGTTTGATTTTATTTATTCAACCCGTGTAACACACGGGTTTACTAAAGCTAGTACCATATAAAAACCAACTTACTTTTTTAGTTTTTTTCTTACAAAAATCCCTCTATAACTTTGTGTACATAAAACCCAATATATTTTCTGGTTTTCCTTATAAAATCACTCAATAATTTTTTAAACATTACTGTATCTTCAAATGTTAAATTTGAACAATATTATGAAAAGCTTTTTGAACAACTTGGGATCAGTAAATTCGGTAATTTTTTGTTTACATGTACTTTTTTTGCGTAACTTGTAATATTTTTTTATCTAAAAGCAAAGACATTGATGTATAATTTTTTAAAAAAATTATAGCCACATAATTTCAACCAAACAAAAAGCTACCAAATAAAAACAAAAGAGAGCAAAGCTGACATATTATACCAATTTCAAATTGTTATAAAAAAAACTGTTTTTTTATTTAGATTTAGTTTTTGGAAAAATTATTAGAGAAAACATAAAATATGTAGTTTTTTATTCATGTGCGAAAAGTTGTTGAGTGATTTTTATGAAAATAAACATATGTTGATCTTTAATGCACAAAAAATATTAAAAGATTTTATAAGAAAAACAGAAAATATATTAGTCTTTTATGATCTTTAGCCTATATTTAATATAAATAAACTCTAGCAAAATGATAGATATGAGTACGCTAACAAATGTAAAAAAAATGTCCATTTTGTGATACAGAAAACATAAAAACAAAAACGGCACCGATTCAACCAATCTAATATGGATGATCTATAGTACTAAATTTTATCCGAAAGAAAGATCGAGACTTTACCTCCTCTACTACCTTTAAAACCAACGGGGAGATGTTGAAACCTTCTCATTACGAACTTCCATCACGCCAAAATAATCCTGGATGATCACATAGACTTAGAATCTCATGAGGAAAAGAGTTAAAAATCAAATCTAAGCTCTCGAATGCATCATCGACCAAATTACTTGTTGTGCATTCCTTTCCAATCAAGCTTTCACCTTGCAACTTATTTTTATTGTTCTCTAGGTTAAACAATGCAGGAGACACAACATTAAGAGGCTATTAATCAACCCATTTGTACGTCTAATGATTACATCATGATCTTATATGTATCCTGATTTCCTTGCTGTTTTCGTCCGCTCTTTATTTCTTCAAATGTCGTTATTTTTTATGGGTTTACTCTGGTTCTCAATTCCTATGTTTGTTTTTTTTATTGATAGTAGCGGGAGGAGTCTTCAATCCTGTCATCACCTGGTGTGACGGGGGAACACCTCCCCCCCCCCCCCCAATTGACTCCGCAAGAGCAGCCTCATTCTCAAGCGGGGACTCCGCCTGCCCCCGAGCCGACACCTATTGTAATCCCCCGGTTGGCCCAACCCCTGCTCTCTGATGAAGAGAGATTAAGCATCCTTTATCAAAGGTACTTGGTCCTCAATTGGGGAGGGGACGACGGCCTCCGGGGGATGGTCTCCACTATCCACGCTCAGGTGGCGGTGGAACGACACGTGGAAGCTGCCTTGGTGGAGGATGGCTTTCCTACACCAACCATCCTACACAGGTACCCGGAAATCCAGACCTCAATCAATGGCCCGCAAGGCCGTCTTTTGAATGTACGTATGTATGAATCGTATCTCGCCCAAATTCGAGAGCTTTCGACGCGTTCTGCGCGCGATATGTAACCATGAAATTTTGTTTTAAAAGAAATATAAAATTTTTTACATAAGGGCGGTTTGGGGAAGACAGGTTGGTTTTAGTTACAAAGGATGGTAGGCATCTTTCTCCCTGGGTTTAATAAGCATGTGAGGTTAAGAAATGTTCTCTTATCATGGTATCGGAGTTCCACTAGAAATCACGAATGAGGCACGATCTCATAATGCAAGAGTCAACATCCACATAAACGACTCACTACTATTTACTTATGCAACGATGCATACACAACATGTTTAAAAACTAAACTCCAAAAATAAAATAAAAATAATCACAAGATTCCTAATAAAGGGTTAGCGTTTGGTTGATTACAAAACAAAGGTGTAATGGGATTTATCTCCAAGTCATATTAGCCATAGCTTGTGGATTGCTGATGGTGTTGCTGTGGTCGAAAGGACTCCCGAGTCTTCCACCTGATGACTCGTTGTGGGGAGCTTTTATGACTTCAGCCTCGTTATTACCAGCTACACCTGTTCTTGTTTGTTTCTGACTTGCAGGAACAAAGCTGCCTACAATCACCTGTATAACAACCAAAAGAAAAGGAATATGATCATCTCATGGTTTAAATGACTAATGATAAAATGTCACAACAAAGTTTCTAATTCACTCAAATGTAGACCCGCAAAGACACGTTTTTTGTAGTTTAAAAAAATTGATGTGTGAAATATGGTTATCCAAAAAAAAATTTAAAAAAAAAAAAAAAAAAAAAAAAAAAGACCTCAAACTGGGACCTGGAAATATGTGGTTGGTTTTCGGTAGTTTTATGTTTTTTGATCCACTTATTGGTACTGATATTTTCAAGTTATCAGTTCTAGATCCGGTTTATTCCATTCCTAAACTGAACATACTTTATTGTTGGACATCTTGTATTCTAAACTTGAAACGACAATTTTACATCGGAGTGCAAAAATCAGTCCAGATCAACAAAACTGAAGAACCAAACAGGTACCGGCAATATGCCGTTCAGTTCTCAGTTCACGAGTGGGTTTTCCATTGACAATATTTCTGAAAAAAACCTGATCAGTTTGGCCAGGTTTGCTACCATTAAACTGATTTTTTTTTTCTATAACTTCTTAGGTTCTTATTTTTCAAGCTTGTAACAAGACATTTTAGATTTACAATTTTCAAAATATAAAACCCCCAAGTTCTAATTCAGTTTTGATCTGGTTTGGGACCAGGGCGGACCCGGAGCAATGGTAAGATTGCTGCCATATGACTTGGAGGTCACAGGGTCAAGCCTGGAAATAGCCTCTTGCAGCAGGATGTGATGATGTGGCCCACGTGGGCCTGACTGACATCCCCCAAAGCTACGCATGCAGGAGGTTCTAGGACCAGATTTGCTTTTTCTGGTTAAGCAGTACTAAATGGAACCAAAACCACTTTAGATTGGTCCGGCTCTTGGTTCCATTATTCCTAATTTTCTGGTTCCGGTTCAGTACAGATTCGGCTGCACCTGAGGAACGCCGGGAACCGCTTTCTATGGTACGGGTCAAAAGTGCCACCTCTACTTTCTAATTTTATTATTCAGTGGAAAGGGGAAAAGAAACCTGAACAGGTGAAGCAGCAATTAGGAGGCCAGCCACATTACCACCTAAAACACGACCATCTGGACCAGACAGTGCCACGCTTAACCCGCCCGTTCTACTGCGTTGACCATCAATCTCAGACACCATAAATGAACCACAAAGAGATAGGATCTCAAAACTTCCCTGCATTATCACCAACAATATAAATAGCTTTTACACGCCAAAATTTAATGAACCTACATATACTGGGGATGCACAATTCAACCAATTTAACTTGAAATTCTAGTAAAATGGAAACGAGTCAAACAGGCTTAAAGTCGCCCGAAGTGTAATTTCAATGCTTGAAGCCTTTTATTCTTAAAAAATGAATTATTGTAATAACATGGGTTTGTAATCACAATATCACATCCAACATGTTAACTATTTATAAGACATGGACAAAAAGATGTTTGTTGGCAAGCCCGACATGTCTCTCGAGCGACACTACAAACAGCTTGTTTCAAGCAGACTTGTTTAAACCCATTACATGACCCATCCCCACTTTTCCACCTCTAGCATATTGTTTGCTATAGTTCATCTGGTTGAGGTGAATGGAAAAATTCAGAAACACCTAGACAAACCTCATATGTGACAGTTCCACCAGATGTTAATTGCCTAAGTGTAACATTAGACACGGCCCCATTTGCCGACAGAACACACAGAGCTCTAGTGCTATTCTGTGAGAACCACATCATTTTTACCAATACATCCTGTGCAAAAAAAAAAAATCAATTATGAAAAATGTTAGATTGTTCTAGTTTAGAAATTAGTAGTAAAATTTCTATAGTGCCTTAAAGCAAATTCTACTTGTTCCATGTAACTGGTGAACAAATGCACACTGAAATTTAAGTTCCAAAAATGATACCGCAAATTGACTTTTTCCGTGTGGTGTTATCGATGATACTTGTTAGCTAGTTTTTGTGTTGAACACTTGACGCAATTTATCTTGATTGGTAAATATTGATGTGTTTACTTGTACTTTGTAAATTGTGTAGGTGTACATGTGTAACTAAGACCTTGCGAACAATTTCTCTCCACATAGGCAATATGACATGATGAAGTCAATATAGACGGGTTAAAATAACACCTTTTGGCAACTAAAATTATTTTTAATAAATCACTTGAAGTTTGATTTTGCAAATATAGGCAATCCTAAATGCCTCCTAATCAAGAATTGTTAATGCTTTATAACCCATTGTGTCCTTTTTTGTCAAATTGTCAAGCACCGTCAAATGCTCATCACTGCAAATTCATTAGCTCCAATGCACAATAATATATTTTATCTACTCTATTATGCGTATTAAATAGAAAAATTATGCATGTGCAATTGTGAATTAGGCAATCCTAAAGAAATTTAGTAATGGCTTTTAGTAACATTAGATTTGGAAAAAGCTTTTTGTAACAAGTAAAATTATTCCTGTTGCGTTATCAATTTCAAGAATGAGGTGTAGTATTCAAAAAGGTAAACATTAACGGACCACACCAAAGAAACATAAAAGGGTCACGGATGCACCTCTCCAGGTTTAACATCAAGGATATGCGGCATGAACCCCACTCCTGGTGAACCTGCAAATGATTTTTTTTCCACATAATAGGTAATTCTAATGACATTTAGTAACTGCAGTAAGTAATCAATCTCTACCGTAAGTCTATAACAAAGAAAAAAAGATTGCTCAGACCAGAATTATCTGTTCACAAATAGTGTCTTTTTTAAAAGGTGAACCTGTGAATTGTTACATGTAGTGCATTTCTCAAGAGGTGACAAAACTAAATTAAGTAAATGTGATCCAGGCAAAGATTTTAACTGTCTTACTGGTGCAGAATAATTCACTCACAAAAGGCCAACACAAAATGTTGCAATTAATGTCACTTCTATTGTCCTATGGTAGCACATAAACAACAGCAGAATAAAAGAAAAGAAAACCAATGTAGAAGAAGTGAATCATTAGGGTAGCACTAACTTTAATCGGCAAGAGAATTGAACAAATAAAATATTTATGTGAACCCGCAAAGGTTAAGTTTTTTTCATATATAACTGAGATACCATCAATCCAGTCCAAATGAGTGTTAAATTTATCAGTCAATGAAGATCGTGTCGTATTAATGTCGCGTGAACCATGTTGATTTGATAAAAACTTAAATCTCATCAAACAAAGAGAGATTTCATCCTATTGAATCCATAATCCATATACTATCAACTCCAGTTAACAAGCTATACAACACTAAATATATCTCTAAATTTAAGAGAATTGAACAATAATAGGACATTTAAAATAAAATTAAAAAAGAAAACAGCTAAATTTTGAGCACAATATACTTGCTAAATGCTAATGCATTTGACAGGACTTATAAATGTAAGCATAGACTCAAGCTTAAACTCGTTTGTCTAACTCAATAAGCAAATTTAAGGGTGGATTTCATATATTAAAGATGCCTCAATCTCATGTTCATAGTTAATTCCCATTAAGTTTTTAAATAAGAGATTATACTCAAAGTTTTCATGCTTTATAATCATTTCACCAAAGTAAGCACCATACATTACAACAGAAACAAATAAAATAAACATAAACTTCGATCCCAAGACATAATATTAATCTTGTTCAACTAATTGACTAAACAATTGTCGATCATGGCAAAAGTTAACAAACATATACACGTTGCCTAGATTTCATCAACCATCTAAAAAGTGAAAAGATGTATAAAAAAGTTAAAGAATTTAAGAAACTAATGAAACAATAAGATAATATCATACCTGAAGCAGCAGGATGTTGCTTATTCAAAGAACCAGGTGGTCTCCCCCTCGGCTTCTTCCCGGAGGACAATGCCGGAGAAGAGAAACCGCTAGCTCCACCGGCAGCCGGAGAAACAGAAGCCTCCGGCGCATACTTCCTCGGCCTCCCTCTCTTCCTCTTCACAGCTACGCCACCGCTTCCGTCGACTCCGGCCGCCACCACCGCCATAGAGTCATCTTCACCGGCGGCGGCGTTAGGGTTGTTGTAAGTCGGTGATGGTGACGGTGTAGGTCGGGTGATGGAGGTGTACATGGGTGTTTGATCAGTGGTGTATGGTAATCGCATGCTGTTCGCCATTGTTGAAGCTTCGTATGACATGATTTCTTCGTCTGCTGAGGGAATTGAAGTTGTTTTTCAACAAAATTCATTCATCAGCCCTAAATTATACCATGATAGGTTGAAGGGGTCAATTGATTTTGAATTTTGAATAAACCCAATTCTAATCTTTACGGACTCATTTACTTCACTTTGGAATGTTTTTTTCATGTATTCCTGAGTCATTCGTGATTTTCATTCGATAAATTTGGAGAAATTTGAGATATGTTTTTTTTCAAATTAAAAGAATTTTGTAATTAACTTTTACCGGTATTCAAAAACGGATATCTGAACTTCGGATATTTAAAAATTCAGATAATGGAATTAATATCCGAATTCAAATTCGATATTTCTTATATCCGAAATTTTTGGATTTAAATGATATCCGAATTCAAAAAAAGTATGTATTATTTAATAAATTTTATAAATATTTAATAAATTTAATTAAAAAAGTTTTCCAAATATTCGAATTTTTAGATATATTGGGTTTAGATTTTCGGATATTTTTGAACGTCCCTAAGTATCCGAGTATCCAATGGCACGCGTCTATTACTCAATGATCTCATACTCGTTAAGTATCTATCAAGTAATTATATTAACGTTAAACACAAACTCTTTGGTGTGAAGGGAACTATTGTAGCTAAAGGTGCATTTTGTTAAGCTTGTGGTATAATTTTTTTATGCACATCTTTTTTGTACATCTTGATATTTTGATAGAGATGGTGTATTTGCTGGTGACATGTGACATAAAAGCAGTGGTCATTGGGCTCCCATTTTAGTCTGTGGTGTTGACAACCTTTTACATTACGATTATATTTGGTCAGTGCATTGAGGCGATGACCGCCACCTTGCTGTTTTCGTCTGTGGTGTTAGCAACAATTCAAATTCCGACTACATCTGCCCGGTGCATGGAGGCGGTGGTTGCCATTACATACCAACTCTTTTTGCATGAGGGAAAATATTGTTGCTAAAGTCGGCCTTTCATTTATGTACGATCTTAGGCGGATCTGTGTTTGTTGTTGTTTTGATCGTGACATCTCAACCAAAATCCACCATTATCGTTGCTGGCCTTGTGATTACATGGGTTGCCTTGGCAGCGATCTTATGGTTTTTTAATCTTCATGGATGTTGCCAGTACTGTGAATTTATACTTTGGTCATGGATGTCACCGGAGGCCCACTGTGACCGCCTTTGGTTTTCGATCCGTTGACCTATGCTTTTACGGTTGTTGAGCCTAGGGTGTCGGAGGCGATGTTGGCGGTGGGTGTCGTTGGTGGCCGTATGTGTACTCATTGGCTATGTCTACGTTGGTTTTTTCACTAAATCTTTTGTGGTTCAATGATGTTTTGGTTAATGATGTTAAACTTGGGTTCATCTGAGACTATTCTGGTCGGTGGTGTTAAAAGTAAGTTTATCTAAGATCGTTCAATGTCGGGTTTTCTTTCAAAAATACGTGTATGTCTCGTTGAAGGTCCTTTGGGTCACTGATGTTGAACTTAGGTTCATTTGAGACCGTTTGGGTTGGTGAAGTTGAATGTAGGCTGCATCTCTCATTTGGGTTGATTCGTTTACTATTATGGTATTGGTTTTCATGTCATTAGTATTGTTGAAGTTCTTTTGGGGTCCCTATGTCCATGAATGTGCATGCAAATTCATCTGATACCATTTTGGATAAAAAAAATTATGTGTTTGAATGTCACGACGAAACATTAGTATGATTACTACTTATTTACTATGTGTTAAGTATATTTGTTAGTTTGCTAAACCCTATTGATATCTAAATACATTAGTTGAATTTTTTAAATTTTCAAATAGCATAGTTTGTATATTAATTATAAAAAAAGAAAATAGATATAAATATTACAGGCGTGGTTATGGTAAACGAGTATAATTGCTATGGGCAATCAAAGAGGTATCATTAGTATCTTACTTGTCTTATACAAGCGAAAAAAAAAATTGATGGTACATTTAGTGGGTGTTTGAGATTGTTTTTTTTTTTTTTTTCTTTTAACTTATTAATTTTTGAGAAGTTAATAAATCAAAAAAAATATTTATCAAACCCAAAAATACTTTTTAAATTGACTTTACATATAGGGTAAAAAAAAAATTTTAAAAAATAAGAAGTGAGTTATTTATTAATTTTTGAAAACTACTTTTAATCCAAATTCTTATTATACCCTTTATTACCTACTATTAACTCCCCTCATTTTTAAAAGCATGTCATTTTTTATCATTTTACAACATTTTAATCAATGTTTTTAAAACCGGACCGGACAATAAACCGGACGTCTTACCGGTCCGCTGGTTGGACCGGTTCAACCGGTCGGACCGGATATAAGAACCGGATAAAATTATAATTATTTTTTTATAAATATATGTAAAAATTACAAAAAAGTAAAAAATTATATTTAAAAACCAGTTCAACCGGTCCGACCCCCTGTTCGACCACTGGTTCAACCGGTCCGACCGCCGGTTCGACGTTAAAACGATTTGAAGCACCGAACCGGACCGGATTGGAGTCCGGTTCCCGGTCCAACCGGTCGAACCGGCCGGTACAGTCCGGTTTTCAAAACCATGATTTTAATTTATAAGTTAATCCAAACACTTTTTAAAATCTCCTTTTGAAAAGTCATAAGTTAAAAATGAGTTTTTGTCAAAAGTCTTTTTTCAACTAAAATAAACAATCCCAAATAGGCTCTTATCATAAATTCACACTCGAATTACATTTGTTTTCACTAGATTTCGCTTGTATGTTTTTATTTTCATTCATAATTATTATTGTTAGCTAAATCAAGTGTGAATCAAATCTATGTATTTAATGATTACTAGGGTCTTCCCCTCCGCGCGTTGCGGCGGGAACATCTTCTCATGGTGTTATTGATCGATAATTATGGAATGCGTTTGGCCGATTCATCTATTGTTAATTGAACTATTAAAGAGGCCCTTAAAGTACCAAAGGGATTTCAAGTTATACCTAACTCATAGAGTTATTTATATGGATTAGTGTTGTACTTCAAAATAAACATAAGCTTCATACTCATGCTATAAATATGTGCTTTTGGAAAGGTCAAGTAATCAGGTACCAGCTCGTTTTGTTTCAATGGCAGGGTTATATGTCCGTTTTAGACAAGAGTATTGTATTCTAAGAAGTTTTTTTTGCTTCATCGAATATTGTTGCTGAAGCACTTCCCGTGCCTTCAGCGATAGTGGCATCCTAAATACGAAACCTGTTTGTTTAAACTTAGTACATGTAATACCACCTTTGAATGACGTCTTCTTGCAGGTGAAGATTCCACCTTCAAGTTCAGTCATTTTCTTCTTTTCATAAGTAAATCACCATGTTCATTATCATCTATAGGTGATACAACAAACAAAAAGGCCCGATGACAATAATAATGCAATTAATATGTTTTTAAAACATGTTTTTATCTGTTTTCCGCAGAAACTAAGCTATTGGTTTTAAAATCACTTATATTCATGAAGTAGATATTAAAGCAAGCAATTATATAGACTACTTAGGGTCAAATTTTAAGGAAGTCCCCTCTCAAATCACCATCACAAACCTTGCCTAGACACATGTTAGTAATTTATCTGAATTCGAAAGTAATCCAAAAAAATAGAAATAGGACAGAACTTTGCAAAGTATCACCTCACTCCTACATGGGGTAAATATTTCATGTTAAAGAAAAGAGACAAAAACTGTTTAACAACATCTATTCTGAATCATTGTAGACATATGTAAAAATTATTACACAACAAAAAACCATATAGATTTGTAGCTCCTGGTATTTGCTCATGAATCATGATTATCACACTTTGAAATTACAAATCATACATCTGTATGTTAAGAAATATTAAAACTCAAGCAGAAGGTAAGTGTGAGAAATAAAACAGATGTAGATTAAAACAATTAAAATGTGTTACTTGCAAAACAGAAAATGAAAATATAACCAAGACTAACAAAACTTTAATAATAAACTACATCTAACTCAGCAGAAGGGCTTAAAGAGTAGCTATAACAATAACCAAACCAGCTTGATTCGATCCGTTTCAACCCAAATTCATTTTAACTTGTTTGTAACAGAAACTTCAACTACTAAGAATGTTTATAAGTAAGAATCCAAATGCATCAATTTCAATGTGATCTTATTACAGCAAACACAGCATACTGCCCATAAATTTTGAAGTTCATCAAAAGGTATAAACATACTAAATATTAATAATCAAACAATAGGTCTGTAGTTGAATAGTGATGTTGGGAATAATGAACATAATGACTTTGCGTAAATATAAACAGACAGCACACCACAAATGCAAGATCCAAACTACAATCTTCTAGACAGCAATTTGGGTTGAAACGGGTCGAATCAAGCTGGTTTGGTTATATATATTTCATGGTATCATTTGTCTTTAAGACAGAAGTTCTACGCTTATACCAAGGCAGGAATTAAAGAGCAAACTATTAGACATTTTCCGTGTTAACGTCTACATCGACCCCAAACGGTCCAAGGCACACTATCGTTTTCCTAGTGCTCAAAAGGCAACCGAATGACCGCTGAGGAAAGGATTCCTGTGATTGTACAACATTAAAGGACTGTTGTCGCTAATAGATGGATGGCTAAACAAAGACAGTGATATAGGAACTGCACCTAATTTAGACGAACTATGGTTCTAAGGGTGTGTTGGATGTACTAATCGACGAAGGTTCTGGTTGTGAAGATGCATAACAGATTGCATCCTCGGCCATACCCGTAGGAGCATGATTTATACATTATGAAACAAAAACTTCAACTAAATAAAAAACCATGTTCAAATTTACTTAGAACAACAACTACCACGTCAACACCACAAAGACATCAACATTTAACAACCTGGGTGGTACACATCTAATGCATTATTTTTGTGTAAATGGTTGGACTAATTTCAGTAAACAAATAATTAAAGCATAAAATAAGAAATAACAATAGAACATGCAATTCAAGTAGATACCTTATTTCATTGAACGGATTTCAACAGCCAACAACAACGTTATAGCTTCCAATGCACAAAATCATTTTCCTCAGAACGTAAGAACTGGAGTGATGGAAGTGGTGGAAAGTCATCGGGTGTATCACACTAATTAGGTAAGGAGGTTTCACCATGGGGGCTTTTCTTTCTCGATCAAGGCTCTAATTGAAGGCAAAGAAGATGGAAACCGATGAACGTCGTCAAATGTAAGCTCACGAAAGCTTCACTCTCGCTCTCTATGTGGTTGCCTATTGGTGGTATCGATGCCTCTGAATACCTTTGTCTTCATCGTACAATCTATCTTCGTTCTTCGTCTTGTGCACGTGAAATTCATAGAATAACCGCCCGGATTTGGTTGAATCTCGATCATGTAAGTCTCGATCAGGGTGTAACCACCACAACCCTTAGCATGTGGTTAGCAATTTGTTCTATCACCGGCTTTGAACACCTTCGCCTTCATATAACCAGATTTCATTTTCACTGCTATCGAATAGCCACTGTGAAATCCTTAGAAAAGAAAAAGTCCTAGCATCGTAGGAAGAAATGGTAAAGTTACTGACAAAAGGAGGACATTTTCTAAGGAAGCATAAGCTTGTACCCTCACGCATTATTTGACAGTATAATACTATTCATTCACCATGTCTTTTAATTATAGGAGTAATTTGGTTCCATCACTATGGATCTTCCATCCTTGAGGAACAATAGCTTCTTCTAGCTCTCCAAATTCAAAAGATCATCCTTCTGAATTACTAATAAACACAAAAGGGAGGTGTAAAGAAAAACAGAGGATTACAAACTACAATATTACATCAAAACAAAAATAAATTTCGTCAGAACCAACTTCACAAAATGGGATAAAGAACATGCATCCTAAAAGTGCTAAAAAACATACCTGAGAATAATATGAAGTTGTGAAGATCTTGAAGACTGAATTTTAAATTGAAGAACCCAAACCGTAAAACAAAAACATCAATAGTTAATTTTGGGAGCGAGCTGTATATATTAGAGCCCCCCTCACCACCACCACCGCTATCTCGTTGTTTGATGGTGGAAATTCTTGAATTGATTAGGTTTTGAAAGTAATGAAGCTTGATGAAGGAGGAATAACACCACCGCGAAACCCAATGCCTCTCAAATCATCTCTGTTTCTTTTTCCATTCTCTCTCCATCTGTCTCTTTCCTTTGTATGAGCAGATGCCACGAAGAAGATTTAAGCAACACGTGGCAGAGCATAAACAAAACAACATAACATCAAATTCCCACCGTAGATAATGAAATGAACGTCCAAGATTTTGAGATTTACTATTCATTTGGTTTGTCTTTTAATAGTATATAATTTTATTGGATTACAATGGTAACATAAGGCGACCAATCCACTGGTCTCAATCGAATTAGATTTTTATGTTATTTTTCATATTATTAATTTTTTTATAATGTTTTTGTTATTTACTTTTTGCTATTAAAAACTTCCGGTCACATTGATTCTTAGAGTTCTCATAAAAAAAAAACTTATCATTTGAAACCTCCCCGACACAATTAATATAAAGTATAAAAGATTTGAAGAAAAAGAAATACAAATAATTTAAAACGTAGTCCAATTATTTGGTTCACCAAGTAGACCAATTCAAATGAAAACTATCCAAGTGGGCATCACCAGACATGTTTTTTTTGACTAATTACTAGTCCAACTAGTCAATTAGGTTATTCTTAGATATGTTCAAGCGGTTTAGATTTCAACTCATTCAGTTTTGAATTATGTTGGGGTCTACCTGATAACTAAATCAACCTGAATCAGAAATTTATTTAAACGAACTGAAGAAACCGTCTAAACCAATTGAATCTGTTGATTCGTTCTGGACCTTCTGGTTATCTGATTAAAGCGGTTCTTAGACAGTTTATTCGTTAACTAATCTAAAACCAAATTCACAATTTAGATACCGTTTAGGAATCGAACCAAAAACCAACGATTTCTTTTTTCAGTTATACATACGATTTAGTTTCTACAGGTGGTTGGTATTTTCTCTGTCATATCGAGGTTGGATAGTGGCTAGTGCCTTGCTAGTCCTATTTTTTATAATATAATGAAATTGGCTGTTAAAAAAAATACGATTCTGTTTTTGTATTTTTATTTTTTTATTTTTATCTCACACTGGAACCTATTATGTAGCATGGCTCCAAAGGGGCAAATCATGACGACCTTGCGGTTCAAGTAAACCGTGCTTGTTCATCAAGTTCCGAGAACAAAAGTCAAACTCAATACACGGGTATATATATACCCCAATTTCCAACAGCAATTACTCGTGATTCCTACTATTAAAGCCCTAATTCCTCTCACCCATCTCCTGTTATCTGAATCTATCTCAATTGTTCAATATTTTTCGCGCTTCGTCGTGTTCACAGGTTCGTTATCTGTTCCCTCTGCAATTTTAACTAATTTTATGTGTTCTTATCATCTTTAACTTATGAATTACCTAGCAATGAAGATTAGAATCGATATTGGTTGTGTTAATCCAAAGAAACGATCAAGATGGTAGCGATTGTTTCTTGTTTAGAGGTTGATGAAATGGTCTATTTTGGGAATTGGGGTTTTCGTATTTTAGTTGATACAATCATATTCATTTTGATATTGATGTTCATTTTTAGATAGATATATCTGCTGTAGGAGGTTGGTTGAATCCCCTAAACTGAAGATTTGTTTATAGGTTGTGTTTGAAGGTTTCTGGCGTCTAGAACCATTTTGCATCCATTTGGTTGTCATTTCACCATGGCTACAAGTAAGCTAACTTATACCTTCTCTATGCTACTTTTCATTTATGTCAATGATGTTGTTTAGTAGTCGTTTTTCTATATGGACATTTTGTATGTCATACACATTTATAAGGTTTAATGGCTCCTACTTTGTTTGGGGAACACACCTCTCATCTTTAATAATGGTGGTTTCTCAAAATTACATGTGGTTATGATATGCTAAACAATTTACAGCATGCTATAAACCTTGCCTTCCAAAGATGCGCTGGTGCACCAGCAGTGCTCACATCTCTGATCTCACCCTCCATTGACCAAAACCATTTGTATAATTGTATCATCAAATTCTTCACAATCAAACCTCATATCATGATTGTAGTTTCTATCTCTCCTCAACCTCAGCCCTAATCAAGGGTATCATACCATTGTTTGAAATCAGAAATGAACTCGCTTAACAAAAGACGAAATTAACAAAGATGATTTAAAGAACTCTTTATTGATGAAATTGGGACTTGGGAGAGCCCCATAAAAAATTACAATGGAAAAAGGACTGAAACAGGCAACAAGAACTCCCTCTCTTCCAACCAAACCACATTCCTCGCTTTATTATCAACTAATCTTTTAGTAACATACATTAGCAGCTATACCTCCTGAAGCATTAAGCCTTTACACTTAACACTATCCGGATTACACACTACTCAATAAGACCTAACAGTTAGTACTTATTTCTGAACTTAACTATGATAATTTATAGAAAGTAAAGTTAATTCCCAGGGTGTGTGGAAATTTCATTTTGTTTTTAAGCTACTCCCCTAATGGCGCATCTGTTTTTCAGGGCTACGATTTGAAAACTCATGTGAAGTTGGTGTATTCACAAAGCTGACCAATGCTTACTGCTTGGTAGCAACTGAAGGCTCTGAAAACTTCTACAGGTTTGTTCATGTGATAGGTACTGTAATATATTATTTATGAACACGTTACAAGAAGTTGGATGTGTGTTTGCAGCGTTTTTGAGTCTGAGTTGGCTGATGTTATTCCTGTTGTTAAAACTTCCATCGGTGGTACAAGGATAATTGGAAGGCTTTGCATTGGTAGATACTTCACAAGCTTTATCAGTAAAATGTTACAACATGCTCCATTGCTCTATCATCTTTGAGTACTGATTTGAGATGTTCTTTTGTAGGAAATAAAAAAGGCCTTCTCTTGCCTCACACTACTACTGACCAAGGTATGGTCATATTACAATAGTTTTATTTGGAATATCAAAATAATCATATAAACTCATCAACCTCAAGATTTTAAATTCTGCAAACAATCATCTGAATTGTAAGATGTATCCCCAACTTCTGTAAGTGAGATTACATTAATTTGATTTCATTTCATATGGTTTGATCTACTTATAGAACTTCAACACTTGAGGAACAGCCTGCCTGATGCAGTTGTTGTAAAACGTATTAACGAGAGGTTATCTGCTCTTGGTAATTGCATGGCATGCAATGATCTTGTTGCTCTTACACATACTGATCTTGACAAGGTAACCACTATAAATATTATGTTAGCCGACCCTAAGAACATTGATTTTAAAAAGTGCAAGATGCTCTGAGATGCTTAGGTCCAGAATCCAGGTATCCAGGGCATGAGGCGTTGCTCTATGTACAGCCAAATATGCTTTATGTACAACCAAAACTGTATTTTCCTCATCTCTTTTACAAATCGCCTTTGTTCATCAAGTAAATTTTCCATAATCTATTCACCCTTTTGGTCACTTTTACATATATCTCCTTCTAGTACTGAGGTGCTTTGCTAATCGCCTCGCACCTGAGGCACACTTTTTATAACCAATCTAAGAACAAATCCAAAAATATTAACTTTTGGCTACAGTTTTCTTCCTGGCAATTATTTTCTGAACAAACTTGGGTGAAATTTGTTTTCAGGAAACAGAGGAAATGATAGCTGACGTTCTTGGTGTGGAAGTTTTTAGGCAGACAATTGCAGGCAATGTTCTTGTGGGAAGTTATTGTGCATTTTCAAATAGAGGTGGGTTGGTTCATCCCCACACATCAGTTGAAGATTTGGATGAGCTGTCAACCCTCCTGCAGGTCCCTTTGGTCGCAGGCACGGTTAACCGTGGTAGTGAAGTCATTGCGGGTGGGTTAGCCGTTAATGACTGGACTGCATTTTGTGGGTCAGACACTACTGCCACAGAACTTTCGGTGATTGAGAATGTTTTCAAGTTGAGAGAAGCTCAATCCAATGCTATTGCTGACGACACAAGGAAGTCGTTAGTTTCCACTTATGTTTAAATCAAAATCAAAACTTACTATGTTACTTTTTTTGTGTTGTATGTTGTTGAAAGGTTCAAGTTGTCTATCTCTCCTCCATCTGTATACACATCTACGTATGCGTTTAACTTTTGTATTAAATTTTGAAGCTAATATTTTAGATATATAAGGTACAACTCACGGTTTATGATTTGAAAAGCCAACTATCTATGTTTATTATTAATTCTTTTTTCATTATAAAAAAATATACCAAACCATTTTCATTATTAAAAATATTAATATAAAATACAGAAAACCAGTTTAATTTACCGTTTTTAAAACCTAGTTAGCAATTTAGTCTAAAATACTTTTCAAAACCAAAAGAATCGGAACACAAACAATAAAAATAAAATCCAATTTGACCCATAAAATTTATTGTGGGACTTCTACCCATAACAACGTGATTAAAGAGGGAACAGAATTTAGGCAGCAATTGAACAAACGTTCATTATCCCCATGGTATGTATGTGTCCATTGTCCAATTTCCACGTTTATGGGAGAATTATCATTAAATTTAGGATCTTCATTCGAAAACATCAGACCCCATGAAATCATTACAGATGATCGTTGTCCAATGAATACCATGTTGTCCGGAGTCCACATGTAAACCCTCAAGAACTGGTATTTGTTATGACCAGGGACCATCCCTCTTCTTTCTCCCCCCATCTCTCTCTCTCATCACTATTAACAAATCACAAAATTCAAAATTTCTAACTTTCTTTATGACCATGTGGGTAGATATGTGATGGGCCTTCTCATGCAAGTGTTTCACTAGTGCATTACTACCTGCATACCTACCATTTTCTTGAACCTTGATGAATATTGCTTTGAGTATGGTTGTTCCCAGGTGAGTTTGGATGCAATTTTATAGAACCCTAAAGTTTTATAGTCAGCATCATCACCAGAATGCTTTAGATTCCTTGCTGAATTTTTCATTCATCTGTTCTTGAAGCACCCTTTTGTTATTGTACTATATGAAAGAAGTATGAGCTCCATCACATTGGTTGATCTTTATTAAGTTCATAGTTCTGTGGAATTGCTTGATTCTACATTTGATTATTGATCTTTTCTTCTGAAATTGGTTTAGTCTTGGTTTAAATTTTAGTTGTTATGTTTTTTACATTGGATGTGTATTTGTATGCTAAATTCATCCATGAATAGCACTTGTTGCTTTAGATTCATATGGTAATACCAAAGGGTCTGGATACACATTCCCATTTTGCTGTTTTTAAATTGGAAAAAAAAACATAGATTCAAATAATGTTTAACTGGCATTTAGATTCAACATATCTCTTTGTGAAATCATGAAGGTACAACAATTGGATCACTTTCAAGAGATCTTGTTGATGTTCATACATTTAAAGAGCGAAAATGTCAAAGGGAGCTGTGTTTGTAGCCTTTGCTGCTGCAATTGGCAACATGTTGCAAGGATGGGATAACGCCACCATCGCAGGTACATAGGATAGCAAAAGTAATTTCACAATTTTGTTTGTAAATCTTTGATATTTTTGGTAACCATGATAGCCCGTTAGGCTGGTAGCCTACAATGTGCTAAGTCAAGAAACCGATAGAAGCAGATTAAAACATAAGTTCTTTGCTTTTAGGGAATCAGACGTTTATTATAATCTTTAATATTTATCATAATCTAATGGTGCAGGAGCTGTTCTTTACATAAAAAAGGAATTCCATTTAGAAACACAACCTACAATTGAAGGGCTAATTGTGGCTATGTCCCTTATTGGTGCAACAGTGATAACTACATTCTCAGGATCTGTATCAGACGCTATTGGAAGACGTCCAATGCTCATAATTTCTTCAATGTTTTACTTTATTAGTGGTCTAGTAATGTTATGGTCTCCAAATGTTTATGTTTTGTTAGTAGCAAGACTTCTTGATGGATTCGGCATAGGTCTGGCTGTGACACTTGTTCCTCTTTATATTTCCGAAACTGCCCCTTCGGATATTAGGGGACTATTAAATACTCTCCCACAGTTTACAGGTAGTATTGGGATGTGTTTAGCGTACACAATGGTGTTTATTATGTCATTAAAATCCAATGCCAGTTGGAGGGTAATGCTAGGGGTCCTTTCTTTACCTTCCATTGCATACTTTATATTGGCCGTGTTTTTCTTGCCCGAATCTCCACGATGGTTGGTTAGTAAAGGTAAGATGAATGAGGCTAAATCCGTCCTGCAGGCGCTTCGTGGCAAAGAAGATGTCTCAGGTTCGTTTCTTGAATTCATTCTATTACCGTTAGCCCCCAAACGACTCTTCAGTTAACTTTGGATTAAAAAGCGGTTTATTAAAGTATAAAACCACCTGGCTGTTTTATTTTTCAGGTGAAATGGCATTACTAGTAGAAGGTCTAGAAGTCGGAGGTGAAACCTCTGTAGAAGAGTATGTGATCAATGCTGACAATGAGCTCAGTGAAGATCACGTCAAAGAGAAAGACGAGATCAAGTTATATGGTGCAGAAGAGGGTCAATCATGGGTCGCTAAGCCGGTCAGGGGCCAAAGTTCTTTATTCATGGCTTCACGTCAAGGAAGCGTGGTTTCACACATGATTGATCCAATGGTGACTCTATTTGGAAGTGTGCACGAGAAACAAAATGAAAACGGAAGCATGATATTTCCAAATTTTGGAAGCATGTTTCATGGCGAACATAAGCCCGAGAACTGGGATGTAGAGAGCAATCACGAAAAAGGGAATCTATCTGGGGATGAAACCGATGATAATAATGTAAAAAGTCCATTGCTATCGCGTAACTCAACAGGTGTAGATAAAGACATGATTGCCCCCGTTTCAAGGGCTAGTATGTTGAATGCGGTGCAACCAGGCGAGACGACTAATGCCAGGGGGATTGGTGGTGGGTGGCAGTTGGCCTACAGAAAGACTGAAGATGGTAAAAAAGCTGGTGGGCTTCAGAGGATCTACTTGCACCAGGAGGGTGGTGGTGAGTCCAGACGCGGGTCAGTTGCTTCACTCCCTGTTCCAGGTGACGGTGATGCTGTTCGAGCCTCCGCTCTTGTCAGTAGATCAGTTCTCTGTTTAGATGATGCAACGGGTCAGAACCCAATCCAGTCGGGTGTGATCAAGCCACCCCCATCTACCAAACAAGGGACAAATTGGGCTGATCTTTCAGAACCTGGTGTCAAACAAGCACTGATTGTTGGTGTTGGGATCCAAATACTACAACAGGTGAACCATTTTGTTTAATTACCCATTTACTTATAATTGGGTCGATCTGTGCGGTGTTTCATCTTAGCGGGTCAAATTAAAAAAAAAGAACTAAAAGGAGAACGGGTCAAATAAGTCAAAAGTAAGCCAAAGTCTATTTTTGATGCTTACAACCTTTTTAATCGAGCTATAAATTATTATTGTCATGATATTGTCTTTATAATCATAATCAACATGTTAGTAATTTATGGAAGACTTGAATAAATGGACAAAAAAGTGTTTGCGACCCGTTTTTACTCGTACCAAATTCTAAGAGTTTCTAACCTTTTGACACGACACACTCATTATGCCACCTCTACACTTGATCTTTAGTTTCCTTTGAAAATGGTTTTATTAACGGGCTTCGTTTTTGTCCAAAACAGTTTTCTGGAATTAATGGCGTTTTATATTACACTCCTCAAATTCTTGAACAAGCCGGGGTAGGAATTCTTTTGGGTAACATGGGCATTGGTTCAGAATCAGCTTCTTTTTTGATCAGTGGTGTCACAACACTCTTGATGCTTCCTAGCATTGGCGTTGCAATGCGACTTATAGATGTAGCCGGCCGAAGGTAAATTTTATAGTTCATATTTTCACAAAACTACAGAAATATCACACTCCGTATGTTTTGTGCAGGATGCTGCTTTTGGCTACACTACCTATTCTTTTGGCATCACTCATTGTGCTAGTTTTGAGTAATATCATTTCATTAGGATCAGTTGTTCATGCAGTCATTTCCACCATAAGTGTTGTAGTTTATTTCTGCACATTCGTGATGGGCTTTGGGCCGATCCCCAACACACTTTGCTCAGAGATCTTCCCTACTCGTGTTAGAGGTCTTTGTATTGCCATTTGTGCGCTTACATTTTGGGTTGGGGACATTATCGTCACTTACACACTTCCGGTGTTGCTCACCACCATTGGTCTAGCGGGTGCTTTTGGAATCTACGCGGTTGTGTGCACCATTTCTTGGTTTTTTGTTTATTTCAGAGTGCCTGAAACTAAAGGCATGCCACTCGAAGTTATCACAGAGTTCTTTGCTATGGGCGCGGCTAATAAGAAGACAAATTGATTAAAAGGCTTGAGATCAAGAATGCATGTGCTTGGATACTGAAAAGAATCGAATAAATCTATCGCTATTCGTATCTTAGTTTGTATTGAATTGTTTTTCACCTACGATTTCATCTTTGTTGAGGTCATGATCAATATGGCATATCTTTGAGAATTTCGATTACATTATATATGGTTGTGTTTGACATATTAGACCTACGTAGGGGTGTTAATGATTAAGGTTAGTTTGTCTAATCGTTTGTTATTCCATGTATTTGGTTGGTTTATTTGGTTTGTAAATTTTAAATAACTTCAACCTGAATAATCCTTTATAATCCAAATCTAAACCTAATAATTGAAAAGTATCACATACTCATGAAACCTAAACCCAAATTGGTTTGTCATGAAAGCATTTTACAACTAAATTAGCAAAATTGTTTAAATGGGAATAAGGTATACACACATCACTTATACATACTTCGCATGTTGTATGTTAAATGACGCTTAAGATATAAACTCAGACAAAAGAGTAAGTGGTTGTTTAAATGGAATCGACCAAACAAAAAAAACCATTTAAATGGTGTTACAGGATCGTCTAAATAGGTCACCGAAAAAATGTTTGTTTAAATGTTAGAATGACTTAAGTGACAAATATGGTGGACGTGTATGCAGTGTACACTGTACAACACTTAAGTTAATTAGTAGGACCCTTTAGATAAAAAGTCATGTTTCCTGCATGTTGTTAAGTGAAGGAATGATTAACCTAAACATAGAATATAAAAGAAAGTATATTAATATTCTATAAGAACACCTAAATAAATTATATCAAGTGTATGCTAAAATATATTTCTATGACAAGGTATCCACATGTTGGAGTTCCTCAGACCTGCTAGCATGTGTTAAATGAGATGAAACATTACAAAAGAAAGTTATTATATTTAATCAAATTTATTGTTTTTCAATTTATTATAAGTCTTTTCACTCCATCCATTATCAATGAAGAAATATAATATTTTTTTGCTTTTCTTGTTTTTTTTTATTATTAATTTCTAACTTTTCGGTGCAAGTTGGTTTGTCAATTTATTACTATTATTATTATTATTTTACTTTTTGCCTAGTACATTTTTGAAAAGAATTTCATAACCTTTTTGTGAAATTTTGGAAAGTATAATTGTTAAAAAAATTGGGATAAATAAGTAATTCTATATGGATTTGACTGAAAACCTTAACACTCATCCAAGACGGGATATAATGTGTAATTTTTTCAAAAATGTTTGGATTAAAGTTGTAATTTTTCATTCCTGGAGACTAAACATGTAGTATGATCAAACCACGTAGACCATTTATGCAATTTACTCTGTCTTTTATTATAAAAAAATAAAAATACATTTATTTTTCTCTTTTGATAACATGTACGTCACTTATTTACCCTTCATAATTAAAAAAATAATTTCCCAAAAAAGATAGAAATATGATTTAATTTAACAGTTATTCTATTATATTTTTGTGAGTCATTTTACATATTCACTAATCCTTAATAAAATATTTTACTTTTTCAATATTTCATAGACTTTGTGATTGTGTTGATGGTTAAAGATGATTTCAAAATTAACAAATAATTAAAACAAAATTAAATTAAAGTAGTGGACGTGACTAACCGAGGAAAATGAGATGATTAAGTGGTAATGAAGTAATCAATGATCCTTAACTCAACTGGTTAAGGTGAGATACCCATGACATTTAAATATTGTGAGGTCATGGACTCAAGTCTTACTCTGAGCAAAAATGCTCAGGGTTGAGTCAAGGGGTTTTCTCAGCAATGGGTTTCCTTCTAAGGGGGTTTGGGATGCGGTTTCGGCTGAAAAACGAATAGATGGGCCCGATTAAGATAACACCTATCATCCGAAGCAGAGTCGCACATTTGCCGTTAAAAAAAATGGTAATGAAGTAAGATTATGGAAAGCATCAATCAAATAGATAATAGAAGAGAAATGATACTTTTGATATATGGAAAATAAAAGCAATGTGTTTATTGTAATTATTAGGGATGATAACTCTTGATGTGACATGAAATAATCGAAATATGAAGTTCCTTAGTATAAGTTTAATTTCCGTATTGTATTAAAGTTAAGGTTAACGTGTCAAATTGTTTGCTATTAAGGCATTCTAGGGTATTAATTTAGTCTAAGTTTAATATTCTTACTTGTTTACTTGCTAAACTGTCTATAATATAACTAGCTTTAGTAAACCCATGTATTACACGGGTTAACAAATAAAATATTAAATATAATAAAAATTTATCAAGTATAAAATGATATTTTACGATAAAATATAATTGAAATTACTTATAGTAAGAACAATATGTAATAAAAGAATAATATGTAATAAACCAATTATATAAAATTTTTAAACTTTTGGTTTAAAACTTTTTTTTTCAAAAAAAATAATAAATATTTTGTTTCAAAACAAACCATATTAAAAAATATCATTTTTAAAAATTTTCTTATTATAAATTTTAATTATAATTATTTTTTGTTTATAAAAAATTAACTTTTTAAAAATAGTAATTTTAAAAAAGTTTGATGTTATTCTATAAAAATTGTTTTTAAAAATAACATAGATCTTTTTTTAAAATTATTAAAAAAAACTATTTTTGTTTTAAAAAAAGCTAAATAATATCATTGATAATTAAGGTAATTATTTAATAGGAAAGAGAAGCGAGAAGATTTTGATAAAAATGAATGTGGTGTCGTCACGTGTCACCCAAAGATACTATTTCATTAAAGTAAAAAGAAAAGATGTCATGGCCAATGGTTTCATCTATTAGAAAATAACAAATTACAAATCTAACAAATCTGGGTAATTTGACACATTTTTTTTTACCAAAATAACCTTTACCTTTTTAGTTTAACACAAACCATCTGACTTTTTTTTGTTGATAACATATTTCCAAGCAATCACGGATTGTCATATGACATGCTATGCGGTGCTTAAAATCTGCCACATCTTTTTTTCTCTCATTTTTTTTCACCTTAGTTTCACCTATAGGTTTGTTTGATTTAAGAGTTTTGAATAAATTATTAATAATATTATTTTTATAATTTGGTGGTATTTCTGTATGTAGAATTTGTTGGACATCACTATACAAAGTATCTTCGAAGTAGGATATCAATTCCTATAATTATAGAAGATTATTCTGTAAGTTCCTCAAGTATTTATTTATTCAATATTTATAGTATTATTTTCTTTTTGTTAAGAGACTGTTTGGTAGCCTTCTCATAATCATTAAAAGACTACATTTTAATAGTTTATAGCCTTTTAATGTTTAAAAGGTTATCATTCATATTTAAAGTTATCTTTTAACCATTAAAAATTATAAATTAAAAGATATCCTTTTAATAACTATTAAAAAAGTATCAAACATCCTTTAATTTAAATATCTTTATACATATGTATTACTAGGTTGGTATGACAAATTGACAATCAATGTTCTCTAAAAGTTGTACTACGTTGAAAGAAACCATGAAAGAAGATGACTTTTCTCATATACATGTTTTAATAATTAAATTGGTTATCCAGAACCGGAAGCAGTAAATATATATAAATGCAGCAAGTTCCTTTTCTTCTTGTAATATTTGTAATGCTGTTGACATGTCGCGAAATGATTGGTTCCCAATGTTATGTCTATGCGTCGTTATCTGTTTGGCTTATACGTACCATGGCTCATTGCGTAACATGAAATCTGGCTCATGAGGCAAGATGTGTTGCTGCACTCATAGAAGCTATTGTGTCCGACTGTCCGAGATGCATGCGCTTTTTGGTTAGAAGTATTAAAAGGTTAGAAGTATTAAAAGGTTAGAAGATTGTTTTGGTTTTTCTTTATATATTTATCATAAGTGAACCGGTTGACAAATTATAAAAGAAAGGATAATAATATTCTATAAAGTTATTTAAAATAATGTAGTGTTATAGAAAAACTGTGTTATTAAATTATTGTTTTCAACATATTAGATCATTGTGTCTGATAATTTAAATTTTCAAAACCGTGTTTTATGTTTGGAAACATTTCGTGTTTTTTTTGTCATTGTTTTTATGTATTATATAAAAAAATTTATTGCTATCCTATCATTATGTTTACATACTACAAGTATATTATAATATTATTTCATCAATGTATTTTCAGAACTAATAATTTTAGATAAACACAAATGTGTTCAATAAAACATAATTATACATTTATCATCATGTTTTATATTTTATATCATTTTGTGCTATGTTATTATTGTTTTTAATTATAAGATATATTGATTGTTATTTTATCATTGTGTTTTACATTTTAGAAGTAACAACAATGTTGATTCACTATTGCATTTTATAGATATCATCTTTTTAAAAAAAACACAATAATGTTCACGAAAACACAATAAAAAAAAATAAAACAAGGAGCAAAAAGACACAATGACTTAATTTTTTAACTTTTATATATCGATACAATATATTCGTTTTAAAGATATAATATGTTTATTTTTATTATGTTTGTTTTTATGGTATAGTTTTTATAAAAATTAATATCGTATGTAAAAGTTATGAGCGTTCAAAAAAGTAAAGAAACTTGAACAAAAGTGGCTCTAATTAAAATATCATTCCAACAACTTTTTTCTTACAATTTAATATCAACCATTAATTAAAAAGATAATGGTTAAGATATATTCTTATATTTTTTATAATTTTCTTTAGATGAATCCTTACCTTAAAAATAAATTATATAAATATATTAAGTGTATGTTAAAATATGTTTCTATGACAATATATCCACATGTTGGAATTTCTAGACCTACTAACATCTGTTTTAGATGAGATGAAGTCATAACACATTACAAAAGAAAATTATTATGTTAAATTAAATTTATTGTTTTTCAATTTCTTAGAGGTCTTTTAACACCATCCACTAAAACTAGAGAAACATAACTATTCTTTTTCGCTTTTCTGGCACTTTTTATTTTTATTTCCCAACTTTTTGTGCTAATTGGTTTCTCAATTTCTTCTTATTATATATTACTTTTTGCCTTTAAGTAGCACTTTTTAAAATAGAATTTCATAATATTTCTATTGGATTTAGAAAATTATAATTGTTAGTATCTTTTATTGTAATATATATATATATATATATATATATCTCTTTAGATAGCATATATACCGCATTTTTACTCTTTCACACCCATGTCTTCTAATTAAAATACACTCCCAAAAGATAGTTTTCTATAAATTAGTTCAACATATATTTTAGTTTCACTTTTCTGATGTTATTTTACATTTTTAGTGATCTTTTCTAAAATTTCTTAGTTTTCAATAGACAGTGTGCTTGTATTGATTGTTAAAGATGGTTTACCAATAGTTCAATACATGACAAATAAACTAGCCTAACAACCTATGTGTTAAACAAATTGAAAAAATTATATATAAAACATATTAATTAATAATTAATAATATATAATATATAATATATAAGAATATGAATATCTTTCTACTCTAATAAAAAAAATAACTAGTTATGACACATGCCAACACCATATTTTTCTCACCAAAATTTTTTTCGATTCTCTCTCCTATTAATCACATTAATTACTAATAATATTATGTAATTATTTTTAAAATTAAAATAGGTTTTAATAAATAAAGAAAAAAACTTTTTATTAATGTTATTTCTAAGAAACCTAATTCTATAAAATAAATTTTTTTTAAAACATCAAACTTTTTTAATAATACAAAATATTTTAAAATTAGTTTTTTTAAAAGTAAAACTTTTATAAACAAAAAATAATTAAAATTGATAGATATAAGAAGAAGGTTTTTGAAACGTTTATTTTGAAATAAAATTTTCATTCTATTTATAATAAGCAAAATAACAATAATTTCTTATCTTAAAATATCGTTTTATAATTAATAGATTTTATTATATTTATTCAACCCGTGTAATATACGAGTTCACTAAAGCTAGTTAGATAATATATTAGGAAGTAATTTGCAGACATAAAACATCAAATAAATACAATTATGCTTCTATTATAGTAAAAGAGTAACTAAAAGAACAATATCAACAACACATTTATTTTCACCAAAATTTTTCCGATTCTCTATATTATTAAATAATTACCTTAATTACTAATAATATTATTTAAATTTTTTTAGATTAAATATAGTTTTAAATAAATTAATAAAGAAATCTTTTTATTAATGTTTTTTTCTAAAAATCCAAATTTTTATAAAATCAATTTTTTTCTAAAACATCAACTTTATTAAAAATTCAAAATATTTTAAAATTAGTATTTTTTAAAAAATAAATTTCTATAAACCAAAAATAATTAAAAATTGGGAGTTATAATAATAAAAATTTTAATATGGTTTGTTTTGAAACAAAATGTTTAATTTCATTCGAAAAAAAAGTTTAAAAACAAAAGTTTTTAAAATGTTGATATTTATGTTTTATAATTTATAAATCTTACTCATATATAATTTCAATCATATATTATCTTAAAATTTTATTTTATACTTAATAAATTTTTATTATATTTAATATTTAGTTTATTCAACCCGTGTAATACACGAGTTTACTAAAACTATTTATTTATAATTCTCTATAAAAAGATTATCATCACTATTTAGTATAACTCAAAAATCTTATACACACACATGATTTCGTAATTGATATAAAAAAAAATAGCTAAAGAGAAAATGTAAGTTTCTTTGGATTAATGTTTAAATCTTTATATTGATTTAAGACTTAATGGAAATGATAAACTTTAATAATCTTCTTTCCATGTATACTAATATTGTTATTGAATCATATAGGTTGAAAATAGACATAACTCAATGTAATAAATTAGATAAAAATTTTGAATATTGGCTATATAAAATAATAAATACAAAAAAGACTAACTTTCAACTTGTATGAAAGTAACTAAATCATTATCTTTAAATCCTTAATGCACGTGGAATATTGAATGATTTTTAATTTTATATACATATTTATGTTATAAATA
Organism: Flaveria robusta; assembly: GCA_025506415.1. Taxonomy (NCBI): domain Eukaryota; kingdom Viridiplantae; phylum Streptophyta; class Magnoliopsida; order Asterales; family Asteraceae; genus Flaveria; species Flaveria robusta. The sequence goes on along the minus strand of CM046469.1, from coordinate 17,723,142 downwards.
TGTAAAGATCAAAGTAAATAAACTGTTAAAACATAAGTTTTATAAATGTTATAACAAAATTACTTAACGTGATGAAATTTGGTAACTAAAATTATAGCGTGATTGTATATAAGATCAAGTTTGGAGCTAATATCTAAAAGCATGCTAATCTGTTCAAAATAAAAAAAATATCAAAACATCCATTTAAAAATCATCTTGTATATATGTTTCGGATTTAAAATATAAATGCAACTAATTCAAATTGTATAATACTTTTATTTCCTGAAAACAAATTAGAATAAAATCTAGGAGTTTGAAATTACTGTTTTCATATTCGTATACTTTCCAGATGTAAAGTATTAATGAAAATAGTTCAAATTTATAGGCCTATTATTACGTATCCAACCAAATAAAGAAAAAATGTAGGCTTTTTGTTTTCACGTTGACTTTTTTCATTTAAGATATTCATAAAAATTAAAATCAATATTTGAAATAAAGGGAATTTTTTTTTAAAATGGTACTATTTCGAAAAAAGAGTTGACAATGGGGGTTTTTCTTGTTTGATTTTGACAATAGGGGTACCCGCCTTTGGCAAAAGCGGGTTCTCAGACCTCGTTTCATGTGCACTAACAAGATTAAAAGATGTCGTTTCATGTGCACATCTTTTGTCTTTTTTAAAGAACTCGCCCATTGTAGGGGCGAGTCTTAAAAACCAAGTATTTATTCGTATATGTTTTAATTTTTTATACTTTGGTTCCGGTCTAAAGTCATAATTTACATTTGCCTTGGTAATTATTATTGTGAAACAGCAAAATGAAGCAGCGTGAGGGGCTTGCGGCGGTGTTGCCGCGCGGCGTGGAGGTGCCACCATGTCTTCACTATGGGTGCCTCCCTCCACCTTAAGCTATTAGGGAGGTGAGGGTGAAGCTCGGTTTTGTTACAGTGTCGAGGGAACACTACCCACCCTATTGGTATCGTAAAAACATACCCATTGTGTATTGTTGAAGCCGTTAAGGAACTTGCACCAATTCAAAATTTTAACACCCTTAAACAACTATATAGCCGTTGGATGACAAAAGGTTATTTATTTAACCCTATAAATACATATATTCAATCGTATTTTTATTCATTCCATTTTATTCCTTTTCATTCTCAAATTCAAATACATGTTGAAGCTTCTTAATTTTCCATCATTGAGTTCTTTATCATCTTCATGGTTCGATGATGATCGAGTCTTCAAAATTCTAATTTTCTCATTTCAATTAGTAACACAACACATTATTTTGAATTTCATTATACCGTAATCTCTAGTAGGCCAACAAAAACTTATGCTAAGAGAGATTGTGAAGATGCACACGATTGTCTTGTGATATATTGTTTCTCCTCGATATAAAATTTGGTGATAACATATTTCGGTCAAGGTTTCATGTGCAAAGATAACTGTTTGAACAAGTACTAGGTGAAAGGCTGTTAATGAGGTTTTAATGTATTTGAAGGTCATTGGCTATAGTTCAACAAGGTGCACAGATAATTTAATATTTTAAAATTAGAAATATAGTTAATGCTCGCATTATATTACATAACATTAGTTTGAAAGATGATAGCTTAACGATATGTTTGAGCACGTTGAAGATCCTACGATCGATGATGAAGTTCTCATGGAGTTGAGTGGCCAAGAAACCCATGAAAGCTTTCGACATGATCTCGTGGAACGTATACCTGCCCGCAATACCTATAGTTGTATGTTTTTAATTATTCTTTTATTGCTTTTTAATTTAGTATTGTAATTTTTCTTTAATTAATGAATTATTTTTTACTATTTTTTATAAAAGTAATCTTAATTAACAATTTACATTTATATATCTTTTCTCTAATTAGTTGTATTCTTATATTTAGTGTTGTAACTTTGTTATTTAATGAAATGTATATTTTTATATTTAAATAAATAAGTTTAATTAAGTTTTAGTTAATCTTATAATTTCTCATGTTTGTGTAGACAAAGTTTTTATTAAATGGACTAGTCTCACATTCACATTCTTTTTGCTATAGTTCATTTAAACTTGAATTAATTATTGAAGTTCAAATCCGATCATAAAAAAGGCTTTTGCTACTTGCTTGACCATTTTCTTCTTTTTTATCAACTTTATCGCACATGTATAAGACCACATGCACCTAAAGCTAATCAAAAGTAAACTTGCCGTAGGTAACCCGTAACATAGCGCGGGGGAAATTTTCTAGTAAAATATAAGTAAGATTTTCTTTTACTTTGTTATTCTTTAGTTAAAAAATTTTGATTTGATACATATGTCTGGTTACTTCATGCAAGGTTTAAGTATATTTATTTTCAAAATAAAATCCATCATTCAATATTATTGTTTCTAGTATGTGATGGGTTTTAAGCAATGCATTTATATGTGTTAAAACAATGTTATTCTCCATATGTAGTCTATTTAATCGGTAACAATGCATTTATGAACGAAGTATTAGAGCATCCATAATAGGATGTTTTTGTGTGTTTTTAGAGAAGATAGAGTGAGATGTGAATGAGAGAGGTGATTAGGTGGAGGAGAGAATGGGTATTGTAGTTCATACCCAAGAAGTGATATGTGAGAGCATTCACAGTAAATTCTTTATCTTTATTAATACTAGCGGGTTTGACCCGCGCTTTGCTGCGGGCCGGCTCGATTTTGCTTTTAAATTCTGGTCAACTTTGCTATTTTTGCTTGATCAAAATACAAAAACTATTACCAATTGTAGCATGATGAAAGTGAGATGCATTCAATAAATTGATTGATAAATATTGCCGGTCAAATCCAAACCAAACAAACCACCCTTACTGGTAATACCTATGAGTCCTTTGGTTTTCATGATATTTTAAACAGGGTTTTCACACAGAAGAAAAACGATTCATGCATGAGGAACCTACCTTTTTTAAAAAAATTTTACCCTTACATTTGATAACTTATTTCTTCTTCAGAGATTGCAAACTTCTCATTACAGGACTGTTCCATACTACTACGACAACCTATAAACATATCCAGAAGCCATATGACCTAAACAATTAACATAATACCATGACTGGAATTAATTACTAAAAAAATGGAACATATAAAACCATAGAGCTACAAAGTCATTCAATTCTATACTTATATGTATGAACATAAAGGATAACTTACAATCTTGTTGCATCTTTCAATGGAAACCAACAGTATAGTTCCAAGCATAATATCCCTTTATCCTTCACACCAGAAAGGATGGAAAAAAACACAAAAAGAAAAGAAAATTATATAAGATATAGGAATATTTGTATGATTTACTCATACAAATATCAAATGATGTTTTATAAAAAAACACAAAAAGAAAAGAAAGATATATAAAATATAGGAAGTTTCTATAATTCACATATACACATATCAAACGATATTTTATAGGAAGCAGTACACAAACCATGCTAACTAATAAAAGCAAACAACGCATAAACCAAACCTTGTTATTATTATTGTACTTAAAAGCCTGTGTTGACTTGTTTCCATCACCTTTAGTTTGTACCATTTATAACGGTAATGACTACCATCACATAAATCACAGAAGTTTTTGCTAAACATTTGTTAGTGTTATTGTATCTGTGTGTCTCAAACAAATCAGATCATTATGCAACACTGAATGTTTCAGCCTAGTAATTAGTAAAAGACCTCAATCACATGTCTTGGTGCTTTATTAAATAACAGTACAATCACTTACCCTAAAAAATGAAAATCTGAAATGTACAAGGACCTGCATTTGAAGTGGTGTAGCAGATTCCAAGACAACGTAACACACTTTCTAAATACTATCTATTTTTACTTAGGCTGACCCATTTAATTGATACTTATACTATATAAATTAACTACATACTAATGTCACACAAACACATAATACTATTTACATTATTAATCTTAATGGCAAGATTATCTTCCAACAAACTGTAATTGTTCTTTGTAGGTCTATTCTTTCACAAAGATCAATTAGGGCAAGAATGTGTAATTTTATCTCAAATTTCAACAAAACGAATAGATTCTAGCACTTCATATCATAAGCTAAATATTATATGAATATCATCAAATACATGACAACATATGAAATCAAAATATACAAGCTCTAAGCCTTAAGTAAACTAAAATGCATCCGGGAGATTTATTTGATTAATGCTGGTAGATATAAATACTGAAGAGCACATGAGCTTAAAAGTAGAAAAAATACACATAACTCCAACATCAGCTACATAGTAGAAAAATAAACATAACTCCAACATCAAAGTTATAGTCCATGAAATAGCAGCCTATTCGTTTACAATATTAGTATTAAATCATCTTCTCCCATCTAATTTAACACCTTAAGGATACAAAATTGCAATTCAGTAGGATAATTCATTGTGATAAAATTCTTTTCATAAAAAATACCAGACTTCATAACATACACATGCAACAAGAGTGGAGTTCTGGTGATATTTATGTTATTAGTCTTTTGAGTTCAAATGGAGGTGGTGACATTGGCCTATTTATTTAAGAATGGGTTGTTTTAAGTGTTATATTTTTAGCTCTAACCGGCAAAACGCGTATACTAAAAAAACATAACTTAAACTGGAACATCCAACATAAAACTCAAAAATCCTTTTGTTAAAAAAATAGTTTGTTTGAATAATATGATATTTGACATACCAGGTATGTTTACAAAGAAAGATAAAAATTTGGACGAAAAGTATTTCAGCGAGCTGCAGTATAAAAGTTTTACCTATTAGCAACGCTTGTATTACAACTTATGAAGCCTATGTATCCATTTATTATGTTCTCTGTATGATTTCGTGTTCCGACTTTAAATTTACAAGAGGCAGAAGTCAAAAGACCAACAAAAAATCAAAAATATGCTTTCCATGTATCTCAATCGGTCTAATTTGAAGCGTGTATCTCCTTTTTGATGAATGAATGGAAGATCTACTAATAAATAATGAATATGAATACCATTTATATTCGTACTCTTTTCCTATCATTCTAAGATTTAGAATAATTGATGAACATTTCTAAAAAGTACTATGAAATATGAGTGGCAAGCTGACATATGGAACATTAAATAATAACTGACATAATATTAACAAGGGATCTCACCATCAAAACGACATGACTATGAGAAGATTCAGTGTTGGGCTTGATGTTAGGAGCAAACCGATGTGCTTCTCCTAATCGTAGTAGTTCAACAAAACTTTGTTGGTCTCTAACCTCTATCAAGCTAGCACCAGGGAATGTAATATCTCCACTTTTTGGATCTTCCACTATGCATAAATTATCATTAGTTGGATCAAGAATATCTTCTATCGTCTCCATATATAGCTGCAAGCATCAATACATAAGTCTAAACAACTAATTAAACTGTACAATACACAAGAAACATTATAATCTGACACTAACATGTGTATATGACATAGAGATATAATCTATTTCAACGAATATATCTTCCACCAAACAAACCATAATTCCACGTGCAGAAGTATCTTCATCGCCAAGTTTTTAAAGTGTGTAAGTTTTCCCGGTACCAATTGGTCTATATGCCATGAATGAACTCTACATAGAACACTCTACAAAACAAACACAGATAACTCATTATTGCATTCTCAAATAATTACGAGTTAAATAAAGTTATATACCTCAACAACAGGCTTTGCTACAACTTTATAAACACACTTTTGTGATGCGAGTTCAGTAAGAACTTCATCAAGCTCAAATGTAGCAGTGCATACACAATTTTCACTCAAAAAAGTGCCTAGAATCAATACGTTTAACCTATAAGAAATATTGAAAAATTAATCACTACATACAATACAAACAAAAAAAACAAAGAGCTTTTACTATCTATGATCTGCAAACTTCTCAAACAAAGATGAAACTTCACCCTCAAGAAACAATTACACACAAATATCAAAAAGTTCGAAGAATGACCTTATCAAACTCACCAAGATCGTCATTCTGCTCACCGGTTCAACATCCACAAACAGTGATAACTTACCACTGCTCTCTTAGTCTTTGAACAATTTCTTTTTCCTTTGCATATGCGTGGCATCTGATCGATGTCAAAGTATCAACCAAATAAGATGTTAATTATGTGTTCCTATTCACCTTAAACTAGTTAGGGTAAGTAGGGTTGTCGATCCTCGTGGAATTAGTGGTCGGTGTATTGCGAATCGATTTATATGAAAACAAATAGCCTAATTACTAAATCACTTAAACCTAGTGCCTCTTGGCTGTAAAGATTGGATTTTTAGAATGATTATCAAATTAATTACTAAAACAAATTGAAAAGATTCAAACTTGATTAAGAAAACAATTATAAGAAAAAGCAATCAACTTTGGATCTAGGTTTGGTTTTCGGTAATCGTTTAATTTAACTTGATGGAAAATCCTTAATAGGGATTCTGAACGTGTAATGATTAAGTGATATCAATAATCAAGACTTAATAGGTCTTAATACATAATACCAATTCAATTAGAAACCAAAACTTGCAATCATTTAATTCCCGAAAAATTAAATGACATTCAATAAAGGTTAACCAAAATCATTGCTTAAATAATCAAAACACAAGTTAAACTTATAAAAGAACTTAATGGGTTCTAAAGTTTAATCCCAACAAAGTTAACCATAAACAAAAACCTAATCACACAAAACCTAATACCCGAAGTCGATCACGAGAAGATTAGCCGCTCATCGTTCTTGAATGATCTTCAAAATCGTTGTTGATTTGCATTCCGGATGATTGGATTATGTTTGTGAAGATTGGAATGGTGATTTGGTAGTCTAAGAACGCCCAAAAATCGTCTCCAAGCGTATTAGGTCGAATAGGGGGCAAGTGGTTCCTAAAAGATAAGTAAAATACGCTTTTATAGGGTTTCAAAAACCCTCCCAGCGTAGCCTACGCCGGATGGCGTAGGCTACGCTGACCCCATTCTGCTGAAAATTTTCTTGTGCTGGCGTAGCCTACGGTGGCTACAGTAGGCTATGGTGGAAGCCTTTCTGGTGCACTTTGAATCTTTATTTTCTGACCCTTCCAAGACATAGTTTCTTCATAAGCTTCCAACTTGCATGTTTTACCTACAAAATCACTTCCAATGCATAGTTAACCTATTCAAATTAATCTCATGCATATGAACGACTAATAATACGTAATATTTGACATTTAAACATTTATATTGCCATTTCAACACCCTTACATCACATCCCCACACTTAACCTTTGCTTGCCCTCAAGCAAATCTAATTCAAACACTTAAGGACATTACAAACCAAAATCCTTAACTATGTCTTAGCTATGGTACCAAGTCATACCCCATTCTAGACCAATAACAATAACATTTGGTTAGCAAGTAAGAGATGTGACACTTCATTCAAAATGGAATCTGCCTAATTAAACCTAACAAGCTTCCGGCTTTTATTGTCATGCAACACACCCCTCACCATTGTTCACTCCTCTCGGTTTATTTCTGGATTGGTGAAAATTGCACCAATATATCACTCAAAAGGTCGATATGTGAAACTTTGCTATCATATGCTTGGGTGACGATCAAACTTCCACGGTAATACATAGACAACGCACAAATCAAAAGGACTTACGGTTTTTGGGCTTAGGGTAAGGTAAGAATGCTCAGCTATGAATGTGGCTGAAATATAAAAAAAATCAAAGCAATACCACTGTTGACACTCTTATTGATATAACTATTACTCATATAAACAAAACATGGGTATACCTTTAACCCGCAACCCATAACTTGCATTTTCAATTTTTTTTCCTTTTTTCTCTTTTTTCTTTTTTTTTATTTTTATTTTTTTACTAACACAATAAAACAAATACTGAACTAATACTAATGTTATCAACAGTGGTAAGTCAACTTGGAAACAAAAATTGATTTGGGCTGTAAAGATATGGGTTTGTCAAAATAAACGGTTTAAGGCTCGAAAGTGGCTACTATGGTGAATTTCAGATAAGGTGGTAAAACAAGAAATGGTATTAAAAGAAAAAGGAAATCCTAAATTGCCTCTATCATTTATGTGCATTTATCAAGTCTACCATCTCAGCATGCATCAAATCACACAACTTCTGAAACAACGAATCATATGACCTACACTCGACAATTGAACAAATTTGTGTGTGAACTAACAATCTAATGGGTTTCAACTCTCACCAAGTGGCAAATAAGGTTGCCGATGTGTGCATGCTTTTATTACACCAATAGCCTGTTAACCGTAACTAGGCAATTCTCAAATTTTTCTAAAAACCTTGCTAATCCTGATTATTTTTGCTATCTTAGAATTAGACCATGACTACGGACCATTATATCAACATGTCAAGAATCAATTGGTATGCTTGTCGTTTTAGTGTCAGATTGGATTGCTTCAAAACAATAAAAATTTTCAAATTTCCCTCATCCCCACACTTGAGATACATTGTCCTCAATGTATGGTATTTAAGTTAAGTGTGTGAATTTTTTGCAAATCAATTTATGCAATTAATCAAGACAAATGACTTTCCAGCCTGAACCGACCCACATAAAAACATAACCACTCCCAACACATATTAAATATAATAATACCACCACCAAAATAAAAACACAAACTACTTAAAAAACACACTAAACATAAAGCATTAGAATCAATGTCGGGTTGCCTCCCGATTAGCGCTAAGTTTTAGGTCTTCAGCCAGACCGTACCTGCGACCACTCATGGTGGTCGAGTAGGATGCTTCTCTCCAGTATTCTGCAAATATATTTTCTTCAAATGATCCGGTGGGTCTTCCACTAAATCGTATTTTTGCCCAGACATCAATGCCTCAACACCGCCATTTATAGGATCAAGTGGATCGCCAACTTTTTTCATAATTTTAGGCTTCTCATCTTTTGCTTCTACCTTCATAATTGGTTCTTTATCTTCTTTAAAATCAACCATTTCCTTTAAGTTCACATGTTTATTCCTGTCATACTTAAAATTATTCTCAAAATTGATGTCCCCACTTACATGTGAAATGCAAGTAGGAACACACACGTTAGTTATATCTGCCATAAAAACATTATCATTAACACAGTAATTGATTGTCTTGGAAAATACATCAAAACATAACTTACGGGTTTTGTAGGTCATGTCAATTGTTCCATCCCGACAATTTATTTGAGCATTGGCAGTTGCTAAAAATGGTCGACCCAATATGACCTTAGATTGCTCGTTTGTCCTCACTGGTGCATAATCAAGCACCATAAAGACTACTGGGTAGTAGAATTCTCCCAACTTGATTATCACATTCTTTACCATTCCCCGTGGTCGTTTTTGGGTCAAGTCAGCTAACACCAACGTGTTGTCATCTTCCTCTAGAGGACCAAACTCATACTGATCGTATAACATACCTGGCAAGATACTAATAGCTACTCCATAATCCAAAAGTGCTTTTTTTATCTTCAACTTGCCTACTTTGATTGGAATGATGGGTGCTCCTGGGTCACCCTCTTCTATTGTATCGACTTTCTCTTCCTTATCTGCAACTTGTTGTGAAAAAGAACTAAAGTCATTGTCAATAATTTTAGAGTCAAGAAGGATACTAACCGAATTGATGTGAACATTTCTCATATTTTCTATGTTGGTTCCTTGATGTTGAGGATTGATCATGGTATCACTCGGTAGCTTTCCAGGGTTCCTTTTAATTTGAGCCAGATCCTCTGCAAGTTGACCCACTTGTTTGTTTAATGCTTTAATAGCTTTATCTCTTATTTCATTCTCCCTCTTGTTTTCTTGCATGTTTTCCTTCATCATATTCATCAAAGCATCCAACTTTGCATTTATAGATTCTTTACCACCAGTTACTCCAGTTTGAGAATTAGATTGATAACTTCGTGATGAACTTCCTTGTTGGCCCCCATGGTTGTAACTTCTTTGAAAATTAAGGTTCATCTGGTTTGAAGCATTTCCATACTGAAAGTGTGAATGATTCCTCAAACCTGGGTGATAAGTATTGGAGTTCATATCAAATTGTTTCCTCTCTCCATATACTTGATTCAACTCTTCATGTTGACCTAAAAGCAACGGACACTCTACACTTGCATGTCCTAACTTGGCCAGTTGTCTTTCCAAAAATGCAATTCTTTCTTTAGCCTCATAATCGGTGGTGGTTGACCTTGCTGGAGCGGGCTTTGACCGTCTACTAGCCGAAGCTTGAGCTTTGGAATTCTTGCACATTCTTTCTAGGAATTCCCAATCCATATCTTCATGATTTGATAAGAATGTTTCATTACTTGTAAAATATAAGTATTTCCTTTCCTTCGGTGTTAGTCCATCTGAAAATGCTTTAATCAATTCCCACCTCTCAATACCATGATGAGGACACATGAGGATCAACTCCTTGAATCTCGTAAACGCCTCATGAAACTGTTCACCCATTTGTTGTTGGAAAGATCTAATGGCATCTCTTGCATCACTTGTTTTTCCCATGGAATAGTATTCTTCAAGAAAGACCCTTTGCATCTCTTGCCAAGTATGAATACTATTGTTAGGTAAAGTGAGGAACCACTGCTTCGCTTTATCTTTCAAGGTGAATTGGAAAAGCTTCAGTCTAACCTCATCTTGAGTGAAATGATTACCTCCAATTATGCTACAAATGGCATCAAACTCAGCTAAGTGCACATATGGTTCCTCAGATGCAGATCCTCTAAATGGTGGAAGAATAGTGAGGTATTGTGGGCGAACCTCAAAAGTTCTCCCTCTTCGATTAGGAGGCACAATAGGATTAGGGTTCTCCGAAATAGCAGGCTTAAAGTGGCTATCAACACCCCTCACATATGCTTGATTAGGTCTTCTTGGGCGATTAACGTTATCATTACCGCGACCCCTATATTGATTAAAGGCCGGTTGTGCATTCCATTCGTGTTGATCATAACCCCAACTGTTGTCATCCCTCTCATGTCCATTATTGTCGTCCATATTACCGCCCCAATTACCATAACCATCATCGTAATGGTTATAATCATTATTATCCCAATCATCTTCATCGTTCTCATTACCCGTATGAACACTATGCATACTCACATGGTCTTCATAATTACCCCTACCACCTTGATTCAGATTAAGTGGTGCTCTTCGGTTTTGATTTGGGTTGAAGTTATCACGAACTTGAAAAGGCGGTTGGTTTTGGTTTTGATTTCCATTACCAGGATTGTTAGGTGGGTGTTGGTAGTCTGGTTGGTTTTGATTTTGGTTGTGTGGAAGAGGGTTTGGATGTTAGGGTGGTGGTTGTTGAGCAGGTGGTGGTTGGATGTTTGGATTCTCCATTTGAGTCGAATTTGAGGAACTATTGGCTGCTTGATCAATAGCTTGTGAAATTGATGTAGTTGGTATCCTTGATCGATGCAGAACACGGTTGTACCTTTCTGATTTATCTATCTCTGGATCGAACACTAGTGGTGATTTTCTACCCGAGTTTCGGGTATGCATGCAATCTCATCAACTGCACACTTAAAACACACCAAGCGTAACAAGGAAATAATAAAATAAAGCAAGAACAAATAAACAAAACAAAAAAATAAATAAATCAAATAACAAAACACCAAGCTCACCGATTCCCCGGCAACGGCGCCAAAATTTGATCGATGTCGAAGTATCAACCAAATAAGATGTTAATTATGTGTTCCTATTCACCTTAAACTAGTTAGGGTAAGTAGGGTTGTCGATCCTCGTGGAATTAGTGGTCGGTGTATTGCGAATCGATTTATATGAAAACAAATAGCCGAATTACTAAATCACTTAAACCTAGTGCCTCTTGGCTGTAAAGATTGGATTTTTAGAATGATTATCAAATTAATTACTAAAACAAATTGGAAAGATTCAAACTTGATTAAGAAAACAATTATAAGAAAAAGCAATCAACTTTGGATCTAGGTTTGGTTTTCGGTAATCGTTTAATTTAACTTGATGAAAAATCCTTAATAGGGATTCTGAACGTGTAATGATTAAGTGATATCAATAATCAAGACTTAATAGGTCTTAATACATAATACCAATTCAATTAGAAACCAAAACTTGCAATCATTTAATTCCCGAAAAATTAAATGACATTCAATAAAGGTTAACCAAAATCATTGCTTAAATAATCAAAACACAAGTTAAACTTATAAAAGAACTTAATGGGTTCTAAAGTTTAATCCCAACAAAGTTAACCATAAACAAAAACCTAATCACACAAAACCTAATACCCGAAGTCGATCACGAGAAGATTAGCCGCTCATCGTTCTTGAATGATCTTTAAAATCGTTGTTGATTTGCATTCCGGATGATTGGATTATGTTTGTGAAGGTTGGAATGGTGATTTGGTAGTCTAAGAACGCCCAAAAATCGTCTCCAAGCGTATTAGGTCGAATAGGGGGCAAGTGGTTCCTAAAAGATAAGTAAAATACGTTTTTATAGGGTTTCAAAAACCCTCCCAGCGTAGCCTACGCCGGATGGCGTAGGCTACGCTGGCCCCATTCTGCTGAAAATTTTCTTGTGCTGGCGTAGCCTACGGTGGCTACAGTAGGCTACGGTGGAAGCCTTTCTGGTGCACTTTGAATCTTTATTTTCTGACCCTTCCAAGACATAGTTTCTCCATATAAGCTTCCAACTTGCATGTTTTACCTACAAAATCACTTTCAATGCATAGTTAACCTATTCAAATTAATCTCATGCATATGAACGACTAATAATACGTAATATTTGACATTTAAACATTTATATTGCCATTTCAACACCCTTACATCAGCATCATAATCAAACAAAAGCTTACATCTTATACAAAATACATATCTATAAAATTAAATGTTACACAGTGAAATTAGATTAAGTTTTTGCGAATGTTAAGAAATGGAATTAGTCCCACATATTGTGGTGATTTAATTAATTATTTATGCATTAGAAAGCCTTGATACAAATTGTTTATATTGTCAACTAACAATAAGGATAACGTAAAGAGAGAACAAATCCTTGAGTATACTAACTCAATTCCCATCGATGGTGGCATTCCAACTTCTAAAAATGTGAAACAGTTTGGAAAAGGTAACGCAGTTAGTGGCAAAATCTATACCGACAAATAATTTAACCCTAACAACAAATAAAATAAGGAAGTGAAAATTAAAGAAATACCTTGCCCAAATCGATTTTCAGAACCACCTTAAAATCGTTAGAGTGGACGATCAGGCTATGTATCTGGGTTGAAATGGGCTAAGGGTCAGCATCATCTACATGAAGGCTTGTATATGTACGCGTGGGTCTTGCGTGCGATTCATTATTGCTTCCATTGAAGGCGACAATCGAATGAAATTGAATGTAGGAGGGTGGATACGCCAGAGGTTTCACCACCGGTGCCCCAGGCAGGAGAGGATCAGCCGTCGATGAATTTGGGTTGCACTGGGATGTGGCTGACCGTCATCTGCGTCGATTGCTGTACATATACGCATCGGTATTGAAAAACCCTCATTATTGGGTTGCATTGAAGACGACTGAGTGAATGCAATTGAATTTGGGAGAATGGAACGCCAGAGGTTTCACTAACGATGTGTCAATCATGGGTAACAGCCAGAAGTGAAGGCGAAGGAGGAGCAGACAATCGGGCGCGTCTTACAAATAAAGGTAAATTTACTATCTTGTCCATCTCTTTTGCTTTATATAGTAGTAAAGATAAAGATAAAGATAATTACACTAAAAATAATTATCTTTTCTTTTTTACTTTTTAATTAAATAATACTTTTTATACTCTTATTATTATTTTTTTATATCTTTATCACTCATAACCAATTTCAAAAATATTAAAAAAAATTATAGGGATTGAACAGTGATTCCCCAAATATATCGATAAACAGTAACATTTTCTCTCTACTTCACTCACAACCACTCAAAACCATTTTATATAATATAGAAAACACACTCATATCTTTTTAGATATTCCATTATGAATGCTTTGAGCAGGAGATGGAGGAGAGAGAAGAGAGAGTATGTAAGATTATTAAATAGAAGAATATGTGAGAGGGATGCGAGGAAGATAGAGAAATATACCTTCTAAGCATCCGTTTTTTCTCTTCACATCCTATTAGTAGTTCCCAGTTTGAAAGGATTTCATAACAAAATCCTTAATATCACCCTATAATATGTCCCAATATCTCTTAACTTTGATCGTGTAACGAATATAAATTAACTTTGTTTAGTGGTTTCAAATTTTATGTTTTTTAAAAAAAAATTTCCTGCTTTGTTTCTTACTTTTGAATTTTTTTTTTTTTTACTTTTAAATTTTCTTTCACATGATGAATGCTAATGCACAAGTAATCAAAATCGAAAACATTATAATTTTTAACACACCGTTGGAAAGGCGTCTCACTGGTTTTGAGGTCACAATGAAACAAAGATACACAACCCTTTCCAAAGAAAAACCAACTAATTAAACCAAAACTAAGCAGGTTAAGAACAATCTTTTGAGTTGCAATATGAATTAAAAGCATCTGATCAGTAACCATGCTAAAATTAGCTTAAAAATCTCTGTGAAAACAACCAGTTGAGAATTCTTAAATCCCAATAGACAAACGTTATGGCTGGAACCTACATAGAAGCTGTTTTGATAATTTCGCCTCGATACTCGATATATACAAAACAATTCATAAAATTGGAGTACATATTAAAACAGATGTCCAAAGTTCTAGCTTTACCAGCTTGGGCTTGAGCGGTCACTTTGCCCTGTTAAAAAGGAGGCCAAAGCCTTAAATTTACGTTTCAAATCCGCAACGTCATTATAAAACTAGTTATTTATCATAAACTGAGGTGGGGTATGTAGAATGGAAAAAGACTACAAAATCTTGTGTAAATATCTTTAAAAGGGTTTAGTAATAGCACTTTTTACCATCCGTATTACATATGGTACAAGTTAACATAATGACTGTTATAATCAAATTATTAAAAAGTAACCTTTTTAAGATACTTTTACCACATTATTAAGCAGATAAGCCATAACCTTCGACCTTCAATCCAATCAAAAGCCAAAGTGGAATCCACCGTAATTCCCATCAAAGCATGCGATAACATTGGGTGTGTTTCACTTGGATATGTATGCGAGATCAAGTGGGATAAAATAGTAAGATTATTGAAAGTTTAAAACCATTTTTAGTTCTTGAAAAAAGTTTTATTATATTGAATGTTTAGAATTAATCTGCAATTAGAAGGTAAACGGGATACGTATAAGAAACCATAAGTCATAACATGATGACTTTATTTTAGTAACATGTTTTAAACCTATTAAAATATAATAGGTGGCATGAGCATAGGTTTGTTCTTGTCGATTACATTTATTATTTTCTTGAGCATGGTTGTTTCTTGTCGATTAAAATCTATCGATTAAAATATAACACTATGTCGATTAAAAATGGTTACGCATACGTAACCTATATGTGACGTATATGTCAAACCATGTTACAATTTTTATTTGATTAATACCCTTATTTATATATACTTACACATATATATAGAGGGTAGTGATAAAAAATTTATACATTATGTGACGATTTCATTGATTTTCTTTAGATTTCTCATAAAATTGTAGTATTCTTAGGATATCTCCTCTTTCTCTTTCTCTCTCTCTCTCTCTCTCTATATATATATATATATATATATATATATTAAATTAATAAAAAATGAGACTTTTGAAGGAAAAATAATAAAAAAGTTTGAAATCTGATCGCACCACCAGACCAGTAACTGACCAGTTCAAATGAAAACGGTTTGAATACATACAATTGGTCTGGTTTCTGGTTTGACAGGTTTGACCGGCCGGTCTGGTCCGGTTATTAAAACACTATTCTCAACTAAGCTTAAGCTTAATGTTTTCAAAACGGGACCAAGTAACGAATCGGTCGTATTAAAAGTTCACTGATTGAACCAATTGAACCGGATTTAAAAACAGGATGATAGCATACTAAAAAAATATTAATATTATTTATATATGTGTTGTTCGAAAAGAAAATATAAAAAAAACTATATGTTTAAGATTGATTTACATTTCTATTGCGCCTAAAATCTCTATTTCTACTAATATTTCACGTCTTCCTACACAAAATAAAAACTTAAATAACTTAAATATGTATCATAAATTAATAAATCAATCAACAAATAAGATTTTGAAAGGACAAAAATATAAAAAAGTTTTAAAATCCAGTCAAACCACTCAGTCCGATTCAACCGGTTCACTGGTTCGAGCGGTAATCGAACGGTTTAACTGAAAACGATCCAAATATACACAACTGGATCGGTTCGTTTTAACTGTAAAACACAAAAATAAGTTTATATAATATATAAAAAACAATGACAAAAATAAAATATTGTATTATCTTTAACACTATGAGTTTTGAACAATACATTGGTGAACGTATATCATTTACTTTTAATTGTAAAACACAATAATAGATAATAAGTTTATATAATCTATAGATATAATGAGAAAAAAAACATAAAATGATTTAAAACATAGAACATAATGATGAATACGTATAACAAATGATGTCAAATATATGACATAATCACAATGAACGTTTAAGACAAAATGAGATAACGTATTTGATACAATTACCAAAATGCACTTCTTTTTAAAACAAGAGAAGTACATGTATGAAGCCCACAATTCTTATTAGATTTTTTAGATTATATACCCTTTCTACTAGAAACATAAATGATAAATCTGTAATGTGTCACATTTTAATTCAAAAGTTTATATAAAAAAACTAAATTGTTAAAATATAATGCCTAAACATTGATAAAAGTAAAAATAACACGATAAGAAACAATAAGTTTTTATAAAAGAGAGTAAAAAGAATAAAAATAAAGACTGATAGAAAAAAAAATATTAAGAAAAAGAAACAGAGAGGGGAGTAAATAACAAGAGGATGGGGGTGGGAATCCAGTGTTTATAGAACCGGAAGTGTGTCAGGAATCCAGTGGTCTAACCGGATATCAATTTTTTTTTTCATTTCAAAAGCTTATTTTATAAATTAGTTTAGTAATTTATAATACATATTTTAGTAAATTAAGTGTTAATATTGAGTTAAAATTGTAAATCCACCGTAATGCTTATATAGCATTTTCATATTTTCTACTTAAATTGGATATATATAAATAATATTAGCCTTTTTAAAACTCTATATTTCTGTTATTTATTAAGTACCATAGAATAACTCTTTCATATGTCTTAGGATTAAACTTAGTAAGGTGATTTTTTGTATTAACCATGAAAAATTTAAATCCAAATACTAAAATGTTGTATTGATGGCTTCCTATTATTTATTAATTCGTTGATCAAGATTGGTCGAACTAAATTTTTGATATAACGTTTGTTGCGGTTGCTATAACATCACACCATAATTTTTGATAAATTGATTGTTCATTTAGCATCGTACGACTCAGTTCTTAAAGGGTTCAATATTTACTTACAACAACCCCTTAGATTAGGAGCCGAAAATTTATTAAAAATTCCATGAGTATCATAGAAGGCTTTAATTAAATTGCATTTCATTATCAATATCTCTAACATAATCGTTACGTAAGGTCTTAATCATACAATCAAGGAGCTTTTGAATTTTATTGCTAAGCATTTCAAATTTATTAAAAAGCCTTATTTTTGGGTTCATACATAGTGTATATCTAGTGTAATCATTAACGATTTATCTGAATTTCCTCCAAAACTTTGCACACTAGATGAAACAAACAAAGACAAATGCAATGTTGGTTTTACGTTTATATGATTTACTAGATTTAGTAATCCTTGAAAACACGGGGTCAGATCAATTAATAATTGAAACTAGAAATATACGATTTTGTTCGTTTTGATTTATAAAAACTGATAAAACTCAAAAATTACAACTTAAATTTGACTCCTGTGAATACAATTTATTTTTCAAGTGAGAAATCAAGGACAAGATATCCAATCATTCAAACAATATAGAAACTACAAAATATACTAACCATTTTCTATATAAATTTAACAAACAACTAAAGCATATCAAACTCAATGAAAATAAACACATTGATTCATTCTTGGTCGGTAAGTGATCTGAATTTGTCTTTGTTGAGAATCTCTTTAACAAAATCAAATGCCAATTTTGGTTCATAAAGAGCTCGAGCTGAAATGTTTGCAAAAGACAAAAAAAAAAAAAAAAAAAAAAAAAAAAAAGAAAGAAAGAAAGAAAGAAAGAAATATGAACTTCAATTATAATCTCATTTACCTTAGCATGGCTAGTAAACTAAACACAAAAGATATTGTATGGACATATAAATTAAGGACAGAAAGTATAAATTATCACTAAAAGTATGAAACAAATATTCTATATAATCGCATATATTATGGAAATTAGATGATGTTTCTTTAATCTCAATTATGGCATCACTTGGAAGTTTGCTTGTACACTCCCTGAAAAAAAAAATCATTGAGTAAATGATTTTCTAATACCTTAGTTAGGCTAAGTGAGTGGAATGTTAGTGGCTCAAGTTTTCTAGATATAAGGACTCGTGTATTTGAATCAACTTGACATGAATAACAAATTATAATATATTCTGTATCTATCTAAATATCTAATGCTTTATGGAGTTGACATCACTCAAGTCTAGAATATAATAATTGTCAAGTTCTTACTCATAATGAATGAGTTAAGTTTAGTGAATCTGTACTTGCTAGTTAATTAAGTTGCCAATACAAGTTCCTATCATAAGTTAGATGCCAACTGAATGTTTAGAATCCAACCATTAATCTAAAGTTAAGGATTCAAAACAATAACAACTGAAAACTAGGAGAACAAGTTAAAAACCGATTATTTATAGATGAGTTTTCTACTTTAGATATTTTAAAACCTGCTATTGTTTCAAGAATCTTTCGAAACATGATTATGTATGCATACAAGGTTTCTTCCAGTTTAACTATAACATATTATATATAAAAAAGACGTACCAGATATTTGATTTAGCTTCCGCTTTGTGCAAGGTTCGGGGAGAGGCGGATCATTTCTCGATTTGATGTTTGTTCAGGGGACTATTTTCCATGATATAAACATATGACTTCAAGGACCTCAAGGCCAAAACATCGTTTAAACAGCTTAAATACTTAAATAATATAAATTTAGTTTATGTTTTAGGTCAAGATCGAACAAATTATAACAAATATACACAACTGAAAGTCGTTACAAATAGTAATAGGTCAAACATGTACAATCTCTTTAAACACAAAATACAACTCATCAAAGCCACTATTGATATAATATTATAATTATTTAAACACAAAATACTAGTTAAAAGTAAAAATAAAGGTAAAAGTTAAATTTGAGTTATAACTTAAAAAGCAAAACGGTTTAAGATGTGTTTGGTTAATGGAGCGCAGCCTTCACCAACATCTTGTGAGTGGACCCTACAAAGTCGATGGCCGAAAATTTATATTTTTAAAATTTGATAAATAGACACAAAGTAGAGATGGCTTTTAATGTGATATATTCTCACTTATCTCGTTAATTACTAGTTGCTATAGATCTTTAGAAGATTAAATTAAGTAGATATGCTTATAGTGCAAACAAAAATCAACTTCTTTATCTTTTCTCCCCTTTTACAAATCACATATTTTCCTCCAAACGAAAGCTTTTCAAAGCGTTGTTTAATTATGTGCGCATTTCTTATCCAGATCTTCTATGATGATTTTGGGTTTTGTAAAATTCTTTGCTTTGAAGTTACACTTGTATTTTCTTATTGTTATTTCTGTATTTGTTAATGTAAAATTAGTTGTAATTTTCTTTACGTTTACAAATTAGATCTTTGTGTCTTTTGACTATGAGGAAAGTAACACAAATTGTTAAAGTATTTTACATTTGTGATTTTTCGAATGATAGTACGTATATGTCGTTTATGTTTGATAGTTTGATTTTAGTATGTTTATCAAAACAAATACAACATCCAAAAGAAACACTTAAATTTAGATGCATTTTGTTGTAATAAGTTTTGATATTGAAGGTGTAATACACACTTTTATAAACTTGCACATGAAAACCAATTAAAATATATGCAATAAATGTGTAGAATTGGATGCATCATTATAAGTGTGTTCATAAACTGTCCAAACCAGAACGGGTTAGGCCGGTTTAAAACTTTAAGGTTTGGTACGTTTACGGTTTCCCTCTTGAACTAAACGGTATAAACCGGACCAGCCGAATATATGTATATACATGTGTATTTATTTATACACGTATATATGCGCCTATACATATATGCATACATATATATATATATATATTATACTAGGTTATATCCTCGTGTATTACACGGGTTAAATAACAAAAATATTAAATATTTATTGATAACGAGTAGGAATTGTAAAACGTTATTTTAATATAGCATATGATTAAATTTACGTATGGTTAAGTATTTTGATTTTTTTATTATTTTTAAAACTTTCGTTTTAAAAAATTGCTTTGAAAATTTTTTATTATTTTATTAGTATTTTGTTGTTTAAAATTCCAGGTTTGTTTTAAATAAATGTTCTTTTATAAAACTTTTATTTTATAAAAAGATTGAATTTAAATATTTCATAGTTTAAAAAGCTTCATTTTTTTAGAAAATTATAGTTTTAGAAAATTTTATTTTTGAAAAAATATATTTGAAAATGTTTTAATATCCACTTGCTACATTGCTTACTGCTAGGGTTTTAGTGTTCTCATTTTTATTCTAGATTGTCCTTGCCTCCTTGGTGCCATATAGTGATCTAAATTTTTATTTTATTAATTTTTATTTTTGGTTATCCACTCTTTTCCCTGTAGACAAGTAGTGCTTTCTTAGAGAAAATCGTATCTGATTGGTTGGCTCATTGTGTGTGTGAATTTTTATACCATCACCAATCTATATGTCGAAGCATAAAAAAATATGTAAAATTAGGTGAAAAGCGTCTTCAACCAAGTCACGGAAATGGTGTAACACATTTCACCACTACATATTTTTATAGTTCACATATTTATTTATTAAACATATTTACTATATAATAAAATGTATGGTAGGTGGCTTTGTAAATTTTAAACTCCAACCCTAAAATTTCTAAACTTTCAAATTTATGACCATAGTATATAATATATACGTTTTTAACTCATTAATATTATTAATTTTTTATTTTTTTTAATAATTTTCATTTGCTAATTTAAAAAAAAAAACTAATTGTGGATGCATTTAATTTTTTTTCTTGACATCTCAATATAAATTTTATTAAAAATAGAGCTGTATTTAAAATAGGATATCTTTTTCGATATCTATAGATGGTAATGTGCTAGTACAGTGAAAAACAAAACCGATACCAACCGAATAACATAAATACCGTTATATAACTGTTTTATATCTATATATGTTTTGATTTCCGGAACCGATTAGCGACAACTTCATACATTTCTTTTATGTACCTAACATGCGGTTCATGTCACTGTCGTAATACAAGTAACGAAGTTTGCAAATACATAGAATCACACAGGCTTAGTTTTGTAGTTTAACATAAAAAGTTAAAGTGAACTTCAAAAATACATATTATTATAATATATCAAAAACCGTCGGGTAGTTCAGCATATTAGTTTAACCAAGTCAGACTATACTGTGAACATCCTCGCACCATTAATTATAAGGCATTTGGACACACAGCTATTAACTTATGGGTCAAGCCAATACGACACTCCAGGAAAGGCATAGACGAATGAGTTTGAACGACTCTTGACGTAAATTATTATTCATAAAAGTCCACTAACCAAAGGGATAGGGTATGCATAATATACCCCTTTGGTCATTAGATTTCATTTCTCATGCCCTTTATCTCTTTACTAGCCACGTCGGATCCCCATTCTCCACCTATATATACTTCACCATACCCCTCCCATCTTCTCACACCTCATTCATACTCACAATCTGAGACACAATCTCTCTCTCTCTCTCTCTCTCACTGTCTCACACACACACACACACACATTCAACGTGTTATGACTCGTCCGTACAGATTCCTATCCACCGTCGTCCACTCATCACCGCCGGCGACGGCGGAACCGCCGGCAGCACCCTCCGTCGAATCCGATTTCGTCTTCATCGTCGTCGCTTTACTATGCGCTGTGGTTTGCGTTGCAGGCTTGATAACCGTGGCCAGCTGCACTTGGCTCCGGCGGAGGTTGATCGCCGGCGGGACACGTGGCGAACCGCCGGCCAACAAGGGGATCAAGAGGAAGTTTGTTGAGGCGATCCCAAAGTTCGCATACGGTTCGAGGGAGGAGAAGGTGGGAAAGCTTTCGTGTGGTGATTGTGTGATCTGTTTGGGGGAGTATGCTGACGGAGATGAGATCAGAGTGTTGCCGCAGTGTGGGCATGGGTTTCACGTTGGGTGTATTGATGAGTGGCTTGGGTCACACTCGTCTTGTCCGTCGTGTAGGCGGATTGTGTTGGTTAGTAGGTGCGGCAAGTGCGGTGGGTTTCCGGCGATTGCTGCCGGAAAAGGTTCGGTGGAGGTGGTGGTGGAAGATGAAGGTAGTGGTGGTTCTGTATAAGGAAGTTGATTGGTTGGGTGGTTGGTTGGTTGTGGGGTTTTAGTTTTTGTGTTGTTGCTCAGGCTGATTAGCATTAGAAGCTACAAGTAGAAATATATATAATATATATTATACCGGTTTAAAAGATATTTTAGTTATATGGATCTAACTCTTGGAGAAATATCATCAAATAAGATATTTCTAAAGACACCATGTCGTAATGGTCTAGTGTAGGCCTGGCAAAAGGACTCAAATATAAAGGACCCAAATATTTTACTTTGGGTTAGACTGGGCTTATGGGTCATAATAGGTTGAAAAAATACACTAGGAAAAGTGGAAAACCAGCATGGGTCTAGATGAGTATTGTTCTCTCTCAAATTTTGAATCAGATCATCACGATCTCAAATGTCTAAAGCCACAAATGGCTACCCAAATCGAACCACCACACTCGCATCGATCGAACCTCTGCAACCTAAGTCGATCATGAAAATAGTAGGAGTTCAAATGTTTGCAAGTGGGATATTTGGTGGAATTAGGTGAAACTTGTTAAAAAGATGTTTGATGTTTCTCATAACCTATTGGGGTAGGGGTGGGCTCAAGCTTGTGATTGTTGTACAAGAGTGTATTCAGTGAGGAGAACACGACTTTTTCCTTCCTATTTCTGAGCCGCTAGTGCAAGCTGGTGTTCCCCGTTAGCTTGTTTTGCCGCATCGACTTTCTCTAGCTGGCCACACTCCACCCTTCTAGTTAAAAAAAATTTCGATGAGAGAATACTCTTTATTCATTATTTACTCTACTTTAGATCACCACATCTATACTTTAAAAGATCTATACCCTCAAATTTCAACTTTTTAGTTAGACACTACACACTTTACCACTATGTAAGTCTTTTTAATAAAATCCCTTGAGACTTTATCCATTGAAACCGGTTTTCAACCGATCCAATCCAGTTTTAATTTAATCTAGGTTTTTTTCCTATAGAAACATGTTTCTAATCTGATGTGGTTTAGCCAAATCTGATTTGTACTAACGTTTACATGATCTAAACCGGCTTCTAAACCGATTTGGATTGGGGAAAATGGGTTTTGTGCACCTCTAGCAATTGAGTTTAGTTTTTTAATTAATTAAAGTAAATTTTTGGGTGCTTGGTCATCTGCAAGAGTCCAATGGGCTAAAATAAAAATACATAAACCTGAAACTCAAATCACAAAACTCAGTACTTAGGAGTCACCGGCGGCAATAATCTTCATAGGGCCCCTTGGGTATGTGGTGGCTATTGATTTTTGTGATTTGAGTTTCACAAAACAAATTTTTTGGTATTTATATTTTTTGATGTTTTTAGGATCGGTATTTTCGTTTCGGTGCAAATACCTATTTTTGATTTTCGAAATCAGTACTTTCGGTTCGTTAAGGTACCAGTACCAAGCTCCACCCTAAATCTTTATCCTCTCCTGCTCGATCACATTTAGCTACCATCCCCTTTGCCTGTGCTACTACATACATATGCTATATTGTTCCTATATATTTCTTTGTATGCAAGAACTGTTTTAACATCTGTTTGTTTATCGTCCCACCTCCAAACATACGTTGAATCCAAATCCCTCATTCAATTTCTATTTTAAATGAAATCAGATTCGTTTCTTTTCTTCAATCGCTTCTCATTCAATTTAAAATAATGGATTCCTCGGGCTTTTAGGTGTCAGGATTCAAATCGAAGACCAAAGCAAATAAGTAATATTTAATCGGTTTTCGGGCATATTCAGGTCGGGTTAATCGGTAATCGGGTTTAAACTAAACCATTAAACTTTAAATGATTTGTTATCTCAAATGTTTGTGCAATTGGCATGTTCGTGATCAAAATGCACTTATGAGATTTAACATGTGTTATTAATATATAATTTTGTTTATTATTTTGATCCGAAAGTTTTTACATATTTACGTTCATTTTATTATGCATATTCAAATGTTTAAAGACATTGAATTTTGATTATCATCTGAGTTCATGTTATCAAACTAAGCCTATACTATTGAAATCATTTTAGTTATGTCAAAATCTAATCGGATAATTTTTACATTAAAATATATTAAAATTTTAGTATATTAAAAAAAAATTTTCTCAAGATAACTTTTACATTAAAATATCCTTTTTAACTTATATCGAAAACCGTATACTATTGAAATCTTTTCTCAATATGAACTTAAGATAATCATTTTTCTTGAGCTTTTAATAAAACTGTATGACTTAAACCATTTTAGTTATGTCAAAATCTAATCGGGTATGTATTTCAGTTTTACTTTTGAACAAGGTCAGTGCTAATTACTCTGGCTCGATTATCTTAAAACACTAAAACGTTGAGCCAGAGCTCCACTTGTTAGAAACTGAGTCGACATTTTTTATATAGCAACAGGGGAAGTCTTAGTTTATCAAAAACATTTTTTCATTGGAAACTCAAGAACACAATGAACTCTCACAATCGCAATATGATTCATAAACAAGCCCAAGCCCAATGTGTGTCCCATTAAGGTTTCTGGTTACAATGAAAATATACTAATCTTAAAGCTGAATCTAGCTAAAAACTCTACACAATCTAGAAAGATAGTTAAAATTAATAAACAAGATAATTACATATTAATAAACAAAGATTATATTGAGATAAACACAAAATAAAGTTAATCTCTTTATCTTGATCTTTCCTCTGATTTTAGTTGCAGTGACTTTAGGTGCATTTATTTTGGTCTAACTTAAGTTAGTTTATGTTTCAAGAACAAAATAACCAAGAACCATGTATATTTAGCTGGTATATTTAGCCTTTACTTTAGGTACAAAATAAAGTTAATCTCTTTATTATGTTTTACAACTCAGAAACAGTTTTCTTGATAACCAAGAACCATGTATATTTAGCCGGTCTGTCGGGTTGGGTTTGGTCAGGGATTATGTTGGTCAAACCGATATTTATCCACCCACATGGATTAAGTATGTTTACAGAACCACCTAGCACCCTAAGAGATCACCCCATCCTCAATACCTTAAAATTCCCAAATCAACAACTAGTGCCAAAAGCAAAATTATATATAATAACAGTTGGAAACGCTGTAACAGTTGTTTTAATCAAACACCATACTAACAAGAAACAAATTACTATTTATATATCGTCAGCAAAACACGAGTAAAGTACAAGAAAGAAACGATTAGCAAAGCTTCATAAGATATCAGCATCTATACTTGGGTGTTAAGGAAGTGGAATGTAGATTAAATCTTAAATACTTACCTTGCTTTAAATCTTGTTCAGCTTTTAACTCTTAGCCTGTCATGTTGTATTCATCACCTTGCATATATGGTTGGTAGCTCCCCGGAACTTCCATCTTTCCAATAATACGGTCCATTCCTGCATTAAAGATTGTACCAGCTGCTAAGAATATTATACGTACTATATAATAAAAGGGCAGACCCAATGCACAAGGCCCGCATGAACAAGATCCTGAGGTTGTCAGACCACTTGGGCCTAATGTATGTTTCATTATCTTATATTTCTACAAAAGGTTGTTTTCGCGACTTGAACCCATGACCTCTAGTTCACATGGCAGCAACCTTACGTTGAGCCCATTTTATATGACAAAAACGAACACTAAATATTGGTAACGCTTAAACAAGTTGTGTGATTTCATACTTACTTGGATTTGATAACATAGTTCCATAATATGACATCTGGCCTGAATTCTCCGCAAGCTTTGAGCTACCATCTGACGGGAAAACGGGCTCCACTTTTTTGGCCCGTTGATCCACAGCACATACATTTGGATTCTGAAAACACATGTTATCATCAGCTGTTGATGCTGAGTTCTGCTGTGGTTTGGGTGACTCAACTTCTGTTTCCACTTCAGATTCGCCATTATTATTGTTAGGTGCAGACACCTGTTGTTTCCTCTTTGATCGGGCCCGCCTGTTTTGAAACCAGTTATAGACATTTGTTTCAGAGATCTGGCCGTGCTGTGATAATTCAGATGTGATTTCTTTTATTTTCTGTTTGCTTGGGGTCCCGTTTCCTTGCTCAAAAAGACGCTCAAGAATCTGAAGTTGAACGGGTGTTGGGGTCCATCGTTGCCGGCCTGAAAATTTATGGCCACCAGATGCGACCAACGGGTCGTTATATATGTTCCCGAGTCTAACTCCTGCAAGAAAACAGTTAAGACTTCTATAGCATACCAAGACATTACAAACAAACACAACAAAAATCCCACTGAAGCATACTGAGACATTTTATCATATAAAGGGCAAATTGCATAACAAAGTAACAAACTTTATCGAGTTTCGATTCGGCGGCCAAGTCCTGGAATTATTTGAAAGTCCTTTTTTGTGGGTGTAAAAGAAGATTGATCATAAAACAGAAATCCGAAGTATGTTAACTTTTTATGCATTTAACACTCTAATCAATGTATAAAGCGGAATGTATCTTGCTTTTGCACATGACAAAGCCATTTACATTATAAATATTGGTCCTTAACTACTTTAAGAACGGATACTACTCAGGTTTTAACAACCTATACAAGTGAACGAATTACTCAACACACCCTCATCAAGAGCATACTCAATTAATAAAGACTCATAGTTAGGGATACCTCCATTTGCATGGCCATACCATTCTTGGAGGGATGCTCTAATGGGATAATTCATGCTATTTTTATATTTTTCCAACTTTTCATGGATTTACAAAGATCAAACCTCCATTTGTACCCAAAGACACTATGATGCGCATCACGGAAGTGTGAAAAAGAAACTAATTTAACAAGCAATTAATTGTTCTTAGATTCAACAAGTCTTTAAGCATCATGACCTTCACTAACAATTTGTTTTAATCAACAAACAAGAGTGATTAGCACAATGAATGGTTCATTAGTGAATACCAAATATACTTGCTAGAATGCACAAATGTCTATGAAAAAGACAAAGAAAGAGCTGATGTACAATGTCTGTCTCATATGATACCTTTTCATGTGGCAAAATATATAATTAATCAATATTAAAAGATCAACAAGATACCACGATGGCAAAATTCAATGAATCAAAGTAAATTACAACCATGACACCTTAAATTTAACCAAAATCATAGTCAGTTCATCACACAAAACTGCATATTTTCAAGATTCACAGGGAGGCACAAATGGCACAAATTTAAGAACAATTCAGCGCCCTAATTACAAAATCATAACAATTCAACAAACAACACAAACACCCATTACATCACATTTCACCAAAACCCTAAATCATCAACGAAACGAAATCGAAATTGAAGACGATCCACTAACCCTAAACAACGAATTTCAAACAATCAATCAACTTCCAAACACTTTCCACCAAAACCCACATGATATAATCAATAAAAGCATTCAAATTGAACGAGAATTCGAGAATCAACTCACAATTTTCACAGAGAGAAACAGAGACCAACCTGCAAGATCATGATGGGAAGTGAGCGATTTGTGCAAATCAACAAGTTGTTCACAAATGGTAGCATAAATGGCGATTTGTTTCCGAAGAACTTCCATTTGTTCATCAGTCATCACTTTGACAAACATCCCACCATTGCTATTGCTCCCTTCATCCTGCTCCATGATTCCTCTGTTTTCTTTTTGCCCAATTTCAATTCTCTGATTTAAGCATCAACCAATTCCGCTAATTGACTAATAATAATAACAATTAGAACATATATATATGCATATATATAGAGGGAGAGAGAGTGTGTGAGAGTAACAGTGGAGTAGAAGTTGAAAATAAAGAATGGAGGAAAAGTGAAGAAAAAGAAAATGGCGGACAATAAAGACAAAGACATAATGATATTGGACTGCCGTGATGTGTGGCATGTGCGCATTTTAGCCTAATCAACGATCTTTTTTTCTAAATAGAATTTAGTATGTTTGTAGTTTTGTCTTTTTGTTTAAGGTTTAACAAAACACTTGAAGAATAATTATGTTTTTATATTTTCCATAATCATTGATACAATAATAATTTCGTTATAGTCTCATAATTCAAAATAAATAATTGTGCATAAAGAAATGTGGTTTGGATTTATTTTAGTTTTTGTAAAATTTACCCTTTTATTGATGTTTATTGTAAGATGTTAATTATATATTATTACTCTTGCCAATGCCTTTCGAAAGTTTGTAGACAATATTAGTAATAGGTATTTTAGGTGTATATCTTTTTTAAAATCTTTTATACCGAACAAAATTTAGTCAAATTTTAACTTGAGACTGATCACTGATGCTCATTTAAATTTCAAATTGTTATACCAAAATGACATAATATCCATAATTATCTCATTGATAATTTAAAACTATTAATTTGCTGATTTTTGCATTTTACACATTTTTAAGGAAAGTGTGAGTAGTCAATTGAACTATTCAGGCCGCAAATGATTTATGTTTTATGGTTTTATATTTAGGGTGAAATTATTATAAAAATGAGAAAAAATTAAAAAAAAAAAAAAGATGATAATGATTATCATTCATTATATCTTTAAATTTAAGGGTTAAGAAAATTCTATTATATAATGATAAATAATTAAAACTTTAAATGATAGACCAAAACAAATTTTAGCCTTAGCCACTTTATTAATTTCCACCATTTTGTAAACGATTGTAACTTTTACATGCAATATTAATTTTTTTTTAAAAAATTACACTATAAAAACAAATATTTTTTTATCTTTAAAACACGTATAATGTTATTACATAAAAGACAAAGTTTTCTTTCATGTGATTTCAGCTCATTATGTAACATCCGTCAGATCATTATGTAATATCAGGTCATTGTGTAAGGAGTTGTTTGGTAGGCTATTAATGATTCCATTAATAAGTTATATTTGAATCAGTCAGCATTACATGTGTTTAATTCAATAGAAAAAGACCTCTGAACCGATCCGCAAGTCTCTTACCCTAAATCCTAAACCGGTCTACAACTCTTTTACCCACTGAGCTCCAAGATGACGCTGAATGAAAAAAAAGTTCTTTTTACCCTCTCTGACACCACCATCTCTCATCACCACCAACTATCCACCACCGCCACCTTCCGGTCCACCACCAAGAACTCCGATACAAAGGAATCTCTCCCTTTCTCAAAGGTATTGTAGTACTCTCATCACTAGCATCTGATACCCTTGAACCACCATCGTCGTTGCCGGTGGTGGTGGATTGACAGCAAGAATGCTCTCCACCACCACCGGACTCTAAACCGAGGTGGGTGTTGTACTGTTGTGTAAAGTTGACATTTTTGGAGATCAAGAAAAAAGAAGAAGTTGTACATGTAATGAATTGGTGAAATAGACCAAGAATGCTTGAAAGCACTCTTTATCTCTCTTTCTCCTTGTGGTTATTTGTTATTTGTTGGAAGAACTGAAGGCCAGATTCGGTGGATAGCCATGATTGTGCATAGAGAAAAGCTTGAAGAAAATGATGAATCCGTGTGAAAATTAAATTGAATCACGGGGATTGAGAGGGAGAACAAAGATTCAATTGCTTGTGATTTTGCCTCCTACAAGTTTAATTACAAGTTTTTATTTTTTTTCTTCTTGATTTGCTGATTAGTTATTGAGTTATTTGATGTGTAAATTTGAATTATGTGTGATGTTTGTATTTTCTTTTTATAATTAACTAGGTTAGATACCCGTGTAATGCACGGGTTACAAATATATATACCATATAATTCATAAATGTATAAATATTTCGTATGATTAAATTACGTATTACGTAAAACAATAAAAAATAAAAAGTAGCATTTTTAAGTTATATATATTAGAATAATTTTTGGATAATATAACATACAATTGACCCGTGTGAAATTAAAAACCAATTGTTTTAAATTGACATTAACCCAAAATATATAAATATATCAATAAATATTTTTTTAAAACTTTTTTCAACTAAATCTTAATTGACTATAAAAGTATGTACAATTCAAAATAACATATGATTATAAAATTTAGTTGATAATATAAAAAAATTAAATTAAAAACAAAATCAAATATTAATTTAGTTTCTTAAAATATAAAACTTGACTAAAATAATATATAATAGTTTAGGCGGGAAAATTTTTTTAAGAAGTAACAGGAGAGCGCCATGTGACATCTTAGTTACTCTTTTATTATATATTATAGATAATTTTGAACAAACTAGTTTAGATGGGTAAAATAATTATTTCTATAACTATTCAAATATCCAACCAAACAACACTATTGGTTTAGCACATTCTAGTTCAGAGGTTCTTACCCAGTCACGTCTCTTACTAGTTTAATACTTTCTGATTCAGATATTACCAAACAACCCTTAATACTTGTCAAATTATTTTGTCTAATGCTGATCATTAAGTTTGCTAATGTGTTTTTTTAATAAATATGACTTTTAAATAACACAATGATAAAAAATGTAATTTTTTTAATATTCATTATGTAATACTGATCTGGTCCTTGTGTATACTCGTCAACCAGCTTATTGTGTCTATTGCTAATGTAATGCTGGTCATTGTGCTATCTATTGTGTTTAATATTAACTATTGTGTTATACATTATGTTTTTTAAAATGACGACTTTCAAATAACATAATACTGAAAAATATAAATTTTTTATGTTATAGTTTATTGTGTAATACTCATCAAATAATTGTTCAATCCTCGCTAATTTAGAAAAGTACACAATTATCTAACGAAATTACACAATGAGTTGAAAAAACATGAAAGAAAAAACTTTGTTCTTTTATATCAACATTATATGCGTTTTAAAGATAAAAAAAGTTTTTTATGGTGTAATTTTTTAAAAAAATAATATCATATGTAAAAGTTACGAGCTTTTTTTAAAAAAGGAAGAACTTGAGAAGGGATAACATTATCAATTTTACTCTCAACCTGATCTTGATCAAAAAGACATGTGCCAATATTTTAATCTTCCTTATACTTTGTAGTTTTCAAGACTTTATAGTTAAACTTTTATCTTTTATTTATAACATTTGATTACTTTTGTCATTTAAGTGAGTTGAATTATACAATCCTCATTATGAGAGTAACAAAAATCTCTTTGCTCTAATAAGATGATAACTATATGTAACACCCGGAAATTTTAAAAGAAGAGAAAAGTGAAAAAAAAGAAAGAAAAGCAAAATAATCCAAGTTAAGGGGTTAAAGTTATACATGGGACAAAGTTGATATTAATTTCTTCAAAAAGGTGGTCATGGCCGCCCATGACCCCTGTACTATTCTTTCCATCGGATTTTAGAGAGAGAAAGCAGAGAATTCTCTCGGTTCTAGAGAGAGGAAGAAGAAGAAGCTGAATTCAGGTTAGTTTTCTGATTTTTTCGGGTGTTCTTGGCTGATTTCCAGCCTTCGGGTATGTGCTTATGTGCTTGTATGTGTTCGGTTGTGTGTTTATGGTGTTTTTAGGTGTTTGAACTCATAAAGCATTCGGGTTTGAAGAAGTCTTACTCGAAAGTTGCAAGAGGTGAGTTCTAGATCCCCGTTTTTTAAATGTTTTATACTGATTTTGGGGCTGGAAATGCATGATAGAACGTTTTTATGAATGTTGGGTGTGTACCCGTATATGATTGTGTATGCCCTGTTTTGGGTGGGTGTATGGTCGGGTCGATTGTATGCTTGCTTTGATGCTTAGTATGTTAGAACTAGGCTAGAACAGGTTAGATTGATGATTTGAGGGTCTGAAAATGAGGTTAGTTAGAAAGCAGTTGGCCATGCGCCTAAGTGCTCATGCGCCTAAGGTCATGCGCCCAAATAGTACTCATACGCCTAGAATTATGCCCAGGCGCCTAAGTGTGCCCATACGCTCAACTGCCCAAACGCCCAAGTGCCCATGCGCCTAAGTCAGGCTCATGCGCCTGCATAGTACCCATGCGCCCAGAAACCTGCCCATGCGCCTAAGTCAGGCTCATGCGCCCAGAAACCTGCCCATGCGCCTAAGTAAGGCTCGTGCGCCTCAATAGTGCCCATGCGCCTAAGTATTCAAGCGCCCGCATAGTGCCCAAGCGCCTGCATAGTGCTCATACGCCTAAAGCCTTAGAAAATATTCTGAAATTTCTGGGAAAAAGGGATTTATAGGTTATGACTTGGGATGTTTTCTGGGGATAATATGTGATGTTATATGATGATGTTATGCATGTTTATGGTCTGTTTTCTTTATGTTTCTTATTATGTATTACTCCGTGGCTTTACGTGGTATGATTATGTTAATGAAAGTAAAGTATTATATAATGAAAGCGGAAGTTAATGTTAATGAAAAGTGGAACGTAAAAAATGAAAGAAAAGTCTTGCAAGCAAACGTAAGGAGGTTCACACCCAATGAAGGGTGTTAGCTCAACTGTGTGCGGTTTAGCTAACCCAGAAGGATGCACACGGGGGTCTAATCCTTGTGATTGACCAAACGTATGGGACCCTTGTCGCTTGCCCCAGGTACTGGAGTCAGCTTCGTGCACAATGTTAGGGGTCTATTTATAGACTTCGACGCAGTAACTAGCTTCGTGCATAATGTTCGGGGTATAGCACATGGCATTGGTCCGGATGAAAGTGAAAGATAATGATGAATGTACGAATGACGTACGATGATGAACGATGATGAAAGATAATAATAAACATTATCTATACGTGTATGTATGATGTATGATCACGAATGAAAGTAAGGAAAGGATTTTAAACGAAAGTAAAGTGTTTTATTATAAAACTAGAACTCACTTAGCAACGCTAACTTTTATGCATTTTCAGTTGGCAGGTAATGGTTGCTGAGGATGGCACGGGGTGAAGCTACTTGGCAAAGATTTTGGATGGCCTCCATTTATGTTGAAATGATATTTTTGTGTTGTAATGCATCAAATGATATTTTGTAACTCTAACAACGATGTATTATTTTGCAAAAGTAATTATTAATGCATGAAATGGTTTTTGTTAAATTATTCCGCTGCAATGTTTTAATAATTTGTAATGTGATTTAAATATCATGTGCGATGAATGTCCAACTGTAGGTGTACCAGAAACGGGGCCTTACACTATAAGGCACACGTGACAACACCATATTTCTTTTCATCAAATTTTTCTTGATTCTCTTTTATTAAATAATTGTATTAATTACTAATGATATTATTTATTTTTTTAAAATTAAAATAGTTTATAATATATTAAAAAAGATATCTTTTTATCAACGTTATTTCTAAAGAAAAAAATTTTATAAAGTAAGAAAACCTTTTAAAACATTAAACTCTTTGGAAAATATAAAATATTTTAAAATTGGTGTTCTTAAAAAATAAAATTTTTATAAACAAAAGATAATTAAAGCCAGAAGTTATAATAAGAAAGTTTTTAAAAATAAAATTTTATTAAAATGTTTGTTTTTAAACAAAATTTTCTATCTATTTATAAAAACAAAGATTTCAATTTTTAATTATCCTTTTATAATTAATAAATTTTTATTATATTTAATATATTCTTATTCAACCCATGTAATATATGGTTTTACTAAACCTAGTTAGTATGCCGATGATTGGTTCTTAAAGATTATTGTATGTCGCGTACATATATTAAAAACTTAAGCAGTCGTAATCTCATGATTATCATTGCTGTTCAGCGATTTGGTTTGGTTTATTCGTTTTTGTTTTTTTTTCTTTTAAATTGTATTTGAATTTGACCAACGTCCCACTTCCGTTGTTAAATGTTTGTTAGTAAATTACAATTTCCATATAATTCAACGAGCTAGTTAATGAGTGAGTCACGAGTCAAGTTGACTTCGACTCGATTACAAATGTGTTTATTTCAAGCGAGTTATTTTCAAGTTAGTTGTTAGTTTTTTGAACAGTCTTACGTACATTACATTTCTAATCTTATCACACTTTACGTTACATTTCTAATCTTATCACACTTTACTGGTCATGCCACCTTTGATTACAGGTTGTTTAGATGCGCAACTTTGATAAGAAATTCAAAGTTATGACGACTTGCATCACCGAATGAATAGGAGCTAGAAGATGATACAGAAAATGATGGATGCCTTGAATTGTATTTCATTGCGATTGATAGAAAACGTTGATTTGTGTAAAAATTAATTAGTAGATTGTATATTAACATAAAAAGGTTACATTTAATTCTAACGTCCACATGACCATTAAATGGTAAAAAATAGGTTTTTTGGTGAGATTTCTTCCTTAGCTTCTGGTACGCGTGTATGTACCCGATGGAGACTAACCGCATCACTAGCGACGGTTTTCCCTAGTCAACCCAATTAATACCTAGTAGATCGGGTATTACGCCCCCACCCCCCTAAATAATTGAATGCTTGAATATGTCAAATTGAGAAAGGTCAAGTGTAACTAGTAAAGTGACAGACTTCATGCCCAAACCCAAGGTTTTGACGATATTTAAAATGTTTTTAGTGATAGTAGACGTGTGAAAACTAAAAAAAGGTTTTAGATGTAATGTCAAACAATTAAAATGTGTGGGTCTGAAATAACTATGAACCATACAAGCTCGTGTATTAATTTATTTTCTTATAAAGATTACTTTTATAAAAAAATCGTGCAATTAAATATGTTCAACAACCTCATTTATTAAAACATTGATAAAAAAAAACTGACTTTGGCTATCGACCAAAGCTATCTAGAAGATTTCGTCAAAATCAAACAATGTGGACTCATGGAGAAGAATGAAATTTCAATGGGGTCTTTCTCCTAAAATTTAATGCGAAGGTACTCCTCAACCAATCTGATGACAACACTTGTTAATGAAATATTTGTCGCGGCATTCTTTTGCCATCCAAATCAACCAATCAAACCTTGACACATGTTAAATATTTTTAAATATATTGAACGATCTCTTTCTTGTGTTTACCTACTTTCTAATTTTGCCACCTGAATTTTTGGTTACTTTAAAAAAATATCAGGCGGCGGTTGAAGGTGGTTTACGGTGGTGCTCATTAGGTGGTTGATAGTTGAGGGTTACAATAGATGGGATCAAGTACCTAACTTATTCGTTGAAACATATATCCATGATGTTTATATTTATGGAAACTTAGGTGCACATAACACGTTGAGATTAAATAATCTTGTAGTATTCTAAAAAGTTGATTAACTTATTCCTTGACGGTGATTATTTAATCTTTTGAGGGTACGTTGTTTGTTTAGTATTATATTCTATATGGAGTTTTAGTTTTAAATTTGTTGATATCTGTTTTTTTTTATTACTTAGAAATGTATGGCTGTAAATGAAAGAAACGTTTAGTGAATAATTCGTGAATCGTTTGGTGGGAAGTTCGTTTACGTTCGTTCGTTTAATAAATGAATGAACACGAACAAGAAAATTCCGTTCATTTACAGAAGCTGCGTTCATTCATTTATACTCGCAAACATTCGATAATGTGTTCGTTAACGTTCGTTTGTGTTTGCTCATTTAAAAGTTATGTTTCAGATAATTATGTTAAGTACTTATATATACTTGATGTGTATTGCACAATCTTTGTAATTTTAATTATAAGTTCAATATATGATGGTTTGTATTTGTTTGTTTTATAAAATTTCAATTGTGTTCACTAATGTTCATGAATATGTGTGTACGTTCGTTTGTCTTCATTTGTGTTTATTTTCGTGAATGGTTCATGAACAAATTCATTTACTTAATGAACGAACATGAACAAGAAATCTCGTTCGGTAAGCGCTAGTGAACCGTTAATGAAGAAGTTATTTTCTTAATGAACGAACACGAACAAGACTCCTTTCGTGAACATTCAGTTCGTTTATAGCCGTATAGAAATGTATATATGGCATATCTCTACATGCCTGATCATTGGCTAAAAATAATGGCTACATTGCTAGGACTATGATTCGGGGTTGGCCTCCTCTGTAGTGTGACGCAGGATGTTGCATTGTCCCTTGTTAGTGATGTGTATTTGATAGGTTAATATTTTAAACATAATTATGATTATGTGTTTTAATGTAATCTTGAAGTTTCTCTCCTACAAAATAAATCTGCAAACACAAGGCAGACTGTTTATAAAAAAAAAAATGCAAGCTAATCAGTTGTGGAGAGAATTAGACCATCTTGAAATTTCTCTCCTTCTAAATAATAGTTTAACTCATTGTGTTTAAGTTTATCTCCTATAAAATGACAGTCCAACTCAATGTGTTTGATCTCTACAAGAAAATTTGGACTTTTAGCAATACGAATGCCAACTTGAATGTCACATTTGAGAGGAACAAGAGTGAGACCATGAACTTGAAACTTATAAAACAATCGAGTTAACCAAGCTATATATGTTGTAACTATTTTAAATGAAATGATCTTCAGTCTCTGCAAAACTAAGAGAAATTATGAGTCTGTTTGATATGAGTGATAAAATGGACGAGTGAATGAAATGGATGATGGAATAGAATGGACAAAGAAATTAAATAAATAATTACATACCATTATTGGTTATTCTGTTGAAATGGAATGAATCATTACCATATGTTGTTTGTTATGTAGAAAAATATGAAGGGATGATATACAAAAGTGGTTATGGTAGTAACATCCATTTGGGGGGGGGGGGGGGGGGGCGACCGTTAGTGGTGGATGTGATGGTGGTAGTGGACGTTTGTGGTGGCTGTAGTGGTGGTGGTCGCCGGTGGTGGTTGTTGGTGGCGGCAGTGGTTGCGGTGCCGGTGGTAGTTGTGGTGGGCATGGTGGTGGAGGTGGTGATGGTGGCTGTGATGTTAGTGGTGGTGGTGGAGGTGGTGATAGTGGCTGTGATGTTAGTGGTGGTGGGCATAGTGGTGCTAGTGGTGGCGGTTGTGGTGTTGGTGGTGGTATCATGTGGTGATGGTGGTGATTGGTGGTGGTAGTTGGTGACGATCGATTTTGGTGGTCGGTGGTGATGGTGGTGGTAGTGGTAGGTGGTGGTGGTGGCCGGCGACAACCGATCTTGGTGGCCGATGATGATGATGGTGGTGGCCGTGGTGGTTGGTAGTGATGGCCGGTGGTGGTGGTAGGGGTGGTGGTTGGGGGTGGTGGCGGTGGCTAGTGGTGGTGGTTGTGGTGGGTGGATGGTGTTGGTGAGTAGTGACTGAAAATAGAAGAAGGGATGAAATGAAAAAAAAAAAAAAAAAAAAACGATCAGGGGGGAATGAAATGAATTAAAAGGAATTGAATTAGTTATGTAATAATTTATTTTATTATTTTTATCAAACAAACATATGTTTTTTTACTTACTTTTAATGATTCATTTTATTCTGTTTTATTAATGTGTACCGAACGTTACCTACGGATTGCTTCTCAGACTTTTAGGAAATATAACTTCAACCTAGGAAATAAAATGACGACTAATTGATATTCTTATACTAGGATATGAAGTTTAATCTAGATAACAATAGGCTGCACAAGCTAAAAAAAAGACTTATTATTAAAGAATAAACCGTGAAGAAGTACCTTTCACCTATTTGAGGCTATGTCAGAGGCTGCATCTCAATGTGAAACTCTGGAATCACTCATGTATTAATTGATAAAATAGCATGGCAAAACAGTGGGCTTAACAAATTAAAACTGCTGGGCCACCAATGCAGGTCTAAACAAGCCCATTCACAGGAACTAAATAAACCCAAATTGAAAGAAGGACAAATAATAACCAAGAAATAGTGTAGTATTTTCGCAGATATTTTGTTATTGAAACAAAATCATTTTATTAGATGGAAAAATGACTGACTCCGCAGAGGAATTGTAATAAGACTATTAATAACTTGAAAAAACTTGAGAGTCGTAAGTTCGTTTTTAGATTGAATCTATTTGGGTTTACACCAAATGTTCAATCGGATAAAACTCAAGTTCAGAAATCAAAGTATGAATTCGTGTGTGTTTCAAGATCATGAACCAGAAGCGAAGAAGAAACCTAACTAATCTTGTATAAATTTGAAATATTTCAAGGATGGGGTAACTGCCTTCAGCAGTTTTTCACATGCAAATTTACTGTTTTAACCCCCCGAGTTTCACATGCGAAATTTCAATAAAATAAATTTTCCATGCATTTTGAGTAAAGCAATATTTACTAGCCAGGGGCTCTGGCTTGGACCCCGCCAGAGGCTGCCGTCCCTTGGACCCCGCTTCCAGGGGCGCTGTCCCCGGGCCCCAGCCAAGGAGGCGTTGCCCTCTTGGAACCCCCATTTTCGCCCCTAAGCAGGTTTTGAATTTGAAAGATCATAATAAAATTAAACAAGTGTGCACTCCGCACCTCCTGACTTGTTTGATGGATATTATGATCAAATTGGTCGTTAGTCAATCCAATTACATTAAAATATCTAACAGACTCAACTTGTCCGACCGGTTTGAATAAACGTGATGATCCCACATCTTGAGCTCGAACAAGTTGGAGAAGAGTTCTAAACCCCACGTTATAGAGTTCAAAACCAAGATCTTATATCGGTTGTAGCTTGGCTTCCTTAATGTTCTCCATATTTTAAAAGTAAAAGAAAAAAACACGCAGTTCTTCTTCAATACGAACAAAACAAACTTAATCGTATGCAGTTTAGCAGTTGCGGTTGGCATGTCACAAAGCGGTAGAATAACTTGTTTAAGCCCCGTTATGTCCCTAAAAACTAAGGTCATGCTATGAAATTTGGGGCTTTTAAGTCGACTAAAA
Source organism: Flaveria robusta (assembly GCA_025506415.1). Lineage (NCBI taxonomy): Eukaryota > Viridiplantae > Streptophyta > Magnoliopsida > Asterales > Asteraceae > Flaveria > Flaveria robusta. The sequence continues at coordinate 17,683,950 of CM046469.1, read as the reverse complement.
CGGATACCCATTCCTATCTTCTTTACGTCATGTGGTTGTGAAAACAGTGGCCCCTTTTTCTGAATTTGTTCTTTGCATCTTAAATGGGCTCCTTCATTATTGTTCATTTGTTCCACATATAAGAGTTCTGGACCACTAATCCGTTAAAGATAAGTAGATAACCATTACATTAATGAGGTTGATTGGTATGTGTATGTGTCAATTCTTAGATGATTATATTACCAAAAGTTAAATGTATTAATAAAAATAATAATAAAGTAATCATTTAATAAGTTAATTTTAATAAAATAGATAAATATGTAGTATATATGTCCTAACAAGATAAATATGTGATTAATTTTTTAACTAGTGAAAATATGTAACTGATGGTTTTATAAAAAAATGTAAAATTGTAAAAATATCTTAAAAGTAGAAAGTAAAAATAAGGATAGCTACTTTATTATTTACGCCGTGCAAAGCATCATGTTTTTTTATAAGTAGAAATAAAAGGGTATAATTTGGACGAAAACGTAAGACTAAGGGGGCGTTTGTTTGGAAGGAATGGAATGGAATGGAATGGAATGGAATTGAGAAACTAGTATAATTTTCAAGCAAAATTATGTTTAAATGGGTAATAAAATGTAAAACCCAAGGGAATGTTTCACCTCAAATTCCCTTGGTTGTGGGATTTCAAATTCCCTCTCTAGGTGGAAGGATTTTGAAATCCCACAACCAAAAGAATTTAAGGTGAAACATTCCCTTGGGTTTACTTTTAATTGTTCACTCAAACACAATTTTACTTGAAAATTATACTAGTTTCTCAATTCCATTCCATTCCATTCCATTCCTTTCAACCAAACGCCCCCTTAAGGGTAAAAAATGAATTAGATGGAAAAGGCATACGTTGAAAACCAGTATGATGAGTCATCATGACATCATCACACACATAATGGGTTGAGGAGCACAAATGAAAGCACATTGTGTGCAGAGATAGCTGAGGAGCACACGAATCAGTGATGTGCATCTCAATCACGTATTTTGTTGTAAGACGAACATAATGGGGGTATTAAATAGCATTATAGCAATTTAAAATGTCCTCACAATACCCGCGCGGGTACCATAGGTAGGAGGCGTTTAAATCATAACACCCAAAAATCTAAAAAAATTCTCATTAAACAAGTTGACTTCAGGCTAATCTAACTCCTTTATTTTTATGTTTCGTCCGGTGATCTTTTTTGAGTCTAAATTCAAGAATTATTTATTTTAGAGTGAATTGTCGTTTTCCTCTCTGTGGTTTAATCCATTTCATCCAAAAATGTTTGTTTTTGTATTTGGCTACCCAAGAATTGAAAAAAGTTTAATATTTTCATCCAAAAATATTTAGCTCCATTGTTTTAAATGTTACATATTCATCATTAAAATGGTACTTATGTAATTTTTATATAAAAATAAAATCTTAATTTATGTTTACGTGTTGCTGATAAATCTTTTTTAAGGAATTAATGTTTTGGATGAAAATGACAACTCTTTCAAACCTTCGGGAGCCGAATGTAAGAAAAAACCTTTTTAGATGAAAATGACAAATATAATCAAATCACAATGAGAAAAACGACAATTCAATCTTTATTTTAAATATAACTTTTTACTTTAAAATACCATATAACCTCTAACTTATAAAGATTAATTTCACATTATATTTTCAAGTGGCAAACACAAATACTTCTATCCTACAAGATTGCGACTTTACTATATTTTCAAGTGGCAAACACAAATACTTCTATACTACAAGGATGTGACTTTTAAACTTATACATAAAAAGAAATTAGATACTCCAATTTAAACTAGTCTTGTGTATATAATACGAGTCACATTCACATGCCAATAGTATTTGTATTATGTAAAAATTTCAAATGAAGCGTTGCGCGGGGAATTGATCCCAAATTATGTGCACATATTACACAAACTCCTATGTAGTGCACGTGTTGTGTAATGAATTTAACATCAACTTGTGTTGTACTTTGTGTAAATGGTTATGCTTTGCAGAAGTATTTAAAGACAAAGATTGATTGATGATACCACCATCAAATGTATGTTGCTTGAATACAATTATAGTAAATTTGTTTTTGGTTCGCTTCCTTGTGATCATTACATGAAACTAACTATTGTCAAATCAAGAACATAATACACATACTCGTGTTCAGAACTGGGACTAGATATGTTGGCTCTGAGAAGAAGCTAGGAGAGGCACATCTTGGCCATAGATTTTATATTGAACGACCACGATTCTAATTTTTATTATCTTTAAATAGATATATAATATAATATCAAAGTGTATCAATCCACAAATACAAAAGTGGTATACGTGTCATCAGATTGATCAGAAAATGGGTCTAGTTGATGTTTTTGTTGATTGTTTCAGGATGATAATGATGAAGAAGATGAAGATTGAAACAGAAGACATGTATATATATATATATATATATATATATATATATGTGTGTGTGTGTGTGTGTGTGTGGATGGATGAATGGTTGAAGAATATTGGTCGGATTTTTTTTGGATAATGAGAGTAGAAATGATAAAAGAAATTAGTTTCTGAAACTCTAGCAATCTCTTGTGCTTTTGATCCTTATTTTTTTAATTCCAGCTCAGCATTATATTCCTAATTTATATTTAAATTGATCAAAAAAGAAAATAATATAGATTTTGATTTTCCAGTTTGATTTAGTATTCTTATTTTATTCAAGAAATTTTCTTTCTAACTTTTTTTTCTTTAATATTTTTTGTTTACCTTTTTCTTTTTTTAGTGTTAAGTGTATGATTGCATCCAACTTTGTATTCGTGCTTCTTGAGCTCATTTATTACCGTAGTAGTTTTTCGTGTGCGTTGAATAGCCATATCAGCCCTCACTTCCTAGACATAAGAGTACATCAGATTATCATTTGGTTCATATTAAATATAGACTCCCGACTAAGTAAAAACAAAAGAATTAGATATGAATGAAAAAGTTATAACATTAATGTTAATAGCAAGTTTTTATTATTGTAAAATAAGAAATAAATCATACACTAAAATTAATCGGTTGTTCACACAATTTGAACCACCATGTAAACTAAAGTACTAAACCCCCACCCAATATCTTAGTTGTCAACAAGGGAAAGTTGCTAAATTATTTCTCTTAATCCCCGTAGAGAATATCTCAGTTGTCAAAACCAACCCCCAAAGTTTCATAAGTCAGGAAATATAAACAGCCTCTTCATTGTTGGGACTCTTCTACAATAACCTTAGCAGGCTCACACTTTGCAGCATACTCAAACTATGTAGTGTTGTACTTTCTGTAAACCCCGGTTAACCTCCCCGTTGCCGCCCTTTCGTGGTATCCCACGATCAACCTCGAGCATTCCCTATAAGAAAAGTCACCAAAACCACAAAATTTATTTCCCTAATACGCGATGATTTATAAACGTTATAAAAATGTTCATAAATGTGTTATGATGTATTACCCGCTTTATAGTAACATATTTAAAACATGATGACCCGCGTTATAACATAATTATAAAGTTGTATCATGAATGTTTTGCAAGAAAGATGAGTGGCTTACAGAAGCTGATCTTCAGAGTATTTTGTATGCCATTCACAAGTCTTGGACCATTGTTTAAACCCATAGAGACTGCACTGAGCAGTGTAGACCGAAGCTGCAGCCAAGAACGATGGCGCAAATTTGACCATTTCATATTCCACGAGGCAAAGCTCCATTAAGAAAAACGATATATGCTCTACTTTCGAGTCTGATTGAGCCGCCTTGAGATATCTTTTCAAGAACACGTAAGGCGTTGGAACTGATATGTTGAACTCCAATGTGTTCAGCATTAGTTTTTCCTAAAAAAACACAAGATCAAAACTAGTGAATAATCATTAACTTTTACTGTTTCAAGAATTTGACACCAGATGCATACAAGAGATCAAAATCAACAAAAAAATTATTAACTTATACCATCAAATGCTTGCAATATTAGTAAAGTTATTTAACTGACAATACTATTTCAAGAATTTCACATCAGATACTTATACAAGATCAAAATCCATGAAACTATATATAGTTTTGAATCATCCCAGATTCTTTACAAGATTGAAATAGGTCAAAAATCTGTAACTTTTTACTACTCTCTAAAGAATCTGAACATTATAAAACAACACCAAGATCAATAAAAAATAGTAAAAATTTACCATTTCAAGAATTTCACTTCTTGAGTAAGCTTTGTCTGAGATGAAAATCAAATCATCCACAACAGGGACTGAAACTTCTTCATATTTACAAGCCAATAACATCGCAACCAATCCAACCAGCTGCAGCTTCTTTCTAACCACACTTTGCTTAGCCAAGAACCTGTCTATAAGGTTAACTGTTAAGAACAGTGTCTCATGTTGAAGATCAAACTTGTGGTGCACCTAATTTGACATTGGAACCATCTTTTGTTAGTAGCTATTTTCACATAAATAACATAATCTTTAAAGGGTTTGAATGAAATTTTAAAATTTGAAGCTTGAAAGAGCAAAAAGATACCTCAATGAGCCAGTCAATTAGTATGGCTCTCATCTTCTCATTGATATCAGATTGTTGTGTTAACATATAGTTTGGTGAAACCATGCTATAACTCTGCAATTGAATGAACAAAATTTGATCTTCATCTTGAGACTCTAATTACACAAAAAATACATCTAAAGTTCCCATTTTGAATTCAAAGTTGTTACCTCCCTCTTTCTGTAATTAGCATAAAGATCTTCAACATATTCCGCAACAGCAAGCGAATTTTTGGCGTCTGAAATGTCAATATCAACAACAGGTTCTTCAAATATGTCCTCCATTTCAACCTCCTGCAACAGAATTTACCAAATCCAAATTAACATAATGTAAATTAATTGTATGAATTATGCACAAACACATGAAGAAAGATCAATACCATAAGATCTTTTTCAGGTTCTAATGTTTCCAGTGCCATAGGCACAGGTTGATCCACTTCATCTTTAAAGATCTCAAAACTCCCAGTTGATTGTTTTGGCTTCAAAACATCCTGATTTCGATAAAGTCATTTCAAACTTTCAATTGTCTATAAAATATACCATAACTTTAAAGAAAACTACCATGGTATGTTGTGAAAATGGTACCTCAGGTAAACATTGTTTCTTGTTGGCAATTTCAGCAGCAAGTTTTCTTCATTAGAAACAAAAAAATCAGTAATAATGTACCGAAAAACCGTAAAATTTTCCTAAAAAAAGATTCGAACCTTGTCATTGGTCTATGAACTTGATTCACAAAACTGTTTTCATTGTTACCATTGCCCCTAAAGATCAAATAACAGTGAATATCAGCTAGATTGCATCTATAGAACATTAATTATGATTAAAAAAGAATGAACATTTTTAACAGAATTATTGGATGCATACTGTGATAGAGCTCTCTTGTTGACAACACGAGGGTAAATCTGATTAATGGCACCCAAATTTCTTCTGTTATTGCCAATTTCAACCCCAAATTTTCTAGTACCCATCTTCTCTCCTTTAACTTCACAAATCAGAGTATAAACTAAAGTCAAAACATAAAATAAGAAATAAACCAATTCATATATAAATTAATTTTAGATTCAAGAATTAGGGTTTTGAAATTCAAAATTGTAAGCTCCAAGAAAATCAAGATCTGACTTTTGACATCACAAACTGAATCATTCTTAGATTCAAACTAAGGGTAAATTTCAAAATTTTTGATATACCTTAAATCAATCTCCATAAACAAAATCATATCAAAATCAAGATCGAAATCATAATCCAATCCATAAACAAGATTTGAAATTTCAGCTAGTGAGCTGCAAGAAAATCTTGATCTAACTGCAACCAGTGTTCAGATTTACCTTGCTGATTTGCGGGTTCGTTGTTATCGACTGAAATCTCCATTGATTGATAGAAAGAAATCGGAATAAATCAATTGAAAGACCCAAATTACAAGATCTTGAACAATCAAGCAAGCAATCTATCAAGAAACCCACAAATCAAAGAACCCTAGAATGTGGATCAAGACCATTTAATTCAAGAATACCCTTGAATCTTCACACTCTTGGGGTGCGTTAAGTGGGAAGAAGACGAAGAACAAATGAAGAGAGAGAGAGTGAATAATGGGGAAAGTGTGTCTGAAAGAGGATAATTATATTTTGAAATCAACGGCTAGTAAAATGTTGCCGTTGGATTACAGATATGTTTGTTTATATCAGGAATTTATACAGCTTTTCAAGGTTTTTGGGCAGCAACGGTCTGGTTTTGGCTTCAATCAACACCTTTGATAATTTGATTTCAAATCATGTAAGTATGTAAACTTTTTATCTTTTATCAACTTTATAAAATATTATGATCACCTTGAAACAAATTCTATAATCTAATAATGGAAAAAAATATTTTTATCAAAATTAAGAAAAATTCGAATAAAATGATCATTAAAATTAAAAAGTGTAACAATTAATCTCAATTATCAATCATTTTAATTAATATTTGAGATGAAATTGTAGAAAAATTTTTATTAAAAAAATATTTTAGCAATAACCACTTTTGTTGACTTTTTATGAATTCCTTATTTTTTGAAACATTTATAACTGCAATGTATGATATTATTTTTTTTTAATAAAAATTACACCATAAAAACGATTGTTTTTTATCTGTAAAACATGTACAATATTGTTATATAAAAAGATAATAGTTTTTTTTATGTTTTTAAGCTTATATTTCGTCATAGTGTCTTTTAGTACAGTTTATTGTGTTTTTTTGTTAGTTATTATATTTTTAGGATACTATTGTGTTTTTATAAAATGATAAACTTATAAAAAATATAATGATAAAATAACATTGTTATATCTCTAATGTGTAAAACATAATAATAAATTAACAGCTAATTAATTTAATACATTAAAAACAATAACAAAACAACACAATATCTTATTGTGTTTTTTTTATCGTAATAAAATCATTATGCACTTCTAATTGTAAAACACAATTATAGATAACAATAAATTTATATAATCTATAAATAAGGACAAAAATAAATGTGTTATTTTCAACACTATGAGTTTTCAAAAATACATAGGTGAAATTATATCATTGTGTATTTTTAATTGTAAAACACAATGAAAAAAACAAGTTTATATAATTTATACAAACAATGACAAAAATAACACATAATGATCAGACACAATGATAAATACATATAACAAATGATGTAAAATATAAGACACTATGAACTCATATTTGACACAATGAACGCATAAGACATAATTAGCTGACGTATTTAATAGAATGACCAAAATCTCATCATTTTTAAAACAATATAAGTTTGTTGTGAACTATTATAACTATGATACTAACAACAACAATAATAATATATAATAATAAAATAAAATTAGCAAAAAAATAATAATAAATATGGCACTAACAATAATTATAATAATTTAAATAAATATGATATTTTAATTATTAAAAATGGTATTTATGATATTTTAATTTTGGTTTGGGTGTATATATATATATATATATATATATATATATATAATATTAATAAGATTTCTAGTGGTATTTACGTATTTTCATTTTGTTTGGATATATATGAGAATTGAGAAGCTTTCTAGAGATAGTTATGATATATAAGAAGTTTTTTATGGATATATATGATACTAGGTTAGTCCCAGTGTTATACACAGATTGAATAAATAAAATATTAAATAATTATTAATAAAAATTTATGTATTATAAAATCAAGCTTGAATATAAAATATGATTATAATTATATATAAATAGCTAAGTAAATAAATAATAATGTATTTTTCTTAAACTTTTGTTTTATTAAAAAATTGTGATTTTTAAATATATTTTTTTAAGAAAAATGATTTTTCTTAAAAAAAATTTTGTTGTATTCTGTATTTAATAAAAATTTTGTTTTTACAAAGTGTGCTTTTAATAAAAAATAGATTTTTAATTTATTAAATTATGCATTTTTTTAATTTGAAAATGGTATGAGTAATATTATTAGTATTCAATGTTATTATTAATAATATAAAGAAATAAAAAAGTAAGTATAATGAGGTTTAGAATTGTTTTACGCTTATTTTAGTTTTTATAGATAGATAGATATTCTAAAAATCCATTAAATAAACGGATTAAGTTTTAATGTAAAATATATATGTAAAATAAACACGAATAATTACAGTATAATATTTTAATATAAAATATAATTAAAATTATATATATGTAATAGTTCAAGAAATAAAACAATTAGACTATTTTTTAACTCTTTTATCTAAATAGTTTTATTTTTAAACATTTGTTTTAAGTTTTTTTATATAAAAAATATTTTTTTATAAAAATCTTGTTTTTTAAAACTCTGGTTTGTAATTATTCAGGTTGTTTTAATAAAACTGTTTTAAAATATTTTACCTGTGTATAATTTTTTTCAAAAACAAAATGATTTAAAATATTTTGTTTAAGAAATGTTTAGTGTTTTAAAAAATTTCATTTTATATAAAACTTTAGTTTGTTGTTATTTAGATTTTAATTAAAAGATGAAAAGATAATTTGATTTTAAAAAAATTTAGATAAAAGAGAGAAATTTAATAATTAATAAAATTTATTTTTAATAAGAGAGAGAAATTTGTATAATTATTTAAATTATTATAATACTTTTTGGAGGGAAAATTAATGTGTGTATGTCTAAGAAAATGACAAGTGGCAAAAAAATGGTTTAGGAGAATGATACGTGGCAAAAAAAAAAAAACTTGCTTTATTAGAGGTTATAGATTTCATGGTTGGTTTCGGTATATATGATACTAGGATATAAACCCCGTGTAAAACACGGGTTGTATATATTCAAGGTTATATTTTTAGTAATAGAGATTTTCATATTGCATATTTATGAAATATTATATAGCTTTTAACATATATTTATTTTAAAATAATAAAATACTTTATAAAAATAATTATATAAATCATTTAATAGGAGAGAGACAAAAAAAATTATAAAGGCAATTAAAAACAATTTGTATAATTAATAGGAGAGAGAGGCGGGAAAAAAATAATAAGAATGCGTGAGAGAGTGACACGTGTCGCTTAAGATTTTTATTTATTAGTATAGATTTATAAAGTTTTTTTTAGGCTTAGATATGATACTTGAAAAGTTTTTTATGGGTATATATGATACTTTATTTTGTTTGGGTATATATTATATTTTAAAAGTTTGTATAAATATATTTGTAATTCTCCCTAATATTAGTTTTTCACTAAGTTGGGTGCTAAGCATGGGCGGGACTTATGTAACTAATACCAAAGATACTCTATTAAATGCAAGCATGTTCCAATTAACACGATACATGTCTAAATAGGCATGTAGACATGATTAAGGTCCAAAGACCTAGAGAAGGCCTTTACCTGTTAATTACTTCTTTTTTTCAAAAAGCGTCAATTTTCATTCCGTCAAACAGAAAACACATGGCTAGCAAGATGGCTAGCAAGATGTTAAAATCATAAGAACAAGGCATCATTATATATATACACATTTGCAAAGGTCGGTTGTTTATATAATTTTTTATTCAGCAAATGTTTTAGTATTTAGTGCAATTACTTTCAAAATATGACAAGAAATCTCCCCTAGATCAAGTGGTGAGCATATTGTTTTTCCAAAGCAAGGTTGTGGGTTCGAAACCCATCTATGTCTTTTTCCTTTTTCTCAACCCATTTGTGAATTTACCAAATTGTCCATCTTTTAGTTTTTGCCTTTCTATTTCTACCGTAAGAGTGGACTTGACATTTTCATTTATTTTTTTAACATGGTTAACATGTCGTCTATCGTACGTTTTGACATATATTTTGTTTAGAAATGAGCCGAGTCAAATATAAAACGTTTTATTGGTCTACGTTTCAACGCAAATTTTGTTTGAAAATGCGTCGAGTCAAATATAATACATGTTCATTTGACACTATAAATCCGAGTTACTCTACGTTTCAACGTAAATTTAGTTCGGATATGAATCGGGGTGTTGTAATTTATATTTTATTACACCGCATACGTCGCCATAACACGTGTTTTTTATGTATGTCTCGAGTCGGTCTACGTTTTGAAAATCAAATATAATACGCTTTTATTCAACGATATATATTAGAGTTATTCTACGTTTTGACGTAAATATAGTTCGGAAATGAGTTGAGTCAAATATTAAACAGTTTTATTCAATGGTATAAATTCGAGTTACTCTACGTATTGACGTAAAATTAGTTTGGAAACGAGTCGGGTCAATTGTAGTCTATACTATATCACGTCACGTACAATGCCGCGGCAACGCGCGACGGGTAATAAACCTAGTTACAAAACATTTGAGAAATTAAAACAAACCTAATTACACCAATCTAACCTCTTAATATTAGACCTGTATTTAGTCCAACCTGTTAATTACTATCATTAGAAGGAGGTTTTCTCGTGCTAAGATTTTTCACATTAAATGCTAAAGAATTTTTATGGCCTTTCGCCATCTCTTGAGAGCTTAAGAATGAGTGTTGTGAGGCGCAAGGGGGGGGGGGGGACCCACGTGGCTGCCCACTCTGGTCGCGAACACCGCAACAGGGGGCGCGAGCCGGGGCGCTACTGGGGTGGCGTGATGGGCATCGCGGATGGAAGTAGCCGTTGGGTTTATGGGTTTCCAAAAAAGTAGCCGTTAAAGGGTTTAAAAAATATGTTTGTTTACCCATCTTCAAATTTTATACAAACAATCCTATTTCTCTCACATTCTCTCTACATTTTATAAAAAACAATACTCTGTCTGAACCATGGAATGGAGTTTCTCCTCATCCGAATCTTCCGAAGAAGACGAGCTTATTTTTGAAACGGGAAAGGTGGTCGAGCATTTGATCGAGCAGTCTCAATGTCAACGATCGTTAACGAGATCTTCACAATCGTGACCGAGTGGGTGCTAACAACAATTTATTGATCAGTCTCCTTTATTCAACAACCTAATCGAACGCATCAAACCCCCTCAATCTTTTTTTTTTTTTTTTTTTTTTTTTTTGCGAATGGAGAACATTAAATATGGGTACCACCTTGTCGATGGAATTTACAATGAATGGACGACATTAGTACATATTTTTACGTCTCCACTTGAAGACAAACGAAAAAGCAAGAATTTCACAAAAAAAAAACATTGAAAGAGCGTTTGAAGTTATAAAAAACGCTTTCATTTGATTGCACGCCCTATACGGTTTTGGGCGAGGGAGAAGATAACGAGTATGGTCTATACTTGTCTTATTTTACATAACATGATTTTAGAAGACGATAAAACGATTTGTTAAAACTACCAAGGAGACATTATCCCACTACAATCAACAATCACTAAACAACAAAGACTCGAAAACATATCATCAATCAAGAACTGTCAAAGACATAGAAACCTTCATCATGAATTGGTTGAGCATTTGTGGGCTAGACGACCAGATGATCTCGTATTAGACTAATATTTGTATTGTTTTTTAAAAAAATTAAGTAATGTTGTTTTTTATTTTTTATGTTTTTAATGAATTTTATTTGGTTATAATGTTTAATTTTATATTATTGTTTTACATTTAAAAGAAAATTAAATAAATTAAGAAATTCGTTAGAGCTCCTAATCACCTAATCCACAACATAATCAAACTACTTGATCAAGGGCTCTATCTAGTACAGAGTGAGCATTCAGGTAGTATCATATGTCGCAATATTACAGGATAACCCCACTTGAGCCTCTATACCACAATACATAGCCTGAGAGTTAATAGCTAAAGTATTACAAACCCTTCTAATGGTCCTTATTTGCCTGGGTCTCACTTCATGCGAAGATGAAAGTTATCTAGACTAGGATATTGGCCAACTCTTAAACTTTAGTTATTGAATTTGCATACGGGAACATGTACTTGTGTATTGTTATGACGTGGGATGCTTTAATTGTTACAATTTAAGTGCTTGATCCAATTCCACAAAAAAAATCAATGTTCTAATCAGTAATCACCGCATATTTGATTAAATGCCTAGATCACATGTGTTGCTTTCTCTCGTTCTACATGGTATGTTATGAGTTTATGCTCAAAAGGGTAGAAATTACGTCCAACTTTAGACAGATTCAACCCTTCTAGAATTGATACTAAAGTTCATTTCAATCGCCATGCTTTAGTATGAAACAAAAAGGAAATATTTACAATTACTTGTATATCTAAAAGATACCCATTGAATCATATGTATTAAATATTTTACATTATCCTCACAAACTATGAAATTTGAAAGTTTTAACATTAAATTGAAATATATCATGTCATTTTACTTTTTATCTTGTTTTCAGCCATTCGTGTAGTAATTGTAAAACTGTATAAACATATGTATTTATTGTTTTAACTATACATAAGATAATTATGTAACATCTGACAAACTTTCTGTTTCTTTTTAGTCTTGTCAACTACATCTGGCGTGCATTCTTATGCTTCAGGCTCAACATCTAAAAATAGAAAATTACAAGCTTTAATTATAATACATATGAAAATTAGTTAACCGTATAACCATTTTCTTTCTCTTTTGCACTACAATTGGCCATCATGATGTACAAGTGTTTAAAGACAATGCAACTAAAGATATGACTAATGCTGAAATCAATCAAGAGGTTGTCACATAGTAAGTTTTACAATATGAAAAAAGGTTTTTTTCTTATTCGTAGAAGGTAGTGTCACTTGTTTTTGAAATGGTTGAAGGCAATAAATAAGATGAATGTCATGATGGTCTTAAACAAACTGCTTGTAGATCATCTTTGGGAGCTTGTCACTTCCTATAATAATAATAATAATCGTACATCTTCAATACCCGTTGGTGCTCCAAATAGCCTTGGCCTTCTCTCTAAGAACAAACTTTTGAACTTTTCCAGCTGAATTCATAGGCAAATCCCCAAAACTAACATGTGTAGGAACCATGTTCCGAGGCAACAAATTATCCTCGCAGAACTTGATGATGTCGTCGCTACTTAAGCCACAATCGTCTTTCAATGTCACGAAAGCACATGGAGTTTCACCAGTGGCGCTATCAGGCTTTCCGACAACAGCAACTTCCTTTACATATGGATGACTCTTTATGACTCGTTCGATCTCCATCGTGCTCACAATCTCCCCCATAATGGTAATGCCATCCAACGCACGATCCTTCATCGAAATATCTTTGTTCGAGTTCCTTACCCCGAGGTCCCCCGTCCTATACCATCCGCCCTTAAATGACTTTTGTGTCCTTTCTAAGTTGTTAAGGTACCCTGACATTACAACATTACCTCTAAACATAACTTCCCCTATACTCTTCCCGTCGGATGGTACGCTGGTCATGGTCTCAGGGTCTTTCACATCAACATCTTCCATTAAAATGTTGTGCGTTTTTTCACGACATCTTATCTTTACAAGCTCGTCGTCGTCATTTTCTTTCTCATCACTCGTCGTTAAACATCTATCAGTCATGGGCCCGAGAGCTTCTGACATTCCGTACCCATGGTGTATATCAAACCCAAACTTTTGAACTTTTGTTATAACTTCTAACGGTGGCAAAGGCCCTGCCACAATTATGTCTACCTTAGTTGTAATCACCCTTTGTTCTTTACTTTTCAAATCCGCAATCTTTTCTAAAATCGTAGGCGGACCACACAACTGCGCTACCTTATGGATCGCAATCGACTTGAATATCACCTCCGCCGTTACTTCTCTAATGCAAACATTTGTGCCTCCTAATGCCGCCATGGCCCACGCGAAACACCACCCATTGCAACGGAACATATCAACTGTCCACAAGAAAACCATCGTCTTCTTCATATCATATCTAAAGATAACTGCTAGCGAGTTTAGATATGTTGCTCTATGGCTATAAACAGCCCCCTTTGGCCTCCCAGTTGAGCCTGAAGTGAAGTTTATCGAAATTGGATCACATTCATTATTTGGATATATGATTTCAAAATCGGGTTTCCCTAAAGAAAGCAGATCATCGTAATCAAGAGCGTTAGATGGCAAGATGGCGCGACTCTTTCCACCGATTAGGACCAGATGCGATGGTGTTGGTTTTTCTGGAGATAATAGCTTAAGTGCTTGGATAACAGTTTGAATATACTGGTGGTCAACAAAGATGATTTTGGCTTCTAGTTGTTGAAGGGTGGTGGCCAACGCTGGTGGATCAAGGCTAGTATTGAGTGCGGAAATGATCGCTCCGGCCATTGGAACCCCGAAATGAAGCTCGTAGTGAGCAGGCGTGTTTGGGGAAAAAGTTGCGATCTGTATGTAAAACCATGCAAATTCAGTTAATTTTACTTCAAAGTGTTCTAATATGTAGAATCTAGTATATTGTTACAAATACAAAAAGTCAAACTTTATAAAAAACAAGATTATTAGTCTCCAGTAGTTTGAAGTTGCATATAGTATAAAGGTTATATGTACTTTAAAACCGATGAGTGAGGTTAGTTGTGTTACATGTCAAAACTAGTTTGAGTCAAATTATTTGACTCAAGACCTTATTTTAAGAAAACTAGGATATATGCATGTTGCAGCGGCGTCTTACACGACTTAAAAAAATATAAACTACATTCGACCCGACTAGATTTTGAATTAAATTTATATCAAAACGTAGAGTGATTCAAATTTACACCATCAAATGAGTAATTAAATTAATTATCCCGACTATAAATAAAATTATGCGAAAAAATATAGAGTACAATCGCCCTGACACATTAACCGTGCCATCCAAACACACTTTTAAAAATTTTTATTATATAAAATGAAACCTAAAGTTTTTTTGAAGGGTTTTCTTGAAACTTTTGGGATGGTTTTTTGAAGGGGTTTCTTGAAACTTTTGGGATGGTTTTTGGACTTTTGGGATGCTCTGTTTGCAGCATTAATTAGTGGCCCATTTATGAAGTCATAATATTGTTGTGGCCAACTTATAAGGTCTTCAAACAAAACTGGAGACACCGACATGTATAAATAATATGTAGTATAATGTCAAGTGGGTTCAGGTTATGCTGGTTGTTTATTATATTTTTATTTATGACAGATAATGGTGATGCTGGTGTTGGGAGTGAGGGTAGTCGGTTTGGTGATAGACGTGCTGACGTCATTGGTGGTTATGGCTAAAGCAACAAAAGCGTGGTAGTGGTGATGACCTTGGCTATGGTGGCGTTACTAATGATTGGTATATAGCATTAGCGACAATGGTGGAGGTACTGACAATGATGATGGTGGTTCCAACAACAATAATGACGAGGGTGGTGCAGATGATGGCGACCATGAGTTGGTGAAATTGGTGAGTTAGGTTGATTGGTAAAATGGGTGAGTGATGGACGGATGATATAAATTATATTTAATTATATATGTTTTAAGACTAAAAGTAGTTCCACTGGACTCATACTTAGAGTTTAAACGTTTCAAGAGGCCACAAGTTAAATGATGTCATTTTAAACTAATCTTTAAAGTTTAAAACATTTATTAAAAGTAAAAGTGAAGTTTAAATATAAAAATATCAAAGTGTAGATTAGAGTAAAAATAAGTTAAATATATGATTGAATTTGTGGTGATCTATTATTTAAAATATGTAATTTTAATATGAGTGCAGATCATGCAAAAAGAAAGGGAGATAATGCAGGCAATTGTCAAAATGCAAAACATACTTAGCTTTTAATAAATAATTGGAAGTTATGATTTATGAACTTTGTTGACAGCTCACGTAATTGGAAGATGCAAAAGGCATATGGGTTAAAGGCCCGTTAAGAGAAATAGTGATTATACTCAAGCCCACGTGAAAAGGGGTTTGGGTGGTCACTTAAGAGGGGATCGACGGCAACAATCAGAAGACACATTCGACAAGGCAGGTTTGCACAAAGAGAAAAAGGTGCAGCCTTTTGGCTGCTGGCACTCCACAGAAGGCATTCAACCGCATCAATATTAGAATACTTGATCATAAGTATGAGCGATTAGTTCACTCGTAATCATCTTTGTGTGTATTGTTAGTGTTAAAATCGTGTTTATCTTGGTTTTTATCTTGGGATTAAAATTGATGGTGACCTTGGTTCTCGTGACATTGATTCTAACCTACAAATAGTTTTAGCAAAAATGGTGGGTGGAGTTGAAGTGATGACGAGAGCAAAAATGCTGATGTTGCTGTTGTTATGTTTGATCGTCTTTTATTTTGATGTTAAATTTTATTTTAATAATAATAATATTATTATTATTATTATTTATTATTATTATTATTATTATTATTATTATTATTATTATTTATATTTTTTAATTTAATTACTATTATTATTTGTTTCAATCAGGTCATTAAAATTTAAATTAAGTCATTCATGAACTGAAAAGTATTTTAAAAAACTGAAATATTTAAAAAATTAATAATATTTATAAAAAAGCCAAATTATTTAAAAAAATTATGAATTATTTAAAAAAATATGAATGACATAATTGAAACACTTCTAAAACTTGTTTACTATTTTATAAAGTTTTCTTTTTTTTTTTTTAATTCTAGCTTAATAAAAATTTAACATTATTGCTAATGTACCAATATAGTCATTTTCCTTCTTTGTATTGTCATAGTTATTTAATAATATTATCTTGACTGTGCTATGGTTGAGTAATTAACAATTTATTTCAAAGTAGAAATTCTTTACGTAACAAAATAAGTCAAGAATGTCATATAATAAATAATTATGAATCAAAAGGATATAAGTTTTTTCACACCCTTTAAATTTTTATAGGATACGATAATTCAATGTCATATGTGTACTTTTCACATATCTTTTCTCGATATTCTATTTATTAGTCTAGTGGGACAATATAAGATGGGTCACAAAGCCGACCATATAGTAATTATTTTGAAAAAATTGGAGTAGACCCATATATTAGTGGAAAAAGTTATTATATAATAACGTAACACATGATTCACAAAAGATTCATTGATGAAGTACCGATTAGTACTTGATCCAATTTAGACGTACAAGAACTAGTTGGTATTGGTTTCAGACGAAGTAGGTCCTCAAACTCTTATAATAATCATGATACTATGACGATAAGACATGGTTTCTTCTTGCACTAGCTATTGACTATCTGATTATGTTAAACTTCAAGTTAGTCATGTTTATTAAAATTGATCGAAAATAAAAAGCTAAGTTAACTAAACTTCACCTTGGGATGACCGGAGTCATGTGACTCTACTTTTTATTTGTTATGTTTATATATGATATTGATACCACATGTTTTTGTACTACAAATAATTGTGATATCATAATTTTTAAATGTTTTAAGGCAGTTGTTGCTTGGTTGCTAGTACTGGTGTTAAGTGTTCTAATCGGGTTCTAAAACTCGAAGATTTGATTCAGAATTTATAAAATGCAATTTGAATTTGAATTTAAGTTTGATTGAGAGTTTTATATTGAATGCGCATTGAATTTTGAATTTATGATTTTCTATTCTATGCTAAATTCGAATTAAATACACACAATCTCCATACTCTAATAAAAGGTTATCTAGGAGGAAAAATGTCAACACTATGTTGCTCATCAATAATTTTTTCTCGCTTCTCTCTTTTATTTAATAATCACATTAATTACTAATAATATTATTTAATTTTTTAAATTAAAATACTTTTTTAATAAATTAAGCAATAGATATTTTTGCTAATGTTATTTCTAAGGAAATAAGTTTTCATAAAATTAAAAAACTTTTTAGAATATCAAACTTTTTTAAAAATACAAAATATTTTATAATTGGTTTTTTTAAAAAGTAAAATCTTTATAAACAAAAATTAATTAAAATTGAGAGTTACAGAAGAAAGTTTTTAAGTATAACATTTTTTAAAACGTTTGTTTTAAAATAAAATTTTTATTTTATTTATTATAAGAAAAATTTCAATCATATCTTATTTTAGAATATAGGTTTATAATTAATAAATTTTTATTCTATTGAATAATTTTTTATTCAACCCGTGTAATACACGAGTTTAGTAAAGCTAGTATAATATACTTATTTATTATATATTCTATACCGAATTCGAACCTCCTTGTCCTAATCCTTGTCGATTGCCGCCGCCTTCCTCAACCTGGCTTGGTCTGCTGTTGCCACCCTCCTCGCCCTCGAGGCTTCATTTTTTCATTTTTTTTTTATTTTTTTATTATTTAATCTTGTTTAACTATATTTTTGTAAAATTATTTAATCTTGCTGTAAACTTATTATTGTTTATGTTTTTGATTTCCGGGTTAATTTTTGCTCAATTATGTTAATTGTTAATTTCGTTTCAATGTTAGGTAGTTTCTTGCGATTGACATCTATAAGGGATATACAATGTCTCAAACGAATTGAAACGTAAGAAATCGTTTTTAAATTATGAAAACTAATAGCAATACATAAAGTAAATATTATGGTTGCTAATAGCCTAATAGTATCGTTTTTTTTTATAATATTATTCATAACTTAATCCTGGTGATCCAAACTAACCCTTGAAAAATATGAAAACTGAATTGATATAAATCTGAAGAATAAAAACTATATATTAAGCCCGTAAAAGAATCTTGATTGACTATCAAATTCGACTATGGTCCTAATCATCCAAGATGTTGAGAGTGTATGATAGGCTATGACCACGACCCAAGTGATGTTCAATTTTGGGAGTGTGCGATGGGTTACAATCAAGATGAAACGATGAAAAGTTTATTGTAAACTCTTTTAGGTTACATCCGAGTCTTTTCAGAAACCAAACTTTATGTCCAATTAATATATGATCCTCCTATGTATATTCTTAACCAAGTTCATATTGCCAACCCATAAATATATAAAAAATTCTAGAGAGAAGTTGACATTTAAGCACGAAATTTGGAAGTTGACTACGTAATTTCATTGCTTTCTCCATTATTTTGGCAATCATAAATATATATGAAGTTAAAAGGCCAACATATGATGAGAAAAATGTTTTTACTTTACCTTTAGCCTACACAGTCTCTAAACATGTAAGTTGTATCGTTGTATAATAATCTAATATATTAAAGCTATAAAAACATTAAAAACGTTACAATATAAAGTTTGTGGAACTTACAATTTGTCCGGGGCTAACTCCTATAATTGAGAGAGCAGAAGCGAGTTTTACACATCTGTCACGTGTTTCTTTCCATGTATATGTCATATCATTGTAAATGATAGACGGGCTTTTCTCATAAACAAATGCTGCCCTTTCTAGAAAGCTAATTGGTGATAAAGGAACATAATTAGCTTCACATTGATAAAAACCCTCCATTGGAAGTAGTTGGATGCTTGTGATCTTTTCAAACAATAACTTCATCATTTATAGGCACACCAATAACTAATGAGGTCACACACGTGACATAGTAGTCATGACGTAAACCAAATTCTTGTAGGATAAATAATTTAAAAACATAAGTGGGAAACAAATAATAATAAACATTAATTTTATCTAAGATAGTGAATTTGATTTTAAACGATTATCTTGCTTTGGTGGAAATCTTACTAATATATCTAGATATATAACTCATAATCGTAGGAATGATAATAATACAAAATTATAACGCTATTCACTTTATTGATTTGATCTGGCATGTCCACCATCGAGCTAGATAGATTTAATGATTTACAATTTTGAGGTTAGCAGTACATGGTTATAGTTAAATAAGATGTCCATTTAGAATAATCAAGTTAATTTCTTCATCATCAAGCTAACATAACCAACCAAGGAACCATGCCTAAGATTAATATAAAAGGGTCGAGCCCATAAAAATCTGCGAGCGCGTCTGGTTGTACATGGTTATCCATCCACATAGAAACCCCATGTGTTTATCTATTAGTGTTGAAGGTAATCTTTTATAAACCATCAGCAGCATAGCAGATCATCTTCCATGAGACCAACTTTGGAAGCTCTTATACTTATGATTGTAAAAATCACTAGACGGGTGGGACACCAACTACATATTAATTAAGATTAATAGTGATTAATCGGATTGAAATTTTTATAAGTAACTTTTAGTTTTCTACACACACACACACACACACACTTAATAGTGATTAATCGGATTGAAATTTATATAAGTAACTTACAGTTTTATACACACACACACACACATTTTTATATATAATTTAAAAAAAATGTGCAATATTATATACAAATACACAAATTTGGCTGAAATTTCCAAGGTCTCGTCAGAATCTCACCTGAATCTTGTTGGAATCGCCAAAATTGACCAATTGTTGGCCAACTAGGACTGCCTAGGCTAGGAATAATTTTTGGTGAGTTTGGCCAACTACCAGTTATCACCTCCAATTAGATGAAATCACCAAGGTTACTTTACTTGTAGACTAGCGATGATTTTCGCAACACTACTTATAGTCAAAGAATATCATAAGTTAACAACTCATGTCATAGTTTAATATCTTGTGGACGGTAATAACCACAGATGAAAATGATTTGGCTGAAAGATAATTTCCTGAAGAAGTAAACTTCAACGAAGACTTGTTCAAGATTTACCATTGAGGCTTCCATCGAAGTTGTTTTAAGTCAAACCACTGAATAAAACTACTCAACAGTTTTACATATAAGTCTAATTATTTAACAGACGGAGTTTTATGTTTATCTTTCTATCTCTAGATTATGTTTGTTTTTTTTTCTAATTATAACTACAAGGACTAAAAGTATGCAGATGATTAAAAGTAACCGTTTAGAGATACAGATATCACAATTCTAGGGGGAGAGCGTTATGATCTTTGTTCCATAAGTTATAATCTATTCTTCATTAACAGAATGAACATCCGTCAACTTTAAGTTCATATTACATTGTATTTGTTCCATTGCTCTTTGTTAATTGCTTTTCTATTTAACGGTTATTGCTTAAACGAACAAACTATGTTTGTTCGTCGTGTGAATATAAGCATATTTCACAACAACACAAAGACCCGAAGAGGTACCCGATCCAACATTTTTTAAAATACACTCTTTCAACTTGTTTGCTATTTGAAAACATATATTTAAGAATATTCATTACCGAAATCTTTGACTCCAATTTTATAAAATTTAGTTTAATATAGTTTAATTATATAAGTTTATTTAAATTAAATGTTTATTTCTTTTTATAGAAAAGCTTATGAGTGATTAATTAATTTTTTGTTTCACTTTATCATGTACATGTATTTGTAATTGTTGTTGTATTAATATTGAAATGGGTTTGCGATTTTCATTGTTTATCTTCAAAATTCGACTAGAGGAAGCGTGCCGACATTGACCATGGTTCCATTATTTTCAGAACATCTTATCATTTTTGTTGTTCCTTAGATGGTCAATCTTGGCTCGGCTGTACCATCAAACGTGAGTTATGTTTACCATTGTGATGGTGTTTTTATTAATGACCTCACTGTGTTGTTGTTTGTCATTTCTTTTTGTTAATGACTAAGTATAAAATTGTCAAACAGTCCATAAGTGTTTTTCTTCTAACTATGAAAACATACTCCAGTGACCGGTCTATATTAACAAACCCCATATAATAACACATTCTAGTATAAGACTTAAAGCCTGTTTGGTTCGCAAAATATTTTTAAATAGATTTAAAATCTTGATTGGAATTGGAATGCGAAGAAATCCATTACAAATCTTATAACTTGTTTGGTTGTTAATTTCACTTAAGGAATTGGAATATTTAAAAAACAAAAAAGACTAATATACCCTTATCTTTCCTTTTTCTCCAAAGTTCAACCCTAATCCCCTAGATCACCACAGAAGATCACCCCTTGCTTTTCTTGTGTTCAATCCCCATCCTTGTCAACCATTTTGAACTTTGATATTGAGCGGGTGAACGATTTTGCTATTATGAGTCGGTGAACGATTTTGAGCAAGTCAACCATCATCATTATCAACCATCATCGTCTTTCAACCATTTGCGATTTTAAGAATTCAACATTCATCATTCAAAAGAAGATGGAAGCCTATTTTTGAAATCGATTTTAAGCAGTTTTGGTGTTCATCCGTTTAAGTTAATCATTTTTTTACTTAATGTACCTTCCCAAGAAAGTACTTCTTAATATGACATCTTTTAGAGTGAACTTCTCTAACGTAATGTCAAAGTATCTTTTCTCTTGATTTAGTCATGCAAAGTATATGTCTTGCAACCCCTAATTCTTTCAACTCAAAATCCTAAGACAAATATTGTGTCTTTATCGTGTTTATTACCTCCATGTTTGATGTTGGTATTAGAATGTCATCAAAAATCAACAATAATATAATGCAAGAGGAGTGTAATCAGTTCATATAGCAACAAACATCTCATGTGTCCATTCCACTGCATAAAATGGTCCAACTTCAAGCACCACTATCTTGCTGCTTGGTAGTATCAGGGACGTCAATTATAGTACGACTAACTAAAGCAACCGTTTTAAACTCTCAAATAATAAAGACTCTTAAAATTGAAAAGAAAAAACTATATTTATCTATATTCTAAGCTAAAAATATATGTGATAATCCAATCAATATTTGTGTTTTTAGAGAGAAATGCGAAAAATAACAAAATGATTGAAGTTTTATCGAGGTCGACTTACAAAACTTGGTTCATCGAGGTCGACTTACAAAATTTGGTTTATCATTTATCGTCTGTTCACTGTTATGGTTCTTTTAAGTTTATCAATTCAAAATCCCGTTTAGCAATTAATAACCTAATCTACTAACTATTATTACCCAATTTTGGTTTATGTTTAGTTGCTTTAATCTACTATTGTTCTTTAGTCAATTTTATCTATTCATGTCTGTTTGATTTTAATCTACATTTACAATTGATTTATCTCTTTACTTTAATTTATTATTGTTTTTTTATAATTTAATCTACTTTTTTGCAATTGTTTTTGTTTCATTTAGTTAAACTGTTTTTTTTTTGCTTTAAGTTGTTTTCTATCAAACTATAAGAAAATTTGTTTATGTCACCGGTCCGAGGCAAATGTCTTTAAGAATAATAAATAAACGAGGGCTGTAAAACTTTATTTCGTTTAAGGCTCCAAGAAATGTTAAGCTGGCCCTGCTGCTTGCTTCAATTCATTCATGCTTTTCTTTAATCTACGTAGCATATTTTCTTTTCAGCCATTTCATACATTAAGACTATGCCTATGTAAAACAAATTTTGTAAATACATGTTCGTATGCTCCTCTATAAGGTTAAAAGTGTCATCATCGTCATCATCATCATCATCAAACCCAGTAAGCTCATCTATAGCAAAGCTATCGATGAGGTCTGGGGAGGGAGGGATATAAGCTAGTCTTACATTTATCACACAGGATAACAAGACTACTTCCAAGGAGACCCATAGCTTTATAGCACTCAACACAATCAAAGGAAAATATAACTAATATAGAACATAGACACCATATAGCAAATCAACAACAGTGCATCATGTATCAAAACATATACACGCCCCCGTATATTGACTATAGGCAAACAGTAAGCACGTAGTAAGTGATCACTAATACCATAGGAGGCATGAAACATACATGGACAAGGAGTATACACTAGGTCATATACGCTCCATTAATTTACTACCATATTAAGAGGTACGTATCCACAGAATCTTACAACATCCATACAGAAATATTTAAAATAATCAAAAAGCAACACATAGTAGCACTAGGCGATGAAGTGATAACAAGAAAAGTGATAAAACCACATTACGCCCCTAAACATTCTTAACCTTATACAAATAAATCAATATCCTCTTTGCAAATGAAACTGTATGTTATAGGAGTGGTGGAGTAAATTAAATTTTGTCTATATTTAACAACCAAATCAAACCTAAAACTCTTTTCAGTTTATATGGTGGTGGAAGATTAACATTGATAGTGATGAACCAATAATACCATTGCCGATAGACTATTGATGGTGATGATGAATTGATTATTTTTGACAATTAAGATCTCTACTTGATAATCATGTGAAAGAAAGGAGTTTTGAAACTCAAGAAGGTGGAGGGGGAAAGTGATAACATAATAAACAAATCCTAATTATCAGAATTAGGGTTTTGGATTTGGACAAAGATAGTTAAGCTCGTCGGTAGTGATGAGAGGATGCACTAGGCAAAGTGACTAGAGTTAGTCTTTTAACAACTGAGCAACGATTAGGGTTAGAATAGCTTAACTTAAACTATAATAGTTTAATTTAATTACCTTAAAAGTTAGGGACGTAAAGATGTAGCTAGGTTTCGTATTTCTAAATTTCCTATATAGCTTTAGTTGGTGATTATTGGTTGACTATTAACAATTGAACATTTATGTCAGTAGCAAATATTTATAAATAACTCTATAAATAATAACTTAGTTGTTACTGATACATCACATTTAAGCAACAACAATTCAATTGTTGTTGATCGATTTGCTACTGACAAGTTGTTAATTTGTTACCATTAATGACCGAGTTGCCAATGCTTGCCACTAATTCTTAGTTTCAATTGGTGGATCACCCCTCAAAACTTTAAAGGTCCATTAGGGCTGAAATCAGATGAGTAGCAATCGATGTGCACTCCAAACATAGCTCACATCAATGTTTCCTCTAATATCTCATTTGGTTTTAAGCAAATTCAAATATACTAAACTAATGTTTATAACATTAAAATCACCATGGTAACAATTATTATTGAATATGATTACAAGAGTAGATATAGATCTTAAAATATTTCAAACAAGATATTATCATTATCATAATATATATAAGTACTAGGTTAGTACCCCGTGTATACACGTGTTGAATAAATAAAATACAAAATAATTAGTAATAAATATTTATAAATTGTAAAACCATATTTGAAGATAAAATATGATTAAAATTGCATATCAATAGCTACTTTAAGTAAATAAACAATAATATATTTTTCTTAAAATTTTATTTTATTTAAAAAATATGGGTTTTAAATATTTTTTTTAAGAAAAATGAATTTATTTTAAAAAAAGTTTGTTATATTATGTATTTTATAAAACTTTTGTTTTTAAAAAGTGTGTTTTTAATAAAAAAATACATTTTAATTTATTAAATTATATAATTTTTAATTTCAAATGGTATGAGTAATAGTATTAGTATTCAATATTATTAATGATAATGAAGACAATGAGAAAGTTATTATGATAAAACTTACAATTATATCAAGTCTTATTTTATATTTGTTTTTGTTATAGATAGATAAATATACAAATAAATAGATAGGCTAGAAACCTATTTATTAAATATATTATATTTAGTAATAAACACGAAGAGTTATAGTACGATGTTTTACTATAAGATATGATTAAAATTATATATACGTACTAGTTGAACAAATAAAACAATTATACTACTTTTTTAACTCTCTTATCTAAATAGTTTTATTTTTAAACATTTGTGTTAAGATTTTTTTTATAAAAAATTTATTGTTTGTAAAAATCTTGTTTAATAAAAACTTGGGTTTTTAATTATTATGGTTCTTTCAATAAAACTACTTTTAGAAAATTTCATATTTTTTATAATTTTTTTAAAAAAGGACCGATTTAAAATATTTTGTTTCAAAAAGATTAGTGTTTTAGAAAATTTCATATTATATAAAAATTTTGTTTTTTTTATGATTTCTTTGTTAATAAAAAGATTTGATTTTTGATTTCCTTAATAAAATTTAATTTTAAAAACATAGCTTGATTTTAAAAAGTTTAGATAAGAGAGAGAAATGCATTAATTAACAAAATTAATTTTTATTAAGAGAGAGAAATTAGTTTGAGTGATTAAATTACTATAATACCCTTTTGGAGGGAAAATGAAGTGAGGATGTTTAAAAAAATGACAGATGTCAACAAGGTGGTTTGAGAGAGTGACAAGTAGCAAAAGAAGCATTCTTTTATTAGATACTATAGACTATAGATAATGACGCTACTATACTCTAAGAAGATGACCAAGATAAGATAATGGTAAGACTCAACTAGAATTCTTTTAGTATAAAACAGTTTTAAAAGTAAAGAGAAAAGATACAAGGTTTAGTGATATCTAATGCAGTGCAATAGCTTTTTGATCCTTATCTTGATCGAACTTTAATACGTATTATATTATTGATTAAATCAATTAAAGGAGATAATTTATGAAATAGAGGTCATCGTTCTGTGTTTTTAGAAAGGCAAATCCTATGTATGAGCATCCACTAAGCATTGGGTTTGAGGAGTCAGGTGATTTGAGCTTGATGTATAATATATATATTTTTATCCTGTTTTTCTACAAAAGTCTGATTTAATGACAAATCCCAACTTCTAGATCAATTAACAACCACCTTATTATTGCTTTAAGTTCGGTCAACTATGCAATATTTAAGAAGTAAACAAAAATAAAAAGAAAATTTTTATCATATTAAATCCATATTTGTTAGATTTAAATAATTGGATATATGACTTTACAAAATTATTTGATTTATAACCTATTTTTTAATTTAATACAGAAAGTCTTTTACTTCTAGTTTGGGTCACACGGTTTCAATTAAGAAAATGAAAAACAAGCTTGGTGTTGGAATTTTCTTAGCCATTAATGAGGTGTGTTTTTTAAGTAATTAATAATATATATCCTTATCGGATGTTGGACGGTTTATAGCAAGTCAAATGTAAACGGTTTAAAAACTTAAGTGCCTCACAATTTATTTGTTTATTCTTCAAAGAAAAAGGGTACAAAGCTCTCTGAGTTATTTTAAGTCTTTGATAAATAAGTTTTCTTAAGGTTTAAATTCATAATCAAGTGGATGAATTTTATAATATGGTGGGTAGTAAGGAAATATCTTACTCAACGTCTATTATTTGATATGGTTTAAAATATAAAAAGAAAAGACAGAATATTCTTAATATTAATCTAGGTAAAATTGGAGTCTAAGTTGGAATAAATTAAACTTGGTTTAAAAGTTAGTGAAATCACGTTTTAGATAGGATAGAGTATAGGTTATATGGTATGGTGTTAGACAGATCTTCAGACAAACATTGAGCTCAACCGTTAGTAATGATTTTCTGTTATTGAAAGCCGAAACCGAACCGTTAAACATTAAAACCGAACTTAACCGTTATATATGGTTTGGTTTTGGTTTGATTTCATGTTTTGGTTAATTGGACTTATATATGATTTTACAAAATTAAACACAAAATATGCAAAAATAATATGGTTTGTCTTTATGATTTTAACATGTTTTTTGTAAAAAGAGTTCCTTTTAACAAATGTTGTACTCCTAAATATAAAATAGATGCACAAGCTTTCACACAAAACATATTTGTTTTCATACAGAGCATAAATGCTGTAGACAAGATAATTGTATATTTATTTCAACATAAGACTTAATAGCAGAACATAAAATACGACTATTATATGTTTGTGTTTTCACATTGAACATAAACATAGAACATAAAAGAAAACATGAAAATAACAAAAATATAATGTATTTACATAAGAAGAAACCAATAACATAAAATAGAACATTATATCATTTATGCTACTCATTAGTTTAAATTTTAATTCAATCAAGATTAAATGCACAAAATAATTATTTAATTATAGATAAATAAAATATCTAAAAAATAAAATAAACACTTATATTACGGTCTATCTGGTTTTTATATGATTGGTTTTCGGTATAAACAGTAAACCAAACCGTTGGCTACGGTTTGAAAACTTTAAAACCAACCGACCGAAAGCTAGGGAAACATACTAATCATGAAACCAACCCAATGATCGGTTTAGATAGTTTTATGATTCTAAAGCGAACCATGAACACCTCTAAGATAAAGTCGTCCTAAAGGAGAGAACTTTGTGGTAAATAGTATAATTTTCAATCAAATGAGTTATAGGTTCAAATCATGTATCGTGTAGGGCTTGGTGATTATTTTCGAGATAATAGAAATCACTATTTAAACGAAAAAAAGATAGAACAGAGTCATAAACAAAACATTAATTTGAATAGTGTTTGACAAGGTCTATTTTATAGAGATTAATGATTACTGAGCAAGAACAGGAAAGAAACCAACACATCAATTTTGTATCTCAACCTAAGATTCAATCTTGTATTTAATAAAAACTAGAAATT
Source organism: Flaveria robusta (assembly GCA_025506415.1). Taxonomy (NCBI): domain Eukaryota; kingdom Viridiplantae; phylum Streptophyta; class Magnoliopsida; order Asterales; family Asteraceae; genus Flaveria; species Flaveria robusta. Next base: position 17,655,829 of record CM046469.1, on the reverse strand, counting down.
TTACCCCGCGTTTTGCCGTGGAACGGCTAGCTTGTGACGTTATAAATTCACGCGTGTTTCGTAGAAAAACACGTCAGAAGGTTATTTACAAAAGTTAAAACAACGTTACAATGTTATGAAAATATTAATAAAATATGAAAGATAATTTAAAAATAAATGATCATTACCTATTTTATAATTCTACTTGGATGTTGTATATGAGAAACCAAGGCGTCATCCAAATATAAAAAAAAAAAAAGTTAAAAGAAGAATAGTTTACAAATAGGAATTAAAAAGTTAATAAAATCTCTGAGCCAAAAAGCTCAACTTAAACAAAATCAAAACATTTAAAATCCAAATGGTAAAAAAAAAAAAAAAAAAAAACAACGGTGTAAGATAAATAAAAACCTCATTAAATGATTTAATTAATTTTTTAATTAAGTCCAAGGCGACCACAAACATAAAGCCAAACAATGTGAACATCAAACATAGCCAAGTGGACCTATCAAATGATGTTATCGTAGACCTTATCTTCTAATTGTTATTATTAGAACTAGAATAATTACAAAGACTTAATAATCTTCTATTTATAGTAAACAAATATTAATCCTAACCCAACTATAATTCTAGTTTAATACCAACTCAATTAAATAATTCAAAAACCTTTACAATTAACCCCTTTAATTATTGTGTATTACAGTATTAGTGCAACAATATATCACCACTCTAATCTTCTGACAACATATTATAGTGGTCCTAGTCTATAATAGTATAATCCTCATTGTGGGTTTAATTATCCTTTTTTTTCTTTTTCTTCCACTTAGGATACTTAGACATAATATTCGAACTTGTTTCATCACATCGAGGTCACTGGCCCGCCCCCCCCTTTACCTTTTAGTTTTTACTAATAAGCGAAGGAGGTGTCATTTTGTAGACAAAAACAACTGTCCCTTTTTTTTATTTTTTATAATCATTTTTTACCGTCTACGGCTACTAAAGTTGAGGCCCCCTCTTTTTCTCTCTATACAAAATCACCTTTTCTCAGATTAAAAGAAAAACTATAGTCTTGTTCTTGTTATTCATATGATTTTCATCGACCTTTAACACCAATTAATCGTTAGAGCAAGAATAAGAAATAAAACAACACAAGATTTTTATATCTCAACCTAAGATTGTGTTTGTATTTAAGAAAAAAGATTTTTACATATTTCATCTTCTTAATACCATTAATTATATATTTTCGTAAGACAAAAAGTTATTTACATATTTTCTCTTCTAAAACCTATATATTACATATTTATCTATTTTATTAAAATTCAATTATTAATGACTACTTTACTTTTATTTTTATTAAGGATAATCATATTGATTTTTAGGTATTGTAATTGTTTAAAATTTTAACAATTGTTTTTTTTATATTCGGAGATATAACTTTGATTATCGATTAAACTTTTGTATTTGGAGATGCATATTTATTATTTTTATTTAGACAAAGTCTCAAACTTAAGAATATATGTTATTGATGGTCTTAAAAATGAAAATATGTAAAAAAAAAAAAAGGGTAAAATAATTATTGAAGAAGTTAATTTTAATGAAATAAATAAATATATAATATATATGCTTAGCAAAGAGAAATATATAATTGATTTTTGTTTTAGAAAATATGTAATCAATAATATTAGTAAGAGAAAATATGTAATTTCCTAAAATCAAAACCAGAACAATTAGTAAGACTCCTTGATCTTTTATATATACTAACAAATACTAATTGTAACTCAACTATAAAAGCTATAAAACTAACTAACTAATCAAACCTAATTCTAGTTTAATACCAACACAATTAAATAGCTAATAACCCTTTAGTATTTAACCTATTTTAACTATTCAGCTATATTTACCAGATTAGTCCAAATGTGACAAGTTTAATTTCATTATTGAAGTATGATGACGTTATTCTAGATGTTTTGTCCTTTTTTTTAATTGGAAGTTAGTAATGTTTCTCCCCCATTTTGAGCAATTACAAAATTCTTCGTTTTTCTATATCTTCCTTTTCATATTTCATGCTTCGTCGTCTGATTACCAAATCAATAATGGTCTAATCTTTTTTTACACCTTCCTTAGTTGGTCTAAGGTTGATGGGTGTGTATAATACCGTGTTAGACTCTTCTATGACACATCTTGAGATAGGTACTAATTTAGTCCATCGTGGAATGTCACCAAAGACTTTACTTTTACTTTAGTAACATCCTAAAATTGTGATCCATTATTTTGTGTTAATCTTTTGTGTTGGAAAAGTTTGATTTTAGATGTGTAATCAAGAATTTAGATATACGAGTTATTGTTGAACATTGGCCTAAAATAGAGTTTTGTGTAAAAACTGTTTCATAACCGTCACTAATTGATGAAAACTAGTGTAATCAACATAATATTTTTTTTGGATGGTAATCAAGGGTTTGTATGCAATAGTTATGTCTTTTTAGCAAAAATGGTTAGTTTGATTAAATTTGAACAAAAATGGCATTTTAATAGGGAAGATTATCATACAAATGGCCCTTATGTTACAAAACATATATAGACACCTGGATGCGACATGTGTCATCGGGGGTGAGTGGTAAGTCCGTCCGCATCATTATTACACAACATATATAATAGTTACGCAACCGATGTTAACAGATAGTAGTACTTTAATTCACATTTTAAGAATCATCAATTTGTGGTATATATGCACTTAACTTCACATTTTTTTAATGAAATTAACTAAGCATGTTATATTTCCATAAGATTGTGTGTACTTGAATATGTACACTGATCGAGGTCTCTGGTATGTGAAGGTTCAATTACAAAATTGACATAATATTAATTGGAAGATGGTTGTAATGCATGTGAACTAAAGTCTAGAAGTTTCTTTCTCCACTTCTCAACAATTGATGCTTTCTAGCAGGTCTTGAACGTGGTATTTTCTATTTCTATTACTTGAATGTTATCTATAATACAATATCTGGTTAAACATTATTCTCTGTTAATGCTTGATGTCGATATTGCTTTACAAGGTTTTTCATTGTGGTAAGAGCATGTTATGTAATCAATACTTTAGTTGTTAGAAGAAGATATTACTTCTTTCTCTAATTCGTATATTTTCTATTTCTATTACTTGGATGCTTTGCATAAAACAATATACGGCTATATCGATTTGCGATTAACTTAATCGCAAGTTAATTAGTTATAAACTCGAAAACCTATAATATGTGTTCATTTGTAGGGAAATTTTACTAATAGAAATAGTAGGGTTGGATAGTAAAAGTAAAAGTGGATTTCGATGAACAAAGTTTGGCGCTGACATTAACTTCACATAGAATTGAACTCTGCCCGGATTATATGTTTTTTGTTCATGAGGTTTTGAAGAAATTTTCTCTAGAAGAATACCCTAATTGTAAGGCAAGTTACCCACCACTTCAGAAAGATTAACATAAGCTTGATATTTTTTTTTGGTCAGATGTTAATCTTGTAGGGAACTTGATATCAAGTTTGCTGTTTGATAGCGACTTAGTTTGCTTCATTAATGATCAAATACTTACGAAGTATTGAAGTTGGTATGGCCTTAGCATTTGTGTTGATAAGTTTTTCAAAGTGGAAACTTCATAATGCTGAGTATATATGAAGTTGATAGAAAAGAAATGAATTTTTTCATATATCTGTAGAAAAAAAATTGTTTAAAAGTTGTGAAGATGATTGTTTTATGGGGTGCATCGATCATTATGCTATATAAGTTTATTGAAGGGACAACTTTGTGAAGATGGTTAAAGTGAGTTTCAAATGCATTTTTTCGTTCTTATAAAATGGCTTGTGTATTTCATCAAAGGGAGATACGTGCTTTAAAATTTCACCAAATAAAATAGACGCGTATTCAAATAATTGGCACCAGTTGTCAAATTTATCTCATTTAGTCGTTTCAACATGATTATGATTATTATCCACACTTTTACCATAACCACAAGAAAATTAGACCTCTTTGAATTTTAAAATTCAAAAGTGTTTTAGTTCAATTTTACAATCATTAGAATCATTGTGTTATTTTCTTTGTTTTGTATTATTGTATGATGAAAATGTGTTCCAAAACTAAGCATATAGTTATTTTAAGTTAAATATGTTATGTATTTGCTTAATACATTTAAAAAAACTTCAAACTGATTTGTTTGTTTTTGACTTAAAAAGCTTAATTTTTTTATAGCTATGTTACGTTATTTAAATGTATGAATCGGTTTTCATTAATTTTATTGTATTAAAATACTCGACTAACATACGAGTATAAAATAAAGCTATAACAGTAATCTTATCTTACTACTCTAATAAAAGAGTAACTATGGTGGACACATGTCACCACCACATTTCACCTCACAAAAATTTTTCCGCTTCTCTCTCTTATTAATATCACATTAATTACTAATAATAAATTAAGAAATAAATCTTCTTATGAATATTGTTTCTAAAGAAATTAATATCTATAAACTTAAATTTTTTCTAAAACAATAAACTTTTTTTAAAAATATTAGATGTTTTTAAGTAAAAGTTTTATAAACAAAAATTAATTAAAATTAGGAGTTATAATAAAAATGTTTTAAAAAATTACATTTTTTAAAATGTTTGTTTTGAAACAAAAATTTTTAATTTTTTTTAGAAAAAATAAAAAAAAAGTTTTAAAACAAAAGCTTAAAAAGTTGATATATTAGAATATCATTTTACAACTATTAAATTTTTATTATATTTATTATTTTATTTATTTAACCCGTGTAATACACGGGTTTACTAAAACTAGTCCGTATTATATATATATATATAATATCGATTGTTTGTATTTTATAAAAATACGCTGCATATTTTATCCTAACAATCGATATTATATATATATATATAAAGAGAATGATTGTCCACTTCTTTAATTTGTAATTTTGATTAATGGTACTTTATACTTTTATCAAAATGATAAAAGAAATAAATTACAAAACTTAAATAATATAAATAGATTAATTAAAATTTTGTTTTATTAAATTAATTAATAAATCAAGGAATAAAAATAAATGGTTGAAGGAATATATGGATGCTATTGCTGGATATTGGATATTGTGGGCCTCTTGAGAAGTGTTTGGGGCTCATCTTCTTTTAGGCTTAGTTTTTAAACAGTTTTATACTAATGGGTAGAGGTGGGCAAATCGGGTCCGGCCCAATACCCGAAACCGGGTTGAAACCGGGTTGGGCCCAACCGGGTTTTTTCGTACCCGGGTTTTGGTGAAACCGGGTTCGAACCCGGGTCGGGTTCACCTAATGCAAAACCCTACCCGGCATACCCGGGTAGGGTCGGGTCGGGTCCGGGTCGGGTCCAAAACCGGGTTCAAATCGGGTTTAGCTTTTTTTTTTTTCTTCTTCTTCTTCTTTTCTTTTCTTGTGGTGTCCCCAAAACCGGGTTCAAATCGGGTTCAACCGGGTCGGGTCCGAAACCGGGTTCGGGTCGGGTTCACTAAAAAACTCAAAATCTAAAACCGGTTCCAACCCTACGGGTTTAAACGGGTCCAACCCGGGTACACCTCCCATCGGGTACTACCCGTACCCGGGTCCGGGTCGGGTCCACCGGGTCGGGTTCAGACCCGGTTTTTATGCCCATCTCTACTAATGGGTGTCCTTGCCCACACTGGGCCTCAAGTGGATCCGCTATGTGTGTATATATGTAATTGTGGTAGATGCTAAGATTTTCGTAATTGGACTCTACTTTATTTTTTTCCCCAAACGACTAATTGGATCACTGACGAGTTACAAGTCCATACGATTATCTTCATTACTTGAGTACGGCATCTTGAGGCACTAGGATCTTGCACATCAGTCCGTTCTCATAAGTCCCGAACCTGAGACCACCCTCTGAAGAAAACTCACCTTAGGTGAGAAAACCCACTGATCCAACTTGAAAACCCTTTTTTTTTTTTTTTTTTATTATTTTTATCACAGATGGTATTTAAACCCAAAATCTCTTCTTATTTTTAATAAAATTTGGGATATCTCACCTCAACCATTTAAATTGAGGATCATTGGTTCTTGTTTCTTGTTTAACAATGATTTTCTTATTTGCAACAACTAAACAGTAGTTTCAGGTTTTTTGGGAGAATACACATAACACTTAAAGATATAAAATGAGACTAATTAAAAACTGAGATTCTAAAGTATGCATTGCCAATATATAGCTTGCAAAATCTTGCTACAAGATGCCTACAATGCTTTTAAAATGCACATAACAGGCATAAGAACAACATAGACGCCTAACAAACAACTGTGTTGAGAATGGATGCTCTATTTTCAATCAATCTCTTGAAAAGACAATTTAGTCCGGCCTCAAAACCATCAATGCTAACATCTAGAATTCGCAATTTCCTTAGCGTCATTAGGACATCAGTATCCTTCATCTCGTTGTTGTGCCCACTTTTGTATAGCGACATGGTAACCATGTCAACGGCTTCTACCTCGTTGACAAGCACCTTCTTCTTTTCATGTGTAGATGCACTCTTCAACACCAACTTTGATAACAGATCAACTCCATTAGTCGGCTTGGACTTCGCCGACACAAACACTAGAATGGCTTTAAATAGGGAGATTGTGAGTGCATTAACTTCCCCAAGAACTTTACTCGCCATTGAAACATGATGATCTACATATGGAGATGAAATTAAAGTCATTTTCTTTTCAATATGCCTTAATGTCCCAAGGCTTTTGATGATGCTCTTCTTTGCTTTCTTTCTAAAGCATAGATATGTAGCAATATCATTAGCAACTGTTGAACGCCCACCTTTCCTTCGTAAGGCTGATTGAAGAATTTGCACGTTTTCCTTCAAAAGCATGAACAATTCTCTAAGGATGCTACACGAGTCTAGCAATATAACTGACCCCTCCAAGGCTTCTTCAACCAACGTCCCACTTTGGTGTCGTGAAAGAGCTTGTTGGGTATGTGGAGACCAAAGAAGCTCATCCACGCATACATATAACTCGGCTAATCCAACCAAACCACTTTGAATGGTTTCTGACGAACATACAAAACCTCCCAACGCTTTAAGCTCATTAATTTTTGCTTCAATCGTTATACGAGAAGGATTGGTTAACCTAGAGGGCAGACTAATAGACCTGAAATGAGATGTGGATGATGAGCCTTCCATCTATATAAACGTTCTTGAAAACTAAGGCAAAATTCAAGAATCAGAAAATATGAAAGCTTGGTATAGAAATGTAGTTTTGAGGTTATATATAGGGACAGAAGAAGCAATATATGGGCAAAGTTTGGCATCTACTTTGTTATTTAATTTGGATATATGAGCTGTGATGTTTTGGCATTGATCATACCTCAATCCTTATAGTATCATATATCAGATCTTTTTATACGTAGGTTGCATATTCTTCTTACTTTATATATTTCGAGTGGTGTTTGGTGTACCATGTACCATACATAATTTTAATTCATCGGCAAACTAAACCCATTGTATGAATATATAAATGCTCATAATCTGGGTACTCAATTCAATGACCCGACATATTTGCGAGAAATATAATATTTATATTACACTAATGGATGGGGGCATATCTTCTTGTCTGGAACAAATTATCATGGTAATTGATTAATTTAGTGGTAACTTGAATCTAGCCGGACCACGCAAAAGTACGGGCCGGTTCGAGCAATCATTGAGTGGTTGGTAATTGTAGGACTTAGTTTCGAAGGATAAGTGTTATATTAAACGAATTCAACTATCTGTTTCCCAGTTGGAATCGCACCCCCAGCCCCATAAAAAAAAACTCTTAACTAGAAAAACTCCTTTTCTTAACGTAGAGCATTTTGCCGAGACTCACACCGGCAATCTCCCCTATGGAATATCACCGGGACACCATTGCGCCGAATGGCCAATGACAATAATCGAGTAATTGAGTACTCTTAAGTACTCTGTATTTAAGCAAAACTCCAAATACAAATGCATGTTTTTGCTCTACTAATTTAGATTTTATTCTCGTGCGGCATAAATACAACAAGATGCAAACCGATTTCATCCTGTTTCAAAATTGCTTCCATGGCCGGCCTTGAGGATTGATGTGCCGAGTGGGCGACTACTCACGACCCAAACTTTTATGGGGCCCAAATTAATTTTTGTTATTTATATACTGGGTTTCGATTAACATATTTAGAAAATAACTAAATTCGGTTTTGCTATCTGAGGTTTGACAAAAATAAACTATTTTCTTTTATCAAATTAAAAATATCAATTTATCTTCAAAATTTTATTAAGTTGTTTCAATTAAATTAAAAATTTTCATCGGTTGTTTCAACTTAAATACAAAATAATATAACTTTTAAACTAAAATTGAAACAAATAATAAAACTTTTAAACTGAAATCGTTGTTTTTCAAATTTTTAGAGAAAAATAGTTACTTTTGTCAAATTTCCAAAAGCAAAATTAAATTTAACTCTAAAACTTATTAGTAATTATATGTTTTAGAGCAGTCCAATAAATTAATTCATATTTTAAAATCCAATAACATATCTTAGAGGGGGCCGATTAACCTAATTAACACGATTAAATTTAAATATTAATATAAAACCTATTTTATTTGCATTTGAACCTAGTCGATTGTTGATTTCATTGAATCACAAGCACATTATCGATTATTAAGGGGCTCATTTTTACTTTTCATACGTGACTTCTGAAATAGCGAACTAGATATGTTTACCCTTACCATAGTCTAGTTTTAGCGTCTTAGCATTCTGTAATATACAAATTAAAATTTTAGCATTGTATTTCCCTGACTATGAATTAACAGATGTTGATTTTATTAACATAAGTGATAAATTATAGGGATATAACAACATCCTTACATAAATGAAAATATTATTAAAATTTATAAGTAATAATTATGATATAATCTTGGAGTTGTGCTTAAATACAGAGAATTTAGCTACTCAATGATTGCTCAATCCGGCCCATTCCTTTGCATGGTCCGGCTGGATGCCTGGATTCTTGCTACCACTAAAATATTAAAAAAAAATTAAATAAAGATCAGATTTAGATTATAGATACAATAAAGGATTTGGGACACAACACCAAAACATCACAGCTCATACATCCTTCAAAATAATTCACTATATGCCAAAATTTTCCTTCATATATAACCCACTATGTTCATTGCTTCTTCCCTCTCTATACTTCTAGTTCTATACCAAGCTTTCACATTTCCTGATTCTTGAATTTTGCCTTGGTTTTCAAGAAAAGTTAATATAAATGGAATGCCCATCTTCTACATCTTGTTTCAGATCTATTAGTCTGCCCTCAAGGTTAACTGATCCTTCTATTACAACGATCGAAACAAAAATAACTGAGCTGAAAGCAAGGGCAGGCTTGGTATGTTCGTCTCAAACCATTCAAAGTGGTTTGGTTGGGTTGGCGGAGTTGTATGCTTGCGTGGATGAGCTTGTTCAATCTCCACATACCCAACAAGCTCTTTCACGACACCAAAGTGGAACTTTGGTTGAAGATGCCTTAGATACGTCAATAATGTTGCTAGATTCGTGTAGCATCCTAAGAGAATTGTTCATGCAAATGAAAGAAAATGTGCAACTTCTTCAATCAGCCTTACGAAGAAAAGGTGGGGATTTGACAGTTGCTGATGATGTTGCTACGTATCAATGCTTTAGGAAAAAAGCAAAGAAGAGCATCATTAACAGCCTTAGGACATTAAAATGTACAGAAAAGAAAATGAATGTAATTTCATCTCTAGATGTAGATCATCATGTATCAATGGTGAGTAAAGTTCTTGGAGAAGTTAATGTACTCACAATCTCCATATTTAAAACCCTTCTAGTCTTTATGTCAACGAAGTCCAAGCCGACTAATGGACTACAACTCTTATCAAAGTTGGGGTTGAAGGGTACATCTACACTTGAAAAGAACAAGATGTTTATTAATGAGGTAGAAACCGTTGATATGGTTACCATTTCGCTACATAAAAATGCACGCAATAAGGAGATGAAGGATGCTTATGTCCAAATGACCCCAAGGAAATTGCAAATTCTTGATGCTAGCATTGATGACTTTGAGACTGGACTTATTTGCCTTTATAGGAGAATGATTCAAAACAGAGCATCCCTTCTCAACATGGTTGTTTGTTAGACATCCAATGTTTAATGTGCCCCTTATGTGCATTTTAGAAGCATTTGTGGCATTCTATAGAAAGATTGTGCTATATATTAACCATTTATACTATAATATCTGTTTTTTTCTCTCATCTTATTTCTTGGATGTTATTGTTGAATTGTATGCAATTAGTTCCCGATAAACTAAATCGTCGTTAAAATTATCAAGACTATGGAAAAAATTATTTCAACGACAATTAAGTCTAATCCTAATAAGATAACTATCAACCAATTCAATGCCCTGTATTTTCCATGGGTGTGCCCATAGTCATTAAGAATACCTATGTTACAATCCTCACAACCTTCATACTTATACTTGTCATTCATGTTGTCTTATATGCGACTATCTTCTTAATCCCCTAATATTTTGTTTCCAAGCCTCCTACTACTACCATACCATCATTCTCTATTATTCCATCTTCTTTGTCATCCACAATTCTACCACTTCGTGATCACCCCCAACCCCACCCCTATCAACACCACCACCTCTTCCTTTTGTTGTCCATCACATCCAATGGTCACTCATTCTCATCAACCTAAACTTGTTCCTAACCATGTTTTTCTTCATATCTTATCTACTACTCCTACTTCCAAGCTCACTAATTTTCTTTAGGCACAATGATGGCTAGTATGGTAGGATGCCAAGCATAGAAAGATTGTTGCACTATGCTATAACAGTACCTAGATACTACTAGTGCCTACTCCCGAGGAATATATTTTTGTCTAAGTGGGTATTTAGAAACATTATCCGAATGGGTCCATTAGCATACGTAAAGCCCGACATGTTGGGAAGGGCTTTCATGAGACAGAGGGTGTGGATTATATAATTACATTTAATTGATTGTCAAATCAACCACTATGAGATTAGTGGTATTTGTTCCCTTCTCACACGGATGGGATGTTCAGAGAGTCGATAACAATGTCTTTCTTCATAGATCCAACCTAAGACTGTGTATATATATGGTACAAGTGTACAACCTCTATTTGTTGATATGCCTCACCCTTATCATATAACCCCTAAGAGCTTAGCTTTCCAAGATATCTACCCGCGGCCTTAGTACATTCCGATTTGCCTAGTGGGTCTCAAGCACTTCATAATTTATTTAATTCTAAGATTAAGTGGCTTGTTATATTCTTATATACATCGAAGTCATTATATTCTTTGACTTCATGACTAATTTAACTTAACGCTTACAATCTTAGTTTATGCTAAAAAAACGAAGTACCTTGAGTTACTTTTTACGGGTACAAGCTTCTTTCTCTAGAGATCTTCTTCATCTTTCTTAACAATGGTACTTAGATGATCCTCAACAACATACTGATCTTGGTTACTACAAGCCTTTTTCTAGTCCTATATTGTCTGGTCTTTAGCTTTCTCGATGTATGGTGAAACAATTAATGACCCTTTGCTCTACTTATTATCTTGTATTGACTCGTCTAGTGATTGCTTATGCCAGTAGTAAAGTTTCCCATTGTATTCATAAACCTACTAAATGTCAATATTTTGTTGTTTAAGCGTATCCTTCAATATCTTAGGTGCAATATATCTCATGGGTTGAGTGTATGCAAAACATCTAACCTTACCCTTCATGCTTATAAAGATGATGACTAGACTAGTTGCCCAAATAGTGATTGCCTTACCATACATTATTATGTTTCTTGGTTCTGTCTTATTAGTTAGAGCTTCAAGAACAACATACACTAGTACTCAGGCCAACTATCGTGCTCTTGCTCACTCAAATGTTGAGATTTGGAGGATCTGTTATGCTTCGAGAGTTACGTATACCTCATGCGAGTGCCCCAACCCTTTGATGTGACAACATTGTCGCTATATACTTAGCTGTCAATCTGACGCTTTATTGATGCACTTAAATTCCAGAGTGGTACTGGCATAGAGTCTTAGAGTTTGACATATTCTGATGACCCTTGATATGTTGACATCTTCACCTGATTTGATTTTTGAGACCGCCAATTTTATTAAAAAAAAATAATATTAACACCATATCAGCTCAAATGAAGTGCGGAGGATGCATTGATATTCAATGAAAAATACATCTCATAAGATTCGTACATTAATGGAGAATGATGGAGTGCCTTTGAAAACAAGGGAGTTGGTGTATATTTTTTATATTGTACAATGTACATTTACGATGGATTACAAACGAAAATTCGGTTAGAACATTAACCACATCGATGATACCTGTAAACCAAGGCAGGATTCGTTTTTTAAAAGTACTCATGGATTTTATCTTCAACTTGAGCGACGTATTCATGATGGATTAGCGATGAACTTCCCACCAATGAATCTTGAAGAACATTAGAGAAAATCATATCTATGATCATATCTTCAACGTCAATGGTGCATTAGCATCGTACTTCCATGAATGTAGTTGTCATCCGTGTAAGTTCTTTCCCCTAGTTTCGCCAATTACCTGTAGCACATCGGTTAGTTCTGATAGACAATTTTGGCTGTCGGTGATATTTTGTCGCTAATATACAGTTTTTTACCACATAACACTCTTGTTTTAATCATTAAAAAGAAAGAAAAAAAATATATAATCTTGAAATTGTGCTTAAATACAGAGCACTTAACTACTCAATGATTGCACAAACCGCCCGTACCATCGCATGGTTCGGCTGGATTCTTGTTACCACTAAAGTAATATATATATTTCAATGATTATATGTTCCAGACAAGTTGTTATGCTGCCCCATTAGTGTAATTAAAAATATAATATTATTTAACATCTGACAAAATGTCGGGTCATTTAATCGAGTACGTAGATCATGAGTATTTATATATTCATACGGAGTTTGCAAGTACATCAAAAATATCCATGGGTACACCAGACACCACTCATAATATATAAACTAAGAAGAATTACCTACGTATATAAAGATCTGATATATAGGTACTATAAGGATTGAGAATTAGCAATGCCAAAACATCACAGCTCATATGTCCAAATTAAATAATAATGTAAATAACATTGCCTCTATAACCCACTACGCCAATTGCTTCTTCTGTCCCTATAAATAGCCTCAAACGTATACTTTTATATCAAACTTTGACATTTTCTGATTCTTGAATTTTGCCTAAGTTTTCAAGAAACTTGATATTGATGGAAGGCCCATCATCTACAACACATTTCAGATCTATTAGTCTGCCCTCTAGGCTAACCAATCCTTCTTGTATAGCGATAGAAACAAAAATAAACGAGCTTAAAGCATGGGGTGACTTGGTATGTTCGTCTGAAACCATTCAAAGTGGTTTGGTTGGGTTGGCGGAGTTGTATGTTCGCGTGGATGAGCTTGTTCGATCTCCACACACCCAACAAGCTCTTTCACGACGCCGAAGTGGAACTTTGGTTGAAGAAGCCTTGGAGGGGTCAATTATGTTGCTAGATTCGTGTAGCGTCCTAAGAGAATTGATCATGCAAATGGAGGAAAACGTGCAACTTCTTCAATCAGCCTTACGAAGAAAAGGTGGGGATTCGACAGTCGCTAATGAAATTGTTACGTATCTATTGTTTAGGAAAAAAGCGAAGAAGAGCATCATCAACAGCCTTAGGACATTAAGGTGTACAGAAAAGAAAATGAATTTAATTTCCTCTATAGATGTAGATCATCATGTATCAATGGTGAGTAAAGTTCTTGGAGAAGTTAATGCAATCACAATCTCCATATTAAAAACCCTTCTAGTCTTTGTGTCAGCGAAGTCCAAGCCGACTAATGGACTACAACTCTTATCAAAGTTGGGGCTGAAGGCTACATCGACACATGAAAAGAATAAGATGTGTGTTAATGAGGTAGAAACCGTTGATATGGTTACCATGTCTCTGTACAAAAGCGCACGAAACAATGAGATGAAGGATGCTGATGTCCAAATGACTCAAAGAAAATTGCAAATTCTAGATGTTAGCATTGATGAGTTTGAGACTGGGCTAAATTGCCTTTTCAGAAGATTAATTCATTACAGAGCATCCCTTCTACAGATTGTTCTTTGTTAGACATCTAAATTAAAGTTTTCAGGAGATTTTTGTTTGTTGCACATCTAGATGTTAGCAGTTATGTGCACTTTAGAAGTATTTCCTGGAAATCTTTAGCAAAATTTGCCATGCTATACAATCTATTAATTTTTATTATTCGCATTTTATTTATGGAAAGTTATTTATTGAACTGCATGTGAATTGTGTCTTGGAAACTAAAATTTACACTATCAGAACTATGAGTATAATTCTAAGCAAGAAACTAATAAGTGTAGGGTTGATCGGGTTTGTAAACGTGTCATGGGTTAGTGAGTCACTGGGTTAAAATGTCATGAGTCAGAAGAGGGGGGGGGGGGGGGGGGGGGGGGGGGGGGGGGGGGAGATAGCCTTTGCAGCAAGGTTAACAGTGTTTTTGGTGGTGGTTTAGAAACTCTTTGGTGAAAGAGGTTTGGGTCGCTACCAAGAGGCAGCAACCTGTTGTTTTATGGTTCCAAATTTGGTTTAGGCTTCTACTCTCACAAATTTCTTAGGCTGTTTTTTTTTTTCTTTTGCCTTCTTTCTGACTCTCAGATTCACTTAAGTTATGAAAATGAAAGAAAGAGATGGGTAATCAGTCGGAGGATTTGATGAGTGGTCACACTAAAACTCTGGATTGTCACATTTAGTCAATTTGGTCATTTTTAAATTCTTTAACTAAAATATTAAGGTGTTTCGTAAGAGAAATAGTAGTTTTAAGGAAGAAATTGCAAAATAAAAAATAAAAAATAAAAAAAATAGAAAAATAAAATAAAATCATGATATCTTCAAAAAGGAATTAACATATGTTATATCTACTAGTTCAGGAACTGCTGATCTCATTTGTGTGTGATCCATTTCAAACTCATGAACCCCATGTTGACTTTTCCATTGAGTCAAGTTCATCAAAGATCCTTTTAGTGGATGATACTATAAAAAGATCCATTTGAAACTCATGAACCTTATTTTTCAACTTTTTTTTTTGTTGTTCGTCAACTGTTTGGGTCCATTTCGATTGTACTTTTCTTTAATCTCTAATGGCCCAATTAATTAATTAAAGAGTTAATTTTAATTTTGCTCCCCAAGGTTTGACAAAAGTAACTATTTTCCTCCAAAAGATTAGAAATATCAATTTACCTCCAAAAATTTCATAACTTGTTTCAATTTTATCCAAAAGCTTCATTATTTTGGATTTAAATTGAAATAAGTAATGCAACTTTTGGACTGAAATTGAAACAAGTTATAAAACTTTTGCAGGTAAATTGATGTTTTTAATCTTTTGGAGGAAAATAGTTATTTTGTTCAAACCTCAGGGAGGAAAACCGAACTTTACTCTTAATTAAATTGGAGTGAGTCAAATGGAAATAAAGTTGTCCAAGCCTTATTCTTAGTGCATAGAACCTAAACTTTTATATAATGATTTAGATTATTCACAATAATGTTGTTTATGTAGTTATAATTTATTTTGTAGAAAAGAAAAGCAACTAAAGAAGAATTTGAGTTGTTTGACACTTTTACTACACCGAGAATCAATGTAGTGCAATGACCTTGGCAAAACCTGCTAAGAAAAAGAAGACCTTTAGTCTTACCGCAGGAAGGGATCTTCTATAGGCAGCCTTCGGCATAAAAATTAGTATGTTAGCAGTCTGATCTACCTCGTGCACGTTGTATGACCTTGCACTTTCGATAATTCCTTTTTCGTATAAGAGCTTGACTAACTTTTACTATTTGGTCATTTTTTGTTATGCGCATGTAACCCGCTCTGTCTTAAATCCTAAACCTTAAACCCTAAATCTTGTTATCTCTTTCTTTTTTATGTTAAAAAGCTACTACTAAAGTATCTTATATGGGTTGACTTTCCATCTTTATAAACTTCTAATTGTCTTAGACTCAATGTATCATTCTTGGTGATGCTTCATCCTAGGAAAGATCGATCTCCATCTGTACATTATTTTTGCATGAAGGGGGGCATTCTTTCCAAGTATTATCTTTATCCGACAATGTGTCCTCACTTACTACCCAGGCAAGGTTCCTTACCTGATCCCTACGTTATCACTTCGTCTATATATGTCGCAAGCCTTACGTCATTAGCTTAACAGCTTACTTCATTAGTCGTGCTTACTTTATTTGCCCCCTAGTCAGGTGTGGCCATGCATTTTGCGTATAGCCATCTCTTGATTTCTGAACGCAGGTAATTTTCTTCCCGAGATTTTTCTGCTTGTCTTTTTGGCTCTCCCATGCAACTCTAATAGTTACCTAGCAAGAGTAAGGATCAATGATTAGGCGACAGTAGGATGTGGGCTAATAATAGTTGTCTTTACACATGGCCGCTTTAATTCTCTTGCCTCCTCCACATAAACTAGTGGAAAAATTCACAAAATATCCATTTTCTTTTTTCTATTTCTTAAAAATGTCCTCTCCAAAAATTATTGCTCAAAATTTTCCTTTTAGACAAGACGTTAACACATGTACAATAGAAGCAGAAGCCTGTATAGCTTGAAACAGTCAAAAATAAACATGTGTCCTAAGCAGGCGCCCACCTGCATGGAACGTTCGCCCACCTACTTGGTACAAGCACCCGTATGCTTATGTACACATGTGTTTATTTTTTACTTGTTCAGCTGAATAGGCGCCCGCATATTTTATTTATTTTAATGTTGCAATTTTTTTTTCTTTCTTCAAATTTATCTTCTCCGTTGTGTGGCCATTAAAAGTTTTCATCCTCTCCGATATCACATCTAAGACTTATTATATTTTGAGTAAATTTTGGTTTTGGTCCCTGTGGTTTAACCATTTCAATACAAAAAGAAATCTTTGATCATATCATACCCTGTGGTTTTATTTCTATAACAGTTTTGGTCCCTGACACTAACTCTGTTAGTTTTTATAGTTAAATGTGAGGAAACTTTGATCATTTTAAATTTGGAGGACTAGTTATGTAAATTATATTAGATTAGGATAATTGTTGTAATTTTTTTGAAACAATAAAAAATAAAAAAACAAAACTTAAATCCAATCTAACCCACCGCCACCGCCTGCGCCACCGCCACCGCCACCGCTACGCCACCGCCACCACCTACGCCACCGCCTGCGCCACCTCCACCTCCATCGCCTGCAGCGTCACCACCCGCCTACACCTTGACCATCGCCACCGCCTGCGCCACCGCCACCATCTAGATCTAGATGGTAAATATAGTAAATTCGCTAACAAAATCACAAAATCCCCACCAATTTCGTTTAATTTCTCTAATCACATCGAAACCCTAGAAACCCAGAAATCCGCGGCGATCAAGAAATAAACAACCTGTATGGGCGTCAATATCTGAATCACCGACTTCAAGGTCTCCAGCCGCAGATCGTCCGTCGTGTGGAGCAGCTCCTTCATCCCCTCCTTCGCATCTAGCTGTCGCTCGATCTCCACCTCACGGTCTCTCAGAGGGCCACTACTACCACCACCACCGCCACTAGTGCTCCTCATGATCTCCGACACCGCGTTCGATAGCTCCACCATGCCCCTGTTGGCCACCGTCTCCTGGTGCTTGGCCAGCTTCTCGGTCAGCGCCTGCTCCTCATCTTTCGATCCGCTTCATCTGGGCAGGCGGTGGCGGTGGTGAAGGTGCAGGGGGATGGTGACGCTGCAGGCGGATGGTGACGCTGCAGGCGATGGAGTTGGAGGTGGCGCAAGCGGTGGTGGCGGCGCAGGCGGTGGCGGTGACGGTGGCGCAGGCGGTGGTGGTGGGTTAGATTGGATTTAAGTTTTGTTTTTTTATTCTTTATTGTTTTAAAAAAATTACAATAATTATCCTAATCTAATATAATTTACATAACTAGTCCTCCAAATATAAAATGACCAAAGTACCCTCACTAACTGTAAAAACTAATAGAGTTAGTGTCAGGGATCAAAACCGTTACAGAAATGAAACCACAGGGTATGATATGATCAAAGATTCCTTTTTGTACTGAAATGGTTAAAATGGTTAAACCACAGGGACCAAAACCGAAATTTACTCTTATATTCTTCTTTATCTGACGAGGTTGGTGTGGATCATTTACCTTATCTTCCGGATGGACGTTTGTGTTCATCCGGAGTTGAAAGCACATGTTCTTCATTCTCGTCGGTTTCTTTTGATCTTGTAAAAAAATCAATATGTTAAGTAGCCAACGACTACTTTTGATCTTGTATATCTCGCCCCCAACGGTTAAAATAGGCTTTAACGCCCGTTGCCTCTTCCACACTTACCACCACTCGGGGGCTGGGGGAAGGGGTGTTTCCCGTGTGATAAGGATCCACGTCACTTGTTCACGCCCCACAACGTACCCTCTTTCCGTTTCATTGGATGCCAATATAACATTAAGGATCCTGTTCGACTAAAAATTTAACGTTTGAATGGGTTTACCTAACTCCCTTACCTTTTCCTAGATGGAACCATTCCACCAGCCATCTTTTATATTTTTTATAGCGTTACCACTTGCTTCTCTACCTTTTTGTATTATTTATTTCATAACTACAGTTCCACTTGGTTTTGCCACTTGTTTGACAAATATTTCCTATTAATTATATATTCATTGAAACTACTTTTAATACCACATAATTCATTAAATTTCTTAAAACTAAACATAGAAAAAATATGTTATGGACGTACAAATAACTAAAAATACAGATTAATTTTATGTAGCCATGTAACGTTTATTTCGCTTTGTCAGCAAACAACGATCCATTTGTGTATATACATGTAATATTTGTTATGTTCTATGACATACTGGCATCTAATAAGCTCTTATTGAGACCGGAACGAATATCTACTAGCTAGGTTTGAGGCAATCATGTTGTGTTTGTAATCTCTTAAAATCTTTTAGTCTTCTACTATATACAAAGATAACTATTTCAGTTTTGTGCTAATTAGAAGAGTAAAATCTTTATCTTTTCCTTAAAAAAAGTGAAAAGATTGAGAAATTAGGAATTGATATAGATGTTCCCTTAAATATAATTTCTCAAGTATATACATAAAATGAAATGAAAAACTAAAACTTGACTCGTTTTATTTGAAACAGCTAAATAAAAACCCATGAAACCGTATTGATATTTCTTTATGTGTCTCCATTCAATATTTTATTTGTAATATCCAAATTCTCATACCAACAAATATTGTACATTTTGCACATCCAGAGCTTATAAATTTATTTTTTGATTATGTACTAGCTCTCCTCTCATTTGCCGTCATCATGCCCAAAACTTAATGTTATTGTAACAAATCATTTCTCATGTCTAGTAAAAAGGAGAAAGAAATTAACACACCGATATGAGATTAGCCTAAAATGTCAAATCATCTCCCTCGTACGTCCATTAATTTTTCCGAGTTATTCACAATAAGTCAAAAATCGTGTCCCCACATTATTGATGATTTGTGTCTCCTTTTACTAGTTCGTTTCTCTCGTCCATTGCTTTTTTGAATTGTTCACAGTTTTGACCGTGTGTCCCACTTGATTTTAATATCTAAC
The DNA here is from genome assembly GCA_025506415.1 of Flaveria robusta. Taxonomy (NCBI): domain Eukaryota; kingdom Viridiplantae; phylum Streptophyta; class Magnoliopsida; order Asterales; family Asteraceae; genus Flaveria; species Flaveria robusta. The sequence goes on along the minus strand of CM046469.1, from coordinate 17,636,140 downwards.
TGTTGCAAAAAAGAAAAATTCCACTAGCATTTACAGCAATACTCACAAAGTGATTTGACTTTCTATTACTTGCAAAAGACAAATATCACCTTTTAGAAAAGAATAGTAAAGAATACACAGTACACCTAAAGATCTTAATAAATATGAGCGTTATACCATTATCATGCATCACCAAAGTTCAAACATAATGAACTCAAACACATCTCTTGATCTTAGATCAACTAGTTTGCCATCTAGGTTAAACCCTTCTTTTTCTCAAATCGAAATCAACCTCACCAAGCTAAAAACACTCGCGCCTTTCTACTCATCGACGCGTATTCATAGCGGTTTAGCATGCTTGATTGATTTGTATGTTTCCGTAGATGAGCTTATTGTTTCGTCTCAAACACAACGAGTTAATCTTCAATATAGAAACAAAGCACTTGTTGATGATGCGCTTGCAACATCAACGAGGTTGTTGGACTCATATAGCAACCTCGTTGAGTTGCTGGCTCAAATGAAGCAAAATGTTCGGGTCCTTCAATTTGCCTTGAGGAGAAATGGCATAGGAACCTATGCGAGCAGCGAAGGTCACATTTTGGATTACTTAATGTCCCAAAAGATAGCTAAGAAGAACATAGTCGCGTGCCTTGCATCCTTAGACCGATTGGAAAAGGAAAGTGAATCATATATTGTAGCTGGTGAAGATCATATATTGTCCTCCGCGATTGGAGTTTTAAGAGAAACAGTCATTGCCACTATCTCTATGTTTCGCTATGTTCTATTAATTTTGTCGGGTAAACCAAAACTTGATAAGGGCTTTTCGTTGATCACAAAGTTGATCCCGACAAGTAAACAAAGGTGTCACACAAGCCATGAGATCGTTAGCGATGCTGATATCATAGATGTCACACTTGATTCTTTGTGGAAAAATATTAAGAAGAACAAGTGTAACACCGTTGAAGTACAAATGGTGATGGAGCGATTACAAAACCTCGATCATCAAATTGAGGGCTACGAGGTCGGGTTGGATTCTCTTTTCTGGAAGTTAATTCAAACCCGTGTGTCACTTCTTAACATTCTAGCGAACTAGAAATTAGTGCATAATACGTGCACTTAAGCTTTTGGCTTTGTAACTATGTGTGTTGTGGCTTAACTATTTTCATCTGGAAGTTTAAATATTGATTAAGATTAGTAAAAGACTGTTGTCTAATTAATCACCATAACGTTGTAAAAGTATTTTGAGGTTTGAACTTCAAAAGGCATTCGCGGACCCCAATTGACAATTGGCCACATGTGAATTCGGTCTTAAGTTATTTGTAGCAGGCTGTCACATGGTGGCGTATTTGGGATCAATCAACTACCCAAACGACCACATTTATGAAAATTACTAGTGATGGCCTCTTCAACTACTAGCACATGATGTCTGTTATCATCTAAGGTCATATGAAAATATTATAATAGATCATTGTTTAAAAACATTACAAAATAAAATTAACTTCATAAAAAAACATAAATTAAGAAAGCCTGTATTTTTCCTTAAATTCCTTTTCATTTCCTTGGCCAATTGACGATCCAATCTCATTAAATGATTGACGCTAGCTTTGAGATTTTTTTTTTGGGTGTCACGCTTTTGTTTTTTTTTCTCAAGTAGATCTTCCTTTTTTGATGGGCGTAAAATTGTTTCAACTTTTCTTCCAAGCTTCTGATTGTTTTGATGTTAACATGGTGTTGAATTTAAACTTAAACTTTAGGCACTTCTTGCTGTGTTCCTTTCAACCGGGCGTATGGGCTCTTCTTCAACTAGCGAAATGTCATAAAAGCAGCGAGCATCAAAACCCATCAGCCTATTATTCAAATCGTTTGATGATGTTGTTTTTTATTTATTTGATGGAAGCATGCCGGTTGATCACTTGATCGAGGCATAAGCGATAAGGACAACCATTTTGGGCTATGCCTCACCACTTTACAAACCACAATTAGAGGTTCTCAGTTGAGTTCTCGTGAAATACTTTGTGGACACGGTCCCAAAAGCGGTTGTTATTTTAAACATTATAGTTCCTAAAAATAAATAAACAAATTTAATATTATTATAACGAATAAAGTAATAAACTTAAAATTATTTAATAATTTAGAGTTTTTACCAAAAATCGGATCCCCGGATACATGAAACCACGCTTTTGCTAAAGCATGTTGTTTCTCGATGGACCATTCGTTTGTAGTTTGAGTTTTACCCTCTGAGAAACTATGTCCGGATGCGTTCTTATGTTTTCTCGACTTGTCCCAATCAATTGTGTTTCTGGAGCATATTCGGTGTTGATTGTGTTTCTGAGTAGATTTGGGTGTTGATTACATTAGGGTCCAACCCATAAATGCCGGTTTCAATTAATCAGTTGCATGTGTAGAAAGTAGCGAAGGATCAAGATCGCTACCCCAAGATGTCTGGATTCAAACCTAAATAATAATAATAAAAAGTAAAGTTAAGAACAATACGTTAGAAAATAAAATACAAAATATACCACAAGAAACAAGTGCAAAAAAGTATTTCGGAATGGATTGTTTGGAGATGAACCGAAAACGTCTGAAACTTGACCGAATACTGTTGGAATTAATCTTTGTTAATTCACATAAAAAAAAAGTCAAACAGATCCTATATGGGTGGAGTTTTAGTTTTATTAAAAGTCTTTTATTTATTATTTAATTAGTATGTTTATCTAGTTATTTAGTTTGATGTTATCAAGTTGTTTTAATTCCTAAAAGGTAGGAGTATGAGTCATAGTAGGATTTGTTTTATTTAGTATAAATAGGGTTGTTTGATTGATGTTTAAGGTGTCAAATATTAAGTTTTCTTTAATAAAAGTATCGATCAACAATGTTTGTGATCAAATAGTTTTTGTTCGTTTGGAGATCGTTGGGCCTTCAATTGGTATCAGAGCTATACCAAGCTCTTGATCTGAGTGCAAAAGCAGCAAAAGAAAGGTTGTTCGTGTTCTGTTCTGGCAGAGAACAACAGCAGCAAGAAAACAGAATGCTTTCTGTTTAAACACAGAAGCAACAAGAAGAAAGTTGGATTCAAATCCTTGAATCCATGTGAAACTAAGTAAGAAAGAGAAAGAAAGAAAGAAAGAAAGAAAGAAAGCAGAAAGAAAGAAGGAGAAAGAAGAAAAGAATAAAGAAAGAAAGAAAGAGAAAGAAGAAAGAAAGAAGAATGCAAGTCAAAAAAGACAGCAAAAGAGAAAGAAAGGAAGAAAGTAAGAAAGATATTAAGTAAGAAAGAAGAAAAAGGTAAGAAAGAAAAAAAGATGGCAAGAAGAAGGTAAGAAAGAAAGAAAGAAGAGAAAGCAAGTCAAGCAAGAAAGATAAGAAGGAAGAAAGAAAAGGAAAGCATGTCAAGCAAAAAAGAAATGAGGAGAGACTAGCATTATTGTGAAAAAACAAAGATTAAGGGGGTGATTGTTGGAATTAATCTTTGTTAATTCACATAAAAAAAAAGTCAAAGTCAGATTCTATATGGGTGGAGTTTTAGTTTTATTAAAAGTCTTTTATTTATTATTTAATTAGTATGTTTATCTAGTTATTTAGTTTGATGTTATCAAGTTGTTTTAATTCCTAGAAGGTAAGAGTATGAGTCATAGTAGGATTTGTTTTATTTAGTATAAATAGGGTTGTTTGGTTGATGTTTAAGATGTCAAATATTAAGTTTTCTTTAATAAAAGTATCGATCAACAATGTTTATAATCAAATAGTTTTTGTTCGTTTGGAGATCGTTGGGCCTTCAAATACTTGGTATGTAAAAGGTCGAGTAAAATTTTGAGAATATATAAAATGGTTAATTAAAACAATATTTGAGTTGAGTTCTGCCATTGAATTTCATGCTTGCAAATGCAGGATAATATATAAAATGTTGAGTTAAACTTGAGTCATGTGTAAAAAAATGGTAACATAGTTTAGTATTTATAGAAGTAAAAAAATTAAAAACTATATCAATTGCATTTTATCATTTGTAAACGGTCAAGATATGCAATAGCCAAACTTTTAACGTTTCACGCTCGTCGGCCACCTCACTCAATCACCCTCACATCCGCTCACCTCACTCAATCACCCTCACATCCGCTCAGAGCGATGTTTTGTGCAGGTGAGGGACCCAAGTCAATACTCACGCTTAGGGCGTGAGTGTACACTAGATGACCTAAGAGCATTCACAACTTATTACTTATCATTATTCATATAATTACATTAAAAATTACTATTTTTTCTCTTATCTCTCAATTAGATAATATTTTTATATCTTTACTATTATTTTTTTCTCTCTATTCCACTAACAATACTTTTAAAATATTAAAAAACTTATAAGTAGGGGTGTAAACGAGCCAAGCCGAGCCCGAGCTCGCTTAGGCTCGAGCTCGGCTCGTTTTGGTTTTAGGAAGCTCGAGCTCGAGCTCGGCTCGTTTATAGTTTTATTTATAAAGCTCGAGCTCGGCTCGTCAGAAAATTTTCAAGCTCGAGCTCGCCTCGGGCTCGGCTCGTTTATTGTTAAATTATTAAATTTTTATTTTTTTATAATTACTTTTATAATTATTTATAATCATACTTTTTATATATAACATAATATACATTATTTAACTATTTTTTATCATAATAATATATTTAATAATATAATTTACGTAAATATTTATTTATATATATTTAATATGCAAATAAAAAACTATATAAACAAAAAGCTCTAGGCTCGCGAGCCAGCTCGAGCTCGATCGAGCAATAATCTGAGCTCGAGCTCGGGCTCGAGCTCGTTTAAGCTCGGGTCGATTCGAGCTTTTTTCGAGCCGATCCCGAGTAGCTTGCGAGCCAGCTTGGCTTGTTTACACCCCTACTTATAAGGATTGAATAGTATTTTTTTTTTTTTTAGATTTACAAATTGAACAATAACATTTATCCCTACTCCATTCACAATCACTTAAAACCATTTAATATAATAACAGAATTCTATTCATATGTTTTTAAAAAACGGGTTGTGAATGCTCTAATGGGTGTCATGGATAAGGATTAATAAAGGATATATGATATGATATACTGAAAATAAGTAGATATTGAAAAATAAACAATAGGAAAGTAACAAAGAATTATGACATGTTGAAAAAGAAAAGCATATTATGAAAATACAAAATTACACAAAACACCCTTTGATTTTATATAAAATTACAAGTATCATCCTTTATATTTAAAAAATATTCTAAACATCCTTTATATTAATATTTTGTAACAAATTTCATCCTTTATACTAACTGCCGTTAACTTTTTCTGTTAAGTCAATGGCAATTTGGTCTTTATACATCTAAATGACTATTAGTGTAATTTTTTCCAAAGGCAAAAGACGTTTTCTACAAATTTTTTAATTTTTACTTAATTTATGTATTATTACAACTATACGTATACATATGATTTTTTATATAACATAATATATATTATTTAATTATTTTCATCCACATGTTATATATATAAATTATATAAAACCATATATTTTTATTTTCATCCACGTATTTTAAGTTATATAAATAATTAAAGAATATAATTTATGTTGAATATATAATACGTGAATGAAAATAATTAAAGAATATATATTATATTATATAAAAAATCATATATATATATATATATGTATAATTGTAATATTACATAAAATAAGTAAAAGATAAAAAAGTTTTAGAAAACGTCCTTTATGTTTGGAAAAAGTTACACTAATAGTCATTTAGAGGTAAAAAGACCAAATTGCCCTTTATTTAACAGAAAAACTTAACGACAGCTAGTATAAATTAAGGACGAAATCTATTATAAAATGTTAACATAAATAATGTTCAAAATAATTTTTAAAGATAAAGGATGATACCCGTAACTTATATAAATTTATAGGACGTTTTTTGTAATTTTGTATTATGAAAATAACTTTTTATAAGTAACTTGATTTAAAAGTATCACAAACTAAATTTTAGGATTAAAAATGATATGAAAATTTAAATGATATGTCAACCCTTGATTAATCTGGAGCCATCTCGTCAAATTAAAGACCTTACCCCCGTATCTATTCTAGTAGCTAGAAATGCAAATGAAAAAAATATAGCACCCTTGTTCAATGCTTCCTCATCTGTAGGGAACATGTTTTTTGGAAATATTTCTTTCATTTATATCACCTTACCCTCTACCCCACTCCATTCACCACCCATAATTTTTAAATCTTATTTAAGTAATACTTGTCCTATAAGCAGATATAAGTGGTGTGCCTTACACTAAAAAAAATAGTGGACTTAAATTATACTGGGTGCGTGAAAGTTAAGGTGTATTTATTTTAGAAAATATAAAATTACTGTTGAAAGATTAAAAATACTATGCATTAGGGGGATGGAATGCCCTCAGCATCATGACCGTAGCGCTGATCACGTGAGCGGGACACACCGCCCACCTGTGTTTGTGACGGCAGCCAAAGTGGACGGAGGTAATTGTGGTCACGCGTAAAAGATCGAAATGTGAGAGAGGGTAGCAGGATGGTGAGGCAGCACGGTCACACAGCAACAAACCACCCCACTTGGTGTGTGACGTTAACAGGAAGGTGAGGTGGTTGTTGTGCCGATGACCTTTCGCCACAACTCGTTCCTCCTTAATTAGTAAGTGATTAAGTCCCTCTGACAGATCCTCACGTTCAAATCGAGCTTTCACTACATTGACAAGCCAGACTCACTGAGTAAGATTTTTCTAATGTTCTTTCTATTAAAAAAAAACTCGTATCATGCGGCTCTGTCACAATACATACCATTCTTCCGCCACCAACTATTACAAAATCATGAAGTTGTTTCACATGCTGTCTGCAATTTATTCTGCAAAGAATATTTCATGTTTTGTTATACATGCATTTATATAGCAACACTACATTCAATGTAGAGACCCTTAATTTGTCACAAAAGTTGACAATTTCGTCGCTAGCTCTGGTCCTAAATCTCAACAAGAGATTCATATTTCTAAATATGCTGACCTATAAGGTTACAAGTTCATTAAAATCAGTAAGGCTGCCCACATTGCTATAACATGTTTATATTCGCTTTTGTCACTATCTTCAACAACTTGTGAGGACAATATTCTTGCATGAATTCAAAGACCGTACGTACCTATAAATACCACAATGGTTCATAATGAGTAATTAAGTCATACTTTTCTTTCGTTCATTGCGAAAAATGGAAAGATCGTCGGCATTTCCCCCAAACAGATCCGTTAGTTTGCCTTCAACGTTACATCCGACTTCCCTTCGTGTCGAGGCTGAGCTAAACAAGCTACGAGCATGGGAAATAAGATCCTGTTCTTCACTTGAAACCCTAACAGCTGAAACAGTTCAAAGTGGTTTAGTTGGTTTATCGGAGGTGTATAGATGTGCGGAGGATCTTGTTTACTCGTCTCACACACAAAAAGGGAAGGTGTTCGAAGATGCATTGGAGCATTCGGTTAAACTACTAGACGCTTGCGGCGAAGTTAGGGACACACAACACAAGATAAAGGAACAAGCCTTATGCCTTCAATCAAGTTTTCGGAGAAGAGGCACACAATTGCGGTTTGAAAATGAAATTTCATCCTACCTCGGGTTAAGAAAGAAGTTAAAGAAAGAGGCATCAAAGTGCATTAGATCATTGAAGCGATCTGAAAGGAGGTTTACGGTTGTAGTTTCATTAAAAGATCACCATTTGTCAATGGCTGTGAAGATTCTTAGGGAAGTGAATGTGATGACGTCGAGTGTGTTACGCGCTCTCTTGATGTTCTTGTCATCAACAGGAACTGAAGACAAGAACAAGCGACGTGGGTGTTCATTGATCCCAAAACTGAGGCCAACCGCGAAGGCGGAGAAGATGGTGAATGAGGTGGGGAGTGTTGATGATGCCCTCTTTCATGTTCTTCGTGATGCCGAGCATATGACAATGGCTGATAGGAAGTTAGAAAATCTTGTAATTTGTTTAGATAGTATAGAAGTTGGATTAGATGTGCTTTTTAGAAGATTGATTAGATATAGAGTCGCAATCCTTAATGTACTAACCGGATAACGTTATATCATAATATCTTAAACATATGAGCGTGAGTGGCAACTTGGTCATCGGTGCTAAATAGTCGTGAGTAAGTTACTACTAAGCAGCAAGCAAAAAAATTGCAACTTTTAACACCTTAATTGGTTTTTACCACTGATGTAATCATATAACTCATGCTAGCTATAACCGTCAGATCACATACTCTTTCACGAAGAGTTTACTCGTTTCAACTTAAACGTTATGTGGCTTGCTACACGTTTAAACTACATTTTTCATATGCAAACGTTCTCATTCTTGTAGAACTTTATTATCCAACAAAGACGTCATACCCATGAAATACATTAATCAGGTAGTGAGAATATAAGAAACACTAAACTTGCAGTGTTGTAATGTAATAAAAGCAGAAGATTGTTATAGTGGCACATTCATTTAATTATGTATGTTGTCAATCATTTGAAAGTCCTTTATCAGAAACTTACATGATGTTACCGATATTTTAATATACAAGTGAAATAATTTTCATAATTAAGGAACAAACTTAATTAATGGTGGTTTAAGGTTTCTTGATTATGATACAATGGCTAGGAATGTCATTAAAGATGCATGAGAATAAACACAAATTAAGGGGAACAACTCCACGACATTTATGCACCAAAACATGTGGGAGGCCATCTGTTTTGTTCTTTGTATGCTAACATATATCAATAAAGAAATCACAGTTTTTTTTATTTGTTTGTTTGTTGTTGCAAGTGTATCAAATGGAAGAAGGGCACATGGTGTTTCACATGCTCTTAACATTCAATTGAATATTTTAGGTATCAACCTATGCATTTGAATGCTTGGCTAAATCCTAACCAAACGAATGGCATCATTATCGTCATTTCTTCTTGTTCTTCTTCACTCAGCACATGTGACTTCATTCGGTTCGTTAGCTTGGCAAGTGGCAACCTGATCACATCACAGCACACTTCATGTTGAAGAGCAACTCACAAGTGTCAGAACATCCGAATCATATATGCTATTCCTGATGCAAAAACATTTTGAAAGGGCTAACATGCATGGTATGATTGTGATGGCTGCTAGATCGTGTGTATCTATTTGCCAGGAGAAGGTACATTAGGGAGGAGGCGGAAACTTTTGGGCATCGAGTTCTTATGAGAAGGAATTGTTTCTGACTTAGACTAAAAGTTGACAATACATTACCGGACTTTTTATTATCGGATGAATTGAACTTTCATGTTAATTACGTGTTCGTTTCTTTTATGAACGTCTAGAAATTTTTTAGATTTTGTGTGGTGGTTTCTAGCTTGAAAATGATTTTATAGTGGTATATGCAAAGCTTGCTTCCTGTTTGATTGTCTAACATGTGTGTTAGTAAACCTTTTTTTTTTAAGTACGCATTACCGCTATATTCCATTCCTTCGTCTTTTTCTACCTAACAAACAACAAAAATAATAATTAATTTTATATTTACAAAATAACCAAACAGAACAATGGAATGTTGATAATACATTTATTACGTTGTCCGTTCCATTCACTCATTCATTTATAATTTTGGTTTAATATTTCTACCACAAGAAACATGTTTATATAAACACAATGTTGTAGCTTCTCCCTTTCATTTTTCATGAAGTTTGTGTTAAATGGCAATGCTTTGCCTTGAAAATATAAAATTTTGTCAACAAATCCATAGTCTGCTTGATATGATCATCCATCTACAAACTTCATGTCAATGATCCCGTATTCTTGCAAGGGGCTCATAAGAGGCGACGTAGAGGCATTGAGCAACGACAATAAACCGCTGATCGTTTGTCTTGCAAGCGATGCGACAACACAGCTGATGGTTAGTGGGCCATAGTCCAACTAGAGAGAATGACTCAACTTAAAGGTGGTGACAGAGTACCGTACTCTAATCTGCTTGGCGAATAAGTGACTCAAGGGATAACTAGCAACAAAGGGCCATAGTCTTGTAGGGGGCTTGCGAGGATTGCGGTTGAACGGCTTGACGGAGGACGGTCAGGATTTCGATGGTGGCAATAGTGAGAAGTAACACCATCTTGAACCAATAATAAAACTTTATTCAAAGTGATAACAACAAAACTTTGCTCAAAATAGAAAAAAAAAAAAAAAAAAAAAAAAAAAAAAAAAAAAAAAAAAAAAAAAACAAAAAACTAGATTGACAAAACTAACATGGAACTGGGTGACGGCTATGGCGGCATGCACACCGCCATGTCTAGGATTTGAACTCGATGACCACGGCTAGGGTTTGTATTTTTGTGATGGCACAACAAAGAAATATAACCATAACCTTAAGGTTTTGATACCATGTCAAATAGTAAAGCAGTGAATGAATATATAAAGAGCACTAATAAACCCTAGTTTGATAATACAATTTAATATATAGTTTGCTATAGGTGAGTGATTCCTAGTCATACCCCTGTCATGAACTGCATCAACTCCTGGAGAGCAACTTCTTGCAGGTTCAAACCATTCTTGATAAATTTAAAAATAAAAGCATTTAATGGCGTTTTATGGATCATTATACAAATTCCTATATAGATCAATGGCAAGAAACATCGAGATCTTGCGCTAATAACTTGTATTTCACTATATTAAAGTTCTATGTAATGTAAACAAAGGAATTACCTTTCTTTCTTTTGAATGTTCTTGGTTTTATTAAATGAATCAACTGTTAGCCAAAATTCTTCACTGCAGCATCTGCTAACATATCTGCTGCTTGTGAAGTTGTCTTGAACTCCAAGTTCTATTCATGGATGAGCAAGGGACAATGATGGTTGGCAACCTTGATCGTTCATCAACATGCGGGAAATCGATGGTGTAATGGAGCCCACGGCTTTCATGTCTAGCCAGCGCGCTGCTCACCACCAGTTTCGCACAACAGAACAGGTTCCTCATTTCACAGGCTTCGAGCCCAACCATTGTTGGTTCCCACCCTTGTTGGAACAAGTAGGCCTCCCATTCAAGCTCGAGCTTGCTGATCCTCTGCTCAGCCGTCATTAGCCTTGTGGTAGACCTCATGATCCCGACATACTCCCACATGATCAACTTCAGTTCCTTTCGCACTTGCTTTGTTCTCCTGATGATCTTGTCTAGAGTGGAGCTCCCTAGCTGCACAGGGACAATGGGTCGGTCCCACCATCGTGAGACAGTTTGATCAATGTGGGACCCTTTCATATGATCTATCGACGGTTTTACAGCCCTTCGTGCAAATACTAGTGCTTCTAGTAACGAGTTGCTAGCAAGTCTGTTTGCTCCATGTAATCCTGTGCATGCAACCTCACCTGTTCAATCAAGTAAACTGAAATGAATTCTACGTTTACCATACTTTTTCTGTATAAGTCAGTGTGACAATTACCGTGAACGCCAGATACATAAAAGAATCAGTGCTAAGCGTAACAAATTCGTATCAAACTTAAAGTAAGAAATTTGTTCTTTTGACCACAAAAGTCAAAAACAGAGGAAGTGAAAATCTCACCTGCCACATAAAGTCCACGAACGTTGGTCTCCCCTTGAAGACCAGCCCGAACCCCACCACACATGTAATGAGCAGCAGGAACCACAGGTATTGGGTCACGGGTTATATCTAAGCCATACTTGAGGCACTCAGCAGCTATGTTAGGAAAATGAGAAAGAATTTTGTCTCTGGCTTTATGACTAATATCTAGAAGAACATACTTCTCGTTACGCTTTTTAAGTTGATCATCTATACTTCTAGCCACAACATCTCGTGGTGCTAGCTCAGCCCGTTCATCATACATAGGCATAAACCTTTCCATATCAAGATTATACAAAAGGCCCCCATCACCCCTCACAGCTTCAGTGATCAAAAACGAGTTTTCTCTGGCTTTAAGTGGTTTGATTGGGAGGCCTTCATCTGCCAGTGCAGTGGGATGAAACTGCACAAATCTGTAAGCAAAAGAAAGTTTTAGAATTGAAACCGATGCAGTCTCCTTAAACAACTGAGATTTCTTACTCCATGTTTGAAATTACTGCTTGCGCTCGATGTGCCATGGCTATTCCATCTCCAGTAGCTACCTATGAAATTCAACCAAATAATGATTATTAACTCAGATAACTAGATTGGCAATTTTATGCCATTCACGAAGGAAATGGTCAGTTTTGGTCATTTTTTATATTTCAAATGGGTCAAGAAGTCAACCAAGGCCTAATTACAACACATACAACATGCTAAATCATTCCATCCGAACAATTCTGTAATCATAATTTAGCACATTCACTGTAAAAATTTTGCTGAGATATACAAACAAGTGTTAGCTGACTAGCTCAACCTAGTGGTAGAAAAACATAACGTTTTTCAACTCGAGCCCATTTGACCTTTTATTCAAACCGCCAAACCCGCCCATCTTGCCATCTCTAGATGTGATCATACCGGTGGATTTGTAGTAGATGGATAAATATGCCCTGCACCTCCAGAAGCAAGCAAAGTGACCCTTGAAATAAATCGTATCACCTACAATTTCCAACAGGCGGATACACATCAACAAAACTCATACATATCAAGAAACCAAAAATCCATTTGAACACGACTGCGGCATCACCTGGTGTGTTTTTGTATTCATAGTGTCAACACCACGGCAAACCATCTCAGATCCATCCTATAATCCAAGTAAAACACACATGTTATGACAATTCGCATTAGAAAAATATTGGGAAATGATAATATATTTCATTAAGCAAACCTGAGTAGTCAACAAGTCAATTGCAAAATGATGCTTGAAAACGGAAATATTGGGATCACTTTCGATTGCCTTGAGAAGAGCCCTTTCGATTTCTCTTCCTGTCATATCAGCTGCATGTACTATCCTGTGATGAGAATGACCACCTTCTCTCGCTAAATGCAAGTTTCCGTCTTCTCCATGATCAAATGATGCACCCATGGCTATTAATTCCCTAATTCGCTCGGGTCCTTCCGTACACACCACCTGCAAGTAATCATAACTAGATATATTTTCAACTTAAGACATCATTTCTATAAATGTTTATCAACTAAGATAACATCCGAAAGATTACTCTGACGGTCTCCTCATCACATAAATAAGCCCCTGCAACGATTGTATCTTGCACGTGACTCTCCACTGAATCAGTAGGACACAACACTGCACTGACACCACCTTGTGCATAATTGGTGTTGCTTTCATGAGGCTCGGCTTTTGTTATTACAGCAACAGTACCATGTTTTGCAACCTCAAGAGCATATCGAAGACCAGCAACCCCGCTACCAATAACAGCAAAATCAAAATACTTTGTTGAATCGTCTTTTATGCGTGATGTTATGATTGTTTGAGAGGGTCTTCGAGTTCCACCATTTGGGTAACAGTAACTCTTGATTTGCAAGTTGTTACACACACCACGTGACCTATAACATACAATAAAGTTACCGCAAACCCATAAAACTTCAAAAAAGATGGAAAAAAATTCTGAAAACACATTAACTCAAAGAAGAGTATGTAAGAGCCAGTAAACCACACTAAGCATCACTAAACATAGGTACAAAACTACAAATGCAATACGATACAAAGCTTATCCAAAAGATGGTAGCTTTGCATCTAGAGTAACTAAATAAAAGCAGGTGCGCTAGAAAAAGGTCCAACTTAAAACAGGCATAGCCTTAGATCTGTCTAGCTGCAGGGGCATAAGGTATGGACAGAAAACTCAAAACAAGCTGAACATTGTGACAAATAGCCGTAGGCTGTTTAACCAGACCTTTGGACGTGAACTTCATGATACTTTCCCCAAATTTAGTAGAAAAATTTTATATTATTCCGCTTCATTTGTAAATATGTGTGAATCTTTGAATTTAGTAATTCATGTGTTTGCTAATTTCAACTATAAGGGGTTAATTTTGAATTTCCAAGATTTGCCCAAACCAGCCTAAATTAGATACTACTATAAAAGGCATAGTTAAATATTCTCTAACATACAACAATTTTCCTCTCATGGTTAATATTTCATATTTTCTACGCGTTCTATGTCACAATAAATCACATTAAACCATATCAAGCATCAAGAAAGACAAGTAAAAGTGTGATAGATCAACTTAAACATGAAAGAAGTTAGGTGAAACACTCTAAACCACATTGAACTTTTAATAGTTGAACATTGTATGACCTGTTAGTAATCATGACAATCCAAAATGATCTTTTCACATGAATAGGTAGAATTGCCCCCTTTAACATCTACCTTCTATCCATAACCATATTAACTTCAGCAGTCAATGTATTTTTGTACCAAATAGTGAAAATTTCAAAGACTTGTGCATAGATCAAACCCTACCATTGAAGCTTCTGCCCCCAATTCTGCGAAATCACCCGAGACAACAAACTTGCTTGCCAGCAACCTGCCTCAGGGAGTTGTAGATTGGCAGTTCCAGAAGCCATACTAGTTGTCATTTATCTGCTGTAACTACAACAACAATCAAACAGCAAATCATGCATCAATATTGCATTCAAGAAGTATGAACAAAGATGAAGATCCTAAACACAACACATGCAACATCTCAAATAAGAAGAAACTGTTTAATCAGAGAGCAAAAGGACATGAAGATTAATAAACTAGCATCCATCTCATGTTTACTTAAATATGCTCAAATCAAAGCAACACTTAATCAAATCAATGCTCAAATCTTGAAATCAATAGCTTCATCCAAAGTTGGAAACTTTTAGGAGATTTGCAGCACCCATTTCGAAGCAAACAATACTTGGGTAATTTGAAGATTAGGGTTTCGAATTTTCGACGTGAAAGACAACAAGAACACAAATTTAAGGTTAAAGAGTGGAAGAAAAGTAAAACCCACCAACGGAATCGAGATGCGGAAGCTCAATGAGAGAAGGTGATGAAATGCCGTGAAGTATTGTGTAATGGATGGGTAAATTTGGAGCCAAATAAAATAGAAGAACAATACCACTTTTCGTCATCACTCATGACCTCATTTTCAAAGCGAATCGAATTTTTGCATCCACAAAGATGTAATTTAATACAAGAAATGAACGATGGTCCTATGTTCCAAGAATCTAAAACGCTTTCTATCATTAGTTAATTTGATAAGAAGTGGAACTAACTACGGTTTGAAGATTTTTAATTTTAAATTGTTATAATATGAATAAATTATACCAATGGTACATGTATTTTGTTAAATAAGTCTGTAAATGAACCAAACGTTCATAAACTGTTCGTTGTAAAGTTCGTTTATGTTTGTTTATTTAGGAAATAAACGAACACGAACAAAAAAATTATGTTCATTTAATTAAATGAACAAACATGAACACATGCTTTGTTCGTTCGTTTATGTTCATGAACGTTCGTTTATGTTCGTTTATATATGTCCATTTATTTATGTTCGTTTATGTTTGTTCATTTATGTTCGTTTATTTATATATATCAATATTAATATATTAATAAAAGGGTATTATGTGTTAATATTTGAAACATGAGTGTATAAAATTATTCTAGAAACTCATAAGTTTAGTGAGTTTCAATTATCCACTAATACACCAAAAAATTCAAAATGATAATTTAAGATTTTTTTTGTGTTCGGTTTTGTTTGTTTATTATGGTTCATTTATGTTTGTTTATTATTATTCATTTGTGTTCGTTTATGTTCGTGAAGTGTTCATTTAGCTTCTTAACGAACAAACATGAACGAACACGAATATTTTTATTTTCTTAATAAGCGAACATGAACACAAAATCGTGTTCAATAATGTGTTCGTGTTCGTATTCGGTAAAAGTTAAATTAACGAACACGAACATGCTGATGTTCGTGTTCGTTCGGTTCATTTACAGGCCTATTGTTAAACTTTAATTAATTATGAATATTGTTGCTATTGTTTAATCTGTGTTTTTTATCGTTAAGGTCACAATGAGTGGTAGTTGAGGAATGGGTTTCCCGTGTTCCTTAAAAACCGGGGGGAAGGGGGGTGTTACTGGTTTTTCCGGGGTCCGCTTCCCTGCCCACCATTGCTTCTCTTCTTTGTATTTCATCTCGACCTGGTTAATATTCATCGGGTTTTGCTATTGCTTTGCCACCATCATCACCTCCATTGCTAATCACCGTCCTCCACGTGTCTTCTCAGTTTTTTCCCCACTCCTCTAGCAATGATGATTCTCAACAACCTAAGATGGATATTTGTTAGAAATTTCTCTTAAGTGGGTGCATTATCTCTTTCTTTTGAAACTAAAAAAAGAACCCAAACCACCCCCACCTCTTTTCGTCTCCAAAATCTCACCGGTCTCATTTTTCCGGCCACATAAAATTTCTAGCACCCCGTTCATGAGCTTGTCTTCACTAGTTCCACCTCTTTTTGGTAACCAAAATCACCAAACCTCCTGTTACAACCCCTATGGTACAATGTAACCCGTCCATCAAAGCGTTCGGTGGTGATGGTGTAGCGCTTAGTTGTTGGCCAAAAGCTTATCGAAGCTTCGTAAGGGCTAGAGTAAACAAATAATGTTTTGTGACTGCTTTTTATTTATCTATGTTTTAATATGAATTGTAATGCTTTTATTATCTACGTTTTGATATAAATTTTATTTAAAACTTACTTACATGAGCACTCACTAGATTCACCTTATACATATTCTAACACCTACCTTAAAATACACCTTTTAACATTTTCTTCCATTCATAACATCATTTTTTTTAATCTATTAGGTATGATACTACATTTAATAGTATTTATGCTTCATGTGCATTTACATGTTTATTTTTATTTGTGTTTTGATATAACTCTTATCAAAAACCGAGTCGTGTCAAATATATTATATTTTTTTTCTTTTTTTTTACTTTTAAATACAATGTGTTTTTTTTTACCGTTGTGACATGTTTTGTTCATTTTATATTTCAATATAAATTTTATTTAAAACCATGTCATGCCAGCACTCACTAGATACACATTTAAAACCTAAAAAACCACTTTTTAACAAAAGTGCTCTTCTATTCACAACATTATAACTTTGTAACTTGATCGATGTTATTGTAAACAGTATTTTTTATTTTTTACTACAACAAAATAAAGTTAATACAACTCTTACAATATGTTGCATTAGGTCTTGGAAAAGTTGCATTAGGCTTTAAAAAAAATTGCATTAACCTAAAGCAACATTTTTATCAAAAGCTACGTTAGGTAAAGTTACATTAGATCTAAAACAATTTTTTTGTTAGATAATGCAACTTTTTTTAAACTAATTTAACTTTTTTTTTGAAATGTTGCTTCAAAAAAGTTGCATTATGGTCGTTTTTCTAGTAGTGTTTCTACATCTATAAAAATCTCACCCACTGCGTGGAACTCTACTAGTTTCTTCTTGAAAAATGTTTACTGTTTGAAAAAATACACAATGATGTGGGCCAGAAAAACTACATATTATTCCCTTTTCTAAGAAAATACAAAATGATTATGATATACTTTAAAAGGAACTTTCAATCAAAGATAAAACATTTAGATGTGAAAAAATGATGATAAATCACATAAGTTTGACATACCACTCACGTGATGGGTCTGAGACGGTTTAATACGAGTTGGTTGGAATTATTGAGATATAACATTTTGAGTGGAGGATTGTTAAAGACCATATACAAAATATTGCACTTTTTGGAAAGCATCCAATCTATAAAGTTCACAATGAGAAAATAGAAGTCAAATCCATATTGTGTGACAAATGCACTTTCGAAAAGATGTGGTTCTAAATTCTGCATTCCAAGATGGCAACTAAAGGAAAGAAAGTCAATCTGGTCCCTGAATTTAAACTTTTGTCACTTTTGGTCCCTTGCTTTCTCACTTTATCATTCCGGACTTGTAATGCAGAAGAATAATCTTTGAAATTTCAAACTAGGAGGTTGATTAAAAGGACTTTTGAACACTATAATATAAATGGCGTCGAGTAAAAATTAACAATTACTTATATGTGTAATTGTGTATTGTTCACCTATCTTCTTTATTTTTTCCTTTTACATGCAATGGAACCCCTAGTAACTTAATAAGAGGCTATTTATTATAATTAGCAGCACATGTTCTTAAGGATAAATTACATATTTTCGTAACGCATATCACAAATCACACAAAATACGACTACGGAATATAATTAAATAGAGTAATGATAAAGAACACTGAATTACGTGTTTTTAATAGTAACAGATCACACAATCGAATCAATCATATCATCCTTCTTAGGATTACTGTTACATATGATTCGTATATATAGAGAGTGAAGAAAGTATATAGAGAATATTTCTAAAAATGTCTAAGATTGATGATGATGAGGTTGTGGAGTTTAATTTTAACCTACAAGTTAGAAAATTTTAAGACTATATTTACTATGATGACCCAACCCAACAATTCATTAAAAAATAATTCCTCTTTCTTCATCATCAACAACTCAACCTAACTTAACTTTTACATACATTTACAACCCAACTAACTCAACTTTTTATTATATAAATATGATTTATGATTAGTTTTTATTATATTAAAAAATTAAAAATTATTATTCTATTATAAGACATTTATCAAATGGCTAATATTTATTTTATAACAAAAATATATATATTTTTAAAAAATTCCGTAAACATTTAAAAGATATAACAAGATTATGTATTTAGTTTTCTAGAAAAAGCAACGGGTTGGGAAAAATATTAAGCCTTAACTTTAGCATGCTAATAAAAAATTAAAAAAATATATTGTGAGGTGTCAAATTATTAGTGGCTCGATCAATTTTAAATAAATAGAAGAAAGGGTGGCAAGTTGGCAACCTAGGTTGTTCTACACACCCGTCTAAAAGTTCACCATAAGTTCATAGTGATATGTCTAATGAAGTTAGCATTTTTAAAAGACTTGATCCAATTTTTTGGTACAAATGTTCGTTGTTATTTGGTTTATGTTAAATCTATATTTGTTAATTTTAGATATCGATATTGTTATTATTGGTAAAAATGTACTGTTGGTATTTTATATATTTATCTTTTGAAAATATAAAACAAGAAATTGAAATTTATGAATTTATAATAGATCAAAATTTCAAAAGTGTTAGTTATATGGAAGGTAAAAGATAAGAGTGTTACCGACTTGTTAGATGCATGACATGAAAAATCTTAGTTAAATGATGATCGAACAAACAATTAGTTCTTATAATTTAGGAAAAAATAATAATATTACTAAATCTATTAATATTTTAATGTTTCAAAAATTTAGATTTTTTTTTATCTTATCTTTATTTTTTATTAACAACTATTAAATTTTAAATTTTAGTAGACAACAATATTATTACTAAATTTAATAAAATTTTAATATGTTAAAGATTTAGATTATTAAATACAAACTTCTTCGTTATCTCTCTATAATTTATTAATAATAATATTATTATTACATTAATATTATTGTAATGTACATGGTTATCGTTCGATGTAAAAACGAGCTAATATATTTTTGGACATGTAACAGTTTTATCTTTAGGTTACATATTGGATATCATTTATGTTAAGAAACATAATATTGAGATAACATTTTATTTTATTATATAATCTATAAACTTTTTGCTATATCAAATGATGCTAACACCTAGTTACATTTATATGTATATAAATAAAAAACATTCATGAATAGTAAAGTTTTATTTTTTTATTTTAACCCCAAAACTTTAAAAGTTTTCATTTTGGTTAGAAAACTTTCCTTTAACTTTTGTTTTTTTTTTTTTGTTTTTTTTAATTTAATCGTTGCATCTGCGTTTGTAGTATGGTTTTTTTTCAACCCCAAAACTTTAAAAGTTTTCATTTTGGTTAGAAAACTTTCCTTTAACTTTTGTTTTTTTAAAATTAATCGTTGCATCTGCGTTTGTAGTACGGTTTTTTTACGCTTACTTTTACAACAAAATATGTTTTTGGGTTTTACGATAGAGTGATAGTCGCTTTTTCAATGCTTACTTTTACAAAGGAATACGTTTTTTGGATTTTACGACGGAGTGATAGTTACAATGGAGAACGGTTTTATGACGGAGTGTACTTTCGGGTTTTACGACCGAGTGACGTTTACTTTTACGATTGTGTACACTTTAGCGTTTTATGGCATTGTGAAGACTGTTTCGAAGTGTTTTTTATTTGTGTATTGACACTTAGGACTGTGACGCCCCAATGACCTGGCTTCGAGTTTTTACCAAACCCAGATTTTTTATGCACTTTTTGTTTTGGCTTTCTTCTAGGTATTATTGTGACATGTTTTTGTAATCAGGTTTCTTGATGTGTTAGGGTTTACGTCGAAATGATTGTTGTTTTTACGTGTTCTGGGGTTCGTGTTTCGATATATGAGATCGTAACGGAATTTACGTTACAACGCGGTTGAAGTAATATCTAGTTATATATATATAAACCAAAAACTGTTGGAAGAATATATAAGCACGTATACGGTATACTCTATTAAAAGAAAAAAGAAAAGTCTTTTTAAAAGCATAGTATATGATTGGTGCGAGTTAATTCAAAGACGAAAAGAGTTCAAAGGCACTTATTGAAAGGTGTGGTGAGGATAATTCATTACACAACGCCACTTCAAGGAAAGAAGGTCTAGTGCAAGTTGCTGCCCTATGTTTAAATTCCTATTATCTTTTTATTGAAGAAAACAGTAACAAAAATAAAATGTTGTATTTACACTTATTTACGAGTGTCGTTGACCACATCTCCCTCCCGAACTTAATGTCAAAACTCACCCATAAATTGTGTAATGTGTCATTTTAATTCCCTCACGTTTGTAAAGTTTTAAGTCTACTTCCTGTAATATATAATTGGATTTTCTTTAATAACTTTTAATTGTTAATTAAAAAAGGAAAAAAACTAATTAGGGGATTGTAAGCGAGTCGAGCTAGGATGAGCTCGAGTTTGAACTTAAACGAGCCGGCTGGGCTTGGATCAATAACTTTAACAACCTGCAAGTTGAGTCGAGTTAAGTGTAAGTATACCCCCTGCGGAGTATATAATCTAATTTTTTATTTAATAATCTTATAATGCAACATACAAGGCATAATAATATTTTCTTTCTATTTATCTACTCTAATAAAAGAGTAACTTATGATGACACGTGTCAGCATCACATTTCATCTCACTAAAATTTTCCTGCTTATCTCTCCTATTAAATAACTAGCTTTAGTAAACCCGTGTATTACATGGGTTGAATAAATAAAATATTAATATAATAAATTTATTAATTATAAAATGATATTATAAGATATGATATGACTGAAATAATAAAACAATGATATTAACTTTTTAAAATTTTGTTTTTACAACTTTTTAAATAAATATTTTGTTTTAAAACAAACCATATAAAAATATCATTTTAAAAATTTTTCTTAGTACAACTCCCAAATTTAATTATTTTTTGTTTTTAAAAAATTGGCTTTTTTAAAATATCAATTTATTTAAAAATAACCTTAATAAATAAATTTCTTTCTTAATTTATTAAATATTAAAAAGTCTTAAAATAATATTATTAGTAATTAAGGTAATTATTTAATAGGAGAGAGAGGCGAGAAAATTTCTCTCAAAATGATTGTGGTGCTAACACGTGGCACCCCCATTTACTCTTTTATTAGAGTAGAATGATTACCTTAATTACCAATAATATTATTTAACTCCTTTTAGAATAAAAATAGTTTTTTAATAAATTAAGAAAAAAAACTTTTTATTGATGTTATTTCTAACAAATAAATTTTTATAAAACATCAAACTTTTTTAAAATTTAGTGTTTTTATAAAGTAAATTTTTTATAAACCAAAAATAATTAAAATTAAATTTTATAATAAGAATTTTTTAAAATGATAATTTTCAATATGATTTGTTTTGAAACAAAATGTTTATATATTTTAGAAAAAAGTTTTAAAACAAAAGTTTAAAAAGTTGATATAAATTTTTTATTAATTATAGTTATTACTCATACGTAATTTCAATAATATTTTATCTTAAAATATCGTTTATACTTAATAAAGTTTTATTATGTTTAATATTTTATTTGTTAAACCCGTGTAATACACGGGTTTACTATAGCTAGTGTTTTAATATCCGTAAACAATCTGCCACATCTTCATACATTTCTTTTAGTCGTACCGTCATACTGTAACGGGCGGGTAACGAATCCAGCATAACTTCATATTTTTTTTAATCGTACCATCCTGCAGCATGCATTATAAAATATATTTGTATGATTATTTTTAAATGATCGTTATTAAAATCTATAAGTTCATTCGATAGTTTGTTATATATTTTAACATTTATTGTTTTTAATTTATAAACTAACTTTGTTTATTTATCAAATATTTTATCATCATTAATTAAGTTAACATTACTTGAATATTCAAAGATTCTTGGTGACCCACCATCCACAACCCCATTATTGATCCACAAACAAACATTGAACACATAAATGTGAACACAAACAAAACCCATAAATCTATAATATGAGAACAACATGCCAATCGAAATCTCAATAATACCGATAGAAATCTTAATAATACCGATAGAAATCTCAATATCACCAAGTAAATTGAAATAAAGAACACTTGCAAATAAAACAATACCCTAGATAAAACCCAACAAAAAACATAACAAAATTGTAAACCTAAAATTCTAAATCTTTTTTAGTGTAAATTACACGGATGATTCATGGGCTTTAAGTCAACTTATGTTGCTACTTAGCGATTCTAGATCAAAAAAGTGCACATAGTAGGATGTTATCACATAATTATAAAAACAAAGTCACAAATATCAACATAACATTATGTTTCTTAATGATTCAAGACTAAAAAATGGTAGATTGTTATATTGAATCCATAAACCCTAAATTGTTCTTCAAACACCAACATCAAACACATGAATCCACTTAGACATTGATTAATTCAAATGTGCAAAGCATATTTATGACTAACAAAGATAAAACTCAGATTGAATACATTCACTAACACAAATTCAACACCCAGAAGTGGTCACGGGTGAACTAGACACACATGCTCATGTTTGATGAAAATGGATGACGAATTCGAGAAGCAATCTTGGATATGATGATCAAAGATAAGGCTATCTCTTGTATTTCTTTGTTCTTCTTAGTTTTTAGACTTCCCCCTTAATAGATGGTCAAAATTCTCAAAATCCCCAACAAAAACTCGACAAAAAATGATGAAAACCGTCATAAAACGTTAGGTGGCCATAGACTAAGACGAGTCACACGACCATAGCTATCTCGTGTATGCATGTATCTGTTTGATTTCTAACATTTTATAAGTGTTTGTCTTGACTCCAAAGCTTCTCACACACATAAAACTAAACAAAGCAACATGTTCTACGTATGTTGCATGCTGACAATGCGAAGTTACATACACTTCATTCATGCATGAAACCCGTACATCAGACATTTTGACTTTGTTTCTTTACTTTTATTCACTACACTTTTGGTGTTCAATGTTCACTCGAGCATAATACAAATGGTCTTTAGAGTGGAGTGACATTAAATTGTTTATTAAGTTTTTCATAAATGATTAAAATACCCTTACTATTTAGGTGTCCCCCTAAACGCATGCCATGGATGCAGGATTTGCCTATTAGACATCTACCTAACACCCCCGCGTCAATGAGGTTTTCCCCACCATCTAGAACGACACAAAGGTAGCTCTAATATTATTTGTAACATCTGGTCCCTTGTACAATCTATTGTCTACTTTGTCCACTAAGCACTCACAGATTTACTTTTCATTGCCTGAGTAAAAATTTCCTAGATGTCATCCATTCTTGAATTGGTCCCACTGATCACACTTAACTTTAGAGTTATCTTCTTATCCATAGTCAATGCATCCAAATTGTGGTGATCATATTTGAGGTAGATCATTCCTTATAAACCCAGGATTTTTCCATCCACGACTGCTGTAAAATTTACCTATATATATACAGTCCAATTGGCATCCCAACAACACCTTCTTAAATTTAGACCACCAACAAACCAACCTCGGTTGCAACCCGACACCCACCATTATTCGTCTTAAAATCAGGCCTACTCCCTTCAATCACCAGTAGGGCTACAAACGAACCGAATATTCAGCGTATAATTTGTGAACCGTTTGGCAGAAATTTGTTTATGTTCATTCGTTTGATAAATGAACGATCACGAATAAAAAGATTAACATGAACAGAGGTTGTGTTTGTTTATCTATGTTCGTGAACATTCTGTAAGTGTTCATTTATATTCGTTTGTTTATTTTCGTTTTGTGTCTTTTGTTCAATTAAACGTTTTTATATTTTATATTATATATATTTTTATTTTATAGATTTTAGTTTCTAAAAATATGAAACTCTAGTTATGCTATACGCCTCCATCAACATTGCCTATTTTTGTATTTTTTGTGAATTTTGCGTAATGTTTGTAATGAAAAAATACAAATTTTACTCTAAAATGAATCATAATTATTTGTATTTATTTAAGTTTATAAATGTCCATTTGTGTTCATGAATATTTGTTTGGGTTCATTTGTGGTAAGCGTTTGTGAATAATTCATGAACATGTTCATTTTCTTAAAAAAGGAGCACAAACAAGAAATCTCGTTTGATAAGTGTTTATGAACAGATTCATATCTCCTTACTAAATAAAAAGTTATCTAGAAGGGACACATATCAACATCATATTCCTCCTCTAACAATTTTTACCGCTTCTCTCTCCTATTTAATAATCGCATTAAGTACTAATAGTATTATTTATTTTTTTGGATTAAAATAGTTTTTAATAAATTAAGTAAAAGATATTTTTACTAAAATTTTTTCTAAGGAAATAATTATTCATAAAATTAAAAAACTTTTAGAACATTAAACTTTTTAAAAAATACAAAATATTTTATATTTGGTGTTTTAAAAAGTAAAATTTTTATAAACAAAAAATAATTATTGAGAGTTATAAGAAAAAAGTTTTAAGTATGATATTTTTTAAAACGTTTGTTTTTACATAAAAATTTTATTTTATTTATTATAAAAAACATCTCAATCATATCTTATTTTAGAATTTCGATTTATAATTAATAAAGTTTTATTCTATTTAATATTTTTTTATTCAACCCATTTAATACACGGGTTTACTAAAGCTAGTTCTTAATAAACGAATATAAACAAGGCCTTACTCATATTCTTTCGGTTCATATCCAGCCCTAACCACCAGAAGCCTCGAAGCTTTCATCACTTACATTGCAAAAGAGTTTCGGCAACAATAATTTTCATATCCATCCCATTACGCGACGAGGTACTAAAACAAACCCTAAAATTTATTTTAGCATTTTAACAAATATGTTCACATTTTAAGTGGTCGTTGACGATCAGGAAAACGAAACGCTAGGTGGGGTGGTTTTGGTGTTAAATTCTTTTAATAGAACTAAGCAATGAGAAAATGAAAAGGAGTAGGTGGGTGGTTTGATGTTAAAATTTCTTTTTTCTTTTAAAATTAAACCAAAGGGATGAGAAAAAAGAAGAAGACCACGTGGTCGGGAATGGTTGTCGTAATGGGGTGTAGGTGATCAGGAAAACGAGGAAGAAAAAGGGGTGTGCGTGTTCGATGAATCAACACATACAATGATCATAT
Source organism: Flaveria robusta (assembly GCA_025506415.1). Lineage (NCBI taxonomy): Eukaryota > Viridiplantae > Streptophyta > Magnoliopsida > Asterales > Asteraceae > Flaveria > Flaveria robusta. The sequence goes on along the minus strand of CM046469.1, from coordinate 17,610,480 downwards.
TAAACTTAACATTCTATGATGCTAGTCAAGATTAATGCATGGGATTTAGTTAGAAGAATCAACACATACAAGAAGCATAACATATCAAGAAAGAACTAATGATTATCTATGATGACAAAACAACTAGCATAGCTTACATAAGAAAATGTTATATAAAAGGTGGCAAAAAGGAAACATATTTCGCTAATATTTTTTTCTCAACGCATGATATAGAAAAAAGAACAATTGGTGTTCATCAAAGTAGTTGTTACCAAAGATCGAACTTAACAGGCTAAAACACGTAAATTAATTTGAGAGAAGTAGTATACATGTTATACTCTTGTTCCCTTAATTAAGTTTTGTCCTACCAGATTTTTATATTGTAAGGTTTTAATAAGACAACATAAATGTTACTACATTTTTATATAGTACTAGCTGTAGTAAACTCGTGTGTTATACGGGTTGAATAAATATAATCAAATACAATAAAAATTTATTAATTATAAAAAGATATTTTAATATAACACATGATTAAAATCTTCTTTGTTATAAATAGAATGAAAATTTTGTTTAATAACAAATGTTTAAAAAAGTATCATATTTAAAAAAACTTTTTTACTATAACTTTCCATTTTAATTAATTTTTGTTTATAAAATTTATTTTTTTTAAAACACAAATTTTAAAATATTTCATATTTTTAAAACAGTTTAATGTTTTAGAAAAATTTCTTATTTTATAAAAAAATATTTCTTTAGAAATAACATTCATAAAGAGATCTATTTCTTATTTAATTAAAAACTATTTTAATCTAAAAAAAAATTAAATAATATTTTTAGTAATTCATGTGATTATTTAATGGAGAGAGAAGCGAAAAAAATTAGGTAAGAAGCAATGTGGTGATGACATGTGTTCTTACTATTTAACCTTTTATTAGAATATGAAGATGAAGATAGTGTTATCCACTTGTACTATATTAATGGTGTATAATAAGAAATAAATAAAACAAAATGTGTCAAAAATTGTCAATACTTACAAAAATTGTTTTAATAGACTATTTCAGGTCAAAATGTGTCAATACTTATTCGAACAGAAGTGAATAGAATTCCGCTTTTCTAGGTCATAATAAGATTTACAAAATAATTAGGGAAAAAATGAACTATTTTTTAACCGATATAAACAACTTATATGAAAAATTATGCGTCTTCCAGTCCATCTACAACATGAGCTCAACCCACCTTATGAAGAAATACAGAATCCATGTGATTGTTGCAATTATAATGCATGTGTTGCATGTGAAAATAAGTCTTAAGAATGACATAAGGATAAATTAAACTTGATAATACATAAAGCGAGTGATTACTTTATCAAGAGTACAGTTCACATGTTTTGTCCTAGATATGGGAATCTATTGGCCTTCAATTGATTTGCTAAATATTTAGCATCATCTTAAACCTGTTGAACTATAGTTATCACCTTCAAAATACGTTCCTTGGCTGCTTATGATTAATGTATATCAGTGATCTACTTAATGATTAAGGTAAATGGACCCCTAAAGTCTTGGTAATTGTGAATGTTGAGTAGAGATAAATTTCATCCAATGATTGTAAAAGCAAATTATGCATACATTAATGCGAGAGGAGAGGACAGTGATAATAAATATTCTTTATTGCATTCATATTAATAATAATTGTTTTTAAACTATAATTAAAATTTATTATTTTTTGTTTCGGGGGCAACTGCTCATAAGATGGTAGTGATAATACTTTTTTTATTAAAATTTATTAATTGCCTCAAAAGATTGCTAAAATTGCTTTCTAATTAAGATTTATTACCGCTTATGGTGCGCAACCGTAACTGACCATCCTGGTTCCGAGTCCAATTAGTAGTGTTTTATTACTACAAAGTATTTGGTTTGGTAGAATTTTCAAAAGACAGTAACACGATCCATTCGGTTCTAGGTATTGATCCGAAACGTGCGAAATCAGATATTTTCGTCATCATCTCCGACTATGATGGTTTATCTAAGCATAGGTTAATCCTATCCATCACGCGCGCAACGCGTGTAGACGGATTTAACTAGTTATTGATAATAGACGTCGAAGAACACATCACTTAGCCATCAGCATTTATGTTTCATTATGTTTTCACATGTATAAGACGTAGGAGGATCTCTAAAATATCAAACAAGGGAGTACTCTATGTCATATAGGTTTTATAATTCATAGTGATTTGGATATCTCTTTTAAATCACGTTGATATCGCATTCTGATTGTATTTGGATGGTACTTTTAAATTTTCAATCGTATAATTCAAAGAGTATAACAAAAAAGATATGCAGGTACGTTCTGTTATGAAAACTTGTACCAAATAAAAATGTTTCTTTTATGGTCGCTAAACCATAATAACTTTTCGGTTGGCGGTAGATTGTTAATTATAAGTGTTAGATACTTAGACATTTACATAAGTGGCACCTCTTGTTGAGCCACAAACATCCAGAGACCCTCCTTGATAGATCCAACCACTCATCCTAATTTTTATTTAGATGAAGGGTGTACGGCAAGACAAAAATAGCCGTAATGTTGCAAGATTAGTGTCTCCAAATTGATGAGTGCTAATGTACTAATGTGATCACCTTGGTAAAGTATTGGATCAGATAGGCAGGTGAATGATGATCAAGAAGAGATTCAAAAATCATATCATTGTTATTTTCTTGATAATCCAAGTGTTCTACCTTAACAAATTGCACTTTTCTCTCTTTATCTATCATAGTGGTTAATTAAGAAGCATGTGCACTTTGTGGATGTCACTGGCCTGGGTTCCTAATCTGTAAACAAAGGTATGGGTTCATTATTTCCATTAATTATGGATTAAGCTCTTTTCTACAAGTTGTTCCCTTGCCACCCCTACACTGCATGCTTAATGCCACAAATACCTCATCTTCATGGTTTAAAAGAAAATAAATTTTCCTCTTTCCACGCTTCTCGCCTGTCAAGAACTTGTCATAAGCTCGAGAACCTTAACCGTCCTTAGCCATGTATATCGTACTTCGCATTGATGATTAAAGAAATCCTAGAGATTTGAGTGTCCACATGGTCTGTTTTGTGTCTTTGTTATTAAACCTGCATAGGGTAAATATACAAACTTCATATAACTTTTTATATTGCAACAAAAGTAAATAAATCACATTTTTTAATCTACTGTTTCAAGAGATTCTTTTCCCAATTATCCATCATTTTATTTAGATTTTAAGATTGGCCCATCATAATGATTAGACAGCTAATATGTTCTGCACATGATTTTGCAAATCCTGCCAAACTATTAATCTAACAAAAGATATTGCACTAAAAACAAAGTTTGTAATGCAGAAATGAGACAATGCAATGAGATAAGGGCATCTATTTTCATCAGTAACAAATAAGACATAATTAGGAGCCTTTGTTGCTTAGTTGGGAAGCAGGGTCAACTCTCTCTAATGAAGGGCACATGTAGGCTTCACATTGTATGATTCATCGACTCCAACGACAGTTTCTATATATACGAGCCAATGGATCTACACGTACCATAAAAGCCTGAGTTATTTGGCAAAAGCTAGCATAAGAAACGAATGGCTTCTACCTCTTCCTCAACAGACGATACTCATCATATTCGATCAACTAGCTTGCCAACCAGATCACATCCAATCATTCTTCAGGCTCAAGAGGAGATCCAAAAGTTCAGAACTTGGGAGGCGTCCATCTCACCCGTTCCTACTGCAGATACCATCTGCAGCGCGCTGACGAGGCTGCAAGTATTGTATGAACGTGTTGACAGTGTCCTAAGCTTGCCACTGACCCAACAAGCCCTTACTCATAACCAATACACAGAATTGGTCAATGGGTTGTTGGATAAGTCTATAAGTCTTATGGACATATGTGGCTCTACAAGAGATTTGGTCTCACAAGTCAAAGAAAACACCAGATATGTTCAGTCGGCCCTAAGAAGGAGAAAAGGAGAGGTAAGCTTAACCACTTCATTTATCAAGAACCTAAAGAAAGACGCCAAAAAAGCTATCACGTCTTTGAAGCAAATTGATGAGAAGATTGGGGACATGAAGCCATTAGATCTAGATCCACACCTCTTATCGGCTATTAAAGTTGTAAGAGATGTTGGAGTTGTCAGATCATCAGTATACAGGTCACTATTGTTGTTTTTGTCTGGATCGGTTGCAAACCCGAAGACATCAAAGTGGTCACTTGTACAAAAACTATTGCAAAAAGGATCAACTCATAGAAATGATAAGGTTGAGATTTCAAATGAGGATATGGTGAGCCTTTTTCAAGAAATGGAGAATGGTTTGGAGTGCATGTTTAGGAGTTTGATCAAGACGCGGGCATCTCTCCTTAACGTTCTTTCTCGTTAATGAATGTATCGCCTTTCGGCATGTGATCTTTTAATGTTGTAACCTTGGTAAAAGCATTCATGCTTCATATTTTAGTAATGAAAGTGTGCAATTGCTACAATGTATATGCATATAAAAGTTTGAAGTAGATAAAGCAGCTTCTCTGTACAATATAATGATTTTACTTTTTCGTGCCACTTATTCATGTTCTTCATGATGATACTCATGGTATCTTGAAAAGGTCTATGTCTATTCACGTGTGGGCTTATACCCAGGGTCGCAGTATGATTTATTATAACATAAGGGAGATGAGTGTGGGATGATCTTAACAAGTTGAAGGTTAGGGGTCATGGAGCTGATTGATCGATAGATCAAATCTAGGGCCGTAAACAAGCCTACCTGAGCAAGCTTGTTTAACTTAACGAGCTCAAATTGTGGCTTGGCTCGTTTTAGCCAACTCGTAAGCCAAGTTGTTTACTCTTTTAAAAACTAATTTTGTTGTATTTTTACACATTCAATTATACATAAAAATTGTATATTTGTTTATCTTTTAATTCGTTGAAACAATAATATGGGATTGATATTTTCATAAACTATGATAATCTTTATATTTTTATATACTTAGGTTTTTCGTTAAAAAATATAATAACCATATTTTTATGGTCTATTTCGAGCAAGATGTGAATTCAAATTTTAGTTATGGGTCAATGTTAGTAATTTTAATTTTTAATATAATTTATCTTTGGGCCTGTTATTTGTTTATTTATTTTAGTATTGGGTCAAATAATTGTTGATGCACTTATGTCTTGTATGGGCTGTTGAACAGTTTAAGGCCCAGGTCTCGTAAAAAAAGTCCAGTAAGTAAGTTGGGTTTGGGGTACTTTAACCTGTTTAGCGTGTGAAACAACGGTGAGGCTTTTTGAAGATACACATAGGCAGAGCTTTCAAAGGAGCCCGGCCCTTTTGTTTTCGTTCAAAAGAGAAAATTTAAACGTACTTTGTTTGAAAATTATATACATACTAGGTTAGTGGCCCGTGTGTTACACGGGTTGATAAATACTTAAAATAATATATGGGTAAATAAATTCATAGTAATATATATATGATATATATGATGTTGAAGAGAAAATAAGATTGTTATAATATAATAGTATCAAAAAAATTATGCCATTCCACAATAGAAAAAAAATGAGTAAAGTGATTGAATAGAAAAATAAAGAAAAAAAAACAACTAATGAACAAATTTTATAATATTTACAAAAGTATGTAACAATGATACGTAACTAAGACAAGAAACAGTTAAAATTAAAAATTAATTGTTCATAAAGATGTAAATACTTTTTTATGTAATGGTATTGAAGATTATAAAGTATGAGTAAAAGTCATATTAATTAAAGGTTGTTAAAAAGTAAATATTACCAAAAATATGAATAATGTCATGAATTTTGAAATTAATTAAAAGGAAAATGTTATTTCAAAAAAAAAGATCACAGAAATTATTATTTAATAAAACAAAATATTATTAACGGTAATATTAAAATTAATAACTTAATCGTTATTTGTTATCATAATTAGCAATTTCTTATTATTTTTTTAAAAGATGTCAAATAATTTAAAAGTAATAAATGCTTATAAATATAATATTCATTGTAATTGATATGAGTTAATAGTTTACAAATTTATTGTAACTCAAGATTGAATGACGTTACGACATGTGGCAATGCATATGTGGCGCTTATGTGGACCGGCTAGAAAGAGGTCATGTGTACCCATAGTTAGTCTTTTATTATTAGTTATAGATTGAGTCCGTCCCCTAATATAACGATAAGAAAAAATTTATGTGTCCCGTGATTATCGGCCCCCTGTATATTTCTTCAGCTCCCCCATTTAATAAACGCAAATGTGTTGGTAAGAATCAATCACAAAAATGAATTGAAGAAGCAAGTGTAATGTAGAGGTTTGGCTGGCATTGTTTCCTGATGAGCAGACACATGTTGAAGTTATTTAATGGCATTAATTGGTTAAAGAGCAAGCATGCAGTGAGATGCCTTTAATCGCTTTCATCTGTCTTGGAGTTGCTTAATTAACAGTCGCCTCTTCTTACATCTTTAAGGCCACACGTATCTTATCTTCTTGGTTTAAATTAACATGTAAATAACCATGTGTCCTCCCTGTCATGATAGATTCTCTTATATTAAAAAATCTATAGTACGTGTTTACCTTCCATAGAAAACAAGCCGTCTTTCATAAATAATCTTCACTTCTCCTCTAGAGCAAACGTATTAAGTTTGAATCTTGATTCCGTTATCTTCTTTTGTAACCTTTTGAAGGTCACATACCAAGTGAAAGCTAAAATTTGTATGCTCTCTTTGATTAGCAGAGTATTAATAGTAGCGGTAAGATATATTTGTCGTTCTAAAAAAATACAATAAATAAGTAAAAATATAACCTTCGGTCCTCTTGATTTAACTTAGACTTGCGACTAATTATTTCTACAGTATGTATAAATTTATGACCACAAGATCCATTCATGTACGTCTAACATCTCACCGTGATTTAAAGACCCTACACGTATTTTCTTCTTGAAAGTAAAATTTGAGATAAAAGAACTGTATTTTTTAGTGTGTATTAACACATGAATCAAGCTCCTATTTATGCATCTTTAAGATTTTCTAAGTAAGGCTTGCTCTAATCAAATTGATTATAAATTGATTTTCTTTATTTTTTATATTTTTATTGTTTGACTTACCATAGTGGTGATTGATCTATGTTATGACTGTTGGGTATATGGTGATTAGTTTTAGTTTTTATCGAAATAGGTATGACAAATTTATCAATTAAAATAGTTGATTATCACCATAACATACACGACAGGATCACAGTTACAAACAATGCAAATACAATATGTAATTCAATCTACCAATTCATGAGATAGATATACTTTTGCGGTTAATGATAACTGATTGAGACATCAAAGTCCAACGAAACAACTATGCTAGACGAACTAAACGAGGCACGGGGTCCACGCCTTGCTAGGGCATGATTTCAAGTATCTTACTATGTAGAGGGTTTTGTCTATGTGATATTTCCAGGGTTGTGCGTGAGATGGCTTTCAATTTCCACTACGTGAGTAAATTTATTATTTAGTCTTGTTATGTCATGTATATATATGAGTTTTCTTACTAACCATTGATATTGTTCTCTATCTTCTAAATCTACCTCAAATTTGCTATAAAGGTCATGTCTTATCATCATTTGCTATTCTGGTTTGCAATCCATAAACCTTTGATAACTAGGAGATCCAAGATGTGTTTGTTACATGTACAATAAAGCGGCACGCGATTTAACTTTGAGTAACCATCAACTGTATTACTTCATATTCTTACATGTACAAAAATATAGGCATATATATCCACAAATTTAAACTTAAATGTAAGCTATTGAGAGCAAATATTGAGGAGAGAAACCCTTGCTTTGATCAAGGTCCTAGACATGCATTCTAAACTCTCCTCAATGACTTCAATGTGGGATTCCAAAGCCTCACTGGACATATGAGTTTGATCTACACTTGTAGTTTTTCGCTTATTAATCAAACCCGAAACTATTGTCCACTTAGTAGACTTTGGTTTTGAAACAAACATAGAGTTCAACGAGACGAGTGATCCAAATATGGAAACACTCAATGCGCTAGTATCTCTTAGCGATCTAATCAAAGACACTTGGTGATGATCTAGATCTAAGAAAGTAGTGCCCCCAATCTTGTTATCGATTTGCTTTAGTGCTGAAATCGCTCTTTTGGCATCCTTCATTTTGGAGAGTGAAAAAGAGTCACTTCTTAGACCCTCCTTTCTCCTTCTAAGAGCTGATTGAACACTTCTTATGTGCTCCTTCACTTGTTCCATGGTGTCTTTTAACGAGCTACAAACGTCTAAAAGACTCATTGACCGATCTAGCAACTCGTCAATGACCTTATCATCTTTTTTGCGCAAAAGGGCTTGATGCGTCTGTGGCAAACTGATGAGATCATTAACACATGTGTACAATGTTTTGAGCCGCACTAGCGACTCACAAACTGTTTCTACACTCGCTGCAGAAGACGACGTTGATGTTTCCCATGATTTGAGACTCGCTAGCTCCTCTTCGACTTGAAGAGTGCTAGGATGTGATCTGCTAGGCAAACTGATGGATCGAACATGGCGAACAGCGGTGGGTAATGAAGGAGAAGAGGCTAAAGAAACCATTTTGATGTATGTAAACAATGGTTAAAGATGTTTATGATGATAACAAGATGTTGTAGATGGCCTTTATATAGATGCACAAACGCGATAGTAATTAAGAATCAAATGTAACAACGAAGAAACGTGTGTTATCGATCGATCAGGAGATTCCGCTGGCATTGTTTGTTGATTAGCAGACAAATCTGTGAAGTGATATATTAAGTGAGATACCCTTAATTTGTTTCATCATGTGTCTTGGAGTTGTTTAAGGCCACGCGTATTGGTTTAAAAATGTGAAGCATGTGTCCTCCCTGTCAAGTTCTTGCCTTTCATTAAAAATTTTGAATAGTGGTTACCTTGCATAAAAGACAAGCCTTTTGTAAAACTTCATACAATATTAATCAAATTTTAACAGTGTTCTAATTAAATCACTTATATTTTTATTTGTTCTAATTTGGTCACTAGAGTTTTAAAAGTGTTTCAGTTAGATCACCAATATTTGTATTTGTTACAAACAGGTCACTACATTTTAAAAATGTTCCAATTAAGTTACTCATATTTTTATGATTTTTTAAATAATTCACATAATTTTTAAAATAATTTAGTTTTTATATAAATATTGTTAATATTTTGAAACATTTCAAATTTTTAAAAACTTTTTGCAACTTATGAATGACCTAATTAGACTAATCTTGAAACTTTAGTGATCTGATTGAGACAAAAAAATTTATGAGTGACCTAAAAATTTTATGAGTAACCTAATTAGAACAATCTTGAAATTTGATTACTATTTTACAAGGTTACCCCTTTCATATATTATAACCTTCAGTTATCTTAATTAACTATGATAAAGTACTAATTACTTTAATACTTAGTATTTTACCAAAAGGGTGTAAGTGGGAAATTATTTATCAAAATGAGTGATTTAAAAAATATTTATCTAAATGGGTGTTTTTTGAAAATTTACTTTTCTTACTTATAATCTTATTGGATAAAAGAGTTTTCTATTTAAAATAAATGTTATTTAAAGAAGTTTCTAGTAAAATCTAAATAAACTTTTTCATATCATCATATTTTATAAAATGGTTTATGGTTTTTGAAGTTCTTTTATAAAAGTTTCTTTTAACTTTTTCTTGTTAATAGTTGTTCATTAATTTATATATTTTTACTGACCTGAATGTTTTTAAATATTTTAAATATCGGCTTTATCATATGTCTCATATTCCAATTTTCTGAAATTATCTAACAAATCTAGATTTAGACTTCGATTGTGTATTTTATAATTAAATCCACCAAAAAAATCCCTAAAAGTTAACATTTGATCATGTTGACGTGATTGATTATTTTATCTTTTTATTTAAAATATATATTTATTCTTTTATAACCTTTAAACTACAAATATATATATATATATATATATAGTTTTCTCCGGTTCAACTAGTTTAGAACGAGCCGACTTCGAGTGAATTTTTTAAACGAGCCATATGCTTTAAAGTTATATTTGCCATGTATTTGTTTTTATCTTTATTTCATATGAATTTTTTACTTTGCCATATAAAATATATAATATTACACCGTATATATGCCAATTTGTGATAGAATGTTGAAATTTGAAAAAATAATTATTACATTGGCCAAATACACTGAGTACGAGCCAATTTATTAGAGATTGATAATTAAAGAACTTAAATAAACATTATTCTTTTTTTATATAATATGATGATCCAACAAAATATTTTTTTATTTTATTAAAAGCTTTTTCCTTGACTTCTAAATAACTTATAAGTAGAAATGTTTATATCCAATAAGATTATAAGTGAGAAAAAATAGATTATTAAGAAACACCCATTTAAATAAATATTTTTTAAAAATAAATAATTTTCTCACCAACACTTCTTTGGGAAAAACTCCTTCAATAGTCAATATTAGGTTAAAATGTATTACCAAATGATTCTTTCACGTGTAACCATGATTATTTTAACTACCCTTCACAGATGTCTAGGAAAAATAGTTATTTGCACTTAGTTTAAGCACAATCTTTAAGAATTAAATAAATTTGGGTATGCCACATATTTTTCCTCAAGTTGCATTTATTTAAGAATTTGGAGCAGTTAATGGATGGTTGATGCTTGCATATATATTAAACTATAAATATGAGTTGCGTTGATGCAAAATCATATCTTTAATGTAATTTGGAGTTATATTATAACAACACTTGGGCATCATATCATATACATTCGTTCACGTGTAAACATTAATAAAAAAAATACAAACACGGTATTAAACATTGGCCTTGGGCGACAAACCATACGTGCATGCATTATTTAAATAATCTTGTTTTTCTTGTTATATAGTTTCTGTATTTTAAATCTACCAAATGCCAACGAAGGAATCAGAAATATGTAAGCTAATTTGGGTGCAAGTTCAGCGGTTTGAAAGGACTACACATGCATTTTCACATGCTCCATATATCTCTATACGTGATTAATCTACATCAACATGCATGGGTTTGTATAAATATATATGAAGCAATAGAAAAATTAAGTAATCATCCCAAACATTTCGGCAGCTAGCCATATGGTATCTTTACCAAATGGCTTCGATGAATTGTCACGCCACTCGATCCGTTGGTTTGCAGCGCGATCACACCCCACTGTGCTTCAAATCGCAGAGGAACTCATCAAATTCGAATCTTGGGAGACATCTGTTTCATGTATTTTTTATGCAGAAACAATTTGCAGTGGTTGTTTTATAACAAATTAATGATATTATATTGTGCATCATTATTATATAGTAATAGTTTACAATCCTAGTCAGAGAAATTAAATAAACCATATATATAAAAGGGTGGCGTGACACTTTGACACTTAATTACAAACTTATGTCTACCCTATTATTATGGTGAGTTTAATTTTTCAAGTTTGATTAGCTATTGCAATGAGTTTTTGATACACACACACACATATGATTTGCCTTACTATCGTAACGGACTAACGGGTCACGATCATTACAAAACCATTTTATATCTTGAGAATTAAAAGAACTATTGATTTACATATATATAAATTAAGTCTGATGATAGTTGAGTTATTTTACAATAATAAACTATGTAAAATAATTAAATATCATAAGCTTTAATTTATATTTATAGAATTTAATGGTGATGCATTTAACTCCTTAAACATATGATTCACTATTATAATTGCTCTAGTTGTATTAATTATAATGGTGTGTTTAACTCATTATCTCAATACACTTAACTCACGTGGTTAGTTTAATTGTATGATTAGTTTTGGCACACACATACTATAGTAGGGCTGGCATACCAAGTTGGGCATGAACATGATAATTAGTGATGATACGAACATGACACGATAAATAATCGTGTCATTTTTTTTAAACACGAACCTATTTAGATACAAATTACATGGTAAGACTTGTTAAGAGTCATGATAAAAAGTATAGTTAAAATAAAAAATGCTAAAAGTCCATAAATGCCTTAAATAATACATGATCTTTAACATGATAATCCTGAATTTTCAATAAAAGTCAAATAAAAATATTAATTAACAAATAACATAGCTTAAATTGTACGTCCGCAGTAAGTGGTATTGTGATAGTCGCATTTTATTGAAGCGGCTGGGCAAAGGGCAAGGGTTAATAAAGTGAATGTGAATAACAATAACATATTTTTCAAATGTATATATTTGAATATTTTAAATACGTTAAGGAATATAAACAAGTTTAAACAAGTATGTTAACAGTCATTTTAACTTGTTAACACACAATGTTTATCATGTCTTAAATGTGTCAACGTGTTAATGATAGAAAGTATGTTAAGCTCAAATACAAAAACCTATTAACTTCATAGCATGATCCTTATCTGAAATTACTAGCCCTATATTGTAATGTGTCTAAGAACATTCACATCTCATTTTTTATACTAACCATAAAATGGTTGTATGAAATTTAACTCTTCATCACATTCTTTAAAATAATTAAAAATATGGACTAACTTCTCATTTCATAAATTTAACAAATTCCATATACATTTTGTGAGTGAAAAAAAAAAGAAACAATAATAAAAATAATAATAATAAAGTATTATTTAATCTGTTAGAGTTAAATATAAAAAATGGGACGTGTGATGTTTTAAAAAGATGAACAAATTTTATGAATTTATATGTTTTTTAGTTAATTTTAAAATTGAAGATAAAGAATGCTCTGACCCACTACAAAGTTATGTTTAACTTCATTTGATTTGTTCATGTGATAATTATGAATCCTAAAGCACATATATATAAACAGGGAGATGATTATTTGTGAACTAATTTTAATTTGAAAACTTAAAAACTCCTCTCATTTTTTATTTAAATGTTATTAATTTTTTCATATGTTATTATTTTTTAAAAAAATTATAAAATAACATCAAACATTGTTTTATATTTAATTTAAGTATAATATTCATATATTAAAAAATAAAAAATTGACGTATCAAACTAATTCTATAGTACATATATATAGTATCATCTTATTACAATATTATATGTAGTAAATGATATTCATAATATTTTGTAATCACAAATCAAATTTAAATCACAAAAAGCAATCTATTAAATTATGATTCATTCATCATCATCAACTTCAATTTATTAAAGCGATCATGTTACGATACTCTTTGACGGTTTGCTCTTCTTCCAAACAACTCAAAATCTTTTGTAACTTGTGCGGCCTAACCAAACTATATTTTTCAAAATAAAAAACCAAAAGTGTATATATTGTAGTACTTTGAACGTATTCAGTAGTTTACTCGAAAGATTTCAATAGGTTTGATTTTTATTTTTTCATTCTACATTTGATAATAGTACTACATATATGTAGTATGATATGTTGCCTATATGTAATATAACATGTTACATATACGCAGTCCATCATATTATATGTATTTTGTATATAATATTTCATATATGTAGATTGATAGATTACCTTGCGTTAACTTTTTTATATAATAATATTATAATAAAATTTAATATATTAAAAAATTATTATTTAATGGTGTAAACTTTTTTATTAGAAATAATAACGTATGAAAAAATTATAAACATTTAAATTTAAAAATGATGTAGCATTCAACGTCATTAAAATAAGTTCTCAAAAATTATCAACCTTGTATTTTCTTAACAACAAATGCATAACTTTGCTTCGAATCATAGGTGTTATTTTAATCGTGTCCACATAGGAATGGTCAACTCATCAGGCTCATGATCTAAAGACAACAGGTTCGAATCACCTATCTGTTTTCTAATCAAAACCACACCCGCAACCCCCTTAGAAGGAAACTCACAACTGAAAAAACCTTATGTCTCAACACAAAGCATTTTTTCTTAAAATTGAACCCTGCCATATATAAAAGTATGTTCAAGTCATTATAATAATTAGTCAAGTCTTTATTATGCATGAATTAATCAGTTAAATTATTAATTTTCTTAGAGCATTCAGATCTTATTCCTTATCTTCATCCTTATAATTACATTAAAAATCATTACTTTTTTGCTCTTATTGCCAATTAAATAATATTTTTCATACATTTATCGTTATCTTTTCTTCCTTCATCACTCACAACTACTTTAAAAAAAATTAAGAAATTTATAAGTGTTTAAACAGTATTTCTTTAAAATATAAATGAGCAGTAACATTTTTTATGTTTTTTCACTTATAATTATATCATATAATATAAGAAATACACTTATAGAGTGCTCTTATCGTTTGTCTCTCACATTTCTTCGCAAGTCTCCATCGAATTTTGGCTAAGACCCAAGCACTCACCACCGTTTGGTGTGCACCACTATCAATTTCACAACCCTAGTATTGCCAGAAATCAAAAATCTAGTAAAAGAAGAAATCAAACTTTAACCATCGATGTCAAGAGAATATGATCCGTCATTGTCGGCTCTAGATGATAACATTCTTTATCCAACTCAGAAAAAATACCAGATGCAAGATAATAGAAATTTTTGGTATACCCATAAAGTCCATAACTATATGACTATATCATATATGGAGTTGGCTATAAATCTAAATAGAATTTTATATCGATATAAACAAATCTTAATCGTATAAAGAAAGGATCATGAATCAGACTAAGATAAATGATTAACAAAAGACTTCAAGGCTAACGAAAAATACATGTTACTTATTTCTCCGAAGACATCGTAATACAACTTGTTAACATCTACAACCGTTTATCTGTGAAATTTGATATATTGGTTCGTAGGAATTTCATATGTGGTACTTGTATGTAAAATGCTAACACTCAGTTCAACGAACAAACTTTACACACCTCCATCTCTCTCATACCATACTTATCATATATACATCAAAAAAACAAACGAACACAACTGATGAGCACAAGTTCATTCTAAAACTAACCCAATAAAACAAGAAACCGAGTTACGTCCTCTTACTCGGTCCTCATCTTCTGTCGAAAATAAACAACTTGGGATCATAAGTCATACCATAACTAGTAACATGGTGAATCTGATGATGATAATACGGGTCCTCAGTTCAAATTTGATATTTAATGCTACTTCAGTGATGCCCCTTCTTAAAACCCGAGAAAAAACCACTACGCAGTTTGTCCTTCTGCCCGTCTCCCGCATTCCCGACCTATCATCAAATTCAACTTCAATATTGGAAAGAGAAGAGGTGGTTTTCGTGTTATAGATTGGCATACCTCTTTCGCTAAATGCTTTAGTTTGTCTAGAATATCTGTGAAGTTGGGTCTTAATGTCGGGTTATGTTGCCAGCAACTCTCGAGCAACTCGGTGAGCTTTGGATGAGTCTGCTTAGGGATAGTAGGCCGTAAACCCTGGTAATCCAAGTAAAATTCCGCTCGGTTCTTAGTTTGCAACACTTAAACTATAATTTACTTTCATTAGCAAGTTTTAGAGACAAAAGTACCTGTTGTACTACACCAATTGCTGCTTGTAATGGGGTTAAGTTTGAGTAGGGTACCTGTGAAAAAAAAAACAATATTTAAAAAAATAAAACACAGATATATATAAAAAATAAAACTTTTTAGTTTGTTTGAAAGATATTTACTTCGCCTGTTAGAAGCTCCCATAGCACTATCCCGAAACTGAACACATCAGCCTTATGATCATATGGTCTATGCTCGATAACCTTCAATTCATAACCAAAACAAACCCAATACCGTGTGTAAAATAAACCGAAACTACTATTTAACTAAATGTTGTAAATCGCAACAGCGGGAAACCCTCAATATATAGTAATAAAGCAGAAACCCTAGTGCGTCCGTAGGCTAAATACAACTAACCATAAAATATTAATAAAATATTAATAACTATAATTAACACTCCTCAAGTTAAAGCATACATGCTAACATGCCCAACTTGTTACAAATAAAATATAGAAACGTCATCGTTCCCCATGAGCTAGAACCTAATCACTCCCGGTGAACTAGAACACCATGCTCATGGTACATCTTGAACTGTCATGGTGCATAAAATTCTGGAATCTTAATAGGAATGAAGATTTGGACTAGAACTTGGACAGGAAGAAGGCAGCAATTAGATGGAAAAGGACCGCAATCTTGTACCAGAACAAGAGCACGAACCTGGAACCAAAAACCGGGACAAGAGCAGGAGCAAGAATTCAGTATAGAAGCAGGAATTATGAAAAGAGATAGGAGCAGAAATTCAAAACAGGAGCAGGAATCTGGAACAAGGACAAGAGCTGGACAGAGGAACAGAGACGAGCTGGAAAGAGGAATTGATAACTGGGAACGACATTTTGAAAGGAACAGGGATAGCGTGGCAGCAACACGCAGCCCTGTCTAGGCTTTGTGTCATACCTAGAGGCTTAACTCTGATACCATGTAGAATAAACTGGAAATAATATTTAAATGAATGTTGTAAATTACAATACATAATATATAGGAAAGAAATAAAAACCTAGAGAAACCTAACTTGGGCCCGTAGGCTAAGCACAGCTAAACCCTGATAACAAAATATTAATAACTATATTTAATATTGAGTGATAAGAAAATGTAAAAATTAATCTTCTAGATCTAAATATCAAATTCACTCGCACAAATCACAAGTTTCATCTCGTGAGAAAGATTGTTTTGATGATTTGGACTTAAGCGGGATCAATATATCCATTTGGGACCTTGTACAAACACATTTCAAGAAACTGACTCTTGGAATGCATATACATGTTCTAGAGATGACAAGATGGGTGGGTTAGGCTAGTTTAGTAACGGGTCATTAATATGGGTCTCTTACAGAGTTGGGTTAACATGAAAGCATTATTATGTTGAAATTTTTATATTTATTATAATTAATGCATTAAAATTTGGTTAAAAAATCTATAATAATAATTATAATCATCAATTAAAAGTGATTTAAGAGGTTATTCACAAGATAAATGCACTTCCATGTTCCAATGACTTTCAACTTGTTCCCTTCAAGATTTTATTTTGCTCACTGCGATTGAGATTAGAAATCACCCAAATTGACCCATTCATGTTACCACCCTAACATGTCCTGTGTGGACTTTGTGGTAAGCCAATGAGGGAAGTTCAATATTTGGAGGTTAGAGGTTAGATAATGATGGAGATAAGGACGAAGAAAGTGCTTGGTATTGACATTTGTTTTTATCTTCTTTACTACTTTTGACATTTTAACTCCTAAAAGTATCACATGTGGCATGCACATGAATAATGCAAGTAATTGGTTCTAACATGATGGTTTGAAGATTAAGCAATTGTTGCAGTTGGTTTTCATCTTTTCATAATTACTCTAACCATTCATATGATGCCAAAAAGGTAAACGAACAGTCCTGAAAATCCAAAAAGAACACAGTGATATACTAACTGAACATTCAAATTTAGGCACACCTTAATTGAAAACAGTCATACCTCGGGTGCCATCCACCTGTACGTTCCTGTTTCGGCAGTCATTACTCCAGATTCAGTCTGAACCCTAGCCACTCCAAAATCAGCAACCTTCACCACCTATCCAGAAAAATTATATTATAAAGGAAGATTGAAATATGCAAAACATTGTTGTCCAGAAAAGCAAAAAGAGCTACTCTAATGAATCAAGTGAAGTGCGTGCACAAGGACAAAACAAACATACCCAGCAAAAACCCACTCATAGAGTAGGGTCTAGGGGGTTGGGATGAACGCTTACCCCTATGCCATTGCACAGAGAGGCTGCTCCATGAGAGAACCCAAGCTCATAGAGGATAAAGAACACACACGAGAAAAACAATAACACATATACACAACACATAATAAACACAAACAAATCTATCAATTGCAGTAGATAACAGAACAGGAAGACATGATGCTTAAGGACAAAAGAGAAACTAAAACCCTGAACAAAATGTTACTGAGACATTTATTTTGTTATCATGTAGATAAACTTCTTATCACTAACAAGTTATCATCTACAAACCACACTAGGTAAAAACAAAATATGTAATCACTAGATAAACTGTTCTGATTTTTCTACAATAGAAGAAATCAACAACACCAAGCTATCACATTCAGTTTAAATGAGTACTTAGGTAAGAAGTTTTATAAGAACATATTGTGAGGTTTGTACCGGTTACAAGAGGAAAAACATACACAGTAAATACAAAAACAGTTATGTATAAATGAAAATAAATGACAGTCCATAACAAGCTTTAAAAAACGCGTATAGGCATTGGGGTAATTCTTACTTCGTGTTCATCCATCAGAAGATTGGCAGTTTTCAAGTCCCGGTGGATAATATTATTTTGGTGCAGGTAGCTCATGCCTTTGCATATATCAGACGCTACTTTTAGTAACAAAGGAAGTTTAAAAGAACCATTCTGCTTGTGCAGAAAGTTATATATGCTTCCCCATGCCATGAACTCTGATGAGAGAAAGAATCATTACCATTTACATTATTGGCAAAGAAAAAGAAAAATCTATAGACTTGCTGTAATGTTGCCAAAATCCAAGTGATCAATCCCTACGAATATAGCTATACTATTGTTTTGTATTTTTCAATAAAACACTTGCATATTTAATGATGTACA
Source organism: Flaveria robusta (assembly GCA_025506415.1). Taxonomy (NCBI): domain Eukaryota; kingdom Viridiplantae; phylum Streptophyta; class Magnoliopsida; order Asterales; family Asteraceae; genus Flaveria; species Flaveria robusta. Next base: position 17,591,813 of record CM046469.1, on the reverse strand, counting down.
TTGTACCACAGAATCACGAACAAAATCAAATGTAACTCAAATACATAAAATTGAATACAGTTGGGCAATGCACCACAAACTAGCCAAGAAGTAAACTGCTAATAATCTGAGAGTGTTTATAAAAATTTTGGTACCAGTTACAATGCAGAGTTTTGAGGGATCGGTACATGCTCCAATGAATTGAACAACATTCTTGTGTCTAATCTTCCTGCCAAGAAATGGGAATATAGGAGAAACATAGCCAATGTCAAAGAAATGAAAAATGGTATGGAATAATAACACACATTCTCAAAAGAGAGAGAGAGAGAGAGAGAGAGAGAGAGAGAGAGAGAGAGAATACTTGAATGGTATATATTGCCAATTTAGTAATGGCAAAGAAATTAAAAGGACCAAATAGCACATGGACTTTTGGATAGATGTATGCAATGTCAAAATGTACAATAAACTCAACAAGAGAACTGAGAAACCCTGTGCAGGACTTCTAATGCCTAAAGGAGTCAACTGAGAGCATAAAATATTGTTTTAGGTAACAGAAGTGTAGAAGAATCAATCAGACAAACATACTCTTCTATAAATAAAATTTTAATATCAAAGTTCTGACCAGAGATAACTTTGGCTGTTCAAAAGACGTTATATAAAAACAAAACCTAATATGAGAAGCAAAGTTAACACACATAACTACATATATACACAATTGGCAGCTAGAGCAAGAAGATTTCATATATTCCCACCAATATATTAGATATAATTCTAGCAAGTTATCTGCAAGCATAAACTTGAAGAAAACCAAAGTAAAAATAAATACAAACCTCATAATAAAAACTTCCTGAGAGAATTCTCTTAGCATATCCGCATCAATGCGTTCTGGCTTAAGAACTTTAATAGCCACTTCTTGACTACAATATGTGCCTTTATATCTGGAAAAAAGTTACAATTACTAAATCCAAGAATTTTTTGAAGATTCTATACAAGGTTTAGAGTTCAAATTCTTACAGATCACCAAAAGTACCAGATGCCACTTTATTTTCAAATTTCAGCAGCTTGGCATCAATTTCCCATACATCAGTTCCATCAGTAGGTATTTTCACATGACCGTTTGAAGGCATGGAGGTGCTTGGTATTGGAACATTATTAGATATAGTGGGTGAAGAATGTCTTCCTCCCTGCAGATAAGTTGTAAATTACATGAAGTTACATTGCAAACTTAATATTGCAAAAGACCGTAAGTGTGAACAAAAAAACTACCTCATCCTTCATTATCTTCTTTGCTATTGCATTTCTGAGCTGTTCAGTTTCCTAAAAGTTGTCAAAACAATAAGTACAAATGTATGTTAAGATCTCAATAAATTCTCCATAGCCAATAACTGCTGCTTATAACTTCTTACTTGTGTTTGCTATGAATGTTTTTTATTTCAGAAAATAATCATTTACGTGACAACGAAAAGATTGACCATTCATGAAAAATATTCTCTTTTTTTGGATATTGTTCCAATGATATAGAGATAACTAAGACCATACCTCATGAGGCCATCCATCAACGACAAAGACATCCAATGAGAAGCCATCAGCAGTGGAGAAAGCATGTGCTTCTTGAATGTTCAATCCAACCTCCGAAAGTAAGGAAGTCAACTGTGTAAATGATAATTCATAGCTTAATCGTGATCTCTTACTACAAATCCCACATCAAGAAAACTGAGCCAGCATTTTATAGAAGTTATCATGCAATCAGCTAGTTTTCGATCATTCAAGTGTACAGGCCATAGCATCAAAGCTAAACCCACTCAAGTTTTAACTTTGAACAACACATAAAAGTTCATAAATATCAAACATAAACGTAAAAGTAAATTATTAGTATTTGATAAAATAAAAAAAATTAATACCTGACTAAGGAGTTTTGGTCTGTCGATCGTTGAAAATGTGATCTCATGCATAGGCCTGCACTATCCAGATTTATAAAGTATTGTTAGGGGGTCACCATTATGTAGTAACAACTTGAGAAACTACTAAGAACAATCTGTAGAACAAATGGGTTCAAGTTAAACAGTTGGGCAAAACTATAAGAACAATGAATGTCTGTAAGTCATAATAATAAGAACAATCGCTTAAATTTTTACATTGGTATATACGTTGTTAACTTGTAATACGCCATCATACATGATTTCTAAAATCAAATTGTTGATGAATTAAAGATGTTCAGAAAAAAAAAAAATTGGAAGCAGATTTATGAAACATTCAATTTAGTAATATGTTTTTTGACAAAAGTAGAGAAACAGTACAAAACTAACTAATATGAATAACGCTAGTTTTAATAAATTGTAAACAATCAAACAATATGATGTTACAAGCTATATAGTTTCTTGACTACATTAATCAGCATTAGTAAGTAAAAAAGGTTTTACGAGTTAAAAAAAGATTACCTGGAAAAGACTGGAGTTGAATTCACATCACTGTCGGTATAATTATCATGATGTCTATTGACTTTAAGTGCAACTGCTTCAAGATTTTGTGCTGAACCAAAAGATGGCGGGGGGTGCAATCTAAAGAGAGTAACCATGGGGAAGATGAACAATAGCACAATGAAGAGAAGTTAGAAAAGAAATTACTTGTAAACCTCGCAAATAAAGACATATTGACATTTATCTTTTCAGAAATTAAACAGATTCAAACTATTAACAAGTAAAAGAGAGTAACAGCATCCAAAACTAAAGCAGAAAATAACACATAGAAATTAAACAGATTCAAACTATTAACAAGTAAAAGAGAGTAACAGCATCCAAAACTAAAGCAGAAAATAACACATAGTTTTGTTATGTAAATACCCACTTTTGCTACTGTAGGTCAAAGGACTTTGAGCATCTTCTTTCATTGAGAATTCCGTATTGTCCATATCAGGTGTGTTCTCATCTAAGGTAGGAGGAACCTATACAGACAAAAGTAACATCAAGAAATAATCAAGAAAGCAGCCTAGCAATATTCCAGAAATGCCTAGATGATGCTTATGAGTCCCTTACACACATATCCGAAAGAATAAGAGCATATTGTTGAACTATAAGGAAATATCATGTCCATCTCTTCTAATGAATGGGATATTAGTCTCTAATTAACTAACTTTTAACAGATGAACACTACAAAAGCAAAAGTAATTCTAGTCACATCATTTAATTACAAACTTCCTAACTATTAATCAACTCGAATCAGTATAACTGGCCCAATCTATATATCAATAAGTGAACACATTCATGTTATCTGATGCTGAAAGAATAACCTAAAGGTCAATGTTGAGTTTACATACTATTTGAAATGTATCAAGTATTCAAGTAGTTATACAAGGACTGAAGAAACTCACTCAAGAGTGAGCAGCAAAATAATGGTCTGACATGTGAATGTGATGTCAATAAACGTGTGGACATGTGATTGTGATAGTAATTAACTTGTCATAAATTGTTTAAATTTGTGGCATTTTGATGAAAAAAATGGGTTATCAAAGCACAACTCAGTTTCACTCTCCGGAGAATCAACAACGGGTTTTTAAACAATGTTGCAGTCTCTTTTGTATGTTTCAAACAAACAGTGTACATGTATGCCTTTTGTTCTTTCTCAGGATCAGTAACAGATCCTCAATGAAATGATATGTAGATAAGTTAAGGATAAGCCCAATTTATGCATATTTCATCTTCAACTTTGTTAAAATTTTAATGGAAATTCTTATTTTGCAAGAAAGATAGTAAGTAACAAACTTCCCGGTTATCAAACAACTGTGCCCTTAACCTCCTGAATGCACCTCGACTTGTACCCTGCTCGGTCCATGATTTACATTTTTGATAGCTTATGTAAAAACATATCAAAGAGTAACCACCAAGGTCAGATCATGTAAATTTGCATGTTGGAGTTGCTTCATTCATAGACGATAACTCAGCTGATTAAAAACTGAAAAATTATAATCTTAATTGACAAGATGCCTCTCGTAATCAAACCAAGGCATTTCATGAGATAAGCCCACAACACATTCCTCCTAGATCTCTACTGACCACCCGTCTTAACTCTTAATCAATTGGTTTACATGACGGAAAACCAGAATTACTAAAAGAATAAAGAGAGCCCACAATGAATCCATATCACTATCTTCTGTTCATTAAACCATCAGAATCATTAATCTCCACCCCATGCTTCCAATTTGAAGTAACAGAACAGGATGAACAGAACAGAACCCTAAGCGGGATATTGCAATTTACATCCATAATAAAAACTAAAGCCTCCCAGAAATTTGTTATAGAAGTTTAAGTGAAAGATAAACCAATCCGACTTCAACGCAAAGGCCAAACCATAAATTCATCCAACAAATTTGCACACTTATAAATTCCTAAGCCAGGAATTACTGAAAAAACCAAAGAAAATTATGCAAACCAAAACAATAAAGCATGACCTACTTGCTAGTGAGTTAAGCTAACCATACAAATCCAAAATCACAATTACCTGCACTAAGCGCACTTCAAATGCAGGTCTATTAGCAGGATCTTCTGCCATCTGCAAAACCCTCTTATGTGTGATCACATCTTCCGCTCTCTCCACATTCACATCCAGCGCATATCTGTCATCACAATCGAACCATTAAACAAATACCGACATAGATATCACCCAATTACACCACGTCAATCCACAAAACCTCTCATATTCAACAGCAATAGGATCAAAGCGATATCAATTACCTTGGAGGAAGACGATTGAAGTGAATCCAGAGCTGGTCTTCGAAATCAGGCAGTTTGGTATCATCATGATTCATGTCATACAATCGAGTGAGCACATCGTTGTATACCTCGAGTTTCTGGAGTCGTTGTCGGTTGTTTTTGGGCGATTCCACCGCCCTGCTACCACAGCTTTCGTTGTCTTCCATCGCCATCGATGATTCCACCGAGTTGTCGGAATCGGAATTGGTGACGGTGAAGGTCCGTACGTGAGGGTAGGGGTGACCTAGGTGCTACTGCTAGTATACGCCGGAGCTAGTGGGCTATGACCATATCGGACCCACCACCGTTGCTGATTCGGATTCGCGTTGTTCCTCGGTAGTTTGATGCTTATCTACACCATGGTTTGAGACTTGAGAGCGATCTTCATATTCAAATTTTATACATATCTACTATTTCGTGTGTTACTTATATGGTGTTTGTTTTGTGAATGTAAGTATATTTTTTGTGGCTCAATCAATCTTGGGCATTCAAATTAGATTTTTATTTTTATTTTTATAATTATATTAAAAATTATTATATTTTTTTCTTCTCAACTAAATAATATTTTAATACTTTTATTATTGTATTTTCTTTTTTCACAATCACTTTTAAAAATATTTAAAAAAGTATAAGGATTGAATAATAATTCACCATATATAAATGAACAGTAATTTTTCTCTATCTTCTACTCATAACCACTTAAATTTATCATTTAAAATATAAAAAACGCACTCACATAAATACATGAACCCTACTGTGAATGCTCTTAGTGGTTTTATTCGAATAAGTTTTGCCGTTAAAAAAATATATGTTTAAGATCTTTGTAACCTATTGTTCAAGCATAAAAAGATGGCTACATAGCATCTAATGATGTGAACATCTTTTACACATCTTTTTTTTTCTTTTTTAACGACAAATCTATCATACTTCTACTCTTAAATTACTTAATCTTTTACACATCTACCATCATTTATAGATTATTAATCACTTATAATTAATTTTAAAAGTAAAAACACTAAAAACTAACCATTCCACACTTGTAACTTAACTTACTCACCAATCCTCTTAATTCTCAATAGTTCTCGAAACAAACATGAAATATGACACTCCTTTCAGCAATTGTTAAACATGGTACCAATCCAAACCCAAATCAAACCATGACTTCAAACACAAACTTTGGTTTTCAACATTTTACACCCTTCCAACATCCAAGTTTTGATTTTCAACAACCCGCCTTTGCTTCTACTCAATTCTCATTCATACATTCTCCATCTTCTCTTTTTGCTGAGAATCCTTATCCAGTGTCCAAAAAGAAAAAAAGGACAACATAGGGTGGTGTCAACTTCCAAGCTTATAAATTATAATTCAAAGATGGACCAAATAGGAGGAACTTCTAGCACGTGCTTATATTCAAATTTTAAAGATGGGCCTAGAAAGAAATTTTAATATCGTATAAAGGATTTATAAAAATGGCTCTTGCTTTATTTTTATTTATTTGAGAAAATAATAAAAATAATCCATGTGGTTTGATTATATCGCATGTTTAGTCATCAGATTTTAAATTTTTAAAATTTAGTCAAAACATTTAGATCCTCACTATTAGTGTCTGTTAGTTTTTAACAATCTAAGAACTAAATATGCAATATGATCAAAACATAGGGACCAATTGTGTAGTTTTTTTTTTAATTTTAAAACAATTTAAAAAAAAAAGAGTAAATTACATGGATGGTCCCTGTGCTATGTCTAAATTACGGTTTTGATCCTTACTTTCAAAAAACTACAAGGTTAGTCCTATAATATGTATAATATAACTGGTTTGGTCCCGAACATAGATGGACACTTAATTTTTTTGTTAATTTTTTTGAAATGATAAAAATACTTCTATATTAAATAATTAAAAATCAGATATTAGTGGGGCCCATTCCAATTGTAATAGACAACATATTTAATTAACCCACCCCACCCCTTCATTTACTACCTCCACTACCTTCCCCGCCGATCAACCATCGCTACTAGAGTCATGCCGCCGCCACCACCACCTTTGCAACCATATCTCTCTCTCTATCTCTCTCTCTTTCTCTCTCTATCTCTCTCTCTCTTTCTCTCTTTTGATCATAAACCATCAACCACCACCAGAACCCCTTCAACCACCACCATAACCCCTTCAACCACCATTGATGGCAGCCATAGTCGCCCATCTCTTCTACTCTATTCTTATCAACTATCGTCGCCAACCATCGCCCCTTACTCTATCTCTTTGCAACCATCACCGCCCAACTACAGCCTTCAATCATTGTAAGTGTTTTTCCAACCAAATCGTTTGATTCTGACGAAATGTTGTTTTAGATCTAATAAGCGGTAACTTGTTTCATGTTAGGATATGATTGTGGTGGGTGATGGTTGTGAAGAAACTGACATGATGGTGGTGGTGGGTGATGGTTGTGAAGAAGACAATGTGATGAAAGTTGTGGTGGTGAGGTTGAGGGTGGCACTTGTGGTGACCGGATTGGTGGTAGACGGTGGGAGGCAGCGATGTTGAAGGGCATGATCTAATGTGTTAAAAGGAGAGAGAGGCTGATGGTGGGAGGTTGTCGGTGATGTGGAATGGGTGGTTTACTCTCTAGTAGTGTATTTTTTTTATTCTTTTTGTTTTTAATGATATTTAATTTTTTTATTCTTAGATTAAGGTATATTTTAGTCATTTCACATAAGGTCCATCCAACTCAAAGACCAAATCTTTTACGTTTATGTATACATTGGGACTGACTTTGTAGTTTTTCACACATAAGGACCAAAATCGTAATTTGAACATAGCACATAGACCATTCATGTAATTTACTCCTTAAAAATCAAATAAAATTTTGAAAATTTGAAAATAAAATTTAAGAAAATAAATAACGTTAAAAAAAATTAATAAACATTGAAAATGAAATAAAGGTTAAAAAATTAAATCAAATTTAAAAAGTAAATAAAGGTAAAAATTTAAAAATCATATAAAAATTTAAAGAAAAAACGAAAAAAAAAGTATGATTGAATTTTCTTTTTAAATTTTTGATGAGATCTATATATCATGCCTAAACTGAAAAATCCAAATCTTTTGAAAGTACAAATCCATCTTAAAAAAAACAAAATCAAACAGTTTTTTTTTTTTACTTTATATTGCAGATTTAGGCCGCAAATCGTTAAAAGCTAACACCAATGGTGGGGACTAAACTTGTAACCAACCCCCCAAATATCTGGACTAAGTTTGCAATTCTTATAATATGAGGATCAAACTTGTAATAAGATCAAACTATAGTGATCAATTTATAATTTTTTCCATTTATTTTTATAAGAGATAAAAGAATTCTTTTATAGTCGTAATAAAAATCTAAATAAAATATGGCGCCACAATACTTTAGATTTAAACGAGAATTGGTTTGAGGCAGTAAATGGATTTGGATACAATGTACAAATACTAATTTAACGAACCTTCGAAGGGTCGGGTCACCTCAATTCCATTCGAGACCTTAGAGTTGTTGACTTTTTAAAATAATAATAATATTTTGGTTTTAGATAAAGAAAATTTATTCGGGTGTTACATCGTTTACTCTATCTATATAATCTGTGGGCAACCCAAGGATTGCAAACGGTTGACCAAAATAAGTGACTAAATCATCTAGAGTTGGTAGATTATTAAAATCATAAAATGTTGCCTTAGTTTAAAGCTTCTAAATAAAAATTTTGATAACTGCTAAGTATTGTATATATGTTAATAAGCAATAATGTTGATGTGTGGTAATTGTTGCAATGTTTAAAGTATGAGGTACAAACTAATAACACAAAAGAAAGACTAGCTTATATAATGTCTCTTGTTGATACATGATACATGTTCAAAAAGAAGAATTGATATGCATATATACATTTTTAGAGCATTAACAGTGGAATATTTAAAAATATGTGAGTGTGTTTGATATATTATATGGAATGGTTTTGAGTGGTTATGAGTGAAGGAGAGAAAATATGTTATTGTTAATTGATATATTTGAATAATCATTGTTGAATCTCTATAAATTTTTTAATATTTTTAAAAGTGGTTGTGAGTGGATGAGAGAGAAAAAAGTAATAATAAGGGAATAAAAAGTATTATTTAATTAAAAAATAGAAAGAAAAGATAGTGATTTTTAGTGTAATTATATGGATAAAAATATGGAATCTACTATATGTGTCAAGGAGTTTTGTTTTTTTTTATTACTATTTCAATATCATACTTAGCTTTAAACATATTTTTTTTGTCTTTTATAACTTTTAACATATGATATTTTATAAAATTTAAAATTATTGTTGCAACGTATTTATTTTTATGATTTTTTTCTTGCTTAGACAGCAAGATGCAACATTACATTCACATTGATTATACACACACATATCTTTCTATAAACATACAACCCCTTTGTTACTAATAGTATGACTTAACACATCATCCATTCATTCTTTAATTACCTTTCTTGTATATATGCAAGACTTAACTATACATGTATCTCTTTATATTATCATACACGGCATCATACTATACATATTGTTACATACTTTGTCCTTATATTACATAAGTTTGATCCATTTATGGAGGTTCTAGTGGATTCTGGTTGAGTTGTACGTAGAGCTTATGTTTAGTTACACGGATGCATTCATAAGTTGCGAAGGCTATATGCCACCCAACCTGTCTAAGGCAACTCACTTACGAATGTGTAAGTCAGTTACGGAGGTACAAATCATATACGAATGTTGATTCTTATGTTTACCTAAGTATGCTGAGTTGTGGACTCACAGCTCAGTTACATAGGCTTATACTTCACTTGTAGAGAGGCCTTGACTTACTATATTTGTGTGCCTATAAAAACACTATAACTAGTTACTTCATATTCAAATATTCATGTTGCATCATAAACCCCAACTTAACTTCACGATGTTACAAACTTTACATTCACATCATAATTATATATATCATACTCATGTTTAAGTATGCATATAAGAGCAAAATACACATAAAGAATGACATCCAGAATTCATCTTTCGACTTGAACATGCGAAAACCCTAAATACGGATTTTTTCATCGACTTTGAGCTAGGACACCTCAAGATCCAACCTTTACACGTTATATCATTGTTTAACCTTTAGATATCATCATTAAGAGGTTAGATGAATGTAAACATTCAAGTTTTGAACATAAAAACACTATATTTTTGCTTGTTGGGAACTTTCTCTCTCTAGCTCTTTCTCTCTCTAGAATGTTTTGCGCCAAAGGGATGATAAAAGGAAGGTGTTTGTTGGCCACCTCTATAAGAAACATTTGCAGCCAAAATTTTCTATTAATCTCATCACCCCCTTTTATGTTTCGCTTGTTTGTATTTTTAATCGGATTCTTTTAAACCATAACTTAGATAGCGAAATTTAGATGTTACAGCTCATGACAGTCAGCATACAAAATTTAATTAAAATATTAATTTACAACCATATAATACATGAGTTTTTAATTTAAAAATATAATATAAACTATAAAAGTAATGAACGACATGCCAATATGATCGGAGCAAAGCAATAATATACTGTTTACTATACATGTAAAATTACATTTTTTTTATATTTTAAATTAGCTTGATCGTACTAATTCTTTTTGTGGGCCCTGGCCCTCAAAAAAATGATTTTATGTGATTTGATGTGCTGTGATATGACATGTCATAATATGATTGATGAGTATGTAATATGATGTAGTGTGTGGTGTGAGCAACCCCTTAACATTCTAGCATATAAATAATAATAAAATATTATTAATAAATACAATTAGTTATAAAATTCATGAGCCACCACAATACTCTCATAATTTGCCTAAGATACCACCAATCATTTGGTTGAGTGGTAGCCTCATGACTTTCTCTAAGGGAAGTTGTGAATTCGAGTCCTACTAGCAGCAAAATATTGTTGGTGGGCCGGGTTTTATAGCAGTGGGCCTTTAGGTAACGGGTTTTCCCAGGAATTGATGGTTGGTGGGCTTGGGCCACCTGGCGCTGTCTGTGCTCGCGCACATATGGGGTGTCTTTTCGTCATTGGGTTTGTATTTAATGGCCATTAATCATACTATTAATTGTCTCAACCGGAAAACAGTTGAGTTTTTTCTTCCTTCATAACACTTTAATACCATTCATAGAATTAAATGGCGTTCAAAAAAATATTTCATAGATTTAAATATGATCATTTTTTATTTATTTTTAGTGACCAACGAATACTATAAGTCTGGTCACTTTGATAAATTTATTGACGAAAGGTTATCCACATTTGTGATTGTGGGTATACTATCTTATAACTAAAATGTCTCTTAAAGTATATGAAAATAGATTTACAAAATTAAAAACTAGTAAGAAAACTATCTCTCTCCTCTCCCATTTTCTCACTAAATATAAGATCATATTATGGAAGAGAAAAAAAATGAAAAGCCTTGCGACTTCACTAAACTATTAATAAAAATAAGGTCCTAATATACAGACACCCTGCGTTATAAATCAACACCATTGATACGTTTCGTATGGCACCATACATGACGTATAGGATCGAAAACACTAAAAACAAAGAAAATTCAAGGGGGGTGTTAGAGAGTTATACGCCCCATATAGCTCATACGACCCCTTATACGACACATATAGGGATATACGACACGTATAGCAATTTTCGACACTGACTACGATGTGTTATACGCTTCATATATGGCTATACGACTCACATATACGACGCGTATGATGACATACGACACGTATAGAAATCTGGAGTGTTGATTTATAATTAGGAGGTGTCCCATTAACCACACACTAAGAATATGACGAAGACTAGTGGATTATTTAGTGACAGATGAGATGATTTGATCGACAACGAGAATTAATTAATTTGTGGTTTGAAAAGGAAAAAAACCATCTAATTAAGTTTCTTAAGTTTTAATTAAAGTGACTGAAACTTTCTATTTTAAGAAACAATAAACTTTGATGAAAAGATGTGTACCATAAAGTGTCTAGATTTTAACCTTGTAATCATTCGATGTTAAAAAGAATAATACATACTCTTTAAATACAAAACATAACACACAAAAACCAAAATCAAAAGCTGGAGCAATGGTTTGTAGACTTTGAGGATAAACCATCCACCTTATTCTTTTTTAAGGGAGTTTTACGTATGTTTTTTTAAATCATAAATTACATATTTTTCTAATGTATAAAATCAATTACATAATTTTGTTTTTGATACATATATATTACATATTAATCTATTTTATTAACATTAACCTATCAAATGACTTTTATTTTATTTTAATAAGTGATTTTTACGTATTAATGTTTGGTTATCATAATTGTTTTAAACTTTGATAATTGTGTTTTGTAATTGAAGATATAGCTTTGAGCATTGGTGATTATTATTTTGAAATAAAGTTTTAAATTTTTATATTTGGAGTTGTACCTTATACAGGAGTCTCGAACTAAAGAAGTATGTGTTTGATGTTTTTAAGAAGGAAAATGTTTAATAATAACTTAGTAGAAATATGGATACAATAATCATTCCATGACTTTTATTTAACGGAAAAAACAAATTATCATCCACCTTAGATACACCAAAAATAATAGATTAATAGCACCTAAGAAACAATAGTCGCACAAGAAGTAAACACTAAAAAATTACACCAAAGACAACCCGTAAAATCAACACCTTAAATAATACATTGATATCCTTCTAATTAATCACAGTGGAAAAGTAAATTTCTAATGGAAGGAAACCCTGGCCTGCCACTAAAGAGTCTTTTGTTTTCGTAGAGTTAAAGTTTTTTTTTGAATTCGAGAGAAAATAAGAATTCGGGCTTTTTGTTTACCCAAATTATGACCAAACATCCGCTCCCCTGAACCTTAGGATTTTTTTGGATCAAATTTGAAACACCCACACCCTTTGTCTGAACCCCAAACACGAATCAATGTTAGTTGCCTCTTGTATAACGTTGGAGCTACCAATGGAGACACTTGAATATGAGGTGTCACCCAGATCCCTAAGAGTCATATCACCATCAAATGAGTAAATATGTAATATATATGTTTTAGAAAAAAAAATATGTAAATAATTTTTTAGCTGAGGTAAATATGTAATTAATGAGTTTAAAAAGATAAAAAATAGTTTAAGAAGATAAAAAATATGTAAATGTCCTTGTTTTTTAAACGTATATAAGGTTTAAATTTTAAATATTAAAGAACAAATGAGTTAGTAATTGCAACATGGTAAAATAGTAAAACAATACCAAGTTTTACAACATTTAAAGAAAGTTATGTGATTCTTTTATGAACCTTAGAGTTAATTACATGGAAGATCTATGTGGTAAACATGTGGTAAAAGTATTTGTATTTATAGTCTTCAATGAGATTCCCTCATGGTAAGAAATCTTCCTCAACGCAAAAAATCAAAATCTCAAATCATACAATATATAATTATAAGTGTTTAATATAACTAGATTAAAAGATGTTCCAAAAATTTTATATTTATTACACAAATAATTTTGTTGAACACGTCTGGAGTTACACTCAATACCCAAGTGAGTCTTTCTAAAACAAAATATCAATCGTTTATACAAATTTTGACGTTCTATATATGACTCATTCAGAAACATAATCATAAAAAAAACCATCAATATCTTTAATCAAGTTTAAATTTAAAACCTTAAAAATCTTTAAGTTTACCCATGGGTTTTATAACACAAATAATAAAACAAACATCGCACGTTTCCTTCACTTTTGTCAAAACAAACAACCAAAGATAAGAGGACTACAACACGATTAGCTAAAAACGGAAACCACCATTACACATGTTGAAGAACAACCCACTACCGTTGACGACTAATTTTTCAAACTACAAACTTAAACGCATATAAACAGCAAACCCCCAATTCAATCACATTTTGATAGATCTCCCTCCATTCATCTCCAGCAAATGGGTTCCAAAGGAAGAATCAACCCTCGATCTTCAATGCGAAAATCATCGTCATCATCTTCAACCCTCATCTTTTCAGTACTCATCACCTGTTCATTCTTCATTTTGATCCTTCTGGCCTTTGTAATTCTCTCAATTCCCAACGATTCGTCTGATTCCCCCAAGCCCCGTGAAGTCAACTCCATCGTTCATCACACTGTTGAGAGGTTTGTTGAGTTTGTTGTTGTGATTTGTGTTAGGCTTCGGATTTGAATGGATTTGAGGTTTTTGGTGAGTTTTGCAGGGAGATTAGAGATGATACTCATGATAGGGGTGATCAGTGGGTTGAAGTGATCTCATGGGAGCCTAGAGCTGTTGTTTATCATAATTTCTTGGTTAGTACCTTTTAATTGAGTCAATGCTTGTTTTAATTAGATTGCTAACCCTTATTTAGGGGATTATGTTGTTTGATTTTGTAAAATTAACTAGAAGTTAAGTGATCTCTGTTGCGAATTGACGATTACCTGAATCAGAAAGTTCAAATGCACATAGTTACAGACTACAGTACTTCTTTGGTCATCTAACAAACCTTGAAATGCAGCTGAAAATGAGTTGACTAGCCTCGTTCGGTCCATATTATCGTTTAATTTCGATGATGATCCTTTGGTCATAGGATCTGCAGCCGTTTAATTCGTCATGGTATGATGATAATAATATTTTCTTTGTTCTTTGCAGAGTGATAGTTGAGGATAGTGTGTTGAGATTATGCTGCATTCTTATTATTGTTGGAGTACAAAAGTAACAAAATTTTCGTAACAAATCCTTAGTCTAACAGTTAAAACCACAAGGGTCACAACCACATGTTAATGAGGTTTAAAAGAAGCATATAGCTTCTGCCTCTGTGATAGAAATCACAGCTATTTTGTGTTTTATGTTTACTAGTTATGGGCCCTATGAATACCAACACGTTATGCTGATTTTAACTTGATGGCGGTCTGGATGACCGACATGATTTAGTCTTTATGTTCTATATCTTTCAACATGACTGTACATTTGTACATAATCATATAGTCTTAGTCCTCTGCATCGGTTCCTTAGCTAACTCCTAAGGTTCCTTTCTTGTATTGCTTTGGAGTCTTCCCATATCAACTACAAAGACATGTTAAGTCGGGTTACATAGGGCCATCTTTGACAGAATCATATAAGATTTTCTTCATTTAACCTGCAAGAGGGGGTGCACTAGCCAATTTATTGTTCTTTTTTACTTGGTAAAAGGCGATCATATTGAAACACTAAAGTGTTCTCTTGTATAGTTGTTTAGGATCTATATTACCTTCATGGATGCCTTGCTCACTTTCCTCTAATTACACAGGGTTAAGTAACTCGTGCAAGACATGCACAATATGGATTGTAGAACCCAAATTAATTTACTAGATATTATAATGTTGAACGATTGCGGATTTAGAATCATAGCACGACTATTAAGATTCTCAATACCATAAGTATATGCAAACACAAAAGCAAGTAATTGTGGAGTCTTTGTTTGGTTCGGTTTCTGTCTGCAAAAATTCACCAACATAATCATAGTTAACTTTTAACGGCAGTCCCAGCATGAATGCGAGCATCTGATTAATCTTGCTAAACCTCATATGGTAAAGTCTGCTGTTGTTGATAACGAGACTGGCAGGAGCGTAGATAGTAGGTGTGCTTTCTCTTCTTCTTTACCTTTCATGATTTATGCACTTCAGTTAACTCATTTTGGCTTGTTTTTAACTAGTAGTGTTTTAACGCCCTTCATATATTTATATTAACTAGCAGTGTTTTCTTCGTGTTTCTCATTCAGGGTGCGTACAAGTTCTGGAACATTTCTGGCCAGAGGGTTTGATGAAACAATCAGAGCCATTGAAAAGAGGATTTCAGAATTCACCTTCTTGCCTATAGGTATGCATTTTTACTCCAGCCAGATGCCCAGATGTTCTAAACACTTGCACATATCGGTGGGAGTTTCAACCCTTTTACTTATGAGTTGGGTTGTGTATTATCTCAACCGGGTCAAATTATAAAAATTTAGCCACATGGGAACAAGTGAAGTGTTGAATGGGTTGAAAGTTTCCCAATGTCAATACTGTAGTTAATGCATACAACCTCCTAAGCTGTATTTGTTTAAAGATTTAGATTATTACTGCAGTAATATTTTTCTTGTAATCATAACTAACTAATTGCATATTTCGTGAAAAAATCTAAAATGAAAATTTAAAAAGTATTTATGGGTCAACCGGACCTGGCACTTTTGACATATACTAAAAATGACCCGTTCAACCAGAACCCACCCATTCCCAAACCTACTCTACGTGGCTACGTCTTATTGTCTAGTGCGCCTGGTCACCACATTTTAGACAGGCTGATGAACTTTGTGTCCAGAAAATGGAGAAGGACTGCAAGTTCTACATTATGAAGTCGGGCAGAAATACGAACCTCACTATGACTACTTCCTTGATCCATATAACACCCAGAACGGGGGTCAACGAATGGCTACAGTTCTAATGTACCTGTAAGTAAAGTAGTTTTTTTTTCCTATCATATTTGTAATCATCTCATTGATATCTCTCTACTCTGGTTTACAGCTCAGATGTTGAAGAAGGGGGTGAGACGGTTTTTCCTTCTGCTAAGGGCAACATTAGTGCTGTCCCATGGTGGAACGAGCTCTCCGAATGCGGCAAAGATGGGCTATCCATTAAGCCCAAAATGGGGGATGCGCTGCTTTTCTGGAGCTTGAAACCTGATGCATCTCTAGACTCTTCAAGTTTGCATGGTTAGTTAGTTTTCATTTACGCTCCGTAGTAGAGGTGGCAAAATGGACAAGTCTAGTAAGTTAGGTAACAGGTCTAAAACAGTTTAGGTTGAAATGGATACTTTATGCTTTGAAAGGCCTGCACCTAGTAGCAACAGAAAGCCTAGCACATTATAATTGCTATGGCTTCCAACCTCTCTCGGTAAAGTAAAACTAATTGGAGTCATGATACGTTTAGTGTTGGTTGAACGAGGATTCTTGATCAACAGACATTTTTTGTCCATTTTGACCCGTTTCAGTTTAGCCAAAATTTTCGATCATCTTATCTAATACTCTTTTGTATGCTTTCGCTTATGTCATGCATATATTTTCTTGACTTGTAGGTGGGTGCCCTGTTATTAAGGGAAACAAATGGTCCTCTACAAAATGGATTCATGTCGATGAGTTTAAGTAATAAAAAAATTGCTTCTAAAGGTATCCTCGTTAACGATCTCCTTCTGCTGGCGTAAAACTTTGTATGTATGGTTAAGAGAAGACAAGAGACTCAAAACTCTCAACCGGTGATCCAATGTCAACCCATTTACTTATGAATAAGTCGATTTGGATAAGGTTGTGTTTTATCTCAAACCTCATGATAACAAGATAACAGAAATGGGGGAGTCAAAAGGTTTGGATGTCATCAATAGCCTATTTTTAATTCATACAACCTCTTAAATTAGTTCTTTTAGTTTTTACACTATTATTATGATGATATTGTATTGTAACCATATTAACCTCATACTCATGAAAAAAAAAAAAAAAAACGAAATAGATGAAAATCTTTTTGCCAGTCAACCCAACCAAACCGTCTAAACTGTTTTGACTCATTGCTCAACCTACCTGACCTGTCTGTCTTGTCAACTCTACTTGTAACATTCAAATATTTTCTTAGATAACTATAGAAAATGCCACATATGTCTCTCTACTTATTCGAAACAAGCGTGACTGGTTACTATTTCATCGACGCTAATCTGATCGCCATGATTCAATCTGTTTTGGCAGGTTCTAAATGCTATAACAAATGTATTCAAAGTATGACATCAACTGTTACAAAGCCAATATATGATGTACGCATCCTTCATTTTTATGTAATTTATATTATACCATATCCATCAATTTTCATAGTTTATACTCATTATTTGAGACATCAAATATATGTAATTTCATAATCTTTCTACTCTAAAAAAAAGATATCTATAAACACACGTGGCAGCACCACATTAATTCTAATCAACATTTTCCCGCTTTTTTCTCATATTAAATATCTACATTAATTACTAATAATATTATTTAATTATTTTTAGATATAAAATAGTTTTGTAAGTAATTTAAGAAAGAAATCTTTTTATTAGTGTTATTTCTAAATAAACAATTTTTATAATATAAGAAACTTTTCAACAAAATCAAATTTTTTTAAATATATTTTTTTATAACGGTTTGTTTTGAAACAAAATGTTTTATTTATTTTTTGGGAAAAAACAAAGAAAAGTTTTAAAAAAATTTAAAAAGTTAATATAATTTTTTATTACTTATAGTCCTTAATCATATATCATATATTATATTAGAATATTATTTTATAATTAATAAATTTTTATTCAATTAAATATATTATTTAATCAACCCGTGTAATACACGGGTTTACTAAAGCTAGTGTATTTGTATAAAAATAAGATAAACGTACGAGTAAATGTTTGAGCAAGTATCACATCCTTTGCATTGTTTTATCTTTATTTTATTAATATTTTTACTCTAATAAAATGGTATATGTAGATGACACATGACATCACCACATTCATCCTCACCAAATTTTTTCCGCATCTATTTCTTATTAAATAATCATATTAATTACTAATATTATAAATAATTCCTAATAAATTAAGAAAAGATCTTTTTATTAATGTTATTTCTAAAGAAACAAATTTTTATAAAATAAGAAAAATTTTTGTTGGTGTTTTATAAAAAGTAAAAAATTTTAAAACGTTAAACTTTTTTAAAAATACAAAATATTTAAAATTGGTGTTTTTATAAAAAGTAATATTTTATAAAATAATTAAAAATACGAATTATAATAAGAAAGTTTTATAAATAATATTTTTTAAATTTTTTTTAAACAAAATATATTATTCTATTTATAATAAGTAATATTTCAATCATATTTTATATTAAAATATCATTTCATTATTAACAAATTTTATTTTATTTAATATTTTATTTATCAACCCATGTAATACACGGGTTTACAAAAGCTAGTTTATTATATACTTTGTCCAAAATTTTATAAGATTATTGTTGTGTATCGAGCATATGCTTCTGATGAATGCAAAGGGGGGATATGGTCATAATTTTATTCAAACGATAAGTATGCTAATTGTTGTAATATAATATGGTAATACATAAATATATCATGTTTCTAATACAATAGATTATATCGATTTATGTAGTGTGTACAAAATACAAATTCATTTTCTAGACTATCTGTATCGTAGGGTGTTAATAGAATAATAGATGTTTCTTCTTAAGCGGTTATCTAGTACTATGGTGAGCATTGATATACATTTGAGTTTAGAGAGAGCATAAATTATCAGTTATATAAGTTAAAACAAATAAATAGATAAATATTTATATATTTTATAAACACATTAAATAAAAAATAAATAAAAGATTAAAAGGTATTGAACATGAAAGATGGGTATCTTAATGGTTGAAAGATTGGGTGAAACTTGTAAGATGGAGAAGGGCGATAATGATGACATGATGATAATGAATGATTAGCGTGAAGGCTAAAGAGCGAACTTTCATCACACCCATCACACTACATCATAAACTCATTTATCACACTACACCACACATAAATTTGATGACAGTTGTACATTACACCACTATATCACACACACAAGCAACAGTCACATTGTCAATGGCAATTACATGCTATAAAAGTGGAATTTTACGACGTAAAGAGGGGTGGTGGCGGTGGTTCCGAGTCGCGTCGAGACTTGCTGTGGTCTCATTGCACGTACTCCCCCTCCACCTTGAAAGATGAAAGATGGATATAATAATAGGTCTTAATTTAATAATATCTAACAAAGGGATAATTCAGGAATTAGTCTTCATGGGTAGATTTGAAAAATAACAATAAACAACTACATACTACTATTATTTTCTTAACGTCAACACTTGAGTTCACAACAACATTTTGACGTTATTTTTTTTCATGTTTTTGCACTCCCACTGCAAACGTAGGGTCTTGATACTAGTTATAATTTAAAACCCAATATAGCTTAATACTTATGAATTGGTTAATTCAATAAGTTCTATATGTATACAATGGAAACAACTTACCTAAATTACCACTTAAGTGTCAAATCTAACTTAATCAGGGCCATTTATTTTTACTAATGACCTAGTAGTCTAGTGGTATTGATAATTATCTCTCTAAAAATTATGTTAGTTTAAATCCTTATAATTACAAATTGATAAGGTAGTTAGTGGAAAAAAGAAATATTAAAAAAGTGATGATTTTTCATAGTTGAACATAGTGGGACGTCATCACATGCCAACTTGCCAAGTAAGCTTCTGACTAGGGCTGCAAACGAACTTAGCGTTCAACGAGAACATTTCGTGAAACGTGCGGCGGGAAGTTCGCTTATGTTTTTTTGTTTAACTAGTAGAAATGTTCGCGTTGTGGCGGTACAGCTGTTGCGTGATTTTTTGTGAATTCGGTTTTAGTCAGTATTGGCTCGGTGCGTTATGACGTAAATTAAAAAATCAAAATATAATTATTAAAAAAATTGAATAAAAGAAAACAATTACGCATATAATTACAAAAGTCTTTAAATCAACTATATTATCCCAACAAGATTAGTGAAATCATGGTGGTATTTGTGGCCGGAAATCACTTATTACCTAGATTTTAGGGGGGAGGGTTTATTTTATGAATGTAGGTTAGAGTTTTATGATCATCGGATGCAGCTTTCGGTAGTGATTTACATAGATCGGAGAAAGTTATTAGAGAAATTGTCACCACAAATTACAATCTTGATTGTTATTGAGCTGTTAACAACCGACAAGAGAAATAGGAAGAGAGATTAGTGCTCAATCGCAATCAATGAACGACATTGAAAGTAAATGACGGTTTTGTTTGGCAACGTGTATATGCTTTAGCATTTGAATTATAAGTATCATATGTTATATTTTATTGTAAGCATCATTTTATTGTAAGCATCATATGAAATAAAATGGTTAATTTTTTTAAAATTTAAGTATGATTTTTCATATGAGTGTCTTAATACATATGTAAAATTACATCTCTATCCAAAGAGATGTATGAGATGTATTATATAATAGTATAAATATAAGTATTTAAATAAAATAAGACTTAATTTAAATAGTATTTAGTTATAAAATAAAATTTAATAAAGTGAATTAAATAATATCACATTATTAAATAATGTATTAATATGTGTATTAAATAATACAATAATGAGAAGAAGTTAATTAGATGAGGGCAAAAGTGAAATTATTACATAAAGCACTTGTACTCTATGTTTAAAATGTTGTATAAGTGTCTTACACTTTGAATATGTATTATATAGTATTATAGATATAGATAAATGAATGAACACGAACAATAACTCTTTGTTCGTTTAGTTAAACGAACGAACATGAACAGAGGTCGCATTCATTTATTTATGTTTGTGAACATTTAATAATATGTTCGTTTATTTAAATGATTTGTTTGTGGTGTTTATGTTAAGTACTTATTTATCTTTGGTCGATTCTATGTAACGTTTGTTATTGTTTTATAAAATGAATATATGATCGTTTGTATTTGTTTGTGATTAGAAACTTTCGTTTGGATACGTTTATGTTCATAAACATTCGTTTGTGTTCGTTTGCCTTTATTTGTGTTTGTTTGCGTTCGTTTACGTTCGGTAAGTGTTAGTAAACAATTCATGAACATATTTATTTTCTTAATGAACGAACATAAACAAAACATCTTGTTCAGTAAGTGTCCGTGAACAGCTCATGAACAAGTTATTTCTTTAGTGAACGAACATAAACAATATTTTGTTTGTGTTCGTTCGATACGTTTGCAGCCCTAAACCTCTCTGTCACGCAAAGTACATTGCCTCCTATTTGTGAGAGGGCGGGATGAAGAGGAGCGAACGATCATGATATAATAATATAAATTTTACTTTATATAGAATTTGAATTTCAATTTATATAAACATCATTAATTTTTAAAAGGAACCAAATTAGTTGTATTTTAGATAGTTTGGATGTATTTTATTATGTTAGTTGGTTATCTAAATCAAATTATCAAAAGGTTTGTGGTTTAAAGGTACGAAGGTGTATAGGAAAAATTTCAATCCTAAGATGTTTGAGTGTTTAATGACCGACAAACGTGTAAATTTAGATGCACCAAGCGTCTGGCAAATCCAGGAATTCTTTTCATGAGGAGCGAAAGTGAGACGATTGTATAATTTTAATGAGACGGTCGGGATTGTCGCATGTATATTAACACTAAAAATTTTTTAGGTGGGGCGGCCGCCCCCCACACCTCCGGTTAGGTCCGCCCATGCCAAGCACGTATAAGTTGTCGTTTAAAAAAAATCTGTATCAAATTAAAAACTTAAAAAATAAATATTATATTTTATCGACGAAAGAAAATATCTTCTGTTCCTTTGCAATAAAGAATTTATTGTGTGTCAGAACTCACTAAATGCTTGTCCTCGTCGACTGATTTCATCTTCCCCAAACACTTTGCTCGTTTCAGTAAATGCAAATCAAACTGCCCATGATGCTGAATCCGTGAGACATCAAACTGAAATCCATTTTGTGTTTTTATTACCATTTACAACATCAAACGTATTTTCATAAACAATATAAAATTACAGAGAACCCTCTTTGCAATCCTATCAGTAATGGAGGTTTACCCTTATCCCTCTCATTTTCTGCCATCAATTTCACACATTTCAACCTTTTCGTTTAGAAATCTTGTGTTTAAAGTTAAAGATTTCTTTAGCTCTGCATTTTCTGTGATTATTGGGAATGTTTTCTCTGCAGTTCTCACGTTCTTCTTTGCATTGGGTACGTGCTCTGTTCTTCGTTTACTGGGTCTTTTTGTTTGAATTTGATTGAAAGAGCTCGTTGGATGTGAATCTTTATTGGTTGTTTGAAATGGGTTTTGTGTAATTTGAACTGTATGTTTGATCTTAGCTCCCGATTTTACATTTTCTTTCTGATCGAAAATATGAGATTAGGGTTAGGGTTTTCCATGATGTAAGTATGTAACTATGGAAATCAATGAATGATGATGAATATATAAAGGATCTACCGATTAAAGTTTTGATTTCGACCATTTTTTCTGGAAGTTCTATCTAATGATGGTGATGATGATGATTGTTAATATGGTGCAGTAGGAACTTTACTGGGAGCAATGACAGGGGCTTTAATAGGCCAAGAAACAGAAAGTGGTTTTGTTAGAGGGGCTGCAATTGGAGCCATTTCGGGTGCTGTTTTTTCGATTGAAGTCTTCGAATCTTCGCTTGTTTTGTGGAAATCTGAAGAATCTAGATTTGGTTGTTTACTTTATCTGGTAAGCATTTCAGCTTCAGTCTTCATAGCCATTGACATATTTGATTAGATTGCTCATGAAATGCTTCGAAGTTCATGTTTTTAGCACAAGCCCATCTCTAAATCAAGTAGAAAAAGATGATTGTTAAGAAATTATGTTGAGGATGCTCAAAATTGATGTGTGAAAGCAATCTTGACCTAAAAAGATGGTGTCTTTGTTAACTTTCATGATGCTTTTTGATTAGCACATCCGTAAACCATGTCTTAAGCGGCTTTGAATACCCTCTTATAGTTTAAGCTCAAAATAAATGGATTTGGAGAAACTATAAGTTGTAAAATTGATCATAAAGATAAATGCAAATTTGTCAGTGTATTCCTTCTAAGCCTGGAAAAGCGGGCGGGTCGACTCAGGGAACGAGTCAAAAGGGGTTCGGGTCAAAATGGGCCGCTTTATAAAGCAGGGATTCCATGCTTTTAAGCAATCGACTATAGAGTGTTTGACTCCAATTCTTCAAGAATTATCACTTTCAAAACATATATCCTAACATTCCTAGAACTAATGACACTTGTTACACCAGATTGATGTCATTGTAAGCTTGTTAAATGGAAGGCTTGTACGCGAACGGATTGGTCCAGCCATGTTAAGTGCAGTTCAAAGTCAGGTAAATTTGTTATTTAAAAGGGTAACAAGAAACAAAGTTCTAAAAGATTCTGACTTTCTTGTTGGCTGGCATTACATTAGATGGGAGCTGTTGAAACAAGCTTTGATGAGGTCCATAACATATTTGACATTGGGGGATCTAAAGGCTTGACCGAGTATTCTCTCGAAAAAATACCTAAAATCGCCATTACTTGTGATAATGATGTAGATGAATCAGGAGAACGAGTTTCTTGTTCCGTTTGCCTTCAGGTAATCAGGATGAACGGGTGAAAATGGATCTTTCCATTCGGCATGTTTGCTTATTAATGAGTTGATTTGGAGTATGTTTATTTTAAGGTCCTAATATTAAGACACTCACCCCTATAAATTTACACCCCCTATACGTCTCGTATAGGGTTGACATCATTGGAAACGAGGAAAATTCAGTGGTCTGTCAGAGGGTTATACGCCCCATATAGGCCTATATGACCCCCTATACGTCTCATATAGGACTATACGACACATATAACAAAATTTGACATTGAAGACGGAGAAAAAATCAAAGGGGCTGCCAGAAGGGTTATACTCCTCATAGAGCTATACGACCTGTATAGGACATATACGAGCATATACAAGGCTTTATGCGGGCTTGTACACAATTTTATAAAAAAGATCAAAATCAATCAAATCAAGAGGGGGTGTATGTTTAGCAATATGGGGTGCATTTAACCAACCCTAATTAAATACCGGTAGACCCCACTTATGAATTTTCTTTGATTTTCATTATTTGATGTATGATATTTATGCAGGATTTCCAACTTGGAGAAATTGTGAGGAGTTTGCCACAATGCCATCACATTTTTCACCAACCTTGCATTGATGAATGGCTGGTGAGGCATGGGTCTTGTCCATTATGTAGAAGGGATCTTTAAATTTCTTAAACTTCTTTTTAAATTTTCTGTATATTCCCACTTGAAATTTTCACTTTTTCTCAATTTGACTTGTAACGAGTCTCATATTCGTTCGTCTTGTTGTATTAAACAGAAAAACTTTTAAAATCGAACATCTTGATCGTCCCTTTGCATTTCAAATCAGGGTCTTGCTGATAGATGTGAGATCTCAGTACAAGATCCAACAATTTAAATTCATTCATGTGACTTTTAGATAGCGAATTTCTAACATGACACAAACTGGGTTACGGTTAAAGGGTATTTTTTGGTTGAACGACATAAAAGTTTAGCTAAACATGTGATTTTTGGTTAACCTAACTTGTTACTTTTATAATATTCTAAAAATGCGTGCTATGTCATAATAATGTGTTTATACCAAAATTTAGAAGTTAAAAGAGTAATTAGTATATGTTTTTTTAATATAACAATATTAAGTATAAACATTTGAATTTTTCTTTTTTGAATTTTAAATTTTAATGTATTAATTTATAAGAAAAATAAAATAAAATAAATTCAGGTTAATTGGGTGTTAATGCAGTTGAGTGTGTCATGTTTGGCTTCATTTGACTAACAAAATCTTTTGGTTTGTGTTTTTTTAGTTGACTTGAGCATGACCTGTTTTCACTTTATAGATTCATTTTCATAGTACAATTTAAAGTTGGACAAAATCCGACGTTTAATTTACCATTTTCAAAACTCATATAAAAATGTATTAAACTACTCGAATGCATTTTATGGGAGGTGACACTCACAAGTTAATTAACTCACAAGAATAGTATGGTGTACATCATGTCACACTTTATGATGTGATTTAAAGTTAGTGCTATAACATAACAGAAAACCGAAACGAATTGTGAGTTCGGTTTTCGGTTCGGTTAACGGTTGCATAAAATCTTGTTTATCTGATGCAGTTACTGAATAATAGTTGATTTAATCGGATAACCTAACCGAATAAATCGGTTTAAACGGTATGAATTCGATTTAGTTAAGCCTATTCTCAAACTTGGTTAAGTCCGGTTAACGGTCAGCCCCAAGAAATTTTCATAATCGAATCAACCGTTAACTGAAATATTTAACACCCTTAATTATAGTATGTCTTCAACCGCTAGAAATAAAGGACTACATTCATCGTCAAAAAATGCTCTAACCATGAACGAAGAAAGAAAATTATTGTTTGAGCGCTTCACTTTTGAAAAAGGTATCATCGACGTACCAATCTAACAAATAAAAATTCTTATAGGTAGTTCTTTGTAGCAACGGATAGCCTTAACTAGGAAACAAATACCTCCACCAACGGATTACCAAGGGACACCTAACGCATGTTGTTAAATATTTTAATGTAATTAGATTGACTAGATAACCAATGTAATTATAATATTAATTAAAGTAATATGAAGTTGTGAAGTGCACGCTAGTTTAAGTTTCCTATGATTTCCCGTACAAGACATACTAATTTTATATTTGTATTTGATTCGGATTTTAAGTTTATATGCTTGATTTCTATTTACTTATGCTTCATTGATTAAAACATTGATTCATGATACTATGATAGCCTTGGAATTAGATTGTTGCAAGCTAACTATTGTTATTATGTTCAATCGAAAAGAATTTCGAGAGTGTTAGACTATAAGCAAATTGCTCCTATTCCAATTGATAAAAGTCACATGGTATGTTTTTCTTTTTTTAAACATTTTGCATGGTATATCTATTTCTTTTCTTCTTTTTAACATGGTATGTCTATTTTGCGTAACGTAACCAAATCCCCTACCCAACTAATGTTATGATTCTAACTAAGATTCAAGGTAGATTTGTTATTGTAGTGAACTATCATAAATAAAAATAAAAATAAAAAAATTCTACATCTGAAAACTAATGAATTATTGTATAAAAGGTACTAGTTTCCTAGCAAACTTCAAACAAATTTAAAAGATTTGCAAACTTAAAGGTAAGCAACCATTTTTACGCTAAGTTACAAATTAAATTTGATTTCTCTTTCATTTTTGCTCATAATTTGGTCTTCAGATTTTCTTACTATTTAATGATAATTATATAGTTTTTAAATTTAGTATATTATAATGAATGTATATAACATCACAATATTATCTTTTCACATTTGCTTCGCTACAAAATCGTGTGGTTCGAATCCCATACCTTTATACCTAGACATAAAATAAATTGTTTGGAGTAATTAAAAAGACAATAACATCTATTAAGTTAGATCCTAATTACAAATTAAATAGATATACTTTATTAAGTAACACACTATTATTTTTCGAATTAAGATCTTACATCTTTTAGAAGTTAGAGCATTCACAGTAGATTCATTATCTTTATCCATATAATTACATTAAAAATCATTACATTTTCTCTCTTCTTTTCATTTAAATAATACTTTTTATACTCTTATCATTACTTTTTTCTCTCTCCTCCACTCACAATCACTTTCAAAAATATTAAAAAAATTATAGGGATTGAACAGTAATTCTTCAAATATACCAATCCACAATAACATTTTCTCTCTCCTTCACTCACAACCACTTAAAACCATTCCATATAATATACCAAACACACTCACATAATTTTAGAGATTCCACTGTGAATGCTCTTAGAGCATTCACACTAGCAACCGCATCTCCATCCCTATAATTACACTAAAAACACTAATTTTTTATTTCATCTTTCAATTAAATAATACTTTTTAATATCTTTATTATTATATTTTATTTCTCTTCTACTCACAATCATTTCTAAAAATATTAAAAAAATTGTGGAAGTTGTACCGTATTTTTTCAAATATGAGAAATCACGGTACAATCCCCATATATTAAAATGAAAAACCTATTGTGAAGCTGTTATATCAGAGATATTTTGGTTGTGAAAGATGTTCTTCAATCATTGGGTTTGGTCATAGTCTTGGAAACCGAAATCCAGATGAGAATTTATGGACTACCGACAACATTTAATAGTCGGACGTTGAGTTTCCATCAATAATTTCTCATTCTTTTTCTTGGGCTTGAAATCACCTGCCTGATGACTGTACTATTTCTACTACATAAGTTACAAGTTACTAAAGCACGGACAACAGAAGTGCCTCACTAATTGGTTTCGCACACCGTCTTTTTCAACATACATTAGTTATTGGTGGAAGAAAATCTTGCCATAGCTATTAGAAATTAAGGGGTCCTTATTCATACACCTTGTACATTTAACATCACTCGTTTTACAACAAAATAAACTTAAAATTTACACACTCAAACACCATTTATTAAACATTTAATCTACTTATTTATAACGATGTAAAATGTAAGTTAATGGAATATACTGGGTATGATTATGATTATGGTATGATTTTTCACTATCACGAAACCGCATTACAACTCCAGCCAAACATAAGAAATCAAGCTTACCATTAGAAACTTCACAAAAATCTCACATAACTCTTGACAAAGAACTGAAAGAACGATTATGAATTTCTAACATGGTTTTACATCATTTACACAATAAACATAAAACTCAACATTCTAACTTTCTACCATTGTTGCTCTTTTATCTCCCAAGAGACATATTAAAAGAAGGGTTCAAGTTAAAATGTTACCTTGTACATCAAAGAATTAAATTAGACTTATAAAAACCGACTGACATTCAGGCGGTGGTGCTACTGAGCCACGCGGCGGTTGATGGAGGTCATGTTTTTGCAGGTTGGTTGACACTGGCACATCGTAAAGACAACGTGGGGCCCTTAAGTGAGCTCCCTTTACTCACTAGATTCGAGTCCAGAAATACGACTACAACTGTGATGTCATCGTGAAAATGACGCCTTACTCCCCGTTCGATTTTCTTTAAATCTGAATATCTCATTTCTCTTTTCTTTGCTGCCTCTTGTAATGCTGCTTTCACTAGCCTTTTAGCACTTCCCTGTATCATAAAACAACAAATTCTTCGGTTTTTGAACCAAATTCTTCAATGCTTTCAGTTTTTATGTAAAGAGTGACATTCATGAAGGTGAAATTCTTATTATGACCCTGTTACAATACTAGTTTATAATTTGAAATCTACCAAAAGTAGAATAGCAAAAGTGTCAATTTAGACTCATTTATCTATAAGTGGGTTTAAGCTAGAAGATTTAACTAAAAAGAAAACGGGTCAAACGGGTAAGAAGTCATCCAAAGAGAAATGAGTAATATAGGAATCTATTATTACATAACCGACCCGTTTCCATGACTATATAGAATAGGCTTAAGTAGGCCAAAACATGTAAATTATTAAGTGGAATAAAGAGTTAAAACAATTGTCCTTTTATGAAGTTCCTAATAGATATTATATTAATATAACTACACCAAATTATAATCAAAATATGATATATTCCTTTAGATAAAGCATTTGAGATTTAAGGATGCCGCAAACACTTAAATAGGGGTCAAGTGGTCGACTACTCGGTTCACTTTAGAAGAAGTTGAACATGAAAACTAGAGATGGTAATTTCAACTCACTTATGTGAAAATCAATCATCTTGGGTCATTTTTTATATTTATTGGGTCATATTGGTAAAAAAACTCGGCTCAAACAAATCAACTGATTTGAAGCAGAAAGCATACTCGTGTTTACAACCTTCTGATGCTATATGAAAATGATTAGATCATTACTTCACAACAATTTCTTTAACCATATTAAGTACGTTAAAAAAACCATAAGCAATAAAAAAATAACATGAAACAGCGACACTGGTGCACCAAAACTCTGCAAGGCTAGACCTTAGAAGTTCAAATTCAGGCAATACCTATGCATTATTAGAGAGAGACTGCATGCAAATGCCTAAAATGCGAAGATAATATGTATAGTGAAGAGTAATGCTTACATTATTAGGGTGATTTTGCACTATATCAACAGCTTCCTGATTACTTAGGTGCTCCCAAAGACCATCAGATGCAAATATGAGAAATCGATCTTCTGGTTGGATTTCATGCATCAAGACTGATGGGTCTGCACTTAATATAGGCCTCCGAATAGGGTCACGAAGCCGAAATTTAGCAACCAAAGGTTCCCTGTTAAACTCTGCTTTTTTAAGGTACACGTCACCTATAGATCTAGATATCTGCAAAAAAAATAATAATAATAAGAAACACAGACCTGTGTTATAATCTAAATTCTCATAGAGAACAACCTCATACTATTTTTTAAAAATCAGATGCGGAAAACAACTGATGATATAACGTGTGGTCTTTTTAATGCATGTATGTTGCGAAAGTAAAACTAGCTAACTCCAAGGTGAAAATTTAGGTCCATTTACTAATTAGGTGGTCTGCGGTCAATTTGGTTGTCAGCTGTGTTTTATCTCATATGAGCCAAACTGATAAATTAAAACTTAGCTCCAATAGGAAGTAGTTAAGCGGATCAAAGGTTTGAAGTCTTTAGCTTTAATCTACACAAATATACAACTACCTACATTTTTTTATTTGAACATTCAGATTGTTGTTGTAATAATATTGCTTTTTGTTATAAAAATAACCCATCAACTATTTACCTAAAACAATTTTACAACAGAGAAGAAAGTAGTTGCAAGTCAACCAGACCCGCCTACTTTGACTAGCTCAATCTTAGGAGTCCCAAGTTTAAAATAACCCACCCAATTCGCGTATAAGACAGTAAGACTCCTCTAAGTTGCCAATAGCATAGCATTTCAAAGTATCTCCTCATTTTCTCTTCTTTTTGTACTAACATGTTCTTCGGTATCATCTAATGTCTGATCTTGAGTGTCAGTGACAATTACATTCCAGTCATGCCTAAGTTTGGATTTTAATTTGTGTATATGGCTAGTGAAAACAGGCATCAAAGGGTAGGCAACGAACATTTTCATCTTCTTAGGCGTGGTTTTACTGAACATATAGAACACATTCACGCTTTGGTCATGTTTAATTTAGTACTAGTAAAGTTACAAGTAAGGTAAAGAGTATTATATATATATATATATGCACTATTATACATTATTGGAAATACAGTTATGCCAATAACCATGAACTAAGAAAGCAATAATGTACCTGTATGAGGCCCTTAACACGCCAGACATTATGTTTCAAAACTACAATTTGAGGATCATCAGGATGCAAACTATGAAGTTCTTGCCTAACAGACTCTATGCTTGCATTGTGTTCCGTCGACAATTGGATTGCAATAACCTCCCCAGTAGCCTTAACGGCTCTCCCCAAAACAGCACGAGAATCACCAGCATTCGCAATGTAAATTGTCCCATTAGAAATCACACCAACCAGACAGCAAGATCCAACAGCGGCCAACTGCGGTTTCACTGTCCACTGTTTAGCAACAATCGATAAAAATCCTTCTTCAGTCGCCATAAACGCTTTTTGTATAACATCCACAGACATGGACTGTTGTTCTGAAGTCAACCCTACAAAATCACAAAAAAACCAATTCAAATTATGAACTTAAGATCAAAACTCATGGAATAATGATAGGATGTCCACTTTGGTTCACTTCACTCACTCTTGAGATTCTGAAAAAGGTGATCGTTAACATAACGAGAAGTTTCAGGGCCACCATGACCATCATAAACTCCAACAAACGTTCCATACGGGCCAGAATCTTGAAAGCTCAATGAGCCTGATTCAATCTGGCTTTGATCCTCTAGTAACATATTAGCCTGAACCACTGCCATTGAGAACTCACCGGTCAAGTGCTGACCAATGTCTTTATACCAAAGAAGCCCATCTTGTCGGCCGATAACATCCGAACCTGTATAAGAATAACGGTCCGATGGTCGCCAACAGGCCTTCAAAAAGTCTATCAATTTTGATAACATCCCTCATCTCAATTGTCACCACAGCTTACCACTGATCCTCAACATCCAAAATTGGATGTGAAGAACACTATAAAACACCAACACTCCACCAGAAGTTATAATCCTTTTTGTTTCCCAAATTCCTGCAGACCACAAGAATCATAAACTATATGCACAAATATGATCATATAAACAACAATTCTAAAATAAGAACACAAAGGTTATGATCATCATGACCTAATTAAGCTGGATCTTTAAAGGGTTTGCAAAATTAGAGGTCAATCAAGAAAGCTCAATTTTTTCTTCAAAAACCATC
The DNA here is from genome assembly GCA_025506415.1 of Flaveria robusta. Lineage (NCBI taxonomy): Eukaryota > Viridiplantae > Streptophyta > Magnoliopsida > Asterales > Asteraceae > Flaveria > Flaveria robusta. The sequence goes on along the minus strand of CM046469.1, from coordinate 17,560,016 downwards.
AACAGCAAGTAAAATAAACACGAAACAGCATAAAGTAATACATATCGTTATCCAGTGAATCATATGTCGAAAGAAACAAAACGTAAAGAAGAAGATTGAAGGCTTACAGTTGCAAGTGTATGTTTTCTGGTAAGCTAAGAATGAAAAAGATGGAGATCTGAAAAACCCATGTGGGTTTAGATCTGTAGATCCATCAAAAATCCAAACTTTGTGCATATATATACACGTATGTATGTTAGGGATATTTTGTTATGAGCAGATTGAAGGTGGGGAGAGGAACAGGGTAGATAAAGATTAAATAATTGGAGAGTGAAGAAGAGCAGGGTTTTGTTTATGCTTTTATACTTCAACAGATGTTAATGGGGAAGTTAAAATCGGTAATCCGATCATCGATCGGTTCTTAATAATATTTTGATCGATGGGTCGGTTTGATTTATGGTTTTGATAAAACTTGACACGTCACTTATTTTTATTTTAATGTGTAATTAAAATACTGATAGAACTGGTCTGTTCGATTATCTTCGTTACTTGTATGAAACTTTGAGGCTCAAGGTGACATGTCCTTAAATGAAAGCTCGTACATCAATTTTTTCCAATCATATTGAATCTAAGACCATCTTTAAAAAGAAACTCATGTTAGATAAAAAAAAAAAAAACTCATTGACCCACACGGCCATCTATGAATATATTTTTGTCATAAATATAGATGCTATAATTATTATCAATAATGATTTGATAAAAGATGTACTAGAGTTTTCTTTCATATATTTAAATCATTGTATTTTATTGCATGATACATATATTAATGATATAAACATCTTATTTATTATAATTGAGTTTGTTTTATAACAATATGAAAATGTTCTCTTTAAAAACCCTAGCTTTTAGAGTCGTCTTCAACGATGTCGCTACTATAAAATCACCATGGTGTTGTAAACTCTTTTGTGCCCATAGTTTCCCGCATATCACCTCGTTCAAGCAATATGTCTTCAGTCGCAACTGACAATAGTGTGAACAATAACATTCTTTATTAACTTCAATTCAAGCATTAGATACAACAATATTGAATATAGTTGTAATGATAAGTTCCAACAAAAAGAACACAACTTCAGCAGTTGATTGGTCTTTCTTTAGTAGTGGCTTTGCTTCATATCTTCAGTTGCACTAATTAGTTGCATGCAATTTGTTGCTTAAAGTCTTTAACACCAGTAGAAGATAGATCATTAGTAGCATTGTATCAACAGTTACTTGAAGTATTTAACACTAGTTGCAGAAGATCATTAGTAGCATTGTATCATCAGTGAAAGTTGTAAGAAAAAGGTTTTGTAAGATTAGTTCCTTAAAACCCAACTACCCCTTCTAAATTTTAACAGATTTCCTTTAGATAATAAAATTATACAATTCTAATATAAACCTAGCTAAACATGTAAGTCGCTGAGTTTTGATAAAGGGGTTAGGGCTTGATTCCTTGCATCCTTCTTTAGACCTCCATTCATTAACCATTATAATGGAGAGTTTAGTTCTTGGAATGTTTTTTTAATTTAAACAGAAGTGGAATTTAAAGACATTGAAATTAATTTCGATTGAAAGTTTGTATGTTGTTTGGTTTTTAGAAGTTTAAATAGAATTAGAATTTATAGAGTTAAATTTTCTGAATTACCCCTAATATTCAATCCACCGCAAAAGTATCCCCGCCCTAATCTAATATGAAGAACATATATCGATACATGTGGTGCGGTTCTCTATTGGAAAACATTTGTCGAAACATGATCACTAAACAATGTGTGATTCAGAGTTTTGATCAAATCAAACGTTAGTTTTTATTCCTATGTTTTGATAGCGGAAGATAATCTATGATTTGAGGATGATGTAATCGATTTTAACGGAAACAGAAGATGATTTAGATATTGAAAATGCAAAGGGAAATTGATTTGGACAATGGAATATAAAGTGAATGACTTGATCATCTTTATATTATAATAAAAGAGTAACTAATGAGGACACGTGGCAGCACCACATTCATCCTCATCATAATTTTCCCGCTTCTCTCTCCTACTTAATAGTTTCTATATTTACTAATAATATTATTTAATTTATTTATAGACTAAAAATATTTTTTAATAAATTAAGAAAGGAATCTTTTAATTAATATTATTTATAAAGAAACAAATTTTTATAAAATATTCTTTTTTTCAAAAACATCAAACTTTTTTAAAAATATAAAATATTTTAAAAATCAATATTTTTAAAAAGTAAAATTTTTATAAATAAAAAATAATTATAAATAAATTTTATAAAACTTTTTATTTTGAAACAAAATATTTAGTTTTTATAAATAAAAAAAGTTTAAAAACTTGATATCATTATTTTGTTACCTATAGTCCTTATACATAATTTTAACCGTATTTTATCTTAAAATATCGTTTTATAATTAACAAAATTTTATTTTATTTAATATTTTATATATTTAACCCGTGTAATACACGGGTTATTAAGCTAGTTACTTAAATAAATGGAGATGTTTAAGAATTAGAGGTGGAGACTGCAGTGTTTATTATGGAAAGGTATTTTAGTAATGTAACCACATTCCATTGGAAAAAATATCAATTTCACTTCCTTTCCTATCCAACCAAATAGATTTTTAGTTTTAAATCACAAGAATTTCACAAACTAAACGAGGCTAAAGGTAATTATATACTTTTTATATCCACTACTTAGGTTTGTAGTTGAGTTGGTTTATGTATTTTTAATTGCAATTAATAATGTTAATCTTCCTTTTAATGTTTGGACATTTTTAGTTTTATTTTAATTTTTTCAGAGTTAATTTCTATATGTTTTATTTAAAAAATTAGAAAAGATCTAATATTAACATTTCTAATGAGTAAGATGTTTTCTAGGTTTGATTATTTTTTTCATGTTTATAATTTAGAAATTAGGAATTTAGGTTCATAATTTTGTTTTTATGTTTAGAGAGTAAGGTTTTGATTCAATTACATGATTTAAAGTTTTAACTTATTTATTATAGTAAAGATTTTATTAGCATATACTAAATGCATCATGTAATTTTATTATATTAATTTCTAACGAGCCCACACTCAAAAAAAAAAAGTCATAGATATAAACAAGGCTACATAAAAATAACGAAGAATTATGTTATTTGTAGACTTATAATTTATATGAAAGATTATTTTGATTTACCAATGCAATCAGTTACACTATTCTTGTTGATATACCTACGTACCATACGCACAAGTCTTTATGTATCTATTTAAGTTGTACGTTTCTGGTTTCATAGTCATTCAATTTCAGTTGGTGGATGCTCTTCTTTGAATAGTGTAACTAATCTGAGTAATTAAAGCATTTCAATGGTAGCTTTAAAAGTTTAATAGGATAATTTAGATAAAAATAAAAAACAATAATGTATGTTAATGTTCTGAAATAATCTAAAGACTTTTTCGTTGAGAGAAAAAAAATTAAATATTTAGTGTGTTTTCTCTAATTCCATAAACACTTGTATATTTCCCGTGTCTTATAATGATATGAATGATACATACATATCTATTAGCATTTCTATACTTTATTAGGAGGAGAAAATCCTACAATTCTCTAAAGAAGATGCTTAGGGATAATGATGAAGATATTATAAGTTTGGCTATATGTATCATTGTATCATTTATTATCAATATATTTTTTTAATTTATGTCTGTATTGGACGTGTATACAATTGCTTGCCCTCGTATACGCTCGAATTCGACCTCATAAACACTTGTATATGTAGCTATTTACCATTGTATACGCACAAATTAACGTTTGAAAAAAATAAAATGACTGATATTGCAAGAGGATATGTAAAAATATGTGAGTGATACTTTATCACAACCATATTATAAATGTGTTCAAATTTACTTGGACCAAAAATAGTTTAACATTAAAGGCATGTAAAATGTAAATCACAGAAAAACTAGGAAGCTTTAGCCAAGTCAAGGCCAACCCTATAACTATTCCTCACCAAGTAAATTGCTACCTCTACTCTCTACCTTCCTCACTCTATTCTTAAACTATAACATTCTTTTTTCATTCTCTCTCCTTCCATAAAGTGTCATCACTCTAAAATTTTATTCTTATGGTAAATCAAGTAAAGTATATAACACGCTAAGGTCGATTGAGGAACCATCAGCTTAAAAATGTTTTGATTTAGAGAGAGGAAAATATGCATCATTTGGTAGTGAAGAAGAATCGTGTTGAAGGTAAAACAACTAGCCGGCATGGTTATGGAGGAGGAGAAGAAAATCATGATCTTCCGGTTTGCCCAAAGCCTCGTCGTCCCAGAATGACGATCCCTCGTGAACTCATTAAGCCCTTCAAATGCACCAATGCACACAGGTTGGGTCATATCCTTTCTTAAATTCATATATCATGTCACTACTAGAAAATTGAAGAACAAATAGTTCTGTTGGTGAAAGGTTCTGTAGTGGGAACATCATCACCGATAAATCACTGACGAACAGTTGGCATGTTGCTAACTAGAGACTGACCCTTACAATTTCTTTTAGGAAAAATTATTAACATGTCTTTTGATAGATTTCGTCTGTAATTCTCCGACAGTCAAAAACTTTTCATCCGTAAAAGTGCGGTTTCCTAGTAGTGTGTGTATTTTTTTGGCATTTCATGTAACAACTAAATTTCTACTCGGGCTTGATTTGTGTGTAACGCGTTTGCAGCCAAGAGAATCTTGATGGAAGAAGTGAAATTCTCAACATGATCATCACAGATAAGGTTCGTTAATATACATTGCCCTTTTATTATGATTTTATGTCTTTTTAAGACGATTGGGTGCTAATATTATCCCCGTGGCTTAATTAGAAAACACCCGAGGAGCGCGATTCGCTTTGTTACTACACAGGATCTCCTCCACAACGAACAGGTAATCCATTGATTCACGATGTACATTTCATTAATCAAATGGAGGTTTTTTCGTCATTAGCTTCATTAAAGAACTAAGTGTCTGATAATAGTATCCTCTAGGTATTTTTTGGTAGTTGAATTTTAGTATTATACAAGCCTTTTCTTTTCTTTTATGTAAATAGTGTACTCCACGTATATGATTTACGTCTCATGACATCAATAAATTTTGTGTATTTTGTAAATACAAAAGTTTGAATAATATATACATTTACATGTCACGAATCTTGGTTGTCACTTATTTCTCGTTTAGTTTTGTCAGATATACAATATTTTGTTACGTGTGGGTTGAATATTGTTACGATTTTTGTTACATGCAGTCGAAATTATTGTTCATTATTGACATGTGATTGAAACTTATGCTAGATCTTCACATCTTCCCATCCCACCATTTATAAGTAGTGCAAAAGGAACAGGGTAGACCCAAGTAAAATTTGTAAATCACTATTTTTTTAACAATTCTTAGATTTATATACATCAAAATTTGTATCATCGGTATTTAAACCCTTAACTTTTTGATTGTGGAATACAACAAAATTTGTATCATACAGTATTCAACGCCTCGGGATATGGACTCCCCTGCTATGGGGACTAGTTGCATCCGGTTGAAACAACACTTGAATCATCTTTGCGCTTATGTAATCATTTCGTCCCCTATACTTTTCTGTTGGTAGTTGGGGAACTCACTTATGCAGTAAATCCTTAGGCCCTATCAATAACCTACTAAGCGGTAAGGACATATAAATCACGACAAGAACGGGAAAAATTGAGGTAAGCAAGATTCGAATTCATGTTCTCAATGCCCAGGACAAGGGTGCTACCACCAGGGCACCCCTCCCAGGTCATATTGTCCCATATTTCATCACAAGTTCTAAGGATCCTTTAATCGTTAGTTGTGATATCTTGTTTTAGTAGGTACCGTAGCCATTAAAATTCTAATCATAACCCTTGAAAACATCAAAGCAAGAGGATATCTTTGTCTATTACCTTGAAAATGAGAGCATGTAATTGTCATGACAAGTTAAATGAAATGTAACAGGTAAAAATAAAAAGAACGGTATATTAATATGAAATATTTTAATTTTCTAGTCTTAAATAGGTAAACTAATATCATGAAAAAAAAAGTTTAAGAGAAAATCATAAAATGAATCATTTTTTAAGAGTGTTATCATCATGGAATTAATAGAACGAAACATGCGTTGATAACAGGTCTGTGAAGATACCAAATGTCAGAAAATCCGATCATGGGTAGACTAAAGACTTCGCTAAGAGATCGATATCACATATAGACACTAATAGTGGTCCTTCACCAACTAGTCACTCGTGACGGTCTACAATAACCTCACCAAAAGATCACCTAAAATAATCTACATCAATGGCATCGTAAATGATGACACGTCGCCAATAACAGTTTTCCTAATAGACCACCAATAGAGGGTTGTTATTAGTTCATCAATAATAACTTTTTTACAGAAGGAAATTACATATTATCTCTCTACTCTAATAAAAAGGTAAATGAGAGAGACACGTGGCAGCACCACAATCATTCTTATCAAAATTTTTCCGTCTATCTCTCCTAATTAATAGTTACTATAATTATTAATTATATTATTTATTTTTTATAGACTATAAATAATTTTAATAAATTAAAAAAAGTTCTTGTTATTAATGTTATTTAAAGAATAATTTTTTATAAAATAAGAATTTTTTTTTTAAAATCAAAATATTTTAAAATTAATGTTTTTAGAACGTAAAATATTTATAAATAAAAAATAATTAAAATTCGGAGTTATTATAATGAAATGTTTTTAAAACGGTTTGTTTTGAAATAAAATATTTAGTTTTTTTAAACAAAAAATTTTAAAAAGTTAATATCATTGTTTTGTTACTTATATTCTTACTAATACATAATCCCAATTATATCTTTCTTTAAAATATCATTTTATAAATAATAAAATTTTATTTTATTTAATATTTATTTATTAACCCGTGTAATACACGGGTTACTAAAGCTAGTTGTATATATATTTTAACAAGACATCCGTAGTATCTTGCTTTGAGTGAGTGTTCGGAGAGGTGATGTCACATGTCAGGGGTTGATTGGACCAAAGTTTTTACTTGTTTTCTCCTGTGTTGTTTCTTTGAGCGTACTAATATTATTATTATCATCACATAACAAGAAAGTGATAGCCTACGGGTAAGGTTGTTGCTTCCATCCCCAAGCCACCCGGGTTTGAATAAGGGGGGGTGGTGAGTGTTTTTTTATATATATTTTTAACCGTTTTTGCTTAGTGTTAATTCTCTATTTTTATTTTATTTTTGTTACTTTTAATACATTTTTTTTATGTTAAGTTTTTTACAACTTACATGTTGTCTTATTTGTAAGTTTTTTTTTTTTTTAACTTTTTGTTTTATTATGTAAAACATTTTATTTTTCTTCTATTTTTACATTACAATTGTAACACCCCTGTTGTATCGATACTTTAAAATATACAATGATGATTATGGCTAAAACTATGAAAACAAGTTAAGTGCATCGCCACGAAATGCGGATACTAAAAGTAGTTATGGTAAATCCATAGTATTTACAAAGATTTATGGTAACATATTGAAACAATAATTTGAAAAACTTACTGTCACTCTAGTCGTGTATTTGTTTGCGTCTCATTTATGAGAAATAGTTAAAAGCTAATATTGGTTATAAAATAATGCGTCCCTTTAATAAAATGACATGAAAGGATATAACATATTTATGTTTAATGATGGTGAGATATATATATATATATATATATATAATAAAATATAAAGTATATTATTTATTTATAATCAAGCGAAACACTTTCTCTTTCCTATAATTTTTCAATGATACATCGTCTTAAAATTATTTAATCCATGTTGTTACTTTTCTTTTTCTAAATCGTTAATAAAATAACTTTTGATTCGGTCAAGTTTTACGATCGTGAACTTTATTAAAAATTTATATAAATAAAAGACTGCCCAACATAAGTTAAATGTTTTACTATCTTAAACTTTTACGTAATTTAGTAGGATAAACAGTTTTTTATATTAAAATACATATAAAATAGACATAAAACAAATGACAACTACTAGATTTTAACAGCGTATAGCGACGGATTTATTGTGAGGAAAATTTATAATGAAACGTAGATATAGCGACTCCATTTTAAACATCAAAACACACGTCAAGACATAGTGATAGAAATAAAGACCTTGTAACGGTAAATTTGGAATTTTATAAAACATCATATTTTATAAGTTATAATAGAAAAACAGAAAAAAAAATATAAAAAACAAAATCTTGAGGCAACTTTGATGGTTTTGTATGTTCGTGCTTTAATGATCATACATTATCATTAAAACTCAGTTTTGAGCAAAGCTAAATCGAAATGCAGATAAAAATAAACATGTCGCAACACTATATTCAAAATTTTATTATCTTATATTAAAAGGTTATAAATAAAATAAAAATAAAGATTTTTGAGCTAGTCATGTGAATCATTTTAGTACTGTAGAGTTTAAAAAATATGTTTAATTGAAGACGATAGAGTCATATTCTAACTTTAGAGAGGCTCATGTTATAAGTTTATCAATTCATGTTGAGAAAACTTCTACAATGATACTTATAGCACATGCAAACTTGATTTTAATGTTCTAAAAAGTAGAAATCTATGAGATGTTCATGAGAGTGAATACTATTAACTTGTATATTAAATGATAACCCTTAGCTATAACGTTTTCATAGCCCCATCAAACCACTTGGTTTTTACTAATATTTCTTTAGATATATATACGTTTCTTGTAGTAGTGCACATCCAACCCATTGCAACCACCTGGGCTCAAGCTACTCCAAGGCAGCCTCACCTCCTCGTTTACTTCAAAAGAAAGTTCATTTTTTTATGGTTTTTTTGGGCTTGGTTAGTTTTTTTTTTTCTTTTATTACTTCTTTTGTCTTTTTCTAAACTAAATAATAAATATTATATATAGATGATGGTTAGAAAAGACTTATTAAACATCACAAAAACAAAATTACATGAAAAGAAATGGGTTTTAAAGTCACAGTACGCATACCTTTCCTTTTTTGTTTCTGGTAGTAATCCAAAGAAACAAAAAATGTAATATGGAATCAAAGATTATCTCCATCTTTAAGTAATTAGCTTTAAGTATAGCTTCATTTCTAATCTTTCAAATCGTCCACCAAAAATATTAGAATTTCTTCCACAATTGGTTTCTTCTTATTTGTCAAATGACATTGATTGAGAACCGATAATTGTAACCACGTGAGAACCGAATTCCTTAATATCCATTATATCCATTATTTGTCAAATGACATTGATTGGAAGTCCTTAATATCCATTATATTTGGCCTCGATAATTGTAACCACGTGAGAACCAAATTCCAAATTTACAATAGATAAAAATATAATGAGGTGTTTTCATGTCTCTCAAATAAAACATACACATAATGAACAGAAAATTTAACCTTTTATTAGAAAGGTTAACCATAATAGGTAACCTATCAAGAAAAAACTTCCAAACGAAAATATTTTTTCTTATATACTTATAGTTTCGTGTTGTTTGTCATTCATTAAAATATAAAAAAACTTGGGCACCATCCCTCGGGGTACCTTCATTCGAGCACTACAATTCAGGCGGTACATGCCAAACGTAAGAGTTTTTTCCTAAAATGGTGTAGTTGTAAATTTTATTTACCAAAATAGTGTAGTTTAAAAAATAATTACCAAAATAGTGTTGTGTTTTCACTTTTTTGTTTCTCGCTCCTACTCTCATTAAATATTTTCCAAATATCTTTAGATTTTTTAACATATTATTTTGTTTACCATTTATAAAAATGATATATAAATATAACACTTTTTTTTTTTACTTTTTTAGAAATACTATTTAATCTGTTTTCACATATTTCATAAAAAAAATTCCAAATCTGTAATTGGTGTTAAAAAAAAAGAAATATTTTTAATTTCTATAAATTTATTTCTTAGAAAGCTTCTAAAAACCTTTGTTAGTCACAATCCAACAATATATATATATATATATATATATATATATATTTTATTACTTTTCAGACCTTTTTTCCTTAAACTTTTAGAATTATTTTTTAAATATAACTTTCTTTAATTTTCAAAAAATATTTTTTAAATTCTTTCAAGATGTTCTGTAAAACAAGGTTTGTAAAATGTTTAATCGTGGTCTTAAAATTAACATGTTTGACTTTTTTTTAACTTTTTTAAATAAAATTCTTTTTTTTCTTGAAAAAATTTAGATAGATATGTTCTTTATTTCTTTAACTTGTTTTAAAATGTTTAATTGTAATATTTAGAAACTAAAAAAAATACATGCTCCGTGAAGAAAAGTTCTTAATACAATTATTTCAAATCATTTATAGAGGTTTTTGAAAACTATCAGATGAACACGACTTTTATTCGCGTTCGTTACGAACAAATGAAGGGTTTACAAACGTAAGCAAATGAACGTGACTTTTATTCGCGTTTATTCATTTAAATAATTTAAAAAAATATTGTTCACGTTCATTCATTTATTAAACGAGCGAACATAAATAAGGGTTCCCGTTGAGCGGATCTCGAGTTGTTCATTGAATGTTGATTCGTTTATAGTACTCGTTATGCTTAGAAAAATATTTTTCTTTAAAAGAGATTTAATTAAAAAACAAAAAAATACAAAATATTAAAATACATCTAACACTAAACGTATAATTGTTTCTTATTTTAAAGATCATTAAAATAATATTTTTATCAACAAAAAAGGTTTACTGATTCAAGAGAAGATTAAAAAAAGAATAAATGTTAAGAAAATAGTGTACATTTATTTTTCTAAATTGATTCAAAAAAATTTAAAAAAAAAGGAAATATTAAATTTAATATAATTATTGAATTAAAAAACACATCTGCATATTATTTCTAGAAAAGTAAAAAAAGTGTTATATTTATATATCATTTTTATAAATTTAAACAAAATAATATGTTAAAAAATCTAAAGATTTTTGGAAAGTATTTAATGAGAGTAGGAGTGAGAAACACAAAAAGATTAAAAATAACACTATTTTGGTAATTATTTTTTAAACTACACCATTTTAATAAATAAAATTTTTAAATACATCATTTTGGGAAAAAACTCCCAAACGTAACCCTTGTTTTTGTGACAGTTGAACATAATAATTAAAAATAATAATAATTTGGGTAGTATGAGTTGTGCCCCTATTAATTGGTTAATTGGTGTTGTTTTAGAAATTTAAGTAGATTAAGTGAAAGTAAGATAATAATCAATTATCGATTAATCTGGTAAAAATGATAAATCAACAAACTAAAATTAAAACAGAAAATTAGAAACTAAATTGCCTTTCGGCCGACCAAAACTACAACATCAAACGTTCCATTCTACCGTCGTTACCCCACCGTCCCACCGCCACTCCTCCTTCAACCTCCGATTTACAGATCTTAACAAAACCCCATTATTCCTCCAACTAAATGACAACACCCACTTCAATTCACTAAAAAATGCAATCTTTCTTCGTCTTCTTCATCACTTTTCTTGCAATATGGGGCAACAATTTCATCAAACACTGCTATGCAAGCGTCTTCACTCTTAAGATGCACCACCGGTTCTCCGACCCGGTGAAGAAGTGGTCCGAAAACTTCAACAAGCTCCACGTGGCCAATTTTCCGGCGAGAGGAAGCGTAGAGTATTATTCCCAGTTGGCCGACCACGATAGAATATTCCGGGGCCGGGGACTCTCAGATTCCGGCGAACAACGGCTCACTTTCTCCGATGGGAACTCCAGTTTACGAATCAAATCGTTGGGATAGTATGTATTTTGCTGCTATTTCCATTTCTTTTAGTTTTTTTATTAGGGTTTTTCTGTTCCATTTCAATTTGATTACAAAATTGTTCCTTTTTTGAATTTTAATGTTGTATGCATTGTTTAAGATGCTACTTTATGATTTGCCTCTCATGTAGCAGTTAACAGGCTCTAATAAGTAATAATTACCACAATTAACCAGTTTGTTTGCTGTTATTGATCACTGCAAAACTCTATTTCTGTATGCTGATTGTTTATGTGATGTTTTTTTTTTTTGCTGTTTAATTAGTTTGCATTATACAATGGTATCTTTGGGGACACCGGGCCAGAAGTTTTTGGTGGCACTCGATACCGGGAGTGATCTATTTTGGGTGCCATGTGAGTGCAGCAGATGTGCCTCCATTGATAACACACCTTATAGCTCTGTATGTGATTTTTTTTTTTTAATTATTTCATGGCGGAAATGGGTTATTTGTATAAAAGGTTACATCTTTGATCATTATTTTTATATATTTGTGCAGAAGTTTAATATGAGCATATATGATCCAAAGGAATCGGCAACAAGCAAAAAGGTTTCTTGCAACCACAGGATGTGTGCTGCTAGTTGCCCTGGAAGTGGACCGGTCAGCACGTGCCCTTATTCATCATCTTACATCTCATCTCAAACTTCAACTTCTGGAATTTTGATAGAGGATTTTCTTCACTTGGAAACTGATGATAGCGATGCAAAAGTTGTCAATGCATATGTCATGTTCGGGTAAATTTCCAATGAAAATATTATGTAATGCCTAGACTATTTTCAGTTATCTTGATTATGTTTATTAGATGTGTATTTTCTGTTTTTTAAATGTTGGTGCTTGATTAGAAACACGGTATATGGGACTTGCAGGTGTGGGCAGGTCCAAAGTGGTTCATTTCTACATGTTGCAGCCCCGAATGGTCTTTTTGGGTTGGGTATGGAGAAAATATCAGTTCCTAGCTTCTTAGCACGAGAAGGTTACATAGCAAATTCTTTCTCAATGTGTTTTGGACACGATGGAACGGGTAGGATTAGTTTTGGTGATAAAGGCAGCATCAATCAGGAAGAGACACCTTTTAGATTTGATGCCTCAAAGTAAGTGGTAAATTTTCGTGTTTTTTTTAATGTGGAGGTGGGAATTGGGAGAATGAGTAAAATTTTGGTATGGTCGTAACTGATCATGTTGGGTATCCAATTTTATAACAAATAATTTATTCAATGTATATGATAAGTGATAAAATACATAACTACAAACCAAAAAAAAAAACGTTTTTGGAATAACATGATTGCAGGCTGTGTGCACAAAAAACACCTAGAACAACTTTTGACCCAAACTTAATTTTTACCCATTTAAGTCATTAAAGATAAATCATTAACCTGAATGAACCCATTTATAAGTAAATGGGTCTTAAATGCTGCATTAATTTGTTTGTAGCAATTAAGGGTGATTATGAATCAAACAAGCAGTGGGATTGCAAAAGAAAAAGAAGATAGACTTGGGCTCTGATTTTCGCATTCTAATTTCTTCTTTATTTGCAGTCCAACATATACTATTACAGTTACACAGCTTCGTGTTGGTGATGGACTTATTAACTCGAGCTTTACTGCTCTTTTTGATTCTGGTACCTCTTTCACCTATCTAGTTGAACCACATTACACAAGGCTGACAAAGATGGTAAGATATCAAACAAATCAAAACTTTACGATCATTATTATGTGGAATTAAGATATCAGCAGCCAATACACATCTTGGAAATGGACACATATCCTGCATGAAATAGTTGTACCTTGTGGAATATAATTTTTTACAGCGCTTACACTTGGAGCTTGGCTCTGATAGTTTTAGAGTAAATAATTAATGAATTATGATGTTTCTCATAGGGTACCACCTTTTTCATGCAAGAATTAATCTGAGTGCTGTTGTTATATATTGTTGGCCTATATGAGGATATCAAGAAGAAGCCAATTGACATGGTTTTGAAATTTTGAGTTAGATTTTTTTTTAATAAAGATGGTAATTTGAAGACATGATCTTGTCATGCTTCTGCAGTTTCACGCTCAAACAAAAGATTCACGGCGTCTAACTGATAAAAGGATCCCTTTCGAATATTGTTATGCAATGAGGTCTACTTTCTAGCCTTCTAAGTCTTCATTCTTTTATTTATATTTCTATATAAACGACTATATTTTGTTTTTTAATGTTGTATCTTTTATGCCTTGACATTTTAAGTGTAGTCCTGAAGCAAATACTAGTCTGATCCCTGATGTATGTCTGACCATGAAAGGGGACCATCAATTTGTTATCTACAATCCTGTAATTGTGCTCCCCACACACGTAAGTCTCATATCATCACATTCGGAATTTATAATGTAATTTCTTTTTATTTATAGTTTTGTTATTGCATTGCCACCCCATTTTAGTCAATCGAAAGAACCTACAATTTTTGCTGTAGATATAATTATTTTTAATTGCAGCCAGAAGCTATATACTGTTTGGCTATTATCAAGAATGAAGAAATGAACATTATTGGACGTAAGTTTTCAATCTATTGTAGTGACAACTTTTTTTGGCTTTTATATTGACTTTAGGGCAATTTACACAAGTCATCTTTAATAATTACTGTTTACTGATCCCATCCCTGTTTTCACTTTTTGTCAACTTAACTGTCAACTTTAATATAGGATGTTTTAATTTATAATTATTCTTAGAGTATGCATACACACGTACACACCTTGTTTTAAAATGCGGGCATGAGGAGCAATCTGTTCAAAACAATATAAGTAGTTAGGAGTCGCAATTCATCTCTACATACGCACTCAAAGTATCAAAAGGACGCATATAATGCTCAAAACAATGTAAATAGTGATTTAGTTATAAAAAAAAGGACATAGTACTTGATAAGATCATTAAACTAAGCTTCAATATCAAAGTGGTCATTGTTTTTATCTTCATCCAGAACCACAATTCTCTCATGGAACCCGATTACTTCGCCCTCATCATCCTCCTCTTCGCAGTCATCTTCTACATCAACAATTTGTATTTTCTTTCTTTTACTTTTTGGTCCTTGGCAAGGGGCAATTTGTTTAGATTCTTTGGTCCTACAAATATCTAAAAGTTGTCTTTAGTATATTTAGTTTTATGTATAGTTGATATAGTATATGGTGACTTCTTAGTTTACTACATATATCTCTTTCTTGTATGAGCACTAGTTTCTTCATCCTCCTTATAGCATTTGTGAACATCCATCCGTGAGATATATTATGGGGGACTTGCATTCTTAGTAATTCATGAGCCATACAAAGTCATGTCTGACATATTGGATTATAATTTATCAGTCCACCCTCTTTCTTTTCTGTTTTGGAATCTCATAAGGTTAATGTCGTATATAACATACACTAAAATGTTCTATCTTTCGCAAATGTGGATGTTCCAATGGAGTGGTGGATCTCACAAATACCATGCCGTTTTGGCTATTCACAAGAAATTCGTGATTGATGTATGTTTTCTGTCAGTCCAACCATTGGACAAATATGCACCCCATCTTCTTCCTCTCATTGTATTTGGTTAACCTTTTTTTAAAACATCTACTTCCATCAAGTATGTGACTCTGGCCTTGAACTTTTTCTCTTTCCCCACTATCAGTTTCAAAGCATTCATCATCTCTGGCCTTGAACTTTTCCCCTTGAATACCGTCATTAAAACTTTTAACTAGTTCTTTGATATGTTTATCGACTATGCGCACATGCCAATGTCTTTTTATATGTCTGCGATGTGATTCTTCATTCTTTGATATATTCATCGACTTTACCAAAACCATGTTCTTTCAGGAAGGAATTGATGGTCAGATGGTAAAGTTTATGACCGCTAAATATATGTTTGGTTCACTGACTCGTCTAAGTTACGAGTTGACTTGATGTGGAACAAGTCAGTTTATAACTCGTGAGGCATAATGGAGTCGGATGCAGTTATGAGTCATAGTCCTATTCACCACTTTTTCACTGTGAATGGGCTCGAGTCAGTACGAGTTCAAAAGTATGGACAATTTCATCTTAGAATTGTTTTAAGCTCATCGTGAATGAGTTCTTAAGCCATAATAGTATATTAGTTTTATTATGTATTAATATGTTTCTAACCAAAAATAAGATTTTTGCATTCTATTATGTAATAATTAATATTAAAGTATTCAATTCAAAAATATAAATATTGTTCGTAAAAGTTTGTTTTTAATATATAGTAATACTGTAGTTTTAATGCAAACTAACTGTTAAGCATCCTAAATGCAAAAAAGAAGTTAATAGATCAGACAGCTTTCATAGGTTCTTTTATGCTTTTTAAAATTATGATTCGTGGATCAAGTTAATCATTAAACAGTCATAATTTTATACCAATTTCTTTGCAATATGATTGTTTATGCCTCTATTGCTTCTTCTACAGAAAACTTCATGACTGGATACCGTATCGTATTTGATAGAGAGAAACTCGTGCTTGGCTGGAAGAAGTCTGGTTGTAAGTGCAGCTAAAATTCAAGTTTATGGTTACACGTTTAACGCTTATCTCAAGAGTCAAAAGTTGACTTTCTTGAGACAGTCATTAGCAACATTAAACAATAATGAAACATATATATAACCGTTGTTTTGTAGGTTATGACATTGATAATTCAACCGCTTTCACATCAAAACCTTTGTACACCGACACTGTTCCTCCTGCTGTTGCTGCCGGGCTAGAAGACGAGGGGAATAGAACCCGAGTTCAAAGCTCTGCTGCATCATCACACAGTACAAATTTCTGTTACTTGACTCATAGCTGTGTTCTTTTTCTAATTATTCATTCTTTCATTGTAGTTATTTTTCCCCCTTCTTAAGTTATTTATTATAAATATATATTTTCATTTTTGATCTTTCTTGCTTGTGCCCAGAATTATATTTGATTATAGCTTTAATATGTGAATAGCCTGCAGTTTTAGATCAATAGAAAGTGTAGACATGATGACTATTCACTTGCTTTCGACTTGGTAAACAACCTGAGTTTGATAAAAAAAAAAAAAAAAAAAAAATTGTTTTCGTGTGGGGGCGCTTGAACGAATGTACTTTTTGTATGCTTAAGCAACGTATGACTTGAAATAGCCACCCTCATGCTAAAAACATGCTACACATGTTATTCAAAGGGCATGAGGAGTTGACACAGTCAAAGTGTCCTTTTTAGAAGGTTTAAAGGGTAATACCTACCTATCCTATGCACCTATGCATGCTGAGTTGTTGAAATCGTCACCATGACATTGGGTATGCTATGTTTCATCCCTATTTATTTTGGGGATTGTTAAGGTCTATAAGACGTTTATTACTTTAGTTGAAACGGAAACATTGAACGAGCTTAATTGTATTAAGTGCGTTTAATACACGTTAACATGAGTTTAGTGGTGAGGAATGTCAAATTGTTTTAACTAGATAATTAAGGTCTTGCCTTAGTTGGGAGTACTCTAGAGAGAAGAAGCTTAGACTTTGTGGTACAAGTATTGTTTCTTGCTGTTATTGTACCCTGAAATGTTTTAAGAAAAGTGTGTCAGACATGACTTCAGCAAAAACTCCAGAGTTTAGTTTTGTTCAATCTTAGCAAATAATGAATACAATAAAGTGACATGTTAGAAATATTTTTCTGTCATATATGTATTTCATATATCATTCGTTCTGTGAACTTTATTGTATTATGTGCTTTGTCACAAAGAGAGCATCTTTATTTATTTCAAATATTTATGTGTTCCTACGCTAGATGGGAATAGAAAATATAACAATATTTTGATGGCTTGGTTGCAATGGCTTCTTTGAAAAAACCACCTTTTTAATACAAAAAATTTTAAATTAATAATTCTTGTTAACAACTTTAGTTGGGGCATCCCTTGAGAATTATAATAATTCTCATGCGCATCGTATAAAAGTGCGATGTCATGTAGAGTCGATTCGCGTATAGATTCATTTCCCAATAATTGGAGTGGGGCGTCAATTGTTAGGTAAAATAGGGTATTTATATTAGGGTTTTATTATTTTTTTTCAAATGATATAACCTCCTCCCCCAAACTAGGGATGAGCATTTGGTACCCAGTACCCGTACCCGTACCGGTACCGGTACCCAACTGGTACCGAAAATATGTATAAGGTACCGGTACCGGTACTTGATTTTCTTATATTTCGGGATCGGTACTAACCGGTACCGGTACTTTACCCAAAAGTCCCATATAGTCCCGTTAGTACCCGAATACGAATATGTTATTTTTGAATATTTTGTTTTGTAATATTTTTCACCCCGTCAACTATTATTCTATTTTGACTTTTGAAGGTAATTATTATTAGTTTTTTAATATCATTATTCTTATTTCACTACAATATCAAGAGATATATTATTTATGATTTTAATAGAAATAAATGATAGACTAGTGTGTGAATTGAGTTAGCAGGAAATGAGAAAAATAAATAAACTATCATTTTATGTGTATACTTTTTTATATTTTACTTTGTTTAGTTATTATAAACTTTTAGAGGTATCGAGTACCAAACATGTACCAGGTACAAAAACAAGTATGAGGTATCGTAACCAAACATGAATCATGTAGTAAACCTAAAAAAATAATGTTGTGTAGGCAACGGGTACCAAAAAGGTACTGGGTACCGAAATACCGGTACCGTACCGGTACCGATACCTGTACCCATATACCAAATTCGGTACCGGTACTCGTTTTTTATAAAATTCGGGACCGGGTATTTTCGGTACCGGTACCGAGCTCATCCCTACCCCAAACAGCAAACCCCCCCCCCCCCAAAAAAAAAAAAAAAAAAAGAAAAAAAGAAAAAAAATCGTCTCCACCTTTAACATTAAAAAATACCTTTAACATTAAAAAAATTGCTGTTCAATGGCTAAATGAGGTGTGGTCACAACGGGTTGACGCACATGAACAACCTTCTATCTTTCTGAACCTCATGGCGGCTTTCATCATTATAAATATCTGATTTTATTGACTATTCAGCTGTTATAAAAGGAAATGTTTATTTATTCCATAAAGTCTCATGTATCGTACAAGGAAATTTGAATTCAAGAAAATGACACTCACATGCATACAAGTATTAGGGAGGGACCGTTTGTTTGCCTCTTAACCATTCAGATGTTTGAATGGTTCAGCACTTAATGGTTTAGAGTGTTTGTTTCAGGAGCAGATTTTTGAATGGTTAAGCACTTTTGCATCTGAATGGTTAAGCATTGTACTAAGTCTGAATGATTAACAGCTTTTATCTGAATTGGTCACACATTTGCCTCTGAATAGTTAAGCAATAAACTAGCTTTTAATAATTCAGATCTCTTACTGGTTCAGCACTTAATGGTTCAGAACTTCTAATGATTTAGCACTTACCCATTCAGAAGTTACCAAACAGTCCCTTAGTCTATTAGTGATGCTCGCACAGGAGGTTTTATGACTAAAATAACAAATATTGATGTGTAACCCAATGATTATATATATGACCATGATATATTAAACGAGGCAAACGCGTGGTTGTTTTTATAAACAAAAAAGGGTATAATGTTGCATCCTATCACCTCAACTTTATTTATTTAATAATCATTATTCCTTAACTCATGATTAACATTTTTTAATTACGAGATTCAATCCCAACAGTTTATGAAGTTGTCGTTGCATTCATCGAATGAATCCAACATCGACCAAGAAAACTCATCGTTCATCATCATATCCTCGCAAAAAGCTCGAGTGACCGAATCATCGACAACATTCAAAGGCGCGAACATGCTATCGACCGACGATGTGATGTCTTCCAAAAAGGTCTCGGTCCAAAAGTCTTCGACTTGTGACACACCATTACTTGTAGCACCACAATCCGAGCCACTCAACCAGCATGATGATAGCGCGGTACGCATCGAACATGATGGTGAATCTGATGATACGCGCGCTAAATTCGTTTCTCCATTTTGGAGTTGTGGTTCCGGATTTTTCTTCGGGCTAGCTTGACCAGCTGGTTGCATGGCTCCATGGTGGTCCGGTTCTAGCAGAATGTGGTCATCCTGAGCTCGTTTCTTCAAATGTGTGTTCCATCGGTTTTTTATCTCGTTGTCGCTCCTTCCTCGCAACTCTGCAGCTATTGCAGACCATCTGTGAATACAAAATGAAAGCCAGAGTCACAAAATGAATATAGGATATACACATGGATATGATACCTCTATTTATTATATCTTTTTATTTTGTTAGAGCTTAATAGTTATCTTTTAATGTTATAATATGCAAACTAAAACAATTTACTCTCTGTTCTCTACTTGAATTAGCTAGCAGGAGAACTTACTTGTTGCCAAGCTTCTTATGCAAATGGATGATCATATCGTCTTCCTCTTTAGTAAAATTCCCATGTTTAATGTTTGGACGAAGATAATTCATCCATCGCAATCTGCAACTTTTTCCGCTTCTGGACAAGCCTAAAAAAACAAGAACCAAGGAACAATTATTAACGTCAAAACTCATACAATGTGGCAGTACTAGGAGAGGGTCAAGAGGGTCTGGTGTCGGTTTTATATATATATAAAGATAAGTTTTTATAAGAAAAACAGCATGGCTAATACAGTAATACCCCTCAATAAAGAAGATACATATTCTTGTGAAAATCAGAAGAAGCTCTAGCTAGTTCCGTCACTAAACTCATAAACTTAATTGCATGGTTCGTACCAGCAAACTTCGGAAGTAAGCCCCAGTTCCAATGGCCGTATCTCTGAATATAGGTTCGTAACTTGTGGTCTTCCTCTTCGCTCCATGCGCCTTTCTTGACTCCATTGTTGTCGAAACTTGAGGTTTTCACCATTTTTCTGCGTGCCTTCAAACTCTCTGGATATATGGACCTCAATGGTTATGTGTCGATCTATAAACGCTTATATGTATGCTGCTACTAAAACATATAACATTAGACGTGCTCCGTGTTTTTATGAATAAAAACGTGAAATTTATTTTTGTGGATTAGTTAAACTGTATGCACTATATGTGTGTGTTTCATGACCCATCTTTCCTTTTTTTTTTTTTAATAGCAAATACAAGACCTGCTTCAAAGAATATATGATTATTTTAATCGAACCCATCTATTCGTTTTCAAACTAGAATAGCCCCAGCAGGAGAAAACTTATAACCGAAAAAACCCAATAACTCAACCCTTAGTATTTTTACTCATAGTGAGATTCCAATCCAAGACCTTTCATTTTAATTGTTTTGAATATCTCACCTTAACCATTTAGGCTAAGGGTCATTAGTGTTTGATCCATCTTGCATAATTTATTTATCAAACATAACAAAATAAAATCTTAAATCAGGTAAGTTTCTTAGAAGTTAAAACGGGAAAGGAAGAGTAGTGTTCTTTGCTCATTTATGAAAACATGCTCTTAAAATCTAAGTTAAAAAGCAGGAAATAAGTACTTTCCATTTATAAAAATACTCCTTGAGTTTTTAATTTTAAGGTAATTAAATAAAGAAGCAAGTTAGTTCTTGAATCTATCTATATTAATATGCAAACATCTAATTTGCCACATAACATCCTTTAAAAGTTATTATTTGTAATTTGTCACCCTATTAATTTTTCTTTTTCCTCCTCTTTAATAAATTGTCCTATTATAATTGTTTGTATTGTATAACAACTTCTCCACAATTAATAACCTTTCAAATTTTAAAACTAAATACAAATTGTTTCTTTTTTTACTTAATATAAAAAAGTTGTGATTGTTTCTATTATTTGCAATAATTTGAACTAAAATTTACCATAATTATCGTACTTTTAAATTCAAATAGTTATAATTTACTACTAATTTAAATTAAATTTGTTATTTTTTTTGTCCTATAGTAACATATTATCTGCATATTTTTAGATGTGTGATAACATAAATAAATCTATAAATAAATATGTTTTCATAATAGATTAGTATTAATTTTACAATAATTATCTAATTTATGAGTTTGTATAAATACTATATTAGTTTAAATCATAGTTAAAAGAATAATTTAATAAACTTTAAACTAATTTTTAACTATACAAATTAGATTTTACGTTTTTTAAAGATACAAACATGAACATTTTAAAATAACCATCGTAAAAAATATATCATGTACTAATTACAAATTATGAATTTACTTAATTATGTAAACCATTTAAATTTTAAAAAGATACAAATTTTTTGTTTAAAAAAACGCATAAAATATAATTTAAAAAATTTTAATTTCTTTAATTATCTGAACGATTTAAATCTGCAGATTTCTAAAAAACAATCCTATAAAATATCAACTATAATTTTGAATCTACTTAATTATCTAAACAAACTATATTAGTTTAAAATTACAGTTAAAAGAATAATTTCATAAACTTTAAACTAATTTTCCTAATTTTCAACCATACAAATTAGATTTTACATTTTTTAAAGATATAAACATTAACAATTTAAAATAACAATCGTAAGAAATATCATGTATTAATTACAAATTATGAATTTTCTTAATTATGTAAATCATTTAAATTTTAAAAAGATACAAATTTGCGGTTAAAAAACATATAAAATATAATTAGGAAATTTAATTTATTTAATTATTTGAACGATTTAAATTTGGAAGATATTTAAATCTGAAGATTTCTAAAAAACAAATCCTATAAAATATCAATTATAATTTTTGAATCTTCTCAATTAGGTAAAGAAACTATATTAATTTAAATCAAAGTTATTTGTGTGACCATTAATCCAAACTATTTTATTTTACATGTATGAAATTTTTATTTTTATTTGTATAATATTATTATTCGCATCCCGTGTGTTACACGGGTTTATAGGCTAGTTACATATATACACTAATAAAAAAATATAAAATGCTCTTTATACGATCAAAATATAAAAAAGTTATTGAAAAGAAATAATAAAGATAAAAAATTCCACGTTTGAACGGTTTATTGAATTAAAAAGGGTAAATTAATCGAGTACTTGGTAACAAGGTAATCTATTATTATCATTATAATATTGGGAAGGAGTTATTCTAAAAATAGAGGACAACAAAAAAGGGTAAAAAAGTGATTATTCGTCGAATCTTAGATCCAAAGGTTAAAAAAATTTGGTGACATAATAGTAAATAATAAAAACTTTAGATGATAGACCAATGGTATTTTAGTTTTAGTCATATTTTCAAGTTCCATCATTTCTTCAAACGCTCGTAATGTTTACATACAATATTATTTTTTTATTACATTATTAAAAACAAGCATTTTTTATTTTTGAAAAGCGTATAATGTGGATACATAAAAAATGAATTTCTTAATAAGTTATTTCAGCTTATTGTATAGTATTCATATTATCATTGTGTAATATCAGGTAATTGTGTAATATTCGTCAAGTTATTGTTTCTAATGTTGATTATTGTGTATTCTAATGTATTTTTCTAAAATAATATATTTTAATTAACATAATGCTTAAAATGTAATTTTTTTTTACGTTTTCCAGTTCATTATATAATTATGCTCAGGTTATTATGTCGTCAAGTAGCTTATTGTGTTTATTGTTAATCATCGAATCTAGTGCTGGTCATTGTGTTATTAATTGTGTGTAATATTGATAATTGTGTCTAATATTGATAATTGTGTTATGCATTGCATTATGTTTTTTAAAATGATAATCTTTGAATAACACAATGCTGGAAAATGCAAACTTTTTATGTTCTAATTCATCGTGTAATATTCACCAGATAATTGTGTAATACTCGTCAATTCAAAAAATTACACAATGATCGGATAAAATTACACAATGAGTTGAAAAAAATTTGTTTTTATATATCAACACTATATGCACTTTAAAGATAAAAAAAATTCTTATTTTTATGTTGTAATTTTTTTTAAATAATGTCGTATTTAAAAGTTATGAACGTCTAAAAAAGATGAAAATTGAAAAAAGGAAACATTATCAATTTTACCCTCAACCTAATCTTGAACAAAAAGACATGTATCAACACCTTAATCCTTTTTATACTATCTAGTTTTTCAACATTTTATAGTTAAATATTTCTCTCTCTCTCTCTCTCTCTCTCTATATATATATATATATATATATATATATATATTAGTTTTAGTAAACTCGTGTATTATATTGATTCAACAAATAAAATATTATATATAATAAAATTTGTTAATTATAAAATAATATTCTAGTATAAAATATAATTGAAAGTATGTATGAGTAATGACTATAAGTAATAAAACAATGATATCAACTTTCTAAATTTTTTGTATTTGTAAAAAATAAATTAAATACATTGTTTCAAAACAAACCATTTTAAAAAAATATTATTTTTAAAATTTTCCTTACTATAACTCCTAATTTTAATTATTTTTTGTTTATAAAATATTTACTTTTACAAAAAACTAATTTTAAAGTATTTCATACTTTGTAAAAAAATATTGATGTTTTAGAAAAAAAATTTTTGTAAAAGTTTGTTTCTTTAAAAAAGTTATTTAAAAGATTTATTTCTTAATTTATTAAAAAACTATTTTTAATTTGAAATAATTAAATAATATTTTTCGTAATTAATGTAGTTATTTAATAAGAAAGATAAGCGAGAAAATTTTGATATGAATAAATGTGATACTGCCACATATACATTTAGTTACCATTTTATTAGAGTATGAAGATGAAGATGAAGATGAGTAAATTATTGTTTTTCTTTCTGTAATTTGGTTATATTTGTCATTTTTATACAAAAATATTTTTTCTTACATTTGGCTCCCAATGTTTGAAAAAAATTGTTATTTCATACAAAAATGTTAGCTTCATTATTTCAAAATATTAAATATTTATTGTTAAGTAAATTTTCATATAAAAACAAAATTCTAATCTATATTTACGTGTTGTTGATAAAATTTCTTTCACAAAATTTATGTTTTTGGATGAAAATAACAACTTTTTCAAAACTTATGTAACCAAATGTAAGAAAAAAAATCTTTTTGAATGAAAATAATAAATATAATAAAAACAGAAAATAAAACAGCAATTCACTTATATATATGCTACTATTTCGTAAAAATAAAATCTCTATGAAAAGATTAATTTTTTATTACCAAATTTATCGGAAAAAAAGGTTTCGTTACGAATAAAATCATTATTGTTTTAAAGAAAATAACGTTTTAGTGGGTTTCTTCTCTTGAAAATTAGAATTGTAAACTTTTGTTAAAGGTCACAACTTTAAAGTTTTAATTAGTGAAAAATATATGTACAAATTAATAAGATGTCGAAACCGGAAGGTGCGACCAACAGAAAAGGAGACTTCAATTTGCATCATTGTTTTCACGACCGGATCGGACCGGCCGGTCCGACCGGTTCGACCGGGGATCTGCCACCTAGCCGGTCCGGTTTGGTTCGATTCGTTTTGGACTGGTTGAACCGGCCGGTTCGTCCCGAACCGCTGGTCGGATCGGGAAACCGGACCGGTCCGGTTTTTATATTTTTTTAAATTTTTTTTTTATTTTTTTGATTTTAATGGGTAAAAACGGGGTGTTGAACCATAAATTAGTGTGCTGGATATAAAAATATAGTTAAGTTTTATACATAACTATAAAATACATATATAAATTACTTATATTTAATTATATATATAACTATATATATAATATAGTATATATATAATTATGACGTCATCCGGTTTCTTAAATCCGGTTAGACCACCAAACCAGTAAGACGTCCGGTTCGACGTCCGATCCGGTTCTGAAAACATTGATTTGCATAACACTATTAAATTAGTCAAGGAAACGTGTTTAGAATGTTTTATGTTGGAATTGTATGATAAATACTTTTTAAAAAGTATTATATTCTTTGCGTCTTTCTGAAAAATTACTTAATTACCTTTTACTTATAATTGTTACATTTAAAATAAAGTTCTCTATTTTAATTACCTTTAACACATATTATATATGTGATTATAATTGTTACATTTAAAATCAAATTCTGTTACGATATTAAAATAACTATAACTTTTTAAAATGCTAATATTATATTAAAAAATTTATACTGTAAAAGTAGACATTTATTATCTTTAATTTAAGTATGATACAACTATAGTTTTTATAAATTAAAAAAAAAAGAGTTTATATCATGTGTTTCATGTCGTATCACACGTGCACCTCTCTAGTATAAAACTATATATATTGTGTAAGTCATTAATATTAAAACACTACATTAAAAAATGCTAAGACTAGTTAATAGATGAATCATTAGAACTTAATGATGATAAAAAAGAAGTTACATTGATTCATTTGAACTTGATGACAATGAACTCTTCTGAATTTTCGGTTAGCAGGTTGGATATCATTATTTTTATAAGTTAACAGAGGTGTCAAATTATAAGAACTTTTAAGAGATGGTGTAAAAAATAAGTTGAATACTGTATATTTGTAGTGTTAAAATAAATTCGGTTTAATTCTTCTAAACGGTCAATATAGCCGTTGAAGGGTGTTGACGGTCACTCCAAAGGTCAATTCTCACGATAGCCATCGAGTTCACTAACCCGTAAATTCTATCTTTCAACAGACATAAAATGAGGTGGGGCAATGTTTCCGATAGGTTGCCCATGATACTGGTTGTGACCCGAGCCCACTCCACTTGACTAATTAACAGGATATATGCTTACACATGAATCATATCATGTTTCTAATACACATGCACATGTCAATATGTTTGCTTAGTTGTTCTTGACTTCTTGTTGCTTTATAAAAAATTTGTTTTGTTTCGGAGTGTAATATGAAAAATATGACCTACATGGGTACACAAGTAACAAACTATTTTTTGTTGATTTGCATTTGAAGAAAGGAAAAAGAAACCGAACAAATGTTATGGAAAAATGTGCAATGAAAATTATGTGAAAGTTTATATGAAGTAGTTATTGGATAAATTTATTGATATATTGAAATATCATATTAAGTAGTTAACTAGTACCTTTACCCGTCGCACGTTGCAGCGGAGCCGTATGTGCCGTGGTATTATTACGTTAATGATGTTTATTTTATTTGACCCAACTCGTTTCCGAACAAAATTTATATTGAAACGTAGACCAACTTGAAACGTACATAAAAAGCCCGATTTGAAAAAGTATATTTAAATATAAGGCACGTGTGTTGCGGCGTAATAGTACGATTTAAAGACACGTTTGCGACACGTATGTGATCTACGTTACGCTCGTTCGGCCTAATAATTAGAAAAAGTAATCTAAATGAAATAAATATTAGAAAGTAAAAGTAGGAAAGGTAATTTAAATGTAATTAAAAAAAAATAAGAAAAAACAGGTAAGAACAGGAGTTGAACCCGCGACCTCATCCAAGTTTCAAACTTAAGAGGCAGACAATTGCCGCTGGACCAATGCTACAGGTTGTGTTTTCTCTCACAATATAATTATTTAATTTGAACTCATTTGTGAAAAATTGAAAAAAAAAATACAAAAAGCTGAGGTCTAATCAGGTAGTGCCACGTGTCAAGGCCGGTGGGAACCCCACCGACCTTTGCAAATGTGTATATATACAATGTTATGTTTGATGAAATGAGTTTTTCTTTAAACACCTTATGCATGTAATATACTTGAGCTCACTTTTTTTTTTTTTTATAAAAGTAGTTATTGGATGAATTTATTGATATATTGAAATTTCATATTAAGTAGTCATGTTATGTTTGATGAAATGAGTTTTTTTCTCTAAACACCTTATGCAAGTAATATACTTGAGCTCACTTTTGTTTATTATAAAATATTTACTAGTGGATAAGTTGATTATCTGGTGGTTAAATTGTGTGTTTCAGAGCTAAAATGTTAGGCCCAAATCCTATACATTTAGTTGTAGTGTTCAGAAAACAATCTAGAAATTACTAATTAAAAAAGAAATAAAAAAATATAGTTAAACACATGCCGATTGATATTTTTTTTTTGAGTTACACATGCGTAATTTATTATGTCAACAAAAAAATATACATTTTGGTTTGTTGCGAGTTGCTAAAAACGTATCACTAGAGTATATCTTGTATGATAGTGGAGACTGGATAGAAAAAAATTAATAAGAATATGAGGGAGAAGTTAATTAATTTTAGAGAAAAACTATTTAACCTATACCATTACAGCACCTCCAATGCATAAAATTATAAACGTCTACAAACATTTATAGTCGATCATATTTTACAACAATTATTCTTCGATTTTTCAAATCATTTTTCCACCCAACGTCATCTTTTACTAACTTCCTTTCATTTTCACACCATCTCATTCCTAACATTCATTTTTTTGAACCATTTTACTATTTATTAAAAAAAATATTATACTAAACTCTGAAAGTTGATACTAGAAATAGATGAAAATACAACATAAGTACATGCTTCAGTCGGTTCTTCGTGTTGTTGCATTTTCAATTCAACCCTCCCATGAAGAAAGGCAAACGATTGAAAATCTAATTATTTGTATACAAAGTAGAGTCAAGATCCCACTTTGTGGCGGGGAAACCACGAAAAAAATAATGTCGAGATGTCACCGTGAATCCATATGCTGAGGGGGGCAGGGGATGTAAGACCGTGAAAAAAACTAATGTTCCACAAACCAGCCAGTTGAAGGGGGCGTTAAAAGTATAGGTGACCTTATATATAAGAAAAAGAAAATTATCATGTTGTTGATAGTACTCAAAACTTTATATAAACAATAAAGACATCACAAACCCGTGCATTATGATGTGTGCGTTGATAATACTTGAAAGTTTATATGAAAAATAAACCCGACAATAAATTTATGTCCAAACATCAATAAAAATAGGTGCATTGCAACCGTAAAAAAATAACAGTTTAAAATACTAACGTTTGATAAAAATAAACATAAATACCATGTTTTAAAAGTTGTAGGAGGAATAGAAAAATAAACTATAAAAAAATCAATTACTTGTATATTCTGAGTTTTGATCACGG
Source organism: Flaveria robusta (assembly GCA_025506415.1). NCBI lineage: Eukaryota > Viridiplantae > Streptophyta > Magnoliopsida > Asterales > Asteraceae > Flaveria > Flaveria robusta. The sequence continues at coordinate 17,531,204 of CM046469.1, read as the reverse complement.
TTTGTACGCTTTGATACACAAAGCCGTTTTGAATTAAATTTATATCAAAATATTGACAAAAATGAACACGTCGAAACAGATTATTTAAAAGTATTTAAAACATTAAATTTAAAAAACTTATAAAAGAAAATAATAAAGACAAATAATTGTGAATGTGGATAAAAAACAAATCATGATAAATATAGGGTTGAAAAGGTACATATAGCTAAAATTGAGGGGCTAAAAAAAAAAAAAAAAACAATTCATAGTGGAAGACAAAAAGCCATACACCTAAAACGTGGTATCCTATGTTTAGAAAACTTTTTGTTATATCTATACTACTATATAATACATATTAAAAGTATAAGATGGTAATTTTATTTAAAATTTAAGACACCTATACAACATTTTAAGCATAGAGTACAAGTGGTTTATGCAATAATTCTACTTTTGCCCCCATTTAATTAACTTTTTCTAATTATTGTTTTTTATTTAATACACATTATTAATATATTATTTAATAATATGATATTATTTGATTCATTTCATTAACTTTTATTTTGTTTATAATAATATAAATTGACATTTAAATTTATAATTACTAATCATACTTTTAAAACTAAAGTTTTATTTTATTTATAATAATATAAATTCATATTTAAATTTATAATCATTGATCATATTTTTTAACTAACTACTATTTAAATTAAGTATTATTTTATTTAAATACCTATATTTATACTATTTTATAATAAATCTCTCTAGATAGAAATGTAATTTTACCAAACATACAAGTTTTGAATCAACATGTACAAAGAAGTATAAGACATTTAAGAGGGGTAAAATAGAGAATTGATTAAGATTTTAAGATACTTTACGGGTATGATAAATTTATCAATTAAATTTTATATACCTTGGTATTTTTACCCTTGTCTCTTTCATGTATTTAATAAACATTATTGATACATTATTTAATAATATGATATTATTTAATTCACTTCATTAAATTTTATTTTATTTATGATACTATAAATTGACATTTAAATTTATATTAGTAATTATATTTTTATAACTTAATATTATTTAAATTAAGTATTATTTTATTTAAATATTTAAGTATATAACTTATATATATATATATATATATATATATATATATATATATATATATATATATATATCTTCATGTTTATAATAACTATAATACTAATATTTTTTTAGAGGCATATTGTGAGTTTAATAATTTTAATATTTATCTATATCTTATATAATAAAAGTCAAAACAGGATTGAATTATAATTTACATATGGATTAAGACACCCATATGAAAAGTCATGCTTAAATTTAAAAAAAATTAACTTTTTTATTTTATTTATACCCTTACAATAAAATATAATATATGATGTTTATAATACAAATGTTAAAGCATATACACGTGACCAAACAAAGCCGTCATTTACTTTCAATTCGGTTCATCCACTACGATTGAGCGATAATCCCTCTTTCTCTTTTCCTTGCCGGTTGTTAAAAGTTCAATAACAATAAAGATGGTAATTTGTTGTGATAATTTATCCATTAACTTTCTCCGGTCTATGCAAATCACCACCGAAAGTTGTCTACGATGATCGTAAAACTCTAACCTATATTAATAAAACGAAACCGCTAAAATCTTGGTAATAAGTGATTTCCGACCACAACTACCACCTATGCTTTCCCTAATCTTGTTGGGATAATATAATTGTCTTAAAGACTTTTGTAATATATGTAATTGTTTTCTTTCATTAAATTTTTTCAATAATTATATTTTATTTTTTCATTTACATCAAAACGCACCGAGCCGATATCGACTAAAACCGAATTCCTAAAAAATCACGCAACAGCCGTACCGCCGCAACGCGCGGGCATTACCACTAGTGGTTTATAATGTACAGTATAATTTTGAAAATGTAAATTATAACTATGTTCAAGCTTCCAATTATAACATTATATAATGCAATTTTAAAATGTGGGCCAAGACTCATGACAATGTAAATGCAAGTGATACAATGTCAACATAGACTGCTTTGTTCACTATGGTGGGAGCCATTTCCCCTAAATGGGTTGAATAAACATGCTTGTCTAATCAAACTACACGAAGTGGCAACCAGGAGATCGATTTCCGGTTCTAAGTGGGAACTTACCCTTACGATCCAGGCCTCAGTTTTAAGTCTCTGACTTGGTGAATATACACAAGGCTTCATTGGTGAAACTTGTTTGAATGTAAGTTGCAATATACCGCACAAAATGCACGTAGAGGGAATGCTGGAAAACTAGGATGACTCCCTTTAAAACAAGGAAAAACTAAGAAAAATAAAATTAAAAAAAATTGATGTGATGTTGATGTAACAACTTCAAGAATCTAGGACGGCTCTCACACCCTTTACATATTAAAGTTGTTCTTTGAATAATACTATTAACTATTAAAAAAAACTTTATAAAATAATAATCAAATTAATATCTTATTGTGTTTCATTTAAGTCAATCAAACTTGTTTTTTCGTTGTAATATCCTTCAATTTTGATTAACTGTTCTAATGTTGTGTACTTATTATGCTAAATATCATCTTATATTTCTTTATTATGCTTACGTGATTATAAGACTAGTGATATGGCCTTTTTAAATAAAATAGTAAATAAAAATATAATTAGTTTAAAAAAACAAACCAATGATAATCAATCCCTTTTTTTGGAACGAAATAATATACGACCATTCTTCAAATGATATATGTTATATTAATCGGGCTCATCTATTCGATTTGCAGTCAAGATCACCCTCAAACCCCTCAAGAGTAACCCACAATTGTGAAAACTCTTTGGTTTAATCCAGAGCATTTTTGCTCCGAACGAGACTCGAAACCAAGACCTTCTCATCTTTAATAGTCTTAGGTACCTTACCTCAACCACTTGGGCTAGTGATTATTAGCCAATGATAATCACCTAAACCACCGATCTTGAGCCGGTTCCCGAACCTTTGAGGTCGCTTCTTCCTCAATTCAATATTCCTAACTGTCCATAATCCCTAAACCTAGCTCAATTCCCGATTATAAACCCTTAATGGCTACACATGTGTAAATTCCATAGTTTGTGTTTTAATTGTATGATCTACATATGCGTAAATTTATATGTTTAATAGTCTAAGGTCTTCTATTGCAGTGTTAAGAAAAAGGGTTTTAGGATTTAGGTTGTGTAATATCAACAGTCTATAAAAATATAAAACTTATAGAATATCATATATACTTTTACTAAAATTTTAAAATATCATATATGCCCAAATCAAGTTGAAAATATCATGCATGCTCCTAAAAACTTTCTAAATATCATATATACTCTTATAAAACTTTACAAATATCATATATACCCTTCTCTATAACTAAAATATCATATCTCCTCATATTAATTTCTTTTGTCAAAAAGGAATTAGAATATGTCCGCTCAAATATTTTTTAACTATAAAATTTAATATTTAGCAATTTTTCATATATTTTTTTCTCAAAAAATTACCTATTTATAAGGTCCGGTAGGAATCAAAGTTAATTTTTAAAATCTCAATTAATAAATTTTTATAAGTTATACTTAAGTAGATATATGATGTTTTACATCTTAAAATTCTTAAATTTCTCCAATTAAGTTTAAATTTTGATAATCTAAAAAAAATTCAAGATAAAACACAAGATATAATATAAAAGTAAGTGTTTTTATAGCAAATATGTTTATTATGCTTTTTAACTAGGTTATTGATGTGTGTTATTATTTTTCAAAATCTAAAAAATAATAATTTTCATTAGAACCTATAATTATCATATGAATAAAAAATATAATAAATATAGTACAAACAAGAATAACAATTAACAATAACACAATCAGCTGTAAACTTATTTTTTATGTATTAGTTTTATTTGAAGTTTTTAATAATAAAATAAAAGATTATATTTTATATTTTAATATTTGTGTAGATCTATATGATATTAGCAAGATTTCTAACAGAATATAATATATATATATATATATATATATATATATATATATATTTGATTTGGTTAAGGTATATATGATATTATAGAAGTTTTCTACGAGTACATATGAATTATATTTTATGCTAGTTAGCGGTATATATTATATTTTATGCTAGTTTTGGGTATATATGATCTTTGGAAAATTTTATATGGTATATATGATATTTAGTAAGTTTTTTAGGGGCATATGTGATATATTAAATTATGTCTGTTTATATATAATATTTTAAAAGTTTATAGGGTATATATAAAAATTCTCACTACAAAAAGCATAACAAATTGTGAGCTTCTATTTTTTGGGGTTATAAAGTTGTTTAACACAGATTCAATGCAAGCTAGCTGCCAATGAGTATTCCTTGTTGGGGAAATTAAATATGAAGAAAAAAACTATTTTTCTATTTTCGAATAATGTTACTCTTTATTAATATTTTAATTTAAGAAGTCGCTATTAACGTAATCCACATCAACATTAGAAATTAATTTTGGTTCGTGAGTTTTAAACCCTTATAAATTTGGGATCTTTATTCTAAACTCATTTGTACATTACAAAATTAATACACATATGCATGTTTCGTGCACTTACCTTTATTATTGAAAGTTCCTACGTGTGCCCCTCGACCCCTTACTACGTTAAGTAATTTATATATTTGTTTAACGAAACCAAAGGATGTAACAAGGCCTTTATAGAGTTGGTATGCAATTAAAGTCTTTTAAAGTATTTTAAACTTATCTTGTGTTGATACTAAATGTTGTTGATTAATCATTTTTTGGATAAAATTACAGAAAACATACTTTAAATTTATAAAAAGTTGCAGTTGTCATCTTTTATTTTTAAAAATTACTCTAAACATACTTTATGTTAATATTTGTAACAGATTTCGTCCTTTAGTCTAACCTGCCGTTAAGTATTTTCTGTTAAGTCAAAGACAATTTGGTATTTTTACATCTAAAGGACTATTAGTGTAACTTTTTCTAAACATAAACTACGTTTTCTTCTACTTTTTTATCTTTTATTTAATTTATGTATTATTACAATTATACATATACATATGATTTTTTAATATAAAATAATATATATTATTTAATTATTTTCATCCACGTATTATATATAAATATAAATTATATAGATAATTAATACAATGATGTTTAGAGTTAAATAAATTATATAATTTATATTTATTAATAATACGTCGATGAAAATAAATATATATTTTTGTTTTCATTCATGTATTATATAAAAATTTAAATTATATAAATAATTAAATATATAATTATTTTCATCCACATGTTATATATATTATACAACATACATATATTACTATTATTTTTATCCATGTATTTTAAATTATATAAGTTATATAAATAATTAAAGAATATAATTTATATAATTTATGTTCAAATGTTCAATATATAATACGTGGATGAAAGTAATTAAATAGTACATATTATATTATATAAAAAAATCATATGTATATGTATAACTATAATAATTATAAATTAAGTAAAAAATAAAAAAGTTGCAAAAAGCATTCTTTATATTTAAAAAAAGTTACACTAATAGTCTTTTAGAGGTAAAAATACAAAATTGTCCTTGACTTTACAGAAAAATTAACGACAGTTAGTCTAAATGACGAAATCTATTATGAATGTTAACATAAAGAATGTTTAAAGTAATTTTTAAAGATAAAGGACGATATCTGTAACTTTATATAAACTTAAAGTATGTTTTTTTTGTAATTTTGTCCTTTTTTTATGTGTTTCGACAGTAACTTACACAGTCTTGCCGGTCGTGCCCTATCTAGACATGCTCGTGCTCTTTGTTGACGGTCATGCATGGCTATGTTTATTCGTTCCATGTACAACAGTGCATCTATAGCCTGCTCGTTAGATGAGCAGAAACCTAATTTCAATAATTTCTTAAATTTTAACTCTTAGTTATATAATAAAAACTTGGTTTTAGCATGATTATAACTCCTACAACTCATTTTATCATGAAAATATGATTCTAATCTTCCAATCTTGATCATAACCATTTTATTTCATTAAAATCATCAAACATTTGAATCTGAACCAATAAATACTTATAAAGCTTGATGATTATGATAACTTCAAAATGAAAGAAGACTATGGTGAATGGTGATGAGATGATATTCCAAGCCTTAATTAATCTTGTGTTTTATTCTAGATTAAGACCTACACTCATTCTTTCTTACTCTATCTCAAACCTCGACAAAACACATACATGAATTTGGGGTCTTTTGTTTTCCTAATATCATTCATGTATCTATGCATGGATAATGCTGATGATGAATAATCATGTCCTAGCGTAACATTGCTATCTGTAGGATTGAGTTTATTTGTTAATCCTCTGTTTGTTGCAGTAACTTGCGTTAATTTGTCAAGACTCAAGATCAATCAAAATGTCATGAATATGTAATAATATTATTCAAACAAAAAACAATAATAATTTCGATTGATTTTGTCGGGTTAACGCTAGTTATCGCAGTAACATAGTGTTAATAAAGAACACTCCCCATCTCAAATGAGTCATGGATTTGATTTTGTCATTTTGCCAATACGAATCCATCCATTTATTTATGATTATATTGCTACAATAATTTGACTAACATTTATAACTCATGGTTAATTTTATTTTGATAGACTAAACTTAAGATTTAACATCTTTTAATCATAATCTCAAGTATAAAAGTTAAGAAAAGGTTTCAATACAAAGTGTTTAAAAGCTATAAAAATTAAAAAAGATTAATATGTTAACATGTGTATTTTTTTTTATCACGAATAAGTTAAGGCAAAATTGATAATGTTCCTCATTCTCAATCCACTTTTTTTTTTAAATATCCATAACTTCTACATACAATATTATTTTTTTAAATAAAAATACACCATAAAAATAAATATTTTTGTTATCTTTAAAATGCGTATAATGTTGATATAAGAAAACCAAATTTTTTTCATGTTTTAGTTCATTTTGTAATTTCGTCAAGTAATTATGTAATCTACTGAATTAACGAGAATTACACAATTACCTTATGAAGATTACCCAATGAACTGGAAACGAAAAGTTTATATTTTTTAGTATTGTATTATTTGAAAATCATAATTTTATAAAAACACAATGAATAATATTATGGTCAATATTAGACACAATGATTAACACAAATACTAGCACTAGACTCGATAATTAGCATTAGACATAATGAGCAAATTGACGAGGATTACACAATATCGGTAACCTAATCATTATTACATAGTGAACTGGAAAATATAAAAAAATATTACATTTTCAGCATATATTGTGTTATTTTAAAATTATTATTTTAGAAAAATACAAGAGAAAACACAATGATCAACATTAGATAAAATGATATAACGAATATTGCACAATTAACTGATATTTTACGATAATCTGATGAATATTACACTATGAGCTAAAATAAAATGATAAAATTTTATTTTTTATAAACCAACATTATACGTATTTTAAAGATAAAAAACTATAATTTGTTTAAAAAAATAATGTTGTTTGTAAAAGTTTTGAACGTTAAAAAAAAAGGTAAAACTTAAAAATATTAGTCTATTATTTAAAATTTTAATTATTTATTATTATATCACATAATATTTTAACCATTGAATTTAAGAATTGATGATTAATAAGCTTTTTCTATATTTTATATTTATTCCACTTCTTAGAATAACTCTGACTTAAAGTTAAACTTAGTGTCAAGAGGGGAAATATATTTATTTTCTAAATATATATCGCGTTTTTGATAGGATATAAAATCTTCCGTTCATCATAAATTTTGAAGTTATTATCTTCTCTAACAGTTTTTTTCTCTGGTATTATCAATATACATCCATAAACAAATGATAAATTATTTATTCCGTCACATGCTATATATTAATTTTAGGTATACTAAAAAAACCAGAATAATAATTATAAAGTAGTTAGTACACTACCAAATCTATCATCAAACTGCAACATACCAAAACAACCGAACATCATATAATTTGCTTAAATAATAAGCGAGAAACATAATATATTTCTTTTTGTTGACATTGATGTTTCACACTTTCACCTTGTATCCATAATATTGAATAAATTCACTATATCCCCAAATGTTCTAACTTGTGGACCCAACAATAATTATACAGTTATAGAAAATGAAATTACACAATAAATGATTGTATATTAATTTTTGTTAGGGACTGTTTGCAAATTTTTTAATGATTTTATTAGCAGACTATCTTTGAATCGATCAGATATAAAATGTGTTTGGTTCACTTAAAAGTCAGCTCTGAATGATTCATAACGTATTTTAATTGATAAGTTTCAGATTACTGAATGATTCAGACGTTATTTTTTATTCAATTAGATCTTTTAATAACTAAACATAATGTTACTAAACAACCCCTTATTTAAACTATTAGCACAAACGTTAATAGTCTTGTAGTCTAGTGCATCAATGAGCTCCTTCATAAAAATGATGTGATTTAGAAGTAAAAAAATTAGCCCTAACATTTTTAAAAAAATATCGAGTTTACGGGTGCTCAGTTATATATTAAATTTTATGGATATATAATTAATATGTTAAATATGATTAAAAATACTTAGTTCTTGTAATTAAAATTTTATTTTCTTAAATAAAATAACTATTAATTGACAATATTATTATGTATTCCAACTATTAAAATTTTTAAATGCTAATGATAAAAGCTATGAATTGACAATGTTTTGTCTTCCAACTAATGCTTCAAACTTACTCTAATATCAACAATGCACCATCAGTTAGTTATAAATATACCAACCATGAACCGCTATATGTTACCCCACCCTACCCCCTTCATTAACTTCTATAAATACCAATACCATAAACTCCATGCAGGATCAACAGTGGAAAATAAATAGAGTTTATACATAATAATAAACTAGGCTTTTACCCGTCGCGCGTTGCGGCGGCGTACGCTGCGTGATAAAGCATAGATTGCGATCGGGCGACTTGTTTTTAAACTAAATTTACGTCGAAACGTAGAGTAACTCGAATTATACCGTTAAAGGAAAACATATTATTTTTTACCCTACTATTTTCCAAACAAATTTTTGTCGAAACATAGACTAACTCAAAACATAAATTATAAGCACGTGCATTGACGTCCTATGCGACGTGATAAAGTATATATTACAAAAGGCTAGACTCGTTTCTAAATTAAATTAACGTCAAAACGTAGTTTATATCGTCGAATGAAACGTATTACATTTGACCCAACTCGTTTCAGAATTAAATTTATGTAAAAATGTATTTATAATCTAAATGAAACGTATTATATTTGACCCGACGTGTTTTTTCAAACAATAAACATAAACAATAAAAGAAAAAAAATTAAATTTGGGCTCCATGAAAAATAGAAGCATGCCTTGAAACCGGGTGTTTTTAGTAAACAAAGAATGCCTCAACCACTAAACCAATTACAACTTTGTTTGTTGTCCTTCACGTTTTAATTCTTTTATTGATGTTAAGTAATTGAAAAAATAGAAAAAAAATCCACCGACCTTTGCTTTTAAGAGTAAGTATAACTAGGTTTATTACCCGTCGCGCGTTGCCGCGGCATTGTACGTGATGTGATAAAGTATAGACTACAATCGACCCGTCTCGTTTTCAAACTAATTTTACGCCAATACGTAGAGTAAATCGAATATATACCGTTGAACAAAAACGTTTAATATTTGACCTGACAATTTCGAAACATAGACTTACAATAGAACCGCGCGTTGCAGCAGAGTTGTATGATGATATTAACGTAGTTAATGATGTTGCGGCACGTCTGTGAACTTCGTAACGTTCCTTCCGCCGATGACACAATGTGGTTAAATAAATAAAAGAAACGTATGAAGTTAGCGTTTTTTGGTTTTGGAGTCAAACTCACGTCACCAGTGGGCTAAGAGTCAAGTTATGATTTTTATTCACAAAGAAATATATTTGACAAAAATGGAGAATGAATGAAAAAAAAATTAGAAGACACATCAAAAGAAATAAGTTAACACAGCTTGGATTCGAACTCAAGACGCGGGGTTTAACAGTAAAGGCTTCAAACCGTTTGGACCAAGAAAAACGTATTGCAAGATTGCTAAACGCAGATAGAAAATAATATTTCAACCCGTATGTTGTGATTTAACAATAAAATATAATAAATCATAAGAAAAAGGAAAACTAAATAAACCAAAAGAAAAAGTAAGCCGCGGGCGTCGAACCCAGGACGTCAAACTCAACAGCCAAGTATCTTACCATCTTGCCAAGGGAAGTTAAATTGCAAGATGTGAACAAATATATATACATAGCGCGTTGAAAGCTAAAAGAAAAAGAAAAAAAAGGTGAAAGAGCCAATGAAGCGTGACATGTGGTGGCTGGTGGTGAGCTTCCGACCTTGTGTTTTAAGTGTTAGTATAATATATAACATTGGCCATCATGTCTGCATTGTTAAGTTCACTACTCATTCTCTCATTTTTCTCAACAGCAATTTCCCTAAGCTCAAACTACTATGAAAAAACATGCCCTAATGTGGAATCACTCGTCCGAAAAGCAGTGAGGGACGCCGCAACAAATGACAAAAAAGTCCCCGCGGCGTTGCTTAGGATGCACTTTCATGACTGTTTCATAAGGGTAAGATAGGGAATTACTCGTGTCTTCTTTTCTATGTTCAAAGTTGCATCATTTTGTGTTGATTATATTGATTAACTGTTATGGTATGATCTATTTCGTAGGGGTGTGATGCTTCGGTTTTGTTGGATTCTAAGGGGAAAAACACTGCTGAAAAAGACGGACCTCCTAATGTTTCTTTGCACACGTTTTATGTCATTGATAACGCTAAGAAAGCAGTTGAAACTGCATGCCCAGGAGTAGTTTCTTGTGCTGATATATTAGCTTTGGCAGCCAGAGATGCAGTTGTGCCGGTAATAATATAAAACTTATACTATTTCAATATTTGTGGTTGATATCTTAGCTTTTACTCGTTTGACCCGCGAGAGATAGGACATAACTTGGCTCACTAATAACTAAACGGTCCCAAAATCGTCAGCCCAAGAAAATAAGGTGCGGTGATAAGCACCTTATTCCCCTCTAACAGAGGTCTTAGGTTCGAATCTAGGTTAGTTTCCTGTCATAACTTTTTGAAGGTCGCTTGTCTGACGCAAACTGTGATTTACCTGATCCTTTTCATTAGCTGGATATTGACGGGTCCCGTGAGTTTACTGAAAAAGGATTCTTTTAGAAAAAAAAATACATATCATGTTTTAATTACGTTGGTCCGTTTTAGCAAGTAAAACTAGCCTTGCAAATGTAAAAAACAGCCATCACTTATTAGTTATTAACCTTCGAGTGTCGGTCCTTCTTTTGACATTAACTATGACCATTAATGCACATTGTACAACTTAGATGGTAGAATGCTAAAATGAAAGTTACTCCATCCCAAGAGAATTGCAGTAGCTTTTATTTCAAGATATCCCACGGTCAGCATTTATGATACCTTATTTGAATCCACAAAATTCTTTACTGTTCCTTGATAAACAAAATAAACTTCATGTAGTAGTCCACTGTTCAAATCATGTGTTTGTAATGTTTCTAGCTTATTTTATACGTATCGTATGTAAATACTGTTATTTACCCGTATGTACAACAATATTATACAGTCCGGAGGGCCGCCTTGGGTTGTGCCCAAAGGAAGAAAAGATGGAAGAACATCAAAAGCCAGTGAAACCAGTCAACTCCCTGCTCCTACTTTCAACATATCTCAACTTCAACAAAGCTTTGCTCAAAGAGGCTTATCTTTAAAAGACCTTGTGGCACTTTCAGGTAACTTCAAGTCACAAAAGTCATAAATGTATTCTTTTGTACTTCTTTCACCCGAAAATATATGCAGCATTTCTCTTTTAATAAACTTTGAATCTAAAAGATTGATGGAAAAGTTCACTTACGCTGGATTGGGATGACCCAAAACACTTTTGTCCAAATATGTTACGTCTTTTTATTAAAAGATCATCTTATCTCATTAAAATCTACATCTTTGAATAAATTGATTAGGAGCGCGCTTTTATCCATTAATAATAACATGGGAATATTGTTTGACCCGTTTGAGTCGCTTCTTTTTAAGTTGTATTTAAAATGTCGGACATGTTTGACGCTTTGACCGGGTAGAGTTGTATAAGTTATATTTATGTATGTGCATACATATGTGTGTGTGTGCGCGTGTGTATATAGATATATCATTAGAAAACTGACAGAAGTTTGTGTATGTGCCTTGAATGAAGGTGGACATACTCTTGGTTTCTCCCATTGCTCATCATTCAAAAACAGAATCCACAACTTCAACTCCACAACAGATGTTGACCCATCAATCAACCCTTCATTTGCTGCAAGTTTAAAGACCACTTGCCCAGCCAACAGCAATGCAAAGAATGCAGGAGTTCCAATGGATCCTTCTTCCACAAGTTTTGATAATACATACTACAAACTCATCTTCCAACAAAGGACTTTATTTTCTTCAGACCAAGCTTTGCTCGATTCCCTGAAAACAAAACGTATGGTAGCAAAGTTTGCAAGCTCAAAAGATGCATTCAGAAAGGCATTTGTAAAGTCCATGATCAAGATGAGTAGCATTACAGGTGGTCAGGAGGTCAGAAAGAACTGTAGGGTCGTAAATTAGATGGCGTGAGGGCGTATACGTAATTTCAAGTGGCTAGAGTGATGTTGAATCTTGTTACATGTATATTCATTTTTTACGATAACTGAATATATGATACATCCCTCTTTGGAGCTTTCCAAGCCCACAACACTGCTTACCTTAGTATGCGAGAGCCTTGTGCACTGGGTTTGCTTTTTTTAGCTTTTAAAAGATTTGATCATATATGACAAAAGGAGAATAAATTCAAATGGATTTTAGCAGAGTTAAAAACATTTACATCTAAAAGAAATAAGTTCGAAGAAAAGCATATGGATACTCAATAAATCATATTAATTTGCTATGAGAAAATCTCACTTAAGTGTTGAAGTAGTTCATGAAAGTTTTATCACGCTCAAATCAAGATTATTCTGATGAAAACTAAATGTTTTATGATGGTATATTCGAAACTTAATAAAACATAATATGTAAAAAGTTGTAGAAGAATAACAACATATGTTTAAAATTAATTATTATTCTAACGCAAGCATACTTTAAAAACTTGTACAATACGCATAAGCAAAATTTGTGTTTTCATTTAAAGGTTTATGTTATTTTTCGGAATTTTAGTGCATATATATGATTGTAATAAGAGCAACATATATAGACTATAGTCACTAGTTTTGTGGTTAACCGATTTATGTATTTAAACTCGTTTTGGATGACTTTGACCCGTTCCTCATGTTTCATTTTCGTTTCATTTTATTTAATTCTTTAACTTAACCAATTTGATTCATAGGAGCATCTCACTTTTGTTAATATTTTAAAGACAGAAGTCCAGCATAACTAGTTTCCTTTCAATAAATATATCTTACCCAATTAATTAACTTTTAATAATCTATTCAAATTTCTTGCATACCCTAGTACTTATAATATGTAATAAGTTTAATAAAGTTTAAAACTCATTAAATAGTTATAAAATTTAGTCTATTGCATTAAGATAAAAATACTACATATTAAACATCAATTTAAAAGAAATTAAATAAAAATCACAATACTCAAAGGTTTATAAAATGGAAAACACGATACTTAATTTTGTTATTCATTATAAACAAAATTGTTTATATAATAGAAGACTTTATATGTTGCTATATATTATAAAAAATTACCAGAATTTAATATAGAAAATTCCATAATTATTTATATTAATGCAAAATGATGGCCTAAAAATATTTTATTATAATCATCAACTAACTTACATCTTATGTTTAAATAATAGTTTAAGAGAATATAGAAAGTGAAATTTGCAAGAAAATAGATCAGAAAAGGATATTGAAGTTCCTTTCAAGTTTCACCTACCAACTCAAACACTCAATGGTTCATGTCACATCACCACTTCCATTTTCTTTAAGAAAATATGTTGGAAAAGTATACTATTAGATTAATTTGGAATAAAGAATTTGAAACATATACCTGCATTTAACTTTTTTGAAACAGACATGCCATATTCTTTAATCGTTTCACATCTTAAATTAGAACAAAAAAGCAGCAGCCAAGTCTCAAAAGATAAATATGGCAAAATTTCCTACACAAATCATGATGAAACTCGCAACAATGAGAGAAAAAAGACAGGCTCCTACGTAACTGCTAAGACAAAACAAGATGATTGACTTCAACAATGATTTCTGATGAGAAATGGCACAAAAGTGCTGTATGACTAGTCTAAGCCGATAGATAATACATATGACATCTCTCAACGCATGCTACCCTCGCGCAAGACATCAATCATGTCATATATCTTCTTATCTGCTTTTGATTGGATCTGCATTCCAATCACAAGATTAGATCATTCAGCTCTTAAAATCGATTATGCAACATTCGTTAAGATGTGGTTGCATGTGCTTTTGTTGTGTTGGTGTTTACAAATTCCGATCAATCACAAGATTGGATCATTTAGCTCTTGAAATCCATTATGCAATAGTCAAATGAATCAGATATAAGTGGTTGGATGTGCTTTTTTGTGTAGGTGTTTACAAATTCGGATTGTTTTAAGAATGAATACATTATAATGATTAAAAAGGACCTTTACACCCTTTAATTGATGTGTTTCTTGCAGCAGGTATGATTGTATGAAACTGATTATCCAAAACACATTATTTGACCCCTAAAGAATTTTAGTTATCCAAAGACAGAGTTCACGGTCCAGTTGGGCCAGTTTTGATAAAAATTTGGGTCGAACCTCTAACTACGGTTTCAGGAAACGACAAGCTAAGGTAGCCGGGTTGGGTGGGTCGTCAGACTGGTTTTAGCATTTTAAGGGTTTGGTTTTGACAGTTTGAACCAGCTTTGTTTTGCAACATCATTAGTGTGTATTCAAAACTTTAAAATAATAATGACGGCTCATGAATATAATACATACCCATAATTATGTACTCCAAAAAACGAAGAAAAAAAAAAGAAAAGAAAAGAAAAGGTCTAAGGGCGGTTCGGTTTACACGACCGTTTCCATGTTCCAAACCATTAAACCGCCAACCCACCAAAACCAGACCGTATAAATCTCAAACCAGACGAATTGCTTTAGTCTGGGTGGTCCAGTCACTCTAAATGGGTTACGAACACCCCTAATCCAAACTTAGAAAGCCAGTTATAAACAGATAATCACTTGCATACCGAGACCCAAACACATAAGTGGCAACATGTTGAAGCCTAGAGGTCATGGGCGTTATGTTCTCTCGTAAGAGAAAAGACTAGATGATTAATGATTTTTAAAAGGGAATTTTACAGAATGTTTTTGCTACAAAGTATTTGTTATTTAACATACCTTCTTAGCAAGAAAAAGTGCAGCATCAATGGCACCTTCTGCATAGATTGATCTCCCACAAACATTGTGCTGAAACTCGAAAGAAACTCTACAGATATGATAAGTCAAAAAAAACAGAATTAGATCCCGTGAGAAAGATGTAAACCTAAAGATAAAAGTCAAACGCTTACGTTCCATCAGGAGATGTGAGATTATACATATGGAATGCATGGCCGTTGAGGTGCTCCTCCGGAACACCAACCATTTCAATCTGTTTCTTTGGATCTCGTATCAATTGTATCTGATATGAAATTGAGAAATTGTTTAAAAACTAAAATCAAGCTCGTTCTAGGTGTTGTTATGTCGTGAACATATATACTTTTGGTTAATGAAGTCTTCAATCATATATTATGATGAAAAAAAGTGTTATATCATGAACATGCCTGATCTAAGTCAAAGGAGACTCCAAGTTTCTGAAAACATGAGATGACAGCTTTTGCTGTTCCAGATGCATCCAATTTGGTAGCTTGATGAGATTCCATCACCTGTAAGGTTTTCGAAAACACAAGATCAACACGAGAAACAACCAAAACAAATAGAAAATTTATGAAACAAAGATTTAAAGGCAAACATATGGCATCATATCACTTACACACTATTGATTATAAAGAAATCAAGAATTCTAATTCTTAGCAATTTTAGCATATTATTCACACTGGTCTACTTACTTCTCAATAAAGCCAGCGAACAGTATGAACATCTCAACCTAAGAAATATTGTTCACTATCTAGACAAATAAAAAAATAAAAACCAGCATTGATGAAAATGATAACATTCATAACGTTGCAAAAGAATTGGCCTGGGGAATCGTTATCTTGCTCTCACGTGATAAGATTGCTTTTCTTAATTAAAAAACCATGTTACCATACTCAAAAGAAACTAATCATGGTATTTGTAGTGTCACACTTGTTTTAATCTAACTATGAGGGGGGTCGTTTCATAAAGTAACCTATCAATGATGCGAGCAATTTATCATAACTTGACATGTGATTTTGTCATTATTTTTACAAGCATAAACCAAAATCATCTAATACATAGAACACAGTCCAGAGCAGTGCTTCCCAAAATTCTAAGATTGAGCACCAGTAAGTAGGAGCCACTCTAGCATTAGAAAATTGAACCATAAAATTTTGCCACCAACAATGAGCTACGGTTCAAGAAACTTAACCATAGAATTGTGCCTAGATATGTACAAAGTCAAAATTTACATCCGACCACTATACTAAACTCATTACCTATGTGGCATCATTTAGAGCATATGGAGACAAGTACCTGTAGTTTATAGCCGGAGAATGCTCCAGGAAATTGCTTGGCCATAATTTCCATGGCTGCCAAAAACGCCACAACCTTCACAAAAGAATCGGCCAGGAAAACATAAATATCCCGTAAAAATAAAGCAACAAACATATTCAACATGCAATACCATAAACATCATTCACCTGTTTTCCCATCTGTGGAGAGATAACAGCATAAAGTTTCGCGTCTTCCACAGTTTTATACAAAAGATCCCTATCTCCACCAGTGGTTCCCATCACAAATGGCACTCCGCTTTTGCAATATAGCTCAGCATTTTCTGCAGAGGTAATAATTGCAGATGCAATAAACTAGCACACTAATATAAATCATATATATGACTTCTCTGTATCACAAGACTGCATGTTTACCATTAACAGCATTAGGTACTGTGAAGTCCACGACAATCAGATTTGGATACTCTTCAACAAGAGATGCAAGAGTCGTCTCTCTATCAGAGGGACCATGCACTTGAATATCTTTTCCTCCCACTTGAACCGTTTTCCCAGCATCGCTTTGAATCCCAAATGATGCTGGAACAATATGAAGCCCTGCAGATATTCCTGCTTCAATAACCGCCTGGCCCATTTTCCCCATACAACTATTGACCTAAATAGATTTACAAGTAAAAATGAATCAGCTTGCAAGCATAATAATAATAAAAATTAGCAATTGAACGCTGCACTGTCGGAAAGGGTGTAAAGTACCATGATTGGAAGAGCAAGATCATTAGCACGAGCCAGATGCTTCTCATCAAGGCTCTGAACCGATGCGTTTAGCATAGCCGATATTGAGAATGCGCGCCTTTGTGATCTACTAAAAGTAACATATGTTGATGATCTCCTACTCCTTGACAATGAGACAAGATTCTGCTGACTTCCAAGTAGATTCACTGGCGCTTCAAGAACAAAAGCCATTCCGTTTGTCTATAAACAATCCTATTTACAAAATAGCATACATCTTAGCAATTACATCAAGTAAATTTCTAGGGTTTTACAACATAAGGTATAGATAGACAAATTGATGTGGTTTGTGTTAATTGCAGTTCTTCACATCAACAAATGTTAATTTCTGAATTTCATCTAAAGTTCAATACCATAACCCTTCTTCTCTGGAAGCGTGAATTATATAATCTACATTAGCTCTCAATTATTTGCAAATTATCCGAGTTATTAAAACAAAAAGGCATTAAAGGTTTGTGCAACATGAAGGAAGCTCGACGATACCTGTTGAGTTGCAAAGAGCCGTTTGGACGACGGCGACGGCGACGGCGACGGTGAAGGCGGAGGGGACGGCGGTTGTGTCTGAATGGATATGCAAAGGCAACGCCGGAGGGGATAGTCGACGAAGTAGGTGTGATATAGTGAAATCTTAGTGGTTTATCCAAGGGTTTCTCCTCCAGAGGGGGCATAAAAACGGGTTCGGACCCGACCGGATCCGGGTACGGGTAGTACCCGATAAAAGGTGTACATGGGTTGGACCCGTTTAAACCCGTAGGGTTGGAACCGGTTTCAGATTTTAAGTTTTTTAACGAACCCGACACGAACCGAACCCGAACCGGACCCGGCCCAGTTGAACCCGATTTGAACCCGGTATTGAACCCGATATTGAACCCGTTATTAAACGTACACACAAGAAAAGAAAAAAAAAGAAAAAAAAAAAACTAAACTAAACTAAACCCAGTATTAGACCCAGTTTCAGACCCGACCTAGACCCAACCCTACCCTAATCGGGTATAACAGGTAGGGTTTTCAAGCAGGTGAACTCGACCTAGGTTCATATCCGGTTTCGCCTCAACCCACGTACAATAAAACCCGATTGGACCGAACTCGGTTTGTACCTGGTTTCGGGTACGGCCCAAAACCCGACTTACCCACCTCTACTTTACTCTAGGGGTCTCCCTTGTGACAATGGATCACGTGAGGCAAACATGAGTTATACGGTTCCTATGAATTATCCATCATATGGTATGTATATTTTTATGAGTTAGTTCAAGTAATTTTCTCTCATTTCACTTTAATTGGTTTTTAAGTATGAGAAATTATAATAAACGTTATCAACGTAACAAAAAAAGTTCCTGATAAGAATGAATGATTATCTATTATGTTAAATTTTTAAAAATAATCAAAATGTCCTTAGATGAAAACAAAAAAACAAAGAGTAAATTACAAATTGTGTTTTTTGAAAATATTAGAAATTGCAGATTGTATCCTATAAGAAAGAAAATTACAATGTATGTTCTTACGTTGGAACTTTTGCACAAATCAAGTTTTTTATATTAACTTCCTTATAAAATCTTATCAACTATTGTCATGTGCCCTTCATGTGAGGGGCATTTCTGTCTTTTTACGCTCAAGTCCTAATTTCTATAAGTTTTCTCTTCCAATTCATCGCTTACACACCCATCATCACCTCCACCACCGGACATCTCCTTCCCCGATGACCATCGCGCTCAACCACCACTATCGGACTTTTTCTTCGATCTCATATCTTTCCCTAAACCACCACCACCCTTGTGACCAGTGCACACAACCACCACCACTACCATCAATCGCATGTCTTCCCCAAAACCATAGATCCCTATAATTAGAAATGTGAGCTAAAGAATGTTTGTAATAAAAACTTATATTAAATTACAAAATTTATTTTTATGCATATACCTACTTTTCCTTAATCTTTATTAATCACATTGGAAGTATTTTTAAGGAGCTTGTAACACTTTACGTCGTTTACATTAACTTGAGTTAGATTTTCTATCAAAGTTTTTATAAATTGACCAAACTACCACTTCGGACTTGTATTTAAGATATTGAGGTGGGGAAAGAAAAAATTGTCCCACCCAAAATTATGAAGAGCTTGTGATTTAAAGCCAAAATCGTTGGAGAAAACAAATTGTCATAGAAGAAGAAGATGATGAATTGTTGCAAAGGAACATGATGATGATGATGATAATGAGACCTTCACTAAACAACTACTGATGTATACTATAATTACATAAAAAGGATGAGTTTTATCGGTGGAATTTTCTTTACCGAATACATCTTCTTTTTATTCAATAATTGTGAGACGATAGTGGGTTAATGCATTTTAGATGTATCGTGTGGGGAACTGACAGTTTTGTAATAAAAACAAATTAAAACCCCTTCTGTATCTCCATTTTAAGCTCTTTATTAGCATCCTATGATAAAACTTAACTCTACTTGATTTTAACTTTTATAAATTGATGTTCCAATTAGGGTTTGTTTTGTGTGTGTGTGGGGGGGGGGGGGGGGGGGTTAATAAGCAAAAAAGGTTTGGGGCGACCAGTTAAACCGACGCGAGTGAGGGTTTTCATTTAAAATGCACCCACTTCAAACCCAAAATCAAACAACCCTTGGCATCAATTGATCTACAACTATGTTTCTTCTTCAATTGCAACCCCATAAAATTGATGTACATCAACCCTATTCACACATACCTTCTTTGTTTTTTTTAGTTTTATCTTCCAAAACAACCACCAAACCCTATCATGTGTTATCGTATTAAGAAGACAACTTATTTGATTTTGTGAATGGGGAGCGATCAATCTCTTGAGTAGAGAAAGAATGAAAGCTTGAAACTAGAAACTCAATGGTTCTAGTCGCTAGCTTCACCATTATCGTCTTCTGTTATGTTGGGGTGGTGACGGCGGAGCTACTTGATACGGTGATAGAGTTGATGGTGGTTATCGTGTTTTATAATTTTTTTTCTTTTTTTTTTTGGTTTTTTAGTTGTTTTTAACCTTCTATTATTTGTAATATTATCAATGTTTTAATAATAAAATTAACATTCAAGGTTACCTTAAATCTCAATAAAAATTTGTATTTTTTTACGATCCGAGTTCCTAAGTCATCATTTAAAGAGTATTTCCTTAAAGTGTTGGTCAAAACTTTACAAATTTATGTGTGGACCCATTGTCCACACATTTATATGAGACTAATTGACTAACAAGCCCATCCTATCTAATGAGTAAAATATATATCAGAAAAAAAGACTTACTATTCTACTTTATAAAAACTTTCATTCCAACTCATTAAACCTTTTTCACTTATCATTTACAAAATATGCATTATCATTAAATAAAATAACTTATAATCATATTAAATAAAAATATTTTTTAATCATCTTTATCTTAATCCAATATTTGATTAAACAAATTATGTAAAATTATCGACCTATCTTAGACAATTCATGCGAAATTTGATCACATATCATCTGTATCTTAATCCAATATTTGATTAAACATATTATGCAAAAGAGTTAAAATGCCATTTTCATCCCCGACGTTTAATTTAATTTGCCATTTCAATCCAAAAATTATTTTTTTGCCATTTCAGTCACTTTAGTTTACTAAATGTTGTCATTTTCATCCACTTCACTAACACCGTTAAAACTCTGTTAAAACTCCGTTAAATGTGAGGGTATTTTAGTTTTTTTCAACATCCTAATTATTCAATTAAAACAAATTAATCAATTAATATTCAATTAAAACTAAAAAAACACATGAAACGACTAGTGAGACCAGACGATTTGATTTAAAAGTTTCGATTAACTCTAACCCATGTTGTTCGATTGAGGGTGCCGTGGGATTTCAATAAATCTTCACGTTTTGTTCGAACGTATACCGTTATTTGATTGAGTTCTGTTGTGGGATTGATGTTTGTTGTTCACATACTTTATCTGATTGAGGTCTTTAATTGATGTCTTTGAACGTGATAATTCAAACCTCAATAGAACAAAACGTGACAACAGTAGACCTCAATCGAACAACAGTACGCATTCAAACAAAACGTGAAGATTAATTGAAATCTCACAGAAGACATTAATCGAACAACATGTGTTAGAATTAATCAAAGCGACCGGTCTCACGAGTCGCTTTATGTGTTTTTTAGTTTTAATTGAATATTAATTGATTAATTTGTTTTAACTGGATAATTAGGGTGTTGAAAAAGACTAAAATACCCTCACATTTAACAGAGTTTTAACGAAGTTTTAACAGAGTTTTAACGGTGTTAGTGAAATGGATGAAAATGGCAACATTTAGTAAACTACAGTGACTGAAATGGCAAATTCAACTAAACGTCGGGGACGAAAATGGCATTTTACTCTATGCAAAATTATCAACGTATCATGGTATTAAGATTGTCTAATTCTCATTTAGAAAGATGCAAGTTAAATCATTAAAATACATATACGCTTATTTTAAAAGTAAAATATACTATAGAGTAAATAATACGTATTCGTACACTAAAAAAAATATCATTCAAGATAATTACTTTTAATATTTTTATTTAAATTAACTTATAATATAACTAGCTTAAGTACCCATGTGTTACACGGGTTGAAAAAATTAAAGTAAAAATAATTATAAATTATCAATTACTATTAATAAATGTAATATATGCACATCTGAAAATAGATTAAATAAACGTGTATACATATAAATTACATGAAAGAATTAAATACATAGAAAATAAGATTAATGTTTAAAAATTTCTAAAAACTTTTTTTGTATACAAAATTTTAACCAAATTCAGTCAATAATTTCTCAAATTTAAGAAACCATCTTTTTTAGAAAGTTCTCGTGTATTATTGTGCCTTGTAATTAAAAATATAAAAATTAAAAATATATAGAAATATGTTTTTATAAGATAAATATTAAAAAAAAATAAGATAACAATTAGATTAATTGAACAACACATCCTCGTCAACCATAATAAACTCAATAAAGTAAGTTTCTACCGTATTGTTATCATTGATTGCTTCCATAAACGAATCACACGAATCTTGATTGTATAATCACGACATGATATGTCAAAATTCTTTTAAAAGTTGCTTCTGATACTGATAATTTTATGTTGAGCAATATAATTTGATAGTTAATTGATAATGCATAAACCAATATACATAAATAAAAAAAATAAACGAAGTGAAGGTTATGAACGTATGATGAAAATTATCAATATTAAGGTTTACCATCAAAAATTTGTTTTTTAAATCAAAGTGTACGTAATATTGTAATTGAATGTATAAGAAAATAAGTCAAATATAATTATTGTGTGCATAATAGAGAAGTAAAAGAAGTTTTTTTGCATAATACTTGTATTTTTTGATCATAGAAAAAATCATTTTGTATAATTATTAATGATATTGATAGTGGTAGAGCAATAATCAGAAAAAAAAAAAAGTTATTTATATATAATAAAATAATTGTATAATAATATCTAATACAAACAAATATCATACGATATTGTTGGAATATAAAATATTTTCAAAATCTGAAATTATAACCCAAAAATCTTGGATTGATTGTTATGTTTGGAAACTAAAATTTGTGAATTGCATATGCTTCATCTTAATATTCAAATTATTAGTTTTAAATTATAAATTTTACCTAATTTACTTAATTTTTTAGATAAAATCTTGGATTGAATTTCATATTAAATTTAAAATTTAAAGTTTGTAATTTCCATTTCAATCATTAAATTTTAAAATCTAATTTAGAATACTATTTAGTTAGACATTAAATACTCTTTAAATAGGATTAACGAGTTTTCTTTTAAATCACATTGCTAATAAAACGTCACGTGACAAGCATATGCTATAAAGGTGCCGTGTGGCAAGATACTACTTAAAATTATGCCACACGGCTGAACCCCTTTTATTTATTATATATAGGTTAGAACCTTTGTGATATACTGACTGAATAAATAAGAAAATACGAAATGAAAATTTTCATAATTTATATATATTTAAATAATATTTTGTATACAACATTTTATATTGTATTTATAATATTACCATCTTTATCTAAGCTTAATAGCTTTAATGTCTTTGCTTTATATTGTATCAATATTTATATTTTATTATATGGATCTCAAAAATAATTAAAAAATTTTGTTAAAATCACAAAACGCATCAATATAAAAACATTTACTATTTGATAATTAAAATTATTAAAAAAATTTATAATTATTGAGCTTATCAAATATTTCAAACAACTTCAGTATGTGTAATCAATTATTTAGTATAAATAAATTAATTTAGAAAGTCAAATATGGATGTTGACTTCAAAATTTACCCACACATTAAACCATTTAAGAAGGAACAGTAATAATAATTTATTTTAATGATTGGAAAACCACTTTACAAAGTGGCTGGAGTTATTGTTTCTTTAAGGAAAAAAAATATTATTTCCGCCACAAAAATGGCATTTAATAATATTATATAGTGATAAATTACAATTACTATTTTTTGTTAGGGAGCCGCCCAAAAGTTTTCATGTTTTTTTGTTTTTTTTTTATATATATATATATATATATATATATATATATATATATGTATGTATGTATAAGTTGACTAGTGTTTGAGTTTAGGTGGTTTTGAAGTTAGTGTATCTGATTAAAGACAATCAACAATCAATTCTACAATAAACTACGGTTACTCGTGTAAAGACATGCCTCTGGTCAAATAATATATGTCTTCGTTTGAAGGTAAAAAAATCAAGTTGGCCTACGCTTTGACAAATATTTAGTTCGGAAACGAAGCGCGATAATTGTGGTCTATATTTGATCACGATGCGTCCGGTGCAACCACAATTGACCGTCCTGATATTGAGCCTGGTTAATATTAAATTCTTATCGCGAAAATTATTTTGTTTAGTAGGATTGTATAACGATTATATTGTTTTGGTAGTCTTAAAAAGGCTGAGTAGTCAATGATGATGGACCTGTGTACAGCAAAGACGTGCCGCTATTTTGCTAATATGTATGTTATAATGGTTTCGCTGCCATTCGATTCTACGCATTGATTTAAAACGTACGAGATCAGATCTGTTCGTCATCTGTACCGTTTTATCTATAGTTATGATGGTAAAACTGACCACCACACGCGCAACGCGCCTTGATGACTTTAACTAGTATTATAAACTTTTGTTTGAATCACTGTTATAATTAGTAAAAAATTATTTAATAATTAAAATTAGTAATTAATAATAAAATAATAAACATAATCTAAAATAATCATAGTATATGAAATTAATTTAAACATATTGATATTTGTTAAAGTTGAATAACTATTAGTTGCTTTCGGATTTTTATAAAATATAAAATAAACATTGAATGACCATAATCAAAAATGGATTTTGACAAATCGTTGATCAAAAGATGATCAAAATCCACGGATAGTTTATCATCAATACTAATTAATAATTTGTTTTTTTTAAGTACTATACAATCTTGTTCATATTTTATTATTTCTTTTGAAAATCAAAACCATAAAATAGTTCATCCTAAATTGATTTTGGAAATCAAATATAGATTTTAAAATTAATTTATATATAGTATGATTCAATTTTAAATTTCAAATTTAGATTGAATTAAGAAAACTAAAGAAAATAGATGTCATAACTGTGTATTTTATACTTAATTAATTGTATTTGAAAAAAAATCAATACCAATCATGAAACATAATTTTAACAAGAAAATGTAATAAGAGATGCTTCTAAATTATTCTTTAATTATATAGTATAGATTATACAGTATAAATATAAAAGATATAAATATAGATAAAGATACTTTTAAACATCATGTCTATCTTTTATGAAATTTAAAATCAAAATTCAATCTCTAGTAACTAAATTATAGAAAGGATAATCTCAACTCCAAGTAAAATTCCTTAAACCCAAGGGAATTTCATCACTTTTCCACAAGAAAAAACCGGGTAATTTCCGAGGGGAAGCATCACAATTCACACACCCCTCCGTCTCTATTCGTACGTGTGAAAACTCTAGCCACCGGAATATTCTCCGATCCGACGAACCACCTCATACCTTCCTGCTCAATAATCGCATTCTCCGTTGATTGACTGTTGGTATACTCTTCTTCACTTCATACACACTTGTAACTTGTTTTGTTTACGATCGTTTGTTTTGTTTTTGATTATGAATATCATCGATCGTTGATCAGCTTTCGTGCGAGGTATCGTGTTGTTCGAGTTTGATCACTGGTGGTATTCGTTGAGATTGTTGTGATTGAAATCATCTACTGTAATGGCTTCTGTAAACCTCGAGTCCGGTGACGGTAGCGGCGACGGTTGTACGTCGCCGGTACGTTCGCCGTGGATTACGATCGGAGGTGGTGATTGCGGGGAGTTGTGTCCACCGGTGGTTTCTGTTGCTTCTCCAGCGGCGGCGGCGGCGGCGGCGGGGTCTTCGTCGTCGTTTGTTCAGGAGCAAATCGCGGAGGATTCATGTGATTGGTGTCCGCCGGAGACGGAGTCAGGGATTGGATGTGAGCGTGAGGGTTCCGGCAGAGGTGGTGGTGGTGGTAATGTGGTTAAGAAGGAGGTGTGGTGTAAACCGTTGAACGTTGTTGAGGTGGTCGGTCCGGTTATGGGTGCGAGCTCTTGGCCTGCTCTCGGAGAGTCTAGTAAACGTATTGCTAAATCGTCTTCTTCATCGGAATCGTTACAAGCTCTTTGTGAGGGATCATTGGTGCCTGCATTACAGGTAATCGTACTATTGTTATTCCGTTTGAATTGTACGATCATCGATTGATTATTGTTGCTTAGTTTTACAAATGTCAGCAACGCTAAACTTAGGTTTATGGTGGATAACGTATTAGGGCTATGGGATTGACATTATTTGTGTTTCATCATAGGTGACTGGAAATTCATATCCTTCATCGCATAAACCTGCAAGTGTGGATCCTACTTTGACTGCAAATCATGTGACAAATTCTGGGCAGAGGTCGATGAGGCGAGGCGGTGGGACTTCGGGTGTGTATTTATCAACAAACAGAGGGGTTTCTCGGGGGTCACTGGAAAACCAAGAACCAAAAGATGAATCTCAGGCTAGTTCCTCTGGAAAACCTGCTATTGCTTTGAATTCTTATCCAAAAGACCATACAAACAAGGAGTCAACAAGGGGCGGTTTTGGATCGCAAACGAATAGTAGTAATGACAATCACTATCAGCGGAATTCTTATCGTAGAGGCAATGGTGGGCCGCATCCACGCGGTGATGGTTCTTACCATCATAATTATGGTGGTAAACTGGGTCAGGGTCAGGGTCAGGGTCGTGGAAATCAGGCATGGAATCAACAGAGAAACTTTAACAGGGATTCTAACATGCATTCTCAGAGGGGTGGTATCCGCAGGGGTGGTTACACGCAACCATCTGTGCATAATTTAACTCCATTTGTTCAGCCATCGATGCACCTGCCACCGCGACCATTGGGCAACAATGTCCTGTACCCTGGTGAGTATTTGTTAGTTGGTTTTATGTAATTTTCAAATATTCATTTATTTATCTATTTTCATTGTATGTGATGCTTTATATGTACTGGCAGATGTTGCATCTGGTATGATTTATTTTCAAGGTCCACATGTTCCGGGCCCATTGTATTTTCCTACTCCAGATGGACCAGATCCTTTGCATGACAAGATAGTGAAACAAATCAACTACTATTTCAGGTTCTTCATCGACAATCAAATTTAAAATGCTTATCTTGGTTTATTGTCATAAAACTTCACCTGCTGATGTATGTAAAGAGTTAACAGTCAACCTTTCTACTGTTTTTGTTTTTTGCAGTTATGAAAATTTGGTTAAAGATACATACTTGAGACGATGCATGGATGAACAGGGCTGGGTTCCTGTTAGTTTAATTGCAGGATTTAATAAAGTGAGTACGTATTTTTTTTAGTTTAACTGCCTGCTTATAGAAAATGAACACAAAGTTAGCATGATACTGGTTACATCATTTGTCCTTATAAATCTAGCCTTTCTTTCTTCAAAAGTTGACTTTTCAATGAAATTGTTTCACTGACTTCGGTTGATCATTATGTTGTCGCCTTTGATAATATTTTTTGTATGCCTTGAGTTACAATGCTTTATCATCATAACTGTGTTTTATTGCATCACTATGACACTATTGAAATCTGACTTGCAAGATTACAATGTAAGCAGTTGTATATGTTATTTGTCTTGAAGTTATACCTTGACTTTGTTGACCTTTTATTGGTCAAATTATAAATATTTCTTACAGAACTTTTGTGCAGAAATATAATTAAGTGCAGTTTGCATCATTTACTAGGTTTTCTTTTTGTTTGTCCAAGAGGGAGGGCCTTGGAGCAACTAGTATGGTTGCTACTTTGTGACCTTGAGGTCATTGGTTTGCCCATTCCCACGTACCCCCCAAACAAACATATCATCGTAGTCAAAGTCTCAGGTTGCTAAGGGCTTGTATGTCATGCAAAAAAACACAGTGATCGGAAAATTTAAAAACTATATGGTAGGCATAGAAGTTAAATTTTATATAAGTATGTGTGTGTAAGCAAAGATTATCTTAATTGCATATGGCTGCCCTTAGATTCTATAAATATACATTGAACTTAACTCGATGAATAAAATGATGCTTAGCTGCAAAACCATAAATATAGCAAGTGGTCACTTTAACCTCTTTTGCTTACGGAAGATAAGTTACAATCTACAGTCATATCCTTGAAAAGGCATATAGTGTAATAATTTGAAAACAATCTTGCGCTCGCCAGAAGTGCTTGCCTTGTGTCTACCTACGCCTCACATGAGCGCCTAGCGTCTCCTGTGTCAAGGACATCTTATCACATGTTTAGAACTTTAATGGCTTTCACATGTCATTAATTTTTGTTGGGCATTTTCATCCTTAACCTATTATTTAGGATTAAAAAGGATGTATTATATAGATGCTGTCTCTAATTTCTTATATAATACATCAAATATAGAGCAAGTTGAGCCAAGGCTTGATTTTGATTCACCGTCTGTTAATTTGAACCTTCATGCTAGTTTCTATTTTCTCGACATATCGCACCTAAGGAAGCTCATTTTGTTAATATTACTTAAGCTGTGTTTGACACCTTAAATTATTACTTTATCTTTAATTTTTCATGTGGATAGACTAATGATCATTTTTTTACTGCAGGTTTCGAGTCTGACTGGTAATGTTCAGCTTATACTTGATGTAATGCAGAAATCAACTGTTGTGGAAGTTCAGGTGTGCATTATTGTTGTTTAATTCATTCAATTCTGCTAACAAACTTTGTTTTCTTATTCTCGTTGGGAAAACCTTAGCTGTAACACCCTTTCAGCCTTTATTTCTAGACAAACAATTATACCCTTCAACACCGCCAAAGTGAGCTGTTTATCTCTAAATCTTGCTAAAACAGAAATGGGGTCGAAAGTTGCTTGAAGTGTACTTTCAATGCATAAACCTTATAAATCGTTTTATTTTAAAAGTTATATTGTTAGTGAAATAATTTATTTTATGTATTCATATTTTGACACTAACCATTTATAAAATGATTTTGATTGGCAAAAAGTGTTTTAAATCAACCTGACCCGTATGACATTACCAGCTTTGACTCGTAACCAACCTGTTTTCCACCTCCATTTGTATGGCATTTGATTTGATAATTTACCAGCATGTTACAAAGTTCAGATTCAGAGGTGATTAAGATATTGATATTGCAGGGTGACAAAATGAGACGGCGAAATGACTGGACAAGGTGGCCTATCCCTCCAGCCGTTGAAGATTCATTGGGGTCACGGCTTCAGGGTATTGGGTTGGATGAGCGGATTGTGTAGCCAATTGCAACAAGGTGGAGGTGACCAGGCCCCAATGGCTTAAGTGAAACATGAGTCAAATCAAATGTGATACATATATAAACCATAAAACACTATTTTTGAAAGGGGAAGACCTCGATGATGATGCGCGCTATCTTGGATTTCCATGGAGATTCAGTGGTAGATGAAAATGATGTTTTGAGAGGCACCAAAAACCAAAAAAATCAAAAAATCAAAAAACCAAAAAACAAAAAAAAAAAAAACAAAAAACAAAAAAATCCAAAAAAATCCAAAAAAAAATTATATTAATAGATTTTGACTTTGAAGATTTTACTTTGGGTTTGTTGGATGATTTTTTTTAGACTTCTTTTTGAAAAAAAAAACTTATATACATCAATATCTGTGTATGTGTTTGT
This sequence comes from Flaveria robusta, assembly GCA_025506415.1. Lineage (NCBI taxonomy): Eukaryota > Viridiplantae > Streptophyta > Magnoliopsida > Asterales > Asteraceae > Flaveria > Flaveria robusta. Next base: position 17,501,320 of record CM046469.1, on the reverse strand, counting down.
GTTTTTTCTATTGTGGTTGCTTATTTTTTAGATGATATGGAGGAAAAATTTTGTTGAATCTTCCTCCAAGCTTGTGCAGGTCTGTTTCTAACCTGAATGTGGTGCAGGTTGCCACCTCCTTAACAGGTGTATGGTTTTGTGGGATGCAGTTGTCTTTGATCATGAATCTGCAGGTGGTGTCTGTGTTTCATGACTTTATCACCTCTTGCACATGGCTTAAATGAAATCAGGAACCATTGAATTTATTGGTTGGTGAATACATTGTTTGTCGAATAGTTAAGATATTTTATTCACATATGAATAAATTATTTCTAGAACTATTCAGATATTGCAATGTGTATTTACTAGTGAATAAAATGGTTTCTGAATTTTATAGATTTACAATATAAATGACCGACTTCCCAATGTTCTTTCTAGTGTAAGTCTGGAGAAAGCAGATCACTAAGATCTCATTTAAAACCATGAATCATACTAAAGGCTTTGTAGCGTAATGGTATATGAAATGCGCATGTCAAGAGGTTGAGGGTTTAAGTCCCACAATAAACAATAACATAGATTTAAGAGTAGTATTAGATTTACGTGTTTGTCATTAGAAAAATAAATACTAATAGAAATCTATAATTTGTGTTTGCTATAAGTCGTTTCATGATGTGAGAATGAGTATAATTTGTGTTAGGTTTTTTAGTTTTTTTTTATCAAGTTGTTAGCACTAGTTAATCTTTATATATAATTGTGTGATGCATCGTAATTTTTGTACTGAGCTAATAAAAAGAAATCTTTGTTGCGGCTTGTGAAACCATGTCGAATTCTAGTGTTGATTTACTGCTTTTCATGTGTGTGTAATAGTGTTTCACTGTGTATACCCAACAACTAGAGTTTATCATTTTATATATGAATAAACTTCAAAAAATTCTTTTTCATCTTTTTGTTGTTTGATACCATCTGCTTGGAGAAGAAAAACATTCTACATCGTAGGTCATAGAAATCCTGCTTTCATCTTCATCTCTAATTGCTTGATATTTGTTTAGAAAATGACTTATTCCTCAAGGGGAACACAAGACTCGATACGTAAGAGAATACAAATATTCACTGAATGTTATGATTAACTAAAACAAACAATTTTTTTCCTTGAAAATTCCACACTCCAAAAATTCCTCTTTTGCTATGTTGAAACCAAGTATCGTTGTGAACTCTATGATACATTGTTGTGAACCACCTTGAACTCTATCGATATCCATCATGACATATATCGCGATCCATTGCCAAACATGTAATAAAAGAAACAACCAAAGGCCTAAAGTTGTTATAAAATAGACATTTTAAACTTCGGAGTATACTGCAATTTTTGTCCCTGAGCTTTACCCCATAAACAAGGTTTCATCCCTGCAACTTTACAAGATCAAAAAACATCACTCACATTTAAGTTTCTCCCTCATTTTTCATCCCTGACACCACTGCCCGTTTAAATTGTTAACTTAGACGCTAGATGACAATAATACTCCCACAGTTTTCGTACTATATTAACAAGCTTTTTATCTGGTCAAATGGACTGAAATCAATTCTAACCCATTTCTAAAAGGATCAAAGTAATCAAATGAATTTCAACCCATTTATAAACAGGTCTAAGCATCCAAATAAGTTTTGATTGATTTCTAAACGGGTAAAACCTTATAATTCAAAAAAGAAAAATATTAGTATCAAACTTTAGTTCATTTTTACAGGGTACATTATGAAGTGTTTAGTTTTAAAGTTGCAATAACTGTTTTACAAATGCACATTCAAACCCCTCCTATGAATTCTTCTTTGCAATTCCAGACCTGCTTTGACTATTTTTTTAACTGCCAATTTCATCAAGCTAACAAACTGAAAATTAATCAGTTAACTGGGGGAGTGTTCTAATATTCAAACAATAAGCTCTCGAAACGAAATAGGCGCACGATTTGTTATGCAAATGATTTATACTGCAAACTGTTCAAGAGTTGAGCATATTAACTAGTAAATTTAGAAAGAATACAAACAAAAACAATAAAAAAGAACTTTTACACTTGTTTCAATCTTGTGTTGTCTTGTGATCGTTTTTTGAGTCACTACGTGTGTCCTCTGTTTCAATGATCTCTCCGTCCCTTGGGACAAGACATGGGATGCCGTCTACTATCTGATTAACACACAGGAAGTCAAATTTTACAATGGTACCCCTATTAAGGTATCCAAGATTCCACCATAAAAAAAAAATATGTGGATTCTAAAGGTGTATTATCCATAAACATGGAAATGGAAATGGAAATGGAAATGGTAATAGTTGTAGACTTGTAGTCTATATTGGTACCAATACAAAATATTAAAACAAGATTAGTAGCAATGTTCTCAGTGGCATAATGATAAAATTCACTGATTTGTTAAGTGTGTTATGCTTTTAACAATTATACATATTGCTTAGTCCACAGTATTGTTTTAACATCTACACTAGTATAAAACTTAGAGAAAATCACAGAAATAGCTATTTTCCAGGTGTGCACCTCTATGGACATGTAAGAACAATTTCACACCTATAGCCATAACATAAGCGACTATAGTATAAACTATAAAGTTGTGTTTATACTTCTATTTGCATGTCATCTTTTATTCCAATAATAGTATATAAACCGTGAGTTGTGCGAGCATAAAAATATACATGCGTGTATCTCATATGCACATCATTTTATATGGGCGCACGAAAGTGCTTTTCTCTTAGGTATACGTGAACCTCAAACACAGATACTAGAATCAAATTTATGTATCATTTACTTTTGGTATGGTTTTCTATCCTATCATTGGATGTAGCCTCTGATAAGCTAGTAAAAGCATATACCCGACCAAGGTGCCGCGTATGTCATGGCTACGGGTTTGAAATTCATTTGACATGGTGCATGGATAAAACATTGGCAAATGGCTACTTTTATGATTTTCTCAAAAATTAATGGCATAAATACTCAAAACATATCAATTATCAATATCTAATTTAGTCCTATTTTAAGCTCAACTAGAAATTTTTAGGCTAATTTCAAAAATTCGGTAGTTGGTTACATCTTCTTATACAAAGTTTGAGCTCTATTGGTTCTGCCCTTGGATCACCTCTTTAGAACACTCATTACAAGTTAGAGTTGGGGCTTACACGTGAGGAAGTACGAGCTGCTACAAACTATCCAATTAACCATGCTCGACAAAACAAGCTTGATTTGAGTTCAGCACGAGAAGCTTTATTGCCCTATTAGCCATCAACTAATAATATGCACATACACCAGACCAGAAAAATCTTTATAAGAACTTAAAATTCAATTCGAGTTCTTATAAGTTATAACCAACCCCACTCAGGTTATAAGTTTTGAGATTGTACTCAAACGTTATAAACCGAATTCTTAATAAAGACTCAAGGTTGCTTATAGCTGCCCTAATACCCTAATTGAGTGCATTGTGCTCAAGAAATGCATATTGTTGCATCCAATCAGTATCTAAATCAAACTTACTTCTAAGTTTTATACAACGAAAGAAAAGAAATTGTATAATTTCAGCAAGATTTGCATAGCAAAAGATGCAGAATTGATGAAAGAAAAAGGGGAATTAAAAACTCACCGGAAAGGACACACCGATCGCATCACTTATCAGGGAATTCGATTTCTCACAAACCCTAAAACAAAAAACGATGGCGTCAATTGAAAGCTACATATATGTGTGCATTTGATTTGGGTAATTGAATTGAAGAAAGATGAGAGTACCTTAAGGGTTGTTTAGAGAGAGGACATACGAGTATCTCTGATAGAGTCTTGCTGATTTCAACTACTCTGCTTCCTCTCACCATTTCTCTTCTTCTTCTTCCCCCTTTTGCTTCGATATGACGCTTTTATTTTCCAACTATTCAGGAAATTTTCAATATTATATTATGTTATATTAAACGTGAGATTAGCCTATTTGACGGAGGCTTTCTCTTAAAGAGTAGGTCTTAAGTTCAAACCTAGACGTGATGTAATATGAAGTACTTTATGATTAAGAGTATGATAGATTTACCATTAAAAAAAATTGTGAAATTCTAATATTAAGCGTGTTGTAAGAATACAGATTTTTATCATCAACTGTTTAAACATTTGATACAGTTTATTGTTTTTTAAACCCAATTTACTTGTTCGGGTCAGAGGTCCGTTGCTTGTTTCCTAGCCGGTTTGATTCAATGTCACCGGTGGAGAAAGAAGAAAAGATTTAGCGGAAGAGGCCTTAGTCTTGACGACCAAAATTTAGCTGATTTAATGAGAAACTCATAGTTAAATATGCGTGAACGAAAGTAAACAATTATAGGTAGGGTGGAGTTTAACATAAGATGACATACATATGTACATGATATAGAATAAGGAAACAAGTCATATGTTATACAAAATGTTAAATCCATCATGATAACTTTACGGGGAAGCAAAAACCAAAAAGTTAAAAGTTCATCACCACAAGTATTAACAATGGCAACAAGCATATAATACTACTTTTCATATTCAAACATCTATTGAACTTCATATGATGAGCTTTAGGATTCCATCCATTGAGAGGGTGGGGGGCTTGTTTTTGTCTTCTCAGGACCTGCAAGTTTCAGTTCTAACCCACATCAGCACATAATGATTCTACACAAAAATGACAACAATCCTACGTCTCACAAGAAAATTACCAATTTACGCTTTCTCATCATTATTTAACTTAAAAATGTAAATGCGGCATACCATGAATTCCACGCATCTCAACTTCACGCAATTCTTGAACAAGGGCGCAGCAGCAGCACATGACATGAGAAAGAAAGTCATCACACCACCCACCCTGTCAAATGCGGTACGTCAAGTCCCCAAAGTTAATTTTTAATGCATAAATATTATATTAATATTGAAATAACATATAACTTTTGTAAATCATATTTGATGCTTATTAGTTATAAACCATATCAAAAGTTGGCATTGATGTGTTATTGAAAAGGTACTGTGATATTGAGGGTCTTCCTAAGCTTCCTCCTGATGCAACAAGTATAGCAACAGCATGATAGTATTAACGAATAAGCCATCAGCTCATTGCAGGCCTCTCCAGAAGCTGCTCGATACAAACAAACACCAACAAAAGTTATGTGCAGGTCAGTCTTCAATACATCATACCAAAGTAAGAGACATTCAGTAACATAATGATATCATAGAGACAAAAAAACTATAATCAGAAACATAAAGACAAGGATAATATGATATGTTGTCGTCTTACTAATGAACAAGTATAACAGATAAAAGAAAGCATCTAACATTTTATTCTGCAAATGGATAAAGAGTCTTACTCATGTGGCTGTTTGTAGCTACACTCACAATCTTTGAAAATGTACCACAAGGAAAGAAGAAAGTCTTTATGCCTGCACAAAGAGAGATGACCTTACTAAAAAGTATATTAGTATAGAGATGGTGAGATTTTAGATGGCTAGCGCCAAGTCCAATCATTATAACAAATTTTCATTTTGCAGAAAAAAGAGTGCAGTTGGCATATAACTAATATAAATGCGCAACTTTGATCATCATGATCTCATTTACTAACGACACCCAGGACACAAACACAAACCACGCCTCACAACAAACCGTGCAAGAGTTCCAACTACCAAATTTTGCTAGAATGGAGCAGCAAGAGAACATGACACTTGGTGCAAAAAGAACAAAAAGGGAGAAAGTCATGTATGTTTTGACTTTCAAGCAAATGAAAAACAAGTTATATTGAAGTTATTATATAGTAGAGAACATACACATCTTAGGTTCTGAACAACAGCCAAGTAGATCTGAATGCCATTCTCCATGCCCATAGGAACCTCTAGCAGAGGCCAAATCTTGTCCATACAAAGCTGAAGATGTGCTTCTACAAAACCATTTACAAGTATAGAATATAAGAAAATGAGGCCTATAATGCTTAAGCATTGTAATCTAGTATGGTTAAGCAACCCATTATAGTAATTTGTACATTAAAGTTGAAGTATACAAATTTCCGGAACTCTTTTAATTCTACATTTTGGATTTCATTACGAGGCCCCATATAGAGGTGGCATGATGGATTTATACCAACATTTTTAAGTGTGTGTGGAAACGGGCCAGGTTGGATTAGGTTGACTTGGAAATACTTTGTTGCCTTTTTTTTTTTTGAAAATTATATAGAATTAGTGTTAATTGTGATTACAAAAATGATATCATTATAAACAATAATCTAATCTTTCAATAAAAAGATTTAGGATTACTAGTAAAATTTGGTGGACTTTCAACATGTTCAATCCATTTGCCCATCCCCCCTTTTCGCTAAACTTTTTAATTTGACCTGTTGGATGGCATGAGAATATGAGATATGTTTAAAAATGGGGCAATTGCATATTTCCCCCTCTAAATCTGTAAAATTACATATTTCCCCAAATCATACTTAAAAAGCATTGTACTTTATGCAGTCAAACTTGTGTTTTGTGGAAATATGTAATTGTTTTGGCAGAGAGGGGAACATATGTAATTCTCCCTTTAAAAATAGCACAAATCGATCCATCTTAGGTGAATGAGTCTAAAATGCCACCTTTGCTCACATAGTCCGGCTTGAGGCAAAAACTGATTCTCCTTGTTATGAGGATTCAAATCAGAGTCAAACTAGTAGCACAAACATTATTTATTATAGAGGTGGACAAACAGAATCAAAGCATAATAGGCAAATTAAAATGCACACTTTGACCTTATTGAAGATTTTTGCACAAAGTTCTTCTTATAATTAGTATAGGATATCCTCATACACACCATATACATAAATTAAGCATCATTGATCGATCTACATAAGATTCTTAAAATATATGTGTTGAGCAACACCGCAGTTGTGCACTATTAGCGCCATTAAAAATGTTACTAAGTTTAGAAAATAAATGTCAAGTCAATATGTGAAAAAGATACTCACCTTGAAGTTGAGTGTGCCTTCTTATATGAATTGCTCTCGTCTTGAACTTCTTTATTGCTGCTGACATCTGGATGGTGAGGGTCTGACTTCCTGGTAACCTTCTTTGGTGAATCTTGCTCATGTTGAGATTTTGAAGCAACGACTTCAGTAACCCCAATTAGATGTTGAATTACTTCACATTGTCCTACATCTAAATTCGCTTGTGATCGTTGTAGTTCCAAATGAAGCTTTTCATTTTCTTTTTGTATAACCTCCTTGAAAGGTAAGTTCGGGTAGCTACATGAAAGCGTTTTCTTCAAAATAACAGTATCAGCATGTGAAGGATCAGGGTTCATAATAGCATTTTGCACCTTCCTGTCTTCATCATCCAATATGTATTCACGCTGGTCCCTTTCAATATAGTCCAGTCTTTCCTGCTCATATAAATATTTTTATCAAAAGGAGGAGAAAAGAGAGTCAAGGAAATTTATGGAGTAGGAACCTGAAAATCAGTTATCTTGGGTATTTGCAATTATTTGAAACTTTGAAACTAATGGTTTTTTCTGGCCTATAATAAGTTGATTACTCGAAACACCTATTGGACCAATGTTGGTCAACCTTTTATATGCAATTAACACTCAGCAAACTGATAACCAAACTATAGTACTATTGCATGGCAAAAAGCTAATAATGAAATAAAAAAGATAGTAAAGCAAGATCGAGTTTGTACCCTGACTCGAGCATTATCCACGAGAGTGATGAGCGGAATAATTTTCAAATAGCGATCAATCTCATTTTGAGCTTTTCTAAACTGGTAAACAATGTTCCATCCCATGGCAAGTAAGTACAGGTAACTTCGGTCTTGACAGCTATTGACCAAAATGTAAGATCTCCTCAGTGCATCTTCAAGTTGCTCCAAGGGTTCACGTGTCTCCGGATACTTTTTAAGCTCACTGATCTTAAGCTGCTGTAAGAGATTTCCAATCAACTTCAAATGCATTGCAAATTGCTTGCAGTTTTTCTTGTGCAAACGGGCCGTGCTAGCTGCCTGGACAATCATCCCTATCAACCTCACAGCATCCAGCCCTGTTAGCTGGGCCACATTCGCTATATCTCCAAAATGATCCCATGTAGCCATTTTTCACCCTTCTTGATATAGTTACCAAAACCCTAGATTTCCTGGCTTATTATCTTTATCAAATTAACAAACCTCATCTCGAATTGACCTATTTTGCAGATTTCTCACAACTTTTTGCTCATTATACATCCACTTCAATTCTTTTCTTCCAAGATTCTCAAACAATTGAGCAGTTCCCTAGATTCAATCAATTGTATATGCTGAATTCAAAGATCCTCAACAACATAATCTTGTAAAACACGAACATTAATCATTGTTTAATTGTAAAATATAATTAATTAGATTGAAATCAGTCAGAAGATCTCAGAGATTCTTTCACTTTTTTTGTCTGATAAAGTGAAAGTTTACTAAAGAGAAAAAAATAGTAAAAATAGCAGAACATATTTGTTGACTTAAAAGTCTTCAACCAGAAGAAACTCTTCAAACTAAAATTAAAATTAAAACAAAAACAAAAAACATACAGATTAAGAACTAAAAAAATAACAATTAAAAATTAATAAACATCGGATCATAATTCAGAAGAATTCCTCAGATTCACTTGAAGTTGACCTTCAAGTTACAGATTTCCTTTAAAAGTGATAAAACATATACGAATTTCTCACAACACACCGACAAACACGTACAATTGTACAAACATTAATGCTAATCAAAAGTATGCATCTACCTTTGATCGTTCCGAATCTTAGGGTTTGATGAGAAATCAGCGAATTCTATCAGCTGGATGCAATGCATGTAGTTGTACGGCCACCGTTGAAGAAGATACAACGGCCATACATTATTACTTTGGTGGATAAATTGATGCGAAAAAAGACGAATTTGGTGTTCTTCTTCTTCTTCCTGGTGGTTGAATTGAAGAATTATTTTGCAGGATATTAAAGCTCTATATCTCTTACTCTTTCTCTCTCTCTCTCTAACAGTCTTTGGAAGCTGATTTCGGTGTAGTTTGTCTGTGCTTTGCACAGTGTGAGAGTGGAGAATTTGTGACAGAGAAGCAAAGTTGTACGATAGTGTCTTCAACTATTTTTTCGCTTACGAGGTGGTGTTTTCTTCATTTGGTGTATACTTTTTTTTTATTAACACACGAGTCATTGGTTCACCCGATTATTTTAAAATTTTATTACACAACCCGTGAACATTCTTATTAGAAAACTCATCATAGTTATGAAAAAATCCATTGGTTCAACTTAGACATTTTTTTTTTTATCACAGGTGGAATTTAAACTCAAAAATTTCTCATATTTTAATGAAGTCTTGAAGTATTTTATCTTAATTATTTAAGCTAAAGATCATTAGCATTTGATGTATAATTGATAGAAGCTTTAATGATGTATGTATGAATTAATCGTTCTAAATAAACTATTTTTTTTAATGTAATTAGGCTGGTGCTCATCATGCTACATTGCATATACAAATCTAAGTCATATGTGCACAATCAATCCTCCGTTTTTCCTAAACTCAATTGAATTAAGTTTTTCTTACTTTTTAAGTGATTGAGTAACATAAAAAAGGCTAGTTATAATAATGACTAAACTGGTCGATCCAACCATTTTAAACGAAAACCAGCTGGGTCATCAGTTATCCTTGCCGGCTCAACTGTTACGCTATGAAACGATCAGATTCACACAAACCAGGTTGAGTTGGACATCGTAAACCAGAATGTTAGGCTCTTTGAGTCAATTGATTGAAGATATTTTAGTTCGTTTTAAAGATGGGGAAAGCTCTAAATGGATCTATTCGGTTTACAAAACATTTATAAGAATGCGACTGACGAGTCAAACATGGTCAAAGTCACAAGATGTGTATTAGAAAATATTAGATTATTATAGTAATTGGAATAAAATAAAAACTATAAATATTACTAGAGCTCATGAGAAATCAAATTCGTTATTTATTATGCAAAATGTATAAATAAAAATAGTTAATCTTTTTTCTTTACTCCTCAAATTAATGTTAACAACTTTTCTACAAGTGTAAAGGAGGTAAAATAACAAACACGTGTAAATTTTTTTACTCTAATAAAAGGTTAACTAAGGGTGACACGTGTCACCACCACATTCATTCTCAACAAAATTTTCCTGTTTTTCTCTCCTATTAATGATTACATTAATTACTAATAATTTTATTTAATTGTTTCTTAAATTAAAAAAAGTTTTTTAATAAATTAAATAAGAAATCTTTTTATTAATGCTATTTCAAAGAAATAAATTTTTATAAAAAAATTTTTTAAAACATCAAACTTTTTAAATATGAAATATTTTAAATTGATGTTTTAAAAAAGAAAAATTTTATATATAAAAATAATTAAAATTAGGAGTTATAGTAAGAAAATTTTTGAAAATGATATTTTTTTTTAAAACGGTTTGTTTTGAAACAAAAATATTTAATTTAGTTTTTGGAAAAACAAAAAAAAGTTTAAAAAGTTAATACCATTGTTTATCACTTATATTCCTTACTCATATGTAATTTCAATTGTATTTTATCTTAAAATATTATTTTATAATTATAATTTTTATTTAATTTAATATTTTATTTATTCAACCCGTGTAATACACGGGTTTACTAAAGCTAGTATATATGATACACGAGTACATATAAATTAACTCATAAAAGATCATATAAACAACTGTTTTATTTAAATAGCAATGCTAGTATTGTAGATAAATGAATGATTTTGATTTCTTTCTCGCAAGATTTTACAATAGTTATGAAAGTTTCATTTTATCCCTCTACTATAATAATTTTGTTATAATATCACAATAATTATCACAAGATTAGTGTTATAACCTTAAGAACTTTAAAGAGAATTGCAAGAGCAAGAAGAAGAGAAATGTATAACTTATGAAAGTGTGTACAAGAGGTGCATCTTCTCCCTTACATTGAGGTGGTATTTATACTACAAAGATCAATCATTTTGGTAGACAAGGTAAACTATTTTGATAGATAAGTAGCATAGTAAACTTATCTACAAGTTTGACAAGGAGTTCATCCACTTGCTATGGTAATAATTCATAATACTCCCCCTTGGATGACACTTTTCAAACTTCAAGAGTTTAAGTACTGCCTCGTTAAAAACCTTGCTAAAGAAAAACCCAGTGGAAAAAACCTTAGCTAAGGAAAAAAGAGTGCAGCTTATAACTCCCCCTCAAATTGTCTTCTGTAGATCATCACATTGCTTGTACATGCCGCATGCCAATATCATAAACATGTTTTCTAAAAGTTGTTTTAGGAAGTGCCTTTGTGAAAAGATCAGCTGAATTGTTACTAGATTGAACGTATCTCATTTCGACTTGTTTATCTTTAATAAGATCTTGAGTGTATGAAAAGAATATTGGTGGTATATGTTTTGTTCTGTCACTTTTGATATACCCTTCTTTTATCTGTGAGACACAAGCTGCATTATCTTCATAGATTGGTGTTGCATTTTCATCTTTCTCCAATCCACAAGAAGTTGATATAAGTTGTGTCATAGATCTTAACCATACACATTCTCTTGAAGCTTCATGTAGTGCAATGACTTCAGCATAATTTGAGGATGTCGCAACGAGTGTTTGTTTCTGAGAACGCCATGAAATCGCAGTTCCTCCATTCTTAAATACGTATCCAGTTTGAGATTTTGCTTTATGGGGATCAGATAAATAACCTGCATCTGCATAACCAACCAACCTTTCTTTTGAATTATTAGGATAAAACAATCCTAAATCAATAGTACCTCGAAGATATCGAAAAATATGTTTAATCCCATTCCAGTGCCTTTTAGTAGGGGCTGAACTAAATCTCGCTAACAAATTAACTGCAAAAGAAATGTCAGGTCTCGTACAGTTAGTAAGATACATAAGAGCTCCAATTGCACTGAGATATGGTATCTCTGGACCAAGAACCTCTTCATTATCTTCGCAAGGACGAAATGGATCATTATCAACATTGAGTGATCTAACAACCATCGATGTGCTTAAAGGATTTGCCTTGTCCATATTAAAACGTTTTAAAAGTTTCTTAGTATAAGTTGACTGATGTATAAGTATTCCATTATGCATATGCTCAATCTGCAAACCAAGACAATATTTGGTTTTTCCAAGGTCTTTCATCTCAAATTCTTTCTTTAAAAGAGTAATTGTTTCATTAATTTCCTTTTGCGTCCCAATTATATTTAGATCATCAACATACACAGCTATGATCACATATCCTGATGTTGTTTTCTTAATGAAGACGCATGGACAAATAAGGTTATTTGTGTATCCTTTACTTGTCAAATAATCACTCAAACGATTGTACCACATCCTTCCAGATTGTTTGAGTCCATACAAGGATCTTTGTAATTTGATGGAATACATTTCCTTAGGCTTTGAGCTTAATGCTTCAGGGAATTTAAAACCTTCAGGAATTTTCATATAGATGTCACTATCTAGTGATCCATACAAGTAAGCTGTGACAACATCCATAAGACGCATCTCTAAATTTCTAGAGACTGCTAAACTGATTAAGTATCTAAAGGTTGTTGCATCCATAACAGGGGAGTATGTTTCCTCATAATCAATCCCTGGCCTTTGTGAAAAACCTTGAGCTACAAGTCTAGCTTTATACCTTGTAACTTCATTTTTCTCATTTCGTTTTCGTACAAAAACCCATTTATACCCTATAGGCTTTATAGCCATCGGAGTAATAACAATAGGTCCAAAGACCTTTCATTTGTTTAGTGAATCTAATTCAGCTTGCATAGCTCCTTTCCATTTATCCCAATCATGTCTATTTTGACAGTCACTAACTGATTTTGGTTCAGGATCATCATCTCCACTCATGATGTCACTTGCTATAGAATAAGAAAATATTTCATCAATACTTTCCATTTCATCTTGATTCCATAAGATATGTGTGCGACCATAGTTAATTGATATTTTTTTGTTATTTTCATCCAAATCCTCCTCATGAGAGGTTTTGGTATTCAGCGTTGCATCAAGATCATTCATTTTATGGTCAACTTCCTTTTCATGATTTTTTCTTTTTCGAGGATTTTTATCCTTGGAACCGACTGGCCTTCCTCGTTTCAAACGTTTTTGAGATTCATGAGTCGTTGTGTTATCTATTTGCTTATTTGGAATCTCAACTCGAGCTGGAGCATTAGCAGCTGGTATATGAGATTTAGTAACTCTATTTGTGTCAGTAAATGCATCAGGTAATTGATTTGCAATTTCTTGCAGATGTATTATCTTTTGGACCTCTGTCTCACGTTGTTTAGTTACTGGATCAAGACACAATAATGAAGGAACATACCATGAGACATCATTTTCTTGTTTTTTCTTTTCTCCCCCTAATGCCGGGAAGACTGACTCGTTAAAGTGACAATTAGCAAAACGTGCTGTAAATACATCACCCGTTAAAGGTTCAAGATATCTTATGATGGAAGCAGATTCATATCCAACATATATTCCCAACCTTCTTTGAGGACCCATTTTTGTGCGTTGTGGTGGCGCAATAGGGACATACACAGCACACCCAAAAATTCTAAGGTGGGAAATGTTTGGCTCATTGCCAGAAACAAGCTGTAACGGAGAGTATTTAAGATTTGCACTTGGTCTCATACGAATTAGTGATTCAGCATGAAGAATTGCATGACCCCAAATAGACACAGGGAGTTTTGTCCTCATTATTAATGGTCTAGCTATTAGCTGTAGATGTTTGATTAATGACTCAGCTAAGCCATTTTGTGTGTGTACATGAGCAACAGGGTGTTCAACAATAATTCCTACAGACATGCAATAATCATTAAAAGCATGTGATGTGAATTCACCAGCATTATCAAGTCTCACCCTTTTAATAGTATAATCAGGAAAATGTGCTCGTAATTTGATAATTTGTGCAAGAAATTTCGCAAATGCTACATTACGAGTTGATAACAAAGAGACATGAGACCATCTGCTTGACGCGTCTATCAAAACCATAAAATATCTAAATGGTCCACATGGTGGATGAATTGGCCCACATATATCTCCTTGAATTCTTTCAAGAAACAAAGATGATTCCTTTTCAATTTTCACAGGCGAAAGCCTTGTAATTAATTTTTCAAGAGAACAAGATGTACATAAAGGAATTTTATTCGATTATGGGATCTTTTGATATTTCAATGGATGCCCATGAGTGTTTTCAATTATTCTTTTCATCATTGTAGATCCTGGATGGCCTAATCTGTCATGCCATAAGTTAAATGTTTCAGGATCACAAAATTTTTCTTTAACTACCATATATGCCTGAGGCACATTAATGTGTGTATAATGTAAACCAGACTTAAGCATTGGCAGTTTTTCTAATATCTGATCTTTGCTTATGATATGCAAATATTTTTCATTATCAACAGTCCTTGACTGAGTATCATATCCGTTATGATATATGTTTTTGAAACTCAACAGATTTCTTGTTGATTTTGGGGAAAATAAAGCATTTTCTATTATAAGCTTTGTACCATTTGGTAATGCTAAATTAGCTTTTCCCACTCCTTCTATCAGGTCTGTAGGGCCTGATATTGTATTAACGATTCCTTTCGTTGGTTTAAGTTCATAAAAATATTTCTTAGATCTAAGTATAGTGTGCATGGCTCCACTATCTGCTATACATATATCTGCTTCATTTGTTTGATCTTGCGCTCCGGTGATTTTCATTTTAATCTTGAAAGTATAAAGAAAAATAATAAGTGAATAACGACAACATTGTTATATTTTAACAAGAACTTTATTTAATCGAAAGAAAACATTACATGAAGAAAAATACATAATTGAAGATAGAAAAACACTTAATTGTTGCATATAACTATTATGGTTAAGCAACATGTGTTTCAGAGTTCTATGTCAAAGTCTGCAGTGTTCAACTCAACATTGAGATCATTAAAATTATCAACATGGTTCACTTCCTTCTCTTTTCTTTTAATAGAGGCTTGGTATAGTTCACACAAATGTGGAGCTGTGCGACAAGCCTTCGACCAGTGGTTTGTGCTACCACATCTAAAACAGGAAGTGCCATTATTTTCGGACCTACCAGCTTCATTCCCTTTGTACTGGTTGGAATTGTTATTTTGTGGGGCGTGGTAATGGACTGTTCTTTGATTTCTACCACGGCCATATCCACGGCCACGACCACGTCCACGGTTATAAAAGTTACCTCGGTAATTATTATTACCCTTAAAAGAATGGTTACGATTATTAGGGTAGCTTTTATCAAAAGAACCACGACCACGACCTCGTCCCCACTTTCTTTCAGAGTTTTTAGTAGCAACATTTATCTCTGGAATTGCTAACGATCCCGTGGGGCGAGCTTGATGATTTTTCATCAAAAGCTCATTATTTTTTTCTGCTACGAGGAGAAATGAATTTAAATCAGAATATCTTTTAAACTTTTGCAACCTATATTGTTGTTGCAAGTTTATATTTGATGCATTAAATGTGGAGAAAGTTTTCTCCAACATATCTTCCTCGGTTACATTTTGCCCGCAGAATCTGAGGGTCGAGCATATTCTGAACAAAGCAGAGGTGTACTCGTTTACCTTTTTAAAATCTTGGAACCTAAGATTGTTCCATTCATCTCTAGCAGTAGGAAGTAGAACTTCCCTTTGGTGATCAAATCTGCTTTGTAAATCTTTCCATAAAATATACGGATCTTCACAATTTGAGTATTCAAACTGTAACATCTCATCAATATGCTTATGTAAAAAGACATCAGCTTTCGCTTTGTCTTGTTCGGAGCAAGCATTCCCCTCTTGTATAGTTTCTAAGACACTCATGGATTTAAGATGTCTTTTTACATGGGCCGTCCACGGCATATAGTTTTCACCATTGATATTAAGAGCCGGGAATTCTATTTTGGCAATGTTCGACATTTTGTTTCTAAACAAGAATTAAGAAAATAGTAAGATAATTATTAGAATCCATATATATCAATAAACATTGCGATACAATAAAGCGGTAGAGCTATAAACAAATACAGAAATAAGAAAAGTTTAAATTCTTCGGGTGGTAGTTCAGCAATGGGGATAAGAATTAAAATAAGCATTATGGTTGCCAGTACTAAAACCGGGTGTATCATCTTTGAAATATTGTCTTGGATAAACTTGAGAAAAGAGATGATCTGTTTATTGTAAACGAAAATAGATTGATAGTGGTCAATTTATAGTTTAAAATTATAACCGTTTGTAACGGCTATATAACCGTTTATAACGGCTATATAACTGTCGTGTGTGTATATATCGACAATAATTTTTTTTTTTAAATAAAATATATAAGTGTAAGATTATGTTACAAAAACGGAAATATTAGTTGTATAAATAAGAACGACAATTTAGGATAAGAATAAGACGTTAGTACGAATAAATGTTAGTAAACATAATAAAAAAAAATGTTAGTTGTATAAAGTTAGTTGACATAAAAGGAAATGTTAGTTGTATAAATAAAGATTAAGTAAAAGTTAGATGCATAAGTAAATGTTAGTTGCATAAGTAAAAGTTAGTTGACATAAAATAAAATGTTAGTTGCATAATCAAAAGTTATATGCATAAATAAAAGTTATTTTGTTAGTAGTCCCATGGTTATCAAGTCCATAATAAGATCTCCTTTATGCTTACTTTATTTATATTAGTTATCTTCTCAATATAAGATATTGTATATTATTACTTAATAAAGCCCTTACCTTGATTAATGGATGACTTTGAGCTTTATTGATCTTCTTGTTTAGAGTTTAAGAGCTCTCGTGCTGATAACGTGTTATAATATCACAATAATTATCACAAGATTAGTGTTATAACCTTAAGAACTTTAAAGAGAATTGCAAGAGCAAGAAGAAGAGAAATGTATAACTTATGAAAATGTGTACAAGAGGTGCATCTTCTCCCTTACATTGAGGTGGTATTTATACTACAAAGATCAATCATTTTGGTAGACAAGGTAAACTATTTTGGTAGATAAGTAGCATAGTAAACTTATCTACAAGTTTGACAAAGAGTTCATCCACTTGCTATGGTAATAATTCATAATAAATTTTATGTTAAATAAGTGTTGATTCTTTTTAAATTAGAAATGTGTTCTCATCTGAACCAAAATCATATGCTTTGATCTTGATTGCGGCATGCTACCTTAAGCAGCTAGGAGTATCCCATTAACCAAACCATAATTTATTTATTTTTTTTTCGAATCAAATTACAAACCAATTTAAATTTAGAATTTGACCTAGGAATCAATTTATTAACCAAACCAACCTGAATATCTAATTTTTATAGTTGATATGTCTAATTATTATTTCGAGTTTTTTTAATAACATCTAAGCATATTAATGATTTTATTATATATAGGGGAATGATCAAATGAGAATTCTCTTTTTTTGCAAGAACTCTAGGAACCAATGTGAGCCACTAGTTTTTAGTGTCAAAATTGTAAATAATATAAACATAATATAAAAAATTATAAAACAAAAAATAAGATAAAAATAAAAAAAATAAATAGACAAAAATATTTCTCTCGTTTCCCTCTTTCATAAAAAAAATAAAAAAACTCTTTTTTTTCCGAAATTCGTTTTTACACATGTGTAAAACCAGATTTACACATGTGTCAAACCGGATTTACACATGTGTATAACAGGATTTACACATGTGTAAATAACAGGTAGGTGATTTAAAAATATATATATATATATATCAATATGGTAGGCGTTGGAAAGATAAAAAAATACTAAATTTTATGGTGCAATTTTTTTGAAAAAATAATATCGTGAAAAAAAGTTATGAACGTTTTAAAAAAAAATATGGAAATGGCATGTGAGTTGCATGTGACTTAATTGTGTGACAGAGATTGGTTCCTAGAGTTCTCACAAAATAGGATGGTTCTCAAGATAACCCTACCCTGGAAAGGATCAAATGAGAACTTCCTTTTTTTGCGAGAACTCTAGGAACCAATGTGAACCACTAGTTTTCAATGGTAAAATGGTAAATAATATAAACATAATATAAAAAATTATAAAATAAAAAATAAGATAAAAATAAAAAAAAATAAATACACAAAAATGTTTCTCTCGTTTCCCTCTTTCATAAAAAAAATAAAAAAAAATTAAAAATAAAAAAAACATTGGTTTTACACATGTGTAAAACCAGATTTACACATGTGTCAAACCAGATTTACGCATGTGTATAACAGGATTTACACATGTGTAAATAACAGGTAGGTGATTTTTTTTAAAAAAAATACATCAATATGGTAGGCGTTGGAAAGATAAAAAATACTGAATTTTATGGTGCAATTTTTTTGAAAAAATAATATCGTGAAAAAAAGTTATGAACGTTTTAAAAAAAAGATGAAAATAGCATGTGAGTTGCATGTGACTTAATTATGTGGCTGAGATTGGTTCCTAGAGTTCTCACAAAATAGGATGGTTCTCAAGATAACCCTACCCTATATATATATATATATATATATTAATAGAAATAGCTTGTCAAAAGATATGAATATATTTTGGTACCAATGGCAATATGGCATTTAGTCATTGATAGCCGATGTGGTAAAACATCTATCTTAAGTACATTAAATAATTAAGTCAATATATGAAAAAAAAAATAAGTATAAAATAAAACTGCAAAGAGTTAGTTTGTGTCGCCTATAAGTCTTTTTTTAAATTTTTTAGTTTTATAAATGTTGAACTATAATTATAAAAGACAATTAAAAATTTATTATATCAATCAAATATTCAAATGTAGCACATGAATTTTGTATTTTATTTGCTAGGATTTTTGGACCATATGTTTAGTGGAAAAGGACGTACACGTAGTTTCTAGTAGACACCAAACAGAAATAATGACAGCACATGTTCCAATTTTCAACGGTCCAACTGCTAGTTTGGGCCCGACCGCAAAAAGGTTCACATGTCCATTACTTTTTTCTAATGTTAGCATCTTGGGAAAAGAGAGTTGTTTTGTTTTCTCCGGTTTTTCTCGTATATCATGCTAGCGTTACATTATATTTCTTATATTTTCTTAAGCTTGAAAGGTGTCATCGTATTTTTCTTAATTTCCACCCATATATTCTATGTGCGGATGTGTGTATGGTATGATACAACTCGAATGCCCACAATTCAACCGGTAGATATTTTCCCCGTGTCAGGGATTATTTTTGGTTATCAGAACTAGAGATGGTGTTTTCGTCCGGGTATGTTTACACCACCTACTCTAGAGTTTCACTCCATGCTCTCTTAGGGAACTAGGAGTGCCCATAAAACAACCTTGAAACACATTAAAGTAGAAAAGTTCACACAGTCATAATTTCTCACCTCATTTTAACCCTAAACTACCATACAGAGAGAGCACTCATTTTTCGACACATAAATACCCTTGTTTTAAAATTAAAATAACCAAACTAAAACACACGTATATGTAGGTTTGTGAGCACTGCCTGGTACGCGATAGCCCTACCCGAGGGACTCAAGGCGATGTACCTGGGAACCTGGGCAACCCAAAGACACTACTCGAGGTGCACTCCGAATACCCGTAGCTAAAAGTGTTAGTTTCATTAAAATGTATTAAAAACATGTCTACGTTAAATGATTGAAAGTTTAAGTTTAATATCGAACAAAAGGTATAAATTTAAAAGTAAGATTAAATAACGTGTGAGTTTGATTATCGACCTAAAAAAGCAATTTAGTATAAGAGGCTGTTTGGTAGTCTCTTAATGATAATTAAGAGGCTACCTCTTAATGATTTACAAACTTTTAATGATTAAAAAATAACCTTAATGCTGAATGGTTAATAGGTAACCTCTTAATGATACTTTTTAACAATTTAACAATAATGTTGCCTTTTAGTCATTAAAAGCCTATGAACCACTAAGAAGTAACATTTTAATGATTATTAATAGTCTACGAAACAGCCCCTGCTATTTCTGTTTAATAAAACTATATATATTCAAAAGTTAACATTTATATTAGACAAGTCTTTTTATAGTTATAAAATAGTAATGTGTATTCATCTTATATCCACGTATCACCAAAAAAGAAAGAAAAAAAAACTTTTCTGGATTCACTTTGCTTTTTACTTTTTTTATCTATACGTGAAACTTTTGTTGATTATGTATCATTTTCACTTACCAACTTTTTATGCATCTATTTCTGTGAATCTATTTTATTTTCTTAAAAACTAGGCCAGATTCATACATAATATATTTTATGATGACACGAGAAATTTATTGCATGGAGACATGTGTAAAATCATTTCTCCTATGAATATTAAACCAAAAGTTATCTTCCACATGATTTTCTCTATACCATATCATTTTTCTACCATCTTTCAAGAGTACGATATTGAGATTTATAAGTAAAAAATATTCGTTTCAGCTTTTTGCAGGATAAAAAATTATATATTGCGTGTAGAAAATAATGTTAAACTACTACACGAATGATATTAATTTAAATATATCCAGTGGCGGAGCTTGAACTTCTTCATATGGGGGCGAGGTTGAAATTAATTATTTTTAAGGGGGGCGAACTCGATATTTATACAAAAATTTACACTACCTGGCCAAAAATTTAAACTATCGGACTAAAATTTAACACTACTGGCGAAAAAAACAGGGGGGCGGTGGCCCCCCCGGCCCCTATTAAGCTTCGTCATTGAATATATCCATTAACGTTAAAATATAACAATTTATGTCATAACAAACATATAAAAAAATTCAGGAAAAACATATTATAGGTATGTATTTACTACAAAAAATTTTCATTCTACATATATGGTATTTCCGGTACTCATTTTCTATATATATTTTATACGTATTTGATACTTGAATGAGATATTTTTGAAAAATGACACCATTGGAGAAAACATCCGAACTTGAAAACAAATTAAATCTCTTAAATCATATTATATTGCTTTACAAAGAGACATGATAAATGTTTTTATGTATTTAGTATTTAGGTTGATAACCCATGCATGGTTAAGTAATTAATCCATTTTTAGCACACTGGCTTTGACTTGCAATCTTATAACCATAAACAATTTCTAGCTTTTTTTCGCAAAAACGACACTTCATATTGGAAAAATGCGTAATTTTTCAGAAAAGTCTGGTTTATTTATGTAAAATTAAGTTACACATACTCAAAATACAATAAAATAAAACTACCAATAAGTGTTTTTAGTTCGCATCAAAAGCCGATTACTAAAAAATCAAATGAAACTATTTGATGCTTGTTAATCCTTATATGTGATTACCAATAATGCCAATTTCGTCCAGATAGCATTATAATGAACATTCAACTTTTAGGACATTATGTTAACGACAAAAGGTGAAAATCAAAAGTGAGAGCAATCGAGACAATTAGGACATTATGGTGTTAGGTAACAACATAACATAATGATCATCATGCATGCTTTCTTAGGAGTAGATATTAGAAAAACGCACATCTATTTACAGTTATATACTATATTAAATATAATTATATAAATCCAGAGTTAACTCAAAAGATTTACCAGCAATAAATAGATAAAGAAACCGAAGGCGTAAATGTAAGTTGATCATCGTGTTCTTGGTGTTTCGGAGTAAGAATCCGGCCATGATATGTGTTCTGTTGTCCAAGACTTTAGAATTGAGAAGATATAGAGAGATATAAAATGATTTGCAGAAATATATGAAATTTTCATTTGATCATGATCATGTTCCCCTTTTACAAATTTTAATTATTCAATTATATATAAAAATTCAAGATGATTCATCATACTTATTATTATTCTTAATCCACCATTTTTTTTTCCCCTTTTTTTCATTTTTCTGGATTAAAATTTTTCTTCTTATGTTGCTTGACATTTTTGAACGTACCCTCAAAACATGATTTTTTTTATTTCATATCTAAGAAATGTTTTTTTAATTAGTGTTTCAATGTTAAAAAACAATCCATTACAACCCCACGAGTTCTACCATAAGTATTAAGTCATTTTTTTTAATAGCTACAATTTAGTCTACTGATTACACTGTGACTCTTTCAAAGACGTCAATATGATTGCTCAAAAATGTATATAACAAGATGGTGTTAATAAAAAAATCTAGACACAGATAGAACTCACCCCGTTTGTTTTTTTCTTCTGCCGTTCAAAAAAAAATACAAATTGTTTTCAAAATCAAACACAAACTCATTCATCATTCATGTCAATGGTAAGCCCACTTTACCTTCATATAATCCACCCCGTTTGTTTTAATCTTTTTTTCTTTACATTGGGCTTTATGGGCTATTAATTCAAACGAATATAATAGATACATCATACATGTTCGTTATATTCATTGCTGCTGCTTGCTGAGTATATGTAACGGGCAACAAAAACACACAAATCAAATATATTATATATTTAGTTTTATTTAAAAGAAGTTAATGTTTTTAAAATTCCAAATATATCACTATGATGTGCTTGTTTGTACGGTTTTTTTAATGGCAGGTGACTAGTAGTTATTTGTTGGTAAAATCAAGTTAGTAATTATTCATCAGTATTAAGATTTGAACCATAAATTTTTAAGAGAGTCAAAACTTCTCACCTTTGTTTTTAATATAAATAAACCAAAGTAATATAGCGAGCGCAGAAAGTGAAACCCACTAGTTTTTCTGAACTATCAATATTATTTTATCAAGTTCAAAATAAATGAATTACATACACATCAAGTATTTAACGACAAATCTATCATACTACTACTTCTAAATTACACTAAATTTATCATGCTTGGGTTTGAACCCAGTATCTTTTTGATAAAAACTCTATCAAATAAGCTAGTCCAAATATAAATTATTCTAAATTAGAATATTGAACCACAAGACCAGGAGATAGTTGATCTCCACCACGCACATAACGAACGATTCAACGGCATTGTTTCCCGGCTATTTCTCTCTCCATTCATCACCACCAAATTTCTTCAGCAACGATCTTCTCTTAATCTTTTGCATTCTATCTCTAGGGTTTCTTTCGAAAACCTCAAAATTTGTCCCATTTTTCTCAACAAACGAGTGTGAATCTGTCGATATTAACGATTACAGCAACATAATTTGACATTAACATAGAAGAAGAAGATGATGATGATGATGAATCCGTGATCAGATCTTCTGAGAATCAAGAAGAAGATCTGGAGCTAAAAGTTTGATTGAATATGAGCGCTTCCAGTTTCATAAAGTGCGTCACTGTTGGTGATGGAGCTGTTGGAAAGACATGCCTCTTGATCTCCTACACCAGCAATTCCTTCCCTACGGTCATTATTCATTTTCATTTTCATCTTGATTATCTCACATTTTTGTTGAATCTATATGTCAAACGACAGACATTCTGATCTGATTTTTTTTATCACTTTAGCTCCAATTTTGATCATTCTGTGTAATTCGATTGGAATCCTAATGAACGATCTGTAATTCTGTATGCTAATGAAATATTTGTGTTTGCCTTATTGAATTGAGTTTTATAAGAGGAAATTATGTGATTTGCTGAATGTCGATTCATTGAGATAGTTCATATCGGATGTTAATTTTGTATATTTTTGGTTTTGTTGTGTTTTAAACAGGATTATGTGCCAACTGTATTTGATAATTTCAGTGCGAATGTGGTTGTCAATGGCAACACTGTGAATCTAGGATTGTGGGACACTGCTGGTAAACTTCTGAAATGTTGTTAATTGCTTTTGTGTAAGTGAACTTTGAGTATACTTTGTTTTAAGCGGGAAATCGACATTCTGATGAACAGGACAGGAGGATTATAACAGATTAAGACCATTGAGTTATCGTGGGGCTGACGTTTTCATTTTGGCCTTTTCTCTCATTAGCAAGGCCAGCTATGAAAACGTCTCCAAGAAGGTGAATCCCTCATGTTTTTCTCATTCATGTTACTTATAGCTACAACATGATCTTTAGATGTTTCTGGAGGGGATGGTTTCAACCTATTTGCTTATGAACAAATCTATTCGGGTTATGCTTTATTACTTGTAGTTGTGTTGTATAAAAATTAGCTATTAAGGACACAGGGGCGAAATTGTTTATTTCATGCATTCAATAATACAACCTACTAAATACTTTTATTCTAACTCTTATATTAATATGTAATAATGTTTGACATACTTATTTATTAAAATTTTAAAAGTAGTAACCAAAACTACCTATTTAGAGCTGTTACCCAATGTGCCCATTTCACCATCTGTAACTTTTTTTTTCTTCTGCTCTCAGTGGATTCCTGAGTTGAAGCATTATGCCCCAGGAGTCCCAATCGTCCTTGTTGGAACCAAAGTCGGTTAGTTCTATTGACATTGTATTTGCCAGTTATATAAATTGATGGTTCAAAATTTACGGTCAAACTACCTCTTTTCGTCTTCTTGTTGGCATTTTTATGAACAAAACGACATTGATCATTTGTTATAAGTTTTATGAAATGATGAATTCGAATCTTGGTTGCTTTCAGATCTTCGAGATGACAAACAGTTCTTTGCTGACCATCCTAGTGCAGTCCCTATTACAACTGCTCAGGTAAAGATTGTTACTACTAAACTACTGCTCTATTTCTTTAGTAAAAATAATACGTGTTTGTATTGTCACATTACTCACGTAATTTATATAGTCAATAACTAGAATACAATATCGCAAATAGTGGAAGCATGATCTTTAACAGCACGCTATTTTAGTTCAAAAATGGATGTTGCATTGAGTGAGTACCTAAAATTAGAGATGCACGTAAGCACCACCATGAACTCAAAATTGGAATTTAATAGTATTCTATAAATTCAAAATGTTACCAGTGTTAGCTTTAGATCATCAAAGCATTAGCCAGAATGTTAAACACAAATACTAAGCCCAAAATTATTGCCCAATGCACATTAGGCCATGTGATTAAGCACAAAAAAATAAATAAAATAAACATAAAAATTCAAGGCCTGGTTAACCCCACCAGAACTTATCTGACTTTGACTTTGACTTTTCTCTCAAATTCTTGTAAACCAAAGCATCTTTGGTACACCAAGGTTGTTCTTTAGTGAGTGGCTCAGATAGGTAAAAGGGACAATTGTTGTATTTCTTCTAAATTTGACTTGTATCTTTTCGGACATTTTATAGGGCGAAGAATTAAAGAAGACGATTGGTGCTCCCACATACATTGAATGTAGTGCAAAGACACAAGAGGTACGATTAATCTTATGTGAGGTGACAATTTCAACCCACTTACGGGTAAATGGGTTGATTTGGGTGCAATTAGCTAGAGTGGAAACAGGTTAAAATCATCCTAAATGCATTTAGAAAGCATTAAACCTCCTAAGTTATTACAAAACAATTAGATTATAATTGTAATAATATAATTGTTGACGAAAGACATTAATCATGTATGGAGTTAAAACCAAACCAAAAAAAAAGGAAACAAAGTGTCTGCGTGTTGGCCTGACCAAACCCATTTTGGCCTGTTATCCAATCTATCCTTTTTGCAACTTACTATTAGGGGCATTCTTATATGTTATTATGCTGTCAGAATGTCAAGGGAGTTTTTGATGCTGCCATTAAAGTTGTCCTAGCACCTCCAAGTTCAAAGAAAAAAAAGGGAAAAGGTCAAAAAGGCTGCTCTATATTGTGATCAACTATGGAGAGATATGGTACCTACACCTTGTGTTTTTACCTTTCTGCCCTTTCCCTCATCAAAGAAATCATTAAGGGTAACCAATGATCTATTACACGAAAGCGTCATTGTGCTGTCCCTATCGTTTTCACGTGTTCTAGTCACCCTTTCCGGTTTCTCCCGGCCCGGTTTTTGAATTAGTTCTTATATGTATTAGTTTTGTTGAAGATCCACTTAGATTTTGAAAACAAAAAATAAAACTCGTCTCGGATTCTTTTCTTCATATATTCATTTTGGTAATTTGTACTTGATCTTTTTGCATTAGTTATGTAAGTTGATGTTTGAGCTTTGAGGATTATGTTATTGTTCATAATGTTATCCGGAAACTTTGATGCAATTATGTATTGTACTATCTGCTGGTAAATTGTAATTTTGCTCATTTATCTTTTACTATAATTTGTTGGATTATACACAAAACTCAAGCTACTTTTATGTAAACTATTTATGGGCCAACATGTTTTAAAAGATAATAACAAGTTAGATTAAAAAAAAGCTAGGGAAAAGGGATGAGTTTTATATTGCAAGTCAAATGGTTTGGTTCGTGTGTGTTCTTTTTACATTTTTTTTTTTCATCAAGGAAATCGTCCAATGCAACTAGTGATCACAGATCATCTAGATAAAAGAGTTGTGTTAATGTCTGTCTACAGTAGAATAGTTCATGATTGTCAACTTGTAATATTAGAGGGTTCAATGCATAACATCTGACTAAACAACTAACTGTGCGTTAGTTAAAATGTTGATTAGTCGGTATTAAAGTATGGGGAAAGCTCAATTATATGGTTGGCTATGATTGAATCCATTTCTCTCATATACTCTCTCTTTCTGAATTCTGATCCTTACAATACTATCCATCAGGTCAAGTCCAGGATCGGCAAAATCGCGTGGTTTTATGAAATCATGTGCTATGACTCGAATCAATTGTCAATCCTATTTCTCACAGGGACGGTTGACAACTAAATCTAAATGTTCCTATTATTTTCAAATCCGCAATAATGTGAAAAAAAGGCCCGGCCTCAAGTTGTTCAAGGTGAATGTTAATCCGAGACTCAAAAAGAGTCGGTCTTAGAACAAAAGATTACAGTTGAGTTGTGGTGCTGAAAACATGGCATATTTCATGTCATAGGGTTAATCTCAAGTCAAGAAAAGGTACGCGTAAAATCTCAAGTCAGAAAAACTAGGCGCTACTGTTTTGTTGTTCGGCAAAGTCGACAGCCAAACATTATAAGCCGACTACTCCAAATCTCAAGCAGAAGACTAGAATTAAGGATAGAGTTTACACAATTACAAGCGATACACTATGAAAATTAAGGTCGGGGGTATTAAGGCATGTATTTGTAAGACGACAAACACCTGAAAGAACTCATGCATGTATCAAACAAACAGTTGGGTTTGTCGCAAACCACTTTCAATGAGAACTTCCAAATTAAAAGCAATCTTCAGCATCACAAAATCTTGGATGCAAATATATGTCAAGAAAAACACCTTATATTCATTGCACTAGTTCTTAGGGTTTAGTCTCTTTGATCGTGTTTCGTCCATCAATCAATATTTGTTTCAATCGCCTATACGTGTTAGTTCTTCAACTTTATATCAAGTTCAAAAACTCAAATTGTCTTTTGTTCATCCACACTGCCCACCCCTCCCACATGACTCATGTCTCTGGTCACCGGAACGAACAGAAAGGTGTGTCTAAGTTGTTTCATCATGACTAATATAATCAAGAATGTGTGCTCTACCATTCGTAGTGGTCTTGCATGGCAAACTAAAGCATACACTACCAAAACAACTTTTCAAATGGACGCCTTAGGGAGTGTTTTAAGTGCGTATTTAAATCATTGATGCTAGCAAAAAGTGCATGCAAGCATATCCAAACACACTCTTAGAATAACAAATTATTCATCTTCTTTTTACACTAAAATACTAGCAAAAATTACAGGTAAAACCATAAGTCGTCATTTGAAATCGGATTCTTAAAATCAAAGATGTTCCTATATCAGAATATTTCAAACTGAGACTATGTTCTTAAGATCTCCATATTTTGAATTTCGGTCCAGACCCCAAACACCCCAAGAGCTTGCCAGCTATCTTTACAAAAAAGAAGGTAAAAAATAGATATAAATCAGACCTTGATTGGCTCGAACTTCTCTGCGGTTGCTCCGCCTTTGGCCTTTTGTGACTGGATATAGCGGATCGTGCTGGAAAAGAAAGCATCAGCAGCTGGATCTGATGTGGCGGTGTCACTTTGCATTTCAGTTGTAACTAACTCAATCAGTCCCTGAATTGAAGCAACTGTGATTTGCGTGTTTCCCTTCTCAAAAAAGTATAGATACCTGAAAGTACATTGTAGTTGCACCCATGTTGATTTATCTTGTCTTAC
This sequence comes from Flaveria robusta, assembly GCA_025506415.1. Lineage (NCBI taxonomy): Eukaryota > Viridiplantae > Streptophyta > Magnoliopsida > Asterales > Asteraceae > Flaveria > Flaveria robusta. Next base: position 17,473,249 of record CM046469.1, on the reverse strand, counting down.
GGTACGGGTTTCGAGAAATTAGATCGTTTGCAGGGTTATCATTACTTACTTGTTTAGAATCTCAATAAAAAGGATGACTGACCCGCTGCTACCCTTTGTCACATTCGCCATTTGTTGAGCAGCATTTGCAATCCGTAAGGCACGCTTCAAACAAAGTAATACTCTGCATCTCACATGAAACAACATGATTAGGCCCGACTAAATTCAGAAGGATTTTTGACCTCAAAAACTATGATTCATAATAAAAGTATAAAACCAAAAATAAATAGAGCAGGCATGATGGGAGGGTTTGGGTGGGTCGCGTAACATGTCAGAATGGATAAGTAGTTAATTACGGTTCCAAATGGCCTCGCCTGAACTTTCTTGTCCATTTTGCTTAATTTTATTATAAGCTAATATATAAAAACTATACTATTCATATAATATATATTAATCTCTTTTACTAGAATGATTTATAGGAGGTTATAAGCATTTGAAAACACTTTGGTAACTTCCGATCTGTTTGCACTTTTGTTGAAGTTTTTTAATTTTACCCTTTTTGACCATTTGGAGAGCTCAAATTGACCCATTATAGGCAACTGCCACAACAACAAAAAAATGAAAATAAAAAATGGCATTCAATTGCAAGTGATGATGATTCATTTACCTCTCACCATCCTTGATCCCATCCTGATCTTCAACCCAGAACAGATGTGAACAGGCATAAACAGCTCTGCACTGGTCTGGCTTCTTCAAAAGTTTTGCAGAATACTACAATGTAGAAGATGAAAATTAGAATGGAGCAAGTTTACCGGGTCAGTTGCATGACAGATGATTAGCTATATATGTTACCCCTGTGGCCTTGTGGGTTAAAGTATCTCTGTTTTCGACCCCAAACGTGTGCATCCGCTGAAGTGTCCCTATAATCAAGTATAGTGCCGTTACCTGTGCCTTTGAATCCTGTCATTCAGAAACAGAAATGAGATAAATAAATGCATCCCGTACCAAAAAAGTTGAGCTATTATAAAATATAATTTACCGAAATTTCTTCTTCGTATAATATGTATGCTTGGGTGAAAAACTCATATGCTACAGGTTCAAGATCACAGTCATTGGCAGCCTGGATAGGGTAGAGCCAGAGAAGGTCAGAAGGAATCTATCTATTATAATAAAAGAAGGTTTTACGGCACCACGTGTCGAAATATTATGCTTTCTCATATTGATTTTCCCGCCTTTTTCTCATAATAAATGATAATAATAAATAGTAATTATATTATTTAAAACATTTCTAAATGAAATGATATTGTAAAAATTATAAACTAGATTTTTATAGAAAAAATAAACAAACTTTAAAAAAATAAGACATAAAAATTTTCTTAAACAAAAAACTTTTCTAGAAATTCTAACTTTTTTAAAATCACTTTTTTATTTTAAGGGTGATTAAAAATAAATTATATTTGAAAAACAAAATATAAAAAAACAATCTCATAAAACGAGAGTTTAAGATGATATTATTGTTGTTTTACTTGAAATATTTATTTATAAGTAACTTAATCATATTTTATCTGCAAATATCGTTTTATAATTTTTATTATAAACTTATTAATATTTTACTAATTAAATCCGTGTATTACACGGGGTATAAACTAGTAAAATATATTAGGTACTTAAAAGCATAGACATACCTCAGCACATTCCAAATATAACCTCAATGCAAGGTCGGGTACTGGAACCGCTGACAAAACCTCGATTGTCTGATACAATAAGCCAAAATATGAGCATGTAACAATCATAATTTGACAATTCTAAGAAGCTTAAAAGTTGTAGTTCTTTTTTGCTCTTGTTTTTGAAAGTTGATGCCAGAGAAAAATGAGGGTCTAAATTTCATTCAGATGTTTTAAATAGTTACCTGATTCAATATTTGAAATATCTTTTTTGGCGTGGCTGACGTTGTCGCCTCTTCACTAGCATTCTCATCCTGACTTTGTACTCGCCTAACCAGCTGTAGTCTCATGAAGAGTCCATAAAATAAACTAAAATGAGATCAAGTGTAGAGCACATCAATTGTGCCTTAAACTCCCGAAAAGAAAAACAAATTCAACACAATGATAAGCAAGAAAATAGGCTATTCAGGTGTTTCTCACTTCTCTCCTATCAAGTGGCATTCAAAATAAAATAACAGAAAACATACATGGCACAAATCTCAGCTGCTTTGGTTTAATGGTTTATATATCTCAAGGTATGGAACTCTGGTTTACTGTACATTAATCTACTTTACAACGTAGAGCAAATCCATATCTATTATTTGAATTTGAATTTGAATTTGAATTGTTATATCTAAAGGTAGAGAACTCTGGTTACAATGCACTATTTCCCTCGTCTTTAGTTAAATAATCTACTTATGATATGTGCCTACACACACACACACATATATATATATATGAGCATGAAATACTCTGATAGTATTATTTAAAGACATCACAACAGTTTTCAATCATGTTAATGATTTTAATCCAATGGTAAAGAAATTGAAGAACTGTTTTCCAAATTAAAGCATGATTGGAATTGCAATGACTTATATCAGATGTAACCAATTGTCAAGGAAGAATAAAACCTTGAGGGCATTATATATAAGCGGAGGAATTGTAAAGGGAAGTCGCTTGGGTCCTCCAGACATAATGTGCTTCTTCACTGTACATATAATCTGTCACACAACATAATATAAATATCAACAAAACCATTAACCATGATAAGAGGGTTAGGGTTATGTATTACTATTCATTAATTATGTAAACATCATCCAAACAAGGCGATGACAGCACGTCACAGAGATTAAAATGTAGAGATTGAAAAGAGAGATGCATGTAACTGCCACTAGCCAGACGCGATACTGGCTTTCCAAGTTACAAACTAAGCAGGAAAAAATGCACAGACGAACAACTTCAAGCTGATTGCAATAATAGATTGTGTGCTATTAATAATGCAAATATCAATTGTTGAAGAGCTGCTGTATAAGAGTTGTTGTTCTGCAACGACCATTAACAAATGTTTGCGAGTTGAGGTTATAGCTAACAAACTAGAAACCTAAATAAGCACCAAATCATCCACATAGAAGAAAGAACCAAAGAATCCACTGAGAGAAAAGAATACCTTTAACATCTCTTCTGGATTATCATTATACAACATTTGAATTAGACGAGCAACAAAATTCTGCTCTTCCTTAAAGTCATCTTCATCCATCTGCATAATGCAGAAAAACCTTTTTGAATTTATGAAAATATAACCTTAACAAAATGGCATCATACAACACCTGTCTCTAGAAACATCTGATAATATGCATATTCACCAAAGTTGAAATATGAAATAACTTGAATTAATAAATAAAATCTGATGAGACAAGATGTTACGCCCACCTCATCATTACTATCAGAATCCAAATCTTTAATAAGCCCTTTTATTAGTTCAAATAAAGCCCCAACCTACAAAAAGACCAGTCATTATATAGCGGAATAACTGATCTATGACATTTAACATGTAAAGAGCCACATGCCTTATCAGCGGTTGAGATGTGAGTCTTGTTTTTCATGATGCTTTGAATTATAACATTAGACATCACTTTATTAGTTCTATCATCCAGGTACTCCATGACCAGAGGATAGTTTGAAAGTTTCAGTGCAATGTCTATATCACTGTATTTCTCCAAAGGAGCACTTAGAAGTGCAACAATCTGCTTTGTTGCTTTGCCTTCCAGCTTTCCCTTGGCAGAAATTTTGCTAACACATGCACCCTGAAATAATCAGAGCATAAACAATGTCAATGCCACAATTAGTATCTTTGAAATGCAAGTGTTTTAATGATTTAAGATAACACATCAAAAACTGTGCTTTATCTTTGAATAAAGAGATAGAGGAAGAGAAAAATGCTCCAACAGCTTCTATATATATATAGAGAAATCTTTGAAGGAATTTAAACTTCCCCTATATAGACAAACCATATCATCTTTTCACAACTACGGATAGAGTTCTAAAAAGAATCAAATGCTACTTTAGTAATTGTAATTAGTTATCAACGCCATTCAAGCTATCTGTTTTATTTCTAATATGTATTACCTTTAATCCTCGAATTTCATAAGCATTCCTCCCACGGTTAAATCCATCTAACCTATCTATGTTTGACCATATTATCCAACTGTTGCAAGGTCACAATCTTAGTTCAAACCGTGAGCTTTAAAATTCTATATGTTAAGTTGTTGTGAGGGCTAGTTTTAGATATATTTACTCGCTCAGCATATTATAACTAGAAAGAGAGCATAACAAATTATTATTTCTCCAAACTCGATTTTAGTTGACATAAGTTTGCTGTTTGTAATCCTTGATATTAGTCGAAGATTAAGATATCACAGTCATACAGTTAAGTGGATCCCTAAATTATTTTTATAGAAAGAAGGATGCTATAAATCATTGGTATGAAATTTCTCTCTGGAGAATAATGAAGTAGTGTCTGGTAATTAATGCAAAGTTACATATGCACATGATGTAAATTAATAGCTGTGTTTGGTGAATCAAATCCTCAGACTAAACAAAAATGCATATAATGAGCAATTTTCGCCGATGAGACAAATAGGAAACACATGAGAATTGAGTTAAATAGTTACTCCTTGTGGATAAATACATTATAATTTCATGCAAATAGTAACTTTAGTAAAGCAAGTAGAAAAATTAATGAGAAAAGAAATATACCAATATTTGATCCACATAGTCTAGTCGATCAGGATGGACGTGGAGTGTAAACGTCAAAAGAGATGAATATAAAGTTACAGCTCCAAAAACAGGCATATCAGGTTGTGCTTCTATCACCTGTATTAGAAATTAAAGTTCATAGCTGCTTGAACAGAATTCCAAACACTGAACTAGTGTCTGAAAAGAAAAACATATAATAGAGCATAGAAAACCGCATCAAAGCATAAGCTTGGTTTAAGGGGAAAAAGATGATATAGAAGAAGATACTGCTACTTCAATTTATAAATCAGTTATAAAGAGGAATCTTGTTGAAGAAATAATTTCCGATAAAGCTGCAGATTTTGTGCGTTCAACAAGGTTTTTCCTGCCAATTCAACTTTAAATGCTCTGGGGCATTAGATGAATTTTTTACCTGACCTATAGCACTGTTCAACTTTGCAAAAGCTTCTACTTGGACAAATTCTGGTAAGACCTGCAGCAAAACTATTGTTAGGGCTTATGAAATTGAAATTTTCCAAACTTAGCACAAGTTTACAAACCTCGATGCTTGATGCAGCATAATTAGATAGCCTATCCATTAAACCAGAAAGTACTGTCTTAATGTCAACAGAAGGCTGAATAAAACAGAAAAATTGTGAGAAATTATACTAGAAACAACCCCATCATAATAAGGAAATGATAATGAATAATATTACAAAAGCCACAATAATCTTAGCACATAATCAAGAGAGGACACATTGCAGAATTTTCCCATAGAATGTTGCAATTCACTTCTTTAATGATGTGTAATCATTTATTATAATAAGTAAACTAATTTTCTTGAACCAAAAACATTAAGATAAGTTTTATGTCATATAGATGGGATGGCGAAACCCACCTGCAGCTGTGGACAAGCACCCAATAATGTTTCAAGAGTCTGTAAATGGTACTCATCTGGAAAGACTTGAATTATACAATCCATTAAATAATACTGAGCAAGATCATCTTTGCAATTCACAACCTGCAATTGTTGTGAGATTCTTAAACTAAGAACAAGAAACATAACTAGTACATGGATAATCAAACGAAAGAATGGCATGTAAAAACATAAAGATAAGCAGTGGCAATTTGACACCCTTACTTTTACAAAGGGTCAACTTGGGTTGTGTTTTATCACAAATAAGTTGAAAGTCATTAAAAGTAATTTCTAAAGCATACAACCTCCTAAATAGAGTTTGTTCACAGACTTGGATTATTTTCAATATATCATAATTATATTGTTTTTGTAATCATAACTAGTACATTAGTTACTCCTGGCCTTTCTAATTGACAAAATAATGTTCACAAGACAACCCAACCCAACCCAACCTGACCTTGCCTGTTTCAACCCATTACAACCAACTCACTTTGACCCATTTCCCAACCTGCTAGACCATCCCATCTTGCCACCTCTAAGATGTTTAATACCTGCTCCAGGATTCTGGGAAGAACAACATCTCTATACATCTCTAAGTCAATGCCTTCAATCTGACTGAGAACATGTAGATTCTTTCCAACCTAACAAGATGAGAGCGAACACCATTACATGAGAACATACATGGAAACTCCCATTGTTCTTTATCAAGTGATACATAGCAACTGAGATTATAAAATATTTACAAGATCACGAAGCTCATTCCTCTCCTTTTCTCGTTTCTCTTTCTCACGTGCAGGTCCCTGTAGTCCAGAAAGTCGAATTGCTTGTCTCAGATCAGCAGATGTCATAAATTATTCACAAGTACATATACTTTAATAAACCCTTATGATTTCTTTCTATCCTTTGAAAACATATGGAAGCATACATGTTTAAATACAAGAAAAGATAACGGAGTTGTATGTTGGGGGTGTAAAAACAGGTTCGAACCAACAAAATCAGAAAACGAAAACGGTACCGGCTATATTCAGTATGCTTCTCAATTCTGAAGTTTAAAAATACAGTTATCAGTTTGGGAATTGGAATATGTTCGAAAATCAGTTCTCAGTCTGTTCTCGACCGAGATATTATAATCTACAAATCAGTTGTATTCAGTTTACATTCTGGTTTTGGACCAAAACCAGGTTTGGACCGGAACCCGACCTATACCGAACTGGTTTAGACCAGCCGCTTGTTTGGTCCCTCATTCTAACTTTTTTTGTTCCATTCCAACTTTGTCCCTGTGAACACAGTCACACACCTACTTATATCTACGATTGAACTAACCTGCTGTTGCATTCGAACCCACAATTTGTTCATCTCTGTGAAGTTCTGAAGTACAAACTCGACAGCATCCATAACAGTGTTTTCATCCCTACAACAGCAAAACATACACACATTCATTAGGTCAAACATCTTAAACCTAATATAGCATTAGGTCTTCAGGCTTCTGGTAAATTTATGTTTCAGATTATGATCATATCAAACTATCAAAGGAAACTGTGCCATGTCTATCATATAAAGAAACCCCAGACCACATGCATAAGTCAGATGATCTTTCATAATGACAGTTCTGATCCCAACTGTTACTCTGGTGTCCTTATAAAGATAAAGTTAATACCGTCATAAACTAAATATCAAAGGTGATTCACTTTACCAGTGAAATTAAGCATGATTATTAACTCTATAGTTTACCCATATAACGAAAAAGAAATCTTAAATAACAAATTTAAATGGTTGTGGACAAAACAAAGATATATCAAACTAAAAGAGAAGCCCATCTCTATAGCTAGAAAGTCAAGGTATTTTATCAGTTCAATGAAGAATGTTCAAATTGTTGAACTCACGCTTGCAACTGGTCAATACATGTAAATGTCTGATAGTCTTACCCTTCATACTCTGAGCCAATATCAGGTAATTTGTCCCTGCTGACTTGAGAAAGATAACTCCTTAAGAAGAGTCCACGAAGAGGATGCTGGATCCCACGGCACATTTCAACAAGATCTTTTAGGATATCCTTAGCAGGAGCCTCTTTTGACTTAATGTAGACAGATCCTACTGTACAAAGTAGATACCTGAACGAATGGAAAGCAGGACAATCAAAGATTTTATAACAATACATAGTTGATGTAAACTAGTAAGCATGAATGCTTATACGATGTAAAATTAACAGAATACAGATGGTCATCAACTGACTGTTGATCATCAATGAACAATGATAGCTCATGAGATTCCTATGTTTCATACTGAAACTTGAAAGATCTTTCAGATTTACCAACTGTCAACCACCTTATTGAAGGGAGTATATATCAGCATAGGAAGGCTGGGTTCAGTTTAAGGATCAGAAAATAAACCCAAGAGGCTAAGACCAGCACTGATAGGATTTAGTCCAACACCATGGTTTTACTTTTCCATACTAAATTGCAAATAAATAGCCTTTCACTAGAAAAAAAAGTAAGAACATATCTGTTTCAAATCAATGCTACATAGAATATTGTGTAGTTATATTCAAGCTGGCTACAACAAAAGAAAGAATAAGCTCTGCATCACCAGCACAATGTAATTTTCTATTAGGTTTAACCTTACAGAGATAGAAATTATCCATTGCTACAAACCTAATTTTGAAACATACAGGGCACCAAGTGCTATGGCAAGTTGGCAACGTGATTCCACATCAGAACCATCAAATAAGCATCTTTTTTCCCTTTTCTGTTTTGTATGCTTATCTCAAAATGCCCTTGCCCAAAATGCATCACATAGGCATAAGTTCAGAGCTGGTAGAAAATCTAATTCCCTTGTAAACTGCGTCCTAACAAGGCTTCACTAAAACGATCATAGTTATATTTTAGAACTCATATAGCCCAATTAGCAGTACCAGATTATCTTCATTACACAATTTTACACAACTGCTTGATATATAGCACCTTGTAGTCTTATTTTATGAAAGTCGATCCTAATACAAAGCGTAAACAGAAACTTTTTTATATCCAAAGAGCCACATAATCCTCAATTCATAGCCCACACCCAAGTTGTTACTCCTTTAAGTTATAAAAAAAAACCATCATGTCTACGATCACGCAGCTTGGTGCTTGAAGGAAGTAAGGAACTATTCTATCATAACGCATTCACCACTGTTCTAACTATTCGTTTTAGAAAGCGAGTTAGAAAGACTGTTGAAAACTCCCTACATTTTTTAGGATTGGACAACTGTACCCCTAACATTTTCATCTACTACAGCTAATGCACACAAGACCAGACAACTAGCAAAGAAATAAACAGTGCATCTTTCTAGTTCCCCACTTACAGTCTCGGCAATATGTTGCCTGCATGCTGCACAAGTTCATAAAGCTCAATAATCGAGCAACTACGCCTACTCTCCTCCTTGAAAAAAATCTCCAGCTTCCTCAACTCATCAAATGCCCTCATATCTAACCAAAAACCAAACACATTCACAGTCAAACAATTCATCCATCAACAATTCCATACTTCACAGCACCAAAATACTTGACATCACAAAAACAAATAAGTTCAATTGAGCGTAATTACAGAGCTCGTAGTATTTGTGAGGGGAAAGCCTCGAAGTACGCAGCTCCGACAGCATCTGAGCAGAGTATTTCAACGCATCCTTTATATTATTCGAATCCTGAAACATATAATGCACAACAGAATAATCCGTTAACAATTGGAGAAATTAGGGTTTATGAGATCGGAGTTGAAATGAATTGAATTGATTACCAAAGCGCGATGCATGTAAAAGGCGTTCTGTTGGAGACCTGCGATGCCGGCTGTGAGCCATTTCTCTTCGTCTTCAACACCATCGGAGATCATGTTTGACCGATCCATGAGTCTCCTCTGTGGATCAATGTGTTGAAATCGATCTTGAGTTGATGGTTAGTTTTGGAAAGTCCGCTTTTGGTTTTTGGACTGTTTAGTCGCCAGGTATGTCACGTGAAATTGTGAATCGTCTTAAAGGAATATGGGTTCAAACCACGCCATGAACGATTCGGCTTTTGTTTGAACCGGATTACTTGAAAATATTATATATACGTATAGTTATATCACGTTAGGTAATGTCGGTGTGTCTTTTATGTTTATCTTCTTTCTTGCAGCCTGCAAAACCCATTGTTACGAGGGTTTTGTAGGTTGCACTTTCACTCCTATAACTTTAGCGTTTGTTGATGTCACCAATAGTTGGGTGGGTTTGTTTTCAATCTATTGTTTGCTTGCACACTAGGTTCGTCTGGATCCAAGTTGCTTCTTGTGATGTTGAATTTGGTTTTTTCTTTTTGATCGTAAATAAATGAATAATTATGACAACATTAAGAAAAATGTAAAAAATAGTTTTTATTTCACTCGTTATTAAGTCATGAAAAAAGTTTGTTTCATCTAACCATAATTTCACTCGTATATCGGTTTGTCCATTAGGCGGAGGGGTCACATAATTGAAAAGTATCAAATTATGTCTAAGTTGATTATTATTGTAATTTTATTATGTTTTTTATGAACCGAAAACTGAATGTGGTTTAGATAGCTATACGTCTTAAAGAACCTCACGTACTAGTTGTACCAAGTTCTAAAAGCCTAGATTATGAACTGTTTAAGTATATATTATATGTCTTGAGACTTTGATATTCTCTTATAAACATCGTTGTTTTGAATATTTAGTTTCGTCCCACTCCTTGTGTTTTCGTTGTGCTGAGGTTGGTGTGCGACAGGTTGGTATCAAAGTGATGGGTTATAGAAAATTAGATTTCATGCAGTGTTACCTAAAATATAACCTTCAGCTTAAACTCTTTGAACCATTGGAAGCATGTGAACTTTCTAGGTTCTAAATCGAGACATGTAATAAACTATACTTATAGCCTTCAAATTACTGAGAACATATAGACTATGACTTGATAAGATACCTTGGTGTACCCCGCTTTGATTTAGTGAAACGTTATGACATGATTGTTAAGGGTTTCTCCTTACAATGACATGTAACGTAAGTTTACATCCGCTCTAGTTGAGAATAGCAATTTAATACATTAATTATTTAATACACGTTAATAAGCAATATTGTTCTCTGGATACTCTTGTTTGGCTTTATATTGCCTCTTACTTGATTCGTTCCTTACTATTGCTTCGTTCCTTGTTTGTTCTTACTAGATTTTGTTATAGTTTTTAAAGATATGGATAGCACAATAAACATTAAAAATGACGGCTAGTCTAGTGGTAAGTCATGTGTTGTCATCCTCTATTAACCCAAGTTAGATACAACCCCCCCCCCCCCCCCCCCCCCCCCCCCCCCCCCGGCGGCACACACACACATTTTTATTATGATATTTTTGTAATTTCTTTATCATGTTACTTTTTTTTTTCATTTTTGTTACTTTTCTTTTGTCAGTATTTTTTCCCTTCCGTTGATCTTTTGTTGAACTCCTGCTTTAATTCTCGTTATGTTTTCTTGTTTCTTTTTGTTATTTTTTTCATTTACTTAGGGTTTAGGGGCAAATATAATTTATTCTTCTTATATTTTAATTGCAAATTTTAAAATGATTTGTTGTATCAATCTTTATGCCTGTAAAAAATCATTATTTTGATAGCGTTTCTCTATTTGTTGTTGCCAAACTTACAAAAGAAAACAGGAGAGGATGAGTTGTCTATGAAGAAATGAGTGGTTATGTAGACCATTTTAAATAAATTTATTTTTGGTAATTTCTTTATGATAACATATTTTTATCATATTTTACCATTATAAATTCTTAACCCATCGTTGTAATCATTTTTTAAAATATATAACTGTGATTTACAGCTATAAGGGTCTGCTTGGTATTGAGTAATGGAACGGACGAATGAATGAAATGAATGACGTAATAAAATGGATAAAAGAATGAAATGAATTATTATATTTCATTGTCCCATTTGGTTATCCTTTTAGGATTGAAATGAATCCATTACTTTGTATTGTTTGTTAGGTAGGAAAAGACAAATAAATAAAATGTAAAAATGGTTACGGTGGTGAAGGTCGGTGGCGGGTGGTGATGGCTATGGTGTTGGTGGTGGCTGGTGGTAATTGGTGGTGTGGTTAGTGATGGTGTGCAATGGTGCATGGTGGCCGATGGTGGTGGCTGCGATGGTCAGTGGTTGTGATCGGTGTTGACAATGGTGGTGGCCGATGGTGGTGACTGTGGTGGTTGGTGGGGGTGGCCGATGTTGATGGTGATGGGTGGCCGGTAGTGATTGGTGGCGGTGGTGATTGGTGGCGGCGGTGATGGCTGGTGACTCTTGATCTTGGTGATTGGTGGTGATGGATGGAATGTATTTGATGTGATTAGAGGAAAGAAAATTACTGTGTAATGATTCATTAAATTCATTTTGCCAACCAAACATATTATATTTCATTCATTCTTAATTGTTCTTTTTATTCCGCCTCCCATTCCTAGATAACAAAGGCTATCTAAGTACGAAATATAATTGGTAGCCCTGTCGGGCCCATGCCGTGAATCATGGGGGTACAATCTAGTGTAAAACATAAAGAAGGTAGATTTTAAACCCATAAAGTTGTTTGGTCTATAGTTATATAGATCGCTTAGAAACACTTATAGATACACATACATGATTATTATGATCTGTTTCCATTTTTCTATATTGTTTGATATCAAAGGACGTACATTAACATTGATTATTTGGCTTTCTCTTCGTAAAATGAATCAAAAAATTTAAAACATAAGGAAAAAGGATTTAACATTCAAAAACATCATTTGTTTGGAAAGTGTACATGCTTGAAAAACTAGAAGACATCCAACCCTTTTGATAATTTTGATAATTTTATTATTGGTCTATGCTCTTGCCTTATTCCAGTTACTACTTAACTTGAGAATGAGAATATCCGGTTGTTCCACGTGTTTAAGTTGCTATTTTGATGGGTGTCTTGGTGACAAGATAAACCTCTTCATCACTTTCTTCACACGCACCAAGCATGAAATTTGAGATTTAAAGATCATTGTTGTTGAAAAGTGTTAGGAAATGGATTGTGTTATTATTGGAGATTTTGTTGAGATTGTCGGAATTTTGGGGGGGGGGGGGGGGGGGGGTTGGTATGGGCCGAAAAACATCAAAATCTGAATTGCGTTGAATTTCCAAAGCCGAATGGATTTTGAGAACTCAACTTGTTGACACGAAGCATTTGTCACGTATTTTCACCGTCGACATTTTTTTGTTGAGGCCATGCTTGTTTTGGGGGGGGGGGGGGTGGGAAGTATGAATATAATACGTATAAATTTAGTTTAAAAAATATTTATCTATAAGGTTAAATTATTTTGTTTAAGTTAGGAAAAAAAAAAAAAGATCAGTTGAATAGAGACCCACAAAATTTTGATAATTGGCCAATGAGACTAATAACCTAAAGAAGTTATGCTCCTCATCGTTTTTAACATCGCCATCATTGGGCGGTGTTCATCGTCGAGGAATTTTGTTACTTGAGTCGCAACGAAAGGTGACTCCATTCACTCAGTATGAGGTGCACATAAAATATAAAGAACAAATCCATACTTTTGACATAATCGGGGCGGCCTCGGGCCCGACCCCATACAAATCATGAGTTGAAATAGTGGGTCCGGGCTCGACTAATTTACCAACAAACTGAGTCCAGCGGCTTGCGTACAAACTTTATTATTTTGAAAATTGATAATTATGTTATTCTTTACACATATTCAGATGTATAAAAAAAATCAAAAAAAGATAATTTTTATATTTAATTATCTTAACTCGTTGAACCAATAATATGATAAATGTATTTCATGGACTATGATTGATCATTTTGTACATTTATTTTACATTAGAAGATATAAGAATAATCATACTATAATTTTAAATTATAACCATATAAATAAAAGCTTAGGTTATAATCTAAACAAGACAAATGAACAAGTCAACACAGGAGTACGAGCCAAGTTTAGGAGTTGTTTGATTTGCTTCTTACACGATTAAAATGTCTGACTCAGACCCACTGATCCGGTTAGACATTTTGGCCAGTCAGTGTGTTTGATTTGTACTCTTTTGCGTCTGACCCGGTCCGACACCACTGACCCATGCATATTTTTTCATTTACCCGGTCAGTTTTGGAACAAACTCTTACCCGGTCAGCACCTTCTGACCGAGTAAGTGAAATCAAACAGCCCCTTACTTGGGTTCGGGCTTGATTTATCTAACCTAATAATCCTTTACATGTGGTGACACATAGCATTACCACAAGCTATCTTATCTTTGTTTTCCCGTCAAAACTATTTATTATATTTTAAAAAGTCAAATAACTAATTATCAAATTTTTTTTCTCTTTATTTCTCTATATTATAAATCCATATCATTTTTAATTATTAACTTCTTAAAAACATTTTTCATTAAATGAAAACTAAGTATTTTGATTAAAAATATATTTTTTAAAATTAAAATTGTCTAAAACTATGATTTTTTTCTAAAACAGCGAAACGTTTTTAAATTCTAAAATATTTAAAATCAATCTTTTTTAAAAATAATAGTTTTACATAAAAATATTTTTTACAAAACAAACCCATAGTTTTTAAAGTGTGAGATATTGATAAACAAAATAAAATTTTTTTCAAAGCAATAACTTTTTAAAACGAAAGTTTTAAGAATATTAAAAGTGTTTTATCAAATAATCAAAGTAGTTTTATATTTAACGTTTTACAGTTCCTAACTCTTTGTTAATAAATATTTAGTTTTTTTTTTATTTAACCATTGTAATACACGGGGTTATAACCGAGTTTATAAAATTACGGATTTCAAACGAGTTATTTTCCAAACCATCTACGAGAAAGTACGGTTGCTTTGAACAATCCACAAACGGGCTTTACAAAATAGGCCCTTGAGCAAGCTTCTCCGCTACGCCTAAAATTCCCGCGTCAATCTCTCGAGGGCCAACATATAGAGGCAGTTGCCAGTGTTATTCTTGACATCACTAGGGTTTTTCTCATCTAATCAAATTCAAAACAACAGATTTCAAAGCATTTGTTGTTCTTTGATTCTACTAATGGGGAAGAGACCAATCGTTGTCTTATCATCGTCGGATGATGATGCTGGTGACTGTAACGATGATGAGTTTTCATTGAAGTCTAGTTTTAGTGATTTGAAAAAGTTGAAATCCAGAACGGCTTCTGCTCCTCGAACTAACCCTAAGGGATCAAAGAAAGTTCGGACTTCGAGCTCTCGTTCTCATCCGGGCAAAACGGTTAACCCTTTTGATGAGGTATTCGTTTTTGATTGTTTGATACTGCTATCTGGACGAGACTGATAAATACACATGTATTGAATGTACATAGTATTATAGTGATACTGTAAGTGCGGATGCAAATTGGTTTTTCTTATGAAATGTGTTTGTAGCTTCAAAATTAAGAACATTTTGGCAAATTGGGCTTTAGATTTGACATATGTTTGAGTTGCTTCTCTGGGTGTTGGGAAATTCATCTTAGATTACAAAATTAAGAAATTAGCTGGTCTGCTACGAGACCTCCGGGCTAATAATACCAAGGGAGTGGCTAAACATACCCCCCTTTACTGAACATACTCTTCTTTGTGAGGGATTTCACGTTTTAAATGGGGAGGTCCCACCAAGTGTGTGAATGGAGGGGGTTTGCTTAGCAGCACCCCATAACCAACTCACTGGAGTAGCTCTGAGGTTCTATCATCTGTGCATGTGTTGGTTCTCTTTGCATGCCAATCGACAAGTATGAAGCACTTATGAGTGTCAACATGATATTTGATAAGAAGTATGTTCACTGTTTATTTTTGCTTTAAGGCAGCATGCTAAACTAAAGTTGTTTGCTGCAGATAAAACGGTTCTGTGAGGATTTCGGTGAAAGTTTTACTGGGTTCAAGGTATCTGCTGGTATGCTATGTCTTTGGTTTCTGATATTGCAATTATTAAAGGGAGACTGAATATTCAGTCCCCAGATATGCAATAAGTTTTTTCTTGCTTAAATGATAAAAAGTGATGAGATATAGTTTTTAATACGTGACTCAGTTTTTTAAAGTTTCGAGTTCATGGAGTCTTGAGTGGGACAAAGAAAGCAACATGATCTATGATTGATGATTCCATACTCGTATAACAATAAAGCTGTTTTGGACTCAAACAAATAATAGACAGCCAGGTTAAGGCGCAGTAGTTTTGATGCAGCAATGTGAAATCTAGTAATGCAATGAAAAATAAAATAAAATGAAAAGCTTCCATGTTAAGTACTATAAAGATGGTAATGCTTATTCTTTTTTCTCCACCGATGACTAGCAAAAGGAATTGTCAGTGCCAAACCAGTTGAGCTTGATGAGAAACTGAATGGTTGTTTGAATATCCGTGTGTTAAATTCTACAAAATCAACATGGCTTTTAGTATTAGAAGTTATTTTGTCTGGATTTTTCTTATCTTGTTGTTATATCCTTGCCTACTATTTTCTGGTTCATTGGTTATGTTTTGCTGTTTTTTAAAACTGAGATTATCATATTTTGTGATTTGGGCAATAGAAGAGACGGCAGAGTTATGGTTAGACAAGCATACACCTTCTTCTTTGGCAGAACTATGTGTTCATAAAAAGAAGGTAATAATCTGATCTGAATTCCACATTTAAGAATGCTGAGGAGTAAGGAGTATTGTCATTCCTTATTCTTGATTTCTCAGGTTGAAGAGGTTAAAGTTTGGTTTGAAGAAAGAATCAATACCCGAAAGGTACTTATCTTTGTGGTCCATAGCTATTTACCCTTGTCGTTTTTTCATAGTTTAGGTTTGTTAATTTTCTAGATCTCTAATAGACAACAAATTACCTAAATAAGACAAATTATTCTTGTCTAGTGCTCAATAGCTATATGTAATCTATTGCACACAATATTCTATTATCTGCTTTGTGGAGCCTTACTATTGCATTAATTCATTGCAGGATGAACATTGTAATTACGTTCTCCTCATTACTGGACCATCAGGAGTTGGAAAATCTGTATGTAATAACAGTTATTCTTACATTTCATGCTTTCTAAGTTGAATCCCTTGTTGGCTAGTATATTTATAGTGTACATAGAAGAAAACTTGTAGTCGGGTGTTTATTAGAAGTTCAGACCTGAATTAGGGGCAAATCTATGGCTACCAGCAAATGGCACCACCAAGTTCACCATTGTACATTTTTACTTCTTACCAAAAAACATGCGACTGATGCAGATTATTTCTCCTACTAATTTACAACATCTTTCATGATAAGTATATAAATAATGGGGAGTTGGTAACATTGGTGGTTGGCATGAAACTTATTCCTGATCAGTTAGGTCCTTGAATTGACGGTTATCATTCATCTTCCTACAGGCAACAGTTCATGCAGTTGCCTCCCATCTTGGAGCCACAGTATGTGAATGGAACACACCTACTCCCACAATTTGGCAAGAACACATACACACGACAAATGCAGGTATTTCAAGTATATATTGTATATAATTGTATATAATGACTCACTTTCTTACTTTATTATATATGAGCATGATCATAACATTTTTGTTTCCTAGGCTTGCGCTACATGTCAAAGCTGGATGAATTTGAGAATTTTGTAGAAAGGATAAGGAAATATGGATTAATTTCTTCATCTTTGACAGGGGAACAACATAAACCATATATCATCTTAATTGATGATCTTCCAGTAATAAATGGAAAAATTTCTTATGGTAGACTGCAGCGCTGTTTGCATCTTCTTGTGCAGTCTGTTCGTATTCCGACTGTCATATTGATCACAGAGTACAGTAGACAAGACACTGCTGATTACACATCAAAATGCTGGGAAGATCTTCAGACGTTTCTTCAAAGTGTTGGGGCTTGTAAGGTTACATTTATCAATGCCTGTAAAATTTGAATTCTGTTTAGTTTATTCTACAATATAGTTGCTTTATGTTATCTTTATTCTATAGGTGGCCTTTAATCCAATCACAGTGAACTCTATTGCAAAGACACTTTCCAAAATATGTCGAGGAGAAAAGCTCAGAATAACAGCTGACCAGATTGATGTCATAGCTAAAGCCAGTGGAGGTGATATCAGACATGCAATTACATCTTTGCAGTACTTCTGTCTGAAATCAGGTTCGATTGGAAAGGGGTCCCACAAGAGTGAGTATTTGGATGATGGGTATTCTTTACCGTTTGGCAGGGATGAAACGCTCTCCCTGTTTCATGCCCTGGGGAAATTTTTACATAATAAAAGAGAAACAGACAGTGTCATCGCATCTGGTATGTACCGAGGGAACCTTCTTTATGATATTTAACTATTAGAAATACATAGATGGGGATTATTATTGACCTTTCCATGATTTTTGTCATTTGTAGATGTAGGTTGAAATATTTTTTTAGTTTAAATTGGTTAACATCTCTTCGTCTGTTGTTTTTGACACAGGTTCCATGTTTTTAAAGGAGGATTTTACAAGATTGCCCATGAAAATGGACACACCGGAGAGGGTTCTTAGTCAAGCACATGGGCAAGCAAGGCCTATTGCTGATTTCTTACAGGAAAATGGTATACTTTTTTAGCTAGAATGTGTTTTGGGCTCCTCATTAACTTCTATCATAAATTTTTGGATGTTTTAGAGCAATTTTGGACTCGTTGAGGCAGTGTTTTTATGCGAGTCTTTTAATTGTTGACTTTTCTCTTTTCAGTTCTAGATTTTATGCATGAGGAAGCTATGGATGATACATGGGTTGTGACTTCATATCTAAGTGATGCTGACACACTTCTTGCTTCACTTACCGGAGTGCAGTATAAAAATTACGTGGCTGAAAACATTATCCAGTCAACTGCAGCATCTGTGGCAGTACGTGGGGTGATGTTTGGCAATCGTCACCCCCAATCCTCAAGGTACCACAACTTCAAACTCTATAATTTTGTTGGTGGCAAATTGGGCAGATAAATCAAGTTGCCTGATGTGTCGAAAATGCTTGGAATCTAAATGATTAATTTTAAGTGCATGGTTGATGCAGGTTGGGTTGAGCAGAAGCTCTGGTTTTTTTACAAAATGAATAGTGTGTGAAATATGGTTAAAATACTTTGTTATTATAATAATAGTCCTTTTCTTCTACCCTTTCGGCCCGGATCACTCCACTTCTACTTACCTATATGTGAATTTGACCCATTTGACCCTTTCGGTAGAAAACATAAGGAATAGACCAATTCATAAGTAACAGCGTTGAAATTTGCTACATCTACTCTATGTTGTTATGATTACAGACGGATATTTTTGCATATATATTTGAACGATAAATATTGATGGGTGTTATATGTTCATCTGCTATGAGAGCTCAGGTGGCATGCCATCCGTCGTCCAATGCTGTGGCAGGTTGAGCAATCACTATGGCGCAATAAGGTTTGGCATTCTTTGATACAAATATGATATAAGAAAAAAATATTATTTTAATACTAATATGAAATTTTTGAATAAGATGACTTAAAAGGTTTTATGCATTAAAAATACAATCTGAGCGTCTTCCTTTTACTCTATATTACAATTTTGGTTATTTGCCCATCTTGTCCTAAAGATTCATTTGTTATATTAAATACACAATGCCCTTAAGATGAAAACAAGGGCTTTTGATTAGGAGCAATGCCTAGTTTTAACTAAAACCAGTAAGAATTAGAAGATATTATAGGATTCTAATAGATAAATATTGAAAGGAAGCACACCACATAAAAGGGTGCTAGACAGTTTGAACAAAAACAAATTTCACTACAACTAAAGGATGAACAACTCATTTCAAGTCAAATTGACTACTCCGGTTTATGAATATGATATTTCTGGCATTTTTAACTTTAACATGTCATGTATCATATGAGAATTGTACTTTGTAGAATAAAAGATAAACATCTCAGCAAATGGCATCTTACTGCAGAAGGAGATACTTGGGCAAAGAACTGCTGCTTATAACGGTGGGAACTTGTCTGATCTTTCCATTATTGCAACCGAGTGGAATCCTGTTCTTAAGTGGCTAGGGTTCAGAGCTTTCGAAGACAACGAACGACACCTAGGTGTATCGATTAGTGGCGAAATGTTTCATAATGCAGATGATGATGGCAAGGAGATTGATGATGATAATGATGATGACGATGATGAAATAGAAGATTGGTAGATTTTGTAGGTGGTGTTTTAATTTGGGAAAGCAAACTTATTTTAGCTTCTGTAAATGATGTAAATTTATATCAGGTTTAAAAACTCTATTTGATGGTTATTTGAAAGCAATTTGCTTCTTTTATGAAAGCTTTCTACACACAAAAATTGAGCTTTTTGTGGACCGTACAGTTGTGTTATGCTTACCAGTTACCTGTAAATGAGTAGGTGATTTTAAATTTTGACAAGACACTAATTACTTTGTTCACTTTGAGATACAATATCAATAACAGATGACTGTATGATTGGCGTAAGCTAGTTTATTTTGCATGTACACCTTAAAACCTACATGTCTGAGTGGACTTGGACATTCGACTATAATCTATGTTATGTTTTATTGTTGAAGAGATATGAAACCAAACCCAGCATTCTGGGTCACACATAAACTCACGGTAATCGGATACAATAGATCTGGGTTGTGTCGGATGCTTGGATGCACTCACGGTGCTCTACGTGTGATGTAAGTTGTGTGAAGTGTATGTACGTTTGACTAGTTAGATTTAAGGAATCATAATTTCCAAGCAGATGACATCACACAAATTAGATCATTAATTTTCTCAAAACTTTTTTAACTCTTTCACATAACAAATATTACTTCAATCAAACAGTTGCTTATTCTCACGCCACAGGTGAACCTCCTTCCCATGAAAATGTGCTTGTCAATTTTAGATCTGGTTGGTATTTGTTTCTATATTGGCGTCATCCGTGATTTCAAACTAAGTCATCTTCATATATCTTCAAGCAATATGACAAATAACGTCTGTAACTACTCGTACTTTGGTGGAAGAGGTAGAGGTAAGGGTAGAAGACGTTGATGATCTGGGACTACCATGCCTACTTTGTAGCCTAACAATTTACAACTACATCCATTTTCACCATAACTTCATAATCTTCATTGTAATAGGCATTTTACGAAGTTTCAGTTCAACCTCAACACCAATTTTTGCTACTTCACAGTTCACATATTTTAAATCCGCCAATGATGTCCACTCATCTATTCATGTCCATTCCACCAGCGTCATCCATGTCATTATTCACGTTCATGCCTTATGTGGTTTCTTATCCATATTGTTCACTCCAACTTTCTACTTCACATATCTCAGATCGGCCAATAATATCCACCCATCTGTTCACGCCCATTCCACAAACGTGATCCATGCCATTATTCACGTTCACGCCTCTTGTCATTTTATATTTAGTGTTTACTCTATTTTCATCCTTCATTCATTTTAAATACACGGTTCTCTATTTCCAACAATTTCATTAGAAACATTTATATGAAAGAAAGAAACCAATAGTTTTGGTAGGAACTTTTAAATTTATAATGTTTTATATAAAAAATCTACTGGTTAGTTACTAGTGAACTTGTATCTTTTTTTCTCTTTAAATTATTACCCTTTTACAACCGTTAAATCCAACAACAAAAAAATAATTTTTTTATTTTCTACATATAATACACCCTCCAACATACAATAAACAAATTTTATAAAAACCATTACACCAACTCTAGTCACTCTCAACTTTTGAAAAAGTGGCCTCAACAATCCGAACAACCGCAACTAGTTTTGGATGCCTTCCCCTCTCGCAATACGAGCAGTACCAAAAATGTTGTTTATGTAAATTACATTTATTACTAGTTTTTTATTTATGATTTGTTAGTTCATAGAACTATTATTTGTATTTAAAAGATAAAAATAACATGATAGTAGAAATTCAGTAAAACAGTAAAACCACATTCAACGTAAAATTTAGTGACAATTGATGTGATCTTGATATGACAACGTTGAGTGTGAGATCACCCCGACAGTCTAACCATTAGAGTTAATAATAAGATGAGTTTGAGATAAATATGAGTAATCTTAACCATAGATTTGATTAAAAAGTGTCACATATCAGACACAAAAATCCATTTACCCGACCCATACCCCTCCAATATATCTCGGATTTCAGGCATTATATCGGTTTCGGATTTGACCGTCATCCTACTAACCGTATCTTTTTCCGGCACATTTTGTAAGGTTCTATCCGGGAAGCAACAAATTCTCGTTTGGACCGCACCTCTATGCAAGATCACATTTCGATTTGCCCATTACCATCTACGTCACCACGTGTATTTTTATTCATCCTGATTGGTCCGTGTAACGCACGCGCTTTTCAATTTTACGAGACTGATTTCACTAACACTTAAATTCTTTTTTAATAACATTGTATACCACGCATAAAAAGTTGTACAAATCTCTGAATTATAAAATATCCGCTCTGTAAGAAGCTTCTTGCTTTCTAGCATAAATTTCCCTCCATTTATTCCCTACTTCTCCTCTTCTTCAACTCAATCCTTTACTTGACTTCTCAATTGTTCATTTCTTCATTCTCTCTCTAAGTTATATCAACACGAGGAAGAAGATTTCTCTCAATCGATTCAGGTGAGTGTTTGAGAACTTGAAAGCAATAAATCTGTTGAGTTTTTACGATCGACTTCAGTTTCTGAAACAGTTTTTGTGCAATTGTTTGAGGTGATTATACAGTTTTATCTGCTTCTGTTGAGTTTTTAAGATCGAGTTTAGTTATTGAAGTTTCGTGCAGTTATCAGAGGTGATTATACAGCTTTATCTGTTTCGAAAAGAATTGAGGAGAAATTTAATCGTGTTAGCTAGTTGGATATAAGATGGATTGATTTTGTACTGTTCATGGAGGTATGATTGTATGAACAGTTATTGAGGATTTGATAAGTTTGAGATCTTTTGCAGGGAGAAATTAATCGATCGGGACATAAATGGAGGCAACAGCACCTGTTGTTGACGCGGAGTATTTGAAGGAAATAGAACGCGCTCGTCGTGATCTTCGTGCTCTCATCTCCAACAAAAAATGTGCGCCTATCATGCTTCGATTAGCGTACGTGATCGTTTTAATCTTTGTTGCTTCGTATGATTTTGTAAATCGAGTAGTTTCATTAGTTCATACTGATTGATCGATATTAGCTTAAATAACACTTTATTAATGCTTAATCTTTGAAATGATAAAGTAAAATTGATTATATATGTTTAAGCATACAGTCAATCAGTCATGTTGACTTGGTACATCAAACTGCATGGATTAAGTGTAAATCACCACATGGTTCTCCCTAAAACATTACCTTACAGAATTAGCTCTGGTGTCAGTGTCATCGTTTCAGCAAATCTGTTTGTATTATTGTATATGGGAAATAGCCTATAGGATTGTAGGATGTACACCATTTGTTATCAATTTTCTCCCGTAAGTTGTTCAACATGCCTGCATTCCTTATGTAAGAGTTTGTTGATCTAAGCTAAACAAGAAAAACCTAGGGGAAAAATAAAAAGAACTAGCCCTTAGAGATATGAGCTATATACGATATTCTTGAAATATCGGATTTCTAGAGCAGGCTAAATGGGTAGATACTGAAGAGAGGAAATTAAGTATAAGTCCTAAAATTATTAGATTACCACAATAGCATCAAGTCCTAAAATTTAGTATAGGTAAATTGGCATTTTGATTCTCATATTCATAAAATGACACTTTGTTCCCTCAGATGGCATGATGCAGGCACTTATGATGCTAAAACCAAGACAGGAGGCCCTAATGGATCTATCAGGAACGAGGAAGAGTATAGGCATGGAGCAAATAATGGTTTGAAAATTGCAATTGATCTCTGTGGTGAGTTGTTATTGCCTCAAATATGAATGTTCATTTGTCCCTCCTTGAGAAGGGTACCATTGTGATTTGTGACCACCATCTGAGAGGCAATCATATGTACAAGAACTTTTCTAAATTGCATTTGCATATTAGAAATCATTTTGATTATAAAAGAATCATTATATTCTTAAAGTGTTCCTTATAAAACTTTTGTTTATCTATAAACAGAAGAAGTGAAGTCCAAACATCCTAGAGTCACATATGCTGATCTCTATCAGGTACCATCTACAAGTGCTCTGTTTCAAACATGTTGCACCTTTTCAAGTAACTGTGATCATGACTGCAATATCTATTTTCTGAAAAATAACGTGGTGGTTATACACTTATACAATACAGAATTAAAGATACTTCCTTGATATACATACCATTTTCACCAGTAAATACCTGTTTGAGTTAAAACACATGTTAATATCCAGTCTTTGTTATCCCTAACTCGTCTTTAAGATTTTATTTTTAAATGATCTTTCACACTGCATGATAAAAGATTAAAAGACCACCAGAAAGCACTACCAAAGGACAGATATGTTCACCATAAGCTATTGTCCATTCATGGTCCTTGATTCACTTCTTTTAAATTTATGTTCAGCTTGCTGGAGTTGTTGCAGTTGAGGTGACTGGAGGCCCCACTATTAACTTTGTACCCGGAAGGAAGGTATATAAAGTAGTATTTCAGTAGGAAAATTCTTATATGTTTGTACTTATTTTTTAAAGTATTCTCAACTAGGATTCAAATGTGTCGCCTAATGAAGGACGTCTTCCCGATGCCAAGCAAGGTATGTCGGTCACCTGATTTACTTGAATCAATTTCAACCATTTAGATGAACAGATTTCTGAGTTTTACTCTTGTGCAGGTCCGTCCCATCTCCGTGATGTCTTCTATCGGATGGGCTTATCTGATAAGGATATAGTGGCACTTTCTGGTGGCCATACTCTGGTGAGTTTCATCAGATCAAAGTTAACACAGTTGTTTCTTGGTAAATATTGTATGAAAACTTGTTGTTTGATCACTTTGATCTTGACTTCAGGGGAAGGCACATCCTGAGAGATCTGGCTTTGATGAAAAACCATGGACCAAAGACCCTTTGAAGTTTGACAACTCCTACTTTGTGTAAGATGTTTGATATCTTGTTAGGAATTGTGCATATTTTGTTCTTTTATAAATCTAAGACTTCTGTTGTTATAAATGATGGATGTCTCAGGGAGCTTTTGAAGGGAGACACTGATGGACTACTTAAACTTCCTACTGATAAAGCATTGGTGGAGGACCCAAAGTTCCGTTCCTATGTTGAACTCTATGCAAAGGTTGGGGCATTCATTCTTATGAAATTGCTTTCAACATTTAAGAGAAAATCACCTGAAGCCATTTTTACTCAACATTTTACTTGAATAGAAATTTGACCAAATATATAACAAAAAGCGTAATTATTTGACTGTCTAAAATGATTACATGGAAGTATAACCCATTTAAAAGACGACATGTCAATATGGATGTCGTCATGGAGTGGTTTTTGAGATAAAAATTTTTTATTGGCGCTGCCACGTGCCATATCCCTATTGGCAAGTGTCTGTCATCTTCTCATTTTGGGCTTATAAACCCTTAAAAAATCTCCATTTGTGCTGTCACATGTCATCTCCCCATAGGATGAAGAATCATGGGGCTTCATCTCCATGCGTATCTCCATTTACTCTGAACCTGCAAAAATGACTATTTTCTTTTAAAAGTTGATCAAAATGACCATATATGTGTTTTTTTAATATTCAATCATTCATTGTTGTTCTTATTTGTAAACAATTCGAGCACAGGATGAAGATGCATTCTTCAAAGACTATGCTGAATCACACAAGAAGCTTTCAGAGCTGGGTTTCACCCCACCATCCTGTTCTTATCTGAAATCGAACCCTGCAACAGCAGCCTTGTTGGCTCAGAGTGCTGTAGGAATTGCTGTTGCTGCTACTGTGGTCATCCTCAGTTACTTCTATGAAGTCAACAGGAAATTCAAATAAATCAAATTCAGAAAGCCCATGATGTAAGCAATGATTTGTTTTTAGCAGACTATTGAACACATTCATGATTGACTTGCAGTCATAAATAAAATGATGCATTGCCATTGCATATTGCCCTTTAAAGCCGAATCCTAGGGAGAACAAGTGTATCTCCATCTTTAAGATGAATGAACTAAGATCCAGTTGTTAGTTAAGTGTTGAGTTTCCTCCAAACCGCAGCACCAATAGCTTCTTCAAAGTCCTTGCTATCCAGCAAAACTCAGTCCAATCACCAGTTTAGCCTGACCCCCTTGATCTCTTGACCCGTCCACCACGGCTGGCTTCACTAGCCTAAGAGTCTCCTTAGTCTCACAGCCTCCCTTGTTTCATTAAACATATTCTCATATTGCACATCATATTGTTATCCATTGCTATCTTTAGCAACCTCCTCTATACAGCTTCAGCTTCTATATATTTGTTTTGTTGCATAACTCCCCCAGCCAACTTCCCTGCAAATACAAACATTTCAAATCCAATATCAAATCCCCAATTCAAGTTAAATAATATTCAACAGTGATGGTTTGGTTAACTATTCTCAAAAAACTGAAATTTATAGTTTGGTTTTGGTTCTGGTTTGTGTCATAACCCAATAAACTGAAACAAACTAACTTGTTATGCTTTTGTTTGAATGTTTGATTTTGATGTTATTGTCTGTTTTAGGACATTTTTAACTAGCCTCAAAAAATTCACTGATAAAATACGTGTTAAACTTTTTGAAATGTTTTAATTATTATCAGAGCCTGAAACTATGTGTATATGCTCAGGTAAGACAAGGCTAAAAATGAAGCCATATTTAACGGATAACCTAAATTAATCAAATCCACAGGTCATACATGTTCAATAACCAAAACTTTTGCTTATGGAGTTGAACCCAACCAAACCGAACCATACTAAACTTGCACACGCTACTTCTTGTAGAAATCATAGATCAATAAACACGATTATTTAATCACTTTGAGATTAAAACGATTCGATGGTTCAATCCGAACTTCTCAACTAGATAAGACTCACAAATTGATCAAGAACAAGTATGATGATTTTGCTATGATTTTGTGAACCAGAAGAATATGACCAAAACCAAATGAAATCGTACTCAAGGGTTGGGGCCAGGAAGCGCCTTTTGGCAGTTACCATTTCGATTCAAATTACCACCATATAGAGCCATTTTTTATTTGAAATTCACATGTGAAATTTCAAGAAAATAAAAATTCTAACGAATTTTTATAAAGTAAATTTTTATTAAAATTTTTCTTCATTAATGGAACCAGCACTGAAGACATTAGATAATGTGAGTCAACAACTAGCTCGTGTAATGGTCCGTTCTAGCCTCAAGTTGTGAAGAGCATATTTCAATAGTCGTGAGTGGTACATGAACATCAAAATAGCTATATCAGAAAACTCATAAAGGACTCTTGTATAATTTATCATGAACAAACAAATCGTTGAAGTAGTGTGTATCCATGACCAAACTCAAGAGAGTTGTTCATCTACACATGAACAAACAAAAATGGCCTCAACAATCACCAATTTACACATCAATTCTTTCAATTTATACACCATTACGCATGTCAAAACTCATGTCACCTCCCAATAAATATATACATAGACCACCATCAAAAGGTTGCAAAGTAGTCTAAAGATCATTGTAGCCATAGGTCAATTACCAAGTGAGTACGTATAGGAATAGTTATATAACCTATTTGTATACAGTTTACTGCTAAATGCAGAAGCACTTATTATTGTTTCAACAAGAAATAACATCTTGGCCTATTAGCTCAGTTGGTTAGAGCGTCGTGCTAATAACGCGAAGGTCGCAGGTTCGAGACCTGCATGGGCCAAATTATTTTTACCTGACAGAATCCATTTTTTGAGAAACCTTCGATTTGACCCGCACTGCTTGGTGCATAAGCCATTTTTAAGTTTCTTTCTTTGTTTAAGATGACTTTACAGACCCTAGAGTTTTGAGAAACTTCAAATCTGAATCCTAAAGCATACTACCTTACATTTCGTGATCTCTATGTTTTACTTAATTATATTGCTTTGTTGGTTCTTTTATGATTTAATAATTCATTGCAATAGTATAAATTTTAAATTCTTCAAATCCGGAGCTTGAACATTTTTATTTGGGGGTGGGTGGACTCCATGTATAAATTTTTTTTTTTTTTAAAACTACTGGTCAAAAATTAAAACTAGTGACAGAAGAAGAGGGGGTGGGGGGGTGAACGCCTGTGGTTTTACGGCCACGCCATGGACCAATTGTACGCGTATTGTTGACCTTTTATTGAGGTTTTGTTTTCTTTCATTCACGACCCTTATTCTCCGAGCTATTGTGCACGGTCATATCATACTGCTAACTAAGCCTGGCAAAATCAACCCAACCATCATATTTTGGGTCCTTATGGGTAATAATTATAATATTTTGGGTTGTTTTGGGCACAAATAGTTTTTCAGCTGGATTAGTATGGGTTCAAATAAATCAAAGAATATATTACATGGGTCAGGATGGGCACAGCTGAATGGTTGGACGGGTCAGGATGGGTTGTTTTTGAAAAACGTTTTATACACTTGTATACTATACCAAACAATATTCAACCCCCCAAAATCCTTTAGTTAGATCTGGGTTAGTCGACTTAGTGATGACTGGGATAAAGTAGTTGAGGAGTCAACTGACTATTTCACGCGAAATACCACCGAAAACATCCACCACCACAAGATGGAGTAAATGCGATGACGGTACTGCACCGAGAAACAATAAGTTCTCTTGTTCCATTTCAAAGCCATTGAATCCATGGAGAGAAACAGTAATAGATCTAATTTTGATGAAGAAACAAATACGGGTAATGATCTTAGTTCTAGCAGCATGCAAGTGTTGATTCGAAAATCAATCATCAAAAAATCATACAAGTTTCTGACCCGTCCTAACCCGACCCATCCTGACCCGGCACCTAACCCGACCCGACCCGCCCATTTTGCCAGGCCTACTGCTAACTGTTGAATTGATGAAGCAGTATTAATTATATCAGTGGTTGATTCATGGCTTGACCATGGAGCTCATGTTGATTGTTGGCTTTTGATGTTATGTGTCTGATCCAACAAATAGGAGGCATGTTTAATAAACATGAGTATCTTAGAATAACATTTAACATGTATGCTTAGAGATTTTTAAAATCATCAAAATTAACATTTTATGGTGTAGGCAAGTATGAACTGACACTTAAGATGACAACAAAGACCATGCCATGAACTTATTAGACTGAAACTTTACTGGGTCCAAAATTCTCAGTGTTCGTATTTACAACACGTAAATGTTACATTTAACTGGTCATGAGATATCAGATATGATGTATCGCGCAAGTCAACAAGTGGTGAGATGTTGGTAAGAGGATGAAGGTCTATAAGATCAGATGATATTGTTTGATGAGAGAGATGTTATTAGAAGTTTAATCCGTATAAGATGTATTTATCAAGCTAAGGTCAATTAGTTGGGCATAAGTAGCTTAGCTCTTGTTTAAGACCGCTAATGAGCGGATACATTTATTATCTTAAAACTGTTCTCAACATGTTCTAATCACTAGGCAATCCAATAGTTTATACATCCGGCACACATGTTGATACATGTATCATGAAGCCCGCCCGATGAGAGTCAAAGGTGAAGGGTATCATCTTCTACGAAAAATGGATTATAATACTTTTATTTGTTATTCCAGTGATTATTTGCAACCAATCAAATTTGTAGAATGAAAGTCCGAATCTCCATAGGACCCAACTCGACAACAAGATCCGACGGGTCAATGGGCCCACCTCTAACCGTTGGTGGGCCGATCTCCCTTCTGCCTTCAACCTTCCATGGCAACCTCTTTATTGCTGACTTATCTTGATTTGCAGATAAACTTGTTTCTGTTATTTTCTTGATCTGTTACAAACATGATTTGATATTGTTATAAATACCAAGAAAATTCGCTTTTTTAAAGTTATAGGCGTGATGGCGTACCGTTTTATGAGCAAACGCCTTCTTCAGCTCGACTTTGACTTTGGTTGAAAAGTCAACATCTTCACCAGCCTCGTATAGGTGGGCTAAACGAATAAGCACGCTTCCATCTTCCAATTCCTAAAGAAAAGAAGGTTAGAGGAAGTGAGGGAATGTTTAATACTTCTGTAATGATTCGATATGTTACCTGAAGTGTGATTAATGCGACGTTAGGGGGTAAAGTGTAGTTAGGATCCATTGTTGTTGATCTTGTTGAGTGTGAAGCTTTATAAGCTTCTTGATTCTGTCAAGTAAATGGTGGTTAGGATATTCTTAGGAGATTTAGATTCCTATTGAAATAACATGGTTTTTGTAATCATATTCGACACTAAGTGTTTAAAAGGAAAAGAATATAGACAATAAGCGTCTCGAGTCTACCCAACCACTTCAAAACAACCCATCTTGACTTGTTACGCAACCCGCCCATTTGCCACATCTATTCATTTGTTACTCTCTCTTAAATGTAAGGAAATATACCTCGTGTGTAAAGGCTAAAAGTAGAGGTGAATAAATCTCTTGGCCTGTTGTTCGGCGCCAGCGTGATCCACTACCAACGTTGGCAACGCTCATATAATAATTTCCTCGAATCTGAAACAAAATTACATAATGAGGTTTTATGGGCCCATCGGAATATCAAATCAGCAAAATTATCAATGTTTAAGCTAGCGTACCGCAAGTCCTTGACAGGTGGTCTTATTACACACGGTCTCGTCAAGCGCTTCACCTACCCCTCTACCATCATCATACAACATACGCCTTTGGGAAAAAGAGAATTATTAAGTCATTTTCATATGCTCGTATTAAGAAAAGTATATGAATGAGATTCGATATCATAGAAACGAGGATCACCGATGAAACATGATCTCCATTTGCCCATCATTGATGCTAGCTCCACCGGTAGCACGATCAACAAGCACCGACATCTCAGTCTTGTTGTCTCTTATGAACATTCCAAGATTGAGCTGATGAAAAATTATCCAAGTGAAAAACAAAATTACTTATTTACTCCTTATTCTATCCTAATACAAGCATCTGTCTTTTATTTTCATTTCACAAACCATCTATTTTTTTAACAAAAATGTCTAGTTATGGTCATTTTATTTATTAACTTCTTAAATAATCAGAAGTTACCAAACAAAAATATTATAATAACATGAACATATACACATAAACCAAAGGCCTTGAGAGTTACCGGATAATAATTCCCAGCTACTGGTTGTGTGACTTCTAGAGGCCAGTCTTCTCTATAATCTCGTACCTGTTAATAAATCAAGAATTACTTTCCATGAAAGATACTAGTGAAATTAACTGTAGGAAATATTTAGAAATGTATAACGGGCTAACCCTTTTGAGAAAGTCCCTTCCGTTAGAATCGGTATAGAACACCTTCTTGGTGGCCATATCAGCTGTAATTCTTGTAATCACTTCTTTTCCAACACCATCATCCATAGGAATTTCACCGATCTAACCAACGAATTTTTATAAAACAAGAGGTGTCAGTGATCACTCGTAAGATTGAGGCGGCAACTTAGACCAATTTACTTAAGGAAGTGGGTGGAGCTAGTCGAGAGTCGCCAAAGTGCAATTTCTTGCATAAAATCTCTAAATCATATGATTTAAAAATTTCAACTAGTCCCATAATAATAGGTCTTCTATAATAATATTTGACACACTATACGAAAAAAAGTGCTTCAGGACAATTCAACTCTCTTCGGCCCATAAAAAGGTGACCCATTTTGACCCGTTACCCAACCCACTAATTTTTCCACCTCTATGCCAAGATATACTCATGTACAAGGAGCCGTGAAAGGGTATACATACAGTAAACTCAAATTCAGCATGCTCTTTGTCTTTGTAAAGTCTTGTCACCTGAAAACATATACAAACACAATGTAACAAAAAACAAAACGGATTCTAAAAACTCCCGGTAAAATCAAGATCCTGACCTGATAGATCCACGGGTTGAACTGCTGATGAACTTCATCTACAAGCGGTCCACGAATGACTTTGATTGGTACCTGAATGTGAAGAGTTGATATAACTTATCAAAGACATGACCCCGACCCGGGGTTTATTGAACCGAGTTAAAGTTAATGGAAAGCCATAACAAGGCTGAGAAGATATGATTTTTTAGAAAGGAGACGAATACTTACTGATCTTGAAACAACAGCCGGTGGTGATCCATCAGGGTGGAAAATGTATGCTCCAGAAGGCTATCAGAAAATATACCAAGTTTACGAATAGAAACATACTAGGAATTGCAGTTCGACAGGTCTTCGTTTGATTTCGTGGGGCCCATCTCCATCATGGAAATGGGACCCACAAAATGAAAACAATAATAAACTTCAGTACCTGGCTATCAGCTGCACTACCATACCAGAGATAGCTTTGTTGTACTGGTAAATCAATCTGGAAAATGGAAGCAAATAGTTAAAAAACCGGAATTCTATTAATATTTAATGATTAAAGCATAACTTACCCCTGTTTTAGAATTTGTAATTCTTTTTAGTTGTCCCGACTTTAAAGAAAATGACATCTTCAAGCTTCCTTGTCCAATTTCAATATCATCATTCTGTGAAATGTCTTCCATGGAAACATATCCTCCTGAAATTTCAAGATAGTTATATACTAGAAAAAAAACTGTAAATCTATTTACATTATCTCCCCATTTATTTCAAGGGAAAAATATTAATATAAACATCGGTGTATCAGTTTGTTGACCGTTTAGAAATGAATACATACGTAAATCAAATAATTGTTATAGGCAAGTAAACAGGCATAAAAGCACCTTTTCCAGGTGTTTCGGTAATGAAGTAAGTGTTCCAACCCAATGGTGGTACAGATGCTTGAAACAAAAGCCAATATTTTGGAACATCTTTTGGTGAAATTCCCAGATAAGCTTCTGTGTAAAAGCTTCTTAGGTTGCGTGTTACTTCATCAAATTCTATGAATTGTGCTTCAATTGTATTGCCTTTTTCGTCTTGGACAACTAAGTTAGCATCTTTGACCTGTTAAAATGGGTAACGGGTTAGGTTGCTTTTTCATCTGTTCTTTTTTGAATTTTATAAACAATAAATACATTACATACGATTGCACAGGCTCCAATATTAAAATATAATCTAATTTCCTTGCTAAAGAGATTTAGGAAGATAGATCAACCTATTAGACGCCCAAATTGACCCCATTTTTAGGTAAGGGGTTGAAATTGTCGCACCTAGTTTTTTGCAACATCACACTTGTCTATTCAAATACCCGATGCAACTAGCTATTTTCTAGTAAAAAAAGTCAAAAACTCTATAGTTTGCAAGATCAAGTGACTTTGGACAAACGTGCAAAAATAAAAAAACAAGAAAAAAGAGATTGTATACATTGTTTTGTTTCATTCTTTAGCATTCTTTGATTTTTTATTTTTATTTTTTACAATGAAAAGTCAACTAAATTGGTATGTAAAATATAATAAATGTTCAATCATATCATAGACTCACCGGTATCCTAATAAAATCCTTGCGGTTCCATCCAAGAGGATTATATGCAACAATAACCTGCAAAGAAACAAAAGATCTTTTAACGAATTTTCATAATAGGTGACTATTTAACTAATGATATTTTGCAAGCCATTGATTACCAAACTCTTCCCCGAAGGAATGCTTTCTGCTGGTGGGCAATAACTTATATTTAGCAGCGGACACTGTCACGTAGGAAATTACTGTCACATGAATCTTTACAGAAACTAAGAGGAAAGAGCTAGTGATATTAGAATATAAACCTAAAACTTTATATTAATTTTGAAGCATCACCTGGGTAAATGAGGATGTGAACGTGGGTATAGTGCAGTTAGATGTGGAGCTGGTTAGGCATGATAAAGCTGAATTGACAACAGCTTCAGCCTAAGGAAAATCAAAGAAGATGAATATAACATTATAAGTAATAGCACAGAAAGTACTGAAATTTAAAGGATGAACAAACGTATACCTCGACAGCTCCAATTGCTAAGCGTTTTTGGTAGTCATTTGTCGTATGTTGTTTAGCAGTACCAGTAATGGCATCATGGTGCTGTGCAATTCCTAAAGCATCTCCAAGACTAAATGTGTTGGGACCTTTACTTCGCCTTCCTGCCAGGTACTCCAGCTGTCTTGATGCCTAATTGTCACAGAAATTGTAACATTAATTTTAATTTTTAAATGTTTATTCATGAAGTTATCAGGTTTCTAACAGTAATTATGTTAACAAAACAAGATAATTAGCTAATTACATATTTGAGTGTTTGGTAACTTCTGATTATTTAAGAAAGTAATAATTAAAAGGATGAAAAAGGCATTTTTGAGGAAAAAATAAAAAAAGAAAAGTTTTTTTGTGAAATGTGAGTAAAAGTCTCTAAAATTAGGTCAAAAGAAGTGGTGATTGGATAATTTTAGTTTACCCTTATATAATCAGTTTTGTTGCAAGTTACAAGTAGTAATAAAGGAAATCTACTTATCCAAACATCAAAAACTGATAAGCAGAAAATCAGTTCCAGAATGCAAATCCAAACAGCCCCTATATTATATTGTAAATAGCATTCATTTATGTAGAGGTGTCAAAAAGGATAAACTAGTTCAGATTGGATGGCATGACACAACTTTTGTCCACTTTTTAACATTTTAAATGATTGATTAAATATGATTACTAATAAGCAATTCAAATTATTAAAAAATTATCTTAATTCTTTTAAAACAAGGCCGTTTAGGAGGTTGTATGCATTTTAATACACTTCGGGTGATTTTCTAAGGTTTGACTGATTTACTTTAGTGCTAAACATCTTAATTAATTAAATTTAACCCAAATCGACCCATATAAAAAAGGGTTGAAATTGCCACCTATATACAAATTTTAACAGAAAGATTGATTAAAACAACGAAAATCTGCAAGTGTGTATGCTTATATGATGCAATCCATTCAGTTTATGATTCTTACCAAATAATATCCGCTCAATGAGCGTACGTATCCTTTTAGGGCCGGACGACTTGTAAAGTAACCTGTCCAATAAGAATCTCCACCATCTGCATATCTGCACACAAGAAATAAGTATAATAGTTGTAAACGGAAGTCGAAAGATTAAACTTTAAAGGAGGATCTAGAAGAAGCTAACGGGAAATAGTCATCAGTTTTGAGTGGCCAAGACATATTTGAAGCAAATTTTGCATTGGTGTAAATAGATGGAGAGGAATACAATGCATGCACTTGACCATCCTGCATTCATAATCATATTTATAATTTAAATCAACTTTAAGTCGAATCATATTAAAGTTATGAACATAAAACTGAAGAAAAAAAAAAGAAAGATGAAATTGATGGAGAAATACCTTGTTTACATAGTGAATTAGCTTGTCCATTTGCTTGAACCAAGACTCAGCATATTGGTATTCGAAGTCATCTCCCATTGTCCACATGATATGGTTTGTCCTCGTGACGTTTGCCTGTCATTGTATATTGAAAATATTGTTACTCTGTTCCAAAAATATTGTTATGTTTTTAGAAGAATAAATTGAAATTGTATCAAAATTTTGTTTTGCTGTGTTAGAATCTCATTTATAAGAATTCACATAGTCTAAAAATATTTATTTTTATTTTTTTAAACAATGAATACATCAAAATTCATAATGCACAGTGGAGGGCTGGTGGTTGCACTGGTTTTGCCTGCCAGGTCAACAAATTTGACTCGGATGGGATTTCCAGGTTTCCCAAAAGAAAATTCATCACACACCATTCTCCACCCGGTTTTCAATTTTTTTAAAAAACAAGCACAAAAACAAAAAGAATTTGTTAAAACAAAATGCTTACTTGAGTCAGTGCAGCACTGATGAAATCATTAACTCGTTTCTCAACATTCATGTCAAAGAGAAGAGGGTTGTCCTGTGATATCAGCATCAAGAAAAATCAAAAAATACGAGTCAGCAATGGTGATAATAATAAAACAGAGGTATTCACTTCATTATTAGTAATTATCAACATAACCTGAACAGGCTCAAAATCTCCATTAACTTCAAAATTAAAACCATCCGGGGCACTGTAATGAATAGGAAATGCATTGGCAAATATTTGTGAAGATGAACCAAATGTTTTGGAGCCACGCCATACGACTTCAAGGCTTTTATCACCCTTCCTCTTGGCTCTATCTTGATAATCAATCCGCGCAAAATGTACTGAATCAAACCCGAGCTGATTCAACACCAGAACCATTCATTTACCAATGTAAAACGCTCTTGGATGTATTAAAACTTATTCGATCAATAATAACCAAGAAGCTAGAGTTACCTCAGCTCCTAAAAGATAAGCTTGAACTGCAGAATGCCCGAATGGATCTATCTGCCAACCAGCCCGAGGGGTTACATTAAAATAGAGCTTTATTAAACTATGGCCTAAAGTTGTTTGATCGATAATGTCTATGTAATGTGTAGCTGCTTCATCATGCATACACCAGCCTCCGTTTCTGATCCAGTAATTATTCCAACATTAGTCAATAGTTACTGGAAAAATGACCACACAAAAGATGAGTTTTTGCATACACGAATTCTAATTGGCCTGCGGAAACGAGTTTTTTCACTTGAGCTTGAATCTCCGCACTTTGCAAAAGCCACCATCTTTGGAAAAAAGCCTGTATTGTATTGTACGTTAATAACTTGTAAAAGGTTACTCATTTGGTCACAGGTTCGAGTCACTAAATATGGATCGCCTAAGGTATCAGTTGCTAGCTTAAGCAAATTGGTGTGAATCATACTTACCACATATATGGATGTGTGCTTAAACTGAAGCCACAATAATTACTTAATTAGTTTTGAGTGCTTGGATTCAAGAGTGATTATGATTATGACCTTATGATTGCTTGATATTAAATAATCAGACATGGTGATGCAGATAAGAAACTAATTATTAAATAACAAGTGTCAGTCTAATTCTATAATTCTAATTCTTCAAAGACATAATGATCCACACATACCCAAAAGATATCTTTTTGGATGCACGTGTTTTGGAAGTGATTTATATGATATTGAATAATAAGAATCAGACAATCAGATGTTACAAAATGGGGTGGTAGAAAACAGTATTTGGATGTATTTTGTTGTTTCAAGCTCTGATAATTACATAATAATATGTTTGAGTGTTTGGCAAATTCTGATTATTTAAGAAGTTGATAGATAATATGACCAAAAACACAAATCCAAGCATTCTCTCATGCTATATAGATAGGCATTTCTATCTCTTCAACCCCATTAAAACCTAAATCAATATAAAACAGATCAACCAAGGTCAATACCATTTCAGCAAATACGAATTTCCTGTTTGGATCACGTAGCAGCGACATGACAACCGAATCCAGCACATTTTCAACACAAGCACCCTATGAAAACACCACATCAACAATACATTAGAAAACACTCAATCAATCAATCAGCATGCACAATAAATCAACTTCAAATCAAAATAAATGAACCTGTATGCTGTTATTTGATCCAACAAAGTACTGATCAACTGTCTTCAACCAACCCACATCAT
Source organism: Flaveria robusta (assembly GCA_025506415.1). Taxonomy (NCBI): domain Eukaryota; kingdom Viridiplantae; phylum Streptophyta; class Magnoliopsida; order Asterales; family Asteraceae; genus Flaveria; species Flaveria robusta. The sequence continues at coordinate 17,436,111 of CM046469.1, read as the reverse complement.
CATGTGAATGTGGGACCAAATGAACATTCAACTTCCCCTCAACAATCCCACTTCCAGTTTCATACCCACCAATCAATCCACAAGATACAAGAACACAAACCACAAATCCCCATAAAAAGTTAGAAACTTTTAACAAATCAGACATCTTTTCCCCCAAATTCAAAGAACCCTAATTACATTCATCCATCAACTACCCAATTCCCCTTGATATCTCATCAACACCCACATATATAACGCAATACACATCAAATAATGCCAAAATAAAACGCCTTTTTGCCATTATTTTAGTGGGGTACAAACAAAATTCACATTGGTTTTCCCTCAGCCGGCGGATTTACTCCAATTTTATATGGGACAACAACAACACAAAATAATACTAAACTTTTGGTGGGTCTTTGTATTCTTTGACCTCTGTCTAAAAGTTTTATCTTCTCAAGATTTACAGTCACGAGTAGTGGGTGAGTGTTCGTGAAGAATGAAGTAGGAGAAACATGTGCTTTCATAGGACACTGTGAACCAACTTCGTGTGAGAACCGTCACCGGAAATAGGGTGCTAATCATGCCGATTTAAGGAAAAGTTTTGATCTCGGCCATGTTTGCCAAAATGATTTTTTCACTAACTTATAACTTATTGATTTTTAAAAAGTCAATAAGTTTTTAAAAATGTTTGGGTAAAATTTAAAAAATTATTTTTTATAAATAAATAAGTTACTTTTTATAAGTTAATAAAACTAATTTTTTAAAAATAACTTTTTAAAAGTTACTTTTAAAACAAATAAGCAATCTCAAACATGGGCCTTGTATAAGCATGATTATGTTTTTTGTACTTTAGTTTCCTGTTGCATGTGGTTTGATAGATCAATGATTTGTAGCTATTGAAAGAAAAATGCAATAAAACCAAATGAAGCATATTTGGTGATTAATAAACTAGGTTTCCTTCACGTGTTTTGTGAAAACAAATCTGGTATAATTCCAAATATATATCGAACATGTCACAACGGTTTTTATGTCAACCTAAAACTTTAGGGTATCAAAAAATGTATAAAAAACATATTGTAACAGCCATCGCTCAGTCGTAAAACCCTAATGTGTATTCAGTTGTAAAATCCATACAATCACGTGTTTAAGGGTAAAAAACTAACGAAACTAAATCACAAAATGCATAAGCATAAACAAAGTTATATGGCGAAATTCTAAAATAAACCCAAAATGTAATCCTAAATGATAAAAGAAAATATAAAAACCAAACTTTTTTGGTCATATTCAAAATTCATTAAATTTTGTAGTAAAATTATATAAAAAAAATTAAAGTTTCGTGACTTTTGTGGCAAATTAGCAACTTCTAAAACCACTAGAAGTTCACTATTTCCCATGTTAAAGAACAGGTTGGTTGCACCCTAAGGAAATCGAACTCGGTTTGTCAGTTTGAAGCAACATATGCCTATCACTAAGCCAAAATCCTTTTGTTATAGATCATCAGTGTTATAATTTGACAAACAGTTAGGATCAAATCCGTAATTTCTCAAAGTTGAAGATGAAAACCATAAATTGATCAAACCACCGGAATCATTAAGAGTTTATGGTATTTTTCTTTTAAGACTTTAAAATCAATTATTATTTTTAATGATTTGTAATCATCATCAGATATTGTTGAGATTGTCGAATGTGAAATTTTATTTTGGATCCATTGAAGTGTTCTATACGAACAATAGAGTGTTCTAGTAGGATTGGATGATGCTTTAAGAGCATACGTCGTAGGATTATTTGAACTTCTCTCTTGCTTAAATCTAAAAAATTATGTATCTGATATGAAAAAATATGTATTTTTCTTCATTTGATATTGAAAACAAGCATATGTTTTTATAGAGACCTTAGAAGTAAACTAATAATCCTAACATGTAATAACATAAAAGCCAACCATCATAGCTACATAATATCATGATGATTTATAGTTGTAACAATTACACTGCCTAGTAATAACAATTGATGTGAAATGAAGAGATTTAAAGTTCTAGATATTTATACAATTGACAGTGGTTTCCTCATGTCAAATAAAAGTGCACTGGTTTCCTCACTGAACCCGCTTTCCATATCAGCGGACTATAGAGTCTACTTGTCAGGGAAACAAATTCAAATTCAATAAAGTTAAAGTATACTACCTTAAGTAGCGGATTACCTTGAAACCATTAAAATCTCATTCACACCTATAAACCACTAACTATTGTCTAAATCTCCTAGAAAATTATAAGTTTCATAAAGGGAACAATATTAGTACTAGGTTCAAGTGATGAAGATGGAGGCATGTCATGAGAATGCGAGGTACATATAGCCATATCATGGAGAAAGATTTCATGCTTCATTTTTCCAGTCGCATAGTTACAATCGATCAAAGAAATCGATTAAAGAGACCAGTCAATGTGTTGAACAAGAAGAAACGTTTATGACCTCTAATTTCGTTTTAAATATGGTTAGGCTAATCAAGCTCTAATATCATACTACGGTTAAGCAAAATATATTATCACAAATTGTGTACGATGTATATATATAAACATCCATACTACAAGTACATTGTACTTCACAAGACCCAACTCTTACATAGAATATTACATCAAATAGAGCTAAGAATCAAACCCAAATTAACTTATTTATATGCATTTTGTATCTACATTCATATTAATTTATAATAAGAATCCATGCACACAATAGTGCCATGATTTGGTACTAGTAAGATCTATAATCTCTAGGTGGTAGGTTCAAACCGTTGTGATTTAAATGAAATAAGTTTTTCATCCTAACCATTATTGTCATCCTTAACGTGATCTAAGTAGATCTCTTCATCATGTTTTGAAACTTCAAAAACTTCGCTCTGACTTGAGATAGATGCCACCTCGTCATGATCATCAGCCACCATGGATTCCAAAGACATGGTTGAAGATGTTGTTGGGAGGAGGGTGAAAGTGGAATCATGTTTATGTTTCGTCTTCACCCTCCTTCGCCATGTATGCAATGATTCTCTTATGTTTTCAGACACTATGGTTTTTTTGAACCGAGAACCCATCTGCAAACCCATAACAGAAAATCTAAGAAAACATACATGGACAAAGCAGGAGCTAAGTCATGTAAATTTTGACGGGTTAAGTAATAGGTCAAAATAGGTTCAAGCTCGCTAGCTAAGTCCTGTTGGATTAACTTTTTATATATTTGACATCTTAACCTATTCTAAGTGGGTTAAAGATGACACATCTCTTACAAACCAACAAACAAAATAGTAAATAAGATAGTGGTTGGATCATGCCTGAGTAACAATGACAGAGAGAGGAAAAGTGATGAAACTACACCAAATCTGTGATATTATCCTGTAGGAACCATGAGCAAGAAACATAAAGCACATGACTTTCAAGCAATTTATAATCATAATCAAGCTTTTAAATCATGACTTACCCGAATGTTAAGCGGATCACTAGAAAGCTATGGCTTTTGGTAAAACAAGAAGTTTCATTCACCTCCCACTACAAAAACAAAAAAAGATCAAGAACCTTTGTATGATTTAAATTGAAAAACCAAATATTCAATGCTTATTCTTTGGTATCATGTATGTAACAGTAAAATAACCGACAAACAAACAAACATATCCAATAATATTTTATTTATAAAGTAGAATCTCAGGTGGATGAGATGAGGACGAACCTCACATCCGACAAACAAACAAACGTATCCAGTAATATCTTATTTATAAAATAGAATCTCAGGAGGATGAGATGAGGACGAACCTCACATCTATCCGTAGATAGAGAGGCTGCTCCTAATGAGATGACAAACCCATAAAATAAATAAAAATGTAGGAAATTAAATGGTCTTACCAGGGACCAAAGACAAGTAGCCATTTCAAAAGCATTCTGCAAATAGCGGTTAACTGTTAAAATTCAACCAAAAAACAAGAAACTTAATTAGATTAATTTTGTTTTAAAAACCTGAAAAGATATGAATTGTATCAACCGTAATAGAAGCCTAGGCCTTCCAAACCAGAAAAGCTCATCCCTCAAGTTAAATTGACTCTGACTTTGACTCGTGTTCTTGGTTTCAACCGCCAATTTTATCACTATCCGATGCAATTTAGTACCCACAAGAACAATGAACTTTTGTTCATTTTGGTAAGTTTGAAACAAAGATCAAACGTGAGGAAGACTTAAATTTGAATGTGTGTAAAATGAGAAAAGGTTTAGTGAGTGAGTGTTTACGATTGCTGGAAGAAATGACAGCCAGAAGTAGATATTTGTGCCTGCATAACAGCAATGCAGATTTACTTAACGAATGATTAACATATCACGTGAATTATGCACGACTAAAATGCACTCAAACACAGAAAGATTACCATGAAAACCAAGAAGAATGCATGAAATGGCGAAAATCCATAAAGGGATGCTGCAAGGCAAAGAAAATTATTGTGTTTCATCAATATACCTGATGAAACTTTCACTTTGAGGCAAAAGAATGTGTTTTTTGTTGCAAAAAGAGAAATTTGTTAAAAAACTAGAAATAAAATCACTCTACATAACAACCGAAAAGCTAGAAAGAAACCTTGAAGTCATGACTAATGTGTATTTGGAAAGGATCTATAAGTATAGGGCAGCATTGGTGGTTTATACCTTATCCCAACGATATCTCGAAACTCTTCTTCCATGCTTCGAAGCATATAGTTATGGAAATTATAAGATAGTGGCAGGTTATGAGTCTGAAACAATAAGTTCATGAAGAAACAAATGCATTTTAATCAGTTAAATGTTACTTGTAAGTCAAGAAACTGAAGGGAAAATGCAATAGTATCTTACTGTTATAAATCCCAATCTCAAAGCCTTGTAATCTGCTCTATTTATAGAACTCCAAGTCTGTCTGCTGAAACAAAGCTGAATGGAGAAATCATTCAATATAGCAATAGTTTGTAGAAAACACTTGGAAAAACTGAAGAAACATATGAATCACTTGCATGCAAGAAAGACAGTTTTAAGGAGATGCGTATGCTTTGGATATGTCATAATTAGAACTGTGAAACTGTAAACAGATATCAGATTCGATCTTATTACCAGCCAAACGAGGATATTATGTTGGCTCCATGGATGAGAAGTGTTGCGATAAATGAAAGTAGATAATCTTGTCATTCCTGTCACATGGGGGGATAAAAAGATGTAAAAATAATCATTAATTACACCGCTAGAAAATTATGTATTTGCAATCGCCTTTTCTATCAGTGGGTATTTGGCAACCCATTCTTATTTGTCAACTAAAATAACCTAAAAGAAATTGTTTACCTTGTGGTCTAGGATGAGCCAAGGATTTGGCTTGGTTTTCCCAAGTTTTCCAACTGTAGATCTAATGGGAGTGAAAAAGAACCTTCTTTTAGGTAAAAGATGATGAAACCAAAAGACTAAATATATGATAAATTAAAGAATAATTTTTTTAGATGGAAACTGAAGAGATGATATATAGATTACATATATAAAATTATGTTTTTCAAAAGATAAAGATCCATATATATAAACTAAATATAGTGAAAACTTAAAGTTTTTTGGACAGATGATGAAGATATAGACTAAAAACGTTGAAAAAATAACTTTTTTTTGCAAAAGAAAAGACAGAAAAAAAAGGATTATATGTGAAAAAGATGAAGGAAACCTTGATCATGGCGAGTGCGATTGCAAAGAAGCTGTATGATACATGTGTTACACCCAAAACAAGCAAGAAACGATGAAGCTGCTCAAGACTTTCTTTTGAAACAAAAGATGAACTACCCTGCAAAATGGTGGGGCATGTAGTTAGTGATCAATGGTTCACTAGAGCTCAAGCAACGTGCGCAAATGTATATGAAATTTAAAATCTAAAAAGGGTTCTCATTTACGGTAGTTATGTTTGAAGTAAACTCTCGATTCTACGACGGGTACAAGGTGCTGTTTACTTGACCACAATGTGGTTATTTTGAGTTCTATTCTATGAGTTTAACACGTTGTTACAGATTGTTGATTGGTGATTCTTACTGGAGGTGGCTTCAACCCATTAACTAAAGATGAGTCTGATGTGGGTCGGGTTTATTTAAAATGGATCAACTAAAGGAATTAGGTAAGTCGACTTAGGTTGTGTTTTATCTTAAACGGATCAAATTAAAGAATTAGGTAAAAGGGGAATGGGTGATCAAAAAGATCAAATGGGTTTGAAGTTATATTACATCTAATTATGTGGAAAAGTTAGTGTTTGCAGGCAAACCCAACCCAAGCCACGTCCTTGTTCCGACCTTGACTAAAATGACCTCTACCAAACCTGGTTCGATGTGCCTATCTTGCCGCCTCTAGTGCTAAGCTTTGCATCATTTCATGTTCTAATCCGAATCACGATTATACAAAAATTACACCAAATGCATGAATAGATCAAACTTTGAGTTGCCAAATATTATGAAAAATAAAAAAAAGTTTGTAACTTTGGTATACATCAGCTGTAAAGATTATCAACAGCTTTCACAAATTAGGATCAACTTTTTCTTTCAGAAAGTCCCACAAAAACACACCAGATGGAGTGGACACTTGTCATGCGCCCATTGGGTAATTCAAGAATAGCCAAGCTTTTAAGAGTTTTAAACCAACTGAACATGCACCATGGGTAGATACAATCTTATTTATCTTATTGATGGCAAGCATTATGTTGTAGATATGTGGTCACTAGTTAAAATCAATAACCCTTAAAGAGATGTAAAAAAGATTGTTCAGAAAGCAAGATCCCTCACAATTGATAAATATGTTTTGACCTTTACCTGTAATTTGATGCCAAAATCAACAACTAAAGTTTCAATCTTTGGCTCAAGGACTAAAATTGTAGTACTTATCAAATGTCTAAAGTACCCTTTCTTGTGGCCCCATTTACAATAATAGCAAATGGGTGAAAGGGAAATGCTGCAACTAGTATTTTTGACAAAAAAATTATAGAAAATTATATCAATTCAATTGAATAATTCTGATTGTTAAGAAAATAAAATTTGAACTATAAGGAAAACTGCCTACCTCAGGGCATATTTCACTGTGTTTATGGCTCAAAAGCTGTCTGGAAACCGAGTAATTTAAATAGTTATTGAAAGATAACTGATGCTGCAGTGGGTCAACAGAACTTTTCTCAACTGAACATGGATAAAACTGGCTGCTAATCGCCGATGATTTAACACAAATCTTGGCAGCATAAATGATCCAATGGCCCATCAACAATGATAGCACAGCAAAAAGCATTAGTTCTGCTCACAAACAACCCAAAATGAAATGAATTACAGGAAACATTTGATCAGTTAACTAAAAAGCTTTCAAAAATCAATAAAGTAAAGAAACAAGATCTGTTTTTATAGTTCATTACCTTCTTTGATCTTGTCTAGAGCTGCAATAAGAGCTTTCCTCTTTGTTCTATACAACCACTGTGTGCAAGACAAAATTCAATCAAAATTGTTTAAAAAATTGTAAACTTGAACACACCAACAGATAACCAAGAAGGGAAAACATCAAGATGCTAGAAATTTGAAAATTTTCAACAGAAAAAAGGTTTTTCAAAAGTTTACTACTTGTTACCTTCTCAGTGTGTCCAAGAGCTGCATTAATGAAGAATCCAACAAGAACAATGACTGATACAACACTAGCAACAGCCCATGTAGGTGTTTCCACCAATGATTTTCCTTCTTCTATCTCCATTTTCATCAAAATTGGACAAAAACCAAGAGCCAATCTTCAATATCTTGCACCTTTATTGTGCAAGAACTTAATCGGTGGCGAAACTTAACGCTTTTGCTTATGGATTTTGCTATCTGATATCAAAACATCATCAAATTGGGATTTTCTGAAGAATTTTGGACAATTTATGATGAAAATCAAGAATCCCAGATGAACTAGTGTATATATATCTTGGCAGTTCACTGTAGTACTGAAATCATTTGGGTCATTTATGACCACCAATTAAATTGTTTAAGGGAGTTGGGAGACACATTTGCATGGAGGGCTGCATATGTAGTAGCAAATTTAGATGCAATTTTTCTTGCCATTAATATATGTATTATAGTTCTTGTACATTTAGCACATGTGGACCATTTAAATAATGGACTCTTTAATTTTTAAAATATAGAGTTGGTCTGAAGTTGGTTGTAAACTTTTGTTTGGATGTAATTGAGGGTTTTTAAAATAATATTTTTAGGAAAAATTACATAAATATTAGTTATCAGACATGCACCATGCTGCCAAAATGAGGACTCTAATCTAACAAAAATAAAAGCTGTAATTTAATAGGGTAGATACTGCAAACCCGATTGGTAATGAGTTTTGAGTACCCCATAGATATGAAACACGATTTTATAATCGAGTATGAGACTGAGATTAATAGTACTAACCTGTTACTATTCCTAATAAGTTATATTATAAAAGTTTCTTGTGTGATACAATGATCAAATGGTTAACTGAGTAAATAACTTGATGTCGTGAGTCTTGCTCATTAGGAGCACGAGTGACCATATTATGGATCGTGATTATTTGATATATTAGTATGACCGCTTGAGATAATGATGATATATGAAATTTACCGAAGAACTAAGGGATTGTATAACCTGATAACTATACATATCATGTTTGCTCTTTAAAGTAATTATTAATTACTAACCAACTTAAAGTTTAAATTGATGCATTGTATTAATAGTTATCAAATCACAACTTAAGACTTTTGTGATTTGTGATTTACATAATAAAATAACAAAATCATTATTCTAGATCATCATATTTCTTTTTTAGTAATAATGGTGAATTGAATTCTCACGTACTATTAGTCGTTGGAATAAATGATGCACTTTTTATAGGTTATGTTCGCATAGAATTGATTATATCGAGACTATCAATGAACATCTATAATTAATTACAAACTCAATGATCATGAGTTTAAAAGTTCAAGTTTGTTGAGATATTATTTTACATGTAACGACATTAATTCACATCAGATCAAAAAATTATAGTACTTTCTTCTTGTTATAGATATTATTTTGTCAGGAACCAAATCTTTTTTATTTAAGGTTTTTAGTGGTACAGTAAGAATATGCTGCAATCGCTCCACCGTAATGCCCAAATATTATAATTATTTTTCAACGGCCCAAACTACTTCTACCCCTACCTACACATTTTAGTTACATCATTGTTTGAGATTAAACCTCCGATCTCTACTCTAAAAGACAAATACTTTACCATGTGGACTAGCCTCACAACGCCAAATAAGGTTAAGACTATGTGTTAGGATAAAAGAAGATTTAGTGATATGCGCTGGATATAACTATCTATTGGTATTTAAATACTTAGAGTATTTAAAAAAGGGACCTCAAATTTAAATCAGTTAAATCTTAACGTGATCATGATGTGTAATATACGTGTTTCCTTCTATATGCATGAGACCTGAGGGTTTAAGTCGCATGGTAAATATTAGTGCAGGTTTAGGATTAGATTTAGAGAGTGCTTAAGTTTGCAAATTCTAATAGGAAAGTTTAGATTAATACTTATTTTTTAGTAGTTTAGAAAGAAATTATATATCTACGTTAAAAAACAAGTGGGGTGTTACAATAAAGTTTTATGTGTTTTGCTTTTTGATCACAAAAGTTTATTTTTTGTGTTTTTGGTATCAAACATTTTTTATGGTGTAAGTAAGGTGCTACAACCAAGTTTTGTGTTTTTGCTCTTTGATAATAAATTTTTTTTACATTGGTGAATTTTTGTACCTTAGGTTGTAGCGAGTGTAGTTAAGGTCACGGTATTGCGACGAACTGACAAACCAAATCAATTATGAGTGAAAATCATCATTGCTAGTATAGGTATTATCTAAACTAGTATTGGTATTCGATTTTGTGGTTCTCGATGAGCTGAGCCAACAACGAACAAAGTCACATCGCATAAGACGGGGAGAAATCAACCAAACTCCACGCGTGTAGCGCATGAGAAAACACTAGTTCATATTATTTATCAAGAACTAGGCTAGAAACTTAAGTATTACCCAGGTTAAATAAAATACATTAGTCCAAATAGTTAAGGTGATATACTAAAGATTTTATTAAAATAAAAGAGGTCATGGGTTTCACCTGTGATAAAAAAATGTTTCAAGTTAAGCTAAAAAGTTTTTATCATTTATGATGGGTTTTCTTTTGAAAATGATCTTAAGTCAACGACCGATAAATACAAACAAATGTACGAGCTTTTCTTTGCGGATGTGCCAACTTATAACCCAAAAGTTTCATACTTGAATAATGAAGAAAATTAAGCGAGTTAATGATTCGTCAGTGATTCAAACAACCATTAAAAACTTAAAAAATATTAAATTAAATCATAAATACTTACTAATAAAAAATAATAATTAAAAAGAAAAGCAGAAAACAAACTTTTTAATCAGGCGGAGAAAAGAAAACAAAAAAGAAATTAATAAGGAATTAAAAATTAAAAAAGAAATGGAAAAAACTTATTTATCACGAGAATAATCTAAAAAAAAAAAAGTGTTCTTCGAATTGTAAACGCATTGTCGTGACCACAAAAAATCACAAATATCTTAAGTCCAAAAAGACAACACAAATTTCTTATCCTCACATCTGCCACTGCCATTGGCTTTCTAATTTCCTCCATCCAATTACCAAATATCCACATTCCATTCACCATCATACTTCTTCTTCACTCACACTATATCATCGATTTCTCTCAGCTCTCTCCACTCTTCATTTTATTCAATCACCATGGCCTCTGCAGTAAGCGCTGTGGTCTCCCTTCCATCTTCAAAATCCACCACAATTTCCACCAGAACATCACTAATCTCTCAAGAACGAGTTTCTTTCACCAAGGTATCGTCTTTACTCATTTCCCCCCTTTCAGATTCACTTAATTCTTCCACATTTGATGTGGGTTTTGCGTAATTGGTGTTTCTTGAAATGGGTGTTGCTTAAAGTTTTGATCTTGATGCTTAGGTGCCGTATTACAAGAATGTGTCAACGAGTGGTAGATTGTTGTCGATTAGAGCTCAAGTTACAACAGAGGCCGAGGCACCTGCGAAAGTAGAGAAAGTGTCGAAGAAACAAGAGGAGGGTGTGGTTACAAATAAGTATAGGCCGAAGGAACCTTATATTGGTAGGTGTCTTCTCAACACCAAGATCACAGGCGATGATGCTCCTGGTGAAACTTGGCATATGGTTTTCAGCACTGAGGGTATGTTGTAATTTCAAAAACTTCACAATTGATATGTGTTGGGAGTCTTTTAGGTTGTATAAGTGTGTTTATGATCCTCATTTGATGTGTGTTTGGTTGTTATTTGTGAGTAATAGGGTGACGTGTTAGATTATATATGAAGGGATGATATTGTTGTAGTTTAAGGTTTGATGATTAAAGTAATATTATGTTGATTATGGATACCTGAAGTGCTTGGACTTTGACTTCAAGACTCAAAATGATATTTTTTGGTGGATTATGAATCATGGGGTATTTTTCATGTGTTGGTGGTGGCTGGAGCATTCCCCATAGGAACTAGTGTATTAATCTTGAAGATCTCTGGTTAGCAACTATTTTCTTTTTAGAGTTTTGAACAAGATGTCAAAATAGTTAGTTTATGATCCTAAATGGATATTTGTTTAATTGTTATTTCTGACTAATAGGGTACCATGTTAGATAATATGTCAAGGGCTAGCATTATTTTGTAATTGAAGTAATATTATGTTGATTATAGATTTCTAAAGTGCTTGGACTTTGACTTCAAAAGTCAAAATGAATCCTAGGTAGATTATGAATCATGGGGTATGTTTCGTGTATAGTGTGTGAATCTTGAGATATCTATTAAACCATCTATTTTCTTTTCAAAACTTTAAACAAGATGTTCTTATATTCTTGCAACCCAAGTGAAATCAATATTGGCTTATTGTTTGGAATATTTAGGTGAGATCCCATATAAAGAAGGACAATCCATTGGTGTAATTCCAGACGGGATTGACCCCAAAACCGGAAAGCCACACAAACTAAGATTGTATTCCATTGCTAGCAGTGCTATTGGTGACTTTGGGGATTCCAAAACTGTAAGCATATCAACACAATACACTTCTTCATGAAATCTTGAAAGATAATGCTATAGTATTTGGTAGCATAACATGTCAAAAAAAAAATAAAATAATAATAAATATTAGGGTATGGGCATTACTCTTCTTCTTTGTATTGTTATAAAAAAATATTTTATATTTGAATTATGTTTTTGTTACAGTATCCCATAACCTAGTTATAAACCATGTGGATGAGTATATTTTGATTTTTTTTGAAATCGACGACATTCTGTACAGGTCTCATTATGTGTGAAAAGACTTGTCTACACGAATGACCAAGGCGAAGAAGTTAAAGGAGTTTGCTCGAACTTCTTATGTAAGAATAAAATCTTAAAACTATTCGGTTACTTATTCTTGACATTTATTCTTTTATGCTTTTGTGGATGTATATAGTTATTCTCTAACATGGGTATTGCATAAAAATGTTTGTTTGCAATTCAGGTGACTTAAAGCCTGGAGCTGAGGTGCAAATAACCGGTCCAGTGGGAAAAGAAATGCTTATGCCAAAGGATCCTAATGCTACAATTATAATGGTAAGTCCCGCTCTTAATGCGATTTCATACTCCTAATTAGGGGCGGAAGGACCTTGGGAAGGACGGGGTCAACTGACACCATTCTTTTTTCCGTTTCAAGTAGAGCGTATAATACAAGAATTTCAAATGAAACCAATTTTTTTTTACGATTGACACCATTGTTTTTTGAAAAAAACAATTATGGCCCCTATTGCCCACTTTTTTGTTAAAAATTTAATAAGGTTTTTGTAAGTTAAAAAAGTAATTAATAAGTATATAATAATTTAAATAAATATTATTGTGTTAGTTGTGTGGATTATAAAATACTAGAATTAAAAACCCAAAACCTTAGTCAACTCTCATTTTTTATTATGCATCTATTAATTAAAGATCCCAAGTTAAAGCATAGCTTGCATTTAAAGATGAATATAGGTAACTGGATGAGTGATAAGTATATAAATGATGCTTGTATTTGCTATATTTAAAAATAGTTCTTTGCAAAAGTTATAATTAAAAATGTGATGAATAGGTTTCAACACATGAAAAGTCATTGGGAACAACTGTAAAAGATATTTTCTTCACATTGTATTTTTATTGTGTTTTTTGTCTAGTGACAATGTATTTTTTATTTTGTGACCCTTGACCGACCCGACCACCCTTGACTGATCCGAAAAATTATGACGTCTGGGTTGTTAGAATTAAAAGAACCGAAAAATACTAACACCATAAAAAAAAATTTATGGCTCTGCTACTGCTCCCACTATAGCGATCCGTAACATTTGACCATTAGCAAGTCACTCAACTATCAATTTATTGCCATCCAAATTCCCATGTCAATGGTTGTTAGTAATCTCATGATGTAATTTGATTGCTAATGTACTTGTTATAATTGCAGCTTGCAACAGGAACTGGGATTGCTCCTTTCCGCTCATTTATGTGGAAAATGTTCTTCGAGAAGCACGAAGACTATAAAGTACCCTTCACTTGAATAAATCTTGTTCAGTAATAATCATTTGATCTATATAATGTTTTCACTTTGATTCCTAACTGCAGTTCAATGGGTTGGCATGGCTCTTTTTGGGTGTTCCCACAAGTAGTTCCTTGTTATATAAAGAGGTAAAAGAACTTATCCTCTAATCCAAATTTTATTGAGATAACTCTAAACTTAAGTTTGTCTTTTTGAAATTTTTTTAGGAATTTGAGAAAATGAAGGATATGAAGCCAGATAACCTTAGAGTTGACTTTGCAGTGAGTAGAGAGCAAACTAATGATAAGGGTGAAAAGATGTACATTCAAACCAGGATGGCTCAGTATGACAGAGAGCTATGGGAATTACTCAAGAAAGAGAACACTTTTGTGTATATGTGTGGGCTTAAAGGGATGGAGAAGGGTATTGATGACATCATGACTACATTGGCTGCTGAAGAAGGTAAGAAAATCTAAAAACTAAAAGTAGCAAAGTGGGCGGGTTGGCAATGGGTAATTTTTGGTATGGGTCGGGTTATGTTGACCAGAAACACTTTTGGTTCAAAGGTTTTTTCCTCTTTAATAGATAGTGTGAGAAGTATATTTACGAAACTGTAAACAATGATCTAACTATTGGAAATAAATTTGGAGGTCTTGTGAATTAAGAAAAAATTTTAAAAACGTTCGCCCCGATGATAAATTTTGTGGCTCCATTACTGTCCAAGGTAGGTCAATTCACGTTATGTTTATCTCTAGGAAGTAAAATGTGTAAAAGAAAAAAGTACGAGGTTTTTTTGGGAGGCGAAAGTATGAGTTTATGCTAAAATTTTCACCTTTAATCGATTCGAAATTAGAAGGGGTTTGTTGCACCCTCTATTATTTTTCCTTGATATGCATTTTTCTATGTTTTTATAGGCATTGACTGGGTACAATACAAGAAGCAATTGAAGAAAGAAGGACAATGGAATGTGGAGGTTTACTAAGTGGCTTTTTTCTTGTACAAATGCAGCCCTCTCTTTGTAGATAGGTAACCTTCTATTTTTTGTAATTTTTGACTCTTGTTTTTTTTTTTTTTTTTTTATTTTCCTTTTTAATTTCATTATAAACCAACTCTATTGTTATTGGGTATCCCCAAATTTTAGTTTTTTTTTGTTACATTAGAGGGCATTGATTATGAAAGTATACTACAATTATGGAAATAAGATTCTCCTTGAAATGTGTTTTTTTGTGACATGGTTATGTACCATGGCATATCATATGCAAAGTTTATGAATGTAATTATTGTATCATATTGTTACTCCTTTCCATCTTATAAGTTGTGGACTTTTGGTTTTTCCTTTCAATTATTGAGCTTTTGCGTGGGTTCTTGTACACAGCATTTTATACAATTAGTATGCCTGCGGTTCTGCTAGTTATGATAATAGATCTCCACGTACCTGAAACCCAAAAGAGTATTCAAAGTGACCCTTTTATATATAGCAGGCAACAAGGGGATGGTCGCGAATCATGAAATGAATAAACCCAATGGTCTTGTTTCTCACGCATTCATTGAAAAATGATTCGGATGATACAAAACGTGTTATGGACAGTTATCAATCTCAGTTGTTACCTGTCATATGTTGTAAAGTTCAAGCCCCAAACAATTTAGTTTATAGTAATTAAGTAATCAACTCAGGTTTCATAGGTTCCATTGGGAACCACTAACTAATTACTGAATAAAAGTTCATTTGCATGCATCAAAACTATACTGAATTGGCCTGAAGCAGTACAAAATTGAGTAGGGTCAGCCCTGGTTTTCCAAGCCACAAGCCAAACACAACCAGTGTTGTAAAAATCGGACTAGTCGACAATTGGTACCTCACCGATTAGATTTTCCCTGATCGGAGCCAAAAATCGTTAGTCGGTCAAATTGGTCAAAATCAGGAGAAAATCGACCCTAATCGGACCTAGTCGGCTGTTAATCGGCCCATAATCTGCATTTTTGCAGAATCCGGCGAGATTCCAGCGAACTTCAAAAATTCCGGTGAAAATTTCAAAATTCCGGCGAGATTTGTTTATATACATATTAAACTAAACATATTTATAAAAATTACATATAAAAATATGTGTGTGCATATATAAAAATGAAAATTATATATAAAAATTCCAAACCGATTAATCCCGATTAATCTCGATTACTCTCGATTAATCGCTAGTCGGTACCTCACCGCCCGACCAGCGCCTAGCGATTTATACATCACTGAACACAACTTAACCAACAACTTCAGTAATGATTCACTTAACCAACAACTTCATTAATGATTCACTTAACCAACAATTCATGTTAAATAAGGAGATACTTATAAATTATCAATCTACTGTCCGACGCTGTCAAACAACACACGTTGTTCACTAATGATGAAAGCCAAATAGTATAAATGATGCACTGAAGTGTTCAAAATAGCAACTCGTTCAACAAAGTCATCTAATAAGCACAAGAACCTACTTAAAGTCTTAAGTACTTAACAACTCAAAGCAAATTCATGTCAAATGCACTTACAATTCAGATTGAATGTCAAATAACTCAAACCCTAAACCTGGATGCAACCATAGAGGACTTTGCCACTTACGATGATGAGTGTTGAACTGTTGATGATGAAATGTAGATTTGAGAAGCAATTGTCATGAATCGGATGATGAAAACATTTTATCACTTGATAATTTTCGTTCCTATCCTTCCTTTTGTCTTCCCCTGTGTTAGATTATCAATAATGCCTAAAAAAATACGTCTTTATTTGTTAAAACTGAGCAAAACTGACTGTCAGGTGGCTGTAGACTATGACCATGATCGTAGACTACAACAAGCTCTAGCAAATACAATCAAAGCCCTATGTTCTAATGCCCTCAAAACACTCAATTTAAGTGGTAGTGGACGTACACTCAATTTAAGCCCATCCAAACCCACTTCAATGATTTTTTTGATGTTTTGAATATACGTCTCGTGTTTATATGTCTTGGTTTAATTTCCATCATTTCATAAAATGTGTGTATTGACTTTAGAATTTTATACACAAAAACTAAACAAATTAACAAGTTTGATAGCATATTATATGCTAAAAATATAAAATTACAAACTATTTTTACATTCTTCAATGTACATCATACAAACATTCTAAAAAACTAGCCCTGTAATTAGCCAATATATAAATTGGAGTTAATTACACAAATAGTCCATGTGGTTTAATACAGTTTTTAAATTTGAGTACTAACTTTTTGTTTACACAAATAGACCGTGTGGCTAACTTTTATTAAGTTTTTTTGTTAAAATACTATGAAACGACTGAAATACCTTTATATAATTTATATAATTAGAGGGACTATATATGTTTATACTATATTTTAATATGAGAGGACAATTCTGTAACTTTTAAAAAAACTAAAAAGTAAGACTCAATCCGGCCCAACTTCTAGGTAGTGGCAGACAGCTGGGGTCGTTTTAGAGTTAATTATAAAGATGGTCCATTCACTTTGTTACAAAGTAAATTAGTCTCATAGATTAACTGAAAACTTAACAAAAATTAACCTTAAATCTTAAATTCATTACAAAACCAAAATCACAAGTGATAAATTTGTTACCTAAAAAAATTAGTATCGAAACTTAGAGCCACACTAAAAAAAAGATTATTTATGTAATTAACTCGTTATTTTAACTTTTTGAAAGTATTTACGAGGATGAATACCATCAGAACAAAAAATTACAAGGAACTGAAAAGGCCCGATAAGAGTTAGGGTTTCATTCACTGTCTACACAAATCTCATTTACACTCAAACTCTCGATTACTTTTCAGCGACAACAGCAATGGTGGACGAAGCATCGACAGGGGTGGTTATTCGCTTTCACGACAGTAAGGGTTACGGTTTCATCAAGCCAGATGAAGACGGTGAAGATCTGTTTGTCCACCAATCGGAGATCCAAGCTCAAGGCTACCGTAGCCTCGAGGAAGGTCAGAAAGTGAAGTTTCTAGTTGTTGAGAAGAATAATCGACATCAAGCTGTTAATGTCACCGTTGTAGATGGATCTGTTGTTGATAGGCAGCGTAATCGTGATGGTTACGGTGGCGGAAGTCGTAGAGCTGGTGGCGATGGGTATGGATATGGCCGTGGCGGCCGCGGTGCGTTTAATGGTAACGGCGGTGGGTATCGGAGCGGTGGTGGCGGTGGCGGAGGGCGGGAGTGTTTTAATTGTGGTGGCGTTGGGCATATAGCTAGGGATTGTAGTAGCGGCGCCGGAGCTGGTGGCGGCGGCGGCGGCGGCGGCGGCGGTGGTTGTTTTAACTGCGGAGGGTTTGGTCATTTAGCTAGGGATTGTAATCGTGGACGTGGAGGTAATCGTGGTGGTGGTGGTGGAGGAGGAGGATGTTATTCTTGTGGTGAGGTAGGGCATTTGGCAAGGGACTGTACGGCCGGCGGTGGCGGCGGTGGCCGTAGTTACTCTAGGTCCGGTGG
Source organism: Flaveria robusta (assembly GCA_025506415.1). NCBI lineage: Eukaryota > Viridiplantae > Streptophyta > Magnoliopsida > Asterales > Asteraceae > Flaveria > Flaveria robusta. The sequence goes on along the minus strand of CM046469.1, from coordinate 17,418,042 downwards.
TGGTGGTGGTTACAGGTCTGGTGGTGGTGATGGTGGCTGTTATAATTGTGGGGAACCTGGGCATTTTGCTCGTGAATGTCCCGCGAATGCCTGATCAATCAACTAACAAAAGGCGGTCCTCAAAACCACTAAGGTGATGATATGATCTTTGGGGTACATTTGGTTAACTTGTTCTTAGCTTTTTGTTAATTGGCATATGCATTGGATGAACACTAGGATTTGTGTCACAATCCTCAGAATATACATATAGGGGCTGGTCCTTAGTCTCAGTTTTGTTCATGAAGTTTGAGGATTAATGATTATCCAATATTTTAGTACTCTCTTTCTCAGTATCTATGCAATTTATGTTGATTATATGTCATATTAGTTGTCTCTTTACATTGTTTTTTGGATCTCTATATGGTTCTGTGCTTGCATCTCTGTATGCAGGTTTGAGATAAAACTTGGATTATGTTTAAATCTTTGGGGGGCTGGTTTATGGTTTTTAAAGATTTTTCATCTGGGATGGTTGTAAAATTATGGTCATGTTCATCCTTGGCTGCTGATGTTGTGTGGTTTATAATAAAATTTGACGCGAGTTTGAGGTAAGATTGAGATTATGAGTAGTCGAACATTTAGAAGCTATTCAAGAATTTCATTGATTTGTTTTACTTTTCTGCCTGCACTTTTCTTGGATGATCAAGTTCTTGGCATTTAGCTGATATCTGTTCTTTGCTATATTATATCGTTAAAGATTTGGTCCTCAGATATTTATCTTTCTTAGGGATCAAGTTTAATCTTAATTACAGTGATGTGTGAGCTACACACAGGCCAGAGTTCGATGCAACTTGACTTGAATGTTCACGCCAACTAGCTCGAGCTGAATTACAATATAGGTTTTATCAAGCTAACTACGAATGAGTTGCTAAGCAAGTTGAACATCTCTCTTTTACTTTGTCTTTTAATAGATGAATATTTCTGTCTTTGATGCTCATGGTATGTAGATGAAGAGCAGTAGAACAACATTTTATAAAAGTAAATGAGATATCTTGAGTATCTAAATCTAACTTTCTTGAAAACCAAAACTTTAAGAAAAGTCCTTATCCACAGCCACCAGTTTCAAAAACCTTATCAAAATTTAAATGTAAGTCATAAAAGTGAAAGTACATTTCTATTAGAATACTTTCTTCATTAGAGGAAGTGAAACACCAAAGAAAAAATTGCACAAAGTATATATCCATGTTTGAGTTGGTAGTGGCAGTGGGCAGGTGAAGAGATAGGAGCAATATTTGGTATGTGAGTATGTGATGATAGATCGATTGCAATGTAGCCGAAGACTGGATAGTTGATTGGATCGAGTGCAACAAGGGAGAGTGACCAATGAAGGAGGATAGAGATGAGTGCTAGCTTTTGTGAGTTGGGAGGTGATGAGCGTAGTAACATCTAGAGATGGTGGTCGTGAGGTGCAGTGATGGCTGGTTCCGGGTCAAGAGTGGTAGCATATGGAGGTTGAGAGGTGTAGAAACAGCCGCAGCAACATCAGAAGTGGTGGTTGGGGGTGTAGTGATGGGTGGTGCATGATTGAGAGTAGTAGCATTTTGGGATTGAGTGGGCCGAGGGGCGTAGAGGTGAGTGTAGCAACATCCGACATGCTTGTCCGGAGATGTAGCGATGGGCATTGTCTGAGATCGTGTTCGAAGGTGTAATGGGGCATGGATCGTATATTAACTTTTGTAGATCACGAGTACTTGAAGAACCCATAATAATCAATAGCTTATTTCATGGATCTCTAGAATTCATTTGCGGCATAATAGGATATATATATATAAATTTAGGGAGATTAGATAAATAAAACAAGGATACAATTAAGTACTTTATGATAAGCAATTTTAAAGCATTTTTAATTCTAAATTCTCTTTAATTCCAAGTGAAGGAGGGTGGGGCGCCCATACCGGACTCCCGTGGCGGGGTTCGATGCCACACAACAAAACCGTTGCCGGTCCCCCACGCCGCGATTCTTGCACGCCACACGACGCCACACCCACCCCCACCTACCCCCAACACCACATTCCCGATATGGGATTTTTTGATCCGGAGATCCCTATACTACGTTGTAGGAGAGCCTAGATGACATTTAGGGATGGATGTAGACCCATCGGGTAGGGATAATCATTTCGGTCCAGGGTTTTCTTGATTCAAATCTTCTTGTTTTGGGTGGTGATATGGGGTCATTGGGTGTTGTTGTGGGTGGTGATGGTGGTGTTGGTCGGAGGCGGGAGGTGGTGACAGGGAGGAGGGAGAGGGTAGTGATGACTTGTAACGGTGGTGGCAATTGGATTTATATTTTAAAATAATAAAATTTAAAGACTTGTAATCAAATGTGTAATTTTAATTAACTAATATTGGTGATTGTGATGGAGCAAACTATATATTTTTAACATTCATTTATGAATCTTTTATCATAAATATATCATAACTTAGAACTTTATAGGTTTTATAACTTAACATTTAGGTTTATTTTGATATACTAGTACTTATATCATAACTTAGTTTTAACATGGTCACCACCACCATCCTAAGATCATACTCTTTTCTAATTTGTTTACATTCTCTCCAAATCACCTCTTTTTATGCTACGAAAGTTTATCTTTTTTTTTTTTTTGTTGAATGCTGGTACCTTATTGGTACGGACTCAGACTAACGGAACACCATTAGTACCGGTACGTTTTATGTATTTTTTTTGGTTTTTGGTCTATATCCCTTTGGTTTTGATATTATTGACATATTTGATATTATTGGTAACAATCGAAATTGAACCGACAATATCACTACGGTTCATTCGTACAACTGATCTCATCACTATAGTGGAATTCCACTGGTTTTCCCATCTCATCGGATGAAATAAGTGGTGGTCTACTTTGAAATTCATTAAAGATGAAAATGATTACTTGTGAATTATTTAATTGGTATTATAACTAAATGGAAGGTGATGACATCATACCATGTAGAGAAGAAAACAAATTAATCGGAAGAAATTTTGTGAGTAACAGAAGATGCAAAAGAATTTGTGACAACTTCATATTGTTTTATGATGAGGTGAGCGAATAGGATTTGGGCTAAACTCTAGGTAATTTTGATGTGTTTTTCTTTATATTCTAGTGTAATTGTGTTTTTATATCCATAGATAAAATCTATTATGTTAACTTCACACGTCTAGTTGATATAAAACATTATGCCGTGTCCTTAACTCTATCGAAAAGAAAATTTGAACCGGAATTAATGACATATAGATGCACATTTCACTAGAAAAATGTTGAACCGATGAGAAATTAATTGAGAGTGACATAAATAAATAAATCCATAGCTAAACCTTGAAAATAACTCTGGGGTTGAAGAAGGGTGGATCAGTCAGTGCGTGAAGTGTGGATTCCTAACCTATTACCACTTCTACAAACCTTTTTCTTTTTGTTCAAAACACGGCTTCTAATATCACAAAAAGAAGAAAAAAAAATTGTACACCTTTAAACACTAACTTGTCTCGTAAGTATTGATATTATAATTTTTATTTAATCATGTATAAGATATTCACCATAAATAGATATTCATGAAAAAGGGATTATTTTGTTTATAACTTTTATGAAAACCGCTACTTTATTATTGTTTAGAAAATAATCATATTGTAAAAAAAAAAACAAAATAGATAAATATAAGTAGCATTAAGTTTTATAAAATAATATGGGCATGTATTTACTTAATTGGCAATTTTATAAGTTATAGCCACACAAATTCAAAGGTTAACTACTTAACTACCCAATACTTGGAAACTATATGTCTATAAGATCAGTCTTTTTACTAGATTTTTCCCCTTATTTGATCCACCATTCTTGGCAATAAAAATAAAACAAGTCCTCTTTCAAATAAAACCGAAAAAAAAGAAAAAGAAAACATGTAAATTAAATATTTTATAAGTATTATCGCTCAAATATATATTTTAGAACATACAAATAGCTGTTAGAGTCAGGTTGTAGCATTATGATAAGTTTAAATTTATTTCTGTGAAAATATATGTAGCGAGCTGCTTTGAGTTCTATTGAGAGTTTTTAGTAGTGTGTTCTCTTATCTTGTAACTTCGTTATGTGATAGTTTCAAAAGTCTTCTTGGGTTCTATTAAAGCAAGATCTTCACATACAGAGAGGTGATAAGCCACTTGACTTAAAGCTTCTTGGTTGATTGGTGTACGTGAATCTTTTTTAAGATAGAATGATTGGTTCCTTTCTAGTGGCCGACATATTTCCTTTTATACGAGAGTCAGAAATCTTTGAGGGTTGTTGACTATGACTAAATATTAATATTGTTTGAACCGACTCGGGTCGGATCAAGTCGGATCATACAATAAAAAGATAACCAAGTTAAATAACAAAAATACAGAGTAAAATTACTTCTAGTAAATATCAAAAATACATAGTAAAAAATACTTTAATTGTTATTATAAAAAAATAGTAGAATAATATTTTGTAGATATCAATGATAAGAAGAAGTTTAGTTCATTTGACATATATGCATGATCAGAAGAGAGATTATCCGATAAATATATTCGAAAGTCTTAGAATGAGTATAAAGTTAATTGGGTTAAATTACATGGGAAAACTAAATGAGTATAAGAGTTATTGTTTAGTTTGGATTTAACTGATTCAAATTTAATTTATTTAAAATGGGCTTGAATTATGTAAATTAATTCTTTTATACCTGTTAATTTGTTTTTAATATCTAGGTATATATTAGTACAAATTTAAAATTTAAAATCAAGTTTTTCTTAAGATTGTTGTTAAAATTTCATTTGGGTGAGTCTTTTTGTACACGTCGGTGTAAAAATTTCATGAAGAATGATAGAGATTAATCTTATAAATACTAATATATATATTTTTTTTCATTTTTCATGAGGTGTGGGTGCCACCTACCAAAAATGTAGGTCCGCGCATATTCCTTTCATTCATCTAGGCAACACTCTCAATTTAGTTGACTGATATAGTTTTAAATGCCCTATGATTGTTATAATTTCATGTTAATATATATATGAATCTAATTTGTTGAGTTTGTTTTAATTAAGGTTTTAAAGATATACATGCCTCTTGCCTTCGCTGCCAAAATTCTATAAAATACATGCATAAACAAAACATAACGTGGTTAAGAAATGGCTATTTTCAAGACTTTTTTCTTTAATTAGAAACACAACAAACATACATTTACTTTTAAATCCAACATATTTATCTCAACTAATACTTAGAAATTATACCACTTGTTAACAAACAGTACCTTTAACACTTGATATATAAAGACGGCAGAAAACATACTCCACTTACAAATCAATATATTATTATAACTATATACAAAAGTCACAGACCACTACTTTAATTCTTCATATAATTATATGGTGGCCAATTAAAATGAATCTTTTCATGATGCAAAAATGGACAATAATCTTAAAACTTCCTTGCTAGGCAATCATGCATAAAAGAATAAAGTCAGTCAAGTCAAATAAAAAAAAAAAAAGGAAAAAATATACAATAAACCTCTTCCTATCCTCTGCACTTTCATAGAAGTTGTTGATTTATTTACAAAACATTAATGATATCTGCTTTTTACAAAACATTATCTTTATGAATAGCCTTTTTATATATTCATTTTAATTCAATACTTAAATATTAATATTATCATCATCGTTGTTTTCATGAAAAAGAAATTAAAAAGTTTTGGTCATATCTTTTCCTCTTCTTCAAACGTACGCATCAAGTCGGCAGGTGGCCTTCAAATTCTTTAAATAGAAGCCTCTCATTTCATCTACATTCCCCCGATCTCCTTCTTCCTCCTAATCTCCTAGAAGAATTCATTCTCAAATTCCACTTATACTTCTTCATTGTTCATTCATCATCCAATCCCCCATGGGTCCATTCGATTTCGTTCTTTCGTTTCTTCTTTTCTTCATTTTCAAAGGTGAACCAATGGATCTTCATTCGATCATACATGATATATACTACCAATGTTGTTTTCAAGTCTGAAAACACATAAGCGCTCTGTTTATCATGTGCAGTTGAATAACTTTTGATTAAACCGGTTACAATACTAGATTTTAAACCGGATTTCAATTTTCTTTTTCTCCATTTTCTTCCAAGATACTATTCAATAATCCATTTATATTTATATTTTAAGGTTCCTTCCAAGATATACTATTTAAACTTCGTATTCTGTTTGTTTAAGGTTTCATATTATATTAATACTATAACTTTTTAAAAAAGGTACTACCATAGTTTATCTTAAACGCGTTACATATTTATATTTATATGTTACATTTTTAAAGTTATTTTTTATATGACATGTATGTTATTAAATCCGGTCCAATCTCATTAAAACGTGTTTCGACAATCTGATACGATTCTAAAAACATTAAGTTCTCGTTCCTATTCATATTTTAGGCTCGTGTGCTTTAGTTTTGTATGAAGTCAACCTAATGATTTTAGTCATTGATCATCTTGCAGGGGTTTCGGGAGCCACTTTTACATTCATAAACAAGTGTCCCCACACGGTCTGGCCGGGAATCCTCGGCCAACCGTTTCTCGACACCACCGGGTTCGAGCTCGCAACCGGCAACTCCCGGTCCCTACGAGCTCCACCCGGCTGGTCGGGCCGGTTCTGGGGAAGAACCGGCTGCACCTTCGACAGCTCCGGTCACGGGTCCTGCCAAACAGCAGACTGCGGGACCGGAGCAATCGAATGCAACGGTGCCGGAGCCTCTCCTCCGGCCACCCTAGCCGAATTCACCCTCGGGTCAGCCCCATCGGCACAGGACTTCTACGACGTCAGCCTCGTCGACGGTTACAACATCCAGATGATGGTGGAAGTTAGCGGTGGTTCGGGTGGTTGTGAGACGACGGGGTGTGTGGATGACGTCAACCGGCGGTGTCCGGTGGAGCTGAGGGTGGCCGGCGGCGGAGACGGTGGTGGTGGGTGTAGAAGTGCTTGTGAGGCGTTTGGGTCGCCGGAGTATTGCTGTAAGGGGGAGTATGGGTCGCCGGAGACGTGTCGGCCGACGGTGTACTCGCAGGTGTTTAAGATTGCGTGTCCGAGGTCGTACAGTTACGCGTACGATGATGCCACCAGTACGTTCACGTGTACGGGTGCCGATTATGTTATCACGTTTTGTCCCTCGTCACTAAGGTACCGGTTAAATGTATAATTAAATTGACTTTGGGTTTACACTTTGTTTTATAACAATGACATATTTATAAGTCTGATTCTGAATATGATTACATGATAGTTAAAAAAAACTTTGAGTCTACGAGATGTTAAGTTTTTAACGGACTTCAAACATAACTTTGCATACACTATTGTATCATTAGGGTTCCAAACATTAATTAACTATACATTTGATTTAAAGAGGTTTTAGTAAAATAGTTTTTATCTATGTGACACCTAAATAATATTTTAATTAAACAAGCACTATATATGTTCTAAACACACGTTTTATTGAGCAAAGTTAAAAAGATGAGGCGATTGATTTAACAAGAGTTCTTTTAAGTTACAAAACTAGTTTTAATTTTACAATAAATCATACATTATCACTGAATGCATTATCACATTTTTAAACGTGGCACGAAATACACCAGATATTGAAATAATATTAATTAAAATTGTAATATAATTTATAAGTTTAATTTAGTGAAATGCATACAGATTAACAAATATAAAATTTCAATTAAAGGGGCAAGTGAGTTTTGTCCTTTAAATAATTAAATAAATGATAAAAAAAATATATGAAGGTCCGCGCGCCTTTTTTTAGTTAATGCTCGTCCGTTAGGATCACAAAACTCGGCTGATCATTTGTCATGGAAAGCTTTACAAACTCACAAAGTCACCATGGTTGTTCGTACGTTCATTCCTTTTGGTGATTTAAATACTTTAATTTCTCTTTTAGTGCTTCGGATATTTAGTAAACATCCTAAGGTTTTTTCTTTAATCAAATGCAGTGGAAAATCTGGAAAAGATTTGAGGAACCCTACAAACACAAGTAGATCTAATCCGTTGAAGGGGTTCTTGTCGAATAGTTCATTGTATGCAGATCTTGCTACGTCTGGCTCAAGTCTCATCCATCGTCCTTCCTTGACACTTTTATTTATTATATTCATTAATATTCTTATACCATATCACTTACTGTTTTCAGTTTTCTAATTTGAGTTTTGCTATACTCTTGATGTATTTTAGGACCCGACAAACTTTGACATACAAAGTTATAATACATAGAAATATTAAAGATCTTATTTAATCTATATAGAAATTTGAATATTATTATGGGTGTAAATTTTTGAAGTAAATGCAACAAACTAGGATTGATACCCCTCATTAAGCGACGGGTTGACTTTTTTAGAATCAAATATGTTATATCTAACATTAACGGATTAACGGTCAAACTTACGTGTACATTCACCCGAAATATATATAAAAATAAGTATACACATATGGTATTTGAAATAAAAAAATACAAAGTTAAAAAATCATGTTATTACGTTAAAGAAAGTAATAAACAAATATCATATCAAAGCTTATAGGCAATACAAAATAAATTAGAGGTTAAAAATCAAATAAAACTAAACATAAAATAGGATAGGGTATAGTTGTTTACAACTGATCAACAAAATCAAATCCAATAGAGACCACAGAACCTAACAATTATTATTTATAAATTCATTTCTAATAGACATTACTTGAGAATTGAGACATACCCTAAGAATTGAGTATAAATATATTAATATAAATTAAGCAAAAACCAATTTAAAATGTAAATTAAGGTTGCATCCTCGAGTTTGTCTTAAAGGATGTAAACATCTTATTTATGTTTATCTCATACACAATTTGTAAAAGTAAAAGTATCTGTAAATATTATTTAGTTCTCATGTAAAATAAATTTTCTTCTAAATCTGATTAAATGAGAAAACATACATTTCAACAACAAAGGCTAACACCTGATTTCTACTTTGTAGTTTCAAAATCTAGTTTCTTCCTACAATCCTACCCCACTTATTACTTTCATTTCTCATCATCTCCTTCAAAATATATAAATAAGAAATCATAAGATAAGCAAAAGCAGTTTAAGAATGTAAACATTAATTTTACACCGATACACGAATCTAGACACTAAAAAAGGCTGCTACAACTTCATAAACACCTCTGCAAGCATGTATTTTAAGATCGAATCTCCAATAATTGTTGTCGGCACTCTCTTCTCGTTACTCTTCCATTGGCTAAGGTTTTCGGCGATGAAGAATCTCTGAAATCACCAAACAAAGTTTAGCCTAATCTTTTTGAGCTTTCAAAATAGTTAGATAAGTTATGGAGTTGCGAAGAGGACGACGATGATCTCTTGTTCTCCGTCGTACATCCGGCTGGTGGGTAAGAATAACGTTAGTGAATAATAATTGTTAGGTACAGTGGTAATGACGCATATTGCGATGGTGGTGAAACAAAATGATGTTTAATAGAGGTGGAGGGTGGATTAGAGATTGACACGTAAGGAGATGAATCTATCTTGATGTGTAACACCTATCCCAATTCCCACATATGTATCCTTTGTTTCTACTTACTCAGGCAAAATAGAAAGTAATAGTGACCTTAAGTGTTTCACGTGGACCGGTAACAATAAGTTACCGTAGACAGCAATTGCTAGTTGTTATAGTACTAATATTAAGTTTTAATAGTAAGTTTATAGATGAATGCGTGATCAAATACAGAGAAAGTAATAGTGACCTTAAGATGTTCTACGTGGACCAATAACAATAATTTACTGTAGACAACAACTGCCGGTTGTTATAGTACTAATATTAAGTTTTAATAGTAAGTTTATAGATGAATGCATGATCAAATCCAGAGAAAGTAATAGTGACCTTAAGATGTTCTACGTGGACCAATAACAATAATTTACTGTAGACAACAACTGCCGGTTGTTATAGTACTAATATTAAGTTTTAATAGTAAGTTTATAGATGAATGCGTGATCAAATCCAGAGAAAGTAATAGTGACCTTAAGATGTTCTACGTGGACCAATAACAATAATTTACTGTAGACAACAACTGCCGGTTGTTATAGTAGTAATATTAAGTTTTAATAATAAGTTTATAGATGAATGCGTGATCAAATCCTTTATCGAATGAAATACAAAACCTATACATGCATTTATTACTTTTTATGATTGCGTTTGATAGGAGCAAATATACCCGAGTGTAGTGAATTCTTACGTAAGTATTTCTTTTTCCAAACAAAAAATTGAATCACTGATGGGGCACTGGCCAACCGATCATCTGCATTAATCGAGTACATAACCCAAGATCACCCTTAAAAGAAAACTCACCATAGGTGAGAGAAAACCTCATGGCCAAACTATCATTTATTAGCTGATAATAATACATACTGTCAGTTTGATCAATAATAACTCTAATTTTTATTTTTTTTGCCAAGATTAATTCTACTAACATAATTATATAATAGTTCATACTTTTTTCTACTTGATTGTACTCATGGTGGTGAATGTGTATGAAATAGGGAGACATACAACGAAATGAAATGAAAAATGAGAGAAAATCAAGTATAAATCAATGAAGTTTATGGTACTAGAATTGTTATTGATAACACAAATGAAATTTTGAATTATTATCAGACAAATTGATAGTATGAATTATTATCAGCTAATATATCATATTTTAGATCATTAAAATATAATACACCTTAAATATTTGAACTTACAAGATTCAAGAAGTAAACAAAGTCCTGGGTTTAACCTTTAACAAATATGTCTTTTTCATGATAAAATTGAAATTATAAAAGGGAAAAAAGAAAAAGAAATCAACAAATATGGTATTATTTTTTAATTTCTAAATTCTATAATTCATGAAAAAAATATTTGTGATTAATCTTTTTATAAGTTTAAGAAGTTAAAATGTGAAAAAATAACAATTTATGGATTTATCTATGTAACTAGAGAAAATTCATTGCCCTTTGATCATTTAATAGTCATTTGTCAAAAGATTGATGTAACGGATAAGACCAAAACAAATTAAGACATTTGATTAGTTGCTTTACAATCTTCTTTTGATATGTAATTCATTTACTTCTTTTGTAATCTATCTTGTTTAATAATAAAGATTCATCTTAGCTTCTCTAGACATATAAGATTAAAAACATATTTTTATTTTCATCAAAATAATGCAACGATTTTCATTTTTGAATTATACAAAATAGATTTTAAGCCATCCAAAATCTCAATAATTTTTGGACTCTTAAAATGATAAATGAATCATTTTCTGAAGAGAATTATTTTCTACACCATTAAAAATTACTTGATACATTATCAATTATGGTTTTATATGTACCGTGGAATTGAAATTAAAAAATAAGAGAATTCTTTATTTCATTAAATCTTTTCGACTTTATGCTTTTATGGTTCTTTACGAGATCGAAGCACCATAAAAAGCGAAACAATAATTGATTTCTATTTAGGTTGTTGACAGCAATGATTATCTATCAAGATCGAGAATCATTTGAGTCGATGCATCAATTTAACCCTTTCTTTATGGAAATATATTCTTAAATATAGGAAAATATAATTAAAATATGTAAGTTATTGATAAATGATATGTAAGCAAAGTAGAAATGAAAGTAACTTAATTATTGTGGAAATATTACAAAACTAAGGTTGCACGTCTTTTGGATGTCCTTAGAGTAAGGTGGACAAGCCCTTTGGAAGGACAATGTTAGAGCTGGACGCCATTGATCGGGAGCCTTTGGGCACGGGCATAGTTAAACAGGCTTGGGTTGGCCGGGTTGATTTTCTTTCAAAATTGTAGAATAAATTTATACTAGGCTTGTGACTTGTATATTGTACATTAATGACTTGTATACCATTTAAAAAAATCATTTTAATATAGTAATAAAATATAATAATAAAAAGATAAAATGTTTTGATCAAAAAGCAATAATAATTTATAAAACTTTTTAAACTATTTATTTAACTTATGCAATACTTTATAAGTTATTAGTATTTTTTATTATAATAAGATAAATAATTTTTTACAAATTATTGATTTTTCGTATATAGTTTGATTATGAAAAGTAATGTAAAATGTGGTAATAATGTGAAACATGATTATATATAAGGACACTACAAGATTACAATGAAGATGGAGGCAAATATAAGTTTTTACGTTGGAGATGTTTTAAGTTCAGTTGTGTTGATTTGAAAAAAAAAAAAAAAAAAAAAAAAAAAAAAAAAAAAAAAAAAAACTATGGTTGATAGGTGTAATGGATATGATCAAAACAATTTAAATGAAAAATAAATAGAATATTTTAATGCTTTCAACAAATTAACTAAATAAACTAACTCATGCTTTCCCTTTCATATATATATAGTTACGCACCACAATCACCGCTGCCCACCTCCATCAGCCATTACCAGCCACACAATTTCTCATTGCCATCATATGCCACCTTTCACCACCACAACATACCTTTGTCCACTAACACGTATAGTTTCAAATGTTGTTAGCTACACTTACGGTTAGTTTGTTGTAGTTAAGTACTTGTATTTCTCATGACTCTATTCATTATATACAGGTGATCATACTATGTATCTTTTTGAGTTGATGATGCACATACCTATGCTCTTCATTTCATTAGATATCATAAACGTGCATAACAACTAATTAACGCCTCAATCCTCTTTTAAAAGATAATATTACCCTCACACTTAGATGTTTTTGTTATTTAGAATTTTCTAACGTGTTTTTGAATGAATTTTATTATAAACAAAACTGAATAGAGTATATTTAATATTAAATGTAACCAAAATAAAGAGTAGTTAAATACTTGATTACTGTGCATATACTTTTTGCAAAATATATACGAAGAATCTTACACCCTTATGATCATATTAATTTGATTCCTTGAAGTAACGGTTTTTAGTTTGAATCCATTTTGACCAATTATCAAACCCGTCAGACCTTTTACAAATATGTTGATGCAGTTAAAGTTTGTTCAAGATAACTCGTTAGTGTAGAGTTTGGTTAACTTAGTGTTCGATGAAAACAACTAGCTAGCTAGCATCTTTGCTCCAGGCTAAAAGTGTTGTGGATAGCTATAAGTGTTAATAGTCTTTTGGGTCAAATTCAGCCATCAACGGTCAATGAAGTGAAACATCAGAACATCGTTTTTAGTTAAAAGTTAGCAAGGAAATAAAGTCGAAAAATGGTTGAAAATGGACGTATTCCAAGCATATTTTCTTTAAAATGGAGCAACAGTATGCTATTAAATTCTTTAAAGTTGTGGGGTTAGAGATCAATAATGCAAAAGAAATGAAATGAAATGATGGTGCTTTCTCCTCAAGATAAAAAGTCATGCACAACCATATTCGACAGTAGCGAATGATTCCTAAAGCGTAACATATGAAAAACTATGTAACTGGACCTACAAGCGGTTATTGCAAGAATACAAGCAACCAATAACGTCTGCAAGAAACCAAAAATCAAACGAACACCATTTACATGGTTTAGCACTATTACATTCACGGTTATTGTCGAGTAGTTATTATATAACTTGTTAATTCTATTTAAAAAAAGGGTTATTGGATTTTAATAATCCAAACTTTTATTTATTGGCCAGGATTAATCATAACTCAGAAAATGTTTACAGACAATACCAACTTTGAGCTTATTTTTCTATAAACGATCCCTTACTGACTGAAAGTTAACACCATTTGTTTTTTGATACCGTTGACTGATTATATGGCCAAAACACTAAACAGAAAGTTAAAATCAACCATCTGGTCCGTCAATCTGAAACTTCTACACCCTGAAACCCGTCAATCTCCATCTTCTGATCTGAATCACTTAAGTCATTCAAGGTAGATTTCAGGTGACGTTGGAGGCTAGATATCGAAAAACGGATTTGATGGAGGCTGGGCGGTGGCGTAGTTGACAAATGGCTCAATGTTGGTCCCATTTTATCAAAATACTAACCGAGGTTAACTCTCAGTTATTAAAGGATCGTTGGAGGAAAATAAATTTACAGTTGGGAGTATCTGCATATATTTCTTGAGTTGTGATTAATCTCGACCAATAAAGGAAACTTGGTATTATTAAAATCAAATAACTTTTAAAAAAATAACTTATAACATCCACCTTCTCATGCCAACCAATATTTTATGGTTTACGTCTTTTCCCATAAAGAGCTCATAACTTTGTTATAAACTTATCAGGAGGTCACCCATCCAGGAATAATCCCACCCAAGCAGGCTTATAGTATAGATCCCATCTATTTAATGCACCTAAAATATGTTGTTGATATATGAGTTTGGGACGGAGTATCTCTCATGAATCAAACAATGTATTATTTGCCTAAGATGTCATACAAGTATACCTTTGTATAACATCATGCACAGGATAGAAAAACTATAATCCTAACTGTGTAACCAATATATGAAGAAATTTTGATATGCAAAGTCAAATACCAATTTATAGCCTAAATAAGTCGAATACAAACTTGGTCCTTTGGTGTAACAGCATATGCTTCATTTCTACCAAAAAATGTCGGTAATGAGCTTGTGTAGCAACCGTACAAAGGTTTTAAACTTGGTATCATTCATGATTAAAAAAAATTGTTTGTATTTTCAAAATAAAAGCCATAAAAGTTTAGTGAAAATTGATGATAAGGCATCTATCTACTAGTATGACAAAAGTTTATGGGCACTGAGCTCTGTTATGATATAAAGAATGTAATCTCTAAGCTCTTTTGGCCTTCATGGGTCATTTCCAATTGACTAAATACAAACACAAAAAGTATTATTAAATAAGATGATGTGCATCTTTGTGTGCCTAAGTTTGTTTCCAAGCCCGTCATGTGCATACTTATCTATTGCTAGATAAAGGCAGACATAAATTTATGATCTGCAAGTCTAAAGTGTATACTAATGACTAGTTGATAAAGGTTAAACCTGATGGCGATTACAAACTTCTGTGTCATCGATCTCATCTACAATGAGTTGAAAACGTCTCCCTCTTACCCCCACTATAGATCACCGAATCTGTGACCTGATTTTCTTCGACAACTTTTTATAAGTGTGAACAAACGCCTTTGTGACAACGAATCCTGCACTATGACAAACAGAGTCAAGATTAGTTAAGGAAAAAATAAAGCATAGTAAAAAAAAAAAAAAGTTGCAAAAAGCAGATTCATGGCCATAAGAATGTGAATTCTCCTTTCTAACAACGGGGATAATGGAGACTTGGAGATA
This sequence comes from Flaveria robusta, assembly GCA_025506415.1. NCBI lineage: Eukaryota > Viridiplantae > Streptophyta > Magnoliopsida > Asterales > Asteraceae > Flaveria > Flaveria robusta. Next base: position 17,402,734 of record CM046469.1, on the reverse strand, counting down.
TTGATAAGAAAGACCTGTTTAACCCTTGCAAACGAAGGTTAGTTCGTCAAAGGCAACCTTTTTATGACAACTAACAAAGTCTTTTCTATCTAGACATATCCAAAGTCTTTGATAATATCATATATATCCAATCAAAGTTAAAAATATTATATTTACTCAAAACTATCATCATTTTTGTCAAAAATCTAGCATATGAAATTTGTTTGACTTGGTTATAAGACTGGACGTGATGGGGCTCCAAACATAATGATTTGAACATAAGTAGAGCTCCAAACATAAATACAAGATAATTAAAAAGTGCTCCAAATATATAGGGGGCAAACACAAAATTTCCTATATTTATGCATCAATATTGGTTTCAAACATTAGTTAATCACCACACTTGATTTAAAAGAGGTTTTGGTGAAATTGTTTTTATCTACGTAGCATTTAAATTGTATTTTAACTAACTAACCACTACACAAAATTTAATGCAAGACGTTGTTGTCTGCAGACTTAAATTCATAAAATGTTCTTCTCAAATGCACTATCATCTGGGCTAGTTATCTCACTGCAAGTACTAATGTTGCTTGACCAATAACAATAAGGGATAAACGAATCGAAAAGATCATGTTTTTCTTTTTTTTTTTTTCTTGTTGGCTTCATTTCCATCCCTTAATTTGGAGTTTTTTTCTAAATTGGTGTAGTTTTAAACAATATTTACCAATTTGGTGTAGTCAAAAAGATATTTACCAAAATGGGTAAACTTAATTTAATTATTAACAATTCATTATTAATTGATTAGGGTTTTGGGGCAGATCAAGAAACGACGTTTCATCGATCTCCATCTCCCTCCAACGTTCTTTGAAGCATAATCTCATCCCGACTTGCAATCGTTCAGCGTGTTCAAGCGACGTTTCATCGTCCACATCTTTGACGCATTCCGACCTGCACATTGCATCCTGCTTCACGACCTGCACATAACGACGCTGTTTAAATTTGTCTAATATCATCCCGACCTGCATATCACAATGCTAGCGCATCACGATTACTTCTTTAATCGCATTTCGATCATGTATTGTCCTCTTGAAGCTTGCGAATCTGCGTTGTTTTAATCATGATATTGTGATTTGGAGAAAATTCTAGATCCACATGTTGCTGACCTGTTTGTTTGAACCATAATTTTGCATTGTTATTTCGAGTTTTAAGCATGATTTTTTATTGTTTAGTTTTAGGTTTTAATCATGGTGTTGTGTTTTAATCGTTACTGCAGGTCCATAGTTTGCTGCACTTTCGAGTTTAATTGCAATTTACTATAAGTGCAGGTTTGATTCGATTTCATTATTTATCATTCATGGGGCATCATTTTGTTTCTATTTATCATTATAACATCTCCAAGTTCTTGTATTATCATTCAGAATGAATCAAGTTAAATGCAATACAATACATGATTCAAAATAAGGATTTTAATACAACTAGTTTTTAACCCCGTCGCGCGCTACGGCGACGTACGTAACGTGATAAAATATGTATTATAATTGACATGTCTCGTTTCCGAGATTGATTTACATCAAAACATAAAGTAATTCGAATTTATAGTATCAAATGAAAATGTATTTTATTTTACGTGATTCATAACTCTTTAATAAAAATAAATAAAAAAAGTATATAAAATTGAAAATTGCCTATCAAAATCTATGTAGGAATATGTTTATTTGTAACGAATATTTCCTAGCCATGATTGTTGGTAAGTTTGTATGACTCGTTACATTATAAATTTTAATTATAACATTTTTTGTTTCTTTCATGAATAATATAAACATATATCTAACCTATAGTTGTATAAGTATTGTCACTATTACTAAATGAAAACCTAATATTTATACATAAATATTTTCAGAAATGAATAAGGATTTTTTTTTACTCTTTTAAACAAAATAAAATAATTATAGAGTAGCTGTCCATGTGCATGACCTTTCACTTTCTCTGCTTTCTTTTCCCCTCTTTTTCTATCTATCTGCTTTCTCCATCCATCCCTAAACCACCATTACCGCCCCCACCACCACACCACTGCCGCCACCACACGAATACCGCCACTACCACGCCGATGCCGCGACCACCACACCAGCACCGCCGTCGCCACCACTCCACCTTATCAGATCTGAATGTCAAACCCGGGTCTCATTTTCAGACCTTCTTCATTGAGGGTTTGGGTTTTTCAGATATGGTGTTAAGGTTTTAGAATGATGATGCATGTTTGCTAGAAAGAGAGGGTGGAGAGATGCGCTGGGAAAGATTAAAAAAGGGAGATGTGCGGCGGAGGCGGTGGCGGAGATGGTGGCTGAGACGGTGGAGGAGGGTGCACGGGTAGACGAAGAAGACAGTGGTCTTCACACAACACACGCATAAAAGTGTTGTACACTCTGCTTTAAAAAGTTGTACTAACATCTAAGCTGTAGCAGTGGCAAAGACGGTGGCAGAGGCGGTGACGGAGGCGGTGGCGGAACGAAGAAGACAGAGTGGTCGCAGAGGTGGTGATGGAGGCGGTGTCGGAGGCGGTGGCGGAGGCGGTGGCGGTGGCGGAACGAAGAAGACAGAGTGATCTTGATACAACACAAGCATAAAAGTGTTGTACACTCTGCTTTGAAGAGTTGTACCAACTGCTACAGTAACTTTCTCTCACAGAGAAAAGTTGCTGTTTAATATAATTTAAATGTCTCAAATTGCCATTATGAACAATGATGATGTGGTTGACGTGGATGAAGAAGATCAAATTGAAAGTGACATCGAAGATCAAATTGAAGATCAAATTAAGTATTTTTTCAACTACACTATTTTGATAAATATTTTTTCAACTACAGCATTTTGAGAAATATTTTTTTCAAATAGACTTTTTTGGGTAAAAACTCTAGTTGTAGGGCAGACCAATTTCAGCATTTAATAATATAAACCAGCAATTAATCTATTGGTAAAAAGTTAAAAAAGTTACAACTTTCGTTGGTGGGAAAGTAGAAATTGTTTTATAAGATAAAGGTAAAATGGGCATTCCTTAAATTGTTTATAATGAAATGAATAGATTTCATATTTTGAATAGCTTTTAAAATTGCATGTGATATTTTTAGTTTTTATTGGGTATATATAATATTTTTCAAGTTTATAAAGATACTAGGTTATAGACCCGTGTATTACACGGGTTCAATATACGTATATACTTATTATTAGATTAATAGATCTGATATCAATGAACATAAAACATCACAAGTCGATTAAAATAACGCTTCAAATATAAGTCTATATTTCTAGATTACTTCAAAATTTACCTCAAAACACCCAATTGAACACAAATCTATATCAAACACCTTCCAGAGCACTTCCTTTGGAAAACTTACCCCGGTAAACATCTCCATTATTGTATATCTTAACCATGTACATGAATTTGTTTGTTTTAACATAAATAGGCTTGTTTCAACTCGTCTTATCTATCATTCCAACCAAGAATTCAGTCATACCCTGATTCAAGTTTCATTCACCATAAAGTTTAATAAACAACATTGTTTGAATCCGACTTTAAGATAAATAAGTAAATAACATAACTTCAAAGGAAAATTCGTATAGAATTACTTTTAAATAAAGATTGAGTCATGATTCTTTTCATTAAACAAGTCTTTTCTTTTAAAGGTGGTGTGTCTACATTTCACAAACCCAAACCCTTCTGATTAAAAGTTGAAAAAACCTTGTAATCAAGGAACAAAATATCTTAGTAACACTTGATTTGAGATTAACACCATTGTATGTATTAATTTGAACATGTGTTACCATTAATAATCACCTAGAGAATAAGAAACACAGGTGAAATACTTGCTTATGATTCCATTCTATCATTCAAGACGTCCATATAGCAATCTAACTACAAAACAGACTGTAAAGCTTTATTTGGTTATTCCCAAATTTTGACCTTGACCCACTTCAGAAAACTTAAATCAATAATCGAATTTAAGTAATTGTGCAGATGGTCAATATTTAAACAAATCCTATTGACCCATGCTTTCAACTGTTATATAAAGCCAATTATATATTCCTCTGAACATTCCAACTGATGAAATTTACTCCTAAAATGATTAAAAAAAATTCTAAACATATGTGAATTAGTTTAAACTAGTTTTATACCCGTCCGGTGGTCGGGTATTTTAATATTGTAACGTCATCGATCACCATATTAAATTTCATTCTAAACAAAAACTGATTTGTTTAAGATCAAAGTATAGTTTGTTAACTTAAGTAGTCAATTAATGACCGACTACAATAAGACAACCACAAAAAATTGATAAGAACTAAGAAATAATCGTTAACTTATATATAGTTCTTTTACACATGTGAACGCATCCTTTCATTTTTCATCATATGGTAACTGTTTAGTTGGAGTGTTCAAAATCGGATATCTGTAAATTTCGGATAGTTGATTTCAGTATATGAACCCATATTCAAAATTTTGAATATCCAAAATTCAAATATCTAAAATATCATATACGGATATCCGAACAACTAATTCTTTGATAAACCTATAACTACAAATGCACTATTTTATCAACAAATAAGCAAAATTACAGAATACTATCACACAATCTCGTATTTTAAGGTTGATAATTGCATAACGCAAAAATTGTCAACCTACAAAAGACATGATTTTAGTTTTAGTCTTTCACAACCTGCTTGTTTCACACATTTAAAACATCAAATATTAATGAGAAAATTGTAAACTTTCAGGCCATGAATTATGAATGCCATTGTACTTGATCTTAACCACAACTCATTCACAAATAAACCAACGTTTATTAATGTATCATCATACACCCTAAAAACACATGAAGAACCCACATCAAACACCATTTAAAAATAGAATTTGGCAAAACAATTATACGTAAACAAGTAAATCTTTGGTGAGTATTAAAGATTTGTTTATATTAGATAAAAATATTTACACTAGTTTAACTCTACCTATTGTTGGCATACACATAAAAGCAACCATAGCTAGAGAAAACGCAAAGAACGGATGACTCATAAGCCTTCTTTAGCAAACATTTGCGGCGTTTGCAAAAGGTCACCAATCAATTAGCGGTGTTTTCGATTCATTTGGTTTCGATATTTCATCTTGTCTGTTGGAAATAGGGGGCGCATACCTGAAATCTATTCATCACACATAAGATGCACAAATAAGTAATATAACAAAGAAGAAAGTTTTCGAGTGCTATCATTTTTTAGTAATCCTTCTTTAACTTTTCAAACATTTGTATCAATGGAGAAACAAAAGGTATCAAGATGGTGAACAACGGAACCCAAACCAGTGATGAGAAATTGACCCAGATACGAATCCCAAAGAAATTCACCAACAACAGGAGCAAACTCGGAAGCTGCAGACCAAAGAAAGATTATGTTTGTTGCCACAATTTCTGTTACCAATATGTTGCATGAGAATGTTTTGCCCCGCGTTACGGTTAGTTTCAAAGTAGATATGAGGCTGATGCAATCTTAGCTATCATTTCTAAGCTGGTTGTTATTCAAAAAGAGATGTAAGAGCTGGTAGTGATTCAAAAAGAGACGTAAGAGTAACATTTAAGTTCTCAAAACATTATATAATCATGACTGTGTAGACCTTGTGTGCGTGTACTGTTTAGTGGGTTAAAAAAAGCTTAAGGGGTACTGGGGTAGCTAATTGATTATAAAGAGAGTTGAGTTTAATTAAAGTTTTGACAATATAAGGAGTGTGTAGTGCACTTAAATGTTATGTGACAATCTGTGTTAAAGAATTCTATGCCTTTTCGTTGGCACTTAGTCTCTTGAAAACCATAAATTTAACTTTTTGATGTGTGAGTACTTACTGTGAGTTCTGGGTTTTACTTCTGAAGTATGGCTGCATGCGTGCCCATGTGTTTCTCCAAGAGTGATTGGATAGTTGGTTCTAGCTCTGTTGAATTTGTATCTGATCATTGCCATTTTGTCTATTATTGTACCTGATCGTTATTATACATATTGAAATATATTGTAAGCAAACAACATGAGGGTGGGTGCCGGCCAAAGTTTGTTGTAGTGATAAACCAAAAGAAAATAAGAATATAAAGGTTAAAAACAATTCAAGACCAGAATACTGAAATTCAAATCGAAAACAAACCCAAATGCAAAAAACAAATCAAAACGAACCTGATAGAAAACGAATCCAGATCAAGAAACAAATCGAAATGAATCTGATCCCTGGATCTAAGAATCGACCACCATCAGCGTTCATTTAGTATTATAGTATAAAGACATTGTATCTGAAACCTGCATAGGATTCAACCAGAGATCACTCATTGTATAATTAGAATTTTGCTTTTTTTTTTTTTTTTTTTTTTTTTTTTTTTTTTTTTTTTTTTTTTTGTAATTCGATGAACTTTTGTTGAAGTATACCTTGGAGTTAATGGAAGAGTGGTGTTTTTTTACAGAAAACGATCTGCAAGATAGATGGCCATTAGATTTTTTTTACCTGTTGTGTTGTTCACAGTGATGAAGATTGCTTAACCATGTTATCTAGTTTGGATTAATCATCATTTTAATGTAGATGTTTACTTGAAGAGCTGCAATTATGAATCCTGGTTTATCATGACATACTGGTACTCTGCTATAACCTTTTTGTATAATTAAATTCACCAGACAATATCATGTTAAGTACCATCAACGAATAACAGAAAGAAATAAGACTTGTTGTTTAACTCCCAACAATGAAGCTGATATGTAGGAGATATGCCAGTCATAATACACAAAAGGGTCACCTGCAAAAGAAAATTTGAAAAATCTCAAATTGAATTCAAGAAAACATGATTAACATGAAAGCATTTCCACTTGGAGTTGAGAATCTGAGATCACAACCTTCTGTGCATCTCCCTAATTAACAGTTAACAATTAACCTTTCTAATTAACAATTATAATCATCTAATCAATAAATATATACTTCATTTGCAACAAACCTACAATAATTTCACATTAATTACCTTTAAATGGGCTGCACCATTGTCCTTATATGTGAAATGAGGATAAATGACGCAGATCAAAAATTGACCTTCCGAATGTATTCAACATCTTGACAGATGGATATTAAGATCGGGAGAGATGAGTTAGGGTTTGAAGAGGATTTGCGATTTCTGATCGTGGTTTGTTCTTCGTCACCTCGTGGATGGCTTCATCGATGATTTGGTGATCCTTGATCAGTCCCGGTGGTCTACCGCGTCGATTTGATGACGTTGACATCGTACAACTCTCCCTCCAGACTTAGACGACGACTCTTTGCTGTGGTGAAGATAAGAAATAAATAAAGTCTCTCTTGATCAACTGGTGAAGTCGAGCATAAGTTTCGGGAGGAAGAAGAGTGGGGAGGACGAGCGAGGTTCAAGGAGAAAGAGTAACCCATGGTAACCGTAAGCAACCACCCGTAACCGCCGACTTTATACGGTCCAGATTTAATCTTAGCAAGATCCAACGCTTCATATTCAATCCGTCGGTGGTTACAATATCCGCTGGCAATAAAATATATAATTGTAAGAAAACTTGATATCTTTAAAAAGGATACATCTACATAAGATGTTCTTTATCCACTTTCAAAGGAATAAAAGAAAGATGGTATTAGGAGGTATCTTTCTGTTATTTGAATATAGAGTAACTCTCATGGTCATTACTATCATTGTGTGTGTGATTGTGAAACGACAAAGAAAAACATAGAAGTAAACAAAAACACCATGCACCCTGTTCTTTAAAATTGTAACACAATGCATAAAATTTTAAGTACTTGAACATCAAACAAATCATAATATGGCATTAAGAAAGCAGTATGCTACAACAGCTTGTTAATTTAAATTACTAATATGAAAACGGGTAGAAAAGCTTGTTTTAATTTAGATTCAGGTTGTATGATCGAAGAATCAGAAACATCTTTGCAATGCCAAAATTTGGGTCCTCACTTTTCACACCAACAACAGAAGTACAAGTAGAGGTTCTTCCTAATAAACTTGAGTAATATATCATATAATAATTAGATATAATTTCAAAGATAGTTCAATCAAATGTTCTGTTTGATTTTATGATTAGGATTTGATAATAACTTACCAAGGGAGATAGTTCTACCTTTAGTTGTTATCATAGTATAGATAAATAACCATTTATGCTATCTAAAATATGCTAAAAAGAATATAAACACAAAATTATAATCAGCACATACCGGTGAAAATTTAAACCCTTATATATGTAACAGAAGAAACCCATGAAATCTAAAGCTATGATGAAAAACAACACATGCCTTTGATTTCGAAGGAGCTTACCAAGTTACAGACATTCATCAACTTAGGGTTTAGATGTTTACACGGAGGAGCGATGGTGAGACGATTCTTTCAAGAACTTGCATATAAACTAAAGATCATCAAATGAATAAAATCAAAAATAATTGTAACTTTCATCAGCCACAACGAAGTATGAAATGCTTACACATACAATTATCTGCAAAATCTTCTACATTTAGATTAAAAAAAAAGAGAAAAACTTATAGAGATGATGAAAACTTAGTGTGGAACTTATCTCTAAATCCCCAATGATGGATCAAACATTCAAACGCAAAGACGATATACGAACCCAAATCAAACCGTACCTGTTGAAAGTAATTGAATGATTCCTTGTAGAATAGATCTAATAAGGCTCAATAATAGTAGATTCTTGCTTCTGTAGAAATCAAATGAATCTTTGTGGAGTCCTTGATTAAGAGACGGTAGAGGGAATCGATGTGGATGATTTTGAAAGAGTCAATGATAATTCTAGGGTTAAAAGTGAGATATATTCGGATCTTTGAAGTCACTGAGATAATAAGATGGAATTTTATGGGCGGGAAAATGATATTGAGAGTTCTTATTAGAAGGACACGTGTCCCATAATTAATGTAATTGTTTATTAGGATAGATATAAAAAAGTGACCCACGTAAAAAATGTAAACCGGATAGAGTGGATTCAAAATCTGTGATTTTCAATTTAATGTAATTTTTTCCTTGCTTGGCTAGTTTCTTGTTAATCGTGGTTTTTTTATATATACAACCGTTCCAAAAGGTTGCTTAAAGTAATACAAAAAAATCTGATCACATGAATAATCAAAATCCTTCAATAAAACAATTCAAGCATTGTAAATCATCTTTTTAGTTGGTATTCTCACACAACCGACTACGAAATAGAGCTAACAATTTCTGACATGTATATGTTAACATGATATAACATGAAATTAAATAAGTTTGGGTTTGAATTTAACAGTTTTTGTACCTTAAACATGTTATCACATTTAAGACTCGCAATTTGCATTTGAGGGCTTCGACTCCAAATGATAGACTCCAGTGATATTCTTCATTTCTTTCCAAGACTAACCGTAACTCAATCCAAACAAAAGCCGACGGCAGTCCAAGAACTTGAGACTTTGAGGCCTTCGGCTCCAGTGATTTGAGCAATATCTTTATTTTTCTAGAGTCATGATTTCAACCGGATAAAGTAATCTTTCACCGTTAACTTTTGTTTTACTAAATATGTGATATGTCATTGTATCCCTAAACTAGTCGTATTAAAAAAAATATGACACGATTAACTATTGTATTATGTTTACGTCTAGCACATGTGATAATCGTGTGTTATGATTCCATGTCTTATCGTCTCAAATTTAACCTATAAAGTCATCTCCGTTAAAAACCAGCAAAACAAAATTAGTTCACTTATAAGAAAACAATAATTCACCGGTATTAAAAATCAACTTATAAATTTAAAATCTAACTGAAACTAATCACATAGCAAGTTTGGTTAACCACAATAGCAATAAGCACTACAAACGCATATAAATTTTCAAAGGGACCAAAACTGCAAGTCTACAATAATCAAAGGACCATTTTTGTCATAACATGTTAACATATCCAACAAAACCTCACCACAAATCCTTCACTTTTCAATAAGGATAACAAAATCCATCAACCACCATATTCCTCCATCCACCACCAATAACAATGAACTCCACCATCCTACCATTCACCAAATCCATCACCACTTCCCCTCATATCTTCACCTCCAACCACCACCACCACCACCACCACCACCACCATCTCCACCACCACCTCCACCACCACCAACCACCATCACTCCTCCTTACAAGAAACAGCAGCAGTGACAACACCACCAACACACCAGCAGATGACAGCAGCAGTTTAAGCCCATCTCCGCCATCGGACACCGATACTGTTAAGATAAAGTTCAAGAGAGGGGCGAGGAGAAAAGCGCGAAGAAAGCGCGAAAACGGATTGAATGATGATGTGATGATGGGGAAGAAGGAAGTGGTGAAAAAGGACTGGGAGTCAATGACAGTTGCAGAAAAAGCAGTGGAGTTGTATGTAGGAGAAAAGGGATTGTTGTTTTGGATTAACAAATTTGCTTATGCATCCATTTACATCATAATTGGAGCTTGGATCTTGTTTCGGTTTGTCGGTCCAGCTCTTAATCTTTATCAGCTTGATGCTCCTCCTTTGTCTCCTGCAGATGTGCTCAAGGGATCACCTAAATGAGAGAGACACTAATCAAAGTCATAGTTTCATAATTTAAGAATTTCTGTTGATCAGGATTGTGTCTGATACACCATTGTATCACGGAATCGAATTGTATTAGATAGTAATTACAAAATTTTCCCAAGAATTATCTTACCTTATTTGTGTAGACTTGTTCTTTTTTGAAGTCATTGGTTATCTTGGTTTAAAAAAGCACGAGGCACTCAGAGGCGAAAGAAACCAACCAAACAAATCAGATATAAATACTTCTATCTATTAGACAAATTTCATAAGAATCCCAACTGTAAAATTCCTACAATCTTTTTCCAGCATCACTGCCTTAGGGGTTCATCGTTCTTTGAAATACAAACATTTTCAGGATTAAGAAAAAAATGATGTACGACTTTAGGACAACTCAGCCTTAAGCTTAGATATTATTCATTCTCAGAGCAGTTTAGGTGTGTTAATGGAAGCTAATGTACTTTAACTTCTATAGTGAAGATTATCAACTGAGGAACATCCTAAACCCAAGTAGGAGGACAATAACATAAGAACTAAGTACCATCAACAACATACATATCTAGTTTTTGGGTCAACCGATTGTGATGATACCTTGATCCTCCGGGTAGTGCAAAACTCCATCAGGCGCACTGTATTGATCATACGACAGTAAGAAACTTTAGGCAGAAAAAGGTCATACAATCAGATTAAGTTTTCAAGACCCTTGGCTGTAACTTTATGTTGTTGTATTAATCGGATTTCGTTCACGGATTACACGGGTCACCGGTTAGCGGGTCTGCAGGTGAACGGGTCACGGATTAAAGTCGTGGATCAGTTCACGGGTTTAACAGATTTTAGTTTAATTATTTTGACTGGTTTAAATCACATGTTTTATTATAGTTTAATGTGTCGAAGGTAGTGGGCTTGTTCTCCTGGTTTTTAGGAAGGTCACGTAGAGGTTTCCATTTTTTTAGGATCAAATTTGTTTGTTTCTATTTAATGTAAACTTTGTAATCAATGAAGTGAGTTCAAGCAGTATCACAATTCAATATTACGTAAGTGTTGTGTGTGTGTTTTGAGGCTTGATATCCAACATATGTATCATAGCCATCTTTGAGCCTGATATGGTAGAAAATTTAGGCAGAATAGGGTCATATTCTTGATCAAAAGACTCTTCGTTGCAACTCTATGTATCATTACCATCATTGAGGACAGATATGGTAGAAAATTCTGGTAGGATATGGTCATATTCTTGATCAAATTAAGTTTTCAAGACTCTTGGCAGCAACTTTATATATCATCACCATCTTTGAAGCTTAATATAATACAAAATTCAGGCAGCATAAAGTTATATTATTGATCAAATGAAGTTTTCATGGCCCTTAGCTGTAACTCAATGCATCATCACCATCTTTGATGGCTGATATTGTAAAAAATTGAGGCCGAATAAGATCATATTCTTGATCGGAGACTCTTAGCTGTAACTTTATGTATCATCAATTCATCACCATCTTTGAGGCCTATTATGGTAAAAAGTTTAGGCGAAATGGTCATAATTAATGTTGATAAGACGAAGTTTTCACGACTCTAAACTGTAGCTTTATGTATCATCACTATCTCCAAGGCCTAGTATGATGCAACATCAAGGCAGAATAAGGTCACATTTTTCATCAAATGAAGTTTTCTAGACTTATAGTTGTAACTATATGTATCATCACCATCTATAATGCCTAATATGGTACAAAGTTTAAGCTCATATACTTGACCCAATGAAGTTTTAAAGACTCGAAACTGTAACTTTATGTATCATCATCATCATCGTTGATGCCTAATATGCTACAAAACTTAGGTCTAATAAAGTCATATTCTTGATCAAATGAAGCTTTCCAGACTCTTAACTGTATCTTTATGTATCATCACCATCTTTGATGCCTATTATGGTACAACATTTTGGCCGAATAAGATCATACTAAAGACAATTCATGACTTTTAATTGTAACTTTATGTATTGATCTATATTGTGCACCACTCTATGTATCACAACCACCTTTGAGGCCTATTTATGATATGTCGAATCCCGCGGCAACAAAAGATTTAAGATGTTTGAGACTTCTATCACAAACAAGTGAGCTGCAAACTTACAAGATACATAAACAACCCTTTACGGTATTAACGGCTTCGGTAATACACGCATGACTAAGTCGTAAGCATGCTTATTGTACAGCAATATGCCCAAATTACATGCTCCTACAGTCAATCTGATCCCTTTACAGTTTTAAGTACCGGACACTGGTTGTCAGCACACAGGAAGAGGGTTGAGGGTTTCCACTTTTGAGATAAAACTTTGGAAAGGCTTTAAATTTGATACTCTAGTTTAGTGAGTAAACAGTATGATCTAAACGTTTTTGTATGCCAATTTTAACACTGATAGTGAGCTTGGGGGTACAAATATTTTAACGGAAATCTAGTTTACTCGGGGGTATTTAGCGTGTTTTCCGTGATTTGTTGTTTATATGAGGTTGAGGATATGTGACAACTGACAAGAGACTATGCTATAAATACGATAGCTGAAACATGAACACTAATGATTTGTTACAAATTTGACATTCATTATAAATAAATACAATCACAATACAATTAGGTTTCTAAATCTAATGAGGCGTCTAATATATTTAAGGCTTAGAATTGGTACTTGGTTAAAGATACAAACTAGGGTTGATTATCTCTCCAAAACAACGAATATCACCTGCCTTCTTGTCGTCATCTCAGCCTCATTGTCTATCTTACTAAGGACAAAATCGACAAACTTCTCTATTTTGTATGATAAAAGCGTTGTCCTATCTAGATATAAAAGACCTAGATAGTTTGGTGGCCCAAGAGAAAAAAAATAGGGAAATCATATTATTGATCATTGTTTGAAAATCGTATATATAGCTGGTATACCGCATAAAAGGCGTTACATACAACATATGAATGCCCATTGACATACTAAACAACACAACCATTTATGATCGTAAGCATTGGATGCATAAAACATTTAAACTCGAGAGGCTCAGAAAAATGTAATTCATCTTGGCATCGATTAATAACACTTTCAACATGTAAAAACAATGAGCTTTTATATGGTTTTTTCTCTATCGTCATCACCTTCAATCTTTTTATTCACAACATCAGAAAATTATTCCTTATTAACTCTATACGATGTTAAAATGATAAGGAACGATGATGATTTTTATTTAAAAATCCCTTCCAATAATACACACATAAGTGTGCATGTATGTGCGCCGAACCCTATTATTTAACAAGCAATGAAATGATGGCAACCGAGCAATAACAAGAAAGAAAAAATAAAACACGATATTTGGACTCTTTGTATTTAATAAAACTGTGATAACTTATAAAGATTTCTTAATCCCCTATATATACTAAACAAATACTAATTACTAACCAAACTCAAACACTATCTAAATAATAAGATAAACATACAAACTAAACTCCTAATCTATTCGAACTTATTTAGATAAACTAATAATTATCTACTCCTAAATGATAATTACTAATTAATTAACTAACATAATTATCTACTACCCCTTTAACTATTGTGTAATTACAAGGTTAGTCCAATAATCACCCCCCTAATCTTGTAATGCACTCTTCTTCACATGAAAGCCGGTTTGTCATCTACATATCGGGTTAGGTTCATTTCATTCTTTTTTCTCCCACTTTGGACACTCCGATATGTGATGCCCGAGTTCATTGCACTTGTAACACCTGATGTGGCTCTTGTCCCGTTGTACTCGACCATCTCCTCGATCTCTCCCGGGCCCCCGACCTCTACCTCGGCCACGCCCAAGATCTTCTCGATTTGAGTTTCCACAACCACAAAGCTCACACCTGTGCTCCTTTTCCTTTGCTTTTTCATCCGACTTGGCAAAAAAAAAATGATTTTCTGATTGAGCCATACTTGTAAAGAACCGTTCTACCAAATGTTAAAAACAATGCTTGAAAGTATTACCTGCAAACACCTTTTGCTACCTTTCAACTGCTGTTTTATAACTTTTGATTTATGCTTAAGAAATCCCTCTTTGTTCTTTGATCAACAAAACTAGGTTAACAAGCCCGCTGATTTTGGTCTAAATCACAACTTGTCTCCGCTACCCTTTTGATCACTATTCAAGACCTTCTAACCTTTTCTTTCTTCTCGAACTTGGATGAGAGAAATCAAACAACTTGATCCCGACTTCTTCATCTCGATTTCCTACCGTCTTGTTTCTAGTCGACACCTCCTGGTTCCGGTCTCTCTATGTCTTGATCGTTGCAGCTCTGATACCAATTGATGGCAACCGAGCAATAACAAGAAAGAAAAAATAAAACACGATATTTGGACTCTTTGTATTTAATAAAAACGGGATAACTTATAAAGACTCCTTAATCCTCTATATATACTAAAAAAATACTAATACTAACCAAACTCAAACACTATCTAAATAATAAGATAAACATACAAACTAACTCCTAATCTATTCGAACCTATTTAGATAAACTAATAATTATCTACTCCTAAATGATAATTACTAATTAATTAACTAACATAATTATTTACTACCCCTTTAACTATTGTGTAATTACAAGATTAATCCAACATGAAACACTTCTTAACCCTACATTTCAAATAAGAAAAAAAAAACAAGATAAAAGTTAAGCGTTAAATGCTAAAAGCTAAATCGTAAAAACTATATCTCAAAGTTAAATGCTAAGTGGTAAAGTTAAATGTTAAATACTAAAAGCTAAACCCCAAAACTAATTGCTAGACCTTTAAAAATAAACCATAAAAAATAAACGTCATACTAGAAGTTTAAAGCTAAACGTTAAAGCTAAAAGATACACTATAAAACTATAATACTAAATTGATAAAACTCTAAAAGATTTGTAGTGTGACTTTCTTGTATCCTTGTTATTTGTTTTCATCCCGCTACAAATTTAATATAGTTAATAACTTAATATTTTACATGAAATTTTTAACATGCTTTTTGAAACGCGCTAATAAACATGTCTGAAATTCTTAACTTATTGCTATATAGTATAAGACTTGTTACCAATTATTGGTAAATTTTATTTCAATAACGTTACCATAATTGACACCTAATCAATATAATACGATTTAAACTTATATCGTATTTATGAGCAGCTACAAATGACATTTAACCATATGAACTTACATTTGTTAGCTTTGAATTTCTTTTTTTTTTAAATGTATGACTTCTATCATTAAATGGGATTAAAAAACAGTAAATATAAACAATTAGAATACCAACATATTCAAAAGCATCAAAAGAAAATTCAAACTTCATATCCATTATTTACTTTTTGTCCACAATAACAATAATATTTTATTATTTTATCAACAATAAAACCTTCACTAAATCCTTGAGTAAAATGAGAAAGGCGAGAGGATGAGATGGTGACGACCATACCACCCAACAAAAACATAATTTAGAGAAGACGCAATCGGAAGATCATCCAAGAAATTCAATCATAATCCTCCGATTGCTTCCTCCAATTCGAATCCTAATTCCCCAGATTTCTTCAATTCCACCAAAAAAAGGTAACCCTAATTCCCTTTTCCCCTATCGATTATGCCTTCCCATCGTTCATTTCTTGTAATTTCGCAAGATAACGATCTTGTTTTTGGTCTGATCAGGCCTCTTGTTTGTTATCATTCATTCTGATTCACTAGGGTTTGATCAGGATTGATATTTGTAAAGCCATGATTGTTTAATCGAGGGTTCATGAATTCATGATTATCTTAGGGTTTGTGTCTGTGAAGATTGTGAACACAAAGTTCAATTTTTTTGATCTTGAACGTCTTTTATTAGAGGAAATAGAAGTTGTTTGATTTGTTTGGTATGATCTTGCTGTTTTTCTGAGGAAAAAAAGTTGGAAGTTTTTTTGCAAAGTTCTTGATTTGTTTGATTTTAAATAAGTTTCTTTTGGCGTATGATCTTTTTGGTTCTGCGCTTTTTGGTTTTTGAGATGCAATTGTGCTTGTTAAGACGCTTGTTATGCTTCTATTGTGTGTTAATCTGTGAAAGGTCTTTGAGTTTTCGGTTAGGAACTAAAGAACCTGTTTACACAATGGTTTTTTTTTGGAAGCCTTAGTTTAATTACAATGGGCTTAGAATGTTGTTAGCATTTGTTCATTTCAAGACATTGAATGATAAATTAGTGTATCTAGAATTCCGTCTTCAATCACATTCACACACACACCATAGTCGTCAAAGGTGCAAGGCACAAAGGGTGAGCCCTTAGGCCTAGAACGAGGAATCACTATTAATTTGTTAGAAATCCATTGCGTATTTTTGTCTTTAGAGTGACATACATGGATGCGCCTTTAAATAGTTGTGCACAGCCGTGTGTTAACACTTGATTCATATATACATATGCATATACATACATTACATGCATATGTTTGTGTCTATATGCACGCACACAAACATACGTACGCATTTGAATGCATATGCATGCACACACCCCTATATGCATATCTATAAGTTATAAGTGTATTTATCTATGTGTATAATGTATGTATGTTTGTATGTGTACCATGTATGCCTGTTTATGACGTGATCACAATAAATCTATGTACATGCTTTTGGTCACACAAATTGCTTTTTGCGTAAGTTATAATACGCACATCAACGACCTATGAAATTTGTGACTCTTGAATTCCCTTTATAAATGTTCAATTCTTAGATGTGGTTGTTTCTTGTTTAGGGAAGTGATGGAGGGTGAAGAAGATACCTTGAACTCTCAATTAACCCAAACACAAACAGTTTGGAAGGAGGATTTGGAGAGAGGGCAATCTCAAGTGGATGAATTACAAACAAAACTTGCTGAGGTTTCATCATGTATGCAGGAATCTGGTAAAGATGCCAAAAAAGAATTAGAGCTTCTTTGGCGAAGAGTAAAAACAACAACAACATTATTGACATATTTGGAATCAAAAGCAAGAATTATGACAATTCCTCATTTAGCCCTCACCTCTTGTGGCATTAAACAGTCAGATGCTGAAGGGTTCATTGATCGAAGTGGTATACCCATGTCTAATTGGCCTAATAATGTAGACCTTACTAACTTCGCTTCTCGGGAGGTTGAAACATTAATTGCCATCAATAGTCAACATGGCTTTCTTGATGAGCAAGATGGGTCATACATGGGGGAAATTATGAACAGTGTGCAAACAATTACAGATGTGATGGAGTTTCTTGTGAAAAGGGTACTTGTGGCTGAGTCTGAAACTAGTAATGCAAAACAGAAAGTAAGTTCAGGTCAAGAAGAGATTAAGAAAAAGGCGATTCAGATTGAAACCATGTCTGAGAAGTTAGATGAAATGGACCGTTTCGCAATGGGTACAAACTGTATTTTGAATGAAATGAAACAAAGGGTTGAAGATTTAGTCGAAGAAACATCTAGACAGAGGCAACGAGCAGCAGAAAATGAGCAGGAGCTTACCCGTGTCAAACAGGACTTTGAATCACTAAAATCTTATGTTAGTAGTCTCATAAGTGTTAGAGAAACACTTGTTTCTTCGGAGAAGCAGTTTCAGACTATCGAGAAGCTTTTTGAACGGTCAGTATGATGACAAAATCCAATCCTGAGTATTATAAACTTGCATACTTTTATGTGGTTTATTAAGTTTCTTATATAAAATCATATTGACAGGTTAGTTGTGAAGACGACACAGCTGGAGAGTGAGAAACTGCAGAAAGAAGCTGAAGTGCAGAAACTCATGGATGAGAACATGAAACTGAGTGCTCTTCTTGACAAGAAAGAGGCCCAACTTTTAGCCATGAATGAACAATGCAAGGTAATGGCACTCAGTGCTTCCAACATTTGACATCCTGCAGTTTTCTTTATCAAATTCTTCTGAAATTTGAAACTTGCTGACTGTTAAACTGGAATTCTGTGTTGTGAAATGTAATGTGAAGAAGATGATGCTACATTTGAATTACAATTGGATATTTGAATGGATGTGAGAACTATCTTCCTTGTTTCCTTTCATATTTCAATGTCTAATAACTTTTTTCTGTAGTTGCATGATTTTGATGTTGTGTTTTGGAATATTAAACCCAAACTATAATAAACTAGCCCCGTCAGAGTATTTGATTTCCATGTCTAGAGCCAGAGAGTCGAGGGTGTAAGCGAATTGGAAAAGTCTAAAAATACATTTTCTTGTCTCTTTTGTAGTTCTTGTGTTATCTGATTAAAATTTATGAAGTACCCATCAAAATAACTTTAATTTGAAAGTGGTCTCACACGATGGACAAAAGACTATTTACGTATCTCCAAACTATAAAACCTACAAAATTGATATCATGTAGCAAAGGGGGGGTGCGGTATATGTGTATTTACTATACCATATAAGCCAAGGTTTGTCACTTATTTATTCTTTTATTCTGGCTTCATTATGTTCAAATATTATTCTTTGGAAACTAAGCCAAAATTTTGGTCATTAGCTTACTAGTAAGGTCACGCCTCTGGTGAACCCATTAGCATCCATACAAATTAACACTATATAATATATATTAATACAAAATGGTTTATAACCCCAGTGTATTTATAGCGGCATCCTACACATCGTACACATCGGTACAAAACGAAGTCTAATCTTGACAGGTAAGTCAAATTAACTAATCTTTCGGTGCGAGACTTCTTGACAGGTAGGTCAAATTAAATAATCTTACGGTGTGCGAGTTGTTGTTATAAAAAAATTAAGATGACGAAATTAGCCTAGCCAATTATTAGATTTTGTCTGATTGACAATATATGTCTGCAAGTTACAAGCACTATAAGTGAGAATATATGTCAGCAAGTTACAAGTACATACTATATCAATAGGTGGATGGACTAACTAGCAGGGACCGTACCTAATTATGGGTGACACAACTTTAACCGAATATAAAATGTGCAGGTTATACTTAGGTTCTAATTAGTTAGAATAAACATGCTAACATGTCTAACCCACTAAATTATTATCGTGTTCAGATGTATATTTTTTTAATAATAAATTTATCATACTTATACTTTTAATTTACTTTAAACTAATTTACTAATTTACTTCATGACTGTGTTTAATCCCATGATTTTTTATATAAAAAACAAAAGCCTTTACCAAATAGATTAGTTGTTGTTTGGGTATTAGAGCCTACGGATGAATATGTGAAATTAACAATAAATTTGGTTTGTAGTATATTCAGTACGTATGTAAAGCTTTGTGGATGATTTTTTATTGGCGTACTCATTTGACACATTTAATTAAACTTTATAATATCTTACAATCTAAATGACAAAAAATATCTACATTGAAAACATTAGAAGCCTTTTTAAACTAGTTTAGCAACTTTATTATTTCATTAAAAATAAGTTGTATCTAAATAAAACCTATACATTAGACACTCAACCTATTTTTATTTCAGCATTATTTACTTTTTTATTATACTTCTAACCAAGCGACCCGTTTCACAATTAACTCATTATGTCAACATATTTGACGTTTCAATTAACTCATTATCTCACAATTGACTCATTAACTCATATAATTATATTTGATTTTCATTCTTCTTTATTTAGGATGATGATTATTTTCACTCACTTACGATGATGATTATAAGTGAAAATAAAAAACATACGTATCTTGTAAACGAAATTGAATGAAAACTACGTGTAAATATATGATGATTATCTATTAGAATTACTTTTGGCAATAAAATATAAAGTTTAGAAGTGATTTTGAGAATTTTTGGATATTCAGATATCCGAAATTTTTTTACAAAAATTATAAAATAATAAATATTGATTAAAAATTTTATATATTTCGGGTATTTTTATAAAACTTCGAATATCCGAAAACTTTTTAATAAAAATTATTAAATTTTTATAAAATTTATTAAATAATATAAATTTTTTGGAATTTGGATATCCGAATTTTCGGATCGAATTCGGATGTAAAATCTACCATCCGAAATTTTCGGATATCCAAATTTGAACACACCTACTTTTGGGTCTGCCTTACCTTGGTACCCCTCATTAGAGACATCATGGCCCACAATCTTTTTTGCTAGCACGTGTGATTATATGCATATACATGCAGATTTCAATACGAATTTGGTTTTCTGTGTGAATTTAAACACACAAAGTGAGGGAGTAATCACGCAACATATGTATAATAATCACGTATTGTAATGCATATAAATAACGAAACAACAATACATAATCACACAATGATGTATGATAATGCGACCTCTTTAAAACCTTCTTTGTTCAACGTGATTCTAGTGTGTCGGGTAGGACTTTATATCTTTCGCTTCGCCATGCAGTGATCTTCGCCTCCAATGTCTTGGGGAAAAGCTGTGGTTTTGAGTGTATCACCACCAATTTTTTTGGATTGATTGGATCTAGACAGGTTGTTTTTTAATACATCCTTAAAAGAATTTCTCAGGACATTAAACTTGAGCGATTTATCTGTGGCAATCATAAGATATTGTTTATGAATCTTCCATCCTGTCTCTCATCCTTCATCAGTAGTCTTTTATTAAGAATGATTAAGAATTATAGTTATTAATTAATGATAAAGTCCGTCCAAATAAGAAGTTAATGATTAAATAATCATTAAAAACTCTATCGCATCACGACCATCATTTTTCATTATTATATAGTGCTGAGGTGACTGGCTACGTGACAATATTTTTTTTTTTTGTCTATCATACAACTCTAGTGCTAAGATCACACGATGTCGTGGCTGGAGAGATGCCAGGAAGTCTTGGCCCCTGGAGGGAACACCACCCCATCGGTCACGGCTTCAACTTTAACTCTTCAACCCGGTGAATGTTTACCGGACTTCACTAGTCGATTTTGGTGCTGTTTGTTTTTTTTGCAGCAAAATGTCTGCGGTCTGCGGATCACATCTGCAGACATCTGCAGGAGAAGAGGTGGATTAAACGTCTGTAGTTTGCAAAAAAAAAAAATTATTTTTTTTTTAAAAAATACGTAGACCGGTAAAAAATAATAAATAAAACTATAGATACATACATACACATCTAAAATGGTGGCAAATATGTAAGCAAAACAATGGGTAGTCTACAAATTTTTAAAACCAGTTTCACAAAACCAAAACCTCCTTCAAAACCATCTGCTTGACCCCCTCAATCTTCTACATCACCCCATCATATTTATTATCATTCCACCTTCATCCCCACCAAAAACATCACATCTTCCATCTTTTCAACATTTTAACTTCTCGGTCTTCTTCCCCACATCATTTCATTTCAAATTCACACCTACAAAATTCAATCTTGATAATTTCTTGACTTCTTTCAGCAGCTGTTTCAATGGATAACTATATCTTCTCCAACACAATGTTAGGGCTTGAAATGTTGTTAAACCACCAGCAAACCCCCAATTTCCACCACCAACAACCACCGGTCGCTGCGAAACAAACATACCCATATGGTAATAAACAAAGAGCTTCACCGATTAGCGATGAAGAAGAACACTAGAGCAACAATTTGAACATTCCGGCGACCACCGACGACGGCGGCGGCGGCGACGATAGGTTGAGAAAAGGGTCGCCTTGGCAGAGGATGAAATGAATGATAATATGGTGAGGTTGCTGATAATGGTGGTGTTTTACGTCGGAGATGAGGCGGTTTCCGATCAACCGCCGGGGTCCGATGGAGGAGCGCCGGCTGGAGGCGTCGCCGGCGGTGGCTGCGGTCGGAGGAAGGAAGCTTCGATGGTGGCTGCGGCTGGTGGATTTGATGAAGGAGGAATGAAAAGGTGGAGTAGAAGAGGTTAGAAGACTTGTAATAACAATGGTTTATGTCTGCCTCATGCAGACCTCAAGAAGACGTTTTTTAATGAAAAATTTTTCGAAAATCAAACAGTCTGTAATCTCGAAACATCTTCCAGCGTCTGCGTGAACGCAGATGAAGAAGTAGGAAAGAGCTTTTTGAGTAAAACAAATACCCTCTTTATGTGTCCACAACATGCTAGAAAAATGTGAGAGAAAACAAAGACAACAACTTGCAAAACGATGCGAACGACGACTCCCTCTAATCGACACGTGATGAGACGAGCCCACAAAGAATCCACTTTCCGCACATAGACGCAGACTCTCACACCCATCTCGAAAGATCACCGTGAACCACCAAACAAACCTTCTATAACTACTAATAACGATTAACCCCTCGAATTCCGCAACGATTGATCCAGATCGGAGGAGAAAGGAAACCTCTCATCATACGAAACACAATCACCACAACAAGAGATCGAGAATGTCGTCTTCTTCATCGGATACAGTTAGGGCTTCACACATACTCATCAAGCATCAAGGATCTCGCCGTAAGGCTTCCTGGAAGGATCCAGAAGGTCGTATCATCAGCAGCACCACAAGAGATGACGCTGTATCTCAGCTCAAATCACTCCGTGAAGACATCGTTGCGGGGAAGTCGAAGTTTGAAGATTTCGCGTCTCGGTACTCCGATTGCAGCTCTGCTAAGCGCGGTGGAGATCTCGGTTTGTCCTAAGCCTTAACCTCAATTACTTATGAAGTGATTAGCGAAATTGACGGTTTATTGATTATTATATTGTTTGTAGAATTAGGTATTTTGCTGTTCTGATTGAGTCTTTGAGTTGTTTAGGCTTCTTTACAGAGTTGAGGATAGGGATATTTCATAGTTGAATTTCTGGATTGGTAAGTGTGTGCTTTATGGGAAACTCAACTAGTTAGTAGTATGAATTCTTAGTGGTATTGTTTGATGAAGGACCTGATTCTGATAACATATTAGATGTAGGGGATAATCAGTTATATTTTATTGGGAAGTCATGGTGTTCATGCTTGGAAGTTGGAATGTGGCTTGAAATTGATAATGTAATGATCCAATTCTCTATTTTCTTGTGGTAGTCCAAAATGAAATCATAGTAGTATGGTTGGAAGCTTATCTACTTATGAGTTATGAACAGATAGCATAGATTCTGGGATCTTGAAGTTGAGGTGGAAGACGTTATGAGATTCTCTTGTTACATAACATAGTTTTAGGGCTCAAAAAAATGTATATTGTCTAGAATATGAGAAAGTAAGAAATATACTTGTTGAACAATAAGATGGAGGGCAGAGGGATCAATCCTTTCGGTGATTTGTTGAGACATTCGACAACGAGAGCAGCAGCAGCAGCAGCAGCATACTCTGAAAGAGTAGGTCCCTTCTTGCAGTTGTAAGCTACTGAATCACGGTTAGAGCCCATTTAAGCAACTAAGCTAGCATAGGCGACAGTGATAGTTGGAACTGGTGGTTCTGCTAAATATTTAGGTTGAGAATATACGGTTTTATACTTTTATTGGCTAGAGAAGATGGAAATCCCAAATTCAATAGACATATATGTTGTACTGGATCACATTGTCTGTGCATTTACTACATTAAAGTCTTTATCTGATAATAACATTATTATTCCATATGCTGACTTCATGAAAGTGTGACCCCTCTCCTCTGATCTGGTTTTTTTATTTATCACCATTGTGTCGTCGTATTTATCTAGATTTTAAGCGACTTTGAGTCATAGTTTTGCTTTTTTATGTAACATGTGACTCTTAGCCGACCATGATGGATGTTTGTTATCAAACTTATATGCAGGATCATTTGGGAGGAACCAGATGCAGAAACCCTTTGAGGAAGCAACATACGCGTTGAAAGTTGGTGAAATAAGCGATATTGTCGACACCGATAGTGGAGTTCACATCATCGTGAGAACTGGTTAATTGGGAAGCTGGCCTTGTTGAATGATTTGGCATGTGTGTGTCATGCGTTTTTATATTGAAACAATAAGACCACGTATTTCCCTTATGGCGTCATTGTAACGTGATTGTCGGATTTCACATGTTTGTTTTGGTTTGGACAGTCCAAAACTGCAACTTTGAATCTGTTCATGGTGTAGACCAGACCTCTGGTTCTTTGGATCAACAACTTTGGTAGTGTTTTTAATAGCCGTAAAAAGGTTGATGCATTTCGGCTCGCAAATAAAACTTGTTGAAGAAAATTCAGCCTATAAATTCTGACTTGCCTCTGGATACACAGTGCCTATTCAAATGTTTATTTTTTGGCGCGAGTATTTGCCTAGAAGCATGCCAAGATTATCAAAGGACAAACCCTCATCGTAAACCTAATACTCAAGCAAGGAGATTACTAGTGCTATTACAAATTGTATAATGTATAATACGGTTATTGGCTAAGCTCTTCTAAAAACTACTAACCCAAGTAAATTAAGTAGTTATGTTGGGCATCAATTTGTGTTCACGTAGGTAGACAGATCAGATTAACAATCAATTATGAACGTCCGTTTTGGATGGTCAGTTAGAGTGAAAGCTATGTTCGCATACGAACATATACTCTATGATTAATTTCGCCGTTTAAGCATATCTTCTAGGTGTACTTGAATCACACTATTAAACACTCAGAACATAGGATTCACCCTCACATGGGCACACCAAGCATAATACACTTGCATAAGGTGCATCAAGAAGGGACGTGATTGTGGGACAAGTTGGTTAACATCGCTAGACACTATATACTTCCATTTTGTTCTCCATGCTCTCTCGTAGCAACCCACAACTTCATAAATTACAGTTTTCACCTACAACCTTGGTGAGGCGTATCAAGGTTAAGGTTCCGGGAGCTATGGCTAGAGGTGGAGACGCCACGCACATGTACATGAGAGGCAAGGTGTTTATATAATACTTTTTATATTTTTATAGGTTTCTATCATCACGTATTGAAAAATTTTGATATAAAAAAACCTCTATATACCATTTATTACATTAATAACTTTTATGTACAACCTTATAACCTCATGATGAAAAAAATCTATAACCTCATGATGAAAAAAATCTACCGATGCACAATAAGCACGCCTCATACTGACGGTTTTTTGCCCACCTTTTGTGCCCCTATGTCAGAACCGCAAGACTCATCGCTTGTGGCTTTTGTAAATATGAAACTACAAACAACTGCTAATTACAAATGAAGTAATTGATAGTCCCAATATATTATTACTTGCATCCAAATCCGGATGTTGCAAATTTTACAAAATGTAATCTCACATAGGACGTGTGTATATAGAATACTATTTTTAAATAGGAAACGGTGATAATAATATAAAATTCATACATAGTGTTGACAGATATAGTAAGAGCGAGAAAGAAAGAGAGACGTTTATACGCTCACATAACCAGTTTTTGTATCAATTGGTCATCAGGAGATATCGAAATTAATCCTCCACCCTTTCATTCTGTTGCCATCTTGCCGTCTTGGTTTGTGTTACAGTTGGCCAATAAAATTTTTGGTATGGCAAAAATAAATCCATAACCAATGAGTACCAGAAATATGAACTGATTAACATGAGCAACCTAAAGGTGTATTCATCGAATCTAATGTGAGTATATTAGGAACTATACAAGAAATAAATGGACCCCGGGTCTAGACTTGAGTTAAAATGGCGCACCATTTTACGCAGAGGAATGGCTAGTGGTTGTTCTTAACTCAGCAGCCGCTGCCGCAAATGGCTTGACCGATGAGCGAAGAGGTTCAGGTCCCTCGGCAGCAATTCTCTTGCATAAAGCATCACAGTTACTCATCACTTCCGTCAGCCTTCCTTTCAGCTCCCCAAGTTCCACCTGTAGCCCGTCAACTGATTGCAAAATTGTAAGATGATCAGTTATTTGTCATGATGAAAATCAACCAAGGTTTCAAATTTGTGATTTAGCCAAGTAAGATACCTCCAGATAAGTGAGTAGATGTCGTCTTCATTGACGAGAGGGAGTAATTATACCTTTGGAGCAGTTTTAGTGCCAAAGCATCCGCAAGTTCTATCTTGTTTTCTATTTCTTCCTGCAGAAATGTGCAACATATTAGCATCCTACATCAAACCGACAAAGTACTCACAAAAGAAAGGAAATGTGACTTCTAGCAGCATGAGAAGCAGTCTTTGATGTAAACAGATGCTTTACAAACCATAGCTTGACCAACAAAATGGTCCAAGATATGCTTTCCAAAACTTTATCAAACATGTTTTTACTATAATAAAACCGAACCTGTCTTTTGTTGATGTTATGAGCCTGTTTTTCTTGCAACTCTTGGTACATTGAAAATAGTTCCCGTAGTACCTTCGGATCTACAATACCTATCACATGCACAGGGAAAAGGACCAACACAAATGCTTTATCAACCAAATTTTCTGCGTATAGAACTTTTAGCTAGTGCCCATCAAGTATGCTCAAAAGGGAGATTATCAACTAAACTCTTCATACAAGATAATGATCAAAGAATAATCATATTCATTATAAGTTGTATCTCCACTACATCCATGCCCAAAAACAAACAAACAAACAAACAAACAAACACACTTACCTAGTAAAATCCCACACCCATTTCCAAAACAAGCAAATATAGCACAAACTCAAAATATTTATCTTATACACACACGTGCAACCAACACAACAACCACACACGCACCTTATTTTCCAATCTCCTCAAGCACCAATGATGACCTTTACAAAGTTGAAAGTAAGGTTTCTTTAATGATAACTTGTATTATTAGCTCTCTAGGCTGTTCTCATACACTAAAACTTCAATTAACAACCACATACATAAATGAGTAAACGACCATGACACCTATACCTGTATCAGAAGAAGTTGATGGTTTCCTGACCAAAATATCTGTCAAGCTGCTATCAGTTGATGCAGATGTCAATATAGGAGATGCCTGATCAAGTATTTTTGATATATGAATCATGAACATCAACTTACAAATTAACATTAGCAGTAAGAACAAAATGACTGTTTCCAAATACAGTTCACATTGGGAATGCATCACTTCGAAACAAAAGTGACAGTAAAACCTATCAATTGAGTGATATAATCTTACAATTCACATTGGGAATGCATCACTTCGAAAGTAAAGTGACAGTAAAACCTATCAATTGAGTGATATAATCTGCCTATTGTTGGTGATACTGATGAATGCACAATTACAGACATACGGTCAATAAAAACTCACAATTTTAAGGGATCTAAGCTTCTGTAGCACGGGATCGACGTCCTCGACTCGCTCCGAGACGGTGGTGATGCCATCTTCACTCCTCTTCACAGAAACCGAAATTGCAGTGATTAAAATGACCTAATTTTGAAGGATTTTGTTCAAGCAAATTAGGTTAAAGTGTAGGTTACCTGTGAAGTTGAAAGTGTAGATTCCGATGAGCCCATGGCGGAGCGTCCTGCCTCCGGATATTATCCTGTGTGTATATTGCGTGCTTCCGGCGGCCGGTGATGACCTCCCTCCCTACAATCGGATTTCGCACCGGCAATACAATAAGGGGTGTTTGAACGTAGGCTTTTATTTTTTGACTTATGCTTATATTTTAGAGTAGATTATAGTTTATTTTTTATTATTTGATAAGCTATTTTTAAGTGTTTAGATTAGCTTATATTCTATACAAGTTGATTATACGTTAAATTCATCATTTTTTAATTTGTTACGGTAATAAGTTGCTTCAATAATCATTAATCTACCATCATTTGATGGCAAATGAGTAACTTACACTTTTATATAAATAAGTTTTTTTAAATAAGCTAAAAAACCATCTTCAAATAAGTTTCTCCAAATTATCTTATATAAGCTAATAAGCATAAGCTTAAAAAGCTAAATCAAACACCAAATTAAGCTTATTTTGTAAAAAAAAGCTAAAAAAGCTATAAGCTTTGTTAAAAAAGATAGGCCAAACACCCCCTAAATAAAATAATGGGATATATCCATAGTAAGGCAAACGCACTGGTTCGAATAACCCAGAGGACCGAACCATGGGTTTGGTGCGAAAGAGTCTCGAGGGACGAAGGTCGAGAGCCACCGATTCGAATGTGTCTCGAGGGATGAAGACCGAGAGCCACTGTCGTGTTATTTATGGAGTAATTTTAAATAACTAAGTTAGCGAACTCTATGTGAATTCTGATACGATTGTAGTAATCGACACTCTACATAACCCGTTTCTTAAGGCGATCAGTTATCTCTAAAGGATGTTTGTAGTTATGGTTGTCACCCGTTACACAGCATGAATAGATGCTTTTAAGTATTTATACATGAAACACAGAAAATCGATTTGGCTTAAAGGTTGAAAATATAAAGTTTGTATCACATATTTAAAATCATGTAACCACTGTTTTTTTTAAGATTTTAAGTGGGCTAAGAGAATTATAATAGTTATAGACGAATTAGATAGATAAGGAAGCATTTTGTAATAGACAAGTTATGCACGTCATGAAATGCTTTTTTTTTTTTTAAATAAGGTCTTCAACGGAGCAAAACTTTTTTTTTTTCAATTCAATTTTTATTGTCTAGGTTGGTCGTTTTAACTAAAGAGAGAATCATGATTCAAGAAACTAGCAGTTCAATGAATATGATTTACCCTGCATCAATGTCATAATAATGCAATTTTTTTATAGTAAGGTGTTATGTGACACCATTGTTGCGTATCTAACTTTATTTTTTGTGTAACTTTTTATGCAATGGAACAACAAAGTGTTTAAATTTTTATCGTACATGAAACTGTTCTCACGTATGTTCACACGGTGTGCATCATCAATAAAATTGGAAATTAAATTCATATGCAAAACTAGCTGTCTAGCTTATTTTCCATAATTTTCATGCATTTAGATAGATCAATTTGAACAATGATCCAAGCATATCATCAATTATGAGAGTGGTGTAGTTCAATGCTAGTAGTTTAAGAAAACATTATAAGTTTACTAAACGATTAAATAAATCATTCATGATAAGAACTGTAATTTTTTGTAAGTTATTTTAAGTGGATAAATTCCATATAAACAAAAGCGATGATAGGCGAGAGAGACAAAGGGATATTAGGGCTAAAAATACTCCCACCATCATCGCCATGTGGGTTTTCTTGTGGTTTGTCGAGTTCGTTTACGGTGACACTTAATCCAACATAACAATTGATGCTACTCCTGCTGATAATCCAATACTAGACCTATAAACATCATATGACCCATAATAAGAGTTATGGGTAGGATCGAAACATCGACTAAAGTCGTGGATGGTGGCCCGAATGGGAGTGATGGTGTTTTAGGTTTTGTTAGATTTGGATGCATAAACAATAGTCACAGGGAGGAAGCCTAAGAAAGTAGTGGTGCGATTCTTTATTTCTTCTATCTAATGAAGCCATAACTGTTCATATTCAATAGGGAGGGAGGGAGGGAGAGAGAGAGAGAGAGAGAGTCACGAGGAGGGGAGACGATATGGTTTGGGTTGTTTTTGCTATGCGGTCCTCTTGATTTCTAACCGTGAAGCTCTAATACCAATTGTTGGCCTAGCATCAATATATCAACACAAGAACACATCAAAAATATAAAGATAACCTGTCTCGACTCTAAAAATATATTATAAACAAAACCACATCAAATACAATGATTATGACATTTCTATTTATACTACACTTATGCTTATATTAATCTAATTCAATCATCTTTAAATAATCAAATAAATAAACTAACTCAATCCTAATCTAAAACAAACTCCAAGAAATATTAATAAACTAATATTAATAATTATCCATTTATTTAAATCAAGATTAAACATTTATTCTTTCCTTTAATCCTGCTATGTTTTATCTTGATCCTGAATACCGTTTGTAATTCTTCAACCTTAATCTTTGGTTTCTTGTTGTCACCCTGCAACATGATTACAAAAACATATCCTTCGTGTTTTTATTCAAATGTTTGGATGTATTTTAGACATGTATACTATATATAGTATTTAATATAATCCTAAATAGAATTTGTTACATAAATGGTTCTCTATTAAGATATTTAGAGTACTTTGATTATTTTACATAAACTTAGTTGAAAAAATTAAGAAACGTTAGCGTTAGACCCCGTAATTGCTACAAAGTTAAAGCCTCACAACTTAAACATGTGAGATGTGACTTATTAAACTCAGACACCAAATATGAGATTAAAGACAAAGCAAAAAACCCATTTATGTAACTAACTTATTGTCCCATATAATAAAACTAGTAACTTATAAAATATTTATTATTTAACTTTTTCATAAATTTGGTTTTTTCGTAAAAAGTAAAATAAATTAGCAATAAAACTCAACTTGAAATTACAATCCACTATATCTTAAATAAATTATTAAAGTAGCCCATGTGATAGATATTATTTTTAAGCATCCTTGATAAGGGGCCAAAAAACGTTTTCAATATGATATTTCTCTAAAAAAAACTCTCATTTATTATCTAGCATTCATTAAAAACATAAAAAAAGTCCATCTCACACCTTTTTTTCCTTTACTTTTTCAATTCACAATACACATTCAAGAAGGATTTTATACAAAAACTTCAACCCTCTCTCTCTTCCAGACCATACACTCACTGAGTCACTTTCATTTCATACTTTTCTCCTTAAAACACGAAAATGAACATCCAATTAAAAACGCTTTTGTGAATTTAATACTTACAATTTTAAAAATCACACTTCTCATAAGTCATATCTAATTTTTTAAACTTTACAACAGTTTAGTTTTTCTCCTATCTAAGTTTACAAAATGAAGACTAAACTTACCGGTATATGAACCATTTCCTCTAATATTCATGTCTTTCTCCTCCACTTAAAAGAAGAAAAGTAAATTTCATTTAGAAAATAAAAGTATTAGCTAAAAGCATACACAAACTCCTAATACACTTCATCTTTATTCCAATTTAATAACACATATCGAAGTCTTCTTCCTGGAACTTTCAAAAAAAAAAAAAAAAAAGTAACGAAAAATACTAAAACCCCCTAGAAATTATTAATTCATCATCAAAGATGATACACGGGAAGTTTAAGTTTAACAATGAAGGAAGATTTTCATAATGAAACAATGATTTTTCCCAAGAGGTTTTGTTTGAAAGGAAAAAAAATCAAAATGCCACTTTAATCTTATTTCAACTTGTGATATTTTTATAATACTTACGTTACTGTTTCTAACATAAGACTCGTTAATCACTTTCTATATTATCAATGTCGCTTTTCAGCTAGTGGGCGAATAACAAGGTGCTTACTCGACTGAATCACAATCCATTATAACGTAATAGAATAGTATACGGCTATTTTTTTCATAACCAATAATAACCGATTATTTATGTCTCGTGAGATAATAATGATCATTCCAAGCTCACCTCACAACATTATATTTAGAACATATTTGCTAGTACCCATCTTTGGTTGGGGTTGCTAACACATGATGCACATATGCACTTGTTACTACCATCATTTGTCTTGAGTTACAAGTCACGATCAAACAACATTCACATATTAACAAAGCACCCCCTCTTTGTGCAATTTGTCACACAAACGTGTATCCTTACACATCCACATATAAGGTCCACATATAAGTTGTACAATCCACATGCACATCATAATTTAATTAACACTAGACAAATAATAACAAATCATCACTATAGTTTAAATCTAGTTATTCCTAAGGTGGACACCTAAATATCTTACACCATAACCCTAGTATAAACTTGTAACACCTAAACTATTTTTTTTCTTCAAAAAAGATATTTTATGATGTTTTCCATATCTTGATATGGAAACATAATTTAAACTCATAATTTAAACTAATAGTTTAAATACTGATCATGTTACTAAAAAAGAGATCGTAATTAAAAACTCTATAAATATCATAACCTCTTTGCAATAGGTTGAGAAGAGAGTTAACATGAGTATTTATGTAAACCGATATGTACTAAGTTATCTTGTTAACATACAATTCAAAAGTTAGAAGAGTTTCACTATAACATGTTAAATAACAAGAGCGCATGTTTAGTCTTTACTTAAACTTCATTTAGAGATACGATTCGCTCACCATTAAAAAACAAAAGGAATTTTAATAATTCTACTTTAATTAATTGGAGGATGATAATCCCACTAGCAATTTGAGCAACAATTTTCACTTCCATCGTCACTTACAATCTTGCTCGCATAACAATCGTAGATTTACACTCAATCAACTTTATTTTCCACTCAAGGTTGTGGAGCATTAGTTGTGGATGCAAAGATAACTCCACAACTAATCATGCTTTAATCAGGTCAATCCATGACGGGTAAGCTCAAGCCCTATTTGAACAACTAAAAATAAATTCATGAGTTTCTTTTAAATAAACAAACAAACAATATTAACCGGTAGAAAATCCCATATGCTAAACTATTTCACATACTGATAAAATGATACGTGACAATAAAATCACACATGACAAAGACCATATATAAAACTAACATGCGCATGATACCCGACCAGAAATTCACATACGATAGAGAAACTATCGCGCGTATAAACACAGTAATAATAATAAGAGGGTATGGTGAGGCTTTACATAGAAGTTGAAGGGGGGTAGTGTTGGGAAAAAAGAAAGAAAGAAAATGGAAACAGATCACGTGTTGGCAACAATAAGACGGAATCGACAGGAGCCGCGTTCAACGCTCGTCACTTTCTCTCTCTTGGGTGGTAGATTAAGTCGTGTCGCCGAAAGGTAAAACCCCACCCAACACCCACACCCACACCCACACCCACACACCAGTCGTCGAACCATTCGTCTCTCTTTCCGTGGGTTCATATCTATCTCAACTACACCTCCGGTCAACTCAACTACAATCTAGGGTTTCTTTCTCTCTTTGTTGACTCCAATTGACGATCATGATGAATAATTGATGATATGGTGATGATGATGGTGGTGGTGATGGTGATGAGCTGAATTTCAATTTTGTTTGGTTTTGTTGTGGTTTGGAATGATGGAGAGTGGAAAATTGGGAGCTGAGGGTGAGATGTCGGATAGGGTTCAACCGATTGGGGATGGTGCGGTGGGTGGTGGAGTGAAGGTGGAGGGGGTAGGTAAGGAAGTGGTGAAGCGGAAGCGGGGGCGGCCGCCTAGGGCTCAGGCGAAAGCTCCGGCGGCTAAACGTCCGATTGCTAAGAAGGTTGATGAGAAGGAGGAGGAGGAGGATGTTTGTTTTATTTGCTTTGATGGTGGGAGTCTTGTGCTTTGCGATCACAAGTATGTTTTGGTTCTGTGATTGTTTTGAGTTTGGTTGTTGTTTTGTATTTTGTTGGTAGTTTGGGGGTGGTGGATTTGTTTCAATTGCATGTGATCGTTAGTTTCGTTTTAGGAAGTGAATTTTACTGTTATGATGATGTTGAAGTTTATGCTTCTGCTATTGGTTTTTTGGATCGGTGAATCATGTGGTCTTTTTTTGGGATTTTTATTTGGTGTAGGAATTGTCCAAAGGCATACCATCCAGCTTGTATTAAACGGGACGAAGAATTTTTCGAATCTGCGGTTAAATGGAATTGTGGTATGTTTCTGTTTGTGATATTTCTATTGTTTTTCAACAGTTTTCTAGCTTATTTTATGAATAAGGTGATGTGATTTTGCAGTAGAAACTATTCATGTAACTTACAAAACCTACCAAGTTTGAGTAACTGGATTCTCGTCTTGATAAGCTAGGCGGGTTAGGACTTCGAAGCAATAAAGTTAGGCCACGTGTTCTTATTTAGAGTGCATGGGGAAACCAAGACTAGATGCTGTCTAATGTGAATGGTTGGATCCTTGTAACTAAGTGCTTATAGATAATGCATGAAGCTTTAGGGTTATGTTATGTACAATTGTATGCTAGGACATTAGAATAAGAAATGCTGGGTATGGTTTTACAACTTAGGTTTAATAGGGTAATATTATGCGTAGACACTTTGTAAGTTGTACGTTTGCGTCTTTATAGCCCGAATAGTTCACGTTAAACTTGAAAGGGCCATTGGAATACGTACATGGTAATGACGAGTCATTAATTTTATATACTGACTTACTGAGCAAAATTTTGTATATGTTTTTGTTCAATATTAGATTCTTATATATTACTATCAATAAGGTTTCCATTTGATCATTTTCTGTTATCTGTTTTTGACATTGTTTTTTTAATGTCTAACTGTTAATGCATGGTTTTGTTAGTGTTGAATCTGATTTTTCTATCCTATTTTAGTTGCCTGTGTCAAACTAACTAACTATACTAGAAGCACAAGCATTAATATTGAGAAAACGTGTTGAAATTTCTATGTTAAAAGTTTAGATTGGGAAATTGCGTCATGGTTTCGCCGTAAAGGGTGTGTTTTTTGAGCAAACAATTGACAACTGGCAGCTGATTAATCATATAGTGTTTTAATTGCTATTAATCAGGAGCAAAGGAGGGTTAGCTGAATGGCTATAAATTCACTAGCTTTAGAGGAAAAGACGGGCCTTAGTAAAAGCAAGAAGCATCACGCTTGATAAAGAAAGACTAATAGTAAAGTAGACCATTTTAAGGAGACAACTAATAGTAAAATAGACAATCTTAAGGAGACTTGGAAAGATTATTTTTTTGAGTTTTTTTTTTTTGCTGATAATTAGGTGCATGTAGGTAAAAGAGACGATCTTTTGTTTGCTATACGTAATCTTTCTCTACATAAAATTAAAGTATTTGACATATAAAAAGCTTTTAAAAGTAGGCAAGATATTATGACCTAATAAATAATATTCCCATTGAAGTTTGGACTTTGGAGTAGCCTCGCGTACGTATATCATAGCTTGCTAAGTTATTCAATTCCATTTCCTTAAATATGAAAAATTTTTAATGCACAATTGGACATATGTGGTTATGGATCTTCATTAATATATAAAATATCTAAGCTACAGTATAGTTAATATACTGTATTCTACTTGTGAGTGAATATAAACAAGATGTGGTTAGAAACGTATGTTGTTTTCACCATTTTCTGATCTTTTTGTAAAAGGACAACTATAAGCAGGATCCTATGATCAAATGGTATTCCCATTAGTTTTTAAGGTGCCGCAAGGTGGTAAGCGTATCATGGCTTGCTAAACTATTAAACATCATTTCTTTTTGAATATGATGAACTCTTCTCTAGACACTTTGTTTCAGATTTCTATATTAGATCTACAAACTGTTGATATAATAGAGATATTCTACTTTTGAGCGAATACAAACAAGATGTGGTTGGAGCCATATGTTCTTTTCACCAGTTTATTATTATTATTATTATTATTATTATTATTATTATTATTATCATTATTATTATTATTATTATTATTATTATTATTATTATTATTATTATTATTATTATTTTTAACATTTTTGACCTACTAACTATATTTATAGAAGGCTTTGCTGTTGATATTTTCGTTTCGGAACCTGCCTGTTCTAAAATCAGATTACTGTTTGTAAAAGTTATCAAGTTCAGGAAAAAAGAAACATAGTTGAGTAAGACCTGAAGTGAACAACCTCCAATTTGTTATTATATATCCCGGAAACCCATCTTCTAATAACTATGTCTACAATTTACAAGAACTAAAAGTGTTGGTTTTGATCTATTTTGAAATAGCTGCAAGGTTAATGAACTTTTAGGGGAGGGTGCGGATGTATCTTAGTTATCTCTTAGGGATTAGAATTCTCCGAACTTTTTTTTGTGGACTTTGCATGTTATTGTTTTAATTATATCTTATGTGTTGTGTGTGGTGCTATATATGTTGCTAGCTATTAGTTCACCATGTTTTGTTAGTGGTAGCTTTTGTGGTATATACTTTGGTTGTGTGTTCATCTACGTTTTGCTTTGTGTTCTTTTGTTGTATGTGTGTTTATGGTTTGTTCTTGAGCCGGGGGTCTCTCTAGAAGCAATCTCTCTATCCCTAAGGATAGAGGTACGATTTGCTTACGTTCCAACTTCCCCACTCCCTAGATCCCACCAATAGCTTTGGCTATGGGTGGGATATACTAGGTATGGTTTGGTTTGAAATAGCCGAAAGAATCTCACTCCTATTTCAATTTAATTGGTTGATGTAAACAAATTAGGAAATTGAATAGGTAATGGTGTGTTATATTCTTAAGGGTCAGCTGCACCTTTATGTTTTCTATAGAGATGCTCTTATGCATCAAATCCAGTTGAGATTTATTTTTAATAGCCTGGAATTCTATCAACTATTTTACTGAATATGATCTGTCTTTAAACTTCTCAGTTGTAGTAGCTATTAATTGTGTATATATTAGTAGAGCTGGTTGCTTAATAATTTTGGTATTTATGTGAATTCCAGGTTGGCATATATGTAGTATATGCCAGAAGACAGCACATCAAATGTGTTATACTTGTACATATTCATTGTGCAGAAGTTGCATTAGAAAGGCTGATTATGTGGGCGTCAGAGGTGATAAAGGCTTTTGCACTACATGCATGAAAACTATCATGCTGATTGAAAATAATGGTCAGGGTGAGGATGGGAAGGTATGCATGTTGTTTTATCTAAACATACACATACATTTTCATATACGTTGTTATTTCATTTAAACGCACACGTGTTATATTTCCCTAAATGTATAAACACACATACACAGGTTATATCATTTAAACACACAAAACACACATGTTATTCCATCAAAAATACTCTCTCTCTCTCTCTCTCTCACACACACGCACATAGAAGTATCAAGTATATATATATATATATACATATACACACATACATATATATGTAAGTGTATATATATAATTATATATGTGTTTGTGTGTGTGTGTATATATATTCATATGCTCTGTAAAGCTTGCTTTTCTTAGTTTTGGATTTTTTTCTTCATTTTGCATACTTTGATGACCAGTTACTGAAACACCAAGTTTTGTAATTTCTTTTTTGGACTGTGAACTTTCCAGGTTCAAGCGGATTTTGATGATAAGCTTAGTTGGGAGTATCTCTTTAAGGTATATTGGGTTTACATAAAAGGAAAATTATCTTTAACTTTAGATGAGCTTACAGAAGCTAAAACCCGCTGGAAAGAAGCTAGTACAGTTTCTTCAACTCTTCCATCAACCGGTGTACATAAGAGAGCTGATGATTTGAGGAGTGTTACATCAGCAACATCTGTTGGTAATTTGGAGGAAGAAAATGAATCAAAAAGAAGAAAAAAAGATGGACAAATCAGTTTACAAAATGAAACTGTTAATATGGAAAAACCTGTAATTGAAGAAAGTGCAACCACGGTCGGGCGTGAGGAGTGGGCAACCAAAGAGCTTTTGGATTTTGTGGCACATATGAAGAATGGTATTACTACTGTATTATCACGGTCTGATGTCCAGGCACTGATGATGGAGTACATAAGCAGAAACAATCTTTCTGATCCTAAAAAGAAAAATCAAATCATATGTGATTCGAGGTTAAAGAGTCTATTTGGGAAGCCACGTGTTCGTCAGAGTCAAATGTTGAAGCTTCTAGATCATCACTTTGTAATAAAAGAGGACTCAAGGAAGAGACGGGTCAACCGTGCTGCAGTAAAGGTTGACCCTGTTTGGAACAGTGATAATATGCTGACTATGGGTAAAGATAAAAAGCGTAAAAGCCGAGTTAAGGGAGAAGGGCATGTGCAACAGAATAATTTGAAGGAATTTGCAGCAGTTGATGTTCATAATATTAGTTTAATATATTTGCGCCGTGATTTGATGGAAATTCTTCTTGAAGATAGTGACAGCTTTCATGGCAAAGTGGTTGGAGCAATTGTGCGAATAAGAATATCTGGTTGTGATCTGAAGCATGATATGTACAGACTTGTTCAAGTTGTAGGTAATGCGTTTTGAGCTTCATTTACGAGAAAAATTATTTGAACTTGCTGGGTGTTTATAGCTTAAATTACAACAAATCTATGCAGGTACAAGTAAGGTGGATATACCTTATAAAATTGACAGAAAGTTAACAGACATTACGCTTGAAGTATTAAATTTAGACAAGAAGGAAACTATATCCATTGATGCAGTTTCTGATCAAGAGTTTTCCGAGGTGACTTATTAGTGTTTATCTCTCTCTTTACCATTTGATTTGTTTGTTTTTGCTTCTTACAGTTATTATACTAATTACAAGGAACTATTTGTGTTACGTGTTAAGAATCGTGTCTGTGTTCTCTCTGCCTCACTTTCCAAAATGGATAGGGGTTTGGATTTTAAATCCATTAATCTTTATGGTAGAATGATGACGTCAGCGTTGAAAAATCTATACAGTAGAATGATGTCGTCATTGAAAAATCAATATGGTAGAATGATGACGTCCACATTGGAAAACTCACCTTGTTCAGTCTACAGCTAAAAACTGAGATTCTTTCTTGTAGACCTGCGAATGGATAGGGTATGGATCTAGATCTAATACGGTTAACCTCTTTTTTGTAATCCAGCGGTTTAAAACTTGTTTCATTAATTCGTTATATTGACTTGTTCTGGAAGATCAATACTTTGGTCGATCCATGATCCATATCAAGTGATCCATTTACATAAAAGCAATTTTGTTTTTATTGTTGTAACACTGAACTTCTAGTGCATGGTTCACTACAATTGTAAAAATATTTTTTGAATCGTAACTTATATGCAACATTGTATTTTGTAGAAATTGTGTTTTTATTTTGTATAATTTAAGGGCACCAGAGTTTGTTTTTGTTTAAAAGATTAATGGACTACATGACGCGATTTCTTAGTATATGTTATCATTACAACTAACTTTTCAAACTTAGGTGATCTTGCTAAACAACAAACTTATCAGAATTTGATTTTTACGTGATAAATGTGGATAACAAAATATGACTTGTTTTGTGATGTTTTATTTTAAGTGTGGTAAGGTCTCTAGAGTTAAAGTGTTCTAAATTATTATATAGTTCTATTACAAAAATATAAAAGAAATAAAGTAAACAAAAATAGGGGTTGCTAGAGGGGGGATGTGGTGTTTGACATGGCAAGGGGTTTTGAAGGGGGTGGGGAGTTGGTAGTTTAACAAAGTCAAATTTAATGGTTTAATCTTCTAGTTAGATTAGTGGGATTATAGTCAAGTCATGTTCTATTTACTAACAGGGTCAGGTCACACTCTATCAAGTAACAAAGTCAGGTCACAATCCATTTATTTGTGTTTTTGGTGTAATCATATCATTAGGTCAGTACTGGCCAAATCTGACCTGCTGACTGCCTACTTACATGCACAGCACACGCATTTATTTATTTCTTTTTAAACCAAATTACCGAACTTAACCATTTTAGTAAATTCCTGATTGCTGAGAAGGTCATGTGTTTCTTAGCCTTATGTAGACTTACCATACTGGATGTTGATGTTGTTGTTGTTGAGTACTGACAGAGCCAATGTAACACTCTTTCTGCCACCAATATGCATCGTAGGTAGTTTTGCTTTATAACAGAGCACATGCAATATTATTGATGTTTTTTATAGCAAGTTTATCTGAATTTAGCAACTACCTAAGGCATTTCAAGATAGAGGCTTGGTTTCTGGAGTTTGGATGTTTAAAGACCTTTGTAATAAAAAGTAGAAAATTTTCTCTAGTGTCCTATGTTACCATATATGATGGTTTAATCACTGGGATTTTTTAATGTGCCTCATGCTTGTAAAGCCATGGATACAAGCTACTGAATTCATATATGTATAAGCTTCTGGTTGTAAACTTGTTACGGGTTCACTATTGTTGCTTAATTCATTTATCTGCCTCTTTTTTAACATTTTCATTATGTCTTGTAATATTTGTTCACATCTTTTGCAGGAAGAATGCAGGCGTCTACAACGAAGTATTAGATGTGGGCTTGTAAATCACTTTACTGTAGTAAGTGTGCAATGCCTATTAAAATCTTTATTCTCAACTTCTCCCCAAATTTCTGTTTTTCTTGCACTTAATTATTTTGGTCTTTTTAGTGCTGATTTTTTACTTGCTTTAGGGTGAAATACAAGAGAAGGCCATGGCCCTGCAGTCAGTGAAACTAAAAGATGTGAGTTATTTGGTGCTTTGATAGACAGTTTGTTCTGTTTTCTGTTAAAGTATTGACAATCAGAGTTCGTATTAGTTTTTCTGTTTGGCTTAGTATACTAATGCTTTTTGTTATGTGATTTAGTGGATCGAAAGGGAGATCTCACGACTCAATCATCTTTGTGATGTAGCAAGTGAAAAGGGGCATAAGAAGGGATATCCTTTTGTACCACCTTATATTATAACATATAATTTATATGTATATATGTATGTATATGTATTTATATTCTTTCAAATAATTAATTGGCTGATGACTTCCTAGCAAATGGGTAGAGTTAGAAAGATGGAAATTGTGGAATTTCTTAACTAAGCCCCACTTATAGAGAATGTGTGGAGAAAATCCAACTTTTGAAGACACCTGAGGAGCAAGAGCGCAGATTAAAGGAAATCCCTGACATTCATTTGGATCCAAAAATGAATCCAGATTATGAATCGGATGATACAGAGGAGTATTTTAACAAAGAACAAGGTTTCTTCATCTCCCTTTTAGCATATAGCTTTAATATTTTAGATATTTTTCATTTCTATTATCAGTTTTCAGTAAGTAGTGGTGTGATTGAACTCTACAGGAGATCACATGGAGTCAAAGTATTCTGGCAAGAATTCGCGCCGTCCTAAAAAGAAAGAAAGTCGATCACGGAAAGATGAGAAACCCAATAACCAAACCACCACAACTTCCCCAATTGATAAGGAAGGATCTACATTACCTATTGAAAAAGATGCACCGGCTTCAACTTTGGATAGCTCACCACACGAGGCTGATTGTAATGGTTCTACAATCACCAAATTGGATCAACATGCCACATTCAGCTCATCTCTATCCAACAGTGCACCAGAACCAATAGTTTCCTTTAAGAACACCTCATTTCCTAATGACACTGTGTGGCATTACCTTGATCCAAATGGAAAAGTTCAAGGGCCGTTTTCCCTTGTACAACTTCAGAGGTGGAGTACAACTGGATACTTTCCTGTTGAGATGAGGATATGGGCGAACCGTGAGGAAGAGTCCCTACTTTTGACCGATGTATTGGAACAGAAGTTTCACAACCATGAGAATATAGCTGCTGCTAAGAAAGCTGATAATCACACTGAGGGTGTAAATGTTGGTGGCGAAATTCCATCATCAACCATTGTTGTGACTCAGTGTGTTCCAGATCTTGCCAATCATGAGAAGTTATCTGACAGTCAATCTTTTGGACAGAACTGGAGTGCTAATAATAATAGTAATAACTTGAACTATAACCCCCCAAGTGTTGAGTCAACTGTACAACTTGAT
This sequence comes from Flaveria robusta, assembly GCA_025506415.1. Classification (NCBI taxonomy): domain Eukaryota; kingdom Viridiplantae; phylum Streptophyta; class Magnoliopsida; order Asterales; family Asteraceae; genus Flaveria; species Flaveria robusta. The sequence goes on along the minus strand of CM046469.1, from coordinate 17,360,925 downwards.
ACCTCAAGTATGCCTGCTCAGGATACAGAGAAATATGAAGTTGATACTAAGCTTGCTCCTACAGCTATCATTGATTTGCCTGGTCCTACACCAAAGAAGATGGTGGATGAACAGGAGAACATACAATCTGTGCTTGATTCAAAAGTATTGGTTCAAGATTCACGGAACAACCCTCCTAGCTGGAGTAGTGCTTCAAGTCTAGTAGTTGGTGGGGCCAAACTTCCGGTTTCTGCTAACGGTTTTGGTGGATGTTCTTCTACACCCGACAAACGTGAGGAATGGGACTCAGGGATTGTATTAGAGGTGGCTGCAGATCATGTAGCCACTCCAACTTCCAACATTGACCAAAATGTTAATCCATCACAGCCAACTTGTAATGATTTTACATGGCACGGGGTGGGGGAGATGATTGAGTTTAGCACTTTAGCAGAGGAATCAGTTTCAGATCTGTTGGCTGAAGTCGATGCTATGGAGTCGCAGTACGGATTGCCTTCACCTACTTCAAGAAGGAACAGTTTTGTTGATGATTTGTTTAACGGGTCGTTTGATGAGTTCAGTCCCACCCCTGATCAGGGTACGAGAAGTGATGGCTTTAGCTCTAGTGGAGATATACAATTGCCTTGTCAGTCAACCACCACCCCAGATGAAAATCTGGTTGGCTCTTCTCAGAGTAACAATATTAATTGCGCCTTTGATTTCATGAAAACATCCCATGGCTTGCAACAACAGTCGTTTATCAGTCCTGAGATAAATGGTCAGACGATTGGCATCTCTCAGAAAACAAATTCTGGGAATATGGGTTTCAAGTGGCCGGAATTGGAAAGGGTCCCACAGGGAATGATTGACATAAACAGATCTGCTAAGGCTGATGGTGACGAGGGCGAGATGGAAACAAAAACTGGCGGTATTCAATTTAACATGAAATTGGAAAATGGGAATCACAATGTTCACCAGACTGTTGCATCACTTGATAATGATCGGGTAGGTGATGGCATTGCACATAGTCTGGAACCACCGGCGAAAATAAAGGCGGACGAACATTCTAAAGAGATGCAAGCACCGAAGCCCATTGGTATCGGTGCAAAATTGGTGACTAGAGTTGCTCAGATCAAAGGATTGGAAGGCACAACCAATCAGCCTCAACCAATGTCACCACCACCACCTCCTCCTCCACCACCTTTGACTCTAGGATTGGACCCATATGACCCAGGTGACTTGGGATCAGAAACAATGCAAGGTAACATAAAGTTCAACGGTACAGAAAGACCAGGTCAAGTAACAAACACAAAGACAAACACAGGTCTGAGTTGGAACATATCTTGGGACCCGGACCAGCGGAAGTCTAGTGGTGAGAGGCATAACAGTAGTAATAGTCCAAGAGAGAGAAGTCATCAGGTTGAGGAATCAGGATATAGCAGGAACAGTAGGAGTTCATTGAACAGGCATTCATCATTTGGTAGTGATAGTGGTGGTGGCGGTAATTCTAGGCCGACAACAAAAGGGCAGCGCGTGTGTAGATATTATGAGAGCGGAAGGTGCAAGAAGGGAGCCTCATGCAAGTATCTGCACCCATCACCATGAGGGTCAAGATGGTGGTTTGTTGATCCTTTTTTGTATAATCAATTAGTTATATGATATATAAGGCGTGTTGTCAGGTGAAGTTAGCCAGTCTGCTGAATTTGTTAGTTTTGTTGTAACTTGTCTCGGTTAAATTAAATTTCACCCTCAATATGATCAAATACAATTCTCTCGTCTGTTTCGGGCTGGTTTTGACGAGATTTTTGGCTAAATCGGTAACTACAGTTTTTGTTTTGAATAAGCTAAACCGAAGCAGTTTGGTCGGACCGGCAAAAATACGGTGTGTGAATAAACTATATTAAAGCAGTTTTGGCGATTTAAACTGGGTAATTTTTCAAACACGGTTTGTTTAAACATCATTGGTCGCCTAGTTATACGTTTTAAATTGAGACAAGTCTATTCGCTTATCTCCAATGATCATAATTTCTATGAATTTTTGGTTCCAGTTGGATATCTAAATAATCACATCAGATATAATAGCAAAGCCTTATAATATCAAATATGATAATGGTAATGCTTTGGGTTTTAGTAAAACCAACTTTTAAGTAAACCTAGAATTACATCCACGCGTTGTGATGCATTTGTGAACTCCGTTACAAGTGTTGTAGCGCGTAAGCTAACTTCATTACAAGTGTTGCTACGATAACATTAACGTGGTTAACTATATAAAAGAAACATACAAAGTTGCGGTGACTCAGTTTTAAAGATGGAAATATAAATATATTATAAGAAAAAAATATAAAATGTGACAATTTAGTTTGGAAGGATTGAAATCCCAACGTCTGTTCATTTTGACGTAAAATACACAAATGTTAGTTAACCACGCAACCTACACATGTACATAGTATTTTAGTCTTTTTTGCCTAACAAATATGAACAAAAAACCTTTTTATCTTTTACAATCACTTTCAACCCTTATTCAAGCAAACCTTTTCGCTCTTGTCATTGTGGTTTGAAGCTCTGGATTACGAGGGCAAAGTTGAAGACTAAAAAGTGTGCTTGAATAAGAGTTGAAAGCGATTGCGAGAGATAAAAAGGGGTTTTGTAAGCCAAAATGACTAACATAAAATAGCTACACATGTTTGTAAATAAATAAAAGATAAAAGCAATAATAAGAATGTGTGTCCACATGGGTGATAAAAAAGAATAAGTTGGGAGAGGAGATAGACATGCAAAGGTGGTAGTTATTTGGAGTTGGGGGTGAGAATGTCACCGACGCTAATACAAACGAAGAAACGTGCAGCCGGAGCATTGTTTGCGTTGGCCCTTAACCAGGTTCAGATCCACCAGACCCGACCGTTTCCGTTGGGCAGTGCGATCGGATCCGATTCCTTCTCCAACGATCGTCGCCTTTGGGTCCACGAGTCTTCCGCTCTCCTACGCCCCATTTTCAGGCCAGTCTCCTTCTTCGATCATTAACCCTAACTTAATTACTCGATCTTTCTTCTTCCATTACATGATTGATTTGACAGGGCAGCTTGAGGCTTGTAAATACATCCTCACTCCTAGACTTTTTAACAATACAAATAGCATATAGAATACATGTCCAATATCTGTCACTATTGTATTGGAAATACTCCCAACTTTGTTGCTATAAAAACAAAGTGCTGGTACCTGCAGAGAGCTTGATAGATAACAGTTTCTGAATGTAGTGATTCATCTGATTATCAGATGAAATGAGTTATCTAGAAGTTAAGGACTTTTTTTGGTATGTGTAGAAACCATCATTGTTGGAGTCCTTATCTACTCTTATTGAGATGATACCTAGGTAATGTTGAAAATGGCTCATGCCATTGGCCCACATTGCTAACACTAAGAAAGTTAGGGGTTGGCTCAACTTCTAAAGAAGGCCCTTTGGCTTTAAGTTTATGCATCCCTAATAAATAAATCATACAATATGTATTTTCTTTCATAGTTGATGGCCATCAGTGGTTTATTTATCTTCTTGAGAAATATATTACAAAGGAGATGGAAAATACATGTTTGTTTTATTTATCTGTCCCAAAATACAACAAAAAGTTTGTAACTTTGTATTTTCTTTTTTTCTATAAAATATACCATCTCCCTTCTCGAAGTAATAATAATAATAAATAAATAAATATAAAAATAATACAGTTATGGTGTTAGAGCATGTGACTAAAACTGAAATCTAGTTAATTTTGTCTGTTCTTTAGGTATTATTATTTTCAGTTAGCTATTACAGGGTAAAATTGTTTTGAAATAAATTTATTAAGTTATCGAAATATAATTCACTATCGATGTTGGATACAATTGTAGTGACACACATTCACACCATTATACATCTGGAATTCCTGATGCTAGATTTTATGTAAAATGTTACAGAGACGTGTTGGATCATTTGAGTTTGAGATGGTGATTCTGTCTTCATATGTTTTTTTTTTTTTTTTTTTTTTTTTTTTTGTGTGTGTGTGTGTGTGTGTGTCAAAAACAGGTACCTAGACATTGACAGTGCATACTGGCCTAATTTGGAGACGACTGCTACTAGTTCTTATGTGAAGAATCATGTTGGATCAGTATGTTACTTCTCACATTTTGCATTAGTCTATAAAAAAGTCTCCTATTCATCTTTTCTGAAAATGTTGATATACAACAGTTCTTACGAGTGCTCGCAGAAGAAAGTGATGAGCCTTCTACAAAAGTGGAAGAGCAGGAACTTGCATTATCCAAAGCTGTGGAAGCAATGGAATCGAACATAGGCACATCTCCAGAACATTATGAGCTAAAAAAAGAAAAGCATCGTGCATATGCACATGAGTGGCGGGAAAAGTTCTTGGTTAATGAATCAGTGGCTGAAACCAAAAAACACCTTCAAAAGAAAGAAGAAAAAGATTGCAAGTCACCTTGGCCAGAACAAGTGCCTACTGCATCCACCCGTGAAGTCGAAGAAAAAACCTTTGAAGAAGCAAAAATGATAGGTAACCGTAGAAAAGTGGCGGTTTTATATGAGCTTCTTTCAGCTTGTTTGGCAGATACAGCTGGAAATGATAACAAATCTGAAAGATCACTAGAAGGTTATGATGCTCGCCATCGTGCTGCTTTGAGGTTGCTGACAACATGGTTTGATATGAAGTGGATCAAAATGGTTGGTTTGTGATTTTGGTGGTGATATGAACTGGCAGCATTGATGTCCTTTTTAACCCAAATGTCTGTTTTGTTTTTACAGGAAGCGATTGAGGTGGTTATTTCTTGCTCTGCAATGGCTGTATTGAAACAAGGTGATGGGATAGAAAATGAGTGCACCTCAGACGATTCATGGGAGAAGTGGAAACGTGGAGGTCTCATTGGAGCAGCTGCTATAACTGGTGGAACCTTAATGGCAATCACTGGTGGTATGATCCTTATTTTCTCGTAGAGCTGTACATATATAACTGGGCTGATTGTATAAAAGGTAAACAACTTTTTATAAGACAAAAAAGAAATCAATATTTCAAAAATATGGATTTAAGGTAATCTGGCCCGATCAAATTGATTACCTTAGAATGGGAGATACCTTATATCAGAAATATTGAAACTTAGATATTTTTTGGCGGTAAAGAAAGTTGGTTACATTTTTATACAATTTGACCCATTTAAAGTTTCAGCTGTTGTATGGCATTCATTTCTTCAACAGGTTTAGCTGCTCCAGCAATTGCTTCAGGAGTTAGTGCTTTAGCACCTACATTAGGAACCATTATGCCAGCAATTGGAGCTGGTGGTTTTGCTGCTGTTGCAAGTGCTGCTGGGAGTGTTGGAGGTTCTGTTGCAGTTGCTGCATCATTTGGAGGTAATGAAAATGAATCATTAATTTATGATTATTATCCAGAAGAATAACACTTGAATTCAAAATTTGTGGTTATAATTTCTTCTCTGTGTATCAACACTTGATTGATTTTGATCCAGCTGCTGGGGCTGGACTTAGTGGGACTAAAATGGCTAGAAGGACTGGAAGTGTGGATGAATTTGAGTTCAAAGCAATAGGGGAAAACCATAATCAAGGCGTGAGTTTGTTTTTAGCCTGTTTTCCAATTTCTTGAGGAATATATGACAACACTCATATAACATTTTCATTAAATATAAAGGAAATACTTACGAATACAAAATCAATCTGTTCTGGAGAGGCTTAATTCAACCATAATAATATTCCTTACTAATGTCCAGTATATAGATGTAATTATAGTGTCTACTTTTCCTCAATGTGACTACCATATAGATAAATATAGTAAGTAATATGGTAATATATAATTACTTCTTGCCGTATATATTGAATCATATAACCTTGTGTTCCTAGAGGCTGGCAGTGGAAATCATGGTTGCAGGATTTGTGTTTGAGGAGGAAGACTTTGTGAGGCCTTGGGAAGGTCAAAATGATAACATGGAAAGGTATAGTTAACTGTTGTCAGTCTATAATCTGCACATATAATTAAGGAAATCGAAAGTGAGTTTTTAATCAATTATTCAGGTATGCACTACAGTGGGAATCTAAGCATCTGATTGCTGTAAGCACTGCAATCCAGGACTGGCTTACATCAAGTAATATATGATAACTTTGTCCGCTAGGCTGAGTGATAACAATAGTTGACTGTATACTCATAGTCAAACTTGATGTAGGAATTGCAATGGAAATGATGAAACAAGGTGCTATGATGACAGTACTAAGCTCTCTTTTATCGGCTTTAGCCTTGCCTGCCACATTACTCACTCTCACTGATATCATTGACAGCAAATGGTCTATTGCCGTGGACAGGTTGTTCATTTTAGCTATTTACTCTTTCTAATTTCTGATTCTGACTTTCTTTAGTTGACTTTATTTTCCAAATTTGACTATTTTTCCTCCAACAGATCTGACAAGGCTGGAAAGCTGCTTGCTGAAGTGTTGGTCAATGGATTACAAGGTAACAGGTACAGTTATAAATCAGGTTATTGTATCTTTTTAAAAGTTTCAGAAGGCGAGTAAGAAATCTGATCACTCGATGCTTATAATTTTCAGGCCTGTGACAATAGTAGGCTTCTCACTTGGCGCACGTGCGATATTCAAGTGTCTTGAGAATTTGGCTGAAACTGGTCATGGTAATAGGCACTGGTTTAAAAACACTCGTGTTTTTCCAACAGTTTTTGAACTTACAGTAGTAGTCTGCATCTTTTTTTCAACTTTCAGATGGAATTGTGGAAAGAGTTGTTCTTCTTGGAGCACCGGTTGCTATAAAAGATGAAAAATGGGAAGCTGCTAGGAAGGTGTGAAGCCTGTTCTGTGCTTTCAATCTCTGTATTACAAGTCACTTATAAGCTTTAGCAGTGATAATGCAATCTTTTGCAGGTTGTGTCTGGAAGATTGATTAACGCTTATTCCACAAATGATTGGACGCTTGGAATAGCCTTTCGAGCCAGGTACGCGTGATATTCCAATTATTATATACTATATATGCTGAATGAATATTGCAGTTAATCATGGTGAAAATTAAACAGTCTCCTTAGTCAAGGATTAGCCGGAATTCAACCTGTGGATGTTCCTGGAATTGAGAATGTAAGTTCTGTATTTCATTATTACCCTTTTTACTTGTTGTTCAAGATTTGGTCTGACCTATAAACTGTCATTCTGTGTTGTGGCTGCAGGTTGATGTTACAGAACTCATTGAGGGCCACTCTTCGTATTTATGGGGTACCCGGGAGATACTAGATCGCCTTGATCTTGATGCGTATTATCCTGTTTTCAGAGTCGGTCATACCAAGAGTCACGAGACAACATAATTATGCGGAAAGTTTATAACGAATTGTCATTTGTAGGTTGTTTGTGTGCAACTTTTAGTAGTTTTACTCGACTTTCATTGTTCATTTAAACCAGAATGACCAAAAAGCGTATGTTTTCATTAGGATAAATATCTGACTACCTATTAACATTTCGACCTTTTTGAGCTTTTCCATCTTCGTCCCTAGACACTGTTTCATATGTACCTAAAAGCTTGTTTAACTTATTATTTGTCAGCCATGCCGCTAAACCGCTTAATACCTAATCATGTCTTTGTGTAGGATATGGCCGCAAGACAGATGATTGGCTATCGGCATGTATTAAATTGACATTACTGCAATGACGGATGTCAGCCCTCACTTATGCTATTCTGGGGTCATCCATCTCTTTCAAAAGTAAAGAAGGTAGCACGTAGAGTAGATAAAAGAGTTGATTCATCTCTTTGTACAGACTGATGTATGAGGTCCTCGTATGTCGGGTTAGTTCTACTTTGGGGTTTCAGTACATTATAATATTTAATGATAATAATTTTCAATACTAGTATTTTCTTGAAGAAACAATGTTTACATTTTTTTGAATTTTTATGCTAAATTGAGTACCCCATAATGTATCATTTTGTTTCTAAGCTTTTTCTATAGGCTGTTATCAAGTTGATACCTTTCAATTCAACATTGATATCCATCAATAGACATAAAGCCATTGATGCTTATTTATTCCTTTGTTACATGATCACATTATTTCAATTGAGTGTGGCTTGTATTTATTTTAAATTTTCTAGGGGCTCAACGGAATAATCAAGGGAACAAATTTTATCTTGACTACTTATCATTCAACAATGTCTCTCACCATGCCTACAATAAAACTTTATATCAGCTTTTCATGGATTGAAGTTTGAAAATGTCAAAGCACAATGTTCCTCATCATTACAACAATCAACATCTTGCAAGTTTTGGATTGGTTTTGCTAATGGTTTAGATTAGTTCCTACTGTTCATTATTTCCCAAATAACTTTTCTCCGGTTATGTGAATTCGATGAAGCCGTCTAAACCAACATGTCACACCGCTCAGCTTGACCCTCAAATAGGGTGTTGTTGCCCTCAAGTCTTTAGTTCTTAGTTCTTTTTTTCTCACCATGTTCCTTCCAAGTTCTAGTTTCTAGTTCCTTTTTTTTCTTCTGGTTTCTTTCCTCTTCCAAATCTACAACTTTTGGAAAAAAAAAAAAACCTTTTTTGGACATTAGATTTTTGATGGATTTGTTTCTTAGCCATTGTATCTTTAGTCCGATTTAACCGCTGTCATCATCTTCGTCGATCACCTTCTTCCATCGCTGGTCACTGTCTGCCGGTCTTTAGAATCTGCTGTTGGCTGCATGTTCAATGTTCCAAAACATGTCTGTTTCTATCTAGTGTTGACATTGTTTATACTTTGGTTTTTTTTTCTTGTTCACTGCCAGAACTCTTGTTTTGTTGACCACTCAATTGAACTTCTTGGATGCTCCATTGTTCATGTTAATGTTTGTTTGTTTATGTTGATGCTGCTACGTGTGCTCTTGTTTTTGTTCCAATTGTTGCACTGTTATGTTCCTGTTCTGGTTCTTGTTTCGCTTTCCTGCTACTGTCCTTGATTTAGTTTCCCGTCCTTGTTTTGGGTATGCAATAATTAAAAATAATAATAAAATACAAAAAAATTATGAATGTTCAAAAATATAAGAACAATAAGAAGTTGGTAAAAAATCAAAATTGGTTGGCTATTTCTATTTTCACCTCACGGCTTTAAATAACTTCTTTATGACTTGGCAACGTATCAACTCTTCATATGAAAATCAAATCCGGATGACCGGACTTAAAAGTATTTGTGGGCCGTTAAAAATAATCAATTAGGTAGATAAATTGTTTACTATTTGATATTTATGCACTTTGATAATAAATAAGTATTTTGATCGGAATAATGATTTTAATATTCTAATTTATTAATAGTAGTTAAAGGGACTCCACATTTTCAGCTTATAAAAAGTAATAATGTGGATTTTGAAATGGTGCTTATGCTTTGTGTATCTTTATAATATTTTTAATCTTAATTTTGTAGATTCATTATTCATCCATAAATTGAAAATCTTGTTTTTTCTGAAAGAGAAATAATTTTGGTAATAAAACATATTTTTAACAGCTATGGTAATAGAACATATGCATCTTCGTTCAGCAAATTTGGAAGAAAAAGCTCGTCTCCTTTGTAAGATAATCAAATTTTAAAATTAAAACAAAGTTCATGTTTGAATTTCAACATGTAAATGTTTTATGACTATCATCTTGTGTACATATATTTTAATAAGAAAAAAATGATGACAAAACTTAAAAGAAACCATACAACATTAACATTTTTGCACAATTTTTTGCATCCACCGGCTTGATTGATCGTTAATACAATGGGCACAAGAGACGTGGAGTTGGCACCGCAACAAGCCGAGTTGCCTTTGGTGCAGTGAGTCCAAACACATCTGTCATATCGATCTCATATGGTTTCATCCCGTTTGGTAGTTGCCATGTGAAAGAGTGAAGGAGGTGAGCCAGTGCCATCTCCATAGCATACAATCCAAGTTGCATTCCAGGACATGATCTACGTCCGGAACCAAAGGGAATAAACTCATAGTTACTCCCTCTAAAGTCTGGAGCTCCACTTTGCAAGAAACGTGATGGGTTGAATGTGTTGGGATCTTCCCATGCACTCTTGTCACGATTAATGGCATATCCATTAACCATGACACGTGTTCCTTTAGGGATATGGTAGCCTGCAACCTCTGTGTTTTCTGAAGATTGATGTAGGAGGAGCGGGATTGGGGGATGGAGGCGGAGTACTTCTTTGATTACACATTTAAAGTAGACGAGTTTCTCAAAATCAGATTCTTCAACCCTACGAACAAGTCCGACCACATCAGCAAGCTCTTGTTGTACACGTTTCAATGATTCAGGAGTATGCATTAGCTCAGTTAATGCCCATTCAATAGCTGAGGCCACGGTCTCGGTACCACCAAACATCACATCCTATGGTCACAGCTTGTAGATGTTATTTTTTAATATAAAAAAATCTTAGAAAAGCATAAAAAATGTTAATTTTATATATGCCAATTCTTAAGAGTTATATCTTATTTATGTCTGTCATTAGTTTCATTCTCTTGCTTTAGAAATATATATATGTATATAGCTTTAGTAACGCGCATGAGTAAATTAATAATAAAAATTTATTAACTATAAAATAATATTCTAAAATAAGATATATTTAAAATTACGTATAAGTAAAACTATAAGTAATAAAACAACATATCAACTTGTTAAACTTTTTTTTGTTAAAAAAAACTAAACAGTTTGTTTAAAAAAACCATTTTAAACTTTTTTTTATTATAACTCCCAATATTAATTATTTTTTTATTTATAAGTATTTTACTTTTTTAAAAACACCAATTTAAAATATTTTGTATTAAAAAAAATTTGTTTTAGAAAAATATCTTATTTTATAAAAATTTATTTCTTTATAAATAATATTAATAAGAAGAGCTTTTTATTAATTTATTAAAAACTATTATTAGTTTATAAAATATTAATTATATATCTCTCTCCTTTCTCTCTCTCTCTCTCACTGTGTTAGATGTTCTAAAATCAAGACTATTTTAAAAAATGTTTTTAATGAACTTAAAAACCATATCTTTTATTAAAAACAAAACTTTTATAAAATTTGATTTTTCAAAAAAAAAATTAAACTTTTTTAAAACAATATTTTAAGTCGGTCTTTTTAAGTTTTTATATAAAAACAAAATAAAAAAAACAACGAAAATAAATAATCAAGATTTTCATAAAAGATATTTTTCAATAGCATTTTTTTAAAACAAATGTTTAAAAATAATTTTTTTCAAATGTGAAAGTTAAATAAAAAATATTAATATTTGATCAAATGAACCATTTACCTATACGTAATATTAATCATATTTTATTTCAAATATGTTTTATTAATCTTTATTTCCTTAGTAACTAAATTTTTTTTCAGATGTGAAAGCTATAAAAAAATATTAATGTTTTATCATATGAATCATTTACATATATGTAATTTCAATCATATTTTATTTCAAATATCGTTTTATTAATCTTAATTCTCATTAGTAACTACTAAATATTTTTTTATTCAACAGTATAATACACGAGTTTATAACCTAGTATCCTAAATAAAAAAAAGCCACAATATATCAAGGAGTAATTCCTAATTCTATCCATCCATATATCCCAATGACTTAATCATATTTGTCTAGTTTCGCCCATTCTACCTAATACAACTTTTGTAGTCGAATTTAAATAATATCACAGATGAATGTTATGTATATTGTCATTGACTTGATAACCACTGAAGTGACAAATAAATAAAGATATCCAAATTAGAATTAAAAAATAATTTGGGTTAAATAAATTTGTAATATGATATATATTTTTTTAAAATATCGTTCGTATGCTACTTGTCACCACTAAAATAAATGTTTTTAATTTCGTGTTAATCAAAACCACTGTTGCAAAGACACGATGTGATCAAGACTTTAGGCCTAACATTTTAATAAATATGATATTTATCTTAAAAATACACGTATGTTTAGCAGCCATAGAAGCTGGTTGAGTTTAACATTTCACATGCTTGAAAATACTCCATTATATGAAATGAATAATTAGAAAAGAAAACATATATATGGCAAAGACACAGTAAATTGAAATAGTAAACCAAAGCTCATATCTTTATGACCATATCAGTCATACTATTTTTATCAATAATGAATCTTTAGTCCATCAAATCAAATTTGAAAATATTCTATAATACCACTTTAAAACTAGGTATTACGGAATATATTTTCGGTCACAAATTAATCGCTAATAGTTTTGCGACCAATATGAGACGAAAAAGTGGTTGGGAATACCTCCTGTGGGAAATCTATTTGTGACTAAGGATTATTTTAAGATTAAATTTGCTGTTAAAATTCGGCTCATGATTTATGACTACTTATTCTACAACGAAAAATCTGAAATTTACTTTTTATTTTAAGTTTATATCTTTCAATAGCGACCGGTATTTATAATAATTTTAGTTAATTTTATTTTAATACTATTACGATTTTATTAATACAATATTGTGACCAAACCTCACTTGATCGCTTATTTTGCGAGTGTTTAGGTTCGGTCGCCAACTTTGTGAATTTAGGTCGCAAGCGACTAGCTTTTTTAGACGTGTGAAATATTATCTTTTAAGTAGTGTGAAATAATATCTCATTTATAAAATAATATAAGTATGATATGATGATTAATTTTTTTATAATTTTTTCATCAAGATGTGTAGATCAATTTGCTTTAACCAAACTAGGTAGTTTTAAGAATTTAAGCTCGTCAAGAACTTATTGAAGTAAGAATAACTTACTAATTTTCCGTATTTAGTTTTAGGTTTTTCTTTTTTTGGAATATACACACACAAGGTTGGGTTCAAATAAAAACTAAAATAAATTATGTAAACCAATAAATCAAATCTTCACATTTGATTTATGAAGATCAGTAACTTATATTTTTTGAATAAAATAATAAAAAATTATATTTTTATTGGAACACGTATACAAAAAGTCAAACAAATATGAATAATTAATCTTACTCAAAGGTAGACATTTGATTAATTAGTTTACATAAATTTTTTTTTATTTTCATTTTGAACTCAATCTTATAAACACATAATTAAAATTAATTACTTACCATAATAATGGCTTTGATATTGTTACGTGTGAGTCTTATGACGTTCTGCATATCATCCCCTTCGTTAACTCTTCCTTCTTCACTGTAAAACGCCAACATCTCATCCACCATATCATTATCCACCTCATCACCAGTCTTCTTCACCTTCCTCAGGTGTTCATCGATAATATTATCGATGAACCCGTCCAACGCGGCCCGAGCCTTCGGTAACCGCGAGTTCAGCCCCGCGGGGTCGATAAACCCGAGCCACGGGACGAAATCCGCCAAGTTAAAAGCACCAAAAAGCTTCGTATACTCCTGCAAAATCCTAATGAATTCTTCTTTCCCCTCATGCGAAATCGACCCGAAGGCCGCCCGGTAGATAATATCATGAGTCAGCCCGAACACCAGCTCCCCCAAATTAACGGGGGAGCCAGCGTTCGAGGCGGCAAGTTTGATCATGGAGTCCACTTCGTCCCTCACAGACTTCCATGACTCGGCCCGTTTCCGGCTGAACAGCTTCATGACGCAAAGCTTGCGCATCTGTCGCCAGAACGGGCCGTAGTTTGCGAACGCCATGTCCTGACGTTCGTAGGTGAGGTACGTGATGGCGATGGTGGCGGGTCGGTCGGAGAATATGTTGTCTTGCACTTGGAGCACTTGCCGGGCGATCTCGGGCGAGCAGACGGCTACGGTGTGGCTGAAGCCCATCTTGAGGTGAAATATGCCACCGTATGTCTGGGCGAGCTTCGCGAGGCCACGGTGCGTGAGTTGGTCCATCATCAGCATGTTGCCGATGATGGGCCACCCTCTGGGGCCCGGGGGAAGGGGTTTCCGGTGAAAACGGGAAAGGTAGAAGATGGTTAAGAGTGGGAGTGTAACGTAGAGTAGTGTGCTGAGTATGGGGTCCATTAGTTTCTTGAGTAGAGTTAACAAAGAGCTCGCCAAGGGGTGTATATTATTAATATGTGATCACTCGATCTGTTTGAATAAGTTTGCGTTTGCCTTCATTTATAACAAGCGCGATGCATGGGTATGTATATATATTACTATATTGTACAGTCAAGATCGTATTTTTATTAATCAGTTTTTTTCATATCTAGTTAGTTAAGTTCTTTATTTCATATTACGTACCACCCCAAGATATAAGAAATTTATAATCGGATCAGACGGGCGACCGGTCACTTTACTAGTTTACTGGTTTGACGGGTCGAATTGAATTTAAGAACCGAATAACATATCAAATATATAAAAATAAAAGTATTTATATATATCTAATTTATAAACACATCCTTAGAAAATAACTAGAATATGTATTGCCCTCAAATGATAGAAGATCATATATAATGATTATTGCCCTCAAATGATGATGGAAAACATGGACAACATGCATGTGAATATGTTAGGATAACTAGAACATTGGTCGATATTAATTGTTGTGAATATAATGAAATTGTAGTTTTAAAGGAATAGTTGTTTCAGAAGGTAGCAAAAATATTGTGCCATATATAGTTGCACATTTTAATAAATTAGTTAATAAATTTTTTTTAATCCGCGTGATCACTGGATTGGATAGTTACTTAACGAGATATGTTAACACTGAGCTCGACACAAGTACTACTACATACTCTTTTGAAGTCTTGCTAAATCGATAGTTTTTCATTACTACGTATTTTACTTTACCAAAATCATCGTCGATGATGTAATGTTGACTTATATAGATGCTACATATTATATATTTTTATTTCCACAAAATTTAAAATTTATTTAAAAAAAATTACCCCATGAATTTTCGATAGGGTTAGCATGACTAAAAAAGTCGTCATTAATCCGTTGGTGAATGACGGCAATCTAGGCTGCTAGCCAAGATGAAAATGGATGGAAATTCTGTCGGTAGACTAATATGCCCGTAAAGCATGCCTCGTTTTTTATGCTTGAGCTTGTCTGTGATCCATACATAAGTAGATTTTATTGTCGGTAATATGTTACTGAAAACACATCAGTCGCTGGGGAAGTAGTGTGATTCACTCCGTTGGCAATCACTTGGTAGATGCATTAGTAACCTGTCGGTTAAATATTTACCCATGCTATGTTTTTCAACGAAGTGCATTAACAGATTTTCAATGGTAGTCACTTTCACTGAAGGATTACCTACTGATCGATTAATCCATCATAGAAAGCCCTTTGTTTGTGGTGTAAAATGGATGACGACACTTTAATATGAATGTCAAGTATGATTGTTTTTTAACAGGGACTCATACACTCATTTACTCTTCTAAAATATCCCAATAAGCAACATTTAGATAATCCAAAATATATTACCACCCTCAAAATTTAAAAACATAACCTTTGATGACGGGATGAATACAACATTTACCCCGTCGTTGATGACAAAAAGAAAACATGACATTAATTTTAATTACATTTAGTAAAACATATAAAAAGCTTTTAGAATAATAAATTAACTAAAACTCATAACCAACACGTATAAAAAAACTGTGTATTAAAATAAAGAGTTTAGTTAAAAGATTAAAACAAAAATTACATACTAAGAAAATAATTTAATGTACATTTTTTCTTTGAAGTTGTTAGCAAAATCACAGAATTGAAATAAGTCAATAATCATTTAAAGTTCATTAACCTAGGAGAATAATCGACTAAGTCCATAGTATTATCCGATTTGCTTATGAATTTTTAATTTAGTTAGTCAATAGTTGAACTAGTGTTGGGACTTTTGACCTTTTTCTATTTATAGATCTTAGAATACGTGTACATGCAATTTAGGGATTAAAATCTTAATACACACATAAACCCAATGAAAAAAATCATTAGGTTTTGGTTTAGTGAGTTTAATTCATCTTTAATTTATTGGTTTATATTTAACTTGGCTGGTCGACATCTTTAATATTAGAATAAAAATAAAAAAAATAAATTTCACACCTTTATTAGGTTTATGACAAGTCACCTTTTTATGATGTGTTCTAAAATATTATTACAACCATCTATAACGCGTCATTCTAGTTCAACATGTAAAATATAACCCCTAAAAATAAAAACGTTCTCTTGTTTTAGGTGGAAATTGTTTTAGTATAATACTATAATCAATAACATTTATATATAGATCGAGTAGTTGTTTGGGATTTATTAAATATTATAATTATTTGAAAACTTGGTTTGATGTCACTTAAAATGAGAGTACGTAGGAAGAGACACGTGGGTATAGATAGATCATAAATGGATGGTCGATCGTAATTAATAAACAGATTTTACGTCACATTTTAATATGAAATATAAACTTTTGAGGGTTTCATCTCACCTTACTTAATGCTTTTGTAATACTCTATTATTATTGATTTTTCTTGTTAAAGTAACTTAATATTTATATAAATGAAATATAATTTGTATATCATAATAATGTTTTCAAACTTTTTCCTATGAAAAACTTTTGTTATTTTTGATATGAAATATAAACTTTTGAAGGTTTCATCTCACTTTACTTAAAGTAACTTAGAGCATTCACAGCCGGTTCTCCAAAAATCTATGAGTGTGTTCTTTATATTATAGAGAATGGTTATTAGTGGTTGTGAGTGGAGTATAGAGAATATGTTATTATTCATCTCTATATTTGATAAATACTGTTCATCTCTATTAATTTTTTAATATTTGTTGAAAGTGGTTGTGAGTGGAGGAGAGAGAAAATGTAATGATAAAAGTATAAAAAATATTATTTTATTGAAAAGGAGAGAGAAAAAATAATGATTTTTAGTGTAATTATAGAGATGGAGATAGAGGGTGGGTTGTGAATGCTCTTAAGTATATGATAAATCGAGACAAATTAACCTCAAGTACATAATTACCAAAGGTGGTAATTTAAACTATACATTACTAAAAGGATAAATCAAGCAAACGTAATCATTAATAGGTGGTTTAAGCTATAATGTCATGATTACGTAACAATGACGGGAACAATATCAACAACTTTAGAATTAAGACATGAAGCATACAACGAAACTTCTATTGATGGGTGTGTTTTTTAAATTTAGTGTTTTGAAGATTGGAAATAAGCATATTATAATTGTTTGCTTTAGACCACTTGAAGCTCAATATACATCTTTCAAGTAAATTTATGTTTAAACGTGATAGAAAATAATTGCTGTAGTTTAAAAGCAGACCCGTCTTTGAATTTTCAATTGTTATATGCAAGTACTAAAAAAAATAGTTCCACGTAGAAGATGTTTTTTAACGGTTTAAAACATGTAATTACTTAGAGATAGAGTGATAGGAGAGATAGAGTGATACCATGGGGGCCTCCTAAAATGTTTTTTCCCATTAATTAAACCACTCTATAACAAGTAGTTACTTATAAGTTATATTTTTTATATATGTTAATCTACCTATAATAACTAAATTGGAAAAAATTTGTAGACCCTCTCTAAAACATGGGCCATATTTGATCATCACACCATTAAAGACATCCCTGTTTAAAATAGTGTAATTTTGTCGTTCAAATTGTTTTTTTTAGAGGTATAGATTTTGAATAAAGAAACTTCAAACAATGATAATATTTTTTAAATATTTACTTAAGATATTAAAGTTTTTCTATCCCTTAAAATTCACTTCATTTCTGTTAGATTTATAATTCCTTAAAACACGAAATCTAAAAACACTAAAGTGTTCATTAGATATTCCTTAAGTTTTTTAAATTTCATCTAATTTGATTAAATTTTTTTTCCTCAAAATCACTCAACTTTAGATGTTCCTATCTTATAAATTTCTTTTTTATATATAATATATCTTATGAATTTCTTTTATATATATTAAATATTTCTAAATAGGAGAACATCTATTAAGATCACAAATATATATAAAAAAACTACTAAAAACCGAATAAGCAATGTACAAAACAATTTAATAGAAAAAGTAATATTAAAAGAAGACGGTTTCACTCTATCTTTTCATGATTTCTTTGATTTTATCACCTCTCTACTCAATTCTTTTTAAAAAACTATAAAATATACATATATACAATACAATGTGGGTGCATATATACACATAACCAAAAGACTATATATTGTATTTTTGAAAATATATCTTAAAAATAGTAAAATTACAAGCATTTGGATAAATTTATTAATACGTACAAGATTAAAAGTGACCCTTTACAAATTTATGGTTCTTAATAGAATGTCAATACATACATAGAGGATGGTTACTATACAAAGTGTTTAACATGCGAAACATAATTTAGGGGGGAATTATCATGCAAGAACAAGAAACAATTAAGACGGATTACACTCGCATGATATTATCATACAAAGATGGAATTATCATGTAAGAATACCTTCTTACGTAATAATTTCACATTTGCGTGATAATTTTATCTCTGCATGATTACATACACTTGCGTTATAATTCCACTGCGACGTTCATTCTTGCGTGATAATTTCGTATGCTTCGCACGAAAAAAACACTTTGTATCGTAACTTTTTTCTCTCCACAATAAACGTAAATAAATTTTTAAAAAAATATAGCAAGACTATACTCGAATTAAAGATATTAAAATAATCTATTTAATGGTGTAATTTGTATAAAAAATAACGTCATACAAAAAAGTTAAGAAAATTTAAAATGGGAGGAAAATCACTATATTAGTGGTGTAACGCAGTATCAAATTTAGTTACACAACATAACCTGGTGTAATTGTTCGCTAAATTAGGTTTAACGGGTTATCGCAATAAATAAGAGTTAAAAAAGGAACTTCACACTATACAAACGGATTATCGTGATAACTGTGTTAACTCATCAAGATCAATCAAAATCATTATATATTTTGTTGAAATGATATTATTACCCATATACTAAAATATGTTCTTTTATGTATATATATAAATTCGTAAGCGTAAAAAAGTTTACAATAGTATAAGTTGCCCTTACATTTGTAAATATTTATAGATGTAAGTGTAAATTACACTTGTATAAAAAATTTTATACTTACGAATTTATACATATACATAAAAGAACATAGTTTTGTATATGTGTAATTATGATATTCCAACAAAAAATAGTGATTTTAATTGATCTTGACGGGTTAAGACGATTATCATATTAACAAAGGGTTAACATTTGAACAATCCCCTACATACATATACATATATATATATATATAGAGAGAGAGAGAGAGAAAGAAAGAGAATAAGAATCAAATGTTAACGCTCTATTATTGCGATAATCATGTTAACTCTTAAAGATCAATCAAAATTATTTTTTTTGTTGAAATAATATCATTACACATTTAAAAAAATATGTTCTTTTATGTTTAAATTTGTAAGCGTAAAAAAATTTACAATTATATAAGTTATACTAACATCTCGTAAATATAAAACGAATGTTTACCCTTTTTTATTGTTATAACCATGTTAACTCATCAAGATCAATAAAAAATATTATTATTTTTTTATTGAGATAACATCATTACACATTTATTAAATGAATGAACATGAACAAATTATTCATTTAGTTACATAAAAGAACATGAACATATATCTTGTTTGTTAATTTATGATCATGAATTGTCACTTATCTATGTTCTTATGTTTGTTCATTTACTTCGTTTACATACGCATTAAAATTCGTATGTGAGTTATTAATAATACTAATTGACCGATCATGCATCAATCCGTCAAACTTTACAACCAAGTGTAACGTAATCGACTAATTAACCTACCCGATCAAGCTTGTTTTCTTTGTTTATTTTTGTTCATTTACTTCCTTTATGTTTGGTTAATTTGCGTTCGTATAGCATAACACAAACGTGTTTATTATCTTAATAGACATGAAAAAAAATGTACCTTTAAGTGTCTGTGTTCAATAATTCGTTCGGTTAAAATTAAATAGACGCAAACAAACTGTGTTTATGTTCGTTTGACTTGTTTACTGATGTAACTAAATTTAATATAAAATAACGACTTATGTTTTGAGTGGATAAGATTTACACAAAGGTTATTATATTATAACTATAACTAGAATTTAACCCCGCGCGTTGCGCGGGGACTTTCGTCATATACCGAATATCAAAACGCAGATGCCAAACATGTTGCAAAGACTATCGTTACAACAGCTGTCATTCAAATGTAAAACTCTCTGCATCTTGAAAGGTAGAAAACACGAAGCTACAACTTTTACTCCGCCTTAAAACCCTAACACGTACCACGTCGCAAAAGTGACATAATCATCCAAAACTAAATAAAAGAAAACCAAAACAAACGACAACAATATTAAAAAATTAGATGTTACGCAACTAAATCCAATTCAATTTTTTATCCTAATGTTTACAAATCCATGTTCTTGAGCCGGAAATAAAAATAAAAACAAACCCCAAAAAAATGAAAAGAAAAAAAAAAAAGAAAAAAAACTGTTGTTTAAAAGAATCGAACCCTGGATCATTCCTTCCCTCAACTCCACCTTACCACCAGACCAAATAAATATTGGTTGAAATTTTTTGAAACAATTGTATTTAACTCTACTCTCCAATTTGAAATTAAATAAAAAAAACAACCCAATAGCCAAGTTGCCACGCAGCCGGCACCATTCCTCCATTTCTATTTTAAAATATAGTAATGAATATATAATAATTCGAGATATTTTTAATTTTCTCGTCTTGATCACAATCGATATCAAGAAAGATGAATATAATAATAAACTAACAATGATTGAAACAAATGAAATTTGTGAGCGGGTTAAAGACTACAAGCATAAGTGTCATAATCAATCACCACAAAATACTTGCTTAATGAGGACACTTGCTATATTTTATATTCATAGATCGACCAACCACAATACTGTCTTGAACCACCAAAGCTTAATCAACCGTCATACTTATATCATCACATCCGTCATATATTTGATACCAGCAATTTCAATATGAATGATTTCATGATCTTAATTTGTAACTTATTTTTTTATTCTAATAAAATGGTAACTAGGGATGATACGTGACACCATCACATTCACATTTATCAAAAAATTTTCGTTTATCTCTCTTATTAAATAACTATATTGATTACTAATAATTTTATTTAATATTTTTAGATTAAAATAGTTTAAATAAATTAAGAAAAAAAATCTTTTTATTAATGTTATTTCTAAAGAAATGAATTTTTATAAAAAGAAATCTTTCTAAAACATCAAACTTTTTTAAACATACGAAATATTTAAAAATTCGTGTTTTTAAAAAATAAAAATTTTATAAACTAAAAATAATTAAAATTGAGATCTATAGGAATGAAATTTTTAAAATTGATATTTTTTAAAACAGTTTGTTTTGAAATAAAATATTTAATTTATTTTTTAAAAATACAAAAAAGTTTAAAAAGTTAATATCATTGTTTATTACTTATAATCATTACTAATATGTAATTTCAATCGTATCTTTTCTTATAATATTGTTTTATAACTAATAAAACTTTATTATATTTAATATTTTATTTATTCAACTCGTGCGCACTACAAGAAATTTGATCATTAGCGGCGACACTATTAGCGGCGACACGCATCATTAGCGGCGACACTATTAGTGGCGACTTATTAGCTGGGACGTGTCGCCGCTATTGATTCTCGATCCGTTTCATTTTTATTCACTCAGATCTGGTCGTTGATAATGTTATAGATCTAACGGTCAGGGTATTATCGTACATTGACCAATAGCGGTGACACTATTAGCGGCGACATGTCGCCGCTATTGATAGCAGATCTATTAAAACCTTATCTGCCTTCACTTTCCCTCTTTCCCTCCACACCACACCCATACCTGCGCCATTCTTCCCGCCAGCCACCATTCCGGCGACCACCACTCCACGACCACCATGCCACCCACCACCTTGCTCAACCTTCGGCCACCACCATCCCTCAACCTTCGACCACCATCATCTCTCGACCTCACCCTCGAACTCACCCACTCGACCTCACCCTCTCCACCTCACCCTCAACCTCCGGCCACCACCGTAAACCTACGGCTGCTCCCGTCCTTGCTGCTACCGTGGACCTCGACCAACGTTGTCGCCTCTTTTGTCTACCTTTTGTTGCCTTCAAAACAACTTAGAAGGTAAGTTTTTTTTTGTTTAAACATAAATTTATGTTTGTTTATGTTAATTTATGGTTGAAACATGTTTAGATTTTTATATATAGTAGGTTGAATAAAATTTGGTTAAGGATTTGTGTAATTTTTAGGTTTTTATAAAAAATTGTTCAAGATAATGAACTAGTGAGATGGATTTAGGTATTTTGGGCATTTGATGTAGAAAACTTGTTATAGATTTAGATGTATTTGGGTATTTTATCTAGACTTCTTGTTTAATTGGTTAAAAGATATTTAGATGTTGATGTTTAGTTATTTGAATAAAACTTGTTAAAGCATTTGTGTAATTTTAGGTTTTAATTATAAATTGTTCAAGATGATGAATATTAAGATAACATTTATTATTTGTAATTCATGCTTAGTTTAGAAATATATTTATGTATGTTGTAGTTTTGAACTAGATAGATTTGATACTTAGTTACTTAAAATTTAATTGAAAATTGTTTAGATGTATTTAGGCATTTGATGTACACTTTTTGTTTATGCTTAGTTTAGATTTATACATTTTTTGGTTGAAAATTGATTGAAAATTATTTAGACTTATAAAATATTTTACTTTATTACAATTCATTCAAATAATTTCAAGAGATGATATCACTGTGTATTGTTTTGGTATACCTCATGGCTGATGTCATGAGTCATGGAGGTGATGGCGCGGGTGATCCACCACTTCCTCAATTTGGCGGTCCCGGAAGTCACGTATTGGATGGTAATTATTATTATAATTTATTTATTTACTATGTTTATTCAATTATTGTAACTAATGAATTTTTATTATAATTGCAGGTACGTTTTCTCGAAAAACAAGAGGGAAGGCGAAAAACAAGAGGGAAGGCGAAAAACAAGATTAAAACATGATTTGTGTTAAAAAAAGTTAAAATATTTCTATAAGTATATTAAGTGTGTTTGGTTCATTTTGATCCGTATGACTAAAGTAAACTTAAATCATCTAGTTGTTAGTTTAACATGTTCATTTTGACACTTAATATAGTTAACATTGAATGTGTTATATTATAATATATACATTGTCAAAATATAACAATTTATAATGTGTATTTTGCTTTATAGGATCAAATTTCAAGTCTATTTCAAAATCTAAATTTTATGTCACAACTTACACAGATTATTGCTTCGCAAAAGGCTTCAAATCAAGGCGAAGAAGATGATTCAGATGAGGGGGATGAATAGCGTATTTGATGAGTAGGTTAAGTTTGTTTTTGAGTAATTTAGGGTTAATGTAGGTATGTTTAAGTTAAACAATATTTAACCTACTTATGTTTAAGTCTTATGTTTAGTTTTATGACTAGATTATTTAATATTGTTTATGTAGATGTGAAAATTTTATGTCATTTATGAACACTAGTTTATTTTGTGTTATTGGGAAATCTAGATATTTTTTATATGTGTATTAATAGGTTGAAAACCTGAAAATTTAAAAATATTTAAAAAAATATTAAAAAAAAAGTGACCATTAGCGGCGACATTGTCGCCGCAAATGACTCTATTAGCGGCGACATCATTAGCGGCGAAAAATTGATCAATAGCGACAAACTAATAGCGGCGACTTATTAGCGGCGACATGTCATTAGCGGCGATTTTGGCCATTAATAGTGGCGACAATTGTCGCCACTAATGGTCGAAAATTTTGTAGTGAATATACGGTTTACTAAAGCTAATGTTATATAATTGGTTATATTTATATTTAATGTCCAAAACTTATTACATACGTTCCCGAAAATAAACATCGTAACAAATAATTGATTATTCATCGTTATTAATATACATGAATTCAGTAAAGTTTTCATGAAATGTCAAATGATTTAAGGCACTTAAGTGATGCTTTAGCCGTGAAAAAAAAAATAATAATTTAAGCGATGCTTTCATTTTCACCACAGATCGTCTATGAATTCTTCTAAACCAATAACGCAAAATCCCCATTCCAATCTCTAAATAATGAATTTATTGTTTATAATCTCTCTATTCTAATAAAATAATAAATGATGTGACACATGTCAACACCATAAGCTTCTAATCAATTTTTTTTAGTTTCTTTCTCCCATTTAATAATTACTATAATTAATAATTATATTACATAATTTTTTAATACACTAAAAATACTTTTTAATAAATTAAAAAAAGTTTTTTTATTAATGTTACTTATAAAGAAATAATATTTTATAAAATAAAAAGTTCTTTAAAACAT
Organism: Flaveria robusta; assembly: GCA_025506415.1. Taxonomy (NCBI): domain Eukaryota; kingdom Viridiplantae; phylum Streptophyta; class Magnoliopsida; order Asterales; family Asteraceae; genus Flaveria; species Flaveria robusta. Next base: position 17,336,527 of record CM046469.1, on the reverse strand, counting down.
CAGAGTTTTTTAAAAATATAAAATATTTTTAAAATTGGTGTTTTAAAAAGTAAAATATTTATAAATAGAAAATAATTAAAATTGAAAGTTATAATAATAAAAAAAGTTTAAAACGATATGTTTTGAAACAAAATGTTTAGTTTTTTTAAATAAAAAAGTTTAAAAAGTTGCTATCATTGTTTTATTACTTATATCTTTAATCATACGCAATTTCAGTTATATCTTATCTTATAATATCGTTTTAAAGCCAATAAAATTTTATTATATTTAATATTTTATTAATTCAACCCGTGTAATAAACAGGTTACTAATACTAGTCTATACTATATAATAGAGTAATAATTTAAGTGTCATGTGACAACTTTTTAAATCATTTTCAAGTTCATTTTTCCGCCATAAAACATGTTTCATTATTGATTTTAAATCTTTTATTAAATACAATTAATTAGCTAATGGAATCAAACATTTTTTATTATTTATTTTTCAGTAATGTTTTCAAAGTTTTCTAATATTTTCAAAAATCCATATAGATATTATCATATTTGACTTTTTAAATAAATTTTTTCTCTAACTAATTAAATTCAAATATTTTACCAATAGACTTTTTAATACTTTTAATTGTTAATCTTTAATTAAATAAATGTTTTATCATTACTAGCTTTCAATGATTTTAATAAAAAATTTCTAAAATTGTAAGAAATGCTTATAATACTATCGAGTTAAAGGTAAAAACATATTAAATTAATTAATCTTAAATAGAGATGATAATGTTACAAATACAAAATAATATATTGTATTGAACAAATATTTAGAATTTTATGAATTATAAAAATCTTTTTTATTTTTTCAGCTCGTTCATCACACGGGTTTATAGCCTAGTAATCAATAAAGCCAAATCTCATTTCCTACCTGTAATATTAAAATCTAGTTTTTTTTATATAATTTGAATAATTTATTTCATTAGTTATCACTGCAAATCATAGGACCTTCGACGATGAACAAACTACTCATTGGTCTCCGGTTAAGCTAAGAACTATCGGCAATTCATTAGTGAAGATACATGAGAAAAGAGACGCAGGTTAAGATTTCACCAACAGATTACAAATGGAAACACTTGTTGGAAATTTAGTGAAAAATTTAATGGAAAAGTTGTTTTTTTACTAACTTTGGACACTAATAATTATTATTAGTTGTTACTAATATAATTATTATTTAGTTTATTTGTACTTTATGATATGAAAGGATCACAAAAAATTAAACAGTATTTAAACGAAACTAAAATGAATAAGATATCCCTTCATAGTCCTCACTGCTATCTTAAAATTCTTAAACACCTGTCATATTGAATAATACTAGACTTGGTCAATTACCCAATAATCAATAAAAGACTGGCAAGCAAAAAATTATTAATAAGAAGCTAGGTGATCAATATGACACTGACAAAACTCACAAGATTCATGCATAAAATATATAAAACATTTCTTATGGAATTATACTCTTTAACCTAACTCTAGTTTACAAAAACATGAGTTGGGATGGAGTATGTACTATCTTCCATTACAACAAATTAATCATCAATATATACACCACCTTTGACAAAAAAAAATAAATAAATAAAAGATTTTTAGGTTGGGTGACTTGGGTCAGTAGGTTTTCTCTCACTCTTGGTGAGTTTTCTACTGATTATGGTCTCGGATTACGTACTTGAGTAATGGAGATGATCGGGTGGGTCAGTGGCCCGTCAGTGGTCCAATTTGCCGTTCAAAATATATATACACACCATTTATTCTAATACTAACACAAGAGAGTCGCAGATTATAATATTTTACTATATCAATAATGTTCTGTTTCTTTTCTATATAAAGCAAACTTGGACAAGTTTAATCTTTACTTTCAATATAACTTTTTAACATAAATTTAAGAGTTGACTTGTTAGAGGTAAAACATATCTTTTTTAACATAAAATCAAGAGTTAGACTTGTTAGAGGTAAAACATACCATTGGGTTTGTTGCCTAGCAATGTCAAGAAGCATAATAAAGGTGTGTTTGTCCTTTTTTTTTTCCTTTAAACGGTAAATGTACGATTTTGTTTCAAATGATTGGTCGGCCTATCTATTCGTTTCCCAACCAGGACCGCATCCCTGACCCTCTCAGGAAGAAACTTATAACTGGAAAATTCTCTAGCTCAACCCTAAATATTTTTTATTAGAATAAGACTTGAACTCATGGATGTATACTTGAGTAGATTTAACAGATGTGTTAGTTGGCCGTTAAAAAAACAGGTCAAAATTACCAGAATTGAAAATTATTAAAGTAGAGAACCTTTGAATTACAATCCATGGATCACTACAGAAGAGCAGTTTTTATACAATAAAAATATAAAAATAAAATAAAAGGTCATGGTATAATATAAAACCAGTGAAACTACAGAAAAAGGCTATCTCATGATCAACTAGATGCAAATTACAAAGATGCAACAGCTTCCTGTTGTGCAACATTGTAAAATGAACTCATTGTGGTGATACCAAGTGCAGCACCAAATAGTGATGCTCGTGATGATTTCAAAATCTTAACTTGTACATAATCACCAACTCTTGGAACCCGATCGCCATCGCGATCCACCAAATCAGGAACCGCTAAACTAGTGAAAATCACCCGATGGCCCCTATCACTCTTTCCAATGAGCTCGGTTTCAGGGGCTCTCTTATTCGGACCTTCAACTAACACGAGCTGAACCGACCCAATTTGGGAGTCGAAGCACTGACCAGTGGACTCACGAAACGCTTCGATAAGTTCTGTCAGACGTCTTTGTTTAACTTCCTCAGGAACGTTATCGGTGTAGTTTCTATGAGCATGTGTTTTCTCCCTCATGCTATATGCAAACATGTATGCCATATCATAACCAACAGTCCGTACAAGACTCAAAGTATCTTTGTGTTCCTCCTCTGTCTCATCGCAGAAGCCTGTAGAATAGAATTTCTATTAGATTTTTTTAATAATCAGTTTCAATATTTCATAACACCAATGCAAACACCCCTTGTTATATAGTTTGAAAAGGATTCTTACCACATATGAAATCACTAGTTAACCCAACATCTGGAATTATACTGCGAATCTTGTTCACGAGTTCTAAGTACGCTTCTCTTGTGTACCCTCGTCTCATTCTTTCAAGCATGTTGCTATTCCCGGATTGTGCAGGCAAATGGATATTTTTGCAAATATTGTACCTATCTCTCATTATATACAGCAATTCATCCGGGAAATCTTTAGGGTGTGGAGATGTGTATCTAAACCGCATTTCTGGGAACTCAAGCGAAAGTCTATCTAAAAGATCAGCAAATCGCAACCCAACTTTTTTCACTTTGCATTTACTAGAAAACCCGTCGCTTAACTTCCAATCCACATTTGGTTCAACTTCATCATCACAAGCATCATTGTAACTGTTGACATTTTGGCCGAGAAGCGTGACCTCTTTGACTCCTTCCTTTTCAAGCTCTGCAACTTCTTTGACAATAGATTCAACAGGACGAGACCTCTCTCGGCCTCTAGTGAATGGAACTATGCAAAAGGAGCACATATTGTTACAACCACGCATCACCGACACAAAAGCAGAAATAGAGTTCTTGGATATCCGCACGGGGCTTATGTCAGCATATGTTTCTTCAAGAGATAGAAGGGTGTTGATCCCCTTTTGACCATTGTCTACTTCTTGTAGAAGGCGTGGCAAATCGCGATAAGCGTCTGGCCCACAAACAACATCAACCATTTTATCCGAATCCAAAATCTTATCTTTCAACCTCTCGGCCATACAACCAAGTACAACCACTTTAGGAGGGCGTAAAGAAAACGACCGCCCAGTGGCCACATTGCTCTTCCAATGCCGTTTCAAGAACCAAAAATAGTTAAGCCTTTGCCATACTCTTTGTTCAGCATTGTCCCTAATCGCACAAGTGTTAATGAATATAATCTCGGCACTCTCAGGGTCACTCACGACTTCATCATATCCAGCGGTTTTCATAACCGATAAGACTATCTCCATATCATTGACATTCATCTGGCATCCATAGGTTTCTTGATAAATACGACCTTTAGGAAGGACCTCAGAGGATATGACACCACTACAAAGTAACAACACTAGTTAATCAATCATCAGGATTCAGGTCTACTGAGATGAATGTAAATTTGCTAAACTATCAAGATTATCTTATTCGGGTTATTTAAATCACAATAACCACATCAAAACAATTCAAAATTGAGATGAAATTTTAGCTTTCTACTGCAAAAATTGCAAAATTAAGCCTCAAAACAAGCAATAAAAAGTAGAAATTATATAAATCTGATCTGAATTTCAAATAACAAGAATTGGGATGGACTTACTCAGGTTGAACAGAATGATTATCGGAGGCGGTGATGGTGGTTGCTTGAGCTTGGGGGAGGAAATGGTGAAAGCTAGGGATAGTGGTCTTGTTAGCATCGTTGAAAGTGGAGAATTTTGTGGGGAGATGGAGGGAGAAAGGGTGGCGTTTTGGTGGGATACGGGGGGAGAAAACGAAGAAGTGATGGAGGGATGATGAAGAAATGAGCCTGTGATTGAAGGGATGCCTATGGAGTTTGATGCGAAGAGCAGAGTGAGGGTGAATGTTGAAGATGGAGGAGAGAGTGGCCGCCATGGGAGCTGAGAGGGTGTGTGTTTTACGGTGGGACGATGGGATTGGATAGGGAGGGTGGAATGGAAGCCCTCGTGCCCGTGGGTATGGATGGATGCTCCGGCCCGGTTAGACACTTAGACCCGATCCATCTTGTATTTATGATTTAAATAAGGTAATAGTAGTAGTGTCATAGACTAGACATGACAGTCAAACCCGAATCCAATTGAATATTTTAAATCTGACATATTTGAAACGGGTAAAGGGTTAGAGCATTTATAACCTATTTTTTATATATTTGTAAGTGTGTTTTTTATATAATAGAGAATAGTTATAAGCGGTTGTGAGTGCAGAATAGAGAACATGCTACTGTTCATCTCTATATTTGATAAAATACTATTTATCTCTATTAATATTTTAATATTTGTTCAAAGTGATTATGAGTAGAAGAGAGAGAATTTGTAATGATAAAGTTATAAAAAATATTATCTAATTGGAAATGAGAGAGAAAAAATAGTGATTTTTAGTGTGATTATAAAGATGAAGATGAGTAGTGGGTTGTGAATACTCTTAGAGCATTCACAGTGGAATCCTTAAAAATATGTGAGCGTGTTTGGTATATTATATGGAATGGTTTTGAGTGGTTGTGAGTGAAGTAGAGAGAAAATATTATTGTTGATTAGTAAATTTGAAGAATCACTGTTCAATCCCTATAAATTTTTTAATATTTTTAAAAATGTTTGTGAATGGATGGGAGAGAAAAAAATAATGATAAAAGTATAAAAAATATTATTTAATTGAAAAAGAGAGAAAAAAAATAGTGAGTTTTAATGTAATTATATAGATAAAGATAAATAATTTACTGTGAATGCTCTTAGACAAGCAGGTATGGGATTACTCTAAATTATTTTCATGGGTTTGGGACGGGTATAGGTTACATGATTTATTCATGTATCCGCTCCATTTGCCCGTTTACTTGATTATAACCCGAAATAATTTTTGTTATACTAATTATATTATATTATCTTCAAGTTATTTAGTCCTAATATTCCTCTCATCGTTCATTCTTATAATATCCTACACGAGTAGTTCGACAATTAGACTTTTGATTTTCCTTTGAACCCCAGCCACTATCAAAGAAAGTCAGCGAGACGTTAACAAATATATTTGGTCGAAAGAGATAGCTACAAAGAGATTTGGGCGAAATATAAAAGAGATACTCAATGGATATTATTCATAAAATTAACGGGTATACTCGATTACATGTGTATGCCTGATATATAACAATGATATACTCAACTAGTTTTAGGTCTGGTATGTGACGCACTTTTATAATGGGGTGTGAAGCTGGGATTACCTAAACATGTCTTAAACTCGCCTATTGACAACCCTATCTTAGACTCACACAATGATGAGAGAAAATAAAAAAATTTGTAAGAACTCGTATATTTGGCTAACCATATTTTATTGTTTTAACAAAATTTTTAAAAGTTGTACCAGACTGGTCGATTCAACCGTAAACCACCAGCACGTCTCATTTAAAGACCAAATTAATGGGTTTTATGTTTAATGACCCAAAAAAATATGCACATGAAACACACAAACCTTTTTTTTTTTTTTTTTTTTTTTTTTTAACTTTGAGCAAAAATTCTCCTTATGAGAAGGCAGTGACCTTATAAGCTCTTATCCACCTCGACTCGCAACTCTACTCACTAAAGATATTATCCTCAACTCAACGGTGTCCTCTCCTATGACCACCCATCACTACCTCCAAGCAAGTCTAATGATGGATTCAATCATGGGTTTTAATGAAATTGATGTTTACAAAACGAAATCTAAATCTATTATGGTGTTGATTTGGTCACAAGTCACAAAAAGATTGAAAAATCAGGTGTTTCTTAAGCAAAATCTATTTAAATTTATTATATAGCATGCACAGCCTCCTAAAACAACAATGATACTAGTTAAAAATTGTGATGTTTAGTGGCATATGATTGACCGTCGACCTTACATGTCTATATATATGAGTGTGTAATAAAATGAAATGTTTTCTTTAGAAAAATAAAAAAAATAAATCCTATTATAATAAATAACCAATCTAGCTTGTTACATATCGACGTATGATGAAGTTTACATTTTTGTTTCACGTCTCTCCTATTATATAATAAAATCTTGGGATGATTGTATTTATAAATTAACTGTCTAAAATAAAATCCTTATTATCCAAATAATTGATTAAAACTTAATTAATCATAATTTTTTTTTAAATTACGTCTTTATCTAAAATATAATTTTCCAATCTTAAATTTATATTACTTGTTACTATAATGCCTAAATCTTCACTAAAACTTATTTTTCACGATATAAATATCTAGACTATAAATTTAAAATAACATATTAAATTTATTCAACTTACATTGTTGATTTTTAACATAGTTACAGGAGTTAAATACGTTTTAGATCCCTAAGATTTTTTAAAAATTATCATTTGAATCTGAAAGTTTTAATTTTATAATTTGCAAAAGGTTTCATTAAAATTTTCATTTAAATCCATTTAATTATACCTAACTAACAAGTTAACTTTTTCTGTTAACTTTCAAAATTGAAAGTTATTTTAGTCAAAATAATCATAAAATAAAAAACCATCCCACGCGATGATTTTTATGCATTTAGTCACTTTTGGTAATTGTAGTTATGATTTGACTTCATGATAGTCTTTGGAGTGTTTTTTGTATTGATAAGTCATAAATTGTCAATATAAAAAAATACAGATTCAAATCTATGTTTAAATTGTTAATAAATAATGACTCATACCAGTTAGGATAAAAAATTAAAATTCCTTCAAGTCAAGATATGAAACCTTTAAAAGTTAACGGGAGTTATAGTATAAATCTGTTTCACCATATCTTTTTTCATTTAGACGTGTCAAGGTTTCTACTCGAGCCACCTTGATCTGATGCCATTGACTGTTAATATTTGTATCAAGATCTTATCTTATTAAATAAAAATCGACTGTGATAAAAAGAAGATTTAAAAGAAGTGGTTTATTTTCATAAAAATCAAAGTGATGTTATTTCATCAGTAAAAAATTCAGGCCTCGTAATATCTGAGCACTGTATTTAAAGTGATGGAACAAACATGAAAAAAGATGATAGTTGAAAACAATTTTTAAATAAATTAAAAAAAACGATAATAAAAGCGGATGATAGATCACCACTCATTATTTACGAACATAAAGATCGGGTAACCAACGTCGAAATAAACTTGCATTTATATAAACACATACAAGAAAAAGATAAGAACTTCACAACCTTGCTATGGCTACTCATCAACGTGAAGCCCTATTATTATTATTTTTATTATTATTACTATCACTTACTATCTATATTATATATGTAAAGTAACATATTATACACGCATTTATCTTCATTTCTCTCTCTCTTAACATGCATAATTCTATTAGTGATGTCCCGGCAGCTTCTCTTTAATCTTCTCCTTTATCCCTTTCTTCTCATGACTATCTCCATAACCATGGCCACCACCGACATCGGTTGTAGTACTATGTTGCTGTTCATCGGTACCATAACCGACTCCAGCTCCCGTGCCAATGCCACCACGGGAGCCTGGCTCGGTTCCTAGACCCTGGTAACCGGTTTGACCGACGGAACGACCACCCGAGGTATAATCAGTTCCCGCGCCACCCGTGGGACGGCCCACGGTAGCACCCAGCCCCTGGTGGCCGGCCTCTTGTCCCCGGTGAAGATCACCGGCGCCAGGCTCTGTACCCAGGCCCTGGTAACCGGTCTGACCGACAGAACGACCACCAGAGGTATAATCTGTTCCTGTCCCTGTGCCCACTGTGGCGCGACCTACATTAGTACCCAACCCTTGGTGCCCAGCGGCACCATAAGTATCAGTTCCTTGTCCGCGGTGACGTTCACCGTGTCCAGGATCTATACCCATGCCCTGGTAACCGGTTTGACCGGTGGAACGACCACCGGAGGTATAACCCGTTCCTGTGCCCCCAGTGGCATAACCTATATTAGTACCCAACCCTTGACCTAGTTCTTGATGACGAGTCCCACGTTGGCCTTCAAAACCGGTTTCCATACCCATGGTCCCACCTTTAGTGGGACCACCTTCAGTACCCAGACCCTGGAAACCGGTTTGACCGGTGGAACGGTCACCAGAATCATAGTCTGCTCTCGTGCCCTCAGTGGCACGAGGGATGCTACCGATCCCTTGACGGGCATCGGTACCATAAGTACCGGTTCCCGTTCCTCCTCCCTGGTGATGACCGGTGGAAACGTAATCACCCAAAGTCGTCCCACCGGTGGCGGAATGGATTGGGTTGCGCTGCTCACCAGTGTGACGGAATTCACGTTCAACCCGGATACCGGTGTCGGTTTGAACTACGTTTCCCTGCTCATCAATTTTTCGAACAGGGTTTCCTTGTTCGTCGATCTGTGTAACCTCACGTCTATACTGTTGTTGAGCCATCTTTTTACGGTTATAATAAAGGTTCAAAGGTACAACTTTCACTTGGTATATATCTACTTTTGGTGGTCTTTTGATGAATGTGATGAGGGTATATCTATCTATGGGTAGAAAACCTAGAAAGTGATATGAACAGATGATGGTATACGTGGTGAAATTGAGATGCAGGCTTGAGAGATAATAAGCATACACGTGTGGCAAACTTTTGGGCTTTGCATACCGCTTTAGATGCGTTTGAAGCCCAAGGGAACATCTGTCATATGCAAGTCGGTTGATACTTTTGTTGATACTATCCGTAACGCTCAAAAACATATTTAATCACTTGTCACAACTAAGATATATTACTTTAACTTGGTGGTGATCAATGAAAACATGACTTTAGTTTTAAATATAGATGTGATTATTTGGACACCCCCAATTTCAAATCAACACCTTGGATTTTTATATGGGTCGTATAGAATAATACACGTCGTATGGGGGTCGTATAGAATCATACACGTCGTATGGGGGTCGTATAGCCTTATATGGGGGCCGGGGAGTATAACTTCTCTGACATACCCTTGGATTTTTCTCGCAGTTAGTGTCAAAATTTGCTATACACGTCGTATAGCTCTGTATGTGTCGTATAGGGGGTCATATAGAGCTACATGAGGCATATAGCCCTCTGACAGCCCCCTAGAATTTTCCTCTTTTCAATGTCTTCAACCCTATATGCCCCGTATTGTGCTATACGAGGCGTATAGCCCTCTGACAGCTCCCCAGAATTTCCCTATTTTCAATGTCTTCGACCTTATACGCCGCGTATGGTGCTATACGAGACATATAGGGGGTGTCGATCTATAATGTGGGGTGCCTGTATATTAGGGGGTGTGGTGGTTGGTCGGCAACGACTGTGTTGTAGTTTGTTTAGGGTTTTCTTGGAAGAGTGAATAGAGAGAGAGAGGAGATACTTCTGGTTCATTTTTATGTTCTTAATTTTTTCTTTAAATAACAAGGAAGTTTGAGTAATTAATATTTTTAACTTCTATTAGTAAAATAACTAAAGTATCCTTGTAGTTAATGGAATTACATAACGATGTTAGTGACTTGGAGTAATTGAGATGGATTGTGAACCACAAGAAGTAAAATTATGATTTTAAAACCTTTGGATGAAAATCATTATTTGGGATAAACCAAAGGAAGCAAAAACAAAGTTTACTTTTGATTATTTAAATTAGTTATAGATTAACTATTTAAGAGTCCATTAAAAGAAAATTAGGTTTAATTTTTGGAGATCTATATATGTGGAGTTAATTCATTAGATGAAAGAAGAGCACAACATAAAACCCTAGCTACCATCCTCCCCAGTTTAGTCGGCCGGATTGTTTAACTATCGAGATTCTTTTATACCAAAAATAATAATAGTGTTGGCTAAATGTACGCTCCTAACTCAAGTAGATTAATTTATATTCTAATTTCTTATTTGATCAAATGCAAATTAATTCAATTATAGAAAAATGGTATTGATAACCCTAAAATCACCGACTAACTCAGAACCAAGTACACAATAATAATGAAATAACATAGGAAATTAGTTGAAATAAAGCTCAGGAAATACATTACGAAAATCCAAAAATCCCATTATTTTAACTTATAGAATTAAGTAGTAGTTACCTGGAATCTTTAATGTCAAGTGTCTTTTTGTTAGTTCCTAAGATGCTGTGTCCTTAAATGTTGTCTGTATTCATATTCCTTACATCATACAATTGTTTAATCAGAGGAATATAATATGGTCATAGATAAAATACACAATGTACATAAAACAACAAACCAATACATCATTATATACACACACATATATATATGATCTTTATGTTTTTAGCCTTCCAAAATCTGTATAATATTGTGTTAGAACATGATGATTTTGCAAATGGAGGAGCTTCATTTACTTGTAAAGAACAACCTTGACATAATCTTGGCTGTAGTCCTCTCAGGGTTGGTCACAAGTTTTGTTACCAAGAAACTAAAGAACTCATCCGATGCGATTCCTGGACGCCTTGGGCTTCCGTTTGTTGGTGAAACATTTTCGTTTCTATCGGCTACTAATAGTACGAAAGGATGCTATGATTTTGTTCGCCGTCGGAGGCAAATGTAATCGTTCTATTTCTCATACATGTACTTGTTTTCATGTTGTTCTTCCTCTACCTAAAAACAAACATGTCAAACTAGAAAACTCTAGGCTTGATCTAGATACTAGAGTTGGAAAATCAAAAAATATAGATAACATAAAAAGATAAAGATTATTGTTGTTGCAACTGGCTTTTGTAGTTATCATGTTTAATATAAGGAGAAAAGGTATTAGCTTTTTAGCTTAGAAATGATTATTTATGCTTTTTCTTTTCAAAATATTATGTACCTTTTTGAAATGATATTGGAACTATACATACAGGTATGGAAAGTGGTTCAAAACAAGACTGTTTGGCAAAGTTCATGTATTTGTCCCAAGTGTTGAGGGTGCAAAAGCAATTTTGACAAATGACTTTCAGTTATTCAACAAAGGGTATGTTAAATCAATGGCAGATGCCGTTGGAAAGAATAGCTTACTTTGTGTACCCGTTGAGAGTCATAAACGAATCAGACGCCTTCTATCTGGTCCTTTCTCCATGGATTCTTTGTCGAAATTCGTTCACAAGTTCGATAAGTTGCTCTCTGCAAGATTAAAAAAGTTGGCTGACAGTGGCAAGTCTTTTGTGGTTCTTGATTTCAACATGAAGGTAGCCACCAGTGTCACTTTTTCGAAACATATTTTCACTTTTCGAATCTTTTTGTTGACGTTTGATGATTCAGATAGCATTCGATGCGATGTGTGAGATGCTGATGAGCATCACTGATGAATCTTTGCTGCACAAAATAGAAAAAGACTGCACAGCTATCTCTGATGCAATGCTATCTTTCCCAGTGATGATTCCAGGAACCAGATACTACAAAGGCATTAAGGTAGTTAAAATTCAGGTATTTCATGTTTGTCAAACTTCATTGAGATTTTATTTGTAACCAAATGAGAAATTTTAATGCAGGCGCGCGAAAGTCTCATGTCATTTCTTGAAGAAATGATTGCAAATAGAAGAAGTAGCAAAGAGCCTCATGAAGACTTCTTGCAGTCCATGTTAGATAGAGATTCATTTCCTGATGATGAGAAGCTTGATGATTCAGAGATTATGGATAACATGTTGACATTGATAATAGCCGGGCAGACGACCACTGCAGCTGCAATGATGTGGAGTGTTAAGTTCTTAGATGAGAACAAAGATGTCCAAAATAAGCTGAGAGTAAGTAATTATTAACAATAGTACATTTCCCAACTTATGTCATCAAGAATAACATTTGGTACGCGAAAGTAACAGCATACAAGTGATATTACAGGAAGAACAGTTGTCGATACTTAGAAATAAACCAACAGGAGATTTACTTTGCCTCGAGGATCTTAACAAGATGTCATATGGCTTAAAGGTTACAAGCTAGTTTGTTTTGTTTTTCTTGTTTTATGCATATCAAATGAATAACCTTCTGAACTTGATCTATGACTTATGGAGCGTTTTCAGGTTATGAAGGAGACGTTAAGAATGTCGAATGTGTTGCTATGGTTCCCTCGTGTCGCACTTGATGACTGCAAAGTTGAGGGTAATGACTTATTTCAATTCTTAATAGTGAGAAAGAAAAATCTCACACAAAACATGTGTAGACTGTAGGCTAGCTACTTGCTTATATCAGGAAGAATATGATTAGTTAGAGTTTATTGCAATAATCCTTAACTTAGTTAGAAGAAATGATTTTATTAGATTTTCTTTGTAAAAATTGCAATACCTGACATATTTTCATTATTATATAGCTTAAGGTTGATACTGTTAATGCAGATTTTGAGATAAAGAAAGGATGGCATGTTGATATTGATGCTACTCACATACACTATGATCCAGAAATTTACAAAGATCCATTGCAGTTCATTCCATCAAGATTTAATGTATCAAAATGCTCATCTAATTTTTTTTTTTTTTTTTTTTAAACAAACTATATATAGATGAAGCTCAAGATATATAATGAAACTGAACCTGTGTTTTTTCAGGAAGCACAGAAGCCATACAGTTACATACCTTTCGGATCAGGGCCGAGGACATGCTTGGGAATTAATATGGCAAAGGTGACAATGTTGGTGTTCTTGCACAGGCTAACAAGCGGATACAAGTGAGTTTTCAGTATGAATTATTATCGACCAATAAGCCATTGTTTGGATTATTGAAATCTAATGTACAGTTTTCGCTTATTTTGCGAAGGTGGACGGTTGAGGATCAAGATCTTAGCCTAGAAAAGAAATCTCACATCCCTAGACTGAAGAGCGGCGTGCCAATAACACTAACAACTTTAAAAGATGACAACTGAAAAGAAAATTTTACGTCGCACTTGATGTTGTTTTATCGTTTTGTGAATGCCCACCGGTGGGTCGTAAGATACATAAATAGGTTGTCGTGTCCATTCTATTAAGTTCGAAGTTCATTCTGTTCTTGTATGTCTAAGGTTATCAGTCTAAGTATTTGCTCTTTAAACTTGATGAAGATGTCATTTGAATGAACATAAAGATCTCATAAAAGAAGTTAAAGAAATGGAAGTATAGTCATTATATTTTTGAGTAAACACGAACACAAATGGTCTCAATCCTTCATTTTTAGACGACGACGACCATCGCAGCAGCTGCTGCTAAACAACAACAACAAAAAGAACAAGAAGTAAAATGTTTGTTTAATTATTTTATTTATGGTTGTAAATGTGTACGGTTCATGAATTGTTCGACGAGAAGTTCGTTTATGTCTGTTCGTTAAATAAATGAACGAACTTGAACAATGAGTTTCATTCCGTTTACAGCCTTAATTTTATTAAGTGTTCACTTTTAGAACTATTGTTACTTTGTTAGTACTAATCATCTAGTAATTAGATGTAACGTTTACATGGATAAAAAAGTATTTTTCTATAAAATACATGTTAAAAAATAATAATTTAATGCTTTACATATGCATTTATCGAGAATTCAAATAAAAATCCAACTAGACGATAGCATAAAGATAAATACCTCCTTGACAATTTGCTAATCCTCTCTAGGTATAAAATGCAAATTTGAAAAACTTAGAAATCGATTTGATTTGATTAGAAATCAATAACTCGATATTCGATTTGCATTTTCAAATTCGAATTCAATTCATATGTTCATGGCCGAATTTGATTCGAAGCCTTTTATTAAAATCGAATCGAATTTCAAATGAATGATTTTTTATTCAAATCAAAGTTTGATTTAAAAATATAACTTATAATTGCACATATGTACACATATAATATACTTATATATTTTGTATTTTAAATTCATATTTTAATTTATGAATGTAAAAAGATTATTATTATTTTGTTTTGAACTTTTATCATCTGAAATGTTTAAATTTATATTTAGAATGAAAGGTTTATTGTTCTGAAATTATAGTTAAAATAACTTTTTTGAACTTATTGGAATTGGAATTGAATTTGACATTCAAATCCAATCACTTTTGAAATTATTTTCGAATTCGATAGCTATCTTCAAATACAGTTACAAGAAGTAAAAATTTGAATCATTCTATTCGATTAACTCAAGAATTCAAATTTTGATTCGTTGAACACCCCCTAATCCTCTCGAATCCTATTCCATGATATATCGTTTTTGGCTACTTTTAACATCTAATATGTCAAATTATGTATATTTTAAAGACAACGAATTTAGTTTCATTACTTTTCTGAATATGTATTCAAGTTTTGATATTTAACACTATATTAGCTTGAATCACAGCCATTGAAAATTCACCGTCGACATGTTTTCATAGTATGTACACTATCATAACCCATGTACATACCCATCGGAATCTATCTCTTTTCAACCACAGACTAAGTTCACAAAGACTACAGGAAATATGTTAATGGAGAGAATTTTTTATGGCGGTGATTCAAGCCAATATGGTGTTAGATCTTAAGGATATAGAGACTAAGTTCAAAAATGGAGTGAATGCCATTGATGAGTAGAAAGCAACAAAAACATCAAAAATGGTCTTTTTAGAACCTCTGCTGAGAAAATTTCCCCATAAAATCCTTTATTCGCATAATATCAACTGTGTTAACATTACCTCCATTCATAAAATCTCTCATTTTATTTTCAGGAACTAATAAGAATGAAGATTCTTGCGGGATAGCACCATGAGCTCGGCAAAAGAAATTTGTGTTAGTGAATGGCAATTGAGAAACAAAACTATAATTGTGATATCAACAAGGATTTGTCTTCTTACCCTTCTATCTACAATCTACTTTATCTAAATACTTGCATCTCATTTCTAGTACTTATAAAAACTCATTAAATAGTAGTCAAAAACTCATTAGATAGTAGTCTTCAGTCTAAGACCTTAAATGAGAATCATTACATAACTAGAAACTATATGAATATTTATTGTTCCATAAATGAATCATTTTGTATCCCTTAAATCATATTAGTTCTTAATTATTTAGAGATTGTTTGGTACTTATGGTTATAGTGAGAAAGGTTCCTAAAAAAACTAAAAGTCATGCGAAAACCAAAAAAAACTATGGATATCACTTGCATAATTTATAACTTTTTTGTTCTTTGAAATGTTAAAAGTGTTTTTAAGTGTTTATTATATTTTTTTTTGAACATACATATGGGAATACATGCGGAAATGAAGAGGGTACGAATACGTAACACTATGTCAAATGAAAAATTATTACATATACGTAATTTATGTGTGACGTATATGTAAAGCTATCTTACGGTTTTCATTTGACCCTTACCCTTATGTATATATACACCCACACATATATAGAAAGCAGGGATAAAAAAAATCTATAAATATTGTGACTTGTTTCATTCGTTTTCTCTAGTTTTCACATAATTATGTAGTTTTCTTATGAACCCTCCACTATAGTTATATACAACTAAAGGGTGAGTGGGTGACAAGAGGGATTTCAAGTGACCATGTTTCGATGCTTCATAAATCATCAAGAACAAGGAGGAATACCTAATCAAACTCATTGAAAGAACATGCAATCCATCAAAAAAGGTCAAAACATATTATCAACATTCATATGTAGCAATAGTTAGAAAAAATTAGGGCCTAATTTGATTTCTGAAGATAAAGGGAATTCATGAAATTTGTTTGTTCTTTCTACGCCAATTTCATGTAGACCCTTAAAAGTTGTAACAATGGCTAAAAGGCAAGGACTAAAAGACTATATGACAAAGATATAGAAAGAATGCTTACATTTTTAGGAGGTTGAAACTCCCACATTATACTTATAAGAGAACAAACACTAATACACTCAAACAATTCAGCTCCTAACATAATTAACGCGCTTACCTGTTTTCTTCATCGTCTCAGCGTATCCAGCAAATATATCAGAAACCTCTAACTTACCTTCCAATCTCATCTTCTGAGCCAACTCCTCAAGAATGTTAGGTTTACCAGCCCTAGAAAAATCAGCTGCAAACTTACTGTAATCAAGTTGAGGCGGCTTCATGCCTTTCTCTATCATTTCTTCAAGATACTTGCATGCCTCCAATAATCTTCCTTGTCTCACAAGTCCACCTATGAACACAGTATACGAATTATCATCCGGACAAACCCCTTTTCGGCTCATTTCCTCCCAAACTGCAAGACCCATGTCATAATTTTCGTTCCTGAAGAAAGATTTCAACAACATGTTGTAAGTGTGAATGGTTGGTTCAATGCCATTATGAATCATCTTCTTGTATATTCTCACTGCATCATCAGGCATTTGGCGGTTGGCCATTAACTTGATCAGAGCATTATACATCCTGCCATCAGGTGGGCATCCGTTTTCCTTCATCTCCTTCAACAATCCATAAACTTTATCCATCTGCTTTTGGTTTCCAAACCCTGTGATCAAACATGTGTAAACTGCAGTGTCTGGCTTGCAGCCATAAGTACGCATGTTTTCATAGTACTCGACAGCATCTTTCATCCGTTTTTGCTTGCATAGATCCCTAATCATGATCGTATAGCTTCTCTCATTAGGAGATGGACCCTTTGCTTTCATGACTTCAAACAACTTAACAGCATCAGACCTCTTGTGGACCTTTAACAACCCTTCAAGCATGGTGTTATAAGCCACAATATCAGGGTTCAAACCCTTGTCTATCATCTCATTCCACACCTTCCCCGCCTCTAATAAATTCCCAACTTTACACCACCCGTTGAGCAAAACCGTGTACGTCTGTATATTAGGAGTAAACCGACCTTTCAACTTCTCAAACAAAATCTGAGCTTCCTTCCCAAGCTTCGCCCTACCAAGATTATCAAGCAAACAGTTAATGCTACCAACCCCAACTCTGAAATTGTGTTTCTTCATCAATTCAAAGATTCCAACTGCTTTCCTCCTTTGTTGCGCAGCTGCAAATGATTTGATACAAATCTGAAACGTCTCTAGTGTAAGCAATCCTTTTTCACCAATTTCATCGAGCAAAGATACCATAGTCTCAAACTGTTTTGTCTTCCCAAGTATACTCATCATCATGTTATAAGTTCTTGAATCATGGCTAAACCCTGGTTGTCGCCCCGCCCACGAAAAGAACCTAAAAGCTGGTCGTCTAGCGTGTCTAAACCTCTCCAACACATCCAAAACCAGATCATGAGTCAAGCTAATCCCACAATCATCCAACACAGCTTCCATATTTCGATCCAACGCAAACAATTCTTCGATCACATTACATACCCTTTCTACTTCCTTCTCATCTGCTAAAGACCTCACGCGTACAAACTCATCGCCTTCAGCACCTTCCCCTTCGGATTCACCATCCAAATTCACATCTCCACAAAACCCCCTAATTTGAGAATCCGAATTTTTCAAAATACCAGCATTCTTCAACTTATTTGAAGCAAGTGAGAAAACTGAATGCACATGATTGACCAACACTCTAGGGTTCATAATCATTACCCTACTTGAAGGCGAATTTACACGAACAAACCTAGGGTTTAGATCTACTAGCATTTCTTCTTGTACAGAAGAGATCCAAGAGGAGTATGGCAGAGTAAATGGAACTTGACAGTGAGTATAATCGAGAGTACTATCATCACAAGCATGAAGCATACGAGACAAGGGCAAAGAGCTACCGTTAAGCCTGAGCATTTCCCTTCGAAAGGGTTGTCGTCTTCCTCGAGGCGGCGTTGGGTCTTGTCGTCGGTGAATGATAGAGCATACGCCGGCGGTGGTCCGGTGGTAGATTCCGCCATTGTTGAGCTTCAATTGACGCGAAATTGAAGGGTGGTTGAGTCTAATAGCCATTGAGCTCCATGAAAATGGTTCGATCTAGAGGTTGCGGCAGAGATGGTGATTGTATGATCTGTTGGATTAGCCTATTTGTATATGGCCCATATGACTATAGAACTATAGAAGTATGTACATTGGGCCGACTTATAGTTCTTTCGATTATTAGGATAGAGGTGCACAATTGGAGTTATGGGTTTGAACCGGTTTCGGTTGAAATCATTCGGTTAGGTTGAGAAATAGTCAAATCTGCTATCGTTGTTTATCAAGTTGTCACTGATGAAGACATTCTACTGATGAGGTTAATAAGAGATGAAATATGAAAAAGATGTATCTTTTTCATATTTAAAGTAGAATTTTATTGTCTTGTTAGTTACCGTAAAAAAATGGTTTGAATCTTGTAAATGTTAGAAATAGTTGGTTTATAAAGTAATAAAGAAATATGACTGAAGTAGTGATTAATAGTGACATTATCTTCTTTTAACTTTATTCTAACCGTTATATTGATTAAGATCGTCAGGTTTATTATTTGCCAATCAAACAAAATATTTGATAGTAGAAACAATATTTGGGAAAAACTTAAGAAAACCAAATACGAAACTTGTTTTTCACCATCGGCCTAGGAAAGAGTGTTTGTGTTACATGTGTTAATGGCACTCGCCTTTCGGCATCATTAAACAACATAACATTTGTAGTGCCACAAGTCGCGCTTCTTCAAGCTCATTACTTCAATGTCAAATGAGTGTTTAAAGTTGATTTTTTCGATAATCTTTCGAAGGCTTTTAACTACACTGATGCCCCCCTCATAGCAAATATTTTTACTACTAAGGGGACACGAGTGAGTAAAATCGCCTTCAATTCGACCGTTGAACTTGTCATACAAGATACCAATTTGTTGAGCGTTGAATCGCACCCGTTTCACCTTCATGGTTTCAATTTCTTTGTGGTTGGAACATGAATTGGTAACTTCAATCCTACAAAGGATACAACCTAGTATAACCTGATTGACCCTCCAAAGAAAAATACTGTTGGTGTTCCTCCTGGTGGTTGGGCCGTCATTCGATTCAAAGATAATAATCCAGTATCAATTTTAATACAAAGTAAAAAACAACGCATATATCCTCTTTAGTAGAGAAATCTACTATTTAACCATGTTTTTAACTTTAACTACTTTTTTAACCATGTTTTTAACTTTAACTACTTAAATAGATCAAACATACTTGTATTCTAACACTTAAAACAAAAACATGTACCTGTATTATACGATTTTCATAGTTCTCAACACAAAAACAACACCAAGTGCATGTTTGGGATTGCTTATTTTCTCTTTAGTTTTGATTTATTAACTTCTGAAAAGTTAATAAGTCAAAAAAAGTGTTTGGCAAACCTAAAAGAACTTTTCAAACTGATTTTTTATATAGGGTAAAAAAGAGATTTTGAGAAGTAAGGAGGTGGTTACTTATTGACTTTTGAAAACTCCTTTTGATTCAATATTCCATTATACCCCTTTACTATCTTCTATTAACTCCTATCGTTTTTAAAATCATGTTTTTTTTTTTTTGTAATTTTACAACATTTTAGTTTATAAGGTAATCCAAACATTTTTTTAAAAACTTATTCTGAAAAATCATAAGTCAATAAATTTTTTTTGTTAAAAGTTCTTTTCAATTAAAATAAATAATCCCAAACATGACCCAAAGATGAGTTGATTTCAAATCTAAAAAGACAATTAAAATGTTATATCTACTTTGTTCTTAAGGTCATTTTGTTGTGTCACACTCCCTCGTCTTCAAGACTTCATCATAAGAAACCCCTCTCGATCGGAAGATCAGCAGCTTTTGCGTAATGGGGACTTTAGGAAGAGCAATCTACGTCGTCGGATCATGGATCCGTGTAGCTGGTCAAGCAGTTGATCGTGTTGGCTGCAGCCTTCAAGGAAGTCACCTCTTTGAAGAACGAGGTAAACCCTCACTAATTACTCTATCCCTCTAATTCGGAACCCCATTTGCCCTAATATCATCTATTTGATGTTGCTTCTTTATGTATTATTGCTAAAGCCATCGAGAGCTCAAACAATTTAGGGCTTGAATTGAAATGATGCCTTGTGCTGTTTACTGAGTTTGAATTGGTTCTTCAGATAGTCTTGTTTGCTGGGAGTTTTGATGATTGTTGTATGAATTTGATGTTTTATGTACATATAAGTAAGCAAGTGACTGGGATGTTGCAAAGTTTGAGCCTTTTGTTTTCTTTTTGAGATTTTGTATTGTTTATATGTGGCTTCTTTTGGGTTATGAATCAAATCAAGTGATATTTAACATACAGAAGGGTTGCTGCGCGCACTAGACGGGTCTTTTTGGTTTTTGCTGTTTATGGTTTAAGATAACATATGGTACATAGGGTAATGAATCTATTGCAGTTTATAAATGGGTTGCATTGTTGGCTTTTATAACTGCATATTATATGTGCATCTTAGTATCTTACCATATCCCCTATCATTGATTCTTATGAATAAGGCGATGTGATTCTGAGTGATCGTGTAGTGAACATTTTTAATGGGAGTAATGACCAGCGAAGGTAGTAATATAGTGATTAGAAGTGAGCCAGGCACGCATCTACTGTTGAGCCTGAGGTAGACGCGGAAGACGGGTGTGTTTGAAAAGTGCACAAGAGGTGTGTGCCTTCGTGTTATTTGGGCTTTATACACATGATCAGTGTTTAACTTGGGTAGAATTAATGTAATACATAGATATCTTGGAATTTTAATCGGATGTTTTTAGAAGGTTTTTTAAAAGTTTGATATTAGTTGGATGATTAGTTGCTAATTATGTTAGATTTTTTTTTTTTTAATTTCGGGGGTACTGTTAAATTTGAATGCCTATAGTATATTGTTTATTATTGCACTTGTTTTGCACCTAGGCAACATGCAAGTTTTTTTTTTTTTTTTTTTTTTTTTTTTTTTTTTTATTTTTTGTAATATGTTTTTCTTTTAGCTTTCATAAGTATTCCATTCTCGCGTCCCATTTTATTTGAGTAATTATTATGATTACATAACCTTTGTTCTTCAAAATGCTTAATGAACAGTAGAAAATGACAACAATAAGATTAACTCACGGATTGCGCTTGGCAACTTGCTTATGAACTTATCATAATAACATATGGTCATATGAACACATAAATAATATTCATGTACCTAGAATAAGATTATTTTCATCTTCCATCTAGAATTTGTTCAGTTGTTCTAAAATGGTTGGTTTTGAGTGATTAAGCCACCTTTTATCGTGATTTTTACCATACTCATATTAAGTTTTTAAGCTCCAAATAGGCAAATACTATTTATGCTATTTTGAACTATTAAATTCAATTGTCTTTCTGACCTATATTAAATCTACATTTAGTGTCTAGGCACCGAACGTTGATGAGTTTATTTGATAAAAACCCGGTGGTGGACAAAGATGCATTTTTGGCACCTGGTGCTTCTGTCATTGGAGATGTTCAAGTGGGGCGTGGCTCGTCTATTTGGTACGGATGTGTTCTTAGAGGTAAGCAATGCTATGACAAATATCTTTGTATTATCCTATTGGCAACCTAAATGCTCCCTTAATCTATTTTTATCATTTTCCACTTTGCCGATGCTTGTAAATTTTGTTGTCTGCTCACTGTTGTTTACTTTTTTTACTTGATCTATGACATCTGAAACTATCAGTAGTCGGTAAAGGTGGCAAACTGGGTGGGTTGCGTCAGACGGGTTGGGTGTCATATCAAAACGGTTTAGCAGCGAAGACATTTTTTAGGATGGGTCCGGTTGAGCAGCAAAGAGTTTTCAGATAGTTTTTTTTATAAATAGTTATTGAGTTACATATGATTACAATATATGTTATTACAATAGTAATCAAAATTCTAATAAAGTGATTTATTTAGGAGGCCGCAAGCATTAGAAGCAATGTTTATCTAACCGGAGCATATGGTTGTCTTATTGGTCCACTAGTCGGACCAGTTTTAGAAACAAGATGACATCAAGGATAATTTGTATTATACTTTCTTTTTTCTTTCTTTTTAACATGAGGTCCATCTGCAGGTGATGTGAACAGCATCAGAGTTGGATCAGGAACGAACATCCAAGACAATGCTCTTGTCCATGTAGCCAAATCCAATATAAGCGGGAATGTTTTGCCAACAATAATAGGCAACAATGTTACTATAGGTGAGTAAAGTGCTTTATTTGGTTATTTGCATGCCTGCCATAATTTGGTGATGAAAAACTGTACACACGCAGGTCATGGTGCTGTGTTACATGGATGTACTGTTGAAGATGAGGCTTTTGTTGGCATGGGTGCCACGTTGCTTGATGGAGCTTATGTCGAGAAAAATGCCATGGTTGCTGCCGGAGCCCTTGTTAGGCAAAATACGCGCATTCCTTTTGGAGAGGTTTGAAGCCTTTCACTGTCTTCTATATATGGCAAATTGAGCGAGTCAGGCCGATTGAGTTGACCAAAAACACTTTTTGTTCATTTTTGGTTTGTGAACCATCAAGTGTCTCAAGTATGATTACAAAACTTTTATTACTATCAATAATAATCATTTTTTGAATAAGGTGTATTTTAAGATGTCTTATGTTTGAATTCAATGTTTAGCTTTTTTACTTTTCTAGGTATCGAGCGTGTGATCTTTCTAGCTTCTCTTTATTTTGTGCATAGGTGTGGGGAGGCAATCCCGCCAAGTTCATGAGAAAGCTCACAGAAGAAGAAATAGCCTTCATTTCACAATCAGCAACCAACTACACCAACTTAGCCTTGGTTCATGCTGCTGAAAACAATAAGGGCTTTGAAGAAATTGAGTTGGAGAAGACACTTCGCAAGAAGTTTGCCCGAAAAGACGAAGAATATGATTCAATGATTGGTGTGGTTCGTGAAACACCCGAGGAGCTTACCTTACCTGATAATATCCTACCAGATAAGGCGCAAAAGGCTGTATCTTAAATTGGTTAGTTTTTACTCGTTACAGGCTCACGAAACATTTGTTTTTTTTTTCAATTATGATCAATAATTATACAGGGCCAGGCTCTGAAGTTTTTTTGATCCTTAAATCATGGAGGGTAATGCTTCTTTGCCATGTTTGTTGACTCTGGTCAATGGTCAACATCTTGTTTTGATTTATAAAGATTCTAAGAGAGATTGTTAATGCTTTAATGGAACAAAAATCCATGTATTTCTATAGTTAATCATAAGGTTTGTGTTTCTTTGACCAATTTGGACTTCAGTATGTTACTACAAATAGCATTTTGATTTTTGTTATTCCATGAATGGACACCTGTAAATGGTGCAGAAGGTGGATGAAAGAGCTCCTCCACCAATAACTTAATGTTGTAACTTTAAATTTTATTTTTTTACGATCAATAATCCATATGCATAATGCATTGAGTGTGAAGTGGGAAGGAAAACGTGATGTTAGGACCAAGGGACCGTTTGTTTCAACCTTTTAATGGTTCAGATGTGTGAATGGTTTAACACTTAATGGTTCAGAGTGTTTGTTTCGTGAGCATATGTCTGAATGGTTAAACATTTTTGCCTCTAATTGGTTAAGCATTATATTGAGTCTGAATAGTTAATAGCTTTTATCTAAATTGGTTAGACATTTGTTTTTGAATGGTTAAGCAATATACTAGCTTTTAATGATTCAGACTTCTTACTGGTTTAGACATTTTAGCGATTTAACATTTATTCAGAAGTTGTCTGACAGCCTCTAACTCTAAGATTTGATGATATATCAAGCACTAAGGGGTTGTTTAACTTTTTAACCAAAAGCATAAATATATGGTGTTTTTTTTTTTTTTTTTGTTTTTGTTTTTGTATAACAACTCATAATCTACTCTTATTAACCATAAGATTTGAATCATACAATTTGAATCCTCCTGAATCAATATTCGGAAGAGCAATCAGCTTTCATCCTCTAGAATAAACAAATTGATTGTTCCAAATCTCTAATTGTTTATCGGGTGCACAAGACTATCTCTTAAAATAGTGTACGGATGATAAAGATATCATGTTCCTTTTGTTTGAAAATTAAAAGATAAAAAGAAGGAATATGAAAGTTAGATAGAACAAAATAACGGTAAATAAAGGTATGTTGATGTTCATTTTTAAAAGCTTGATGATTCAAATCATGTTATGGACATATGATTTAGATTGAGTTGGCTTATAGTGTGTACCCTAATAAATTACATTTTTTTTTAACGACTCCTGAAGAAGTAGTCTGGGTACATATCCTGATATGGTGTAATTTAAAGTAATTTAGAAGTAATAATAAGATAGGTTTGTTATTAAAAAAAATTAATCGATATTAAATATGTAACACATACTAATGATTTTTAGCTTAAGTGGTAATGGTGATGTATCCAAAATACATAAATATGAGGAGATTTTGGTTTTAAGTTTCACTCTAAATAAAAATACTCAGAGTTAAATTATGGGGTTTTTTTTTTTTTTTTTTTTTCAGTTATAGGTTTTTTCCTGACGGATTAACTAAGACACAAATAAATAAGTCTGACTAAGATAACACCTATCATCCTTAAATGAGTTATATATTTGCCGTTAAAAAAAATATGTAACACATTTTCAAATGACATTTCAATCGATATTATCAAATATGCAATGCATTTTCAAATGACGTGATGGTCTTGCCATTTGGCATCTTGTAATTGGACTAAAACCTTTTTTCAGTGTGTTTTTTTATAATAATTAAAGACTTTTAAATTGGATACCTAAAAATGGTAAAGACGAGGAAGTAATAATGTTATATTAAAATATGTATGTGTTTGTTTTCGCATTGAAAACGTACTTTTAATTGAACTTAGAATTTATAATGTTATGGATAACATGACAATAAAAAAACATAATGAGACATTGTGTTATTTGTCGTTGTTTTTAATATTCTAAATTAATTAGTTATTAATTTATTATTTTTTTTACATATTAGAGATACAAAACAATGTTATTCCACCATTATATTTTTTTAAAATCATTTTGGAAAAAAACGTAATAGTACTAAGAAAAACACAATAACTAATAAAACGACACAATAAATTGTACTAAAGACACAATGGCGAGATATGAGATTAAAAAAGTAAATTTTCTTTTCATTTTGTATAACAATATAGTACTCATTTTAATAGATAAAAAACGCTAATTTTTATGGTGTAATTTTTGTAAACAATTGAATTCAAACGTGATTTTCCATTTACTCAAATATGGTATATATACATAAATTTTAGAGAGATTATAAGGAACAGTTCCACTAACCTAACCTTCATCTAACCTATCTATATTGACTAGAAATATTCTTTACTAATAGAATATTGACTAAATAAAATACATAATAATGTATACAAATAATACAGTTAATACACCCCCTCAGTCTGGACAGAAGGAGAGCGGATGCACAGGCTGGATCTAAATCGAGTGAATAATTGTCTCGGGAGCCCTTTAGTAAATATATCCGCATATTGAAAATCTGCTGGAACATGTAGAACCCGAACCGTACCGATACGAACTTTTTCTCTAACAAAGTGAATGTCAAGCTCTACATGTTTTGTACGTTGATGTTGCACAAGATTTTCTGATAAATATACCGCAGAAATGTTGTCACAGTATACTATTGTTGCCTTTCGAGTTGGGACAAATAGTTCTAGCAGTAAATTCCTTAACCAACTTGTTTCCGCGACCGCATTTGCCACCCCACGATACTCGGCTTCGGCACTTGATCGCGAGATTGTGGGTTGCCGTTTAGATGACCAAGAAACTATGTTGTCTCCCAAGAATACACAGTATCCTGAAGTGGATCTTCGTGTGTCGGGGCACCCCCCCCCCCAATCGGCATCCGAATATGCAGTAAGCTGAGTGGACTTGGATGGGGAGATACGTAGTCCAAATTCAATTGTACCTTTTAAATAGCGTAGGACACGTTTCAAAAATTGAAGATGCGGTTCACGGGGAGCATGCATGAAAAGGCAAATTTGTTGCACGGCATACGTAAGGTCGGGTCGTGTAATGGTGAGGTATTGCAATGATCCGGCAAGTTGTCGGTATAAAGAACCATCTGATAACAATGCACCACTTGAAGCACTCAATTTTGAGGAAGTATCAACCGGGGTCGAAGATGGTTTGCAATCTGTCATGTGACCTCGTTTTAAAATGTCGGTGGCATAGGAGGCTTGTGATAGAAATAAACCACCATCTTTCTTTTGAACTTTAATTCCAAGGAAATGATGTAGTTCTCCGAGATCCGTCATTGCAAATTCAGTAGATAGAGTGTGTATGACGTGTCGGAGAAGTGTAGTGTCAGATGCCGTTAGAATAATGTCGTCTACGTACAATAAAAGATAGGCAATCTGATCTCCCTTTTTGTAGACGAAAAGAGACGTGTCACTAATGGTGCTTCTAAAGCCACACTTTGTAATATATGTTGCAAATCGTTCATACCAAGCCCGTGGTGCCTGCTTTAACCCGTATAAAGATTTCTTTAATCTACAAACATGTTTGGGATAGTTTTGGTCGGTAAGCCCCGGTGGTTGAAACATAAATACATTCTCTGACAAGTTTCCGTGTAGGAAAGCATTTTTGACATCGAGTTGGTGGATTGGCCAACTCCGAGAGACGGCGAGGCTTAGAACCATGCGGATGGTTTGGGGTTTCACTACGGGACTGAATGTCTCGTCACAATCAATGCCAACCTGTTGGCTTTTACCGTTAACTACGAGACGAGCTTTGTATCGTTGAAGAGTTCCGTTTGCATTAAACTTATGTCTGAAAAGCCACATACACCGTATGATATTAGTGTTAGGAGGTCTCGGTACTAGTTCCCAAGTCTCATTATCCATTAAGGCACGATATTCGTCGGTCATGGCGGCGTTCCAACACGGATCGGAAAGTGCTTTGATGTGGGAAGTTGGAATCGGGGAGATAGGAGGGGTTGCGGAAGTGTGAAGATTGAGAGGAACTCGTGGTTTATGGATACCAGCCTTGGAACGAGTAATCATGATGTGTTTTGCAGGTGGAGGTGGTGGTGGTGGAGGTGGGGTCGGGCTGTCTTGTGAGGTGGAAGGAGGTTGGAGATGGATATTAGGTGAGGTGGTTGACGGGTGGGTGGGGGTGGTATGTGGGATATGAGGGTGTGTGAGGTGTGAATTAATTTGGGATGAATTGTTTGCTATTGATGGTGAGGGTGACGTTGGAATGGAGGTGCTTGGGGATGTGGGGTTGGTATTAATAGTGGAAGTGGAGTTAGAATTTATTGGAGGTAGGTTTGATTCTGTAGTAGTAGGATGAAACATTAGTGGTGAGGGTTCGACATCAAGAAAGTAGTAATTATGTGGGTGGTTGGATGTAGTTTGTGAAAATGGAAAACAAGACTCGTCGAATGTTACATGACGAGAGAGAATTATTTTACCGGTTGTGACATCAAGACATCTATATCCACGGTAATCAGTTGGATAACCGAGGAATACACACATGGTGGAGCGATGAGCAAGTTTATGTGGACGGGTGGAGGACAAGTTGGGGTAGCATGCACAACCAAAAACACGTAGATGATTATACGAAGGTTGGCGTAGATACAAAGCAGCTGTAGGGGTGTTAAATTTAAGTCGGGTGGTGGGAAGAATATTATGTAGGTAGCATGCGGTATGAAGTGCCTCAACCCAAAAGGTGGGAGGAAGTGAGGCATGGGTAAGTAAAGCAAGCATGATTTCGTTGAGACGTCGAATCATTCGTTCGGACTTACCGTTTTGTTGTGATGTGTGTGGGCATGAAAAACGAAATTGAAGGCCACGATTATTAGCAAACGACTTAAAATGGTTGTTATCAAACTCACCCCCTAAGTCGCATTGAAACGATTTGATGGTGGTGTGGAATTGTGTGCTTATATACTTGTGGAAATTAGCAAATTTTGTGAACGTTTCCGATTTGTATTTGAGTGGGAAAACCCAAGTGTATTGTGTGTAGTCATCCACGAGTACCATATAATATTTATAACCGCTTTTACTCGTAATGGGAGACGTCCACAAATCACAATGCACGATGTCAAATGGTAAAATGGTACACGATTGAGAAATAGAAAATGGTAAGCGTTTACTTTTAGACAATTGACAAGACTTGCAAACAAGTGTTTTAGGACGTTTATTATAGGAAATGAAATTATTTGAAACAAGAAAATCAAAAACCGGAATGCCCGGGTGTCCTAAACGATCATGCCAAAAATCTTGAAAAGTAGACGACAAAGCTATGGGTGAAACCGGATACGTGAACGGATAGAGATGACTTGAACTATTGTGGCGGGATAGTGTCTGTCCATTCTTGAGTTCCTTCACAGAAAAACCATTGGGGTCAAATTCAACGGATACATCATTATCAATGGTAAATTTTCGTACCGAAATTAGATTTTTAATGATATCCGGAGTGTAAAGTATATTTTTGAGGTGAAGGTCACGGGAATGGGTTTTGAGGGTGGAGTTTCCCGATCCAAGTATTTTCACGCGAGCACCATTACCTACAAAAATAGAACCAATAGGATAGTTTAACGAGGGATTAGTGAGTTTACCTTGATCACCCGTGAGATGGTCAGATGTGCCGGAGTCCATATACCACTGCTCGTCGGTACCGTTCAAATTCATAGCTTGGAAAGCTTCTCCAATTTGAGTGGGCTCTAATGGATCATAAGTAGTAAGGTTTGCAGATGGACCGGATTGGGTTGAAGCAGATCTACGGTTGGCGCCTGTTGAAGGAGAGGGCCCAGGGGTGGTTGTGGGCCACTGACCTGGTGCAGACCATGTTGCACCCCATCCTGGTTGTGTCGGGTAAGGACAAGGGGGAGGCATCCAGGGGTATGGGGTAGGCCATGGAGACCATGCCGGCTGCCGGTTGAACTGGGCATGTTGGTTTCGTGATGGGCTTGAGTTTTTGGGTTGCTGATTTGAGCTCCTGGTGTTGGGACATACCCCATTGCGGCGCCGATTGACGAAATTAGGTGGTCCCCGGGACCCTTCCGAGGAGATAGCTGCTAAGACTGATGAGGAAGACAACTGTTCGCGAGCGGTTTGGCGTTGTTGATCTAAGTGAAGCATACCGACGGCCACCTCCCAGTTTGGAACAGTTTGGTTTATCAGGGCGGCTGTGGTGTCGTACTCGGCAGGAAGACCTCGGACAAGTTGCAAGACAAGTCTCTGATCATTCATCGGGCTGTCAACGGCTTTAAGTTGATCACCTAATTCCTTGAGTTTTTGACAGTACGCCTCGAGTGACGGCATGGATTTAAGTGTAAGATTATGAAACAGATGCTCCAATGCTGCTGCTCGAGATGCTTTGTTGTTGAGGAAGATTCGTTCAATACGAGACCAAGCTTCATGTGCCGTGGATTCGGCTTCAAGAACACGGACTAGAAGATCGTCGGATAGCGTTCCATAAATCCATTGGAGGACTATTGCATCAATTTCGGACCACTCAGCATACAAAGGGTCGGTTTTGGCTGGTGACGGCGTACCGTCGATGTGAGCCGAAACCTTATAACCTTTTGCGTGTAAACGAAACAGTTTTACCCAGGAAGCGTATGAAACTTTCACTCCGTCTAGCACCCGAACCTTATTTTGGATGTTGGTTACGGTGTAGGCAGGATGGAGAGTTTTGGGGTTTGGGTTCTGTTCGTTATTGGCCATGGGAGAGATGAGTGGAGGATGGAAATTAAAGAAGATGCAAAGGTAAGAAAAAAAAAAATACTAAGCCGTGGCTTAGTTTTCCGATGATGGCAAAAGGAAATCAAGCTCTGATAACCATGTAAACAATTGAATTCAAACGTGATTTTCCATTTACTCAAATATGGTATATATACATAAATTTTAGAGAGATTATAGGAAACAGTTCCACTAACCTAGCCTTCATCTAAGCTATCTATATTGACTAGAAATATTCTTTACTTAATAGAATATTGACTAAATAAAATACATAATAATGAATACAAATAATACAGTTAATAATTTTTATAAAAAATAATATCGTACATAAAAATTATAAAGGTTTAAAAAATGAGGGAATTTACACAAAGTCAATAAAAATAATTATTCCCTAAAATACATCTTTAACAAACTTTTACGTACAATTTCATCTTCATCGTTGATTAAAAAAATTTATGATTGAGAATACTTTCTAATTTTTTTAGTTTTAGAAGCCTTTGCATTTGAACCTTTTTCTTTATTTTTATTTCTTTTTATGTTTTTATAGAAATATTTTACCAAAATTTTTTTAAAACAAACAATATAAATTTTAATGCTCAGTCGTCGGATCAATCAACTTAATCACAATATAATATTTTTCCTAAAACAAACTATATAAAAATTTTAAATAGTAAATTCTTGTCTGACAATCTTGTCCCGTTCACCTGTCTGACGAGAAACAAAAAAGTAATAAAAATTATTATTAATATTTTTTGTATGTTATTATATATGTTATCTTTCACAGTTTCTATAAAAAAAGATAAAAATAAATAACAAATTTTTCTTTAAAAAATTTCAAAAATTAATAATATAAATTATCTTCGAATATATTCTTTTTAGAATATCCTATACGTTAACTTTTTAATGTTAAATATAAATTCATATGTTTTAACCGTGAGATTCTCAGAATGTTTTTTTAATTAATTTGTATGTTTAAAATCTTTAAGTAAACTTTTAAATATTAATATAGTTTTAAATAGTTTGTAATTGTTTTTTGTTTTAAAAGGTGGTTATTGAATTCTTAACATCAAATGTTAAAAAAAAGACAAAAAATTAAAGTGGGGTGAAAGTGAAAAAAGAAGGATGAAGGGTATATGTATATGTATAATTAAACATTATGAAATGGCGAGGAAGATGTCAAAGTTCTCCCTTGGTGGCGAGATTCAATAATTTTTTACTTAAACGGAGAGGAATTTTTTTAAAATCTCGCAATCGTGGCCAGAAATACATATAAAATCTTGCTGATGTGACAAGATTTAAACACGTGACACTACCATATTGTTGAATGTGCACGTGTGTGTTGCTCTTTATCTTGAAATGCAAACCTTTATGTTTGATAACAAATGTTAGCCTAACGATGCAACATAATCAAATCACAGGAAATGACAAGAAACACAGATGAGGGAAATCATCATGTAATATAAACATGAAAAAACTGGTTAATGCTGACAAGGAGATCAGTCATGAGGTGAAGGATAATGCCCATTCATAACTCACTTCCAAACTCAATATTATAATAGTACCTCAAGTTTATTTGAAGATGATTGCTTGTATGTACAACTGTTACTTGATTTTGTTTGAAAGAAAGTTTTCTAACTATCGTTGTAGATTAGGGATACAAGAGCTTTGAAAAGACCCAAAATGTAGGAAAACTGCAGGTGATATTGCAACTAATTAGGCTTGTTAATAGAGAGAGAAATGAAGAAGTCTCCAGCTTTGTAGGACTGTAACAGGAAAAGAACTGGTGACCTTTCTAAATTGAGATAATCACTCACAATGCTACACTTAACCTCTCTTTCCTATCTCCTTCAATCCTCTTCTCTTTCCCGAACGATTAATCGAGCAAATATTTGAATCATAACAACGATTCTATCCGGAGAAAGTCGATCTATGATCAGTCATTGGTAGATCCCAACCGCATGCATTTTATCGTTGGATTAGCTTTGGTTGCAGCCCCTGAAACTGCACCCTCTCCAAAATCATCGCGATCACCACCACCGCCGCCAATAGAAGATGGATCACCTCCGCCGCGATCCAATTCCCCGCCAACTAAACCAACCTCTCCTGACGCGTTTGTTCCTCCACCTCGCCATCATTCGGCACCACCTCCCACCCACAAATCAACCAAGTCTCCAACACACAAGCCACACCACAGATCCTCAAATGCACAATCCTCTAGTACAAGTAACGAAGCACTTATCGTTGGATTAGCTTTCGTTGGTTTCGTGTTTCTTGTTCTTGTCATGATTTGTATCGCGTGCACTAGGAGGAGGAGGAAGCAGAAGGTGGCTGCTTACTACACAAAACCACCACCAGGTTTCAAAAATCAATGGGCCGACTTGC
This sequence comes from Flaveria robusta, assembly GCA_025506415.1. NCBI lineage: Eukaryota > Viridiplantae > Streptophyta > Magnoliopsida > Asterales > Asteraceae > Flaveria > Flaveria robusta. The sequence goes on along the minus strand of CM046469.1, from coordinate 17,303,941 downwards.
CTCAGGAGCATGTGGTTCAATTCACTAGACCAGAAATGAAAGGTATTCCAGTGGGTGTGGGTGGTAGATTTGGGGCCTCACAGAAGTTCAACACAAGTGGTCAACTCTCACCCTTAGCCCCGAAAATGCCTCTCGCGTTCAACATGACCCGCTTCTCGTACAGCGAGTTGTCAACGGCGACAGATGGGTTCTCGCAGGCGAACCTTCTTGGACAAGGTGGGTTCGGGTACGTGCATAAAGGGATCTTGGCTAATGGGCATGAGGTGGCTGTGAAGAGGTTGAAATCCGGAAGTAACCAAGGCGAAAGAGAGTTTCGAGCAGAAGTTGATATCATCAGTAGAGTGCACCATCGCCATTTGGTCTCGCTTGTTGGATACTGTATAGCTGATGCACAGAGAATGCTTGTCTATGAATATGTTCCTAATAAGAATTTAGACTTTCATCTTCATGGTGAACTTTCTAGTCATTATCTTGATCTAAATGCAAATTAACTTTGCCCATGTGAATATCATGATAAACATTTTTCTGCAGGAAAGCATTGTCCTGTCATGAAATGGGAAACTAGGATGCGAATGGCACTCGGATCAGCCAAAGGACTTGCATACTTACATCAAGATTGTATGCCTTTCTCCCTTTTGTTACTTGCATTGTGCCAATAACAACCCACCCAGCCCCAAATTCAAAGAGATGCCAGTTTCGACCCATTTATTAGTGAATGGGTTGATTCAGGTTATGGTTTATCTTGAGCGGGTAAAGTGACAAAAATAGCTAAAAAGAAATAGGTCTAATGTGCCATATAAGTGAAAGTCGTCCAAAATGTATTTTAAATGTGGAAAACCTCCTGGATCATTTTAGATAATGAGTTTTTAATCGCATTTGACATACTAGTTGTTTATAACTTTTCAGAAGTTCAGAGTTTAAAATGTTTTGGGTGGAACAACCCTACTAGACTGCCACACTGGTATGAAAGTAGACGTATTAACCTATTACCCAGCGCCCGCACAACCTATTTTTTTTTCTACCCTACAAATTGGAGATGTCTGATTTCATAACATATTATAGTGGGCCGGTTAAGTTATTCTAAACTGGTTTCAAACAATATTTGATGATCTTAATAAAAAAAGTGAATAGTTTATCGCAAAAAACATCTCTTTAAAACTTGCAGGCGATCCACGTATCATTCATCGTGATATTAAATCTTCCAACATTCTCCTCGACTACAACTTTGAAGCAAAGGTAAGTAATCTACACGCTGCATTTTGCCAAATTTAGTGATATCATAAATGTAATGAATTCAGGTGGCTGATTTTGGATTGGCTAAACTGGTGTCTAGGGAAGACACTCATATCTCAACACGTGTTGTGGGGACTTTTGGGTAAGTTCATTATAGCTTATAGTAGTGAGTTTATATGCACGTTTGTCTGATTGCCAATTAAGACCGAATTATATGTTCATTGAAAATGAAAGGGACATCTTTTGGTTGAAAACTTGATATTGCACCATTCATTCTTTAGAATACAGGAAATTGCACCTTTCGTCCTACATAATATCATCGACAAGGACATTATGGTAAAACCTTTTAAATGTCAACAATGGACCTCATAAATGACGATTCTTGTCTAAAAGAGGACATTTATCATTAGTAAAGAAGACGAATTATGAAAAAGATGGATATTATTGATGACATTTTTGTCATATATACCTAAAAAGTATTATAAATCTTTAGACCTTTTAAACTCTAACATTACTAAACATCACCTGACAAGAACATTACTATGAAACTACTAGTGTTCTCTTCTTTCAGATAACATAAAATGTTATTAGGTTTTCTTCATCCGTCTTTTTTTAAAACTCAAATAAATAACTTATTTTTAGTTCCGTTTATCTTACTAAACTCTTAAAAATCAAGTCAAGTTTGTTTTGTGGTATCAATATAGGTATTTAGCTCCGGAGTATGTTTCTAGTGGAAAGCTTACAGAAAAATCTGATGTTTTCTCCTTTGGGGTCATGTTGCTTGAACTGCTGACTGGAAGGAAGCCGATTGATCATACTAATAATCGCATGGAAGACAGCTTAGTTGATTGGGTTTGTTGCCTGATCCTATTCAATTTTTGTTCTAATCTTTCAAATTTTTTTAGGAGATCTGAAAATTAATTCCATGGATTTATACTTTGAATAAATAGATTATCCTCAACAAACATGACTATCTTTTTTAATTTTCAAAGTCTTCGTTACAGGAGTTATGTGGGTTTAATAATTTCGTTGGTTAAACAGGCAGGGCCACTCCTCGCTAAGGCGTTGGAAGATCGAAACTACGACGGGCTCGTTGATCCACGCTTGGAAGGGAACTATGAACCGAACGAGGTGGCTCGTGTGGTTTCTTGCACTGCTGCCAGCATTCGTCATTCTGCTAAACGGCGTTCCAAGATGAACCAGGTATGTTTATTGTTCTTTTGTATTAACAAAAAAAATTATGGTAAACAACATAAAATGTTTTTGATTGACTTTCATGGGGTGACGCAGTGGTAAGCGTTTGATTTTCTGTAGTAGAGTTTAGGTTCAAGTCTAATTGTTTTACTGGCTTCCGTCTTTAACCCCTTCAAGGCCACGAGCCCTTGCAAACCCCGTTTTAATCGGTCTCATTGCTTAGCATGGTATTCGTGGGCCTACGAGTTTCCAGTGATGAGTTCTCACGATTATGAAATAAATATTTTTTGTCTCAAGTGTCATGGATATTAATAAATTTGTATGATTCAGATTGTACGAGCATTGGAAGGAGATGGATCATTGGATTCCTTGAATGACGTCTTGAAACCACAGCGAATGGAGTCTACATTAAGCGTTAACCAAAGCCCTGACACACCGACTTCCATTGTTCATGACACCATGGCCTATAATAACGACATGAAGAAGTTTGTGGAGATGGTAAAGTCAAGTGAGAAAACTTCAAAAGAAGCTAGTAGCTAACACAAGTGAACCCGTTGTTCTCAAGCGATAAAACAGCTGGAATGATATGTTATCGAATGGAATGATTATAAGATTCTAGATTGAAGATGTAGGGTTAGGATCATTTGAGAACTATTAAATCTCTAAAGAACAGTAAAAACTAATATAAATAGTTCATAATTTTTTAATTTGTATTCTTTTTACACACAGTTATGTATGAATATATTAATTAAAAACTTTTAAAAATAACATGCAAACTCATCAAACTAATGTTTACATATGTTTTAATAAAATTTATATGTTTAGCTGTACGTGTATATAGTACAACTTAGATATGACTTAAACATGTGTAAATTATAAATTTGTATATTGTTTTCTTTTTGAATTTAAAGAGAAACGATTAGATATTATATTTTAATCATTTTTTATATAAAACATAAAAAGTTTTGTGTTGATAGGAGTTTTCACAATTCTAAATATATTTGTAAGTTCTTAAATGATTTAACCTTGAAGATGTATTTGAATCAAACTATCATTTGGTCTGAGTATTGTAATCATAAAATAAAAAACAAACGTTTATTATCTTTAAACAACTATATAATCGTTATATATAAAAATAAAAAATTACGTTTTTCAACGCACCATTATGTTTTTCGGAACACCAATATAGTTTATCTAAACTAATAGGTTCTAAAAAACATAATGATGAAATAATATTATTATGTACTTTTAATATGTAAAACATAATAATAATAAATTACAGATTCATCTAATACATAAAAAATAATTACAAAATAATAAGAAATTATTTAAAACTTAAAATATAATGATAAATACTTATAACACAATGATGAAATTACTTGACACAGTGACCTTAATCAGAAAAAACTACGATTTATCACGATGACCAGGTATTTAAGAATAACAAAGTGTCCACGGTTGTCACTATAAAAACTTGCAAAAACATAATTAAGAAAGAAGATAACCGCCTTATTAATTTAAGTCGCACAATTCGATATGTAAAAGAACAAATTATTTTAACTCATGAATCGATACACATAATTAGATACGAAAGTGTAAAAGTTAACCTTTATTTCGTGTGCATTTGATGCTTTAAGAATACGAAACATGTTCAAGAAAAACATTTCATAAACCCACTTATTCGAATCTAATGTCTTTCTAAAAACGACGAACGAAGTGGGTTTTAAATTATTTTGTTTAATGTTTAATTACCAAAATTTCAACCTTTTCAAAAATAATAAGATATCAAATTAAATTACAATAAAAAATATAAACAAATTAAATAATTTCAAAGATAATTTAATATGTTCGCATAATAATGATATAAACGTTTTCCGCAATTAGAACAAAAAATAAAAATAAAAAATAAAAGAACTAACAGCGACACCGGGCCGATGATCCTTAGCTCAACTGGTTAAGGTGAGGTATCTATGACATGTAAATATTGGGAGGTTATGTGTTCAAGTTTCACTCTGAGCAAAAATACTCAGGGTTGAGTCAGGGGGTTTTTTCAGCAGTGTGTTTCCTCCAGAGGGGGTTGGGGGTGCGGTCTCAGCTGGGAAATAAATAGATGGGTCCGATTAAGATAACACCTATTGTTCGAAGTAGGGTCGCACATTTGTCGTTCCAGAAAAAAAAAAGAAAAACTAACAGCTACACAGGCAGATCGAACTTAGGTGGTTACAGTCTGCTCCGAAATCCTCAGCCATCCACCGGCAACGACCAAACAATCCGGCGAATATTATAATCTCTTCGGCGATCTCCGATTAAAATTTTCACACGATTCCGTTAACTGTTCCATTAACCTTCGAGGATCTAACTAATCGCTATTTTGGAGGTTTCAAACTCGTTTTAGGGTTTTACAAAGTCGGAGTGACAATTGAATCTCCGATCGTACAAATAAGCGTTTGATTATGATAACTCGTTCAAAACTCGTGGAGCAACTCAGAGATAGCCAGATCCGATCTCAGCACAAGTGGTCTCCTCTCGTTATCTTCTCTCCTAAACCAAATATATCCACCTGGTTTGGTTTCTATGTCTATTTAAGATGAATGATTATACGTCCTGTATGTGTTAGGGTTGTTGGTTGTGTTTAATTTTGATATGGATTTGTGTTTACGAATGGTGATTTTGATGAATTTCGAAGTTGAGAAGAGAGTTAGTGGCCGTTTTGTTGACAGTGGGAGAATGGATATGAGAATGGTGAAAATTGTTGAAGGATCGAAGTTATTGTTTAGATAGGTTAGGGGAAGTTGGATTAGTTCTTAATTGGTAGAGTAGTGTAGCTACTCATCCTGTAGATTTGTGTATGAGACTATGAGTATTGAACCACAACTTAGATGACAGGCGTAGACGGATTATGGGGATTTGTTCTGCACATACCCATCAGTAGCACTTTAGAACTTGATTGAATCTTTCAGTTTGGACATCAGGTTGTGGTGGGAGGTTGTAACACTTTTATGGGGTATTTGGATGTGTGTTTTCAAATTGATAATTGGATCTTGAAGAAATAGCATTAGATAGCTGATAACTAATTGATTAAAGCTAGCCATAGTTAGATAAAATTATAGTTATCTAAAGAGTAGTTACTGGCAGTTTTTGGGGTCTCATGTGGACCCTAGATACTCAAAAGCGTAATCTTAAACAGTTTTTGCGGAACACAGTTGTTGGGACTTCAAATCACAATGACCAGTTTAGATTCATATCTGAAGACTCCCTTAACTAATTACCAACGTGTCAAATAGAGTTAAAAATGCTCTAACTCTCTAAGTGAGATGTGTTCACAGAGTATTAAACTAATGGGTCTAAGGCATTATTCTCAAATTGCATGCGGATGATAATATTCTGAGTGAGGATAGCATGTCACAATTTGATCAGTTACAGTGTGTCCAGTATGTGTGTTTGCCACCATGTTTGGGGTCAGAACTGGATCGGTTTGGTTGTGGTTGTTTAATTTATGCTAAGAAGCCTACAACCCCATTCAACATGACATATAACTGAACAAAGCATGTTCAGATTGATAGATGATGCGCACAGAGTAGGCAGGGAAAAAAATTCAACCTGGACCAAAAAGACCAAACATAGGAAATTAGAAACTGGGAGTCTGGGACTCAACCAAATAGATTGGAATCTATTAGTTCTAGGTTTCTTGATCTCTTAAAAAACTTATAAAAACCAATTTGACATGTTTCTCTCCTTAGTTACCAAACCAAGAACAGTACCATTTTAGATTAATAAATTTTAAGTTAAATGGTCCAAGTTTCTATATGGTACACGATTTTTTTGGGACCAAATGGATTTGGGTTTGCTCGGTTTCACTATTTTGGATTTATCTGTTCACGTTCATTCTACTTCATACCTGATGAACAGACTTAATAAAGAAGAAGAGTGAAGAATAACTGTTTGTATGCCATTTCTTTGGAGTTTCTACAAGTGTTGATATAGCTAAAAGCGACCATTTAGACCCAACATTGTTTTTTTTATCTATAAGTCTGACATATAGCCGTCTAGACACCAACATGACGGAAAACATCAATTAGTTAGAAATACAAGTCTAAAAGAAGTTGATACTTTATTGCAATTGGTTTTGGTTTTGTTGATTACATGTTACTAGTTTTTAAATTAGGAGATAACTGGATCCTCAATATTTTTTGGTTATTACGATGCCTTCCAAGGTTGATTGATTGACTTGGTTTAATCTTTTAGCTGGACTGATAAATTAACATTCCGGTTACTGTTTTACCCGTTTTTAATCTACCTTTTCACCCTTATCTCATCCACTGTTCATTACATTCTCATCTTGTTCAGTTTAATCGATGTCTTGTTTAAAAGTAATCTGGATATTGAACAATGCAGGGTAGATGTTGCTGTTGCAATCTTGTGGGCCACGTTGTTCATCGTGCTTGTAATATCGTCATATATGACCCTCTACTTCAGACATTTCTGGCTTTCATTGGCTACAATTGGCCTTGGTATTTTCGTTCCAATACGGTTGAGGATTTCTAGGCAGACAATTGCTAGGAAAAAGGATAGAAGGTTGCTGTTGCCTTTGTCCATGTGAGCATATTATGCATAACTGATCATACAAGTTAAACCCAGTAATTTAGTCGTCCGGATTATTGATTGGTCCAAGAACTATTAAAAACTTCACAAGCAAGTGTTATCACAGATGTTACTCTTCTTTTCTCGTCTTCAATCTATATGTACAAAACATAATTTCATTACCTTTGACTTGTTCATCTGAATTCAACGTTAGAAATCTCTGATCGATTTACCAAGTTGATATGTTCTCATCCTGCTTTGTCTAAAGGATACTTTGGTTAGCCATTTGCGGTAAATGATTGTCAATGCAAGTTATTGCAGGACTTCAAAAGTCTTAGTCCTAAAGCCTAAACCCATAAATGCAAATGTTTAGATGATGTGTCTTTTAAGCCGGTGGATATGCTAAAAACCTAGGTACTCAAAGCTGTGAGATGCACTGAAGGGTAAAAGGCTCGTCTGTCTTGACATAATTCAAACAGAACCCCCTCGCCTGAACGAATAGGCGCTTGCCTCAGCACTTTTGGTAATGATGGTTAACACTGTTTTAGTGCTATAACAGTTATCTATCTAGTCCAGCATTCAGGACTTATTCCTGAGTTTAGAGTTAATTACACATATGTTCCTGTTTGGAGAAAGTAATGGTTTGAGCACCAAGCAACAAAAAAAAACAAAAAAAAAAAAAAAACAAAACAAAACAAAAAAATAAAAATAAAAAAAGAATTAGCAAATTCAGGTAGTAACTTTTAATTTTGTAACAAGTTGTGATACTAAGATTAACTATCGTTAACTTTTATGTTAATTAAAGTAAAATGTTAATACTTAAATTCGTTGCCTTTTGTTAACTTTAATGTTAAATTAAACTTTTATGTTAATTAAAGTAAAATGTTAGTACTTAAATTCGATGCTTTTGTTAACTTTAATGTTAAATTAAGATGAAAAGTTAGCTTTAATATCAAACGTATTAAAATTTAAAATTAAGCTTGGTCATCCAACAAAAGGCCGATTGTGTAGTTACTCTTTTTAAGCAAATACCAACAGTTTATCAAGCCCAAGAGAGAAACAAGTTATAAATAAGAAAAATCCAAATTTAAAATAGAAAATAAAACTCCTGTAAATTGTAATTGTACTTCAAAGAGAGTTTGACAAATAACTGAATAACATACATATTATGTAGCTATGCTCAGTGATGAAGTGAAGTGAAGTGAAAGAGAGTAGGACACCATGATCAGTAAAGTGAATTGTGATAAAAGAAAATAATATTAGGCTATCAGTCTCATATAAGATGAAAAATATGTATCTGTCCTTCTCATATAAGATATGTATTTGTGCTCGGTGATTAGGTGATGTGAAAGAAGGTATGAGCACCACAATCAGTAAAGTGACTTGTGATAGAGATGATAGTATCAGGGTATCTGCCTCATATAAGATATGTATATGTGAGGAAAGATACGTATTTGTGCTCAGTGATTAGGTGCAGTGAAAGAGAGTATGAGCACCACGATCAGTAAAGTGAATTGTGATAGAGAAGACAGTATCAAGCTATCATCATCACTAAGAAACGCTTGATATTTTACCTTTGACAAAAAAACAACTACAATCAGGCCACGACATTACACGGCTTTGTGACAAATGAAGGTTGATTTCTTGTTACTCTTAGGTGGTAGAAGTGATTATCATCTTGTTCCGGCAAGTAATATCAAAACCACGTTCCTTTTCGAGGTTTTGATGTGAAGTTAGACATGCATGTGGTTTAAACTAATTCTTAAAGTTAATTGTGGTATCCGTTAGTCTAAAATCATTACACCTGATGTTTTTAACATGTTAAGAGTGTTTATTTGTTTCTATACCAAGAAAACTGGTTGCTTGTGGTTGAGTTCAAAATCATGTCCCCCTCTATACAGAATTCCACGATAATGATAATATGAGATCCAATATTTTAAGAATGGATACACAAATATAATGTTTAAACTTTATAGATACATCCTATGCTTCCGTCTAATTCTCGCCTCTAAAATAACCCCACAGTCAAAGCAAGGAGGAGAGCGGATGCTAAGACTGGATCTAAAATTTTCAAATAAAACCTAAGGGTTATCTTTAGTAAAAATGTCAGCAATTGATACCGAAAGGGAAAAAAATATACCCGAGATTTCCCACGTTATACCTTCTCGTGAACAAGATGAATATCCAATTCAATATGTTTCATACGCTGATGATGAATCGGATTGCCATCAAGCAAATGGTGCTTATTTTGTCACAATAGGCAATGGATGCACTAAGGGTCGGGTGATGAAGTTCCAGAAGAAATTTTCAAAACCAAGCATAATTCCACAACAGCATTTGATACACCCAACGTTTGGCCTTGGCACTAAAGCAAGACAGTGCTTTGTTTTTATACGACCACGAGAGTAATTCATCCCCTAAAAACAGACAATAGCCCGAAGTAGATCGACGAGTATCTAGACAAGCGGTCCAATATGCAGTTGTGAAAGCAAGAAGGGAACTAACCGTGCACTAGTGTATAGTAATGTCATATGCGATGGTCCCTTGAACATACCTTTAGATGCGCTTGAGGGCATGTAAATGAGGGGCTCTCAACGCCTGCATGTACATACAAACTTGGACGTATTAAATCCAAGCGTTCAAAAGTATTACATTTTAGGGCCCGACAAGACTACAGAAAGAGGTGGGGTCGTCAATAAGTGAGCTATCCGTTGCCCTTAGTTTCGCGGTTGTGTCAATGGGTGTGGCAAGCGGTTTACGATTAGACATTCCTCTCTAAAATCTCAGTAGCATATTTCTCTAGAGCTTTATGGCTTACGCTAAGACAACACAAATTTAGGCATAACCAATATAGCAATTTGTATGATAAAAACTAAGAAAGCTTATACAAATAAGTTAATGTACTTGATAAAAAAATTTGGTTTTGGGATAACATCATTTACTGTACTTGTAGGTTCACATAGATTGAAGATACTACATGTACTTCATGATCAAGAACTTAATATGTTAAATCAGTTTAAATAACAAAATCAACAGTCCAAGGAAACCTCTACAATTTTTTTCAAATTCCATAATTGATGTGTATATTGATTTTCCTTTTTTTTATATCCAATTCAACCTGAACCAAACAACCATTTTGAAACCTCTATTTATGGGTATTACAAAATACATACCCTACAAAACCTCCAACTTCTGTAGCTATTCTCTACTTCTTGAGTCTATTATAACATTAATCAAAGTAGGTACTTTAAGAATAAATATCAAGAAATCATCAAAAAAGACATTCCAACTTCCAAATAGTAGTAAACTGACTTGAAATCAAAATCCAAAAACACAAGCAGATCATGAATCCTACCAATTGAGATTAAGAATCATGCACTTTCATGAACAAAGATCATGTGCAATTCTAGCCCTTGTCTGGGAGTTTTGCTATAAGCCATAAGCCATAATACTAAAACTTATCTTTAACACAACATGGACCATAGAATCATGACATAACTTGGAATAATAGATGAATACCCTACAAGATTTGCTATTATTGTGATTTATAGGGTTTGGTTATGCTTTTAAAAATCACCATAACCAATAAAGAAGTAATAGTTGAATCAAAGGTCTATTCTATTTCTACATTAAAAATTAATAATCATGTGTTTTGATGCCCTCCAATGCCAATCAATCACGCCCCAATGCCCACGCCGCCTAGCAAGCAAGCACCAAAAAATATAAACATGTGTGATTTTCATTTCACCATAATATTCATTCCATCTTATATACCAAAAAGTATTATAGCTATTAGTATAATTTAAAATAAAACATAGAATAACTAAAATAAAACATAACCAAAATTCAGTCTTGAAACATGAGGTGATTGAAGGGCATACCAAATATGAAGTGACGTAAGTTATGAAACCAAATCATCTTCAAATTTAAAGGTCATCTTGTATTGCATAATAGAGTACCACAAGTGTCTCCAAGCTATTTGTTTATACCTTGCTTGTATGGTTCAAAAGCCTCTCTTATTTGTTCTTCACTTTGCAATATAGCTTCACCTTTGTCATAAATAATAAAATCTGGCTGGTCAAGCAGAAGTAATGTTTCAACATAGGGATACACACAAAAAGAATGAGCATGTGGATCAATCTCAAGATTAGTGACGTCTTTCGAGTATGGTTCATAAACAACAAGTACTGTATGAACATCTTCTACATATTCAATAATAGGTTCACCCCTCTTCCAAAATCCCCTTACTGATGCAACTGGTGAGTTAACAGTAAATAGCCTTAAAAACGGATTCAGAACAAATGAATTTGGAACATTGTCCAACATCATCCACACACCATAACCTTTATCATTCCTAAAGCATTCAAGCACAATAAGATACTCCCTTAGCTTAGAGATGGACAAATTATAATCATCCAAGTTGGCTAAACTATCCGGGAGGTATACTTCTCCAAATTCTTCACTAGTCATATCAAACGAAACAATCAGATTGTAATACACAAATCCACCATTAACAACAACCTTATCAGTAGCAAGCCAATAAACAATCCCATCTATGGATACCGAACAAGAACAAGCATCAAAGTGAATCGATTTACGAAGGAGATTGCCATACGGACTTCTCCAAACCCCTGTGCTCAACGCAAAAACCTCAACTTGCCAAGGGATTGAACTTATACTTTCCATATCACTCCACCTATCAATATATGTAATCTTAACAATCTTAGGATCACTCGTCTCACGACAAACTCCAAAACCTAAAATGGTTCCATATGTCATCCCATTTTGCACATTAGGCACAACAACAGCAACCGCTTTTCGAATCGAAAGATTCCAAAGAACAACCATGGGCTTTGGATAATCACTGTACAAACAAAGCAAACCTTGAGAGCTATCGATTATGACGGAATATTTAAGCATGTTTACCAACAGGGGAATCGTGAGAGATGTTTTCTTTTGGGGGAAAGTATCATCATCAGCAATTGAAACATACTTCTTCTCTGAATCAACTGGATCATCATAAGTTATGAGTAGATGTTGCAGGTGTGTGTTTTGGGCGCAATGACGAGATATAAAATCAGAGCTATCGATCAGAGACTTCCATGGTTTAGAGACGGATCGGAATTGAATTAAGGATCTGACTGGAAGGCTTTTGATGATTTGCGCTTGGATATCGAATGGTATATCGTCTGACATTTTGATTTTGATTTTGATTTTGATTATGGTATGAATTCTAGGGTTTAAGAAGCAAAGATTTGCTAGGGTTTAGGGACATTACCTTTTTATGTTAATAAAGTAACGTGAGGAACAGTAGGTAGTTGATCTTTAGCCGTTCATTAATAGATCAATGGTGGTAGTTACCTTATATGTTAATAAAGTAACGTGAGGAAGAATAGTTAGTTGATCTTTAGCCGTTCGTTAATAGATCAATGGTGGTAGATTGAGAGGGGTGTTCAATTGAAAAGAGTATGACACGTATCTTGGGTGGGAAGCGGGATCTTACTATCATATCCATTCAACCCGGTATACAAGAGAAAGATATCAACACTTCTTTGCTAGAGAAAGAAGACCAGCGCTAAGATCTTAATTCCATTGACGGTTTTCGGTTTGTAGTTGACAGAACGATTTAAATTTTAATGGGGCAGATGACTACCAATAATCACGAGTTTCTCTCTACATGATCAGGTTAATCTAATCGATATAGTTGATGACGTGATTTGAATCTTGAGTTTTCTTTCAGATTGTTTGGTTCATAGGCTTTTATTATGGCTTTTATTAAAAATTTTAACTTCTGTACATGTGTTTTCCCTTTTAATTGCTTTTATAAAGCAGAGGCATGGTTTTCACCCTTGGCTTTAAAATATCTTTAAAAATCAATACTTAATATGAAGGGTTAACTGATATTTATCCTGTATAGTGTTACATAAATAATGCATCTTATTCTTCCTTACTTTTGGGTTGATGTTCATATAAGTTGGTTGCATCATGATATATGATAGTTGATACTTGAATCAATTTATTTTTGCTCTTTCTTAGAAATCACACAATAGACTTTTGTTTCAAAATAATAGCAACAAAATGGCGCTTTTAAAAAAACAAATGGATCGTTTATGTCAATTTTGTGTGGGAACCAAACTATCTGTCAAAATCACAGTTAAAATTTCAATTTGTGATGCTAATTGTTGTCTCAAACGATTGCTGTAAGTTTGCATGCATTAATTAATCATTCAACCTAGATTGTTCATGTATATGACAAATGTTTTATGCATAAGAGCTTTACATCAAACACTTACTGTTCATCATCTCATATATAATATGTTACACAAGGTTGATGGAGATTAAGAAAGGAAGATATCGGTAAGTCGTTTAAAGATTAGGTAGAACAGCTCCCTTTCATGTTTCGGCACAATGTGAATATAGAAGGAAGATGAAGATAGATAACATTGATATGAGTGAGATAACAGAGTTCTTCAATCGGATTAGCAGTCAAAAATCATTTCTTTCATTGGTGAATTCTTTGTTTTTGGTTTATGACTATTGAGAAATAGGTTTTCTATCTCTCTAATTGGGTTCCTTTTGCTGTAGTCATCTGGGTAACTATTCAGGTTTCTTATTTAATTCATCAAACTCTATTATTTATTTATAAATCTCTATAAATTTTAGTAATGGCCTTGGGTTTTATTGGCTAAAAATCTGTGTATTTTCTTTTCTATTCCTAATTATTGCTGGATTACTCAAACACTACAAATCATACACACAAACAACAGTTTGCAGGGTGATGAAGAATGAGTTCATGCTAGACCTTCTTTTGCTTTTTAAGTTTTAGTGAAAATTATGATGTATTTTTACACGGAAACTAAAACTTATTTAGTTGAAGTTGGTTAAAGACTATAAGTGGACTTTGCTTTTTGATTGTTTAAGGAGTTTCACGTGTCGAGGTAAACAACTGAAAAAAAAAAGATATAAAACTATTTAATTGCTTTTAAGTTATGTGCATAAATCATTTTTAAATCTATGTTATTGAACCACAAATTACTAGCTACATATTCTCTTATGCTCACATTTATATTCTTCACATTTCACCATCTTATCTAATGTTTAACTTGGTGCTTTGTTATTGTTTTGTGGTACAGGCTTTTTTTAGAGGCTTTAGCAATCTTTTGTTTTCTGTTATTATGAAAAGGCATGTTGACTCCCAAAGTTACCAAAATGTTCAAGAGCAGTAGATGTTCTTTATGCAGTATCAGCCAAAAAAAATGCCTACTTAAATATCTTTGTTAACCTTTGTTAATCTCTAACCTTTGTCCCGCTTCCAGTTGTTATACCTTTTAAAAAACAAGCTATGCCCGACTCCGGTTGCAAATTTTGGTATGTTATGTCTCCTATTTTGTAGCTTCCTCATGATTTCTTGTTACTTTAGTTTTCTAGGCTTCACTAATTCATGATGCCACCCTAAACGGTGGTCATTGTATGTCACGCGTAGCATCCCCATTACTTCAAAGTCATCGCAATGATGACAATGGTGTAAGGCTTTGTTACACGCTATTAATTTTTATCTAAACTTCACGATCTCATTTTAATCCATTAAGTTATCAAAGATGTTTTACTGTTGTTAACATGTTAATTTGCAATACTAGGTCTATTTTATTGCTAATGTTAACTCAATTTCAAGCTATCACATTTGGCACTAAGGCTAAAGTGACAGATAAGCGAAACATCATTCCGTGGTACTTACTCAATGGAAGACGGAAATGATATTTTTGCAGGAAGGAATTGATGGGGCCGCAGGGTGTAAATGATGGCACCGTTAACAAAGGTCTGTGAGTAAGAAACTGAAAGGTATAGGATCCGAATGATTTTGATGCTATTTAGTAACATGTTTGTAAACCATCATATAAATAAGTCTTTGCTATTTTGCAAACATGTGACTATTGATGGATCCCCACCGCAATGCGGCGGTGGGGATAAAGCTAGTTTGATTTTGATTACGGTATGATTTTGATAAGCGCGTAAGTCGGTGAGTGTATGAAATTAAAAAAAAGTCTGGGCTGGAGCTATCTTGTTGAGCTTTCGTTAGTATTTTATAGTTATACTTGCACCCCCTCCAACTTCAAAATAAGGATTGAGGAGCAACTTTAAAGTTAAACCCACAGTTAATCATTTTGATTTAACTTTAAAATATATGTCATGTTTTTTTTTAAATTGCATTTATGGTTTCTCTGATGTTAGATTGTTAGGTATGAGTATTATTTTTTGCGTGTTCCTTATAGAAGGAAGATTAAACAGATTGAGGGTGACAATCTTACAGACATAACATAAAAAATTTATGTTGTTCAAACACGATACATTGATTAACATAATTTATAAAATTATAAATTTATAAACAATTATATGTTTTTAGAGGGCCTAATAAGTTAATAAACAAATAAATTGGATGTTGAATACAACTTCGTTTTAAAAACAATATATCAAAATATTGAAAAAAAGTTAAACACAACCACACATTATGTATTTTAAAAAAATTAACGAATGAAAGTTATTACTAAAAAACAAAATTATTAGGAAATTAAACTGATTAAACACATATATTATATATAGTATGAGGGATGGAAAAAGAAAAAACAAAGTGTCACGTGATAGAAATAAGATGAAGATGATACTGTTCTTTAAAGTATATTCTTATTTTAACCAAACTAATCCCTCATCTGAAATGTTAGTAGATTTTGATCCTAACTGACGAACCGGCCCTAGATTCAAACCAAACCGTACACTAATCATTTAGTTTTTTCTTGGTTTCTTTGTAAGGGTTTTTGAGCCCAGTCTCGGTCTAGACACGGGTGAAAAAAGAAAAAAACGAATCACAAAGACTTAATAAAATTTTGTCCTATGATTTAAATTCTAAATGTCGACCATATAAAACACTTGGATTGAACAACACGTAATTACCGGTGATCAATTTCTAATTGGTGTTTTCCTCTACATCACTACCAACTACAAGTCGTTATACAACAAAGTTTTTTGGTCTAATGATAATCTCATGGTTTTCTATATGGAAGGTCGTAGGTTTGAGTCTTGCTTAAGACAAAAATGTTTTACGTTGATCCAAAGAGTTTTTCTAGTTGTGAGTTTCCTCCTGAAGGGATTGGGATGTGGTCCTAGCTGAAAAATGGATAAACGAGCTTGACTAATATAAGGTACATCCTACAAAACAGAGTTGTGTGATTGTTGTTTAGAAAAAAAAAACTATAAGCCTACGTATGACATTGATTTCATCATTGAATTATATTACACTCCAACTACAAAACCACATACAATACCGAACTCTGTCCTCAACATTGATTTTAGGCATGTAACATGGACATATTATTTTTAGCTTAGGCCATTGATAGTCATCTTGTTTTATTTATTTTTGCCCTGGTGACACACTAGCATCACATTAGTTTTTTTTTTTTTTAGTTCTTTCTCGTTTTGCAGGGTGTGTTCATAGTTTTTCCTCGTTTCCCCGTCTTTTTCAAATATTTTTTAATTAGTATTTACATTTCATATTTTCTAATTGAATTAAAAAAGTAAAAAAAAATAAACTCTCAATATTAAAAAAACACATCATAGAAAAATAGAAATAATATCCAGTAAGAAATTGATTTAATACAAAATAACATCTTGTACGGAAACTCTCATCCCCAACATTGTCCTTTTTCATTTTCACTGAAAAACAGCTTCTAACATTAGCACATAATACACCAAGTACCTTTCCCGCTTGTTGTTGTTCTTCCAACACTTGTTGTCGTTTTTGCATCAAGTTAACTCGAACTTTTTTAACAACTTTAAACAATCACTAAAAGCCTTTTTTATATATAGATAATTTGCTTACATAGATTAACAAACTCATCCAAAATATATATTGAGTTTGTTTTTCACATACAATCAAACTACATTATTTTGCATGAGTTCACTACCAATGCAAGGGAACTACCTATATATACAAGAGCTTCAAAAATTACCTATAACCGCTTAACAAAATCTTAATTAAACTATCTAATTCTACAATCACTACATATTTAATTTATATAATGAGGATTAGACTACTGGTGACAACATATAAGATCTAATCTTTTTAAATTTTTTGAATTAGAAAAAGCTAGAAGATGTAAGGTAGACACATTCTTTCATGAATGTCTAATTACTTTATGGTAATTATTTAATTAAGTCCATATTTTAGCTAAAAGATATATTATAAACCATGAAAGACACTGACAACAGGTTGTCTTTTTGTAGGGCTCTTAGTTTGGTTTCCTTGGGCTCCCATTCCGAGCCATATTGGTAAACTCTTTGGGCCAATTGGCCATACACCTGATGCATGCATGATGAACTTGCAATATGCATATGGATATGCATTATGCGTCTACTAGTGTTTTCTATTTAGTCAAATGACTCAAGAATACTGATACAACTAGTGATCAATATAACACAATCGACATAAACTAGAGAGCAAGTAGATTAAAAAGATGTACATAAGATCGTTACTATCTACAACATACAACACTAGAATATACTAACATTATTTAATTACGTTTTCACTAGTTAGATGTTGAACCAATCGTATCCATGTATATAGTTGTTCTCCGGCACAAACAAGACATTCTCCAACCCTTCCATTCCAAACCCGTCAAAAAATGTTGGCTCCATCGCCTCCATAGAGAAGGATGAACTCGGGCTTGTGCTTGATGTTCCATCCGACCGCTCCACTAGCCGGTTTATCGCGTTTTTAGCTTCAGAGAGTTGTTCTTTGAGCTTTAGTACCTGTACAAGTAGCTCTAATATCAGCCATTGATCTTAGAAAAATATACTACAAAGATCTTAAATAATTCTTTTTTAGATGATTGAAAATTGATTTCGTACGGAAGATGAAGGTTCACGTGGAGATATATGTCATGTGCTTAGCTAGTTGAACAAAAATACTGTAGACAGCCTTAAAAAGTATGGGGGCCAATGGGGCATCAGTGTGACAAAATTTGTATGGAATTATATACTTTTATCTAGAGACTTGAGTCCTATGCATATTTTCATTTTGGTTGTATTAGGCGTACCCTCTCACTTTTTAGACTTCTTTTAACTTGTCCCATAAGTCATATTTCTTATTTTTCATTTTATAAGATAAGAAGGATACTCTTATAAATTTGATTTTTCAAGAGAGTACTTCTACATTGATTATTTTTAAGTTAAAATGAATAAAATTCTCCCTTTAAGTGTACATGAAGAAGAAACCGAGATATTTTGTCCAATGATATCAATGTGTTAGTGGTGTCAGTGTGAGAGTTCAAATCTTATCATGAACAAATATTGTAATTTAAGGGTGGATTAATAGGTATGTGCGTTCGAACTTAAAAAGAAAAAAAGGGGACATAAAAAAAGTAGCAAATAATTACTGTCATGTTAGTCTACTTCATAAAAAAGTAAATAGAAACTAACTCAAATTCAACTATATATTGTGACCACTTGGCATGTAAAAGAACTACTCATTTATCACCTATTATTTATCATTTTCTTTTCATTATTTTTCATGACATATTAACATAAACTGCATATATAAAAAATCTAAAACAAATCTTTCAAACGATCTTGTAACTCACTGGTTGGTATTCTATTGTTATGTTCCCTATAGATTAAAACCAAATACTTACAATAAAATCAAACACAAATAGACTTTTTAATATTATCATTATTATTTCACTTATCATCTATCTAGCTTTAATCTTTAACATGATTCCATATGTCTAATTTCAATATTTGGATACTTGATTATCTAGCTTATTGAATTAGGTTACAAATCTATATTTAAAGAAATGAACTATTGTTAACATACGAAATTAAACTCTGAATTATCTCATACAAAACTTACAAATAACAGATTTATTTTATCATGAAAATTATTTGCATCATAGAAAGAGCGTTACCTCAGTTTCCAGACGACATTTTTCAAGAACAGTGGAATCATGCTCGTTCTTGAGCTTTAAGTATTCCTCTTCGAGCTTCTTAATCTTCCATCGAGCCCTCCGGTTCTGAAACCAGACCGCCACTTGACGCGGGTCAAGCCCAAGTTCCGACGCGAGTCTATCCTTCCTTTCTGATTCAAGTTTATGTTCATCCCCAAAGTTTTGCTCAAGAAGGCTCACTTGTTCATCACTCAGCTTCCTTTTTCTAAACCCACTACCGCTAGCATCCGCTTTGATCTTCTTTCGCCTTCTTCGCGGTTTCACAGCTTCAACTAAACATTATAACAAGTTACAATCAAACACCAAACTTGAAAGTATAACTTCTTAAAAGAAAATATAATAAAAACTCAAACCTTGTTGTGGCATGAACTGATCATCATATATCCCAGGATAATAATGAGAAAGAAGAACCATTTGATCATCATCAACTTGAGTTTGATCAATTTTGAGGTTGGTTGTCATCTCTCTTAATTTGTTTGTATGTAAACTAGTGGAATATGTGTTACATTAAGGGAGACTTTATTTATAAAGGTGGAGTGAAGATTAAGGGGTCTGCTGTTACTTTGGGTTGTGTAGTGCATGTGTGCCTTTATTTATAGAACTCATAATACCCATTTTGACCTTGTTGTTTTCTTATATTTACGGTTCTGCCCTCCATGATTTTTTGGGTCATTTTGGTCTTTCAAAGCTACAAATATGACGTGGGTCTGTCTATTTTGGGGTGACGATATTAAAAAAAAATAGTGGACTATTAATGTTTTGTCTAGTTTGATGAAACAACGTTACAAAATAAATGAGTATCATCGACGGCTAGTTACCGACGGTCATGTACGATGATTCAATTCAAATCCCGTTATGTTTTAAAATCTAAAGTTGTTTGTGTTCAAAGGCGAAGCTTCATAGGGGCTGGGGGGCCGCCGGCCCCCTGTTTTTTTCACCGTTAGTGTTAAATTTTAGTCCGATTGTGTAAATTTTTGGTCAGGTTATGTAAATTTTTATATAAATATCGAGTTCGCCCCCCCCCCCCCCCCTAAAAAAATTAGTTTCGCCACCGCTCCCCTACAAAATAGTTTAAGCTCCGCCACTATTTGTGTTGTCAAGATCATCCGCTCTCTACTTAATTATAATGCTATTACTATATTACGTTTATACATACTCAGTTCTTTAGTAGTATATATGTAGTATATATGACTTGTGACAACTTAATCTTGTAAATGATTTAATTGTTCATGATTTTTTTTTTTTTTTTTTTTTTTTTTTTTTTTGATGAGCGGTGCTTAGGTATAGGGGCAAGGTTTTGTTTGTATTGGCGATAAGTCTAAAGGTTATAATTTGATGGCAATATATTATGATTGTAGAATTTAAAACGTGATTGATATTAAAATAAAAACATTACCTAATATCTTAAATATGCTTATCGGCTTCTTTTCCATAAATTAATATTAAGTTGTGGCGTGTAGAAGACATTTGCTTTCCCTCTTTCTATGAAGACAACAAAGCAAACAGCAGAAGTCGTGGGGGGAATGGCTTTCCTGATTTGGCAACAAAGAAAGGAGATGAACTTGAGTCTAGGTGAGAAGAGGATAATGAAAGAATAGTTAGGGGTATGAATTATAAGGATGGGAAAAGAACCGGAACCCGACTGGTAAACCTGAAACATTGAGGACGAGTAATATGGGATTGGTATTCGGATTTAGGAGCAGGTATGAGATTAGTTTTATAATTTTTCACGGGTATGGTATAAGATGATATCCGACCCGAACTTAAACATACATGCTCATTTAGTCATGGTTACAAAAGTTGCTAGGTGCTGTCAGGTTGGTTGACTAGTGAGTTGCGAGTACTCGACGTAGGCGGGGAGTACTCGGAAAGTACTTGGACGTGGTATATTATAAAAAGATAATTTTTAAAAAAATTTAAATACATCAAATATTATAAGTTTACTAATATTTATAACAAAATACGTGAATATAATAAAAAGATTTCAAAAAGTGATACTCATTCTTTGCTATTATAGACGTCTTTTAATTCTCGCCTTCCAAGATAACTTCATGAACAACAACGAAAATCTAACAAGAATCAATGAAAAATAACAGATGAAAAACAATGAGAATCAGACTTGACCGAGTTGGCAAAGTTAGACCAAGTTAGAATGAGTTGGATCGATTCCAAGTAATTTTGATCAAGTTAATAAAAATCGCATTGGCACCCTACCGAGTACCAAGTACTTGCTAAGTACTCGGCCGCCGATGCCAAGTTTTACAACAATACGTTTACCCGAAAAATACCACTAAACAATTTATTTTTATTAATATCTTTTTGTCCTAAGTTAATAGAGTAATCTACTAGTCCATTAATTTTTTATTTCTATATTTCTAATTTACTTATGTTATAACACTATATAAAAGATTATATAGTAAAAAACATATTTAGAAATCTAAATAAGTAATTATTAACAAACTAATTATGGGTATTACCTAACATGCACGTGATGAGTTAATACTAGAATATGAGACACAATTTTATAGTAAAACGTAAGATAAAAAAATTACCACTACCAGTCTCAAACCCATTATATTACCATGAGCAGAAGTTGGGATCCCAAACTTAGACCATCTTAAAGTTAGTAAACAAAGACATTTTATATTTATTATTATGTTTTGTTTTTTTGGCTGGACTAGAGTGGCCTGTGGATTCGGATAAAGTCTCCAATGGGGTGGTTTTTATTCCCATTTCTAATGGGTGTGTCACTACATTAATTGGCTAAGCCACTCAACAATATCCTCTAAGGCTTTTAGCTCTCGGCTGTCACTACTATACATTGGCTTCATGTCTTTATACACGTGGCTCAAGGAGAATAACAGGGAAAACTTTGCTCCTTAACACATACCATTAACCATTGGTTATGATTTATGACACATGCCCTTACATCATATGTGATCTTTTTTATTGTGGATGGATGAAAACATAGGTTTTATTATAGTGTGAGATGGTTATTTCACTATTTTTCTTCCGTATATAATCACTACCATAGAACTGGTCTTTTAACATTTGGGTTGCTATGTTATATCAATTAAAAACGGGCTTCAAGTGTCATCTAAATGTCAACCACGTGTAAGCAAGATAGAATATTAACAAAACCATATAGAATATTAACAAAACCATATAGAATATTAACAAAACCATATGTATATGTATGTGACTCGGAGAAGACAGAATGGTAAACTAATAAATACTTTAAAAAATTATTGAAATTATGAAATAATAGGGTCTCTAGAGGATGAGATGATGATGAAACTTGCTGCTATCCATGAGATAAATTAAAGAGTTTGATCTTAGAGAGATCTCGGTTCAATACACATTTCTTGTTGGGTATCGTGTATCATTTTTAACAATTAAAGTTGTGATCTTTATATTAAAGTTGTAAACTTTTGAGTTTAAATGTAGAAGCGGTTTTACACGTTATATTAATTCATAATTAACACTCAAATCAGACATCCATTTACATATGCTTTAAACAAAAATAAAAACGTAGCCATAAAAAGTTAAAGATTCTACCTTAACAATCAAAACCAAATCTTTACATTTTGAATGCGACAACAGTCTTGTTAGTTAACCTCGTTCACGAATAGAACGAAACTTGCAACGATTGTAACGAAGGACAAATTAACCGCCGATAGTGGTGAAGGCGGCTAGTGACGATTTTAGTGTTCTCGGCCAACATCCCGGGGGGGGGGGGGGGGGGGGGGGGGGGTTCCCTAATCCTTTATTTATAATTTAATTATTTACCCCTTAGGCTCCCCGATAATTACATTTAATTCCCTTGGTTATTTAATACTTTGATTAATTATTTCTTTAAATAATTAAACAATGATTATTTCTCTAAATAATCAAACACCGTTTAATCCGTGTTTCATGAACTATAATATGTAACAATTAGACGTTAATATTTTATTGTTGTCCAAAGTGTAACTTTTTGAATCATATTTGAATGGTAACGTTAATATTATTGATGATCGGACATTTACTATCCACACCCCTTACAAGAATCTCAAGTTCTTTAGTTAGTTGGTGTATCAACCACCAAACTCAAAAGCACTAGTCTTTATGAACTCATGAGTACCGTTGAATCTTGATCACAAAAGAAGATGGAAGTGACTTGGATTGCAGTCAAGTGGTAATACGTGTAACCCTTTTGGTCACTTCCTTGAGGAATTTTGGTGTATGGATAAGGAAACCTTCCCTACATTATCTTTTAGCTTTCTACTACCTCTATGTTAACACATGCAGGAAACTTAAACTATGCAGATGTCTTGACACATGAGCACAATGCATCTACATAATTTACTCACCCGTGAAATAAAGCTGCGTTTATCGATAAAAAGAACACCGGTGAGCGGTTGGTTCCTGTAACACCCAGCCCTTCATACCACCAATATTGTCCGCTTCGCTCACAAGAAGCTAACGGATTTGCTTTTGGTTGCCCGTGTGAAAACTTCCCAGAGAGGTCACCCATCCTTGGATTGTTGCCACCTGAGCACGCTTAACTGTGGAATTCTCCTCTCATCCACAGTCAATACGCCCAAAACGCGTTAGTAAAATTAAAGGCGAGAAATTACTTATGAACCAGAAATCTCTACTGTTCACGTCCGATGTGGTATTTATGTAGGGTGTCACAGGTCCGCACGCTGATCTGCGCGCTATTGGGTCACATGATCAAAGCTCTATAAGATAGAAAGAACTTACTAATCGATTGCATTTTAGTTAATCAAAAGATTAGGTGGTAAATCTCAAATGATCAGTCATTATAATTCATTTTATTAATTAATTAAACCAGCATATATCGATCCCTATAGGTGGTGAACCAATATATAACAATAGTTATTAATTTTATTAATTATGCGACATGTTGAACTTTATATTTTTGCATGTGGAATTTAGCTCATATCAGCTCGAAGCTTGAAGCCATCTGAAGCCACATAATATTATTAATTTATGATATTATTTTTGGGGTTGGAAGTACTCAAAAGTTATATGAAAAAGACACAAGTGAAGGCACATGGGGGGCTTTCAAAACCTAAGTATATTATTTACACGCGTCAACACCCGCAAATCAACTACTTTCTTGGACCACATCTCTATCCATCTGCATCCTTCCACCTCAACAAACTTATGTTTCAATCACAGCCGCCGATACATACAAGTTTCCTGTATCTATACATGCCCCTTCTGTTTTGACCAATCATATGTAAAAGATTAAGATTCTTAGTAATTACATATATATTTATAAAGGAAATTAATTAATATTTTAATTAACCTTCCAGAAGGTATGACTTTTGATGCATTAGTTACAAGGTATTAAAACCATACATATCTTTATTGGCTTGGCCACTTTAACTTAACAGAAAAGTCTTCTATTAATTGATTGTTGATCGCAAGTATGGACGAACCTGGTATAAAGGGTGCGGAATCAATCGATCCAATAGTTTTTCATTTTCATATATGACATATGTTACGGTATTTCATCTAGGTCTTGTGATTTTAGACGTCCGTCCTCGAGTGTTTTGAAGTTACCTAGAACAGACCAATGTATACGTGTTGTACGTGTATTTGGATAAGAAAATGGACATAAACAAAGTGAGTATCTAATTTGATTAAGTACTTCAGTTATTTTTCTAAATAATTATTATTTATGTGATCTAACTTGAACTGAAAATTGAAATATCAAGTTGAGAGGCATTCAAGGACTCGAAAGAAACCTACACGATGAAAAATATATTGGGTCCATCACTGCACAAAACATATATTCAATAAATTAGAATACGGATTTTGATATAGGATCTTTTGTTCTTTGTTTCTACATTAAAAACAAATAGTATAGATATTAAAGTAACATCTTTGATTCTTGGTATTTCTAGGAGTTTTTCTTGTGCTTTAAATTTCTACGCAATCTTCTCTGTGTATAAACATAACAAACAAACACATAAACATATACAGTAAAATCTTACTCATACACCGTAAAGTTTAAGGAAATTAGATACTAGTAAATTTTCCTTCTAACTATAAGATAAAACAAATCTGCTCCCCAAGAGACTGACTCAAAAAAAAAAAAAAAAAACATTTTCTTTTGATGTGTGTATACATGCCAAAAAAACAAACAACTTTTTAGGTAAAAGGGACCAAAGTGAAAAACCTATAGATTGGGTACAAATTTGGATGGGTTAACTAATCACGTTTGTGGTTTGAAATAGTAATCATCCTGCAGCCATGTTCACGAACCTTATCTTATATGTCTATGAGTGTAAGCTTTCTTTGGGTTCCAGCCATAGTTCCGTATGTAAGTTGTTTATATATTTTGAAGCAAATATAGGAAATGCATGCATGAGCATAAATCTACATTGGTATGAAAGACTTAAAGATCCCTTTGTTCAAGTTACCCTCTTTCTTCTTCCTTAAACTAGAAAAGCTTTATCTCTTTCTGAATATGAAACCACATAGGTTGGTCTATAATGGTGAAAGTTGTTTGACATTGACTAAAGTTGTTACCTTCTTTCCATCAAGTTAAAGATAGGGGTTGGCAAACATACCACAAGCTATATTTTCATTAATTCTATCCTTTGCAAATATCAAATCAAGGGAATTCTTTATGTTTTTAGTATGAAAAATAAAAAGAAATATTACTGATGTGATAAGTTGATAATGGTTCAAAAAGCATTATTAGGATATGATATGTTTAACGACAGATAAAAATAATATTGGTAGGTAACTAGCTTGAATGATGTGTTGGTTTTTAGTTCATTAAGGGGGGCGCGCACACTCTATATTCATTTCACACTACTATCCAAGTCAAACATTTCATGCTCCGTCCAATTAAAAAAATTCATTGCTAAATATAACCATACAAAGTTGGCATCGTGTGTATTTTTATTCTGTAGGTGCTACATGTGAGGCTAACCATACATACATTGAACAATATATAGAATAAGCACAACATGAAAAATAATATATTTAGTGATAGAAAGTTAGAAACGTCTATTGATCGTTGATTGATTCTCTAATTTGAGAGGTTAATTATATGTTAACTGCTTTATAAAAAAATCTAGGCTCTAGAATAACTAATAAGTTACTTTTATATATTGATATATTTTTAAGAATATTTTTATTAATTAACATGATATTAGTTTTAAAAACTTGTAACCGTAAGACAACTATAAAGAAATTAATGTGCAAGATAAATAAATCACAAATACGAATATTTGTAGTGGTTCAGATAATTTTAAATAGCCAAGATCATATCATCCTTGTGTTTCGACTAAGAGTTGTTCATATATAGTTATGATATCAAAATTATGTTTATTTAATTTTATAAGACAAAGCTACACATAAGCTTACCCTTGATTATTAAATAATACTTTTCTAAACTTAGTTTTCTTTTTAAAAAATTTGAGTTAGTTTATAAGGTAGTTATCTATGCGTTTTATAAAGATACATTGTGTATGAAAATTACATTTAAACACACAAAATAAATCCTAAAATTTTGTGTATGTTGTACGTTCAAGTATGGTTGTTACTCGAACATTGAAGTTTCACTTGTTCCTTTAAACATAACACCATCGTCTTAAGGGACGATCCACTTGTTCTCTATCATTCTAGATGGTAATCTTTTGAAATTTTGATACTAAGTTTTTTACTTATATTGATCTAGTACGGTTGATTCGAGTTGTTATATATTCGTTTTCAATCGTTTGATCTTATGGACATTTTTTTTCTATATTTCAAAACGTAGGATATATACGAACATAGGCTTATTTTATATTTAACATTCGCATCAATGTCTCTATATTTTAATTTTCATTGTGATAAATATCTAGCTACTAACATACAAGATAAAGTTTCAACCCTTCAACTACCCACAAACTAATTTACTCGCAGACCTATAGATTCACGACAATGCCATCCTCAACTTTCTAGAGTTCCAAGGTGCTAGAACATTATAAAAACATTTGTTGCAAAATTTAATTTAATGATATCTTAAGAAACAAGGATAATCCTAGGGGATTGCTAAAGTTTACTAGAGTAAATTACAATGTTTAACTTGATTAGAGTAAGGACAAAGGTGGTAATTAAGGATAAGGATGACCTTAGTGTGTGTGTGTGTGTGTGTGAGAGAGAGATAGAGAGATTCTTATACGCTGGATTGAGATTATAGTTTGGTTAATTAATTAGGAACTTTAGTTATTGGCTTAATTAATGGGTGTTTATTAATTAAAAAATATCAAACAAAAATCGAACTGCGTGTTTGGACTGTAGTGATCCACCCTGCGTATGTGTAAAGACAAAAGATTACATATGCTTTTGAGTTGTTTAAGATATAATTAATGTTACTTTAACTTAATCAAGGTGATGTACACTATGGTTAAGAATTATAAAATTGGGTGTCCTCTTTATACCGACAGACTTCACTCTTGTTTCCAATCTTCCACTCAATGATTCTGTTCTTAAACATATGTAATTTTAATTGGTGATTGGATGTAAACACATTAGTTTTAAGCTAATCAGAATTATTGCTTTAATTAGCAGCATTTATAACTAAACATGCATTTTGGATTCATTTTATTTCTATAATCTTCAATATCTTGAAATATACTAATCATACCTACCCACACACCTTGCATCCCCATGCCTTTTGTGTTCATGAACTATCACTAAATCACCCGAAAATCATTACTAGGGTACTGGCATGTGCAAACCAACTTTCGTAACAAAAAATAGCAGTCGCAAATTTTACGACATTTATACAATTGAATCTGAAAATTCTTTGAATTAGTGATTAAAACTGAGACAACCGTAAACTATTGAAGTTAGGGTTTCTAATTTCCTTCAAATCCCTATTGGTCTCACATCGTGTAAAAACCAGTTTTATAGATTTATATGTACTTATATATTTTTTAGAACAACCATCTCACATATCCGTTAACACTGTTAGTCTAAAACCTCGTTTTTAATACAAACCACATATCTAATTAAACACAAACACATATATATCTTTATAAAAAAAACTATTTATAATATTATTCGTATGAGAAACCTAAATATTATATGCTGGATTGGTACTTTTTAAAAGACCATCTTGACACTATTATATTTCATTGATTGAACATTCTCAAACAAATGCATGACGCAAGGATGTATCAATGACTTTTTAGGGTACTAATCTACAAATTTCCACTTGCTAATTAATTAATACTGGATACTAATATAGAAATATATAGGGCACCCTAGGGGAGTCTATACCTAGAACCTACCTTAGTAGCTCATGATAACATTGGTCACTAAGATATAATAAAGGATTAATACGTGTAAATGTGTGCCCTTGACATATAATATGTGTCATTATTTCTTGAAGGTCCAATTTGTTTGTGTCGTATATTCCACACATTTTCCTACCATGTTTCCTTCCTCGCTTACCACTCTCTCACTCTAGACAAAACTAGTTTTTTTTAACTGTCGCGCGTTGCGGCTGCGTCGTACACAACGTGATAAAGTATTATCAACCTGCCTCGATCCGAACTAAATTTATATCAAAATGTAGAGTAGTTCGAATGTACACCTTCCAAATGAAACGTATTATATTTGATGCGACTCCAAATAAAATTTACATTGAATCATAGCTCAACTCAAAGTGCATATAAGCGTGATAAAATATAGCTACAATCGCCCTGTCTCATTTTTAAACTAAATTTATGTCAAAACGTAAAGTAACTCGAATTTATAACGTTAAATGAAAACGTATTATATTTGACCCGACTCGTTTCCCCACTGAATTTACTTCAAAACGTAAACAAACTCAATACATACTTACAAATAGGTACATAAACGTTTTATTTTGACCTAGCTCTTTTCCGAATAAAATTTACGTTATAGACAAACTCGAATTTATATCGGCTTACGTCTTACATTGTGAAAAAATCAAGTTTCTTTTATTATTTATATAGAATAAGAATATACTTTACTTAAACTCACTCGCTGAGGTACAATTAACGTTGAACAACCAACATTTTCGATGTTTTGTATTTAAGAAACAAAACTTATACATAAGAAACAAAATAACGTCAAAACATTGAAATATAAATTTTTTTAATCGATTGACATGCGAATACGTTATGTGCGTTGCGATGATGGCATTAACGTAATTAAGTACGTAGATTAAATATATGAATCTACAAACATATATATAAACCAGTATTATGTCTCGTACATTACGATATAGTAATTTAAAAAAGTTAATTTAAAGTGAGAAAATATAAAAAAATGTTAAGTAAAAATTCTAAAGAACCCAAAAAGAAAAACATTTCGAAAAAAATGCTCACTGCAAGAATTGAACTTGCATCCCACGACTTAAAAGGCAAGCTCTAACCACTAAGCCATCTCCATATTATGTATAGGTTTAGAAATGAAATATATATTTAGAAGTGAAGTCGGTGGTTTTGAGCCACCGACATTGGTAAATGAGTTATAGTAGAATGTTAACATAAGTTTTAATCACTTTTATTGCATACATAGTAAGAAGTTAATTTTTACCAATTAGATGAGATAAAAACTTTCATATTTCTTAAAGACATTATTTGGTGTAACACCAATTCATCTCCCGAACCACTCATCACATCACACCACCTCTTCCTTGACATAATTAGAACAATCATAGTCTTATGTCATCGCTTCGACTTTCTATCCCCTTCCACCATATCAATAGCCCAATGCTGGCCAAGGGACGTTGAGAATGAATCACGAATTGGTACATCTAGTACGCTAATTAAACAATAGACAAAAAATCAAAATCTTAGATTGCTTAGAAATTATTTGATCACCAATAATTAACTTCTTGTTTGAGTTGAATTAAATGATTACTTAACAATTACAATGCCCAATATTATTGTTTTCTAAACTGCCCAAGTATTATTGTTAATTTAGCAATCTAACATCTCAAGTGGTATCTCATACAGCGACATAGCGTAGAATAGCACAAAATTTGCATAAAGCGACAATGAGATAACTCGAGACAATACTAATCACAACTTAGTATCATCAAAAAAATTCAGTTAGAATCACTCACGTACCTTGGCCAAGTAATACCTAGGAGTCTTGTTGGCATCTCAAAATCTTTGACCTCTAATCATTTAGGTTTTATACTAGAACAATCACTTGGTCTCATACGGTTCACCTTGACTTGTTTTCATAAATCTCTCTATTCACAATCAAACAACTATATCACTATCTTGACTTGTTTTATTTCACATTGAAAACATAATTATATTAAGAATAGTTAACTTTACAAAACATATCAATCTGTCAACCTTTTTCATTCGCCTATAGGTTACTCAAACAACACATCTATCTATTCTAATAAATCAAGGTTTTTGAGAACACAGGTCGTGATTCTGTGCATTCTCATGTTGGTTTTTCCGCCTAAACTCATATACATATTTTAATTTAAAGGATATTGTATACTTACTAAAATCATATTGTCCTTTCCTTAAAAATCTCATTTTCTTTCCTGCATTTCTTTATTTAATTTTAGATTAATAATTTCTTATTTCTCTATACAATCAAGCGACCTAAAATTTTTCAATATTAGTTACAAAATCATTTGCTTGATATTGTTTGAATAATTTAAATACCGGTAAGTAATTATCTTAGTTAGTGGTAAGTTTTTTAAGATATTAAATGATAATGGTTTGAAGTAAATAAACTAAATAATTATATATCTAAAATATAAATCTTCTTATGCTAATAATTTATTAAGATTTATTAAATTATAAGATTTCAATTATATCATATGTTCAAATATAATTTTATAAATCTTAATCTTTATTATTTGTCACCTATAATTTTTTAAATATTTATTATTTCTTATTTTACCAATGGTTGATAACATCTAATATACAAAGTTTTCATAAAAATTAATGATTTCAAAAAGTTAAATTTATTCCACCCATGTGATACATGGGTTCTAACCTAGTTGTCTTAATATATACATTTGATCAAGTCAAGATTAATCATAAATGTGAAATTTACTACTTTCTACTTGTGATTCAACCATGTATCCCAACCCACGTACTTTATAAAATTCAAGGAATAATACCCAAACTAAAACATGCATTCAATTCCTTTAACCCAATGATGTCATTGAATCAATCTAATTATATATCAATTAGGGTTTCTACACCCAAAAATCGAGTATCAAAGTCATCAATCACAAGTTAAAATCGCAACCCATATGCACAACACTAACTCTAAATGGTTTCCACCTCTGGCAATGATCACTCATCTTTTTTCTAAGATTTAATTACATGGTTGGTCCCTGTAGTTTGTTCATATTGCAATATTAGTCCAAACTTTTGAAAAATTACAAGCTTTGTCTCAACTGTTTTACAAACCGTAATATGATTGGTTCTTGACACTAACTTCGGTTAAATTCTCACTTAAGTAAGTGTAAAAAGACTTTTTTACCCTCAACAAAAAGATAAAAAAAATACAAAATAACACATATATACATATATATATATGTAGGACCCACCACCGGCAACAACATACACACATCACAACATACCACCACCGTTCGGCCGTCCTCACCCCCACCTACTCGGCCATTTGCCGATCGGAAAGCCACCACCACTAGTCCACTGTCACCCTTGTCCATACTTTGAACTCACTTATATGTTATTATTTTATATAAAAATATATTTTAAATCACATAGAAACTAGGATATTAGATTAATCGTCTGTATTGACCGTATTTTTATGATAGCGGTAATATAAACTTTTCTTCAAGCTTTCGTCGCAAGGCAGCTCTAAATCTTCGTATTTTCTTTAGATCGCTAAAAAAACCTATAAATTCAAAAACAAAGGAAAATATTAATATTAGTCAATAGTTTATATTATTAAAATTTAATTTTCCATTCATATTTTCTAAAAAAATAAAAGGCATAGGAAAAAAATCCAACCCAGGAGAAAAAATCTAAAGTAGCGAACCAGTTTATAAATTTTAGTTACTACTATTTAATTTAATATATTTTTTTAATTCGTGTAACGGTTTCTACCTTCGTACCCATATAAATATAACTATATCACTTAGATTGATTTAGTTTATTGTTTGAAAAAAGAAATTCACTTTAAGAAAAACCTTGCGTGTGCCATTTACATTTGTGGTTAAGCATAGCTACACGTGTTATGTGAACATAGGTTTTAACAATCCATGAATTACGCCTTAAATTTAGGCGTATTCTAGGCGGGTTAGGATTTTGAAATTCGTCTTAAGCATCATTTTTAAGGTTACCATTAACAATTCTAATGCAGCGTCACAGTCCAATTGTCGAGTTGTTATTTTAAACCAACTTGTAAATTTAAAAAAGTTAGTGAATACATGCAAAAGTGTGAAGTTATATAAATTACTTTTTATCATATTAGCAAATTAAATTGTTATTCTTATAATGCAGCTATAGTTTAATAGTTATATTAAACGTCTTAATTATGTATTATAAAATATTTAAAAATAGAAAAAATTTATTAGCAAAAAAAAATTGTCTCTATCAAAACGTTACTTCTTTTAATCTGTTGAATAAAGAACGAATGTTAACCTTTGTTTATTGTGATAACTCATTAACTAAACTAGTGGTTCACATCTGACCACGTTATCACTGTACGTTAGAGTTACAGTGATAAAGCTAGGGGTTTACAATGAACGTTAAAAAAAATTAAAAAAAATATAGAAAAATTTTACTCGAATTAAAGATATTAAAATAATCTATTTAATGGTGTAATTTGTATAAAAATAACATTATACAAAAAAGTTAAGGCGCTTTTAAAAAAAGGGTGAAATTTTTTAAAAAATGGAAGGAAATTTTAAAAATTAGGGGAAATTTGTTACATTAGCGGTGTAAAAGTTAGTTACACTACATAATTATGGTGTAAGTGTTTGTTATATTAGTGTTAACGGGTTATCACAATAAATATGAGTTAACAACCGTTTCTTCCCCTTAATCTATTATTTGATCTATTAGCCTTATCAATTTTAACGCTTCTAAGTATATCGTTTTATTAAGTATGGAAGGGGTTGAGAACATTAAATTATTGTGAGGAAAAAACAAAATTAAAATTGTTTAATTTTATGATCAATGATTCATAATTATTAAATTTTATACTTTTTAGATACAAATGAAAATATGTATATACATAAAAACATTAAACTAATTTATTCATATGATTTTAAGTTTTTGAATGTTTACCTAAACATGTGTAACTTATGTGTGAGTAATTTAACCTATACACATAACTTATAAATGTGTAGGTTATATAAATAAATAAAAGTTATTCGTATTTTTTAGTTTCAAAAGAAACGAATGAATATTACATTCCTATTATTTTCTTCTATTTTATAAACGAAAATTAAGATTAAAAATTTTAGTTATACATTTTGTTGGGCGTATTCTTATACTATTGACAAATTGGATTTTAAGAATCCATACTATTAGACATTGATCAATAATAATTCATACTATTAATTTGACAGGTAACACTTGTAACTTTTATTTTTATCATCAATAATAGTTTCCAGTAACAAAATTATCACTTATTTACGCTTGATTTACACTCGATTTTACTCACAATAATGATTATGAACGTAATAAAATAATATGCAAGCGAAATCAAATAAAAAATAAATGCAAACCGAGTGCGAATATATGGTAATTATGCTAGTGGTTTTGGCTATTGGTAATAAAAATAAAAGTTTGGATTATCACTAGTCAAATTAATAATATAAATTATTATTAGCCATTTACTAATAGTTTAGATTATTAAAATCCAATTTGCCTATTATATTTAGTGTTTTTCATAAAACCATTCCCAATTATGTATTTGTCTAACCGTGAGTTATAGTGTATGATACGAAAAAAAATTTTAATAAATTTAAATGGTTTTTTTACAAAATTTTATACTACTATATAAACCATTTGATAATAACACAATTGTAAATTTGATTAAAGTTTAACACACCTAATACAACTTTTGAAGTGTGGGGTATAAATACTATATGTAGAAGTTTTTAGTTTGCTCCCACGTAATAAGTTTTTTGTTAAATTAATATATTATTTCATGGATATGAGATTATTTTATTTAATACATTAAGTATAATCTTATTTATAATACTTTATATTAACATATAAATTTACATTAACTATTTATATCTTTATAACTAAATACTATTTAAGTTAATTATTATCTTATTTAAATACTTAAGTATATAATTACTAAATATTTATAAAGTTAAAACAATAATAGTAATAATACTCAAATAAAACCAGCGTTGGAGGCAGGTTAAAAAAATTCTCAGTGACACTCGTCGCATCATGCAAGTCATCTCACTATATATAATAAGTATAAAAGATGATAAATAGTGAAGTTGTGGGTTTTTTTAATCAATTTTACCGCAACAGTTTTTTTTTTCTTCAAAATAATAAAAAACCAACTTTGTTTTTTCTGTAATTTTACATTTAAACTCCTAAGTATTTTTTAAAACTAACCATAACCCTTTTCCTTTTTTTTCTAATCTGACTACTTACTAATTTTGTTTTTTATAAAAAAATTTTACACTTAAACACTCGAGTTATGTCAAAATTACATTTAATATCTCGAACATTAGTAAAGTTTTCTTTTCTTTTATTTTAACCAATTTACAATACAACTATTAACTTTAATAAAAATTGCCGCTTACGCATTTGTTATTTTTCTCCTTGAATGATTTATTTTTTACAGTATATTTCAATATAAAATATAGAAATAATTTTTACAGTTTTCTTCCCTCGAGTTATCAGTGTTTCACGCATACTAGTATATTACCACGAACATGACTTATAAGTAGTCAAAATTAAGCCTTTTTAATTTTACAACCCATGCCAAATAGCACGAATCACGCATGCTAGTATATTACCACGAACATGACACTTGAAAATCTTTTTCAAAAACCTATATACAAGTCCAAAAAATGACTTATGTTCCCCCATTTTTTTTATATTGTATGCTATGTTTCTATTATAACTTTTGAATTATAATATTCTTTAGAATCATTTATCCAATCTATCATTACGACGTGTTTATTTTTAATAACGGGACAAAATAAATTTTGTTCAAGACCAAACTGGTTCAAATATAATATATTCATAATTTTGTAATTCATAAAGTATTTTGTTTTCCCTTATGCCCTGTTTGGTTCACAGAATTCTCAGAAATTAAAACTGCAGTTGAAAATTTTTCTATTTAAAATCTTGTTTGATTGGTCAATGAATAAAATGAGAATTGAATAATTTTCTCTCATTTATTGAAATTCATATGTCTTCCAGTTACACATTGAATGTTTAACAATCAAATGAAATGTTCAAAATCAACATTTCAATTCCACTCAAAATTAACCAACCAAACTCGTTATCAATTTTAACAAGATTTCAATTTCATATTCCAGTTCCTTTGCAAAGCATTTTGCAAACCAAACAGTCCATATAGTTTTTAATGTATAATGTTTTACAAAATTCTATATATACCATTATGGTGTAGTTTTTTATATATGATTTGATATAAATTTATTCATTGTTAATGCTTTTATTTTTAAATATGAAATATTACAAAATTGGCTTTTATAAAAAGTAAATTTTATATAAACCATAAATAATCAAATTTGGGAGTTATATTAAGAAAATTTTTAAAATTATCATTTTTTTAAATGGTTTGTTTTGAAAAAAAAAATATTTAATTTATTTTTTAGAAAAAACAAAAAAAAAGTTAAAAAACAAAAGCTTAAAAAGTTAATATTATTAATTTATTGGTTATAGCCATTACTCATAATTAGTTTTAATTATATCTTTTGTTAGAATTTTATTTTATTTAAAATATTTTATTCTTTTTAATATTTTATGTATTCAGCTCGTGTAATACACGGGTTCACTAAATCTAGTTAAATAATTATTAGGTATTAATAAAATTAAGTCTAAGAGCTGTGTTTAAAGTTAACTTAGGTATAAAGGTTTTAATAAAGTTAACTATAAGAGCTATGCCTAAAAGATATCTTACACAATCTTTTATTTTAAAAACTGATAAATCACTAATTCTTTTATATAACTATGGTTAGTTAACCCCAAGAACTAAGTTTAAAGGTTATCTTACACAATGTTTTATGTTTAAATTGTACTGATAAATCACTAACCCTTTATATAACTGTGGTTAAAGTATTCAAATCCAAAAAAGTTTACAGAGCTTCACGTCAAAGCTCTATGAAAGATCTTTTGATCTCCTAACCTATAGATCGATCGAGAACTCTTTCTCCCCTTCAAACCGACCGTAAGTCCTTTCTTTTACTTCCTCTCCTCCATATTAACTATAGATTATAGATGCTTAGATTATTATATTTTGATCACCACAAACAACCCCATATATAAAAGAAAAATAGTGTTTCTAAGGACATAGTGAAATTATTGCTGATGCAATATGCAAAAAATGGGTCCTAATCATCTATTAATTATATAAACTAGATTTTTTATCCGCGCGGGGTCGTTCACCATGATCCCAAATATCAAAACGTATATGTCAAAAATAATGTAACAGTTGCCGTTCCAACGTAAAATCCTAAAGCATGTAGAAAGGTAAAAAAATCCCGCCGCTACGACTCTCACTCCGTCGAAAACCTTAACGCCTACTCCGTCGTAAAAAGTGATATAATCATTTTGTTGAACCCAAAAGAAATATAAGAAAAACAAAACAAACCACAAAATAAAAATAAATAAAATAAAAGTTACATAACTAAACTCTAGCAAGCCCAATTCATGTTTACAAAATATATGTTTGAGCTGAAAAAAAAATACAAAAGCAAAAGAAAAAAAACGAGAAAAAAAAAAATTGCTACCTAGATTTGAACCCGGATGAACTAAGTTGAAATATAATATCCTTAGCACCAGACCAAATGGTTTTTAGTTTACAATCTATTGAAACAATAGTATTAATCTTTTGTCTTGTTTGACTTTTTCATTAAAAAAAAAGCCAATGCCAGCTGCCACGCAGCTGGCACTATTCCCCCATTTGCGTTTTAAAATATAGTAATATTTAACAAATGTACCTCCAAGGTTCAATTTTTAACGTGATAACTCACAAATACTATATTTCTACTCAAACCTACATCTTTTATCTATCATGAAACTTAAACTTTCATAAACCTTCATGGATGTCTACACTATATTCAATAGACTGCGAGTTCAAATTTTACAAAAATATATAGATGGTTGACAAAAGTATAAGTATATTATAAGCTAATTTGAAAAATATAAGCTCCACGTGGCACTTTACAGTACGAGTTGGGTTGTAAAACACTTGGATTCATGGTTTCTAGATTGGTCACTCAGGTGTGCTATAGATCCAAAGACAATGGTGTATTGGTGTGTGGCAGCTTTTTAGGGCACTAAGGTTCACCCCTACGGTGTGGTCCTAAGTAGCCGATGTGTGTGGATTCTAAAGCAACAATCGGACAGTTAATTAGATTAAATTAATTTCGAGATTTTCATTTGAGCTTAACTTTAGGAATCATATCTGCTGTTAGCTTGTTTATGAAATGACAAAACGATATGCATTAATGTTTTTTTAATTATTATCAAGATTTACACATCATAATCAAGATACTTTATGTTTTAATAATGAAGCTAGACAACTCTAGAAAAGTTTTGGTGTGAGACGTTGTAATCGGTGGAAATTAGATTAGACTAGTATTAAGTTTTACGCGTTGCGTGGAGGCATAAAACCATGCCAACTAACATTAATGTCACACTATCATTAGCGAACATCAACACTGGAAAAGCTCGTAAAACAAAAGGTATAGAAAGAAAAAAAAATATAACTAAATGGAAAGTAAACGTAAAAACGTTGAATTATGTACGCCCATTGCCGCATATTAATGTGGAAAAATTAGATCGAAAGGTAAAACACAATGCGGTCGCTAAATGGAAAAAATAAAGGAAAAAACATTGAACTACATACGCATGTTGCGGCATGTTAACTCGGAATTTTATAACGAAACGTAAAACAAAAAAATTATAAAATATGAAAAGGATATAGGATCAAAGTTGAAAGTAAAATAAGTTTTAGGGTTAAATGTAAAAGATCAAAACTATTAGGGTTAAGAGTAAAAAAAAAAAAATAACACTAAAGAAAAAAAACAAACTAAGGTACAATCTATAAAGCATTAGCTACAAACCATAATGCGTAATCAAGTTGCAAATTAATTTTATATATATGTAATGTCCAAAGTTAGAAAGATTAGCTCCTAGTAGAGGTGCACAAAACTAGATTTGAAAAAAAGTCAAAACCAGTTTGAGTTAAAACCGGTTTAGTTTGCTTTTAGATTGTTGACCAGGCTTCATCGCTTTTTGACAAGCATGTTTCCGGTTTTAATAGTTTTTGACAAGTATCTAAAAATATATTATTATTATTATTATTATTATTATTATTATTATTATTATTATTATTATTATTATTATTATTATTATTATTATTATTATTATTTAATAGGATCGAGAGCCGGAAAAAACACAAGTGAAAAAAACCTAAGAAGTTGTCAAGTGTCATTTTTTTATTTTTATTTATTAGAAGAAGAATTTAAATAACTATGATTATAAAGAACTAAATGGATGAGGACAAATTCAATTACATTAAAATTGTCTTGTTTTAAAGTTTTACATGACTTTTTTTTCTTTTCTTTAACGTCAAACTCAGATGCTTAATAATCTGCCTATGCGCATCATGCCCACATGTGATCTTTCTACTCATCACTCACTCGAACTAAGTGTGACTAGTGTTCTTAATCCAATGCCAAATTCATTTTTTTAGCTCTTGATCACTTGCGTCACTTAGATCATTGTCATCATCACCACAAGCGACCACCAAAAATACCACCACCCTTTCACAGTTTCACACCTAGTCTCTGTTATATCTTCTCATATTTCGATCCAACGTTAATTATTTAACACCAATAAACAGCCTTTTGTATCAACTCTAATATACGGGCCAATTTTTCACGATAATTATTTCATCAATATTACTTGTAAATTGGACGTTAAGTGACAACAAGATAGAACTTCGTGATGGATTTAGTGTTGGGCTTAGTCCAATACATTCAGCCCAATTAAATAGACCATTATGATGCAAATGGATCCAATCATTGTGGCCCATTAGTAATACCTTAGCAGCTTAGCCATGTGCTGTGAGCTTGTGATCCAACATATAATCCATTCCAAATCATTAACCCAAACCCATAGTATCATGATATTAGACTTATTAGTGCCATTTACATGCATTTGTTATTTGGATGTGTGCATATAATGTAACATCCCTCTTTTCTGTGAGATATAATATACTAGCTTTAGTAAACCTGTTTATTACACAGGTTAAACAAATAAAATATTAAATATAGTAAAATTTTATCAAGTATAAAACGATATTTTACGATAAAATATAATTGAAATTACGTATAGTAAGAACAATATGTAATAAAACAAT
This sequence comes from Flaveria robusta, assembly GCA_025506415.1. Lineage (NCBI taxonomy): Eukaryota > Viridiplantae > Streptophyta > Magnoliopsida > Asterales > Asteraceae > Flaveria > Flaveria robusta. The sequence continues at coordinate 17,264,351 of CM046469.1, read as the reverse complement.
TATATCAACTTTTTAAAATTTTGGTTTAAAACTTTTTTTAAAAAAAAATAATAAATATTTTGTTTCAAAACAAACCGTATTAAAATATCATTTTTAATAATTTTCTTATTATAAATTTCAATTTAACTTTTTAAAAACACTAATTTTAAAAAAGTTTGATGTTTTGTAAAACTTTCTTATTCTATAAAAATTATTTTTAGAAATAACATTAATAAAAAGATCTTTTTTTAAATTTATTAAAAAAACTATTTTTGTTCTAAAAAAAAGTTAAATAATATTATTGATAATTAAGATAACTATTTAATAGGAGAGAAAAACAGAAAAATTTTGATGAAAATGAATGTGGTGCCGCCACATGTCACCCCAAGATATTCTTTTATTAGAGTAAAAAGATTTGTTATTATGAATATAGACATCAGATTGATGAATGGCGATAATATTTTTAAAAATACCATTAAACAACATTTTAAAGAGGCTTGAATGTTGGAGAAGTGTATGGTTAAATTTATATTTAGATTACACTAACTAAGAATTTTTAGGGTAGCTGTTGCAAATGTAAAACCTTGAGGGTTGAACTTGTATGTTGGAGCCTCATGTGGGAAAATTTCCAAAATAGTCAATTGACCAAATCAGTTTACATTAATAATCGTTGACCAATTAATTTTGTAATCTAGCCACCATATCGTCACGTGACGATATCAATTCATGTGGTATCGCCCACATGGATTTTATTTTATTTTTTATCTTTTTATGTTCAGCGATACACCGGAGATACACCAACCATGGTGTATCGCCTCGTAAATAAACACGTATCTCTGACGTATCGCCCCTTAATGTCAAATTAGAGATGTTTTTACTTTATTGAAAATAGTGAAACCAATCATATTCAGGCACGTCAGCGATACGTGGGTCAACTCGTATCGTTGACATATCTACTCGAAAATAAGCGTATCGCTAACATATCGCCGACATATCTCTGTATTTTAAGTTTTTTAATTTATGTTTTTATTATATTTTTATTTACAAAAGTTATTAACAATTCTCACTTGTACTACAAATACATTTTCAATCTTTTCAAAAATATAATCGCATACTCTTCGACTTTATTAATTTGAAAGAACTTTATATGAAATTTTGAAATTTAAAAAAAAAACTTTAGATGAATTTATAGACAATATATAATATTCCTTAATTATGATAGATATTAGTCATCAATGATAAAAAGTATTTAAAAACTCATTACGATTTTTAAATTTTATTTTTAAAAAATTTGTTATTAATTAAAATATTAATTTTGACATAATTTTTTATTTTTTTTTTTCTGGCGACACACAGGGGTATGTGTTTCGCTAACTGGATATACAACTATACTTTTTAATATTATTCTGAGCGATATATATGCATGTTGTATCGCTAACCAGCAATACATGTAATTTTTTTTATTTTTGCAGCGATACCCTGGCGATAACACATGCATTGGTATCGCTGGTCAGTAAAAGTTGCCGATACATGAATAAATTATTTTACCAATGTCTCGTTAGAACAATATTTATTACTAGTTCTATTCTAATAATAGCATTTTCAAACTTACTATCTATAGTATATTAACTTGATGGCGTATGAGCGATGTGTCAATTGTTTTGTGATTTTTTTTATTTATATTTTTATTTACTCATATAAAATTCATTAGTTAATTTTAATTTTGCTTTATAAGATTTGACAAAAATAATTATTTTCCTTCAAAGATTTACAAATATCAATTCCAGTTTAAAAGTTTTATTATTTGTTTTAATTTTAATCTAAAAGTTTTATTATTTTAAATTTAAATTTAAACAACTGATAAAACTTTAGGAATAAAATTGAAACAAATTAAAAAATTAAAATTATTGAAGATAAATTAATTTTTTTAATATTTAAAAATAATAATTATTTTATCATACCTCATGAAGCAAAAATAAATTTAACTTAAAAAAGTAAAAAAAAACAAAGATGATAGCGTGGGGCACCGGTAGAAGTTACTTTTTCCTCACCGTCGACTAGGGTTCAAGTTTCATGGATTCCATTTTAATTAAGTTTTGATGTTTATATTTTTGGCAATTTTGTTTTAATTTTTTAAATTAATGTAAATAAAAGTTGGATAATTTCGAAAAGGAGAATTTTCAAAATACTTTTGAGAAAAATAATGAGAATAAAATATTTTCCTTATCACCTCCGAATAACTCTCTTCCCGCAACAGAAATACATCAGAAGTAAATAAGTTCCTTCTTCTTCTTCATTCCTCCACCGATCTATCTGATCATTAAACCCCAACTGAAAACCCTAAATAACAACGAAGATGGCGTATACTCTCGCTGCTTTAAGATCTTTAATGGCTTCACACACTCCACCTCTCGATGCCCTAGTTGTTCCATCTGAAGATTACCATCAGGTTTTATCATATCTTCACTCGTCTTTTCGTGAATGAAATTTGATTGATGAGAATTCGACGATTGTTGATTGAATTGATTATAGTAATAAGTGCATAACAAGTGCATTCTTCAACAGTTGATTTGCTTACGAATCTTCTTGATCGGATGATTTTTGTTCAGTTATGTAACTGTGTGTATGTTTTTGTTGGATGATGATATAGAGTGAGTATGTTTCTGCTAGAGACAAGAGGCGTGCTTTCGTATCTGGATTTACCGGAAGTGCTGGTGAGTTCTGATCTTTGATTATTATTATTTATTAATCAAGTTATTTTTCAACTTTTAAATCACGTTGATTTTGAAGTTTTTCAATTAGCTTTAGCATTTGATTATCAGTCAAGATATTTGGTGCATTTTGCATTTGCTAGCTTGCAACTTTTGTGCTTACTAGTTACCAACTTATTTAGGTTTGGCACTTGTAACAAAACATGAAGCACTGCTTTGGACGGACGGACGCTATTATTTGCAGGCAGAACAACAACTTAGTGACCAATGGAAGCTTATGCGTATGGGAGAAGACCCATCTGTAGATGTATGGATATCCACTGTAAGTCCTGCAACTTGTTGGCTTCTAGACACCTGTAAATTCAACAACTTTGTATTTCGAACAACAGAACACCAAGAATTGAATACGTTACAGTCTTGTTAGTGCTTGCCCGTAACCATTTCTGTCTTTTAGCTAACGAAGTACCTGTTTTATGAACCAGACTTTACCTGAAAATTCAGCTATCGGGATTGATTTCTGGTGTATATCAGTAGAAACTGCAAAGAAATGGAAGTCTTTGTTTGCAAAAAATCAACAATATTTAGTCCCCACAATCAGAAACTTGGTTGATGAAGTTTGGAAGGATCAACCGAAAGCTGAAACCAATCCTGTTCATGTACATCCTCTGAAATTTTCTGGTCGTTCAGTTTCAGACAAGTTAAAGGATTTGCGTGACAATCTCAAAAAGGAAAAAGCCCGTGGAATTATAATTACATCTCTTGATGAGGTAAGACTACAGCTTTATATTAAATCTTGTTCATGTTGACTCGTCGATTGTGATATTTTTAGCTGGGCATGTTACTTTTCCTACAAGTTTGTTGCTAATTACTTAATTAACAGGTTGTCTGGTTATTTAATGTCCGTGGGAGTGATGTGTCATATTCTCCTGTTGTTCATGCATTTGCTGTTGTAACTTCAAATTCAGCCTTCTTTTATGTGGATGAAAGAAAGTTGTCTTCCGAGGTAGGCTTATTTATAACATTTTGCTATATTATTTTTCAGATTACTCAGATGAATATTGTATATCCTGCAGGTTAAATCTTATATGGAGGAAAATAAAATCATAGTAAAAGATTACAGTGCAGTGAGCTCAGATGTGGCTTTGCTTGCATCAAATCAGCTAATATCAGCAAAGGACGCACTATCAAACGGTGCAAATGAAACAGAAGTTAATAGCCATAAGATTTGGGTTGATCCTCGTTGCTGCTATTCTTTGTATACTATATTGAACCCTGACCAGGTCCTCCTGCAACCATCACCTTTGGCTTTTCCAAAAGCTCTGAAGGTAATTTATCTAAGCTTTGGTTTATCTGTACTGCTAACATAGGTTTTTTTGCCTTCTAACTTCTTAGAATATATCATTTTTATTTGCGCCTATTTTGTGGGCTATAATTATGTTTGTAGGAGATTATTGGTTGCTAAACAGTCTGCTATTAATTTTAGAATCCTGTAGAGATGGAAGGGCTAAAAAATGCACATATTCGGGATGGAGCAGCTGTTGTGCAGTACTTTGCATGGCTGGATAAACAGGTATGCTCTTTAAGTCTCAGGTTAGGTTTGCTTCTTGTTAGTTTTGATTTTTAGTCTCAGCCAATGTTTGGCTTGGTTATGGCTATGGGTCTAGTATATGTAAGCCCATAGTCTTTTTTGTTCTGCTTTGGTGTTATCCTCTCTTGGGGTATGCCCACAGTCAGTCTCTCTCTTCTTCTTTTTTTTTTTTTTTTTTTTTTTTTTCATTTTCTCATTAAATAAGTTGTCAGGGTATGTCCTCTTAACCCAAAAAAAATTATATGATGCAAGGCGTAAGGGGATGTATAAAATTATCCCCCTTTTATTTTCTATTTTAAATCATCCCTGTCTTTCTACAAATGTGCAGATGCAAGAAATCTATGGTGCCTCAGGCTACTTTAAGGAATCAGAAAGCCAAAATTCTATAATACACTCGTAGGTTTTTGTTTGTTAAATGTAAACATAGTTGCTGTGTGTAGTCCGCTGAAAATTCATGTATAGAGTTGCCTAATTAAAAAAAAAAATTGTATGTTTTTTTTTTTTTTTGAATAGAACTTACTTATTGGTGATGTGCAGGGAAGATGCAAAACTGACAGAAGTGTCTGTAAGTGATAAGCTAGAGGAGTTCCGTGCAGCAAAAGAGGTATTATAATTAGTTAAAATTCTCAGGCTGTTTTTAATTTTTGTGGTTGTTTGAACTAATATTATTATCTGATTAATTGAATTTTCACTTTTTTATTATCTTTGTATTGTATATTTGTAGCATTTCAGAGGGTTGAGCTTTCCAACCATCTCATCGGTTGGTCCAAATGGGGCTATTATTCATTATGGACCCGAAGCTAAAACATGCGCTGAACTTGATCCAAATAGCATGTATCTTTGTGATTCTGGTGCTCAGGTCTTCTCACCACTTCCATCAATTTTTTATATATTAAATGTTGTATGTTTGTTATAAAATCTCACTCCTTTTATTTTTATGGTGTTATATTTTAAAGTATCTGGATGGGACAACGGATATAACTCGGACTGTTCATTTTGGAAAGCCTTCTGAACATGAAAAGAGATGTTATACTGCGGTACGTTGGGCTTACCTTTTGATTTTTTTACTGTTTTGATTATTATTGTTTAATAATTTTTGTTTTGCCTTAATAAGTCATTGAGGATGTTGATTAATTTTGTTTCAAGCAGGTTCTCAAGGGTCATATTGCTTTGGGTAATACACGTTTTCCCAATGGAACCACAGGTCACGCTCTAGATATTCTTGCTCGAGTTCCGTTATGGTCATATGGTCTTGATTACAGACATGGAACAGGTCATGGGATAGGCTCTTACTTAAATGTGCATGAAGGTAAGTTTTAAATCACCTTCTCTATATCTACATATATACATATTATCCTACTCAAACGTTTAATTCCGTCAATATTCAATCCCATATATGTTCAATGAACAGGACCGCATTCAATTAGTTTCAGACCTGGTTTGAATGTGCCACTGCAAGCTTCAATGACTGTAACCGATGGTTCGTATTGCATCTTGACTCCCATTTTATCCTGAGGTTCTGTTCTGAGATCTTACTATGTGTTTCTTTATTTTAGAACCGGGTTACTACGAAGATGGCAAGTTCGGTATACGATTGGAAAATGTTCTTATAATCAAGGAGGCAGCAACACAATTTAACTTTGCTAACAAAGGTTACCTAGAATTCGAGCACATAACATGGGTAAGTTTGCTAAATCCTGTATTGTTTTTTCTTCTAATTGCATCTTTTCATCTAAAAGAATTATTTAATACGCTATTCAGTGGTGCATTGATATGCTTTAGGGATATAAACGAGCCAAATCTGGCCTAAGCTCGCCTAAGTTCAAGCTGGGCTCGTTTAACTTAGGAGAACTTGAACTCAGCTCATGTTTAATTTTTGGAGCTCTGCTAGGCTCATTTGTTATATAATATATTAATTTATTTAATTATTTAACTTTCATTTATATATATATATATATATATATATATATATATATATATAACTATTATTATATAACATAGTATATAACATTTAGTGATTTAAACCTAATTATACGTAATTATACATAGAAATGATCATTTTTACATAAATAATGAACTTGTTTAGGATCGTGGATCTGTTAACCTCCGTATATCAGGCTTAAACTTGTTTATTAAACAAGCTCTACTTTAGGTTGGACGTCGTTTAAGCTTGGCTCAACTCGAGCTCTTAGCGGACCAATTTTGTGTAGCTCACAAACGGTTTAATGCTTTTTTTTATATGTACCACAGGCACCATATCAGACAAAGTTGATTGATGTGAGCCTTCTGCTGCCTGAAGAAATAAAATGGGTGAACAACTATCATATGAGATGTAGAGATATCCTGGCACCATACCTCAATGAATCCGAGAAGGCCTGGTTGAACCAAGCTACCGAGCCCATCGCTGCCTAATAAGTGATAACACTTGTTCATAGTATATTAGAATGTTTAATAATTTGTTATTTTAAAACTGGCATTTACATCATCAAAGATGTATATGGTATGAATTACGTAATTTCTGATATGACATGAATATAATCATGTTTTTTAAGTATAATACTTGTCTGTGTTTTTGGTTCACTTGTCTAGCTTGTTTGCTAAACCGGACTTGGTCGGGTTCTACTAAAATTAAATGGCTCAATGTTTGAAATAAGAATCACAAAATATAAAAGAAAATATAATGTGTTCAACATACCATTCTGTTTATAACTTTTTTACGATCCATCAAACGGTCTACGACTTGTCTACAAATTTATTACACCAATATATTCATGACCTACCAACACATTTGACTTGCCTTCTTGTTTTGATAGACATGTTTAAAGGGTCATGTTTGAGTTGCATGACTTGAAGTGTGTTCGGGTTAGAGTTGGTTAACAACCTAACCATTACTACCAGTAACATTCGTATATTGGAGTGTGATATCAGTACTATGGTATGAAAAGGAATAAAAGTACGAATATGAACATGTTTAGTAACTCAACTTAGATCTTTGGTTGTAATTGTTTATCTTCTTTCTTACATTTAGTCCTTTAACCCCACTCTTGTTTACTCATACCATTTGATCACCATACAAAAGGGCTACGTCTTTGAAGTATGCTTACACAGTACAATTATAACAGTGTGCGACGCACTAGATACTTGCACATGTATTCTATCATTTTATGTAATGAATGACCCGAATAAAAGGTAACTAAAATGTAAACATGCTCCTTTGGAATGGTATTCTGAATTCATCATGCGTAAAAGACAATGGCCACGTTGTAAACGAAGTTCAAGGTTTATATACGATCATCTGTACACACTAAATCAAGTTTTACAAACCAACTTTTAACTAGCAAACACCACACGTAGTGGAAGAAATAAAGGAAGACACATACTTTTGGTTCTTAACCTTGCATCACCTTCTATTTCTTAGAAGGTTAATATACCAAGACGATGTTCTGATTTAAGTTCTAATCAGTGTAACATCTGACAAAGTTCACAGGTAACGTCTCATGAAATTCATATGTTTAACCGTCAAGAGATAACATCATCATGTCAAAAAAAACTCTTCATCTTCAAGTGTAGGCTCAAGAACATAAACAAGTAGATTACGTCGGCTTCCTCATGTTGCGGCCGGCACGGATCACTTCATCCACAAGTAGCAGCTGGGATGCAATTACTGGGCTGTAACAAGATCACAATTTCAACTAAGTTTCAAGACAGATTAACAGACTAAGGACACAAAACACAATCTGTGGCCTTTTGCTGCATACCCTGAGTTTATAATTTGGCGCTTGACAGCATAATTGTCGAAAATGCCCTCCATTTGAGGGTCAATCGGCTCCCCTGTGTGCTGATTTAGCCCCACAATGTTACCCTTGTCATGTTCTCCCTGAAAAGTTATTCTAGTTAAAGCTAAGGTAGGGGTGGGTGAAAAGTGAAGTTAGAGTGAAGGTAAATGGGTAATATGAGATTACAGTCAATGAAATTATGGTGTCTTGTGTGTCAAGACCAGAGTTTTCAGCAAGTGTCTTGGGCACGATAAGAAGAGCATCAGCAAAAGCTTGAACACCGAGCTGAGAACGCTGCTCACACCAAAAGACCAAGAACTAAGAAACACGCTTAAAAGTACCAGATCATGACTAATGTGAAAAAAATTACCGACTTACCCCTTTAACAGATTTCTTGACTTCATTAATCAAGTGCTGTCGTGCAGCTACCTCAAACGCCCCAGCACCCTGGAATACATATTTAAATAGGGTTCTTGATGTCAGGAATTAATTTGCATAGAAAATTCAAGAGTTATATTGGTTTATGTTTTATTACCAACAGGTCAAATGATACAAAAGTTTCCCAAACCATACTAATATTGCAATAACCTAGCTTTTAAGCATCTAGAACACCATATAATAATTAAAAAGGTCAATCGACTCGTAACCAGATTACGTTTTGACTTTAGAACATTTACCCAGCCCACCTTACCCACCCATTTTGCCAGCCCTACTCCTTCCTGATTGAATTATACGAACAAGCTACTTAGCTCTAGCTATGATGTGCAATAGAACCTTATAGCCTACAGACATTTTAAAACTTTGCATATGTAATGCTCAAGCAAGCTCATAATGACATCATTGAAGAAAACTTACTAACACAACTGCTTCATCCTCAATAGTATTTTTGACAGATCGCAGGCCATCTCTAACAGCATCCTTAATTTGAGCAATCGTGTGGTCATTTGGTCCTACAATAGTACGAGAAGTCAGGGTTAAAGTTTAAACGCCATTATAAATTGCACAAAAACGTAAACAGTACGAGCCTAGTAGAAAGCATAGACTTCTCAACACAACAAAACCATACAAATTTGAACATACCTTTAATTAGAATCGTACAAGAGTGGGGATGCTTCACTTTTTCAACAAAGGTATATTTGTCTTCACCAAGAACATGCTCATAGACCAGTCCAGCCCATCCAAGGCAATCAGGAGTTAAGTCATCTACAGAGTTGACTGCCTCTCCACCACAAGCCAAAACCAATCGTTCCATATTTCTCCTTTTGGCTCTTCGGAGAGCAACTATCTGGAAAACTGCCATGTAAACAAACTTGGAAAGACTACAAAATAGAAAATCATTTAAGATCAACTTACCCCTGCCCTAGCAAGAAGATCCAATGATGGAGGATCAATTCCTTTCTGATTTATAACCACAAAGTTATTATCAGTACCATTGCAGACCTGCAAACCACCACCAACAAGGTGACAATGTATATTAGTAAGCATTATTATGACAAAATGAAAACTTCAAACATCCATTAATACCTTATTTTTTAGATCAATTATTTTTTTCACTCTTTCATCAACTGAACGCCTTTCTGCAGCAACCATTGCTTCTCTTTGCTCCGCATTTGAATAGAAAAATCCAGCATTTATTTCACTGAAAGGACAAACTAACTTAGTATTGTCACAACTTGTAACACAAAGAGACAAACATGCACCTTACCTTTTTTCATACTCCAATGAAACATTGCAGGTCATAATGTAGCAATTCTCTGCGTGCCTCTTCATATCCGGATGCCTGGACCCATGATCAAGAACAAGACCCTCAACCTACAAAAAATATGAAATCATCAAGAATTATAGTGGAACTAAGCAACCAATCAATTAAAAGTATCTACACTTGTTAATGACTGCATCTAACATTCAACATACCAAACGAGTATCTACATCAAATTTGTGACGCATGTGCATAATCTCAACCATAAAAAGATCAATAGCTTCTTCTGGCTTGCGGATGCAAAGCACCTACACATAAATCAACCAAATCCTTTCAGGTAAAAGTTAATAACGAATGCTGATTACATAAGGTAGGCAGCTTAAACAGCATCAAATCAAAATTAAGTAGGTGTAAAAAACTTACCGCATTTACAACTATTTCAGTTAACTGATCTGCCAATGCTTCATACAACTACACAATCATCACAAAAAATTACACGGATATACAATCATTAGTGCGTATGCATTATAAAGAAAACCCACACTTATACAACAACGAAAAACTTAACCAAGAAAAGAAAAAAGGAAGAAGATAGATATGGTATTTAAATACTTTTGTTCTCAACGTTGTCCTTGCAACCATCATAAGAATCTCTTTGTCTGGCTCTTCACCCATCACAACTGGGGTTTTGAAATTCTCAAGAAATTGCAATGTTGCTCTTTTGGCAATTTCAAAACCATCAACCAAAACACGTGGATGCATCCCTTCATCAACAAGAGATCAAATCCATAATAATAATTAGATACCATAAGATAATCAGACTTTAAACTACTGTAGAGATGCTAAAAAAACTTGAAAGATATGCAAGATATATTTGAAGTAAAATACACAGTTTACTGATTGGTAAACTTATTCCAAGGATAAGCATCAAGCTAAACCCATATGATCTTTTTTTTTTTCAAGCGAAGAATTGAAAGTAGAAATCAACAGTAAAGTCACCTGACACAGGTCTTAGGTTATAATACACATGATTATGATATTAAGGAGTTAAAACCTTTGCTAAAATAACAAGAGAATGATAACAGAATTGTTACACACCTTCATCAATATAACGCTCAGACTGTTTCATAAGTTCACCAATGAAGATGACTGTAGATGTCGTCCCATCTCCACTTATATCATCTTGTGCAACAGCTGTCCTTGCGATCATAATTGCGGTCGGATTTTGAATTTGCTGAAATCATAAATTAAAAAAATATTGTTGTAAAACCTGGCAATAGTCTAGTCATATCAGAAAGAAAAAAGTTCATGCAAAGGGAGTAGTCAGTGACTTATAGAATCTGATCATTAAAATGTGAGGTGGAATAGTTGGCACCAACTAGCATTTAATGCCCACAAAATTCCCATATCCAACATTCCACAATGTTTCACAAATCCAGGCAGACTCACTCAGCAGATTAATCATAACTCCAAAAGTACACACGCATACACACAAAAGTAAGCATCAATCAGTAATCCATCACTCCAGAATCTTATAGATGTGGAAAGTATAATCCCATAAAGCCCAATTGCATAGATAAAGATGTATATATTACTACAGCCTGAATCACCCAAAAAAACATACAACTGCTTCAGGATAAAACCCATTTACCCACTTTTGAAATGTCCTAAAAATATGTTAACAGTCTATAATGTAATGATGATAGTCTTTTATGCTTCCTGCCTTCGGGTCGATAAAAGCATATTGTAGTAATAGTAACAAATGTTCATGACAAGTTCAAAGTGAAAAAAGTGATACACAATTTGTTCGAATACAAAAATGCATCATTTTCTTCTTTAAAGATAGACATGTGATGAGAAAGTCAGATAACTACCAAAACAATCCATGAAGAGCTCACTATCATATTAATGTTTAATGCGTCCATGAGAACACACATCTCATGCTCAAAATGAGAGAATAAGAAGACAAATGGTTAGATAATATAACGAGGGCATAACTAGAACAAACTGTCAACTTCGAACATTGTATGCTAAATTCAGAACGACCTAAATGACAGTACACGAGAGTGTTTGCTTGACATAGTCCACATCCTCTAGAACTTGGACGAATAACACTACGTATTTCTATGCATCTCTTTCTTTATGACAGATACATTGCAACAAAAAAAAAAAAAAGAACCATGCTTTAGTTTTAATCTTAAGCCCATTGTATTTCATATGCAACAGTGATATGTATTTGTAGCAAAAGAAATTGTTAGAAATTCTGATAAATTTTCCCCTTTCTACCATGTATCTGTTTCAAAACAAATATATCACCGGTTTCCATTCAAACTCAAAAAGTGTTTCCTTTATCAAATCAGAGGAATACTTGATTTTGCATCTTGGAATATATCGAGTAGGTCTCCTAACTTAAAGATGAATGTTGGAGTTAATATGTAACCTAACTACATTCCCTGATACTAAGGTTCAATAACATCAGCCTCTAGTAAAAGCAATTGTCAAATACACATAAGTAACACATTATAAAAGCAATTTCCACTAGAATACCAGTAACTAACCATCTCTTTCAACAAAGTGTTGCCATCCTTAGTCAATTTAATATCTCCAGCTCCACCAACAAGCCTGCGAAAATCTAGCATGAGAACAACAAATCAAACTGATATAAAAACACAAACGAGGGAGATAGATCTAGACAACAAACTAACATCTTAATGGTGCCTTTAGGGCCGAGGTTGCTCTTGAGAACATCTTGTAAACCCTTGGCGGCATTGATGTTCATATGAAGTGCAGCCGATTTGTTCAGCACTTCAGCATTAGGGTTCAAAACTCGTAGAGACATATTCGTTTGTGAGATTTTCCAACAGAAATTGACAAGCCTAAGGTTTAATTAACAACAACTAACGTAAATTAATAGGATCGAGAAAGTTGTCGGAAGATAGAGAATGAAAGTAAGATCTTCTATGTTTCCGGGGGGCACGGTGGCGATGACGACGGCGGCAGCGGCGGAGATCGGAGCATAAAATGGAGGGAGATGAGTGCTTGAAGTCGAGCAGGGTTTAGGGGCTTCTGGATTTTTCAGGTATAGTATTTTAAGAGTTCAAAAATGGTCCCTCTTCTATGAGTTTATGTGCAATTTACGTCTACTTAGTAGTTACGACGATGAGATATATTGGTACGAGCGAGGTAAATCGGTATGAGCGAGAGTGATACGAAAATAAAATGACTCTCGCGTGATAGGTGGTTGTCACCTAACTCGTATGTGGGAGATGTATACATGTGTTAGTGTGGATGTGAAATGTGAGGGTTAAAAACGATTCTTCGTTGATAATTCTAACATCAGTGGTGTGATATTTAATTATTTTTTAATATATTTAAACTAGCTTTAGTAAACCCGTGTATTACACGGTTTGATCAAATAAAATATTTTATAAGATAAAAATTTATTAATTAATAAACTATATTCTAATATAAGATATGGTTAAAGACTATAAGTAATAAGTTATATTAACTTTTTAAACTTTTATTTTAAAACTTTTATTTGTTTTTTTCCCAAAAATAAATTAAACATTTTGTTTCAAAACAAAACGTTATAAAAAATATATTTAAAAAAGTTTGGTGTTTTTGAAAAGTTTCTTATTTTATAAAATATATTTTCTTAGTAATAACACTAATAAAAAAGATCTATTTCTTAATTTACTTATAAAACTAAATTAGATGTAAAACAATTAAATAATATTAGTAATTAATGTAAATATTTAATAGGAGAGAGAAGCGGAAAAATTTTGATCAGAATGAATATGGTAATGTCAAATGTTCCTCACATATACCTTTTTATTAGAGTAGAAAGATTTATTAAAACTATAAAAACATAGTATTAAAATTAAAATTAAATTAAAAAAAAATAACATAACTTTAAATACATGAAATTAAAAAAATAAAAAAACATCAAACTAATTATAATAAAAACTATTCATGGTCATACTTCTTCGATATTTGTTCCTTTTAAGTCTCGAAAAACACATGTTCCGTTCCTCGAGCATAGGAGATGTCAAGGGTGAGTATTTTGAAGTCTTCTTTTATTTATTTGCTTTTCTTAAAATCCAATATTTAAGAAAAGTTACAATATTTAAAGAAACAAGTAGTTAGAGTATAAAAAGTTATAAAATATAAAAAGAATATGAGAGTAAAGTTTGGTTGTGAAATGTGGTAGCAATATACATTTATTATAAGTGATATTTTTTTAAAAATAATATTTTTAAAATTATTAAAGTATCCGTTGGGGGTTGAGGGCAATGGCTCAATTTTTAAAGGGCAATACCTTTTCAGACAGCGTGAGAAATCTCATACGAACCCAATCACGCCCCTAGGGATGGTGGTTCACACGGGTATAGCGGATAGCCTTTGGGCTGTTTAGTTGGTAGGATTTTTATAAGATTAAATGGATTTGAAACTTAAATTCATTCAATGTCATATTTTGTTGGCAAAGAATAGAAATTGGAATTGTAATATATTCTCTTCAAATCCTTCACCTAGTTGAATTCAAAATCATTCATTATTCTACAGGATTGCTCAAAAAACCCACATGAAACCACCATCTGTGATGGCTCCCACACTGACTTTGACTTATGTGATGGTGAATCACCTCCGAACCGGTACAATAGGCGCCTGACTGTTGATTTTCATGGCTAAAAACCATCGGTCGTTGTTCTCCAAGAGAATCTATGGTTAGTATCTAAGAATTAAGTTCGACATGATCCAATTAAATCCCAAATTTTACTCGACAAAGATTTGTAAACTCGTTTAAAAGTCTAAAAACTTTTGTCTAACAAAAAAAATGAAAATTTTATCTTCTTTTTCTTTTGATTTCATGGTTTCCTCAGTAATTTCATGGCAAAATATCTAATAGAACTCTAGAAACAGTTGGCTTGATTATTAAATTAACAAAAAGATTACAGATAGAGTACCCAATTCGAGAAGGGTATGATCTCCAAAAACAAGGTGATAACCTCAAATCACAAGACTACTCAAACTAGAACATCAAATGGAATACTTAAACGTTGATTGAGCAGTTACTAGCCACTAACATTATGCCCCACTACTTCAGTTTCCCCCTTATTTAGAAGCTATTTGACTGGGTTATTGGTCCTCATGGGTTTATTTAACCCATTATTCTACAGGATTGAGCAGCTGCGTTAATTTAACCCAATGGATACGTGGGTTTATTTGACCCATTGGATACGTATCAATATCTGTCAAAAATTTTAATATTTTCATTTTTGTGTGTTGTCTGTAAAGAATTTGGTGACACTTATAAATTATTTTTTTTACTTTTCTGGGATTTTTTGACAGTTATAAATTATTCAGCAGGGAAGAAAGGGAGGTTCGGATTAAGCAAGAAAGCATCAAGTTTAGTAGGAGAAAACGATTCTAGTTGAAGCATGATTAATAGCAAGAGCTAGAAGAAGAGCAAGAGTTAAAGCAAGTAGCAAGATTGAATATCGTAATTTGGATAGCAAGAAGCAAGAAAAAAGTTAGCAAGTTAAGAAAGAAAGAAACGTGTCAACATTAAGATGTAGGTTAATATTGATGGGTCAGGCCGGGTCATGGAGCAAAATAGTCAGCATGAGTCATTTGACAGTTTTTAGTTACTGTTACAGTTTATGTTTCAGTGGTCTTTAGGTAGTGATTCATACTTTCTGTTTTGTAAGAGTAGTTGGTTCACCTTTGCATATCTTTATTCTTTTATTTAATGTTTTCGGTACAATAAATGAGTAACAAGAAAACAAGAGTTTGCAGCCTTGGGTTTGTTTCTATGAGTGATTGGAGCTAAACCAACACGATGAGGATAATTACAAACGAAGTTTAACAAATCATATCTCTTAATTATGATAACAATTATTAACTTATCATAACATATCTTAATTTTTTTTTGAACGACAACACAAAAAGTTTTTTTATTAAAAGACTACTAGCAAGATGCTAGAGCCTAAGCATTACACCAGCAGGTTATATAAATCAAAATCACACCAATGATGCCAATCTAAGTTTTTTATCCCCGTCCTGTTATATAACATATCCTAATTAATAAGTAGTTTTTGTTGGATTAATCTTGATGGGTCAAGTTACGGGTCACTGGTTTAGTATTTGAGTCATGTTTTGTTTAGAGTATGAAGCAAGTTTTTGATTAGAAGTAGTCTTAGTAGTTAGCATGTAGTGGGCGTGTATTAGGGATAGTGGAGTAGCGACATATGTTTTTAGGAGTTTATTTTATTTTCTATATATATGTATGTACTGCAAGTAATGAATGCAAGAGTTTGAGTATAATCTTGGGCCTGAAACCAACGGTTTTTAACCATGACTAAGAGTTCAAAGAAAAATATTTGACAAACGAGTTTAATGGAGAGCCTACTTGTTAAGTTGATTTACAAACTTTCATTGGTTTAATTTGATCATTGGTGATCAGTAGGCACAACCTAATTAAAAACTTTGGCAAAAGTCACACTAACCTAGACCTCACTTCAATTCAAGGCCAAATTAATTATAGTTGGTGTGAGTCAGTGGGTGTGTGGGAAGCATATACCTAATTAACTTATACACATACTCACAGCCTATGACACAGATACATGTATGCCCACATGCTCATAGTTAATTTAATTAACCAATGCATATAAAGCAAACTTCAAAGCAAAAAAAGTTGACAGAATATTTAAAAGTGATTAGCACTAAGTTAAGTGGAACAAAGTCTCTTGAGTACTTGATTGAGAGCCTGGGATTATACTACATTATCTTCCTTTGTGGCAGTATACCTGGATTATTTTATGCTGACCGCATGTACCTTAGTCTCCTCTTTTGAGATTTAGCTTCACAATAATGTAATACTATATGTGTTTGAGCAAAGTGTCTTTGAGAGATGTGGGTTGCTTGCTGTTCGGGGACCATTCTAGTCCTAGCGCGCACTTTAGAGACATCGGTAGCCGAATCTGTGTCTCGGGCAGGCGCCCATGCGACCTGAACTTGCACACCAATGCTGTACTTGTTCAATAATATTGTTTCTATATCTCTAGGTTTGTGTGGTTTGTTTCACATGCATATTAGGTGTTTTTGTTCAACCTATGTTTTTTTTTCCTTTTATGGTGAACTTATTTTGTATAACTAGTCTTAATGATCCATGCAAAAAAAGGCACCAATTTTTTGTTCGTATTCAACTCAAATACATGAAATGTTTGAACTAATTTGGCATTTATTTAAAAGATATATTCTTATAGTATGTTGATGTTAGTTAAATTTACGAAACTGGTTATTTTATTTATTTTTTAATACAAATTATTATGTTAATCTATTCTTGATATTAGAGAGAATCTTGAGGGATAAAGAGTTGTGAGTAACCAAGAGAGTTAAAAACTAAAAAAATAGGACACTCTATTTTTATAATTCCTAGTTTTGTGTGTTGGGCAATACTTTAGAGCCTCTTGTTAAATACAGGATAAGTATAAGAATATTTACATCTGACAATTCAACCTTTCTCTCTACACATACGGGAGCCTTGTGCACTGGGTTTGCATTTCTTTTGTACGTGGATTAATAGAGTTAATGGGTAGCATCAACAAAATCTCGTTGTGTTTTATTATTTTGCTTATGTTTTCTTTGGTTATTGAATAATATTGATAGATCTCATTTCTTGTTCACATCACACGTTGTACCGCAGTATGCAGTAATAACAATGATAACGAAAAACGTAGATAGACAATGTCGATTGAGGTTATTTTATCACAAAACATCGAACATTGCTATTACTTATCATATCAGATCAGCCATTGCTTCGATCCACATTGATCAATATTGTTATAATGAAAATGAGTTTGTTTGGTGTCCTCCAGGTAACAATTAGTGATAGTATTGAAATTAAAGCAGCAACTGGCAATTGGGCTTGGGAAAGGGGAACAAACATAACATAGGATCCATTGTTTCACTTTTAGTGAATATTATCAACTCATACAAACCTAGTATTCATCAAGATCAAGTTTGCAGTCTCCAAAGTGTAGTTAAATACTGTTATCATCTGACACTCTAAAGTAAAAAAAAAAAAAAAGAAAAAGAAGAATATATTATATATGGACGGTTAGTTGACAGAAATATCATGTTATATATTAAGATCTCTACAGGCTTTAGTTAGCTTTTTGTTTCCCTTTTTAAGCTGGTGGTGAGCTTCTTGACATCCCACCAATGCCCCCACATCTCCACTATCTTCTTCACTTTCGACATCGATCATATTTCCCCTTTTCTTTCAAGTTCAGATCTTCTGATAATATGTTTTGAACCGAAGACAGATAAGACAAGACAAGACAAGACAGACATTGATTATGTCCGGGTATAGTAGCGTAGTACAAGGAGTACCATAATCATGTAACTGGTTAGTCTTCTTACATGTTTTTCTCATATGATTCTCTTGTGTTCTTTTTTTCATGTTCTTCATCTTCTTCTTAATAAACACCTGCATCGATGAAACTTCTTAGTGACCCATGGAAGAAACGAAGGAAATGAAACAATGATCAGAACGCCTTTTTGTTATTCCTTTTGGACCATTAAGATCAAGTTTTTCGTATTTGCTGATCGATTTACTTTTTATTGTCCTTTTATACATGAATATATGATACTTGCATTCGTAAATCAGTATGGGTATTAAGAAACACATGTAAAGATCAACATCCAAGAACTGAAAAGAGAATAAATTACTGTGCTGATGGTAATCAAGAGATATGCCTAAGTTGCGTTGCTTGTTTGAATCACTCCACATGCTATAAGTGCACATGGTGCTATGATTATTAGCGGATGATATGTTTTGTTTCACGTATACATATGTATTTTTTCTTCTGAAAAGAATAACATGTTAATTTGAAACTATATAAAAAGTTGGACATATCTTTGTAATTCACATAGGAAAATTTAAGTTTGATTTTTGGTATGGATCACGTTTTGATTGATGGCAGCCGCTAGTTGTAGAAATTTCATACTTCTATGAGATTTTTGAGGCCTATTTTGATTAATTAATTAGCATGTTTATCATGGTTAGTTTAATTGATGGAAGCGATTAGTTAGAGAAGTATCAGAACACTAAGTTTATGCAAGAACCGCGAGAACAAATCTAAATTATTTAATTTATTGATTGATAGTTTATTTTTTTCATTAAAGGGTTTCGTTATAAATCTGCATGCTATACATAGAAAATACTACGGCAATCTTTTAGTATGTTTTTTAAATTCTAAACGTTACCTATACATGTGTAGATTATATGTACGCAATATAACCTACACATGAATTACACGTGTATGTTCTATAAATATATAAAATTTCTTCATAATTTTATTTTAAATTTTAAAATTGATGATAAGTATTGAATTTAAAATATTTTATTATATTTTAATAGAGGTTTGTATCGAGAAAATAAAAGATTTAATTTGTTCTTGTCGTTCTCGTAAAAATCTGTGTTCTGCATACAATCTTCCCCTCATGATATATTTCAGGCTTTTATTTATTATTTAATGGCACGCTTATCTTGGTTAGTTGGAGTTTATATGTTATATATGTTCATTTTATAATTTAAAGATAATTATAGGTTAGATATTGAGTCAGCTCGATTGGTTTGTTGGCTATCTAAGTGAGTCGCATAGCATGTCGATTATTACATTGTTTATTTAATAAAAGTCTTGATCCTAGTTTGATCAACATCTCATTTGGGTGTGATGGGCTTCAATCGTTATCGTTGTCATCTTGAGTTTGCAGTAGAAGAAGATTGAGCAAGCAACAATAGCATACCGGAAGCAACAAGAAACAACCAATCGAGCAAGTAAGGTTTGTTTTTATGGTTTGATAATAGCAAACAACAGATCTAAGATCAAACAACAGCTACAAAATAAAAACAATGTTTTTCTTTTTTATCAAACAAAGTAGGTTTAGCATGAATCAAAATAGCAAGAAAAAACATCAGGTTTAGCAAGAAAAAACATCAGGTTTAGCAAGAAACCAACAAGTTTAACAAGAACAACTATAAAATAATCAACAACTATTAGCAAGTGCGCAACAAGATCAGCAAGAAAAAAAGAACAAAACGATAGCAAAATAAAAGAATAGTGATTTTCAAGGCAAGAAAAGAAAATGCAGGCATACAATAGTAGGTTAAAGTCAAGATAAGCAAGAGCAAGTTCAAGAAAATGTACAAAAAAAAGCATGGTAGAAACACACTGTATTACCTTGCAACATTTCATTGCAATGTCTCAAATTGGCATCCACCAATTATGCAAGTTGGTCGGTTAAGATGGAAATCAATTTGGCAAGCATATGAGTAGCGAGGGGCAATTGGTCCAGTAATAAGGCAACATCTGAAAGCAGAAAGAACCAACTGGCCAGGGCTTTTATTTTTAAACATTGTCCAAGAATGTTGTACCTCAAGTGTCGAATCACAAGAATGTAAAGGATGGCTATCAAGGTTTGACATCTAGGAGCAGTGATAGTAAAAAAGGCTCGCATACAAACTCCAAGATTTGAGATGGAGATGTTGAAGATGAAAGAAAGTGAATGGTGGTGATTTTTCAAGTAAGTTAACTGGAATAACAACTAAGTTTGTAAGTTTTAGTTCAAGTATGAAGTTATTATTTAAAAGTTACTCAACTCAATGTTAAGGAAGTTTCTACCAATCATGGCCTATATGGAGCAATACTCAGAACTTGAAAACATATCGTTCAAGGAAGCAATGGGAGAAATAAAAGCTTAAGAAGAACATCTCAAGTCATGATTAATCAGAGGAGAATAATCAAGGTAGACTTCTAATAACAAGTTCACGTAATCAAAAGGTGGATGATGCTGAAAGTTAACACAAGAAAAGGGATGAGGTGATGAAAATCAAGAATGTGGTAGGGTTCAAGGGAGAGTTTTTGTTAGAGGAGAAAGAGGACGTGAAAATGATCAAGGAAACAATGAAAAAAGAATTCAGATGCTATGAATGTGACGAACTTGATCATTTTGCATAGAAGTTGATGAGAGGATGTCATTGTTGTGAAGGTGATTAGGAGTGAACAAAAGATTAGGAAAAGATTAGGAGACGATTGTTAGACTTAATCTTTTAAAATCACATTGGAAAATTAAAGTTTGATAGTTGGTATGGATTGAGAGTTTTGATTGATTGGAGCAGCAAGTTTAGAGAAGTTTGAAAGATTTTTACTCTTTTATTTATTATTCAATTAGCGTGTTTATATTAGTTAGTTGGACTTTGTTTATTACATATTTAAAAGCTTTAATAAATCCGTATATTACACGATTAAATAAATAAAATATTAAATCGAATGAAAATTTATTAATCATAAAATAATATTTTAAGATAAGATATAATTGAAATTACATATTGGTAAAGATTATAAATAATAAAATAATGATATCAACTTTTTTTGTATTTTTTTAAGAAAAATTGTAACATTTTTTTTTTCAAAATAAACCACTTTAAAAAATGTCTTTTCTAAAAATTTTCTAATTATAACTCCCAATTTTAATTAGTTTTGGTTTTCATAAAAATTTACCTTTTAAAAACATCAGTTTTTTAAAAAGGTTTGATGTTTTAAAAAAAATCTTATTTTAAAAAAAATTATTTATTTAGAAATAACATTAATAAAAAGATTTTTTCAAATTTTTTAAAAAACTATTTTTAATCTAATAAGAAATTAGATAATATTATTAGTAACTAATATAATTAATTAATAGTAGAGAAAAGAAAGAAAATTTCTATGAGAATAAATATAATATTATCATGTGCCTCTATTAGTTTAGTTTTTTATTAAAGTAGAAAAAACTAGTAAGTTAAAATAATTATAGGTTAGAGTTTGAGTTAAATCAGGATTGGTTTGTTTGCATTTAAGTGGGTCACATGATTATAATCAGGGTTCTTAATTCGGTTTTTATGTAACTAGTGTGGATCATGGTTTGATCAACATCACCTTTCTTTCATTTTTCTTTTTTTTTCTGTTATTATTATCATTTTTTTTTGGATCCGGTTGGTGTGTTCCGTGCTTCATAAAATATATCAAGCTAATAATAATTAAATGAGAAACCTTTAATATACCTATGAATGACAAATAAAGTACGTACATTTAGAGCAAAAATAAATATTCTAATTCTGCTTGTGCAGATGATTTTGCGAAGAATTGAACCTAGGAAGGCTAACTCACCTAAATTAAGAAGTTAACATAAAATGGGGTTCAGTCGGACTTGTTTAGCCAGGTTGTTATTAGTGTTCAAGAGCCAAGCCCTAGACCAAGCCGACTCGACTCGGATCGCATTTCAAATTAAACCAAGAACTTGAGTAAGAGCTTTGCTGGGTTTGGCTCGGTTTAAAAAAAATATTGGCTACGCTCGATTTGGTTTGTTTTGACTCTGTTTTTAACTCAATGTGACTCGGTTACATTGTTTGAGGGAAAAACACAAGAATATATACGTTGACTCAAATTTTTGGCAAATGAAATTAACTTTTGGCCTTTCAAAACTAAATATATCCAAAAGAAACCAATAGAAAATCGTCACCTTAGCTTATACTGGCTAAGAAAACCAAATTATAGTCTTTTTGGAAGAATATATGGTAGGGTCCACAAAACCAAACAATCATAACAATTCATGTGTACTTCATCACTAAAAGGTAAAATCTAGACGTTTTTTTTTTTCAAGCAACCAAAACTTTTTTTTAAGAGGAAGAGATGTTGCATTTGAAGGTGTTTTTAAAATGTGTCCAGACAGTGACATGTCTTCATTCGTATAGAAACCACTGAGGTGCTTCACCCGTTGTGGGGGCTTTATGATGCTAATTTACGATAAGGATTGAGATCCTTTAATGTTGGTTTGACTTACCTTGTAAAAAATATAAATAATGGCCTATATGCTAACTAAAAGTGTTTGATTTTCTAATATAAAGAAACATTAGATGATCTTAATCCCTAGAACAAATATCTAAAATTTGCAAGAAATCTTAACAATGTCAAGTTTTTTGTTGATTATCATCACCTAAAACCTTCACTAAACAACTAACCATGTTTCCCTATGCAGGCTAAAAAATTCAACTACAAGTACTAACAGTCTTGAAACACTTGAGAAGTTGTTAACACTGAACCCCGGCCAGTTATGCCATTATCGAAAAGCATAGACCTCGAAATCGAGGTCCACAAAGACGTTGATTCAGACACCAACAGCCGGGTTGATTCCAGCATTTCAGTTCATAAAACACCCAAGACTATGTATGATCATGTTTCCCTCGAGTTGAGTCTAAACTTCAACTCGAACATAGATAAGTTTGAACCAAGAGATTGCATTGGGGGCTCAGTATCAATCACAAAAGAAAGCGAGTCAAACGGACCACCAGCGAGCGTATCTAGAGTATTTCCTTGCAACTACTGCCAGAGGAAGTTTTTCAGCTCGCAAGCGCTTGGGGGTCATCAGAACGCGCACAAACGAGAGAGGATGCTCGCAAAGAGAGCCATGAGAATGGGTATTCTCCCAGAGAGGTATGTTAACCATTTTGCAGATTTTCCTTTTCATGGAACTTTGTTAAGATCTCTTCAGATTAAAGCTCATTCGTCACAACACCAAACGATAATGCCTCCGATTATGAAGATACCACATGAAATTAGTAGCATGCCTCCAAGACAATCAGATGGATTTATGGGATTGTCTACATATGTGGAGGATGATGGACCTGATCATCAGTTTATGTGGCCGGGAAGCTTCCGTCAGGTTGCTGCAACAGGTGTCGTGGTCGATTCAGCGCCAGAAACATCACAACTGCAATTCGTGGAAGGGATCCGATCGGTTTATGGTGGTTATGCAACACCAGATCTTACTTTGAAACTTTGATTTAGCCACCTGTTTCTTTTCATTGTAACTTTACACATTTTGTTTATAATTGATGTGGATTCTTGTTTAATATGTACAGTTATTTAAGATTCAGTGGTCATCACTTTTATGTTGCAAGTATTCATGTTTATAGCTAAACAACATCAGTAAGTATAGCTAGAGTATTCGATTGTTAAATGTGAAACTTGAGTTGACATTATTGTTCAAAGAATCAAAGTTTACAGCATTATGAATTGGATTTTTACAACAATTATGAATCTTTTATCCAGTGATAAAATCAAGGGGCATATCCGTGACAGCAGGCATCATCATCCAGTCTATAAAACCCATGCCATCCATCTGTTTCGGGTACTTATGCGCCCCAATCGAGTCGCAACATCGGTAACATATGAACAGCGGGGGAACCACCTCGCCCTCATCGATTCCACTGCAGCGGGTGTGCTGCCACACCTCGCAAAGATCACACGCCACCATCCTCTCTCCATCATCATCCCTCGCGCCACATTTGCAGTTCACAACCCAATTATCCGCCCCACCTTCATAGTTAAGGTCATTAGCAGTCAGCAGGTCCACCCCAAACCCGCGCACCCTGATCTCGGACCCTGATTCGATGGTTCCAAACACGACCTCCTCGTCATCTAACCCTTCTAGTTCCACAATCTCCCTCACCTTTAGTTTCTCCATAGCACAGTAAGTGTCCCGCATGGCGTTCTCTGAGGCGGTTTTCAACTCACGAATGGTGGCGTGAAGTGGGACAACCACCAGCTCCCCCATCGAATTCTTTCTCGACTCTGCACTAGCTAATGGGATCACTCGACAAACGAATCGCAAAAACTCATCGTCGTCATCATTAAAAGGCCACTCTTTTGTGAAGTTTTTGCTGTCCAAAATGGTCCTCACAGCAAACTCAACAGTTTCAGAATCTGAATCCAACAAAACATGCTGATACAAGTAGGCAAGGTCTTTGTATATATCACTCTCCGTGCATTTGCTAATCACTGAGTCAACTCGGTTGATCGGTTCCTCGCGTTGATTGAGCTCTTGAAGTGAATACTCAAGAACACCTGTGTGAGCATTGACTTCGCGACGAACCACATACCCTCCTACAATCACATTATTCATGGATTTCAGCACGTAATCAATCAAACCAGTGTCACCAATGTGCAACCTGGCTGTGTCGCGTACCTCCTGCCTGCTCATTGAGCCGCTATTCCTTTCTTTTAGCGCGTTTACAACCACATTAGCAACATCCTCGAGCCTTCTCGCGTGCCATCTGCTGTCCAGTTTAGCAGCCAAATTAGGAAACTTTCTACACCTCGTGTGTTTTTCCTTCTTGTTAATCAGATTCAATCGCGGTTTTGAATTGGAAACCACGTTGTTCTTCGTTTGCAGGGTCTGAAACTTGAGGGTCAGCAAAAATCTAAACAGATCTCTAATTGTAATCAAGTGGGCATCACTCAATTCTTGATATTTACAGATCAGTTTCTTGATGGATCGATGCTTCATATTGTGAGTGATGATGTCAAGTTCAAGAGAACTTAGGACTTCAAGTGCTTGCTCGTATTTATCTTTCGTGACCCCGAAGCTCCCATGGCAGAACCTGTAATCCCATCTTCCAAACCATGTGTGCCCATATGCTACCCCGTATAAAAGCCGAAGATCCATCTGTCTCTTCTTTGATGTATCCACAATGCTGATTTGCCTTCATACAACCAAATCAAATTTCAAGATTCTTGAACAAAACAAGTTTTAATATGAAGTTATGAAGTTGAAAATAGGAAACTTAATGGATGACCTGCTGTGAAGAGATGTGCAGATTCGATCCCAAAGATCCATAACTTCTCTACCATAAATGAAACTTGACCCACCCTCAATTCCATTGATACACAGAAGGTGACCGAATCCGTTGCAATGGATCAGACCGTGTAAGATGTGAGTTTGAAGATCAAGAACGCCATTGTCGATCCGCTTGTTCCATTCGTTGTCAATGGGGATGATGAAATGGTACTTCCTTTTCGATACGAAATGGTGACTCCATCCTGTAACATTGTAAGATTCATCAGAGATGATCATAATGGTCATTCACATTCAAATGATGTAACAACATCAGTTTAGTGAATCTAATGTTCAATATTATGAAAACCCCAAATGAAAATTCTAAAATGTAAAAACCCTAACCCAGATCATAAATTCAAAATCAAGATTAGGAAAACCTAATTAGATAACCAAAACCTCTAATTCAGATTTCAGGTAAGATCAGTAAACATAAACCCTAATTAAAATATTAAAAACCCAGTTTAGAAATTGAAATTGCAACCAGAAAACCATAATTCTGCATACAAAGTTTTCAGCAACTGTTAACGATGATCAAAATCCAAAATTCGCTGATTTATAAAACCTAAATCAACTAATTAAATAACCGAAACCCAATTCAGGTAAAATCAGTAATAACAAACCCTTATCGAAATATCAAAAACCCAGATACGAAATTGAAATGTAAGACTAGAATACATGAAATTCGAGGCAAGAACGATCAAAATGCATAATCCCCAAATTAGACGTCACAAATTCCGTTCGTAAAAGTGAAATCCACCCCAAAACCCAATTCGAAAACAGTAATTTGATCAACGATTACGTACTATCCCAATTCAAAAACAGTGATCTGATCAACGATTACGTAGTACTAATTACCAGAGCATCGGCAGTGATCGCAGAGCGGTTGAAGAGAGTTCTTAACACACTCTTCAATAGTATACAACGGAAGCACAAAACCCCTGTGTTCGTGAAACAGAAACGTGCACCAAATCGGCATTCCTTCGACGCTATACTCCTCAAGCTGCCCACATTCCTGAAGAAAAAACCGAACATCATCACGAAACGGACCCGACGGAGTAATCGGGCAACCCGGCTGGAGAAAGCTCTGTAACCCATAATACTTGGCCGATTTCATCTTCCTTTTGTTGCCTCCGATCATCTTCATAATGGGTATCGAGAGTTATGATCGAATTCAGCTTTGAATGCTTGTAGTTTGAATCTGAATCGCTAGAAACAGAGGATGGTGTTTGAGATGATGGGGGTTAAGCAATTGGGTTGAAGATGATGGGTTGTTATTGGAAGTATGAAATTTGAATGTTTGTTGTAGAGGCAATTTACCGCTCGATTGGTGGATTGTGATCGGACGGTTGAGAGATGAGAGTGTGTGCAGGGGATTATTGTTGGCCGTTGGATTGCTTGGTAAGCAGTTGAGTGTTTTTTGATGCGGCAATTTGACGCCGCTAGCCTCCCTTCATCCTCTTTTACAAGTTATGTTCACTCCGGTCTCCGGTTATACTTGGTAAAACAATGAAGGCTTTTTTCCTTACCATTTTAAACTAATAAAAATAAGTTATGTACATGACCTTAAAGCTTAATGTTATATATATATATATATATGTATTATGATTTATGTATGAAATGATTAATCAATAGAAATCAGTTTTCTATCTCTACTTTCTTTTTTGTTTATCTCCGATCCAATTTACAACAAAGTAATAAATATATACTATTTAGAAAACTTGTATTGAACTATGAATTTTTTGATGTGTTACAAAACAACCCATACATAGGACCGTGTGAAATTTACTATTGATAAAGATGTAAATAACAAACTAGTATTTTTTTTTTTAATTTCAACTACTGTTTTATAAAAAATCATCCTAAGCTTCCGGAAGCCCATTGAGGATAACTATCCTCTCAAAATACACATCTCTTAACTATCTGTACAAGTATACTAAAAAACAAAGTCAGCTAACACTTGTGAACTCATAAATCATGTTTAAAAAAATATAATTTATTATGCATCATAATATGAATCGTATTTCGTTTAGAGGTTTTGTGTTTTCCATGGCTCCCTTAACAACTATCAGCATTGGACCATGCCCCAAGTCATCGCATGGGTATGAGAATATGTATTGGGCCCTAAATCCTGGTTGGGTGGACTTTTCACTCCTCAACACATCCCATTAAATACATATGGATTCATACATACCCCCATTAACATATGAAATGGTGTGACATTCTTGTTACTATCAGTTTGACCAGACGAGTATACCGTACAGTAAAACAATCATGATAACTTACCTGAGTTTAATAGTCTGGATCTAGTTTACAAGAATATCATGAACATTTTTTTTATCGATTATCAAGACGTGTTTAGTTACCTGACTAAGAATATGATTGAGGAATAGATAATCATCATCGAGATTAGTTTAGGGTGACTAGTTATACTTTGAGAATAGTTGATCGGACTATACATAACCTACGACCTCGTTACCCACTGCTTAACCTAGTTATGACTCCGAAACCAAGTTTCCGAACCAAATTTAAATAATCAAATCGAACCTAGAACATACATGAAGTTGCTAGATGCTGTTGGATCGCTAGAGGGTTGGAAAATACTTAAAACGACAATTTGAAAGTGAAATTTTGTTTTGAAATGGTGAGCAACGGCATAGGTTCGAACCTTAATTTATAGGCTGCACAATAGCCTCGTCGCGGACCGTTATAGGTCCAAGTGGCGGTCGCCAACGACCCCCACGACCAACTTGTCCTTTACAGCCGCTTCACGGACCGTTATCTGTATTGGTGGCGGTCTGCCATGGTGTTGAGTCATCAAACATGTGTCAAGGTTCGCTGATTAGTCATCAAGTATGTGTCAACTCCCTATAGATTGCTTAACTGGTTCTTTAACAGACCGTTATGAGATTTAATTCTTTTGAATATTCCATAGCAGAGCACTAAGCTTCCGGGTGACGGTCTGCCACCCCCTTTTTATAGATTATTTATTTTTGATGAACTTTTCTACTATGGAACTTGTCTTCTTAAATAACAGTATGTGCTGACGAGGCAGCTTGATACCAACCAAGGGTTTTGCCCCTTGAACTTCTACCAAAGGCGCTACCCTCAGATCCTCGTTTGCTCTTCAGGCGCTGACCATTCAAAAGTTGTCAAACAGCCCCTTACAGTCGTATGGATCATTATGGCTCCCAACAAAAAACTATTACGGGAAATAACATAGAATACGAGTCATAAAAGGGCATGAATCCTTGATTTGTTATATTGCAGACAAATGCGACTCTTATTTGACAACATAGTTTGTATTCTTATCGTCAATGGGAGTTTATATAATGGGTTCGGGTGTACATTTTTTTAACGGCTCTAATCTACTACAGTCCACTTTTAATCAATTTTATGTCTCGTGTAAGACACAAATCCAACATCTTTTGAATGAATTGAATACACCTTTACCGAGTAGCCTAGTGGTTACACATAAGTTAAAGATGATGTTAATATCGTCATAGATTAAAGATGGTGTTAACATCTACATCGCCATTTTTAATTTATTATTATTATATGAATGTCCCTCGTAATTTACGAAGCTATTACATGATCCTTTTTTATTTTATTATTTTTACGAACCATGCAATTTATGACAAATTGCTTGAAGCTTTTTTTTCTTTTCCTTTTTACTCTTATAACTATTTTAAACATAGCTTTTTTATAAATTTATGAATCTAGCAAGTTAAGACATGCATATTTTACTTACTTTTTTATATGAATTACATTAATTCAAAACTAAGTTATGCGTAACAATCAAATAATATATTGAAGCACAAAAGTCGTGAGAGCTTATTTAGAGTTTTGTTTTTTTTAAACATTTTTTTTCATCTTTCATACTTAAAATATGATTTTTATAAAAGTCTAGATTGTTATTATAACGTGCTTATTTATTTTTAAAAGCGTTTTATTTTAAGTTATTTCACATAAATAATTGTCTAAATCATCAAAAACAAGCTATATAAATTTCAATACCCATCGCAGGACGCGCATATCACCTATCTTTATTAATCTAGCTTTGGTTTACTAACAAGATGAAATATTGACATATTGTAGTCTGTGTGTAAGCTATAAATAATAATAAATCAACAGTGAACCCATGTGATCTATAAATGCAACGTCTATCTAATCTTGATTCCTTCATATTCAACCTTATCCATTTCGAATTTTCCATCATCAAACTCATAATCTACATTCCACAACACATTATTCTAATCTTCATGCCACATTATTCAATTCCACCAAAAAGATACAAAAACAACTGATTAATAGAAGTAGATTAAAAACTACAGTTGGTATAGATGATTAATAGAAGCAGAAAGCTACAAAAGAAATTCAATATCCGTGATTAATAGAAGTAGATTAAAAACTACAGAAGAAAACTGGTATATGTGATTAATAAAAATAGATTAACTATAGAAGAAACCATCATTTGTGGTTATGATGGACAAAAGTTTTTTGTGATCAAGAAGCATAGATCTACACAAAGGACAATTCACACGCCCAAAGTCTACCCATGTATCAAAACACTCTAAGTGGAACACATGTTCACAGTTGAGAAGCTCTCTGATCAACTGATGATCATCAATACAATCCATGCACACCATGCAGGCGGCGGTGTGGCGGTGGTTGGAGCCGGAGTAGGGTAAGATGGGGACGGTGTTCTTGATGGAGGTGGTGACGACGTGGGCGGGGACACGAAGGAGGGACGGGGAGGACCCGTTTAGGATGAAGACTTGGGTGGCGGAATCGGGTGGCGGTTTGAATAGATGGAGGTGGGAGAGTGAGGCTAGTAGCAGTGATAGGAGATGAGAGGCAATGTTTGAGAGGATTTTGAAGGTGGTTGCAGGTGAAATGGTGAGTGGTAGATGTAGAAAGTGATGGTCCATTGGTATGATGAGTGTTTAATTTGGATGTGTGATCAGATGAAGGAGTTGGAGTTGCAGTGGTGTTGTTTATATAGAAGATGATGATGATGGTGATGGTGATGGTGATGGTGATGGTGATGCAGGTTGTGTGGATTGTGATGGTGCAAAATGGCAGAAGATATGAACAAGGGATGACACTCATCTGTTTATTTTATTGTTTATGATTATTGTTGTACTGTTTTTGCTTTGTTTTTAAGAAATATACCGTGTTAAATGATGGTCTTTTTTTAGAGGTTAGGGGTTCGAGTTTTATGTTGGAGTATAAAGTAATCTTTAAGTGTAGATTGATGAGTGTGTGAATTGTTGTTTAAAAAACTAACTTAAAGAAATATATATAGGATTGAATTGAAAATATCATTTCTAAACTTTGCATTATACTAATTGTTTGCTTGAACGTTTTGGGAGTGGATTAGGTTTCTAGAATTGAGCTGCTACTAGTGGCGAACTGAAGTCGAGGTTTGAATCGTGAACAGTGGTGGCGTGGGCAGTCGTGTGAAATAAGGGTTTATGTTTTGTAATTTTTTATACCTTTTAAATATCTCTAAAAGAAAAGTGATTAGGTTGAAAAATTAGTCCCTGATACTAAAAATCAATTTATTTAGTCTCAAGTACTATTCATTAGCTTTAGGTTTCACAACATTTAGTTTCTAATAAGAAGTTTTGACGGTTGAAAATTAGTCCATGATACATATCGTTTTAGTTCTTAATGTGTCTTTTTAGGGTCTAGAAAATAATCTTGGATATCATGTTATTTAGTCTTTGTTATATTTCTAAAGACCGGAAATTAGTCTATGATACATATCGTAACCTGTTTTTGTGTGTGTGGGTCTATATATGTAAACCCTTGTAGTGTTATAATATAAAAAACAGGATTGTTCAATAAAAAAACTCAGGAATTTTTAAACAGTGGTAAAAGGGTTATGAAGATAAAGCCATATAGGTGTATCCATTAATACTTAAGTGATCTGAACCAAATCAAATAGGTAGATCCGTAGATGTGTGTATGTTTACTTCTAACTAATCTAAAATGCAATATGTAGACTTTTGTGTGAGCTTGGAATGAAAGTTATCACTTATCAGCATTACTGAGAACATAGGTGATGATTACTTTAGGTACGGCTACAGCCTTTCTATGAGCTTTGATTCAAATAGGATTGCATATGATACACCACAGGTTGACCTGCCTTTTACATTTGTTATGTTATTTTATTCCTTTTTTAAGTTGGATCTTTTGATTTGTCAAGTATGATGAATATGGTAACATCCTTTTCTGTAACTTCTATTTCAAAAAGAGCTGTTCATATGGATTTCTTGAGTAGGAAGAAAGATGAACATCATATTCGGATATGCAAATACAGCATGCGCAAGGTGCAAATCATACATCAACATGTTTAACTGGGTAGCTTAGTTATAATTGAAGTTCTGTTTACAATAGTAATCGCCTACTTAGCCAAGTGACTGTCAAGAGCACTACTTGGAATGTTTAAACGACCGATCTTTTCAATGAATTTTTCAAACTTCAATATCTCGGTGGAAGAGTATGGTCAAAAACTTTACTCTGCAAAAAAAAATGAAAATGCAGTCCAGTTTGAGATTTGAGAACCTATGCAAAAGAAAATTCTAGATAGAGGTGGCACTTTTGACTGGTTTACTAATGAATGGGTCGATTTTGGTTGTGTTTTAGTTTTAACATGCAAAATGTGTGTAACTTTTAAAAGAGAATATATTGCCTAAATGGTTGGTCAATGGGTCAAAAGTCACCAAGTGCCATTTTTATGCATTCAACATCCTAGATCACTTTATCTTAACATTTATAGGCTATTATTGCATGAATATTGCTTTTTCAATAGTATCTAAAGTTAACAGATGAAGAAAGAAATGTTTGCAGACCAGCAAACAGAATACCAGTTAGATCAGTTACCTCCTGCCCAAACCCTCCCGCTTAGCCACCTCACAATCATCAGGGACACAAGGGAACATAGAGATTGAAAAGAGAATGCTACCGCCAAGTGAATTACGTCTACAAATGTTTAGCTCTCCAGTCAACAGCATCATCACTATCTTCGTCACTCGAGGACTCGTCAAGGCTACTTTCCTTCTCCACCACTTGGGAATCTTTGGTGCGCTTGGCTGACCTGGCAGCCTTCAGCTCCATCTTTTTTCTCTTAAACATTTCTACTCTCTCCCTGCAAAACCTGCAATAAGTTGCATGCATTTTCAGTCTCTTGATCTACCACAGTTTTTCCATTCACAATATTACCCAATACTGAAAAGTGAAAAGTACTTACTTCTGCTCCACAGTTTCTGCCTCTTCAATCATCTCAGCTGCATCATACTACATCATTATCATTACAAAACTAAACATTAGAAACTGTAGATGTGATTGGCACATGGATATGTCTGACAGGTTGAGTAACAAATTGAAACATGTAAAATTTTTGGTTTGGGTCGGGTTGACTTAAAAACTTTTTTTTCGATCTTATATTATTATTTAAGTATGTGTGGTAAATATGACTACAAAACAATTTAAAAGGTTGTTTGCATTAACAATAAACATTGGTGACTTTCGACCCATTCAACCCATTTGACCCGTTTCCCTTTTTAGCTAAACCTTATTAATTTTCTCATTTGACCCATTATAGATAAACATTGATTTGACCCATTCATGAGTAAATGGGCAATATTGCCACCTCTACCGACAACACTTAGGTGGCAGGACCATATTTAAAAGTTTATGTGTGTGAAATCGTGAACGATCACTACTACCATGTGTTTTGTAAAAGGACAAATGCGAAAGTGAAATAACTGAATATTTGATATTCATCATGAGAATATTATTCAAACCTCTTCTTCTTCAAGCCGGTTGTCCACCTCCTTCAAGTCTTCTTGTATCAACTTCTCAAACTCCTTGTATTCATCTCTGATTATCAGATTTTTCATGAATTAATATAGGTTCTTCATGAAATTAATTTAATTTCTTATTTGTATAATAGCCGCATGTCAAAAAGGTGTTTAGACTATTAATTTTTTGTATGAACACACATGTCACCCTTAATGCTGTCTAGTTTGTTTCATGTGCACCTTTAAGTAGGCAAGTTCAACTGTCCCTCACTAGTGATACACTTAAGCATAGATAAGCAAAGACATAATAAAGGTTCAAGTCATTGGCTTTATAGGGCAGTAGTTAAAAATGGATCCTTGTTTTAATAAGCAAATGACTTGTGTTGGAAAGAAACTATCAAAATAAAAAATAAAAACTCATAACACTAATACACATAACACAATTGAGGGCTTACTTGATGTCTAGCTTAACAGGAGTAATTCCACGTGCACGTAGATCAGCATCTTTATCATCAAAGAAACCTTCTGGAAGAGCTCGTGTTTGAGAAGCCTGAGTCTCATCACCTATTGTCTCTGCAACTGGGCCACTAGAGACTTCAGCTCTTTTGTTCTCCCCATCTAACGGATATGCAGCTTTAGCTTGGGCAGAACCCAACTTATTCTTTTTATCATTGTCCATCAACTTTGCATTATTAGTTTCTAACCAAAGGATGATACTCAGTTCAGTATAGAGAAAACAAGTCAGGTGTGATCTAATTAATAAAAAGGAACAGCATTCAGTTAATATGCTATATGCAATTAGCCGATGAATGACATAAAGAGTTCACAAATGCAGTCAAATAAGTAACTTGATGTGCATGATGGTCCAAAAAAGAGAATGTGTTGGCATTACTTACCCTTTACCAACCTTACATATTTTTATCTAAAAGCACACAAAAATGAATATTATTATTAATTACAAAGACTGTCCTATTGTATAGGAAGGCCTAAAGGGGACAAGGATAACTCTAAGCTATTATATTAAATGGCTAGTTGCAAAAAGGAAGATTTCTTTTTAGTGGAAAATTCATGTATCACTCCAGATTAATATGGAATATATGTTCATCCAGAATTTCATGCAGTAGCTTGACTTGGCTAATATAATGCAAATTTAAAGAGAACTACCCTTGGTAGTTGAAGAGGGGACTAACCATAAAATGAAAGTTTGTAACAAGTCTATCATCTCCTTACCAGTCCACATAAACATTCAGAATAATACTTAGGTAGAAAAGGCTTGTAAAATTATGATGATCAAGTAATGTGATGATTATTGTGATGTGCTCTTACCGTTTTGTTTTGCCTTTGTCACAGGATTGTCAAAGAAATCAGAAGGAAGTACAGATTGGGGCTGAGCATGAGGTGGTCTGGTTTGACTTTTATATGACTCAGCAGGATGCTCGGGTTTAGCTTTATTAAACTCTGTAGAAGCCCCAGGCTTCACATTGTTTACTCGACTAGCTGCAGCAGCATTTGCTTTCACATTTTTAATTGCCTGTTAAAATAAGCAATCTTATTAATACTTCAAAGGGGAAAAGAATGAAAAGTGTGTGTATGTATATATATGTATGTATGTAAATCAAATGGGTGTGCATATATACACAACTATACAGATTAAGATCAAATATGTGTTATTCCTCTCATAATGAAGTAGCAAGCTGAAGGGACAAAAAATACATTCAACATTATCAACTACTGCACTGATATACTTCACCTTTATATTAGATACAACCTTCTCATTCATCAGCATAAATAATAATGACAAAAATTTTTTTGGCATCTATCGGATACACAAACACACACACAGATGTGTGTATGCCTACATACATTCATATACATATATCTATATATATACATACATATT
This sequence comes from Flaveria robusta, assembly GCA_025506415.1. Taxonomy (NCBI): domain Eukaryota; kingdom Viridiplantae; phylum Streptophyta; class Magnoliopsida; order Asterales; family Asteraceae; genus Flaveria; species Flaveria robusta. The sequence goes on along the minus strand of CM046469.1, from coordinate 17,229,170 downwards.
TGTGTTGGTGTAAATGAATTTAAGAAGCACTAATAGGTGTATGAAATCCTACATGCACATTAAAGCATACTACCTCACGATGCTTTGCAGATATTTGGTGTGCACTCCAAGCAGACTCAGATTTTAGAACAATATCACAAACTTTACAGACAGGCTGGTCAGATTCATTGTACCTAGAAGCAGAGAAGAGATGGTTCAACAGAAAAGTTATTGGATGTGTAACGACATTTTTTAATTTACATATTGCATAGATAACTGGAACTAAGTGATCTAACAATGCAAGAAAGTTTAAATTTATTAAATACAAGGCTACAAGCAGAGCTAAAAGTCATACAAAACCCGCTGTCAACATGAGGGAACTTGAACATAACTACATAAGAGATGGTAGTCGTATGATTGTTAACAAAGAACTTTGTATCTAGGTGGAAGTAAGTGTAAAAAAAGATATTATGTAATGAGAATTCAAGGCCAAAAAGAATCTGCGAGCCCCTGAAAGTTGAATGGAACATCATACAGGTCCTAGTCTACTTTCTTCTACTGCTTCTCTTATACAATGATTAGGTTTCCTAACGAGGCATCTAAAATAATCAAATACCTGACCAGTGCTTTTTGTTCACAAATTTGCTGGAAAACTCACAAATTTTAACATCAGAACCTCTTCTGTCTGCATACTGCAAACGTATGTCAATTTAGGCCAAAAGTCAAAACACTTTTAATATGGTCATTTAAACTTAAAACTCTCACAAACTTAAAGTGATACCCTATTACCCTGATTCTTCATGATCCTTCATAACATGTACCATCGTAAGAATGCCCAATAAAAAGGTCAGACTAGAGCACTGTGGTAACGAATGTTATATCTAAACCAAAGCAACATGCTAATAGCCATAAAATCTTTTTCATTTAAGCATGGTAACAGATAGTTACTCTAATAAATTCATGAAAAACTAAGATTAACCTGCTTATGTCATGTCCTATTTGTGATTTCCCCAACAAGAAGATGAATATATTGAGAAATGAGAAAATCAAAAGATCCAGCTATTCAAGTTTCTATTAATCTCCCATTTCCAGCTGGTTAACCAGTACTACCAGTATAATCATGCCAGTATGTATACAAAGTAATAAACATTATATCATCACAAATCATTAGCATAAAAAATAAAATTTGCATACCTTACGAGAGGAGAATCAATACGTTTATCCTGCTTTTGCGCTTTCAATTTAGCACGATACAGTGCCTTCTTCTTCGCTTGAGCATCCATTACTCTGCAACAAAAATTCAACGATCAATCAAATATATAATCTTACAATACCGGTTTTGGTTAAATTGTACACACATAGATTTAATACTTAAGTTGGAAATTAGGGTTAGGGTCGAGATTACAGCAAGTAAGTAAGTAATCATGGACTCATATGTTGCAATCGTGGACGAATTGATGAAATTCTTATAGAGTGATTAGATGGAGCTATAAAACGAAGGATTTTACCCTTACGCCGGTGACGATAAATGGGCTCCGTTGTTCTCTCGTCGCCGCCGCTGCTGCTCCGATTTGATTTTGTACTACCAAAATATTAGTAAACAACCAGAAGTTTGATATTTACTTTTGGAAAATTAACCTTACGATGTTCGGCAAACAAACAATGAAAAAACTCTTATAGAAACGATGTTAAAAATCCACATGCTGAAGCAGGGTCGATTTATATAAGAAAAATAAAACTTTAATGGTTGTTAATAACATTCGAAGCTTTTATGTAAGAAACGGAATTGTTGCAAAATGGTTGATAATATTTGTAACTTTATACAAATATGAGACCGTTATAATTTTTTTAACTATCGTTGACATTAACGTGATTAATTACATAAAAGGACCGTATAAAATTACGGCAACTTGATTATGAAGATCGAAACATAGAAAGAAAACATAGTTGATATAACCTACGATCCCAAAAAATACCCTGTTTTATATCGCAACACCGAGAAAGAAAAATTAAACTCAACCACAAATTAATATTTTTAAATAAATGTTAAAAGAACAAAAGTTATTTAATAAATATCAAATCATATACAAAATTAATTAGGTTAAAAGGTATATTATATATAGTGCACAGGTCAGGTTGAAACGTTAGAAAGTTAAAGTTTTTTCGGTTAAATTTGAAGCCTATACAGTTAAGAGGTAAAATTAGAAAGTTTACAAAGTTGAGGGTGTGATTTAAAAAGGTTTACAAAATTAAAGGATGAAGTTTGTAAAATAAGGAAGTTTAAAGGTTGACTTTTAAAGAAATGAATGGTGGTAAGTAGAGATGTACAAATCTAATTTTTTTAACCACACTGGTTCGGTTTTAAAACCGGACCGATACTTTTGCACACGTTCAAACCGGTTTTTCACTAAGATTTATCAAACCGTCCTGTTCGGTTTGGACCGGTTTACAAACCGGTTTTGGATGCCAGGCTACCAAACTGGTATACAAACCGTCGGTTCAGGCCGGTTTGAACCAAACCAGTTTTTTTATCAAACCGATTTGTTTTTTTTTTCAAACCGGTTTGTGCGTACATCTCCAGTGGTATGTGGCTAAGACAACAACTTTAGTAAATGAGTATATAATAATAGTTAATAGTGAATTAACCAATGATTTTTATAAAAAGAAAAATTAATTATTAACTTTAGAGTTTAAGTTAGGTTTTTCTACCGATTAAGTGAGAGGGGACTGGGGTAGCACCTCTTTAGTGTGGTTTAAGTGGCGAAAATAACTAGTTGCGATTGAGCTTGGCAGTCAGCTCAAAGTAAAGCTGCTTATGATCATTGGTGGTAACGAAAAGTTGCTTCATATATTCTTGATATTCGGAGAAAACGGGTCAGGTATTAATCTAACAAGTTAACGAATGTCTAAAAAACTAGTTTATAAAATAATTGATTATGAATCTGACCGGTTTCCGGGTCATGAAAAACCTAACGAGTCTAATCAATTAGCTTATTAACGGAATCAATTGACCTGTATCAGTTTAGAAGCACCGGTTTCTCTTAGGGACCTCTATGTGATTTGTGATTTGTGACAAAGGAAATATTCCATTGGGCCTGGCATATGAAATAGAAAGTAGAAACCCATTAGAATATATACACAAAATCTGGGCTTGTACCCAATAAACAATCCCACTACATCCATTACTGATTCATACCCACCTCCTATTCCTTGTGGTGAACCACCGGAGGTTACACAAAACCCTAACCAGATGGATCGATCGAGCCGAAAACACAGGGATTCCGATCGGGATTCAACCAAAGACCACAAGCACCGGAGCACCAAACACACCGACGATCACCACCGATCCAAACACGACAAACACCGAGACACCGCCGGAGACGATCGACGTCGCCGGTCGGAGCGCGAGAGATCTGAGGACGTTGAAGATCGCGTGAAGCGCGAGAGGTCGTACGACAGAGAAGGCAGTAAGGATAGGGAATTGAGAGAGAAATCGGTGGATAACAGACGGCATCACAAGAGGAAAGACAGAGGAGACAGTGAAGATGAAGATCGGTATAATGAAGTTCGAGATAAGCGGAATAGGGTTTCGGATGAGAGGAAGGAGAGGCGGAGGTTTGAGGTTAAAGTTGCTGCGGCTGAGGATGAAAGAGATAGGGAGGAGAGGAAGGAGAGGAGGAGGTTTGAGGATAGAGTGAAGAAGGAAGAGATGGATATTGTTGATGTTGATGGAGGTAAGTTGCAGCAACGGAGTGTGAATGGGGAAACGATGAAGATGGAACCTAAAGATGAAGCCTATGGTGTTTCCAGTGCCAACGTAAGTTCTTTACTGCCTCTGTTCTTTATCATGGTGTGGATTAATATGTTTGGTTTATATTTTCTGGTGATTTAGATGATTGGCTGGAGCTTTTACATAGTTTGGAATTATATTTGGTGTACTTGCATGTTATCTTTTTTAATCTTTATATTTGGTTTCAAACTGCAGTTACTTGTTATTTTTTTTATGTGAAATCCAGCACTTTTAAACGTAAAATTGCAATTAAATGGTTTTGTTACATATTTAATCAAGGTTATTCTGTTTGTGTTAAATTCATACAGTGCTGGTGTCATTTTCATTTACTTGTTAAAAATTGTTTTAACATTGTTGAATGTTAATGTATAAATTGAAAGTATGCTATTCCTGTGGATTTGTGGCTTGCCTGTTTCTGTTGACAGGTGATGATTTACAGGGTTGTAACTGGACCAACTGTATATCCTTATGGAAGTATCACTTTGATAATGGCTATTCAAACACGATTAAAAATTTTTTTGGATTTAGTTGCTGCTATTGTTTGGAATTTACTTGAGCATGGCATGTGTATTTGGTTGCAGCAGTTTCAATTGCAAGATTTATGCTGTCTAAATTATGGAAAAATGCTAGTACTAAGCAGCTTTTTATTATAAATAATATATATAATAACTAGATGGTAAGTAAGCTAGATGACTTCTTATGAACATGGCAAAAGCATTAATATTTGACATGAGCTCTAATGCTGGCTTCATAACCTTGAAAAGCATTTCATGATGGTTACTGCATTTGATGATCTCTGTTGTGTATGTACTTGTGCTTGGTGGAGATCTGTAGTGGACAATCATGAAGACTCAATTTAAGGGTTACATATATAGTGTGCTATATTTATTGGCAATTTGGCTTTTTGTAAGAGTTGTTTTATTATATACGATCTTTCTTTTCTTTTTTACAACTTTTGCTATGCGTTATCATCTACGTTCCACAGTATCTTGCACATATATGTTGACTATTGTTTCATATTGGCTATAGGGTGGTGCATTGGAATTGCTCAGTAAGGCAATTGAAACCCCACATGAGACCCCCTTGGTACCCAGTCATTCTCCTTCTAAGGTATCTTTGATTTCTACCAAAACTGAAAATGAAGGAGTTAATAGTAACAGATCTCATGAGGTTCCTGGGAAATCCAGTACAGATGGGAATTCTGCAGATGCTGGCAAGAGTGGCGGCATCTCTCTCGATGCCTTATCTAAGGCTAAAGCAACTTTACTAAAGCGAAAGGAGCTTGCAGAAAAGATGAAGAAAATTCCTTTGGTATGCTGTGAATCCAAATTCATAATAATAAGTGCGCCTTATAGTTTTCATTTACCATTTAAATCGGTATTAAGATCTGTATAATAAGGTTTTGTTGGTTGTTATTATTTTGTGTTTCTTTTGGTGCAGTTAAACAAAGGTGCTGATTCAAGCACAGACAGAAGTGGTCAGATGTCTACAAAAGAAGGCATGAAAGTTTCATTTGGCTCTGGAATATCTCTTGGCCCTCCCCAACCTGTAAGCACAAGTGCACATGCTTCACTTTCTGGTTCCACTGCTTCTCTGCAGCCACTTGGTAGTGGTGTGCCCCAACTTGCAGGACTTACTGCACCCAAGTTTGAAGCCGTAAAACGTGCACAAGAGCTTGCTGCCAAGATGGGATTTAGACAGGACCCAGAGTTTGCTCCACTTTTAAACATGTTCCCTGGACAGATGCCACCAGAGGTCATTGTTCAACCTAAGCCCGCTAAGGCTCCTGTTCTTCGTTTGGATGCATTGGGAAGGGAAATAGATGAACATGGAAATCTAGTGAATATACCAAAATTAAACAATCTGAGCACCCTTAAGGTCTGTTTATTTATGCTTATATGTTTTTAGTTTTTGTTTCTATTTAGATGGGCAATTTTGTTTTAATTTCTATTTTTGTCTTTTCTATAACATTCCAGGTTAACATTAATAAGCAGAAAAAAGATGCATTCCAGATTCTGAAACCTGAACTAGAAATAGATCCAGATAAAAATCCTCATTTTGATCCTCGAATGGGAATAGATAAAACCAAGCTTTTAAGGCCTAAAAAGATGACATTTCAGTTCGTGGAGGAAGGGAAATGGTCCAAGGAGGCAGAGATCATTAAATTAAAGGTATCTTGTGTTTAGTTGTCTCTCAAGCTGGTCTACTGAGTTTCACTTGTAATCTGCTTTTCTTCACTTTGTTGGCATCTGTGTTTTCAGAGTCAATTTGGAGAAGCACAAGCAAGAGAATTTAAAGCAAAGCAAGCACAGCTTGCTAAGGCCAAGGCTGAACCTGATATTAATCCTAATCTCATAGAGGTATCAGAGAGAATTAGCTCTAAAGAAAAGCCAAAGGACCCTATTCCTGATGTTGAGTGGTGGTAAGTTATTGAAGTTTTACCAATGTTCCACGTTTTATGTTTTTCTTTTCTTTGTTGATCTTAATTATGCTTAACTTCTTTATAAAATTAGGTATTTGGTTTAACCCAATTTGATGCGAAAAAAATCATCTGTTTCTTTCCATCTCTACTCGTATACGTGTATGCAAAATGTATATTTTGATGGGAGTTTAAGCTATTAATTTGTCACGAATTATGGTACTCCTATTGTGTTTTGTGAACTTGACATAAACATGTTTTGAATTTGCAGGGATGTACCACTTCTAGATTCTGGTACTTATGGAAACATCACAGAAGGTGGGTTAGCAGAAAATATACTGAAGAAAGAAAAGATCACCATATATGTGGAACACCCTCGTCCTATTGAACCGCCAGCCGAGCCTGCTCCACCACCGCCTCAACCACTAAAACTTACTCAAAAAGAACGCAAGAAACTACGCACTCAGAGACGTCTAGCTACTGAGAAAAACCGTCAAGAAATGATTAGACAAGGCCTTCTAGAACCTCCCAAACCTAAAGTCAAAATGAGCAATTTAATGAAAGTTCTTGGCTCTGAAGCAACCCAAGACCCAACCCGGCTCGAAATGGAGATAAGAAGCGCCGCAGCAGAACGTGAGCAGGCCCACGTCGACAGAAACATTGCACGGAAGCTAACTCCAGCAGAGAGGCGTGAAAAGAAAGAGAGGAAGCTTTTTGATGACAACAATACCCTTGAGACAATAGTTTCAGTGTACAAAATTAACGACCTTTCTCACCCTCAGACAAGGTTTAAAGTTGATGTTAATGCCCAGGAGAACCGGCTGTCGGGCTGTGCAGTTATCTCACCGGGTATATGTGTCGTGGTGGTGGAAGGTGGTAATAAATCTATAAAACGTTATCAGAAACTGATGCTAAAACGTATAAACTGGGAGGCTGCTGTGAAAGATGAGGATGAAGATGTAAACGATGAGAAACCGAAGAACAAATGCGTGTTGGTGTGGCAAGGGAGTGTTGCCAGACCGAGTTTTCATAGGTTTTTGGTGCATGAATGCATAACTGAAAATGCTGCTCGCAAGGTGTTCTCTGACTCAGGAGTTGGCCATTATTGGGATTTATCAGTTAACTTTTCAGACGAGGTTTGATTTACTTCCAATGCTTCTTTCTATTCACCTCGTGGGTATCGGTCCTTAAACTTTGACTAGCAGCTAGTATATGATTAGTAAACCTACATACCAAGTGTTCCGTTCAAAGTCCAAACTGAAAGAGATGATATCTTCTTGAAGCAAGTTTCTTTCTCGTACCGTCAAATAATTAGCTTGTTATGTTAAAATCCATGCCTTGTTATCTACTTCAAGCCAATCTACGACTAGTGCCTTCATGCATCGACTAAAGACGTGCTTTTGTCTTTCATTTTGCTTGATGAAATGTCCCAACATGATGATATACTTGTGAATTGTTATTTCCATGATTTGGGTTTTGTAATGTGCTTTGATTTAGTGTTTTCTGTCTTAATTTGGTAGTGAATGTTTAAAGTCGACAAGTTATGGAGGTGATTTATGCCTACTTGTGTTTGTGCTGGCGATTTAAGTACTTATGTAGGGGTTTTGGTTGCATCATAAGAAGAATGTAAACCTCTATATAAAGCAATTTCCTAACTTTATTTGGATCGAGTTGAAATAATCATCTCAAATTGAAACAAATAAGATGTACTCTTTTATCAATATTATTAAAATGGATGCATAGATGAACTGCTTCCAGGTGAAAATCGTGCGAGTACCAATCTGCAGTCAACCTGCCAGCAGGTGTTTATACCATTTAAAGAGTATCTCTCAAAGGTAAGCAGCTTCCTGTAGACAACTTCAGTTATACAGTTTCAATTTCAATCATGGATGTTAGGCGAACATGAATTTATCTCACGCTTCTCTCAGCAGCGTGATGGTTCTTAGAGTTAAACCGACTATTACATGTATTAGTAATAGCTTTGGTCACTAAGAAGCATAAACGAACAACAATTGTTACCTGCTTTAGGCTCTTTCTTAGTGAGTCTATGCATATACGACATCAAGCCGCACCTTGAAATTCCAACCCAGACCGTTAATGAATTGTTAGAAAACATCAAAGTTGTTTATACAACAAACTCATTCTATCTTGAGTGGCAAGATTCGAACAATTAAAGTTTTTATGTATGAACAACAATGCTGTCTATAAAACAAACTATTGTTAGTAAAATTTTAACAGTTAAAATTATACTTGAAAACAACAATTATGCATAATATATGTGTATATTAGTTTTGAATTAATTTATAATGTTGTCTGGTTTTTTAATCCAATTTGACTTGTCCGGCTTATCCGATCGGTCCAACCAATGGAGCGATAAATTGTTCGGTTCAATGTCTGGTCCAACTTCGAAAACCTTGATTATAACTCTAATACTCTATAAGTAGCAACTTGGTACTCAACAATGATTGAACCGTAACTAGTTTTGAAAAGTTATATTTTCAACCAACTTTTAAAAGGTTATATTGAGTAATCCTAATAGAATGTTATATCAAGTGATTTATCCATATGCACTTCTAGTATTACATTATTAACCCTTCTTAATTTAATTACGGAAGCTTACATAAAGTAGGGTATACTTATGTTTAGTGGTTTTGTTTTAAAAGAAAAATACAAAATGGCATGAGATAGCAAGTACCAAAAAGTACATTAAATTCTAAACACTAAAGTAATTTGTTTGAGACTAAATTGATAAACTTTTAGCTTATTTTTTTGGTTTATTGGATTTTAAAAATTCAAACTTTCATTTATTAGTTAGGATTAATCTCAACTCGGAAAATGTTTACAAACGCTTCTAACTTTGAATTTATTTTTCTTTAACAATTCTTTACTAACTGAGAGTTAATCACCATTAGTTTTTTTGATAAAATGGGCAGACTGTGAGCCATTATTTAACTCCGCCACCGTCCAACATCTATCAGGTCCGTTTTTCGCTGTCTAGCCTTCATCTTCACCTAAAATCTACTTCCAACAAGTCAAGTGGTTCAAACCAGGATATAAAAATTGACGGATTTCAGGATGCGTAAGTTTTAGATTGACGGATCTGATGGATGATTTCAACTTTCTGCTTAATGTTTTGGCCATATAAATAGTCCACGTCATCAAAAAACTAATGATGTTAACTCTCAGTTAGTAAAAGATCATTGAAGGAAAATAAATTTAAAGTTGAAAGTATTTGTAAGAATTTTTTGAGTTAGGATTAATTCCGATTAATATATAAAAGTTAGAGTCCATTGATGCAACTTATGAAATAACACAAGGACTATTCGTTGAAACTGATGCAACTTATGAAATTCCACACATATAAGGCTATAAGCAAGGGTTTTAGGCTTTTAGCACAAGCCGAAACAAGATAGTTGATATCGGTACAGAGGTGAAAGGGGCAATCGTGATCGCCTTCGTCTTTACGTTCACCTTAAGCTTCTAAAAATGGCGGATGAGGAGTATGAGATGGACGGAGGGTACGTTTATGCACACTTCCTTTGTTCTTCATTCCTTTAAATTTGATTCGCTGTTTCTATTCTCCTTGGGATGTGTTCATATGGTTTCATGCTGTTTGTTTTGTGTGATTTGTTAGTGTAATTTAAGATCCTCGTGAAAGTTGAATCTGCTGTTGTTTGATTTGTCATCTGGTGTAGTTCGCTCCGTTTTTAGGGTCCTAGGGTTTGGATTTTGTTGCTGTTTAAGTTACAAAGAGGGATTTTTTTTTGCTGCACATTGTTTATGTAAGATTGCTGTTGGTACCAAAGTAAAATATAGGTTTTCTCACGAACGCACTCGTTGATAGTCTCAGAAAGTATGTCAGGGCTTATTATTAGGAAGAAAAATATGTTTCAGAGGCTCTATTTGTAATTATTTTGCATGATTACAGTCTTTTTTGGTGTGGAAGATTACGTGTTTTGTTGGTTCTGTACTGATTTAGCACTGTTTTTCGAAAATCTGCAAGTCAATTACTTAATCAAGTGATTTGATCTAGTTAAAAAGGGGAAATCCGGTGCAGAAGGCTTTTGCATGCGTGGGGTCTGGGTTGTTGGGCCACTTACTCTTGTTTTTGCAAGAGGCTGTTTTCACAGCTCAAACCGATGACCTCCAGGTTGCATAGTAATGGTAGTAACCTTACCGTTGCTTCAAAGATCACTTAGGCCTGATTTGATGTAGTTGTATACTTAGATTCTTGTTCTAGGATATAAAACCTGATGGAAAAATGAAAGTTGAAACCCAATGCATTTTTTAAAGCATTAGCTCATCATAAGTTGTTATGATGTATCATGTGGTCTTGGGCATTTTTTAATTTGATTGTCTGATAGCTGCTTCTTAGTTCTGTTGAATATCTTTTGACTAATAAAGTATTTGACATAATAATTTCGTAATATCTTTTTAGGTATGAGGATGAGCCAATGGAACCTGAGCCTGAAGTAAGAAAATGTTTTTTATCGCATTTTAATTCCTTTTGATAGCACAAAATGCATTGAATTTGGATGGATAAATTGCAGGAAGGAGCAGAAGAGGACGTTGAAGGAGAGAATAAAGAAGATGACATGCCGGATCCTTTGCTAGCCGACAATGAAGAAAATGAAGAGCAAGAACAAGGAGAACGACCTCGAAAAACATCAAAGTATATGACAAAGTATGAAAGGGCTAGAATCTTGGGTACACGTGCTCTACAGATCAGGTTGCACTTTCTTTCATTCTTTCTTTTTCTTTTCTAGTTCAGCTATTATGTGTGTGTGTGTGTTTTCTGCTCTAGTAGTATTGATCCTGCTCTAGTAGTATTGATCTGCAAACTCATCTAAGCTTGTTTATGTTTAAACAGCATGAATGCTCCTGTAATGGTTGAATTGGAGGGTGAGACCGACCCCCTTGAGGTGAATTTCTCAACTACTCTTAATTGAGGATCCTAATGCATATTAGGTGTGTAAACAAGCCAAATCAAGCCAAGCATAGGCTTGTCTAAAGCTCGAGACAACTGAGCTCAACTCATTTTGAGCTTTATGTCTAAAGCTCAAGCTTGACTCGTTTATTAATATAAGTTATTTAGTTATTTTAGTTATGTACATATATAATTATTTTTATACATACTTATAATTGTGATTCTATATTTGTAAATAATATATATTATTTAGCTATTTTAATTGTAATCGTATATATATAACATGATTTAATATGTAATTATGTATTCATTATATTAAATTAAAGTTATATATTTATATGAACAATAAACTCGTGAGCTTGGTCAAGCTTGTTATATGAAGCACGAGCTCTATCTAGCTCGTTTTTAAATGAAATTTAATTTAGGTTCAAGTAGCTCAGCTCAGCCGATCTTGAGTAGCTTATGTGTGGCTTGGCCTGTTTACACCCTCATGAAAATGACGACATTACCTTCCATGTGTAGATGTGGAATGAAATGTGTATGTGATGCAAAACTTTGTCTATAATGTCTTGAATTCATTTATATTGTCTTTAAATCGGTTGTATGTAGATTGCCATGAAGGAGCTTCGTGAGAAAAAGATACCTTTCACCATTCGTCGATACTTGCCAGATGGAAGGTAATATCATCAGCTGCATCTCATCTTCCATTTTACCATGTTTTCCACTTGTTTTGTTTTTGATGTTGTAGTTATGAAGACTGGGGAGTTGATGAGCTTATTGTGGAAGACTCTTGGAAGAGACAAGTTGGTGGTGATTAACATTGCCCGTCTCCTGCTCATTGTCATGTAATGCACTTAGTCCCATTTGCAGTTGGATAATAATATTAGCATAGGCCTGTCAGCTTGCCTGACTTGGTCGTAAATTTAATCACTATCTGTTTGTTTGTGAATAAGATTGTTGATACTGTTTGGAACGTTGTTTTTTAACGTATGGAGTTTTTGGTGAGTAACTTATTGCTGTCTGTGTTTGAGGCCTTAAGTTATGCGTGAAGTTTTCTAACCTGCATTTTGGCTTTTAGAAGTCTGGTTTTTGGGGAACTTGAATGTTGGGTGAATTTAAGTAAATCTGCCATAGGTGGCCGTATAAACAACTTTGAGGAATCAAGGTTTTCTAGGGTTGGTTATTACCATTGATCATTGATGTACTCAATACTTTTCTACAATTGGTTTGCCATTGACCGACTAAATTGATGCCCAAAGATGTGAAACTTGTGAGGAAGGATGAGCAAGAAAAGGCCTTACAAAGTTTGAAACAGAATTAGAAAAGGGTCATGAATTTTGGTATCACATAGGATATGGTCATTTATTGTGATGCCTCCTACTTGGGTTGGATCTGTTCTTATGTAAAAATGAATTTTATAGCATGCAAGTCTAGGCAATTGAAGGGTCATGAAGTTAATTATATAAACTATGATTTACAGCTAGCCGTAATTAGAGGTGGGCAAATCGGGTCCCGCCCAATACCCGAAACTGGGTTGGGCCCAACCGGGTTTTTTCGTACCCGGGTTTTGGTGAAACCGGGTTCGAACCCGGGTCGGGTTCACCTAATGTAAAACCCTACCCGGCATACCCGGGTCGGGTCCGGTTCGGGTCCAAAACCGGGTTCAAATCGGGTTTAGTTTTTTTTTTTTCTTCTTCTTCTTCTTCTCTTTTCTTGTGTGCGTCCCCAAAACCGGGTTCAAATCGGGTCCAAAACCGGGTTCAAATCGGGTTCAACCGGTTCGGGTCGGGTTCACTAAAAAACTCAAAATCTAAAACCGGTTCCAACCCTACGGTTTCAAACGGGTCCAACCCGGGTACACCTCCCATCGGGTACCCGTACCCGAAGGGTCCACCGGGTCGGGTTCGGACCCGGTTTTTATGCCCATCTCTAGCCGTAATGATGTGTACTGAGGATATGGATTTGCTATCTCTATGAGGCCAAGTGTACAATTTACAAGTACCATGAGGGTCTCAAAAATTGATAAAAGAATCCTCAATTATGTGATAGAAAGATGTCTAGAGTTGGTGAAAGACTCGTATTTAGGAATTTTATACCGTATGAGCAAGGTAAATGTCATTGTTGATGCCTTAACTTAAAAGTTCAACCATTGTGTGACAGTTAAGGCAATGTAATTGGCAACGACATCCGAATTAATCAACATGATGTCGTGATCCAAATTATCGTGTTAAAGTCCTCGCAATTTGCATGATTCAATGCCACATGCCTTTCTGTTTAATTTAATATGTTTTGAAAAAGTGAGGACATAAAAAAAAAAAAAAACAAAAAAACAAACAAACAAACTGGATGGTGTAAATATAGATAGCCGTGCGACTTTCTGTTAAATTTACACAAACTCTAATTTATTCAAGTTTGAACTCCGTATAAATAAAACATCTCTAAAAAAATAAGAACAAAATAACTTTTATCAATGTAACATCATGTGAACAAAACAACAAATTCAATATGACTGCTTGAAACAAGTATATTCTATTATAAGTGGACACGTTGTGGAACTAGGGAGGAGGTGGTGAAAACCTGGCCCTGGATGAGAACACCACCTCCCAGTTCCGGTGACAAAAAACCCCAACCTGAGGAATATTTATCAGAACTCACCGGTTAAATTTGTGAGTATGAGAGTTGTATCGTACCATGCATACGTGTACACAGGGTAAATGTGTGAAAAAACGAGGAAAAAAAAGGATGACGCCCTCTAAACTAGGAAAAATTATGAAAAATGAAATCTAATACGATGTTCATATGTCAAGAAAAATGGGAAAAAAAGGGACAACTCCCTCTCCCTTGACTACGAACTCCATAGAGAATGACTAGTCCTCTTGGCGTAGGAGTTGGTAAAGAAAGTTGATGCCTAATACGTATCATGTAGTTACTAGGGAATCGCTCCTAAAATGCGTAGCCATTTTGTAATCGTAAAAAAATGTGCATCGAATAGGCTAATTGACGTGTTGCACGACCCACGCTAATTAGTTTTGGAAAAAGCTTCCACGATGAATATAAACATACCAACTCATACAACCCTAAGTGATTTTCTTAAATTATGCATGTTTTATTATGACTATATTTGCAAATTTGATGTCTTTACTCATGAAAACGTTGAATACAAAGTTTTATTGCTTCATCATTTTGTACACGTTTAAACATCCATACGATGTCAAAAGGAATGAATGATAAGTGATAATAAAAATGAAAAAAAAAATAAAAAATAAAAACAAAGAAAAGTGACGGATTATCAATAGTCCAAAAGTATGCACTTAGATTATCATATTTACCAAGGCGTGTGGTTTTGTAGCATCACACACTTTCTTTGAATATAGGGGTGAGCGGTGACACTAGGGGTTATTGTATATATTTTTTTCTAACAAAAGAGTAAAATGATTTTTTCATATAGATTTAGTTACAATTAGAAATAAATATCAAAAGATTCAATATTTAGAAATAACAGAATCAAAATATGCATTTAAAAATAATTTATATAGTAAATTCATCATTTATATAATTAACTCATTTATCACTAACAAGCATTTGGCCTAATGATATCTGAGTATTTAATAGGCGCTCCTTCTTTTAGGGCTCACAGTGTCATCATAGATACGGGAATGAGAGTTAGGAAAAAAACGAAAAAGACTTGTGGAGGGTGGTGATCGGTTGTAAAGGTGCTAGTGGTGAACAACTAAATACTCACCGCTTAGGGGATGAAATATAATAAAGAGAAACCATGATGTTCGGGGAGATTGACCTGGGGAAACCCACGAACACCATCTCTGTTTTTGAAAAAAACAGGAAAACCCGGGACTCGTGATGACTCCGATTCCCATTAGAGGCTGAAAGTTCATATCTCGCAGTAGATAAATTAGGTGAGAAACACCATTGGTTTTCTGGTTCAATGGTATGAAGGTGATGATTACTTGGGATCATTTAGCTCGCTGGTTTAAAACATGACTCAATGGGAGTTTTATTACGGTGGTGAGTTTCCTCTTTGACGGTGTTTTTGTGTAAGTAAGGCTTGAATGGTCAAAATTAGTATGAACGGCTGAAATCTTGTCTCAAGAAGACTTACTCGGGTATTGGGGGTAGTTTCAAATGCCGTTATAAAAAATATTAGGTGAGAAACATTAAAGAGCCTCATTTATAATAATACTAGCTTTAGTACCATGTGTATTATATAGGTATAATAAATAAATATTAAATATAATAAAAATTTATTAATTATAAAACGATATTCTAAAATAAGATATGATTGAAATTACGTATAAGTAAAAATTGTAAATAATAAAACAATGATGTCAACTTTTTAAATTTTTTTGTTTTTTTAAAAAAATTAAACATTTTGTTTCAAAACAAACCGTTTAAAAATATCTATTTTTAAAAATTTCCTTTTTATAACTTCAAATTTTATTATTTTTGATTTATTAAAAAATTTACTTTTCAAAACATTAATTTTTAAATATTTTGAATTTCTTAAAAAAAGTGATGTTTTAGAAAACTTTTTTATTTTTTAAAATTTATTTATTTAGAAATAATATTAATAAAAAGATTTTTTTTTAATTTATTAAAAATTATTTTTAATCTAAAAAAAGTTAACTAATATTACTAGTATTTAATGTATTTATTTAATAATAAAAAAAAATATAATGAATGAAAATATAATATTATCACGTGTCTTTCTAGTTATTTTTTTACAAAGATACGTAAAAGTTATATATTTTACGTTGACCCGACTCGATAAAGGACGAACTCACCGAGTAGTTTGAAGTCTGGATTCACTCTAACCATTTTTCAAATCTAACGTTCGACCATCAAGAAGAAGCAATGATGCCTTGAATCCGCCATTGCCGAAATGGGTGTTAAAAATCTGTGGGAAATTCTAGAATCTTGCAAGAAAACACTTCCTCTTCACCATCTCCAGTAAGTTTTCTCACTAATTTCTTCAATACCCATTTCAATTTCTGCATCAAGAACTGTAATTTGCAGTCTCTTTACTAATATATTTGTGGCGATTGAGTGTAGGAACAAGAGGGTTTGCATAGATCTATCATGTTGGATGGTTCAACTTCACAATGTAAACAAATCCCACTGTTCTATGAAAGATAAGCTTTATCTCAAGGGCTTATTTCACCGAATCAGGGCCCTCCTTGCCTTGAATTGTAGCCTTATCTTCGTTACAGGTATGATGATGCCCTAATTTAAAAAAAAAAAAACACATTTTGAAGATGGGTTTCATTGGCAAATTCAATTAGGTTTGGTAGTTATCTTAAATACTCAGAATTAAGTATGATTTAGGCTAGGGTTTTTTGGATGTGAATTTAAACTGAATATAGTAGGGGTTTTGTGACAAACCGGATTAAGTATGATTTAGGGGTTGTTTGCATCTTTAACCGCCTACGATTTGCTTACTTATCAGTTTGGGTTGTGTTTTGTGACAAATATGTTGAATTGGTCATGTATAGGTAAAAGGGAAACATGTCTAATAGGTTCTCGAATTCTATTTTTAGTGCATACAACCTGCTATCTTGTGTTTTTTTGATGAGATTAGTTTCTGTAATAATGTTGTTTTTGTACTGTCATTAAAGCATTCATAATTTATGAAAATGGACAAAAAGTGTTAGTGGGTCGATCCAACCGGCCTGTTTTGACATGTACATAAGTGTGACTCTTTGAGCTTGAACCTGTTTTGGCATGTTTACTTCGATTTTTTCCATCTTGTCACCTCTGCTGTGTGCAGTTGCAATAAATGATGATTTACTGTGTGGGTAATTTATATTGTAAAAATGCTAAATTGCCTATATATCTATAGCTTTTAGCAAATTATAATCACTTTAAATTTGCACATCCATACATGATACACCACCTTAGATGCCTTGTAATCCCTTGGTAGTTAATTGTTTTGCTATACATTGCCTCTACAATATTTTCTGGAACACATTTAACTTCAAGGTTTGTTTATTGAATGGGTTATGGCAATTAACAGATGGCTCAATTCCGGGCATCAAAGTATCAACATATAGAAGGCGCCTACACTTGGATGAGGTAGTAATTTCTATGTCTGTCATGCGTTCTTTTTTATAAGTCGTATATCTTATACCGTTAATTGATCTTATGTTTATTTTTGTGTGGTAGGGCAATAGAGATGAATCGTCTTCAAACAAAAATACTTCACTTCAGAGGAATATGGGATCTGAGTTCTCGTGTATGATAAAAGAGGCCAAGATTCTTGGCTCAGCATTAGGGGTTCCATGTTTAGATGGGTAATTAATATGAATCGTTTAAGTATATATGTTTTACTACAGCTCGTGCTAAAGGTGGCAAATTTGACCAATTTTCTGGTTATGTTTAATCTCTAACTGGTTAAACGCATTGAAAGCCCCCTTACGTGTACTAAATTCATAAAACCTCTTGACTCATTTCAAAGAAAAGTTAGAATAATATTGAAATAATATATGTTTTGTAATCATATTTGAGACTCTAGATACTCATATGAAGTTTTAAACTTTGGGACATAGGTGATTGGGTCAAACAACACGGCTCAAGCCCCAAAGTGTGTTGATTTTCAGATGAAAAACCTGTTATAACTCATTATCTAATCCACTTGAACCACCCAATTTGACGCCTCTAGCTCATGCTCATACATTGTTAAATGTTTCATCATGTAAACATTAAAGAAAAAATTGATTCAGTTTCATTCCAGATTTAACGCTTGTTAGTACCGTGAACAAGAACCAAGAACCAAGAACCAAGAACCAATTTATAAGTTCCTTGAATTAAAAAACCAAACTTTATTCCTTTTGGGCTCTAAATTAAAATTCATAAACTTATTACCATGCACTTAGTTAACCTTTTGAACTTCTTGCTTCTCAGTCTTGAGGAAGGTGAAGCTCAGTGTGCATTATTGGACTCCGAGTCATTATGTGTAAGTAAAGATCAGACATAATCATTTATGATAATTGACATGTACCCAAAACTCATACAACTTCACCATTATGTTATGATGGTAAGTTTTCTTAAAAAAAGTTCCACAATCTTTTCTGATTTTCAGGATGGATGTTTCTCTTCAGACTCAGATATCTTTCTCTTTGGAGCAAGAACAGTGTACAGAGATATATGCCTTGGTTAGCATATATAACTTTCTGGTTTGCTTATATTTTAGCTGGTTTTGTAAAAAATAAACCTAGAGTTTGTGAGTTTGACTGCACTTGTATTTTGCCCATCGAATGGCTCCACTAGAAGTTTCTGGTCCCTTGCTACTTTAGTAGAGGTGGCAAATTGACTTGGTTGTGCGATAACTAGTAAATTACAAGTGGTTGGATTTATATATAACACTTTTGTTCATTTTTTTAGAGTCTTAAATGTGACTGTAAAAGCTATGTTATTACAATATTAATCTGTTTTTTCCATATAGCAATTTAGGATGTTGTATGCGTTAAAAATACACTTTGGGCGACTTTCAATACCGTATCACCTATTTTTTGTAACTAATCCTTTATACTGGTCACTTTATCTGACTTGCTACTGGTAAAAAAAAAATACCCAAATTGATCAATTCAAGTTGAAATTGCCACCTTCACTTGGCATGCTCACCGTTGGATGAGGTTTCTCAGGGCCTAAAAAAGGTCTTATTATTAAGTTAATATGCCTGTTTATCACTAAATGACACTTGTAGTTTCTTATGTGCCTGCTTTTGGATAAAAAGGTGATTATTTATCCTATAGTAAATACTGGCCTACATGATTTTCGATATGGTATATTTTTGTTTTTAGTTCTAGTGCATCCATTAATATATACTTGTTACGGAAGTGCACTACAACACCCTGGTCAAAATTCCTTCTTCTGCCCTTATAGAGGTCCTAGCCGTAGATATAGGATACTAGCTTATGTATCAACCTGCATAGCCTTCATATGAATTTAGATTGAGTATGTTCTTCATCATAATGCTAACCCTATCGATCTATATATTTTAATGTTTCTCAGGGGACGGTGGTTATGTTGTTTGTTATGAAATGGATGACATCGAGAAAAAACTTGGATTTGGAAGAAACTCATTGGTGAGTTATGTTACATATTCTTGGGGGCTTTTGACATGAAAATAAATTAAAGAATATGTTTGACCATTGACCAATTGTTGAACATGTCCCTTAATAAGTACAACATAAAGAAAATTGTGTGCTAAATCAGTGTAAGAAATGCCAAATTATGGTTTCTAGTCCGAAAAAGGTAAGCCAGAATACAAAAACACCAAATAAACAACTGTTGCATATTTTGGGATGTGGTTTTTATACTGAAAAGATTTGAGCTCACTTAAGTTACTATGGTTTTCAGATTGCTCTAGCCATCCTTCTTGGATGTGATTACTCGCCAGGTGTCCGTGGGATTGGTCCAGTAAGTTTGAAACTTTTATAATCTATTTGTTGATTTGTTTCACTTAATTTTCATTGATCACTACTAACATCTATATTTGTATACTAATATTAATCTGGACTAATATGCAGGACTTGGCATGCCAGATTGTTAGATCTTTTGGTGAATCTGCAGTTCTTCAAAGACTTGCATCAGATGAATTGTTGCTTAGAAAGAAGGCTAATGGTTCCAAGAAACAGAATCCAGTACCCGGCTTCAACAATAAAGAGAACATACCGCCTCATGAATCAAACATTCAAGGTATTTATGTTGTCTATATGATTTGTAATGGCAAAGTTATAGTTTTTTGCTATGAAGATCAGTTGCTAAAAGTTCTCTTATATTGGTGGAAGTTCTGTACTTCAATTAAAACTTGAAGGTAGTTAATACTTCCTTAGTCATGTTTGACTTTGACTCTAACTATGACCAATTATATCCCAGAATAATGTCAAAACAATAGAATTTTGGTGGACAAGAACTTATATTCTTAGTATCTTTACCTTAATTTAATCTTGAAAATGAAACTTTGTTATTTTTGTTGACGTCCCAAATTAGAAATTTCAAGACTTTAACAAAGGAATTATCAAGAGTGTTAACTGTGAAGTTCCAAGATGAATAAAGTGGTTTGAATTTTGACACGTGCTCTTTTTGTAGGGCATAAAAGTAATGTACCAAGGAATCATCAGTTTCTGCAAGTGATGGATGCATACCTCAAACCGAAATGCCATTCAGCTGACTCTCAAATGGTCCAAAGGTATATTTTGACGTGTCACGTCTAATTTTTCTTAATTATTGTCACAATAATAACATTTCTAAAGTCAGGTAAGAAAACATATTATTGAAACATTCAATTAATAGACTCTTCTAAATTTTAACATTTACATTGGCTGCAGGGTTCTTGGTATGCATCCATTTCAACGGACCAGGCTTCTGCAAACATGTCATCGGTTTTTTGAGTGGCCTCCTGAGAAAACCGGTCTGTTTGTGTCGTTAAACAAACTTAGTAAACAGAATAGAATGCAGAATTATCTACTATTCTTGTTTTGATTATATATAAAGAACAGGCTTCTGCTCTTTGTGGTTTAGATGAGTATATTCTTCCTAAGATTGCTGAAAGAGACTTAAGACGATTTGCAAACCTTCGGTCCAGTTCTTCTCAATTTGGAGTTCGGCTTCCTTTAGACAAGGTGATACTCTAACCTTGGTATGCTCTTTGGATGTGCTTTTTTAGACTCATTATGTGATGATATAATGAGAATCTATAACAATACGAAGATGTTTGACCTTGAATGATTGACCTTTTAACCAACTTGGCTGTTTTCTTTTTTGCAAATTACCCATCATTGTTGCTAAAATGCCAAATGAATCGCTATAGATTGCAAAAATGAGCATTTGCAGAACTGTAAATCTAACAAGAAAAAAACCCACCTTTCTTTTTTCCACTTTCACATGAATAATCACTTGTTTGCAAAGAAAAGTCAAGTGTAATGGTAGTAAAAAAAACTAAAATTTATTATTGTATGGTTTGTCTAGAGGTGGCAAAATGGGCAGGGAGGGTAACGGGTCAAAGCGAGTAACTCTTTCTTTGAAAATTTTAATTTTTTTTATAAACAGTTACTTTGTTAAATATGATTACAAAAACTATATATTCACATTGTGAACATAATTCTTTGAAAAAGCAATTTAGAAAGTCATATGCACTAAACACACACATTTTGGCCCTTTTGACTCTCTTCCTTTTTAACTAATCCTTTTTGGCCTGTTCGCAATTAAATGGGTCGAAATTTCTTCCACCTTTAGTTTCTACTTTAAATTTCAAGGATCCTGTTTTAAATCAAGTCTTTGGGTGGTTACGAACTTATGAAAACGTCATCACATCTACAGATGCCAGTGAAGTGTCCGATTTCTGGAATAATCAAGCGCAGAAAAGCTCAGGGAAAAGAATGCTTTGAGGTTTCATGGGAAGACATTGATGGACTTAGTAGCTCTATCGTACCAGGTGAACTTGTCCACAGGTAATAACTAATAACTGTCATTTCCTTTTATTTTAGACAGTGATTATTCAGTATGAAATAACTTAGAATTGAAGTATAATATTTTCGAAACAGTGCATGCCCAGAAAAGATAGTCGAGTTTGAACAAAGAATAGCCGAAAAGAAGCAACCAAAACCACGTAAACCGCGACTAAAGAAACTCGAAACGAATAAATCTGTGAATGAAGTTGAAGCCAGACTCCAAGAACTACTGCTGGAAATTGAAGAAGGTGCATGTTCTTTTGGTCAAAACTATCGTTTAATTGATGAACCACCAGTCAACATGAGGCCAAACATCGAGGAAGTGAACATGACAGAAAACAGTGGATGTGATATTGAGACAGAGGTTAGCAGATGTTCTTTTAGTCAAAACTATCACTTGATCGATGAACCACCGGTCAGCATGAGGTCAAACATCCAGGAAGTGAACTTGACAGAAAACCGCAGCTATGATATTGAGACAGAAGTTAGCAGATGTTCTGATGATCAAAACTACCGCTTAATCGATGAACCACTGGTCAACACGAGGTCAAACATCGAGGAAGTGTACATGAAAGACAGCAGTAGCTGTGATATTGAGACAGAGGCTGGCAGATGTTCTTCTGGTCAAAACTGTCAGTTAATCGACGAGCCACTGGTCAACACGAACATCAAGGAAGTGAACATGACAGTAAACCGTAGCTGTGATGTTGAGACAGAGGTTGTAAATCTTTCTACACCTTTAGTAATGAAACCAAACAGAAAAGATGAAAAACAGATTGTCGATCTCGTGAGCCCGTCTTCAGTTGTATGTCACTCAAAAAATGTTGCCGTTGATGTCATTGATCTGAGTGAATCTGAAACAGAAGTATCGCCTGAACACGCGAAGAAGGCGAAAGATCTTAGATTATTTGTAGCAAAAATTAGAGACAACTTGTCTTGATATTCATGTGTGTTTAACTAGTTGTTAGTGTACTGTGACCTTCTCTTAGATGGGGCTACTGCCTACTCATTTAAGGTTCTTACCATAGAATTTGTCTTGTAACAATCTCTTATAAGTAGGGGTGTAAACGAGCCGAGCCGAGCCCGAGCTCGCTTAGGCTCGAACTCGGCTCGTTTTGGTTTTAAGAAGCTCGAGCTCGAGCTCGGCTCATTTAAAGTGTTATTTATAAAGCTCGAGCTCGGCTCGTCAGAAAATTTTCAAGCTCGAGCTCGGCTCGTTTATTGTTAAATTATTAAAATTTTATTTTTTTATAATTACTTTTATAATTATATATAATCATACTTTTTATATATAACATAATATATATTATTTAACTATTTTTTATCATAATAATATATTTAATAATATAATTTATGTTAATATGTATTTATATATATTTAATATGCAAATAAAAAACTATGTAAACAAAAAGCTCGTTTAGGCTCGCGAACCAGCTCGAGCTCGATTTCTGAAGATCGGGCTCGAGCTCGTTTAGTAAACAAGCAATAATCTGAGCTCGAGCTCGGGCTCGAGCTCGTTTAAACTCGGCTCGATTCGAGCTTTTTTCGAGCCGATCCCGAGTAGCTTGCGAGCCGGCTTGGCTTGTTTACACCCCTACTTATAAGGTTCTTTCAAGTAAGTTATAAAGCTTTCTTTTATATATGATTTGATCTTGCATTCTGCCTCTAGTCACTTAGATTCGCTGCTAGAGTAAATGAGTCTAAGAGCCACATGAATCTTTAAAAGAATTGAATTGTGGCAATATCATTTGCTCTAAATTGAAATTATTAAACAAATAAGAAACATATGATTGGATGTATATAAGAACAGATATGAAAAACTTGTTATGGTAAAGCTTATTGTATATAAAGATATTTAATTTAATATAGTGTCTTTTTAGTTTAATTTTTAAAAAATAAAAATGTTGGACGTAGAAAACATTATTTTATCACCTTACAAAATCTAAATCATGTGTTGGTGTTAAAGATTTTTAAGTATTATTAACAAGTTAGTACAAGTACTATGTGTCATCAGAGCTGATTTATAGATTTCAAATGCTTTACACAAGTAAAAACATGCTTTTTAGTTTAGAAACTCAGTATTTTATATCCCGTGTAATACACAGTTTTTAATTAATAAAATATTAAATAGTTTATAATAAAAATAAAAAATAATATAAATAAGCACTTCAAGTAAAATAACAATAATATCATCTTAAACTCTCGTTTTACAAGATTGTTTTTTTTTTTTTTTTTACATTTTGTTTTTCAAATATAATTTTATTTTTTAATCACCTTTAAAATAAAAAAGTGGTTTTAAAAGAGTTAGAATATCAAGGAAAATTTTTTGTTTAAGAAAATTTTTGTATTTTATATTTTTATAAAGCTTTTTTATTTTTTATATAAAAATCTAGTTTATAATGTTTATAATATCTTATTTGGAAACGATTTAAATAATATAATTACCATTTATTAGTATCATTTATTATGAGAGAGATGCGCGAAAATCAATATAAGAAATCATAATATTTCTACATATGACGGCTTAAAACTTTTTATTATTATTATAATAGATAGATATGTGGCAGGGACGGATTACATGAGTTAAGGTGCTAAATCATTGGGTATAAATTGATGGGGGCACAGGTGATTCTATGAAATCGACCCCAATAGATTTTAACACTGATACCAAGAAAAACAATTTGAGATTTTAATATTTTACAAATATAAACATATTATAACCTAATTAACATATATTTACCGATTAATCATTTATACAAAATTTTAGTTCTAACAAAATATTAAAAATAATTGTTCATTATATATATATATATATATATATATATATATATATATATATATATAATGTTAATAAAGTAACTTGAATGAATAGTGCCACGTACAACTATTTATGGTATTTGTACAACTTGTTATCGCATGGTTATTACCTGCTATGCCTATGGTACAACAAAGTGATGCAATACATATGCTAGTTTGATCCGATGAGGATGTGGGTTTCTTGGGTTTTTAGGCCAATGATTCAGAGAGAGGGAGGGAGTTGGGGTTTCGAGATACCGACATTGACGGATTTTAGCATTCGGTTTTGTCCGCAGCTTGTGCTGCCAGTGGCCTCCTCTCTCTCAAAAACAGCCACCGATGTACGACTATTTATGCTATCTTGTCGATGCTTTAGAGAGAAAGAGAGTTGTTGTTGTGAGTTACCGGCGACGATGGTTCTATTTGTGTTTCTTCTTTATCAGAGTTGTGATGATACACCAACAATAATGTCAGTTTTTTTGGCGTGACTATTGTTTATGATGTCTGTTTTGAGCCCGATCCATTAGATGTGCAACGTGCGTTATCGATGAAAACACCTAGTTCATACTAACTTATTAGTTGATTATTTACTTCATTATTTATTAAAACATTAATTAATAGATTCCTAAATTAAATTACTTAGGCTCCGACTTGAGCTTAGCTAGTTTGTGTTAGAGAGCTCGAGCTTAACTTAGCTGGGCTCTCTTGTTTAGGCATATAAGCCGCTCAAGCTCGTTTAATATTAACTCAATCCAAGTTTTTGGTGAGCAAATCCCAAGTAGCTGACGAGCCACTTTGACTCGTTTACATCTATGGTGCTCATTGTTAATTTTATTTTGAAAATTAGAACTTGTTAGTAGATAAATTATCAAATTATTTGTTTTAATTTGATTTTATATACTTATTGTGTGACCCGAGCCGACCAACCCGAACAGGACCGTAACATATCAAAAAATTTTAATACGTAATGATAGATAACCTACCATTTCAACCCTATAAAAAATTTCTAGATCCGTCACAACATACCACATCCGTAAATAAAATTTACGAATCTCATATCATATCACTACTTCCATAAATGATATTTACGGAGCACTTGAAAACCAACAAAATTACAATTCTCGTCTAGAAACCACTTTTCTAAAATGTAGAAATTCGGTGGACGTTGACATGAGTCACTTGACCTCTATCCTCATATTGTTCTTGACATACTACACGTGTTAATATCATCAACATCTTATCATATTATTAATCCTCATCAGCTCCTATATATTAATCCTCCATAAACATCATATCATATTATTATTATTATTATTATTACACTCCACCGCACCATCAAAACAATGGCTTCGGACATGGTGGTGCACCACGGCGGATGCCACTGCAAACGCGTGCGATGGCGAGCCGAATCGCCACCGTCCGTGGTCGCGTGGCGGTGCAATTGCTCCGATTGTGACATGAGAAGAAACACACACTTTGTTGTTCCTTTCGAGCGATTTAAGCTTCTGGGGGACTCTGAGAAGTTCATCACAACCTACACTTTTGGGACTCATTCAGCAAAGCATACTTTCTGTAGGGTTTGCGGGATAACGTCGTTTTATACGCCGCGGTCCAACAGCGGGATCGCGGTCACGTATCGGTGCGTCGACCCCGGGACGTTGAGTCATGTGGAGGTGAAGCATTTTGACGGGGTGAATTGGGAGAAATCGCACAATTCGAAAAATGATTGATTCATAAAAGATTTAAAGGGTAGGTTTGATGTATAGTAAGTGATAGGAGTTTAAGGGTTCGCAAATGGTTTGCATGTTTTATAAAAATAAGGGTTTTGGGTATATATGCATATATCCCAAAACTTTTTGTTGTCGTATTATGTTAGTTGGTGTAAAGGTAAAAGATAAGAGATGTATGTAATAGTAAATTAGCAATACATATATAAATTAGAGAAAGTAACCAAAAAGTGCATTTTAAACGTGGTTTTGAGACATGCATGTTGCAACGGGGGCATAAACACGAGCCAAAATACAAAATTTTACGTTGAAACGTTTGCGCAAACCCGTCCCATTAAAGGTTAAAGGGGCTTTGAAAAAACTCAAATACTCAAATACATGTAAGAAAGAATATTTGATTTTTGTTGTCTAATATTATACTATACCTTATTTACAAAGGTCGGTGATGAAATTACTGGTCCCCACGACTTATGTTTTCATATATAAAGTATATGCTTTTCACTTTGAGAACATATGTGATATTTGGTTTGGTGGTAAGTATTTATTTATTTATTTATTGTATCAACTCAAGTTCAAATCTTGCAAGCTTTATATATTCGTAACTTTATTTTTTTCACCTTTTATCCATTTTCTTTTTCTTAGACTTTAGATACAATTTAAATGCATTTCAATTATGACGCGTAACCCGGTTCGAGTCTAGGAGATGACACATTTTCAAAGGTCAGTGGCATTGCAACATGACAAAAAAACCCCTTAGGTTTTTTATTGACACTTTTTGTGACCCCCCTTAGGTTTCTAAAGTTTCAGATTTATACATGTAAAATAAAAATTCGAGTCCGTTTACGTTAGAACATAATAAAAAATGACTGCTTAAATATAAAATGTTTGTGTTCTAGCTTAACTTTATATACGTTTTAGAACTGTTTACGTTTCGACAAACGTCTACGTTTTGACATAAATTTTGTTCAGGTACTAGTTGAGTCAAATATAAAAGTTTCGACGTAAATTTTGTTTGGATACACGTCAGGTCATAAACAATACATTTTTGTTTGTTCTACGTGTCGACGTAAATTTAGTTCGTACACAAGTCATATATAAATGCTTCAACATTTATTTTCTTTGGAAAAAAGTCGGGTCAAATATAATAATTTTCATTCGACGGTCTAAATTCGAGTTACTCTACGTATTAACGTAAATTTAGTTCGGATACGAGTCGGATCGATTGTAATCTATACATAATCATGCCGCGCACGATGCCGCGGCAACGTGCGGCGGTTAAAATGCTAGTTATTCTTAAAAGTTAAAGGGGTTTTGATCAAAATACATGTAAAAAAGAATATTTGTTTTGTGTTGTCTAACATTATTCTTTTATTATGGAAAATTATTAGCCCGTTCCGACGCTATAATTTATAAAACAATTAACATGTTTGATTATTTATTTAGATGAAGAAACTTTTTAAGTAAACTTACTCGTTGTGACGCGTAAACAGTGAATCATAAGCGTTTTTAATGCTTGGTATTAAGAAAAGAAAAATCTATTACGTAAACTCACGTGTTGTATGAAATTGTTAAAAAGACGTCAAAACGTTGAAATATTTAAATTTTAATCAGTTAACTTGCGAATTTTGTTACGCACGTTACGTTGGTGACATTAATGTAATTAAGTACATATATCAAACATATAAAGTTATGGTTGCATAATGTAGGAGTCTAAAACATAGAAATAAAATAGTATTACGTATCTCACGTTGCAAATTAATAATTAATAAATGGTAATTTAAACTAAAAATATAAGAAATGTAAAAAAAAATAAAAAATAAAAAGATAAATAAATAAGCACGCGCATCATCATCATGCTTGTTACGAGAATGTGTAAGTATTATACATGTGCATTATCAAGGTCGATGGCTTTTCATCGGTCACATACCTTAGCAAATAAGGAGTTTTGAAAAATATATAAAAAAAATTGAGTGGGGTTTTACTTATATTCTATTTATGTTTAAAAAGTAAGGAAGATCGATTATAAAAAATATCTTGAATGAAGTTTTATTTATATATCTTTTGAAAATAAGGCAGATTATATGTACATAAGAAATTTTATATAGAGTGAGTGCTCTAGCTTTCTAGTTTGATATTAAGCAATTTGGAGCTTTCACATGATTTCATTTTTGCTGTTTATTAATTAAGCAATTTGGAGCTTGAGCAGAATAAATTAGTTGTTGTTTTACAATAAATAAATAAATAATTATGCATTTAAATATAAAAGTTATCAATTGAGTATGTAATTTCTTGCAAATATATAAACCACTTTTATATTATATTAATTAAATTAATTACTATAAATGATTTGTTAAAAAAGACAGATATAAAGAAAATCAATTTGGTAACGAAAATGTTAACATATTAACTATTTTAGATGTATACTTATATACCTTAACTAATATTAAACAAGACCAATAGAAAAACAACTATCTTTACCTAAATTAAATATTGCATGGGTGCTTTTTTATAAAAAGAAAAAGGTAAGCTGTCCCGAGTTCATTCTTTTGAGTCGTAATGAGTGGCATCACTGTAAAGATCATTTAGCTTATTACATTTAACTTTTTTTATTATAATATAATTCATGAACTATATAACAATTACTAAGAATCAACTTTTTCATTACAAATACATGAATTCATTACTGAATTATAATATGGTTCAGTAAATAATGTAGTCGTCGTTTATTACATGTATTGACTAACTAATGCATATTTTTTTTAATAATTTCACATCTCTGTACTCTAATAAAATTTTTCTCGCTAAATAATGTAACTAAAAGGGACACGTGATAATATTACATTACTTCTCACTAAATTTTTCTCAATTTTCTCTCATATTAGATAATCACATTAATTACTAATAAAATTATTAATTTTTTTAAGATCAGAATAGTTTTTTAAATATATTATGAACTTTTTTATTAATGTTATAAGAAATAAATTTTTATAAAATAAAAGAATTTATTAAAACATCAAACTTTCTTAAAAATACAATATATTTTAGAATTGTTTTTTTAAAGTAAAATATTTATAAAATTATTGTTCTCAAATAAATGAAACAACTTGAACAATTTATAAATATATTGTTCTCAAATTGAATTTATATCATCTTTTAATTTTAGTTGTTTCAATTTTCTTTTGGATTGAGCAAAAAGTTTCTGGTTTATTACTTTCAAAAAGTATTTATTATCAATATTATATAATTGTTGATATTTTTAATAAGCAAAATGACGGTGATTTATGATATTTTTTCTACTTCTTCTAGTAAGAAACATGTTTATAAAATTCAATTCCAAATATCGCGTGGAAAGAAGCTTTACAATTGGCTATTCACGTCTTGCTGGCTACTTTAATCATTCATAGACTATTAAAGAACCGGTTGAAGAATTAATAAAAGGTTAAATATTCCATTATTCTAATTTATGTGCCAATTATAAAGTAGGAACTTCGCGGTGGCTAGTTACTTTCACAGAAGAAAAGAAAGTGCTTGTATGCTGTTGTACTTATGAAAATACTTTGATTGTATGATTTCTACCTTCTATTATTTAATAGATTGAGGGTTTAATCGTATAGGGTGTAGTTACAGTTGATTAATAGGAGTAGTTTAATGGTTGTTTAAAAAAACTCGTTTTCCATTCATATATCCGTGTTATGCAAGTGCCACTGTCTATCCGAATCCTCATTACTCAATTGTCTTGATACTACTTCAATCTAAAAATTAATTATGTGAAACACATGCATCTTTGTATGCATGGTTTTGAAAACCGGACCGGATCGGCGATCGGACTCCAATCCGGTCCGGTGCTTAAAACCGTTTTAACGTTGAACCAGTGGTCGGACTGGTTGAACTGGTCGAACCGGGAACCGGACCGGTTTAACCAGTGGTCGGACCGGTTGAACCAGTTTTTTTTATTATTTTTTATTTTTTTGTAATTTTTACATATATTTATAAAAAAATAATTATAATTTTAGCCGGTTCTTATATCTGGTCCGACCGGTTAAACGGTCCAACTAGCGGACCGGTAAAACATCCGGTTCACTGTCCGGTCCGGTTTTAAAAACATTGTTTGTATGTATCTTTTTAATTTGAATCGTCATGAAAAGTTTCTTAGGTGACGGTAAATGCTGGTATTAAAAATAGACTTGTTTCAAAATGGTAAAAATAAAGTTATTTATTAAAATTAGTCCACTAGACCATCAACTAATTTGATAAAGATATAAGGTCCACTTGGACCATGTATAAAATTGAGGTTGTTGGATTGCAATGATTAGCAAACTTGACTAACACGTGAAACGAATTAATAGTTTTCATAAACAATCTTCTTTTAACTATATATTTATTTGTTCGAAATCCTTTTTGGTTGTCATAAAATCGATAACACGTTTGATAAATCAATTTTCATCTAATTTATATTACAAAGAATAGTTTGACTTGTATGATTATTTTATAACACGTTTCATATATCAAAAATGAAAGATTATTTTATAACTCTTGGTTTTCTTTGAATGAAGAATAAAGCAAATCTCAAAACGCTCCGGTAAAAAGATTGGATAAATTTTAAATTTATGTGATGATGTAATCTCTGTTTTTTTTCTTGCATTGTTTGTTTTTTCCCTCTTGCTCTGGCTTGGGGTTTGTGTTAATAAAATTTGTCTTTCGAAAAAAAAAAACGTTTAAACGGACCCTAAAATTGTGTATTTGGTTACTTACAATGTCATGGATCGTTATAATTATAGGAGCATATTTAGTTATTTGTCTAATATTACTTTTACCCCCACCCTATAAAATTGTCATTCAATTTAAGGTAGTTCTTTCGGTCAGTTAACCAATCAAATCTGCTACATGCATTTTGTTACCACTAAAGTCATAGTTTACCAAACCATTGCTAATTGATAAAGAAAGGATTAATTGATTGGTTGAAGATAAAGTTTGATTAGGTAAAATTGATTCTTTAAGTAAAATAATAATAATATTTTTGATGTATGTAATTAATAAACTAAACACAGATTTTAGAATATGTGTTGATAAAGTATCTTATTAATTTTCAAAATTTTGGAGCATCCTAATGCAGGCATGAAAGACATAGGCGTGAAAGAAGAGAGAGAGAGAGAGAGAGAAAGAGGAGAGAGAAAGAGAGTGAGGGCATCTTCTATGTGCCATGGATGGACGCTTTGTATCGAAGCTTGCATGTCTTATTAGATGAGAGGTGAGAGAGAGAGGGAGAAAAAAAAAAAAAAAGAGGGTCGGTTGTAGCCTTGTTGTAATTTCAAGGTTGAAGAAAGGGGGAGCAGGGTGTGCGATATTTTATATTTGTTTGTGATTTAGAGTATTCTAATTCTTATCCACGATATAAATGCAACTATAGTTCTATGTTAATATTGTTAAATCTATTTGACTATTATTTAACTTAACCGCAAGATAAACCTTATTTAACTAAAGGGTTTTGATTAATGGATTTGGGATATGGACGGGCTCATGATGACTTCATAGTGCAAAGTGCTTGTAATGCTATCAATCTTTGCTACTTGTCGGTTATACTCGTTAGAACTGGTTTGTCTTCCATAAGGTTAATATCTTAGCATGGTGTGTTCCCAAGGATCACATTCCTACTCGAGTGCGGCCTCCCGCCTTTGAAATTAGCCAAGCCTCAACAGGTAACAGCCTGCTCGATTTGGTAATTTTCTAAAACCTAAATTGAATCTTGAATTAATAAAAATGTTAGTTTTCTAAATTGTTTATTCAAAGTTCAAACCTTTTTTAGTGTTTTTATTGTTAGACTTGACTAATTTTACTATCTTGTTAGTTAATTTGTTTGTTGATTTTGTTATTTTGGTATTTAGATTTGTTTGTTAATTTAGGTATTTAGAAATTTAGAATATTGTGAAAATGAATAGGGAGCCATTATGAAAATACAAAAGTAATGTGATTAAAATAAAAAAATCTAAAATAAATTTTATTGTAGCTAAAAATTGTAAATTATATAGATAGATAATATTTGTTGTGTGGAAAATTTTTAACATATTTTAGGAATCAAACATATTAAAAAAGTGAAAATCAATTTTCTCAATTTTATTAAATTATGCGAATTCAACACTTCTTTCACAACCTTAAACAAGTTAAGCTCACATATTGTTTTTAATCGTAAATATTTCATCGATTTCACGTAAAATGACATGATTTTTTGAGTGTCTAATTGTTACGATGGCAAGATAACACGTTTCATGTGAAAGATTATAAACTTGTTCGACTCATGTGACTGTTATGTTTTAAATTTAGTAAAAGGATCATAACAATTACACATCCAGTATATGCCGACACCAATATTAACTATTATTAGTCAGTTTATTTCAACAATCATTTATTCAAATTTGGAAACAATAATTTTATTCACTTTTTTCTTCAACATATGCGACTTTTCATAAATTTCACTGTACCTTGTGGGTAAACTATCAATAAAAGTAATCATAGGTAACATATAAATAAACTTTATATCTAAAAATAATTAATCTTAACAAAAACAAAATATGTCTAGGATCTAAACATCTCAAATTGATAATACTTTTTTTATAATATATTGTAACGTTACAATAAGAACAAACATATGTTCTCTTTTCCATATAAGAACAAACATATTGTTTCGGGAAAGTGATGTATATAGCTATTGTCACCATCACTTATAATTTAGAGTTTGTTGGTATGACTTTAAGCATCGTCCAATAAAGGCATTATCTATATATCTACCCCCATTGATTCTTCTTGTCCTTTTCATTTGGGTAGGCCAAATATCTAATGATAGATGAAGATGATGGATTTGCTATAAGCACTACTTATATAATTATTTTACTTATTATTATTATTATTATTATTATTATTATTATTATTATTATTATTATTATTATTATTATTATTATTATTATTATTATTATTATTATTATTATTATTATTATTATTATTATTATTATTATTATTATTATTATTATTATTATTATTATTATTATTATTATTATTATTATTATTATTATTATTATTATTATTATTATTATTATTATTATTATTATATTATTATTATTATTATTATTATTATTATTATTATTATTATTATTATTATTATTATTATTATATTATTATTATTATTATTATTATTATTATTATTATTATTATTATTATTATTATTATATTATTATTATTATTATTATTATTATTATTATTATTATTATTATTATTATTATTATTATTATTATTATTATTATTATTATTATTATTATTATTATTATTATTATTATATTATTATTATATTATTATTATTATTATTATTATTATTATTATTATTATTATTATTATTATTATTATTATTATTATTATTATTATTATTATTATTATTATTATTATTATTATTATTATTATTATTATTATTATTATTATTATTATTATTATATTATTATTATATTATTATTATTATTATTATTATTATTATTATTATTATTATTATTATTATTATTATTATTATTATTATTATTATTATTATTATTATTATTATTATTATTATTATTATTATTATTATTATTATTATTATTATTATTATTATTATATTATTATTATTATTATTATTATTATTATTATTATTATTATTATTATTATTATTATTATTATTATTATTATTATTATTATTATATATTATTATTATTATTATTATTATTATTATTATTATTATTATTATTATTATTATTATTATTATTATTATTATTATTATTATTATTATTATTATTATTATTATTATTATTATTATTATTATTATTATTATTATTATTATTATTATTATATTATTATTATTATTATTATTATTATTATTATTATTATTATTATTATTATTATATTATTATTATTATTATTATTATTATTATTATTATTATTATTATTATTATTATTATTATTATTATTATTATTATTATTATTATTATTATTATTATTATTATTATTATTATTATTATTATATTATTATTATTATTATTATTATTATTATTATTATTATTATTATTATTATTATTATTATTATTATTATTATTATTATTATTATTATTATTATTATTATTATTATTATTATTATTATTATTATTATTATTATTATTATATTATTATTATTATTATTATATTATTATTATTATTATTATTATTATTATTATTATTATTATTATTATTATTATTATTATTATTATTATTATTATTATTATTATTATTATTATTATTATTATTATTATTATTATTATTATTATTATTATTATTATTATTATTATTATTATTATTATTATTATTATTATTATTATTATTATTATTATTATTATTATTATTATTATTATTATTATTATTATTATTATTATTATTATTATTATTATTATTATTATTATTATTATTATTATTATTATTATTATTATTATTATTATTATTATTATTATTATTATTATTATTATTATTATTATTATTATTATTATTATTATTATTATTTTGTATACTTGTTTTACTTCTCTATAAAATAAAAGATAATGGTCAAGTTTCTCGTCATTTGATATTGATAGCATTATAATGGTGTTATAAGTAAAATTAATCTAGCGGGTTACCATTTTATCTTGATCAAGAAATAAATAATGTCATAGTTACTTTTAAAATGTTACAACTACACATGCAAAAAAAAGGGGGGATTCAACTTGATACAAGTATGTTCAACAATTTTATTTTTTTTATTAGAGAAAAATAATAGCAAAAGGTAGAAAAAAAAGTTATATTTTCATAAGTTTGTAATTCTTGATCTCTTCCCACCATAGGTTAAGTTGATATCAAATAGTTCAGTCGGAAATGAAAGTTGGGTTCGTACCCTGGTTCACTTTTGACCGGTTAGTCTAATTGAGTTTTCAAAACTTTGGTTATAATATTTATATCATAATAACTATATATTTTATCAATCATATAATTTAGGTAAAAAAAGATCGAATAGATGCTATT
This sequence comes from Flaveria robusta, assembly GCA_025506415.1. Lineage (NCBI taxonomy): Eukaryota > Viridiplantae > Streptophyta > Magnoliopsida > Asterales > Asteraceae > Flaveria > Flaveria robusta. The sequence goes on along the minus strand of CM046469.1, from coordinate 17,194,030 downwards.
TTTACTACTAACTGCAAGCATAACTGTTAAAAAATGAAGGGGTTTAGACGACGTTATTAGGTATGATTATGACACTAGATTTACACAATATAGCTTGTTGGATTTACAATGCTTCAAAAATATAGCAAATGGTTCATATGTTAAACCCTAGAGGAAGTCTTATATTTCATAATGGCACAAATTATCATTTATCCAAAATCGAGTAATTTCATTCATCTGATCTATTATCATTGCTTCCTAAAAATACCACTAACTTCAACTTTGAATAGTCTGTCAATGCCTTCGTATGATTTCCCATTTCACTTGCACTTGCTAGTTTAGGCCTTATGTGAAATACATGCGGCTAATATATACTAACAACCTATTCAATGATGTGTTATTGGCCACAAAGAAGCACGTAGCTGGTTTTGTTGTTCCTCACCATTGGGCGGGTATGGTTTTGGGGGTACCTGTTCCTCCTCGTGATAGTTAAAAAAGGCAAATGGTTTGACCATGTACTATATTAAACGTGTTAAATATATAAAGATAAATATTTAAAATAAAAAGGTTGTGATGATGTGACAATGTTTTAGGTTTTTTTATTGGTATGCTTTATGGTGTTTTTATGATATAAATGTTTATCGAATATAGTGATGAGTAGTCATATTTTTAAATGTTTTGAATCTTGTTATTAGTGATGCTCTTTTGATTTCATATTTACACGTATATACAAAACATTCTCCTCAATTTGTTGACAAACATCATGTCTAAGTTATAACTTAAAAATATAACCATACATAAACAATTATTGGACATAACATAATTTGCAGTTATAGAACACATTTTCCAATATGTAATTTTACAACTTTTGCATAAAAGGTAATATATAATCCACCCTCACTTGTTTGAACCTCAATTCATAATTTGTCATGTGTATTTAGGTCTCCTCTTGTGAACACTAGTTCATAACTTCATTTCACCTCAAGGCATGCATAAAACCGTGACACCCGGTATTTTCACGTTACTTTTCAATTAACAGAAACATTATTATCTGATCATACATTCATGCATTTAATGTTGTTTACTTAAATACATCATTTTATCTCACAAACATTCACGAACCTTCACGTAACGGTAATTCGAAGAATTGTTGGATCGCACACGCGTCTATCCCCGAACATTGGTGATTTGTCAAAATAGTTTTCAAACAATCATAATTGGTTTGAAATTATATGTTATATGATTACATGATTAAATGTATACCTTAGTTGTAAAAATTGTAAAATTTATGGCACTTACGCGTTTTTGCTCATTTTCGGCTTTTAAAGCCTAATTATTATAAAAATAACTTTAAACTAAAAAAATAAATATTATTTTATGTTATTAATATTTATTTGATATTATATGAGCATTTGGTGGTTCGGTGTAGAATAAGTTCAATCTTGTAGCGTTAAAACGATTTTATAAAACAACGGGTCTCTTTCCTAAAGAATATATATATATAAAACCCAACCCCACAATCCTAATTTCCATTTCGGCCGCCACCTTTCCCCAAACCCTTCATATCTTGCGACACACACACACACACACACACACACACACTTTTCAATCTTGTTTTGCAAATTGGTTATGGTTTTCATTGTTTCTTGCATCAAACGCGTACTAGGCATCATCATCTAAGCATTTTAAGTAGGTTTTTATGTTTAAATTTATATTATTTGATTTTCATGAAGAAGATGAACCCTAGATGATTCAAACGAATCTAAACTTAAAATTGATTGAAATTGATGATTGATTATGTGTTAGTATGTAATATTATAATATTTGTACTCATTAGATTTGTTAAATTTTGTCATTTAAAATTGTATGATTGTGGCGAAATTGAATTGAATTGAATTGATGATTCTAGCATGTTAGTTGATGCTAGTAGGTGAAAATTCATGTTTTTAGCGTTTGAATTCGACTTGATTTTCGGGTACTTTCCATTAAAGGAAACTTTTTAGGTAGTTTGGTTTATAGATGATGTTCTACGCATGTTTGATTAGCTATGATGATTGTTATATGATGTTTAGAACCTAAGAAATGATTGCGAATAATTGAACTATTAAAAACGCTTCGTATGAATATATTATCTATTTATGGTAACTTTTGTGTCATGATGTGATGTATGTTGAGTAGGATATGTGTCAAACATGATATGATGACGTGATTGATGTTAGAGGGGTCATAGAAACATGTTAGGAGATTTTGATGAAATTTGTGCAACTTGTGTTCTTGCGTTTCTAAATTAAAAAATTTTGTTATGATGATATTTTTAGGTTATGTTAACATGTTATGCGTAATTTTTAAATGAAATACATGCGTACTTAAAATGCTAGTTATGATATGCATCATGATTTTAATAATGGATCACACACGTGTACTGAGGTGATGATTTTTAGAAATGAAAACTTTTAAAAACAAATTTCTGACATAAAACTTTATGTGAAAAGTTATTTGAACAATATGAGCATGATTAAACATGTTTTTCACTTACTTGAGTCACCAATGGGTTATAGGAATAAATTGGTCAACTTTGATAACCTAAAGTCAAATTTGTCAAGTATTACTCAAACACACTAATAGTGTACGCTGTTTGGATACAACGAGATTCATTTGACCATTATGTACACATATTCACAGACCTATATTTGATAGGTAACGTTTAGCCCTCGACTTTTAACCACTTCATGTTTTTTCCACGCATTCTAAGGTGAGTCTTCACGGCTTAACTTTTATTTATTTTTCTTTTTACGGGAAAAAATGCAAACTAATTTTTATCCGGTCTTAGTATTATTGGTATATCGACTGTTACTGTAATGCAAACATTATCACAAAAGTCTTTACATCCTCGAACCATTAGTAACAAACTAACGAGGGTATTTTGAGTAATACTATTGTGTTTGACAAACCCCACCCGCGTTAAGCGCGCTAACTAAACTGGAGGTCGAATGTGTGTTTAGTTGACCTAGAGACTTGCTATTGTTCTCTAATAAGACGTGACGGAAGGCAAACAACTCACAAACAATCAGCTTAGATTTCGAAACGCTAAGTAACTTGACATATAGGCTAGATACTTATGATATACCTTTGTTTACTTTTACCTTGCAAACACTCAAAAATATTATTTGATTACACATTTGAAATCATCAACCTTATGTTGACACTTTAGCATGTTTTTTAAGGTCGCCGACACGCTTAATGCTGGGGTTGCACATCTCAGGCTCATGCATCATTTTTATCGTTTGAAAACAAATTCATTTACTATTTTTAATTGGACGCCTTGTATTGCGCGTTTATTTCTTATGGTTTTACAAATGCTTACGCTTCTATATTGATTACAGTGAAAAACGTGTTTGACTCTGATTTATGATCAAACGTTTATTTTAAATCGCATATATTTTGATATGACCATGTCTGATATTCAAGTTTGCCACACGCCTTGTGGTTAACCTCGCCAGTGGATTTTAAGGATGCGACAAAAAATATACTTTTAAAACATGTATTTTGCAAAAGAGAAATCATCTTAGTGCATGAAAAACTTTTGTAAATCATAAAAAGACTAAATTGATATATGGTAAAGTATCATGAGTCCAAGACAAAAGAAAATTACACGAGACTCACTTTTTAAGTTTTTCCATCAACAAACGATAAGTGTACCCTTTTTATTTTAAAATATTTTCAAGTGTCATGATAGCATACCTTTAAACTTTACTCAAGTTCATTATATATAATATACATCCTAAGTTTATTGGAAGCGTGTCATCCTTGGTAATTACCTTCTTTTATTACCATAATTTAACTTTACGGAGTGCGCACTAGGGAGGGTGGCGAAAACCCGGCCCTGAGTGGAAAGGCACCCCTGAACCCAATGAGTCTCAAAAGGTCTCGACCCAATGAAAAACCCTTGACACGTACCTAAATAAGAATGTAAAAAATAATTTTTGAAGTAAAAATTGTACTGGAGTGAACCGAAGATTTGAATTATATATATATATATATATATATTATTAATTTGATTAATTTTATTATATATAATTCAATAAAATATAACTATTATTATTTAATAATTATTATAAATGTTCATCTCATTTCGGTTTTGGTTAAGTTTCTGCTTTTTTCGGTTTTATCATTTGGATTTCAAGTATTTAAAGAAAAAATTGTTTTAAAATAATTAATTTAAGTTAAAAACTTTAGCCTTACATTATTTTATTGATCTTTAAATATAATCTATATATTCTTATAAATTAGTTTACATTAAAAATTAAATACAATCTATAAAATATAAGAACAAAGTTAAATAAAACACTTTAATCTATTAATTCAAACAAAAAAAATATAAGTATTAGTCTTAAAACATAAATATTCAATTTTTTGTAGATAATATAAGTTAAACAAGTAATTAATAGGCTAATAATATTTATAAGTGTATGATTACACCTCTAAATTTACAAGTTTGGTTGTATGGTTTCGGTTCGGTTTTTTCGGTTTTTGTTACAAGCAAAACAAAAACCGAACAAAAAAATTCAGTTTTTAAAAAATCATCAAACCAAATCGTCGGTTTCTTAGCAGTTTTGGTTTTTCAGTTCGGTTGCGTCGGTTATTTTGGTTACGGCTCTGTTATTTCGGTTTATTGCATATCCCTAAACTCATGTTCATAAAATAAAAGTTTAAGGGGAAGGTGGAAAGCTTTGCATATCTTTGAAGTTTCAAGGTTTAAACCCTGTTATTAACGAATATTACTAACTTGATAATACTAACAACTAATCATTAATCATGTTAAAAAAATGAAAGAATAAAATAAAATACATATGAAACTTAATGAAAACATAAGTAGTCATAACTAGGGATGAGCTCGGTACCGTACCCGTACCGAACCGGTACCGTTACCGAAAGTACCCGGTCCCGAATTTTATAAAAAACGAGTACCAGTACCGGTACCGAATTTGGTATATGGGTACAGGTACCGGTACCGGTATTTCGGTACCAGTACCTCTTTGGTACCCTTTTCCTACACAACATTATTTTTTAGGCTTACTACATGGTGTATGTTTGGTTACAGTACCTAGTACCTGTTTTTATACCTGTTATCCAGTATATGTTTGGTACCCGATACCTCAAAAAGTTTATAATAACTAAACAAAGTAAAATATCAAAAAAGTATTCAAATAAAATGATAGTTTATTTACTTTTCTCATTTTCTTCTAACTCAATTCACACACTAGTCCACCATTCATTTCTGTTAAAATCATAAATAATATATCTCTTGACAGTGTAGTGAAGTAAGAAGAATGATATTAAAAAAATAATAATAATTACCTTCAAAAGTCAAAATAAAATACTAGTTGACGCGGTGAAAAATATTACAAAACAAAATATTCCAAAATAATATATTCGTATTCGGGTACTAGCGGGACTATACGAGACTTTTAGGTAAAATACCGGTACCGGTACCGGTGGGTACCGATCCCGAAATAAAAAAAAAAATCAAGTACCGATACCGTTACCTTATACATATTTTCGGTACCGGTACGGTACGGGTACTGGGTACCAAATGCTCATCTAACCCACAACTCATTATCCGATCAATTCACTCTCTTTCTCTCTCTAGAGTTTTAGAGAGAGAAAGTGAAAAATAATTATTAACAATAAGATAATAATAATAATAATAACCCACTCTTCTTAATACACCTACTGTCACACCACTCTACCGTTACCACCTCTTTCTCTCTCAACAATGGAGAAAACCAAAAACGCCATCTTCTTCACTCTCCTCACCCTCTCATCCCTCTTCATCGCCGGAAAACCAGACATCTCCGGAGACAGGTCCGCCATCCTCGCCATTCGCTCCGCCGTGGGCGGCAGATCCATCCTCTGGAACATCTCTCAGCCCTCCACACCCTGCACATGGCCCGGCGTCGTCTGCGACAACACCACCCACCGTGTCGTCGAGCTCCACTTCCCCGGAATGGGCCTCTCCGGCGAGCTTCCGGAGAACACCCTCGGCAATCTGACCCAACTCACCACCCTCAGCCTCCGGTACAACGCACTCTCCGGTCAACTCCCACGCGACATCTTCACCCTCGTTAACCTCCGGAATCTCTTCCTCCAGAACAACCTTTTCTCCGGCGAGATCCCCGATTCCTTCTCTCCGATGGTCAATCTCGTGAGGGTCAGCTTCGCTAACAACAATTTCTCCGGTGATGTTCCCAAGTCGGTGAATAATTTGACCCGTTTGGCTACATTGTATTTGGAAAACAATGCGTTTACGGGTCGGGTTCCGGATCTCGCCGGAACGAATATTGCTCTGTTCAACGTCTCCAATAATAAATTAACGGGAGAAATACCATCGAAGTTATCGGGTTTTCCTGATTCTGCTTTCTCCGGTAACTCACTCTGTGGAAGCCCGCTTGGATCTTGTACCGGGTCACAACCCGGGTCGGGTTCGGACACGTCGGATAAGCTCTCCGGTGGAGCAATAGCCGGAATTGTGATCGGATCTGTGCTGGGTCTTCTGTTAATTTTGGTAATTTTGTTCTTTCTGTGTTGTAAGAAGAGAAACCAAAAGGAGAACACAACATTAAAGGATTTGGGGAAAACAGAGCATGTTGAAATTGAAATGCCCAGTGAGAATGCAAAATCGATATCGAATGCGAAATCGATATCGAATTCAAAATCGACCGAGAATGCTGACAGTTTACCGTCGTTAACAGCGGCGGTGGGTGGTGGTGCAAAGGGGAAATCCGGCGAGCTGAGTAAGAAGCTTGTGTTCTTCAAGAAGAACAAGGAGTTAGGTGAATTCAATTTGGATGATTTATTACGTGCTTCTGCTGAGGTTTTGGGCAAAGGGTCGTTTGGAACGGCATATAAGGCGTTGCTGGAGGTGGGATTTGCAGTCGTCGTGAAAAGATTGAAGGATGTAACAATGGCGGATAAGGAATTTAAGGAGAAAATCGAAGGTGTTGGTGCATTGGATCATGAGAATTTGGTTCCATTAAGAGCTTATTATTGCAATGGGGAAGAAAAGCTTCTTGTTTATGATTACATGCCTATGGGAAGCTTATCTGCTCTGCTACATGGTAAATTATCAGTTTATCACCTCAATGTTGTTCAATTTCTCGTAATTATCATAGTTTTATACCTTAATTACGATTATTATGCAAGAAATCGTGGATCTTGATTCTTAAAGAATGTAATTTGTAATATCATTTAGTAAATCAAGAGATGTTGATGATATCAAGGTAATTTAACTCTGTTTCGGATCACAGGAAACAGGGGAGCAGGAAGAACTCCATTGAATTGGGAAACCCGATCCAGCATAGCCCTTGGAGCGGCCCGCGGGATCGCGTATCTACACGCTCAAGGCGCTACGGTCTCCCATGGCGACATCAAATCATCGAACATACTCTTAACCGGGTCCTACGAAGCCCGAGTCTCTGATTTCGGGGTGGCTCAGCTCGTCGGTCCGAGTGTGACACCAACCCGTGTGGACGGCTATCGTGCCCCGGAGGTGACTGATGTACGCAAAGTTTCACAAAAAGCAGATGTTTATAGCTTTGGAGTTTTATTACTCGAGTTGTTAACGGGTAAAGCGCCAACACACGCTTTACTGAACGAAGAAGGGGTTGATCTCCCACGATGGGTTCAATCAGTGGTTCGAGAAGAGTGGACCTCGGAGGTTTTTGATCTCGAGTTACTTAGGTATGAGAATGTTGAAGACGATATGGTTCAGTTGTTACAGTTGGCTATCGACTGTTGTGCTCAGTATCCTGATAAGCGACCCGCTATGGTAGACGTGGCTAACAACATTGCCGAGCTTTGTGGTTTGAGTGGGTCGCAGCCACAAGAACCGAACCCGTTAAGCGACGTCGTGAGTAATTCGTGATTCTTACGAATCGGGTTACTTGGCTGATTGAAATGTTGTTTTCACATTTGAAATGTTGATTATACATACACGTTTTGATGTTCGTTGAGTAAATTGTATTTTGTAATTTGTAATATGAATTCCAATGCTATTCTTTGCTTTTTTAGTGTAACTAGTTTTTTTTTCTCTTTGTAATTTTGTTTGTTGTAATTGTTTATTTTTATATATATATTAAATATCAAATTGAAGTTTGTTATTGGTGTTAGAGCATTCACAGTAGGTTTCCTATTTTGATATGAGTGTGAGCCCTATATTATGGGTGATGGTTGTTAGTGGTTGCGAGTGAAAGAGAGAGAAAATATATGAGAATTGTATAGGGATTTTTCATTATTTGGGGAAACACGGTACAACCCCCATAATTTTTTTTAATATTTTTAGAAATGGTTGTGAGTAGAGAAGATAGAAAATATATGGGGATTGTATCGTGATTCTCATATTTGGGGAAACACGCTACAACCCCCATAATTCTTTTAATATTTTTAGAAATGGTTGTGAGTAGAGAATAGAGAAAATGAAATAATAAAGATATTAAAAAGTATCATTTAAATGAAAGATGGAATAAAAAAATAGTGTTTTTAGTGTAAATATGAAGATGGGGATGAGGATGGCCGGATGGGGTTGCTAGTGTGAATGCTCTTAACTGTTAGGGCATTCAGAGCCCGTTCCCCATATATATGTGAGTGAGTGTATTATATTATGGGAGATCGTTATAAGTGATTGTGAGTGAAAGAGCTAGAATATTTATGAGAATTATACCGTGTTTTCAAATATTTGAGGAAACACGATACAACCCTCATAAATTTTTTAATATTCTTGAAAATGGTTGTGAATGGATGAGAAAGAAAATATAATGATAAATATATGAAAAATATTATTTAATTGAAAAAAAAGAAAAAAAAATAGTAATATTTAGTGCAATTATAAGGATGGGGATAAAGGATAAATAGTGAATGCTCTTTAACTAACCTTGGAATGGGTTTAAATTTCTGAATATATTTATAAAAATAAAATGGTGTATGATTATTAAATTGTATTTTAAAGACTTGAAGTTATGTTTTAGACTAATGTTAAAAAAGTAAAAAAAGTAAGTATTATATTTGTTTTATTTATCAATGGCTTATCTATGTTTTAAACAACATTTTATATTATAAACGATATAACAGGTGAAACAGTTGGTAATGCAAGGAGAGTGGGCTATGGGACACCAACAAAGAGCATGGCATGTGAGTGAGCCTAGGATTGATATTTAGGAGACACGGTCGTGTCCGGGAAATTGTTGGTGAATCCCGGCCCTGGGTGAGAATATCACCCTCTGGACCGGTGAGCAAAATAAAACCCCGACCCATTTATTTTTCAATGAGAATTACCAATCACCCACACACTTGACAAACATGAAAAGTTGAGGAAAACAAAAAAAAATGACACGACATCTTATAGTATAGAATAAACTTAAGAAAATAAAAAAAAAAAGACTAATGTGTAACTTGAGGAAAATCAAATAAAACAGGATGACATCTTGTTGTCTTATGACTGATTAAATTCAACTCATGTTGATATTTATATATTTAATTTTTATTGATGTTACATTTTATGTTTATAATAATCTTAGCCGGATTCGACCGACAGATCCCATAATATGGCATCTAACGTATTTTAATGAAGTATAACATTTTATGAGAAGAAAAAGAAAACGAGCATGAAATATTAAAAAAATAAAATCACATTATTGATAGATGGCAAATGGGTTTAATGAATATTATTGGTAGGTGGTACTGGAGCTGTACTATATCTTTTAACCAGTTGGCGATTTTGTTCGCCAGCAAAGATTTTGAGTCACTAACAACAATAATGGTTCTTTTATGTACGAGAGAAGAAAAAAAAGTCTACCACACAACCTAAAATTCTAGTATCTAAATGTGAAGGATAATTAATAATTGAGTAAACTACACACATGTTGCAATAGTTTAGCGCAAATTATAAATTTCGATATAAGAATTGGTACCTTTGAGATCTACTAGAAACACCTCTCAACCTAGAAAGCTAATAATTTGTCTTATGGGGGCAGAATAACTTTGATCAAATTGGTTCTAAACTCCCTACCCACATACAGACATACTACTTCTCTTTGTATAAAACCCCATCCTAAGTATTTGACAAACCGGAAGAAATGAGAAGGATTTACTCTGTGGAGGATCCACGGAAAAATCAAAGATAAACCGGATGGTTTGGCATCAAGTTACTAAACGAAAAGAGTATGGTGGTCTTGGCAACAGGTTGCTAACAGGAAAAAATATATGTACAATAATATATAAATCTACATTTGTAGTTTATAATAATTTATTATTTCACTAAATAGTCATAGTTAATATATATGTTATTCGTATTCACTATTTCCCAAATAATAATACGTATAGTTTTTACAGGGTTTTTGATTTAAAATCTATTTAAACGTCTGTTTGATAAAATTGTTAAGAGTGTGATAGTTTTGTATTCCGTATCAACAGTTATGTTATAATATGTTACCCTCTTCTTGAGTTCTTTCTAACTAGTCTATTACTGTTACCTTTGTTTTATAACAAAGTAAATGACTACCAATCATCAAACCTGCTATCGGCTATCACATTTGAATAATTAAATTTAAAGTTTAGAAACTAGATAAAACATTTATAACCCTTGTATAGGATCTAATTAGATGATAGAAATCTTCTTCCTATATGTCTCTTCTGCACTATTGATCGTCCTTGGAGAATAAATGCTAAAATGCCAATCCCTTCGTTTCTAATTATTCAAATGTTTCTTTTTATGTGATCTCATGTGTTAAAACATATTCACACGAACAAAAAAAACTAATATATACTTTTTCAGAAAACAAAATACAGATCCATTTATCGTCAAAAAATCATTATATAGTTTAAAATATTATCACAAAAAATTATTGTAAGAAATGTTAACAACATCGCCATTGGGCTAAAATCCTCTTTAATTTGAACTTACTAAAAGGTTTTGTCAAGCCCAAAATTTGGATACCATTTCTCAAAATCCCTAATTCCCCATACGTCTCCAGCCCAAAACTCCATGCACTATCCAGTTATCCACTTGGGCTTATTGGGCTTCTTACTTAGTGACAAAAACAAAACTAATAATCCTGCTTTGTAATTTCTAAATCTTAGCTTTTCTCACGATCTATCTGTTTTTCCAATATTATACCTTTAGAAAAACTTAAAACTAAAAAAATTGTAAATCATAGTATTTTACAAAACCTATAATCAATTACTTTATTTTTTTATAAGAACAAAATGAAAAAGAATCAGTAAAATTTAATTTTCTGTAACCTTTTTATTTTCTTCTGATATATTGATGTAAATGCGACCGATAGTGGTTTTAATTTCTTTTTATCCATGAATCACCTAATTTCAATAATTTCTAGTAATTTAAAGTGACTATGTTTATTATTTTACTTCTTTTATATTTTAACAATGTATCTATATTCTTTACACGAGAATATTTTAGTTTTAGTGGATAATTATCCGCGCCCTACAGTGAATCATTTTCACGCAACAATCATATAAATGTAGATAAGAAAAAGTATGTGGCAGGGGTATGCTCATAATCTAAAAGAGAAGTTAAAAACAAATATTCATGTATTTTAAATATTAAAATAATTAAAAACTTTAATAAATATATAAAGGAAAGAGAACAAATTAAAAAGGCAATAAAATAAAAAGTTATTAAGAAAAAAAAAGTCAAAAAGAAAATCAAAGGATTGTATAAAATAATTATAAAAAAAGTCAAAAAGGTGAAAAGGGTGGAAAAGGAAAGCTAATTGGGATGGTTTAGCAAAATCCAAACCGTTAACTAACAAAACCAAACTGAAATTAACCGAAAACGATGAAACCCGAAAACAAAATTAACCAAAAATCAGTTTAGTTATTGCTATTGAGCCCTACATGTTGTCATGCAAAGGGCATATGGTTTGATTTATTTCATGGTTTGTGAGTTGTCACTTTCAAATCGCGGTCCCGTCCTTTCGATTACTATATACAAACAATGCTATGTTAATGGAAAAATGACTTCATACAACTTTCTAAACATGACTAGAAATCTAAGATGTTCACATGCCTTGAGGATCAAACTTAATTTTAACAAGATCAAAGTGTTTAAAATTGGGGTTGATTCAAATAAATTAGGTTTTATGGTAAGGGTTTTTTGTTGTCAAGGTAGCCTACGTAGGTTTCATTGAGGTCACACGCATCCTATGAAATTTTTACTGTTTTAGTATATATACGTTGAATCCCGGCCGACTTTAAGAAATTTTAACATTGATACACATGAAAATTTTGACGCCCATACATTATGGTAAGGGTTCTTTGTTCTTTTAGTATATATACGTTTAAGGACAATAAAGTTGTGTTTTCCAATTTTACATGCACTTGAGGCGTCTAAAGGCTTGTTGTAGACCAATTGTAGATACCAGTATCCAACAAAACTTTCAAAACGATATCCGACGAAACCAAAAGACGATTTGAAGCCACACAATCTGTTAAGAATGATTGAAGATAGACTATTTAAAAATGGTTGGGTGATTTTCCAAACTGTTTATGGTAGGCTCGTTAGACGTATGATCGAAGGTTACATGTTTGGCCACATTGGTAATTGCTATTCATGGCCCAAACTGATTCCTAAAAAAATTTAACTTTTAAATATCCATATTGACTATTATATTTTTAAACGTCCATTGACTTTTGAAGGTTATTACATTAATTTACTTCAAACTAATTATATCATGCTTGGGTTTGAACCCAAGACTTTTTCTCTAAGGGAGAGGAAGTCGTCACAGATTCCTCAGCTTCCTCGGATTATCACATCAGATTTTTTCAAATTTTCTTACTTTTTCCTATTGTTCCATTTAACCCTGTTTTTTCTCACATTTTCCCTGAGTGATACGTGTGTAGTACAGTACATTGGCAAAACACAAATCATCCGGTGAATCTCGATGATTACTCCCCGGTTCGGGGTTTATTTTCTTTCACCAGAAGGGGGGTGGTGTTCCGACCTGGGATCGGAATTTCGCCATCCCTTCTACAGTTTCACTCAGTGCTCTCTGAAACCTCAAACATATAACCTAGCCCCACATGGGCTTTTAAACGCTATTATATGTATGGATATAGTCTCTTCTCGGTAGGAAGAACATCATTATGACGTCATGTTTAAATCATCAAAAGGTGTTCGAGCCTATGTTATATGTCGCCAAATATTATAAAATTACAAAAAGGTAAAAGAAAGCTCTTGAAACAAGACTAAAGTGAACATAAAACCGTGCTTGTTAGAGTTGACTTCGCTAGTATATATAACCCATTGCCTTTGAAGTTTAACCTAGTGCACCCCTTGTGCTCTCTCTAATTTCTCTTAAGCTTATTTTTGCAAATAAAGCTATATACACACAAAATATAAACACTAATAAAGACTCTTGTATCGACATCGGTAACAAGAGATGGGAAGGCGACCTTGTTGTGATAAAATAGGCTTGAAGCAAGGACCATGGACTGCCGATGAAGATAAGAAGCTTATTAACTTCATCCTCGCCAATGGCCGATGTTGTTGGAGAGCCGTCCCTAAACTTGCAGGTATGTTTGATCGTGTCTCTTTTCTTGTTCATACCCATTACGCTTTAAATTTAAAAAAACGATTAAAGGCGGTCGGAATTAGATCATTTATCATATTGATTTGATTTCAAAATTCAGGACTATTAAGATGCGGAAAAAGTTGTAGGTTAAGATGGATAAATTATCTTCGACCAGATCTAAAAAGAGGATTGTTATCGGAACGTGAGGAGAAGATGGTTATTGATCTTCATGCTAAACTTGGTAATAGGTGATACTTCTATTCCATTTCTCATGTGGCAGTCAAGTCATGCATATACACATGATTCTATATTTAGTGCTATAAGAGAGTGAGATTTGAGAAAGAATAAATAGGTTATGGTAGGAAAAATATAATGCATGAATTCAGTTATATATTATTGTATTTGATATACCATGATTTTTTTGTTTGTTGTTTTATATTCAAGTTCAAGATTTTCTATGTAGGCACCATGATTGAGCCAATTATAAAGTTTATGGTCCACTAGTCGCATTTCATCTTCTTTTTGTATTTAAAGAGAAGGCTCTCATGCTATTGCCCCAGTAGTGAATGATTGAAAAGATTCTTTACATCAAAGTAGACCAAAATTAATATAAAAAATGTATTTTTAATGATTTTATTGAAAATCTTGTATTTCTATTGGGAAAATATTTTAAAATTTTGATTTGGTATTAACTTAACAGATGGTCAAAGATCGCGTCTAATCTTCCGGGAAGAACTGATAACGAAATCAAGAATCATTGGAACACTCATATAAAGAAAAAACTTAAGAAAATGGGGATCGATCCTGTAACCCATAAACCGCTTCTTCCTCCTCCTGCCATGCCAACCGATCAACAATCATCACCACCGCTAATGCTAGCACAGGCGGTCGATGGAACACCACAATCCAAAAAAACTGTATTTCCTAAACCGGTGATCACTGAGGTAGCTAAAAATGAACAAGAATATGGTGGACAAATTGACTTTTGCATGGATGAAGTTCCCTTGATTATACCTCATGAGATCCTACTTCATAATGATAGTAACAATTTACCATCTTTATCTTCTTCGTCTTCAACTTCATCAAGTCACGACATTTCAACATGTAACCAGATTATCGTACATGAGGAGCTAGATCCATCTTTGACAAGCATTGATCAATGGGGTTCCTCGGCTTTTAACTCCGATTGCAAAAACTTTAATGCGGGATTCTTGGATGATGACGTCGATGATGATGAATTCATTGCTAATTTAAACATGCTGATCAATGATCAATATGAAACTGACACGATTATAGAAAGTGATGATACTTTTGCACCGGATCTCACTCGCTACTCAAGAATGCTCATGAATGACTTATGGCAATTGGAACAACTATTGTGAATGAATTGTTTTTCTTTATCTTTTTTCATGATTTTTAGGGTAAGTTTTAAATCCTTAAAACGTGAAGGGTTGTGACTTCAGTTCTGTAACTTCTTTGTTTCGGAGTATGGGAAAATGAAAAATAAAATCTATGACAAGAGGGTGAATATTTGACAACTTTTATCCTTCTTCATTGTGATTCCTAAAATAGTAAAATGCATAATGTTAATTGTGAAAATATAATTTTCTTTAAGAATATAATTAAATTCAATATAATAATAAAAAAGATACCCAGTTCACCAAAGATTTCCGCGTTGGTAACATGTCAGAATAATTTAAATAATATTACTTTAGATGATTAAAAAATGTTTAATTATTGCTATAAACTATAGATGTTAACTCCTGAGTATTACAAACGATCGATCACCAAGTTTCAAAATGATAGATACGGGATGGGCTAAACATTCACCTTGGTAATGCTAAACGTATCATGAAATCTATATATTTTATATATTCTAATAAACCAAGCTTTATAAAGTCACATGTTATTCTCTTGACCTATCTTTTTGTCACTTGTTATTATTCT
Source organism: Flaveria robusta (assembly GCA_025506415.1). Classification (NCBI taxonomy): domain Eukaryota; kingdom Viridiplantae; phylum Streptophyta; class Magnoliopsida; order Asterales; family Asteraceae; genus Flaveria; species Flaveria robusta. The sequence goes on along the minus strand of CM046469.1, from coordinate 17,178,518 downwards.
AAACATTATCATCTCATTTTTCCCTCTAAAATGGTATTATAGTAATTTAAACATTAAAACTAATTTCTCTCTCTTATTAAAAATCAATTTTATTAATTGTAATATTTCTCTCTCTCTCATCTAAATTTTTTTAAAATCAATGTATCTTTTTAAAGTTAGATTTTATTAAGAAAATAAAAAATTACATTTTTTTAATTAAAATAGAACTAATAATAAAAAAATTTTATATAATATGAAATTTTCAAAAACACTAAACTTTTTGAAACAAAATATTTTAAATCCGTCCTTTTTTAAAAAAATATATAAAAAAATGTGAACTTTTCTAAAAACAATCTTATTAAAGCAACCAGAATAATTATAAACCAGATTTTTTAATAAATAAGATTTTTATAAAAAATAAATTCTTTTATAAAAGAATCTTAATGTGAATGTTTAAAAATAAAACTATTTAGATAAAAGAGTTAAATAAATAATATAATTGTTTTATTTTCTTGAACTATTCCGTATATAAAATTCATATCTTATATTAAAATATCGTACTGTAAATCTTTGTGTTTATTACTAACTATAATCGGTTTAATAAATGGATTTCTAGCCTATCTATCTATATATCTATCTGTCTGTTTGTCTATCAATCTATCTATAATAAAGAAAAAAAATAAAATAATACGTGACGCAATCGTAAGCCTCATCATACTAACTTTCACATTTCTCTCTATTATTAAAACTAATATTGAATACTAATTATATTGCTCATACCATTTTCAAATTAAAAAATATATAATTTAATAAATTAAAAATCTATTTATTTTAAATTAAAAACACACTTTTTAAAAACATAAAAGCAACGAACTTTTAAAAAAAATCATTTTACTTAAAACAAAATATTTACAAATCATAAATTTTTTATAAAACAAAAGTTTAAGAAAAATATATTATTATTTATTTACTTAAAGTAGCTATTTATAAGTAATTTTAATCATATTTTATCTTTAAACATAGTTTTATAATTCATAAATTTTTTCTACTAATTATTTAATAATTTATATATTCAATCCGTGTAACACACGAGTTACTAACCTAGTATAAATATAAAAATATGAACTGAATAATTTAGTACTACTGAGATACATTTAATAAAAATAACAAGAGACACATTTAGTACAATTCTATATATATGAGACTCTTTTAACAAGTACATGATTCTTTTTTTTTTTCAATCAAACACACACTTGTGTGTTTAAAATGATCAAAAGCCCATGTTTGTGTGTCTGATTGCGTGGGAGAGATATCAAATTAAAAACATGTTTATAATTGAAAACTGAAATCCATCTCTATCCAATCATAGAATTTATAAATTATTTATTTTTTAATTATTTAAAGTATATTGGAGTAAACTTTAATTTTATTTTTTGAGATCGTTATATATTTTTTAATTTAAACTCCAAGGAATGATGACGATGACGAAACAAGTTACATATACATAACTTATAGTTGTACATTTGGTAACACGTACTTACATATACGTAACCTTTGATTTTTATGATTTTTATTTATAATATGGTTTTCAAGGGATCTCTTCCCTGATTGTGTATGTGTTGAAATTTAAACATAATAAATTATTATTTGTCTTTGAAACTTCATAAAAATCTTAGTTATATGCTTGACCATAAAAGTTCTCTCTTTAAGAAATAAGTTCTAAAATAAAACGTTACAAGAATACAACGTGTTTCTGAAATAAGAAAAATGAGAATTTTCAAATTATAAAATAAATAAAGATATTAACTTTATTTATTGAGAGTCGTACAATATTATTTACATAACAAATTACAAGATATATAAAATAAATGTTACATAAAGTTAAATAAGATTCAAACTGTTCTCAATGGTGTCTTTAACTGCAAGAAATAAACAGACTAAAATGTTAGCTTTGATTGACGCACATGCTAGGCATGGGTCTCTCTTAAAGCATAGTTAATCTGCGATCTCTTAAGATGAACATGTTTGTCTCATAGGTTACGATAAGTGTTATAGTGTCTGAAAAGAGCTCGCAAGTATGAGCTAGCACTGGCTTTAGAGTGTTTTATTGTTATTGGTAAAAAAAGGAAGTAGTGAAAGAACGATCAGAGATTTATTCTAATAAAAGGTTTTTGAGTTGTTATAGCTTTTATTTTTTTTGCTTCATGTCTCAACCTGAAATATTTTTTCTTTGTGCGAGACTTGAACTTAAAGTTTTAACCATTTGGTCCTAGTATCATTATTCTCCAAAAATACAAAACCAAAATACTTGACCGAGTCAGCTTACCAATATGAAATCATGAAAGTTTGCAAGCCACTCTATTAGACCAAATTTGTTTATAGATTCATATATCATATTTTTTATGAATATCTAACTTATTTTTTTTTCTAATGACAAATTTACTATACTTCTACTTTTAAATTACACCAAGCTCATTTACATCATGTTTGAATTTGAAACCAAGACTTCTTCTCTAAGAGACAAATGGTCTACCAAATGGGTTAGCCCACATTAACAATAGTCTAATTCACCTATGATCAATTAAAGTCTACTTTTAATTGAGAGATACTAGTTCTACCTATGTATACTTTTTGAAAACCAAAATGTATGATTTTATGAAAAAGAAGTTATATACAACCCTTTAATTGAGAGATTCCAGTTCCACCAATGTAGATTTTTTTTAGGAGTTTTACCTTGTGCCTCAAGGGCATATTCGAATTTTTTTAGTTGTAACAGTTAGTAATTGTATATAACATTAACATTATTACAAGATACTCAATTTTTGAGGTGAGGGTTGCATCATGATAATAAGTAGTGTGTCTTACTACCAAATGATTGTGGGCTATAGTTATGTTTGTGTGATAAAATTTATCCTAGAAATTATAGGTGTTGCTATTCAAGAAAATGAAGATAACCAATCTTTTATATTTAAATGTATTGGGAAAGCATAGTTCTTGTGAGAAAATTAGGGACCCGAAAGGTGGGAAACACCCTAACTCAAACTCACATGCGCACGCACGATGTCGGCAATGGGTGTAATGCCCATAGGAGGAGGATGGGTTCCTTTGCTACTCACGAGTTCCTCTACTATGATGTCCATCAAAGGATGAAGGGTTTCTTTACCACGATGTCATCAGAGGATCTATACCGCTAGTTCACCTGACAATTTCAATGTTATGATTATAAACAATAAAGTTTAATTAAAATCGTTCGATGCAATTTAATTTTTTATTTTAATTAAGAAGGATTTTTAACTCATGTTTCAATATAAATAAAAATGTGAACCTTTATCGCTAGACACACCATATACTCCAACTCAGTATATAATGCTACTTCTTTGTTTTCCTTCAATCTTCATTCTTTTACTACATTTTGAGGTATAAAATGCATGTTTCTGTGTCTACTCCAACAGTACAAACTGTTATACATGCATGAATTCTCTTGGAATACTCAAAATCTATTATAAAAAACCCATGTTAAAAATGAACATGAATAGCTAAACACTAGTTCATCATTTTCTTCTTGTATTTCCCTTTTATTTCAATTGTAAAAGTATATATAATTTACTTGCTTTTTTTTATTATTATAATATAATTAAATTAAAGTGTTTTTATTTCATTGCATTCCTAAATAAAATTGGTTTAAGTCAAGTACAAACACTCACATTTTCAAAATTCAGTTTAAAACCGTTGACTTGACGGATTGCACAAGATGTGTAATTCAATGTCAACACCTTGACGTCGAACTATATAAATGTATTTCTTTTATTCCTTTTTTCACCATCCTGCTCCTTTCTTTGAATATCTCATAATTTCATGAACATTTGAAAGACTTATAGATCAATTATTTGTTAATATATTATTATTTAGAAATGAACTCCGGAAAAAAAAAAAAAAAAAAAAAAAAAAAAGAAAAAAAAAAACATCACTTAACAATTATCTATTAAATAAACGCTAAATTATTCATATAAGTTTAACTTGAGCTAATTTAAAGTCAATTTATTTCGAGCTCGTTTAATGTTAACTTGATTCAAGATCTGAACGAGTTGTTTTAAGTAGCTCGATTCTTAGGAACCAACAAATATGTCATGAATTCTTTTTTTCTTTTCTTTTCATTTGAAAGAGTTTATATTCATAGTCTAAGATGGATAAAATGGAGTACAAAATAGCCAAAAGGAGTTTTATGCCACCTGATAGACAAGCTTTCTTTTAGAAGTAACAAAAATTAATTTAGTATTTCATGCATGGTTCATATTTAGTTATTTAATTATCCATATTGTGTTAAGAGTAAAAATTAATATAAAACATACTAGTATTTCATACTTTTATTTTTAAATAGATATGTGTAAATAAATTTAATCTTTCTATTATTTTATATTAGTGGAATTACTAACAAGAATAATAAGGTTTATTGTAAGTTTTAAATTCAAATAGTATAATCAGGTAAATTCACTTTCTAACTTAATCGAAATACTTTATGAAAGTAAATATTAATTAAATATTTGACAAGAATCATAAGGTATATTATAAATTGTAAATCTAAATTGCATAATTAAATAAATTCACTTTTGCTCTCGAATGAAGTATTTTATGGAAGCTTGAAGCATTATTCATTAAACAAAGGTAGTATATACTCAAATGAGATATAAGATTATGACATTACAGATTGTGATTTGAATTATATGTTTTGATTAGTTATTACTAATATATGATAGACGTACTTTTTTATATTTATATACTTAGTTACTTTTCTTATAACTTTAGTATGATACATCAATGAAAAGCAAGAAGAAAGAACCTATGAAATACACGCAAGAATGAAAAATGCAACGTCACACGATATAAGGTATATATCTATATTATACTAACGTTTTCCTTGAAAAGAAGTTGGCAACCAACAATTGATATGTGCATCATCCATATAACGAAAACTAGAGTGGGTAGAGAGGTATGGATTTAAACGGCTTATATTTTTAGGTTTACAGATTGAATTCGAAATAATCGGAAATTTACATTAACCCAACCCAAAAACAACTGAACGCAACTCGTATATGACAATTTTATATTCACTACTCTAAATTGTATATTTCTAACATGTATTATATAAGAATTGTGTTTATCTAGAGAAATCGATGCTCATTTATGTTTTAATATTTAAATTTTGACATAAATTACTTAACTAATTTACGTTTTGACATATAGTTTCTTTTCGGACGTTATACAACCCATCTTTCCAGGTAAATTCATCCATTGATATAACCCTAAAACTAAACCTAACATATTTAAACTAGATATATATTTTAGTATCATGTCACTATAGTAAGGGTGAGACTAAAAAGGTGACAGAATTTTGAAAATGTTGTAATCTTTGAGTGTCCAAAAAGCAAGATTTTGTAACATATTTTGGTGTTTAAAGTAAGCCCTACGTAATTGGGCGGTTACCCACTAATTATTAATTATTATATATCTCTTAAGTCTCAAGATCAAGCGTGTGTTTGCACTTTGCACGGATTAGTGGATATTGGGTGGGCCCCACTCTTTTCCTCTATGCTCTACGACATAATATTCTCAACAAAAAACACACACACACAAAAAAAAAAAAATTCAAAATCAAAATTTTTAAGTTCAAAACAATGAGCGTGCGTTTTAGCCTTTGAGACAAAAGTAAATAAAATTCTTATTTAATTTTACATTGAGAATCTTATCTTGTAATTACTTTGAAAGTAATTGGTTAGAGGAAGTTTCAAAACGACAAAAATCATATTAATATGCAATAATATATGTGTAATAGGAATACATACATATAGAGATGCGTATAAATAAAAGTTTTTAAATATATGAAAACATTAATTAACTAGTGAATACATGAATTTACGCGTGAGTACTATTGTAAAATTATTATAAACAGTAAATATTTATTTAGTATGTTATATTTAGAAACTTTTTGCCTTTACTAGTGAATCCATTTATTTATTTGAAAAATAACATGGTTCGAGTACATATTTAGTTATTATTCGAAAAATAACATGGTTAGTGAATCATTCCTAAATATTAAGTTATTATGCGAAGCTCATCAGTGTACATATTACACACACAAACTAGTTTATTAACATGTTGTACGTGTTATGTATTACAGTATAAGGTTTCTATGTAATATTTATATTCTAGTAATTCATAGTTATATAGAGGATTTATAGTAAAAGTTGATTTTGGTCTATTTTCTTTTGCTAATTGAAGACTTTTTAAACAAATTCACTTTTAAAGTGTTAAATTTATGTAAAACCATTATGCAATATTTACGTAGGCAATGACGTCCATGTCCTCTAAAGCTATTTGGTACTATCAAATCAAAAGACCCCATACTAAAGTTTTAATAATTTTTAATGCTAAATTCATTATATATTGTACTTAATATAATGTATATAATTTGAATATTATTATATATAGTTTTGCGTTAATAAAAAATAAGAGAGTGTTCAAATAAAAAATCTTTTAAATTTAAAATTATAAAAATTAATCTCAACTATTAATATTCTTAATGAATGGTTGAGATAAAAATATAGTAAAAAGTTTACTACAGGGTTATTTTAGACATAACTACTTTTGTTGACTTTTTAAATTTTTTTCTTTTTTTAAACGTTTATAACTGTTATATACGGCACTTTTTTCTTATAAAAAATACACCATTAAAATAAGTACAGTATTGTTATATAAAATGCCAATAAACTATTTACGTTTTTAAGATCATATGATTTTCGCTCGTTCTCGTGCTTTTAGTGCAGTTTATTATGTTTTTTTTTTAGTTTTTGTGTTTTTCTGAATATTATTGTATTTTTCTAAAATAAAAAATTCTAAAAAAATATATAATGGTGAAATAACACTTTTGTGTATTTATAGCATGTAAAACACAATAATGAATTAAAAAACCAATTAGTCTAATACATTAAAAACAATGATAGAATTACATAATAGTATATAAAATATAAAACACAATGATAAAATGTCTCATTATGTTTTTTGATCCCCATTATGTTATTTTGAGTACAATAAATTTTAAAAAAATACATAGATAAAGTAATATTATTATCTACTTCTAACTATAAAACACAATGATTGATAACAAAAAGTTTATATAATCAATAAAAAATAATGGCAAAAATAATATATTGTGTTATCTTGAACACTATTAATTTTATAAAATACATTGATTAAATAACATTATTGTGTATTTTAATTGTGAACATAATGACAGATAACAAGTTTATATAATTTAAAAAAACAATGACAAAAATAATACAAAATGATCTAAATCTTAAAACACAATGATAAATACATATGAAAACTGATGAAAAATGAATGACATAATAAATTGATATTTGACGCAATAAACTTACGTAATTGACACTACAATTAAAATATCATCCACTTTAAAACAATAGAAAGAATGACATATGTCAAACCCACAATCCCTATTAAATTTTTTATATTAAACTAGTTCTTATTAAACACGTGCATGACACGGGTTGAATAAATTAAATATTAAATATAATAAATATTTATTAATTATAAAATAATATTTTAAGATAGTATCTTATTAAAATTATGTATGAGTACGAACTATAAATAATAAAACAATGATATCAACTTTTTAAAAATTTTTTCCCAACAAAAATTTAAATATTTTGTTTAAAAAAACCATATTAAACAATGTCATTTCTAAAAATATGCTTATTATAACTCGCCATTTTAATTATTTTTTGTTTATAAAAAATTTAACATCAATTTAAAATATTTCGTATTTTTAAAAAAGTTTGATGTATTAGAAAAACGTCTTACTTTATAAAAACTTTTTTTAGGAATAACATTAATTAAAAGATCTATTTCTTAATTTATGAAAAAAAAACTATTTTTAATATAAAAAAGGTAAATAATATCATTAGTAATAAAGGTAATTATTTAATAGGAGAGAGAAGCGAGAAAATTTTGATGGGAATGAATGTGATGCTGTCACATGTCCTCCTTAGATACTTTTTTATTAGAGTAGTAATATACTTTTTTTATTATAAAACCTATCCAAAAATTATACTAATTTCTTCTATTAAATTTTATGTTTTTTCCACCTAAAGAAATGGTTCTAAAAACTGCTTGAAGGATCAAAAGGCCATGGACTCCCACCAAAAGGAGAAATTTCACCGACCTTTTTTCACTTTTCATTTATTCATGATGGGATTCACAACTTTTGTAAAAAATATTTTCATATTTTAGGATTCAGAATAATATAAATTGGTTAATATTATAAAATCTAATACGTTTCTTTAAAAATCATCAGCCTTATTTTAATACTAGTGTCTAAATCGGTGTTGCGTTGAGTGTTTTGAAATTTATAGGATTTGGTTACGACAACTTGTACATGAGTATTCACTTCACGGTTTTTAAAAGTTGTTATACATGGTTTTTAATTTTTCTAGATTATAAATTTGAAGAAATATATTTTGATAAAAGTGTGTCGAGATGTAGTCACAAAAAATGTTGATTAAAGTGTACAATAATACAGAAATTGATTAAACTAGTCAATAAATGGTTAATATGCTTACAGTACTTATACATTATTAGAGGATAATTTCAATATTGTAGAAAAAATTATAAAGAAATTAAATGTCAAAGTGTCTTAAAATATAGTTAAAATAATAATTCTTTCCTCCTAATATTGCTTAAATAAGTATTATAGATATTAAAAACTCTCAATTAATAAAAATATGCATGCAACCGTTAGTAAATTAAATTGGTATGTTAAATTCTCTAAACTTCTTTATAATATTTACACTTTCCTGTTTGTTTTTCCTTGAAATAACGACATTTTGACACTTAATTTGGTCAAATTATATCACTTTTTATAAAATGTTGAATATGACTTTATAATACTTTATGTGCATTTTAGGGGAAAAAAGGAATGCAAATATACAAAATTAATTAAGTAATTTAAAAAAAATTAATAAGTTGAGTGATTTTCATATATTAAAACTAGGTCGAGAGACTTGTTGAATAAAACATAATAATGTGTATTAGTTTTTTATTGTAATAACTCTATGCTTTTTAGATACTTTTTAGCTTTATCTAATAGTTTACTAAAAATACTTTAGAAGGTGTTACTTTCTATAAGGAAGTTATATCGTGAATTTAGCTATGTTTGAAGTAGTCTTGTATTGCATAGGTGATAAAAGATAATATAAAGATCTTAAATGCTAATTTGAATCTTAGGTTTTGCCTAAGTATAAATGGGTGCAAAAAAAAAACAAACAATAATGGCATCCAGACAATATTCCAAAATTTATAAAAATTAATTAAATAAATGAATAAATACAATACAAATGAAATTTAGAAACAAATGATCATAATCACTATATATTCAGTTTCTACTTCTACAATGTTCTTCACTTCATAAAGGTGCACCCTTTATGTGCCATTTAAATGATGGAGCAGACATTTTGTTTTGGGAATATAGATTGTTCATGATTTCATTTGACAATTCATTTATTATCTATTCCAACATACAACAAACCTGAAAACGCATTTGATGGTAAGGTGTGTTTTTGTGCACTAGGAGGACCCATTAATCTCATCTTCATCTTCACTTTCATGGAGTGTATGTTGTGTTGTCATTGTAATGATCAATGCCCAATAAAAGAATGACTTTTGGCACATCTCTCTAATTTGGTTGAACCCCTTTTACTTTTGTTAATGAAATGCCACTGGCTAGTTTTGGATTTGGTGTGATGAAGACTTGTTTCTTTTGAGTTGGTGAGATGATGAGGAAGAGTTGGTTAGGAAATAGTTTCAACTTTCAACAGCAAATCATCATTGACAAGTGAAAAGGTAGGCACTCTAATAAGAAAATATATTGCACTATATACACACACTAATATTTGTATATAAAATTGGTATTTTAGTGAGTCAAAATCAAGTAACCAACACTAATTTCTACACCTAAGAGGATAATATGTTATAGTCAGTCATAATTAGTATAAATATAATGCACCCCACGTTTAGGTTATCAAAATCTTTAATTTTTATAGACTTTTTTTGGAACGACACACACCAACTAATTCTATACCACTTAAAATTCATCTGGCTACCCACATTGATGTTTGAACCCTCAACGCATGGTTGAAGGGAGTTCACAAATACTGTTGGGTCAAAGACTCTGGATGAATCTTTATAGATGGTGAAGTAAGTTTGGCCATGAAATATCTAGAAAATCAAATAAATTCCTTTCAATAGTTAATACAAATATCAAATTCTCGTACCAGACAAGCAAAACCGAAATCTAAAACATTTCAGACAGGTATCAGGCATAAAACCAGTTATGCGATTACTTTTAAAAACTTTTACAAGTGTGTGACAGGTATAAGATTAGGTGACACCCAACCAGATTACCTGAAACGTACATACCCTACTGAACCATTTCCATAAACATTTTTTTATATTTTTATTTTTCCATATCCCAAATAAATAAAGTTGTCAACTAACTTATTAACGTTTAGGTTTTATAATTCTGATGTCCTTGGTAAAAAACTTATTCCAGAATTAAAATAATAATCCATGTATTGGAAATCTCAGCATGTACATTTTACAAACTAATGGACATGCACGATACCTGCGGATATACTCGATACCCAACAAATAATTACCTAATAGCTACTCAACGGGTATAGGACATGATTTTAAAATTGATAAGAATGGGATTACTAATACTCGTCTCATCATCATCCATGGGATGAGAGTTTGAAACTAATGGGTTATGCTCGTGTATTGTGGCGACATTGTTTTGAATAAATTTTATATTCTGAGAGTGGCCCTAGTCTCAGACACAAGACCTTGAACCAGCGGGTGCCTGCTTACCAGCACAGCTGGCTGTTCTTTTGTATTCGATTTCGAATGCGGATTGTATAACATCTACATAAGGGGAAAAAATAATTCTAAATTTATTGTTCACTCCGAGCTAAATTTTAACAAGGACTAAATCAAAGTATATATATTGGATTTTGGAGTTAAAAATAAATCCTTAACATAAGTAGTTAGGAATTGTAAGTTTCGGATAATTAATAAAACAAACATACAATAATAATCATTATACAAACAAACAAAACATTTAAATTTGAATAATCTAACTTTAGAATATAACTTATAAACTGTAGGTTCTGGTGATTATTCGAGGACATCATATATTTTTTTTGTTACTTGCTTATCAACTATATATCTAATCCTTAACTTAGTAGGAAGTATTGATATTTCTTGATATTTCCAAAGCATTCTTGGTTTATATGACCTTTATGTAGGTTAGTAGGAGAACTAGGTACGGTATCAGGACCAAATAATAAATATTATGTTACTATATATAATTATATATAAAATAAAAGCAAATAATAAATGAGTTGAGTTAAAAACTTACTAAAATACTCTAAAAACAAACTCAAACTACTAATATAGGATGCCAAACGTTAAGTTCAAGCTCAAGCTTTAGTCAAAGTATATAACGTTAAGCTCGTGAGGTTAATCTTTCATGTTCCTAAATTTCTTTTTACTAAGGTTTTAACGACAAAAAAAAAAAAAAAAAAAAAAAAAAAAAAAAAAAAAAAAAAAAAAAAACTAGAATGGAGAATCTAGTTGAATGGAAAAACTAACCATAGAATAAGGTTGTTAACAAGTTTCCACGAGAATGTACATCAAAAGGTAAAAGTTCTTCATTCCGATATTGCACCTAAACAATAGAAACACACCCAGATTTAGCAACCCAACAAAGCGCACAAATTAACATGCATATCATAAAACTTGTTTGCCTAAGCACTAAAGAAAGCACAAGTCGAACTGGTGCTAACAGTCTCTTGAACCTGTTATTGGTCTAAGAAGCATGGTTTGGTTAGGCCGATTTGGGCCTCAGTCTTGGTTGAACCCAACGAGCATGATTAACGTTCCAAACCAACCAAATCTGGTTTGGGAGATTGGTTCTTATTTGTTTTCTTTAACCCAGAAACCATGTAACAAAATTAAAACTAGTTACCCATTGACGATTTAAAAAAACAGATCTTACCAGTATTTTTAGAGAAACAAATCAATAAACTATAGATAATTAAATTTGGTCCTGATACCGTACCTAGTACTCCAACTTGATTTCGTGGGTGTGACCCAGGCCATATTCCATAACCTTCTTTGGAATATCATTTGGGACAATGATTCCACCATTGTAGCCATCAGTAAGTAACTTGCCAATTTTTGACCTCCACTCGGAGCTGTCACTCTCACTGTCGTTCTTCCGGTCGTGAACAACCCTGTCACAATAGTTCAGCATCGTTCCTAAACCACTGTCTGGTACCCACCCGTATTCCATTAACACTCGCGCTTCACCTTCTGTTAGATCCTTCCCAACCTACACCAAAAATAGATTGTTTTAATTACCAAAAAAAGTTGCTCGTATGACTTATACTGCCACTTCAACAACCATTATACATGTACCTAAAGTATTATTTTATCCAGTCCCGGGTGAAAATCACAACACCCTACAGAGTGAGGATGCTTCTGATGAAAAAAACTGGGGGTGGCATTTCCATCGTGTTTTATCCCAAATGGGCCAAACGAATTACAAAGCAAATAAAAAGATCCACTAAGAGAGGAATGGTCAAATGGATCACAAGGAGTCAAACGGGTTGAAAGTAGTCACCTAGAGTCTATTTCTAATTCATACAACCTCGTAAATCATTTTTATCCAAAGATTCATATTGTTATGGTAATAATTCTGTTTGAAATCATAATTAAAGAACTAATTATTTATAAAAAAAATTTGACAAGTGGTCAACCCTCAGCCCATTTAGATTGACGACGACCTGTTTCAACCCAATCCACCTGACCCACCCATATTGCCACCACTAGGAGAAGCTGTAAAGTTTACCGTTAGTGCTCTATTCTCAATCAGAGTGATTCTCGTACAACTAGTAAGTTTCATTGCTGTGACCAACCGTTTGATCTGCCAATGTACAGGTAATGCATCTACCAATTCAAAGAAGTATGTTGCATATCCGTATTCGGGGCGCTCCAAAACGATCCTGTGTCCAAGTAAAATACAAAATATTTTACTAAAATAAGCAGCTGGGAATGGTATCTTAGGGATAATAACAACAGTTGTTGATGGCAAACCTGTTATGTCTATTGAAAACAAAAATGAATGACTGGAGATCTCGGCACCAACCCCATTCAACTGGCCACTTTCTAACGCGCAAGTAGCGTGCCTACAAGAAATAGAAAAAACATCAATGATGATATTAAAGAATGCCATGTGAAATAAGAAAACCAAGTCATACTTAACAGGCTTGAAATGCTGATAGTACTCACCTGCTCCACAAGTGATATAAGGCAAGCCAAGCAGTAAGTAGTTTTTTCTCCTCTACCACACCTTATTGGAGCAAACTTAAATAATGACTGCTGCTGCGAGAAAATCTATCTCCCCATGCAAAGAAAAAGATTTAACAATTTATAAGAAATTGACAGCAAAAAACAGTTTACTGATATCCGAAATTGTGAATAAAACCTATCAGTTGTCAATAGATATAACAATTCTTTTTTTGTAATCATGACAACCCGTAACAGAAAAACTCACGGGCCCACCAATGGTGTGCTAACCAACAGGACAAAGTAAAACGCAGCTTGAGTTGGGCAGGTGATCTCCAAGGGGTTACAAGTTTTGGATTCAAACCTGAAGCTCTATATAAGACGCTTATCGTTGCGCCACCCCCTTGAAGGCAATCTCAACCCATTTACTTATGAATGTATCGTTTCAGGTCATGTTTTATGATTTTATCTTCAATGGGTTCAGGGCACAATATCAAAGAAACAGATCATATGAGTCGAAACCTGTGCTCGAGAGGATTGGTCCGAGTGAAGAAAAAATTAAACTGAAAAGCTTCCTTGACCAATTGGGTAGATCAAGAAAGCACTTACCTGAGTTTCCTTTTTTACAAAATAGGAGAGAAAAAAAAATATCAAAAAAATTGAAATATATCCAATAGATGTTGGTTGACACGCTCTTTAGCACGAGATTTTGAGTCTCGCGTGTCTACCATTTCTGTGATGTTCATAAATGGTTAAGAATATTCCAAAGATTTCCATCTTTGGTCACTATTTTAGTTATTTTCATTTTAGTTTAGGGTTTGTTCTTTCTTCGACAGAATCCCCAAAAAAAATAAGGGAAACCCCTTCGAAATTCAATTATGCTCTCTGTCCCTTGCGCCGAAGATGAACGGGGCTAAGCGATCTGCCGAAGCTGTGGGATGTAAAAATACATCGGTAGGGGAGCGTTCCGCCTTAGAGTGAAGCACCCGCGCGAGCGGTAGTGGACGAAGCGGAAGCGAGAAAAGTGCATTTTTAATGCATAAAACCTAATCAATTAGGTTATTATTGGAACATTATGATTTTTGTAATCATATTTGACACATTAATTATTTACTACATATAAAATAACAAAGGACAAAAAGTGTTCAGGTCAAGCTGACACCAACATTTTTTAATTCTTAAAAAAAAGTTACCATTTCAACCAAACCTGGGGTGAACCATAACACAACCCACCCCATCCATACATTTTGCCATGATTTGCTGTTGTTATAAAAAAAGATTCATTCGTGTTCAAATATTAAGCGCAATTTGTTTCTTCTTTTTCAATTATCTTTTTTACGTTTGTTTACTTATAAACAATAGGGACATGTTTTAGCCAACCTTTGTAATCACATCTTCAAGATCTGAAAAGCTCTCATCAACCAGCGATTCATCCAACGGCTCATCGCCGTCATTTGCTCCATAGAGTTTAATTTCATCAACTAAAACCCCTTTCTCAATTAGCACCTGCCGATGTAGGTGGAGAATAATTCACGACCAGAAATATATTTGAAAACAAGACACTAATTTAAACTAGTACCTTTAGGAGTCCAGGTGCATCTTCCTCTAATGCTGTTTCAATTGAGTCCCTGTATTTAATATTTAAAATAAGTATCAAGCCCATTAAACCTACAACCAAATAAATAATTACTAAAAACATTTACGTTACAGTTCTCCTCCTTTTGCGTGGTAGTTTAACCACAAATGGCTTTGAAGACTTGGATAATTTCGCCCGATGGTCATTGCCAGTCTCAAATTTTTCATACGCAATAGTCTTGGGAAATTCTCTTGATGCCAGCAATCTCATCCTATCTCCAAGCATCATATGATCGATTATATCTTCCAAATTTTCAGAATTGTTTACAGCTTCATCCTTTACAGATATTTGGTTATCTATACTTCGCTTTGGAAATTCTATCTCACCGTCTAAAGTTTCAACCTTGACATTTGGAGAAGGTTTTAAAGCTAAAGTGCGAACATCCTTACAAGAACTTGACAACAATCGTTTTTTATTAACAACACCTCTACTGGGGGAACAAGGCCAAGCTTCTTTATAAGCATTTTTGAAGTTTTGTGATTTGTTTAATGTAGTGCCTTCATGTTGATGTGTCCAAGTAGGACCACCAGCAGTACTACCATTTACTGAACCGGTTTTTGTAGCCTTTGAAAAAGCATTGATATTTGCATCACCTTTTTCGAAAGTGACATTTTCTCCTATAGCTGATCTTATACCACATATATTACTGCCTAACCCAGGATTCTGCAAAATCATGCCAGCAGGTTTTTAGACAGATATGTTAAGTTATGCTGCAACATGAAAATTCAGCAACCTTTATCAGATGCAAAAAAGGGGAACAAAGCAAAAATCAACCAAAGAACCCCCATCACTTCATAATGAAGTGAAGCAAACATACATATTTAAAAAATATAAATAAATTACACTATCCAACCAACTAAGATAACAGAAAGAGAACTAGAGTATAGATCACAGACAACATATGTTTAAAGAAAAAAAAGTTACCTCCATGGTTTGTCTGATGAACTTAGCTGGTTGCCTGCAAATAAAGATCAAAATTTTGGGAGATAATTAGAAGAAGGCAAGTGAGTGGCATCAGTAATAGAAAAAGAAAACATGGAACAGGTGGCTAGCAGGTCAAATTCAGGTGCTAGTTCTGCTTAGCTGCTTTATCATAACAAAAAATTTACAAGCGCAGTTATTCCTAGACAATGAACATGTATGAAAAGAAAAGAAAACCATAACTAGAGAGGACAACCTTGATAGCAGCATCCGTTGGCGTTCTTTCAGTGAAACATGCTCAAGATCCTCATCAAAACCCTCAGAACTTTCAATACCATCAGAACTAGAAGTGTGTTGGCAGTTTGGTAAATGAGTTACAGAGTCATATTGAGCATTAGCATACTCCATCTCCAGCCTTTCTGGGAGCATTCTATCTTGAAAGGAAGAATTCCCAATGGTATGAACTATGCCTGTTACATGATACCACTCAGTTTAAAAAGAGTAACCACTCAGTTTAGTCAGAAATGTATAAATGCTTCAACGTTTGTGTGCAGAACAGAAGCACCTAAAACAGTTTGTATGTTCCTCAAATAAATTACCATGTTCCCTTTGTTTGCATGTTGCACTGCCCGATCTTCCTTCACCCGCATCTCGTTCCGGATACTCCTGCATTTGCAACTAGTTGAACTCAAAAAAAATAAATAACAGGTGCATATAAAAACAAGTTACCTGGTCAATAACCATCTAAGAAACTAACATACAATAGAAAACAGATGTAATCGATCAATGGTTATTTTATACGATACAGTTTAGCTGATAATCTTAAACACAAATAACCGATTATGGTAGTAACCACAAGATCATATGCACAGAAACACCTTCTAAATCAACGATAATATTTAATACACCTTCATTACAAACTATACTTACCAGCGAATCGCATAGACCACCTCCCCTATTAACAACACCAACGGCTGGAGATCTACACTCACAAACATCAAAACAGTCGATATCAGTCCGCACGCCTAAACTACGACCAAATGCAAATTCCCATAACTAAAACCCTAAACACTTACACAGTTGGAATCAGGATTTCCTTTCGGTTTTCAAACACAGCCTTAGCGCGCAACATTTTCAGCCGCTGCTTCAACGGAACACATTCGTGCTCTTCCGATTCAAGAGGCAAATCGTCCTCAGATTTCACTTGTTTGTAGTCCAGCCAACTGATAGGAACCTGAGCCCTCATTGAGTGAACTGAAATATGACATTTGAAGAACAGTAAAGGAAGTGGTGGAATTAGGGTTTGAAATCAATACACATGAAGAAGATAGAGAGATATGAGAAAGGAGATGACCTTGGGTGTAGTTTCGCCTCAAAATGCGGTGTTCGTCGTCTCGTGAAGAATAAGAGGGAGAGGTTGGAAGCGGTTTCACGTCAATGGCGCCATCGGAAGTGTGCGCAAGGAACACTTTGCCGAGTAATTCCGTGTATCATTTGTCACGGTATTAACTTTTTTTACTCTCGTATGACATTTAGATTGGTTATAACTTGTAACTATTTGAAACGAAAATGTAACTATCCGTAAATGGTTATAAAAAAGGCAAGGCTGAAGAACCAAACAAGTGTTATTGGCTTGTAAGTACGTATTATGAAGAGGACTTACAAGATGGAAAAATATTAAAATTTAAAGTTGAGAGTGTAAATGACAAACTTTTTGTATATATAGTTCTAGAAGCTTTTATTCTAGACGGCTTTATACAAGTTAATTGTTCTTTTATACTACGAATTTAGAAAACTCCATGGAGATATTCATGGAATTGTGTTGGCTATAATTATCTCTTGTTTTATAGAATCTTTTATTACCATGACGCTTCAAGAATTTCGTAAAAGATTTGGAAACCCAACTAAGTGACTTTAAACTTAGAAGGGTTGTGATTCCACCCCACCTAAACCAACGACGTCCTACGTCGTTGGTCTACGGTGTTAATTATCCCTATTGCCCACAACCTATGCAAATGTAGGTACTCATTTAGCCTTGGTGGTCACGACATGGTTGAAATCATGGTCTTGATGATCCTGTCTTGTACATCTTCGAGCAATGCAACCTCCTTGATTGGAGTTGATATGTTTTGCGCCCTAAGGGTGTGATTGCCTCTTTTTTCTTGGTTCATGCCCATTGGAACCACACTCAAGTTACACGAACAACGTTGTTTTTACCTAACAATTGATGTCTTTTTCAATCTGATCTTGGCCTTAACGCCTTAAACCATCCTATCAATGATAAGCTTGGCGCCCTAATGTGTAGCCTTGATCCATGCAAGTTTTGGTTTAAGCCTAAGTCTCATAGTTTCTGCCTTCTAGACAAGATTATGGCTAGATACCATGTCAACTAAAGCTTCAATTGGGTGTGTCACTTGAAAAGATGTTTTCTTCCCTCACTCTCCAAAATCGTAATAAGTGGGTGTGTCATTTGAAAAGATGAATTGGTTGCCATATCATTTGAAATCTCAAAAGAATCAATATAAATGGAGAAGACAAGGCAACACACCACCTTTTTCTTGACCAAAATCATTTAAGCTTTTAGGTGCGTTTGAAGTCCAAGACCTTCCCAAAAGGGGAGGGGATCGGATGCTTTTGTGCAAGAAAAAAAGAAGCAAGTCTAACTTTCTTATATAACAGAATCTGTGTAACTTGAACATTTGCTTTAAAGCATATACTAAACTACAATTCAAATCTAACTAGACTTGAAATATCTAGCTAGATGGATTCTAGTTAAAGTGTGATGATTTAATTAGTCTTGATTAGTTACTAATTAACCAACTAATTAATGCACAAAAAATTAATCATATAAATAATGCACAAAAGTTAATCATATAAATAAGTAATAAACTATTTTTATTAATTTATATTATTGTATTTATTATTTCACCATCTTGATGCGGTTTACTATTCAATCACATTAAACATATGGTTGATAAAGTTGCTTAGTACATGACCCTCATAACATCATATATTAATAGTTAAATTGAGATTATCGTGTTTTGGGCATATAGGCTGAAAATTCTTCCACTTGCACACATTCAACCTGCATCATGTTAACACACATTCAAGCTGCGTCATGTTAACAGTGTAGTACGTCTAGTAGCGTCCTACTATACTTAATGATATATGACCTAAAACATTCACTATAATTAAAAGATTAGCACTTTTGCATCAAAGTTGCCAAGTTGGTACCATATTGTAAGATTGTCAATTTGTCACTCATCCGTCTCTAATAAACATTCCTTGTCACTCAAGGGATTCCATTATTTGTGTCAATCTAATGCATGAACTCCTTTCAACCTTATTGTTTCAATTCTATAAAAAACAATTATCGAGTCAAATGTCCCAAGTGTATATAATATTATGATTATCTTAGTGAATGTAATGCTATATGATTTTTTAAAGTAATAAAGCTATGAATATGAAATATATATTTCAATGCATACATATAATGAATAAAAACCTTAAATCTACTATTGTACGTTCAATAACGTGTGTTTTAATGAACTCAATTTATTGATATTAACATGTTACCTCATTTCTTGTCCCTTGGCCTTCTAATAACCGTAACCCCTCATCATCCATCACTTATAAATCAATCGCCCATCAACTTCAATTCAGCAAAAAACACACCACAATCAACAATGGCTAACCCTTCTGTAATGATCATGCTAATAACCCTAGTTCTCGCAACCATGTCCACGGTCCACACGAGGCCATTAACCAACACAACCACAATCGGTCCACAATCCTTAGTGGCCCGACTCAAGCTCGACAAAGGTGATGGTCAAGATGGTGGTTCGACGGGGTGTTGGGACACATTGTTCGAACTCCAAGCGTGCACCGGAGAGATCATACTTTTCTTTATAAACGGAGAGACTTATTTGGGGACGGGGTGTTGTAGGGCGATTGTGAAGATTCAAAAGCTTTGTTGGCCATCTTTGATGGAGTCACTTGGTTATACTACAGAAGAAGGTGATATACTACGTGGTTATTGTGATGTTTCCGATGATTGTGATGTTCCGACCGCCCAACCGCCGCCACGAACCCCCAATACCACCGGTGATGATCATGGTAGATTTTGATTGTTGAGGTTAAAGCTAGCACAATCATGAATAATATGTAATAAAGAGTTTTTGTTATAAAAACTTATTCCAAGTTACCATTTTATATTTTGCTTAAGTTTTTATTTATGTTATGCCATTAATAAGTTGCATGTGCTTATGATGTTAGTCTTTTAGAAAGATTATATATATATATTATATATATATATATATATATATATATATATATATATTATACTTTAGTGTGAGAAGTGTATATGATCATTAGCTAACTGTTATTGATCCATGAATTTCCGACTAGCTAGGGTTTATTGATAAGTGGTTGTCAGAAAACACAGATCTAGTTCATGAATGAATACACTCAAGAATAAACATGTATAAGATTATAACTAAACAAACAATTCATCTAAAAATCTAAGTAGACTCAAGACTATGATGAGAACATTAATAACAATGATTTGATCTGAACTAGAACTCAAACAAACACAAAAAAGACATAGATTAACACTGTAATGTAACCCTAAA
The DNA here is from genome assembly GCA_025506415.1 of Flaveria robusta. Lineage (NCBI taxonomy): Eukaryota > Viridiplantae > Streptophyta > Magnoliopsida > Asterales > Asteraceae > Flaveria > Flaveria robusta. The sequence goes on along the minus strand of CM046469.1, from coordinate 17,157,932 downwards.
CTCAAGACGAATAGAAGATGAGAGAAGCTATACACAAGAGGGAAATAAAGATTAAAATAAATTGCATATCATTCTTTCTCTCTCTCTATCTCTATCTCTTCATATAGAGATAGCTAAGAGGATGATTTTTTAATGAAAATTAGGTTGCGATGAGACATATGTTCTCCATGGATTAACGGGCTACACTCTAAGTTTTAAGCCCAAATGTACTAGGCCAGCAACAAGTTCAAACAACTACAAACCCAATAAGTCGAGAGACACTCAATCAACAAGACAAAACATAGAAATAGTAATAATAGTGATGAAGAAACTCGATTAAATTAATGAAAATAGGAAGATGATCAATGGAGCGATAAATCTCTTAGCGAAAAACAAGACTTTGGTTCTGGAAGTAAAAGGTAACGTGGGAATTAACACGATGTTTGGATATGAAGTTAATGTCTATTATGCGATCCTGATTTTGATCAGAACATGTTAAGTTTGGAACAACTAATCTTTCAAGGATTTGAAGTTCAAATCGATGGAAGCATTTGCAAGATTAAGGATAATAATAAGTTTCATATGGAGCAATAAAGTTTTAAGTGATTATGATACATAAAAGAATGCAAACATATCTATACTAATAAATAATTACATGTGATGCCACATGTAATCACGAGGTTTCACCTCATAAAATTTTCCCGCCTAAATCTCATTTAACAAATTTTCCATAAATTATGTTATCTTATTTATATTTAAGATTTTAGTTTCTTAACTAACTCAATCACCACCAAAATTCTAAGGATTTTAAATTTCTTTCATTAGACATTTCAAATTTTATTTAATCACTTAAATTTTATATTAATCTACCTTACAAATTCTAATTTTTGCATTATTATCTACTCTTCTTCGATTTTGTTCAAACATCAAGTAAGGTATTTTCATATTTTACAATTGTACCTACTATGCATTCAATAATTATATTTTGTTTCTTTTACTCTTTTTTGTTGTCCATTACTATTATGTTTTCATAAGGTATGAATTTTATTGTTTACTTTATGTTTTGATATTTATCTTAGTCGCTTATTAAACATCTATTATAAGGTTCAAATTAAATTTATATTATATGCAATAATCAAATATTTTTCGGCTTATAAATTCATATTTATCTTATTTTGTCAATAAACTTTTCTATCTTAAATTTTATTTTCAAGGCATGAATAACCTTTTAGTTGTTTGATTGTTTTTTAAAAACTGTGTTTCCACATCTTCTTTAACAAGCCATTACGTCGAATATATATAAATTTTCAAACTTTAAAGAAAAAGTAAATGTTAAAGAAGGAGCTCAACTAAGTGAATCGCACATTCATGTATTTAATTTTGGTGTGTGCAGCATTATCACAATTTTAGCTATTCAACAATGTTTTTTTTCTCGTCGTAATAGAGATTGAATACAATCTATTTCATCGTATTATCATTTGAATTAAAAACAAATAATGTTTAAACATTTGTTTATATTTTTAAATTGTATTTTTTTTATTTTTAACCCGTGTAATACACGGGTCTATAACCTAGTTATTATCATAAAACAATTGATGAAGATAAAACAGAATAATATTATTAGGATAAAATGTTGAAATAGAGTGTGATCTAGCGCTAACATGACACCATTTGAAATTTAAAACGGAATGGAGACTAATTCATATATATCCTAATATCACATGCATTGTCTAAGGACGGTAATACGTAAGTCTCGATAAATCAATAATGTCAGGACAAACATGTCCTCATGCCTTAATTAGCACATATATGAACTCTTATTATTAGATTTATGCTACAGACAATTGAGATAAATTGTGAATTTCACACGCAGATACATGATTTTACCGTTATTGGTTTCTTATATATAAATTACAAAACGGAACTTTCAGTTCACTGTATTGATGTTACTGAAATAAATAGATTACACTTCGTTTTTTTCATATCTTTTAAAGAAAATTCATTTGTATGTTAAATTAAGTCATGTATGCCACTTTTCAATTCATTAAAACACCAAGAACCAAAGCTTAGAATAATAAGGTAGATGAAAATCTTGTGAGGAATATGATCCTATATTGGAATCATAATCTAACCCTAAAGTCGAACACTAATCACTTTTTCTAAAAATCTTGATATCTTTCCAACGAGACTCCATATAGAACGAAGGATGGTCTTGAGTGTAGACTCCACATTTGAAATAATGTGATCTTCCACCGCGTCCACGCCCCTCGTACTTGAGAAGCCCGTCTATGTAAACCTTAACGTTGTTGCCTTCGACATCATGGATAACGTTTAGCCTAAACCATTTGTTATATAAATGAGAAAGAATCACGGGATCCTTGTAATAGTAAAGACTCGTATTATACACTCTAAGCATTGTGGTTGTAGCGTGTGGGGGGTTTGACCCAAACACTTGCATGATGCTCACCCCTGTCGTCCCACAAGGCACATATCCATAGGCTTCGAACTGCCAAACACCCGAAGAGTAGTCGTAACCCTTCAAATAAGATAAACGAAATAATAAAATCAACATTTTATCAGTCGAGCTATATATTTGGAGCCGACGTGTATATAGACTATAGTTAACATGTGCATATAAATCCAACATAAAACAAAATATTTATTACTTTAATGCGAATCTCAGTGCGTGCGCGAGTCTTGCTAGTTGTCGAGTGAGGTTTGTCTGTTTTGATCACCCAAAGCTTGTGAACTCCTTTGGAAAAACTGTATCGTTGCTCGAGCAGAATATCATATGGCCTTTGAATGTCGAAGTTGGACCGATTAAGTGGTTGTGATACAAACCCTAGGGTTGTGTCAATGGGTTCACAACCCATGGTTTTGTGTAAGAGTAGATGAACAAATAAAATGCATAACTCAAAATGTACCAAAAGATTCATCTTTATTTTCAGATTTTTAGATGATAGTGGGTTATGATGGGGTACATATATATACACAGACATAGCTAGAGTACAACATAATTTGAAAATTAAAAAAAATGCTTAAAAGTATTTGTCGTTCAAATAACTTCTATTTGCTATATTAAATTTAATTCTGTTAGGCTGTTTATAATATGTTTAAGAAATTACGACCCATTCTTTAAATTCTAGAAGGTGAAAAAAAAAATTGAGGTCAAAAGTTAAAAGTAATATTTTTCCTTTAAATTTACTTTTATAAACTTGCTAACTTGATTTAAGTTTGTCCTCATCGCATACTCTATCACCACCAACACCACCATCGCCACTGTCTTCACCGTCTTCGGTTCCGCCTCTATAATCGATGTCATCACCACCGCCACTGTTATCGACACAGTAGCAACACAACCTTCCATGCCAACTAGAGATGTATACACAAACCGGTTAGTGAAAAAACCGCCGAACCAGTTTGAGTCAAACTGGTTCACAAACTGACTCGAACCGGCGGTTTGTATACCGGTTTGATAGCTTGGCACCCAAAACCAGTTTTAAAAAAACAAGGTAAAAACCGGTTTTCTTTAATCAATTTTCAAACCGGTCCAAACCGAACCGGACGGTTTGAGAATTCTTAGGGAAAAACCGGTTTGAAACCGAACCGGTTAAAAAAAACAGTTTAAACACTTGAAGAAAAAATCGGTCCGGTTTAAAAACGGAACCGGTTTGGTTAAAAAAACCGGTTTGTACATGTCTTATGCTAACCTTGGTAAAAAAAATAGTAATTGATAAAAAAAAACTTTAGTTGTTCTTTTTTCTAGAATGTCCAAGTTCAATCCAAGTCCCAAATCGAATTGATAACTTTTAAATATGTCCGTTTTAAAGTGACCTTAGCTAACTTAGCTAATTTACTCGGATCAAATTATCCAAACACACTTTGTAATAACTTACCAATCTTATTAAATATAACTCCAAAAACTTTGTTACAAATTACCTTATGAATATATAATCTAGCTATCTTGTTTAACTAGGATTCAAATCATAGTTATCTTTTCCTACTAAATAAACCATAATCGTAGTTATCTTATCCGAATAGATAAATCATAAACTAGATAATATTGAATTTAAATTTAAATCCAACTTGACCGACTTGTCGTCTTGTCAACACAGGTCCTCCCATATTCCCAAATCGCCGACTTGCCCTCCAAAACTTGAGAATTACTTCATTCCAACAAATTACCATTTTTAACTAAAAAATCTATCTTGGTCAAAACTCATTTTGAGTCGAACTTGATTTTACCCGTTACCCGACCCAACCCACTTATATTACTGGCCTAAAAAGTGAGAAACAAATGAAAATGAAAAGGAGGGGAGATGGAGGTAACAAAATTATATAGTACAGAGAAACTAAGAAAACCATGTCGTTATATGGAAATTATAGAAAACCAATAAAAGTGATCATATAATTTATAGATTTTTTATCATTATCTTCTACATATGTATGTGTATATATATTTAGATAGGGGTATGGGTCAAATGAAACCCGTAACATAGTTTTACATATAAATCACCCCCAGGGCCGGCTCAACGATTCTGGGGGCCTAAAACGAAATAAAAATTTTAGGCCCTCGTCTATATATTGTTTTTAAACATCTTTGCTTTCGATCGGCGATGTATAGAAATTTATTTATAGTTTGGTAGAAAACAATTTAGGGCAGATTAAATGATAAACATGCAACAATATATTAAAGCGAAGAGAAAAATCAACTGCATTTGTAGATTAAAATCAAAAGAGATAACAATAGATTAAACTGATAAAGAGACAACAATAGATTAAACTGACAAAAAAATAATAGTAAATTAAAATAGTTGAGCATAAATCTAGATCAGACAACAATAGTAGTAGATTAAGTGATTGATTGCAAAAGATAGTTTAGAGTTGATGAACCTAAAAGAAATCTCATACATAAAAAGTTGATGAACCTAAAAGAACTCTCATACATGAAAAGTCGATAAACTTTTGAGGAATCAAGTTTCATAAGTTAACCTCAATGAACCAAATTTTATAAGTCGACCTCGATAAAAATTCAGTCATTTTGTTATCCTTTCTTTATCTCTAAGAACACAAATATTGATTACATTATAATATATATTTCAGATTAAAAATATATAAACGCATTTTTTTTAAATTTGGGGGCCCTTGAAATTTGGGGGTCTAAAGCGGTTGTTTTATTTTTTTTATATTGTAGAGACGCCTCTGATCACACATAGGGAACATATACGTAATCATTTTTCATTCAACATAGTGCTACATATACTTTTCATTCTCGTATTTATGTTCAACATATATGTAACAAATACTTAATTAACTTTTTAACAATTAAAAGAACAAAAAAACTATGAATTATATTATTGGTTTTCGTGGTTTTTTTTTTTTTTGTTTTGGTATAAGTATTGGTTTTCACAAAAATCTTTCCCTACTATTATAATAATATATATCAATGCTTGTCCAGTTTCGATCAAACTAACTACCATAAAGTAACTACAACCAAAAGGATAACACCGTCTCTGTTAAATTATGTTCTCTTTGTTTTCTTTCCGTTAACTTGATGAATCTTCTTAGTTAATTTGATTAGAAGCCGACTGAAGGTAATTAATAGATATAATTATATGTGTGCCTGTGTATGAATTTGAGAACAAGTATATATAGAAGGGTATCTTAACCATTTATTAATATATTTTCTAGGGGAGGTTAACTATTGCGAGCACACAAAATAAAATAAATTACTCCTTTTTTAATCTTGAAATTTTATAACAAATTTTTTTTATAAAAAATGCAATATTATTTGTCATCCCTAAACGAAAAACGTATGAACAATTTTATTGGTTTATACACATGTGTGGGTTAATAGTTAAAAGTTTCAAAACACATAAATAAAGTAGTTTGATGAGTTTTATGTACATAAACATATGCATTTGTATGTAATAAGTCACAAAGTTTAAAAAACATAAACTATTTAATGATTTATGTTTTTTTTTTTTGTTATTATAATAATTTAGTGTTTTGTAATGAATTTTACTAATATTTTCTAATGGCTGAAATAACCCTTTTAGTTTTTAGTTATTTAATGTATTTAATCTAAACATACGCTATGACGTAGCGTAACGATATTGGTGATTGTCGCTACAAAAGTTCTTTGATTTAAAATCTTTACAATACCAAGGTTGGGTGATATTTATTTAGTTAAAAAGTTGTTTAAAAATCTAATCTAAACACCTCTATATATTAAAAATGATAATAATAATAAAAATAATAATAATAATAACAATTTTTTTTATCTAATCTTCAGTCATAACAATGTCGAAAGTTGATTTATTGAGTAAAGCAAAATAAATATATAAGTATTAATTTGGCTATTAAAATGGTCTTGCAAAAAACCAAATGAATATTAAGGTATTAGTTTGTCAATTGAAACGGTCTTGTAAAATGCCAAATAAATATATTATTGTATTGACGTGATGTTAAAAGGTAATGAGTTAATAGACAAGTTATAATTGCGATTTGCTAATTAACGAGTTTGGGTTTATATGGTATCAACATTACCCGTCAGGGTATATTCTTGTGTTATTTCAGGTGTCGATTTATGGATATATAAAGAGCTTGATAAGGTGGCATTTAAGTGAGGGAGTCAACTAGTGGTAGAAATGTAGAATCAAAACTTTCTAGTCATGTTATCATTAGATTTTCTTTTGTGTGGATGATAACTAAGAGGTTTAAATTATATTTTCTTAAGAAAAGCTAGGCTTTATATATAAAAACCAACAAATTTCATGAGTGGGAGTCGGGGACACTCTTAAACCTCCTTTGGTTCTGCCCTTGAGTAAACTTTCTATCACGGTTTTAAGTTAATTCAAAAGTTCAAAAGCAAAAGTTATTGAGCAGAGCTATTGAGCTATTGAGATATCAAAAGACATATTTAATCAAAAACTTTTTCAAATGAAAAAGTTCTATGCTTTGTATTGGAGGTCGTTTCTAAGGCGTGGTATTTGTGTTTGGTGTAGTATTCGTAGATCTTTTGTGAAACATAACGATAAAGCGTTAATTTCTTTTTCATCATTAAGAAATCAGGTCGAAAATGAAAGTTGTTAGTTGTTTATTGTTTTGGAATGATGTTGGGTGGGTGATAGTCTTTGAGTGCTTGGTTCCTAGCTTGTCCTTTTGCGCCCGAGTTGAACAAGCAGCGTAAAATACGGGAGGGATGGAGGGCGGCTAGGGACTCCTAACAATGGAGAAGACCTATGCATGATAGTAAGAAATAGAGCTATGAGGTCCTTGATGGCATGAGGTGGAGGCTGATTACCCTGGCATAATACATACTAGCATTCTATTTTTAAAATTCATATGTTAAGACTATCTTATATTTATGTATCAGAATATATTTAAATGTCGAATGTTGTCACTATTCCACTTGTTTTAATGGATTTTTCAATTTAAGAACCATGTTATGATGTGTGAAACCGGCCAAGTGTGAGGACCTTTGAAACGAGACCTTAAAATTGTTATTTTATCATTATATTTTACACATTATAAGTAAACAATGATGTTATTTAACCATTTTACTTTTTATAACTCATCATTTTAGAAAAACACATTGTGTCAAAAATAGAAATAGTTCATTATATCAAATATTGTCATCATTGTGTTATATGTATTCATTATTGTGTTAATTGTCTTTTACGTTTTATTTCATTTCGTGTTATTTTTTTAATTATATTTATATAGCAAATTAATTTGATATTATTTTTTTTTTGTGTTTTACATATTAAAAGTACACAACGATGTACATTATTCTACCATTGTATTTTTTAGAATTTATCATTTTAGAAAAATATAATAGTGTTCATAAAAACACAATAACAAGCAAGAGAATATCATGACGTACTGAAATACATAATTTTATTTTTATATTTATATATAAAGACAGTATAAATATTTTAAAGATAAAAAATATTGTTATAATGTAGTTTTATTAAAATAATATTATAGAAAAAAGTTATGAAAGTTTAAAAAAATGGGTAGTTAAAAAAAATCAATAGAAGTGTACATAACTAAAATATCCATCCACCAATTTTTCCCTATTATTTAATCTCATACATATCTCAACCATTCATTATGAAATTTGATGGTTAAAATTATTTTTTATTTTTTTTAAATAAAATAAACTTTTTAACATAACCAACCCTATATGTGTGTGTATTATTAATTTTGGCTATAATAATAGTTTATCCAATTATTATTCTCAACTATACAAATAATCTATTAAACCATTTAACTAAATGAATAACGCTTACTCTTAACTCTTAAGTAATCGTTTATTTTTATCATTTAATTTTTGTATATATAATTAATATTATTCTGAATAATTACAATTATTATTCTATGATTATAAATGTCTAACCATGATTCATATTGTCTTTTAAACTTAATTATTAAATGTGTTAGAATAACTTATGTTAATTGTATAACTTTTTAGGATTAACCATTTTAAGAGTACTATCGTATTTGTTGGTTCAGGCCCCTTTAGAAACACACACAACACACACAATTGAACGACTATTCTGTGTATTCAACTTCAAAAGAATTACAATGGCTTTAAATATTAAATAAATAAACAAACTACTCCTACTAATAGGTTTACATGTGCAGAAACAATCCCACGTTCACATCCACAAAACTTGGTCAACTTGGACTAAGTCACATTAATGAGTAGACAATTGATGACCCATTCAAATGACCCGTGAACCCTTTGACCCGTGACCCGTTTACGAAACCGATTAATCCAACAGTATTTTGTTATTTGGGCATAATAGGTTCATAAATCTCTCACTCAATCGTATGTGAGTATTGATTGTGGTGAAAATCTAACAACACCTCATTATCATTCATGAAGTCGGATACTTTTATGAAACCCTCAGTCACCAATTTATTAAAGAAAATATTTTTACTTTACTTGGTGTGAAAGCTATGGGATCTCATCAATCAACATCCCGTTGAACCTGAGACGTTGATCTATATTCATTCTCATTTATTATCCAAGCATTCTTTTTCTCAATCTAAATTCAAAATGCTCTACTCAAACTCTTAGTTTGAGCATGTTCATGCATTTAACACCTGTTTGAATCAATGAGTAGCCTAAAGATATCAATCTTTTAGCGTGACAAGAGAACATATTCCATCTTGACTATATACAACTCTCATTATACTACTTCATATTAGCACTAATGATGATCTATGATTGCATAGTAAATTAATAACGTTAGGTCATGTCAAAGAATAATAAACTTAGAATCAAGTTTTGATTTGTCATCTCAGGTCTAAGGGTACTTATTGATGAAGTTTTTCAAAATCTATACGATCTAAGAAGTAGTTTTGTATCAGGTTTGTCCAAATCTATACAATCGACATTTCAAATTCAGTATCGATATTACTCGTAGCTAGTAGAAAGCAAACACAGAAAATCCCTAATAATTATATTAATAACAATTATAGGCAGTATTTATGTATAAATTTGGTGGAAAATTATTTTTTCTTATAACTTAGGTGATAAACTTATTTCATCATTTCCCAATAGGATTTGTGCATTTGTTTTGTTTGACGAATATGGATTAAGAACCCATTTATGTATGTTTATGTTAAATGAACCAACTCAATTAATTTTGTATTTGACTTCTTATGTATATTATACTAATAAATTTTGTTTTATCTTTTGTAGTATTAGCTACTAGACTAAATATTGAAAACAAATGATTGGATGGACATAGCTGATACATTTTAAAGTATATAGGGCCCACGATGTGAAGTTGACACCTAAGATGCCGTTTGGTTCGCAGAATGTTTTGCAAAGTAATTAGAATTATAAATGAAATTGAAATGTTGTTAAAATTGATAGCGTGTTTGGTTGGTCAATTTTGAGTGAAATTGAAATGTTAATTTTAAACATTCCATGGGTAAGTGAAAGGAATGTGAATTCTAATGAATGAGGGAAAATTTTTCAATTCCAATTTCATTTATTGACCAACCAAACATGAGTTTGAATGAAAATTTTTTTAATTCTAATTCCAATTTCAATTTTCGAGAATTTCGTGAACCAAACGAGACCTAAGAAGGTCAAAAAGATTGAATGCCTTATTTGAAGGGGTAGTTATTGTTGAATTTTAAATATTTTAATCCACGTAGTCATTTGCATGAAGGATGAGCTGGAGGTTTATTTTGTTTTCATTTAGCACATGTTAAATAAGAAATAGTCTCCCAAATATTTCCGTTTGCTTCGTATTTGACCGTGTCTTTTGGAGTAGTGGTAGGGAACGTGAGTAGTGATAATATCTTTTATTTAATGTACTTTGTAATTTCATTAATGAAGTATTCAGAAAACTTGAAGCAAACTGTTGTTTATCGTTTCTTTGCTCCAAATATTGTGAGTGAATCACTAATCAAGATTGTGTGAGTGTTCTTTGTGCCTCTACCAATTTAACAATTGGTATCAGAGCCAGGTTGGTTCTAATTCGTAATCATGTCGGAGCTTCAATTAGTCGGTGGTGTGAAGAAGTTAAACAACAACAATTACAACACTTGGTCTACATGTTTGACGTCGTATTTGCAAGGCCAAGACTTGTGGGAAGTTGTGAATGGTTCGGATACCATATCACCGTTACGTGAAGACCAAAACGGCGTTTTGAAGAAATGGAAAGTGAAAGCCGGTAAAGCCCTCTTTATTTTGAAGACCACAGTCGAGGAGGAAATATTGGAGCATATTCGAGACTCGGTGACACCGAAGGAGGCTTGGGATACGTTGGTTACCTTGTTCTCAAAGAAGAATGATTTGAAACTTCAACTTCTAGAGAACGAGTTGTTGGCGGTGTCCCAACGGGATTTAACAATCCCCCAATATTTTCATAAGATCAAGACGTTGTGCAGGGAGATAGGGGAGCTCGATCCGCAGTCCAAAATTGGCGAGGCACGAATGAAAAGAATTATTATTTACGGGTTAAATCAAGAGTTTCGAAGTTTCGTTGCAGCCGTGCAAGGGTGGCCCACACAACCTACCTTGGCAGAATTTGAAAACTTATTGGCTAGTCAAGAAGCACTAACAAAGCAGATTGGGAGTATGTCAGTCGGTTCGACGTCGAAACCCGATGTTGAAGTGTTGTATGCAAATAAGTCAAGAGGAAAAGAAAAGTTCAAGAATTGGCCCAACAAGTCAAGCAGGCCCAACAACAACAACAACCATAATGAGGCCCACTCCAAGAAAAATTCTGATAAGGGATCGGAGAAAGACAAGAATGACTACAATGGCGATAAAGGAAATCGTAAATTCAAGAATTTTGGGCGGCGGTTTCCCTATTCATGTCATGCTTGTGGTCGGAGGGGCCATATGGCCAAGGATTGCAGGTCTAAGCCATTCGACGAAGGGAATTCAGCTACCATCGAGGAAGAAAGTGAATGGGATGTTCAGGCTCTAGCTGCTCAGATCGATGATGAAGATTATGCTCTTACAGTAACGACCGTGGATAAGCGCCCGAACCGACTTGATGAGTGGATAGTCGATTCAGGTTGCTCCAATCACCTAACAGGTGACAAGGAAAAGCTCAGTAGTCCGGTCAAGTATGAAGGCAGCAGAGTCGTGGTCATTGCGGATAATACACGTCACCAAATTGGTCACATCGGTAATGTTATCTTTCCCTCAGAAGATCGAAAGCATGAATTGAAATTGTCTGATGTTTACCATGTTCCTGGAGTAAAGAAAAATTTGCTCTCGGTTCCTCAATTGACATCGGAAGGCAGGTACGTTCTATTTGGACCTGAAGATGTACAAGTGTTTAAGGAATTTAAAACTTCCTCGGTTCCAATACCAAAAGGTCACAAGAAAGAGACGGTGTATGTGTTGTCAGTGGAACACGCGTATGTTGAAAAGACAAAGGAGACACAAAATGCTGATTTGTGGCACTGTCGTTTGGGGCACGTGGGCTATGATAAGTTGAAGCTGATGATGAATAAGGGATTGGTTTCTAGGCTGCCAAACCTTGAAGTTAAAAAGGATATTGTTTGTGCAGGTTGTCAATATGGCAAATCTCACCAAGAGCCTTTCTATTCCTCGAATTATCAAGCTGAATCACCACTAGTTCTGGTCCATTCGGATGTGTGGGGACCCGCCAAACAACCGTCAATGAAAGGGTTACGATATGTTGTGACTTTCATTGATGATTACTCGAGATATACCTGGGTTTATTTTATGAAGGAGAAGAGTGAAGTGCTTGACAAGTTTAAGGAATTTGAAGCCGATGCTGAACGTGAAACTGGTTACAAAGTGAAATGTCTGAGGTCCGATAATGGAGGTGAGTACTTGTCTAATGCATTTGATTTGTATTTGAAACAAAATAGAATCAAAAGGCAACTTACTTGTTCAAACACACCTCAACAAAATGGTGTGTCTGAATGTAAGAATAGACATCTAGCAGAAGTAATGAGAAGCCTGCTCCATGAAAAAAATATGCCTGAACGTTTTTGGGCAGAGGCAATGCGAACAGCCGGGTACGTAATCAACCGAACTCCGTCTCAAAGTTTACATTATGCTTCACCATTCGAGAAGTTATTCAAAACTAAGCCTAATGTACACTATTTTCGAGTTTTCGGTTACATATGTTATGTATTTGTGCCTAACCATCTTCGCCACAAGTTGGAGAAGAAGGCAATACGATGCGTGTTTACAGGTTATGACCCTGAAAGAAAAGGATGGCGATGTTGTAATCCGAACACCGGGAAAGTGCATATCTCAAGAAATGTTGTGTTTGATGAAAGATCATCATGGTGGGGGCCTGAACAACAGTTGAATGAAGACTCAAAGGAGTTGACCGAAAAAGTCAGCTCATCACTTGCAAACTTGCAGTTTACAGAGGAAGATACAGATGAAGCGGTTCAAGAAGAAAAGCAGGCTGAATCAGGTCGATCTGATCAACAAAATGCAGCCCCTAGTCCAAATAATGAGCCAGTTTTGAGGCGGTCACAAAGAACAAAGAAACCTACAACTAAGTATGCACTCATGTATGCTCAAGTGGCAATTGTTCATAATGCTATTTGTGAACCTGAGTCATACCAGCAGGCTAGTACAAAAGAAGAATGGGTTGCTGCAATGAAGGCTGAAATGGATGCTCTTATGGAAAATCAAACTTGGGAGTTAGTTCCGAAACCCCCTGATACTAAACCGGTATCTTGTAAATGGGTTTTTAAAGTAAAAGAAAAGGCTGATGGAACAGTTGACAGGTTCAAAGCTCGTCTAGTGGCTCGAGGTTTCTCTCAACAACAAGGGTTAGACTACGAAGAAACTTTTAGCCCGGTTGCAAAACTCACAACCATTCACGTAATTCTGGCTCTAGCAGCATCTAAGGGCTGGAAATTATGGCAGATGGATGTTCATAACGCCTTTCTATATGGGGAGCTCGATCATGTTATTTATATGACGCAACCGATGGGATTTGAAGATAAGGAGCATCCTGAATACGTGTGTAAATTGAGAAAAGCCATCTACGGTTTGAAGCAATCACCAAGGGCCTGGTTTGGCAAGATTGCTGAGTTCTTAGTACAGAATGGGTATTATCTTACTTCAGCTGATTCAAGTTTGTTTGTCAAGAAGTTTGATGACAAAGTGGTATTTATACTTGTGTACGTAGACGATCTCATTATTTCAGGGGATGTAGATAAAGAGATTGAATTATTGAAAGCAAACTTGTCAACTCGTTTTAAGATGAAGAATTTGGGAGTGCTTAAACACTTTCTTGGTTTGGAACTAAAGTATGAGAAAGATGCAATGGTGTTGCATCAAAGGAAATACACAACCAAATTATTACATAAATTTGGTTATGATGCATGTAAACCAGCAGTAGCTCCAATGGAGAGAAATGCCAAGATATATGCCATGGAAGGAAATAAATTGAATGATCCAACAGAATATCGGAAGATGGTGGGTAGTCTTATCTATCTCACTTTGACTAGACCCGACATAGCCTTTGCAGTCGGGGTTCTTAGTCGGTACATGCAGGATCCAAGGAAACCTCACATGATTGCTGCAAAAGGTGTTTTCAAGTATATCAAAGCTACCTTGGGTAAGGGAATCCGGTTTGAGAGGGAGCTCGAACCGAAGTTGTCTGGGTTTTGTGATGCCGACTATGGTGGTGATCTAGATGGGAGGAGATCGACTACTGGGTACGTTTTCCTGTTTGGGTCAAGTTCTGTTTCATGGTGCAGTAAACTTCAATCGACTGTGTCTCTGTCTACGACCGAAGCAGAATATCGGGCTGCCACTATGGCTGCCCAAGAGTGTATTTGGTTGATTGAATTAGTAAGGAATTTGAATCAGAAAGTCGATTACGCGGTCCGTATGTGGTGTGATAATATTTCAGCTATTAAGTTAGCTCAAAATCCAGTGTTTCATGCTAGAACGAAACACATCGAAACTGACTATCATTTCATCAGAGAGAAGGTCCTAAAGGGTGTAATTGATTTGGAGTATGTTGAGTCAGGTGAGCAGATTGCAGATGCATTAACAAAGAGTCTTTCTGGTACATTGTTGCAGAAGCATTGCAAAGGAATGGGAATGGTGGATTATAATATTTAGAGGGAGTGTTGAATTTTAAATATTTTAATCCACGTAGTCATTTGCATGAAGGATGAGCTGGAGGTTTATTTTGTTTTCATTTAGCACATGTTAAATAAGAAATAGTCTCCCAACTATTTCCGTTTGCTTCGTATTTGACCGTGTCTTTTGGAGTAGTGGTAGGGAACGTGAGTAGTGATAGTATCTTTTATTTAATGTACTTTGCAATTTCATTAATGAAGTATCGATAAAAGGTAAAGTTTTAGTTTTTTTATAGTGTTTCCTGGGATAAATTCCATCGGTCATCAAAACCTAAAACTTATATAAATTAAGGTGTGGGGAATGAGTTTTGCCCTTTTATGATACTTATACCTATGGTCACGAAAACCTAAAACTTATATATTTGACCCCTTATTTTTAAACAATATATGAGACATTAAAACTTTTTCCTACTATTTTAAATAACTTTACAAAACAATCATATGATGTCAGTTACTTCTAATTAAAACACTAAACTTACACATCCACTTATTTCACACTTTTGCTCCATAAGCAAAAAAACTTGTTGATTTAGTGACACTAAGTAAACATGTGTCACAAAACAACCCTTTAATTTCTTGTGGTAAGAATACAATTGGGATTGTTATCTTTTTTTTTGTTACTCTCATTATGTATTGCAATCATGCATGCCACATTTCGATTCACTAAAACAATACGAACAAAAACATAGTAAGATCATTCGATAGAAATAAGATCCTATGATGGAAATTAACCTAAGAAAATTAACTCAAAGATTAATCATGTTTTTTTAAAAATCTTGATATCTCTCCAACGAGACTCCATATAGAACGAAGGATGGTCCTGTGTGTAGACTCCACACTTGAAAGAATGGGATGCTCCACCGCGTCCACGCCCCTCATACTTGAGAAGCCCGTCTATGTAAACTTTAACGTTGTTTCTTTCGACATCATGGATTACATTTAGGCGAAACCATCTATTATATAAGTGAGAAAGAATCATGGGATCCCTGTAATAGTAAAGACTGGTATTATATACTCTAAGCATTGTGGTTGTAGCGTGTGGGGGGTTCGACCCAAACACTTGCATGATGCACACCCCTGTCGTCCCACATGGCACATATCCGTATGCTTCGAACTGCCAAACACCCGAAGAGTAGTGGTAACCCTTCAAATAAGATAAATAAGGAAACTCTTTATCAGTCTACATGAAGGAACATGTATATATTAACTTAACTATTAGTATTTTGTAATTGTAATGTATGCTATATGGATTACTATAGCTTAGATATAAGAAAATAATGTTTTTAAGCCTAGGATCTCACTGATAACAACTATTCTACACAATACAAATAGGTTTGCTATAAGTGAAACTTTTACCAGGTATAAATGTTTGTATATAGAAAAGAACCAAAATGATGACATAGAATTTACTTGAATACTAATCTCAGTGCGTGCACGAGTTTTGCTGGTTTTCGTGTGAGGTTTGTCTGTCTTTATCACCCAAAGCTTGTGAACTCCATTAGAAAAACTGTATCGTTGCTCGAGCGGAACATCATATGGTTTTTGGATGTGGAAATTGGATTGATTCAGTGGTAGTGATACAAAACCTAGAGTGGTGTCGATGGGTTCACACCCCATGGTTATTTGCAATAGGAGATAAACAAACAAAATGCATAACTCAAAATATATTAGAGAATTCATCTTTTTCTTGGATGTTTAGATAATCATGATTATATGATGGAGTTTTTATATATAGACACACAGTGCAAAAGTCGTTAGCTTGTTTTATGTGTGTATGCTGCATCACATATGATGACAAATAAGTAAATTAAAATATTAAAAAACTTAAGAAATAAACTATGCTTGATATGTATATATAATCTAATAACATTCCCATTACTCTATTATTAAATAAAGTAAATTACACGGATGGTCCCTGTGATTTGGTTAAAATTTTGGATTTGGTCCTTAAAGTTTTACAATTGCGAATATAGTCTCTAATGTTATAGTTATCTTTTATCATTGGTCCCTACTCTGTTAGTTTAGTTAGTTATGTTAAATTTGTCAAAATAACTATTTTACTTGTAAGAATCATTAATGTAATTTTATTTTATTATAATCTTTTTATTATAAATATGTTTATTATTTAATACACAAATAAAAAATATTTTAAAAAACGTCTTCTTTTAAATGTGGTTTATAATTTTTTTTAAACCAATATGCGGTTTTTTTAAACCTTTATAACATGTCTTCTTTTATAAAAAACGTTTAAAACTGAATTGTTTTTTAAAAAATGTTTAAAAAACTAAGAATTTGTTTAAGAAAATTAGTATAACTTTAAGAATTTCTTTTTTACATGGTATAATGTGATAATTTCAATACATGAATAAATTATGGAATGATATATGTTTGTGTGTATTTGGGTTTGACCAAGAAAGGGTTTTTGTTTTAATTAAGCGTAACAAGTTGGGTCAAATATAATACGTTTTTATGGAACGATAGAAATTCTGGTTACTCTACTTTTGTTATAACTTAGTTTAAAAATAAATTGAGGCGGTTGTAATTTATACTTTATCATGTCACATATGTCACCGCCGCATGTGCTTAATTTTATGTACATATTAAGGTGGTCATGGCGGGGGTGGTGGTGGTTGTTGTTGTTGGTGGTGGTGACAGGTGGCGATGGTCAGTGATGGTGGGTGGTGTTGGTGGTGGTAGTTGGCGGTGGTGATGGGTGGTGGTGGTAGTTGGCGGTGACGGTGGGGGGTTCGTGTTGGTAGAAAAAAATGGTGGAAGAGGCAATGGAATGAAAAAAAAACAAGGGGAATGAAGAAATCAAACAAATATCGACGATTGAATACAAAGGTGCTAATAAAAAAAAATATCTCTGATTAAATACAAAAATGTTATTGTATGTTCTTCACCATATCAAAGTCATCAAACCTAGTCATCGCCAACACTGGAGGAGCTAGCTTGAGCTCTCCTATAGGGGGGGGGGGGGGGACGGTAGCGAAATTTAATTTTTTAGGGGGGGGTGAACTCGATATATGTATAAAAAAATTTATATCACCGGGGCCAAAAATAAACACTACCGGATCGAAAATTAACAGTAACGACGAAATCACTTTCATTTGAAGTTGACCAAGAAATCACTTTTATTTGCTTCTTGATTCTCGAAACAAAAATCGTTTTTCCATACAACTTCGAACAATTTTCGTTTTTGAAGGAACATTCGTGAAGGGAACATCTATATCTTTTTCAAAGGAACAGCCGTCCATGTTAGCATATTCGTGATCCATATATTGGAATAATGGAAATGATAATGGCATGAAAAAAGAGTATGAAATTAGTAATTGAAGAATATGATGATAATATCATTGGATAGAAGATAATATTACTGACATTAGTTGTTTGAATTGATAAAAAAAAACCGTAATTAAATCAAAATTTATTAGTAGCAAGAAAATATGAATATATCAAATATCAAATATAATGATGTATGACAATATTACTCATGATGTTTGCTAAGCAAAATGTCCAAATTACATTTATATAGTGGTTGTCATGATTATTTAAAAAAAAAATAGTTTGTATCTGATTTCATATATTCACACACGATACAAAATAGCTTCTTAACCATCGACCCAGTTACTAAACCATTTAACCCTGCACATTGTCATCTCATTTTATTTCCATGCATTTAGGATATTAAGGAGTTGTTTGACAACCTTATGTTAAGCTATTAAAAAATCAGATTGAATAAAAAGTAGTATCTGAATCATTTAATGTGTTTTCAAAA
Source organism: Flaveria robusta (assembly GCA_025506415.1). Lineage (NCBI taxonomy): Eukaryota > Viridiplantae > Streptophyta > Magnoliopsida > Asterales > Asteraceae > Flaveria > Flaveria robusta. Next base: position 17,139,541 of record CM046469.1, on the reverse strand, counting down.
CATACCTATTAAAAGGTTTCATAAACTATTAAAAGTTATATTTTAAGTGAACTAGACACACTGTGGTCTTTTAAAAAAATCAAAATCTCCTATAAGTTGTTCATTTACCTATTTTCATTCCCACGTAGCATAGTAGGTTGTGCATATTTGCATGTTTGTTTTCCTTCTTATGCAACGCAAGTTTATTTTTCAAATGAAGGAAATAGAAAAAATTGTGACAAAGTTATGTAGTCTTCTTCTGGTTAATTTCTTGAGATCGAGTTTGCTCACCTGGAATAGACCATATCATATACTACTTAAAAATAACTCTTTTAGTTAATTAATATTGCAAGATTAATACAATATCGACAGTTTATTGAGTAAAGCAAAATATTTATTTACATAGGCGGAGGATAGTGAGGGCCGGCGGCCCCCCCTCTTTTTTTCGTCAGTAGTTTTAAATTTTAGTCCGTTAGTGTAAATTTTTGTCCCGGTAATGTAAATTTTTATATAAATATCGAGTTCGCCTCCCCTAAAAAAAATAATTTTGCCCTCGTCTCACCACGGGGATGTTTAAGCTCCGCCACTGTTTATTTATGTATTACTTTAGCAATTGAATTAGTCTCACATAAAGACAAATAAATATTGGACGTATCAGTTTGTTAACTGATATATATAGTCTCGCAAAAAGATAAATACATATTGAAGTATTAGTTTGAAGATTGAAATGGTCTTGCAAAAAGCCAAATAAATAAAACAAACATTCAAATATTAGTTTATCAGTCGAGATGGTCTTGCAGTACAAATGCCAAACAAATATATGATTTGTATCGAGTATCAACGTGTTGTTGGAAGGTAAGAGGTCAATACAAAAGTTAGTTTGCTAGTTTATAAGTTTCGGCTTTAGGTTTATACATGGTATATCAATTATGAATGTATGTTTACCTAGTCAATATATTTTATGCAATTATGAAAGTGGTTAGTCTATCAAAGGCTCAAAGCTAATATCATCACAATACTATCACATGATATATTATATCCAACTCAAATAAAATCGTCATCTTAGAATACAAGTCTTTGCAACTAAGATATATAGAACACTAGGTTAGTATCCCGTATAATACACGGGTTGAATAAATAAAATATTAAATAATTAGTTATGAATAATTACTAATTATAAACGATATTTTGAAATAAGATACGATTGAAATTACATATAAATAAGTATATAACAATAAAACAATAATATTATTTTTTAAACCTTTTTTATTTTCTTTTCAGAAAAAATTAAACAATTTGTTCCAAGATAAATCATTTTAAAAGAATTTAATTTTTAAAATTTCCTTATTTTAACTCTAAAATTTAATTATTTTGTTTTATAAAAAAATATTTTTGAAAAAGTCCGATTTTAAATTATTTCGTAATTTTAAAATGTTTGATGTTTTAGAAAAAAAATTTATTTTTAAAATTTTTGTTTCTTTAGAAGTTATATTTATAAAAACAACTCTCTCTTAATTTATTAAAAAGCTATTTTTAATTTTAAAAAAATTAATTAACATCATTAGTATTTAATGTATATAATTATTTAATAGGAGAGTGAAACGGGAAAATTAAAATTAGATGGTCTATAATTGTGCCAAGTGTTATCTTAAAAGCTTCTTTTATTATAATAGATAGATTTTATTTAAATTTTAGCAGACAACTCTTAACTCATATGGTATAAAACTAGTATGTTATGCATTGAACTTAAGCATGTGATATTTTTTATACTAGCAAACTACCACTTTAGACGCTTGCATACAAACTCAAGGGATTTAGGCAATGAATTCACAATTACAATTACAAATATAGAATATCTTGTTGTGTATAACTGGTGCAAGTATCTCTATAGTCTCTTTAAAGTCTGGTTTGATGCCAAAGCCTCTCATACAAAGGGTATTCTCATTAGAGCGAAAGCGTATAAACAACTACACTAAGACGATATTTAGTTTGGTAGTAAAACCAATAACTATTAAAGTTATAACGTTTGTGTTTCTAAAATTTAAATATTTATTCTCTTTTTCTAGAATTGCATATGATAACACACACATATATATATTTGCATTATGGGTACGAACATAATATATCTGCTTTGTTGTTCTTGTCTCAATTCAATTAGCTAACGAGGAGATCCATTGTCTATGGTGTCTTATCTATCACATAATTCTTCACAGTCGAAAACAAATCCTTTTTATAACGTTAATTTAACATTGCATGCGATGCGTTTAAAGTGTAAACAACAAGAAACAATGCAATGGAAACAGACAAGATCAACCTAAACACATCGGCATATAGATATTCGAAACCTAACATTGAAAGGACCAAAATCATGTCTGTTTCAAGATTCTGATATCCCTCCAATGAGACTCCATACGAAATGATCCGTCATTTTGCGAGTAGACTCCACACTTGAAATAATGCACTTTTCCTCCACGCCCGGGTCCTTTGTATTTAAGAACCCCGTCTATATAAACTTTAACAGTGTTGCCTTCGACGTCGTGTATAACATTTAAACGGAACCACTTGTTGTATATATTAGAAAGGATAACATGTTTGTTGTAGTAGTACAGATTATTATTAAACACCCTAAGCATTGTGGTTGTAGCGTGTGGGGGTTTTGACCCAAAAATTTGCATTATCGACACCCCTGACGTCCCACGTGGCACGTATCCATAGGCCTCGAATTGCCAAACACCTGACGAATAATCATAACCCTTAAAAACAAAATAGAAATAACCATGTTAGTCTTTTATTCATACTAGCTGTAGCATTTATATAATTTTATACCACAATGACGAGAAGAAGAATTAGTAACATAAACTTATTAGAAAATTTTAGTACTTGAATTCTGATCTCGGTACGTGGGGTGGTTTTGCTTTTTCTTGAGTGAGGCTTGTCTGTCTTGAGCACCCAAAGCTTGTGGACTCCGTTAACGAACTTGTATCGTTGCGCGAGTGGTACATCGTATGGCTTTTGGATGTGAAAATTGGACCTAGTGAGTGGTTGTGACACAAAACCTAAGGTGGAGTCGACAGGTTCTTGTCCCATGGCTTTGTATACGAATAGAAACACAAGTAAAACATCAAGCACATAACATGTGTGATAACTCATGTTTTCTTGATATCTTTGGGTACGCGATTAATATAATTTCGCTTAGCTATATATACACAGTAAAAACATAAGTTGTGAAGATTACAAAGTAAATTGTTGAAAAGGTCATTGTTTTTTTAAGCAATAATCTATTTAAAAACTCCAACCCAAACTAGAAAAGATTAAACCATATCGAACGTTTAACTTAGATGCAACATGCAGATACACCTAATCACTAACGACACCCACATTGTCCATAAATACCCAAATTTTGCACACCTGTTAAAGTCCAAAGTAGAAAGATACTGGATATATACCTGATTTTGTCTCAGAACAGGATGAGAGATTCATTTCTAAGCAAGTCATCAATAGTGGTTTTTATTAACTTGTATATGAGGGCTGTGTTAAAATAAAACCTAGGGGGCCGTTTGGTTCGCGTAATGTTTTGCAAAGGAATTGAAATTGAAAGTTGAATTGGAATTGAAATGTTGTCGAAGTTGACAACGTGTTTGGTTGGTCAATTTTGAGTGAAATTGAAATTTTAATTTTGAACATTCCATTGGATTGCTAAACATTCCATAGGTTAGTGGAAGGAATGTGAATTCCAATGAATGAGCGAAAGTTTTGCAATTCCAATTCCATCCGTTTACCAACCAAACATGATTTTGAATGAAAAATTTTCTAATTTTAGTTCCAATTCCTTAGAATTGTGTGAACCATTATAATTGTTGAAATTGTACAGTGACCGAAATATAAATTTTGAAGTGTGTGTTACTAAACTGATTTGAAAAACTTTATATAAGTGGACGGTTTTAATTTAAAAGTTGAAACACAATGCAATTTTTTAAAGTTATTGTTATTTCTGTTTATTCGTTCACCATGTGGTGCTTTTGTTCTCTTTCGTGCACATGAGGTTGTGGGCAGGTAGTGAAGAGTTTGGGGTGGACATAGTAAGTTGTAATTTTTGGCATTATTAGTTAAAATGTTTAGGGAAGTTACTAGACTATTATAATTAAACAAGAATTAAATAACTCGCGTGTTGCAACAATATCGTAGGATAACTTTAATGTGGTCAAGGGCATGTTTGTGAACTTTGTTTTGCGCGTTGCGAATGATAACATTAATGTGGTTTAGTACATAAAATAAAAGTATTAAGTTACGACAGATCGGTTTATAAAATTAAAACATATATAGAAAACAATATTATGTATCGCAGGTTTTAGCCCATCAAATTAAAAAAAAAAGTAATTAAGAAAAGAAAAAAAATACAAAAAACCGAAAACAATTAAAAGAAATAAAAACAAAGAAAAAAAATACAAGGTGAAAGATCGAACTTGGATCAAGAAAGCTCAAAAGAGGTGCTAAGCACTTGCACAAGGACAAACTTTAAATAAATTCCTCAAGCAATAAAATTTGCATACCAACAAATTTTGAAAATATAAAAAATTACTTTTTTTTACCAATAGGATGAGGACGTGTGGCAGGCCGGTGGGAACGCCACCGACTTGCTAAATGAGTATATACATATATAATTCTAATATTTTTTAATAATGATATGTCATTTTATTTAGATTGAAGTATTACATGAATCATGACTAGAAAGATAAAAGAAACCGAGAGAAACAAAGAAAAGTCACATACAAAATCAAAGTATTTGTTTTTTTTTGTTCAAAAATAGTAATCCTTATCTTATTATATCCAAATTAGAATTATCTAACTCAATACAATCTAGAACGTATAGATCCAAATACGAAAGACAAAAACAAACAACATTTCAGATCATCAATAGAATTACTTAATAGAGACTGGATCATTAAAACAAACAATCTCAAAGATCATAATGAGAACATGAAAATAACAAAAACCCTAATTGTGAAAAGATGAAAAACGAAAACAATATCTAATAGTGAATTATTAGCTCGTAAACTATATCCTTCCAATAATAAGGAACTAGTGGAATTCTCGTGGGTGGTGTGGCGAAAATTCCATACATGCAGAAAACAATTGAGCAGTATTTGAGAGAAGACATCCCATGTCTTTCCAAATTGAAGGTTACGGGTTCGTTTCTCACCTGATACAATATGCTCCAAGTGGGTCAGGGGTTTTATCACAGTGAGCCTTCAGGTGATGGGTTTCCTCTAGATTGGTGAGCGGGCCGGGTCACCAGCGCTATATGTTTTCGCGGGTGTGGGTGACCTTTCGCCATTGGTTTACCGGGTGACTGAGCGAGTATTCGTTGGCCATTAAAAAAATAACAATTAACTAAAATATAAAAATAATATTAATATTTAAAGTTACACTCTAAATTATTATATAATATAATAAAAAATTAAATCTTACTATTAATGAAAATTAAAGTTATAAAACAATTAAGAATATTATATTGGGAAAACTTATAGAATAGTAATTAAGTTTTTAAGAATCCTCCAACTAAATCACTTATGTTTTTATTTGTTTCAATCAAATTATTACTATCTTTATTTTTCTAATCAGATCACTATAATTTTAATAGTGTTCCGGTGAGATTACTCATATTTTATTATTTTTTAAATGATTAAAAAATTGTTTTAAATAATTTGGTTTTTTTATAAATCTTGTTAACCTTTTAAATATTTCAAAATTTTAAAATTATTTTACAGTTTATTAATGACTTAATTAAAATAATTTTGAAACATTAATGATCTGATAAGAATAAAATATTTTATGAGAGACCTGATTAAGACAAAAAAAATGTATGAGAAAATATAATTAGAACAATCCTGAAAATTAGTTTTTATTTTACAAAGTTACTCCTATTATATTTGACTCAACTCTTTTTAAAAAATAAGCATGTCAAAATAAAAAAAATTATTATATTTGACCCGACTGTATTTTTAAAATAAGAACGTGTTTGACGTGGTTCGTTTTACGTACATAAAATTAAGCCCATCAGGACGATACATCCAAATTTTTACGCAAATTATATTATATATTAAAAAGCAACTTCACTGCTACAGTGAAGTTTGCTTTTTAATATTTTGGCCACACAAATTTACAAAATGTATATATAAGTTTGTGTTTTTATATATTGACCACATATTTTTACAAAATGTATTTAAAACCCAAATTCTAATTAGGATTAACAACAAAGTTTTATATTTTTGCTTTTTGACACAAAAATTTAATTTTTTTTTGTTTTTGGGTTCAAACATTAGTATCGGTATTCGATATTATCGGAACCGGTATCGGTATACGCTTTTGTGGTTTCCGATTAGCCGACCCGACAACGAAGTAAGTCACGGTAGCGTAAGACAAAGGAAAACAACCAAACTTCGTTACGCGTAACACAAGTGAAGTTTGTTTTTTGACCACAAACGTTTATTTTTTCGTGTTTTTAACGTCAAACATTAGTATCGGTATTCGGTATTTAATCGAACTGGTATCGGTATACGCTTTTGTGGTTTCCGATGAGCCAACCCGACAACGAAGAAAGTCACGGTCGCGTAAGACAGGGAAAAACAACCAAACTCCCGCGCGCGTAGCGCGGGTTAAAACACTAGTGTATTTTAAATGTCATAAACGAAAAACCAAATATCATAACAATTAACTAAAATATACAAATAATATTAAAATTTATAGTTACACTTTTAATTTAATATATAATTTAATTAATATAATAAAAAATCAAATCTACTAGTTCATGAATGTTCTCAAAATTCATTTTTTAACGGCAAATGTGCGACCCTGCTTCGAAAAATAGGTGTTATTTTAATCGGGCCCACCTACCCGTGTCCCAGTCATGACCGCACCTCCAACCCCTCAAGAGGAAACCCATTGTTGGGACAATTCACTGGCTCAACTCTGAACATATTGCTCAAAATGAGACTTGATATTTTAATCGAGCCCACCTATTCGTGTCCCAGGTGGGACCGCACCCCCAACCCATTCAGGAGGAAATCTATTGCTGGAAAAACCCGCTGGCTCAACTCTAAACATATTATTGCTCAAAACGAGACTTGAACCCATAACCTTTCCCATATTTACATGTCATGAGTACTTCACCTTAACCGGTTGGGATAAGGATCATTGGTTTCTCAAAATTCATATATATATGAAACGATGTTGGGTTGTTGCCAAATCATAGTGAAGGTGTGCATATGAAGTTGCACCATTTGTCAATGAAGTCGTCGTTGATGATGAGCCCGAGGACGAGCTATTCTTTCAAATAAATAAACTAGGTAAACCATTTAACATCTGAGAAACCAAAAGAACGTATCGAAATCTTATTGTTCGAAAATGTTTTATTTGAAACAAATTGTTTAGTTTTTTTTTAAACAAAAAAAGTTTAAAAAGTTGATACCCTATTTCTATTACTTATAATTATTAATCATACGTAATTTTAATCATATCTTATCTTAAAATATCGTTTTACAATAATAAAATTTTATTTTATTAAATATTTTAATTATTTAACCCGTGTAATAAATGAGTTACAAAAACTAATCTCTATACTAATAAATAAAAATAAATCCGGACACTTGTCATCATTATAGGCCATCTAATAATTGGTTTTCCCGCTTCTCTCTCTTATTAATTATAAATGTTATAATATCTATTCAATTATTAATAACTATCCATATTAAATTTTGAAATATGTTAACTTCAAATTTTCAAATGTCTAATACATAGATTTATTCAATCCGTATAATACACAATATTTAAAACATAATTTTTTATATTATTAACCATATAACAGTAAATTTACTTAGCCCGTGTATTACACGAGATTGTAACCTGGTGTATATATAAATAAGAAACAATGCAAGGGAAGCAAGCAATGTGACACATGAACATATAAATATTCACATACTAACATAAAAAGAACCAAAATCATGTTTGTTTCAAGATTTTGATATCCTTCCAACGAGATTCCATGCAAGACGATGCGTTATCTTGCGAGTAGACTCCAAACTTGAAATAATGGGAATTACCTCCTCGTCCCGTTGCTTCGTATTTAAGAACCCCGTCGATATAAACCTTAACAGTGTTGCCTTCGACGTCGTGTATAACATTTAAACGGAACCATTTGTTGTAAACACTAGAAAGGATAACACGTTTGTAATAGCAAAGATTATTGCTATATACCCTAAGCATCATGGTTGTAGCGGATGGGGGTTCTGAACCAAAAATTTGCATTATGGACACCCCCGAGGTTCCATCAGGCACGTATCCCAAGGCTTCGAATTGCCAAACACCAGAAGAATAATCATAACCCTTAAAAACAAAATGAGAATTAGTTGTTAATACGTAGTCGTTTATTTCGACTACAACATTTATATCATTTTATACCACAATGATGACGAGTAAAAGAAGAAACATATATGCATAAACTAATTAAAATATTTACTCGAATTCGGATCTCGGTACGTGGGGAGGTTTTGCTGGTTCTTGAGTGAGGCTTGTCTGTCTTGAGCACCCAAAGCTTGTGTACTCCGTTAACGAAGTTGTATCGTTGCTCGAGTGGTACATCGTATGGCTTTTGGATATCAAAATTGGACTGGGCAAGTGGTTGTGAATCAAAACCTATGGTTGGGTCAATAGGTTGTTCTTGTGCCATTGTTTTGCACAAGAAGAGAAACACAAGTGAAGCGTAGAGCACATAATACATTCGAGAACTCATTTTTTTGGACGGTAAGATTACTAGTCAGAGCGTGAAATAAAAAATGTAAACAGAGGAATCAATAGATTTTGTTGTGGAATGGAAGAAAGATGAAAACATGGAGGAAATGTAAAGTTCAAAGAGTATTGTGCTGCTTGTTTTGTTTGGAAATTGAGAGATAAGGCTTTAAAAGGGGTAGACATGGATGGATTGAAGGAGAACACGTAAGTTATCATGTTGGGTAGTTGTTTAGTAATAAATGCCTATACCAAATCTCCATACTAATTAATAAAAATAAATCTGGACATTTATCACCATTATAAGCCATCTAATAATTGGTTTTTCGTTTCTCTCTTCTCTTAATTATGAATGCTATAATAGCTATTCATTAATTAATAACTAATCATAATTAAAATTTCAAATATGTTAACTTCAAATTTTCAAATGTGTAATACATGGGTTTATTCAATTCGTATAATACACAATATTTAATACATAATTTTTTATATTATTAACCATGTAATAGTAAATTTATTTAGCCCGTGTATTACACGGGATTGTAACCTAGTATAAGTAAATAACTAAATATATATATACTAGTTTTAACAAACCGTGTATGACGCTGTTTAAATAAATAAAACACTAAATAGAATTAAAATTTATTAATAATAAAATGATATTTTAATATAAGATATGATTAATTTTTTTTATTATAAATAAAATAAAATATTTTGCTTTAAAAAGAACATTTTAAAAAATGTCATTTATAAAAACTTTCTTATTATAATTCCTAATTTTAATAATTTTATAAAAATTTTACTTTTCAAAAAACACCAATTTTAAATATTTTGTATTTTAAAAAAATTTGATTTTTTTAAAAAATTCTTATTTCATTAAAATTTATTTCTTTAGAAATAACATTACTAAAAAAATATTTTTCTTAATTTATTAGAAATTATTTTAATATAAAAAAGAATTAAATAATATTAGTAATTACTATGATTATTTAATTGGAGACAGAGGCGGAGGAAAATTTGCAAGGATGAATATGATGATCTCATGAGTTATCTTTATTTACTTTTTTATTAAAATAGCAAGATATAAAATATTAATTAAAAGTATAATTAAAATCTCTTGTGTGTTTGACAGCGCATTGCAACCTGTATTCCCACTTATTTGTTTTTTAATTTGTAATTTTTAATAACATTTTGTTGTTTTTAACTTTGTGATACTTTTATAAAGTTTTTGCTTTACTACAAAGTAGTACATTTTAATAATAGTTGGATAGATTTGATAACAATTTATCGTTGTAGTTTGATAACTTATATTATTTGATCGATATCTTTTTAAACAACACATTTTAATTCTTACCTAATTTCCTTAAGACTCTTTCTAACCTAACCCAAAATATCATGTTATACAGTATCCATTTTCTTCAAAACTCATTGCACCCATAATTTTTTTGTTGATACCGTGTTCTATGGCAGAACAACAATTAGTAGACTTCAATAAGATATTTTGATGGTAAAATGTCTCTCTATTCAAGAGGTTGAGAATTTAAATATTTCAAAATATAAATAGTGATTTATTAGAAATAAAAGTAAATTAATAGCTCTTAAGTTGTAAATGTTATTATATATAATAGTAAGTACTGAAAATAAAATGATTTTCCAAAATTCTATCCATACGGGACTAATAACCATAAAGAATATATGATTTTCTTAGTAGAAGTTACTTTCAAATGTTCAAACCCAACTCGAAACTGAATTGATTTCATATTCCAGCTTCTAAGTTCATTGATTGAATTAGATGCTACAGAGCTTTCTTCTAAGAATCTATTCATTGGGCATACTAAATTATGTTGATAATTAACAAAAATCATAGAACAAATTACTAATCATCTTCAATTAGGGGAAATAGCATTAGATGAAACATAAATTCAGGGTATGTAAAGGATTGTATGATAAATGATAATACCAGCAATTGAAAGTTGATTCAACTAATATTAGGAATCCATTACCTTTGATAGTTGATTGTACGTGAATTTGCTTGATTTGGTCACATCTAAAATTTGTGCAGCTAAAGGAGAATTTTGGCTATGGAGATAAATAAGGCCTTTCAAGATATGTGTACATCAGTACATGCTCTTATATTAATCATCTTGTGTTTCTGTGTTTACCTAATAATTAACTATCATATCAGAAAAGAATCAACAAAATTTAGATAATAAAAAATTGAAATTTAAAAAATAACTAGTATTAAGCTACCTGCGTCGCGGCGAGGACGCAAAACTATGCTAGGGGGCAAAAACATACCGGGGGTAAAACCATACCAAGTGGCACCAATGTTACACCACCGTCAATGACCACCAACGCTGGAAAAACTCGTATTAAAAATAAATATAAACAAAAAAAAAATAAAATGTAACAGAAAGTAAACATAAAAACGTTGAACCATGCACGTGAAAAGTTAAACGTTAAAAACAATAACTAAGTTGTTCTAAGACACGCGTTGTAACGGGGACGAAAAAATAGACTTAAAAACGTTAAACCACACGAGCACGTTGCGCCATGTTAACTCGTAAAATTTAGACCTAAACATAAAAAGAAAATTTTGTAAAAAATGAAAAGTTTAGGAGACCAAAGTTGAAAATGAAAATTTTTAGGGGATTAGATTGTAAAAGATAAAAATATTGGGGATAAAAGTAAAAAATTAAAGATTAAAAAAGTGAGTACAATTTATTAAAGCTAAAGTACAACTAATGATGCACAAAATAGTTGTAATTAGTATTATACAAGAAAAAATAGGCGTAATAACGTTGAGTCACATGCGCATGTTACTACGTGTTAACTCTTAAAATTTAGATGCAAATGCAAACGAAAAATTTGTAAAAAAAGTATAGGGGACCAAAGTTGAACATAAAAATTTGTAAGGGTTAAATTGTAAAAGATATAAAAGTATTGGGTTTAAAATAAAAAAATTAAAAGAAAGAAAAAAAAATACAACCTTTAATGCTTAAGGTACAACAATTAATGCAACCTAAGTTGCTAATTAGAATATATTAAATGAGCGGGATTTCATGAAGCTACCGTCAAAGCATACATGAGAAGTGAACATCTCAGTGGCAATATTCACGTTCGTGCTCGCTGTATCACTTGGCTGAATTTCAAGATGTTGAGTTCCAAGATTTTGAGAAGACAATTTCATGTTGTCTTCATCGGCGAAGATAGGAGTAGAGAGATGGAGAGTAGAAGAAAATAAAACAAACGAGAGGAATGACTATCATGTATTAGAAGTCACCTTTATGTCACTTAAACTTATGCAGCATACACTTGTACAGTCTGCTTAAGCTGTGGTAAATTACTTTTAATGTAGTTTTTCTTTGTAGTGTATATGACATAACGTAACGCAACGTGACACGACGCGACGTAATCCCACGTAACGCGACGTGACCCCATGTAACGCGAGGTAACGACACGTAACGCGACATAACCTGTAACCCCGTAACCCCGTAACCCCGTAACCCGTAAACATACACTCATAACAATAACAATAATTATAAACAATAACATCTCCATACTCTAATAAAAGGGTATCTAGGAGGAACACATGTTAACATCATATTTCTCCTCGTTAATTTTTTTCCGTTTATCTCTACTATTTAATAATCATATTAATTACTAATAATATTATTTATTTTTTTAAATTAAAATAGTTTTTTAATAAATTAAGAAATAGATCTTTTTACTAATGTTATTTCTAAGGAAATAATTTTTTATAAAATGAGAAAATTTTTTAGAACATCAAACTTTTTTAAAATACAAAATATTTTATAATTGGTGTTTTTAAAAAGTAAATTTTTATAAATAAAAAATAATTAAAATTGAGAGTTATAATAAAAAAAGTTTTAAGTATAACATTTTTTAAGACCTTTGTTTTGCAATAATTTTTTTTATTTATTATAAGAAAGATTTCTCATATCTTATTTTAGAATATCGATTAATAATTAATAAAATTTTATTATATTTATATTTTTTATTCAACCCGTGTAGTACACGGGTTTACTAAAGCTAGTAACATAATATAACATCACATAATAAAACATAACATAACATAATATAATGTTGTAGATATAAGCGAGAAACAATACAATGGAAACAACCGATGTCAATATAAAGGCGTGAACATATTGATATTCGAAAACTAACATAGACAGGTTCGAAGTCATGCCTTTTTTAAGATTTTGATATCCTTCCAACGAGATTCCATACAAGAGGATGGGTTGTCTTGCGAGTAGACTCCAAACTTGAAATAATGGGAATCCCCTCCTTGTCCATCTGCTTCGTATATAAGAACCCCGTCAATATAAACCTCAACGGTGTTGGCTTCGACGTCGTGTATAACATTTAAACGGAACCATCTGTCGTAAACATCAGAAAGGATAGGATGCGTGTAATAGCAAAGATCATTGTCATATACCCTAAGCATCATGGTTGTAGCGGATGGGGGGCTCTGAACCAAAAATTTGCATTATGGACACCCCCGAGGTTCCATCAGGCACGTATCCGAGGGCTTCGAATTGCCAAACACCAGAAGAGTAATCATAACCCTTGAAAACAAAATGAAAATTAGTTGTTAATAAGTAGTCGTTTATTTCGACTGTAGCATTTATATCATTTTATACCACAACGATGACGAGAAGAAGAAGAAACATATATGCATAAAGTAGTTAGAATATTTACTCGAATTCGGATCTCGGTACGTGGGGAGGTGTCACTGGTTATTGAGTAAGGCTCGTCTGTATCGTACACCCAAAGATCGTGCTCTCCGTCAATGAAGCTGTATCGTTCCTCAAGTGGTACATCGTATGGCTTTTGGATATCAAAATTGGACTCATCGAGTGGTTGTGAATCAAAATCTATGGTTGGGTCAATAGATTCTTGTCCCATGGTTTTGTACAAGAAGAGAAACACAAGTAAAGCGTAGAGCACATAATATGTGTGAGAACTCATGTTTTTCGGACGATAGATTACTCGGCGGAGCGCGAAATCAAAAATGTAAGCAAAGGAATGATCAATAGATTTTGTTGTGGAATGGAAGACAAGATGAATCAAAATTAGTGCCGGCGAATGGAGATGTAAAAGATACCTTGTATGTACTGGGAAAACAAACAAAAGTCAAGTATAAAATCAAATTTAGTTTGTTATAAGTCTTGTGACCCAATTATTTTAAATCCTTTTCATGGTATCATTCGGTTCATTTTGAATTTCGAAGAAATGTTTATAAAAGTTTTAAATATAATATTAGCTAGTGGAAGACTTGTAAAACTATTTATTTATTTACATTGTCAACAACCTACCTAAACCATGATTTGCAATTAGATTCTTTACTCGTAGACTAACATAGTTAGTCATATTTATTTCTTCATATTTCAACTTCTACGAAGTTTCTCGAAATCTTCAAGCAACCAGAAAAGATAAAACAACCCTAAAAGAATTTGATCGTCCAGTTCATTGATTTCGGGCCACTTGAATGGGATAGATAATAAAATATACATCTAAAACATTGGGTCATCATAGCGTGGTCCAACAAAAGCTAGTTATACAATTAGTTCAAACCCCAAGCATTTTTTATCAATCTAGACGCTCTTCATTTTCTTGGATGCATTACGGCAAATTTACATCCAAGTATCCGACACAAATTAACAAATATAATTAAATGAATAAATGGTTAATGCTCAACAAGCGGAACTAAGATATTTAAAAATGTGTAATTTTTGTGAGATTGGAAACCAACACATCTATCACCGGTAAAAGCAAGTTAATATCACCGACGAATGACATCAGTCGGGATGTTTAAAATATATTAGTCAAATTTTTAAGTGGGCGTTACATGCTTGTACTAAAATTTTAAATATTAAAAAATCAGTTCAAATTTTATGTGCATTTTGCACGTTTGGTCCTAAAGTTATATATATATATATATATATATATATATATATATATATATATATATATATATATATTGTGAAATGCATAAAAACTAACGTGATTTAACCTTAGGGGCCAAACATGCAACATATACATAAGTATATAGAGTAATTTTACAATTTTAAAATCTAGAGATCAAACGTCAATTTGATTAAAAAAGAATGACCGTTTACGTAATCTTCTTCTTTTATGGGGGTATCACACTTTTGCAAAGCATGAATTAGTTTACTTATTTACAAACATGCCTCAAACACAATAGACATGTATTCTAAATAAAAATCTCATTGATCATTGATGTTAATTCAACAAAGTTTCTACGAAGATGCCACCAACATAAATTTGCAAGTTTCATGACACGCATCGTCTTAGATATGCATTTTAAAATAAAAATATCATTCACGATTGAAATTAACTAAATACTCCACCCATGATTTGTTGTGATATTCAAGCATATCATTGTTTGATGCTTATAAAACGACAGCCTTCTCACATGGTATTTTTGAATATATACAAAAGCTAATTTGATTTACAAAAGAGTAGGTATTGACAAAAGTTGAGCTAAATTTACAAACGAATTAGTTTTCTTTTAGCTTCTAACAAAAATATTCTATTTGGATATTGTTTAAGTGTATTGGCCTAGAAAACGACTGCCCGAAAAACATTTTTTTAACAACAATTTGGATTAAAAAAACTAGCAAGTGGCTAGCAAAAGATACAAACACCAAGAAAGAAATAAACGGTTACATCAACAAACAAAAAAATGAACACCATTGTACCCAACTTTGCCGAGATCTTTTTTTATTAGTTCTTGATCCACAAATAAGATAGAGATTATATTGAGGCAATTATTCCTTCCAGAGAGGGGATTTCATTGACATGGACCTTGCTATTTTTTGCTTTTCAAGTTACCCAACAAGCAATGGAGATGATGGCGCGTATAAGTTCTCTCCTCGTTTTGTCATTCGAACAAGACTTATGTCATCTGATTAGAACTTTAAAGGAAAAACATATAAAGGGGGGAATTTTTATCCAAAAGCTTATGCAAGACCAAATAATGTTTGCGAGAAGGCAAACAATTTAATAATAACCGTTCAGAAAAAAACAATTTAATAGATAAAGTAGCTTAAATTTAGTAGTATAAAACAGTTTTGAGCACGGGTAGGGGAACTGTCCCAAAAAACCAACTTAGTAGACAAAATAGCTTCTGAGGCCGGTAGGGCAACCACCCAAATATACAATAGGAACTTAGCAGTAAAAGCTGGTACCACACGCATTCAGACTTGCACAAATACCTATAGCGCGTGACGCGTGTTTTTTGGTGGATAGATAATTTCGTGCGCGGCATAATTACACATAAAAAGTATGTAATTATGCAAGTTATATCTATTATTACGCAAAATAAAATTACTCACGTTATAAAAATTATTACGTAAGTTATATTTATTATTACGCAAGTTATGTTCATAATTATACAGTCAATAATCACACAAGTTTTACGCACAACATATAGACTCTTTAAAAAAGTTAATTTTTTTAAATATAACAATACTATACTCTATTAAAGATGATAAAATGCTCGATTTTATAGTGTAATTTTTTTTAAAAATAATATCGTACAAAAAGATTATATGGGTTTAAAAAACATGAGAAGTTTGAAAAAGTTAACAATTGTAAGTTATTTCTAAATCTACCTCTAGACATATTCATTGTGTGATTATTCAATCTTTATTTTAAACCCTTCATCTCTTAGATAAATAGTTGTTATCATTTCGTACACTTCGCTCAAATTAATTACTTTGTAACGTAAATTTTTCCTATATATATAATTTGTCAAAGTAATATATGAATATACCACAAATATAGATACGCAAATCACCCAGAACTAACGCTTCTAATAGTTGTATTAATGTGCCTTAAAAACTTGTATTTACAATCCACACATTATACAAATTAACAGTAACTAGGATGATTCAAGCCACGCTTCGCGGCGGCATTTAACCTACAAGAAAACTAACACATCAATTTCGTCACGTGTATCCGTGTAAATGTAGACTGTACATATTGAATTTGAAGTCTCAGAAACAACAGTTCATTGTGGCTGCAAAATAGTGTGTTTACCACGCCAAAACAACGAACAACCCATGTTGTATTACATCGTCATCGCCCAAAAAGTAGGGTCGAAAGTAACAGTTAGACGACGGTTAAGTAAGCTTCCAAACCAACAGTAAGCATAATATCACAACACCACCACCAAATAAAACATGTTGGTGAGTGAGGTTAGTCACACATGTACCAAATCAACGGATCAAAGAAAATTTGAAGATGAAAGCAGCCTCATCCTCTCATTAAACTAAAGTTTAGTATAAGATCATGAGCATTCAAAAGAAAACTCTAAATAACAGAGATACCATTGAAAATAAACCCACAAATGCCAGAGGATAGATCAAAGCAGCTCTCAGATGAGTCCATGCTCATCATCATCGAACTAAAGTTTGAGTTCACATTATTCTCTTATATATTTAAAAACCAAATGAAATGAGCTAGCATGAACATTCAAAAGAAAAACCCAAATAACAAAGATACCATCGCAAACGATCAGATGCCCGAATCGACATCATAGAAGCTCTCAAATGACTCCATGGTCATCATCATTGAACTAAAGTTAGGGTTTACATTACGAACGTTCAAAAAAAGACCCCAAATAATTGAGATACCATCACAAATAAACAAATGCAACAAAAGAGATGCAATAAGTTCTCAGATGCGGGCATCGATACCATCAGTGAACAAAAAGGGTGCAAATCTGAAACAATAGATAGAAAACCCCATATATTCATCAAATAAAAGCAAACGGGTTCTCAGATGAGCTCTCTTCATCATCATTGAACATCATCGAGCATCACAACAACAACACCGCTGGCGGCTAAAGCCACAATAACAATGCCACGACGACCATCGCCTCGACCACCAACGCCGCCGCCTTGTTCTCCAAAAAACCCAATCTCGTTGGATGACATCAGGTTATGGAAGACGGAGATCCCTTCAAAAGACAGTAGGATGATCAGCGGCGAAGAAACAACGGCCAAACTGAAGCGGCCGTCTCCGGCACCATGAAACACAACAATGACTTTTTCTCTCTATAAAATCTATGAGTCAATATAAAAGTACAACTGGAAGGACCAAATTGCAAAACACCTGAATTTCCTAAAATACCCTCCAACACCGTTCATTTCGTTGCTATTTAAACATATAGGGTAATAGTAATAAAAATAATAATATACTAGTGGTGAAACCCGCGCGGTGCGGCGGGGGGTATAAATATTTTTAGTATTGTATCTTTCGCTAACTTTACCTTATTGTGCTAACTCTCATTTTGTTTTGTTTTTTTTATTAATGTGGGATATTAAACATATCTATATTAACATAGAGATGAGTAAATTTGTAAACAACAAGTTGTTTATGCATAATTAATTTTACCAAATGTAACAAAATTATTATTAAATGTCTTAAAAAGGGATTAAAATTATAATATTGTCCAAAAAATTATATTATTTAGTAGTATAGATATAGATAGATTAAGATAACCTTAAATATAATAATGATACTTGAAATTTAATTAGAAAATGATGGGGTGCAAGTATCTAAAGCTTAAAAGGGGCATAATAGGAATAAATCTTATGACATCACACATTAAAGCTTGCAACTCTTCATATGACATCTTAAAATTGATGTAAAATTGCAAATCTAGCCATTGTTTTTCTATTTTATAGTAGTATAGATAATCTTTTCAGTATATTTAGAATTGCAGCCTAGTAATATTAATTATCTTTTATAAACTTCAAATTGTTATAAGTATATATTGATAAGTGGTTAGAACTTAGAATTATAAAATTTTATTTAATAGGGCTAGCAAAACCGATATTATCGTGTTTAATAGGTTACAGATGACGCATGTAACACACACATTAAACATAAAAAAGACTTGTTTAACTACCTATATATTATGGAAATAATTTTTTGACGAATCAAGAATGAGAAATAATAAAGTTTAGCCTTTTAATTTTAATTATTTTTAAAAATATGAAAAATAAATAATATATTTTTTATTATGCAGATTTAATCGTGTTTCACTTTTGTTTTGAGATTAAAATTAAAAAAAAAAAAAAAATCTATCTTTTAGACCGAACTTCTTCACCGAGGGTGGTTTATTACGGCCCAATGCAAGGCCCAAACGCGTGGTTCAGCAGTTCTCTCATCTGCCTACACATAACGCACCCCTTTACCCAAATATCTTCCTCAAATCATCTTTCCCCAAATCGAAATCCTCTGGTTTTCTCCTCTATCAAACCCTAATTCTATCCTCCAATCAGATCTCTCAAATCTCTGATTGCAATCGCTACAACATCCATCCCCCTTCACAACTTCCTCTCACTATAATCCCTCTCGTCGTCTGCCTACGTTCTCTGCCATCGGTTCTTTTGTCGTAATCCGCACACAAAATTCGAAGAATTGTTTCATATATATCGTCTTTCAGGTAAGTTGCTTGTTATTTTGATCTATTTGTGCATACAGAATTTGTAATCGCAGATCAGAGTACGTATTGATTGGGTTGTTTTGTTTCCGATCTGTTCTAGGGTTGATATTAGAATCTGCTTCGAGTCGTTTAATTTAGGGTTTATAGTTGCAATTGCCTAAATATATGAGCTGGAAGCATGTTCATTTTTACTCGTGGCGTCTAACGTGTTAATCTGGCAATTCAATTAATTTGGGGAAAGTATTAAATAACCTAGGAATTTGGGATGTTGTTATTTGTCACCCCAGTTGCTAAATGGCTAATAATCATGCCATCATACGACCGTTGTGTTGTGATAAATGGCCCATGTATCTAAATGTAATTATTTTTAGATGATGCTTTGTTTTTTCTTAAAAGTGGCCACATATAGACTGTTTGTTGTTACAATTTATGAACAGAGGCAGTAGGATCAAAATCTAATTTTTTTTGGTTGATATGTTTGAAAATAGTGCTTTGTGGTTGACTGGTCTTTTTCTTCCAATTACAGGACATTATATTTCTGAAAGTAAGGTTGCAGAGCCTGCTTTGCAATGGCATCGTTGGATATGTCACTTGATGATATGATTAAAAGCAGGCGCACGACTGAGAGAGGTAGAGGTAGAGGTAGAGGTAGGGCCCGCCGTGGGCGAGGACCTACAGGGCCACCTCGCAAAGGTCCCCTCAGGGTGAATGCTCGGCCGTCAGCCTATAACATTGCCAAGGCAAGCCCACAATTATGGAAATCTTATGCATTTGATTGAGAATCTGATTTAAAACACATACTTCAGAATCTTGTTACATCTCTTTTTCAAATTTAAACATGAGGGGTTTTTGACAGTATAAACGTTCATGGAGAAGTTCATTTTGGCTCCACTTCTGAAGTATTGTCATCTTATGACTTTATGGATCCTGATTACGAGTTGTACTCAGGATTTTGCAACAAGTTATATGTTGAATTTGGAAGTTATATAGAGGCTTCACTAAGTTATAGTGCTACGTCCTAGTATATTATGTGAAGGAGCTTCACTATCGATTACAAACTGATTGAGTTCTCAACAATTTAGAGCTATCCCATACCCATCTTTGTTCGTTACTATCTAGTTGTGGTTGCTTTTGTTTTGTGATTAATGGTTATGTGGAAGGGGAGTTCATGATGCATCTTATTGCTATAAATTGGAATCTCTCATGGGTGAGATTTTCAGTTACTGTCCTAGTTCGTGGAGTTTTTGGAAAGGAGATTCTTTCACTGAACTAAAGGACTGGAGCTCTCTTCTGGTACTATATGCAGTGGGTGTAGTCTTCAACTCCCAACCATCTTTACTCATAACTTGATGTTTGTCAGTGTTAAGATACGTTATCTTTTCAATATTTGAACCTTAAGATTTACTCCTTAATCTGAAAACACTGGTTTTTATATTTCTTAGCTCGTGAAGAATGGTGTTCTTATATTTTGTGGTATTATGCTGACATGTATCTGTCCCTACTGGATCTTTTTTGGTATGCTGGCACCAGTCTTTCCGCAGACCTAAGAATTTGCCATGGCAGCGTGACTTGTTGGAAGAGAGCCTAAAAGCAGCAGGTCTATCTGGATTGGATGATGGTACTAAATTATACGTATCGAACCTGGACATTGGTGTGACTAATGAAGATATAAGGGTACAGCTTGAACAATGTGTTTTAGTTGGATTACATGTATTTCATCATATTGAGTTAATGAGTTCTTTCTTATGAATTTTCTGATTTTATTTTTTTATCTTAGGAATTGTTTTCTGAGATCGGTGAGCTGAAAAGATATGCAATTCATTATGACAAAAGTGGTCGTCCAAATGTAAGTATCTAATATCTCAAGTTTTCACTACTGATTTACTGTTTGATTACGGTTTTTCTTTTTCTGACATATGTACTACCATATTGTCTCTTTTGCTTAATGTTTCTTGTTTGGAATTTCAGTTTAAAATACGATCTTTATAATTTCCAACATAGATGTCTTGTTTTTGGTATAAAAAGGATATTTCTCTGGACAGATATGACTTTGAGCTTTCTTTTTGGAGTCTGAAGACTAATTTTTATGTTATATGTACCAGTAGATGGAAAGTTGTAGTTTTTATACTTTGTGGTGCATGGCTTTGCTCATATATAATGCTTCTTTTTTTATTTTTTATTTTGTTTGATGCACATTTGAGCTATTTTTATTTTGCATATATGTAGTGTTCAACTGTTACTTTGTAGACTGAAATAAGTGCCTGTGTTTTTGGTTTTAATAGCCTAAGCTGGGTTATATGCTATAATGGGTGTACCTTTATGTTAGTAATGCACATTCATGTTTTGAGTGGTTGAACATTCAAAAGTTTATTGGGGAAGAAGGATAGAAACCAAAAGTTGTGAGGACACGTGTCTGTGTGTAATGTGCATGTCTTTTTAAGTAAAAGCTGATCTATTACTTGATGGTATTTTGAAATTGAGTTTTTACTATGGTAGCAGGAGTGGAGGTTTGTATCATGGAGATTGTTGTATTATTTTGAAATGCTATTATGTATTTCTTACAGGGAACAGCTGAAGTAATGTTTGCTAGAAGAAGCGATGCATTTCAAGCGCTTAAACGTTATAATAATGTACAATTGGATGGGAAACCTATGAAAATTGAGATAGTGGGCTTCAAGTCAGAGGTCCCTCTTGCGCCTCGTGTGAACCTTGTTGGAGGTGTAAATGGGCAGAGGACGGTTGTGATGATGTATGTGACCTCCTTGCTTATATATAAGCTTTACTTTATCATGTGTGGACTTTAGGATTAGGGGGAATGGCATATATCCCCCCTCTCCTCCTGAAAAACTGCATGTTTCCTTAAAACACTGGTTTTCAATACATAAGTATAATGCTCTTTAAGCATAATTTAGGGAAATGTGTAATTTTACAAGTTTAGAGGGGGAGATATGCAATTGCCTCCATAGTACATACCCCATTGTGGCCCACGCGTACATATATTACATATACCACATACATGGACGTGTAATATTACTCATACAAATATCACATATACCACATACATGGGCACGTGTTGCACATTCTACATAACATTTCATATACCACACACATGGACATGTGCTACATACCCCACATCCACATTACATATACCACATAGATGGACGCATTACATACCACGTAGAAGCTTGTGTGTGATAGGCATGGACATTTTCATGGTTAATTTCCTATTCTATAATGGTCTTTTAACTTTTTTTAGGCCTGGCGCTGGTCGTGGAAGAGGAGCTGGTGCATTCAATCGTATATCCAGGTATTTATTTGACTAGTAGAAGATCAGTGTTTTTAATTTTTTTTTAAATGTTCTCATTCTCATTGTTATTCTCTAATTATCAAGCCCTTTTGAACAAGTGAATTCATGATTTCATTCTAATTTTCTGCTTGCTTTATGCTTTGTAGTCAGAGAACTCGTGGTGGTCTAAAGAATAACCGTGGTGGCAGCACACTGAATGGACGTGGTGGTGGTGGTGTAGGGCGGGGGCGGGGTCGTGGTCGTGGACAAGGACAAGGAGGTGGCCGTGGGCGTGGTCGAGGGAGGAAGCCAGTGGTCGACAAATCTGCTGATGAACTTGACAATGAATTGGAGAACTATCATGCAATGCAAACTTAAAATATTTTCTCTAGCTTTCGAAGAAAATCAGAGATACGCGTTGCATGAGTTGTAGAAAAAGCTTTCCTGTGGTCTTTGGTTGAATCTGTTTCTAAGTTTGGTTTCCAACTTTGGTTTAGAGTCTGCAAGAGTGAAATTTCAATTGACTTGTACCGAGTATCTGTATTTTATGCTTTCAAATTGCTGGTACTTTTATGCTTTTTGTATTGCTGAATGTTGGTTTTTAGTTTTAGGAAGGATATTTGATCGTTTGGTTAAACTCTATACAAGCCTTAACTCATTTAACCCAAATATCTTCTATGTTAAAGTATTGTGTTATTATAAGCTAAAGTTGATAACAGTTTGGGCCCTGAAATAAGTTCTGGTAATTTTAGTTTTAACTTGATCGATTGGTTTTACTCATCATTTACAAAACGAGTGTAGTTTTTAAATTGTTTTCACCTCAACTCACAAACATACATGTATTTGGAAATCATATAAACTGGGTACTGTATGAAATTGATAAACTTATAATAAAAACTAAGAGGTTATTTGATAGTTTTTTAATGGTCATTAAAAGATTATATTTTAATGATTTATAATCTTTTAATGGTTAAGAGTTAACTGTTTAATGGTTAAAAGGTATTATTAAGGTTTAATTTTTTAATTATTTAACATTAAGGTTATCTCTTAATGACTATTAATAGGTTATCAAACAGCTTTTAAGTAATTAAGGTTATCATTTAATGACTATTAATAGACTATTAAATAGTCCCTAAGTAAATTTATATATGAACAGTTTTTAATATAATAAATTATAACAGTTTTTATTTTAAAGTTTGGTTTTTTGATATTGAAATGGTTTAAAAAGAAAATATATAAGATTTTGTTGTCACTATAAACCATGATTTTTGAAAACAAACATAATGTTATATAGTTTTTGAACCTTTGATCTATTCTTATAATCACATATACATGCATCTTATACATGTCATGTATCTTATAGGATGTGAACCATCGACCTCTATGATAGAGAAGAGTCCTTTTAAAAACTAAAGAGTACGTTCCTGGAGATTAAATATATAACATACAGAAATTTAAACATGTAAAATAGAAAATTGGTGAAACTTTGAAGGTTAAAACGTTTTTAACCTCATCCAATTGCACAAAGAATCCAACCAAAATGCTCAAATGATGCACAAACATTTGTATAGACTATTATCCTGGTTCCAGGTTAAGCTGTGTACAAACAAAACAATGACATACAAAAATTGTCAAAAAGGATGTACAAAAGAATGTTGCAAACAATTTGGTCCTATACACGCCCAACGACTGATTTCTGAAGCTCAAGTTAGCTAACAGAAACGTCGAATTCATGTGAATCGGTGGTGATATCTTTTCTCGCTCTAAGCTTCCCTGAATCGGTCCTTTCAAACATTCTTTTGACCAGGCTGTTCCATTTAGGTGTCCCGGGCTTTGAGTTTGTATTTGAGGTGTTTTCAATTTCATCAATGGGGCTATGGCCGGATGCCAATTTGTCAGCCGACTGTTGGTCTTCATTGTCGGAGGCTGATGTGGATTCTGGAGGCTTGTTTCTCTCTTCATTTTCAGCGGTGCTGACAGCATGCGGTATGTTGAGGGTCACGGCTCTGTCTAAAGCGTCCTTGTGTTCTTCTTCTAACGACTGCAGCCTGCTAAACTTTTGTACCTTTGGTGCTGTGGTCATACTTTCTGAACTGTTTTCCGTCATTAACTGCAGTTTTTTTAGCAAAATATTTTGACTGTAAGCTAAATGAACAACAAAGAAAAGTCTTGTGAATAACTACCATCTGTGCATGTAAGCGGCAGAGAGAAAACCACTTACGAGCTACTTGAAGCTTAAAGCGAGTCTAAGCTTAAACAAGCAAGGTTTAAAGTAGAGTTCATTTCTTTTTAGAGCGGCTAACTCACACAGTCTCTAAACTCACTCCTACATCTACGTCAAATGTCACTTGAGGAGGACCACCTTTAAAACCCAATAAGCATACATGCATATAAATAATATAACAAACCATAAAGTACCACACGAACCAAACCAAGCCGACTTCCAAGCTCTAGCTTAAAAGACTAGACCAACGGATCCTAAGCTCTAGATTTAGACTCAACCAAACTCGACCTCAAGGTCTCTTAAGTCAATCGAGTCACTTGAGCCTAGACAAGCCCATGGTACACTCTACTCGACTCCTTTACACCCTTAAACCTGTTGAATTGGGACTACTTTCTTTTAATTACCTCTAAAGCTTTCTCCGCTTCTCTGTGAATCCAGATTATCGCATGATCAGCTGTAGCATGAGACGATAAAACAATATGTTCAAATCTACCATCAACAGGTATCGCAGTTCTAACCTCTGGAGGGTATCTCCCACATCTGTTCACAAAATAAAACATCTTTAAACACAACCCTAAAAATTTCATTCGATGAGGATCAAAGTTTGACCTGCAAAATCTTCTTTCGACGATATGGTAAATTCGGCCTGGCGCGTATAATCTTCTCGGATCTCTTAGCTTTCTACCCTCTGGTATGAAGGTATCCCTCAAGCAAACGAAAAAGATCAAGCAGGGCAAGCAGAATATCGATTTGAATATATCTTGCAATGGCGTTGGTGTTCTTGGTAAGAAATCATCCTATAAGCAATTAATCAACTCGATTAGATATTCAGATTTACACTAGTTATTAGATTAACCCCTAAATCATTCAACTAGGGTTCTGAAGAACTACCTGCAAGACGACTGAATGAATAACATCAGCATACTTGACTGCAAGATTCAGCGACATACACCTCGCCGGAGCAATGGCGTAACACCTCACCAACTCCCTCGGAATCCCACCAACCACATCCCTATGGTTCACCACCATCACCGTCATCAGGGCCACCACGCCGGACCCAAGCGAATGACCCACGAAGACCAACCTATAACCCGACCCGTTCTCCACCCACAACCGTTTCAGGTCCTCTGACTCACGATCCAACACCCAAGTGGCCGATTTCTGCAGCCCATGGTGCACATACCCCCCGTCAAACATCTGCTTCCCCAATCGGTTATCCAACAGCAGCTTGTAATCGCTCTCTTTTCGCAAATTCAACCCTCGAATCGCTAACACGATCTCGCGGCGGGAGTGATCGAGGTAGATCAGGTAGGGTGGGGCTCGGCCCTGGGTTTGGTCGTAGGTGACGCGTTTGATGACGTGATCGGGGTTCAGTCGGTAGCCGCCGGGGGGTGGGAACTTGGGGCGGTGGAGGTCGGGCTCGTAGACGGCGAGGACTAGGCGGCAGAGGTGGGGGACGGCGGCGAACTCGGCGGCGGTGGAGGGGGGCCAGGTGGCGCTGTCGTCGGAGCCGACGTGGGTGCAGCGGGTCCAGAGCCACCGGAGGCAGCCGATGGCGAGGCAGTATTCGGCTCCACAGGCGACAGACATGAGGGTTTTGAAGAAGAAGAACACATGGAGGATGAAGATGATGATGATGGAGAAAGGGGATTATTAATATTAATATTATTAAAATTATTATTGTGGATGCGTGATGGTGCGTTTGTGCTATCGCTGTCGTAGAGCTGGAGATCTTGCTTGCTTCTGCTTCTGTCTCCATTCATCATTCATGTGTGTATTCTTCTGCTTTTCTTTATCATAATAAAACAATTTTATGATTATATATATAGGATTGACCTGTATTTTACTTTTAACCCTCACTTTAAGAATATGTATTTTTTAGTTTTTTTTGAACGTTTAAAAAAAAGTTCTGCAACATTGGAAGTTTTATTGAATCATCTTACGTTCTAATAGATTTATGTTTGAATGTGATAATTATGTTGATCATCGGCTCTTTCAAATAGATTTAGTTAGCGTTTGGTACGCGAAAATAAGATGAAAAATTAAATAAATCATGAAGAGTGAATGAAAAAAAAAATGTTTGGTTAGTAAAATATATAAAATAAATTATTACTTTTTATAGCACATTATAGTAAAGAAAAACGATGTTTGATCATCGGCTCTCTCAAATAGATTTAGTTAGTGTATGTGTGTATCTCTATGTGTGTGTGTTTGCATGTGTGTATATGTATGTATATACATACATACGTACTCAAATTTCCAAAATTATTTATAATCTAATAAATGTTAAATATAAATTTCAAATATAATAATATTTATAAATTCATATATTTTATGAAAAAAGTTATATAATTAGAGAATTACTTTTGCAATTTTCATGAAATTGGGCTTAAAAAACAATAGTCAGGCTAACTGGCTAACATAGTAATGAGCCGAATTGATTAAGTTGAAGGGCCCGATATCCAGATGGAACTGGGCTAATTATTTTTATGTATTTGATTAGATCCGGTTCGGATCCCTTCATTCTATTTAATCAAATACATTTAATCCTTTTAAATTAATTACTGTTTCTAAAAATATCAATATTTTATGTTTCTATCATCATTATCCTGTATATTAAAGGTAAATGTACACTCCTTTTGTTATTATTTTTTGGAAATTCAAAAACATGTTTAGATAAAAAAAAGAATGGCAATAACGCAAAACAAGGCTTGGTCAAGTTGTTGAGATAAGAAACTTGTTAAGTTTAAACTCAAACTTATTTAACTTCAAGTCGTGTAGTATCATGTTAATATATTCAAATTAGAAAGTGTCAGCCCTATTGTTTCCCATGTTGTATTTCATGCTTTAAAGTTATACCCCTCACGTTGTTTTTCTTAGATATAAGATGTCACTACCGGAGGGGATCAACAATAAGAATTAAGAAAGACTGGTTCCACCTGTAGGGTTGCCACGTGATCGAGACTCATTGGTATCGAGGGAGATCGATACTTAGTTACCACTCACAAAGCTTGCTACAACACGTACAAGTTGCCATTACTCGATTACAAGTGAGAAATCAATGCCAGGCAATGATATGCAACTGCCACTAACGAGAGTGCTACTAACATGGTAAGGGTTTCTGTTTCTTATTATATATGTGCTTTTCTTTTATAAGGTAACGTATGTGTTATTATGTACCTCTAAGGAGGCGTTTGGTTGGAAGGAATGGAATGGAATGGAATGGAATGGAATGGAATGGAATGGAATGGAATGGAATTGAGAAACTAGTATAATTTTCAAGTAAAAGTATGTTTGAGTGGGTAATGAAATGTAAAACCCAAGGGAATGTTTCACCTCAAATTCCCTTGGTTGTGGGATTTCAAATTCCCTCTCTAGTTGGAAGGATTTTGAAATCCCACAACCAAGGGAATTTGAGGTGAAACATTCCCTTGGATTTTACATTTTATTACCCACTCAAACATAATTTTACTTGAAAATTATACTAGTTTCTCAATTCCATTCTATTCCTTCCAACCAAACGCCCCCTAAGAGTCTTGAATTTGCAATCAGACCAATGGATCATCCATGGGTTGATGATATATGCGCTCCTTTTTTTTTTTTTTTTATCAATCCTTCTATTTCCTACATACTAATGATTCGTCTATTTTTATTGTTCACCGCTATTTCAATTAGTCAGCACTAAGTCATCACTTGAACTACTACTTGACATTATTTGGGACCATGCGTTGTAGCCCAACAACAACTACTAGTGACCATTAGTTGCAACGAGCTCAACAATAATTCTAGTTGACGTTAGTGGGAACCATGAGTGATAGACAAGCAACAGCTGGACCATTAGTTGCAACGAGCTTAACAACAATTCTAGCTGCCAAGCACCCATCAATAGCTATGGGCACCAGACTATTAGTGAGTATTGTTGCGATACATCAACAACAACAGAGCCACTCAGTTGCAACCCATAACTCCCAGTGGGATCTAATGTCGTGCCATCAACTACCATTAGAACTAAGTACATACTTACCTCAAACTAACTCTAAAAATGTAACGACTCTCAAGCAACTCAATGCAAAGTTTACCACATTGCGCATCACCCACGCCATGTGCGCATGAGCAAACACCTAGTACCCTTTAGTGCCCCCACTTATTTTGTATTTCAAAGGCTATAATATCTAAGTAATAATGTTACTTACATATCACTCTATTATACTACCTTCCTTCTATGCGGAACAAGTTTTATTTATTTTTCATAACTTGTTCATTTTAAACACACAACTTTAAATATCGATATTTCATTTACCTCCACGCTTTGATTTAGTAAGAAGCTCTAACGAAGAAAACATAAACCGATTAATGATGGTTATATTAATTATAATACATATAATTGTTTATGTTAAAAGTTAGTAAAAACCTTATTTTCCACCAAGTGAAAAACATATTATCCCTAATTTCTCCAAAGTGTAGTTGCAGTTAACATTTATTACATTTTCATTTCTAATATTAATTTAATATTAATTTTCCTTTATGAAAAATAAACATCATTTTCTTACTCCAATAAAAATTAAATTACTAATATCATTTTAGTCATCTTTTAATACTAACACTATTTTTCTAATCTAATAAAAGGGTAACTAGCAGAGACGCATGGCAACACCACATTCATCATTATCAAATTTTTTCCGCTTCTCTCTTCTATTAAATAATCACATTACTAATAATATTATTTAATTTTTTTAATATTAAAATAGTTTTTTAATAAATTAAGAAAAATATCTTTTTATTAATGTTATTTATAAATTAAGAAATAAATTTTTATAAAATAAGAAAATTTTGTAAAACATAATTTAAAAAAAATACAAAATATTTTAAAATTAATGTTTTTAAAAAGTAAAATTTTTATAAAAAAAGAATTAAAATTGAGATTTATAATAAGAAAATTTTTAAAATGACATATTTTTAAAACATTTTTCTTGAAATAAAAATTTTATTTTATTATAATAAGAAAGTTTCAATCATATGTTATCTTAAAATATCAATTTGTAATTAATAAATTTTCATTTTGTTTAATATTTTTTATTCAACCCGTGTAATACACGCGTTTATTAAAAGTATATATATATATATATATATATATATATATATATATATATATATATATATATATATATATATATATAGGATAGAGAATGAATGTTAATCCATGTTTATTGCGATAACCCATTAAGCAAACTAGTGGTCCATAGCAGGTCACGTCATCACTGTAAGTTAGAGTTACAGTGATAAACTAGTGGTCCACAATTAATGTTAAAATTTTTTTTAAAACATATAGCAAGACTATACTTGAATTAAAGATATTAAAATAATCTATTTAATGGTGTAATTTGTATAAAAAAATAACATCATACAAAAAAGTTAAGACGGTTTTAAAAAAAGGTGAAACTTTTTAATTAAATTGAGGGAAATTTGTTACATCAGTGGTGTAACGCGGTGTAAAGTTAGTTACACTACATAATCATGGTGTAAGTGCTTGTTAAATCAGTGTTAACGGGTTATCGCAATAAAGATGGGTTAAGAATCGTTCCTTACCATATATATATATATATATATATATATATATATATATATATATATATATATATATATATATATATATATATATATATTTGTCAATATGGTAACTTACAACAAACCACGTTAATAAACTTTTTGGGTTCGACTCTCATACAGAGAAAAAATGTTTTGAGTTTTTTTTTTGAACGATAAATATGCGACCTTGATTCGGAGAATAAGTGTTATCTTAATCGGGCTCACCTATTAGTTTCTCAGTCGAGACCGCACCCCTAACCCCCTCAGAAGGAAACCCATTACTGAGAAAATCCACTGGCTCAACCCTGAGTATTTTGCTCACAGTTAGACTTGAACCCATTACTTATCAATATTTACATGTCATGTTTTGAGTTGAGTCAGAGAGTTTGTTAAGTTGTAGGTTTTTACCTAAAGGGTTAGAGGTGTGTTTTGACTAGAAAACATATATATGTGTCCAATTAAAATAACATATATTTACCGTTCAAAAGAAATAAACTTCTATTTTTGCTAGATGTTGGTGATTCAATGTATAATCCGTCCAAACATGTGAATTAATTATTAATTGTATAAAGAGTTAATTTCAGTTTTACTCCCTAAGGTTTAACTAAAGTAACCATTTTCCTTCAAAAGATTAAAAACATCAATTTACCTCCAAAAGTTTCATATGTTGTTTCAATTTCACTCCAAATGTTTCATTATTTTGGATAAAATTAAAACAACTAATGAAACTTTTGGATTAAAATTAAAACAATTTATGAAACTTTTGGAGGTAAATTGATGAATTTAATCTTTTGAAAGAAAATAGTTATTTTCAACAAAACTCAATGAGTAAAATTAAATTTAACTCTTGTATAAAAGATGGATATATCGAAGTTCATGCAATCAGAAAATGAAGTACAAGCAGTACTGATACTAGTAGAGCAGCAGCAACAGTAGTAGTAGTGTAAGGGTTGTGGTGGGGCTGCTGGTGGCCATGGGACAGACAGGAAGCCAACCAGCATAGCTTTGTCCCTACCTTTCCTGTCCTCATTCTCATCAACCAATAATATACATATCTACACCCAACAATTTATTATATCATATAATGTGAATTCTTTTCTCAAATACTAGTTTCATTCAATTCATGCATGTAGAGCCTTTATATGATTTATGATGTATATTAATTGATTGATAGACTCATGCATGCATGCATGGTCCAACATATTCATGGTAGGCGAGCCGACGTAAGCATGAAGATCAAAACTAGATCGTCGAATTGTGGAACCGCGTCGCCTGCCCATTGAGTGGTGCTGGAGATAGTCTAAACGTGGACCGTTAATTTTCCTGAACCAAAACTGATCCAAATTTATGATAAAATGGATGCAATATAAAATTGTTTTAATTTTAGGAGCTTGCTCTTAACAAAAAATATATACATACTTTAACTTTCTTTTGAACAATACTTTTTACTTTTAAATACCATATAAATTTGCATTTATAAAAAATTAAACCTAAATCATATCTTTGAAAGACAATCAATAATGTCACTAGACTATAATAATTAATACCATTAACATATTTAAACTTATAACATTCTAAATGATAGTGACACAAACCTAATCAGCTGCAATATTAATTGCAGGGTCTTTTATTAACAATGCAAACCATTTATGTTGTGGAAGACCACATCCCCACTTTCCCTTTGTTGTTTAACCAAGTATGGTGCTATATATCGCCTAGTATGGGCTCTATCTTTGTCTTTATCTCAGAAAACCGTATTAATTGCATTAATGTTTCTACTATACGATATATAAACAATATCTACAAATGCAACATAAGTTACTTATGGTGAGTATCATATCGATCCCCTGGTTCTTCATAACTTCTGTCACTAAAATTCGGTCAATACTCAACCAATATAATTAAACTGCAACCAGTTTTGGACACATAATGAACTTCGTTAATGTAAAGCTTTAAGGTGTAAACTTTAAACTACATACTATACGTATCTTGAATGCAACTTCAACTTTCTAAAATAGTTAGACAATTGTGAATCCCTCTATACTCGACCTAGCTACCTACATACTATACGTAACTTGAATGCAACTTCAATTATTCTTATGTGCCATCACATTTTCAATTTCTTAGTGTTGATTGTGTTTGATAACTGTTAAAGATGAAGTTTTGATCAATTTATTTGTCACTTAATTATCAGTACGTTGTGTGATTTAATTTTCAGTTAGAGTTAATTTCGATTTTACTCCCTAAGGTTTGACAAAAATAAATATTTTCATCTAAAATATTAAAAATATTAATTTATCTCCAAAAGTTTCATAAGTTGTTTCAGTTTTAATCCAAAAGTTTTATTGTTTTGAATTCAAGTTGAAACAATGATAAGACTTTTGGACTAAAATTGAAACAAATTATGAAAATGTGGAGGTAAATTGATGTTTTCAATCCATTGGAGGAAAATGATTATTTTTGTCAAACCTTAGGGAGCAAAAATAAACTTTAGGTTATCCTAGATTAAATTCTGCCAAAGTTCGTTTTCATGAATTTGAATGTTAAGCATATGACTTATGCTACTCCTAATTAATCAAGAGTAATCAGCCTTTTATAACATGAGACAATGTGTGGATTTTAGCATATCTGGAACTCGCAAAATGGATGGCTTGGGTTGGGTTGATTCCTATAGGTTTGAGTTAGAACGAGTTAGTTGATTCGTTGATATAGAACTTTTGGTGGTGATAAGAAAGTAGTATGCAACAAAAACCTTAGTGCATGGTAGCGGCAATTGTGAATCTGTTGTTGCATCAATGATGATGGTCCATAGTTGTTGCGGTGGCGATAGTTGGTGGTGGCGTCATATGGTTGCCTATAGATGGTGGTGCGTATATGTTGACATTATTAGACTTAAACTATCAAACTAGTGTTTTATGCGTTTATAGACGCAATAGGTTTCTAAAGTTTATTGTAATATCTGTATATTGTAATATAACTATTTAACAATATTCATTTATATTTTTTCATTTTACATGGTGTTATACCCTTAGAATTTTGATTACCTTTCTCCACATTGCCATCACAAAAGTACAAATTCTAGTCGTCACCCGCCGAGTTTGAACTCGTGCATGGCATGCCGCCACCACCTCCGCCCTCTCCTAGCTTTGTTTTTTAATTTAGTTTCTTTTTTTACTTTATATAAAACTTCGCTATCATCTGTTTGCATAAAGCCTTTTAATCGGTTGAATACTTAACTTACTTATCCTAAATTCTTTTTCGATATAGTACGTATTACTTCTTACCACATCCACCACTGAAACCGTCGGGTTCATTTAGCCAACCAAGAAAGTCTACGCGCTCCAAACCCTGCCGCAATCCCACTACAAGCTAGACTACGGTCCAATGCCACCGGTTATCCCTCGTGTCGCTCCTTTGTCAGCCATAGTGGATTATGGTCTTCTGTCACCGACTTTTAGTTGAGGAGCTCTCTCTAGTAGGACTATGGTACACTAGCTACCAGCCACGTTTCTGGGCCGCTTACAAGACTACGATCCGTCACTTATTGTCGCCGCTGCGTTGCTGCTTACGAGCCCCTTGCAAGACTACCGGATCACTGACATGAAGTTTGTAGATGGATGGCCATATGAAGCAAACTAT
Organism: Flaveria robusta; assembly: GCA_025506415.1. Taxonomy (NCBI): domain Eukaryota; kingdom Viridiplantae; phylum Streptophyta; class Magnoliopsida; order Asterales; family Asteraceae; genus Flaveria; species Flaveria robusta. The sequence continues at coordinate 17,105,536 of CM046469.1, read as the reverse complement.
GGATTTGCTGGTGGAAGTTTGGATTTTCGAGTCGAAGCACATTTCTCTTATTCTTGTTTATATATTGTTATGTGTTTTATTCCAATCCAAGATTTATAGATGCTTTGTGTTTCATCTGATACCTGAATCACTACTAGTTTAAGGTTAACAACTCATTGTCTAGAGTCTAGACGTTTACAACCACAACTGCAGCATTTTGTGGTTCAATTCTAAAATTAATTTTACAAAATATCTTATATATATCAAAAAGTTGACATGCTAAATATCTTATTTGTATCGTCACACATAAAAATAATAATAAGTGTTAGGTAAACCATAATATGTTGGTGTTTAGTGAGCCTATAAAATATGCAAAGAAATTAAAGACCAAATACCTTAAAAAACCTCTAATCTTGATCTTAAAATCTCTAATCTTGATCTTGAGCTGCTTTAAGAATATCAAACATGCATGTTAATAGTGTACTAAACCACGAAAAATAGAGTTAATTTCTATTTTGCTCCTTGTGGTTTGACCATTTTAACGGTTTTGTCCCAATAGTTTAAAAATAGCCAAAACCCTCATTGAAATTACTATTTTTTCTCTGAATTGCTCCCCGCCCTAAACTCTGTTTAATTCTCACGTTAAATGGGACCCACAAAAAAGAAATAATTGTCCCTCATGTGAGGGGCACGTGGGTCCTATTTAACGTGAGAATTAAACTGAGTTAGGGGCGGGGAGCAATTTGAAGGAAAAATAATGACTTCAGGGAGGGTTTTGGCTATTTTTAAACTATTGGGATAAAACCGTTAAAATGGTCAAAACACAATGAGCAAAATAGAAATTAACTCCGAAAAATATTATTTTTTGTTGTTTATTAATATCAAACTAATCTAAGTTTCTAGGACTCATGTCAATAGTGTACTCACACCACGAAAAATACTAACTCTCGCCACCTATCATGACAATAGTGTACTAAACCGCGAAAAATATTCTTTTTTTTTCCGTAGTTTATAAATATCAAACCAATCTAAGTTTCCAGAACTCGTAAAAGTGACTTTCATACCACTGATAGTATTTGTATGTTAATTTAAAAAAAATTTTGCAGCGAAAGTTTTGAACATAAACCGACTTTAGTAAAACCCTAGTATAAATCTCCCATTGGGATCCATTTGCATGTATCATGAAACAATAAACAACGATAGGAGGTTATAAGAGTTTAACCTATATGGGATTCAGGAGATATTATGTAGTAGATGAAAGGAATCAAAGGGCTTGCATCTCATGGTATCTAGATCAAAGAAACTAGGTTGAAGGACGCGCTAACTAAAATCAACAAAAGTAGAAATTGAGGTGGATTGAAACTAAATGCATTGATCCTAAATATTTCTTGATTTTGAATTTCAGTTAGTACGTGGTCGTTGAAACTAAATATTTAAAGACACTCCTAACTTTAAATTTATTTTCTCCAATGATCCATTATTAAGTTAGAGTTAACCTTCGTTATTTTTTTTTAATAAAATGGTGCCAACATTGAGCTAGTTTTCAACTATGCCGCCCCCCAGTCTCTATTAACTTCGTTGTTCGGTGTCTAGCCTCAGACATCACCTGAAATCTACCTCCAATAAATTAAGTGGTTCAGATTAGAAGATGAAGATTGACGAGTTTTAGGGTGCAGAAATTTCAGATTGACGGACCATATGGTTGATTTCAACAATCTGCTTAATATTTTGGCCATACAAATCGTTCACGTCATTGAAAAACTAACGGTGTTAACTCTTAGTTAGTAAGGGATCGTTGAAAGAAAATAAACTTAAAATTGAGAGTGTCTGTAAATATTTTCTGAGTTAGGATTAATATCGGTCAACAAATAAAAATTGAGATTATTAAAATCCAATAACTCTTTTCTTATAGATTTATACATATCTTTTCTTATAGAGTTATACATATGTTAATATATATTAACATATATTTTTACAAAAATACATCATTATATAATAAATGATTTTATCTAAAATATTATGTAGGTGAGTAAATGATTTATTATCAAACTCAAAAGGTTTTTTAATTTTTTATATATCAAATATTTAAATTAATAATAATAATAAAATATTATTATTATTATTATTATTATTATTATTATTATTATTATTGTTATTATTCTTATTATTATTATTATTTCACTAAATAATCATACATTTGATCTTCGCCTGTAATATTGCATGTGTTTAAAGCTCGTTAACAAATACTTAATTACCATTGTTCATTTTTCTACTATTTGTTAATTGTTATTATATGTGAAAAACTATGTTTTCATATTTTGTTTTTTCAGCGTACAAATCCAATAGCAAACACATCAATTAAAATTGTCCTACTAGATTCGTGGTTTAAAAGTAAGAGATTAAATGTGTTCAAGTTTATTTAATACTAATAGACCTACCTTATTTTCCTAGTAGTTCAAATGTGTATTTTATATATTTATAGGTGTTATATATATCTATAGCTAGGCATGAGGGAGGGCCTTAAAACAATTGTTAAGATTGTTATTTTGTAATCTAGCTTGAAATTATGAGTTCAAGTCGTGAGAAACAATTTTCTTCGCAAAATATAAGCTAAAGATGCATACATCTAATGACGAGTCAATCCAACATCTCCCTTAACCCTACACAAAACAGAAGCTAAGTAAAAAACTACATACGTTCTTTATATATCTACATCTGAAATGGTTGATAAAATGAAGAGGATTTAATATCATTAATTAAATATTTATCTTTACTAAAATTTATTTTTGAAATCCAATTACTTCCCACCTTATGAAACTTAAACTCGTATCATTTTGATGGGAATTAATAAACATTACTACCGGAATAATTAAGAGGCCATAGGCCATTTAAATATCTAGGCACTTCTTTTTCATCTCTTGTGACTGTCAAGTCTATGTATTCATTGCATCTAACATTGTAAATCACAATATATATTCTTACCACTTTTTACACATCTCCCTTTTGTTTCCCATTCCCTTTTTGTTGCTTGTTTCCCCTTAATTCCTTTTCTCTAATTTCTCAGCTTCTATTTTGTGATGCTGTTTGGTAGGGTGGGGGGTTACATGTGGAACTCTCCATTTGTGCATGCTAGATCACTTTCACATCTTCCAAATTTTGTCCCCACACCACACTACCACAACTTTATTCTAACAGTCTATATGATATGTACATGATGTACTTTAGCCTCTTAATTTGTTCTTTCTTTCTTTCTTGAAACATAAATAAAGATCACCCTCTTATGCTCTTTGATGAAGTTCACAAGGTTATCCCATCAACATCTCACTCCAATCCACCAATATCATATGCATCAAACCGTGAATTTGGTGTATCATTGCCTCTGCCAAAGGCAACTCAAATCACCCACAATTTAACTCTCTCTCTCTCTCTCTCTCCTTCAAGAAAATATTGCCATTAGGGTTTCTGTTGAATCATATTATATCTATCTTAATTCTTGTCATCATATCAGTTTGTGATGTCTAACAACATGAGCTCAAAACAAGCAAGAAAAGATGAAACCCATTCAACCACCGGTGGTGGCCGGAAACCGTCGTCGCAGAGGCCGCCGGAGCAAACTCTCCGGTGCCCTAGATGTGATTCCACCAACACAAAGTTCTGCTACTACAATAACTACAACCTCACACAACCCAGATACTTCTGCAAGACTTGCAGAAGATATTGGACCAAAGGTGGAGCCTTGCGCAACATTCCGATCGGTGGTGGTTGCCGGAAAAACAAGAAGATGAAATCTTGCAGCTCAAAGTTCGTCGTCGGTGGTTCTTCCTCCGGCACCGGAGTTTCGTCTCCGGTGATGGAGTTTCAGATTGGTGGGACGAACATGATCAACTACCCGCATAGGGTTAACCAGTTGTCTTCTTGTTATGGTGAGAATACTGCTAACACACAACATGAGCATAATCTTCCGTTTATGAATCTTGATCCTTTAGGGTATAATCACAATCAAAGTGGAGGTTTTGTGGTGTCAAATGCTGAAGAAATGGGTGTAACATACAGCAATCTTCATCACACCACCAGTGTCACATCTTCTATAGAGTCTTTGAGTTCTTTGAATCAAGACTTGCATTGGAAGCTGCAGCAGCAGCGGTTGATGACGCTGTTCGGTGGCGGTGGTTCCGGTGATCAAAACAGTCGAGAGCACCAGAAAGAATGTGGGTTGCAGCCCATTTTGTTTCAGAATCTTGAAGCTTCAAGAAAAGATGTTAGCAGCGGCTGCGATGGCGATGGCGTTGGTGGTTTATCTACTGAGTGGTTCTTCGATAACCGTTATGCGCCAGTGAACATGAATCCTACGTCCACAGGAAGCGATCAGAATGGAAATATTAACAACTGGAATGGGATTCAAGCATGGAATGATCACATGAATCTCTACAATGCACTTCCCTAGCTAGCTATCTTTTAAGTAATGTGACACAATAATATATGTTAGTTGTAATCTATAGTTATGTTACCAATTTAAGGTGTAATTTGATCTCTATGTTATGTTAGTTTGATGATTTTAGTGAATGTGTTATCAGTTTAGTAATGAAAATGAAATATAATAATTGAATAAGATCGAATTTGAAAGGTGGGGTGAGGCAGTAGAATATCTTTTGACATTGCGGAATTGTTTCAGTGTCTGAGTGAATCTGGAAACTGTGGTGATCAGACTTCTGGGGTGACAGTTGTGTGAAACATAACAAAGGCTAGGCAGCCTCTTCCCTTAACTACTACTAGACATAGCCTTTTGCAGACTAAACCCCATCCCCATACTCACCTTTCTCTCTCTCTCTCTCTCTCTCTCTCTCTCTCTCTCTCTCTCTCAATATGAGTATACTACGTCTCCCTTTACACATATTCAATTACCATAACACATAAAAGGATATAAGGTGATAAGATTATACATCTATGGGTAATGTATATCTATAGGAAACTTGTAGATAATATAACATACTAAGTTAGTATCCGTGTATTTCACGCGTTTAATAAATAAAATACTAAATAATTAATAATAAAAATTTACGAATATAAAACTATATTTAAAGATAAAATATGATTATAATTGCATATGAATGCCTAATTTAAGTAAATAAACAATAATATATTTTTCTTAAACTTTTATTTTATAATAAATATGGGTTTTAAATATTTATTTAAGAAAAATAAATTTAATATAAAAAAAGTTTGTTGTATTCAGTATTTTTTAAAACTTTTGTTTTTAAAAAGTATGTTTTTAATTAAAAATAGGTTTTAATTTATTAAATTATATAATTTTTAATATAAATATGGTATGATTAATATTATTAGTATTCAATATTATTAATAATAATAATAAGAAATAAGAAAGTTAGTATTATAAAACATACAATTGTGTCAAGTCTTATTTTAGATTTTCTTTGTTATAAATAGATAGATATGTATATAAATAGATAAGCTAAAAACTCATTTATTAAACGGATTATAGTTAGTAATAAACACGAAGAGTTACAATACGATATTTTAATACTAGGTTAGTCCCCGTGTAGTACACGGATTGAATAAATAAAATATTAAATAATTATTAATAAAATTTACGCATTATAAAATCATGCTTGAATATAAAATATGATTATAATTACTTATAAATAGCTAAGTAAATAAAAATAATGCATTTTTTTAACTTTTGTTTTATAAAAAAATTGTGATTTTTAAATATATTGTTTAAATAAAAATGTTTTTTTTTTCAAAATTTTATTGTATTCTGTATTTTATAAAATTTTTGTTTTTAAAAAGTGTTTTTAATCAAAAAATAGGTTTTTAATTTATTAAATTATGAATTTTTTTAATTTGAAAATGGTATGAGTAATATTATTAGTATTCAATATAATTATTAATAACATAGAGAAATGAGAAAGTAAGTATAACGAGGTTTACATTTGTTTCATGCTTATTTTAGTTTTTTTATAGATAGATAGATAGGCTAAAAACTCATTAAATAAACAAATTAAATTTTAATGTAAAACATATATGAAAAATAAACACGAATAGTTACAGTATAATATTTTAATGTAAAATATAATTAAAATTATATATACGTAATAGTTCAAAAATTAAACAATTATACCATTTTTAACTCTCTTATCTAAATAGTTTTATTTTTAAACATTCGTTTTAAGATTTTTTATTAAAAATATTTTTTTATAAAAATCTTGTTTTTTAAAAACTCTGGTTTGTAATTATTCTAGTTGTTTTAATAAAACTATTTTAAAATATTTCACCTGTTTATAATTTTTTTCAAAAACAAAATGATTTAAAATGTTTTGTTTAAAAAATGTTTAGTGTTTTAAAAAATTTCATATTATATAAAACTTTAGCTTTTTGTTATTTAGATTTTAATTAAAATATGAAAAGATAGTTTGATTTTAAAAAAAATTAAATAAGAGAAAGAAATATAACAATCAATAAAATTCATTTCTAATAAGAGAGAGAAATTTATACGGGTATTTAAATTACTATAATACCCTTTTGTAGGGAAAATTGATGTGTGCATGTCTAGAAAAATAGCAAGTGGTAAAAAAATGGCTTAAAAGAAGGACAAGTGGCAAAATAAACTTTGTTTTATTAGATGTTATAAATACGTACGTAATTTACACATGTTAGATATGCATCAAATTTGTAATGCACCCTTTAAAATTTTATTATACCCTTCTAATTAAGAGTATCAAATCAAGAAATCTTTTATTATTTAGTAAGAAAATGAGGGAATATCATTAATTTAACACTAAAAATGAAGAGTGGTACTTTTATATATATCACATATATTTAGCTTTAGATAACAACCAAAAGCACTTTGGTTTTGTAGGTGGTTTAAGTGTCATCAAGATCATTTTTATATAACTGAATTTACTACCAAATGTGAAATCTTACTAATCTAATAAAATGGTAACTAAAATTAATATGTGTCACCATCATATTACTACTTATCAAAATTTTCCCGCTTATATCTTCTATTAATTACTACATTAATTAATAATAATAATTTTATTTAATTCTTTTTTAGATTAAAAATATTTTTTTAATAAATTAAGTAAGAAATCTTTTTATTAATATTATTTCAAAGAAACAAATTTTTATAAAAATAAATTTTTCTAAAACATCCAACTTTTTAAATACGAAATATTTTAAAATTAATGTTTATAAAAAGTAAAAATTTTATAAAGAATAAATAAAAACTGGGAGTTAAAGTAAGAAAATTTTTGATGGTTTGTTTTGAAAAAAAAATATTTAATTTATTTTTTAAAAAGTAAAAAAATAAAAGCTTAAAAAGTTAAAATCATTGTTTATCACTTATAATCCTTACTCATATGTAATTTTAATAGTATCTTATCTTAAAGAATCATTTTATAACTAATCAAATTTTATTTATTTCTAATATTTTATTTATTCCCCGTGTAATAACGGGTTTGCTAAAGCTAGTAATAAAATATATTGGTACTACTTAAGAGATGCACAGTGCATACTCGTTTAATACTAGTTTGATTTATAGCTCCTAAGGAATCTCAGTAGTTCAAGAGGGGCAAAACTCTTAATCAAAGAGATTCCAGGCGGCAACGTCCCATGGCAGCAAACCGATAGGTTCCAGTGGACAACGTCCCATGACGAAACCCGATGGGATCAAAGCAGCAATGTCCCAAGAAGGGCCCAAAGGACAACACCTCTAGTGCGGTCCAAAAGAAAACGCCCTTGGCGGGGGTCTTGCTGATGTATTAGTATTTACTCCGATCATTGGTGGTAACTTTGACATTAAGTAGAAATTGAGATCGTATCATATGTTGGGTAAAAACTTCGGTCGGTAGCAACCTTGTTTATGTTGGTTTAAAGATCGGTAGTAACTTTGTTACAACTGATTTTCGGTATTAACTTAGTTACTATTGATGGTGTTTTAACTGAAGTTACCGCTAATTGTTGACAGTTATGGTAGTTTTAATCGTTAATTGTCATAACTTTTCGTAAAGAGTTGAGATGGTTCATTGTGTTTCAATTTCTATAAAAAAAGAATTAATTTTGTTTGATTTTGTTTTATATCTCTGTAGAATAGTAGAGGGACTAGAGGGGGTAAATAGTTTTTTTATTAAAAATTTATTTTTATTTTTTTGTTTTATTGAGTCTTATGTATTAAAGATCACTTGATGTAGATAAGAATCATAAGATATGTCAATACATAAATAGTTAAGAGATAGAAAGACAACTAATATATAGAGGTTCAAGTATAAGTTAACTAATTCATCTTTACGTCCTCTCTCCGATTTTCAATCGAGAGTTTGCTTCACTAGTTGTATCAATGTATCACTTAGACGAAAGGGATCACCGCTACACGAGTTAAAAGATGGTGATCACCTTTTATAATGTCTCACTAAATAAAAAAAGTAATCACCTAAAAAAAAGTGATCGCTTATATCAACTTGTCTTACTAAAAAAGATAGTCACCACCTAGTAAGTCTTGTCTCACTTAGGATGAATGTGATCACCATAAGAACAAATCAATAATAATTTATAAAGTCACCGGCTTTTAACTTTATAAAGAATCTCATATGATCCTTATTCCTTACAAAGTTAGACATCAATGTCAAATCCGTCCAAGACCAATTTTGAAGACTTTAGTCTAAAATCTATTTTTTTCAAAATTAATATTGTCTTCTCTTAAATTGGTTAAAAATAGATCATACTTTTTGGTTCTATATATTCCTTATAATATATTTCATCTCGAAAATCCTGTTGTTAAAGCTTTTTTTTTTTTTTTTAAAATGCTTCTGTCAAATTTATAGAATGCTTTTGGGAAGAATTTTTTGTAAAACTTCATTTTATATCTTGGGTTGGATTAGAAATCTTTAATTATAAAAACTTTGTTTTATAAAAAGTTTAGATTTTTATTGATTTGTATTATCCTCTCTTTTTCTCCGTACATCATATCGTCCAAAACAGATGTTCTCACGTTACCTTTGGTTATGAATCCATTTTTACTTGTGTATCATTTTACGTTCATTTACTTGTCTATCATTTTACGTTTACTAATAGTTACAGAAAAAACAATAGTGTGCCTCTAGTATTGATTTATATAATATGCGAAATTAAGATTGTTTTCATCATTTCTAATTTGGCTAAGAGACCCTAAAAAAAGTTTAATCACAACAATGTTTTTAGGGTTATTGGCCGTGATTAATCACAACTAAAAAAATGTTTACAAACACTTTTAACTTTAAGCTTATTTTCTTCTAACAATTTATTATTAACTGAGATTTAACACCGTTAGTTTTTTGATGACATTGACCACTTATATGGCCAAAACATTAAGTAGAAGATCAAAATCAATCATTTAGTCCGTCAATTTAAAACTTTTGCATGCTGAAACCCATCAATCTCTACCTTTTGATGTGAACAACTTGACTCATTGAAGGTAAATTTTCAGGTGATGACGGATGCTAGACACCTAAAAACGGACCTGATAGAGACTAGAAGGCGACGGAGTTAAAAAATAACTCAAAGTTGGCTCCATTTCATAAATAAAAAATAAAATAAAATAAAAAGAAAAAAAACCTAACGGAAGTTAACTCTCAGTTACCAATGATCCTTAGTCTAACTGGTTAATATGAGATACCCATGACATGTAAATATCAGGAGGTTATGGGTTCACGTCTCACTCTAAGCAAAAATTCTCAGGGTTAAGCCAGGGGTTTTTCTCAACAATGGGTTTCCTCCTGAGCAAGTTGGCGGTGCGGTCTCGGCTGGGAAACGAATAGATGGGCCTGATTAAGATAACACCTATTCTCCGATGCAGGGTCGCACATTTGTCGTTCAAAAAAAAAGTTAACTCTCAGTTAGTAAGAAATCATTAGAGTAAAATAATCTTAAAGTTGAGAGTATTTGTAAATATTTATTAAGTTAAGAATAATCACGATCAATATATAAAAATTGTGATATTAAAATCCAATAACCCATATTTATACATACTAATTAGCCAATGGGTATAGTTTAAGAAGTAGAATTATCAACAACTGTAATCAAATTTTCAAATGATTAAATAATATGAATATTTGATTAAATAATATGAAGCTTTGATCCACCACTACTAGCTTATCAACGTGGACTGAATATGCTGTAGGTCGGACGGTCATCATCTCACTCTCCTCTCCGTTGCAACCATAACTGCCGATTATATCATAAATGTTAAAGAAATTAAAACTAACCTCAATTAAACAACAGATAGTATAGTTTTGGTAGCGTAATTAGTATGTTTCTATAACCTATGCCAAACTTCTGGTAGTAACTTTCAACCTCACAGGACATCACGAGCCCTCGGGGCTCAGCATACAAACAAAACACAAACATAGTAACGCGATTCACCATCTCATGGTTGCTCAAAAACAGCTAGGCGCTGATCGATTGCAGTTTTTATGCATAAACAGACACGGGTTTATGAAACCATAGCACATTGTATCATCATTGGTTTATGAAACCATAGCACATTGTATCATCATTTACAAGAACCACCGCGTGTATTTACATCGTTGATATTTGAAATAAATGTGCAGTTAGAAGCTCTCATTCCCATGAACTAAAGATCCCAGGATCCAAACCAAAAGCGCAAATTCTAAACTTTTCATAGCATTCAAGAAGATGATGAAGAGTTCTTGTTTCTTTTTTCTTTTTTTTTTATTATCTTTTTTTAGTTTCTTTTTGTTATTTATTCCAGTGGACTTTGGGTACCTTAGTGACCAGCACACATTTTCAGCGTCATCGAATAATTCAGCAATGTGACTCGCGCCTCATAAGTTCTGAAGAGAAGAAAGCCACTGATCCATGTACTTGTTGCCCTCTGCATTTCAAACAAGATGCAAAGAATTAGAACTTTTTTCAAGTTTGTGTGCAATGATTCATATCAGCAAAGGTGACTGTAATCAATTCAGCTAATCAAAACTGTTTTATACATTGAATCACTCACACTCCTTCAATTAATTGTGACCATAAACTTCACAGGTAATCTATTAACATGTCTGAAATAACCTATTATTGAAGATCATATACAAAGACAAGTTTTATTGGTGATTTCATTGCTATCAATGTATTTTAATGTAATCGGATTTGCAAATTAAGACTAAAGGAATTCAAGTTAAGTTATAAACTTAACTTAATTCGGGTGCTTGAAATATGGGTAAGTCTAAGAATGAAGTTTACATAGGATGAATGTTTTAGAAAGTCAACTTGGACAAATTTGGTGGTCAGCGTAAACATGAAGAATACATGAGCGCATAATTCAGGTACGCGGTTTTGAAATGATGAGTGTATAACCCTACCTAGCTTACCTTTCGCAGGTACATTGCCTCGCCTCTAATTCGAGGCTGTGTTACACTGACTTTATGAAAGTTTCCTAACACCGACATATAGGCGGGTAGCCTCACATTTACTTTCTACATAGATTTTCAAATTTGATGCAAAGCTATAACATTTATAATCGAAATCTAATGCTAAAATTGACAATTATGGTTGTAATAACTACTTTTACCACTAAAACATGTCATATCTTATGCTAAATGAGGTAACTAACAGTCAGTAAATATAATGATACTATTACTTGGTTTTGAGGAGACATATAGAACAAATATTTCATGAAAAAGTTCATCAGTAAAGGATTAATGATACTATTTCTTGCTCTTGAGGAGACATAGAACAAATTTAAAAGTCAATAGAAATACAATTTATCTTGCAATATATCTCTCTGATTTTGTTTTTTCCTTAAGTTATTGCTTTATAGTTTTGTTGTTAAAAGCCACAAGGCGCACGCTTAGGCCCTTAGGCACAACCCAGCAAAACGTTGCCGCCTAGCTTCAAAAGCTCCATTTTCAGGTGCTCGGGCGCATTTTCAGGTGCTCGGGCGCATTTTCAGGCTAAGTTCCGGCCAAAATCGTTTGAAACAATTACAATAACCCTAAACAAGCCTGGAATCAACCTAAATCAGGCTTAACTAGCCCAAAACAAACTTAAAACATGTCTAAACCCCTAATAATGGTATTTTTAAACAATCGACTTCGGACTTCCTTAAAAAGCTCTAGCTTTTTAAGCGCCTTGCTCCTAGACCCAAGGCTCACCCTTTGCGCCTTGAGTGTGCCTTGCACCTTCAACAACTATGCTTAATAGTTAAGTTGATTATGAAATACCACGGTAAGGGTAGAAATACTACTTTTTGTCCCTAAGGTAATTTGACTATCATTACCCTTGTTAAAATTCTCCATACAAATTAAAAGGATAACAAATATGCAAATAGTCGACACCTAAATACTAAGTATACAGATCAATTTTAATCCAGAAAAAAACAGTGACTACCAGATATTATTGGTGTTTAGGTGCTTCTCACTTTTGGAAAAGAGACCAAGATAATGTATTCTTTACAGCACTAATAAAAAGATTACCCAATGGCCACAATCATTGAAAGGGACAAAGTAACTATTACATGGGAATTGTACATTAATAATAGTGTATCACAAAGAGTAACCACAATTATGGAAAGTAGAATGATATTTGCATAGAGAACAAGTCATACCTGCAGGAAAACCATTTGGGAAACTAGTGAGAACATTCAAGAACTGATTACTGGGCTTCTCCTCCATCTTAAAATCCCTACAATCATTTCTATAACAAGGAACCAAAACTGCAAAGCTGTTATCTTCAATGGCATCACCATCCTCATCATCACTCTGCAAGAAACCAGGGCCATGAGGCTCCATCCACCCAATAGACCAGTCCGAATCATAGGACGATTCTTCGGATGCCGATAAACACACACCATCTGATGGCACCAACACCACATCATACTCTTTATCCACTACTCTCTTCCTTTCTTCCCTACTCTGCCATTTCTTCTTCACCTTCTTTGATGATGATGAAGATGATAACTTTGCTTCTTTCTTCTTTGAAGAACACAATCTCATCGAATCTGAAGCAGACCCAGATGAGATTATGGGCTCTTTACCCTTCCCATTACTCCAATAACACCATGAAAATCTAGTTAATGAAAATGACATTTCATCAAACAGTTGGTGGGCATAAATCTAAAGGATCAAATCAAGCAAATAGAACCAAAATCTAATAATCCAAATGGTATATTTCTCACAAAAATTGAGCTATACCCATAATCAGATGATCCAATACCAAAAACAACCAGTTAAAACAATCATGTCATCACAACCCATGATTAGGAACCACTCAAATCAAGAAAACTAAATGACAAGTTGGCTCATTAATTCGATAACAACCAATAACTAATCTTATGGTCACAGGTTACCCACTACAGACTACAATAAATTACCAAAACCACTTAGTCCCAACTGCTCAAAGACATCGAAGAGAAATTTTCATACTGGGTGTATCACCGGAGACCCAGAAATTTTCACCGGTGACAGATAATAAAACGATCGATTTCAAGGGTATAGACGATTATGCGATTATGATCGAAAAATCAAAAAGAATCGTTCATGGGTAGAACAGAAGACGATGAATCAAGGGTAGAGTGCTGAACAGAAAACATATATTAAGTGTGAAAGAGGGCTCATTTGAAGAAAATGTTTTGTGATGGGTGATAATGATATGGTGTAGGGGGATATATAGATGCAAGAAACGACGAAGAAAATGTATAGCGTGAAGAGTAAAACAAGGTTGGCCGAAAGTGCAATGACAGCCCTCTGCATTTTCATTCAATCAGAAACACACCGCTTCTTTTTTCATGTCGGTCATTGTGCCAACTCAAATCTCCTCAAAACATTTTAACTTTTTTTATTTCATCGTAATAATGTTTTTAAACTAGACAGGTCGATCTTACTGCGGAGCTCCGCTGTTCGTACCAGATTTAAAAACTAGGTAACGTTATTATATATATATATATATATATCATATAAATATATATAATTCAATACAACTAATTTATATATGTATTTAATAGTTACATCTAAACTTTAATAATAATCTTATGTTTAGCACATCAATTTATTATTCAACCTCTTATTTTTATATAAAATCCAACGAATAAAAAATAAAAAAAAAAAACCAAAATCCAGTCTGACCACCGAAACGGGGAAGAACCGGCCTGTCGAACCGCTTCAAACGAACTTACGCAGCCCGGTTCGGTCACCCCTCCGATTTCCGGTCAAACCGACCGGTCCAATCTAATTTTACAATGGATAAGAGTAAAAGACAAATCACAAGGATGGTTGATATGATAAGCAAAAATTTTATATTTCATGTAAACTTTTAATAATTAGTTATTTTAGTTTTATTCGGCTAGAAACTCACGCATAAAACATGTTCGATAAGAGAAATATTAAGTAGTTTACTAATGAAAATTTAAAAAATATTTTAAAATAATAATCTTAAAATTGAGATTGTAGATTTTATTTCAGTTTTTTATTATTATTTATGTTATGAATTCTTAATTTTAACTTTTACTTTTATTTTTTGTTTTAACTTTAACTTGTTTTATACGTATCTTTTTCTTTTTAGTACGTTTAGCAAAACTCATAAAAAAGTTATAAAAAATTACACTTGTACTATGAAGAAACATAAAAAATTAAATTATTGCATTACTATTATATTTAATTTATTTTCATTACTTGGTATTAAATCTGGAATATAAAAAATCAATTTAGTTATTATTAATTTTTCTTTGAACTTTTAAAACATATTAACATAGAATAAGCGTATATATTTTTTTATGGCAAAATAAATTCACGTCTATTATTTATAATAAAAATATAATGCTAGATAAATAAAGAGTTCTATTATTTTTTTTAACATAAATGTTTTATTAACTTTTAACATAAATGTTTTATTATTTAATAAAAAAAAAAAAAAAAAAAAGCCAATAACCACAAATATGCCTCACCAGACTCCAAATGACAAATTTAAGCGATGGGAAGTAAGTGATCACAAGGGTTCAACTACACCATAGATTAGACACCAACTACATCGAATTTTAACACATGAGTCTAAAGGGGGAAAAAAGGGCTAGTTACTTTCAAGATATGGGTTAAACAAACAAACGGTATAACGCCCAACATGATAATCTACGAGATAATGTTCGGTTATGAAGAATAAAGAAAAATGCCAACTAATGGGTTAATCCTAGAGTCTGTATCATTTATCTGCTCAGTAGTCGGCCGCCTCTACTCGTTTGAACGCCTCTTTGATCGACTATTCAAATAAAAAAGTATTTGTGAAGGTGGCGCCATCCCCGACATTGTTGTTAGAGATAGCTGCCGACTATACACGTGTTTGATTTTTAGTGGGCAGCTATGTAGGCGCTCGCACCTATGTTTGTGGGCACTGACTCCTTATCTGAAGTGGACATTTTTAGAAGAAATTTTTGGAGGGGACGCTTTAGGAAAATATAAATGAGAAGGGATATTTTAGGACATTTCCCTTATTAATATCTCCAGGTTGCAGAGTCAACAGGTCATGGTTATAACGGTTCTATAATCATTTCGTGGAACCGGGCGTGGTTGGTTCTGTGTGTTTAATTTTTAAGTTTGAGCCTAGGCTTACTATTTAGAAAAAAAAAAGTTTAAATACATAGATAGTTTAATCTAGGTTTTATTTTGGGTTGAAATATCCAATTCTTGTAAAATCTTAATATTAGAAAAAGAAACTTTTAGATCCAATTTTTCTATATACGTAATCCAATCCTAGTTCTATATACTTAGTCCAATTCTTGTTAAATGAATGTTTATTCTAGTTAAATGAATGTTTTTCGCCCACACTTAAAAAAATCCTAAAACTGTCATTTTTTTTATGATGATGTAATTTTAAGAAAAAACCATTTTTAAGTATCTTAAATGATTGAGTTATCACTTATCCATGACGCTACTTATCGCTTTGTTTTAGTTTTTTATTACAATAAAAGATTAACTAGGGTGAACATATGGTACCATCACATTTCACTTTATCAAAATTTTTTTGTTTCTCTCTTTTATTAATATCATATTAATTACTAATAATAGTTCGCATTTCAAAAAAAAATTTCTAATAATAAATTTAGATTGTATCTTTTTATTAATATTGTTTCTAAAAAGATAAATATTTATAAAATAAAAAGTTTTCCTAAAACATCAAACTTTTTTAAAAATATTAAATATTCTAAACTTGATATTTCTAAGTAAATTTTTTATAAACAAAAAATAATTAAAATTATGATTTATAAATAAAATTGTTATAAAAATTATCTTTTTTTAAATGTTTGTTTTGAAACAAAATTTTTAATTTAAAAAAAATAAAAAAAAAAGTTTAAAAACAAAATATTAAAAAATTAATATCATTATTTTATTATTTATAGTTTTTACTTATATATAATTTTAAACATATTTTATCTTAAAATATCATTTTATAACTATTAAAATATTTAATATTTTATTTATTTAACCTGTGTAATACACGAGTTTACTAAATATAGTATACAACATTTGTGTTTTCTTTTGGATATAGTAATTGATTGAAGAAACATCATCGTCCTCTTATTATTTTGACTTTTGCAGTGTCAGTCCAAGCCAACGACTTTTTAATCTCAACCGACCCCCGGGGCGAATTTCCATGAAAAGATTGATTTCTTTGATGGATCTATGCTGGTTTGTGCTTTCTTTCTGTTTCAATTTCTATTCTATATCCATTATTTGAAGTTTCTTTTTGCTTTTTTGCTGACTGTTGTTAAAACTGTTAAATGTGCTTGATTACTTCCATATTTAAGACCGATTGAATCTTGTTTCTGAATATTAGATGCAATTTGAGCTGTAGTAGGTTTCCACTTGTGATTAAATATGTAGAGGTAAGTTGGAAATGTGGTATGAGTTCATATTTGGGAGCATGTAACTAGTGGCGGAGCTTGAACCACGGCTTAGGGGGACAGGGGTGAAAGCAAACTATTTTAGGGGGCTGAACTCTAAATTTATTAAAAAATTTCTACTACCGGACCGAAAATTTACACTGCCGAGCCCAAAATTAACACTACTGATGAAAAAAAGAGAGGGGTGGGCCCCCAGCCCCTATGAAGCTTCGCCGGTTCGTGTAAGAGTATTTCTGCTGACTTTATGATAAAAGGTCCCTAAACATCATAATAAACAAAATTAAACAAGAAATTTGACTCGTATATCAAATTTAGGGGTTAAGGTACACATTTCCTTAACCAAGTTGACTAGAGCCATTAGAGAACTATGATCTTAGATTATGAAATAACTAGAAAATGATATTAAGTTGTTAGGAATGATCTGTTTGCCGTTAAAGGTATCTCTTATTGTTGCAGGTCCACACGATACGAGTGAACTGACAAGAATTTCAACCATCATGTTATGATAAACAAGACAAAGATCAATACTTCCCAATGTTGTTATCTTGAAAATTTGGAGTTCAAACAATTATTTTTTAAATTTGTGGTCTAAAATGGCGGACGCTGTGGTTGAGTTTCTCTTAGACAATCTGAAGCAGCTGCTACTCTACAACTCTGATTTGATAAATGGAGTAAAGGGTCAAGTTGAATCTCTTTACAAGGAGCTTAGTTTGATGAAAGCGTTTCTTAAAGATTCGAAAGAGAAGCGTAGTGAGTATGAATACGTACGAGAATTAGTAAGGCAGATCAGAGATGTGGCTTATGAAGCAGAGGACACCATTGACACATTTGTAGTTAATGCAGCCATGCAGAAAGAAAGAAGCACCTTAAGCAAAATTGTCCATGTGTTTGATTATCCTGCAAAGCTTCGATCTGTTGCTAAAGATATCGAATCCATCAAGAAAAAAGTGAAGGAGATTTATGATAATAAGATGTTTGGTATTGAAGCTCTTTATGCTGGTGGATCTTCAAGGAAATCCTCATCATCACAAAGAAGAAAACCAATGGTGGAAGAAGATAATGTTATTGGATTCGATGAAGAAGCGAAAGAAGTCGTGAGTCGACTCACTAACATTTCTGAGTCACTAGAAGTTGTCTCGGTTGTTGGTATGGGTGGACTTGGCAAGACAACTCTTGCTAAGAAGGTGTACTGTAATCCTGCCGTTGAATTTCACTTCTTTGTTCGTGCTTGGGTGTATGTTTCTCAAGAATACAACCGAAAGGAAGTACTTTGTGCTATTTTGAGTTCTCTCATGCAGCCTTCGGATCAAAGTTTTAAAATGAATGAGGAGATGATAATTGAAGAAATATGCAAGCATTTAAACGGGCGAAGATATCTCATTGTATTAGACGACGTATGGACACCAGACGCATGGAATGATCTCAAGATGGCTTTTCCAAACCAAAAGTGTGGAAGTAGAATATTATTAACTACTCGTAACACTGAGGTGGCATTGACTGCAAACCCTGATACTCCACCTCATCATTTGCGGTTTCTGAATGAAAATGAAAGTTTTGAACTACTTTGTGCAAAAGTTTTTCGAAAAGGAAGCTGCCCATTCGAGCTGGTTGATCTTGGAAAAACAATTGCTAAAAAATGTGATGGATTACCACTTGCCATAGTTGTGATTGCTGGACTTCTTCTGAAGAAAGATAAAACACGCGATCTGTGGAAAAAGGTTGCTGAAAGTGTTGGTTCTTATGTTGCAAGAGACCCGAAGCAATGTTTGGATGTATTGGCGTTAAGTTACAGGCATTTACCCGATCATTTAAAGGTGTGTTTCATCTATTTTGGTGCTTTTCCCGAAGATTTTCCTATACCTGTTTGGAAACTGGTTATGTTATGGGTTGCAGAAGGCTTTATACAACAAAATGGCCAAGAGTGTTTAGAAGATCTTGCAGAGGAGTATTTGGAAGATCTGGTTGAACGGAATCTGATATTAATCGCCAAAAAACGGGCAAACGGGAGGATTAAAACATGTCGTGTTCATGATATGCTGCGTGATTTGTGCTTAAGAGAAGCAGCAGAAGAGAAGTTTTTACAGGTGATCAGAAGAAACATACAAGATCCTAGTTCTTTAATCTCATCAGGAAGTTATCATTATCACCGTCGTCTTTGTGTTCATTCACATGTCATGAACTTTATTCACTCTAAACCTTGCGGTCCACATGTTCGTTCGTTCTTGTGCTTTTCATCAGAAGAAACAGAGTTATCTAGAGAACACACTTCTTTCATCCATGAAGCTTTTAAGTTAGTTCGCGTGTTAGATATGAGATCCATCAATATATTGCGCCTCCCAGTTGAAATCACACAGCTAGTGCATTTAAGGTACATTTCCATTTTTGGGAACTTTAAGGTTCTTCCCCTGTGGATCTCCAAGTTATGGAGTCTTCAAACTTTAATCGTTGAAACAACATCTCGTGATCTTGACATTCAAGTGGATATATGGAAAATGTCACAGTTTAGACATCTGCATACAAACGGGTCGAGTCGTCTACATGGGCCTCAAGCCAAAACCCAAATGGATAACGAGGACCCGTTTGTACAAGGAAACATACAAACCATATCTACTATTTCACCTGATAGCTGTACCGAGAATATCTTAGCTAGAACTCCCAACCTTAAAAAGCTTGGAATTCATGGAAAACTTGTCATTCTCATGGAAGTGAAGAAAAATTTTAGTCTGTTTGATAATCTTGCGAAGCTCGATAACCTCGAGAAACTGAAGTTATTAAACGACACGTTCCCACACCCGCCGTCTGAAGGTAAGTTAAGAAGCCTTCCACCATTGTACAAATTCCCACCCCATTTGAACAAGTTGACTTTATCAGACACCTTATTGGATTGGAAGCATATGTCTACAATAGCCATGCTACCAAATCTTGAAGTGCTCAAACTGAAAGTGTATGCATTTAAGGGGCCTCAGTGGGAACCACTAGACGGGGGGTTTCGTCTGCTTAAATATTTGCAAATTGGGAAAACGGATTTGGTGCACTGGAAGGCTTCGGGTCATCACTTTCCTAGACTAGAACATGTTGTAGTTGAGCATTGTGGTAGTTTGGTGGCTATTCCTCATGGTTTGGCGGATGTATCTGCGTTGCAGACCATGGAGCTGCATCACACGCCGTCTGCTATAGCTTCTGCACAGTTAATTCAGCAACAAAAGCAAATGCAACAGAAACAGAAACATCATATGAAAACTAACGGGTTTAAGTTGCTAATATATCCTCCGGAATAGCCATTGATCAGCTCCATTCTATCATGAAAGAAGCTCTTTAGGCCTGTACAAAAAGGTCCAATTATTCTATGGTTATGATGACATATTACATTTGAAACTGGAGGATTCACATCTTGTTGTAAAGTTTAAGCAAGTTGTCTTTTTTATCTGCAGGAAATAGATGATGATGTTATATGAATAGAGACTCTGCGAATGATCAGAATTTTTTGTCTCCTCACATGATTACAGCAGGCTGCATTTGCAGGAAACCGTTTTTAGTTCTAGCAAACTGATTTATGTTACTAGATCGCCTTTGTCGCCTAACAGTTTTATTAAGTTCATATGATTGTTATAATTCTAGAAAGTTTGTAGGTTTTAAGTTCATATGATTGTGATCAAAGTCAAATGTGCAAAAATTGCAAGCCAAGATGACTTGAGACAACAACAATTGCTCCAAACACATAATCTGCAGGCCAGAGCGCGAACTAGTTTCATAAAGTATTCAACGACTGCATAGACCAATAGTTGTCTCCAAGACCAATATTTGCGCTTGTTCTTTGACTTGAAGATTGCTGCTACACGGATTTCTGTGTCGTCTAGATAGGGCTGAACGTCATGTTGGCCTCGTCTGGGCGGAAACACAGCTAATCTAGTCACTAAGAGGGTGTTACCTAACATCTGGCTTGAGAGTAAGTATTAAGAGTAAAATGATATTATGAGTAGTTATGAGTTGGTTAAGACTTAAGAGTATGTTGAATGCATTCTCCTATGAAAGGAGAGGGTATTTATAGTCCAGAAACATTCTTTGGCATGTTCTGCTATTAATGCTCCTGCCCCCTCATGCGAAACCGAGCTATTATCCACGATTCAACGTATGGACCGCAGGTTCACATGCTCGTGGTTACTTTTTACTATCGTGTTAGTGTTTGGAAATTAAATGCCCGCTGCCAGGTCCTGGAGTCGCTTGCCTCGAGTGTGGTTTGATCTGGAGTCATGTGGTTCGATCATGTTGCATCAGGAGTGGTTTGGTCAAGACTGGTGTGCATGAGATAGCATTCTATAAACCAACAAAGATTGTGACATCAAGGAACAATCAGTTGTATATTATGCGTTTCTAATTCTCTTTAGATGATGAAAGATCGGACATTGTGAGGCTTCTATGAACTGGTGGGTTAAAATATAAAATTCATCATCACTTTTACTTTTTATTAGTGGCTTTTAAACATGGGTTATTGGATTTTAATAATCCCAAGATTCATTTATTGGCTGGGATTAATCCCAACTCAGAAAATGTTTGTAGACACCCCCAAGGCCCCAACTTTGAACTTATTTTCTTCAACAATCCCTTACTAACTGAGAGTTAACCTCCATTAGTTTTTTTGATGAAATAAGGCCAACATTAAGTCATTTTTTAACTACGTCGTCGCCTAGCCTCTATCAAACCTTTTTTTCGGTGTCTAGCCTCCAACGACACCTTAAATCTACCTAAAATGAGTCAAGTGGTTCAGATCCAGAAGGTGAAAATTGACGGCTTTAAGGTGCAAAAGTTTCAGATTGACTTACCAGATGGTTGATTTCAACTTTCTGCTTAGTTTTTTGGGCATATAAACAGTCAACATCATTGAAAAACTAACGATGTTAACTCTTAGTTAGTAAGGAATCGTTGCAGAAAAAATAAACTCAAAGTTGAGAGCGTCTGTAAATATTTCATTAGTTGAGATTAATCCCCACCAATAAATGAAAGTTGAGATTATTAAAATCCAATAACCCTTTAAACATAGATGTCAACATACTTGAATATTAATTTAAATTTTCAGTATTAGTTGTTTATCTAACATATCAATCAATAGTTGTTTTACAACACAAAAAGCTCTAATCTTACCATAACAATAGAGAGCTGTGATGCAGAACTCTCAAAACCAACCCGCAAATGTTACAAAATGAAGGGTTGAATAACTTACACTGCTTTGCGCATTTGAATACACTTTAATGAAACTTAACTCGCTTACCTCATCCAACTCAAGTTCCTTTTAACTTTACATATTTTAGCTTAACACATTTGAAATAAAACATGACTCAAACCGACCAGACATTGAGACCTTTCTCATGTAATGAATATATATTAGTTGTAAACTGAGGTAGATGATATGCATAAACGAGACAAATATAGCTTTTTGCCTTCTAGAACCAAAATTGAGATTTAATAATCACCAACCACCATAATTTAGTAACGTTTGGGAAAAACGGGTAGAAGTGATGTATACTTTGTAAGTATACGGTAACGGTAAGGGCAAAGGTAAAGGTAACAGCCTCATACTTATTGAAATCCGAACACTCGCAAGCAGCCGAATGCTCCATTGATGGACATGCATTTTACATATGTGGTCTTGAAGCGTAAGGTTGAAGCTGAGGCTGACTTCATGTGAAAAATATGTACCCGGTGCATTGCTTCTAATCAGAGTGAAGTTTCCTCCTTTGGCACCTTTTAACATACCAAGTAGCATGTTTACGAAGACCCATACCTATAAGCACTTTAAGTGTTGCGAGCATCACAAAACTCATGACCGCCAATATTAATATCCACAAAAGTCTCCAAAGAGTGGGCCCACTTGGAAGATGTGCGGCATAAACTGGACTCAATACTCGAATCACCTGAAACAACAGCGATATTAAAATTATTTCTATAGATTTACATATGACATACATAAACTATTGAGGTCAATCAGATTGTGTAGTTCAAGCTTAATTACAACATTTAGACTCATGGTCTTATTAACAAGTGGACTCATGTTATATTTTATCCCAAACACCTCTAAAGTCCCCCAAAGTGAATTTTTAATTCATAAATTTAGCAAAATTGTTCTAATAATATAATTTTTGTAATCATACTTAACACTTAAAGATTTAAAAAGGAAAAAAAAATAGAAAATGGGAGAAAAATTTATTTGCAGGTCAGACCAACCCGTTTTGACAAGTTACTCCCCTTGTCTGATCCGCGCATCTTGCCAGCTTTAGCTAAATGGCGTGCAACATCTAACTTACTTTATAGGTGATTGCTCTTATTGCCTTCATTTCTACATTTATAAATTGATGAGTGTTATGGTGTAAGTTCCAGGTTTTTATATAAGCTAGTGTCCCTTGTTTCAAGTTTCAACATGTTGTACATGTCTTAGGTAATGATGTCAGCAGGGAACCACTACATACAGCTAAAAGAATAAACAGAATAGTTGTCTAAAATCTATTTTTAGTTAACAAAATCATACAAGTGAGGAGACAACCAAAAGAGAGAATACGGATCCTTATATCACCTATTGTAACCCTTGAATATTCTCTATCCAAAATCGCCTGTCACTTACTCATCTAACAAATTACAAAAACAAAAAAAAAATGTATGTTTGATAGTTCCATGTTGGCCACACTTAATTCTTTTCCCTTTGCAATATAATGCAGCTAATTTATGTGGGCATTTTATTGACTAAAAGAAGTTGCTATGACCATTTATAATGATATCATACTTTGTTACTTACCACACAAGCTGGTGCTAGAGGAACAAACGTAAGCGTTTTCTTCGGATTATCTGGCTGGATGTTTAGAGTCTGTTTTAAAATGATGTATCGTTAGCATGTAAAAGAACTGGTACATATAGAAGAGTATAATATAAAAAATATACAATCGACTTCAATGAGGGTATAAAAGATGCGAATGCATTGCAAATGGCTGTTATATAGAAAGAAAATATAAGCTTATGATGGCAAATCCAGCCATTCATGACATATGAGCCTCTCCAATAGTATGAAAAGTGTAAATTAATACAACAAAAAGGTACCTGCTTGCAAAGGTCTTCAAGAAATTCAGAATATACGATCGGCTTTAATTCATTGAATTTAGCAATGAATGAATGCTTAATTATATCAATCATCAATTCACATATGTATACCACAAGAGCATTCTGCAACATTCAAAGTTCAAGAATAAAAAAGTGCAATAAGATAGACAATACTAGGTGAAATTGCCATTCTTTGGTTCAAGTAAGTTGCAAATGTGTGAAGACCACCACCGATTTTGTTTCCCATGCATATGACTGACTGTTTGCACATCAGTTCACATGAGGCATCAAATTGCAGATTTTATTTATGAAAAACTTAATTGCAACTCAGTTGACTGTCAAGGAATGAGGTAAACTTCACCCAACTAAATAAGCAAAAAGGTAAAACTTCAATACAAAAGATAAACTTACATAAAGAAAATTTTCAAACCACGGACCTTCAGCTTCCAAAATATTCTGAGCCAAGACAAAAACTAAAAAGGATGCAATATGGAACCTCTCCACTGAATCTGCAATGGTGCAGCAAAACTATCAACATCAATGCAAAACTTGCAGACATATGAAATCTCGCATGCATCAGAAATTCATAGAAACAAAAACAAGTCAGTTGTTTTGGCTAATTATTCATAACTAGAATGGAATGCAACTTATCTAAGTTGCCATACGTTTTAAAGGCAACAAATTCCTGATCATGAATTTTACATTCTTTTGGAAATGTTTCAGGTTGAGTGTTAATTGGATAGCTGATTTTCTGATGTATTAACTTAAAAAAAATTCGATCCATATTTTACTCCTGTAATTCTACTATTGAATTTCCCATTTCATACGATGTCATAAAACCAGAACTACCTTCTAGGGTCACTAAGCAATCTCATAGCTGATTGACATAAATGAAGTGTGTGCACATATATATGTATATATAAACATACGCATATACATATATTTCATATTCGTGTGTGTATGTGTCTCAGCTACCTTCTCATTTGCATTCCTTCTATGGTACTATAAACTCGTCGAAGCATTTCACTAAATTCAGTGTAAACCATACCCATGACCAATAAATTGTAGCATTTAATCCTCCCATATTTCCTGATAGAAATCTTAAGTCTTAACCTGGTAGTAAACTATATGGAAAAATAATATATATATGAAAAACAACAAACTACTATTCTAGAGAAGTAGGTATTATAAGGAGCAATGCTTGCCCTCTAATAGTTCATAATGTCAAGAGATAGTATAAAATATTGTTGGCTATTACACTCACATTCTAATGCATTGGTACTTTAGGCCAGAATTTGATATTTTAAGACACGTTGTCTCTTTATGATCCTTAATGGGGACACTTCTTTAACAAAGGCAATCCACTTGAGTCACTTTTCTTGCCAGAAATGCGACCAGTGGAAACAAACAAAATATATAACATCCTTAGTAAATTTTAATTTGTGCACTTCTCATTTTTCACACTTGTACAAATACTATTTCCTATATAAATATGGTTAACAAAAACTTTAAAACAACCAACTCAAACCATATTAAGTAATAATTTCATACCAAAGCAAGCGAAGATATATGGAAACTCACCAAAATATACCAGACTCTGTATGTTATCCTTGCTAAAACGTTTAAACACGTTGCTTTTTATCTCTGAAAAGTTGTTTGAGACCAACAAAGCAAACAATGCATTGTTGTGGGCAACTATACAAGTTGAAAGAGTGATGGCCTGGGCTAATAAGATGAACGAATGAATGAGTACAGTGCGTTAAGGGAACAAAAACATGTTATTTGGAGGCCAAGAAGTGTTCAAAAATGAGGAAAACAGATTAATGCAAAGCATAATTATACATATATATATTTGCAAGAAAAAAGGATATTTGAAGAAGCCACAGCTAAAACTTCATCAGAGATGAACCTCCATAGCCAGTGTCTCGTGTTTTCTGATGAAGTATTTGCTTGAGTTGCTAACCCATCAGCAGTATTGAATAGTGTTTGCAAGACATCTCCACCAAAATTTTGGCATAATTTATCAAAAATCTGCCAGCAAAGACAAATTTCAGGTTGGTATCCAAAACCTACTGTATTGGAACCAAGAGTAACATTTTGGTCCGTCTATAAGTTGATCACGACTAAGCTACCAATCAGTTTATGGCAATATTTCTAGCATTATGAATTTTACATGCTTGTATTCACTTTTAGGGTTTTAGCTGTTAGGAATATGTTGTTTACATGCCAAGTATTGTTATAATTATGTTTTTCTATTAGTTATCATGGCCTCATAATGCTTTGTTTACAGTGACTAAGGCTTATACTTTGTTGATTGATATGTCCCTTTTGGCTTGTTGTTAAACCTGACAATTAAGAGTGTGTTTCAATAGTTCTATATGAATTCAGTCGAGATCTCCAATTTATAACCATTATTTCATCAGCGTCAAGGTAGTAGCATGCAGTTTCCAAGTAAGATATCATAATAGCAAACATTGAAATAAATCTTGATAGCATAATTCTCATCGAGTAGAAATTAGAGTTACAAGTAGTTTCCGCATCATAGCATGCTCAAAATATTGAGGACGTATTTGTGTTCACTCATTAGCCGTTATGATATGAACTAATGTGGGAGGCATCCAATCTACAAATGTTATGCTACCCAATTAATCAGTATGTCAACAAGGGCATTGTAGTAGCACACCTTCTATTTGAGTTTATACAGCCTGCATTTCCATACGCTTTGAGAGCATAGCTCTCATCATGTACCAACTCAGAGTCACTAGTAGTTTTCACATTGTGCTCAGTAATTATATGTTATACCCAATGAACATTGAAAGGTAACATGGAGTAATACAATCATATTCTCACCTCCAATACATTGTAGACCACATAGAGTTTGATTGTTCCTTGACCTCGAATCATGTGATAAATTAGGCTGATATCTAGGTGCGAAAACAATATAATGCAAAATTAGGAATGGACCAGACTAGTAAACTCAAAGAATTGATCAAGGGCAAGATTCCCTTACTAAACCTGTTTGTTGTAATAGAATAACTCCAGAAGCCAACATAAGAAAACAACCAAAGTCAGAAAGCTCTGCTGCTGAAAGCATCTTGTATTGCCTGTAAAAGCATAATAAGTTGTTATGCAGCATCACAACATTTTAATATTTCTCTTTATTTTATATTTAACTTGGACACACAAAAAAACTCAATTATCCATAATCAATGATTATTGATGCATGACAAATAATCGCTTCTTGCTACTTTTGATGCTGATATAAAAATCAGTTGAATTGTCCCAAGTAATAATTATTTGGAGATAATATAATATACCTTGTTTTCAGAAGCCTCCAACAGGTAGTGACAAGCCTTATTGGCATAATCGTTAACAGTGACAAGAATGAATCCAAGCAGACAAAAAAGCCGACATCTATGAGCTGCAAAAGAATTGAAATGAATAGAAATCAATACTTTAACTCCAAAGGTATGCTTTGCACATCTGACGGAGTAGTAAATGAAAAGGCTATAAATGAAAAGGTTGTACGCATATGTTTTGTATTTATCGGTGAACATCTTTTGTGACGTATTTGAATTGTTTTTTTAATTTCAAACCTTCCATGCGCATGTGCAAAGTTAAGTTTTGTTATAGTTTTACATGAACATGTGCATGTCACAAGAAAAGTAAGGTGGCAGAAAGGTGTTACATAAAAATTTTGAGGGAGAGAGTCAGGTGAAAAAATATAAGATGGGGGAGAGAAATACAACATTCTTACAATTTTACCCTTTTTGTTACAATTGAAGCACTACGCATAAGTGTTTATGCAGATCTCAACATAATTGTGGTTCTTAACTGAATGCGCCCCTATATACATGTATGTATGTGTGTCGGCATATATATTCGTACATATATATGTAGTTGCATAGGCACACACACATATACAAACATATGTGTGTGTTGAGATGCCATGAAAATAATAGGTGGCCCTGAACACCTAGCTTTAGAACTAATATATTCTTGTTAGATGAACTATAAATTAGCTTCAAGGGGCTCCTACACGTCATGAAAAATGCTACATATGTTTTGGTAATTCTCGTCACTAGAAGCAGCTGTCTTAAGAAATCAGAAGCAAACGAACAGATGGTTCATTTTCATTTAGAGAATGAAGATATATAATATATGCACTTGCCACACAGAAATAGATAAGTCAGTGCACATGATATATATGATATTCATGTTTGTAAAAGGTTGAAGAAAGCTATATTACCAATTCACAACGCCATGGCATGCGAAAAATAGTATCATATACTCTTTCACGGTCTTTCTCATTGGCTAGGGTGGTTGTTGTCCGTAAAGAATTTCCACCGTGCATTTCTTCCACAAAGTATTTAATTGGTGATCTCTCCAACAAATAGTCTGACACAAACATAGCAGAGCTACTATGAGAGGAAAAAAAAGGTACAGCTGTTTGGTTTTCAAGAAACTCGTTTTTGCAATTTAAGTGGCATAACATACATACACATACTTATATATACGTATGTGTATATGTATATATGTATCCTCACATTGGTGATAGTACAGATAGAAACATATCTTGTTTACATGTCATTAACAATGATGTCGCTTTATGACACTTTAACAAAATCATAGAACGTGGAACAAGTAAGAAAAAAAAAACCAACATGTTGCAGATTCAGATGATAACTGTACAGAAATTTATGTTGATAATCATGCACTGAACTTGCACAAGATAACCAGAAATATTGATGCAGAATTCGCATATCTCCAAGAAATCCAAAAGAACACAATCTAATGTATATGTAAGAAACTTTATAAGCATGTTTATAATGGTCTAAACAAGATGAAAGTTAAATGGTAAATAATTACAGGTTTGGACGGATAATAAGAACAAACATACATCAAACTGTTGGAGATGCTTAACAATGAATGGCATAGCCTGTATTAAAATTAGTCAATTAGACTGAACTGGAACATATGATTTAGGCATGGTTATGATATCTATTAGGCAATAAAACAACATTACGGTTCAACATTACATATAGGAGTGTAGGCCCTTCTACAACTTTAACTAATGGCCTAATGAAAGGTCTTTGGTTATAGGCATTCAATATAATAAGTAGCACATGCTTTTTCTTAATTATAGGCACTCAAAATATAAGTAAGATGATTCATTAATAAGCATACCAGTATACTTAATTTAAGCATGTTCAGAAACAAAGCAAATGTATATTGATTTATATAAACTGTCATCATTTTGTTCATATATGAAAGGACCTTAAACTGGCAAAATGGCACTCAATTTATTATGTTTTAACCTCATTTCATGTTGAGTATAACTACTTTAATGTATGTTGATCCTCAGTACCAAGACTACATTAAAACAAAGTACATAGATATGCCTCAAGTAAGAGTAGGGAGCATATTAGGGCCTGCTTTTAGTAGACTAAGATTTGAGTCACATGGTATTCAGACCAAAAATTCTAGTTTCACAGAGTTTTAACTTTTATTGATTGCCTTATGGTATCAAAAGTAATAAGACTGTGGTTTCCTCTTTCTTCTGATTGTGGAAGCCACATGTAAATGAGCCCATGGATGATGAAGATTGATGATGATTTTAAGGGGATAAGCATCTCTAGCTCCTACTCCTCTTTTTAAAACAACTAACTTACACACACTCTAAACCTACATCTAAATGTACACCAATATCCATCATTGGACTAGAACCCTCAACCACTTAAGAAGGAACAACTTTACTAATTATTACACACCACCATGATACCACTAAAGCTACCAGCCATTTGGTGCCCTTACTCCTATTGGCTTGAGCTTCTAGATATGTTGGCGACTGCTTACCTAAAACTTCATACTACCTCCTTGCAAAGATAAAGAGTCCACATTTCTATAGTTCTGACAAAAAATAATTGTTCACATTCATCTCTTGTAATAATCTTACCCCTTGCAAATTACTTGATTGTAACATTCTAAAGAATAAAGATTACCGACATGTTGCACTCCTATTAATATCCCCCATTCATAGATATGCTAAAGAAATGTTATAAAAGAATAAATTTGCTAATCATGTAATATAAAACTAGATCCAAACCCATAAGACCTACAAATCACCAAACCAGTAATTTCTAGCTTTGAAATTGTTTCTAGTTCCACAAGTTTGCTTCTTTAGCATTGATTATCACCTAACACCACAAATCAAAACAGTGATAACAGAATAGCTCCAGATTACATAACAGATATATCAATTTAAAAGGGGAGTTTCATAAGAAGCTCACGAGTAGGATCTTTATCCGCCATCAGTTGCTTCCAATCCAGCGAATGATCCTTCTCCAGCACTCTACCAACATGATGCCCATTCACATTCATCTCCGCCGTCTGTTTCATCATCAACTCCGTATCAAACTCACTACCAGCCCTACTACTATCATCCACCTCCTTCACATTCTCCTCAATCCGACACATCGGCATCGCCTCCTCGAAGCTGCAAAAGCTACTCCTCTGCCTCAGCTCCGGAGTCTCCCTAACCGAACTACTCACCGGATACACCCGCTTCTCCTCCGGCGGCACAAACGCCTCCTCATACACCACCGCCGTCACCGTCTCAACACTAGAACAATTACTATTAAAAACAAAACCATTAGACCTAATAACACACGATTCCAAATCCAATTCCAATTCCAAATCCTCGTTAGCCTTCTTCTTCCTCTTCCTCGAGCCCTTGTGCTTCCGTTTCCTCCGATTAGACTTAGCGGAAACAGCACCATCACCATCACCATCACCATCGCCGTGGGCGGAGTCCGATCGGAGTAAGAAAGGTTCGTCGTCGCCGAAAAAGGAGTCTATTCTCGAGAGAACGTCGAAGGAGAGGCTACGGCCGCCGGATCTTAAGTCCGACATTGACGGTGGTTTTAGGGTGGAGAAATCAGAGTGAATTGCGAGGGGTGAAGGTGATCATGGTGTTGTTGATTGCAGTAGAGAGTGCAGTAGGGCAAAATTGTGAAGGATTTGGGGGTTATCAGTGATGTATGTTATGTTGGATACGATCTGGCATAGGAATTTTCGTGAACGCAAAGTGTGTTTGAGAAAACGATTGCGAAGGGGGAACTGAATGAATATACGTGTTGCCATTTGGTTGGTTGGGAAACGTTAGTTTTCCCGAGATCATTTTAAAAATAAAAATAAAAATAAAAAAGAAAAACAAAAACAAAGAAGCAAAGAATAAAAAATTATATTATATATATATTTTTTTTAACGACAAATTTACTTTACTACTAAACTACACCAAATTACACTATTGTTTTGGTTTGAACCCAAGACCTCTCCTCTAAAATACAAAGCCTCTATCAAATGAGCTAGCCTCACAATGACAATTGTATGTATTTAAAAAAGAAAAAATTAAAAGAAAGTGGACAAAACAAAAAGAAAAGAAAAAAATAATTTACTTTCTCAACTCTACTTAAGTAAACTCGAGAACACAACGTATAGTACTCGGTTAAAAGTATATTTTTGACATCAATACGTGTCATATAAAATTTTATGATTTGTATTAGTATAAGTGGTGTTGGATTTTGTCTGGGTGTCAAAGCATACAACATGTATGATGTTATACGGTTTTTATGTGTTATTTAATTATGTTTTTTATGACGGGTTAAATTTATATTATTTTAGTATTGTATTTTTTTGTTTATTTTTTTATAATTAATAAAGTTATATATTTGTTCTAGCACAACTTACATGATCTATCTTATTTATTTAGAAAAAAATATTTATTTTAACAGATTGATGAGATCCAATTATTTTTTCTTTAACGAATGATGTTTATCTTGTCTTCATTAATAAGTTTGAAGTAACTCTTCAAAAATAACCCAAGGGTCAGTTGTTCTTTAAAGAACAATATTTCTCTTCGTTTTGTTCTCAAGTTTATAATGATTCTTCCAGATGATGGTTTAAGCTATTAATGTTTAGTCAATTTAACCATTTCATTCTAGATATAATGAATATATAAATAACAATAAAACCCAAAAATGTTTAGCCATGTTTGCATTTTGTAACTATTCGAGCCACTCATGTTGTTTAACTTCCAACCAAAGAAAGAGGTGGGAGAAGATTTGAAATGATCACCTTATTAATTAGTGGTGTTTGCACCAATTTATTTTGACGAAATATAAAGTGGTGCCAAGGTGATTAGTTATGTTTTCCTCCCCCAACGCCCTATATTTATTTATCATGAAAACATATAGTCCAAATAAGCAATGTTGGCGACCAACTGCATTGTATTGTTAAAATCAAAACTTTTAGACATTATTAGCTTCACAAAAGGCGAAATATGTGAGCGCCAACAATTCAACGTAATATATAGAAATCTATGATGGTTGTTTTGTAGTGGGTGTGATTTTTATTTTAAGGATAATATTTGATTACCTGCTAAAGTTGTTAACGCTTTATTAAGTGTCATACAAATACAATCATTTATAAATGATTTATGAAAATATTTTTTGATATCATGTAGTTTTAAAGTTATGTGTGTCGTCGTGTGAGCCTGATGTAGTTCGCAAGCCCTTCCACATTTCCATTGGCTAAGAAGACTACATATATATTACTCTTTCTTGCGATCCTATGGTTCTTGTTTACGACTAGTTTTAGGGCTTTGTTGGTTCTATGAACACCATCATCATTATCCTAAAATGAGTCATTTTTCTAACTTGGACATCTGTTTTTTTATATAAACACTTGCAACTATATCACTATACTAATCATTATATTTGTATATATTTTTAAACTAAGAACAAGACACAAGATCTCTTTTTGTCACACACACACACTCTCTTTCTATCTTTCTCTCGCTCTCTCTCTCTCTCTCTTTCTCTCTCTCTCTCTCATGCGTGCGAACATACCCATCAATGTAATTTCTACAACTACGATGGCAAAATTAATTTTAGACATTAGACATGGACCCTATTACGCCTGTTTATTCTTTGTGCATTAACGTCACATCACTTTTTATTGCTCTCCATCTACACTACTCAAGCAAAAAAAACATATACTCCTCTACGCGTATCTCCATTGTTAAATAAATCAATAATTATAAACTAAATGAAAAATAAAATTGAATATAAGATCAATATTAAGAAAAAAAAATGAAAAATACATCAATCCAAAACTATATTTCTAAAACATCTCGGTTTTAATTAAAATTTACATTGAAGTTTTTTAAGAAAATTACACAAAACCATGTATTTAGGTTGTTTGGGAAAATTAACAAGCACACGATATTAGACAAAAATAAAGTTTAATCTTTTATCAATACAAAAATAAATAATATCAATACGTTGACCGTTGCCAATCAGCAAGTCACTAGAGACTCGGTTGAATTATAACCACCCAAAGCATACATTAAGCTGGAATTGGCATCATTTTTTTCACACGTGTTTTTAGCAACATGCATCAAATTGACATTAACATCATTTATGCTCTCACATTATGATAAGTTAATAACATTGCATAAACACTATAATTAGATTAATTAACAGTTGGCATATATGCTACCAACGACCAATTACAACAACTAATCTTGTGATTCTAAAACACCAATGTATAACAATGTCTTTGTATGTGTTTAACTAAGTTATCGATTAATGATACCCGTTATCTAAACTTCATACCTCAAATACCAAACTATGTGTTGTTCAGAAATTCGACCTCAAATACACGAAAATGACCTATAATATGCAAGTCTATGCCGCATTTGTATTTTATCACAACATAAATTTGCTGATGATAGGCGAGTGAAATGTTGACACGCGATTGATTCTTTACACGCAAATGATTCCTAACTAGAATTGCTGGGAATAAAATCCGACACATGAACAAAAGTATCATGTGACTAAATGTATAACACCACCTGGTGAAAGATAAATAGACAATCTATGGTTTTGGGACCAATATTGCAAGAATTTCTTTATTTGTACAATACTGCAAGTTCAAAACATTGACAAGTGGAAAGTCAAAGACTATCCAAAATAGAACTGATAAATAAATCAGAACAGCAGATAAACAAGCATAAGAAAGAATGAACAAACCAATGCCATAAAACAGCAACAACAAGTTGTTATTAAAACCTCATCGACCATCCTGAGAAGTAAACGAGTCAGCAAACCCGGAGGGTCGAGTGGGTATGCTGGTTTGTGTATTATCATTGCTTCCAATAACCGACGAGTTGTCGTAGCCGCTCATACCCTCCAATGCTTGCCACTTCTTGACTGCTTGAGGTAAAGTCATGTCAAGATCAATTCCAAATAAGTCATCAGGGTCAGGTTCAGATGGCTTCCAGATCTCGGCTAGGGACGAGAGAACATTGACTGCATGGCTCATGTCAGGTCTCTGGTGTGGTTCAGAGGCACAGCAGTGGCCTGCTAGTTCTGCCACTGTACTCACACTGGCTAGAGCTTCTTCATCAAGGTCAAGGGTTGGGTCAATGGCTTTCCGGAAGGTGGCTTTATTCATGTGCATTCGTCGGAACCATTGCACCAGGTGGACACTATCGTCTTGCCGTGTTTCATCTAGTGCTCTTCGGCCCGTTATGAGTTCCATTAGGATGACGCCGAAACTGAACACGTCGATTTTGGTTGTTACTCGGCCCATCGCTAGTCATATGTAAAATCATCAATCAGTTTTCACTTTTAACTAGTATCAGATAATCATTTTCAGAAAGTATATCCAAATAATCACATGCCACAATTCAAAAAAATAATAAGAATGAATACGATGAATACCTGCGTATTCGGGTGCAAGATACCCAAAAGTTCCTGCTAATCTTGTCACGAGTGAAGTTTTCCCATCTGGGGCGAGTCGAACGAGTCCAAAGTCCGCAACTTTGGCCCGCATATCGTCTCCAAGTAGGATATTGGAGGGTTTAAGATCTCTATGAATAAAACTTTGTTGAGCTAAACCATGTAAGTACTCGACACCTCTAGCAACATCTAAAGCAATGATCAATCTTTTTGTCCATTCGAGCGGTTTCAAATCTTCTTCATGCCAATCAAATAAAAACCGACTAAGCGTCCCTTGAGGCATATACTCATAAACAAGAAGCCTCTCGTTTCCATCCAAACAGTACCCTAGAAGTGTCACCAAATGCCTGTGTCTAACCTTGGTTAGAACCGCGATCTCAGATTTAAACTCCTCAAGACCCTTGTCACTCATCACTCCTGATTCCATCCTCTTAACTGCAATTTTCGTTCCATCATGTAATTCCCCTTTGTAAACTGTCCCGAACCCTCCTTTTCCAAGAATGTTATCTTTGCTAAAATTGTTGGTGACATTTTTCAGAACTTGGATCGAAATTACCATATTGCCTGCTTCCACAACATGGATGTCTTTAGGCCCACTACTTGTTTGACTAAAGGTTTCACTCACTCCACCATTTGTATTTGAACCAGCAATCGTAACCTTAACAGCATCACCATCTGAAGTCGAATGGCGGGGATGAATCACCATTGTGTTTTGATAAGGTTTACCACTAGCGCGCTTCTGTTTACCTTTGTATACACAAACACCTACTAAACCAACGAAAAGCACCATACAAACACCGCCAACCGATCCCACCACTACCCTGGTATTCGAACTCTTCCTATGACCATCACCATTAGATCTAGTTTGACTGCTAGGTGGACCACCAGATGGTGAAATCGGGGTCACACTAGGACCTTCTTTCCCAATATCAAGATTCCCTTCAGTTTTCACCTTAACGGTTTCCCTAAACTTAGGAACTTGGCCATAAAGGTGATTGTTAGAGACATCAATCTCTATCAAACTAGGCAAATCTTTAAGCTCTTCAGGTATTGTTCCCGAAAGATTATTACTTGCAAGAATCAGCCTTTGTAGAGATGTAATGGAAGAAAAATTAGGCGAAATACTACCAGTGAGACCCATATTTCGAAAATTAATAACAGTAATATTCCCTCCATTTGAACATGTAATCCCTAACCATGACTTACAAGGATCATTACCCTTCCAGTTATCAGCAAAAACCTGCGGATAACCCACAGATTTCACGATTGAAAGCAAAGTATTAACGCGATCATCACACGCAACACCAGGATCCGGTAAACAAAAACTATTAATCCCACTTAAATCAACAGCCACAGACTTATCAAAACTTGGAGTTGATCCCTGTAACAGATTATTCGTCAAGTTAACAACTTTTAAAGATTTTAACCCTAATAAAGATTCCGGAACAGGACCTGTTAAACTATTATCTCTTAAACTCAAATTCTGCAAATCATTTAGACCTGAAAGATCCGATAATGGGCCCGAAAACAGGTTCCCATGAAGCCAAACTTCTGTCAATTGTGTCATGTTCTGAAGAACATTAAGGGTTCCATTCAACTTTGACCCACTGTTCTGCCCATTTAACCAAAGACTCTGAATCGAAGAACCCGAAAACGAATCGGGTAACCCACCTTCAAGATAATTAAACGATAAATGCAAAGTTGTAAGCCCTACAAACGTATCACCACCGAAGAAATCAGGGATCTTTCCGGTGATGTTTGCAGATGTCGCTGAGAAAACTTGCAATGTGGATGCTGATTTCAAACCCTCAGGTATAACCCATGAAGCAAAATGGTTGTAATCAAGATACACATGTTGTAAAGAAGACATACCGTTAAAGAAATCCGAAGGTATAAAAGAGAAATTGTTGCGACTGAGCAGAAGATTCTGCAGCTGAGTTAACCCGGCGAGACTCGGTAATGAACCAGTGAGTTGATTGTTCTGAAATTCAAGAACTTGAAGCTCAGTGAGATTACCGAGTGTTCGAGGAAGAGAGCCTCTGAGCTTCTGGTTACCGAATTGGATCCGAGTGACCCGGTTGTCTTTCGAACATTGAACCTGCTCCCATTTACACGGATCCGGGTCGGACCAATCGAGTGTTTCGGGTGGGGTAAGATTGTCTTTCAGAGCCAGCATTACAGCAGCATCATAAGAACTCGATTGACATTGAACGTAAACGACTGTAACAGAGAGAAGAAAGACGATGAACAGATGAAATCGAGCATGAATTTGGAAACCCAGAAAGGGTTTCGCCATTGTTGAACACCAAATGCTGAATCAGAAGAGGGGTTTCTGTGAATTATTAGGGTTTTGATGGAGAAATTGGGGGAAAAAGATACAATTATGGAAGAGATTGAAGGAGGTGATGATGGAAAGAGAGTTTATGGAAGAGATCGAAGAATAATAATAAAGAATTTCAAGAATATTGAGGAGCCAGCATGATCGAGTTGTCGGAGATACGTATGTATAATGTATGTCGCTTCATCTCTACTAAAACAAGTGACAAAAGTAGTCCTTCATGTTACAGAAAAGTGATATTCAGTCTCTGATCAAGTGTTTGTTTAATAAATAATTAGTTTGGGTTTATTTGTTATAGAACTTTTATTATCTATCGATGGAAAACTATTTATAATAATAACTTGAACAGTAAAAATTTAAACTTTAACTTTTGTTACTAGGATTATTTAACAAGCTCACTCGAATTGGTTTGATTTGTAAACGAGACAAGGCAAACTCGGCTCTTAGCTTGCTAGTTAGCTAGTGCTTTGGCTCGAGCTCGCTTGTTTACTCGCTAAGATTAAAGGCTAAATTATAATTTATAATAAATTTTAAACTAAATTTATGTAATATTATTTAAATAAATCATAGACATATGATCAATCTAATATTTTCTAACAAAATAATAGGACGGCCGACAGTTTGAAACGAGCACGGCCTATTTATTAATCGGGATCACGGGTTTGACTCGAATTTGATCCGAATCCGTTTATACAAAACCAACCTCGCGAACTTATTGTTAGGTTCCTGTTATGTTTCTGTATTGTATCAGATATTCACACTTAAAGTGGGGAAAAAACTGGTCTAACCGAATGGAACCGATAAAAACCCGTGGATCCAGCCCATCTAGACCCATGGTCTAGCTTCGAGAACATTGGAGTTCAAGATTTAGACTTTAAGCTTTTTTTCCATATGCATATGTTTTCAAAAGCTAATTGTTTTCATTTTCTTTTAGATTGGCTCTGAGCCTGCTTATTTTAATATAATATCTTAACCTCCATCTTATGTTTGACAATAAAATTTTAAAAAAAGATGTATAATGCATTGTATTTGTTGGTTTGCGTTTGTTAATCTTTTAGTCGTTAATCACAAACTTCAACCTATATTAATTTTTTTTTCATATGCCTCGGTACATCCAATTATTAACCGAATGATTAGACAAAATTGACGAGATTCGGTGATTTCATAGATAGTCGAATGCTTCAATGATCTTGCGTAAAACGTTTGAACGGCAAAAGAAAGAATTGTGGTATTATCAATGCATAGTAAAAGGGTAAGAGGAATATTCTAGGCCGTCACCAATATCTCAAACTAGGGGAGTGCAACCGGTTCGAACCGGCAAGAACCGAACCGGAACCGGTTCGAACTGATAACCGGATAGCCTAAATATGAAAACCGGAACCGAACCTTATGGTAACCTAACCGGTTCGGTTCCTAACCGGGTAAATCGGTTCCGATTATGTTAAAGAACCGGTAACGAACCGGTTTTAGTTTAAGAAACTAAAATAATGACATGATGTGATGATTTATTAAAAAGAGTAAATCAATATTCAATTAAAACTACAATTTGGATACATGAATCACAATAACAACCTCATATAATGTCAGTGAACGTTGTTCTCAAATAGTGTATTTGGTTCGTATGTTTACTTCGATTTATGAAGATTTGAAAATAAATAATGTATTGGAGTTTAAGTATAAGATACGATCAGAAGCCTATTAGTTTAATTATTAGTAAATTTTGCTCCATAAATAAGCTAGTATTTTATTAACATTCAAACTTTTTATGGACTATCGGTTTTAAGTACATATCCGGTTTTGAAACCGGAACCGAACCGAGAACCGTATACGCATATTGTAGGAACCGGGAACCGAACCTATATTAATACAACCGGTTCTTGATGGTTCGGTCCAACCGGTTCTGATGGTTCCGGTTGAAAAAAACCGGTTTTGATGGTTCCGGTTGAAAAAAACCGGTTCTTGCTCACCCCTATCTCAAACACAACCCACTACCAAATATAGTATTTCAACCATAAAAGAATAAAATCATAATTACAAGGTAAAATCATATTACGAGGATATCTATGAGAAAAATGGAAACAAAAACATATGAAAGTTGATAATCTGTCTTCAATAATATATGTCTCATAGACTTTTAAACTAAATCTTGATCATTGTTATAATAAATAAAGATTTTAATAGTATTCTATAGGATCATTAGTTCGTCTTTTCCCCTTTGCCGCTTTCACTCCCATGCGTTACCCTAAAAACACCATTGTTTCACGCTAATTTACATCATAAATACGAAGGTATATTTTAATATTATCATATTTTATTGGATAAATATGATGTAAAAAACTTTTAAAGCTAATACTTTTTATTGAAACTAAGATCTGCGTGTTACCACATGGGTTTTCTCGTTATTCCTTGGAAGCAATATTAGCCTATTAGGTGTTTATAAAAAAGTTACATTATAATTTTATCTCTACGTAATAATCACACAACAATTACGTCTTATTACGTGATACAAAAAGTAATTAAAATAAAAAGTAAACGTAATAAAGACATATAAAAAAAATAAAAACTAATAAAATAAATAAGCCATAATGATATATTTACAAAAATTAAAAACATTAACTGTAAAACCTAAATGATTTAAAAAATATTAAAATTTTTATCATAAACGCCGATGAAAATAAGTACGTCGTAGTATTATTTAAATTTGTGAAAAAAATTATTGTTAAACTGGAAAATGATTACTCTTTATTAAATCAAACAACTACTTGGCCTCTAAATGATTACGATTGTCTTTCTCGTTGCGAGAATTAGCCTCCAAATGATTACGATTGTCTTTCTTGTTGCGAGAATTGGCCTCCAAATGATTACGATTGTCTTTCTCATTGCGTTAATTGGCCTCCAAATGATTATGATTGTCTTTCTCGTTGCGAGAACTATAGTAAAAGTATTGGTCTTGAAGCTTGTGGTTGGGTGTGTATTTTCTTGATCGGGGTTACATGTCACTATGCCAGTTAAGGAAGTCAAAAGAGAAATTGACATAAAACCACAACAATTGTCACCCATGGACAAGAATCTTACAAATTTGAAAGAGCAAGGTGAAACCTTTTTAGAAATACATTAGAGCATTGCATCTCATTCATTATTATTATTTTTAAAATCATACTAAAATTTTTTATTGTTTTCAATTAAATGATATATTTTTTCTCTGCTTCACTCACAAACAATCATAGCCATTCTATATAATATAAGAAATACACTTATAAAAATATAAGAAACGAGATATGAATGCTCTTAGTCATTCTAGAAGATAATTTTAAAGGTAGAAATAAAAGACTGCTAAACCTCTAATCCAACCAACCTATCAATTAAGATATTAATAGCATAGCAATATAAATATTAATCATAATCTATTTTTAATCTATGTATGAACAATTGGATACACAAATTAACTAATAATCTTTGTTTTTGCTATTGTTTAGTATTCAAGAGAACTACGAAAGATACATTAGTGACATTACACTGAAATATCTCAAGGTTGAAGAGACTGTAAAGCGTCGTGAACAAGAGAATGAATTATAGAAAAATTTAGTAAAAAGAAACATTCAAGTTTGAATTTAAAGGGATAAAAAATGAAAATGTAAAAAAATGCAACTCAATTTTATAAACAAGACAGAAGCTTTAAAAAGAAAACAAGAATTAGGGGTTTTTGTTGCAACACAATCCCAACAACTAAAATTTGAAAATGCTTTTAGTTTCGTTCAAATGCAAATACTATCAAGCAAAAGGTACAATTATATTTGTTTTGTTTTATACATGTAGATATCATGATTTTTTTTAACATCATAAACTTTATTTTACAAACATAAGGATACATTATTTGCATACTCCGTATATGCTTAATTGCTTTTGTTTCTTGGAGTTTTTTCTAGATCGAACGCCTAGTTAGACATATTTCTATTTTGCAAAAGCAATAAGCATACACAAAAAGTCATGTCTAAAAGTAAAAGTTAGATAAGTGAAGTTGAGTGTCAAACAAAATTCTTATAAAATAAAGATTAAAATGCATAAAACTTTAAAAAAAATTCAACATTTAAAAAGAAAACCAACGAGTCAACCAATTTCCAATGTGTAAGAATATCTAAATAAATTTGACAATGTCTATGGAAAGTATATTATGCCTTAACTTGCATCTTTCACAATGATGCGTTCGACACTTGGTTATATATTTGAATGTGTATGTGTGAATCACTCAAAGCCCACAATGAAGCAACATTATCATAAGCTTGCTTAAAGATCAAATTCTTCATCAAATAAAATAAAATAGTTGCATAAATCAAGAGGTCTTTAAAGGTTGTAACGGGGCTAGTGTTAAAGGTATGGATTTTGGTGATAAAGAGGCTAAAATGTTAAAAATCCGGAATCGGTAGACGCTAATTGCGAACAACTATAAAACATAAAGAGAATACACAAACTAACATAAACTAATACAATATACATATAATGAGCTACCATAATGGTTTTCCATTATAACATACAAAATTGCTCATTTTTAATTAATTTCTCCTAAAACAAACGAAGAAAATAATGCAATCTTTTTTTTTTTCTTTTCTTGTTCTCTTCTTTTTTTTTTTTCTTCTTTTTTTAGAAATATAACATATACTATACTAATAGAACAATAAACACAATTGTTCTAAACATAATTACAACTAGATAACATAAGTAAGACAACTAGCAAATCCGGATTTTAACACGAGGATAAAAAGGAAAAAGGCTATTTGGATAGTTAGATTATAAAAGATGGTGAAACAATAAACACGACGGTTGAGCTCAACAAGGGTGATTAAGGGTGATGATCGGGTATGAAAAGAGAAATGAAAAAGGGGGTACACAAAGTAGGTTTTCCTAATGCCTCTATCATATTCATGCAACAACTTAGTTTATGGTCTTGAAATGAATCACCTAAGCAAGTTATAAAATGATGCAACATTCGAGCCACTCTATAATTAACAAAAACATGAACATGTGATATATATTGAAGAGACAATGCTCGAAAGGCACAAAAAATTAACTCACAGAAACGGAGGTGGTGGGAATAAATGCAAACTTTGGCGTAAAAATTTTTGTGATTTTTTTCGTGACTTTTTTGTAACTATTTCAAAGGGGTAAAATCTAAGCACATTGTCGTGACTTTTGTGCGACACTTACACTTGCTATAAGTTCAGCCTTTTACCTAAATATATTAACAATTCTAGCGATTATAACGGAGTTGCAATCTCATAAAGAAAATGTTGCCTTATATTGCTATGAAGAGAAGTTTACAAGTGTGTTACCAAGACATCGAATGTATGTTTGGGTGCCTGATAAAAAAGACCACATCATCTATTTATAGTTTTATACTACTTGACACTAGTTCTAGATTCTTCTTAATCTAGACATTTCTTTGATTATTTCATACAATTATTCTAGAAAAATTTGAAGTCTATAACTTTATGGATGTTCCTATGGTTTCTTCAGGATTGGTTTAGCCATTCCTGAGATTAATCTAGACCTTTCTAAGCTAGCGATATTGGATTAGGCTTGTATATGCAATGTTTTCTGAATAATCATGGCAACCCATGTTGCTTCTTGGATGCTTTCGAAAGCTCGGTAATTTGTCATAGCAAACTTTGAAATTTAGGCATGACATGACATTCTCCACCACGTAAATCCACAACATCCTCGTCGAGTATTTTATGCGTCCTATGGGTAATCTTCACAAGTTACAAGAAGGGTAGTGTTTTTCCTCAACGTTTAGGATCTGTCTTCGTGGTTGCGAGCTACACTTCATCATTTTTAATGATGTATAAAGTGTTTAGGAATGCTACTAGAACGAATTTTGCTTTTTGAAAGAGTCCATCCTAAGCACGATCTCGTAGTTGTCTAACAATTGACTTATTGCCTTGAAATTTTCTGATCTTAGCCTTGACGCACCATGATATACCTTCAATTTGCTTGGCGTTACCATTTGTAGCTTTAAGCAGCGCTTCTTTCATGGTGATCTTTAAACCAAGTCTTTTAACTACATCATTTGAGATATAAGTATGGCCCCGAGTATCAACTAACACCTTTGCAAGTTGTTAGTTTACTTCAATGTTCCTGATCGATGTCGAAGTACCAATCAAATAAAATGTAAAATGTGTTCCTATTCACCTTAACTAGTTAGGGTAAGTAGGGTTGTCGATCCTCGTGGAATTAGTGGTCGGTGTATTGCGAATCGATTTATATGAAAACAAATAATCGAATTACTGAATTACTGAAAACTAGTGCCTCTTGGCTGTAAAGATTGGATTTTTAATATGATTATCAAATTAACTAAGAAAACAAATTGGAAAGATTCAAACTTGATTAAGAAAACAATTATAAGAAAAAGCAATCAACTTCGGATCTAGGTTTGGTTTTCAGTAATCGTTTAATTTAACTTGATGGAAAATCCTTAATAGGGATTCTAAACGTGTAATGATTAAGTGGTATCAATAATCAAGACTTAATAGGTCTTAATACACAATACCAATTCAATTAGAAACCGAAACTTGCAATCATGTAATTCCCAGAAAATTAAATGACATTCAATAAAGGTTAACCAAAATCATTGTTTAAATAATCAAAACACAAGTTAAACTTATAAAAGAACTTAATAGGTTCTAAAGTTTAATCCCAACAAAGCTAAACATAGACAAAAACCTAATCACTCAAAACCTAATACCCGAAGTCGATCACGAGAAGTTTAGCCTTGCATCTTCATGGATTCGGCAACAAAATCGGATTGGAACATGGATTTGATGGATTGGAATGAGTTGGAGAAGTGGAAGAATCCTCAAGAATGGCCAAAGTTCGTTCCTTTTTGCTCCCAATGCGAATTAGAGTTTTGAGAATTGATAATCCCCTTTAAATATGTGCAAAATCCGGAGAATTCTACCAAAATTAAGTAAACGACGTAAGTTACGTCCTTAGGGACGTAATTTACGTCCTCCCCCTTAAATACGTGCTCAGCCTCTGTCTTACGTCCTAAAAACTGCTGTTTTTAAGAAAGGACGTAGTTTACTTCCTTTAGGACGTAAGTTACGTCGTATGCTCATTTTGCACCAATTTCTTCATTTTTTTCATCTCTTTTCATCCATATATCATCCAATCTTCGTGCAACCCTTAAATATATCATTTAAGCTCAATAAACCTGCAATTCAAACATAAAACAAAGTGACTACGCTCGATAGAAAAATAACGTTAAAAGCATATATTTAAACGCTTAAAACACATACAAACATGAACGTATCAGTTCCTCATCTTCATGTTCATATAGTTGCCCGTTGTCTTTGTTGGATAAACTTTATTTGCTTGGTGTCTGAGCATTACCAAGCACCTTCCT
The DNA here is from genome assembly GCA_025506415.1 of Flaveria robusta. NCBI lineage: Eukaryota > Viridiplantae > Streptophyta > Magnoliopsida > Asterales > Asteraceae > Flaveria > Flaveria robusta. The sequence continues at coordinate 17,061,038 of CM046469.1, read as the reverse complement.
TCTTTTGTAGTTAAGGCATTGAGAACTTAAAGTTGCATTGCTCCTAAACAAACCTTCTTGTTCTTGTAGGATACTTCATCGTTCCTTGTGACCATCGTGCCATGCTTCATTGCACAACCAGGAGCATTATGTGGCCAACACATAAGAAAAAACCCTTGTTCGTGAGACTGATCATTATCGTATCTTGATGGTTTTCATGTTTCCACCTTTCGAACAACATTAGGCTTGACTCCTCCACTCTTTTCATCATCACTCTCCTTAGTCACAGGCTTGCATGATCGTCTTTCTCTAAGATTAATCAAGTCCCTATTTGTTTGAGCTCTTGTCAACGGATTCCAGCTGCACGCTCAACATTTACCAGTAAACAGCTTTTTTTAGTTTAATGAACGAATTCAACTCAAGCTTTGATGGTGTACGTATCTTGCTCGATGTCCATACTCCTACGTCTCCACCACATTAATGAAGCTGTGTCTTTAAGATACATTGTGGTCGTCTTGATTTTTGGTGACGTCATCCAAGACGTATACCCGACCCAAAAACTGCTCCATTTCCCAAACAATATCATCAACTGCTCCGGCTTCTTGTTTGCCAACAAATGATAATGATCTGGGAACTAGTTCTGACCTCGTACTTACTTTACCCTTTAAGTCCATTAGGCCGTCCCTATGTCAAGTATTGTAGACATGGTAAAATATGAAGCCATGTAACATTCTGCAATGATATTCTTGTTTTTATAGAAATAATATTTAAGTTACAAACCAATAAACCAAATAAAAATATTAAATAAAAAGCAAAAAACAAAATCAGTAAACAAACATTTGCATTTAAATATTACTAATTATCAAATTAAGGTTGTATCAATGTTTGTACTATGAGCTGTGTCTTTAAGATACATTATGGTGGTCTTGATTTTTGGTGACGTCATCCAAGACGTATACCCGACCCAGAAACTGCTCCATTTCCCAAACAATATCATCAACTGCTCAGGCTTCTTGTTTGCCAACAAACGATAATGATTTGGGAACCAGTTCTGACCTCGTACTTACTTTATCCTTAAAGTCCATTAGGTCGTCCCTATGTCAAGTATTATAGACATGGTAAAATATGAAGCCATGTAACATTCTGCAATGATATTCTTGTTTTTGTAGAAATAATATTTAAGTTACAAACCAAAAACCAAATAAAAATATTAAATAAAAAGCAAAAAACAAAATCAGTAAATAAACATTTATATTTAAATATTACTAATTATCAAATTAAGGTTGTATCAATGTTTGTACTATGAGCATTATACTTGTAGATAAATTTTGTTTTTTTATCTTTTTTAAGTTGTAAATACTTTTACATATTTTACATTTTAACCCCTGTAATTTTTCACTTTCAACTCCTTTTCATCTTTTAAAATTTATCCGTTCACATTTTAGTCTAACTTTTGAGTGTTAACATGTCGTAGCGTGTGCATGTTGTTCAACGTTGTTACGTCTATTTTTTTCATTTAATGGCTCCATCGCAACGCGGGTCCTAGATCAATTTAGTTATTGTTTTTAATGTTTTACGTGTCACGTGCGTGGTTCGATGTTTTTACACCTACTTTGCGTTCGGTTTTATTTTTTCGTTTTTATTTATTCTTGAACACGAGTTTTTTCAGTGTTGGTGGTCGCTAACGGTGGTGTGACATTGGGGTTACTTGACACGGTTTTACGCCCCCCCCCCCCCCCCCCCCCGGGCAACGCGGGGGGCTTAGTACTTGTTGGACACATTTAGCAACTATGTAAGTGTGAAGATAGTAGACCATTTTCTATTTATCCTTACCTCTTCATATACTATATTAAATAGCAACTTTAGTGCTACAATGACTTTTGTGGTTTTAACTTTTGGTCACAAAGGTTTGTTTGTTTTTTTTTTTTTTTTTTTTTTTTTTTTTTTTTTTTTTTTTTTGGCATTTGATTTGTGGTAAAATGCTTTTTTGGTTTTGGTTTTTTTTTTCTTTTTGGCGTTTTATTTGTAAATCAAGTGAAGTGCTACAATGAATTTTTGTATTTTTGTTTTTTAGCCACAAAAGTTTAATTATGGCAACAAACATTGGTGAATTGGTATTTTGATGGTGTGAGGTGTTATAACAAAGTTTTATGTTTTTGCTTTTTGACCACAAACTTTTTTTTGCATCAAACATTAATGGTGATTTTTTTTGTATCGTAGGCTATAACGAGTGCAGTTACTATTGCGATACTGCAACAAAGCAAACCGATTATGAACGAACATCATCGTTGTTGGTATAGACATTATCAGAACTGGTGTCGGTATTTGTTTTTATGATTTCTGATTAACCGAGTCAACAACAAACAAATTAACATCCGTAAGACAAGGGAAAGCAACCAAACTCCCGCTAGTTTTAGTGAATTACAAATTTGGAACCTATTCTATATCTTACGTTACAAGTTTTAATTTACATGTAATTCCATTCCACTTTTTATTTAAAAGCCAACTTATACGATTATTGTGACCAGATTTTATGCATTACCGGATTCATTAGTACTACGCTCAAGGTTGTAATCCTAATGATCATTGACCCCTTTCTTATTATTTAACCAATAAAACATTCACTCATGTTTGTTTTTTAATTTTTTACAAATCAGTATGGGAGAACTAAGTATAACGTGCATACTTAACATATACTTCAATTTTAACAAAAGCTTAAATGGGTCGGTTCGCGGGTTGCCGGGTAAACCCCCATACAAACCTAGAAATTCGATACAAACCTGAAAAAGACACGAACTAGAAATTTGCGTTAAACATACTAACACAAATATATTATGTGTATTCACGGGTTGACATAAACATGACACGTGTAACTTGAAGAAAACTTGAGTTTAATTTTTGACATATTAATACTCAAAAATTATATAATCTACATTCAAAAGTACAAAAATATAACAAATTTTACGTTTAAATTACATTTTACCTTTTTTTCTTTTTTAACTTTAAAAATTTGACAAAAAAATCTACCTAGTTTCAAAAAGTAAATTTCACAAAAATGGGTCAATCAACGTAGCATTTAGATTGACCTAAACAGCAAAACATGGTCCATTTAGTTAAATATTCTTATGGCTTCAGTCTAAAATAAACTTGAACTCATTTGGATTAAATTCAAGCTCGTATTTTATAAATTTAATTAGTGTAAAAAATTTACGGCTTTGTAGAAATATAATTTTCTACTTGCATGTGATAGTGATGCATATAATCTTTGTTTTTTTATAAGGCCTTAGTCATAAGAAGAATAATCAGATGCTATCTTAGATTAACACGAACATGTAATCCGAAAGACTATACCATATATTATACTTTTATAGAGCCGCAATTGGGAAAGCGATGACACATAGAAACCAACAGACATGATTCATTCCTAGCATTTGACTTTATTTGAAACCTAGGGTATCATCCTATAGGCTTTTAGCATCCCCACCCAAAATATAGCTATAAATAAGGTTTGTATATGCTTTAATTTATAAATTACCTATATATATAACTTTTTAGTAACATTTATAGCATTTTGAAGCAAAAAAAAAACCCTATGTACAAGAAATGTGTGCCTCAAAAGGATTTTTTTTTCAAAAAATAATGTTTTTCTTTGCTTTTTGTACACCATGCATCTTATGTCACAAAACACGCTAGCATTCGCCTTAAGAGTCGCCTTGCGCCTAAATGCGCTTTATAACCAACGTATTTAGATTTATTTTCAAAAACTAAGTAGCATAAGACAAATCTACTCTCATCTGTGTGTTTTTGTTTGAACGGATAATGATCACTTATGGCCGTAACCCACTCGATCATCTTTATATACCGAGAACGAACTCGAGACCATCATCCCGTGGTTATTTATGTAATTTGAGTAGAATCCAAATAATAATAAATAAGATTCTCTCCGCGTGAGCCCCCAAATTAATTTGACATTCACACAGTACGCAACAGTCAATCAGTCATGGCGAATTGAATGATTCAAAGGCCACATGAGGAAGAAGATATCAACATCCCTTCAAATCTTCAATTCACTTTGACTTCTTTCTCATTTCTTCATCAGGTAACCTTTTGAATCTCACTTTCCTTTCGATTTCTGTCGTAAGCTATGTTAAAAGATATCGAGAGTCTCTCTACTGATGGTGTTAACGGACGTCAAACCTCTGAATCCAAGCTAACACAGCTGAAATCCGAGGGAAATCAGTGGAATTCAGATGATAAATTCGGGGTTTCTGATAAGAATGATGGTGTTTGTAGAAATTCAGACTCCAAACCCTCGAAATTAGGGGTTTCTCAGGAGTTGACTTTGAGCTATCTTTGTGATAATTCTAAGTTAGGTCAGAATCCATCTGATAACGGTAGGAGTATTCTGAATTCGTTTGATAAGTTTAAGGGGAAATTAGTTGTTTCTGAGGATCATGGGAATCTTAATCAGGATGAGAGTAGGTTTGTAGAGAGAGATTTTTTGCAGTTGTCGGAGAATTCTTCGAAAAGGGAGGTTGAAGATGATGAAAGCTACGGAATGAAGAGAGATAAGAAGCCGAAGTTAGAAACTCTTGATCTGTCTCTAGCTTTGCCTGATACTTCCATGTCTTTGGCTGCATCAAACCGGGTTCAAGATGGTGATCCGTCTGTGAGTTTGAAGCCGACTATGAGCCTGCAGTCGTTGGGGAGGTCGAATAGCAACAATACTCAAACTACTTTCTCTAATGATTTTACAACAGGTTCGATGTCGTGTTCATTTTCACATCAGTTTTCACATAACCCTAGTTGCTCCATGACTCGAAATTCAACTGAGAATTATGAGTATTCGATGGGCAGTCATAGAAGAGACTGTGACCAGATTTGGAACGGTGGGGAGGGGACTAATGGGTCGGTTCATAGTCGGTTTAGGCCTGTTGGTGATGGAGGTGTCGCGTTGGTGCAAGGGAATCAGACCAACTCTGACAGTAATATGTCGCTTTTCCCGTCGGAACTGCCAGCAAGGATGAAAATGGACACACAATCTGGTGATTCGAGGGGGAAAGCTTCTGAGAATACAAAAGGGTTAGAAAGTTTGGATTTTGGGCGTTCACGTAAGCTTTCTAGACCTGAAAGAATTCTTAGAGAAGTTGTATCCGAGTCTGTTCAGACAATGGCTCAGATATTTCAAGAGCTTCCCGATGAAACATTTGAATCCACAAAGGAATACTTGAAGAAACTGATCTCAGTCCCAGAAAAGAGAGACGAATTGGTTGGATTACAGCTACGGCTTCTGAGAAGATCTGATCTTACAAGTGAAACACTTTCAAAAGCAAATAAAAACCAACTTGTACTCTTGGTTTCTATAAAAATGGGTCTTCAAAGCTTCTTGTCAGTCCAAAGTCGCCTTCCAGCAAATGAACTAATTGAGATTTTTCTATTAGAAAGGTGTAAGAATGTGAATTGCAAACGACTATTGCCTGTTGAAGACTGTGAGTGCAAGATTTGCTCGACAGAGAAAGGATTTTGTAGTGAGTGTATGTGTCCTGTTTGTCTAAACTTTGACTGTGCCAGCAATACCTGCAGTTGGGTCGGGTGTGATGTATGTTCTCATTGGTGTCACGCGGCCTGTGGTATTCAGAAGAATCTAATAAAGCCCGGCCCAAGCTTAAAGGGACCCACAGGCACAACAGAGATGCAGTTTAATTGTCTTTGTTGTGGTCATGCTTCTGAAATGTTTGGGTTCATTAAGGATGTTTTCAGGTCTTGTGCAGATCAGTGGGGTTTAGAAATATTGATTAAAGAGCTTGATTGTGTTAGGAAAATCTTTAGGGGGAGTGGAGATTTTAAGGGGCAAAAGCTTCATCGTATGGCTGGAGAGTTGATATCAAAACTTGAGAGCAAAGTAATGTCCCCTTCAGATGCATGCATCACCATCCTTCAGTTCTTCAACTGTAAGTTTCAAAATGCATTCTCTTTATGGATTTTAGTTCATGTATCATGAGATATTTTGTTTTTCATCACTTTGGTGTGTGGGTGTGTCTCTTATTAGTTCTTACTATTATGTTAGTGAAGAAAGAATACAACTTATTGATAGGTGTTGCATTTTTGCCAAATTAATTTAGTTGTTAATCTAAAATCCTTAATTGTTCTGCACCCTCTTTGTCTCTCTGGAGTTTTTATCCCAACCCTGTGGTTTATTGAGGTTCAATTAGGTTGGATTTTAATGATCTTGAAATGCTACCTTTTAACCTCATGAACACTATACTACCTCTATCACATGAAAATGACAAAACCTTTTGATTTTGGATTTGTTAAACGTACCTGCTTGCTCGTTATAAGCATGGCAAGTAAATTGATCGTTTTGGGTTGGGTCAATATGGTTCCTCTATTTTGATCTTACTGCAATTGTGTTATATAATTTTGGGAGTAACAATCATCATTACTTGCCATTATCATCACTATAATTTATAAGTCGCTGCTATTGATTCTTTGTTGAAATCACCTCTTTGCCCATTATCATCATTACAATTTACAAGTTATTGCTATTGATTTTTGTTACACCAGGTTTCTTCATTTTTAATGTTGTTCTTTGAGAAAATTGCAAAAATAGTCCCTGTGGTTTGATCATATTGCAAGTTTGGTCCCCAGATTTTAAAAATTGCAAATTTAGTCCAAACATTTGGAAGTTTGTTGCAAATTTAGTCCCCACCGTTAGTGTCCGTTAGTTTTTAACGATCTGGGGACTAAATATGCAATATGATAAAACCATAGGGACTAATTGTGCAATTTGCTCTAAAAATTAAAAAAAAAAAACTGAAAATCAAATAAAATTTAAAAAAAATTAAAATCAAACATAAGAATTTTTTAACCTTTATTCTATTTTTTAACGATTATTAGATTTCTTTATTAACGTTTATTAGAATCTTTTAATTTTTAATTTTTAATTTTTAATTTTTATTTGATTTTTTTAGTTTTTTTTTAATTTTTAGAGCAAATTGCATAATTGGTCCCTATGGTTTGATCATATTGCATATTTAGTCCCCAGATCGTTAAAAACTAACGGACACTAACGGTGGGGACTAAATTTGCAACAAACTTCCAAATGTTTGGACTAAATTTGCAATTTTTAAAATCTGGGGACCAAACTTGCAATATGATCAAACCACAGGGACTATTTTTGCAATTTTCTCTTGTTCTTTTAGTTATTTAATGTTATGTTAGTTGCTTGATTGATAATCCAACATGTTTTCTAAACCATATCCATGGTCAAACATTGTCCATTTCACATGGAAAAGGAGTATGATTTTTTTTTCATTTCATTGGTATTAAAGAATCCGTTTTACAGCCATAGATGCAGGTGGGATGTCTGAGTTTCCCCCTTCCAATCCGTCCTTAAAAGATCCAATTCCACCATCAAAACCCCATCAACCCTCATTGTATAACACAGGTCCATCAAGTGGCAGAGCAGCCAGTCCTCATGACAACAGTCTCAGAGCTCTTCCGCAGATGGTGAATACCGATAAGATGATAATTGAGGACGAATGGACTGTAAAATCATCAAAAAAGGATGCCTTTGACAGCGTGGAGAGCCTTGTGAGAATAAAAGAAGCTGAAGCGAGAATGTTCCAGAACAAAGCTGATGAAGCAAGAAGAGAAGCAGAGGGGTATACGAGGATGATCAGAACAAAGATCGAGAAATTGGATGAAGAATATATGGAAAAGATAGCCAAATTAAACCTACGTGAAACTGAAGAAGAAAGAAAGAAGAAAGCAGAAGAGCTTAAGGCTTCAGAGAATGATCATCATGAGTACTATAAGATGAAGATGAGAATGCAAGCTGAGATTGCTGGATTATTGGAGAGAATGGAGAAAACTAAACAGCAATGGGTGTGACTTAAACCTTAAAGTATAGGTCTTTTTTGTCTTCTCAGACTGTTTCATGAAAACTGAAGGCTTGAATATTGATCATTGTGATCTTGCAGGATTTTGAGGTATTTTTTAATCTATCTTTCCTTTAATTTTTTGGGTTTTGATGGCTTTGGTTTCGGGTTTTAACTTGTAATTCATCTTTTAATTTGATTGGTAAAAGGATTGTTGACATATTTGGATACTTTTGAATCTGAAATTACAGTACTTTAATGGTTACTGCTGCTTGTTTATGGCGTTTTTAATCGGTCTTGTTAAGGGACCATCATTTTCGCCTAGGCGTTTGTTCATGAAGTGTCAAAATATATTAAAATGCTCTGTTAAAAATTATTTTTATTTCAAAATCTTTTTCTCACGCTTAGTGTTCAACCAAATCATATATCAAGCAACTCACAATACAATTTAAACAACTTGGGCCATGTGTTGTAAAAAAGTGCCCAAGTGAGGTTGTTGCGCTCCAGACGAATGCAGTTGATCGGTGTACCAAAGGTGCGCCTGACTCAGAGGAGGCGCGAGGCGGCAAGCTTCAGTGACTTTACATCATGGGTAAAATTTGATTACTTTTCTGGGCCAAATGTATTTATTGTATTGTGTTTTTAATTTGGAGGGTAAATGAGCATTTTTTTTAAATATTTTCTAGCTTCTATTTTTATGGCCTAACTGTCCAAACATGAAGAAAACACAAGCCATCTCATAACAGATTAATAGTTATGTGAAATCGTCTCTGCACTAACCAGTAAAATACATTGATTTTAACCATTAAAATCATCTCTTACCTGAAGACAAACACTCGCGCTTCAGCAGCTCATCGGCTACTATTCTCATACTCGTATCCTTAAGTCATCTACTCTACTCATCTCCTTGAGTTCTGATGGTTGTCGTAAGTGACTTTTCTCTCTCTTTTCAAGCGTTGTGTTTCACAATTAACAACATTAACTTTTAGCTCTTTTCTCACAATTAACAACATTAACTTTTAGCTCTTTTCTCTTTATTTTTATACGTTGATTGCAGTAGACCTAATAAGTGGTTATTTGAATCAGAACTCTTGATTAAACAAACAAAAGGTTTTGCAATGTAAAACAAATTCGTAGCATTGTTTCATCAAGACCTAATGGTCGAATTAAGGTGGTTGATATGTGATCATCGTGTTTAATGTTTATTTTGGTTTCTTTATTGTTTGTTTAGGTAATAACATGGAGATGAACATCCCTGCGATCACCATGTTTGTACCTTTAATTCATATTCCCAATAACTCCAACTTTCAAAAACTCTAAGGATCTCATTGATCTTCTCACCTCGTTTTAAATTAAAATTGCACTTCTCGCTAGTAAACTTTGTTTGTTCTCTGACTTTCATTAGTTTCAATCGGTTTGTTCTAAATTTAGGGATCTATAATTTTAAAAATTGTTGTAGATGCATCAGTTGTTCCTGTATTACTACTCCACAGAGGACTAATTGTCGCCTTTTTCTATTTACGAATTTCTTTTGACTTATGTTGGACTTATACTCAAGACTTCAAATCCTGATTGTCATCATTAGTTGTCAAGTTCAATTGCACTGATTCATAGATTTGCCCATTTCTATATGTACATGAAAACTTCTCTGATTAGCCCCAAGGTGTAAGCAAATGCCTCAAGCCATACACGTCTCGCCAGATCAATAAATTTGACCCCCAATTAGGCTCCCACATGATCTCTAGTGTCGCTTCATTGACAAGCTTTGACTCCAGCATCAGAGCTTACAAGAATAAGATGTGCATCTTCGTGCTACCCATACAACTCATTTGAACTACGTGAACCATTAATCGCTCATTGTATGAAGATGAAGCCTGTTAAACTGTGAAAGTAAGGGTGAGCAAGAATGAAATGGCAATGATGCACAAGGCTAGAGAAGACGACATGGTGGGGTGATATTAGTTTAATTTTCTATAATATGTAAACGGAGATTAATAAAGTAAAGTTAAAATTTTGTTATAATTTTTTATGTTAACATCGACGATCAAGTGTCTAAGATATTTTTCATGGCAATCTTAACAAAAATGATTTGAGGTGGTTAGCATGTGATCATTATGTTAGCTTTCAAGCTAGTCAAATGGTTAAATAATAAGATCTTAAAGTTTAACCTACACTTAAAACCATTAATAAATAATCATATTATAATAATTTAACGTGAATTATCTGATGTTGTTAGCATGTTATCATCATATTAACTTTTCAAAAAATCATATGCCTAGGGAATGAAACCTCAAACTCTAGCATGCATCTGTTTATAAGCGTCAAGATCACATATATATTGTTATCATCAACTAAGTGGATTCAAGTCCAAGTGAATGCTTCCTATCTGATTATTGTTCTAACCAATTATTTGTATTTTATCTTTATATCATTTGTATCTTATCAATCAACAATCTTAATCAATTGGCTAAACAATGATGAGGCTATTATCATTGAGCTATCGTATCCTTTGATCGATTCTTGGTTAAGACCATAACTATACACATAGTCATATGCACTTATCTATATGTGTATGGATTAGCATTATGGTAACAATTATTTTTATAAATTTAAAACTTATACTATGTTTGAGACTTTGAGTAGATGATCCCATAATTTTCAATGACAGTTTCTCAATCACAAAGTTGCAAACATCAACTCCATAGATCCCTTTGTTTGAAAACATAAACTAGAATCACTCATAACTTGAAACTTAAACAGAATTAGATTATTAAACACAGAAAAAAGGTAACATTAAAGGTAACAAGTCTGTTATCACTAAGATTCAATTGCAACACCATACAAATCCATATCAAGTTACTATACGAACTTCATCATTCTAGCGCATAACATAAACTTCGATCATGCACACATGCTAAAGATCGACATGGTTTGGGTGATTGCTGATAATTAATAAGATTCATATCATAGGTTTTACATTGCACTATGTTTGAATCCAGAGCCACTCCACTTGTGTAGTATGTTGCCAAAAATATCATAAAATGTCACATGAACTTCATTTTCAGTTACTTCTGCAGCCATGAAACCCTGCCCGTCGTAAAAGAACTTCATTTCATTAACGTTCCATTGATTGATATCGCCACGCCATGCCTTAGAGCCACCTCCGCTCGTTAAAAACTGAATCTGACTGCGTGCGTAGACATTGTTTTTTTAATCATTTAGTCAAAGTGGTATTTTATAGTACATGTAAACACATAGGAAAAATATAAGTTTACCTCTTTGTAATATGCTGCAAGCAATGATCATGCCCATTTATGTATAGATTCACCTTATTTTCCTGAACAAGAGTTAAACTTTTTATAGGACAATGTCATGCTTACAACTTTTACATTCGAAAGACATTGGTATTAGACGATGATCAATTTACTGCAAATGAGTCAATTTATGTCATATTTTATCAATAACGATTGAGGTTGTTAGGATAGAAATATTGTTAAATGTATATAAATATATAACGATTGAGGTTGTTAGGATAGAAATATTGAAATATTGTTAAATGGATTGAAAGTCATCCACTAATCCAAATAGTATTTAAAAAGAGCTATTAACTAACCATTTTTAGCTAACCCTGACAAAATACTCTATTGAGATTCATAGTATATATTTTGATTTGAACTTATTTTTTCGTCTTGCACAACTGAACCCGACCCAACCCAACCCGTTTGGCACGCTTACATTTTACTATTGATACTAGTTGGTCAAATTCAAACCATTATATTGAAATTTTATTTCTCTATTAATTGTAGCAGGCAAATTGGATTTTTATAATCTAATTAAATATTGTCCATTGACAGTTAAAAATCTATACTAATAATTTGGCTAGTGACAATTCTAACTTACATTTTGTTACTAGTGACGATTCTAGCAACATAATCTATCTACTCTTGATTTGCACTCAATTTCACTCACAATAATAATTATAAACGAAACGAAAAACGTGCAAGCCAAATCCAGCGAAAAATAAATACAAATCGAGTGTGAATATATGGTTATTGTGCTATTAAGATTGTCATTGATAATAAATCTAAAAGTTAGAAGAGTTACTAGTGATATTATTAATGGGAAATTATTATTGTTCAATAGATAATAGTTTTAACCGTTAAAATTTGTAAATAGTTGATAATGATGAATATAGCCATACCATAAGAATGGGCAAAAGTTTGTCCACAAGCTCTTGAGTATTGCCATGGTGACCAGCACTGAATATTGCATGATGACCTACCACTATTTTCCATTTGGATTTTGATTCTTTTAAAGCTGCATCCACATCCTGCATATATGTAATTAACCATTTTCATGTCCAGATGGATGAAATAATTTTCAAAATTAAAAACTTGTAGAGAATATTATATAACATATAACTTTTTCATTAAAATAATATTACACAAATGGTTTCTATGGTTTAATGATATTACAATTTTGATCCTTAGATTTTAAAAATTACTAACTTAGTTCAAACATTTGACAGATGGTTGTAAATTTATTTTCATGAATCCTGACACCTGATTTATTATAATCTGAATATGATAAATAATGATGAAAATATACTAGTTTCTATGAGTTTTGGAGAAAAGATTAAATAAATTGTCAATCAAAATAAAGCTAGCTCATCGCAAGATATACCAGCTAATTAATGAAGTAATGATTAACAAAAAATTAACATTTGCACCATATATTCATTTTTACCTTACTTTCGAGATCAATTGTAATCTTTTACCGTTGGTACTTCAAATGTAACCAACTAATTGATTTAAATCACCTTTTGAGTCACTTTAAAATATTCGGTTTTGGACTAAGGTTTTGTCTTACCAATGTATTGTTACAGATAAATGGGTAACTATTTTAAACAGTTAGATTATTATACGTTAGAGAATAATATAATTAAGTTTTACTTTAATTTCTCACCTTTAAAAGATTAGAAAGATACTGTTCTCTTGGAAGCACACCTCTCCAATCATAGTCATGCTCTGACTCCGTAAAATATTTGTCTTGAAAAGGTGTCGTATCCACAAAGAAGAATTCAACATTTCCTGCATGTGTAATAAACCCCATAAAAACTATATATGGATATAATATATATATATATATATATATATATATATATATATATATATCTTTTCACCTATATATTATTATTACATAAACATTTATAAACAAATTATATTTATAAAAAAAATGTAAAATAAGGTACGTACCAGCATGCAGAATAAAAGATCTCATGCAAAACCATTTGTTATCCCTTTGTGTGAGGACTGGACTCAACTGTGCCAACACATTACCCCTGTAGTCATGGTTCCCCAACACTATATATAAAATCAAATCTAGGTTAATTAGCTTTTTACTTTTGAAAATATATAAAAATTATATAGGTTTAGAACTTACGTACCCGCATACCATTGTTTCTGTAAGCTTGGGGCAGTGTAGATATTAGTAAACGAGTCATAAAATGCAGGATCGTCTACGTCAACTAAACCATCGTCGTAGAAGTTGTCACCTGTGGAAATGATGAACTTGACATCCATTTTCTCCCCCACCTTGCCCATCTGAATAATGTATGTATGTATTTTAGAATCTTGCATCAAAACAATAAATTAAATATATGAATATATATATATATAATATTTCTAATACAAGCACGACAAAGCAACACCGATGATATTATTATTATTAATGATATAATAACTAATTTCAACTATTTCCTTTTTATCTCTTTCATTTATAAAATAGTTTAACCATGATGCATCATGATATGACCTCAAGAATATGTAATACGGTTAAACCATTTTTTTAGGAAAACTCATAATCCACTTATTTTAACCATATAATGAGTCTAACATGATTTGAATCGTGACATCTTTTATAGAGTGGAGAAATGGTAACAGGAGGATGTTCTATTAGACACGGTTAAATATATAATTAATAGATAACTTTAAATAATGTATTTAAAGCAACTTTTTAAAGTTACTTTAATCCTTAGTGAAGAATTTTGACTTTCGAGAAGACACTCGAAGCATCCTTAGGTGGGCAGTTCACTTCTCATTTGGACTCACGATATTGATCAAAACAAGTGAGAAATATCTCATTAACTACCTGACACCTGTTATGCTCCGGATTGATGTAAGAATAGGTTGTTACTCCGTATATTATACGGAAATAAATAAAATATTAAATATTTATTAGTAAAAAGTTATTAATTATTAAACGATATTTTGATCAGATAATATATGATTAAATTAAGTACGAGAGATGATTATAAGTAATAAAAACAATAATATCATTTTTTTAAAATTTTGTTTTAAAACATTTCCTATTATTTTCAAAAAAAATTAACAATATGTTTCAAAACAAAACATTTTAAAAAATGACATTTTAAAAAATTTCCTTTTATAATTCCAAACTTTAGCTATTTTGATTTATAAAAGCTTTATTTTTTAAAAAACATTGATTTAAAATTTTTTTGTACTTTTAAGAAAGTGTGACGTTTTAGAAAAAGTTTTTATTTTATAAAAACTTTATTTCTTTAGAGATTACATTTACAAAAAGACCTTTTTCTTAATTTATTAAAAAAATTAATCTAAAAAAATAAAAAATATTATTAGTAGTCAGTATAATCTTAGCAAGAGCGTGAAGCGGAAAAATTAGAATCTAAATAAGTTGTAGAATTGTGCCAAGTATTTATCCAAAAATTTTCTTTTATTATAATAGATAGATTTGTTTAAGATATCACAACTACTTTCTTAAAAAATCAACATTGAATTGAATAGGTTTATGTCACCATCTTAAACGAAACAAGAGTAGTTAACTACGTTGTTAAAGTTATAAGGTCACTTTCCAATCTTGGGTTGATTAAACAAGAATCAAGTTTTTGTACTAATGTTAAAATGGTTTTGTTTTAGGTGTACATAAGATGAGGGGCTAAAGGCGATGTTGTACTAAAGTGTGAGGAGCTTATGTAAAGAGCTACTAAGGATTGTGCTAATTTTAAGTCGTGAAGAGGAGTAGAGGGGCTAATTTGTAATTTGAATTTGATCTAGAAAAAGGCTCATTTCATGAGGGAGCCTTCATTAAAAAATTAAAAAAAAAAAGAAGAAAAAAGCTCCATATACTAAATCACTCTCTAATCCTTCTCGTAAATTTCTTCCATTGCAACTCCGTTTTTTATATTTCCAGGGTTAAATCTTTAAAAGTTTATAATCATTGTCTTCTCACAAAGAAAGAGGTTAGATATAATAATATTATTATTATTTTGTATATATTGGTAAAGTTCCTTGAGTTGTTTTAATGTGTGGTTGTGTTTAGTTTCTATTAAAGCTTTGTTAAAAGAAATCTGTTTTAGACTTAAACTTTTTAACAATAATTTTGAATTTATAACAATCTACCTCGTATACAACTATATTATTCTTGTGTCTAATGGGAACGTGACAACTTTGTTTATGGTTACCCAAGTAGATACTTCCTAGGATGTCTATTGTTTGTCCCATACAAACATGTTTAATTGTGAAGTTTATCTTTTGTCAATAACCAAAACGTTAAAAACATGCTGGTAGTATTTGACATCAGACTTATTCTTTAAATGCAACACATTGTTATCAACAATAGAAAGGAGCACATAATTTATCAGTATGTATGTAAACAAACCACAATGGCAATATTATTTTCACAAAATTTAAATTAAATTAGCCTTTGTAAAGATGAATATGGCATGATGAATGTACCCATCAACATAGTCGTTATTAATTGATTGAAATTGTACTAATATATATGTGATGCAAACGAATACGAGTGCAAACTAAATACAAAAATGTTGAGTTAAGTTTTGAACTCTTTTAATACAATTAGCTGTGAGATTGAGATAATTAAACAATATTACCTGATAAGCGACATTTGATTGGTTGTAGAGTCCTTTTCTACCCCAATCTCCGACGACCAGAAATCTAAGAGATTCATCGGCTTTCACCGGATGTTCAAAGCGTTGAAGCTCCGCCACCGCCATAACCGCCACCGTTGCCACCACGTATAGAAGTAGATGAACGGTGGCAGCCATCGTTTATTAGATGGGAGTGAAGAGAGAGATGTGGGAGTCAAGCATGAAACATGCATATGAGGGGATTTATATATACTGTTGTTGAAAAAATTGAAAAATAATACTTTTCTCCATTTGATTAAAGATCAATTTATAAGATAATACTTACAAAAATGACAGTTTGTGTATCGTATCGTGATAATGTTATGATCAATAAAAGACAAAATAGAAAAAAAAAATCAAAGCAATAATACAACAAATTGCATTTTTGAAACAAGTATAAAATTTATCAAAAAAATTCCATTGGCCAATGGAAATCCAGCAAACCTACAAGTCAGTTGCTGTCAGTAAGATAATTTCGGGTATTTTACTAATAGTTTAAAACACTTAAAAATAAATAATAGTATATAATAATAAAAATATATTTATCAAACAATAATGACACTCTAACTAGATTAGCACTTGTAGGAAAATAAAATAAACTATGTCCTATTGTGTTAAAAACATGGTGTACGACACAATTTGTTCAGCATGACTATTGAAATAAACACAACGTATTTAATAAAACTAGTCCATTACCAGTCGCGTGTTGCGACGGCTTCTTACGCAGCATGATTAAATATAGACTACAATTGAACCGAGTCATTCCTGAACTAAGTTTACAACAAAACATAGAGTAACTCGAATCTATACCGTTGAATGAAAATGTATTATATTTGACTTGACTATTTTCCAAACAAATTTATGAAAAAACGTAGACCGACTCAAAACTTATATAAAAAAATACGTGCAATGGCGCCTTATGCGACGTGATAAAGTATAATTTATAATTATCTCGTCTCATTTCCGAACTAAATTTATATCGAAAAATAGAGTAATACGGAGCAGCATGATTAAATATAGACTACAATTGAACCGAGTCATTCCTGAA
This sequence comes from Flaveria robusta, assembly GCA_025506415.1. Taxonomy (NCBI): domain Eukaryota; kingdom Viridiplantae; phylum Streptophyta; class Magnoliopsida; order Asterales; family Asteraceae; genus Flaveria; species Flaveria robusta. Next base: position 17,044,165 of record CM046469.1, on the reverse strand, counting down.
CTAAGTTTACAACAAAACATAGAGTAACTCGAATCTATACCGTTGAATGAAAATGTATTATATTTGACTTGACTATTTTCCAAACAAATTTATGAAAAAACGTAGACCGACTCAAAACTTATATAAAAAAATACGTGCAATGGCGCCTTATGCGACGTGATAAAGTATAATTTATAATTATCTCGTCTCATTTCCGAACTAAATTTATATCGAAAAATAGAGTAATACGGATATATACCGTCAATGAAAGCATATTATATTTGACTCAACGCATTTCCAAACAAAACTTAAGTCGAAATGTAAACAAAATCAAAGCGTATTATATTTGACCTGACTTATTTTTTAACAAAATTTACATCAATTATGAAAACATTCTATATGACGCGATTCATTTCTATAAAAAAAATACATGCGTAGACGGACTCAAATTTATACCGACACATACATAAATATATGAACATAAGAATTTTGTTTTTTAAGTAAAAATTGTATAGGGTAACCCTAAACTTTAGAAACTTAAGGGGTAAAAATGACTTTTTATAAAGGTTTTAAACGAGCTGGGGGTGAAACTATAAATATGTAAACTTAAAGGGGGGAGTAAAGGTCTTTTAAGTCTATAGTAAATTCTAATTTATTTCACACGAACATAAACATGATTAATTAGCAGGTAACACGGTGTGACACATTTATTACAATTTAATAAAACAGGTTCGATGACACCAATTCTAATGGCATGGTATATTTAGAACGATTATCGGATATGAATTACTTAGCGGTTAACAAATAATGAGGAATAATTAACATAATAAAATAAAATTTATATATAATTACAATCTAAATAGTCCTTAAAAACCCAATAACATTTTTAAACATGTTATTCATGTCATAACAGATTAGATGAGTTGAACAATTTAGAGACATGATTTTCCTTTTAAACGGTCAACGAATACTTTTAAGCCTGGTCACCCGCGTATACCCATTGGCGAAAGGCCACCTAGCCCGTGAACACAAACAACACTGGTGACCCGGTCCGCCCACCATTCTAAGGAAAACTCACCACCTAAAGGTCCACTGTGATAAAACCTCTGACCCATTTGAAGCATATTGCAACAAGTGAGACTCGCACCCATAACCTCCATTTTAGAAAACCATTGGTTATCTACTCACAAACCAATTGATCTAGTGATTATTGGCTTTAGGGACATGATTTTAATCGTTTATTCACTTATAGGCCCATTTATAACCGCAACCCATTTAATATCGTGTTTTAATGCGTGCTGGTAAACACAACATTCATACATTAAATTTTGTATCTGCTATTGGTTAAAAGAATACAAATATAAATATCTATATTTATTATTTAGTTTAAAACCCTAGGCTCTTTGAGTTGAAACGTATAAGATTTACGTGGTCAAATAACAAAGTTGATTTCTACAGGTTGATCCATCAATAATGTATGTATGTATGTATTATCAGTATATTATGCGAATATTTCATTCCAGGTACAGTACAAGCCAAGCTTGTGAGAAATTTCTGGGAACCTTCGTCCAAATAATTAAATAATTAAAGTTCCTTGAAATAGAATTGTTGATTAGGACACTATTGTTGAGATCAAATACAAAAATTATAAAGAAATTTTAAAAATTAATGCATTAAATTTTTATTTTTGATGTATTAAGATTAATAGTTTATATTTTCTTTAACTTTTTGTACATAAGGTCTCCATAAGAGTACAAGCTTTTATTTTTTTATTTAAAAAAATATAAGTTATTGATTTAAATACAATAAATAATGAAGATTTAATTTATTGGCTTTTATATTTTGTTTTAGTTTTTATTTGAACCCAACCCATAATATGTAAACCTACCTTGGAAAAATTAAAATTCGGGTTTAATTAGTTTGAACTAATTCATGATTTTGGGTAAGAGACTAGATTTAATTTTAAAAATCAGAGATTTAAGTGGTGTTGGAATTGGAGGTGGCGTAGGACCTTAGGTGTGGTGTCAAAATGTTGGAAACATTGGATCGAACAAACGTGATAAACATCAATTTACTAAGAACAAAATCACACACATTACAAAAATCTAACACCTCTATTTATAATAGACAAATTTGTATTCTACTTCAATTCTAATTCCTAATCTAACTCAACATATCAATAAAATAAACTCTAACAATTATCTTTTATCATTTAAACAAATAATAAACTAATATTAATAATTACCTTCAAATCTTTCTTTCATTTACCTCAACTGTTCCTTCAAACATATCTCCAACAAATTAGGATTAATTCTAGAATTCGCTTAATTAGTCGAGCTTCAGGTTGAGTTGCATTAATTTGTTGGCCCAACGGGATAGATTGTTGGTTTGGGAATTGGATGTGTAAGATGGCCGGTTTAAATATTAGGATGTTACGAAGTACCTCGATCACTATTTTCTTCCAGATATAAATTAACTAAGTTACTAAAAGAAATAGCTATGTTCCTAGAAAAGTTAATATCTCTTGAATCGTCTTCCAACGAGACTAAATCTTAGTCTTAGTATTAAAGGTTTGAATATCTCAACTATTTTATATTCTCTATGTATTGATTTTTCAGTTTTACAGTAGTCAAAGTATATTATAATATGTGAGTGGATGTATTTGACTGCTTTAACTTTAAGTTGGTTTATACCTACATGGAACTAGAAGATCAAACTTTTTTATACAAGTTATGCCTTAAAAAATCAAACTTTTTAAACCCCAATTCACGATGAATGATACAAGCACCAAGAAATAAAGATCTAGAAGATCGATGCATGTCATATTAAGTGAGTAAAGAACAATAGGTACGTATTTCGATTAATGGTGTGTGCTTTTTTTTTTTTTTTTTTTTGAACGGCAAATTTATCCTACTGCTACTCCTAAACTACTCCAAATTACACCATGTCTGGGTTTGAACCCAGGACCTCCCCTCTAATAGGCAAAGCCTCTACCAAGTGGGCTAGCCCCACATTGACGTGTGTGCTTTTTTAAATTGAGGACAACATAAGATATTTTGTGGTCAGTAATCCAAGAGCTGTAGATATGCATATTGTTCGTTATTTTTGTTACAAATAATTTCAACAATATGTGAGTTTGTGTTGAAGAAAATAAGAAAAGAGATGATGTGCAATTTTCACCACATCATCACTTATTTAGTTATTTATCATTAGCTTTGTTTTTGTTTTTGTTTTTGTTTTTGTTTTTGCTTTTAATTTAATTTGAAGATGATGAAAGCAACCGTATGAGTTATGTAGTTTGAAAAAGACACTTGGAATACTCAATTTGTTGAAAATGTTTGGTTATTTGTTTTTAGTATTTCATGTACGTATTAGTCAAATACGAAAGTCCACGTAGTTGGAAACTATGAATTATTCGATTAAATCTAATTTTTTTTAAGACTAGATAATAAACTTGGTATCTTTCTACTTTTTTTGAATATTTGATGATTGGAGCACATTGCTAGAGATGGTTAGACTAAAGAAATCTACTTAATTTTAAATAGTTTTTAAATAGTTTAAATGTGCCCATGTCTAATATCACATGTAAGAATGAATATATGTAAATAGTTAATTTGAAGGAACTGATGATTAGTTTGAAAATTTACAAATACATATATAGTTTGTTTTTAGATATATAGGATATTTACATATATCTAAATAGATGAAGAGTTTAAAATTAGTCACTACGAAGATTTACATGTATCTAAATAGTGTGTATTGCCGATATCTTAAAACATATATTAAATATCTCTGGGAGATCTTGTCTGCCTCCCATGACACAACAACCTAAGTAGTGTGTATTGCCATAGATGGCCACACGCTCGAGGTTGCATCTACTAAGTTGATACATCTTCTCATTGTTTTTGAGAGATTTCATGAGTACAAATGTTTCTAAATTTTGTGTGATTGAGAGCACAACTTGTTTTCCTCTCTAATTCTAGATGAACACTCACCTCCATATTGTGATCACAAATTAAACCGAAAACTAACCATTTAATCTTGTATTAAACAACTTCTACACGTATTTACATCGATTTAATTGATCATCCCAAACTGCCATTTTTTCATACTGCCGTTTTTTATTCATGACTTAGTTAAAACAACATTAGGAACTTACCTTTAATAACAACAACAAATAGGCAGTGGTGCTACTCCCGCTAATGGGAACAAACAACAACACTGAGCAACATAAGTGAAACAAATAGCAGCCCGAGCAGTTTTCTTTTGCACGGCATTAGCAACAAGTTTTGCTCTCAATCTTAAGTAGTGGGGACTCGCATGTATAATCAACAGCATCCGGTGACAGACATCGCCTCATCAGTGGGGACTTCCTACTAACTGAACCCCACCAAAAGTGGTTACCAAACCTCGCTTAGAGGTGGGAACGACCCACTGATTGAGTCGAGCCTAATTCAAGACTTAAAGGCAACTCATGTAGATGCAAGTGTGCAAGGTGCAAAGTGTACCTTCAAAACATCATATTGTGCCTATAACCCACCCCACACGTGCGCTCTTGAGGTAGGGTGTAACTATACAAAGAGTGCTCAGGTTCATAAACCACTTCAAATTTTGTCATCCCATCTATGTGAGACAACTTGTTAACAATCAATCTATTTTCATCCAACTTTTTAGGATTGTTTATTCCAACCATCCAACTTATAATATTGATATCTCATTTCCTTTAGCTTCGTTTAAAAGAATTTTTAGTTCGTTGGAAAGCTCTCACATGGTGTACAACCCTAGTAAATAATAATTATATTAATCATTATTTTGTATAATTATTTGTGCTGAAAGTTAGAAAAAAGAACCAAAGTAAGAAAAAAACCACTTTTAACTGACTTTTCCAACATCAACCACAATAGGCTCCAGGGATGATGCGCGTTACATAAAAAAGTCATATAATATGAATTCTGAAAGGGCTCGAAGTTTGCTAAGTACTGCTTTGAAAATATGGAAAATAAACTTTTATATTTCTAGTTAAAAGCTCCCTTTTAATGTATTACAATTTAGATAGTAGAAAAGTGTTCATAAGAAAACCAATATTTATGTAAAAACCAAAGAAAACTACGAAAATCACTTATATAATTTATATATTTTTTCTTTCTTTTAAAATGCTATAAGTGTATTTAAGTATATATTACATATATGTTGAACATAAATACGAGAATAAAGAGTGTTGCATATACATAACACTATGTTAAATGAAAATTCGTTACGTATAAGTAACCTATGTGTGAGATATATGTAAAACTATTACGGTTTTTATTTGACTTATGCCCTTATTTAAATATATACACACATATATAGAGGGTAGTGATAAAAAATAAGTTTAGAACTGTTCTAATTAGGTTACTCATAAATTTTTTTATCCCAATTAGGTCACTCATAATTTTTTTTGTCCTAATTAGGTTAGTTATAATTTTTTTTTATTCCAATCAGGTTACTAAAATTTCAGGATAGTTCATTTATAGATTGCAAAATATTTTATGAAAGTTGAAATATTTAAAAATTAAAAATATTTATAAATACTAAATTATTTTAAAAAAAAATCAATTTATTTAAAAAATAAAAAGTATGATTAACCTAATTTGAATACTTTTAAAGTTTTAGTGACCTAACTTATACAAATAAAAATACTAGTGACTTGATTGTAACAAATTAAAATATGAGTGATCTAATTAAAAAACTTTTAAAATTTGCTTACTATTATGTGAAGTTTTCTTAAAAAAAATCTATAAATTACATGATCGGTTTTATTAGTTTATATAAACCGGTTTGCTTACTATTCTGTAGTTGGTTATTTTAATTTTAGGCTTTGGGGTTTGGGGTGGTCTGTAGGTTGGAAAGAGAAATCGCCTTTTTACAAATGGGCCTAGCTAAAAACATGTCTCTTCACATTTTGGTCCTTGTAGCCCGTTAGGTGTATTGGACCTCTTATGAATTCATAATGATCCTGATCCGTTCTAATTCAATATCATTTATAAAAGAATATTTTATGTAATCATAAAGTATCTCAATTTTAAGAAATGGTTGCATACATAATTGTACCTTTGTTGTATATTATTGTGTATTAAGGTTAGGTGTATAACGTCTATAATGAATCTACATCTTATGTTTATAAATAAATAAATTTTGTTACAATATTGTCATAATCAATTTGCCGGTTATTATAAAGATGTGTATTTGAAATAATGAAGTTTATCTGGTACTTATTGCATGTAGAAGCATAACAATTATAGAAGTTAAATAATGCAGTATGGGCATTGCGCTTTGGCTACCTTAACTATCCTTAGCTTTCTTTTAAAACAACTACTAATTTATTTTATTTAACGGATTTAAACTATTGACTTTTAGATGAATAAGATACATTTTACATAAAGAATATTTTTATTGAATAACTTTTTATAGCTAATATGACAATCAATGATGATAGAAACTTGGGGTGAGGAAACTTTAACCATAACCAACTATTAACCGATAACCAAATCATAACCGTGGAGAATTTAACCGAAAACTAATTATGATATATGGAGATTCATTTGTATATTACCATTTACTTTTAGTTGGTTTTGGGATTTTTGTTTCCGCTCATTTGCATTTGTTTACATATGTTTGTTGGTATTTATTTATGTTAACGAACACAAACATATGTATATTTTTTAATGAAAAATCTATTTGTTAATTGTTTGATTCGTTCATTTGTTAGTTAATTAAAGTAAGGCAAATTAACATAACAAACCGTAAGTCATGTTTGTTCAGTTCGTCTTGTATAAAAAGAAGCATAGAAATATTAAAATGTACCGGACATTGTGAATTTACAAAACAAAACATCTAATCATTGCATACATTGTTATCTAAGTGATTAAATTTTGCTCATGATGTAACTTGTAAAGTTAAATCGATGTATGAAGCTTCTTTAACGAGGTCTTCCATCGATGCAAAGCTTTACCGAAAACATCATAAAATACGAAGCGAGCTGTATTTTTGGTTAGTTTCATCGACATGAATCCTTGTCCATGATGAAAGAACTTAACACCACAACTCTCGTGCGGCTTGTTCGCCTCTAGCCATGCCTTTGATCCTGCCCCGCTTGTTAAGAAGCGTATTTTACTGTAATTTTAATGCAACACATACACAAAAGTTTAAACTAACTTTGTAAATTTTAAAATTTAATCTTTATAAAAAAAAATTATAACCTCACTTGCTATCATTGGAAATAAATTCTTTGTAGAGTTGTGAATTAAATTTTGTTATTAAAAATTATAACCGCCGTCACAGAACTTGGAGGGGAATTTGTAATTCACATTTGCAACGGAATTCAAGCTTTTGTAGTTCATTGAAAACGTTGTGATACAGAGGTTTTTTAACGGATTTGAAAATAAAACACATTGCTGGATTAATCCCTCGAATATTCACTACAAGAAAATTGAACATTAACGGTAGAAAGAAAGTACTGCATTTTTATGAATGGATAGCAACTAAATCAAAATAGTTGCAAAATAGAGACTGCAACGACTGATTCAATCACCAAAGTGTCGCAAATTTGTCAACTTTTAGATTCAGTGTCAAAAAACGATGGAGAATGTACATATGTACATACGTACCTATCTTGGCACGAGACATGCTCTAGGCAATGATCATGTCCGTTCATGTAAAAATCAACCTCGTATTCCTACAAATGTAGAGAACTAATTTAAGAAAGTTTAAGTTATAATGTATGATTGTAGAGATGCAATGATGCATTGTTACACAATAAATGAGGTATATTTGGTCCTAGACACACTACAAAAATTACTAATTATGCCTAGTCTCGTCACTAAATATCCTAATGTCGCCTATAAATATGTGTCACGAAATCTGTTACAAACGCATAGAAGCTAAAACAGTCAAGCGATCTTGGATTTGCGATGAGCGTTAGGTATCAAATGCACACACAATCACACGCAAGTAACAATCAAAAAGAATGAAATGGATATTCAAAGTGGTTCAACCGATGTGTCTTACGTGCACTATGCTACAATTAGGGTGTATATTTATATTTAGGGGTTTGAAGGAATTACACTACATAAGGCTATTACATATAGAGTACTCTAGGACTAACAACTTATGCAACAAGTTAACCACAGTTGGGCAATCAAATGGGTCTTGGCCTGGACGTTAGCAAAGGGTTCACATCTCAACAAGGAAAGTGTTGACAAGTTCAAGTTATGAGATGGTAAGTATACCTCTAGAAGTGGTAGAAGATGTGTGACAAGTTCTTGAGTATCGCAATGGTGACCTGTGGTTCTTATACCGTGATGGCCAACCACGATCTTCCATTTAGCTCTGGACTTGCTCAGCGCTGATCTTAAATCCTTAAAGTTTAACGAAACATCCGAATTAGTCCATGGTTTTTATGTGAAAGAATGAACATATTGTTAATTGTTTGGTGTGATATGGTCGTGTTAAAGAAAGGTTTACCTTTAAAAGATTGGTAACATAAACTTCTCGAGGAAGTATGCCTCGCCAATCATACTTGTGATCTTTTGGGTCATCAAAGTACATATTGACGAAAGGAGTCGTGTCTACGAAGAACAATTCAGCAATATCTACATAACAAACTCCAAACATTAAGTAAATCAGATTTTAGAAGTCCAAGTAATCGAAAACATATAAACGTTAGCGTTAGGGTTTAGTGTTAACAACCTGTATTTACGATAAAAGACCTTAAACAACGCCATCTGCCATCTCTTTCTCTAAGCTTGGGAGCCAATTGTGCCTCTACATTCCCACGGTAATCATGATTCCCCAACACTGTGAAAAATAAGTTCGTTACAATACTATAAAAATAGGTATTTACAATATGGCGACAGAAATCATATTTCGTTAACCCGCGACTGAATTTGCGACAACCTCATTTTTTTTTGCCAAACTATTAGGGAGATTGACTATAGTAATCAGTCAATAATAACACATTTAAAGTGATAAGTGATGTTGGTTTCAGATTGTATGTCATGTTACAAACGACGAGAAACTTTTGCTTTGAGTATATTACATAAGGCGGTCAAGTGACGCCTGCCTCGCTCTCTTATTATACTTACAATTTGATAAAAGTGAATTATATGAATTTCATATTTTTCAACATAATACTGGTTGTCAAATGAATGAATGGCCTAGAAGAAGAACAAAAGTTGTGATCTATGTATATACCAACCGGTATACCACTGTTTCTGAAGGCTCTGTGCCGCATAAACATATTTAAACGACTCTTCAAAGGCTGGATCATCTACGCTGGTTAACCCATCATCGTAGAAATTATCTCCGGTGGACACTACAAAATCTATATCTAGTTTGTTTGCAATGATTCCCATCTGCAACGATGTCATGAAATAATTGAAGCCACAAAAAAAAAAAAAAAAAAAAAAAAAAGAGACAGCCAAGTTAGAGGAAAATTGAAACCTGAATAGCAACTTGAGATTGATTGTACCACCCTTTTCGACCCCAATCACCAACGACCAAAAAGCTAAGTGAGCCATTGTTGTTTATCTGGTGATGTAGCCGTTGAAGCCTGCCCGAAACCGGAACCAACAATGTGCATAAACCCAAATTTAAAAGCAGGATGAACAAGGCCTTGCTGCTTAAATGGATGATCATGCCTGCTAATTTTGATATCGTTTTTATAAAATCTTGTAAGAAATTTAGTATGTTTATATGGTTTTGGATGGAATGTGTATCAATGGCTAACATTTGGATGCTATGATTCATTGAAATATCAGGCTTGCCATGTTTTAAGGAATTTGAGAGTGTTTGAGAAAAAATATATATATATATTAACAAACTGAAAATACAATCTATATGTGATTATAGCATTTGCAGTGATAAAAAAAAGAATGGGGTGAGAGAGGCTCGAACTCTCGACCTCAGGATCACTCTATATGCTATGAGACCTACGCGCTAGCCAACTGCGCCACCACCCCATTTGTTTACACTATCGGTTTTCTTTATTAAAAACAGTAAAAGATTAAATAAGCACATAAACTTAACAATATTAGCAAAATAGACCTTAACTATCGCTCTATATGTTCTTACACTTTTCTTTATGCTCCTGTAGAAACCGTGACTAAAATATATAAATTATTTATTGAAACCAACAAGTTAACTTTTTGACTAAAAAAATGTCTGGTAACATTTTATTTTTGTTTTTACATTCATAATTATAATTTTGAAGGCTATTCTTATAAATTCTGAACTTTCATGCTTCACAAAGAAGATATTGTAATGTTTTTTTTTAATCTCTATAACATCATCTTATCTTAAAAACAAATCTGTCAAGTAAGTTTTTATATCTTTTACACGTTTCTTGAGTTTTTAATTCTGTTACCAATACGAAAAGGAAGTTAGAAGAATAGAAGATTGTTGATTCAAGTATGAAATTTATATTTATGTATATATATAGTTAAAAAGTGAAAAAAAAAAATTTGTTCAAATTCAATAATATCATACATTCATAACTATGTAGTGTTTGTCTCCACAAATCAATTTTCAGAGTGGTCCAAAACCATCCACAATCAGTGGCGATATGTGAGTGAGTCATTGACTGTCAGTGGGTCAACCTTTGACCACCGTCATGCTTATCTAGGTTAGTAGGTTGCATTTATGGTTGCTTAACGAAACCATTAAAATTAGTAGAGATTAAAGCATGTATTCCGTACAGGGTTAGTTTGATGGTCCATTGGGGTAAATCGAAAAAAAATAATAATAATAATTGATATCCATTGTTTGATGTTCAATAGGCTTATATTTAAGCAATGAGAGTAAATTAGAGAAAATCACAAAAATACTGATTTTTAGGCGTATGTAATATGTTTAGCGAAGGCTCTATTTTTGAGACTTAAAGTGAAACTGAAAAGTTGATTTTTTTTTTTTTTATTTCTTTGTTGTCAATAATTTCTCCTTCATTCGGGAAATAGGACTATCAATAAAAAATTAAACTTACAAATAATTATAAACTATGGTAACTATAAGAAGTATAAATTCACTATCATAAGCATTTGATTTTTACACTTTGGTTGATAGACTTTGAACGTAACTATGAACAAAAGCAAAGTTTAAAAAGGTAAACTGGTGCATGCAATGATATAAACATGTTTGTGACATATAAGAAAATATAGATGTAAGAATGATGCATGTAAATATGATGAAACTTTTAGAAAAACGAAATGGATCTAGAAAAAGATAGAGCTTTTAGAGGGAATTGTAAGGAAAAAGAATCAGTGATGGAGAGTTTCATAGAGCCAAACAAGAAAAAAAGATAGAGCTTTTAGGTATCTAGAATTCAGAAATGAAATATAAAGTTTATTTCTTTCTAAAAAATGTCAAAATTTAATTACTCTATAAACATTTTACAAGGGTAATGAACAATACAAGGTGAAGTACAAGCCTTTTAAGCATGTTTGTACAACTTTCACAAGCGATAAGTGATTCAAACAGTCGTATCTCCTGTTAGTTTGTGGGACCGATTTCTTCATTACGGCTAGGTTTCCGGCGACGACATCATTAGTTCAATTAGTATTAAAGTAAAAGCAGCTAAACACTTTTTTATTTATTTCGTGATGAGCTCCTTATGATAAAAAGTATAAAAAAAATATAAAGATTACTATTTAAAGTTTTTATTTTTTCAAAAGAATACTATAAAAAAAAGTTTACACGTTATTGTTGATTGAATATTTTGATATAGGAGCCTTTTTTTTAATTTTTCTTTTTTGAAATTGTCAAGATTTTGTTTCAAAATGTTAGATATTTTTGCTTAATTGCGACACTAAGCAAGAATTTTTTTTAAATCCTTCACCCACATGGCAAGATATATGGGTAAGTTAAAAGGTTAAGGGTCAAATGATTAATTTGAAATGACTCCTTTAATTATTTTAGTTTGGATGGGAATTTATCTATGAAAATGCTTCTGTTGATAACACGTATCACATAATATAAAGGTTTATTAAGATTAGATATAAAGATTATTTTTAAAGATCAGCAAAATAATATAAACGCAAAATTTATAGTTCATATTCATTAGACCAATTTTTTCTTTAAAAACTTAAAGTCCAAATAGTAAAACAGAAAAAACCAAAACCAAAACAAAACAACCAAAATCAAACAGTTTTAAAACCTAAAAACTGAAATATCGGTTTTTGATTTCGGTTTAAACTAAAACCAAACCATAAAATCAAACCGACTCATGTACACCTCTAAGGATTAATACGTGAGTTAATTCATTATAAAGAAGAAGAAGAAGAAATTGTAGTCTCTGGAAAGATATAGTTGTTGAAATGAATCATTTAAATAATTTATTTGGCGACTCGTGAAAACTTTAAAAATATTATAAGTAAACGAATCTTTATTAAATACTATATGGCTCCTGCGCATTATAGAATAATCCAATTTCTTCCTTACTATTGTTTGGTTGCGTTTCTCCATTAATGCACAAATTCTATTGCTCTTATCCTCTTTCCCCTGTCTACAGAATCCAAACAAATATAATATTTGGATTTGATTTGCACCAAAAGCAATAAACAAAGGGTTTGTTGGTGTCTTTTCTTTTTGAGGAAGCTTCAAATCTGTCTGCTTGTGGTTGTTTGAGGTCTTATTTAAAGGGTGTAGGTGGTGCAGAGAAGCAAGTAAGAAAGATGAAAAATGACCCACAAACTTCTTGAGTTTTGACCTTTTAAAGGAGGCTGTTTGTGCTCTGTTTTCTGAGTGAGAAAAATTGAGAATTTTAGTGTTTGAAAGTGTGATTGAGAAACAATGTTGAGGGTTGCTAATACTTGCAATGCTTTGCTTCAAGAACTTCAGGTGCTCACTTTTCAGTTCAATTCTTTAGATAATTAGATGTAACCTAGCTTTTTGATTGTCTTCTTGCAGTTCTGTGTAATGTTCTTGGGTTCTTTTTGATGGGTGCATCATAAAAATTTGAAATTTGAATGGCTTTCATGGTGTTTTTATGAGTTAAATCGAAATCTTGAATTGGGTCTTTGTTATTTGGTTTGATGCTTAAGTTAATGAAGTTCTTGAAATTGGAATCCCCAATTGAAAATATTAAAGTTTCTTGATTTTCATTTACTTGTGATCACAGAATTAACTATTTAGCAGCTAACTTTCTTAAAGATCTTTAAAATTAGTTACTAAGGTTAATTAAAGGTTCATTATTGATGTTTTTGTATCTGTTTTTGTGTCATCAGCAAATATGGACAGACATAGGTGAGACAGAAGCAGAGAAAGATAGAATGTTGATAGAACTGGAGATAGAATGTTTAGAAGTGTACAGAAGAAAACTCGATGAGGCTGCGATTACGAAAGCGCGTCTTCATCAATCTGTTGCTGCAAAAGAAGCTGAATTCGCCGCCCTCATGGCTTCCCTTGGAGATCTTGCCATTGAATCCCCGGTAAGTTTTTCAATTTTACCTTTTTAACACGCGATAAAACGATTCACTCAAAGTAAACAAGTTGAAATTGTCACATGTGTATTGGCATGCTTCAGTCAGGTTACACCAACGAATTGACTTCAATTATTTGCTTCAGCATTTAATAATCTATGTGGGGTTCTGGATGCTCTCTTGATTGCATAATTATTGAAAGTGGGTGATTATTGGTTTATGTTTATCTCTTAATCTGAATAATTATTTTGGTTGGTGTAGAATTATTTTGTTGACTTTTGCTTCTAGATTAATGAATTAATCATACAACAATCATGTTGTTGATTATAAATCATGAACTACAGTTTCATCAAACTAGAATGATACCAATCCCATGATGTCAATTTTGACCAATTTAGTTTGACCAAGTGTTCCTTGGCTTATATGTTTGGTTTCACAAGTAATGACAAAAATAGCCTTCAACAGTGGAATCTATTGGACCAAATCAATAAAATGAGTAATCTGCAATGATGAAAATGGGCATATAAGTAACTTTAGTTTTGAAATTTGCTTAGAAATTGATTGTTAAAAGAGTGGCAATTTTAAGTTGTTTTCAGGTAACATTAAAGACAATAGTTTGTAAATCATATTTAGTACATTAACATTAACATTTCTGTAAAACCCAACCTGACCCGACCAGCTTTAACCTATGCTAGTAATCCGTTTTGACACGAGCTTATTATGACAGTCACCAGACCAACCCATTTTGCCACACATGTTCAGTTTTTGCAGTATTTATATAACAGAAGGACATTCATCTATGTTTTTTTGAATTGGTAGCTTGTATGAACTTTCACATGTCTTTGTAGACCGAATGAGTCTAAAAAATTTGTAATATTTTGGAAGTATTTTCTTGATATTATGGAGATTGATGTTTGTCTTCTTAAATTTGAAGATAAATGTCGAGAAAAAAGCTTCATCATTGAAAGGTCAACTGATGATAGTCACACCATTGGTAGAAGACTTGAAATCAAAGAAAGAGGAAAGAATCAAGCAATTTGCAGAGATAAAGAGCCAAATTGAAAAGATTAATGGTGAAATATTGGGATATGATCAAATTACAAACACAGCTAGTTACTTGAATCTTGAAGAACAAGACTTGTCTATCAGAAAACTTGGTGAATACCAGTCTCAGCTCCGTTCTCTTCAAAAGGAAAAGGTAAGGCGTTCGTTTATACCTTTTTTCTTCTCATATCAAGTAAGCGGATTCGTTCGCGTTCCACTAAGCCTGGCAAGACGGGAGAGTGGAGTGGGGTACAGGTCGTAATAGGTTCGGGTCAGAATTGTCTACTTTAGAAAAACAACAATTCTTTTTGGGTCAGAACAAGCCATTTAAAAAAAAAAAATAAAAAAAAAAATCAGTTCTTTTAGGGTCAGAGCGGCATGGGTTCGTGTTGAAAAGGGTCATTTTTAAGTATCAAATGACTAACAAGGATACTTATAACAAAATTGAAAGGCATACAAATTGAAGCTAATTTTGTGTCGCGCCATTGTCTCTGTTGCAGTCTGAGCGTATCCAGAAAGTTTTGGCATATGTGAGCGAGGTGCATCTAATGTGCAGCATTCTTGGGCTAGATTTTAGCAAAACTGTAAGTGTGGTGCATCCAAGCTTGCACGACACAAGCCTTGAACATGCCACAAATATAAGTGACAGCACGTTGGAAGGCCTCGAAAATGCCATTCTTAAGTTGAAAACAGAGAGAAAAGTCCTGTTTCAGAAGGTATTGTCTGTCCTTGAATCAATCTTGTGATGAACATGAACACATTAAACCAAAATAACTCAATGTTTCTTTCTAGTCAAAGTTTTCACCGGAAATTCTTTGGCCCAAGGTATGCCTTACCACTAGAGGTGGCAAGATGGACGGGTTGGGGCTGGTACAGGCTAGGGTCAGAAAATAAACTTTTTTTTTCCTTCATTTATTATAATTTTGGGTTTTTGGTAGGAATACAAATCCTAGCTTTTATACTTTACTTCAATAGCAAATAATAATCTTCTTCATGTTAAAATACAGCTAAAAGATACTGTAACATCCCTATATGAACTCTGGAATATAATGGACACAACAAGAGAAGAAAAACACCACTTTTCAAGAATAACATCAATCGTTCAACTATCGGAAGCAGAAATTGTTGAAGCAGGAGCTCTTTCAACTGAGATTATTCAACAGGTTTGTACTCATGTCTCAGTTTCTTATTTATTTATTTATTATGTTTTTATTGGTTAGATTGTTATATAACATCATTCTTTGCAGGCGTCACAAGAGGTTGAGAGGCTCAGTAAACTGAAAACAAGCAGGATGAAAGAACTGGTTATAAAGAGAAGGGTGGAACTGGAAGAATTATGTTTCAAAACACACATAGAACCTGATCCAAGCACGGCTATTGACAAATCTAATGCAATGATGGATTCTGGTAAGAAGTCTTATTCAGGTTTGGTAATGGGTCAAAATGGATAATATTTTGGTATAGGTCAGGCGGATTGGACTGCAAACAGTTCTTCTGTTCCGTTCTTAAATTTTTATAAATGATATACGCTCTAAAAATTAGAGAAAGTTGAACCTCAAAAATGTTTTTGTGTTTTAGGTTTGGTGGACCCTAGTGAACTTTTAGCGAAAATTGAAGCGCAAATAAGTGAAGTATCAAATGAAGCTTTGAGCCGAAAAGAAATCATGGATCGCATAGACCGATGGCTTGCTGCTTGTGAAGAAGAAAACTGGCTTGAAGATTATAATTTGGTATTCTTCTTTTCTTGAAATACACTTAAAGAAACGGGTCAAATAGTTTAAAAGTCACCCAAAGTGATTTTACCTCTCAAAACTGAATAATTTAAAACAATTTACATATATTTTAGTAAGAGTGCTTGAAATCATATTTCATATATTATTTAATGTGAAAATATAGATGAGGACAGAGCAAAGTGTTGTGGGTCTACCTGAGGCAATCCAACTCATCTAGACTTGTTCCGAGTATTTATTTGTTTTGACCCGTTACCCAATCTGTTTGGCCCGTACTTTTTTCAACAACGCCACCTATTGTGTGTGCCCACTTGCTTAAAGTTACAGTTTCATGTAGAAATATATATTTTTGCTGTTTCTTAGTATCCCTTCTGTTTTGTTATAGGATCAAAACCGATTCAATGGCGGAAGAAGCGCTCATATAAGTTTAAAACGGGCTGAACGAGCTCGAATTACCATTAGGAAGATTCCATGTATTTACTACTTCTCTGTGTATGACATAATTTCTTTCATGTTGTTGAGTAATTGAATGTTTATGATCAACCACTTTGCAGCCATTGTTGATAACTTGATATGTAAAACTGTCATATGGGAAGAAGACAAAAAGAAGCTGTTCCTCTATGATGGGGTGAGTTTTACACTTTCACTGCATTGTATATATCGCTATTTCATTTCATTTTATTTTTTTGTTTTATTCTTCCCGTGTTACTCCTATGGTATTTTTGTAATTGTTTATTGGAAAAAACTACGCATAGGCACGGCTGGTGACAATTTTGGAGGAATATAAACTTTCAAGATTACGAAAAGAAGAGGAAAAGAAGAGATCGAGGGTAATTGTAGTATTTTGTTTCTGTATCATATAGATTTATTTTATTTTTTTCTTATAACGAGACCCTGTTACCAGAAAACTCACAGGACATATCAATACCCTGCCAAGTGCCAACCAACAAAGCGTGTGGCATGGGTATTTTAGACAATGCGTTCAAAAAAAATAATATTGATTTGGCCAACAAAAATCCTCTATCGTTATAAAAATGTATTTTAAATGTTTGACGAAACAATTTTTTTAAATCATAAATTCATCCATCCAACACATTGATTAGATGTCCTGGACTACTTAAATTCATCCATCCAACACATTGATTAGATGTCCTGGACGAATATAAGGCATTTTTGTCTTTTGTTCATAGGATTATGGTTTACATTACATCTTTTGTGCAGGACCAAAAGAAGCTGCAAGACTTGCTATTAACAGAAAAAGAATCTATATATGGGTCTAAGCCTAGTCCAAGGAGAGCAAGTAGTTTCCGAAAGTCAACAAACGGGACTTTGACTACGACTCCGCGTAGGAATTCAAGTGGTAATCCAACTCCAGATCTTATGACACCGCGCTCTTATTCTGGACGTCAAAATGGGTACTTTAAAGAATTGAGAAAGTTGTCTACGGGACCACTAAACTTTGCTTCCATACCAAAAGAAGATACAATATCATATTCTTCGATATATAGTTCAGACACAGGGTCTCCTCTGAGCTAACTATTCGAAACTCAAATGTGTATATCAGGTTTCTAGCAGAAAACCAACATATATGATTTCATGGGAGTTGGAGGAACAAAAGGCTTGTGAATATTTCAGTTGTTTGTTATGTTGTAAATAAACTTTGTAATCATAATCATAGTTTGTTGCTTGGATAGGAAGCATATCTTTTGATTCTTGGAAAGCATTTTAGAAGATTGGTTTGAGTTTGAAGAATGTTATAGATTTTTGTTGTAAGATGAGGAAGCTTATCTCATAACAAGTCATGCTTTATTTTTCGTATGGTTATCATTATATATGAATTGTTTGTAGGGTTGTTCAGTAGTCTGTTCCATAAAATACTCTAAATAAAAAAAATTGACTTGAATTTTACCAAAATTTTCATTCCAGAAACAGCAAGAATTATATCGACCTCCAATCTACATGCTGGGAAGTCGAAGTAGATCCTAAGAAGAGCTAGTGATTATTGTTGTCAACGTATGTTAATGTAATTGGATTTGAAACATTATGTATATAGCACAACACTGAGCTTATGAAACTTTCCAAAGGTTGATCAAGCGGTTGGTAACTCTTAGACTGATCATAACTTCAATAAAATAGTTATAGCAGAAATAGAATCATCGTAAATGACATTTATGAATGTAATAACTATTGTTTTCCACTAGAAGTGAAAAACACATTATACTTTCTTTTAAAGGATGAACTAACTGTAATTAACTTTTCATGAATAATTACAATATCGCATTAAAAGGGGACACAATACACACACTACTCATGGGAAATGACATACCAGCCTTAAAAGGACATTTAGTTTTGATTTGGGAAGTGGTAAATGACAAAAAGCACAATACAATGCACATCCAAATACCACATGTTGCCATAAATGATAATTAACTGATATATAGATATCACACCTGATTCTTGATTGGAGGAGGCTTTCTGAAGTGAGTTGCTTGTTCAAACCCATAGGCGATCTCTATCAGCGTTGGCTCTGAACCCTTTAATCCTCCAAAACAAATGCCATAAGGACCCCCATTTTTATCATACCCGGCTGGCACACTGATTCCCGGATATCCGCCAATCGCAAGCACGCTAGAACCCTGTGAATATGGTGTTATGAGTGCATCCAGATTATTATCTTTCATCAACTTTTCAAACCCATAGTTTGATGCTTTTGTTAAATTCATCAATGCTTCCTTCTCTAACTTGCCTATACCATTGGTCTTCTCAGCTGCCAGAAACACGTCTTGTGGGTATTGTTTGATCTTTTCCTGCAATATAATACAATTGTGATTATGGGTCCCTTTGTTTAAAAAGGCGCTAGGCGATCGATTAAAATGCCTTAGGACCTTAAGACAGAGTTTCATGAAAATGTGGGCGAAAATTGATTATACTTAGGAGTTGGGAGGAGGCTGATATGTAAAAACGACAGATGTGTAATAATATAAGAGAGATGCAACTAAGCTTATCTGGTTGTACATAAAACAACGCGCTCTGTAAGTGAAGCACTCGCCTCGGCTTTCACAAGTGCTTCACGCATTTTAAAGCAAGATGGGTCCTTAAAGAACCATACTTTAATAATAATAAAAAAGGTCAAGGTGTGATCTTTACTTACCAAATCAGCATATTTCTTATTGAAGGCTATAACATCTGCTAAAGATCTCACGGGAGAAACCACTAGCTTCTTTAAATAGGAGTTCAAGGCCAATTTGAATTCTGCTACTAGTGCTATATCCTTACCATTGAACATTGAAATGATGTGGTTGAAGTTGTTGATTTCCAAATTCTCTATCAGGATAGCCCCATTTTGCCTTGTTTAATGCAAAATTACAAGATATAAATGTTAAAAATAGATTTAGATACAAAAGACAAACAAAGAGGGAAACATGTTTGAATGTTTACCTTAATATGTCAAAATGTTTCTCGAACTTGCTCAAGGTTTCGGTGTCATTACCAAATCCGAAATAGGGATAAGCCCTCATTATCCCTAACCTCTTTCCTTTGAGTCCACCTGAATTTAGGTGCTTTAGATAACCACCATTCGGAATATACTTTGATGCTTTTCTGGTTGCCACAGCATCATTTTTATCATAACCAACAATGGCATCAAGAACATACACAGCATCTGTTACAGTCCTACATATCGGTCTATATTCACAATGATTACATACCCGAGAAAAGGTTAGCAAAGTTAACCAGGTATGAATGGAGACTAAAAAGTTAAATGTATATTTTCAGACCTACCCAACTGTGTCTTGCCTAGGGGAAATCGGAACGACTCCTGCTCAACTTGTGAGGCCTAAGGTGGGTTTGATCCCAACAACCGAGTTGGCATTTGCTGGACATAGGATTGATCCATCAGTTTCTGTGCCGAGCGATACAGTAACCATGTTTGCTGCCACCGATATCGCTGATCCAGTACTTGAACCACATGGACCAAAACTTGCTCCATATGGATTCTACACAAATCCAATAAACTGTCCATCACAAATCCATCCCCAATGTCACAACAGCCAACTAAATTCTCGAAACACAAGTGAATTACAAGTTTTAGCTAACATAACCTAAACACATCTTATGCTATATTCATTGAGACATTTATACAAACACCTTGTCTACAAAGAACATCAAAGGTTTTGGGAACTTACAACTGCTTGTTTAGCTCTGGCATTCCAACCACTAGGTGCATTTGAGCTTCTGAAATAAGCCCATTCACTCAAGCTTGCTTTCCCAACTATAATCGCTCCCGATTCTCTCAACTTGTGAACCACACCAGCATCCTGAGGCACCACTGACTTAAGCAGTGCGTAAGAGCCTGCAGTGGTGTTAAGCTTATCTTTGGTTGCAATGTTATCCTTGAGCAAAACAGGGATACCATGCAACCCAACACACGATTTGGGGTTCTTGTTCTTCCGATCTTGATCAGCACTCTCAGCTTGATGAATCGCATCTGGGTTCACTTCGATGATCGCTCTACAGATCGGATTGAGTTTCCGTATCTCATGGATGTAAAACTCGACTAAATCTTTGGATGTGAGTTTGTTCTGCTTGAAAGCTGCTTGAATGTCGTCGATTGTGGCCTCTGGTATGGTGAAATCGGAGCATTCAACGGCGTTTGGCGTGTGCAGTAGAAGGATTAGCAGAATAATGGGTGTTAGCATCTTCTTGATCACTTGTTCGATGAAGCATGATTAGGGTATCTTTAAATAATGATATGTGAACTCTGTTGACGGCAATTCGTACGGTAGAAAGCATCTGATACAAATCCATAATACCCAACCAAGTTCCATGTATCTAAGCTTAGTTGCACGTTTAATATTATTGCATTGTTTTCTTTATTATGTATTGCATTTAGTTTGTTTTCACATTTCCACTTAGTCCACGTTTATGCATAGCCCAAGTAACCCACGTAGCTTTGCATGTTTGTTTGGTTTCATTTTTAAAAAGGTCATTGTAATTGGCTTCAAGGATATAAAAGAAAATTTGCAGCAAGTCTATTTCTTTAATTTGTGTCTTTGCTTTATATTTCATTTGGGAGACCACCGATCTCGAACTCGGTATCTATCATTTGGTGCTTTCATTCTCGACCTCATCCTTCAATCATGCCGCCTCGTCGCGAACCCCCAAGCGATCCACCTACAACCGATGACCTCCTTGCCACCTTAACCGAGAACATGAAGCAACTTGTTGCTTCTACCACCGCCACTACCGACCGCATCATTTCTAGCCAACAACAACTTGCTCTCGATCACAAATCACACCTTGATGTGATCGTGAAACAGCTTTCCGCTCAATATGAGCAAACCAATCACCTAATTGCACTCCTCAATCGAACCGAACCTAAAACTCCCGATCCAATTCGTACCGGAAATTCACCGCCACCGCCACCACTACCGCCCCCACCACCGCCCCCACCACATACCCCTAGACCACCAAAGATTTCTCTTCCACTTTTTGACGGGTCAAATCCTCTCGATTGGATATTCCAAGCAGAAAATTACTTTACTTACTACCAAATTCCCGTTGCACAACGACTCACTTTAGCCGTCTTCTACTTCACGGGTGACGCTCTCTCATGGTACAAGCATCTATCTAACAACAACTTGTTAGGTATTTGGCCGGATTTCAAACGCGCTTTAGAACTCCGTTTTGGGCCATCGACGTACGAGAACCACGAAGCCACTCTTTTTAAGCTCGTCCAAACGTCCACCGTCAAGGCATACAAAACTGAGTTTGAGAGGATTAGCAATCGTGTTAATGGGCTATCCCAAGAGGCCTTAAAAAATTGTTTTCTTTCGGGTCTTAAACACGATATTCAAACCGAGATGGCCATCCTTAAGCCTACCACCCTTCCCCAAGCATACGGTCTCGCTTCTTTAATTGAAGATAAGCTTAACGCAGGGCTCCTAGATCCTACAACAGACCCAAGTGCACTTGCTCCATCTCCGTCGCAACCCATTTCTCCTCCCTTGAAGCGTCTCACGCACGCCGAAATGCACGCCAAGAAAGCCGCCGGGATTTGTTTCCATTGTGACGAAAAGTTTCAGCCCGGTCATCGTTGTAAAACGCCACAATTCTTGCTTTTTGAGCCGCCAACCGATCCGCCATGGTTTGGGATGAATTCCACAGCTATGGGTCATGAGGACATGACCCGTTTTAAAGGGGTGGGTATTGATACAAATCCATAATACCCAACCAAGTTCCATGTATCTAAGCTTAGTTGCACGTTTAATATTATTGCATTGTTTTCTTTATTATGTATTGCATTTAGTTTGTTTTCACATTTCCACTTAGTCCACGTTTATGCATAGCCCAAGTAACCCACTTAGCTTTGCATGTTTGTTTGGTTTCATCTTTAAAAAGGTCATTGTAATTGGCTTCAAGGATATAAAAGAAAATTTGCAGCAAGTCTATTTCTTTAATTTGTGTCTTTGCTTTATATTTCATTTGGGAGACCACCGATCTCGAACTCGGTATCTATCAGCATCTAATGCCCCACAGGCAGTCCATTGATGAAAGGGAATTTGGAAGTGGAGCTTTGTGCTCTGTTGAAATGATCAAATCCCACCACTGCTTTATTTCTATTTGTTGTTTACGTTAGACTAGATTCGGTGGACACGTGTTTTAACTTTTTTTTGGCATATGTTTGAAGAAGAGGGGTCGAATTATTTTACGATATGATGTAATGATAGATATAGTATTATATATATATATATATATATATATATATATTTGTATAGAATATTGTTTTTTATGTCTTAAACCTATAATCGTAGAATCACAAACAGTAGTATCACCGCTTGCTTTAAGGATGCTCATCTTAAACACATAAATACTTAAAAGTAACATATCAACCGAGGGTTAACCTTTCTTCTGTTCATAATGCCCTTTTTGTTCGCGAAACATGGAAACAACACATAAATATTTTTCTTAGATTTTCATAAAGTAATACATGTGTGTTTTGTTACTGGGGTTAAAATTCTCACATAATTAATTGATTGTGATTTAAGTCATGATTTTTTATAACTTTCATTTGCCAAATACTTATAACAGTGACGGACCTAGGAATTTTTTTTTTAGGGGTCGGCTTATTTCTTTGAGGGTCCATCGGCTATAGTAAAAAATAAATTCTTTCGGACGTTAGGTATGATTCGGGTTGGGTTGTTTCCGATCAAGTCGGGTCGGATCACACATTAAAATATAAAGTCAAGTTAAATATCAAAATAACATAACAAAAGTACTTAAATAGTTATCAAAATTACATAAAATAAATAGAATATTTACAAAGTTATTCTTTACGATTTTTCATATTTTGAAATCTATTCATTATATCATCTAGTGAAACATTTTAACGTAAGTCTTTTTTTAAATAACAAATACAACTATCGCTCAAATTCTCATCTCCAATTATGTTACGCAAATCGGACTTCACATGCTTAATTGCCGAAAAACATCTTTCAACACTTGACGTTGCGATGGGTAATACGAGAGCTAACTTCAATAAACCATTCTTTAACAATCCCACATTTGTTAACATATAAACCCAAATCAAACAACAAATTTAATTATTAGCATACAACATGCAATACATTAGTTATTAGTAATTTAGCATACAACATACAATAGATTAGTTATTAGTAATTTAGCATACAAATAACAATTTAACAATTTACAAATTATAATGCTATTATGCTAAGTATTAAAATAATTAAACAAAGCTATAATATATTGCTAAGTATTAAAAAATAACACAATCAAACAAAAGTACATAACAATCAATTAAGTTATTAAAGAATTAAACACAATGAAACAAATTACAAACTTATCGACTTGGATTTTGGAACTATAATTGTGAATTGAGACTTGATTTTGGATCTGCCAAAAGTCAAAGACTCAAAGGGCGTTCCAGAATTCCGTCGGTGCTCCACCGGACCACCACTGCTCCATTGCTCCTGCCAGCGGCCGATTGCCAAAGTGTCGACATTCAAGGGCTGCGATGTTTGGTATACGATAGTTTGAATTACATCTGTTATATTATTTTAATTTAATGGGTTATGGGTATTAACCTATTGTGTAATAAAAATCGGGCTTTGGGGTTAAGCATATTAACTTATTGGATAATAATTTGATGGGCTAAATCTTAGAGCATTCACACTACCAACCCCATCCTCATCCCCATATTTACATTAAAAACACTACCTTTTTACTCCATATTTCAATTAAATAATACTTTTTAATATTTTTATTATTACATTTTCTCTCTCCTCTACTCACAACCATTTCTAAAAATATTAAAAAAATTATGGAGGTTGTACCGTGTTTTCTCAAATACGGGGAATCACGGTGCAATCACATATATTTTGTTCTCTCCTTCACTCACAATCACTAATAACCATCCCTTATAATATAGGGCACACACTCATATTAAAATAGGAAACCTACTGTGAATGCTCTTATAAGGTTAATGGTTCAAAATGATTTTATAATAAATTTATATTAGTTATTTTTGTTATAACTTATCGGTTTATATTTGTAAAACTTTCAAGTTTTATATTTTAGGGTTGTTGACTCGTTGGTAATAAAAAAAATACAATAGGGGTCATCTTGTCAAAATTTTCTTTCGGTGTCGTTGCCAAAATTTCGTATGGGTCGGTTGGAAATATAACACATACACTACTATTAAAACTTTTTTTTCATGAGGGGCGGGTGAACCCCAACCATAAAGGTTGGGTCCGCCATCAACATTTCAACTTGAACTATTTTAAGCGATTTTTGATTTTATATAAGCTTTTACTGTTGTCAATACACATTAGCTGCAACACGTGGATTGACTTAAAAGCTATATGCAAATACATGTGTAGACTCTTTGTTATCAATAACATTTAATACTAAAACTGACAAAATATGTTCACGTGATGCAATATTATAGTATTGAATAAACTTTATATAGTATTGCATATAAAGTTAAGTATGTTGCAACGATGCATTTAAAAATTAATAAGTCATTACGTTGTGAAAATAAATGTTAAGAAAAACGAAGGAGGATTTAACAGTTTTAGAAGAGTGAAAGTATATTATATTTTCCTTAGCTATATCTTAAATAAATTGTATACCAAAATATAGAAAAAATAATACATATTGCAAACGATATATTCCGAAATTTTGAAAACATTATATTTTTGAGTACTAAATTAGAAACTAAATAAGAAGAGGTTTGTAAATAATAGATTTGAGTATAATTTTTTTATCTATTTTTTTTCTAGTTAGCAATTTGGCTATACTATATGCTCTGGTTTTCTTCATTTATTTCTTTACTATATGCTCTTCATTTTTATCCCATTAAAAGTTGGTTATATACTAAATCAAAAAAATTATACGATTTTCAAATTTAATCCATCATTATCCAATGGTATCACTAAATTGACCATGACAGATTCACCAAAAGACAGGCGCTTACTATTTTAAAGTTATAAAGTTTAAATCATGTGATAAAGTATATTTAAAAATGTAATAAGAGTTGTTAGAAAAACCATATGACATATTTTATTAACTTTTTTTATGAATGATCAACGAATATTATATGCCCAGTCGTTTGAGCAAACTCATATGCAAAAGGTCACTCAAGCCTTGCGAACACAAACACCGTTGGTGATTCGGCCAGTCTACTATTTCAGGGGAAACCCACCAGTCAAAGACTTGTCATAATAAAACCTATAGTTCACATATTTTGTTAACTTTTTTATGAATAATCAACGAATATTATATGCCCGGTCGTTTGAGTAAACTCATATATAAAAGGTCGCTCAAGCCTTGAACCCATTACCTAACTGTAAAGTATATTTCTCGAAACCAATTGATCTAGACTCATTAGCGTAGATTTTTGTAATTTAAAATGTTAACAATCACACGTATAAATGTTAGTTAATTAATTTAAAGGTTGAAACTATTTTAAGATATTTGTATAAGGTTAACTAAAGTTACAATCCTCCCATTGTTTACCACCCTAGTGGCGCTCCGACGTTTTCCGATCGGCGGCGATGGGTGTACCGGCGTTTTACCGGTGGCTAGCTGAGAAATACCCGATGGTCGTCGTAGATGTCATAGAGGAAGAACCCGTTGAAATCGATGGCGTCAAAATTCCTGTTGACACATCGAAACCTAACCCTAATCACATTGAGTACGACAATCTCTATCTCGACATGAACGGAATCATTCATCCCTGTTTTCACCCCGAAGATAGGGTACAAAATCCCCCTATCTCTCTCTATTGATATCTATATATCTATCTCCACGTGCACGTATCTATGATTGTATAATCTGCGAATTGTTTGTTTATGTGGTTATATGCTTCTCCTGTTTTTCACATTGCTAATTTCTTGTAATGATCGAGTTAAATCAATTCGAAAGTTGTTTGTTTATAGGATTATATAGAAATGACGCAAGAGTTAGCATTTGTATTCTGCTCACTGGCAACCATGGAAACTTATTTTTGCAGATCCTTGACATGAGTATGTATGTTGAACAAAATGGTCCTTTTGATAGTAGCTTCGCAAGTTTTGATATGCTTATGCAGTCATGATTTGTATTATAGCCAATTATTTCACTTGCTTAGTTTAAAAGGTGCTAGTATATTAGAGGGTACAGAAGACACTGTAGCTTGATAAATAGTTTAGCTGAAATACCAATTGTTAGTTAATATGTCTGTGAGTGTTATATATTTCTTGAGGAGGTCTGTCTAACGTGATAAATTAAGGTGGATAGAACACACATAAACATGAACAGCACATGCCAAGTCATTACTTTGACATCATCAGGAAAGAAGAATAGAAAGACTTCATAATGATTTACCCATCAACTTTATGGAGTTTGGTTCTAGTTAGTTTTGATGATTGTCAAATGACAACACACCCCACCTCTTCATGAGAACTTAGTCCCTAAATTTCATTGCTTTATGTAAATCTCACGCTGTAATTTTATCTCTCTTAAAATAAATGTCATTAATAAGGTTAATGAACAATGCACATAATGTATATTTATACTCTATCTGCTAACTTATTTTTCCGGCCTTTACTAGCATTGCCATTCATTCTCTGGTCTATACCAGCATTATACTCTATCTGCTACTTATTTTTCTGCACTGTTGCCTCTGGATTAAGTTTAATGGCATCATATTGTTTGATGTTATGTCTGTAGCCTTAATGATGATTACCACTTAATTTGACTGTTTTTTGATGTTATGTCTGTAGCCTTAATGATGATTACCACTTAATTTGACTGTTTTTATGGATGCAGCCTTCCCCAACCTCTTTTAATGAGGTGTTTCAATGCATGTTTGACTACATAGATCGGCTTTTTGTGATGGTGCGGCCACGGAAACTGCTTTATATGGCTATTGGTGGGTAGTGACCCTGAAATACTGTTACAATACTATTTTGAACCGGTTAATTATTCACACTTTGCAACTTATAAAGTATTTGAAAATTTGGTGTAGATGGTGTTGCCCCAAGGGCAAAAATGAATCAGCAGCGCTCTAGACGGTTTAGAGCAGCCAAAGATGCAGCAGATGCGGTATGTATCTTGCATTATACTCATTCTGTTTTTTTTTTCTTTCAGATTATGTTTTGACTAGCATATATGACTTTGGCTTCATAGGCAGCCGAGGAAGAGAGGCTAAGGGAGGAATTTGAGAGAGAAGGCAGAAAGCTTCCTCCCAAACAAGAATCACAAACTTTCGACTCTAATGTCATCACCCCTGGGACTGAATTTATGGCAGTTTTGTCTATTGCTTTGCAGTATTATGTTCACCAAAGACTAAACAATGATCCTGGATGGAAACCCATAAAGGTAACTTTTGGTAGTAAAGATTTTATGAGAGTCAACAAAATGGACAGGGCAGGGGGTTGAGTAACCCTCTTGGGCAAACAATGATTTGGTTTTACCTAGAACACCTTTTTGTTTAAAATTTGAATTTTGTTAATAAATAACTGCGGGTATATATGATGACAAAAGGCATGTTATCATTGACTCTCAGTAATAATCTATATATTGAATAAAATGGTTCAGGAGGCTTTATGGATTAAAAATACACTTTGGGTGAGTTTTAATCTGTTTGATCTGTTCTGCCTGTTTTGTTTTAAGATAAGTTTCTACTTTCTTTTACCTATTTGTTTCATTGTAGATAAAACGCAACCCAAATCCATTAATTTACCCATTCATAAGTAAAATAGTTGAAAATTTTACGTTTACTCAGAGTCCCGACCATGGTTTACTGTTTATCAATGAGGTGTTTATGCAGTATCACATAAGTTGCATCAACATTGTAGATCCTAAAAGGTTACTATGTGGATTAGTCAAGGAATATGTATTGATTTGAACAAGAAAACTGCTTTAACATGTCAGGGTGGTTTGTTGTTTTTTGAAGGTTATCCTTTCTGATGCTAATGTTCCTGGTGAAGGGGAACATAAGATAATGTCCTACATTCGTCTTCAAAGGAATCTTCCTGGTTTTGATCCAAACACCCGCCATTGCTTATACGGTTTGGTATTGTTTACCCTTGATTCAATTCTGTTTTTTACGTTTGAATATAATTATGCCCCCTAATTTGCTATATATGTTGGTTGCTTTGTATCTATAATTGTTTCAAACCACAGGATGCTGATTTGATTATGTTGGCTTTGGCTACCCATGAAGTTCATTTTTCAATACTTAGAGAGGTATATCCTCACAAACCTTAGTAAAACCAAAACAAGGGTAGGGTTCTGTAGTATTTTGTCTTCCTGAAGAAAAAGTAGCTTAATGGTTATTGCAAATAGCACAGTGGTGATGAGAGTAGCTTTTTCAAAAAAGTGTCATAATAGTTCACTAGGAATGTGCAACGGACATATGATTTATGTTCTATCATTATAATGTCTCAGGTTGTATATACTCCTGGACAACAAGACAAATGTTTTATTTGTGGTCAAATAGGTCATTTAGCAGCAGCTTGTGAAGGAAAGGCAAAAAGGAAGGCAGGTGAATTCGATGAAAAAGGAAATGCTGATGCTGTGCCTAAGAAGCCATACCAGGCAACTCTTTAACCCAAATTCTAAATTTAATTGTTTTCTTATCTTAAGATGTTTATTTCATAGGTATTGGTGCTTTCATATTGTTTTTTTAACATGTGCATGCTTTTTTACAGTTCCTCAACATTTGGACTCTTAGGGAGTACCTGGAATATGAAATGAGAATTCCTAATCCTCCTTTCAAGATCGATTTTGAGCGAATAGTGGATGATTTTATCTTCATGTGTTTTTTTGTTGGGAACGATTTTCTACCACATATGCCCACTTTAGAAATTCGTGAGGTACATTTCCAACATTCGCAAGTGACTAGTATAGAAGATTCCTTTCAGGGGTGCTCATTGTTTATCTGCTTACATAAATCTTTCAACTTCTTTCTAATTATCTGTTTTTCAGGGTGCTATAAATTTACTTCTGGCTGTATATAAAAAGGAGTTTAGGATCATGAATGGGTATCTGACTGATGGAAGCAAGGTGACTGCTTTTTTATATACTTATATGATCTTTTGCTTTGAGATTTCTACTTGGTCATTGAAGCCTTTTGTTACTCAACTTTGTGTGTTGCTTTTCTTTCTTGTTCACTCCCAGCCAGACCTTAGCAAAGTGGAGCAGTTTATTCAGGCTGTGGGTTCGTATGAAGATAAAATTTTTCAGAAAAGAGCCCGCTTGCATCAGGTTAAAATTTATTATACACACATACATATATCATGTAATTGGAAAAGTTAATCCATATTTAAATATCTTTTTGTTCAGAGACAAGCTGAAAGGATAAAACGTGACAAAGCTCAAGCCAAATATCAATCAATAAGAGGAGATGATGCTGGACCACAAATAGAACCTGAATCATTAGTTGCAGTTGGGCGGTTTCATGGATCGCGTCTTGCTTCTGGACCCTCACCATCACCATACCAATCTAAGGATGCCTTGAGCCATCCTCGTCCAAAAAAACTTGCACGCATGTCATCCGGGTCCAGTGTTGGTGCTGCCATTGTTGAAGCTGAGAGCAATCTTGAAAGAGATGATGTATGTTTCACTTTTGTAAACGACTGATATAATTTGAAGTAGGTCTGGAGGTTGTAAAATCTAACCCATACATGTGAAAACAGCTTAATTTGGGTTAGATTTTTATTGACAACTTATCATACAGGTAAAAAGTTTGAATTAGCCAAAAAAGAAAATGGGTCAAATTGGTCAAAAGCCTCCTTGAATGTTTTCAGATGCTTACAACATTAAATTGTTCTATTATTAAAAAATTAGATTATGTGAATAGTATATTTTTATTATTGTATTAAATACAATAGTTATCTATGGTGTTTTTTAAACTTAAGCTGGAGAGAAGTTTTTATGTGTTAACCCAATATGATGTGACTTTCCGTAGTTTCGTCTCATCCCAATTTGACTTGTATGGAAAAGTATTCTTTCTTTCCTGAACCCATTCTGATATGTTGCCTGACCTGCTCGTTAGCACATTTTGCTATCTCTACGTAGGGCTAATACTCATGAACCATCCTTTTTGTGAGCTGGTGCCTGATGGGAAATAAAGCACTAAAATTCGAGTTCATTTAGTTTCTTCTCCCTTTTATAAATTACTGGATCATGTTATTTGATTTCTAGCATCTCTTCTTAAATGGGCGCTTAAGCTCTTACATGAAAAGTTGGTTTTTTTGAAAACATAACCTGCTTTGGCACCGGAGAGCTATATACATGTGTTGCTTTTTTTGTGGTCAAATAAATTTCTTTTTGTTATTTAAGTGTTACTTGTTTTCAGGTACTTGACAACAAAGAAGAACTGAAAACAAAACTGAAAGAGATACTTCGTGAAAAATCTGATGCTTTTAATTCTGATGAGCCAGATGAGGATAAGGTTAGAGCTTAGAGATGAATATGGATTCTAATTCTAGCTTAAACTGAATGCACATTCAGTAACAGTAAATATACATATCTCATTTCTTTTGTGAAAGTATTTATTTGTAATCAAATATCAAGATATACATGCTGTCAACTCTCAATACTGAATTTGTAGACTTATTCTGTAGTGTTCATGTTTCTATGCTTCACATTTTCTTGATGCATTATTGGCAGATAAAACTGGGAGTGCCTGGGTGGAAAGAGAGGTACTATGAGGAGAAGTTCTCTGCAAAATCACCTGAAGAGCTTGATGAAATACGGCGTGATGTTGTAAGATTTTAAACCTTTTTAGCCTCCTCTTCTATTTAAGTAAAGAAAATAAACTAAATGAAGGATGATAAGAAAATTTAAAACGAGAGAATTTCTGAACTTGTATCTGTTATATTAATATAATTCTGAACAGCTAATATACTTTTAGCCTCCACTTCTCTTTTGTTATAGGAGACTAATGATGTGATGTAAAACATAACTATCCTTTATTATTGAGGCAAATTCATTTTGATAACGACTAGACACTAATATTTCAGTTTGTCGGCTTGAAAGTTTTTCTTTGAATTGCTAGAAGAAATCTAAATTTATATACACATGAACAACCTTTCTCAGGTTCTTAGATACACTGAAGGCTTGTGTTGGGTGATGCACTATTACTATGAAGGTGTCTGTTCTTGGCAGTGGTAACTTTTTTTCTTATGTACAGCCACTAATTTTTAAAATAGTTGTTGGTACCTCCTGTTGATATCTAAAGGAATTTTGAATCCTGTTGAAGTGTTTTCACTTTGTACCTAAAGATGATTGAATAACATGGTATTTTATGTGGTATATGTTGGGACTTAGAGGTGAAATATAGGCGGGGTGGGTAACATGTTAAAACTAGCCGGGCTGACCATTATTATTTCATTGAGTTTTACAAATAATTTAAAAATTATAATATTACAATAATAGTCATTTTTTTCAGAATACACCGCTTTTGGGGGTTGTATGCATTTGAATACAACCTAGATGGACTTTTGAACATAACAATTTTTATTCTTTTTTAACTTTACATGCTTTACTTGCTAGAGATAGAACATAACCTAGATGGACTTTTGAACATAAAAATTTTTCCATTGAGGAAGTTTTCAGGAAGATCATTTTCTTTTTGCTGTTGATTTTCTGAAAAAGTAACTTTATTTCTTTTGGTATGCATTGCCGATACATTGAGGGTTTTCGAAGCTAATTTCATAACTGATTCACACTACTCAATTCTCCTTTCAGGTTTTATCCTTATCATTATGCACCATTTGCTTCTGATCTTAAGGATCTTGGAGAGTTAGATATCAGTTTTGAACTAGGTTCACCATTTAAACCGTTTAATCAGCTGATGGGTGTGTTTCCTGCCGCAAGGTAGGACCTGTCGTATTCTTTTTCTGTTCTTTTTTAATATTCCAAATCTCTAACTGAGTTTCTTGTAGTTCCCATGCTCTTCCTGAGCATTACAGAAAATTGATGACGGACCCAAATTCACCTATTATCGATTTTTACCCAACAGGTAATGTCAGTGCTTTGAGAAAGTAAACGTTGTATTGTGTAATAATATTTTACACTCATAAAATTCCTTTTTATATTGTGTTTACAGATTTTGAAGTTGATATGAATGGCAAGCGCTTTGCATGGCAGGTGTTTTTTCTTTTCTTTTTTTTTACTTATGGTTGACTATTGTTATATGTCTCAAGTAAATTTTAACCTTATCTGTTTGGTAATTATTCATAGGGAATAGCAAAGTTGCCTTTCATTGATGAAGCTCGTCTTCTTGCAGAAGTGGCAAAAGTAGAACACACATTAACGGTATGAGGAATATTGTTTTCATATTTGATCATTTCTATAATTCTGCAATGAATTCTGTTAACTCTTGGGTACTTTGATTTCTACAGGAGGAAGAGGTTCGTAGAAATAGCACGATGTCTGACATGCTTTTTGTGGCATTGTCACACACCCTATCCCCGTATATATTTTCTCTTAATGACCGTTGCAAACAATTGTCAGCAAGGGAACGAGTTGAAGTTCAAGAACGAATCGACCCACTCGCAAGGTTTGTGTTACAATCTCTAGGTCGTGGAGTATTTCACGCTACGATATGAATTTTCTGATTTATTCTTGGGGCGTGTGCTGTGCAGTGGTGGGATGAATGGTTATATATCCCTTTGTGCTGGAGATCTCTGTCCTCCAGTATTCAGCTCACCTGTTGTGGGGATGGATGATATTTTGGACAACCAAGTCATGTAAACTTAGAATAAACCTTTTGATATTATTTATTGGACATATAATGTTTGTAGGGTCTTGTTATTATGTTAAGAAGTTACTTACCTTTTACTGCTTCCATTTCAGATGCGCTATATACAAGCTTCCAGAATATCATAAGCATATATCTCGACCACCTGCAGGGGTCAAATTACCAAAGAAGGTAATTGGTGGCATTATATATACCACCCAACTAAAATAATTAATAACAGTTGTACCCATTTAAAATACTTATAATTTCATATTTACCCATTCTTTAATACAGATTATAGCATGAACATTATACCCTTCTCTTTCTACTTGCACTCTAGACTCCAATGTCCTAACACCAGTTCTAAGAGAAGTGTATAAATGTCATAAATTTGAGAATGCGTATCTTTGTTCTTATTGTTTTTGTTGGATAAATATGATATAGTATACCAAGTTTTGAGGAGATATATGAAATTGTCTTTATTTCTGCCTTCATTTGATGTTTTAACCCCACTTGACCCAAGAGACCTGTATTCTCCCCCTTGATGTGGACTGTATCTTAGATGCCGTTTCATTTTGCTGCAGACTGTAACTGTGGGTGATTTGCAACCCGAACCTACTTTATGGCATGAGGATACTGGAAGGAAGCCATGGGAGAATGGAAGGTACACCGGCTAGTGTTATCTATTTGTTACTCTATTAGCTTAAACTTTTTGACCTCTTGTTAGCTTTTTTCAGGGGTGTTTGGGTTTGTGTTTTAGAACTGCTTATTGTGACTTCAAGTCACAACAATCAGTGTTTAGTGTTTGGATAAACAAATTTTGTTTCTGATTGTTATACGATCAGTTCCATACCATGTGCAACAAAACTGATTGTATTGGGTAAAACTGAAATGATCTATTTGGCCTTTTTTTAACCTAATGTATACTCCATTTCACAAAACACCATTTTTCTTACATAAGTGTTAATCTTTGTTATTTTCTCTCTTAAATAACTTTCCCCTTTGCCATCCTTTTGTTTATGGAAACTTCTTTTTGAATTAGGAATGGGCACGACAGGCACAATAACCACAACCATAACCCTAGAGGAGCAGGGCCTAGTCGACAGCTTGGAGATGCTGCACACCGATTTGTCACCAACAGCTTACAAGTAAAGCCAGATAGAAATGGCCATCATCATTCATATGACCCACACTCGCATGGCCCACCCCCTCACTACCCACCTTACCAGAGTAATAGACCCTACAACAATCAGGACCCTAGTAGGATGGTGCAATCTAGATCAGGTTATCCTCCACATAACTATGACCCAAATTATGGTCAACCATATGCTTCAAGTACCCATTACGGTAGGTCAAATTCTCAGTCGCATGGATACTACCAGAATCAACATGGATATCCTCCACCACGTGGGCCCCATCAAAACCAACAGTTACCTGTTAGCAGTCATTACTATCCACAACCAGGTGGTGTTTACAATAACGGTGGTGGCTATGCATACAACAGCGCCGCCAATCATCACCATCAACAGACTGGCGGCAGAGGTTACGCACGCCCTCAACAAGGTGGTGGCAACCAGTTTTCAGCATTGAGTAGAGATGGAAGGGGTAGCAGGTCTCACCAGCCTTATCGTCGGTAGACGGTATGGTAATGCTTGAACATTGTGCTTTAATTTCTTTGTATGTTGTATCATAGTCTGATAGTCCTTTCACTATATGAAATTCATTGAATTCTCATAAAAATTTTACATATAGGTTAGGTCCAGAAGATGATTGGATCTTTATTCTGTTGTATACTTCAATTTTTATCAGCTTTATTTAGTAAAATCTGGAAATTTTTAATAGAGTGTGATAAAGTTCACAACCATCATTTGAAGGTCCACTCTGCAAGTATTTTCCCTTAAATCACAAAGGAGAATAGTAGAGTTTTGCTTCTTTGAAATCCTAGTCATATTTTTTTTTGGTAAGATGTCACATAATAGTAATTGTTAAACAATAATTTATATGCCTATATATGTCAAGGATTGTGATTAGGCTAGATTAGTGTTTACTATATTTAGCTTAATGTATTCTATATAAGGACTCTCTTGTATATCCTTGAATTATACAATAATACAATTGACAATCTCTTATACTAAGTTTAATTGTAATAAAGTTTTAAAAATGTTTGTTTTGGTCTCTTATGTATATTTTCACCAAATTGCATTACAAGTCAAATTATCATCAAATTATTGAGTCAAGAAAAAAAACAAAGATGTGAGGGTTGGGATTTTTAATATATGTGATTATATTAATAAATTTAAAAAGCATGTTAACTATATTTAAAAAAAAAATACCTAAAATCCATGTAAATACTCCATATCTGCATCAGAAAAAAAAAATATTTTTTTTAATTGAAATAAAAAAAATGGTAAAAAACATGTTAAAACCTTTTAATTTAAATAGGGTTATTGGATTTTAATAATATCAACTTTTATTTATTAGTCGGGATTAATTCTAACTCAACAAATGTTTACAAACACTTCTAACTTTAAGCTTATTTTATTTCGATGATATCTTATTAATTGAAAATTAACTTCTATTAGTTTTTTTTTATGCAATGGAGCCAACTTTAAGTTATTTTTTAACTCTGTCATTGCAACCTGCATTAGGTCTTTTATTCTTACTTTGCTATCAAGTCGATAAAAGAATGAAATTACATCCAGAAAATATTGATCAGGTTTAAATATTTTTATATCAAATAATCATAGCCCAGGATCATCAACCTTTCTTGTACTTTATTCACCATAACTTCATGCTTAATGTTTTCATCCGTATGGCCCTAGGTGCACAAAACAGTTCCTAATCTAAAACCTGATCGGTTTGGTCAACAAAAAGTCAAAACCAGTTTAAGTCTCAAATCGATTTGGGTTGAAACCAGTATAAAATCATAGTAGCCTCATTAGATGGTAATATCTTTCTTAGTGTATCCGAAATTCCAGATAATAGGTAGGTGGAGCTACAAAAATAGTTATTAAAATATTAAAACCACATAAACACCTTCCTCCGGTAATTGTTGTTAATGACTAAAAGAAACTCTTTTATAGTTACTCTACGAATAAAGTCTTCGTAATCGTGAGCTAGCACTTAATAACATAAGAAATTTAAAGATTTCAATCTTAATTTTGTAACCTTTTTTTGTTTTTTTGTTTTACGGTGTCAATTAAAAGAGACCATTTTTTTTTATTTATTATAGCTACTCAACCTGGATAAATTTTTGATCAGTTTTGCTAGCTTTGGCTTTGGTCAGCTTTTTACTGGTTCATTTCAGATCCGCCAATCTCGAACCTATTTTAATGAAGACTATAAACCGATCTTTAACCTATGTTTTCTATTAGTTCCAAACCAGTTCTGTTTTGATACTAGCTGTTAGTTTCGGTTTGTGAACCAGTTTATATGAGCACCCATAGCCCTAATAACCTCATAGCACATATATCCTTTACCTTTGGAATTTATCCCAAACATTAAAAGGCACTCTAGATCTATTAATCATCATATCCACAAATGAACTCGATAGTTTGTCACTAAAATACAACTTGCACGTCTAAAATGCAATCACTTCTTGATTTTCCAAATAGAAGTCGAAGTAAAAAACAACACAATACAAATCAAACGTTCAATATGTTCGATTACATCATTGCAAAGGCATCCAACGCCAAAGACTTGAAACTCTATGCCACCATACACATTATTAAAGTTGAAAGAAAAAAACACCAATAGAATCTTTTGAATGTACAGACTTCTCATGACCATTCAATAACATGAATTCAGGTAATAAATAAATGTTTTACAGTCACCAGACACGAAAAAATTAATATTTTACAGTCACCAGACACGAAAGAATAATATTTTACAGTCACCAGATGCGGAAAAAAAACTCCCACCTCAAATAGCAACAAGAATATCCACCAAGAAAATAAAGATAAACACTCAGGAACCCAGACCATGTATGAATAACATACCCCAGCCTCAAAGGGTATTATTTTTTCTTTTTCTTTGTCCTGAATGAGACTTTGACCAGTGTACACTACAGCTACAAAGATCGAGTAAAAAAGCAGGCATCATCTCCCATAGATATGCCATTCGACTCAACTCACCATACAATTTATATCCACAACCCATGTTTTTGATAAAACTCAGGCAACTTTTGTTGGATTCTCGTTAAAGAGAAATATAAGCTTCTTAAGGTAGTCGCCAATGACTGCTAAGCCAAAAATCTCCAAAGGTTCTTGAATGCAGACAACCAAAAAATTGGGAGCACAGAAAGTAAAACCTGAGAACTGGTGTAAAAAATCTCATGAGGCAGCTGCTGCAGCTGTTGCCTTCTCTAACCTCTCTTTCTCAATCTCTATTCTTCTCTGATCAGCATGCTGAGCAACACCGCTTGCAAGGGCCTGATAACGGAAGTCAAGTGTCTGGGACAGGTTCTGGAATCTTAACTGATCTGAAGCTTGCAAAGCTTAAACAATCAAAACATCAGAAAATCTATGTTAGCTGAATAAATTTCAACCCATAAAGTTATGATGTTCAAGGGTAAAAGAAAATTTTGTAAAATACAATACATGGTTGCGAGACATCATAAGGAAAACAAATTTGAGCAGCATGCGAATATGTGTATGCAATTTACCTTTAGCGGTATCCATAAAGAAAATAAATGGATCGACTTCATCAATAGGTGATTGCAAGTCCTCATCATCACTGAAATCATCATCAGAGTCCTCATCGTCATCATCAGCTGGGCGGAATGACTTGGCCTGTATATATGTTTGGTAAACCAACAAATACAGCAGATTTCTTAGTATAGCATGATTAATGTCTATTTTATTTAAGTAGACAAACGACAAACCTGTGCAGCTAATCTCTGTAGTCTCAAGCTATCAGCTTCATCACCATCCTCTGCATCGACTCCCATCTCTTTGTCAGACCCATCATCATCATCTTCATCGTCTGTTTCCAAGCCATCATCCATGTCATCATCATCTTCCGGTTCTTCTTTTGCAGCTTCTGAGCATAAAAACATAAGACTACAATAAGATATGTAAACCTATAAAAGCAAGAAAATCACTCTCATTAGCAAAATACAACTTTAATACCTGCTACTTGATCCTTGTAGGCAACAAGCAGGTCAAGCGCTGCCTTAAAAACACGCTCCAACGCCTCCCCTGGCAACTGATCCGCAGGAAGTGTAAGAAGAGATGTCAAACCCAAACAGCATACTTTCTTATCATGCTCCCTGGAATAAACGTAACACATCATTAGATAAAACTTTAAACTCCATTCCAAGTAGAGGTAGAAACAACCTATGTGCATGTATATAGGTCGATTCTGGCCATGTTTTATCTCTAGCACGTCAAATGGGTAAAACGCAAAAACTTGGCCTAATAGGGAAATGAGTCGCCAATGTGGGGCTAGCGAGGCTTTGCCTCTTAGAGGGGAGGTTTTGAGTTCAAACGCAAGCACGATATATCTTAGTTTGGAGTAATTTAGGAGGAGTAGGGTAGATTTGCCGTTCAAATAAAAAGAAAAGAAAAATAAGTCAGATAGATTGAAAGTCTCCCAATGTGTACTCAGGGAAGCATAAAACCTTCGAATTTATCACTCAATATAATCATTTTTTTACAAAAAACCGTAACTTTAGTAACTATATCTGACACTGTATCTTGACATAAAGGATCATTTAAACGTTTGAGCAGAAGTGTTTAGGGGTCAACCCAAGGCGATATCAACCCATAACAAAGACTTATCCATTTGAACTCTTATACAACCTGCCTGACCTACCTATTTTACAACCACTAGTTAGAACTTAAAAGTTTTAAGGAAGAAATATCTTATAACATACGCCATACAAAACCAAATTTATGTTCTTCAGGAACCAAAGGAACAAGGTTACCTCTTAAAGTTAGCGCGTGCACCACTTTTCTTAGTTTGTTGCAACATCTGGAACCAAAGATTAAAAACTTCTGTAGCGACACCAAGCTTTTGCAATATGTTGAGCGTCAAGGATGCATTATAGTAAAGAGCATCAGCAATCTGCATAAATGCACACATCTAAAATCAAGAAGCAAAAAAATTTCCTGTTTTTAAGATATCGTCCTAAGGTAAATGTGATCTCAACAGTGACTATTTGGAAACTCAAACACCAGTAAAATGTCCATTTGGAATGTCCCTTTAACAAACCCAAGGATATTCAAAGTTTCACATTATAGAATTGGTTACTTACAACTTGCACCAGAAGGCATTTCAAGTATGGTCGCTCTGCAACATGCAAGCGCTCAACTGTGAGTCTAATATATGGCTCAACCCAGTGGTCCACCTGGCCCTTGCAGTTCTGGAACACCACTTCAATAAGCTTAGGTGCAGGTTCAATGTCGTTGTCCTCAAAATTCTTATCACTCATTATCTGGTACAACAGAGAAAAAACGTAATTAAGAAAATAAAGTGACAATTATAAAATGTTGATGTGAGTTTATAAATGCACATATATGAATAGCACTTTAT
Organism: Flaveria robusta; assembly: GCA_025506415.1. NCBI lineage: Eukaryota > Viridiplantae > Streptophyta > Magnoliopsida > Asterales > Asteraceae > Flaveria > Flaveria robusta. Next base: position 17,004,176 of record CM046469.1, on the reverse strand, counting down.
CAATTAAAATGTAGAGTTGTAAATGTGTTAATTCCACTACGTTTAAGATGTAGACCTACAAAACTATAAGCAATTTGTCCCTTGACGAGTAAAAATACAAAGAAAACCAAAATGTCATAATGAGTCAATAAAAAGTTCTTTTTGTAAAATGTTGAAAAAAGATAAGTAGCATACACTGGAAAGCACATTCCACAAACTTTGTTGGTAGTCTGGCTCCTTACATGTCAGATAATGTACTGTACCCCTGGATATATAATTGTCCAATGGGACAAGGATATCTGCACCATAACAAATTACATGATGATAATAAGTAACATAGAAATAAATAAAACATATAATTGTACATGTATGCAGATCCTTATGTTACAGACAAGGATGGAACAGTCTTTCTTTGAACAGGGGTGACATACTTGGGAAAAAATCAATAGCCCAATCAGCAAGAGCTTCCAACAGTAATGGCCAAAGACTCCACATATCCAAGGATATTGTTGGAGAGAAAAAGGTCAAGTATGATACAATTTCAAGGACTTCTTCAAAAACATCTGCAATGAAGTTTGTAAATGAGCTATGAGAAAATGAAGCAGATGTTAAATTGTTTGTAATTAGTTGCACTTTCATAGAAAAACCTGAGAAAGTAATGTTACCTTGGCCATCAGTTGTAAGCATGCGACACATTATTGGTAGTAGAATTGGCTCAGTGTGAGCAAAAAGGTGAGGAAGCCTGCTTATGGATTCAAGAATTGTACTAATGGCACGTAAACAACCAGCAGCTGCCAAAGCACCAGGATCATCTGCCTCTTCATCACCTTCAGAACTATTAATACACTTCCAAAATGCAGCAGCCTAGCAATACCACATTCACACAGCAAGTTATAACAGGAGATAAAAAGTAGTAGCACGTGCACTATAAATTTTCAAACATTACCAGATTCTGGCACAAGCCAAGGGCGTAGGGTGCCATCTCCTCTCCAAATTTGTCAACAATAGTCTCAAGGGTAAACACCAGATCCTCATTTTCAACTTCATTCATTAGCTTAAAGAAATCTGAAAACAAAACATGTGTGAAGGAATGTTCCAATTAAATGATATGAATCAAGGGAAAACTTGTTCAAAAGTTCATACCATCAAGTAGCCGTGGAAGAATTGGCCTAATTTCACTTAGATCTGCAAATAAAGAAATATGATCCAGTATTACCACCTTCTTAATGTTTGAAAGAAAGCAACCAATATACAAAAGAATTTCAACTAGCTGTGCATTTGATTTTACCTTTACAGGATTCAACAAATGAACGCAATGCAAAAACAGAATCAACACGAACTGGAAGCTCAGGATCTCGCATACCAGCAACGACACTTTGTAGTGCTTTGTGAAAATTATTTGGGTCAGAGAAATTAATATGTGCATATTGTCCTGCAACCCATGCAGCCTAGCATTCAAAAATAGTTTTTTAGAATTAGGTTTCCACAAAACACAACAAAAAGAAGATGAAACATTTTTGCACAAAGTTGAAATGCACATTTATAACTTACTAGAATGGCAAAGGAAAGAAAAATAAAAAATAAACTATGGAACTCACCTTTGCTCTAAGATGGCCAATAGGACTGTTAAACTCTGGGAAAACATGCTGCACTAACATGGGCTCAAGCTCAGATTTGTATGGTTCAGTCTGTTTCAGTTTATCACACAACGCTCCAATGGCAAGAAGTGCACCATCCTTTTGTCGATAAGGTTTACACTCAACTGATGCAGCTTCATATCTAATCAAAGGAAGACATTAATATGATCAATTCTTGATAAGTTGCAGACTTTGCACATGCAATATACACGCACATGTACACGGATATACGTGCACGCACATGTGATATAGTAGATCAGATACCTCTTAAAAATCTCCACAATGAATAATATGAACTTATGAAGGTTCTCTTTTCCACGTTTTCTTACCAACTCACTCACAAAGTCCATTGCTGCAGTCCTAGGACTGTACAAGTCTTCAATAATATCTGCCAAAAAATACGAAATTTTAAAGAACAGGTCTTAGAATTGAAGTGGGGGGCAATCATATGTGGATGACTCACCATAACCCTTCCTCACGTACTCATGTGGATCTTCTTCCCAAAGTGTTTGATCGTTGTCATTGAAGCACATAAGTGGAAAGATAATCTCATAAAGAACAACATCAAGTCTTGGTAGGAGCAAATTGTACATGGTAGTCTTGGAAATACTGCAGCATAGATGGACAAGGTATATAAAAAAAAAAAGTTTCTAGAACTCATTAGAAAATAAAAGCAAAATATCATAAAAAAAAACAGCAGATAGTACTTTTAACATTGCAGCATAAAAATGAATTATGTGATTAAATAAAATTATATGAAGCACACCTGTTACTCAAATATTGCAAAATAAGGTTAGTGACTCTGTCAGGTAAATAGTCACCAATGCGGATTGCATTCAACAAGTTCAAGTGACACTCCAAAATTTTTCCAGCATAATTTTTCTGAAAATGTTGAGCAAAAGCTTTGTTGTCGGGATTTTGCAATTTTAAATCTCCAAACCTGAGATAAGAGAAATATAAGTGAGAATTAAACCAGCCTCAAGGTCAGAAATTTGGAGAAGCATGTGACCATTGACTCACCGAGTATAGAGGCGGTTTAATATATGAACTGTCCACTTTTTTACCTTCCACCATCCCCACGACTTGCGTAACTCTGGATCATGTGGTTGACCCTCTAATGGAACAGGTCTCTCTAACATATTTATGAATAAAACCATCCAAGCATTGAAGACATTTGGGTCCAACAATTTCTTGGGGATCTCTAGCTGAAAGACAATTAATATCAGTTTTAATTATGAATAGAACTTTCAAGTGGGGGTTAGGGCCTAGTGGTAAGAGGGAAGTCTTGCAACCAAGAGATTGTGGGTTCTAACCTCGTAAAAGGCAAAATAAAAAAGCCGTTTAAAAAAAATATATGAAGAGAACTTTCCGTTCAAATGAAATTTTAAGCCGTAATCATAGCCAAGAAAAATACACTATCCTTTGCTAGTTAAACGAACACATAAATTTCTATAATAAAATTATGTGATAGTGTTGGGTCTTTTTGTTGTGCTAGATAGAATGCTTCATAAGTATATGTCAATATAGTAACTCACATAAATGGACGACCAGAATATTTTGCAGATGAGTTTAATCAAATCTGCTACTTCGATTGAAGGATTTCCTATCTGAACAAGCCTGCTAAATATATTTAGCAAATGAGGAAATGTCTCCTCGACAACATGGTAAACTGGGATCCTCTCCTCATCTGACTTGAATCTATATATACAAAGTTAAGTACATGTATTGATCAAAACCAATCATAGTTAAGATAATTTGCAGTAGGAAACTAAACAAGCAATGCCATGACCAAAATAGTGAATTGAATTGCTAAGTAAAAGTACAGTATATCTATGACAAGATATAAAGTATATTGTCTGCCTCTATGCCTCATATGTACCAAAGGAGAAGTAAGTTACAATCAGGTGCAAATGCCTATTAAAATAAAATTCCTCACCGAACAAATAAAGAAAGATTGTACAGTGTGGATAATCCATCTTACTGTTCAGATCAACTTCACGTAGAGAAGGATAATACCATAGAAGATTTCATCTTCAGCTGACAAATTAGTTTTAAACCACAGCTGTTTGCAATGGATTGATTATAAATCGGTATATTTTGTGAGCATATAATATATGCTGCATTATTCCATGACTACCATGTTAACAGTTAGAAGAAAAGGCCAATTAAAATTTGGGGATTGTTTTACTGGCATATGAAATAAAGTAATTAACCATGAAGGAATCATTATTACATGATACAATACTAGTTATGTAAACACATTATTTTAAGTGTTGTCTTCACAAGTGAATTGTAAGAGAACAGCAAAACTGCAATCTAGATTTTCATTGTTCAAATCTTAGATATATTGCCTAATGGACAAAGATGCATTAGCACAGGTGCATGTGTCCATGTTCTTGCATACCAAATGCATATAAGTATGGTGAGCTTCAGTTTAAACTTTATGAAATATGGATTTTGGTGTGGCATATACACACCCATTTGCAGCTGTGTATGTGCACTCTAGCTCGTAAATCGTAGTTCATAGATAAGGTACTCACTCATATTTTCTAGATAAAATTCTAAGCACAAAAAGAGCTCCATACACTTGCTGGTCTTGCAAATTATGTGTCACCCAGTGCAAAAGACCTGGCCATTGTTCAGGATAATCGGCATGTATGATTGTCTTGAGACACTCACCCAACTGTGCCCTGTATATAATCATTACAACAGCATTCATTACAGCGGAGAAAAGACAACACAACATGTGCAAAACCTCAAGGAACCATTTTTACCTCAGCAATGGAGGAACTTGTGCAACAAAAGCAAGAATGTTCTGCCTTACTACTTCCTTATCACTTGGCAAAATCTTGGATTGTTCCTCTACAATGACACACATTGCATCAAACATTTTGGCAGATTGCAAGGTAAGTTCCGGCACATAAGTGCGGGTTCTGTGAAGTGCTGAGTATTAAGTTCCTGCACATAAGTGCGTGTTCTGTGGACGCATTGAGTATGGATGCAATTTATGGGATTTTACAGGCAACTACATGGTACTGATGTCTACCACTCAAAAAAAGATGTACCTGGATCATGCGGCGACCAATTTTTTGCAATGAAGTTTTTAAAATGAATACTGGCAGCCTGTCGTACAGCCATATCGCAATTTCCATCTACAACAATCTGCAGCAGCCTCACCAATTGCTGAGGAGTATACTGGTACTGAAAAACAGATAGTTTTCACAACAGATTAAACTATCAACACTATACCAATAAAAAAAACTAAAACTTGAAGAATAAAATAACACAAACAGTGCTCTAGCACAAGCTACTCAATCAATCATCACATGACCCACTACCAAAAGTTGCGATATTTCAGCACAACCATATTACACAAATCCAATTGTGAGTTTTAATTAAGAAATCCGATACAAAACATTACATCAGTAACAAATCTTGAATAAAAACCAGCAATTGCTCGACCTAATCCCCGTCAAACACACCCAATTAATAACATTTGTAATTATAAGCAATATACCTGATTAAGACTCTCTTCTGCAGCTTTGCGTTCAGCAGGATTGGGGCTAAGTGCTGCTTTGAGAACAATAGCAAGACTTGAAAGATCCATCTATATTTTGATTGAGAAATCGTATTGAGGATCAGCCAATTGAATGAATAATAATTGTGGAAGAAGTGGTGATGATGAAAGCAGAGATTCGTCTAGGGTTTGCAGAAGATGGAGAAGAGAATGAAGGCTGGAAAATATAGGAATAAAGAGCCTGTATTTAAATCATTAGGGTTTAAAGAGACAGCGACTTACAAGTAATTTGTGCTTGCTGTTTAACGACCATTGGTTAAACGGTTGTATTCTTATGGTAAGTTTTCTTCCTTCGATCTAAAAGGTGTTAATGTTTGAAAATATCTTAATAAAAATTCTGAAATTTTTACTTGGATTATTTGAAAGTTTAGATTTTTGATTCAGATAGTGATTTTTGAAAAATGGGATACAAACTGTTCGAAATTTTATATTTTTGAATGGTTTTTTATATGTTTTTATAATTTTCTTCGATACTTGACATAATTGAGATTTGAGTAAATTACACGGATAGTCCCTGTGGTATGCACGTATTGCAACTTTAGTCTTTATTTTTAATAAATTACAGATGCGGGCCTGCACTATGCAAAAAGTGCACGCTGATGGTCCCCGATACTAGCAAAGGTTAAGTTTCTTAATTAGTTTTTTTAAAAGATCAAAATACCCTTCTTTTTTATCTTCTTCTTCACATTCAACACCCACCACCACCACCATCTCAACCTTCAACCCACCACCACCACCATCGGAACCACCATGACTCACCACCGCCACCATCACAGGTCACTACCACCGCCACCACTACAATCTCCACTACCAAAGGTCACCACCACCACCAGTTGAGGCTCTTGAGCACCATCGCCACCATCCCTGCAGCCTCCACTCCATCTCCATCACACCATCATCATCTTCATCTATCTGCATAATCCTCACCATCATCGCACCTTAAGATCTTCTTCCCCCAACCACCAGCAACACCGCCACACAATCCACCCCCACCACATCATTCTTACTCCTTGCAACCATAGAGCATCTTATTGGAGATCCCATAGTCATCGCCTTCTCAATCGCATTACATCCACATCGCCATTTACATCCTCATCGCCATTGCCATTTCAAAACCAAACGTTTCCTTCACCATCTCAATCATAGATCCCGTCTCGCAACCACCTAAAACCAACAGCAAAAAGGGGGGGTTTTGGTGACGGTTGGGATCTATGGTGGTAATGACCGGCGGTAGTGACAGTGACCGTTGGTGGTGCTTGATTTCTTAGATGATGGAGATGGATGATGGTGGTGGAGAGAGGAGACTGATGATGAAGAAGAAGAAGAAGATGGAAGGGAGGAAGGGAGGGGGGTTGGGTAGGGGTGGGTTGGTTTTATTCAATATTATGGGTATTTTTTTTATTTAAGGGTATTTTGATAATTTTACATTGACTTAGCAGAGAAACTTAACCTTTGTTAGCGTTGGGGACTACCGGTGTGCATACCATGTAAAGTTCAGGCCCGCATCTGTAATTTATTGAAAGTAGGGACTAAAGTTGCAATATGTGCATACCACAGGGACTGTTCGTGTAATTTACTCTTGAGATTTTAACCAAACTAAAAGTCGAACATCAGTAATTATAGTTATAATGCATATGAAAACATGTTAGGTACACATCTTTAGATTGAAAACATTTAAATTATTAATTTTTTTTGAACAGCAAAATATTTTATAGATTCACAAAATAAAAATACATCTCACTAGCAAGGAGCAAGAAATGACAGAAACTAATAGAAACCAATACAAAATTATATTATTACATCTAAGATTTTAAAATTCCTCCATTGTTTCCATTCAAGATTATGCATCCTTGCTCGATTTTTAATCCAAAGAGACCCCAACACCTTGATTTCATCCATGATGCTTTAAATGAGGATCCCTTTGCTGGAAAAAATGAGGTTGTTTCTCGCTTTCCAAATGGCCCAAGAGGCAATGAGAATTATTGATTTCAGCAGCTTGTCTTTAATCACATTCCCCGTAAACAACACACTGGAGTATAATAAATCTTTGGCAGAGAAGGCAAAGATTTAAGGAATGTCACACCAAGTACTAACACTTTGCCATATAATTGTCGCAATATAGCAACCTGTATTTAATACATGGTCGAGAGATTCGTTCGATTCCCCACAAAGCCTACAAAGAAGGGAGGAAGTGTAGATATTCCGAGAGTAAAGATTCATCAACGTGGGAAGACGATCCAATGATGCTCTCCAACCGAAGACATTGACTTTATTCGGAAGCCATTTGTTCAAATGAAACTTGACTGATCTCGATGAGGATTGTTGTTGCACTAGAAGCTTTTTAATGGACTTAATAGAGAATTCTCCGTTGGGTTCTCCCTTCCATAGCCATTTATCATCATTGTCATAAATCAATTCCTGAAGGAAAATATTGGAGTTTGAGAGAGTGTGCTCCAATTTGGCAATCTTTGACCAGGTTCCCGAGAGACCCTTTTTATACGGGAGTAATACTAGATTTCTCCTAGAGGAATGGAAGGCCGTCACCACCCGATTCCATAGGGCAATATTTGTGTCTTTCAATGAGCCGATGCCAAGCCCACCGTGTTCTTTTGGAGCATTGACCTGGTTCCAAGATACCTAGTTGATTTTGCTTCTATTATGGTCACCACCCCATAATAAACGCCTTTTTAATGCTTCTAGCTTGTCAATAACCTTAATGGGAGCTTTATATAAAGACAAGTAGTAAGTTGGTAGGTTGTCTAAGACTGAGTTAATAAGCGTGATTCTACCCCCCATAGAGAGAGTTGAAGCCTTCCATTTTGACAGTCTTGACTCGAAAACTTCAATTACTGGGCAGCTATTGTAACGGCTCATATTAGATCCCACATTCAACCCCAAATACTCAAAAGGAAGCATCCCAGGTTTGCATTTTAAGAGATTAGCCATGGTTTCCACCTCATGCTGATCGACCCCAATGCCAAGAAGCATTGATTTCCTTACGTTTATTGTAAGGCCTGCAATAATGTAAAAACATCTCAAGATACGGGTTAGATTCAGAAGATTGGGAGTGGCCCAGTCATCATCCAAATTATTAAATACCCAAAAATCCTCCTATTACTATTAATATTACCATTACTATTATCATTACTATTACTATAATTATTAAAATATTATTAATCATATAATTAAGTATTTAAATAAGATGATACTTAATTTAAATAGTATTTATTTATAAAAAAATATAAATAGTAATATATTTTACGCATTCAATCTAGAGTAATTTGCAAGTGGCTTGACTTGTGTACAAAATATTTTTTGATGTTAATTCTATAGAGTTGATGGTTTTTTGTGTGTTTTGTGATGGATTTTGGTTTATGAGGCTTCCGTGAATAGGAATCACATGAGTGGGGATGTGACACATAAAAAACGATGCCAATCATTTGTATGGCAGTGTGACTGGTTTCGTTCATGAAAGATTATCTAAAGCTAACCTTAATAATGATTATCCACCTTTTCATCTGATCCATTGAAAACGTTCAAGCTCATCTTGACATCCAACAAGAACAAAGCCTTAATCAGTTTAACAGTTAGATACACCTAGACTCGGGTGAGTCATCATGACTATTTTACAATAGTATACTTCTCTTGTTTGAACTGGTAATAAAAAAGAATGTTGCAATATGTATATATTGTTAGGGGTATGTTTGGATCGTTATATGATTTAATGAGATGTGTTTATGAAGGACTAGCATGTATAGAAGACCAGGAGGTCTATATGAAGGGTTAGGAGCCCATTAAACACACACCCATACCCATGTGACTGCGCGGGGGGGCTAAAGCCCATTGTGATGGTTGTGGTGTGAATGGGGGAAAGAGGTATAGTTTTGGTCTGAAATATCATAATCCATATTGTGTAGGCATTAATATGTTAAATGAGTTTTCTTTTATGAATTGTATTTCGTGCTTAACAGTAATAAGTCGACGTTATTTTTAGTATACTTATCACAGACAAATAATGAAAAACGATTAAGAACAAACTTAAAATAAGATATCCAAGAATTCCAAGAAATACCTCCTATTCTTTTCTTCTTAATACGCTATCATGTCAAGAACATTTCGATATAAAATGAAATTGGAATGGTGTCTCTAGTAATAATAATGAAGAAATGAACATAATGAAGAATTAAGGATACTACAACTTACACGACAATAACAAATCTTACTAAAAAAGATGTTACCAACCCATCTTAGAAGTGTATAAAACACAAGTCAAATCAAGTAGGCCAGAAGTATCTACTTCAAGGACCCACATTTACTACAACAAAAAAATGAAAAAAAAATAACATATGCCAATAATCCATGCATATGACGAAATTGATTCCCTTTTACCACCTACAATTTGCCACCTGCTCTTCTTGCTGACGATTTTGCTACATAAATAAGTAATCAACACCATATGATATTCATAACTACAAATCTTTCAACACTCCTTGAGTCTTTTCATATGTTATATATCTACAAATACTTTGGTTTGTATTCGTAAACTTAATTATAATGGGAAGGCCTCCTAGCTGTGATGAGTCTGGTTTAAAAAAGGGTCCGTGGACCGACGAAGAAGATCAAAAACTTATCAAACACATACAAAAACATGGCCATAGCAGCTGGAGAGCCCTTCCTCGACTTGCGGGTACACGTATACTTTGTAACACGCGCGTTTTTTTACGTATAGAGTTTTTGTTTTGAGTCATTTGTGTGTTTTGTAGGTCTGAATCGATGTGGAAAGAGTTGTAGATTGAGATGGACAAACTACTTACGACCTGATATCAAGCGAGGGAAATTCTCCCATGAAGAAGAGCAAACAATACTTCATCTCCACTCAATACTAGGAAATAAGTAAGTAATTATCATTTAGCAGTCTTTTTATCTCTGGAATAGAAGAAATGCTTTTCATATATATCTCACTCTCTCCAAACCCTTACAAGTAGCTTGTGCTGTTAGTGGGATGATAACAACAGTTATGTTTGTTTGTTTGTTTAGTTGAGAATTTATTTAAGGAGGCGTGTACTAATGTTTACGTACGTATAGGTGGTCAACCATTGCAGCTCGTTTACCTGGGCGAACAGATAACGAGATCAAGAACTACTGGAACACACATTTGAAAAAGAAGTTGATTCAGATGGGCATTGACCCAGTGACCCATCGCCCATGCACTAATATTTTTTCAAGCTTAGACCATCTCGTAGCCTTAGCTAACCTCAAGAAGCTTGTAGATCACCATTCCTTGCTATCTTTGGACCAACAACTCGCCATGATCGCGAATCTACAATCCGATCAAGCGGTTCACCAAATCGCTAACCTTATCAACACCATAGACCCGTCGATAAACACACTAAACATGGTTAGTAACCATCTTTTTCAACCTATTCCACCAGTTTCCTTACAAACCAGCATCGCGAATCATCCACCAATTGTCGAAAATGGTGAATACATGAATCCGAATGGATCGTTGCCTCTGATAGGAACCTCAAATCTTGATGAACACATGAACATGCCATTCTCTGATCACTTGCCGGACTTGCAGACAATAGAAAACCTCAAATCTTGTTCTTTACAGGCTGCGAATGTCCCTGTGCCGCCACCGGTGACGGAGAGTACAAGTGATGATGCATGTAGTACCACTACTAATTCCGGTAGTGGCGGAGCTCCGCCACACTTTTGGCCGGACATCCTCCTTGAAGACCCTATATTTCATGATATAGTTTAAGTCTCCGTATCTAATTAAGCATATCTAGAGAAGTGAATGTAAATATTTTGTGTGATTAATGGTTTGAAGTTGCACTATATGTCATCTTTAATTATCACTTTGTTACACTAATGGTATAATATTATACAGGTTTTCCATAGATGTATCTTCGTATGGGCGATCATACATTTAAGGAAAATAGTTTTGGGAGTATAAAAATGCTCTAGGTACAAAAGGTCCCATCGACCGATATAGTGTAAAAGATACCATACATGTCTCATTTTATGTGTTTTTGAGTTCATCAACACAAGTTTTGTGTATGGGGTGATTGATGTAAAAAACCATGTATGAATGAAATAGGCATATATATATATATATATATATATATTATGCAACTTTTATGATTGTTCTTCGTATCTTTTATTGATTGTTAATTAAGAGTTAGCATTAGCTTCGGATTAGAATATCATCACACGCATGTTAATATAACTCGGTTAAAAGAGGTAAAGTAAACTGAAAAATGACCCGGCCAGTTAGAAAGATAATAATATAATCTGGTTTATACCATGGAATACTAGTGAATATAACTCTTCATGTAACCTTTTTCCGGAAAAACCGGACACTATTACTCATAATCTAACTTTGCTTTTAAGAAATAAATAAGTTTTATTTTTTAAAATTAGTTTTAGGTATTTTATTTTATTTGATAATAATTTTGTTATTTGAAGAACAAGTTTTTGCTATAAATATCATAATTCTTTTTGTTAAAAATGTAAATAAAATGGATCAAATTTATCTATTCAATTTAGCAATCAAAGCGTGTGGCATGCAATGAGAGATCTATTCACGTGTTATTTTAACATGGATCACTACTTTATACTTTTATGTTAACATCATTCAACTAAACATTTATGTTATTTGGGTTATAAACAATAATTACAAAAAAAATATTAGAATCATAGAGGAAGAGGACGACATAGGTACTGCCAGCAGAATCAGATACCAACTATCAAAGATTTTTAGTTTTCTCTAATATATTTGTTGCGTGTTGGAATATGTTCTAGTGACAAATAATAAAATATGTTCTACTAAATTGTCTTTAATTTTTTCTTAATTATAACAGTTCAGTAGAGAACTTTTAACCCAAGTTGTTTACTAAACATTGCACGTTATATGTTAAGTTGTTTATATTTATATCACACATATTTTACATCAAACCGTTATTATCCCAACAATACATGCGTTTAAGCGTATGTTTTGATTTCTTTCATTTAAAATTTAGAAAACGCTAACCATTTCACAGTTTAAGATAAAGGAGATATGAAATATTGAAAGATTTATTTATTTTTATTTTTTAGCTAGTTTTTTTTACTGACAAACTCATACCAACCATCTAGGGATAACACTCACTTAATTAAAAAGATTAGACTGATATTCTAAGGTTTTTAATTTTAGTATTAAACTTAACATTATACTTACTTATAGCACTTAGCAATTATTAAGTCTTAATTTATTTATAGCAATTATTAGTATTATTAAGTCTTAATTTATTTATTTTTACCACACATACAGAATTTAGTCACGATACGTTCCCGCTACAACGCACGAACCTACCCACTACTTGGATTAAAATTTTGTTTCATTCTAAAAAAAAGTTGTTAAAAATTTTGTAAGACATGCATTTTAAAAGAGAGTTGACTAAAACTATCAACATCAAAAAGGACTAAAGCAATGATGAGAGAGGAGGGTCCCAAGTAGTTAGGAAACATATGGCTTAAGAAATGAGGAATTTCCTAACTTGCCAACAACTACAAAGCCAATAGCAATAGATAGCTACCACTTTTCCTAACCCCTACCCCAATTATAGACTTTTCATACTATCACTGTCCTAAATTAATTAAAAACATGAGTAATTAAGAACCTTCTCTTAAGTCGTAATTATAGTTTTGAATATCATTAGTTTACTTTTTTAATACAAATTATTGAATCAATAGAGTTCATGTTGTCTATTTTTCGATGCTATTTGATGATGATATGTATTTAAGTTACACATTATTTACACAAATGACTATAGACATTATACGTAAGCAATTCATAAAATAATAAAAATAAAACATTTTAAAACGAATTACAATACTGACTGAAATGAAAGAAAAAACAGTAAATTACAGCCTGGGTCTGTCACTCTCTAGTTGCAGCCTTCATGCTGCATGTCTTGATTTTTGGAGTAAACCAGTTCAGCTCGAAACAGCTTTTGGTTTGGGTCAAAAAATTCAACATTGGTTTTGGGGTGATACCGATTCGGATTGAGACCGGTTTTTGTATGTGGAAAACCCAACCCGATTGGAAATCGTTTGGGTTGGAACTGGTTTTAGAAAATATATTATTTGAAATTTTAAAAACATAAATTCCAATACTTATAAATTTTTTTCTATTATCTTGTCTAGTAGATTTAGTGTTATGAAGACAAAGAGCTATTGAGATGAAGACGAAGTCTTCGGGATTTGTTTTGACGACAAAGAAATAGGGATGAGATGGTTTGTTTGTTTTCTTTTAGTGACATGATAGTGACCACATTCAAAAATCACAGTGGAATGAGCTGATTGGTTTGTTAGTCCCCGTGGGTAGCCTAATTTATGCAAACATAATTTGTACTCTATTGCACTAAATGTAGTAAATTACTATTCATGAACTTACTTACATAATTATCTTAAAAGTTTATTATTTAAATATTATAAATTATAAAGTGAAAATTGATCTAATAATCCTATACTTTTTTTAATCTAAATATAATAAAATAGTGAAGTAAAAATATATTTAATAATCTTATAATTTTGAACTTTAAATATTATAAACTAATCTTATAAATTTGAATTTTAGATATTATAAAATGATCTTATTCGTCCAAACCGGTTTCAAAACTGATTCCGATCCAAACCATTTTCAAAACTGATTACTGGTCCAAATTAGTGCCTACCCATAACATACAAGCTGATTGCAAACCAACAAGTTGGATAAGTTTCTCTCCAAAGCGGTTTAACTAAGCGAACTTGTTTAAACGGGTTTTTTAACTAGTTTTTTTTGTTTACATCTATCCTCTAGTGATAGATAAATGATGATGTGTGTAACCATATATATATATATATATATTTTAAAGAAAGTTCACGCAATTTGTTTTAATAAAAGAAACAATTATCATTTTTCGATTAACTACACACAAATAGGCAAGTGCCTATAGAATAGTAGTATAGTTTTAAGGAAAAATCGAGTATCGATCCCTGGACACAATGACACTCAATACTAAACTATATCACCATCTAACAGATCAATTGAGTTTGAATTTATGAATATTAAAATTAAGTAAAGTAATTAGCAAATTAAACTAACAATGAAAATAAAGACGAAGATATACAATCAATTAAAAATGCCACTTAGACTTCGACTTCACTTAGCATAGCATTAATAACTAGCACAAATTCAAAATGAGATCATTTTTTTAAACATAATCCATGAGAGTAGCTTAAATCCCTATCAAATGTATCTAAATATATAACTATTGGGAAAGCTAAAATGATAAACACATAATAGCCATATAAAGTTATGCAATGAGATCCTAATGATATAATTATGTTAATATGAAAGATGAATTAAACTCCCGTCAAGGTTATCTAACTACACACATCTTTGGAAAGTAACACGATAAATACATGATAACTACTTCAACTAGCTTAACATAGACAAAACTATAATTATCCTTCAATTCATGAACATCATACAACGATTACAAAATAATTTATAACCAATGACAAGAAAGTATCATGACATACATCATAGTTTTCTCAAACATAAGCATAAAAATATACAATTAATCAATTTTACTAAACATTCAATCTTCATTCACCATTCTTAGTCAAATGTCACAAATTACATACAAAAGATGCAATCATATGCATAAGTGTTGTAAAGACATAAGATTTTCCAACATATCATGCTTATAACAATCACAAGATTGAATATTTAATCAAACTAGAAAACACAAATATAATCATTGAAGAATAACCAAATTTCATATGCATAATTGTTGGAGAGGAATTTACCCAATTCGTTGGCTTGCCAGTTGTTTTTTCAAACGTCCAAACCTTTTGTTGCCTAGAACATACAAACCAGTTACAAGCCAATGAGTTGGGTGATTCCTCTCCAAACTGGTTTCACTATACAAATCAGTTCCGCTTCCAAATCTGTTTTTGTTCCCTAGCTAGTTTTTTCCCCACCTGTGATAAGTTAACGACTCCTACATCAGTAGAATCATTTGTAATTAAATTTTCTTAAAAAAATTTGAAACCAATGTTATAGTTTAACTTTTTTCCACCTGGAACATCCATTAGTGATCAATTGCTGAATCCGTTCAATATATACAAGTCCAATCTCAACTAAAAGTTTTTAGAAACCATTCGAAAAATATTATATTTTTTAAAAAACTACAATAAAAAATTCTTGAATGCTAATGAAACAAAATAAGAAATAGCCGTATCGGAACAACCAAGAAATAGACGATAATATCAACCACATTTGGTGTTTTTCTTGTATCCCCAACCTCATATATCATCCTACAACAACTGCATATTAATTGAGTGGTATCTGATCAAACTTAATTAACACATTTAAATTAATATGTCTACTGCAACTTTTGTGGAAATCATCTTGGCCATTATCCTCCCTCCTCTTGGTGTTTTCTTCAAGTATGGCTGCAAGGTATATCTAGCTCATCCTTCTTCACTTGATACCCAATTTCACATTCAGAGTATCCACTACTAACACGCCAATGTTGGAAAAGTTTGTTAAATGATCATAACTATAACAATGAGTTAAAACGTGTGTATTCAAGATCATCTAAGTGTTTATTTTTTTAACGGCCTTAACTACTCCTGTCTACGTGTTATATTACGGTTTTTATGGTTACTATAATAATATAATGTTTGTTTTGTACTGATTATAGGTGGAGTTCTGGATTTGTGTGCTCCTGACTTTATTTGGTTGGATCCCTGGAATTATATATGCGGTCTATGTAATCACCAAGTGATATTGAAATGAGACAAGATAACAAAAGGTTGATTTAATATAAAAATCATTGGGATGCTTATCGTTTTGTTAAATATATAGCATTTTTAATATTAGTATAAGGTAATTGGTAAAAGCATCTGGACGTTGATGAAACTTACAAACTACTATGAATGATCTTTTAGCCTAGTAACATCTGGTGTTTATCCCACAAATAATACAAGTTCAAGTTTCATAAAATGAACAATAGATAATTTTAAAAAAGAAATTATCTTATTTCCGTCAATGAATTTAAAAAAAACTTTAAAAAAAATGGAAAATGTGACAGGAAAAATTAGTGGTCAAAATATAATACATGCACAAGAAAAAAATAATAATATTTCAAGAGTCAAATTAACTTAATTTGTATTTTTCTTTAATTTAGCCTTTAAAATTATTACCGTAAGATAAAAGAAACAAAATCATAAAGAAAAAACATAATTTTATTGTGATTCTACAATTAAAAGACTGTTTACGGCTTTCTCGCTCATGGTATATTGTTTTTAACAGGTGGTGGACACCAGTTCAAGGGTTGGAACGGAGAATATGGTTTTATTGACTGCTTTTCGTTGCTTATTTAGTTGTATTCTTTTTAAATAAAATACTTACCAATTTATTTATTAGAGATTAAATTGTTATATTGATTGCAATCGAGTAAAAATATCTCTTGTTTTTATTAACCAAAGCCCTCTGAACGTATTGCAAAAGGGATTATTTAGGAATGTTTGAAAGAATATATTTAGGATTATTTAGTGAACCGGTACGGTACGTTCTACAAATTACAGTTTGAAAAAACGGGTTTCACAAGTCGGTTACGGTTTAGGTTTGAAACAAGCAGGGTAAATTGAACTAACCGAGATATTAAAAAATAATGAAAAAATATATTTCTTTATTTATATAAATTTAATAAAAACAAAAAAAAATATTTTTTTCTTGTATAGGAATCTAGCAACTAGTATAAACATTTTTAGTTATACTACCTAATGACATTTGATTCAACTAGAGGTGCAAACGAGCCGAGCCGCTCGTGAGCTACTCGAGATCGAATCGATAAAAAGCTCGAAACGAGCCGAGCTTTATCGGGCCCGAGCCAAGCTCGAGCTTGGAAAAAAGCTCATTTAATTATCGAGCCCGAGCCCGAGCTTCACATATCGAGCTCGAGCCGGCTCTCGAGCCTAAACGAGCTTTTTATTTATATATTTTTATTTAATTTATTTAATATATTATATAAATAATATCTGTTATATATAAAGTTATGATAAAAAATAATTAAATAATATGAATTATGTTCTATATAAATTATATAATTATAAATATATATCAAAATTAAATATAAAAATATTAAAAATAATATTTAAATAAATAAACGAGCCGAGCTCGAGCTTGAAAAAGTATTTGTCGAGCCGAGCTCAAACTTTAAAAATAAAGCTCGAAACGAGCCAACTCGAGCTCGACATTGGACTTTTCTAAGCATACCGACTCAACATATGAATATCTAATTGTAAGATACCAAAAAAAAAAAAAAAAACACTAGTCCATTGCTACGCAAACCGAACCATTTTGGCCGGTCCAATCGACCCAATCGACCCAACCAACCCAACTGTTACATTTAGCTTCTTTGGCCCATAAATTCATACCAAGTTGGGTCAGCGAGACGTTATCAAAATGGTTTGGGTTTGCACAAGTATTTATTTATTATGAAATGAAAAATCGTTTTAATTTTGTATTATTTATTCTTAAATGGACCAAAATGCATGTAATTTCAATTTCAATATATTAAGGTTTTTCTGAAAAATGTTAGATTTTAGAAAGATCACTGATAGGTTTAGAAAAGATGAGACTTTTACCTTTTACGTATCAATACAATTTACGAGGAAAAGAGAATTTAATTACAAGAAATCTATATTAAGTTAAAAAAAACTTTACTTAATAAAATTTAACTACTTGTACTTATTGTAAATTGTTATATTTCTGTACCTGAAAGTTTGTTTATCTTTATTTCAACGAAAATTACATAGATTAAAAGTTATTATTTTTATATCTCAATCAGTTTGGTTACTTAGATTGTCTCAAACCGCAAAACCAAACCACGAAACACGGTTTTTCAAGCCGTAAACTAAACGTTTCCCTATGGACCCGCCCGAGCCGGCCTTTTTCGCACAGCTTGAGCAGTTCAAACGGTTTCAATGGTTTTTGAACATCCCTGCACACTTATGTTTAATTTATTTCATTATATGCATATTTATATATTTTTGTTTCGTACTCATGTTCGTATACTATGTAATTAAATACACGTGTGCATATAATATGTAATATCGTGCTTTCTGTGCGAAATTAAGCATTTGGATTATTTTGGAGAAAAGGAATCAGAAGTTATTAAATGAAGAATAAGAGAAATAAAAATCTAAGGAGATATAAAAACAACTCACTCTATTCCACTTTTTTATTTATTAAAGGTGTATAACTAAATATACAAAACCAAAAGAAATTAATTATCCGAATTGGCTCTTTTAATAGTTCTATTTATATGAGATATGAACAAGTGACAACGATGCTTAATGCTTTCACATGAATAAGACAGCCCTAAGTCTTTAGAAGAATAACTTTACATTATTAATCACTTAACCTATTATTATGGCTTGGTTGGCTTGTGTCCAAAATTCCTTGATGCCGATTTGATTCGACCCGATGCTCACATTCCGACATTATCCACTTTTAGGATTGAAACCCGACTCGATATTTATGATGCACAACACATTAATTGAAAGTTAAATGGAAAATAAAACACCCAAATAGATACAATGCTGAAAAAACAAGAGTTGTTTTGATAGTTGGCCTCCTTTCAGTTGTTCATTCAACCATTTTTGTTCTTCAAAAGAAGAAGCCCTTCTTTTTCACCTTCTTTTTCTCAACAGCCTGCAACACTTTCATGTTAGCTACCTTATCTCATCATGACATACATGCCAACTACATACATGATACCATAAAAGATATAAGGTATTAAATATAAAATTAGTTTATATCACAATATATTTACCTCTTGTAACAAAAACTTAAATTTGGGTTACTTTCAGCCTCTGATATCATATTTTGGTTAAATTGGGTCGGTCGAATGAAAAATAAAGTATAATTGAAAAATGGTTAGAGTGGAGGTTTGGTACACTTGCTTTATCACAACCTTTCACACAAACCAACCAGCCTGTTTTGTCACTCTTACTCTCGTTCTAGTTTTGGATTGCAAGAACATTTACATAAGTAAAAAACTTGAAGTGAGACATACCCGTTTAATAAAGTATCTCATCGTGAGAACGATTACATCCCTTAAACTGCAAAAAAAAAATATATATATATATATATATATATAAAACTTTGCTTACAAACAATTAATTGACCAACAAAAAAAGTATACATACATTCTCACAATTACCATTGGCATCTAAAGTTACAATAATATTCTTAAAATTTATAGATGGTGATGTGCACTATTAGAGAGGCAATTTCAACTTGTTATTTCAAAATCAGTCAATTTCATTTATATTTTCTGATAACAGGGTCAAAACAGTGGTTACTAAAGAAATTTACTAAAAAGTAAATTTTGTATAAAAGTTGATTAAAGTATACTAGTGTGGACGACCTCCTACATTTGTTATTTATGAAACAATAGATGGAAAAATAAAATGTTGGTAGATTAAGCTGATCCAGTGACATGACCCACCAGTTTCCATCCAACCCATTTTGCCCACTTATGACTAGAATGGTAAGGTGTTAGTGCTGTGCAAAAGACTCCAGATTGAAGAAAAGGCAACCTTTTTGGTCACAGAAAAATCCATACAAATCGTAAACTTATGATATATAAAATAGTACCACTTGATAGCAGCTGATTCTTGCTCCACTCGAAGCTGTCTCTCTACACTTCCCAAACTGTAAATATAGAACTCTACAGGATTTCCATATGGAATAAGAACCTGAAAGTATCAATTAAATTGAAGAATTAAACTGAAAGCAGCGGCTTACAGAAATAACTTTGCTATCTAAGACCATGAATGAAACAAACTGATATGCAGCTCTTTTGTATAAAAGAGCATCACAAAGAACTGTAATATGCAAATTCAAAACTACAAACCTCTACCGCTTTAGGAGAAATGGAACTAACAACAACTCAAATTAAAAGGGCGAGAAAGCATACTGTTGTGGTTGGAGAGAACTCGTCATTGAGGGTAGTGCCACTACCCTTGATGTTGATTCCATCCTTTTTTATCTCTAACGTAACTGGCTCCCATATGCTTATGTCTTCATTCTGTACATGAACAGAGAAGAAATTAAATTGTTTAGGGCAACTCGCCAAGATTTAACAAACAGAAAATAAAACTAAGCTGCAGCCTGGAGTTATACTACCAGAGGTGGCAATTTCGAACTATTTTCCGTATTAATTGATCGATTCACGTTATGTTTTATCTCTAACGGGTCAATAAAAAAGATTAGGTATACAGAAAGGGTAAATTGGGTTGGAAAGTTGTGTAAAGTGTATTTTCAATATAATTTTTGTAATCATATTTGGCACTTTAAATGTTCCTGAAGATAACAAAAATTTTGGACCAAAAGTGTTTTGTGTCAACACAAACCAACCAGTCATAAATTTTTGCTATTCTAGCTACTACTAACACAACATAATGATACATAGAATAAATCATACCCACAAGAACAATCTGTGTTCTGCATAACCAGTCTGAAGAGCTTTTCTGATATGGTCATGCATATCGGGATCTATAAGAAAAAGGAAAAATTAGAGATAATAGAGCTCATAGAAGCCAATTTAATATACAATATTAAATACAGTAAGTTCAGGGGTGATGTATGATAGCAGTTGTCATATCTTCTAAGATCTGATGATAACAGAAACATCAACAGATAATAGAGCTTATAAAAGCCAGTTTAATATGCAAAATGTTTGCCACTGAAACACACAATGAAGCAAGGTAGACATCATCTGAGAGGCAAGAAGGAATAAAAAAGAAGAGCGTACCACATACAATTTTTCTGTGGTCATTGGCAAAAACCTTTACAAGTTCACCCTGAAATGCCATTCAAACACAAACACTATTTGAATCTTGTGGATTTGCAAAATTTGTATCAGAGAAAAGCAAAAATGATCCAGATATATAATACAAGCAGACGTGATGATCCATATTACAACGTTATATTTCAAATAAATGAAAAGCATATCAACTGCCAGGTAAGTTAGTATACCTTTCTCTTTCTATTATCCATGGGCTGGACTTCAATGGCAAGGTATGTATCAACATCATCAGCGGTAACAAGATAAGTTGGTTGCTTCGCACCTGTTTCACAATTTTGCCAATCAAAATGAACAAGAATATCATAATAGAACAAATACGTAAGACCATAAGGAGGAATACCATCTATATAGTTAACGGACCCATCTTCCATGTGCCGTACCCACTGCAAAATATATATATAATAAGAACATAAACAACAATGCTACAAGGAATCAATACAAGAAGCATGAAGAAATGTATTTGAACTTCAATAGAAGTTCTAAAGAGCAAATTAGAAAAGCTTAGGATGGTGACATAGGCGCTACCTCGAAATTACAACTTGTAGTTCCATTGAGAGAGTATCCACTAGCTAGAAGTTCTCGACCTGGGAAAGCTTCCCCTGAAATTTGGAGAGATTCCACTGTAGGCAATGGATCATCATCTGCAGCTGTACATTGCAACAGAGTAGTCAATGTTTGACTAACTTATGCTAAAAGCCAATAGGCCAGTGTAGACACAAGCATTATTACTAGATTAAGCAAAATGGCCTGGTCAGAGAAGTAACCGTCATAATGGATACTGTTTGTACAAAATGAGACGAATCGAATTGCTTCGAAACACTTCTGTTCCAAAAAAATGAAATTACTTTATAGACTGGTGTGTTATTCGACTTGTTTCCTATTGAGCTAACTTGTTTTATTTTACCCATTTGACATGTTAGAGGAATCAAAATCCGCATTGACCCACACATAAGTAATGGTTAAATTGTCACATTAGATTATCACCTTCAGAGAAGGAAGAACCAGGTTCTTCAAGAACTGGAGTTAAATATGGAGAATACGAGTTAGGATCTTCAGGTGTGGTTGTATATGGTGAGTTCTTGGAGTTCCAATTTGAAAAAGGTTCTCCCTCATTTCCTTCATCATGGTTCCAGTTGACAACTAAATTGTCAACATCACTACTGCTAACGAGATTACTAAATGTAACTTGTTTGTTGGAAATTTCCTCTTGTTTACTTGTTGGATACGTATTACCCTGATTTCTACTAACATGTGCATTTACCCCTAGAGAATGATCATTTCTGCAAAAAGTAACTATTATTAAAGATTCTATACCACACAGAATAAGGTGGTTAGAGCATGATGTTCAAATGGATGAACTATCATGATTTAATGGGATTCAGTTCTCACCTGTTTACGATAGGTGAATACCTCCCTGTATCAGGTCCCAAATTTTCTGCAACACCGCCTGAATGCCCTGCTACATCCCAGCCTCTTCCAGTCAGAAGGTCTGATGAAATTTGTACTTGCCCGTCAGAGTAAGCTTGTTGTGAGACCAATTCAAGCCTGTTGTTGTTCTATAAAATGTAATATTTCTGTGAATTTTACTTGATGTTGGTTTAGTACAGTTAAACCAGTTTGATATTGTTACCCTACCCCAAAATGCAAAGGTGATTCTGCAATACTTGAGGGGTTCACATCAGAACGCCAAGCTGCTAGCTGATATTGAGACTCTTTTAGCTTTGTCTGGGGGATCCAAAAGAGATTAGTCATTCACACAGATATTAACAACCAGAGAAGTGAAGTCAGATTAAATTTGTCAGTCAAGTCTAGAGGCGGCAAAATAGCCGGGTTGGATAATGAGTCACAATGGGTTCAGTCAAAGAACCACCAACTTTTGGTATCC
Source organism: Flaveria robusta (assembly GCA_025506415.1). NCBI lineage: Eukaryota > Viridiplantae > Streptophyta > Magnoliopsida > Asterales > Asteraceae > Flaveria > Flaveria robusta. The sequence continues at coordinate 16,981,181 of CM046469.1, read as the reverse complement.
GTTGAAACAGGCTTGGTCATGTTGGGTCGATTAAAAACAGGTTTTGTCCAATTTTTTATTTTCTATAAAAAGAATTTGTGCTAATATGGTTACAGCAATAATCAAATTTTCTGAATAAAGCAAATGCATTGAAATACATTTTGTAAGAATTTCAACCTGTCTGACCTGATACACACATTGACCATTTCCTTCTTAGCTTAACTTTCTCATTTTACCCATTTGACCTGAATCAGGACGTTCATAAGTAAATGGGTTAAAATTTCCACCTCTAGAGTCAAGTTATCAGACACACAAACAGAACATACCTCTATACCTATGAGCTTCTCTTGTAAATGTCTAAAAAGAACCTATCAATAGAAAGTTCCATCAAATATATATCAGGTAGGAGAATATTTGAAAAAATAAAGAACATCAGCCACACTCCTTAAAAGGAAGTACATAACTATGTCTATTAATTTATGAAGGAAAAACAACTCTGTTTACAACATGGAAAAGAAAAACAGTTCTTTCTTTTCATACAAGCAAATGGGCTACTATATGGCCTAGATATAACTCAATGGACCTTAGAATGTCTTGCCCAAAATAAATGGTGTCAATTGAGAATACATCATACCAATCTCTTATGTTACATATATCAATCGCTATCAGATATATATTTGCCTTTCTGTGGCGTCTTGAAATCTCAGTTCCTATCACTTGCTATTTTTTTAATCTCCATTCCAATTACAAACCAGTATTATTACTAGAACTACTCAAAGGGGACAACAAACCCAAAAATTAGAAGAGAAAAGGCCACAGGTTAGTTACTACAAACCTTGACATTACTAACAATGGACTGGGCATCAACAATTTGTGGCTGAAGAGAATATTCAGCTAGAAGAGGCATCAAAGATGATACAAATGTTGATCTTTCTTCTTCTGCGTCCTGAAAACAACATAATCAGACATTCAGACCTTCAGATAGAACAAACAAATCAAACATGCTGAGAATATATTTTGTACAGAAGTAAGACTTATTCTGGTTGTTGGCGTTGACTAAATATTCAACAAACAGAAAGTACCTGTAATGCATATGTTAGACGTATATTTTCTTCAATAATGTCTTGTCTGTAGGACAGGGCTTTAGATTCCGCATCAACGAGGTCCTTTTGCTGCTGATCGAAGGCCTACAGCAACCATCATAACTTTTAGAATACTGTATGGTAAGAAAAGAAGACATGAGAAGTGTAAACAAATATCTTGCTGACCAAACGCATATAAGCAATTCGTTTCTCCAAAGCAATCTTCTCACTGTTTATTTGGGCTTCCTGTAAACCGTAGCAGTTGTAGTATTATTACCATGAGAATAAAGCAAAAGAAACCAGACAAACCACCAGGTTGGGTAACAGGTTAATGAGTCAAGTTTGGTACAGATCAAAACTGATGAGGTCGGGTCGGCCAAAAAACCTTCTTTTTTTCTGTCTGGTGTTGTAGATTTTTTAATAAACAGCTAATGTGTGGTTGCAGGTTATAAAACAATAATACTCTAAATCATTCTAAATAGAAACTTACAAAGTTGTATGCATTAACTTAATACTTTGGGTGGTTTTTCAACCCATTTGACCTGACCAATTCACCCATGGCCACATATGGACCTGTGTGGGCTGCTCAACCACACATGAACTCCATTTTTAGGGCCCTAACATGGGTACATTTTGTGGGCAGATGAGTCGTAAAAGTTGAGTAGTTTATTGAATATGTTGGCTGAGAAAGAAACAAGTCTGCTGTTGCTGATTGTTAATTTAACCTGATGGGCTGAGAAGTAATCTAATTACAACATTTTTTATTTACATGTTTGTCCTTAATTTGTTAGAAAATTATTTTTGGCCAAATAAAATTCTTTCAATCTATCATTTTGTTCATACATACTAAAATTTTTAGAAATATATTTTGACACTCTAATAGCATAAAGCTAGACGTTGTACACATTGGGGATTGAAGTAATAACCTGTAGGGTTTATATTTGGCGCGAGATGTAATAACAAATATTTGTATTATGTTCTAACACGTAACATTTGAAAAACAATTTATCAAATCAACTAGAACCGATTAGAGTGAATGTCATGGTCTTTTGGGATTATATAATTGTAGGAGGCTGTTTTGTGAGACATGAAGGATTATAACAATTTTGCACCATTCTTTTAAGGTTTTGGGATGCTTATAACAGTTTTAGCAATATTATTAAAAAAATTGCATACACTTAATTTTGCATATCTAAGGCCTCCTTTATAAAGGGCTCAAGGCCTCCAAAATCCACCAAACGAGAGCATTCATTTTTAGATAAATATTTAGATTTGATACGATCGAGATAAAAGAACCATGGACATATGTTTAAGGAACAGGTTAAAATCCCACTTCTAGTATAAACCTGCAAAAGCATAAGAAGGTCCCTACCTTGATTGAATAGTCAGCAACATGCTTTCTCAACAGTAAAATCTCTTGCTCCTGATCTCGTGTGTCAATAACCGCCTATGCGCATACATATTGTAGAGACATACAAGCTTTATAAATGGGATAGTTGGAAAAAAACAAAAACCAGGATGCAAATAATAAGACAATATACCTGATTTAAGGGCTTGAAGAGGATGTCAGCATTCTGTACGTCCGAAATTGGCACGAGCCCTTGTCCATGTCCATTCACATTAAGCTGCGGATTATATTCGCTTTCTGGTTGATACCTAACAGTGTGTGTGAGAGAGAGAGCGAGGGAGGAATTCATTATTACGGATATAGGAAAATGAATGACATCATACACTTGATCTATTTATTTATGTTCAAATCCATAATACCTCAAAGGAGAAAATGATGATGTGGATGCTGAAGAGAATATGACCCCATTATTTGCTGTTGTGTGATCACTAGGACCCATCATAACTTCTTCATTTATCTTTTGGGTCTCCATGAAATCCTTTTTGAGTGGTAGCGTGGATGAATCATAGAAAGCAAAGTCATTTTTCATCTTAATTCCTCCCACTGTTTGACTCGTTGTTGGAGATGAATAACCATGATCATCACAATGACCATTGGGGTGACTATTTTCAGCCTTTATATCACTCGATTTCTGCCATAAAATTAATACTCATTCTTATACAACAAAGAGTGGAAATGTAGGAAACCATAGCATTATGAACAGGCTTCATACTTGAATGAAGTTGCTTAGAGTGAAAATGTTTACATGATGCAGTCCTGATTTTAAAATTTTATGGTGCGTTTTAGATAAAACAGACATAATGATGACGAAATAAAGGAAACCCTCAATTCATCATCTTTTCGTGTAATTATTTTGTTTCTTGTTGTTTAGTTTGTTAGTCTTCTATGGGGTTCTTTTAGTCAATCTGTATAAAGTTGGTACTTGGTATTAGTGTCTGATTTTCTCGTTCCCGATTTATGCCAAAGGAGATGTATTCTCCAAGCATAGTATTGTGTCCATCAATGAAATAAATATATTTTAAACCCTATTTAAAGTTATCACTGATTCAACATCTAAATTTAGGGCCATATCAATGAAGTGTGAACCTCTAATTAGCACAGCTTGGTGTACTTCCATTACATAGAGTTTTTTTTTATTGATCACCTTAGTGTGATGTATTTAGGTGAATATATACAAATACAACTACCATATGAGAATTGGTTCAAAGAACTCAATATGCTCCCCCTAACTTTTCATTTAGCTAAAAACATAAATGGACATTAAATACCTAAAATGGAAACCAAATCACCAAAAGTAACCTCCACTTCGGTTAATTGGTTTTGCGGGGCTCACATTTTGGCAATACATGAGATCAAACTTTGCAAGTCTCATTTGTTTAATATGACCCAAAAGTATGTACCCTGTTCATATTCCTAAATCAATGCTCAAAAGCTCCAAAACAAAAAAAAAATACAGTTAATGATGCAGTCAATTCAGTTTATGATGCAGTCCTCATTAAATTTATATTTGAAAGGTCATACCCCCTACACCGCTACAGCCCATGGTGATTCATAAATCAAACAGAAGTCAACTATTACACCCAATTCCTAAAATTCCCAGAAAAAAAAATACATTTAAATTACCTAATAATCCAAAATCACAAGTTCACAACAATGAGTTATGATTCAAGTACAACTCAACTACCACACTTATGGGTGATGAAAAATGCATATCCTTAATATGATAGCTTTGGTAATGATTTTGTGCTACAATATAAAGAAGTCGATGTGACTATTAAGAAAAATGGCAGCTGGTAAAAATTAATGAGGCTGCATGCTAAAGCAAAGGAGTGAACACATACATAGTTTTCTAGTTCCTGATTCTTCTTTTGAAGCTCAGCTCTCAATCTATCATTCTCTTCCATCTGATGAAAGATAAATCAAATTGAAAATGTGAGTCAGAAACAAAAGGTGAGGATGAGAACAACGACGAACTAACAAATCAATAATATAAATAATATTACCAAACTGTGTAGTGTTACAAGCATTCTCAGTGACTAACAACATGGCTAGGTTAATCTCTCTCGTCATTTTAATTACTTAAATGTTGGGAAATCTGTCATTCCTTACGAATACCTCTTTTTCTGATCTAAATCATTTCCAAACGTATGGCATGCAATTTTGTGACTATCACATGTATCAATTATTCTTCTTTGAAGAAAAGGAATCATGTCATGGTTTGTCACTTATATCGCTAAAGTTTAGAAGTGACACATTCGAGCCTTTACCACTTGAATAAAGAGAAAAAGGTGTTATTGTGAAGTTTGTAAATGTGTAAAATTAATATGAACAACATGTGCTCGTGTGTCTTTATGTTTAGAGCTGCAGAACAACTAATTAAATACCTTTTTCTTCTTTCTTGAAAAGATGGATTCATGTGGATGGACTTAAGGATCTATATCTTTTTTATGTTCTCTTTTCCTATCAAAAGTTTTACCAAATAATAAGCCAATCAAGAGACAACCTTTTTCTGATTACCATTACTGGTTCTTCTTTTTGTACAAAATTTGATCCATGCAAGGCGATCATTTCACAGAAAGACATACCATTTGTAAGGGGGTCTATACACAGAAGATACATTTAATACCCCAATAACCATTCTCAAACTCATTTGACATTTCACAATTAAAACAATATTTTCCGTTATCAAATGGTAAGGCGATCATGAAAGTATCATTTCATGGTTCTCAACTTCTCATTACATATTCTTCTCATACTGCTAATTTGATTCGAGCAAGAAAGACCATACCCCACCGTGGTAATTTCCACAATAAAACACATGCAATACCCATAATCATTCATAAATTCAGCTTCAAGTGAAAATCAACACAACAACTAAATATTGTTCCACGTCTATATAATGTTCTCTAGCAATTTGTATAGACTGATGTCAACCATTATATATCATGGGAGTCATTCACAAAATCTCTTCATATTATCACGTTAATAATGATCAACATATAGATAAATCAAACCATGATGAAATGAAGATGAAAACACCTGTTGTTTGATGGTAGCTTCAGCAGCTTCAACTGCTTTCATGACCTGGAACAACCCATCACTCTTATTGATGTCATTCCTGTTGCTGCTGTAGCCATTAACACTATCACCAACACTCAAATTAGACAACTGTTGGGGCAAATTGCTTCCTCCGTCAAACCTAACGCCATTTTCCATCTTCAAATTGGTAATTCCAACTGATCTGCAGTGTAATAGCACTTGAATTCTCAATTATCAGTCGTATTTTGATCAAAATAACTGAAATAATGATCCGATTACCGTTAATTTTGCTGATATAGGGTATGTTTTGGAAGTACTGGATGAAGAAGATTTGGGAGCTGAAGAACATAGAAATCGGAAGAGAAAGTGTAGAGAAATTGGGGGTTTCCAAAATCTAAATCAGAAGACTGTTTTGACTTGTAACTTTGGATTGTCAATCCCTAAATAAAAAAGTTCGTTAATGATTTCATCGCTCCGGATGAAACGCGTCAATAAAACCCATTTTTTAAGAATTGCGACGGTGAATGTTTTTATACTAATTTCTTTTTTAAAGCCTTCAACTTCTTTGAAGATCAAACATTCACATTAGGTTTTTTATATATTTTATGAATATATTTTTATATTATATAAAATAATTATAAGTGGTGAAAGAAAAAATATTACCGTTCATCTTATAATATATTCTTCGCTATTATTAATTTTTTAATATTTTCTAAATTGGTTGTAAGTAGAAGTGATAAATGGTTATAATAAATATATAAAAAAGTATTATTTAATTAAAAATAAAATAAAAAAGTAACGACTTTTGGTATAATTATAACAGGATAAGAAATCTAATGTGAATGGTCTTACGTGATTATTATAAAGTGTGAGGTAGTCGATTGATAATATTGTGATTATAAACATATCACATGAATAGAAAGAAAATCAGTTTTAAGCTTATTTATATTTTATCATGGTATCAAAACACCATGATATCTAATTACCTTCTTTTTTTTAACGACACCTAGAATATCTAGGATACAATGGATAACATCTAGATAATCGGGGAGTCTACCCTTAAGACTTGAAGCCACCATCCTTGATTGGTGCAAGAACATCAATCTAACTCCTACCCATTTACCATTACACTCAACCACCCGGCCCCCATCCCCAATATCGTATCACCTTACCTTAATTATCGTCGTCTGCATTCTCATTCTTTCACCTGTCTTTTGGTCGTCACATATCTCTTAAACCGAACACTACACTTTTGATGGCCTTCTCCCTCTGATACTCCTTACTCTACACCTACATGGCTTCCTCTTCTTCTAATCACATCTTGTTACTGTTACGAATATTCATAACTAAATTCCCATCATTCTAGAAGTAGAAAAGAGACAGTGCCCCTCTTGGGTTGAGTTTGGTTCGGTCTTTTGAACACAAAAGCCCGGTTCCCATCTATTGAGAAGAATGGGACATTGTTGACAAGCCATGGACCATTTTCAAGAACTTCCTACATACCCATTTCACTTTTAAACTTGAAATAGAAATTTCCGGTGGAATTTTTGGAGATTTCATCCAAGTCATAAGATCTCCAAAGTCTCCTAAGACTCGATTTTTCAAGAAAGTAGCCATAAATTTGCGGTGAAAAGGACGAATAGGGGAAGGGGGATCATCCAGAATTGAATTCGAAACCATATCCATATCAAGGCAATTAGACCCTAGATCATTCAAAGCAACAGAATATCAAGGAAATTAGACCCGGATCATTCAAAACCATATCCGTAAGAATAGAAAGAATATAACATAAAGAACATTCAACATTCAACATTCTCTTACTAATACATGATCTTTTTATAATGTGGAGTGCTTAAAGAGTTTAGAGATCATTCTGGAGGTTAAAAAAAATGAGAGCCACCTTCTCAAATTGGAGCTAGGGTTCTTGTTTTTTCTAATGAATTTCGATATGAATAACATGGAGACAGTCCAAGTAGATGTACCTGTTCCAGGTATGAAGATAGAAATGCACAAATTAAAAAGAACCAAGATGACATTGCATCATTTAACCAAATATCAGATAACATCAAATTATGAAGGGTATATCAGATTTTCTTTTCAATTAAGAAACATGAAATGCTACAATTCAAGATTCTAATATTCAATTATTCAGAACATGAAGAAGTTAAGTCATAGATGCCTTCTTTTTATCTTCTTCAATCTGCTGCAGCTCTGCTAGTCTTTCGGCCCAGGCCCTATCCCTGGCTACAGCAGCCATTTTTCTTTCTATCCTCTGAGCCACCTTCTTCCGCTTAGCTTCCTGCAACTGAGCCTTACGTTTCTTCTTTTCAGCCTGTACAACATCAAAACCGGATTCACATGAATATGAAGTTTCAGATTTAGCAAAATATGTGGGTGCGGGTTGGTTAATGGGTCAGGATAGACACCTTTTGTATTGTACACTATTAGTGTGTCAAATATGACTATGCTGATAACATTATTTCAACAACAATAACATAATATTTTACACAAAATGTTTAAGAGGTTTTATGGGTTTAGAAACAGACATCATGGACCTTCGGTCATTCGCCTTGTTTCTTTTTGACCGAAAAGGAATCAAATGTGTGGCATGAATGCTGGCATAAGCTGGGATAGAACAGGTGAAAGATTCCTTACGAGAATCAATGATTGTAGTAGCCTTAAATGGATTTCACTTGACAGATACTAAAGGGAGACTGATGTAGTTCAGTTGACTGATAATAAAGGGAGACTGCAGTACCTTAAATGTATTTCAGTTGACTGATACTAAAGGGAGACTGCAGTAGCCTTAAATGTAACACACAGAGTTGCACAGTAATCTAAATACGAAAGAGCTTGTAGCCTAGTGACATCATGAGGTGTAGTAAGGTGTTCCTCACAAAGTGGTTGAGGGTTCTAGTCCCATGTGTATCATTAGTCTACCAAATACATTACTTATGAAGACCTGCACACAATGTTAATGTTACTATTTTCCAGAAAGATGGATTCCTGGGTACACTATTGAATCCTTTTGCTTTCCTTTTTTGTTACCTCTTTTCTCTCGACTTGAATTTATTTCAGACAATTAATTTATGTTGATTACCAAGATGGTGTGCAATGACGTAAGCCCGTAAAACATGAGTATTTGTCTAAATGGAGATACAATGATACAAAGACACCTTTGGCATACAGGTGATCACCAGGATTGCGTGCAATGACGTACCAAAAACTGAGAGAATATGTGCATATTGCATAAGAAGCATCTACTAAATAGATTGAAACAAAACCATCATGTAGAAACTAATAAACGAAATGAATAAAAATTACTACATATGAGTATACTGGGCTAAGTGAAAATCTAATTAACCAAAAAGCAAAACCCTGTTGGGTTTTCTTCTGAAACTTGTCCTTGTATAAATGTCGAAAAATAAGATGACTACATGGTTATAAATAAAGTAAATCCAGATGGGAAACTTGTACCAGTATGAAAGCCTTCCGCAGTTTTATCCGCTTTTTTTCGTTTCTACGTTTAACACTTCCCACATTTGGTTGATTAGCAGGTATAGGTTCACCAGGAACATGCTTAACCCAAGCATAAGGCCCTGCATTTTCCCACATACAATCTCATTTCATATGCCTCATGATCTCGCTAATCAAATGCAGCAAATGCACATTCATGATAGAAAAAAGTACCAAACTAAAATGGCCATCCGTAAGTTTCTAGATTTGAACAAATAGGATATTTGAATGTGCACTCACAATGATTATAGTGACTTTCAGAAATCAAAATCAGATAATTAGTTACAACATGAATGGTTATCTATTTCTACATTTACCCATAAAAAATTATATAAACCTCATTATTTAGTATAACAAATCAGAGTCTGATTGGTCAACTATTGGAAAACTAATGACACTTCATGACCATGCTCACAAAAAAACTGGAGAAACTAAACCCTAACCTGAGGGCTTCAAGCTAGCCCTTTTTCTGCGAGGCTTATCAACAGGCCTTCTTTTTGGAAAGCGGGTATCAGTCAAGCTCTGTATCAACCTAGCTGATGCAGGCCTCCAAAACAGATGGCTCTGGTGAAGTGAGTTAACAACTGGATGCAGCTCATTGTTGCAGTTAGCCGAAAACAACGGGTTCGAGAAAGTTGATGAGGTGGTTCGAGAATAGATTAGGGCTCTTGATAGAGGTCGGATTATGGATCTAATCGCCCCATAAAGCATGGTTGATCACTGACCAGCTCTGTCTCGTCAACGAAGAAATTCTGTATCAGTACAATCCATTTCCAATCTATTCATTTAAGAACTATATATAGATCCAAGATAAACATGAACACCAAAACTACTACATGCGTTCCTTAAATCCAAAAAAAGAGCAAAGTAATTAGCAAATTTACAGAATCACAGGTAACATTGTGCAATTCAAAATCGCAGATTTACAAAACCTATGGAATCAGTGTATTACGAATAAATGATGACGATGATAGAACACACAAATGAACAATCAAAAGAAGAAATCGAAAGTTTGGAGACGTAATATGCAAAATTAAAGAAAACGAACTGATGTCGAAGAAGACGAATGAATGTTACCTGTTAAAGACGAAGTTATGTTGAAGATGAATCAGAGGAAACTATGGAAGCTGTGAAGAGATGTTGAAGATGACACAACGATGGCAAAAATAGGGTTTATTCTGTAAAGGGGTATTTTGGTAATGTACATGATTTTAGTATCTTGGAAACTATCGAGCTCGGCTCGTGATGATTTAGGAGAGCTCAAGCTCGAGCTCGGCTCGTTCGAGCTCGGCTCGTTTCGAGCTTTACTTTTAAAGCTCGAGCTCGGCTCGACAAATACTTTTTCAAGCTCGAGTTCGGTTCGGGCTCGACTCGTTTTTTTATTTAAATATTATTTTTAATATTTTTATATTTAATTTTGATATATATATTTATAATTATATATTTTATATAGAAGATTATTCATATTATTTAATTGTTTTTTATCATAATTTTATATATAATAGATATTATTTATATAATATATTAAATAAATTAAATAAAAATATATAAATAAAAGCTCGTTTAGGCTCGCGAGCTGGCTCGAGCTCGATACATGAAGCTCGAGCTCGGGCTCGATAATTAAATGAGCTTTTTTTCAAGCCCGAGCTCGGCTCGGGCTCGATAAAACTCGGCTCGTTTCGAGCTTTTTATCAATCCGATCTCGAGTAGCTCACGAGCGGCTCGACTCGTTTGCTCCCCTAGGTAAAGGTAATGCAATGAACCATTACGAAGTTAATTTCATTTCCTCCAACTAATTCCATCCACTCCTCTGTTTTTTTACATTCTTTTCCTTCTTTCATCATTAGTCATCAACACCACCCACTCACTCACCACAACAACCACAACTGGCCACCAAGATCGATCGTCACCCGCCATCACCGCCACCGGCCACCGCTGTCGCCACCAACCACCGGCCACCCTCGCCGTCGTCATCGCTAACCACTGTCCACCGTGGCCAACCACCAGCCATTCGCGGCACCGCCAACCACTGACTACCCGCGACGCTGCCTACCACCGACCACTCACGGCACCGCGCGCCAACCACCGGCTCTCGCCTCCGCTGCCACCACCCACTGGCATCGCCGCCGTCGTTGCTGCCAATCACCAGCCGCCACCGCCAACGTGAACCATCACTACCATAAACATTTTTATATTTCATTCTTTCATCTTTTCCTATCTAACAAATAACATAAACTAATTATTCATTTCATTCCTAAATGGTAACCAAACAAAACAATGGAATGTAATAATTCATTTTATTTTCTCTCATCCATTTCATTACTTCATTCATTCCATTTATTCGTCTAATAAATTACATTATACCAAACAAACCCTAAATATTTTATAACTTAAAAGTATGATTAAATAAATTTTATTTAAGCTATAATACACTTTAGAAGTTGTTAATACATGTAGTGGTGGGTGTAGGAACTTTCTTTAATCGAGTTAATGCTAGTGGGAGACCCAGGAATTATTTCTCCGGGGTTGGTTTTTTCTGGTTCTCAAGTGTAAGTCGACGTATAAATTTTTGGTTGGAGACGGGTCACATATATAAATTATGAAATACAATGACATTATAAGATAAGTAACAATGATAATATTTCATTAAAAATTATAAGAAAAAGGTTATATTTTATATTTATTTTCTATGAAATTTTATCTTTTGAAAACATTTGATTTCCAAATGTTCTTTAAACAATTTACGAAAAAGCTAAATGTCTTATCCGTCTTCACACTATACTCTAACAAAATTCAAAATTGATCGAATCATGTTTCTCTAAAACATATTTATTATGAAAACTTATGATCTCGTAATTGACATGAAGCTCTCATCTAATATGCCCATCTAATTTCTTCCTTTTTATTAAGGTGATAAGAGCTAATTGAATTATGTTCGGAAGAATCCTATAGAAGATATTCAACATAAATGGACTTAGTAAATTTGATATAAAATAAAACGAAGTGGTGATTAGATTTTTGGGCTTATTACTTTTAATTTAACAAACACCAACTTTTAAAATAACTGTTAGTGGGTTAAAAGATTTTAAAAAATTTTATTTGAATTTAGGGATGGTAAAGTTTTTTCATAGGGGTCGGCACTCAAAAAAATACGGAGTCGATCGAAAACCGCTAAAACACGGTATATATAAGAAAAATAAATTATGCGGGGTCGGTTGACCCCCCTTCTTCCCTACTAAGTCCGCCATTGGTTAATGCATATTGGGTTCATATATTTGTTAATTTTCAAGTCAGTAGCTTATAAATATTTCATGTCAAGATAATTTAAATCCATGAAATACAATATGGGTATATATCGTTATCTAATTTAATTTTGTGTCATTAAATATCAACAAAATTTATTATATAAAATGAATTTTTAGATACCAATTGCAACGAAGTAGTTTAGTCTTTTGGGTATCAACATCCCTGAATCTCATTATGACATCTTCGATTTCAAAACTCGGTTTATAATTAGCAGAGGAATTGCTACAAACTTTTTTTCTTTTCTAGATGTAAAACATTATAGTCTTTTTGATTATTTAAAAGTTGTCAAATTTTTACACTTCATTAACAACTCAAACAATGATTGATCTTGACCGTAAAATTAGCATACCTAAAAATATATAGAGTTAAATGCGTTTTACGTCCCTGAGGTTTAATAGAAATTGTCATTTGAATCCAAAAGTTTAAAAGGTTGCCATTTGCATCCAAAGGTTTCACAAAAATTGTCATTTGCATCCAAATGTTTCACTAAAATTGTCATTTGAATCCATTTGACTACATCTAACTAACAGTTAATTTTTTTCGTTAAGTTTCCAACATGAGAGTTATTTTAATAAAAAAATTAGAAAATAAAACACCAACTCACGTGAGGGTTTTTATATGTTTAGCTTCTTTTGATAATTGCAGTTATGTTTGACTTTATAATATTATTTTATTGTTTTGTCTTGTTAATGTATTTTGGTTTAGTAATCGTGTTACTTTTGCCCGTTTTATTAAACATAGATTTATTTTATTTAAAGTTTAATTATGGTTACGATAATTGATATTTTATGATTATTATTCATGGTAGTTAATGTTATCTTATTAATTGTTCTTATACTTTTATGATAATCTGTCTTTTATGGTTATAATTCAAATAATTTATGTTATTTGACTTGTTTGTTTATTTATATATTTTTTTGTTTTGTATGTTTTATAAAGTTGGAAATGAATCAATTTTAGTTAGTTAAACTTATATTTTATTTTATCTAATAGGACGTCCAGAGATAAATTTCTTGATAAAATAAAATAACTGTTGACCTATCATTTCTCGTAAATTAAAATTGCAATGATGATTACCAAAATACACTGAACGCCTAAAACTTATCACGTAGATCTTATTTTTATTATTTTGTAATTCCTTTGACTAAAATACCTCTAATGTAGGAAACTTAACGGAAAAACTTAACGGCGTTAACTAGGAGTAGTTAAGTGGATTCAAATGGCAATTTTTGTGAAACATTTGGATGCAAATGGCAACCTTTTAAACTTTTGGATTCAAATGGCAATTTATATGAAACCTCAGGGACGTAAAACGCATTTAACTCAAATATATATTACAACAATAGTTTTCACTAAATGGGTATATATAAAAACTAAACGGCTAATCCTAAGCCCATTTAATTCCCCTCTTTTATATTTTTATTTATATTTACGCAAATCATTTATGTGATTAGTTACTTATTTTTTTTTTTTTACTTTTTGTGATCCCTTACTCCTCCTGGTGAATCATGTATCACCTACATGTGGTGATGAGCATTTCTTCTTGTTCACCTAACCCGTGTAAACCAAGTATCATCTACTCACGGTCAGTGGCGGAGCTTGAACTCATTCGTACGGGGGGCGGGGTTGAAATTAAATTTTTTAGGGGGGGCGAACTCGATATTTATATAAAAATTTACACTACCTGGCCAAAAATTTACACTATCGGACTAAAATTTAACACTACTGGCGAAAAAAACAAAGAGGGCGGAGAATGGCCTACAAGTTAGAGTTACTAAGATCGTAGTCAAGAATGTTTCATGTAAGTTTATTGAATGTATTATCTTCTATTTTAATAAAAGGGTAAATAGAGAGGACACATGGAATTATCACATTCATCATTATCAAGTTTTTCATGCCTCTCTCTCCTATTAAATAATCATAATAATTACTAATATTATTTAAGGGGTTGTTTGGTTGGGTCTGACTGACCACAGTCAGACGTGCACGTGTGACTCGATCATTAACGTGGAATGTTTGGTTGGTTACCTCTTATCGGAGAAGAGGACTGACTGAACCACTTATTCGGTCAGACCTAAAGCAAGATCTGACCCGATTCAGACGTGGAGGCGGATCCGATGAAGCAGCGAGGGATCTGGTCGGTGGTGCTGCCGACGGTGAAGCCGGAGAGGAAGGGGAGACCGAAGACGGCGATCGGAATTTTGGCTTTGAAGAGGATTGGGGTTTGATTTTGCTGATGATCTTCGAGTTTCAGAGATACCTTCATGGTTATTCGATGAAGATTGAAAGATCCATCTTTTCTGTGAAAGATTTTGAAGAAAGTTTGACCCCTTTTTGATGATGGGGTGAAAAGAAGTAGTGACTGTGATTGAACCTTGAAGGTGAACTGTGTTTTATCACTTTATGTGCCTTATGGGACTCAGAGATTATGTAGATATATATTTTAAATAAGACAATTAAATTTTTTAAAAGATTTGTGATTTCACAGATATCCAACCAGATATCCAACCAAACAGACTTAAACTGGTTCAACACTTATTGGTTCAGACCTCTTACTGGTTCAGACATCTTATTGTTTCAGCACTTAACCATTCAGAAGTTACCAAACGGCCCCTAATTCTTTTTTATATTAAAATTATTTGTAATAAATTGAAAAAATATCTTTTTATTAATATTATTTCTAAAGAAACAAATTGTTATAAAATAAAAAATAACATTTTTAAAAATTCAAAATATTTAAAATTTATGTTTTTAAAAAGTAAAACTTTTATAAAATAATTAAAACTAGGAGTTATAATAAAAAAGTTTCTATAAATGACATTTTTTAAAATGTTTTTTTAAAACAAAATCTTTTATTCTATTATAATAAAGAAAATTTCAATCATATCTTATATTAAAATATCATTTTATTATTAACAAATTATAATTCTATTTAATATTTATGGTAAGATAACGACACTAAACTATAACAAATACATTCTATCCGGTAACAATAAATATGTTGATATTTATAGGGTTTACTCACAATCAAAACAGGAGAAAATCAAACGTTTACATCAGCAAGAAAAACAATAAATATGTTGATATTAAAAGAACATACAATCTTTAAAAAAGACAATTTCTAAAAGTACAAACAACAAGGAAACCTTGTCGTGGCAAGGTGACATATCAAAGAACATAATAGCAATAACAAGATGACAAGCTGCATGGCATCAACAAGAGAAAAACAAAATAACCTAATATGTACACATGTACAATACTCCTCAAGGCAAGACAACGAGAACAAAAGAAAGAAAACCATCACACAATGGAGACAATGAGACAATAATGCCGACAACCAACTAGGAAAGCTAGCGGCGGATAGAGATATGATAGGAAAAGTATAATGCAAGAATCTTAAAGCTATAATACCATGTAAGAATAATGAAAACTATGTAAAGTATTTTTTTAATATTTTTATCAAAATGTTAGTAGAAGTACAATGATAATTATACAAAGATAACATATATTCAAATCATTCTCCTTAAAATAGAGATCCATCCTCACTAAAAGAGCTAAAAATAGGTGAAACCAGAACTTATTGTAGTTCAGCAAGCTCATTAACCTTGTTAAGGTAAAACATGCATAGAAGACTAGAGGTGTGTATCGGGTTCGAATTAACTAGCACCGAAAACCAGACCGAA
This sequence comes from Flaveria robusta, assembly GCA_025506415.1. Taxonomy (NCBI): domain Eukaryota; kingdom Viridiplantae; phylum Streptophyta; class Magnoliopsida; order Asterales; family Asteraceae; genus Flaveria; species Flaveria robusta. The sequence goes on along the minus strand of CM046469.1, from coordinate 16,965,168 downwards.
AGTTAAACACAAACTCAAAACAGTTTTATATTATATTTTTCTGGGAGGCCAACATGTCGTTTGTGGGTGTTACATTAAAACTTGTCAAGTTACTAATTGTAATGAAACCAGCCTTTGACCTTCCAACTTCTTAGTATTTTCCTAATCGAAAGGCTGTTCCATTGTGAAAAAAAGACCGGACCCAGCTCGATCCCGACCAGCCTAACATTGCTATACAAAACCCCGACTCGAAAAACAAAACAAAACAAAACAAAATCCCATTACGAATGCTAGCTTCTCGCTTCAAACATGCAAACCATTGCTCTTTCCGTTGCTATGGATGCCGTTGCTGACCCCGTTACCATACCTGTGTGGTGATCCTGCCGACATAACATTGGTGAACCCATTCGCCTTCGTACCAATATTTTTCTTTAACAGCACATCTAACTGCCCACTAGCTGCTGCTATAAGCCCTGTAATCAATATAACAAACAAACCGTGGTTTTCATAAGATATCAAAGTTTCATGAAATCAAAAACCATGGTGGCAACTTCAATCAATTATTTATAAATATACCAATTCGGGTATGCCTTATCGGCTATCATTAAAGAGTTGAAAGGTAAAAAGTGTTAAAAAAAAAGGTCAAATGTATTATAAATTTGTCAAAAGTGTCTTTTTAATGCATAAAAACTTTTAAATCACTTTATTTCAAAAAATAGACTATTACTATAATACTACTACTATGAGTGAGATCTAAAGGTAAATTTGTTTGCTTGTTTAATTGATCTAAAAAATTACATGTTTCAACCCGAATATGTCCAATCTGTCCCCTCAACTAATTATATATTCATGTAAATGAAGTAGAATATTAGTACCTAAGAAAAGTGCAGAAGGTTTTCCTGGCCTAGATTTAAACTCGGGATGAAATTGAACGCCGATGAAATAAGGATGATTAGCAAGTTCAACAATCTGCAATTTAAATACCCCAAAAAAAAGTGAAACCAAATACCAATTAGAAAATCAGATACCAACCTGCATACATGAACCAAAAAAAAAACCGTTGAGAAAACCAAACACCAACCTGCATACGCCTACCACTTTCATCTTTGCCTGTAAAACTTAGACCAGCTTTTTCTAGCTGTGGCACCATGTCGGGATTCACCTGTAATATTTGATGATGTTCAAAACCGTTAAATTTAATAAAAATATCTGCATAGCTGCATATAAATAATACTAGCTAGAAAGAAGCCATACCTCATATCGATGGCGATGTCTCTCATCTATGAACCTCTGATTACCATACCTAAAAACCAACATAATCCGTTACAACAAGAACCAAAATCCATGTAAAAGTTTATTTTTTTAGAACAGCAAAAATCCTTTAAAATGTTTAAAATCTTTATGCTTACAGCTGCAAAGCTTTAGAATTGGTGACTTGAAAATACGTCCTCCTGGATCCAAGCCGCATAGTGCCACCCATATGCGTTTTTGAACCCTGTTATCGCCATCATGCGTGTCAAAATCATACCAGTGAACCAACTTAAAACGGATATCAGAAATTCGGAGAAGACAAACCTCAGGCATAAATATAACGCACGGGTTTTTAGTGTTTTGATCAAACTCAGTACTGTTTGCATTTTCAAGACCAAGAACAGATCGTGCATACTCAATCACAGCAGTCTGCATTCCTAAACAGATTCCAAGATACGGGATATTGTTTTCACGCGCATATTTTGCCGCAATAATTTTCCCTTCCACACCCCTGTCGCCAAAACCTCCGGGAATAAGAACACCATCTGCAGACTGTAGAACATATTGTCAGTATAAAATGTGTATAAATTTCAACCCATTTACTTATCAATGGGTTGCGCTTCATGTTATGTTATATCTCTAACGTGTCAAAAAGGGTTGAATAAAAATATAATAAAAGAGAAACAAATCAAAAGGCGCTCAAACTGCTTTTCTATAGGGGCATAAATTAGATTATTATTGAAATCATTTAACTTTTCAATCATGTTTGACAATAATTAAGTATTTATAAAATTTAGGGAAAAAAGATTCAGGTCAACCCAATCCAAATCTGTATAAACCAATCCCCAGCCCATCTGGCCGACCCGTTTTGCCGCCTCTAACTTTGACTAACCTTCAAAGAATCCCAAGCGGCTTTGTGAACATCAGGATTCTGTAAGAAGAAAACATCCATCATAATCGATCAATAAATGAAATTAGATAACATGGTTGGGGAGAAAGAGAGTAGGTAGTTACTTCCATGGCGGTTGCATCTTCAAGATCACTGGCAGACACCCAATTGATGACTAATTTCCTTTTGCAAGCAACAGATGCATGCAACAAAGCCTGAAAAGTGTAAACGACTGTTTTTCAGGAAAAAGAAAATTAACTAAAATAAAAGGCGTGTGTTGATGAAGTAAAACCTTTAGTACAGAAAGGTAAGAATCCGAAAGACCGGTGTACTTTCCGACCATGGCAATTCTGATCTGTATGATTAAAAAAAAAAAGAAATGTAAGTGGAAAAGAAAAAGAAAAAAAAACTTATGTTAAAACAAGATGTCTTGGCTTGAAATTACCGGCTCGTTCAACATGTCACAAAGTTGCGCCCTAGCGGTCCACTCTCCCAACATGGGTTTAGAAGTGGTACTGCACAAGAAAACAATGTTTTGAAACTCGTTAAATATTGGATGATTAAAATCAGAGAATAACACTAATAAAACGGGCCATGCGACACTGTGTAAAATAATCACACACACACAAGCAATGCTAGCAGGTTAGAGGACGCACCATGGAAGCTCCAGCACCTTCAATATTGCCTCGTGAGCTTTTTGGTCCTAAAAAGAAAACAAAAGTAACACTAAAGTGCATATTTGATAACAAATGAACATTACTAAACTTCAAAGTCGCACTGATTTTACATACACGCAAGAGTAGAGGTACATGCCATATATTGGAAACGTCATATAGAGTGACTATGTTCTCTTCCTGAAAGTAAGAAAAAAGTCATTTAGAAACTAAAAGGTAGATGAATAGAAAACGGTTAACAGAACACATCTATATGGTACCGGGACATGACAAAATCTTGAAAGTTTCTCCTTCACGTTCGTATCCAATTCCTGCATATGTAGTGCTAAAAAGGTAAACAACAACAAGCATCGATGCATATTGCTATCACTAGAGGTGTGGCAAAAAGGGTAGTCATGTCAGGTTGACCTGTAACTTCTTTTTGTCAAATATTATCACAATTCACAAATTAAACAATAATCTAGCTTTTGGATAGAATGTAGGTTTTATGCATTTAAAATACACGTTGGATGACTTTCAACTCATTTGACCTGTTTAAAAACATAACACCAATCATACCCGTTAATAACTAAACGGGCCAAAATTGCCACCTCTAGTTATCAGAAAAGCAAGAGAATTGATTAGAGTTTGAGACCATTGTGCTGCGACAAGCTAATATGTTTGGAGTCAATCCTAAGCTTCTTAATCCACGAACACTGTGCTGGGTTGGTTTTGTTTTCTGAAAATAACAGGCGATATTATGTTTACATAAAGACTTTCATTTGAAATTAAAAAAACCATAGAAGTTCAGTGTAAACTTACTTGTTCACCAACAACGTTCAAAACAGGCACGAGGCTGACATGTATTAAGCAAAAGTTTCCAGCACCTAGATAAATGGCAGGGATTTATCGACACAATTAGAATTGTCTGAAAAAAACCTGACACTAAGCAGAATACTTACCAACACGGTATGAGAATTGGCCAAGAGCCTCAATAAATGGCATTGACTCAATATCCCCTACATGAAGAGGTGATTTGTCAGACCAGAAAACCAAAAAAATTAAATATATGTATATATAGATATATATAACATATGTGGATACTTAACAGCTGATAATTACCTATAGTACCGCCCAATTCAATAACACACACATCAGGTGGACCTTCTTTTCCATCTACTGGTATGGCAGCCACTCGTTCGATCCAGTCTTGAATGGCATCCGTGATGTGGGGAACAACCTGAGCCATAATATTCATTTTTTGAGACATTTTAAATAATCAATGTAGTATGCAAGATAGTAAAAACCATATTGTAGTAATATGTTCTTAACTGAATTTATTAATGGAAATTACAAGGTTCTTATTCAAATGTGTTACTAGATAATCTCCCATTTATAGGCAAATGTGTTACAATTCTTAATTTGTAATACCTGAACCGTTTTACCAAGATAATCTCCCCTCCTCTCCTTGTCAATGACAGACTACATTCAACAATTAGAAGCAATCAAACGACAATAAAAAGTACCACTGTCGTCTTACTAGTAATAACTAAAAGTTCAATATGTATGAAAAATGTTAAGGTTCAATGAAGTTACCTGGTAAATCTTTCCGGTGGTGATATTATTATCACGTGTCAACTTAACATCGAGAAACCGCTCGTAGTTTCCAAGGTCCAAATCCACCTACAAACGAAACATAAATCCATTCATTCAAGCAACTACTTATGAGTTATGATAAACCTACGAAGTACAATCGGCCAAAAATTGAGATGACACTCACTTCTCCCCCATCATCCAACACAAAAACTTCTCCATGCTCGAAAGGTGACATTGTGCCCGCATCTTTGTTTAAATATGGATCTGCAAGGGGAACATGTCAAACAAATAACACATTGAGCTCATAATTTAAAGTTAAAGATAGATTTGTTAAAGAATATGTGTTATCGTGTTAGATATAATTCAACTTGAATATTTTTCAAACCAAAGAGAGGAGATATTATGGCATTTAACTTAAACATCGCCCGAAAGCATAAGAGCTAAAAACACTGACTCAAACCACAGTGAAACTTGAGAAATTAATTAATCAAAAACTACAAATCATAATCTGGTCAAAATTGATTCAAATCAAATAAAAGCCTTTTTTGACCAAATTGAAAAATCCACCAAATAGAAAAGAAGAAAAACAAAGAGGCAGATATATACAAGATTAGATACAACAACACCAACCCACAAAGACCATTTCTTTATCATAAAAATTAACTACTAAACAAATAATAAAAGGGAGGGTGACTAGACACCAAAAAACAAACTATGACATTAATTTAAATTATCCATTTATCCATTGGGGAAAAAACAATGAAAGCTTTTTATCCCGTCCGTCCCACCGAAAATTGCAACAGTTGCACAATTCCATCTTGATGATCCTAATTTGCTATCTTCACCAACCTTCAATCTACAGATATCAGTTATCCAATTAATCTACAATGTATTTCACTATAATCTAATCCTATTTACTTCTAGTATCAATAAAATTATCAACATGTCAACATTCAACTCCCTGTGTATTAACAATTGGGAATAGCAGAATAAAATTCAAACAAGAACAAACCGATTTTGATCGAAGTGACACGAAGCCCACACGCCTGAAGAAGAAGACCAATACTGCTGGCAGTCACTCCTTTCCCAAGTCCACTAACAACACCTCCAGTCACAAGAACATACTTCATCTCTTCTTCTATAACTTTCCCTGCTAATTACACCACAATATTAATCAAAGAAACCGATTACAAACACCAAGAAATATCAACAAGAACAAACAGAACAAAAGTCCCCTGTGTTCCCCATTCTCAGCACACAAGATCTTCTACAAACATTCAAACACCATCAAGAAACAGATTTACACAACCCAAAGCATCAAAACAAACAACAATTAAAGAAAACCATACGAAAACTAAAAGAAATTACACAAGAATCAACCAGCTCCCCTGTTTCACAAATGCTCATTACATGAATCTTTTCTCACCCAAACCAATCAGATTCGCAAACCCAGGAAAGAAAAAGCAACAAGAAGGAAAGAAAACGCAAACCCCAGAAGTGTTGAAGGGTTAAAGCATTACCCTTTTGAATAAAGATCAAAATAACATAGATGTTGGTTGAAGAATGTGAGTTGCAGAGGGGTAATGAGATTTATGTATGTTGAAGAAGAGGGTATGAAAGAATGAGGGAGATGGGAGATGTGGCGGCTATATAGAGAGAAAGGGGGAATTTTTGCTCCTAAAACAAAACCCCTAAATTTTCCCACTCGACTCAAGACTCTGCCGTTGCCTTCTCTGCATCCCCACCAGACCCGTGACCCTACTTCACATCATCCAAAACCCTTTTTTTCATACTTTCAATTTAAAATACCATCATTTCCTATTTTTCTTTAATCTTTAATTATAAATAGTACCCGGTGCTTGGTTAGCGTCCGTTTTACACAGGGTCTGACGGTCAGTGAGGGATGAGGGGTTTGATATGGGTAATTTTATCTATGTTTCATGCTAAAGGCTGTTTCTTACGGACTGAAATCCTTATTTTAAAGTCACAAAACAGTAGTGTTGCAGTTGCTTTAAAGTTCAAACTGATATATTGGCTCCTTTTATTAATTGAGCCGAACAACTCGTGTGCTTAAACGAGTCTTTAATTTATAAACTTTTATTGATATACTAAATATATATATTTACACAAATAATAGTTTTCATATATATAATTATAATAAAAATATTAAATTTACATATATATAATTACAAATACACACATGTATATATATGACTGGTTGTGAAAATATATAATAAAAATAGTTAAATAATAAATGAGCTAAGCTCGAGCCAAAGCCAAGCATGAAAATATCTCATTAGCCGAGTTCGAGCTTCAGAAATTTAACTCAAAACAAAAGCTAAGCTCGAGCCTGACGCTCTTAAGTCAAAATGATCTACGGGTTCAAGCTAATTGAGCTAGGACTTTGTTTGACTCGTTTATATCTCTAATCACAACTCACTTAACTCACTTTAAAACACGTACTAAAACATATCAACTTTCTTCAGTGATTGAAGTTTGAAACACACTTTACACATCAAAAAATCATGTAGTTGTTAAACCACTAATCAAATGGGTATTTAAGATTTCCCACACTGACTTTTAACACACACCACACACTATTGAGTCATCTCACACTTAACCCTCATTCTCATTGTTTTAAACTTACACTTGCTTGAAAAACACATTCTATTCTAACTTGTTAATGAACCATCGTTTACCACACTCTAGGTGCTAGTTACACATAAGAATTGACTTATAGTGTTTGACTCGCTAACAACTTATGGCTCGCATTGTTTACCACCGAAAATAGACTTCACACACTTTTGCCTGTTGCCACTATAATAGACTTCACATATACACATTTCATATCAAGTATACTTTTCATCATTATTTGCACACACAAGGACATACACCCACTGCCAATACATATTTCACACTATCAGGACTCAGACTCTTAGCAGCAAGCACTCACCCTCTTTTAGTCTAACACTTAGACATAAAAATATTAATAATCTTTGTTTTAGGTTTTTGCAACATTTAAATGATTGTATGTATTTTTTTATATTTTATAGGTAGTTAATATATTACATATGTATGAAACTTGTGTTGCACGATGGTAATTTAGTTTGTTAATTTAAACAATTAAAAAATTCAATACGTCCAACTAAACTTTAGGTTGATTTGTTAATCACGTGACACTCAAATGCAAAATATACATTGAAAAAGAAAACACAAAGAACGAACAATTAAACTACATGTTTGTATATAAATAAATTATTAATATTTAATCATCTTTTAGAAGTTTTGTCACTTTAAAAGGGGTGGTTGTTACTCTAATGAAAATTCATTTAAAGTTAGTGTGGTAAAACTCTTCTTGATATTAAGAGTTCGTTTCATTTTTAACGGGTTGGTATAAATTAGTTGTTATGTAAATTAGATGAAGTATGATTGACAATATAATATCTAGCCGCTTAAAAAATTATAACTTTGAAGACTGTATTTACAAGTCAAAATGTAATAAATCAATTTAATAATTATGTATACATACACTTTGAAAATTGATAGACTCTCTAAAAAGTTATATATTGGCACCCTTAAGTTTATTTATATCCATATTTTATGCATATGTCTTTCTATTTGTTTTTTAGCACGTATAGAATATTTTTGTCTTTCTATTATGAATATTGAAACTTAATGTTATATCAATTTACGAATACGCCATTACAATTTGCTTGTTTTATCAACGTTTTGATGTAAATTTCATTCAAAACATAGTCGTATGTCATGCAAAATCCAAACATGTACATCCTTATTTTTGTCAGGCATTTTAACTATGTTGGTTTTTTCCGTTGTAAAGTTCAATTTTTATTAATGTTCTAACATGAATTTTTTAACAAATTCTTTTTTTAAAAGTTTCAATATTATGAACGGAATCGCCTCAGTTGTGACGATTTAGCTTACTCCTATAAAGTTTCAAATGCTATAAGCAACGTTAAAATGTCGTTGTTCTTACCTCCAACATGCGATAAAGTTTGGACTTTGATTTTTTTTCATGTTTTGCGTATCATAAAACACGGCAATCCTAATACTAGTTTACATGGGTGAATTAAGTGTATAAAAAAAAATAAGAACTAGCTTAGTAAGGCCCTCGGGTTTTCGATTAATTTTTACTTTTGACAAGGAAACTAATGATCAATGTATTTAAAAATACTGTTTTTTTACTAAAGGGACAAGTTTATAAAATAGTAATAAAGTTTCAGTATTGTTTTAATTAGTTTACTTATAACCTTTTTTGTTTTAATATTAGTAAAGTTTCAGTGTTGTTTCTAATTAGGTCATTCATAAATTATAATTTATTTTTTCAATTAAAATATTTAAAAAATTAACAATATTTATAAAAAACCAAGTTGTTTAAAAAATTTGTGAATTACTTAAAAAAATTGACAAAAATATATAAGAGACCTCATTGAAACACCTCTAAAACTTTAGTAACATGATTGTAACAAATAATAATAATAATATAAATGATCTAATTTGAATACTCCTAAAAATTTTACCTATTATTGTGTGAAAATTTTCCTTTACCAAAACTCATTTCAATTATAATATGTGTGATTGTGTGCATTCTAACAATCGTGTACAATACATGTGTTTTCATCATATTTACATGTGTCAAGATCTTAAACAAAAAACAAAAATTACGAAAAGATCCCGGTTTTAGTTACCAATTTGGCATCAAAAAGATTAAATTGGCCCTACACAAATGTGGTTTTGTGAGATCTCGATTTGGTTTACATAGTTGTAGATGCACATGCTTATTGCGAAATCAAAAAATTGTTGTACATTATTTTGATATCAACTTTATACAAAACTCATAAGTTAGTAACTTAGCATTAGACGCTACTAATCTACACATTTTTAATAACAAATTTTGTTACACTGCTACTCTTAAGTTACAAAAATTACATAATGCTTAGTTTTGAATCAATTACCTCCCTCTAAAACACAAAACCCATATCAAACAAGCTAGTCTCACATTAACCTTATTAATTTACATAATATATATAAAAAAAACTTGTTAAACCAATATGATATTAGTTTCTTTAAAATACATCAAACCAAAGTCAAATACATTAAACAACAGTTTGTAACCAAGAAGACTATAATTTTTTCCTTGGTGTGGTTAGGATCAAATATAATTAAGCCAGCCTCCTCTGCTAGTTTATTTGTAACCTTCAACCTATATTTAAAACTATATAAAAATATTATTATAAAAATATTCTTATAATAATATTCTTATAATAATATTCTTATAATAATATATGGGGTGATATTTGTTGAGGAGATGTACACGTGGTGCCGAGTAGGATTACAAGGAGCGTGGTTTCATCCGTTTCGAGCAGCAGCAAGGTGGCTTAGGTCACACCGTCATCGTCGACGAGGATGTGGTCCCACGTCGTACCATTTTCCCTCGTGGTGGGTCCCACCTCCTGCCACACGTCGATCATACGTGGACATCCTTAATCACACTCGACATTTGCTCCCTGGGCCCACTTCCAACGACCAACTGCTCCCTCCTCTTTATACATTATTTTTTATTTTTCTCCTTGATTTACGGTTAGTCAAAAGCGACGTTTGATTTGTTTCTGACCCGGTTAAAACGTCTGACTAATTGAGCCGGTCAGACATTTTGGCCGGTCAGAGTGTTTGATTTTTACTATTTCGCGTCTGACTCAATCCAACGCTACTGACCCATACATATTTTTCTTCTTACTCGGTTAGCCCCTTCTGATCGAGACCTTCAAATCAAACAGCCCCTAAGATCAATTGGTTTGTAAAAAAGTATTTTATGATTTTCAATTTCAAGGTTATTGGTTTTGAATCTTGTTTGTTATAATATGCTTAAGGTGAGTCAGAGTTGTGTCACATTAGAAATTTGGGCATTGTTTTCACGACCGGATCGGACCGGCCGGTCCAACCGGTTCGACCGGGATTCGGCTGGTCCACCGGTCCGATCCCTCCCAAATCGTTTTCAGCAAGTTGAACCGGCCGGTTCGAACCGGTTCGGACCGGATTTTGTATTTTTTTTTTTATTATTTTTTTGATTTTAATGGGTAAAAACGAGGTGTTGAACCATATATTAGTGTGTTGGATATAAAAATATAGTTAAGTTTTATATATAACTATAAAATACATGTATAAATTACTTATATTTAATTATATATATAACTATATATATAATATACTATATATATAATTATGACGTCATCCGGTTTTTAAATCCGGTCCGACCGGTCCGACCACCAAACCAGTAAGGCGTCCGGTTCGACTTCCGATCCGGTTCTGAAAACATTGCATTTGGGTGTTAGTTTTTTCATGAAATGGTGGGTGGTTTGTGTTTGTAGGGTATGAGTGGTCTTTTGCCAATGAGGTTTTTTGGATGACTATACTTATAGTATTCTATAGTTTTTTTGGATAAAAAAAGAAAAGAAGAATAATAATATTTGTTTTTCTTTTCTATTTTACGTGCATTTTCTTTCTTTGTGTGCGGTACGAAAGAAGAATGTTCATACGGAAAAGATTCTTTTCTTTAAAACCTAACTTAACAAAAAACTAAGTTTTCTAATCGTTAATATTAAAGTAAATCATTTTTTGTATTTTAAAAAGTTAGTTCTCATTACGTGTTCTAGTTTTATGTAATTATAACTTTATAAATGTTTAATTTTTTTTTTAACTCAAGTGAGACAAATGAAAACATGTGAATGTCGATTATTATTTAATGGTTATTTTTTTTGGGGTTGACTAAATTTACAAGAGTGAATAACAGATTATGTCCTTTAAATATATAGCAAACTTCAAGTTTTGTCATTTTTATTCACTGGTTACATTTGATGTCTTTTATTTGAAACTTTTGTATGTTTTTAGTTCATTACACCAACATTCATTCAATTAATTTGTTAAGTCAGATCATGAGTCGTTTATGTGAGAGGTTTTTTATATTCTATAACCAATGTTGTATTTTTTATATTAATAATTGCATGAATCATCTTGTTAATGTTTTTATAGTAACTCCACGTATTGTTCACTACATATTCAAAATGAATTAAACATTTAGTACTTTGTAAAGAAAAATAAGTCAATGTACGAGAAGTATAATCTAATGAATGCTTATTGATAAAATAAAATAAAAATATAGGAAACATGTTCGTTTAAGCAACGTAGTAAGATTTCTTTTGCCATATAAAGTTAATTAATTATGATAAAATTCACGTTAATCTAAGGATAAACATTAATAATTATTACGAAACGGGTAGTTATTTAGAATCGTAGAGTAGAGGTAAGGAGTAATAAAATTAAAATTAAAATATTGATTAATGATGTAGGGTTCATTTGTCTTGGCGTGAAAATGACCTTTCAACCATGCACATGATCCTCTCCACGCCTCACCAACCATAATTGAGTATGTTGACCTTGCTAAATCTTTTTTCTACAACAATATTATCAATTCACAAAATATATATAATGTATTTAACCAATATTAACCAACCGATATTTGTATACGTATAGAGAAATAAGTGAAATAATAAGCATTTGATCCCATGGTGTCTGAATGTGTAATAGCTATTTTTTTTTTATTTATAAAAGTCAGAATGTATTATGTGTTATACTAATTGTCTGATTACATTTTAATGTATTTATTTGAGGAGACTCATCTACTTAGTGTAATTTTCACTAATGTATCAAACACGCATATACACCTCCGTATTTGGACTCCGAACAGTAAGACTAATCAATAATATTCAATGTTGGTAAACTATTTATAAGAATTGGTACAATGCAATAAAAAATTTTTGTTCAACTACATATTAATTGTGAAAACTCTAAGACAAAAAGAATCACTAGCGACTGAAGAAAGAACTTCATTACTACATTGTAATTTATTAGCTAGAAGTTGTCAATTAAAACTTTATAAGATCATAATGAGTAACAAACTAACAATGGCCAACGTCAAACAACTTGTGTGTAAGAGAAAGCTTACACAACACCATGGTTTTGAGGAGTTTTTGTGCTGATGTGGTCGTTTGAAGGTGTTTGTGACCTATGTTATTGAGGTATTTTTATAAGGTGGTCGTTATTGTCAAAGAATAAAGTCAAACAAGAAAAATGAGGTATGTGCAGAAAAATAGAGGGATGTTGCTATATATACCCATTTTATATTTATTTTTATTTGTTATACTTCTCCCTTTAATATTCAAATAGATACAATTTAAACATTTTATTTTTTATCCTTTTAAAATAAAATTACTTAATTATATCTTGATCATATATTGTGTAATAACTTTTGAAATGCGCGTAAATAAAATGTATTGATATTAATTAGATTTTTTTTTATATTTTGTTAAACACGTAAATTAGAATAAGGTTAAATGTAAATAATTTAAGTGGAATTCAAACCTCTTCCATTATAATATATATACATTTATATGGCTATTTTGAAAATATTGTTATTCTTTTAATTTGCACTGAAACTTTTTTTAAAACGTATTCTTTTAATCTGTATTGGAATTTTTTTTAAACAAATATTTATACTTTTAAAAATTGTTTCTTTTTATTTTTATAAAAATATTTTTTAATCAATAGTAACAATAAACAACACTAACCAAAAATTGTTTCTTTAAGAAAAACCTTTTTATTTACATTTTAAAAAATAATTTTAATATTTTACATGATGTATGAGAATTGAGGAGAGAAGTGACAAGTAAAAATGGAAGGGAATATTTTTTTAACCTTGAAGGGAGGAATACGAAATTTTTTAAAATAATTCTTTTAGAAATGGGGGTATGACAAGTAAAATAGAGGGTATGTATAGACCACCCCAATGAAGGTACGGACGATGTCAATGTTTATAATATTGCTTCTTTCTTTTTATCTTCTTCTTTTTTCTTTTTCCAATTTTTATTATCTTATTTACTTCAATTTTTTTAAAATATAAGTTATGTTTACTTTTTAAAAGCAAGAAAATAAAAAATACTAGAAAACATAATTTTAAAGATTACAATTTTAATAGTTGATTGATGTTGTATGGTCATTTAAAAATATTAATAAAAAGAGTTCCCAACTACCTTAATAGCAAAGGCAAATAGGATGTCGAATCCACAGGGAATCAGTGGAAAATGTTAGTAGAAACTAGACATTGAAAACGAAAACTTAAAAAGTTGTTTGATTTGATTGTTTAGTGAAAAAAAAAAAACACAATTTAAATATTATACATTGTGAGAGAAGAATGGCCACTCTTCAAGTTTATGTTTGTATTGATAGGCTCTTAAATTAAGTGGCATGTTCAAAAGTCACATATACATAACTGTTTTTGTCGTTTGACTCGGTGATAGTGTTAGAACGGATAGTAACGGACTAACGGATCAATTCACACACTATCAATTTAACCTAGCTAAACAAAACCCAATGCCTAATATATTCCTAGTGTAATGAAACCAGGAACCTATGGAAATTACGCAATTGTGTATACCTAAATCAAATCATTTACAAAGTCAAACTTAATTGAAATCAAATACATTAATACTAGCTTTAGTAAACTCGTGTATTACACGGGTTGACCAAATAAAATATTAAATATAATAAAAAATTATCAAGTATAAAACGATATTTTACGATTAAATATAATTGAAATTATGTATAGTAAGAACAATATGTAATAAAATAATTATATCAACTTTTTAAATTTTTGGTTTAAAACTTTTTTTTCCAATAAAAATAATAAATATTTTGTTTCAAAACAAACTGTATTAAAAATATTATTTTTAAAAATTTTCTTATTATAAATTTCAATTTTAATTATTTTTGTGTATAAAAAATTAACTTTTTAAAAACACTAATTTTAAAAAAGTTTGATGTTTTGTAAAAAAAATTTATTTTATAAAAATTATTTTTATAACATTAATAAGAAGATCTTTTTTAAATTTATTAAAAAAAACTTTGTTCTAAAAAAAGTTAAATAATATTATTGATAATTAAGGTAATTATTTAATAGGAGAGAGAATCGAGAAAAATTTGATAAGAATGAATGTAGGGCCGCCACGTGTCACCCCAAGATACTCTTTTATTAAAGTAGAAAGATGTTAAGGGAATTTGTTAAGGGAATTCATTCCCATATTAAGTCAAAGAGCATTCAAATCTTGTATGCGACCTATATTATAAGGGTTCTTATATTATAAGAGATAGTTGTGAGTGAAAGAAAGATAAAATATAATGTTCATCTTTATATTTGGGGTGAACACTGTTCACCCTTATAAATTTTTTAATATTTTTTAAAGTGGTTGTGAGTGAATAAGAGAGAAAAAATAATGATAAAAATATAAAAATATTATTTAATTAAAAATAAGAAATAAAAACTAGTGTTTTTTAAAGTAGTTACAAGGATGAGGATGAGGATGAGAAATGAAATATTGATGCTTTAACAAATAATAACACTATAAACACAAACCCTACCTCGAAGATGACTTAGTCGTTTATGATAGTGATGAGTATGCCTCCAACTCTTGATCACATACATCAAATCGTTTATAGAATTATGTAAGGATAACCTTTCTGTGCTAGGAATCGTCCAAAATCGCCTCTTATTGCTTCAAATCGAATCTACTTTCAAATCTAGGGCTTTTCCCTTTATATCCCCTCAAAAATAAACCAAAAAAAATATGAAAAAAGTGTGTACAAGGGCTTTAGTGGCGCCCATTCATAAGTAAAAATCAAAGTTTTTTTACTGACTTAATGACTAGCATGAATAATTGATGCTAGAGGCACCGTTAACGCCATTATAGGTGTTAGTGGAGCCTCCAATTGCATCAATTCTTTGATTTTTCGTTTCTTGATCTTCGTCTTTTGTGTCGCGCACCAAAACTTCCGTATTCTTCATATCTTTCTACAAAAACACAAAAACTTTAAAGTAACTACTAGACATAGAATAAATATTAAAAACATGTAATAAAGTGTTAAAACATTGAACTTTAACCACCCTATCAATAATACATTTTATTATTTTTTGGTTTTTGTTCGGCCTTAGTGTTTACTATTTGCTGGAACTATTGTTGGTGATTTGAACCGATGCATTGTTGGTGAGTTCTTTGTTGGACAAGGGATAAGACATTATGGTTTCCATCTCTTCCTCCTGTATTTGTTAATTAACTTCTATTTTGTACTCGGCACTAGTTTTGTGTTATATATGATTCGTTGCGTCTAAGTTATCCTTCAAACAAGTATACATCACCACTGCTGGAACGAGTTTTGTTTTTTCATATCGATAAGACTCTGTCACTAAAAGAAAATTCAAATTTCAAAGATACTTTAAAATTTTAGACAGATAGTAAATTACAGGTCGTAACAGTTATGATTGGAAATTGGGATTCGTTGACTTAAGCTACCATCACTTGATCCCAATGCCATTGACTTGTGATATTTGTGTTACTACCATATATTATTAAATCTTTATACTCCAATAAAATGTTAAATAGAAAGAATACATGGCAACATCACAATCCTCCTTTAGAATTTTCTCCTATTTCTTTTTCCTATTAAATAATCATATTAATTAGTAGTAATATTATCTAATTCTTACTTAGATTAAAATGATTTTTTAATAAATTAAGAAATAAATCTTTTTATTAATGTTATTTGTAAGTACACATTTTTTTTATAAAATAAGAATGTTTTCTAAAACATCAAATTTTTTTAGAAATACGAAATATTTAAAATTAATGTTTTTAAAAAGTAAAATTTTATAAACAAAAGTTAATTAAAATTGAAAATGATAATAACAAAGTTTTTAAAAGTGATATTTTTTAATTTTTTTATATATTAAACACATGTAATACATAAGTTTAATAAAACTAGTAAAATTCATATATTGTTGGAATAGTAGAAGACTATAGTGAGAAAGACAGTTTTGTATAAATTGCAAAATTTAGTTTCTAAATACATCGGTCCATTTCTACCCAATTTTTTGGCCCAATACTTGCACCAAACAGCAAACAAGTCACTAACAGCTAACAAGTTATTTCTATTCATTTTGGGCTGAAATTACGAGCTTGTTATTATTAGTTTATATAACAGCAAATTTTTACTCAGTCTTAGTGTCTTACCACATTCGAAAATAGATTATACTATACTAAATCATATCATATTATATCATAGGTAAATGATTGTTTCACCCAACTTTTAGATGAACCGTATACCAATAGCCTACTAACGAACAAGGTCACTCAACATTTTTAAAAGCCTAAAACAAATTTTGAAAATTAAGGCCCTCTTTGTGAATAATTAAAATCCTGACACTAAACTTAAAATAGGACGAAATCCTTTTTACTAGAAAAATAACCACTATATCTCAGCTATAACATTATAACTAAACTAGCGCATTTGTAACCAGGGATGAAACAGAAAACTGCAGATGGCACATATCTTGACTCAATTATAACTGTAGCAGCATCCTAGGCTTTACAACAATCCTAAAAATTCATCAACTTAATCAATAACATAGTTGGGTGCCACCGCAAGGATCCTGTTGTTCCGAGAAGGCCGTCTGTCATTTCCATCATCAGCCCCTTGCACTGCTGCCTCCTCGTCCACCACGATTAAATGACCCTCCCTTCTTACCAAACTCTGCATCAGTCATAACACCCCATTCAACAATGTTGACATGTATGTACATAGGCCAAAAAAGTTCAACAAGTGTTGAAAAGGGCAATAGTGGTTGACCCACTAACATTTTTTGTCCATCTTTAACATAAAATGATTGTTTCATTTGTTATTATTTCAAAAAACATTACTTTTACTACAATAATCTACATATTTGGGAAAAAAACATTTTGGAGGTTGCTACTTATTTGACTTGTGTCCTTTTTATCTGAATTTTTTTGATTTGACAAGTTTTAGGTAAAACACAACCCAAACAGACCCATTTGTGTGTGAATGGGTTGAAATGTGACCTCTAATACTAAGAATATGTATGTATTACCTCTATTATAGCTTTAATTTTAATGACTTCAGCCTTAGCCTCTTCCGTAGACGTGTATTTGTCCTTTTCGTGCTGCTGACCGACATACCACTGTATCAAATCCCTTTGCCTCATTCCTGCTAACCCACTCCCTGAAAAAAAAAAACAAGATGTATATCAACTCGCATTTTAGTTCACCATGTTTATGCGTAATGTTTACCATGTTGCATACCTTCTCGCATAACTGTTTCCTCATGCTGTCTAAGGCGCATCACAAGAGCTTGAGTCACTCTTTGAAAGTATTCATCTGTTATAACAAGTTTCTTCCCTCCGGACTCTTCTGGTTTTTCTGAACAAGATAGACAAGTGATGACTTGAAAAGCAGCAAGATAGCAAACATTTTTTGTTTTTTCTAAAAGACAACTACTCACTACCTAGAATTAAAAACCAGTACTATTTTCATAATAATCTTCAAAGGTTTACAAGGTTAGTGTACAGGGACCTTCAACCAGTTTGACTCGGTTCCCCTTTTATTAAAAGTAGATTAATTTAACCCTTTGTGATGAAACACAACCAAAGTCAATTCATTCATAGATAAACGGGTTAATACTGTTACAGCTTTATACTAGAGTGGCAAAACAGAAAAAATGCCAACCTGGTTGCTTTTTGGTTGTGTCATCATCTGCGGCATTTGGGTGCGCTTCACCATTTTCTCCTATATCACCATTCTCTAGATTCTCTTCTTGAAACTCGGTCAAATCAATCTCAGTTGACTCCACACTGCAGGTTTTTATTCATAATTAGTGAAACTTGTTTTATGCAGTAGATTATTTTTCAACTATCAACATTCAAAACATGCCTGATTACTGAAGTTTTTAGGAGTTTAGTTGCTAAACGAACATGGCGTGGGTGAACCTGAAATACAAAACACAATTTAGAGAAAAACTATCATGAAAGTTTTGTAAGATGAAAATAGTTGTTTATTCTGCTATAAAGAACACCTCATCATCCAGGTGACATCTGGCAATTGCTTCTGACAATCTGATTAGTGCCTCCAACTGTCTGACTGTCATGCGATATGCAACTCTACTTCCTGGAGCCGTATCACCCCTACGGAGAGCAACATAAGAATCCACCAAAGTTTGTCTGGCTTCTTCACTTAGCTGCATTAAGTCAGAAGTTGTCAGATACTCAGATGATGCAAGTGCATGATGATGGCTGACAAGAAGAGTTGGTTGGGTAACGGGTCACATTTTGGTACAGGTCAAAACATATCTGGCTGTGTTGGTTATAGTTACTAAAACTATATTACAATCACTACACCGAATACGTCATCTGCAAGCCTTTTTTTCTACATACTTGGGTTTAAATAGGATGAAATGGGTATAGGTATGTAAGAAAAAGAAGAGAAAGACAAATGTGTGATTGTCTAAAAAAGTTGTTTGTTTGTAAAACACAACTCAAGGGCAGGTGCAAACTGATGATAAAAAATGCAAAAAAAAGAAACAAAATGGAACCTTTGGCTTTTTAGACTTGGCAACTGCAATGTAGCGCTTCAATTGTGCAGTGGTGAATGTTGGAGAAACAGCTTCTTCACGCTTTTGACGCACCCTTACTATGTGTGATGCAATATTATAATCTGTTGTATCATCAGGTTCATCAATCATGACATAAACCAGGTCAAACCTTGAAAGGATGGCAGGAGGAAGAGCAACATTATACTGCAAAATTATTTCAAAATTTATTAATGCATCCCGGTTCATAAAAATGCTAATGGATCATAAAAGATTTAGTGCTTAGTATTAATACCTTCAATGGTTTAGACTTATCATAGCGGCCACCAGTGGGATTGGCAGCAGCTAAAATTGCTGTTCTTGCATTCAATGTTGCTTGTATTCCTGCTTTTGTAATACTAATTGTTTGTTGTTCCATAGCTTCATGTATTGCAACCTTTAAGGATTGCATTAATATCAGATAGTTGTACACTTTGCTATAGAACATGAAGAAAAAAAATTTGAGAATACAAAACTGAGATCATCGGTTACCTGATCTCTCACATCCATCTTGTCAAACTCATCAATGCAACAAATGCCATTGTCAGCAAGCATTAGTGCACCAGCCTGAGACCACAAACATAATCAGCTTAAGATATCTTGATATTTAAGCCAACATTCAAGAATATTCTCTAGAAAAGAAGGGCACCTCAATACAAAACTCTCCAGTTTCTGGCTCCTTTGCAACAGTGGCTGTCAATCCGGCAGCAGACGAAGATTTCCCAGATGTGTAAACAGATCTTGGAACTAAAGTTGTTGTGTACCTAGAAAGA
This sequence comes from Flaveria robusta, assembly GCA_025506415.1. Classification (NCBI taxonomy): domain Eukaryota; kingdom Viridiplantae; phylum Streptophyta; class Magnoliopsida; order Asterales; family Asteraceae; genus Flaveria; species Flaveria robusta. The sequence goes on along the minus strand of CM046469.1, from coordinate 16,945,486 downwards.
AAGAAGAAAGGTGGAAATTAGCCCTTTGTATGAAAGAAGAAAAAGTGTAGGTGAAGGCCACTTACTTGAGAAACTGAGACTTGGCACAACTGGGATCCCCAACAATACAAACATTGATGTCTCCTCGAAGATTTATTCCTTCATGAGTAAACTTGTGGACACCACCAATAAGCATAAGCAGGATTGCTCGTTTAATGTCTTGATGACCAAAAACAGTAGGGGCAATACTGTCAACAAGCCTGTTGAAAAAGTCAGGGGTATCTCTCATTTGTCTAACCTCAGCTAACTCCTTTGGCTACAAAAATAAATGAAATATATGTCAAGTTCGTTTAAATATAAGTTTTCATTGAAAGCATCTAAGGAACATTCTAAACTTGGAACTATAATATCCATAATGAAAGAAACAAATATTTATCCTCAAGAAATAAAAATTCTTCACACTCTTATAAAGCATGAACCAGCAAGAAGCTGTACAAAGAATTACAGAACTTCAATACAATAAATGAAAGATAAGTGCACTTGATTACAAGTTTGCTTCAAACTTTTAAAGCCACCCAAGGAATGTTCTAAACTTAGATGTTAACACCCAAGAAAGTTTGCCTCAAAATCACCAAAGGGCCTAAGGCCTAGCAGTACCAAGGGGCTGAAAAGGTGTTCCTCCCCAAGTGGTTGAGGGTTCCAGTCCCATGTTGGACCAAAGTGTAGATTTAAAAGTAGAAATAGAGGGTATGTGACTTGACCATTCTAAGAAAGAAAAGAAAGATGTTGACATCCTTAATAAGAAACACAAATTGTAATTTACGAAGAAAGAAAACTGCTTTCCAAGTTCATAAAGCACAAACACAGTAAAACACTTCAAAAACAATATCTGAAATAAACCATCCTCACTAATGAACTACCAAATTCCTTACGTAAAGTAGCAACTCCCATGAATGACTTAAATAAGACATAAATGTGATAAAACACCAACCGTGAACTGAGTGTCCTCATTCTCAGCATCCCTCTTCCTATTTCGTATGTCATCCCTTCTACCATCACATATCTGGGTAAAAGATCACAATTATAAGTTTATAACCCAACAAAATCAATAAAACCACGATTCATTCAAGACAAATAGCAATGAGTAGGATCCTATTATGTTAAAACCAGCATGAGAGATCATAATCTTTAATACAAAATAAAAGTAGGCCATATAGTTTAAACAAGCACGGTTCTCAATATCATATAATCTTTTGTGTAAGAGAACATGACCTTCATGTTGGCTTCAAAACAAGAGGATTCAATCCAATAACAAAATAAAGATGTTTTCTCTAGCAAATGCAATTGACAAAAAAAAAACAAATATCAAGTTAAACTAAAAACCTGCACTGAATTGGCAATAAAGGCAAGCTTATAAGAAAGATCTCTAACTCCCAAAGCACGAAGACCTTTGACCCCTTCTTGGACGCTGCCAGTGCCAGACCGTTGACCTTGAACACCTTCTCTACGACATTCAGCTCTTTCTCCTGGAGCAGCCAATGCCAAAATGTCAGGTATCACAACCAAAGTACCTGTAAAGATCACCCTGCAAATAAAAAAAAATAAGATATCCTCTACTTCTTTGTATATAGAAAAATGACCATCATACAATGCAGTTAATCAGGGTAAAGTTTCATACGTGTCACCAGCTCTGGCCTGTTCAACAATGTCATGGCGAAGAATAACATCCAACGATCTCGGCAGGGACCCTGCAGGTATTTCTTTTGATGTTTCCTGCATCCTAACCCTCTGCCAATCTGCAAATTTGCTTTCTTGTCTGAGAAGTGTCCATCTTCCTTTCTTTGAACATGTAGCATTCAGGCATATCATGGGCTATAGACACCACATTACACAACCAGTAAACACAAAAACACAATTTTGCGTATACAAATTAATCAAACACCTGTTTAACCATATAACAAAAGCACAAACCTCAGTGTATTTATACTGTTGCTCAATATTTTTAACAATTGTTCCACACTCCAAGCACTTGAAAGTGCCCTGAATGAGCTCGGGCCTAACCTCGCTTGTTCGAGTCACCACTCCGGTTACCGACACTAGTCTACCTATCTCAGATGTACTCAGTTCTCTTAATCTGTCACGCCAACATATAAAAACTTAAATTCGCACCACTAGCTATAAAATTGATAATCAAAAACCATCCGTATACCTTTTGATGATAGGCAGATTGTAAAACGCAATATTAATATCCTTATTAGGGTTGTCATCAGTTATAAATGTAGGTTTCAGCCCCATCACAAATCTCTTACACGCGTTCTTCAGGTACGACTCAAACCTAAAATTACATCACAAAATCCCCAATTTCAATATACACTATATAACGAAACATACTCGAAATCAGAAAACTGACCTCAAATATTCATCAGAAATGGCTTTCTGCAGGACATCGTTGAAAAGCATAACATGAGAGAAATCGATGAACATGGTGTTCGATTCGTTTGGTATCATTGCGGCGATTTCCGACTCGTAGTAAGGTTCTCGTGTAGTCGGATCCAACCTAAAGCTGTAACAACGAGAAAAATACATTAAACGTGTGAAACGTGATGAATTGCTTCAATCGATTACGTATCTAAACGAATGATGGTCCTAATAGGGTACCTGTTAAGGAAGTCTAAGAAGATGTTCTCGACCCTAACTGCTTGCTCGTCGACGAAGTATGCACCGCCGAATGAATCCATCTTGTTGAGTGAGGTCTCGAACGCTCGAGCTTATGCAGAAAATGGAAGTGAAATGGATGATCAAATGAAAACATGAGTCACTGTATACAACTTTTTGGCGGGAAGATATGCAGAGGCGTTGAAGGTTTTCCCGCCATCTCTAAGGAGCTTTGGGCAATTGGGCTGGGCTGGGCTGGGCTGGGCTGGGATACTGCTAATGCTAGATTGTCATGACCACATTCCGGGTTTTTTTTTCAAACCGCTTTGGTTTTTAAACAGACAATTTTTTTTTATATCAACCATTTTTTTTTCTAATTGGTTCAGTTTCAAAACGGTTTTTCATCAAGAATTCTTAAACCGCTCAAATTGTTTCGTACCAGTTTGTAAATCATCCCGGTTTAACTAGTATTTTTAATTAAAACTGGTTTTGGGTGGCAGGCTACCAAACCGGTATACAAACCACCGGTTTTAGATGGCCAAATCGGTGTCTATTTACAAACCGGTTTGGAAATCCAAACTGGTTTTTTTGCCCACCTCTACCCAAATGGGTGAGATACAATTCAGATTTTAGCAATATATTTTATACTTTATTTTTGAAAAACTATGTGGTTTTATAACATATATAGTGCCAGATGGGTTTACATCTCGATTCATCAAGGGTTTGTTTGGTATGAGGTAATGGAATGGACGAAATAATGGAATGAATAACGGAATGAAATGAATCATTACATTCCACTGTTATGTTTGGTTACCCTAATGAATGAATCATTTCTTTTGTGTTGTTTGTTATGTATGAAAAAACGAAGGACTGAAATATAAAAGTAGTTATGGTGGTGATGGCGGCCGGCGGTGGTTTCCGGCGGCGGTGGTGACTAGCGATGGTGGCCGGTGGTGGTTTTCGGCGACGGTTTCCGGCGATGGTGGTTTCACGCGGCGGTGGTGGGCGGTGATGGTGGTGGCCGGTGGTGGTTTCCGACGGCTGTGGTGGCCAGCGATGGTGGTGGCCGGTGGTGGTTTCCGGCGGCGGTGGTGGTGGCAAGTGGTGGTTTCCGGTGATGGCGGTGGTGGTGGTTTCCGGCAGCGGTGGTGGTGGTTTCCGGCAGCGGTGATGGCCGGCGATGATGGTGGCCGATGGTGGTTTCAGGCGGCGGTGGTGGCCGGTGATGGTGGTGGCAGCTGGTGGTTTCCGGCGGTGGCGGTGGCCGGCCGATGGTGGTGGTTTCCGACGACTGTGTTGGCCGGCGATGGTGGTGGCCGGTGGTGGTTTCCGGCAGCGGTGGTGGCGGAAGATGGTGGTGGCCGGCGGCGGTTAGTGGCGGTGGTGGGTGGTGGTTGGCGTTGGCGGCGGTGGTGGTCGGTGGCGGTGGGTGAGTGGGTGGCGTTGGTGACTAATGATGAAATAAGGGATGGAATGAAAAAAAAGAAGGGGGGATGGATGGAATGAATTTGAGGGAATGAAATGAAGTATGTAATGGTTCATTTCATTACCTTCACCAACCAAACATGTATTTATTCATTCACCCTTAATGGTTCATTCTATTCCGTCCCTCATTCCTCCGTACCAAACGCTACCCAAGTCTTCTTGAAACCTCTTTGAACATGAATTCTAATACTAACATTTATCAAATGTGTCTACAGTACTAATATTTAGTGGTCTATGTGTGTGGTTACATCACTTTTAGAATTTTTGTTTTCAAACATTATTGTATACATTTTTTGAAATATTTGCACAAGTTGCCATGTTTTAAATAAACTTGATAGTTTGTTTTATTGAAATTTGCAACAATAAACAAATATTATAATGCGTTAAAAAAAACTGTGTGTAAACATGTTTCAGCAGTATGTCTTGTATGACTCTGGGACTTATTATGTTAGGGCATCCTTCTAATCATGTTCTAAATGTCTTAAAATCACCTAAAATTTGATTTAACAAAAAATCTCAACCCCGTGAGGTGTGGCATAAGACTAAACAACTTTGTGTTCCTTTTCCATTAAGTGAAAATACTTTAAAGAATGTTGATGAGCTTGTGCATTTACATTTATAGGCTTCTTATAAAATTACTAGAAAAAAGGGATATTTTCTAACAATTGTTGATGATTATTCTTTGTGATGTTAGGACTTACATTATCAAAACTAAAAGATGAAGTGTTTGAGTGTCTAGTTAAATTTAATTAATTAATAGATTAATATCGATGTGACGGAATCTTTAAGGTTTTTCTAAGTGATAATGCAACCAAGTTGGTAGAGAAGATTTTAAGGAAAGCATAGTTTCCCTCTAAACCGATGTGGGAATTCTCTACCGGGAAGCGTTTTGCTTGGCGAGCAACTCGTTGGGTGAAAATAAAAACTGTGAGTTCATAGATGGACAACCCATTAGGCCAAAGCGACAATATCTTGACACGGTTTACGTGGACTATTATAAATGGTATCAGAGCTAAGAGTCAAACTGATGTGTCAACGAGGACACTGCCTCTGTAAAAGGGTGGAGATGTAAGTCTCACATCGGTTGAAATAAAAAACCAAGTCTTCCTTCAAAAAAAGGTGAAACCCCCCTCTACTAAGATGCGTTTTGCCTGGACGGGCAACTCGTATGGAGAGAACAAACCGTAAATTTCTAGACGAGCAACCTATCAAAAGTAAAATGGATTATATCTTGATACGATTTACATAGGTTGTTTCATGTGAAGTTTTGGATGTCTATGTTTTAGCACCGTTTAACAAGCACACAAATAAAAATTTTAGTCGTCGTGAGAAATGTGTGTTTATTGGTTATTCAAATTTTAAAAATAATACAAACTTTATAAAATAAAGCAATCTTATTTTCAATAGATATTGAAAATAAACTAAACTAAACTAAAGCTTAACACTTAAATTTTTTTTTTTTTATCTTAGTTTAGTTTAGGTAAGCTTTAGTGTTAAAAATAGCCTTTCATCCGCCGGGAAATAAGTGTGCAAAGTGTTAAGCTTTAGTTTAATTTAATTTTTTTATCTTAAAAATAAAAAAACTAAAAATATATATAAGTAAGAGTCATGGTTGGATCAAAAACAATTTAATATAAAGGATTTAAATATCTATAACTAGTACGGGTAAATAAGAGTCGTCTCTACAGAAAATTGGTGGAAAGTGTAAAAGTTGATTATCTTAAAACTAAAACATAAAATGCTAATACTGAAGAGAAAATATTTTTGGTTTTTTGTTTATAATGAAAAGTAAATAAAATACATTAAATTGGGAAAGCAATAAACTTGATTATGGTTTTGAAAACTATGACGAAAAAGGCAATCACTTTCAAGATTCAAATTCAAAGATTCACGCTTGATTTCATAATAACTAATTGAGAATCACATAGACATGATTTTACAAAATGATGTGGTTAAAGTGATAATTTTGAAACAACCTTTTAAGATTAACAAAATTACCAAATCATTTATGCAAAGAATTCACATACATAACAAATTGTTCACGATGCAAGAAAACTGAAGGCAAATGATAGCACATGAATACTTAAACATAAACAAGTCATTTACCTTAAACAAACTAATGATTAGATTCTTGTGTCAAAAGAACATAACCCAAAATATCAATTCAAACTAAACGTAGTGGTTCATTTACAATAACTCTCATCCCCAAAGTGATCATGAACGAATTAGCCATTCATCATCTTTATTATGTCTTTAATCTTGATTTGATGATGAATGTGGATGATTTGAGATAAGTAGAGGAGGCTCAAAGGGCTAAATTTCGTCCAAAAAGACGCTTTTAGGGCTCAAAGAATGTGTCTGTCTAAACCATAATGATTAGGGTTTAAATAGGATTTAAAATTCGAACTAAATCTCCAAATATCGCGTTAGACCGTAACTTAAGGCCTATAGACCGTAGGTTACGGCATACCTTCAACTAGATGTCCAAACCTTTTGTCTCACGGGGTTCCCAAACAAACTCAGCACAGGGCCGTAAGTTACGGCCTCATTGAATTTTGCATAATTTTCTTCATTTTCAGCATATTTCAAGTCATAGTATTGCTATCTATCGTAACCTTCTCAAATAAGGTATATTACACTTCCTTTAACTTATATTTCAAACACGTAATAAAGTGTTTGTATCGGATATTAACAAAAGATTAAAAAAATAGTTTGAATCATCTAAAACTCATACATATCATCAACACACCAACTACTCTTTCATACGATCATCTTGATCTTCAACATCTTATTCATTAATGTGTTGTTCATACTTGTTAAGCTATACAATATTTGTGCAGACCTTGAGAGTCTACATTACATTTAAGTTGTTCTTAAGTTGAGTTGTTAGTTTATTAGTTTTATACATTTTAGGATTTATTCATCTTGTTCACGAGTGTTCTAAGGATATGGTCATGTTTTGAGTTCAATAGCTGTACATAACTACATTTAGACCATTTTACACATGGGATTGGGCCGAATATGGTATTACGTCTTACTTGCCCAATTGCCCGAACTCATTTATTCGGATCAAAACCGAGTATATTAATAGATTATATAACTTAAAAGATATCATACATGGTATGTTAAACTTGCTTCTTATACTTTTAGAATTGTTAAAATTGTACTTGAATATTTTAGATTCAAGGTTAATGTTTTTGATTGAGCAATGGGCATCCCAATGGATAATATTATCCATTTATCCATATAAGATATTAAGATCATAATATACATATGCACGAACACATTAAGTAATGAATAACGAATCCCGAAGAGTATAAGATAAATGATAAAACATACTACGAGACTAAAATTACTAAACCTCATATCCGAGTTGTTACCATTCTTACTAGAGCAGTGTTTGATGATTTTTAACCCAAATATGTGTACAACTCCAAAAACTACCAAAGCAAATAATTGAAAAGTTCGAACCGTCAAATTATAACACGTTACATGTGTCGTTTTACTTGTTCCCCATATAAAGACAAATGCAAATTATTGATTTAATTAGTCGTGCAAATTATAAAAATACGTCTGTCATTATAAGAAAATAGTAGTTGTCTAATATACACATGGTCATGATTCAACATTTCAACTTCGCATTTGGAATACCTTGACTTTCATAACAGCAGACGGCGCTTATATTCTTTTTATATTTGTGACGCAAATCATTACAAATTTAAAAAAAATTGTTATATAAAACACTAGCTTTAGTAAACCTGTGTGTTACACGAGTTGAACAAATAAAATATTAAATATAATAAAATTTTATTAAGTTTAAAATGATATTCTACGAGAAAATATGAGTGAAATTACGTATGAGTAAGAACAATATGTAATAAAACAATTATATCAACTTTTTAAAATTTTGTTTTAAATTTTTCTTTTTTTCAAAAGAAAAAAAATAATTTGTTTCAAAACAAACCATATTAAAATATTCATTTTCAAAATTTTTTTTATTATAATTTTCAATTTGAATTATTTTTTATTTATAATTTACTTTTTAAAAACACTAATTTTAAAAAAGTTTGATGTTTTATAAAATATTTTTATTTTATAAAAATTATTTTCTTACAAATAACATTCATAAGAAGATCTTTTTTTAAATTTATTAAAAAGTTATTTTTATTCTAAAAAAATAAAAATATTATTAATAATTAAGGTAATTATTTAATAGGAGAGAGAAACAGGAAAATTTTTGGTGAAGAGAAATATGGTACTGACACGTGTCACCCCAGATTATTTTTTTATTAAAGTAAAAAAATACCATTTTACTATTCCTTTTTAATATTAAAGGTTATGTACTGTGAAGTTTGTCGTAAAAAGCTCTTTTGAAAAAATTATATAGTTATCGTATAGTCAACTCAGCTCTAATTAAACTTACAATATAGACTTGTAAATTATTATTAAATTTTTAAAAAGGTGATTACAAAAATATGTAGATGCTTTTAACTATTTTTATCATATTCCAGCGTAAATTTTAACCGAAACAAAAACACATAAGTCATCAAAAACCTTTCGTAATTTTGTTTTTTTATATAAATTGAGATGATTTATCCTATACAATTTATAAAATTCTGAACATACCGTTACGACGTTCCTTTTTTTTTATGTCTCGACATAAATTTTATTCTAATGCTGCAAATGTTATCCAATATCAACAACTTAATGACACGCATGGATTTACTTCAGTTAGTTTAAACGTAAGGATCATTTATCAACAGATCATTGTAAAACAATACATTAATTCAAAGTTTCCAAAACATTTTTAATGCTAGCCAAGTATAAAAATAAAAGTTGTCGCATAACATGGTTTTATTTTATTAGTTTAGAAGTAACTCTTCTATTATCCATGAATCACCCAAACGGCCAAACGAGTTTCACCACTCTTCCATACATTGGGCCTTTGCTTTCACATTTTTACTTTGATCATAATTCATCTAGAAATATAAATTATACACATTAGAAAACGCAAGTGAAAATATATATATGTTCTCACACCAAAGGCAAAACCCTAAAAAACAAATTTTAAAAGCTTTGAGTTAGAAACTCTTTTTTAATAGCGTTTAGATATTTGCAAGTGGAAGATGAGTGGTATTTAAATATTAATGCTAAATAAATTGACATTCAAAAAAACTGACACGTGTAAGAGTTTACTATAAAATAAATTTACATGCACCAATATAATTTAAAAATAGTTATTCTAGTGACCTCTTTTTTTTTATTATTTTTTTGGAACAAACGTCTTTAATGACCTCTTTAAAAATCTTATTCCTTTGCTTTTCTAGAAGAGAACGTAAACTTTTTTAAACTTACAAAAACCTCCAACCTTTTTCGATTCCCAATAAAAATTTTCCAAAGTGCGAAAAACCCGAAAACCATTTTAACGGGCTGGTTTGATCTATTTTTTCTTTTTATTATTTTTTTAACGATTAATGAATCACTCATCAAATTATACCATGTTTTGATTTGAATGAAGACCTCATAACTAAAAGACAAATGTTTAAATCAATTAAGTGAGCTATCCTCACATAAGCTAATGGGCTGGTTTGATGAGTAAATTTTTCACCGAGAGAAAATCAATTATACAATCATCAGATCATAAGAGTTTTTACTAGAGAATTTTTTATTAACTATTGATAATTCTAAGAAATGTCTTTTGGCATGTGGTATGTATGAGTGCCAAATGAGGATGTTGGTCTTTGTGAGAGTTATGGTTACGAGTCATGTAGTAAACAATGGCATAGTATTAGAACTATATTAGATTGTCATTGGACTCACTATCCATATTTTCTAAATAGACTTATTAATTAGAGTTTCCAACAATTACTTTTTTTTACTGTCAAATATAACCTAATGTAAAAATTTAAACCAATCTTACATTTGGTAATCACCAATATTACTAGACTAAAAGGTCATGAACAGCTTTATTATCGCTAAACACACAGTCTTGACTCTACACTTATTATACTATTAAAATTTACATACTTACACCTTACAATATCTAAACTCACAACCCTACTTTTAAAAACACATATGACAAATAATGAACACAATAAAGAAAAATAAAGCACATCCTTCACAAAAATAGGCAAACTAGAGTCCATTTTAAATATTAAAAAAAAATCTGTAACCAAGTTAATCAATTAAATGAATAGTACAAACAAATATACTCCAAAAATCAAAACTAAAATCTATACCCTTTCCTATATGCATTCATCTCTTTATATTATCATCATTAACAACATTAATTAATATTACTATACCATTTATAAAAACCAAAAAATCAATAGAATCCAGTTCTTTCTTCATTGACGAGTGTTCTGCAACACTGGACCGATCACTCCGAGCTCAAATCTTTTAACAGCTCCGGCAGCCTCCCTCATGGTGGTATCCACCACATACGGCGTTCCGTCAACATACTTGTCGGTGGCGTTGATCAGCTGTCGACACGGCTCTCGCCTCTCTGATATCGTCCCATGGTAATGGTAGTACATTATCTTCCCCTCCGTTCTGTGTATCGTTCTCCCCCTCAAGTTCTGCGACATGTGCACGCCCGTGGCGAATACGTTCTGCGGTTGAACCGCGTATTTACGGTCTCTCCTGATCCCTCTCTTTGTGTCCCTGTATACCATCTTCTCCATCCCCCATTTCCTGTATCAAATCATGCTTTATCAGCGAACAAATACTCTCTACTTTACATTTACTTTTAAAATCATAATACTTGCATTCTATAAGATTAAATCTACAACTATAGTTAGTGATTTTTTTTTAAATAAGTAAAATTCTCCTCGTATCGTGATTTGTGGGCATGGGCGAAGCTTCTTTAGCTCTTTTTTTCGTAGGTAGTGTTAATTTTCGGCTCTGTAGTGTAAATTTTTTAATAAATATAGAGTCCGTCCCTCCTAAAATAGTTTACTTATGCCCCCGCCCCCTTAAGATTTGACTCAAGCTCTGCTACTGTTTGTGGGTTTGTTTTAAAAGTGGTTTGGTTTTTATATGTTTCGTTAATGTCATTTACAGAAGAGACTTACGTGGCGTTTCCACGTCTTCGGTAAATAACATTTACGGAACACTAAAAAATCAAACTCTTTTCAAAACATATGCATAATGACAAGGGAAAAATGATCGTACATCATATCATCATCAGGATATTTATAATATGATCGGACGATCAAATAATAAACGCGGAATGAATAATCGATTCAGTTTCTATACCTGTAAATTTTGCCTGGAGAATCATCGAGGTAACAGAGCTTATTGGACATTGTTCTTTGTTCAATGGTGAATTGGGTGTACTCCAACAACGAATCTGTAACGTTTTTAATGGTGGTTTCTTTCGGGACGAAGATGAATTCATCGACGTCGAAGAAGAACATCCATTTCGCCATGAATCTGTATCTATGCAAACAGTCATTCACAATGAGAAATTGATTATGATAATACCCATCAAATCTCTCTTGCTCCCTCACATCCTGTAACGTCACGTAACCCTTTTCGACCCATGGGCGTAAAACTGCCATCACGTCGGGGTGAACACCCCCGGCGTCGTATATCACGAAATGAGACTTTTCGCCGAACAGATTCGCGTGGTAGGATATCCACTCACGCACCCTCTGAGGGCTCAGGTCGCCATAAAGTGGCGACCCGCAGTATAAATATTCATACTCTGGGGGAGCTTCAAGCTGTGAAATGCTGAAGCTCCCTGGAGTTTCTGTTAGTGCTTCTATGGTATCAGTCAGGGCGAAGTTGGCGTCCTCGCCTCCTGAAGTGGAGGCGTGGACGACTAATCGCCCACCGCTACCATCCTCCCCGACTGGGGACGGAAAGGTGCAGTTAACCACCACGACGGTGTACACACGCCCATACCCCCAGTCGGGGAGGATCTTGTAACCGGCTACGGTTATGTTTTCATGATCCCCCGTCGCGTTATGGGGGATCCATTGACATATGTAACTCGGTTTCGAGAACAGATGCAATGGTTTTGACGATAACCCGACGACGGCGAACGTATCGCCGCCGCCTCGGTACGCCGACATGAGTATGAAGTTATAAGCAGCAGAGCCATAGCCATTGAAGTTTCTCTTAATCAAACCACCATCAACCACCACATCCTCCACCTTATTTTTCATCGGTGGTGGGGATGCGGTGGCGGTGGATGGCGGAGGGAAGGCGGTGCAATCTCTGAGATCTCGAACGGACGAATTGAAGAATTGGAACAGAGTGATGATTGAACATAGAAACAGAAGAGTTGATAATAATATTTTCAATTCAGCAGCACAATTCCATACAACACCGATGAACATCTTCTCTTTATGATTGGAGATTTGAATTTGTTCATCATGTTTCGCCATTGTTGAAGAATCTCAGATCAGATGAAGAAGATGATGAAGATGAAGATGAAGATGAACAGAGGAGTATTACACAAGCACCTTCCCCTTCAAACATAACAGGAAGAAAAGCAAAAGCGTGTGTTAATATAAGATTATTATTGTAAATATCATATTAAATGTTTTTGGACACTTTTTTTGCTTGTTTTTTTATAATGATTAATTGTATAATATAATATAACATATATGTTTTATGATTGTGGTATTGATTGTTACACATAGGGCCAGCGTGTTTGTGTGTGAATATGAGGTGGGGAATCTAGAGTTGTCCATGATGTAGGCAATGTAACATATGGAAGGATGTCATGATGTTGAGATTTTAATACTTTTGTCACATAGTTTTACACTTTTTTAAATTTTTTTAAATTTTGGTATGAAGTTATAACGAATGTTATTGAACTTGGGTTTTTCTATGGTATTACTTAAAGCTTTATCTTGAGCGTTATTTTTGTTTAAATTTTCTAGTCGAATACTTTCATATATTGCTTTAATTAGCATAATGAGTCTGTTTGAGATGGTAAATGTATTTTATATTTGACTAGTTCAAACGTCTTTCATACAGCTCGTGCTCGAAGAAAAACTTGTTTTGATTGGTTAGCTATTGAGTTTGAGATTATAATCTTGTTTGTGAATTCTTTTGATGTATTAGTTACTAAAGTCATTAACCGGGCATGTTTAATTGATTTTTCATGTAAGACAAGTCAAGGGATATGAAAAGGTGCTATATCACCAGCAACACAACGTGTATTTTCGTCAGCAATACAACGTGTATTCTCGTCAAAGATTGTTCAAAAACACGCACACAAACTTTCACACTCTAGAAACTTATGTTTCAAACTTTTTACGAATGACTAGTATATTGTGATAATATTCGTTTAAACATCTTTTGTCTCTTCGTTTAAGTTCAACGCTATTAAAGCGTGTTATTTTAGTGGGGACAAGACTTGAAAATGCTTTGGTTTTTAGCATTGTCCATATATTGTTGTTTGTGACGTTTTTGGAGTAAGTATTGCAATATGTTCAAACGAGCTTAAGTACAAGCGGACAACTAGATTAATGGTATACTTAAGGACCACTCCTAGTAACGTTTGAGTGCAAATGGTTTTAAATAAATAATATAACTCGAACACCAAGCCGGGCTATATACCAGGAAGTTTGATTATAACGCGTATATAACCCTACGAAATAATCAAATCCTTAGTCAACATAACTCATTATTATGATTCGACCACCACTTTTAAAAAATCCGATTTTTAGAATGAACCAATCGACACTGATATTTTTAATATAGCTTACTCTATAATAAGCAACGAGTTCTATTTGATGTATAATTTTTTAAAGTTACTTTACAGAACTTTAACTTTCTCGAACGACAAGGTTTTATGTTATTGTCAAAAAACAAGTTTTTACTAGCAATTATCTATTTTAACTTTTAGGAATTTGACAAAATTCCGCACGGGACATGTTAGAGGAAAAACAATACTCAGTTCAAATTTCGATGATCACGAGCAAAGTTGTAATAGATAAAAGGTGAAAAACGCGGAAGAAGTAGTGACTCGACACGCTTAAACCGTGTTTTATCACTTGTTGGGACTCGATCAATCATAGACTTACTTTATACCAACTTTATACAAGGGGCGTTGGATATGAAGAAGGCGAGCTTGATGAGGTCATTTGCCATTAGTGATGCTTAGTGTATATAAGAATGTAAGAAACAACCAGATGGTATAGTTTATTATTGTGTTAGACTCAAGCCTAACCTCTCAATGTAGCGTGCGTACACTTTCTTTTTAATTTGATACATCTTTCAATTTTCATATATGAAATTAATTACATGTTTCAAGAGGGTCGAAACTAAGATAAGGTAGAAAATAAGGTAGTCTATCAATTACCATTTATGACATTAGATATTACAAAACTATAATTCTACAAAATAAAAGTGTTTCTTTAATCTAACTTTCAGTTTCTACAAAATAAAAATTCTATTTATCTAATCAAAGGACCTATATTAAACAAATTTTCAAAGCTTTACATGATGGTTAGAAAATCAAACAAATGTATATTACAAACCCAAGTTCCTTTTTTTGATAAATACTAATATAATAAGACGAAAACAAGCAAGAAAAATAAACATGTGACAACACCGGTCTATATGTTGTAAAAGTTTCTAAAAGTTCATAATAGTGAAAATGAAAACACATTGTACCAAAATTGAGTACAAGTTATTTGAGTTAAGCGGTTACCTACATTGGTTTTTCATTATTTTCTTCTTTTTATGGGATCTTATTTGGTTCTCATCCCAACTATATCATCTTTTGTACATTTGGATGTATGTGTTATCTGTTATTAGGAGATATTCTAGCTGATAAACTCTCAACCAAATTCACTCCACGCCTCTATCTTGGCTCTGCTTTAGAACACCATGGTTGTTTGTTCTACAATCCTCATACTTATTGTACTATCACGTCTCATCATGTTACTTTTCATGAGACGATTTTTTGGCATTCCTTCTTCTATTATCTCTTCTCCTCCATCTTTTATGTTTTCTCTCCAGTGTTCTTCTCACCACCACCAGCACCACCATCACCCCACCTCCATCATCACCTCCTCTCCCTCTTCATGTTCCTTCTCATCCTGTTGTTGCACGCTCTTGTGATCAAACTTGATAGGCTTGTCTTTTTTTAGCTCATGTTCTCTTCTATGTGTCTACCACTCCTTCACTGATCATAACTTTTCATCAGGTTCAGAAATGATAAGTTTTGGGGCGATGGGATGCGTACTAAGGTTGTTGTTTTTACACTCAAACATGAGTATTTTTATTGGCCCCCACTTATGCCAACATTGTTGGTTTCAATTTGGCATATAAGGTTAGTTGTAGTCCTAGTGGAAATGTTACTTGATATTAATCTCAGCTTGTTGCTATTTGCTTTTTTTCAAAACGAGAGGATTGATTATGTTAAGACATCTAGCCTTGTGTTTAAGCCTATTACTATTTGGCTAGTACTATCATGGTTTACAACAACGTAATGGTCTCGCTAAGTGTCAACCTTTATCTACTTTGGTTTTTTCGCGGCTATAACTTTTTCGTCATACTACGATTCCTTTGATTGATTCTCTACTATATTGGAGCGGTGCCATTAAAGATATTTTGTATTGGCACATCTTGAGATTATGTACACGGTCAACAAGTTTGATCGTCGCTGGTTGTTGACAATTCAAAAATCTACTACTTCAGCTCTCTTTGCATACTCATATTCCGATGCTAATTGGGTAGGGCGCTATGATAATTATTGCTTTACTACTGGTTACTGTGTTTTATGTCTCAAACTTATTAGTTGGAGTTGTAAGAAACAACATATTCTTGCTCGACCTAGCACTGAGACAAAATATTGTGTTTTGCTCATACTCTTTCTTGGAGATTCGATAGATTACATTTATTTTACAAGAGTTGTATTTTTTTTCTTCCTTGTATGCCTACTTTAAAGTGTGATGATATTGGTGTTACATATTTGACAATCAATCCAGTGTTTTATATGTGCAAGAAAATCTTAAGATTGATATGCATTTTATTCGCGATTTGACACTCTTTAGTTCAAAATTCACGTCGCTATGCCGTGTTGAGCTTGAGGTGACATAGAATAGTGTATATTGTTATTAATTGAGTTGAGTAGACTTGTATATTGTTAGTTATCATAACTATTGTATTGTATTTTTCTGTTTGAGTCTATACATATATTCGTAGAAGAGCACTTGTAATGCATCATCATAATCATTAGTGACACCATAGGTTTGTTGCTTACCTTTTTACACCAAACTTGTTTCATAAAAGTTTTATAAATTTATTGCAAAATGAATTGTCCACCACTTGGATGCAATAGTTGACTGGGAGTCAACAAAGACTTCTTTCTCAACAAAAATAAGTTCAATAATAATTTGTTATTTCAATGAGATTTGTCAGTTCAATTTTCGTGTTCCATTTTAGGCGATTGCATGGTCGTATTTGGGAGAAAAAAATATATCGAGAACAAAAATTATATTCTATCATAAGACTCCTATTTTGTTAACCGGAGAAAGAGTATCTTGTGAAACAAAATTAATAATTAAAATTAAAATAGGAATTAATAACTAATAATTATTAATTTTTTCATGAATTAAAATAGGCGATCATTATTAAATTTTTTTATAAATTAATAATTAAAATAGGAAGTTATAGTAAGGAAATTTATAAAAATGAAAAACTTTTAAAACTTTATTTTGAAACAAAATGTTTACTTTATCTTTGAAAAAAATAAAAAAATTTAAAAAGTTCATATTATTATTTTATTACTTATAGTTATTACTCATATGTAATTTCAATAATATCATGTCTTAGTATATCGTTTTATAATTAATAATTTTTATCTTAATTAATATTTTATTTATTCAACCCGTGAAATACACGATTTTACTAAAGCTAGTCTTATATAATTAAGACAATTATATTGTTACATGGAAAATAGATTTTGCCAAAAGATTAGACTAGCCTATCGTTCTCGTGAAATATAATTGATGTTTTACGATCACCGCAATATTTTAAGAAAACAAATGTCACCTCCAATAAAATCCACTTTTGATTATTAAATTGTCATGCGCTTAAGAAAGAATGGAACCTAACTTTTAAAAAGATTATATAACCTAAAAGAACCCTATTTGAAGTATGAAATCAATATTCCTTTATTTCATATATCTATTTGATATAACTCGATTACTAAAACGCGTTTAGTTTAATAAATCTGAGTGTGTAATAGATGTTTTTTTTTTCAACGACCTAAAGTTAAATTTTAATATATAGTTAGATGTATTTACTTATAGAATTTAAATTCTTTTAAAAAGTTGATATAACCCAAAATATTTATACATATATTTATTTTGTTAAACCCATCTCGACTACAATCATTGAAACAAGAATGTTTTATTCCCTGTTTTGAAATGATTTATTTATTAAAATTAATAATCAATGATACATATATAATAATATAATATTAATAGAATAGTGACACTGATAGATGTTACAAGGAAGGTGCATAAAGCAACCACGTGGAGGCACTAAGTCTAGCCGACGTAGTTTTTATATTTTATTTTCATTCACCAATGTCGACTCCTTATGTCGGCATTTTATTTTTTCCTTTTTAACATTAAACTACAATATTAAAAGGGTATGTTATAAACTTATAATTTTGCTACGAATTAGATAATGTGCGAGCAGAATTGAGGCAAGTAATTGTATCGGGTTGGGTAGTAAAATTTACGAAATTAAACATTACTCGTATATATTTATTTATGGTAAAAAGTATTAATCATAGTTTAGTCACTTCAAAATCCTATAACCCAAACAATGTCTTTGTCGACGCGTTTATTTGAATAAATCAAATAGTTAGATGAGTTGGAACTATGCTGTAATTTGATTATAAATATGTTAAATATACTTATAAGTCATATTTATATTTTTAAAATTACTACAAGACCTATTTATTTAAATAGGTTAAGTAAGTTCAATCAAATAGAATTTATTATATAGACTAGTTAATACAACCTAAAAATTGATTATATTTATTTGAATTCCATTCATCCTATGAAATTACAATCCTTGCAAATGTTGAGTAAACCTTGCTATTTTATTCATCACTGGAACTTTTTTTATTTATCTAAATTATAATATTGTAACTATTCTAATATTATTAGAGATGCCTTTTAGTCGTAATATGATTTACATATAGGTAACAAATGTTCATGGGCTACAGATTGTAACGAGACTAAAATAAAAGTAAAGGTAGATAAAACTTAGTTACTTTACCAGAATAGGTAGAACATGACGCTAGAACTGGTTTAGGTTGGAACCAGACTTTTTTCTAGTAAAAAAAATCAAAAACCGTTTGAATGGGGAACGGGATTGGGTCCCTATAAAACTCTACCCAGTTTGTGTCGGTTCGAGATCTGTTCGAACCGGTTCTATTAAACAAAATAAATTCACTAAAATAAACATACAACTTAATTGGACCAATACTTACTCGGCTACTATGTTTATGGGCTACTATGTTAATAATAGTTGATCAGCCCGTGGGCCGCAATTCTGCAAATATATCAACACAATTGTTGGCCCAATGTTGGTGTAATCGTATCCGATTATCAATTGTTGGTCATCATTGCTACAGTCGTCACTAATCATACATACACATATAACATATCAACACAATTGTTGTTGCTACTTGCTAGTAGCCCTTTGTATGAATTGAAGTTTAATAACCATTTAAAGTATCAAAAGAAATATAAGATATTAAGATTTAAAGTGATGGACAAAAATAAAAGTCCAAGAAACATGTGCTTATTGGCTTGACTTCAATTATAGCTTTTACTGAAATATCTACCAAAAAACGAGTAATAATTAACAACACACCAATGAATTAATTGATGATTAAGTGTGAACTTATGCAATGATATGTATGTGAATAAACGATAGGTCGTTAGCGTTAGCAAATTTCTCGTTAACCTTTATGTCTTTTCTTGATTTTCGAGTTTAGTCTTTGTTTGTATATTAATGCTTCAACAATAAGAGCGGGCATAGCTTTGATATGAAACCAAACTAAGTCTTTAGGTATCCAGCATAGCAATACTTTTAAAAATACTTCATGATTTACATCAGGACAATTGCTTTCATTCTTCAACACCAGCATATCAATTATCTTTGATTTTTTTCATTAAGGCAAATTGGATTTTAATAATCCAAACTATTACCTATTGGCCGATAATAATCCATACTATCAATTTGGCCGGTAACACTCCCAACTTTTACTATTATTACCAACAACAGTCCCAATGACATAATTTTCAAATTTTTATGTTTGATTTGGACTCGATTCAATTCGCAACAATAATTATGAATGAAATGAAGAAACATACAAGCTAAATTGAGACTAAAATAGATACAAATTAAGCGTAAAAAATTGAAAATTATGTCACTGGGACTGTTGTTGGTTATAAAAATGAAAGTTGGGAGTGTTACCGGCCAAATTAATAGTATGGATTATTATCGGCCAATAGGTAATAGTTTGGATTATTAAAATCCAATTTGCCTTTCATTAATGCTAAAGTGTATTTAATACCCAAAGTGTGTTAAGTAATCGAAGATTTATGGTGTCAAAAGAAAACTAACCACTTGAAACGTTCTATTAATTAATTTATGAGTACTTGATACCTATTTTGATATTATATTTTATTTTCATAGTTGTTCTCTAGAACTTACTGACATATCGTTCTATAATTTCGTGATGCGAGTTTTTAATACGATACAAACCTAATATGAAATTTACGAGTGTGGGTTTAATCTAAATGGGTTAGGTTAGTTTAGGTTTGAACACATTTAGCTAAATGGTTCTTGCTTATGTCAAACCAATGAGTTCACGACTTGACCTATGTAAAACTTCTTTTGTATAATGTGTTTTAAGTAATAAACTAAACTATTTAGGTACTTTTTATTCCAGAATCTAAAGTTTTATATACAAATTGATAAGGTTTAAACCTAACTAGTTAAATAACAAAAATGTACACGTAAATTTATAATTCTATAGCTATAATATGGAAATATAAGATGAGTATTTTTACGGTTAAACAGATCATTCGTGAATGCATATTTGTATGTAGATTCAAGTGTCTACCATGATTTTTATGTTCTTGTACATGTATTGTTTCTGGCTTCGTATAGCTTTCAATCGTCAACTGTAAACTATAAAGACTACGGGTTTAGCCGGAATGAACATATCATTACTGTTATATAATACAAAACATTGGGGCAAAATAGTAATTTGATGATTTTTGTAAGACGCACCTTTCCATATTTCCCCTCTGTCGTTTCCGTCGTCACCCACGTACGTTCCGGCGACACTCAATCGAATGTTCGGTTAATGGAGATTAATGGAGCTTTCATTAGTGTTTGATTGAATCGATTGTCTCTCACAAACGGTTGGCCATCTCAATCGCATACATCATCAGCCGTTTCAATGCCATTTAATGTCACTCGCTATCATTCAATCCTATTCATATCGGTTCTCTCCCCTATAACCCCTCTGTCACTCAATCATCAACTCCATTTTAGCAGCAACATCAACAGAACCCCTAAGGTATGGATTAGGTTGCTTATGCCTTCTGTTTGTTTAAAATTGGATTGGCAATTTATAATTTCTCCAAGTTTTACAGATATCTAGGGTTTTGTTGTTGCAATTTCACTATCAAACATCGAAAGAGCCCATGTCAGTTCCACCCGAATCAGGTGTGATTTCTTTATGGGTCTTTGTGATTCAGAATTGTACCTACTTGTTGGTCGCTGTTAGTTTACTTTGTAAAGTGCCTATTTCTTTACTTTCTCAGATAACCCACTGTTTGACCCCCACATTCTTCATCGAAGGTCGGCATTGGTTTTATTGCTAACAAAGTATACTGCTTAGGTAATCGTAGATAGTTTTTGTGTGGTGCAGTTGGGCCTGGTGAAACATTTTTGTAGCTACGATAACGCTTACCTGTAAACTCACGGTTATTCATCAGTGCCTGCCTAATTATGAACTTGTCAATTAAGTCGCTAAATATGTTTACCATCTTGCCTTTAAGTGGCCATCACAACAAACAGCTGAAATGTCTTTTGCCTACCGATGCTTCTTACTTAACCCCCAATAAATTTGTCACAGCAGCCTTTGTATTTTTCTTTTTTTTACTTAATGATATAATTAATTAGTAGATGAACTATATATAATATACAGAGTATGAACGTCTCAATTCTTTGCTAGGAAACATACATTGCTTTAGAAAACTTCAAAACTTATGTTACATCTTACAAATCTATTTCATGTATTTTGTTGTTGTGTTTTAATAGCTATCTCTATTATTATATAATACAACGTTTATTTACTTAAGTTTTCAAAAGATTCATCAGTATTCTTTCTTTTTGCCATATATGATGAAAACTTAAGCCGTTGTTGTTTGTGAGAATTGATCTGCTAAAACTTTAACACATCTTGTGCCATGGTAAATCTTTAATTGGAAGATGTTAATCACGACCCTTCAGTCTTTTGCATATACTATCAACCCACTATTATATGTACTCAACCTAGCATTAGTGTGATATGATAAGCCGTGCTACTTTTAATGTGAGGTTACGCAGGTTGTTGTTTCTAAACTTTTGGAAATTTCTATGATCTATGGACACACATTCATGGTGCTGTACTTTGTTGGTTGTTTGATGTTGAAGATAATCTTTCTTTTCAATCAGACATGTTGGTGGAGACTACATTCTATATAAGTGATGTTATACTTAAACCAACCTACCTGTTTTTTTCTTATTGATCACATTTATGTATAAGGTTTCTTATACCATGGCTGCCTTGTCTATGCTGTTTTGGAACTAGCACTACACTTGAAGCCGTAGTAATCATATTTGGCTTGCTGTTTATTTCCTGATTATTGTGACTTCAACTCGCAACAAGTAGTTCAAACACACATACAAACACCCCTAAATAGTGTTCAATAAGACATAGTTTACTACATATAAGTTTCTATATTACACCTAATATGGTATCTTGTGTGTCATTATGCATGCATGTGATATTAGGTTGCAGGTCATAATCTCACTTTGTAAACATTTAAGCTTGTTTTGATAGTTTTTAATTTTCTTTTTAACTTGTGATATGTTATAGATTAACCAACCTGTGAAAGAGATGTTTGGCATAAGGGGAAGGAGCACGAAGGTTGAGAATCTAATACCATATTTCACTACAAGTGAAAACTTGCATTCAGGAATGCTTTTAAAGGTAACGATCACTAATTTGGAGGTTGCAGTTACGACTCATTCATTCTGTAATCATGCTTGACTCATTAACTATTTATACAAAAATGTCAAAAACTGTTTTTAGTTCAACCAAACTCATAATATGAATTAATTAAACCTAAACTCCAAGTGATGCAATCATATGGTAGTGAAGATACAGACTGGAAAAGGGCTCAAGATATGATTAAGACCACAAGAAGAGGATAAGGATTTGCTATAAGTGTTCATAAAA
This sequence comes from Flaveria robusta, assembly GCA_025506415.1. Taxonomy (NCBI): domain Eukaryota; kingdom Viridiplantae; phylum Streptophyta; class Magnoliopsida; order Asterales; family Asteraceae; genus Flaveria; species Flaveria robusta. The sequence continues at coordinate 16,922,856 of CM046469.1, read as the reverse complement.
TAGAACCTGCTGACCTGGCAACATTAAGCAAGCAGAGATTTGTTTTTTTCCCTCTAAATAAGGAAGAATGGTTTTGGTTTTTACTTCTTCATTTTATGTTTTGCCCTTTGTTTACAGGTTTCTTTTGGCTTTTGATAGGATTTTTCCCATTCCGAAATCTTGCCACCAAGTGGAAGTTTTTAGCTTTTGAATCATGGTTGACGAAGAAAGGCTGGGATCCTGAAAAGACGGAGGAGGAAGCATCCTCGCATAGGAAACTTTAGGATCTTCTTGCCATTTATGATCAAGAGAAACTTGAATACTTGTCAACCTTTGTTGATCAGGTATGAGTTAATTATTTGGTTCATGAAGGTTGGTATTTCTATTATGTTACAAGGAAAGAGATAATTTATCTTATCAAAGTTGGAACGTTCATCTTTATGGCTGCTTTTGAATAAACTTGTTTTGTTTGCCCATAGTCATTATTAAAAGATACATACATTTTCTCATTATCGAAGGTCATTTAAGGCATTTAGAAAAAGAGAATACTTTTTCCATGATGGGGTTGAGGGCATTATAATAATAGTAATAATAACATGAAGATACTGATGTTTGCAGAAAATCAAAGTGAATGTGATTTTGGCTGACAGAGAATCTAGGAAGCTGATAGTTTCTGTGGAGCCTAAAAAATAAGAAGAGTTAATACAGAGAAATAGAAACCTCATGGTGAAATTTTAGACAGTAATTTTTCAAAGTTAATTGCACAGGGCATTAAGTTGAGCTCAGGCTCTTATCTTTATGCTTTTGCAGGCTAAGCTTAAGGTTGGACATATAGTGACGTGTTGTATAAACAAGATATCATATTTTGGAATTTTTGTTGAGGCAAGTAACAATTTTTTTGAAAGGCTACTCATCATATGATATTTCTTTTTCAAGACCCTTTCTGAGTCATTAGTTTAAAAATATAGATAAAAGGAGTGTGTGCATTGATACACCAGACAGAAGTTTTGTGGGATGTCACTTCGAACCCCACATCATCTTTCAAAATTGGGCTGTTAAACTGAAATCTTTTCAGAAATAGATTTATTTCATTTTTCATGAGATGAAACCAATTTATATGGTCTTTTTATTCACAATTGTATGCAAAATAACGAGAATCATTTGGCTTACAGGTCGTGAAAGCAAAAGTTCACCACTTAGATTTTCCACTTGAATGTATCTACTTATCTTTATAAGAAATAGTGATAATTTATCTTAAAGTTTTTCCAGTACCTCTTTTTCATGACGCTGGTTTTTAGAATATCATAAGAGAAGAAAACTATTGGTGATCATATTGTAATGATTATCTTGTGGCAACTAGATCGTTGACAATTTTGAATTGTTTTCTTCTTATTTTATGAAGCTAATATATAGCATCCATATGTGGCATATATATGTGAATTTGGTTTATGACAAATGTAGGAAAGTACCATCAATTTTAAGAAGACGTGTTGTAGCATCACTGATGCAAAATCAGCTTGCGTTCAAAGAAATCATGATACGGTACGCGCACTCTCACCCTCAAATTATGGTGGTAGTTCTATGAAGGTAGAAAATCATCTTTAATTTGAATTAGAAATAGATTTGTTTCTAATTGGAAATATATTATAAAAGTCAACTTTTTTGAGTTGCAATTGAAGTAATATTCGTATGAAAATTGGATAGTTTTACTATAGTTAACACCATATGTAAATTTGGTTGTACTTCATTTTTATATTTTACCTTAAATGATAACGTTTATTTTAATAATTACATTTCAAATTCTTTATTGCTTTTTAAATGATTCAATTTGCTACAATTTTTGGAGATTCGTTGCTCGTCTCAAGTTTAATAATATTAAGTTTACATCAAACTATCTTTAGCTTCTTTTCATTTGAGACTTTATTTTTATTTTTTCAGCAAACTTGCAAGTGTTATGTTTGACTTCAAAAGTAATACATATTTAACAACTTAAGGCAAGTGATTTTTTAAAAGCTTATATACAGTAATTGAACACAGTTTTCACGACTTTTATTAAGTGTGATTTTATCATTGGTTTAGATTTTATGGTGATTAAACCGCGACATTCAGGTAAATTCAATATTAACGACAATGGAACAAGCACCCGCTTCTAAAGCTTGTTAATTGTCTACCCCGCCGTATCGCGCGGGCTTCCCACTAGTTCTCTCAAATGGTACACATCTGTTTTTCTATAAATGCGAACCAAATATTCAAACTTTATTAAAACAATAAATAAAAAAAACGTGTAACCCATTTATTCCACATATGCATACAATAATTGAAGCACAACATAACTTTTTGGTATCTATTATTTTTTATCAACATGGATCTCTAGTAAAACTATTTTTTTAACCAACCACCTTCACTTCTAACCTAAAAAGTTAGATAAGTTTTTATAACCAATCACGTACCCGACGAATAGAAGACTAAATATGTTATATGATTTTAAAAATCAATATACAACTAAGAACATCAAACCCTGTAACAAACAACTCCATCATCATCCATAGTAAATACCTATATCTCACATTAAAATAATCTCATGTTTAAATGTAAATGAAAGTTTTTCTAACATATTAACTTTTTGGAAAAGTTAAAAGCATTTAGAAACAATAAAGTCCTAAACCTCACGTGTTTTTTACAAGTTAACTGTTGCTGGTAAAATCACGAGATTGGTCCATACCCTGATTACTCCACTTGGGTTAATTTCTTTATAAATACCTACCAATCCTAGCCCTCATTCTTGGACCAGCCAACAAGTGTGGTGAGCAAAAGAAAGAGAGAGAATAATGAAGGGAGTGATGGTGAAGAGTTTGAACATGATGGTGATGATGGCATGGATGATGATGAAGATGGGATGGATTATGTTTCAAAGCTCACCATTTGCATGGCCTCTAAAAGTTTGTGAGCAACTATGGGTGCAATTTGTGTTCATATTTCTCAAGTATGAGATGGAGACTATCAATGCAAGTTATGTTATTCCCTTTGAGTACTACAAGGTTCAACCCTTTGATAGATAATCTCAAGAACACCATGTACTTGATTTTATTTACTTTTTTATTTAATTAAAAAACGTCGATGATGTTTGTCGAAACTGTTGGTAGTTCATCTTAGTTGGTTGGTTATCGAGATTGGTTCCAAAACATTCTATATATTTCCTCTATTTCCATTTTATATTCTCGACCACAACTAGGCCTCCAAACAACAGTATAACTTTTGCCAGCTAGAAAAGCACTATTCTTTTGACTTTGATGAAAAAAATTATGAGTCTGCTACTACTGAGACAAGATAGCTCTGAGCCACCATCACATCAACGCTAACTAATCAAGGTTTCATACCAACGCTTATTCCACACACGAGGTAAACTTTCCGGTCGTTTGCATGGTTTACATGTTTTTGAATACCCACAAACCTACCTATAAAGATGATGAACAATTAAAGAACCATTGTTGATGATTAAAACTATAACAAGGCCAGGATTGGTGGCCATAGATCAGCTCAATAGTCGTAACACATTTAAAGACCCTTTAAACATAAGCCTAACATCGAGACAATTTGTTGAAGCAAAACTCATGGTTGAATTAATTTTCAATGTACTTAAATCATTATAATCAAGTTAAAAAAAATAATAAACTCCTAACTTATACACCGTCTAAATAAACATACTCTTAAATATACATCAATATTCACCACGAGACTAGAACACTAAATCATTTACAAAGAAACATCTCATTTCATACCTTTATGGTAGGCGAGGTGCATTCAGGAGAGTGGGGGTATCACGTAGTTCTCGTCTAAGAAAATTTGGTTATCGTCGATATCTAGTTGTAACGATTAAAATATTAAATTGAATACGCTCTTGTTTCGTACCAAATCAATTACTGATCAAAGTTTTTAAAGAATCAATCTTGATTTAGCAAATCAGATTGTATATCGAAATTCTGTCAAGATGTAGTTTCCATATTGTCCGACACAAATTGGCATATTTTATGAATTTTCACCGAAAATATTTTATGACGCTTACTAAGGATATTTTGGGGCATCTAATAATTTTGGTATTTATAACTACATTTTGTTATTTAACATGATTCAAATAATAATTACAATAACAATAAGTCTAATCATATTAATAATAATAAAAAATTAATAATAATATTAGCAATAATAACAACAACAACATTTTGTTATTTTATTAGTTATAATTTAATTATGTGATTTTATTAGTTACTATTTAATAAAATGTTGTTATTTTATTAGTTATAATTTAATAATGTGATTTTATTAGTTACGATTTAATAGTATGTTTTGATTATGTTAATAAATCTGTAACAATTACTAGTAACGAAACATGATTATAATATAATTTTCTACATTTTATAAAAATTTATTTGAATGCTATAATGTATTCACTTTAATTTATATAAATGACCCATCAGATATCATATGTTCGGTAACATAATCATAATGGTATAATAACGAATCGCCTATATCATTGAGCTCACTAAAACAAAGATAACCCAAAAAATTATCATTTCAACGTTTTTAAATACGTTTAAAATTGAGTTGCGATGAAGTATGGGTCTAACATGTTTATATTAAAAATCAACATATTTTCAATTTATCAAATGTACTAATAATATATTCTCATAACTACAGACATTATGTTTTCTAGCATTTGGATTATAGAATAACAAACGTCAAGGTTTTTAAATTTTAAACAACTCCGCAACATGTTATACGTTTTAGTTACCCAATTCAAATTGTCATAACAAGAATATTTTGATGTTGCAAAAAATACCATTGAGGTTGAAAATTAAAACATGACATCTGTCTATTCCACAACCCTTTCTAGCCTACTTAGACAAAACATACTTTTTATTTGATCCATAGACATCTCAATGTTAAAGAGTTATTTGATAGTCTTCTAATGATATCATTAAATGCTACATTTGAATTGGTTAAAATATGTTTGATTCACTTAAAAGTTATATTTTAATAGTTTATTGAGTCTCTTAACAGGTAAGTTTTAGAAACATATTAAATGGTTTAGATTTTATCTTTTATTTAATTATATTACTTAATGACTCAACATAATATTATCAAACAACATTTAAATTAAACTTGTAAATATTTATAAAACTCATTACATAATTTTTCGCGTACTGAATAATCATCTTATTATGCGTCCCAAATGCTTCAAAGTATCTTATTTTCACTTGGTTTTTTTATCCCTACACAAAATCGTTAATCCAGGCCTACATAAAGTTATAAAAGTGCCCTAGAAATGCCAAAAATAAGCCTAACACAGAGAATTTGTTATGTTCAAGTTCCTTTCTCTATGCCTAGTTGACTTGTACCGTACAAATACACAATGCACAGCATCCACTTATGTGATATTCCACTCGCTGGCTTTCTCTATTATCTTCTGTCACCAAAATCTTGATCTCACCAAATCCCCCCCTTCTCTTCCACGCTAATCACCACCGCCGATCGCCGTCGCCGATCATCTCCGACCACCGTCCCATACTCTCTCCGGCGATACCCATCTCAAATCCTTATCTCTATCGATTGAATTTGATCATACTCATTTCAATCACAATCTTTTGCACCCTCTTACTCTGTTTCCCCAATTATATCATCTGATTCGAATCGATAACATCGGTTTAAGGTACCCATTTGCTTATATGCTTCAGTATTGTTAACTCGATGCAATCCCCATCTCTTTTCTCCCCAAATTGATGTTTTTTAGTTTAATCGAGTGTGTATGTTGGGCCCAAACTCTGTTACTGCTAATTGAGTGTGCATTGTTTATTCGAAGGGTGAATGGTGATTGGATTTGTGTTGTGGGTTATGGATCTTGGGTTTGGTTTTGTATGGTGTGTGTTAATGGTGTTTAGGTTGTGTACGTGATTGTTTGTAGTTAATTACGTGGGGATCACTTGTTTCGAATTTGTTTCGTGTTGATGTTTGATGTTGGCCTTTTGATATGAGTTTTATATTTGGGATTTGTGTGATGATGTTCATGAGTATTAGTATGCAAAAAATGGGATTTGTGTGTTAGATCCAAATGAAAAATGCAGATTCTTATTGGTGTGTTGGCATTAATCTTTTCTGCTGATATAAAGGTGTGGTGATTGATAATCCTTCTTTACCCTCTTAGATTTGGAAGGAAAATAGTTCAGAGCGTTCGTATATCACGGATCTAGGGATTTTAACAAGGGTATGTAATCATAACAACTTATAGGGGATTCACAGTTGGAAATGAATAGAGGAGGGTTGAAAAGAGGGTTAATTGAAATATAGAATCCTCATTTGATCTTATAAAGTCTTAAGATTTGTATCGCATATTGAATATTTGTGCAATCTTGTGTCGTACTTTCTTTGATTAGCTTGATTTTGACGCGTACTGTTTGAATGCAGAAGTTGTATCCTTAATTCAAGTAGTTAGCTGTTCTAAAATCTCAACAATTATAGTTAGCTTTAATGCTTTCCATTTTATGTACCTTGAAGTATAGCTATCGATATTTTGATTAGTTTTGGACATACTAATGGCAGTTTGTCTAAACCTATCATATGAAAATATGGCCAGGATACAAGGTGTAGACAATATGGAGACAAGAGCTGTTTTGCTATAATAGTTAAATCAACCTTTGAGCATCTAAACAGTCAGGATGGCAGTTTCTAAGAAGACGGCTTTGGCGTTCAAGTCCTACCAGAACCAGGCACAGGTGCTGGTTAAAACCTACCTTTTAGCAGATGCTTTTATGCCATACACGTCTGTTCTTGGTGGCATATTTGCTTCCAAAATGGTACATCTAATCCTTCCCTCTTATCATGTTTCTTCGCTTTCCTAATCATGGAAAATATGATGATAAAGACCAAGCTCATATGTTCTTGCATCACTAGGTGCTACATGCCTCTATTTGTTTATTCTTGTTATGGATAATATTAGAGGTGGCAGTTTCGACCCATTTACCTATTAGTGGGTCGATATGGGTTGTGTACTTGTGTTCTTTTTCTCAAACGAGTCAAATAAAGAAAATTAGCTAAAAAGAAAACATGTCAAACAAGTTGAAAGTCGACCAAAGTCTATTTTTAATGCCTACAATCCTATTATTACTATCATTGCTATCACAACTAACATTAATCATTTTATAATGCATACATCCTCCTGCACACTCTTTGGAAAAGATTTAGTTTACTATTGTAATATTATTGTTATTAGAATCACAACTTACACTTTAAAGATTTACAGAAGTTAGGACATTAAAGTGTTTCTGTAATGCCTACCTTGCCTGGCTTGTGTTTATCCATATAGAAAAATGACCAGTATCGAGTTTCAACTTTAATCTGTTGCATAACCCTTCTGAACATCCGTCTTGCCATTTTAGAAAAAAATGAAAATAATAGCTAAATAAATTTATGATTTTTCATTAATTCATGGGTTCTGTTCTAACCATTTAGAAGATTTTCTTCAGGTCTATGATCTTACACAGTTGATAAGTACTTTTTACTTCAGAACGTATGCCGGCCTTACAAAAATTCAGCGGATTGAGTGGAACAATCGGTATGCATTATCTTTCTTCTCTCCTATGTTTGCATTGTCCATTAATTTTCATTTCTTTTTGTTTTATCTTTACGTCTTTTAACCCCTTTTGTTCTTACATGTTTGTTTTTTAATCTTTGTTATCTTCTATCTTGTTTTTTTCCAGGGGTATGTCCTCTGTTCATGCCATTTTCATTACAGCAATGTCTTTGTACTTTGTGTTCTGGTCAGATCTTTATTCTGATCAGTATACTGCTGGTCCTGTTACTTTCAGAAGCTCACCGCTCTCTACATTTGCGTTAGGGGTAAGTGTTATTCTGCAACTTCTTTCTCTAGCGAAATTGAAAACTATGGTTTTCAGTTTTCTTTTATTAAGAGATCTAGTAATTGGTCTCAATCAAATTATTAGAGATGCTAAATGCTACATGTTTTTTAAGCTTATGGGTCACCTCCTAATGTTTTCAGTGTGATTTTTTACAGGTTTCTGTTGGCTACTTCTTGTCTGACCTTGGAATGATCTTTTGGCTATATCCTGCCTTAGGTGGATTAGAATATGTAAGTTTCATCACTTAGGAGGAAAAAATTTATAGCAATTTTGTGCTCTTTCCTTCATGTACCAGAAATATTCCCTGCTAAATTTTAGTCGTTTTTTATGCAAATTATTTCTACTCCTGGATTTCAGGTTGTTCATCACACACTTTCGGCAATTGCAGTATCATATGCCATGTTTACAGGGGAGGGCCAGCTTTACACATTCATGGTCCTTATATCTGAGTTGACAACACCCGAGATCAACTTGAGATGGTATGTTTGGGCAAGTGATGTTTATGATTCACATATACTCCTGAAATTTAATTTTAATCAATTTTTTTAATGGATTAGGTACCTAGATACAGCTGGTTTAAAAAAGTCTAATGCATATCTGATTAATGGTGTGGTGATATTCTTTGCCTGGATGGTGAGTATAACAATATTTTTTTTCATTGTGGGTAACCATGCTAATCCACATTTCATAAATGATTTGTTTGCTGCTTATTTGTTCATTAAATTGCTAAATTCTCATTTTGGGATGTTTTCTGTTACAAATTTCTAACTAAAATAACTAACCTTCCCATCATTATTGATTTTGGCCCACAATTTGCTACAAATTCCCATGGTGCTGCTTAGTCCTTTGCAACTGTTTCATGAGTTTATGTATTTAACGCAGGTGGCACGAATTTTGCTGTTTGTCTATATGTTTTACCATGTTTATTTGCACTACAATCAGGTAACTTTCTAATTCACCTGATTTTGTGTTACAGTTGTGACTTTTTTCACACCCTTTCAGCTGTATTTTACTTACAGATGACAGTATATTAATAATGGTGTCAATTTAGATGTTTGATTTGGATTTAAATACTTTAAAGTTTAAAGAAATATAGACCTTAGTATATTGAGTTTCAGATGATAAAAATAGGGAACTTTTTTCTTGAAACATTTGAATTGGTTTTTTCTTAGATATGGTGATTATCGGTTTAGGCTTAAGCAAATGTAGCTTTAGGAATAGTAGACTAGTTCATAAATATCATATCTAGAAGTTTTCTATGCCTAATATTATACACTATATGGACCCATATGTGATTTGACCCGCAATCAATACACAAAATGTTTATGGTTTAACTTGGTATCCAAACCAAAGCGCACCCTCCCCCCAAACCCTCCCTATACCCCCCACCACCACACACCTCTCAATCGTGCATGCACACTAGTGGCTATAAGCCTACAAGTATCCTTTTAAGAATCTTTTTTCTAGCATTTGTAGGCAAAAAAAATTCATATCATTTTCCTTCATCCAAGGTTTTCCACCATTATGGTTCCATCATCATATTTGCTCATATGATATCCCTTAATTGCATCATATAATTGGGACTCGAAAATCGAAATGCTAAATGGATGAAACGGGTAGGAATGTATATCCTCCCAGATGCTTCATAATGGGGGTGTTCATGTTTGCATTTTGGACATGCTATTCAGTTCGTGTGACTTTAACTTTTAATGCTTGTATAAACATTGTTCCTCATATTTGATAATTTACAGGGTCAAATAACACGCTTCATGCAAATTGCAACAGAAGGGAATTATCTGTGTATAAAAAAGTTTACCTTGTGTTTTAGTCGATAGAATTTTTATTCTTAACTTACAAAACATTTCACCTTTAGTCACAAAAATGACATTTTTTGTTCGTTTTAGATTTCATGAAATATTTGGAAGACATCAAAACACATAAGTCATTATTTGATAAATACAACTCCAAACACTTTCTTCTGCCCCTCCTTATATTACAAGTGATTATCTGGTTCTTGTTGTAGAAATGCACATCTGAACACCCCTAAGATTCTGAATATATGCATGAAATTGATCTGATATGTTTTCGTACCATGAGTTTTCCTGCAGGTGATCCAGATGCATGAAATCGGGGTCCTTTTGGTGTTTATGGTTCCATCGGTGCTTGCTGCCATGAACTTGATGTGGTTTGGGAAGATTGTTAAGGGTATGTTGAAGACTTTGGCAAAGAGGCAGTAAATTCATTATAACACATATTTCATGTGAACTGATATCACGTTGGTGTATAAGACAGCAAAAGCAGAGAGAAAGATAGGATGAGGGAAGTTGACCAAAATTAACCAAACTAAAATTGTTGTAAAGCATTTGTTACATGATGATATGAATATATCTATGTAGATTATGCCTTTCTGAATCATGATCTCTATATATTGGTTTATATATATATATTTGGCATTTACCGTTGAATTTATGGTACCGAAACTGATTATAACTGAAACGGCAACCTAGATTGATCACACGCTCCTTCACCTCACTGTCAACACCGCCTTTTGCACCACCACATCCAAAGAAAACCCATCAATCTCATCTTCTATATCCCATAACAAGATATGGTTTGTTCATACAATACCAGAAAGCAGCTAATACAAAGTTCCAATATCTTGAAGTTTCAATTCAATCATATGGGACGTTTCAATCACATGTTCTACAAGACTTGAAAGTCCCGACTCTACTAGCAAAACATGATAACCGTTGAATTTGCCTGGCATGCTAAAAAAACTGAATCACAACAGGATCTATAAACATTTTCACTGTTAAGAGATTGTGGTTCTAAGTCATGTGTAGGGTTTTCACAATAGCCTGCTGAGTGACTTAATGACCAACTTCAAATTTTTCCTTGTAGCTTCATCGCCCGTGAATCCCAGAATATCAGATGTTAAACTCTGAAAGTCACATTGTTAATCAATATATGTGAGTTGAGGGGAGGTGATTGCTTCAACCCATTAACTATATATATATATATATATATATATATATATATATATGCTAATTTAGGCTGTGTTTTATCTCATGGATGATTTCATGCATCCCCTTCAAGATAAAATATTATATTCACCCAAAAATAATCATAATATAAAATATACATGCTTTCAAATTTAAAAAATTTATGCCCTTCCCTTAAAACTTGCATTTGGATATTAGAGTTTGGAATGTAAGGAGAAAAAGAAGGTATAATGGCCATATTTTATATTGTATTCACTGGAACAGGTAAGTATGAAATTTGGTGAGTTTTAAATAGGTAAATTTGATATTATGTTTTTTCATTGGGTAAATATAGTATAATGAAAAGTCGTAAACAGGTTAAAAGTCATCCAAAGTCCATTCCATAGGCGTCCAACCTCCTAATTGTTTTATTCACATTATTATTGTCATAAGATAGTTTGTGCAAGTGATAATCATAATTATCTAATTAGTTATTTGATAGAAAATTTGACAAGATATGCTTGTAGGTCAATCCAACCTGCCCCATACTAAAATGCCGATTTCAACCTCTCCTCTTTATCTGTAACCCAACCCACACATCACACGACCTCTACAAGTCAACATCAAAAGAACCAGGGAAAAGAAGGAAAAGAAAGACTTGGCGAAGTTGCGAACCTCGACATTCTTCAAAGTAAATACAAGTGTATATATGGATTTCCGAATCAACTCGGTGTTCTCTGGAGTCATAATTGACGCATGCGTCTTTCTGCAAAATCAGAAATATAGAATGTAAATTCAACAGGATATAAAAAGAGCACAAAGATGCTTGAAAATAAAGAAGCGTAAAAACCAATAGAATACCTCAGATCCTCTGTTGCCAGAGTGAGACTTTTGGTCAAACTTTCGACTTCCTGCAGCAAACCGCTATCTCGAACCTCTGCCAGCATAGGTTGAAAATCCTCGGCCATGGCCTGTACCTGAGACAAAGTTGGTAAAAGGTTTTAGCGAGCGATGGCTCTTTCTATTTCTAGCCATCAAAGGGTAGGTCAGGTGAACTTTCGGAATCATATATATTTGTTACTATATTTATTTATTAATAATATGTGAGCCTTTGCATTGTAAGGCTTCTAAGGTCCAAACATACTATTTTATCTTGGTCATGAAAATCACGTGTCGAGTCTACCTTGTTTACATGGAGATATTTCGGGTCCATGTTGTGCCCATACACTTCATGTTCATGGTTTGTCTCTTTCATTGATGATCATACACAAGTTTTTGGGTGTATTTCCGTAATGAAAATTATAAAGCTCCTTCAAAGAGAGAAAAAAATACAAACCACTAACTACTAACTACCGCTTTTGAGCTAGTAAAATCACTCCGAAACGTAGCTCAAGCTTACTCTTAGTTTACACCCTTAACAAAAAAAGGGTCTTCTAACCTAACATCTTAAAACTTCTGCAATCTATAACATGCTCTATGCAGTACGAAAGTAATCGTCCTTCCATCATGTCACCTTATCATCTGAAAGTCATCTAAAACCATATCCTTCTGTTTCATCAGCTTGGTCTATGGAAACAACACATTTGTACAGCTCACTCCATCGATCATTCTGAACTTTACTCCCCATCTCACACATGTGTGTTCATGGGTTACTCACCCACTTTTAAGTATGTTTTTTGTCAAAAGATGTTGAGTTAAACCCTACTCGTCTCCTATTCTACTCACGTCATAGTGAGTCATTATGTTCTCTATATGAGCCTAAAAAGCTGAAATAATGTGTTCCCTATATGATCATGAAAGTTAAATTGAAACAATACCTTACCTTGAGTGTCACCAACACATCATACCACTTCCATCCATGTTTGAACTGAAACAGGTTCTCACCTAAGTTGTGACCAACACCTTAGTACCTCCAACCACATTACCAAATGTCCAAATCTAAATGAAGAGGTACAACATAGGGCATTACAACCATTGCATATTCTTTACATAGGCATTCCACTTCTGTTTGTGTCAAGTTTCCAATCAATATGAATGTTCTATTATCCAAACAAACACCAAAGATAATCGATCATGAGATACCAAATAATTCCACCATAGCCTCCTATTGCCTCTAAGAAGAAATCTATACCTGTACTCGACATTCTATATCATACAAGAACATATGCTTTTATTACTAATCCTTTTGAGAAAGGAACTCAAATAGATGTAGGTAAAGCACTCTAGAAACCAATATGGAAAGAAGTTGTGCAAGACAAAATGAAGCTTATGGAAGAAGGCAATATGTGAGGTCTAGCAACCTTGGTTTTAAAATGCGCACATCAAGAGCGCATAAAATTGGAAGTATGGTGTAAGTGGAATTTTATGAATGATTACAAATTTGATAGCGGTCAATAATGGGTGGTTAACAAGCACTTCTTGCACCTATGTTAGGGGGGATTAAGTGACATGGCGTCATAAGAAGCAATAGGTAAACCCTGGAGCTGGAGAGAGGTAGAATTGCACGTGGTAGCCCATGCATATGTAAGGGCATTTGGTTGAACCGAGTGCACAATTCTCAGTGATGCAGTTATAGCATGAAAATCATGTTGCAGTTAGTATAGCTCATAATTCAATCTATCATGATTGAGCAAAACATATAGACGTAGACCAACACTTCAACAAAGAATACATTGAAAATGGTGTGTTTAACCTGCCTTCCTACACAACCGGAATGGTAGACAACCTAACAAAAAGCCTTCCTGTACTAAACTTCAAAACTACAAAATCCCAAGTTAAGCATTTCTATATTCAAAATGGGTTGTTGTGCACAACCAATCTAAGGATAAATAAGGCGGTACAAAGAAGAATATATGCTTTTTAACTCACGTTTCATTTATAAATTCATCATATGAAAGAGCAAACACTAAATTGAAAGCTAATGGTAGCCATAGACTCCAATTAAACCAAGCTAAATTAAGCATAGACTTAAATTCAACAAAATCCGATGTCATGCAAATCTACCAAGAAACATTTATAAGATGGATGCATCACACCTTTAAGAGCAATGGTCTTGCTTCTTCAATAACTGTTGCAGCTCGTTCCGCCAATGCATAAGTGTTAGCAACACCGATTTCTTCTACTTCTCGTCCAAGACGCGTGAAGATCCCAACTAACGCATCCAAACTTACACCTTGATATCCTTTCAACTTCTGTCTGTCACACACAATCACACCTTCCTTAACACAATCAGGGTCCAAAGGACCAAATGAAGGCGTTGGAATCGGATCTCTAGGAGTAATATCAATCATTGTCTCCATCAAAAGACCAGATTGATTCACCTCAATCAACGAATTCCTAGGTATAATTGTTTTATCATCTTCAACCTACATTGCAAACATACTCAACAATCACACAATCAAGATTCACAATTTCACATACAATTAACAAACTTCAGAAACTTGAAACTAACCTCAACAACAGCTTCAATACTCTTCAAAGAAGGATTAACACGAATCACATTACCAACAGTAACCCCTCTGATCCTAACTTGTGTACCAGTTGAAATCCCACAAGCCTGTGAAAACTCAAAAACTGCAACATACTTTCTAAATCTTGACTTCAATTGAAACGCTCGTAACCAAATTAAACTAATTGCGAACAACACCGTACCGGATACCAAAAACAACCCAACCCCACCTTCCCAAATGCTCCGACGACCGAACCCAAAGTCGCTCAAAGGGCGCAACGTTTGTTTCCATAGGTTTAAGGGAACATCAAGAACCACTGCAAGTGGGTTCCTTTTATGGGTTTCTGAAGAAGAAGAAGATGATGATGAGGGTTGTTGGCTGTTTGATGTATCTTGAGACGCTGATTTAACAGAAAGTGGGAGTCTTTTTGGGGGTATTGAGGGGAGTGTGATTAGGGTTGTGAATTGGGATTTGGGGAAGACCCATTGTGCAGGTAGCATTGTAGGGCGAATTGGAGTCTTTAGTGATGAATTCATAAGCATTTGATGCAATGATCGATGAAATGATGAAGGTGTGTGTGAAGGAAGAAAGGGGTGAAGAGATGAAGAGAGAAAAGTAGAAAGAGAATCGAGTAATTGTTGTTGTGGATACTCTTGTATTCTTCTATCATGGTATCATGTCACCACCAACAACCCAACAAGCAATATTTTGGTTGTACCCTTCTTCTTATGTTAGGTTAAATGGGCAAAAATAGTAAGCTATTAAACGCTCCGATCCAACGATAAAGTCACAAGAGTTAAAGTGGTGATGATTTTATTAAAGTCTAAATGTTTGAGTTTTGTTTGTGAGACTGTTGTAAATTAACTACTATGAAGGGTTAGGTCTAATAATAAAGTCATAAGAGTTAGAGTGATGATATTTATTTTGAAGTTAAACGTTTGAGTTTTGTCTATGAAGATTTTGTATAAGTTAATTATGGTGTAAGTTAATAGTAGATTAGATAAATGTGTAAGTTGTGTTAAAAAAGATAAGCTTTACAGTAATGCAATTTAATTTAATTTTGATTCATTTAATTGTAATCTTTTAGTTATTTTATCAAGAATGACATCATAGTTTTCTCATTTAAGTGAATTACGTTGTGTTTATGTATAACGATCGACGAATATGCTTAAATGGTTAATCGCAGGTTGTAGACTACACCACTCTGTGATGAGACGAAGGCATTAAAAACTAGAAAAACAGAAAACACAAACCAAGACTAGACCGGTAAATGGTTAATAATTGTTGCAACTTTCCTCCACTAGTGGGTAGTTTCATCATTGATAAATTTGAGTAACATATTCTATCCTCAGCACTTAGATTATTACAATGTTTTCCAATTGCAGGTTTCCCTCTAGTCAACAATTTTTTTGTACAATTGGATAATAATAACTTGTGTAAGTGAAATGGAACAATTAGCTGTGGAAACAGATGGGTGTTATAATCCGATTTTATGGAATACATGAGTGGCAATATTTACTCATTTAAGATGAAGAGTTTCACTCAAATCTTGCAAAATGAGAAAAAAAAAATACTGAAATCAAAAGTTTCTCAAAGAAAACCCCAATTAGCAATCTTGAAATTGAGCCATGAATTATTTTTTATTGTCTTATATGATTCAAACAACAAAAAGCAAAACCGAAGAGAAAGACAGTATCAAACACACTTGCAAGCAAAAGAAGCCTCTTCCAATTGAGAGCGCGGTTAGCTCAGTGATTATCTTCTTCTTTACAGAACTTAGAATATTGATCACTATCCATTAAAGATTTTACTTCATTAGTGTTGCTCATCTCCACCTTTATGATCCATCCATTCTCATATGGGCTTCCATTCACCTAAAAACATAAATATTACAATTAAATTAATAATACTAAACACCACCTTCTTTATGTTTAAACACCATTGACTAAACTATCTTAGGCCACTTAACAATTAACTTTGTGTTCACCTCATGGCGCAGCGACCTTTTACCTTTCAGGCTACAGGCAAACATTTTAAGAATGATTTGCCCTTAATGACCAATAACATTATCATTTCTTAAACGAGTAACTATTCAAGTCTCATTTTTTGATGGAAAACGAGTTGAGTGAGAAAATTATGGTTGGGACATCAAGAAACAACAGATAAATAAACACTTCTACAAAATGAAAGTAGCGAAAACTAAATAAAATAAAACCTGCAAAACTCATGTGTTATAGTTATTAGACAATATGTGTATTAGTTAATGTTAGAGGGATTAGAATGTAATTATGTTCCTTATATATATTCTCCCTGTAATCATAATATCATATACAATAATACTAATTCTAATTACCAAGTTTATTTTGGTATCAGAGCCAACTCTAGCAGCCGTCACAGGCCTGCCGAAACCCTAGCAGCCATCTCCCTGCTGCATTTTTTTTTTTTTTCGAAACCAGCCATACAATGGCTCTCCTTGCTGCTTTCTCTTCAACAGAGAAGACCACCCATAATTCCCACAAGTTTGGATTCACCCTCTCTCCAACCAATTATGGTTATTGGAAAGCTATGCTTCAACCGTTTCTTGTTACAAACAATTTATTTGGCTATGTGGGCCAAACAATAACTTTCAGTCAAACACTTGTATAAAATCATGCGTTTTCTGTGCATTAGATCTCGAAAAATGGAAAGTAAATGGACTTACCAAGCCCGGTGAGCTGGTGAGTTCCTCATTGACTTGAACTACTTTGCCAGAAACAGGAGAGTTAATATCACTAGTAGCCTTAACACTTTCAACTGCACCAAAACCGTTACCTTGGGTTACAGCTGACCCAACTTCTGGTAACTCAACATACACCACGTCTCCCAAGTGATCCTGGGCATGGTCTGTAATCCCTATGGTGGCAGTGTTACCGTCGATTTTTGCCCATTCATGTGAGTCAGCATACTTTAGATCCTTCACAACTGAAGGCAGCAGAAAATGTACAATTATTAGTTATAAAACAGATCAAATACCCCCTAAAGGAACAGAAAGGCCTAAATGCAAGCCCCTGTAACTTCCTAAGTGTTTAAAATGTATAAATGTTTTCATACAACGGTGGCCAAATTGTGGCGATATAACCAGCACAATAGTTATGAGTTCAGTAAATTTGTCTTGGCCAGCCAAAAAATGTTTAGAAAGTTATGTGACAATTAAGAGCGATCACACACACCAAGTTCACCAGGATATTTGGCGAAAAATACCAAGAAAACTTGAAGCGAAACACAGCTGTTGGCTTGGTTTTTTTAACCATTAACATTCCAAATTCACAGATCTGCTGGTTAAGCTCACTAACTCATTCAATGACGAGTTAACCACACAATGGTTGCTACCTTTTGTTTTAAGCAAAAAACAAATGCTTATGATAATATTTGATTATGAATCTGCAGAAGTGCTTGGTAAGTATGTACTTAATGAAAAAGTGTATTTGTGTATTAATTGTACTTCCATTAATTATATCTCAATAGCTTAATTCTCACTTGATTGATTAACAAGTACAGGCTGCAATACCTAGGAGACGTTAAAACATCGCAACTGAGGAGACTCAACCCAAAGCCATCTATAACCACATAATCATAATACCTTAGAAGTCATATGCTTAAATCCACATCTGTTTGAAAACCTAAAAGGAAGATGATTTGCATATCCCCAAAGGATGGTTTGAGTTATTGTACACTATGCTGTTAGGTGTTAGACTTATGGTAAACCTTCAAATACGAATAGGTTCCCAATCCAACCATAGCCATGTCTATCACAAGTGCTAGACTACAAACCCTTTGGTGAAAATGCTAGATAAACAAGGCTTTGGGTTTGACTATCACCTATCAAAAACAAGCCTTTAACAAGATAATAACCAAGGGATAATTATCATTAGAACCTATAACGCTTCACATGATCTAACAAGTTTAGTTCTTTTCTAGGTAGAACCGTAGAACTAATCAAACTAGTTAACAAAAAGTTTCAAACTGCAGCATTTTTCTACACGGATCATACGAAATCAAGAACAAAAAACCCTAAGTGAAAGTATGAGATCTTCAAGGCATGAAAACCCTAGATCAAAAAGACAAGATTTTGGGGGAAAAAGGGAATGAAATGAGATGAAAGTTGTGTAGGAAAGGTGATGGAAATTAATACCAGAAGCAAAACCTCTGTTGAAAGTGGAGATCTTTAGGTATGAAGCAGCTTTTGATGCCCATAATCTTGACGCCATGGGTGTTCTTTAAGGTTGATACTATACTTGATGATCTCCAGCAAACTCTAGCAATAGCAAAAGTGTGTGTGTATTGCCACTATTGTAATGTGCGTGAGCACTGGTAGTGGGTTGCTAGGTCACTTCATTATAGGTAAGATTAAGGGTAGAATTAATTTCGTTTTTAATTTTATGAGTTTTGTAAATTGTTTTTATTTATCAATTTTTAGTTATTTTAATTATTGCCTTGAGTTTTGCAAATAATTTCTATTATGATCTTTTTAACTAAGAATGTTAGCATTTTGAATAGATCATAATACTCACAGGGGTTTAAATGATATATAAAAAATTTTAGAGATTCTCTCACTTTCAAATTTTCCTATTTACTCTTTCCCTCTTTCTCTTCTTTCTCCACCACTCTTCATGGTAACATCACGCCCCCACCATGCAACAACCACCTCCATCGCTACCATCTGGTAGCATCTTGCCCCCACCCTCCGGCAACCACCGCCATCACCACCGGTCCACCCCATACCCTTCCGTCCCCCGCTTGTTCATCTGCCACTCTCCTCCCCCGTCACCACTGCCACACCATTACCGTTGCAACACTAGCAACCAAAACCACCACCGAAAACCCAATCCACAATCACCACTACTGCCACACCATCCGACCACCCTGACATTCCCAAAAACACCACCACTTTAACACTTATCTCCAAATGAAGCCCTAATCCACCACTGTCACACCATCACCACCATTATCACATCATTACCACTACAACAGTAGTCTTGGACCAACCTCGCCTATCTCTACCTAAAACCAAAACAACAAACCATAAGGGAGCCATAATCGAAGCTTTAATGGCGGACAATGCAACCTACGAAGAACCCTAATTGCCGACTACCATCATCAATAGGAGAATCCCCTCCTGCGCCACCATCCCCTCCACGACCTCTGACCATCATCACCGATTTCAAGTGGTGGTGCTGAGCAATGGTGTTGAGATGAAGATGGGGTTAGGGGTTTGAGGTGGTGGTGTTGAGCGATGGTGTTGGTGGAACATGACGAGAGAGAGAGAGAGCGTAAAAAAGTTACGACTAATGTAAGTTACACTTACATTTGTAAATATTTATCAGGTGTAAGTAACTTACATCTGTCGTAACTTTTTCACACTTGTGAATTTAGATATATACATAAAAAGAATATAATGTTGTATATGTATAATGATGTTATTCTAGCAAAAAAATAATGATTTTAATTGATCTTCAAAAGTTAACACGATTATCGTAATAATAAAGGATTAACATTTGATCCTTACCCTACACACACACACACACACACACACTCACATATATATATATATTAAAGTGTTACAAAGTATTTTAGAACCCAAAATATATATGTGAGAGTAGTCTAAATTTATTAGTAAACTTAAATGCGTAAATTGATACTTTACTCGGAATAAATTTGTTTAACACAACTACTAGATGCATGACTTACTATTAAGTAACAATCAATACTAAAATACATTATTATAAATATACTATCATAATTTGAATGCATTTAAAAAGTGAAAGTTAAATATATATAAATATATGTAAAATTTCCATACTACAACTAATTCCATCCAACATACCAAATACTACTCAACCTTGAAAAGTAAATATTTATAAATTCATGTTTGACTAGGTTACTGGTCGGTAAATTTGCAAAAGTTAAAAGATAGTGTTAAAAGTCAAGACATGCTTCAAATGAATTAATTCATGTTTATAGATTTTTAGTGGTTTTACAAGTATGATATGAATATTTGTGTATTTCGTAAGTTAAAATAATCTAATGGTTTGTGTTGTATTAATATAAAGTGAGTCATGACAAGTGGACAAAGCTTAATGAGTTTAGATATTGGACATAAAACTTTAAAGTTAAATCAATAGATATCATAACTTTTAAGTGTCTTGTATGTTTAAAAGAAATAAGTTAAAATAACTAGTAATCAATATTACTTTATGTATGAGTTAAAAAAAAAAAGTGAAAACCGATATTTTTTTTAAATGTTAGTAATTTAAAAGATATGTGAAAAGTATTATAAGTATTGTTTTTATTTAAAATGTGAGATTATTTTAAAACCCTGGTTTTCATAAATTCACATGTGAAATATATATTTAATTATTAAACACTCGAGTCACAACTCGGGTCGAGTCAAAATAATATTTAACTACCCGAACAATAAGTTGGCTTCAAAATACAAGGGTTCACGTACAGAATGAAATAAAATTTATTAATAATTCCTCTAAGTAAAATTTTTATTTCATGATAATCAAACATATATCACCAATGGGTCGTTGTGTCAAACGAGCTTTTCATTAGGGGCGTAAACGAGCCGAGCTTGAGCTCGCTTAGGCTCAAGCTCGACTCATTTTAACTATAGAAAGCTCGAGCTCGATCTCAGCTCGTTTATAGTTTTATTTCTAAAGGTTGGAAATTTTTCCAAGCTTGAGCTTCGCTCGGGCTCGGTTCATTTATTATTAAATTATTAATTTTTCTTTTTTCTATAATTACTTTTATATTTTTTTGTTTATCATATTTATTATATATGACATAATATATACTATTTAAATATGGGTTAATGGATTTAAATACTCTCAACTATTGCGAATTGGCCGCTGCCACCACGAAGTATCATTTTGGCAAATAAACTTCCAAGTAAACACTTCGTTGTCTGTATCACCCGCCGTTTGTCAAAACCCTAACAAATGATATAAAATATATGACACAATGAACGTATATGACACAATGAGCTGATTTATTTGACATAATAACCAATATAGATCAGCTCATTTGTTAGGGTTTTAACAAACAACGGGTGATACAGACACCGAAGTGTTTAATTGGGAGTTATATTCGCCAAAATGATACTTGGAGGTGGCAGCGGCCAATTCCAAATAGTTGGGATTATTTAAATCCATTAACCCTTTAAATATATTTATCATAATTTTATATATTAATAGTATTATATTTATATAAATATATATTGAATGCGTAACAAACTTATATAAACAAAAAGCTCGTTTGGGCTTGCGAACTGGTTCGAGCTCAACATATGAAGCTCGGGCTCGAACTTGTTTAGTAAACGAGCTATAATATCAGCTCGAGCTTGTTTAAACTCGGATCGATTTGAGTTTTTTTTGAGCCAATTCCGAGTATATTGTGAGTCGGCTTCACTCTTTTACACCCATATTTTCCATAACAAAAATAAGTTGGATGAAATGGTTACATGACAAACTCACATCGAGAACATTATATTGACCGTAAGGTGTCCTTAATAGGTTTTAGGGCACGAGTAGGTCAAACTTACCTTCGGACTCTTGCTATTTGCATAGCACTCACTTATTAGGTGAGTTTCACTTTTGGGATATTTTCTAGTTTACGACCTTGTCTTTTGGAAAACTAGTACATTAAGTAAATTTATGCTTCCGCATTTGGTGTGTAAAACTATTAAGTAACTTGTGATTTCGATTTGCAACATATGACTTTTGAAATTCATATAGAGGTCTATCAGTGATGATAATTTCATGACTGTCACGTCCTGTGAGAAATCGTTGTGGCTGCAGGTGTGAGAACAAAACACCACGTGAACAATGGAAAAAAAAACACATTAGTTTCTTTAAAAATTATATATTCTTATTCCTATTCATTATTACATTTTATTTTGATAAATTACTTTAAAATTTTGTAACAATTTAACAAACCGGTTGGACATTATAAAAACAATGAATATGACAAGTACCATAAGCTTAGCAAAAACACTTAAGATAATGTTCTATTTTAGTGTTATAATTTATTTTTCTATTTTGACAATTGAACCTTTTTTCACTATAAAGTCGAAGTGAACATGGTAATTACGAATGCAAGCAAGGTAGTTACCTAAATATGAAAGTTAAAAATCATAAAACCAAATCAAAACCTATTTACTATTTCAAAAAGTATGGTCAAATACAATTTTTGGTAAACTGAAGCCTAGAACTATAGCTAGTAATAGAGATTTAATTACCAAAAAAACAAAATAGACTTTACTAAAACGAATAAAAATCCTTAAGTATATTGCAATTTAGTGAACAATTTTGTAGGAAGAGTAAATATTTGGGTTTCTACTGGGTAGTAATCCGGATAGCATGACCTGACCCGATTAGAAGAGAGGAAACCAGTTATAATTATGTCATGTATCACAATAAAAAAATTATTTTATCATCACCAATACCAATAGAAGAAAGCGATCACAAAACATGACGTTTATGCTACCTCATTTGGTACCCTCATGAAAATAGAAAGAGGGAAATCGTAATTTATGACTTTATGTACAAAAAAAAGAGGTAATGTTCATTCATTATGTTAATAGTTTAAAAACTCGTGTATTAAATGAGATGAATGGATATGTTAAATTAATAGCTATTTATTAATACTTAAAAATTATAAAATATGTTTTTTAGATAAAATATGATAGAAATTACGTATAATTAACTACTTTAGGTAATAAAACGATAACAATATTTTTTAAAAATTTCAAATTGGATTTTTAAACACTACAATTTTTTTTAAAAATACTTTTTTAAACAATGTATTTTTTTAAAAGTCCTTTGTATTAGAAAACTTTAATTTCATAAATTTTTGTTTTTAAAAAATTATGTTTTTAATAAAAAGAAACAAGTTTTTAACTTATCAAAAAATCTATTTTATAATTTGAAAAATATATAAATAATCATTAGCATTTAATGTATCATTAAATGATTAAATTTTATTGTAATAACGACACGTGTTCAAATCCTAGATGAAGCCTAGATAAATGTCATGTGGCTTCTACATATTTTGCTTTATTAATATAGATTCATTACACTTTTCATTGCATTTTATCTTCTCCATTAGATTTTTCCTTCAATAACATATACTTATTTATCACATTGAGGGTTACCGCCATCTAATGGCGAGTGCTAATGATATTCTGTTTTGAGATTATAATTAGTTACAACTTACAAGCTAATTAGCAGACCGGATTCATCATTGGTGATTGTTCGCCGGAACTCCATTGAAGAACAATACCCAATTCTCTCACACGATTGTATTTACTTCAATATTGGTCTCGTCCTTGGTCAAACAAGCTAGATAATATCCATTCCTTTGAAAATCATGGCTAGTAACACCCACCAAACTTATGATCCCTTTGAGTTTCATAATTTTCTTTTTTTTTCCTAAATGATAAAGATAAAATTCATTAAAAATGAGCTAGCAAGAAACTAAAACCCCAAAAAAAATACATAACAATAATACAACATACAGAAGAAAAAGGCCGAACAACACCCGAAATTGTCTACATATGAGATCAAAAAGGCCATTGTTATTTCATCATGCTTTTTATCCATAGGGCTCCAATAGCTTTTATATTCTCCATAATCTTTACCGGTCATATTGAACTTTGATTAAAAACCATTTCGTTTCTTTTTCTTCCAAATACACCAATAAGCTATAAGAATAATAGTTTGAACCATTTTCTTTTGGTGCTCGGCACCTGAAATTGTTGTGTGAATCTCCATTAAATCCTTAAAGCAAAAGGCATAAATGGGTGGCACGTTACACCATTGACTAATTTGAGTCCAAAAGTTAGCGACCGGGCATGAGATGAATAAATGGGTGTCACATTACTTGTATCCTCCTGTGCAATAGCTCATCCACTATAAGAATACTATCCGTTTCCGTTCTCTAATTAAATATATTAGCTTTTTTCGGAACCTAATTGTTTCACGTTCCCGTAAGTTTCATTCGCAGCTAAGTCCTTTATGTATTTTGCATTGAATACAAGGCCGTCTACCCCTCTCATCTCCACCCGTCACCATTATTATTTGAAATGTGTATTGAATTATTAGATTAATTAAGTCATTAAATTCTAGTACCTTATTAGTGGATGTGAACTGATGCTTTCGTCTTCAATTAGCAAACCTTTTCAGTTAGGGTTGTAAACAAGTTGAACCAAACCAACTCATTTATTTTAACGAGCTAAAATGGTGTTTCAAGCTTGGCTTGTTTGCAAACAGTTTAAGCCAAGCCGACTCACAAGCTAACTTATTTATTAAAAAAGAGATTATGTGTGCTGCTCTCACAAATATTCATATATATTAAAAAACAAAATAATATTTTTTCGGTGTTGATAGCTTGTGATGTTCTTAAAAATATATTCTTTTTTTTATTTTTTTTGAACATCCAATTAATACTTTTTACGCCCGGTCACATGGGTAAAGCCATTGGCGAAATGCCACTCACGCCCGCGAACACAGACAACGCTAGTGACCCGCCCCGCCACAATTCCAGGGGAAACCCACCACATGAAAGGTCCAATGTGATAAAACCCTGTCCGCTTGGTACATCTTGCACCAAGTGAGACTCGAACCCATGAACTTCACTTTGAAAAACCATGGGTTGGCTCCTCCCAAACAATTGATCTAGGGCTCATTGGTTTCTTTCTTTTTATTAATTCAATTTTTTGTCTTTCATATTGGATTTTGCAAAATTTATACAATATTCATTAACGAGAAAGTTACAGAAGTACATAATTTGCATTTATTTTTCTAAGTAGACACTTTTTCTCAGTAAACATAGTAAATTATTATTTTCATTCTTAACATTTTGTTGAATTTGTCATTTCAATCCAAATTTTTTTTTTTGCCATTTCAACATCTGTAGTTTACCAAATATTGTCATTTTTATCCACTCAACTAACACCGTTAAAACTTCGTTGAATATGAGGGTATTTTAATCTTTTTCAACACCCTAATTATCCAACAAAATTAATCAATTAATATTCAATTAAAACTAAAAAACACATGAAACGACTAATGAGACCAGACTCTTCGATTTAAAAGCTTCGATTAACTCTAACCCATGTTGTTCGATTGAGGTCTGCCGTAGGATTTCAATTAATCTTCACGTTTTGTTCGAACGTGTATCGTTATTTGATTGAGGTCTGTTGTGGGATTGAGGTTTGTTGTTGACATGCTTTATTTGATTGAGGTCTGCTATTGTCACATTGAACGTGACAATAGCAGACGTCAATTAAACAAAACGTGACAATAGTAGACCTTAATCGAACAACAGTACACGTTCAAACAAAACGTGAATATTAATTGAAATCTTACAGCAAACCTTAATCGAATAACATGTGATAGAATTAATCGAAGCGACCAATCTGACGAGTCACTTCATGTGTTTTTTTAGTTTTAATTGAATATTAATTGATTAATTTGTTTTAATTGGATAAATAGGGTGTTGAGAAAGACTAAAATACCCTCGTATTTAACGGAGTTTAACGGTGTTAGTGGAGTGGATGAAAATGACAACGTTTAGTAAACTACAATGACTGAAATGACAAAAAAAAGTTTTTGGATTGAAATGATAAATTCAACAAAACATCAGGGATAAAAATAACATTTTACTTCAATAAAAGAAAATAGTGATATATTGAATGTAGATGGTGATTTACATTTGAGACGCAAAAGAATTAAATAAAAAAAATATTATAGGAGGACTAAAAAAATATAAAGAAAAGAATTACTGTAGATTACATAAAAATAAAAAGATAATAAAAACCTATTTTAATAAATATTTTTTAAATCATCTATTTTAATAAACTAGTGGGAATGCTCGCGCGTTGCTGCGGCTTCTTTCATGTTACAATAGCTTGTGTGACAGCCTTAATATGCTTATTCTCTAAACTATTCCGTTCAGAAGAAGGAGCGTACGTTGCAACAAACTATTGTGGTGATTTAATGCTTTAGAGCTTATCTATTTACGCAGACTTACCTTTAGCTGGCCGATACAATTTGAACAATATTATTACAAATTCTTATATTCTTCATAAAATTCATACAGCAAGTCAAAGTGAAAGCGAACTCACACTACGATTCAACTTCCTAAACCCCATCCCTCTCAATGATAAGAATAAAATCCAGTAATAGCAAAATCCTTCAACTTCAAACTTTAAGCAACAACCCTGAAAGTGTGCTAAATGGGTAGTGCAATTACTTGTTGGATGTTCTTATAAAATTTATATAAGGGATCATGATTTGCAAACAGACTACAAGATAAAAAGAAGGAAACCTAGGAACTACAAATACCTGTCCATTCATAAGTGAAAAAAACAACAGCAAGCTCAAAGTTCCATTCATAAGTGAACTACAAATACCTGTCCATTTATAAGTGAAAAAAACAACAGAAGGCTAAATGTAAATAAGTTCAAAAACAGCCCATGTTTAGCTTATGTATAAGGCTTGAAACATTGCTTGCAAATTCAAAAGCAATGATGTTATCATGCTGCTGTATTCAAATGCTCATGTGAAACCAATAACTTATTTACTAAGAGAATATATTAATTACCAAAAGAACATAAATGAACAAAAAGTTGATAGAGTTGTAAAAGAATTGTAAAATAACTTGTACACTGCGCATTACAAGTCATACACAATAGATTTTGACCTTTCAACCCTAGAATGCACCTGCAAAAAAATAACAGCAACAACCACAGTTGACCCTCTTCATCATTTCTAGACTGTAAGCTCACTATTTAAAAAGCTAAAATTAAACTTTGCTACTATCAATTCTAATTCAGATGAATATGTAAATAACAAAACGAAGTAATAAACACAAATAATAATTAACACTATCAAAATAAAGGTCAAGTTAATTGTTTGTTGCTTTCTTTAAGGAAATTGAATGCATTTGAAGGAGTAATTGGTCGGGAAGGTCAAAGTGATTACCTTAAACGTAATCTACATAACCAAAACCAACTTACCTGCGATTGGAGCACCCGCAAGTCCTTTTCGATTCCAGAATTTGAGCCAATAGATAGTCAACATGAGCTCCACTAATGTTGCCTCCATACAAAATAATGAACCAATTTCGCTAGGTGTATTTAGCAGTAGACGTGCCAAAAACGAATGAATCGGCGGATTTACTAAGTGGTTAAATACATATTTTTTAGTACATATCAAGTTGATCCGTATACAACTTTTATCATTATGCATATAAATTTAAAAATTAATAATTTAATTTTTGGATAAAATAGATTAGTAGATTGTATATAAATATATATTTAAGAGCATTTCAACTTTGATAAACTATTTTTAAGGGTTTCATAAGACACAATTTAACTTATTCTTAATGAATTGCACACATACATTATCACACCGTAAGAAGAACAAGAAAACCCTTAATACAACTCAAAATTAAGGTCTCATGAATATACAAGTAGAGAATGACAATTCTTTTGTAGTTGATTTGATGCGAATTTCACCATGAAGAAAATATTATCAAATACTTCTCAAATTTGAACTCCTAATGCAATGTTATGAGCACCTAAAGTTTGGGTCCCTACGCAATTTTTAATCAAATAGATAAGAAATCCATAAAATTAACCTTGCCTTGGCAATAATATTAGTATAAGCTGGTGGCCGAGCATTCACAGCAAGAGGCCTCTACGAGGTGGTCGTGATGGTTTTCCACCACCAAATGACCTTTCTTGACCTTGACCACCAGGAGCCCTACCTTGAACTCGACTTCTCCTAATAGTAGTTTGCCTACTTTTAAGAATATCATCAAACGACATATCCAACCAATGCAATTGCAAAGATATTGTGCGACCTTACTTTTGAGAGCAAAAATCATGTGGAACACCAAAAATTCATAAGTGAAATGGAGTCATTAGTCATGCATCTCCTTCCAATAACATAAACATAGCATAGTTATGCAACATGAAAATATGTACCAAAATTGACCATAAACAAAAGCTATATTGTAATAGAACCATCTATGAATGATTACATATGCGAAATCTTATTATAAAGACAATGATGCTAGAAAGTTTGATGGATGAAGGATTATTAGTGCTTTCTAATACAATTATACTTATCTACAAATCCTAAGCTTCCAAACTTATTTTTTCCACAAAGATACTAATCTCACATCCCTTGATCAGACTATGAATGGCTTCCTCCCTACCATGGTTCTATTCCTTAAAAATGCGTCTAAAAGGATTCTTTTAACATAAAACCCTTAAAAATAATTATATCATTATAATTACTCAAATAATACTAAAAAGGCAGGTTAAAAGGTTAAAACGTTAAAAGGCTGATGAAATAAAACTAAAAAAACCTCAATAGATAGAGTAGTTGCAAACCTTTACACATGCACGTGCTTTGTTTGGCTAATTCTATAACATCTATCCATTTCCTGTGAATCCATTTGAGGATCCTACACTCCAAATGCATAACATGATCAAAATGATATTGAATGCAATGATATAAATGCCATCTAAAACAAACGGGTCAATTTGGATTATACAAGTTTAATATGTCATAAGTCATCACATTTGTTTTAGTTCTTGTGCTACATTATCATATTAACAACGCATATTTCACATTATTTTAAAATGATTTGACCTGCTACCCAACCCATCCACCTGCTAGTTTGCCAACTCCAGAGAAAACAATAAACATAAATGCTCACCTAGTCACTGTCGTATAATATGCAGCCATCAGCAAAAGCATTGAGATTGATTCATAGCCCACCAGTCAATGTGCTTAAAAGAAAGATTCTATACTCACTGCCCACATTAATGAAGTCGTGGATCTATTATTGCATAATTGTACAGAATTAGAAATTACATATAGATAAGTAGAATCAACTAATTCTAACAAGATATATATTATATAACTTGGACACAACTATTTAGAATCATCAAATAGTAACTGAACCACAAAGCAAAACTTTTATGAGCTCTCCTTGTTGTCTTCTCTCTTCCAATTTCACACTACCATCCATACTACACACTTCCATACCCTTCTCACTGAAGTAGTAATGCTTTATATCCAAATTCTTAGTTCACTGGAAGAAAATTAAAACATGTTTACCAAAAGAAAACATGATTTAAAGATTTAAAAAACACAGATTTTAACATGATAGCTACCTTTTTTCGTTGTCTTGTCCAAGTCTATCATTGCTTGATCAAGTTAATTTGGAAGAATCGGATCCACGCCAGTTATAGCTTCAAACCATTCCTTTATTAGCATAAAGATCGACTTCAATAGCCGAAATTCATCTACTATGAGGGATTTGCCTCATAGAACTTGCATATATAAATGCAACCTGAAACCAATATTCTTATGAGCAATTTGTGCTCATAAAAAAAAACCCTAAAACCAAAATCTTATGAATATCATAGACACAACATGATAAACTTTATGTTCTAATGGATGCCAACAAGTTTCAAATCAATACATCTACAACATCCACAAACATATCTAAATACTTCATGGTAAAACATGTTTACAGAATCAAGAGCCAATATGATGGTGATGTATGTCATAATTCACATGAATAAAAGTATAACATATAATTGAGCTATTTCAAACATAAACTATGTTATTTACCATGTTGATGCACTATCAATAATCAAAAGAACCTTCCCCTTGTAATAGCTCAAGGGTACATCATTTCCATAGCTCAAGGGTACATCGTTTCCATGAATATCCTGCAAAATTAATTTCACAATTAACTTCAAATAGAAGACATACATTTTGTAACTAAAATAAAACCTAATTCAAATAGTACATGAAGTCTGTTTACATTATTCAAATTTGAAGGGAATTCAACTTTGATTTTCAATTTTAAAATAATTAGTCTTAACTAAGTATCTAGAAGATAAACATTAAACAATTTAGAGCTACAAGTTCGAACTGCTTGATCAAGTTAAAGAGTATTAAACCCATCAAAATCATACAATCATTATAATATGTAGTGAGAACGAACCTGGAAAGCATAGATTCGACGAGAGAACTTATGGGGTGAATTGAAGCTCATTTCTCTTTTAGAAACATTTAAAATCTATCAAGAACCCTTGTTATGTTACATACACCGACGATTGAATTGGTTCTGCGATTTAATGGAGTCGGCGATTGCACTGGAACAACGTTGATTGTATTGAATGGTGCCGGATGTCGATTGGAAATGATGATGAGAGAAGGTGAGCAGTTTGAAGCATTGAACGCAGGGTAATGGTGGAGAGGGATAACAAAAGGCGCGTCTTACAAATTTGAGTGAAATTATCATCTTGTCCCAAGGTTTTGTATTATAAAGTAGTAAAGATATTTTTTTCGCCCGAGAAAAAAACTCATTTTTTAGTTCCATCATTTTTCTGATTGAAGCATTTACTTTATGAGTACAATAAACTTTAATTACATGATTTGACTTGTTATCAAGCTAACTCATTCAATTCAGTTGTAGTTCATTTATTATCAAGCTAACTCATTTAATTCATTACTTTTTTAACGACGTTTTGAACTACCCCGATATCTAAATGAGCCTTTTTGAGACTAGATTTTAACCGTTTATACTGATTTTAACGCTACATGCCTGACTCACATAAGAACACCATCAAGAAGGAAACCTACCAATATGAGAAAACTATCTTAAGTTAAGATTTAAATCTGAGATCTAAAAGATCCCAAGCTCTAATCATCATTCTCATACCATTAGACCAGAAGGTCAATGGTTAATTTCTTACTAGTTCATTTTTTAAGCGACATGCTAGTGGTTAGTAACATCAAATTAATAATTATATCCGTTAATGTCAAGAAATTAATACTTAATTAGCCGAAAATTTCGGATTCGAATTCGGATAGCGTTTTTAAATATTTTCGAA
Organism: Flaveria robusta; assembly: GCA_025506415.1. NCBI lineage: Eukaryota > Viridiplantae > Streptophyta > Magnoliopsida > Asterales > Asteraceae > Flaveria > Flaveria robusta. Next base: position 16,891,571 of record CM046469.1, on the reverse strand, counting down.
TGTTCGATTTATGCAAAATATTTTTATAAAATGTATTAAATAATAAATATTACTTAGTATCTTTATAAAATTAAGTGTTGGAATCAACGAGATATACACAATATCCTCCGCTTTTTTATTGTGTAGTAGTGCTGTGAACATGAACCAATAATATATTACATGTGAATCATCACTTTATAGGTGAATCTTAAAAATCTAGTATTATCCAATTTTTAATTTGCATTTCTATTATCTTAAAGACCCATAAAATATTCGACAATAGTATATCGAGTAGTGTTTATAATTAAATCACATAAACTACACATAAAATAATTATAAACACCATGTCTAGAAGTGTAGAGCGTTGAGAATCTCAACTTGAGATTTATCAACTCCTTGTGTGTATGACGTACCTTCCGGGCTAGAGTCGTACATAAAGATAAATATAAATTACTTAAGTATGTATATTCATTAAAGATAAATATTTACTAATGTTACCTATCAAATAGATAATAAGTAAAAGGAGTTGAAAATATAAAGTTAGTAGCAATAAACACAAAGATGCATAAAGATAGAGATAAAGTGACTTACATGTGTGTTCACCAAAAATAAAGATACAAAAATAAAGTGAGTTGTAGGTGCCTAGAAAGCAATATATAAAGATAAATAGGTTATAAGTTACTTATAAAAAGTGATTCTTACTACAACAAACTTAAAAAAAAAATGACATGATATACAATATGAGTATTGTGATAATGTTCATAAATGTGATAGATGATGAACATTCTAAACATGCATCCAAGACAAATCTGTTACATAAAAGCTGGTTGCGTTTTAAAACACTTAACAGAGTTTAGTGCATACTCCTTGCACTAATAGTCATTTCATGTCAGGTTATTCATTATATGTCGGAAGCCTCCATGTGATAAGTAGACAACATGTAGACTTACGGTTTAAGATTAAAATATATCACAATAAAAATCAAGATCAAGAAATAAACCACGTAACATGATAACGTACAATAAGTCTCCTTACATAAACATACCATGATTGTAATAAAGTTTAGAAAAAAACCAAAAACAAACAATGAATGTGAAAAATAACATGTTTAACCGAAAAGGCGAAAACACACAATAAATGAATAGTATAGCGTGGTATATATTGTTTGTTTTAACAAAGGACTTTGTGTAATAAGTTATTAGTTTCATGTAAAGAAGGAATCATAACATTCAAATTAACTAGTGTTTTTAACCCGCCGCGCGTTGCGGCGACGTCGTATACTACGTGTAGACTAAAATCGGCCCACTCGTATAACTCAATGACGTAGACTACAATCGATCCCACTCGTATAATTCATAAGATTTAAACATGTTGATTTTTATAATTTTTAGCAATATTGTAAATTATTATATAAACGATTTTTACATTTGCCGTTTAAATTAATCTAACAACAACAAATATCTATACTACTATATAATAGAGAAGCCATGACTAGATTTGTAATTTTACATTAATTTTATTAAGATGCCATATGAAAAATTGCAAGCTTTAATGTGTAATGTCATAAGATTTATTCCTATTATGCCTCTTTTAAGCTTTAGATACTTGTACTCCATCATTTCCTAATTAAATTTAAGTATTATTATTATATTTAAGGTTATCTTAATCTATCTATATTTATACTACTATATAATATAATTTTTTGGACAACATTATAATTTAATCCCTTTTTAAGACACTTAAGAATAATTTTGTTACATTCGGTACAAGTAATTATGCATAAACAACTTGTTATTTTACAAATTTACTCATCTCTATAGTAATATAGATTTGTTTGATATCACATATTAATAAAAAAACAAAACAAAATGAGAGTTAGCACAATAAGATAAAGTTAGCGAAAGACACAGTCCTAAAAATATTTATACCCCCGCGGCACCCCGCGGGTTTCACGACTAGTTATTTTTATAAGATTCACTTATTGTAATATTTAAACAAAATAATCAATGTTTTTTTGACTTTATTTCCCATCTCAGTCTGACATAAAAGCAGATAACTCTTCACATGTATACACATTTTCAAAAATAATAATTAATGTGGTGTTGTTTTCAAAGCAACCTCGAGAAGGATGCTGTCTTTCATGCAAAAGCAGATAGAAACACCTGAAAAAATTTGAGTTTAAAACATCTACTCTCCCTCTCTCATACTCTGTCGCCACTGTTCGATTCCAATAGAAGGCTGGCTTACATCAAAACCCATAATCACGTAAATTGTTCACCCACATAAAATTACAAAAAATAATCTAGAAGATAATCAATTTAAACATAATAAAAATAGTAACCAAAGTCAAATTCAATACCTTTGAGCTGCTCATATTCATAAAAAAGAACCAACAAAATTTCAAATAATGACAATATACAACATCACCACAATAGAAATCAATAAATTAAACAAAAAGACCATTCAAATGCATCGAAACAGAAGATCTTCACCGAAACATACAACAACAGAAAGCAATCTAGCAATATTTTTCAACAAAACGCCCATTGTTCAATAAAAAAACATGTGTTCGACCTTTCATCATCAGCACCAAACTAAAAAGTGTAAAAATAACAACAAAGACCAACGATCAACACCAACAAATAGGCCTCGGATGAATCGTCACTCATCATCACTGACCAAACAACATAACCCTCATCTTCATTGATGGAACCAACCAATATTTAACAATCAATAGAGTCTCATTATCGCAACATTGGGGGTGGCGCTCAAACCCTATTCAATGTATACGGGTAATCGAAGAAAACAGACGAAGAAGGATATCGTGGCCGGAAACAGGAGACGACCGCCTATAGTCAGACGCCACCAAAGGCGGTCCGCTCGGACCACCTGCGGCATCCAACGTGGCAATCGCATCAAAGTGGAACAGACAAAAAAAAAGTGTCTTAGCCATCTCCGCCCACACAGGTCAGCCGGAGAGGACACTCTCGTAGTGGAAACGGTAGAAAGAGGCCCCTAGAGATGCCATCGTTACCTCCTCCCATATCTACCGTCACTTGATATGTGAAATGAAAGATATAAGTACATATATAAAGAGGGGAAAAAGGCAAGTTGTATCACATAACTTGTACCCACTGCATGAATGGTTGTACTTGTTACTGTTCATCGGACTGGTTTATTCATATTAATAATTAATATTATTTAATTAATAAGTTTATAAATAAAAAATTTAATAAAATTTAAACTTAAAATACTAAAAGGTTTGTAGCTAACAAAGTGATGTATTCCTCAAACAATTATAGATTCACTAGCTTTAGTAAACACGTGTATTACACGAGTTGAACAAAAAATTATTAAATATAATAAAATTTTATCAAGTATAAAACGATATTTTACGATAAAGTATAATTGAAATTACGTATATTAAGAACAATATGTAATAAAAACAATTATATCAACTTTTTAAACTTTTGGTTTAAAACTTTTTTTCCAAAAAAAATAATAAATATGTTGTTTCAAAACAAACCGTATTAAAAATATCATTTTTAAAAATTTTCTTATTATAAATTTTAATTTTAATTATTTTTTGTTTATAAAAATTAACTTTCTAAAAGTACTAATTTGAAAAAAGTTTGATGTTTAGTAAAAATTTCTTATTCTATAAAAATTATTTTTAGAAATAAAATTAATAAGAAGATCTTTTTTAAATTTATTAAAAAACTATTTTTGTTTCAGAAAAATTAAATAATATTATTAATAATTAAAGTAATTATTTAATAAGAGATATTATTTTATTAGAGTAGAAAAATTTTTAATACGCAAACATCAATATAGATTTAATAATAAAATTAAATACAAAATATTAATGAATAATAGTCAACACAATTGCAAGTGACATTGTCAAACACTTGACATAAATTTCTCCAAGAAACTTTCCTTTGCAATCACCCTAAGCCTGACTTCACCCCTACCAATACTCAGTCATGATTAATCAAAGACCCATCAAACCCAGACCCTTTTCATCATCATCAGCAGCAGCAATCTCATCATCTTCATCATCATCTTCATCAACCTCTTCAATCCCATCATCTTCATCTCTAAATCCCCACAAATCCGATCAAACCCTAGCCAAAATGGGCCGAAAATCCGTCCTCAAACCAACCCTAGCCACAATCCTCTTCCTCCTAGCCTTTTACGCCCTCTTCTACACCTCAATCTACCCCAAATCAGACCCCAATGTACCCCTTCTAACCAACTTTCAAACCCCTCAAGAAACAGTTCGAATTTACATGTACGATTTGCCCCGAAGGTTCACCTATGGTGTGATCGATAGCTACGAGATTGCTCGAGGTGGGAGGGGGAACCAAGATGTGACAACGCCTAAGTACCCCGGGAATCAACACGCTGCTGAGTGGCATCTGTTCGTTGATTTGAACAACACCAGGAGATCTGGGGCGTATGTCACTAGGGTTTCGGATCCTGATGAAGCTGATTTGTTCTACGTCTCGTTCTTTTCGTCATTGAGCTTGGTGGCGAACCCGGTTCGCGGTGGGGTGGCGCCGAAAGAGGGGTATAGTGATGAGGAGACACAGGAGGCTTTGATTTCATGGTTGGAGGAACAATATTATTGGAAGAGGAATAATGGGAGGGATCATGTGTTTGTGTGCCAGGATCCCAATGCTTTGTATAAGGTTATTGATCGTGTGAAAAATGGGGTCTTGCTCGTTTCGGATTTCGGGAGATTGGGTTCGGAGCAGGCGTCGTTGGTGAAGGATGTGATACTGCCATATTCACACAGGATCAATTCTTACAGAGGGGAGATTGGTGTTGAGAATCGAAAATGGTTGATGTTCTTTATGGGGAATAGATATCGAAAGGAGGTATGAGTTAGTTTCTGTTCGGTATAAGTCTTGATCACATAGCAGTTTAGTTCTAATAATGCTCTGTTTCTAAGAGCAAATTAGATCAAGAATATGTGTAGTTTAGTTCTAATTATGCTACTAATGTGTTTCTCAGAGCAAATTTAGGTGTATTCATCGGCTGAGTTTGTAATTTTGAATGTAGATATGCAATAAGTAATCTTACAAAAGATGTGATTAAACTTATTTGCTTTCTACAAGTTTGTGTACAAATGTCTTAGACTCTTAGCAAATGGATTTATACTACACCCATAGTCAGTTGCTACATCATTATATGCAAATTATGACACTAAGTATTTGAATTTCTTTCTGTAAAGCTGATTGGAGTTATATTTCAGGGAGGAAAAATTCGTGATTTGCTGTTTCAGTTACTGGAGGGTGAAAATGATGTTTTTATAAAGCATGGTTCTCAGTCAAGGGAGAGTAGAAGAATGGCTACACAAGGGATGCATACTTCAAAGTTCTGTTTACATCCAGCTGGTGATACGCCATCTGCTTGTCGCCTTTTTGATGCCATCGTGAGCTTGTGTGTTCCAGTTATAATCAGTGATTATATTGAGCTTCCTTTTGAAGATGTCATAGACTACAGGAAAATTGCTGTTTTTGTTGACACTGATTCAGCTCTAAAGCCAGGATTCTTGACCAAATTGCTAAGGGGAGTAAAGAAAGACCGGATTTTGGAATTTCAAAAGGAGTTGAAAAAGGTACTTACTATCCTATGTTAGTCCAACCTCTATTCTTAGTCTACTCATTTTCATTATAGGTGGCTAAATGCGTGTGTTGGGTATCTGTTAAAATGGATTCTAGTCAAAACAGGATTTTAGGTGCATTTTGAAATGGGCCGTTTGGGTTGGCCTATAACATTCTTTTGGTCCTTGATTTCTGTTACATTAAACAAATAATTAGTGTATGAAACATGATTAGAAAATTTGTATTATTTCAGTAATTATCTAGTTGTTTTGAACAAAAGGTCTAGGAGGTTTTATGCCTTAAAAATACATTATGGGCGACTTCCAATTCAGTTAACTCATTTCCTTGCAAAAAATTTAAATAAATTTACACGGATCCATCCATTTGTAAGTAAATGGGGAGATATTGCCATCTATGGTTCACGTAAATTGCATCTATAATCATTTCCCATTAGCTTTTTTTTATTTCCATTCATAGACCACATCATTAGCAAAATCTTCTCATCACCCTTTTAACAATAAGGAGTTGGTCTTGTTAGTAAGTATCTAAGTTTCCCTTTGATGACGACAAACTAAGAATCTAATGGAACCATCGTCATTGCCATCAATAGTTTTAAGGAATTACTGATCGGCAATGAGGTAATTTGGAAACTTGTGAGAAAAAGGGAAATGTTGTAATTTATGGAACATCACCAAAATGAAGTTTGAAGTTTTCTCATTTATTGTTCAACATAAGGATTTGTTTGGTGCCGGTTACCATGAACTTACAATTGAGGTTTAGAGATGATCTATGTGTATATAACAGTAGGGGTTTTCATAAACTATTATAAACCAACTCAATTGCTCAAACCAATGCTACTCAATTTGTTCCGCCAGTTTGAGATTTTACGGTTTGTTCCTGATTCTTGTTTGGCGGTTTAATGGTTCGACTGATAGTTTGGGACTTGAAACCAATTGTGTAATCAAACCGGTCGTTTAACTTTTTTTTATTTATACTTTTTTTTTCAATTTTGGAATATGTATGCCGCTATGCCATACCATCACCAAACTAGTAAATCTCATCCATAGCAAAGCTATGATGGGGTCTGGTTTTAGATTATATATGCATGTGTTATATTTACGAACCATTTCTTGTTTTAAAATTTGTAATGCAATCTAATGATTTTGAAAAATGACTTAAAATTATCAGTACAAACCGCCAAACCGTCTGACGTACCCCGCAAATCTGGTGGTTTGGTTTGTCGTCTTCTGAAACCATGTTTAGTTGTTTTGCATTTCGGCCTAGAATTTTCTTGATTGCTCTATATATTGTTGTAGCTGTAACCGAAGGTGGTGAATCTTATCATTTAATTAGGTACAACACTACTTTGAATATGATGCTTCAGATGGGACAGTAAACGAGATTTGGCGTCAGGTTTCTCTAAAACTACCACTCATTAATCTTATGATCAATCGTGACAAGAGGATTGTCCAGAGGCATTTGAGTAAACCAGACTGTTCTTGCATTTGCTCAAACCAAACAGGGATACACTCATCATTAAAAAGATAATGCCCCTTCAGGCACGCAATTTCCACGTAGATTTTTATGGTTCTGGGCTCATTAGCATCAGACTCCGCATCTATCAGCAAGGTTCGTTTTTACTCAGGATGACGAGGCTATAATTTCTCGTTCCGGCTGTCTAAATTAGTCATCAAATCTGGTAATATGAGTTTTAGTAGTGCCTCTGTTCATCCATTTGATATAGATGAGAAAGTTACTAGTTATAGGTCTAAAGTTCTTGTTGTACCTTTTTTGTAGTTCAGTCATGGAAGGTTTTAGGTTATAGGTGTCGGGACGTGCCAAATGTTGACAGAATACATTATTAATATTTTTTTGTAAATTTATCAGTTTTGAGGGTATTTTTGCTCTTTTCGGGCTCGATTATGTGGTGTCTTGATGCCGGGAATATGAATAGATTCGCGATTCTTTAAGTCTGTATGAAGCTTTATAAGAGGAAATCCAAAATCTCATTTGAAAATTTAGAGGAAACATTTGAATGCCACAAATTGAATCATTTAAACTAGTGTAAAATGTGTTCTGAACAATTTGTTAATATCTATCTGTCTATCTTGTAACATATGAGTATGTTTAATTATATATATTATAATATGTATTATTTTCTTTGGTCGGTGGCTACAGAGCCACCGTACCAACAGCTGAGCATAATGTACAACTTTCAGCAGCACAAGCCTGATTTCATGGTCCCTCATAAAGGTGCAAGTGATGAAGCTAGAAGTACATGTTTTTGATGCAACGATTGAGATTGTATCTGTCTCCGGTGGATTGTTGGATCGCGAAAGTCGCCGCTGCCGGAGCTATGGCAGCGGCCCTAATCCTCCCCATCGCCTTATCCGTTTAAGAACCGCTAACTAGCATCACAACCACTTAATCTGCGAGATCTTGCACTTGTAGTCTCCAATCTAACAATCACCATCGGAGGTGAAAAGTCTATCTTTTGGTAGTTGTGCTGACCTTCCATTATCACATTTTTTCATTGTCGGACCTTGAAACTTCCTTCAACGACACCATTTATGTCATTCTTTGTCGCCGGTCGAAGATCTAAAATAGATGACACTGATGTGGGTGTGGTGTAGGTGGTGCTGCGGTGATGTTGGCGATGGGAGTGAAGTCGGAAGAGAAGATATGGGGGAATAGTTGACGTTTTGAGAAGATGAAAGGGTAAACAATATAGATATAAAAAAAATTAAATGCATGTTAGATTTTCCGGAAGCACATGTTCTGTCTTTTTTTTCAAAAATACTAATAAACTATTCTAATTTCTTTATTTTTATTTTAGCGTACGATAAAATAAAAATTATATGAAAATAACAAACATAACATTTCTTGATCATTTTTAGTAAAATATAATACAAGTTGCACATGTTTCCTGTTTAACATTTATTTATTTAAGGTTTGTATTTTAAAATTCAATTTTGAATGTTTAGACTATTATAATATTTACCATATAAATAGGAAAAATAAATTGGTATTGTTATGTGTAACATGCAATTAAAATGGTTATTTGATTGTATAATATTTTACAGATTGCTTGTTTTAGTAATATCAATATCTAAAATCATGTTACCAAAATAACTAAAACAAATACAACTTACAATACATTCATATTTTTATTTAATTAATTCTTATGATTTCTTTTATTTTTATAAAAACACATAATAATATTTCTATTGCGTGGCGAGAAGCCCCGCAGCAACGCGCGGGAGCCTATGCTAGTTTAACATAAAAAGTTATGAAAACCAATAATCTATAGAATATAATAAAAGAAGGTTTTTCTTTGTCACTTGTCATACTCTTAAATAATCTTTTTGACACATGTCATTCATTTAGACATTATGAATTCATTTTCCCTCCAAAAGGATATTATAGTAATTTAAACAATCAAACTAATTTCTCTCTCTTAATAAAAACTAAATTTATTAATTGATACATTTTTCTCTTACATCTAGATTTTTTAAAATCAAGCTATGTTTTTAAAATAAACTTTATTAAGAAAATTAAAAATCATATATTTTTATTAAAATAGAAAAAATAAAAAAACAAAATTTTTATATAATATAAAATTTTCTAAAACAGTAAACCTTTTTGAAACATAATATATAAAATCGCTTCTTTTTTAAAAAAAATTATAACCTTTTTGATACAAACCTTTCGTTTTAAAAATCATATCTTGTTATTCAAATGTAATTATAATCATATTTTATCTTCAAACATAATTTTATAATTCATAAATTTTTATTACTAATTATTTAGTATTTTATTTATTCAACCCGTATAATACACGGGGTACTAACTTAGTTTTATTAATATTATTTTGAAGTGCACAGCCTGATTGTGATCAAATATCAAGAGCCACCTTAACCTCATTATGTTGTTCTACACTTCCAGAGTCCATTATACCTTGTTGGTTACTTTAAATCCCTGTTTTCTTATATGTTTTATGTATATATCTCGTACATACCATTTTTAAAGAGGAACAAACATTAGTGATCCTAAATGGGTAGTTTTCGTCTGTTGACGGATATGTTTGACATACGTTTTTGCATGTTGACACGAACACGGCTCGTTTAGCATGAATTTTATTTTATTTTTCATTTGTTAGTACTCTAGCAAATTAGTACTCTTAATGATATTTACAACACTAATGCAAATGTATATAAAATAATTGCTAATTTCATGTGTATCATTCAAATTTTGGCATAAAGTACAATATTAGTTTGTCATTAAATACAACACAGTTAAACGTATCAACCTACCGGTAGATTAACCAGAGCATAACTCATTGAGTTAAATGTGTACGTGAGGTTCAACTTGAAACCTTGGTTTATAAAATGCTCCTGAGAATTGAGAGGCACAAGGAGGATGACATGTAAAAATAACAATAGAGATGAAAAGTTTATGAAATATGGTAGATCATGAAAGCGCCTGAGAGCCTTGGGCGTCACATCTTGGTCACATTTGATCAAATAGGGTCTAAATTGGGGTCTATAGGAGGATGACATGTAAAAAGAACAATAGAGATAGAAAAGTTTATGAATGATTTACTTAACAGAAAAACTAAAGGGAAGTTTGAAATCTTTTATTCGGTCAGAAGGTGGTGACCGGGTAAGGGGTTGTTTCAAAACTGACTGGGTAAGAGGAAAAATATGCGTGGGTCAGTGGTGTCGGACCGGGTCAGACGCGAAAGAGTGAAAATCAAACACAGCGGCCAAAATGTCTGACCGGGTCAATGGGTTAGACATTTTAACCGGGTCAGAAGCAAATCAAACAGCCCCAAATATATGAAAGAGATTGAAGCATGTAAATTTTGGTTGTATATTAAAGAACGTCTTGCTAGTGGTCTAGTGGAGCTCTAGTCTCACGACTCGACTGCTGCCTTGCACTTTTCTAAACCAAGTCCGACACTCACTTGAACTTGTTTATCCAAACCTGTAACTTTATATTACAGTGATATCTAATTGAAAATCAAACTCCTAGCAAATAAGTTCCTTGACCTAGGAGAACACTATGACAAGTAGTACAAGAAGTTCATTACCGGCTTCTCCTATTATAAAATCCATTTTCATTCTTATCGTATTTTAATATAAACTAAAATTTATTTATACTAATAAAATAAGATTTTTGAAGGACACATGACACAATTTTAAGCCTCTTAAATTTTATTTTTTTTTTGTTTTTCTATCCTATTTAATAATCACATTAACTAGTGATGATATTATTTAATTCTTTTTAGATTAACTTTTTTTATTATTTTAAAAAAGAGTTCTTTCTATAAATACAATTTTTAAAGAAATATTTTATTATAATATAAGAATTTTTATAAAAATAAAAAATATTTTAAAAACTGTTTTAGAAAATTCTTATGAAACAAAAGTAATTAAAATTCAAAGTTATAGTAAGAAAACTTTTTAAAATGACATTTTTTAAAAACGGTTTTTTTATTAAACAAAATGTTTAAAAACCAACTTTTTCTAGAAAAAAAACAAAAAAAAAATTAAAAACAAAGTTTAAAAAATGATATCATTCTTTTATTACTCGTACATAATTTGAATCATATATTATATCAAAATATTGTTTTATAATTCATAATTTTTTGTTAATAATTGTTTAATATTTTATATAATTCAACCCGTACAATAGACGAGATAATAACCTAATATTTTATAAAGTTAAATTTCGCTTACTTCATTCACTTAGGGGTTTTCGATTGTTAAACTCATATTAGGAGTTATGAAGTATAGCATTTGCGAAGGCTAATGCATCAACGTTTTGGTGAGGGATGCCTTTTCCAAGCACCTTAATACCAAGCAATAGGGGTGGATAAAAAAACTAGTTCGGGACAAAAATCGATAAAAAACCAATACAGTTTGAAAATAAAGCCAATTTTAGCTAAACATGTTCCAGTCTGATTTAAACTGACGGTTTATAACGGTTTGGCAGCTTAACATTCAAAGATCATTTTAAAACTGGTTTAAATAAAAAAATCTGATTAAACTGATAAAAAATATTTTTTTAAACCGATTTCAAAAAAGGTTCAAACAGGTTTGAGAGGTTTGAGTGTTCATTTATAAAAAACCAATTTATAAACTGAACCAATTTGAAAAAAAAAAACGATTTGATCACATAACAAAAAAAACCCGATCCGGTTTAAAAACAAAACTAGTTTGAAAAAAAAAACAGCTTGTAAACCTCTACCGAGCAAAGCCTTTAGTAATTGTCATAATTAGAATGGTAAATGTCATTTCTCGCTTTCATTTCCATGCTATATTTGTTAGAAAATAGTAATAATATAATTTTTTTCCAACTTTTACCAGTGTTTGTCGTCATTTATTAATTGATTATGGTCATCATAATTACCTATCGGTAATACTCATTTGTTTAGTAGTTATGTGTTAGAGTGTACGATACCTACATATCTAAACTCTAAACATATGTGATACTCTCAATCAAGTCATGTATTTGGGTTAAAATCCGTTAATAATCAGATGATAGATAATATAGTTAAACTAAAAAAAAAGAGAGAGAGCTATCTAGCGAGTTACTTGAACCGGAAAGTCACCTAACCCGAACCCAACCACTCATCTTGCCTAAACAACATGTCATTGTTGTTCATATAGTTACATATAAACAAAAGGTTCCATCATTACGTTTTTCTTTCATACACACACACACATACATATTATTATTCTCAAATAAAAATAAAACTAGCAAATGAGATCTAGGTTATAAACAAGACTAAAAGTAGCTTGACTTGTGGTCTACGTTTAACACGAGTCCAACATTACAAGAGAAGTTATAATATCTTTTTCTAGTTGTCTTATCCCACCCCATCACCCACACCAACTCATATTACTTAAAGATACATACTACCATCAACTCACACATACGTTGGCTTGTCATTCTCTTAGCTTTGATGATCCATATACAACCATATCTTCATATTCCCCCCCTCATTCCATTATTCTTCTCCCAAAATCTTCACGTCATCGACGCCTTTTCATGGAGATCAGACAATATTCCAAGTATGTTTCAATTCTCAGTTTCGTTGCGAGTATAGTTTACTCATCACTTTATGTTAGTCGTAGTTTACAACTTTCGGTTCTCAGTTCCATTCATCTTTCTTGAAAAGTTAGACCGACAGGATCATTTTGGTACGAAGTTTGCCACCTTTATGTGAGCCATTTCGTCAAAAAATTATACTCAAATGTATCGTTTATCGTTTGTGACATCTGAAGGGGTGTTTGTAAATATATTACTCTCGCGATTTAAGTAGGGTGGGATCGTTCTTTTAAATAGAGTAAATATAATCTGGAGGTGCACGTACCCTAATTAGGGTTTTTTCGTTTTAACATGCATGCATTTGTCACCTTGATCTTGATTTTTGGGTAAAAAATCAATATAATAATTAAGTAAATACTTTTTTAATACAGCAATTAGATCGTATCTTACTAGCTACATGAGTTATGGTAAAAGACATTTTTGATCAACTATTAGGGTGCTAGGTGTTTCTATATTAAGTATTAGAAATATAGAAACATTTTTTAAGTACCCGATTGTACGCTCCCACCACCCTTATAATGGTTAGATGTAAATATATATATATGAAATATATACATTTTTTACACCATAGTTAAAGAAAACCTAGGACATTTGTATATGGTTTTGCTTTGCTCTCAGAATATTTTATGGATAAAGTTTGGTAGGTGAATGAAAGTGGATGTGTCGAGTTGAAGTATGTACCGAAATGTGGTTGGTGAAAGAAATGTCATTATTGATAATGGTCATTTGACCATATTTAAAGTACTATAATGATGATAAATTATTATTATATATAATACATTTTCATATTATAATTAAATAAGTATATTTTCCGGAATAGTTGTGGAATACTTTAATTTTTATAATATTTGTTAAATTACCAATCGTAAACGTTTAATTGGAACCTTAGAACAATATAAGCTTCAACTTACTTAACATCTTTCAGTATACACGATCAAATAAAAACGCTTCAACCATAACATGAAAACATATTTATTAAGCACAATTAAGATAGATTGAACAGTGTTAACATTGTTTCGTTTTTGTCTGAAAACAATCATATCAGCGACGAGATATGCAAAAGAAGGATTCAAAGAAGCAAATCAGAGGAGGACGGGAAGCCAATTCCCGTCACCATACATGATAAAACCGGCAACTGCAAGCATAATCCATCAAAATCAATGCTACTAGTCGTCATGCTAGCGACTCTCATTGTCATCACTTACGCTCTAAACAGTCATCGTCACCATGACAACTACATCCCTCATGCTATTTCAATGTACTGTAAATCACTTTCACTTTTATAACCAGTGGCAAAATCAGAGAATTTATATTGACTGCAACTAAGTATTAACGTGCACATGTGTATATGTATATTATTATTCATACACATATACACTTCAATATAATGCATATACTAAGTATTAGTGTGTACATGTGTATGAATATAATATACATATACACAAGTATATGTTAATACTAAGGAGTCCGAGTCATGTTATTCTTAAAAAACAAAATCAAATTTTCTATATAAAAAACTAATAAATTCTGGTTACCACAGTGTCAGTGGACCTTGTTGTATTGTTCTGGTTCCGCCACTGTTTATATTGATGTTTTCACTCAACTTCATCATCAATCTTTAATAGTTTGATTTGATTATCTGCAAACAGGTGGAAATGGGGTGGTAAGATTGATCAAAGATACATATCACATTCAAAAATCAATTGGGATGATGTATCAAGTGTTATAAACATATTATCTGCTAAAAAACAGATCCATGGGATTGGATTGCTGAATTTTCACCAGAATGAAATCGGCGAATGGAAGACGCGAATTCCGCTGGTTAACGAGGACCAAATCGTCGATCTTGTACTTGATCCCGTAGATAAAAATGTGACGTGGGATACGTTGTATCCCGAATGGATCGATGAAGAGCAAGAAGAAGAAGTCCCGTCCTGCCCGAACCTCCCGAAGCTCGAGGTACCTCGGAATATTATTGATCTGATTGTGGTTAAGCTTCCTTGTAGAAATGAGGGGAATTGGTCAAGAGATGTTGCTAGGCTGCATTTGCAGCTTGCGGCCGCTGGGCTCGCTGGTTCGTATAGATCTAACCGCCCGGTGCACCTGCTTTTCGTTACCGATTGTTTCCCCATCCCGAACCTGTTTCCTTGCAAGGAACTCGTGGTTCGTCGGGGGAACGTGTGGTTGTATGAACCGGATTTGAAGGTATTGCGTGAAAAGATTCAGTTACCGGTCGGATCGTGTGAACTTGCATTGCCTTTCAAACCTCGAGGTTAGTTTGATTTTATACTGAAAAAAAATATTGACTTTATCTCCTGGGATAGAGGTAAGGTTTTTATTTATATTTAATAAAAATGTGTTTTTCACTAAAAAGATGGAGATTACATTGGGAATGCTCGAAAGGAGGCGTATGTGACGATCCTACATTCGGCTCATGTGTATGTTTGTGGGGCGATTGCCGCCGCACAAAGCATACGGATGTCAGGTTCGAATCGTGATCTTGTGATACTTGTAGACGAGACCATAACTGATTACCATCGAAGTGGGCTCGAGTTGGCCGGATGGAAGATTCGCACGATTCAACGAATAAGAAACCCGAAAGCCGAAAAGAACGCGTACAACGAATGGAACTACAGCAAGTTCCGGTTATGGCAGTTAACCGATTACGATAAGATCATCTTCATCGATGCCGATTTGCTCATTCTACGGAACATCGATTTCCTATTCGGGATGCCCGAGATCTCGGCCACGGGTAACAACGGGACGCTGTTCAACTCGGGCGTGATGGTTATCGAGCCGTCTAATTGTACGTTTAATCTTCTAATGAGTCATATCAACGAGATAGTATCGTATAACGGAGGCGATCAAGGGTACTTAAACGAGATCTTCACTTGGTGGCATCGAATCCCAAAGAGTATAAACTTTTTGAAAAACTTTTGGATCGGCGACGACGAAGAAACTAAAGAGAAAAAAACTCGGCTTTTCGGGGCCGACCCGCCGGAGCTTTACGTACTCCATTACCTAGGGCTAAAACCATGGTTGTGTTTTCGCGATTATGACTGCAATTGGAATTCAGATATATTCCAAGAGTTCGCGAGCGATGTTGCTCACGAACGGTGGTGGAAAGTACATGATGCAATGCCCATTCAGTTGCATCAGTTTTGCCTGTTGGAATCAAGGCAAAAGGCGCAACTTGAGTGGGACCGACGAGAAGCCAAGAAGGCGGGGTTTAATGATGGGCATTGGAAGATTAAGATACGGGACCCGAGGCTAAAGAAGTGTATCGACAACTTGTGCTCGTGGAAGTCGATGTTGAAACACTGGGGCGAGTCGAACTGGACCGATGATCAGAGTTTTCCAACACCACCTGCACTTACTAAACTCAACATCGATTGATGTGTGCTTGTAACATCGATTGATCAGTACATGTAAGTTCATAAAGTTGATTGATTTTTTGTATTTAGTGTTTTGATTTTTTAATAATGTAATTTTAATGTTTAATGCGAATTTTTTTTTTTTTTTGGTCGTCTGTTATGTTTCTTGTTAGTATTGGTCCATCATCTACCCATATAACCAGTAGGTAAAGGTAAGGTAGCTACTATATGTAAAAAAAGGATTTAATAAATGGATTTATATATTTAAATAAGATTCATTAAAAAATTAAGTAAATGAATCACTTTTAGTTCTTTTATGTGAAGATATCAATGTCTTATATCTGAATATCTCCCCTAACATATTAAGCATGAGCAAAGGCTCACTTTATTGCAAATTATAGAGTGGTTCTTATACAAACTCACTTATGCTACCATTACCAATGGACGCTCGTAAGGCGTCCGTGGATGAGAGAGGATGATTGTCAGCAGACGCATGGAGAAAGGGTAGCAAGTGTCTGTAAGAAAGAACCCGTCTATTAGAGACGGAGTCTATGTGTGAGAGGGGAGGTGTCCATGCATATATATATATATATATATATATATATATATATATATATATATATATATATATGAAAGTGTGAATTTATTTATAAACCGTATGAAGAATGGTAAGTAGCAACATGTTTTTGAGTAAGGTGGGAGTTTCATTTGTGAAATGGTGGAGACACAAAAATCATGAAAGACCAAAATATAGATAAAAAAAGATAACTGAAAGTTGGTTAATAGAAAAAGTAATTGCTATATGATAATCAACTTTCATATATAATTTATTGAGACTATTTCATCTAGAAAGTTTTAACAAAATTGAAACAGATAAAAGATGAGTGGAAAAAAAAAACTTTTTTAAGTGATTTCAATAAACAAATTAGTATGAACACGTGCGTCCCCGATGAGACATTGTGTTTATCCCATATATCATACTAATATATACAAACATATGCGTGTCTAATAAGACATTCTGATAGTAAGTGATTAAAAGGTTGGAAGTTCAAATCCAGAAAAATATTGTATGTGAATCTATCCTAAAAAAACTTGAAATTGTTATTCAATCTCTCTAGTAGTTCGATCGTTTCTCTCGATCATCATTGTCCTAAATTAATTATAGTGAACCTTAAAGAGAGAAATTATGATAAAAAAAAATGACTAATTTTATCAAACTTACATCCCTTATTTTCAAATTATTTATCGAGCCAATTATATCACATATGGCCAATTTTTTTAAAACCATATAAAAATAGGGCAATTGCATATGTAACCTTATAAACCTTGTTAATTGCATATTTACCCAAATTAAAATCAAAATTGCATATATCCCCTTCCTTAATCTATTTTATTGTATATTTACCCAACTTAAAACTAAAATTATATATAAACATTTCTTTAATAAAAATAATATTAATTAACTTATTTTGATATTTTATAAAAAATAAACTATAGGATGACTATTTTACTCATGACTATTTGTGATTGTTTTTGTAATAATTTGTTTGTTCTATAACAAATTAAAAGTTTGATATTTGTATTGCATTTTATTATTGTTACTTTAAAAACTTGATAAAAAATAAACTCAACATAAACGAATAAAATTATTAAAAAAAAAAGAAAAAAAGTTTAAGAAACAACTAAAATTCATTAGCAAAAGATGATTAAAAAACATTAAAAAAATGTAAAAAGAAAAAAAAAAACAAGCTAAAAATAGAAGAATATGAAGTTAAAAAATTTAAATAAATCAATCTATAATTTATTTTTAATAAAATAAATCAAAATAAGTAAATCTAAAATTTTTTTCATTAAGAAAAGGGATATATGCAATTTTAGTTATGATTTGAGTAAATATGCAATTAAAAAGATTAAAGGAGGGGATATATGTAATTTTAATTTGAAAATGAGTAAATATGCAATTAAAAAGATTAAAAGAGGGGATATATGCAAATTTAATTTTGAATTGAATAAATATACAATTAAATTAATTTATAAGAGCATATATACAATTGTCCCTATAAAAATCTATTGAGATTTATAACACGTGTATCACAATATTGCTCTTAATGCTTCAATTATTCTTAATATTATAGCAATTTTCATGTAGATGTCATTTTCTAATGTCACCCAAATATATAGTGACAACTTTATATAAGCTACATCTAAAATTCTTATGTGATTATGAGACCGATAAACATCGTAGATATATCACATTCACTTAAGGGGAATACATTTACTCATAATCAACTATTAGAATCGAAAAAAAAAAGCTCAAACATAAATGAGACAAGCTCGAGCTTAGTCAAGCTCAAGTTAAGCTCATTTACACCCTACTCACGAGCACGTTACTGAACTATGTACCTGGGTCTAGCATCTTCATTCCATTAGCTTCTCGAATGCAATGCTTGCATCCAAGAAGCAGGATCTTGGGTGAATATCAAACAATGCCCAAATGATAACAAAAAACACTAGTAACTCAATAAGCCAGCCAGTAACCAAGAAACTTGTATTCTGGACAACTTAACTTTTAAAATCATTAACTATGATATGTTCTGGTAGATTAAACAACAGCTTTATCATAATTATCTTTTCTGATGCAGAGGAACCATGTATATAACAATTAATTAATTAAATACATCAAGATTATTACAGTACAAATATACATTACTGAACAGCAAAACAAACACCCATAGTGATCCTACTACAACTTTGCTAGATAGAATGCACCACCATACTCATGATAGAAATGTAGGGCATGATGATGTAATAGCAAGCAAATAAGCATCACCCAGATCTCAAAAACCTGCCTGGCACACCGAAAAAAGATCATCATTCAGACGCTTATATCAAAACACCATCCAAACAGACAATTTGCATTCAAAACCAAGTCTATACAGAAAGATTGAATCAATCAGGCCCTTAATTCAATCAACACTAAACAGTATGAATCAATTTGTTCCAGATCCTTAGATTTAATCAACACTAAGTACCATGAATCACTTTGTTCTAACAAACACTTTCTTAAGTTACAATAAAGACTCTGAACATGCATGCCAATCACCTTTATAGTTACAACCTTGACCCACTGCATTCCCCCTCACTATCATCATTTCAAGCATGAATCAAGCAAACAAATTTTCACCCCGAAGGGGGGAAATGATAGATCAATCATTAAAAAAATATTGAAGGAAATGCAATGTAGTAACTGTAGTCGTTCAACATAGAAGCTAAAGAATTCAAAAGGGATATCCAAAGAAACACCAATAATTAACAATAAACATAGATTGAGCTCCATCTTAAAGATTAACAGATACACAGAAGTACAACACAATCAGAACAAGAGTATCACAATAAGAGCCTATTCAAACACAAAGCGATTAACAAGACGTATACCAATTCATTTTAGGTCATTACAAAAGGGCATCTTTGATTTCCAATCATCCACAAGCATTTGATCATTAAGAATTATTGGCATCATTGGATTGTACACAAGAAACAAATGAATGACAGATTTTACAGGGTTCTAACATGTGAAAATAGGAGCATAAGAGCAAGCTCACATTAACACACATAAAAGTCTACTCATAACAAAGCATCAAAATTTACAAATTTGAATTCGGTTCTTTTTGGTTATTCATACAAAAATACAACGAACATAAAAGCTAAGCTCTCACCGTGGCAAATTTAAGTGCAACTATTCCAAGTTTTCCATCTGAATACTGCTTTTGAGAGGCACATACTCGCCAAGATATCCACCCAAATGATCATACAAAGCATTCTTATCAATCCCTTGATGATGATAGCTTTTGCACACATAGTAAAACACACTCTGAACCAAAAACCCAACCAAATTCACAATCACAAGTACTCCAACCAAGAACCCACCCACAACAATCCTCGAAAAAACGCCATACGAATACTCCCCACCGTGCACCACAATCGCCCCAAACAACCCGTTAATCGCACCACAAATCACAAGGTACACAAACACCAAAACAGACCCCATCAAGGCTCTTCCTTTGAGTATCTCAAAGCTCTTCCTCATAGCTGCAAACCCATAAACAGGCTCAAGAACCGAAATCACACTAGCCAAATGCCAAAGAGCCGTGATGTAGCTATGCACAACAAGAAACAACAGAAACACAACAACCAAAGAGAAAAAGAACAAAACAAAATTATGGGTATCGATCGCAATAAACAACAGAACAACAAACCCTAGAAACACAACATTATAAACCACCATCGTGAGACCCACCCACAAGAACGTGATGAACAGGCGTTTGAAGACAGAGGGGATAGCGGACATCGTGGAGGAAAAAGACACAGGCTTTGAGGTGTACAACGATGCGACGGTGAAGACGACAGCAGCAGTGGATAAAAGGGAGAAAACGAAGAGAAATATGAGATAACAGAACTGAAAGACGAGAAGTTTGGTCCATTGGGAGGTGTGAGAGCCGTATTGATCTTGAATTTGGGTGATTAGAGGGTGAGTGAAGAGGGAATGGGCTAAAATGGCGAAAGATAGAGGGAAAATTAGGGTTAGGGTTATGAGGTAAAAGGTTTTGGGAGATTGTTTGGGGATGGCGATTGATTGCTTGAGGATATCTGATGCAGAGAGGAATTGAAGCTCATCTGGAGGTAGATCCATGGAGGATTGATGTGTGTGTTAATGGGAATGGAGATTTAGATCTGATTTGGGTACAGATAAATGGAGGAAGAAGGTAGAAGACGGTGAGGTATGTAATATGTTAATGTATGTATGTATTGTTCATCTCTTTTGGCAAATAATATTATTATATTTGTTTTAAGTTACATATTCTTGACTTGAAGCATTAGCAAGCTTTTGAAATGATCATGGTAACTGTTTAATTTTATATACGTTGATTGTTAAAATTTGTTTAGCTAGATGTGATTATGATAAATTTGGATTTGTAAAAACTAGTACTTTTGATAATTAAGATTAAATTATTTTCGATCCGTTGCATAGCTGAGGTAGAGTGACGGTAACACGGTGGATATTGCACCACTCCAATAATGTTGTCGTGAAGTTGCCACGTTTGGGGATGCGCACGTGATTCCGCGATGCATTTGATAATATTTCCAAAAAAAACTAACCATTTTAAAAAGTGTTCTTTATATGATGGTTTTTGTTTAAAGAAAAGTTTTATTTTGTTTATATACTATCAAGAGGATTAGCCGTCAAAAGTATCTATCCGACAATATATCTCCCATTTCACTAGTGGTATAGATAGAACTCTTATAAAACCTGTAGTTTTACAAAAAAAAAGAAAGATGTGATGTTTCATTTTAAAGTTTGCATGCTATTGATAAAATTAGTTTCAAATTATGTTATTTGAAGTTTATAATAAGATTTAATATCAAAAGATTGAAGCTTGATTAGGGGGGGGGGGGGGCTTATCCTATCATATTTTACAAAATCTTATGTCATATCAAATAAACACCACATACATCAAAAATCATACCACATAATTATGGGTTAAATATTTCCTAAAAGAATTAGTAATTGAAGATCTCACATAGTTGATGCAGACCTATACAAGTTATTCAAGTGGTATCGTATGACTTCACATTGCTTGTCGGAGAGCAAAATCCATTAACTTGGTTTTGTGATACTAATACTACCCAATTTTGTTTTATCTCTATTATCATACCTTTAGAGTTAATAATTTCACACAACGAACCATTGAGCTTAATTACTTGTTGTTGTTACTCTTTAGTTTTACGTTAACGTATATCCTATAGAGAAACTTAACTTGGACCATTGATTGATTTCTACGTTTCGTTATAAACCTAATTGCTTGCTTTCAATTACATAAATTAATAGTTCAAACCACACTTAAACATATAAATTCTCATTTTTTAAAAAAGTTCTTTACCAGAAACAATAATATATCCAATTACACGCCCTTGATACATAAACTATATATATTCTCACCACCCCTATAGTGTGTGAGAAATATATTAATTTCGATTTGAGCCGTATACTATGCTTACAATTCTACCATATATGTCTTTTTCATTCTTATTTTACAGCAAAGACGCTTATAAACTCCCCTCAATTCCCCGTAGTAGTGATTCCTATGACTTCACAACGATATCGTCCACCACAATAACACTATCCACAATTCATTCTTTTCATAAAATTGGATTTTGCCCAACTATCCGTATTTCCATTGCGTATGCTCGAACCAAAAGTTTTATATAAATATATATCTCCATGCTATTAACTATTAATTGTTGTATCGTGCCAATGAGCCTTAGATCAATTGGTTTGGGAGGAGGCACCCCATGGCTTTTTAAAGTGGAGGTCATGAGTTAGAGTCTCATTTTGTGCAATATGCTTCAAGTGGGACAGAGGTTTTACCACAATAGGCATTCGGGTGATGGGTTTCCCCTGGATCGGTGGGCAGGCCAGATCATCAGCGCTGTCTGTGTTTGCGGCAGTGGGTGGTCTTTCGTCATTAGGTTTACCCCGGTGACCGGGTTTAAAAATATTCGTTGTTCATTAAAAAAAAATTGTTGTATCGTAATGCTTCTCTATAGTCTATATCTACTACCTCAAGGTTAATAGAACCAAACATATCATGGCAAGTGGTGTGCCGAGTGCCTGCAACCAGAAATACGAGGCGTTACTCGGGTGCCACCGTCGGGTCCCTAGCGGTCCGTCCCGTGACGCCGCCTGTCGCCACCTGAACCGTTCACTCGCCGAATGCATGATCGCCTTCATCTGCCCCGATGAATCAGCCGCCGTTAAGACCCTTTGTGCCAACAAAGGAACCGCCCTTAAGCGATCTCAATGCCAACAAGCCCAGATCTCTCTAGCCACCTGCATATCCTATCATCAGCATCCGTCTTAGCACTTTCAAACCCTAATCCCCAATTTCTGATTCACCATCGAGAGAACGTGATGGTTGGAGGTTTTAGCTATTTCCTAACTTCATGTGGAGTATGTTGTAGGTATTGATCTAATTTATGGCTGAATTTTGATCTAATTTATGAGCAGAGATGGTTAAGATGAAGAACATGAGATTGGTATTCTCTTTTTTGATTGAAGAATGACTGTAAATGATATTAATGTATGTACGATCTTCAATTTATCATCTTACTTTGGGTGTTCAGGTAATAACCATGTAGAAAATGTCATCAACATTTAATTTATAAGCATTTGTTGAGTAACAGAGGCTTCGTGCTTCTGCTTTCAGGACACTGTTTGTAACACCCGGACCCTCGTTCCACCAATATTGTCCGTTTTGCTCACGAGTATCTCATGGATTTTCTTTTGGTTGCCCACGGATAATATTGGTGGTACGAGGAGCCGGATGTTACATTGTTTATTATTTGTGGACAAATGGAGTAATGTGTGTATCTGCTATAATTGAAAGCATGTACATATTGTTGATGTGGTATTACTATCTATGTGCTTTTGGCTATTAAAACTGCTTGTGAGTTTCAATATTAACAAGACACTTAAACTTTAAACCTTCATGAGCTGTGGTTGTATTATCTTTACTCGTATCTCCCCTAGATTTCTTTGTTGTTTGTAGATGACGTTTCTGTTGTAGAAAATATGATCCCCTAAGGAGAACCTGTAACAACTCGCACCATATTGATAGAAGATATAAAGTTTGAATACTGACTGTTAAGGATTAAACTGCAAACAGTAACTTCCATCATGGGTTTATGTCGATTCAAAGGTTACTAGGTTGATCTACAAGTTTGGTGTTTCAGAAGAAGATAGATTAAGAAAAGAAGCAGTGTTTGTTTTAAGAATACTTTCATGTGTCTTGGCCTATCATTTCTTTGTTTATTTTCCTAACATATCAATCAATCTAACTTGCTTGCTTGTAATACATATAAGAAAGATGGATCGCGCCTCATTTGCTTTTTATTTTCAGTGTTTTTCGAGTGTCCTTGATCTTGAAAGCGGCTTTGTAGATGGTTCTCCAGTGACATACAGGTCAATGCAATTTAAATCGTTTAAAGATGGAGCCTGTTGCTGCTATCCTGACAATAATCCTTCATCAACAGATGGCGTAAATGGGGTAAAGTGTTACACGAGCAGCTTTCTTGTTACATTCATGACATAAGCGAGATAATTAGCTATTTTGTTGATTTTCTAGCTAGTTGATAATTGAACCAGTTGAATATAAGTTAATGACGGGCTAAATTAAGCCTCTGAAATCATTTTACAGTCATTGTCAATGTCTATTGGGAGTCGGGATGTAAATGTATTATTATTTTTTACAGTAAATATACAAGTATAAGCCACTTGGGTTAGCCTAGTTGTAAGAGGCAAAACCTTTTTGATGATGCACCCGTATACAGACTGGATCTGACTATACCCACACATGTTCGAGCTTACGGTACACCAACCACGACTAAATGACTTGTTTTCAAGTCGCAATTTAATATAACACACATTTCAAAGCAACTAATCAATCGTTATAAACATTTCAGCCCCAACAACAATTGAAAAGGAGTTTGGATCACAAAGTCACTTGAATAAGTTATTAGTGTGTAAGACGGCTTTGAGCTTCAATATCACGAAATCAAGCATTAAGGACCTCTATTGTTACTAATACACCTCTTTATTCCCTCCATATGTAAGATTCCATAATTTCCAAATTACGTTTTAGTTAATTTATAACTAGATTTAGCAAACCCGTGTAATACACGGTTTGAACAAATAAAATATTAAACATAATACTCTTTTATCAAGTATAAAACGATATTTTACGATAAAATATAAATGAAATTACGTATAGTAAAAACAATATATAATAAAACAATTATATCAACTTTTTAAACTTTTAATTTAAAACTTTTTTTCCCAAAAAAATAATAAATATTTTGTTTCAAAACAAACCGTATTAAAAATAACATTTTTAAAAATTTTCTTATTATAAATTTCAATTTTAATTATTTTTTGGTTATAAAAAATTAACTTTTTAAAAACACTAATTTTAAATAAGTTTGATGTTTTGTAAAAATTTCTTATTCTATAAAAATTATTTTTAGAAATAACATTAATAAAAAGATCTTTTTTAAATTTATTAAAAAAACTATTTTTGTTCTAAAAAAAGTTAAATAATATTATTGATGATTAAGGTAATTATTTAATAGCAGAGAGAATCGAAAAAATGTTGGTGATAATAAACGTGGTGCCGCCACGTATCACCCAAAGATGCTTTTTTATTAAAGTATAAAAATTCTTTAAATGGTTCAATTTTCAAAAATCAATAATCTCCCAAAAGTATAAATATATAATATGATATTATCATCACTTACAAAATGAATGTGAACACAATATATAACATGAAACAGTAAAAAAAAGTATAAAAATTTAGACTCCAAAAACAACAAGGAGCTAGCTATCAGAGCCCCAATTTGTACGGAACACCTGAATCTTTAACCCACTTATCCCCCTGAATAAACGTCTTCACAGTGAACTTACTCGCTACCTTACTCGTTATAAACCTCAGCCCTCTCCAACGAACCCTGTTCTTCGTCGCCGCACCCGCACCATAGTTCCCGAACTCCGCGTAAAATATCGTGGCGGGAGCCGATGTCCCGACCCACGGCATCCACCCTTTCGGGTGAATGAAGCCTCCCATCATGTTGTTAAGGTAAACCGTAGTCGAATGGTTCTTCCACGGGCGCCCGAGGAACGTGTTGATATCACTCAGGTTCCCAAATGGCGAAATGTTGCAGTTGTGGATCGAAATGCCCGTGTTTTGGTTTGGGTCGAACCGGCCTTGGGCGGTGATGGTGTTTTGTTGGCCGGTCATGGGTCGTCTTGGGTGTATTTTGCAGTTTTGGAGGACAACTGCTGAGTTACCGAAGATGAAGTCTACTGTCCCGTAGATGTTGCATTCTTTGTAGAACTGGCGGTTCGAGTGCCCGTAAAGAGAGTCTTGAAACGCGTCGATGCGGCAACGGTGGAAGATGGATTGGTCGGCTGTTGACATTAGTGCTACGGCTTGGTGCTTGGCTGCACCTGCGGTGTTGCGGAAGCCCATGTCGCGGGCTATGAACCCGCGGCCGAACACGGCTGCACCAGGAATAACTAGTTAGAAATGGGCTTGTGAATGTTATATAGTCTAAACTTGAACTTACCGAAAGTTGCTGACTTGAACGTTGGAGTGCCATCCACCACATTCAAACTTCCTGATACGATCGTCGAATCCATGCCATCGCCGATCATCATAACATTCCATTTCGGTTTTTCAACCCGAACGTTCTCAACGTAAACTCCCTTCTTAACATAGATCACAAATCTCTTCTTGCTCTTATCAGGAACCACCTTCAAAGCATCAGAGATTTTCTTGAACCTGCCTGAGCCATCCTTAGCCACCACCACATCCGCTTTGATTTGGGCTGGTTGTTTTGTCTTCTGTAGCAGCTTCCGGTCTTTCCCAGACACCCATTCGGGCATCTCATCGCGTGCTGTCGTTAAGCTCATCAATCGTCTCCTTTGGTTGTAAGAACTCGCGACGCTCGAGAACCCCTTTATGATAGCAAGGCAGTTGCTTGTTAACTCACTTGATGTTTTAAGGTAGTTCTGAACATTTTCTTGAAAACTGTCTATGCATGTTTGCTGGTATGTGCCAGCAGCACTAACCCATGTCATAAGATCATCCAACAGCGATCCTATCGATTCCAAACCGACATCAGTCGATGATGACAGTGTGTCGTTCAGATGATCAACTGCAAGATCCAGTAGTTCACTGCAGTTCTTGAGCTCCGAAAGTGTAGATGCTTTCGACAGCTCGTTTATCGCGACTACAACTGAGAGTTTGAGTAACTCATCAGGCTGGATGTGGGTTGAATTCACTAGAGGAGACAGTGAGTTGTAACATGTATCGGGGTACAACGTCGTGTCACAAACGGCTTTGATGGACGCCAATGCTGATTGTGATCGCGATCCATCGCCTTTGTGGCTGTGGTTTTTGCTCTGTGTAGTTCCCACAACTGCTGCGACTACGACGATAACAAGAACGAGTGACGATACTGCAACAATGGCGATTCTTTTTCGCGTTTTCCTGCGTGCATCGAGTCGCATTTGATCGGCTTCGTCTACTTTCCCGTAGGATTTGAGGGAACTCATAGCTTATGTTTTTGAATTGTTTGTTGTTTGTAAACTGTTGTTTGTGTATGTTAAAAATGTTGGTGATTTATAAAGAAATAATTATAAAGAAACATGAGATACGTGCAAAGCATCATGGGAATTGGAGACACAAGACATGGTTCTCATGAACATGAATACGAGTTATTATTAATTAATATTATTAAACAAGACAGAAGTTGACTTTGGTATTTTACATGAAAATAACTCGTTTGTATCCTATAATATTGATAAATTTGTTTGACAATAGTTGTGTGTTTTATAAGATTTGGACACTAGATATTTATTGGTCATATTATCTTCTTGTAATATTGATACACTTTTAGTAGTATTAACCATTTTTAGGGTAGGATGGGTGGCAAAATACTTCTCCCCATACTCTTCTTAATAACATCAAAGATGCATTCTTCATATAATTGTCATCTTCAAGTGTTTATCGTATGTTTTTCTATTGAGATAAATTCATGTTTCTATCAGGTGTTTAAGGTACTTTTTTTTCAAAGTCAACCATTTGACTTGTCAAACTGTAACATCTTGAATTTTTGAATAAAAACCTGTTTTAAAGGAAGTATATGAGGATTTTGGTTTTGAATAAAACACGAGGACCAAAGGAGAAAATGTGAAAGTTGGTGACCTAAAAATGGCTATAAAAGTAAGGGAGTCATTATACATATAGAGCTTTCACCACCTCTGCCCCCCTTACATTTACTTCCGCAAGAATCATTCCAAAAATGTATATAGAGAAAGCTTTTGGTTCTAGAGAAAAACTGTAAATATTCAAGCAAAAAATAAGAATTTTCCTATGTAATTGTATGAATCTATGTTAGACGAAGTATATTAAAATGAAAGACACTGGTGTGATAACATGGGAAAGGGTCACAATAGCATGCGCGTATATGATTATACTAAAACCATGAATGGCTGAGATAAGCCAGATTAGGTGAGAAGCAAATGGAATCATAAATCATCCATATTTAGTGGAACGAATGTGCTATTTTTTGTTGAGTGTAGATTCAATGTTGGTAGCAACGATATTCAAAGTAAAACTAGGAGAAAAGATAATTTGAAAACTCAAATGATCCATTGAAGAAAAAAATTCCGTCCCATTTGGATCTGAATAAATACTTCTCGGGTAATAAAGTTCAAAACCTTTTGAGCTAAATTGTTTGATTACCTACGGTGACCGGTATATGTATCCTTTTCTTCATTGTCTAGAATTACCTAAAGAGAATCCTTAGAGAGCTTCCCATATATATATATATATATATATATATATATATATATCCAGTTTTCTTTCCCGTCATTATGAAGATATGGTGGACCTTAAAACAAGTATAACTATCTTTTACACCGATAGTCGAAAAAATGATTGGTGATTGAACATCTACCCCTCATGTCATGTAGGCAAAGCACTGCATTAACCCTACACAATTTTGACCCACCGAGTTAGAAAATCGTAGGTAGAATCGACCCAACTTGCAAGGTCAGGTATCATATTCTTTACTAAAATTAAATACGGAAAAGGTTGAACGAATATTAAAAAAAAAAAAAAAAAAGCTCTTAAAATATATAAAAAAGCAAATAAAAAGAAACATCCTGTCACAAATCGATAGAAAGAACTCAAGAAGTCATCGGTCTTGGATTTAATCGTCGTTATTCGTTAGTCGTTACCCCTAAGTCTAGGCCTCCATGGTTCTTCGCTTGTTCCTAAACCCCCCAACAATATTTGTTTTTCTTTTTTATTTCTGTGTCTTTTTCGGCCCAACGACAAAATAAGCCCAGTTACTAATCGTATATATCCAGCCCAGTTCACATTTATTTTTCCCACTAACTAATATATTTCACATAACTAGTTGCCTAGTTAAACTACTCGGTACGAATGGGTATTATTCGTGTTCGTTCATTAAATAAATAACTTGTTCATAAATTGATCACGAACGATTACCAAACATGATCTCTTGTTCGAGTTCGTTCATTAAAGAAATGAATTTGTTAATGAATTGTTCACGAACATAAATGAATGCAAACAAGGGCAAGCTAATGCACTCAAATATTCATGAACATTAATGAACACAAATTAATTTGTTTAAAACAGATAAATACAAATCATGATATATTGATCTTATAATTAAAATAAAAAACGTTATGTAATATCCACAAAATATAAATAAGTACTTAACATAATTATCTTAAACATGACTTTTAAATAAGTGAACACAAAAGAATGTTAACATATATATTATATGATCGAATGCTCACCAACATATATGAACGAACGCAACCAGTGTTCATGTTTGTTCGTTTAACTAAACGAATGAAATTTTCTTATTCGTGTTCGCTGATTTATAAACGAACTTCGGTTTGTTTACAGCTCTACTCAGTGAGACTCGCGTTTTGTAGCGGGCTTGACGTGTTGTTGCAAGGGACACGTTAATAATATTCAAAAACTTTATATAAAAGAAACAAAACCTTGGCGTAAGTACTTGTGTTTTTATGAGAAAATTAATAATATTCAAAACTTTATATATATATATATATATACATATAATAAAATCAGTAAAAAATTAATGTTATAAAAAAATTCAATAAATATAAGTCTAACCAACAAAATAGAAGAGTTTGAAGAAATGTAAAAAAAATAAAAAAATTAAGAAAAAAAAATCTTAAAACAAAAGAAAAAGTAGAAAAAGAAAAGAAAAAAGATTAGAAAGTTGAATTATATAATGACCAAAAGAAAGCAACAACTGCAACGTCTTGTACATGGTGCATGAGAATTTACACTGGTAGTAAACAGTAAGTAATGTGAGACGCGTTGATATTGATATTTGTTTTGTTATCTTTGT
This sequence comes from Flaveria robusta, assembly GCA_025506415.1. Taxonomy (NCBI): domain Eukaryota; kingdom Viridiplantae; phylum Streptophyta; class Magnoliopsida; order Asterales; family Asteraceae; genus Flaveria; species Flaveria robusta. The sequence continues at coordinate 16,861,462 of CM046469.1, read as the reverse complement.
CTCTCTATTGTGTTTATTTATTTATTTTAAGATTCCTAAAGAATTGTAATACTTTATAAAAACCATTTGCAAATATAAAATGGGTACTGTTATAATAAAAAAATTATTTAATTTAAAAAGTCTAAAAGGATTATGAGTTTAACACGTCTCTTTTATTGTATCAAAGGGAAGAGTATTTTGGTTATTATGTCAAATACGTCAGCTTATTATTTTGTAATACTTTTATTGTGTCAAATATCATTTCTTTATGTCATATATTTTTCATTATTGTCAGATGTGTTTTATGTTGTAAATAATTTTGTGTTATTTTTTTTATTTGTTTATAAATTATATAAACTTATTATATATTATTGTGTTTTATAATTAGAAGTACACAATGATGTTATTTTATCATCAATGTATTTTTTAATACTCATAGTATTCAAGATAATACAATATGTTATTTTTATCATTGTTATTTATAGATTATATAAATTATTGTTATCAATCATTGTGTATTACAATTAAAAGTAAATAATGATGTTCACTTATGTATTTTTCAAAACTCGTAGCATTTAAGATAACACGATGTGTTATTTTTGTCAATGTCTTTTATAAATTATATAAGCTTGTTGTCATCTAACATTTTATTTTAATAAATAATAATTTTATTTCACCAATGTATTTTTCAAAACTCATTGTATTCAAGATAACACAATAACGATCAAAAAACATATTTTATTATTGTATATTATGTTTTATATCATTTTGTGTTATTTTGTCATTGTTTTTAATATATTAAATTAATTAGTTGTTAATTCATCATTGTGTTTTACATACTAGGAATACACAACAATATTATTTCACCATTATATAATTGTAGAATTTATCACTTTGGAAAAACACAATAACTAACAAAAAAATACAATAAATTGTATTAAATACACAATAACGAGCAAAACTTATATAAGCTTAAAAACATTAAAAAAATATATTATATACCCATACTGTACTCGTTTTAAAAATAAAAAAAGGCTTAAATTATAATGTAATTCTTTTAGAAAAGTGATGTCTTATGAACGTTTAAAAAAATGACAGAACTTGAAAAAAGTAAACATAAATGGTTATACCTAAAATACTCATCTAACAAACTTTTTTTTTATATAATTTGAGCTTAATTATTGATTAAAAAGATTGATGAATGATATTACTTTTTACACTTTTTACATAAAATCATTTTGTTTAAACATTTTACCATTTAATATATTTTATAACGATATCATAAAGAAGTTTATAATTCTTTGATGCAAGAACCGTTTACTTTTGTCCATCTCATAGAAAATAATATTAAAAAAAACATTTTATTTTATAAAGATTTCAAATCTTTTTTTTTTTTTTTTTTTTTTGAGTAGTGTTAATTTTTAGTTCGGTAATTTTATATTTTTTTATTATATATTGAGTTTGTTGCTGCTTAAAAAATTTTTTTTCGCCCCAACCTTCTTATAAACTAGAGTAAATTACACGGATAGTCTCTGGGGTTTGCACATATTGCAACTTTAGTCCCTATTTTCAATAAATTATAGATGCGGGCCTGAACTATGTAAGAAGTGCACGCTGACGGTCCCTGACACTAACAAATGTTAAGTTTTTCTCTTAGTTTTTTTAAAAGACCAAAATAACCCTTCTTTTTTATACTCTTCTCCACACCCACCACTACCGCCTATACCTTGAAATCACCACCAACATCGCCGCCAACACCCTCAACCACCACCACCGTCGCCGCCTACACCCTCAACCACCAACACCGTCACCGCCAACACCCTCAACCCACCACCATTGTTATTGCTTGCACCATCAGATCTGAACAGAGAAAGAAAGTTGGCGCTATGCCTAGTGGTCTTAGAAGAGAGAGAGAGAGAGAGAGAGAGAAGAATCTCTGCCTCGGGGTGGACGATCGCGCCAGTGACGGCAACACCCCACTGACAACTGGCTCGCGATTCCGTGAGGGTAAGGGCTTGACCACGGGCTCAACTATCTCGCCGGCATGTTCTTGACGGAACCTACAGCGGTGACGCCGTTGATGACTGACGACGGGAGTAGCGACTGCGGTTGCTGCCGATGGTGGTTGGGGTAGGGGGAAGAGAGAGAGACTTAGACCAATAGTAGTGCTTGATTTCTCAAATAGTGGTGGAAAGGTGGTGGTGATGGTGATAGTAATGAAAATGAAGATGAAGATGGATGAAGAAGATGAAGATGAATATGAAGATGGATGAAGAAGATGAAGGTGGAGGAAGAAAATGAAGGGTTGGGCTGAGATGTGGTGGGTGGGGTAAGTTTGGTTACATATAAAAATTATTATTTTTTAAATTTAGGGGTATATTGGTAATTTTACATTGACTTAACAGAGAAACTTAACCTCAGTTAGCGTCGGGGACTGCCGGTGTGCATATCATGCATAGTTCAGGCCCGCATCAGTAATTTATTAAAAGTAGTGACTAAAGTTGCAATATGTGCAAACCCCAGGGACTATCCGTGTAATTTACTCTATAAACTAGTACAAACACATCCACGTTCAGATCTAACATATTAGTTCCACTCCAACTAAAAATACTTAGGCTGCGTTTGGTTGGAAGGAATGGAATGAAATTGAGAAACTATTATAATTTTCAAGTAAATTATGTTTGAGTGTGTAATGAAATATAAAACCCAAGGGAATGCTTCACCTCAAATTCCCTTGGTTGTGGGATTTCAAATTCCCTCTCTAGGTGGAAGGATTTTGAAATCCCACAACCAAGGGAATTTGAGGTGAAACATTCCCTTGGGTTTACTTTTAATTGCTCACTCAAACACAATTTTTACTTAAAAATTATACTAGTTTCTCATTTCCATTTCATTTCATTCCATTCCTTCCAACCAAACGCAACCTTAAATGTTTGAGAATAATAAGTTAATGACAGGTTCATTGCATATCGGTTAGGGTCAACTTCAAAAATAAAAAGTCTAACTCTCCATTAAGAAGGTATCCAATGGGTGTGGGTGAGGATTCGAAAGCGGAACGGAAGCTTTAGTTATTACCAGGTCAACCCTTTTTTATAATTAAACTAAATTCAGTTTTATAAAAATACAAACAAAAAATAACAATTTTTTATAATTAAACTAAATTCAGTTTTATAAATATAGAAGCAAAAAATAACAATAACAAATAGAATGCAATAACTTGTACTCCAAGCTTTAAAACTTAAAGCATGATTCAAGGGATGCACAAAATCGCAAAACTGATCCTAAACCGTGAAAAATGTTACAACTAATACCACTCGGTCCTCTTATCAAATACTCATGCTAACCATCACGCATAAACTCAGTGCTAACTTCATTAATTAGCAAAATTTATAATATGTAATAAAAAGTAAATTATATTTTTCCACCAATGAGTTTACTTTAAATTTCATTTTTCTTTTAAAAATAATAATAATACAACGCATCCCCTATGTTTGTATTTCGTCTTGGTTTATTTTTTTATTGTCTTTACATTTTCTTCCTTTAAGTTTACCTTAAACTTTTTAAAAAACGACATTTATTTTAATAAAAATAAATTAAACAGTGACAAAATCTTTTCATTTTACTCTAATAAAAAGGTATCTATGAGGGACACTAAACACTTGGTATCATCATATTCATTATTATCAAAATTTTCCCGATTCTTTCTCCTATTAAATATTTACATTAATTACTAATTATATTATTTAATTATTTTATATCTAAATTAATTTTATAAGTAAATAAAGAAATATATCTTTTTATTAGTGTTATTTCTAAGGAAATAAATTTTATAAAATAAGAAATTTTTCAAAAACACCAAACTTTTTTAAATATATTTTTTATAACAGTTTGTTTTGAAACAAAATGTCTAATTTATTTTTGGGAAAAAATAAATAAAAGTTTAAAAAGTTAATATAACTGTTTTATTACTTATAGTATTTAACCATATCTCATCTTAGAATATAATTTTATAAATATTAAATTTTTATTATATACAATTTTTTATTTGATCAACCCGTGTAATACACGGGTTTACTAAAGCTAGTACAAACATAAGTGATGTTTTTTTATTTCCTTAATGCAAGGATAAAAAATTAAATTTAGGCTAAACTTAAGGAACAAAAAATATAATTTACTCTCCAAGTATATTTGAAATATAGGTATATTACGGATATGTTGTCACTAAATTGGTTAATTTAATTCGTTAAAAATATGGCTTGCTTATTTTAAACAGTAGGTTATCTTTTGAGCGTCTAATAATCTAATCTTAAATCCACTTAATTTGCTTATAACAAAATCAGAATCCTTAACTTTTAAAAAAACCACCTATTACACACCTAGATAACATTAGATCAAATACCATTTATGTTTTAAATAGTGGGATATATTAGCATCCTTATCTCCTTAGAAACCTACATTTCAACAAACTATGCATGCAAACAAGACCGCACAACAACTGTTTTTGTGGACGGCAGAACTTTAATTGAATCGGCCGCTCTAGCAGAATGTTAGGTGCTAACTTACAATAATATCATTCTATTTAGATATTAACAAAGCATCACCGTTGACATATATGAAAGTTTAAAAAATAATAATCAATATTATAATTCATCCATCATTCCATCAACAAAGTTGATATAAAATGGGACTACACTACACCTCACATGCTAAAGGAAAGAAACAAAACACACCAAAGGAAGCCATCATGGAAACAAAGGGAATAATTCTTGGAGATTCACTTCTAGTTCCAAGTGTACAAGAACTAGTTAAGGAGCCACTCAAGGCGGTTCCACCGCGGTATATCCGACCTGATCAAGACTCTCCAATCGTGTCATCCTTGCCATCATCAGAGCCACAAGTACCCGTCATTGATATGGCACGCTTGTTGTCACAAGATTCGGTTCATTTAGAAGTTGAAAAGTTACACCGCGCTTGCAAAGATTGGGGCTTTTTTCAGGTACATGTACATGGTCACATGGTATAGAGTAAAGAAAGAACATTTATTTAGTGTTTAAATATTATGTACGTGCAGTTGATAAATCATGAGGTGAGTTACTCATTGCTGGAGAGAGTAAAGAAAGAAACACAAGAGTTCTTTAAGCTGCCATTAGAGGAGAAAAAGAAGTATGGGCAAAAGCCTGGAGATCTTGAAGGATTTGGTCAAGCTTTTGTTTTATCAGAAGAACAAAAGCTTGATTGGTCTGACATGTTTAGTATCATCACACTCCCCTCTGAACTTCGGAAGCCACATTTGATACCTAAACTATCTCATCCATTCAGGTTTGTAAACATCTCTCTGTATATGTATGTGCGTATATATTTTATTCACACGCTCACTAATCTGGTCCTAAACTGCACTATATGTTTATGATTGGACTTGAACTCTCACTAGAAGAAAGATCACAACACCTTGGTGACATTGGGTTAAATGCACTTTAATAAGTATGTGTATATTTGTTGAGAGATGCTCAAATACGAAATGTTTTTTACCTAAAAATGTTAAGAAAAATTTTAGTCACTCTTAATCGAGTCAAGTAAACTTCGATTGTATGCATTCTAGTGGCTTTTGAACCAGCTTGTTGACTTCTACTATCTTAGCTTTTAAGGTTTACGGTTTAGGATTAGATGAGCAGGTTCTAACACCATTGAAATGACTTCAATCGGGGTTCGTTTCACCCTTTTTAAAGTGACTAAAGATCTTTCTCAGTATTTTTATATAAAGATTATTTTTCTTTGTTACCTAATTTGTTCTTAGTTTTGTTTAATTAATTATTTAATGCTTCTTTTTTTATGAAAGTAATTTAATTTTGTTTCTTGATGTTTAACTATTTGTATTGCTTCGTTTAACCCGGTTTAACATGGTTATAAAATACTAAGGCAACGTATTTGTCTATGCTAGTTGTTTTTAGTTATTAATATTTACAAGTTCATGGAATATACTAAAAAAATGCAAAATTTTCAAGAAAAAAAAAATACAATGCAATTATTGAAGTGTAAAAACACTCAATATAATTTCATCTATAAAGATGAGTTTCTCGCGTAACGCGCCTTGAATTTCATATAAACATGTTGTATTTTGTGCATAAAATATAAAAAAAATTAAGATATAAAAATATATATAATTTGATGTATATCAATGCCGCCACACGAAAAAAGTTCATATAAACAACTATAAAGTCATTCCTATATTCAAAAATATTTAAAGCTATGGAAAATTTTATGAAAAGAAAAAATTCATATATATCACATATATATGAATGATATATATGAATGATGATAGGCTTTCAAGTTCTAATTCACTTTGTTGTTTCCGTTGACCCGATCCAAATCTAAGTAAATTTATTTTCAAATTTTGCCTTCTTAGAGGAAACATCTGGATTAATTCTTTTGTTAGTGCAAGTGTCATAAACGTGATTTGTACGATTTGTCTTACTTAATTCTGCAATTCTCAAAACCGGATTGGACGGGGAACAGGTTACCGGACTGGTCGACCGGTCGGACCAGATTTAAGAATTGAATTATGTCATAATTATATATACATTTATATTATATATAGTTATATATATAATTCAATATAAGGATTTTATATGTATATTTTATAGTTTTAGATAAAACTTAACAATAATTATACATCCAACACTGAAATTAATCATCCAATCTAGCTGTTAAACCCATTAAAAAAATAAAAAAATATATGAAAATCCGATCCGAATCTATTCTTTGTTCCCGGTCCAACCGCTAAACCAGTTCAAACCGATCGGTTCTTGAACAAGGAAACGAGTTGGGGTGGATCGGACTGGTGGCCCAACCGAAGCCCGGTCCGACCGTTCCGAATTGAGCCTAATAACATTGTAAACTAGGTTAGTACCCCGTGTAATATACGGGTTGAATAAATAAAATATTAAATAATTAGTAATAAAAATTTATGAATTATAAAATTAAGTTTAAAGATAAAATATGATTATAATTACATATGAATAAAACGATATGATTTTTAAAACGAAAGGTTTGTATCAAAAAGGTTATAATTTTTTTAAGAAAGGAGCAAATTTAAATATTATGTTTCAAAAAGGTTTACTGTTTTAGAAAATTTTATATTATATAAAAATTTTATTTTTTTATTTTTTCTATTTTAATAAAAAGAGATGATTTTTAATTTTCTTAATAAAGTTTATTTTTTAAAAAATAGCTTGATTTTAAAAAATCTAGATGAGAGAGAAAAATATATCAATTAATAAAATTGATTTTTAATAAGAGAAAAAAATTAGTTTAAGTGTTTAAATTATTATAATAATCTTTTGAAGAGAAAATGAATTGATGATGTCTAAATAAATGACATGTGTCAAAAACGTTATTTAAAATAATGACAAGTGATAAAAAAAAACTTTTTTTGTTATATTCTATAGATTTGTTATGTATATGGAAACATTGACTTCTAGCCCGAGGCGTTATCCGATACATATGATAATGACAAGCAAGTCAATTGTGGAAACTAACAAACATGGTCTTGTACTTGTATATTTTCGAATCTTGATGGGTAGATACTTAATATATGTCATGCAATGATGTCATGAGTGTTACAAAGTTCATAACCTGCTTGTATGTATTTCTCTTTATACATATGATGCAACCCGAAAACAAAAGCCCGTTTTTATAAGGTGTGTTGTTTAAATATGAGTATATGACGGGTCGAGTCAAAATCAGAAAACCAAAATTGGATACCTAAATACGAAATTAACTTCTAAAAAGATACGTGAATTACCCATATTAAATGCTAATTTTAGTAAACCCGTTTATTATATTGGTTAAATAAAAATATAATATTAAATAAAATAAAAATTTATTAACTATAAAATGATATTCTAAGATAAAATACAATAGAAATTAAATATGAGTAAAGACAACAAGTGATAGACAATGATATTAATCTTTTTAAATTTTTTATTTTTTATTTTTTTTGTTTTAAAAAAAAATAATCTAAATTTTTTTCAAAACAAACCGTTTTAAAAAAAATATCATTTTCAAAAATTTTCTTATATAACTCCCAATTTAATTATTTTTTATTTATACAATTTTTAGTTTTTAAAAACATTAATTTTAAAATATTTCGTATTTAAAAATTTTGATGTTTTAGAAAAATTTCTTATAAAAATTTTTTGTTTCTTTTAAATAACGTTAATAAAAAAAATTCTTGCTTAGTTTATTAAAAAAACTAATTTTAATTTTAAAAAACAAAATAAAATTATTAGTAATTAATGTAGTAATTAATAGAAGAGAGAAACGGGAAAATTTTAATAAAAATAAATGTGGTGGTAACATGTGTCCAGGGGCGGACCTAGGTGTGTGGCTGGGGGCAGTTCCCCCACGTAAAATAACTTTTTTAGTGTTACATGTAAGTGAAAATCCCGAACGCACCCACTAAATTTATGCAATCGCCTCACTTATGCCCCCCATTAAAACATTTCCTGGGTTCGACACTTCATGTGTTACCTTAGTTGCCCTATTATTATAGTAGAAAGATTCACGCATTTTTACAAATGGAAATAAATGAAAGTATGAAGTTGAATAAATCCTATAAGTGTATCAAAATGACAACATTAATATGTTTATTGTCCATCCATTTAAATGACATTATTGTTTTTCACTCTAACAACTATGAGATTTGAATTAACTATTGTAATGTTATAACTAACATAGGGATGCCATAGAAGAATACTCAAAAGAAGTTGAGAAGGTAGCCTTGAAAACTCTAAGGTTCATGGCAAAAGCTTTGAAGATGGATGAAGAGGAGATGAAAGCATTGTTCTCCAATGGACTCCACGCGATCAGGATGAACTACTATCCGCCATGTCCACAGCCCGAACAAGTCATCGGCTTTACCCCTCACGCCGATGGTAGTGGGGTCACGTTTCTTCTTCAAGTGGATCAAGTAGAAGGTCTCCAAATAAAAAAGAATGGCATTTGGATCCCAATTATACCACATCCCAACGCTTTCATTGTTAATATCGGTGACGACATACAAGTAAGTTAGTTTTTAAGTTAGTTTTTCTCTCTAAATAATAGTTTGAATTTGTTTTATCTGATATTATCATATGTGATTGTATGTTCGATTTGAAAATAACACCTTGTTCACTTCTAGATCGTATCCAATGGCGAATATAGCAGCATTGAGCATAGAGCGGTCGTGAACGTAGAGAAAGAAAGGATATCAATCGCCACGTTTGTAAGCCCGAATTTAGGAAGCGAGATAGGACCTGCTCCGAGCCTCGTGACTCCTAAGACACCGGCTAAATTTACAAGGATAGCTTTCATTGATTTCTTGAAAAACTACATGTCAAGAGAACTCAAAAGCAAAAGTAACATTGATCAATACTATATATGATTTCCATCTCTCAATAAATTATGTAATATTTATATAGCTACTTGTACTATTATAAAGTTATAACTATTCTCACGTGGGGTTCATGTAATTTAATTATGGGATTTTTACATCAATCGTAAACTCAGTGATGACTTCATTTGCAAAATTTATAATATGTAATGTAATAAAGAGTAAATTATATTTAATTTCACTATTCGTCTTAAAAAAAAGAAATAATAAAACACATCCCCTATGTTTTTATTTCGCTTAGTTTATGTTTTTTATTGTCTTTACATTTTTCTTTAGCTTACCTTAAACTTTTGAAAAAACATTATTTATTTTAGTAAAAATAAATTAAACATTGACAAAATACAAACATAAGTGATGTTTTCTTCTTATTATTTCCTTAGTTTAAGGATAGAAAAATTAAATTTAGGCTAAACTTAAAAAAACAAAAAATATAATTTACTCTATGAGTATATTTGAAACATAGGTATATTACAAATACGTTGTCACTAAATTGGTTAATTTAATTTGTTAAAATATATGGTTTGCTTTTGTTAAACAATTATCTTTTAAACGTCTCATAATATAATCTTAAATCCATCTAACATGTCTACAACAAAATCTGATTTCTTGACCTCAAAAAAAGAAACCACCTATTACACACCTAGGTAACATTGGATGAAATACCAATTATGTTTTAAATAGTGAGATATATTAGTATCCTTGTCTCCTTGGAAACCTACATTTCAACAAACTATGCATGCAAACAAGACCGCACAACAACTGTTTCTCGAACATTTTATGGACGGCAAAACTTTATTGAATCGATCGCTCTGGCAAAACGTTACGTGCTAACTTACAATAATATCATTTTATTTAGATATTAACAAAGCATCACTTGTCGTATATGAAAGTTTAAAAAATAATAATCAGTATTATAACTCATCTATCATTCCATCAATAAGGTTGATATAAAGTGGGACTACACCACACCTCACATGCTCAAGGAAAGAAACAAAACACACAAGGAAAGAAACAAAACACACCAAAGAAGGAAGCCATCATGGAACCAAAGGGAATAATTTTTGGAGATTCACTTCCAGTTCCAAGTGTACAAGAATTAGTTAAGGAGCCACTCAAGGCAGTTCCACCGCGGTATATCCGCCCGGATCAAGACTCTCCGATCGTGTCATTCTTGCCGTTGTCAAGGCTTCAAGTACCCGTCATCGATATGGCGTGCTTGTTGTCACAAGATTTGGTTCATTCAGAAGTTGAAAAGCTACACCGCGCTTGTAAAGATTGGGGCTTTTTTCAGGTGCATGTAAATATAGTATGGTCACATATATAGTATATTAAGACATGCATGCATTTGAAGAACATTTATTTAGTGTTTAAATATTATGTGCAGTTGATAAATCATGAGGTGAGTTGCTCATTGCTGGAGAGAGTAAAGAAAGAAACACAAGAGTTCTTTAGGCTGTCATTAGAGGAGAAGAAGAAGTATGGGCAAAAGCCCGGAGATTTTGAAGGATTTGGTCAAACTTTTGTTTTATCGGAGGAACAAAAACTTGATTGGTCTGACATGTTAACTATCATCACACTCCCTTCTGAACTTAGGAAGCCACATTTAATACCTAAATTGTCTCATCCATTCAGGTTAGTAAACATTTCTCTGTAGGTATGTACGTATGTACGTACGTATGTATATATGTATTCACACGCTCGCTAATCTGGTCCTAAATTACACTATATACATATGACGCAAATCGTAAACAAAATATTCAAAGTGTACAACCTAATTGTATGAGTTTCCTTTTATACATATGACGCAAATGGTAAACAAAATATTAAATAGTCAGAACATTACATCAAGCCCATTTTTATAAGGTGTGTTTAAATATGACAGGTCGAGTCAAAATAAAAAACTAAAATTGTCTAAATACGAAATTAACTTATAAAAGAATGCGTGAATTACTCATATTAAATATTCACGTGCTTTTACATAAGGAAATAAATGAAAGTATGAAAGTTAAAAACAACCTATGTGTATCAAAATGACAACATTAATATGTTTATTTGTCCATCCATTTAAATAATATTTCTGTTTTTCATTGAACAACTATGAGATTTTAATTAACTTTCGCAATGTTACATCTAACATAGAGATGCCATAGAAGAATACTCAAAAGAAATTGAGAAGGTAGCCTTGAAAACTCTAATGTTCATGGCAAAAGCTTTGAAGATGGATGAAGAAGAGATGAAAACATTGTTTTCCAACGGACTCCACGCGATTAGAATGAACTACTATCCACCATGTCCACAGCCCGAACAAGTCATCGGCTTTACCCCTCACGCGGACGCTAGTGGGGTCACTTTTCTTCTTCAAGTGGATCAAGTAGAAGGTCTCCAAATAAAAAAGGATGGCATTTGGATCCCGGTTATACCACATCCCAACGCTTTCATTGTTAATATCGGTGACGCCATACAAGTAAGTTAGTTCTTTCTCTCTTGTTAACAGTTTTTTGAACTTAAATATTATCATATGTGATTGTATGTTCGATTTGAAGATAACAACTTGTTCACTTCACTTTTAGATCGTATCCAATGGCGAATATAGCAGCATTGAGCATAGAGCGGTCGTAAACGCAAAGAAAGAAAGGATATCTATCGCCACGTTTGTAAGCCCGAATTTAGGAATCGAGATAGGACCTGCACCGAGCCTCGTGACTCCTGAGACACCGGCTAAATTTACAAGCATAGCTTTTGTTGATTTCTTGAAAAACTACATGTCAAGAGAACTCAAAAGCAAAAGTAACATTGATCAATACTATATATGATTTCCATCTCTCAATCATTAATAATGTAATATTTATATAGCTACTTGTACCATTACAAAATTATAATTATTCTCATGTGGGGTTCATGTAACTAAAGATACCCACCGGCGCATTGCGCCTTTGACCACACCATAGGTGATTATAAGGCTTAGAATTTGCGGCTCGTTGGGGCTACAAACTGTCAATTACCACGTCAAAACAACAGTCAAACCTATTTTTTTTATTATCATAGCTTATAAATTATCATGAGAAATTCTAAATTCTAACTAATCAGAGGCCTTTGTGAAACCCATAAAATAATTCTTCTTACACTTGTCACAATCGCACCAAACTTAGATTTGGGTTTACATCAATGACATTCACACACAAAACCCATACATTCTTGTAGAAGCACATGCATAAAAATCAATCTCAAACAAACTTAATTTCAGCATCAATCGACCAACGACAATCACCATTGTAGCATGTTATACATGATCAATAATAATAATGTCGATAGCCAAGTGATGCCTCGAATGAATTAAGAGCCATAATCATTTGCATAATCGTAAGAGGATTACCAATATCTCCAACAACATAAAGCGTAAAGCAAGAATGTATCAAAAATTCATATAGAGGATTGCCTCAAATGCAAGAACAGAGAGCTAAACCCAATAAATACAGATTCAAAAGTAATGTATGCAACAACATAAAAAACATTGTTCAAAACCCAAAAAAATAAAAAAATAAAAAAAAATCATTCATCATCTATTAAAAATCACGCATTGCGACCCGGCCAACATCACAGAGTAACAAACATCCTCCAAAAAAATATAGGTTTTTAACTGAAAAGGGTCTTTCCGATAAACCAAAAGCCACCGTCATCAACAAACCCAACAACAAAGAAGAGAATGTTACAAACAAACACCGTATAGGCGAGGCGAGGCGAGACGGGGAAGGACAACGTCGCTCTCTAGTCAGTCGATTTGTTTCCGGTGACGCCTACAGAGGAATGCAACCGTTGGGTGATAGCCATACGTCGCCGTTACAGGCGCTACCAAAGGTGGTCGGTAGTGACCACCACCAGCGTCCAACCAAGGCGGTGGGCGATGACAACCTGTGGCGTCCAACGCAACCATCTCAAAGGGGAACCAACAAAAAAAAGCATCAGACGGCGCATCTACCGATGACAGTCGGATACCCCACTGGCCGGCTCTACCAACTGCCCTAAATTCCTTCTTTGCCATCGCCGTCAACGGAGGGCTGCCGGGTGGAGGCCATGTGTGACACCCTATGTTTTCAGGTTAACACCAATCTTAATTTTCATTTAGTGAAACTTTTTTTTTAAGTAAATTGAAATAATAATATTTGTATTATTATCCAATTAACAACCTTAATGTGGAAAAGAAAACTTAAAATGCTTTATTAATAACATTTAAATTAATCAACTTTTTATCAACTCTATCTCAAACACCCCCGTAACCAACTCCCCTATCAACTCTCTCGGCATCTTCCCCTCTCTTTAACCTACCGACGCACCCACCGAAACCCTGTTGTAACTTCTCTAGTCTCAACTCCCGTCTCTCTCTCTGTAGCCGTACAACCGATCACCTCCGACGACTTCCCGGTTATCAACCGAGATTTCTTCTCAACCGAAACTCCTCAGACAACCACCATAAGCACCGGCGGGCACGATTAGCACCTAAAGTGGAACTGGTGAAGTTCTCGCCTCTCACGCATCTCATTCGGTACGGTCTTCTTTCGTTACTCACGTTCGTACGATTACGGTTTCGGGTTTCGGGTTTCGGGTGTGGGGTCGTCGCGTGTGCATCTGTGTTGTAGGTGTGTTTATGCGTATATGTATGTATTCGTGGGTGCGACTGTATGTTGCGGTGGTGAGGGTCGATAATCAATGCACGTGTTCTCGGTTGCGCGTATAGTAACTGCATGTTGTGGTAGTGATTATATGTAATTATAGGTAATTATACAATTTCATATATGGTTGTGTATGCGTTCGAAAAAAAAAACAATTGGGTTCGGTTGGGAGGTTTAATGGTGGTTATATACATATGTGTGTGTGTGTGTTGGGGGTTCCATGGGTGAAAAAAAAGGGTGCTGATGGCGTGGGTTGTGGATACTAGTGCATGGGTTGATGTATGTATGCATGTGTGTATGATTCATGCATCACGACTAATTAATTGTTAGCTATGCATGTGAATCTAAATTGTTGTAGCATGCTTTATGGAGTTGGTGAAATGATGAATCACAAGTACAAAAACTGGTGTAAGATAATAATAATAATAATAATAATAATAATAATGTATTTTATGTGATGACTAAATTCATATGCGTACGTTACTGTGAGTGTGTTACAAGTGAACTATTATGCATTATGAAATGTGATTATAAAATATCTAAAATGTATAAAGAGTACCTAAATGTGTGGTCAGGTAGAAGTAAGAATAATTTGGTGGAAGGTTTACATGAGTTGTGTATAAACATGCTTGCTTGTGAATGGGGAAACAATTGATAGTTGGCGTTGTAATCGAGTCGGGAACGCGAAACCGTATAGTTTCATCGTTAAGATTTAATATTAATTAAATGTTGAATGTAAATCCAGGCTGTTTGGAAAACTAATCAATTGGTCGTTGCATTATTGATTTCTGTGCATTAAAGGTGAGTTTACAGCCCCTCTTTTATTGTACTGTTTTGGGGAAAAGAAACATGTTCTTTTTAAGAGTTTTTCTGTTAGATCAGTATTACTGTATTATCACTTGTTTACTAGTGTTGTACCAACTTAAGTCCTCACTTTCGAACCGTTAATTTATGTACTTTAGCGAGGTAATTCTGAGTAGATCTACTGGGTTTGACAAACCCCACCCGGGCTAGTCGCGCTAGCACAACGGTACGTCAAACGGGTGTTTAATTGACCTAATTTCTGTTGCTGTGACCTGGTGTTCACGGCCGAGGCCTTCTTTTACATTGTCAGCTTCGGTTGCGAACTTCATACACTTAGTAACTTGTTTAGTAGACTAGCTATCTACTGATATTACTTTGTTTACTGTATCAGTTTACTATTATGTTCTGTTTATCTAAACCTGTGAACTCACCAACTTTGTGTTGACACTTTAGCATGTTTCTTTCAGGTTCTTAAATCGAGCACGACTAGGATCATCACTTCATATCATTCATCATTTATTGGGTCAACAAAGAACAATTGTATTTTTCTACACATTACACTTATCTGGTTTTGCGCGTGTTTGCGCCGTTTGAATTATAAACTAATACGCTTCCGCATTACTTTCATGTTTTCATTTTTAACTTTGACTTGGAAAATTTTAACTTAAAATGAGCAATTATGTTTTGTAATTGTTGCGTCGTTTGGTGTAACTAACGGCTGAGATCCTGGTATGTCACGCGCCTAACGGTATTACCCCGTTCGTGGAAATTGAGGGTGTGACAGATTTGTATCAGAGCCAATGGTTATAGCGAACTAAATTAAATTTGCATTTCATTTGCATTGCATTTAGACTATAGCCTGATGCCTTAGTTACACACACATAGATTATTAAGTTATACTTGCTGCTGTTTATTTGCTTGGGCTTATTCCTGTGAGGGTTTACTACAGGGATGGCATCTTCTTCACGAGTTCTAGGTAAGAGACCTGCACGTTCTGAGTCTCCTACTCCACCTGTACCTGATAGAGGGTTTAAATGGCCTCGTCTCCCTTACCCTTCTAGTGAGATAGACTGGGATCAACCTTTTGCGATACCTTCACGCGATGCTCCACGTGACTGGAGTTACTATTATGATTGTGTATACCGTATGATTCATAGGGAGCGTGTTCCATCCCCGCCTACTACTGGACCTAGGACTAGGTCAGTGACTGCTTCTACGAAACCAATTCTTCCTTCACTTCGTATCCCTCTCGAGCAGATTGTTGCGGCTTTGGTTGCTTCACTGGATACCGAGCAACACCGTATCAGAGTGCTCACGGATGAGAACGCCACCTTATAAAACGAGGTGCGTCAGCTACGCTTGCAGGTAGAGACACTTGAGGAGCGACTTTCGATGTCCATTAATGGGCATCATACCTTGACGGGTAACGTGATGGCACTCGCAGACCGCATGGTCGAGCAGGAACTTCACAGCGTAGGAACCGATGATCGAATGACTGGACTCGAGGCACAGCTAGCTGCACTTCAGATTGCGGATGATCCTGCACCCGAGGAAGACCCTGATGAGGATCCTGAAGAAGAACCCGAGGAGCAGCATGATGACGAGCCAGAAGATAGTACGGGATCCGTTGATTCGCATTGATTCTCTAGCTCTTCTATTTCTTTCGTTCATAGACTTTCATTCTTTTTCACACCTAGATGGGAAGGGTTGTTTCCCATCCGACTGATGTTTTTGGGTTTTAGTATTTGATTTGATTGATTGTAGAGGTACTTACAATTTGTTTAATCAGAAATTATTATTTGAACTCATTAGTTGTGTGTGTGCTAAATTCTTTTAATTACTTGTACTTAAATGAAGTAGATATGTTGCATATTACTTATTTTTGTATGTTATGATTGTTAAGAATGTCTGGAAGTGGCCGAGGACGCGGACGTGGTCGTGGCACCATCAACATGACCCCAGCCGAGCTGGCGGCTCTCATCAATCAGCACGTGGCTGATGCTCTAGCCAATCAGAACCCCAACCCGCAGGCCGCTCCGATCGGTAAGCAATACCAAAATTCATTCTTGACATTAACGATTCCATCAGTTTTGTTAAGCTGTAACATTCGTTTGAAATCCTAAAGTCCTGATTTAAATCTGTTACAGGTCAAGGGGTCTGTACATATAAGTCCTTTATGGACTGTAAACCCAATCCGTTCACTGGAGCGGAAGGAGCTGTGGGACTCGTACGCTGGTTTGAGAAACTCGAATCTGTATTCGAGATGTGTAACTGCCCAGTGGCAAATCGGGTTAAGTACGCCACCGGCACTCTAGACGGTGCTGCATTGTCTTGGTGGAACACTCAAGTCCAGATGTTGGGTGTCGAAACTGCAAACCAGACAACCTGGAATGACTTCAAAACCTTGATGAAAGAGGAATACTGCCCCCGGGAAGAGGTGCAGAAACTAGAGGCTGAATTCTGGAACCTCAAGATGACAGGTTCCGAGATCGAGGCGTACACCACGCGATCTCACGAGCTTGCTACCTTATGCCCTAACATGATCAACCCTCCTTCTTTGAGAATTGAGAGGTATCTTCATGGACTGTCACCCGAGATTCAAGGTATGGTCACTGCTTCCAGACCAAACACCATACAGGAGGCAATCAGACTGGCCCATAGGCTAACAGACCAGGCGGTTGCGCAGGGTAAACTACCCCCGCGCGGTTCTGCATCAACCACCTCTGATAGTAACAACAAGAGAAAGTGGGAGTCTGGCCCTAATAACAAGCAGAACAATTCTCAACAACAGCCACAACAGTCATGAAAGTTTGACAACTCTCGTTCATCCAATCAATCATCCTCTTCATCACATCATGGTGGTGGTTACTCCGGGACGTTACCTAAGTGTAACAAATGCAACTACCACCACAATGGGCCTTGCAACAAGAACACGTGTGAAAGGTGTGGTAAGTTTGGCCATGCTGCTAAAGATTGCCGAGTGAACATTACAGCTAAACAACCAACCCAACAGAATGAACAAAGAGGCTGTTATGAGTGTGGTCAGACCGGGCACATTAAGAGGAACTGCCCAAAACTAAGGAAAAACAATGGCAGTGGTAATGGTGCTGATAACCGCAATGGCAATGGCAATGGAAACGGCAATGGCAATGATAATGGTGGAGCCAAGGGAAGAGCCTTTGTCATTGGTTCAGGTGAGGCTCGTAATGACCCTTCTACTGTAACTGGTAAATTTCCTGTCAATGGTTGTTTTGCCTCTGTGCTATTTGATTCTGGTGCTGATAGAAGTTTCATTTCGCATAAGTTCAGTCGATTGCTAGACGTTAACTCTACAGTTTTAGACACGAACTATACTGTAGAAATAGCAGACGGTAAGATCATCGAGTCTTCTCATATATACCGGGGTTGTAAGATAAGACTATCAGGGCACGATTTCGATATTGATCTTCTATCTATCACACTTGGTAGCTTTGATGTCGTTGTTGGCATGGATTGGTTGTCTAGGAACCAAGCCGAAATCATTTGTTGCGAGAAACTCATCCGACTACCTCTGCCTGATGGAGAGATACTCACTGTGGAAGGCGACAAGAGTGGTGCCGTGGTTGGCATCATCTCATACATGAAGGCTCAAAAGTGTCTGAAGAAAGGGCATTTAGCGATTTTAGCCCTAGTTACTGAAAAGACTACTGAGGAGAAACGACTAGAAGATATTCCTGTTGTTAGAGATTTTCCTGGGGTATTCCCCGAGGACTTACCTGGCCTCCCTCCGCATAGACAGGTAGAGTTCCATATTGAGTTAGCACCTGGAGCAGCTCCGATAGCTCGGGCGTCGTACCGTTTGGCACCGAACGAACTACAAGAGTTGTCTAAGCAATTGCAGGAATTGCTAGACAAGGGATTCATACGTCCCAGCTCTTCACCCTAGGGAGCTCCAGTGCTTTTTGTGAAAAAGAAAGATGGAACCTTCAGAATGTGTATTGACTACCGGGAGCTGAACAAGGTGACTATCAAGAATAGATATCCACTCCCGCGTATTGATGACCTGTTTGACCAGTTGCAAGGATCAAGCTACTATTCCAAGATTGATCTGAGATCAGGTTATCATCAGCTACGGGTTCGGGAGGAAGACATCACGAAGACGGCATTCCGGACTCGCTATGGGCACTATGAGTTCGCAGTAATGCCTTTTGGACTGACCAATGCCCCAGCAGTGTTCATGGACCTCATGAACCGTGTTTGCAAACCTTATTTGGATAAGTTTGTCATTGTCTTTATCGATGACATACTAATCTACTCTCAGAATAAGGAAGATCATGAGAAACATTTGAGGATCATTTTGGATTTGTTAAAGAATGAACAACTGTATGCAAAGTTCTCAAAATGCGACTTTTGGATGCGGGAAGTGCAATTTCTTGGGCATGTGGTGAACGAAAAGGGTATACATGTAGATCCTTCAAAGATTGAAGCAATCAAGGATTGGCCGGCACCGAAAACACCTACTGAGGTGCGACAATTCCTTGGTTTGGCAGGCTATTACAGACGATTTATCGAGGGATTCTCAAAATTAGCTCAACCTTTGACTACCCTAACCCACAAGGGAACCCTCTACAAATGGGGCAGCCAAGAGGAATCAGCATTTCAGACACTTAAAGACAAACTCTGCAGTGCGCCAATCCTAGCTTTACCAGAAGGAACTGACGACTTCGTTGTTTATTGTGATGCATCCATCCAGGGTTTGGGATGTGTACTGATGCAACGCAATAATGTCATAGCTTATGCGTCTAGACAACTCAAGGTACATGAGAAGAACTACACTACGCATGATCTGGAACTAGGAGCTGTAGTGTTTGCCTTGAAGATCTGGAGGCACTATTTATATGGAACCAAGTGCACGATCTATACAGATCACAAGAGCCTCCAGCACATATATGATCAAAAAGAGCTGAACATGCGGCAACGAAGATGGTTAGAATTGCTCAATGACTACGATTGCGCCATCAAGTATCATCCGGGTAAGGCTAATGTGGTAGCCGACGCCCTCAGCCGAAAGGAAACCTCCAAACCTCATCGGGTACGCACGTTGCAAATGACCATCCATTCCGATTTGCCAGTGCAAATCAAGGCTGCCCAATCTGAGGCCTTGAAAGTCGAGAATCTGAAGGCAGAATCCATGCGAGGCATGGAGAAACAATTAGAGACCAAGGCTAATGGGATCCGTTATTTCATGGAACGGATCTGGGTACCACAATATGGGAATTTACGAGAGCTAGTAATGGATGAAGCTCATAGGTCACGTTACTCCATTCATCCGGGTTCAGATAAGATGTACCAAGATCTGAAAAAGTGTTACTGGTGGCCAAACATGAAAGCTGAGATTGCCACTTATGTAAGCAGATGTCTAACTTGCTCTAAAGTTAAAGTGGAATACCAGAGACCATCCGGTTTACTTCAGCAACCGGAACTTCCGGTGTGGAAATGGGAGCAGATCTCGATGGACTTTGTCACAAAGTTGCCTAGGACTCCCAGCGGATGCGATACCATTTGGGTTATAATAGATCGCTTAACAAAATCCGCGCACTTTCTAGCAATCCGGGAGACTGATCGAATGGAGAAGTTGACACGAATTTATTTAAGAGAAATAGTCTCTCGGCATGGTGTGCCAATATCTACCATATCCGATCGCGACGCTAGGTTCACTTCTCATTTCTGGCAATCTTTGCAACGATCATTGGGAACGCGGCTAGACATGAGCACTGCGTATCATCCGCAAACCGATGGTCAGAGTGAGCGTACGATCCAGACACTGGAAGATATGTTGCGTGCCTGTGTGATTGACTTTGGTAGCAACTGGGAAACTCATTTACCATTGGTTGAGTTCTCCTACAATAACAGTTATCACACCTCAATCAAGGCCGTACCGTTTGAGGCATTGTATGGACGTAAGTGCCGATCACCTATTTGTTGGGCAGAAGTTGGAGAAAGCCAACTTACGGGTCCTGAGCTTGTGCATGAGACGACTGAGAAAATCGTGCAAATTCGTAACCGTATGGCAGCAGCACGTGATCGACAGAAGAGTTACGCTGATAAACGCCGTAAACCATTGGAATTTCATATTGGTGACAAGGTACTCTTAAAAGTCTCACCTTGGAAAGGTGTGATACGCTTTGGAAAGTGTGGAAAACTAAACCCTAGATACGTTGGACCGTTTGAGATTGTCAAACGGATTGGTCCGGTAGCCTACCAGCTGAATTTACCTGAAGAACTCAGTGGAATACACAACGTATTTCACGTGTCAAACCTGAGGAAGTGCCTATCTGATGAATCACTTGTCGTTCCATTAGAAGAGCTGGGAATTGATGAACAGCTTCGTTTCATTGAAGAACCAGGGGAAATTATGGATCGAGAAGTCAAAACCCTAAAGCGTAGCAAGATTCCTATTGTGCGTGTTAGGTGGAATTCAAAGCGTGGACCAGAGTTTACCTGGGAACGCGAGGATCAAATAAAGAAGAAGTATCCGCAACTGTTTAAAGATCAGGCACCTACTTCTTAAGGTATCATTCTCACGATATCTTTTTCCATAAAATTTCGAGACGAAATTCCCTTCAACAAGAGGATGATGTCACAGCCGAGAATTTCCAAAATCCTTTTCTTTCAAGTTGTTTCAAATTGCTCAGAAAACTCTATTCTATTCATTGCAGATCGTTAAATCTAGTGCTACTTGTTGAACCTGATGTCCTAATTTTCGGGACGAAAATTCTTTAAACAAGGGAAGGATGTGACACCCTATGTTTTCAGGTTAACACCAATCTTAATTTTCATTTAGTGAAACTTTTTTTTTAAGTAAATTGAAACAATAATATTTGTATTATTATCCAATTAACAACCTTAATGTGGAAAAGAAAACTTAAAATGCTTTATTAATAACATTTAAATTAATCAACTTTTTATCAACTCTATCTCAAACACCCCCGTAACCAACTCCCCTATCAACTCTCTCGGCATCTTCCCCTCTCTTTAACCTACCGACGCACCCACCGAAACCTGTTGTAACTTCTCTAGTCTCAACTCCCGTCTCTCTCTCTGTAGCCGTACAACCGATCACCTCCGACGACTTCCCGGTTATCAACCGAGATTTCTTCTCAACCGAAACTCCTCAGACAACCACCATAAGCACCGGCGGGCACGATTAGCACCTAAAGTGGAACTGGTGAAGTTCTCGCCTCTCACGCATCTCATTCGGTACGGTCTTCTTTCGTTACTCACGTTCGTACGATTACGGTTTCGGGTTTCGGGTGTGGGGTCGTCGCGTGTGCATCTGTGTTGTAGGTGTGTTTATGCGTATATGTATGTATTCATGGGTGCGACTGTATGTTGCGGTGGTGAGGGTCGATAATCAATGCACGTGTTCTTGGTTGCGCGTATAGTAACTGCATGTTGTGGTAGTGATTATATGTAATTATAGGTAATTATACAATTTCATATATGGTTGTGTATGCGTTCGAAAAAAAAAACAATTGGGTTCGGTTGGGAGGTTTAATGGTGGTTATATACATATGTGTGTGTGTGTGTTGGGGGTTCCATGGGTGAAAAAAAAGGGTGCTGATGGCGTGGGTTGTGGATACTAGTGCATGGGTTGATGTATGTATGCATGTGTGTATGATTCATGCATCACGACTAATTAATTGTTAGCTATGCATGTGAATCTAAATTGTTGTAGCATGCTTTATGGAGTTGGTGAAATGATGAATCACAAGTACAAAAACTGGTGTAAGATAATAATAATAATAATAATAATAATAATAATAATAATAATAATAATAATGTATTTTATGTGATGACTAAATTCATATGCGTACGTTACTGTGAGTGTGTTACAAGTGAACTATTATGCATTATGAAATGTGATTATAAAAATATCTAAAATGTATAAAGAGTACCTAAATGTATGGTCAGGTAGAAGTAAGAATAATTTGGTGGAAGGTTTACATGAGTTGTGTATAAACATGCTTGCTTGTGAATGGGGAAACAATTGATAGTTGGCGTTGTAATCGAGTCGGGAACGCGAAACCGTATAGTTTCATCGTTAAGATTTAATATTAATTAAATGTTGAATGTAAATCCAGGCTGTTTGGAAAACTAATCAATTGGTCGTTGCATTATTGATTTCTGTGCATTAAAGGTGAGTTTACAGCCCCTCTTTTATTGTACTGTTTTGGGGAAAAGAAACATGTTCTTTTTAAGAGTTTTTCTGTTAGATCAGTATTACTGTATTATCACTTGTTTACTAGTGTTGTACCAACTTAAGTCCTCACTTTCGAACCGTTAATTTATGTACTTTAGCGAGGTAATTCTGAGTAGATCTACTGGGTTTGACAAACCCCACCCGGGCTAGTCGCGCTAGCACAACGGTACGTCAAACGGGTGTTTAATTGACCTAATTTCTGTTGCTGTGACCTGGTGTTCACGGCCGAGGCCTTCTTTTACATTGTCAGCTTCGGTTGCGAACTTCATACACTTAGTAACTTGTTTAGTAGACTAGCTATCTACTGATATTACTTTGTTTACTGTATCAGTTTACTATTATGTTCTGTTTATCTAAACCTGTGAACTCACCAACTTTGTGTTGACACTTTAGCACGTTTCTTTCAGGTTCTTAAATCGAGCACGACTAGGATCATCACTTCATATCATTCATCATTTATTGGGTCAACAAAAAACAATTGTATTTTTCTACACATTACACTTATCTGGTTTTGCGCGTGTTTGCGCCGTTTGAATTATAAACTAATACGCTTCCGCATTACTTTCATGTTTTCATTTTTAACTTTGACTTGGAAAATTTTAACTTAAAATGAGCAATTATGTTTTGTAATTGTTGCGTCGTTTGGTGTAACTAACGGCTGAGATCCTGGTATGTCACGCGCCTAACGGTATTACCCCGTTCGTGGAAATTGAGGGTGTGACACCATGGTTGGCTCTTGATATCTCTCTTCTAAGATACGCTCCTCCTTACAAATTCTCTTTTTGGATCATCTCTCTACCTCTAAGACATTTACTATACCTTAAAGAAGAAGGTCGGTGGCCAATGGGAAGGGGCCACCCGACATTTGTTTTATATTTAATATTATTAGTTTAGCAATATAACAAGAATCTTACTCTAGAACAATTGGTAAGCTCCCTCACACTTCAAAAGCGAGGTAATGTGTTCGAAACCCGAACCTCACAATTTTTGGGTTTTTTCTTTTTCTCAACTTCTATGTGAATTTATCAAATTGTTTCTTTTGTCCCTTGCCATTTTATTTCTTCCGCAACAGTAGACATGCCATTTTCATTTATTTCAATTAGATATTTAACGTGTCGACGTTCATATATATTTTGACGTGTATTTTGTTTAGAAATAAGGTGGGTCGCATATAAAAAGTTTACATGCTTATTTGTATGCACGCTGAGTTGGTTTACATTTCGAGGTAAATTTTGTTTGAGAATGAGTCGAGTCAAATATAATATATTTTCATTTGACTATCTAAATACAAGTTACAGAAAGGTCGGTGGGGTTTCCCACCGGCTTTTCTTCCCCTCCTACTTTTGATCTTTATATTTTCAGCCCCCGGTACTTTTTAAAAACTTTGTAAAATATCACTTTTACCCCATTAAGTTTCTAAAGCTTCGAGTTTACCCCTGTGCAATATAAATTCAAGTCCGTTTACGTTTAGACATAATTATAAACGACTCGGGTCAAAAATAAAATGTTCCCAGGCTTAACTCTTTACACTTTAAGACCGCCTACGTTTTGAAATACGTCTACATTTTGACGTAAATTTTGTTCAGAAATACTTTGGGTCAAATATAAAACGTTTTAATGTTTATTTTTATGTACGCTTTGAGTTGACCTACGTTTCAACATTGATTTGTTTGGAAACACGTCGGATCAATATAATGCTTTTCATTTACTATACGTTTGAACGTAAATTTAGTTCGAAAAAAGTCGGAGCGATTGTAAGTCTATATTTCGACATTAATTTTGTTTGAAAATGAGTCAGGTCAAATATTAAACGTTTTTGTTCAACGGTATAAATTCGGGTTACTCTACGTATTAACGTAAAATTAGTTTGGAAACGAGTCGAGTCGATTGTAGTATATACTTTATTATGTCACGTACAATGTCGCGGCAACGCGCGACGGGTAATTAACCTAGTTACTTCTTAAAAAGCTAAACATGTATAGTCAATACATGATACGTGGCAGAAAGTAAAACACAAACACCTACCACGCAGGAGTATGGTAGCCTGCTGGGTAGAAAGTAAAACACTAAAACCTGTCACGCAAGTGTATGACAGCTGATGTAACTGTTCATTTCCTTCTGTTTTTAATATATAGGTAAATATAATAAATATAATTATTGGAATTATAAAAATCGTCACTAGTCGTGAAAGCTAGCTCTAACTCACCATGGTCGTTGGCAAGGAATTCGGTTGTTCACCTTTTAATGTTGTTTGATTCTTGGAATAAAATATATCATATATCATATCGTAGTTTTAATTAAAAAGCTACAAATACTTATATATAAAAGTGCTACATATATTGTTGGCTTATTATAAAACTCACATGTATACAATCTTTTGTTTAGGTGTACTACGTTGGTGAATATAATGGATTGAACGCTTAAATATTGCTCGCGTGACACGTTCTATTTATTAGTCATCTGCACTATCATGATACATGATTAGATTACAATGTATATAGGTATTTTGTCCGTTTTGACAATTAATTGTATGCGTGACATAGAGCGAATAAAGACGATATCTGCACAAGGATAGAGTAACTTCTATATGTGTATCTATATATTTTGACGCAACAATTTTGATTCAACAACTTTCAAACATATAATAACTTGATACAATTATGTCTTTTAGAATCGATAGCCATGCGTCTTAATATTTAACAATCTCCAAAACTTCATGTTCACACGCCTATACGATGAACTTATCTATACATGTGCATGTGAATAGTGTCGATCTTCCCCTCTTTTGACATAATTTAGTGGGTATTTAGACCTACAATTCAAACAAGAATAATTTAGCATAGTATTTGAATATTTTAATTTGTGAAAACATAAATAAATATGCGTAAATTCATAGGGGGATCTAAAGGTTTTAGGCAAGACACCATTGAGATTCATGAAAGTAGTAGAAAAACTTGTTTATGTAGGCCTTTCACAAATATTTGAGATACACCCTTAATAAATAAAGAGAGAAGGAGAAGAAAACAAAAGATTTTGATAGAGATGCTAAAACTTTAATGGAGAATTCTGGAAGTGAAGAAGATGAATCGAAGAGAGAGAGAAGATGATGTTGATGGATTGATAATGAGTCAAATTTGTATGCTAGCTCCTCTTTAAATTTTTATAGTAAAGTTTTACATTAACCCTTTTAATTTAAGCTAAATTATAAATTAACCCTTCTAAGTTTGATTTGAATTCTATAGTTGACATCTCATTTCACTATGTTACGTATTAATTAGTATTTTTTTCTCTAAGCACGTAATAATCATAACTAATTAAAATTATTTGTTATTTTTTATAAGAGCATCACCAATAAAAAACATTAAAAACGATCAAAAACATGCATAGTTAACTAATACATTAAAGAACACCCAATTATTAAAATCTTAAAAAAATCCGTACAAATCACCACCATCTTTTTTATTTTTAACCATTTATTTTTTCTCTCTTTAATATTTTATGTATATAGTACACATAAGGTCCCACACTAATTTATTTTTAATAGTTCATAAGGAAGAACTTGTGTCTCAAAAACATCCCCCTCCAAAGACAAAAAAAAAAAAACTTGATAAATATCCATATGGTTGTTTTTGGGATGTGAAAACCATCCATTGGAGATGGTCTAACCAATATATTATGTATTATTCATAACTAATTAAACTTATAAGTTATTAACAATGACAGACCTAGAATTTTTTTTCACTGACGGTCACTATTTTTTGGTTTTCGTATGTTTATTAGAGAAATTTTTATCAGGTCGGGTCATAGATTTTTTTTTTCAGATAGATTGTCAAAAACACTTTGGGCTTTTAGTATGTGAAATAGAAAACACCATTGGAAATAAAATCAATGCCAAACTACTTGGAAAAGTGTAAACCAGAAAACTACACTAGAAGGGACTAAATGCAAAGCCATAAAAAGGACTAAAGGAGGTACATTTGCGATGATCCAGCTTTGGTTTTTTCATATTCTTTACATAACTTTATTCATTCTTCCTCGGACTATAAGATACAGAACATAACTAAAAAAACAAATGGGAACTATAAAACCCAAAGTCCAACCGTAAAAACTACAAATTTAAAATACTCATATCTGAATAGATGGGTCAAATGAAATTTGAATCAAATAAAACATTTTGACAGACAATTACTCATTCGGAAGAAAAAACAATTCTAGTTTTTAAGCAATGATTGATTTATTGCAAACTAAGCATAATTCAAACATCAAAAATATCCTCACTAGCTTTCTTGCCTTAATCATCATCGTATCCTCTTTTGCTCGAACCAAGTAGTGGCAAAAAAAATGTTAGGGGTTTTAATTATTTTATTATGTTATTAGGGTCTTCTGATTTTTTTTTCTTTTTCCCTCTCCTTCACAGTGGTTTTAGTCGGCCAATATTCTTGGTTGGTTGTTAGTTTTCTTCCCCATCGACCCCTTGTGTGACG
This sequence comes from Flaveria robusta, assembly GCA_025506415.1. Taxonomy (NCBI): domain Eukaryota; kingdom Viridiplantae; phylum Streptophyta; class Magnoliopsida; order Asterales; family Asteraceae; genus Flaveria; species Flaveria robusta. Next base: position 16,833,856 of record CM046469.1, on the reverse strand, counting down.
ACTTTCTTTCTCTTCCTATCTTTTTCGTCCTACCCTAAGACGTATAGTAAAAATATTAAATATCAACAAAAGAAGAAACAATAACTATATTAATTACTACAATAATAACATTTTAAGTTTACCTCATATTTAATTTGGACATTAAAAAACTATCAAATATAACTGGCCGGCCATATTATATATGAAAACTTAAAAGAAATAATAACCAATAATATAACTCATCAACAAGACTTACATAAAAAGGGACTACACCTCATATGTAAAATGAAAGGAGAAAAAAGAACATAACCACACAAGAAAGCCCTCATGGAACCAAAGGGTCCTATTCTTGGAGTTTCACTTCCGGTTCCAAATGTACAAGAACTCGCTAAGGAACCACTCATGACGGTTCCACCGCGGTATATTCGCCCCAATCAAGACTCTTCTATCATATCATCCCTTTCATCTTCAAAGCCTCAAGTACCAATCATCGATATGGCACGCTTATTGTCACAAGATTCGGTTCATTCAGAAGTCGAAAAACTACACCTCGCTTGTAAAGATTGGGGCTTTTTTCAGGTACATGTGTAGTATATAGGGTCACATAATATAGTAGGCAAGACATGCATACCTTTGAAGATCATTTATTTAGTGATTGAATATTACAGTTGATAAATCATGAGGTGAGTTGTTCATTATTAGAAAAACTAAAGGAAGAAACACAAGAATTCTTTAAGCTGCCATTAGAAGAGAAGAAAAAATATCGATCGCCAGGAAATGATGAAGGGCTTGGTCAAGCCTTTGTTGTATCAGATGAACAAAAGCTTGACAGGTCTGACATGTTTTGTATCGTCACACGACCTTCTGATCTTCGAAACCCGGATTTGTTACCTAAATTACCTCACCCATTCAGGTTAATTTCTTACCTTCTTCTATCTCTATCTTTATCTCTATATGTGTGGATATTATATTGCCTATATTTTATTTATTTAATATTGATTGATAATTGTGTAGTGTTTATAACAAGGGATATTTTGAAAAAGTTATTAAAGCTTATGTGGCTGAAATGCGACACTGAATAAGTTTACTTTCATCACACTTTATAATTTAGTATACTAAATTGTTTCGTGAATGGTCACAATAGACAAGAAGACATAAAAATATATATAATACCACGTGTGGTCGTCATTATAATTTTTATAATCACAAGGGTGGGTAGGAATTAATGACACGTCATGTTCGTCACACTTTCACTAATTGCAACGCAATTTGGTCACAAACGGTTTACCATGAAGAAAAATTTGTCGTGAATCTTGTCGCAGATGCACGACACAATTCCTGATTTCCTATGCATAAACAAGTTCTGATTTCCTACGCATTTACTACGAAAATATATGTAACAAAAGTTTTTCTAGTAATGTTATATTATAGTTGGTATCTTAGAACTTTATTAATATACATATTAAACAAAGAAACAAGCTACAAAAATAGATGTATTGAATTAAATAACTCCATATCTGCATGTACAAATAATCAAGATAAAAAAATAACTAAAACCAACTTACAATAAATATAAAAAGGCGTCCATATATTAAAATTATCATAAATCTTAATGCAAACAAAGCTTTGGTCATTGTTATTTTAAAATTAAGGATGTTGTACATATTTTAAAATTAAGGATGCTGTAATTTGCCTCAAATAGCAGGTATAGACATGTGATGCGGGAAGGTAGAGGTATATACGAATGGGCTCTCTCTCTCTCTCTCTCTCCACCCTCCTCTCTTCCAATCACTCTCTTTCTTAGTCAATGACCATACATATTTAGGGGTGTTTGATAGTCATATCAAATTCGAAAAACTTGAAGTTGAAAATTAATGATTTGAATATTCAAATTGAATTCGATACGATTTGAAGTTTAATTATTGAATTCAAATCGAATTACTAATTTGTGATTTTCGATTCGAAATTAGAATTAGAATTACACACACTCACATTCTTTTTGCCGTGCATCAAAACAAATGGATTGATCCCCAACTATGCAAAGAATTTTCACTACAACGAATATGCAATCCACCTTTTTCATATTAATTTGAAGTGTTAAAATATTTCAAGTTGACAATTGTTAGAAATAATCGACTTCCCACTAAATTTTTCATGTTTGCACGTAATTAAGGATAGGAACGAGTTATATATAGTATTCAACAATCGAATCATACATCCATCAAACACGTGAATGATTTTCCAGAATTATTAGAAATCATCTATGATGAAATAAAATGTTTATTGTTACTTAGTTGACATAATACAAGTTGAATTAATGCTCTAATCTTATAACTTATAACTAACACAGAGATGCCATAGAGGAATTCTCAAAAGAAATTGAGAAAGTAACCTTGAAAACCCTAATGTTCATAGCAAAAGCATTAAAGATGGAGGATGAAGAGATGAAACTGTTGTTCTCCGACGGACTCCAATCGATTAGGATGAATTATTATCCTCGATGCCCTCAACCCGAACAAGTCATGGGCTTTGCCCCTCATTCAGACGGTAGCGGGATCACTTTCCTTCTTCAAGCGAATCAAGTAGAAGGTCGATCTCCAAATTAAAAAAGATGGCATTTGGATCCCAGTTATACCACATTCTAATGCTTTTATTGTTAACGTCGGTGACGTCATGGAGGTGAGTTAGTTTTTCCCCTTTTAATCATAGTTTGAACTTAACACTATATGATAATAATTATCATATGTGATTGTATGTTGGATTTTTAAATAACATTTGTTGACTTCTAGATCGTATCTAATGGAGAATATAAAAGCATTGAGCATCGAGTAGTTGTCAATACAGAGAAAGAAAGGATATCCATCGGCACTTTTATAAATCCAAATTTGTGTATGGAGATAGGACCCGCGCTAAGCCTTGTTACACCTCAGAAACCAGCAATATTTAAAAGGGTAGCTTTTGTTGATTTCTTGAAGAACTTTTACTCTCGTGAACTTAAAAGTAAAAGGAACATTGATCGATACTATATATGATACTATCAATGAATCGTGCAATATATTATATATGTACAAGGTACTTGTAATATATTAAGAACCTAATTACTTTTTATGTTGGGTTACCATGTAAAAATATATGTTGATGTTTTAGTTTCATGCCGTAGGAAAAGTGCTTGTAATATATCAAAAACCTAATTATTTTATGTTGGGATAGCATGTAAAAATATATGTTGATTTTTTATAGTTTCATGGCGTAAACCCTAACACCTTAAATTCCCAACATCTTTATTTAGGATTATGCCACACTATTTAAGAACCTATGCAGCAAAAAAAAAAAAGATTCCAATTAAAATTTCTTTTATATTTTTTAGCAATTATTTTATAAGTTCAGCCACATAATTAGAAGTACACGACATCAACGATCACACTTTGAATTTTAGATCAAATTTTATTTGGAAGCAATCCATCCTTTAATGAAACATTCTTGATGTAAGTATGAACATTATACGTCGAATGCATATCATTACGCCTTATATCATCATGGGTTGTAATCGACATCCAAATGCCCGGAAGTACCATTTCTTCTTGTGGATTCAATCTTGAAGTTCACTCCTTAATTGCTTTGTTTGCTAACTCCATCTAACATAATCACAACTTATGAGGATGGGCATTAAAGTAACTAGTAAAGTTGTTGCTATGTGATGTTAAGATCATGGTTTCAAATTGTAGACGCAGCCTTCTACACAAAGTATAAGGTAAAATTGTATACATCAAATCGCGTAGCGATTCGGCCATTCCCCGAATCCTGCACAAAACGAAAGCTAACTCAAATATCAAGTACATCTTATCTTAATTGTGGACTTTCATTGTCATCATATATATATGACCCGCATATAGGTATGAAATGTAACATAAATAACATTTACTATGAAAACACACATCATTTAGAAAATCACATTTATAATGCCCAATAAAAGCCCACCCCTTTAGAAATTATGTCATACCTGTCAATTCTCAATAGTGGATCACATATACCTAAACATAACTATTATCAATCCTCTTGAAGGCGTCATTGTAGCACAACCTCCACCTTGCAACTCATCCCATCTTTATTCAAGAATGATAGTCTTTCTTTACCATTTGTTCTTTTTCATCTTTTATAAGATTAGATAACCTGACTTTGGGTACTAATAACACATTACTATATACTCATTTACTAAAGTTAACCACCTACCACCACTCCCTTTTTAAGATCCACCCTTTTAAACTTTATGGTCTTGCAAACTCGACCCCCTTAATTTTGTAAACCTTGTAAATCACACCCTCAACTTTGTAAACTTTATAATTTGACCCCTTAGTTTTATAGGCTTCAAAATTTAACTGGACTTAAATCTTTATTTTCTAATTTTTAAACCTAACCCTTTCACTATATATAATATACATTTTTAACCTATTAAATTTTTCTCTGATTTGATTTTTATTAAATAACTTTTGTTTTTTAAACTTTTGTTTAAAAAGACTAATTTGTGGTTGTATTTAATTTTTATTTCTCGGCATCCTAGTATAAAATAGGGTATCTTCTTGGGATCACAAGTTATATTGACTACGTTTTCTTTGTATGTTTCTATCTCCATAATCGAGTTGCCACAACTATATACGGTAATTTATGTAATTAACCATGTTAATGCCAACATTTGTTTAAAAGTTTTTAATGGTTTTGTTTTTATATAAATTTACAGATATTATCAACCCTTTTGTTGTAATAGACGGATTTGCGACAATTTCGTTTCTCATATAAAGCTTTGAATGTTATGAATGAGCATCAAAGTTTTGTTTTTCTTATATAAATTGGCCCTCTTCGACATACGGGTTTTTGGCAATGTTATTATGAGAATCTTTTTCATTATTTGGCAGTCCCAAATGCAACGCGCGAATTTTAATTTATTGTTAGTATTAAAAGGCATACACAAACCACACATATCCATGTATGAGTTCTTTAGAACCTGAAGTACTAAACTGGTCCAAAGTGTAAGCAATTCTCATAACCACATAACTCAAGTCAACATAAGAGAACCATAAACCCTGGTTACCCCTTTATCATTTACCTGCCTGATTAGGAGGTTTTAAATTAACAAAAGCATCATACTCGACGGTTCATAAGCTTCTTATATCCTTTTGCATTACTGTAACATCACGAATTTGTCCTTGTCGAATGCTTTACAAAAAGAAGCCATTTACTATTTGTCACCAATTTTATCTACTAATCATCCATAGGATGTTCTTTACCCAATCCAATATCTCATTATCATATGTTTAGTTATAGTGACGCCTTCAACCCGCTCATGCAATTTATGAATTTTTCTTTGCAGCGTTAACATTTAACAAAGCCGCCTCATGCCCTGGTCATATCAACTACTATGATTTAGAACCATAGCAGAATCACCCCCAACGGATTATTGGTTAATTTCTAGAATTTTTAGAAAACCATACAGTTATCGTTAGACATTTTGCGTGGCTGTAGTAATCTAACATTTTCCTATACTTTCAATGGGTGTTTCGTTTTCATCTAAAAATATGAAGAAACTAGACACACGGAGCTTTCCAATGATATCTAATACATCCCAAACGATATCTAGTACATGCCAATGACAACCATAACCATTAATTTAGGCCAACTTAATCGTTAAAATAACCACGAACCATTACTGGCAACATTAATCGATGATAGCAAAGTTATCGCAAACAAAAGGGCAACAAAAGCTCATTCGCTCAGAGTATATAATAGTTAAGTATTACATGAGTAAACTCGTGTACCATCAACTCAAAATCCTTTTAAAAACTAAACACCTTTTTGTAACATAAATTCTTCATGGATTCAAATGTAAGCCAATGCATAATTATATCAAATAGTAGTCGAAGATACGAACTACTTACCTTACAACTTGTTCTTGATATTTATGCCATCTTATTCTTTATCACTAATTTAAGAATCCTATGACCTCAATCCATGGCACTTTTATACGGTCAGTCACGTGTATCGAAGTTAATAATAATCCAATGGCCTTTAAACACATTTACGCTTGTTTAAACAATCATCATATTCAACATATAAGATGAATATCATATGCACCTATCTTTGATCCATTAGATCGATTATGAACGGTTAACTTCCTATCTCACCAAAACTTGTTTTTAATTGTACAACATTCACAAGTCTTTAATATAATCAATTCTACAACACCTGGTATGCATACAACATTTCACAACTATAGGCATTCAAGGAAAATCCCCTTTTTATATCAGTATCACCATCCCACATAACAAAATTTCCATTACTACACAATCATTTGATCTTACAACTTTAAAGATGTTCTAACATGAGCATTCAACAAGGATTTATGCAATTTAAACAATAATCCCACATATACAAACCATATTTGATTGTCAGTTGACCAGAAATTTCAAATTTCGAGTTTCAAATCCAACTACACAAGCCAATACTACTAGACACTAGAACCCTACAACCTAATGTATTTTGTATTTTGCATATTAACGACTATTCCTCCTTTAGTTTAATTAGTTTTAAGTCTTGACCCAAAACTAAACTTCCTTTTATTATTAATTTTTTTTCACTTGATAAATATGAAGTTTATGTACTACAAATGTATCCTCATGTTAATTATTATAGATTTTTACCCATAATTTATTTTAACACCTCATTTTAATTTTTTTTAATTGAGAGAACGATAAAATACTATCTTGGAGTGACACACATATTTTCAAGCGAGTTTGCACATTGAGATGGACGTTAATAATATATGTTATGTTATATAATAAAAACAAAATAGGATGTTGTAACACTTGATATTTTATATAATACATAAAACCGTGAAAATAGACATCTAGCTTTATGTAACAAAAACAAATATAATATTACTGTATCTAAAGCCTAAACATGTGTAAAACTAGTTATTTTACCCGCCACACGTTGTGGCGGCTGCGTACGTGACGTAATAAAGTACAGATTACAATCGACCAAACTCTTTTCCGAACTAAATTTACGTCGAATCGTAGAGTAATTCGAATTTATATCGTTGAATGAAAACATTATATTTGACGCGACTCCAAAGAAAATTTACGTCGAAACATAGAACCACTCAAGACGTACATAAAAATAAACATGTGCACCGCCGCCGTATGTGACGTGATAAAGTATATATTACAATCACCCCGACATATTTCCAAACTATATTTATGGCGAAAAGTATAGTAACTCGAATTTATATTGTCAAATGAAAACATATTATATTTGACACGACTCGTTCCAATACAAAATTTTAAATCGAATCTTAGCCAAACTAAAACATACTTAAAAATAAGCACAAAAATGTTTTAAAATTTTCCTAAAGAAATAGTAAGTTTAAATTAACATGAAAGCCAATATGTTTTTTGAGAGAAATTACTAAATGTCATTTGCTTATAATAAAAAAAAAACTACAAGCCTTGAACAGCCAAGTCTCAAACTTTCGCCTACTCTGCGTGGGAATACGCCACAAACAACCAGGCCAAGAGCCCAATTTGTGGCTGTCTTGTGCTTCGATACATATATATACACACATTAAAAAATAAGAAAAAGAAAAAAAATACAACCACCCACCTTTGTTTTTAAGTATATATAATGTGTAAAATGTGAATTATATAATGGCAGTAAAACAAACATTGCTTTTCATTACACACACACACACTCGTAATGGTACCGATGTTCTTCGGTGAGTATCGGTTTTATTTTTTAGAGTACTAACACGTTAATGTCATTTGATATTACTTACTATATGCAATAAAACCCTTTTTCGAATACACCTCCATTTTTAACAAAATTTATACCAGGATGTCAAGAAAAAAGTTAAACATGATCACATACTCATTTTTATTAAAGTTTACAAACGAAAGTCATTGAAGAAAAAAAAATAGTAGAAAGATCGACTAAAGTTCTTAAGAAAAAATCTAGAAAATTGTGAAAATATCTGTGATTTCTAATTAATATTTATTATTTTATAATTTTTTAAAATGTTTTTAGATAATTCGAATATCCGATAATACTCAAAACACTACCCGAATCCAAATACAAATCCAAAAAATTCCGGATTTTTGGATATTTTGAATATGAATTTTCGGATATTTAAGACTTGAATTCGGATTCGGTTCGGATTCAAATAATTTTTGAACACCCTTTATGGCTTGCTAGTTATTTTATATGTAACCCTATTGTAGTGTTTTGTTAAAACTCAAAAGAATAGTGGTCGGTTCATAAATTTGGGGGTAAAATACGGTTCGTATCGTTTCGTAACGAGCATTCTGAAACCTTCCTGCTTGTTCTAGAGCACCGCCGCCGACCCTCTCACACTTTTAAACTCCACAATCTTCACATCTAGTTTTCCTCTGAAGTTTTTCATTTGATCTAACATCAATACCGATATCAGATTCCGATGGAGATATCACGAGATCCAACAGTAATGGATGTGAGGTCTGTTGTTGAAGCTGTTCAAACCGATGACGACGACGCACCTGTTTACCAGGTCGAGAGCCTCTGCATGCGATGCGGTGAGAACGTAAGTGTTTTGAAATGAAGTTGATTAATTACTAATTAGAAGTTGAAAGTGATTACAGTGGAGTTTGTTTGATTTTTATACGGAACTGTGGCGTGTTGAATGACAGGGGACGACGAGATTCCTTTTGACGTTGATTCCACACTTTCGAAAGGTAAATCGTTGAGTGTTTAGTTTGTTTATGAATTGTATGCTTAGTTTGACGTGGTGGATGGATGTTTGGGTTGCAGATTTTGTTGTCAGCGTTTGAGTGCCCTCATTGTGGCGAGAGGTGAGTGAATATTGTTGTTTTTTGGGGTAGTTGGTTTGCTGGTGGATGTTTAGTTGAGATATGCTTTTTTAGATGGCTTATTGTGAGCTTCTTGTTCTTATGAAGGAATAATGAGGTGCAGTTTGCTGGGGAAATACAACCCAAGGGTTCTTGCTATCGCTTGGAATACTCGTCAGGTGATCAAAAGGTTGTTGTCCAGTTAATTAAGAAAACAATACCTGTTCATTTGTTATGTGGAAGCTGTTCAAAAAAATTAAAAATTGTTATGTGGTAGTTGCAGGTTTTTAGGTTTCTTTGTATAGGGTTTTTAGAGCTATTGTTTCTATGCAATTTTCGGAACAATTGAGAATGGGGTGTTTTATATGACTGTTATGTATATTTACGGGGTCTCATACTTGTATTCTCTCTGCTAATTAAGTTCACTTGTATTTTACTGAACTTCATACCAGAATGCATTCTTTTTTTATCCATTATGAAATGCATGCTTGTTCTTTTGTATTATTAAAGACGTCAAATTGAGACACGATACTCATTAAGAACTATTCTCACCAACAGTGCCATTGTTGTTAAATGTGGAACTTTAGTCCAGGATGTATATAGTTAACTGTATAATGTTTGTGAATTGTGACATTCTGTATATAATTACCATGTGAATTTTACCCATGTGTGAGCTGTTTCTCTTCTTGAGTTTCTGGCAAGGTTAAACACCTCTATTGATTTTCTTTATTATTATTCTAGGAATTGTAAAAGAAGTTTGGAGGCTGTAGAAAGAAAACCTATACAGTTTACGAACAGTCTTTGCACTTCTAACTTAGCAATCATTACGTGTCGTGTATTTTTCATTTCATTTCATTGACAGAAACGGTTTTTAATGCAGATGCTTAATCGACAAGTGGTGAAATCCGAAACTGCAACAATTAAGGTTTGTAACTTTAATATCTCCTTGTCACAATGGCTTTAGTATCTATCTATCTATCTATCTATCTATCCAATACTTATTATTCAAGGATGAGATTACCCATCTTCATGAAATGAAAATTCTGAGATGATTTCTTGTCACTTGTTCTTCAATATGAAGCTGAATGTCCCTTCTGCTTATGTGTGTTGCCTCCCACCATGTTATTAGTTAAGCAGGGTGCATTATCTCAAGGAAAATGGAGATAATTATAACAAGATAAATCCTGTGCTATCTACAAACAATATTTTTGCAATTAGTTTTTCTAAGTATTTATAACTAATTTAAAGATTAAACAAGATGCATTATGTTTATAATCATATTATTCAATTGAAGTGTTTATAATCCCACCTAGTCATCTGCTTAATCCCTGCTTAGGTTAAGTGCTAGCAGGTCACTCGACAACTTATAGAATCTGCGTGCAGTGATTACCTTTCTACTTCTATGTATTCAGTAAAGCATATTTATCAGCCCATCACATGCATATTCCATATGACACAATGCTGAATGGATTTTTTTATTTTCTCAACATATACTTGAGTATAGCTTTTCTATTGAGGAAGAAGTTAAATGTGTAACTTCACATAGGTATGTTGATGATTGTCTATTATGTAACATCCCAGAATAATGTACTAGGCCGTACTGCAGTTATTTCTTCATAAGCATGTGCAACTTGACTGAATGCTCTTCCCTGTATACAGATACCTCAACTGGATTTTGAGATTCCTCCAGAGTCGCAACGTGGATCTCTATCAACGGTAATATCTTTTTTTATTTGGTTACTTGTGTCTTTTTCTCTTACAAGAAGTCAGTTCTGTTGACATTGCTGCCTGGCATGCCATGTATATGTTTCAGGTGGAAGGAATTTTGGTCCGAGCTGTAGATGAATTACAAGCACTTCAAGATGAAAGAAAGGTTTGTCAGTTGATCGCATATGATGGTCGCTCTTTCTGTTATAATTTTCATTGTTTACTGTTCTCATGATCTAATTGTTAGTTATCTTTGGACCTTTTCAGAAAGTTGATCCCCAAACTGCTGAGGCTATAGACGAGTTCATACTAAAACTAAGAGCATGTGCAACAGGAACCTCATCTTTTACCTTCGTACTAGACGATCCTGCCGGCAACAGCTTTATAGAAAACCCGTAACTCTCACTTTTTATTGTTTTCCTTCCCATTTAGCAGTTATCATTTTGTGTTTGTACCAAAAGCACAACACATGTTGCATATTGTTAAAATATTGACAACTATGCTTTGTAATAGGTATGCTCCAACTCCAGATCCATCACTAAGTATTGAATTCTACGAGCGAACTCCCGAGCAACAAGCTTCGCTTGGATATCTTGTTGACCAACAAACGAGAGAACATGGAAGTGATGCATCGTCAAGGAATGAAGCATCTGAACCCCATGGATCAGTTGGAGCAGTTGCTGGGAGACGAGCTATTGCTCAGGGTAATAGTGCAGAATTTGCAGAAACCTTGTTTCGCTATACTGCACCAGAAGAGGTACTATAATCTTCTCACCATGTGATTAGCTTGATGTTCATTTATTTTAAGTGAACAATATATAAATATATATCATCTGAGCAGGTCATGACTTTCCCATCAACATGTGGTGCTTGTGCTGTTAGGTGTGAAACCCGGATGTTTGTGACCAGTATCCTTCTTTCTTTCCCCTGTATTGTGGTTCTTAAAGGCAAACAGCCTTAAAAGGTAGCTAAATTTGGTCAAATTTTGTATTTTAGGTGATAAATGGTTAGTAGGTCGCAAAAAGCCATCAAATTTTCAAATCTTCCCATGTTACTAGTTTCAAGGTTCTACATCTACCACATCAGAAAGGTCATAGTTGTGAAAGCTACTTGGATGTCAGAAAAACTTGAACTTGGTCAAACTTTGATTTCATTAGTAAATTACTTTTAAACTGAATAAAGTTACCACGAATTAACTTAATCAAGAAAACTTAGAGTTTTGAGGTCTTATCAAGTTCAGTTTGAAGTTTTAACAGTTATCTTGGGCAAAAGTTGGTCACCTAAAGTAGAAAGGGAACCAATGAATAGGTTCCTTATTATTGTTATTATCCATATAGACCTTCTCCATAGAATCAAGTGTCCTGACTCCTGCCTGATTATTGAGATTCTTCACTAACTAGCTACCAAGCTATAAAGAAGGAACCCTGATTACATTGTTTTTATACATTCATCATCCTATACAAGCTATCTGGCATTTTCATCTTGGCTGAGATTTTTTTTATCAACTGGTCCTTAGCAACCTACCAATGTTATGGCAAAATAATCTTCTACACTTGACCAATAAAAATAACCCCCATCAGTGCATATATGGGATATAAATTATGCATTTCCGTTTCTGGCTGCCCATATTTTGACTGCATAGATATATGGGAAACATCACAAAATTTCCAATAGTTGGAAATGATTTTTTATTTTCTCTCTTTTGTTTGAAAATACCATATCCCTTTAAGTTTTGTTTAGCTTGACTACGAACAGAAATTCCTTACTTCCAAGAAGTGATCGTGATGGCATCTACGTGTGATGCTTGTGGCTATAAAAATTCTGAGGTTCGTAAGCATTCCTTTGGATACTGATTTGTGGGCCATTGCTTCCATATGTTCTAAGGTTGCTTAGTGCTCGGTTCCTTGCAGTTAAAGGCAGGTGGTGCTATACCTGCAAAAGGAAAGAAAGTGACACTAGTAGTGAAAAATATTGGAGATTTAAGCCGTGATGTGATAAAGGTATGTTTATGTTTATATTCATGCTGTTGATTGATGGAACTTTTCTGCCTGCTCTGTTTGGGTCTGTTGAGATGTAAGAGTTGAAATTTATCAGACCCTGCAGCTTTGGCCCTATCTTCTGATATATCTGCAAATATTTGCCTCACTTATATGTTCTATGACAATTGAGATTGAAAATCCGACAAAAACAGATAAGGAAAGGTATCCTTATTTATATGTAGGTTTCATTGTGCAAAACTGAGGACAATGTCAAGAAACTTGAACATATTGTTTATCGATCGAACTACTTTGAGTTTCGAGAAAAACTAATAGTTACAAGAACAAGAGAACAGGGTAGATAAGGATTAGCAAACTTCCATCTCTTTGTTGTAGCTGCAAATAAATTATAATACGCAAGCATATGATAAATTATGCACTTATATTAATTCTTCCATTTCAGGAAAAAAATATTGGCTTGTGAAGAGTATAATTTAATGCCTTTCACCATCACAAAAATGGAGACCGGCTTTAGCAAATAGCTGACTCATCGTTCTTTGTTATCCACTAAATACACTACCAGTTCATTATGGTCACACCACCATCACGCAATCACTAAATTGATATTTATGCAATTCTAGTCTATTGGTTATAAAACAAAAAGGCTGACTTGTCTTTGTAGCATTATTAAAATTCTGTAGTTATAGGTTAACAGACATTTTATGAAACAAATTAGGTGAGCTGTTGATTCTGCCATATATCATGTCAGGGTGCACAGTTCTCAAAGAAAACAAGTGTTGGGTGGTTTCCCTCTAAATCGGTGGCCCACTGGAGGCTTTTCTATACATGGCTTGATTACTTTGTCTTTGTTAATGGTTCTTGGATTTTATTGAAATATGAGTAAAATGAGAGGAATTCGTGTAGTATATATGTATCATAAAAATTTGGTTTTCTACATTGTTACAAGGGTATTAGATCCTTTTAAATTTTATAAATTTTGTGATGGAGAATATCTTCCCTATACTCTTTCATGTGTCACATTCTGTGTGTCATTTTAGTTTTCAATTTGGTATGAATATGTCTGGGAGTTCCATCATATTTGTGTTTTCTTCCCTATTGTGGTTCACTGGTCCATCATGAAATGATACCAGGGCATGTGTTACATTCAATTCGTTGCAATCTCATTGTTTCTAGGGTGTCCTTGCCCTCATTAGTCATTCCTTCCCACATCTAGAATAAAGCAGCCCTTTGACATTATGTAGAGTAAAACCTGAACCGAATTGCTTTTTATTGTGATAAATTATGGTTGCTAACTTGTCATGCTAATAAAGTAAGGATTAAAGAAACTGAGTATATATAAAAGATGGGAGTAAGCTTTGCATGACACCTTTTTCCTGCCCATAAGGTGTCTGCTTTATTTTGTTCAAATTGATGCTAAGGTACAATTAAATCATTGTATATTGATGCCTAATTACATTATATTATGTGGACAGATTGTCTCTGATCTGTTTTTTTGACTTACGTGCCTTCCATGATAACAATTTCCCACTGGAACTTAATTTTCTCTTTGAATGTATGACATGTTTTTTGATGTTCTTCATATTGAAATGGTTTGGTGTGTACCAGTCAGACACTGCTAGTGTAAAAATCCCGGAGATCGATTTGGAGCTTGCAGGTGGCACATTGGGAGGTCTCGTGACTACTGTGGAAGGTTTAGTCACCAAAATCAGTGAAAGTGGGTTCATGTTCTTGACTCGTTTTCTCTTCTGCTGATGTTATTTACTAGACTTTTATTCTTATGACACTATCCATGCCATGAGTCTGTACTATACCATTCAGGCTATGTTGCACTTCAAATTTGAGCGTTAGCGGGAGTCAAACACCCCCCTGAAAAGTCTTATAAACTTTATAAAATAGCTCTTGATGTTTTTGGAATTTGGGAACCAAAACCTTACTTATTTTACTGAAAGAAAGAAATACTGATTAACACTACAAGCAAAGCTTTTATCATTCTGCCAACATTTAATTAATTGCATTGAAATGTGGTCTTTTTTTTTTTGTTAAGTATGTTTTGTACATTGCAGGTCTTGAGAGAGTGCATGGGTTCACCTTTGGAGATAGTCTGGATGAGGATAGAAAAAGCAAATGGCTGGACTTCAGGGCAAGACTTGTCAAGGTATGAATCTTATAGTAACCCTGAGTTCAAGATATACTTGTATACCAAGATCAAAATCCCATTTTCAAGACACATGAACCTTACGAACTTGGACCGACACTTTCATATTTAGATTGTTGACTTAAAAAAACTAAAAATCCAACATTTTAGTTTTTACCATTAATCTTTTGGATTCTTTCCATAATAGGTATATAAAGGTGAAAGAGATGCACTTTACAGTTCTTGATTTCCCATTATTTTTTAATGTAATAATGTGTCTCTGTTTAAAACAATTATATTATGTCCTGCAGCTTTTGAATATAGAAGAACCTTGGACACTTATCTTAGACGATGCTCTGGCGAACTCATTCATTGCGCCAGCTACTGATGATATTAAAGATGACTCTCAGTTAACTTGTAAGTTTGTCAAAAGTTATCTTTTTCGTTATAAATAAGTTTGAACACAGATAGTTTCTACCTAAAACCGTTTCCCACGATGGCCAACTTGATAGAGTAGGGGCGTGGAAGAATTGGATTTTGCAAAAGACCTTTTTTGCGTTCTATTATTTTAGTCTCTTGTTCTATTACACTAAATTATTTTATACTTGCATATAATCTGGAAAGAAAAAGATAAAAAGTTTCCAAAGATCATGATTCAACAACTGAGAACCGTTTTTTAAAAAGATCTCGAACCAAAACTGGTTTAGAAAAGTTCTGTAATAGAGAAATGGACCGAACCTAATGGAGCTGGTGCCTGTTCAATTTGTTCTGGTTCTTAGTTTTGTGGGCCCGAGAGTTTTGGGGTATTTTTCAAGCACAAGTGATGTCCCCGTTGTGCAATTTTTGTGATGTATACGATCAGTGATTTATCTTAACGAGTTTGATTTTGGCAATTTGCATGAAAATTTCAGTTGTTGAATATGAGAGATCATGGGAACAAAATGAGGAGTTGGGTTTAAATGACATGGACACCTCGTCTGCAGATGTTGCATATGCTTCAACTGATGCCTCATAAGGTTATATTTGTTCCATCATAACTTTGCTTCTTGTATCATTTTGTTTTTCGCATCGTCTTAATTTCATGCTCGATTGTTATAGACCCTGGTTGTAATATTGTGTATCCATGAATAATTTATTAAAAACTGGTGCTCGGAAAACCACAGTTCCTTTTTTGTGTGGCGGGTTACCTTTGGCCTGTTTTTGTTGGGTCAGAAGTCAACTGACAACTTTGAATTATAAGAGACATATAGATGCTACTATCTCATTCCTTATAGAATTTTAGTTATGTGATGGTATGCTATCTAATGCTTTAAAGATGTTTTGCTCAATAGATATATTCATAACATAATGATTGATGGGTCTCTAAATTGACATCAGTCACTATGATAATTACCCTCTCAATTTAGTGTTATTGCAATGATGGTATGTATTGCTTGTGATGATTTTGGTTTTACGAAGAATTATTTCCTGTGTTCCTATATGATATGCATTTTTAAAGGGGAGGCTACATGTATAAAAGGAGATGCTCAATTGAGGGGGAGATGATTACAATCTTGCACCTTTATGGGAAAGTTATCATTTTCTTTTTTAACAAAAATAGAAGAGGAAAAAAAAAGGTTTCAGGTTGATTAGAAGGTTTTTTCTCACCTATGATAAGTTTTGTTTTGAGTGTGGTCTCAGAATGCATACTCGAATAATGGAGATGATCGTGTGGGCTGGTGATCCGTTAGTGATCTAATTAGCCGTTAAAAATAAAAGAGAAAAGGGAATTTGTGATTTATTTGGATATGTGATGTTAACATGATCACTGCATATTGACAGATGCATCACAAGTTGAGAATTTTTGTCTTAAAACTTGTTAAAAATATGTCATAAAACTCTAAACTTGAGGATGAAAAATTAGGTGACATATGTTGTTGATTGTTCATTAGAGATGATCATACGTTGGATACATATTACATATGAAAATTTGACAATGGTAACGAAGGACCAACAAGAAAATCTTGACAAATATTCAAAAAAAATAAATAAATAAATAAATAAAATCTTATTTGAAATTTTATCTTCAGATTTTGTCATGGGTTACCAACAAAAGATTTGTGCAAAGCCACATTTACCCGGCACAAAAACTTCTAAAGAAAATATGGTTGTAAAATACTTATTGGTTTCAAATATTCATCTAGTTGTCTATCTCAAAAGTAAAGTGATCACGTGTGTTGACCATATATAAATGATATCATATGTACCTAAAACCGTAAATTACTTGTATAATTAATTTTATAGCAGGTCTTGAAACCAAATAACAATCTAACTTTAAAAATAGTCTTCTTTTGTGAGTTCCTTTTTTTTTCAAACTACGTAGGGTAGACATATTTAACCGTTCGGTTAAATGTTTATTAATTTAAGAAACTTTGTTGGCTCTATCATTTAACAAACCAAATCAAATAAGAAATAGGTCTAACCAAACCCAACTCAACAAATTAAACTGATTTATTTGATTTATTCAGTTTGGCTACCAGAGCAAATCGGTTATTATTCGGATAACAGATCCGCATAAGAAATGTTATTATGGATGCAACTGTTAATTGAAGGAAACCGATTTCAAAATTCATTTAGAGTTTTTATAAGATTCAGTATTTAGTTACTTTAAATTTAGGTTCTTTTAAGTTCTTTTCTTACAATCAGGGGTTGTTTGGTAACTTCTGAATGAGTAAGTGTTAAACTATTAACAGGTTTGAATAATTAAGTGCTTAACTAGTAAGAGATTTGAATCATTAAAAGCTGTTATATTATTTAACTATTAAAAGGTAAATGTCTGACCAATTTAGATAATAGTTTTTAACCATTCAGACTCAGTATAATGAATAACTATTTACAGACAAAAGTGCTCAAACATTCAGACATATGCTCACGAAACAAAAACTCTAAACAATTCAAACATCTAAACCATTAAGATATCGAAACAAAGAGCACCTCACTACGAAGACGATAAGTTTTGGTAAACGTGTAATGTCTTTGTTAGAAAGTCCTTTTCTTACATCAAATACGAGTGTCTCTGTGCTTGTTTTTGGCCCTCGAAAGCAAAAGCGCGGGAAAATTGTGCCTCGAACCGATTTAGGGATTTCAGGGTGCGATCGAACCACAACATCCACAAATGAACGGTGAAATTGCGTCACCGGAGACCGGAATCATCGATTTCTCCGGCGTGAAGTCGTCGTCTGCAGTCGATCTTACCGATCAGATCCATCAGCTTCCTTGCTGCATCAAGTACAACGGACCATCTCCTGTTTCTCATTACTTCAAACCTAAACCTACTGGTAAATCTTAAACGAACACTTATTTACATTGCGAAAGTTGTGCGTCTAGATATTGATTGGTAGATTAGGGTTTTGAAGTGTTACCTGTTTTGCGATGTGAAAGGTGTTGAGGTGGATGGTCTGGATGTGAAGGAGGCTCACTTCAGAGGAAGGAAATTGCAAGGGACAACTGTACAACTTCCTGATGGTTATTCTGGTAGGATATTTTGTTTTTCTGTTTTTGATGATGATTATTGCTTATGATGAGTTGAATGTTATATGTTTTTTTTGCTTGGTATGTAGATTGTTTCTGACCAGATGTGTTGTTTATTCTTGATGATTATGTAGAACCTTAAAGTTTTTTGTTTTCTGATTGTGGAGTTACCATTTGCTTAACTTTTAAGAATTTTGAAACTTTAAAGCTTTTTTGTGTCTCAGAATGCTACAACTTGTGAATTGAGTTTAAAAAACACCATATTTTGAATACTGAGTTGTTGAATGAGTTTAAAAACACCAAAATTTGAACACTGAGTTGTTGAATGAGTTTAAAAACGCCATATTTTGAACACTGAGTTGTTGATTGAGTTTAAAAACACCATATATTGAACACTAAGATGCTAATTGGGTTCGGATAAACAATATTTTGAATTTTATTTTTCTGACTTTATGGATTGGGTGGTGGTATGTAAGTTGCAGATGGAGGAATTTGTACTCAGAAAACTTTGATTTCACTAATGAGAAGTTTGTGACTAACGTATAGATGTGTTCCACTATGGCACACCTCAAGGCAATAACTTATGAGTCCTTGGACGTGCACATGAGATATCTAATAATTTTTCATTCTTTGGAATTTGCTTATATATCTCAGTTTCACGTATTCTAATAATGAAGAAACCTGTATGTAACCACCAGGAATCTTTGGGGTCGAGTTGACCGTTTTATAAATCTTAACAACATATAAAGTAAACATTCTTCTATGCGTTCCTGAAAAGGGTAAAAAACTTTTAAGCTAATGCAAAAGATGATAAAAATTTATGCTTAGAGTTTGGTGTCAATATGGTTCACAAGCAACTTCAATGTAGTTTGATTCTGGTGTTATTAGTGCAACTTACTGAAGTGGCTGCAGACGCCATACAGTGGCATCAAAGCTTTTGATATCAGAATTCAGAAGTCAATACGAGTTGTCTGATCCTGTCAAATGTGTTTTAACAAATTGTTTTTTTAAAACGATGCAGGATTCGTATTAGGAAAGAAAACATGTGTGAAGAGAAAAGCTTCTGATACTAATGGAGGGATGACCGCTTCTTGGCATACGTATGCAAAATTCCAAAACATAACATCATGGAATCATGATAATCTACCATCAAAAGAAGATGCTTTCTTGCGTGCGTTTCATTGGTTTGATGTTGCAAATGCAGTAAGTTCTTGTTTGGTATAGACTACAAAAATTGTTGATTCATTTCTCGGATGCTTCCCATCATCATTTGGTCAATTGGTTGGCTTGTTCTTTAGGAATTCATCTAAACCATTCCTTATATTTTATACAAGTATGATATTTAGGATAAGCCAATATCATATATGTCATATTCTGACAAGATTTCTATCTGCAGTTGCATAAACCAGTGACGGTTGAGGATATGGAGTCTGCATCAAACCCTGGAGCAATGGCAACAGATTGACCAGCTTGCAGATTTTGTTCTTTCAGTCAAAAGTATATGTACCATTTTTACTTATTTAGCTAATTAATTGAAAAATCATCTACTCTTCCTAGCTAACGTCTTTTACACACAAACATTATACACTGCACATGCAAATGGGATAGCACACTATAAAATGACGGCAGCACAAATGAAAGCAAGCACCAAAACATGATAAAACTGCTACGACATGTTTAGCGGTTTGGGGTTGGTGAGTTAGTTAATGAACATGAACCATATATTTATGTGTCAGAAACATAACCCTGATCTGGAAATACTTAAAATCATATAACTTGAACACAATCTTAGTAACCTATTTATCTAAACATGTCAAATGGGTTGTAAGTTGGTTGTAATCAAGTTAGAGGTGAACACAACTTGTTTATTAAATTCTTTAGATGTTAGAGCTATAGAACCTAATTGTTTTCATGCTATGTTTTGTAATGTTTGGGGTCATGTTAGAAATTGCCACCCTAGTGTCATGAAAGCTCCAGTCTCCACACCCTGCGTGATTAAGAATATATTAATCGTGACTTGAAGATTGGTTTTCTGGTCTATTTGATTTGCTCCACGGTCTCATTCTTTTTCTTATTCATCTTCACTGTTTCTGTGTCCCCTACCCTTTGGTGGTTTGATGCCCGTTGAGTTGAAGCAAGACTTTGGTGGCCTGAGGTTGGTCAGTTGTGGTCTTGATAATGGAGAAATATAGGCCTGCCTTCATCATTGGTTCATCTGGTTTTCACTTACCCATCTGATTCAAATGAGACCGGTTTTGTTGTAGTTGTTCAATTGGTTGGATCCATCTAGATTTTTATGAAAATAGGTTTTGATAGTTTTTATATGTTGCTTTTTTTGTGTTTGATACTACTTTTATACATCTTAGAACTATAAGCACATAAATTTCAAGGATTTAAGGTCAACTTTGACAAGTTAAAACCAACTTTATACGGAATACTAGTCAAAATCAACTTTGACCAAGCAAATGAAATTTTATTTTGAGCACAATGGACACAAAGTTGACATAATGCTACACCAGCATCTAAATGTTGATACTAATCAACCCAAATTCTATTGGTTAATACGCAAAATTGCACAAACCTTGATTCAACCTTAAGTTTTAAACAAAAGGTTTATAGAGAATGATACCTTTCATTTTTAATAGTATTTTGCTTCTAACTCTACCCACAAATGATTTCATTTGATTTCGATGAACAAAATTCTTCACAACTTCATCACCTCTCACACCATTATACCATTAAAGATTTTTTACTAGACATAAATTTTTTTTTTATCTTTTAGGTCTTCTTGGTGGGAAGATTTTTGGTGTTTTTTGTATGGATGCTGATTAAACATGTTTTTTTGGTGTTTTGTGTTCCTTTACCATAGCTGCTGTTATAGATTTAAGCAAACACCTAAAACAGGAAATTAACAATTGCTTAAACCCCAAAGCACGAAGCGAACTCATACTATGGGGTAGGAAAAGGTGACTCGTTTTTAGGATTCCAACATATTAACCTCATCGAACACGTCGTGAGAAACTATGTGAAGAAGAATATCATTTACGCACAAAAAATATATCATTACTTGAAAACTTGAACATACATCAAGTGTTATGAACTAAAAAAAGACAATTTGCAATCATATATTTAGTCTTTTTACACATGCATAGTATACCACTTCTTGTACTGGTCATTCTTGAGCAAGACCAATGGCTTGATGTGGACTCAAAACACAAATGAAACATATTAACAAAAAAGTTTTGACTCGAAAATTACAACCTTGAATCTTAAAATTTCGTGGCACATCAAGAGTAGGGGTTGGAAACACAAAACAGACTATAGTTACGACATCTATATGAAGAAAGTATCGTCGATCCTACTGTTTCTTTTCTTCCTTGTTAGCAATTGCTTCCTTCTCACGTGCTTGAGCACTGGGTGGAGTTGCCATTGACGCGTACTTCTCTGTCTTCCCCAGTACAATCTCAATCTAAATCTCATTTTAAAAGAGAAAAAATGTTAGTATTGATGGTTTCTTTAGTTAGTAACAACATCTATAATGATCACCATTGATAACGTTACATGAAAGTCATTAGAAAGTAACATGTGTCAAAAAACATATTTGTTAAATATGTGCATTTCATGCATATATTAATGATTTATTGAGCTTACCCGAGCCTTTTGAATGAGTCGTCCCCTCGTTTCATCCTTCATGCCGATGGTGGATGTCACGACCTCTATGGAAAGCATATAATTGTTATTGACACTCTATGATTCGAAATACGAATATGAATGTGTGGTATACTTACTTTTCTCAACAGCAAGACCATTGTTCTTGAGTATCTCAGCTACCGTAACAACTGTAGTAATTGCTATAACAAAGTGAAAGAATAAATAATTCATTTAATATGTATACATATCATGATGATTTTATGAGAAAATGAAATCAAATTATTGATACTAGAGAAGGTTTACCCATGCCCAAAGCCGAGAGCTCAACTTCATCATGTTGTTGAATATACCTCTACAACACAAAATAAAAACAAACATATCAATGAAAAAGTTAACCCCATAATTATTTCAATTAAAATATTAAAAAAATTTTATAATACAAATATCAATATATCATTCATCAATCTTTATGTTCTCTATCTAGATCTTTCACGATTTTATTCGGCATACATACGAGTCTTATGCATTTTTGTTTTAAGGGTAAACACACCATACACATGTACCCATTAACATATTACTCAAAAAGTAGTGCGTTGAGAAAGTGAGATGAGTGCATACCTTGTCATGAGATAGAAAGATTGTTCCTAATAACATTAGAATAAAAAAAGTTGTTTTTATTTATTTTTATTTACGATATTGAAATGTACAAGTTTCATAAAATATATGTTAATAGTAGAGGAGAAAATGAGTAGGATAGAAAAAGGATCACGAACCACATACCAAGTAACTAGTACCGACACCTAAAAAGAAAAGCCAAGCATGATAACAAAACAATGTTGGATGAAAATACCGTCGTTGTAACACGAAACTACATACCTTTGCAAGATTGACATAAAAGAACAGAGGCTTTTTTGTGTTGGAGACTTGAATCCGGTTCTTCTTGGGATGTTCGGGGCTCGTGATAATAGGAGCGACGGCAGTTTCAGTGGTCATATCTCTAGCTTGGAATGGTCTCAAAGAGACGACGTACGTATATGTTATAATTATATATCTATATTTACTGCCTCTCTCCCTATGTCTTATGTATTATGAGCGCGAAAACGTACAATTAGGGACCTGTGCTCGTAGAATCGTATCAACTATCAAGTGTTAAAATATGGTGCGTATATATGCGCTGTGCGGTATCAAAACGACTTGATTTTCGTAATGTTGTGCATAGGTTGACTCGGTAAAAAGGCCATTTTTGTGTCCGAATGGGTGGTTGTACGAAATAAATGGTGAGACACATGTTTATATCGTCTTTTATAACCGTTGCTACTTATTCGTAGAACTCATGGTTGAAGGGAAAATGTTATTGTGCATTTATTTGTATTATAAAATATATGTGATAGATATTGATCCAACTCACTTTACTATCGTCTTTACGTACTAACTGGTTAAGTACTTTTATAAAGCCTTACAAATTGAGTGCTCCTTTTTAATTAGGTTGTTTTGTCTTCAATTTTGCTTTACTATTCCAAGACAAAGTCTTATCATATACTTTTTGTTACATGTTTTAAAGTAATTAGATTGACTAGGTGACTAATGTGATCATAATATATATTAAATAAGTCAGAAGATGTGGAATTCATACTTTTAAATGTTGAGTTTATATGATTTTCAGTATTAGAATCTTATAGTTCTTAGGGGCAAAACCCTTAAGCTATGGGGGTTTCAAGGAGGTAACTCCCCTTTGGTGGGGTCAGGGGACAACGCCTCTGGTAACAGGAGTCTAAGGGGTAAGGCTCCTAGATGCGATCAAGTGATTTTTTATGGTAGAAATTGTTTCATTAAAAATACATTAAAATTTGATTTTCTCAAAATATCACATGTGAGATGCGGGGTGAAAATGACATTAGTTTTATACAAATTTCAATTTAAACAAAAGCTACGTTCGGCAGTAATCTGCCGCATTTACCCGCAAAACGTTTGGATTCATCGTTGGTCATTTCTTCTGTTATTTGGTTCACAATTCACAAACACACACACACACACTTGATCTTAATTATAAATTGAGTTTTATTCAGTTGTTGTGTTCAAATTGAACAATAGGATAATTTTAATACGAACGAGCTATATATAACTCTCAGTTTCACCTAGAGGTTGATCATCTTGAAAAACGAATTCTCTACGTTTTTGCTCATATAGGAACACAAAGAGATGTAACACATCTACATATTTTTATATATAAGGAAGAAGTACAAGGGAAATGATCAAATATATACTCAACATGATTATACTATATAAGCCTATATTATATAAAGATTTCAAATCAAGTGCGTGAAAAACTCATCCAGATACTTGATGTGAATCTTGAGCAGTGGCGAAGCTTCACTAGGGCCGCGCGGGGGGGGGGGGGGGGGGGGGGGGGGGGGGGGGGGGCACCGGCCCCCCTGTTTCTTTCGCCAGTAGTGTTACATTTTAGTCCGATAGTGTAAATTTTTTGCCAGGTAGTGTAAATTTTTATATAAATATCAAGTTCGCCCCCCCTAAAAAAAATTAATTTCGCCCCCGCCCCCCCTACAATATAGTTCAAGCTCCGCCATTGATCTTGAGTATCCTAGACATAATCTAGAGTCGTATGGAATTGTTTATCATTGTAAAGCATATTTTGATATTCAATATAAGCTCTACATTATATCTAAATCTATTTTTCATTTGTTTGATAGTTCTAATCTCTCATTCCGCACATACTTATTATCATTCGTTGAGATCATAAGTGATTACCCCTAACCCTGGACCAATAGTAACTCTAATCAACATTGCTTGTAACCCTTGAGTAGTAGTAAGCTTTCGATAAGTTTAAGCATCATTGGTTAGAAGTCTTTAGTTTCAATAGCATCATGTTTTAGTTGCAAGTCTTGCTTAGTAGGAGTTTTATAAAAGTAAAAAAATATCACAGAATAATAATCAAGTTTTAAAATTATTTTAATTTGATCACTCATGTATGTTTTTCTCAAATTATACCATTAAACCATCATATCGAGTCATTATCTTATTATGTCAAGTAAGTAATGGAAGAGAAGACGTGG
The DNA here is from genome assembly GCA_025506415.1 of Flaveria robusta. Lineage (NCBI taxonomy): Eukaryota > Viridiplantae > Streptophyta > Magnoliopsida > Asterales > Asteraceae > Flaveria > Flaveria robusta. Next base: position 16,808,937 of record CM046469.1, on the reverse strand, counting down.
GGGTCGAAATTTTTAATATATAATATTATATTAAAAAAGAAAATAAACATGCTAATTATATCAATAAAAAATTACCTAAAATTCACATCAACGTTACACATTAGCATACAAAAAATCTTAATTGAAACAAAAAGAAAAACATACTAAAAACATGTTAAAAACTTATAATTTAAATAAAACATGAAAGCTGAGTAAACTAATTATAATATTTTTTGAACTTGAGTTACCTAATTTATACATTTTTAAAACTTGGTTACTAGTTTACAAAATTACCCCGAAAGAAGTTGAAACTCCAAGTAGTTGTAAGTTCTTAGCAGTTGTAAGTCTTGATTTATTTTGTATTGTCAATCCCAATTATTTAGTGCCAACGATCTCCCCCTTAACCAATGATACTAGAATAGTGGAGTATTCTATAAATCAGATTCATTTGAAATTCATTAAAATCCCAAAAAAAAAAAGATAATTCAATACATTGAAACCTTAATATGAATAAAAACCATGAATAGGACTTTGAAGCATTAGAGAAAATGTGTCAAAAGTTGTTTGATTCATTGATTGTGAGATAAAACAATCATGTCTTGATAAACCAAAATTTATGTTGTGGTGGAAGTAGGTTTGTAACAACTTAACTGCCTATAAAATCACCACAATGTCCAATATCTCTGAAAGCTTGATTAACGTAAATGATAAATTATGAAACAAACTTTATACTTAGTAATAACAAAACAGTAAATACCCTTGCACAGTTACATAAACAGTATTTTACAACGTAAAATCAACACTTGTGAGAAAAAATATTACTAATTGGGTTGTGAACTAGTATCAACACTTTTGTGTTACGACAACACTTTTGTGTTACGACGAGTGACTCTAAAATCATGAAAACAACTAATATTCCAATAAGAGCGTTCTCGGTAGAATAAGGCGGTGTTTGGGATTGCTTATTGTCCATTTATGTTTGATTTATTAACTTTTGAGAAATTAATAATTAAAAAAAAGTGTTTGACAAACCCAAAAAACTTTTCAAACTGAATTTTGATATAAAGTAAAATAGAGATTTTGAAAAGTAATAAGAAGTTACTTATTAACTTTTAAAAAAAAAATTTAGTCCAAATTTATATTATACCCCTCTACGATCTCTTATTAACTCTTTTTATTTCTGAAAGTATGTTATTTTTAATTATCTTATAACATTTTAATTTATTAGCTAATTTAAATATTTTTCTAAAACATTTTTGAAAAAATCATAAATTAATAAGATTTACTTATTAAAAAGATTTTTCAAACAAAATAAGCAATTCTAAACATGGCCCACCATCTACATCACAAGACAAAGCGTTCCTAAAAATAACACCAATGTGGTCAATATTGTTGTCCCGCAAAATAAAACTCAAGTTTTCAAACCCTAATCAACCACTGCTTCTGCTATATTCGGTGGTTAGAATCGCCATACGCCGGAGCTCCTTTGTCGTAGTATGTCGTCTTCCCACCCTTACTTTCACATATTATCTTCCTTTTTTTTTTTTTTTTTTTCCCTTGTTGAGGTGCTTATGCCCTTTCTAATCGATGTATAATCTGTAATTTGTCTAACTCTGTGCGTGAATTGTATGTTTGATATGCACAGTACTATAAACATGACAAATGAAGATGCAAATGGTGGAGAAGGTTCCTCTAATGGAAATGCTAGTAATGCTCCTGCTACAGTCGAAGAACTGAATGAAAAAGCCGATGAATTGACGTTAGTGGACTCCTCAGGTACTACAATTTGCATATTTTGTTTTAATTTTTTGAAGATCACTAGTTTTGATTTATGATTTTAAGTCTATTACTTACCCTGAACCAAATTGATTAGTTACTTTTTTGAACTGGAGTCCTACCTTAATATTGTTCGATGACCTGAAACTGATATGATTGAGTTAATTTGATCTGGAAATTGAGGAGAGTGTTGAAGAAAAGATTAAGTATGACTGTATGAGATGTATAGATTTTTTTGGCTTTAAGAAAATGTGGTTTGTGTAAAGTAGGGCACTAGGGCTTATATAGTATAGCAGTGAGTTTATTGTCAAAATACGAGGTGGAATCTAGTTCTGTAATGTAGGGAGAATAAAGTTTTTCATACACCAGCATAATTCTTGATTTTAGTATGTGTTGAAGTTGTTATGAATGTTTTACTATGATAAAAAGAAAATACAAGCTCAATGAGGTTACCATGGGAAAATATTATAACAACAAAATAAATAAATACTAGCTCAGCCTTTCAACGGCGCACCGGGCACCCTCACCATGCCAGGCGAAGAAAAACCTATAATAAGAACGCAATAAAAACTAGCCCTGTTGTCATGTATTAGGCTTCAGGCCAGCATTAGATAAAAACAAATCCTAACTCCAGCACTATGCCAGGGCTGACAATCACTTTGCAAAACAAGCCCAACGGTCAGCCAAAGCACGTCAGTGAAGTTCACCAGGCAGGGGATAAGTAGGATATCTGTTGTTGTAGCATCACATCACCTTGTCACCAAACTTCCCGTTAAGCTGCCAATTTAGCAGTATTAGATCCACTTCTTCAAGCTCACCTCTGCTGCTGATCTTCATAACTAATCTTCTAGCTTCCAGAACACTTGCTTAAACCAAAACAGTCCACTATACTGATGGTATATTTCTCTTGTTCATACACATCACCAAACTGCATAAGTATTTAGTTTGCTATGAATTTGGATGATGCAGATGTCTCTTTATATGTGCTCTTAGTAAACTTTTAAAGATAAATTTTGCAGCTTCATAAAGATTATATGAAGCACACCATGTGGTTTAAACGTAGAAGCCTAACAACATCTTTTTGTTAGAACTGGTAAAATTTAGTAGGCCAGTAATAGTTTAATTTTACGTTGCCACATAATGGCAAAAGGTGATTTTTTTTCTTTTCTCTTACTTATAGTGTTTCTTCAATTAACATGCCAAATAAGAAATTAATTAGAGTCTAAAGATGTGATATCGTTATTACATCACATGCTGTTATGGTTGGGGGATGGGTTCAGTTATAAAAATGACACATGCTGACTTCTTAATTTCCTTAATGTTTTGTCGCACCTAAAGCTATGGCTTTTAAAGCTTCTAGTATGTGTTATATTACTGGTTGTATGATGTGCATTCATGAACTCCGCCCAACAAATTATATTTCTGTTTGTTTGCGCCTTATGCATGTATACTTGCTCTCAGGAAGCAATGTAACCCAGTCTATATAATGCTTTGATTCTTGCTAATCTGCGATTTAGTTGGGGTATGTAGGTGTTTGGCATATGCACATATAGTAGTTTGAAATATGTACCATGAAGCAGATCTAAGATATGATATGCTTATATGTAAATAAAATATACATTTAATTAAGTATTGAACTATCGACCTCAATGTTAATTGGTATATGAAGTGACTTGCTTATCCTGAATTGATTCAAATATAATGCTTTGATTCTTGCTAATCTGCGATTTAGTTGGGGTGTGTAGGTGTTTGGCGTAAGCACGTATAGTAGTTTGAAATACGTACCATGAATCAGATCTAAGATATGATATGCTTATATGTAACTGGAATATGCATTTAATCAAGCATCAAACTATTGACCTCTATGTTAATTGGTATATCAAGTGACTTGCTTATCCTGAATTGATTCAAATGCTGCTTCTTGCTGTATTGATAATCTGTGATGCTAGTTCATGGACCCCTAAGCTCCTTTGCAAAGCTGTTTAATTTAGTGAAGTTAAGCTGGTTTGGAGCTAGAAAACATAGACGGTCTGAACTCTGAATTGACTATTTACTCTAACTGTGTGAGAAAAAATAATAGTACCTGCAGAATGCCAAATTATACTTGCTTCCCAGAAAGAATGTTTTCCTATGCGCTTTATTCTACTCCGGTGTGGAGGCATCAGTATGTCTTTGTATTTCTGTGTACAATCTCTTCACAGAAAGAAACTATTCAGAATAATTATATGAGCAAGTCCTAGTGGATCTTACTTTCTATTTTTTGATAGTATCTGCTGGGTGATTTTATTAACTGAACTTGCATACAGAAACTGGTGCTCAGGAAGCTGCAAAAAAGAAGAAGAAGAAGAACAAAAGCAAGTAAGACTTCTTATAAGATTGTCCTTATGTGACCTGGCCCCTGGGTTTGACAATATCACCTAGTTTTCCAGTTTTCTTAATTATTATAATTTGTCACCCCAGGAAGAAAAAAGAAACAAAAGAGCAAACTGATCCACCTACTATTCCAGTTGCAGAACTTTTCTCGCAAGGAAACTTTCCAGAGGGTGAAATTCAGCAATACAGGGATGAGTAAGAGCCAACTATTTACATTTAATCTGCACTTCATTTTTTTAATGGCCTTATTGAATTAGAATACCTTTATGTCTGCCCTCTCACTTTGTTGCTTAGTAACTTGTGGAGGACTACATCTGAAGAGAAGAGAGATTTAGAGCGCTTAGAAAAGCCTATGTATGACTCAATACGGCAAGCTGCAGAAGTTCATCGTCAGGTTTTTTCTTTTGTTTTGTCTCAATGATTTTTAGCAGAAATAATATTTGGATTCTAGTAAATATCAAATATATGTACTGCTTCTGTTTTTAAAGTATGATGGTTTGTTTTAGGTCCGGAAATATATGAGGAGCATTATAAAGCCTGGAATGCTGATGGTTGATCTGTGTGAAACCTTGGAGAATACTGTTCGTAAGTTAATATCAGAGAATGGTCTGCAAGCTGGCATTGCATTCCCTACAGGATGCTCATTAAACTGGTGAATATTTTAAATCCTCACAATGATCACTATTAACCAGTGCTTGGCTTAAGTAGTGTATATTGTTGGTTTCTATTGATAAGTCTTAGTGATATCTTGATCAGATAGTTATTAGGATATTATTTATAGATGGGTATTTTCATTAGTATTATTAGTTAGGGACTTATATAAACAGGTATCAGGAGAATTGTTTCATCATGTTGAATGTGGTTGAATAAATAGGGTGGAGATTTGAATCTTGCGTCATTGGAGAGATGGTTGACTTCTTGAAAGGCTGTTTTATTTTGTGGGTTTGTTTGTTAATTGCAGTCGGGTCATAACAGTTACTGTCTCATTCCTAATATTAGTTGTGGTTTTTTGTTGTTTTTTTTTCATTTATGTTTGTTCTACTTTCCAGATTGTAAAACATATTTTACCATACAGGGTGGCAGCTCACTGGACCCCCAACTCTGGAGATAAAACTGTGCTTCAATATGATGATGTGATGAAATTGGATTTTGGAACTCATATAAATGGTTAGTAATCAGAATGCTTAGCTGATTTGGCTCTCACTTGCAGTAATTTAGTCATCTCTTTAATTTGTGCATTTTTTTTGACATATTTTGGGTTGGAACACATTTCAGGACACATAATTGACTCTGCATTCACGGTTGCATTCAATCCTATGTTTGATCCATTACTTGAGGCCTCTCGTGAAGCCACAAATACTGGTATAAAGGTAAGCAACGTGGAGTGAGGAGTTATGGGTGATTAATGTGCATCATGCAAATAAAAAACTAGCTATAAGTTAATATTCTACTTCTATCAGTAGATGCAACAGTTTTCTTCTTTTGTTGTTCGAAAGTAAAAGCAACAATTCCTTTTGGGTAATTTTCTTTTAACTCTGAATTCATTTTGTCTACTAGTAACTCTTAAATAATCTTTGTAACTTTGATTTGCTATTTCAGTGCCTTAGTTTCTTCTTTTTCTTATGGAGACGCATTTTAGATATTTGACCAACAGTCAAACCCTCTCACCAAACCATGTTTCATGCCAAGCGTAGCAATTGTTTTGGTAGTGAATTACATGAACTCTTTGTGGAAAGCCTCTTTTGATTTATTGCAATGTAGGTGTAGTTTGTGTTGGATAAATTGGATCAAGCAACACAAACAAACAACCTGTTTTGACCCAACTCTAGGTCGACTCTTTCTATGCTGTTATTGATTGGAAAACACACAAAAACTCTTTACAAAGACCCCTATTGATACTACTCCTAACCTTGCTAAACCTTGCTAAACTAGCAATCTTTATTATACTCAAATTCTAACTCCTAAAATAGCACAACCTATCCTTATTTGACTCAATTTCCTACCATGATAAACATATTAAACAACTAACCAATATTAAATAAACAAATCTATTATATTTCAAATACTAAACGTAAATTAAACTTTATTTCTTGTGCTACTAGTTCTCCAAGATTCAGAATTATTGCCTTCATGGTGTCATTTTGGTAATCAATTTCCGAACTTCTGTTTTATGGTATGTAGGAAGCAGGAATTGATGTACGTCTATGTGATATAGGTGCTGCAATCCAAGAGGTCATGGAATCATATGAGGTAGAAATTAATGGGAAGGTCTTCCAAGGTATAATCTCCATTAGGCTATAACATGACCATGATGCTTTGCGAGTTCTTTAATTGCATTGTTTCAACATCATGGTTGATTAGTGTAGATATGGCAAGTTTGATCCATTTATCTCAAAATGAATTAAGATTGAGAAATTTCACACATTACTAGTCAAACGTGTAAACTTTATGAACAATTTTAAAAAAAATGAGTCAAATTGGTCGAGTTGGGTCAAAAGTGACCTGAAGTGTATTTAAATGTTTACAACTTTTAATTACTTTATAAATAAGGGTAAATATTCTAGCGTTTCATATTTAAAACTATAGTTCATAAAAAATTGAAAATAGGAACAATAAAATGTTGGTAGGTTAGCCCAACACAACCAGTTTTGTCCCTCGTCCAATTTACATGTTTTGACATAAAAACCTTTTTGACCTGTTACGCCTGACCAATTTGTCACCTTTAACATAGATACAAGCAACTCTTATACAATAGATTTCAACATTGCTTTAAATCATTTTATTTACACCTTGAGAGATCTTACTACTGCTAATCTTAAGGAGATTCGTGTGCATAGGCCATTAATGTATCTAAAATATTACACCAAGGCCACCAAATTTCCATTTTGGTTTCGTTAATGCCAATTTCGGCCAAAAACTTGCGGGGTAAATATTGAGAGTCAATTTCATGGCTTTATGTGTGTTGTATTTTATAATAACATTTTGGGTGTCCTAACTTGAAAGACAGTTGAAATGCAATGCTGTTATGATTTATGGTGGCCATGGTACCATTATTCCAAAATGTTACTGTTTGAACTTAGTTGATTTGTCTTTCGTCAAAATAGCATTGAAAAAGAGTATAGCACTACTAACTTTACAATATTCTTTTAAAATTTAGAAGTTGTCATAGCAATAGATTATCTACATTATAGGATCAGAGTAATTTTAGTATTTAACTTTAATGCTGCAATATTTGCAGTGAAAAGTATCCGGAACTTGAATGGACATAGCATTGGACCTTACCAAATTCATGCTGGGAAATCAGTTCCAATTGTGAAAGGAGGAGAACAGACAAAGATGGAAGAGGGAGAATTCTATGCAATTGAAACTTTTGGATCTACTGGTGAACTACTTGTACTTTCAATACCTTTATAATGAGAAAGAAAAAATAATAGTTGGCGTACAAATACATTTACAATGTTTTATTGTGTTTAGGCAAAGGTTATGTGAGAGAAGATCTGGAGTGCAGCCATTACATGAAAAACTTTGATGTTGGACATGTTCCATTGCGATTGCCAAGAGCAAAACAGCTTCTTGCCACTATTGATAAGAATTTCTCTACCCTAGCTTTCTGCAGACGTTATTTAGATCGACTAGGGGAGACCAAATATTTAATGGCTCTCAAGAATTTGTGTGATGCTGGTGTTATTCAGGTATGTCCAACCACATGGTCTTTTTTAAACTTAAATTTGGAATTTGTTTACGGTCATCTGAAGACTGCTTACGCACTGATTTTAGACCTATGATTTTTTTTTTTCAATATCATGTTCATAGATCGAAGTGTCCATTTTATATTAGCAACATACGAATTTTACAGTTTTTGCACTTTGAGATGCCTTTTCTAAGGTAGAAGAAAATAGAACCAGGACTTTAAACTTTTAAACTTTTGGGATCCAAAGAAGCTATGTCATAGTTTTTCTGAAGGTCCAACGTGCTTAAAAATGGGTGAAGTTCTCAGGTAGTTTTGGGAGGAGGTTCCTCACATGGTCATGAAGCCTATATTATGATAATATGGTGCTCTAGCTGACATTAGGTCAAATTCAATGTTAACTCAGTTCTGTTTTTGTTGTTGGGGCTTAGATTCAGCCAAAGACAAGGGGCAGGGCAGCCGGCCCTAGCCTAAACCTGATTAAGGAAACTTCTTAATTAATTTCACTGTTAACCCTAATTTATGTATTATAAATAGAAGGGTAGACATTTGTATTTCTTCACCACCTCAATTATAAATCAAACCTGAAAACAATAATTAGATAGTTAAACTTGTATAAACAATAACTAAAAATCAATTTTAGAAGAAATTATAATAAGAAATAATAGTTAGTAGTTAAAATTGTAAATGAAAGAAAGAAAGAAATAATAAAAAAAGAATATAGGGATAGGATGGGGAATGGGATGTGGGAGGTTTTTAGAAAATGAGGTATAAATTTAGGAATGGTGGTTTTAGTTAAATTATAGTGATGGGGATGTGGAATGGAATGTAATTATGTTAATGCTCTAAACAACTTGGAATCAACCTAAAGTAGCCCAAAACATGTCAAAAACTTCTAAAATGGTATTTTTATACTATATGCTTCGCTTAAAAAATCAACTTTTTAGCGCTTTATGCCTAGGCTCAAGGCTCATTCTTCGCGCTTTGAGTATGCTTTGCACCTTCGACAACTATGAGATCAGGTTGATCTGCCATACAACATTTTCCCACTTTTTGGATTTTATAAACAATTAATGTATGAAATGTGTTTATATAACCGTCATTTTAATACAAGTTCCCATTTTCTCCACTTCGTATTTCCTTAATTTTTTGGTTCTCCTGACGAGTCAAATATGAAAATCTGTAACAAGTTCTTGTTTTGCAGCCTTGTCCACCATTGTGTGACATAAAGAGTAGTTACGTCTCTCAACAAGAACACACCATATTGCTTCGTCCAACATGCAAAGAGGTTGTGTCACGAGGCAGTGACTATTAGCTCTACTTGTATGTAACTTATCATCTCCCAGACACATAATAAACTCTCGGATTTTGAATTACTTGTGTTTTTGTGTAATATGAAGAGACTGCTTTATTAATACCCTTTTGGCCTTTCGTTTATTAATATTTCTATGGGTTGACTGAGTTTTCAATTTTCATATTATGGTATGATATTAGTTTCACCGTTTGCTGCTATCGACCATTACTGTTCATGTTACTGTAAGATATTAGTTTGACCCGTTTGCTATTGACTACAAAAACTGTTCATGTTACTGTATGGGATTAGTTTGACCCGTGCACTAAGATATTAGTTTGACCCATTTGCTATCGACTACAAAAACTGTATGGACAGTAGGATATTAGTTTGACCCGTGTGCTGCTATTGACTGAAAAAATAGTTCGTTACACTAAGATATTAGTTTGGCCCCGTGTGCTGTCACTACAAAAATTATTCATGTTGTGGTAAGATAGTAGTCTGATCCATGTGCTGCTATGACTAAAAAAATGTTCATGTTACAGTAAGATATTAGTTTGACCCGTGTGCTATTGACTTCAAGAATCAAAAGTCATGTGTTCCATCACTGAAGTGATCTGAAGGTACAGTGTTTGCATAGTAGCAGAAGACACATAATACATGAAAATGTTTTTGGTTTGATCATTGAATAATATGAGTCTAAAGTTCTGTTGCTTTTGAGGCAGCACTAAAAATGGTGGCGGATGTGATGTTGATGCGTATAAGTACATCATCAAACAATATGAAAGAGTGTGGAAGTATTCTTATACATGGTTGGTCAGGGAATTGTTTTCGGTAAGACTAGGTTTGAGCAATATTGCGAATATGAAAATATTTTTGGTTTGATCATTGGATGATACGCGTTTAAAGTCATGTTACATTTGATGCGGTGCTAAAAAAAGTGATGAATATGATGTTGATCGAAATGAGTTGTATCCGAAGCTGAAGCTAATGTCTGTACGTTTACTTCACCTAAATAGAGGACGTGATAATATTCTATAGCTCGTTAGACATGTTGATTGTTTACATAATACAATTATTCCATACAGAATGTTCTTGATTATTTATTTGATTGTTACAAGTAGTTTTTCAAGATTAGAGTTATTAAAATTTTGCTCATCTTATAAGCATTAATGGATTAGATATGATATCCATAACCTTGTAGTTTAGTGGTATTAGTGATTGTTTGTAAATGTCATGTGGGTTTAAATCCTTGCAAATGTAGGATCAGGTTGTATTAGAAGTAAAATAATTCAATTTTATGTAGTAACTCTCACTTAAGGTTGGGTTTAAATGAAAACAAAAAAAAATTATAAAAATCTATAAATCAGATTTTTATTTTTGATGTATTAAAATCAATGACTTATGTTTTTTTTGACTTTTTGTACATATAGTCTCACAAGAGTATGATATTTTATGTTTTTATTTAAAAAAAAATATAAGACATTGATTTTAATACATCAAATGTGAAGATTTGATTTATTGGTTTTCATAATTTTTTTTGGTTTTTATTTGGACACAACCCCTCTCACTTATAGTAAAGTTATTGGTAGGATCGTATAAGGTAAAATAATTGTGGTTCAAAAGAAAAAGATATTTGTACCTTAACTTTTTGAGATGATATTAAGTAAAATAATTGTGGTTCAAAAGAAAAAGATATTTGTACCTTAACTTCTTGAGATGATATTGAGTAAAATAATTGTAGTTCAAAAGAAAAAAATATTTGTACCTTAACTTCTTGAGATGATATCGAGTAAAATATTGTGGTTCAAAAGAAAAGGATATTTGTTGAGTACTAGACCAATTAATAGATATTTGTCTAGTACTAAATGTTCCCCTAGATGCTCATCAAATCCGTGTGTAACCAAGTTGTGTCACTGATAAAGCATAAGCCTATGCATGTTTTATATTTGATTAGCTGATCAGTGAGTATTATTATTTTAAGCATGCCAATTTGGATCATTGTATTTTCATCTTCTATTAAGCATCATCCTTTTTATTTAAAACGAGATGGACAATCAAGAACTACAATTGAAATTCAAATTAAAAGTCTTTCAAGTTTGGTGCATCAACCCAGAAATACCTCTAGTTGGGCTACGTGTTATGTGACTGTTTTTTACATTGATACAATGTAGAAGGCACTTCTATGTTTAGGGGTGCACAGATTGGGTAATTCAAAAAAATAAAAAAAAAAATTTATTTTGGTTATTAGCTTATTTCGTTAACGGTCAAAACTAGTTATTCACACAACCAGTTTGGTTATTAACTAATTTGAGAAAGTCTAAAAGCATATCTGATGGAACGGGTTAGATTTGGTTGCTAACTAGTTGTTAAAAAATAATTTTTTTTACCAGTTGACCTTTTGAACATTGTGTATCGGGTACAAACCATCAGGTTGTACCAGTGACAAAGCAGTTTCTACATTATTGGTTATTAACTAGTTTGGTTATCAGGTCGGGTAGGTTAATCGGTTTTTATGCACCACTTCCTATGTTAATTGGATGGGTTACAAACCAGCTCTCTTTTTACTCGTTATCTCTCTTCAAGCAATATTGTTACACACTTACACACACGTGTGTATGCTTATTGATAACTTCATTGTTAGAGGGTGGTTCCAATATTAAGTTACTTTGATCTATAACCCTATTCTCAACTTAGGAATACAATGAACGATCTAACACGATTGCAAACTTCCAAGCCAAATGGTTTTTTTATCAAAGTGTTGCCGAGCTCCGATACATATTACACAAATCTTCATAGCATCACTCCAAGGCTACATACAAAGTATGCTTTGTGTTCATTAATTTCGTTATTTAAATCAATTAATTAACATTAAACAATTCATTAGTTAAAATAAAATTATTCATTAGTTAAAATTAAAAATAAATTCCGTTACTAAAAAGAACAAACTACTCTTGCGAAGCCTTGAAACTATAATTAACCAAGTCCGATCTAAGCTACTTATGCACTTTTCGGTTCCGTATCAAATTCTAAAAACTCGAAATTCGATTCGAGTCGAAAATAACTTATTTGAATTCCGATCTGAATTTTCAAATTCGAATTCGATTCGAATCGAAGTCTAATTATCGAATTCGAATCGAATTACTAATTTGTGATTTTTTCTTCGATTCGATTTGGAATTCAAATTAGAAATACACACACTTACACTTATTTATTCTATATATTAATTAAAAAATATGCATATAAGAAATAATAATTAAAAGTTGAACAAATATATAAATCTAAAATTTTAAATATTAGTTGGTACCATTTTTACATATTTAGAACTTAAATTATTTTGTATGTTATGCATACTTATTTATTTTGAGCATTTGATATTAGATCTTTAAAAAAAAAATTTAAAAATATTGTTCAATTAAGTATTTGTTAAATAAATACGAATCGAATATATTCAAACTCAATTCAAATTCGAAATTTTTTTTGAATGCGAATTGAATTCGAATCTTGTCTGAAAGTTTCAAATTCAATTCGATTCTAATTCGACTTATCATTCTTGAATTATAATCGAATTCGAATCCTATTTGAAAATCTAAAAATTTGACTTATTCGATTCGATTCGACTCGATGAACACTCCTAGCCGGCACGCCCTCATCCTCACCCTGCACGCTCTTTTATGTTGTCAGAGAAGTAGTGTTCAATGCCCTTAGTCCATCAACAATCGAGAGTGACAATGCTTCGTAAAAGTAGTGTGACACCCTTATCAGATAGAAACACTGTCACTCTCGGGCAACGTGAGTGCTAATTGTGTCTTTGCAAGTTTCTTAATTTCTTTTTGTTTTAAGTATTCTCACCTGTCACGTTAATACACCTCAAACTCCAATGATTATAAACTTTTCTACTATCACAATCGTATTATTATTATATCTAGTATCACACACTGTATATGATTAGTAATAGCTCCTGGTGATCTCTCGTTAGATTCATCAATGGCCCACGAAAACAGTATCAATCCCAATCGAACCCAAACGTTACGGAATCATTAAGCAATAATTTCAATTTTCGATTCTGTCATCCATTCAATTCAAATCCCTAATTTCCTCAATTTCCTTTTTGTTTTTATCATCCTTTCAGGTGATTCTCCTTTTCACCCGTTTCAATTTCTTCATGTATCCGTCTGATCATATGGCTACTTTCAATGATCATCGATTCAATTCGTTAAAACATTGAGTCAATTGTGTGGTTTTCTGTAAATTCTCTACAACTATCTTTACTTTCGTATGTGAAATCGACGTTTATTAGTGTATCTCTGTTTACACTGTTTGTTTTCACTGAGTGTATGTGTCTGGTTTGTGATATTATCTAGGGTTTATCTAATGATTGTTTGTTTAATTTCAGGAGAAGGGGTCAAATATACGTCACTTTTCTTTTGTTTGATTATTGGATGCACAGATGAAACCGGATATTTTGGAGGTTCACCCGCTAGAACTTGAGTTCTTATGTAAGTTGATATCCTACTTTTTATGTCTATCATTCATCGCATTATTAAATGTATTTATGTTAGTTGAACTTTGGTCACTTGAAACTTAATGCTGATAAAAAGATTTTATTGCCATGGATAATTTTGTGAATCCAATCTAGTAACCCTCACAGATTAAACAACCAGTGAGTCCAGTTTATTGGTTTCAAAAGGTTGATAGAGTCACTTGTTTTGTTGAGTTTTGGCTACTTGAATGCAGCTTGCTTTGACAGCAATACAACATATAGTAAGGTTCCTTTAACCACAAATTAATAGTTGACAAAACAGATTTAATACGAGCCTATAGCCTTCTTGTTTATCATCCCACCCAGAATATGTATATGCACATGCAGACATTAAAAATGGAAAGTGAATTATGCACCTTTACAAAATGGAAGACGAAGAATGGTGTGTTTGGAGTTGAGAATGGAAAAAAGCTCAATTGTGTTGAACAGTCCCTGAATTGTTGATAAATGTGGTGAAGGTGCAACCAGTGGACTTATAAGATTGTTGATTGCTTTCATTTGCAAATGATGTTCTCTTTTCTTGTATTTTGCGGTGACTCCCTTAGTCCCTTTGATATTACTACTTAGAAATGTTATGTTTTTGCATTAGAGTAAGGCAAGACATGTCCTGACTCCTGTGTATCTGTAAGGGCTGTGCTAGGAAAATTATTAATTGGGGCCAGTATACACACACACACACATATACATACTTGTTTAGACTAGAAAAACAATCATACAAGACGATCCTTGGTTATATGTGGCTCCACTTCTATGTATCAGGTGATCTCATTAAATATCACCTTAGCTCACATTTCGAGGCCTTGTCTAAGACAACAGTGAACAGTCATGCTAAGTACAGTTATATTTACAGTACTCACATAGATCCTGTTGAATAAGTTGTCTTGTGGAATGGCAAGGCTAGGTCTCCTGAAGGGTGAGTTTTTGACTTCTAAGAGACAAATGTACACGCTGGTGTTATCGTTATTTTATACGCACGTAACTACGCAAAGACATCCACTCTGATTTATTTCTTTACGTAAAAACATAACTGGTCTTTTTGTGTCAATATGTGATGCCTTCTTGAGAAATCTGCTCACCTTCTTCTATTTTGGTATTCCATGTTTCATACCAGTCGAACTGAAGAAACAAAGCTCATGTTCTGTTCAAATGATCAATAAAACCAATCATCATGTTGCTTTCAAGGTGCTGATGGGTTTTCTGCGTTTCAGATTTTCCAACTTATATTTTCATTGCCAAAGGTGAATAGCAGTAAGCTTAACCACTTGTTTATCATTTTGCAGATCAAAACCACCAATCCCAAGAAATACTGTGTGAGACCGAATGCTGGAGTTATTCATCCAAATGCATTGTGTGATTTTACAGGTATAAGCTTGCTTACTGGAAAGTTTGAAATATTTTTTTATTTTTTCAAAGTTTAAAATGCCTTTCATTGATACCAAGTATGAACATACTATACATAACCCACATCAGTTCACTCAGACCAGCATACACAACACTACTGCAATTTCTCTACGAAACGCAACTTGACTTAACCACCTCCAGCACATCCCTTAGACTACTAGACAAAAGTTACCCCGATCCTCTAAGTCTTAGCATTTTCCATCCATCGCCATTTCATTGGCAGTTCACTCCTTACACTTTTGCTTCAATTCTGTTCATTAGTTTCAAACCAAATGTTGGTATACCTACTCATAGTGGAGTAACACTACTTATTTTCTAGAATCAAAATCAGTTTATCGTTTGACTTTCACAAACTCAATCTCCATCTCACCCTCTCAATCACCGGTTCCCACACTTTAAAGATGAGGATCGACATGATTTTTGCAGCATCTTGTGTAAGATATGGATCTGAAATCATTTAGGTCAACTGGGCATATCTTTTTTGAGTCAATGTGACAAAAGATTCATTGACTGATTTTGGAAGCCCCGTGATCTGTGAAGCAAATTCATAAACTTTAGCATTTCAACTCCATTGACGTCCCACTTAGCTTTGAGGACTAAAAATTATATCCTGCTGGTCCAGGAGCTTTATATCCACAATATTTTAAAACAGCATTCTTCACAACTGGTCCAGGCTTCTGAATTCTGATAGCTTCTTAAATCTGTCACTTTGTGGTTTTAGAGAAAGGTCATGTGTGTTGGAAAAGTGATTCTCTAAATAGCCTTCAATGCCTCTTTGACACCTGTTCAGTTTTGCTTCCTCCATTAAAATCGAAGAAAATTGATTAGCTCTATGTCTCATCCCTTCTAGTTTGCTCTTGTTTCAGTACAAAGAATGTAAAAAGTGCATGATTTCAATGCCATGTCAAGTAATTGAGGAGAATATGTTAATTTTTTTTATTAGTGCTTCCCTGTTATGTTTACTCCTTTTTATATTTCTCTATTTATAAATTCCATCACTTGATTCTACATATAGTTGGAATTTTATTAGATGTCTTAAATCTCTTTCACCAATCACTAGATAGTATATTCTTGTGGTCAATAAGGATCCTAATTGGTAGCTTAAATAATCTGAACAAGGAGGAAAGCATGGAATCACTTTATTTTATACTCGTACTTATTTATAGAACAACAACTTGCGCACCCATCTAACCTACCTTTAATTCTTCACCACAACTAAATAATACCAACCCGCCATAGGCGGGGCTTGAACCCTTGACCTCAAGGGGAGCTTCACCACTCTACTCCAATTGGCATTGGACCCAATCCCCCACCCCTGGCCTACTTGTACTTAACTTCAGACCACCATTAATAGCGTTCTTAACCATGTACATTTGTAATAATACTGTTCATTACCTCAGAGATCCTAATGCATGTGTAGTGAAGAAGGTATACTGTGTGGTAGCACTTAATACCTCATCTATGATTCACAATTTCACATATTAAAATAAGAACTATGGTCGTTCTATCTGGTAGGTGAAAGCTTTGATGGATTAAGTGCTAAAGAAACCATTATATTTTATACTAGGAGCTGGTTCCTACAAAATTAATGGTGATATTTTTTATGCAAAGAAACCATTCAATCCTTTCACTGCTGATGCAGTTACTATGCAAGCGCCAAAGGTTGCTCCTCCTGATATGATCTGCAGAGACAAGTTCTTAGTTCAAAGTACCATTGTTCCAGAGGGGACAAAGGAGGAAGATGTCACATCTAACATGGTTAGTGTTGAAGTGTTTAATGAAGATTTTGTTTTTGATGGTAATTTCTTTATCTGATTCTTCAATTTTTTAGTTTGCTAAAGAGGATGGTAAAATTGTTGATGAAAAGAGGCTCAAAGTGATATTCGTCTCCCCACCAAACTCCTTAGAATCATCAACATTGAATGAACCATCAAAGCTGGTGCACAATAACGAAAGTAGAATATTAAAAGATGACATCATTCAGAAAGATAGCCCGCATGCCAAGGTAAGACCTTATTGTATGTGCCAACTGTGGATAGTGGACTTATCTAGCCTTGTTTTTTCTACTCCTTAAAGTTAAAATGGGTCAATATTTCTAGATTTTATCTCTTAATGGATTGGATGCTTCATAACATAAAAACTTGCATAAAAGTGATAATGATAGAATGGGTCAAATGGGTTAAAAGTTTTCCAAATTTTTATCGTGCATATCAAATGACAAATAGATTTAGATATGATTTTGATTGTATATATCTTAATCATTGTTAATACATTCTTTATTTGTAACATTAAAAAAATGCTGATGGGTCAACCCAGATTGTTTTGTCACACATTTTTTAATGGTTACTTGTTACCCAACTTGACCTGCACGCACCTTTTTTTGTCAATTCGAGACTTATGTTTACAAGGGCTAACATGGAAATCTTACATTTTACGCTGACATTTTGCAGGTGCTATAGCCATTTCTCTTGTGTTTATTTGTTGTTCTTATGCAAATGTAAATTTTTTAAAATTTTTGATCTGCAGAAAATGGATTGTTAATTATTTGTTGCAAACTGATGGCAGGTTGATGACGGCATGAAAGTGTCCAAAGGGGATGGTGAAAGTGAAGAGGCAACAAGGAATGAAGAACCTTTTAAAGAAAACATAGCAGTAAAAAGGATAGAAGAACCTGTAAAACAGAGCCAAGAGTATATAAACCGAAGCGAAGTGTTTATGAAGATGAATGATACAGAAGAGCTGATATTAGCTAGAGATGTTGAAGAAATGAAGTTAAAAGTGAAAGAACTTGAGTCAAAGCTTACCGAGGTTAGTTACATTTGTTCTCTATTTATATGTTCAATTGAAGTGCTTGACAATTTCGCTTTGAATATATATCTCAGATAACATATATTACTTTCTTTGAACATTTAAAAGCTTGTTGGTTTCCTTTTTGCGAATGTGTACAAGTTGAAATTGTTATTTTCTCTGGCCTTCAAGCATAGGTAAATGGTAAACCTAACCTCCACTACATCATAAGTCCCTCACAAAGGCTATATGCTGCTGCCTAAAGTACAAGAAATCAACAATAACTTGATGAAAATTAAATTAAAGATGTTAATGATTAGCCTGTAAAATAAGAATAACCTCCGCAAATTGTAAATGCTTTTTTATCCTGATTTGAAACTACTCCTGGCCTTCAAAGAATTTAGTGCTGTTTATTTTGGTCTCTTAACAACTAAAACAGCTTCATGGTTTTTTAACGTTCCTGTGAGATGGAGTTTGCTTTCTTTTAATTTTTGTTCTATGGACAGAGTTTAATAGTTTCAAAATTGTGTTACCTTGATCAAATTGTATTACCTTGAGGATCTCAGTTTCATTGTAAGATCTTCTAGAAACCTAAGAGTTGTTTTTTACAGAATTTCAATCTTGTCAAATTTCATATTGCTGCCTTTAAAAACCTAGAAGTATTTTCGTGCTTAATTATCCAATCTTTATAAGATGCAGAGTCCTGTCTATTGCTACTTCATTTATGCTATCTGGATTGTCCTTGGCTTATTTTGATTTACCAATTGCTGTGGGTTTCTTCAGGCTAAAGCAACTATTCTACATCTAACAGAAGAAAAAAGATTGACTACTCAAGAGAAGCACTGCTTACAGGGAGAATTGGTATGTCTTCTCAATACATCTGTTTAATATCTAATTTTTTGTAGAAAATAAATAGTTAAATTGCTCAAGAGTTTTAAAGTGTAATGTCTATCTCTACTCCATGTAATTTGCTGTCTTAATAGGTTAAATGCACAATGTTTCGAACTGCACAGTTGGCATGGTGCTAATTTGTCATAGTGATGTGATGATGTCAGTGTCCGGTTTTACCTTCTTTTACCTCACATCTTTTATTGACTCACTTGCTGTCTGGATTAGTTATAGGAAGATGAGTAGTTATGCTCAACTCAGTTGGGTAGGTTTCAAGGTTATTCTCTTCTGACGTATTGGAGCTTTTTTGTTACTAATTAATGCCTATTTTGTTAAGAAACTGGAAATTAAATGTGCTTGTAATGTCACAAAATTACGTGTTTCAGATGGCATTCTGTATGGCATGTGATTATTGGTAACTTGTTTAGTTTTTCAACTCTAAATATGTTAAATATGTAAAGCATGGATGAATAAATGATCAAAAACTTCCAGTACATATTTAACCTATTAGAGTTGAAGTAGAACTTTTACATGTTTTAGATCAAAATTGTCACCTCTAATGTGTACTGGAAGTTTTTGATCATTTATTCATCCATGCTTTCTAATGTTAACTTGCAGGATTTGCTGAAAAGTAAAAGACACAGGGCTCAGGTGGGATTCCCGTTGCTGTTCGTCTTTATGGTTTCCCTTGTGAACCTATATATCGGGTACCTATTGCACAGCTGACTGATACAATGTCTTTTGTGTTTATATATGTGCAACTATTGTTTCGTGTCTATATTGTTGTTCAGACCTTGTCAGTTCACGATACTGGTTTCGCACTTAACCTGGTCTTGAATGTTCATGATACTGGTTCACGATACTAGACCCCGATTAAAAGAATTGTAGCAACAATTTGGCATTTTCATTTTGTGGTTGGTTTTTATATAATGCAACTATATGAGTGTAATGAGAATACTGTAGTTGAAAAAAAGCATGTCTAAGCCGCACCAAGGCGGGAGGCCACTCGTGAGATGCAAGTCAAAATTGATTGAGGTGCACCCATGAGGGGCGCCTCTTGTCTATGAACAAATTTTGAGCGTCGTGAAATTGTACATATAGCCTTTTAGGTTGTATTGTTGTACAGAGGTCTTATATATATTAGAATAGTATGTAGATGTTTATATTTAAATTTTGGGTTTGTGATTATAGAAGTCTGTTAAAAAATAAAATAAAAAAATGTTTTCTAGATGTTTTTTACCTGGTCTATGTGATATGCGCATCTTCTCCTCGTGCCTTTCTAACGAGTAAGGTGCCCTACTTTTTGTACGTTTTACGCTTTTTAAAACCTGCATTAAGTATGTGACTTACGAGTAATCATTGAGTGAAGTGAATTCCAATATTTTATTGATTTTCATCTACAATTAAGCTTTTTTTAACGGTTTTTTAGATCAATGACCCGTCACTTACCCATTTGAACATCTTTGTTGCTCGAGTACGGAATTTTAGGGCTCTACTCTCTAGGTAGGGCCGATTAAAATCGAAAGTTCGAATTTTAGATTCTGAATTTCGGATATCTGAAAATTTCAGATAACAGATATCACTATTTGAATCCGAATCCGGAATTTCGGATATCCTCTGAATTTCGAATTCGGATATATGAACGGGTATTCGAATTCTAAAATAATATGTATTTTTCAACAATTTTATAAAAGTTTAATATTTTTATAAAAAAAATCCGGATATCCAAAATTTTTATAAAAACAACCAAAATACCCAAAAATATCTGAAAATTTTAATTAATATATATTATTTAATAATTTTTTTAAAAATATTTTCGGATAATTCGGATATCCGAATATCTGAAAATCCTCAAAAACACTATCCGAATCCGAAATTAGGATATTCAAATTTTCAGATATATGATATTTTGGGTATCGTGGATTCGGTTTCGGATGCTGATATTTTTGAACAACTATAGCTCTAGGCTATCACTTTTTTTGAAGGAAAACTCGTATCGATAAAAACAATAATTTTAGAAATTAAAAGAAACTATGTATTAGTACGCACTTTTGATAATAAAATAATAATATTATAAGATATGTCATTATAATTCATAATTCTCTAAAAACGTTGGATATTTTATTACTAAGTTTATATTATTTATCTAGAATTAGTAGCTTTAGTCCTTTATTTTTAACTTTGAATAATTTATCATACAACTGACTATTTATTAAAACGGATTATCTTCAAAAGAAAACAACCTTGGATATATAGTCACTGTCATTGACTTTTACATGTTATTAACTTTTGTTTATTATTATTGTGGAGCATGTGAATGTTGTCTTCTTTGAATTTTGAAAGTAATCATTTTGTTTGAGGCGTCAAACTCGTTATTTGAATAAAAGTATGATTTTTAATACTACTTTTAGATATAATCTTTGTTTTTATAACATGATTACTTAATAATATCACTTTCAGTTTTATTTCATTAAATAAATTATTTTTTTATGATCATACTTTTAATAGCATCATTGAAGTTGAAACACTGAATGAAATACAAACTTTTGTTTAGCAGACCTAATGGCTTAAGTTCGTTAAGATTTAAGAACATAACGTGGACGTATTTTTCATCAAAATTAGTTGAATTGAGGTATTTCTTTCATGTATGATAAGTTTTAATAGTAAACGCACGTGTCTTTGTTTTTTAGTTGGAACGGCGATTTCATTAAAATGATAGCAACTAACAAGATGGTAGGAGCAAAAGATTACGTTAGGCTATATTGAAAAATTAAAGAATAAAAAATTAAACCATTTGACCACTACCACGCGTCGTCATTTAGCTAGACACTTTTGTAAGTTAAAGACGCAAATGATCCTGCTAGCTTTTGAGGAGAAGAGCTAATGATTGGTTTAATATATTTTTTTGCGTATATATATTGTTTTGTTTGAAAATAAGTGGGTTCATATATTTATGTTTTTTTTTGCTTTGTTTGTTTAATGGTAAATGATATTTCGGTTATTTCACACTCAATTAACAACCAAAGTTAACGTTCATTCAATTTTAAAACCAAAAGTTAAAAGTTAGTAAGAAGTTGGGATCAAATCCGTAATTTCTTAAAGTCAGTGGTCAAATCATACTAAGATTAATATTTTTCAACAATTAATAAACACACTCTTTAAAACCTATTTTCAAATTCACGTATTATCTATTTTACAAGACTTGAATCCGTATTATTTTAATGAAAACAAACACTAAATGTTACCGGACTAAAACCATATCAGCTGTCAAGATTAACTAATTTACCATTTGGATTTTCAAACCACTAGTAAGAGTTTATTACTACCTGATGATGATAGTTAAGATCTTAACACAAGATAAATTGAGAGTATAGTTTAAAGCAGGAATAGATAATCTTAAGCTGTTAAAAAAAAACAATTTAATAACTAACTTATTCGGTTTTACAAGACATCTATAAAAAATACAGTTCGATCTGAAACGACAATACGCTTGAACATTGGTACTCACCCACCAATCATACCGTGCCACGTCAACAACCCTTTCACGCGGGAAAAAGTTGAAATTGGCGCCAGAAGACTGAAACCCTAAGTCATGTAAATCCGACATTGAATCTCTAATTGCATAAACATTATTCGCGTCGATCATCGATCATAAGAACATCAATCTCTTGCTTCTCAAATTACCGTCGTTGATATCGTTTCTGGAGAATTACATCAACTAATCTGAAAAGCTAAAACCCTAATTATTCAGAAGGTATGGAAAATCTATCGATTATATGCGGTGGACTTGGTGGTTTTGAAGAGGATGAGGACAGGAATCCGACTGTGTATATTCCAGGAGAATACTGTTTAGGTAAAAATTTTCAGTTCATAGTTATGTAATTGCATACAAAATTGTCATTTGTTTGTGTTTAATTAAGTTATGGTATCGATGAACAGATAATTTGAAGGATTTGTTGAGATTTCTGAGGCGAGACGATCCGGAGACTCGTGAAGTGTTCAAACAAGTTTGTAAATGGAATATAGTGGGGAAAGATATATTACCGATAATTCAACATTGTCAGAATGATACTACTTTGGTGCTAAATGCAGGTGCATACTTGTGTTTAGTATCTAAATTATGATTACTTGTCTAAAATGAATCGAAATTTGGTGATAGAAATCTAGAAATTTTAAATTTATAGCAAAAGTAAATTCTGACGGAAATATTTATTAGGTTTGGTATATATGTTGGTGAATCAGAAAACAAAATCTCCCATCCCACAGTGATTTAGGGAACTAGTGATGCTAAAGAAAATGCTTGCATCCCATATTTTGATTGAAATTGACTGGAAATAATGTGAAATGTTTCATTTTTCTGAAAATGGAAAAGGATGTGTTTTTAGGGGATAGAAGGAGCATATGTTTATATATATTAGTTCTGAAAATGGAAAAGTATGGCAAGCTTTCTTTCAAGATGTTTAGGATATCTAATTTTATGCCTTTGAAGAAGCGTAGCTCACAGGTTGTCGTTTTCTTCCTAAATTATGCAGTGAAGGTTTTGGTGTTTCTTACGATGCCAATTGATCCAACATCTAAAGACATACCACAACAGATTGAATATCTTTGGGGGTTGAAGTCCTCGATCACTTTCAGTCATGCTATCCCGGTGATAGTCACCCTTCTTGTGAGCCCACTTGAACATCTGGAAAGGCAAGTTCAATCCAGTTTACAGTTGCATTTTATGTTATGTAAACAAAGCTCCCTTATCTTCTAGGTTTTTAAATTGCTGTAACTAAAAGTGAATAACCTAACTGGGATGTTAATAATTGTGTCATGGACTGCAAGAGCTTTTTCTAAGTGATCTAAAAAAACAGTAACAAATAACAGACACAAATTTTGAGCTTCTGTTCAGGAACAGACATCTACTTGTTTGTAGGCTTTAAATTGTTGGCAGAAAATTCTAGTAATTTGTGAGGCTGTCTTGATTTATTATCTCAGTGAACTATAAGTGTTTTATATCTACTTGATTATTAACCGAAGAATTCTTCTCTTCATTTATCTCTGAGCTTTGGCCATACATCTTCAGGTTATAGGTAGTATCAGGATGTTAACATAGTGCACAATCAGTGGAAATACTTTGGAATTCTGATTGTAGATTTGTCAGTTAAAAAATGATCGCAAGTCTATTCTTATTGTTCTGAATTCTGTTTGGGTCATCTTGTTTGGATCATTTTGTATCTTGAAAATCATTTATTCAGTTCTAGTTTCTGATTAGTGCATTTCAACTAATACTACTGTTGCTTTTGTTATGGTCATATTGGTTATTTAATTGTCTTGGGGATCATTTTTATACTTGAAACAGAGATTTGTTTACGGACGATGACTGGAAATTGGTGCAGCTGGTAGTAACCTTATTTCGCAACATGTTAGCTATTCAAGACATCACAGTGCAGCAGAGAGCTGTTGGATCAGCTTCTGAATTTTTACTCCTTAGAGATAAGTTCTTAGAACTTCTGTTTGAAGAGAATGTGATGGACTTGATCTTGGTTTTAACACAGCATGTTGGTGGGTCGAGTGGCATTTTTCGTGAGGATAACTTACTTTTACTAGAAACTTTTTATTATCTATACAAAGGTCAAGATCCAGAAATGATTGCAAGAGCTCATTTGGATGCCAACATTAAGGTGAATTTTTTGTTTTTAAGGTCATCTTATCTTACATTTTTACTTGAGTTGATTGGAATAGCTCTTTTTTTCACAAATGTAGTGTTACTTGATATTTGGAATCCTATAGGCCAGATGGTCATGAATCCCACTGCCTTGAGTAGTACTACTCTTAAAAATAATGATAAGTTCCGAATTCAGCTGCAGCTCAATTCATGTAGTTTATGGCTTACCTTCAAATTTATATTTATTTTAATAAGAAAAGTTTTCTAGTGGATGCCTACTTACTTTTTACTGTAATTTGGGAATAAGAATCTTATGACGTAGCTGCTCTACTGGATTGTTCATCAGGTGGCGGGAGAAGCAGAAGCCACTGCCACTGATCTAATGTCCCTTATGGAAGAGGAAAAAGCGAAAAGAAGACAAACAATGCTCTGTAATTTGGGTGCTCGATTGAACTTCAGCGGATCATTCACCCGACTTACTATGGTACAGGCTTGATGTTATTAGGGGATTGGTTGAGTTGGATTAGTGTGAAACATTTTTTTGGTTGTGTTTTTGATTTGTTATAAACAGTTGGCGTGTCAGATATAATTACAAAATGATATATTTAGTTATACTATTCTAATCTTTGGAAATTTGATTTAGGAGGTATTTTGCGTTAAAAATACACTTTGCGTCGCTTTCGACTCATTTCACTCAGTTAGCTTTTTTTTTTCTCAAAAAATAATTGTATGTCAAAATGGTGAGACGAGAGAGGACCTGAATCGTTCCATTCATAAGTAAATGGGTTGAAATTGCCAGTTGTCACCTAGTTATTATGTATTCATTGTGATTTTCATCACTTGCTCTGTAAATTTGCCTTTAACAGGATGGTTCCAAAGTTTTAGTCAAAGGAAATCCATGTTCAGATTCTCATGGTTCATTGCTCAAAGGTCACAAAAATACACGTGGTTCATCTAAAAAGATGGCATGGGAAAGCGGAAGAATGCCAACAACAAACAAGAACATCCTTAGGTTGCTCTATGATTATACTGATCAGTTTCTGTTAGGAGGTTATAATGGTAAGTATATATTTTTCATCTGTTTTATGGTTTGTTACTTTATTTTGTTGTCTTACATTAATGACTCATACTTTGATTTTGTGTTGCTCAACAGTGTTAATGCAGTCGATTCGTGAGGATATTGAGAAAGAACGCCGTGGTTTTGAACAAAACGATGTGGTTATTTTCTTTCAGGTTGCTGAATTTGTAATGTCTTTTCAGAATCATAAGTTAGTTAGATCGAAGGTGAGATATTATTTCGAATATTCTAGCATTCTACAATAGTTGTAAGGTTTATGACACACTGGTATAATAATATGACGGGTTTTTGGTTCATTAACAGCCTGATGTTAAGGTCAGTAAATTCGAGTCAACTAGGAATCAAGATGTTGATAGCACATTGTTTAAGGGCAACATATGTGGGCCAATTTCTGAAACAATGAACGAGTCAATGTTTCTACTTGTAATATCAAAGTGGCGTTCTGCATTTGAGGGTTTGAAGGAGACGAATAACTACAGCTTTCTTTCTGCAGCAGGCTCGCTCTTAAAAACAATGGTTAGTGTTATTATTTGGATTTTTGATGAACATATGATGATAAATCCTTGAAACTCACTAGACATGTGTTGCTTTCATGATCTGGAAAAGCTTTTTAAATTAGTTTTATTTTAAAAGCAATGTCTACAATTTTTCTAGACGAATTTTGCCATGGGTGAGGTTTGAGCCTGCAATCTTGGTTGTGGGACTCCTTTCTTACCACCAGACCCCAACCCCCCACCCCACCCCAACACACACATTTAAAATTAAATAAACTAATGTAACTCATCAAACAGTGCAACAAGGTCATGGAATCGCATATAACTTGTCCACTTATCATAAAGCATATTTACAGATCAAGGCACGTGCATGCTTATATTTGATACAAAAAATTAGCATTCTTTAATGGGTTATTGAATATAATTAACACCATCATCCGCTATGTTACATTAATGCTTATGCCAAACATACTTAAACTTGCAAATTGCGGCACTATGTGAATGAGCATATGCTATTTCTAGTAAAAAATAGATATGTGCATGATATATAATCTTGCTAGGAGAGTAACATCTTTTTTAGTGTTTCTCACAATCCATATTAGTGTTGCCATGGTTTAAAAAAACGTCCGAGGCGTACCCCTCGAGGCGAGGCGGTAAGAAAACGTATATGAGGCGGCGCCTCATAGGATTCAGATGGGGCGTACGCCTCTTAGGATGAGGCGGTTCGAAAAACGGTGAGGCGGTGAGGCGGGAATGAGGCGTTTTTGTTTTTTCGTTTTTCTTTCTGCGCAGAACCGTTCACTTCCAGCCATTTCTGCAACTTCCAACCAAAACCGTTCACTTCTGCTTTCTTTTTTCGTTTTTCTTTCTCCTTTGAACCCTCTGTTATTTGTATATTAAGAAAAGATGGGGTGCCTTTAATGGAGAAGAGATAAAGGTTAAGAGAGAGAGAGGGGGGCAGGTGAATGATGGTCTGGGATTGTGTGTTTGTAAAACTTTTTGACTTTAAAAAGTGGTGATGGGACTTGAATATGCAGACTTCAAAAGAAAAAAGCACATTTATTTTTGAATGTGTTTATTGTATTAGGTTATTAAATCTTTGTTGGACTTTACATATTTTTAATTTTCTAAGCCTAATATGTATATTTTTATCATTTTCTAATATTGCACTTTTTGTTATCTTGGGCGTGCTTTTTTTTTTTTTTTTTTTTTTTTTTTGCGCCTAGGCGACAGGCGAGGTCATTACGCCTTAAGTGCGTCTTGCGCCTTTGACTACTATGCTGGTAGAATACTAGTATGGTGTTAATTTGATGATAGAATGATCTTATATTGTGCAGAATGTTTGGGACTGAATATTAAGTCAATAGGTATCAAATTTGTGATTGAAATTAGATCAATTTGAGACTGAAACTAATTTTATTTGAGATATGGAGACTGAATATTTGGATCAAATTGATAATTTTTTGCTTAGATGATGAAATTACCAAGGAAAGTGCTTTGTGTGATATTTTAGTATTTTATTTTTATAAGATATATAATTTTTATATTTATTTTCTAATTCCGCCTCATGCTTACGCCTCGATTCGCCTCGAGGCTTACGCCTCGTGAGGCGAAAGGAAAACGCCTCGAGGCTCGATTCCGTTCTTTTAAACTTTGAGTGTTGCAAGCGTATATAGCCTACATATGATAAATGGATATACGTATATATTGGTTTTCTGTCACTCAAGAATCTATCAGTTTTCTTTTGGGGGATGCCCTAATTGAGTTTTAATTTATTTAAATAAATTTTTTATTGTATTTGGAAAGTTATTTAGCTCAAGCTAGGTTGCGTTTAATCATTATAGTAGTTGTGCTAATTTGGTTAAGTTTGATCCATTATATTTTTCTTGGTTTGTAAACAAGAGATATATGCATATATGTTGTACACATAATTTGGTCAACTACTTTTATTGCTATCTTAAGAGTTCTCTGCAAGCATATAGAGGATTAGGGTTATATTGATATGCACGTTCTTTTTTGTTTGGAATAATAACTCATACTATTCACATCAGATGCACCTGTAGATATCATATGTTCTTTTACTTGTGTCGCTAAGGACATTTGCTACTAATCAGTGTTGTAAAAATCAGCCTAGGCGGCTGATTAATCAGGGATTAATCGGTAGTCGGCCCATTACCTTGTTGATTTCATCTAATCGGTACAAAAAATCGGTACTGAAAAGTCTATTAGATTGAAATGTTTATCAGATGTTTTTCTAGCTGTTTGCTTACAATTTAGACTTCAGCTAATGTTACTGAAAAGTTTCACTCTCAAGTTAATATACACTTGGTTTTGCAGATACGCATGTTAGATTTGGTGCTTAAGCTGTCACCAGAAGATTCCAAGGAGCCTCAAACTGCCCGTGTTCTTCTTTACAAGTTATTTTATGATCAAACAGATCAAGGGATGACTTATTTCCTCTTCAGCCTGATCAAAGCATTTAATGGACACAAACAACCAAAAAGGTTCCTCTATTCTTCATGATAGTATTAACTTTTGTTTTGCAATTAGAGGTATATCTATACATCTTGGAATTAGTTTTGTAATTTCCTTAAGCGAGATGAAAAAATATATCCGAGTCAAGCAAATATTTTTTTGGTTAACTTACTATGGAGTGACCGCCTTATTTTATATTAGGAATACAACTGTACAAGGGGCAAATTGGTACCGTTTTATATTACTAATTTCTTATAAAAGTCGATTATAGAAAGGGGATTTTTAATGAAGTTAAACATTTGTTACTCAGCATGACATCTTTTGCTAGTGAAACACTATTTTTCTCTAGAATTACTGTTGCTATCTTTTGTTTCATCTTGTTCTTTTTATCAGTGATCTTGCTGATTTGGTTGAGACAATTCATATAGTCATACGGCTAATGGAGAACCTTCAGTCACGTGGTGCATTGAGGGTATGTTCTGTTCTGGTATCTATATTATATAAGCTTGAAATGTTTTATGTTTTTTTCTGGCTTCTTTTTCTGCAATCATATTGGGACATGGGTTTTCCATAAGAGCTTGTACATATGTTAACAAATATTGTGTTTATATATGTATACATATATATATTTATTTGTTTATTTATTTATTTATTTATTTTTTTTCAAACAAAATGTATACATGTATAGGTACATTTGTTTTATCATTCAGCAGAATGAGGATATTTAGATCCTTATTGATATTAACATCTTTGTAATAGGTTGCTAAGAAGTCAAGGAGGAAAAGAAAGAAGAAAGGCTTAATCACAAGCAAGGATGCTAATAATGCAAACGAAGTGGCTGTTCAAAATGAGGAATCAATTTCTGGGGGTGAAAAAACTGAAAATGTGAGCATGTCAACTGAAAAAATGCCACATGGTTCAAGTGCTGATAAGAATGGAGGTGATGGTGTCATTCCCGGAGATGATGGCATCTCCAAAGATGATGTCATTCCTGGAGAATCTGATCAACCTGCTGCAACTAATTCGGAAACTCAAGATACCGAATGCAACGCCCCACAGATGAAAAACATGTCTGAAAATGCTAATGCTAATACTAATGCTACTACTAAGGATGATTATGTCTCAGATGTTTCTTCTGATGATGAACAGCAAGAGTCAACAAATGAAGTTGACTTTAATGTATCTTCATTGGTGTCATCCCTTGCAAACAGCACCATAATCCAGAACTTGTGTTGGCTGCTGAAGTTTTACAAAAGCAATTCCATCAGAACGAATCATTACATTATAAGTGCACTAAGAAGGGTTTGTGAAGATCTTGAGCTATCTCCAATGCTGTACCAGGTACAAGTTTGAGTTTGTGTCAAAGATAGTGAGAAGTATTGTGACTATAGTCTGTTATGTTTTCTATTAGAAGTTAGAATTCTGATCCAACTACTTATGAATGTACGTATATGGCATATTCCAACACTAATGGGTCAAACATAAATAAGAAAGAAAACATAAAAGGAAATGGGTCAACCGGGTCAAAAACCCTCCAAGTGTATTTTCAATGCATAAAACATATCAAATCACTTTTTCAAAAATACATAATTATTGATGTAGTATATTTGTTTGTAATCATATTTGATAAAAGATGTTTTGAGTCGACCAGCTTGTCTCAACTCATACCAAAAAAATGATCTGTTTTGACATGCTGCCCAACCAACCGATTTTCCACCTCTAGTCATATTTTGTAACTTAACATACTGATAATCTTTGCAGTTATCACTTCTCATCATATTTCACACTATCTTGGAAGAGCAGAAGTTACGTCCGTGTAAAGAATACGATAACATTGTCTTATTTCTTACAAGTTTGGTTAGGGGAATGCTGAAGAGAATGAAGCTTGATCCTCTTCTTTTCGTGGAAGTCCTCTTCTGGAAGACACGTAAAGAATGTCATTATATTAATTGTGAATCAATGATAAAAGATCTTGGCAAAATGAGAAACGGGTATAGAAAGAAGGGAGATGATCCCTCACATGGAGATCTTGGTGAAGTTGGTATTGGTAGAAATGGATGGGTTAGAAAAAGCATTGCTGAAGCACTTGGGGACGATGAAGCAGATGTAATGGTTCCAGTTTGGAGAGAGGATGACCAGAGGTAAGAACAGTTTCTTGGTTCTTTGACCAATTCATCATTATTCTTTAACTTATCATCAGAGGTGGCAGTATGGGGGGTCAGAATGTGTTGGTCTGTATTGGAAACACTTTTTGTTTAAAACGTATTAGTTCTTTATAAATGATTAGTGTGTTAAGTATGGTTACAAAAACTTCTCTTATTTTGAGAATAATCTAAATATTTGAATGGAATTATTTAGGAGTTTTATGGTTTAACTTTTGGTGCCACCGTCTTGACCTATTAGAGTCAACACATCACCTGAATCGACCCACTCATAAGTAAATGGGTTGACATGGCAGTCTCCACCTCTCCGTGTCATAATTGTGCTTGTTGACACTTATTACCATATGCCAATTATATTATTGGGAATATAAGGTATTTATTGTTGCATATCTTTCCTGTATTTATCCCTTACTAGAATATCTCTTTTTGTTAGGGTCTATTTTGTAAATATTGTATCCTCTTGTGATCAGCGAATCACTGAGCTTTTTGATAATTAACAATTACTTCAGAAAGACTTCATTTTCATTTTTTATGATTGTTAAGATGAAAGGCAGTAGTATCTATTCTCCTTGTGCATTTAGCAATGTTTATGGTCATCCTATCCTGGATATATTTAATATGTTCAATTGTGGCTTAGTGAGGAAAATCCTGATGAAGTCCATGTGCAAAGGACCTTAAAAAGACGCAATCTAAATGCTGGAGAAGGTAGAGAAAGCATTAATGAAGGGACTAACATAGTGGAAGAGTTGAACAAGTACTACTTTTTCTACCTTTTAGCCTTATGCTTAAATAGAGATGGCAAACGAGCAGCTTGGTTTTGTTGGGTAATGTCAAAAACGGGTCTGCTTGGGTTAGTTAGACCTAAAATACTTTTTGTCTGGTGTTTTTGAATTTTTATTATAATTAATTATTGTGTCAGTTAGTAGAATGATTTTGGAGGTTTTATGCATTTACCTACACTAAGGGGGATTTTTTAATTCGTTTTCTTTTATTTACCTTAGCCATTTGACCTCGATACTTAACCTGAACAAAACCATTCATAAGTATAATATAGGCTGAAATTGCCACCTCCTTTTTTAAATATTGTATGTTATGTTGTTTACTTTATTGGTTATGTTATTTCTTCTTATATGCAGCGAACGTCCTTTTCAGCAAAATCATGGGAGGGCACGCAAAAGATTGAAGCCCCTTGTTCTTGATGATGCCCTGGAACAAAAACTGAAGGACCTTTATGAGAAGTACGTGTTTTTAACATCTAACCTTTTTTCTATGAAACACCCACACACACACACATTGGGTCACCTTTTCAGAACTAGTATTATGTTGAGAAACACAAGAACGCATAATGCACTTGTACATAGTGCATAAAAATAATCAGTAGTGGGAGAGAAACAAAGGTGGTTACATAACCGTCTTGTCTATCGCATCTAAAGCAATAGTTACAAATGCATTATGTAGTTTTGACAGTTCTCACATATTGGTATTGAAATGATTAAGAATTGTGCATTTGCTGAATGGTCTTCTTGCTATTTGCTAAATGAAATGGCTATTGTAGATATAGAGAGTTTCCAGATTGCAGTCAACGTATAGTAGCTGAACTTAACATGGAAGTTTCACCAGCTCAGGTTTCCAGTAAGCTTAAAGAGATGGGGTTCAAATTTTCATTAAAGAAGAGAATGGGTGATACCAATGTCTCTAATATTCATGGTGAAGCAGAGTCATCACCTCGACGACCTTCGTAAGTGCTTTTTGCTGTAAATTATTCTTTGATCTGTGTCAAACCTTTAAAGTAATACCCATAGTATACTTTAAATGCGTAAAACCCTCTAAATCATTTTATTCATGACATTATATTAGATTATTAATGAAATAACTTAAAGTTGAAAATGTTTTGGGCAAAAGTTTACCTGCCTTGACCCTTTACCAACCTCAACTGCTCCACCCATTATGCCACCTTTAATTTCAACTCCAGTAAGGCTCTGCTAAATTCATGGTTTTTCTTCTCAGGGTTGTCAGGAAAAGAGTACGTGGACTTAGTGAAGAGCAAGAGATGAAGATTAGAACTTTATTTGAGCAGTTAGTTCTTGATCTTTTGTTCATCCAAGAACACACTGATTATTTTATTAAGGATAAATAAATTTGTTTGTATCTAAGTTTTACAAATACAATCTGAACTAGTTTTTATATTTTGGAAAAGGTTTAAAGATAAAAAAAAGTGCAGTCAAATGATTGCAAGTGCACTGGATGGTGATGTCACATTCACAGCAGCACAAATATCACGCAAGCTTAGGCAACTTGGCTTGCGTCTCCGCAAGCAGAAGTCCAGTGATAACATGCACTTAAGGGATGAAGATGCTTCAGATCCAGATGGTGAAACACTATCAACACTAAAGAAAAGGTATCATATTTACTAATGAGTGGGTCGATTTGACTTTTGAGTTATATTTTGTCTTTAATGCGTCAAACAAGTAAAATAAAACAAATCAGGCTCAAGAAAATGGTTCAGATGGGTCAAAAGTTTCCCAGTGTTCACTGCATAACAGTTATAAACATTTTATTCCAAAAGTTTGAATTGTTATTGAATAACTTCTGTATATATATTTGACACACACTATCACTTATATAAAATTTTGCACAGTATTTTGGGTCTACCCATCTGATCTGTATAAAAAATTACCTGTTTTGCAGATTACTCAATCTGTTTGACCAACCATTAAGTCTTTGGTTTAGTTACTTGCCACATATTTATTTGCTCTTGGACAAATGCTCAGACTGATATATGGTGTATAGGGTGTGTAGTTATGGTTAGAGCTAATTTATATCCTTTATGTTAGGAGCAAAGAGAAGCAGAATGTAGTCCCAGCCGAGGAAACACAAGATCAGAATCTTGACCAGCAATCAGATGATTCTGCTGACTTTGTATTAAGCTCGATTTTCAGGTAAGATACATCTCTTCATCTCTTTCGTACAAACATAACATGATATATATAACCGCTGTCAGTGCATTTGACACGCTCATTTTCAGCTATTTTGGTTTTTGGACTTATTTGACTGTTTTGTCACCTCTGGAAAAGCAGAGTTGGTGATTAATTATCCTGAACTGTTTTTTTCACCTTTTCAGTAAGAAAAGTAAAAGGTTGTCACTGGCAAAAGCTCAAGAAAGCCAAGGAGATGCCCATAACAACAACGACGTAGAAACCGAAGTTATAATAATTGGCAGTGGGCAAGAGGAAAATGCCATGATGGCTGAAAACCCTGATAATATGCAGGATCATGCACTCAGTGATGATTTGGCTGATGAATTAAATGATTTTGGGAACAATACAAGTCCGGTTGCATCTCAAAATGCCGGTGGCGGTTCAAGGCGTAAGTTGAGAATGGTCATAGATCCAGATGATGAGGATTAATGAGATTACAAGGCATGCTCATATTAGTATATGTGAGTCTGAAATGGATGGTCATATGCCTCGGTACAAATGGATATTTTTAAGAGAACGAGTGTTTCTGATGCACAAACGCTAAAGCTCATCTTTTTCTTTACATGTTATAAATTATGATCATAGAAGATGTTTTTGTAAAAAGTTGTCAAAATGTTTGTTGGATGACTACATCATTAGCAATCAAACTTGGGGGTGAATGTGGGCGAGTTGGCGCTAAGATGGGAGAGTGAATTAATAGATTTTGCGTTTTCTTACATACAAAGGGGCATACCTGCGGGGGAAGGAAAGAAGGGGAGCATTTGTGGGTTTATTGATCGTTGTTGTTGAGGTCCTTGGCCTCTGATAGATTGTAGATGCTTTTAATGGTGTGATACTGATTTTGATATCTGACAAGCATGATTCTTTAGACATTTACTATAACTCATTTGTTAAGGTTGGCGATTATGTCACTAACAAATGTTTCAAGTTTAACATTTCTATTTTTAAACTTTTAAATTTACTTTATGTAGTATATATAATATTTATACTTTTGAAATACTTCGTCTTATGTGGTCTATTGTAATATGACCACACATTCATCTTAACATCCTTTTTTCCACCAACTCTATCTTTCATGTTTACTTCTGGATACCATCTAACTAATTTACATCTATAAGGATTTGGACTACTGAAAACAATCACCAATGTCACTAGAATATTTAGGCGATATGAGAATCCATAATCTCCCATTATGTGTGTATATGATTTCACATTTTCACGTAGAGCGGCAAAAAAAAAACCGGAACCAGTTTTAAAAAGAAACATGTCCCAAAACGATCCACACCGGCGGTTTTCTATCGATTTCCCATATCCCAAACTTCAAACCACTTCACAAACTGATTTTCAACTTGATTTCCAAACCGGTTTTTAAAAAATATCTGTTATATAACGTTTTATATAGCCGTTTTTTGACCGTTTAAGGCATTTTTTTGACTGTTTTTTCTTTAGTTTCAGTTAGTGGCAGGATCATATCAATAAGACGAACTCGACTACTCCTTAAGCTGTTAAAATGTCAATTTGCTTGAAGGATTATTTGGATGCCACGTAAAAAATACAAAACAAATGCTTATTTGAAGAAGAATTGGAATATGAAGCTGATATGAGAACGAAGTAGACAGTGGATTGACACTCAAAATGATCGAAGATGGAGCGGCATATGATGATTAACTTTGTAATAGCTGGGGTTCGTGGGTGAAGAATAAAAGCATCAAAATACGCAACGAATTAACGGAGAACGACTACGTTAGATGTTTAGTTTTTAAAAACAAAAATAAGAATTTTAAGTTGTTTGAATTGTTTTTATGTTTTATATTTTATGTATTTCATTTTGATTTTTAAGAGTTAAAGTATTAAATGGATTTAATATTAAGTCATTTGTAATGTTTATATGTTTTAATTTTTACAAATCATAAATATGTTTTACAAATAAAAATATATAAATGCATCTTTGTGATTGTAAAA
This sequence comes from Flaveria robusta, assembly GCA_025506415.1. Lineage (NCBI taxonomy): Eukaryota > Viridiplantae > Streptophyta > Magnoliopsida > Asterales > Asteraceae > Flaveria > Flaveria robusta. Next base: position 16,773,412 of record CM046469.1, on the reverse strand, counting down.
ACAAATAATTGTGTATTTAATTTATCATCTCTCATAGTTTTATGATTTCATAGTTTATATGTTTAATTAGAGTAAATTACATAGATGGTCTTTGTGGTTATGTTAAAATTTTGAATTTGGTCCTTAAAAGTTTAAAATCTTTAAATATAGTCACTAACATTTCTTTTTTTTTCATATACGGTCCCTAGGTCTGTTATTTAATCGTTAGTGATGTTAAATATTGTAATAATTAAAATTTTTCTCGTATTAGCCATCTATTTAATTTACCTTTTAAACTATTCTATAATTTTTATTTAAGAAAATTTTATATTTTTATTTTTCAAAAGTTTTTATTTTTTTTATTATTTTTATAATTTCATTATTAATAAGATTATTATTTAATAAAATACGTTTTAAATACACAAATAAAAAACTTGTTAAACACATGTTTTTCAAAATGTTCAGTTTTTTAACAGTTCATTTTTTATACGTCATTCAAAAAAATTTTGATTTTTTAAACTGGCTGGTTTTCTAAAGTTCTTTTTTTAAAAAACCATTCATTTTTTAAAACATCTTTTCTTAAACAAATTCTTAGTTTTTTAAACATTATAAAAAAACAATTCTGTTTTAAATGTCTTTATAAAAGAAAACATGTTATAAAGGTTTAAAAGAACCCGCATATTGGTTTTAAAAAAATTATAAACCACGTTTAAAAGAAGATTTTTTAAAAATATTTTTTCATTTGTGTATTAAATAATAAAAATATTTATAATAAAAGGATTATAATAAAATGAAATTACATTAATGATTCTTACAAGTAAAATAGTTATTTTGACAAATTTAACATCACTAACTGAACTAACAGATTGAAGACCATTGATAAAAGATAACTATAATATTAGGGACTATATTTGCAATTTTAAAACTTTAAGCACCAAATCCAAAATTTTAACCAAATCACAAAAACTATCCGTGTAATATACTCTTGTAATGATTATTTAAAAAAAAACCCCAAATCAGTTCGAGCTCAAATTGATTTCCAAACCAACCCAACTCAATTTGTATAGTGTCGGCTCCACCACACATGAAACCGGTTTATGACTCTAACCAGTTTGGCCAAAAACAGGTTTGAATTTTACCAAAAAAAACGGGTCTGGTTTATGACCCGAACCGGTTTTGGGGGGTAACAACCTGTATGTACACCTCTATTTTCACGCCACTGTAATTCCATGTTCTAGATATAAGCACAAGGAAAATGACATCAGGCGCTGTCCAAAATATTGTATTAGATTAGGTAATAATACAAGTGTGTGATATTCGAAACGAACGTTTGATCACTAATTCCATATTCTTTGTTTAATTGTGGTCCAAGGTTATGACAATCCAAACACCAAATGAGTTTATTCAGTTTTTAGTTAACATGCTAATGTAGGTAGGTAGATAGATGCATATAATTAAACCGGTTCACAAAGAAAATGAAACAAAAGCAACTACCTAGTCAATGATCATTATACAATTTGCAGGTCCCTAAAACAAGTGAACAAAAAACATCACGCTCATGCAGCACCTTTGAACTTGGCATCATACTCGTATGGTTGCTGCAATGAAAAACATCATTAATGCCGCTGATAAGATATCACGCAATTGATAACATGACAACACGTTTCAAATACAACGGATATGATGCAAAACCAACACCAAATCTACTTTCTACTTTCTATAGAACTCATTTAAGGCAAAAACGAGATATTTAAAATACAGGTGCAAGTGTGTCAGTCGGGCAGAATAACCCGACAGCATTGTATATTCAAAATTTTATTTTGTAATATGTGATATTAATTTATATAAAGAATAGTTTAAGTAATTATCTAAATTTTTAATAAAGAAATTGGTGAGGTTCTGCGACTCCAGAACCCACTGGACTCCTTTGACACATTATCATTATGGCTAAGTTTTAAACTTTGCAAGTCGGATCCTTTGTAAATAAATGCGACCCATATCATAATCAAGTAATAACCCATTTTTAGGCTAATGGATCAAGGTCGCCACCTCTAATTTCCAGCATCATGGTCAATGGAAGTGAGGTTAAAGAGTTTGATTTATGTTTCAATGTGTTACAGATGTAACTTCTTTATTTGATTTAATTTTTATAAATGTGCGTACACATCGATGCATCCTAAGTTATTAGAATCTTGAACCCTATAACCCATATACCAGACCAAAGAAATGTAATGGAAGGCAATAGAACTCACCAAAAAAATGGCTGATATCAATCTACGAGCAAACCATCTCTTATGCATTGACTGTTGTGCTCTTGCAGCTCCTTCCACACTATCAAATCGTAGATACACATAACCAGCACTGTTCCTGTTATCAAGCGAGAATTAATTAGACACAGTTTCTGCAGCAATCCTAGGCCCAAAATTCACAATTTTGGTATGCATGTATATAGATTAAGCACATGTGATCCTATTCGACATTAGTTTAAGTATACATATTCATATTCATGCTCTCCCGCTACTGTGGAAAGGGATATGTTGTTATTAACATCATACAGCAAAAACTTCTTCAAAACCTTAAGTATAATAACGTGGTGATTAATGAAATGCAATGTTATCAGACATATATTGATTAAAAAACATGATGTATATATTGGCATTCAACTAAACTTGTATCCAAATATATTTCAAACCATCTAAACACATACTTGTCGACATATATATGTTTCACCCGTCCATAGTTGGAACACTCTTCTTCCACATCTTCTTTAATATCCAAATCAAATTCTGGGTCAGCCTGCAAAACATGCTTATAAGAATTACACAAAAAAGCTATCCAACTTCTGATTTCTGTTTGAACCGTATCAACAGCTGATTAAGGAAAGAATGAACCTCTGTAGCAGGGTCAAACATATTCTTTAGCAGCAAACACTCGCTTGGGTTTCCAATCGGTTCTGAAGCGATGGGAGAAACGATTTGGGTTGGCAAAACAGGAACAGGAAGTGTAGCTGGCACATTGATGGGCAAGGCACCAGGTAGGGTTGGAGCAGATCCATTAACTATGGGTGCTCCAAGAGCTCCCGGGAGACTGCAAGAATGAACATATTAATATGAATTTAACTCAACTTAGAACAAAAATGTGATGAATATGAAGATCCCGCAAACATACCCTGAAGTAATACCACTACGATCAAGCTTTGCCATTAGCATCGCTCTTGATTGAGCATTTAGTGCCTGTAGAGAGGAAAAAAAAAAGTTAACAATTAAGAACGTATGATCTTATGAACGAGAAGATTCACACTTTCAATTCAATGTATTTTGACTTTAATCTAAAAATCGTTGCTTTCACTATGAGAAACAGTTACACAAGTTCTTGAAGTGAGAAAAAGTAAAAACAGAAGATAACTTTGATCCAATAAATACTTCCCAAACACAAGGAGTTTTAGAAGGTAAAAGTTGGAAATAAATTTACTTGGTTTGATCATGTTTGTGCTTATCCAAAGAGCCCATATTTTATATAAACTAATCAGGCTCTCCCAAGTAGTTATATGATCTTTTAACATCTAAAACAATACAACATCAATAACTCTATAATATAATAAATCAAGGTATAATCATGTGAACTCACCAAGCCTCCACCATCATCATCATCAAAGTCTGCTGCTTTTGCTCCAGCGTCTTGGGCTCCAACATGTTCTGTAACTGAAGATACCTACAAGAAGAAAGCAACGAACTGTGAGAAACCCTGATATAAAAACTTATAAGCTACAAAAGATACGGAATTATAATACAACAATATACAGATAATATCACCTTAATTGTCCGACCAGCAATCTCAAGCTTCCCATTCAAACTTTGTGCTGCCTTCGCATGCTCAAGTTGGGCAAACTTTCGGAGATGAGAGCAAGGGTTAAATATTAACATCAATGGAAGCTTAATAACTAGTAAAAAAAGTACAAAATTAAAACCAAATTTAATACTGACTTGAACAAAGCCAAAACCTTTACAGTGCCCTGTCTCGGGATCAGTGGGGAGTTGCACGAGCTCCACAGGTCCAAAGGCCTCAAAAATCTGGATTCCAGGAATGCCCGGATGTCAATCACAAAGATAGGAAGAAGAATCAGATACGACCAAAAAATAAATAAGCATATATAAGCTACAATTCTCAAGGGTATGTTTTTTTTACATAAATTGAGTTATATTTTAAATTATCAAGACTATGGAGAAAAATCCACGTAACAGCTTAAATAATGGATTAGTGCTACTTGACTTCTGCTTCTAAGACCTCTAATCAGGTAGTTGGTGGTTCCGCAATCAAAAACAAGCATGACTATTGTTGATGGTGATAATGACAATTGAATGTTTATAAATTTTTTATTACATATGAATTTTGGTATTGATGATTTTATTTGCTATGTATAATAGTTCTTTTTTATTATACTTGTGGGACAGTATTAATTTTATATGCATATCATATATTAGTTCTAATATTCCTACTAGAGGGCTTTTTCAGTTGAGTGTCTAGTGTCTAGGGAACACATGTGAGGCCTTTGCACTTTTGGTCACCTAAATATGAACATTAAGTTAATTCATGTAAAGATAGTACGTGTATTGTCCTCCATAGTCCATCCTCATTTGAAACATGCATCAGTCAAACACTCAACTCCATTGAGAAAAAAAGATGACATGAATTTCCCGGTAACATTATAGTATGTGCACTTATGGATAGAAAAGTAAAGATCAATAACAGAAAAAATTACTTAATGTGATGGTAATCACTATGTGAAGTGCAAGGCATTTACCTGCTTGAGTTGCAGCTCAGTCATGTTGAAATGCAAATTTCCCACATAAAGCTTCCTGTCAACTGCACCATAGGGTCCAACACCTGCTGCTCCACTAGTAGCAGTTGATTGAACAAGGTTCTTCTCAGCCTCCGAAGGCTTAACCATAACAGGCTGCCCAAGAAGTAGATGACCAGAGAGAGCAATTGCCATAGGCACAGACATTGCATCATAGAACTCAATGTACCTGAAGTACATAATTGAAGACACAAATTAGACTGTTGTGACCAAAAGGCATGACAATAAACAGTGACTTGGTTCATAAGAAGATTATGAGATAAGCCTTAGGATGTTTAGAAAGGAAAAAAAAAAGAGAAACACATTACATTTCAAATCAAAAAAGCGAAAGTATTTTCTTAAAAAACTAAACTGAAATATTTTATTAATTATTATATGCCTTTTTAACAGCCATTCATGGCATCGTCCCTTTTTTGCCAAGAGGTGAAGTAATCTTTTCACTTCTATCAAAGTATAGAAGCAGCAAAAGCATAACAATGTTCACTTGTTCAGACTAGATAGACCTAGTTTGATGTAAAAGATGCCTAAAGAGCTGCAATTTAGCAATATGGTTGGTTGCATATACATAGAACTTGATATCCTTGCCAACCAGAAGCACAAGACACTGGAATATAGGTTGTATTTAGATGATAAGTACAATTTTTTTATAACTAATAGATCATATATGTAAAATTTCCAACTCCTAGATCATCATTGTTTGTCAAGATTTCTCCATGGAGATACCCACAACAACACAACTTTAAACACCATAATCTGACATTTTGCTAAAGATGAAATACAGTTTCATTTATGAAAACAGAAAAAGAGCTTAAACAGAGGCACATACCCAACTCCTTTTGATCGGCGTGAATTCCTATCCATGATCAACCGCACATCTCTCACCTGCAAAAGCAAAAGGAATATAAATAAAATAGAGCAGAATACAATAATCATGGATATCCATAATACATATTACAGAACAGGTAGGGATGCTCACATGACACTTCAGTACAAAAAAGACACTGGGGACACAAGAGAATCAAAATATTACTATGCTAGTTTAGCCAAATACAAAGTACCATTTACTGCAACAGGAATAAACTACAACAGTGTGACAATTACATTTAGAAATTGGTTTAAATCTACAAGCATTGTTTAATAGCATGTAACCTTGTGAATGCCAATGACCTTTACATGCAAAAATAAATTTAAAACTAGATAGCACCACTTGCTATATTGCAAAAAAAAAAAAAAAAAAAAAAAACAAATCAAGACATTCCTATAATAAACACTCTGATCAAGTTGTTGCTCTTACCTTCCCTGCTTTTGAAAAGAACTCATAAACATCCCATTCAGTCGCCTTCAAGGGCATCTACATAATAAAATGCACACCAACATTAGTAATATATATTAGAGTAATGAAAGAGGTAAACGAACATTGGATCCTGCACATATAAGAGAAGCTCAACAGAACATTGAGATACATGAACCCTCAATAACTCAAGAATAAAAATAAACCATCTACCTGGTAAGCAAAAACAGTTCTTTGGTCCCTCTCTGGGTCTGCTTCAGGTTCTAGCACTTCTTTCTTCTCCTTCAGTCTCCTGTCATGTAAACAACTTACAGCAAAATGAGTAGAAAATCAAGGGTAGACACTGTTTGATAATCTGACATTACCTTTTGTGGAAACATGAAGTGCACAAGGTATCTGTGAACACATAACATTTCCTTGGTCATTTGAACAATAATAATTAACAGATTTATTCACTACCACAAATGAGAATGCAGATGAAAACCCATCTATTCTGCTTTTACAAACCTTTGGAATAACAATATCTACAGCCTTGTGGCATCATTCATGCCAAGTGTTATTTGCATGGAATGTTACAAGGTCACTAGCACCAACAAGGTTATGAACTTATAACTCACTCAAAAGTTTTCAAACAAAGTAGACAGATAACCGGTGCATTCTCCAATAGCTTTCATGGTGAAACATCAACTAATATATTTGTTAGTTTTAACTTTAAGTGAAAGGAAAACAATTTAAGCTTCATCAATAGAATCCTAAAAACCATGTCAAGTTATGCAACCCTAATGATGGCAAGGAAATAGAGATAGCCCACAATAAAGTGTGTATTGTACTTTAACAAGGCCATTATTTAGTACCACCACAATCAACTGTATGATGCCAAAACCTTTTACGTATTTATTTTTGAAATTTTTTTTGGAGAGTGATTTCACAACTCTATGATATCTTAAAAAATATCACTAAACCAGTTGTTTGTTTGCATTCTTCCTATTCATGGATCACATGATAGATTATGATGGAGTATTCAAGTAAAAGTATCTCATCAAGTTGAGTTTTAAGATAAACTAACTACTGAATTCAAATAACTTGTTTACGAGAAGCATATGAGTGAACAATACTGTCTAAAAAGGCATTCACAGTCTTAATTCAGAAGTTATGATGTTAATTAATGCTTAATTAAGCTAACCAAAAAACTTTAAAAGCAAAATTCTCTCGTTTCTGGTACAATACTATATGCTACCTCTAAAAACCGCAAACTACTATAATTCTATAATCTGGTACTGGAACGCTCCAATACTATGATATTCCACATTTCTACCCATGGTTCACAGCAAGTAACATAAATATGGAGTTAAAGCAATAATGTCTTCGCAGTGAACAAAAACTTCAAAGACTGAGAGCACCATATGCCTTGCCAACCTAAAAATTAAATACATCATCCGTTAACATCTCCAAACACAAGAAACCTTAAAACCTTTTATTTGCAAAAAGTACACTATTTGAAGTGAGCCAAGCTTCAAAAGGCCAAACAAATTTTCAAAAATAACAGACCTGGCTAAAAAAAGAAGCTATTGTGGAAACCCACATTCTTCAGTGAAGCTTTGATAAAGAATCAGCATTTTAGTATGTGCAAACAACTCATCTACAATTATAACCCAGTTAGAAACTACTACCTGGCTAGCTGAGCAGCTACAACTACAAACTATTTTTTTTTTTTTGCACAACCCTTTTGTTCCTTTAAAAGGAGGCATTCACACAAGGAGTATATAATTATTATGTAACTAGAAACACTGCTACAGTGCTACTACAACAAAGAACATTTAAAGAACCACAAATCATATCCTAATGCCTTCCACCAGCTTGCAGGTTGGCCTTTCACAGTAAAACCGACTTAAGCACTCACCACCACAGAATCTATACAATTGATTCTATACAATTCACAATATTCAACTTTAAACTTAAATGCAGGAAAATGTTAAATACAATCAATTAAAATTAAAAACTTTTACCTGCTCTCTCTTGCTTCCAACTCTCTTTCCCTCTCTCTTAGCAACTCCTTCTCTCGTTCACGTTCATGCCTCGAGTGACTCCGGCTCCTCCTTTCCCTTTCCCTATCCCTTTCCCTATCCCTTTCCTTCTCTCGATCCTTATCTCTATCTCTCCTCTCCCTTTCCTTATCTCTATCCCGCTCTCTCGAACTCCGGTCCCGATCGCGCTCCCGATCCCTACTGCTTCTTCTCCGATCCCTTTCTCTATCCACTTCTCGTTCTGCGTCCTTACCACCGCTTCTGTGACGCTCTGACCGAGAAGAAGATCTCTCCTCACGCTCACGGTCACGGTCACGGTCACGGTGTTTATCGCTACCGTTTTCTTCATCGCCTTTGTTTCTCTTGCTTCTAATGCGGTCATCTTCAGCATCCTCGCGGTCGTCTTCTCTATCCTTCCGCCTGTAGGCTTTTTCGTTCTTCTCGGCGCTGGCGTCTTTGGTCTTCGAAGATGAACCATTGCGGTTGTCGGGTTCGTCGACCGTCTTCTCCAAGTAGTCGTACTCGTCGAAATCCATGAGTTCACTTGTAGTTGTTCTCCGAGTGTGGATTAGGGTTTGGATGGTTGAATTCGAACTTGTGGAGGGAGATTAGGGGTGTGAGAGCCGAACCCTAGCTTCTGATGTCGACTGCAATTTGGTTGGGGGTTTGTGTTAGGTTACAATCAACTTCGCTCTATTTATTACTACTCAACCTTGCGGTTTTCTAGAAGTTTAACGCTTAACTAGTTTTTATACGTGAAGATTTTTGCTCGCTTCATGTTAAAATTAAAGTTAATCTCTTTAAACGGGTAAACAATGATAACATGTTTCATTATTGCATTTATTTTTATTAAATTTTTTTGGTTTCTCAAGTCTATTAATTAACTAGGTTACTATCTCGTGTATATTACACGGGTTGTATAAATAAATATTAAATAGCTTATAATAAAAATTTATGAATTATAAAACAATACTTGAGAGATAATATTATTAAAAGAGTTATTGAATTTTAATAATTCGAAGTTTCATTTATTAGTCAGGATTAATCCCAACTCATCAAATGTTTGCAGACACTCTCAACTTTGAATTTATTTTCCTCCAACGATCCCTTACTAACTGAGAGTTAACCGCCGTTTGTTTTTTTGATAAAACGAGGCCAACATTGAGACATTTCTCAACTACGCCGCTGTCCAGCCTCCATCAAGTTTGTTTTTTGGTGTCTAGCCTCCAACGTCACCTGAAATCTACCTCAAATGAGTTAAGTGGTTCAGATCATAATATGGGGATTGACAAGTTTTAGGGTGCGAAGTTTCAGATTGACGGACCAAATTATTAATTTCAACTTTCTGCTTAGTGTTCTAGCCATAAAAACAGCCATGTCATCGAAAAACTAACGGTATTAACTCTCAGTTAGTTAGGGATCGTTGAAATAAAATAAGCTTAAAGTTGAGATTGTCTGTAAACATTTTCTTGAGTTGGGATTAATCTCGACCAATAAATTAAAGTTGGGATTATTTAAATCTAATAACCCTTGTTAAAATTACGTACGAGTAAAGACTATAAATAATACAGCAACGATATCATTTTTTTAAACATTTATTTTTAATTTTTTGGAAGTTTTTTTGTTTCAAAACAAAATGTCTTTAAAAATGCTATTTTTAAATTTTTTTCTTATAAAAAGTTCAAATTTTAATCATTATTGTTTGATTAAAAAATTTAGTTTTTAAATACACAAGTTTTAAAATATTTAATATTTTTAAAAAAGTTTAATCTTTTAGAAAATTTTCTTGTTTTATAAAAAATTATTTATTTAGAAATTACATTTATAAAAGGATCTCTTATTTTTAATTTATAAAAAATGTCTTTAATTTTAAATGAATTAAATAAAATTATTAGTAGTTAATGCAAATATTAATTAGGAGAAAGAAGCGGGAAAATAAGATTTAAAAGCTTTATAATTGCGCCATGTGTCACCAAAAAATCTTCTTTTATTAGTATTAATAGATTGATAGATACATTAATTACTAATAATTTTATTTAATTTCTTTTTAAATTAAAAATATTTTTTTAATAAATTAAGCAATAATTTTTTTTAATAATGTTATTTCAAAGAAAAAATATTTATAAATTTTTTTCTAAAACATCAAACTTTTTAAATACGAAATATTTTAAAATTAATATTTTTAAAAAGTATAAATTTATAAACCAAAAATAATTAAAATTGAGAGTTATAGTAAGGAAAATTTTGAAAATGATATTTTTTAAAACGATTTGTTTTGACAAAAAGTACTTAATTTTTTTGAAAAAACAAAAAAAAAATGTTTAAAAACAAAATTATAAAAAGTTAATGTCATTGTTTATCACTTATAATCTTTACTTATATGTAATTTTAATTGTATCTTATCTTAGAATATTATTTTATAATTAATAAAATTTTATTTTACTTAATATTTTATTTTTCAACCCATGTAATACACGAGTTTATTAAAGCCAGTTGATAATAATTTGCTATAGTTAAAAAGTTGCAACTTAGTCTCAAATGCAATAGAGCCAAAATCAAATGCACATATCATATCGTACCCCGTTTAATTTTTTTCAAATTTGATACTAATCTTTATCTGATTGTTGATAAGGAAACTTCAAGTAGCTCCCAAGCTTATCCAACTACCCCTTGATGAACTCTAGTTCCTGTTCAAATGACCATAGTTTTATCCTTTCTTGTTAATATTGAATTTGGGAGCGGTTTCAATTTGATGTTAATAATTTGATTATATATAATCAATTCATGTTTGCTATCAAACTATGCTCCTACTAATGTTAATTTTGATGTTGATATGATTGGTGATGCTCCTATGAATGTTATTTTAGTTTTCTAGCCTGTTGGATCGAATAAGTCTAGTAATTTAGTTGGAGTCAATGACAATACTAGTGATATTGGGGTTGGTAACAATGTTGAAATTGGCAACTCTTTCAAGATGTATCATGTGTTATGTTAAGACCTTCTCATTACATATGAATCGGTAGTATTCTAGGTATGTTTATTGTTTATAATGTAATGAGAGCATGTTTCAAACAATTATAGGGAGATTGTGATTTGGATGATATCTCAAAAAGTAGTGTTGTTTTTACTATTTTAATTAAATTCAAAAGTGAACATGGGTTGAATCAAGTTCTTAGAACAGCAATCCCATCATAGACTTAACCTCAAACTATCATGGGAAGACACTAGGGGCGGATTAACAGAGAGCTCAGAGGGGGTGAAGGCCCCCAATCAACTTCAGCCCACTATTATTTTTTCTTAAGAAATAATATCTCAAAACAAAGCAGACCCCATCAGATTGTTTGGATGGACCCCTTTAAGTTCGAATCACAACTGCAAAAGAGAGAAAGTTTCAAAATTGAAATGGATTATTTGATACATGCATATTAAAAGAAATCAAAATTAAATAAACTTATACATGTTGATAGAAATCAAGGACTTTACAATTGTTTTTTTTACTTTTTTTTAATTACTTGAAATCATAGCTACTAGTTTAATTATTGTTCTCAACAAATTAAATTGTTTTTAATTGTTGTTTGTCAGGTGTAATATGTTTTTTTTAATTGCTATTGGTCCAATTGTTTTCAAATATATATTATAAAAGTAATAGATCGTTATAGGTATTAATAAAAAAAACCATTAAGTATCATAGCTATTATCCACTCATGTATTAAGTCTACTTAGACTTCAGTATTAGTCTATGCCCACATGTATTAAGTCTCCTTAGACTCAAGATACTTGTAAAAGACAATTAAAAGTTAGAAGTGACTACAAAATAACAAAAGAGATGGTAAAACGGATAGAAAAGAATGTGCTACAATTTTAATTAAGCAATTATATGTAATGAAGGTTAGGACAACTTAATAGAATAATCTTGTCTATTAGTTTTTTTCTGCCCCCACTGAGCAAAAATCTGGATCTGTCACTGACATTCATTCGGATGTTATGATGCAAATGTTCGAGTTTAATGTGAAAAGACCCTTCTGAATAAATTATAAAGTATAAAACTCACTTAATGTAATCATCTTTTAGTATGCAGATTATGCTATAGTCTAGGAATGTAAGAAAAACAGAAAGATATGTCATGAAATGAAATGAAAGCTATCCTCTCATTTTAGATTTTATAATTAAATAGATGCATGTATTATAGAATTTGTAGATGTTATATTATAATGATTTTCCGATGCTATAAATGAAAATTTCCATTTATGAATGAGTCCAATTGTGAGACCCTCGGGTTTTGGGGCGTTTTTATTGTATATATTAATTGTATTGAGCATTTTGCAATGTAAATTTGATGAATGATTTTGTTTGAGAGAATGTGAGTACGCTGTGTGAGGATGAACTCATTGTTATTGTTCGTCTTTGTCTTATACCGCAACTATAACTTGATTAATTAAAGCTTGTTGATTGATTGATGTCATTTTAATTACCATTCTTAGTTTGATTTGATTTTTATTTTGGTTAATTATTGCTACAATCCTACTATGTTAATTACTATCAAATATTTGACTTCAAAGCAACCCTTATCATAACAAAAAAACATGTCATTCTTGATAGGAAACTTTCAATCTTATTGGATGAAGATTTGGTATGCACATGTGATGCTTTGATTTGAAAAAGATTAACAACTCGATTCATAAAGCATTCAAGCCACATGAAATTGAATTAATGACTTATCAACTATAACAAAAATCTATAAGAAATAAAACATATTTGATACAGGCAAGACTCATCTTTTAAAGATGATTTCTTCTTGTGGTTTTCGGTGGTGAAAACTGCTAGCGTGAGATTAAAAAAAAACAACATATCAAAATTCAAATATAAAAATTGCTCATTATCAATCCACGACGATGAGTATTCTAAACTATACCTTCTAAAGTTGCTTTTGTTCGCAACTTAATTACCCTTCTCTCCCCCACTTCAACTTATCATCCTATATAAAAAAAAATTATAATGTTTCTAAATCTTAGTTAAATGATTTCTTCATCTTTTATATTAGAAAAGAAATGATAGACCATCAAAGAAAATTTGTTGTGTGGTCAAGTTGTAATATTTATTCAAACACGTTTTTGTTTGTATCAGTGAGTAGTGATCTCCCCAATACTATAAGAGAAATATTTAGTAATCCACCAGGGAAAACTAGAGAGAAGTATATAAGGTGATATATACCTTAAGTAGTTTTAGTAAATCTATGTATTATACGAGTTGAATAAATAAAATATTAAATATAATAAAAGTTTATTAATTAAGAATAATATTCTAATATAAGATATGATTGAAATTACATATGAGAAAGAACTATAAGTAACAAAACAATAATATCAATTTTTTAAATTATTTTTTTGTATTAAAAAAAATAAATTAAATATTTTGTTTCAAAACAAACCATTTCTAAAAAATTTTCACTTTTAAAAATTTCCTTACTATAACTCCCAATTTTAACTATTTTTGTTTATAAAAATTTTACTTTCTAAAAAAACTAATTTTAAAGTATTCTGTATTTTAAAAAAAATTGATTTTTAGAAAATTTCTTTTTGTAAAAGTTTGTTTCTTTAGAAAAATAACATTTATAAAACAATCTATTTTTTAATTTATAAAAAACTATTATTGATCTAAAAAATAACTGAATAATATTATTAGTAATTAATGTAGTTATTTAATAAAAGAGAGAATCGAGAAAATTTTTATGAGAATAAATGTGATCGTAACACGTGTCACCCCTAATTACTCTTTTATTAGAGTAGGAAGATTAAAGTGAAGCCACCGATAATATCTATCGTGATAGAGAGAATAGCAAGAAAATAGCGTAAACCAATGATCCTTGATGATTTGAAAGAAGATAAAGAAAACTTTTGACTAAAGACTCGAGAAGTGGATATAAAATGGATTGCTTAGGTATACCCGAACCGCATACATGATACATCGTTGTGTCTATGTTGGTAATATTTCTCTTACATTGACCTCTTTATCTTGTTATTCCATTATTTTTTAATACTAATATCTTGTTTATAATTTTTTTAAACTAAAAACGCTCATAAACAAAAATAGTACATTCACCTCCTAGTTTATTATGAAACGTATGGAACTAGTGAAATCCTCTCGCGCGTTGCGGCGAAAATTCTGTCAGTATCTGTTTGGTTTATTACAATATTTGTATCATATCAAAAGCTCGGTGTAGCAACTAATAAAAAAAAGCAAAAAAATTAAAATCATGGTATACCCCAAAAAATATTGACACATGTTTTACATCGATCGAGAACTATAAAAATGAATATAAGTAATGATATCAATAACATCGGTACTGATGTAGTTCAGTCGAAAGTGGTTCGATTCGTCATGACACTAGTACATTACCGGCGATCGCATTAGCCTGCGATTGTTCAGATAGAATTGGTTCATCAAATTTTACAACTCTCGTTTACACATTGTTTGGATGAAATTGGTTTGGCCTCCCTACGCTACGTGAAGTCGGTCAGTTTCAGTTTAGTTTTGTTGTGATGCCAGTACTCGTTATAGCAACCAAAAGAAAAAAGAAAACGTGAATACTGACATTGGTTCTGATAATGCCGATGTCAGTATCGATGTTAAGTCAAAATTTGTTCAATTCGTCACTATGCCAGTATGACACTTGTACAGATTGCAACACCAAACAAAATACTTTATTTTAAATACAACTTCGTTTTTAACGGAATTTATAACAGAATATTTGATAAAGCAAATAAAGCATTGTTTGGATGGAATCTTCGATCGTTATTAGTTCAATTCGTTAAGTACCCGTACAATGCCGACACTTGGTATAACAACCGAAAAAGAAAAAAGCGAATACCAGTGCTGGTATCGATATTGTTGGGACAACATCGTGTAGTCTTTTATAAAACATTAGATTATATTATTAGAATAGCGAAAATGGTAAACGATACCAATTAAAACTTAATATGAGGTAATTTTGATAACATGTACCTTTGTACTTTAATTATTTGTATATTACTACTCACAACTTGGTTTTGAAAAAAATTATATCACGACATAGATAAAAATAGACACGTTGTAAAAGTATACTCGGGATTTAATAAAACATTTTATAATGTTATAACAAAAAAATCAAATTAGTTATATTAATTAAATTTAAGCAAAAAAAGGTTTTAACATTAAAAATGCAAACTCACATGCATAAACTAATTATTATATATAAAAATAATCAAAGTAATTATTGGACCAATCAAATGAACTTACTGTTCATCTGGTTGTTAAATGTAATAGTATATAATATATGAATATGAAAAAATAAGATGTGGGAACCTAAGCTTACTTGAACACATTTGTGCCTGTTAACATCGGAGGCCAAGGTCAATATCGAAGGAGGAGATTCGAAATAACATAGCGTGTTGTTTTGCTACAGAGAGTGCCATGCTATGACTCGATCTACTCATGAAATATTATGAGTATATCAGTTGTTAACTAAAGATGGTCTCAAGTTCCAGTGCCACCAAAGTTATGGCATGTTAATGAACATCAATTTGTATAGAATATGAAGGCATGTCAGTACCATAGTTACTACCCTGTGGATATAAACATGTATCTTGTAATGTACATAAAGATCTATTCCCACACAGGATGCACAAACTACTAATAGCAAACCTTATAGATCAGAGAGACTATGTGAAATTCTCTGTCAACGGGTTCATTGATGCTTGTATTTCTTCTAGTGTCCGACCCTTGGTCTCTGGTACTAATTTTGCAACAAACAAAATAGTTAGGCCGCATATCCCTGAGAACAAGAAAAAAGTTCCTGCATATATCCGTCAAGTCCATAAGCAAGTCAACTATGTATCTCATGTTTAGTCGGAAAAAGAATTGTATATTAAATGCTTAAACAACTGCGGTTACACACATTGTGTGTGTGTCAGTGAGAGAGAGAGAGAGAGAGAGAGAGAGAGGGACGGACCTTCAGTGCTGCACTTCATTAGGAAGTTAAAGAAATATGTGATGACCCAAGAACCAAACCAGTTAACCACCGTCACCAGGCTGCCAGCGGAACTCTTGATATTTATAGGAAAGATCTGAAATTTTATCAACAGCAACAGCAATGATCATGTTGCATTTATATTTGAACATGTTACATGTCAAAGGGTCAATGAAAGCCATACCTCAGACATAATGACCCATGGAATTCCTCCCATTCCCAGTGAAAAAGAACCCTTAAATACCTGCTAACAATGATTCTCCTAATTATTACTAGAGGTTGAACAGATAATGATTATACATTTGACCATGAGACTTTGTAGAACAATACCAGACCAAGAGATGCAAAAAAGGACCATTAGGCCTAAACTGACAAAGGATTAATAAACTAAATCGTGACCATCTTAGCCTCTTAGGTCCACTATAGGTTGGATCGAACTTGCATTTGAAAAAGAAAAGTAAATACTAGCATTTTGGGCATGGGCTCCAAGAGCCACTAATACCCATCATACTTAAATCTTGTAACAATGTAACTGCTCCGACCAGAAATTGGTCAAAAAACTGTCATGTAATGTACCTATGTGGACTGAGACTATTCACTTTTTGCCCAAGATCTGATTAGACTCATCAGATTTGCTCATTTGCCGTATTTGGCTTTTCAGTCATCTCAAATTGAAAAGCATGTTGAATCTACACTTCTTAGAAAAAGTAATATTTCACAAATATCCATATGAGTCCGATGGCCAATTTTCATGAACAAAAATTGAAAACTGAATTATAAAGCCATAAATTTTTTTCTTCGCACAGTAATGAAATTCACAAGCAAGGAAAGTTGATAAGGGTCGAATTGCATACCAGTACCCCAACAAGTGCCAATATGGGGCTTAATCCCTTACATTCTTGAAGATCCTATACAATAATAAACTAGAATTTCCATATCTTCTAGCAGAAAGATAAAATTGTAGTGGAAATTCAGTTATATAAATAAACAAACCTGTAGCAAAAATGATATCCCCAAGAATACACAACCTAAGCATGTTCCAGCTGCAGAAACCTTGAGGTAAAGCGATTAATTTCTGGGCTAGGAGCACATTAACTCTTTGTATGAAGTAATGAAAAACTCAAGCATCCCTAATTTGGTTAGTTGGAATGGATTATAAAGAAATAAAATGGATGGGATAATGGAATAAGCTAGGTAATGGAATGGATTATTCCATGCCATTATCATGTTTAGCGGGTTGTAGGAAAGGAATGAGTTTTAGTGTGAACTTTTTATATATATAAATTACAACTTAAATACAAAGAAAAGCTCGATAAAACCACAAAGAAAATTGCAATAATAGGACATATATTATAGTTATTTTTGGAATAAAAATGTAAATTAATTAGGGCATTGAGGTTTTATATAAAACTCATAAGATTACATAAGTAAAAGTGAATTACATTGTAACTTTTAACTTAATGATATGGAATAAAACAGCCCTTGTCTGTCAAGTGAAAATAAGCCAAATGGAGTACATTCCACTTTATTGAACAAAACAAGCAGTGTTCTTTTCCTTCATTCCAATGAAATGGACCATTCCACTCCTCTGGTTCCATTAGATTAAAAGCTATCCTAGAGTTGCTGAAATAGTTTATGACATCAAAAAGAGTTCACATATTCAAAACCTCAAGATAGTGCAAATGGTTCAAAAGATTATAGAAAAAATGATGAATATAATTTTCCCATGGTTTATTTCGAGAAAGAAACAAAATGCATAATAGATTACATGCAAAATGAGATCAAACTATATGAACAGGCACAAAAGATTTGTGAAAACAGAATTCCATCCATACCATCAATAGAGGACGTCTACCCGAAACGTCCATCAAAAGTACACCTAATATTGTAAATGGAATCTGCAATCAACAAATCGATGATCATAAAATAATTGAGAAAACTAAAGATAGCAACTATTTTGGAGCGTGAACCACCTGAACAATGACCAATGCTATTGATCCAATGCTACTTGAAAACCCTGTAAAAAATAAAATAGTTTCATACAACTATGTCTAGCCCAAAATCATGTAATCCTTCAAATCTAAAAAAGATATTGATCGATAAGTCATAATCATGATTTGCAAAGGCTTAAAGTTTCATTTTTTTTCATAATTTTTCTCCATCCTGTATTTGGTTGATAATATCTATATAGTCCCCGTGTCAGCATGACCAATAATCACAACTACATCTATTCTAATACTATATAACTGAGACTCATAGATAAAAATCATAAATGGTCCCATGAAGTTAGACTAAAACCCTTAATCCAAAAGTGGATCCTCACCAGCAGAAATAAAGATAGAATTAGCATAAAATGCAATAGCATTGACACCTCCAAATTGCTGCAATACCATAAGTCCAACTCCAACCTAAACAAAATTACCACTTACATGATTTAAAGCCGTGGAAAATATGAGATGGTGCAGGTTACAATAAGGGAAGACTCACAATAAGAGATCTGGTATATTCTGGTTGAAACAGATCAAAGACTCCAGTTTCTGACAACTGATGAAGAGTTTCTGTATAATCCTGCAACAGAGAGTATAGAAAAACAATAGAAAACAGCATTTCAATATAATTAAATTCCAATCATTTATTTTTTAAGAGTTTAAGGGAATGTAATAATTTATCCCAAAAAAAAAGAACTAACTGCAACTGAAAGTGAAATTAATGTCAAACTAAGAAGTGAAGAAGTTACTCTGATTTCAGCAGCTTCTTCAAGGATTCCAGCATTTTTCCCCCTAAGTTTCTGTAGAGCAGATTCAGAGTCTTTCCACTGACCATTTTTTGCCTGAAAAAAGCTAGGTTTTGTTTCACTCCGAAAACTTTTGGTGCTTTCTTTTACTATGCCAAACAATAGGCCAAAAAATTGTAAGAGGTTAATAACTGTACTTGTATTTATTTATAAACTTGAATTATATCAACAGCAATTCTGGTAACTATATAATTTTATTTGGTCAGCATAACAAATTGGTACGCAAAGTCTGAATGATCAAGAACATAGCCATCCATAGTGACCCTGCTGATAGTATTGACAAATGGTATCTCATGTTAGTATTGGCATAGTATAAATGTAGAGATGATTTGAAGGGTCAAAATGTTTTTAGGGTGTAACATTAATTCAACATAGCATCATCAGCACTCGGTGTAGGTTGCCTAGTAAATGATATCTCAGAAATTAACATTTAACAGCCTATGAATTAAGTAGTTGAATGCCATGTAACTTTGGTAACAAAGATGCATTTTTAACTTATGCAGCAGAAAATTTTGAAGGGAAAAGAGAGAAACAAAGTAGAAAACTAAACCCCTTAGTTCCAAAGGATCAACAAATGAAGAGGCAATCAAAGTTCAAATCAACTCTTGTATAAACTTTGTACTCCATGTGCCCATAACCACTTTGTCTAATTGGAAACCAAAACTCCTAAATATGTTTTGGAAGAAATTACTTGGTACTATTAGATGACAGCAATCTTTGATGGTGCACTAGAGGGAAAACAAGAAGGGCGGGGATTATGAAACTACAAGAAGCATTAATGAATTTTTAACCAACTCACCAGCCATCTAGGAGACTCAGGAATGAAGAAGAGACCTAGAACCTGTAGTAGGCATGGCACGGTTCCTGAAAGGACATATCAATTGTTGTTCTAGCAAAGATGTCTTGAAGATTTAAAAAAAGAATATAAACAGATGGTAAGATGGGAAAGTTGGGTAACAAGTTGAAACAGGTCGGGTCAGGTTGGGTGGACAGACAAAAATATCATTAGAATAATAATCTAAATCCTTGAATAAAACTATTTAAAAGGTGGTATAAATGAATTCAGACTTTGGTGAGTTTCAATCCGTTGACCCATTTCCCTTTCAACTACTTAATTATTTCACCCATCTGAAATAAATCACAACCCAAACCAACCATTCATAAGTAAATGGGTCAAATTTTCCACCTCTTAGAGAAACCATTGAGATTCAATAGAAACTTACCAATTACAGCTAGGGTGCGCCAGGGTATAACAATTCCAACAAGCCACATTACAGATATGCCAACAGATATCATCAGCTGTAAAAGTTACTAAGTGCAGTCAGGCACTAGTCAATATATAATCTGAAGTTATAACATATCACTATTTACCTGATTTGCATTGGTAAATGCTCCCCGGAGATTTTTAGGTGTTATTTCTGCTATATAAACTGGTACCTATTATTTTTTCAAAGATGAGATGTTAAAGCTGGCAAATAATAGGTACAGAACTAGGGGAGAATATTCAGCAGCTACCACATAGGAGGTAACCCCAATTCCATATCCTGTAAACAGTCTTCCAGCATCGAGTAACCAAGAATCCTGTTACCAACAGTAATAAATATACTGAAAAAGTCAAGAATTCTGCTGAAGTAACATGCATGAAAAACTGATGTTGATAGTGAGAAAAACTGCCTGTGAATATAATATTGCCAGCCACCCTAACAAGCAGAACATTTGAGACAGTCCCATGGTCTGCATATGAGATCAAATCAAACAGTAAGACGCCTGAAGAACAAGATAATGAAACCTGACATATACAAGTTACGGAAATGGAGAGCAGAAGTAAAAGTAAAATGAACAGCAGAAGAATCACCCATCTCCGTCCAAGTTGATCAGCTATTTTCCCACTCATAATAGCACCTACCATTGCGCCTATCGTCAATATTGATCCGAAAACTGAGTACTGCAAGTGAAGGTGAAAATAAGAAGAAATGCTTTATTTATCAGCTGCAACTCGTATTTAAATACAATTAATGTTGGTTCTGTCTTGATATATTGATCAAATGTAAAGGGATGCTACAAGTTTTCATGACATTTATTTACAAAGGGTACTCGAGACATATATGACATTTTTTGGAGATTGACGAGACAGATCACATAATAAATGCCACAAACAGATTAGACATGTAGTTAGTTTTCAACAACTGCTTTGCTGTCAATGTTTGTTACTTGCATAGCAAGTTTGAACTTAAGTCGCAGTATTTCCCTATGACAATGCAGAATTATACGAGTGTACAGCAATTTATTTTGCACAAACATGACATTACCTCAGCCAAGGACAGACCGAGGTCATCCATCATTCCAGTTTGAGCAGGAGATGAAAAGCCAACCTGTGTACCAACAATGCACCACAGCATAATGTGCTTGAGAAAGTCACCCTATTCTGGACAGTTATATTAAGCATCAAAAAGACCCAAAAATGTGAAGTTTGCATATCCATTTGGTCTTTTAAAACAAGGTCTAAGCTGTATTTCAAGAAGTTAATACAATCAATTGCTGTAAAGGACTCTAATATTAAAAGATAAAGCCATGAAGGGTAACATTGGAGCTCCTATACTAATTCTCCTTGTTTCGTATATACTTTTTATTATATCTTATTCTTTCCCTGCTCTGGGTTTTGTTTACTAGCATATGTAATAAGTCTTCATACTCTCACAACTCGCTGGTGCTTGATGACCTTATTAAGCATGCAAATTTGACAAATTCTCAACTCCCAAAAATAAGTACTAAAAAATCATAATTTAACATTGAGGACGTTGTCTTATTAAGTGACAATCAAGCATTCAGGAAATTTCATTGTGTTTTAGATAAGCAGTTATCTACTTCAATTTTTAACTGGCCAAATAGTTTAATTAGAGTTTCTTTTACTAACAATCACGTACCAAACATGCCCCTTAATAATGACAATTTTGAGATAACTTGTGGACCATAATCAATGTCACCAAAACTTATAATTATCAATAATAGAGTCAAACTTACATCTCTTTAATCCTATAGATAAAATTTGGGCAACCCAATAAAAATTGCTACAATGACCCTCAGAAAAGTGGAGCAAAACATATGATAAAATCCATCAAGGTTCAAACAAAGTTTTAAAGTCAAAGTTAACACAGACTTTCTTAGTTTTCCTCCAAAATTCTTCATTAAAATCCTTGCTTGTAAAATTTACAACACTTTGATGTTGGTTGGGAATGGCACTTTCATATAGTTAACAAAAAATTAAATATAATATTGTGAATTCTTAATAAAATCATAAGCATCCTCAAAATTCAAGTATCCTGATTTCCTGATGTTGATTTGGGGCCTTTAATCACATCAATAACTACATCCCCAGCAGAATCAATTGACTCTCACAAAACACATCATCCTACGCAATTCAAATACGTTACTGAATGAAGTTATGATGCGCTTGCATGTCAGATATTCATTGTGTATACAGAGAAACTTACAGCGGAACCGTAGACGAACGATCCACAAACCGCCACCAAAGTGCTGAACACAAGCACCGGTGTCGCCGGAGAAGGTGGGCGATTGCTCCGCCGGTGCCGGCTGCCGTCGGTGGTGGTGAGCAATAAGCTCTGTGAGGCGTTAGGGGCATCGTCGTCGTCTTCTTCTTCCCTTCTGCTTCCCATGTCACTGTGTGTATGCGAGCCCGTGTGAAGATTGATGGCGCGATGACTGCTTTTATTTTAAGTAGGAGTTCCTAACTCCTATCATCAATACTAGGACACTTAGAATGGTGCCCGGGAAATAGGTCCGTCTAAGGCATGTTTGGGATTGTTTATTTTGTTGAAAAAGACTTTTGAGAAAAAAAACTTATTGACTTATAACTTTTGAAAAGTAGTTTTTTAAAAAAGTATTTGGATTAGCTTATAAACTAAAACGTTATAAAATGACCAAAAAAGACATAATTTAAATATTAGGGGAGTTAATAGAAGATAGTATATGGGTATAATGGGAAATTAAACAAAAAGTAGTTTTGAAAAATCAATAAGTAACCCCTTACTTACTTTTCAAAACCTACTTTTTACCTTATATGAAAAGTCAGTTTGAAAAGTACTTTTGGGTTTAACAAACACTTTTTTTAACTTATTAACTTTTCAAAAGTTAATAAGTCAAAAGTAGTTTTTAAAAAGCTATTGCCAAACATGCACTAAATAGTTAGCGCCTTGAATTTTCTTAGAATCTTGTTCGGCAAAAGCTTAAAAAATGCTCACTCGGAATGTTTCGGTTATAAACTGAACCGAACCGAGTCAGCTCGGTATGAAAACGAACTGAACTCTGCTCGGTTCGTGACAAGCCGAGCCAGCTCGGTTTAGCTCGTTTGTTAGTTCTACTCGGTACGGCTCGAATTATTTTACTTGTAATATGTATTATTTTTATGTATATAACTTATATCATTGCATTTGCTTATTTGTTAAGAATATAATATATATATTTTTAGTTATTTTTATGTTAAAATATTTAACTACAATTTTGTATCAGATAGTTTCATTTGATGTTAGATTTTTGTATAGGGTGTTTAAAGTCGGATATCTGAATTTCGAATATCCAAAAATTTCGAATAGTAGAAATCACTATTCGTATTCGTATCCGAAATTTCGGATACGGATACGGATGGTGATTCGGATATCCGAAATTTATTTTTTATTTATTATTTATTTTTTTATTTTGTAGTTTTTTTTACAATAATTAAACATATGTTATTATAAAAATAATATAAAAACCCAACTCATATTATAAAAGTCCCGATATACACTAAAAAATATCAATCTGAAATAAAAATATGTTTAAAAATTTAAAAATAAAAAAAATATTTTTTAGTTTTCGGATAATCGGATATCCGAATATCCGAATCTGAATCCGAATTTTCAGATATCCGAAAATTCAGATATTTCGAATCGGATTGTCGGATTCGAATATTTTTGAACACCCTTATTTTTGCATACTATAATAAATTATTCAAGTGCTTTCAATTCATTCGAATTAAATAATGATGAAGTTATCTGTATTTTATTGAAGTTGAATTTAGTTTCTTTAAATTAATTTTTATTTTGTGAAACTTGATATAAATTGATTATGAGTTATGTAGTATGTTGAATTTATTTTACATTTGATTTTCTTAATTTTGTTTATGAAATAATACCGAGCCAAAACGAATCGAGCCAAGCTCGAGCCCAGATTTTTAACTCGGGTTTAAAACCGAACCGAGCTGAGCTGACCCGGTTTAAATCCGAGGGCTCGGCTCTGTTCGGCTCATGAACAACTCTCCCAGGAAGTTAATTTCATCGAGTGTCTGGACGAAAACATTGTCCCCTGGATTTGAGAAATTTTAATTTGGCATGCCAATCATTAAGTTTTTACTAAGCGTTATGATGACCAAAATCTCCATTTTGATAATTGTGGACTGGTCAAGTGACTGATAATTTGTCATGTGGTAATAGCATTAGATAAGAGGAAAAACAAATCTAGATAACAATTGTTATATTTTTTTTCTCTCCAGCCCACTCATGATTCATAAAAACTACTCTCTATTTTGTTTCCCTCACATAGTCGCTTTTTTAGAGTTCACGAAGATAAATATCTCTTCACTATCTTTCTCTTTTATGTCATTACCTCTCTCCTTTACTTCGTTGATTTTAACTCAAAAAACTTTAAAAAAACCCTTCATATTCGAGGTGCTCTAAGAACCCTAAAAATGTACCAAACTTAACATAGATGGATCAGCTGCTATGGGAAAGAGTGCAAGTGGTCCAAATGAGTTATACTATAGAAGTTTTCAACATAGACTCGAGAACAAATCTTTCACTCACTAAGAATTGATCTGGTCCAGTACTAACAAGCCGACTCGCTTAGATCTGAGTTCTAATTAGCTCAGTGGCGGCGAATGCGCTAAAAGAATCAGAATTCTTCTTTCTCGGACCCCATGTTGCCGCCCTTGAGTCAGGAGTTACGGGATTCCACTCTTTTTTTAATGGAAAAAATAAAAAAAAGTGTGATGTGATGTTGATATGACATGTAGTAAGAGTGGTGACCGCTCCTCCCCTTATTAAATTTACAATGTAAATATAGCACCATTCGGTATGAATACAAGGTTCAAATGAAATAATAACACAACTAGCTATAAGCGTGGTCATTTGAATGTTGGTTACACGTGGTAGTTCCACACCATCCACCAACGTTATGAAAGAAAAGGTTTATATGTTTAACCCCCTAACTATTATAGTTAGTATAAGACTATGCGTTATGGGGATTGGTTAGAAGTTTGATTGGGAACAAATTATTGCCACGTGACTGATACATAGACATGCCTTTTCTCACCCAAAAATCCCTTAAAGGGATGTAATGGGAAGGGTTTGATTGGTGATTAATATTTCTAAGCGGTAGGGTTTGAATGGAGATTTTTTGGGTTTGAATGTAGAAAACGGTAATATTATCGTTGCTAGCTCCATGACCGGCCCAAAGGGGGCTGCCCCACGCTCCACTAAATTAAAGGGTGTAACGGTGTGCGAGGGCGTGGTCGAAATGTTGTGTAACACATAGTACAAGTTTTTTCCTTTATCTGAAATGTTTGTTTAAAACAAAACATACTATATGAAATTCCAATGGTCGTTTACACTCGGCAATCATTGAAACATGATTGTTAATACTTAATATGCCCACTAATTTCAAATACTTAGTTAAAAGAAGTAAACGAGCATGAATATAATTGTTTCAACATTCATTTTTGAGGTATCAGTGCTCCAAATGATAGAATTACTAGGGTTTTCAAACAATACGAGTCTGTTTGTTACGGGGTAATGGAATGGATGAAGTAATGAAATCAATGAATGAATGGAATGGATGAGAGAATTAAGTGAATCATTACATTACATTGTCGTGTTAGGTTACCCTTTAAGAATGAAATGAATCATTAGTTTGTATTGTTTGTTAGGTAGGAAAAAACAAAAAAAAATAAAATGCAAAAGTGGTTATGATAGTGATGGTCGTATACCCTAATATTTAGACACCCACCCGGATAAAATGCAAACCCCCTTATACGCCGCGTATGGGTCCATGCGCGGCGTATAGGGTCGAATGCACTGAAAACGAGGAAAATTCAGGGGGTGTCAGAGAGCTATACGCCCCATATAGGCCTATACGACCCCCTATACGACACATATAGGGCTATACGGCGCGTATAGCAAATTTCGACAATGACTACGAAGAAAAATTCATGGGGCTGTCAGAGGGGTTATACGCCTCGTATAAGGCTATACGACCCCCCTATACGACACGTATGGGGCTATACAACCCGTATATAAATTTTGAGGTGTTGATTTAAAATAATGTGGTGTCCAAATAATCAAATCCTTTGTAAATATGTCCTATAACTAATAAATATTTTTCCAAGGTCTATCCTTGTAACCCGAGAAAAAAAAAAGAGATGTAAAATTTAACTTTCGAAAGATTTCCTAATAAAAGGTTAAGTGTAATACAATGATTTTTTAGATTTAAGTTTTTGGACATGATGTGGTATACACTTATGTTTTACCAACTATTTATTATTTGGTCCAAGTCTTGACATCTTACAAAATCAAAGCCAACTTGTAGAGTTAGTTCCCAAGAGTAGTTTTTTCTAAAAATGATAGTTTTGTTACACATGTGAGATGTTTCACAAATCTTTTCATGAAATGAATCAAATAATCAAATTAAGCTATTTAAATATGTTTTTAAGTGTAAATGTTATTATGACACGGAAATCTAAGTCATGATTTTAGTGTCGTGTGGTTTGACCATACAATAATTTATGAACCCTAAAATAGATTTCATGCCTATATATGAGTTGGATCTTTAAAATCTTTTGTTTATATGTATAAAATTTTCGATCCAAAACAATAGGTAATAGCCTAAGGACCTTAATTGATTGTGACAGTCTATCATATGATTTTATAAAATCCAAACTTATGTGTATTCATATTCATCAACGTTAATATTTTTAACAGTTTAGTTTTACCCGTTGCGACATGACTATTTTTATCAACACATCAAAATTAATTTCTTTAACGATTTCATTTTTCATATAAGGTTTTAAATACAATCATCAGTGTAGAAGCAACACACGATAACACTTTCATTTCTTAATATAAAGTTTCACAAATTTCATGTCTTTCACTCTCAACGCACGAGTTCACAACCACGTTTGAACGTTATTTAATTCACGGTTGTATACCCCCTCCTCAACACCGGAAATTTGATACTAGTTTATCCCTATAGTTCCATTGTTTAAAAAACAAGAAATCAGTAAATAAATAATCTCACTTGACAAGTTTAGGATGTGTTATGCAATGAAGCATTAATAGTGTTTTCCTCTAAAGTTGACAAGAATACAATAGTTGAAGGACCAAATGTATATTCAACTCCCATGGCTCTCCGGTCTCCAGAGGTTCATGGTGGAGAAGAAAATGTGGAGTCCATTGGATTTTGCAATGAACTCTTCGACGGTGACAACAACCTATCAATCTCTAAATCCATTTTTTTATACAGATTGCAACAAACAAATGAAATTCGAATTCAATGTAGAATTCTCCGATCGATCGAAGAACGTTTTGCCCAATCTTAATGGTTCGTTTAGGTTTCCGATCTGTTAATGATCGAAGAAGAAGGTCCTCAATCAATTGATCTATAGAACAACGGACGGAGTTCGATCGTCGTCTTCTTCATGGCCAGTCAAGAGCCGTAACATTCTTCATTTCCTGCTTCATTATCATTTTCTTAAAATTTAGTTGAATTTTTGACCTAATAGAATTCTTTTCTCCTTTATTATATGATTCTGTAAGCTTTTATAGCTAATGCGGTTTTGGTGATTATTATTTGAATTCCAAGGATTTCTTCTAGAGGAAATTTGGATTCAGTGATTGATTAATTGTCAATTAGTAGAGGAAATATAGAACGGTATCAAATGCATCATTATAATTCACAGAAAAGTGCAGTTTTGATGAACGTACGAATGAATTCATTAAATCTGCATTCACAATTCAGGTTGACTATACAAGTCAAACAAAGGGTCAAAGTTTTTGACCGGGAAGAGTATGATTCAATTATTTATAGTAGAAACTAGAAAGGTTGTCTACACAGTTAAAGCGGATATGCTTAACATTCGTGATGCTTTAGTTGAACTTATAGGCCATTTTGTCCCTGTAATATTATAAGTTATTTGATTTATACATTTGTTGACTTCACTTTTGATGATAATGAATGGATGATTTTGACCATATTGGCACTTGGCAGGCCAAGTTTTGGAATATATCTTATCTTTTTCATGTGTGTGCTCTCAAACAAAATGTTTGTTGTGTCATTCTTCGAAAGTTACGTTTTGTTTGATCTTTATTCTTTTTTGCTCTACATTATGTTAGTATTTGATTTTTAATGGCACACCGTGACGTTATTTGGTTGTTTTAGTATAATCTTTTCTTTTTCAAAGACTTTGAAGTGCATTCCAGGATATAATATATGCTATATTATGGTTTTTAGTGTCAAAGTGATGTCCTTTGACCTGTTTGTGTCTTTGAAATATTTATGATTTCTTTCATTTCTGCTTTCTTTTTAAATGCTATATTAGGCTTCTCATCTTCTCAAACATACCCACAATTCTGTCACACACACACACACAAGAGACCATCCATGATATAAATAATTTCATTAAGCTATTGAGTATTCATCAACCTGTAATTTACCTCTGTAGGAAAAACGATCATCACCACCTATCTCGTGTCATAAGGAAAATCTTGGAAGCTAAATCTTCTGAGGTAGAAGATAGGACCATTGGTCGTTCACTGTGGGCTTCTTCTTCTGCACAAGGTACTATTACTCCTTAGAAATACTATCATATGTATGTTTATTTAACTTGGTTTATTTACAGACCACCATATTTATTAATAATAGATTTTAGCCAGATTTGAGACTCTTTGAGATGGAAAAAGAGAGAGAGGATGCAACTTCACCTAGAGGTGTTTTAGAGGCATGCGTACGGAATATTGAGGATTCAAATTCATCTGATGCAGATAACTCAAGAAATGAACATGTCTCAAAACCAAGATCCCGTTGGTTGAAATTCTTTAAAATGTGGAAGAATAGCTTTACTAAGAGGGTACCTTCATTGCCACCGGCTGCACCAAATTCATCTAGAAAAAAAGAAACGAGCGGCAAGCACAACCCAGATGTAAATTTATGCCATTTCAAGTCTTCATGGAAAATTTTCACCCTTGCAGAGCTTAAAGCTGCAACTGATAATTTTAGTGAGGGTATGTAAAAGCTTTTGCTTTTTGTATTCAATTGTTTCACAGATTAAATTTTCTTTATTGATTATTTTTTGCTTTTAGATAATGTGATTGGAAGAGGCGGTTTTGCTGATGTTTACAAAGGCTGCTTGCATGATGGGAGGTTGGTAGCAGTGAAACGACTTAACAAAGGGACAACAGAGGAGCAGATAATTGGATTTCTATCTGAAATTGGAACAATAGCACATGTTGACCATCCTAATACTGCTACCTTGATTGGATATGGAGTTGAAGGTGGAACACATCTTGTTATGGAATTATCTCCACATGGAAACTTAGGATCCCTGTTGCGGGGTATATTCTATACTTGCTTTAAACCTATTTTCCTTTGTCTAAGATTCAAGTAATTATTTTTTTAAACTTTTTTCAGGTGCAAAGGAGAAACTAGATTGGAGTGCAAGATATAAGATTATAAATGGGACGGCCAATGGCTTGTTGTATCTCCATGAGAACTGTCGAAGGCGAATCATTCATAGGGATATCAAGGCTGATAACATTCTCCTGATGCAAAATTTTGAGCCACAGGTACCATTCTTCTTTTCCTTACATCACAAGATTTACTAGAGGCCGCCATTCCTTCGTTACTTATTTATTTACTAGTGGGGCGATTTAGTTTGTATTTTACTTAAACATGTTCAAAGTGGAACATGTCAAATGAGTTGAAAGCCACCTGAATTTTGTTTTAAGTGCATAAACTTCCTATTTTGCTTTTATTCAAAGATTTGAGTTTACTGTTGTTTTGAAGTCAAATTTAACACGTTAACTATTTATAGGAAAATT
This sequence comes from Flaveria robusta, assembly GCA_025506415.1. Taxonomy (NCBI): domain Eukaryota; kingdom Viridiplantae; phylum Streptophyta; class Magnoliopsida; order Asterales; family Asteraceae; genus Flaveria; species Flaveria robusta. Next base: position 16,743,320 of record CM046469.1, on the reverse strand, counting down.
TTAGAAATGAAAAAAAGGAAGTTTTTGCAAGCCAGTGTTGACTAGCACTAAAATGATCTGTTACACCGCAAGCGGTTATGACTTCAACCACTGTATAGTAGCTCTTAAATGGCAAATAATCAAAGGTTGTATTAGTTTTAGTTTCAAGAGACTTACTAGTGAGAGCGAGTAGTTAATTGTGGAAGTTGCATCTTATAGATTACATTTCCACTTTATTGTTTTGCTTCAACACAATCTGATAATTTTTAACTTCAAACTTTCCAAGTGAAACTTGTAACATTAGCCATTCATATTCACTTGATGTTATTCACATTTAATGACTAATATATTTCAGATTTGTGATTTTGGCCTTGCAACATGGCTACCAAAAGAGTGGACTCACCATAATGTATCAAAATTTGAAGGCACATTTGGGTATGCAACCAAATCTGTAGTATTATTGAAATTGACTATGGGGAGCTTTTGTTTTAATGTTTACTCTTCATGTTAAACACAGCTATTTTGCTCCAGAGTACTTCATGCACGGGATAGTGGATGAGAAAATCGATGTATTTTCCTATGGGGTGCTAGTATTAGAGCTCATAACAGGACGACAAGCTTTAGACGATTCACAAAAAAGTCTTGTACTTTGGGTGAGTTATAGTGTTCATGTCTGCATAACTATAACATGTTTTATAGTTTTAATTATGTAGCTAACAAAAAAAAATTTTCTCTTTAAGGCAAAACCATTGATGGAAGGAAATAAAATAAGAGAATTAGTTGATCCTTCTCTCGGTGATGACTACAACCAGGAAGAAATGGAACGTGCCATTTTGGCAGGTTCGTTGTGCATTGAACTCACTCCAGTTCTCCGTCCTCGAATGAGCCAGGCAAGTGTTGATTTACAAATTATTATATTTGTGACACCTTAGGCATATCTTATTTTATTTTGTTCCATCCACATGAGAGATGTTGGGTCATGAAGAATGATAGACTTCAAATACCATCAACGCTTTTTGGCCGCATTAGCTATGAATGAAAGGAGAACTCTACAGTTAAACACGCCTGAGTGGAGTAACTCCAGTATGGGAGGCCTCCTATAAATGAACTCTGTACATGAAAAATGGATAAATTTGATTTGATGTTGAGCTCATTTTGGTTTTTGTCATATTAAGACATTCATGGTCTTCTTTGCAAAATTTTGTGTCTAACTTTGTAATTTTTGTTGATTGATCTTTGTTGCACATCAACTTCTCAACTAAAGTTAGTAAAAAACAACCTTGTTATGTTTTGATGTAGGTCGTGATGCTCTTAAGAAACGATTATAATCCCAAGGGTTCAACGCCCCAACAGAAAAAACGAGCATTTCAAAGGACGTATTCAGAAGAGCTCATGGATGCTCAAGAATACAATCTAACAAAGCATCTTAATAATACGCCTCAAATCTGAAGACAATTCAAGAGGTTCATTAGTGAACCCACCTTGTTGTACATATGGATTCTTGTTATATTTTCACACTGAAGTCTTTCATCTCAGTCGGGTCGGGTCGGGCCTGGATCATCAAGAAGAGAAAGGATCACAGAATCACACATGCTTTCTAGGATTTAAAAAGATCAGGCATAGCTTAAACATTTATCAACTGTACAGTAACATAAACTTTCATTACACATGTACGTATCATTATACTCCAGGAAGGCAGGAATATACTTCTATCATATTGGTTTGGATATGGTCAATTAAAAGTTAGGCTTTATAAATTACTAGTGAGTGAAATCCATGCGATGCGCCGGGGGTATAAGTATTTTTAGGGCTTTGCTTTAGCTAATTCTCTGATTTCTCTCTTATTATGCTAACCAATGACTTAAACCGGCTGGTTCAACGGGGTTTAACCAATAACCACCGGTACCGCAAGTTCAAAAACCAAAAAGACCTTTTTACCAATTTGATTTTATGTTTAATGACATACAAGAGGCATGCTTTTAACTTTGGACAAAGAGCACCTTATATAAGAGTTGGGTATTGCTTTGGTTTTTCTACACAACCAATGTAGGATAGAAACATCAACATAGTTTTAGTTTAGGGACTGTAAATGTGGATAGTTATTACGTGTCTTAAACTTTTGAGGAATAATGCGTGAGATCGCACGGCGCAGCGGGGGTATAAAAGTTTGTAAGACTTCGCAACTTTGGCGAACCCTCCTTTATTGTGCTAACTTTGATTTAAAACTAGACTAGACCTACTAGTTTGATCGGCAACCGCCGATATGGCCAATTCAAAAACCAAAAAGATTTTACCGATTTGGTTTAATGTTTAATGACATACAAGAAGGCATGTGCATGCAACACAACTTTTTCTCTTTTAACTTGAAGCAAATGGTTCCTTATATAGAAGTTGGGTACTGTCTTAATTATACAACCGATATAGGATAGGAATATTTTCTATAGTTTTGGTTTAGGGAAAAAAATTTAAATATATTATAGATTTATATGTCAACATTTGTATAAAATGCAACAACATTTATCTTAAATTTCTTAAAAATTTAAGAAAATAATCAATTTGCCTATCTCAAATGCTTTCGTGCTACACGATGGGATAACGCTCACTCCTATTAATTACATTCAATGTTTAGAAAACCAAACCAGATTGACTGGTTTAGCCGGAAACCTCTGGTGTCACCAATTCGGTCAGTGTGTATTCGACCAACTTTAATTGAAGCGGGCAGTTATTCTCAAACTTGGTGAACTAGGATCAAATCGGACTATATGAACTGGAGCTCAAACATAAAAATCAAAACGATATGGGATTTGTAAAACTTTGATTGTAGAACAATTTGTGAAAAATATACTTTTTATTGGTCATGCGCCAAAAGTACACAACATCACAAGCAATAAGCGCACATCAGCGCCTGTTTCTTCTTAAATTTTAATTAACATTCGAGGACCATTCTTGTTACACTTTAGTATGCTTGATCAATCTGAATCATTTGGTCCTAATAACATATTTGAGGTTAAGTCTGAAAATCAAAGATTAAAATAGTGAGGTGAGATATCGAACATACCCATATACGTGTGGTAAGAAGTATGATACGGAGTTCAAGTCTTTCATAGTACTTGTGGACCGAAACAGTAACAATGGTAACTCATATCATGCCCTAAGTTTATTTTAATACGAGATTGTTCGAGTGACGAAAATCCCAAAATAAAGTAGTTTGTCTCTAAAACAATTAGTTCTAATTGTACTAGATACCCGTAACCATCAAAACGATACCGCCTTAATCAAACCACTAGAATATACGAAACAAATAGGAATGTTAGATTTATCAAAAATGGTAATTTAGGAGTTATGGAAGAGACATTGGCCCAAAGGGAAACATAACATTTGTGTCACTCCTAATACTACATAAATTTATGTTGAACATTTCAATATAAATTTGACCCAACTCATTTTTGAACATAATTTATGTCATTATGTGTAGATAAAAATAAATATGTAAAAACAGTATAATTTTATAAAACATTATATTTTAAAATTTATAAGAGAAAAATAAAATATGAGTAAAATTAATTAAATATATTAATATAATAATCAAAATAGAAAACTTTACAAACTTTTTTCAAAGTTCGGGGGGCTTCTTTTTTTGTCGGACGACTCATATGATGGTCGCTGGTACATGGACACGTGACATTGTTTTGAGTTTAGAAAATAAGTTATGACAACCTTATTTTAAGGTCGTCTCTACTCGTAATTAATGGGGACAAAATGAAGAAAATATAGTTTAAATCGACAATTTGAGTTTAGAAAATAAGTTCTCCTTCGCCGCCACCACCACCTCCCCCTCCTCCGCCTCGTACCCACTCCCTAACCTTCGATCAAATCCAAAAAAAAGGTTTCTTATAATGTTTCTTATTTTTATACAACTATCACCTCCTCTAACACAACACCAACCATCTTTGCTATTGCCAACATTGATCCTTAATGGCGTAAAACCATGGCTAATAAATATTCAGCTCTTATGAGAAAATGACACTTGGTCATTACATCCACCTGTTTCTAATGTTAATGCTGTTGATTATAAGTGGGTGTACAACCAGATCAAACTTACAAAGCTCGTCTAGTAGCTAAGGTATTTAATCAGCAAGCAAGGATTGATTTTCATTAAACTTTCAGTCCGGTTGTCAAATCCACAACCATACACATAATGCTCTCTTTTGTCGTGTCCCAACAGTGGCTACTAAGATAGCTAGATATTCAAAATGCTTTCCTCCATGAATATTTAAAGAAAATGATTTATTTACACCAACCACCTGGCTTCATTGATCCTTAAAATCCAAATCATGTCTGCTTGCTTCACAAGTCTCTCTACAGACTAAAACAAGCTCCTCATGCATGGTATCACAATTTCTCGGGGGCTCTACATTATCTTGGTTTTCAAAGCTCTAAGGGCACACTTTTGTATATGTTGGTTTATATGGATAATATATATTTTGACAGGTAACAATCCTCACATCATTTATCAAGTCATCAAGTGTTTGAGTCAAACATTTCATGTTAAGGACATGGGTGCTCTATCTTACTTCTTGGGTATTGAAGTTACTTCCAAATGGCCAGATGTTTTGTTATCTCAACAAAAATATATACTTGACGTCCTTTAAAATGCTGGTCTCTCAAAAGCCAAACATGTTTCCTCTCCCATAGCCACCACGATTAATTTAGCCCTTGGTGACAGCCTTTTGCTTCCAAATTTGGTCCAGTATCGACATTTGGTCGGTGCTCTTTAGTTTGCTACTCTATCCCGCCCAGACATCACCTTTATAGTCAACAAAGTTTACCGGTTCATACATTCTCTTACTAAGAATCATTGATATGCTGTCAAATGTATACTTATATATTTTAAGGGTACCACTAATTATGGTCTACTCATTAAAGAATCATATTGTTCCACATTGCATGTTTACATTAATGCTTATTGTTCCTTCATGCATGCCTACTTTGATGCTGATTTGGCTGGTTGCCCTAATGACCGTTGATCCACCAAGGATTTGTCATTTATCTTGGTTTTAACCTCATTTCGTGGTATGTTAGAAAGCAACACACTATCTTTCAATCATCAACAGAATCTAAGTATAAAGCTTTAGAGGACACAGTTGCTAAGCTCACTTGGATTATTGCTTTCCTGCGAGAACTTAAAGTTCATATGTCTTGAGTTATGGTGTGATAACTTAGGTGCTACATACTTACCAGCCAATCCAATCTTCCATGCCCACACAAAATATGCAGAATTCAGTTTCCACTTTATCAGAGAAAAGATTGCTAAAAAAAAAACTGTAGGTACAATTCATACTAACCAATGGATTAAATTGCTGATGTATTCACCAAGCTATTACCTTACAATTTTATATATTGTTAATAATAATATTAAATACTAATAATATTACTCGTAGCATATTCAAATTAAAAATATATTATTTAATAAATTAAAAACTTATTTTTTATTAAAAACACATTTTTTAAAAACAAAATTTTATAAAATACAAAATACGATGAACTTTTTTTTATCACTTTTCTTAAAACAAAATATTTAGAAATCATAATTTTTGATAAAATAAAAGTTTAAGAAAAATACATAATTGTTTATTTACTTAAATTATCTATTTGTACGCAACTATAATCATATTTTATTTTCAAACATGATTTTATAATTTGTGAATTTTTAGTACTAATTAATTATTTGATATTTTATTTTGTTAATACGTGTAATACACGAGAACTAACCTAGTAATGAAATATCAAAAGGTTTATCCATGTATGGCGACGAAGATACCATCCTTGCTTCCCTTGGGCATCTAGGTTTATTCTTTATTAATAAAATATTTAAATAAACTGGTTTCGTGACGTGATGTAATTTTCCCACATTCTCCTCATTTTTATATTACTTTTAATACACAACCCCCTCGTGTTTAAGCTAATGTTAAACAGCACCTCAAACTTATAATAACTACATACGACTCCTTACATAAAAAATGGATAACAAGATTTTTATATGGGTTTGGGATAGGACGAATATGCGTTTAAATATATCTATACTAATAAAGCAAAATAATTATCAGCCACATGTTTATGTTTTAGCATGTTCACATCATCGTCACCTATGCTCCACATAAGATTGTCCACATGTTATCACCACATTAAATTTATAATTTTTGGTAAGAATCTTGACTTTAAAAATTTTTCTAAATAAATGTTAATTAAATACTATATTAATCATAATTTCTTTCTATAAATAAATAATGTTTCACTAAAAATACTTTAATGAGACTTAAGTTTATTAAAATATAATTTAATGTGTGCTAATTATTGTTAAAATAAAATTCTTTTAAAATGTATATAAATTTTTTTTTTGAGTATTTATGAATAATAAAATCATTGGTCTTTTTATACTATTGTTTATCACTTAAATATGTTTGTTATATATTATAATTTCATTGATAGATAACATATATCAGATTATACACACACACACATATATATATATATGTGTGTGTGTGTATATATATTCTATTATATAATTTTTTTATTTCAATCCGTGTAATGCACGGGTATCTAACCTAGTTAATAATATGGCTATTTATTGATGTTTTTATTTCATTGCCATTCATTTGATTGATCCAATGTGAATTCTTACTAGATGGTAGGTTAATCCGGTCGGTGGGGATACAAACGATTGAGTCAAGCTTGATGTCGACAAACCTCGTTTAACTTACGAGAGCTTGAGCTCGGCTTGTTTGAGCTCTTTCTCTTTAGTTCGAGTGAGGGTTTTTTTTATTATCTATTAATTAATTTATTTACATTTATAATTATTTATATATATATAAATTATAATTTATATATACACACATAGTATATATTATTTAGTTATCTATTTCATAATTTTATGTATAATAAGTGGATATATATTTATATATTAAATTAAGATAAAAGGCTTGTCTAGGCTTGCGATCTAACTTGAGTTCGATAAGTAAGCTCCGGCCCTGGCTTGTTTATTAAACAAGCTTATTTTTACGCTTGAGCTCGTTAAACTTGACTCGATTCAAAATTTTTTTAGATTTGATTTCGAGTGGCTCACAAGTGACTTGGTTTGTTACCATTCTAATTTGTGGTTGAAAAACCTATATCCCTTGTTTAAATTAAAAACACAATTTATTTGAAAATCTTTACATTTAATTAAAAATTTTGAAAAATCCTAGCTTGTTAATAGTGAAAAATAATAATACAATGATCATATGGACCAAGATCAATACTGTTATTCCTCCACGACACATTACTAGTTGAGAAAATGGTAACTATATATACTATTAAAAACTATGAAAATGGATAGTAATTCGAGCATTCACAATAGAATTTTTAAAAATATATGAGTGTGTTTGGTATATTATATGGAATGGTTTTGAGTGATTGTGAGTGAAGGAGAGAGAAAATGTTATTGTTGATTGGTATATTTGAAGAATCACTATTCAATCCTATAAATTTTTTAATATTTTTGAAAATGGTTGTGAGTGGAGGAGAGTGAAAAAAGTAATGATAAGGGTATAAGAAATATTATTTAATTTAAAAAGAGAGAGAAAAAGTAGGGATTTTTAGTGTAATTATATGAATAAAGATAGAAAATCCACTGTGAATTAACAGATAATTTTTTTTCAATGTATTTCTTAGTTTAAATTTATATATTTTGTTTTAGAGGTAAATTCAATTTTTTATACTTGGAGTTTAATAAAATTACTAATTTTTTCAAAAGATTAAAAACATCATTTTACCTTCAAAAGTTTCATAAGTTGTTAAAAATTTTTTTTCAGTTGTTTCAACTTAAATTCAAAATAATAAAAATTTTGGATTGAAACCGAAACAAATCATTAAACTTTTAAACAAAAATTGATGTTTTTTAAACTAAAAAAAAACATATTATTATTGTCAAATCTCAAAAAAGAAAAAGTTGAAATTAACACTTCCTTTTACAACTTAGTGCTTTGGTTTTTGTTAAATATTAGAGTTAATCTCGGTTTTGGTACTTGAGTTTTGCAAATTGTTTTCATTCAAGCACCAACTTTTAATATGTCTTCATTATTGGCCTCAATTTTGAAAATCGTTTCTATTATCGTTCTTTTGACTAATGATGTTAACATTTTTTGTTTGGTTTTTTTTAAAAGATCAAAATACCTTAAGGGGCTTAAACTGTATAAAAAATATCACCATATCACTTTCCAATTTCTCTTTCTATTATTTTCTCTCTCTCTCTCTCTCTCCCCACCCCCCACAGCAAAACACTAACTCTTTCTCCCACCCTCCTACAACCACATCCACTACCACTGTCACACCTCATAGCCTTCCCTCCCCCATCCCTTCGTATTCAACTCTTTTCTCCCATCATCGCTACCACACCTTCAACTCTCCTTCTCCACCATCGCTTCCACACCATCACGCCATTGTCATTGTAACACTAGCAGGCAGAATGATTGCTGAAAACCTAATCCCCAATCATCACTGAAAACCTAATCTTTACCCCCACCCTCCTACAACCACATCCACCGCCACCTTAAAGAAACACCATAAAAGACCACCATCATTATAAAGAACCACAATCACACTACATAATAGTAGCACCATCATCATCATTAGGGCTTCACAGGATGTAGTTGCTATCAATTTAAACATATGTGCCTTTTTTTTGGAATGCTATAATTTTATATTTTAGTTACACTGTAATGTCTTTCTATCATAATTAATCAAATACCATTGTAAATAAACTTTTGTTCCATAATATACATATTTTCTGTTGCACATGCGAGTCACTATTTTTGTTTTGATTAAAGACAAAGAGAAAACAATAAATTTATCTATTATAAATACACTTGTGGCAAATCTAGACTTTTTAATATTAATTTTTTTTATTTTCACTCCTATTAAATAATTATTAACTACTAATGATATTATATAATTCTTTTTAGATTAAAAATAGTTGTTTAATAAATTAAAAAAATAGATTTTTTTTATAAATGTAATTTTTAAAGAAATGATATTTTATAAAATCAAATTATTTCTAACATATCAAATTTTATTAAAAATAAAAATAATAAAATAAAAATTTTATAAAACAAAATAGTTAAAATTTAGGGTTATAATAAGGAAATTTATAAAAATATCATTTTTTACAAACGGTTTGATTTGGAATAAAATGTTTAAATTTTTATTTTTGAAAAAAATAGAAAAAGTTTAAAAATAAAAGTTTAAAATTTTATATCATTGTTTTATTACTTATAGTAATTTAATTATATTTTATCTCAAAATATCATTTTATAAGTAATAAATTTTTGTTACTAACTATAAAATATGATTTTATATTCAACCCGTGTAATGCACGGGATACTAACCTAGTTAGTAATACACGGGTTGAAAAAAATAAAATATTAATATAATAAAAATTTATTAATTATAAAACAGTATTCTAATATATGATATAACTGAAATTACATATAAGTAAAAATTATAAGTAATAACAATGATATCAAATTTTTAAACGTTTGTTTTAATTAAAAAAAACATTTTGTTTTAAAAACAAATGGTATAAAAATGTTATATTTAAAAATTTTCTTATTATAACTCTCGATTTTATTTAATTATTGTTTTTAAAATATTACTTTTTAAAACACCAATTTTAAAATATTCTTTTTTTTAGAAAAAGTTTGATCTTTTAGAAAAACTTCTTATTTTATAAAAAATTATTTCTTTAAAAACAACATTAATTAAAAGATCTCTTTTTTAATTTATTTAAAAATTATTTATTCTAAAAAAATATTAAATAATATTATTAGTAATTAAGATAATTATTTAATATGAGAGATAAGCGGGAAAATTGGTGAGAAAGATTGTGGTGTTGACATGTGCCATCCCAAATTACTATTTATTAAAGTAAAAAGATTTTGGGAAAATGATTCTTTCGTCAATTTAACTGAATATGTTTTTGTTAATGTGAGGCTAGCCCATTTTGTAAATGTCTTGTCTCTTATAAGAGAGGTACTGAGTTTAAAACCAGTCACGATGCAAATTATTTAAAGTAATTTTAAGGTAGGAGTATGCTATGTTTGCCTTAAAAAATATGAACATGTTATTTCCAAAATTACATGTAAAGTTGGACACACAATTGTAAAGAGTTAATACATTGATGAGTAAGGTTGAACACCCAATTGTAAAGATTTGGATTTAAACTTAGACGCATCGTCACAATCAACAGTGCACCAAAGCTCATTGCAAATGTAAACTAGAATTGTAATGTTAGGCCCGTCTTTATATATCTTTATAATGAAAAAGAGTATTTGCATAATTAAAACTAGAATTGTTATGTTAGGCGCATCTTTTAGTTTTTAGTTTTTGTTTATAGGTTAAAACCAAACAACATTTAAATAGATTTGCTTATGGTTCAAAGGAATTAAGAAATTATGTAACTTGTTCACGGCCTTATGCACATAAATTCTTGTTTAATTTCATAGTTAAAACTTTAATCACATAAAACTCAGTCCTAAATTCATCAAGAAACAAGTATGGAATATTTAAAAATTCTATTATAATTCTAGGGATTCATATTCATTTTAATAAATTCAATTTCTAACAAAATTTTAACAAACAATACCAAATATGTCTGATGATCACAAATGTCACAAAATTACACAAGGGTTAAACATTTAACGAGAAATTAATCAGGTCAATGATCATCTGATACCATCTCGAGACACGAAACCATAAAATCATCTAAATTAATCTTATATTTTTTTTTTGTGTGGAACGCTAAACCTAAACTTTATTCAACCCAAACCAAAATCATTCACACCTAAAAATCAGAACAAGAACATAATTAAAGAAGTCAACCTGATTAGGTACAATTGAAGACGATATAAAGATAAATGGATGAGAAAGATTGTGGATGAAGAGGTTTTTTACAACAACAATACATGTGGATGTTTACTCCAAGATCTTGACCCAATAAAACTTTCTATATTTATAATTATTGAATTGAACACCATAAAATTGCAAGACTTGGAATTTGTAAAATTTTATCTAGTTAGACACTCGAAGTTTTGGCTTCAAATGGAGCCTTTCAGCCGAGAATTACAAAAGGAAAAGAGAGAATGACATTTCTCAAATACACATTGGATAAAAAGACATAATTTAACTAGTTAATCAAACCTTTCTAGATGTAATATAAATAAGCTTAGGGAAGTTTTATATACTTTTATATATCGTATACTTATAATCTTATATCATTGTGCTATATGTCTAGGCACAAACCTACATTCCCACTAACACGATAGATTATTCATAAAACATCCAATATATGTGTTGCAATGCATATGATGATTAACAATGTACGTATCCATCTTTAATAAACAAATAAAAAACAGTAAATACACAACTTAAGCTCATACACTCATTGAATTATTCAGCTAAGTGTCATCAAAAGGTTGTTTGACTATATTACACAAACACAAAACTAATACATGATATAATGTACGTAACATGTAGTTTAAGTGACTATTAATAAAAGCATAATCTAATACACAAATAAAAGTTCATACCATATTACTATAAAAGCACATAAAGTCCTTTCCACAGACCCACGAGTCTGCTTCGGTACCAAAAGACCGACAATGTTCCACCCTCCCAAGCCTCCAACACTGCTACCTCTCTCACCATTCACAAACTTTCCTCATGTCAGTGACTGATTCCCACTTCGTCTACCGAAAACCATGGGGCAGTATTCCCACCGACACCAATGATCAAACCGACCCCAATCCGACTCCACCCCCTCACTATGAGTTACATGGTCATAGACTCTTAGTTACAATAGTAAGAACCTTTTGAAGATAACAAGTTGAAGAAGCTTAAAAGCGACAATAACATATCTAAAAGGCCTCGATATGACAACTACAAAACTTAGCTTACAGAACAATTAACAAGCAAACTTGTGTAATATATCACAGAGAGAGAGAGAGAGAGAGAGAGAGAGAGAGAGAGGAACCGTCGCTGTGAAGGTCAAACCCAACAACAAACACTTCGAAAATCCCTGACCGCTGTAATCTCCGTCGTGTTTTTCCGGCGAACTTCATCAATTGATGCCCCATTTTATCGCGAATCTTCTCCTACGCTGACGGTGGTGGTGGCGGTGGCGGTGGTGGTGTGCCGGTGACATTTACAAGTAGCCGATTATTATTATTATGAGGAGAAGCCAAAACAAAGGCAATAATGATAAGCATGACAACGGCAATGGCTTAATTCCTAACTCCTTTAGATTCATTTCTTCCTGCATCAAGACCGTATCGACTAACGTCAGGTCTGCTGGAGCCTCCGTTTCTGGATCGGTTTCCGGTGATTCCTCCGATGAAGATCGAAAAGATCAGGTTTCGTCACCGATTATCTATTCGATTGATCTCGATTTTGTTTGGAAGTGTTATGCTGTATTAGTTTAAGATAAGGATTATTGTTGTTAGTGATCGCTTGTTGAGTTGTTTCAGTTTAGTTATATGTGTATTTTTGTTTACGTTGAGTTTAATCTGTAGAAAACTGTGTTCTGGATCTTTCGAAGGCTTGGAAATTGAAATTGAGGATGGAAATTGTGTTTTACTAAAAAATGAGACGGTGATATGTGAAGTGAGAACTAGTGGATGAGATATTTGGATCTTTCCTTACATTTAGGGTTTTGTTGAATTCTGTGGTTCCGGAGGTGTTGGTTCTTTTTTAGGAGATGCAGTTTGTCAGGGGTGTGGCAGGGAGTCACTTTGGTCACAATGCTTTGATAACAACTGATATGTGTGGATATGGAACTTGTGATACAATTGGGGAACTTTTGGACTTATGCCAATAAGTAGAAGAAGGATAGAGACAATATTCTCATTAATACTAATAAAGCTCATATTTTAAAGTCTAAAAGGAGCCGGTTTCTCACCAATTATAAAGTATTGGAGAGTTTGAGCCAGGTGTTGGATACATTTGGTGGTGGTAGTGGACTCTTTTGGCATTTCTTCTTCGATTTGGTGTCTCATGTTCTTTTACTAAAACGGGCATAATGCATTGTTTGTGTGTGTGCCTAGTCTTAGAATTGTCACATTTATTTTCCAGCAACCATGTCCTTGCAACAGATATGATATTTTCTTTGTCCAAGTGAAAAAAGGAGGTTAACTTGTGTTGAGTAATTGAAGGCTTGAGGGTACCATTTGGTTAGTGGACTCCTAATTTATATATGAAACTCATGGAGGTTTGCAGTATAAGTTATACACGTACCTGGTTTGTATGCTTATGGTCTTGAAAAGAAATTGCTACTATGAGATATTTTATATTTGACTTTCTAGGCCATATACACTATAAGCCATGAGTGCCACTTTTGTGAATGAACATTTAAGTACCATCTGATGGTGTGTTGGATGAAGAAATTTCTTTTGATCTACCTTTATTATCTGTTGTATATGTTTCATTTCTTTTTAAACTCTTATTTCTTTGCCAACTTACTGAACACTTTTTCTAATCATAGTTTCTTTGATGAGTTGGATACAAACACATTGGTTAGCAATGTGATGTGGCTATACGGGACTTTATCAGCCAAATCATTCACAGGATGGAGTTAATCTGGGAGACAGAGAGTTTAACTAGGAGTACAAAAGCTGGATAATTTGTTCCCTAATTCATTTTCTTTTGGCAAGTGTCTTATGGTTTGAAATGTTTTCGCTGAACCATTTTTTTATGTTAAAAGGATCATAGACCAAAAGTGATCTTTCCTATACGAGTTCTATACTTCCATACCATATTTTTTATTGGAGCCCTTATGATGATATTACAGCATTTAAATGCAATAACCATATGGTTTGTTTATTTTACTTATTGTTTCAATGTTTTAATTTTTTAAATAAATTACAGTGTGTGGTCTAAACTCAGCTTGATCTTCTTTTGGTCAAAATTATTTTTAGTCAAGACCCTTCACTTGCACAATGGCCATTAAATTTATAAGATATTCCAATTTTTTTGTGCTTTATTTTTTTCTCCTTCTGCCACGCAGTCTAGTTGTTGTCTTTGGTTGCTGTTAATGCAAATGGAGTGTGATCAGAATAGGGGGAGACAACCTCTTCAAGTTCCGAACATTAGGTGTATAGTTTTGAAGACTAGATTTCTCTTATCTTGTTAGTTCAGTTGATACATATGGTCAAACTTGAGGAGACTTGTTACTTGTTTGAAGATAGATATACATAGTCACAGGCTCACAGAAAAACCTAAATTTGGTATCAAAATGACCTCATTTTATTTGTTACACACATTATTATTATGTTGTACATGTTTGCATTCATATATACATGCTTTATGTTCCTTCATACTCATAGCCAGCAATTGACTGAACAGGTCCTGTGGTCTTGCTTTGATAAACTAGAGCTTAGTCCAACTATTGTGAAGCATGTCCTCCTACTTGGTTATTCCAATGGTTTTCAAGTCCTTGATGTTGATGATGGTTCTAATTTTATTGAACTGGTTTCAACTCGTGATGATCCAGTCACATTTCTCCAAATTCAGCCAACCCCTGAACAGACCGAAGGACAAGAGGGATTCAAAATGTCACACCCCTTGCTATTGGTTGTGGCTAGTGAAGAAACAAGGCTTTCGGGCTCATCAAACACTGAAAGAGACGAATCAATGGAGAATTCCATGTACTCTCCTAGAGTTGTTCGGTTTTACTCTTTAAGGTCACACAATTATGTTCACGTCTTACGATTCAGGTCAACTGTGTATATGGTTAGATGCAGTCCACGAATAGTGGCTGTAGGTCTTGCGTCACAAGTAAGTATCTATCTACTTTGACGTCTTGTCTTGTCAATGTTTCTTGATTTCATTTATGAAATTTCCCGGTTATTTTACGTCTATTTCAGTTCCTAACTTGTTTGAGAATGGAGCTGTGCTAAGTATGTGGTTGTTGTTTTTCACCTCATATTAACTTTGAGTATGGATAGATACCACAAAGTAAAGGTGAAAAAATGGGTTGAAACATATCAGGTTGGTTGGTCCAGAACACTTTTGTCTAAGATAATCAGTTTCTTTTATTATAAATTAAAGGCATGTCAAATATGATATTATAATCACAAAAAGCCTATTATTGCGTTATGAATCTATTTTTTTTAAATGAAATGGTTTAGGAGGTTTTATGCATTAAGAATACTCTATGGGCAACTTTCAACTCATTAGAACTAACTAACATGTTTTTTTTAATCTAACATACACACATATACATATACACATCTAAAAATACACATATATACATGTACATCTATACCTATATGTATAAATACACTCACACATATATATATTGTATTATTGTGTGTGTATAACTTGTTTGACTTGTTTGAGATGAGATAACTCAAACTCAAATCAATCCATTCGATAAGTAAATTGGGTCGTAATGGAAACCTCTGAATATAGTGATATCTAGAAAAGATACGTGTCGAATTTGAAAAATGCTCATTTTTATTTATGCTATAGTGAATATTATAAAAATGTGAACCAATTTTTTAAATCAGTGCCAGCCTTAGGTGCTTACAAAGTTCTAAGAGCTGTACATATCAGATTAGTATGCATTGCATGTCTCATGGCCTTTGTGGGTTTTTTTTTTTTTACGTGGCAGATATATTGCTTTGATGCCCTCACTCTTGAAAACAAGTTTAGTGTGCTCACTTATCCGGTGTCTCAATTGGGAGGACAAGGAGTTTCTGGGATTAATATTGGGTATGGGCCAATGGCTGTGGGGCCCAGGTGGTTGGCTTATGCTTCGAACAACCCATTATTGTCAAATACTGGACGCTTAAGTCCTCAAAACCTGAGTCCTTCTCCAGGTGTAAGTCCTTCAACCTCACCTGGCAGTGGAAGTTTGATGGCCCGATATGCCATGGAATCCAGCAAGCAGCTGGCTAATGGTCTAATTAATCTTGGAGACATGAGCTACAGAACTTTGTCAAAGTATTGTCACGAGCTTCTCCCTGATGGTTCCGCCTCTCCCATTTCATTCAACTCCAGTAAGAAAGGTGGTCGGGCTGTGGCTCATTCAACTGAGAATGCTAATGCTGGAATGGTAATACTTCTGTACTTTGATACTTCAGAAATCAATCATGCATCTTTTTAGGGATATATTAATATACAAGTGTTTGGACTTTGGACAACAGTTATAGTACTAAAGGAGGACCTGATGCTTCAATTAATGGTTAGAGTTATTAATGAAGTAATAGTTCTTTTTGACTATTTTATGTACAGGTTGTGATTAAAGATTTTGTATCCCGAGCCATTGTTTCACAATTTAGGGCCCACACAAGTCCCATATCTGCACTATGTTTTGATCCAAGTGGGACTCTTTTGGTCACAGCATCAGTACATGGGAACAATATTAACGTATTCCGGATCCTTCCGTCCTCACAATGTGATTCAGGCAGCCAAAACTTCAATTGGAATTCTGCTCATGTGCATCTTTACAAGCTCCATCGTGGCTTGACATCTGCTGTGTGTTTGCCCCTCTCTTTCTCATTCTTGTTTTGCTTTCATTTAATTTAGAGGTGGCAGTTTTGGCCCATTAACTTATGAACAAGTCGATTTGGGTTGTGTTTTATCTCAAAAGGGTCAAATAGAAAAAAATATGCCTAAAAGAGGAATGGGTCTTACGGTTGAAAGTCGTTGAAAATTGCATACAACCTCTTAATGTTTTATTCGAAGATTATGTATGTGCTGTATTATTTTGTTTTTCTAATAATAATTAAAAATTTTAGTTCTTTGCTAAAGCAAATTTAAACATGGACAAGAAGTGCTTGCAGGCAACCGGGCCTAGTCTGTTTCGACCTATTAAAATTGGCCATTTCTACCAGTCTTGCCACCCATCTTGCTCCCTCTAGTTTGATTATTTGGTGATTTTACTTATAGTTACTTTAACAGGTGATACAAGACATTTGTTTTAGTCAATATAGTGAATGGATAGCTGTAATTTCATCTAGGGGCACATGCCATATTTTTCTGTTATCTCCTTTTGGTGGTGAGACTGGTATTCAGTTACAAAACGCGAAAGGCAATGGGCGAGCACTTTCAGCTTTTGTATCAGTACCATGGTGGTCTACTTCATCTTTCACGAATGATCAATCGTTGTCACCACCACCGCCAGCAACAATCACTCTATCTGTGGTTAGCAGAATAAAAAATGTTAACTTTGGGTGGATTAATTCAGTAGGCAATGCTGCATCTGGAAAGACGTCAGTGCCACCTGGCGTCATTGCTGCCACTTTTCACAGTTCTATACGTCGAAATATTGCACCTGCTGTCTCAAATGTGGATACTTTAGAGCACCTGCTGGTGTATAGTCCATCTGGCTATGTAATTCAATATGAGCTGGTGCCTTCTATAGGGAGAGAACAAGTTGAATCTTCTTTAAAGGTTGGGACTGCTTCACAGGTGCAGGCCCAAGACGAAGACTTGCGGGTGAAAGTTGAACCAATTCAGTGGTGGGATGTTTGCCGAAGAACAGATTGGCCAGAAAAAGAGGAGTTTATAGATGGGGTTGCTCACAGCTCAGTAGAAACTGTTATGACTAATTCTGATGACGAAGATAGTAAACACCATGAACGATCCCGTTGGTATCTTTCTCATGCTGAGGTGCAAATGAAGTCTGGGAGAGTTCCAGTTTGGCAAAAGTCCAAGGTACTTATTAATCTGTGTTGTTCTATACTTTTTGTTGACATTTTCAACAAACATGTTTATAGTTTTATTCTGTTATGTAGATATACTTCTACATGATGGCTCCGAAGTTGTGCCAAGAGCTAAATGATGCTGGAGAGGTTGATATTGAAACAATCCCAGTGAATGAAGTTGAAGTTAGGCAGAAAGATTTGCTGCCTGTTTTTGACAGCTCTCATGCAGTTCATCCTGGTTGGACTGACGGCCGGTAGTCTCATATTTGACCTTTCTCCTATTTATTATATTTATTCTCTCGAAACCTAGTTAAATTGTTTCTTCATCTAATTTTTTCATGCTCCATATTGGTAGCCTTAGAAGCTTAGATGCACACATATTATTAGACATTTAATTATACTTGGCCATAGGCATTTTGAGCAAGAATGTGTTTTTATTAACCAGGCAAAGTGGATACTTGCTCTTGAGATGAACATTTTCAAAACAATTTCCTCTTTTTACTATTGGTTTATGTGGTTTTATAATATAATAAAAGTACAATACCAGATACAAGCAGAAACGAGGTATGACTTCGTTTGATGCTTGTCTCTACTCACAATTCTAGTATGCTCATACATACTCTTCAAAGACTTGTTTTTGTCTGCAACATCTGAAGCTAAATACATCTTAACATATTTTTTTCTTTTTTTTTTTTTCTGTGATAAAGCTAAATATATGGTGAAATGATAACGATCATAAAAAAATATAGGCCGAGACTAGAAATTAGTTGCTTGCCTTGCTTCATAATTATTGGGTGAACCTGGTTTCATGCCGAATGTCATTTTCATCTGGTCATTTGTAATATGTGACCAACTTACCAACTTAACTAGGAACACTACGCCACAGGGCCTTTTGCATGGGTAGCTCTTTTTCTTATAATGGCTCTTAATATTTTGTTTTTTACCAAGTCTTTAATGTGGCATGCATTTTCTTTGAAGGGTATTTATGGCTGATAGATATTCTGCTTCATCTACCACCATTGGTACCAGTGATGAAAAGTTCCCTCAAAATTCTGCAGTCTCACATGGTAATGCTGTTATTCTCTGGTTATGCAAGTAATTTGATTTTAGAGGGGCAGGATGGGTTGGGTAATGGGTCAGGTCGAAATGTATAATTTTCTAGTATGCGGTAGAACAGATTTGGTTGGGTACCCACAAACACTTTTTAGATTTATATTTTAAAAAAAACTCATAAATTTTTAATTTATTTTAAGTATTTTTACCAAAAGTATATTGTTTCAATAATAATCTATGTATTAAATACTATATGCATTAATAATACACTTTGGGTGAATGCAATTTTCTTTTTAGTTAAACTTTCTTATTTGCCTCGTCTGATGAAAAGTACGACCCAAATCGGCCAATTACTCTATTCTTTCGGATGTAGTTCTCATCTAACAGTCTTTTTCCATCAGGGCCGTCACCGGAACCTGCAGACTTACAAAATGTAGCAAAGATGGAATCACATATATCTTATCCTATTCTTGCTTCAACTGTAAATAATAATGACAGCGTGAATAGGCCAAGTTCTTTTACTGGTTTCAATGACGTGTTATCTTCTGGTCTTGATGACATCATGAATTCACCATCTCCTGTTGACGGTTCAATTGCTACTGGAGCAAGCGTTGGTAGATCAGGGGTTGAGTCTTCAGAAAGCATTGTGACTAGCGACTCCTCGAATGCAGGATCTAACCGTTCTGACATGAGTATGAATATAGTTGATGAAGGAGAGCCGGTAGAGTATGGACATGACTTTGATCAACCGTCTAAGGAAGAAAGTAAAGTTAAAGAAATGGACGATGTCGATGGCAACAATGCAAGTAGCAAATTAGAGGAAGATGGTGAGAGTGATGATATGCTTGGAGGGGTGTTTGCTATTGAAGAATGTGAGTGTTTCAGTAGCTAATGCAATCATTTTCATATAAGTTTATTGATATAAAGATTGTGTGATGTGATTGCAGATTGATGGTGATGTGAAAGATGAAGTAACAATTGTTGGTAGTATCTACTATCCATCTGTGTTCTGATTGATTGATGATGTATAGTGGCACCATTTGTGTAAGTAACATTACTTGTTCAAAGTTATGAAGAAACATGGACATTCTTTTATGTGATTACTTGTTAAATGACCATCTAGTTCACCATAAAATAAAAATTAAAAACACCTTTGCACTTTATGTTTAAACTAGTATTTTGCCCGCGCTTTGCACCTGCTCATATTAAATTTATATCAAAACACGGGTAAAATCTAAGCATATCATGACGGTGGTATTTAGAATATTAAAACAATTATGATGTTCTGAAAAGAACTAAATATTTATAACACTCAAACCACAGGTCTAGACCATGTCAAACTCAATGTATACGATTTGTTTATTAGCAGGATATTGCGTGTCCTGTAAGTTTACTAGTAACAAATTCTTATGCTTAAAGAAAAAAATTCTTAAGCTTCTTTCTATGAAGATCAGACTTCAAGACTTAATTTACTTGCAAATCATGATGGTCAGTTAACAGTGCCGGCCCTGAGGAGGGACGAGATGGACACCCGTCCAGGGCACACTCGCTCAGGGGGTACAAAACTTTTTAAATTTGTTTTTTATATTATATATATATATTTTTATTAAAAAATAGTTATAAATTATAATACAATCAAAAACTTAACCCAATTATATTTTAAACCCAATTTAATTTTTTGGTCTCATTTTATTAATCAAATTATTCAATTGGAAGCCCTTTTTTTAGAAAACAAAATATTTAAATCTCATGGGTTGTGGTTTATTATTACTTGTTTAATTGTTTAGATGGTCAATTAAGCAGCACAAAAATAGATGAAATTATTATGTTTATTGTAATACCTAAACTTCACGAGTTATCGGTGATCTATTACTCTATGTCATTGTAATATTATGATTTTGTTATCTCTATTTCTAAAACGTTTGTTTTTGTTCAAAAAAATTAGTTTATATAATTCAATTCCTTAGGGCCAAATTTTTCCAGCTCGTCTAGGGCACTAAAATTCTCAAGACCGGCCTTATCTATTAATGTACCATGGTATGTAAAATTAGCTTTAATAACTAGTTTTAATAATCCGTGTATTACCCGAGTTAAATAAATAAAATATTAAATAAAATAAAATTGATTAATTATTAAATAATATTCTAAGATAAGATATGATTAAAACTATATATGTGTATGGATTATAAATAATAAAAGAATAATATCAACCTTTTAAAATTTTGTTTTTAAACATTTTTTGTTTTTAAACATTTTTTGTTTTTTTTAACAAGTAAAGATTTTGTTACATAGCAAACTGTTTTTTAAAAACATATTATTTTTATAAAAAATAAAATTATTATAACTCTCAATTTTAATTGTCTTTAGTTTATAAAAATTTTACTTTTTAAAAACACCAATTTTAAAATATTTCGTATTTTTAAAAAAAATTGATGTTTTAGAAAAATTTCTTATTTTATAAAATTTTATTTCTTTAAAAATAGCATTAATAAAAAGATCTCTTTCTTAATTTTTTAAAACTATTTTTAACCTAAAAAATTAAATAATATTATTAGTAATTAATATAATTATTTAATAGGAGAGAAACAAAAAAATTTGATAAAAAGAAATATATTGTTACCATATGTCCTCTCAAAATTTTGATAAAAAAATATAGGCAAATTGGATTTTAATAATCCAAACTATTACCTATTGGCCGGTAATAATCCATACTATCAATTTGACCGGTAACACTCCAACTTTTACTTTTATTACCAACAACAATACCAATAACATAATTTTTAATTTTTTATGTTTGATTTGAACTCAATTCGGTTCGCAACAATAATTATGAACGAAATGAAAAAACATACAAGCTAAATTGAGACTAAAATAGATGCAAATTGAGCGTAAAAAATTAAAAATTATATCACTGGGATTGTTGTCGGTTATAAAAGTGAAAGTTGGGAGTGTTACCGGCTAAATTAATAGTATGGATTATTATTGGCCAATAGGTAATAGTTTGGATTATTAAAATTTAATTTGCCAAAAATATATAATGTTACCATACGTCCTTCGTAGTAATTTTTTTTATTAGAGTAAGAAGATAAGTGATTTCATGTAACCATATACATAACTTAATTAAACTCATTAAACAAACAAAAAGAAAACTAGAAAGGTTTTACTATGTTCATAACTATGGCAACTATCTTCAGTTAGCGTGATTACAACTTAGTGACTTATTGACCAATTGTATCATCATATGGTTAATTCATGTGTAGTTGTTCTGGATCAACTATAAAAGACCATTTAATTATGTCTATATACGTAAAGAGTGGATTTGAGTTTCATTAGCTGAATTTCAGTCCAAGCAAAACCATCAACTTTTAGAATTCAACAAATTGATTTTGACCACTTTTGATATGAAAAATTGAAGTCCAAACACAACTAGGGAAGTATAATTGATCTCATCAATTCACCAAACCATTATTGGTCAAATTGGTTAACCAATTCACCAAATTGCTACTTTATCACTTTTAACCAGAATCAACATGTTAGCAATAAAAACAACATTTTTGAATTTTTACAATTAAACTTCGGATTAACATCCAAACCAACTCTAACGATGATTTTAATCACTTCCCACGACCCACCGGATGTTTATGACAAGGTTTTAGACAAAGTTCAACTCTGGGTCGGATTAGTCAAAACCCATTAAGAACTCATATATCCAAATTCTTGGTTAAGTCACATGTGCATCATTTACTCCACATATATATACTTTGTTTCTTGTATGTACAGTAACATGTTTAAAGATCAAGTCAGAAAAGCTAAGAGCTTAGACGGTTGCAGGACAGGATAGTCAGACACATAAAGGTGGGATGGTAATAGAGACGAGACCCATACGGGGATGGTTGCACCAATGGTTAGGACATGGAGTGTGGCAACACCACCCTGTCGCCGCCTATATAGATCATGAAGATGATACCTTTTCCTACAAGTATGATTTAGCAGTAGCTTTGTTCCAGCGACAGACGTATTAAAGTTTAGGAATAAGAGAAGAACTTGTGCATTAGATATTGGATTCATCAATGTTTTTCTCTATAACTTCAATGCAAGAACCCACAGATTTCCCCTCGGACATGGCTTTAGCAAGAAGAGTGCGTGCTTGTTCGTGGCGGCGCAGGATTAGGATGGTGTTTAATACAGCCCATCTTACCTGAGAATCTGCTTTCTTCTGAGTGAACCCCAAGCTGCTCAGCAGCCCATCCAGCTATGTCACATCAACAACAATAGTTACTAAAAGAGATGTAGGGCTATTCACTGATCGGTTAAGGGTTGAACCCGCAAATAGGTTTAGCTAAAGGGGTCATGTTCGGGTTGACCTGGCATAGTGCAACCACCAACTATCTGACGTAGATTTTAATCTTGAAAGTTCATACTTTCAGATACTTCGTGATAAAACATAAGAAAATTTACCGTCTTTATATCAGCAAGGCCTCCTTCTGCATAACCATAAAGAAGATATTCTGTTGCAACTCCTGCTAATGCTATACATGAAAACTTGTTCAGCATCTGAAAAGGCATTTGTTCATTTCCATAAAATAGGTAACTCTTCAATAGGAAACGATATAAATTTGAAATCATGATTGATTATTATTTCAGTATAAATTGGGGGCAATCCCATTGTTAACGACACAAACCTTTATAGTATTCACATCATCAAGTTGCTTTTCTCAGCTTGTGTGATGCTTTTATAAATACAAGGTATTTCAAGTGTTAAAAAAACAGTAGGAGTAACTGATACAATCCCGGGGGGTCAAACTGGGTCGGGGCAGACCCAGTCAACCTGGGATGGCGGGAAAAAGAGGGCTGACTTAGGAGGTGGGGGGTGATCCCAAGTAGGGGAAGTGGGGTAGAACTTAGTGGGGTGGTTACATGTTATCTTATTTATATGTGTTTTGGATGTTCTTGTGGGGAGGATTGAGTATTTTGATTTAGTATTTCTGGTTGTATGTTAGAGATTGGTCCCTCTCAAAGAGGACAGGACTGTTCTGTTCTTGTTTAAGTTTTAATCAAGCCGACTAGTGTTCGACTGTGCGTACCACCCCAAGCACAGATCAGTGAATGGACCAAACAGCCAAAGACTTGCAGGCGACTCCAAATTTTTACTCATAACAAATGTCGAATAAATCCTCTTTGAACATTGCAACTAGATGTCCCTTTTTAGACTATAAAACATAAATCACACTAATTAGCCCGTATAAGCTTACATGGGCTTTGCTCAACTAGCCTTATGGGACTGCCTCCTTAAGTGCTACTCATAATTTGATATGAATTAATTACTACTTCTCATGAAACATATTTAATCAGCAGAATTACAGAAGTTAAATATGTGACATACCGTTGCTGTTACTCTTCCTTCGCTTATCTGCACATACAAAGTTGCACAGTAAAGGCCAAGTCTACATACAGAAAATCTATAAGAATTAGGATGCATTCATCATTTTCATGATGGGGATCCCATTTTCTTGATACCAAGATTGTCCCCAAAAAATGATGTAAAACTCCATCCTTTCATATTATGACCATCTAACTTTGTATGAAAAAATGGCATAACTCGTGTGTGTAACACTACATAGGCTTTAAGGTAAAGGTGGCAAAACTAGACGCATTGGGTAATGAGCCGGGTTGAGCTTCAACACGTTTTGTACAAAGTTTTTACATTTTGTATAATTAATTATGTTCAATAAGAATATAAAAGTTATACTACGTCAATAATAATCTAACTCCTTACCAACAGGCTTTGGCCTAATTTAACTACTTGAAAGAAAGAAAAGATTAAAGAGGCCTAGATAAAGCGTTAGAACACACAAGAATGTAATCATATACCTCTGTCCAAAAATCGATGTCGCATTTAACGTAAGGGTGTCAACTGTTTTTTTTCATATTCAAAACTGACAAGGGCATTTGAGTGGGAAAATTTTATTAAGTTCATCTTTTGATGGTATAAGAAGTGATTGACAATATGGAGATAAATTACATAAATTCCAAAATTTGAATTTGGAAAGTGCAATTAGAAGAATGATATAAGAAAGCTTACTTGTTCAGTAAACTCAAAATCAACAAAAACAGTGCCAGCTTGAACATTGAGTGATCCTTCCCGTTGAAAGGCTTCCAGGCTTGATAATGTATATCCCTTGGGAAGTATTCCCAGCAAATATGCAATTAAGAAATGTCCAGCTTCATGCTACAAGAAATAAATTTTACAACTGGTTATAGCATATTCGCAATACAAATTTAGGTGGACAAAAGATGTCTTACTTGAATAACTCGATTATGATACTTCTGACTGATGTTATGACCGATTGTATCAAGTACCAGACTGCTAAATCCTCCAGCAAAACCAACCTACAACAAATCAGTTACCATCGTACTTTTAAATTGGTATCACATATAGAGAGTTACATGTTGACAATGTACAGAACTTAAGTTTACTTTGAGAGAAGCAAGATGTGTAAAAAGTCTCTTTTATCATTTTTTGCATAAAACACATAAGGTGAAAAGTGACTGCACATGTATAATATTTAATAAATAAAATGAAGATGATTATGGAGTATCACTAGCTTCTTTTGGGTCGGGTTCATTCTAACTTATTCATTAGTCAAGTTGAAAAGTGTTTTATTCATTTCTCAGATTTGAAAATGCAAGCAATCTGTGAAGTAAGAAACTTCTCAAGGGTCAGCATGAATTGACATTTATGTGCAAAAATTGACGCTTATTTTTAAGTTACCATATAAGGATCTCATGAATTTACCATCAATAAAAATAAAATAAATACAAAAGAAAGGTAAAATCAAGGCCTTGGGAAGCTTTGGTACAAAACACAGGCGGCTATTGCTCACAAAATAATGGCCTAGTGAACTGCTCAAGTTGTGCATGTGGTGGCTGTTTCTGCACATACAACTATGTGGATCACATACTTTCATACGGTCTCATAAATAAAGTAACCAGTTGAATGGTCCTATAAACCTCATCATTCAAATGACCACACTAGAAAGCATCTTTGTTTGGTTGCGATTCGTGTCTTTTTGTTCAAAACAATATGTTGGCTTGAGGATTGTAGTTAGTAGTTACAACCTTCTTGTTTGGTTAAATAACCTCTAAGCACATGCTTCACTTATCTAGGAACAAGTACCACAGATGGTTGATGGTTTATTACCATAAAAGTATGGAAGAACCACAAGAAAAAGTTTTCAGAATTTTCACCATCTGAGTACACTAAGAAGTTAGAACATGGTTTTCAGAAGTTAGATGATAGAAACATTGAGCGGTTGTCTCTTCTATGTTGGCTTTAGTGTTGTAGTTACTAGTCTTACTTGTTTGGTTAAATTACCTACAAACACATGCTTCACGTGCTTAGGATGAAGTTCGACATATGATTGATGCTTTATAACATAAACCTTTGGAAGAACCAAAAAAGAATATTCTGGCAAAGGCAATTCTAAGCATCCCACTCTAAAAAGAAGTTAGAACATAAAGGCTAAGCAATTTAAAAACAATTGATATAGTGTTTGTCCAACACTTCCCCGTTAAGTTGAAGCAAAAAATCCAGCTTCTTACACATATATACAACACAAGGAGCGCTACAGGACTTTGTGAACACATCCGCTGGTTGATCTTTTAAATCAACAAACTCGGTCACAATGAGAAATGGATTCTTACACACACTTTCCCGTTCCAAACCTTGTCCAAACAACAAACTTATCAGAAATGGATTCTACCTTTTCACTTTACGGCTTAAAGATCATGAAATAATGGTAGATTGGTATCCCTATCAAAGGTAGAGAAATAGAGTAACATGTAAATGAATTTGTCAAAGAAACCGTTTATCCATATTTTGGTTTCATTTCCCCTGCCAAGCAAGCCAGAGTGATTATATATTCTCTCTTAGGAGTGCATGTTACTACACAAAAAATCACAAACAGAAGTTTTAGGATACATACGGAGTCCAGTGTCCATATGAAAAAGAATCCCAATGAGAAATATAAGAGCTCTTCTGGGCCAAAATCAAAGGCAATCCAGGCAGAAACAAAGCCTAACAAAGCAGCAATGGAAAGATTTCTTTCTATGGCACCAAGGGTATTGTCTTTCGGTGCTAGAAGAGATGAAGTCTCTATGCCATTCAGTTTTAGTTCATTTAAGCTGTATAACCTTTGGGGTACCTGCGTTAAAAACATTTATTCAGTCACAAAGATTTCGAACTATACAAAATGAAAAGCATATTGTTACTGAAGGTTATAACCACCTGCAACATATGTAATAAGCACAAAGCCTAAAGTTTCATGACAATTTGTATCATAAATGAAAGAAATACATCTAATCAGTGGTGACAGAAATGTGGGATTAATAGTGGGAATCCATAAGTAAATCTGAAGCATAAGAAACAAACTGAGAATGATTAAGAAAAGCCACACACATCAAACACGAGTATAGGATAAATGCAAATGAAGCCCCTCTATCACATCCCTATAGCATCCACACGAGAAGAATTTACCTGTTGAGCAGCACCAAAGCCTTTGAGACCACCTGGTTTAGACTGCAAATCTTTAACAAGAGAGAGTGCAGCTCTGTCATCCCCTTTACTGAGCTCCTTATCCACTTGTTCCAATAACTCCCTTTTCAAATCACCAATTGCACCAGTTTCTGCTTCTGGTGACGAAGATGACGATGAAGCTAAGCTCTTTACATTATGATTAACCCTATACCTTGGATTTGAACTTGAATTTGAAGTTGATGTTGTATCCCCAAATCGCCACTTGAAAGGCCGTTGTAAGCATGTGGTGTTGTATGTGCATAACACAACTCCATTCATAACCCTAATTCGATCAATGCTATTGTATCGTCACAAGATTACACAAGAAGAACCTCAAGAATTTGTGAAAGAAATCATCAACTATCAACTGATGGGGTATCTCATTCTCTCCTCACGACCCAAGGCTTCCTCAACCACTTGAATCTCCTACAGACAATTTTCAAGGATTTTTCGTTTTTTATTTTTATTTTTTTATTATTATTGTGTAGTGCAATTTATTTAGATTTTGATGATTAATTCTTATTCTAATATTTTTTGTGTTTTTTACACAACTGCCTACAAAAATACAAAGTAGGACTATAAACCATATACGTCGTATCTAAGTTGGTCTGATATTTTTCTGGACTTTACGCATGTTGTATACGCCAGAGCATTGTAGTATTGGGTTTACCTTTATACTTTTTTTTAAATGTGAACGTAATTATATTCCTTCCTTATAAACACAAGAAAGGCCGTTAACCATATTAATGAGATATCAAGGACTATCGTTAAAAAATTTGGGATCATCACTTTGATTTTCGATCTTAAAATCTTGGTGCGGGGAGGGTTTTAGTTTAAAATGATTCCCTCATTTGTGAACACATGCTCTTGCCCGTAAAATACAATTTCTATTCAGAAGATTTTTAGAGAAATGTACATTTGATGGTAAGATTCTTCCTGCTATTTGAGATTTAGGTTGTTTGGATCTAGTCTTTATTTACTAGTGATATGTTACAAGAACGATACAACTATATCTATGGAGGAGTATCTCGTCTTATAAGATTCATGAGTAAATGCGTTCGTATGCTCCGGCTATCATTTTTTGCTCAAAAATATCAATTACTAGTTGTATTTTGAGCTTCTAACGGGGTCATACACACCATTGCCTTAAACTATGTGAGAAGTAATCTTTATCTCCAATAAAATTTTAATATGAGCACTTTTTCTCACATGTTATTACTGTTGATGTGTGTAAATAACAAGTACATGATTCTAGCACCAGTCAATTCTTAAATTGATTTTAGGTACTTTGTTATCATTCTTACGTTACTCACCTTTATTCTATGAAAATCAAGTTGAATTATTTTCTCAATTTTATTTGTTTATGCTTAAATCAAAACATAATATAATGTGTTTGTTCAATGTGTGCGTAGTGATAACGCCGATTAATGCTTAGTGGAGTTTTTTTAAGGCATACAGTCAAGTATATTATGAAAAGTCTAGACACTTAAGTGTTAGACGTAATATGCTATATGAACTAATCATGCATGGTGTTAGATATGTTGAATGTATAACATAATTAAACAGGACATCTAACCAAACGGTTAGGATGAGATCTTGTCCACAAGTTGGTTATAAAGATAGGATTAAAGTCCATTTAAATCATGCTAAACATTTAATTTCCATCAAATACAACGTTAAGTACTAAATTTAATGTGAAAAACTTAACATTTAAAGATTGTAACACATGTTATCATCCCAAGCTATGTGTTCAAACATCAACAAGTTGAGGAGGTTGAAGTTTTTAATTTCTTACTAGTTTTTTTTTTTTTTTTTTTTTTGAAATGTTTCATATATGTGTGTACTAGAGTAAAAGAGTAATATATGAATATGAAGTTTAGTTGATTCAAAAGAACTTGAACTTGACTCTTATATTTATATACTCAATGAAGGTGAGGACACAAGACTACTAAAATATATTTATATTGTCATGATAAAAACATATGAGTATGTTAAAATTATATTTATATTATCTTTATGGATTCAAATGAATGAAAGGGTTCAATCCTTATATACACTCTTATTTAGAATGTGTAATAAACTAAAATAGAAATTAACCGTCATGACATTTTCTTTAAATGTGTGAGTTTATTTTTTGTGATTTTTAAATTAAGTAAATAAATGAGAAAGAAATGTTGGTGATGTTAGTGTTACAAGTCATTTTAGCACAGCTGAATTTACTTAAAGACCTAACGAAAAATTAGAATATTCACTGAAATAAAATAAGAGGTGTGAGTGCACACTTAGTCAAGACCATCTATATTTCTAGTCTTAGTCAAGACCACCCATCTTTCTAGTATAAAAGAACCTTGTTAGTTTTAATCTATAGATGACAAGGGTCCAAGGACATCATCCATGGTAACAAAGTCTAAAGGAAGTTAGCCACTAGCGAGGTCTATAAGAGCAAGACCTGTGATGGCGATTTCTAGTCCGTCAATGTGAATTTTTATTTTAGCACGTTGGTTATACACTATAAGTTGTTTCAGATTAGTCCCATAAATTTATTGAGTTAAAAGAACTGATACATTACTAATAGATTTTTCCTAATTATTAGTAAGAAACTATGATCTTTAAAAACCTAGCGTTTAGTTTCAACTATGCATCAATATCAACTAAGCATCACTAGTAAATATGATTATTAAGACCAACTTCCCTTTGGTAGCAAATTTAAGCAGCAATGGCAACTTTGATTATCTTTTGATGGTTGGTAGCAACAAAGTAATAAGTAGCAACTATTTTACAATTAATGTAACAACAAATAATTAACAATTATAGCGGTTATAATCAAGTGTTTGTTTCTTCATAAATGGTCACAATGGTTTTTTCAATGTTTTAATCCTTATATAAAAGAATCGTTTGATCAAATTTGGTGTAACAATTTTCATACTAACTTCACAAAAGAAAAAAGTCTTGTTTTTTTATAGATAAGTGTCTTGTTATCCTGTTAGATATATTTACTCGATTCCAAAAAACCTATACAAACTTGACAAATCAAGAAAACACAATAAAATTATAAAAGTGAAAACATACCATGTGCTCATAATATAAACCACCAAATACTAGAAAGCTACTAGAGTATTCAGTAACTAAAACTACATATAACTTACATAACATTTTTAAAATTTAGATACATACAATTTCTCTTAATTAGGGTTAACAATAAGCTTAACTTCAAACCAAGTTCTCATGTCAAATAAAAAAATTATTTCTACTTAATTAGACTGGACGTAATAATACCCCCTAAAGGACTTCAAAGTTGCTAAGTTTGACACAAATGAAGCTTTAAAATCACTACATCCTATTTAAAAAGAATTTCAAACTTTTTTTTAACTAAACCCTTAAGTCCTTAACAAATATTAAAATGGGTGATAAGATTTATTTCTTATTATTTTTGATAACTTTAACTAAAATGAGCTTTAAAATCACTACATTTGTTTTAAAATATACTTTAATAAATTTATGTTTGCCTAGATGGCATATTAACAAACAAACCACTACATATAGTCTTACAATAAATTGTACATATACCTCCTTTTTTTTTTAATTTATTGTGTATACAAGGTGCATATTATAAAAGCCAAATAAAGCGAAAAAGTGAGATTGATAACCAGCACCATAAGGTCCATAACAGTGGATGAAAGCACAAAAGAAATAAATAGATTAAACATCTTGCTAAGAATTACTAGAAAAAGAAACCATTTTATCTTTCACGGTATATACAAGAATAGTCTCCCGATCGAGACTATGCATATAGTTAGCAAGTTATTTTTATAAAACCGTACAAGTATGCATTCTTAAACAAGAAAAAGAATTTAATATACAATTTTTGTGTCATAATTTTTTTAATATTTAAAAGCAATATTAAGCGAGTTTCTAAAAAAATAACAATATATAAAACAAATTATACAATGATCCCACCAATTTGTCCAAATTACACTTTTGATCTCAAACATTAAAAACCTTACAGATTTATTCACAAAGTGTTTAACGAAACATAAAACTTTTCATCTCTAAAATGAATGAAGGTTAATTTTAATCATTACATATGGGTGTGTGATAACCAAAAACAGCACATCCAACTAAAGAAAATAAACATATACATACACTATCATACATATCAAATCTTGAGCATCATGTTATGGGTTTGCTTCAAGATTGCTATGCAGGTTAACAAGAAACAAGATTAAAATGATAGATCATCAAATTAAGAGAACGAATATTTCCATTCAAACTTCTAACATCTAATATCATCTTCTGCATTCACCTTACAAATCAAACCCAAAAAACACTAAAACCATGATCAACAAGACAGAATCACAAGAAAGCACCACTGTACTACACAAGAACACCTACCCTTGTAAATCTTCACTTCAAAACTCCTGAGAAGCAGACCCAATATCACCCTTCTCCTTTCCCACCTTCTTCGGCAGCAAAGTGGAATGAATATTGGGCAAAACTCCACCATTAGCAATCGTCACAGACCCCAACAGTTTACTCAACTCTTCATCATTCCTCACTGCCAACTGTATATGCCTAGGACCAATTCGACTCTTCTTGTTATCCCTCGCTGCATTTCCAGCCAACTCCAACACCTGTGAATCAAAAAACCACAATCATCAGCATAAAATCAAAACCATCAACAAAACCCTAACTTTCGATTAAAGATTGGACATTGAAATTGAAGGTACCTCTGCGGCGAGGTACTCGAGAACGGCGGAGAGGTACACCGGAGCTCCGGCACCGACGCGCTGGGCGTATCTTCCGGCCTTTAGGAACCTCGCGATTCTGCCAACGGGGAACTGGAGACCGGCTTTTGAAGATCGAGATACAGCCTTTGTGGCTTTGGGTTTTCCTCTACCGCCTTTCTTTGCTTCTGCATCGGATTTGGACGCCATCTTCTTTGATTGAGATGTTAGATTGGTAAACCCTAACCCTAATTTTGGGAGATTGTGATGTGAGTGTTGAAGTTGTGTGAAGAGTGTATTTGGGGTTTTGAATTTATAGGGGAGAGGGTTGGACTGTGATTGGTGGTTTAGTTTCGCTAGGATCGCCAGCGTGGCGGTAGGATTTTTGGTTTTGTTTTTCCGCGGGATGATTTAAAGTCGATGGCTTTTGAAGTTTTAAGACCCGCCACAATCCAAAACTCCGGAAGCCTCAAACATGTGTTTATAAATTGGCAAGGGCATGAAATTAGGGTATGGTTTTTATCCGAATTCGATTAAGGACTAATTCAAGCAATCCAATTTGATTATTACATTAAACCAAAATCAATTTTTATAAATGGTTTTGTATTTAGGTTGATATTGTAAGATTCGATTCAACCTGATTAACCTGAATATTAGTTTTAAAAAAACATTCAAGATTAATATATGTTTGTATTATGCGACCGTTTACAAGATTTGAAACACGTGAGTTTCTAAACATTATATTTCATCATTGTGGTTCAATTTTCTCATGTGAATTTTAAGGATAATCAAAATGTAATGTTTTTTAACAGTTGGATATGCATAATAAAGTAAACATAAATATGCAAAAACTTTCAGATCAAGATAATAAATAAATTTATATGTTGATAACACATGCTAAATCTCATATATGTATTTTGATCATATACATATTGATTACACAAATATTTGAGATAACAAATAATTTAAAGCTTACTGGTTTAGTATAAACCCAAAAACCGATTAAATATATTTATTTGGTTTGGTATTCGGGTTGATTTTTTACACATAAAAACCATAGGAACCCAAAACCCGATTAAAAAACCCAAATAACACCCCTACATGAAATGTTTGTTATATATTATCATTCTAAAATCTTAAATTTATCTCTAAAAATGCAAAAGCATAGGAAAATTTTATAAAAGTACATACATAAACGTGTCAAACCATAAACTCAATGGTCATAACTAAACTTATTCAAATGTTGAACATGAAAGTGTACTTAACTAAGTTAAGCTACGCCGAAAGTCTTAAACTAGTGAAATTTTATGTCTTTCACTCCTTTTTTTGTGTCATGTTTAAAGGTCATTTAAAAAATTACACATAAATCTGTAAAATCTAATAACTTCACATAAATAGTAGGACGTGACTATTAAAAGAAATAAGGCTTATAGTTTGCCCCTCAAAAATTCATGTAAAATAGAGTTAGAAACTACCCCTAAAGAATTATTTTTGAACATGGTTATAACTAAAGTCTCAGAGCATTCACATCTCATCCTCCATCTCCATCTCTATAATTACACTAAAAAACACTATTTTTTCCTCTTCTTTTCAATAAAATAATATTTTTTATACTTTTATTATTATATTTTCTATCTCCTTCACTCACAACCACTTTCAACAAATATTAAAAAATTAATAGAGATGAACAGTGTTTTATCAAATATAGAGATGAACAGTAACATATTCTCTATCCTCCACTCACAACCACTAATAACCATTCTCTATAATATAGAGAACACACTCACAGATTTATGGAGACTCTGCTGTGAATGCTCTTATATGTTCAATAATGATAAGACCATATTGTGGAGAGAAAATAGATGTGATAGACTGAAAAGCTAGCACGGCTTGCTCATGCATACTGTAACACGAGGGCACAATGGATGCCAAGATGGTGGAACACGAACCCCATCATGATGTGAAAGAGTTAGAAAGAGACAGAAGATGCCTAAAGGACAAGAAATAGCCCTTGCACACTAACATTTTTAAACGTATTTTTTATCCGTACATACACAAAATTTTTAACAAAATTCACCCCATAATCACACTTCTCTATTTTTGTCTTAAAAATATATTTTCTAACTATGGATTCAAATTGTGATTATCGTGCCGTCATTGAATACAATCCGTTCTTTGATTCGGATTGGGGCTGTAACAAGCCTGTAACCCAATGTTCACCGACACCCAAGTGGTTTTCATCATGTGGTTTCATAAGAATTGACATTTGAATCCAAATGTTGAAATCTTGACATTTGAAAGTCGGATGTAATCCTTAATATATGTGTACTAAATTGGTTAAAAGCTTTTACTTTTGTTAAAGCAGTCCAAGTTAAACAGGGCAAAAAAAATTGATCAAAACAATAACATAAAAAGATCAGTTCAATAACAGAAGCTTTCGGTTATGGTTCAAACCAAATGCCCCTATCAAGAAAACAGATTTATGCATGAAATAAATTATAATTCAACATGAGTGTAATTGTAAATAAATCATGATCGAAACAATAACAAAACTGAATCCTCCATTATTGTCATCGCAGTAAAGATAGCAGCTTTAAGCAGATAGAACCGAGTTAATATTAAACATTGTAATTAACTCATTAACAAACAACATATTAAAGGATGTTAACCTGTTAGGATTAGCAAAATCCATCACCAAACTAATAACCTCCTCGAGCAACATATGCCAAAGAAACAGCAGCTAAAATGGTGGTTGCTGATGAGACCATTGCCCAAAAGCTCTTCCCTTTGTCAGCTTTTGCCACACGAACTTTAAGCAGTTCAAGTTGATTCTTCATTTCATCCGCAATACTCTCTTTATCCTTGAATGCTTTCTTGATTGCTTCAACTTCTGTTACGTGATGTTTAATTTCCTCCCCAAATTTGGTTTCTTGATCAATACCCGTGTTACCATCTTTCTTTGAGTTGCAAATTGATGAGGTATTCTTCAAGATTTTCAAGATTTTGTTCGTGTTAGCTTCAGAGAGTCTCAGTTTACCTTTTGTATCATCATGTTCCTTTTGGGTTTTCGCAAGTGATTTCTTGATCACAAGAATCTCTTTTTCTAGCGTTGCACGTGTGTTTTCCAAGTTTTTCTTTTCTGCAACTAGTTTTTCATTGTCTTTTTGCATCTTGGATAACTTCTTCTGCATATCTTCAATATCCTTCTCTACCTTTGAAACGTTTTCACTCAAATGCTTCACTTTCTGTTTTTCGCCATCAAGACTCACTCGCGCACTGTTTCTTTCTTTTGTGGCTTGCTCCAATGCTGCAATGTTGCGACTATTTTCAGACTCTAACTGCTTAATTTTATCACTTTGAACTATGCTAGACTTTTCAACTGTTGTAACCGTGTTCTTGAGTTCTTCCAATTGTTCCTTGAACTTCACGATATCAGTTTCAGCTTGATTCTTGGCATTATTGATCAATGTTTTCTCCTTGGCCAGTTGATCTATACTAATGTTCTGGCGCCTTAAATTATCCAAAGCCGCATTCAAATTTTCGGTAGCCAAACTCTTTTCTTGAGTCAGCTTTTCAATATCTACCTCAATTTCTTGTTTCTCTTTCACCAAAACATCAATTTCTGCACTCATTTTCGCCTCATTATCTGAACTCACTACACAATTCTTCTCCAACTCAGCAACTTCCTCAAGCAATTTCATTTTCCCTTGTTGAAGCGTATGCACCAATTCATTCAGCCCATCAACCGAATTTTGCAGCTCATTAATCTTTTTCTCTTGCAGATCTCTCTCATGTTCAATCACCATCTTCTCCTCTGTTATCCTGCTGATATCCATCTTCAAATCATCAATCAACCCATTCGATTCAATCAAATTTCTCTCAATCAAATCCTTTTCTCTCAGTATCGAATCCATCTTTCTCTCTGTTAATGTCTTCTCCTCAAGTAAACCATCATAATCAGCCTTAACTTTCCTTGATTCTTCAAAAACCAAAGCTTCCCTCTTCTCTGCTTCATCCAGTTTCAATCTCAAACCATTCTCAATTTCAATTCGATCTTCAAGCTGAGCTCTGATCGCATCTCTCTCCTCCGAAACACGCGACAAAATAAACTTCTCTTCACCAATCTCACCTTCAAGTGCACTCAACCTCCTGTTCAAAACACCAATCTCCAATTCCTTCTCCTTCTTCACTCTTTCAATCTCACTTTTCGCCTCGATAACCCGACTCAAATCTCTCTCCAACCCACCAATTTCCTCCGCCATTTCAGCCATCTGCACTGCAACAAACCTACATTCCACCCCCTTCTCGATCTCCAGCTTAATCACTTGATCATTTACCCCATCCAACTCAAATCGCAACAAACCCTTATCATATCTACACCGATTCAACTCAGATTCAAGAGATTTGTTAACCTCAGTTAGAGAATCTACCTGTTGACGACGCTCGACGGTCTCTTTCAGCAGCATCGAGTTGAGTGATTTGAGACTGTGGAGTTTCTCCGATGCGGCATTGTCTGTGGTTTGAGTGGGGGTCTCGTGTTGAGATTTGGGGGGTTTGTTGTTTTCTGATTGAGGGTTTGATTTGGTTTTCGCCATGGATTAGGGTTTGGTGGTGGTGGATGATGAAGATGATTAGGGTGTCTAGGGTTTCAGATGAAAGAAGAATGAATATATGAGAGGGGTTTTAGGGTTTGATTTTGAATTCAAATTTTTGGTACGGTAATCGAGGAGTACCCGTGTGACCAGTGAGTGGTTGAGAAATAAATTAATTGGTAAAAAAAAATTTAACAGAAAATATACTATACTGTTTTTTAAGAAAAATGTTTTTTATCTGGGTTTATCTATTCGTTTTTCGGTTGCGATCGCATCTCTAAATTTTTCAGAAAATCTTCAAATGGAAAAATCAGCTGTCTCAACACTTAGAATTTTTACTTATAATGAGATACAAACCCAATGCCACCTCATACTTGCATGTTTTGAGTAATTGGTTCAAAATAGTGTTGGTTTATTTTGTTACCGCAAAGAGAAATTCAATTTTACTTTTTAATGTTTAATAAAAATATTTGTTTTTTTTATTAAAAATATTAATTTTATCTTCAAATGTTTTATAAATTGTTTAAAAAATGTTTCAATTACAAAAGTAACTGTTTTACTTCAAAGATTTATTTTGTTGCTGAATTGGGGGAGTTGTGGTTGAAGTCGAGACAAAGAAGCTGCAAGGGGCGATGACACAACTGGGAAGACGAACCGTTGCCTTGGACAACGTGAACTCATAGGAACTTGATCGCACGGTAAAAGTTCAGTTTTTAAACGCTTTTATTTCCGTGTTTTACATGTTACCATAAAAAATAAAGTTGCTTTCGAATTGTTATTGTGTTGCATGTAAAATATGAAGAATGTGAAGATTATGGAGGAATCGAGATGCAAACTGAAAGCCGAGGGATGAAGAAACCCGGAAAAATATGTTATGGCACCTTAGTAACTTAAAATTCACAGAACTTAAGTCAAGAAAAGAGTTACGTAACCCACAATTTGTCAACGAAAAGCTCTCGAAAAGTGGCAAGTGAAAAATAAGGTTTCATGCTAAAGGTGGCGTCACCGACATATGTACCGGTAGAAAACCGTTGATTAGAAGAATTAAGTTTGTTAACGCCAGGGGCGCCATCAACGTCTAGCCCTTTATTCTAGCGAGTTTTGACCTACATTTGTAAACACCTTCCATATAAGTAATCAATGATGAAAAGTGCCGAGATTTCAACATTCCAAAGGCTTTCCAGCATCAAAATCATCTCGATTCACATGCTTTATTCGAATCATCACGCTTTTGACTTGTTTTAGTATACATCTAGAATTATTTCACTCGATATATAGTTATATGACAAGCAAAATATCCCGACTAAGTAAAAACAAGGTTTTTAGAGCATTCATAGTAAAATCATTATCTTTATCCATATAATTACACTAAAAATTACTATTTTTTCTCTCTATTTTTTCAATTAAATAATACTTTTTATACATTTATGATTATTTTTTTCTATCTCCCCCGCTCACAACCACTATAAAAAATATTAAAAAATTTATAAGGATTAAATAGCATTTTCTCAAATATAAATATAAATAACAACATTTTCTCTCATCCCGTTACAAACACTCAAACTAATTCTTTATAATATAAGAAACACATATATTTTTCGAGAATCAACTGTGAATGCTTTTAAATGATGAAAATCCACCTACGCTTTCTTTGGAATCCTTTTGTTGGGTGTGTTACTTTGAGACGATACATCTCTTATATATGACAACCACTCTTGAATTTTTTACGATAACAACCACTCAACTATCCATAAATACAATAAACTAACAAAATAATCTTACTTATGACAAATCCTCACTTCAAGTTACTACAAGTTTGCAAGATAACCCACCTACTTTATAATGTGAGTTTGCTATTTTTCTTTTGTATTTTGCGGTGGAAACATTCTCTCTATATCAATATGGGAATTCAAATTCTAAAGTCAAAACTAATATTTTGTAAACTCAATGACAAATTTTCTAATACCAGTAAAACTAAGCTGATTATAAATGTAATGTTTTTTTGATAACTTTTACTACAAAATTCATCTATTTTTTAAAATCTACACAACCATTAATTTTGGAGAAACCACTCGAGTACGTAGATAGATTAATTGGCCTAACAAGCTCATTCGATACTAATGTAGTAGGGTTGATGCATGCCAATCAATATCGAGCGTCATTTGAGTCAATGTATTCTTTTTTACTAGAAAGAAGTTGAATGTTCGAAAACTGCATACTAGACAAACGTACTACTAGTCTGACCTCTTTTGTCAATGGGTTAGACGGGAGGGCATTCGATCACTAGGGTTGGTTGTGAACTAATGTATACTAGTTAACTATTTGTATTTGGAAATTATTTGTTGGTTCGTATATGGTTATCTACTATATGTAAACTTCTAATTTATATGCTCTCATTGACTTTTTAGTTGACATATATTAACAAGTTTTCGGGTAAGTAAACTAAGTTCATTGCTTTGCTCACATTAGGACTTAAGGACAAATTTTAGTTGGACCTAATTAGACTTTAAATAAAACGAAGACTTATTTGTTTGTTCATTTTATTTGTTTTTAGATTTTGATGTAATCAAATATTCGATTTAATAAGAATTCTCCTTTGGTACTCTTTATTATTGGAGTTATTGGATTTTAATAATTCAAACTTTCATTTATTAGCTGAGATTAATCTCAATTCAGAAAATATTTTTAAACACTATAAGCTTTAAGCTTATTTTCCTCCAATAATCCTTTACTAACCGAGAGTTAATATTGTTAGTTTTTTGATGACGTAAACTACATACATGGCTAAAACATTAAGTAGAAAATTGAAATCAACAATCAGGTCTGTTAATTTGAAATTTCTCCACAAAAAAATTTGTCAATCTCCATCTACTGATCTGAATCGCTTTACTTATTGGAGCTAGATTATAGGTGACGATGGATGCTAGAAACAAAAAAATAGACCCGGTGGAGGTTGGTCGGCGATGAAATTGAAAATAGCTCAAAGTTAGCCCCATTTCATAAAAAGAACTAACGGGTGTTAACTCAGTTAGTAAATGATCGTTTTAATAAAATAACCTCAAAGTTAGAGGTGTTTTAAAAACATTTATTGAGTTGGGATTAATTCAGCTAATATATGAAAGTTAGGATTATTTAAATCCAATAATCCTTATTATTTTGTTATGATTTAATTTCATCGTGCCCTTAGTGTTTTCGTCTTAACTGGGGGTGTGATAAACTTGTCATATACTATTAAGATGATTATGCACACTTTTATATATATATTTTTTATCAATCACACGATATCGATCATAACCCTTCTAATTCTTTCTCTAGATTCTCTCACCCTCTCCCTCATACGCAGAACGTTATACGTATTTTAACATGAGGCTGCTTTTTTACCAGTTTAAATATAAATCACAAAAGGTCTTTCTTTGCAATCATCAGAATTCAACTCCTTCTATGTGTGTTTAGTCTATAGGTGGAAGTTTGAACTTGCAGCATGTGGATTAGTATTTGCTTTACCAAGTGTCCATACTTGTATGCAAACGAAAGTGAGTGATTAAAAATAAATAAATCATATAATTTTTATTTTATTTTATTTTTTGAATGGAAAATCTATCATACTCCTACTCCTAAATTACTCCATATAATTTTTATTTAGCCAACTTATGGTGTTGCTTGTTTATTTTTATTTTTCTAACATTTTGCAACATATAATCATATTTAAAATTTTCTTCTGAAGCAGAGAACTGCCGATTGTTTTCTTGTCAAACTGGTTAATTATTTGTGTATAACTATTATCTGTGTTATATACGTAACACCATTTTATGTATTATTTCTACTCTTCTTTATCTTTTTACATTCAAATGGGACCGTCTTATTTATGATTTTTTTGTCTGTAAACAGAATTTTTATTATTTATTTTATTTAAAACGAAATTATGTGTAGTTATATACAAGTCATCGAAGCACAAACAATAATATTGTTTTTTTCTAACACTTTATAATTTTGTTATAATCTCTTAAAATAAGAGTTATGACACGAATCGATCAATCCACAAAATGAACTATATCCTTTTTTGAACGACAAATCTATCATACTGTTACGTATAAATTACTCCAGTTTAAATTACACTATATACTTGGTTTTTTTTTTTAACGACAAATCTACTCTAATCTTAGAGTACACCTGAAATAACCATAATAACAACAATAATAATAATATTATTAATAATAATAAATGTAATAAATATATGTGTGCACTTATAGTCTCCGTGGGTTTTGTTTATATGAAAAAGTATACATATAGGTATTTTAAATAAAGCATATAAATTTATATTGGTGTAGTGTGAATTGTTGGAAAAAAATAATAATGGAAAAATATAAAATAGGATCATAATGTGCAGTAAGTGGCGCGTGAGGTTAAACAATCAGAAGAAAAAGAAAAAAAATAAATAAATAAAGAGACCATTCTTACCTTCATGATTATACAACTGCAAGTATTCATAATGATCAACTTACCCTATATGAAATCATGGCTTTCTTGCCCATATGAATTACTGGTTTTTAAATAGAAATCCTCAAGAACTCAAAAGACTCACTCTCACTCCCTCTCTGTCTAGTTGCTCTTCTTTTCTTCCTATTCTTTACGTTAAAGAAACAAACTTCTGCGGAGAACAAAAATAAGAAAACCAAAAAAAAAAAATCGACACCGACAACATCACTCATCACATAATCAACTGCGTGCGATCTCTGCAACCCCAAAGAGACTACAAGAACCTCCAACCATCGCCGACCGACTTTCACGACTAAGGTAACCCATAAACGAACTCCTAAAATCGACTTGAGAGTGGTACATATGTTACTCGTGATTAAGCTAAATAATCAAATATTATAATCAAAATGTTTAATCCAGGAGATGTTTGAAATTTAGAACATGAAGGAGATGATATTCTTAGGCACCTTATATATATATTTAAAAGTTAAAAATATAAATATGAAACTTATTAACCATAGTGGTAAGTCTCGCTAGTTTGAAACTAAACTGTGGGATTAGAAATCCATAAGTAGTTCCCCACGTTTTC
Source organism: Flaveria robusta (assembly GCA_025506415.1). Lineage (NCBI taxonomy): Eukaryota > Viridiplantae > Streptophyta > Magnoliopsida > Asterales > Asteraceae > Flaveria > Flaveria robusta. Next base: position 16,701,594 of record CM046469.1, on the reverse strand, counting down.
TTTTGTTTTTTTTTTTTTCCTATATGGCTCCATTGTATTATTATTGAACTTTATAAGATTGTTAATTCATATGTGCGTAAATATATTTTACTAGAATCTATAAATACGTTATAAGGAGACAACTTTGAAATATTTGTATAAAGTTCGTAACAATATGATAATTTGCATAAAACAATGTTTGGATTTATGTGTATAAGAATGGTTTCAACTTTTGAGATGTCAAGAGTCTATAAGCATATACTATATGCATATATAAATATTAAATATAGTTAAAAACGCTAAGGAAAAATTTGAACTTAATGTGTGCTTAAACATGAAAAAAGTAATAATAATCTAATAAACTGAGATTGAGGAAATTATATTTGAAACAAAAATAAATGACAAGTAATCTCATTAAAAAAAATAATATTCTTTTTATTATTATAAACTTGAAAATAGTAAAACGATGTATATTGAAATTATAGTCTAATAAAGATGATTTTTTTTTTTTGAATATATGAATTATGTGACTTAATGAGGAGTAAAATATAATTACTTAACTTACGTTAAAAAAAAACCAAAATCATTAATTTATTAAAGGTTTTAGAAATTACGTCGTCAAAGCAAAACACAAATAAACGTACATAATAGAAAGTTATAAATATGAAATCTCATTAGATATGATTACATGAATATCTTGTAGGTTATCACGACCGTCTTAAGAAAATGAGTTTGACATCATTGTGAATCATTGGTTAAGGCACGGATATCTTACCCCCACCACTTATTGTTATGGTATTTTGACTCGATTGTGAAAACTCTTTGACTTTCACTTATCTTTGTAATTTATGTGCTCCATTGGTATATCAATCAGATTTTATTGTTTGTCCGTTCAATTATATCTGATTTACTATTGTTAGTAGCATCTAGCATGTGATAGGAATTATTGTTGTACTCATTATCGTATGTTCTGAGATTTATAATACCGTTATGATATTCGTTGTTTCATTATTGAATGAATTGTCGATATATGTTGTACTTCGATACCCGAGTCTAGCTTCTTGTGGAGCTTCCCACAAGCATGACATTGCGGCATCAATGGCATGTGCACCACCCGTGGCGGTGAGATCAGACCACGACGTCTCTGTACAGTACTTGTGAGGTACTTGGGCCATAAGATAGGAGGCGTATGGATCGATTCTAGGATTTTTATGTTATGTTCGTGGATGGTTGTGTGTATGCCAACACCCCATTGCACTATATTGGGTACATAGGTTTGCAGCCTATGTTGCCCCACTAGTATTTTTATATGTTTCGGCTCGTGGGTATCATCCATTTGATACGACTTACTATATTGATTTGCTATATTTTTGTGTTGTATCATTCTATCTTATGATCTTGTTATATTTGTTATTATCATTACTTGTTTCTTTATTCGTTCACTGGGCACTTGGCTCAGCCGCAAATCCTTGTTTCGCGGCAGGTTCACAGTGTACTCAGGGCTGGACTTGAAGAGAGAAGGATTAAGCTTTGGGAATTTTGGGCAAGAATGTTAGCCATTTTGTAGCACATGCTAGTTATCTGGCTTTGGCTTATTTAAAATATTTTGTAACCCTAGGGCTCTTATACTTTCTTTTGGTGATGTAATCTTAACTTTCAAGTTATAAAATCATGTCTTATGTTTTGATTACTATGATAGTGACACGTCAGCCCTATTCAGGTTGGGGTGTTACAGTTATGGTATCAGAGCTAAGGCTCTTTCTTGTAGAAAACTTAAAGTTAGTAATTAAGACTTGTGAGGATTGGGTAGACACTTAAGTTAGGATTCCGTTAAATATTTCTAACTAGTTGGTATTATTCCTATATTCTAACCTATGCATCCATTCTTCTAGATGCCTCCTCGACGTCAACCTCGTAGGAACACCCGCAGGCCAAACCGTTGCAACGCTGACACTGCTTCAAATGAGACTCCAGTTGATCCGAACATAGTCAATGCTATCAACCAAGCTTTTACAGGATTGCTACCTAACCTCGTTGCTCAAACCGTTGAGGCTGTTCTTCACCAAACTCGTTAGGGCGTGCAAATTCTAATCAAGGGGATGTAGTTAATGCAAATAACACAGATAACACTACGGAGAGCATCCACATGTGGATCCAGAGGTTTCAAAAGCAAAAGCCAAGATGCTTTAGTCATGCTGAAACTCCAATCGAAGCCAGAAACTGGATAGCTCATGTGGAGAAGATCTTTGAAGTATTAGGAGTTTTAGATGAGTACAAAGTCAGATTGGCCACGTATAAATTAGAGGATGATGCACAAACTTGGTGGGAAGGACTCAAGCAAATAAGAGGAGGAGAAGCTTACGCGGCTAGCCTTTCTTGGGCCAATTTTTGTACGATCTTTTATGATAAGTTTTTCTCCAATGCTGACAGGGAAGCCTACATCAGAGAATATGCCGTTATTCGACACGGGAATGATGAACCAGCATCAGACTTCATGACTCGATTTGCAAGGCTGGCTAATATTGTTGGAGAAGCAGCGGGATCTCCAACTGTTCAAGCATAAAAGTGCAAATGGGCGGTGTGTGATCGAATTCGAAAGTCAATCATGTACATGAAGTTCAAAGATCTTACGGAAGTAGCTGATGCAATCAAGACTTTTGAGTTTGAAAGAAAAGATTTCTTATCTCGCACAGGGGAGAACAAGAAGAGGGATAGAGACGGGCAACGAATTCAAGCTACGGGTCAGTCATCCACTACAGCAACACAACAAGATCGAAGAGTTCAAGCCAACCGAAACATTGGAAACCAAATGCGCTCATGGCAGCCTAGAGCCCAGAACTCGAAACCAACCCAGAATCAGATAACCGTATGAAGGACCTATCAAAGCACAACCACTAAATCAATATGGAAACCCGAACCAACATGTTATACCTTCATGCAACACTTGTGGTAAGAAACATTGGGGCGCCTGTCGCTATAAAACAGGAGCATGTTTCAGATGTGGTCAGATTGGGCATATCATGAAAAATTGCCCTAAGATGGATAACAAGAAGATCATAGGAGGAAATGGTGCACCAACTAATGCTAAAGGAAGAGTCTTCGCGCTTACTGCTAATGATGTTGCTAGTGCCCAAGGTACTGTATCTGGAACCCTTCAAGTGTTGTGTTGCTGCTAAGAAACAAAGCCCCTACCAAGTGGGCTAGCCCCACATTAGCATATATATACTCGGTTTTGAATCCAAAATCTCCTGTATAAAGGGTTGTTTGGTTTACAAAATGTTTTGTAAATTAATTATAATTGGAATTAGAAGTAGAAGTTGAATTAAATATTGTTAAAATTGATAACGTGTTTGGTTGATCAATTTTGAGTGGAATTTGAATGTTAATTTTGAATATTCTATTAAATTGTTGAACATTTCATGGGTAAGTCGAAGGAATACGAGAAAAATTTTCAATTCTAATTTTATCCGTTGACCAAATAAACAAGATTTTAAATGAAAACATTTTAAAATTTTAATTTCTGAGTATTTCGTGAACAAACGGGACTTAATAGGCAAAATCTCCATCAAACAAACAATTTAACATTTTTTTTCCTGGTTGACTTTTTGTGTTACCATTTTACATTAAATATTGTTTTATATTGAATTTTATACCTAAAAGTTGGGTTGGCATAGATATTAAAGTGTTTTACCTTCTTTACTTTCAAGCTACCTGGGTTTAAATAAATTTTTTTTTTAACGGCAAATAGCAATTATATATATAAAGCAGGGGCTATCAACGAGTTATGAACCCCAAAAACGTACAAGAAACAAACATGAAACAAGAGGAACAACCATACAGGATAATCCCATCATTTTAACCTGGGTCAAAAGGAAAGTTGCTTATGGCTATAGTAGATTTGTACTTTCTCCGGGAGTTCAACCATAAGCCAGGAGTCACCCGTATGCCACATATTACTTTGCACGTCAATGGTTGGGCTCTCTCAAAAAGTACTTCATTCCTTTGCTTCCACAGGTTCCAAGTAGTAGCCATGAAAATCGCATGTATCGTATTTTTGAAGCTTTCGTCGCCTCTCATATGATAGGGTATGTCCATAAGATCTTTGAAGGAGAAAGCGTAGATCTGTTGCACGTTACACCACGAACTAATCACCGACCATACTTGTGCCGCCAATTCACAGGTAATGAAGATGTGATCAACCGATTCCTCCGTTGATTCACAAAATTTGCTTGTTGGAGACACAATATTAATACCCCTTCTTCGAATGAGTCACAAGTGGGTAAGCGATTTAACTCTGCTTGTCAATTTAAAAATGATGACCTTTTTAGGAGCCCATTCATTCAAAGGAAACTTATGGCCATCAGCAACATCCAATTTGCTTTGGATCAGAGATTTGACATACCACGAGGAAAAGGTCTTCTCAACATTATCACCCCACTTTCAAGAATCCATAGAATTACTTGGTTTAACCCCCATCAATCTTGCCAATAAGTGTTGCAAGTCCTCTTGTTCTTAAACAATTAAACCCTCCAACCCTTCATTTATTCCATTTTACCTATTTTCACACCTCGGTACACACCCTCAAGTCCGGTACTAAAACAATAAACCAAACATCACTTCAATAATAAAATATTTAGAAATTTAAATCTCTGGATTTTTGTGAAGGAGTTAAAAGTTTATTGAAGCGAGTCTAAATACTTTACTCATTATAAAAGTTAAAATTTCGGGTTAATTTTGGTATAAATATTTAAATAAATGACAATATAATTACTATAGTGTCATGTTTATTTTTTTCATGTTTCGATATAAATTTTAGAGTAAATTGCCGTTTTCATCCCTGAGGTTTTGTACATATCGTCATTTTCATCCAAAAATAAAAAATTTCTCCTTTGTGTCCCTGACATCTAAAAAATTTGCTATTTTCATCCATTTTCGTTAACCCCGTTAATTATCTTGTTAAGTAGCCATCACGTGCACATCATGTGAGGGGCATTTAGGTATTTTTGCACATCACCAGGAAAAAAGAAAACTTAAATAAACATTGTTACATTTCCCCAAGCATTTAAACATTATTAGATTGCTTTTAATATTCAAAGCTAATGTCCGCTTAACGGGTAAAACAAACGAAGTTAACAGAAGTGGATGAAAATGGCAAAATTTTGAAATGTCAGGGACACAAAGGGGAAAAATAAAGTTTTTGGATGTAAACGGCAAAAAGCATCAAAACTCAGGGACGAAAATGGCAATTAACTCTAAATTTTATTTAAAGTCAGGTCGTTGCAACTTGCAGACACACTATTGCGAATAAACTTTTTTTTTCTTTGACATACGTAATCCCCGCGGCATCACGTGGGCAAGTAACATGCTAGTTAATAACAAATTCAATGTTTGTTCACCTACCTATAGATTTTTATATAAATATTAAGTTCGCCCTCCCCCCCCCCCCTCCTTTAAAAGAAAATTAATTTCGCCTCCGCCCTCTATACGAAAGAGTTCAAGCTACGCCACTAATCTCAACCATCACTTTATAAATTGATATCTCATTTGCCTTAGCATTTGTTTTGAACACTTGTTAACTCATTCCGTATCTATATCAAATAGTACAAAAAAACTCATTAATTAATAGTTATATATAATTTAATTTTCATATAGCTATCTATATAAAATCATTTGTCTTTAACCTTTTATTGAAACGAAATTATATCAAGTGAATTCGAACGAAGAAATAAGATATTATTAAACAAGGAAATCCACGTGAAAGGAAGTGACAACTACCAAATCTAAGACTTTGACATGCGGTATTCACATCATAATTGTCTTCAAACTATAATACTCGTATAATCCCAGACTTGTGTGACCCAATATGCTAGCAGCAGTCTTTTTCTGTATAATTCAAGTGTCTTTTCTATAATTAATTTAATACTATATTGATTTTGCGTAGTTTTTTCTATATAAATTTCATTCAACCATTCATTTATCACAATATATTATACTAGCTTAAATACCCGTGTATTACACGTGTTAAATTAAAATATTAAATTAAATAGTTAATACGAAGAGATATTTATAAAATATCCATCGACTTTAGTAGTAATAAAATTTTATAGAATTTTAAAAATATATGACTTAATAATTTAATTGATAACGATAAAAGTTTTAAGTAAAATTAGTTACTTAAGATAATTAAGTTGCTTAAGTTGAAAATTCAATCTAGTTTTCTAAATTAGATAAAAAGTAATAAAACTATTAATTTATTACCTAAAGTAATGTAATTAGTTTTGGCGGGAAAATAGTTGTGAAAACGCATATATAACGACACGTGACGCTATTTATTACTCTTTTATTATATAGTATATAGATATAGATGATATTCTATTTTTATATATAAACTTCAGAAACGGTAATATATCTGTGAGAAACATATAATCTATTTCATTAGAATGCACTACGTATAAATACGAGGTTAGTTTTTTTTTTACACTTTTAAATATATATGATTAGCATGCCACCAACGAAGTAACCATTTTTTAAGTTACAATTTTAAAGGCCTTAATTTAATGAAATTTAATAAACATAAATAAATCGTGTCACTACTTTTTTCAATTTTTCCTTTTCGCAATATTTTCTTAAAACATTAATAAATTTCTTTCTATTATCTGAAGAGCTAGGTTAAACAGGATTTCTACGAAAAAAACGCTAATTGTGAAAGGACTCCGATTACCATCTTCGGAATGCTTGTTATGTTTTTGATGTAAGATTAACCAAGCATGTTCTATTGTTGTGCTCGTTTGCTTTTATAGTTTGGAAACTGGTTTTGTGGTGGTGCCTCAAGAAGTAGGACCGTCGATTTTATCCGTACCCGATTAACTCACCCGACCCGATCTCACCCGTACCCGAAGAAACCCGACCCCGAACAACCCGTTACCCGAAGAACCCAAAAACCGATTAAAACGATTCTTATTCAGGTCGGGTTTCGGATGGACTTTCAAACCTCAAAAACCCGAATAATCCGAAATTCGAATAACCCGATCAACCGATATTATAATTAAGTAAATTGTATGAATACATTTGTTTAGATTGTCAAAATTGATCAAATTGTTTTGTATACAAATATATATTTTTATAACTTACATAAGTAAACTAATTTAAGACCATAAATTTTATAAGGTTTCAAATGAAAACTAACTAAAAATAAACTAAATTAAGTCTATTGTTTAATACCTGAAACCCGACCCGAACAACCCGTTACCCAAACAACCCGAAACCGATTGTTATTCGGGTCGGGTTTCGGACAGACTTTCAATGTCCCGAACCGATTAACCCGAAAACCGATTAACTAACCCGATCAACACCCCTATCAAAAAGGATAGAGTTTTTCATACAATTCGATACCTTCTAGTTACCTCGGATCAATTCCGGGCAATGATAAGCTCAAAATGGCAGCTCAAAACGACGGTACTCTCTATTCTCATGGCATGATTTGGTTTATTTGGAAAACTTGGAATGTTCTCAACTCTAGAATTCCATCAGTGTATAGAGTAGTGGACGAGATTGTATTTAGCTCCTATTTGTGGCTTAAGCGTAGGGCAAAGTTTACGGATTTAGCATGTCAGAATTGATGTAATTTTTCGTTTTCACATTTCCTTTTGTAATATGGTTATGCTCGGTGTATTAGTCATAGTATCTTGCTAGTGACTCTCCCTTGGAATTTTATAAAATTTATGTTCCAAATAAATAGAAAAACTCTTTAGACATCATGCTTATATTGACACATTATAAAACCTTAATTTTGATCAAATTGGGAATCTTAATCTTAATTTATGTATATAAAACGTCAACTTCGTGCAGTATGAAGACGACACGGCTGCCACTCCTTTCTTTTCAACCTACCTTTTATTTTAAATTAATTAATCAATACGTGCTAATATTCTTTTTTAACCATTTCTTTTTCCATGGATCAATGATCTAGAATTTAATTCAAAATTATTATTATATATCCAACTTCATGTCTAGTATTTAACAGGTATTATCTTGTTTAACAGGTTAAAGATGACGAGCGCAGCACACGTATCAAACATGAAAATGACTTGTTTAAATACCTATATATCATGTTTATAATTTTTTAAAAATGTTTTTGTGAACCATGAATGAGAAATAAAAGAGTCTAGCCTTCTAATTTTAATTATTTTTAAAAACTTAAAAAAATAAATAATATACTTTTTATTAAATAGGTCTAATCGTGTCATAAATAGATCGGAAATTGCCAGCCCGAGTATTTAGTATAAAAATGCAATAATAATGATTTATATCATACTTTAATTTTTTAGTTGTAATTTGAAAAAGATACGGTATGCTGTACTTATTTTATTTTTCAATATAAACATTCATAATTCCTTACCCAATTTACTTTTATATAGTCTATTATGATTATGATATTCAATAACAGATTTCATAACATATCAAAGATTAACTAGTTACAATTATACACAACTCCGTTGTTGCGTTGTATAATTTAGAATTCTTCATATACTAAATGAAATATTTTAGAGCTCACGGTATGTTTAGTGGCACTGATGGTTAGTAGACAAAAACTTTATTGATAGAAAAAAACAAATAGAAACCGAATATTAGCAATTGCACACTATTATAACATAAATATTCTTATATCCTACTTTAATTGGAGGTACACATCCGTTCACAATCCGAAACCAGTTTGGCTAAAAACAGTTTGAACATATCTTATATGCCAGTTTGAAATCAGTTTGGTTCTACCCTTAAACTTGAAACCGATTAAAACCAATCCATTTTTTTTCAAACCGAATTGGTTTCAATATAATTAGTTTTTCACCTTCAAAACCGATTTCTAATCAGATCCGGTTTATCTCCATCCAAATTTCACTAGCATCTTAAATTCTTGATTTAATTAACCGAATCAGTTTTAAACCGATTTGATTTGACCCATAAAAGAAAGGGATCTTGTGCACCACTACTTTTTATCACTATAATAATTAAACAAAAAAATAACATATACAATTTAGGTAGGTGAGCAGGGCCCATGCAATCAAACAAGTTGAAAGAAAAGACGTAGACAACCGCCGTTAACTAACGCCGTTAAAAATACGGAAAAGTAGCTGGTCAAAATTCCACCAACAAACGAAACACGCATCAACCACTTGTACCTCCAGCAGCAAGTGTTGTACTCTGCTTTTGTCTTAATAGAATGCAGCTAGTATAGCTACCTATTTGCTCAGCAAAACCATCAGCTTCACAGCGACAATAACGGTTTCGAGATTCGAGACGCCATTGAAATTTCAAGCTTTTAGTCACAGATACATCAACGACCTTGCTTGATGTTTTCTTTTTCCAACACAAGTTGAATCAGAGGATTTGGTGATGTGTAGAGGCAGATCGGGAGATTGTTAGTTTGGTATGTTTTTCCCCAATTTTTTTGGTGTAATCTGATGTGAATTGTGTCGATCTTTGAAGGATTGGCGTTTTTGTTTTTGATTTGTGTTGTTTTTGGTTTTTGATTGCTAGTTTTGGGTTACGTGTTGTAGTTTTTGCTGATCTTGTGAATGTGAGCTTGGATTGGGGTATGTTGTTCGTGAGGGATTGGTTAGGGCTTTGATTATCTACTCGTGGTTATGGATTGTTGAATTGTTTTGATTTATGTTGTTGTTTCTCCTTTCGTTTTTGCTAGTTATAATGAAAGATTACTGAGCTTATGTTAAGATTTCTTAAGTTTATCTTCAGTATTGTTTCTCAGAAGTTGCATTTTACTAGTAGTTTGGTAAATTGAAGCTCTAGGTTTGGAATTCTAGCTCATTAATTTATTTCGAATTGTAAATCCACTTTGCTGCTGTACCAATTTTAAGCCATGAAATTGTAGTTTCTGAATGCACCCTTGGGGTTATCTGGGACTTAATATAGATGTGTTGGTTCCTACATCTAAGAAGCTGATTTTCACCTGCTTAATTTTTTTTGAGGCTAGATGTTACCATACGTATACTACTCCACCTAATCTACGGTCTACACCACAACTGATTTACACTTACTAGCCTTAGACGGGGCTCAAACCCTTGACCTCAAGGGGTGCTTCACCACTTAACTCCAAATGGTGTTACATTGCACCCAACACCCTTCACCTGCTTATTATTTTAACCTGTTCGTGTTTCAATTTATATCTCTTTATATATTTATTTATTCATTTTACTGATGTTGATATAAATTCTCATTTTCTTGGTTTTATGGTGTTAAATGATTAGATATAAATTCTCATTTTTTTGTTACTGGTTTTATGGTATAATAAATTATCATTTTCTTGGTTAGTCCCATTTGCTAAATTTCTTTGGCAGTCCTAGTATGTTGATGGTCAACTGGAGTCCCCATTGTGTCCCCATGGATGCTTTGACCACTATTATCTGTGAAAGTTACTCTATTTACCTCTGAAAAATAGCACATAATTACAATCTATTGTTTTGCAGTCAAAGAAATCCATTATACCTGCAAAATACAAATAAAAATTACAACATATATGTGTGTGTAACTTCAGAAGGCCAAAACATTTTCAGAATCCCAAATATCATGGATATCCTAGGTTGTTTGTTAAGTTGGTGGTCCAGAATTGGTTGTATTATAATCAAGTAAAGTCAAGTGAATTTCTAATGTTGAGACTATGACTTAAACATACCTTTCTTTTTGCAGTGCGTGCTGGCAAGCTTGTTTGAGATTGGAAAAGTCACCTTTACTATCTTAAATACCGGAAATTTGGTCTAATCTGGAGTCGGAAACTTCCAGGTAAAGTTGATAAAGACCTTAAACTTGTTTTTGCTGAGCTTTAATGAACTCTCAGTGTTTTGTGTCATGTTGTCCAAATTTACATTTGACTTTTTCTTGAGAATTGTTCGCTTACATTCTGATATATTTTAGAGGGATGTTAAGCTTACAGAGTTTGTATTATCAGTTATGTGCTATATTCTTGTTTGCTTAATGAGACCTGTTGCGTGGTTACATTGAATGTTTTGGATTGCAATGGTTGCTAATCCCATATATGTATTTCTGTGATTGCCTAGTGTCATCATTTTTCTATAAGAACATTTTCTAAGGATAATGGCAAGTTTAGCATTTAGAATATATAATTCATGACATGGTTGCGTTAATTACATAACTAAATTTATAGTAAAGAAGCACAAGAAATGCATAAGGACTTTTACCTCTTGCTTTACCTGTGATACATAAGGCCGTTATGCAACTCTCTTTCTCTCTTGCACTTAACTATAATACATAAAGTGGTTATACTACTCTCTTTCTCTCTCACACTATATCTGTAAAACACTATGTACAAGCAGTTATGCAGTCCTCTACTTAAAATTAGTTTCTTAATGAATGTGCTCTATCTACCTATAAAGCTCTATTCAAAATTGTACAATATTTTTAGCATTCTAGTTATGTATTAGATGGTTATCCACATCTAACTTTTGTTAAAGTTATTCTTATCTTATTTTCCCTAGTTTGCAAGGATTATTTTAGGTTTATCTTTTGGTGTATGCTTGATTGTATGTCTGTTATGAATAAAGCAATGAAGAAACAATATTTTTCTTCAAATATCCATATTTTCATCTCATCATTGCCAACATGGTTCTTAATCACCAAACATCCACATGTGAGATTATGTTAACTTAGTTTATTTTCCTTTTTTGTTGTTTACTCTTCCCTTCTCAAACATGATTGAATCAACACACTCAAGCAGTTCCTGTGGTGAATCACACACAACTAATTTCATCAATCTCAGTCTATGTGTAAAAAAAAATTACCAGCTTCATTTCGGTCAAATTAGACGAAGAATATTATGTGTGTTGGAAGCATCAAAAGTAACCGTCTTGAGAACAATTTGATTCTTAGAGCATATGAACTCAAACGTAACTCCTCCAAAGCGGGATTCAATCCGTATGAATGATCATTTTATTTGTCAAGAAAACACCATTTTCTCATGGAGTTATAAATCTTAGTACATTATTTCTTGCAGGGTGATGGGCAGGGAGACTGGTAGTCTACACATTGATAAGAAGCCAAATGCTGGTAAAATGACTTCTAATGGTGTCTCTCGTGGCCCGAATCATACTTCTCCAAAACCTTCAGGAGAAAGTGTTCACATAAGAAAAAGTGAGGCTGAGGAAGGGTCACAGGTTCAAACGAGTTCTGAGAAGCAAGAAGCAGTAGGCGTTAAAATCACCAATCAAGATGCTGTTTCTCCCATGGGCAAAACTCCGAAGCCTGAACCTTCAAAATCAAGTGAGAAAGTTACAAGTTCTCCTGTTAGTCCAGCATCGGGATCTGCTTCTCTTGAGGAAAATGTCGCTGTTGGTCTGCATTTATCATCAAACACCAGTAGTTTCCATTCCCCTATAAAGACAAAGCAATCGCAGGTATACATATGATCTAATGATGGTATTGTTTAAGTCGTCCTTTAATCTCTGGGCCCACTATCCTTTCTCTGTTCTAGTTTCTTAACTTCCTTCTGTTTGTAGTTTATGATGATAATTTGTTTTTTCTATTTATAGGTTTTGATGTTATATACTTGAATTATTTACCTTGTGAAACCTGTCTACTCTTTTACTTATAAGCATGAAGGGCTTAAGCATTTTAGATCTCTTATTTTAGCTCATTGTTGTGGAGTTGCCTCAAGAGGATTTATATTGTCATTTTGTTATCATTTATGCATGCCAGTTTTGATCTTTGTCGAATAGTATTGTGGTGTCATTTCCTTGTGAAACCAGTTGAAATTAGATTTCTCCTTCATGGGCACATTTTGAAGAACTGTATGAATGCTACTTATAGTACTATGATAGTGGTGGTGTTCATTGAGTTACCAATTATTAGTTTTGCTGAAGGAAAAGGTTTTTCAGATGAATTCTACATATTAACCTTCATTTCATCACTGTTGTACATATCATGGCAAAAATTATGTAGTTACTTGTGGACATATTTGTCGGTATACGTGTCTATGTTCGGGAAATTTTAAAACATAATTCACATAAAGACACCTTTCTCTAGAACTACTATGTACAGTTGCAACTATATATTGGGATCTGGAGCATATTAGGTCTTGACTCTTGAACAACAGAACTTTTTACATTGACATATTGATTCAGTTGTTTATACTGATAGTATACTAATGTGGAGAATTTTGCATATTTGAACAGCAGAACTCTCCTTTCTCCTTACCTAGAGCTCAAAGATCGTATACAGACAAATATCATGACGAGGAAGATAATTGGTCTCTGGCTTCATCGTATCCTTTCCTGATATGTCCAACCTTTTTATAACTAAAATGACCACTTATTTTGATAAACCCATGTAATATGTGTGTGTTATCCTTAGCATTGCACAGTGCTGCCACCTCACGGACATTTAGATCACGAGTAACAGTTGGGGTAGCTCCCTCTTTTAGAAGTGCCCAACGTGCTGAACAACGTAAAGAAGTAATTTTCTACTTGAAGTCTTGAACTTTTTACATGATTTCCTGAAGCGATTCATTGGTTTGAATCTGCTTCCATTTTCTGAAATAGAAAAGCATCATGGGTATGGTGTTTCCATTCCTATTTCCCTATTTCTCTACTAATGCATATTATTTATGCATTTTCTTCCAGTTTTACTCAAAGCTAGAGCAAAAGCACCAGGCTCTTAAGGCTGAGAGGATGGAGTATGAAGCAAGGACCAAGGTACGTGCCAACCTACTGCTATATACTGGCACTTTTTAGCACTTCCAATTATCTTAAATGGGTAGATTTGGGTTGCATTTTATCTCAAGTGAGTCAAACTAGAAAATATAGCTTGATATGAAATTATGAATCGGTTCAAAGTTGCCGAAGTCTATTTTTGATTAAGACAGCCTCCTAAATCATTTTATTCAAAGATCTAGATCATTGTTGTAGTAATGTTGTTTTGCAATCCTTGTTAACACATTAATTATTTTATAACTTTTTGATGGGACAAAGTGTTTAACCCGATCCACCTTGACCCATACTAAAAATGATCAATGTTGGATTCTGTCTTGTAAATTGTTGCTAAATGCCAAATAATCGTGGCAGGAGGAGCAAGAAGAAGCTATAAAGCAGCTCAGGAAGAGCATGGTGGTTAAAGCAAACCCTGTTCCCAGTTTTTACCGTCAAGGACCGCCACCAAAGGTTGAGCTTAAAAAGGTATTTTTTCTGTTGTTTTCTATACCGTTAATTTTGTTTGTTTGTTGGTTTGTTTATATTGGCTAGGTACTTGAAAACTTCTAATTATAAATGAACTATAGTTCTTTATGTTTCAAATAATTTTGTTTACTAGATTTAATTCCAAAAAATGTATTATTTCAATAATGATCTGACTGTTTAAGTGATTTAATAGCCCCTGTCTGTTTCCTTTTTAACTAATTTCTTTTGTATTTTCCCACTTAATCCGTAATACCAATTTATAAGTAAATGAATTGAAATTGCCACCTCTATTTACTCTGTTCTACCTGGTTGGTTGACAGTTACCTCTGACTCGTGCCAAATCACCCAAGTTAACTAGGAGAAAGAGCTGCGGTGATACCACACATTCAACTGCTGATGAGAAGGCTCTTTGTTCACGGGTCCGTCACAGCTTAGGCACTTGCAAACCTGGGAGTGCTACTTCAAGTCCAATCAAACAGACTCAGGGCCGCAACATCAATGGGATCAGCAAACCTAAGGACCGCGCCACCAAACAAGGCAATGAAACAACCAAAGGTTCACCTCTTAAATTGTCCAAGGAGACCAGCCCAAACATCGCGGTTCAGTCATGACTCAGGTAACTTACATTTTAAGTGAACAAAATTTAAATTCTGCTGCATTAATATTAAGTGAAGTTGTTTTTGTAACCCCTTGTACTGGTATATTTCTGCTTGTAATAGTACATATGATATATTAGATAGAAAGAGAGACAGAAGTGATGTAAACGATTTTCGTTCTAAATTCGGTTACACTTGTTTTTTCACTTCTGTTTTGAGCTTTCAATTTGTTGAGACGAGACATTTTCGACCTATTTGGGAGGGCGTTATGTTTTATCTAAAGAATGGGTCTAATAAAACAGTCTAGAGGGAGTCAAATGGGTCGAAGGAGTCTAAACTCATCCATAAGTATGTCTAACTAATATTTTCAAAACCAGACACCGAACCGCTTTCCGTACCCACTGGTCAAATCGGTTGGTCCGGTCCAGTTCTGAAAATATTATTTCTAACCTGCATAGTTTCAAAAATCACTTTCTACCTAATTTGTACTTTTGGGTCAACCATACGATCCATTTATATTCACAATAATAAATTTCATATTTCAACCTTAAGGAGTAAGGTGTTGAGTTAGTCTATGTTTACGTAACACATTGATGACATTCATGTGATCAGTTATATTTCTATCCACAATAATAAATTTCATATTTCAACCTCTAGTTGAATAATGTAATTTAAAATAAAAAACTAACTTTTTGTTGCTGACTTACTAATCACTAACCCGTGTTAAAAAATAATTACAAACAAAAAAAAGCTATAAATTTATGTGAAAATCCAATGACCGGTTAGGAATAGGTTTTCTAGAGTTTCAATCAAGAACAATAACAGAAATGGTAGAAAAATGATAGATAGGAACTCAGTATTTTAACAGAGAACAAATCCACCAAGATTAAAAGGGAATATATAAGAACTTATAAATATGATCCCTAAAGAAAATTCATCCATCAAAATTAAAAGGAAAGAGAACACTTCACGCCACAACATTAAGATGTAATAATGATGTATAATGGAGAAATGAAGATTTCAGGAAATAGAGGTTAAACTCTCTTAAATTTGTATTCATCAAGTTTACTTACAAAATGAGATTTTCCCTGATATATAAAAGAAATTTTACAAGGCATTTTGTAGTTAACAATAAACAAAATCTTTCTACCATTCAAGAAATGTTTATTCACTAGCATTTTTTAAAAAGCTGTTTTCTGCCCTCCGGTTCACTCTTCAAGTAGCAACAATAGAAATTAAGTTTTTTTTTAATTTATTTTAACCTTCACTTACATGTTACGAATGAGTCATATCTTCGTTGTTGAGGATTCACGATCTGTTTATTAAATCGCCGGCGCCTGAAGTTGCTACCAATGCATCAACAACATCAAAAAGGGCACCTACCGACATACATGTAGTAAAACCATCTTCAAAAACATCTTCAAACACATGATGAAGAGGGCGTCAACTCAAAAGGATCTTTCGACCTATGATTCTTAAGTCTTCCCTTCTTCTTTTATCTCTAGCACTAAACAAAATTATCACACTGCATCAAACTTAAGTATGAATGAATATCTAACCAATAGTATAATCGAAGTGTATGAGTCGGAACAAGAAAGAGTAATTCTAATGAGTGTTTTTATTCTTGTTTCATAACTCAAGTTGAGCTAAGGTGCCACAAAATCATTCTGGGAAACACCCGATCTAGAACCAATGAAAAGTTTTCCCAACCATAAAACACACAACGTCGCTACAACTTAACATTTCTAATATAAAAACTTGTAATAAATAACGTTTTGAGAATCAAACTTAAAAACGATCCTTACCTTAACAACCCTATGCGTAATTAACTCTAGAAGAAAATTTAAAGGTCAGTACGTAAATGAAAATTATTACATTACTAATAGACAATCCTTTACAACTTAATTTTAATTTTTAAGAGCAGAATAGATATATATAAAACCGAAATATCATCCAAGGGTTGAATATCTTCTACTCATCTAGATAACGACGTCGTTCCAGTCACAACAAAACTATATACCAACAACTTCCTCACTTCCTCTCATTCATTTATCCACTAACACATCCCACTCCGATAACCACCATCGCCGCCGCCACCACCGCCGCCGCCGCCACCTGACGGAAATGGCGATTTCCCTCGCCGCCACAACTCTCACCTTACACTACGCACCATCGGTTCCAAATCATACCTCTTCATCAACAAAAACCTCATCAATTTCCTCTTCAAATTCATCCTTGTTCGCCAACGCCTTCAAACCCTTGACTCTCGCCCATGGAAACAGATCCAGTATGATCAGGACCAAGAAAATAGGGTTTTCCTGTAATTGTTTGTTCGGACTTGGTGTGCCGGAGCTGGTGGTTATTGCTGGCGTCGCCGCCCTTGTTTTCGGCCCCAAAAAGCTGCCGGAGGTCGGTCGGAGCATCGGGAAAACCGTTAAGAGCTTCCAACAGGTTACGTTAATCTTTTCGTCGATTGTCGTATATGTGATTATTAATATTTGATGCTGTTTGCTGATTGAAGCTTCAAATTTGAAGTCTTATTTGAAATAATTTAGTAGAACTTGATGAGTTATGGAGATAGTTGAATTTGATTGATGATCAAATGTCTTATGCATTTTGATTTTTGTTTCATTGGTATGTGATGTGTGTACTGGCAAAATGATGAAACAAATATGCATTACTCTTGTATGATAGAAAATTTCAATTTGTGAATGGAATTGATGATCATTAGACTAACTTTTGGAATGGTAAATCTAGAAAAATATTTAATTTTGTACTTTTGATAGATGCCAAGTATAAGTAATGGATTTATAAGTTCTCATACCAAATCCAAAAAACAACGCGGGTGTTATGATCTTAAGTATTAGACTACATCGGTCTTAGATTATTAATTATATTTTGTTGGGGATCTTGTAGGAGCTTGGACTGATTTAGCCTCCTAGAATAGCTTCATATAGTATTATGTTTGTATATAAATAGAGGTGGTTACATCATAGTGGATTAAAGCTTTAGTTATTTCAATCTACCTTTTGAGGTTACTTTTTAAGTAGAATTTATTTATAGACATAAGGGAGATTGGCTTATCCCATGGGTAATCGAACAGAATTCAGTGTTACTAATACGATTCACATAGTGTACTTCATAAATCTTATGTCAAGTTAGATCATACCATTTGTAGTATAATTTGTTCGACATGTGGCAACTATATTCAACATTACAAATTAGTTTGATTCTTTATTCCTCCTAACTTTGATCACATGGTTTGAACACTGAAATTAGTTATTTTCGATGAACTAATCTCCAAAGTTGGCGACGGTGTAAATATTTGGCCGTTTAGGGAAAAAAAAGCTAGCATGAGTATCCACCTTAAATGCTCCCGGTTGCCTCGAAAAGGTTTTATTGCGTTTCTTGAGGCATAGGGTTAGTGTTGAGATTTGGAGCTGTGGGTAAAATTACTTGATAATAGCGAATTCATAAGAATCTTCAACTTTGTATGTTAGCAAATACCAATAATAGCTTTGATTAATAACTTCCATACCAAATACAAAAAGCACAATGTCTATTATATTCTTAGGTAGACTTCATTCATAGATGTAAGAGTTGATTAGCTTAATATCATGGCTAATCAAGCGCCTTTGTGTTGCTAATTTTTTCAAATAGTTTACTTCAAAGAAAATTAGATCACACGAGGATAATGTTTTAGAACCTAGATGAAGCGAATAGGATGTTTCTAGATTATAACTACGTTTTATAATCTTTGGTTGGTGTAGTATATCTTGAGAGAAATTACAACTTACGTAGAAATAAATAAGAGTTATGAGTAAGAGTGATATCACATATTTGTGAGGATGTGTAGTGGTTTAGATGGGTGTTTACAGGTCTATGTTACATCCACTTTTTAATCTTTTATCTTGATTCTATGTGATGATGATTATGAACATAAGATCACTCAAGTGTCCAGATTATATTTAATTATTTGGAAATATTATTTTTCAAGACGTAAGTCCAAGTAATAGTGGAAAGATAGTTTGAGTAGTGGCAAGAACGTCTCAATCAATTTGGTAAAGCACTGCATAAAATCGAAGTATTCACCATTTGCTCAACTGGACCGACAAATCCTTACATGTTAGGTTTGACTCTTACAAATGATCTTTATACTGAATATATTTGCTAGAGATTTTATTAGAAGGACACTATTTTATAAAATAAAAAGTATGCCATGAAGTCAACAGCTCTGTACAGGGGCGGGTCTACGCCTAGACGAACGGGGTCAAGTGACCCCATTGATTTTTGAGTCGGTAGTGTAACGTATAATACCGAATTTTTGAGTGAACCCATAGTTTTTCAGGAGGTGAACCCATTACTATTTTAAAGTTCGCATGGAAATTTAAATCTGATCATGGTTCACTGGTTAGCATGCGCTCATGTGGAGTAGGAGGTTGTGGGTTCAATCCTTGCAAGTTGCAAGTCCGCGACTTTGTTTCTTTTTTTACTATTTAATCAGGAAAATTACAATTTTACCCTTACTTTTAACACAAAATGTAAGTTTTATTTGATTTCTTTTGATATTATATTTTTCATAACATTCTCAATGCAATTTGATTATGTATATTCCGACCCGACCCAACCCTACCCGATGGGACCACCCGAAAAATTATATGTTGTTTCGTTACAAATCAAATCACTAAAAAATAGTGACCCCTTACAAAAATTTCCTGGTTCTGCCACGGCTCTGTACAGACTTTTTAAAATTTAGCTCGAGTTATCATTTGTAGTTTTTTACTATCTTATTCACCCATTGCTTGAATATGTCCTGAATGTTCATGGGTGAGAGTGCCTAAAGCCAGTGGTGGAACCAGAAATTTTTTCTAATGGGGTCACTAAGTTTTAATGTTTTGATGTCTATCAACTTGATTTAAAAATGTTTCGGGTCGGGTTAGTCCGGTACGACTTTAAAGAACTTTATTCCGGATCCTTTGTAGTAAAATGGACATGTCAAAACCGTTAATTAATGATTACCCGTGACATTAGAGGCAAGAAAACCACGTCTCATTTTATGTATGAAACAAACCAAATTTAAGAAATATTTCACGCACCAACACTTCGAAAACAAGTAATGTATAAAACAAACCCAATTTAAGATATATTTAATGCATCAACTCTTCAGAAGCAAGCTAGACCAACCTAAGAATAACTACAATGCAATGTATAAAAATGCTATTTAGTCGAATCACCTTTTGAACATGTTTATTAGTCTAGGGTAAAAAACACTACATAATCATCAAAAATACCTAACAAATATACATATATGCATGTATGTAGTGAGTGATATAATTATCAACGTTATAAATAAAAGGTTTTAGGAAAGGTTTATGTTAGATGAAACTAAATAGTTGCTAAATCATAAATCAAATAAAAGACGCGCAAACAAAACATAGAAGCCCAAAAAATAGGACTGATATAAACCAACCAATGCAAGATTCGAACTCCCGCAAACAAAACATAGAAAAGACGCGCGAACCACTGCGACAACAAAGTAATTATTATAAAGTTCAGTCAATAATATTTTTGAAGTGGGTCACTTTCAAAAAATTTATGGGGTCAACTGTCTTTTGGTTGTATACATGCAAGGTAAAACAAGGAATTCTAGGGGGTCACTTGACCCCATACCATTACTAGTAGTTCCGCCCCTGCCTAAAGCCAACATGGAAATTTGACTTGGTGAAATACTGAAATTTATACCAAGAAAGCATAGTCGTCTGCCCAACAACTGTGGATCATTTGTAACTTCATTCTTTGAATTTGGTCAGCTCTCTCTGTGGCAGTCAATCTGCAGTTGGACCATGCATCAACCGCCTGTCCCTTGTTTTTAAGTTTGAGCTTTGAGTTGTGCTGAGCTTATCAATGCACCAACATTATGGATTATTTGACATTGACAACCTTGTATAAATTCCCTGTAATTAACATTATAAATTTCAAGGTGTATGTTCTTATTTGTATTGAAGTACTGATTAAGTATGTGCAGGCGGCAAAGGAATTTGAAACAGAGTTGAAAAAAGAACCCGAGACATTGGGAGAGTCTTCAGATGTCACTGCTGTAAACGAGCAGGAACCCGAAGATGTGAAAGTGCCAAGCACAAAGGATAGTTTGTAGAGAGAGTATGATGTTTTTCATCGTGTAACATGTTTTTAACGTGTGTTTAATAGTTATGAATCGCTACAAGTTCCAGTCCATGAGTTTAACTTGTGGTGTTTGGTAAAGTATGTATGACAGTATGAGAAGTCGTTTTTGATCTACTTTCATTTACTGTCCGGCGTCAATACCATGATCTACGTTAAGTTTCGGAGATAATAATGCTTTTATGACATAATGTTAAATTTCGGAGATAATAATGCTTTTATGACATTATGTTATTGTCATATGTCTTGATGATGAAACGGTTTGTTTGATAGGATAAAGTGCTGAAATAGCAACTTAACTCACAGCAAATGGCTAAACAAGTACGTTTATTTTCTTCCATGACAACATTTACTCGGTATATTGATCAGGGGATAATACTTCATATTAGTAGACAACTGGATAAGATGTTTATTACTTGAATCTGATTCGAATAACTTAAAATTTTATTCGAATCAAATTTGGATAAGGAACTCAAATTTTGGTTTATTAGAATTAAAGTGAAATCCAAATCATATTCGCAAATTCGAATATGGTTTTCTGGATTTGAATCAAATAATTCGATATATATTATTATTTTAAAACTTTAAATTCTAATAATTCGATTCAAATAATCCAAATAAACGAATAAGCACCCTTCATTAGTCTATCTGCTAGCTCCATATCCGCGCAACACGTGCACCTTCTTCCAGTACGAGAATTAATGGTAGAACAATCCAAAAACCAATGTAATAAATTCTCACCTTTGATAAAGAACATATACTATAACGGACCAAACGAAAGAACTCAACTTAAAAGACTAGTTTGATGGGTGAGGAAACCCATTTGGCCTATAAACCCCACATCGATTACCATACAACCGATGTGAGACAATTCCCATACCTTGCTATGTTTTCGGTCCATAACATTCGTCCCTACTTAAGGACCAACGTCCTCGTTGGTCACGGCTGGCTCTCTCCAAGCCACCACTCCGAGGTTGGCTTTGATACCACTGTTATAGACGAAACAAAAATACTCAACCAACAGAAGAGAGAAACATAGTATGCTTGTGCGAGTGAGTAAAGCCTTGTATTTATGAAAGCTTGTATGCACAATTGCACATTAAAGTGTTTATAAATGTTTCTCAAACGAATGAGAAACAAAGTTGAAGAAAAGAGTTCTTTCTCTCTGTTAGTTATCAGCTCCTTGAAATCAAGTGTTCCAAAGTGTGAATACCTGTACAGGAAGTATGATAATTCCTTGTGATTGCCATCATAGACTCATGTATATATGCTGCGTCTAACTTCTAATGTTGCCTCAATGTTGTTGTTAGTTTTTGCACATGTGTATATGTGGTT
Organism: Flaveria robusta; assembly: GCA_025506415.1. Taxonomy (NCBI): domain Eukaryota; kingdom Viridiplantae; phylum Streptophyta; class Magnoliopsida; order Asterales; family Asteraceae; genus Flaveria; species Flaveria robusta. The sequence goes on along the minus strand of CM046469.1, from coordinate 16,679,303 downwards.
TATTTTGTTTTGCCCTTGCTAGTTTTTGGCTAGTTTTTCAATGCGAATTCATTGTTGCTGTTCACATAAAAAAAGTATATGTGGCTTATGTTTGCATCATTGTTGTTGTTATTTTTTACACACATATAACAGTGTGTCTGCAACCTATTACAATTTACAAAAGTGCGTCCGACTACAAAATTTTAATGCACATGCCTATGAGAGTGCGTCTAATCTATTACAACGGTACATCCAACTAAAGATCCCGAGATGGATGTGTAAACACACAAGAATGATTTGAATGTAAATTAAATTTTTTCAAAAGAAATTAAAGATGACATGTATCTTATATAAGATATAGAAAGGAGGAAGACTAAGATAGTTTGAGCATATAAAAAAACATAATGACGACTTTACTAAGAATCTTATAAACCCTCATAGTGGAGGGGAAGAGCAGTAACTGCAAGCCTAAACTAACATGGGTTGAGCGGGATATGCATGTTTTGTTAAACTTGTACATCTCCGTAACATGATTAGAGTTGAGAGTTATTAAAGATGCCATATTAAGATTTATAGACTTTTAAGAGAGTGCATAAGCAAGTCTCATATTTGTCACATGGACTTTGTTTTACCTAAAATAAAAAATTCCTTAGCCATACCTTAGCGATGTTTTGACATGTTAGTCACATTTTACGCTATTAGATTTGTCATGATTTACGCATCAAAAAGGTTTTTAAAGACAAAATCTCAATACAAACATGCTCATTATCTTATGAGATAGAAGAAATGCCCACTCATATATTTTTCATACCAATACTTTTGTTATGGTTAGGAGTTTTCTAGTTTCTTTTTCTTTTATACCTTTACAAAAAATTGCTTTATATACTAACCGTATATGTTTATATATAAAACTAGCTTTAGTAAACTATTATATTACATGAATAAAATAAATAAAATATTAAATAAAATAAAATTTTATTAGTTATAAAGCGATATTTTAAAATAATTCGCGATTGTAGTTACGTATGAGTAAGGATTTTAAGTAATAAAAAAATATTTTTCTTAATTCATTAAAAAGTTATTTCTAATCTAAAAAAATTAAATAATATTATTATTAATCAATATAATATTTAATAATAAAAAAACAAATAAATTTTGATAATAAAATATAATGCTAATAAGTGTCATTTTTTATTTATTTATTATTAGAGTAGAATCATTAAAGTAAATGTGTTACTAAATAACTAATTATATTCCTTTAACAAGTGCAAGAATAAGACGTGTTAATAATTGATCAAATAGCAGCCAGCCATCCATCTTTGACCTCTATCCTTCAACTCCACCACCACGATACCACTGCGTAAGTCAAACGAACCACAGTCATCGTCTTCCCCAATAACCCTAATTTCATCTTCAATCTTCAATCTTCAATCTTCATCAACACCTGAAATGATCTCAAATCACCACAACAAAATCTCCTCCACTGATTCAATCATTCCCCCAATTTCACTCCTTTTTCTCCTCCAATTCCTACCCTATGTTCGATCTCAAAACTCACCTCCTCCAGCGTACCCTTATGCTAACTTCAACCCTTCGATTATCACCATAATCTTCATTCTAATAGCAGCTCTGTTCATAATGGGCTTTTTCTCCATCTACATCCGTCGCCGGTCGAACGACGGCGGCGTTAGCATCCGCCGAGCGTTCTCCGTCCGCCGCGCCACGGTGGCCTCCCGCGGCCTTGATCCGGCGGTGATCGAGACGTTTCCGACGTTCGTTTACTCCTCTGTGAAAGAGCATAAGATGGGTAAAGGTGCGCTCGAGTGCGCTGTGTGTCTCAACGAGTACGAAGATGAAGAAACGCTGCGGTTGATTCCGATTTGTGATCATGTGTTTCATCCTGATTGTATTGACGCTTGGTTAGAGAATCACGTTACGTGTCCGGTGTGTCGTGCGAATCTCGTGCCGGCTCCCGGTGGCGTTACGGTGGACTTAGGGTTTTCCAGCGGTGAACGGCGCCCTACGGATCCGGTAGGTGAGGGAAACGACGTCGTTGCTGACTCCGTCACCGTCGTTGAAGACTCGGTGGTCGACATGCCGGAGACGGAGACGCAAACGGAGTCGCTGAACCGGGACCAGAGCGTTAAACCGAACCGGCCGGCTTTGTTTCCGAGACTGTTTGACAAGTTTAGATCTCATTCGACCGGGCATTCACTGGTCCAACCGGGTGAGAATTTGGACCGGTTCACGCTGCGGTTGCCTGCGGATGTCAGGAAGCAGGTCGTGAACCGTGCCTTCCTGAACCGGACGAGGATGGTTGGTGAAGGGAGTGGGAGGAACGGGTACAGGAACGGGGGAGCAGCTAGTGGGCGAAGAAAAGCTTACAGACGGTTGGAGAGTTTAGACCGCGTGGTGGTGAGGTCGGAACGGTGGGTTTTGTCTCGGGCGCCCTCGTTTTTGTCACGAGCGTGGTCCATTAGGTCTCCGAGGGTTGTGTCGGGCAACGGCGAGGCGTCGACGTCGTCAACGACCCCGAAGGGGGTCGATACGATTCCACTAAATAACTTGGGTCCGAAAAGTTGTTGACCTAGTGTGCGATAATTTGTGATTTTATGTTAGAGTTAAATTTTGAGGATGTCACATTTTATATGGTTTATTGATGTGGCAATGATGTTTGTATTTGATATTTTTTTCAAAAAGATATTGTTCTCTGTTTATAATCTTGATAACATAATTTGAAGTTTAGTTTGATGGTTTTTGGCATGGTTTGTGCACATATCATTGGCATTTAAAAATATTCATTCATATTAAGAATTTGTGTAGATTGTTTATAGATTCTTTTGTGGCCTGACTGAAATTACTCAAATTTGTGATAATTTGGATTTGTGTCTTAAACCAATCTATCATCTGACTCCCCGAATTGAAAAACGAACAACCTTACATTAATTTGCATTCATTGTAAAGTACTTCCTTTTGCCATAGTACCTATCAAGTTTTGTCTTTTCGTGACATTAACTATATTGAAAACTCATCAATTACATGAGTTAGTTTAGAAACTTATTAATTAAACGAGTTAAATAAATAAAAAAAAACTAAATAGTAAGGAATAAATTTGAAAGTTATATAGTAATATTTTAAGTATGTAATAAAGAAATAACACTAAAGAAGAAAAAAAGTGAAAAAAATATCTTATGGAGTTAGAACTATAACACGTGACGGTAAAATAAAAATATACAAAAAGAAAGAATTTAGGAAAGCTAGAATTGTAACTCGTAACGACATGAGTTACTTATTTATTAGATAAATACAAATTGATTTTGATGTTTAATTATTTTATTACCTTCGTTGGTTTATATATCCACTTGTTTTTGCATAAGGTTAATTTATATTAATTCTTAAAATGAATCTATAAAATGTACTAATTCTTAAAATATATCGCTACTATAAAATTTACCAGACTAGAATCATTTTAAATGAACCGACAGCAAGAATTCCCTTGTCTATCACTACAACCTACCGGTCTTTGACAACACCACTACAAACGTTTTTAAATCACCTGCCACCACCACTACAACCATCACCGGTATTTTAATTACTTATTTCACTCAGATCTAGTTTAATCGTATTTGTTTCAACTTGTTACACAATTCCGCCGAAATACACCTCTAAGGATACAATTTATTTTTGGAGGTTTCCTTTACATACATTATACTTAACTATTATCTAACACTAAACATTTATTTTATCTTGTAAATAGAGAGTGTACACCAATAACAATAACAACTATACTCATCGTTGAAATACACCACTTACAAAACACCCAAAACAATATTATGGTTTATAAACAATAAAAGATGACTTCTCTCAAGAAATAAACTAAATGGTACAATATCTTTGACTTCTAGCCAGTATTTTATCGTTATTAAATCGTGCCCATTGGATCAGTCAAAGTGATAGGTAATATATGGTTTAGGTTTACACAAAAACGCAATGTATATAGAGAGAATATTTCTTGTGAACCAATTTTATTTTAAAAACTAGGGAATTATTTTTATTTTTTAATGTTTATACTTTTTGAGTTTTTCGAATATTATTGTTATCTTTTTATAATTATTTTTTTAATGTTTATACTTTTTTCAAATATTATTATTATTATTTTGAAATTTATATCATAAAATCAAGAATTGTTATGGGGGGCGAGTTGGGAATGGGATTAATTGTAAGCGATTGGCCTTGGGCATGGCATTCTTTATTATAATTACTAAAGTTTTATTCTTAGTATGTAATTAGTATCACTATCTCGTGATGCGACTGAGATGTATAACACGAAAGATATAATGATAAAATTTTGTCATGAATTCACGCTTTTAGGGAGGTGTTGATAGTATATGTAACTTTATATATGAAAAAAGAAAGTGTTACGTCATTAATAGCATTCACAGCTTTATATAAAAAAGAAAAATGTCGCAAATCTATGTGTTGCAGTGAAGCCGTTGATAATACTCAAAAGTTTAAAACGTAACGGTTAAAAATATTTAACGTTTATAAAAATAAGCACATAAACATTTGAAATTTAAAAATTTTAAGATAGTAGTAAGAAAAGAAAAAAAATGTAAAAAGATCGAAACCTTAAATAAGTTATGAGAGCTTGTACGTTTGTGTTTCAATAACTTATATATTCTAACACAATTTAAATTTAATTTACATCAAAACATAAATTAAAAATACACGTCATAACAACATATTAAAGGGTTTTTGAAACTCTAAATTTTAACAGAAATATACATATGCTTAAACTTCAAAGGCTTTAACAAAATAAAAAAACCGATTTTGTACTACAAAAGAAGCAAGAAGACAAAGGAAAGTTATGGTAGCATGTGCTATATGGAGTCTAATGTACGGTTAATCTAATATAATATAAGTTGAGTAGACTTTTGACAAAATCCATTTACCGAAAAACTAACAAAAACGGTTACTCTAAAGTCTAAACCAAACCGCCAATACAGTGGAAAAAATAATTAGAAAATCTTCAACCGCCGAACACAATTTATTCATTAATTCATTTCATTTAATTCTTAGTTGCTAAGAATCAATCAATTCAATTGAAATCCTGTTTAAATCAGCCCCAACAAATCATACGTACATCCTCGTGGACTACACTACAATGTCCTACCAAGAGTACTACGAGGCGAAAACGAAAGCAGCCGAAACCGACGTCTTCCTCATGTTTTCCCCACCTTGGTTTAGCTCCTACGAGCGCACTTTGTTGTGGATAACGGGGTTCAAGCCGTCGGTGACATTTAGGTTGGTTAAGGAGTGGATGGGTGATGATTTGGACGAAGAGCAAACACAAGCATGTTTGCATATGAGATTCTTTACCTTCGGCTATGATAATGAATCTGAGCCTATATTCGTCCCGTTTATCACGCGCGCAACGATGTTAACCACTAGTTAGGTCTGAATAAGGAAACATATAAAATAATATATTTTTATCATAGATAAAACTATAGACCAAGTTACAAAATAAGATGAAAGATTTCACCTCCTCATCTTTTTTTTTTTCTTTTTTTTTTTTTTTTTTTTTTTTTTGTGTCGATTTTACACCCATTCAAGAACAAAATGTGGATTGCACCAAGAAACTTCACCAATTTATGTGCGTCCACTCAAAATCTTACCATCAAAGGTCTTCAAACGATATCTGATTGGAACAAGGGTCGTAGTCCATCATAACACCTGAATACCTTTTTCTTGTACCATTTTCCAACAATATCACCATCTCAATTTTTTTTATAAGAATTTCATCATTGGCGACAACTCCAAACCTAGATCCGTAAGAAAGCACAATGAAGATACACATCTCTTATAAAGAATCACCCAAGATATTCATTCTTGCCAATGATCTCTTGATCTGGTGGCCAAGGAGGAGGTGGGAGGCTTTGCCTCTCTTGGAGGTCCAAGGTTCAAACCTTGACATTGGCGAACAATTACTAACTCAATGTACTAACTACTAACCACTAACACAACCGTTCAATAAAAAAAAAAGATGTTCATTCTTAATTTAACTCAGTGATAGGAGTCTAAGCGTAAAAATTGGAGAGCCACACTCTGTTTTGTTTTATTTATTTTTAAATAATAATTAACATTATTTTGTTTTAGATAGAGGGGGTTATAAAAGTTATTTTACACTAACTTAACTAGAAAAATTAACATTCATTTATGTTAGAGACTAAAGCTGCAACACTTTCTAAAACTTTTACACTTTCTATGCAATTTATAAATTTTGAAGATCATGCATATAATTCGACTAAACCAGACCATAACCATTTATGTAAATGATTCCTGATTTCATTTAAAAATTCTTTGACTCTTACAAATCCTGTAACAATACCCTCTTCTTTTGGTTACCTATTAATTAGGTTTTATTCAATAAAGTTAAATGCAAGAGACAAACAAGTTTTCCATATACAATATATTAATAAATACTTATCTAATAATACAATTTTGATAAGTAACTTTTCCAGTAACACTAGATAGATAGAGTGTTGCGGGGTACTTGTACAACTCCTCATAAATGCAATCTATCCTATTCTAGTGCATGTGCCCAACTGAAAGACATTTTGACAGGTATGTTTTGCATCCTCATTACTTAACTTGAAAATACAATCTATCTAATATTTCATTCTAAATTAATGAAAATAAAATTATTGCAACTCATCTAATTTTTTTTCCGCATGTTTCTAAGATTTACATGGTGAAACTGACATTCAGATGTTAAAAAAAATATAGTTTATACTTCTAAAACAAAATAATGTTTTGTAAGTGTAGTCTTATTTATAATATCCACATAGGCTCGTAGCTTTTGGTACCAAATACTCGTACTGACATCTATACTGTACCAAATCAGTACCGACTGAACCAAACTGCTACCAATACTCAATTTTACATAAAATCGGGATCGGTACTAGGCGGCGCCGATACCGGTGTATAACAAAAAGTACCATTCGGCACCGAGTATTGAAAAATTGTTTTTTTCTTTTTTTCTACCATTCGGCACCTATGCTCACTGAAGTAGTAGTAGTAGTAGAGGTCCATGATAGACACACTCTAAGTATGCCTTTAGCCTCTGTCTATGTGACACCCTACACATTTCCCACATCGGCCGTGGACAGGAGAGATTCTTGGTTCATAAGTAATGTCTGGTCTCTAATATCACCAACGCGTTTTGGGCGTATTGGTTGTGGATGAGAGGAGAACTCCACAGTTAAGCGTGCTCAGGTGGGAGCAATCCAGGGATGGGTGACCTCCCTGGGAAGTTTTCAACTGGGCAACCAAAAGCAAATCCGTGAGCTCCTCGTGGGCAAAGCGGACAATATTGGTGGTACGAGAGGCCAGGTGTTAAAGTCTATTTAAAGATGCCTTAGACATTTAGATTTAGTCTTAGTATTTTTATCTCCTAGTATTACAGCTTTATGTGTACTAATGTAATTTGTTTTGCGTTTTGACGTGCACATGTTTTATGGATATACAATACTCGTTTTGTGAGCCGGAGGTCTCTCTGATAGCAGTTTTCTATCCTTCGAGGTAAGGGTAAGACTTAATTTTATCTCACACTTCCTAGATCCCACTAGGGATTTTATTGAGTATATTTGTTTGCTTAGATTAATTACAAAAACACACTATTGATTAAGTTAGATTAATTACAAACACACACTTTAGTTAACAATTTAAATAAATTAAATCTTAAACGTACACACTACTCACAAACACATACACATGCATACACACATGTAATTGTTAAAATTAATGACCATGAAAACAGGGCGTAACATAAGTCCATCACACCACAACACTCACCCTCTCTATCATATATACCGATTTTAGTGTTTATCCCTGCATTAACAAAACCGTTGAATAAAACGAGTAAAGCCACCAGATCGTTACCTTGATTGTGTCTTAATTTCTTAATTTAACACCCTTATCTCCTATCAGAAAAATTCCCAATTCTCCCTTTGGTGCTTCGACTCTCGCATAAAGTTCTTGCTTCGACAATTCAAAAGTCGGAGAAGGTTTTTTACTAATGAATCGATAGTCAAACTCATTCCATACAGTATCTTTTACTCTATCAAAGCGGCGGATTTCTAAATTTTCATAGGGCCCTCCCGGAATTCCTTCTAAGGCCTGTTGAATAATTTTTATGGATTCTGTCATTTCACTGATTCGTACTAAATAACGAGCTAATGAATCCCCCTCTTTTTGCCATTGGACTTTTTGCATCTAGTGTTTGATTATGCCTTGATTTTGCGATTCAACCCCATCACTTTTCTTTGTAATCTATGCAATATGGTGTTCAAATTGGGAAGACAAGACATTTAAAATCCCTTGTAATATTATTATCTATATTATATCTATATAAGATAAGACACTTAAACTCCCTTGTAACATTATTATTTTATTATATCAATGTAAGATAAGACACTTAAAAGCAATCCCTTGTAGTTGTAGCTTGTGTGATATGATAAGGTAAATGAAGAAATAATTAGAGAAGACAAGCGTGGGCATTGTTTGGGCCGTGCGACAGTATGCAAGTATTGGGTATAATTAAGCCACGTGGAAATAATATTAATTCATGAGCGTTATCTTTCCAACCAATCAACGTACCAACCAACCACTTGTATTATCTCATCCTTTTCTATTTCCATTTCCATTTCCATTTCTATACCAAACATATTTTTCCATTTCTTCACACACACACACACACACACACACTACCTTCTCCTATTTGCTTTAGTTTATTTACACCTTTCTTTCCATTCATCTTTCAACTCAGATCAATTTACAACTTCTAATGCATAAAGCACAAGTTAGCACAGGTATGTGCTTCTGAATTTCAAGGTTATCACTCTGGAAAGTACATGTACCTTCTATTTTTGGAAAGCTTTTAATTTATTCTCTAATTATACATATATGTATATGTATATGTGATCTTCTTTTATCTGAATGAAACTATTTTATTAATTGGTGAGTGCGTATAACTTCTAATATTTAACAATTCACTTTAAGTTATGTATGTATTTGGTTGGTTAATGAAATGATTCATACATATTTAATGTATTTATGAAAATATACCATACGAAAATACCAGTGAGTTAATTTAATAATCACGTGATAATTAAGAAATGAAAAGCTATTCTTTAACCTGAAACGAATAGAAAAGTAGTTAAGAATTGTTTATGTAATTGAAGTAACATAATAAAATAAGATCTAGACCTGTACTAAAAAAAGATTTAAAAAATGATTCAACCACTACTTAATTAATTATTTTATTTATAAAAATAAAAGAAGCATGGGATTCATTGTTTTTACAACTGTAACGCGTATTCGTATAGTTTTTTTTATTCGTATAGTTGAAAGTCAATATTTATGGGTTCATACTTTCTTTTAAAACAAATTAACTATCATAATTATTGTTCAGATCATAATGTCAAAGGTTAAAGTACATTTAATCCTCAATTTAGTTTTTCTTAAATCACCGAAATCTTTATCTTTATATTATAATAAAAGAGTAACTAACGGGGACACGTGTCAGCATCACATTCATCCTTATCATAATTTTCTCGCTTCTCTCTCCTACTTAATAGTTACTATAATTACTAATAATATTATTTATAGACTAAAAATATTTTTTAATAAATTAAGAAAGGAATCTTTCAATATTATTTATAAAGAAATAAATTTTTATAAAATAATCTTTTTTTAAAAACATCAAACTTTTTTAAAAATATAAAATATTTTAAAAATCAATATTTTTAAAAAGTAAAATTTTTATAAATAAAAAATAATTATAAATAAATTTTATAAAACCTTTTGTTTTGAAACAAAATATTTAGTTTTTTTAAACAAAAAAAGTTTAAAAACTTGATATCATTATTTTGTTACCTATAGTCCTTATACATAATTTCAACCGTATTTTATCTTAAAATATCGTTTTATAATTAACAAAATTTTATTTTATTTAATATTTTATATATTCAACCCGTGTAATACACGGGTTATTAAGCTAGTCAAATATATATGGCAATAACTTGTCTCAAAGGTCTTTTTCATCAGAAAAGGATATGATATTAATATTTTGTTATTTAAAAAATAGCATTTGCTTATCAATAAGAAATTAATTAAATTATATATTCAAACGCATATAATCACGTTGTAAATTGTCGTTTTGTTTGTGTATATAAGGTTTGGTTTTATTTGTATACTCTTGTATTAATAAAATAGTATTTTATTAATATATAAATATTTTAATTTCAAAACAGAAAAGATAATTATGCGTTCAAAGTTGTTCATCTATAGTCACTGAGTTCAAAATCAGTTAACAAACTGTTTTATCGATTGATGTCATCAAAAAACGTATAGGTGGACATAAGTGATCAAAGCTTAAAAATTGTGGCATTGGAGAAAGAGTACAAATAACAAACGGATGGCATTGGACAAAGATCCTAATGAAAACAAGCCTCCAACGGCTAGAATCACTCCACCTGAAGATGATGAATTCGAGACGGTGGAATGGCCTTTAGGGGCGAGGGGATCAAGCATAACTGGAGACGAGGGGATAAGCAGGAGGAGCTCATGGAGGTCGTCGAAAGGTGGCTCATTTTCATCTGATCAGCCACGAGTTTCACAAGAGTTGAAAGATGCTCTGGAGACTCTTCAACAGACGTTTGTTGTTTCAGACGCCACAAAGCCCGACTGCCCCATCATGTATGCTAGCAGCGGATTCTTTACGATGACCGGCTATTCTTCCAAAGAAGTCATTGGTAGAAACTGGTAAGTCTACTTTTAATGAATAGAGGTACGTTTAGCATATCCCTTTAAGAAATTATTCGAGGTTTGTAATAGTAAAGATATGGTGGTGGGTGCAGTCGGTTTCTGCAAGGGAAGGATACGGATCAGAATGAGGTGGATAAAATACGGCATGCGGTGAAAACAGGAAGCAGTTACTGTGGCAGGCTCTACAATTACAAGAAGGATGGCACTCCTTTCTGGAATCTACTCACCATTACTCCTATCAAAGATGAAAATGGAAAGACCATCAAATTCATTGGGTAATTTTAATTTTTAATACGTCGTCTTCTGTTTTACCCTTTTTGTGATACGCGTTATAATTGCGTTTAGGGATGGTAATGGGTAGGGTTTTGGTAATCGTAGTCCCATATAAGTTTGGGACCCATTAGTCATAACCCAGCCAGTATTATTGTGGGTGTATAGGTATATATCCACTTATGACTAATGTAGCTAAAAAAATTACTCATTAGGGTTCCCTTTACCAGAAACCTACCCAATCTTAAACTTTCCCAAAAAACAATTGAAACCTAGTATGCTCATGTAAACTTGTAAAAATTCTATATTAATAATAATTTGAAGTTTCAAACAATTTTATTGAAATATCATTTATTAAGTTTTTAGATGAAATAATATATTAGTGTATTTGGTTTTTGCGATGGTAAACTATATGCTATCAGTTTTAGGTAATTGGACTGGTATTACCTAACATCACACACGTCCCAACCCGTGAAATTTTTATAATTAATCCCATAACTAATACATGTCATTACCCGTCACAAACATATCAGGTTTCTGGTCGAGTTTGAAATATCATTTATTAAGTTTTTAGATGAAATAATATATTAGTGTATCCCGTAACTAAATGTGCTACTCTGGTTACATTTTGGGTTTTATGGTTATTGTTAATTGTTGGAATTTGCATAATCAAGTTATTTGTGTATTTAGTGGTGTTCTGGACACTTTAATAACATTCCCCATAATCTAAAACCTCAAACAAACACTAAGGGGTTGTTTCGGTACTTATTAGCAAAGTGATTAATGTCAACATTTTTTTTATAATCAACTTATTATTTACAGTTAGGTAATTCAGTTATACAAGTAAAACAATTTGTATCACAGTTAACTTGGGATATGTAATGATTATTGGTGACATGCTTGAATTACACAGAATGCAAGTAGAAGTCAGCAAATACACAGAAGGTGTGAATGACAAGGAACTGAGACCAAATGGATTGCCAAAGTCACTTATTCGCTATGATGGTAAGTAGACTCATGTTGCTTCTGCCTGCATACCATGGGATAACATGTAAACTTTTTTTTTTTTAAAAAGTGTCGATTTTGATCATGACCAGCTCGTCAGAAGGAAACAGCACTAGGTTCCATAGTGGAGGTTGTGCAGACTGTTGAGCGTCCTCGTTCTCAAATACAGTCTAGTAAAACAGAAATTCAGGAGAAGATCCTTGAATCCTCGGTTGCTGATTCAGCAGAAAAAATGAGCCTAAATACACCTGGAAGAGAAACGCCCGTCTTTGATCCTAAAGGCAATTTGTCTAATACAAAATCCAGGAAATCAATCCGCAGCTCCTTAACCGGGTGAGTGCTTATTTATCTGCAGATGTCACCTGTCTTATTGTGACTTCCTAGTCAACTTTTTAGTAATCAGAAGTTACCAAATATAAAGATTTCATTATATTATTGTTACATCTTCAAACAGCAGAAGCACGTCTGTATGCTATTACTTACAATCTTTCTATTATAGCTGATTATCTGATTATGATTATAAATATCACATAATCATTTATTTCTGGATTAGTTTAAGTTTTGTGTGAAACATGTGTGTTGCACAGGACCAAAGGAAGGTCTTCGACCCACGAGCGTCAACCAAGTATAGAGCCAGAGGAGTTGATGACAAAAGATGTAGTTCGCACTGATAGCTGGGATCATGCACAAAGAGTGAGGGACGTGCGTCAAGGAATAGACTTAGCAACTACGCTCGAACGTATTGAAAAGAATTTTGTTATAACAGATCCTAGGCTCCCTGATAACCCAATTGTAAGAAGATGATTGAACATTTCTTTTTCTTTTATGTACTTGCTTTTTACTCTTTTGAGTAGTAGTAAATTCAACGTGTTTACTTACGAATGGGCCCATTTTGGTTACTTCTAACGTAAAGAGGTCAAATAAAAATAATATCTGAAAAGAAACATGTCAATTGGGCAGAATGGGTCAAATGGGTAGAAGGTCGCCCAAAGTGCATTTTGAATGCATACAACCTCCTACATCTCCGTATTCAAGATTTTGATTGTTATTGTAATAACTTTTTGTCTTAATCTTATTTAATGCATTAATGCTTAATCAGAAATCTACAAAGATGGATAAAAAGACATTTTTGGGTCAAGCCAACCCGAGCTAAAAATAACATGTTTTGACCGGTTACACAACCGTCTAGACACCTTTAATTCTTACTAATCTCCTGTATAGTCTCTACACTACACGATTGTGTTTAAAACTATTGCCCTTAATAAGATGCACCATATATATGACCTCTAGATCTCTACCCAATATGCAGATTTTCGCATCAGATAGCTTTCTTGAGTTGACTGAGTTTACACGTGAAGAAATTTTGGGCCGAAACTGCCGGTATGAGGCTTCACTTTCATGACGCTTTTTGATATGAAAACATGCCCATATCCTCTTGCTCCCTATTTTTGAGATTTATTTCTGTAGCATACATTGATAATGATCATAATGTACTTTGAATAGATTTCTGCAAGGACCTGAAACAGATCAAGAAACAGTTGATAAAATAAGAACTGCTATCAGAGAACAAAGGGAAATCACTGTGCAGTTAATTAACTATACAAAGAGTGGTGAGCTATGCCTTCAGCATTTCATTTTTCTTATTTCTGAAACTGTGGTGCTACACAATTGGGTTCATGCAAATTATTTATATTGTCTTTTTGTACTGTGTAACAGGGAAGAAGTTCTGGAATTTATTCCACTTGCAACCTATGCGCGACCAAAAGGTATAAGTACAAGAATTTATGTATAGGTGCTTTTCCTTTATGGATTTTGGGACATTCTAATGCTTTTAACATTCAGGGAGAACTTCAATACTTTATCGGTGTCCAACTAGATGGAAGTGGTCACGTGGAACCACTAAGGAATCGCCTTTCAGACACCACAGAGAAAGAAAGTGCTAAGTTGGTATATTTCTTTTAGCTAGTTATACACTTTTTTTGCCTCTTAAAATGGAAAAATAAAAAAAAAGAGTTTGAATGATGTGATTTTGTCAAGAAGCGTAACGCTTTTACATTTTTGACCAGGTAAAGGCTACTGCAGAAAATGTTAATGAAGCGGTTCGAGAACTTCCTGATGCCAACTTGGTAAGGTACTCGTCTTTCCTTGGTGTTCTACTTGATAATTCTTGTTTGTTCTTACTTGTTTATAACATTGTAGCCTAAAATACTTTATACAAAATTGTATATCATTAGTGACTTCAGTGAATTGCATCTCAAATAGACAATTTTATTTTCCCGTTTCATGTTTTGAGAAGAAAGCTCTACTATTCTATTAAGAAATATATGCTATCATTTTCTTTTTAGTATAACACAAAATCACATGTAATCTTTTGTTTTCTTTACTTTAATATACACTTTTACTTATGAATTCTTTTGTCCCACTTCAGAGGCCAGAGGACTTGTGGGCTATCCACTCTCAACCTGTCTTTCCTAGGCCTCACAAGAAGTACAATTCTTCTTGGAAAGCAATACAAAAGGTAACGGTTCTTGAATTATTTTATAAATTTGCAGTGTCCATAAGCTTTATATTTCATCAGATTATTACAGCCTTCCTTCTGGTACCCTTTCTTTGCAGATCACTGCAAGTGGTGAAATAATTGGCCTTGATCATTTTAAGCCTATCAGGCCTTTGGGAAGTGGAGATACCGGCAGGTACATCTTCTGATTCTGTTTATTGATTTTTCTAATTTCGTTTTTTCCTTTTAATATTATTCACAATGATCTTTGTCAATCTGCCACCCCTAGTTCTTGAGTAATGTTTAGTAGCTGATCATTATGTTTGTTGCAATGTCCATTTGATTGAATATGTTTAACTCCTTTAGATAAATGGGTTAAACCGGTCGCCTTTGGGTTACACAATTTTAAGTTTGTTGGTCGTGTTTAGGTTCAATGATTTAACCTGCCATCCTGAATTCTGTCGTTTGTCAATCTGCCAGCCTGACATGATTGCCACCACTAGTTCTTGAGTACTGTTTTAAAGCTCACTGTTATGTTGGTTGCAGTGTCCATTTGGTTGAACTAAAAGGTACCGGCGAACTTTTTGCCATGAAGGCAATGGATAAATCAGTAATGTTGAACCGCAACAAGGTATGCTCATCAAAATCCATCCTTATTTTTTACATGCTTGTTGTTAGTTATAATAATAAATTGTCATGTAAATGGCAGGTTCATCGAGCATGTACTGAAAGGGAGATAATTGCACTACTGGACCACCCTTTCCTCCCGACACTATACACTTCTTTTCAGGTCTCAAATTTCCCTCTTTCGAAACTATTTATTATAATAAAGGAGTATCTTATAATATTAGCTTTTATTTTTAGCAAAAGATCCATGAATATGGGTGCATTTATAAAAATGACTGTATATATTAATGCTTCCATGTAGGTTGGATTGTTACAGCTATACTAACGCGCTTTTGTTTCCACAGACTCCAACGCATGTTTGCTTGATAACAGACTTTTGCCCCGGAGGGGAGTTGTTTGATCTACTTGACAAACAACCGATGAAATTAGTCAGTGAAGAGTCTGCAAGGTTCTTTTTGTAAAATTTCTAAAATATAATGGTGACCTTTGTATTTCTTTATAAAAACTACTTAAAAATTGTGTAAATGATAAAAATATGTTAAAAAATTTATCAGTTTTTAATGTACTTGAACTCATTCTTTCTGTTTGCAGGTTTTATGCAGCTGAGGTTGTAATCGGCTTAGAGTATCTCCACTGTTTAGGTATCTCTTGATTTCAACATGGACTACATACATTCTGCATTGAATCATTCATTAACAAACTTTCAAGGTCAAACAGGAGGTCAACGTATGGTTCTTTACGTAAGATCTTGTCTTTTGCAGGTATCATATATAGGGACTTGAAACCGGAGAACATACTACTTCAGACAGACGGGCATGTTGTATTGAGCGACTTTGATCTATCATTTAGGACTCAATGTAAACCTCAAGTATGTCTATATTTCCTTGATGTTTAAAACAATATTATTCTTCCATGTGAAGTAGTCGCCTTATGCTATAATATTGCAGGTCATAAAGCATCCTCGGCCTAAAAGAAGATCTAGGAGCCAACCCCCACCCACATTTTTCGCTGAACCATATACTCAATCGAATTCATTTGTTGGCACAGAAGAATACATTGCTCCGGTATGTTTAATGTATTATGGTTTATAAAGTAAGAATATTCCATCAACTTTTAGTTTATGATATCATGAGATATTTGACTTGCATATGACAATATTGCAGGAAATAATAACAGGAGCTGGCCACACCAGTGCTATTGACTGGTGGGCTGTTGGTAAGCTTGTTTATTCTCACGCGTCATCAACCTTTCAAGTATTATAGCTTTTTCTATATCTTCTTTCAGGTATTTTGATATATGAGATGCTTTATGGTCGTACGCCATTTAGAGGAAAGAATAGGCAGAAGACATTTGCAAATATATTGCATAAGGACCTAACATTTCCAAGTAGCATTCCGGTAAAAATTTGATCTCTAGTCGAACCATTTACTTATGAAAGGAATTGGGTCGTGTTTCATCTCAAACAGGTCAAATTAAAAATTAAATAAGGAACATGCCAAATTGATTTGATGGGTTGAAGGTTATAGAAACCAGAAAGTCTATTTTTAATACATACAACCTCCTAATGGATTTACTCAAAGATCTACATTATTATTGTAATTGTTTGTTTTTATAATCATAATCTACAAATTAATTGTCTAAAAAGATGGACAGAAGACTGTATCAGGTTAAGTCAACCCAACTGGACTCAGCAGGGTCCAACACACTTGTTTTGACCCTTCACCCAACCTTCCTGACCCGCCCATCTTTCCACCTCTATTCTTAACTTTTAATCTGACCCACTTTGCACATTATTTACTTTTTAAAATTTTTGTGCAATGGATGGATGCTCAGGTAAGTCTTGCTGCAAGACAGCTGATTAATGCATTGTTGAACAGAGACCCTGCAACCCGGTTAGGATCAAGAGGTGGTGCCAGTGAAATAAAAGCGCATGCATTTTTCCGTGGAATAAACTGGGCTTTGATCCGCTCCATGGTACGTACTCTTGGTTGTCTTTCAAGAAAAAGAACTTGAGATGGCCATTTCAACCCATTTACTTATGAATAGGTTTAATTCAAATCATGTTTTATATGTTTCTTTGAACAACAAACTCACACTTCTACATACTCGACACCTATAGATGGGACATGAACCCTCAACACTTTGTGAGGGGCACCTTAAATACACTTAGGATAACATTATTGATAAAATCTTTAGCTCTTGTGATTATATTTGATACTAATTAACAAATTTTGGACAAGCGTTTCGGGTCAGCCCAACCTGGTTTGTAGTACCAAACGAAGTATGTTACCTATCTAGTGCATATTGTCACCTCTAGAACAACCCTTTACTAGTGAACATGATTATCTACCATAGTAATTAATGTGCCTTCCGTGCAGAGCCCACCACCGCTAGATGCACCTCTTGAGTTAATAACGACAGATCCGAATGCAAAAGATGTACAGTGGGATGATGGCGCCATGCTAGATAACTCTCTGGATGTATTCTAAAGGTTTATTTCCACATTTATACAACTTCTCTTTCTTTGTTTTTATATCAACCATTACTTTATGTCGTATGATTCGTGTGACACTGTTCTTTTTCTGTTCATGCTATTTGTTGAACATTAGTATTTTGGATTTTCAGCTGCAGAGAAGTTAACTGTAAATCACGAATAAGAAAACATCCTTCCTCTTGCTTGTTCGTCGTCTCTATTCTCTTGTATATGACAAGTCAGCCTTTCAGAGTGTACAAAGGACATACCATGCTCCATAGGTTTGATGTTCTCTTGCTGCTATCAGGCTTTTATGCATTCACTTTTTACGTAGCTGCAAGTCTTGGCGGTTTCTGAATTTCTTCTCATTCATTTTCTCGAGCGAAGAATGTTAGTTATGTAATTCTTGTAACTACTTCATATCAAGTGTCATAAACCAATACATGCATTAGTAAGTAATGAATACAAGTGATGTGAATAAGCATAGATCATTTCCATCGCTTTTGTGGTAGCCATCCGTTTCACGAGATGTTGTGTAGGAATTAGAAATTTATGCATTACATATCATATGGAATCAATGTTTGTTGCTCTAGCTAATACAAGTTTAAACGAATTTTCAAATTTGCGTGATTGCTAATAACCACCAAATCGGACACACCCGATTGCTAATTGGAGAGCACAGTTGAAAAAATATAACATATTAAAATCATTAGGTTTTATTAATATTTTATATATAACATGTCATTAGCCATTATAAGTAATTAAAATTTAAGAAATTATAAATAACAAATAATAAAAATAAAAAGTTATAAAATTATATTTTAAAATAAGATATAATTGAAATCTTGCAATTTAGTATGTTTTAATACTTTCTTAGAATAAGAATATTTATATTTTCAATATTTAATTATTTTATTTACTTATTTATAATCATTTTCATTTAATAGAAGAAAAAAGCTGAAAACAAAAACTTAAATTTCACCAGAAGTTGTCACATGTCTTCACAAAACTTTTTTTTATTATATAGTATAGAAAATAGATACGTGAGTGGGACTCACGTTTGCTTCTTATGTGGCAAAAAGGAAATGGATAATGTTGGCCGCTTCATCTGATTACCTCATACGTGAATGGTTTTTATGCATCACTTATCTTCTCTTAACACTAGTAACGGCTGCACCTTGACTCCCAACTTGACGTTATCCCTATCTTGGCATACGTTGATAGGGTTAAAGCTAGAGAGGAGAAATATATAGAGAAGGAAGATTAATTCAAATTCAACTTTGATTTTACTGATACGTATACACAGATTAAATAGCCACCAAATTACATTGAACACCCACTAACCAACCATAATGACCAAATCAAGTATTATAGTTTTTTAATTAAGCATTTCATTTTTTCTAATATGATGTTTTTAACATTTTTAATTAAAAAATGACTTGAATTGTTTTAAGAAAAAGATGAGAATCCCCTCCCTTTTAGAGCTTTAGAAAAAAAATAGGTTATCACATTATGATTTTTGTTTCTTAGTTTTTGGTTGTAAAAAGTGGTCATTACAGATTCCGTTGGAATAATTAGATGTTTTATAAGATAGAGTAATTTTACTTTGCATGTGAAAATGGGTCCTATTACTACTCTTGAATCATTAATTATAAGAAATATTACGGTTGTCTCTCTTGTATATAAAAAGTGTTGGAGATCTCAATGAATATGTGGAACACTTATTGATAACTTATCCGCTTCCTGATTTAGTATGATCCAATGATCCAACATTAGTCAATGGCGTAAGACGCACCCCCACCATCAATTTATTAATTTGACCTTTTGTAATAAGGACTTGATGGAGATGCATAAATGAGCCTCAGGGGATGGCATTAGGAAGAAAGTGATAAATGACATCATCCGTATTACATATTGGTATGTATGAAAGTCGAGGAATGAGCTTACATTTAATCAAAAGAATGTATGCCTTTTTGGATTGTGGAAGATCTTAAGGTGTTAGGCTCATTATGGGTTAAATCCAAAATGACAGGAAGAGCTTCGGAGTGGTCGATAGGGAATCTTTTTGATGGAGTAAATTGAGTTTTGCATGGTTTATTTATGTTTTGAGGGTAGGTCTTGAAGCAACTGGTAAGGTTGTTGTTTTGTGCCTTGAGGTCATGAAAACAGCCTCTAGCACAAAATTACAGGGTAATGCTGCGTATATAAGATCGCTTTACGATCCAACCCCTCCCCAGACACTGCGCAAAACGAAAGCTAAGTCAAGCACCGAATACACCCTTTATATGATTTATCTATGCTTTGTATTGTTGAGATTGTTTTGCGTTTCCCTTGTATATTTAAAGTTTTTAGTCTCTTGCTAGCCCGTTATCAGTCTTCTTTTAATAAAATCCTAGCCGCTAGGATCTTAAAAAGATAGTTTTTGTTTCCTTTCTTAAAAAACACCAGCACTTTAAGACATTTAAAATCCCGTGTAGCTTGCACGTGTGACATGATAAAAATGAAGAAACAATTTGAGAAGTGATGCGTGGGCATTGTTTGAGCCGTACGGCAGCATACAAGTATTGGGTGTCATTAAGCCACGTGGATATATTAATTCATAAGCGTTATCTTTTCAATCAAAAAACCAACCAACCACTTGAATCATCTCATCCATTTCCATTTCTAAACCAAACAAGATTTCCATTTCTTCACACACAAATCTGCTAGTACTGATTGTTTTAGTTAATTTACGTTCATCTTTCCACTAAGATCAATTTACAACTTCTAATGCATAAAGCACAAGATGTTACAGGTATGTGCTTGTGAATTCCAAGATTAATCCTCTGGAAATTACAACCATCTCTATTTTTGGAAAGCTTTTAATCGATGCTCTAGTTATATTATACATCTATTTTTGGGATTAAACTATTAAAGTACAACAATTAAATATTTAAAAACTGTTTTATTATTGGATGATTACGCAATGGGTGTTTGGTGGTTTTATTTATTTGTAATCATGTGTTCGCTGGTCCATTGGGATAATTTATTAATATTTAATGATTTGTATCTGTAGATGTAAACGTAGAGTGAGTTAATTTGGTAATCACTAAATAATTAGGAATTAAGGAATTATTATTTAATGTTTGATTACGAAACAAATAGGAAAATAAGATCTAAACCATCTACAATTCATATAAATATTTTTAATCTAATGTCTGAATGTGGGAATTTATATTGTTGTTAGTGATTGATTCATATAAATTATTAATAAATGGAACATGGAATTCAATATACGCTTATCGTTGAACCAAACAGGTTTATATGTTGACTCAATTATTTTTTAAAAATTATTTTATGTTAAAACTAAAAATTTAAAAAGAGAAATATTTATCAAGTTTTGTTGTATCAACCATTATAAGATGGCCTAGTGGTAACTCGTTTAAAATGTTTTTCAAATAAACCCTGGTTCAAACATTTCATGCGTAAACATTCAATCGTTAATAAATAAATGTTGAAGTAGTTTAACTGTATAAATTTATTTTTTTAGACGTAAATTTATAAAATTAAAGCAAAAGTATACAACAAGTCGAAATCTTTTTAGTGAAACGTGTCATGTCGTATCAACTTGCCAATTCACAAGATGTGTTCAGGTTCATTTGTTCAATTGTTCGATGACATTTTTGATTTCATATCATTTTGAAGATTGTATAAAATTTTCAAGTTCATATCTGGTATGACCCGCCAACATGTAAACATAACTCGTATCATCATTGTTGTTTTGTGAATAATTTGAAGTTGTTTATAGTCACTATGTTCAAAATCAGTAATAAAACTGTTTTCTCAATTGATATCATGAACATATATATAGGTGAAGGGGATCAGTGAAGCTTAAAATCTGTGATTAATGGAAATACCTTATGCTGGATCAAGCACAAAGAACACACATAACATACGGATGGCATTCGACAAAGATCCTAATGAAAACAAGCCTCCAGTAGCTAGAATCACTCCACCTGAAGATGACGAATTTGAGACGGTGGAATGGCCTGGAGGGGTTAGGGGATCAAGTATAACCGGAGACGAGGGGATAAGCAGGAGGAGCTCATGGAGGTCGTCGAAAGATGGCTCATTTTCATCTGATCAGCCACGAGTTTCACAAGAGTTGAAAGATGCTCTGGAGACCCTTCAACAGACGTTCGTTGTTTCAGACGCCACAAAGCCCGACTGCCCCATCATGTATGCTAGCAGCGGCTTCTTTACGATGACTGGCTATTCTTCCAAAGAAGTCATTGGTAGAAACTGGTAAGTCTACTTTTAATGAATAGAGGTACGTTTAGCATATCCCTTTAAGAAATTATTCGAGGTTTCTGGAAGTAAAGATATGGTGGTGGGTGCAGTCGGTTTTTGCAGGGGAAGGATACGGATCAGAATGAGGTGGATAAAATACGGCATGCGGTGAAAACAGGAAGCAGTTACTGTGGTAGGCTCTACAACTACAAGAAGGATGGCACTCCTTTCTGGAATCTACTCACCATTACTCCTATCAAAGATGAAAATGGAAAGACCATCAAGTTCATTGGGTAATTTTAGTTTATCTTCTTCTGTTTTACTCTGAATGTGAATTGCTTTCTAACTGGGATATGTAATGATTATTGGCGACCTGCTTGAATCGCGCAGAATGCAAGTAGAAGTTAGCAAATACACAGAAGGTGTGAATGAAAAAGAACTGAGACCAAATGGATTGCCAAAGTCGCTCATACGCTATGATGGTAAGTAGACCCATGTTGCTTTCGCCCGCATACCATGGGATAACATGTAAACTTTTTTTTTAAAAAGCTCGATTTTGATCATGACCAGCTCGTCAAAAGGAAACAGCACTAGGTTCCATAGTGGAGGTTGTGCAGACTGTTGAGCGTCCTCGTTCTCAAAGGCACTCTAGCAAACTAGAAATTCAGGAGAAGATCATTGAAACCTCGGTTGCTGACTCAGCAGAAAAAATGAGCCTAAATACACCTGGAAGAGAAACGCCCGTCTTTGATCCTAAAGGCAGTTTGTCGAATACAAAATCTAGGAAATCAATCCGTAGTTCCTTAACCGGGTGAGTGTTTATTTATCTGCTGCTGTCACTTGTGTTACTTGTGATTTCTCAATTATCAAATTTTAATAATCAGAAGTTAGCAAACATTAAACATCTTAATATATTATTATTACATCTTCAAACAGTAGAAGCACATTCAAATGCTATTATCTACAATCTGTACTATTGTAGCTTATGAACTGCTTTGATTATTAAATATCACATAATCATTTCAATTCTGGATTAGTTTAAGTTTTAAGTGAAAAATGTTTCAACCTACACAGGACCAAAGGAAGGTCTTCGACTCACGAGTATCAACCAAGCGTTGAGCCAGTGGAGTTAATGACAAAAGATGTGGCTCGCGCCGACAGCTGGGATCGTGCACAAAGAGTGAGGGACATGCGTCAAGGAATAGACTTAGCAACTACACTCGAACGTATTGAGAAGAATTTTGTTATAACAGATCCTAGGCTCCCTGATAACCCCATTGTAAGAAGATGATTAAACATTTCCTTTTCTTTCATATACTCCTTTCTACTCTTGTGAGACGTATCAATTCGTGTTTAATTACGAATTGCCCCATTTGTTACTTTTAACCTTAAAGAGGTCAAATAAATGTAATATCTGAAAAGGGAACTTGTCATGTGGACAGAATGGCTCAAATGCGTTGAAAGTCACCTAATTAATGCTTACAATCTCCTACATTAGTACATTACCAATATTAAAGATTTTGATCGTTATAACAAAGATTTTGTTTAGTAATCTTATCAAGGCATTGATAGATAATCAGAAATCTTTAAAAGATGGATAAAAAGACATTTTTGGGTCAACCATCCTTAGTGAGATTCACAATATATATGGAGCTCTGAATCTCTACACGATATGCAGATTTTCGCATCAGATAGCTTCCTTGAGTTGACAGAGTTTACACGTGAGGAAATCTTGGGCAGAAACTGTCGGTATGAGGCTTCTTTTTTCATGATGCTTTTTAATATCCCAATCTTAAAGTTTATTTCTGTAGCATACTTTGGTAGTAATCATATGTTACTTGGTACAGGTTTCTGCAAGGACCTGAAACAGACCAAGGAACCGTTGATAAAATACGAGCTGCTATCAGAGAACAAAGGGAAATTACTGTGCAGTTAATTAACTATACAAAGAGCGGTGAGCTACGCCTTCAGCATTTCATTTTTCTTATTTCTGAAACTGTGGTGCTACACAATTGGGTTCATGTGATTAATTTATACTGTCCGTTTTGAACTATGTAACAGGGAAGAAATTCTGGAATTTATTCCACTTGCAACCTATGCGCGACCAAAAGGTAAAGTACAAGAATTTATATATAGGTGCTTTTGCTTTATGGAACTTGGGACATTCTAATGCTTTCAACTTTCAGGGTGAACTTCAATATTTTATCGGTGTTCAACTAGATGGAAGTGGTCACGTGGAACCACTAAGGAATCGCCTTTCAGACACCACGGAGAAAGAAAGTGCTAAGTTGGTATATTTCTTTTAGCTAGTTATACACTTTTTTTGCCTCTTAAAATGAAAAAAAAAGTTTGAATGATGTGATTTTGTCAAGAAGCGTAACGCTTTTACATCTTTGACCAGGTAAAGGCTACTGCAGAAAATGTTAATGAAGCTGTTCGAGAACTTCCTGATGCCAACTTGGTAAGGTACTCGTCTTTCCTTAGTGTTCTACTTTTTCACTCATGTTTATAACATCGTACCTGAAAATAATTTTTTTAAAAGTGTTGGTACTGAAGCCTTGATCAGCTGAGTGTTTGACTCTTTGATTAATTTGAAACTCAAGATTGCAGTACACAAAAAACTAATGTTTGGTGTTAAACATAACGCTACTGCACCTATTTTAAACAACTAAGATGTGCAGAAAACTTTCCCTAAAAAGAAGCTAAACATGATCCATGATCTAGCCCACTACTTAATACTACTAAACATGAAATAAACATATCAATATATTAAAACTAACTACTGACCCATTATCCGTTATCCTGCTGATATGTGACCCATGAACCATGACCAGTGACCAGTGAACAAACCCAATTAATCCAACAAAAATCTCAAAAATAATGTATCATAATTCCCTTGTTGTGCATTGCATTTCAAATCAGTATTTTTTTTTTAATTTGTGTTTTTGTTACTTTAATATACAGTTTTACTTGTTTTTGACTGATGATTGTTTTGTCCCACTTCAGAGGCCAGAGGACTTGTGGGCTATCCACTCTCAACCTGTCTTTCCTAGACCTCACAAGAAGTACAATTCTTCTTGGAAAGCAATACAAAAAGTAACGGTTCTTGAATTATTTTATAAATTTTCAGTGTCCATAAGTTTAATATTTCATCAGATTATTTACAGCCTTCCTTCTGCTACCCTTTCTTTGCAGATCACTGCAGGTGGTGAAATAATTGGCCTTGATCATTTTAAGCCTATCAAGCCTTTGGGAAGTGGAGATACCGGCAGGTGCATCTTCTGATTCTGTTATTGATTTTTCTGATTCTGTTTAGATATTGTTGGCAATGATTTTTCTGGCTCATATTTGGGGTCAATGATTTAACCTGCCAACCTGAAATCCATCATTTGTCAATCTGCCAGCCTGACATGATTGCCACCCCTAGCTGATTATTATGTTGGTTGCAGTGTCCATTTGGTTGAACTGAAAGGTACTGGCGAACTTTTCGCCATGAAGGCAATGGATAAATCAGTAATGCTGAACCGCAACAAGGTATGCTCGTCAAAAACCATTCTTATCTTTATGCAGGTGTTGTTAATTATAATAATAAATTGTCATGTAAATGGCAGGTTCATCGAGCTTGCATTGAAAGGGAGATAATTGCACTACTCGATCACCCTTTCCTCCCTACACTATACACTTCTTTTCAGGTCTCAGATTTCCCTCTTATCATATTAGTATTTTCTAGTTTTTAGTAACAGATCCATGAATATTAAAACTCAACATGAGTGCATTTATAAAATATGATGTTTTTTATATCAGTATTTCGATCTAGGCTGGATTGTTACAAGTATATTAATGTGTCTTTGTTTCCTCAGACTCCAACGCATGTTTGCTTAATAACAGACTTTTGCCCTGGAGGGGAGTTGTTTGCTTTGCTTGACAAACAACCGATGAAATTAGTCAGTGAAGAGTCTGCAAGGTCCTTTTTGTAAAATTTCTAAGATATAATGGTGACCCTTGTATTTCTTTGTATGAACTATTTAAAAATTGTGTGAATGGTAAGAATATGTAAAGAAATTTGAAATTAATTTAATTCAGTCTTTAATGTACTTGTACTTACTCTTACTGTCTGCAGGTTCTATGCTGCTGAGGTTGTAATTGGCTTAGAGTATCTCCACTGTTTAGGTATCTCTTGATTTCATCACTCACTGAATACATTCTGCATTGGATCATTCATGGCTAGCTTATAAGGTCAAACAACAGGTCAACATACAATTCTTTACATAAGATCTTGTCTTTTGCAGGTATCATCTATAGGGACTTGAAGCCGGAAAATATACTACTTCAAACAGACGGGCATGTTGTTTTAAGCGATTTTGATCTATCATTTAGGACTCAATGTAAACCTCAAGTATGTCTTTATTTCATTCGTATTTAAAATCATATTCTTTTATAACGTGAAGTGGGCATATTATAACAGACTCCCCGCTGTCTTCTGATGTTATAATGTTGCAGGTCATGAAGCATCCTCGGCCTAAAAGAAAATCTAAGAGCCAACCCCCACCCACATTTTATGCCGAACCATCTACACAATCGAATTCATTTGTTGGCACAGAAGAATACATTGCTCCGGTATGTTTAATCTATTGTGGTTTATAAAGTAATCACAAAAGAACAATTTTCTTTTAACTTTCAGTTTATGATATCATGAGATATTTGACTTGTATATGACAATATTGCAGGAAATCATAACAGGAGCTGGGCATACCAGTGCTATTGATTGGTGGGCTGTCGGTAAGCTCGTTTATTCTCATGCACCATCAACCTTTCAAATATTATAGTTTTTTTTTCTGTATCTTTTTCAGGTATTTTGATATATGAGATGCTTTATGGTCGTACACCATTTAGAGGAAAGAATAGGCAGAAGACATTCGCAAATATATTGCATAAGGACCTAACATTTCCAAGTAGCATTCCGGTAAAAAATTGATCTCTAGTTGAACCATTTACATATGCAAGAAATTGGGTTGTGTTTGATCTTAAACGGGTCAAATAAATAAAACAAAATGAAGGAACTTGTCAAATTGATTGAACTGGTTGAAGGTCATAGAAACCAGAATGTCTGTATTCGATGCATAAAACCTCATAACTGGTGTACTGCAAGATCTTGATTATTACTGTATTTATTTTCTTTTTTGGTAATTACAATCTACACTTTAATTGATTAAAAACATGGACAGAAGACAGTTTTGGGTCAATCCAACCAGACTCAGCAGGGTTCAACACAAACTTATTATGAACCCCCCTTCACCCAACCTGTTTGACCCGCCCATCATTCCACCTCTATTCTTAACTTCTTATCTGACCTGCTTTGCGCATTATTTACTTCTTTAATTAATTGTGCAATGGATGGATGTTCAGGTAAGTCTTGCTGCAAGACAGCTGATTCATGCCTTGTTGAACAGAGACCCTACCGCCCGTTTAGGATCAAACGGTGGTGCCAGTGAAATAAAAGCGCATGCATTTTTCCGTGGAATAAACTGGCCTTTGATTCGCAGCATGGTATGTACTCTTGGTTTTCTTTTAAGTAAAACCATTTACTAGTGAATGGGTTAATTGACTTAATTCTGATTAACAAACTCTCATTTCTACATTCTCGACACCTATGTCCTAGACGTGACATGAACCCTTGACCACTATTGATAAAATCTTTAGTTCTTGTAATTATATTTGACATTAACTGGAACAAATTTTGAACAAGTGAATAGGGTCAACCCAACCCAACCCGTTTCGTCTAGTACCAAAGGAAAGATGTTACCTATCTAGTGCATTTTGTCACCTCCAGAACAACCCTTTACTGGTGAACATGATTATCTACAATAGTAATTAATGTGCCTTTCGTGCAGAGCCCGCCACCGTTAGATGCACCTCTTGAGTTAATAACAGCAGATCCAAATGCAAAAGATGTACAGTGGGATGATGGTGCCATGGTAGACAACTCTCTGGATGTATCCTAAAGGTTTGTTTCCACATTTAACTAACTTCCCTTTTTTTTAACCGTTACTTTAATTTCATATGCTTCGTCTAAACATTAATATATTCGGCTTTTCAACGGCAGGGAATAAGAAAACATCATTCTCTTGCTTGTTTGCCGTCTCTATTATCCTGTATATGAGAAGTCTGCCTTTCAGAGTGTACAAAGGACATGCCATGCCCCATAGATTTGATGTTTTCATGCTGCTATCCGGCTTTTATGCATTCAGCTTTTACGTAGCTGCAAGTCTTGACGGGTTCTATGTTATTCCTCGTTCACTCTCTCGAGTGAAGAATGTTAATTATGTAATTTTTGTAACTACTTCATATTGAGTGTCATAAAACAACATTTGCATTGGTAAATAACGAATAAAAATGTTGTGAACTAAGTAAAGATCAACTTCATAGCGTTTGTGGTAGCTACCTGTTTCACAAGATGTTGTCTAGAGCATCATGCATTACACTTATATAATATGGGAACAATGTAAAATGTATTAGACTAGATATATTTTGTATTTATTTTATGTGTTGTTATTCTTGTCATTATCTCTTCTTAAGATAGATTATACTTTGTTACGAATGTTGTATTTATACCCCTTTTGTTAATTAACATAGATCATCAAATCATTCCAACTTTTATGGTACCGGAGCAACTCCGCTCTGTGCTCTAATACCTAAAGCCGTCGCTAGCCCTGCCTTCAGTTCCTTAGCCACTATTGTCAAAGCACTCTACATCATAATTCTTATCATTGATCCTCCCTTCTTGTTTTCTTTAACCATGGTTGAAAAGGAGGGGCCTTCCAGCACGCCGTTAGTTCTTCACCTGATTTACACATCGTAACGAACATCCAACAAAAGGTTCGTGTTCTTGATGGGGTGAAAGTCTCTTCCACATCTTGAGTTGGACTTTTCCAACTCCATGCGAAAGGATATAGGTTTTTTTTTCTTCACATGTTGATGGTATGCCATCACCTGTAACGACTGATGTCTCTTGTCACTCCTGGCTTGAAATCTACGCCGATGTCCTTTGATGGATCTACGATACCTTATGCGAAGAACTCCTTGTTCGAGCTCTTGCATCCGAATCAACTACGCATGAGGCATGGACTTGCCTCAAGAACATCTTCCTTACCGAGAACCGATGTCAAGAGTGCCATTACCAAGAAGTGACTTGTCCTTCGATTTGTATGTGGATTGCCTCTTGAATATGATACCATAGCTTCGTATATCAATCAAATTCTACCGACATGTGGATTGCTATGAATATTGATGATAAAAGAGAGAAAAGAAAAGAAGTGGAAAGAAAGAATAAAAAATAGTTGTGTTTCAAAGATTTTTATAGTGGAATAAAATGAAAGGAAAGTAGAAAAATTATGTTTTCGAGTTTAAAGAGAAATGAAAGAAAAATAAATGCTAAAATCAACCCTTTCAAGTTGTAAGAAAATAAAAGAAAGAGAAATGAAAAGAAAGGAAATAAGAGAAAAAAAAAGAAAAGAACAGAAAAGAAAAAAAAATATTTTCTTTCTTTTCTCTCGTTAAATAAACTCGGGAACACAGCATAAACCGCTAGCAAAAAGAGCAACATTGATTATTCTTCCTTGCTCTTACCTCTGTCGATTTCGTCCACCGGTGGATCAGATTTTACACACAGGTTCGATCACGACCACTTGTAGTTTTGAATATATACAAAAGACAAGGGGAATAGAGCGTAATCAAAAGGATGCTATCGCGTTAGAATTCTACTCACCAAGACAAGAAAATTACGCGATCAAATCAGGTGGAACAGCTAAGAGAGTATCAAATTCGATCGAAGCATGATTGGGCCTCCATCTCCTTGTTT
The DNA here is from genome assembly GCA_025506415.1 of Flaveria robusta. Taxonomy (NCBI): domain Eukaryota; kingdom Viridiplantae; phylum Streptophyta; class Magnoliopsida; order Asterales; family Asteraceae; genus Flaveria; species Flaveria robusta. The sequence goes on along the minus strand of CM046469.1, from coordinate 16,649,498 downwards.
TCTCCAAGTTCTAATCTGTATACATCAAGGTAGTATGTCTATTTTGCTATGGTTATGTTGTTTTGCCCATCTCCTTGTTTTCTCCAAGTTCTAATCTGTATACATCAAGGTAGTATGTCTATTTTGCTATGGTTATGTTGTTTCTTATTTTTCAGTTCTGATCTCTATTTTCCTATGGTTTTCTTATTTTGTGATTTTAGATTTCTAGAGGCTTTCTACGTCATGATCATGGTTGTCGATCGTTGAAGATCAGATAAAATAGCTATGTTTTTGTTGTGTTGAAATCCCATAGCTCCATTTTCTTTGTTCTTTCTTTTGTTTGGGTAGATTAGAATATCAATTGAGTAGGGAGTTGATTAGTGGATAACTGGATATTATTGTTTGTTAGTAACTAAACAGATGTAGTTTCATTTTGTTTAGCCACTAGAGGTTAACCGAATGTTAACACCAAATTTAGGTTAAGTGGAATGAAGTTCAACACAAAATGTGGTTAGGTTTACATCTACCACTTTGCCCCAATTGCATATGAGGTTAAGTTTGAGGTGCGTGAAGGTTTTAGGTTAATAGACTATTGAACACCCCTAATACTAATAACTAGCTTAATACCTGTCCGGTGGCCGGGTAGTTTAATGTCATAATAGCAAAAACGAAATCTTTTTTACCATTCTAAGTGAAATTAATCCTTTGAATAAATGCACAACATATTTCACATTTAACTTGTGAGTACACTAAAAGAACCGCAACACAATAAAACTAGTACTAAAACTTGAAAACGTGTTATACTGCTTAAAATGAAAATGTCAGTTAACACTCATGTATGATAGAAAAGGGTTAACATGATGGAATGTTTCGTGAAACACGTACATGATACAATTCTTGAAGTGCTTGGGCTTCTGTATACTCCCCATCACCCTTATATTGCACCATGTTGTTGGTCCGTCATGTGGGTGGACCGGGACTTTTGGTATCCACAATGTTCACCTCACATCTAGATATGCTAGAATCTACCTTTTGTTTGTTACCAACAATAACCCATAATTGTTACATGATAATGAGAAACCTACAAAATTACACATAAAAAAGAAGTTGCGAAAGAGTAAAAACATACATCAAAAGCTTGTAATACCAACTCGTTTAAGTTTAAACTCTCAAAAAACATCTTTAGGTGTAAGATATTTGTCCATCCAGTTACAACCTGAAAGGAATTATGTTATTTTTTATACAGATCAAGCAAGAAATTTTCATTTCAAATTAAATCGGTTTGCTTAATGTCAGTGGCAAAACTTGAACAAACTTATGTGGTGGGGGGACTATAGTCGCGATACCTAAATTAGAGAGGACGAACTCAATACATATAAAATTTAATGACGAAATATGTATAAATTTCTACTTGTTAGCAAAAAAACAGAGTGGTCACCCCCACATATTGGAGTGTTGGTCAATTCCACCACAAACAAATGACCTATATATTCCAGGCCCAATCCACCTTTTCCTAACTTGCTCCCAACCTTATAATGTGGCGATTCCCTTCGATAAACCTAAAAAAATTCAACCAACAAATGATTAAAGAACTTAACTATTACTGTATTAAAATGAATAACTGAAATATTTAAATATCTTGACAGTAAAGACTACAATATAACTTATAGTGTTACATTAGATCAACATTACCCTCATTTATAATCAAATATGAAAAGTACAATTTGTCACAAAATATAGTAATCTACCGATAAATAGCTCTACATTTGTAAGACATAACTTGAGTAAAAATCTTCTAATCAATCATTGTTGACACCTAATATAATCAGGTTTCATACAATCATGTACATTGAGTAATGCCCCGAAACGCATTCCAATCACACATTCTACATTAATGATGATAGAAGTATGTTAATAACCAAATCTTACCTAATAAGTAATGAGCAATAACACATGAATACCATCCAAAAAGAAATAAAATGAAGACCTTTAGTGACGAGATCTCCAATGGTATATAATAATCATCAAATTCATTTACTGTATATAATAAAACTAATTATATTGTTTATCAAAAAGAATGTATTACTTGATTATGAATAATTATCTCAAGTAAAAAGGAAAATTAGAGAACATAAAAGAAAGATAAATAGAAGCCATGACTAAAGAAAGGGAAAAAGACCTCTAAAAATTGTTTAAGAAGCATCCTACTCCTTGAAAGTCGTCACTTCAATAGTATTCATTGGCTAGGCTTGTACAGCTCTAATGGTAAGCAATTTGATAATTCAAATGTTCTTGCTCAATCTCATTCCAGCAAATAACAGGCTACAATCTTGATGTGCTATGATGTTCAAAGTGCAAATTTCAATCTGGAGCATCACAGACAATCATTTTGCGAGTTGTGTAATTGAGTTATTGAGAAAGGCAAAAGAAGAATCACAAATTGTTCTACAAGGGAAAGCATGATGAACTTAGCTAATAGATAAAATAAAAATATACACATACAGGGATAGAGGAAAACCTGCTACTTTTGTGTTTGGAGTTTAGCATTGGGATCCTTCAACTAAGCAAACATATGAGCCTTCAAGTTGTCCTATGCTCATTAAACAACATTCAGATGCTAAAATCTTAAACATTAGAACATGAACTCATGAAAGTCTTAACTTACATCACACAACATAAATCTTTACTATTCAAATCATCACCTCTTAAAATAAAACATAATCTTAAGCAAACATGCAGTCCACGAAAATTAAGTCATTTTTTTTTTACTTTTGAAGTCAAACTATGACCTTGCAAGTTTTAAATTACTAAGGACTTCCCAATTCACTAAACATCAAGGTCTTACCTATTTGTAGCATAAGTCTTGTAGTTTCTACAGAAAGAATTTTATTTCTAATTCAAGTTCTAAATCACTCGAATTGACCCTAATCAAACATAACCACCACATTAAGTATTCAAAAACAACAACACGCATATCACGAGAAGATTACAAAACATCTACGATGGTATTGTAAAATTAACCTTTTCCAGTAGACTCTTTCTATCATCCTCAAAGATCGAAGACTGCAAATGGGAAATCAAACACAACTCTTGTTGAGCATGTATAGATTGCATACGAAATCTATTGAAACAATTTAACTTTACCTAGTTAGCGACTTAATGCTGATCGAGATAGTTAATTTAAGAGTGTACGATGGTCAAATTGTTGTCTTGGTACACCAGGTTGCTTTACATGGTTCCACCATAGAGGAATATAGCGAGTGATGGGTTGAATCAATGGTGGTGCAATGGTGATTCACCGGTGGCGACTCACACATAAGAAAGGGAAAATTGCTTTGATTACTCTCCGAAATTGATCAAGTGAAGCTTGTATCAACCGCAACAATTCAATTTCAGACCTGAATATAAATAATTGAGGCTATCAACCGATTAATTGAATCAAAATTCAATCAAATTTGAGAAATTGTTTCAAATTTCAGTTCTAATTGATGCTAACAAATATTTGATTTAATTTAATCCATAATGAAGTGAAATGTAGGGGAAGAAGATACATACGTCATTAAGTTGTTGGCTTCTACACTTATCAGGGCAAATTGCTTTGAATGCTCAAGGGTTTTCCTACAATCGCACGAATCCTGTATCAAACACAATGAGTTATCATAGTAATCATGTAAACTTGCCTCATCCAGTAGGCATGCAATAGAAGACAAAGTGAGAAATTGAAGCACGAAAGCTAATTGATCCCAAAGATAAACTTGTATAAACCCTAAAGGCATAATAATCAAAAAGCAAGACGAAAATGGGAGCCAGAAGGTTCCCGACTGAGCTCGGCAGTGATGGGCGATGGGCTTCCAATCTTGAGAATCGTCTCTCTTTGCTATCTCACACTGCCATTATATTATAATGTGTATGAGAGAAGAAGAGCAACGCGGGCAGATAAAACGGAATAGGGTTAGTGGGAGCGTATGATGTAAATTTGTCTCTAACCACCCCTCTAGAAAAGTAACCGCCGACTTTATGCAGTCCAGATTTAATCTCAGCAAGATCCAACGCTTCATATTCAATCTATCGGTGGTTACAATATCCGCTGGTAATAAAATATATAATTGTCAGCTACAAATTAGTGAAAACTACCTTTGCACATATAGACTTATCAGACCGCTTATTCATGATAGCGAAATTTAGCTCAGAACACTTGTTATTTATTCCTTTATGATTCCTTTGGTAGTCTAGTTTCATGATATAAAGATAATGTTGCTAACATAGACACATAGTTTAAACTTTCATCTTGTGATCTCCTTCAAGTGATTGTATCTGTTCACAGTTTTTATTAAGATGTCCGGCGTAGTAAGAAAGATAAATCAATATCGCATGTGTACTCGAACTGAAAGCCTCTCATGTGCCCTCTAAAGTCCAATCCTGAAATTACCTATAAGGGAGGGTTATATGCAAAACATATATGTTTTTAACGAGAACAAGAACAAAATAAATCTTTTATTTTTTTAATTTAAGATTATTTTAAATTATAATAGAATGATTGAAATGCAATATTTATATATCTATTTTAAAATTGAAAAAAAGGATATAAACAAATTTTGTTTATTTATTGAACTTATATGTGCAAGTCGTGTTGGTTATATTGACAGACATGTTTATGTAGCATTTAAAAGTTAAAAAAATTGTGAAAAGACATTGTGTATATACACAATTACAATTCATGTGAAGGTTTATGTTTTGCTTGTGAAAGTTGATTTTTATTTTAATTCTATTATTTTTAATATTGTAACTTTTTTAATGATTTTTTGTTTTTATTAACATTTAAAATATAGTATTTATAAGTTTTGAATACACTATTGTGACTTACTTATTTTTTTCTACTTTTTGGTATAAGTTCTACTCAAAACGACCAAGTTAATATATAATGTGTTTCTGTGTAATATATACTCCATAAAACCCTGATTATACCGGCACAACATGTTTATTTTTATCTACAATTTGAAAATGAGCCAGCATGACACAACTTTATATGTCGTTGTGATGTGCTTATTATGGTTTAATTAAATCTACTGCACTTGTTATCTAGGATTTTTAATGGTTTCGTTCTTTGCCGTTGCAACTTTTTTTTATCAACGTTCCAACATTAATTTTTCTATTACGGCTTTATGTTTTTAAATAAAGTTCTTAATATTGTCAAGGAGCCCGTAACAACACATTTTTTTGCGATGGTTTCGTTTTTAATATAAAGTCCCAAATATTATTAACAACATTTTGATTTTGTTTTTCTTGTAAAGTTACGCATGTTATCAACACCCTCCTCGATACATGCATGTTCACGACAACATTTCCACATTAGTTTTTCATAGTATACGCTCTCTTCGCAACGAGAGAGTCTTATAATATATAACTTTTATGCACTTAATTATAATATTCTCCTCTTTTGTACTCTTGTTTTTTTATTAATTTCTTTTATCTTCTATAACAGACTTCGAAAAACAAGAAACCTCCATCTCCACATCCCACGGCCACACCATCTTCCATTTTCAAAACCCTAAACCTAACCTAACCAATTCAATTTCTCTCTGCAGCAACAATGGCGGACGATCACAACACCCCACCTCCATCTTTCCGTGAGAGAAGAAGAATGATAACATCCCTCAAGATCTCTTGTTTCCGCAACCTTCGTCATTCAGATTCTCACCTTCATTCTCCCACACCATCTCCACCCATCAAAAAATCACCTTCAACTTTCATCCGATCGAAACTCCAGATCAATGATCTCACCACCCTCTTGGATCACGTTGGCAACCACCGCCGCCACCAGTACTCCACCGGCGGAACCACCGTCCGTCGCCACCGGCATCGTTCTTCAACGGAATTCACGTATGATCCTATAAGCTACTCACTTAATTTCGAAGAAGAGTGTATTCATGCTCAGAGTTTCATCTCCAGATTGCCCGTTTCTCCTCCTGCAACGAAGAACAAACTCGAGGAATCAAATACATGAAAGATTATGTGTTTCATTATTTAGCAGTTTAGTGAATGCATGCATGATCTGCAATATTCTTTTTTATAAGTAGATTTTTCCAGGTATAGAACTTTTGATGTATTCGTGGTTATATGTTGTTGAAGGCGTGAGGCGCACTCAAGGCACATTAAGCCTCGCGGGATTCTTGTCATTATAATTCATTTTAAGAAAGGTGTTTCGAATATTATTTGTCATTCATGTATCATGTATGCGCTTGATTTTTGGTTCGTAAGGTGAAACTTAGTAGTAGTTTGAAACCTATCCTGATGCGTGGGCTTTGAGTGACTTGCTAGCCGCATTGAATTTTGTGAATTTCTAGGGCATGGGTGCAATAGGCTGGTTAGTGAGTATGATAATACTATTGTTTTAGTAGATGATCGTTTATGGGTATGTTTTCAATCATAACAGTTTGTAGTGTAATTTGCATAGAAAGATATATATACTACTTCCCAATGTAAGTTGCAATTGATGTTAATCAATTTTTGTGAATGTTTTAATTTGTAAAACATCAGAGAGGAGGGGGTGGGAGACTGTGACTACCTTTGAGCGTGAACCCTATGGTGACAATATTTCATAGGCAGAGGCTTTTATTTAATTTTATTAAACTTTTTTAATAAAAAAAAATGCCTGCCACTATCATACAGCAACGACATGTCGTTATTATGGGCTAAGAATAATTTATTTAAACTTATTTAATTGAAAATGTATTTGCTGCCAGTTTATAGCTATAGCATGTTGTCATTATAAGGTTATCTATAGCAATAACACCTATCCTCACGGAAAAGAAGACTTATAGACTATAGTAACAAAATACCATCATCATAGTTTCACTGACCCTATGGTGGGTACTTGTTTTCTACTTGTTGTCAGACAACCCTGGATTTTTTGGTTGCCATAGGTCCTTTTCTTTATGGTGATATATGACCGATCACAAAATCATATGTTAAGTTTTTTTACAAGTTCAAGAGGTGTAAGATTAGATGATATAAGCCCGATAACTAGAACGTATTCACCAAGATTAACAATATATTATAGCCCATGCCCTTGTGACCTGGTGGTACCTGTGTTGCTCACCACAAATGTAGTGTGTGTTCATATCCTTACAATTATAAGATTAAATGAAATTGTAAAGAGAAAAATATTATTTAAAATAAAACAATACATTATTTAATTTCTAAAAATATGTAGAGTTACTTAAAATTAGTTGAGTTTGAATACTTCATGTCACTTTGTTACTGTGAATTTAAAATCTGGATTTTAGCGTCGGCATCCGACGTGTAATAATATTATTAGTTATATAAAATTATAAACGAACATACCAAAGTTTTGCAATTTGTATGTATATTCGTGACCAGTATTGGGTAATGGATAGCAGGATACATGACAATTATTAGACCCGATTTAAAAAAAAAAGTTTTATAAAGCCTACTTTTATTGCATGTTAGAATGGCACTATTAGAAGCCCAAACCAAAGACCCCTCCACAAAATAGGCCCAGTCCAACCCGTCAACAAGCCCAATTATTTCAGTTTGAGTAATCTATTTTACTATTTGATTTCTCAAATATAAGGCTCTCTTCGAAAACATCAAATAAAACGAGTGTTACGTAAACAACTAAGATTGGAACAAGTAAAACATGGTGGGATCAAACGAAGTTACGTTAGGTTAATCGAACGGCAACTTAATATGTATTTACTAGTTTACATGCTTGTTGGCGGTTTCATTTGTTTTACAGTAAATAGATAAATGTGACACATGTTGTATAAATCTGAGAGTAAAACAAAGAAGCAAGAAGGTGTCGATTGCATCTTGGATTATTTTAGGAAGTAAAACTGAAATTAACTCTTAAATATATGTTACTATTTATATAGCTGAAAGGAAATATATAGTAATATATTAAAGTTTTTGAAGATAAATCATGAATGTAAATTTAAAAAAAGTTGCGCTTGCACTTATAATGAAAAGTGTTGTTTTCACTTTAAACAGAGCATCTTGCATTCTTATATTTGAAAGCACAGTGAATTTTTTGTGAAAGAAGATAAAGAGTGTTGCACTTATATTATGTAAAATAACAAAAGGGTTACTTTTGATATGTAAAATTGTTGTGATACTATGAATGAAAAATGATACCCATGTTAGGTTAAAGTATTGTTAATTTGTTATATATTAGTGAAATTAATAAAAAAGTGTATCACTTTGGCAGATAAAAGTGTTGTCACAGCTTCACAACATATATAAGAATTAAACACATGCAACAACTTCTCAACCAACTTATCCAAAAAACTTATACATTGTTCATCATGACCCTTATCTAATTATGCGAACACATTTTTTACACACCTTGATGCCATTAGTTTACAAATCATCATGACTCATACATTTCCATCGGTATCTGTTTATGACATATTTAAAACAATAGAAAAATAATAATACTAATAAATAGCAACCTGATCAAGGCATGAGTTTGAAGAGACACGCTTGCTTTGGGGAAACAAAAAAATAAAGAAAGAAAAGTGTTATTTTTAATATGTTATATTGTGGGACGTGGGACTTAGAGCTTGGGTCAGTCAATGGCACGTACCCTTCACGCCACTCCGTTGCTGCAAAACGAGTCCCCATAACTCCTTGTGATACTCACTCACTCCTACCTTACTCTTGCACCAACCCCTATGAATGCTTCATCAAACTTTGTACCCTCATTCCTCGTTTATTGCATTTCTTTGAACTTCGAGTCTTTTGTTTAAAACTCACCTCCCCCTCATCTTTCTTGGAATCTTTATATCTTTGTCCCATCTTACATCACCTAGAGCTAGTAGTTTTGAATATTTTATAGTTAACGACATATTCTGGTTGTAAAATGATATGTTTTTCAGTACAATGGTTAGAGTATTCACAACCTGTTTCTCAAATTTATGTTAGTGTATTTCTTATATTATATGGTATGGTTATAAGTGGTTGTGAGTGAATGATATGAGAAATTTACTTTTCAATCTGTATTTTTGAGAAATACTATTCAAAATCCTATAATATTTTTAATATATTTTAAGTGGTTGTTAGTGGAGCAGAGAGAAAAAATAATAATAAAATTAAAAAGAAGAGAGAAAAAGTAGTAATTTTTAGTGTAATTATATGGATAAAGATAGGGAATAGAATGTGAATACTCTTATGGATTTATGGGTTTGATGTTTGAATCATGCAAACCAGGGTATGATAATTTTAAGAATATGACGAGTGTAGAGTAAAGAGTTTGTGTTCTTGGAAGAAAAAAGAAAAGTTTTAATGATGGAATAGGATTTCAAAATTCATTTCAATATAAGATTAATACATTAAATATATTAAGAACATTAAAATTTAAAATAAGTTAAAGGAGTAAAATGCTATTTTCGTCCCTGACGTTTTGTTGAATTTGCCATTTCAGTCCAAAAACTTTTTTTTTGCCATTTCAGTCCAAAAACTTTTTTTTTGCCATTTCAGTCACTGTAGTTTACCAAATGTTGCCATTTTCATCCACTCCACTAACACCGTTAAAACTTCGTTAAAACTCTGTTAAATATGAGGTTATTTTAGTCTTTTTGAGCACCCTAATTATCCAATTAAAATAAATTAATCAATTAATATTCAATTAAAATTAAAAAAACACATGAAATGACTAGTGAGACCAGCCGCTTCGATTTAAGAGCTTCGATTAACTCTAACCCATGTTTTTCGATTGAGGTTTGCCGTGAGATTTCAATTAATCTTCACGTTTTGTTCGAATGTGTACCGTTATTTGATTGAGGTCTGTTGTAGGATTAAGGTTTGTTGTTGACATTTTTTATTTAATTGAGGTCTTTGATTGAGGTATTTGAACGTGACAATAGCAGACCTCAATAAAACAAAAAGTGACAACATTAGACCTCAATAGAACAACAGTACACGTTCAAACAAAACGTGAAGATTAATTGAAATCTCACAGCAGACATTAATCGAACAACATGTGTTAGAATTAATCAAAACGATCGATCTCACGAGTCACTTCATGTGTTTTTTTAGTTTTAATTGAATATTAATTGATTAATTTATATTAATTGGATAATTAGGGTGTTGAAAAAGGCTAAAATACCCCATATTTAACGGAGTTTTAACGGAGTTAGTGGAATGGATGAAAATAACAACATTTAGTAAACTACAGTGACTGAAATGGCAAAAAAAAAGTTTTTGGATTGAAATGACAATTTTAACAAAACGTAAGGGACGAAAATGACATTTTTCTCTAAGTTAAAGAGATTGATAATCGTAACGCATTGCAGCTCAGAGAGGATTGTGTTTTCTCTAGGTGTTATTGTAACATCTTTTATTAAACTGCCAATAACCAAGGGACTGTTCGAATCATTATATTCTGATGAAAAACACAATTATAAACAAATGAAGAAGGTGTGTTAATTAGTTTGGAATGTAATGGTAAAAGGATTATAGTAATAATAAAAATATAATGAAATTTCATATGTGTAACACTAATCAAGTTTTATATATATTTCATATAAATTATTTTTTTTTACTATTTATAAAGGTTCTACAACAATACCACAGTAAATAATTTTTTTTAAGAAATTAATGTTCTTAATAACACTGTAAAAAACTTGATAGTATTTTTTAAAAAAGATATTATAAAGCGTAATAGTATTGGTTTTGTTTAAAAAAAGTCGTAAATGAAAAGACGGGAATGATAAAATAAGAGAAAAAGTAAGAATGAATAATACCGGCAGAGGAAGAAGCATTGACGTTGCCTGCAACATATACCAGTGCTTTATTTATTTTATTTATATAATATATATAAAAATGTATATAATATAATAATAAAAAAGAAAAAGATAAACGTAAAAATGGAGGCGACAAACACGGGGGTGAGATGGCGGTAGTGTGTACGTGATTTACTGCCCACTTGTAACATCAGTCTTTCTTCTTAACAATTTATGTGTTTTTAACTTCTTTTTTTCAACCGAGATTAAAATATTTTTAATACCAAGTAAGCGTTTATAAAACGAGATGCCAATCATTCATACTAAGCAAAAGCAACTTATCCTGGAACATTATCAAAAAAAAAAAATCCACCACTATAAAAAAACAATCTTGTCGTTAAAAAAAAAGCTCTCTTAATTCAGGTTTAAATCTAATCTGTACTATTAGTTTGACCAATAATAATCCTATCTTTCATTTTAGTTGGCAAGAGAATTCCAACTAGTATAATTATCATCGATTTACGTTTAACTTTCACTCATTTTTCATTTTATTTCGTTGTATGTTTCCTTATTTTATTTACAATCATCACCGTGAGCAAAATCGAGTGAAATTTAAGGATAAATTAATGAATAATTATTATAATAGGATTGTCTTCGGAAACAAAAATGAAAATTAAGATTATTATTAGTCAAATTGATGGTATGGATAATATCAGCCAATAAGTCATAGTTACATATCAATCCACAAATATAGTAGTTATAGAATGGAAAATTAAAGAAGATAAAAAAAATACTTAATATTATTTATAGAATGGAAAATTAAAGAAGATAAAAAAAATACTTAATATTATTATCACAAACAAAACCTTTAACGATAACAGACACAAATAAACGTAAACGACACATTATCGAACGTTCACGTACATAAATGAACGAACCCGGTCTCTGCCATATTCGTTCGTTTAGCTAAATGAACGAAAAGTTTTTGTTCATGTTCGTTCATTTATCAAACGAACTTCCCACGCGCACGTTCGGTTTGTTTGCAGCGCTACTTAGAACTCGTGAAGATTTGAGTCGATTTAAGAAGATTGTGCGTCTATTTTTTTCAATTACTCAATATTATCTATTATTTATCTATATAATTTGAAACTTCTAGCTACAAGGAATTTTTAGTTTTTATGTATTTGCCACAAAAGTTCTTTGATTTTCATATTTGACCCTTTTATTTCATATTTGAAAATTTTTATTTGTCATGTCTTATTACCCTAATTTTGACTGTAGGTCTAAACGGGTGCATTGTTAGCGCGTTCACTCCTATGCTTATGGTAGACATGGATAAGAGCAATCTATTGCATTTACAATTTAACTTCGATTGCGGTGCTTATATAATATTGTAGCATTGTATGATCAACAATCAAACCATAGAAATACTTGTGGTTCATTTCATTGTTTACTATTACTTAAAAACTTATAAATTTACCAACTTTATGTTGCTCTGTTTTTTTATGTATTTTCTCTTAGGTAATTGATGTATGCATCAAGTTAAGCTAGCATGAATCTTATCGTATTTAGGGTTATTCATGATGTTCAACTATAAGACTGTCCCTAGTACTAAATACTAAAAACACTCATAAACGTGCGAGACAGCTCTCAAATTAGATTTAAGCCCATCCTCCATGTACATTTGTTTCGTCTTCAATGTTATACTTCTAAATACGTCCTTACATTTCTAAATTTTCCATGAGTTTTTACATTTATTTTTCATTATCATATCTTTTTTTAATTATAAACATTCATATAGCTTATTACAGTATTAATTAAATATTTTGTTTGTAAACCAATTACGTTAATTGAATTTTCATATAAGAGAAATGAAAAAAAATTATAAAACGTATATAAATTAATGTTTTTATAACTAGAACATTACATTTTTTATTTTTCTACCCAAATACAACATTTGCTTCACAGATAAAATATATATGAAATACAAACACTAAACACATACTACAAGTTATATATTCGCTCCACATAAAATTAACCATAAATAAACACACATATACATAAGGAAATTCTAAAGTAAAGAACTATTTTTTTCTTAAAAGACTAGAAAGAAATCAGTCTGTGACACATACTCGAGATAAAAGCATTCAAAAGAAAGCTAGCCAAAAAGCCAAAAAAAAAACCTAAAATGTCATGTTTAAACTGACATCCATATGTAAAACATCATGATCAAACTAAAAAATCATGTGAGAAATTAACACCCGCATGAAAAACACCATGACCATTACAAAATGTAGTATGAGTTATTATCTTCTAGTAACTAATGTTGAATTATTAATTTATTTTAAGTTTGTATATGGACTCACAAAATATATAAGGGAACCAAGCTTCACACTTTCATACACTAGTCCTAACCTAAATTATCGGACAAGTGTATTATATCGTTTATAGATGTTGTAAACAACCGTTTATTCACTAAAAACATATATGCATGAGGGTTTGTCACAAGTATACCAATAATGTATGAACATATTTCCCTAATAACTAAATTTTCAACTCCAAGTCTTTCTCAAGCGTCGGTGGTGGTGGATGAAGTAGAGTATCTTTCTTTTTCATGGTTAAAACATAAAGAAAATATAGGAGAACTTGCATGGCATTTATGGTGTAAATTTTCATTTACTAACTTTACTTTGTAATCGTTATTGTTGGTCCTAGCATCTTGCTAGTGGTTATATTTATAATAAAATTGCCATTAAAAAAATTAAATTTAATAACTATATATATATTTGTTCTCAAGAGAACATCTTAATGATTAAAAATGTGTTTTTTTTTATCTAAAAGATCGATGATTTAAATGTTACAATATGTAAATATAAGTGGTTAATAAAAAAACATATAAGAAACTATTCAAATGCTACATAAAAACACAAAATAAAAAGAAAACCTACATTTTATAAAAAAAAAACCTAATTAATGCTATATAAAAACACAAAATTAAAAAAAAACATACATTTTATAAAGACTAATGGTAAAAAGGAGGTCAACATATGTTGAATAATATATTTATTTATGTTCTGATGTGATAAAAGAAAAGGCTGGAAAATTTGAGTGACATCTATCCATTGAAATTGAGTGATTGATGTGTTTGCTATTATTTTATTTACTCCATCAATCCAACTCCAATAATGTAACGTACCATTCTTTTTCAGTAAAACTACAAACATGTGATTTAAATTAATTTAGTACATTTGAAGTTAGTATTTTTATGCGTATATAATGGGTAAAATTGTATCTTTTTTTTCACCTTTTATCATAGTATTCACCCATGCTATTTACTATTTATCAGTGTTATCATCTTTTCTAGAACTTACAAAGTTACAAGTCCTGATCAAGAAATCCGGATCATGAACAATCACCGATATGATTTATGTCTATCTGGCCGGATTAATAGTATTTACAATACGTTTCTAAATATTATCAGGAATAAAGAGTCAACTTATATTTATTACTTATCATGAAATAATAATAACTATTTATTAAAAACACATCTTTATAGAATAAACATTTATTCGTTAATTAGTCATATGGGTGATCACAACCACTAGCAGCTGATTAGTGATAAAGCTGTACGTCTTTCTCGCAAATGATGTTGGGTTTGAGCTTCAACTAAGAAGTGAAGTAGATTTAGTTGAAGTAGAGGATGATTAGATTAAGCTCTGCTAAAAAAAAAAACTTATATGGGGTTTTAATTGAAATCATAAATAGAATTAATTAAAACATGTTGGTTCTTAATTGCGATACAAGAGTCAAAATAGTGTGTGATAGAGAGAGTGAGAAGCTAATCTCACATAGCAATGATATGTCAGGTTTTTTTTGTATGTTAACACATTTAGTTATGTGTTTTTACGTGTTTATTAATACGAAACATAATTATTTTGAGAATGAACTGATTGCAAGTGTATGTAGTTAAAAATATGCAATTCAAATGTTTTTCTGGAGTTACGATGAAAAGTGAAAGCTTATGATAGTAACAAAACTTGGAAAATAGAAGAAAACAAGACAAAACAAAAAAAGGGCGTAAATTATGCCCATACGGACGAAATTTACGTCCTATATGAATTTTATTAAACAAATGCAGATAAAGTGAGTGGATCGAAGTGGACCGAAGTGGACCGAGGGTGTGTTTGAGAAAAGGCGCTAGAGCATGTGTTGTTAGAAGTGTTAGAGGTTAAACATATATAGAACGAAGGATATAAATCTAACCTCTAATGATTATTGTCCCTAAGGGGATAGTTTGATAGTAAAAAATGTATATTCCAACCAAATGATTATGATTTCAAATTCTATAATGTACAAAATTGATGAAAATTTTTCTAGTAATAGAAATTGCAGTCAAAGAATAAAATTAAAAAACTCTAATGATTATTTTAGGGTCCTAATATTTAGACACCCACTCAGATAAATCGACACCCCCTATACGTCACGTATGGGTTCATACGCGGCGTATAGGGTTGAATGCACTGAAAACGA
Source organism: Flaveria robusta (assembly GCA_025506415.1). Classification (NCBI taxonomy): domain Eukaryota; kingdom Viridiplantae; phylum Streptophyta; class Magnoliopsida; order Asterales; family Asteraceae; genus Flaveria; species Flaveria robusta. The sequence goes on along the minus strand of CM046469.1, from coordinate 16,634,247 downwards.
ATAAAATACAGAGGGGGTGTCAGAGAGCTATACGCCCCTTATAGTCCTATACGACCCCCTATACGACACATATAGGGCTATACGACGTGTATAACAAATTTCGAAACTGACTACGAGAAAAAAATTCAGGGGGCTGTCAGAGGGGTTACACGCCCCGTATAGGACTATACGAACCCCCTATACGACGTGTATTGAGTTATACGACCCGTATTAAAATTTTGAGGTGTTAATTTAAAATAATAGGATGTCTAAATAATCAAACACTTATTTTAATAAAAAAATGAGTGTGGTAAACACCACAAGTCTGACATGAACTATTCTTACCTCAAAACCCATATGAGAGTTGCAGTATATTTATTGGTAAGACACTGACGTCGACTTGAAACCTCCCATCTTTTCATGTCTCTCTCTATCTCCATCTCTCTCTCTATCTCTTCAACTTCAAACACTACTTGACTTAAGTTTATGCATCTTTCTTCCTTCACCTTAATCAATTTAAACCACCATCCCCTACTGCACTCTGTGTTAATTTAATTACACCTTCTTCACTGTGTCTCATCTCAACTCGATCAATAGTAAGTAACCTTCGATCTCTAATGGGGGACGACGATTTCAAGAAAGCAGTGTGGTTTTACCCAAGATTCATGATGGGGTTTAACCCCTCTGAAAGATGGGGGCATTCTGCTTGCTTCTCTAATGGCTTCCTCTATATCTTTGGTGTATGTCTCTTTTTCTCTATCTCACACACATATACATATACACATACGTATACATGTATGTTCTTCATGCATTATATATAGCTTCAAATGAGGCAACAAGAAGAATCATATTTCTCATCTTGCTTTTGCCTCTTAGGCATCTTGTTTGAAAATCTTTGGTTGTTTATACTTTTTAGCTAGCTTATGTTGTAGAATGCTGATGAAAATAGAGATTCTTGAAATTAAAGGTTTATTTTATTGTTTTGAACACTATAATAAGAAGCTTTTTTTTTTTTTTTACTGTTTTGAACATATAATAAGAAGCTTTATTTTATTTTATTAATAAAACTACAAATATAAAGAAATGAGCTTTTTATACATGTGCATTAGAGGACCCTCGTGTAGGTTTCCATGGATATGATCAAGGCGAATAATGATTTGAAATGATTGATTATTCATAAAAAGCAAGTGAGTTTGCAAAGGACTCTTTATAAAAGTGGAAACAATGCTAAATAAAAAGCCCATTAGTGTGCTATTTAATATTAATATTAATGTATTTATGTATATGATATATTTTAATCGAATGATGCTTACAATATTTCCTATTATAGGGATGCTGTGGTGGTCTGCATTTCAGTGATGTTCTTGTGCTAAACCTTGAGACCATGGCTTGGACCAATCTAGCAACAACCGGGGTTGGCCCGGGTCCGAGAGACAGCCATAGCGCGGTCATAGTCGATCAAATGATGATTGTTTTCGGGGGAACAAACGGCTCGAAGAAAGTTAACGACATTCACATATTGGATCTCTTGACTCGCGAATGGACTCGACCGAACTGTAAAGGAGTTGTTCCTACGCCTCGAGAGAGTCATACAGCGACCATGGTCGGTCGTGACCGATTGGTTATATTTGGTGGCAGTGGAGAAGGTGATGCAAACTACTTGAATGATTTGCATATTTTGGACCTTAAAACCATGAAGTGGAGTTCACCTGAACCAAAGGGTGATGTGCCCATGCCTAGAGATAGTCACATTGCCGTTTCCGTAGATAATAAGATCTTTATCTATGGTGGCGATTGTGGGGATCGTTACCGCGGTGATGTTGATGTTTTCGACGTTGACACGCTCACTTGGTCAAGGGTAATGTCAGCTCTAATTATATGTATTGAGTCATTACATTTGTGGTAAATCATATGATTCATATAGTAAGTTAATGTAACATTTTGCTTGATGTTTAGTTTGTTGTACATGGACCATCACCTGGGGCTAGAGCAGGACATGCTGCAGTCACTATTGGGCCAAAGGCAAGTACTTAATAATCACATTGATGTATGTTGACATATCGTGATAATTTTGACACGTTTACTTATGAGTTATGACTGGTCAATTCGTTTTATGTTTTATCTGTAACATGTCAAACAAAATAAAATTTGAAGGTTAGCTAAATAGTAAAGTTGTTGCTCACATTTAAGTTCAACTGTAGTTCAAATTAAGTTTATTTTTAATGAATTCAACCTTGAAGTCGTGTTATTCGAAGTAAAATTTTGTTATCAGATTTTACCACTTGTTTTTTTATCAAAAAATAAATGGATAACAACGTATTCGCGCTTAAGAGGAGTTAACCGAACTGTGATGCAAACTTGCAGATTTACATGATCGGTGGAGTTGGTGACAAGCAGTACTATAACGACGTTTGGGTGCTTAATACGATCACTTGTTCGTGGATGCAGCTAGAGGTACGAGGACAACAGCCACAAGGGCGTTTTTCTCACACGGCTATCGCGGTGGATTCTGAGATAGCTATTTACGGAGGGTAAGTGTTCATCATCATCTCATGTCGCGAAAGAAGTGATATCTCCATATATAGTTCATGTAATTGACTAAAACAGTAAGTTTTTGTTACTTTTATAATCGTATGACAACAGTATAGAAGTTTAAATTTGTAAGTGTATATAAATGATTAACAAGATTTTCAAAAAAAAAAAAAAAAAAACAATTGAAAAGCATGTGGAATAGAAATTTTCTTAGCTAGTTTCTGCACTTTTAAAGTTATGTAATTTATGCATACATATGTATAGTAGTCGGTTTTCATTACTCTTTGTTTCCTCAGATGCGGCGAGGATGAGCGCCCTTTGAACGAGCTGCTCATCTTGCAGCTAGGATCGGACCATCTAAACGGCCAATACCAGAAGATGTTCGCAAGTAAATGCAGCCAAGAAAAACGACACTATTTACACGAACATCAAACCAGCATAAGGCAGTTGTCTCAGTTCTGTTCAGGTTTGATTCATGACAAGTTATCGCGACAACTTTGCACCACGAATCAAAAACTTTCCATCTAACTTTTGTCATTTTACATTTTAAGATCCAATGCACATGAACAGACGACGAAAGTTGAATTCAAAAGCTTGTGAAGTAATAGAATCAGAACCCGAAGAGCATTCGCTATCACTTTCAGAACACTCGTCTCCATCTCATTCGGATCAAGAACGAACACTCATCAAGAAACCATCTAACTCAACTCCTCAAGTTTTACCCCTCTTTAAGAATCATGATCAAATATCAAGCAGTTACAAGCAAACCCCAGGCAGTACCCAATCGAATCCTATAATGATATCAAGTCGACCACCACATGAACCAAATTTCATTCAAGAGCAATCCAATCACCACAAACACCATCAAAACGGCCACGCGACTCGACCTGCTCATAGAAACATCGAGCCATTGGGCGTTCAAAACCTGGTAAAACGCCATATATATATCCTGAGTTTATGCATGCTTTATTTAAGATATTTCAACTTGTATAACTAGAAATATGGAATCTCAGATTGGCGAAGAGGTTTACGGTAGAGTTGATGGAGCGTTTGACTCGGGTTACTTGATGACTGCAACGGTCAATGGTCGAATCCTACGAGGAGTTTTGTTCCCTCCGGTAAAGCTAGCTCTTCCTAAACATTCTCCTAACTGTCATGTTGTTTTTCATTCAGCTGAACCTAAAAGCTGCATTAACCAGGGGCCCGAAGCTGTTTCCCGAGCTATGCGAGGACACACGCGCAGATCTCCCACAAGCCATATGCCTCAAAGAAACCAACATATAAACCAGTCTTTCATTAGGCATTCGCGCGACAGACCATCGCGTGCATCAGAATCAAGTCTTCACAGCTATGTTCAAGAACCTCGTGTGCATAGACCATCATTGGTGGTTAGGTCAGTTCCGGCTATGTCATTAGGGAGAGATCAACAGCCGAAGGTTCAGAATGAGCTGCACGGTGTGGTTCTAACACTGGGTGGCCCGGGGAGCGGGCGTGGCTGATCGTTGAGCATGAGTCGGTTCGGCTCGGTCACGTTTTGTATATTTGAGATAAAGCAGGCTAGATTTCGTTTTTCATGTGTAAAATGTACTAGTTGTTGCACATGTAAAAGGTTTCGAGTGACATAATTGTTTATTCTTTTTCATTGTTTGCTCTTGGAAACAATGTTTTGTAACCTAGCTTGAAAACAAACTGTCATCTCGAAATCTTTATTTCCTTGATGTGATCTTGAGTTTGATCATTTTCTTTCTTTTTTTTTTTAAGTGCCTTGGTAAAACTATGAAAGAAAGTAAAAGATGTATTTGTACTAAAATTAAGTAATGTGGCTTAACAAATTGTAACAAACTTCTTTACATTACTAAGAGCATTCACAGTAGAATCTATAAAAAAATGTGAATGTGTTTATTATATGGAATGGTTTTAATTAATTGTGAGTGAATGTTAAAGAAAATGCTACTGTTTATCAATATATTTGGAGAATCACTGTTCAATCGGTATATATATTTTTAAATATTTTTTAAAATGATTGTGAGTGGATGTGAGGGAAAAAAATAATAATAAAGGTATAAAAATATTATTTAATTAAAAAAAATAGTAATTTTTAATTTAATTATATGAATAAAGATTAACATTCAACCGTGAATGCTCTAACACCACAAATACCAAAGCAGGTGGCTCTTGCCACCATTTCATTACTTATAATACCTTATTATGTACATCTGTGTTTTCAGGATCATTCTTAAAAATCCTTAAAAAAAATTTAGGCTTTAAGTGAGTAGAAAAAATAAACCTGTATAATTAAGTTAATAACCCGTAGTATGATGAATGTTAAAATAACTAAATTCTTATTGGGATTTTTAATGACATATATAGATTTTTTTAATCCATCAAGGCTTAAGGTCTTGGTGCTAATTCTTGAGTTAAACACCAAAACCCCCCCCCCCCCCCCCCCCCCCCCCCCCCCCCCCCCCCCCTTATTTTTCTACTTTCTTTCTAGCATAATATTTTGCATTCTAAAACTTTTTTTTATTGCATATTTAGTTAAGTATTTTGAATAATTTAACCAAATAATTGTTTTTATCTTTTAGTTATGTAATTTTTTAAACTTGAATTCCTGTTTCATAACGATCATTTTTTAAAACAAGAAACCTTATTGTGACTTTTGATGTGTTTTTAGCCTATTTTAATTTTCATAATCAAATCGACTCAACTTTGTACGTCTCTCTTTAAGTACTTAACCACATCGATTTCATCGTGGCACTGTCGTAATTGGGTCCACAACTTTCAACCTTTATTTTTTCGGCAATGTTTCAACCTTTATTTTTTTTTTCCACGGATTTACGATTTCCCTATGCGAGTCAGAAAAGCTCATTTTAAGATAGATTAAAAGAGTGTCAATTTTTTATAAACAAGTTGGAACTTTAAGAGATTTAAAATATGTTTTTAAATCAAATAACTAGTTGTATAATACTCAATTTTTTATAAAAGCAATAATGATTTCTAAAAAGGATCTTTTTTCAAGATAACAAAGCTAAGGGGCTGTTTGGCAATATCTGAATGATTAAGTGCTGAATCAATAAGAGGTCTGAACCATTAAGAGCTCTGAACCATTAAGAGCTAGTATATCGCTTAACTATTCAAAGGAAAATGTCTGAACAATTCAGATAAAAGTTGTTAACCATTCAGCATTAGACATCTTAACCATTCAGCATTAGTATAATGCTTAACCATTCAGAGGCAAATGTCTGAACCATTCAGACATTTTCTCGCGAAACAAACAGTCTGAACCATTAAGTGCTGAATTATTCAGACATCTGAACCATTAAGAGGCTGCCAAACAGCCCCTAAATCTCATAACTATCTTCCCAGCTTAGTAGTTTAACATGATGGGATTTTATTTTTGAATTCTATATTGTTCGATAGAATCAATCACTTTAAGAAAGTGTTCTCATATGATTTTATATGGAAGGCATAAAAGCTCATTAAATATTTAAAACTTATGAAAATGCATGGAAAACATATATGTTTAGTTAGAAACTATAAAACGTAAACTAACCATTTGATGTTATAAATTAATCAATGTTTACAATTTCTAAACACATTTATGGAGACTAAAGAATCTAAAGAAAAAGAGTTGAATAAGGTATAGAAGTGTGGATGCGATTCGACATAATACTCACACAAAATAAATAAATATAAGAGATAAAATGATCAGTCGTTAGGCACTCACTATTTCATCAAATGATCACTACCTCTTAAGATTAGTAAAGACCAATCACATGATTGTCACATGATGAGAGTTTGAAGGCTTCCTCAATCATCTAGGCAAATGAGACTATAACCACCTTTACAATTATGTGAGTAAGAGGTTATGTATGAACAATTAAGAGATTTGGTGGACCTACCATTAACTGATCCCTCAATAATGAAGTGGCAAATCAACATAGTTAACTCCTAAGTCGTATGTCACTATGTTGGAATACATTAAAATAGTGATGTTACAAAACTAGTGAACTAAACTTACTATAGATGAGTGGGTGGTTGCTACCTGTGACTTGTTACCAGTCAAAGTTGTTAATGATAGAGACTACTGAGAAAGTGCTTCGGCTTCTGTAGTAGATGGAGAAAACTAAATAAATATATTCATGAAGATTTAATTTATCTTTGTTTAGTATACATCCTTGTAATATTTATCATAAAAAACTTTTTTGATATTATAAGAGGATATATATGTAGCTATGGTATATATAATCTATAAACAAAAAAATAGTTTATTTGCTAACGTCGTAGCCTCGTAGGTGATTTTGGTTAACACAAATTTCATGTGGATACTTTTACTAATATGATCGAAACCATATTATCAATATATTCTGTCTCCATTCTATACGATTAATAAATAACAACATTATTTTTACACGTTTGAAATGTCCCATTGTAACTTCTTTACTAGTTAAAGCGATTTTGTAAAAAAAAAATCATAAACACAAATATTTTTAAACTTTTAGCAACTTCACTACTTCAGCATAGTTAAAAGCGATTTTGTAAAAAAAAATTCATAAACACAAATATTTTTAAACTGTTAGCAACTTCAGCAAATCAAAACTAAGTGAATACATGTTTTTACTAAAGTAAAATTTTTTTTTACAGTTTATAACATTAAACCTTTGTCACTTACATATAAATAAAGTATTAAGCTCACGTTTTACATTAAAATGATTTAATTAAAAGATTTTTTTTGAATGACAAATGTACGACACTTCTTTCAGAGGATAAGTGTTATTTTAATCGGGCTCACATATTCGTTTCTCAACTGGGACCACACCTCCAACTCCGTTAGAAGAAAACTCACATCTAAAAAACCTCTGACTTAGCTTTAAATATTTTTATTTAAAGTAAGACTAAAACCATAAACTTTCCATATACACATATGTCTTAGAGGCTATTTGACAACTTCTGAATTGGTAAGTGTTGAACTATTAAAATTTGTAAATCATTAAGTGCTGAATTAGTAAGGTCTGAATCTTGTTTAATTATTCAAAGGCAAATGTCTGACCAATTCAGATAAGAGATCTTAACCATTTAAATTCGGTATAATGCTTAACCATTCAGATACAAAAGTTCTAAATCATTAAGTGCTGAATTAGTATAAGGTATAATCCTTAAATATCTGGTCACGAAATAAACGCTATAAACCATTAATTATTAAACCATCCAGATATCTAAACAATTAAAAATTTAAAACAAACAGCCTCTTAAAAATACGTGGGTTAAGTATTATTGGTGATTTTAATTAAAAGTTGAATATGTTTTTTAGGTTTAAGTTTTTATTGGAAGAAATAAGAGTTTGAAATTAAGATGGAGGGTTGGTAACGTGGATGACGTAAGGATGTGAAATGAAGGTCAAATCAAAGGAGACGTCTTTCGTTCTTTCATTGAGAAAGAAAGAAAGAAAAGCCATCAACCAATCACATCACTCTACAGTCTACAGTTGATGATTTGCATGTACACTCCAACACAACACTCCCCCGTGATGCCCGGGTGCTTTTACTGTTTCTTTTTTAATCATTAAAACCATCACACATCCCACATAATTTTTTAAATTTTTTTTTATTTTATTATGTTCTCTTTTTCTTTTTAACTTTGTGTTTCTCCTTTTAAATAGTCTCTTCTGAGGTAAATTGTTAAATTATGATTTTAATAAAAAAAATAGTTACATCAGACTTATTGGATTGATAATACCAGTGAGATTAGTCTAACCATACAAAAAGAATTTTCTTTTATCAACGACACCTAGATTATTTAAGATATATATGACAACATTTTATTGGTTCAAAAGTTACAACCCTAGATATGAAACGAGTAGTCATGATTTTGATTTTTTGTCTATGATGATGACATCATCGTACACGAAACCCACGAGAGCGTTCAAGCGCAGCTTATAAAGAATATCTCACAGATTTACATTAGTAGTTGTATATTTTTAATTTACATAATGTTTTCATGTATTCTCTTTTACTTGTATCACATCACTTTTAGTTTATATAACGTTGTCTTCTATTCTATTTTAGTGCAATATTTAACTTTTATGGTAGTTTCTACAATAGTTCAATGAATAAAGTAGTTAGTTTTCAATTTATACATCACCTTGTTAAATATAAATATAAACTCTTGAAAAAAAAAATACAAAAACATGAATATATAGTAGGTAAAGAAACATTAGTCGCAAACCACGGGGTTAGATATTGGATCATAGACGGCCCAGACACAACTCACAAGTCACAAGTACTCCAATTGGGCCATGGGCTAAAACTTGAGACCCAAGTGATATATTGGGCTGCCCAGTTCAGTCCAGTTGAAGGGGTAACTAGACTTGGGCAAAAAAACCGGGTACGGACCCGACCCAGCGAACCCGACCCGGACCCGGGTCCGGGTACAACCCGGTATAGGGTGTACCCGGTTTGGAACCGAAAATACCCGGTGGGTAGGAACCGGTTATGGGTTTTTATATTTTTTTAGAACCCGAACCGTACCCGAACCGACCCGACCCGACCCGACCCGGACCCGACCCGATCGTACCCGGGTCCAACCCGGTTTTTACCGTTTTTCGGGTTTTTTTAAAAAACTAGCCGTTGGATCTCATTTTTGACCCTTTTTTTTGTTTTTTTGCCCCCTAAGGTAGTATAAATAGGTGTGGGTTGGTTTGATTGAGTACCCAACTCTCAAACGCAAAAACATACGCAAAAAACGCAAAAAATACTCTAGTTTACTCTCGTTTTACATTTTCACTCTCTCGTTTTACACTTTTCACTGTCTTGAATCTTGTTATGGCTCAATCACAATCTTCCGTTGGTCAAAGTTCGTCCAACGCTCCAACCGTCGTTCGTGTTCTTCCACACAATCGTAACATGGATGTATGGTGCAATTGGGACATGGTTGAGTTGAGTGACGGGTCTGTAAAGGCTCGTTGCAAGTTTTGTGGAGCTTTGCTTGCTAAAGATTCTAACACGACTTTAAGCAAACACATTAGCAAGAAGTTTTGTAAGTCGTTGAAAAGTAATCCGGATTCGCAACAAACACAATTAGGTGGAGACGGTGGAATCTTTAATTACGACGTTAATAGGGTTCGAGATCGAATGGCGAAGTTCGTGATTCAAGAAGCTTTGCCTTTTAGTCACTTCGACAATCCTCGTTTGACCAACTTAATTCGAGAGACGCTTCAACCTCGTTACAACCATGTAAGTCGTACTACCCTTAGACGTTATTGTTTAAAATTATGGAATCAAGCAAAAAATGATTTAATTGTATTATTTGAAAATTTAAATACCGGTGTAAACTTAACTAGTGACGTTTGGTCGGCTCCACACGGTTACCCGAATCGTACCTTTGCGTCACCGCTCATTGGGTAGATCCAAATCATGGCAATTGATGAAACGTACGATTGCGTTTGATCTTTTTCCGTATCCACACACGGAGAATTTTTGTTTTACTTTTTGGATAATGTAATAACTACTTTTAATTTACAAAATAAAATTTTTTCAATGGCATTTGATAACGCTTCCAATAACACAACCGCGGTTGAAATATTAAAATTAAAATATCTTCCGATTGCAAACGGTGATTTTTTCCATACTCTTTGTGTTGCACATATTATTAATTTAGTAGTGCAAGACGGTCTATCCGTGCAATTTGTTGATAACTTTATTAAAGCTTTTCGATTTATGTTACATGATGTTTATAAAAAAAGTAGAAGAAGATATCAAGATTATAAAAAACTTTGTAAGGATACGGACTCTGTATTTTTAGGTCCTAATTGGGATGTACCTACTCGGTGGAATTCGACTTGTCACATGTTTAATTGTGCTTTAAAACAAAAGGGAACTTTGAAAGCTTTTCATAATAGTCTTTCGGATAATGGTGAAGCCGACCCATTTCCGGATGCGGGTTGGAAAAATGTTCAAAGTCTATCCGATTTTCTTGAGGTGTTTAAAAACTCAACAATAAAATTATCGGGAGTTATTATCCCACTAGTTATTCGGTGGTTCAAGAATTATATTTCATAGCTTTGAATTTTAAAAATTTTCAATATAAAAATGATATGTTTACACAAATGATAGAACCAATGAAAGAAAAGTTTAAAAAATATTTTGAGGAGTTACCACCCGTTTTTTACTTGTGCCGCCGCTTTAAATCCGTTTTTAAATGTTGCTGGGGTTGAATGTTTGATAGACGAGATAAATGACAATTTAGATATGCATGACGAACCCCAATTTTTCAAGGGATGCCAAAAAAAGTTTTAATGCAAGCTTGAAAACAATATATATTTTTATTTAAATAGATATGGGCCTAACGTAAAATAACCACACCAAGAGAATCAACCTCAAATGCTAGTACCTCGATGAAAGACCCGGTTATAACCATGTTGAATGTTGTTCGGGATGTGACGGCTAAACGACAAAGGGGTAACACCCCAACAAGTGAGCTCGGTAGATATAGTGCTACGGATTTTATTTCCACTATGACTACCGAAGATTATCGTGCATTCGATATTTTGGCTTGGTGGAAAGGAAAGGAATCTCAATTTCCGATTCTTTCCGCTATGGCCCGTGATTTACTAAGCGTCCAAGCTTCTACGGTAGCTTCGGAATCTGCGTTTTCTCTTAGTGGCAGGGTAATCTCATTACGGAGAACAAGACTAACTCCAGAAGCGGTTGAGATGTGCATTTGTTTAAAGGATCACTTAGACGCGATGGATCGTATACAAGACCAACAAGCCTCGAAGATGAAATTGCACTCGAAGCTAAAGTACACGATGAAGAGGTAGAAGAAGGAGTATCTTCTGGCATATCGGATGAAGATTAGCATTTGATCAAGCGTCTTGTTAATAACATAGACGATAACTTAAATAAAAGTTTTATGTTATTTTTTATTGATCGATTTATGTATTTTTAAGTTGTTTAAATAAATAAATGAAAAATTAATGTTTATTTAATATTGTAAATAAAACAACATTAATATTATTAATAATAATAACAATAATAATATTATTATAATAACAGCAACAACAAAAAACAAACAAAAACAAAAAACAACAATATTATTAATAATAATAACAATAATACTTATTATGATTTATAATAATAATAACAAAAACAACAACAACAAGTCAATAATAATAATAATAATAATAATAATATAATAATAATAATAATATATAATAATAATAATGATTTATATTAGTAAAACAAAAAAAAAAATAAAAAAATTCAAAAACCCGATTATACCCGGTTCCGTACCCGACCCGGACCCGACCCGACCCTAACCGGGTATGTCGGGTAGGGTATAGCTTGGTGAACCCGACCCGGTTCGAACCCGGTTCCACCCTTACCCGGGTACGAAAAAACCGGTTGGGCCGAACCCGGTTTCAACCCGATTTCGGGTATTGGGCCGGACCCGGTTTGCCCACCTCTAGGGTAACATACTAACATAGGTCTCTTAAGTCTTAACCACTTAGCTAAATTTTGTTTGATCAAGACTAATATAAACAGCTATCAAGTATATTTAATATATAATATTTTAAAATTTAACATATAATAAAATTCTATAGTCTGATCTGGTTTTATGCGGTTATAAATTTTTGAAACCACAAACCAAACGAACCCCTGCGGTTTGGAATTTGAAGTTTGTCAAATAAAAAATTAAGAAAAATAAACGGCCGTGTAAACACTACAAAATTTACTAATAATTCAACTGATACTGTCCTTTTTGTAATATCTGATTAAATAGTCTAAGATGAACAAAATTTGAAAAAGTAAAGGAAGAATGCTTCAAGTAGTTTTCAGTTTTCACTGCTAGTAGCAATTGAAATTATATTTGTGAGGGTGAATCATTTTGATATTTTTATAAAATAACATAAAAATGTAATCCATCCCATCCGACATCCTCATATTCAATCCCAATATTTTTAGAGGAAACATACTCATCCCATACATTTAAGGGATCACTATCCATCCTCATATCCATTATTTAATATATTTTATGAATGGATATGAATAGAGAGAAAAATTAATTAAAAAGGATTTGGGAGCTTTTTAGAAATGAAATATAATTTTGAAAAATGATGTCATTTAGTTAAATTATAGAGATGAGGGCGCAAGATGGATTGTGAATGCTCTAAAGGGAACAATCTTTTAAGAGCGCAAGCGCCACAATCTTTTAAAGCCTTTACTACCCAGCCTATTATCCAATGATATAATGTTACTTCATTTAAACTTAAAACTATCTTTTAATTAATTACATTATATATTTAAATAAATAAAAATGCTTCTTTAATTAAAAATAAAATATATTAATATTAAAATAACTAAAAATTGAAAAGACTTGAAACCTAAAAACTAAAAGTAAAATTACAAAAGTTAGATATATTAAAACCCTAATACAGCAAGGCCAACCCGTTTTGTGGCTACGCGCTTTTATGTTGAAGGATTGATTGCAAGAATAGTCCGATCACACCATTATTTGTTCTTGTTGCATGGACTCTCGAATCTATTCTTACTTTTATTTCTACCCTCTTAATTAGAAGATTTTTGTAAAAACAAAACGATCATTAACGGTAACATCACCTTTCCGTAACAACTAGTAGATCGGCTTCTTTCACAGGCAAGGGCGGACATATGTACACTTGAGGGGTAGCCTCCGCTACCCCTCAACTTGTTACCGGGTAGTGTAAAAAAAAATTACGGTTTTATGTAAGAAAATTTTGATTTTACGTTAACCCTAAGAAAAATTACGTTACCCCTAAAAAAAATTTAAACTCAACACTTCATAGAAAGTTTTAAATTTTATAACTAAAAGTCTAATAATTTATAAAAAACAATACATTTTATAAAAACATAAATAATCATTCCCATTACCCATTACCAAATAACATAAAAACCCAAAATACCCATTACCCAACCCAAAATACCCATTACCCAACCCAATACAATAATAAGCCCAAAAATAAAAATTATATATATACTAATTATTTGTATGGATTGTAAGTTGTATTAACGTGCGTATGTAATTCAACGTTTTTCACTTATTTTTCCCAGTTTAACGGTCACGTCATAACGCGCTGGTCTTAGATCAGTTTATTTTTTTGCTTGCGTAAGTGTATGGTTTAATGTTTTTACGTGTACTTTTCATTCGATTTATTTATTTTTTTGTTTTATTGGTTTCTTCAGTGTTGGTGGTCACTGGCGGTGGTGTGCCATTAATATTACTTAGCATGGTTTTACGCCTCTCGTTGCAACGCGAGTGAGCTTAATACTAGTATATAACATAACAAAACAATACTTTTTTTTCAATGGCCATACACGTTTATTTATTATTTTATGCAAAAAAAAAAAGAAAAAGAAGAAATAAAATGAAATAAGTGATGTTTTCTGTTGTTTCTTGTTTAAAAACTTTGACAATCTGTATAGAAACATTAAGAATGTTGTTACAATGATGAGAATATAGCTCATATTTAAACTTCTATAAAAATCTATTAAAACTTAATTTTAAAAGTAAATGATAATAAAATAAAAATAGATGATGTAAAAAATATATGAATCTAGTATGAATGCTTTTATATGGTTATTTGTTTATTACGGATATTTTATGTTTAATTTAATGATTCTAGTTATTCTTTAAACTTGAAATTTAGATAAAATGAATCGTTTTGCTGTGAAAAGAAAGCATCAAAAGATGAACACGCGTACGGAACACTATAAAATGTAAGTTTTTTTATTTCTTTTGGTATTGTATTTTTGTTAACAATTCAATGCAATTTAATTACGTCTATTCTGACCCGATCCGACTCGACTCAACAGAACAACCCAAAAAATTTTCTGTTGTTTTGTTAGAAACTAATTATAAAATATATTAACCCCGTAGGAAATAATTACTGTTTCCGCCATTGCATGTATGGTAAAAAAAATATTTTACGTTATCCCTGAATTTGTTTTTTAGATCTGTCAGTGTTCACAGGTTCCTAAAACTGATTTCTTATTCAGAACTTGAAGCCACATCAATCGCGGAGGTGACCCTATACTTCTCAGTTAAACCCGCACCCCAACTTACGAGTCACGATACACCCTGATGAGGGGGTGTGGGTTCACGCGAACACCACCCCCCTCGGGGTCGTTACGGGTAAATTTAGATTAAATAACTATGGACAACAAAACCTATTTTACCGATAAATGTTTTCTTCAAACATAACCATTGATCTCCATGAACTCATCTTGCTTTCAGCCTTCGAATTAAACATTCAATGAAATCACTGTTATTTTATGATTCAACAAACAGGGATATGCAAACACCATCTTCTTATCTCCATTAAAGGAACATATTAAAGGATGAAATTGAACAATTTGGTGAGAAATTCAATCAACAAATGGGCACAAATACGATCGTTTATCGCGTGTAGAAGCTTCATCTCAGCAGCATCAGGAGTTGAGAAGGAGAGGGCTGATTGTGTGGTTATTGGGGCTGGTGTTGTGGGAATAGCTGTAGCTAGAGAATTGTGTTTGAATTATGGAAGAAATGTGTTGGTGATCGATTCGAGTTCTACTTTCGGCACCGGTAGCAGTTCTCGCAATAGCGAAGTCATTCATGCTGGTATCTATTACCCAACGAATTCTCTCAAGGTTGATTATTCAATTAGTTGCTCATTTGATTCGCACTCATTATGTGTTCATGACTTTTGGGGGGGGGGGGGGGGGGGGGGGGGTTGGATGTTCATTTGAAAGTGGTTATTCTGATTAAGAATGGTAATTAGTTGCTGAAAACCAGTTTAAGAGATTTTGCATTTATCTCTACAATTAGGTTTATTATTTTACTTTAGCTTGATTATCTAAACTTGGTTGCATTTATCTCTAGATATATATAAATAATATATGACCCAATTCATCTGGTCTTGGTGTGATGATCCTTATAATTCTCTCTGGACATCAATCTTAACTCAAGTCAGTATGATTCGTGCCATGAGGCATTAGGTTTGTTATTAGGATGATGTATCATCATTATTCATTCATCTCCGTTCCGATTTTCTTAGGGAGATAATCCTGGAAACTGCAAAACCAAATCATTGGTAAGTGATAACAGTTGATAATCAAAACTATTACACACATTCTTTTGCTCCACAAGGACATGTTTGATTAGAAGGTGTGAAATCTGGATGCTGATTAGAGGGTACATTGTAGGCTTGTTTTTGTGTTAGAGGAAGAAGGTTGCTGTATGATTACTGCAAAGAACATGGCATTCCTCATAAGCAGATTGGGAAGCTGATTGTAGCTACTAGAGATGAAGAGGTTCCGAAGTTGAATTATCTGCTGAATCGTGGTAATGAAAATGGAGTTGAAGGACTGAGAATGATGGAGGCATCTGAAGCAATGGCAATGGAGCCTCAGTTGCAGTGCCTCAAAGCTTTATGGTCACCTACTTCAGGGATAATCGATTCACATTCCTTAATGCTCTCACAATTGGTATCACTCTTTGTTTAGTTAATAACACACATAAGCAAGAATGAAAATAAACTGATATTAAGTTTTAGAAAACAGCATCTAGTTCTCAAGGTGGGCAAATGGACCGATTGGGTAATGGATACAGTGCGTTGTCCAAATTATTACATTTTGGTATAAGTGGTCATAGTTTTAAATATGATTACAGAAACATTGTTACATTATTATAATTATTTTTTACAAAAGTTATCCTGGAGGTTGTATGCAATTAACAAACAAATTAGGCGACTTTTTAATTATTTATATCTGATTCAGGTCACTTGGCTTATTAAAAGTAGAACATATTCCAAATCAACCCATCCATCACTAAATGAGTTCATATTGCTACCTCTAGCTAAATCAAATGTGAGATATATGTCTGCCAAGTCATATTTCAACATTTACAGTGAGATTTTCTAGTCAATACTTTATAATTTTCATGTTCAGAATTTATATGTATTGACAGGAATCTTATCCAATGTGAGTTTAGGGTGAAGCTGAAAGTCACGGAACGACATTTTGTTACAACAATACTGTGGTTGGTGCTCATCTTGAAGGAAATCAAATCTATCTTCACATTTCTGAAACCGAGTCTGTAAAAAACTGGGATCATAAATCTCAGCTGTACCCTGATATTCTACTTCTCCCTAAGCTTGTAGTGAACTCTGCAGGCCTGAGTTCTGCAGCTCTTGCCAGATGTTTCAGTGGCATAAAACCTGGAGTGATCCCTCCATCTTATTATGCCCGTGGTTGCTACTTTTCCTTGTTAAATAGTAGAGTTCCTCCATTCAACCACTTAATTTATCCTATACCCGAGGATGGTGGTCTTGGGGTGCATGTTACTCTGGATATTGATGGCCAAGTCAAATTTGGCCCTGATGTTGAATGGTTGCATCATATAGATGATATCTCAAGCTTGCAGAACAAGTAAGTTGACCCCCTTAAATCGTAGGAAACTTGGAACATTGTTCGCTACTCGCATGGGCGTATTGGGTAACACGTGGTCTGAACAGATAAGTTTTTAGTGCAGATCAAAATGAGACATGACTGGCCTTGTTGGGCTGTCCACAAACACTTCTTCCCTTTGATTTTTTGACTTCTATCAATAACTTAAATTTTGTTTTTAGAAAACTATATTATTGCAACAGTTAAATTTTGTTTTTAGAAAACTATATTATTGCAACAGTAAGAAAATATTTCACTGTAACATTTAGGAGAGTTTGTGCAACTTGTATACACTTTGGGTGAATTTCAACCCGTTTGACATGTTCAAACGATATCCATTTTGGATGATAATGGTTATTCTTTTACCCATTTGATCCACTGTTAGAGAAAACATGTATCAACCTATTCACTCGTAAACGGGTCAGTATTGCCACGTCGGCTCATAAGTCTGACAATACACATGTATGCCATGTATATATAGGGATATTCATCATGATATAAATTTATGACTGCTTAAGTTTTTAACCAACTAAGATTCTGCTTTCTGAGGCTTCTCTTTGCACGTTGAACTCCAGGTTTGATTACACAGTATGCACTGATCGTGCTAAGAGATTTTATCCTGAAATCAGGAAGTACTACCCTTCATTGAAGGATGATTCTCTGCAACCTGGTTATGCTGGCATCAGACCAAAGATTACTGGCCCAGGAGAGGGCTTTACTGATTTTATCATTCAGGTTCTTTTATAATAGTATGCATTTGCGTATGACATCCCAGTGCCAAACAAACTACATTCTGATTAATTGTTTATATGAATATTGTTACAAGTCTAACTTCAATAGTTCATAAGTTTCTCTAGAATTTCTTCAAAGATTTGGTTGGAGAATCCGTCAATAAAATAAACATTTGTTTTCAAATATCTGAATGCGTCTTCGATTTCTGGAAGTACATTGTAGTGCAGGACTTCCCTAATATATAGAACATTGTATTATATGTTGATATAAAGCACTTTGTGTAAAAGAACATCATTTGTATTAAGCAATTAGCGTGTCAAGTATGACCACAATATTTTTATTATTCCATGTAAAATGATTTAGGTTTTGTGCGCAAAAAGATGCAGTTTGTATAAGACCCGTTCAACCTATTTGGCTTGTTCCCTTTTATAACTATATGTATTTTATTTTACCAGTTTGACCCACTGATAAACGGTTCCATGTAATTGATGGTTTAGTCTGGAATTTGTGTTGTAGGGAGAGGAGACTCATGGGATACCCGGGCTTGTAAACCTCTTTGGGATTGAATCTCCTGGGTTGACTTCAAGTATGGCCATTGCAGAGCATGTTGCTACCAAGCTTTCAAGATTCTAAGTTGTTTTTAGTGGCCCCTTGTTGTTCTAATTGGAACAGCAGAAAACCACCAAATGTTTTATGCTATTTTGGTCATCACTCTCTTTGTTGTGCTATAATTGTTCCAATAAACAGCCCATTTGGGTTGTGTATACAGTAATTTTACTTTTAATTATTGTATATTTAAGAAGTCAACATTTGACTATGTCTTTAATATCTACTATGGAATGGAGTAATGGAGTTTAAAGCAACTGAAATATGTAACGCTTGTGGTTGACAAACTGAAATGGAATTTAATTCTCATTTTTAATATGATTGTGTTCTGTTGTAACTTTGTTAAACAACTTGGAATGTAAAATTAATAGATTACTAATTTACTTTCTTTTTTTGTATATCCTTATATTGAATCTTTTAAAATCTTTCACTTTTTTATATTTTCCATTTCAACAACTTTTCCAACCTTAATACATTTTCTACATTATATTCTTTTTTCAACTATTCATCAATTATTTTATCACTATTTATTTTGTAGTATCATGAGTGGGTGTTATAAGAATATCCATCTATTATTTTTTCAAAAGAAATGAATAGTGATTGGGTTGTGTGGCATCTTTTGACTGCCTTTCGTTTTTTAAAGTGCTACCTATTAGAGCATTCACATCAGCTTTCATATCTTTATCCTTATAATTACACTAAAAAACACTACTATTTCTCTCTCCTTCTTAATTAAATAATATTTTTTTATACTTTTATCATTACTTTTTCTCTCTCTTCTACTCACAACCACTTTTAAAAATATTAAAAAATTTATAAGGGTTGAACAGTGATTTCTCAAATATACAAAATGAACAGTAACTCTTCTCTCTCCTCTACTCACAACCATTTACAACCATTCCTTAAAATATAAGAAACACACTCATATAAATATAAGAAACCTACTGTGAATGCTTTTATTTGTTGAGAACGAGATTCAATAGTATATTTTAGGTTTTTTCTTTGTTACAACAGTTTGTTGTTTGTTGTTTGTTGTTTTATGGATCTTCTACAAGAGTTTGCTTTTAAGTTGGTTTAGTTTTTTTGAAGTTTCTTTCTCTTTATATGGATTTGTCACAAAATTTTGTTTGTAAGTGGGTTTATCTTTCTTTTTCGTTCTCACACCTCTTATTATATATTGTTGTGTTCAAAATTGAGTATATTTTTCTCGTGTAATAGACTAAAGTGTAGTTATTATTCTGGTACTGTGATAAACCTAACCGATTATGAGCAAAGATATCGTTGTCGGTATTGGTATCTATATTCGCTTTTGTGGTTTTCGACGAGTCTAGGCGATAACTACCAAACTCAGGTCATAGTCAGTGTGGTTACCATTGTGGTATCATGTTGTACCTAACGGACTATGAGAGTACATCGTCACCGGTATCGGTATTCGTTTTTTTTTGTCTTCGATAGTGATAACACCGAAACTCAAATCGTAGCGAGTGCGGTTATCATTGCGGTAATGTGTCGAGCCGAATTGATTATAAGTGGAACATCATTGGTGTTGGCATTGGTATTATCAGAACCAGTATAGGGATTCACTTTTATGATACTGTGCCGAGCCTAATCAATATTGGTTTCCGATGAGGCGAATCAATAGCGAACAATGCCATGCCATAGCGCAAGGAAAAAATTACTAAACTTTCGCAGCGTAACGCGAACCTTTTCATAACATGGGACCCACGCAACGCATGGGTGGATCACAATTAGTTAACTTTATAGTTATACATAATACTTTTAGGGAGCGTTCGGTTCACGGAATTTATGGGAATTCATGGGAATTGGAATTGGTATTGAAATTGTGTGATTTGTCAATTAAAATTGTGCGTGGATGAACAATGAGAGGGAATGTTTTACCTTAAAATTTCTTTGGTTGTAGGATTTAAAATCCTTCTCTAGGTGGAAGGAATATTGAAATCCCACAATCAAAGGAATTTGAGTTAAAACATTCTCTATCATTGTTCACCCAAACACAATATTGGTTGACAAATCATACAATTTCAATTCCTATGAATTCCGTGAACCGAACGCCCTCTTAAGATCTTTAGATGTTCTTAACAACTGCTCACAAACCACCATACCCAAGACCCAAATGACTAGGGTTGATCTAATTGTTTACTCAACTAAGCTAGGGTTGCCTTCATATTTCAAAACTTCTAATTATACACAACCCAAAAAATTAACACAATCTGCCATCCAAGTTCAAAATAACAATAATAGAATTTTCATTTTGATTCTCGATGATTGAACGTTATTAGCCAAGCCAGTTAATGAGCGGTTGGTAAGTCGGTGTAGCACAAATCCTTCGTTCTTAAGCATAAGAAGACCATGTCTTCGAAAGTTTAGAAGTTTGCCCAAAAATTCAGAATTAGGCATCATGTATCATTATCATTCCTAAGTATTCTTGAGAAGTCACTTAGGTTAAGTATAAAGGTTCTGAACTTAACCTTAGAGATAGTACTTTCTATCTTTTGCGATTTTTTCTTCACATGCGTGCATATTACGTAGAGGTTACAAAAAAGAAATCCTTACATTGCTTGAAAGAGAAGGTACTCGACAAAGGTTCTTGGTTATGAATGTTGTTCGGTTAAACAAATTGATTAATTGTCTCATGTCTCTATGCAGATGCGAAATACGTTAAATTTCACCTCTTGACTCGGATTACATCCACTCTTTTTCTCTTGTAGATTTATTCATCGTAGTTGCAATTTCTGAAAGTATATCTACCATAGTAGATATAAATAGAACATATTGATATATCATTTACGTTTAAGCTTCATATGCTAGTTGTTTTGTGTGTGAGCAAAATAGCACTCAAAAACATCCATTAATAAATAACGCTTCATGCTTTTATGCTATTTTTCTCATAGATAATACTATAAACACGTGATGTGTATACACAAGTGACATAACACTTTGTGTTGCTTTTTTCTTCCATCAATGATTATAGAAAACATCTTAAAAAAACAATAACAACTGTAAAACAAAAGGAAGAAAGAGGACGGTGTAAAATTACTAGATAATTTTTATAGTCCCAAATATTCATGAGGAAAACCAACCAACGATCATTAATTCAATTAATTAAGCTAAGATATTCATCACAATTAAAAATGAGAAGATAGAAAATACTTAGACAATGGCCATTGACAACTTTTTGTCTCGAGGTGTTTGTAAAAATATATTAAAAATTGCAAGTTTCCAACCTCATTCCACAACCAGGTTGCAACCAAATCCTGAACACAGCCAATGTGGGGCTAGCCCACTTGGTAGAGGCTTTGTCTTTTAGAGGGGAGGTCCTGGGTTCAAACCCAGGCATGGTGTAATATGGAGTAATTTAAGAGTAGGAGTAGGATAGATTTGTCGTTAAAAAAAAAAAAAAAAAAAAAAGTCCTGAACACATGTCACTAAATTAGTTGCTCTTCATTAAATATTTTTTGAGACACTCAAATTGGGTTGTTAATGAGAATAAAAAGTTGGGTTTGGTTGGTTTTATAGGTTAAAGAAAGAAAAAATAGTTTTTTAATTAAAAGGTTGAGTTGGTTGAGTTGTGAATGAGGAGTCTTAGAGTTGAGTTAAATGTTTTTTTTTTTCAGTCGTGGGTTTCCTAGCTTCTAAGGGGATTGGAGGTGTGGTTTTGGCTGGTAAAACAGATAGATGAGGCCGACTAATACAACACCTATAATCCGAAACATTATCATACATTTACCGTTCAAAAAGAAAATTAAATAAATTTACAACCTAAAAAGACCGTCAAGTTCTTTTTATTTTATGCAGGGAAATAAATTTCACAACCGGACCATCAAGTATATTCTTTGCACCACGCTTTCATAGTAGGATTGTTGTGTGACTATGGGACCCTAATGTGATCAATGAGGAACGAGAGATGATAAGGTATGAAAGACTATTTATGTTATATCTTTGTGAGAGCTAGTTTGAGAGAACTTAGGAGAGATAGAGATTACTCCTATATAAATTCACCTTGAATTAAACAGTTAAAATAATAATTAAATAATAGTGATATTTGTTTATTGATTTATATAATAATAATAATAATAATAATAACAATAATAATAATAATAATAATAATAATAATAATAATAATAATAATAATAATAATAAGGCAATTTGGATTTTAATAATCCAAACTATTACATATTGGCCGATAATAATCCATAGTATTAGTTTGGCAGCTAACACTCCCAACTTTCATTTTTATTACCAATAACAATCCGAGTGACATAATTTTCAAAATTTTACACTCGATTTGAACTCAATTCGGTTCGCAATAATAATTATGAATGATATGAAGAAGCATACAAGCTAAACTGAGACTAAAATATATACAAATCGAGTGTAAAAATTTGTAAATTATATCACGAGGATTATTGTTGGTAATAAAAGTGAAAGTTGAGAGTGTTAGCAGTCAAATTAATAGTATGGATTATTATCGGCTAATAGATAATAGTTTGGATTATTATAATCCAATTTGCCTAATAATAATAATAATAATAATAATAATAATAATATTTGTTTATTAAATTATTTTTGTTTATTGAATTGTGTTTTATTGAATTCAAATCTAATTTATCGGGTTTGACACGTCACTTTAACCCTTTTAAGTTTCTAAGGTTTCGGGTTTACTTCATTTACTTTAAAAAACTAATTTTTTACTCTCGTTTTAAATATAATTAGGGGAACAATGAAGTTACAAGTTCTTTTCCTATATAAATTCACCTTGAATTGAGCAGAATAATAATTAAATAATAATGATATTTGTTTATTGAATTATGTTTTATTGAATCAAATTTAATTGATCAAAATTGACATATCACTTTAATTATTTTAAGTTTCTAAAGTTTCGGTTTTACTTTGCATTTTTTTACTTAAAAAACTAATTTTTTATGCTCGTTTTAAATACGATGAGTGGAGCAGTGAAGTTACAAGTTCTTTAATTTTAGTAACACAGGTTTGTTTTGTAGATTAATGTGCACTACTGCATCACTAAAGTTTTGCTTTTTAGCCAAAAAGTTTAAAGATTTGCTTTATAGTAAAGTTTCAAGTTTTTCCATATTAGTCATGAAAGTTTTTTTTTACACGGTGCCCAACAAAAGTTTTATTTTGCAGACGCAAAAGTTTAATATTTCCTTTTATTTTCTTTTAGTTTATATATCTAAAAGAATAGTTCTTTTAATATTAATTATGTGTGAGGGATAACAACTTTTTAAGTTTGGTTTGTTCACTTTTACGGAGTGTCTTTTATATCGGAAAGTAACACTTATTTTACGATGGAGCAATCGTTAGGGTTTTATGGCGGTGTGATAGTAGTTGTGATATGTTGTGTTGTGCATTTCTTGATACCTTAGGGTTTTTATGTTTGAATAATTGTTACAACATGTTTTGATAATTGAAATCATGACAAAATTCCTCACGCAATGTGCGCGAAAAAAAAAACCTAGTTATTATGAAAAACATATTGACTCACGATTCTTTCCTCTCTCTTTTACTAGCGAAAAAAATAATTCTTCCAATTGATATATTTTCATATGGGTATACACACACGCATATTCATCTTGTTTAAATCTTGATTTCAATGTATTGAATAACAATGAATTTAGCCCTCCTCAATCATCACTCAACTTCCTTTTAATTGTTAGATTATTAAAAGTTCGACTAGTTGTGACAGTGTTATGAACCTTTTAATTGTTGATTATTAAAAATTCGACTAGTTGTGACAGTGTTATGAAAAATAGACCACAAGGGTAACTTTAGAGGTAGTGTGGCATGACGTGGCTTGCTAAGGTGATTTCATCATGACAAAGTGATACTAAGGTGAAAGATTGAGAAAAAAAAAATAAAGAAAATTAGAAGGGATGCGACAAAAACCCATACAAAACCACTCCCTCTCGTTGCAATAAAGAAGAAAATTGAAAGTTTATGAAGTTGCATGCCGCTATGGATGGTCTAACATATGTGTACAAACATAACAAAATGTAAACTTTTAAAGGGTAAAAAGTAAAAAAATGTGTATTTAAAAAATTAAAACTGAACTTTAAAATGCAGATGTTAAAAGTACCAAAATCATAATAAAAGTGAATCAAAATGTGTATATATATTTTTTTAAATAAACATGGAGGAAAAGGCCAAAAGCCATTTTGGATGATGCAGAGGTCTGACACCCACATGACTGGCGACCCCTTTGACCAGTCAAACTTTGACCATATGACTCCCCTCCCCTATATTACCACCACCAGGACCATCACTTGTCAGCTCAGATTTTGTATGGAATGTTTAATGTCAAGATATTTAAATGAGAGAAAAAAAAAGAAACACTCTTTTCACATAGTTTTTAGGGGTTATTTATTTCTGTAAGTGAAAATATGTAAATTCCAATATACATTGATGGAAATAATGAATGCATAAGAATTGAAGCTTCCAAAAATGTTTAAACTTGGAAGTTCAAACTTCAAAGTATAAAACATGGGTTCAAACAATAGTGTCATAAACTGAAAAAAAAAAAAAAAAAAAGAGTAAATCGTATAGTGGTTTGGTGGTTTAAAAGTTCATCCAACGATTTGTGGTTGAGTATAACGATACGTCAGTCCCTTATGCCTATGGATGAATCATAGATTTACCACTCTTAATTTCAGTAGTATAAATGATAAACAATATCATAAATCAAAATGATTTTTTAGTTCCATTATCCCTAGAATCAATGAGTTCAAGAGCGTTAAATGGTTGTTCATTAATTGATAGGTTGAAAGAGATACACATCTAAAAATTTGTCACAAACCCGAACACATCACATACCTGCAAATCTTGTCAGACAAATGAACCTGAACATGATGCCCTTGTTTCGTGGATTGACACAAAAATAACCAATTTAGCTCGATATGTATATTATTTTATATTTTTAACATTCTAAACATACGAATTACGACAAAGAGTACTGCAGAAATATAAAAATATTTAATTTAAACTATAAGTATGACATTCATGCGTCTTTTAGTTTATAAACATCAAATAACGTACCCATTAGTTTAATCTATGATATAAGGCATACTTTTTTTGAAGGTTTATAAAAATTATTAATTAGATTAAAAAGGTCAATCAACTAGATTTAACTAAAGGTGTCGGTAAGTCTGTCCCATAGTTGACTCAAATCTGTTAATACTAAACAATGTAAATTTTTTATTGGGTGTTGTGTATTTTTATTTGTTTGAACCTCATAGACACATAAATAACTTATGAAAACAAATCATTAAAACATATATAATATATTAAATCGCAAAAGTAAATGAAAATAATATATTACGGGAACATATTATATATTTATGGAATTAAATAATTAATTAATTATGCACACAATATACGTACAACATAATCATGAATATAATAATAAATAATTAGTGATGAGTCCTTTGTGAAGTGAAAGCAAAGATGGAATTGGAAAGATTATTAATGGCATCAACCATGGCATTGAAACCTTGTCTTTCCGATTCAATCCTTGACTCTTCAATGTTGTACCTCCGTTGATGCAGTTCGTACAACTCCCTATGCCTCGTTTCTTCTCTCTCGTCATACTTTTTAATCGCTTCGATCAACATATTTGCACTCGAACTTATTTGTTCCGCAATGCTTATTCCTTCTTCGCTTGACCTTCTCCGTTTTATGGGCGTCTCTGAATCACAATCATTTTATCTTATATTCCGGTTATTGTTCGTTTATTTTACCTTTACAACATGATGTTTTCTAGGCGTGTTTAATGGGTCGCAATAAATTGATATGATATATGCATTACTAAAAGTAATATTTATAGGTGTGTACGTAGTATCAAATTTAAATGGTGGTACTGGTATGTATGGTAATTTTAAAGATATATTGATTATTTTCCCGTAACAAACCGTAAAACGAAAGTTTATTTATGTCTAAAACTGAAAGTACAAGTGTTTTCTAATGTTGCCAGCTTTGTACATTTTAAATTAAACAAACACAAACCTAGCAACCAACTGACCAAGTCCTTTTGTATTGTTACAAGAAATAAATATTAATGTACTAACAAATTCCCATGACAAAGACTTTGTGATGATTTGTACGGAGTGGATAGATCATAATAATACCAACAAAAACACGTTTTTTAACAAAATTATAACAATGTTAACAATATTATGAAATCCTAAAAATAAATACTTTTAGGTTGATTTATAAGTTTTCCCGTTAAACTGTTGAAAGTGCAACTCTATAACAATTGGATTGGCCCAAATGGTGTTCTTTCGATTTTAAGATGTAATTTTGTGTGTCTCCTTCTCATTTGGTGCATGTACACTTTTTATAGCCTATGGTTGGTGTTAATATTATCTCATTTTGCTGTTAAAGAAAAAAAAAGAATAAACACATTTATTGCAATTGAATACGAATGAAATTTGTGTATTTATTTCATTTGACGTATCATTAATAATATGTTAGAAATTTACAAACTTATAAGTATTATGTAAAAAACTTGAAAATAAAGTTGATAATCAGAAAAACAGGTGTATGTAATAAGAACATTATTCGATAAATATTTCTTAAATAAAAATTTTAAATAAAGATTATAGATGAAGGAAATAATTTAGAGCAAGTCCTAGATGAATTGGTCTAAAATATAGGTCATTGAGTTTAGGTCTCGTTTGATGCAATGTGCTTCAGGAAGCGGTGGGTTGTTCTGGTATGATGGACGGGTCAGATCGTTAAGCTTAAAGTATTTATTTACCGTTTAAAAAATAAAATAACTTAGAGTATTATATCTTAGAATGATGACGTGGGTTATGCACTAAACCCATTGGATCAATGATTAATTATAAAATAAAATATGCATGACAACATGAGGGTAATTAGAGAGAACCTTGTGTAGGCAAAGTCGCCGGAGCATCTTCCTCCGGTGGCAGCAGCGGTGGCGGTAGCGGCGGAGGAGGAGGCGGAGGAGCGGTGGTTTCCGGTTGGCTAACGACGGTCGGAAGCACCACACCACCCAATTTCGCCTCCACCACATCAGCCAAAGCTTGATAAACCTGTGGCAACATATTCGACGGCAGATTATTATTCTTCCTTTGAATCTTATCCATCTTCCAATAAGAAACAACCTTATTAATATGTTGTTCACCACCACCACCATTATCACCATCATTATCGCATCTTCTTCTTTCAAACTCTCTCACTTTCTTGAAGTCTCTCATCATGTTATCCCACTTATCATTGCACTGATTCTGGCTTCTGAAACAGCCATTTCTCCAGCAATGTTCTTCTATCCATTTCCACCTGAGTTCACCAGTAGGTTTGATGGTGGTGCTACTACTACTTGAAGTTGTTGTTGTTGTTGATGTGTTCTTGAGCATTCTTCTTTGACCCTCTAGCCTCTTGGCCTCAATCAACACCAAAGTTTCTTCAAGGGTCCAGTTTCCTTTCCTGTAATCCCTCAGTGTCACAACTGCATTGCTCCTTACTAACTCCATGATGTTCTTTGGGTTCCCCTTTTGCTTTGTGTTTATGTGAGTATCTATAGCTTATGTGTGAGAGATTGAGTGAGTGAGAGAGAGAGAGAGAGAGAAAGAGAGTGAGAGTGAGGGTGATGATTTTTTTGTAAAGTGATTTTGATTTTGAAAATGGTTATTGAATCTATTGTACGTACTTTTTTTTTATTTTTTAGAAGTTTATATAACTTGGGGTTAGCGAACACATTGTGTACATTATGACCTAACTTTTTCATGAGTACGTACTACGTAGCATACTTAAGAAAGTTATTGTCTTTCATTGAAATAACCGCCTACTAAAACTAAGAGGTGTTAAAGCGAACATATATAATTACCACAATTTTTACTAGTTTGACCATTTTTTTAATAGACAAATAAGCTTTTAACGTGTATGTTTAGTGAATCTACCGGTTAAAGTAGCCTGCAAGCTGGTGCGCTTGTTAAGTTTTTTAGTCTGCTAAGTCGGTAAGTTTAAAAAAAAATCCTTTGATTTGGGCATTTTTTAGAAAAATGGACATATAAGCCGGCATAGACTGTATGTTTAGCAAACTTATTAGCCTTGCAAAGTGGGGTGTCGGTTAAACCTTTAACGTGCTTAGCTAGCAAGTCAGAAAATTGATTTCCTTTATAAAAAGAAGATCTCAATGAACTTCTAAGAAATGATTTCACGGGATTCAGCTAATTGTATTGGAAGATTTTGTAAATGTCTATAAGACTTGTAAGCTAAAAATGATGTTCATATTGAAAAATAAATCCATCCAAGTGTCCATTTAAGTGATTTCCACTAAAGACGAATGCAAAAAATGTTTTTCTTAAACGAGAAAAGAGGCGATGAGTATTAAAAGTTTATGTGGATCGTTAAGTCCTAATAACACACACACATATATAAGGGTGTTAGGTATACACAACGAAACACTATCTCACAAATATACGAAAAGCAATAAGCAACACAAGAAGTTGGCATGGTTCGGCCTGTTTGACTTACAATACGAGTTGCAGCTAGGTTTTTATTAACTCAATGTAAAGATTACAATCCATAGCACAAGTAAGACTAAATAGGGCTAACAATTTAATAAACAAGAAAACTAAACATTTGCTTGAGCCCAAAGCTTTCACAAACCCAACAATAAGAATATCAAGCTAAAATCTAATTTTTACCTAAGAAATACATTTAACCACTCCTAAATCTAGTCAAAGGAACTCCAATTGAACTCATTCCAATGTGTTGACACCGGCTAAACACTAAACCTAATAGTTAAAGCTAAACCCTTAGACCTTAAAAGCGTAAAGCTAAACTCTAAAAGCTAAAACCCAAAGCTAAACACTGAAAGTTAAAGCGTAAATATAAACCCTAAAAGCAAAAACCTAAAGCTAAACGATAAACTCTAAAACCTAAACACTAAAGCTAAACCCTAAAATTTAAACCCCAAAGCTAAATTTTAAAAGCTGAAATGGTAGAGTTCGATGAGACGGTTCCAACATGCTAATTGAGTAAAATTGAAGTTCGTTTGACAATGTTTCGGAGGTGCCAAAAACATATCTTAGGTTTCTTAGGCAAAATTTAATTTTTATTTGTAACCCTCTTTATATATACATACTTTAAAAACCAATATACGTGTCTAACATGTTTGCTTGAAGAAAACATCTTAGTGTTTAGTTTAATCAAGGATGAATAAAAGTTATTTGCTTAAATGCAAATGAGTGGAATGTTGTGCTTTTTTACTTTGGAGAGTTCTAGGATAACCCTTTTGATTCATGTAAGCATTTCAGATTAAACTTATTTTGATACCACTTTAAACTTTTTAATCGAGTAAACATAAGCTTTAATGAATATTCATGTGATAATCGTATTATAACTCATGTGAAAACAATATCTCAAATCATACCGAATAATTTTTTATATAGGGGTTAACCGGTAGCTACATAAGTAGTAACAACATGACTAAAAATTTAGTAACTACAAAAGGCTTGTTTGACTGTGGCAAGTTACTACTGATCATTTTTGCTATCGAAAACCAAGTCGTTACTCGTAATTAGTTTTGCTACTGAAGACAAAGTTGCTGGTGATTACATCAGCTAACGTCGACCATTAGTTAATACAAAACCAAATTTGCTACCAGCCTTCAGATAATATCAAAATTCCATTTTGCTATCGATTATAAAAGTTAATATTGATCATATTCAAGCAATTTTTTTTTCAATTATATAAAACCAAAACAACTAATGGTCGACCCTAGCCAGGGAATATGCCCCCTTTGACCCCACTATAGTTTGCCACCCCTTTATCTATGCTACCAGGGGCATTGCCCTCACTATCTGGTCATTAACTGGGCTTTGCCCACTTGAACTAATAAGTTTCATATAATCAGAAATAGTACAATGTTGATAAAGTATGCATTTTGCATCTCTCAACTTGTATTAAAGTATATTCTAGTTCACAATTGGTTGTAAGTGAATTCCAATAACCTTCAAATGACTTGATGACACTAAAATCATCGACCAGAGTAGTATAATACTTAGTGCACTTAAATTAGCCCCATTTATAGAAAACTAACTTATGCATAAAATATCATGATGCTTGAATCTTCATGTTAGTATATATATTCTCCAAATATTCAAATATAAAAGTGTTTTTAAGTATTAAATCCTTGTTATTCACTTACATGAAGATAATATCCACATAAGTTCAACATACTCATATGTTAATATAATGTAACTATAATTTTCTAACATGTGTTCTTATCATTCAATGAGTACATAGAAACGGAGTCTCAAGCTCTTTTAACACAGCTAAACTTTATAATCATATAGGTAGTTCTTTTACCCTTTCACCTACATATGTATTTTTTTTAAAAAAACGCTAAGAAGCTAAACTTTAACCTCCCCAACTTGTAGGTATGAACACATATGTTGAGACTTCAATCGTGCACAATGTTAATTCATACGTGCCCACTATTTCTTCATGTACAAAACATATAGACCATTCCTACAAAACCATACTTGGTTACTTTGGTATGTCACCATATGTAGATCTTACAATATCTCTTTAAATTTTATTTAACTTCAAGAAACATCTTTACATCATCTACAAACAACAATGCTTCATTGCAAATACCTCCTTTTACCTCTTTCATTTCAAGTGAGTTCAAACATTCAAATTCTTTTCTATGAATTTCTTTTTATTATGATCCTTCAAGTACTCTAATAACTGGTCCATGATCTCTTTTTATTACTACATCCAAAGTTCGGTTACGATATTGCCATGTTTTAAATCGACCTTGAGACTTGGATATAGAAACCTCTTCTTTTGTCTTTGATATAGAAACATTAACTCAAATACTAATTATTTATATTTAATTAGCCACTAGAATTTTAGTCTACCTGGGCTACGTTATTCCAAATACTACGTATTTATATTTTATCAAACTAAATGCAAATAATAAAATTATGTCTTTTAAATATTAACTAGGCATTTTCCCCGCGCGTTGCCATTAGCAGATTAATACATTTGGCTTAAGGCGTCATTTTGAGAATTGGTTTCGGCTCAACACGTAGCACCGTAGCGCGTTGGCTACAATTCTGGTTGTAAGTACACAAAAGTGTACTCACCCTCCATGTGAATGCCACGCTAAAACCTGGTTTTTGCCAAAGTCATTATAGCCAAATGATATGAGATTCATCTAAACTATATACAAGTATTAAACCCCATGGTTGGTCGCGACAATAACGTTCAGTTGTAGCCAAATAGCAGGCAGTTTCATCAACTACAACCGACGAACATCATTCATGGATACATAAACTGAAATCAAAGCTTAAGGTCCATCATCATCAATTCAAGGTTCATCATAAACATACCACAAATCTATATTTCCAACGGCGGAGCTTGAACATCCCCGTAGGGGGGGCGGGGGCGAAGTTATTTTTTTTAGGGGGGGCGAACTCGATATTTATATAAAAATTTACATTACCGGGCCAAAAATTTACACTACCGGACCCAAATTTAACACTACCGACGAAAAAAAGAGGGGGGGCGGCGGCCCCCCCGGCCCTCACTATCCTCCGCCACTGTATATTTCACAAGAAAAATCCCAACTTGAAAACATAATGCAAAACACATTCAAGCTTCCGAAAGTAAAACCAAAACCCAGCAAGTGTTGCTAGACGAACTATTCAAAGACGATAACCCGATCTAGGGTTTTAATAGAAAATCAACTATGGCTAGTTAAAGAGACAAAAAAATCAATGTCCGTTTGTGATCAATTCTTAGACCAAGCCGACCTAGTCTTCATCGACTGAAGAAATCGAAAACCCCAAAGTACATCAAGCACCAAATCGAACGGCTGTAGAGCCAACGTTACCAAGGCACAACCTTTGCCGCCGTCGATAGAAAAGGTGCAGTTGGTCGGCCACCGACAACGATAAGCCGCAAGACAGTCTCAGGCTAGCCATCATCGATAATGCCAAAGAATACCAAAATAAAACGACATATAGAAATAAACGAAGAAAAGGAGACAGGGAGCCACCGGACGTCACAAGCGTAAGTTAGGACTACCGTTCATCAGCCAAAGCGTCGCCTGAAATGGTGGTTCCTCCGCCCCTCTACCTAGATAACCTTCTTTGTCTAAGAATGAAGATTATCGTAGAAATGGAGACGTGGAGGAATCGGATGTCACAATCGAAGGACTGGACGATTGGCCATCGACGACAAAGGTCCTCCTGTTCATCTAACACCCTTTGCTGCTCTCCCTCTCTACTTTCTCTCTCCAGTTTACACTCTCTATTTAGAAGGTTAAACATTACACGAATAAATAGGATAGAAAAGACTTGAAGACCACAAGACTATTGTGGCAAAAATAGAAAAATCAAAAACTTATTGGTCCCACCGACCAAAGAATTTAATATACTATATAATTCTAGTTATTATTTACAATAATATGTCTAAACTCTTTTCAATACATTAACTATTTTTGTTATTGCCTACCATGTGATTCTTCATAACCATACATTGATGGTAAAATCACTATATCTTGATGTTTATGCACATAAATCAACAATGTTATCAGTGGCGGTGAATTAAGCAAGTCAAGGAGTAACAATTCGATCATTATTCTGTAATATATCTATGTGCAATGGAACATGAGGATAATGCCCATTTGTTTGTCTAGTGTATGTCAGTGCAAGAAGTGTGAAGACAAATAGCTTGGCGGGCAAACTTGAATGCTACAGGGCGTGTTTAGGCTTGCTCGTTGCCGGAGGCAATTGACCCAATGGGCGTGAGGACTTTAACCATCAATGTGAATGTATTAGTGATCTATTCTACCATTTGATTTGTTTATAAAGCCAGCAATGCTTAAATTTTCAAGATGAGAGGGTATCTAATATCTATTGATTAATTTGTAGAAGATATAAACATCCATTCCTTTCAACAAGCCTCAAACAAATGCAAAAACATCTTGTTTAGGTGGGACAACTAGATTATAAAGCTTACTGATTGTGCAACAAAACGTTTAAAACGTGTACAATTAACATAGATAGTTGCGAGTTTTAATCACTTTTGGGTTTTTTTTAAATGACAAGGCAAAATGCAGTAATAAAAACTAACAAGACACTAAAAATTACAAGAGATATCAAAAGAAATTAACATTAAAATTACATCATTCGTCTCACGTAATAAACTTTAAACTATCTTATTCTTTACCCAATTTTAAAACTATTGGACTTAATATCTTTAATCTCTTTTTTTTTTTCATCAAACTTTCTTAAAAACAATATCATATCTCGCCTTACAAATAAACCATAGCGTGGCCACTAATATGTTAAGCCTCTCTAAAACATTCGTTCTTTTTAAAATTGATGCTGGTGCATTGTATGTTTTGTAACTAGATTAGTATCCGGTGTATTAATTTTATCTTGGTGATTGACACATGAATATGCCACGTGGTTATCTGTAATTAATTTTTGGTATTAAAACCAAAGCTTTCTGATAGATATTGTTGTTGAAGGGGCATACTATTGAAAACAAAAGGGAAAACAAGAGAATCATTCAAAAATTGACTTTAATTACGCTTCTTCACTATCGAAATTGCTTTGCTAATAAAACAAGAACATTGGTAAACTCACCTTCCTGTTAATCGATCATCTTCTAACCCAATTTTCAATCCATCTAAAACTGCAACAATGGCGACATCAGCCTTCAAATCCAACTCCAAAAGAACCACTGGCTATGGAGCAACAAATCCCTCTAAAACAAACCCTAACCCCCCTCCCCAAAAACCCAAATTACGAAGGTCTTTGAGCGTCAGCGCCCTCGCTCGATCACCACAAATCGACATACCTACAGAATTCTTGAACAAAAGAGACAATCCCCTTTACTGGGCCACCGGTGGTTCCCCCAACAACACTGAAATTCCGACGCCGATTGACGGTGGTGGTGGTGGTGGGGCGCTAGAATTGAAGAATTCGAATGTGGGTCAGAGGGGTCGATCGGTTCAGAGGAGTTCGGATTTGAGGAATGGTGGTCGGAAGGAGGAGGGTGGTGGTCGCCGGAGGAGTTTGTCTAGAGTGAATGATAGCGGTGATGGTGATGGTGGTAACGGCCGGCGGGGTCGATCGGTTTCTAGGGCTAAATTGGCTTATGGTGCTTCTGAGGTTTTGAATACTCTCTTTACAACATTGTTTACAACTGCATTGTGCTTATATACTTCAGTTCTTAGCTAGTTGGTCTAGTTAAATTTTGATTTAAGTATCTGTATGAATTGACAAGAAGAAAGATTTAGGCAGGAATAATGTTTGGAGAATTGGGGACTTTTTGGATATGCATTTTGGAGCTGATTGAGTAATTTGTTTTTCTAAAAATTTGGATTAATGGTTTGGATGATTGGATAAACATTTGTATGCTTCTAATTGTGTTAATTTTAAGGATTAAATAATGAGTTCATATGGGGTGCAACAAAACTGATTGTTTAAGGGTAAAGTAATGTGCCAAATTTTTTAAAGCTAATTTGATGGAATTTTACTCCAGTTTCACAAAAGAAATCTTGAATCTTTTGAACAAAGGCCAAAGGTGTTGTATTCGGTAATTTTATCTTTTTTTTTTTTTTTGAAAAGCTGGTAATTTTATCTATTAATTAGATAGATTTTCTTAACACTAAAACACTTGATGACTACAACTTCAAATAGGAGAAGCCCCTCCAAACACTTTTTCAGCTTTTTATCTGAACTTCAGGCATTAGAACCATATCACACACTATTTACGGTTAATTATCTGGCTCAGACTTTGATATGACTTCCAGAGGACACACAAGCACCCCTATAACCAAGTTATTGTTAATTTGGTAGTTAAGAACAAGAATCTAATATTTCTCCAACTTATAGTGGTATTATTCTGTCAATATAGAGTGAAGCAGAACAAGAATCAAGAATATCTATTGCACATGGAGGCAGTGGTCAGGCATCTAGTGGTACTGGGAAGTTTCCTGTTTCTGGCATTAAATCATTTGAGAGGAGTTCCCGTGCATCAGTTGGTTCTTCTGTGAGCTTTCATGGACAAATTTGTTTATTAATTTTATGTACATCATGTACATATGTTTCCTTGAGCTTACTGTAGAGAGTTTGCTTAAATTTATAGTTGGATTCACGAGTGTCAAACTGCGAAGATGGCATTTCCACCAGTTCTTTGTCTGAAGCCGAAGAGAAAACAATTAAAGCTGTTTATGAGCAGATGAAGGTTAGTCTTCTATTACTAAAGGTCGGACTGTTTTTTAATAACAGTCTTTGACTCTTTATAATGGCATATATAACAAATTAATTATACGTACAATGAAAATAAAATGGATAAGCAAGTTTTGTGGATCGCCCCAATCCGACCACCGACCATTCATTTTGCCACATGTAGTCAAATTTTTTGTTGTTTGACATTTTCATTGATTGTCTTGCAGTCAATTGAAGCGGACAACTTAAGTAAAGACACCGCCTCAATTGAAATATATGAAACTGTGAGATCTGAAGTAAGACGTGCTATTGCTGATATTCAAGATGATATTCAGGATGTGAGTTCTTAGAGATGTAATTAGTTAACAAAACATCTCTTGAAATCCAGCCTTTCATAAAGCCGTCTAATATCTCTTTAACACTGAACCCTCTTTTCTATAGGCCTTTCTGAGAAATAGCAGTGGTGCTCTTGTGAGTACTGATATATCTCCTAAATTGGTTAAACCGGGGGCTGTTGAGTTAGTGTTGGACATAAGAAGGGAATACGCCAAAGAGCTCGAAGCGGTAATCTCTCTTTGTTTTCACTTTGATTAGGCTTATGATATAATCAAAGTTAGTGACTTACTTAATTAATATTAACTAGACTGCACAATTTCAGCTCATTTATGTGGTAATGGTCTTTGGTTGTATTTTATTAATAACTGATCAGACAATATTAAATTTGAAAATGCATATTGTCCAACTTTTAACCTGTTTGACTTGTTCATCCCACTTAACTAATTTTCTTGATTTTGTCTATTAAAGATGAAAGATAGCCCAAATTGACCTGTATGTAAGTAAATGGGCTGAAATTGCTATCTTCAGCTTTTTTCTTCCTAATTCTTGATGTAAACTAAATATATTTACTTCACATGTTTAGTCCCAAGAACGTGCTAGAAAACTTCGATCAGATTTGGCTCTCGAGGAACATCACAGGCAGGAATTGAGCAGAATTCTCAAGGAAACACTTCCTGAACCCAAGACGTCTAGTTCTCATAGGTCTCGTTTAGGAAGAAAAGTATGCATTTTCGTTATTTTGTTTATGTTTGTACAAGTTTTACTGTATTAAGCGTTTCTAATTCATTAGTGGATGTTTTGATCAACAGAGGAGCAGTGAACGAAAGAAGATGTCAAAACGTTTGACAGATGAGGCAATGTCTTATTTTGATGAGTGTGTTTCAATATCCACTTTTGATAGTTCTGATTTCTCCGCAGCAGAAGACCCATCGGTAAACTCAGTCACCTCTGGTCCAAACTGTTGCATTGCCCAACAGGTAAGATTGAAAAATTTTCCTTATTGGATATCTCATGAAAATTGAAATGTGAGAACTTTTAATCTTGAAGTTAACCGTGTCTCTGTTATCATCATCACAAGTTAAGCAATAATTTGAGTTTTCATTTGGGTTTTGGATTCATACCAACTGAAACGAATTTGATCATCTTAGGTTTAAACAATATTAGTTATTTGCCCTTATGTTGCACTAATTAGATAGGCATTACACTGATTTAACAAAATGCCTTCTTTTTTCACAACAGTGTAATCTTTAGTCATTTTATGTATTAATTCCTTAAATAAATAGATTTGCAAAACTTTCTAACAGTTTGTTATCTGATTCTGATTTACTGAATCATGCAACCAAACACTCACTTGGCCCATGAGATTCTTCTAATTTGTCTTCGTAAATTATATATTCTACAAATATTCAAGCAATTTCTTCCGATTTTATGTCAGTTCAAACACTGCTAGGCCTAAAAGATCATTTACCCAATCATACTCTAATAACCAATTGAAAATAGGCTGAGATGCTCAAAGCTACATCTCTTTCTTAGTTAACTCATAGTTGTTTATTTGCTAGACACTAATTTTTGCGACAGTCCTATGAAAATGATGCAGTTCTCTTAAGAGATTGCCATATGGGCTTGTCGGCAGTTGGGGAAAATGTCAAAATGAGCTAGGTTCATGTTATTGGGGCAATTGACCTATTAAAATGTCAATATAATTATTTTGTATAAAGCAAATTAGGAAGTTGTAAGTATAATACTTTGATATGCAGCTTAACCCGGCTGGAAAAAAAGGTGACTTTAACGAGTTTGCACTCTAAAGTTTTGATAATATTATGCTAATGCTGATTAAGGGCAAACGTGTCAAGTAGTGAATATATACAGGTGTGTGTTTAATAGAAAACCAAATTTAAGTAGAGAACAACATAAGCACTTGTACATAATGCGTGACACATATGGTGGAAGAGAGAAACATAGGCGGACATGTCATTGCATAACTGCCTTATGTACCATAGTTAAAACAGTAGGTGCAACTGTTTATGGGGTTCTTACAGTTCTCTACTTAAACTTGGTATAGTATTGTGGTGTATGTGTGTGTGTACTCATGCTCGTTGATATTAACTTGTATTTACAGATAGTTCACGGTGACCCAGTATCCACTTCAGTGGTTGCTAGTAGCTGTAATGAGCTCGTGATTGATAAAGTTGTTGAAACCACCGATAGTACAGAAGGGGACCGGAAATCTCCCTTCTCTTTTGGTCAGAAACAAACAGAGAACATAAAGCTGCAACATAACATAGAAAGTTTCATCAAAACTTTTGAGAAAGATAAGAACATTGATGGAATCACATCAAGATATAATTACATCACAGATGCCTATGAACTACTTGATGTCAGTGAGAACTTATTGTTTGATAAGGTGTTCTTTAGAAACCGGCATGAGTCTGGGAGCCTGCATATCTGTGGCGGGATTGCGGTTCCATTTTTGCCCTTCCCTCATCTGTTTTGAAGATTGTAGATATTGTACCTTTAAGGTTTTGTCATGTGAAGGTTGTTTCTTTTCTTTTCTTTTTCCCCTTTTTTTGGTTAAGAAAGTCAGTCATGAATGCAGATTTAGGACAAGAAATGAGTTGTTGTCAGTTGTATTGTAAAATACGTTTAAGCTCTAAATACTAATTAGCAAAACTATTTTTGTGGTGTAATGTGATTCCTCAATCCTACCACGTGAACAAGAAGCCTGTCAAACAAATTCAAATACTTTTGACAGATTTTAGTTCCTTTAATTTTTAAGTACTTTTGAAAATTTTAAATTTGAATTAAGTGGTGGTTTGTATCTCAGTTCGAATTGATTGCCCAACGGGTAGTTTGAGTGGTGAGTCTGTAACCTATTGTCGCTGTTGTCGGTAATTTTGAACCCATATCGTAAAGTCGTTGTTTAGAGCTGATGTTGTCATTGTTTAGAGGAGTTGTGCTACATCTATAGAAGCCAGGAATTGAATTGTAGTTCGATCTCCATGATTAATCCTATCCTCATGGAACCCAAGAAAGATGTAAAATAAGATGCAAACAACCAAAGACATCAACAGTAACGCATGTACATATATGCATTTAGACAAACGATTGTATATATCATATTCAAAAAAATAAATAAATCTTAAAGACATCAATTTATATACATATTGGTCCATTTATGATTTACAGTTGG
The DNA here is from genome assembly GCA_025506415.1 of Flaveria robusta. Taxonomy (NCBI): domain Eukaryota; kingdom Viridiplantae; phylum Streptophyta; class Magnoliopsida; order Asterales; family Asteraceae; genus Flaveria; species Flaveria robusta. The sequence goes on along the minus strand of CM046469.1, from coordinate 16,595,152 downwards.
TAATCATGAAGTCAGACGAAGGATTATATCTTTAAAGTTGATATTTATCTCTACTTAGCTTTTTGATGCCGAATATAATACACTTTCGATTCTGATAATTTGATGGTTGCTTTGAATTTGATGAACTTGGCTTGCTTTCATTCCTGGATTTCTTTAGATTTATTGCTAGATCCTTGTTTCAATTCTTCACATGTAATAGGAAAGAATCTTAGGACAATATGAGAGATGGTGGAGATTTACTGATACGAAGTTGTTGGCACGAAACATTTTGATTGTCTCTGTGGGTAATGTTGTTGGCCGGAAAAACATGCTAGTTATGGTTCAACGATTAAGGGTTGGGGAAGCGGGCTTTGTTTGCTGGTATTTTAATTTTCATAAAGAGTAATTTAATGTTAAAAAGATTAAAATATCCTTGATTATAAATAACCAAACTAATATCGTCATGAGAATCATATTTGAAAGCGAACAATGCATTTTGAGATTACATCTGTAAGAATTGTGTTTGGGGACCAAATCCATATTATCTCCCACACCACAAGGATCATCCTTGTAATTTACTCTATATAAAGATCATATCAAATAATTAGCATGGTGAAGAAATATATAACTACTAGCATGCATCTCATGTTTTGTCTAAGACATTGGCTTTGTGAGTTGGTTCTTTCGTCAAAGCATTAGCGCAAGAACTATAACTAAATATCTTTATAGGTATTTTGATACTTGTCACTGTCTCGATAACACCAATGTATTTCTTCATCCAAGTTGTTTCTTTTGTTGCTTTCGATTCTAATTCAAGCTCACTTGTGAACCGTGCAACTTCATTAATTTTGTAGCTTTGTTATATAATTGTCCCTATTAACAATAAAAAACAACCAAACTATGATCAAGAACAATAACAATTAATAACCATAGAATGTTAGAGTGAGAGAGTGGACGAGTAATGAGTAGATGAGGGCAGACGTGAACAAGAGCTCACACTAGTAAGAAGAGAGACACCATCTCATACGTTTAATTGAATGGAAAATAATGAGTGTGGTCATATATGAATAAGAGATGAGTGGGTATTATAAGTTGTAAACTGTACAATAAACATTGTATATCTCATATGAAAGCACGTGTTGTCCACATGAAACACCATCCATCATTTTAAGAGTTAGCGAGTGAATAAAAAATTACGTGTAGAAGGAGGGATAGACCGGATGCTCTCGTTCACCCACTAATTGTCTCGCTTCCTTACAACAAAAATAACTATTCATTCACGATTGAATTAATAAAAAAATAAAGTCTAATTTATAATAGTTTTCTTAAACTATGTTTAACAACTCCACCTCACTAATCGTTTCCGATCTTTCCTATCCGATCCGGTGCGATCCATTTCTACCAATTTGTCGACCAACGCCCGGAATTGTCTCCGACGGTGACCACACCGATGCATATACTCGGAGATCTGATCGAGTAGGCGGTCTATGAAGATGGTCACCACTCGAGGAGCAAGTTCATCGTCTTCTTCAAATTGGATTTCATCATTCTGTTGTAAAATGTTTCCTGTGAAACCATCATCTCCATCGTCATTCACTATCCTTCGCTTGTTTATACTCTTGATCGTGTTCATCTTCATCTTCAATTTCTATAGTAGAGGCATCTTAGAGGATGAGGAGAATCTAAATCTCCGATTGTCATCACACGACGTCGTATCTCAACAGGTTCGTTTTCTGCACTCGCGAACACGAAAGTCTTACAACTTCGATTGGAATTCATACTATGAAATCTTATATGTTGCATTGCTTCAGCTTCCGCAGCATCTGCCGAGTGAAAAGCTTTGGGAAGCTCCTTATAGTGATGGTTTACATCCATGTGTGAATCCTACTTCTAGGTATCCAGGTATTTTTGGTTCTCACATGATGATCTGCTCTACTAATGATGTTGTTAGCTTGCCTAAGATATAAATGTTTATATTCTATATATGATGCGCTGTGATTGCTCGTTATCAGATATGGTGACTCTTTTTGTTCCTCGTATTAAATTTACTTTTTCAGCTTTTCAAGGAGGGGATCGTTATATTACTGTAAGAAGCAATGGTGGACTCAATCAAATGCGTACGGGTGTGAGTATTGATATCTCTTTCTATTATACTTGTCTGTTATGATTTAGTTGTCTTTTATGGTTGTTGCAAAGAGGGTATATTTTTATGGGTGCAGAGCAACATTTACAGTAGTTTCCAAGATACTGTTTTAGATTAGCATGATACCACTGGTAAATTTGATATAGTCGTGAGGAGAGTAACATGACGAACAAAAATTCTGTTTGTTTGACTCCAAAGTCGCAAGCAATGCTTTCCACTAATTGTGAGGCGTGAACAAAATTTTGTAACTTTTGTTTTGACAGATTGCTGATATGGTAGCAATATCGCGCATGATGAATGCAACCCTAGTAATTCCTGAACTTGATAAGCGCTCTTTCTGGCAAGACAAAAGGTAATAATAAGTTCTACTACAACTCTACCTCTCTCTCGCACACACATACAAGTTCATTGTCAGTTAACATTGTATCCTAATTGGCTATTATGCAGTATATTTTCAGATATCTTTGATGAAGACCATTTCATTGATAGCTTAAAACGGGATGTCAGAATCATAAAGAAGCTACCTCAGGAGTTGGTGTCCGTTCCTCGAGCAAGGAAGCACTTCACATCTTGGGGTGGTTTAGGTTACTATGAGGAGCTGACCAAATTATGGGTTGATCATCAGGCATGTTGTTTCCATACTTTGTTATGCCTTCCTCTGCAATCTTTCTAAGTGTCATTGCTTCAATGAAAGAAATTAATTATGGGTTACAAAAGAACATGTGTTTGGCATATCTATAAAGGTAACATGAGATATATAAAATACAAGTGTATAAAGGCATATGCTTATAGTGATATAGTAATATGAAAATAAATTAATACATGTTATAATTGCTACAGAGCATTGCCTGTTCATATATTAGGTTCTTTGGTGTGAAATAGTCCACTTTGAATTGGTTTACAGGCTTCTTTGTTGAGGTATTAGCCACTTAGTGTTATGCCTTTCTCAAATAACAAAATGACAATCAATGTTCTCCTTGATTAAGCTTTTTGGTACCATTTATTATGGTATTTATCATGTAAATAACTAAAACTAATCACATGTAATCATCAGTGTGTGCGATTATAGAGTTTTTTAGCATTACTAGATCTTGTGCAGGTTATGCATGTTCCAAAATCAGATTCTCGTTTAGCCAACAATGATCTACCACTTGATATCCAGAGATTGCGTTGTCGTGCTCTTTATCATGCTCTTCGATTTTCTCCTTCCATCGAAACCCTTGGACAGGTAGGGGTTCCATTCGTAATTCCACCTTGGTAATTGAATTTTCCCAGCGTAATCTTTAATCACATCAATGCATTATATTGGCACAATTTTGTTCCTGTCATCTTGATAACACGTGTAATGAAATTTAAAAAATCTTGACTACGAAGTGTTAAAATGATAATCATGAATAAAATTTCAAATATATCAAGTTTTAGAACTTGCATTTATTCTTATTGATTAAACGGCAATTCTTGTACCTTATACACCATATGTCGTTTCTTTAATGTTGGTAGATACAGAAATTCATCTATGCAGATGTTTTTTTTGTTTTAGGCTCTAAGCATACCATTCATACTTCTGCTTCTGTAAACAATATTTTCCAGCATATTCTTTTATTCCAGCGTACATTCTGCAAACATAAATTTTTGCTTATTTTTTCTTGAGGATGCATGCATGTAAAGAAAGCAAAGAAACTATAGTTAGGAAGAGTTGAGATTACAGTCATTGGTTAATGCTTAAAAACCTATTGACTAGAGGTTGCAAGATCTGATGGTCGGTGGGCTTGTGTAGTACTAGTCTGTGGTATGAGTCAAAACAGGCTGGAACAGGTTGGGTTGACATGGAGAACACTTTTTCATCCCATTTTATAAATGATTAATATTGTAATTATGATTACAAAATTTATGTTGTTGCAGTATCCAAATCTTTGAATAAAAAGATTTAGGAGATTGTAGGCATTAATAGTTATTGTAGGCATTATAGTTGACTTTGGGTGACTTCCAACCTGTTTGACCCGTTCCCCTTTAGCAAATTTATTTGGCATGTTTGGCAAGACATTCTGGTTCTCATTGAATAAATGTGTCATGTCATGTATAGTCAAACGTAAGTGAAGTCATCGATGGGGATTTCTTTTATATTAGGCCCTGAGCATACATGATGGTGAACTCCGCAGAAGCTAGTTGAACGACTCAGATCACATGGGGGAAGATATATTTCTCTTCATCTGAGATACGAGAAAGATATGCTGGCATTCTCTGGTTGTACATATGGCTTGTCTGATTCAGAATCCGAAGAGCTCAGATTGCTTAGGTGAAAACTTTATGTAGTTATCTGCTAGAAAAGTTTAAGAAAAATGCAAGTAATCCATCATTCAGATTTCCTAAATTTTGTTGATTGATATTATTGCAGGGAGAATACAAATCACTGGAAAGTAAAGAAAATCAATTCAACTGAGCAGAGAAGTGCAGGTCTGTGTCCATTAACACCCAAAGAGGTTGGAATTTTTCTTCAGGCTCTTGGTTATCCTCCTTCAACGGTCGTATATGTTGCTGCTGGTGAAATTTATGGTGGCAAAACTCATCTTTCAGAGCTCACTTCTCGTTTCCCAAATGTATTATTCAAGGTTTGTTTATTCAGAAACATTTTCTTTATGTTTGCAAGACTCACAATCATTAGGTTTATTATTTTTTACAGAAATCAATTTAAATAATGACAGGAAATGATAGCAACTAAAGAAGAGCTGAGAATATACTCCAATCATGCATCCCAAACAGCAGCACTTGATTATATCATCTCTTTAGAGAGTGATGTGTTCATACCAACACATTCGGGTAACATGGCAAGAGCTGTCGAAGGTCATCGAAGATTTTTAGGCCACCGCAAGACTATTACCCCAGACAGGTACTCAGACATCAATTTAGATTTTAACCCTTTTGTATTTTCACTTTTATAAAATATCTTTTATTATCATTAATTCTTTTAAGGAAGTCTGGAAGAGTAATGCGATGTAGGAGGTATTAAGCATTTGGATACACTTTGACATTTCTCCTGTTTCAGTTTTAGCTAAGGTTGTACAGTATATGAATTTGACCTGTTGGAGCCCCAAACCTGACCATTCTTAGATAAACGAGTAAATTTCATATACTCAATACTCTTAGCAATTGCACAAAATAATATGAAGAAACATTTATATTGATGATAGAGCATGGAGGGTGACTTTCTGTTTTTAGCTGGGAAAACATGGAACTTAATAAAAGGTTTGCATGTAATCCTGGCTGGCTGTTCAGGTGGGCTAGATAATGGGTTCAGGTTGTAATAGATTCAGGTTGAAAAGAGATCTTTAAAAGAAGTATTGATTAGGTCCGGGTCAACGTGGGTTCTGACCTAACTCGGCTTGTGTTGAAACAGGGCATTTATGAAAGAAAAAGTATCAACTGACTAAACATAACAATCATAGCAACTATATTGGACAAATCAAACCCAAAGTCCCCTTTGTTTTAATCAATCACCTAGGAACTTGGAAGAATACTTCTTGTTAGAGTTTATTTGGGAAGACGTGATGTTCATTATTTATCATTATTGGAAAAGAATACAATTGAAAGTCATATACTATTACAATGAATATCAGTAAAGTTTAATTTATAACAAATATTAATAATATGATAATATTTGATTTTGTATAATTAATAACACCAAACATCTTTGCATATTGAACACACACCATGTTTTAACCAGGAAAGGTCTTGTGGAAATATTTGATAAGCTGGAAAGTGGGCAATTTAAGGAAGGATTATCATTGCAACATCTTGTTAAGCACTTGCATGAGAAAAGGTAATTCATTTGCATTTGTTTCTCTTCCACTTGGTGTATTATCTTTATTTGTAGGTTTGGAAAACAAAAACATCCATTTCTTTTAAGTCTTTGTCCAAAAAACAAAATTATTTGTTTGATCATCCCCCTCAAGTTCTAAAATTTCTATCCAAAAAACAGTGAACCCATCAAAAGCTTTCATAATATGGGCCTTGGATGTTGAAATGTGGTAGGGGTAACAAACGTCATTTGACTATATATTTTCAGGCAAGGTGCTCCAAGGAAACGTGAGGGTGCACCAGATGGAATCAAAGGACGAGCGCGATACAAGGCTGAAGAATCTTTTTACCAAAATCCGTATCCTGAATGCATTTGCAGATCTTCACACACACAGAGAACATAGTTGCACTTCTCATTTTACATTAGATAGCAACTATTGTTAAGGATTTGTATATCGTGCAGTAAATTTTATAGTTTGTTTTCAATTCGTAAGTTTCACTTCTAGTAACCTGACCTACCCATTCCCGTTCAGCCGTTCCCCGTTCCCATTCCCATGGTCATATGTCATGTTATGTTATGTCTTTTCTTAGTTCCATTTTTGATGTTTGGTGAAAATGCGGTCAGGAAAAAAGAAGAAACCGCATTTCATGACCACAACCATATTTGTAGACGATGTGTCAATTTTAACTCATTTGCGTGAAAAATAATTGATTTGACCTTTATTCTATGCTAACGGGTCAAATAGATAAAACAACTGCATTGCTTGCTACCTTCTTTCTCAATACAAAGCAGTAGATTCTCCAAGACTTTGATGCAATTGTTCCAACTTGAAAACCACAAGAATATGAGCCAAGATAGTGAATTTTCAATTAGAGAAAAGCACATAAATTGATACATTTTATTAAAAGTATTGAATAACGTTCTTACACAAAAAGTGATGTTAAGTCTACACCTCTTGGCATTTGAACTCCAGAGGCATTTTTCACTCCTCTTTAACATCCATGATTTTCTGTTGGTTAAAGAAAAGGGCTACAATAACTTTTGGAGTACAATATTCATGCCCGTACTTTTATCATTTGCTTTTGAACTAACAATGCTTAAAGTACGAATATACTAAATGGAAGAGGTGGAATTCTTATTCCCCATGAATCATCATTCATATCCGCGAGCAATAAAAGGAAGATCTAGAAAACAAGGGGGTTGAATAAGTTTCTTGTAAACATTTCTTGATTATTTTGTTTGTTTATGAAGAACACTTGAATTATAATCAAATGTATGAAACAGTTGAGAGATAAAAGAGAGAAATCGATTTATAGAATTTCAAATGGATGTTAACAATCAATCTTACGTCTGATCTTCGATCAACAATTAATTCCATTAGAATTGTCTCTCTAAAGCGGTAGAGATTATCATATCAATCGGCTCACTAAGTATAGGTGGTGATCACCTTACAAACGTCTCCCTATTTACAAAGTGATCACATTCTACGATATCTTACTAGAATTTTGGATAATGTTTATAGATTTTTTGGTATTGCAAGAGCATGGTTAAATTGTGTTAGAAGTGTGACATATTAAAGTCACTTAGGGGCTGTTTGTTTTTTGAAAAAAAGTCTTCCAAACTACTTCTGTCTGCGCCGCGCAGACCGCGGGCAGAGGTTGGGTTGTGGAGATTATTTGTTTTTCGAAAGAGGTTTCATTAAAAAAGGTCTGCAGGACCTCTTTTTGAAACAGACTTGGAATAAAGTCTTCCTGACATCTTCTAACCTCTTCCAAGAAAACCCTACCCATTTCATTTTCTTCTGCAGCACCCAACCCCCATTGCGCCACCGTCGCCCACCCTTCTGCCACCGTCGCCCACCCTTCTGCCACCGTCGGCCACCTTGCGACACCGTCGCCCCGCCTTGCGACACCCACTGCGCACCGTCGCCCCACCACTCGCCACCGTCCGCGCGACCGTCGACCACCCCTCGCGACCGTCGACCACCCCTTGCGACACCCACTGCGCACCGTCGACCGCCCCTGCGCGACCGTCGACCACCCCTGCGCGACCGTCGCCCCACCTTGCGACACCCACTGCGCACCGTCTCCCCACCACTCGCCACCGTCCGCGCGACCGTCGACCACCATTTGCGCCACCGTCGACCACCATTTCATCAGTCTGCAGAAGTTAAAAAACAAACAGTCTTCTTCTTGCAGACTGCAGATGTGGTTCGCAGACTGCAGATTTTTTACCTCTGCAAAAACAAACACCACCTTAATTTTCATCAGGAAATTTAATCCTAAATAACAATTTTATAATATTTTTAATTTGTTAAAATTAAGTGAGGCAAATACTATGAATATTGATTACTGAGATGTAGAATTTTTTTTATAATTAACTTAAAGTAGAAGGTCACAGTGAAGAAAACTTCTTTTACTAAATAACAACCAAATTTCAAAATTGTAATTTTTAAATCAAATTGTAAGAAAATAATCATTAAATAGTAATTAAAATTCATATATGTTTCATTTGACTCCCATAATTATAAAAAATCTAAATATTTGTAACACATATTACAAAAGTTTAGAATGCCTGGTGTCATAGTAACTTTTAAAGGATAAAAAAAATTCTTGAATAATTTTAGTGTAATGTTTCTCGACCGGACCAGATAGATTGGATTGGTAGTTAATGCTACCGACAGTTTGATCATGCATATTATAACTAGTTCTCAAATAATCGACTGGTTCTTACAGTTTGAGGCCAAATCAGGGGGCTTGAAAATTGTGACCGGGCCATCATAACGAGCAAAACTAAAGCAAAATGAACCAAGAGTATGAGAAAAGAAAGAAAAAAAGATGTTAACTATGATTATGTCAGATCTAGGTCATTGTGGTCGTCAGTGATGGTGGCAGTGAACAATGACGACCTTGCGAGATACCACTTGCAACGCTTCTAATCGTCAACATTAGAATCTAGGGTTTAGGAAGAAGTTTTATTACACCCCTTAAGAGATATCATTTGGAGCGTTTTTCATCTTTTTTTATCTATACTTTACATATTACTTCTCAGTATTCTAATATATTTTAACGTAGTCCAACAATATTAGTTATCATCCCAAAAAGTAGATAACTTATTTAACGTCACTCAGTTCTAAAATCCTGTCGATCACTCTGACATATGAACTGGAAAGACGATCATTTCACTATCCGACCCAACTCTGAAAACACGGCTTTAGTGTAACATAAGAGAACCTTGATTTTATTGTTTCAGTCTATACCAAAAGGTAAATATACTATTTAAAACGTCATGTGGTTTTTAAATCCCGTCTAGCCGATCATACAAATAGACAGATAAAACGATCACTCCACGCCGGATCCGGTTCTAAAACATTATTATAAATTATAATGTAACAAGTAACATACTTAGGTTGTGGAGAGCACCAAACAAATGTAAATTGAATTTGTAAGGCGCAAAAGTCAAATCGGAGGGACAAGAGTCGTAAGGATAGCATGCCGAAAGGCTGTCAAGACCAGCTCATCTTATCTATCTTTCCTCGTGGTCCGAATCATTCCTACCATTCACTCCTCATTTTGAAAATATATACTCATCACTTCTCTCTGTCCCCTACATTCTTCATTCCTCACCGGACCCTAGGGTTTCAATCGCCGGCCACCTCCGATCTCTAACCAAAGGTAAGCTTCCTTCAATCATCTATCATCATCTCTAGCTTAAAACCTACTCCTATTCCTTCTATACTGATTTCTCACACCACAGTGAACTCTCTGTGCTTTTGTTTTGCTGTGTGATCTGGTCAGTTGCTTGCTGTGATCGTCTGATCTGATTCTCGTATCGGTTGTTTCTGTTCTCTCGATATTTGTGTTTGATGAACGTACGTAGATCTGTTGAATCTGGATATCTGGTTGGATTGGATATTTGAATCTGTCTGTTTTGGTTAGTGTGTTTCTGTTGCTAGGGGATCTGTTATCTGTTTAAACTGCATGCTTGATTTCACGGTTTCTGTTGATGAGATCCGTCGAGATCTACGCAATAGTGCTTTGTATTTTTGTGCTTCGTTGGTGTAGACTGTTGTTTGAAGTTGTGTTGACGATTGAAGAATTAATAGGAAACTGATGAGCTTGTTGGTAGGGAGATTACTAAGCTATGTGGTTGGGTATGCTAACTCATTTGTTTGAAGGAGTATATGGCTTGATATAGTTTTGATGCATGATGTGTGTCAATTCTAGCTGATATTGCTGTCTGTTTGTGTCGATTTCCTGATAAAAGTTGAAAACTCTTGGAAAATGATGGCAGAGTGAAAGAATCTTTAATATTTTGTCTTAACATGTATTTATATTATGTTTCTGCCGAAGCTAGCATGCGACAATTTCGATTCCTATCCTCCCGCTATCGTTCTTCTTAGAAGATTCCCTCTAGCTTATGACTTTACAGGAAAACTGTATTCCATTTTATTATGTCTAGCTAGTGCGGCTCTAATTGTTTCAAATGTTTGGCAGTTCTAGAAAGATGGCTGACACTGAGGATATTCAGCCCCTTGTTTGTGACAATGGAACTGGAATGGTGAAGGTTAGCATACTTCCTATTTATTGCAGGACTTTGTGATTTAATGGCGTTCTTGTACTTTTGAAGTTATTATATCTGCTGTATCTTGTCTAAAGTTTAGGACTATATGTTTTTTGATAAACTCTACAGGCTGGGTTTGCTGGTGATGATGCTCCTAGGGCGGTCTTTCCCAGTATTGTAGGTAGGCCACGCCACACTGGTGTTATGGTAGGCATGGGTCAGAAGGATGCCTATGTAGGTGATGAAGCCCAGTCCAAAAGAGGTATCTTGACTTTGAAATATCCTATTGAGCATGGTATTGTCAGCAACTGGGACGACATGGAAAAGATTTGGCATCACACCTTTTATAACGAGCTTCGTGTTGCTCCGGAAGAGCACCCTGTGCTTCTTACTGAGGCTCCATTGAATCCCAAGGCAAACAGAGAGAAGATGACTCAAATCATGTTTGAGACCTTCAATGTCCCTGCTATGTATGTTGCCATCCAGGCTGTGCTTTCTCTGTATGCTAGTGGTCGTACAACTGGTTGGTCTCTAGTTCCTCTTTTTGGTTCCAACTATATTCTGCTATACTTTTACACTATTTAGTGATATTCTATTGTTATTTTTTTTATTATTACAGGTATTGTGTTGGATTCTGGAGATGGTGTGTCACACACAGTCCCAATTTACGAAGGCTATGCACTTCCTCATGCCATCCTTCGTCTTGATCTTGCTGGGCGTGACCTTACAGATTCCCTTATGAAGATATTGACCGAAAGAGGTTACATGTTCACCACCACTGCTGAACGGGAAATTGTCCGTGACATGAAAGAAAAGCTTGCTTACGTGGCTCTCGACTATGAGCAAGAGCTTGAAACTGCAAAAAGTAGCTCATCTGTTGAAAAGAATTATGAACTACCAGATGGACAAGTTATCACTATTGGGGCAGAAAGATTCCGTTGCCCAGAGGTTCTGTTCCAGCCATCTTTGATTGGAATGGAAGCTGCTGGTATTCATGAGACCACCTACAACTCAATCATGAAATGTGATGTCGATATCAGGAAGGATCTCTATGGCAACATTGTGCTCAGTGGTGGTTCAACCATGTTCCCTGGTATTGCTGACCGTATGAGCAAAGAAATCACCGCTCTTGCCCCTAGCAGCATGAAGATCAAGGTGGTTGCTCCCCCTGAGAGGAAATACAGTGTCTGGATCGGAGGATCAATCCTTGCGTCTCTCAGCACCTTCCAACAGGTAAAACCCTCCTTTCTTCCTGGCTTTGTAATTAATGATCACACACTTCAACTCATATGTGGCATGACAAAGTTATATTTTTTATAAACTATTAGTTTGTCACTAATGATTACAAGATATGTATTATTTCATTAACAGCCTAACTTGATAAATATAAGAAATTTCTGGAGACATAACTTGTTTGGTTTATTTTGAACCAGATGTGGATTTCCAAGGGTGAATACGACGAGTCTGGTCCATCCATCGTTCACAGGAAATGCTTCTAAGTATGTATCTAGTTTGTTTTGATGGCTGGATTTCCATTTAGTATGTTTTTGTTGTTTGATATTCTTTATCTATTTTTCGTGTTATGTTCAATATGATGTTAAGACAGGCAGACATGGACATTTGTTTGTCATATGGTTTTTGTATAACTCCGGACATCATTTGTCCATTTCTGCATGGATGTTTTTCGTTAAGAATGATTTGTAATGTTTCATCCTAAATCTTAAAACTGATTATGTTTGTTGTTTAGTTGTTGGTTGGGAAAGGAGGAGACACACACACACATGAATCCCATTTTTGCACCGATGTTTGTTGTTGAAGGCTTATTTGTGATGCTTCATTTAAAATTAAAAACTGATGATGTTTATTGCTTGGTTGTTGGTTAGGGAGGGAGGAGCTTACATACACGCACACATACGCACATATACACAAATACATATGTATATACTCATACATACACATGCACAAACCATATAAATACACACAAAGAGGCACATACACACAGAAACACACATTCACACACACATACTCAAACACATACGCATGCTCACACATGTGCACACACATACACACAGATTCACAAAAAGATACACATGCACACATACATATACATGCAGTCATGCATACACTTGAGTTTATGAGGTTTAACACTTCAACCTGTGAAGCAGATGCTTGTTTGTGCTGCAATCTAAAAGGTTAATGCCGCAACTTCACTTAACTTATCAAATATGTTAATTAGTATTTTGGGAAATCAGGGCGGTAGTATTGATTTATTTACTTGCGGGATGTAATGGATCAGCCATCTGTATGTATATTGTGGCCTGGTTTTGTTCTCTTTAAGTTGGTATATGACCTGAATATTAGCATTGGGCTAAAACACAATTTCATACATGATAAGCTTGCACATTAGAGTAGTATTTAGTTTTTAGTTTGTTGCCTGAGAAAGATGAATTAGTTTTTAGTTTTGGTTGTAGAAGAGAGTAAGAGACTGGGTCGGAATACCTGAATGCTGGATAAACCAGAAACAATAGAAACCTATCTTGGGTACATGAATCATATACTAATTAGTAAACATCTTGAAGGTGGAGCATAGATACTAGCTATGTTCTACTTGTTACAAAATAAAAATTAGATGTTTCTTATGAACTTGAAAATCATTGCTCATGAGTCATGATCAGGTGAAAAACAATGAGCAACATGTTTGGTAACTGGTACTCAAATGAATAGGGATGGCGACAATGACATATAGCTCGAAGTAACAATGACAGGGTAGCGACTAGCGATCACTGTATCCAGGATTTGTGGATGCTGTCATGTTTAGTTTGATTGTTTTATCTAGAAAGTGATGTAGACTAGGCTTTGTACCTTGCCAAAGTTTACATGAATATCCATTCAAAGAAAAAAGAACTCATCTGAAGATGCATCCATTTTCAGCTCTTCCAAACTCTATTTTTTCATAAAGGTGAAGGAAGCTCGTTCCATATAACTTTGCATCTACTTATGGAAGAGTATGGTTGTATGTCACAAGACGTACAACAACTTTCCACAACCATAAAAAGAAACCAAATAAAGAAACATAATCTGATTAGATAATGAATCGCACGATTTAATTACCATATCAGGAACATATATATCTCATAAGACCCAAAAAGTCACATGACTTTTAGAAAAGACTAATCGTAATATTTAATAAGACTTTCGTAAAAGATTTGATAAAACAAAAGATCACACAACCGTTTAGAAAAGAGAAATCATAAGACAAAAGTCCTATGATGAATCATAGACACACAACTTTTAATAAATTCTATAAGACAAGAGTCATATTACTTTTAAAAAATTTTATACGACAAAAGTCACGACTTTCTAAAAATTTATAAGATAAAAAACACATGAATTGAAAAATTTAGATTCATGTCAAACTTGGGAACAACAGTTTACTGGGAATTTAAATTCTAATTACATACAAAAACCACTCGGTTTTGTTAAAAAAACTTGTAAAAAAGAGAAATACGCAACAGGCTGTATAATACTCGAGGTTATTCTTAAAAACACAATTGATTAAATTATTAACCTTAAGGTTTAATTAATCAGAAAAAAACTTAAGACATTATCCTACAATCAGGACTACAATACATGAGGATCACACAACTAATAAAAAAACAAGAATGTGCAAGCTTAACATAAAAGATAGTCCTCATTAAACAAATTAAATCACAAGAATTTCTGTAAAAAAATATGTTTTTTAAGAGCCTTTAGGGAAAAAAAATATATATGGCATGACCCAAAACAAAAACACACATACATAAGAAATCCCTAGAGAACTATGACAATTAATATGTGGACACCATGTTGGCATGTTGCTTTATATTATGTGTATATACATGAATGACTTTTCTTTAAAAATTTAATATATTTCTTCGACAACTTTTTTAAAAAAATCAATATATTTCTTCTACAGTATGTAACCTATAGGAGAAGGCGATAAAAGATAAAAAACAACACGTGATTTTTTAGGCCACTACCATCATGTCGATATGCATAAATATCCAACATACACATAAAATAATCATCATCATCATAGTACTAATATATATGCATTCACCTATAGATAAACTATAGCTTGAAGATGCTTTTTTTACTAGTGAATACATGGAGTGAATTTCTAATTTAATTCTGGATCTTTGGTGAATAAAATGGTTTTTAATTAATTCTAAATCTTTGCAAGTTGCAATTTGAAGTCACCATTATATATACGGACACATTTACTACAAAAAAAAAATGTTGAGTTGAGAGCCGTGTGAACTTACACCGTTATAATGAGAAGAGAGAATAGAGGTCATATATAACCATCTTATATATCACATTATATATAAATTTATTGAACGAGAATATTTATAATTTTGGTATTACCAGCAACTTGAAAACATTAGGAGGGATGAAATTCCATACAACTATTTGACGCGTGTAAGCGACTAATGGATGCATATTCACCACAAAATTTGGCTTATTTTGGGATACATTCACCTCCAAATAAATATTTCCATAAAGCTAAGCACACGCATTACATTTCGAAAACAAAAACCAAATAAAAAACATCACATATCATACGGCATGCACTTCGTCACATGCTCACTTCACTTGTATTCCAAGATCATGTTGTTTTCTGGTGCCAATCCAACACAAGCCCTCAGTATGTTCTCCAGCATTGCCCTCTGCTTTGCTAGTGCATTCACCACTGGTGTCCCTGGTGGTACCTGTTTTATACAATTACAAACCACTTTACATCACTTTTCGGTCCCCACAAGCATGTGGCTGATTCATACAATAAAGTAATGATAAGATTACAATAATCTTACAAGAGGGGCCTTTGTGAGGTAACTCAGAATCGTTGCCACCGGATGGAACGAATGGAACTTACCCTGTATAACAACACACGATCAGATCAGTATGCACAAATCTAAACATTTGGTCATGGGTTTAGAAACATGAGTGCAGAAGAGAACTGTACCTCATCTTCAGCTTTGAGCTGGATGCGAGTACTGAGCTCAGCGAGCAGGACCAAGTCCAAGATGATTGGAGCTGCCAACAGCGAGTCCTCACATGTGTTGTGTAGAACGATTGTGCTTTTACCGCCCAAGAATATCTCAGATGTGTACTCATCCATTGCCCTCTTGCTATCTCCGACGTATGGCACATACTGAAAAACCATTTGTTTTACAACGTTAATCCCATGTTAAACTCGTAATGACAAAGCAGACACTGACACATGCTACATACCTTGATGACGACCACATGGTCAGGATGCTCCCCAGGCTCGTACAAGATGGCATTGCTGGAAACCATGTCATCAACAACATTGCTCTTGGAGATCTCCTTGGATCTGAATGTTTGTGGGGCTGAGAGGTTCATTCCGTCATTGTTTCCCAAGTGATTGTAGCTCACGATGGATGTTGGCTGTCAACAACACTCTTAATCAGCCTTTTATAATTAAGATTATCAGATTTAGATAGTTATGAGTCACTTGGCATTAATATGAAGCTAATCAGCAGTTTCAAAAGACTGGCTGTCACATGAACTAGACTGTTCACAGAATCATAAGTCTTTAAATTATGAAAACATACGAATGATTTTATTTACCTTGATGCCAGCTCCAACAAGGAAGTCAACAAGAACAGACTTCATCTTGGTTTGACCACTCTTAAAGTCATCTCCACCAATTAAACTGTTTCTCTTGATAGCCAAATCAATTACCCCTGCATCCCATAAATCAAGTCAGTATATTCACAAACCGAACATAAACTTGAATACAGCGATGAAAGAAATCATAACGAAAAGCCACCTGGTACGAAAGTGTTTTGGGGGCTTCCATTGATGAATGGCACATTTTCAAGAATACAAGCAATAGCATACAAGGTCGATGGTGAGATCTCGGCTTCATTTTTGTCTAATGATGCAAACAGGCTTTCCATTGTGTCATTAAGCCCAACCATTACATTGCTGTATCTTTCTGTGTTGGCAGTCCACAGAACCACCACTTTGTCTACCTTGTTAGCCTCCTTAAACTCCCTGTTCCATTACCGTTTAAAATAGTCAACTTTTGATTTTGGATCTTTAGTTAGATTGTTAAGTGATTGTTGAACAACTAAAGAAATAAATCTTGTGGATAAAAAAATCTGTCTTGCCCTTATGTTTGTGAGTAAAATTGATGTTGCGTTAGTACACTGTAAGGGTAAATTAACCAGAAAATCAGTTTTTAATTAAGAAAGGACCTTGTACGCAGGAGTATAGTTCTATGTCCAAATGAACAAAGTTAATAATCAAATAATCAAAAGACTGTTGCACATTTAAGGGTAAGTAGAGATTTCTATTATAAATTAATAGCAATTGTTATGGGTAAGTGAATATATTTAACATGAAATTTTTAGATATAAAGAAATATGCCATTGATATTCTCAAAAACATGGTCATAAAACTTGAATCTTTTAAGCATCAATAGGTAGAATAAAGAAATGGGACAGTGTGTATACCTGATGTCCTTAATGATCTTTTGGATTTGTTCATTTTTGGTTCCCTTGATCACGTTGTCCGCACGTTCACCTTGGTTTGCAGCAATGAAGTCAGGGTCATAGATACCAGGGAGTGGGACCATGGATTCCATGTAAGGCCTTAATTGCTTTTGGAGATCAATGTCCAAAACCTTGGCTCTAGCCATGGCATCAGCCAAGTTCATGCTGCTTATGTCCCATCCCCCAAACACTATGTCATCTGGGTTCACCTGTATCAGAGTTTCATATTTCATGAGTTAATTTGATAGCGTATACTTCTTTTCAACTTCCTTACATATTTCAGTTGTGCTATCTTCTAAAAGGTGTGAGAATCTTTGATAATTTATATATTATTTATATTAATTCGGTTGGACTAACTAATTTACAGATCATTAACTAGAACTTTTTATATTCTATAAAGTAAAATAATACAAATTAAGGTAACTTGCAGCCTCTCTATCTGTGAGTGGTAGAAAAGGCTACCTTATGAATAACGGCTTTATGATTGGAATTTTATTGGTATGTTTGTTTGTTTGTTTAGCTCTCTGTATTGGTCACATCACATGCATCCCACCCTACCCAGACCTTACGAATAGCTCTGTTATAATTGGGATTTACTAGGTTGTTTTGTTTGTTTAGCTCTCATTACCAGTCACATCACATACATGTGGACCTATAAGAGAGTCATACCATTGGGAGGAGGCTCTTGAAAGGGGCATAGATCTCCTCTCCATTGAAGGACCCAACTCTGATAGTTGATGCTTGAGTCAAGGAGCCAAAGTAGTTGGCTTGTTGCACTTTCTCTTTGGTTGCCCAAGATATTCCCCTGTTCCATTTTTAATTTTCAATTAGTCCCTGATTAAAATATTAAACAGAAAAAGACAAAAGCCAGTCTTGTTTGATTGCAGAAAAAAATACACATCTTTATTATATTTTTTTGTCTTGGAACAAAACAAGCTAGTGGGGATGAAAGGAGATTATGACTTGACATAAAGTTGCTAAAGAAAACAAGTAAAGGCCAAACAAAAACCTTTTACAAAAAAAAAACTACATAATGTTTCAACTTTTTTACTTCTTTTTTATCATTAATAATAATAAAAAACATATAAGATCACATGACTCACAAATAATTTAACAAATACATCAAACTGTTAACAAAAAAAACTTAATTTTCTTAATCAGGAAGATAATCACGTTGTTAATTACTTAATAATCATCACACATGCATGCCCTGATCACCTTCCCCACTTGTGCAGTTTCGGGTCAAAGATACAGTCCTCTAATCACACATCATCTATTATTCGAACACAGACATATAAGGTCACTTTCGTTTTCGATCAAAGCATCGGTGATGATTAGTTAATCATCAGGTGCATGCACAATGCACAAAATCGTATAGCTATCGCATCTGATGCGATCGAAAACCAAAACAAACAGAACCGTTCGAATTAACTACAAATCAGGAATACTCACTCCCGATTAGCGATAACACCGGCAGTTAGCGTGGAGCCATTGTTACCTCCCCATCCAACAAGCATAACCCTATCACAACCACAATAACGAACAAATTAGATCAAAATCAACTACAGATTGAATAAAACTAAATAATATTAAATTACGGTTTACGAACCCTAGTTTAGGGACACGAGTTTGAGTTTTGAACTCGTATTTGACGGTTTTGGGCTTAACAACCCATTGATAAGCACCGTCTTTCTCCTCGTGAAGGAGCTCAGTGGTGTCGTAATTGTACAGAGAGTGAATTTCATCCTCAGTGTACTTAACGTTGGGGCTTTCGACCTTAAAGCTCTCGATGAACATATTGGCTGATGATCAAAGAAGAAACTCAAAGGGATTTATTGGATGTGGGGAGAACTAGAAGAAGGTGAAGGTGTTTGTTTGTGAGGTGATTTGTGCAATGGGGTGTGATGGTGTATATATAGAGGTCTGGAGTCGTGGTAGGTACCAACGACACGTGTTGAGCGGTGAGTGGCCGTGGGTCCTATGAGAATACCGTAGAGGGAATCTTGAATGCAATTATACAATGTATTGCTAGCTTGTTGTAGTTGCTACTATTTCACTCTTTGATTCTAGGACCTTCTATGTAAATAGTAATAATAATAAATGTAAATTTATCTAAGCTATTATACAATTCAATGGGATAAAGTATTAGGTAAGGGGAAGAGAGTGTAACGTGTGTATTTTTTCTTCTGATGTTTTTAGAATATTACGTTGTTTATATATGCTTTAACCGGTCGGTGTTGGATTTCTATGAATGTTGGTTAAGAGTTTTGTAGTCAATGATTTGGCTTTTGATGCCTTGATGTGCAGATGTTTAGGTTGAGCTACGTAGTATCATATTCATTTGTAGGGGTGTTTAACGAATCAAATTTCGAATTCTTGAATTATGCGAATTTTGATTTTTGAAGCTGGATTTGAATTCGAAATAAGTTCGTAGGATTCATATTCATATACAAATTTAAAACCAAGTTCGAATAAGTGAAAAAGGTTATTGATAATGTGATCTAATTAATGGATATAATAAAAAAAAGGATGTTGATGGTGTGATCTAATTAACGGTTGAATAAGTGATAAAATGTTAAATAGAAAAAGGATGTTGTTAATGTGATCTAATTAACGGATAGAATAAAGGATCCATAGTTAAGACAAAAAATATTTATAATATATTTAATATTTGTAGTATCTAAAAATCATGTGATATGTAAACTTTAAGAATTGGGTTGTGATTATTAAACAATTAATCTTTCGACTATTAGGATATTATTATTATATTAATTGAAAATTTGTTTATTCAAAAACATTAATAAATTTACAAAGTTTAATTTAATTGATTTTTCATTTATATTCTTAAAACTATAAATTGGAAATTTGAGATTAAGTTTGGAAAGTTTGACATGATTGAGTTTTGTTTAAAATAATAAGTTTATTATAGTGACAACACGTTAACAAATCCTAGGTGAACACCTTAGGGAGAGGTCAAGTGACGTCCAAGTTAGCCTTTTATTAATATGTATGTATTATACAGGTTGAATAAGTGATAAAGTGTTAACATAAAAGAAAGGACGTTGATAATGTGATCTAATTAACGGATAGAATAAATGATTTAATGTCAAGACAAAAAATATTTATAATATAATGTAACTATATTTAATTAGTAATATTTAAAAGTCATATGATATGTAAACTTTAAGAATTGGGTTGTGATTATTGAAAAATTAATTTTTCGACTATTAGGTTATTATTATCATATTAAATGAAAAAATTATTTATTTAAAAATATTAATAAAATTGTAAAGTTTGATTTAATTGACTTTTCATTTATATTCTTTAAACTAGAAATTGAAATTTGAGATTAACTTTGAAAAGTTTGACATGATTTATTTTTGATGGTTATTAGATTTTAATATCTCAACTTTTATTTATTAGCCGGTATTAATCCCAACTCAAGAAATATTTACAGACACTTTCAACTTGAGTTTATTTTCTTTCAATGATCTCTTACTAATTGAGAATTAACCTTTGTTAGTTTTTTTGATAATGTGGTTTGCTTTTGTGGCCAAAACATTAAGCAAAAGTTGAAATCTACCATTAAGTCCGTTAATCTAAAACTTTCGCACCTTAAAACCTGTCAATCTTCATATCCTGATTTGAACCACTTGACTCGTTGGAGGTAGATTTCAAGTGACGATGGAGGCTAGGGAACGAAAAACGGACCTACTAGAGGCTAGACGGTGCCGGAGTTGAAAAACGGCTCAAAGTTTGCCCCATTTCATTAAAAAATCTAACGAGGTTTAACTCTCAGTTAGTAATAAATTATTGGAGGAAAAAAAGCTCAAATAAATATTTCTTGAGTTGACGTTAATTTCAGCCAATAAATAAAAGTTGAGATTATTAAAATACAATAACCTTTAAAAATAATAGGTTTATTGTGGTGATAACATGTGGATAAATCCTAGGTGGATACCCTAGGTAGAGGCCATATGACACTCAAATTAGTCTTTTATTAATATGTATATGTATAGATAATATACTAGTATTGAAACCTGTATACTACAAGGGTTGAAGGAAGTATATTAAAATAACATTTAGGGTTATTGGATTTTAATAATTCTAAATTTTATTTATTGGTCGGAATTAATCCCAAGTTGATATTTCACTTAAATTTAAGACATCTAATGAGAATATTTTTAGTATTTAAGAATTCTGGCATTTGCAACATAATTTTGCTATTTAGTAAATAACATATTAATTCTTAAATAATTATGATAATTCAATTGAAAACTTATATTTTAAAGATGTATGTAAACTTTTAGGTGGAGAGAGAATACATGTAAATCTTTGTATTTTGTTACTTAATGACATGCTATTTAACAAATGATATTTTTAGTAGTACAGCTATTTATTAAAATTCAATTTACAATTCATGCAGTTAAAAAATAGATACATTAAAATATTTAAGAACAAAAAGTATTACAAATATATACAAAAAATGATAATCTCAAAGTTCAAGGACAAATAATATTGTTTGTATAGTAAGGACCTTTTAAAAAAACAAATAAAATTTGAGTTGTGTTACAGGTTTCTCACGATTTTAACTCAAAACTAATCTGAACAGCCTCTTACATACCTTTAAAATCATAAACCCAGATGTTGAGTTTCCTTTCTCATCACGCTGACATCAAACTAGTATATATTTTATTTATCTAACAGTTAATATGATTTAAGATTTTAGTCTAACATAGCTTTTTTCATAATTTATATTGTACATGCATGTATTATAATTGTGTATTTGTGTGTATCAATTTATTTTATATTTTTATATAGAAATATCTTTAAAAAGTACCCTGATAAAAAATTTTAAAACCAAAATTTAACCACCTAATTTACTCAAATTAACCGCTTGTGCATGTATCCTATAACCTTTGATATCTTAAATAGATCAGAAATACCTTACCACCAGAATGACCCCCTTAAATACATTAAGACTTAGGTAAATATATAATTATCAATAAACATCATTTTAAGAAAGACAAAAAGACAGTAATTTTTAAGAGATAAAATTATTGATGACTGAATCTTCTGTAAATCAAATATATTACGTACATCAACATATGTAAAAATTATGCTATGACCCTCAAAACAAAAATTTTAGGATTCGTCACTGGGTGGTGATATGGTGTGGTGGTGGTCATTTGATAGTGAACGGATCTAGATGTGGGATGAGATAGAGGAGAAGGGCGGGGGTGTGGTGGTAGAGGTATCTACGTTTTAATGTTTAAGACCCTGTGTATCAACGTTTTAAACCCGTCCAAAAAATGTTAACTTACACGTATAATAACTACAACACGTAGTCGTACCTACCGCAAAACACGGGGTAACGTAGTAGTTAAGTTTTATAAATATACATATGTGTGGTTCTTTTAAATCAGTTTATTTGCTCAATCAAATTTGTGATTCTTATTGGGTTCTGTACGAGATCATTGATTTTCTTTATTGTTTATGACAATATTTTTAAAGCCGGACCGGACAATGAACCGGACGTCTTACCAGTCCGCTGGTTGGACCGGTTCAACCGGTCGGACCGTATATAAGGACCGGATAAAATTATAATTATTTTTTATAAATATATGTAAAAATTACAAAAAAATAAAAAAATATATAAAAAAACCGGTTCAACCGGTCCGACCCCCGTTTCAACCGGTTCAACCACTGGTTCAACCGGTCCGGTTCGCGGTTCGACCGGTTCGACCGGTTCGACCGGTTCAACCGGTCCGACTGCCATTTCGACGTTAAAACGGTTTTAAGCACCGAACCGGACCGGATTGGAGTCCGGTTCCCGGTCCTGTTTTCAAAACCATGGTTTATGAACAAAAGCATCATTAAAAAATTATGAGGTCCTTAAATATTCTAATTAACAAAATTACGCAATTAATTCCCCTAAAATTTCGTGGCTAGAAGACACTGAAATCTGAAAATGGTTCTATAAATAATAACTTTTTTATGCTCATGTTGTCTATGAAATGTTTATATATTTTCACCTTTATGCATATAATATATATGTGGTATCCACCCAAATCGACAATATAAAAGCTAAACTAATTTATCATTTAGAAAGGGTTTGGTTATAAGTACACTTTGATAGGTAATTCACACGCCCAATTATTACGTTCATATAGCGCATATGGACATATAAGAGTAGTATGGATTGTCATTGTGTTAAATCAGTCAAAGATGTTCCCCACGAGTCATATAAGCGTATATGGCTAGTTACACACGAGTCATATAAGGTCATACGAGGGAATAAACACAGCCCATATAGTGCTATATAATTCATGTGTATTTTTTTCAATTTAGGATTATTTTTTTTAATTATTTGACATGACATTATAGTCCTCGATAAAGGTGCAAATTTTTTGACGTGACAAGAGATTCCGTAAAAGCTGCTATATAAAAGACAATTCGTTTATTCATTTCATTGTCTCACTGTTGCATATTTTTTCGACTGTTGGGTGACTGTAACGCATCCGTTCTCGCATCCTCTCGTGATAACCCAATGAACCAAATCATCACAGGACACGAAAACCTGAAAAAGGTATGATTAAAATTATGTTAACAAGTAAATTAGATATGTAATAACCTGACTGTTTCAAACAAGCCAATCTGATTGTTAATAGACTCACCACTATTGTCACCATCATAATCACCATCGTTATCATGACCGTAATCTTTGTTAGTATTATCGCAATTATCTCCGCCGTTATCATTGTTGCAATTGTTATGATACTCACTCCTGATAGTGTTATAATACTCACTCCTGAATATATAGTTACTATCATAGTATAATATTTTAACAAAGAAATTTACATATATAATGAAAATAATAGAACTAATCGAAGAAACCATAACTGAAAATCGGTTTATATATAAGTTTTAAAGCTATCTTGTGTTGTTTCAAATAATTCACACATAAATAAAGGAACTTTATGTAATGTCAAATAGTTGATCCGTATATCATGGGATCGTACGAAATACACTTTCTACAAGCATATGCGACTTGTATAAGATTTCACGGGTCGTATAAACTCATATCATGTTACATGAGTCGTATTGCCTGGAAAGTACACTAGTTGTTTGTTGTTAAACGAGTCGTGTGCAGATTTGACGACTTGTCACTGGCAGCTTTTGTCTGTTTGACCGAGATCTATAAATTTATATTAGTCCATACGATTTGTATACAAGGTGTATGTATATCTTGTCAGTCGAGTGTACCCTAGCATGACCATTTGAAAATAACGTAAGAAATATTATATAATATTAAAATAACAATTATGTGTGCGTGTATATATGTAATATGATATATATTGATATTGATTAAAATCAAAACTGTTTAATCATTAAAATCAAACTAGTGGTGCAGGCAAGCTAGTTTACTATGGTTTAGATGGTTTTGTTTATTTAAATGTTTAGAGCATTCACAATCCGTTTCTTAAATTTATGTGAGTGTATTTCCTATATTATATGGTATGGTTATAAGTGATTGTGAGTGAAGGATATGAGAAATTTACTGCATGTTCAATCTGCATTTTTGGAAAACACTGTTCAAAACCCTATAATATTTTTAATATATTTTAAGTGGTTGTGAGTGAAAAAAAAAGAAAAGGTAATGATAAAGTTGAAAAATAGAGAGAAAAAATAGTAATTTTTAGTGTAATTATATGGATAAAGATAGGGAATGGGTTGTGAATGCTCTTATAAACATAAGAGTTAAAGACCGACCGCTAGAGCTAGGGTTTGAATTTGTCTAACCTCGAGTTTGGATAATTTAATTTAATATAGATCAAGTTAATAGTTTAAGCTCGAGCTCAGCTCATTTGAAGTTTTATTTTTAAAACGCAAGTCAAGCTCGGTATGTTTATTATATATTACTTAAATTAATTTATTCATTTACCTTTTATAAATATATATATACTTTTTCCGAATTGATCTTTTTTATTTTCCCTTGAGTAAGGTTAGAACCCAGTCTCTTGGCTATAAGTCTCACCATTAACTCTCAACCCGGCCCCCACCCGATTATATATATTTATATATTTATAATTTTAACTCTTATACATACAATTATACATATAATAATATACTTATTTTGTCTATTAGTTTCACCAAAATTTTATATATTATGTATATATATTTTTAAGATATTTTATAAAAGTATATAAAAGGCTCATTGAAGCAGGGTTGAGCTCGCGGACTTATTTCATCTAACATGTGAAGATCAGGCTTAAACTTGTTTTCCAGAATAAACCGCGTTATAAGTTTAAGCTCGAGTTTTAACTCGACTCGATGGAGGTTTTAATAAGATGATCAATATTCTCGAGTAGTTTACGAGTGGGTAACGCGTATACACCCTTTAATTAAGACGTGACATGTAGATGATGGTGAGTTGTGTAGGGATACGACGGTGCACGTGGCATATATACTACGTTGGTGGCCATCCTGTAATTGTAATTATAATGGAGAAATCGCTAGATGTAACGGTGATAGTGACTCATCTTTCTCACCGTCCCTACATGTTTAGCTCTTTTTCTGGAATAGTCATAGGTGAGGATACACGTTCTTGACTCTCATAAAGGCCACCAAAACCCTGCATTCAATTTTTTGTTTATAGAATTTATAACATATAATAAAATACTATGAGTAATATGACGTCTTTTTAGCCTATCAATCTAACCGTCACGTCTGTATTGTCATATGTCGTTACGATATTGAATTATAATAAATTTGAAAACTATTAACTCATATTAATTACAATAAATATTATATTTATGATCATTTATTACTTTTTAACTTATTTGATATTTTTCCAAAAGTTATAAGAAATTTTTTGTGATCAAATTTGTTCATTAATTAGTTGATGAATTTTTTTTTTCAACCATTCTAGCTTAATTTGTTTTTATTGTGGAACCACATAATTTTTAATACTACTATATTACGATAACTTACTTAGTTTAATTAATCTCTTTAACATTATATATATATATCGAGGAGGGATCCTAAAAAAACCATAATTTTATGAGAAAACTACAGAAAACCAATGAAACCTGTCACATAGTTTATAAATTTCTTTTATCACTACCCTCTATATATGTGTGTAAATATATATAAATAAGGGTATGGATTAAATGAAAACAGTAGCATGGTTTACATATACGTCACACATAAGTTACGTATACGTAACTAGTTTTCATTCAACATAATGTTACGTATACGTAAGACACTTCATTCTCGTATGTACGCTCAACATATATGTACGCTCAACATATATGTACAATACAATTAAATAACATTTTAACAATTAAAATAACAAAAAAAGTTATGAATTATATTATTGGTTTATGTGGTTATCTTTGATTTTATATTAATATAAATTTATTTATACGTGATGGTCTAAGTAATGTTAAAAATTCAAAGAGTAAATTATGTATATTATTCTTTAAATATATCTAAAATTATTAATATTTTAATAAGTACGTTGAGTGTCATGTGGTTGAAAAGTAGTCTCGCTTTTATACAATCCGATAACTGAAGTTGTCTTTTTTCAAATTTCTTTGTAAATGACGCTTTTGCCCTTACATTTTAAGGAATGAAATGTGTAACTTCTAGTAAAATATATTTTTGTGTCTGTTTTTTTATTTTATTTACTTAATTATTTTCTTCTTTTTATTTTTGTCACTACTTTTATTTACAAACTTGTCGCAAATATTATTAACTAATTAATTTTAATCCTTTTATAAACTAAAATCTTATTTATAGATTTTAATTCATTATAAGCTTACAGTTTAGTTGTTTACTTTTCTAATAAAACCAAATAAAAATTAGAGAACTAAATTGAGTTATTTCCTTTATACAATTAACTCAAATTTATAAATATAAACAACTTTTTTTAAATGACGTTTGAAACTACCCCCAATGCTCTAATCAGTCTTTTTTAAGATGGAATTTCAACTGTTCATACCAATTTTAATGTTCCAGAATCAAAGAAGAAATCCAATACTGTGGAAAAACCTCTTTCAATCATGCTTTAAACCTGATAGCTAAAAAATCTCATGCTCTAACCATCACTCCCATAGCATTGTACTAGATAGATGTAGTGTGCATTTAAAACCACAAACAAATAACAATTTAATAAAAAAATATTTTAAACACAAGGAAGCGTGACCAACACAATGATATAACTATAGTACTACCTGATAAAGTCAGAGTCACGTCAAGATCGAGTTAGTTAAGACTAGCCGTCGTTAAATTTGCTAGAGAAAAATAATTTGAGGAGTCGCTATAGAAAATTATGTTTGGTATGATGATAGATATGCTAAATAGTTGGATGAAAATGCTTGGGAATTATTGTTGAAAGCGCAATTTATGTTGGTAGAAAGTTAGGTAATGAGTTATAAACTTCGCATTGCTTTGTTGAACTTGTCAAATTTGTGATGAGAGATTGAAGAGATGAGTGCTTTTATCACGTAGATCATTCCTTCCAACTAACAAAAACATACTAGATAGGTTTATATGTGAATTTGTACTTTTTTAAATGAAGAAGATTTGTTCTTGTTAGAGATTAGATAGAAGGAAAAAATACGCAATAAATTAACTCAAAAAACTAATTATTTAATAATAATTAAGATAGGTTAGTAAGATAAAAGTGGTAAAAAAATGAAGAAAAGTAAGTAAATAAAATATAAAAATAAAGAAAATAAAAGATTAGTATAAAGTATACATTTCGTCATTTAAAAGGTAAGAGTAAAATGATTGTTTACTATAAAATTACTAGAAAAAGTAAACCAAGTTAATAGAAATGAAAGAAAGCATGAAAACTTTTCAAATAAAGACCGGTTACTTGGTATAATTATCAAAGTTTAAGTTCAAGATTCGTAAATTTCAATATACTTAAAGGGCAATAATTCTAATTTAATGTGTGTAAATTTACAGTTCACTAAGTCTTGAATTAGATAGATAGATGTTACCTTTTGAACTAATGGTGTTCAATATTCGAATCGGATTCGAAAAACTCAAAATTTTATTCGAGTTGTGACGCTTATTTTTTTATTTTGATCACTTGAAATTGTATCTTTTGAATTAATTTTTAAAAATATTATTTGATTAATTATATTTTTACTAAATATGAATTGAATTCGATTACTGTTTGAAAATCTTAAATTTGATTCAAATTCGATTTAGCTTTTTCGAATTCGAATTGAATTCGAACCCTGTTCGAAGATTTCAATTTTTGGCTTACCTAATTTGATACAGCATTTACAACAGGTTTGTTATCCTTATTTTTATAATTATATTAGAAATCATTATTTTTTCTCTTTTATTTTTAATAAAATAATACTATTTTATACCTTTATCATTACATTTTATCTATCCTTCACTCACAACAACTTTAAAAAATATTAAAAAATTTATACGCATTGAATAGTAATTCACCAAGTATACTGATAAACAGTAATATTTTTGCTATTATCTACTCAGAACCATTTACAATCATTCTCTGAAATATAAAAAATACGCTCATATAAATATAAAACCTACTATGAATGCTGTTAGCCTACTCACTGTTAATTTAATGTCTTTGAATTGATGACTATTCATATAAATAACATATGTTTGCACAAGATTTTTTTATTAGACCAACTCCTCATACTTATGTCTAATATAGTCTTAGAAATCTTGCCTAGTTTTACGAGAGATCAAAAAATGATGGCCCCCCAATTCCATATGATACGACGCCACTTCTTTCTCAGATATGTGATTTTCTAAAAATTAATAAATTTTTCACATATCATTACCCGTATTGCTTAGCCTCCCATCAACGTCACTAATTGATATGGACTAGGAAGTATAGTAGTACACAACTCGTTTTAATAGAATTTCTAGTAATGGATACTCCCTCACAGTAACCAACCTACATTATATGAGTTACTTGTCCTATTAAACTTAGATTTTGAAACATCCCGCCAACTAGGTTTGTTTTTCTTCATATTCCTTCTTTCGTATGCCTTAGTATTATCATACAACACGATCTTTTTATAGGTTGTTAGATTCAAAAGTTTCAAAACATTGTTAGAGTTATAAAAATAACAAATGATAATTTTCAAAAGATGCGCGAACTCAAATTCGAGCTAATATGAGCTTAACCACTCGCACTCTTTAACAAGTCACTCTCAAGTCTCAAGTAATTAATGCCTCATTGACACCACCAACAAATTTTCATGATTCGATTTGCAAAAGTGTGAGCTTGAAAAAAAAAAAAAAAAAAAAAATCTAACACCAAAATATGTCTTTATAAAATAATGAGTAAACTTCACAGTTGGTTCCCGCGGTTTTATATAAATTTTGGATTTGATCTTTGATATTTAAAAGTTATGGATATAATCTTTAAATTTTATTTTCTCTTTCTTTTTTAGTCCAAAATTATAACTCTTATTTAATTCAAATGTTAATAAAAGAGACACAAATACTCTTCTATTCAATGTGTTTTTATTTCAAATTAAATATTAAATTGACCTTTATCAGTTATCACATTAATCTGTGATTGCGTACAACTAAAAAAATTATCGTTATTTTTACATTAGAAATTTTGTTTACTTAACTTTAAATTTGTTTTCATTTACAAATATACATCCATAATACTTTATTAATCAATTCATTTTTCATTCGATACAAATGAGAGAATGAAAATTGTTTATTCTTATGAATACCATCCATTCAACAAGTAATTATAACTTTAAGTTAGTTTTTTGAATTGATTAATATATAGAGACTTTGACGGTTGATTTTTTATTACTTAGGTGTTATAGAAATTTAGTGAAACTTAATTAATTGGGCTATCTTTTTAGTAAATATAAATTTGAAGTAGGAACTAGATGCTTTAAAAAGAAAAAAAAAAGTATAAGCCTTGAAACAGTTACTATTAAAGTTCGTATCATTTATAATAACTCTCAAAACAATCTTAATGCGCTACGAATGATGAACAAATAAATGTCAATCATGCTACGAATAAGAAACAAATAATTTATTATCTTAGAAAACTATTTTGTTTTTTAAAGGATAATAGACACATTTTACTTTTACTTTTCACTAATACTCACTAATAGAAAAAAGTTGATCATGAACATGTGTCGGGACTACCCATGCTACGTATGAGTAAACAATAAGGAATACGATCTGATTTTTGAAAGTTAGTGATTAAACTTGCAATATGATCTTTTCATAAGGACCATCCGTGTAATTAAATCTTTGTTTTAAGAATTAAAAGACAGAAATATCATTTTATTAACATTTGAATTTAACAAAAGTTATGGTATTGAACTAATAAAAAAGGAGAAAATAAAAATTAAGGATCTTATCAGCAAATTTAAAAAATTAAAGACCAAATCTAAGATTTAGATGAAATCACAACAACCAACCAATAAATTAAAGGTGTGGTCCGATTTTAAAAAGTTTGAAAATCCAACGACAAAATAAAAGGGAGTAAAACATGCAACCGTTTTTTGAATGTATTTTAATTCTCGTTATATCACTTTTTAAACTATTTTTACTTGTTATACCTATTCCTTCAACTTGTAAAAATAGTTAATTTTTACTTTTATGTTTTTTTATTTATCATATCACCCTTAATATGTTAAACTAATTTTTGTTAGTTTTAGCTATTTATTATTAATTTTGAGTCCTTATATTTTTTGTCTTTTAATATATAATTTTTGTAATGATTACGAGTGTTCAAAAAAAGCAAAAAACAGAAAATAGCCAAAAACTGAATCGTATCCGTAACTATAAAATTCAAATCAAATTGTAAATTTGGTTTTCACTTCGGTTTACGGTTACACAAAATCTTGTTTATTTGGTTTGGTTAACCATATGAACCGAATAATAAAAGGTTTAACATGTTTAATTGGATAAACGAAACGGTTTAATATGTTGAATTAGGTTCGTTTATGTTTATTTTCAGTTCTAAAAGATATTTTTAAAAGTTTAGTTTTATCTTCACAAATTGAAATATTAAATTTTGTAGAATTTTTTATTTTTAAGTATATTTTTTTATATCATTATATAAAAAATGTTTCTAAAAAAGACAAAAACTTCTTTTTTAAAAAACCAATTTTTTTTGGAGATAAAATATAACAAGTTTTGAAATTATTTTTTGAAAAAAGAAGTATATGACAAGTAATAAAGAGTAGTGTGTATGGTCTAACCTTTTATAATATTAATTGAACGAAAATATTATTTCGCAAAATCATTGGACGACCTCTAAATTCACCAAAAGAAAAAGCATTACCATACCCTTATAATTCTTTAATATATTATATATTATATATATTATATTATATTCGCATCTCAATTTTGATTTGGAATGCTCCTCCTCAGGAATAGACTACCATCCCTTTACGGTCCCAAGAGATTCACAAACCATACCACAATAATTATTAGATGAGCTTTGCGAAGAGAGGTGTCGTTTTCTTTTTTCGATTTACGGGAATACCATCTAAACCATTTTTTTAAGAAATTTCAAAATTTTATAACTTTCACATCCATATACATAACTTAAATACGTATAAAAATCGATAAACTAATTAGTTCACGGATGTTTTAATTTTGTTACATTTACCTACACGTATTCTAAATAGTTTAAATTAGACACTATAAGAGCATTCACAGCCGGTTCTCCATAAATCTGTGAGTGTGTTCTCTATATTATGGAGAATAGTTATTAGTGGTTGTGAGTGGAGAATAGAGAACATGTTACTGTTCATCTCTATATTTGATAAAACACTGTTCATCTCTATTAATATTTGTTGAAAGTAGTTGTGAGTGGATGAGAGAGAAAATATAATGATAAAAGTATAAAAAAATATTATTTTATTGAAAATGAGAGAGAAGAAGTAGTGATTTTTAGGGTAATTATAGAGATGAAGATGAACAGTGGGTTGTGAATGCTCTAACGCTATCATAAAACTTAAACTATAATTCAAAGCAGGAGTTTCTTCCCGCGTGTGGCCAGGAATTAATCCATTTAAATGGAATTCCATAGGAAAATATTGAAAGTTGGCGTAGCGAAGGGTTGAAATTGCTCTCTTCATTTAAGTTAATATAAGTATATTAAAGATGTAATATAAGAATATAATGATAGTAAATAAGAGGGTTTTGGTTATCAATAAGTAACTAACTTTTTTTTTCTTGCTTATTACCGCTCAATACACATACTTTTCTATATATTTATACTACTTTATAGTTTATAATGCATCTGCGTTGGTCAAAATTATCATTTCATTTAATAACATATTATCTCACATTTAATGACCTTTCATTTGAAAACATATTATTTAATAATTTTGATATTTATGACATGTCACTTAATAACATACTATTTCACATTTTAAGAGTTTTGACCGGTGAACATCGACTAGGATTATTAATGTACGAGCATACGAGAAGGTAGGTAAAGTCATTTCAACAAATTTATGTGCAGGGTGGTGATTCTATATTGGTCGCAAAAAAAACGACATGTGGTTTTTAATTATTATATTATTTACCACTTCGTCTAATTTTTCAGGTCATGTATCCAAACTAATAAAAAAAATGTTTTGTTAATACATGGTAACATCATCCTGGTCTTTATGCACGTGTTACAACAGTTGTAACTAAAAATGAAAATGAAGAAGAAATACCTGGCCAACTTTGATAGTACTCATTAGGTCACAGTAAAGTAGAATTTTAGTTGTGTTTGCTAATTAGTTTGAAAATTACAAAACATGAAACCTGTTGCGACTTGCATGAAACTATCATGCAGAGATTTTATTAGGGGTTTATGTGACTTTCATATCTATTTGGGCAGCTTCATTTTAAAATATGATATCAAACTTATTAACTATGAAAAGGGCATGAAATAACATTAAATTGCATAAGTATGTAAAAATAACAATTTAGATTCATGTAACGTAATGATATAAGTCGTCGCGAATCACGAGTTCCCACTAATTAGTATATATACATTTTGTTAGGACGTGAACAATGCTACATCCTTATTAGAGCATTCACAGTAGGTTTTTTATATTTATGTGAGTGTGTTTCTTATATTTTAAGGAATGGTTGTAAATGGTTGTGAGTGAATGAGAGAGAAAAGTTATTGTTCAATTTATATATTTGGGAAATCACTGTTCAACCCTTATAAATTTTTTAATATTTTTGAAATTGATTGTGAGTAGAGAAAAGATAAAAAATAAAGATAAAAGTATAAAAAATATTATTTAATTGAGAAGTAGAGAGAAAAAATAGTATTTTTTAATGTAATTATAATGATAAAGATAGAAAATCTGATGTGAATGCTCTTTGTCAAATTTAATACTATTATATTCCTATCATATATATTTTACATATTTTATTTTTAGTTTATAATTTTAAAATAAAATAATTTTCCAATTCCAAAATTAAAAATAACTTTTATTTACGATCCGATATGAGTTTCGTTGGAACCGTCCCTGTTCTAGCTAATTTAATACCTTTTTAATTTTTTCAACAACAACATAACGTTTTTTCTAAACATTGAATATAACGTTGAAACGTCATTACTACTACGCACATTTCGATATAAATTTAACTCAAAGCCGAGCACCCGCAACTATTATAAATATATTTGTTTTGTATGACAACTTAATATTTTTCTTAGATTCCAAATATTTACTTTGCGATGTGGTTGCTTCAACCTACATCATTATACTTTTTGTAGTTTTAAGGACCCCGTCAATGTGCGAGTTCATGACAACGTTTCATTATTAGTTTTCTCTAATATCGATTGTGCTAGGTGTCAAGATGATCTATATCCATGGGCGTATTTACTATCTATTTAGGATCTAACCTCACATCCTGGATCGCTGACAAACTAGAAAACAATTTTCAAGTCATCTAAAGAGTCAAAATACAAAACTTTAGCCGACGCAGTTGCTGGATTAACATGGGTAGAGGCTTTGCTTCACGAACTTGGGGTACATACAAAATCTGTCTCCACTCTCTAGTGTGACAACCTTGTTGCAACCTATCTTGCTACCGATCTAGTTTTTCACGCCCGAATAAAGCATTTTCAAATTAATTTTCAATTTTTTCATAAAAGGATTGCTCAACATAAAATCAAAGTTCAATTTATATAAACAAATGTCAAATCGCTGACATATTCAAAAAACCACTGCCGACTCAATATTTGTGTTCTTACGTTCTAAGCTACATGTCGTTTCCAGTTATTAGCTCGTGGGGGAATATTAAAACAATTGTAATTACTATTAGATGAACATATAGGGTAGTTAGTGTAAATATGGTTATTATATACAATCATATCTTGTAACCATAATACACACAATTAATAAACAATTTCACAATTTACACGCACTTAAAGTTGTTTAATTAACTTTTCCTAGGGATAAAGTCATAAAACCTAGAGACCCATTATAATAGTTGTTTGGTGATGTTTGTATCTCAACTCAACCCATTATAGTTGTTTCCTGATGTTTGTATCTTAACTGTAATCCGTGAGAAAGAGCAACAAACGATATCACAAAAAAATTGTGGTTCAACAATACTTGATAACTTATTGGATTGAACATATACAAAATATACTACTTAAATCCTCAAACAATGTTTGGAAATTGAATTTCTCTTTCTGTTACGTGGATTGGAGCCAAGCGGATATGATTATGACTTAAAGGGTCAAAAACGATAATCGATTTTATATATATATGGTCTTTTTGCACACGTACTTAAATTCTATTGGTTGTTGTGTTTTTATTACTTAGAAAGCGATGGCCTTTTTTAATCAATCGTGTTAAGACAAGAAAATTCAACATCAAAATTCTGAGAATAGAAACCTTAGAGATCAGTACAAATCATCACGTTCTTAAGACGTCAATTAATAATCTCATAATCACCCTATCACTGTCCAAAAGTAAGTGTCAATAAAATAAAAATACGTAAAGTTTTATAAATATAGTTTGTGGTTTTAATAAGTATATCAATTTTATATTTATGAACTACAAGTACTTTGAACTATATATGTAGGTGGTCATTCAAAGTGTATGAATAAAAACCTTTTCTGATTATTTTACCAACATATGTTATTTGGATAAAGTTGAATATTTATGTTTATGAAATAAGCAATTGCAAGGCTCGAATAACCAGTTCTTTTTTTGGTTTTCAAAACATTTAACACTATCATGTTAAACTTTCACTCACAAAAGCAAGTTGGCATAGATTCTAAGGGTTTAAAAACCGTTGAAGGAGCCGTTAGAGAGGCTTACTAGCAGTTGGAGGTTCTTTAAAAAAATATGTATTAGCCCTTTTTTACTCTATGAATACCATATTTTATAAACAAATCACCACACAATTCCTTCTTCTTAAAAAAAATTTAAAAATAAAATTAATTTTTATATCTATTACCCCACCACAATACACCTTCTGATTACTATCACCCTCTTACAACACATTCTAGTCATTGCCTACGTGGCAACAATTTTTGGCATTTTTCTAATCACTATCATCTTTTCACAACACATAGTCTAAGACTGGCCTATAGTAAAATAGAGATTAATTTAACTTTTAAATTTTTTAATTAAATTGTGGTGTGATGGTTTATTTATATACTATGGTATTTATAGAGTAAAAAAAGGATTAAACATTTTATTTTAAAAGAATCTCCAAAGATAGTATGCCCTTCCAAGGGCTCCTTCAATAGGATTTGTGCCAACTTGCCTTCGTGAGTACTAAAGGCGCCCCCCCTCCCCCGCCTCCTCACACCATGCTAACCACCTTTGTTGTGATGTTCCCCATCGCACCACGCCTATGGGGTGCCTATGTGTCAGGGGTATTGCCCCACAACGCACTTTTATTTATACTTGTAAACAATATGCACACACAAGAAAATATATAAAAAAAAGTACATATACAATAGCATAGCAGTTTAGTTTTTATTTTTATTCGCATTTAGTGTGTTTCTTGGTTTTACTTTATCTATTATTTTACTATGATCGGTGGTAGTTCTCAAAAACCAATGTCTATAAACGCAATATTATCACACACACCTCAACTGAGGATTGAAAGATACAAAAAAAATATACAATGGATGATGATTAGGTGCTTATGAGACGCATTGGTAGCCTAAGTCTCATATTTGATTATAAAGTTGCTTCATTGGAAACTTGTTGCTTATTACTCATTGAGCTCGTGGGTTTGCTTCATGTGTCACATACTTGTTTAGGTATTATGTGGTTAATAATTACACATTAAGATGCTCTTACCCAAACTCAATCGTGAACTCACCTCAAAAACATCTTGTAAGTGGTTGATTGCTGCTTACGAAAGAATCAAGTTAATTGGTATGTCATGTTAACCAATTGTATCTTTATGTAACTCAGAGATCATTATGGGACGTTCACCCAATATTTATGGACTCTAAATATTGAATCTCATTCATTCCAACTATCACTTGGAATTGATTGACCCCTTATCCCAAGTACAAGTTTTTAAGTTGTCATACTTTAAGACTATGAAGACCGGTCTAAGACTCTCAAGATTGTGATGTTTCACCTTACCTTGTCACACATCTACCAATATGTTTGGCTTATTCTCTTGCACATAAATATTCATGTATCATACAAATGTTGTAAAAAATGACATTGACTTATCATTTTAAAAAATAAAATAAAAGAAAATACTAACTTGGGTTGCCTCTCAAGAAGCGTTTTGTTTAATATTAGTATTAGTCCAGACTCGACCTCACATATAATTATCATGGGACTAAGGGAAGTGATCCCATCATTGCCGGGCAATTTAACCTTAGGACTTCTAACAATTCACCAAGCGGCTCTTAAGCCTACTACATAACTTGATGGTCTGTCTATTATGTATGGATTATCTCAACTATTGTTTCTACTCCAGCCTTTACCAATATGATTTTTACATGGTTTTCATACTTGCAGTTTCTTATTGTGTAATTTTTGCAAATCATAACCCAATTGATCAATTATTGCATCGATAATCTCCAAGCATAGTCCGCACTCTGGTGCATATTTTTCAACCACCTTAACACTAATGGTCAAAGCTTATTCTCCTACATGTAGTTCCACTATCCTGCCACACGTGTCTACTGGTATTCGTGATGTGACCAAGAAAGGGCAACCAAGGACGAACGGTACATCATTGTTTGCATTTATATCCAACACCCCAAGGTCAACGGGAAATACGAACTTATCTACTTTGACCAAGAAGTATATTATTATTCCTTTAGGATGCTTGACTAATCGATCAGCTAGTTAGATACACATCCTAGTTGGTTTTACTTCTCCTAGGTCTAGCTTTTCAAACATGAAATAAGATATTAGTTTGTTCTTCGAATAATAGTTGGGTTTGGAAAGGGGATAGCACCGGTTTCTTTTCTGCGAAGTCCCTTCGGAATTTACTGAACCAGGTTATGCCTCAACCAAACTTATATATATACGAATGGAGTTCTTGGGTTGCCCTTCTCATGTTTCTTACAACTCGGGTTGCCGAATGTCACTCTTACAACTGACGTATGTCCACTTTGTTCTCAACATCCGGAAACAACGGACCACCTGTTCATCTCATGTTTCTACGCCTCTATGGCTTGGGCGTATATCTCTACTTGGTGTAAATTGCCGCCCATATTTGCCTTCTACATTAAGGATCTACTTTTAATTCACAAGGCGGTCAATTCTATAAGAGGAGATGCAATATATGCGATTGTGATCACCACCTTTTGGAGCATTTGGAAGTTGAGAAATAATGTGGTGTTTGGCAACCAACCACCTTCGGCAAACAGGTTAATCGAGGACATCAAAAGTACCGGATTCTTGTGGATAAAAAGCCGGGCAAACATCGATAACTTGGATTGGGATAGCTAGGTAAAGTTTTGTATTTGAAATGTTTGTACTGTTATCCTGCTGCCTATGTTGTTTCCTTTTGTATTTGCTGTATACGGACGTATTATTTGCATGCTTAGCTACTTGCTAGCATGTATATTTATGCAGTATTGCCTTTCAAAAAAAAAGATTGGTGCTAGTCCCTAGATTAGCAAGGACATTTATTACTGACAAGTTCCCTACAAAACAAGAAATTGTACAACTCCTAGGATCTATCATCTTCATCAATTATTTATTAAGAAACATTGATGAACACTCCTTAGTTAAGGTGACCTAAAAAGTTCTTACGTCTTTCGATCTCTTCTTGTTTGATATGATGTATTTCAAGAACTTAGTGTATGTTCATGTGGAGTTGTGATGTGTGCAAATAGTATATATATTTTGATAAAGGTTTTTCGCACAAATATAGTTTTTACTAATACTAAATTACACACACAAAAGGCAAATGTACCTGTCATATGCTACTATAGTGTTGGTAAGAAGCGAGTATCAATCCGTGAATATCATATTTGGGTTTTTGATTTAGGAAATGCTAAGTGTGTTTTGAGGTGACCAAATCTTTTTGATTTTTGAAATGATAATTTAAATAGATAAGGATAAATAAAGATAGATAAAGATTGAGGCTTTTGGTGCTTCATTTTATGAAGCAAAGCTATCATCCTAATTTAGGTTCTACTTTCATAAATATGATGAATTGATGGTGTTGTTAAAGATGTTGATTAATGTAATTATGTTAATATTTATAAACATGAGCCAGCGTGGATTTCTCGTAACCGGCTTCGTATCGACAAGGAATGTTTCATCAAGTCATTTACAATGGTAACCTCCAAGCCCCTAGTAATATAAGTAATACTTGTGTATCCTTTTAACATATAATTTCTTAAAACATAACTTAATATTAAAAAAAAAAAGTTGATCAAGTTTTTTTTTAACATACCATTAATTTTAAAAAAAACTATAACAATTACTATAGATTTCTAAGACTAATAAAAGGAAACCTGTAAATGATTAGAAAGTTAAGGTGATATGATTTCTAACAATTACTATAGTTCATTAGCCATAAGTTTATTATGAAGACAAGTTTCGCGAGTAAAAATTAGTTCTTACGTTTTTCAACCTTGAGATATTAATAACTACAAATCATACATTTATAACTCTCCGTTCAAATGTAGATGCTATCAATCAAAAGTTTACTCAAAATTATCATAGCATTAACATAATATAAACCACACGATTAGTTTATCAAAAGTTACATAAAGTTTCACTAAATTAGGATGATAAATAAAGTTTAACTCTTAATAAGCTTGAACATAACAATAAATATAGAAGAAAAGAAATCATTGGTAAATTAAAACAATCAAACCGGTGATCCATTATGGATGATTTTAAACAATCCCGGGCTTCTTTTAAGTGTTGAATGGAACTTAAAAAACTTCTAAGAACTTCCAAAGGCTGGGTTCCCGAGAGGGAACACCAACACTTCGCCTCCCAAAAGCTCTTTTCAAACTTGCAAATGAGCTACTATTTATAAGCTTTCTAAAGTGTTTCAGCACAGCCCCGTGCTAGTACAATACTTACAAAAGTTGGTTGGGCACGGCCCATGCTTGAGGTGGGGCATGCTCCCGTGCTCATTTTTCAGGGGACAATACTTTTGTCTTGTCACACTGCCGAACACGGGGGTGTGTTAATTTTCACACAAAAGTGTTTCAGGCTGGGCATGGGGACGTGCCTCATGAGGCATGGCCCCATGCTTGGACTCCGAAGCTTGGTTTTCTCTATTTTTTTAATTATATTACTTTTATCCATCTTGGTTTTTTTCAAACCTGAAAACACAATTTAAACGATTTAGATATCAATTCATCATTTTTAAAATACTTAATTTGCAATTGATATGTTTTATATGTATAATTTGGAACACATCAAGTTGTTTAATTAAATCTAAGAACCTTTCATAATAATCTTTAGTTCGGTTTTGAATTACCATGGTAGGATATCGTATCTTTGGTTTGTACACTTTGACCGGCTCCTTCGGCTTATAACTTTTTATACTTCTTTTAGCTGGCATCTTCTCCATAGCTTTAGTCTGAACTTCTTCTCCAAGTTGTTGTTGCTTAGTAGGGGTATAGTTTTTGATATCAACTTTCTTTCAGCTTTTGGTTATTATGGTGTTCATGTGAGCTTTCGTATTTGGGGTTAGTATTGCTAGGAAAGGCTCCTTAGTTTTTATTCATCAACAAACTAAATATATGTCCCAAATGTTTCTTAATGTTCTAAATTGAGGCTTGATGGTTATGGACCTCAATATTATGGCTTCTCCCAGCGAACTAGTTGTGATAGCATCTTCTCCAACTTGTTATTCTTTTATCTATAATGTTGTTGTTGCCTCTAACTCCTGGATGTTGCTGCGAGTGAGGTTCGCCCAACTAGATCTAGAATTACGACCTTGTCCATTCTCTGATACAAATTGGATTGTACGTGTTGTTGTATGGATTGTTTTATGGATAATTTTAGTTTCTGATAAGATCCACTTGCTTTTGGAAAGAAGATGTAACACATCACTAGCTAGGTAGTTGTTGTGTAAGCGTGGTCTACCGTAGATTTCACGTTATTGTTTTATCTTTTTCACTAAATAGTCAATCTTATGAGATAATGCCTCTACCTGAGCGACTAATGAGATGAATGCGTCAACTTAGTTAACTCCTTATTGTTTCACTACTGCTCTCATCCTTGTAGAATTGATGGATATGCAATGAATGAATATGCAAGAAGAAAACATTTAAAGATCTATATAAACTTATCTTGGAGAATCCTACTAACAATATGAAGGCTGCTGAGATAACAAAATGAAATAAAATTATGGGCAACACAAATGACATTAGAAAAGATTTTAGTATTACCAACTCAGGAAGGAGATCGTTAAGTTTTAGAGCCTTAAAACTGATGATCACCAAACTATAGGTAATTGGTATTTAGGCAATTATTATCTATAAGGAAGTGGTTGTAGATTTGAGAGATGTTGTCAAGCAATTTTTTTTTACCATAGATATATGGGTTTCTATAGACTAGTAAGTACTAACATCTTTTAGTCAAATTGTTTACTACCGAAGGCTAACTTGGTATCAAGCTTAAGTTGCCATCAAGAAAAAAAAAGTTATTGCTTCTGACAACTTGTTACTATTGATGGAGTTTTACTACTGACAATGTTACTTGTTGCTTATGCAACTTACCACCAAATATTGCTTAGAGAAGTTGCCAATGATGAAAACTTGTCACCGATGAAGAAAGTTGCTAGTGAAGGTAACATACAGTTGATGAAATAAGGTTTATATTGAAGCAACTTATAAGTAATGAAGAGATTATAGTAAAAGGAAGTTACCTATCATTGTCATAGGGGAATGTGGCAATTTAGTGGGGCTATATAAGTCTAATCTACAACAGAATTACACACAAGATTAACATAGGCATGACACACGATTTATATGCACAAGATCTTGAGAGAGAAAAGATTCTTGTCAAATTTTCAACTTCAATTCGGTCATTCTTCCCAAACATGTACTTAAGGACCTTTAGGTATAGGGAAATTGGATGTGTGATGAATCTTTCAATTTCCAATCTTTTGTTCTTTGTAACTCAAATTCATATTACTAATTGATTAGAAGATTCTAAATTACTATTTATTTGTTTGTTCGTATTTTTCTTTAATCAAACAAGTAAAAATCATAATTCGAATAATCTTTTTCGCTATAGTTTATCAATTCAATTAGATGTTAAGAAAAATTGTTAGTGACAGATTGAAACTAATCAATTCAATTAGATGTTAAGAAAAATTGTTAGTGACAGATTGAAACTAAGGATGTTCAAAAAAAATCCAAAATCCAAAAAAAAAAAACCATAATCCGGTTAGTATCCAAATCCAAATAAAAAGGATCCAATCCTTATTCGGATATTCGTATCGTGTCTCATCCGAATCCAAATTCTTTATTCATATTTCGGATTAGATTTTGGATATCATAATTTTTTTTATTCGGATTATATGAATATCCGATTAAACCGAATACGAATTCAACTATGTTTCTATCTCAATACTTATTACCTAATTATCTATTATATTTTTTTTAACTCAATACTCAAAATCTTGACACTTTTCAGTCCTCTAATCATAAAAAATTACACAATAATCGATTGTTGTTCGAAATATGAGATTCTATTCTTTGAGTTCTATACAAATATTTATTATGTTTTTATTTTGAATTTATGTTTAACACAAATTTGGATTTTCTGATTTTATATGTTTTATTGTGATTTTAAACTAGTAAAATAATTATATAAAATTAGCCAAAAAATAAGAACAACAAATTAAAAAAAATTGTTATTTGGTTTATTCGGATAAATTCGGATTATTCCGAATAGGATCCGAATCGAATTCGGATAGATTCGAATCAGATAGAGATATCCCGTATTTCAGATCGGAATGGATTTCGGAAGCGGTCATGAAATTTTCAAATCCGAATAATCCGATGCAAATAATCCGTTATTTGATCTGATGAACACTCCTAATTAAAACCCAATCCACAACGTCCACCATTTTTAATTTAAGGTTATGTCATCAAAACCTAACTAAATAGAACAAACAAGGGTAGTATTTTAACATATTCTATTTTGACTACATTATGGTGTGACATCCCTTTCAGTGGTTCCATTAGTCTTTAATGTGGGAATATGTTTAACCTTTTAATAAGCATAGCAAAAGGTTGCTTGACATAGTTCAACTTATCATCCATCATGATATCTCTAGCACGTAGGTCGTATAATATGTTAAACATTTGCGCGAAAAATGCTGTGTATTTAGCCTACTTAAATAGTTTGTATAGTATGTGTCTACAAATGTATACAAGTTAATATGTGATAATTGTAATTTAGAAAATGGAGTTATAAATGTATAAAGAACCTTCTTTTAATGAAAATTACTTTATTATTTTTTATTTAATGGTTTTATTGGTTTTCACTTTATTATTTTTATGTACTTTTATGTATCTTTATGGATATATACGCACACTTCAAAATAAAGTCTAATCAACATTTAAGTTAATAAAGATAACAAAAGAACAAAAACAAGATAAAAATTAAATATAAAAATGCTAAACTTCTTTTGAAACGATTTGTTAAATACATAAAAAGATATATTTGAGAAAACACAATTTCAGAAGAACAAAAAAGTAATTATCAGTTTACATTGATTTAACAAACTTTTTAACGCTAAATAGTAAACCATAAAAATGTTGGTATTTTAAACCATACTTATAGTACCCTCCAATAAAATAAAAATATGTACATAAACAAAACACTCCTCATCACTGCCTCTTTAAATTTTATCTACATGCTTGAAGTGGGTCGTAATAAGTTTGATGCAACTACAACTGATTTATATACTTAGAATGAGATGAAATACACTGTATTTTAAGCCTATAAACCGTAAGAAATTATTGATTAGGAGTGATCAATTACTTAGATGTTTAGGTGAAAGGAGTGGAAGCTAGGAGGGGTTGGGACCGGTCGATGGTGACAAGAACACCACCCCTCACCCATGGGACCAATTACTTTCGTGGGTTTTCGGGCTGTAGAAATTGACAGACAGATAAATTTTTGAATAGTGAGAGGGTTAGTTAGCACCAAACTAAGTTGGAGGTGATCGGCACGATGGAAACACCACCCCTCTCTTTTGATACTGGAGCAAGACTCCATGAAAAGGGAAAGGACTCCCTCCTTAGGTAAATATTGTGTTGATTAAATGGTTAAGAAAGGAAAATTGGTAAAAGCCCAAAATCATTTACTTTTAACTAATTTTGTTGTTTTTAAATCTTAAATAACTTTTAAATACTTTATTATTTTTATATAAAAATTATAACTAGTATCAAGAATTTAATTACCTATACTTTGAGCATGGTAATATTATATAAATTTTATAAGAAAACAACTTTTGTAAAATTTT
The DNA here is from genome assembly GCA_025506415.1 of Flaveria robusta. Lineage (NCBI taxonomy): Eukaryota > Viridiplantae > Streptophyta > Magnoliopsida > Asterales > Asteraceae > Flaveria > Flaveria robusta. The sequence continues at coordinate 16,551,147 of CM046469.1, read as the reverse complement.
TTTACCGTTGTACTATACAATAACATGCACAATTTATGTGTATAGTTAGTAACAAAAGATTGCATAACTATAAAAATAGGTTAGTGCATTTCTTTTTTAAAAACGACTAACTTTCACACTCTTTAATCCTGGTACTAATTCTATGTATTTGTCCACTTTTAACCTCTTGGGAAGAAACACACTTACTACACATTTTGGTACCGCTAGACTGCAAACCCTTTGATAGGTTGCGTAAATATTCATTATATGTTGCGTAATTTTGTGCTTTAGTAGGTATATGAGAGTGCGTAATTTGTGCATAATTATTTAACATCATGCGTAGTTATGACAAGACTGCATATACGCCTCGCCTAAAGCAATATGTCATATTCAGCTTCGTACACCTCTCGCATTTGTTTTAGTTTGTATAGTAACATATACACACGATCTACAATCTAGCCCCAAGCAATACTCGAATCATTAGGAAATCTTTTATAGCTAGTTTATTATTGATTTGTTGACAATATATTATTATTTTGCAAATAACAACAAAATATTTTTTAGTATAATTTAGTTTTCAATAAACAGGATTCGATATAATGCATGTTGCTCTAATAAACAAACATCTAACAGTGTCATATTTAATAAAATAAAATAAAATAAATAATAAAGAAGGAAAGAGGAAAAACACCAAAAGCTTTCACGTGAAATGTGTTTTTGGGTTGGGTCCAAGTGCGCTCAAACCAAAGCTCGATCCCTTATGCATTTGGGTCGGGTGCATCATGTCCACTCAACCTCACCACACCAACTTCACCACAAACCAATCTTGTGGCTATCACTCTTTGATAAGTTAGTTTTGTCACTTTCTCTTTTGGACCACACATGAATTTGACTAGTTAACTAACAACTACTTTTTTGAATGGAAGGTCCTCAAAGCATCCCCACCTCACTTGTTTTGATTGTTACAAAAGGCTTTTTTACATGTTTATATTTTGTTACAGTCGGGTCGGGTCGGGTCGGGTCAGGTGGGGTCGGGTTTTCTCAACCATGTTTCCGTGTGTTGTGGCAAATGCAGAGGACGTGCCAGGTGGGTGGATAAGTAGTCAAACTTATAATTATAAATGAACGTTGAAATAAAGTTGAATCTGATTGCTAGTCATGAAAACTTTACTAATCGACTTTTAAATTTTATTATAAATAGATAATAAGTTAAGTATAATAAAAAAAATCAGTGTTATAAAAATTGAACTTAAATCTAATACATTTATGTATTAATATGACTTGCTAAACATGCTTTATTAGAAGAAAAAAGAAAAGAAAAAGAAAATATAAGAATTGTCTAGAATCCTTGAATATAGAAATGGAGGTACATGGTGTAGTGAAATAAACAAGTATTTGATGGAAAGAGAAAGTTACGTTAATCATATATTTCGTTATTTTTTGTTTTCATTCAATGACGACATGATGTATACGTATATGGACCTTTCTGGATCTATATTTTTTATGGTATTGAGATTCCAATCACTCATGGTTCTGCTTGTATAATTTATTATTTCTTGCAACAATTTAATCATTGCAATATTTAAAAAACGGAAATAACTAGAATTACGATCCGCTGCAACGCGGGGGCGTAAAACCGTGCTAAATAACACCAATGCCACATCACCACTAACGACCACCAACACCAACACTGAAGTTGCGGTATGTTAATACGAAGAACTTAGACCAAAACGTAAAACATAGAAAAATATAACTAAGTCGATCTAAGGCTCGCGCGTTGTGACGAACCCTTCAAAAGGGGAAAATAGACGTAAAAATGTTGAACCACGCACACACATTGTGCCGTATTAACTTACCAAATTTAGAACGAAACGTAAAAATGTTGAATCACACATTCATGTTGTGTCGTGTTAACTTGCAAAACTTAGAACGAAACGTAATACGATGATTTACAAAATATGAAAAGTATAGAGGAACAAAGTTGAAAATATAAACGTTTTAAATTGCAATAGATGAAGAGTTTTGGGTTAAAAGTAAAGAAAATCAAATATGAGAAGTTTAATTGTAAAAATGAAAAACTTTGTGTTAAAAGTGAAGAATCCATTTTTTTTTTTTTTTTGAAAAACTCCCTATGCATAAGGTACAACACCATTATACATAAAGAAGTTGGTAATTAATAATATATAAATTAAACAATCTATACACTTAACACAAAATGATAGTAACACGATTTACTTCACCGTCTAGTATGGGCTCACACCCAGAGGTTTAACCATAATATGACCCAAACATGTGTCAAAATATAACCCTGTTTTAGAAGAGGGAAGTTTCATTATCTAAGAACACTCACAATAGAGTTTTAAGAGCATTCACAGTAGGTTTTTTATTTTAATATGAGTGTGTATCTTATATTATGGGGGATGGTTGTTAGTGGTTGTGATTGAAGGAGAGAGAAAATATATGACGATAGTACCATGATTTCTCATATTTGGGGAAACACGGTACAACCCCCATAATTTTTTTAATATTTTTAGAAATGGTTGTGAGTAGATAAAAGAGAAAATGTAATAATATAGATATTAAAAAGTATTATTTAATTAAAAAATAAAATAAAAAAGTAGTGTTTTTAATGTAAATATAAGGATGAGGATGGGGTTGCTAGTGTGAATGCTCTTATAATGTTTCTTATCTTTATAATATAAGGATAATAAAAAATAATTCACCCATCTCATTCTTTACAATTTTTCTTTTTCACAAATTATGAATATTATATTTATGAGTTGAATAGTGAGTTTTTATATTTATAAATTTATTATTTATTTTTTATAATTCTTTTGTGAGTGCAATAGAGGAAACGAATTGAATAGTACAAAATGATTAAATAAAAAATATTATATAATTGAATAGAGTTAAAGATAAAAAATGTGATGTGAAATTTTTTTTAAGAGATGAACAATTTTAAAGATAAAGATGATTCTTAGTTAAATTATAAAAATAAATATAAAAACTTTATTGTGAATGCTATAGTGTCAAGTTAACAAATAGATAACGGTTTTTTTAGGAAATCAAGCTTTACTAAATTTTAAAAGATAAATAAGTAAAAGAATCCAGTTATTTTTCTGGTTGAGGGGGCACTATTATTCTTATTATTAAATAAAATGGAGCTAGGCTTTTTTACTAAATAACAAAAATCTACTATATTATTATCTAAAAATTTTATTTTTTAATAGGTAATAGGAGGTTTTCATTAAGTAACCGAACTCTAATACATTAGAAAAAATTAATGTGCTCGAGCCTTCTAGTTATTTTATTTAAGAACTACATAGACAGTTCAATATTTTCATACTATAATTTTGTCATTAATTTTTAAAAATGCATCTTTGATTCTTATTGTTTGCTCACGAGCAATACTTTTGATTTCTGAAGAGATGTCTCTTAAATATTTGTATTAAACGTGTATCAAAAGTCGATTTTACCCTTAGTATTTAAAATTTTTCCTAGGCAACTGTAACACAAAGAGTAAAAAATTGTTATGGTGCTTTATTCTATGAGGAATCACATCCTGAAATATGTGAAACTCAAGCTTTTTTTTTCTGTTTCTGCTTTAATTTGGATGACGAAGTTATGTTCTCTGTTAGACCCTCTAATAAATCCGTCACAGACTATTTACATGAAGTTACTTTGGTAAGGCCCTAATATAATACGACTTTGATTTTAACCTTTAAGTTGGTATTCATGATGTTAGTAAATATTATTGCTTTCTTTTATTACTTTGGTAAGCTCTACTTTTATAAAGTTGTAAGCTTTTCTTTTCCTATTTCCATGAATTAAACTAGTTTATTTAGTGTATAGTGTAAATTAATATATTTAGCTAATCAATCATTAATTGGGTTTGTTTTCTTGTCTTCTACCGTCTGTTCGCTCAGGCAAGGAGATTTTGATTGTAGCACCAATGCGCTTATTAAATAACTTCTTATGTGTCTATGTGTTCAAGAGACAAGTTTTTTTAAATGTATAGACGGTGGGGTTTGTGGTCTATAACTATGCATACGGACAAATGATATAGGAATCATAGGGTCAATCGAAAGCATTGATCTAACTTAAGTGAACTAGAAACACCTTGATCAATCCTGACAAATATGCCTTGGGTCAATTTAAATTCCATCTTGCGTTTAGGTTGGTTCCTCTATAATCACATGATTAGACCTGAGAGTCCTTTTGGATACAACGAGTTCCTTTTGTAAGGATGCTTGAGGAGTAGGTTTTGGGTTGTTACACAAAATGGCAACAAATGTATCACATTGGGTCATATGCTCTGATATCATAAAGAAATTTAGAGAATGATAATGAGAACTGTCTTATGTTTGTGATAATATGATACAAATGAAATAATAACATCTTTATTTCAAGAGGTGTTTAACCTAAACCAATAACTTATAACAAAAACCTAACTGTTGTAACATCATAAGTCAGAAAATATGCAAGTGACACTGAGTGCTCTAGTAAATCCCATAAACATATATCTTTTCTGTTTTCTAATTAATTAAACTTACTGTATTAAGCATGAAACAAAACCTATGATTTAATTTTGTTTTAATAGAACAATATATAAGATATGCAATCCAATTAGCTTGCTGACTTTCAACATTTTTCAAATCCATTTTTAAGTAAATACTATGGTATAATTATTTATGTTTTAAATTTATCCTCAATATATATCAAAGAGCCATTTCACTTAAATTAGTCAAAATCGTAAAAGTCTAATTTTTTCTTTTTTTTAAAGCCATGAGAACAATTACCAAAAACTCATGAAACATTTCAATACCTTACCAATCAAGTAAATCGTGCATGTGCCTTTAAGATATCTTACACAAGTCAAAATTTGTACATTTTCTCTTGTTCAAACAATTATACCCTCTATATACATATTATTTGAGGAGTGAACAACTTTGAGAGCAAAAATCAATCAATTAACTAAGCATAAACCATGATCATGTTGTTCATACCTTCCTAATCATGTTCCAACTCCTGTCACCATCACTTTCTGTTACCCGAGTAAATGTTCACAAAGTTAATGTCATAGAGCAGTGTTGCATTTGCAGGTATATTGCAGTCACCTACAAGAACCAGTGAATGTGTTGAAACATTTTTTTTATGACCAAAGATCGAGTCCGACTAGAGATGAAACATAAAAACAATATCAAGATATCCCCAAAAGATGGATAGTGGTACCAGAAAAGCAACCAGCAGGTTCAGGCCCGTATGCTAGCTCTGGAGGAATTTGAAGTTTACGTCTTCCGCCTGTGCAACAAAATGGCTGGATTATAACACGAGTCCAGAACTAAGTGCCTACACAGGAATACTGTGATGCGCGTGTCCTGATGAGCATGTGTGTTTTCTTTTTATATTCTTTCAAAACTTACCGACGTGCATGGGTGGAACACCCTCTCCCCCAAAGATCCCTTGATCAAGCCCCTTGATTACCTGGATTTAGAAAGCGTATAAACAGAAGAACAAAGGATAGCAAATACTGAAGTTCACATATCCGTCAAGAAACCTCGTGTATAGTAATTAGTACAGAAGGTTAAAAATTATCATTGGTCATAATGATTACAAACTCAATATTGCATCATCAATAGTCTTTTGACCAACCAGTATGTAACTGAGTCTGTACCCAAGGGATTGCGAGTTCCAGTCTCAATAATTCATTTAACATCGCCTGATCTTAAAGAGCATGATCTCACATATTAAGCGTAGTTGTCAAAGGTGTAAGGTGCGAAGGGTAAGTCTTGGGCCTGCTGGCCTAGGTGCAAGGCGCTTAAAAGAGAGTGCTTTTAAGCGAGGCCTATGGTATAAAAATACCAATTTAAATGCCCTTTTTAGGGTTTTAGACATGTTTTAGGCTTGTATTGTGCTAGTTTAGGCTGTTTTAGGTTGATTTCAGACTTGTTCAGGCCTCAGGGCAAGTGTAATTGTTTCAGACAATTTTTGGCCTGAAAATGGGCTTTTAAAGCAAGGCGACAAGGCTGCCTCGGGCTGTGAGTGAGAGCCTAAGCGGGCGCGTCGTGGGCTTCTGACAACAGAGATATTAAGTTCACTATTAAAAGAACTGTAGGTCCATTTCACTTGTACCCATTATGCATTTAACCCATCAAGCCTGAAGTAGTGGACTGGCCCAGTTATTTGTGAATCACAGGTTAAAACCACGGTGAAAGTTATTAGTAGCCTAAATCATAAGGTTTACAAGGTGTTCAAACTACTAATTCTTCTGTCAATATGTTTTCATGAAGTCCCTAACTAAACTTTAGTACTTTACAATATTCTATTAACATGAGACTGTTAAAATACAATGTTTTTGTTTTCTTAATATCATATTCCCTGAAACTAATGCAGACATAGTGGCTGGCATTGAGAAAGTTAGAAATATAAGCCAAAGCAGAACATCCAAGATATAGTTACAGTTCTAAGCTAACGAATACGCAGTACATAGGAAAGTGTCGTATGATATATCAAAAGAAAGGTAAATAAACTAATGTGCACCTTCCCGACCCCTATCCGCATAGTCAGAGGTCTAGCACGCTTATAACTGCTGTCGAAAACTATGCCATCGGCAAACCTTGCAGTATAGTGAATCTGTAACAAGTGAAAGACAGAGGTCACACTACCATAAGATTCAAAGTTTCATGTCAGCGTATCTTTAATCTATGAATGAACAAGATTCGATGTTAGATATGTCAAAATGGGCACCTTCTAGATCTAAACTGAAATCAAATAATTTCTACATAGAAACTAAAGAAAACGATATTCGCTGACCAAAAGATAGATAATTTAACACAAAGAGATATTTACATACTTCCGTAAGGTAAAAATCAATTGCATATTTCCTCTTCCTAAAACATATATATTACATATTTATCCATTTCATTAAACTTAACTTAATAAATGACTATTTTACCATTATTTTTATTAAGAGATTTTTATATATTGATTTTTTGGTATTGTGATTGTTTGAAACTTTGGCAAATGTTTTTGGTATCTAGAGATATATCTTTGATTATTGGTGATTTTTGTTTTGAAATGAAGTTGTAAACTTTGGTATTTGTAGATGTTGTCTTGTTGTTTTTATTTATACAAAAGACTCAAACTTTGAAGAAATATGTAATTGATGGACTTGGAAAGAAAAATATGTAAAAATCCCTTAGTAAAAATAATGTTAAATAGTCATTCAATAAGTTAATTTTAACGAAATGAATAAATATGTAATACATACGATTTAGGAAGGGGCAATATAACCATAAACATAACCAAGCCGAATAAATCCCACCCATAAGATTCTACGGATATGGTCAGGAGAGGGTAAGATGTAAGCAAACCTTACCTCTATCTCAAGGGATAGAGAGGTTGCTTCCAATGAGACCCCTAGCTCTAACAAAGAAAATATCATCAAAACACACAATAAGAAGATAACACAACGGTCGGAAGACAATTAACATATAGTGAACCACTAGAAGCATACAATGAGCAACCTTGTGCAATGAAGGACAAGAAATATACAAATACACACAGACAATAAACAATCACTCAACACAAACTAAGCAATCAATATACAAAATTGACAACAAGAAACACATAATGTGTAACAATGACAATAAACATTCAAACCCTTTTCTAAACGTCCTTAACCTTAATCCTACATCCCCACATACCCCTATCCTGGATCATGTCCTCTAAGAGGTGCAACTCTCTCAAGCCAATGTAAAATCAAAGTAGAAAAGAAACCTCTAAAACTCACATTAATAAGCGTCGAATAGGGGGCTTCTTCACCGAACCCCACAGCGACATCACAGTAACCAAGTCCCGAAGGCGCAAACTGAAGCTCGCAAGAGGGTTCAGCAACAGTCGCATAATATTCGATTCTGGTAGCATTGGCATCAAGAGGGGACGAAAGCAGCATCGATGCAGCCAACAATCCAACACCCACACCCATTAATCTCTTATTCTTGTTGGGGTTGGGTGTGAGCTTGCAATTGGAATGTGCAGATGATGCGTTAATGGTGGTGCAATAATGGTGTTTTCTGGTGGAGTGTGGTTGAAGACCATGGTTGAGAGATGGTGTGGTGAGTGTTTGCAGTGTGAAAATCACCATTGTGTTTGTTGGGGATGAAGAAATGAATGATTTGGGGTATATTGGTTTCTATCTTCTGTCTATCTAATATCTATAGCTTGTGGATGATGAGTGAAGGAGATGATGTTTATCAGTTTATGTTCCCGCCTGTATTTTGGGTAATAATATTATGGGCTCGTTGGATTGTGATGGGCTTGTGAAAAGAGTAGAGACAGGGTCAGGCCCAAGTTTATTGGGTCATTTAAGACTGGGTTAATTATATTTGGTTAAAAAGTTTTAGAGGATTTTTTTTTTCTCCTAAGTTTTTTCATTAAACTATTTATATTGGTAACAAACATTTAAGTTCTAATGTTTCTGATAAGTGTTCATTAACGAGGGTCAACACGTCACTAAACAAAGGTATCCACCATAGGGCCAACCTATCGACTTTGTTTTTGTAAGAGGTGAAAATATACATTATATTTTACAAGAAATGCAAATATATATATATATATATATATATATATATATATATATATATATATAGTTGATAGCCCATACATGTGGACCATTTAGCGTAAAACACTATTCACGCCCCTTTGTAATTGTTGAAACTAGTGTTTATTTCCCGACGCGCGTTGCGCGTCTAGAAAGCGAGGCTCCTAACACCATAAAAATTAACTGTAGCATTGAAGTTAAATTTGTATATAAAGTATAATTATATATTTAAGGAATTGTTTATCTTTATTAAAACACAAAATTTTTTATTTTGACTAATGATTATTTTGTTTTCTAAAATTTTAAAACGACCATTCAACTGTGGCCTAACTTTATTCTTATATTTCGTCGTTGTTCATCAAAAAGATTTTTTTATATTATTTTTATAATAATTTTGAAAAGACCATTCATCTTATATTATATTTTTTTTTTATTTTACACCATCAGCAGGGTCTCTCTATCTCCATCTCTGTTTCTTTTTTGTGACTCTTCCACCACCGCCCAACACAGCCTTTTCTTCCTGCACCCGCCACAAAGTGCTCAAACGACGTATGCTCAATAACCCCCAACACAGCCTCCCTCAACAGACCCACCTTCATGACCCGAGACCTCATCACCCACATACCCATATCCACCATCGGCTCCATCGCCTCTAGGTTCAGATTCGCCGCCAACCGGATCAATTTTCCAGTAAAAAATTGACGAGAACAGCCCTTTGGTATCTTCGAAACCGAATATCTAGTCACGGTGGTCGGCGGCGACGGTGGTGCTCTCCGGCGTCGGCGGCGGTGGTGGGAGGATGGTGGTGGTGGTGTTGATGGTGGTTCTTTGTGCAAAACGGGACCTTGGGGATGAATTCACACGGCGGACGATTGATCGGATCAACTTTGAAGAGAGGCCATTGGTGGTCATAGCCATCAATGGGTAGGGGACGATAGCGGCGAGGCCGTCAAATTTGTCGCCCGGCGAGGCCGTCAAATTTGTCGCCCGGCGAGGGGCACCACCACCAACTCCTTCCACCATAAAACCCGCCTTCACGTCCACCTCAAAATCAACTACCGTCAAAACTTCTCTTCTACCTCCGCCACCATCATCACCCAAAACCGACATCATCACCCAAAACCGACATCGTTCCGGTCGTCCTCACATCATCTCTCTCTCTCTCTCTCTCAACTCATATATGTAAAAAACTGATGCAGAGGGGGTATAATGGAAATTCTCAAAACTTATGTGGTATAATCTGAAAAGAGCAAAAATCAACTGCTGATGGCAGTTGCTTTTTTCATATATAGGGTAATTAGAATGATACCAACTACCATAATCAAACAACACCGACAACATATAACAAACTTCAAATTCATTTGATTATTCACAAATTTATATATTAACAATTATCTATGTGACTATAGTGTTTTACAAGTGAAAATGCATGGTTACAACTAACAAAGCTTTAACAAAGAGTAAAGCATACGGCATAGTTAATTATTGCGTAGATACTAGATGGAAATAGAGAGAAAAAGAAAAGAAGGGGATTCTGCCACCATTCAAAACTACATGTAGACACTAGATGGAAATAGAGAGAAAGAAAAAAGAAGGGATTCCGCCACTGTTAAAAGACGTCTTTGGTCGACCCTTTTGCCCTCCTTTAACATTCCTATCGTAGGTTTCTCTCTGCTTTTCTTTCCTTTAAGAGTCACAAATACCACCACCGTTCTCTTCATTTAGGTCAATCTCTCTCTCTCTCTCTCAAAAAAAAAAAAAAAAAAAAAAACAAGACGACTTCGACAGCTAGGTGATAGTAAACAAGTAATTATGGTGGTTATACCACTAAACGACGGCGTTAAAAGGGTTGGGTGGTCTGGAGGGGGTAAAAACAGCCCCTAGAGGTGAGAGCGGTTGTCTGGCGTTTAGATCAAAATTCTTTTTCCCCCCGACTCCACCATACCTTCTCACCTTCTCCGGTTCTCGAAGAAACACTAGGATATTTAACAATTGTCATTTTATTCCCGTGTGATACGGCGTAATAAAAACCATCTTCCTAACATTTTACCCTCAATCCCTCACATCTCATTAAACTCATTTATAGCTACACCTAGTGTAAACATTGATTACCTCACCACTTGGTGTCGAATATAGAAAACCTTAACACTTTTTTATCCCTTCTTAACATTTCTACATGAAAAATTCTTATAAAACTTGAAAACGTATTTAAAAATCTTTCTTACAACATCCTTCGTGATCAACCAAACCAATAACCATCTTATCATTTCTATAAATATGAAAACATAGCCAAATACTTTATCACATGCACATACAATCATAAACACATGATTAACATTTACATGTATAAACTTAACAAATCTTCACATGCACATAATCAATCAAATTTATCAATACCACATGCATCACTCTATATCTTAACTTGTCACTTTCGTAACAAACCCTAACTGTGGTATAAACATTTAAAAAAAAACTAAGCACTTAGGAAGTCACCTCAAACATATAACATCGTTTTCATATTTAACACCGTCCACCGAAGTAGTGGAAGATCTCTAAATAACAAAGAAGGTTAGTTAACGAAAGGTATTGTTCATAGTTATTATTTATTTCTAATCGAAAGTAGTTGGTAGATCTTTTTAATCCCGGTAAACCCAGTGAGTCCTTTGGCTACCAATTTGTTTTCGTTTTGTAAAGCACATCCTTGATATGTTATATATCAAGTAAAAACACAAGCCCATGGATTAGTGAGATCAGTCTTGTGGTAAAAAATTCTTATAAATGCAAGTTGATGTATAGTATTTAAAAGTAAAGAATTGGTTAATAAAAGGTAAATCGCACATGCTATAATACTTTATTTTTCACATCAGTTAAAATCTAAAATACTTGCTTTTGTAGCTAAACAAAAGAAAAACATTACAAAGAGGATTGATTTCAAATCAACGATCATATATTTCGATTGACAGGTTTCTGGACCTTGTTTTCTTCAACTTTTTTCCATCGGTCAACCTCCTTTGCTAATAAGCCTCTTTTTTCGTTCTCTTCATCATCTTCTTCGTTTTTCTGAAATTTCTTTTTAAAGAAATTAAAGCACATTTTCCCACTTGCTAATAGACCTCTAGATTGATAGATACACGTACCTTAAACTTTTATATAGTAATGGCAAATTATCCTCGTATATAACGAAATGTTTATAACGATTACTTCAAGAAAGTTTGCTGTCTTAATTTCTAGATGGTTTCTTAATTATTTATTGTAATATTATACAAAGGTTATTATACATAGGCAAATCTTAACAATAAAAATTATTTAAATTACAAGAAATATTACTAATATCTTTGATTTTATACACAGGAAACAAGAAACAGGAATGACGTGTTCAATTATCATAGTTTGCGTGCATTGATTTTGGGCATTTAGGAGCTTGGTGGTTAGTGTTTTTCTCTTCATTTTCCAACGTTTACTCATTCACCTTAAAATTTAACATGATAACATATACAGTTTATATAATATGATACTAGATGTAGAATAAAATCATACTACATATATACAGTATTTTATCCTCTATATATACAATATCATCATACTACATATACATATAGTAGTATAGAATTCAATTCAATACACTAATTTTTATTAATATAAGATCATTATACTAAAATTAAATATAAAAAATTCTAAATCTTATAATGTAATTTATTTTTATACATAATATCGTATGAAAAATTCATTAATGTTTAAAGAAGGAAAAAAAATAAGAGTTTTTAGTTTTCCAACATGGAGTTACTCTTGATTTTTCTACTTGATATTTAGTGATTCTTTTTAAAATTTAGTGTAAATTGAAATTTATAAACTTTGTTATTATTTAGTGAGTTATTTTTCTTCATTGTTATTTCTTACCTCAAATTAATTTTTTTTTTAAATCACTAACTAGTAATTAAAATTTATATATGTTTCATTTATATCACTAGAATTTAAAAAGTTACACAATTTATAAAATTTAACAAGACTGGAACATCTTACGAAAGTTGAGTGACTTTAAAGTGAAAAAACAAGTTACTTAAAAAAAAATTAAGAAACTTGGTTACATATCATTACTTATCTTAAAAAACATCTACGTGAAGATAGCATTTTCCAAGTACAGGTCAGAACAGTGTTCATCTATTCCTCAAGAATTCAAAGCATTAAACAGAAAAAATGAAGTGTATTGGCAAAAAGGCCATTCCAACCAGACAAACAAAAATGGTGTCAACTCAAGAACACCACAACAAGAACTCTGGCGAACTCATAGTCCAATTTCTCGATAACAAAGTTAAAATTTTAGAGTCATCAAGACGGAAATGCCACCGTCTTTATTCACCTGAGAATAAATATGAGTAATGTGATTCAAGTATGGCTTACAGATGTAGCATAAGACTGGAGGAGAGTTAGAGCTTGCTCAGTGATTGCTCGGTTCCTTGCTTGTCGAACCCAATCACCAACAACTTCTGAAGCCTGGCTGCCTTTTAGACCATTTTCAAGTGTTTCCGCGGCTTCCAAAAGTTTCCCATCGGCTAACAAGTTTTCCACTCGGTTTATCACTGACTCGATTCCGTCACCTGAACTGTCAGCCTCCTTAACCTGAAACTTTGAATCATGATTAGATAATGTAAACCTCTTATCATTTTCTAGCCTGTACAATTGACGAATATGTATCACCAAATATAAGATTGCTACTTGATCCCTCTTTTCTATCCACCCTTTCATTGGTTACAATATTAGAATTAAATACTAAATATGATTACCTCAACAGTATACAAGGATTTCATTTTATCTATTCGTGATTTAGTTCCTTAAATAATCACAGCCAAACACTTAAAAGTTAAAACGACTAAGAATCTGATTATTATAATTTCACACTGCATAAGCAAGTGAAAACACCAACTCAGACAACACAGCTTATAACAGCAGAAGACCAAGTACTGTTTTTGCAAAATCACACGTTTCAAAACACACATCCACACACCCATTAAAAATGAAAAGGAAGTCCCAGATTTGTACAAACCTTTAGTACGGATGCAATGTAAGCCAGAGAATGAGCCAATATGCCACCGCCGCCTGGAGGCATTAGGCTGAAGTGCCGCAGAGTCCCTTTCAAGCTATCAAACTGAAGGGAACCATAATTAGAGACTAGAAAGAACATATTTATAACTGTAAAAATAACTTCTGGTAGCTTTTATGATAAACCATCAACTTATAAGACATCCAAGATACAGAATAAACATAACCAGTAATACATGCTTGATTGAGAAAACATGGGAATTATATTAGTACTGTATGCCACATAATACTCGAGGTTCACAGTTTTGGTAAGACTGAGAAAGAATAAATCTTTAGCCGCTGAAGATTGCAAGATTTCATTTTTACAATGTGAAATATCAAAGATATCAGTTCCTCACTGTAGCAAACTAAAAGTGAAAACCATATCTGGCAGAATTACATTGTAGCAAACTACAAGTGAAAACACATAAAGAAACAGTATTATGCAAAACAATAAAAACACATACAAAAACATTAAGTTGCAGAAACCTCATTCAAGGGCAACGGATGGTTATTTGTTATAAATATGAGCTAGAGGTGCTCCTAGGAACGAGGCACATCAGGGTTATCTTCAAAGTGCATCTTGTTAGGCAAAGTTGCAGGTCTACATGAGGCAAGGAAGGGGTTGTGCTTTTTTAAGGCTTCGCAAAGACGCGTGCTACATGCTTTTGTGATGGCCGATGAGGCCGTCGCGTTGGCTCTCTATAAAACAGGTCATATGTTTTAGTGAACTAAATGGACTATCATCTTCGCAAGTCGAATGCTTTTAAAAGCCCATTTGCCTACAAACCAAATAATTCAAGCAATGTTGCAAGCTTTGTTTCTTCCAAGGATTCTTGTCTCCTCATGGTTCATGTGTTGTTTTGATCATGCGGCTTCATATATTATATACATAATATATTTTGTGAAGCTAAATATAAATTTCCAGTTGTGTACAGCAAGTGCAATTCACTTGAGTGATATGTGCTACTTTACATCTCGCCTCCGCTCCAACGTGGCCCTCGTGACTTCTAAAACCAAGCCCTTAGATGTCAAGCCTTGAACAAGGCAGAATGAATCTTCACACATAGCATAGATGATCAACATGTTATTGAAGATCTATTGCTCTGATGTGTGAGGACATACATGGGATCAACCCATCCACATAACTCTTCAAGCTGTTAATGATCATCAAAGTTTGTAAATCATAGCCTTTCGCTAGCCATAATTAGTTGGAGTAAGGTTGAAGGCAAATTTCTACGAATTGATGTAGTGAAGGCAGCAGTTAGGGTTGTGTTAGGGCAGATTTGTGTCTGATATGAATAAGTGAGAATGGTGAAAAGAGCAGAGTTGTATATTCTGAAGTAAAAAGAAAAAGGGTGTTGAACTATCAGGGATGAGTGCTTGATGAGTAGTGAGCAAGACTGCCCATTAGAGGATTTAGAGCAGCACAGTAGAATGCTACTCATAATCAGTTGTAAGGATGAGAGTTAGGGGAATGGCATCAATGATATAGGGTTGATCTGTTAAATTTTTTTTTTCAGAAACAGCCAATATAATAAACTAATTTATAACATCATTATTAATAAACAAAAGTAAACACATACAACTAATGATGCTATGGAAAACTAAGTATTAAAATAGTATTTGGCAGAAAATTTATGAACTGGTAATGTAATCCTATGAAAAAAATGAACCTAAAGATTATAGAACTCAAAATATGAAATTTTCATACTTATTAGAAAATTTGAAAATTTAAATACAGCATTAAAACAGCTTTATTGTGTTTGGGTGGTAGGTATCATATAAAGGATTGCTACTCTATGTGGAGGTAGGGGGTAAAAACATAATAAATTATAATTATTGCTTTTTTCACATGAGAAAGTAGTAGCAAGCATTATATGAATAAGGCATATACTTCCAATGAACAAGTATGACATCCAATAAACTTGCATTTGTTACGGTTGAAAAAACTTGTTGAGCAAAGAAAACTAAAGACAAACAACAAAACCGTCTTTGACAACAGAATAACCAAAACTTATTTTCTAGCATCATGCCATATAAAGAACTTTATAAGTAGTCCAAAAATTACACTTTCTTACAAATCAATACAACAGACATCATGTCAAAGTTATCTGGTATTATCAATAACTGGAGAGGAAAATGAGTCCCAAGGCTGCAACCTTGAACAATTATCATCCATAGCGTAAGGATGATACAAATAGGCATTTATCAAAAAAAAGAATAAGTTTTAGCCAACACATGTTTAATCAAGATGACAACCAAAACTAAAAAAATGTATGATAATCAGTTTTAGCTTGTCAATTATACAAAGAACTAGAACCACAATTTATAATTGATAGCTAATGAAGCACGCCTCATTGTGATGTGTAATTACTATAATCCATAGCTAATGAAGCACAAGTTTAGTTACGGTGCAATTACAAAATAAAAATAGATATTTAAAGCAAATGATTTAAATGACAATTTATATACTACAAATATATTGAACCCACAGAAAGGCTTACCTTGTGATTTAACTGCAATATTGTATCCGTCCCATTTTTCAGTGTGTCTTCAGGAAGAGATGCCATGACCAAACCTAAAATTGAATCTTTATCAACTCCATCCACGTAACGTTTAAGCGCATCTATTTCTTTCTGTATAGGCATCCCTTTAGAAAGAGCATCTTCCAGCGCAAGAGCACCCTGCAAAAGGAAATTATTTTAAAGCGTCTGATTCTAGTGGAAGAAAGCAGTTGCGGTAACTAATTTTGTCAAAGTAATTGAGTTGCAACAACACTTCTGAATTATTGAGATCCCTTAAGTTATTCCACCACTCCCTATCATTGAAACCCAAAAAATTACAAATTATGCTAAACATGCATTGTGAACAGTAAATATACTCAAAACACAATTGTTCTCTGCAATTCATTAACAAGTGCCTTAGAAACCACCCCTTTTGTTGAACCTCTTCCTAACAAGAAGGACTAATCAGTAAACATTTAAAAAATTGTGCATCCACACATTTGTCACAGCTCAATCAAAACTAAAGATGCTGCATTACGCATAATTAGCAATGCACCCCCATAAGAAAACTCTTGTACATGATGCATATTATAGACAGTTTGGTCTTGAGGATTTAATCGATGTCAAAGTCACAAAGTGTGTTCACAGAACTCACATAGGCCATACAATGGTACAAAAAGCAACCACTAGTATACTAAGGCCTAGAGTTAGTAACTCTTAGTTGTATACTTGTATTGTGTTCATTTACTGTAAAGGACTAGATGGTATT
The DNA here is from genome assembly GCA_025506415.1 of Flaveria robusta. Classification (NCBI taxonomy): domain Eukaryota; kingdom Viridiplantae; phylum Streptophyta; class Magnoliopsida; order Asterales; family Asteraceae; genus Flaveria; species Flaveria robusta. The sequence continues at coordinate 16,534,214 of CM046469.1, read as the reverse complement.
GGGGTTTTTGTTGATAACAAAATCAAAACTCCCATGCTAAAACTACTTTGTTTCTGAGAAGATAATTACAGAAAGAGAAAATGTTTTATTGGGTTTGAAGCCTAAACCAACTTGTTTTGTTGGGTTTTCTTTTTCCCGTATACCTGTTTTGTAAAGCATGATACCCTCAAATTAGTTATTAACAAGTGGTTTGAAACTTTGTAAACAGATATTGGTTTCTTGAAAACATAAAAAAGTGTCAAACACATTTTCATATTCTAGTTTAAACTTCATAGATTGCAAAATAGGGCATGTCACTAGTTAAGATTTAAAATAAAAGTTGTCTATATACCTATCACAACATAAACACACAAGTTGATGTTAAAGTAGCCTAAGCTCTTTTGAAAATTTGATACATCAGCAGTAGCATATTTACATACTACAAAACAGGTCACAGATCACAATAAAATGCATACTCAGACTCCAGACTCTTCTCCCTCAACATCTACGAAGAAACGCCATTGTATATATGTTGAAGAAAATAGTAGAAAGGATATATAAGCTAGTATATCCAACTGGAAAGATTGTCATCAAAATCATATATTCACTCCTATTAGGAGTAGAAGCTACAATGAATATACTCTGATTTAGTTCACATGTGAAAGAAGTTTTCTTGTTTTCCAAGTTTGGTGTATTTTAGGAATTAGCATTTAAGCAAAATAAGATTGATTTGGTTAATTAGTTTATTTGGTTTCCAAGTTCAAGTCTAGTTGGAGTATTAGTTTGCAAGTTATTGTTTTTGATTAATCTACTCTATTTTCTAAAGGTTAATTTGACATTAAATGCTAATTGAAGTGGTGGAATACTTAAGTCCTGGCAGTTAATTAAGCAGGTTATACTAATCAAAAACTTAAGGCAATGCTTAATTGCTTAGACCTAGGCAAATGCTTAATCAGCCATACGCAAATACTACAATAACACTGATCAATGGAAATAAATCCAACTTAAATCCTAATTACAAACTTTCATAGAGCAAATTATATACTAAGGTAAAGAAAATGCTCTGTGAAAACAAACCAATGCAAGCTTGTGGACAGAATGACTTTGGCGCGCCTCCTCGGATCTTGCGTAGAATGCCATGCATAAAGCATTTATCTGTATAGTAAAACATACTAACATTAGTTTCCTCGCAAAATAAGCAACTAAAATATAAGATACATCAATATATTAATGGGCAATACAGTAAAACATCTCTTTCATTAACATTCTCTAGCGATCACTGACAAAGACGTAACTATAGCAAAATGCACCGTCTATCAAGTTTTATAAGCAAAATGCTACAAAAAATTTCACAATATACTAAACTTTCAATTCAAGATTTCTAAAAGAAAAAGGTTTAAATACATCTAAAACTGCATTCTACTCCAAGTTTGCATCAATAGTGCCACCTCAACAATCTTATGCAACTAAGGGGCTGTTTGGTAGCCTCTTAATGGTCATTAAGAGGCTACCTCTTAATGGTTCATAGCCTCTTAACGGTTAAGAGGTAACCTTAAGTCTAAATGATTAAGAGGTAACCATCTTAATGACCATTAAGAGGCCACCAAACAGCCCCTAAATTCAATAAACTAATTTCAAATGATGTCATACATTGAGATTTGCCTCCTCCAGTTTTTCAAGTTGGGATGCTTTCTCCCTTACAATTGCTGCTAGCATTTCGGCCTTTGCTAAATCTTTCAACTTATTCAGCTCCATTTCTTTTTCAGACTCCTGAAATTTTCAAGATTAGCAAATTCACTAACTGTTATTTAGATGCCGCAAATCTTTGAAATATGCTGAAATATCATAGCATTATTAGCACCTTTCTTTCAATCTCCATTCTGAACTCCTCTTCTAACTTTTCCTGAAGTGACTTGAGAGCAGCAGCTGCTTTTAGCTTTTCTTTATGCAACTCCTACAAATGGGTTTAGTAAATTCAGAAGCCAGCCACACATAAATTGCCCAAAGCTCACCACTAACAGTAGCATGATCAGAAAAGATTGAAAAACAGAACTATATAAAACCTTATCCAGAATAGTCTCTCTTTCAGCATACATGAGTTCCCGGGCTCTTGCATCTTTTAGTTCCTTTTCATATTTCTCCTAAAATATTGTTGGGCAATTAAAAGTTAAGAAGCTAACAAAATGAAATTATAATAGGTGTAAACAAAGCAAACAATTAAGTCGTATAGCAATTGCATTTCAATATAAAAGGTAAATGATCTTGCCTTCATCAGCCTCTTCTCTTGAGAGAAAATATGTGCATCTAAATCTGCCTGCCTCTTTTCAGCTGCGTGAATGGCTTCCAAGAGATCCAAAACTAATGTTCCATCCTTTGATACGTAAACATCATCAGTAACTTCCACAGCTGCAGCTGCTTCCTTCATATTCGCATCACATGGTAATTAGACACTTTCCCTGAAGGCAGTTGTTCACCTTTCTAAATACATTATTTGGTATCTAACCTTATCTAGATGTGAAGATGATGCAGCCTTTTCTTCCGCTTGATCACTTACAAGGTATGCATCAAGAAGAGAATTATGCTCTTTGATATCATCACTCACAATACCCTGCAAAAGAAAAAAAATAAAGAAAAAGAAATTAAACCATAACCTAGCTACAGATAGAATTAGTGTTCTATATTCACTATGTAATTAAAAGAAGAGAAGAAGCTGACCTGCGGCATATCTGTAGCATCTAGCTGCTGAGGCGGCTCAGACTTCGTATTTTCTTCAATAACTGGAGCAACCTCAGTCGGCATTGAGGTGATCTGAACTCCCTCATGTTCTTCTGTAGTAGTTTTCACATCTTGGTTTTCTGTACCAAAATCCTCTTGAATCGATGCTATTGAATCAATACTTGCATTATCAGAAGTTGAGATGTCGTGGTCAGAAACAGCATCTGATGGTATTTGTTTTATTTCAGGCTGATTTTCTTCTTCGCTTGTCTTATAATATGGATCGTTTTCAATGTTTTTTTCACCATGGTCAACAGGTGTATTTGACATTTCAGACTCTTGAACATTTTGAACAGCAACTTGTTCTACAATTTCATCATGCGTATCTCCATTAACTGTCTTTGACTGTTGAGGTTCTTCATGGGGAACCGGAACTGGTTGTGTGTTAAGATCATTATTCTGTTCTTTAGAGAGAATTTTATCTAAGTAGCCAGTCTGGTAAGCTGTTATAACAGCAGCAGCACCTAGGGCTATAGTTCCAACAAAAACTTTAGACAAATTGCTCCCAGACTCTGGCGGTTTTCCTGTTGAACCTGATCCCTTCGACGGATTGGACTGAGATGCAACAGAATACTCCTTCCTAAACGAAAGATACAAAGGTATCTGCTACAAATGTTTCAACCATGGAGAAAGAACAATATTAACAAGTCTTCCACCAGTATGCATTAAAGCCTTAAATAATACAAACCCTTCCTAGTACTTTCTTAATTCACATAAACAAACATGTAAATTAGTTTCTAACAATGTGTGCATGCATAAATATACGACAAATGAGCATAAGGACTCTATAAGAACAATGTTATGGATATGTGTGCGCATAGACACATATAGTCATATACTTTAGATTGTTTATCAGAATAGAGTCCATCTCCAAGTAACTATAACAAACCCCACAAGCATATGGGCATCAAAAAGGTATTCTCTGCAAATCACTACTGGTTGAGGACTTGGGGGTTGTACCCTTTGAAGAACTTCAGCTCATTAACTACTTAGGGTGATAACAAAAATGAAAGCATAAGCTGCAGGATCTAACAAAGAACTCATTATACCTAGGTTTACTGTATATGTTTCTTGACTAACAGTTTGCATAAAATTCAACACAGTGGTTCAAGTATGAAACATGCCTGTGTAGTTATTCGTGGCGAAATTCTTCCAACCGTTCGACGAGAAGATATTTCCAATAGGGACCTTCAAAACAGAAGCAACGCCGGTAAATTGATTGAAAACATTACTCCTGCTGTATTTAATGGAACTTAAAAACTATAAAAAGGTAATATACAAATTCAACATTTCCGATGCTTTATTCAAGCAAAAACGCACAAATGAGACCTCTAAACCCTAATCCTGAAGCAATTGCAGCTTCAGAAAGTAATCAGGATGTCATAGGAATTAACATTGAATCGGAAATTAAGTAACTAGATATGAAGTATTGATGCATAGGAATGAAATGAAGTAATCGGATGTGTGATTCGTACCTCCGAAGCATGGTGGACGGAGATTAAAGTCCTCCCTATCAACAGGTGTTGATATTGTTATATTATTGAAAATTGAAAATGGTGAGACGGAGAAGAAAATGATGGAAATCGAGAGCGGTTTCAGGCGATTTAGGGTGGAGATGGACACATCATATGTACATGTTCTCCTTATTGTTTTTGGAACCTGCAAATTATGTAAAACATCTTAGGGAATTCTCTTTTTTTTTTTTTCCTCGCGATGCTTGGGCAACAGGAATTAGGGTCTCATATGTTCCAAAGTTTTAATCATCCGTGGACGTGTGGTTTAGTGGGTGTTTGGGATCGTTTATTTTGCATCAACTTTTTTTTTATTAACTTTTAAAAAAAGTTTATAAGTTAAAATAAATGTTTGTCAAACCCAAAAGTATTTTTCAAATTGTCTTTTTATGTAGGGTAAAAAAAATTTTTGAAAAATAAAAAGTTAGTTACTTATTAACTTTTAAAAAATTTTTTTAATGTAGTTTCATATTATACTTTTTTACTACCTCCTATTAACTCCCCTCATTTTAAAATTATGTCTCTTTTGATCATTTTACGACATTTTAGTTTATAAGTTAATTCAAACACTTTTTTAAAAACTCTTTTTAAAAAGTTATAAGTTAATAAATCTTTTTTATCAAAAGTCTTTTTCAACCAAAATAAGCAATCTCAAGCAGACCCTTAATAGTTATGGTCATATGTCAGTTAGCTTTTTAAATTAGATATCTTGTTGAATTCTTGTATATCGTTTAAATCATTCTCATTTTCGTCTTAGACTCAAAGTGGTCTATTTAAACTAAGTTTAAATCTGATCATGAATCTATATCAGTTTAAATCAACAAAGTTCACAAAGATATTAGCCTTTTATAAAAATAAAAAAAAATAGATCTCTTTTTGACTATTTGCGAGTCTCATTCTTGTCATTTCCAACGATGGTCCTTATGATCAAAGGGTGGCTTTAAACCATGTCACCATGATGCCAAACTAATGGTACAACCTCATGGACTCGAGCACCTTACTTTCAAAGTGTTGTTGTACCTTCCACTTATGGATTTAAAGGATTACTTCCAAGTTAAATGAGCTTTCTATTAATTTGATCTAAGATTAGGTTGAGAGTCTGAAAACAAGATTGTACAAAGTCTCAAGGAAAACTGCAATTGTACTTTGTTTTGTGTTTTCACTTTTCAATAGATTATAGAGCTATCAATTATTATGTCATTTTCAAATCTCTCTTCGACCTATAAATTTTAGAGCATTCACATCTCCTCTTTTATCTCCATCTTTATAATTACATTAAAAAACACTATTTTTCTCTCCTTTTCAATAAAATAATATTTTTTATACTTTTATCATTACATTTTCTCTCTCCTTCACTCACAACCACTTTCAACAAATATTAAAAAATTAATAAAGATGAACAGTGTTTTATCAAATATAAAAATGAACAGTAACATATTCTCTATCCTCCACTCACAACCACTAATAACCATTCTCTATAATATAAAGAACACACTCACAGATTTATGGATACTCTGCTGTGAATGCTCTTATATATTATGCGGTTTCTAAAACAATCAAACCAATTCAACCAATCCGCCCATTGGTTTGATAAGACTAATTTGATAACCAGTTTTAAAAACATCAGTTGATGCTTTTGAGGCTTATTCCGGGAACATGATAGGTGGTTAAGATTGCAAATGGTCAGCCCGTAATGGACAAGGGTGAACATACAATTTGTGAAATGTCAATAGACGACAAAGGACCTGTTGCTGTCAGGTGTCACGCCGCCACCACCAGATTTGACAAGTTTAGTGTTACAAACATGTTCTCTTCACCTCTAAAGTTCTCATGGTCTGTAACATATCTTATCAGCAATGCTCTACCACGTCCATATCAATCTACCATAGAGAAGAAGGTACAAGTTTCAATGCGCAAAATACAAAACAATGTAACCTTCCGCAAACGATATAGTTTCTGGTTTCAGGGATATTGGTGATCCCACCCGTCAAACGAAATAGCTCATCAGCTCAGAAAGCAAAGTTCCTTGGTCGTATAGGATGTTGGTCATGCTTACATTCATGTTAAAACTTAAAATAACAAAATATAAACTTCCATCCATGTCAAACCTCAAAGGTTGCATGAAAAATTACACAGTTACCATCCAACAGCTGTGACGGGCATCATTTCATGACTAATGTTATACTGTTTAAACACGTTTTGCGGGGCAGCGAATACCAGCACCAAAGCCTTCTGTGTAAGCAGTGTTTTTAAACATAGTCTGGAACATACAAAATAAGCGATACAATTAAATTAGAAAACATTATATGAACCATTATGAAAATAAAACTTCTCAATTGCAGTTTAACATCGGTACGATTTAAAGAAGAAAGACTCACAGCTAGATTTTTCAACTCCAAGCTAAGATTCTTCCTTATACTGTTCGATACAACAGAACCAAGTTGGTCTCCATGCTGCTTAATATTTTCCTCTTTGGTCTACATATTTCAAATATCAAGATTAAACCCAAAGCGGAGTTTAGATCAAATAATAGTAGTACGGATGCATACAACTAACCTCAGCCACAACAATGGCTGATGCCTTTTTTAATACTTCTTCAATAAACTTTTCAGGATCAGCAAAAGAGCTTGAAGAATTTGCAGTATTGACCGGTTTATCCTTCTGTGGACCACTGGAAACCTTTGATGCTTTGGCTACGTTAGTGAGAAAAGTTGCAGGTTAATATAAAAATAACTAAATACTTTATGTAAATCACAATTAGTTTGAGAAAGTTGCTCTTAAAATAAATGCATCATACACCTGGCAATTATGACCCGGTCTTCAAGAAATGGGTTTATTTGGGTTAAAAAATTGCTCATGGATTCATCTGCGGATCAATTTGGGTCTACTCAAACTATACAATGAATCAAAATCGGTAGTTTTTATAAAACTTGCTAACCTAAAATAGGTCAAAATTTACCAGAACCCATTTTAACCCAAAACAGTTTCAACCCGTTACCCTACCCGGCCCACCCGTTTTGCCAAGCTTAATAAATTTTATATACTTGATTAATATATCTGTCTTGTGCATCTCAAGGGAAATCATACAAACAAAGAATTGTAACTACACTGCATATTTCGCAAAATAATATATAATATAATAAAGAATGTGTCACATTTGAAAATTATGATTCTGTTGCAACCGATTATACCTGCAACAACAGGCTTGCTGTTTACATCCCCATCAATCTGCAAAGTAGCCGTTTTCTCTACAACGTTATTTATGCTCGTGGTGTCGGATGGAACTAAAGCAGCTAAATCTGGAGGTTGATCTTTCCCTACAGGTGGATTAGCCTAGAAAGAAAACTATTACATATCAGAAAAAAAAGGAAAAAAACGGATTAGTATAATAAAAAATATTTTTTTTTACCTCAAGATCAACATAAGCAACCATTCTTCCTACTGATTTAAGAAACTTATCAAGATCATGTATTTGAAGGGCTTCAACCAGAAACATCAACAGAAACAAGTTTAAACTTAAAATGGAAAAGCTTAAAAACATGTGTAGTCTACTTTTTAAGAACATTAATACTTACAGATTGAGGTGTCATTGGAGAGTGGGTGGAAGAAGCAGCACTCATGGGTTTTAAAACCCTGGTCTAACAACAACGAAACATTCCTTCAAAACAAAATAAACAGGCTGAGAAAATTTTATACGGCTATGAAGAATAAGAAATGGTCCAACTAACAGAGTAAAAGAAAGCAATAAACATACCGAGCTGATTCATTCACAAGTGCAAAAGGAGTAACACAACCTAAAGGCACCTGGAAAATGTTATAGCAAGAATAGTGATGAGTGAAAGTATCAGAACTATAGAGACTTAGTAAGTTATAAATCTATGCAAAACAAGCAGCCAGAGTTAGAGATACATATAATGTAACGTAAATATTATGGCGAGACCCAAACGGTTAATTTTTAAAAATAATGCATATAGGAACCTCGAGTATTTCTCCAACTGCTTCTTCAGGTGCCATTCTCAACCCTCCTTTTCCAAGGCCAAGCCTTTGAGATAAAACTGCTCAGCTTCAAAGCCACAATGAAATGTTATAAACATCAAGAAAAATAGATAAATACGGCCATTCACTGGCTATACTGATAAATGGCAGCTAGGACAGCCTATTACAGATAATTAGTGAAGAAACTAACCTTTTAAATCTACCTTAGTATCAGCCAATGCTGAAACAATATAAAACCGTTGCTTCTTATCCTAAATGTATAAGAACATAACGATTACTGCATTCAACTTAACAAGGAGGTAATTAAGAGCATCCCATATTATTTGAAACATATACCTTCAAGAACAAGTTTTTACTCAATCTACCTTTGATATGCCCAACATACTTGGCCTTACAAAGCGAAAAAAAACGAGGGGTAAACAAAATCAGACCGTTAGAAAAACGAAGAAGATAACACCCTTTGTATTTTATTTCATACCTGCTCTTCAACAGTCATAACTACAGGATGATCATACTGAGAAAATTGTATCTGTTGAGCCTATTGGATACAGTGATATGTTAGTATGCAAATCAATAGGCAATGATAAGATCCACCAGCACATCCAATATAACATCACAATTAGTTTAAATCATATACATAAAGAAATTAAACAGTTTCAATTATGTTTCTCATGAATCATAATGCAATCGTACGAACGTAAAACCTAGAACCCTAATTTTGTTTCCTTTGAATCCAAATTCTTGTTGGATTAATGCAGGTGTTGAATTATCATTGCTAAATTTGGGGATTTGAAACCAAACATATTCAAATGACAAACAGTTAATGATACAGATAACAAAATGAACGATGGATTAAAGAATCAACATTAAGAGAAAGAGTCAAACCTGTAAGCGTTGAAGAAGTTGGTCTTTCGAAAACCCCATATCTCCGATTGGTGGAAGCCGCAAGGCAAAAGACCGAAATGCAATGGGAACTGGCTTAGCTTCACTTATTGGGGAAAATACATAAAACCCTAAATTTCAACTGTTTTCTAGTCTTTAACGAAGATTTGCGTGTATTAATATGTTGGATTAAATTAGTTCGGGGTTTAGTGGATATATAATCTTCTTATGTTTTGGATCAAGTATGGGAGGAGATGTTGAGTGGCGGAACAAAGGTATCGATCGTGTCGGGTTGATAGGTTATGAGTTGGCGGGTTGGTGGGTCAAATGTTGAACCCGAACAAATCAAAATTTTAATCCTAACCTGAACTCATATAAAATTATGTAACTCGAATCTAATTCGTTTAACCTATTTTTTTAAATATGGCAAAATAATCAATGGTAATTTTATATTGAAGTTTTAATTTCAAATTGCACATACGACGTACGTTAGCTGTTTGATAGTTTTCAAGTTTAAAATATTATTGAATTTTAATAATCTCGACTTTTATTTATTGGTCGGGATTAATTTCAACTCAGAAAATGTTTACAAACACTTTTAACTTTAAGCTTATTTTTCTCCAATTATTTATTACTAACTGAGAGTTAACTCCGTTCATTTTTTGATGATGTGAGTGCTTATGTGGCCAAAATACTAAACAGAAGGATAAAATATACCATGTTTGTTTATCTAAAACTCCTGCACCCTGAAACCCATCAATTTCCATCTCTTGATAGAACCACTTGACTCGTTAGAGGTAGATTTCAGGTGATGATGAATACTAGACAACGAACAACAAACCTAATGGAGGCTGGAAGGGCATCGGAGTTGAAAATGACTCAAAGTTGGCCCCATTTCATTAAAAAAAATTAATGAGTGTTAACTCTCAGTTAGTAAGTTATTGTTTAAGAAAAATAAGCTCAAAGTTAAAAGCGTATGTAAATATTTTTTTAGTTGGGATTAATCCCGACCAATAAATGAAAATTTTGATTATTAAAATTTAATAACCTTTAAAATATATATTTTTGGTAATAAACATATGTTTTAAATAAATCTTTAAAGTGAAGTTTGGAATTTAAGTTAAAATTGAATTTCTAATTGAAAAAATACCTAAAATTAATTTATTAATGTAAAATTTAAGAGACATATAATAATTTATAAAGCATATATTATTAAATAGGTCAACCCGCTTTTCAAGTGGGTCAACCCGAACCCGGCCTATTTTTTAAAATGGGTTAACCCAAACCCGGCCTATATTTTAAACAGATTGTATTTTCCAACCCAAAACATGTTGTATTCGTGTCGGTTTTGGATTTATGTCAGTAATTGCCGCCCCTAGACGTGAAAATCTTGATTGGCCTTGGGGTGATTTTATTAATCTTATATTTTGATCATATAAATTAACATGGTAAGGATTTTCGGTTCGAATATTGAGTCCGGTTCAAGCATACATCATGAACCCTGTCTAACATGATTTAGTTCTAATTACACTATATTAGACACGATCCTTTTTCTATTTGTTTTTGCTTTGTTGGCTAGTAAAGGATTCTACATAAAATGTTAGTAAATTACCTTAGCATGTTCAGAAGATTCTTGCTATATAAGTTCTTTCGTATGAATGATAGATTCAAATGACCTTGGTCACATATACGTGTCACTGCCTCTCATATATATATCGCTTGATTAAGAAGGTAACTGAAAAGGGCATAGATGTGTCAATTCATTTTTACATGTCGCTTGATTATGCTGGTTTAACATGTAATTCATGTGATAATTCGTGTGGTCCGATATGTACGTCATGAAATCATAGTCTAGTATGTGATGTGTATCTATTGAGGTTGATTATTAAAAAGGCAATTTGTCTGCTTGTTATAATGTCAAAGTTGTACATATAAATAGATGTGTTTGCAAGTTTTGCAATAATATAATTTTTCAAATATTTCGATCCATATATTTTTAGAGGGTTATTGATTTCCTTCGGGATGGAAGCTATTTGAGTCTTGCTAGATTGCCAATGGTGCTTGTATTTCTCAGCCGACTTGTGAGCGTGGTTTCCTTCGCTTAGTTTTGGCACCTTACTCTACGACTTGTCTTTTTCTTGTGTTCCAAAAGTGTTGGGTTTCATATACCCAACATTGTTGAGATCGAAGTATGTCAACGATCTTTTTGTTAATTTAACTTGCATGAGAGTATACACTCCACTGCTCCTATAGCAACTACTATAAACATTACTTATGACTGGAGGTAATGATTGGTTCTTGATGTATCAAGCTACTAATATAGACCTAGAATTATATTTGCAACCTGTTTGTGTGTTAGATTTCAAGGAACTCTTAAATTATAGCATCTTCGTGATGTTATTTTCTTTAGGTTTCTCAAAAAAGAGAATCTAGTTAGTCTTTGATATTCTAAAAATGGTTCATTTGATTTCATTGTTTGAACTGATAGTAATTATGAATATTGTAATTTAAATTCCATTGGATTTAGCTCGCTGTCACCACCCAAAAGCATCTAAAACCTTCAACTCAACTAAGGAAGAGAAGAAAAAGTGCTAGAGCACCTTTTCATAATTTCATGCACACCTCAAACACAAAACTTGCTTTATATTCGACTACAGAGCCGGCCCATTAGTATATGGGGCCCAAGCTAGGGCTTGGGGCCTCCCAAAAAAAGGGCCCATTTATTTTAAAAATAGTATTTATCTATTGGGCTAGATTTGGACTGCTGGGCCTCAAATTCTCAGACAATCAAGCCCTCAATTACGCCAAATCACAACTCGATGACCAAATGCGTTGCTTCTTTTTCGTTTTTGTTTAGGGCGACGATTACTATAATTTACCACATAGGAAATCAGAAATACAAAGAGTCCAACGCATGCAATCATGGATTCTTGGGAAATACAAATATACAATCGGGAATGCAAATCGTCCACCGGCGAATTAGTGGCGGCCGGAAATGCAAACCACAACTGCAATTGATACATATTCGTGTGATTGCTTGCTGAATTTCTAGGTGGTTATATGCTTAATATTTTTTATTATTAAAGCAAATGAGTGATTCTCTGCTGATCATTTGTTGCAATTGAATGAAATTATACATATTGAAGCTACTAAGCGAGCAGGTTAGTGTTTCTGTCTTGATCTCTTTCTGAATTTTGATTGAGCAAATTGTTTGCTTGTTTTGTTGTAATAGATTGTTTGTTGGTTTTAATATACTATTTGGTAATCCTTTAATCTACTTTTTGATCTTCTGTTTATTAGCCTGAACCTTTTATCATCAATAATGTAACAATGGGTAATCTCATAATATATGTTCTTTGGTATATGTTTAGTAGTCTAATGTTGAATGTTCATCATTTATTTTTGTCTACTGAATAATTATCTATCATTCAATATTTAACTTTGGTGTGACTTGAAGTTATATAACACGTTGAATTTGTAAAGCACAAGCCAATCTTCGTAAATTTTTTGTTTGAAGTTATTATCACAAGCCAAATCTTTATAATTTTCTTTTGTTAACACACTCTGTATGAGGATTATTGCCAAGATATGCAATTGCAGTTGGGCATATTTTTAACTAGTAAGCTACTCTCTATTTTTGTTTACAACTCTAAATGCATGTCAGTTCTTGTTTATATGTGTAGTCCTTTATATATTAGAGAATTAGAGGAATAGAGATGATTTACAACTGTAAATAAAATAATTTATCTAGAGACACACAAATTAACTTAGCATTGATGAATTTAGAATTTATGGGCCACAATTTAAGAACTAAAGCAAAATATATATATATATATATATATATATATATATATATATATATATATATATATATATATATATATATATAAAGAAAAAGGTTTACGAAAAAGAGCCTCACTTTCTCTATTTGCTTTGGGCCTCCAAAAAGCTTGAGCAAGCCCTGTTCGACTAGGAAGTGCAATGTTGCCGTAAAAGGAGACGACTATATTATTCACTCCGAGTCTTAAGATGTAGCTGCAACATGGATATAACTTGTTAAAAAGGGTCCAAGGTCAGGCCCTCAAGATTAACCTCTAACAATCAAGTCAGTATAATACATAAAATGTACCACCGATGCATATGGGGTTTGGCTTAACAGGCCGAATCTCATTCGAGCCAAGCCAAATCTAGACATACGTCATAATCCTTTTATTTTAAAAAGAGTTTCTTAATTTGTTTTGGGGTTTTTTGGTCACCAAAATGGCAAAATTAAGGGGTGGCATTCCCACAAGGAGCCAAGTTTCCCACCTCTTCTTGCTACCCACTCCATCCCTTCTAATAGATGAATTGAACACATCTAAAGCAGATGAAAGAGCCAACCTTGCTTTCTAAAATGGTCATCTTCTACTTCTTGTTTGATTACTTTTGTTTTGATTATGAGATATATTCTTAAATAATTTCTCTTTTTTTCAATATTAGTTAAAGCATCAACAATAGGACATACACCCCCACATACACGATCATGTAATAGAGAAGATGGGGAAGCATGATCGAGGTGCAAATGCTGCAAGGGGACAAAGCGTGCTCGAGACGTTTGTGGCCACAGAAGGTCCGTAAAAACACTTCTTATTTTGATAAGGGTAGAAATATTAGCATGTGATACAGATTCTACATCATCAACAACAAACATCATGATCACAATGATAGAATAAAGGAGAACATTGAAAGAACTATCATGTTCATAAAAAATGAGTTATAAATTTTTTGTTACTTTGTTGTTTGAGGCCATGAAGGGAGAGCAGCAAAACTTATTTAACAAACATATAAAATGATGGTAAAAACAAAATGTACTCATCTGCTTGCATTGCATGCAGTGTATGTTTAGTGAAGTCAAAAATGGAGTAAGGTAATATGATCCTCCCAAGGCCATTATTAATCTTGTGTTGAAGAAAACTTCAAAATGGTTAGGCTGTTGATGCCTTGAGATATGCAATCAGATCTGCACGCTCCTGTGGTTTTTTCAATCCTGGGAAAACCATCTTTGTTCCAGGGATATACTGCATACATTGTTACCAAACCGTTAGTTACATATCCAGGTCTTAAACCAGTCAAAACTTGATAACAATGTTACGTCTCCACCACATATGTAACGGTTACACGTGTTTGTATTGTTTTCAAAAATAGGTATGGATTTCAGCAAACTCAAAGACTTTCATATAACAAAATCAGGTTGAACGTTGAAAAAGTATGTTGGTTTTTTATGGTATTTTTAACAATGGAATCAACATATAATTTCAAGCCAGAAAGTGTTTATCATCCTATCCAACAGCTTTCTCACATGAAACTTATCTTTTAAGTTTTGTAGAATAAAAGCAAAAAATAATACATAATTTAGACAACTAAATTCCACATATTTTTCTTCATCTAAGAATGGATCTTGTGAATGTAACAGCTAATAATATAAAGAAAGTTGATACCTTCTTAGGGTTGAGTAGGTAGTCATATAAAGTGTTTTCCTCCCATGTAACAGCCTTGTTCTTGTTAGCAGCGGAGTAAGAATATCCAGCAGTAGTTCCAGACTGTCGTCCAAATAGTCCATTTAGATTGGGTCCTGCAGCAACATATTGATTTATAATTATATGTTCAATACCCAATAAGCCAAGTTTACAGACACATCAGAGTTGTTATTTTCTTTTTCACTATCAATATTCAACTCGTATGTAATCTTTAACACAACCATACCCCTGGTATTTCAAAACATAAGCCAACTGTTCCAATCAGACAAAGTTACAATTCCCAATTTACTTATGTAAAATATTCATAGATGCACAACATTATCATAAAGAATAATTGACCATACTCGAATATAATCATGATATGTACTAATTTGTGCAAATTGCAGGAAAAAAACCAAGTTATTTTAGAGAGAAGATAAATGGTCCAAATCACTAAAGAGCTGGTAAATGCTTTTCAGGTAAACTGTTTTGATGAACAAACTATTCAAACCAAAATCTGTAACATGTGACTCAAAAAGCATTGACAGGTGATTCAAAGAGTGAAATCTCAAAGTGAGTCGAGCTTAAACAAGTTCAAACCGAGATCAAGCCTAAGTTGGACCTCATTTGATAAACAAACAACACTACTACTTATATAAATACAATAGCAATTATATGGTATATAATTACAATTATATACACATAACAAATAACAAAATAATATCTAAACCGAAGTTGAGCAACCCTATTCGAGCTTTAAACAAAGAGCTTTAAAGGAGCCTCGAGCTAGTTAGTATTGGGCACAGCTAGGCTACACGCCTACAACCCTACACCAAACGTACGAAGTACCGAAAACAATTAAGATTTTACCATGCTCCAAGTCCAACTGATATTCAACAAAAGATAACTAATTTCATTCTACAAACAAATATACTTAATAAAGATGCAAATAAAATCCACGATCACAAAAGTTCAGAAGAAATTAATAATATTTTCAACTCAGAAGGTGATTAAATTCCTAGTATTTCATCAATTAAAATTGCAGCATTTGAATTAACGAACTCTTCTTCTCCCG
The DNA here is from genome assembly GCA_025506415.1 of Flaveria robusta. NCBI lineage: Eukaryota > Viridiplantae > Streptophyta > Magnoliopsida > Asterales > Asteraceae > Flaveria > Flaveria robusta. The sequence continues at coordinate 16,518,501 of CM046469.1, read as the reverse complement.
GATAATCATTCCTTCTTTACAAATTAAAAGCCGTCTATAATTTAATTCACTTGAAACTTTGAGATCCTCCGAGCCATAATTCAAATAAACAGAACACAAGTACATAACCAGAGCAATTAAAAACAGCAATTCCGTACGCATACATAAAACTCATTAGCAGATCTAGAAGATACGATAGCAAATGAAATCACAACGATTCAAGAGAAATAACACCATCATCTCTCATGAAAGCAAACATCAACACGTACAGGATCAAACAAATAGATTAAAAAACGATGAGATCTAGAAGACCTTGTTTGTGGCCAGCGCCTTTCTCGACGGTGTGACATTGAGCGCACTTGGTCTTGAAGATCTTCTCGCCGGCGGTGGCATTTCCGGCAGGAGCCTCGGCGAAAGACGCCATTTGAGTATGATGATTGATCGGCTGTTGAAGGTTTCGTGAAGGTGTTGGTGTTTGGAGGGAAGGATAGAGGATGAAGATGGAAGTTGTTATGTGTTGAAAGAGAAGTTTTAGGGCAAAACGAAGGAGTCAAGTTGAATGGTCTATGCACCCAAGGTTGAACGAGCGGCTCTGAATTTCCTTAGGTTTTCCCCCCTTTTTCATTTCATTTTGATTTAATTACATGAAAGGTTCCCGTGATTAGTTCTGTTTTTACTTTTGATCTCTAGGTATAAAAACTAAAAAATTGATTCACAGGTTTGATAAAACGTAACACAAAAGGTCCTCGTCGTGAATGCCCGTTATCTTTTTCTAGTTAAGTCCTTGTAAAATGATCAAAATACTCCTAACATCTTCATCTTCAACCTCAAAACCCTAATTTAACCCAACCACCATTATTTTAACAAACCACCACCACTACCTCCTGCCGCTGGAACCTACAACCAGCATTACCAATCCGTCACCGCCACATGGTTGGTTTCTCACACCTTTGAACCTAACTCGCTAATGGTGAAATAAACAAATTTTTTATTTGAAAAGAAAATTAATAATGAACCATACCTTGTATTTTTCATGGGTGAATTTTTATGGTGCAAGACCACACACAGACGCAGAAGATGTTGCTCCTCCACAACCTTGCATGATTAAAGGAAAATTTTTCAGTGATTGTGATGGTGACAATGGTTTCAAGTGGTGGTTGGTGGTCGCGGAGTGATGGTAGTGGGTTCAAGAGAGGGAGGTTGTGGATATGAGCGGTTGTTGGTGGCGGTGGATGTTTGTTGAACAGGTTATGGGTGTTGTGCACGGTGGCTGGTGGGTGTGGTGTATGGTGGTGGTGGTGGTTGAATAAGGGAGATTGAGAGTGAAGGTTTTGTTTTATTTGTTTTTATAAAACAAAGGTATAATGGTCATTTTTAAAAAGTTAGCAGAAAAAGATAACGACCATCCACGATAGGGACCTTTTGTTTTACGTTTTGTCAAACCTGTGGACCGACCTTGTAGTTTTTCAAACCTGGGGACCGAAAGTGAAAACAGACCTAACCATAGGGGGGCCTCCTCTTTTTTTCGTCGGTAGTGTTAAACTTTAGCCCGGTAGTGTAAATTTCTGGCCCGGTAGTGTAAATTTTTATACAAAACTCGAGTTCGCCCCCCTAAAAAGAAACAATTTCGCCCCTGCCCCCCCCTACGGGAGTGTTCAAGCTCCGCCACTGATCGGCGATGGTACATCGTGGCAAGACGATTTTATCATGTTGCGCAAGCAATATCAGTGCTAGCACGAGTGCCGCACATCCACATCACTCAATGCGACATCATGACAAAAGGCACTACACATGGGCTAAGGGAACCGCTATACTTCGTGAGAGTGCATCAGGGCGCAATGTGAGCGTCATGCTCACTAGCACACCACCCCGATCTCCATGAGCAAGGGTGTGAAAAAGTTTATTTTCCTTTTTAACGACGATTGTTTGTGGAGATTTCCACAAAAAGATCACTTAGTTCTTGCAAACGGATCACACTTACTAGTCACAAGTGAATGGCTCAGTTTTAACATTTGGCCAAATATTAATATTATGTTTTGGTTAAATTCATTAAATATAATTTTATATTTTTGTTTTTTAATATTTTCAATTCAACCCCCATACTATATATAATATACGCTTTAAAGCCGTTTGATTTTCTAATAATTTTGTTTTTTAATAACTTTTTTTCATTAGTTTTTTCTAACTGGGTTGTGTAGCTGTCTTACATTTTTTTGTTAATGTTTTCGTTATATATTTTTTGAGTTGTATTAAAAGTAGAGCGTCTTTATGTGTCGTAGGCTATAACATATGCCTCTATCGTTCTGGCATCATGACGAGACAAACAGAATGTGAGAGAACAACATTGAGTGACGATATCTTCATTACAATGAAACGGATCAATAGCAGCGACAAAATTCGCCACAAAAGACCCCCTTTATCGCTGCTATTAGTATTATCGGCCACTTATCATCGGTATTATGCCGCTGCAAGTGATCGGTCGCTATTGATCACCAATCACCGCAAATAGTATCGCCGGTAAAAGGCCCCTATTGTCCACATTTTTGTGGATATTTTTCAACAAGGAACGCTTTAGAGTTTAATGTGGGAGTGATATACGTTTACAGGTTTTTTTGTATCTACGTTTTAATATTTTGAATCATAGTAGGATCACTGATGCGTTGTACCAAGATGAAAATCTAGTTAATACTAAAAATGAAATGTGAAAAAATTGATGCTTCTCCAATTTGGTATGACATGTGTTGGGTACTTGGGTGAGGTTAAAGAAATATAAACGAGTAAAAGCGTAATAATCCAAAACATTAGCATATCGAGCATCTAGCCCAGATGAAGTAAATTCCTCAAAATAAACTTGCAATCGGTGATTCTCAGGAGAAGAAAAAACAGTTTGAAATGGCGTTGTGGCATCAAAGATTATACAGATGAGAGATTACACGATAACATAACATCATGATGATGAACATCTCCCACAAGAAGCTGCTGATCATCAGGTTACTCATAAACCCTATTTCTGTTAAAACCCCAAACCCTAATTCACTAATCCCGTCAACAGCCTCCTCGTTATCGTCCTCACTAACACCCTCGATTAATTCATCTATCGATAACTCTAATTACGCATTTCTTACTCATCGATGTTTCTCTGTTGTTTCTGACGATAATAGAGTGATTTCTAATCAAAATGTTGGATTTATGAACGCACGAGCTCTCATTACGAGAAAGAGAACTATAGATACGCGTAAACCCCCTTATGTTTCGCCCAAATTGGTTTCTCAAGTGATTGATGTGGTTAGAAGTAGTAAGGGTGAGTGCAGGTCTAAGTTAGATTTGATGGATATTCGACTCTCTAAGGCGTCAATTTGTGAGATTTTTAGGGTTTTGAGCTGTGAAAGAGTACTCGCACTGCAGTTTTTCGAGTGGGTTCGAGATAATAATCCGGATCTTTATCGCAATGGTGATGTTTGTAGTCTAATGGTTGATAACTGTGGTTGGTTAAATGATTATGATACAATGAGAGCTCTGTTGCAGCGGTTGAAAGATGAAGAAATCTGCTTGAATGAGAAGGCATTTGGGTTTTTGCCTGTTCTTGATTCAAGAAAAGCTAATGGTATGGAATCTATTTCGTTAGTGATTCGGGTTTTGGGTGAAATTGGGGGTTCAGTTCGTAATTCAGGCGTTTATGCTTTAATTAGTATGCTTTGTGCTACTGGCTCCTTTGAATTGGCAAAGTATGTGATTGAAATTACTGAAAGAAAGCCGGGTTATTATGCTATTTTAGTTCGTGGAAAGTGTAAGAGAGGGTGTACAGAAGAAGCTTATGCTTTAATCAACGAGATGCGAGTTGAGGGTTGTGAGCCTGACTGTAAAGTATACAACTATGTTTTAAGCAGTTTATGCAAATTTGATAAGCTTTTGGAAGCTCAACGTTTGCTTGAAGAAATGAAAGAAGCAGGGGTTGATCCGGATGAAATAACGTTTGAAATATTTATTTTGAATGCTTGTAGACTTGGTAGGATGGAATTCGCAAATGAGAGTTTTGACAGGTTAATTCAGACAGGTTGTCATCCTAGGCTTTCGACTTATGCTGCTATTGTTAAAGGTTATTTCAATTCTGGAAGATATGATGAAGCATATGCATACGTGTGTGATATTGAAGCGAAAAAGATGCCTGCAATCAATAAGATGTTCAGCTTGCTTGCATGGCTGCATCAAAAAAAAGGGAATCTTGATGCTGCTGCAAGGATTCTTAATGAAATGATGGAGAAAGGTTTGAAGCCTGACTTTTCGTATTATGCAAAAACCATAAAGGTGCTAAGGCGTGCTGGTGGTAAAGATTTAGCTCGAGATTTGGAAAAGAAGGTCTCTAGGTTTAGAGTTGAGTAATATGATTTTGTTTGCTTTTATCTCATTTCCATTTTTTTTTCTGTTTGGTCTGTAGTCATAAACAAAAAGGCAGAAATTTTGATACTGCAAGATGTTAAATGGCGATAATGACATAAAATCTTTTGCCCTCTTGCTTGTTTATTGTTTTTAAGCATACTTCTATGTTAACATGTTCCCATATCCATTTCACTTGGGAAGAACAAACTTGTTTTTATATATGTGAATATGTTCGCATGTGCTGCGTATATTCAAAATTATGTTCTTGTTCTTGTTCAGTGTTGTGCTAGTTATGGACAACCAAGTTGCGCAATACTGGCCATGAGTCAACGCTCTGGTTTGCAACGCCGAGAAGGTACATATAAACCAAGTTATAGTGCTAATGTTACTGACCATAATAGACTCGCATATGGCAAGCTAGTGTTTTTGCCACACTAGTTTGATATCTGTTTTGGTGATCATGATCTGTAATTAATATCCTACAACTCTTGCAAACTCTTTTAACAGTATGTTTTAATAAAAATAAGGAGTGATTGAAATAACACTTATGACAACTCGTCAAACCTGTTGATAGGGACCATCAACCATGAGCTAGTATAACTATTCCGGTTAGTATGGCATATAGCCGTTGTGGCGCTTGTGGGTATAAGACTTCGTTTGTATTGGGTGTAGCATTTGATGCTCTTAGTTGGCACCACCGCAATTGTCTTGCACTTGGTGAGAATGTCATTTACTATGGCCGTCTCTGTAATATCAGTTCCAGAGAGTTAGGAATGAGTTTCATGCGCGGGCTTTTAGACTACAATCATAAAATTTCAATTGCCTGAAATATAAAATAGTAGCATTCTATCTTGATATAATTGAACTATTTGTAAATAAAAAAGCGGTTGTCAACCAAATAAAATTTAACTATGAGAATGCTTGCTAGAGGTTCAAACCTGAACTAGTCGGATGTTAAGTTTGAGAATAAAAAAAGTTGTAAACAAACAAGTGAAACTCCCTCCACAACTCTAAACACTCACGTCTTATGTAAAATGCATGCAATTTGAGACCGGTTTAACATAATAAAAAACCTTTACTGGACTACATGATTTGAATGTATAGTATGTTTCATCAAACAAATAAGTAATAAAGTAATAAAAGGACGATATCATTTTTTAAATAGTTATTAATAAAAATTTAAAAAATTATAAAACGATCTTTTAATATAAGATATAATTGATATTACGTACGAGTAATAAAAGGACGATATCATTTTTTAAACTTTTGTTTAATTTTTTTTTTTTTTGTTTTTTTAAAAAAAAGTTTGTTTTTAAACAAATTGTTTCAAAACAAACCTTTTTTAAAAAAGTGTCATTTTTAATAATTTCTTCATTATAACTTTGAAATTTAATTATTTCATTTCATAAGAATTTTATTTTTTGAAAGCCACAGGTTTTAAAATATATTGTGTTTTTTAAAAGTTTGATAATTGAAAAAATTTCTTATTTTATAAAAAAATTATTTCTTTGCAAATTGTATTTGTAGAAAGATTTATTTTTTTAATTTAATAAAAAATATTTTCAATATGATTTTTTATTTAATGTGATATTTATTAAGAGAGAGAAGCGGGAAAATAAAATTTAGAAGCTCTAAAATTATGACAAGTGTCATAACAAAACCTTCTTTTATTATAGATAGATTTAGTCCAATAATTTGTTCAGTTTCTCTGTTATGGGGCTAAATGTGTCCGATTGTCTTTCGAAACTTTGTTTAAAACGTCATTAGTTAAGTAGTTATATGAAACCTTACTTGACCTCTACTTATACCGTGCCGGCTATTTACTTCATTAGTCTGATAGTTAATATCATGTCAAGACAAAATCGATAATACAAAATTACAAAATCAATAATACAAATTAGATTGTTCCGAAAGAAAAAATATAGAATTACACTAAATGCACACGGTGTCCTGCCAATTGAAAAAATAGAAAAAAATGGCGAAAGAAACGAAGAGTCGTGATTGGTTGGGGAGGTGATGAAGACTGAAAACCAAAGAAAAAATCGAGTGGTTTCCGGAGAATTTGACCCGAGGAAACCCGAAAACACCACGCCCCTCTTTTTGAGATAATTGAAAACCTGAATTCGGAATGACTCCGGGTCCCTAATGGAAAATAACTTGTATTCAGTTATGCATTCTCAAACGTAACGAGGGTGAAGATCACAAGTAGTGTTTGGGATTGTTTAATTTTGGTTGGAAAAGACTTTTAACAAAAATAACTTCTTAACTTATAAATTTTCAAAAGAAGTTTTTAAAAAAATATTTGAATTAGCTTATAAATTAAAATGTTGTAAAATGATAAAAAATAACATACTTTTAAAAATGAGGGGAACAAATAGTAGAGAGATATAATAAAATTTTGAACTAATAGGAGTTTTAAAAAATTAATAAGTAACTCACGTCTTATTTTTTAAAATCTTTTTTTTATTTTATATAAAAAGTCAGTTTTAAGTTTGTCAAATATTTTTTTAGTTATTAAATTTTTAAAAATTAATAAGTAAAAAGTAACAAAAAAATTTGAGGAAAGATGCAACTTTTTACAAGCACATTGGTGATTTTCTTTCTTTTTTCTACTACACGTATTCGCTATCTCAATTCTCTACAACCCCTGTGCTAAAAATGTCAACCTATATCTATAAAATCCTGTGACCAAATCGGAGCTCCATTAATGGCGGCAATGACGAGCATCATGATACCCTTCCTTACAACAACAACAACGAAACACTCAGTTCCTCCATTCTCTTCGTCGTCATCATCTTCACCCTTCAGTTACTTAATAATCGGAAGCACCACCATAACCACGAAGATTAAACATATACACCGATTTCCACCGGCCAATTGCAAGAACCGCGTGCTCTCATCAAAACTCTCTCAAGAGGAATCTAATTCGTTAGATTCGGCTTCGGATGTTGTTAGAAGGTTCTACGACGGAATCAACTCTCGCAACCTCTCAACGGTGGTGGATCTCATCGCAGACGACTGCGTGTATGAGGACCTTGTTTTCCCCCAACCTTTCGTAGGCCGCAAGGTAAAATTCCTACGATTTGGCGCTGTTTTTTGTTCAATTGGATCTTCGGTTTGCAATGGATTTTGTTTTGATGAATACTGTGAGATTAAGGATATATCTCGTCATTAATATATGTGAATCATGTATTAATAAGCTAAAATTGCTAGATTAGAAAGAAAGGAAAAAGAGTGTGAGTGTTGCTATTGTGTTGGAATTTCAAAGAGATTATAGCTTCCAATGTAATTGAATGCCATTTTATCATTTCACATCTGCAATAGTCAAAAGTGGATTCTGTGGGAAGTATTAATCTACTGTATCTTCAAAGAATTTGGGGCTAATTTAGATTTAGGATATTGTAGGTTGAGGGCATTTGACCGCTGAAGTTCTATTATGGTAGAAAAATTAGCATGGAACCTGACCTCAGAGGTCATTGTGTCTTATCTTAAAGACCTGAAAAACCTCATGGTCTATACTCTATACGCGCATGCATCTTATAAAAAATCACATTACATCTTTTCTGGGTTCTTTTCTCAAGCATATTGATAATCTTTTGCAGGCTATACTAGAATTTTTTGAAAAATTCATATATACTATCAGCCAAGATCTACAGTTTGCTATTGATGATATATCTGGTGAAGATACCTCAGCTGTTGGAGTTACTTGGCACTTAGGTATTGATTGGGTGTATGCTCTTCCTATGCAAGTTTAGTTCCATCTGACTGTTTAAATTACTGCAGAATGGAAGGGAAAACCTTTTCCATTTAGCAAAGGATGCAGCTTTTATCGCTTAAAAGTGGTGGACGGGCGCCGCCAAATAATGTAAGTGCAAGATTATAAGTGCTCTGTTATAATGTGAAAAGAAAATATTACCACCTTGACTGGCTGGCATAAGGACAAAGGGCACTAGTTGTATTGGTTATTTTGTTGATGATCACAAGCCTACAAAAGATAAAATTTTGCCTCAATATTGTAGCTTGGATTTATATATTTACTTTTACGAGTTGCTGCTGTATCATTATTGTACATTTGTACTAATGCCATCGATTTTTGTCTTCTGGAGACAGTTATGGTAGAGACATCGTGGAGCCTGCGGTGAAGCCTGGCGACTTTGCTTTGGTTAGTAATTTTCTTTTTCTATTACTCTCTAGAAAATTACCAATATGATGAATAACATGTGAAATTGGTAAGTTTTTAATACGAGTCAAAACAGTTAGGCTGACTCGCTGACACTTTTTTGTCCTCTTTCTTTAAATTGTACACTTAACTAGCGCATTACATATGATTATGAAAACTACAATCAAAATAATAATGTAATTTACTTTTACTAAAATGATATGGGAGTTTACAAGTGTTTGAATAAACTTTGGGCGACTTTTGACTTCTTGAATCATTCCTTTAATAGTTTTACTTGTTACATACTCTAAGCGGCCATATTTGACTTTGACTATTAAGCAAACTATTTTAGATTAATAGTTTATACGATGATTATATATGTATTTATATGCGTGTGTGCAGGTTGCTATTAGAAGCGTGACATGGCTGCTACAACAATTTCCACAGTTAGCAGAGCGGTTCTAACTATCTATTCATATACTAACATGGTATATACATGTAATATATTGTGCATAAGTTGGTAGTGAAAACTATGAAATATCAAGGTTCTCCTGGGGTTAGAGAAACATTCTCCCAATCTCTCTTCCCTCATTCTTTGCAATCGGATCAACTTTGTGACATTTCAGTCATAGCGTAGTCCATACACCCTATGGTTAAATAATAAAAATGTACGTGTCTTATCTACTAGTGTAAAATCAAATGAACGACTAATTACTGATCTACATATCTTAAATACCAGTGGGCATCAATCGGTGTTAAATCATTAACCTAGAGAATGTTGACATATAACTCTTGGGCATCTGATTTAACATATAATTAACTCGAAACATAATATCAGTATGCTTGCTTTAATGGTTGCATTTATACTTTTATAGTTTACATGTATTGGATTTGAGCCTTTCAAAGCTATTAAAGCAAGTAAGCAACCTAAATTCACAAGATTGCACAAACATGCAAGTGATATATTATAACATATACAGTCTAGATTACTTCCCTTTGCTAGTAAGCCCAATGGTGTAAGACACATGAACACCAAGAGCAACAATAACCAAAACACCCACACCCACATTCACCAACGCCTTCCTATCTTCATTCGACATCCAGCGCCTAGCAACCACCTTCTTGTTATCCGTGGGTTCAATGTGTCGAAAACCGCCACTAGCTACTCCTGTGTAATTCAGTGTTCCCATAGTTTCCTCTAAATCCCCCTTTGTCTCCCTTTCAAGAAGTGTTTCTTTTCTTTCGTCTAAATCTTTCCTTTCTTCAACATTTGGCTTCTCATCAACATAGTGTTTGTCTTGCTTAAGAGCATACTTTGGGATCGATTCCTTTTCTTTAGGTGAGGGTTTTAACGGTTCTTGTTTGATTGGTGTAGATGAAGAAGTTGGCTTTGGTGGCAGCGGCAATGTATAACCCTTTAAAGGAGTAGATTGAGGTTTATATGGTTTCTTTTCCTTTGATTCTTCTTTAGGTTTCAGCAACGCTTCTTGTTTTGTTCTTTTGAATGGTCGTGCTTTTTTCCTACTTAGAAGTTGGGTATCAGTAGTGGTGGTGGTGGACAGTGGTGGCGGCAAGGTGTAGTCATTTGAATGAGCGGGCTGGGGTTTATCTGGTTTCTTTTCCTTTGTTTCTTCTTTCTTATTTGGTAACTCTTCTTGTTTCGTTTTTTTGAATGGTTGTTGATTGATTTTAGGTGGAAGTTGGGTGGTTGTGAGTGGTGGTGGTGGTGCATTATTGATCTCCCTAGGCATGATAATTGTTAGCATCCCACTATCAAATTTCGCATGAATACCTTCCATTATACAGTTTTCAGGAACTCGATAATCTTCCTGAAATCGACTCCATTTGTTTTCTGCAATCCAACGTTCCCCACGAACTCTAACGATGTTCAAACCTTCAGTTGTTACCTTAATGTATTCTCTTTGAAAACCTTAAAGATAACAAGTTACGGTTAATTTTTGAAAATTAAATGTAGTCCAACTTAAAAAAATAAGATAAATTTGATGAATTTACCAGGGAGATATAAAAGAAGATTGTCATAATCATCTTCTTGTCTCCATTCAGACATAGGTTTGAATTGCTCGTACACACGACCAGTGATCAACCGCGGTGGACGATTAGGATTAACCCTACCACCCCTTCCTCTCATTGCCATTAGTTATTATGGTATGCCAAATAGTTGGTGTTGAGTTTGATGTGTTTTTAAAAGATAGATGCTTTACAATTGGTTGTGTGTATAAATAAGCACATATACATATGCATGTATATGTATATATATGGTGTTAGTTGATGGTTAGAGTTTATGATTATTTGTAGGTGAAGGCATTCCAATATGTTTGCTTGATGTAGGGGTGTGTATACTTGTTTGGGAGTTCATTAAATGCTTGTTCGTTGATATTTCCTAGAGTTTACTTGACCCAACTCAACAAACTAGTAGAATCCTTATCCACTAAGCAATCTTTGGTAAACTAGATGCATGATTTCTTCATGGTTTATTAAAATGCATAAAGAATAAAAAATATACTAATCTTTTAAAGTGTGTAAAAGCGATTGGAGTTGGTGTGCTTGTGTGTTGCCATCGGTTTTGTCATGATTCTTGTGACGCATCAGGATGCTTAGTTGCTTACGACTTGAGTACATGTGTATCCCGATGTGTACAACATCATGGCATAAGACTCTATACACGTGAAGTGTGACACTATCTTTTGAGTTAGTTTTTAATCGTCACAAAGGTAAGTTTTTATTACAAAGTCATTATGATATTTGTAGAAAATGAAAATATTTATTCTAGTTTTTTTTACTTGTTCTTGATATAAAATTTGTTTCACTATCAAGCTCTTAAAATTGAATTCATACAAAATACTGATGTTATATACATAATGAAAACCAAAATGGGGGACTAACCCATTTGGTGGTCTTGCCTTTTAGAATGAACGTTCTGGGTTCAAACCTAAACATAATGTAAAATTATTTGAAATAGTTTAAAAGCAAAAATAGGATATATTTACTATTAAAAAAATCCAATCATAACTACAGAGTAACAATGTAAAATTGTAAATTTTAATTAACTGGGCTCAAGCCGCTGCGTAGTCCAATCCAACAATACTTTTGCTTCGCAAAATAAAATGAGTTTCAAATATTTATATTTGATCGACTATTTCAAAAGCAAAATAAATAAAATGAGTTTCAATCTTGATGAAATATAATTATTATATAACTAATTTTTTTTATCAATTGGTTAGTATTATAATTATAAATCATAATAAAAAAGTTGTTTTTATTTTGAAAGGTTATAATAATAAAAAGAGGCATAATATCATATGTTGACACAACCATTTGTAATATCTAATCTCATACCGACAATTATTGCTCACTTTGACCACAAGGAGCTCACATTCTTTTTTTATTGCTTGAGTGGAGACATTCTAGCATGTCACCTATCATAAAATGATCTTACTTACACACACATTAAAAAAAAAAAAAGTTTTCTCATTTAGATCAAGTGTAGTTGACCATGATAGAGGTTTTGTAAGCCCTATCATGGTGGGGGAACACCGCCCCCCTACCGTGATATGGGTGTGATGATGCATATCATGATGGCGGTCACAAGCAACGAGGAGATAAAATGCTTTTTTGTTTTTTGTTTTTTTAATCATCCGTAATAAGTAACATCATCAGTTTTAATAGTTATAAACTTCATCACAATTACCCATCCACTACCATTACTTTTAACTACCAAACACTGCTTATGTGACTGAATATGTGGCAACATTCTTTTACTTTCACACCCCTACCACACAACTCCGTTATTAATACTCTTATAACTAATGTATTCAAAATACGTTATTAGTATTTGAGATGATGCACGACTTATGACCCGTTATCAATTTTTACAAAGAAGTGAACATTATTAGATGCAAACAAGGTGTAAACAACCATCTTCCATGGAATTTCACCTTCATGACTCAATAATATTTTTTTTATATGAACTTATTTAACGGGTTGGCAAATTGACAAAATCACCTTTAAAAGTAAAATTTTGTTTGAAGACGTTTAAAATAAGAGAGTGACTTTTTATTTGTGTGATGGGCGCCATGGAGGAAGGAATGCCTTCATCACATAACAAGACCTCCCATGTGCCACCTAGGCACCACAAATGAACATCGCTCCAGCCATTCTAGGGATGGCACAAGGGAGATAGTTGTCGGTTACAAGACACAACAACTTCCATTCGGTTTGTCGTTTTGCTATAAAGCTTATATACCAATCGAGGGGATGAGCATTTTCATGATTTAAGGAGAGTTAGGGCGAGACAAAAAAATTTGATGTGGTGTCCACGTGGATGAAAAAGGGAAATATAGAGAAAAATATAGGAAAAGATAATTCACTCCTTCACAACACGCGTGGACTCTAAAAAAAATAAATTTATTTGATAATTTATTTAAATTATACTAATTATCAAATTGATTATGCGTTATGATGTTGTACCTTATGCTTAGTTTCAAAAAAATATTGATTTTTTTACTTTTAACACAAAACTTTTTATTTTTTGTAATGTAACCTCACAAAATTTGATATTTTTACTTTCAACCCAAATTTTTTCATTTTTCGTATTTTAATCTCATAACTTTTTTACTTTTAACTTTGGTCTCCTATAGTTTTCATTTTTCGTAAATTTCCGTTTTAAGTTTTTTCTAAGTTTTTCAAGTTAACACGATGCAACATGCATGTGTGGTCCAATATTTTTACGTTTTGCTTTAGGTTTTGTTAGCTAACACGGCGCAATATGCATGTGTTGTCAACGTTTTCAAATTATTTTTTTTTCCCCTTTTGATAGTCTTGTCGTAGCGCGTTGATTCTAGATCGACTTAGTTATATTTTTCTTTGTTTTACGTTTCAGTCTAATTTTTTCGCAATAACACATCACAAATTTAGTGTTGGTGGTAGCTGACGGTGATGTGACATTGGTGCTATTTGACAATGTTTTACGCCCGGCCGCAACGTGAGAGCCTTAATTCTAGTTTTAACAATTAATCAACAACATACATGATTATTATAAATAAAAAATTGGTAGGAATAAGTTTTGTAACGATGAGGAGGGCGGCAACCATATTTAGCAACTTGAGTGGAATGTGACAGATGATGGAAATTGGTGTGGTCGGTGTTAGAGGGCTCCACCCAGTGGTTTGGTTTGGTCAATATGGCTCGAACGTACGTCAGCTACCACACAACATCCAAAACCAAACCATACTTTATTCCAAAATAATATGGAATCTCAAAAACGCTAAACAACTCCTTAATTTGTAAAGTAACCCACGACACTCCATGTGAACTTATGACTCTTTTATGAAAGCTACACTCTCGTTGGAGCTTAAAAATTGACCTTTTCAACAATTAAATTAGGTTCTTCAACAACCGTTGAAACTAAATTTAAGTTACGTTTGATATTTTATATATATATGTGTGTGTGTTGGTGTATAGTTGAACACGCCAAGTATTTAATTTCTTATAATATTGTCATTATATAGGTAGCGTTTGGTACGCAGGAATGAGAGACGGAATGGAATGAACCATTACGAGTGAATGAATAAGAACATGTTTGGTTGGTAAAGGTAATGGAATGAACCATTACATAGTTGATTCCATTCCCTCAAATTCATTCCATCCATCCCCCCTTCATTTTTTTCATTCCATCCCTTCTTTCATCATTAGTCACCAACGCCACCCACTCACCCACCGCCAACGCCAACCACCGGTCACCACCGCCACTAACCGCCGCTGGCCACCACCACCGCCGGCCACCACCGCCGCCGGAAACCACCACCATCACCGGAAACCGCCGCCGCCGCCGGAAACCACCATCGCTGGAAACCACCGCCAGCCATCGCCGGAAACCACCACCTGCCACCACCGCCGCCGCCGGAAACCACCACCGGCCACCACCATCGCCGCCAGAAACCACCATCGCTGAAACCACCGCCGCCGGAAACCACCGCCGCCGGAAACCACCACCGGCCACCACTATCGCTGGCCGCCGCCGCCGCCGGACACCACCACCGGCCACCACCATCGCTGGACACCACCGCCGCCGGAAACCACTGCCGGCCGCCACCACCACCCGCCATCACCACCATAACTACTTTTATATTTTATTCTTTCGTTTTTTTATATCTAACAAACAACATAAAGTAATGATTCATTCATTAGGTAACCAAACAGGACAATTGAATGTAATGATTCATTTCATTCCATCATCCATTTCATTCCCTAATTCATTCCATTCCTTCGTTCATTCCATTACCTTATACCAAACAGACCCATGTAGACATGTTTGTAATACGTTGTACAAGGCCAATAATAAAATTACTATTTTCATCCCTAAAGTTTGCTTAAAATAACTGTTTTAGTCCAATGGTTTCAATTAAGTAACGATTTTCATCCACTCTGTTAACTTCATCTATGGATTCCGTTAAAAGTCTCCCATTTGTCTCACGCATGAGGGACATTTTAGTCAATTAACTTTGAAAAAAAACTTTTTTCTATGTGGGATGTTTATTGTTGCCATTTTAACCAATAAAACCAAATGCGGTCAAATAAAAATGCAGCAAACAAGTGAAGCGAAAAAGTATTAATGATAAAAAGATACATTTTGCATTGGTTAAAATCAAACAACTATAAGATAGAATAACTATGACAGTGAATAGGAATTAAAAAAAAGTAATGCAAACTCATGATATGTTAATAATTATATATATTTACAATGTATTTTTCTTTGCATTTTAAGTAATTTTTGTTACAAAATTCATAATTTAGACATTTATTTGTGTTTTATTTGAATTTTGTAGTTGTTGGATGAAGCTTGGTAATTTTTGTGAAAAAAACCAAGATTTGAAGAAGTTCAAGCGGAAAAATATTTATGAACAACAATCTATCGTTTTATAGGTTCACTAGTTGAACTAATCCAAGCGGTCAAACCAAATTTAAGAATTGAATAATGTTATAACTAATAGAGTTTGAAGTCAAAAGAAAAGGAGTTTAAATCCTGTCTGACTAGGCCGGCTCGACCTTTAACCGATCACTTAAGATAAAGACGGTTCAAATAGGCAAAACTAAACCGGCTACGCATATGGTTTCCGGTTTGATCAGCATGCCAGGTCTAGTGATGAAAACACCAGCAAAAATATGACCGCCTCCACTCCCTCCCATCCCCAAAACACACGCAACAAATTCAAACAATAATCATATGATAATAATAAAAACTTCAGCCACCTTTAACTTATCAATAATTTAATATATTTACGTACTTACAATCAATCTAAAATACATGTTGACATTTTCGGAATGTCATGACTTTTGATTACATGGTCACACATCTAATTAATTAAACAAAAAAACTAGTGTAAATAATTTATTTTAGTAAGGTGTACATTTTATTTTATTAAATATTAAAGACATGTAGCAAGGGAAAACATCTAGACAAACACACGTGAGAACCACTAAAGATTCCCACATTTACACGTTCTCAATTCTCAAACCCTCAAAATAGTTATTTCTCAATTTGGTCCCCTGAATTCTACTATTTGCACCAACTTACCCCAAATATTTACAACATCTTCCCTGTAGAATTGATGATTGTCATTTATACCAGAACAAAATTGCCGCATGTGGCTCCACGTGAAATAGTATTGGGACGTAAACCAGACTGCTTTTCAATACTCGCGCATTTTCTTCTTCTGTTTTTATAAATTCATTGAATTTCGACCATATTACTTAATTACATTATTTTATGGTGAAATCACACGGTGGCAACGTAATATTAAGTCTATATCATTTGTTTATGTTTTATAAAAGTGTTTACAGTGAATTTTTTTATCTCTACTTTTATAACTTAACTAAAATTTATTATTCTATAACTTTATATCTCATTTTGCAAACCCTATCACATCTCATTCTTAATATTTATCTTTATCTTACTTAAAAACACTTATTCTATTATTGTTAATATTATTTTTATATTCTCATAAATTTGGTGAACGATAGATAATAGTCCCCTAAATTTGAAGGTTACTGTAACAATTCTTTACTAATTGATGATAGAGTTTAGAGATTGAATCCAATAGAGTGGTTTTTAAAACTATTTTTTTTTAAATATGATAATAATAATAATAATAGTAATGTGAATGGTCTAATTGGGCCAAGGAAAGTATTCGATTATGTGTCATGTCAGTTATATGTTTTTACTGTATGATTGCATTGATGGTTGTGTTGAGTTGAATGATTTCTACAAAATGATGAAATTTGTAAGGAGGTGGTAAACTTTTATGGGAATTATGTGGTGTGGGTAAGTCCTTGATGATGTGTTAATCTTTAGTGTATCATGTATGGTGAACTAAATTTTAAGGGTGAACTATTAATTATATGGTGCAAATCTATATGTTTTAATGGTGTAAAGTCATGACGAGGAAATACTTGGTGGGTGATTCAATATATGGTTTGGCAAGTCACAATGGTGTGTGTGACCCGTGTTTAATAGTTAAATTAGTTACTCGAGTTGTGATCATATTTTGGGAGATTAAAATAGTCACAAAGGAGTATGTGGTCTTCTATTGCATTTCACGTATCATAAGGAGGGTGAGTAAGTGGTGAAGTCCACAAACTTCTACATGTTCAATAAAAAGTGTGTATATTGATTGAATCATTTATATTAATGAGGTTTTACATCTATTCTATGATTACAAGTAGTTGGTGAAAAAAATGAGCATATATAGAGTTTGAACACTTTTCATGTTTATTTGGTGTGTACTTGAAGCCATGTTAGAGTAACAAGTTGGATGAATTAAGAAAACAAGAATAGGGGCAAGACCTGTAATGGACGACGTCGGGTGAATTGGTAATGGAATAGCCATAGTGGTTGAATAGTCCTAGTGGTCTAGTGGGCGTAGTCTACACCGATAGGGGCATAAGCTACGTCAATTTCCTAGGTTACAATGTCTATGTACTTTCCTACTTCTATCCTTTCGTTAGTGGCAACTTAAGCTATGCCGATCACCAGCCTTATGTGATACTATCATTTTTTTCCTTCAATTTTTGGATTATTAAAGGGTATACTCTCTTACAGGGCCGGTGCCGAGGATTTAGGGGCCCGGGGAAAGTTGGAAAAATGAGCCCCAACCGAAAAATTTTTATTTAATTGTTTTTTATTTTTTAATGAGTTTTAGATTATATATGCATGATAGGCTAATTAAATAAGTTAAATGGTTTAACTCAAATTATATTTAGGTAAAATGGGCTAATTTTATGTGTTAATAGGTTAATTTAAAGTGTGTAATGAGCTAACTTAAAGTGTGTAATGAATTTATTTTATAGAGGATTTTTTTAAAAATATACATATATAGTTGTTTTTTAAAATTTTTTTGGGCCTTTCGGGAAATTGGGCTCTGGACGACGACCCTACTCTCTTAGTCTTTCATGAATAATATTGTGGTGATGCATTTTCAGGTTCAAAGTTGCTACCCGATATCAAGCATGATCTAGAGTAGACTAAGAAGGGTCGGAATAAAGAAAAATATGGGTTTTATTTTTATTTATTATAATTATTATTTTTAAATATAATGTTAGGTCTGAGGAAACTTACGTTTTCTTTTATTATTAATCATATGGTAAACTAAAATGTTTGTAACCAATCATTATAAACTAAGTAATTATGTTATGATGAACTGATGTTTGTATGAATAACCTATCACCACATATAAAAATTTGGGGGCAGTGATTGAGAAACATTACTATTTTTGTGGGAAATTTATGGGGGTTACATTTTTAAAAAGCAGTTAGGAAAAGAAACAACATCAAAAGAGTATTCAAAGAACCTATCACATCCCTCTAGGTTTCTAAAAGATAGTTTGTCATTTTGAGATAACTTGAAAAACAAGTTAAGGATCAAACACACTTGAATCCGTATATATTTGACAAAGAGCATAATCTTCTCATTTGAAAATAATAAAAAATGAACAGTGTTTAATTAAAACATAACATTGTGCATAAATTGGTTCATTCACTATAGGTTCTCTTAATTGCTCTAGTGGCTCGCAAAGGCCAACCAAGAGAGGAGAACAAAGCATCATCTTAAGGTTTAACGATCCAAACCTTCTTTTTCTTAGCGGAGCATATATATCTGGATAGAGGATAGACTAGATCTTAATTCACTATTTTGACTTTTTATTTTCTTTGTTTTTATTTTATTTTTTATTTTGTTCTTTTTATTTGCATTAAGAAACAAAGTAATAACCACTTCTAGATAGTAATAATCCAACTTGCTTTGGTACCACCTTTTGGTTTCAGGTGAGGTTGAACGAATAAAGAGGTTAAACGATTTAACAATTTCAACAAGATTTATTTAATGTAGAATAAGAAATCAAAACTAACACAAATAATACTAGATGAAAGAACTCTTGCATTGAGAATGGTTACACAACAGTAACTAATTAATATTAACCATCTCTAACAAGATCTTAGACAAAGAATTGAAACCATCAAAAGAAATTCCATAAGAGACTCATTGCAATTGTGCTCTCTCACTTCTATCTTTTTTATTGATTATTATACGTGTATGTTTAGTGTAGAATATTTGTTCTCAATGTAATGTCAACAACAACGATTTCATTCGTTGATTTACTTAGGATTGCTTCCGGTGGCTCTCACGTGAGTGGATCTTGCAATTGGAATTGCAACATGGTACTGCCAAACAACTTTATTTTTTGGCACTTGAATAGTTGAACAAATGAGCATCACATGTTCTTGTTAGTAAAGTGAATATTATCATTGTTAGATAGAAGAGATTGTATAGTTATTAAAGTCTAAGTCTAAAATGCTTAAAGACTTTGTGGTCTCTGAGGTCTTTATTGCTTAACATCTGAATAGGTTTTCAAAGGTCTCTAAGGGATTCTTAGACTTCTAGTATTTAAAGTTAGACATTAACTTGGCATTTGTGTTTTCTTGAATATTTGTAACTAACCTATCTAATTAGTATGGAATAGTATTCCATACTTATTACATTTTTAAATAATATCTATGTACTAAAATACCATTGGTTAGTCTTGTCACGTGACATGATTTAATTGGACCGTATTTTTTTTATTTTACCAACTTTGTTTAGTGTTTTAAAGAGTTAAAGAGATTGTAAACAACAAAAGACTCCACTAGCCCAGCGGCAAACTCGTTTTCAACCCAGGCTTGATCATTGGGATGGGATTTTGTTTAACTTCTTTTTATTATTTTTTATTTTTATTAGTTTTTAGTTTTTTTTGCAGTTTTTTTAATTTGTTAAATGTTTATAGTTTTCTTTTATAAATTTGTCTTTTTGCTGATTTTTTTTAATTTGTTTAACGTTTAGGTTTTTATGTTATTTTTACATTACAATTTAATTTAACATTTCATTTTGTTAGTATAAACAATTTAATACACCGTTTTGCTTAGTTTTTTCCTCTATACACCAAGTTGTTTAAAAAAAACACATATTCTTTTATACCTACGAGACCTTTTAAATTTCATTATTCACCCCGCATCATGTGTGGCTGACAAAAAATGTTAAACAAAGCTATGTACTTTTTAAAAAAATTAAACATTAAAAGTTATAAGAGAAAAATCAAATCATATTTTAAATGAATTACGAGCTAAAAAACAAAAGATGGAGTGAAAATGAATGTTAACCAAGGAGACATCGTATTGGTAAAGTAGTGTACTCCAAACAATAAGCTGTAAATTTATATCCTACAGAATACAAGAGCATTAATTTTAAAAGCAAAATATATATAAAGTAGAATGTGTGTGTTCGTTAATGTAAAAAGAGAAACAGACGATTGTGGAAAAGAACAAAAATTAAAAGTAGAAGGGTGCTAAATGTAACAAATGTAAACAAAAAAACCGTGGTCGTTCTCCACGAATCCAATAAAAAGCGCATATATCGTAATCAAATGAGTCATCGTCGTTTAGTCGTTGTTAAATTGCTAATGCTCTACAGCAGCTGCTGTAGCAACTCCCGAGGACCTCTGTGCTTAAAGTTTCTACAGTGGCAACCATCAAGTTCAACTCTTTCGATTACTCCATGCGTATGTGATTACTTCATCATCATCTTCTTCATTTCAATGGGTTCAACTTCGTGCCTTTTGTTGTCAAATTCATCTTCTTTCTGATTCCGAATTCGTTCTAGGGTTTACCTTTACTCTTTCTCTGTAAAGTGTTTGATTGTTATATGAGAGATGATTATTATTCGGTGGTGTTTGGGAGTTGGTAAAGTTTAGGCTTTTAGTTGAATTGGTATGTTAATAGGTTTGATTTGTTGCAGTGAATATGGTGTCAATGTCTTACTTGGGGGTGATGGTGTTATTATGGTGTTTGGCTGGGGCTACTGATGTTAAGTATAAGGACCCGAATCAGCCTGTTGCTGCACGAGTTAAAGATCTATTGGGGAGAATGACTATTGAGGAGAAAATTGGTCAAATGGTTCAGATTGAGAGGATGACAGCTACTCCTGATATCATGAAGCATTACTTCATTGGTATTATTATTATTGTTATTGTTATTAACCTTGTTATTCTGTTAATTAGACTTTAGAAAATAGAAACAATTTGTGTTACAGAAGATTAATTGCTTCAACAATGTACGGTTTGTGATTGATCTTATGTCTTATGAAATGTGTGCAGGAAGCTTACTGAGTGGAGGAGGGAGTGTTCCAAATCCACACGCGACTGTTTCCGATTGGATTAATATGGTAAATGAGTTCCAGAACGGGTCGCTTTCTACTCGTTTAGGAATCCCAATGATTTATGGGATTGATGCGGTTCATGGGCACAACAATGTTATTAATGCTACCATATTTCCACATAACATTGGCCTTGGAGCTACCAGGCAAGTCAATACTTATCTATAAGTTGAATGTTGTATATATGGTTCTAGTTGTGACACGAAGTATAATCTATCTGAGACGTTAAACTTGCTATTATCCACTCCAGAGACACTGATCTTGTGAAGAGAATCGGTGCTGCTACTGCTGCTGAAGTTAGAGCAACTGGTATTCCATATGCTTTTGCTCCTTGTATTGCTGTAAGTGCATGATATGTATTTGTATCTGTTAAAATGTAAATTGCACCTGTAAATAAGTATATACTGTTCTTAAAGATCTTAACTGTTGCGAATTTCTTTTTAGGTTTGCAGAGATCCACGATGGGGTCGATGCTATGAGAGTTACAGTGAGGATACCAAACTTGTTCAAAACATGACAGACATTATTTTAGGGTTGCAAGGTGAAATTCCTAAAGGATCACGTCTCGGTGTCCCCTATGTTGCTGGAAAGTATGCGCCTTCTGAATAATGTTTTCTTTTTTACCTAGGACCTATAGTTTTGCATGAAACTTTTTCCTTAGGAAAAACTTATGTTAAAGTGACCTATTTGCCTATCATCATCATCTTCTTCATCATCATCAGGGACAAGGTAGCTGCGTGTGCAAAGCACTTTGTGGGAGACGGCGGGACAACTCATGGAATAGATGAGAATAACACCGTGGTCAATCGACATGAATTGCTTAGTATCCACATGCCCCCTTATTATGACTCTATAATCAAGGGTGTGTCAACAGTCATGGTGTCCTATTCCAGCTGGAATGGTAAAAGAATGCACGCTAATGGTGATCTTATTACCGGATACCTCAAGGACAAGCTTAATTTCAAGGTATCAAAAAAATGTATTCTTTTAAAGAACTTTTATTATTTTGGATAGGATTAATTTTTTGTTATTCTAATTGGTGATTGTCAGGGTTTTGTTATCTCAGATTGGGAGGGAATTGACCGAATCACTTCCCCTCCGCATTCCAACTACACTTACTCTGTCTTGGCTAGTATTTCAGCTGGCATTGACATGGTTAGTATTTTTTGTGAATGAATTTCTTTCATGAAATAGGAAGTTAATGTTGAAATTCAATTCTTAAACAGGTTATGGTCCCAAATAATTACACTGAGTTCATTAACGCCCTTAAATATTTGGTCAAAAACAAATTTATCCCGATGGATCGTATTGATGATGCTGTGAGCAGAATTTTACGAGTCAAATTTACCATGGGCCTGTTCGAGAACCCTCTTGCTGATTTTAGTATGGTTAAGGAGGTTGGAAGCCAGGTCAGTTACTCATTCAATTTCATCTTTTTAAGTAATCCCTTAGTTTTATTTCATTTGCTTTTATTATTTCGGTTGAGAAATGCAGCCACACAGAGATATAGCAAGGGAGGCAGTGAGGAAATCACTAGTGCTGTTGAAAAACGGGAAGCGGGCAGAAGAACCATTGCTGCCCCTGCCCAAGAAGGCATCCAAGGTTTTGGTTGCCGGAAGTCATGCTGATAATCTGGGATACCAATGTGGCGGGTGGACAATTGGTTGGCAAGGGTTTAGTGGGAATGAAAACACAACAGGTATGTCCATCTTATGGTGCAAGCACTAGACAATAATAGCAATTTAGGATGTTTTATGTATCAAATACAGACTTTGGGTAACTTTTAAACTAGTTGCACATTAGAAATCAACTCTAAACCCAAACTTACTCATTCAAAAATAAACGGATTGATATTGCCACCTCTACTTATGACGGATGCTTGATGACCCGCTAGCCGTACACACAGATTCATACTTCAACTTAAGTAAAAATAACATAATTAATAACTTATCCACAGATTCATACTTGAAGTTAAACAAAAGTGGATAAATTATAATCCACCACATACAATACAAGCTAGAATAAAAACAATTCAAGTGTGAAATAAAATTCCAAATTCTTGTACCGTGGTAAAAGATTGGTGATGGTTTAATGCCAAGTCAAGAGTCAATGTAACTAAATAAGAAGTGAAGAACACGAATTAGTACTATAACACTTAAAAATACAACCTTTTTAAATTAAATTAATGTGTATGATTTATAATCTTGTTCATTAAATGCAGGGACGACTATTCTTACTGCAATCAAAGCTGCAGTTGACCCAAAGACGGAAATATCCTACATGGAGAATCCAACTACTGATTTTGTCAAGTCCAATAACTTCTCTTATGCTATAGTTGTGGTTGGTGAGCATCCTTACACAGAGATGTTTGGTGATAGTTCAAACCTCACCATTGCAGACCCGGGTCCAAATATCATCAAAAATGTTTGCGGGAATGTGAAGTGTGTTGTAGTCATCATATCAGGTCGCCCAGTTGTGATTGAACCCTATTTGTCTACGATTGATGCTCTAGTTGCAGCCTGGTTACCTGGGACCGAAGGCCAAGGTGTGGCTGATGTCCTTTTTGGTGACCATGAGTTTACTGGTAAACTTTCAAGAACTTGGTTTAGAAGCGTTGATCAACTTCCAATGAACATAGGCGATCCACATTACGATCCACTCTTTCCTTTTGGATTTGGACTCGCTACGAAATCAGTGATGGCAAGGTAAAAGCTCATTGCTCATTAGTAATCCCAATAGATTTGTAATAATGAAATGTGTTTAAATTCTGGATTATTTTAATTTGCAGGTCGACATCTGGTGGCATGGCTAGAAGACCATTTGTTCTTGGGATTTTGGTTTCGTTGTTTATCAGTTTGAGTTTATCGCACAGGTACATTGTGTAATATGGCGGGCGATCCATCATTTTGTAGACTTTAGGAAAATTCTGTGAGGTCTGTGTTAGGATTACATTAGATGAAGGTAGTGCTGCTAGTTATGTTGATGCCTCTTGTTTAAGCATCCAATAATTTGATACTTACAAGTTCAAACTATTCATTACAATGTTATTATTTAGCAATCGTCGTTTTCTTTTTTCAATAAAGCTTGTGATGTTGGATGTGCACAACTAAATTAGTTGATGTTTATGAATGTTATATTTTATGAATTTGTGCCCCAAATGAAAATGTGATTAGTTGTTATGAAGAAAATGAAAACTCAGCATAGACGACCCCTTGTCCGACGACTTATTACACTTTTTACGACGACTTATTACACTTGTTAAACTTATGAATTGACGAGGATTATTACATGATGAGAATTACACAATGAACTGAAAACGTAACAAGTTTATATTTTTTAGCATTGTGTTATTCGAAAATCATCATTTTAAAAAAAACATAATGCATAATGCAATAGTCAACATTAGACACAATGATCAGCATTAAACATAATAGATAACACAATGACCAGCACTAGACTTGATGATCAGCACTAGACTTGATAATCAGCGTTAGACATAATGAGATGCTTGATAAGAATTACACGATGACCTGGTCAGAATTACACAACAAACTTGAAAACGTAAAAATAGTTATATTTTCAGCATTGTGTTATTTAAAAATTATTATTTTAAAAAAACATAATAATTAACATTAGACACAATGATCTAATCAATATTATACTATATCCCAATATTACATAATGATCTAAAGAATATTACACATGAGCTGAAATATGATAAAAAGATTCGTTTTTTTTTTTATATTTTTATAAATCAACATTATTGTATTCTTTATAAAAGTTATGAGTGTTTAAAAAAAAATATGGAACTTGAAAATACAACTAAGACTAGCATACCATTGGTTTATCATTTAAAGTTTTAATTATTTACCTACATGCCACTGAATATTTTTAGCCCTTGAATCTAATATCAGATGGTTTATAATCATTTTCTTCCTTCTTATTCCCCTTCTTTTTAGAATAACCCCACCTTATTGGATTAACTTATTGATTGAGAAAATAACGTTGAAGATTAAACGAGTTAGGTGCCGCGGGAGTGCAAGCTCGAATTTGTTCTAATCATTGTTTGGGCTTTGCAATTAGAAGTGGACTTAAGTAAATAGCTACTTGGGCTTAATTAATATTCCTGTTTTAAATATTACGCTAACTAAAAGAAAATTATATAAATAGTCCTTGTGGTTTTGTTGAATTACAAGTTTAGTCCCCATAAATAAAAAATTACATACTTGGTCTAATATTTTGAGACATGATTGCACGTTTGGTCCCCACCGTTACCTACCGGTTAGTTTTTAACAAAAAAAAATGTCATGTCCTGTGTCTTTTCAAATCGAATCCTTGATCTCCTTCACCCTTATCACGTTGGAATAGAAAAAATAGTTTAAAAATTGTATTTTTAAAGAGATATATAAAGAAAGTGTAAAATCATTTAACCTTTAAAACTAACTAGTAGTTAACAGCAGGGACCAAATATGCAATCATGTCACAAAATATTGGACTAAATTTGTAAATTTATATTTTTGGGACCAAACTTGCAATTCGACCAAATCATAGGGACTATTTAGTTACTTGAAATAGCGTGCGTCTTTGATTTTGTTACAGGGGTGGAGATGTCCAGCTAGATGGTCATCCATCGTAGATTGCTACAATCCAAGAACGTTTAATTGTGAAATTTTATTTTTAATCCATAACTAATGTGCTTAAAATGTGTTGGGAGTATTAGAAGTTTAGCATTACTTATAGGCCCTCATCTTTATCTACAAGACAAATGTAATACTTGTTTATATTTGTCTAGGGTGTTACATGCATCTTGAAAGCTCATAACATAAAGCATAACGACAATGAGTTTCTCTCATGCAAAGGTAAATGATGAGACAAAAAAAACCAAGGCTATGTATGAGGATAAGGTAAGTTAATAACAAATGATTTATCTTTTTAAATTTTTTTTTTATAACGTAACATCTAAAACTTATTAAAACCTAAGTGGAATGGCCTTGAGTGGTGCATTTCTCTGCAAAGTGAGCCCAAACTTCTCGCCCATATCCATATCTTGTGCCTTCATGTTTCCTTCAAGCTTCCAATCAAATTTATGAATCAAAGAACCTAAAATTATATGTAACATTCTATGCGCTATATTCAATCCTGGACATATCCTCCTTCCAGCACCAAACGGAATAAGCTCAAAATCTTGACCTTTATAGTCAATCTTGACTTCCAAAAACCTCTCTGGCATGAAGGTTTCTGGATGCAACCAAACTTTTGGGTCTCGCCCCATCGCCCATACATTACAAAGGATTTGTGCATTTTTAGGCACTATGAATCCTTGGATTTCCACATCACGTATCGCTTGGTGAGGGACAAGAAAAGGGGCTGGAGGATGTAGCCGAAGTGTTTCTTTTACTACAGCTTGTAGGTAAGGGAGTTGAGAGATATCTGATTCTTGTAATAAATTCTTCTTGTTTTTCATGAGTATGTTAACTTCTGATCGAGCCATTTCTAATTTCTCACGGTTGTGAATAAGCTCAGCCATTGCCCATTCGAGCGTGCTTGATGTCGTATCAGTTCCCGCAACAAATAAAGCCTGTGATAATTTCACTAATGATAAATTACTAAGGTCGTTATTATGATATAGAAAATGCTAAATGCTTGATCCCTGTCATGCTAAGGTAGAATATTTACTTACAAGAAACAAATGTCTAATGTCATTTCGACTAAACTTCGATTCATCCTTTTGGCTGAGGTTGAGTAGTGAGTCTAACACATCATTGTTTGTCAATGTAACAAATGAACTTGATCTAGCGCTTAATCGTTGATTGATGATTCCATCAAAGATAGTCAAAATCTTATTGCCATAAACATTTCCACTTCGCAGTAATCCTTGAGGATCAAACGGTTTAAGAATTGGAAAAAAGTCAACTATATTAGGCTTCCCTACAATTTCTAATAAACTCTGTACTGCATCCTTGAATTCTTGTGAAGATGCAGAATCATATTGAGCTAAATCCATAGAAAACATGAACTTTGAGAGGATATTAAGTAATGTCGTAAATGCACTTCCACCTATATCCACGGCCTGATCATTTACGCTACAACGATCAACATGATCAAGAAGTTCTTTGATCTGAAAGTATGATCAAACCTTAGATTAGGTATGCTATATAGTTATCTATTTTTGTCTATTAAAATAAACAAATTGTAACAAATTTAATAGGACAAGTAACATATTAATATTAGGGAAATGTTCAAATAAAAAGATCTTTAAAACTAAAGAATATAAGAAATAATCTCAACCATCAATCTCCTTAATAAATGGTTGAGATCAAATTGTAGAGAAAATTTCGTTAGAGTTGTATTTTCGAAATAACCACTTTTGTTGACTTTTTGCAATTTCCCTTATTTTTTTAAACATTGATAGTTTTTATGTATGATATTAACTTTTTTATAAAAATTACACCATAAAGATGAATGTTTTTTATCTTTAAAACAAGTACAATATTATTATATACAAAAATAATAATTTTATTTGTATTTTTAAGTTCATATATCATCATCGTGTTTTTAGTGCAGTTCATTGTGTCTTTTTGTTAGTTATTGTGTTTTTATGTATCATATTATGTTTTTCTAAAATTATGAAATTTTAAAAAATATAATAATGAAATAACATTGTTGTATATCTCTAATTTATAAAGCACAATAATAAATAAACAATTAATTAATCTAATACATTAGAAACAATGACAAAAAAATACAATCTGTCATTGTGTTTTTTGATCATCATTGTGTTATCTTGAACATTATAAGTTTTGAAAAAATATATCGAGAAAATAACATCATCGTGTACTTCTAATTGTAAAACACAATGATAGATTACAAGTTTATATAATCTATAAAAAACAATGACAAAAATAACATATTGTGTTATATTTAACACTATAAGTTTTGAAAAATATATTGATAAAAGTATATCATTTTGTACTTATAATTGTAAAACACAATAATAGAAAACAAATTTATATAATAAAATCAATAACAAAAATAATACAAAATAATTTAAAATGTAAAACACAATAATGAATACAAATAACATATGATATAAAATATATGATACAATAAACTAATATTTGACATAATTAATGTATAAGACACAATGATCTGACGTATTTGACAAAATGATCAAAATACCATTATCTTTAAAATAATAAAAGGACACGTGTCAATCCCGTAATTCTTCGTAGACTTTTTAGATTAATTGCCCTTTTTATTATAACCCTATACTTATACAAGTAGGGTTATAGTAAAAAGAGTATTTAATCTAAAAAGTATAAGAATAATTGTAGACTTGACACGTATACTTTTGTTGTTTTAAAGAGGATGATATTTTGGTTATTATGTCAAATAAATCAGTTAATTGTATAATATACGTTTATTGCGTCAAATATCAATTCTTTATGTTATATATTTATCTATTAATCATTGTATTTTATATTTTAGATCATTTGTGTTATTTTTATAATTATTTATATAGATTATATAAACTTGTTATCTATCATTGTATTTTACAATTACAAATAAACAATGATATACTTTCACTTCTGTATTTTTCAAAACTCATACTGTTAAAAATAACACAATGTGTTATAAACTTGCTGTTTTTTATAATTGTGTTTTACAATTAAAAGTATATAATGTTGTTATTTCATCAATTATTTTTCAAAATCCATAGTACTTATGATAACACAACGATGATAAAAAATCACAACGAGACATTGTGTTACTTTATCCTTGTTTTTAATACATTAGATTAATTAATTGTTAATTTATTATTATGTTTTACATATTAAAGATACACAAAAATGCTATTATACAATTATATTTTTTTTTTAAATTCATCTTTTAAAAAAAAAAATACAAGACTATATAGAAAAACATAATAACTAACAAAAAGACCCAGTGAGCTGCACTAAAAGATATAATGGCAATTTATGAGCTTAAACTCGTAAAAAAATTTATTATCTTTTTATAACTCTTTTTAAGAAAAAAAAAACACTCGTTTTTATGGTGTAATTTTTATAAAAAAAATAAAATCATACATAAAAGTTATGAACATTTTAAAAAAATAAGAAAACTTGCAAACAATAAAAGTGGTTATTATTAAAATACTTATCTAATAAACTTTTTCTCCAAATTGATATCAATCATTAATTAAAGAGATGGACGGTTGAAATTACTTTTTATACTTTTAATTTTATAAATTTTTTTATTTGAACATTTCCCATATAAAGCAACACATCTTGATATCAATATACAAAAGCACTTGCGGTTTTCGAATATTTGATAGTAGACATGCACCTTCTCTTGGCGTAGGAGTTCACTAGCATCTAAACGTTGCACCGAAAACACATATTCTTTGGTTATTCTTCGTAGCCTTCGCCACTGATCTCCGGCAGGCAACCAAACTATGGAATACCTATCATGGTCCACTAATCTACCGGCATCGGGTATGGATCGGCTAGCGAACGAATGGTCATGTGTTTGGAAGAATTCTTTGGCAAAATCCGGTGATGAAACGACTATAGTTGTTTTAGTTCCGAGCTTAAGTGACATCAAAGGACCGTAATGCTTAGAAAGCGTCATTAGAGAGCGGTGGGGTTTGTCGCTGAGGTGTAAAAGATTTCCGATGATCGGAAAAACAAATGGCCCCGGCGGAAGCCGTGAGCCACGGTGGCCAGATATGATGAGAGCATATGCAAATGTTAAAACGAAAGAAAATAATAGGGATAATGTAATGTAATCCATCGGTTTGTAAGCGTGTGTGAGTGTTATTTCGTGACACTCTATTTATTGAGTTTGTAGCCACCGTTTCATTTTTAGCATATTCTGGATCTATAGAAACATATAATTATCCTATTCAATTAAAATGTAAAGTACATAATATTTTGCATGGCCGAGAGCTCCAGACTCGATGGGGAAAAAGATAAGGAAGGGCCCATCTTGCTCGTGTGTGGATGAGAGTTTAGGTTCACCTCGTTGAATAAAAGATATATAATATCCTATTCAATTATATTCTTTTTATAAAAAGATAAATGAGTCGGATGTGTTTGTCTAAACTCAAGCTCTATCTTGTTTAGAGCTTAATTTTTAAAACTCGAGTGTTCGGTTGTGAGTAGTTTTTTAAAATCAAAATCAAAATTAAAACCGGGTTAGGTTCAACTTGTTGATTATTTATATGTTACTTATAAATATTTATAATCTAACCTAATAATACTTTACATGTGATGACACATGTCATTCATACAAGACATCTTATCTTAGTTTTCCCGCCAAAACTCTTTATTTCATTTTAAAAAGTTAAATAACTAATTGTCAATTTTTTCTCTTTCTCTCTCTATATTAAAAATCCATATTCTTTTTTAATTATTAACTTTCTAAAAACATTTTTTTATTAAATAAAAACTAAGTATTTTGATTAAAAATATACTTTTTTAAAATCAAAATTGTCTAAAACTATGAATTTTTTTCTAAAACATCGAAACCTTTTTAAATTATGAAATATTTTAAAATCAATCTTTTAAAAAAAATAAAAGTTTTACATAAAAATAATTTTTACAAAACAAGCCCATAGTTTTTAAAAAGTGAGATATTGATAAACAAAACGAAATTTTTTCAAAGCAACAACTTTTTAAAAAGAAAGTTTTATGAATATTAAAAGTGTTTTATTATCTAATCAAAGTACCTTTATATTTGACGTTTTACAGTTCCTAACTCTTTGTTAATAAATATTTAATATTTTTTCTTATTTAACCCGTGTAATACACGAGATTATAACCTAGTTATATATAATTATAATATTGGTCTCATAGTTTTGTAGATAATAATTACTTTCATGTAGATGCATATTTAATATATTAAATAAAAATTATATAAAAAAATGCTTGTTTGACTCAATTTGAGTTCGCAAGCATAGTTAAGTTTAATATGTGACACTCAGGCTCGAGCTTGTTTATTTAAAGATCCTCAATATAAGCTTTAGCTTGAGTTGCTTAATTAAGCTTGGCTTGATTTGAGTTTTTAACAACTAAGCTCGAGTAGCTCATGGCGGTTCGACTTAGTTATACCTTTAATGAAACTAGGTTTTTTCTTAAGTCGTGTTACCTGGGATTTGCACCACGATCCAAAATCCAAAACACTTACGATCGTCATGTCATTTGATGTTACACCTCGCATATTATAATATATGGATTGAATATTAAACACTTCCAATAAGCTATAAGTTCTTTTAGTAAGTGGCAACTTTTACTGTTACGAAAACAGTAAACTTGTATTGTATTGGACTAAAATAAAACGAAACATATAAATATGAAAATCCAGTAACTAATCTTACCAAAGGTGTATGAAACGGGTTTTCTGCGTAGACAATTATTATTGATATACGGTTTCAGAAACTTTAAAAACCTGCGTAACGCACTTTCAGTGACAATCATAGATAAAATTTAAATGTGTAAGACAAATATAATATCCCAAATTATTGTTAAACAATCTTATAGGCTTACAAAATAAATCAATCAACCCAAAAGATTAACTGTGCTAAAATATCCTACCATGTCTACTTATTAGTTATTACACCCGGTTACGATCATTATGGGATGAAGCCAGTCCATTAATTCGTTGCCTCGATGTTCCTGCGATAGGTGTACATGTGATGTTGGTGAGAAAAAAGGGTTGAGAAGAAGGAACTTGATTGGAGCAGGTAGATGCCAAGGGGTCCGTATCGGATGAAGATGATTCAGCAAAAAAGAGTCATGCTAGTCATGGTTGATAAATGGCATAGAAGACTCAGTCATGCCTCAAAAGGAAAACTTGCTAAAGTAGACTTTCTTAGAAGTAATACTATTGATCTTAGTAATAATATTTGTGATTCTTGTGTGATGGCAAAACATGCCAGAAC
Organism: Flaveria robusta; assembly: GCA_025506415.1. NCBI lineage: Eukaryota > Viridiplantae > Streptophyta > Magnoliopsida > Asterales > Asteraceae > Flaveria > Flaveria robusta. The sequence goes on along the minus strand of CM046469.1, from coordinate 16,486,287 downwards.
ACCCTTTCCTTCTAGTTCAATAAAAAGCAATTGCTCCCTTTGAATTGATTCCATGTGATATTTGGGGTGCTTACTGGGTATCGTCATACACGAGAGCCAACTATTTTCTTACCGTAGTAGATGATTTCAGTCGATTCGTTATTAAATAGAATAAAATTTTATCAATTACAAAACGATATTTTAAGATAATATATGATTTAAATTACGTATTAGCATAGTTATATGTAATAAAAAATGATATTAACTTTTTAAACTTTTTTATTAAAAAAACTAAATATTTTATTTCAAAACAAACCTTTATAAAAAATTCATTATTATAACTCTCAATTTTAATTATTTTTATTTATAAAAATTTTACTTTTTAAAATACCAATTTTAAAATATATTGATGTTTTAAAAAAATTATTATTTTATAAAAATTATTATGAATAACATAAATAAATAAAACTTTTTTTAATTTATTAAAAAGTATTTTTTTAGTTTATAAAAAATTAAATAATATTATCAGTAGTTTTAGTAACTATTAAATAATAAAAAAAAATAAAAAAGATTTAGTGAGAAGTAATGTAATACTGTTATGTGTCTTTTTTATTTAAATTTTTTTTTTGTTAAAGAGCAAAAAGATTAAGTTGATGAAACACCTGATAGTGACTAACCATTAAACATCACAACTGTGGTTATGAGAAGCCCACATTTGTCCAAAGTTTAAAAATCCATTAGCCCAAAACAAAGAAAATACTATAGTCCATAATGATGGCATTGGGCCCATCCATGAGGTTCATGAGCCTTCTGAAGGAAATGAATCAACCCAAACCAGTAGCATTGGGTCTATTCTGGAAGACTTTAATGATGATTTAAGCAGTGATATTGGCACAGGTAATACAAGTGATCAAACACAGAACCAAACTGAGATTGGAGCCACTCGAACCAAATCTCAACCACATAAACTTGACGACTACATTGTAAAGCTTCCCCCTTCGGTCAATCACCCGCCAACCACATCCAATCAAGTCACCTCTACGATATACCTTATTTCTAACTTTGTTTCATATGAAAAGTTTTCTGTTACTCACAAAACTTTCTTGACGGCCATCAGTTTTGTTGATGAGCCAAAATGTTTTAAACGAGCTGCACAAAATGCTCGGTGGCGAGAGGCAATGTAAAAGGAAATTATGGTTCTCGAGAAAAATGGCACCTAGACCTTGGAAAGTGTATCAGAAGGAAAACGAGCTATAGACTTAAAATGGGTTTATAAAACAAAATTTAAACAAAATGGAGAAGTTGAAAGATACAAGGCTCGTCATTGTAAAGGGATTCACACAAGGGGAGGAAGTAGATTATCATGACACCTTTGCTCTAGTAGCTAAATTGGTAAGTGTTAGAACCTTTTTAGCAATTGCTGTGATGTAAATAACGCCTTTTTGCATGGCGATTTGGATAAAAAAAGTTTACATGAAGATTCCACTAAGGATTTCCAAGGATAATGAGAAGTACGTCGCCTACGAAAATCATTATATGGTCTAAAACAAACCTCATATATATTTTGTTACTATATATATAGAGGTATTTTAGTCATTTTTTTAAAAGGTTAACAGGAAACTTAACATACATCCACATTAAGGGTCAAGTGTGTTATGTTTTGCCAAACAGCTGAAATTAAATCCATAATTTTTAAATTTGTGACTAAAATCTAAAAATCTTATTTTAATCATCGGTGTAATTAATTTTAAATTGTATTTTCTGTTCTTTGTAGAAGACCTCAAAGAAATATTTGAAGAAAGTAGTCATTATCAATGACCAAGACCCACAGTAGATTGGTCCTTACAGCAGCCACCATTTTCAACCAAAAAAGTGGAAACAAAGGTCAAAAGTGATGATGTAATAGTCATTCGACAAGAGTACATACATAAAATATTAAACATGAATATATATGTATGATAAATAAACATTTTTCGATCGAGCTAATAGACATTCATTCATTATATCATACACCGAAACATAGTGACACCAGTAAAAAAAATATATTCTAGAACCGCTAGTGAAGAAGTACATTGTGTTTGTCAATGTATACTTCAAATACATGGCGACTAGTTCTTTGAATTTCATAGATAATCATCTACAGAAATGTTCAGTGTCTCAATACTAGGTGTGGTTTCTCTAGACGCAATAAAGCGTGCGTCTATGGCCATGCCAGCATCTGATGCAGCCTTTTGGATGGATCTAGGAGACAGGTCTGTGCGTGCTGTAGGAGGTAACATAGACGGAAAATTAAGTTTATGTAAAGACGCGTTCCCTCTTAGACAGTAAGAGGCTACATCATGAGCCACGGCTGCACCCTCAGGTGTAGAGTATGTGCCTAGCCAGAGCCGCTCTCGGCTTCCTGGAACTCTAATTTCCGACACCCATTTGCCCCATCGTCTGCACCTAACGCCTTTGTACATCTTTTCTTGATTCGTACCGCCACCCGGTCTGCTCGAACAGTTGATGCTGCTACCCTCATCTGAGCTGGTACTCATGTTATGTTTCAAAAGCAGATGATGCATGGGGTATGCCTATAAATGGTTTATATAGGTTGAACAATGGGAAGGTCAAAATTAAGAAGGGGCTGACTATATCATGTGACGTCAAATTATTCAATGGTCAAAGGATTGACAAAAGATATGATTTTAATTCAAAAAGGAATAATATATCGTTTTATGTGACGGTGGATTGATATTAGTTGATCGTGCTGGACCATTAATGGAAGTCCACCAGATAACTGCAAGTTGTGGCGTTTTACTCCATATTTTCATCATTGGTTACGTCATAAACTATGAAATAAAAATGGTACCACAAACACATGGGTAAAGACTTGGTCGCATTTTGGCATAATAATTCAAAAAGTAAGGTGAAGTCTTCATTAAATTTAATGGTGCTGAGAGTTTCATTTATGTCGATAAACGGGTTAAATGGATTATTTGGTTCGATTAGAAAATTGTTTTTATGTTTTGGATAAAACAGTTTGTTTTTAAGGATTTAAATTACGTTATTCTTATATTCAAGTTGGTTTGGTTTGCTTTGGTATGGTTACAGGATTACAGGGTATAAGTTTGTTGGGCCATTAATACATTACTTTTGTCACAGGTTATGTAAAACTTTTTAAATGGCATATTTGTATAATTGTATTGAAAGTATTGCAACACCATTTTAGTAACACGTCACACTGTGAGCTTTTATGTTATCTTATTATGTACGGATAGAGTATTTATAATAAAGTTCGGTAAAATTTTCTTTATCTTTACATTTAAAGAAAAAATTTTAAGAAAAGCATTCAAGTTATTGTTATAGCATTCACGCTAGTTTCTTCGATCTCATCATCATATTTACATTAAAAACACTACTTTTTTACTATATTTTTTAATTAAATAATAGTTTTTAATATCTTTTTCATTACATTTTCTCTCTCCTCCACTCACAACAAATTTTAAAAATATTAAAAAATTTATGGAGGTTGTATCGTGTTTCCCCAAATATGTTACAATCCCCATAAATATTCCATCTCCGTCACTCACAACCACTAACAATCATCCCTCAAAATATAGGACACACACTCACATAAAAAATAGAAAACCTACTGTAAATGCTCTTACAATTTATTTCTTAAATCACTCCACATCTTTAAATTTTAAGGACAAAATATATGGTTAGAATAGTGATTTTTTTTATTTTTACCAACTTAGAGCATTCACATCTCGTTTATCATTTTTTGTGAGTATATGTCCTGTGTTATAAGAAATAGTTGCAAGTGGTTGTGAGTGCAGGATGAAAAAAAATGTTACTGTTCATTTGTGTATTTGAGAAAAATACTGCTCAACCCTATAAATTTCTTAGGGGCTGTTTGATATCAACTTACCCGGTCCGGTCAGAGCTGACTGCTGACCGGATAAGTGGTCAGGCTGTTTGATTTCTATTTCTAACCTTCTGACCGAGTCATTTGCTTCTGACCCACCTTTTACCTTGCTTCTGACCGGGTCCGGCTTTTCATTGCTGCTGATCGAGTTCTTCACTGTCGCAGGTTTCAAACAAGGCCTTAATATTTTTAAAATTATTATAAGTGGAAGAAAAAGAAAATAATGTATATATATATATATATATATATATATATATATATAAAGTATTATTTAATTAATAAGAAAAATAATAATTTTTAATGTTATTATAAGGATGAGATGATGAATGAGATGTGAATGCTCTTACTATCCATTTCTTATAATTTTTTTGTGAGTGGAAGAGAGAGAGAAAAAATAGTAAAAGTTGATTAAAAATTTTATTTAATTGAATAATGATAAAGATAATAAATGAGATGCGGAGACTTTTTAAAAAATAAAATATAAATAATATGGATTGAAACTTTTTAGTAAGTTATAAAGATATGAATAAAAAAACCTATTTTCGGTACTCTTAATGATCCTAGCAATATTGAATACTTACATTTGAACAAATACTTGATATAATTTATGCAACAAATACAAACTATTGAAAAGTTGTGTTTAAATATTACAATCTGAGACATAGACATTATCCACAAAGACTTAAATTACTTATTTACTTTAGTATATGGTTTTTAAAACATTTTATAGAAATAAAATAGATGGTCATTTATTGGTAGCTTACTATTAAAAGTTAAATATTTTTTAAAAACGTTTAGATTCTAACATAAGTTACATTAGAACTTTTTTAGTTAAGAATTAAAAAGAAAGAAATAAAATAAATGTTAAGCAATCCACTAGCATCAAGTCTTAATTTTAATTATGAAATCTAAAACACCATATTTGAAATGACTTTTCTTCTTCATGTCGGCCTACATTTGCATCACACACTAGAGAAATTGTTTTCATTTATAAATACAAAATATTTATGTTCACATTAGAACTTGCCTCTTATAATGTCGCTTTAACGATTTGGCAGGCGCCAGAAAAACGAGACCGTAATCTATACGGTAAATCGCAATAATTCACCAATTACTCACGATACATTTACTTTTACTAAATCTTACAACATATTAAAAATTGAAAATACTTATTTGAAACTATTATATACATGTTAAACACAAGTTATAGTCACCTCACCGTAGCTCATCAAAACTACATCGACACCAACCTACTTTATCAAAACTCTTCTTAAGTTTCTTTGTTGATATTTTTTACCTTTAATTTTTTTTATTTTAAAAAATATTATTTTAACATTTTTGAGTTTCTAAAGTCTCGGGTTTACCTTTCGTACATTTTAACTTAAAATAAACTAAGGGGATGTTTGACAACTTCTGAATGTGTAAGTGTTGAATTATTAAGATTCTGAACTATTAAGTGCTGAACCAGTAAGAGATCTAAATCATTAAGAACTATTATATTGCTTAACTATTAAGAGGCAAATGTCTGACCAATTCAGATAAAAAGTCTTAAACATTCAGACTCAGTATAATGCTTAACCATTTAGAGGCAAAATTGTTTAACCATTTAGAAATCTACTCACGAAACAAACACTCTGAACTATTAAGTGCTGAACCATTAAAAAATCTGAATGATTAAGAGACAAGCAAACAACTCCTAATTTCTTATGTCATTATTTTTATCTACATGTCATGACCTTTTTGGGTTTCAACTTTGGCCATTAAAGTCGGTGTTAATTCGACTTACTCTATATTTTAATGTAAACTTAGTTTGGATAAAAGTTGTATATTTTATAACTTTGGCCACTAAAGCCGGTGTAAATTCGAGTTACTTTATGTATATATTAAAGTTATACTCAAATGCTACAATAGTTATTTTGAGATTTCTACTTGAACATTGAACTTTTTGGGTTTCAACTTTGGCCATTAAAACCGGTGTAAATTCCAATTACTCAATATTTTGATGTAAATTTAGTTTAGAAATGAGTTAGGTTGATTGTACTATAGATTTTATAGCTTTGGCCAAAGGATTACTCTACATTTTGACGTAAATTCAGTTTGAAAAAAAGTCGTGTCGATTGTAGTTCATACTTTATCACGGCGCGTTAGATGCCGCGGCAATTTGCTGCGGGCTAAAACTAGTTATTATTACTACAAATGATATTTTTATTGTTACGAAAGTTATCTATTTAGTTTTTTGAAAGGAAAATTTTATTCACAAATGACCTCCTAGCAACATACTAGAAGTGAAACACATAAGAAAAACACATACAAACCGCTTTACATGTTATAAAAAACATGGGTGAGATTTTACACCAACTATGCAACTCTAATAGATCTCTAATAAAAAAACACGGATAGGTGAGATTTTACACTGACTATGCAATGGGTTTACCTGGTGACCAGGTTTAAAAGTATTCGTTAGCCGTTAAAAAAAACAATGTAGTAAGATGTAAACAAGTGTTCAGGTTTCCAGAGCATCCCCACATAAAAAAAGACACGTATGGTAGCTAACTTGAATGTTTCTCTTCGACAAGGCATCCAAAGTTGGAATATGGTTCATGTCTAACTTGTGTCCAAAAATGTTACATATTTTTGGGATCTTATTGTTCAAATGCATAATGAATTTGTTGCTACTATGGCTTGGAGTCTCTCTTTTGGCAATCGGTTTTTTATTGATTTCATTGAGAATTTACAAGAACTGTCTCTCATCCTTAGCCATTTGTCATTTTCTTCTGGTACTGAACCTGATCCAACATCGATATGCACTACCGCATTTCCAAGAGCTCGATGTTTTCAAGCGGTTCTCTTCTCCATCTCCATTTCCAGCTTCTAAATTGGCCATGTAATTAAGTAATATAATTGGAGGTTGGGGTGAAATTCTATGTTCATATTTTTTTTATTTTTTATTTTCTACGATTGTCTTTAATTGTGAGTTTAATCAATACAAACCGTAAAAGTGTAAAATGAAGATTAACAATTCCGTTGCATAAACAAATTCAGTTAACTTAGTGATAAAAAAAATTCAATTAACTTAGTGATTGTGAAATTCAATTGTTCTATCCTGACTATAAGAGACAAGGATTATGATTAGAAAAAAAATATGCAGTTATGTAGAAGTAGGTTGCAATATGTATCCAATTCGAATCACACATGCAAATAGTAATGCAACCTTGTTTTACATGTATACAAGTTAACTACTTACACACATGTAAATAATATTTACATATATTTTACTTTTTGCCCTATGTTGCTCATTTGATTAACATGTGTAAAGAGTATGTATAACTTTATTTTAACAAATGTGTGTGTAAACTATTCACATATACATAAATATTTTATGATGATAGAACCCGTTACAGAACCTTTACGAAAACCATATCATTTATAATAAAACCACTTCTATTTGCTCAAAGCTTGGAAGCCGCACCACTTATCAAGACTACAGATCTTATGAGAGCCGAACACGCGTCTAGCCATCAGAGCATTTATTGCATTTCCCAAATAGTTGTCTACAAACAGACAAGCAAACAAAAGGCCCCTTGCGGGTTCTTAAGAATGTCTCGGGCATTTATTACGCTATATTCCAAATGTTCTACACTATAAATTTGTGGAACATCGAATGTTCGTTACTTACTCATCACTAGTTTTTGCTCAAAACATGTACTTATTTTGACTTTCGAACTAAGTTAAAGGAAAAACCCCTTCCATTTATCGAGGCTAATTGTGTTATTTGTTTTGTAAGATGTTCTTAGTACGTCCTTCGTTCCATCTACTTATCGGGCCTTGATATCCAGGTTAGCCCATATCTATGTTCTACACATGATGTCAATAAAATATTTATTACTTGTATCTAAATGTTAGCATTTTTTATTCTTTTTAAAAGATGTATAACTAATCAATTAACCGATTGGAAAGAGATAGTAGAGAGTGAATAATTACCTAGTTAAAAAGATAAACTAATTGATACTGTATATCTTTCTATAAAAATTTTTTGAAAGAAAATTATACAATCATGCTTTAGAGGATATGTTTTATTGTAATCGAGTACATCTATCTATTTTTTTGTTGGATCATACCCTAATGTCTCAAGAGGAAACCCATGACTTAACCTAGAGCATTTTATTCGAGCGAGAAATGAACCGGCAAACAAGATTTACCTTCAAATTTTTAAGATTATAAAAAATTAAGAGTTTATAATTCACATGATCTCTTGACCCTATACATATTGGTCTCGTATCTGTTTGTTTCTTTTTTAGTTTACAATACAACTCCAGAACCCTATTTCTCCGTATCAAAATCTGGATTCATCAATCCTATTTCTTCGTTGAAAGCTGGTCTCCTAGGGCTTTTTTCTCCCTTTTCAATTCTCCCAGTCAAATCCACCAATTCACTGGGCATTTGCATCTTTCGGATTCTAGGGCTCCATTAATCAAACCTTCTGAGAGTTAAGTTGTTTGATGATACACTCACATCTGCTCAATTTGAAGTGGGATGAATAGCGTCTTCAATGAACAGATACTTGCGGACAAGCTATCGAAGCTCAACAGCACCCAACAGTGTATTGAAAGTATCCTCCTTTTATGTTGTCTTTCTGTTTATCATTATCTTCTACACTGCCGATTTGTTCTATTGGGTTGCAATTTTCCTCTGATGTGGAACGTATGCTGCATTAAAGCCAAACAATTGTTGTGAAAGAAGATGGTATATGTTTGATGCTGGACATTTTGCTGTGTAAAGTACTAAAGTTATGTTCTTGATTGGTCTGAATGTCTGGTGTCTGGTCATTCAAGAAATGATGGCTTTAGTCTATGTTTTGCTGCTAATACATTGATGTAATGCACATGATTATAATGTTTTTTAAAAGATTGTTATCTATACTCCCTCCAACTGATTTTGATTGAAATGATAATCATAAATCCTCATTACGTTTGTAGTGAATAGTGATTGCTATGTGGGCAAATGTGGTAGTTTGGCTCAAATAGTTTCCAATCAAGGAAACTTATAATTCACTTGACTACTTGAGACATGAGATGAATTGGCATGTGAAAATGCATGATGTATTTGAAAGCTAGTAGTTATTTTATCAAGATGCATGTATGGCCAGATCTTTGTAGAGATCAATACTGGTAGACAGAACAATTAGCAATAACAGGAAACTATTTGAAAAACAGTTTCTGAAAATTTAGATAAAGAGTGTAGAGGAAAGTTAGGACCTATCTTTTTTATATCAAAGTCACACTGTTCTGCTAGTTATAGGAGTTCCTAGAAGAATCACAATGTTTCTCTGACTTTTGGTTATACTTGTAGGAAGGAATTGAAACTCGAAACCTGAACACATTGATTTATATATCAGTTTTGATGATTAAATCTTTAAGCAATGATTTGGCTTTTGTAGTGTTGAGAGTTCTGCATCTCTATTGATATATGATATGCAGAAGCTCATGATAAGATTATCTTACTTGATGCCTTTGTTTTTATTAGTTTCCAATTTAAGCTTTGACAACACGTGTTGCACATATGGTGGTAATGTCTCTCTTTTTCTCTATTTTAATTGTTAAACCTTTCATCTAAATCATATAGTTTCAGCATTTATGAATAGCTACTGGCTATCTAATTTGATTGTTTAAAAGACACTGATGTGTGTGTGCATGTATAGACACTATTCACACATGTTATACCCTTTTATGTTCTATTCATTTACATTGAACCCAAGTGCTTGCTTTACTTGTTTATGCATATGCAATAGGTTTCTATCACAAATTGTTATCTTGACTCTATATAGCACTGTCTCATTGGTGTATATTTCACCGAAGCAAAGCAGAAGTGGTTGTTACAACATGGGAGAAACAGTTCCATAGTTCTGAGGTGGCTCAGAAAGTTCCTCTTTTATACCTTGCAAATGATATCCTTCAGAACAGCAAGCGTAAAGGGAATGAATTTGTCTCTGAGTTTTGGAAGGTCCTACCAGGAGCTCTCAAAGAACTTATTGAAAAAGGCAATGATCATGGGAAAAATGTTGTCACCCGACTGGTATGCATCCTTAAGCTGGTCATATGTATTAGTTTTCTTGTATATTTGTGTGTGTATAATCACAATCTATTGCTGCCAATATTAAACTGAATATCGCGGTAGACTCCTACTGGTGATATTCTCAGTTGAATATTGATGCTAAGCTTATCAGCTTGCTGGTGTCTGATCATTCACATTTGTACTTCTGAAAAACCAATGTTTATGTGAATGGCAGGTTAATATATGGGAAGAAAGGAGAGTGTTTGGATCCCATGGAAAGAACATTAAAGCTGTGTTGCTTGGAGAAGAATCTCCTCAACCGCTGGAGTTCTCAAAAAAACGTTCTCGTTCTGTGAAAATTGTTAAGAGAGATTCACGTTCCATAAGAACGGTGAGGATCATTAGTTATTGAAAATAGATTACTATTGAAAGAATAAAATTATTTGTACTCATATGACACATTAATGGCTTATAAAACTTTATTAGCTTGGATCCATTTTGAGTGGATACCTGCCCATTTTGCTACCTTTATATATTGATATGTTTAAGATGTTGGTCATTTGACATCTCTTTATCATTTTTTTTCTCTGGAATCAGAAACTGACCATCGGAAGTACAGCAGAGAGAATTGTCTCAGCTTTTCACTTAGTTGTGAGTGAACACCATGGTGAAGATGAAGAGATGAATAAATGCAAATCTGCCGTTCACCGTGTTAAAAAAATGGAGAAAGACGTTGATTTGGCATTAACAAATGGTAAGCTAGCGATTATTTGAAAGTCACTTCCTTCAGCTTCTTTCCTTGCATAATTTGGAGTATTATTGCCTTCTAAGCTCTATGGGAATCATAAATCACATGTTGCATAAGCCTGATGTTTCTTTAAAATGCAGCCAAAGATCCCAAGAGGAAGACTTTGTCTAAAGAACTGGAGGAAGAAGAAAATCTGTTGAAGCAGTGTATAGAGAAACTTAAAGTTGTCGAAGCAAATAGATTGGCTCTTGTGTCTCAGCTGCGTGACGCATTGAATGACCAGGTATTATCATCATGTACAAACTGCATGTTAATCAGTATATCTGATGATTTTTTGTTTTCACTTTTTGTATTTCCAGGAATCTGAATTAGAGAACGTTCGCACCCAAATGCAGGTTTGTATACTCATTTACTTACCTCTGGGCATTGTTCATATCATTCCAGTCAACCAAATAGGCTCTTAGGATATGAGTAACCCTTTGTTTTATCAGCGAAATAATAAAAAATAATTTGTAAGCGTGAACTGTTTTCCCAGGTGGCACAAGCACAGACAGAAGAGGCCGAAAACATGCGCAAACGGCTTGATGATGAAAACTATGTGGCAGAGGTAAAACCTCGGACTGCTACACCACCATCTGCTGATGGATCCAAAAAGTCTGCTGCTAATATAGCAGCTGAAGTTGCAGACAGGCTTGCGGCTTCTACCTCTTCTCAGTATATCATGTCATCTGTTCTTTCCACATTTGCAGCTGAGGAGGGGCTTACAAAAACCACAACGGCTTCCAATTCTTTTTCGGTTTCCAAACCAGAATTCATGCCCTCACAAGCTCCTCATCTGTCAGCAAATGGCTCTTACCAACCGGTTTTAGTGCCCAACCAACCAACCCTCGTTCCCAACTCACAACCTCAATACCATACAATTCCAAATCCACATTCCCAGCAATATTTGCAACCCTCATATCCGTACGGTAATGTTAATGTTAGTATACCACCGTTGCCTCCACCATCTTATATGATGAGTGCTATGGTTCCTTTGTCTCATCCGCGGCCACCTATGGGCCTGGCCCCACCCCCTCCTTCTTTACAGCCACCTGGAATGGTGTTTTATGCTCACCCTCATCATTCGCAGTGACAGGGTATGTTTAGTTTAGGCGAGATTTTGATATTATTTGTGGGTTTGTTGAGTAATTTATATAAAAAAAAAAAAACCAAAACCAAATTGGTTCTTGTCATAATGTGTTGTTTTACTTAGGATTAGGATAGTTATACTGTACAATGGTGGGTTCAAAGGCAGGCAGGCAGGCAGGCAGGCAGGCAGGCAGAGCTATAACAATTTTGTATTCAGACATTTGCATGCTGTCTGTTTAGGGCTTCTTTAGAATGCTACTAAAACATAAAACATGTCCAGATCAAAGTAACCTGACGCAACGGTGATTCTTCTTCTAAATCTACCATTTTATGCGTCATGGGGCATAAATCCTCGACGACAATCTTAACCTTTTGTTCCTCTTTTATAATCCGTATTCTAGAACATGTCTAGGTCAAAGTAATTAGATGTAACAGAAAATTTACTTTTAAATCTACACACGTTTTATGTGTTACGGAAATAAACATTTGATTACAATCCTAACCTTTTGTTCATCTTTTCATAATTAGTGTTCTAGAACCGGAATGATTGGTCCGACCTGTTAGACCATTTTGGTTATGCTAATTTGGATGGTTTTCATTTTTCACGTTTGGTTATCAATCCGACTGGCGAATCAGGTGAAATAGATTAGATGGTTTGATTGTTTTCAATTTTTTTTACATTTAAAATTTTATGCACATACACAATATATTTACTATATCGCAATCATCCAAGTTGATGGCATATGCTACAAACTAAAACACATTCTAATAATTTGATTTCCCTTTTAAAACTACTAATATTAAGACCTAGCGTTACAGTGAATATGTCAAACCATAAAAATAACTTTAAAATTTGGCGAAAGTTCGTGCATTGGAGTACAAACATATAGGTCCTTAAAACTTATTTAAAGTGTTGATTCTTTTGTAATTTTCTTTTTTCTTACTTCTAGTTATAACTTTTAAAATATAGAATTTATAAATTCATTTGTGCATGCATGTTTTTATCAAAGCTAATATTTCAACCCCTATGTTTTGTAAGGTTGTGAAAAACTTATTTTCATTACTGTCAGGAGATGAGTAGACGAGTAGTCTTATTTTATTTATATATGTAGCTAAAAGCAAACGAAAAGTAAATCGTAAAAGAATCAGTACTTACAAAGGTCGGTGGGTTTATATATTTTTTATTCAATATCAACTTTTTGGATATATACTATTTTTTGCAAACATAAAGTTTTAAATCCTAAACCTGGGTTCGTATTAGGAGTGTGGAAATAACCGAACCGCAGTCGAAATAACCGACGCAACTGAACTGAAAAAACCGAAACCAATAGAAAACCCGTGGTATGGTTTGATGATTTTTTAAAAACTGATTTTTTCGGTTTGGTTTTGGTTTTGGTTTTGCTTGTAATAGAACTGAAAAAACAGAATCGAATCCATAAAACCGAACTTTTAAATTTTGAGGTTTATTCATACACTTATAAAAATGATTAACTACTCGTTTAACTTATGCTATCTAAAATCTTTTTAATTTAATAAAAGAGTAACTTGTGAGGACACGTGGCAACATCACAATCCTTCTCATCAAAATTTTTTCGATTCTCTCATATTAAATAACTAGGTTAGTACCCCGTGTATTACACGGTTTGAATAAATAAAATACTAAATAATTAGTAATAAAAATTTATGAATTATAAAATTATGTTTGAAGATAAAATATGATTATTATAATTACATATGAATAAAAAGATATGATTTTTAAAACGAAAGGTTTGTATCAAAAAGGTTATAATTTTTTTAAAAAAAGGAGCGATTTTAAATATTATGTTTCAAAAGGTTTACTGTTTTAGAAAATTTTATATTATATAAAAATTTTATTTTTTTATTTTTTCTATTCTAATAAAAAGATATGATTTTTAATTTTCTTAATAAAGTTTATTTTTAAAAACATAGATTGATTTTAATAAATCTAGATGTGAGAGAAAAATATATCAATTAATAAATTTAGTTTTTATTAAAAGAGAGAAATTAGTTTAAGTGTTTAAATTACTATAATACCCTTTTGGAGGGAAAATGAATTTATAATGTCTAAATGAATGACATGTGTCAAAAAGGTTGTTTAAGAGTATGACAAGTGGCAAAAAAAACCTTCTTTTATTATATTCTATAGATTACCTTAATTACTAGTAATATTATTTAACACTTTTTTATATTAAAAATAGTTTTTTAATAAATTAAAAAGTGATCTTTTTATTAATGCTATTTTATAAAAAATAAATTTTTATAAATTAAGAAATTATTATAAAACATCAAACTTTTTTAAAAATATAAAATATTTTAAAGTTAGTGTTTTTAAAAGTAACTATTTTAAAAATAAAAAATAATTAAAATTGGAGTTATAATAAGAAAATTTTTGAAAATGACATTTTTATACAGTTTGTTTTAAAACAAAATGTTTAACTTTTTTTGAAAAAAAAATAAAAACAAAAGTTTAAAATTATTATTGTTTTATTACCTAAAGTGTTTACTTATATGTAATATTAATCATATCATATCTTAAAATATTATTTTATAATTAATAAAATTTTATCATAGTAATATTTTATTTAACTAACCCATGTATTACATTGGTTTATTAAAACTAGATGTATATATATATATATATATATTTAGATTTTAAGAATAATCTTTAAATTTTTTTTGTTTGGTAGATTAAATTATTTTGTTGAATTTTTTGTGATTGAATTTTATTAGTTGTAATTAATTTTAATGTTAAATAATTTATAAATATATATATATATATATATATATATATATATATATATAAAATATTTAAAGAACAACAAAATGATGTAAGCCCAAAGTTCCTATCTTAAATTCATTACTTTGAACCATTTAATAAAAAATTGAAGACCAAAAACAAAACCGAAAAAACCGAAATCGAAGTGAAAACCAAAAACCAAAAAAACCGAAACACAACGATTTTAAAAACCTAGAAATCGAATAATCGGTTTTTGGTTTTAGTTTTAGGCTAAAACGAACCAAACCGACCACGCACACCCTTAATTCGTATGTCGGTAGCGACATTATTTTCTTTTTCTTGTTTTTTCCTTTTTGTTTTCGTTCATTAGAAACTCCCCTTAAAGTTTTTTGAATTAATATTTTTACTCCTAAACTTTTTCTAAAACTTTGAAAAATATCACTTTAATCCCCTTAAGTTTTTAAAGTCTCGGGTTTACCTTTTGTATATTTTACTTAAAAAAACTAATTTCTTACGTCACTATTTTATGTAGGAGTTGGTCTAAATTCAAGTTTGTTTACGTTTTAATATAAATTTTGTTTGTTCACGTAGTGTGTCAAATATATAACGCTTTCATATATTTTGTTTACGTTTTGACATAAATTCTTGCTTAGGCTTTGAGTTAGTCTACTTTCCGACATATATTTTATTATAAAAACGAGTGAGGTCAATTATAATATGTTTTCGTTTGATTATATAAATTTGAGTAACTCTACGTTTTGACAAAAGATTAGTTCGGAAACTAGTTGGTGCAATTGTAATTTATACTTTATCACGTCGTGTACGACGCCTCATACTAATAAGTTGTTCCATGGCATTAATGTAAAAGTATATAAACTTGAAGGGTTACAATAGAAAAAAAAAAACTAAATCATATCACATGCTAGAAAACAAAAAAGACAAAAGAAGGTTATGCATAAATAACTTGCAACATGTGTTTTAAGAGTTTGCAATATGGCCTTTTAAGTGTAAATATAATTGCTAAATTGACCCATTGGTAAAGGTGTTTGTTTGGGCTGAGAGTAACGAAGGTTTGAACCTGACGTTACCCTTTTTGTTTTCTATGTTACTTTTAATTTTGATTTATATTTTCCTTATCAGTTAATAAATATTTTAATTTTTTGTAATTAATTAAGGTATGCACAGATTTAAATTTCGCTTATACGATTCTTTTTGTAGTTTGTTTTCGTGTTTCTTAACTCCTATTTTTATTGTAACATAACTTTTTGGTGATATTCAAATACAACGATATTGTTTTTTACCCACACTTCAATACTTTAAACAGAGTCGTTGCAACTTTATATGTATTACGTAATTAACTGTTTCTTGTTTTTATGCTTATTAGTTATCTACATTTTTATATTCAAAGCCAAATCACCATAACTATAATACAATTCTTTTTTTGTAGTTAATTCCCCTATATGCTTATAAAGCAATTAAAGAAACAGGAAGATATGTTAATTTTATGGTTTGGCCGCACAACGTTCCTTGATTTGGCATTTTGCCGCCCTCCCATCAAAAACCGTTTAAAGTGAAAAGAAGGGGAAAACCTCTCTTTTATCTCATCCGGTGTGTTTGCAGAGAGAGAAAGTTCTCTCTCTTACGCTGCCGCCTTCTGCATGAACCGTCGCCACCTGCACCGTCGCCATTTGCTTACACCGCAATTGCTTGCGTCGCGACCTTCATATCCGCAATTGCCGGCCTGCCGGCCAACCATCGTCTGCGTATTGCATTTGGTGTCGGCGGTGGGTTCGGTGGCTGCATGTATGGCCGCCAGTGGTCCAGGAGGTCTCCGATCATGACATTGCATCCGTTGTAATTTTTTCGGTTTCTCTTTTTCTCTCTTTGGGGTTTATGCCAAAGAGACACCCAACACGACAGCAGCCGCTTTCTCTCGGATAGCAGTGGTAGTGAGGTTGTTTTATTATGTTTCTAGATCGGCGAGTTGCTAATTTCTGTTTTGCCTTTGTGTTTTGGGATTTTGAATTCTTTCTTCAGTTTGCTTAAATGTTCTATATGAATACTGATGCGATGAGCCAACGCTCATCTGAGCGGTAAACTCTAATTTTCATGGGCGATCTAATGTTGTTGTTTGATTTGATAATGGTGAGATAAACTCATCTGAGAGTCAAACCCTAGCTATATTTCCGTTGTATGAAGGTGATGACCGGTTTTGGTGGATAATTTGGTGAATTTATGCACCTGTTGGGGATTGTGTTCTTTCTATTGTTTTATCAATGGTTAAGGCGGTGGCTAACTTCATATTTTTGAGATTTTGATGTGGTTTTATGGTTGCTCTATTGCTTGAATGTTTATACCAAGTCAATGATGATGTGTTGTTATTCATCTGAGATATGTAGTCGAGTCGATGATGTTGGGCGTATGCCCCTCTAAGAAGTACATGAGATGTTGTGGTTTGTTATTGCTTGTGTGAGACATGTTTCTTAGGTTATGTTATGAGGCGCTTGGTTCTGTTGGGTTCCTTTCGTTCAATTAATACCATATAGTATAGTCCTATGTTGATCTACATTATATCATGGTTGTGAGGATGAAAAAAAGGTGTTAGTAGTTTGGCGTGACACCATTTCCCAGCTGCAGCCATTACGGATGACCAACTCTAAGCCTAATTACACTATTAAAAAACTCCGTTGACAAGTCGCGCAAGGCATGTCGTGGAATACACTTAGTTACATCAATTTCACTGCTGCAACTTGAAAGTAAGAAAAAAACAAAATTTATCATTTTAGTTCTTATAATGTTGAACAATAGTTGGATGGTTAAAAGATACAAGAGTTAAATGACTCTCGCATTAACACGAGGTAATGTATGTGATCATAAAACTAGTTCAAACAAAAAAACAACATGCACATTCGCATATTTTGACTTAGCAGCTGTTTGATAGCCGGTTATTAAAAGGCTACCTCGTAATGGTTAATAGTATTTTAATAGTTAAAAGGTAACGTTAAGTTAGAATAGTTAATAGGTAACCATTAAGATGTTACCTTTTAACTGTTCAGACTTAAGGTTATATCTTAACCATTAAGAGGCTACTAAATAGTCCTTTAATTACATGGATGGCTCTTATGATATGCCTTGATTTTACTTTTGGTCCCTAACTTTTGGAAATTACAAGGTTTGTCAAATACTTTGTACAAACATAACACCAATGGTCCCTAGGTTGGATGAATGTTAATCTTTTCAGTTAAGTGACTATGAAATTACCAAATTACCTTTGTATTAAAAAACTTTAGTTAATATTGGTTGACCTCACCCCACCCCTAACCTCATCCATTCCCCTTCCTGCTTCCCCTTTCCTTTGCCCGTCGTAACACCCACAACCCTCGTCATGACCATTTCTCTGCCATCAAGAAATCACTTTACCGACAAGGCCACCTACCACAAGCACCATCTCCATCACAAACCACCATGTCCATCTTTATCACAACCATCATCTTTTTCAAACGACCACCACAACCACCGACTCTCTCAAAGCCTCGGTGGGTGCCAACAATGAGATCAGTGGCGGCAAGTGGTTATTCGGGTGACAACAACATCGCACGTTAGGGGGGGTTGGTGAACCTCTATGTTCTATGGAAAATGAAGAAGATGTGGGGAGGGTAGGGGTAGTTTGTGTGTTCTCCAACTATGGCAATGGTGGTGCTAAGGGTGACCACTGACAAGACAATGGGGGGATCGGTGTTGGTTTCAAGACTTTTCAATTTTTTTTGCTTTATTCCAGGGGTAGTATGGTCATTATTAAAAAATATATAAAAAAAGTTTACGTCCATCCAACACATGGACTTTTAAGTGTTACGTTTGTTTAAAGTACTGGACCAAGCTTGTAATTTCGAAGAGTTAGGGACCAAAAATGATATCATGGCGTACCACAAGGACCATCTGTGTAATTAAGTCTAACACTTTCCGTAACATCAATAAAAGCCCTTAAAGTATCTAGAATATATAAGATTACAACCACAATCATCTTTACAATATGTATATACATATAGCATATCCACATTATGTATGCAGCTCCTCAATCATCTTAAAAGAATCATGTTTTAAAAAACTCATTCTAGCATATGAAAGACCTTAAATTTGTGAAAAAGTATACTGAACAAATTTTTTTCATATCTGAAGTCCTTCAATTTATCTAAAATGCACGTAGTTTTGAATCTTCTTTTAAGTTCTGGTCCGTTGACTCTAAATTTGACGAAGCATGATAAAAAAATTTTATAAAAGACACTATAATATATATAAGAGTTAATTTGAATTTTACTATCTAAGTTTTGGCAAAAATAACCATTTTTATCCAAAAGATTAAAAACATCAATTTATCTACAAAAGTTTCATAAGTTGTTTCAGTTTTAATCCAAAAGTTTTATTATTTTGGATTCAAATTGAAACAATAATAAAACTTTTGGACTAAAATTGAAATTAATTATGAAGCATTTGGAGGTAAATTGATGTTTTTAATCTTTTAGAGGAAAATAATTATTTTTATCAAACCTTAGGGAACAAAAATAAAATTAACTCTATATATAAAAAAAAACATTATCATAAAAAAGATTTCAGAATGCGCGCCTTTTAGATAGGCTAGCCGTTTTAATGCACACAGATTAGTTATTTTTATGTAGCTTTTTATATTTTGAGACACATTAAAATACAATGTTAAGCTAAGAGATTCTTTAATGAAAAATAAGAAAGTCTTTCTTTTTTTAGATATTAAGTTTTTTAAATTTCAAAAAGAATTCAGAGTTTATGTAAAAGCTAATTTCAGTTTTCTTAATTCATGGATTTATTCTTTATTCCCCCACAAAGTTGATGTAAAGGGTATTTGGAAACTTTTATTCAAGTCAAACATAGTGGATTAGCCAACACAAGGGAGGAATGTTTTATTCATTTACAAAGTGATATTAATCAACTTACACTAAAACCACAAACACTGAGTGGTGTTTATTATTATTCTTTTTAAAGAGGAGGGTGTTATGATGCCGCGGCAACATAAGGGGGTGTGTTTTAGCCAAAGGCAGAGTTAATTATTGGGGTAGCGGGGTCAAGTGACCTTAACGATTTTTGAAGTTTTTTTGAAGTGTATACTATGGAATTTTATTTGACCCCACTGTCTATTGAGCTTAGACCCATTAATATTATAAAAAAGTTGGTGAATTGAAAGAACATACAAGGTTTTTCAATACGAGTGGTATGTCTAATTAATATTGTAAAAAAGACGGTGAAAACAAGAAAAATATTGATTATTCATTAGTTAAAATTTATTACAATATGACAAAAATATAAAAGAACTAAATATAATGAGCCCATAAGAAATATGTCTGGTTCACTGCTCCCCTTAGCTGCCATGTTTTGCTTTTAATTGTTCCATATTGGCCACCATGCAAGCCACTCTAACATTGGTCAACTAAATTTTAAAAATAATTAGTACCATAATTAAAATACAACAAGCTAGTGGTCAATTCATTTATCAACATTCATTTTATTATAAAATTAATATATTAAGCTGGTAAACTTTATAATGAAAATTTTTAATCGTACTAAGCGTTTAAAGATATCTTAAATTATTAATACGTGGATATGGAAATTGCCCGCCTTTTGCTATTATTTTCTTTATAAACTCATGATCTATGTTTTCAGAATAAATTGCCAATGAATCCAAATCAAATATTTCACCTCTCAACTGTAGTATACTAGTATTTGATATATTTTAATTAGAATAACCGAAGTCCTGGTCGATATTTTATAAACAGAAATTTATTAAAATGAATAGTTGACCAAGTGAAAAATACAAACTAAATATTTAAAATTTAGCCCACTTAAATCCAAACATATGTTGAACGACTATAATTCTTTGATGTGGCCGACTTTAGCCAATTAGCCGAGAGGTAGGGTTACATGACATGGGCTATTGGTGAAAAGTAGATTTAAGTGGGCTAGAAGCTAGTCAAATGTTTAGTTTGACTTTGTACTTGAACAACTTACTATTTTGGCAAATCTCTCTTTACAAAATCTACATGGTCAAAGTTACAGTTTGTATTGTAAACTAGGTGGTGACACACCCGCGTGTTGCGGCAGCGACATTGATATGATTAAATACGTAAGGAAAAGCGTACATAGTGTCGACAACTCGTATATAGATATCGAAACGTAAATATAAAGAAGCAAATTACGACAATATATTCAAGAATCAAATTATATGTATAACCATAAAACTATATATACACATATTTTTAAGACAAAATAACAATTAATTTCAAAGCTTACTTGGTACAACATATGTCTATATTAATAATAAAATAATTATTAATATTATAGGCGCAAGGCGCAACACATAGATTGTTAACATAATACGTTTGATATAAAGCTTAAAAAGTTAAATAAATTAAATTAACATGAAGTTTAGGTTAAATGTTATTACAAAGAAAATGAAAATTAATAAAAGTGAAAAAAAAAAATAGTGCAGTAGGGTTGGGGAGGGTTTAAAAAAATTACAAATATAGATGGCACTAAAATGCTGACATAAAAAAATTGTAGGGAGAAAAACGTGAACATGCATTAACAACTTATAACACCTACTTAAACAATTACATAGTGCATACATGACATGACTGTAATATAAAAAAAAATCACCTTCATGTAACTCAAACTTATGCAATATATATTTGTACAACTTGCCTGACCACTTACAACTTAGTGTAGATCTATTTGGTAAATGTAATATAGATAATAAAACTTACGCTTTAGTACTTGCGTGGTCAAAGTTAAACTTATAGAACTTTCTTTGCCTAAACTTTTTGGTGACCAGCATTTATGGGTACAACTATTTTTGAGGCCTAAAGCAATGTATTTTCAAATTTTTATTGTTATGAACTCTTCTTAATCATAGAGCTTCTAATTTGTTTAGGTAGTGGTTGGTCATTTCATTTTGTTCAATCTATTTCTTCATCACTGTTTATTTTGTTGGCTGCAAATTATTTTGGAAAGTAGTTTAATATACTACAGAATGGCTTTCTCCTTTAATACACTTCTTTTTGTTTTGGGTGGTGTGGACAACACGCTTCATTTCCAGTTTTATTTTGTTTCAATTTCAGAATAGATTGTGACAGCTATGTGGATTCCATAGTCTTTAATTTCTTTTAAGATGTAAATTATTCTAACTTTAGCTTTAGGTTGCACACTCTTTTCTTTTCATAAAATATGCATAAATTCTTTAATTTTCTAATTGTATTCGGACTTAAAGAAACCAAACGAATTGTAAAAATAAAATAATAGGTCAATACAATAGTATAGAGGCACAATCACACTTTAGCTCGGAACTTGTATAAAGATGACCCTTTTAACAAAATAGATGGCTAATCAATTAACATAGTAAGTACCTAAATAATCTGCCTAAAACAAGTGGGTTAGTAATCAGTCTAATAAGTAATGCAATTATTAAAGTCTAAAATCACTCTCTCAAGTCATTAGCAACTACACAAGTCTAACAAATCAGTCTAACAAGTAAGAAATTGAAATTTTAATGAGCCTAACAAGTAATGCAACTAATCAAGTCTAACAAACTACGAACAAGTTAACTAACCAATCTAACTAACAAGTAGTAACAAATTGAAACCACTCAGGAATCGGAATATGAGATTAGAAAATATTAGTGAGGAATAAATCATAAATCAATCTTGAATTAGAAGAACAAAACACTAAATACCAAATTAACATATTTAGGGTTAGAAATTTAGAAAAGATAAAATACAATAAAATACGAGTGCAAACTTGCAAACCCTGCCCTATCCTTAATCTCACCTTACATATTTTTCTTTTAAATTAACATCGAAATGATGATTTCAACCCCGCTTCTACACATATGTTACTTAATGTTGTATATACAAACTCAAGGTACCAATTCTTCTTGGACCATTCATATATCTCCTTCTAAGCTTATTTAAGTTTATATGCATCTAAACAAACTTTGAAAAGTTTCAATATATATTTTTCTAGTAAATCATGAAAACTTTATGATAATTATATGAGTGTGATTTCCATGACAACAAAAATAAATGCTAGGAGTGTCAATGATTTAATTGTTAGTGTAGACTACTATCGATCAAACATAAATTGAATTATTAAAATATAATATTTTACATATATAATTACTTTACTCTTGCTTTTTAAAAGAACTTTAAAATTTCATATTTACACTTCTAATTTGAACCAAACATTAAAATTATAAACTTTTAAGTAACAAAAGGGCCTTAAAGCAAATATTATTAATCCCAAACTCCTAATTAATTGGATCTAATCAATCTGAAGAATTTTTTTTTTTATTTTCTTAAAATGAGAAATCAGAGAAAATATTATCAATCCCAAACTCGCATTTTACCCTTGTGTACAAGTCTTCTAAGTCCTAAATTCTAAGTTGCTAAAAGCTTCACTGAAGTGTATCGCATGTGGAACAATATCGGTTTAAATAACAAAATCCATTTCGACCCACCCGCATTCTAAATCTCATCCAGTGTGGCATTAAATTGCTGATGTTTGAAAATCAAAATAGTATTAATTAACAAGAAACCAGGAGCTAAAATACACTGAACCCTATAAAAAGCGATAGAAGCTTCAATGAATTTATTTTAGACCATTAATTTTTTTACATAGAAATAAAAGAAAAATGAGCAACAAGCTGATCGAGTATATATAACATAAAATATCATTTCTAAATGCATGTTTATATGTGTGTGGATACATATATATTGGGTATATCATCTCTTTAGTGACGACGTATAAGCGACTACATGTCGTCGCTATAAGCTATAGGGATGATTTCTGCGAGCTATCGCGACGACTTTTGTCGCCTCTATAGCTCATGCTTCTTGTAGTGATATATGAAGTTATTCAATGCTAAAATCTTATACACCAAGTTATTTTAAATTATTGCAAAGTGTTTTTTCATGTTAAAATTCACATATTTGAATTTTAGACATCCAAAATTTAAGATATTCGAATTTTTTGGATGTGTAAATTATATTTTCTGCCTATTAGGTTTACCTAAAAATTTATTTTTCGTACTTAAACTAAACAAATAAAAAAAAATTCATGCATATTTGTATGTTATCTAAGGGGCTGTTTTGTAACTTTTAGATGGGTAAGTGTTAAATAATTAAAATGTCTGAACCATTAAGTGCTGAACTAGTAAGAGGTGTGAATCATTAAAAGCTAGTATATTGTTTAACTATTCAGAGGTAAATATCTGATCAATTCAGATAAAAGCTCTTAACCATTCAAACTCAGTATAATGCTTAACTATTAAGATGTAAAAGTACTTAATCAGTCAAACATCTGCTAATGAAACAAACACTTTGAACCATTAAATGTTGAACTATTTAGACATTTGAACCAATACGAGACTGAAACAAACAGCCCCTAAGTTTATGTTCTTTTCACGTTTTGTTGTTATATATATATATATATATATATATATATATATATATATATATATATATATATATATATATATATATATATATATACTTTATTAAGTGTACCTTAAATTAAAAAAGAGTATATGTTGTTTTAGTGAAAAAGAACTTATAAATGTGATAAAATACAAACATAATGGACGATTTCTTTTTTGTTATTTTCTTCCTCAAGGATGAAAAGAGAAATTTATGCTAAACTTAATTAACGAAAAGTATAATTTATTATTTTTGGATGATTGATTTTATTATCCGAATTTGTAATAAGAATAATTCGGATAGTGAAACGGATATCCGAAAAATCTTATATATATATATATATGTGTGTGTGTGTGTGTATGCATAAAATTTCAAAACTATAAAAACATTTCAAAATTAATAAAACAACTAAAACTACACACACATATATAATATAACAGTTTGGGTTCCGATTTGAATTTTCTTATTTTAAAATTATAAAATCAATTATATAAATTTTGGATAGTACGGGTATCAGAATTTTCTAAAATCACTATTCGAATACGGATTTGTAATTTAATACTTGAATTTCAGATAATTTTGATACGGGATTTCAAAATTTTTATTTGAATATTCGTATTTGAACACCCATGTTTATCACTATTATCACTATTGCAAGATAGCACTACTACTTATTACTTGATGCTTAAGTCATAAGTTGTTAACATAATGGGTTTGATATTCATTATCCACTAACAGGGTTTTGGCAATTTTATATGCCAAATCCATCTTATTAATATTCCTAGCAAACACTGAAAAGCGATGTTGGAAGCCTTCGTTTTTAACCTAAAACGGATAAGCTAAAATAAAGCCATAGATAATGGTGAGAGAACTCTTTTGTTTTTCAATCCAATAATTAATTATTGCTCACTAAATTTGCAGGTGACCACACAAAAAATATTTTTATATTGAGTTATGCTCGAAAGAATAGTGAATTTACAGTATAAATGTATTGGAAGTTTTGACAGAACAGAAAACCTAATTTACTTGGATTTCATTCTCCTCATAGTAGTATATATATTGCAGTTGTCGTAAAATATGCATAAGAAATAATAATGCACATTGAATACGAATTTTAAATTATTTAAAAACATAGAGGAGAACAAGTATAGAAAATTGCATCAGTTGGGCATACAATATTATAGATCAGCCAAAGTAATTTAATCAATCATCATGTTAATTATCAAAGGGCCTAGACCTACCTACTTTTGATGTTAAATTTTTTTTAATTTAGGAGTAGGATTAACGAATGTTATATTAGCTACTTATATATAAAAACTGCTAAGAGACATCAATTATCTAATAGGAACCTAAATCGTAGTAATATTAAATATTTACCAAAGAAATATGCACAAATAGAGTTTATCATGCATCCTTCATCCTTTCTTATGAACTCCTTAGTAGTTTCTTCTACATCAATTTAAGAAAACTCAATACTTATTTCTTCCTTATAATTTAATTTCAAGTGGATTAGTGCTTGTTTTTGCCGAATAGCCGTTGTTTTCATCCCATCTAGGTAAAGTGAACCAATTGGTCCTTTGCTAAAGGGTTGATTCTTTTTTTCTTTTCTTCTTTCGCACACAGAGAATCATGTTAAAACATGAGGTATACAGGCGTAAGAGAGGGATCATGAGTGTCACCTCAACTCACGCTCAGAGGAGAGCACAACCCCTCGACTGTGAGTTGTGGACGTGGCTTTCACATGCAAGTACACCCCCATGAGTTGGTGGTAGCTGTAGTAAAATTGGTCGGTTGGAAAGAAAATAATAATTAAAAAACCAATTATAGTTAAAACAAATTTTGGAAAAATAATATAAGTACCACATACATTCAACATTTTAATTTAAAAAATAAATAAAAACTTCGACAAACTAAAATTAACGTCTTTTTATACCAATTTCACTCACGGGGTGAACCTAAACAACCTTCTCAACAACCCTAGAAATGGTTCCAACACGAACCGACATTATAAGGTTGGCTACTACCCGATACGTGGGGAGAAAGACGAGACGACACCAATGCCATATTAATCTAAACGACACTACTGACTCGCCACCGCTTAAAGAAGAATCACAATGTCCGCCCAAAGAAAAAAAAGAGAAGACCACAACAACGTAAGCTTCAACGAGGATACCTGGCCTAAATGAAAGTATAGCAATCTTGGTGAGGTAGTTGATGGAGTTTAACGAGCTTCAAAGAGAAATTATCGAGTAAAGAGAGGATTTTAAAATTACTCACAGCCAACATCAATTATTTATTTTGCTTATTTCATTTTTCATCCTTTGCATGATGTGATTTCTAATAGCGATTGATGTTATATTCCGGAGTCAGTATTCTATTTGTTTTCGTCTTTATGTTTCTTAGCAGCTTTATTTTTACGATATTAATCTTTAAATACATTATCTTTTCTACATGAAATAATATTTTTGTCACCAATTAAGTGGTTCTCATTTTTAGCATCCACTACACGCACAACTTACGTATTATTTATCTTTTTACGCTACAAGATTTGATTGGTGGAAAACTATAACTAGTAGAATACGATGACATAACATTGCATGAAGATGAAAAGAAAAACTAATTAGAATTATATTATTATTACTATAACTTATAGTATAATATTGATTAATGGGCATCTATTGGGTGTTGGGCAGCAAAGTTTATGGGGTCGAGTCCTCTATTCCATACATTCAAACTCGACTAAGCATTTCTCATATAAGTAGTGGCCATGAATTGTTATGTCATGCATGATAACATTAAATTCAAACTTCAATTTCCCACGTGATATATATAACTGGCTTTAATATCCGTGTATTACAATGGTTGAATAAATAAAATTTTTAATATAATAAAATTTTATTAATTAAAAATAATATTTTAAGATAAGATATGATTAAAATTAGGTATGAGTAAGAACTATAGCTAATAAAATAATAATACCAACTTTTAAAACTTTTTTTTTGTGTTTTCCAAAAATTAAATTAAATATTTTATTTCAAACAAACCATTTTAATAAAAAAAAAAGTCATTTTAAAAAATTTCCATACTATAACTCCCAATTTTAATTATTTTTTATTTATAAACATTTTACTTTTTAAAAAAAACCAATTTTAAAAGTATTTCGTATTTTTAAAAAAAGTTTGATTTTTATTTAAAAAAATTTGTGAAAGTTTGTTTCTTTAGAAATATCATTTATAAAAAAAAATCTATATCTTAATTTATTAAAAAACTATTATTAATCTAAAAAAGAATTAATTAATATGATTAGTAATTAATGTATTATTTTAATAAAAGAAAGACGTGAAAATTTTGATAATAATGAATGTGATGTTGACACGTATCAACCTTTGTTACCCTTTATTAAAGTAGAAAAATTATTATTTGTTTTCTATCGTAACCACTTGGGACTAATTAAGTGGATATTCTTTTGGTAAGTAGTAGTTTAATCAAATTAACCAAACAAAAGGATGATTTAGTCCATTAGTTTAGTCCATGTTACGGTTTCATGTTGCTAGAAAACAAAGCATCTTATGGTTCATTAAAAGATAACCGATTCTACTAAACTAGTTTAGAAAACATAGAAGGGTGAGATTGATAAACAAAACCGAACATAATTAGGTGAGGCTTTACCTCTTAAAGGGGAGGTCTTGGGTTCAAACCCAAACAATAATATAATTTGATGTAGTGTAGTAGTAAAATAAATTTACTGTTCTAAAAAAAAAATTAGGTGACAACATCACGGAAAGGAATTACACTACAAAAGAATTTTTATCACTAACGGCAGGAAGCATCTGTCAGTGATGTTTCGACGCCGGTCATAGCATTTCTCACGTCACTTTTTTAGTAATTTAATGACAAAATATTACTGTAAGAGGAATTACACATGGACTATAGTGTGACACATTAAGATTTTTTTAATATAAACTTACCCGTGAAAGTTACATTTTTTTAATTTTTATATAAATATGCTTTAGAAATCACAAAAGAAAATAGCCGAGTTTTGCTACTTTTAAGTCTTGCTATTGAAGTTTGCTTTTTCTATAATGTTGCCATAAATAATTTAACAGATTTAGTTTTCTTCTAATTTTTATTTTCGCATTGCATACTATAAATATATATAATTTATGTTTTAAACCTGTTTTATTATCTAAGATTTTGTGTTTTTATAATGACTTTCGTTCGTAAATTTAATTTGGTAGAAACAATTTATATATAGTTTTTAATATTTTTTTTTGTTTCATAACATTTTTATCTATCTTTTTAATTTAAAAAAATGAAAATAATATAAAAGTAATAGTAAATATAAAAGAAATCTAACAATAATAAATGAAATACAATATATATTTCTTTTGTATATACAAAATTAAATTTGCTAGGAAAAGAAAGGTCCGGAGGGTGTCTAGTCTTAAGACTTCAAGGTCTAGGATCTTCTTGAGTCTCGCTCTTGTTCAAACAATAATTGAGATATTGTCTCCTCAACTCGGTTCATCATTTATCAATTAGCATCTCACTTTATTTGTGTTGTTTCCGACAGTTATTTTAACTTAGACCGTCTAAACACATGAACGAACTGATTATTTATCATTTATGATAAAATAAAGGGAAAATGTCAGAGAATAGTAACTAACTTTCAAAAGTGTTCTGATTTAGTCACTCATGCATATTTTTCTTAAATTGGATCACTAAACGATCAAATCAAGTCATTATTAAATTTTCTTGTATCAAGAAAGTAACGTCGGAGAAGACGTGGTGGTTATAATGCTCAATATATAAAATTATATTAAAAAATAAAAAAAAACATGTTAGTTATGAAAAAAATAAAAAAAAAAAACACCTAAAATTTACATCAACGTTCCATATCAGCATCAAAAGATAAAAAAAATATTTTCTAATTGAAACAAAAAATATAACATGCTAAAAAAAATGTTAAGATTTTTAATTTATATAAAATATAAAAACTGAGTTAACTAATTAGAACACTTTTAAAACTTGAGTAATATAATTGGAACACTTTTGAAAGTTGGTTAATATTTTATAAAATTACCCCAAAAATAAATACATTATATTATAGTTATTACATACACATGGATCTAGAGGAGGAGCATACGTCACCCGGTGCTGGAACTCACCCGCTCACCCATAGAGCCATAACAAGGATTGATGCTCCCACAATAGCGGGTTGAGACTGATTGACGTTGGGGGATCCAAAACACGTGTTTTTCATCCACTAGTTTCTTATAGTTTTATGTGGTTTAATAAATCAAAATAAAAGTACTTGTTTATGAAAAATATGAAAGATAATACAAAAATGGAGTGAATTGGTAAGACGAGCTGTTCTTGTACGATCCACTTTGGTTTTAAATATAATGTTACTCAACGAACACTACTTAATAGCTCAATTTTGTGAGCGTGTTTTACTAAGTATGCTCATTTCAACCGAGTTTATTTAGGCTACATTTTAACTGTAAACTAAACAAGTCTAATTACAAATCATATTGACAAAGAATATGCATTAGTCATGATCATAACATTTTAATTAGTACCTTAAATCATAGTAAAAAGTTAAAATTTGAAAGTTATTTTATTCAATACTATATTAACCTGCCCATTTAATTCACCTCTATGTGAGTTCAAAGGTTTAGAGAAGATTATGAAACTAAGAAACAAGTGATCACTTAACAAACTCAAAGAAGAAAAGCTACCAACCGGTTAGCCTTAAAATAGTATAATTAATTAAGTGATCACCAAGCAAATGGCCAACCATGCATAACCATCTTTACTAAATATTTTTAATGTGATGAGGTATACAATATACACCTATCCACACATATTCATGGCTCTAATGCTTCGTCCTAACTTAAAAGCAATTCTAATTTTATAAGCACCACCTAGTGCTCAAAAGCGCTTAAACCACCAAATTAACCATAGAGTGTTTTTAAGTGCTAGACAGTGGTTTCTAAGAGAAAATACACAATATTTTTAAGTTTAATGGGTCCAAAAGGCAGCATTTTGGCTATAAATACCAAGGCAACAACTATACTAAACTTCATCTCATCATCATCTAAACCACATTACTTACACACGTTTATCATATTTAGTACTTTAGCAAGAATGTCGTCTATCGGTTTCAACTTTGCCCAAATTAGCGCTCAACAAGAGCGTATTAGGGAGAAAAATAAGCAAAGGGAGGAAGAAAACATACAAGATTACGAGAAAAGGAACATTGGTGTTACTTATGGTGGGAACAAGAAAGTTCATCCTAGGTATTCGCCGAGAATGGATATTGCTGGTAACTTGAAAAATAATTGAACCGGCATTGTCTAATTATGAACTTTAATGTGTAAATTAATACCATCCTTTATAAATATGTGTATTTCTAGTTTTATACATCAACAAAACTAGGGTTTGAGGGTGGTTTTTCTGTTTTTATGTTTTTTATGTTGTATTCGTCTTTCCTTCTTAAATGTCACTCTTGTTCAATCATATATATATATTGCTTTTACTTGTTGTCTTGCTAAAGGCTTATTGCAATATTGTTGATAAACTTGCATGGAAACTTTTTAGACACTGCACATGATGAATGAAAGAAATAATTACGATCATTAAATGGCCTTTGGCCATAGAAACAATTACATGAAAAGTAAAAACAGAAAATAATAACTATAATTATACCGATCATCGGTCGAAATATACAATATGGGTAGCTTGTTTTCTAACAGCTCGTCTTAATATCAATATCTTGATATCAAATTAATGAACATGAACATACCAACGATACTAAACGGATAGATTAATCGTTTATTTCACTGTATCATACAATCCTCACACATCATAGCCTAAATGCCACTACTGTTTTTGCTCTTTCACTGCTCTTGGGGTTAATTTTGTGAACCATAAAAGAGATATAGGCAAATTACAAATGATCAGTCCTTATAAAACTTTTTATGGCAATAACAAAACTATCATAAATCTGCCTGATGGGACCTAGCTAGATGGGTCCGGGTCAATATATATCCAAGACTAATAATATATATAGAAATAGGTAACCGAGTCCCACATGTTACAAAGAGAAAATATATTATTTTTTCTTTCTATAAGTTTTCTCTTCTTATATACTTTTAGTTTTTTTTAGATTTACATAGAGTCTAGAGTATCGAGACTTTGAACATCTTCATGTTGTATTTCTGGTTTTATTAGTGAGGTAGTTTTGTGGATGAGGCTTTATAACCGAGCCATACAAATCCTTGTATGAATGTGTGCTATTTGTTTTTGGTGTTTTCTTCACATGTTTATTGCCAATATTTGTGTTAATTTCTTGGTTTGTAGTTCGATCCCACCAATCCAAATCTATCCGAATTCAATTCGGATTAGATTCGGATAAATCTGAATAATCCGAATCAATTCGAATAAACCAAATAACAATTTTTCCTATTTTTTTATTCAATTTCTTTTCTAAATTTTTATTCTTATCATTTTACTAGTTTAAAATCACAATAAAACAAAAAAATAAAAATTTGCCTTAAATACCAACTCAAAATTCAAATACAATTGGTAATTGTATAAAACTTGAATACTAGAATCTTTAATTTAGAATAACAATAGATTATTATGTAATTGTTTAAGGATTGTAATGTGTCAAGACTTTTGAGTATCGACTTATAAAACAATCAAAATTTTATATGGACCGATGTTCACTAATACTCTTTTAGTAATTTATAATAGCTACAGATTGAATTTACTAGGTTCATATATAGCCGCATTTGTGTTCCAGATTAGAAGTATAACGTAGAAAGTACATCTCAGATAAAAAAAGAAGAGGTTCAACAGGTGCATGTCGCTGCTTCAACCGAGCTTCATAAGTGAGTAATGTGGACCTTAGTTGGGAGAATGTAAGAGTTTTCTCCTGATTTTCAACATTCATTACAAAGTTCTCAAAATCAAAATTCAGACCTTGAAGAACTTGTAATACCAGTAAGTCATCAGAAATAGGATCTCCAATTGCATTCAATGAATCCACAATCTCTTTAGCTTCATTCAGGAAGACAATAATCGACTTGGTGTTTTGTTTGAGCATATAAAATTGAGTGCGTAACTGAGATTGCTTGGCAAAAACAACTTGATCAAAAGAGTCTTCTATTGTCTTCCACAGTGATGATGATGAAGCTGAATTTCGAGCTAGATGAAGAATTGAAGGAGATAGAGTTGCTGTAATCAACGTTTGTACATATCCATCACTTTTCTCCCACATTTCTCTGTCAGAAGAATCGGTTGATGGTACAGGTATGTCTGATTTTAGAAACTTCAATAAACCTAGAGTTTTCAGAATTGTAACAATCTGATGCTTCCAATTAAGATAATTGCTATCATCAAGCTTGATTGATAGAAAATTTACAATATTAGGTAAGGAACTGAAAGAAGTTCCAGTCGTGTTGGTTGTTTCAGAAGAAGAAGAAGAAGAAGCTGATGAATTTGAAGAAGTCATGGCGAATATCACTTACAGAGGAACAATAATAGTCGCCGGAGAAAAAGACGGATTCCCGACGAATGTCACCGGAATCCACAAAGCAAAGCTCTGATACCATGAAGAAGTTATGTGATTATTAGATTGTGTTTTCTCTACATTCAACAGAGAAATGAGGGGCTACATATAGGAAACAATAGAAGATTCTAGAAGAATATCTCAACTAGAATCTAACTAACTCAACAATCATAACAACCACTAACTAACATAACAACCACTTTATATCACTAATAATTGTAAAAATGGACTTACCTTTGCTATCACCCTTGTTGTAAAAGAATTAGGTTAATTTTGTATTCATTTTGTTCATATTTGATATATCCGATGACCTAGTGACCTACTATCTAGTCTCCACATTGCCCCATACATAAAGCGGTTGCAACTCTATGCAACCATCAAGTAGTAGGTCGTCTTTTATAAATTGGTAAATTTTGTAGTCTTAGTGAAAGGCATTAATAAGTTTTCTTGGTTGGAATTTGATAAGTAGTATACTTACACACTTAGTTTAATTTAATGTATGGGTTTTATATTTTATATAACTTAGTTTGGTAAGTTAAAGTGTATATTAATTAGGTAGGTTGCTATACACTTTTATTTGTATGTAGATTTGGTAATAATACCCTCATGAATTATTATTTACTTAATTGTTGTGTCATATTTGATTATTTGTTGGGTTATAATTAATTATATATGTTGATACCTGTGTTTGGTTTGCATTAGTTAAATAGGCTTAACCTCAAATAGAGATGGGCATAAAAACCGGGTTCGAACCCGACCCGGACCCGGGTACGGGTAGTACCCGATGGGAGGTGTACTCGGGTTGGACCCGTTTGAAACCGTAGGGTTGGAACCGGTTTTAGATTTTGAGTTTTTTAGTGAACCCGACCCGAACCCGGTTTCGGACCCGACCCGGTTGAACCCGATTTGAACCCGGTTTTGGACCCGATTTGAACCCGGTTTTGGGGACACACACAAGAAAAGAGAAGAAGAAGAAGAAAAAAAAAAAAAAAAACTAAACCCGATTTGGACCCGACCCGGACCCGACCCTACCCGGGTATGCCGGGTAGGGTTTTGCATTAGGTGAACCCGACCCGGGTTAGAACCTGGTTTCACCAAAACCCGGGTACGAAAAAACCCAGTTGGGCCCAACCCGGTTTCAACCCGGTTTCGGGTATTGGGCCGGACCCGATTTGCCCACCTCTAACCTCAAATGCCAACTATGATACTTACAATAACTAGGTCAAGCCCACTATATCTTATGGGTTGTAACCCACTAAGCTTTGAGCCAAACCCAGTTATCTAAGCTAGTCTAACGCAATTCTCAACCAAACCATCATCAAATAAAATCTAACTATTTTAAAATGATTAAATTGGACCTCATTTTTAAGGTTGTTAATTACATGTATTGGAATTGGTTAATCATAATTACTAATAATATTATTTAGTTTTTTATCATACATAGTTATTAAATAAATTAAGACAAAAATCCTTTTATTAATATTATTTCTAAAGAAAATAACTTTTTATAAAATAAAAATTTTTTCGAAAACAATAAAATTTTTAAAAAATATGAAATATTTTAAAATTGATATTTTTAAAAATTAAATTATTTATAAATAACAAATAATTAAACTAAGGAGTTACAATAATAAAAACTTTAAATATGATAATTTTTTTAAACAGTTTGTTTTCAAACAAAATGTTTATTTGTTTGAAAAAAAGAAGTTTAAAAATAAAATTTTAAAAATTCATATCATTGTTTTATTACTTACATTACTTATAAGAATATCGTTTTATAATTAATAAAATTTTATTGTATTTAAAATTTTATTTATTCAACCCGTTCAATACACGGGTTTACTAATTGCATGAATATAGTTGGGCTTCCCACACCAATTTACTTTATTTGTTTGTTTAATACCATAGTACCAACATTTGCTTAAGGCCGCCACCACCATCTGTTTAAGATCACCACCACCATAATTGACCGTTGCTACCACCAAATCCAATGCATCGTACCCACATTTGAATCCCGCTTTCATCGTCATCTCAACCATCTCTTGAAAAAGCACAACATCGACCCTCTGATTTTAAGGCTACTTTTAGGTGGTTTCAATGGTGTTGTAGTGGTGATCGGTTGTGGTCAAAGGATGGTGATGTTCATTGCTGGTACATGATGATGGCGGTCGAGTGGTGTTTGGGTGCGTAAACAACAACAACTATATAGGAGTAGAAATGTTCAGTAACACTCATCCATGTCAAAGACCACCAACATTGTGATTTGGTAACTGTTGGGACCACTGTCTGTAATTTTATCAAAGTATAATACCAATCCTGCAATATGAAACATAGAAATACTTTTAATGATTTTAATTTTAGGTTAAGATTTGACCACCAATAATGTAACTAATTAATATAATCTTGTTTAACTTATATAATAAAAAAGTTTGAAAATAACGAGCACGTAGCGTGAAAGTATTAGGGTATTTAAATGATACCCCTTACAAATAGTTAAAGGTTCAAATCTTGTTGTGAATAAATTATATCTATATTAACGAGTAGATTAATTTAGTATCATAGTATGTGACTTCATTGTTAAAAATAGAAACTTTGTACTTTTCGTCTCTTAAGTTTATTAAAAGTTTTAAGTTTTGTCTTTAAACTAACGAAATAAAATAAAAAAAAAAAAAAAAGTCACTTTATGTTTGTATTTTATCACATTTTAAGTATTTTCCACTAAAATTAAAAAAAAAATAAATTTTGATGAAGTATAGGAAGGAAAGTATAAAGACCGAAAAATAAAAATCATTTAAACTGAAATAAAGTAAAAAACTAAAATTATAGTTAAAGTATGAAACATATAAATTACTCAAATAATATAAGGGAGCGTTCGGTTCACATAATTCATAGGAATTGGAATTGGTATTGAAATTGTGTGATTTGTCAATCAAAATTGTGCTTGGGTGAACAATGAGAGTGAATGTCGTACATCAAATTTCCTTTGGTTGTAGGATTTAAAATCCTTCTCTAGGTGGAAGGAATATTGAAATCTCACAATCAAAGTAATTTGAGATAAAACATTCACTCTCATTGTTCACCTAAACACAATTTTAATTGACGAACTATACAATTTCAATACAAATTCTAATTTTTATGAAATCTGTGAACCGAACACCCTCTAAAAGAAATCTAAACTTTAGAAAAACATATTTCTAAAAGTAATAAAACAATTAAATCCGGCCGTTAAAAATAATATATAAATAAATGATAAAAGATACATTCAATATATCTTTTTATATCCTATTTATCCACTTACTTTTAAATAACATACTATTGTCGGCCCATCGATTTCCTTACTTGAATGATTAGGAGTCGCCCATCTTCCACTATAAAACACCCCTCAACAATATTCCATGGATATACATACAACAAACCCCCATTTTTATTCTTTCTTCAAAAAACATTACAAAATACAAAATCAACAAAAATAATACTAATATTAATAATAATGTCGTCCGTTGGCTTCAGTTATGCTCAGGTGAACCTGCAACAACAACGCCTCAAGAAGAAGAAGAAGATGCTGATGAACTCAACACAAGACTCGCCGGCGGCACAATATTCCGACCACAAAAAGAAGTCGTCGGAGAGAAAAATTCATCCCGCCGGCGAAGTTTCTCCGGCGAAAGTTTCAGATCAATCAGTTATTCTGTGATGATATTGCCGGAGGAGTCGCCGGAGGGTGCCGGAATTTCTTTGTTTTTGTTTTTGTTTTTGTTTTTGTTTTTGTTCAATATATATGCAAATATACTAGTGTATTTTGTTGGATTTTTATGTTTAAATATATGTCTTTCTGTTTTGATACGAAGTTATCGTTGTGTTTGTTGTTGAAATATTTTGAGTTGATGATTAATTAATATCTTAAGAATATGATAGTTTTAGATAAAAAGTGTTGGAAGACTTCAATGATTTAATTTAAATACTAACGAATTTTGACTTGTACAATTTTACTTTTGTCTTTTGGAAAGTTTGGATGATTGATGATCAAAACCGACCTACGTCAAGGAAAAATAATTTATCTTTTTAATATTTGGTTAAAAGTTTATAACGGAAGTAACAAGCCAGAACGAACAAAGCAAGTAGAATATGATAAAAATATTCAATGATAATATTGAGCATGCAGATGACACTATTCATGCTTTCAAAATCATATAGAGATAATAGTATTGGAATATATTATTAAAGTACAAATTTAAAACCAACTGAAATATCCAAGGTTCTTATCTAGGTAGGCCAGTAGCAATTAAGCCTTCGGTGGCAAGGGGGACGGGGTATATGCGTCAATTTAAATTCGGTTATAATCATGTTATTATGCGATATATAGTCAAGAGGTGAACTAGGGGGGTAAAGTGTGTCGGTTGATGGGTTGACATATCGAATTTGATCACAATTTGTTTGTGTCAAAGAATTCAACTCTATCTTAAATTTTTATAAATTTATGTAATCTAAACATAACATGTTTAACTCATTAATGATAATATTAATTATTGTATTGATGAATAGTACTTCTCTCATACAATATGGGTGAATGTCAAATGTGTTTTTCAATGGCGAACCCAAAATTTTTTTTTTATTGGCGGCGAAAGTGAATTATTGCATAATCTTAATGGGGGCGCTCAGTATTTTCACATGTATATAACACTAAAAAAATCTTTTTTATGGGGGGCGTCTGCCCCCCTCCTCTCAACATAGGTTCGCCCCTGTTTTTGCCGGTAGCTCGAAGTATAGAATAGTGGTCGTGTAATGTTTTCCACGTCACCACTCAATATTTGTTTGTTTTCTAATATTGAGTTTTCAATATGTGTATTACTTAATTTTGTTTAAACTTCGAATATATAGTTACGACATTCTTTGTTTTATTTACATTTCGACATATGTTTCGCTTGAAATTAACATGAGTCGATATAATGTGTTTTTCTTTTTTCTTATTTTTAATTTATTTTTGTATACACGATTGTGACTTATTTATTTTTAGCTACATTTCAATACAAGTTATAATTGAAAGAGACCTGTATCACATATAATAAACTTTTAAATTTCAAATATAAAGCTATGATATCGTTATTTTACATACATTTTGATATAGCTTTTTGGCAAGCGATCTCAACAAATTCTATTCAACCGTGTAGACTTAACGCATGGATAAGAGATTTTTTTTCATTTTTTTTCGTGGTTAGTTGACCTTCATTTTTATGCGGGTCTTGTCAAAATTAAAGTTACTTTATATGTTTTAGAACGAAAACTGTAAACATAACTTATGGATATATATGATTTTTGCTACTAACAGCATTTCTTTCCTTTTCTATATGCTCCACGTCCTCCCTCAATTTAATAGAGAGGAGGTTTTAAAAAGAGATTCAAATTAAAAAAAATTAATCTAAAAAGTATTTTGAGAAATCTTAATCATTACTTTTTTTAATCAATAATTGAAATTGAATTATAAGGAAAAGATTTTTTAGAATTATTTTTAAACATGACTATTTTTGTTAACTTTTTTCCATGTTCACTTGTTTTTTTAAAATGTTAATAACTTTTGTATATGATATTACTAGGTTACAATCCCGTGTAATACACGGGATAAATAAATTTACTGTTACATGATTG
The DNA here is from genome assembly GCA_025506415.1 of Flaveria robusta. Taxonomy (NCBI): domain Eukaryota; kingdom Viridiplantae; phylum Streptophyta; class Magnoliopsida; order Asterales; family Asteraceae; genus Flaveria; species Flaveria robusta. The sequence goes on along the minus strand of CM046469.1, from coordinate 16,447,998 downwards.
ATAATATTAAAAGTTATTTATTAAATATTGTGTATTATACGGATTGAATAAACCCATGTATTACATATTTGAAAATTTGAAGTTAATATATTTAAAATTTTAATTATGGATAGTTAGTAATTAATGAATAGATATTATGCATTCATAATTAAGAGGAGAGAGAAGCGGGAAAACTAATTTTTAGATGGTCTAGAATGGTGACAAGTGTTGAGATTTATTTTTATTTATTAGTATAGAGATTTTATAAAAACTACATTAAAATGAGTGTATGTATATCTTTACAATGAGTATAGTATTTTCTAGTGAAACTTTTCACTACACACACATGATGTATATTTTTGTAAGAATAGTTATCAATTATTACTATTTTTATTGAATTTTATTTCGCCCTCTAATTATATACCAATACATTTAGAATAGGGGATCTATAGTACTAATTCAATATTGATTGGTGTTACCATGTAACATTTGTGTATTAGGTCAACAATTTGTCTTATTTTTACACGCTTTTGAGTGTATTAAAAAGTAATAACAAAAGACTGATAATAAAATAGATGATGGTCTTGCGGTAAGTTAAGCATCCCCTACTCTCATCCATAGGATTTGATACCTGGTTTCCTTCTCCTTTGATTTAGTTCCTTTTTTTCTTTTTTAAATCATCTTTTTTTTTTTTAGTTTAAGTTTTGTTTTTAGTTTTTTTTATTTGTTTGATGTATTGTTAACATGCTTTTTCTTTCCTTTTTTTGTTGTTCTTTTCCTCCAAGTTTTTTAATTTTTTTTCAAAATTTTGATTTGTTTAGCGTTTAGTGTTATTATGAAAGTATATTTTTTTTTCTTTAAGATAAATGAATTTATTATAAAAAAAGTTTGTTGTATTTTATATTTTATAAAAATTTTGTTGATAAAAAGTGTGTTTTTAATAAAAAATAGGTTTTAATTTATCAAAATTATATAATTTTTAATATAAAACTGGTATGATTAATATTATTAGTATTTAATATTATTAATAATAAATAGAAATAAAAAAGTTAGTATGATAAAACATACAATTATGTCAAGTCTTATTTTATATTTTTATTATATATATATAAATAGATAGGCTAGAAACTCATTTATTAAATGGATTATAGTTAGTAATAAACACGTAGAGTTACTGTATGATATTTTAATATAAAATATGATTAAAATGATATATATGTAATAGTTCAAGAAAATTTTAATATAAAATATGATTAAAATGATATATATGTAATAGTTCAAGGAAATAAAACACTGATACTATTTTTTTAACTATTTTATCTAAATAGTTTCAATTTAAACATTCATTTTAATATTTTTTTATAAAAAATTATTGTTTATTAAAATCACGGGTTTCTAATTATTCTAATTGTTTATATAAATATGCTTTTAGAAAATTTCATATTTTTATGAGTTTTTTTAAAAAAGACCGATTTAAAATATTTTGTTTTAAAAAGTTTTAGTGTTTTATAAAATTTTATATTATATAAAAATTTTGTTTTTTTATCATTTCTATTTTAATAAAAAGATGTGATTTTTAATTTATTTAATAAAATTTATTTTTAAAAAAATAGTTTGATTTTAAAAAATCTAGATGAGAGAGATAAATGTATCAATTAATAAAATTGATTATTATTAAAAGAGAGAAATTAGTTTAAGTTTTTAAATTACTTTAATATTTTTATAGGGAAAATAAAATAAGTATGTTTACAGAATTAATAAGTGCAAAAAGATGGTCTAAAAAAATAAAAATGGCAAGAGAAATATTTTTTTTATTACATACTATAGATTCTAACAAATCTTTTTACTCTAATAAAATAGTATTTTGGGTGACACGTGGCGGCACCACATTCACTCTCACCCAAATTTTTCTGCTTCTCTCTCGTATTAAATAATTACCTTAATTATCAATAATATTATTTAACTTTTTTAGAACAAAATAGTTTTTTTAATAAATTTAAAAAAAAATCTTCTTATTAATGTTATTTTTAAAAATAATTTTATAGAATAAGAAAATTTTTATAAAACATCAAACTTTTTTAAAATTTGTGTTTTTAAAAAGTTAATTTTTTATAAACAAAAAATAATTGAAATTGAAAATTATAATAAGAAAATTTTTAAAAATGATATTTTTTAATACGGCTTGTTTTGAAACAAAATATTTATTATTTTTTTTGGAAAAAAAAGTTTTAAACCAAAATTTTAAAAAAATAATATAATTGTTTTATTACATATTGTTCTTACTGTACGTAATTTCAATTATATTTTATCGTAAAATATCATTTTATACTTGATAAACATTTATTATATTTAATATTTTATTTGTTCAACCCGTGTAATACACGGATCTACTAAAGCTAGTATATGAATATAAATAAATGCATAAAAAAAAGTATTATCCCTATCACGCAGCGATAATACTATTTTAAGAATATAAATTATTTGTTTCTCCAACGGTCAACTTTATTCTAGAGGTGATAAATTAAATCCCACTAATTTTGCCTTTTGGCCACTACAAGTTTTATAAATCTTTTTTCTTTGTGGTAGGGCATTCGTTAAGTGGAGTCAACCTATACTAGGAGAGATGCTTGATTGATTGCATATGATTTGGATTACAAAAGCCGTAAATTATATTTTTTTTTCTAAAACATGTTCTGATATTTAAATTATACAATATTGTAGTATTAGATATATTTATTTTTAAATTTGTGAGGTTTATATAATTTTATTAAGAATTTAATCAGTTGATGGGTAAAAAGAAAAAGAAGAATACAAAGGTTATACTACTATTAATTATAATTTAAGAATTTGATAAATAATATTTTTACAAATTTGTAATGGTTAAATTTAATATTAGTTTTTTTATTGGAGTAAATAGAATATATAATAACTTGTTAATGCATATATGAATTTGGGGGTTATAAAAACACTACATTTCTGTTTAGTGAAGAAATTTAGACTATAGGTTTTTAAAGAAATACACTTCAAAGCTTTGTTATCTTTTAATATTTTCACTGGATGCAATAGCACGTGTGAAATGTTAGAAAAAGCTACGTGTTTGAAAAATCCTTTGAGTTATATGATCGGAAGTTTAAGAGTTACCGAAATGATTTAGGTGAAATTCTTGATAGAGTTGATTGGGTGTATGCAACTAAGATGGCTGGTTTAACTGATCCCTCTAAAACACAAAATAATGTTAAACATTATTGAGGCGGTGAAAACTCTTTTCTTGATGCTTTTCAACAATATAGGGGTGGTGGAGTTCGTTCTTTTGGTAATAAAACCGAATTAGGAAAAATATCTTAAGGATGACAGTGAAGAGAGTACGAGCAGTTTTGGTATTTTGACATGAAGGAAGATAAATTCGGCTCGTTATCAAACTCTTTCTAAGATGACTAAAGGTATTATTTTTTTAATATGTTTATTAAATGATTTATGTCTATGTTAATAATATAATTTTATTTATTTAGATATTTTAGCTATACTGGTTTCAATGGTAGCATCGGAGTCCACTTTTAGTACCGGGGGACAGGTATTGAACTCGTATAGAAGTTCTTTATCCCCACCTCTTGTTCAAGCATTAATTTGTACGCAAAACTAGATCTGCAAATCAAGCAAATAAATCAACGAAAACGATGATTTTGAGAAATTTGAAGAACTTGCAAATGGTTACTTTCACTTTTATATTTTGTATTTTTATATAATTAAAATTTTGATGATACGTTTTGAGTTTGTAATCAATCATTTTGTTTAGATATATCAATCGGATCGGTGATGATTGATAAGTGAATTAGTGAAAGATTTTGGAGATAGAAGCTTTGAAAGCTGCTAGTTATAATTTTAGTCACTAATTATACCTAATTTTAGAGTATATTCAGCATATATTTTGCATTAGTTGCATGCATTTTACAATTATTTTATAAAATAGTAGTTTTGTGGGATGAAATCTACTTTTGCATATTTTTTTTTGGTTTTGAAGGTTAATTAAATTGCTGGAAAAGAAAGTACTGAGGAGCTCAAAAAGAAAATATCATTAAGTTTGAAAACTCTTAATGGCTCATAAAGCATCCAAATTTAAAACCCTAAAAAGAAGGGGAGTTTGTTGAAGCAAAAGAGGAGGATAAATAGGGCTGCAAATTAATTAAAAAGGACATCTTAAAAGGCTAGGGGATCGAGCAAGAAGAAGGAATTGGCAGAGAAATTTTGTAGCGGCATTAAAAGTCAACAAGGAGGAGAATAATTGGAGGAATTAATCTTCATTGGGAGTTTGTTGAAGCAAAAGAGGAGGATAAATAGGACTGCAAATTAATTAAAAAGGACATCTTAAAAGGCTAGGGGATCGAGCAAGAAGAAGGAATTGGCAGAGAAATTTTGTAGAGGCATTAAAAGTCAACAAGGAGGAGAATAATTGGAGGAATTAATCTTCATTGATTGTTGAGAAGTTTTCAGTTATTCTTTGTTTTTGGTTTCGCAAGTTTTCCCTTTTATTTTGACATTAACCTAGCCGTCATGTCCGGCTAGGGTACTTTTAGTTTCAACATTAGGGTTTAATTTATGTGATTTGATTTGAACTTATGTGAAACGTTAATGAGATGTTTTTATTTTAATGGTTTGTTTGTTTGATTCTTGGTCTTAAACCCGGATCTAATCCGGTATATATTAGATTGTTAATAAAATTGGCCACTTTATTAATTTTTCTAATAAAGTTCTTCAAGATTTAAAACCCTAAACAAGTTTTGATTTTTGATATAAGGAACAATTAACGGTTTGGGTTTGTCTATGAATTCATTCTCGTTATAGAATCATGCAATCTAGTTAAACACACCGAACGGCATGTGTGTTTAATTATAATTGATACTTCTATCGTTGCAACCCGCACTCTAAGATCCGAACGGCGTGAGCTTAGAGTAGCGGGTTGGCTCTAATCAGCGAACTGCGCTTGATTAGACATTAGATAGAGTGGATATCCGAACGGCGTGATGTCTAGTATCGATACAAATCATTGATTAAAAATAGTCATTGCACCATATCGTTAATGATCGTAAGCCAAATCGAATCAAGAAATTACCTTAATGTTGGAATTAGTTTTCATATATAAATTTTCTTCTTAATTTAATTAGAGTTCTTAGTAATCTCTTTTCAGAATATAAAAAATATAAAGAATTGTCAATTTTCGTTTTTCCAGCAGAACCTTAATACGGCCGCGTACAGTTTTGACACGGCCGTGTCAGCCTACTAGAATTTTTTCACTTTCTGCAATTTACTTTCAGTTTTAATTTTTAATTAAAACCTCTAACTTCCTTAACCCGTAAGCAATCAAAGTAACTGTAATAAAACGTTTTTGGTATAAAATAATAAACCCGTATCCCTGAGGACACGAACCCTACTTCCGCTCATACTATTCTTAGTATGTGTAACGGTAGGTTCACATTATTACATTTTATTTGCTGGGATTCGACACCCAACAAAAGCATATTTGAAGGTCTTTGAAGATTTAAGTTTTTTTTTAACATTTTAGTTTCATTTATATATGTATGGTTTTAAGATTGTGATTGGAGGTCTTTTTGTTGGACTTTTATGTTTTATTGAATTGAAATCATTTTGCTTTCAAACATAAATTCTTTAGTAATTTTGATGGTAGAATGAAACCAACTTTAAGTTGGCTAGTAATTTATCCAAAACAACACATTGTGGTATTATTTGTTTTCATGTTCAAGCCCAATTTTGTTTTGGGTCATATTCGCTCGGCCTGATTATATTCTGCTGAATCAACTCATTAAATCATGTTCGGTTCAGACCGACCCATCAATTAATGATCTGGTTCACGGTTCTAATATTGTACCCCTAATCGGTTTTGGGTCTAGGTCTGGTCGGTCTAGTTCGGTCCTGTTCCGACCCATTGCACAGCTCTAACGATGAATACTTATTATTTATTTTATTTTATTTTATGTTTATTTTTCTTAATTATGAAGTTATGTATCTTTTAAAATTTTACTTGATATTAATCTTTTGTCTAAATTTATTTATTATAACATTTTAAAAAAATTAAAAGTATTGTTTTTCTTTATTAATGGAGATAAGCTTAGAAGGATTTTTTTTTTGGTTGAGTGGTGTAGATGTGAGAGGTAAGGAGACTAATGTGACTATAACATGCTACATGGCATTGGTATAGGAGAATGTAGAAGGATTTTAAGGGCATCTACACAAATCTCAATCATTCTTTTATGACCAATTATTCTTAGGTAAGCAGACTTCATTAACCCTTTACATATATAATGAGGTAGGTACATCTACAATGGATGATTTTTAAGACTATACTTGGCACTACTTAAGCTTTTATGTGGTGAGGCACATGTACAAAACTACAAAAGTCTATCTAGATTCACCACACTTAAGGTTATATACCATAAAAATACCTCACACCAAGCGTCCTCGCCTAAGATAACATGCATCACACATGTCCTCGCATAACATATCGTGCTACAAATTGATGAAAAATATTATTATTGCCTAACTTTACACAAAAAAATAGTTAAATGATAATTTGTTTATGTGTCTATATTCTTCTTGATAAGAGCTTTGCAACGAATTAAAATGCTTTCTGATCGGAGCTAAAAATGATATGTAAACATTAGAGTGTTATATAAGTGAAATTTTTTTCTTGTATATTGTTTCTTTAACTGTAAGGAATAGATACTGATCATAGGTGATGAAAGCACCTTCTCGCTCATACGTCGTCACTGTGGGGGATGGGTACCATGTGGCTCATTGAAGACGTGCTTTGCACTTTATGCACTTGCATCACTACGAGCCACCTTTTTGTTTTTGAAGTTGCGCATTGATTGACAGCTCTTCATTTATATCATGAAAATATAACCTGGAATTCGTTTGTGAGATGATGAAAAATGATATACACATAAGAAACCAAGAGCTGTGAAAAAAACAAAAAGCAAAAGTTACGAAAAACTAAAAGAGTTGTGAGGTATTCTGAAACCTATCAGAAACATTTAAGAGGAGTATTCTATATTTGTTCTACTAATAGAACTTATTTCTACACAAAAGAAACCAACGAAAACTCTTATGCTAGCTCCAAGTTTTTAAGTCATCTCCAACAATACAACTGTTTAGTGAGTAAGAACAAGATTCTAAAAGATAACTATACAATAAGGTTTAAAATCATTTTTCTAGTCTATCTGAATATGTAAACTTGAAATGCAAGACAAATTGTAAGTTAGAGAGCATATCATTTTATCTATGATTGGAATTCAAACACTGATAGAGTGAAAGGGGGCGTTTGGTTGGAAGGAATGGAATGGAATTGAATGGAATTGAGAAACTAGTATAATTTTCATGTGAGATTATGTTTGAGTGGGTAATGAAATGTAAAACCCAAAGGAATGTTTCACCTCAAATTCCCTTGGTTGTGGGATTTCAAATTCCCTCTCTAGATCGATGAAAGGATTTTGAAATCCCACAACCAAGGGAATTTGAGGTGAAACATTCCCTTGGGTTTTACATTTCATTACCCACTCAATCATAATTTTACTTGAAAATTATACTAGTTTCTTAATTCCATTTCATTCCTTTCCTTCCAACCAAACACCCCCAAAGAGTTTACTAAATGAATCAAATAATGTGCAATCCACTCTAAAGTCACAAGACAAAGGATCAATAAAACCGTGTAAAGTCACTAGATGATTGTATAGAGATAAAATGAAATAACGCTCGCCTAGTCTCTATATCGTTACAAATGATTGTTAACATTTATGAAAATAGATGCATGAGATAATTAAACTAGGAGTGATAGTTTGAGTCCAACTAGAAAATACTTGAGGTATTCTAGACGTACGGGCGTGCTACAATATGAAGATATCAAAATACAATGCGAAATCATTCAAGTAGACTTGCAACTATTAATACCGTAGAATTAAATTCATTTTTTGATTTAAATTTCAAATGCATGTTACATACAATTATTGGACTAGAATGGAGGTAACCTCTACATGGTATTTGGATAAATAGTTGTGTAAGGGGTTACTTTCTTTTCATTAATGTTACCGTCTTTCATATTATAATGTTTAAGTCTTTTAATGAACATGATTTACTCTAAATGTCCGTAATCACTCAGCAATATGGGAATAATGCACCGTTAAGACAACTGTGGTGTGTTTTAGTTAGATTTTCTTGAATGAAACTAGTTAATTAAAGAGTTATGACCAGGAGATCACAGATGCTTTTATTGACAGGTAGTGGACAGACTTGATTTAAAGCTACTTTATGCACCATGATCATAAGTAGGCTGTGTGGATAATTACATCAATAGTTTCTTTGAGCATTCACTTTTGCATCTTTATCCATATTCTCGTCTTTAAAATACAGATGAGACATAAAATAATAAGTAATTTTACTCTTACATTAAATTTCCTATCCCCATTCTTTATATTTTTAGAAGATATCATAATGATCCCCTATATTTGGGGTTATCATCCATTCCCCATATCTATTATTAAATATTGTTTTGATTGGTTATGAGTGTAAGAAAAAGAAAAAAAATAATAAAAAAGGAATAGTTAAGTATTATTTAATTAAAATAAGGATGGATTTGAGGAAGTTGATGTGGAAGGATTTTAGAAAAAAAAAAACAAAATTTTTAAGGGATGATGGTTTTTGGTTAATTATGGTGGACGCCGATGAAGAAGCTATTGTAAATGCTTTTAGACCTAAGATGCATTTCCATTTTATGAATGGTACTTGTTGACAATAGTCTAACTGTGTCCTTAATAAGATAACTATAAAGGCTGTACTTGAAAATATTTTTAAATATACTGAGAGTTATATGCGGTCAAGATAAATTCTGTTTCCCTATAAGCAAAAGACATCTTTTGAGTCCCTCACTAATTTAAAGCTGGTGAAATGATCGGTCGGGCTCAACTGTGTATTTGGATACCACTCTAAATTTGCATCAAAAAGAAAATGATTGAACAAATTATGATATTGATTAATGATCTATGTCTCATGTTCACATTAAATGTTGCTAAACAAAAAGAACCTTGAATGCATAACCATTACTTACACGATAGTAAAATTAAAGAACTTTGGCTGATTGGTAATTTCAGGATTATGTAAAAACATCCAACTTTGTCGGGGATAATGCGGTGATTGATGCTACACACTCATCATAGTTTGTATTTGCACGTATGATCGAAACTCACACAAAATAGGATATCATTGGAATGGCCTAACAATATAAGTCAAGTCTATTTGTCGAAATTGATCCTTTAGGGTCACATAAATAAAGAACTTACAAATTGTTTCGATGAATTAAATAAGATGAATTTATCATAATTAAAATAATCGATAATTAGATGATGATAATATAACTATCTAATAATAAATAACTAATTAATTATGAATAACTATTTGTAAATCATTAATTAAAAATAATCTTTCTACTTTCATAAAATAGTAAATATAAAGTACACATGAAATCATCACATTTATCATCACTAAGTTTTTCTTGCCTCTCTCTCCTATTAAATAATAATATTAATTACTAATATTATTTGATTTTTTTATATCAAAGTAATTTATAATAAATTAAAAAAAAGATCTTTTTATTAATGTTATTTCAAAAGAAATAAATTTTTATAAAATAACATATTTTTTTTAAAAATCAACTTTTTTAAAAACATGAAATATTTAAAATTGGTGTTTTTTAAAAAGTGTAATTTTTATAAAATAATTAAAATTAGGAGTTAAAATAAGAAAGTTTTTATAAATGATACTTTTAAAATATTCTTTTTAAAACAAAATATTTTATTATATTTATAATAAGAAAGATTTTAATCATATCTTATATTAATATATCATTTTATTATTAACAACTTTTTATTTTATTTAATATATTATTTATTTAAACCGTGTAATACACGGGTTTACTAAAGCTAGTGAGTTATATTTGTTGTATTAAGTAATTTGGGCTAAATCTAATTAATCATTTAATTATCTATTAATCCTTGTGAGTTAGTTAAATTGAGTTTAAGCATGATTAGTTATAAGTCCCATGCACAGAATTATTAGTGTTTGGAATTGACTATAGATAGGATGTTAGGGTTGGATTTTTAGAGACATCAATTTGTATTTCAATAGAAAAGTTAATTGAACAAGAGAAAAACCCTCATCTTCTCCCTCCCTTTTGAAGTTCGACCACCACCCAAGGGGTTCCTACCATTATTGGCCACCGTGAAACACCACCACGCCTTCGCCACTTTCCGTAGAGGATAGTCGACTGACAGCCGCTGAGCCACAACCAACTAATTGACGTTACCCCCTTAGCTGATCGCCAATGCCGTAAAACAGCCTAGGGTTGTTGCATGTTTCGTTGTAATTTCATATTACTTGGTTTCTGGTCTCGTGTATTGTTTCATGACATAGGGTTTTCCAGTAAACGAATCATTTTTTAGTTTGTGAGAGGATTCACGAGTGAATTCGTAGATAAATCGAAAGAAAAATTCAAAGTGTTTTATTATGGATTCTTTGATCAAGAGGACTAGTGGCTCAGTTCGTTACCATCTTGTTGTCACCTACTTAATTATGATTGGTTTTTCTTTAGTTTTAAAATAGGATCATTAGAAAGAATTTTCATCTTGATTATAATCAAAATACTTATGCTATGGCTTATGTGTTTGACTTGTTCCGAAATCGTAAAAATGATAGGAAATTTTCAACAATACGAAGTCTTCGTCTATGTCATGTTCTTTTCTCAGTGGTAAACTACCATTATTGGCAAATTGCATTATTAGCAGCGACAATGTTGTCAACAACATGTAACCATCAACAATTATGACTCATCAACAATCTCTCTTTTTACCAAACAATAATGACTTATTAACAGTTTTTCTTTTCACCTATAAGCACCAACAAGTTGTAACTTTCTCTTTATCACAAGTAACTTACCAAACAATTTGGGTATTCAAGTTAAAGGGTGTTCACATATTTACTCAATTTAAAAATAAAATTTAAAGAAATACATGGTAGTTATATATTTTCGCATTTAAGTGGGTGTTTGGGATTGCTTATTTTGCACAAGTAACTTTTGAAAAGTTAATAAGTCAAAAAAGTATTTGGCAAACCCAAAATGAATTATCAAACTAACTTTTTATATAGGATAAAAAGAAGGTTTTAAAAATTAAGTAGAGAGTTATTTATTAACTTTTGAAAACTTCATTTAGTTTAATTTACTATTATACTCATTTACTAACTTCTATTAACTCCCCTCATTATAAAAGTATGTATCTTTTGATTATTTTATAATATTTTAGTTTATAAGCTAATGCAAACAATTTTTTAAAAACTTCTTTTAAAAATTCATAAGTTAATAAGTTATTTTTATCAAAAGTTTTTTTCAATCAAAATAAACAATCTCAAACATGTCCTAAAACATACAAAATTAAATACCTTCATAAAACATAAGTTTTCAACGTGTGACTTGAGAATAATAAAAATGTAGTACAACAAATTAAAGCAAAAACAAAACAAAATATCTACTTAGAAAAACACCATACACACAAATCATCCATATCCCCAACTTCCCCCTTAATTCTGTGTTAATCAACAATGGGAGCACTATCTCGATTCATAGCTCACATCTACACTCTCTTCTTATTATTCTTCACTGTCCTCTTGCTGGAGCTCGTGATCTTATTCCGCTCCGTCGCCGGAACCATCACTCCGGCCGACGACCGCCCGCTGACCACCGCACAGTACCTCAAATTGATCGACCAAAAACACCCTCGCAGCCGCTACAAATCCGCCGGACTAGACCCCAAAGAGTGCTCCGTTTGCCTCACCGTGCTAGAAGACGGTGATGAAGTTAGGCGATTAGAGTGCCACCACACGTTCCACAGGGGCTGTGTTGACAGGTGGCTGCAGCAGGATAGGGCCACGTGCCCTATCTGCCGGAGGCTGGTGCTGCCGGAGGCGATTGTGGTTAGGTACGGTGAACGTCGTCAGATGCAGCCGCATCGCCGCCGTAGGGAGGTTTACGGTGGTAGCGATGAGGAGCTGATTCTGTTGTTGACCTCTTTGCACGGTAATTACATGCGTCGATTTATGTGAATTTCGATCGATTTGATTTCATTTGATTGCATGTTGTTCGATTGTGATCGATTATAGTTTGAATTAAGTTAATCAGTTAGGTTAGCGGCTTAAGAATGCGTTTGAATATACACTAAATTGAAGGTTATCGTCTCCGGTGACCGATTACCTAATCTATGAATCCAAAATTAATGGCTTCCATGTGATGAATATGATTGAAGTTGGCTTCCTGCCTAACTGTACTTTAATGATTTTAATCTTGTTACATCTTAATCATCTTTTATTATAGTTACAACCACTGGCAGTGGTGTGCCATATTAGAGCTTGAATAAGTAGATTTAGATTAAAGTATAGTAAGATTGGATTAAGGTCGTTTGACAAGGGTATGCTTAAGGTGTATTTGTGTCTTAAAGGCTTAATTGTACTACTAATTTTGTAGAATTGTTTGTTGTTTTAAGATGTGACAACACTAGGAGTCCTTGCACCTATAAATCCCATTATCATTAAACTCTTTATACTTGTTGATGCTAGAGTCCTTCAACTAACAACAATAATTGAGGTGGATAAGCAATTGGGGCTCAAACTCACATCTTTAATAATACAAAGTAACACTCTCATGTCATATCATATTAGCTGTATCATATTAGCTTAAGTATCACTATATGTTTTTTACTAAGAAACCCGTGGAGTGTGTTTGCTACTGATGTTCTTATACAACAGTTGATGTTTTAATCATACCTTTCTCTTACAATACTAAATTACTAATAACCATCTTCTCATTAGAATAAGGGTTGTGCTAACGTCTCCCACCTCTCCATTTTAGTTGTTGTATCATCTCTTTAAGTTGTCGTAGCAGTAAAATTCTCTGTTAAAAAGATTCCTTTAATTTTATCGTTTTACAGAGGATATTGAAATTCAAGAGCTAGATGCCTAAATAAATATAAATTTTATCTTCTGTTCTGAATGTTTTAGCCTGCATTCATCTGTTCTATATATAAACTTTTATGCAAGTTGCCATATTGTGTGATATAAGATTTAAGAATTTCCGGATATTAAAATGTATGTTGTTAATCTGTGTAAAAGACAAAAGTTACATAGTTTAAGTACAGAATAATCAAATTTAAGCTTTTATAGTGTGCATTTAACTCTTTACAATAATACATTTTATTCAGTTATACTTTTAGTTTTGTTGAAAGTAAGGTGGTGTTATGATTTAAAAGAGGTTGTAATTTTATACAATTTCTAATAGAAAAAAAGTATGTAGACGGAATTTATGTGTATTACGAAAAGTCAGTTCTGTTTCCCAAAACACTCTTCTTCGTTGCCTTTAGCCACTCATCTCTTAGCGCTGCCCTGTTGTTGTAGCATCCATACCTATTGGTGGTGGTGGTGGTGCTGGTGGTTCGATAGGGAGAAGGGAGGTGAAAGGTGAGAGCACGCGTATGTGTGCTTCTTTTTGGTAGGAACTGTAGAGTGGCATGTGTTTACACCTAGTGGAATGTGGGGTTATGTGAGGTGGTTCAAACACTTTAAATGGTCTTGATGGTGTGGGATGGTGGGAACGGTGGTGACCGATGGTTAATGTAGTGGTGTGAGGTAGGGCTGGTCATGGCCCCCAAACTAGACCGGATCTGTATGTGACTGAACTGAATCAAACCATCAAGAAAGGAAAAGTCCAAGGACTAGACCGTTATACTCCGACTTTAGTTTGTCAGTAAAGTTAACCAGTCGTACCGTGACTGAATTCTTGAGTTCCATAGTATCATGTGGAGCATAATGTATCTTTTTGGTTGGTTGTGATAATGATAAACCATGATATATAACTTAAATCAAGCAGGTACCACATTCATACACATCAATGTGTCAAGTGTATGCAATAAAACTGTAATATGGTGTTTTCTATGTCATTACTAAAAAACCTTGAATGAATCTCCATTTGTTAGAAGCAGAAACCAAGGATAAATTTTATGGTCAAAGATCATACAAAATTATTTTAATCAGTAATTGTTTACGAGGATCAAATGAAAAGTACAATTCAGCACCATAAGATTTTAGCAATTGTTTAATGCAATCATACAAAAATAATATAGTTTTCCGATTAAAATAGCATGTCATTACTCATTAGTATCGACTTTGATGATCTCTCTTGTGACTATATAGACAATTTGTTGTCCCACCCACTATTCTAGATGTTGACGGTGAGTTTTACGTGTTTATTTTATAGAGCTCTTAGAAACTGAAGCATAAATATGCAACTTTTTGAAAATATTTAAAATAACTCACCAAGGATTTATATGTAAGTGGCAAGAAACCCTATGAATCTATGCATGATATGTTTAGAACTACAACTTTTGGTAGATTTTGATGTAGAGGATGAGAATGAATCAAGTGAGTATCCACATCATGCAAGATAAACATCCTAGAAGATACTAGCATTCAACGCAGTTTATGTTTAGAACAAGTTATCACAAAGAAACTTTTCTTTTGTCAATAAATGTATATGCAAGTTGTTGTGTAGAGCTTTCAACAAACCTTTAAAAACCTTTAATATTAATCGTTGAAATATTAAAAGTTCGTTCTTTCTTTGCTCACACTTGACCACACAATCTCTCTTATTTCTCTTAAAAGCACGACTTGTCTAAGGTGAAAGATTATTATCTTGTGGTTAACTAGACTTGAACCCAAGACATGTCATTTTTAGTTATCAAGAGTAATCAAAGCGATCCAAACGCAAATCCAACACCTTTGTCCCTCCTTTGTCATAAGCCACCATAAAGGCCTGATCGGTCTTTCTCTTGCAAATTGATGAAGATCTTCTGAAACACTTGGAAGCCCTATAGAAAGCACTATCATATCTCTCTAGAGTTTAATGCTTATTTAATTATCTAGCAACTTTTTATGTTCATAGGTGGAATTATCTAGCTGGATCTCTATGAACTTGTTTATTAGCTCGAGTTGAAGTTGATAACAAACATAAACTTAGACATTAGGTCCTACTCATAGCAAACTATTTTTATGGTTTTGAGTTAGAAGTTGATACATAATGGTGTTTTTTGTCATAATTCTTCGAACTCTCATTTTATTTTCTCGCTTCCCTTTTTCACTAGTAAATAGGTTTGCTTCTCGTTTTTTTTCTTCACCTAATAAATAAATAATGGTGTGGGTATTTATGGTCTGATTCAAGGATGTGAAGGCGTTTGAGTAATAACCCACTCGATACCATTAAGAAATAGAACACTGACTCGATGGATTTAGGGTAAAGGTTGGGTGAAGAGATGCAAGGAAAGAACTCTATAGTTGAGAGGATTTGAGAGTGTGTCTAGCTAAATGGGTTTGTTGTGAGTTCTGATCGGATGATACCGATCGAATGGAGGAATCAAAGGTTTTTCCGGTGAGATGTTTGAAAATGAGGGTGGAGGTGTGGTGATGATGCTAATAATAAGAGTAGCTCTTTGGAGAAGGATGAATAAAAAGATGCATGTGTGTGTTGTCTTGTGATTTCTAGGGAGTTGATGAGGTGGTGGGGTTTGCGGGACACGATTTTGATTACTTGTATGTTAGTATTACCCATGTGAAAATTGATGAAAAGGTTGTAAAAGAAAAGAAATGGTAAAAATAATTTTAACGATTTGTATGTTTGTGCTTCAATTAATTATATATTATTTTAAACAACTTGGTAAATAAAATCCACACTGAAGTATGTATAAAAAAAACAAGAGCATCGCAACAATATTTACAAAATCTTATACAATATCATATTTTAAAAGTTACAATCTCTCTACCATAATAAAATAATAAATGAGGGAGACACGTGACAACACAACATTTATCATCACCAAAATTTTTCCGCTTCTTTCCCTTATTTAATAATTAATTATAATATTATTTAATTTTTTTATAGACTAAAAAAACTTTTTGATAAATTAAAAAAGTTTTGTTTATGTTATTTATAAAGAAATAAATTTTTATAAAATAAGAAATTTTAAAATATTTTAAAATTGATGTTTTTAAAAAAGTAAAACATTTATAAATAAAAAATATCTATAATTGGGAGTTATAACAATGACGTTTTTTTACATGGTTTGTTTTGAATAAAATGTTTAGTTTTTTTAAACAAAAAAGGATAAAATGTTAATACTATTGTTTTATTACTTATATCCTTACTAATACGTAATTTTAATTATATATTATCTTAAATTATCATTTTATATTCAACAATATTTTATTCTATTTACTATTTTATTTATTTAACTCGTGTATTACATGTGTTATTAAAACTAGTGTAAAAATAAATAAATTACTAGCAAGACACGTGTTAAAAATGTGGTTGGGGCAAAGTAAAAGGAAAAATATAGATTTTAAATAGTAAGTCTATTTAAAGTTGAGAGTGTAATATTATATGACAAATTGTAACTTCAAAAATTTAAGCTCAACAAGCTTGTAAAGTATGTTGCTGATCCATTTGTAATATTTGATTTGATAAAGTGAATGCTAATTTGCGACTTTGTGAGTGTCCCCCGCCATCACAAATCAGTGAAATTACCATAATGAACCCTTGTAAATTCGAAAGGTCAAATTAAAATTTTTAAATGAGTTAATTTAATTTTACTTCGTGAGATTTGTTAAAAATAATTATTTTTTTCTAAAAAATTAAAAAAAATATTAATTTACTTTCAAAAGTTTTATAAATGGTTTTTATTTCAATCAAAAGTTTTATTAGTTAATTCAACTTTATCTAAAATAATAAAACTTTTCAAGTGATATTAAAACAATATATAAAACTTTTGAAGTTATATTAATATTTTTAATTTTTTAAAAAAATTGGTTAGTTTAGTCAAACTTTAGAAAGCAAAAGTAGAATTATATAAAAGATCATTTTGTCTAAATTCAACAGCAAATAATGAAGTAGATACCATCTATGAAAGCTAAAAGTGTATGAATGACTAAATAAATAAAATATTAATTACAAGTAAACTCGTAATCTACACCAAATGTTATTGAAGGCGTCGCAAGATACAAGTCCAAAAGAATAAACATGTAACTTCCTCTAGTTAGAATGTGCGACGTATTACTCACAGACGTCGCCATGAGCCCACCTGGCACCGTCCTACTATTCCATCGTGAAACACCATGAAATGAAGAGTGGTTGGTGTGAAAATCAAATATCAAAAGTAAAAAAATGATGTGTTGTTAGAATGTGACATATGTGCCCCTTAAAATTCAAAATAAAAGTGGACAAAATTCTCCGTATGTCATTAAATCGTATCTGAACATCACCTGCCATAATCCGTACTAATTTCAACTGTTGCCTAAGCCTTCCATGGATATCTACCTCCTATGATTTATGTTCATCATGGACTTTACACATTGCCACGCACTCAAACTTCAATATCACATACACTTTCTCTCTCTCTACTTGTTAACTATTTTTCCAAACTGTTGGTATCGCTTTCATCACCAAATGGAAGAAGAAAGAAGAGTCAAACTTCCATCAAAGTCAACCACCATGGTCAAACCCACCTTCAAAAAGGCCCAAGTTGTTTACTATGTTTCCAAGAATGGTCAGCTCGAGCACCCACACATCGTAGAAGTTACACATTTGGTTCACCACCAGCTTCGCCTCAAAGGTTCTTTACTTTTCTTATATGTTTTAGCTTTTGACTTTTGACATTTGACCTTTTTTTTTAAAAAAAAATTGTGATTTGTGTTTTGATTGATTATGTAGATGTGTTGGAGAGACTGAGTGCTTTGAGGGGTAGAGGAATGCCCTCTCTCTACTCTTGGTCTTGCAAAAGGTCATACCTTCAATCTTTCACTTTCATAGATTCATTCATTAATGAATTTACTTGTTGCTAATGTATTTTTTGTGTTTTCTTTTTTACCCTTGAAACTCTTTTTTTGTTTTTTTTTTTTTCAATTTAGAAAGATGGTGAGTTTTGGCGAAAAGACATGAGAAATAAGTGAATTGGTGTTTTGTTTAATAAATAAATTAATTAATGTTGTTTTTTTATGTATATATAATTAGGATGTACAAGAATGGATATGTGTGGAATGACTTGGGGGAGAATGATGTCATTTTCCCATCAGAAGGTCACGAGTATGTCCTCAAAGCTTCTCAGATTCTATTCCACTCACCAGGTTCTTCCTCTTCATCACTTTTGTTTTTTGGTTTTAGTTTTAGTGTTTTATTTCTCTTCGACTGACTATAGCAAAATATTAGAGAAAGCATATTTGTTAGGTTTATTGTAAGCATATTAGCCGTATTATATTTTTATAAATAGTTCATTAATAATAAAATAAACTCTTTTTTTAGTTATTTCATATGTACATGTGTGTGATGTTAAATAAGAAGAAATGAGATAGCGTAGAGTAAATACAAGAGAATGACATCTTTTTCTTTCAGTTTATGCTTTTTACTGCCAAGCTTTTATTAACTTCTGCGCGCTACGGTCTAAAGCCCAGAGGGTTTTTCTTTTCTTTTTTATCGTCGTTTATTTAAGCATATTTAATAATATTAAACTTTTGTACATTTCTGGGCTTTAGTTAATTGTTGTAGGAAATGTTAAAATGCAAATATATGGGTACAAAGTAAGAGATGAATTTTCATGTGAAAATGATTATACTTTGCATAATTAAATTACGAATGCTATTATTATCCCGTCATGATTGTCTACATGCATGATGTGTTTTTTAAACTATGAAAAACAAAATGCTTATAACACTTTATACACAAAACATAATTTGTGTTTTAAACTTCCATAATTCTTGCATATATATTATTTAGTAGTTTATTTAAATTTTATTTGTTACCCAATTATTGATCCTATAACTACATGAATCTTTATAACTTTGTTAAAACATAATAGTAACAAAATTTGAAATAAAAATAAATAAATTAGCCATAACTACTTTTTCATCATTTCTTGATTTATGCGTGTCATATAACATCTTTTCTGTATCGTTTCAATTTTATTGGATCTTATTAAAGGACGCTTAATCATAAAACAAGTATTATAATGGGACAAACTAATTGAAACTTTGCTTATATTATTTTACGTGTGTTGTTAGAGAAACACATGCATGTTAACGAGACTCAATTAACGGATGCACCAAAACGCAAGCCATTGACACCAAAACGACACAACGTTTTCAACGAAGATCAGGAACAATTAGACTTTGAAGAAAAAAGAATAAACTACACAAACACTCCATCAAGATGTTCAAAGGGTGTTCGTATCTCCACCACATTATCACCATCATCACCTCCACCAACACTCTCCACCACCTCCGCCGAAAGCAAGCGGTTTGAGGACGGCGATCCATACCCGACACTGAGTCGTAACTCGCTGCTGCTTCACTTGATGGCGTGCGGCGGCTCGATAGGGTTCAAAGGGAAATCTGATCATAATGTTGTGAATCAGCCACCAATGGCTACAGCTGCTAGGAAGAGCTGCGGTAGCTCCAGCAGTTTGCTTGTGAGGAAGGCTGCGGCGATGGCGGCGGCGGTGGAGGATGAGATATGCTGCATGTCGGAGAACCCGCGGTTCGGGAACATGCAGGCGGAAGAGAGGGAGTATTTCAGCGGGAGCATCGTGGAGACGATGAGCGGAGAAAGAGGTCATGTGGCACCCATGTTGAACAAGTCGTCTTCGTACACCGAAGAAAGGTTAATTTGCTTCTCGTTTTATACTCGTTTTATAAGTTTATACTCGTTTTATAAGTTACTTTTAATCAGGTTTGAATCTAAACGGTTTTTAAAAAATATTTAAGTTTTATCATCAACGTGTTAAGTTATCAAATAACCAAACGACTCTAGTCGTGTAATATGAACTTGTGGCAACGCATAAGTGAGCATAAGTGAGTCTACATGTGATATGTGTTACCAATAGTATTGCTTAAGTTACTATTAGAAAAATGAGATTAATGTAACTTTTTAAAAGCAACTTTTAAAATAGAGTTGTATTTGTAAACAAAAAAGTTGTATTTGTCATAAAAAAAAGTTACATTGTCTAACAAAAAATTTGTTTTATATCTAATGTAATTTAAAAATTTGTTTTATATCTAATGTAATTTCATTTAATGCAGCTTTTGATAAAAAGACTCTTTTAAGAACCTAATGCAACTTTTTAAGATCTAATGCTACATTATTACAAGTAAGCATTAGCTTCATTTTGTTGTAATTATTAATAGTGAAAAGTGTGAAACCTCATTATTTTTATGACTTTGTTCTAATTAGATTATACTTTATACATTTATTTAAAATAGCTTTCGTATATAATTTTGTAAAATCTTGATTTTTTTTGTGAACAACTGGTGATGATAGATTAGGGAAAGTATAATTAGAACAATTTCTTTAGTAATCAAATGATGTGGATAATAACAGTGGGATGTATAATTAATACATCCTATTTATTATTTTTTTCCCTATCTTCTCTTTACATACATGATATAGATAGATAAAAAGAGATAAAAATATTAGGATGTTTTAATAAAAAAAAATAAATGTTTATACAATCCAAGCCTAATATAATAACAATCAATGTTTTTTTATGGTAATAACAAAACAGATAGTTATTGTTTGAAGGTTAGCAGAGACCAAATTAGTGATAGATAATACATTATGGGTAGTGATATATGTGAAATGGTGTCAGGGGGTCGAAGACAACACTATCGATTGAACAAGAAGAAGAAGAAGAAATGAAGAGAGAGAAAACAATGGCAGGAAAATGTATTCCAAAGGGATTTGACATATCATGTATCCGTTGACTTTCTTTTTGACTATTTGTAACTTTTTCAGTTTTTACAACTTGGTGAAACTTTAAGACTTGATATGACGTCTTACATGGAGAACCCTATCCTATCCTATCTTATCCTGTCCGTTTGGAAATATCACCATTATTTTTCGGTTTTCAATTTGTATTGCTAGTTGAATATTTTTATTTTCAGTTATACGTTTATATATATGTTAAATGAAAATTTTAATTTTTTTATGCACCAAAAAAGTCCCATGTATTCATTATACACTAACGAGTTATCACGGTCTATTGTGATATAAAATTTGACTCCCTTTATGATTTTGAAAACCTTAAAGATTTGTTAGAAAAATTTCACATGCTAAAAAAAAAGACACACACGTGTGTATACATATGTACATATACTTGTCCATTTTGTAAGAGTATATATATTTGGTCGAACCAATTCGTACAATTTTATCTTTATATTTCCTATATTTAATAATCTTTATTCTTTAACACTTTCAGCCCTTGAAATGTATATGTATTTCTTTTGTACGTTAAAGCTTTGAAAATAACTATTATATCTCCCACCTCCCCACTTGTAAAATTTAATTAAGGGACTATTTTTATTAGAAATAATAGGTCTAAATCTAATATTCAGTCAAATTTATTTTGTATTGAATCTGATTAATTTTGATATGTGAACTATTTACGGTTAAAGGGTTGAAGAGATGAGCCAAAAAAGAATGGGCCAAAGTTGCAAGGAAAGACTAGAGAAAAATGGCTGGAGATTTTAATTGAATTTATTTTGTATGGTTTATTACTTTAGAGTATAGTGTTAAAGTTTTAGGAAAGTGTTAAGTTGTGATTGGTATATGTATATTGAGTTTCTTTAAGTATTAGCTTAGGAGCAAATCATTAGTGTAGTATAAATAGAGCTGTAGGATTATTGTAATTCTTGCGATTTTGTTCATAGTAAGATTGTCTCCTAATATCCTGTGTATTCTTGTGGTGTTGTTATTCTCGTACCATTTTTCGATTTTGTGCTGCTTTGAAGAGAAGACCTGCGCTAACAATTGGTATCATGGCTAGTCAGGATGTAACTTGTTTCCAAGAAGGAAGAATGTTGTTTGCTAGATCGGGTCACAAAATTACAGATTGATGGACTAGTGGTGAGAGTTTTGATGATCGGTGGACTGATCGGGGATTGGATCACGGTGTTGAAACGAGCTAGGGGGTACCGAAACAACATAGCTAGTTTTTAAATATTAACTTAGGGAGGAAGTCATTACTGTAGTATAAATAGAGGTGAAGAGATGTTATAATTCTTCTGGTTTTGTTTATAGTAAAATTGTTTTATAATTTTCTGTGTATTTTGGGCCATTTTTATTCTTGTATTGTTTTATTATTTTGCGTTGCTTTGGAGATGAGACATGTGCAAAAAGAATCTACTAAGTTTATTATATTCAATTAAAAGTGAAATTCTTTTTATATTAGTCTATTACTATTCACTAATTATACTACTACTAAATTTTAAAGTTCGGTGGACCTTTTTTCATTGTTTATTTCATTCAAAATTCATGTTATATTTTATGTTAAGCCTTATTAAGATAAAGTATTATAGTTTGGAGTGGTTATGACTTATGAATTTGAATTCACTATTCTTGGTTCAAATCCAAGGACCGTCAACTATTTTGGTTTTTGTTTCTTTACTTTTGATATTCATTTTCACTCTTTCCAATCAATTTTATTTTTATTGATTGATTGTTGTTTTAATATTAGATTTCTAGATATAGTATTTTTTTCTTCCTACTCACACATTTCTTTTACTTACTTAATCACGTTAATATCACTGTGGTAACGCGTATAGACTCATGTTAAATATAAAATGTTTTCGTGCTTAACTTAATATACGCTTTAAGACTGTATACGTTTTAACATACGTCTACGTTTTGACATAAGTTTTGTATGAAAACACGTTGAGTCAAATCTATCACGTTTTCATTTATTCTAAGTTTAGACGTAATTTTACTTCGGATATGATTCGTAATGAATGGAGGTCTATGTTTTGACATAAATTTTGTTTGGAAAATAGTCGGGCAAAATATAATACGTTTTCATTCAACAATTAAATTCGAGTCACTAACTCTACGTATTGACGTAAGTTTAGTTCAGAAATGACTCGGGTCGATTGTAGTCGATACTTTATTATGTCACGTACAATGTTACGTATGATGCCGCAACAACGTGAGGCAGGTAAAATATCTAGTTACCTCTTAAATATCATCTAAAAAATTTTCTATAACTTCTCAAACCTAATTAATGAAATTAGAAAAAAAGGGTCTTGTTGAAACTGAAACTAGATAGAAGATTTTCCAACTTGTATATTTACATTGAGAAAGAGCTTTTTAAGAAGGTTTGGATTATAGACACAATGAATCAACTTTAAAAAAATCAAAAACTCGTAGACAACAACTATAATATGTATCATTTTCTAATATTATCGTATTTTTATTGCTTTCTATGTTATTGTATTTTATTTGTGACATACCCGGTGAACTGAAAATTCCAACATCAAATTGAGATGCATTTGAGAACAAAAAAAAAAAAAGAAGAATCAAAAGGAAAAATTATTCTTGGGTCCACCCTGGGTTGAACATACCAAAACTCCAAAAGTTCTACAAAACATTAAACTAGCACACCTACACACTTAGGATGTTATGGTTGTTCTTTACCCTCAAATAACTTCATATTGATTTCTTTCGGAATTCCTCCCAAAACGCTCATAGGGTCGTTTGTGTTTCGATCTGATGCTTGACAGATGACAAGGATGAAAAAGACTATAAGAGGTTGTGTGATACAAAGTAGACCTGATAATTTTGATCCAATTGGGTACATTTGGGTTGATTTGGGTAGTAAAAATGAAGTAATGGATTACATTAGGTTAATCTATAATTTTAAGAGGGTCAAGTTGGGTAATTTTAAAACTAGGAAAAATGATCAACGGGTCAAGATGGGTCATTAAAAAAAAGGAAACGAGTCAAGATGGGTTGATTAAGTTTTCTCATAACCCATCTTTCTCCACCCCATCTTTCTCCAAAATCCACGCATAGTCTCATATCTAAGTGATAGCGATAAACATGTTGGATTGATCAACGGGCCAACTTCAGTTTACGGGTCACATGAGATGAACAGGTCGGCAACCGGGCGTCTTAAACTGGACCTCCATGATGGGGGGTAAAAGACCACAATATACATGCACAACCCACGTCCACCATCACCAAACAGTTTTACCTTTTTTTTTTTTTAATTTTATTTTATTACCATTTGCTTAAAATTTAATTTTAAATATGTATGTATAGTGTACGTTAAGGTATTAGAGTAATATTTAGTTATATTTTTTTTCTTTCATTAGAACATGCATGTGTGCACACTGCTTTGGGATTTATCTATGTATGAAATTGTTAATCAATGTGGTTTTTTGAGTTCTAAACCCATTTTGATCCGGATCATCCTGACCCAAACCCATCTTGAACTGAACCCATCTTGACCTAAACCCACCCATTTAACCCATTTTTAAATTAGTATATTCTGACGTGAACACATCCTAATCCGAACCTATTCTGACCTAACGCCCGACCCAACCCAACCTGCCCATTTTGCCAGGTATAATACAAAGGAAAGAGCAACCTATTACACAATCTATTTGAGCACTCTTATCTCTCTTCATTTCCATATTATGTTCTCTATTCCGTCGAGTTTTCTGTTGTCCCTAATTAAGCAAAAAGGTCGAACATTAACTTAGAAAAATAGGAGACCCAAAAAGTCTTCAAAATCTAGCTAGGCATGTAGGAAAATAATATATGATTAGATCCTATTAAACAAGCCTCGACCTCCGTGATATGAAGTACAAAGAATATATGAACAATTGCGAAGCACATCCCTTTCTAGCTAAGAAAAGTCAGGGCTTCAATAATGAGGGAAAACACAAGGACTTTGTAATATTATAAGGTCCTAATATAGAGACACTCACCCAGATAAATCGACACCCTCCTATATGCCGCGTATGGGTCCATACGCGGCGTATAGGGTCGAATACACTGAAAACGAGGAAAATTCAAGGGGGCTGTCAAAAAGCTATACGCCCCAAATAGCCCTATACGACCCCCCCTATACGACACATATAGGGCTATACGACGCGTATAGTGAATTTCGACACCGACTACGAGGAAAAATTCAGGGGCTGTCAGATGGCTATACGACACATATAGCCCTATACGACACATATAGCCTTATACGACCCTCCCCCCTATACGACGCGTATGGGGCTATACGACACGTATAGAAATTTTGGAGTGTTGATTTAAAATCATGGGGTGTCTATTAACGGGTCCCATATTATAACTTTATAAGCATATTTGTACGGTGGTACTATAGAAGTATTATAGACATTCCTTTGCATATCTCATTTGAAAAGCAACTATAATCTTATTTTTACTAAATTTGATTTAACTAGAAAAGATGTCGTGCATAAGGGTTTTCAGAAAAACTAATATCCGAAATTATCCGAAATTCAATCCGTATCCGAATAAACCGATCCAAATCCTTATTCGAATATTAATACTAGTGATGAAAAAAATAAGGACTCCCCCGGCCCATACTAATTTTCCCCCCTAATAGTAACATTATTATATGTTATGTCTTGAGTACACAAATCTAATAAATTTCTAGTTGTATAAGATTCAACATATTTTTACATAAACAATGTATAACGTATAGGCCGAGGGGTGTTCAAAAAATCCGATATCCGAAAATATCCAAAATCCGATCCGTATCCAAATCCGAATAAACCGATCCGAATTCTTATTCGGATATTCGGATCGGATCTCATCCGAATCCGAATTCCTTATTCGGATCGGATTTCTGATTTCATAATTTTTTTATTCGGATTATTCGGATATCCGATTAATCCAAATAAGAATTCAATTATGTTTTTAGCCCAATACTCATTAGCTAACTAACTATAATATTTTCAACTCGATATTAAAGAATATTACATTTTAGTCCTCTAATCCTAAACAATTATACAATAATCGATTGTTGTTCTAAATTAAAGATTATAATCTTCGGGTTTTATATAATTAGCTATTATGTTTCAATTTGGGTTCAAGTCAAATTTGTATTTTCAGATTTTATATCTTTTATTATGATTTTAAACTTATAAAATGTTAAAAATAAAAACTTTTGTTATTTAGTTTATTCGGATTATTCGGATAAATTCGGATTATTCCGATATATCCGAATCCGATCCGAATAAAATTCGGATATATTCGGATCGGATAGAGATATCCTTATTCGGATCGGAACGGATTTCGGATAGGGTCCTGAAATTTTCATATCCGAATAATCCGAATAATCCGTTATCCGATCCGATAAACACCCCTACGTATAGCAACATTGTTGTCCCTAATGATATAAGAATTTGAGTCATCCACTACAACCAAACGTTTTAGATACATATGCCTGAAAGATAGTATACGGTGTTGGATAACAATGAACTTCAAACATTAATTAATTTTTTGTTTCCATAGTAACTTAGAATTATGTTTTGGGATATTAAGTTGTTAATTTAAAATGAACATATATTATATACATCTACCAACACACTTAGTAAATCATCAAACATGAAAGACTAGTTTAATATGTCAAAGCTATGATCAAATATCCTGGGTGCAAAACCGTCACAAGAAGATGAAATGTTAAACTATATGTTGGAATTAAGAGAGATCTAAAAAAATTAAGAGAGATCTAAAAATAAAGTTTAGATCAAATGATTAACTTATATAACTGATGTTTTCAAGATAACTAAAAATGTCCTCCAACACAATAACTAGAAAATACAAACTAAATTTCATATTGGGTTTTCAACCAAATAATTTTAGACTAATGAAATTTTAATTTTGGTATAGTTGATGACGTGATCTACCAACTCGAGTATATCAATCAATTAAGATCTTACTTAGAAGATACAAAATATTGGATCGTATCAAAAGTACAACAAATCGTGGTTGCTTTGCTCATAATAATTAACTAGCAGCGGACCCGCGCGATGCGGCGGTGAGTCCAATTTACAACGCAGTATACAAACTAATTGCTATTATTCATTTCTAATATATACGTAGTTATTAGAAGGAACTGCTATTTTTCCAACAATAAACAAATATAAAAGGTCATGGTACATGAAGTTGATAATAATTACCTCACATGAAGCCAACCCAAAGATAAAACCATGCTTAAATGATTTAAACTTAAAAAAAGAACAAACAGCAGCGATGAAAATACGATTAAAACATGATATAAACATCAAATGCAAATGGCTTTATTTGCTTTCATTTAACTTCTTGGATGTTCAACGAAAAACAAAGCTACACCTTTATTAGTTAAATCTTGGTCTTAAAGTTACAACCTAATTAGCAATTTAAACATGAATCAGAATGATTAGTCAAAGCTGTGGCGGTTGCAATGAGCTTTAAATTTAAACTAACACTTATCTCATGTATTGTTTACTTTTCTAATTTTCTTGTATTTTCTAATTTATGATTTTGACTTAGAAGTTGATGATCAGATCAAAAGCCCTAAATAGCAGCTTTTGCTACTACTCTCTTGTCCGCCGACATAGCACAAAATCAATGGCCGCTCCTGAATACTTACCATCCGTTGGCTAACCAAAAGTGGTCATCACTATTGTCTTTGGTGCAACCATCACTGCAAAGTTTGAAAAGAAAACAATTTTTGCTGAAATTAGTTATCCAAACACCAAATTTAGTTGTTAGTTGTATCAACAAGCACAAAATTAACCAATTTTTAATAATCCTATTTCAAACAAAACATGTTTATCTAACAAGATTAAATAATTTTTAAAAATAAAAATCAAAGATCAATCATGCATACCTCTCATTTATCTTAGTCCTTATAAGCTGCTCTATCTCAGAATGCTCCGATGATGACAACTACCTTAACAAACTTTTAAGTATCCAAAATAACCGTACTAATACTTGATTCAAGATAATGAAAATCAAACTGAACAATGAAATGAGAAAGAACACAAATACATACATTTCTTAATCACAAACCCATAAACAAACTTCACAAAATTCAGGAATAATACAAACATTTGTAGACCTAAACCTCTAAACATATAGATTGGATGGTGATGATCAACAGTCAAAAGCTTACCAGAATTGCTTCCAAAATTCGTCATATAGAAATAGCATATGAAATGGTCAAGAAATAGAATCATAATCAGACAATTGCTTACTGGAACACTTGATTAACATGATGTTTGGATGTGTATTTTTAAAAGGGGACACCTTATACCAAATTAGGAGGACAAAATTACTAAGATTATATCATCATCGTGTTAATTCCTTCTATTGGCGGTAATCACATTCTAATGATACCTGCCTTTAAGCCTATAGTCAAGTACACGGGTCGAGGTAGGGTGTTTTCCGGGCAGGGTTTTGGGTTTTTCCATTAGACCCGAAATTTTGCTCACCCCTTGTAAGAAATAGAAGATCAACTATCTACATAAAATCATATGGCTCGCAGTTAAATCCATTGATCCCACAGCAACCGACAAAAAACATGTTATTATATAAAAAAGCAAATTGCAGCCTACAGAATTACAATTACATGCTACAACTTCCTTAATTGAAATACAAGTAAACCATGAAGCTTAACAAAGCTCACTTTAAAGGATTTTGGATCCATAAATTCCTGAGAGAGTTAATTCACTGCTAAAGCCAAGTTGCACTGAACATTAGAACTTCACAAACTGCAGTGTAAGAAAAGTCAGTATGAGAGTAGATAAAACAAAGAGCTACGATTAGAATTTTAAGTCAAACTAACAAAATTGACATTTTTAGTGAATTTTAAACGGTTGCATGTGAGGGCTTTATAAAAATCCTTTTGTTTTGCCAGCTTATGCAATCTGAATTATTATATTTGAACCTACATGGACCAGGAATGCAATTGAGGCTTGTACGAAACTCAATGTGAAAAGGTGTTCAAAGGACAAGTTATCATTTAATACTGTGAATATAATCAAAATGGTAAGGACTATAGGGACCATGTTATAAATAAGGTTTAAAACTCTTTTAGCGTGCCTTGGTCCAAGGATAAAACCAAATGAAGAAAATGTATTGTCAGCCACCTGGAGGAATTGTGAGCCACCATAACCTTCATTATACAAAAAATATATCTTCAAAGCCATATGAGCATTTATGTCTTTTGTAAACACTCCAGAACCAAATCATTTTGACCCGTTACTTAACCTGTCGTATTCACCATTTCAACTCTTAATTTAACCTGCTCGACCAACCACCCTAAGCATAAACTGACCCTTTTCATTCTTTTTCTCCCCCTTTCACCAACATCTTTATGCATTGAATTCAACAGAGCTTTCACCTAAAAACATATAATCCACCTAAAAACATATAATATCAAGAACAGGAACAGCCCAAGCTATATATGAATTATTAGTAAACCGTTTTATCCCAATAAACATATCACGCACGTCATCACTAATCCCCACCTTCTCATTAAGCTAAGAGCTGTTGACTGGATATTAATTTGGTAAAATATTGAAATTTTCTTTTTAACAAATAAAGAAACTTTAAACTAACATAGAACACCACTTGTAATAAGTTCCCCCAAAATACCGGCACAGAAATTAAAAGATATAGTAAATAATCGACTTCAGTTGAGATTGTAAAAATTATGATGTTCTAATTAGATCATATATTGAAGAAAAATGTAAGGAAACAAACCTGACTCATTGCGAACTTCAACAGCTTCTTCTTTGACTGCTGAATCTTTAGACTTTAGAATTAAAATAAAATCCATTTCCATGTTTTCAACTATAAATTAAAAAAAATTATATTAGAACCCAAATAATTAGAAAGCCCTTTGAATAGATAGAAATCTTATCTCAGTGAAGGAAATTAAGGTTTAGAAAAATCAAATTATTGAAAGTATTTATATTTGGAAGATATTAACACCCCAAAACCTCCATGCAAAACCCCCATGCAGCTGCATTAAAACTCAGTTTCATAAAACATTTAAGAACTTGCCCACAAGATTGGAACGGACCCTAAAATTTTGATCTCATGCAAACCAAATACATTGAATCGCAATGGAAATAAAGCCTTTATAATCGTAATAGTTACACAACATCAAACACAAAATTCATATGTTTTGTACCTTTGATTTCGATAAATGTTGTGCATTAGGAAGAGTGGTTGACTGGTTGTGGCTAGCTGCCTCGTCTCGAAAGCCATTAATCTGAGATTTGATGGAACAAGGCAGAAGAACTATTTCTCTCATTTATTCATTGAGATCCGAAAGTCAATTAAAATACATGAAGGACAACAAACTCTCCATAAAGTTCTGAGAAAAGGGATGGAGGGGTTTGACCAAGATAAATAAAACATAAAATAATAAAACATAAAATAATCATAAAACTTTATATTCCCCCTCAAGATGTAGCATGCAAATTTGCAATGCCAATCTTGCCAAGAAGGAAGCGTAGTTGCTGTGCAGTAAGCCCCTTAGTCAGTAGGTCCGCAATTTGTGTTTTGCTGCTGATATTCATCGGAATGACTTCCTTGGATTCGACTCTTTCACGCACAAAATAACAATCCATCTCAACATGCTTCGTCCGCTCGTGGAAAACAGGATTGTTGGCGATATGTCGAGCGGCTTGGTTGTCACAAAACAGAGGTGTAGGCAATGGACTATGAACTTTGAGCTCACTAAGTAACCAACGAACCCAAAGAACTTCACTAACGGTTGAAGCCATTGCCCTGTACTCGGCTTCAGCTGAAGAACGCGACACGACGGACTGTTTCTTGGTTCTCCAAGAAATAGGAGTTCCACCTAACAAGAGAAAATAGCCCGTGCGTGACCGTCTCGTGTATGGGCATCCCAACCAGTCCGAGTCACAATATGCGGTCAAGACGGGATCTCCTGCTCGAGAGAGAAGAATACCTTGGCCAGGTGTTGCCTTTAGGTAGCCAAGGACACGATTGGCCGCCTCCAAATGGTTTCTTCGCGGATCAGCTACGAACTGACTCAAAACATTAACAGAATAAGTGATGTCAGGTCGAGTGGCTTGAAGGTAAAGTAGTCGTCCAATTAAACGACGATATTGACTCGCATCCACTTGTGGCTCTCCTTCTCCTTTGTCTAGTTTCAAACCTTGTTCAATGGGGAATGAACTTGGTTTGCAACCTAGCTTTCCACTGTCATTTAAAATATCCAACGTATATTTACGTTGATTTAGAACCAACCCTTCACTTGTTTTTGACACTTCAATCCCGAGGAAGTATTTTAACGAACCAAGGTCTTTAATGCTGAATTCTTTGTCGAGTTGCTTCTTAGTCTCTTGAATTTTGATGAGGCTATTTCCAGTAATGATAACATCGTCTACGTAAATGAGAATGACAACCGTTGTACCATTTGATTCATAGATAAAGAGCGAATGGTCTGCTTTCGATTGTTTAAATTTCAAGCTTAGAAGAAAAGTGGTGAACTTATGATACCAATTGCGTGAAGCTTGTTTCAAACCGTACAAGGATTTTCTCAACCGGCAAACTCGAGTTTCATTCTCCTTTGCAAAGCCTTGAGGGATTTTCATGTAAACTTCCTCATCTAATTCTCCATGTAAAAACGCGTTGTTCACATCGAGTTGATGGATAAACCAATCTCTTTTCACCGCCACCGATAATAGCGTTCGAATAGTTACCAATTTTGCAACCGGTGCAAACGTGTCGTGATAGTCTATCCCTTCCATTTGTGTAAAGCCTTTTGCAACAAGACGGGCCTTGTACCTTTCAACTTCGCCATTTGGTTTGAATTTTATTTTGTATACCCACTTCGAATCTATAGCTCTTTTTCCTTCCGGCAGATTCTCTAACGACCAAGTTCCATTTTCTTCCAACGCTTTTATCTCCTTATGCATGGCTTCACGCCATCGAGCATCCTGTGCAGCTTGTTTAAAACACTTGGGCTCATCACTATCGGTGATGGCCACTAAGAAGGCTTTGTGGTTAGTGGAAAACTTGTCATAGGTAACTATTTCTCTCATTTATTCATTGAGATCCGAAAGTCAATTAAAATACATGAAGGACAACAAACTCTCCATAAAGTTCTGAGAAAAGGGATGGAGGGGTTTGACCAAGATAAATAAAACATAAAATAATAAAACATAAAATAATCATAAAACTTTATAATTAATTACTCTTAGGAAGACAGAAGTGAAGCGTTTCCCCTTGTTTGCGACTACAAATGTCTTCACCACCGGTTCCTATCTCTCATGGTCTCTACCGTCAGCGCCTTCCATATGCCGTAACCTTAAAGGCTAAATGTGGACATGGAAATGATCCAGCTGGCTCCTACCACCACCAGATCTCTCTCGCCGCCTCCACTGCCGTGCTCTCTTTTTCTTTCTCTCTCTCTCTCTCTACTGATTTGTAGATGTGTGTGTGAAACTGTTAATCGCTTTCAAAGAGAAATGGCTGAGCTAATATAGTATAGATACGACTAACTACTATGAGATAATAAAGGAGATTAATTAGACTTGGTTACAGACTTTGAATGTGTATTCGAATATATTCAAATAATAAGAATAATGTGTATTCGAATATATTCAAATAATAAGAATTGAATTTTAAGTTCAAGAGAAATTACTGAGTTTTTTGTTGGTGAAGTTTTAAATGACAATTATTTAGTTATTTTTTATAACATTAAATAGTTATACATAATAATCTAGATGTTGGTTTTAAATTTTGTTTACACTAAAATATTTAAAAAAAACTAAGTCGGTTGTACTATTACTTTTAGAATATTATAACATGTAGGTTAAAAATATAATTGAAAATATAAATAAAAGAAGAATATTTTATTTTTTATGTGAAAAATGGTAAGAATCCAAAAAAATCTCACAATTTGGTATATATAAAGGTATCAATATGTAAATATATTTGAATGTTCACGTTTTTAGCAGTGTTTAAATGACGTAAGTACCCTTACAAATTTAAGATTTTATGTTGTACCTTGTGCTTAAAAAGCACAAAACTCTTAAATTTCGTCGGAAACCCTCTTTCGTGCATTATAATATAGTATAGATAAAGAAACAAACAATTAGAATAAAGTGGCGGCAAATAAATGGTCACCAATTTGCGATGCAACCCTCTTTTGGATAACAAAACTGATCCTACTAAAAATAAAACTTTAAACTTTAAGGATTGATAAAATATTATATATGACCGGCTGAACTCTATGAGGCTAGAAAACCTAATGTATCAATAACAAAAGGAATAAACACTTATTAATTATCTAGACAAGTTTTCTTGTGTTTAGTCCCTTTGCCTGATTCCGTCTTCAATGCAGCCTAACCCGTAACAAAACTATTGTATATGAGCCCAATAAAGACACAACTGTAAGGTCCACACAAGCGTGTTCCCCCTACCCACCCAAATACAATATTGGCCGTAGCGTAGACCTCTTTTTAAGTAAACCTGTTAAAAAATTTACGCGACCTCCTTTTTAACGAAATTTTCTGCCCTTTTAAGAACAACACATAGAACACCTCTAACTAAATCATGCATGTATTGAAACCCAGGTAACTCCTTGCAATGGACTGCATGCTCGCCAAAAATATTCAAACAAGCCTTGCGACGAATTGAGCAAGCCTCATTAGCCGATATGTAAGGATAGCCTGGTACTCCAAAGCAAACATATGTTGGTCTAGTCCTTTAATGGGGATGACCATTAGGAAATCCTGAGCGTGTAGACACAAAAACACCGCCCTATAAAGAGAGGATAGATCAACTTTCACTCCTAAATTCTAGAGGATTCCATTAAATAGGACACTCGCCAAAGCATGTTAGGTTTTACGGGAGGATGTTTTGTTATTAAAGAAACCACTAAGATCGAAATTAGGAAATGACATGTCTAAACGATCCATCGCACACCCAAAATCATAATCAACCCCATCAATACTGCAATTTCGAAAAATACCACGACAACAAAAAAGTAAACTTTGTATTCCTCGTTAAAAATACTCTTTCCAATACATACAAAACTTCTTAGGAAGCGTTTGGTACATAGTAATGAGAGGTGGAATAAAATGAACCATTGTGAGTAAGTGAAAAAAAACATGTTTGGTTATTGAAGGTACTGGAATTAACCATTACATAAGTAATGCCATTCCATCTAATTCTATTCATCCATCCTCCCTTTTTTCATTCCATTCATTCTTTCATGCTTAGTCACCAATACCACCCACCCATCGTACCAACCACGGTCACCACCAACCACAACCACCCACCCATCGTAACAACCACCGCCACCACCAACCACCACCACCCACCATTGCCAACCACCATCACTACCAGCCACTAAGATCGGTTGTCACCGGCCAATATCACCCGCCCCCATTCACCACTACCAACCACCACAACTACCATCACCACCGGCCACCAAGATGGGTCTTCACCAGCTGCCACCACCAATCACCACCCACAACCACCACCATTAGTCACCACCACCATCAGCCACCATCATCACCGGACACCACCACCACCACCACAACCACGAGCTCCAGTAACTACTATCACCCGTCGGCCGCCACCACTACCACCACTAGTAACCATCGGCCACCACCACTAATTACCACTAACCACCACTAACGCCATAGCCACAACTACCACTACCACCACTAACACCACAACCACCATCGACACCATGTTCGCCACCACTGGCACCACACCCACCACCATCGTAGCTGCCGCCACCACCGGCAAACACCACCCCACCACCACCACCACCACCAATGTCCACTACTACCACTACATCCACTACCAATGGTCGTCGCTACCACCACCACCAGCTACCACCACAATTGGCCATCATTACCATAACAACTTTTGTATTCAATTTGTTCATATTTTTCTAGCTAATAAATAATATAAAGTAATGATTAATTCTATTGTCACATGATAATCAAATAAAATAATGAAATGTAATGATATATTTTATTTCTTTGTTCATTTTATTATCTTATCCTTTCTATTATTTCTTCTATTCCATTACCTCATACCAGAATAATCATTAATCTTTCTAGACACTCAAAATACAAATATGGTATGTGGAAAAGGGTTTAAAAGTGTCAATGCGACTAAACATAATGATCACAACACAAAAAATAAGAAATTGAGATAATGACCATTAGGCGGTCACTGAAGCAACTATTTGAAGCGCTGCCACTTTGGCAATCTGCCACTTCTGCATTGTATAGGTTTAGTGGTGTTATGAGTAGATAATAAGAGTATGTTTGATGCCTTACAAAACATAAACTATTAATAAGAGCATAGAGTGGTGTTGGTAATAAAACGTTCCTCAAACAAGAACCCCATCCCCCTATTTCGAAGGTTGAAAATTTTCACCAATTTGGCATTCAATTGTCGATCGTCTCACCAATACACTAACCCACTTTTTGACCTTGGCAACACGATAAAGCTTTTAATGAAATCAAATTTTCTAACCTCGATATATAAGTACAATTCAATAATTTTCACACTAATTTCTACTCTCTTTTAGGACTTGGTTAATATTCTAAAAAATCACTCCGAGTATTCCGGGTCGATGTTAGAATTTATGCTACAATGAAAACATGTAAAAGCACAACGTTGGAGATGACACTACCTCTTATAAGTTTTTATTTTATTAAAGTAATTATATATTATATATCTATATTAAAGATCAACTAAATGGATGGTAAAATTCGAAATCCATAGCCGTTCAATATAAGATCTACGATCACCATGGTACCTCACATAGCTTCTTCTCAAAGCCACCGGGTATCGT
Source organism: Flaveria robusta (assembly GCA_025506415.1). Taxonomy (NCBI): domain Eukaryota; kingdom Viridiplantae; phylum Streptophyta; class Magnoliopsida; order Asterales; family Asteraceae; genus Flaveria; species Flaveria robusta. Next base: position 16,412,221 of record CM046469.1, on the reverse strand, counting down.
CCTTGTTCTTTTTGCCGATGCCACCATCAACAATGCCAGAGAATAAGAGAGATGTGGCAATGGTTAGAATCTCCAATTAGTGAAATATTTATTTATATATATAAATGAAGGCTGTTAAACAGTTATGAAGTTTGCGTTGATCATGACCGTTGATTTCCACGTTCTTTTAATCTCATCCGTTTAAATTAAGCAGTTGTTAGGTTATTGTGGAGGTTACGGTGGTGGTTCCGATATTTCATCCCACGTCGCCTTCCTCCGCCCCACGTCGGAAATGCAACCTTCTCTCTCTCTCTCTCTCTTTTATTCACGCCTGATGTCTATTTGTCATCCTCTCCACCGATGACATTTCTCTCTTCTTCCCACAATTCTGAAGTTGGGGCTGATGAGATTAAAACTACGGGAATGAGATACTTTATTCACCAATCTTCTCTAGCGGTAGAAGAGATCGAGCGGCCACCGCCAGTCAATCGGCAGTCCCAATCCCCCAGTCAACCATCACAACCATCCAAATCGACTACCGAAGCGACCCAATCAGTCACCGTCGTTGTCCAATCTTTCTTTTTTGGTGGTACTTCTTCCAAATTTAGTCGAATTGGAGCAATTAATTATGGATTGAGGCTTATTGATGTTATCGGAGAGCCCATCAACCATGTTATTGCTTTGTTCATGCTCCGAGTTACTGAGTTAGTTGCAAGTTTCTACAAAGGTAAGCCTATTTGTTGGTTTATGCTTTTGTTTTTTGTTACTCTTATCAACTTCTAATGGTTTATTCACACCGATACACTTGTAAATTTGAAGCTGTTAGTAACCTTGGTCTTGAGGGACAGTTCAATTTCTTAAATCCGAAACAAGATTAAAGGTTTGAAGTTTCATCTTAATTGCTTTTTGAACATTTAGGAAGTCGATTTACATATAATTTTGTTGTATGATTACACCAATTAAGAAAATTTATCTTGAATTCTGTTACATGATTCCTTTCTTTCATTCTTCAATGGGTTTATTTTAGGGACGAGCATTTGGTACCCAGTACCGGTACCCAACTGATACCGAAAATATGTATAAGGTACCGGTATCGGTACTCGATTTTGTTACATTTCGGGATCGGTACTAACCGGTACCGGTACCGCTACTTTACCCAAAAGTCCCATATAGTCCCGCTAGTACCCGAATACGAATAAGTTATTTTGGAATTTGTATTTTGTCTTGTAATACTTTTCACCCCATCAACCACTATTCTATTTTGACTTTTGAGACTAATTATTATTATTTTTGTAATATCATTGTTTTTACTTCACTACAATGTCAAAAGATATAATATTTATGATTTTATTAGAAATGAATAGTGGACTAGTGTGTGCACTGAGTTAGTAGAAAATGAAGAAAGTAAAGAAACTATCATTTTATGTGGATGTTTTTCTAATAGTTTATTTTTGTTTAGTTATTATAAACTTTTGAAGGTATCGAGTACCAAACATGTACTGGGTAACGGGTACAAAAACAGGTACTGAGTACTGTAACCAAACATGCACCATGTAGCAAGCCTAAAAACAATGTTGTGGAGATAATGGGTACCAAAGAGGGTACTGAGTACCGAAATACCGGTACCGTACCGGTACCGTTACCTGTACCCATATACCAAATTCGGTACCGGTACCGGTATTCGTTTTTTATAAAATTCGGGACCGGGTACTTTCGGTAACGGTACCGGTTCGGTACAGGTACGGTACCGAGCTCATCCCTAGTTTATTTCATAACATTTTACAAAAATTATTTTTAGTGTTTCTATTGGTTTTGTAACTTCAAAGTTTAAAATTTTGTGATTTTACTTAACCATTCATCATGTTCTAACAGTATGCTTAGATACTTAGATTGCAGTCAAAGTTTCTATGTTCTTCATTGTTCTGTAACTTGAAATGTTAAAATTGTATAATTTAATTTTTAAGAAACATATATATGCTAACCATTCAATATATTATAACAGTATGGTTAGATTATAGAATGTATTATTACGTTCATGTATTATCCTATTAGATATTTATATTAGTGAAATATGTAAACTACTCAATCCTAAAATTCATTTACACTTTCGGTATATAAAGTTTGTAGTGATCTTTTACATATGCAATTTTAATATACTCCATTATTTATGTGAATATTGAACAAAGGAAGACCTACAAGATAGTTCTATAGATCTGTTCATCCAATTCAATAAATGTGGCAGTGTCATTAACCAACTCATGTTTGCCTTACCCTCTATTTTGAGCATTTCATTCTCTGAAAATATGTTCTAAATGGTACCTCCGTAAGAGTTAGGGTTCTTTACTTATTTATTTTCTGTCAAGTCCTTTGTATTTGGATAAGAATAATTTTGATTCTCCAGGTGGTATTTGAAGATGAGTTTGTAAAAACCCCAAAAAGATACTGTTGATGTCCAAAACTATTCAATTCAATCAAGTTTATTAAATTTCGTTGACTTTGTAGTGTGTATTGTTCAGTGTTTATTTTTTTTTCCAAATATGGTTCAGTTACACTTTTACTTTGATATTTTTTGCATTTTGGTATGAGTTTTTTCTTCTTCAAATGACGTAATCTCTGCCTCTTCTCTAATTTTTGTTTTGTTAGAACATGGCATAATTATTGAATACGTGTATGTCATATAAGGATGAATTTCAAAATCAAATGTTCTTATTCTTCTTCTTAGTTCTTATCTCTGTTATGACATCGTCATAATGCTCAAATTTTAGATTCAGATTTTATATTCACTTCTATATTTCATAAAATTGAATGCAAGTTGAAATTTTTTATTCAATTGTTTTAACAGAAGGATTTTGGTATAATTTGGGACATTCATGATGTGTTTCTAGATTAATGTTGCCTTTATGTGTGTACTTTTAGTTTGGTGTTTTTTTTTTGTTTAGCATCTTTTTTAGTTCTGTGAGTTCCATCACTTTTTTGGTGATGCAATATGTTAATCTTTTAATGTGGTTTTGTTCTATGTTTTATAATTTTCTAAAACTTTGGGTGAATCATAAAGACTGAAGTTGTAGGTTATTTCTTAAATCAAGGACATGATTGCAAGTTAACATGATTTATATGATGGAGAATTTTTGCTGGCATTTTGATCTGTGTCATAGCTGTTGTTCTATTAGATATGAGTGGTCAAGTAAAATCAGTCCCCAAGTTATAAGACGCAAGGGAATTTTGATCACACATGGATATTCAATATCGTAAGTGTTAGATGTTTTATACAAGCTATAGAGTTAATGTTCACTTCAAATAAGTGTATATGTTGGAATTTAAGAACTTTTGGCATATTTCTAGAATGTTTGAACAGTAGTTAGTCGATATATTTTGTTTGCTAGAGAATTTATATTTGAAATTCTTTTTAAGATAAATCATACATGTTAAAATGCGATGATTTTGACTCATCTATCCATTTTGACCTTACCTTTTCTTGTCCCCGCCAGGAAAAAAAAAAAAGATCCGGATAAGTCACTGAACAAGGCCTTGTGTTTATTACTTCGTTTTAGGCCTCTAAAATGATTAGGCCACCTTGATAATAAAGTTAAACACTAAGAAGAAGACATCCATACTTACGGTGCTTCTAAAGTTATAATTTTATGTTACTGACTTGAAGAGCAATTGGGCTCATGAAACATATTTATTTAGAATTGAAATAAAAGTAGTTAAGTTATAACAACATATGTTTCATATGTTATGTTGTAGGTTCATATCCCCAAAGGAACTAACCATCTCCACATCTCCCCATAGGTTAATATATATATTGAACCAATGTTGCTTAGTATTATATAAAGAGACGTATATTCATGAGATATAAACCATCATTCTTGGCAAGAACGTCGAATGTGTGACTAATAAATCAACTTATGGTGCTTTTGGGGCAATAATCTAGATAAGTTATGATGTCTGTTTGATTTGCTTTGAATTTAGTTTCAGTCATCTTGCCATGTTAAATGAGATATTATGTACGTAGAACCTTCTAACATCAAACTAAATTTTAATTGATGCATCTCTTTATGATCCTGACCACATTTACAGCCGTTATAAGTACATTTGAGATTTTAGAAGTTGACTTTAATTACAATTTTCAAAAGTACTTTTTCTACAAGTAAATTATGATTGTTCATTTAGTATTTGCTAGAATTTAAAAGGATTGCAATTTTATTATCTGCAAGGTGATACTACAGGTTTGAATAGCCAAGGGGTCATGGATATAAGTTCATCCATGAGTGTCTTGGATGTGAATGCAAGCTGGTCATTTCCAACGGTGGATGAAATGAGTGAGGAATCACCAACACGAGCAGGGGATGGTCTACAACTTGGAAATCAAGTTAAGTAATTTGGTAACTTTGAATATGGTAATAATTGCTACAAAAACTTAAGTCGGAATTTTATGCTTTGAGAATTTATCTTTCTTTTAGTTTTTTTTCTAATTTTGGCATGTGTTTACACTTTCTTTTGTAACAAATATCTTCACCTCTATAAATATTAGTAAATTTTCATGAAAGAGGTAAGTGTGGTTTCTGATCTATAGATTGAGTGACATGTATGCATATCTTCTGGTTTTGTATTGAAATAATTTATTGTTGCTCTTCATGCATACAGGTATGGGTTTTTGAAAAACAAGCACATTGTTCTTTATAATATTTTGATTCAACAGGTAATTTTCTCTATGTTTCTTTTCATCATTGTCAAAAAATACGTTTATAAACAAGAGAACAGGTCAATGCACATGGGAGAGGCATTGAGGAACACATCTTCATACATGGAGAGATTGAAGTTGAATAAAAGAAAGGAGAAATTGGCTAGAGTTGTGACAGGAAAGATGTGAGTAGAGTTGTGACAGGAAAGATGTGAGTCGAACAGTTATCTGATTTAAAAAATTTTCTATCACATGATGGAGCAAATAAATTCTGATTTGTTGGAGAATAAGCAACCTCAAAATGTTAGTGTTGATATTCAATGATTAGTTTATCTTGATATTAGTCGTAGATCTGAAAGCTTTTGATAATGTAATGATCTTTACTATTTCTTTATAAAGGATCATATGAAATCTTATGAAATTGGGAAAAAGACCAATCTTTTGTTCTTTTTGTAACCTATCACTACCTTTTGACATCTTCATGAACTCATGCATCCTATGTCACTAACTTGTACCTAACAGTTTTTCTTATTGCTAATGGTAACTGTATTGACTACCGGAAATGGCCTTGTGTATGTTGAATATGTTATTGTTTTCCTCTTAATCAGCCTATTTCTCTTACATTTTTTTCTCTATATATGTGTGTGTTGGTACACATAATATTAGTGCAAAATTGCCAAAGTTTATCATGATACAAACAAACATAGTTATTTTATTATGACAAAAGCAAAATTCAGAAAATCATCATCAATCATCTTTCTCTATGAGATTAGTTATTATTAACATTCAAAAATCGAATAATGGTTGTGTGGAACCTTAAAAGTCAACTTGTGACTTCATTTGAGGATCATTTGTTGTGTCATCTTGAATGTAACACCTAACAATACACACATCACAAATGATCAGGATCTAATCATTTTATATTAAGTTTAGACCCCAATGATCCATCAACGGATGGAGATGGTATGTTGCTCGATTCTTAATTTAGTTATACTCTCATGTAGTCATGTTGTTTGTTTGTATTTATGTGTTTGTTTTTTTTTTTAATTCATACTATGATTATATGAATGAGATTTTTGGATGTGTAGTTTTTCGTTTATCTTTTGAAAATCAGCATGACACGCTCATATATTTCAGTCATTTAATAGTTATTGATTATCATTGTCCTGTGCTTCTTTTAATGTAGTCGGTTGTCTTTATACTAAAAAGTTACATTAGTTTCAAACAAATGGTGTTTTTGTTTAAAAAGTTACATTAATTTCAAACCGGGTATCGTCCTTGTTCTTTTTGCCGATGCCACCATCAACAATGCCAGAGAATAAGAGAGATGTGGCAATGGTTAGAATCTCCAATTAGTGAAATATTATTTATTAATATTGTTTTGCAACGAATTTAGTAGTTACTTTAAAAAAAATAAAATGGTTTGGAGGAAATGGTAAGACCTTTCCCACTAGATGAGGAAAATATGGTAGATGGAATAAAATAAAATAATGAAGAGTGGTGATATGATGCTGATGTAGCATGTAGGGAAAATGTGAAGAGTGGTACTAAAAACGTTAAATCATAAAACACCAACATTTAAAACATATATACCTCTATTTTGAATACCGTTATCAAAATTATACTAATTAATAATACAATATCACACCCAAATTTGTTTTAACGACTATATATTATCCTATCTATCCTACTCCACTTAAATCTACACTATAATTAATTTATAAAAACTCATCGTGGGCGTGACTCGAACTCTTAATCACAAGTGGAGGTTCACCACTCTAACTCAAAATAACTTTATCATTTGACGCAACCTCCCACCACGAAGCCTTCTAGCCTAGTTTTCCACATGAAAGGTTGTGAATCGAGTCTCGCTTAGGATAAAAATGCTCTAAACCGAGCAAAGGGTTTTTCTATTTATGAGGTTTTCTCCTGAGGGGTTAGGATGTGGTTCCAAACTAATGAGAAACGAATAGATAAACTCAACCAAAATAACACTTATCATCTGAAACAAGATCCTAAAAGTATCTTTTAGAAAAAAAGGTTATTAGATTTTAATAATCCAAACTTTCATTTATTGTCCGAAATTAATCCCAACTTAAAAAATATTTATAGACACTTCTAACTTTAAGTTTAGTTTTTTTCAATGACCCCTAACTAACTGATAGTTAATCCCATTAGTCTTTTTTATTAAATGGGGTCAACTTTTAGTTATTTTTCCACTCTGTCGCCGCTCAGTCTCTATCAGGTCCATTTTTCGATGTCTAGCCTCCCTCATCACCATAAATTTAACTTCAACGAGTCAAGTGATTGATTTCAACTTTCTGCTTAGTGTTTGACCATATAAGTAGTTTAAGTTATAAAAAACTAATTTTGTTAACTCTATTTAGTAAGAGATCATTGAAGTAAAATAAATTTAAAATTAAAAGTGTTTATATATATTTTTTAAGTTAAAATTAATTCGACCAACAAATAAAATTGTGATTATTATAAAATTGTGATTATTAAAATGCAATAAAAAGAAATTCACCCAACCTCCAGCCACGGACCTAGAAGTGGTAGTATGTGATTATGAAAGGTGCATTTATTACTCTCTTTATTGCGTAGATCCGGCTTCGATGGGTGACACACTTGTTGTTCCATTAAGTATGCTCTTGCACATGACAAAGATGCCCAATTTTATATCCTGACTTTTGAGTACCAAGTGTGCAACTTAAGTTCTACAGACTCGAGAAAATAATTTCAGATTTTTTTTTAAAAAGTAGAAAAATATATTATCGGTAAATCGACTGCTTGGTTATGTTTTTGTTTGAGTGAATTTTATATTATTATGTGTAACAAATAATCGAACTAACCTAGCTAGCTCTCACTAGAACCAACGTTTTTGTTCTTTTACATTTTATAAATAATATATTATTATATATCAAAAAGATTTTATATTATGATTATATAATATTTATTATTTTTTTGCCGCCTCCTTGATTATAAACTTTCTTACGTTCAATGTATTTTTATATGGTTCATAATTCGTTTATTAGTTAAAATAAGACTGTATTAGCTCACTGGTCTTAAATTACGGAGCTTTTTTTATTACATAAGTGAGTTAACTAATCATTTAAAAAAAAAAATGCAAGTTATAAAAATCTGAAAACCATAACATTGCATTTTAAGAACCATCTCTGTGGTTTATTTTTTTGATTTTTTAAAATAACAAACAAACACTCATCTAATCTTATTTTAAAAGGTGAGAAACATCATATGAGATAATTCGATCAGTTAAAAATGGTTTCACACTATATGTGTTAGAACTTAGAAGATGTAATGTGGTTTCCTCCTCGTAATAAATGAAGCAAATGGCGTATGACTCGCGTTCATTGAATACCAATGTCTAGCACGTGATCAGATCTCACTTTGCTCATCATATCCAAATTCAACACTATTTAGTCTCCTCTATAAATATATTCCCACATAATCATCTCCATAATCAATCCTACACTCGTTTCATCATATATATCTTCAACTTCACCAACCCACAATGGCAAAACTGCTGGTCCTCTTCGCCCTCTGCCTCCTTCCGGCGCTTTCCACCGCCACCATCAACCCTGTCGCTCACCCGTTCCGTCTCAAAGGCCGCGTCTACTGCGACACTTGTCGTGCCGGATTCGAGACATCAGTCACCAAATACTTGGCAGGTATGTATATGCATATATCTTCTTCTTTTCATCATTTTTCTTTCTAGTTTTCATGCATTTTGTGAAGGTTAGTTTTGGTGAAACTTATAAGAGAAATTCGCTAAAATAAACATTTGTTAAAATAAAAAAAAGGAAAATAAACATTGGAGTTTTAGCAAAATTAGTCGGCTATAAGATAGTCCGGACACATGTCAAAAGCTTGTTCCTTCTTGTGTGGGACCAAGCCAGTCATTTGATCGGCTATGGGCTAGCTGACTTTAGCCAACCTGTCTTACGTGGCAACTTATGATTGGTGGAAATGAATTAAAGCGCGCTAACAACGCGAATGTTTAATTTTGTTTTTCATTTAAGTAGTTTTCCCAACTTAAGATATCCCTTTTGTGATTTGCAGGGGCTAAGGTTAGAGTTGAATGCAGAGACAGGGATTCATTGAACCTAAGGTACACCTTAGAGGCGATGACCGATGCGAGTGGAACCTACGAGATGGAAGTTAACTCGGATCATGGCGATCAGAAATGCGAGTGCACCCTTGTGAGCAGCCCGGACCCTGAATGTGACCAGCCCAACATTGGTCGTAACCGAGCCACCGTCATCCTTACCCGCAACAACGGCATGAACCTAGACGCTCGTTACGCTAATGCAATGGGTTTCTTGAAGAAAACACCCTTGGCTGGCTGCACCGAGCTCATCAGATCTTACTTTGCCGAGGACATCTAGTTTGATTGATATAGTTTTATTGGTTTTAAAGATATATGCATGGTAAAATGTCTCGTTTGCTGAATAATAATAACTCAACACAGTTTAGTGCGTGTTATATTGTCCCATTGATCTCAACGGTACAATCACATGTTGCTTAATTAGTTTCTCCTATATATTTGATTAACAAATTATGTCTGTGCTCTTCTACTTACAATCTATATTCGATCTGCATATTCATAAAGAATAATATGCTACTTTACGATTGATATCCAATAATCATCTAAAAACGCATGAAAAAATTAGAACGCGACATAATTAGCCATCTTAAGATGGAGCTCTTGGGGATGAACCTGGTCCATGGGTTACGATACTAAACTCTAAATACTATATTTCAATACTCCTCTGTAGTCAGAGCGTTAGATAATCAAAAGTTTGTTGTTTTAATAAAAAAAAAGTTTTTTTTTCTTTTCTGAGTCATTGACTTTTTAAAAAATTATTATTTTCATCTAATTTTGTTAACTTAGTTAATTGTGTTTATTAAGTTAGGAGCATTTAAGTCATTATACAAATCATTTAATCTAAGTTTTTATTTGTATAATGACTTAAATATCCTTAACTTAACAAACACAATTAACTAAATTAATGAAAAGTCAATGACCTATAAAAGAAAAAAAAATTGAATAAAAATGATAAAACATACAAAAATCAGTTATAAAAATGACAATTAACTCTTTTAACAAAAAACATTTCTACTTTTAAGTTGGTTCCAATCAATGTGATGTTTCTTTTGCCGACCTGCAATGTAGGATAAAATTCATTCCCTAGTTGGTTTTGAGAAAAGAAACGTTGGTGTGCAAAACTCGTCATGTTATTTTATATGGGAATGATGTAGAAACAATATATCATATTCTTGTGAACTATAACTCCTTGAAAGTGATTTGGAATTTAGTGCAAAGGTGGTGGAGGTGCTTGGTGGCGAATGTGGTTTCGGTATAACATCTTTTTGATTTCTCTTGGGAAGTTAATACTAATGTTACGTTAAAAAAAATTACCACTGTTATATTTTTGAGAACATTGTAGCATATGAAAATATCAAAATGAAAGTGTTTCAACAACAATTTTCGTTTCCTGGAATGAGTATTTGATGATGTTGTTGTGTATTCTTTTAACTAGGTAAAAGTTAAAGGAAAAATTCATTTATTAGATTGAAGAAAGTGATGTGATTTCAATGTAAGCTCCTTTTTATTGTAAATAATGATTCAATTCTCTAGCAACTTGCTATTGTGGTGGTTTTTTTTAATGTATGTTTTTTTGTTATCTGTCATAAAAAAAAAAAAAAAAAAAAAAAACCTTAATCCTTTCACCTGAAAATGATTTTAATACAATAAAATAAATTAAATAGGCGCTCTTAAGAATGTTTTTGTTTGACATTATTATCTAATCTCATGGCTACAATACCCAAAGATCCTCTCCTGTGTATGAGTGTATCTCCTACCGTTTGCATATTCTTGCTTTTTCTTTATTGTCCCTTTATCATCCTTATGATACTGACCCACACTGCAATCACTAAACCCTTGTTTCACACCCTTTATTGAAACTGATTTCAATCTTCACACCTTCATCGTCCCTTATTGTTCTTAATAATTACACACTTCACTCTTAGCAAATGCACATTCTCCTCCTGAATCTTTGTTCTTCATTCGCCATTCCAAGGATTTCTTGAAATATTATCATTTGGGTTTCTACTCATTTCTTGGATTCAACTGTTTTCTTGAGTAAATTGTCGATTCCACCAGGTGGGCTTGCTTTTGCTTCCTGAAAAACATAATCTTTAGGTTAAATTTGCTACATTTCAAGAATGGGGATATCACATTCAAAAGGAGAGAGGTGTGAAGCTTTGCGATTGTGCAAAGAAAGAAAGAAGTTCATAAAGAAAGCGATTGATTCAAGGTACGATTTTGCAGCAGCTCATCTTGCTTATGTTCAATCTCTTCGTGATATTGGAGCTGCCCTGAGAAGATTTGCAGAGGCTGAAGTGTTGTTAGATTCATCTTCCCCAACAGAAACTGACAAAACCCCTGCACATTCATCACACCCATCACCATCTCCACCACATCATGGTGGTGGTGGTGGTGGTGGTGGTGGTGATGGTGGTGGTGGTGGTGGTGGTGGTGGTGGTGGTGGTGGTGGTGGTGGTGATGGTAGTTCCCATGAGCTTCCTGTTTCAAGAGTAAGTTACATGAGGTCTGGGGGGGCTAATGCAGTGACTGTTAGTCTTAATCCATCTGTCATTGATATTAGTGCTAGGGTTTATGCAGATGATGTTGATTCTATGCCCTTTACAATGCCACCACCACCACCTCCCCCTGAATCAGCATCTTCTTGGGATTATTTTGATCCTACTGATGAAAGTGAGAGCTTTAGATTTGTGGGTCATGATGGGTTTCATGTGAATTTTGATGATATGAGTGTGCACAAACAGCTTAATGTTAAAGATTCTGACACGCATGAAGGATTCGTAACACCTCCCGAGCCTGCGAAGAAGGATCAAAATAGGCATGATAATGTTGTTAATGCGGTTGCTTCAAATAGTGAAGTAAGAGCAGTAGAATCTGATGATGGAGGTGATTCTGCTGCTGGAGCTTTGATATGCAGAACTTCTCAAACAGAATCGAATAAGGATAGTTGTTTGACTGAGGGAGAAAGGGAGGATCCTTCTGAGTTTATCACACATAGGGCTAAAGATTTTCTTTCCAGCATCAAAGAAATTGAGAGTCGGTTCTTTCGAGCATCTGAATCTGGTAAAGAAGTCTCAAGAATGCTTGAGGTAGATAAAACCCGGGTTGGCTGTTCAGAGTCTAAAGGTATGCAATGATTTCAATTGGATTTTGTTTTGTTTCCTTCAAATTCATATGCTTTCAAATGTTACTTATTTGCAAATGTCCAATATAGGTAGCTCAACAGCATCAACTTTGTTGCATTGTTGCAAAGGAAATACAACACTCGTTTCACATGGTAAATATCGTAGCTTTTGTTATCCTTGGTGTAGTATCAAGTAAAGGAAATTTTAACTATTTGTAGTGCAAACTAAATAGCATCTGTAATGGTAATTCTTATCTGAACTATGTTCTCGTAATAAATGTAGTGTAAAATTGCAAACCATGCCACTGCTTGTTAGAAGTTAAGTCAAAGATGTATGGAACTATGGATCATATCGGGACCTTGGGACGAAACTACATGGTCCTCTTGGTTTGCAAGTGCCCATCGAGTAACTTTTTGATTGTGTTTTCAAATATAACTATATAAGAAAAGAATAAGAAAATAAATTCTATTATTCTTGTGCATTCCATCAGCAAAAACAAAATGATATGGTAGTTGATATGCAGTGGGGAAATCTAGAATTTGTAACTTTGTAGACTCGTTGAGGAACAACAAACTTGCATGGGCATACAAGAAAATACTAACATAAATTGGTGAATGACTCTTATGGAACACACATTTTTCCTCTAGGACATGATATTGTTTGACCCTTAATCATAAAGTTTTAACAAATAGGTCCTTAACCTATAAGTCTTTAATTCATTTAACACTAAATCATACACTTTTATTAGATAAAATTTCAACAAGAACCCTATATCCTCTCTGTACAATGGAAACATCTTTAGGTATCCTACAACCTACCACATTAATTTTGTTTATATGTTAATTGTTGGATATCTTTTTTGTTGTTTTTCATGGAATTTGGATTCGGTATAACTGTTGTTTTCCTTTACTTCATTGTGTGTTTTCACTTATAGATGTGGCAAATATTATTACATGGAAAAGATCTACATCGTTACATTCATCATCTTCACGAAACCCTCTAGCGCCAACATCAAAAGATGTTAGTGATGATAGTGGAAGTGATTTCTTCGAAGAGTTTTGCATGATTGCGGGAAGCCATTCTTCAACTCTTGATAGACTGTATGCTTGGGAAAGGAAACTCTACGATGAAGTGAAGGTAGTCTCTTAACCTCCTTTCTTCGTTACACACATTTTTGTTTTTGAAGAAACGTTTGATACGGTGTTTGTCATTTGCGAAGAAATATATCACGGGATTGCCTTCTGGATCGGCTTCAAGAACTCATTTAAGACTACTGTAGAAAACATATGACTGATGATATAAATCTTAGTCTTGTAAATAACTTTCAAACCCACCTATTCCTAAATTCCTAATAAGTAGAAAATCAAAGACTTGCAATCAAGCTACTTAAGGCCTTAATAAGTTTAGGCTTTATGATTTCCCTATTTGAAGTCTCTTAGATTTTTATTTTATGCTAATGAATAAATTTAAGTGGCTAACTAGACATAGTCCATAGTTTAGCCCATTAGGCAAAATGCATTCTAAAAACATTAGTAGATGAATTCAATCGGGCTTGCTGATGTCAACTTCATTTTATTGTGTTATCTTCTCTTGAATTTTTTTATTATCTTGATCAAATCAGCTCGTGCTTAAAGTGCATGGACACTTGATGCAAAGCTTGCCATGTATTTCTTAATATTTTTGCTCGTTAGATTCACATCACTATACCTCACTTCCAATTCAAAATTGTGGGATTACTGAAGTCCCCATGATCCCCATCTAGCTAGGTAGTTAAAGGCTCGAGGGCTCGACGGACACTCAAGGCGCAAAGGGTGAGCCTGTGCCTAGGCAAGGCGCTTAAAAAGCGCACACCCAAGAAAAGCAAGGCGCACATCTGCCCAGGCCATATTTAGTTGTTTTCAGCTGATGTGGACTATTTTTTGGCTTGTTTATACCGGGTTTTGCTGATTCAGACCACTTGGAATCACTTTGGGCCGGTTCAGACCAGTGTTGCAAAAATCGGAACTAATCGCCGATTAATCGACGATTAATCGGGAATCGGCCCATCACCTAGGAATTTTTGGCTAAAAGGCCAATTAATCGCTAGGCGGTCAACGGAGGTCAAAATCGGACCTAGGCGGACCCTAGGCGGTCTTAATCGGCCAAAAACCTGTAATTCCGGCGAAATTCCGGTAGGGTTCCGGCGAGATTCCGGCGACCTTCGCCGGAAGGTCAGGCTAAAATCTGGAAATTCCGGCCAAATATGTTAATTTATATATAAAACTTAACTTTTTTATTAATTTTACATATGAAAATGTGTGTATTTATATATAAAACTGAAAATTATATATAAAAATCCCAATCCGATTAATCCCGATTACTCCCGATTAATCGCTAGTCCCTACCTCGCCGCCTGACTAGCACCTAGCGATTTTTACAACATTGGTTCAGACACATTTTTGCTGGCTCAAGCTGTTTTTTTTTTAATTTTTTTTGTTCAGTGCACCTTTGCGCCTTGCTAAGCTTGAGGCGGTTTTGACACCTTTAACTTCATAGTCATATAGTATTTGTTCACTTTGTATCATAGAGTGTCAAGTTCATTATGGAACCTCCACTTTCACTAACCCATCAAGCCAAATATTTTTAACATGATGCTATCCACTTTTAGTCCCCCAACCTTTTTACTAATCACAATATTTTCTATTTAACCCAACTTACACCTTGTTCCCTTGCTTAAGACCCCAAAAGTAACGATTTTGTTTTTATTGTAATTTGTGAGATGCCATTTTTTAGAGTTTTAAGAAGTGACTGAGTAGTATAGCGGAAGACTCCCTAGCACCAACTTGAATAGAGTGAAATGACCCCTATCGATATTAGTTGGGATTTCCAAGAAGAAAGTCGGGTGTCAATCACATATTCACACCTTTCTACCCTTCAACATGACATGTGCTTTCACCAACTGATAAACCTAAATAATTAATATGGAACATGTCGTGTGAAAATTTGACGGAACACACCATATGCTCCTTTTCATGAACATCATGTCCACCCTATGGAGACAACTTTTCGATAAACTTACTTTGAGGTGTGAAATTTGTTGAAAACATTTTAGGAATCAAAGAGAGAGGCCACATTCATTAAGATCTCAATGGTTTATTCTTCTTTCTGCTACGTTCTCCTCCGATATTTAGAATGCGTTTCTTTTCTCGGTACCCCCATTGTTGCCTCAAGATAAGTTCAACCATTAACATTACTAATTTACCACCACATTGTTGCCTCAAGATAAGTTCAACATTTAGCGCGGTTGCTTCCACTCAAATTGCAACCAAGACTTAAAATAATAATGGAACCAAGAACCGCACAAAATTAAACCAAATAAATACTTGGGTAGTTGGGTGTATTTTAATTTAAAAATAACCTAAAATAGTGTTGTTCAACTTAGAATAATGGTGTTCTGCAGGCCAGTGAATCTATCAGGAAGGTGTATGACAGAAAGTGTGACCAGCTTAGACACCAATTTGCAAAGGATCTCAAAACTCATGTGATGGATAAAACTCGAGCTTTAGTGAAAGATCTTCATTCAAGAATCATTGTTGCACTGCATACCGTTGATTCCATATCAAAACGGATTGAAAAAATGCGGGACCAAGAGTTGCAACCACAACTCTTGGAACTCATTCAAGGGTAAGAATCATTTTGTTACATCTTATTATTCGATTCTAATTATTGAATGTCACTTTCAAACCCTTGCAGATTAAACAGGATGTGGAAGGCGATGCTGGAGTGCCATCACGCGCAGTATATAACCATCTCATTAGCTTACCACTTGAAAAAATCAAAAAACGGAAATCATCAAGAAGAAACAAAGAAGCAGATTATGGATGAGCTCCAACACAAGATTGAATGCTTTGGTTTAAGCTTTACAGACATGGTCAACAGTCAAACTTGGTACGTCGAATCAATCAACAGTTGGCTCCAAAACTGCATCATTCAACCAAAAGAACGTTTTAAAAAACGACCCTTCTCTCCTCGAAGATACGTGGCCCCACCAATATTCGTTATTTGTCGGGATTGGACAGCTGGGATCCAAGCTTTACCATCTCAACAACTGAGCGACGCCATTAAAGCATTTTTATCTCATCTCCACGAGCATTCGGGTTTGAACTGCGAGGATAATAAAGGTGAAGAGACACAGAATGATGATGTGAAATTGCAGTCAATGCATGTGAGTTTGACTAAAGTTCTGGATGGGTTAACCAAGTTTTCTGAGTCTTCATTAAAGATGTATGAAGATATCAAGCAGAAGAGTGAGAGCGCGCAACACGCGTATTCTAATTACAGGCCGCCAGCAAGAGCTTTTAGCATATGAAATTCAACTTCAATGTATTTGTGAAGACTAGCATGTGTTTTGTGAAGTAATAGTAAACTTAGTCCAATCTTTAGCTTTCCTTTGTGAGCTAGTATTATGTTCTGTTGTATTACTATGGTTGCAAGTTAGAATTTGGGTTCTTTAAAACAACTAGACTACTGAATGATTATTCCATGTGTCATGTGGTCTTTTAATTTGTGTCAACATTTTCTTATTTTGATCATAATCACTTATATTATGATAAAGCGATCATCGCTTGTTGCCAAACGGATCGTTAAATGTTCAATTGTGTTCAGGATCTGGTAATCTAAAGCCTTGCTTCTTCTGGTTGGCTCGTATTAGCCTGTGTTTTATTACAGGTAATCATTCCCATGTTCCTTTAGTCTTTTCAACGGTACTTGTCGGATTGGTGCTATCTAATCCATTATGACGGTTCTTAATCACGTGCTTTGGTACTGTGCCGAAACCACAATCCTTGACCACGATGGTTTGTATTATTATGGGGTGTCACCCCTTCATAAGAAATATTATTATAGTAATAATCTTAAATGGTTAAAAAGAATGATCAAAAAGAACAATTCTGTTTCATAAAATCCTTATCAATCTATGAAATTCAGCAGTTAATCTAAATAGTTATGTAGATAAAATATTTACCATACAAGTTTTAACTCATAAAGTTTTAACTCATAAAAGAATATTTAATATCTTATCAATTAGGAAATAGATCTAAATGATCATTTTAGACCCAATAGTCAGCATCCTAATAACGTCCATGTGGACTTTAACGTGTGGAAACATAGTCTTTATCACGTTTTTATATATATATAAAAACAGTATAGAATAATAATCAAATTATCAAAAGTCTTAATGTTCAAACAAACCAATTATTTACAGGATATTTGAATTTCTTAGTTTCTCATATAGTTCTTATTTAATACCTAACAAAAATATAATGATATATATTCAAGGATTAAACCGTAAAACATGACCGTACTACATCTACCACACCTAACCCTATGCCACCTCAACTAATTTTTCAATTAGAAAAATAACCTAGTAAAAACACCTCACATTATAAATCAACATCACACAGTATAAACCTACAGTCCTTATACGCGTCGTATAGTATCAAATATACTGAAAAAACGAACAAAATTCAGGTGGGGCTGTCAGATGGCTATACGCCCAATATAGATCTATACGAACACCAATAAGACACATATAGGGCTATACGACGCCTATAGTAAATTTCTACATTGACTACGAGAAAAAATATAGAGGACTGTCGGAGGGGTTATACGCCCTATACGACCCACCTATATAACGTGTATAAAAATCTGGGGCATTGATTTATAATTCGTGGTGTCTCAATAACCAGACTATAAAAAAAATATTTGCTATAGAATAAAAAAAGTAATTGTAAGGACACATAAGCATCTATTAGTTTCTTATTATTATTTTTTTGTAATGTGTGCCAAATGCAAGAACCCAAAGAAAATACAGGAAAAAGAATATGAAAGAAAATAAACGCAAGAACCGTGTGATCCTTGTGCTATTTATTGCCATTATTATTTGAGTTGAACTTGTAACTCAAAACACAAAAACAGAGAGCAAGGAAGAAGAACTACAATCCAATGGCGACATTTAAGCTACCATCAACTGTACCTTCTCCTTATGAAGACTCTGAGCAACTTCGAAAAGCTTTTGCAGGTGATCATTGTTTTAAATTTCCTCTTAAACCCATTTCAATTTTGTTCATTTTTAATTTGTTTCAGATCTATGTTGTTTTTGTCTCCGATCATCTCGATTATATCTTTCATTCTGTTTATTTGTATGTTTTCTTGTTGATCCTTGAATCCATTAACAGCCCCATCTCAGTCAACGTTTTTGTGACGATCATTTTGCTTCCATTGATTTGTGTTTGATCAGATTAAAGATTTGGTCACTCTTGAAGGAAATGTGGTTTATTTAATCAATTCTTGCATCCCCTTTTTAGAAGATGAATTGCATCAAATCTGTATGATAAGTTAGTTCATAAGAAGTTTTGGTCTCACATTATACAGGTTCTGAAACTTGGGTGACAGATAGTAGTTCAATTGATAGACTTGATAATCAGGGATCAGTGTCAATTCATCTTACAATTGGATCATTTGTGATTGAAAAAGTTATTTGAAGTTAGTCAGCTTGCTTCTTGATTTCTGTAAAGATGTTTCTAAGAATATGAATAAAGATAGGACATGTGATGATAAGCAATTAGATTGTGAAGTATAAGAGTTGTGGTTGTTTACTGTAAATAAGGAGAGAAATTTCCAGAACAGAAAATGTGATGTACATAATGAGAGTTCTTAATCATGGAGTTTATCTTCTTATCTGCATTAGCCGAGCTTCTCTTGTACTTCGGACTCAAATACATTTAGTTAGTGTTTCTGAAACATGGTTGGTTGATCGACAAATAACAATTCAAGTAGATTTGTTTTTTCTTTTTTAAGTTTTCTTCATAAGATCAAGCCTAGAGCAAGATTCATAATCTACATAAATTTCAATTTTATGATTTTTCATTTCTGTAGTGAGTATCAATCATTCTTATTGTGCATGATTGCATAATGAAAAGATTCCCGGTCATTTTATGTAACTTTGTATTATATAGCTCAAGAATGCCATTAGTGGCATTTGAGCATTTCACCTCTTGTCAACCTAATTTATTAAAACAATGAATTTACATCACATTTGATTGACATGGAGTTTAATTGATTATAGGTTGGGGAACCAACGAGGAATTGATCATTAAGATTCTTGCCCATAGAGATGGAGCTCAGCGCAAAAAGATTCAAGAGGCATATTTTGAAACATATGGTGAAGACCTTCTCAAAGATTTGGACTCTGAGCTTTCAAGTGATTTTCAGGTTACTTCGAGTCTAGCTTTCTTTTTTGATATGTTACCAAAAGACCTACTTTACAACCTCTAGTTTAGTATGAATTCAACTTATGGATATATATTGCTTCTTATAAACAGCGGGCAGTGATGTTGTGGACACTAGAGCCAGCTGAGCGTGATGCATATTTAGTTAACGAAGCAACAAAGAGACTGAGTGCAAGCAATTGGGTAATTATGGAGGTTGCATGCACCAGATCTTCTCACCAATTGCTTTCTGCAAGGAAAGCATATCATGCTAAATACAAGAAGTCCATGGAGGAAGATATTGCACATCACACATCCGGAGATTTCCGAAAGGTATAATTAGAGATTTCAACACCAAAAAATGCTGAATCATGCACTGATTTATGGATATTTGCTTTGGCTTGTGATTTACCTCAAATGGGTCATATGGGTAAATTTAGCTAAAAGGGTCAAGAAGTGTTTACATGGCGATTTATGCAGCTAATTTTTTTTTTCACCCTGCAGCTTTTAGTTCCTCTTGTGAGCGCCTTCAGGTACGAGGGAGATGAGATAAATATGACGTTAGCCAAATCAGAGGCTAAAATACTCCATCAGAAGATCTGTGACAAAGCTTACAATGATGATGAGCTGATCAGGATTCTTACAACTAGGAGCAAACCTCAGCTCAATGCAACATTTAACCACTACAATGATCATATTGGTAACGCCATCACCAAGGTATTATGTAACCCAATCCAACCCATTGTAAAATAGTCTGTTCATCTTGTCACTCTTTATGGGTTGCTATCATTTTAACCTCTTGACCCAAAAATTTGAACTTTTATACCCCGCGAGCTGTATATGAATGTATTCATCAACTTCACAGGACTTGAAAGCTGATGCAGAAGACGAATATTTAAAACTTTTGAGGGCAACCATCAAGTGCTTGACTGTTCCTGAGAAGTATTATGAGAAGGCTCTTCGATTGGCAATCAATAAACTTGGAACAGACGAAAAGGCTCTGACACGTGTTGTCGTAACACGTGCAGAGGTTGATCTGCAGCGTATTGCTGAAGAATACCAGCGAAGGAACAGCGTGCCTTTGGATCGTGCAATTGCAGGCGACACGTCTGGAGATTATGAGAGAATGCTTCTTGCACTGATGGGCCATGGTGATGCTTGAGGATCTTGTTCTTTTACTTAAACCTTCAATGAATGAGCTTGCAGGGTTTGGTCTATTATGTATGTGAGTTTGTTTGCTGTTTAAGTTTCATGGGAGTTTGTGTTTATGTTTGCTGTTTAACTTAAAACTTAATAAGTTATATAAATAAATCATATGCCCTATCATCATGCTACACACCGATATTGATCAAAAACAACAAAGGGAACCCATTTAACAACCGCAGCCATTCATCAAACTTTAGAATTTATATATTGATAATTAGAAAATGATAAATATGTTATATATATTAATTGGTTGGTATTAACAGTAGTACAGTTCGTGCTTTTTACATTTATATTCTATCAATTGGTTGGATTTATTGGTTGGTATTAAAGTTCGTACTTTATAAACACTTTCACTGAAACTTTGATATTTAAATAATATATTTTTTTCTTTTACTCTAATCAAACAGTAAGTACTCATGACACGTGTCACCATTACATTCATATTAATCAAAAAAATTCCAGTTTCTTTATCCTATTAATTTACTAAATTAATCACTAATAACTTTATTTAATTATTTTTTAGATTAAAAATAGTTTTTAATAAATTAAGCAAGAAATTTTTTTATTAATGTTATTTAAAAGAAATAATTTTTTTTCTAAAATATCAAACTTTTTAAATACGAAATATTTTAAAGTTGGTGCTTTTAAAAATTAAAAATTTTATAAACAAAAAATAATTAATATTGGGAGTTATAGTTAAGAACTTTTTAAAAATGATATTTTTTTAAAACGGTTTGTTTTAAAAAAAATGTTTAATTTATTTTTTGGAAAAGCAAAAAAAAGCTTAAAAACAAAAGTTTAAAAAGCTAATATCATTTTTTTATCACTTATAGTCATTACTCATATGTAATTTTAATTGTATTTTATCTTATAATATTATTTTATACTTAATAAATTTTATTTTATTTATTCAATACGTGTAATACATGGATTTGCTAAAGCTAGTATTGTTATAAAATAATCATAACTATAGATATTATTATCAATTTACTCCTACTACTTATGAGGTAGAGTTTTAGTTTCATGTTGAAGACTATAAATATAGTGCAATGTATATATTTGTACTTACTCTAATATGAATGAAATAAGGTTTCTCTTGTACTTTACTCATTAGAAAACACTCTCAGCCCACTATCATCACTTCATAATGCTCTGCATTCCTACTCTTCCAAATGTGTGCATCCAAAAACAAATTCTTAAAGATGAATGGCTCACATTTAGGGGCGTATCTATTAAGGGGTGAGGGGTAGCCTCCGCTACCCCTCAACTTTTTAAGCGTAGTGTAAAAAAAAAATTTTTTTACGTTTTTATGTAAAAGAAAATTTTTTAAGGTTTACGTTACCCCTGAGAAAATATTATGTTACCCCTGAGAAAATATTACGTTACCCCTAAAATATTTTAAAATCAAAACTTTATAGAAAATTTTAAATTTTATTAAAAGTAGTCTAATATTTTATAAAAATATTACCTTTTATAAAAATATTATAACAAACTAACCCAATTACCAAAATACCCATTCAAAGCCCCAATGTTAATTAAACCCAAAATTTTCTTTAGCCCAATTAATTTTTAAAAGCCCAAATTGTTATAAAACATAAAAACCCAATTATTTACAATTATAAAACATAAAAATCCAACTAAATACCAAAATGCCCCCCCCCCCCAAAACCAAAAAAAAACCCCATATGCGCTGCTGGTCGTTGCTGCTGCTGCTCGCCGCCACTGCTCCTCCTTGCCGCCGCTGCTCCTCGCCGCCGCCGCCGCTCCTCACCCTGCTCCGTGCTGACATGCTGCTTGAATCTTGATTGCTTTGAAGTAGAAGGTATTTTTTTTATTTTCTAGGTTTAAGTGTTATTTATAATATTTCAAGAGTTGGATATTGATTAATTGTTATTTAATTTAATTTTTAGTGTTTATTGACAATTAAGGATTTGTATTGACAATTAAAGATTTGTAATGTTATTATGAATTTGATTTAGTTTTTAGGTTTTATTGGTAATTAGGAGATTGATTAATGATTAATGAATTTGTAATGTTATTTGGAAGATGAAATTAGAGATTTGCAGATGTATTTGATTTAAAATTTTATGAATTTGAATTGTGTTATTTGGTTAATAACTAACTAAACAACTAACAAACCCAAAATACCAAATAACATTAATAACTTAATAAGTTAATAACTAAACAAATAACACGATCAAAATTATAATAAGCCCAAACTTTAAATAACTAAACAACTAACAAACCCAAAATACCAAATAACATTTTATAAAAACATTAATAAGTTAATAACTAACAAACCCAAAATATCAAATAACATGACCAAAATTATAATAAGCCCAAAATTTAAATAACTTAAAAACCTAATAAGTTTACAAGCTCAAATACTCATTACCCAAACTAAACAACTTAAAAAAAATAACTAATTATACCCATAACCGTCACCGCCTCACCCTGTCGCCGATCACCCAACAACCTTTGTCCCTATCGCCAACCAACCATCACCAGACCAGAGTTGACCGCCCCCTGCTGTCCGCCGTTCTGTTGCGGCGGTAGTATTTATATAAATGTAAGGTAAAAAAAAAATTTACGTTACCCCTGAATTTTTCTTCTAGATCCGCCACTGCTCACATTCATCTAGTTTCACTAAATCAAAAACCCAAATCAACGTCGCCAAGGATGGAGATATGTGATGGTGGTGTTAAATCAATCCCGACGACTCAACACCAAAAATCAATACTCCTCTTCTATGCTCTTCAAAATACATGATATTCTGGCAAAAAACCGATATGTATCCTCTCCTAAATTTTACACCTCTCATTGGATTCAAAATCAAGAATTGGAATACTATTTTGATCATTTTACATACCCTTAAAAAACTTTAATATAAGTTAGCATCAGAAGTTTAGAACCCAAACTTGCACAAAATGTAACTAGTGTTGAAAAAACCAATTGGATCAACCTGAAAATATATGCAAACACACATATTTGAAGTAACATACTTTAACTATTTTTTTATTATTGAACTCAACCTCTAAAACCAAATACAAAACCCTATAGTTATAGTAGACATAAACTAATCATAATCCAACTCAAATACTATTTAAATAATCGACTAGATAAACTAATAATTATCTATTCCAAATAACTAGATAATTCCTAATTACTTTGTTCAAATTAAACCTTCAATTATAAACATATCAAGATTATATCCTTCATTCACCCCCCTTAATCTTGATATTCACCTTCACCTCTCATTTATGTTTGCAACTGTTCATCTCCGCAATCTCTTCGGGACCCCGACCTTAACCCCAGCCAAGTCTAGATCTTCTCGGTTTGAACCCCTACTTTCGATAACAATTAATTTGGATCAAAGCCTGCGTCTTTGACTTCTACTTCTTCCCGGATCGTTCAAGCCACTTGCTCACCGACCTACGACTGAAAAAACTAGCCCCTTGCTTTTCTGATTTTACCCAACTGCTAAACGAAAATCTACCACCACGTTGTTTCGTTTCCCGCGCCTCCTGTCGGATTACTCCTGCCAAAAGAGAATCACCCATTCTTTTCCTTGGCAAGGAAGAAAAGTCCACTGTTGATCCTATACTTTAAAAACTTTTAATTTATAAACAAACCAGGTTAACTACTTGATCGATCACATCTGCTAACATTTAATTCATCAACTTGCTTCTAACTTGCTACCATGATGACCACCACTCAAATCCTTTTTGCCCCTTGTTTTGTTGGTAACCCTTTTTCCTTCTCTTTCTTCTTCTTCTTCTTCTTCTTCTTCTTTTTCCGGCTACGATAATCGATAATAACTAATAGACGAATAAACTTACTTGTTGATTCTTTCATTGTCTTTGTCTCTCTTGGTCGAGTTCGGATGCTATCTCTCCTTGATAGTTGGATCAGTTTCTTCTCCGCCTTTGAATTCTGATCGATTCTACACAGGTCATGATCTTTAGCTCTGATACCAATTGTTGGAAAAATCAATTGGATCAACCCGAAAATATATGCAAACACACATATTTGAAGTAACATACATAAACTTTTAAACTTAGACCCTAATAATATTACTACGGTCAAACCATAATCCATATTTATGTAAATAATTCTCTATTTTAAGTTTGGTGTATTAGTTGCTTTGAAGCACATGTCTGATATAGCCAGGTCCTTGTTGATTGGATTTTTTTTCCTTTCTTCTTTTTGTAATTAATCAATTGAAGAGTCTTATAACAAGTTAAAAGTCCAAAAGGCAATTATTTTACTTTAAAACTTTACGTCCTTTTTACTGAATAAAATAATGATTAAAGGGTGTTCGTATCCCCATATGGATTCGGATAGCCTATACATTTATAAATTCGAATCTTGGAAGAGAAGTGGGGCATTTGGCTAGGATTTACTTCAACTATTATTATGACTTGTAATAACATTTTCTGGGTGGGTACAATTTATTATTTATGAAAGAACACATGTAATTGGGCTATGCTTCGTCACAAATATATAAAAATAGATGAAAAATCAGTGGATTAAAGCAGTTCAAAATAATGAATTTAATCATTTACATTTGTTTTATTTAAAAATTATTTATTAATATTTTAATGAAAATATTACTTTCTGAACATAATTATAGAAACGATATATGATTAATCTGTAAGTATATAAAGAGATAATAGAATAGATAAAACTGTTGGCTTCAATGCCCACCAAGTTTCTTTAACTTTGGTCTCTTTAAATAGATCAATAGATCAATGTCAATGTTATACAACCTTCTGTTCAAGAGGGTATATCGTAGCTAGCTTCTTTTTAATAAGTTAGAGATCAAGTATATTGATTTCTCTCCTGTACAATATGAAAGGAATCACCACTCAACCTTTTCACATCTAAGAAATTAATGATCACCACTTGTATCTTCACGCTAATCTAGTTGTTGATCATATCTATTTTTCTCACTAAATATTATATTAATTATGTTAGTGGGTTTTTGTCACGCATTGTGTCTGCTAGGATCTGAATAAAAGTTATATACAAACATAATAGAAATAAATAAGTCGCAAATGTATATCCAAATTTAAAAAAAAAAAAGTTACTTTATTGAAAAGAATTAAAAAAATATATTATATTCAACTCGAATCAGTTTTAAATAAAGTTTATATCGAAATATAAATAAAAACAATTATAATAATAGCAAAACATTAGATTTAAAAAGGTATATAATTATATTTAGGGAGTTTGATAAACCAACTTTGCTTTCATAACTTGTAACTTTATATTTCTGCGTTAATATGCATCTCATGTGCGCTTTTTGTAAGTAGTGGTGATATAATAGAATAGAACGTACATAAAGCTAGCTAGGCTTTTATAATGGCTTTTGAAATGTGTTAAGAGTTTACTTTATCTATTCTTTTTGTGAAGCTAAAATCTTAAAAGATCTCTTGGTGATCTCCAAAGATTGTTATGATAAAACAATGGAGTCTCAAAATCTTTCAAGCATCTTTACAACACATTAGGCATTCAATCACATGAGCTTTAGTTGGGGTCGGTTGATTTTATCTACTTTAATATTAGATTTTGGGTTATCCAATATCTATATATAAATACCGCACCCATCATTCTGCACACAATATCACCCAAAACAATTATCACCACTCTCTCTTTCTCTCATCAATTCAAACATAATAACACATTCAAAACATACAAAAATGGATGCACTGAAAGATTTATCATCTCTTCATTGTGAATTGAAGATCATGAATGCTAAAAACATCCAACTTACCAACTCTAGTGGTTACTTGTTTGTTAGATGCTATCTTTCGGCAGGAAACAACAAAAGGGTGCGAGTGGATAGCCGAGAAGTCTCTCCGAATGGGGACTTATCTTGGAATGAATCATTTTCCTTGGATTGCATAGGGACTAAGCAATCTATGGACATGATCATTCATGGATCGATTGTTTTGGAGCTTCGTTGGAGGAGCAATTCGCTTTCGTTGTTTGGAAGGTCACAACTCGTGGGAAGAGCCGAGGTGTCGTGGAGAGGTGTTTTTGAGTCACCAAACATGGAACTAGAGAGATGTGTGATGATGGAGTCGAAGAAAAAAGGCGTGAAAGCGCCTTCGGTTTGTTTAGCTATGAAGATTGTAGTCCCTAGTGGTGGAGATTTGGTAGTAAGGAAGATGAACAAATGGGATGAAAGTTGTGAATGTTGCCATGGTGATTGTTGTAACAATTCATGTGTAGATAGTGAGTTTTTTCTCATAGGAGCTGCTTTGGATGCTTTGTAGGCAAAGTGAAAGTGTAAGTATTAGGAATGATTACAAGAGTTTGTAGTTTGTTAATTGACAACAAATATGAAATTTCATTATGCTTATCTTGAAACTAGTCTCTGTGGTTAATTTTTTTTCTTTCTTTAACATGTTAAACTAAAAGGAAAACTGGTCAACTCAGTTGAACATATAAAAATAGAATTTTAGTAGCGATTACGACAAATCATGTGTACTGTGGACTTTCCATCCAAAATATTCGATGTGTTTCTTGACTTTCCTAAATATATGTTAATATTTTATTGAATTATTCATCATTATAAATGTCATTGGATATTCAATACAAGCTTAACTTTATATTTAATTCAATTGATAATCTTATTCTCTTATTACGTATAGTCACTGGAGGACCCAGAAAAATTTATTATGGGATCGAAAGTTTTAGGTGTAGAGATGTGTCTCACTCCATTTCAAATCTTTTGGACCGTTTCAAGTCATCGGAACACATGAAAAGATAAACCTAATCCATTATATAATACATAATAAATATATTACAATATAAAATTATGAAAATGCATTTTGGCTTATTAATTCGTATACTTAATTATTGTTATAATATTTAATTATACCTTGTTTTTCATTTATACAACGGTAACTTTTACTTGATGTACAAACAAATAAGCTCAGATATATAGGTAGAAGTTTTATGAAACAACATATATAAGAAAACAAAAAGTAACTTTCATATTTTTTAGTATTATAATATGAAAACGAAGGAAATATAAAAAGTTATTAACAAAAGAAAACGAAAGAAACCAAACTAATCAATAAAAAATTAAAAATACTAAACATTGATATAGAATATTCTCACCAACTTTATTTTAGTTTGACAAATATAATTTGAATTTAAATACTAATACTAGTTTAGAAATAACTAACAATTGTACGGGAATAAGTAATTAGAATCTTATAATTAAAAACAATCACCTAGTTAAAATCTTTCAATTAATAATAATTTATGGAAAGAATTACGATAAATACAATCATTATAATAAGAAAGTATTGTCAAATTGAAATTTATAGTTTTTATATTCTAGTTTTATATAAATTGATCAATTCTCTCAATAAACACTTTTCATATGCTAAACTTTATCTCCATCTTCTCTTTTATACTTTTGCAAACTACTCAACAAAACTCTCATATCTATTAAGGTCAATCCCTCAATATAATGGTTTAGGGTAAAATAATATGTTGACCAACCAAGACTAGAACAATATGCTTTATGATTTGAAAAATTCATCCCATTACAAGACAAATTTGTACCTGTAAATTTTCAATGAACGTTTTTTGGTGTCATTTTCAAATAAAAAATATTAATGGGTATCGTTGTCAAAATTTATTGGGGGTCGCTCGGGTTTTGACTACATATGTTAAACATAAAAGAAAAAAGTTCATGGGTGTCGGGTGACCCCATACTCCCTTATTCGGTCGGCCCCTACTACAATCTCTTTATCAAATTTTGCGATCATAAATTTTCAACTCTAAGCAGAACCAATACCTATTGTTTAGACAAAATTATGGTTAGCAAAGCAAAAGCAACAAAGTCCACGATTCGGGGTCCAACCATGGATCAACCGCCGAACCACTGGAATCCATTCTTAATCATAATTGATTCTAATATGCGTAGTCAAGATCAACAAAGCCAAGATCTAATAGAAGAAAATATGAAGCAAAAGATGAATATACACAAAAGGTATATGACAAAAGATAAATTGAGAAAACATCAAAAATTTAAACAAGGTCTTACAAAAACAAAAAATAAATGTAAATAAACTTATAAAAAAATCAAGAGTAAATTACACGGACAGTCCTTGGGGTATGCACGTACTGCAACTTTAGTCCCCATTTTCAATAAATTACAAAACTATGCCAATAGTGAACGATAATAGTCCCTAACACTAACAAAAGTTAAGTTTTTCTGTTAGTTTTTTAAAAAGAGCAAAATACGTCTTTTTATCTTCTTCTCCACATTCAATACCCACCACCGCCTTTACCCTCAACCCACCACCACCACCGCCTATACCCTCAACCCACCACCTCCGCCGCCTCTATCCTCAACCCACCACCACCGTCACCGCCTGCAATCTTAACCCACCACTCCCCTCCATGATCTTCTTTATCTTCATCTCCATCACCAACCCTAACCAACCACCACCCACCACCATATCCAACCACCAGCCCGCCACCACCACCTTAAACGACAACCCACCCCACCCTTTTGGTTACACCGCAAGGTAAACGTGATACCGGGCACCATTGATTCATAGATCTTATTCGAATAGGTCACCATTGTGCATATTGGTAAACACGGGTGGTTCATTGATTGTACATCAATGGCAATGGAGGATGTTTTATTTTGGGATTTGGGAAGATGATGACACGCGGTGGCCGCTGCTACAATGGTGGTGAGGTGGGTGGGAGGTGGTGGGTTAAGGGTGGAGGTTGCTTTGTGCTGTGTTAATGGTAGGGTGGAGACAACCATGGTGATGATTAAGGTGTGGAGGGTCGACAGTTTTATGGTGGAGGAGATGATGGAGGATGGTGGAGGTTACTGGAGTTGGAAGATGGTGGTGGTGTAGGGTGAGTGATGAAGATGAAGAAGATGATGAAAGGGTGTGGTGGGTAGGTTAAAAGATGAAGAAGATGATGGTGTGGGCTATCTGGAGTAATTTTATTTTAAAAATAAGGGCATTTAGGTATTTTTACATAGACTTAACTGATCAAATTAAGTTTTGTAGTGTTAGGGACTGTTATCGTACACTATTGGCATAGTTTAGGCCCGCATCTGTAATTTATTGAAAATGAAGACTAAAGTTGCAATACGTGCATACCTCAGGGACTGTCCATGTAATTTACTCAAAAATCAAATAAAATCAAATTTAAGAATTTTGTTATTTTTATAAAACAAGTGAGTTTTATAAAATTACCAAATCTACATATCTATATAAGTATAATAAATAAAAATTTTGAGGTGTCAC
Source organism: Flaveria robusta (assembly GCA_025506415.1). NCBI lineage: Eukaryota > Viridiplantae > Streptophyta > Magnoliopsida > Asterales > Asteraceae > Flaveria > Flaveria robusta. The sequence continues at coordinate 16,382,555 of CM046469.1, read as the reverse complement.
GTCATGATATTAGGCTTTCTCATTTTAAATTTTCCATCTCTCTCTCCTAATAAATAATAATTGTTATATTATTTAAAACAATTCCGGATTAAAAAAATAGATATTTTAAAATTTTAAAACAAAATTATTTTATTAAAAAAACACAATTAAATAAAATTATAAGATACAAAATTTTTCTTAAACAAATATTTTTAAAAAATACAAACCATTTTAAAACTGTTTTTTTTTATTTAATAAAGATGATTTTTTAGAAAAATGAAATTATTTTTACCAAAACAACATGTAAAAACCTTGCATACTATCTTTAAAAAAAGGATAGAAAAAAAAAAGATAACTAGATCAATGTCTTCTTGCCAAAAAGAATTTTATGAAACGAAATTATAAAATGATATTATTGTTGCTTTACTTAAAATATTTGTACTTAACTCAATAATATTTTGTCTGAAAATATCTTTTTATAATTTTTAAACTTTAATTACAAACTATTTAATATTTTATTTATTTAACTCATGTAATACAAAAAGTTAAACTAGTATTTTATAAATAGTAGCCAAAAATGAGTGAAAGGAATATGCAAGAAAACAATTTGAAATCATTTTAGTCAAAATAAACAACATCACACCAAGTGGGAAGTAAATCATCTTAACTAGGGAAGGCATATATTCATAAGCCTTGCTCGTAAGCAAAAAAAGTTTTGATTCCTCTCCTATTTATCAAGACTAATTCCACTTAATTACAAATTATTATTTTTTTTGTTTTAATAGCATCAGTCTAGTGAGACATTGTTGAGAATTAGCGATGCTGATGATACTTCATTACTAATTAAGTTTAATTTTTTACTGATTAAAAGTTTTGCCACTAAAAGACTATTTTTACCGAGTAACAAGTTTTTTGTAGTTGAATGAACTTGCTACATTGTCAAACCATTTTGTTGTGATATAGTAGTGGGGTTGAGAGTAATTCTGTTGGGTTCATCATTGTTCTTAATTTTATTATTTTGCATGTTCTTCATCATTTGGTTTACTCTTTGATTCAATAGAGAGTGTTCGGACTTCCAAACAATCAAGATTTATGAATTAAAAAGCTTGACATAATGCATCAAATGATATTGTTGACCTTTCGAGCATATATATAAAAAGGTTTTTCAAAAGAGTAAGAAGCTAGAACATTTCAATGCAACAACAAAAACCCATATGGTTTGGCGTTGATAAGTAGTAAAGTGGATGATTAAATGCTATAATTAAAATTAGGCTAAGTGATAAGATAAGATAGAAATGAGTTTGGCTAAGTGATGAACTATAGGTTGTGGTTATTCCTAATTAACTAGATGTCATTTGCATAAAAGACTAGTTTTTAGAAAAATACTTGGTAAAAAAAGTAATTTTTGCTTGGCGATCGACAAGCAGAAGTAATATTTTCTCTTGCAAGAAGACCTATTTGAACCCATGCATGATGAAGTTTAATCTTCTTAAGAAACAAAATAACTTATTGCTTATATATTGATCAACTTTTCCCTCCTTAATTTGCAGACCTTTTTAAGTTTGATACCTCTCCCTAGCTCTTTTCTTGTTTATAAACATAAGAATTGCAGGTGTCAAGTGGGTCAAAAGAATCTCAATAAGATAGGTGGGTTTTGAAATGCTTTATTATTAGTTATTACAACTTTTGTAGTGTGATGTCAAAAACGAGAAATTAAAAATTATCATTAGGTAATATTATTATGACTAATGACAATAACTTCAGTGTGCCGTCATCTTCAATTTACTAACCTCATGGACATTTTCAAATCATATCCCTTATTTTCTAATAATAAACGTCTTAATTTGTAACTAAAAGATAGACCTATGAATTGGTGCAATTTTCTTATAAAAACTATTCCAGTTACATATATCTTTTATTTATATATAGGATCAATGCAAGTAACATATTAAACGGGTGGGTTAGATTAATGATACTAATTCAGATGAAAAAAGAGATCAATTATCTATTGGATATATTTACGACAATGGCACGCTATATATACCGTCAAAAACTATTAGTTATTAGATATTCAACTCTTTTAATTTGTCAAGTGTTAAACTTGATCAAATTTCTTTAAGTTAAAAAGAAAAATATGTCATTTAAAAAGCCTTGTTTTTTAGAGTAACATATATAGACACTTATATATATTTTTTAAAAAAATATTTTCAAACTTGTTAGGAAAACTAAACTTCTATAAAGTATCAAAGAGAGCATTGTTTCATTTTTTGAATCAAACTCTAGAGTAATAATGTCTGGTTATTTCGTCTCAAATCGAGTTCCTTAGTTCGGTTTCTTTTGTGGGTTAATTATAGGGTTAAAAGCATATTTCCCCTCTAAAACTCTTTAATGACATATATACCCAAGCAAAAAATTTAAATACATATTTCCTCTTACAAAACCTATTAATTGGCAAATTTACCCATTATTATTAAAAATAGTTTATGTAATAACTAATTTGCTTTTATTTTTACTAAAACTTCATAATTGGTAAATTTTCCCTTACAACCATTATAATTGGCAAATGGATTAAAAGCATATATCCCCCTCTAAAACTATTTAATGGCATATATACCCATCTGTAAGTGTTTATTCGTTTTTTTGGAAGGGTAATATTGTCATAACAATAAATTGAGTATATATGCAATTAAAGCTTTTGCCTAGGTATATATGCATTTAAAGAATATTTACAAGGGTATATATGCAATTGATCCTTAATTATATTAGTTATTTTAGCCATGATATAAGGCTTGTGTAACAGCGTACGTTATCAATATGAAACAGAGTTAACATGTTTAGTAAATAATTGAGGGTTCGTAAAAAACCACATAGTTATATGAAAAATAAAGAAAACTAATGAAACCAATCATATAATTTATAAATTTTTATCACCACCCCCCATATATATATATATATGTGTGTGTGTGTGTGTGTGTGTGTGTGTGTGGATCGATATGGGTAGCGATAAAATAAAAACCGTAACATAGTTTTATATATACGTCACACATAGTCTATGTATACATTTCAATTTTTCGTCTAACAACATATATGTAACAAATTAATACTTAAATAACCATTATAATATTTAAAAAAACAAATAAATTATGAATTATGTGAGTGATTTTTATTATTTTCTTTTGTTTTCGCATAACTATTAGTTTTCTCAAAAATATTTCCCCAATAAATCTTACAAATAAATACTAATTACTAAATATTCATTTTACTAGCTACACACATATATGACATATTAGATTATAGCATGGCACTAATAAACCTTCTCTATGTTAATTCTAATTAACATGTCCTAGTAGTCGTTATGATTTCAACACGTACGATAGTAACTAACAAAAGAACAAAACTACAAATAGTATCATCCATAAATCCATAAATATATATGTATATATAGCTAGTAGAATAAAGAGTGTGTATATATTGGAAATACTATAGAAATGAAGATGAGAAATGCTTAGATATATATATCTCCCCTTTCAAGTTTCAATGCACATAAGGAGAGAACGTACTCACAATATGAACGCACTTCAATTCTATCAGATCTCTAGCTAGCAAACTTCATAATTATTAATCTCAGTACATGTTCCTAAACAGTGTCCAAAAGTCAAATCCCATGTGACACCACCATACAATTAATTTCATCATCATATCCTAGCTTTTCTTAAAGTCTCCTATTAACCTACTTATTCCATCAACTATTTACACACACAATTCATTAACTAATTAACCCCCAAATCTTCAACTCATGTCAATATTGCTAACATTAATATCATCACATACTATATATAATCATGTAGCTAGTAAGTTTCAAACTCATTATAGTATATGATCACTAATTAATTAATATCATGTCATTGATCACCTTTCATACCAAATTTCGGTTCCTGACGCCACATGTTCTTCATCAATTCTCGAGGTTGTTGTTGTAGGTGTTGCTGCAGCTGAAATGATATCTGGTAAACTGGTGTGGTGGTCCTGAACTCGAGTCGTTTGTTCGATCGAATCAAACCCATTTGTGGAATTAAGGGTTTGTGTTATATTAGGGTTCAGAAGTGGTGTTTGGTTGAGGGAAATGTTATATGGAAACTTGATGATAGGGTTTTGCATGGTGTTGAGAAGATTGCATGATGTATCAAAGAATGAAGGTAGTTTTCGTGGAACAAGATTAGTTAGGTTATGATCAAAGCTGTTGGTGTTGCATGATCTCATCATCATGGTGGAAGATCTACCAAAAATATCATCAAAGCTTGATGTAAATGGTGGAGGAGGGATGCCTGTGAACTCTTGAACCATAGCTCTAAAGTTATCAGTATTTGTGGTCAAGACGGTGGTTGGCGCTCTTCGGGAGGCTCTTGATCGCTTCTTCGGGTTGCGAGTGGGCGGAAGAGGGGCGGCTGCTGCGGTGGTGGTGAGCGGAGATGACGGAAGTGGTGGTGGTGGTAGTGAAGATGAAGGTAACAAGTGGTGGTGGGAGAAATTAGAAGGTAGATGAGGTAGTTGAAAGAGCAAAGGGTTAGTGGTGTTGGTGATCTGATCATTGTGATGGTGGTTGAAAGGTGGTGGTGGTTGGTGAAGGGTGGTGATCAAATGGGAATCTTGAAGATCGGCGGCGCGTGAATCGCACTCTTCTTCGGGGCCGCTAGATGAGTGTAGGCTGCCACTGTTGTTTGCAGAATCCATATATGTTGTATGAAAGGATATATCAAAGAAACACAAGGAATTGAATTGAAGATCTCAAATAATCTTATCTTGTGGGGAATCTAGTGATGAGTTCAAGGGTTGATGAAAAAGGCAATTGATAAATTGATGGAAAAGGGGTGTGAAGAAGCAAATTGGATGGTGGAGATTAGATTAGATTAATAGTATAGTAAGGGTAGGTTATGTAGAAGAAGAAGATAAAACTAGGGTTTCTATAAGAAGAGAAGAAAAGGCATCAAATATAGATGATAGAGAGAGTGATGGTGGGAGAGAAGGCTGCTAAGTTTCCACTAGAAACAAGTGGGGACATGGGTATATATAGCATACTACACACCATATCATATAGCTAATATAGGGTTGTCATAAACTATCTTACTCGCTTTTAACTTAGTTTTTTTTACTTTTTCTTTTAACTGACGAACAAGTATCTTTTATTATACATCTATTTTATTATTAAAATAATCATGCATGCATCTTACAAGATTAAACTTATAATTTGTTGTTTACTATACCGTTTTATCATTAGAATGTCTTCTTAAAGATCGTTTATAACTTGTTAAATTAATAAGATTTATTTTTTCTTATATTAAAATAGATTCTGTTGATTTAATATATTTAGATGGACTTTTGAGTATCTTCCTTGTTAATGTATTCAAACACCCACAAACGACTCATCACACCCAAAAAAAAACCTTATTTTTACTTCAAGGCTATATACTTTTTCAAAACGATGTATATTTAATTAATATTTATATGTATTATATACTAATTTGCGTGTGCGTGGGGCTCGCCCAAGCCGTTTGAAATTCCCTACGAGCTGAGAGCCCTTCAAACGGCTCTTTACAACGTGAGGGCTTATCGATGTCATATCACATTTGGCCTTCATTTGTAACATTGTACATAGCGATAGAGGTTCTCTTACTGAATTTAGAGGAGGGTATGTAATATTCTTAATTAGCCGCTTTTTTTAAAATAATATATGTGTAATTGTAGTGAGAGATTGATTTGGTTCAAACTGAAGGTGTGAAACGAAGAAAAAAGGATAGACCGTTGTTTAGTCATACTAGTTTATATAAACAAATATCATATTTAATTATGTAAGAGAAAAAGATAATCATTTATGTTCGATGTGTTTCAGAAAGGCATAATTCTATTTCATTTGGGTCAAATTGTTAGGTTTGCTGTCTATCTCTTTTTTGGTTCCAAATGTTAATTTTAATTTCAAACCTCATAGAGAAAATAATAGAAGGGATATATTTACTAATTCCTTAAAGGTCTATTATAGATACACCTATTGGGATAATAGAAGCTCAAAATACGGTCATAAGGCTCTTTATGGGTCGTATTTTTTGTAGTCAATAGATAAAATCTGCTGCATGTCCATTTAGTCATTCACTACTCTCACGGGGCCGTGAGGATATGTATATATATGTATACATATATATGTGTGTGTGACAAAATATCTTATGGCCCGTAAAGTACTTACTGGTTGTTTATTTGCCCCTATACGGGTCATATTGTCCTTTATAGGCCGTTTTGTTTTATATAAATTGAATATTAATTTAATTTTATTTAATAATGCAACGTGTTATTCAATGATCGTGTGTATTTTTGTATTTATAAAATTATTTGAGACGACGTAATATTCCTTAATATGTGTTCCAATTATACAACATAATGTGATATTCCGTAAAAATATAGAATATTAACTGTTATATATTAATTCATTTTTATTGTCTATTTCTCTGTTTAATTAAATTAAACGTAATGTAACGACAATATAGATCTGGAACAACAGTTATCTTTTCAATGGTGATGGTTCTAACTATTACGGTGATAGTTTCTAACTATTACGGCTAGTACGGGCTGTACTACAATTGCAGTGATTATGGTGATGATGGCAGCGATTACAGTGATGATAATGGCGGTTACGCCATTAATAGTTCTAGAAAGAGAGGGTTATACGAGACGAATTAGGTATAACATAAGTTATTCTTAGTTGTCATATTTGTTGAAGTCTAGCTATACAATATGAAATTGTCAAGTGTTTCTGTTCATGATAATTTGGTTAATTGGACATGTAAAAGAGAACATGAGAATGACTGTGTTATTGTCATAAACGATCCAAGAGAAACACGAGTGATGTGATTGTGAAAATATGATTGAAATGTAATTGTTCCAACATATATAAAGAGGCATCCACTCTTATGAAGACAAGCACCAAAAAAAAAAAAAAAAAAAAAAAAACCTTTAAGTTTGAACTACAAGAGAAGTACAAATGTGACTGGATAATTGTGATTATAGATGATACACATAAACATGAAGTTGGTGAACATTTAGAGGGCATGCATACGCAATGAGACTTATTGAAAAAACGCTTGGTTTGGTGAAGCAATACTCTGACCAAAATATAAAGGCGCATAACATTCTTGGACACTAACGGAACACAACCCAAACAACGTATCTGATCTAAGATCTATATATAATGTTCATACGAAGATTATAAAGTTAAATAGAATTAGTAAAACTCTCCTTTTTTGCATCATATCTAAGGTATTCTTTGGTTTGAGTATTGACCTCATTATTAGAAATCAAGTTATTGAATATTTGGAATAAATCACAATTTTAAAACTCCTCGTTATCCAATAAAACCCTAAAATGCCTAATAATAAACCAAAATCACCAACACGATTAGTTACAAATGCTTTTTGACAAGCCTTTGTGAAACTTGCTTGAATATGAATAACCCCCTTTGGTATTTCACGCATACTCTTACGTGAACCAATACGTTCACGTGAACCCTTTTTCGGTATAGCTTTTGTCATATTTTATAATATCTATGGTGACTCATTATTTCGATGAATCATTTCTTCGGACAGAAGAAGATTATGAAAACACATCTTTTCTCCATACTACATCAACACAAATATATTTACACCCCTCACATATACAAAGCCACAAATACAATAGATGGAGTTTTTTATATTTACCCCACATCTCGCACTTTATGGTGTGTGTACTCGTATGTTTTGATGATAGACACGACTTATATAACCTACCTGTAGAAGATGTATTATGTTCAGATGGTGTTACATCAACCCTCAATTCGTTGTTTTCTAATGTTCATGCATTTTATCTAGAGCATGAGGTCAACTTTAAATGGATGTTAGAACAGCTAAAAGATATACTGGAGTAGAAGTATATCTAGCCACGTGTCATATTAATAGATAGAGACATTGCTCTGATTATATTGCGTGAAAAATTTTCTAAATGTTGTACAACTATTATGCAGGTGACATATATCAAAAAATATTAATAAATATTGCAAGGCCACTTATTCAAACGAAGATTGGGGAGCTTTTAAGTATTAGTGATTGATATTGATCAACACTATCACGCTTGACATATGCGTTTACAATTACGACCACCTTAATTAGAGTTTTTATGTAACCGAAAAATAAATGGCTAAACCCTTATAAAGAAAAGTTTGTGTTTGCTTGGATAGATCTAACTTTGATCAACACACTACCATCAAATGAAGAGTCAAACATTCTTTGCTGAAAAATTATCTCAAAATAAGTAATAACACCCAAGATCAATTTATTTCATTTATCAATAGTATTTTAAATACACATGAATTTACTATAAAACAAAGTTAAAATAGAAACAAGATCATGCTAATGGTCGGTTCAGCACGACCAAAAAGTGCTTGAAATGATGTACTCAAGTATATCACCAAGTACGCCTTAGGATTTAGTTGAGATGTTCCCCATCTGTGTATATAAAAACCTTGTAAACTCAAAATACAGATATACACAAATGTTCAGAAGAATACATTTTGATTTGTGTGATCAAGACAATAAAATGATGTTGTAAGCCAGGCATAAGCAGGTAAGCAGACAAAAGTCAAAATGTAAGTACTCTTTTTTCCTAGTAACGTTGTAAGTCTGGAGCAAAAGTTCAAAGTATTTCATCTAGTACCAATGTACCATATCATAATAATGTACAGATAAAACACTGTTCCTATGCAACTCCTTAACACAAACAATTTAAATCATATCATTTACAATATAAAGCTTGCTTTGCATCTCATGAAAGAAGGCATATGGCACAATCAAACCAGGTTCAACAAAGCAAATTAAGGTTCAGATAGTCATAAAAGCGTCGCCATCATCCAACAACGCATCAAGATCAATCAAATCCTCATCAAAGTCAGCAGCTTCTTCTGAACTCTCCAGAGCCTTATCATACACAGCCTGCCCACAAAAGTTACCCAAAAATATAAGCAACTAATATGCCTGATTATCAAATTTTAATTTATCTTTCTTTTCCATGGTTTTGGAACATTTGACCAACGTTTCTGAACACGTTCCACCCACTGGATAAACATCTCACGTGTAGGATTACATCTAACCCGTGCAAGTTATCAAATAAGTTTTTTTTCTGCAAACGAGCACCACAAAAGTGTTGTTTGAAAACGAGTTAACAAAATGTACCTTGCTTTCCTGCATCTCGTTCACAACATTGAGCAATCTACGGTATTGATCTCTAGCCTCGGGATACTGAACCATAGATTTGACCCTTGCAAGGGCCTTCTGCAAGCGCTGCTCGGTTTGTTTCCTGCCTTCCTTAAAAAAATCATCATCCTCTTCTTTAGATGGCTTAACTTCATTCGTATCTTCCGCACTCGCTTCAGGCTTGAAACCTCTCAAACCGCTTCCCTTACGCCTCCACCGTAAGATTACCTTGTCCAGTATTCCCACCGACCACACTATCTTCTTGTAGTTCTTCCTCACCTGGTGCCCTCTAACATGTGCCTAGAAAACCATAAATTAACATCATTCTACAACCTCCCAGACAAATATAGATTGAACTTAACAGAATCTTGTAGCATGATTTAACATCAAATGTGGCAATTCCAACAAATTTACTTATGAATAGGTCAAACACGAAAAAAAGAAGTTGCTTAATTCCCCGTAAATCACATAAATCATTTACTTAAAAAAATTAAATGAAAACTGAAGCACACAACCTATTTACAAATAATCTAAAATCAGGAGAAGTGGTTCAGGTCAACTCAGCATGATCTATTTGTGCCAAAGACTACCTCTTTACCAACCCACCTCCATTTTGCCACCTCTATAATTAATATGGTACAGACAGTATGCTAAAGTTGACGCAGTAATGAAGACTTTGTACATACGTAACTGCAAGCACAATAGTTATCAAAGAGATGTAAACAGTTTACCTGAATTTTGACGACTCTTTGCCTCATTATAAGAAAATCTTTTCTCCCTTTCCAACTGCGAAACTTATTCTGTATGCGTACAGCAGCAGCATGTACTGGCTCATCATGCTGTCCTGTCTTGGGTGTCTTTAAAGCAAGTAGTGAGAGAGCACGCTCATCTGATAATCCAAATTCACTACCACCATGCTCTTTTTGCTGCTTTTTTTGGAATGATTGCACCCGAAAGACTTGATGTATTCTAGCAGCAGCTTGGGTAGCATTACAAACAGCAGCTAATGAGTCCTTCAACGACAAACCATCCCCATAAATCACTGGAGTTGGAGTTCTTTCAGTGACTGTTTGCACAACTTTAGAAACAGAAGCATCACCACCCTCCTTGCCGGCAGCAGTGGCATCCTTTAGTTTAAGAAGTTGGAGGTGAGTACTTAAGGCAGCTTCAGCACAATAACCTGCAATTCCTTTATTTCCTTTGCTAGAAGCCAAGTCTGCAGGTGTTCTGCCTGATGGGTATCTTGGAGATGGATCTGTCAATGCTCCAGCTGCTGCACCTTGTGAAATCAAGAAAGCCACCGTACGCTCTCTGCAAAACCATGCAAACATTCAATCCTTATTGCTGGATCCAGAGAGTTGACATATATCAATGTTCGTACGTCAAGATTTCTAGTAAGCTAGACACATATTCATGGACTTACTAGCAAACAAAATTGAACTTAAAAATCAAACCAGACACCCATTTAAGAGGTGTTTGGATTTGCATTTTCATAATGGTTATGTGATGATATATAATCATAGTCAGATAATCAGTTGTAATAAAACTGCACTATGAAAGAGTGTTTGGATTGCATTCGACCGATGTTTATGTGTGTGACAAACTGTACAAACAAACATACCCAGTAAAATCCCACCCACAGCAGAAATTAACTGCTAAGGAGGGTGGGACGAGGGCAAACCTTTCCTCCATCACAAGGGATAGAAAGACGGCTTTCAGCTGAAATCCCCGGCTGTAAAAGTGTGTGACAAACTATGATTACTTCAAAGAACTAATAGATGAAATGAGTAGAAATGACATTTTTTAAGGGAATAAGATAGACAAACAGTGAAATGAGAGTTAAGGTTGTCCAGGTAAAAGGGGTAAATAAGTGCTGCTAGTTTACCCTCGGTTATTAAGATTTGTTGCAGCTAAAATGAAACTGATTATTTAACCCCCTAAAATATCTAAATCTGATAATCCAAACATTACAAACTGACTTTTAACTGCAAAAATCAGATAACCAGTTAGATAATACAAATCCAAACACCCCCTCAAACTACTTTGTGAATACACACCAACTTTACCTGCCACAAAACGCAGCCCAGTGGAGAGCAGTCCAGCCATTGACATCACGGAAGTTAATACTGACACCTGCAGCAACAGTGGGTGGAATAGCCCAATCATAACCAAGGGCACCAGCAAAATGCAATACACCTTGCCCCTCTTCATCCAGCACACTGGCACCTTTTCCACCTTCTGCCACCTTGTGAATAAGCCATGCATGCAGCTTCTCCTTTAGTAGCTTCTCAAAGAGTTGATTCCTGGCTTTTTCTGAAGAAAATTCCTCGTCTGATGTAGTAAACTTTAGCATTTGATTCCACTCACTGTCATCCTCCGGAACTAATGAACCAAGTTGACTCATCAATTCAGAATCATTCACACTAGGAACAGGATTTTGAGATACAAGTGACAACAGTTTCACAAATCGCATACGTAGAAGCATTTCATTGGAGTTGTCACCATCCATGTCCTGATTATTATTATTCTCATTGACTTGGAATTCAAATTCTCGTACTTCACTGCATGCAAGCCTATTGGAACATGTCACATAAAAAGGCACCCTTCCAGGTTTGTGATCAGGTGTGTGACAACGAAGAACACCATCAGCTACCACCTCTGCAGGGACTTCCAGTTCTCCAAACATACATGCCCATTCACATTGCTGCAATTCTTGTTGACTCCTTAGAAATCTGCCCGTTATCAAAACCTGCTCGTAATGCAAAAGAGAGCGAGATAGGATGAGACAAATAATCCCACCATAATTTACTCTATTATTTGTTCTTTTATTAATCTACTTATAAGGGGATGTTTGGATGTGTCTTTGCAAAGTCATCGTTCACCTTAAAAATCCAAATTAGATAATATCAATTGCTAAATACTACACAAAGAGTTGTGTAGTTTTACATTAATCTCAATTATCATTTTTCTTGCAGCAACTCCTTACCTGATTATCCGAAATTGATTATTTTAACCGTAGATAATAAACTGTAATCAGTTTTACCCAGAGACTCAAAATTAATAAATGCCAAACTAAATTGCAATAATTAGTTTTTAACTAGAGCAGGCTCCATTGAAAAAACACGGAGGTGACCAGCTGGATAGGATACCAATCAAAAAGGGTATTGCTTGAAACGGGTCATTTTTAGTGCAGCTCCAATCATCATCACTTTTTGTCCATTTTAATGCTTTGATAAAGAAACAATGTGCTAATTATGATTACACAAATGATGATGATAATCTAGATCTTTCATTAAAACGATTTAGGAAATTGTATACACCAGAAACAGGATTAGGACGACTCAAGACCACTGTTGTTGACTTGTAACTCAAAAGATTAATATTTCAGGTTTCAACCTTAACTTATAAAGAGCCATGATAGTTATAAACATATATATTAAAACATATAATAGAGATGGAGCTAACAAGTTTAATTAATCGGTAAGTTTCTAATTGTATTTATTTATCTCAAAACCTGAAAAATCATTATTGGAGCTAATAAGTTCAATTAATCAGTGGGTTTCTAATTGTATTTATTCATCTCAAAACATGAGAATCATTATATTTATCATCAAATGTAAATATATGTTAGGTTTTACATTAAATTTATTATTCATCCCAAATTCCAAAAACCAAGAAACTGTATTAACACTCTCAACTCCTCCAAATGGTTCCTCTCATCTTCAAACCATCCCACAAACATGATTTTTCAAGTCTTAATTCTCCCTCTTGACTCCAACTTGCACCCTTTGAACTCTTTCTCATCTTCTTTGTTCATCATCTTCTTTTTTCATTTTATTTGCCATACATTTCTATTGATTGTATCACTATTCCAGAACTAAAAAGAAAGTATCAAAGATAAGGATGGCCTCTCAATTCAAAATCAGATACTATGCCACTATGTTTTAGGTCTAGTTTGACTCGCCACGTACAAGTCAACTCATGACTAGTACGATTTTAAATATGCTTGAAACCTGTTGGCATTTAAGCTACATTTTTTTTCAACCCCTTTGAGATAAATAAAACACAAATCAACCCACTTATAAGTTAATGGATCAAAACTGGCACAGCTAGTTTGATGCACATCCAAAAACCCCACAAGTAATGCACCTAACAGGAGTCTCGCAATCAAAACTAGAAAGCCGAATCTGAAACATGTAAGGAAACTAACTTGTACCTTGATTTCAGACCCAGCATAAGCCCAGTTTGGAGAAAAGTCAATAATGCTGAACAACTGGTCCTGGGAGAGAGATGGGCCTAAAACGTAACTGTCCAAGTGCACTTGTGGACTAATGATGGAATCATCAACTCCATTCTCACTTTCAACAGCTTCCCAGTACGTCCCTGAAGTCGACTGGGTTTGTGTCTCCTTTACATCTCCAAGCTCTTTGCTCATCCACCGATCAAAGCTGTCGAGCTTCTTTAGACCTTCCTTCATAAACTCTTCCAAATATGGTGGTTTCTTAGAACCAGATTTTTCATCTACAACAGAAACTAAATTACCCTCCATCTTTGGTTTTCCATCATCTTCATCTGCCAAATGAAATTCAAGGTTCCCATGTCCAAGAGGCTTATGCTGATCAGTTGTATTCGTGGTCTCAAATGAATTGAGAATTTCTGCAAAACTAATGTCTTCATGAAACCTAGAGGGGAGATTACTATATCCAGCATCAGGCTGCAATTTTCATACAAATACCATTCAGTATACGTTAAGGATTTTGCTTCCTTTGAGATATAACTGTGGGTTGTTCACAATTTGATACAGTCAGAACTATAAACAAGACGAACATAACAAAAAAGTTGTAATCACAACTTCTTAGTGCATATATATAAATTATATAATCACATTTAGTACCTGCCACCCTGCATTTCCCCTGAACTGCATTTTATCAAATCCATCTGGCATCACCTGATGCATGTTTGGATCATAAGACTGTGTGGAGAGAGTTGTTGGTTGATAGCTATCAGACTGATTTCCTGCACTGTAGCTTTCAAATGCATATGTCAAGCCAGCATCAAGATTGTTCCCATCCTTGTCCCCTTGCATGAGCGAGATAAAACTCATATCATGATTCACTTGAAAATTTCCATCATAATCATCTGTAAGTGAGTTCATAAAACTTCATAAGCTTTACACATCCACGCCATGTGTAAATAATTCTAAACTTATGCAAGGAATCAAAATAAGGAATTACTTGAAGAAGGAACGGGATGATATGGCATAGAGAATGAATCATCATTATTTGCTGTAATTGATGGTTGCAAGTTAAGGATAGAACTATATCTGGAAGTGGATTGGTTTGAATATGCTGCAAAAAAAAAACCCATTTCCAAGTTACTAGAATCTTAAAATCACATGAGAGTGAAGCCTAAAAGTAGACGAATAAGAAAATTTGAAGGTCGCGGTTGCACACTATTTACTTGTGATTCAGATATTTTTAACTCTTAACGTGTCAAGCACTCAAACTATAAAGTCAATAAAGATAGCTGAAAAGCATGTCAAGCAGGTTGAATGTCTCCTTAAGTGTAATTTTACCTCATAAAACCTCCAAAATCATTTTATTCAAAAACTTGAATTGTTAACGAAATACTATAATATTCATCAAACATCATATTTCAAACATTAACTAGCTATTTACCAAAAAATTTACAGTTTTTATCAAAAAGTCTTCAATCAAACCAAACCCGACCCATCCTATTTTAACTAGTACAAATTACTTAACCAGCCCGTTTTGCAACCTCTATAAGATAAAACAAATAGGGTAACAAAAAATAAACCTGACTCGGCATCTTCATATTCCGAGGCATGCGTGCTGTTGTCAGTAGTTTGTGAAGCAACTGGATGGTTATATGTGCGAAATCTAGAAGACACAGAACTATCAACCTCAGAAGTAGATGCATTCTCTTCACTTTCCAAGGAGTTGGGAGTAGCTTCTCTAACACGGTTTGTGTTTGTCCTATTTCCCTGTTAATTATACATAGTTGTTACTAGAGGAAACGTTATATTTTATATATCCATATTTTGATCACAACTGTTTATTATAATAGCTAAATCACTATGATCTTCTATTGTATCAATTCTTTCCAACATTATAAGGAGTATTTTAATCATTTTCCCACAACTAGAATACCTTTGTCGATTTCTCCCCTTTGTGGAAAATAATGAAATTCTGGTTATTGTATGTATATATTGGTGAAGAATTTTTAAGTTCCCACTAGAACCAATAAAGTCAAAGCAAACATAAAAAGAGGAATCAGTGAAAGGGTGTGTGAGGGTGTGTGAGTGATATATTATATTATATTTTATATATTTATATATATACACACACACACACATACATACACACACAAATATATATATATAGAGAGAGAGGGAGAGATTTCTCTGTTTCAGCCATGCTCATAGAAAATCATATGTGCAAACTCCAGGAACAAACAATAATTCCAACACCAGAGCTTCATAGTACCTCCATCTCAAAATAAATGCAAATACTAATGAGATACATTTCAATGTAAGTGCTTGAATCTTAGTTAATACCGAAATAGCCCTTTAGTAATAAGAAAACAGAGGTATCTTATAAACCAAAATCACCAAAATCATGTTAATCGATATTTTGTGATGACTAATAATAAAAGGTAATTTTGGAGAAGTCTAATTTTATTTGAAACGTCACAGAACAAGATCATAGAATGTGGTTTTGGATGGAGAGAGAATGTATGTTCTGGTTGGGAGGGAACTTTGGTGAATATATTAGGGGCACTGTACCTAAAACAGCTGCAACATATTAATATGATTAAGACATAACCAAAGAACAAAGCAAAGAAAACAGAAATTAAAAATAAACCAACCTTTACTTCACGGTAGTGGACTAGGACAATATTTGATAGCTCCCTGTAACAGCAGTACACATATAAGGGGGGTGACAAAATCCAAACCAAAGATTTCATTAAAATTTACAAAACTCCAATTATTTATATTTTAAATATGGAAAGACATTTTGCTTTCTAACTTTTAGTTTCAAGATATTTTATAAATACAACCAAAAGGAGGAGTTACCATTACTTGAGAAAAAACAAACAAAACTTAGATGGCATGCTGTTCTACTTTATGTTCATTATGTTATTTTCCCGATTATTCATTCTGTTTACTTTTTTCTGATCGCTACTATACGATGACACTTAAGACTTTCAAAAGAAGCCGAGTACCGTTATTTAAAAACAAAAAACAATGGTATATGCAATGGAGAATTGGAGATGGCCATAAATTTTGTACTTCCTCATACAATGAGCTTCATGCTTAAATTTTTCCTCCTTTTGACTAATTTTGTTGATGAAATCAAATATCTTTTAGATTCTAGATGGATAATAAAAGAACTTAAAACCAAAAGGTTCATCTATTTACTTCTTCATAATAATATTTTTGTTAGCTAAAAGATAGATAATCCACCCATAACATATACCTCGTGACGAAACTAACTTAAATATACCAGCAATATACTTCCTAAGTTCATTGTAACCACAAGCATTAATTCATAATGCAACCATTATCTTATAAAGACTAGTGTGTTCACAATTCTTTATCCTACATTAATACTATTGCATTTAGGCAAAGTCAAATACCAACTACAGTTTTTTGAGTTGAAATAAAAGTGCACACATCCCCGGTTGGAGAGAGAATAAAGGAACACACACACTCTCTGAAAATAACTTCCACTCACTCTTCAAGCAACCAATAGCTACGCCTCTGAAAATTCTCATTCTCTTCTCCATGTGCATAGTAGCAGTGTAGCACATCTATGCTTCCAGCCTGAACAATAATTAGTTAATTATTTCAGGTACACCGTACACTGAACTTTATAGCAATTTCTAGAAACGGACAAAAGAATCAAAGTGTTTGAATGCGTTTTTAAGAAACATTGATATATAAAGATCGCCAAATATTCAATAAGTAAAAGACTCTAATAACACTTACTTTGAGCCTTTCATGAGCTTCCTTGACTGTTTTCCCATCTTTTTTCTTTCTCCAGTTATGCCCATCTTTTCTGAAATACCTTAATACCTTCCGGTCAAACAGAAAAAGCGAACCATCTGAAAAGAGGCATAACATCAGGCCATTGTGTCTAAAGGTGGTGGTTAGCAGTGAACATATAGATTATTATTTAAAGTGCCGTGTGCATCTGTATAAAAACCAAAAGCTTTAAAAATCATACTTGGAGGCCTATTTCCAGGCTCTGAAGCAATCCGGAACTTTGTATAATTACGTAAAATTTCACATATTTCTGCAGGTCTAAGCCACCGGTGCTGTGCTTCTGAAAGTATTTGCTCAATATCTACATTTAGCCACAAACCATAGGTAAGTAGAAAAGAGATGCCAATACCAGGATAAAAGTAATATTAATAGCAAGAAACTCATCACCACCATCAAAATGATTTTTAATACAGTAACAAGATACTATAAAACCAGTTGCACCCCTCATCTATTTTAAAATTCAGATGATGTTAGCAATGTTGCTTGGCTACTTTAGAAATCTAATGTCAGAAACAAGAACAAATTAAAGCAAAGTCCTTCAATCACATCTAAATAATATATGTTAGGTTTTTCATGCACTAAAAATCCACATAACAGAAAACCCCAATTACAAACACCAAAAAAAGTTCAGACAAACTAATTAACCCCTTGATCAATCAAATAGTTTCATCACCACTTCACTATAGCAACTGATGTATATACACCAGTTGAACTTGCACACAGAGCTTGGTTAAAACAGGCACGTGAAAGAAGTTTCCAAAACCAGTTAAATCCTCTTCATGTAGTTAGCAATGTCACTACGTTAACTTTAAAATCTCACATTGAAAACAAATAAGTGGCTCTTTTGACATCTGGTGAAAACGGCATAAATATTGTCGACGTATCAACCAACTCCGTGGTCAATCCAACACTCCATCACGATCGTACATACATACATAAAAAATTAAAAAAAAAATAAAAAAATAAAAAAAAAAGTTGCTAACAAACATACGATATACACAGATACATCAGCAAACGAGTAAAACACGAACAACTACAGCTAAACACACCATCACCGTACTCGATCCTACAAACCCTAACCGATGAAAACTCAAATCGAAAACTCAACAAAACCAGCAACACAAATCATGATCACAACCACCAGTCAAAGTCAAACTCACCTAATTGAGCACCAAGCGCATAACGACGACTCTCCGCCATGGACCGATCAGTCAGATCTCACCACAACACAAACACTTTTCAGAAATAGCAATCCAATCATTCAGAGACTAAATTAGGTCACAAAAGGAGGCGATTGATGAAGATCTTGTAGGTTAGGTGATGGATTGAGGGTTTAGTTAGGGGGAAAGTGAAAAACGTCAAATGGAAAAGAGTATATAGGGATGAAGAAGATGGAGGATGTACGGCCGCCGATGGTTGTTTAGGGACATCGACTGTAGAGACTGCTTGTTGGTTTGTGTGTGAACGCGAAAGAGAGAGAAAGGGGTAGCAGTTGACGTCGTGAATTGTGAACCTTCAGCGTTTGTTCCACTAGAATGCCTTTTATACGCGTAAACTCGTTCGAGATTTGTAATGTGTAAATAAATAAATAAATAAATTCGTATGTAACAAGTATTATTCAATTTTGTAGTGTATATTACTATATTTCGTCATAGTTTTTTCTGTACTGAATTTTTTCATGCATTTTTAAATTACAAACTCCCGGTAATATGTATAACTAAAAAAGTTAAAAGCGCCTTTAAGATGTCTTAATGCTCGACTATACGTTTTTACATCCAGCAAAAAAATATAAAGTATTAGAAAATAATTAAAAGTATTTTATTTTTTAAATAATCCTTTAATTATTTACTGTTACAATGGTTTTTTAAAAGGAATTAGTGATGCTTTTGATATTACGACATTATAAACTACTTTCTGGTTTAATAATTTTGTAATAAAATACTTTATTCAAATAGTAAATTTTAAGTATCGTTTAATAGCATTCATAGAAATTATGGAGGTGAATATAATTTCTAAATGATTTCTTGTTTAAAATATTATGTTTGAAGGTAAACTCTTGCTAATCAACCAATACAAACAAATAACATATCAAATATAAAAAATTCAAGAGATAAAAAAGACAACCAATTTATAGATGTTAAAGTGAATCTTAATTAATTCACTCTATATACTCCCTCGATTTCACGTCATAAGTTTGCCACACTAGCTTATCAATTTACACCACTTGTTCACGACAATACTTAAAGCATAACATTTTAAGAAACTGACACCATACAGCAGCGTACCATTGAAACTAAGACTCTTTGGTCGGAGTTATTTTATCAAATCCACTTGCATAACTATCACATTTTCTACTTTTCTACACCCATATATGTTACTAATTAAAAGATATTTCAAAATTAATTAAACCGACTAGATAAACACGGTTGGTGCATTATATACTACTAAAGCGGCCTTTATCGTTATTAACATACTTACGGTTTTTAATTAAACACACTCATGTAAACGAGTGAGTAAGCACTCATTAGGAATTGTAGCTTTATAGGCATTAAGAATTTAAACGTACTTAACAAAATTCTCTCAAAATGAGGGGGTGAATCTAATAACTATTATATAGATGTGATGACCGAGTCCATATGCGGCTAATTAAACTTTAAACTATGCTGAAATATACGATAACGTGTACACTTAAATAACTATTTTTTTAAAGAAATAATAAAATTTGCTATCCAAACAAACTCTCAACAGTTTGATCATGGTATGTTAATTAGGCGAAGTTGATGAGGGAAAACAAAAATCAATTTGGTGTCTTCTGTACTTCTTTGTGGATCTCTTGGGATAGTTGATCTGCATTATACTCGACGCCAAAGGTTCTAACGACTTCCATACTTGGATTCATCAGATACCTGTTAATTGTACATCACATGCATGTAATCACACAAAGGATTTATTTAAACAAGTAGAATGTAAAACAAATATTAAAGGATGTTCTGCAAAACTCAAACATGAAACATTTAGGATATTGCGTATAGCAATAGGTAACACCTGCCCAATCACCCGAATAGATAATACCAATTCCACGCCTGTCTACCCGCATTGAAACCGGATATAAAATTATCAAACATATATAATCATATTTCAAGTCAGATGTTTGGCTTAGCCAGATAGGGTTTTGGCCTTTTGGGTATTAGATATAGTTTTAGAACCATATATGAGATACAGTTTTGCAATCAAGAGAAACGGACTACCCATAGCCGGCCAATTGCGATCCAAAATAGCAACTTCAAGTTCTAATAAATAGTTTTAATACTTGGACAATTATCTGTCAGTCTTGGATAATCAATATCATAAAGCTGTAGCAAACACCAACTGTCTAAGGGTAAAGTAGAAATACTTCTATTCTTATGTCACAAATACATCTAACTTCTTTCTCTCATAAATGTTAATTTTCATTAAAATAAACTATAATATCCTTATCAATATGGTCATTACAACATCAAATAACAAAAGCACATCAAACAATATATTCTCAGTTCTGCAGCCATTTTAATGATTTTGACTGTTTATTGCCGCAAAATCCTAAAACCGGCTGAGAGTCTTAATATATATTAGTTTCGTTGCAATAATGGTGCATTAGGAGATGACGAAGTTAAAATAAAACAGGAATGACGAAAGTGTAGCTTACATGTTGTGAGAAGTTTCGACTAGATAATCATCTCCATCTTCTTCGACCTTCTTAAAGAAAACTCTGTATTCATGTGCCATCTGGCTTACCGCACCAACTGGTCCAGTTAGACCCATTATTCTCTCATCAAATTCTGCACTCCATGTTTTAAAGAAAAAGAAATAAGTTGAGGGTGATGTATGTTATTACAGCCTTGATCAATCTTGCATTGAACCAACTTCTGGGTCATAAAATATAAAACCCGAGGACGTAATTTGGACCCATTTATTTATGAATGACTCGACAGATGCTATATGTTTTATCTCTAACATGTAAAAAAAATCAAAAATTTTAAAACATGAAACAAGATTTCCAAAATGCATTTTAAACACATACATTCTCCTAAATAGCTATTAAAAGACTAGATTTTTACAGCTGTAATGATATAGTCTTTGTAAGGGTTGATTGGATAGAAGGGCAACCAACTTTTGCCCGACTTCTAAGGGTAAACAATCTTTGTTTTCGCCCACAAAAACCTTCAAACTTTAAATGTAGTTTTCATTTAAGGTAACCCATACACGTAGGCAGTTAGTTACTCTTTGTTCATCCTCGCCACGCCAATAATATACAAATCAACATTTTCATAGGTATCAAGTCATTCGCCACACAAGCATTTTCATCTATTAACTTGTACAAACTACCTTAAACTGAAACTTTCAAAAGATTTAGTTTGTATGGGTGAAATAAATAGATATTCAGCATTGGCCCATTTGCCACCTCTAACAAGAACTGACCTTTAAGGTAAGCACGAAGGTGAGATGGGTTGTCGCGCTGCGGATCAATTGTCACAAAAACAGGCCGAACCTTAATGTTGTATTTTGAATCTTGTGTCCATATGAAGAAACAAAACATAGGAAAAAGGTTAATGGCTGACACCACAGTACAAGTTCATTATATCCAGCAAGAGTTCTGTTGAGGGAGAAAGAAAGGAACCTAATGTATCGATAGCCTTGGCCAATTTCACAAGTTCTGCAGGCCCAACATCAGGAGATGAAGTGTACCCAAAGTAGAAAAGTATCCAGTCTCCCCCTTGCAGGTCCTTTTCGGTAACCAATTGACCATCCGAACCAATCAGCCTGAACGGTCCACCAATCACCGGACCATAACGCGTACTACATCCATCATTTCTACACTGTCCTGATGACACAAAACAACAGATAATCATTTTACATGTTACCAAATTGGCCCTTAAAAATTAGGGATTTTGTGTAGACCTCTACGAATAGCTCTCTTCTCGTCGTTTAGATGCATAAAAAGAAGCCCCCCACCAATCCCACCAAGAACAGCAATTGGCTACAACAACAACAAAGATCATAGTAGCAAAATAATCACTTCTCAATCGAACACAACTTAAAACCTCTATGTTATTTGCATACAATCAGATAAGATCGCCTTAACGAGGAAGAAGGCAATTGTTCCCGACCCTGATTCAACAAAGGGGCATTCTTATTCGACATTTTTGCTGCTCTCATGTAGCTTGAAGAATGAAGCATCATCTTCTGCGTGCCACAGGAGTACAAATACTTCATCTTCAATCTGATTATTGAAATCACAAATCAGATTCAACAGGTATCATTATTTTTAACAAATTTGTAGTTTCACAATCTAATTCAAATCATATATCTACATGTAATGCGGTGGTTGGTTGATTCAATTACTGCATTCATGAAATCGTGTGTAGAATTGAGAACATAAACACTCAGTTGACCTAAAACAATGAGTACCTTGTAGGAGAGAATATTAATAGAGCATCTGCGGACTTCTTTCGAAGCAATAGAGACATGAATGAAATGCAAATGAATTGGAAGAATATTGAGAAGGGTCAACGATGATTATTCAACACCCTGTAAAACCCAAAATTGATAAACCCTAGCGTTCGGTGTGGGTTATATAGTTTCTTCAATGGAAAGTGTGTTAATTTGATTTAGTTGTCTTCTTCTCCAAATTTGATTTAGTTTTCTTCTTCTCCAAGAATCAAACCATTCTTAATTGGTTTTAGTTTTCTTTAGGTTTCCTTTTAAAGCCAACACGCATATAGTTCATTTTACAATATGATATATGTATTATGAATTATTACCATAGCAAGTGGATGAACTTTTTATCAAACTTGTAGATAAGTTTACTATGTTACTTATCTACCAAAATAGTTTACCTTGTCTACCAAAATGATTGATCTTTGTAGTATAAATACCACCTCAATGTAGAGGAGAAGACGCACCTCTTGTATACACTTTCATAAGTTATACATTTCTTTTCTTCTTGCTCTTGCAATTCTCTTTAAAGTTCATAAGGTTATAACACTAATCTTGTGAAAATTATTGTGATATTATAACACGTTATCAGCACGAGAGCTCTTAAACTCTAAACAAAAAGATCAATAAAGCTCAAAGTCATCCAATAATCAAAGTAAGGGCTTCATTAAGTAATAATATACAATATCTTATATTGAGAAGATAACTAATATAAATAAAGTAAGCATAAAGGAGATCTTATTATGAACTTGATAACCATGGGACTACTAACAAAATAACTTTTATTTATGCATCTAACTTTTGATTATGCAACTAACATTTTATTTTATGTCAACTAACTTTTACTTATGCAACTAACATTTACTTATGCATCTAACTTTTACTTAATCTTTATTTATACAACTAACATTTCCTTTTATGTCAACTAACTTTATACAACTAACATTTTTTTTTATGTTTACTAACATTTATTCGTACTAACGTCTTATTCTTATCCTAAATTGTCGTTCTTATTTATACAACTAATATTTTCGTTTTTGTAACATAATCTTACACTTATATATTTATTTAAAAAAATTATTGTCAATATATACACACACGAGAGTTATATAGCCGTTATAAACGGTTATATAGCCGTTGTAAACAATCACATAACCGTTACAAACGGTTATAATTTTAAACTATAAATTGACCACTATCAATCTATTTTCGTTTACAATAAACAGATCATCTCTTTTCTCAAGTTTATCCAAGACAATATTTCAAAGATGATACACCCGGTTTTAGTACTGGCAACCATAATGCTTATTTTAATTCTTATCCCCATTGTTGAACTACCACCCGAAGAATTTAAACTTTTCTTATTTCTGTATTTGTTTATAGCTCTACCGCTTTATTGTATCGCAATGTTTATTGATATATATGGATTCTAATAATTATCTTACTATATGCCGTGGACGGCCCATGTAAAAAGACATCTTAAATCCATGGGTGTCTTAGAAACTATACAAGAGGGGAATGCTTGCTCTGAACAAGACAAAGCGAAAGCTGATGTCTTTTTACATAAGCATATTGATGAGATGTTACAGTTTGAATACTCAAATTGTGAAGATCCGTATATTTTATGGAAAGATTTACAAAGCAGATTTGATCACCAAAGGGAAGTTCTACTTCCCACTGCTAGAGATGAATGGAACAATCTTAGGTTCCAAGATTTTAAAAAGGTAAACGAGTACACCTCTGCTTTGTTCAGAATATGCTCGACCCTCAGATTCTGTGGGCAAAATGTAACCGAGGAAGATATGTTGGAGAAAACTTTCTCCACATTTCATGCATCAAATATAAACTTGCAACAACAATATAGGTTGCAAAAGTTTAAAAGATATTCTGATTTAAATTCATTTCTCCTCGTAGCAGAAAAAAATAAAGATCTTTTGATGAAAAATCATCAAGCTCGCCCCACGGGATCGTTAGCAATTCCAGAGATAAATGTTGCTACTAAAAACTCTGAAAGAAAATGGGGACGAGGTCGTGGTCGTGGTTCTTTTGATAAAAGTTACCCTAATAATCGCAACCATTCTTTTAAGGGTAATAATAATTACCGAGGTAACTTTTATAACCGTGGACGTGGTCGTGGCCGTGGATATGGCCGTGGTAGAAATCAAAGAACAGTCCATTACCACGCCCCACAAAATAACAATTCCAACCAGTACAAAGGGAATGAAGCTGGTAGGTCCGAAAATAATGGCACTTCCTGTTTTAGATGTGGTAGCACAAACCACTGGTCGAAGGCTTGTCGCACAGCTCCACATTTGTGTGAACTATACCAAGCCTCTATTAAAAGAAAAGAGAAGGAAGTGAACCATGTTGATAATTTTAATGATCTCAATGTTGAGTTGAACACTGCAGACTTTGACATAGAACTCTGAAACATATGTTGCTTAACCATAATAGTTATATGCAACAATTAAGTGTTTTTCTATCTTCAATTATGTATTTTTCTTCATGTAATGTTTTCTTTCGATTAAATAAAGTTCTTGTTAAAATATAACAATATTGTCGTTATTCACTTATTATTTTTTTTTTATACTTTCAAGATTAAAATGAAAATCACCGGAGCGCAAGATCAAACAAATGAAGCAGATATATGTATAGCAGATAGTGGAGCCACGCACACTATACTTAGATCTAAGAAATATTTTTATGAACTTAAACCAACAAAAGGAATCGTTAATACAATATCAGGCCCTACAGACCTGATAGAAGGAGTGGGAAAAGCTAATTTAGCATTACCAAATGGTACAAAGCTTATAATAGAAAATGCTTTATTTTCCCCAAAATCAACAAGAAATCTGTTGAGTTTCAAAAACATATATCATAACGGATATGATACTCAGTCAAGGACTGTTGATAATGAAAAATATTTGCATATAATAAGCAAAGATCAGATATTAGAAAAACTGCCAATGCTTCAGTCTGGTTTACATTATACACACATTAATGTGCCTCAGGCATATATGGCAGTTAAAGAAAAATTTTGTGATCCTGAAACACTTAACTTATGGCATGACAGATTAGGCCATCCAGGATCTACAATGATGAAAAGAATAATTGAAAACACTCATGGGCATCCATTGAAATATCAAAAGATCCCACAATCGAATAAAATTCCTTTATGTACATCTTGTTCTCTTGAAAAATTAATTACAAGGCCTTCGCCTATGAAAATTGAAAAGGAATCATCTTTGTTTCTTGAAAGAATTCAAGGAGATATATGTGGGCCAATTCATCCACCATGTGGACCATTTAGATATTTTATGGTTTTGATAGACGCGTCAAGCAGATGGTCTCATGTCTCTTTGTTATCAACTCGTAATGTAGCATTTGCGAAATTTCTTGCACAAATTATCAAATTACGAGCACATTTTCCTGATTATACTATTAAAAGGGTGAGACTTGATAATGCTGGTGAATTCACATCACATGCTTTTAATGATTATTGCATGTCTGTAGAAATTATTGTTGAACACCCTGTTGCTCATGTACACACACAAAATGGCTTAGCTGAGTCATTAATCAAACATCTACAGCTAATAGCTAGACCATTAATAATGAGGACAAAACTCCCTGTGTCTATTTGGGGTCATGCAATTCTTCATGCTGAATCACTAATTCGTATGAGACCAAGTGCAAATCTTAAATACTCTTCGTTACAGCTTGTTTCTGGCAATGAGCCAAACATTTCCCACCTTAGAATTTTTGGGTGTGCTGTGTATGTCCCTATTGCACCACCACAACGCACAAAAATGGGTCCTCAAAGAAGGTTGGGAATATATGTTGGATATGAATCTGCTTCCATCATAAGATATCTTGAACCTTTAACGGGTGATGTATTTACAGCACGTTTTGCTGATTGTCACTTTAACGAGTCAGTCTTCCCGGCATTAGGGGGAGAAAAGAAAAAACAAGAAAATGATGTCTCATGGTATGTTCCTTCATTATTGTATCTTGATCCAGTAACTAAACAACGTGAGACAGAGGTCCAAAAGATAATACATCTGCAAGAAATTGCAAATCAATTACCTGATGCATTTACTGACACAAATAGAGTTACTAAATCTCATATACCAGCTGCTAATGCTCCAGCTCGAGTTGAGATTCCAAATAAGCGAATAGATAACACAACGACTCATGAATCTCAAAAACGTTTGAAACGAGGAAGGCCAGTCGGTTCCAAGGATAAAAATCCTCGAAAAAGAAAAACTCATGAAAAGGAAGTTGATCATAAAACGAATGATCTTGATGCAACGCTGAATACCAAAACCTCTCATGAGGAGGATTTGGATGAAAATAACAAAAAAATATCAATTAACTATGGTCGCACACATATCTTATGGAATCGAGATGAAATGGAAAGTATTGATGAAATATTTTCTTATTCCATAGCAAGTGACATCATGAGTGGAGATGATGATCCTGAACCAAAATCAGTTAGTGACTGTCAAAATAGACATGATTGGGATAAATGGAAAGGAGCTATGCAAGCTGAATTAGATTCACTAAACAAACGAAAGGTCTTTGGACCTATTGTTATTACTCCGATGGCTGTAAAGCCTGTAGGGTATAAATGGGTTTTTGTACGAAAACGAAATGAGAAAAATAAAGTTACAAGGTATAAAGCTAGACTTGTAGCTCAAGGTTTTTCACAAAGGCCAGGGATTGATTATGAGGAAACATACTCCCCTGTTATGGATGCAATAACCTTTAGATACTTAATCAGTTTAGCAGTCTCTAGAAATTTAGAGATACGTCTTATGGATGTTGTCACAGCTTACTTGTATGGATCACTAGATAGTGACATCTATATGAAAATTCCTGAAGGTTTTAAATTCCCTGAAGCATTAAGCTCAAAGCCTAAGGAAATGTATTCCATCAAATTACAAAGATCCTTGTATGGACTCAAACAATCTGGAAGGATGTGGTACAATCGTTTGAGTGATTATTTGACAAGTAAAGGATACACAAATAACCTTATTTGTCCATGCGTCTTCATTAAGAAAACAACATCAGGATATGTGATCATAGCTGTGTATGTTGATGATCTAAATATAATTGGGACGCAAAAGGGAATTAATGAAACAATTGCTCTTTTAAAGAAAGAATTTGAGATGAAAGACCTTGGAAAAACCAAATATTGTCTTGGTTTGCAGATTGAGCATATGCATAATAGAATACTTATACATCAGTCAACTTATACTGAGAAACTTTTAAAACGTTTCAATATGGACAAGGCAAATCCTTTAAGCACACCGATGGTTGTTAGATCACTCAATGTTGATAATGATCCATTTCGTCCTTGCGAAGATAATGAAGAGGTTCTTGGTCCAGAGATACCATATCTCGGTGCAATTGGAGCTCTTATGTATCTTACTAACTGTACGAGACCTGACATTTCTTTTGCATTTAATTTGTTAGCCAGATTTAGTTCAGCCCCTACTAAAAGGCACTGGAATGGGATTAAACATATTTTTCGATACCTTCGAGGTACTATTGATTTAGGATTGTTTTATCCTAATAATTCAAAAGAAGGGTTGGTTGGTTTTGCAGATGCAGGTTATTTATCTGATCCCCATAAAGCAAAATCTCAAACTGGATACGTATTTAAGAATGGAGGAACTGCGATTTCATGGCGTTCTCAGAAACAAACACTCGTTGCGACATCCTCAAATTATGCTGAAGTCATTGCACTACATGAAGCTTCAAGAGAATGTGTATGGTTAAGATCTATGACACAACTTATATCAACTTCTTGTGGATTGGAGAAAGATGAAAATGCAACACCAATCTATGAAGATAATGCAGCTTGTGTCTCACAGATGAAAGAAGGGTATATCAAAAGTGACAGAACAAAACATATACCACCAAGATTCTTTTCATACACTCAAGATCTTATTAAAGATAAACAAGTCGAAATGAGATACGTTCAATCTAGTAACAATTCAGCTGATCTTTTCACAAAGGCACTTCCTAAAACAACTTTTAGAAAACATGTTTATGATATTGGCATGCTGCATGTACAAGCAATGTGATGATCTACAGAAGACAATTTGAGGGGGAGTTATAAGCTGCACTCTTTTTTCCTTAGCTAAGGTTTTTTTCCACTGGGTTTTTCTTTAGCAAGGTTTTTAACGAGGCAGTACTTAAACTCTTGAAGTTTGAAAAGTGTCATCCAAGGGGGAGTATTATGAATTATTACCATAGTAAGTGGATGAACTCTTTGTCAAACTTGTAGATAAGTTTACTATGCTACTTATCTACCAAAATAGTTTACCTTGTCTACCAAAATGATTGATCTTTGTAGTATAAATACCACCTCAATGTAGAGGAGAAGACGCACCTCTTGTATACACTTTCATAAGTTATACATTTCTTTTCTTCTTGCTCTTGCAATTCTCTTTAAAGTTCATAAGGTTATAACACTAATCTTGTGAAAATTATTGTGATATTATAACAATATGTAATTTTATCTTACATTTTATTAATATGGTTGTTTTAACATTCACTCTCAGTTTGAGAGCCCAAATAGAATAAAAAATCATGATTTTTTATAAATTCAGGATATAAAATCAACAACTAGGAAAACAATCAACTAAACAACTCAAAAGCTAACAAACTATTCACTCGTGACTTTGTACTTTTGTAGTCTAGTTGTATTGTAGCCAAGTTGTATTGATGGTTGGACCTTTATAAATATTATCCGACAATTGCACGGTCTAGCACTGAGGCCATTTATCGAGCCACTCCTCTTCTTGCTACTAAGATCGCGTGGATTATACCACTAATGCATGGATTACGCTTATCTTTGAGTTGTGCACCGACTATTTGGTGTGACAACAATGGTGATGTGCTTAATCCGTCTTTTATCAATGCATCAAGCATCTTGAGCTCTAAGCTCATTTTACATTTTATTCAGTATATAGTTTTAGCTTGATCTCTTATGGTTCATTATGTTGCGATCTCACATCAGCATACAACCATACTCAGGAGAGAGTTGTCACTCAGTTAGTATGTCTATCTTAGATCCAAGCAGCAAATCGTACTGCCATTGAGCTTGAGGGGCATATTAGAGATATTTTATACATATTTTTATAGATTCTCTCGATACAGTTATTCTAGTATATTCAAAAACACACACATATATATATTTGACATTTATCACTATGTTGCTTTTTTTCACATTGTTTTAAACAGAATTGTCATACAAACACTACCAACATCTATACCTTTAAACACTACAAACTGTATGAAAAGTGATCGCGCAATCCTTAACGAGTATGTAACTTAAGAGTCGAGCTAGGCCTACAAATAGTGAACCAAACTAGCACCTGTTCAGGACATAGATTTCCCCCTTCTAAATGCAAGTATAGAGCTCAATTTTCTAGCTTTCTCCTTTCCCTCCATGTTTTCATTTTCATTCATTTTCCCATGAAACAATGCAGCATTCTTAAGCTTCTTCCATCCTAAAATCCAACCAGATAAAGCTTTCTGATTTGTTCTCATCTTTCTACAATCTTGCTGTAAATTTATGTAGTCCCTTTGAAGATCTTCAATAAGAATCATCATTTTCTCCACTTCTACTTTGAGCATTCTGATTTCTTCTTTTGCGGACGAGCACTCATCTTCTTGCACCTCTGAGTCATCAGCGTTTGCCGCTTCCTGCTTCCTAAGCACTGTTGCCCTCAGCTTCACTTGCTCAGCAAACAACACCTGATGGTTTCTCGTTTAAAATCTTCTTACAATTTCACGATATTATAGTTAGTTAATTACCTGTATAACTGTTCTTAGAGGCAGTCTATCATTCTGTGCAGCATGTGAGCACGCATCAACCGAAAGCTTTTGGCAATCCACGACTCTACACAACCTTCTTCTGTCATGTTCGGACAGTGCAGGATGTGCCTGTAACAGTTTGGAATGTGAATAGCATTCATCTTAACAACTAACAGTTTCAAACAACTTTAGCATGCATCTAGCATCTGACCTTGAGGTATATATCAATTGCGCGATAGAGTCCATCATCACATGGACGCGCAGTATGTGGTAACGATTCAGCAATCGCTTGAAACTTGGTAGCAGAAAGGTTTGGGTCCCCTGCTATTTCAGCAAGGTAACCATCCAACAACTTACTAACGTTCGTTGTCCCATGACTTTCTGCGTGTTGCTGCTCTTCGTTCATCAAGTAATATTCCAAAATCCTTTGTATTGAATCCACATTATACATAGTCTGACCTTCTGTTGATCTGCACCACATTAACATATAAAGCCCCAGTTCAAGCTTAAATATAACAAAACATAAGGTTTGAAATGAAGCTTACCTCCCTTGTTCAGCATTGGGTATCAAAAGATCATACACACTTGCATTCTCAAGAACCATCCCAACTCTTTTCTCAAGCTCAGAAACCAAAGGTGGTGATATAGAGTAAACCACACCCATCTTCAACATCCACAACAAAAACTTGCAAGAAGTAGCCTCTTTCTCATGAGGCAATACCCCCACCAAGCTCTCGATAATCGCGCGTTGCTCGTGATTCTGAAACTCAACCGCGTGTCTGCGCCCCTGCTGCACGCTCCACTTAACCTCCCTCTTCAATCCTCCTGCCTCCACATCATCTCCCAGCAACCACTTCTCTGCATACACCATGATGCATGAGCCTATGAACTCGGGTGGTACTCCTTTCAACGCCATTGACGTCACGATCCTTTTGAAATGGTCGATCCGCAGCGTTGCAGCGTGGACAAGCCACGAGCTTTGTTCAGTTGGGCATGCCCACGCGATGGAGTCGCAACATCTTCTCACGATCTGGAGGTTCTCGGCCCACGGAGAGAGCGATTCGCACGACTTCAACACTGTAATGGAGTCCTTCCATGAGGAAAAAACTACAAAAGTGAGGAAAGCTTCGGTTTTCGATATCAGGTTTCCTTCTTCCAGCTCTTCGCTCATGTCCAGGAACTCCGCTGCACAGCGCAAAGGCGCTGCGTTGCGGGGGCTAACCGACACCGGAAGACCGTAGCAGAACTTAACCACGGTTTCGAAGGCTTCGGGTCCTCCAGGCATGTTATGCAGTTTTAGCTGGTAACCATGGTTTGAGGTTGAAGGGTGTAACTCAGCTTGTTCAAGGTAACCACATCTTGAAAGCAGTGGATACTGAACATAATAATAACAATATTATTATTATGATTATGATTATGATTATGATTATGATTATGATTATGATTATGATTATGATTATGATTATGATTATGATTATGATTATGATTATGATTATGATTATGATTATGATTATGATTATGATTATGATTAGAAAGTGGGTAAAAAGATATTGTTAGTGATCATGTCATATTGTGGGTACCTTGTGAACATAAAATGTAACATCATCAATTGTTACTGCTAAATCTGAGGGAAGATGAGATACTGCAAACCTGTGATGGAGTTCAATTTGATGATTTATATGTAAAAGAGAGAGAGATTTTTATATGGTGAAGGTTAGGTTATTGTTGTTACCATGAATTGCCTTTTTTCTGGAGGCATTGGCATTCTGCTGAAGAAATTAGTGTTGGGGGAACAATCAAGTCTTGATGAGTGGCATCTTCGTAATCGATCTCAGGGGAATGTGACTGGGCCATTTGAGGAAATTAATAATAATAATAATAATGGATTGTGATCTTCTCTTTCTATGCTTTGGTCAAGATTTTATAGTTTCAGATATATAAAATTAAAACCAACCACAGAAAGGTTTGTAACTTCATCGTACCATGTATTCACTAAGATACTCGTTAGGTTATGAGTTCGAGTCATGTAGTATGTAAGTGGTGAAAAAAAGTTGTATAAAAAAATTACAAATTTTTTAAAAAGAGATATAAAATTAAAACCACTAAGTGACATTGGGGTTATTGTTTTTCTAGAACGGCCAACAAATACTATAAAAGCTCGGATTCACGTGAACTCATTAGCCAAAGACCACCCACGCCCTGCAAACATAGGCAGCACTGGCGACCCGGCCGGCCGGGCCACCAACCATTTAATGAGAAATCCACCACTCAAAGGCCAGCATGGTAAGACTAAGCATTTTGCATAACATGAAACTCAAACACATGATCTTCACATTGAAAAATCATGGGGTGTCTTCTCTCGGACCAATTGGCAATTGATTTTGGGGTTATTGGTTTTAATTTTGAAGTGTGTGGGACTTATAAGAAAAAGTTATTTTCTTTTATGGTAGATCCATCTTACTTCTAATTCTAAACTCCACTCTACATACATTATTTACCTCCACTGCTAGACACCAACGTCATTATTTTAGAAGAATAATAATTATTTATAAGAATAATAATTATAGGGGAAGGAGGTTGGTTGGTTGGTATTAAGAGAACGAAAGCAATAAAGAGAATGTTTGGGGCACTAGACTTTGGACGAGTCACAATCAATTAACGTGTATCCAAAATCCCCCTCTAGTTCGATTTGTGGCTTTGAGGCGTGTAATTGTATGGATGTAAAAAGCAATTCAATAAATTTGGTAGGTCATAGGTGTGACAATATTCAGAGCATGGTTATGTGTTGGATGTAAGAAATCAAATAACTTTTAGCTCATATTAGGTATTTTTCTTACTACTAAATGACATTGTAATATTTTTGTATCAACGAAGGATTTAGGCTCCTGTTTATACTCAAAAAAGAGAACTTCAACATGTTTTCCTCATGATTAACTACATTAGACTCGTTTGAATGTTTTCCTCATGATTAACAACATTAGACTCGTTTGAATCTTCCTTGAATCATTCAAACCATGATTACACTTAAAATTGATTGGAGAATCGTTGATAAACTACCAAAGATAGACGATCTCTAACCTTGATTGCACCAAAATAGACCAATATATGCTTTGTTCTTGAGTTCGACAAGTGCCATTTGGAGGGGGGGATTGGGTTATCGGCTTTTCCGATTACTTTCATTAGTCGCCCTCCATTCTTGCTTATTTACAAAAAACTTTTAAGTAATTTTTTTCTTTATTTGCAGTCCTGGCACCAACTGAATAGAATATAAAGTTGCTAAAATGGATGTTATCATGGGCTAAAAACCTTCAAGTACAATTTGCTTTTAAGTGGGCTAAAAGGTTAGATGTTAAATTTTGCTTTTTTCTTTGGTCAGTGTTCATTTAAGCAAAATCACATATCAATAAGGTCGTATTCCAACATATAAGTATACATAGAACATAAACAAATCAAAAGAAAATAATCCATAACATATCAGGAATGTCTTCCTTTCGCGGTCCATGAATATTGCCCTCGGCTGACCGTTTTCCCCACGAACAAATTAAAAATCACTCTGGCTACCTAACTGCCTACTTCCCTTTTACAAAAGCTATAAAATACAAACTCAGTAGCAATACCTTTGTGTATACCTGAACAAGTATAACATCACCAAACCTTTACACTAGAAAAATGACAAATACCCAGTTCAAAATGAATGTACATATCTGCTCCTAACTTTTATGGCTATGAATTGTCAAACCGAAAACAATCTGAAACCTTTAGGTGGTCTGCCAGTCTGATGACAGCTGATTGGACGACTTCAGAGCCTGGCGACACAGAATCTGGAAGTTGAGGTAGGCACACGGGTAGGTAGTCATCATCGTCTTCCTGGCGGCGAAAAAACGTAAGCACGGACCGGCAGAATATAAATCTGGAAAACAAGAGTCAAATTGAGAATGTTATAGGTCAACATAAAAACAATACCAAAAAAAAGATTTGGAATCTGTGTAAAGGTGGCAATATGGATGGGTTGCGTAACAGGTCAAAACATGCAATTTTCGGTACAGGTCGTAACAAGCCAGATCGAATACGAATTTTTATAAACTTGTTCTAACTTTGTAAATGATATTATGAGGGTTAAACATGGTTACATATACTACATTATTACCATTATAACCTTTATTTTTAAAGCAATGTCAGGAGGGTTATGCATCTGAATATAGTTCAGACAACTTTTGGCCAGCTTCCTTTAGTGTTAATTTTCATCTTAACCCAACTGAGCCGTTAGAGAAAATGAAACACAACTAAATGCATATAAATAAATTTCAATGACAGCAAATTCCACCTCTAAATCTTACGTGGATTCTTTGGATACTTGAAAAAACAATAACTGTATTTAATAAAAAAAAATGCTACAAGTTTCTGAAGAATAGTGTTGAATCCTGATTAAGAAAAATACTTCCTCTGTTTATGATACCATCATACATTTTTGAATGAAGTTACCAAAAACCAAGATAAGCAACACTTATAATTCATTTCCTTGACTGAAAATCATAAACAAGATAAACACATGCAGAAAAGTAGAATTTGCACACAGCTCTTAGGAACTCATTCTGTACATATATTATTATCATGATCAAAGATATTCTGCATCTTCTCAACATCTTAATTATTATTGACAAATTATGTATTCTGTTAAATAACAAAAGCTCTTGAATGATATTTCTAAGAACCAGAAGAACGTATACAAATAAAGAAAACTCATTACTGTAGTTCACTACAATATAGTTACCTCAATGTAAGAAACCAAAATCTAATCTTTCTATGCCAATACCTACTTGATCTCCAATCAAAAAAGCTAACTATTAGAGTTAGTAATTTTGGCCCATTTACTAACTAATGGGTTGATAGGAGTTGTGTTTCAGCTCAAAAACAGTTCAGAAAAAAAAATTTTGCTAAACGGGGAAACAAGCCAAAAGTGTCAGACAGGTTTAATTCAAAGATTAAGACTATTATTGTAAATATGTTGTTTTTATAACGCAGCATCCATTTACATAAACTATAAAAAGTGGACAATAATGTGTTTGCCGGTCAATCCAACCTGGCCTAGCCGATTGTGAAATTCCTGAAAAAGTGACCCAATTAAAATCCAAACCTGCTTTGACAGGTTAATCGCCCCACCTATCCTGCCACCTCAACTAGATACGTTTATATCATCATGTGGAAGACAACTTACCTGAGAATTATCCGTCTCAACAAAGGTTCGGAGAGAACTTGGGCCCACACTAAATCTAGGCTGGTTGAAGTACAAAGTATTACTTCCCACTCTGCAAATGCAGCTGAAACAATGCCCTCGGCATGTTCCATCACATCCTGAAAGCAGACAGAGACATATATGAGAAACCATTTGAATATGACTTTGTTAGGATATGTACTTTAGTGCAGTACACATACCACTTCATCATCAGCAAATGCGAGGCCAAGCATTTGCCAGCATGCTCGTAATGGAGCAGTCAAGAAACAGGTGAACTGGCTTCCACTTTGTGGTATATCAGCACTAGAATCACTCTTAAATGTCGGTCTCAGAGGTGAAAGAAGCAGGGCAGCTGGTTCCCCCCTTTCTGCACCATGTATAATCTGCAAGTTACATAAAAAGAAAACACATAAGCAGCTATAACACAAGGAAAATTACATGTCAATTAAAAACTTAACCAGCATTACAGCAACATGAAAAACACGCTTGTCGACTACATTCTAATTTTTTTTTTCTTTTTTCAACCAGGAAATTCTATAGCTTCATTTTCATATGATAAAGTGGCTTATGTACATTGACTTGGTGGGAAGATGGCCTTTTCAGTGTATGTATGTGTGTTTATATTCTGTAATCCGAGATAAGATGAAATAATGGAGCTATATTGTATATATTTTGTGTATTTTTACATCACGGATAGGGCAACGTACATATAGACGGGGAAATCACCACTAAATTAAACGCCCATTGGGCTACATGCTAACTGATAAATGATCTAATATATGTTACAGAATCTAACACACTCCCCCTCTAGCAGCAGCTTGTCACAAACATGATAAACGCAGCTTTTGAGTAAAGCTTTAATGGTTTCTGGTTCTAACATGAGGGGTTGTGATCGTCCGATCTTCAAGCTTTGCTCGGGTGAATTAAAATCAACTTCTATGTGCTTGGCTCTTTCGTCGAACACCACATTAGTTGCAATGTGAATGATTGCCTCGTTATCACACCATAATAGTATAGAGTATTCACTAGTGAATATATGTAATTACATGTGAATAAAATGATTCCGAGAACCACCTATATACATATGTATATACATAATACCAACATACATACGTACATGCATATGTATACGTATATATACATATATAAATATATGGGGTTGGGAACCAATATTAACCTTCGGTCATTGCAATAACCCGCATTAACCCATCAAGATCAATCAAAATTATTATTGTTTTTGGAATAACATTATTACACATATAGAATATTATGTTCTATTATGTATACGTTTAAAATTGCCGGTGTAAGTGTAACTTACACCTTTCTTAACATTTTTATAATTGTGAATTTAAACATTTACATAAAAGAACATAATGTTCTATATGTGTAATAATATTATTCGAAAACATAATAATAAATTTGATTGGTCTTGACGGGTTATCGTAATAACAAAGGGTTATCATTCGTTCCCTTCCCTATAAATATGTATATGTACATATATATTAGCCAAACCTAAATGCTACACATTACAAGAAAAACACCCAAAAAAAAACAAAGAAAACACAAATAAAATATTTAACTACTTTATAAGATAAACAAACAAGTAAAAGCCTCACTTATACCAAAGCTATTGTTAGGGTCGGGGAGGGTAAGATGGATGCAAACATTTACACAATCCTGACTCAAGTTGAGAAAAAAGCCTAAACAATTATTTATCCTTGATATAGGGATATATAGATAATATATAGTTTAATCATATAAGGTTGAATGGCACGGTCAAAAATCCTAAATTTCCTCCTTAAAAAGTAAAATATACCAACTTTATCACAACTACATCTTGAATGTCTACTTTACTTAGCGACCAAATAATTTAGATCTCTAAAGAGAAGCAAGCCGTGTGTTCTAAGATAATCATGATTGAAAAATCTAACTATAACAGATAAGGAAAGGTGTCCCATATTTATATAAAGGCTTCATTGTGCAAAACTGAGGACCATATCAAGAAACTTGAACATATTGTTTATTTATCAAACTGCTAGGGTTTCAAAAAAAAACTAATAGTTAAAAGAATAAGGGAATATGGTAGATAAGAATTTGCAACCTTCCATCTCACTAATGTTGCTGCAAATAAATTATTACACTCAAGCATTGTAAATTAGTAATAAAATTATAAACTTCTTATATCCATTCCAGAAAGGGAATATTGGCTTGTTTATACTTCCTCCGTTTGAGATAAGAATATAATTCAACATTTTTCGCCATCACAAAAAGGGAGACCGGCTTTAGCAAATAACTGACTGTGGTGTTCCACTAAATACACTACCAGTTCATTATGGTCACACCACCATCACACTATCACAGGTTAATAATAGTAGTATTCTTGGGAATGATACTTCAGCAGAAGTTGTTTCCTTTAGTTGGGAAATATTGAAATATGACATTCCATTATTAGTTGGGAATTATTAAATATTCTTTGACCATTTAATGTTCTCTCACACGAACATCAACTTTTTTAGAAGCTACAGCCTACAAGTATAAGATTCAAAATCACATATTTCTCAATTTTGTCCTAGATAAGGTAAGGCGATGAAGTGGTGAATCCCACCTTGTGAAATAGGTCTTTACAGTCAGAAAAATGTATCTAATTAATATGTGATCATTAGCGCAACAGTAGTTCGCTATAAACTGTTAGTGTATGCATAATAAATATAAAAAAAAAGCCAAGTTTCGACAAACCTGCCTTGAATGAATGGCTATTGTCACTATCAATAATGAAAAAAGCAGGTCTTCGAGTAAAAGGGATTAGATCAGCAGGGAAAAGGTTGTTAGACCCTGTAGTAAGTAACATGAGAGAAACGTGAGCTACCTTTGATATAGTTAAACCACTATGTCAAAGATATGAAGGTTCCTACGTCCTACCTCCACTTCTGGTTGGCCCTAACCACACACAATTTTCAACAGGATGACTTGATCCGCCCTTGCCATTAACAATATTTTCAGGCATAAACTTATTGCGTTCATAAACCGTACTTAGCTTCAAAGATGTTCTCACACTTCCAGATATTTGTTTCTGTGGGACACTAGTTTGACCAGAATCCCCTGCAGAGGGCACAAATCAGTATATGGCTTAACATTGGCTATAGCAATTACAATTCGTTTCATGGTGAATAGTAGGACCCAAGAATTAACCTGACGCTGCTATATATATAAGCATAACATTATCTGGAGGGAGCTCATCACAAATTGCAGCTAGTACCTGCAGAGACCCAGAAAATGAAGGATTACCTTGAATGAATCTTCAGATCTAGTTTCCATATATATAACAATAGAACTAAAACTTTTCAACTCACAGCAAGTAAATGTGATGCAGATGGGCGATAAAGAACAGCCTTTTTGGGATTTGGAGGCAAAGATGGGTCGGTCATATCTGCCACTAAATTTATATCAATTAATCCTGAAGTAGCAGACTGATCAGTTGCAGTACCATTGTCATGAGATTCAACTAGTTGCTTCTGGTAGAAGGATCCACTTGGTTCCCATTCCAAGCACTGCAACATTCTAAAGGTATCTATTGTAAGTTCAGCAAACTTAACCTGCAATGGTACATCCAGCGGACAAAGAGATTAATAGAGAGGCATACACATAAATGACCAGGCAGCTATGCAACTAGTTACCTCATTTCGGTGATAGCTCATCAGCAATGCATCTCCCAACTTCAGAATCTTCTTAGCATGGAAACGTGCCACGTATGGAAGTGAATCTGGGTGTGAATCGAACATAGCACAGTATCGCAAAGGCCTAGTGTTTGAAAAGACCTCGTCAACTTTCATAAACCGCACCATTTCTTGCATCACCACCTTCCATTCCTTGAAAGTGGTGTCCTGTAAACATTATGGTTTTCAAAATTGTAAGCATGGTTCATAAATTCTTATTTTCTAAGCTCCTTACACAGATAAATTACTCTATATTCACAAAATAATGAACCCAGAAGTAACACTAACTTCACTAGCGATTCAAATAATTCTACCCAAGATTATTGGTATAACTCACATAGATTAGACTTTATCAGGATAATGAGCTGCGTCAGTCGCTTATTAAATCTTATATGATATGGGTTGATATGATGCACATAGTACACAAGTAGCATTTCCAAAAAAAATTTGCAACAAAATTACACTACCACGATATCTCTAACAGCAACCTAGTATAACTTGATTATTTAAAAAAGTCAAGCAGTTACATAGCCACATCACTATGTCAATCTTTAACAAATGAGCTTAAAGCCGAATAAGGGGATCATGTTCAGAAATCTGAACCAACAACATGATGCAAATTTCACAACAAAATTACCCCAAGTACTAGTCCCCAAATAGTAAGTGAACATCATTCATCTAAGTCTGTGAAAACATTAAGCTATGCAGGTAGAAAAACAGGTAGAATCATCAAAATCCCTAATTTTCCTCTTTCAATTTGAAAACAGAATAGAAGTAAACCCAACTGTTCACAGTAGTTCTTGCTTGGCTGGTAAGACCATATATAAAAGGGCATCTCCCTTACTAGAAGTGACAAAATGACATCAATATGTCATTTTTCCAATCCTGCCCTGGTCTAAGATGCTTTTGTCTTCCGAATGTTGGGATACCATAGCTTGATCTCTTAACACTCACAATGCTTTAGTTTCGAATAATTAAACCTGATTTCAAATCTGAAAAATAAAAATGCCATGCTTCTAACTTTTTGATATCACCATCCCAGAATTAACAGAAATTTCCTCCAAGCACATCCAACAAACTAGCAGACCACCGGTCTCATACACAACTTTATACACAGAAAGTAGCCTAGCAACCATCATACTTCGTAGAGTTAAAATTATTAAAGCATTGGCTTTAAAAGTGCCACAATTAATCCTCCAACACGACCTAAATAATAGTAAACAACAAATTTCACTTTGCGAAGAAAATAACTTCAAATTAGGTTCACATAAAGCAGTAATAATTAAGCACGTTAGTTTGTCTGTACACATAATAATAACAATAATTATGCGTACCGGAAACTTGGCTTTGCTATCATCAAGCAGGCCCTTAAATCGATCTAAAAGCAGCTTAACCATCTCCCACCGATTCAAAATCAACGAAACGAGCAAAAACCTGGCGTAAAACCTCAACTCCTTAAACCTAAGCCCTCGATCTTTCAACACCTTGAAACTGGAGCCTTCAAAGTACCCTCGGTTCAATATCGCCTCGTAGAAGATGTACGATTCAAGTAGGAATCGCGCCTCACT
Source organism: Flaveria robusta (assembly GCA_025506415.1). Lineage (NCBI taxonomy): Eukaryota > Viridiplantae > Streptophyta > Magnoliopsida > Asterales > Asteraceae > Flaveria > Flaveria robusta. The sequence goes on along the minus strand of CM046469.1, from coordinate 16,341,426 downwards.
GGTCCTCATGTACTGCATAAAGTAAAGCTGACCGATTCGCGACGCGATCTCGCCGATTTCCCACCGCTGGAGCCCCGATTCAACGAGTTTCGCTCGGTTCTTCTGCTGGTAGTCCCATAGCTTGGTGTAAGCCTTGAATACCTTGGGGAAGTAGTGGTTGGGAGCTCGTCCGTACGCCGGAGCATCGCGAACCTTCGAGAACTTTCTCTCGGCGCTTTCGACTAGTTCTCTGAACTTCTTCGGAACGTCGACTGCTGTCATCGTCAGTTTCACCGGAGGCCGCCGCCGATCACCACCGTCTGCCACCGTAACACATCGGAGGTGGTGGTTTGGGGGGAGGGGGTGGTTAGGTGTGTTTGAGTTGGACTTTTTCCGTGTATAGGTATAGGAGGACAGCAAAGAGCTGGCTAATATGTTAATTTAATTCAACAACTATATAAAAGTTTCTTTTCTTTAATACTAGTATTAGTAGTAAATAATATACAAAGCATCTTACAATCACACATGAATATAAAATTAACTTACAAATGTTCGTATATGGTTTTTCAAAATCATTGAGATAATAATTAACTATAAAAGTTATAATTTTCTTTTAAATTATATCTGATATGAACGAATCACAATGGTAAAATATTGTAACGGTGCATATGAGTTACATTAATTTTTTGGGTTTTTATTTTAACAACGCTCGTTTTGCTCCTGTTGTTTTAAATTTTGTACCTGCTCATTTTTCTTGTTGTATATTGCGTGCTTGAGAGTGAAACATAGATAGGGGAAGACTATGGAGGTGATTAGTGCCCCGTTGTTTTGAGTTTGATTGTCGACTCACTCGTATGATTTCATCTAGTCTGTCAGAGAGAGAAACATATATATATGTATATATAGAGAGAGAGAGAGAAAGAGAGAGAGAAAGAGTAAGAGAAAATAACTTGTCAAGCAATCATTTATGATAATCTCTTACAGTGATAGCAGTACAACCGTCTTATTTTTGTGTGTGTATATGTGGTGGTTTCTTTCTATATCTCTCTCTCTCTCTCTCTCTCTCTCTCTCTATATATATATATATATATATATATATATATATATATAATATAAAGCAACTATTGTTGTGTTCTAATAAAGCAAAAACCGAAAAAACCTATTGGAATCCTTAATTTCATTCGATTTCAAATTCCTTATCAGGGTTTCGGATAAAATTTCAAATTTAGTTTTTTTTTTTAATTAGATTATTCATTTTATTCGAACATCCATTTTATTCAAATAGGACTTTAACGAATTAATATGTAAACATAACATCCATTTCAATGCTTTGCCTAGTTGATCATTTGATCCAGCAAATAAAAATAGTATTCGATAATTGATTTTTTGATTCAATCATCTTTGACTCTTTGTAAACCCAATCAAAATAGAATAGAGCATAGTGGTGAGAGTCAGAGTATCGAAGAACTACAGTGATGTTAGGAGTCAAAGATTAAGAAAAGATAAACACGAATTATTTCGGATTTATCTGAATTCGATCCGAATTGAGTTTGGGTAGACTCAGATCATATATTCGTATAGGGATAACCTCAATGAGATCGGATTTTCGCATAGAGTCACAAAATTTTCAAATCCGAAAAAATCTAATCCGAACAAGCTATTATATAATTCAATAAACACTCTGATCAATTCTGTTAGTAAATTCTATACTTAGTAGTAATTTTTCTTATCTCTACAACAAACATTAAAGGCTTAAATAATATAGTCGTCAGTTAGTGAGTTAGTAAAGTTGATTAGAATTGTTTCTAAAAGAATAAAAAGAAAAGGCTTAAATCCATGTAAGATGCAACACTTTCCTAGCTCCTAATGTTTCCATCTGCTGCTGTTTGAGTGTTGACACCTAACCCATACCCTGTATGCTCGTCTCGCGCCTTTCGCGTGCGACACATAAAAACATCTATCCCAACACTTCAATCAACCCCTGCATCCGTCGCGATATCTCCACAAACCTTCTAAACCCCTCTTCAAATCGGCATGTATACACTTCCAATCTCAGAATCAGCCTCCTCTCGCGTGAAGGCAAAATGGATCTTGCCCGTAAGCTGTTCGACGAAATGCCCAAAAGAGATGTTGTCTCATGGAACACAATCATCACCGGCTACTGGAAAAACGGGTTCTTGGGAGAATCAAAGAGCCTTTTCAATTCAATGCCTGTGAGAAACACAGTCTCTTGGAACTCCATGATCGCTGGTTGTATCCATAATGGGAGCATAGATGCTGCGTTCTTGCACTTCAATGAAATGCCTGAGAGAAATATAGCGTCTTGGAACGTTATGATTTCTGGGTTTGTTCGGTATGGAATGATCGATGAAGCGGTTAAACTTTTCGAAGAAATGCCGAGGAGAAATGTGATATCTTTTACTGCTATGATTGATGGGTATGCTCAGATAGGGGAGATCAAGAAAGCTAGAGTGTTGTTTGAGTCTATGCCGGTGCGTAATGAGGTTTCTTGGACTGTGATGATTAGTGCGTATGTGGAAGTTGCTGAATTCGACGAGGCTAGAGAGCTCTATGGTCGTATGCCGTATAAGAATGTAGTTTCTGTGACTGCTATGATTACTGGTTACTGTAAGGAGGGGAAGATGGAAGAAGCAAGAGTGTTGTTTGAAGAAATCCCACGTAGAGATGATGTTTCTTATAATGCTATGATAACAGGTATGCTGGAGTACCATGGACTATTTTCAGACAGAAATATGTTAATCTGTCATTAGGTGTGTGTTATAACATGCATTGTTTATATATAAGTGCTATTTCTTTCGTACTTAGGTTACGCTCAAAATGGAAGAGGCGAGGAAGCACTAAGACTACTTGTAGATATGATACGTAGTCAGTTAAGACCAGATCAACACACTGTTGTTTCCATTCTTGCTGCATGTTCCAGTCTTGCTTCGTTAACCGAAGGGAAACAAACTCATGCATTTGTATTCAAATATGGGTTTGACACGCATGTTCCTGTAGGCAATGCCCTGATAACTATGTACAGCAAATGTGGAAGTCTTGTGGACTTTGAGTCGGTTTTTGAACATATTTGCACTCCAAACATTGTGTCTTGGAACACTGTCATTGCTGCATTTGCGCAGCATGGACTCTATGAAAAAGCTCTCTGCTTTTTTAAGAAGATGGAATTGCATGGAATTGAACCAGATGGGATAACGTTTCTTAGCCTACTCTCAGCTTGCGGTCATGCAGGTACTTGTAAATATGTTCTACAATTCTTATAGTGCCTGAACAGCTTTTATAATATAATCAAATGACATAAAAACGTCAATTGCTTGCAAGAGGGAACTCTCACCTAAATTTCTAATTCAATAGGTAGGCTCTCTCTCGCAAATGATGCTCAATAGAACCTCACTTTTAACGATAAAAATCGAGCATAATCATCTTACCGAAGCGTAATCTCTATACATGGACATAAACTTTGGAATTGTAATTGTGATTGTATTTGATTAACACTGATTACAATGAGACCATATATAGAGTACAGACGTGCATAAGTGACCCTTCTAATATAAACAATGTCATCTATTTGTCTAATACATGGAGTTACTCAAAGAAGGAAACAATATATTTACCTAATAAGAATAAACCCTGGGTGAGATTGCTGAGTAACAGGGTCAGTCAGATTTCTGCTTTTTCCTTCTCCACAAACTTGCAGAGAAAGGGTAATTTGCGTCTAATGGGTAAACTATAAATAATAGCTAAAATGGATGGTCGATTTTCACCCAAAGTACATAAACAATGCATAAAGCCTTCGAAATCCTTTTACTTGAAAAGTTAAATTATCATTATAAGAATATAGTTTTTTAATCCTATTTGAAACATCAAATAGTTATGAAATCAAGAAAATATAAGTCAAAACTGTTTGCAGATCACTCTTTTGCCCCTACTAAAGCTACCTGTTTTGACCAATTATAACTGATCCAAGCATTTTTGCAGCTCTTCTTTTTACCTTGGGCTTTTTTGGCTGCTATTGGTGATGCAGGTATGGTGAAAGAGAGTTTATATTGGTTTGACTCAATGAAAAATATTTACAATGTGGCACCAAGGCGTGAGCACTATGCTTGTTTAATTGACATCTTGGGTCGATCTGGTCAAGTTGAGAATGCTTATAAGATGATTCAAGAGATGCCATTTGAAGCTGACTTGGAAGTGTGGGGTGCCCTTCTTGCAGGTTGTCGTTTTAGTTTGAATATTGAATTGGCTGAGTTAGCTGCACAGGAAATCATGAAGTTGGATGCTAAAAACTCTGGGGCTTACGTTATGCTGTCTAATATTTACGCCGCATCTGGTTTGTGGAGAAAAGTGAGTAAAGTGAGACGTTTGATGCAGGAAAATGAAGTGAAGAAGCAAGCAGCATTTAGTTGGATGGAGGTTGACAACACAATACATTATTTTGTGGGAGGAGATGCATCTCATGTAGCAATTGATGATATGCACACTCTTATTATCCAACTCTACTCACAAATGAAGGCCATGGAGAATATTACATATCTATACTAATGAGGAGATGCTTATTTATAAACAAATATATAATGAATCGAGTCTTATTGCAGACGTGGGTTAATGGGTCAAGGCGGGTTGTCCACATCATAGCCTCTCTTATGTAACTACTAAAACAACTTTTTTCAATGTGATGCATTTTTTTATTTGTATCTAGTTCGAGTTACTATTTGTAACAAGGAGTACCCATCTGTCTTATACAAGTTCTGTAATCTTTTAAGCAATCTTGCTTCCGTTTAAATTTTGTAGCATTTTTTTATAATAGTAAGCACCAACTCAAACTACTATACTATGTACAGCATCTCAAAGTTTTATCATCTTCTTGCTAAATTGCAAAATGAAGTCAAACATGAACACACATCGATCCTCATAAGTTGTTTTTAGTATATTCTTTTTAAAAGTGTAATTGAGACTTATGTCAATTCTTGATATATACACCATAAGATCCTCATAAGAATTTGTTTATAGCGTATTACTTTTAAATAAAAGATGAATATGATTGTTCTAAGATCTCTGCTTGATTTCCAAGTTATAACTACAATCTTAATGTTACTTCAACATGAACACAAAATTTGGTTTGACGAAAATCACAGTTTCAGTTTTTAGAACACTTTTACTTACGACCCTATGTGGTTTTCATTTTTTGTCTTTCAACCATGAGACTAACACCATCTATTTTGTGAATTCACCAAAATTCCATTGTTAAAAGAAAATAATTAACCCTCACGCTCTCATATACACGTGGACAACTCTGATTGGTCATTGACCAAAAGGAAATGATAAAACTGGAATTCATTTCATACTCTTATTCTATTCCATTATTCTTCTACCCAATCATCAAACTAAATGAAGCAAAAATTTAGTTCATGAAAAACGTACAAACAGAGATGGACTAAACTGAAATCCGATGCATGCCACCTTCTCTGCTCATTAAGCAGGCAGGGGACCATTCGCTGCATCTTTGTAGGCCGCTGCATGAACCCCAAGCGCGGCTCTGCCAGACGGGTCAAGATTTTTGGACCAAGAGGCGTCCCACTCTACTGCTTTAGCACTGCTGCATGCCACACTTGGGCCTCCTGGAACTGTTAATCTTGCAGCATTCTGCTTCAAAGAAAACACAATCAAGACTGTACCTTAAGAAGACGGTAATCTTATAAATAAATAATGTAATAGATAAGCTTATCAAAAATTATATTATAAAGAAACAATCTAATAAAACATAGTAGGAGATTTTAACCGGTAATGCTATATGATATCTAGTAGAACGCCCACTTAATATGAAGGGCTTGAATCTTGAGTAGTCATAGAACATTTATCAGAGAAGGAAAAGTGATTCAACCTACCTTTGGGAAGAACTTTTCAAAGATTGTCCGATAGTAGTATGCTTCTTTTGTTGTAGGAGTATTTTCAGGGTAAACAAAGTTTGCATTCACTAGCATCGAATCAGTAACCTGAAAAGATTTTTGACTTACTGGTTGACCAATGTTGGACTTTATTTAAGATTATGTAAAAAGTAACCTGCATAAGTTAAGTTTTAAGAATGACAGACCTGCTTGTTTGCATGATCCTTCAACCCATCGATCCAACTGTATCCAACTCCATCACTAAATTGTTCCTTTTGCCTGTACAATATATGCTGGGAGGAGAAGAGAACAGCAATTCTTGTATTTCAGTGAAAAAAAAGGAACATTTATGAAATTTATACAGGAAACAACATGCATACCTTTGGCAGATAAGGTTTCTCGTCATCATCAAATGCATTGCGCAACACCCATTTCTCAATCCTCCCAGTATCACGCTGAATCTATTATGAAAAAAAGGAAGGAATTAAGCTTACAAATAATTTGTTTATGAACACATCCTACATGTAACCGAATCAGGAATAACGACATCTGAATTCAGTTTTTACCATCTTCCACTTTGGGTCAATGCTCATTGCAACATCAATGAACTCCTTATCTAGAAAAGGCACACGAGCCTCAAGACCCCATGCTGAAGTAGACTTATTTGCCCTCAAGCAATCAAACAAATGAAGAGCCTTGATCTACATGAACAAAACGGGCACGATCATTAAATAATATGATAGTTCAAACATACACCAATGTAAGGTTTAATAAAAGAAAATAAGAAAAAACCTTTCTACATGTTTCCTCGTGAAACTCTTCCTTATTAGGAGCCTTGTGGAAATACAAGTAACCACCAAATATTTCATCTGATCCTTCACCAGAAAGGACCATTTTTACTCCCAAAGACTTGATTTTGCGTGACATGAGAAACATTGGTGTGCTAGCTCTAATGGTCGTTACATCATAGGTTTCGATATGGTAAATCACCTCTTCAAGTGCATCAATTCCTTCCTGATACAGTTAGGAGGATGAACATATGAATATATGCAGTGATGAACTCATGTATTTTGAGTTTTGTTTTATGCATTAAGATAGAGAAAGAATTACCTGAACAGTAAAGTAGAACTCGTGGTGGCGTGTGCCAAGATAATCAGCTACCTCTCTGGCAGCAACCAAATCAGGAGAACCCTGAAATGGGTAATGGGACATGGCATGGTTAATGTTATTATTAAAAAATAATAATAAACTTGTTACAATCAAAAGACTTTGCTCTTAGGAAATTCCCTAACTAAGAGCCAAACAAAAACAAAGAAAAAAAGGTCATTAACTTTTAAAATTCAAATTGTATTTCTCTCGAGTCATAATGAACATAGATCTGTTGAAGTTTTTTTTTTACTATTCACCATGATAATCATGGAAAACACTAAAGAGCTGAATAGATATACTTGTTGATAGAAATTGAAGAGTTGATGTTGTATCAGGTCATAGATTATTTAGAGGAACTTTCTGCATAAAAACAATATTGACCTTCAATCCAATGCAAAAAGTATGCAGCTGTGATCCCCACTGACAATAAGCTTCTGAATCACTCAAATGGCGTGAAGCAACAGCAGCAACAAGGGACGAATCAAGGCCTCCAGAAAGAAGTACACCAAAGGGGACATCCGTCATAAGTCTTTTAACCACAGCCTGTAAGAATGGTGAGATTACACAAAACTAATCTTGCCTTCTTGCTTATCTTGAAGTATATGAAATTTGAAATCATCTATGGACTCCCGTAATATATAAGTAAGCTTTTTCTATGAAATGGATTTAAATCAAGTTTCAAATCATATATAGTGAGAATATTCACACTCATATTTAAAAAGTTCCATAGGCAGTATCTAGAAATGACAGACCTTCTCGAAGGCATGGCGTAGAACAAGGGGATCATATGGGGTTGAAGGAATGCGCTCCGAATACCATGGGGGGTTATACCACCGTCTCAGCCCACCTGTGACATGAACATATACTTATAGAATATGCTTACAGAGGCAAGAAGATAACAAAATTCATTCGATGTTGTTTAAACTTCATTATTCTGGTTGCAAAGTTTGATTAGTGATTACAAACTTACTCCAGCTATGTTCTGAAAAAGAATAGTTTTACCTTCTACACTAATGCAATTTATATAGCACCCACTTATTAGAACAATAACATGGGATGATATACTGATCAATATTAGTACAAAACCACTAAAAGTAGCATTGGCAAGTATTATACATGTTCAAATATCTCAAATAGTTGAAAACAGTCGCTCAAATCCAAAAATATAATAGATTGCTTGATTAAAAGGTGAAATTATGCATACCAGTTTTGCTAGAATATATATGCCCAGGAAGGAATGTCATAAACTGTTCACAATCATCACTCAAAGCCTTCATTTCTGATGCAAACCACACAGAACCTGTACATCAAGATCTAAGTTTATAAGAAATCCATAAATAGTAGTTCCTTTGACAACGATTTTAGTCATAAAAACAACTCCTAGCCAGGTAAACAGGTGAAGCAAATAACAACCTCATAATGAACAAAAATTAAAAAGAATACTCGTTTTCTATCAGAAAAACTCGAGATATGTACCATCAAGTCCCCAACCAATGTAAAGTGGAGTGATCCCAATGGCATCCCTTGCTGCTATATAACTTTTATCACGGGTGTCTAGAAGCACAAATGAGAACATTCCATCCAACATATGCACAAAGTCTTCTCCGTACTCCTCATACTGGTAAAACCCACAAGCCATGTTAAACGAATGTATCAAGAATAAAGATTCCAAATGCATACAGATTTTCCTATATAATTTCCAGATTTTCTTCACATGTTATTTGGTATATACTTCTGTTCTGGTACTTACAAGATGGGCAATCACTTCACAGTCACTTCCAGTATTGAACTTATGAGACTTCAGTTGCTCCCTCAACACTTTATGGTTGTAAATCTCCCCGTTCACCTATAGACATAAACAGACATTTGGCTAACCTTGCTATACAAGAATTAAGAAAAGCTGACAAGGTCGGGATCATGGTCTCCTAAAATAACATAATATGACAGCCGACATAGTAAAGCATAACAATCACAAGTCTTCATGAAAAAAAAAAAAGAATATCCCACTTACAGTGACAATAATCGTTTTGTCTTCATTATAAAGTGGTTGGTCTCCAGAAGCAGGATCTACTATAGCTAAACGTTGATGAGCGAGATAACAGTCCCCCTCACTATGCAGCCCACTCCAGTCAGGACCTCTGTGGCGCAACCTGAAATAATTAAAAAAAAAAAAAACAGAAACAGACAGTTAAAACTTTATCTAATGCAGTTCAAATGTTAACAAAATCATATATAAAGAGGGATCTTTGAGAAGAAAGCCGTCCGGAGCAGCCTCTTATCCTATGGAATAGAGATAAGATTTGCCCGCATCTCACTCTCTCCAAAGTCCAAACCCTACTATTGAGTGAGATTCTACTGGGTATGTTTGTTTGTTTTGCGAAGAAAGCTGAATAAAGTATGGATTGCTCATTTTTACTTCAAAAGCTTGTTGATTAAACAGTACAAACCAAAAAGAACAAACCATGATATAATTTAAGCTCACATGTGTGCTAAGTTCAAACATTTAATAATCACCATTGCAGAAAGCATTAAACATGGAGCAAGATGTTACATTCTAGTGCTTAAATGATCTACCTATAGACTAAGCAAGTATTAAGCATTACATTATCTCCACCACCAATAGTATCACTCTAATGATTCCTTTTGGTTGAAAATTGCTGACTAATTCCCCTTCAAATTTTGAAACACTTAATTCACCAAATACTACAGTTAACAACCTAAGTGATTTGGGGGCGCTAACTAATACAACAGTAACCCCTGTCACCACATAAAACATTGTCTCAACTCTCCTCTTCTGAATTAAATTAACACAATACAATTTTAGGGCCAAACTGATGCATATTACAGGTAATATGACAGAAACATAACGCCTGTGACTTGTAACAGATCAAAAGTTAAAAACCTGAAGAGATTCATAAAACAAATGGATGGATTTGATGAAAAATGAACATGCATAGCCGATTGAATGAAATCAAGAGAAAAAACATGAAATAAAAAGGGAGAAAGATTAATAAAGATTATGATGAAAAGATTGCATTTTTACCTTCTTGAGAGTTCGATGATTCTGGCCCTTTTAGCCTGAGAGCAATCGATGCAACCGAATACAGCGAGTATTCCACACATCTCTTGTTTAGGTCTTCAATCAACAATGGCATGCACTTGAGGAAATGGAGGCGCTTAACAACGATGGCTTCACAACATATTCTATTGGCTGTAATTTTTGCAAATATTTTATTTCATTCTTTGATTTGGACCTATTTACCCCAATTATAGAGATTTTGATATTTAATACATTTAATCAGTTATTTTTTTTATAATAATTTACGTTATAAAAAAGAAATTATCACCAAACATGCACATTGCGAATTTACAACCCTTCCGTGGCTTCTTCGTCGTCACACCCTATCTACCATTCTTCTTATTCAATTGAGATTTTAAGAACTCTTATGCTTTTCGTGTCTCGTCACCCTTCCAATGATCTATTACTGTTGTTTTAAGAGAATAACTCTAATTTTTAGGGAGACCAACTCCGAGTCATGGCTCGTTATCTATGTATCTTGGGTCTTTTAGAGTAAAAACAACCTAATTGTGTGCGTTAGGTCTTTATCATCTTACCGTCTATTTTTGATAGCCATTGCATTATCTCACACCCTTTCATGGACAATGCTTCTCCCTTCCACCTTCATTTTCTTCCCTTAGTAGAATCATTGAAAGTGTAGATTTGTTGTTCGTAATGGTATCACATATTTGCTCTGATTTACCCTAGGCCACTGTACCTTCGTCTTCCAACACCCTCACCATTAATTCATTGTTCGTAATTTAGGAGGGGAAATATGTGACTTATTTTTTCATTAGGGGTCAAAAAGGTTAGATCATGATAATTATATAAGATGTGTTTGAGGTTGATGTTTTAGAAACCAACTCTAAGTATATATTATTACCGACCACAAAGTTTACCACCACTTAAGAGTTTGTAAATAAGGCAAGTTTTGTTGTTGAGTACTTGTTTGATACCAAGGCTTAGTTTGCTACTGAAGATCAACAACATTGATGCTAAGGTATATAAGTTAAAGTTCATGTTTTAGTCAAGATTTAGAAGATCAATCATGAAAATTAAGAGATTGTATTTTGACTATTTCCTTCTACTTATTTGTAACTATTTACGATGTTATTGTGAGTTTTTTGGGTGATTTGTTAAGATTCTTTCTACCAATCTTAATATATACATAACTATCTTGTTCAATCGATCCTCACAAGTGGTATCAGGCTATTAGATTTTTAATTTAGTGATTTAACAAGCATTAGATCTTGTTTTTGGTCCCGTCAAGAATTTCCGTCAAACGTCAAAGCGAGGAACATGTCTCCCTTAACCAACTACAATGAAATTAGAACCAAAAACAAACCATCAAGATCGATGGCGAGGGAGTAGTCCATGTGGGAACTTGGTATGCAAAGTTTCATTTACTACAAGGGCTTCAATTTTGTGGAAATCAACTCGGAATGGTCCACCTGCGCTTATAGTAGAGTGTGCTGATTCAAGTGAAGTAATGGTTCTTAAGGAGTTTTGTAAGTATTTTGGCTGACAACAAAAGGGTAGAGAGTGATCTCAAAGCATTCAGTGCACTAACTATGACTTTGTCTAATGAGATCTAACATGGATTCACACATTATAAGAGTGCTAAAGCTCCCATGGATGCTTTGGGAAAGAGAATTAAAAGAGCTGATGACGTCAAAGAAAAAATGATAGACATGCTCAAGGAGTAATATGAAATGTTCACTCATGTCAAAGGTGAAATAATGATCATTTAATTCAATAGGTATTCCTGTTTAATTTAATAGGTATATCTGTTCGATTGGTGAACTTAATAGCTAGATGTCAAAATTAAAATTGTGTATTGTAGGGGGAAAAGTAAACAATAGCACCTGCAGTTTACCTTGAAACTCATTTTAACCATTTTTTTAATAACTGGTCTAACCGGTGACACTATACGGATGAAGACTAGCCAAACTCAAATTTTGCTTTGTTTTAAACCCGCAAATTGGTTGAGCCACATATCCATTATACACACCTATAATTTTCATACTGCAAAGTCTTAATGAATAGGATACAACCATAATGTAGGATTTTTAATTTTTTTTTAAATTTACATTAAGGCCTTTGAAATATTTCATTTCACCCACTTAAATTTAGCTATATCTACACTCAATACCATTGATTATATATTTGCGTTTTTTTGACGCACTCATATTTTGTTTTGTTTTTATTTGTTTCTTATAAATATAATATCTAAATTCTTGTAAAATTCTGAATATACTATGATGTTATTTTTATCTATGTTTTGGTATACGTTTCATTCAAAACAGAGTAAAATTCGATCTATCCCTTCGCCAAAGAGCGGTGTTTAACTGTCTACGGGCTCCCTTGGCTCAGGATTTCCAAATGATCATCCCCATTGAAGGGCTAGACTAACATATGTCGATTTTGAAGTATTGGGCTATTCTTAAGTACCGGCTAATGATTCCTTTGCTTTCGGCTGATGAGTCATATCCAGTTTGTCGCAAAGCTTGTTTGGATTCTTTTGACGAGCACGCCCTCCATTGCAAGGAGCCGTCCGAGTTTAAATACATGCATGATTTGGTTAGGGATGTTTTATGTGACGTACTTAATCGGGCAGAAATTTCTGTTAAAAAGAAGGGCCCTGTGTATTTTCTGACAGATCCGCTTAAAGAGAGGTCTACTCTATGGTCAGTTGATATCCTTGTGTTTGAATAGACAGAAGAAAAACATACTTGTGTAGATCTTATTGGAGTGTCCCCTCTTGTTACGCTCAAGAATAATGCTTTTATTGCGGGCCAGGCTATGTTGAATACAGAATCAAATAAAGTTGCTAAACACGAAAAAGCTTGCTAGAAGAATCAACATGTATTTATCACTTTTGCTTTTGATACGTTTGGTTTTCTCACCGCATAGGTTGTGGACCTTTGAATAGGGTTCAACGGGTCATGCAAAGTAATCTGTCTACCTTTAAATCTTAAAACTTTGTTTATAGTAGGATTGATTTTGTTATCTAAAAGCGGTTTGCGACGCAACTTGTTGCCCGCTTACATGCCACTATATTGTAATCGTTTATTTCATGGAATGAATATTCCCGTGTTGGAGTAGTAAAAAAACAGAGTTGTAAATCATATGAAGTCCAAATTTCTACATGCTTATTTACATCAACATTAATATATTTGACCGTATGATTTTTTTCCATCATATCCTTGCCTTAACTGTAGGTTCGTCTTCTATAGAAAGTTTCAAACGTTATCAAAGACGTTCACATTTTATTTTCTTACCTTCAACGCACGATTTTAAACTAAGGTTTTTACGTTAGTTTTTTTTATAGTTTTTTTTACCGTAACATGGTGGTCTCAAAGTTAGTTTTATGTTGGACTAAGAGAATATATGTTGCAGAAAACTACCACATTCTCCCTCAGTGTTCATTCTGTAACAATTATTCTCGAACACACGTTCAACAGAAACTATTTGTTCGTGACGCATAGTGCGGGAACCACACGCCACCAATGCATGAACTTGAAAATGGTCACGACTGAATGGATTAGATATAATATAAATAATCAATATTAAAAAGAAAAAGCAAACTAAAAAAAGTTACATGAATGCAATTCTTTAAATAAAGGCTCTAAAAAGAGAAGATTTGAAAAATAAAAAGCTCATCGCAAAGTGCTTTTGTTGTTATATGTAAATTCAAACATGGAATTTTGTTCACTTAATTAATAATTCCTTTGATCCTATTATTTCGTTTTTAAAAAATAATAATCCAACTGTTAAAATTTTCTTGGGGTTTGCTAGCATAAAACGTCTTCATGCAAAATATTTTTCAGAGAAAATGAACTTATGTGGGGTACTTGTGTAGACGTATGTATGAATGTTTCAGTATTTAGTCTAAATAAGCCATAAGCAACTCAAGGAACAAAACGTAATAGGCAACGGAAGCATCAGATCGAAGCAAGTTACATGCATATGATTTCTTGAAAAAACCAAAGAAATGGTGAGAAGAAAGAGACAAGCAAAAACGATGAGGGGGGAGAGAGAGAGAGAGATATGAGTTGGTAAAGAAACGTAATATGAAAGGGTAAGATATACAGTTATATCCCTATTAAAGCTACACGTAAGTCAGAAATTAACAAAAAAAAAAAAAAAAAAAAAAAAAAAAAAGATAACAAAGTGTTCACCCCATGTTAAAAAAACCAACTAATATTAGTGTGAAACAAAAAATATAAAACTCGGAAAATATATGTGGGAAAACATAAAAAGGCTTATTCTGCCACGCGGGAAGCTACTATCAAGAAATCGTAAAATAAGCCAATAAGAGGCTGGAACTATTCACACAACACTTATAAATGTTATTATGTTAATATGATGTAGATGCCAATTTTATTTCATACAATATACAATATACAATAAGTTATAAAAACTATCCATGATAAAATCAGCCTAACCCATTTGTGTTCACCACTCCACACGGTTCACAAATACAATTTAAGTAGCCAAAAAACGTAAACTAATAAAAAAAATACATCAAAAGAGGCAAACATCCGTTGGAAAGATGAGTGAAAATGTAGTTTTTCACTAAGTGTGAATATAAGTTACGTAAATTAAATTTTATCACAAATAAATATATGAAATGAAGGTTATTATGTTTATTTATTTTTAGGTTTGTGTTGCAATATATGAGAGTTTCGTAGCAAACCAAATCTCGTTCAAAGCGGAGCTAATAAATAAGATATCGATGCTTGATGTTGTATGTTTGAACATGGTATGGCTGAAAAAATAGTAACAAAGAAGTAAAGCAATCAAAAGTTTTTGTAAAGCGTTTCTAACATAGTGATAAGTTGAGGTGTTGCCTAAGTTATCTGGAACTAACCATAGAACACCTAGAAAAGACTGCTCAATTGTAAGGCCAATATGTTTGTGTTTTAAAATGAAATTCATGAATCCTTGATATTCATCATTATTCTTGAAATCTAGCATGAACAATAGTTAATTTATTGATGCATGCTAGTGAAATATAAAGCAAGCATTGGACTAAGATTGTATGTATGGTCTAATAAAAACGATACACATATAAAAGGTAGGACTTTGAAAATGATACTATGCCTAAACATGGTTGGTAATAGTTTAATGCCCTACGACTCCCTAGGCATTGACGGTGTTATGGGTAACCTGATAATAAACTATTACTAGTGTATAATGAAAACTATAGATATGCATTTCATCTTATGTGCCTAGTATGATTAATCTAAGTTATATTCTCATGCTTGCTTACGGAAATGCTTTGAGTTTGATGAACGTTATACACAAGCTTTTCACTGATCTGTATTTTAAACATTTTACAGGTAAAAAAATAATTGAACTGAATATGATATTATAACATGCCACAATATAAACTTTGTGGGTGTATCATGACGAACATTGGAATTTTAAGATGAAAGCCGAGATGGACGCATCTCTAGATTTTGAATCTTGTGGCTTGTATATAAAACATGACTTTGTAAAATGATCTTACGAATTAATGAATGATTCGGTTTTGAAGTTTGACTTGGTTTTCAAAACAATACTAGGATATTGTTTATAATTAAGTTTCCCGCTGCCAAAAGATCTTAGAAATAATTTTATGAATAAAATAATCGAACGACCCCGATCGGTTCACATGACCCGTGGTGATCCAAACCAGGGGTGTGACACCTAGTAACACCATGTTCAAGGGATGCATGTCTACATGTTATTGGATGTATTTTTCGGTAGAAAAAAAAAAAAGAGTTGATGGCTAATATTTCCTAGTCAAAAAGGTCTTTTGGTGATTAAAAATATTGTTTAATCCCAATTACAATATTATTTTGAGCAGAAAAAGAACAATGTTAAAATATCTCACAAGAGTACAAAATTTTTGAGTGAACAAAGTGGAGCATGCCAGCTTACGTACACCAAGTGTATATTTTGGGTTACATATAAATGTATTAAAGATATACCCTAAACATATCTATATCCATAAAAGGTTGCACAGCCCTTAGACCATATTACAAATTGAGTAACTTATGTGCACATAGGATATAGAATAATTATAAAGGTTTATGAGTAGCATTAAATTAATTGTTTCTTGAAAGTGGAGTAAAAGTGTGTACAACAAAATTATAATTTTGAAGTTGAGTGTGGATCCCATATAAGAAAGAGATTCCTTGAAGAAAGTGACCTATTTTATTTTATGTTGGAAGATAAATAATTTGTCATTTGTAATTTGATGAATACGACAATTGCTTATATAGTAATGTGTTCACATTATTGTTTAAAGTTTGTCTTTGCTTTAAACGATTTATAATATTTATTATAGTTTTATTATCATACCTTCATAACAAATATTTATTAAGAAATGAGTAGACTCAAGATTTGAACCATTCGATATCATCAAGGGTTACACACATGGACCCACCATCAAAATATCAAACCCTAACCCCACAACATAAATTACTTCACTGCAACACATGCGGTAGTCACAATAAACGACGATTAATATTCATGTCACCAGTGTGTGATTTCTGTTTTTTTAAGAACGGATCATGTTAATCTATTCATGTTTAATCCTCATCAATTTTACATTTTATATACAAACATAAGCATGCATCAAATTTAAACATGGGCTTAATCAACCTTTTGTTGTCGATAGGTAATACGAAAAACTAGTAGGGGTGTGCAAAAAACCATAATAATCTAACCGTAACTGAAATAACCGAAGAAGCCGAACCGAAAAAACAAAACCAATAAGAAACCGACGTTTTGGTTTGATGATTTTTTAAAACTGATTTTTCCGGTTTGGTTTCGATTTTGCCTGTAACAAAACCCGAAAAACTGAACTGAAACTATAAAAATCGAATTTGTAAATTTAAAAGTGCATTCATACACTTATAAATTAGGGTGATAGACGGGGGCATCATGTTTTGAACGAATGAATCCATAACATTTTTAATAAAAAATAATTAAAATCACATTTTCATTAACGATTTTAAAATATAAGTACATTCTTTTTAAACGACAGTACGAGAGGTTGTTTCAAGAGGTTGGTGAACCCGGCCAACCTCCATCTTCCTAAACTTGATGGTTTGGCGGTGGTACTACCGCCGAACCTATGAGCGAAAGCTGATGACGCCCCCATCACCCTAAGTTTCTTATTTAATGTTTAGTTACTTTAATAAATCACTTAATAAACCTACTTATTTAGCTGAGATAAATAATACCATCCAATTTATTGAATGCATCTCGATTCAAAGCAGTAGAATTATTTTCCAATATTACATGATGTTCACTTCAACTTGAAGCTTCTTCTTCTTCATCTTCTGATCTTAACCCAAATAGAAACTTCAGCTTCTATAAATACATACACCCACGACTTCATTCATCTTTTCAATCTACAACTTTCTTCTTCATACTTATTTCGATTATTCCATCGGTCAACTTCAGTTGTCCTCCATCAAGTTCCATTGATCTTGACAGTACCATTGCAGCGTCGGAGCTTGATCATCGGAGAAGAAATTGCAAGACTCGTCTCCACTGAACAAATTACTATGCTCCTCAACCTTCACAAACTCAGGCTCGTAAGCTTTCTCTGCTTCACCCATCATCGCTACGCCTGTCGTATTGATATTCATGGTAGAGTTATCTTCTTCGTTCAAGATCGCACTTGAATCACTATCCGATGACCCATCTTTGAAATACGCCGTTTCAATCACGTTTTCCGGCGATTCTGGGCCCTCCTCCGGCGTTGGAATGTTGGTTTCTTCGTCTTTTCCGGTTAACTTCGATTTCAGCTCCTTAATCTGCAAATACAAACAAGTAATTATTCAAAACCCATAAGATATAACCGATGATTTAGTGGGTGTTTGGGATTGCTTTTTTTCTCCCTTATTTTTAGTTATTAATTTTTAAAAAGTTAATAAGTTTAAATTAATGTTTGACAAATCTAAAAAAACTGACGTTTAATATACGGTGACAATAATGTTTTGAAAAATAAATAGTTAATTATTAACTTTTGAAAACTACTTTTAATCTAATTTTATATCATACCATTTGTTATCTAATATTAACTCTCTAAATTTTCAAAAGCATGTCGTTTTGGTCATTTATAATTTTTTAGTTTATAAGTTAATTCAAATACTTTTTTTAAAAACTAATTCTGAAAATTTATAAGTTAATAAGTTTTTTTATCAAACATATTTTCCAACCAAAATAAGCAATCCCAAACACGCACTTAGCATATTTTTTTTGAACTTCAAACAAAAATTATAAGTCTAGTCACTGAGTAAATGGTAAACTCATTGGTAAAAGGCGCAGACCGCGCCATTATTTAAGGGGAAACCGACCACCCAAATAACTAGTGTGATAAAACACTGACTCACTTTAAACATATTATCACCAAACCAGACAAAACTATGGGTGTCTAATACGAAACCAATTGATCCAGGGCTCTAGAAAGAGGGAACTTACTTGTTTAAGTAGAGATTCATTGTGTTGTTTAAGGGATTCATAATTGTGTTTAAGCGAATCAAAATTGGACTTAAGAACACCATAGTCTCTTTCAAGCTGCTTCGTCTTCCACCGTGCACGGCGGTTCTGAAACCACACCGCCACCTGCCGCGGTTGCAGCCCAAGCTCATCAGCAAGCTTCACCTTCCTCTCCGGCTCCAGCTTATTCTCCATTTCAAAGTTTTTCTCCAAAGCCTTCACCTGATCGACGGTCAACCGGCGTTTCTTCTCGGAGATCTGACCTCCGGCGAACTCATCCCCACCACCATCTTCATCCATTAACATTGATTGAAATTCTCGCGGGTACCCCACTGGACTGCTGCTGTTTTCTTCTACAAATCAAACATCAGTTCAATTTCACTCTTATTAAAGATCAATTGCTACAAACATACATACATAGATCTGGATTTTAAGTTTACAAACCTAGGGGTGTCAACCCTGGTATGGAATCGGAGCTTCCATGTCCTTTCATGGCGGATTTTGTCAGGGAAGAAGATGAAGAAGAAGAAGAAAGATTTGATCTTGAAGCACACCCACTTCAAATTATGGCGATTTTACTTGAAAATGTTGGTGGGTTGTGAGAGTGGCCATTTGTGTGTGTGAATTTCACCATCTTTCATCTTCTCCAGTGGCACTGATAAGGTCAATTGGAGATCAGAACATTGGTGAAGAAGATGATTGGAGAGAGAGGTGAAGGTTATGGGGAGATGGGTTCCAGCTCAGCTGGGTTTAAATAAACTGAACCAGAGGCCAATGGTTTGGTTAAAATCTGACTAGGGTTTGGTGTAGACTGTTTAGTAGCATAGGTAGACTGGTTCCTCTACTGGTAGTATATCGGACACCTGTCGTATCTCGAGATCAAAAAATTATATAAAGTAATTGGCTTACGATCAAGATTCTGCCTTTTATTAATTAAACTTTTAATATAAAAGTAAGATGGTTTAATATGTGTAGAGGTTTTGTTTTATGTAGGACACGTCTTGGGTTTAAACTCAAACAATGATGTAATTTGATGTAATGTAGCAGTAGAGTAGATTTGCTGTTAAAAAAAAATGGTTTAATATGTACAGTGGTTGGTTAACATTAATTTAATATTAAGGTTTGTTATACTCATTTTATAAATCGACATTCTTATATGTTGACATGTTGTGTATGAGACTATACGTCAATATTTCAAATCATTACATTTTATGTGTCACTTTTTGTTGGCAGCGGATTTATACATGACGTATAGCCTTATAAGTCGTGTTGACTTATACGTGTAATATATTTATTCACTCAAAAAACTATGTGTTGTATGGCATTATACTACGCGTATAGCATCTATATGTGTCGTATGACGTTATGCTACGGCTTACACAACCACCACGCCAACACAATAAACATTTACAATTTTTTTTTTGTCATCATCGCCTAACAACCTTTAACAAAGTCGTATGGGTTATCTTATAGAATCTGTTAGATCTTAGGTGAAGCTACGTCCAACATCATTGAAAAAATAGTTATCAAAGATATATGGTTTGACAACGACAAAGAACGGTGATATCCAAAAACCAAGATAAGCTTTTGTCTGAAATGAAGCAACCACATTGTCATCGACCTATGATGATATAATTAGGTGTTTGTATCCACACACATCAAACCCCAAGAACACCCAAAATTAAGAATTAGGGCTTCAAGTGAGGATATCGGGTCAAATAAATTTTGTATGATGTATCAGCAGAATCAAAAGTTCACCATCATTGATCACACACCATCAATACAAAGCCACAATCAAGTGATATGATAAATAATCAGAAAACTTGTGGAAAACTTGTAGGTAGAAAATCAAAAAAACAAAAGTATACTATTCCTCCCTATTGTAAATTCATGTAGAGGCCCACGATATACAAACAAAAGTTCACCATAACATTAACATTCAACCCAACAACAAAAATAGTAAAAAATGAACCAACATGAAAGCCTAGGGTTTAGTCCCAAATAACTCATAGTTTAAGTAGAACCGTAACCATCTCAGAACAAATTCAATGATAATCCAACAACATAAATTAAAAAAGAAAACCTTAATGAAAATCAAAGGTTTATGACAATAAAAATAAGTCATTAGGCAGATCCAAAAGCATCTCAAATGAGGTAAGACTCATCATCATCAATAGAGCGACATCACTAACACAATTTATAAAAACAATAGAGATAAGCCAAGAGAGAGAAGTAGGAGGATTCGTAAGGTGTTGAGCCCAACACACATGAGTGTAAGACCTTCCGCTTCCATAGGTCTCTCTTTCTCTCTCTCTCTCTCTCTCTACCTCTCTACTACGTGCTACTGTCTATCTCTCCCTCTCTATAAAAGCCATGTATAAATAGAAGCACATGCCGACGTTTGATTCGAACAACATCGTCGGTTCGGAGTAACTTCGTGTGGTGACTGCCAATAAACGTTACTAGACCGGAGCAGCACCTATTGAGTCTATGTTCGTGTTTGAGAAAGAGAAAATGAGAGAAAGGCGAGGGTAATCGACAAGTTTGGTAGGTTATAAAAGGCCATGATAAGTGGTCTTCTTAAAAGAAGGAAAAACTTTGATGGTAGAAATAAAAAATAAAAATTATACCATTCCTCTCCTTTGTCAAATCATATATAGCGTAAAGAGCCTTAAGGTTAGCAGGTAACATTGGCCACCAAATGCATATAAGCTCGAATTCTAGCTCTTATTCTATTTTTGTTGTTAACTCAAGTGGTTTCCGATTTAATTTTTCCTTTCATTATTAATATTAGGTGTAAATTTATTATTGACTCCATGATGATGAGTCTATGCTCACTTGAGAGATGCCCCAAGTGCTCAGTTTGACAATGAGAAGTGTTCCTAACAATTGAAACTCATCAACCAACCAACCCAATACTATTAACACCCCTAGGAGAAAGGAAAGTTGTGACCTGTCTTTGGAGCATCTTTGTTTTGTCGATAACACTAGAGTTGCATGCTAGACAACAATTATAATGTTCGAATGATCTAGAGTAAAGACATATTTAACCTTTTATATTGCACATGCATATTTAATCTTATATCATTTATGTCTGCTAGTTAAGTGTATAAATATGTGCTCAGGTATTTTCAAATGGCATCCTAGCAAGGGTGAGCCAATCTACAAGAAGCGGGTCGATGTAACAAGTTGGTTCAAGGACATGTTGAGGGATGCATTAGAAAAGAAGCGATACGAGCCAAAAAGATCAATGAAATTTAAATATCTAGGGTTTCATTTCAATGTATGTGTCAATACTAGCCACATTGGATATCACCTTACTACTGGAATGATATTATCGACACAATACACATTGCTTTTAATTTAATTTAATATCATACCAACCTCTTACGGTTTTTTATTTTTTATTTTTTTTATTTTTTTATTTTTTTTATTTTGTTATTTTGTTATTTTTATTTTTCACATCAGAAAGTGTAAAGGCAAAAGCAAGGACCACCACCAACATAATATTGTACATTTTCTTTTACGTATGCTTCATTTTTTTCATTCTTTTTACATTTATTTAACTGTCATAAAATACCAAATAAAATATTTTTTAATTTGAACTATTAAAATAAATAAAAAGATTAAATAATAAAAATCTATTATTGGAGCTCATCGGTAACCCCATCAGTAAATTAAGTACTTCAGTAAGCTCGGCGTCACTAAAACATTAGTAGTTCATCGTGGATCATACCATCCAAGGTCATATTTTTGATAGAGCGTCACCGACAGACACTCTTTTGATAACCACCATCACAAGCACGTTTCCAATGAAAATGATCGTCAGATTATTACTAGTGTCTCTTACCATTTCAACTTAGGGCTCTATAGTGTTATTCTCTATGCAAGTTGAGGTATTGGATAAGGAAAGAAAATTTACGATAGCATTCTATCACTTGTCCACCCTGACATGATTTTCACTCATCATGGGTTTATTCTCTTCACTTTTATCTTCTCAGAAACATGGGATTTAATTGTTATTAACTATGTGTTGTAGCAATGATTACGGGTAACAATTAATTTTGTATGTTTAGATGATGAGGACCCAAGATGATGTTGACTTCTATGTGATCTACTTGTGTTGATCATTTTGGGGTTTTACTTGCATGTGCACATATGTTACCTGGGAAACGAATGCTGAACTTTGAAGCATGTTGTGATTTATTTTGGTATAGTCCATAGACCAACTATGTGTTAGAATCCTACATTCTTTTTATTCACTTGTGATGGTCATAAAATGAGACTGAAACCTAGTAATTGAGGATTTTGTACCAACAAATTTGTAATTATATATAATTGCTTGAAGACGAATGGTATAAAGTTAACTACTTCAAACAACTTCGACAGTAAAAATGACACAAACTAATTAATGCATAAATCGTTTTTAGTAGTTTCACCATGTCACACTATATCTATATCAAGGTCCATCTAAACACCAAATGAACATCATAATTCACCTTCCACCCCCTTTAGAGCATTCAAATCAACTATCTCATATTCAAATTATAAGAGAAACATGTAATTTTACTCCCATGTCATGTGTCTCATCCCCAACTCAATCTCCTATACTTTTAAAGATAATTATAATAATCCGCAATATTTAGTGGGCCACCACTAATCCCTATATCTTTTATTATATATTTTTGGTGAGTGGTTGTATGTGTAAGAAAAAAGAAAATAATCCTAAAAATCTAACTGGACCTATAAACTTATACTGATAAACTCTATACTAATAAATCCTAATACTAATAACATATTCCATAAAAATAAGTAAATTCAGTCAAAAAGCTGATGATTTTATAAGAGGGTTGTTTGAATATAAGAAAAAGCACATTTTATGATAGTGACAATGATTTGTCACTTTGTATTGAGATGATTTTTTTTTTTACTTTTTACTCTTGCAAGCAACAAGTATTGATCATGTGTGAACAAGGGAAATGATTGGTAGTAGGGCCAACAGATTTTTCCAGAAAATGGGACGTGTATACATGTTTGAGAATAGCAAGAACATCTCAATGAATGTTTTACAAATAAAGCCACGTTTGTAATGACCGTACGGATGCACTTAACACCTTTCATTCGTAGGTGTTCATTCGCGTGAATTTCTTCCTTCCTATCTCGATCCATGCTCTCTCTTTCATACTGGTTTAAAGAAGCTCTAACTGTGTCAAAAAACATATTAGTATGTTGAAAAAACGTTATGTTTTTTTATTTATTTAGATAACATGTTTTTTATATTAGGCTTTTAATTAAAATAGAAGTAAACAATTAAACACAAAATAAATAACTAAACTTTCATTTAATTAAAAAAAAGATACATAATTCAAATTTTGAAAAACAGCAAAATAGGAAAAAAAATTAACATGGGAATAAACTTAAACTATTCCTCATTTGACTCAAGTATGACCGTTGTGTATTGATGATCACCTTTCATCCATTGGCCTAGCAAGTAAGTGGGACGCATTCAGTAAGAGTTTCGTATTTATATAGATGATTAACATGTAAAAAAATTTTAAAACACCCCCAACCGTCATAATAACCATTCAATGGTCAAAAAGTGAGCCTCAACATTTGGAGACCACAACCCAGAATCATTACCCGAAATCGCTACCCGCAAGAGTAGTGAACCCGGGGTAGTGGTGGTCAGGGCCGTCCTTAAGAATCGTCAAAAAATTTTGAGCACCGGCCAAGTAGAAAAAACAGGCCTCTTATTATACAAAGTGTAACTTAGATATAAAATTTTGGGCCTTGTACGAGTAGAAAAAAACAAGACTCTAGTTCGGTCAATAGATCGCTTTGATCTCCTGTGTTTCGATCGTTCTTTTACCGCTCTCACATCATATCGCAAGTTATTTTGTTTGAGTTTTAAAATAGGTTTAAAGATCTAGTGTTATATAAATAGTAGTGGGATAAAATAATTAAAATATTAATGGGCTTTAATGTTTGTTAAGTTTAAAATAATTAAAATGTTAATGAGGATAGTCTAATTAGTTTAAGTGTTTAACAAAGTATATATGGGCTTTTTCTAAAAAATATATATAATATAATATTTTGTAGAAATTTTGGGCCCCTGAAGAATTCAGGTCCCGAGCAGTTGCCCACCCCGCCCCTCCTCAGGGCCGGCCCTGGTGGCGGTGTTACGGGTTTGGGTAGTGAACTCTAATGGTGGTACTTGAACACGCCCCCTCCACTTAAGTATTCTTTTAACATTAGTGTGTAAAATTGTATCCTTAAATTGCGTGTACTGTGTTTTTCTCTTCGTGTATATAGCAACGATATACAATCATACAAAGAAATATAATTCGTTGATGCTTATTCTCGGCATAAGATGGTTGAGTTTATAGAAGTATAAAAATATAAACTATCTTAATATGCACTTGTTCACACTTCAAATAGTAGAAATAAATTTCTCACATCTCATTTCCTTAAGCAAGATGAACGTGGAAATTGATCATTTCCTTAAGCAAGATGAGCGTGGAAATTGATTGTATTATTGTAACACGCTTGTAAGTAGGAAATTTTTATGTTTGTACAATTGTATTGTACGTGCTTCTATGGAGAATATTTTTCAGAAAACATAAGTGATAATAATTATAACTTTTATACTTTACTTGTGTTTATAAAGATAATCTTATTGTCCACACTTAAAATTACGAGCAAGTATATATTTTCACGTTTTTTAAAAGACAAATGGCATATAAGTTTTAATTTCTTTTTCTTATTTTTACCAACGAAGATTAATAGATAACAATATGGTTCTAGCCATGGTGACCTTAAATTTTAGGAATTAGTTGTAACAAGATTTATAACCCACCGCGCGTTGTGGCGATTATGTTGCGTAATAAAGTATAAACTACAATCGCCTCGACTGAAAAATGAGCATTGAAAGAAAAAAAATATGATGGGTTTTAAATTATTTGTAAATGATGAATTAATTAAATATGTTAAATGGTTTAACCCAAGACATATTTGAGAAAAATAAACAAATTTAAAATATGTAATAAGTCAATTGTATATAATAAATTTTAATATATGTATTTATGTATGTATAAATTTTATTAAAAAAAATGATCAGGAGATTGATCTAGGTGATCTCCTCCTGCACCTTCAATTCCTTGTCCCATGGGCCGTCCCTATAAATCATAAACCTAAAAGTTAATAAATTTATGTTCCAAAAAGAAAATGTACTTACAATTTTTCATAATAATGGGTTTGTCTAGCTACTTAATTTCATATATGCACGATATATAATCTACATGTTACCTAATGTGTAGTTATGATATATTTTCTAACTATATGACCGAGTCGAAATCATGAATACTTATTTTGTTATCATACGAATTTATGTCTTCTATCACAACTAGTCTTGACCTCCTCTTGTGTTATCATATTATATGTGATTCATGTAATATACAACTCATATTACATATACATGCACATGCACCGAGTCCTCTCTTATCTAGTAGTGAAACCTTAGCATGGTCATACACTTCATATTACATATTACATATACACATAGGAGATCGAAGAACCTTAATTAATCGGCTCCTGTTCAATTCTCTAGCCTTGGCTCATTTATCACGAGTTAATTCGTCTTACAAGTTGTAATCATAAGATGGTTTCAAGCCCATGAAGACGATAAATGCTTCATCTCCATTGTCACAACCATCCTGTGGAATTTTCATATATTTTTGTATAATGTCATGACATTTTTTTTGTAGGAACGACTATTTAGTATTTAATAGTTAGTAACACCAAGTTAGTAATCATTTGTTAATATCAAAGTTAGAAAATATCTCTAAAAGAGACAAACCTCATATTTCTTTTTAAATTAACTATTAAATCAAGAAATCATGGGTATGTCATGATATTCTACATGGTTGGATTGAAGTATCAAAGTTATATGATGTTTTTTCGTATTATAATAAAACTATAAGCTTTTAGATAAAAAAGAAAGTGAGCTTTTGTTTTGGTAGGATTGAAGGGGGGGCTATATGCGTAGGATATATCTTGTATTTGGTTCAAAAAGCAAGAATTGAATTGCTTTATGAGAGTAGGGTAGAGCACCCCTACCGCCTTTTTTTATCTTTTGAGTAGCTTTTGTGTTTTGTGAGTGGTGATAAAAGAAAAAGGTGTGAGAATCTCAATGATGGAAAGGTAAAGGACCATTTTGATGATTTGCATGTTGGAATAAAACATGCACGATCTTGACAAAAAAAAAAATCTATGGTTATGTTATTAACATCTATGGTTGTGTTAATATAATCAATATATTTCTTCTATCGTTTGTGTGTCTATATATATTAAGCCTTTAGTTTGTCTACTATACGTATTTAATTTATCTTACATACGTTAAAGAAAAACCATGTTTTTTTATGATTATAATTTTAATATTTAGCAACTCTTGAATTTTTATAAAGATGAAAGATCTTTAGTAATGTATGATTATTACCATTTTTGTTATATGAATGCCTCTGATACTAATTTAATTTTTTTATGTTTTATTATTACTATTCTTAAAAACAAAGGTCCGTGAAGTTTTCTACGACCTTTCTCACCCTTTAATTTTAAAATTTTACACTTTAACCTTTTAATAATTTTCATTAACTTCGTAAAATGTTATTTTAACTCTCTCAAGCTTCTAAAGTTTTAAATTTAACCTTGCACAATTTTACTTAAGAAACTAATTTCCTACATTTGTATTTTTATATATGTATTGGTATAAATTTGAAGCCCGTCTATATTTTTATTTAAATTTTGTTCATAAAGGAGTCGGGTCAAATATAAAAAGTTTATATGCTGATTTTTATACACGCTTAGAGGTGATCTATGTTTTGATGTAAATTTTGTTGAGAAATAAATCGGTTCAAATATAAAACGTTCCCGTGATTATTTTTATGTACGCTTTGAGTTAGTCAATGTTTCGACGTAAATTTTGTTTGAAAATACATCTGATCAAATATAATATGTTTTTGTTCGACGGTAAAAAGCCGACTGGCTCTAAGTTTCGATGTAAATTTAGTTCGGAAACGAGTCAGGACAATGCTTTTTATGTATGTTTTGAGTTAGTCTAACTTTCAACATAAATTTTACTTGGAATAGAGACGGGTAAAATATAATACGTTTTCATTAAACGGTACAAATTCGAGTTACTTTACGTTTTGACATAAATTTAGCTTGAAAACGAATCGGTTCGATTGTAGTCTATACTTTATCACAGTGTGTTCGCCGCCGCCGCAACCCTTGGCGGGTAATAAACTAGTTTATATTATTATTTATTTGATTCATAAACTAATTCTTTTAAGTAATGTTTAATACTTTCAAATTTTATAATAACTAAAATCATCCTTTAAACAATTATAATCTATATTAATCTCATATGTCGGTTATTATATTGGATTTTGCTGACTTTGTATATTGACCACAATAATTTGGTTATTTACTAAGTGGTCCTTGTAGAACTTGATATTTTGCAGGCATTTTAATCCTTAGTAAATATTGATAAATGAAGTATAAAATCCATTAAATATTGATAAGTGGAAGTGAAAATTTAGCATAATCTATATTAATCTCATATTCGGTTATTATATTGGATTTTGCTAACTTTGTATATTGACCACAATAATTTGGTTATTTACTAAGTGGTCCTTGTAGAACATGATATTTTGCAGGCATTTTAATCCTTAGTAAATATTGATAAATGAAGTATAAAATCCAGTAAATATTGATAAGTGGAAGTGAAAATTTAGCCTGGTGTAATAATAAAAAAAAAAAGAAAAGAAAAGCCTATTTTCTTGGCAATATTTGCTATTTGTTCATTTTATCAAGTCACGTTGATGACTATGTGTGTTTTTGGTGTTTTCCTCTCTATCACACTACCAATCATTGCGTGTTCATTGAAATTTATGGGAAAATTGATGATTGCAAAACAAAAAAACCCGCGGCAACGCGCGGGGTTAGTATCTAGTTTATTTTTATAACAACAATTCTTTGATATTTTAAGATAATACAACACAATCTGCACTGTACATAATTTAAACCTCTAACTTTTTAAGTTTGAAGCACACCATTTAACCATAAAAATGTCCTACTTGAGGCATTGAACCATCCACACTTCCATCTACTTTACTGGTCTTGAACATGAACTAAGTACTCTTGAATATAGGCTCGCTAATACACATTAAATGTTCCGAAACCGATTAAAGAATCATCATTCAACGTTACCACCACCCTACGCCCCAACCCCTTGCTAACAAGACCACTGACTACTCAACAAATCGCCATGAGTTGCCCTCATGATCGAGTCATGATCGAGGAGAACTAACAAAGTTATAAATACACCAATTCATCCATTCTAATGTAAAGAGTTCAACGATGATATTAACCCATGTTACAAGCCTGGCACTTTGATCTCCTCACATGCTCGATCTTGAGGTAGACGTGGCCTCGTTTTGAACACTTTATCGTTACGCGACCTCCATATAAATCAACATGTAGTCATAATAATTTCTTGCTACACCTTCTTGTGAATAGGGGATATTGCCATGGGAATGGGTCCATTGAAAATCTCAACGACCAACAATGTCTTTAGGCCAAAAGCTTGCAGCATGACCATACCTAAGCCCATATGTTTTTTATAAAGCCATATATACAAGCCACATCAGGTTTGAGGAGAGGTCCACTCCTCTTTTGTATATACTTTGAATATGATTAAAAAATTTTACAAATCTATATCAAGATCGGCTTCAAAACCCTTAAATTTTGATGAATAATACGCGCCCATAGCTTATTGTTTCCTAGCTTATAACGGCAACACCATTTTGTTAACATAATCAGGTTTGCAACTCGAAGACTTCCTAGAACAAGGCCCGCAAGCTCCTTCGGGGTCGTTATCGTATCCCATGATACCAGACATATCTTTTGAGTTTGAATCGCTACCTCCCCACTGGAATTTTCTCTTGATTTGTGACAAGTTACCAATGACTTGAAGAGGGGTTTTATACGGTGACAGGAAGTATAATGGACTTATCATCAATAAGCATTTGATGTGAGTTATTTTCCCACAAAATTGTAGCATCTTAGCTTTCCATATGGACAATCTGGATCTGAATGAATTAATAACCGATTTTTATCTCCTGGATTGGTTCATATTGGTGCCAACATGTAACCTAAGTATTTGAATGGGAAAGAGCGTCTTTCGCTGATGGCGAACCCATAAATTTTTTTAGTTCGGGTCAATTTTTAAAATAAAAAGACATGTCCAAATTAAATTTTAAATAAATAGCACAGAGTATGTCAATCATCATTATAAACGCACGATAGGAATATAATACCCGTACAATTGTTTTTTATGGGCTTTATTTTATTAAAAACATAGCTATTACATTATGTAGAGTTCACGTCAACAAACAAGTTTTAATGCCGAACAATTAATATACTAACATGTTTTAATATTTAAGCAAAAATTAACAAAATACATATTAACAACTACACACTACACACTACACACATAGTATGGTCCAAGCATTAAAGCAAATAATCAACTAACATATTAAATTATATAACAATTTAACTAGTAAATAATCAAATAATAGAGTAAAATTTAGTGAAATGAAAACATTTGGAATGAAACACCTAAATTGAGGATTTGTGGCTATTTAAATTCAAATTTGAGAGAGGGAGTGTAAGCATGGAGAGAGGGACAATCGACGGTAGCGGCTTGACGGAAGTAATTTCGGTGATCGTCTCACTCACTTGGCCGTAAATGTTAGTATTGTGACAATCATTTACAACCCTAGAGGCAACTTGATGGCACTTGTGCTGATTATGGGGCGACAATGGCGATTGTAGTAGGAATGACAAAAAAAACTCTGAACCCAACAGGAATACTTGAAATCTAAAACATCTCAAACGGCTAATAAGACGAGTGTTAATGTTGAGATCGCGTATGAGATCATAAAATAAAACGTATTGTGAATTTTACGTTTATGTATTTTCTTAGATAGCTGCGTCTAGACACCCAAATGTGAAAACCGGGGTTGAACTTTTTTCTTTAAAAAAACTCAACAATTTTTAGGCCCATCTCGATTGAAGCATTTAGCAAGTTCACCTTCAATAGCTCAACTCGACTTGACTCTTTACACTCTTAGATTAAATCCATAATTTCAATCATTTGAAAAAAGAATAAAAATAAATATATACTAATTTGGGATTATATATAATCCCTCGGTGGAGTTTTGTTTTATTTTTTACGAATTTAACACCGAAAAATATTTTTTTGAAGTTTATTTCAATGGCTTCGGTGCAATGGTTAGTTATGCTTGCCAACACAAAACTAACTCTGGTTCAAACCACGCAAGCCGCATTCTTCTTTGCCCTTTTCTCTTTTGGCCTTTGTTTACCACTTTTTCTAATATTTTCTTCTTCAACTCTTCTTTTTTTTTTTTCTTTTTCTTTTTGTCTTTTTGCCTTTGTTTACTATTTTTTCTTATATTTGTTTTCCATTAATTATTTTTCTTCTATTTTTCTAATAATTATTTCATTTAAATTACTTTTTACTGAGGTTAGACCGCACGTGTTTAATGAAGTCTTTCCTTAAATTACGTTTTTAAAATGAGTAACATGCATGCGTGTCATTATCCACACTAATATTATCGTGCGGCTTCGACGTAACATGCAAGTCTTTCGTAAATTACTTTTTTAAAATTATCATACCACAACGTGCAATGCATAATATCGTTTTTAACATGTTTCTAACATGTTTCTTTTATATACTCATGTCAATATTCACGTCACAAGAAATGTAACAAAGTCTATAAACACGGTGCAAAGGGTGGTCACACCGCACATTACGGACAACATTGCTCTTTTTAATCCAAGAAAAACAGAAACAAGTAGTGTTTTACATATTAGTCCTTTGAAATAGAGATTTAACAAGTACAAAACTAATGTTTTTCCTATAATTCTAAAAAACGAACAGTTTCTTACGCTTTATCATATAGGTATCAATTTTTTCAATCAAGAATAAATTAATTCACATTGATATTTTATATACACTTTCTGTCTTTTATTTTCTTTTTTTTAATGTGTGTGTATATACATGGATTGAAGCATGTAAATTCTAATTACTTTACATTTCGATATAAATTTAGTTCGGAAACGAGTTTGGTCGATTGTAATCTCTACTTTATCACACCGCGTACAGCATCTCCGCAACGCACGATGGGTAAAAAATCTAGCCGTTCTAATATATAAATTAGTTCGTTTGACTATAAAAAGTCAAAGGTGTGACCATACGGTTGAAATAGATAAGCATCTAGCGCTACAATTTACATCAGATTCGACTACTATAAGCATTTGTGATTAAACGAATGCATATGGCACTACTAAGAATACTTGCATTCAAACTCAATAAAGTCCCAAAATCTTCCACCATGGAGCTCCAATTACTCCCCATATTATTATGTTAATAACGGCCATCATGATCCCGAGCTTAAACACATCCGGAAGTTTTACATAACCAGCTGCAATAACATTATCATTCGATCATTAATTAAGCTAATTATACACCATTAATGATATGAGGCTGCTCTTAACCTTCTTAAAGGGTATTTGGGATTGCGTATTAAAAACTTTTAACTTCATTTTGATACAGTAATAAGTTTTGGTAAGCAGTTTTAATAAGCAATTTGATGTGCCCTTTCTATTTTCATTGTTATTGCTATTGATATTGTAGTAATATAGTTTTTCACACGCGTTATCTCTTTTATAAAAATGAGGTATAAGGGTTAATTCTAAGAATCGGAATATCTATGATACCTCCATAATATACAGCAGCCTGACCACTGCTATAATGAGTAAGTGCACCGAATAGATTGGTGTTATACGCCAAAGCCAAGGCAGAAAGAGTTCCAGGGACCTTAGCCGTCAAGTGCATTGAAAGGAAGGCCGAATACAAGGCGCCAACATGAGCTGTTTGACCCGCGAACAAATAATGAATGAAGAAATAAACAGATTGAAGAATGAGAAGCTCTAGCTGCCATCCTACTGATAAGGATTTGAGAAAGTTGGCTACACATTTAGACAACCATGGTACCACGCCTAGATCGGTTAGTTGACTCGCCATGCCTATGAGCACTGCGAACCAAGCTAGCGTATCCCATGCGGATTTTTCACTTAAGCAATCATCCCAAGTCAACACTCCAAGTATCAACAGGACTGATAAACCCAACATCGCTGCAACCACACTTGAAATGCCCAGACTTTCTCTGCACACACGAATGAGAAACTAATTATAACAAAGTAATTCTATTAGGCAGATTGAATTTAATAATCCAAACTATGACCCATTGATTAATAATAATCCATACTGACAATTCAACCAATGACATTTTTAACTTTCACATTAGTTGTTAAAGACAGTCCCAATAGTATAATCATTATATATTGATTAAAGGTACCTAGCTTACCCGGAGATCCATAATGTGACGGTAACAAGCATGGTTCCCAACATGATCCACTCGTTCCTTTTGACTGGTCCCATTTGTTGGAGTCTATCTTTAGCCAAGACGGGGGCGTCAGCTGTGTGCTTGGTCTCCGGAGGGAAGATTTTGTATACGATGAAGGGGGTTAACAATAGAGAAGCGAGTGCGGGAAAGCATGAAGCTTTGAACCAGGAAACCCATGGGCTTTTGATTTTCACTCCTAAACTATCAGCTAATTTGATACACAACATGTTCTGTGCTGCAGCCGTTAGGAAAAGAGCACTTGAGCTACTAGACGCCTGCATATCACCCGTAGATTAAAAACAAAACAAACATACCATTTTAATTAAAGCATCATTGTTTACGTTGAAACCATTTATGTTTAAAAGAAATCATGCTATCAAAAATCAAAACTTTCTGCTGATAGTTGTAACTTTAATTGGTGTGCCTTCAGATCTTATCATTGTTAATAGTTACTCATTGCATGAGTCAAATTTGAAATGTAATATGTTAGATATTTAGTGTAATTTGGTTGTCTTGTTAACCAAAATAAATTATAATATACATTAAATAAGTCAGGAGGTGCATAGTGTATGTTTGGTTGAGTTTATTATGATTATTAGTATTTAGAACATTATTGGTTCTTAGGGGTGAAATCCTTAAGCAATAGGGGTTCCCAGGGCCCATGGGTCCAAGAACAGCACCCCTAGAGTGAGGTCTAAGGGGCTGGCTGGGGTCGAGTTCACAAAATCATACAGATTCAATACTTGTTCTTGGAGATTAAGTCTGAGTTTTATCTGAGAGTGATACAAACGACTCTCATATTATCCAGGATTTAATCTACAACGTTTACATAATATATGGAATATTAACAACATGTTACATAGAAACTTCATTCACTGTTTAAGAATAGTGCTTAGTGATTTTACAAAGTCAGAAACTGATGAAAGGCTTGTTTTCAAGAATATTGTATGAGAGGATGCCAATTTACGTATACTATTTGTGAGGTGATGGATCGAAATCAAGCAAACTGAATAGGAAGTTAAACAACTCTTGCTTCATTAATAAATGGGCTCGCGCGGCTCTTACAGATCCACCCCATGAATACTTCTATCATTGCCCCCTCGCCCAAGAACGATTGATGAACGATTATGGGCCCTCACTGTTTAGGTTCTTTCGTTCGTGGATGGAGTTGTCTAAAGTCAATGAAATGGTATATATATAAAGCACTTCAAGAAGCAGTGGTACTCGAGCATGGCTATAGCCTATAGGTAAACTAGAATTTTCTTGACTCGTGGAGCTCAAAGAAGGAATTAAGCAACGAGATCGTATTTCAGAGCTTCAATAATGTGCTCACATTCTCAAGGGTATAGACATAAAAGAAAGGAATGATAATTAGGAGATGTCACACCTTCTTTCATGATCAATTCGCTATGAAGATGATCGAATCAGAAATCTATAACCTGAAGAATCTAATCTTGATATGTTCACAATTGAAGGTGTAAATCTAGAAAAAATAAAAAAATCGGGGAGTGAAACAAAAAGTTTGGTTTAATTATTTAGTAGTTATCAGTTTGTTAGGAATAAATAATTATTAGTTTATCTATATGATTATTTAAATAGTATTTAAGTTGGGTTAAGATATGTTTATGTCTAGTATAAATATAAGGTTATATATTTAGGGGGCGTTTGGTTGGAAGGAATTGAATGGAATGGAATGGAATTGAGAAACTAGTATAATTTTCAAGCAAAATTATGTTTAAGTGGGTAATGAAATGTAAAACCCAAGGGAATGTTTCACCTCAAATTCCCTTGGTTGTGGGATTTCAAATTCCCTCTCTAGGTGGAAGGATTTTGAAATCCCTCAACCAAGGGAATTTGAGGTGAAACATTTCCTTGGATTTACTTTTAATTGCTCACTCAAACACAATTTTGCTTGAAAATTATACTAGTTTCTCAATTCCATTCCATTTCTTCCAACCAAACGCCCCCTTAGTTTTATTTGTCGAGTTCAATAATAAGAATAGAGTTGAAGTATGTTACTTCAAATATGTATATTTACATATATTTTCGGGTTGATTCAATTAGTTATTCCAATGGTAATTATACACATAACTGGACCAATCAAGCACCAATAAAAGTCACTTGTTTAAGTCAAAAAATATTTAACCCTATACTCTCTGTCTACTAGTAAATAAGGGTGCTTAAGAAATTTTAGTTAGGCATTACCAAAAGTTGAGATTGAAGTCATAGATTCTAAACAGTAAACGTGTTTGTTAAAACTTAAACTCAGAAAGTGACGACGACCTATATATTGTTAAGAGTTCACGTGTTGCTGAGAATTTTTGTTAAGAATTCAACAAGGGTTATTAATACGTTTATATTAGTAAGCTTTTTGAACAATTAAATAAATGTAGTTATAACATATGCAACTTATTTCATGAACTTATTTTATTTTTAAATTTATTGTCCACACAAATTTCTTATTATATACGTTACTGGTCGCTTTTTAATGAAATACATATCATGTAAAAGTAACGTAAATACCAAAAAATAGGTCCTTAAAAATAGAGAGAAAAAACAGTTAAAGAAAAAATAAGTCAAATACTCTTTTCTCAAGAGTAATATGATGGGATACAAAATAAAATGTGTATACATCACGTATTTTTTAATTACGCAGATAAGAACATATGACCGTAAATAAATATTAAAGAAATGATAATGTTCAAGAAACAAAACTTGCATAATACTTTCTCTTATACTATATTTATTGCATGTCATAGTTAAATTAATATTGATAAAATTATACATAAAACAAACACATTATAACATTTCTTTTCTTTTTTTTATTAGAATTTTTTTTTTTGAGAAAGATGGCAACGTTTACCTAGATGTCATGTCATGTTGCATTGGTTTGATGGGTACCCTCTTTTGTCTAGGAATCTTTGAGAAATAACAAAATAAGGATAATTTTAAAAGCTAATTAATAACAATGTATTACTATTAATTAAAAAATATTGAACTATTAATGAAAAGAGCATTTTATGTTATTTAAATTTACTCTCTTAATGATAAAGATACAATCACACTATTACGAAAATTAATTAACTATAAAAAAATTTAGAGAAACATTAATGCTAAGATATCTAAAATACGGTAATAAAGGTTTTTGTGCTTGTTTAATAGTTATACATGCATATTGATATTGGTTATTTCAAAATCAAACATATATGTTAATTAAATAAAGATGAACTAAATGAATATAACAAAAATTAAAACCCCCTTAAAATAAACTACATTTCATAAGGTAAGATGTTTTAAATTATCTTTTCTTAACACGTACTCTTGAAACATAATATGGTTTTTTTGTTTAATATAAAAGATGAAATTTTATCTATTTAGCTGTCCCAAAAATATTGTTTGTAGTGCGTGTAGTGATTACATCCCATCCCAAATGCTGACTTTGTATTCTTGATATTGGCCTCGCCACTTGCTCCCAATGCAATTATAAGCCACAAATGAATTCCCCCTACCCTTTTTCATTTCAATAAGATGAAATTTCAAGCTTATCTTTTCGTGGATATATATGACGGCATTTTGGTGAATATAACGACATCTTGGTGTGTAAAATAATATTTTTTTTTTAGATTGAGAGTTTAAATCATACATGGTAATAAAGTATTGTTGAATTAGATTAGTTTGTTGAAATATATTCTCTTAGTTTGTTACATTTTCTTTCGATATTTATCTTAACAACTTAATTTATCTCTATACCACTTTTCTGTATTATAGACCATCTAATAATTGTTTTTCTCGTTTCTCTCTTCTTTTAATTACGAATGCTATAATAGCTATAAATTAATTAATAAACATTCATAATTAAAATTTCAAATATGTTAACTTTAAATTTTCAAATGTATAATACATGGGTTTATTCAATCCGTATAATACACAATATTTAAAACATAACTTTTTATATTATTAATCATATAACAGTAAATTTATTTAGTCCGTGTATTACACGGGATTGTAACCTAGTATCCAATAAATTAGAAAATTTTGTCAGTCAACACTTACGATATATATCTTGTTTGTTTATGCAAACAATTTACGTTTTGAACAAAACAGAAGTTAACTTTTTTTTTTCTTCTAATTATTCATTTTGACAACAGTTATCAACTCATAAGTAAAACAAAAACATAAAGAGCGTACCTGAAACTGAGACTGAATAAGAAACGCACCAAGTCTCCGAGCAGAAGGGTCCTTAGGCCTACTCTCACCCGCGATCGCCAACGAATTAATAATCGGCAAGAATATCCCACCAGCTCTCGCGGTAGTACTAGGCATCGCGGGCGAAATTACAGCTTCACAAATCGCCAACCCGTAGGCTAAACCCAAGGTACTCTTCCCCAACCACCTCACAAAGTACATTGCCAACCGATCCCCCAGCCCCGTTTTCACGAACCCTCGGCTAAAGAAAAACGACACCACTATCAACCATATCACCTCGTTCGTAAAAGCAGCGAACGCGCTCTTAAAAGGCAGCGTTTCGGTTACCACCGAGATGGTTAAACACACAAAGGCCCACGCCCCCACTGGCAAAGGCCCCAGGATGAGCCCCGCGATCGTGGTCAAGAAGATCGCGAACAAATGCCAAGCCTGTTTCGACACCTCCGAGGGCCTAGGGACCGCGAAACAGACCAAGAGTCCAACGGCGATCGAGATCGCTAGTGGGATTGGCTTTGCTCCCGGAAAGTTGGGGAACCTGATATTGATGGACCGACCGCGGCGGGAGTCCGTGGCGGTCGGGATGGCGATTACGGTGGCGTTGTGATCGCTTTCCGCCTGAGGATTTGACATTTGGATTTGAATATTTGATCCTGAGGGTATTGAAGATATGATAGAGTGATGAGGGGAAGATGTATTATGATTCATGAAATGGTGGGTGTAGTATATTATTATATATACATGATTCGTGCAATTGATAGCTAGAGATTCGGTCATAAGTTACATAAATATTATGCATCTTTTACCTTTGACCAAAAGATTACAAATCTCATGTCAAGATGTCGAAAATATTGGCTAGTTTTTATACTTGGATTTAGAAATATTCACACAACAAATGCATGTGATTATGTCCCTAAATCGACACATCGTTAGGACAATTGAAAAAGGTTGTTCGATAAGAGTATTTAAGGGTCTATTGAGCTCATGAAGTTTTATTTGAAAATGATGAAGTTTTTATAAATAGGTGTGTGAGATCGTTTAAAAATATATGTATGTTTTTTTTAATGTGTTTAGGTACATTGAACGGAGATGAGGCATTAGTGTTAATTAAATACTATATATGTGCGAATTAAATGAGTTTACTTATGTATTTTTTGATATTTTTGATGAACAATCACTCATGTTTCTATTTGCTTTTTGCCTTGATGTACAAACAGCAAGATATCATGGATATATACTCCACCCTTTTTAACATCTTTTATCTTTTGAATTTGGTATATATGATCTAGTAAAATACTCCTGTTTAAAGTCAGTGTCACTGACATCTGAGTTAAATCTGAATTTATCATGTATGTTTTATTCATATAATGGTTTAAGACCAACGAATCACACTACTTTGGGAATTTGTTGTGAATAATATACTCATCATATTAACTGCTAATGTTGGTCTCGTGTTTTCGAATGGTTTTAGCTAAAGAGACAATAGTTTTTTAAAATGTGTTAGAGCATTCAAGTCTCCCGTCCCTATCTTTAAATTGACATTATTTTCTATATTTTTCATTTTTTAAAACCTTTCACATTTCATTCCTCATTATCTACCTATTCACTTAAATAATACTTATATATTTCTTTTTTAATCTTTCACACACACGTACTCAAAAATTCTTAAATAATAAATACGAGAGATGAATAGTAACATCACAATTATAAAAAAGGGGTGGGGGTGATGCTTTCTCTTAAAGTTATAAAGCTTGGATATGAGGATGGAGATGAGATAGAGTGAATTCCTGTGCTGTTTTGTTAAAATATAGAAATGGGGTTGCGGATGAAAATGAAGGATGAGTTAGGAATGCGCTAACAAACTCTTTTGAAAAATTCTCTACATGTTTAAAATAATTGCTTGTGGCACATCTAATTTCTAAAAAACATATTTGTTCACATAAAATAATTTTTTTTCTCCAGATTTTCGAGGAACTTATCGCCATAAGATATATAGAGTCTGTTGGAATGGTCTCAAACTTCTTTTATATAATAGTTGAGTATTAGGTATTGTTTGTGATTCTCAATCCAAATGTCCTTCTTATGCTTAAAATTCTCCTAACATAATATGAACAATTTGACGGATCTCATATTGAAGTTATTGTGTGGATCCATAAATCGACTTTTGGCTTTTATCATATATTCGACTTCCACTAAAATCCTTAAATCTTTATCATGGTCAACACATAGAGAATTGCTCTAGAGTGGCCGACAAGTAGTGTATCATGCAGTGTTTTCAAAACCGGACTGGACCAGCTGATTGGACTCAGAACCAGTCTCGTTGTGTGTATTTGAATTGTTTTAATTCAGTTGAGCCGGCTGGACCGGTGAACCGGTTGAATCAGACCAGTGGTCAGACTAGATTTCAATTTTTTTTATTTTTTTTTCTTTCAAAATCTTATTTGTTTGAGTAAATTTAATAATTTATGATACATATTTTTAGTTAATTAAGTGTTAATATTGTATGAAAGGAGTGAATCCTCTCTTAAACATATAATATTATCATATCTGGCTTTTGAACTTGATAAATCAATAATATTTATAGTTTTTATATGGCGTCATTTGGTTCTTAAATCCAGTTCGACCGATCTGACCGACCTGATCAATGAACATCTTAGACGACATGTTTGTTGTCTCGTCCGGTTTTAAAAACAGGGCGGCCGTTCGGTCGCCTATGATACTAGGACCAATAGGTCAAAAACGGGTCTGTGCCGCAGGGTATCATGCACTAAGGTTTCATTCGAAGGTCAATGTAATTATACTTGCATAGATTTTGTTGAAATTTGCATAATAAACGTGCCATTCACATCATCATATTTCATAATAAGTCACACTGTTTAGAAACATCTCAATAAGCTTCTAGTTATAATGAGCATTTGAGTCACATTATTTATTTTTATTTTTATAGTTACATTAAAAATCATAATTTTTTTTCTCTCATTTCAATTAAATAATATATTTTTATACATTTATCATTATTTTTTTTTCTTCTAGCTTCACTCACAACCACTTTCAAAAATATTAAAAAATTTGTAAGGGTTGAACAATGAATTCTTAAATTTACAAATAAACGTTAATATTTTTACTGTTATCCACTCACAAACACTTAAAACCATTCCATATAATATAAGAGATTTTACTCATAAATTTTTAAGGAAATGAATGTGAATGCTCTGCTAATAAATTATGTAGTATTTCTCTATCACAATGTACGGTTTCTACTAATTCGTATATAAAATTTTATTTTATTTTTGTTTATTTCACTAATGTTTCTTTATCTATATTAATATATAAAACATAACCTTAGTACATAAGTGACAAAAAAATTAAGACACCTAATACAACCTATTAAACATTAGGTATAAGTGATTTATGTAATCATTTTTATTTTATCCCTTGTTAATAAACTTTTTATAATTAATACATTGATCAATGCATATTATTAATATATTATTTAATAATGCGAAGATTATTTAACTCACTATATTAAATATTATATTATTTAGAATATGATAAATTAATATTTAAATTTATAAATAAGCATTATCTTATTTGAATAATTAACTAAATACTTTTATAATAATAATAATAATAATAATAACAACAACAACAACAACAACAACAACAACAACAACAACAACAACAACAACAACAATAATAATAATAATAATTAATTTTAAAATAAGTATTATCTTATTTGAAAACTATATAATTACTAAATATTTTTATAATAATAATAATAATAATAATAATAATAATAATAATAATAATAATAATAATAATAATAATAATAATAATAACAATAATAATAATAATAATAATAATCTATATCTATATTATCTATTATTTATTACTATCTATAAAACATCTCTTTAAAACTAGATTGTAATTTTGTAATATTTTTAAGATGACATATAAAGAGTTGCTAACTTTAATCTTTAATATCATACGAAATCTTTCCATTATGCTCCTATTTTGCTTCAAAGAATTAATCACATGGTTTTCTATTAATATATCTATATTTAATATATAATGTCATAACAATTTTTTTATTTTTGTATCAAAACAATTCAACCTATACTATGTTGAATGTGATTTTTTTTTGAAAATATTTGTTAAACTTAATTTAATCATGTTCAACTCTTATGTACTTAAGAATTGAGTCATTAAACTATTTTTGTTAATGCTAATTAGTTTGGAAGCAATGTGTTAACTCTAATATATGATAAGGATCATAAGTTGTATTAAAGATTTAAACCATAAAACAAAACAATTGATAAATTATATGAAAGATAACAAATACAAACTTGTAAATTGTTTAGTGCGTCGTAAGGCACGGATTACCCACTATTTTTTTAATGAGGATGATTCAAGTGGATTATATGGTTGTTGATCTATTGGGCTTGTAACCATTGGAGCTTATGGGTAGAGGTGGGCAAATCGGGTCCGGCCCAATACCCGAAACCGGGTTGGGCCCAACCGGGTTTTTTAGTACCCGGGTTTTGGTGAAACCGGGTTCGAACCCGGGTCGGGTTCACCTAATGCAAAACCCTACCCGGCATACCCGGGTAGGGTCGGGTCGGGTCCAAAACCGGGTTCAAATCGGGTTAGTTTTTTTCTTTTTTTTTTTCTTCTTCTTCTTTTCTTTTCTTGTGTGTGTCCCCAATACTGGGTTCAAATCGGGTCCAAAACCGGGTTCAACCGGGTCGGGTTCACTAAAAAACTCAAAATCTAAAACCGGTTCCAACCCTACGGGTTTAAACGGGTCCAACCCGGGTACACCTCCCATCGGGTACTGCCCCGTACCCGGGTCCGGGTCGGGTCCACCGGGTCAGGTTCGGACCCGGTTTTTATGCCCATCTCTACTTATGGGTTGTCAAAGATACAAGTCGTGAAGATCAGCACGTGGGATGCAGCTAGTTGGCCTAAGATATTATCAAGGGTTAAAAGATTCAGGCATCACAATATTTGTAAGGTTTTATTTTGTTTACTCTTGTTTTTATAAACTTCAAGTTTCTGATGTCTGTACTTTAGTTATGTCCTCGCAAATAAACTTTAGGTTTTATCATGGTCTCAAATCCTAAATAGCTCTTGATGAATTACTACAAGTTTGATCCGATTCTTAATTTTTTTGTATTTTTCTTACATATTAATACTTTAAAATTACTAATTTACAACAAAAAAAATACAACAAAATATAAGACAAAATATTTTAGATATGAAATTTAAATTTAATTTCTATTTTTAGTTTTAAATTTTGAAATAAAACACCCAAAAAATTTAATGTACGAAAAAACATACATCAAAATATTAAATAACTAATATATGGGTTAAAGACCCCAGTATGATGAGCTTAGCTAAATGGGTTGGCGGGTTCACCCCGAAATGGATAAAAACCCACCCAAACCCAGGGACGGCTCAACGTTTTTTGGGGCCCCAATCGAAGTAAAAAATGAGGCCCTTTCGAAAAATACAATCTAAACAAAAGCAACCTAATCAAATTTCATTGAACAAAAGCAATAAATCAAAGAAATTTTGGCTTACTAACTTTGAGTTCTTGATAGTTGATTTTTTTGAACAAGAAAAAGGCAAAAAAGGGTTAGCCGATGTCGATCGGATCAATCGGTGAGGAAGGCGTTTGTTTTGTGAATTGTGTGACTATGTTTTTTCAATAAACTATTAAGTCGTTCAAATTTTTATTAGAACTCAACTATCAAGTGCTATTTCTGTTTCAAATTTCATTGACTCATATAACACCAAAACCCGGTATAATTTATTTTTAAATATGGGGGCCCTTATTTTTGGGGGGCTCCAAGCCCAATGCGTCACAAATTACATTATAGAGCCGGCCCTGCCCAAACCTGTAAGTTTCGTGTTAGGTTCAGGTAGTGTTTTCGTGTCATGTCATAAATTCACTCCTTACCAGAATGTTCTAAGGATACCGAAAAATGAAAAATATAATGTATATGCAAGTTTTATAGAGGGCAACAACAAAACTGGGTCTGTTGATAGAGCATGCTTAATCTTAGATGCCAAAAATCTATATGTGAGGAGTTGCATATGGGACAAATCTTTTTAAGGATAGCTTCTTTGGATTGAATTAAAATAAATATATAGCAAAGTGGATGTGTCAGTCATATAATATTTGCTTAAACAAATTAATCATTTAAAAAAATGACAAATCTTTTGGGGTGGATCAAAAGATAAAAAGAAGACACGTTGGACTTGGGAGGGATAAAGTTATTGCTCCAAAGAATCGGGGAGGCCTCGGGTTGGGATCGTTAGAAGACCTAAATTTTAGTTTATTAATTAAGTGGTATTGGTCATCCCCGAATATATTGTTAGTTTGTTATTTGTAAATAAAAATGGATAAGAAAAATAAACTATATTGCTTGTATACTGAGTCTAACTATCATATCTAGTGAGTTTGGAGGGTCGTATCTAGTATACGTTAAGAATAATGGTATGTCTTTGTGTCATACTTTCAATGTAAGTTCATGTATGTTATCTATTGATCTTTGACATGATAGGCTAGGTCCATCCGTTGATAAAATTGTACTTGTCTTAAAAAATAATTTAGTTTTAACTGATAATTAAATTCGTAAATCCTTGTGATGTATGCCATCAATCTAAGCAAAATTGATCTTCTTTATCACTAAGTGAACCTAAATTAAACATGTTGAGAAATTTAATTCATAGACTTATGGAGTCCTTTTTAGGTTTCTAGCACGTAAGGTTTTTTAATCTTTTATAACTATAGTTGATGACCACATAATCCGATGACGAAGTTTTCATAATATTTTCATATTTTGTAAGTTGATTGAAACACAATTTGGAAAAAAAAAATAAAAATAAAACTATGTAGAACAGTCAAGGAAGTTGAGTTTGTAAAAAATAGGTACAATTTTTTTTGGAACAAAATGGTTTGTCACATCAAACCTCATGTTATTACAGGATTTAGCAGCATGACATAGTAGAACGAAAACATAAACACTTGTGTAACGCTACATTATATCTTATGTTTTAGGGGGATTGCCTCTACATACGTGAATAGATCGTGCGTTTATTGCAACTTACTTGATTCAT
The DNA here is from genome assembly GCA_025506415.1 of Flaveria robusta. NCBI lineage: Eukaryota > Viridiplantae > Streptophyta > Magnoliopsida > Asterales > Asteraceae > Flaveria > Flaveria robusta. The sequence goes on along the minus strand of CM046469.1, from coordinate 16,296,958 downwards.
GAGATGTCTTCTTCTATGTTAGCTAGTAAATGTTCTTACAAAATGTTGTTAAAGTTACTCCATGTTGCTTTATGCTAATTTTTTTGAATTTGTTTCACTACTATACATATTCACAATTAAACGAATGATAATGGAATATTATTGGATGATCACACAACTTTCTAGGTGGCTTATGTTGGTTAAGATACAAGTATGTAATTAACAAGGAACTAATGATGCGAAAGAAATCATAAAAAAACTCATTAAGGACCTGTAGTACAAAAGGCTGTGCTTAAGATCTGATGTGTTACATTCACATGAAGGGGTTTCGGCCCTATAAACCTTCTTTGAGTCTTTAGGCGTGGTTGCCTAGGTTTCATATGAATTAAATTCTACTTTTACCTTAGGACAAGATATTATTCGCACATGCTTTAACTTGATTTTAGTAGTCTTAGACCATCCTTTATCTATCCTTTTTGCTGATTTTTAAGAGCAATATTTTGAGGAGAAGAAAATTTAAAAAGCTCACTTAAAAATGAGGAAACACTTGGGTGAAGAACAATTACTAACCTACTAAAATGTGCGGTGAGTTAGGGGTTGTTTGGCAAATTTTGAATGGTTAAGTGCTAAACCATTAATAGGTCTGAACCATTAAGTGTTGAAACAGTAAGAGTTCTGAATCATTAAAAGTTAGTATATTGCTTAACTATTTAGATGCAAATGTCTAACTAATTCTAGATAAGAGGTCTTAACTATTTAGACTTTGTATAATGCTTACCATTCAGACATTTGCTCACGAAACAAACATTCTGAACCATTAAGTGCCGAAACATTCTGACATCTGAACCATTAAGACACCAAAACAAACAACCCCTTAGTTGTGTGTATTTTTAGAGTTTCTTGTGTGATTTGCACTAATCTTGCAAACATGTTCTAGTAAAAGGTTAAAAAAAATTTCTTAACTTTTATTATCACAATCATGACTTGAAAAAATGGTATATTGATTAGCATCAACTTGAGCTTTTTTGTTATTAGGTATGATTGGAGGCATTTGGTTCCTTTCTATCTTCTACATTAAAAAGCTAACACTTTCCTACAATGTTTGAAGTTTTAATCATCCTATGCATATCTTATGTTTTCTTGTCTTTTACATATGGATCCTTGGTGAGTTATTTTTAAACCTTTTAAATGGTTAATATTTATGCTTTCCTTGTTTCAAAGTTTTATAAAATGCACATACATAACCCCACAAAATATTTTGACTCTATCATATTAATGTGATTGGATTGATGTGGTTAGTAGAGTTGGCTCGTGCTCAAAGATGTTATTAGCGTTTTGGGAAGATTGAGGTTAGCATGAAATATTCAATGAGAGTATGGCATATGGGATTATAGATGTTGTGTATGAACTATAGTTAGTTTATTTAACTCTCCAATCATTTACACCAATAAACTTATAAAATTATATATTTTCACTTGTTTGGTGTGTGTTAAAAAAAGACACTACTTGTCGATACACTATTAATTAATTACGAGGCACATTACATTGGCGATTATTATGATGGTACATACATATTTTTGCTTGAAGATAACAACAAATAATAGCAAATAATTTATTTACTCTAGCATGATGGATAGAAATAACATGGAGAAAAAAATGTTCCCGTTTGTTCATCAAGTTCAATCAAACAAAAGAATACACATGAAACCCTAGACAAATGAGTTTTTTTTGTTCGTATCTGTACATTTAAATTATATAAGACATACATGAACAAATTAAATATTATAAAAAACAATGTTCCTTGCTTATGTTGGTTCGCTTTAGGTATATATGGTACTAAAATATATACACACACGATCTAAGCAAATTACATCAACGATCAAGTGTAATCATGTACAAAAATAAATAAATACATAAAATAATAAAGTGTTTATCTTTTTTAAACTTTTAGAAAAGACTTCTTATCATGTTATCCCAATTCAAATTCTTTAAAATTTTTTATAGTCGTATTTAGCCTTCTCCAAATTTTTAATAATCTTTATTTCACCTTTTACCAACCTGTGAAACCCTCATTCGACTCTTTGATTTTCTTTTTCACATGACAACTGATCAAAAGCTTCCTATGTATCGGAACAGAGGTTCGTTTCCGGCGAACCGCCGGTCGTTCGACCACCGACACCACCACCGCCGCCGAGATCGACCACCAGGTACAACCACCACCGCCACCGCCACCGCCACCACCACCGCCGCCACCACCACCCACCGTCGTGCCAATTTCGTAATCGAACTCCGTTCGCAGAACAGTGATCACAATAGCTACAACCGCCATGAAATTGTGAATCTCATGGAGAAATTCGACTGCTGCCCCGACGATTTCTTCATCTCTGAATCAGGTGTAGTCGCCGCTAGGTTTTTCTACCAGCGGTGGTCTAGTGCGCTCCAGACGGTTGTGTATCTGTGGGACGTTTTGTTGGACGGAGGTCTGTCGTTCATGCCGAGGCTCGTGCAGAACCTGATGGTTCCTTCTGATACAGAGGAGTTGAACTCTCGGCTTAGGGTTTTGTTCACTAAGCGAGTGGCAGGGCTTAGGGAAGGGGAATTGGTGAGGAAATTGGAGAAGAAGGTGGAGGAAGTGTCGCGGGAGATTGATAGGGTTTATTTGTTGTTGAAGAAGCCCAAGAGGTTAGCGGTGCACAGGGAGTTGTTAAACAGGAATGAAGGGAGTGTGCGTGAGAGAGAATTGATTGAGAGGAGGATTAGAGAGTTTGATTCTGCAATGGAGTGTATACTTGATTATCTCGATGGGAAGGTGTTTGACAGTGGTGATGTTAAGGTGTTGATGCTGAAAGGCGCATTTGATTGGAACAGAATTTATTGGATGATCAAGAGGGAGTGCCGGAGGCTTGATGATGGATTGCCTATATATGCTGATCGTAAGGACATTCTTTGGCAGATACACTGTCAGCAGGTAGGTTATTTTATCTTAAGATTGTGAGCGTTACATTGTTTTAAATTTGCAATCGTAGTGTTTTTTTATCTCGTGATTCATAGAGGCATACTGGTATTCGTTTTTCCCTGTCAGGGTGGGCGTTTGGGTGTGTGATCCACAAACACAAGAATCAGTCTAGAGTGATTAACTATATTGGGTAAGAATAATCTGTTGTCCATGAGGTAAGGAGTTGCTGTAAGGAAATAAAGCATCGGGATAAATGTAAAAAAAAATTCACCCTTCTTTAACTCCAGTGACATGATTGCTTGTTTTATTATTTTTAACTTTTAAGTTACAATAATCTTATGTGAAACCGTGTTGAAGAGATCATGATATTTGTTGGACTGTCCTTGTTGATATGTCTGGTATATGAAACCAACACCTTTTAATTACAAAGAATTTAAGCAATTAAAGTTATAAAGAAAGTGACATTCTTCCAAGAAACTTGAGTCTTTACTGTTTAAACTCCACAATGAGGGATATATCATATATGAAATCCAACACATTTGAGATACAAGAAAAACAAGTGGTTGGAGTGAAGGCGACACAACTAAATGGAAGAGATCTAGTTGGTAAGCTAAGAGGAACGTGCAAGCACTTTTAGTCTTGCAAGATCCAAACTTGTTCAATGAAGAGAACTAAAAACTAAAAAGTGCAGGAGAAAACCTCAAAAAATATTGATTTGATAATGAGATGATTACAATGCTTGCTGAGACTTATAGGAGTCTGGAAATTTAATAAGTATAGAATTAAGGCCATTGTTCAATATGTCTAAAGCCTTAACGAATTTCATCACTTAGGATTTCACATACTAAAGCCTCCTTTTAATATAATACGAGTTTATCTTTTGACTTTATTTATTTCAAAGACATTTAAAATGTGTTTTCTGGTAATAACCTTATGTTTAACCCAATATGTAAAATTGTAGCATAACAATCTTCATGTTTTCAATGTGCTCGTCTTCCATACCTTTTGGTTCACATGATATATGCATATTTCATCATTCATGACCACTTCTACCAAAATGTTGTTCAATGTGACGCTATCAAACAATGTTGGCAATTTTTTTTGTATTTGGCTATGTTGATTGTATGTTTTCTTTTTCAAGAAATGTCATGGATGCATTTTGTTTTGGTTTGTGTAGACTAATTTTAATTTAATAATGACACAACTTTTGAACTTCTAAGAATCGGGAATCCTTGTGCTTGATTATTCCATATTCATTGGTAATAGATACACTATATTAATGGGTTAAATTACCCTTCACAAAGTTGCCTGTAACTGAGAGTTACAGACAGGTAATCAGGGGATCTTTGTTGGTTGATTAATAACATTATGGGATTGGTTCTTGGTGCAGGTGATGGTATTGATTGGAGAAACTGGTTCTGGAAAGAGCACACAGCTGGTTCAGTTCCTTGCTGATTCAGGAGTGGCTGGTAACAAGTCTATAGTTTGCACTCAGCCTCGTAAGCTTGCCGCCATATCACTAGCAAATAGAGTTAAGGAAGAAATTCATGGGTGTTGTGAGGATAATTCAGTCATCTGTTCATCATCCTACTCATCTTTTCACCAATTGGATTCAAAGGTGATATACATGACAGATCACTGCTTACTTCAGCACTACATGAATGATAAGAATTTTTCCTCGGTGTCTTGCATCATTGTTGATGAGGCACATGAAAGAAGCTTGAACACTGATCTTCTTTTAGCGTTAATAAAAGATCTACTCCATCGGAGGTCCGATTTAAGGTTTATCATAATGTCTGCTACAGCGGATGCAGAACAACTATCTAAATATTTTTTTGGTTGTGGTACATATCATGTGGTGGGCAGAACTTTCCCAGTTGATATTAGATACGTTCCTGAAGTATCATCATCTAATGTCCCGTGTGACTTTGTCGCCCCTTATGTTTCTGATGTGTTAAGGAGGGTGGGTGAGATCCATAGAATGGAGGAACCAGGGACTATTCTTGCTTTCCTCACTTCTCAAATTGAGGTGGAATGGGCTTGTGAACAATTCAAAGGGCCATCGATAGTTTCATTACCTTTGCACGGAAGATTATCTCATGAAGATCAATACCGTGTGTATTTAAACTATCCCAATAAGCGGAAAGTCATCTTCTCAACTAATATCGCTGAGACATCATTGACTATTCCAGGAGTCAAGTATGTTGTTGACTCTGGTATGGTCAAAGAGAATCGGTTTGAACCCGGGACTGGGATGAATGTTCTTAGAGTTTGCAAAATTAGTCAAAGTTCGGCTAACCAACGCGCGGGTCGTGCTGGAAGAACCGAACCTGGTAAATGTTATCGGATATATGGAGAGAGTGATTTCCAGTCCATGCCTTGCCATCAAGAACCTGAAATCCGCAGGGTTAATCTTGGAATTGCAGTTCTCAGAATTCTAGCCCTTGGGGTTCATAAAATTGACGAGTTTGATTTCATTGATGCACCATGCAATGCGGCTATTGAGACTGCAATCAAGAATCTAATTCAATTAGGAGCCATTGCACTTGAACATGGTATTCATAAGTTAACCAACGATGGTCGGATGCTGGTGAAATTAGGAATTGAGCCTAGGCTTGGTAAAATGATTTTGAAATGCTATGAAAAACGTCTGGGCAGGGAAGGACTTGTTCTTGCTGCTGTTATGGCAAATTCCAGCAGCATTTTTTGCAGAGTTGGCAAAGAGGAAGAGAAACAAAAATCAGATTGTTTAAAAGTACAATTCTGCCATCCAGGTGGTGATTTATTTACTTTATTATCTGTTTACAGAAAATGGGAATGTGTTCCCTGCGATAAGAGGAATCAATGGTGTTGGGATAATAGCATTAATGCAAAATCTATGAGAAGATGCCAAGAAGCAGTGCAGGAAATGGAAAGCTGTCTTCAGCATGAGCTCCACATTATTATCCCTACTTATTGGCGTTGGGATCCCGTAGTGAACACCGAATATGATCAAATGCTTAAAGATGTCATACTCTCATCTTTAGCAGATAACATAGCAATGTATTCGGGAAATGATAATCTTGGATATGAAGTGGCATCAACGGGTTCTCATGTTCAGTTGCATCCTTCGTGTTCTTTACTGATATTCGGTGAGAGACCAAGTTGGGTAGTTTTTGGGGAAATTATTGCAATGCCGAATCAGTACTTGGCTTGTGTCACTTCTGTTGACTTTGACTCTTTGCAGACTCTTTCCCCTGTTCCATTTGATATTTCACAGATTGACCGTAGGAAACTGCAGTTAAAAATTTTAACAGGTTTTGGAACGACATTACTGAAAAGATTCTGTGGGAAATCAAATTCTGGTCTGAAACATCTTGTTTCAAACATCAGGGATACCATTTGTGATGATCGAATTCGGCTTGAGGTTTCTGTTGACCACAATGAAGTTAACATTTTTGCACCTTCTGAAAACATGGAACAGGTGTCTGAGATTGTTAATTCAGTTTTGGAGCGTGAAGGAAAGTGGATACAGAATGAATGCTTTGAAAAATTTCTGTTTCCAGGCAGACACGTGGTGCCTCCTGTAGCTCTATTGGGTTCAGGTGCTGAGATAAAGCATCTGGAACTTGAAAAGAGATGTCTAACAGTAGATATATTTGTTCATGGCTCACAGGATGTTGAGGAGAAGGAGCTTTTATCTTTTCTAGAGAAACATGCATCGGGCAACATCTGTGCGGTCCATAAGCTTAATGCGGTTGGTCAAGATAATGAAAAGTGGGGCCGGGTAACATTTCTTACTCCTGAAGCTGCTGAAAAAGCTACAAAGTTGAGCCCAATTGACTTCAATGGTTGTAAACTGAAAATGGCTCCGTCAAGAAGCATAATTGGAGGAGATAACAAGTATTTGTCATTTCCAGCTGTCAAAGCAAAAGTATCGTGGCCACGTAGACGGAATCGGGGTTTTGCATTTGTTCAATGCAATCCCAGTGACGTGTCAGCCATGGTTGAAGATTTTTCAAATCTGTTAATTGGGGACAAGTTTATAAACTGCAGAAAGAGCATGAAGTCTATGGACAGTGTTATGTTGTCGGGAATTGATGGTAACGTCTTTGAGGATGAACTTTCTGATGCTTTAAACAGAGCAACCAGTAGGAAAATTCTCAAACTTTGGCTACCACGGGCTGTGGCTGTAGAGAATCCACCTCTTATGGTTCTTGAAGAAGCACTTTTCAGAGAGGTTAGCTCCTTCATGCCAGCAGGGAACTCCAAGAATGAATGTGTGCGTGTTCATATTTTCCCTTGTGAACCAATGGATTATTTCATGAAAGCGGAGATTAGTTTTGATGGAAGTTTGCATTTGGAAGCAGCAAAAGCTTTGGAACAGATTGATGGGAAAGCATTACCAGGATGTCAGGCATGGCAGAAGATTAAATGCCAACAACAGTTTAATAGCAGTGTTTCTTGCCCTGCTTCAGTGTATATGGTCATTAAGGATCAACTGCATTCCTTACTAAAAAACCTCCAGCTTCGGAAAGGTATCTCTCTTGCTATGTTACCTATATCCTTTTGGGGTCGCCAATACGATTCATTTTTGTATTTTATTTCTCTTGGAAAAGGTTTAGCTTAAAAAAAATATTATAAATTAAGTGTGTTGATGAAGAAAAGGTGCTTATAAATCAACTCTGTTGGTGATGAAAAAAAGAACCAAGTTTGGCTAAATTGTTTAAAATTCCATCTCCTACAAGTTTTTGTGCACCACATTGTTCATTATTTTATATTCTTTGTTGGTTTTGCTGCCTTTACTGATAAGCTTTTAGTGTGATTCCTTATTTGTTTCTGTGACAGTGTTCCTTTTGATAACTGTAGAGTGTTAGAATGCATTTGCTTAAATGTTCCTTTTTCTTGAAATGGCAAAGAAACTGCGTCTTTGAAGAGTAAAGGTGGCGGGTTAGTTTGATGGGAGTTACTTTTTGTCCAAGTTATGGAAGAAAAGTTCTAAACGGTTAATGGATCAAGTAGGGTTATTGAAATTCTATTTTTCATTGCTAATCTTACTTTTAAGATACAAGTAATTTATGATGTTTTATGGATTAAAAATTCACTCTGGTGGTTTTTGATCCTTTTTATATGAATTGAAAATTTTAAATTTACCTTTTTGATCTGTTAAGACATAAAAACGTAATGCTAATCATGCCATTAATGATGTAAGTGTGTCAAATTGCCACCTCTATCCATTGGGCTTGAGCTTACACTGCAAGGGTTAATGAGGATTTGATTGATACTTTGGGTCTTTTGCTACTTGGTTCTTTTTGTCATATGTTACATAATGGGCAACAATATCCCTTGTTTTGTGTTAGTTTTCTTTTTTAAAATATTGATTGAATAACATTGTTTTTTTGTTTTGTTTTGTAATGATGGTTATCTTGTTTGTAGGAGCGGAGTTGTTTTTTGATAGGAATGAGAACGGGACATATCGCGTCAGGATACTTGCTAAGGCTACCAAAATAATGGCAGAATTGAGACGACCTCTGGAACAACTTATGAATGGAAGAACAATAGTCGATGATCAGCTAACTCCACCTGTTATGCAACTTATCTTTTCTCGAGAAGGATTTGCTCTTCAGAAGTCTATTCAACGTGAGACTGGCACTTTTTTCCTCTTTGACAGACATAACCGTAGCTTCAGAGTTTTTGGTCCTTTAAACAAGCTCGATCTAGCCCAGCAGAAATTGGTTCAGTCCCTTGTGGTCCTACACGAGAACAAACAGCTTGATGTTCATCTTAGGGGTCCCACCTTCCCACCAGATTTTATGAAAAGAGTGGTGGAAAAATTCGGGCCTGGCCTTCACGGGCTCAAAGAGAGATTTCCAGGATCAGACTTCACATTAAACACACGCCACCATGTCATCTCTGTCCGTGGTACTAAAGAGGTGAAACAAAATGTTGAAGAAACAATACACGAGATGGTACAGACGACAACTTCCAGTCCTAGTCAATCTGTGATAAAAGAAACACCCTCCTGTTCTATATGTCTGTGTGATGTTGAGGATGGGTACCGATTGGAAATGTGTAACCATGAGTTTTGCAGATCATGCCTGTTAGAACAATTTGAATCGGCAATCAAGAACTTTGGGAACAGTTTCCCATTACGCTGCGCACATGAGGGTTGTGGGGCGTTGATCTTAGTGGTGGATCTTAAGGCGCTTTTGGTAAGCGATAAGGTGGAGGAACTTTTCCGGGCGTCTCTAGCGTCGTTTGTGGCATCCAGTAGTGGGAAATACCGATTTTGCCCTTCGCCAGACTGTTCGTCGGTATATCAAGTGACAGATGTAGGGAGAGCATTCACGTGTGGGGCGTGTTGTGTGGAGACGTGTACGAAGTGCCACCTGGAATACCATCCGTTTTTGTCGTGCGAAAGGTACAAGGAGTTCAAGCGAGATCCGGATCTGTCTTTGAAGGAGTGGATGAAGGGGAAAGAGGAAGAAGTGAGGCACTGCCCTGTGTGTAATTTCACCATAGAGAAGATCGATGGGTGCAACCACATCGAGTGTAGATGTGGGATTCATATTTGCTGGGTGTGTCTTGACCATTTTAAGAGCAGTGACGAGTGCTATGCGCATCTGAGGTCAATACATCACGCCATTTAGCACTTTCCTCTTCTATGTTATTATTATTATTCTTATTATATTAAAACTCACTTAGGCTTGCTTTATTTCTCCTGCATATAATATAATGTGTAAATATTATCTCTCCTCATCAATGCTTAGTTTTGTTATGTTTATTATATGTTATCTTTTGTTTATTACACATGTTAAATAAAATTATAAAACGATATTCTAGTATAAGATTTGGTTGAATAACTTATGAATAAATACTTTTAAGTAATGAAATAATAATATTAATTTTTTAACTTTTTTTTGTTTAAAAAAAAAAAAAGATTTAAACATTTTGTTTCAAAGTAAACCGTTCAAAAAACTTTATTTTTTTAAAATTTTCTTATTATAACTTTTAATTTTATTTATTTTCAGTTTACAAAAATTATACTTTTTAAAAACAGTAATTTTAAAATATTTTGTATTTCTAGAAAAGGTTGATGTTTTGGAAATTTTCTTATGTTATAAAAATTTGTTTCTTTATAAATAATATTAATAAAAGATTTTTCTTTAAAATTTATAAAAAACCAATTTTCATTTAAAAAAAATTAAATAATATTATTAATAATTAATGTAACTATTTAACAAAAAATATAAACGAAATTTTTTTGATAAGAATGAATATGATGATATCATCTGCCCTTCTTAGTTATCTAATAATATTTTTTTATTAGAAGAAAAAAATTATTCAAAAATTTTCATTCAAATGGCCATAGCCATCGAACTAGATGGGTTCAGTTTTAGTGTTTCAAAACTAAATTCTTTCGGGACAAAACAAAAACCATCATTTAATCCTATTCATAAATTTACTTTCTTAATTCTACATCTCACCTGCACTTAATCATACATTTGATGCCACTTCAAGAATTAAATAAAAAAAGGTTCCACTTCAAGAATAAAATCAAACACCTTTTGGAAATCAGTGTTCATCCTCGCTCCATAGTTTGCACGAATTCTCATTGATTTCAAATCAGGTCCATGCACTGATTTCAACTTATGAATTGCACCAAATATGATAACCTTCTATTTGCATGGCCACTTGCTTAATTCAGAAATAAGAGCTCCGAGAGCAATAGAAACCGCCATTGGAGATTTGGAGTCCCCATCATGCTCCTTGAAACGTCACAGACCGCTTGTGGATTTTGCTGTAAACCAAGAATCCATCTAAGAAAGTGAGAAGCTTTGATGATGGAAGATGGTTACAGTGGTTTATGGAAAGATGATCTTGTAGGATCAAGATACACAAGTAATAACAAACAACCATGTTGCCAATGATGTATGAATCTAAAAAATCACACGACGAATAATAACATATGATTAATGTGTTTAAAAGAGTTTAATTAGACACATTTACGCAAAGTAATATTTGTTATTAATTTTTGAATAATCACTAATTATCTATAATAAATCATTTATGTTATTGTTTGAGAAAATAATAAATAGAGATTAATATTGTGGTTTAATTTTATTATTTATATATTATACATTGAGAATTATGTATTAATTTTATGTATTAAAGAAATACATTTTGATGGAAACTTAGGAGCAATTGTGGCATGAACCTATCAAAATATTTTGTGGCAACTTAGGTGCAATTGTGCATGCAAAGAAACCAAAGTCATGTTACAACACCAGACAATTTTGGTGGCAGTATCACTAGATACTGGAAGTAGTAGAACTGAAGAACATCAAATTAAGTAAAGTTAGTATAGATCTAAATAATAGACCAATTCACAAAGTCGATGTCTTTGATTAAACATGAGAAGCATGCTAGTTCAATCGGACTTTGTTTCATCATCGATATGATATGTAATTAGTTTTTGGATATTTTGAACAACTACTAGAAATAAAGGATTATTGTCTTTTACGATTATTGTGTTCAGTATCAGCAATTTAAGATCCGTGAATAAAAGTATTCATTCTAAATGATTATACTCAATCCGGATTATGAGAATAATTCCAAAGTAAGACTGTTGTAAATCAATTGGCTGGAGTTTTCACGGGATGAAATTAAGCATGCAAAGTGTTGTAACAATGATTCAATTATTAATTATAATGTATAAATATTGGGTGTGACTCATTCAAAAACTCCATGGATCGATGCTATACATAGGTTTTTGAAATGTCATACGTAGCGTGCGTGTGTGATTCAATGTTTTTACCCATAGCGTGCGTGTGTGATTCAATGTTTTTACGTGTTGGTCCGAAATCGACTTACTTATTGTTTTATATGTTTTACATTTAGCTTGTGTGGTTCAACGTTTTTACGCCTACTTTCGTTTCGGTTTTTTTTTTGGTTTTTAACTTTTTTTAAACGATTTTTTTCGGTGTTGGCCATTGGTGCTACTCGGCACGGTTTTACGCCTTCCGCTGCAGCACATAAGACTTCATACTAGTTAGTGCTAATTATATATTGACATATTCCAGGCTTGAATCTTCCAATAATATTTTCACCCTTAATAGATTATATCAATTATGTGTATATGCTTAAATAACAGTCACTCCACACGAGTATTAACTACACGTAATGCGAATAGTATGAACCAAAATATATAACATCTTAGCATGTGTATATATCCAGCTTCTAGATTTGAAACTACACTTGAAAGAAGACGCAGCTGGAATCGATATCCTTGGGAAGTGAACGATGAGATGGGAACTGTGGAAGTAAGTTCCCTATATGCTCTGCAACCTCTAGATAGAATGCATATTTCTCAACATCATCCATTTCCATCACCTTTTGTTGAGTATTTGCTTTTGGTATATAATGGCCAAATGAAGCACAAAGATTACAATCTTTCGGTTTGTGAAGAGTCTCCTGCAAAGTATTATTAGTCTTGAAAGTCCAACTGCCTGTATTCCAATTCAAGTGGTAGAGGGGAAGAAATCTTTGTCCATAAGCAGCTACAAATTCAATTGCAGCTATAATGAATTCATATTCCTCATTAGACATGTAGTAAGGAAAGCTTACTCTTGTCCACCCCATCTTTGCTCCATTATATCCCTATCAATGGAGGCAGAAGAAAAGAGAATATAAATATATGAATGTATGTGGGTCACAAATTCATGCCATAGTTCTTCACAAAATATTGCAAGGCCGGCCATGAGTAGAGCTTGGTTGGGCGACCGCTCAGAGCACGATCTACCCGGGGTCTGGAATTTTTAATACTTTCTAAAGTATTATATATGTATGTATGTTTTTCAAAGAAAAAACCCTATATATTTTGTTAAACCCATTAGGTCATTAACAAACTCATTAACATTTTAATTATCTTAAGCCTATTTAACTTTAAAGTCCACTAAGATTTTAATTATTGTAGCGTATTACTTTTTACTCATTACTAAAATTTACACACATTATAAAACCGAAAGAAAACAACTTGTGATTTAGGGTGGGGGCAATAAAAGAATGATAGGAACACAAGAGGTCGGGGTGATCGATTGATCGAACAATGGTTTTGTTCTATTCATTCAGGGTTTTTATATATGAGTTATTGACTTGATATTATAAGGAACCGTCACCCAGGGCCCAACGTTTTTCGACGATTCTCGAGGACGGCCCCAAAATATTGTTAGAGCATTCACAATAGAAACTCTATCTTCATCTCCATCTTTATTGTTTAAAAACTTTTTGTATTTTACATCTCCATTAGTATCTTCATCTCTTTCTCTATCTCTAATCTTTAAAGTTTTGTGTAAAATTGATTCTCTAAACATAAAAATCTACTATTCATTAATATCTATATTTGTTATGAGTGTTTAAGAAAGGGAAACAATAATAAATTAAATTTTTGTGAGTGAGATAAAGATAGAGATGAAGAATGAGATGTAGAAGATTTAGTAAAATTTAAAGATAAAAAATACGTATGATATTTAAATAAACTATAGAGATGGAAAAGAAGATGCTATTGTGAATGCTCTTATGTAACAAAGCCATGGTTCTTCAAATAGATTCAACTTTTGATGCAAGTGCCCATCAACCAGATGAAAAGGTAAAAATGTAAACAAAGATGCACCCGATCAATTGTTGAAACTACCTCTAGTTTGAAAAGCACATGAACAAGTTACAATGATGGTAGATGGACCAAAATGTTACCAAACCTCAAAAGTAAAATATTTATTATTTTAGATTTTACAGACATAATTAATATGGAGAAATGTAGAATATACTCTTACGTACCAATTTGACTGCAGACCTAATCGCAAGCGAATATGGTTCATCGATTCCAAGCAAAAAATGGCCATATGGTCCTGCACAAGCACATCCACCTCGAGCTTGGATGCCAAAAAGGTCATTGAGAAGCTTAGCAACAAAAGCGCCATTAAGAGGCTTGTCTCGCGTATTAGAGCTTGTGGTTGTGTATACGAGGAAGGATAGAATTGAGTGTCTCTCTACTTTGGTATTTCCTAACACCAATATATTTGAATGTTTGACAAGCCTCTCCAGTGCCTTTTCAATGTAGTCAGCTTCTATCTTGCTAATAACTTCACATTTGATGTATTCTTTAACCTCAAAGGCTAGAGCTGCTTTTATTCGTTGTATAACTTGTGGCGTCCCAGCATCTTCCCTTTCTTCAATGTCATTAATGTATATTGTGTCCTATAATTTCTAGCTAATGGTTAGATATATTCCATCGATCACATTAATGTATAACATAATTTGAGGGGTTATATATATAGTTTTCTAGTCGAATAGACTTTACCTGTTCACTGAAGCAATTAACATAATCAACAGTCCCACCTCCACATGTTGAAGGAGGCGCATTTTTCAGTTGGTATAAGGCCTTGCTCATCAAAAGAATCCCAGGTGATCCGGGCCCACCGAGAAACTTATGTGGACTTAAGGTAATGGCATCATAGCCATCAACTTCACTTGATCTCAAGTCAATCTCCACATATGGACCACTTATTTGATTTATGCATGCATTCAAGATTAGATTAAGTTGTGATAGTCTATAACGATGGGAAAAAAACACTAAAATGTACATATTAGTTAAGAAAATTTCTATGAACCTTGTCCCCTTATACGTATCCAAAGGGCCAATAAAAAAACCCCACGTATCCCCATGGTGGCTAACTTAATCGCTATAAAGCCATAAAGGGTATTTGGACTACATCCAAAGCCACTTATATACACCACATGTGCCACTAGCGGCTGGCTGGATGCTATTATAGAGAAAATGGTTTGGTGGCTAATACCTAATTTCAAACACTATCTTTTGAAGCTGGCAGCTCGTGTTAGCAGGCTAGATCACCACGACTAGCTAGTCCACAGGCACTTGATTAAGAAACCCAGGCTAATAAAAACAAGCCATTTATAGGCAAGACAACTATTGTATGGCCACCAACACAAACAATTGCTATCTAGTCGCTTTAATAAAGCCAACCAACAAGGTGCTATCACGTGGTCTATAGCTACCACCACATAGCAATGTTATTTTATTCAATTAATAAAAAAATATATTTCTAAATACAAAGTAATAGTAAAAAAATGATTATTAAATTTATATGATAATAAAATTTTAATTTATAAAATCGCATTATGATTATTTAAAATATATAATGCATAAAAACCTATAAACACCACCATGAATTTATCTCATTCACCATCTTCAAATTTCTTAAATACTCTATAGTTGGCAAACTAATGAGACAACATTCATTAGTTTCGAAACCGCCTCTTGTAGACGTATCGAAAAACGGTCCTGTAGACTAACCGGAAAGCCTTACATTAGACACACCTAAAAACCATCATGTTGACACATCGATATATGTATACGGGGCATACTTTTATTAGCAACAGGTTCTTGAAAAGCTATGGATTAGACCAGGTGATATATCAGGCTAATATGAGTCGCCAACTATAGCGGCCTTGATGGTGTCGGATGGCCGGATCTTAGCCACAAAAGGCATGTGTTATGTTCTTAGACTACAAAGGAAGAAGGCTAAGTCGGGTCATCGTATCTGAAAAGGTCTTCGGCTAGCCGTTAGTCCCACACATGTCGTAGTATAATTAAGTGGCTTAAGAATTGCACTTTTAATTTCTAGAGTAAATTACCGTTTGGTTTTTAAAATGTTTTTCTTAAAACCATCAGGTTTATTAAACGTCCATCTTAAATTCAAACAGTTTAAATAAAGATTAAAAATCGAATGGTTTTATAATAAAAATTTTTAATAGACCAAGCAGAAAATTTTTTTTTAGAAACACACGGTTTTTTTTTACAAAATTGTTAAAATAGATTTTAAAATCATTTAAAAAAGACTTTTGAATAAGAATAGTTTATAAATGTTTAAGAAAACAAACGATTTTAAAAGAGGTTTTAAAGGAATGAATTTAAATATTAAATATTAGGGAAAAAAACTTGAAAAAAGAATGGTTTTGAAAGCAAGATTTAAAAGTTAAATATTTTTTATTAAAAGCGTTTGAAATAAAATATTAAAAAAATAGTACTTGCATGGTTTTTATAAAAAGTTATTTAAAAATTCAAACGATTTAAGAAAGAGGATTGAAAAATTAAAATAAAATATGAAATAATTATTAAAAAAAGATGTTTCAAAAAGAGTATAATTTGTGTTCATAAAATAAAATTTTTTAAATAATAAATGTAATAATAATAAGATAATAAAAATAAAAATAAAAATACAAAAGTTCCTATAAAATATAAATGTTAATATATATATATATATATATATATATATATATATATATATATATATATATATATATATATAAGGAGGGTTCCCAACAAACCAATAGTTATGTGAAACCAAAAAAAACCATAAAAATCAATAATATTATTCATAACTTTTGTGTTTTTTTAATTGTTAAAATGTTATTTAAGTACTTGGTACATATATGTTAAGCATACATATGAGAATGAAGAGTCTTACGTATACGTAACACTATGTCGAATGAAAAATGGTTACGTATACGTAAACTATGTGTGACGTCTATGTAAAACCATACTTCAGTTTTCATTTGATCCATACTTTTTGATATATATACTCACACACATATATAGAGGGTAGTGATAAAAAAGTTTATAAATTATGTGATCAGATTAATTGGTTTTCTCTAGTTTTCTCATAACATTGTGGTTTTCTTAAGATCCCTACTCTCTCTCTCTCTATATATATATATATATGTGTGTGTGTGTGTGTGTGTGTGTGTAGTTTAAAAAATAAATTATGTGGATGGTCCTTAGGGTAAAATAATCATTTTGACAACTTTAACATCATTAATTATTAATTAACTGACTTAGTGACCATAGATGAAAGAGAAATAGAATATTAAGGACCATATACGTAATTTTTAAAATTTAGAGACTAAATCCAAAATTTTGATGAAACCACAGGGATTGCCTATGCAATTTACTCTAATTTCAATCATTTCTTTGGCAGCTAAGGCCTGAGGGTACGTGGCGTACTCGTATTGGCTTGCAATGGATATGTTCACTTGTAAATGACGAAAAAAAACACATGTACATTTTGACAATTTACTTGGTCAAAACATACATTTCGACCTTGGAAAAGATCCAAGTACATACCTTGCTGCAAAATCAAAGCATGCAAAGGCTCCAAACTCATGAAGCAAGTGAGCTAAAGAACGAGTGTCAGAACAAACTCCAGTAACATTACTACAAGCAGAGAAAGAACCGAGCATTGGGCGGCCCGTGCCTCGATAAAACTCTAGACGCCGCCTCAAATCATCCATGTCAATCATTCCGTCTTGGTCTAACCCTATCTCTATTACTTGTGCTAGACTTTGCCTCCACGAGAGGAGGTTTGAATGGTGTTCATAAGGACCAACAAACACCACCCATCGTTCTTCGCTTCCAACACATGACCTCAACACTCTTTCCTTTAAAACCGACGGGATCGTGATTCCCAAGACTTCTTGAAGTCGTTTTATAGCTCCAGTCATGCCTGATCCACAAAAGAGAAGTGCGTCATGTTGGGTTCCGCCTAAGCATTTCTTAACAAACTCAGTTGCCTGCTGGACCATTAACATGGTCCGCTGACCGACATAGTTGTCGCATGTGTGAGTGTTACCTGAAAAGTTTCAATACTATTACATGTTAACATTTTTCTCATTTTTTTATCAACACGAACCTAAACCGATATGATAAGTAAACGGGAAGTTTCATTTTTCGGTTAACATATTACACTTGTCTTTATTTTTTAACCATCAAAACTTATAATTGTGTTAAATACGAGCTAAAAATCATACAAATACATTTTTAATTCACACAATCCGGTAAGTTTGACCTATTTATCTGCAAATATTTATATAACGTGTAGTTACATTTTATGGGCCCAGAAAAGGATAGAACTATACCCGAATCTATGAACATAAAATGTGATTATTAAAATATAGCTGCCCACTTATTTAGTGTTACGTTTTAAAGGAAAATAAGATTAAACTATAGCTCATTTCCTTCCAAAAAAGAGGTTAAATAAAAAACAATAAATAATCATAAACCCAAATAAAATATTTTGTTAGTTACGTGAGACAATTGAGGAAGTAAATGTTTGTTTTCTATTGTTATTGTTTGAATCTTTTTACTATAATAAAAAAATAACTACGTGAGATGCGTGACGATCTTTTAACAATTTTTTTTTATTTTTCTCTCTCATTAAATAAATATATTAATTATATTGTTTAATTCTTTTTAGATTAAAAAATAGTTTTTAATAAATTAAGAAAGAGATATATTTATTAATGCTATTTTAATAAAAAAATAACTTTTATAAGATAAGAATTTTTTTAAAACATCAAACTTTTTTAAAAATACGAAATATTTTAAAATTGATGTTTTTAATGAGTAGAACTGTTATAAACGAAAAATAATTAAAACTCAGGAGTTAAATGTATCTTTTTAAACAGTTTGCTTTGAAACATGTTTATAAATGTTTATTATTTTTTTTGAAGAAAAACAAAAAAAGGGTTAATACAAAAGTTTAGAAAATTGATATAATTATTTTATTATTTATATTCCGTACTTATACGTAATTTCTATCATTTCTTATATTAGACTATCTTTTTATAATTAATAAATGTCATTCTATTTAATATTTTATTTATTCAACATGTATATTACATGAGTTATTAAAGTTTGTGTGTGTAGTGAATATGAGGTTGTCACGCATCTAAGCTTAGATGCAAAATCAATCAAAACTATGTCGTTTTGATTAAAATTACACAATTTAATTAAAACACTTCCATATTGCTAGTTAGATTTACAAAATCACGCAATTTGTTCGTTTAGTTTTAAGCTTAATGGATTTGAATTTAATGGTGATTATGATTAATTCTCTTAATTTAAAATCATAAATAAACTCATGCAACTATACGTATACAAACAAGCCTCTATCTTTGACTACATCACTTACACGTTGTCATTGTATGCATAGGATTTCTCATTGTCATTGACGATGATCAGTGGTCTAATTTTCGACCTCAATATTGACTTTTATGTTTAAAGTCTCATACAAAAAAGATCGAAAACGAACTTCATAAATTCTCGTTATTGAACAATTTATTAATAGAAAACCAAAGTTAAGCTAAAATTAGGGGAGTTGTTAAATACACTAACTAAAACGATGTAGTTTTTATGTAATTTTAATTAAAACAATGTAGTTTTGATATATTTCGCATCTAACCATAAATGCGTAATAGCCTCATATTCACTTTCCTATATATATGTGTGTGTATATATATATATATATATATATATATATATATATATAGGCTGTTACTATACAAATTATAATTTTCGTACGAAGTGTACAAAGTCACCGGTGCGTGATACGCGTTTTATGACGCAGGGGTAGTTTCGTCCGTGCTACAATTACGCATATAAGATTCATAATTACTAAAGTTACATCTATTATTACACAAGTTATATTTATTCTTACGCAACGTAAAATTACTCATTTTAATAATTAAGCAAGTAATATTTATAGTTACGCAAGTTTTGTTCATAATTACGTAGTTAAAATCACGTAGTTATACGCATAGCCATAGATGTTTTTAAAAAAATATTGATATAGCAATACTATACTCATATTAAAGAGGATAAAATACTTGATTTTATGGTGCATTCTTGTTAAAAAATAATATCGTATAAAAAGTGATATGCATTTAAAAAAATGGGGGGAATTTGAAAAAAGTCAACAATTATAGGTTATTTTCAAATCTACCTATTCAGACATGCACATTCTTTGCGTAATTATTTTATTTTAAATCTGAACCGTTCATGTATTAGATGGATGGTTGTAATAACACTTTGTACACTTCGTACAAATTTATCACTTTCTACCGTAAATTTCCATATATATAGCGCATGGAATTGGAAATTACCGAATGGCTAGACGGAAACAACTAATAAACTTGAACCTATATAATATTCACCGTCCCGAACATCTTATGACATATCATTTAGACTTAAATTCTATTTTGCTCATGAGGTTTGACAAAATAATTATTTCTTTTAAAAGTTTAAAGGCATCAATTTTAATTCAAAAGTTGCATCATTTGTGTTTAATTTCAGTGCAAAAGCTTTATATTTTAAGGTAAATTGGGCTAAAATCAAAATAATCAATGAAATTTTGGAATAAAATTAAAACAACTAATGAAAATTTGAAGGTAAGTTAAGGTTTTTAATCTTTTGAATAAAAATAGTTAGATTTGTCAAAATTCATAGAGTAAAACCAAAGTTAACTCTAGCATTTTAATAAAAGTAATAGATTTAATTTCTACAAAGTGAATGTATGATGATTTTAAAAATAAAATATATGTGATTTAGAGATTGTGTCCGCTGCTAAAAAAGTTACATGACCTATTCTAAACCATATGACCAGCAATTACATACATAAAGCTAGATACAATAATATTGAAGCTAACTAAGCCAAATGTTTTCTAAGTTTCTAACAGCATCACCTAGATTTTTCAGGGTATATTTAACACACATGCACGGTGTAGAATTAAAACTTATAATTTTTTTCGGGGGATACACGTAACTAAGCTAGTCAACTCTCTTTGAGTTGAATTAACCTTGTGCCTGGTATATTGATTACATGTTACGACCAATAAGATATCCTTGCATCATATGAAAAGCCAAGAAATCCGCATGATAGATTAATCTATCATATATAAAACCAAAATCAAACACCAAATTAATAAAAGTTAACCAAATGAACCTTGATCACAAGCCGGTACACTATAAGAAAGGATAGCTATATATTGTGTTCAAACTTTAAATTTAGTTACTTTAATTTATAGGCGTGCTTTTTTAGGGTTTCTTTCTTTCTGGTCTACCGCGTTGACATGCCAACGCCACAGCCTTGACTAGCAGAACTGTTATAGTACCGCATGGATATGTCGACGCCATAGACGTATTTTTAGTGGTGTTAGGCGTCGACGTTATAAAGTAAAGTCGCCATATATATCTTACAACACTTGGATATTAGGCTTCTGAAACCCAAAATCATACAAAACTTAAAAAAATAAATAAATAAATAAAAACATTCTTGAAGGAAACTAATTAATTAAAATGCAACCAAAGAAAGGATGATACATTACCATAATAGGGAAGAAGATTATGGACGATGTAGTCTTCAATGTAACGAAGACAGCGCCCCGAGGCCGTATGATCTGCATAACTAAGCTTTCGTCTTCCAAATGAAGTCTCAATCTCGGCAAACTCGCCTATAATTTGTGATCGCAGCCACGCGAGTTTGGTATCAACACCAGAATCACTCCCTGGTGCACCCGAGTTGATAATTACATCACCAAACAGCATGTGATGTTGTTCACTAATCTCTGATGTGGTTGTCTGTTGAAATTGTTCCACCATCTTTGCTCTCTACGGTTAACAAAAGATAGGGAACGTAACCATATATATATATATATACTGTTGACACTTGAGTTATTATTAAAGATATTATTTAATTAGCTGCCATCCGGAATAATCAAACAGCAGGACTTTAAAAAAAGGAATGAAACATAGATTAACACGACAACCCGTTGCCAATGTGATGGCTTATATGTCCGCTTTCTTTTTTTGTGTTTTATAGTTTTATAATATAATAATAGTCCATAGACTTTTGACGTACTGATGCTTACTGATAACAATAGTTATTTTTACAAAAGAATTTCAACGTGCGTGCGAGCTTAATTATTTAAAGATAATTAAAAGATAAGTTAGACTTTCTCTTCCTATAAAGAATATCGTGTACTTACATATGGTTTTGTATAGTTTTTCTACTAAGTAGTCTCTAGGTAGCTTGCATTTAGTTGAAAAACTCTACAATGCTTATAGCTAGTATCTTCACCTAGTAATTTATTAAGATCAAGAATATATATAACACACACAATCCCATAATGTCTAACTGATGTGAAGTTTAACATGCCTGCTTTCACAACTGAACCGATCCGAACCGATCAGATCTAGCAAATTAGGATTCAAACACTTAATTGGTTCGTTCAGTTATTCTTATGGCTGGCTTTATTTTGGGTTGCCTTATGATGTGTAAACAACAAGACGTGTGAGCTACTTGCCAACGACTTGGTAAGTTAATAGAAACAATAATAGTTTTAAGAACATATTTGTAATCCTACTTCTAATAAATCAAAATGATTTTGTACATGTGACATCTTCTTAGCCTCCTCTTCTTTTAATTTTCCGCTCATAACAAACTAATTAATATCTTCTATGTTTAAGTTTATACCATCTATATTTAATAATTTTGATTACAAATTTCAAAATTTTATACATTTCTAAATATCTTAATAAATAAAAAGACATAAATATTTATACTTTACTTAAATTCGTAATTAATTGTTGATTGTAATTGTAAGTTTCGATAAATAATAAAAAGAAACTTCAATATTTATATTTTAGTTAAATATATATATTAACAATGTCATAATAACATTCCATCATTATACATTTTTAAATTGTTTATTACTACTTCATTCCATGACTATTTTTTGTTATCATTTAACAAAACATAGTGATGGAATCCAAATAAATATATTTGTGAAGATCTTGACATTCTTAAGTGTGACAATACCATTAAATTGTATATAATTAGCCTATGAAAACTACAAAGTATGTGGCGTTATATAGAAACTACAAGTAAAATTAAGTTAAACTATTAATATTAGATAAAGATGATAAATCTATAAATAAAACATCAACTTTATGCATATAGAAATATTTAAAGATTTATAGTTAATGCATGTACTTTTATAATATATACTTAATTATTTGTTCAACCCATGTATTACACGGGTCTATAACCTATTATGTATAATGTATGAATTATCTATTTAGGTAAATTATAAAATTACCATATATCAAATATTATAAATATTTTTAAGTAATAATCTTTATTGATTTTTATATTAATTGCCCACTGGTTGAACAATTATTTTTTTACTACTTCTGATGCATTTGGTGCAAGATGTTGTTGCACATTTCTCTCCTTTATCTCACATCATTGTCTCTTTCACCTTATTTG
Organism: Flaveria robusta; assembly: GCA_025506415.1. Classification (NCBI taxonomy): domain Eukaryota; kingdom Viridiplantae; phylum Streptophyta; class Magnoliopsida; order Asterales; family Asteraceae; genus Flaveria; species Flaveria robusta. The sequence continues at coordinate 16,273,861 of CM046469.1, read as the reverse complement.
ACTTTGATCATTGTTTTCTAGAGAGAGAATGTGGTGTGTGTGCGATGTTTCCGATGTCAAGGCCGGCGGTGGTTGCCGCGCTCACCGTCATTGTCTATAATTGTTTCGGTTGCCGTGATTGATGTCCGTCGATGGCGGTGGTTGTTGTCGTCGATCTCTGGCTATTTTGCAGGTGATAGATCTTCGGTGCTTTGCTGGTGCATGTGTGCCTCCGGGTATGGTATGCGCCTTCTGATTCCCTTTAACGCCACGTGCTCCGGCAGATGATGTTGAGGGCCGCATCTGAGGCTTGTTGTTGGTTGCATGTACATCACTGTTTTACTGGTTACTGTTGACCAGCCAATGATGATGAGGACCTCTCATCTAAGACTTTTTGTTGGTTCCATGTTCATTGCTGTTTTCGTGGTTCTTTTTTCAATGTTTGTTGGGTGTATCGTTTCCTCAATACTTGGGATGATCGTGATGACGAGCTATTGCTCATTTGAGACAAATGGTTATTTGAATTCTAACTGCATTGTGACATGATAGTTTTGTTGAGTATGTTGTTGTTTTCCAGTTTAGTTAAGGCGAAAACAAGCTAGGACGGTGATGATAGTACCGGAGCGATGTTATTTGCTTGGGAGTGGCTATCATTTATAGTTAGCAGTCGCAACCAGACACCAATTTTGAGCCTGTACGTGTTGATTATTATGCTTCAAGCCGCTTTAGTTTGCCCATTACATATCCAACAAGCGCGATAGAAAAACTTAGTTTGCTTAAAAGCTGAAACAAATAATGTATATACGTATGTATGAAAAAAGAGAATCATGCATAATAATCTTATATTTAAAACGAATCAAAACCATAGGGTTTTATTAAATCTAACAAAAATTTTATTTTATTCCTTTTACTCCCTATTTTCTTTCCCTTAAATTTTCTTTAGATTTAATCAAAACAAAGTGCATTCAGTTGACTTCAAATGTAAGATTTGATGTTTAACAAAATCATATTCAGTTATAATATGCTTACATCTTTTTATCACTAATTTTTAAATTTCAACACCTTACATGAGTTAAACCCCTAATTTTTTAATTATAACATGCATTACTTGTCATTAGGATATTTTAAACCAACCTCTACACACATATAGATTTTGAGAAAGAATTTCATGTATCCATACAAAATTTCAAAATATATATATACCCAAACAAAACTTAATATATCATATATATGCCTCTAAATACTTTTTAAAATATCATATATAGTCAAACTAACAATAAAAAGTCATATATACCCTAAAAGTTTCTAAATATCATATGTGCCCTTGAAAAAATCACAGATGTCGTATATGCCTAAACCAAATACCCTAAGAAATAGCGCTAATATCATATATGCACACACACATATATATACATGTATATAGACACATACATACATGCATACTCCCATATCAAAAGTAATATATATATATATATATATATATATATATATATATATATACTCTTTTATTTTGTTATTATAAAATTTCAAAGAAAAAAAATTCAATCTTATATTTTCCTTAAGACATAAATATTTCAATTTACTACTTTTATTATATTATTAATTATTATTAATCTTAGTATTGTATTTATTAATTTTATTCATAAACTTTCATGATCACAATTATAGTTATTCAATAAATATTTTAATTTTGTTTAGATTATTGAAAGTTATATTACAAATTTATAACATAGCTAAAACCACGATGAATATATTTATTATAAGAAAGTACTTACTTTTGTATTAAACTTTTAGTTTTTATCTTAAAATTTTACTAGATTGCGGCATATTATTACAAATAAAACTTTATTTGAAAATTTAAATGTTAAAAATATGAAAATTAATCATTTTGAAATAAACTTTAGTTTTCATCCTACCCTAATTAATATGTAAGTTTTTTAGAAAAAAATATGAAAAATTACTAAAAATGAAATCTAAAAGTTTTGATAAAAATTATGGGTAAAATGGACATATTCCAATTCTTTTTTAACAAAATATATTAATATTATGAAATATGATATTTTATTAATAAAAAAAGAGTATTATGATATTTTAAAATTGATTTGTTCATATATGATATTAAAAAACTTCTACAAGAATATATATATAATATTTTAAAAGTATATTTGATACTTTCATTCTGACGTGAGCTTATATGATAGTTGAAAATTTTCTAAAGGTAAAAATGATATTTTGAAAGTTTTGCAAACTTGTATATGATATTTTAAATTGTATTTAAGTATATATGTAAAATTTTAAAAGTTTGTAAATATATATGAAACTTTTTTATACATATTATTCATATACAATGTGTTTTCTATGTCGCGCAACTCTCCACCCCACCTGCCCACTTCATAAGATTGCGAATATCTAAAGTATCACATGTTATGTTTGGCGATTTTTAAGCATTAATATGAACAATACGCAATGCACAATCCCTAAATTTTCAAGGCAGATAAAAATAATGTACTTCTGCCCTAGCATTACTGATACATATACACTCAAGTATATGTAAAAAACTGAGATTTGATCCCTATTTTTGTTAAATAAGCATGATAAATCATAATATAATATAAGATGAACACGACATACTGATTTCAAAAAGGAATTGGTTGAATCGGAGAAGAAAATAAGCAGAAAGCACTTGAGCACTGAAAAAAAACCCAAATTGAGTGAAACTTGGGAAGGCGATATCAAATACTGAATGCGATACGAGGGTTAGATAAGCGATAATTCTGAAACTTGAAGCAATTTGTTCGATGATGGATTGAAGTATGATTCTGCTATATTCACAAGATCGGGGTTAATAAAGGAGAACTAGAGGTTGCGGAGTCCGATGAATGAGCCGAGAAGAATGAGAGAAAATTGGGTAGTTTCTCTTTCAAAAATGGCTTTACCTAAAATACCCTTGAACTTCAATCATCCGCCCATTTTAAATATTGTAAAATTACAAATATGCCATTTTAATCACAGCCTTTAAAATATATGATCAATGGTTCAAAATAGTTCTTTTAGTTTTTTCCAAATATACGGTTTTTATATATATATATATATATAGGGGAGGGATCACTTGAAAACCATGTTATAAATTAAAACCATGAAAACTATAGGTTATATATATGTAAGTACGTATTACAAAGTGTACAACTAAAAGTTACGTATACGTAGAAGTTATGTATATGTAAGTACGTGCTACCAAGTGTACAACTACGAGTTGCGTACATGTAACTCATACAGTTACGTATACGTAAGTCATTTCGTTATCATTGTCGTTTCTTGGAGTTTAAACTAAAAAATATATAATGATCTTAAAAAATAAGATTAAAGTTTAATCAAATATACTTTAAACAATTAAAAGGTTAAATTAAATATCAATTATGTGATTGGGTAGTGGTGGTTTTTACGATTTTCAATTATAAACATGGTTTTTATTTGATCCCTCCCATATATATATATACATATATATATTATATATATATATACATATGTATATTATATATATACATATATATATATACATACATATATATATATACATACATATATATATAGATACATATATATATACATATATATATATATACATATATATATATATATACACACATATATATATACATATATATATACATATATATACATATATATATATATACATATATATATACATATATATATATATATATAGGATTGGATTCAAATGAAAACCAAGAGAAATTATGTAAACCCAAAAACCAAATCTCCACCTTTGATTTATTAAAATCAATGGCTCAGATTTTTTTGAATAAAAAATTCAAAAGTTTGTACTTTTGTACAATCATATGTTGAAAAAGTCAAACAAATGTAAACCATTGATCTTAATAATCAAAGGTGGAGATTTGGTTTTTTAGTTTACACAATTTCTAGTGGTTTACAATAGAACCTTCCCATATATATATATACTAGCTTAATAACCCGTGTATTACACGGGTTGAATATATAAAATATTAAATAAAATAAAATTTTGTTAATTATAAAATGATATTTTAAGATAAAATACGGTTGAAATTATGTGTAAGGACTATAGGTAACAAAATAATGATATCAAGTTTTTAAACTTTTTTTGTTTAAAAAAACTAAATATTTTGTTTCAAAACAAAAGGTTTTATAAAATTTATTTATAATTATTTTTTATTTATAAAAATTTTACTTTTTAAAAATATTGATTTTTAAAATATTTTATATTTTTAAAAAAGTTTGATGTTTTTGAAAATAAGATTATTTTATAAAATTTTATTTCTTTATAAATAATATTGATTAAAAGATTTCTTTCTTAATTTATCAAAAAATATTTTTAGTCTATAAATAAATTAAATAATATTATTATTAATTATAGTAACTATTAAGTAGGAGAGAGAGGCGGGAAAATTATGGTGAGGATGAATGTGGTGCTGCCACGTGTCACCATTAATTACTCTTTTATTATAATATAAAGATATGCTTCTTTGTTTATGGTGGAGTTGATTGGTTTCGATTGATTTTGTTCCTTCTTTGATATTCTTTTGAGTGTGTTGGCTAGTTGTAAGGAACCGTACGTCTCAGTGTATTATCGTAAGGAGTTGTTTAAATGATCCACTTAGTGTTACGTCGAATGGGAAAAAACAAGAAATCAATAAGCAAAGCATTTTCTTTGGTAAGAAAGTTATACATCTCTCTCTCCAATAAATATATATATATATATACACACACGTGGAGATGTTATCATCCAAAGTGCTAGAAACACACAAAGTCCTCACTGTTTTTTAGTACATGGATACTTGCCATGTGTTTTTTTTTTTTAAAACGAGTTGTAAGTCCCCACGCAAAGTGGTGGGAAGTCTCTAACTGGTAAATATAAGAACGAATGTGTTGGTAAAAGTTGTTGTGAACCTGGTGAATGTTGGCACGGCTCGGTATAAAAGTATACCAAAACATAAAAGAAAATAAGAATATCAGAACGTTTGAAAATTTATATTTTATTATATTTGAGCTCACTTTGGTTTATATAAACTTTTTACCTTACACATATCCTAAATACATAATAAAAGATTTATTTACAGAAGTATTTGATTGAATTACACAAAAAAATGACTTCCTATAACAAAAAGATATGTTGGTAATATACCAAAATGATATCCTAACACGTTTATTAAATTGATGACAACCATCTTAGCCCGTGAAAATTAATAGACTTTTGTTAACATAAAATTAGTAATAACTATAATAATAGTAATAGTAATAATAATAATAATAATAGTAATAATAATAACAACAACAACAACAACAATATAATTGTTGTTCGTAACAACCAAGAGATATACTGATGTTACTTGACGAAATAATATTTTATAGCGGTATCACTCCTGGGTGCACCTTAGTCGATCATTAAATCACCAAGTAGCATCATGTCATGTTGTTCACTAGTCTCTAATGTGGTTGTTTGTTGATATTGTTGCTCTCTACGGTTAACAAAAGATAGGGAACGTAACCATTTATATATATTGTTAACACTTAAGTTATTATTAAAGAGATAATTAATTAGCTGCCACCCAAAATAATTAAACATCATGTACAGGTCAATGGTTTATAAAGGCGGATCAACCATACACATAAATTACATTACATTACATACTATTAAAATGAGAAACGATTTGAACAATAAATTACACGATTTATACCTAGCTTTATTAAAGTTTGTTTTTACACAAAGATCAAGCAGATCCCACATGTATATTTTAACTAGGTTATAGTCCCGCGTAATACACGTGGTTGTATAATAAAAATTACATAATTTTATAATGCGTACCGGATAAAAACATTCTATAAACAAACAAAGAAAAAAAGAATTGTAAGCTCCCAGTTAACTCAAATCTGTGTCTAACTAAGTGGCTGTTTGATTACACTGACTCAGTAAGATCTGACTGAGTCAGAAGCTGACCCAGTTAGAAGTTCTGACTGGGTATGCGTCTGACTAAAACTTGGTTGTTTGATTCAGTATCTGACTAGAACCAAATCGATTCACACCACCGGAGTCACACCACCGGTCGGAACCACCACACCACCACCACAACCACCACTGTCACCGTACACATTCCGACCACCACCGCCCTTCGCCACCGTCGTCCGCGGAACCACCACCAAATCGATTCACACCACCGGAGTCACACCACCAAATCGATTCACATTCCGACCACCACCGCAATCCACCGCCCTTCGCCACCGTCGTCCGCCGAACCACCACCAAATCGATTCACCAAATCAATTCACACCACCAAATCGATTCACACCACTAAATCGATTCACCCCACTAAATCGATTCACCACCAAATCGATTCGCACCACCGGAGTCACACCACCACAGGCGAAGGCCGAAGGTGCAGGCGAAGGCCGAAGGCACCGCCGAACCTGCGAGCGGGTCAGCCGGTCAGCTTATTTTGTTTCTAGGTTTGGGTCAGCAATGGAGACCCGGTCAGCTAGCCCCGAAGCCGAAATCAAACGGGCTGACCCGCTGACCGAGTCAGCCGGTCAGCCCGGTCAGCCGAAAACAAACAGCCCCTAACTCATTTTATGAGTAGGAACACAAATAAGCAAAAGTTTTGTCTTACATTATATATTTATACTTACATATGTAAGCTTCAAAAACCACAATTATTGTATGTTCTAACAAATCACAGGAGTTGAGTTTTTTAATAATCACAACTTGATTATTAAATTAATATATTAATATATCAAATGTTTAAAAGCATTTCTTAAAAACAAACTCCGTTTTAAATAAAATTTATATCAGATCATTTATATAAAGATCATTACCAATTCTTTCAAATAATGTCTAAATCCAAAGATTACCATAATATCAACTTTTTAATACATTTTGTTCATAGATAGTTAAATTATCTTTTTAAAACACTTTGTCATTTTAAGACAAATTATTTATAATGAATGGTAATTTATTGTATTTTTTAATCATAAATTGTTTTTAATTTAAAAACTAATATTAATTTCTAATTTTATATAAATGAATGATAAATAATGTATATATCTTTTTTTGCTATTTTCAAAAAAATTACTTCTTTAATATATATGAAAATTTTAAAACAATTTAAACAATAAGAAGTTAACGTATAATCAAAACATTTTATTTGATATCAAATTTTAATATGAAAACTATTTGAAATTTAAAATGTATCAAATTTTAATATGAAAACTATTTGAAATTTAAATTATAGTAACTGTATTAAATTGTGGTAACTGTTGATTGTCTTTTAAAATGATTAATAAATGTATTTTTTTAATTATAGTTTTCAAAATAAAATTGCAATTAAAATTTAATATGTTTTTGACGGGAAAACTCAATTGTAGAGACTCTTATTGATTGACACGTGTCCAAATAAAACTTGTTTTATTAGAGGTAACTAGCTTTAGTAAACACATGTATTACACGGGTTGATCAAATAAAATATTTTATAAAATAAAAATTTATCAATTATAAAACTATATTCTAATATAAGATATGGTTAAGAACTATAAGTAATTAAAAAAGTTATATTAACTTTTTAAACTTTTATTTTAAACCTTTTTTTTGTTTTTTCTTCCAAAAATAAGTTAAACATTTTGTTTTAAAACAAACCATTATAAAAATTATATTTAAAAAAGTTTGGTGTTTTTGAAAAGTTTTTTATTTTATAAAATTTATTTTCTTAGGAATAACACTAATAAAAAGATCTATTTTTTAATTTACTTATAGAACTAATTTAGATTTAAATCAATTAAATAATATTATTAGTAATTAATGTAAATATTTAATAGAAGAGAGAAACGAAAAAATTTTAATAAAAATAAATATGATGATTCCATATGACTGAATTATGAGTTGCAACCCTTCAAAAGCGAATGGACCATAGATTAACACGACAAACAGTTGTCAATGTTGAATTTATTGTGGCGGCTTAAACTTTTTTATTGTATTAATCGTGCATGAATTTAATTTTGACGTACCATCGGCAAGTTATTGATAACAAAGTGGTGCAAATTCAGATGTCGCCATGTAGACAACAGGGGGGAATGTGAGGTACATTTTTTTTATTTGGGTTATTGGATTTTAATAATCCTAATTTTCATTTAGTGTCCGGGATTAATCCCAACTCAAGAAATGTTTAAATACACTCTCAACTTTTAGCTTATTTTTTTTCAACGATCCCTAACTAACTGAGAGTTAACACCGTTAGTTTTTGGATGACATGGACTGTTTTTATGGCAAAAACACTAAGTAGAAAGTTGAAATCAACCATCTGATCCGTCAATGTGAAACTTCCGCACGCTAAAACCCGTCAATCTCCACCTTCTGATCTGAACCACCTAACTCATTCAAGATAGATTTTAGGTGACGTCAGAGGCTAGACACCAAAAAACGGACTTGATGAAGGCTGAGCGGCGGCGTATTTGAAAAATGGCTCAATGTTGGCCTCATTTTATCAAAAAAACTAACGGCGGTTAACTCTCAGTTAGTAAGAGATCGTTGAAGGAAAATAAATCCAAAATTGGAAGTGTCTGCAAACATTTAATGAGTTGGGATTAATCCTGGCCAATAAATGAAACTTGTGATTATTAAAATTCAATAACCCTTTTTATTTTAACATATATGTGTGTTTGTCGTTAAAAAAGAAAGTTATTCAAAGACAACTAAAAGATTATTTAGATTTTCTATTTCTTTCAAGAAAATCATGTACTTACATATGGTTTTATATAGTTTTTTCTACTGATTAGTCTCTTGCATTTGCCACCGAGTCTTCTAGTTGAGTGGTACTAGCCTAATGCTTTCTAAATAGAGATTATGGGTTAGAGTTTTGTTTGGGATAATTTGTTTCGGGTTGACCAAGTGAGTTTTCATAGTTATGAGTTTCCTTGTGGATAGGGGCGTAGCTTGAACCAAATCATAGGGGGACGGGGGCGAAAGTAAACTATTTTACGGGGACGAACTATATATATACAGGGGCGGACCTATGTTGAGGGCAGGGCCGGTCTTGAAGATTTTAATGCCCTGGACGAGCCGGGAAAAAAGGCCCCCGGGCTCTAATGACTTAAATTATATAAACAAATTTTAATTAAATGAAAACAAACGTTTTAACACGTAGCAAGCAGTTCGCACGCAGGCAACAGCAACCATTCAGCTTTCACAAAGCACGTGGGACTGTGGGAGCAATTTTGAATAAAACAAAATTTGTGGGCTACCCTGTAAATTATTTTGTGGACTTTAATTACAATATTTAAATATTTTAGTTGGTTATTAGCTGAGTAATTGGGTTAATAAAATGTGCTCAAAACATTATATTTGGTTTAAAACATAATTGAGTTAAGTTTTTAATTGTAGTATACCTTATAATTATTTTTTTATAATTATATATGTAGTATATAAAAAAATTTTAAAAAATTTTGTGCCTCCTGAGCGAGTGGCCCTGGACGGGAGTCCATCCCGCCCCTCCTCAGGGTCGGCCATGGTTGAGGGGCAGTGGCGGATCTAGCCAAAAAATTCAAGGGTATCTCAAAAAAAAATTGTGTTACATTCTTTCAATATAAAAAAATTTGCAGTACATTAATTCAATAATGAAAATTTTTTTTACGGTGCACTCATTTAATAGGAACTTTTTTTACGGTATATTCATTCAATAATAAAAAAATTACAAATAAGAGCATGTTTGAAATGAGACTTCAACTACCAAGTTTCAAATTCCCTAATTTTATAATAATCAACAAATTTAATATTTATATTTAAAAACTAAAGTCTAACCTAAAGTCCAATTTCATCTAAACAAAAAGAAAACTACAATTAATATATTACAAACCCTAGAAATCTAAAATCAAATTCAAAACTAAACAATCAATACTATAAGTCGTTACCTAAAGTTTTATTTCATCTAAACAAAAAGAAAATTATATTTAATAAAGGGTTATGGGATTTTAATAATCTCAACTTTCATTTATTGGCCGGGATTAATCCTAACTAAGAAAATATTTACAAACAATCCCAACTTTGAGCTTATTTTCCTTCAACGATCTCTTACTAACTGAGAGTTAACACCGTTAGTTTTTTGATAACGTGGACTGTCTATATGCCCAAAAAACTAAGCATAAAATTAAAATCAACCATCTGGTACGTCAATCTAAAACTACTGCATCCTAAAACCCATCAATCTTCACCTTATGATCTGAACCACTTAACTTATTAGAGGTAGATTTCAAGTGTTGTTGGAGGTAGACACCGAAAAAAAGACTTGATAGAGGCTAAGCGGCGACGTATTTGAAAAATGGCTTGATGTTGATCCCATTTCATAAAATAAAATAAAAAAAAAAACCAACGAAGGTTAACTCTCAATTAGTGAGGGATCGTTGGAGGAGAATAAGTTTAAAGTTAGGAGTGTATACAAACATGTCCTGAGTTGGGATTAATCCCAACCAATAAATAAAATTTGAGATTATTAAAATTCAATAACACTTTAATAAATTACAAACCCTAGAAATCTAGAATTAAAATCATAACTAAACAATCAAAAGTATAATTAATTACCTAAAGTCCAAATTCATATAAACAAAAAGAAAACTATAATTAATAAATTACAAACCCTGAAAATCTAGAATCAAAATCAAAACTAAATAACCAAACTATAAGGTGCAGTTTGTTTTTGAAGAGGTAAAACGTCTGCAGTCTGCGGACCAGATCTACAAACATTTGTAGCAGAAGAGGCGGACCAAACCTCTGCAGTCTACAAAAAAAATACTGTTTGATTTTTAACATCTGCAGGCTGCTTAAGTTCCTAATTCGTTTCTCCTCTTGTTTTCCATCCTTTTTTCGTCTTGTATAGGTGGTTAAACAATGATGCCATTCAGACAATTTTCCAATTTAGCAGTCAACTATAATAATCCATCTAAAAACTCATATGAAACCCTATTTTCCAATTTAGCAGTCAACTACAATTTTCGTCTTGGTATTAAAGGCAAGTTCATCCCAAAACCCTAGCTACCACCACAGGCCGCCTGTAATGTAACAAACCATATTTTGCAGGCGGCAGCGACGGGACGGTGGCCGGCGACGGCGACCGGATCGAGAGGCGTTGCAAGCGGCGGCGACTGGACTGAGAAGGGAGAAGGGGGAAGGGTGGAGGTGGATGTGTAGAGAGGTGGTAGGTGACGGCGACTAAACCGAGAGGTTGTGTAGGCGGCGGCGACTTGACCGAGAAGGGAGAAGGGGGAAGGGTGGAGGTGGATGTGTAGAGAGGTGGTAGGCGACGACGACTATACCGAGAGGTGTTGCAGGCGGCGGCAACGGGACGATGGCCGGTGACGGGACAGTGAACGGCGATGGGATGGTGGTCGGCGACAGCGACGGGTGGAGAGGGTTGGTGACCGACGAGGTTGGGAGGAGGCTGGTAGAGGGGTTTGTCATAAAAGGTTGAGAAAAGGTTTAGAAGATCTTTGAAGTTATATGTTTATGTCTGCACCAAGAAGACCACGCGGAGACGTTTTTTTAATGAAATCTCTTCGAAAAAACAAACAGTCTGCAAACCATAATGTCTGCGCGTGGTCTGCGGGATGCAGGCAGAAGAGGTTTCGCAGATGTTTTTGAAAAAAACAAACACCACCTAAGTCATTACCTAATGCCCAATTTCATCTAAACAAAAACAAATCTACAATTAATAGATTACAAACCCAGAAATCTAAAATTAAAATCAAAACTAAACAATCAAAAAGTTCAAAAATATTAGTATATAATCACCCTTAAAGGGATGCATTGTAGGCGGCGGCTGCTCGGCCGAGGGCGGAGAGCGGTCGACAGAGCAGCAGCTACAACGAACAGCACTATGATAGCGCAACAGCAGCTTGTGGTCGATGGTTTCAATTGCCGATGGTTTCAATTGCCGATGGTTTCAAATATTAGTTGATTAGGCTTTTAATTAACATATTCATTATATTAAACTAATTGGGCTTTTAACTATTTAATTAGGATTTGGGCTAAGCTATTGAATATATTTTGGGCTTCTAACTAAACTCAATTTCGAACTTTTAATTTAACTACATTTTGGCCTATTCAAATTGAGGGCTATCCTAGTTTTCATACAGGGGTATCTCTGATACATACAATCGTTAAAAAAATAAAAATAAAAAAACTTGTACTTTGGGACGAAAGTTGAGGGGTAGCACGGGCTACCCCTACCCTCCATGTACATCCGCCACTGTTGAGGGGAGGCCCCCCCCCCCCCACCCCCGTAAAAAAATTTTTTTAGTGTTATATATATGCCAAAATTCTGAGCGCACCCCTTAAAATTATGCAATCGTCTCACTTTCGCCCCCCATGAAAAAAATTCCTAGGTTCGCCACTATATATATATTAAAAAAATTGGTTATTGCATTTTAATAATCCTAAATTTCATTTATTGGTCGGGATTAATCTCAACTCAGGAAATATTTGAAGACACTCCCAACTTTATATTTATTTTCATCCAACGATCCCTTACTAACTGAGAGTTAGCCTTCGTTAGTTTCTTTTTTGATAAAATGGAGCCAACATTGAGCCACTTTTCAACTACGCCGCCACCCAGCCTCCATCACGTCCGTTATTCGATGTCTAGCCTCCAACATCACCTGAAATCTACCTCGAATGAGTTAAGTGGTTTAGATTAGAAAGTGGAGATTGACGGTTTTAGGATGCAGAAGTTACAAATTGACGGACCAGATGGTTGATTTTAACTTTTGGCTTAGTGTTTTGGCCATATAAACAGTCCACGTTATCAAAAAAACTAACACTGTTAACTCTCAGTTAGTAAAAGATCGTTGAAGGAAAATAAGCTTAAAGTTGGGGGTGTTTGTAAATATTTTTTGAGTTGAAATTAATCCCAGCAAATAAATGAAAGTTGTGATTATTAAAATCCAATAGCCCTAAAAAAATTTACACTACCGGACCGAAAATTTACAATTCCGAGCCAAAAATGAACACTACTAATGGAAAAAAAAAAAAAAAAAAAAAAAAAAAAAGAAGCGGGTGAGGCAGGTCACCACGTTCGGTTCTAAGTACAATATTATATCTATGACATTTACAAAAAGTATAATAAATATCAAATTTAATATAAAGTTTTTTACGTCAAGAAATCATAAACTATTGATATAGGATGACCTAAAAGCAAATTTGTTGTCTAGCTGACTACTGGTCTCGAATAGTCGATCGTATGAAGTCAAGAGAGCTCCTCGTCGTATTATATATTACAAATTCCACATTTCCACATATTAAATTCTACAAATAATAATTAGATATGACAATTACGTGAGTTCTTATCAACCATGCAAATTCTCAACGCTGTTGCGTGACTAGTTGATTCTATCGAAACGTTTTAAATTAACTCAAATTAAAATATCGTGTTATAACTAAAACTATGGATAGGAAAGTCGGATACATTGCATTTCTCCTTTTCGCATATATGCATGCATGACGATATGAATGATCAAACAAGTTACTTTTCCTAGGTTTATGATTAGCAAATATTATTTTGCTCACATCTAAATAATACGTATGTGTGTACACACGTATAAAATCGTTATCAAATCTTTCGTTCCAGACCAAAACTAAAATCACAATTATAAGAAGATACGTAACTAAAATGTTCTCACTAATGATAGAACCTGTTTGACCCGATGTTAGGATGGGCTTTGCTAACATTTGTTATTGTATTAGTTGATTATTGTATGACACGTTCATAGTCTTGACTCTTTAGGATTTATCATGTTGTATTATTTTTAATGGTAGAAGAATTTAGTTTTACAGTAACACCTAGATTTTTTAGAATAAAATCATCATATTATACATTCTTTAGGACTACAATTTATAATATTTTGATTGAAGAGTACATAACTTACCGTCATGATATCCCATTAAAGAACAATAACCCTAAGTATGTATTTATTCTAATTTATGAAAGTTGCCTCTTAACTAAGTGTAACCTACCATCTCTTTCTTATACTCTTAATAAAAAGGTTTGTTTGTAAAAAGCATATATATATATATATATATATATATATATATATATATATATATATATATATGTATATGTATATATATATGTATATGTATATATATATATATGTATATATATATATATACACATATATAGGGGATGGTTCCTGAGAAAACCAGTAGTTATGCGAAAACCAAAGAAAACCTCGGAAACCAATGACATAATTCATAACTTTTTTGTTATTTTAATTATTAAAATGTTATTTAAGTATGTGATACATATATGTTGAGCATACATACAAGAATGAAGAGTTTTACGCATACGTAACACTATGTCGAATGAAAAATGGTTACGTATACGTAACCTATGTGTGACGTATATGAAAAACCATGTTACGGTTTTTTATTTGATCCATACCTTTATTTATATATACTTACACATATATATAAAGGGTAGTGATAAAAAAATTTATAAATTATGTGACCGTTTTCATTGGTTTTCTCTGGTTTTCTCATAACTTTGTGGTTTTCTTAGGATCTATCCTCTATATATATATATATATATATATATATATATATATATATATAGGGGAGGGATCAAATGAAAACCATGTTTATAATTAAAAACTGTAAAAACTAAGGGTTACATATATGTAAGTACGTGTTGCAAAGTGTACAAGTAAGAGTTACATATATGTATAGGTTATGTATACGTAAATACGTGCTAAAAAGTGTACAATTAAGAGTTACGTACATATAGCTACTACAAGTTACGTATATGTAAGTCTTTCGTCATTATCGACTTTCATTGGAGTTTATAATAAAAAACATATAATGACCTTGAAATATAAGGTTGAAGTTTACTCAAATATACTTTAAACAATTTAAAAATTAAATCAATTATGAATTATATGATTGGGTAATGGTGGTTTTCACGGTTTTAATTATAAACATAGTTTTCATTTGATCTCTCCCCTATATATATATATATATATATATATATATATATATATATATATATATATATATATATATATATAGGGGATGGTTCAAGGTAAAACAAGAGAAATTATGTAAACAAATAAACCAAATCTCCACATCAATGTCAAGAATCAATTTGTTTAAGAAATTTGTTATGTAGTAACGATTAAATCACCAAATCAAAAAAAAAAGATGCCGGAAGAAATTAATCTGGTGAAGAAGAAAAGAATCGATGTATATTTTGAATTATTCTTGATTTGTTCAACCATGGAGTAAAATAAGGAATTTTAATCAACCATAATTATCTACTAAAAACAAGTTAAAACTACTTAGTTTTCTTAGTTTTTTTGATTGGCTAGAATTAGTTTTTTTGGTATTCTTAAAACTACTTGGTTTTCTTAGGATCCATGCCCTATATATATGTATATATAAGGGTTAATGGATTTAAATACTCTCAACTATTGAGA
This sequence comes from Flaveria robusta, assembly GCA_025506415.1. Taxonomy (NCBI): domain Eukaryota; kingdom Viridiplantae; phylum Streptophyta; class Magnoliopsida; order Asterales; family Asteraceae; genus Flaveria; species Flaveria robusta. The sequence continues at coordinate 16,258,381 of CM046469.1, read as the reverse complement.
ATTGGCCGCTGTCACCCCCAAGTATCATTTTGGCGAATATAACTACCAAGTAAACACTTCGGTGTCTGTATCACCCGCCATTTGTCAGAACCCTAACGATGTTAACTTTCTGATGATGTCGCACGCATACGTGTAAAGGCCTTGCTTGTGTGGCAGCTGACGTGATTAAGGCCACATCATTAGAAAGTTAACGTCGTTAGGGTTTTGACAAACGGCGGGTGATACAGACACCGAATTGTTTACTTGAAAGTTATATTCGCCAAAATAATACTTGGGGGTGGCAGCGACAAATTCCAAATAGTTGTAAGTATTTAAATCCATTAACCCTATATATAATAACTAGGTTAATACCCCGTCTATTACACCGGTTGTATAAATAATATTAATAGTTATTAATAAAAATTAATGAATCATAAAATGACCTTTTGATATAACATATGATTGATATTAAGTACAAGTGATAAAATGACAATATCATTTTTTAAATTTTTGTTAAATTTTTTGTTTTTCTCAATAAAAGTTAGTTTTTAAACAAACTGTTTAAAAAAACATTTTTAAAACAAGTGTGATTTTAATAATTTCTTTAAACTTTGAATTTGAATTAGTTTTTGTTTCATAAGAATTTATTTTTTAGAAAACATAAGTTTTAAAATATATTGTTTTTTTAACTTTGATATTTTTTTAAAAAAATTTCTTATTTTATAAATGTTATTTCTTTAAAAATTGCATTTGTAGAAAGATCCCTTTTTTAATTTAATAAAAATATTTGATTTAAAAAAAATAAATAATATCATTAGTAGTTAATGTGATATTTATTAGGAGTAAGAAACACTAAAATAAAATTTAAGTGTCCTATAATTGTGCCGTGTGACTTCCAAAATTCTTATTTTATTAGTATAGATAAATGGGTGAGAAGAATATGTTTCTCAAAATACGAGGGATGAGTTTGAACCTTCTCAAAAATATAGTGAAGTGTATGGAGATGGATGATGAGGTGAATTAAAATAAGTTTTTAGAGTAAAATATCATTTTCATCCCTGACGTTTTGTTGAATTTGTCATTTCAATCCAAAAACTTTTTTTTGTCATTTCAGTCACTGTAGTTTACCAAATGTTGCTATTTTCATTCACTCCACTAACACCGTTAAAACTCTGTTAAAGCTCCATTAAAACTCCGTTTAAACTCCGTTAAATATGAGGGTATTTTAGTCTTTTTGAACACCCTAATTATCCAATTAAAACCAATTAATATTCAATTAAAACTAAAAAACACATGAAGCGACTCGTGAGACCGGTCGCTTCGATTAATTCTAACACTTGTTATTCGATTAAGATCTGTTGTGAGATTTCAATTAATCTTCACGTTTTGTTTGAATGTGTACGATTGTTCTATTGAGATCTACTGTTGTCATGTTTTGTTTTATTGAGGTATGCTATTGTCACATTCAAAGACATCAATCAAATAAAACATGTCAACAACAAACCTCACTCCCACAACAGATCTCAATCAAATAACGGTACACGTTCGAACAAAACGTGAATATTAATTGAAATTTCACGGCAGATCTCAATCGAACAACATGGGTTAAAGTTAATTAAAGCTTTTAAATTGAAGCGGTCTGGTCTCATTAGTCGTTTCATGTGTTTTTTAGTTTTAATTGAATATTAATTGATTAATTTGTTTTAATTGGATAATTAGGGTGTTCAAAAAAACTAAAATTCCCTTATATTTAACGGAGTTTTAACGAATTTTTAACGGAGTTTTAACGGAGTTTTAACGAAGTTTTAACAGTGTTAGTGGAGTGGATGAAAATGACAACAATTGGTAAACTACAGTGACTAAAATGACCAAAAAAAAAATTTTTGGATTGAAATGGCAAATTCAACAAAACGTTAGGGATGAAATAACATTTTACTCAAGTTTTTAAGTTATTTTATGATGTGAGTATTCTGATACAATATTTTAATCTGAGACACTTTTGAAAACTTTTGAATAAAATCAATAGTTAAAAACAATGAGAATTTGTATTGTACATTAATTAATATCTGTAGAATTTTGTTTGTGGAATTTTAACTAGAGTTGGCAGGTATTTTACACAATACGACGACGTTACTCTCTTCATTTTGCCCTTTGAGGACTGCAACCAGACTTTTACACAGGAGTTTGGCAACTAATTTGGCTTCACTGAAATATATTTATACTATTTTAATAAATTATGATTGGTTCTACTAATATTAATTAAATATTTCTGTTTTTAAATTTTATTATATTATAACAAATGTCACTAGATAATATCATGCATAGGATAGATAAAATGAGAACTTTTATTTTCTACAAAATAAATTTTACACAAGTATAAACATGTGTAAAAAAAATTATTTTATACGTGTATAAAATGTGTAAAATAAGTTTTTATACTTTTTGTTTAAAATTATCATCAACTTATAATCTCAAAAAATAAAATCATATGACTTTTAAAAGTGTTGTTGGATTTTAATAATCCAAACTTTTATTTATTAGCCGGAATTAATCCCAACTCATAAAATATTTACAGACACTCCCAACTTTAAACTTATTTTGCTTCAACGATCTCTTACTAACTTATATTTAACACCATTAATTTTTTGATGACGTCGACTATTTATATGGTCAAAACACTTATCACAAATTTGAAATCAATCATCTGTTTCGTCAATCTGAAACTTCTGCACTTCAAAATCCGTCAATATCCTTCGCCTCCTAATCTGAACCACTTGACTTCTTAGAGGTAGATTTCAGGTGCCAATGAAGGCTATACAACGAAAAATGGGCATGATGGAGGTTGGGCGACGGTGGAGTTGAAAACTGGCGCAAAGTTGGTACAATTTCATCATAAAAACAAACAATGGTTAACTCTCAGTTATTAAGAAATCTTTGGAGAAAAAATAAGTTTAAAGTTAGGAGTGTCCGCAAACATTTTCTAAGTTAGGATTAATCCCGGCCAATAAATGAAAATTAGGATTATTAAAATCCGATGACCCTTTTTAAAATATAATGGGGGAGAAAAATAGATTCTTATATAGAGATATTTACTTAGTTACAGATTAAGGTTAAAATAAAAAAGCTTTTTTATTTAAAAGGCCTAAAAAGATTTTTTAGTCACTTTTAAAGTGGGTCAAACGAACTTCGATTGAACTTATTTAAGTGACATTGGAACTAGCTCGTTGAACTCTGCGATCTTAGTTTTTTGAGTTTAGCTTTTGAGTTCTTAGCTTGTGGCTTTTATAATACTTGTGTTTACAACTCATTGTGTCTTTTTCTCGTAATTGTGTCTTTCATGCTCGTCATCATGTTTTATTTATTCTTTGTTCTTTGTCCTTATGTTTTATTCCTCGCAATTGCTCTTCATTGTGTATCTTTTGCACGTCATCATGTCTTTTTTATTGTTTTGGAAATAAGGAGTCTTTTTGCTATAATCATGTCCTAATTTTATAGCTTAAAAAACTAATTTTAAAAAAGTCCCATACGCATATAAATAAGAGTGTTCGTAAAGAAAAAATTAAACTCTTTTTCCCTCAAAGAACGCTCCTCGTTTTGCCTTTATTTTTTGCTATCACATGACTTTTTAAATGCAAATTGAATTTTAATAATTTAAATTAAAATCTATTGACCGATTATAATTCATACTTTTAGTTTAGCCAATAATAATTCATACTTTTATTTTTTTTGTCGATGGCAATATTCCTAGTAGCATAATTATCGTCGGTTTATACTTATTTTTCATTCACAATCATTATCATGAGTAAATCTAGTAAAAATCATGTGTAAACAATGAATTATTATACTAGTAGGATTGACCTCGGCAACATAATTGAAAGTTAGTATTATTATTGGCCAATAATTCATATTTTGGATTATTAAAATCTAATTTTTCTTTTTTTAATGTAACCAATGTAATAATATAGGGAATGTTACTATACAAAGAGTGTTTTTCGCGTGAAGTGTATGAAGTTCTTGCGTGATTATTATCTTTCTTTCGTGATAATTTCGTCATTGATTCCATCCTTCTTGCCACCCTCTTGCATGATAACTTTATCACTACGTGATAATTATTACGCAAGTATAATCCTTCTTATTTGATAATTCCATACTCAATTTGTAAAATTCTCACGAAAACACCATTTTGTATTCTAAACTTTTCTTAACGATATGATTGTTTTAAATTTTCAGTTAGAAAAATAACTAAATTAAATATTTTTAAAATCATAATAAGTTTTTTGATGTCATCAGAGTTTAAGACAGTCTAACTAGTTAGTTTAAGACACTCTAACTAGTTTTTTTAGAACGGTAAATTTCTATTATTTTTATGATACTTGAACCCAAAACTACAAACCTAGTACTCAAAAAGGTTTTGTATATGTCACTAATAGGTTAGATGATTAATAATGGTTTAAAATATTAGTTGTACAAAAGGATTAGTTCCATAACTTTGGCTGAGATTAATGATAACTAACTAGAGGGAGGTTTCTTTAAAAAATAAATTTTCCCTAAGAATACTAAGAAATAATCTTAGCCTTTTAATTATCTAATTAAGGGCCAGGATCAAAGTGTAGGAAAAATAAACAAGCAATGGTAGTTTGGGTATTTTATAATATTACCCACAATTGTTGACTTTTTAAAATTTCCCCCCATTTTTTTAAATGCCAATATGTTTTTAAATAAATTACACCATAAAATTAAGCATTTTTTTCTCTTTAAATTGAGTATAGTATTGCTATACTTTTTTACAAAAAAAATCAAATTACGTGAAATTGTGCTGCATTTTTAACGTTTTTGTGCTGTATTTCATAAAAACAGCACAGTTTTGTGCTGTTTTGCGTCAAACAGCACAGTTTTGTGCTGTATTGTATCAAAACAGCACAAAATTATGTTATATTTCATAAAAACATCATTATTTTGTGCTATTTTGCGTTAAACAGCACAGTTTTATGATGTTTTTGTCAAACAACACAGTTTTGTGCGGTTTTGCGTAACATGTTCTATGTTGTTTTACGTTAAAAAAACAAGGTCTCGTGTATTGTTTTTGTGGTGCATTATGTCAAAATATCAAACAACATAGAAACAACACATCTTTTCTATTTTAATGTTCACTATTTTGCATTAATATAACATGTTTTTTGTTGTTTTGCGTTAATACAACAATCTATGTGTTGTTTTGTTTTGCTTTTAACAAAAAAGACGTTGTGTGCTGTTTTAACTCAAATATTTTTGTTTTCAAACGTGTTGTTTTATGACAAAACAACATGAATTCTGTTTATTTACTGCACAATCTAGCACTTTAAAAAAATTCAACACAATCTAACATTTTAAAATAACTCAGCACAATTTAGCACGTTAAAAAATATAAGCACAATCTAACATATCAAAAAATCTAATACATTATATTCGAATTTGTGCTGCATTTTGATAAACTACAAAAGGGACTAATGGGTGTGTTTTAGGACCAAAATGCCCTCTAACCTAATTTGAAGAGTGCCATATGTAATCTCCTTGTTTCTTCTTAGCCTACTTAGGTAAAACTTATTTTTTATTTGAACCTCTACCTAACTAACTATACATTATATTAAAAGCATCCGTAATAGACTTTCTATATTTATGTGATTGTGTTTTTTATATTTTAAAAAATGGTTGTGAGTGAACAAAAGAGAAAATATTACTGTTTATTTGTATATTTGGGGAATCATTGTTCAACCCCTATAATTTTTTAACATTTTTGAAAGTAATTGGGAGTGGAAGAGAGATGAGCGTATGATTACCTGTTGGGTGAAAGTCACGACTTGAAGAAAGGGTGCGCAGGTTGAGAGTTGAATAAACAATGGTGCAGGTCGCGATTGAAGCTGAGGATGCATGTGGTTGTTGAAATCGGCTACGTTGATTCACGATTAAAGAAAAGGGGCAGATGGTCGATGAGGGGAGGAGAAGAGTACGTCATCAACGCGATTGAAGTTGGCGAGTGGAGGTTGTTGGTGCAGATGGTCGATGAGAGGGAGAGTGAAAGTCGATGGGGGCAGCACACTTTAGGGTTATGTCTAAAGGGGTGTTTTTGTCTGTGTTTGATTAAGTATTTTTTTTCTAGTTAAACCATTAAGAGATTATGTGAATGATTAAGAGACATCTTTTGTTTTAACCAAACAACCTTAACTCTTATCTACATAGAGATAGCCTCTTAATGTAAGGGTTAGTGGATTTTAATAATCCCAACTTTCAGTTATCAGCCAAGATAAATTTCAACTCAGGAAATGTTTGATACTATGAACTTTAAGTTTTTTTTTCCTTCAACGATCTTTTACTAACTGAGAGTTGACCCCGTTAGTTTTTTGATAACGTGGACTGCTTATGTGGGCAAAACACTAAAAAGAAAACTTAATTCTACCATCAGGTCCATCAATCAAAAACTTCTGCATTCTAAAACCCGTTAATCTTCACATTCTAATATGAACCACTTAACTTGTTAGAGGTAGATTTCACGTGACGATGGAGGCTAGCCAACGGAAAACAGACTTGTTAGAGGCTGCGCAACGGCGGAGTTGAAAAATGGCCCAAATTTGACCTTATTTCATCCAAAAAAACTAACATGCGTTAACTCTCAATTAGTAAGAGATTGTTGGAGAAAAATAAGGTCAAAGTTCGTAGTGTTTGTAAACATTTCCCGAGTTGGGTTTTAATCCCGGCCAATAAAAAAAAGTTGGGAGTATTAAAATCTAATAACTCTTAATGAAATGATTAAAAGGTTACCAAACATCCCCTAACCCCAAAACAGGGGTGAAACCCCCATGAAGAAATGAAGTCGACTGACAACATTCTTTTTTCAGTTTCAAGTATAACTAGGGGTTCAAACGAGCCGAGCCGAGCCCGAGCTCGTATGGGCTCGAGCTTGGCTCATGAAGACTTAGGAGAGCTCGAGCTCGAGCTCGGCTCGTTTCGAGCTTTATTTTTAAAGCTTAAGCTCGGCTCGACAATACTTTTTCAAGCTCGAGCTCGGCTCGGGCTCGGCTTGTTTATTTATTTAAATATTATTTTTAATATTTTAATATTTAATTTGATATATATATTTAAAATAATATAATTTATATAAAACATTATTCATATTATTTAATTGTTTTTATCATAACTTTATATATAATAGATATTATTTATATAATATATTAAATAAATTAAATAAAAAGCTCATTTAGGCTCGCGAGCCGGCTCCAGCTTGATACGTGAAGCTCTGGCTCAGGCTCGATAAGTAAATGAGTTTTTTTTCAAGCTCGAGCTCGGCTCGGGCTCGATAAAGCTCGGTTTGTTTTGAGCTTTTTATCGATCCGATCTCGAGTAGCTCACAAGCGGCTCGGCTCATTTGCACCCCTAAGTATAACGTATAGTATGTGAATTTCGAATGGCACCAATCTTTTTTTATGATTGATACAATTGTTTTTTAAAAAAACAATTATGACCCCTATTGCCAATGGTTTAAAAAAAATAAATAAGTTTTTTTTTCAAGTTAAGAAAGTAAGTTATATTAAAATTTAAATAAATACTGCTATGTTAGTGGTGTAGATTATCCTACTTCTAATAAATAAAAATAACTTTGTACATGTGTCATCTTTTTAGCCCTTCTTATCTTTTATTTTTCCGCTAATAATAAACTAATTAATACTTTTTATGTTTAAGTTTATACCATCTATAATTAATATTTTAATTTAAAACATCAAAATTTTATAACTGTCTAAATATCATAATAAATAGATGAAAACATAAATATTTATATTTTACTCAAAATCGTAATTAATTATTGATTGTAATTGTAAGTTTCAATAAACAATAAAATGAAATTTTAATATTTATATTTTAGTCAAATATATATTAACAATGCCATAATAACCTTCCATCATAATACATTTTTAATTGTTTATTAAAACCTCACTCCATGACTATTTTTCTTTATCATTTAACAAAACATAGTGATGGAATCCAAATAAATATATTTTTGAAACATCTTAACGTTCTCAAGTACGACTATACCATAAAATTGCGTAGCCTATGAAAACGATCAAGTTTCATGGATCCACACGATTTTTACTCTGCAGAGTTTATAGTCATAGATAAGAACATTTTTTTTTTTCAAAAACCCGAATTTTATATCTCAGCATTTTACATCATTCAACTTATAGTTTGTTTTTTATTTTCCAATGTAGGGTACAAATTTCAAGGCGATGTTTTAAAAAACATTAAAATCTTTTGAAAATTTTCACATATGCGGGAGTGTTTGTTTGTACATAAACTCAATGTTAGCTTAAAATTCCTTTACATACAAATGTCAAAAGTGCACAAAAGGTTTGTTTTAATAATAACATAACGGTGACAAACTGCTACAACTTTGTTAATATAGATATTTTGAATGATACTTTACAAGAAAACATGTGCCCACCTGATGTTCTAAACTGCTTAAAAAATTCGGGTATTCCAAATAAACGTTTAGTACTAAAGATAGGTGTTTCAGTATTGTTATTGAGAAATATTGATCAGAGAAGTGGTTTATGTAATCGAACAAGATCACAAATCAAATCAATTCGTAATCGAGTCATAGAAGTAGAGAAGATAGTTTTCAAAATTAATGTGTGTTGCAATGACAATCAATGTCAAAGATTGGTTTGTTTTTGAGACAACTGGAATTCCTACATGGTCAATTATATATGGTGTTATCCAGAGCAACAAGTAAACATTAAGTTAAACTACTAATATTAGATAAAGATGATAGATCTACAAATAAAACAACAAATGTTGTGTATAAAGTAGAAAATTTTAAAGATTTATAGTTAACGCATGTAATTTATTAAAAATATGCTTATTTGTTCAACCCGTATATTACACGGGTCTATAACCTAATAAGTATCTAAATCAAAAACTCAAAATCCTAAATTTTCATTTTCCATTACACGTTAATTTATTAAAAAGCCCATGATAAAACATAGCTTGCATTTTAGATGGGTTTACATAACCAGATGAATGATAAGTTTATGAACAAAGCTTACATTTGTTGTATTAAAAAATAGTTCTTTGCTAAAATTATCAGTGAAAACGTGATGGATCTATTCCAAATTTCAAAACATGAAAAGTAACTATAAAATATATTTTCTTATATTTTTAATGACATTGTATTTTTTTGTGTTTTTTATCGAATGACAACGTCTTTTTATTTTGCAACCGTTGACCGATCTGAAAATAATGACATCTAGTTTGTTCGAATTTATGAATCAAAATATACTAGCATCATAGAAAAAAATTCATGGTTCCGTCACTGCCCCAAAATCTTTTATAAGTGCACAAAATTTTTTTTAAACATATAAAAGTTTAAAATTCATTATTTTGATTATAATATTTGATAACAACTCAAAGAAATATTTTTATATTTATGGCTGGACTTAGAGGTCTTGGTTACCTGATGAAATTACATATATATTAATTTTGTATGTCGGTTACTACAGTAATTTTATTTTTTAATTTTTCTAATTTCGTTCGTTTTAGATATATATGCATTAATCGAATTTATGCACATGAGTGGTTGTCGGTCTAGTGGTCCATATGCTTTAATTGTTGCTGCCATTCCAGGTTCGACCCCTTGATTAAATCATTTTCTTTCTATTTTTTTTTTTCAGATTGATGTTTTTGGAGGGTTGCTAAGCTCAAGTCTCACACATGTATTATTATTTTTATTTTGTTTATACTCCATACTAATATAATTCGTTTTATTAACTATTAAATTCACAACATAATTTTTTTTATTTTACTGACTTTTTTTCCTTACATCCACGTTATATATGCGTTTCTATTAGGGCTTTTTGACAATCGCTTTTTTGATTGAGTACAATTTCAAGTTTTACGATGGAGTAATAATCACTTTTAGACAGAGCATATTTTCAGGTTTTACAACGGAGTGACGCTCATTTTCACGACTAGGTACGCACTACGCTTTAAGGTTTATGATGCATTGATGGTTGTGGCGATGTGTTTTGATATTCATGATTGTTTTGTTGCCGCTAATAGGCTGAGTTTGCAATCGTGTTTCTTGAATGCTTAGGGTTTACGTCGGAATTAGCGCCGTTGCGACATCTTTTGGTGTCTGCGCTTTAATATTTGGAATCGTGGCGGAGTTCCCGCCGCAACAGGCGGGCAAAAACCTAGTTTTATTAATAAGAGTATTAAATATTGTCATTTTCTATCTGTTTGATGTCTAAATTGATATTGATTCGGATGGAGTAACAGAAGGAATTGTGAAAACAATTGTATTGTCACCTACTTAAAATTTCTAACTGTCATTGTATTGTTTTGACACTCGGTTTTGGTTCTATTATAAAATAGGTTTCATGTTTGAAATTTCATTTTGGATTATTTTATAATAGGGTTATTCGATTTTAATTATCTCAAGTTTTATTTATTAGTCGGGATTAATCCCAACTCAAAAAACATTTGAAGACACTCCCAACTTTAAATTTATTTTCCTCCAACAATCTCTTACTAACTGAGAGTTAACCTCCGTTAGTTTTTTTGATAAAATCAGGCTAACATTGAGCCATTTTTCAATTACGCCACCACCCAGCCTCCACCAAGTTTATTTTTCAGTGTCTAGCCTCCAACGTCACTTGAAACCTACCTCGAATGAGTTAAGTGGTTCAGATCAGAAGGTGGTGATTGACGGGTTTTAGGGTGCAAAAGTTAGAGATTGACGGACCAGATAGTTGATTTTAACTTTCGGCTTAGTGTTTTGGCCATATAAACAGTTTACGTTATTGAGAAACTAACAGTGTTAACTCTCATTTAGTAAGAGACCGTTGAAGGAAAATAACCTTAAAGTTGGGGGCGTCTGTAAACATTTCTTGAGTTGATATTAATCTCGGCCAATAAATGAAAGTTGGGATAATTAAAATCAAATAACTCTTTATAATATTACAATTGGTTTGACTATCAAATATGGTAGAGATTCGATATCTAGACAATCTCCTCATTATAAACCAATACATCTAGAATTCTATACGGGTGGTATAGATATGGGGCATATAACCTCTCTGACAGGCTGTTGAATTTTGCTCGTGTTTAGTGTCTAGTTTTGCTATATGCGTTGTATAGGTCTATCTGAGTCGTATAGAGGTCTATAGAGACTTCTTTAGGTTAGACACATGAACAATGTCATGAATGGAGCGAAGTTCCTAAAGTAGCTTATGCTTGTAGGCAACAGGACCAACCCTTTTCAGAATCTCGAATGGTTCAACGTACATAGGAGAAAGTTTATCTTTCTTCCGGAATTGAATTGCTTCTGTATCGTATTTCGCTTAAAACTTTCATTACTTCTCTATTGTATTTCATTTATAACTTTATTTAAAACTGATCCGTCACAACATAAAAGTTTTACGAGGGAAAAACAGCCACAACTGGGGATTATTTCTAGTTTGCGACAAGAAAGATTGGATCATATGAAAATTCTGCTATTGGGCCTACTGGTTCAAAACAATTTGTGATGGGCTGGTTAAGGCAAGGTTTGTTGGTTAAACCCGAGTCATTACTCATTAGTGGCACCTTATGATTGTGGGCTGATTGTCTATATGTGGGGCTTTAATTCGATATCCACATGAATAGGCCCCACCGCCCCGGTCCAATATTTCGTTTGTGGGATATTTGTTTAACAAAAGGATTAAGGATAGTGGTGGGTTGAGTTCAAAGGTAAAGGAGCGGTGAGTAGAGGTGCATAAACCGGGTTTATTTTTCAACCCGGTTCGGGTTGTGATCAACAAAATAGAAATTGGGTTTTACTAGGTTTCGGATCGGGTCCAACTAGAGTTCAAGCATTAAAGAACCCTACCCGATAGAACCTGGGTGGGGTCAGGTCCAAACCGGGTCGGGTCCTACACCGGTTGGGTAAACAAATTATTTTTCTAAATTCATTACCTAAAATGCTAATAAATGATTAAAAACAAATAAATAATTTATTTAAAACTAACTTAAAATTAAACAACTAATATATTTATACCTTACAATTAATAATAACTAGTTTTCATCTCGCCGCGCTTTGCGGCGGGGACTCGTTTGATGCCGGAGTGAATAGTCATGCCTCGATATTGGTATGGTATACTCCATATAGGTACGGTATAGTTACAAAAGACGGTCATTTAAAAAAAACACACATTCAGAGATTCAACAACAAAAACACATAAACATTCAGAAACAAAATCACCAATAAAGATTCAACAATAAAAACACTTGATAGTTAAATATTTAACTCATACATATTAAACTATCATTGCATGATATTACGAATGCCCACAAACAATTCTAGCTAGTTTAACTTGGTCCTCTCATGGGTGACTCTTTATAAATTTCTACATATTAACCTCAATCAGTTCCTCAAGAATCTCATTTATACCTCTCTTTCCATGTGGCAATGCCACTTTGTTTGGCTGATGCCATTGGAACCGCAGGCTTCAACCAACTATGAGTTATAATCATAGTTAGCATACTTTGCATGTAAAACACTGAATCTCACCTTCCTTGGGGTATAAGCAAGGGCGGCACCGAGCAACCGCCAACACCAGATCCGACGATAATGACGTCAGCATCTATCGGTGACAGAACTCTACTGTAGTCGGATTGCTTCAATCTCTAATAGTGTTTTTATTACCGGAAACTATATTCCTTGAGTGGGAGACTGAGTTGCTTGTACGAAATAGTAGAACCAATAGTAGTCGAACTGCTCCGCCTCAGCCCGCCATCACCATCATCATAGGCGCTTGAGTCCGCCAACGCCATCGTGATCTGATTTCGTCATCACCATCAGCATTGCCATCTCTTTATTTCTTTGAATCCCAAACTACTGAGGCGAGGAAGAGATGAAAAACGCACCTTCCGCGGTTCGCCCGTGTCCTTCTTCTCCGTTTAAAACTCAAAACTGTTGTAGATCTTGATACTCTCTCATGGTGCGCAGGGAATAAATCAGAAGAAAAGGTCTGAAACAAGAAACCTTGAAAGCAAGTCGTCTCTCTCTCTCACGTCAATCCGGAAAAGAAATGATGACATCGTTCTCTTTCTATGACAGGTTGAATGCATATAATCAAACATGGCGCACATAAGACACATGTGTCCCAGGTCATGGTTCCCACCGTTGATGAAATACGAATGGCCTTGATTTATTTAATCACTATTCATCCAACTTCTTTTTTAACATATAGGTAAATATGTTAAAAGCAAAATAACCTTAAAACAAATAAAATTAATACATTAATAACTTTATAGATAATTAAAAATTAATCGTCGATCGAAACCTCCCAAATTGCTAACTTAGCAAATGGTCTTCCATGAGTTCTTTCGTATTCTGCACAAGCTTCTTGAACGATGGTTGGATAGTTGTTACACTCGTATACAAGATTCATCCATCGCATGTAAACTTTATGAAATATTTTACAACTATAATTATTCTTGTTCATTTTTTTTTGCTATTTCATCCTCTATATGCTTCTCGATTGAATAACTCATTTCCTCGTCAAATTACCCTTAACGCGATCCTAGAAATCATCACCACCTTCACGGGTAGTCTATAGGGGTGTGAATTTCAGACACAACTCGAAAACACGATACAAACCTAACACGAAATTCGCGGGTTTTGGTTTACTATAAACGGGTTCGGGCTGAACCCGCGAACCTGCTTAGTTATACAGATTAGGTTTGCAGGTTGACCAGTTTAACCCATTTTTTATTATTCTTTTTTTATATATATTTTGTGTCATAAATTAAATTTCTTATTTGTTTTATTTCAAAACTTTAGAACTTAAAATAGAAATTGGCATAAGAGTTCATAACTAAAATATAACAGTTTATGATAATTAGTATTGTTTATTGTAAAATAGTAATTTGAAAGTATTAATATATGAAAAATATATAAAAATGTAAAAGTTCGGGTGGATCAGGTCGTGTTCGTGTCAACCCGTTAGTTTTTGTGTCGTGTTCGGGTTGACGCTTTTGACACAATTTTCGGGTTCAGGTCATGTTTGGGTTTGTGTAAAATTTTCTAGTTTGTGTCAAGTTGGATCCGACAACCGGAGAGCACGACCCGTTTAGCACCCCTAGTAGTCTCAGACTCTAATCGAACATGCACCCAACAAGTTTTCATCATCGCTCAATCAAACGTTTGATATTTTTCTAATATATAGATTGAAATTTTGTTGTAGAAATATTTGATTCCTACTTGTATTTGTAGTGTATCCTACAATATAATCGTTTGAATTTATAGCCGTACTAGGTTACAATCTCGTGTAATACACGGGCTAAATAAATTTACTATTACATAGCTAATAATATAAAAAGTTATATCTAAAATATTGTGTATTATACGGATTGAATAAACCCATGTATTACATATTTGAAAATTTGAAGTTAACATATTTGAAATTTTAATTATAGATAGTTATTAATTAATAAATAGCTATTATAGCAATCATAATTAAGAGGAGACAGAAGCGGGAAAACCAATATTAAATGTGCTAAAATGGTGACAATTGTTCGGATTTATTTTTATTTATTAGTATAAAGATTTATTTATAGCCATCTTGAATTATAACAGTTGGTATTAGTAGTCATTTAACTTCCATAGCTCTTTTTATTTAATTGTTTAAAACTTTATTTAATTAAATTAATTACAAGATAATATGGTTATTCAATAAAATTTCAACTTTATTGATTAAAGTTTACGAGAAAAGATAAATCTAAGAATAAAAATGCAAATACAGTTTATTTTTAAAATTTTATTCATATTCATCGTTATTGGTGCCAATGTATCAAGACAGTTCTCCATGAGAGAGTGGTGACGATAGTCCGGTTTGCACTTATTATTCGTAAATTTCTTCTTCAATTGATATTTTGTTTTCAAGGTTTGATTTATTTCGCATTCGTTTTGCTACGTCCAATTGGTCTTTTAAACAAATACAGCTTTCTACTGACGTTGGAGTTAGTATTTTTTTTCCTTATTGATAACACCTTGCCACTAACAGAAAATGTAGATTCCAAAACTATCATAAAAGCTTTGATGGTTAGTAAAATCACTGGGTAACAGCTAGGACTGAAAATTGTTATTATTTTTCTTTCCACCAAGCCAAAATATCAATTGTTACAAATTCCTCGGGAGTATTACCATTTGTCATTTAGTGTTTTCATTTCTTAAAGTATCATATAAATTAAGCATCAGGTTCCCACTTGAGCTAGACGAACTCGAACTCGATGTGCCCGTTGACAGGTGGATGTTTAATCTTGTACCATATTTTAATAGATGAGCATCAAACATATTTTTAAGAAAATTATTAGATTGTTGTTTTGTATTAGTTGCAAAAAATGAATTTTCATTATGCAAATTCAAATCATAAGTTATTTCGTGAATTAAAGTTTCCACCCTGGTAACATGTAAACACGGATTTAATAAGGCGGCACACATAAAAACGGGCGTAGTTCGAAAAAGTATTTTTTTAAAATTTTCTTTCATAGATGACACCATTGTTGAAAACATGTTGTTTTTATCTTGAAATTCACTTAATTTATTAGTCATTAAATATAGTTGATTAAGGGTTAGAGAACCCGTCAGATAATAAACCCCGACAATCTTATAGTTGCGTTTTTAAAAACCTCTAAAAATTGAGTTATATCTTGAATACATTCCCAACCCTCAAATAGAAATGGAACAACCCGACCATGCGTCACATGACTATGATGAAATATTTGAAGTTTTACTTTTTTTCACAAAGCATTATAAAAAAATTTTCAAGTTGAATTTCATCTAGTCGGTACATCTCAATTGGGTCCTAAACAAATGGAATTTGTATCGTGATACATTTTTTATAATTTACATATCTTATTCTACTAGTTTTAAAAATGTCACGTAACATATTTTTAGAAGAAGTTTTGAAGTTTTCAACTTTCCGAATGCCAAGGCCATCTTGCACAACTAAATTAATAACACATGCAACACATTAAGAATTAAAAAATACGCCGTAACAAATAGGTTTATATTTTAATTATAAATTTTCAATAGCGGTTGTATTGTTTGAGGATTTATCAATTGACATTGAGAAAAGTCTATTTTCTAATTTATAGGTTTTTATTACATAATCTAATATTTGAAATAAGTTTTCCCCGGTATGCGTATATCCAAATCTTTCAAACGCAATCATGCGTTTCATAATCTGCCACGTACTTGGATCTACCCAATGGGTGGTGACGCAAAGTTACAATTCCGGTAGACTGTGTGGAGCTGACTAAACATCGGCAATTAATTTCACAACTGTTTCAAGTATTTTCAAATAACATTTTTAAATCATTTTTTGTTTGTTTCCAATATTTTAAACAATCATGTCTAAGTGAAGTGTGACTTACGTGAGCGTAAAGCGGTTGGAGAGTTTCTTGAATCATTCTTGTCAACCGAGGGTTGTCAAAGTAATTCAACGGCAAGTCTTCTTGAATTATGAACTTTGTTATTTGTTCCCAAACCATATTTCCATATGCCGCCTTCAATTCCGATTGTTGTTTGGCCTTGGGCTGCTGTGTGTTTTCAACAACTTGTAATATCTTGTTACATGATTTCTCAAACTTGAGTGTGAATCCAACTTGAAAAACATACCACGTGCCTTGTCGAGTTTTTTTTGTTGACCATTCGAATTTCACATAAATCAAAATGGCACTAAAGCTCATTGTATCTCATTGTTGGTAGAATACTCACAACGGTAGCTTCACTTGAGGATGCATTGGTTGGAACGAATGATTTGGAAGCCATATCAAAATATATAAGAGACTAGAAAGTAGGATGTAGAGAGTAGAGAGCTTGTACAAAAGCGTTTTCATATTTTTTTAGTATGTTTTTAAGTGTATGAGTATTGTGATCAAACTATTGCACCCACTATCTATTTATACTATCATATAATGACAAAAAGGTTGAAAAAAAGGTTGAAAAAGGAAAAAAAAAAAAAAAAGACCCCAAACAGTCATATTACCGTTTAAAAATGGTCAAAAAAAGCCCCCAACACTCGAAACAGTGTTGAACCGTGGTTGAAACCGGGTTGGGCCATAAAAACACAAACCAGTTTGGACCCGCAGGTCGAAACAAGTTGGACCTGGGTTGAGTGACCACCGGGTTGCGTTATCGGGTCGGGGACCTGGTTTCTATGTGCACCTCTAACGGTGAGTTAAAGTTTTTGAGACTGGTTTATGACGAATTAATATACATTAGTTATGACGTAAATAGTAGAAGTATTGTGTAAGTACCATTGGCTATTTGACGCACTAGCATCCCAAACTCCTATTGGTTTTTCTTAGGAGACTAGAGAGGTTGTTTGTTCGAGTTTTGTTCGAAATAAAATGTTTTGATTTAAGCCAATAGATTAGTTGAGAAATAAATAAATAAGTTTATTTAAAATAATATGTATCGTTTATATTATGTTGATACAATTACCAATTTAAAAAATTAACTAAAAGGATATCTTTCAAGTGAATCTAAAATTCCCTTTTCTCTCGTTGTGCTCGTTTTAATTTACAAAATTTACCGGTGGTTTCTCGTTTACCCGATATTTCCTCTTCAATAAATATATATAGTTAAATAATTAATAATTATGTAGGACAACAACTATTTCTGCCACAAACAAGACAGCAGCTGGCAGCGTACGGTCAATCTCATCATCCTCTAGATCTTCATCATCATCATCATCAGTCATACGTAACGAATAACCACCACTTCACCGCCGTCACCGGCCAAATGCACATTAATGATTAAACCCTCATCGTCTCCCCCAATTTCATCCTCAACTAACTGATCCAATGGAAACCTGCATCAGCTTCACCGCATCCCGCGACCGTTGCTTCAGGTTCACCTTCACCCGCACGGGCCTCAAATCCACCACCGTCAACCTCCACCACAACGCCACCGTGATCCACCTCTGGCACCCCAAAACCCCCAACCCCACCACCCCAACCTCCTCCTCATCCACGGCTTCGGCGCCAACGCCATGTGGCAATACTCCGACTTCATCTCCCCCCTCTCCTCCATATTCAACCTCTACATCCCGGACCTCCTCTTCTTCGGATCCTCCCACACCACCCGACCCGACCGCACCGACCACTTCCAGGCCGAGAGCCTGATGGACGCTATCGGAGCTGTGGGGGTTGCCGGTAAGCTGCATGTCATGGGGCTCAGCTACGGTGGCTTTGTGGCCTACAGCATGGCCCTGCGGTTCAAGGAGAAGGTGGACAAGGTGGTCATCGTGTCTTCGGGGGTCTGTGTGGAGGAGAGTGATATGGGTAAAGGCTTGCTTAGTGTCAAGAGTATTGATGATGCTACCAGCATTTTGCTAGCTCAGACCCCTGAGAAGCTCAGGGAGTTGATGCGAATGGCCTTCTTTAAGCCTCCAAAGAATGTGCCTTCTTGCTTTCTTTCTGATTTTATTGATGTGAGTGAGTCAACTCAACAGTCAACACTAATGCTTTTAGTTTCAAAATTAACATGATTAGGCATTGGATTTTCCTGTGAAGGTAATGAAGACAGAGTATGTTCAAGAACGAAGAGAATTGATTGAAACATTATATAAAGGTCGGAAAGTCTCAAACATTCCCAAGATTACTCAGGTTCATTTGGTGTCCCTATTTACACATATATAATTGGTTTTTGGAGTTGTGGTTAACTTCGGTTCGATCGTTCTCTGTGATGCAGCCAACATTGATCATCTGGGGAGAGCATGATAAGATCTTCCCATTGGAATTGGGTCACAGGTTAAAACAGTATGTATCAAACATAATCATTAATTCTAGTTTCAAAGAGTTTATTTGTTTGCTTGTGATGTCTACTTCATGTTTGTTGCTTCTTTTCTTCAGACATTTAGGTGACAATGTGAAACTGGTCGTCTTAAAGAACGCTGGGCATGCCGTTAACGAAGAGAAACCCAAAGAGCTCTACAAACACTTGAAATCCTTCCTCATCAACCACTAATAGACTGGAAAAGGGGTTTGATATAAACTTGCTACTATATTCTTGATGCACATTCTTCACAATAGGTTCCTTAAAAGTGTTGTATGATTTATAAATCTTGATCATAGGGGATACTTTGTATACTATATCATTCTGTGATTATCCACACGAGAACAAATCTTGACGTAGAATCGGCTTGCCCATATAGTAAAAGTGGCCTAGAAGGAACTGAATCCATTTTGTTCTTGATATAGGGCATTAAATAAATGCAGCATTGTATATACAGCACCTGCAGGTTTCCATGGGAACACCTTCACTTTCAAATTGATAATCACTGCTTGGTTTTGAAAATAGCGTCTGAGGCATGAGGGGCTCGAGTCAATCTGGAGCACACCTCAAGGCCTTGAGACGGCGCTTATGTACATTCGGGTCAAAACTAGTTAACAATGTTTAAGATTCGGCCTGTAGGAAGGTGATACTTAGAAACAAGCAAAAAGATGAAGAGATCATTTACATAATAAAAAGAATTTAAAAAACTAGTGGCGTGGACGTAAAGAGCTTACGTTTTTAACGACTCCTAATCTACTTTTAAATCCAGCTAACATGTATAGTGCAGGATTTGGATCCCCTTCCTATACCTAAAAGGGAGGAAGCACATATTGCGCATCTAGATACCATTGTTTTAAATGTATGTTCGTGTGAAGAACCTGCTTTACTCAAAAAGCTATAGTATCATACTATGCGCCACCCTCGTGCTTTAATGTGATTCCTTAGTTTAAACCTAATCTGTTGGTCATATTCTATCAGCCAACATTTATACTCTTAAGCATATTTATCGCGCTTACAAGAATGTATACAATTATATGTATAGTAAACGGAGGGATGAATTTAGGTCACTAGTTAGCCAATTTAAGAAAGGTTAGATTGACCAAAAAAGGCTTGTGTCAAGATAAGTACGGACCAAATTAGGATTCATGTCATTTAGATAAAAGTGTCTAATAACTAAATTATCAAAATATAGTGAGAAATTGTTATGAAATTTATTCAACTTTTAAACTGCTAAGAATTAATAACCATTAGGATCATCCAATAACATTATTTTGGTCAACGACAAGAGTATTTTTGGTGTTAGAAATGTTGGTATCAACAACTAGTTCTTTTGATTTGTCCTCCACCTCAACCTCCTCCTGACTCCTGTGGTGTAATTTATCAAGTCTAATGAACTAATTAGAATGAATTTTATAGAACGCTCTTTTTCATAATCTCTTACCCTCTTATATCGAAGATATTAGATATAATTAGATTGTTATAATTACTGAAGAAAATGAAAAGTATTTCTGATTTTGAATGTACAAGATTTAGATAAAATATTGGAAAGTGAGTTGTTAAAATACACAAAAAAAAGAGAGAAAAAAAAAAAGAAAATCTTTAGGAGTCGGATGGTCTATGTGATAGTCGAACCTTACATCCCTTTGTTTTGCTTTCTCTATAAAAAATAGATACGTTGAGAGTGGTACAAACTTGATTTTTGCTTTGTTATTTGTTCATGGTCAATGTGAGAATCAAACCAAATCAATTAGTGTTAGTTTGGACCAAAATATATAAGGAGTCATGAACTATTAGAGTAAAGTATCTTTTTACACTAGTTTTGACTCTCAATCCCTTTTTGGGTGGGCATTGCTATTTTTGTGTAATTCATAATTGTTTGACCATCTCAATCTGGAACCACTTTTAATTTCAATTTTTAGGGATTTTCAATTTGAATTCTAATTTCAAGTTCTAATTTAAAATCCTTTCAAAATTCAAAATTAGTATAATTATTAAACGTGATTAAACGTGAACAGAACTATCTTCATTAGGTAATTACCACATGTCTAACTATTATAAAAGTTACATTCTTCACATAACATCATAATAATGAGTAATAGTCACTTTTACAACATAGTATGTTTTTATTACGAATACTCTTTCAGGTTTTAAGAAGCACAGATTACTTTTACGACTGAGTACGTTTTGAGATTTTACAGAGTAGCAATGCCCATTGCAATGTGATTTTTTTTTCTCGTAGTGATATTGTGAATCTTAGCACAGCCGCCAGCCCGAGCACAAAAGTGCACCCATCCCAGATTTTATGTTCGCGTTGTAATATTTTAATTCGTGATAGAATTCCTTATGCATCGCAGTATCAATTACTATTCTTATTGATATATCATATATGTTACCTTGTCACGATCATTTCATATTTAAGGTTGGGTAAATCCGTTAGTGCTCTTCCCTTAGCCACAAGAACATAACCCCCACAACCAACACATACTTAGATAATAATCTTCATCTCCACCCAACACCACCTCTGCAACTGCACCAATGGCCTCCAACACCTTCCTCCTTCTCCCCACCACCACCCACCACCACCCCCCTCTCTTCTCCCTCCACAAAACCACCACCACCACTAGTCTCCGTCGTATCTCCCATTTCTCCTCACATCCTTCTTCAACCAGATCATCATCACGCTCAATCTCCGCCACTTCACGTGCAATGGAAGCCCTAATATTCGATTGCGACGGAGTTATTCTCGAATCCGAGGACTTGCATCGTCAAGCTTACAATCTCGCTTTCGCTCACTTCAATGTCTGCTGTCCTCCCTTCTCTGAGCCTCTCAATTGGGACGTTGAATTCTACGACGTCCTTCAGAATCAAATCGGTGGCGGTAAACCTAAAATGCGCTGGTTCTCCTCCTCTCCATCTCTATCTCCAGTGACTTTGTTTAATTGTTTTGGAGATGTTAATTGAGTAACTATGGCGGGAATTGAACTATTGTGATCAGGTATTTTAAGGAGAATGGATGGCCTTCTTCAACACTCTTCTCCACGCCTCCGGAAAGTGACAACGATAGGGCGAAACTGATCGACACTCTTCAGGCATGTTTAATTGTTGTTTTTATTGATCTATTGGTTCTTTCTGTATATGTGTTGTTGAAGTAGTTGAAAATTGGTTCAGTGGTTAGCAAATTGAAGCTTAACACCTTAATTTGATGTTGTTAGGATTGGAAGACTGAGAAGTACAAGGATATACTCAAGTCTGGAACTGTAAGAAGTGACTGTTTATTATTTTTTTTTATTCTGATGTGTATTTATGTTTGATTGTTTGATGAATCGGGCTGGTTTGTTTTATGCTTTGGTTGGTGTGGATTTGGCAGGTTGAGCCCAGACCAGGTGTTTTAAGATTGATGGATGAGGCGAAGGCTTCTGTAAGATACTAGAGATTCATTTTATTATACAATTGATGCTTTTCTTGAACCATTTTACATTGCTCATTGTGCTGCAATGTGTGTCTCATATGAATTGAGTAAGGACCTGCACTTAAAAGAGGGGAGAGGGAGATAGATCTCACAACTCCACTCAAAAAATAACCAAAAAAACAAATAAAAACTCTCCATACCTTTATTCACTGGGTGGAGCCCTCATTGCATTAGTATAGCATTTATCTGTAGAGCCACTTAGTTTGGGGGTACACCACCTCCCCACTTATCTGTAAATAAAGATGAATTTTTGGTGGCTCTGTAGGGTGCAAACAAAGGGGATATCATAACACATTTGAATACTCATAATTGCTGCTAATAAATTATGTATTGGAGTATTGATGTAGTCTTTTGATCTATTGGCCTAGGATGACATTTCGTATGTGCTTTGCACTTGTTTTTGTAGAGTCAGCCATTGGAAATGACTTGTAAACTTGCTATTTTTGTTTTATTTCACCACAGGGTAAAAAACTAGCGGTATGTTCTGCTGCAACTAAAAGCTCAGTTGTTCTCTGTCTAGAAAATCTTATTGGAATGGTAAACCCTCCCTCCTACATGCTTTGAGCATTAATCTGATTTATATACTACTTCAATGACAAGGTTTGTTTATTGTGGCCATCCCTCTTACTTCAGGAGCGTTTCCAAAGTCTTGATTGCTTTCTTGCAGGTAACTCTATACAATACACTCAATCTTTTATCAGTGATGATTTTATTGCATGTTCAGAGATCATGGATCTCTACGAATTCGTGTATTGTAATAATAAAATAAAATAAAATTAAATTAAAAAAAAAAAAGCCTAATACAGATTTCACCATGCCTTGTCCGCATATGTTGAAATTATATTCTTCCCAGCTCCCAACCTCAATTGATTAAAAGAAGTTTCCAACGTACTCTCGGTACCATTTATCACTAATTGAATATATAATGTTCATAATGCATATCAAGGCATTTAACTATATGCAAACTGGTGTAGGCATACTCAGCTGTCATTACACTAGCTTTTTTGGCAACTGCTCATAAAAAATATAGAAACTTCTCTGAAGTTTTTAGATAATAGTTCAAGGAGGCTTGAATTGTTAAACTAATGAGTTTCTTTGCATAAGATATTATAGACATACTCAGCGGTCACCAAACCAGTATGTTTCTTGTAATGTGTGAAACAATAATTTAGTACATATCAAGAGTTTTCGAGGCTCAAAAATCTGTTGAGACAAACAAGCATTTATTGTAGCATAATATTTACTAGACATGCTTATCTTTTTAAGCAACTCAATAGTTGCCTGTTATAACCTTGAATGAGTCATGGCAATTAGTTGTTGCTGGTTTTAATATTGTGAAAAGTAAAGCTAATCGTAAAGCTGATTCAATCCAGTCTGGAGTTTGTTTAACTGATCAAGTCCCCATCATATGTTTTAGGACTTCAACTGAAATTAAGATCCTGTAATTTCCAGCATCTCAGTTGTTTATTATTCGGTTTTCAGAACATTATGTTTTGTAGGTGATGATGTAAAGGAAAAGAAGCCTGATCCTTCTATATATATCACAGCCTCTAAGGTAATAATGGATAAGAAACTTTATCACACACAGTGGGTTCCTGACATCAAAATTTGTCATATGTGTGGAGGTGGAAAAATGGACAAGTTGGACGAATTGAGTAGCGGGTCAAAACGGGTTTGGTCATAATTGTATGGTCATATCAGGTTGACCCCTAAAGTTTTACATCTAAATGTTTTAACCTTCTTAAATAAATAACATGATTACATATACTATATTATAATGATCTAATTTTGTGGTCATTCAGGACTCTTTATGCATTAAATATAAGCTAATATATATACATATATATTTCTTTTCTGATTTTACCCATTTGACATGATAGAGATAAAATATACCTAAACTCACCAATTCAAAAGTATACCAGTAGAAATTGATGCCTTAATATATGTGCTTCCATGGGACTGAAAGTTTGTCTTACCTTTCCAGATACTAGGCGTTTCAGAGACAGCCTGCTTAGTGGTGGAGGATAGTATTATTGGCCTACAGGTTTACCATTTGCTATATTTTTAACTGCCATATACAACAAAGATTTGTAGAAGCCATTTTGATTAGAACATGTGGCTCTGTTTAATTGGTCCTTTTCTTTTGTCATTGAACTATGAAATCAAATCGAATAAACTCGGCAGGCTGCAACAAAAGCTGGAATGTCCTGTGTAATTACTTACACATCTTCAACCGCAAACCAGGACTTTACAGATGCAATAGCGAAATTCCCTGATTTAAGTGAAGTTAGGTATGGTCTCATTTTTGGTAATTAATTTAGTTGACGGGGTTTGGTAATGGGTCAAAATAGATAATTTTTTATAAAGGGTTGAAAGTAGCCAGGTTTTTGGTCAATTGGAGACAGTTATGTGAAAAAATATTAAGCTTTTCTGTAAATAACCAATGTGTCTTTTGACCAAACATTGTATTATTTCAATAATAATCCAATTTATTGAAATTTCGACACGTTTCCTTCTATGCTAATTTCCAATTTGTGTATTGACATCACTTTGGTTGATTGTATCAAGTATCAACTAAAACTGTTGCATATAAAGCTTTCTGTAATCGATTTGAGCAGAAAGTCACTGCAATTTTGTTGCTACATATCATTGTGTGGTTGTGTTATTCAGTTGTTCTTTTAGTCGTCTGCGGTTAACTTTTTTTCATTCAGATTAAAAGACTTGGAAGAGTTGCTACAAAATGCTGTCACTGCATAGGAAGATAACTACATTTCCATGGCAGTTGTTGGCAGAACTTATCGACAACATATCACTATCAGAGATGTTTGTTATAAAAAAATGGATGCTAACCATTTTCAGCATGTCCATTTGCTTGTAAGTTGTAAAAATTATACCCAGATTGATCATTACATGTCAGAACAATTATTCTTTATAAGCTCTTTGTACAGAGAACCACTGTTCGAACGCTTGCCTTTAAGTTTAAACAAGCGGATGTCGAGATAGCATTTCAAAGCTTCTTCTTGTGGTCTTAGTAATGGGATATATGTTAAAATTTTACAAAGTTCAAATGATAAAAAAAAAAAATAGCTTATATATTCCTTCGTACAAGGTGTTTGACATAACCACACATTGAATCATGATGGGCATTCAATGTACACACTCTCTTTGTGGATTATAAGATTACTTATGCTTATTCTGTAGTTGTATAATGTTCGTATGCAACATTCTTATTCAGTAGTAGGCTTTTAACCACGTGGTCGTGGGTTCGAGTCCCACGGATGGTGCCAATGTAAATACGAGCCCCAACCAGATCCTAATTGCTTCAGTTGAACTTCAATTTACCAAGACATTCTTCATCGTTCCAAGCCTACACACAATCAAACACCACCAGTTAAGGCGTCACAGAGAGGGGAGTCTCCGTGTAACAATCTTCCGGCGTGAGAATAAGTAATCGGAATAAGAATGTAAAAGGTGTGAGGGAGAGCGAGTTTAGAGAGTATTTGCGTACGGAGAAATTAATCTCATTTACCTTATATTTATAGTATTGCATGATGTATGCATAATCGGTCATGTATGATGATGAAAGTTGAGTTTGTTACATAATTGGGTTCTACCCCTCATACAGTTGGAGGTGTGTTCCATCAAAGGTCAGGCTAGGAGATAATTGTGATATCTTAGATGTGAGACATGTGTCAATGTCTTATTATGAAACGGGTATTATTTGTATTTTTCAGGTCGGGGTTGTTTTCGGACGCCCTACCTCTACATGAATGATTAATAATTTCAATAAATTAGGATGTGTGGAATAAGAAATCAAACTAAGACTAAATGAAATCTTATAACATATTAGTAATTAGAAAAATAGATATCAAATGTTCAAAATAAAAGAACACAAAACTGAGAAGATAACCAAATCTAAAAACCGAATCCCTTTCTTTTCATCTGAGCAATAACTGCTTGATAACTAATTAGACAAGCTTTTATAAACAATGGCAACAAGGTTGTGGCCTCATGATTATGGATGTATGCCATGTGTAAGGTTAACATGTAAGAAACTTGAAGGTTCTTGTGTCTGCATATACAATAATATCGCTACTGTTTAGGCCATTTCGCTGATTATTAGGCTTTTACTTTAGTTAATTTTGGTAGGGTTCTTTTTTTTTCTTTTTTTTTTCAGTTTTTTTTGCTTTTGCTTCTTAAACATTTTTTCTTTTATTATCTAAATGAAGATTAAATAATTTAATTTTAGGTTTCTTTTACATTCCCTATTAATATTTTACTAAAAGTTTTAAAACTTATTAAATCTTTTATTTATTTTACCACATCAATGGCATCCTTATTTCAACATACGTTCCTACATTGAAGTTCTATCTTTTGGTTGTTCAAACATGCGATATGCTTATGTATACATATGCTTGCAAGCTGTTGTTTTATTTTTTGGTTGTACGAACGCAAAGTGATATATCTTCTATTACTTTTTTGTTAAAGCTAAAGTGCTCTTCATTTATTATATATAAATATTTAATTAATTTTCATTTATGTACATATATAGCTACTTGTATGTTTATATTATAACTTAATATATAAGAAAATGTATATTATTGAGTTAATTTTTATCGAGTAATGTATATTAATATTTATAATATGATAACATATATAAAACATAAAATAAAAATTAGTACATTTCCAATAAATATCAAGTTCCATAAAAATTTCAACCAAAGCAAGGTATATGTGAAATTCTATCTTGTTTATTTAACGAGCTTTAAAGATAAATTCAAGGTGTTTCAAATAGTCGATCTCACTTGAAGATTAATTTAACTAAGCATTTTAATAAAGGCTAGTTGGTTGCCCGGGCGTTGTCGCGGGTTGTTTGAGCTTTTATCTCCACAAACCGATTACTATTATTCTTACCTAACATGTTTGTGGTAATTACATGTACTAAAAATGCTACCTAGACTGCTACTATTTTACTAATATGACAATATAAATAAAAGAAATCATATTGTGCACACTTGCATTACTTAAATCCAGTTGCTATTAGGTACAACCAAAATAAATGTTTGATCCTTTGAGAACAATCAGTTTAATATAAGCAATCTCAAAAGGTTATTTCATATTAAAATATAAGCAATTCTTTTTTATTCAAACACTTTAATGAAATGAAATTACCAATAATATTAACGTCTGATATGTAAAAGTTAATTATTAATAGTAAATTTTCATTGTGAAGTAAGTTTCAAACAAATTAATATTTGAAAGCTAACAGATACGTAAAATTATTGCGAAAAATTGACTAGTCTGGTGACTCATGGCTTGAAAGCACAATAGTAGCATAAAGAGAGGACAGTTGGGTTTACGCATATGGTGTGTGAAGTGGTACTGCATATGATATACAGTCAATCCTTCTTTACCTCATTATGATGTCTATGCTGGCATGAACCATGCAGCAACCAATACCTACCACTACCCCTATCCCTATACCTCTACTCTCAATCACTATACCAGTCAACACAAACACCAAAAGTAAATAAAATTACCAATCTAGACATTTAATGAAATGAAATTACCAATATAACTATTAAAAAATAAAATGTATATAAAAAACACCAATAAAAACGCAACACGTGTTCGTTTCTCGTTATGTAGATAAGGAAGGTCCATAATTTCTCACCATAAAACTGATTGGATGAGGAAATCACCTATTTTCTCGCCGACATGACAATTTTTTGTTAATTTTTAGTTAGGTCCATTGATTTTACTTATAAACCTAACTTGAAGAAATCCGTTATCAGAGTATCTTTAGTGAGACCAAGGCTAAAATACCTAATACTATGCCATAAGAGATATACCCCTAGCCGTGAGCCCGTGAATGGGTAACATGGCTCAAGGTCTGGGAAACACCACTCTCCCCTCCCATGAGTAGTGATTTTGAGACCCATATTCACATTTTTTAACTGAAAAATCTAATTACTTAAGCTAAAATTGCTTCACCTGATTAATGTAGGACAACTAAAATGTATTTTAATTTTTTTATTATAACATATCATTAACAATTAAATTAATTTTTATTAAATAACTTGTAACAAAATATTTTTTTTAAGCTTATTGCTTCAAACGATCTGTTACTAACTGAAAATTAATACCGTTAGTTTGTAATTTGCGGTTCAAAATAATAATAATAATAAGAATAATACAGAGAGTGATGAAAGATGGTAAAGAAGAGTGGTGAAATGTACAAAGTAAAAGACGAGTGCAGGACCATCAATTTTCTAACTCTTCCTCTTTCCCCTTCACGTCTTGTTACTTTCACACACTCACACTCTCACTCTCTCACTCTCTCTCATACATACACATATACAAACACAAACACAAACACAAACACAAACATAAACACAAACCTTAGATAGAAAGAAAACCTAGTCTTCTACTTGCGTTCTTCTACTTAACCCCCAAATTCACTGTTTTCCGATCACTAGCGGCGGCACCACCGCCGGTGATGGTGGTGACACCATTAGCGCTTATACAATGCTTTCATTTCCTTTTCAATGGCGATGAACTCACCACTGCAATCTGCACTCACTCTCTTCCTTGTAATCACCTTCCATTTTCTCTCTGCTTTATTAACCTCCTCTAATTGCCTTCATTTGCATCACCATCACCCATCACCATCAACAACCCACATCATCAGGGTAATTATCACTAACCAGTTTCAACTTTACAACTCTTATCAACATTATTATTATTATTATTAATTGATTTGGGTCTTTTTTTTATTTATTTATTAGGGTTTACTGTATGAGGAGAAATTAACAAGACTGGGGTCAAGGCCACCGAGCTGTCACAACAAGTGCAACCTGTGCCACCCATGCATGGCGGTGCAGGTGCCCACGTTACCGGGTCACAACCGGGTCAACCCGGGGGCGAAGACGGTGGAGTACTATGATCAACCACCACCGTCTACCAGGTATTCTAATTATAAACCGCTTGGGTGGAAGTGCACATGCGGTGGTCACTTGTATAACCCTTAGTTTACTTTACTAATTTACTTCGCTGTTTCATTGATTGCCAGAATAATATATTTTTTTTTATTTATTTTTAGTTGAGTTGAGTTGAAGTATATAGTTATTTGTAACCTTGCCTTCTTTGATGATTTATGTGAGAGATTTATGGTTGGACTTTTTTTAAATATTGGTTTTGTTTAAATGAAATTTGATAATTGCTGATTAGTATTAGTAGTTAGATTTATGGTTGGACTTTATATGAGTTCAAGGAAGTATTGGGACCCCTTGAAATTGTTCTCTTGAACTCTAATAATGGTGGTGTTCAAATTGTTTTCCTTTCCAGATTCTTGTAATCTTGATTTTCGGTTGCAAACAAAGTGTAGGTAAGTTAATAGTTTCGAATACTACAACTAGTGTCTAAACATGGATTTCATCGACAACAAAGGTTATTAATCTTTAGTACCACAATCAACTGCCGGCTAAACCGTTTTGAGAACAAAGCAAACTAAAATACCAAGTGCCGGCTAAACCGTTTTTTAATCAATGTGAGGCTAGCTCATTTGGGAGAGTTTTTGTTTTTCTTAGAGGGGAGGTCATGTGTTTAAACTCAGACATAATGTGACATAATGTAACTTAAGAGTATGAGTAAAATAAATATTTTAGGTGGGAAAATAATTGGGGGAAGCATTGTGGGAATGTCATGTGTCTCACATTGTAAAGGATTATTAGTATAGATATATATTATATGGTGAATTTATTTTAATAAGTGATGAAAAACTAAGGGGCTGTTTGATTTGATTTTGATCCGGTCAAAATGTCTGACCCACTGACCCGGTCAGACATTTTGGCCGGTCAGTATGTTTGATTTGCACCCTTTCGCGTCTGACCCGGTCCGATACCACTGACCCATGCATATTTTTTCATTTACCCGATCAGTTTTGGAACACTTTCTTACCCGGTCACCACCTTCTGACCGAATAAGATATTTCAAACAGCCCTTAAAAAGGATAAGAAGATTTATTATCCATTAGATTTTTAGATTCAAGGGTTTAGAAATGGCACAATGATAAATAATTGAAGCTTTAAATAATACACCAAGAGTATTTTAGTTTTAATCACATTTTTAAGTTAAAACTTTTTTTTTTAAACACTCATAACTATTACATACAATATTATTTTTTTTTAAATTACGCCATAAAAATAAGCGTTTTTTATATTTAAAATATGTATGATGTTGATACATAATAAAATAAAATTTTCTTTCATGTTATTTCAGTTCATTGTGTAATATTAGCTTGTCATTGTGTAATATTCGTTTGATCATTATGTTTTATATTGTGTTCTAAAATAATAACTTTTAAATAACATAATACTTAAAATGTAATTTTTTTTATGTTTTTAGTTCATTGTATAATCTAGTAATCCACGACAAGCAGCTTATTGTGTCTATTGCTAATTATCGAGTCTAGTACTGATCATTGTGTTTAATGTTGACATTGTGTTATGCATTGTGTTTTCTTTAAATGACACATTTCCAAATAACAAAATGCTGAAAATATAATTTTTTTTACCTTTGTTAGTTCATTGTGTGATACTGATCAGATTATTGTGTAATCCTAGTCAAATAGCTCATTGTGTCTATTGTTAATCATCAAGTCTAATACTGGTTATGGTATTACCCATTGTGTCTAATATTGATCTTTTTGTTATTCATTAAGTTTTTTAAAATGATGATTTGTAATAACACAATACTAAAAAATATAATTTTTTAATGTTTCTAGTTCATTGTGTATTCCTCATTAGATAATTGTGTAATCCTTGTTAATTCAAAATACTACATAATGACCTGATGAGTTACACAATGAGTTAAAAAAAACAAGAAAAAAACTTTGTTTTTTTATATATCAACACTATACGCGTTTTAACGATAAAAGAATGTTTATTTTTATGGTGTAACTTATTATAAAAATAATGTCGTATGTAAAAGTTACGAGCGTTTAAAAAAAGGTGAAACTTGAGAAGGGGGAGTATTACTAATTTTTCCCTCAACCTAATTTTGATTAAAAAAAATACACGTGTCAACATCTTAATCATTCTTACAATTTTAAGTTTTGCAAATGAATGAAAGATGAGAGAATAAAATAAATCATTACATTCTATTGTCGTGTTTGGTTACCCTTTAAAATAAAATGAATAATTAGTTTGTTTTGTTTGTTAGGTAGGAAAAAATGAGGGAATAAAATGAAAAAGTGGTTGTGGTAGTGATTGTTCTCGGCGGCGGTGGCGGCCGGTGGGTGGCGGAGGCTGGTGACGATCGATCTTGGTGGCCGTGGTGGTTGTTTTGGTGGTGAGTGGGTGGTGTTTGTGACTAATAATAGAAGAAGGAAAGGAATGAAAAAAAAGAATGATGAATGGAACGAATTTAAAGGAATGAAATCAACTATGTAATGGTTCATTTTATTATTTTCACCAACCAAACATGTGTTTTTTTATTCACCCTTAATGGTTCATTCTATTCCGTCTATCATTCCTGCGTACCAAACGCTACCTTTCTATTTGAATTTTTCTCGTATATATATATATATATATATATATATTTGTTGTTTTATTGATATTTGTATGTTCATTAAGTTTTGCAAGTTTATTTAATTGTTTTAAGCATTACTTTTTGTTTTAAGACTACATATTTTTGGTGATTGATACGAATTTTCAAATGACCTTTTTTTATTCATTTAAGACTTCTAGCTCACCTTGTTTTTCTTTTTAAACAAAACGATTTGTACTTTTGATTTGACGTAGAACTCAACTGTTGAGCACACAGTGAGTACTGACCAAAATAAGTATTACTCAGATTGTATAACTCACAACTACAACTACTAATGTGACAACCACTCAACCCTTATTTATAACTATATCAATACTAAATAAATATCGAATTTTACAACCTAAACTCTCAAATTCCCAACACCAGTGACAAGTCTTGACTAAATTACAATTCAGCACATAATCACTCAACAAGTCTTGACTAAATTAGCGTCCAAATTAGCATAATAACACAATAACATAATTCTTTAATAGCACCAAACAGAAATCATCTAATTAGTCCTTTAAAAAAAGAAAAATCAAGTAAAGAGTTTCACCTAATTTGTCAATCAAGTAAATATTCAACAAAAATCAATAGAAATCAATTCACACAAATCAATTAAGTCGAAAGCCTTGAGAGAACTAGTTGAACACAAATCGACAACAAACAAAATGAGGTTGATGGAACAGAAATCAACGCAATTGTCACTCGGAATTTGGAAACCGGTGATCTCTAGAAATTCGTCAGCACTCCATTCCGAGAGTTGAGACTTGAGAAAGACCTTCAGACTTCTTCAGTCAGTTAGGTTTTTTATTTTATATTACATTATTTAATTTAATGTTATTATTTTTTTAAGTATTTCCGATATAAGTCAAAAAGGGAAGGAGTGGGCCTGTAATATGTATTTGGATCATGTGAAAGAAGCCCAGAATCATAAAAGAAACCTTTATGATTTATCTTTTGGGCCTAATCAAGTAAACATTAAGTTGGATAATAGTGAACTGATTCTACAATTCAACTTGGAAGAATAATCACAACTCAACTATGGGGCTGAATGGTTGGTCAGGAAGAAACGATGGTCCCATGGTAGAGAAGATAACGACATCGAGAAAAAAGAAAAGAATGGTGGGGGTGTTGTTTTTTACTTTTTAAGAGATGGAGTGAGTGGGTGGGTATTTGTATATTTTAAAAAACCTTAATGAAAGGAATAAACGTGTGTCCATTTCAACGGGTATTTCAAGGACCAAACATGATACGAAAGAGGGAAAACTAGACGGCATATGCATAATATTGCCCCAATTAAAGACATATCCCAACTCCTCCCTATCATTTTTCTAAAAGCATTTTTTTTAAAAAGAACTCCCTATCATTTTTAAAAGTATTACTAAAAAAACCATATCTTCTAAAACTTTTATTTATTTCAAAAAGTTTTCATATCAGCTTATCATATTTATCATTATTTGAATCAAATGTACTTGATTATTTTTATTTTTATTTTTTTTATTTGTCACTCACAATCATTTATAAAAAAATTTAAAATAATAGATATGAAGATAGACAATGACCCCTAAATATGATGGATCTTTAGTATGTTTCAGGCCATCTTAATATCTTGTCAACAAAGTTTCATTTTTTCTTTCACTCACTTTTTTTATTACCATCTTTCACTCAACTTTTCTTAGTTTTTTATTTTTCTTTTTTTCTTAATTAAATAAATAAAACTAATAGCGACTGTTTCCAATTTTCCCAAATAGAACACAAACATTATACTGACATTCGTAAACAAAAAAATTACATAATAATTAACTAAAAAAAACTCTAAAATCTAGAAAACGATCTAGAAGACATCAATTAAAAGACACTAGGTTCAAACTTCAAATTATCGAATCAAGAACGATTACAAGTTAGTGATGGTGGTAGTAAGTGTTTTTAGAGAGGACGAGAGAGAAAGAGAGAAAATTGGTATTTATATTTCCTCATAGGTGTCCCATTATTATTTAGAAGGTTATTTTGATAATTCACAGTAAATTAACAATATATTTTATTGGTGTTAGAGAGCTGGATTGAAATAACAAGAAAATGAAATGACAAGGATTGAAAAAAAAAAAAAAAAAAAAAAAGATTAAAAAGAGGGTTTGATCGAAACACATGGACAAAAACCATAGTTTGCTCTAAAAAAATAAGTATGGAAAGAAAAAAAGAAAATACTTAGCATGTTGATCCGCCTGTGGTCCTAGCTACATGTAGTCGGATATAATATACCACAAACAAGCACAACATAACACACCGGACTACCAAGGCCATTTATATTACAATGCTTCATTTTTAACCACACTACAATCATATTATATTGTGCAACAGCCAGTTTGTGGAAAGGAATGCATGATATAGAACTTAGGGAGCTCGAGGGAACGAGAGTGTACTTGGTGAGTCGATTCTGACAATATGTTCATCCTCACCACCCGACTCATCATCACTCGAATAATCCATTTCATGACCATCACTGACGCCTGGACGAGATTTGCTTCCCACATTCATATCCTTTCTCACTGTAGCAGACCCTTCTGATCTCACAGGTTTCAGGCTCCGGCTTTCTGTTGGTGGGACGCTTGGATAAGACTTGCTATGTGATGGCTTCTCAGCTGGTTTCGCTGCTCTGATTGGAGAAGTATGCGGGCTAAGTCGCTCGTTAGATATCTGATCAGTAGTCAAAATGATCCAGTCAGCCCTTGGAGGACAAAGAAACTTTCAAATGGCTTTATTTAAAAGATGAAGGATACTTCATACCATGCTGCCATACATGCTTAGTTGCATTGCTCGGGCAGAAAAGTTCTTTCCGCGGCGTTCAATCTCACCGGGATGCTGCCTAGACTTAAAAGATCCCTCTGGCCAACTCATTAGACCGCTATGTTCTCTGGTTGGGGAAGGGTTATCCCCGGGCCGCCCATGTGATATTAAAGAAGATGCCCTCCTCCGAAGGCTTCTGCTTCCTTCAAAACCACTAATCTCAAACATCATCACCCTTGTCCTTGTCTCAACTATGTATGAGGATGCTTGGTGACAAAAGCTTCCAGCTTATCATCAAAACCAATAATTGGTATTTAAGTAGATTTGACATATAATTATCATCATGAGAAAAAGCAAAAATATAATGAATGCCTCGATAGATTTGCTTTTTACCTGTTATTTCTGACACTCGGAAACTGCTATCAATGTAGGAAGAGAATAGTGCAGATGGAGCAGTGATAAGTTCCAAAGTACCCTGGGTTTTGATGAATCCTTCTAACAACAGACCAATCATATTCTGAGGTAACTCAAAACTTTCTCCACTTATATATGTCCTCATAGTTGATCTTTCTGCCACAAGAGATCTTAACTCATGCATCGTCATTTTCTCAAAGATTTGAGGAACCAACAGTTTTGAGAGTATGATTGAGCTTTCCTGTCAATACCATCTGAAATAGTATCATTCTTTCTTTATATAATAAACACAAAAATGATGACCATGGTATACAGGTCTAAAGGGAAAACATATTTATCCTTTTTTATGCCTAGTCTTACATACCAAACATATAACTTTTAGAATTATATCAGTTCCTTAATCTTAAACCCGTAAAAAGTATGTTTTCAGCTTACCTGCCACAAAAAGTCATCAACTGCAGCATCAGCTCCAAGCACCGACAGTATCTTTTCGGCTTCAATGAAGAAACCAAGAACCTCAGAATCGGTAATAATGTCACATATGTAACGTTTTCCGGTCAGTACCTCATATAAGCCCAAAGTACTTCCATGTGCAACTGTCGGATGCAATGAATACCTTTTCTTAATCTGCTTGCTATCCCACTGTCGAAAGATTAAAAAGTTGTAAAAAACGAACCAAAACTGACAAATGCTTCTTCACAAACTCTTTTAACTTGATACTGAAATTCTATCAATTACCTTGACCACACCATTAGAAATCAGCCAAACGCCATTTGCTTTGGATCCTTCTCTATAGAGAGTCATGCCACGTAGTTTCATTGTCTCCTTGGTGGAACCCACAAGTTTCTCACGCACAGCTGATGGAAGGGCTCCCAATAAAGGATTGGCACTAATCAGATCATGTGCTTTGGGAATCTTAACTAAAGGAGGATTTCTTAGAAGTTTCTTCAAGTCAGTCTGCATTACAATCAACATAATTTATTTGGACGATTAGACCACCCAGGCTAATATACAAGACACAGAATACCTGGACAGCATCATGAAGATGAACCAATTCTTTCTCCTCTAATAATCCAGACTTCTCGAGTTCTTGTACGTATTCAATTAGATGATTGAGCACCGAATAAGTTACTTGCCTTGTTTTCAAGACACGTAAAACCTAGAAAAACCATCATCATAAATATGAATATAGCTGCTCTTGTAAATATCAAGTCATATCACATATGGATGCAGGATGTAATCTGTGTTGCACTACAAGAGATAAATCTGTAAAAGTTATTGCAAGGATCTATTCGGGGAAGCAAATTCAAATAGTTGTATGTTCCATGCATGTTTAGAACAACATCTGTTTGCTGAACTGGATGATGTAACGTACCAGAACACTTATGTATGAAGAAATCTCTCTTGCTTTTGCATGGATATTTGTTGCAAGTGTAAGTTCAAAAGTTTGGGATGTCAGAATGAGTGTTTGTAATTTGAACTAACCTCTGGAAAAGTAGTGCGCACGTCCTCCAAGAACTTTTTTGCTTCCTCTCCTTCTGTCTCACTCTCAGTACTTATTTTGAAAGCAATTTCACTATCCCCTACAGTAAGAGTATAATAATCTTAGTACTTTTAGAAGCTTAATATTGACCATGAAGTAATATATTTCCTCATGGTTGCACAACCGGTAATTAGGGCCATAAAATTATCCAGTGTTACAGCAGCAGTGACAACCAGAGCACAAACACAATTTCGAAAGCTCGACATGCTGCTTAATCACATCTTATCAAACCAAACCAAACATGCCCAGTATAAATCCCAATTGTATAGTAGCGTCTGGGGTGGGGGATGGGGGGAGGATGAGAACAAGCCTTACCCTTATCCCAATGGGATAAAGTGGCTGCTCCTGAAGAGACCCCTAGCTCAAGAAAAGAAACACACATACAAAAGAGAACAGACGGCATGCACATAAGCAAAATACCAGTAAGGAAAATCAATCCACAATCAAACAAAGGCATACAATAATTGATCATAGACATGATAATAGACCAGGAAGATATACAATCAAGCAAATCTAAAAGACTAAGTTAGGTAGCGCTCGGAATAGCACCCCTAAGGCTAAAGGCACCCTAAATCTAAATGCTCATTACGACTAAAGGCAACATACAAATAAGGCCACACATACCAGTAAGGAATACTATCAACTAAAGGCACAACTAAGCCTAAAGACCACACATAGCGCGACCAAGTTGAAGATACGACTCCCCAGCGATCCCCCAGAACTATACGCCCTCGTAGTGATCCTTAGCCTTTATTTGATGCCTTCAAGAGCTCCTATAATCGATCATGTCCTCAGAGAGGTGCAAATCTACTAAATGATGTCTAATCTACTCATCCCATGTCAGTTTTGGTCTGCCTCTGCTCCGCCTCCCCTCCACCAAAAGGTTTTCTACTCTCTTCAATGGTGTTGTCACTTGTCTTCTCTGCACATGCCCAAATCATCTCAATGTCCCTTTCCTTATAGATGCGTGCCACCCCTAATCTGTCCCTAAATACTTCATTTTTAACCGGCACAACCTTGTACATCCACCTTAGCATCCTCATCTATGCCACCTCCAATTTCCATGCTTGCATCTTCTGGTTGGCCAGCAACAAGTCCAATATAACATAGCTCGGTTTTGGGCTCTCTAGTTAGTTGCTACGTATTCTTTTCTTAATGCTAGTGAATATGAAGAATAGCTTAGAATCATTACGTGCTTTTTTTTTCGGAAAAGTATGGGGAAGCCAAGAAAACCCTTTAAATTAAATGGGATTTCTCATGGCTGGAAAAGAAAATGGGGCTTGGGAAGGTAGCTTACAAGGATTTAATTATGCTCTTTTTCATAAATGGAGATGGAGGTTTGCTAATTGCCAAAAAGTACAGTTAAGACAAATCTACTATGCATACCCGAGGTTCTTATGTGTCTTAGAGGAAGGGTACTATATGGGGCACTATTATCTTTCATATGTTACTACTACAACGAGGTTGGATACACACTAAACAATTGTATGGACTGTCCTGCTACAGATATTGAATCTTAGCAACTTCCCCGTCTAGAGTCAAGATGGCCACTACTAACTAGACTACTTTACATGTTTAGGAGTAGACTTGGTTTGCAAGGCAACTCGCCTCACTAAGGTATAATCTTTAGTATTAACTCTATTGAAAGTATATGACCAAGTAAAAAACATTTAAAATCATTACTATTGAGATAAGATCCAAAGGGTTATATCATGAGTAAGGATCATATAAAAAATGCTTAATTATTTAAGTAGTCCGACCACAAAATGACAATGAGTTTAAATTAATCAATTGGGAAACAATTAAATCCATGTGTTTATTATAATTTTAGAAATAATAAAGTTTAATTATTAATTTATTTTGAACAATATATTATTTAAATAAGTTCTATTATTTATAGTTAGGAATACAAATTACCTCGCTTAAAAATATAAATGAAAATTCAGGTTCTTGGTGATCTCGGGCTGTGCGATTGAACTGGATAAGAATCCAGGTTCGGATTTCGTTTTCATTTTCAGTGTTTCCTGTATCCGGTCCATTGATCTCGTGGTGTCTCATTTTGGTTTAGTTGTTTCTTCTCGTATAAACTCTTAACTAAATCTATGGTTTTGTTTTGTTTTATTGTTTTCCAACTGGACTCCTAAAGGGTGATCTAAAGTTGGATCTAGGTTGGTTCGTACAAACGCTTCCACTATCATTAAAAAAATTTAATAACCAGTGTATGAAACCCAACAATGGTATTAGAGACGCTTTTGAAAAACCTTAAAACAATTAATGGTTAAAACCATTTAATAGCAATCAAGGTTTATTTTGCTAAAACTTTTGTTTGGCCAAAGATTATGTTTATGATTTATGGTTGTACTGTTTTTATGCAAATTAAATCCCTAGGCCCGTGGTTGTATATTTTGGTTGTCTAATTAAAGTTTAGTCTTGTATGTTTTGGCTGTTTTGGAAGCATGATTGTAATAGATTAAGATTTTTCAATTTATTGTAAAATGTAATTATAACTAGATCAAAACAAGACGAGATCTGGAAACTTAGGGATCAAGAAGCCTAGACGACATGGAGATTCAAAATGGAGATTTTGAAGCAAGTGGGAGCAATTCAAGATCAAGATTGTTTTTGGAATTTGTCTTTTGACCCGTTTGGTATTCTAATTGGCTCTAGCAATATCAAACAACTTTTGTAGCTTGATTTGTTATGTTTGTGGTTGTTTTATTATTTGCGTGGTTTATTTAAACTTAGGTTTTATATTTAAAATTTTAATAAAAGATCAAAACGTTTTTAAACAGTTTAAAACAAAACAACACAATTATACGACAAGGTATTAAAATTGAGACCCCACAAGAAAGCAATCCACTACCGAGTATTGTTTTTCTTTGGGGGTAATCTCGTGTCATGGAAGAGCAAGAAGCGGAATGTTGTATCTCGTTCAAGTACAGAATCAAAGTACAGAGCTATGGCACAAACCACTTGTGAACTTGTGTGACTTCATAACCTACTTGACAAGATTGAGTTTAGACAAACTAAACCAATGAATCTTTGGTGTTATAGCGAGGAAGCCATTCATATTGCAAATAACATAGTAATCATGAAAGAACCAAACACATAAAAGTTGATTGTCACTTCACTAGGGAAATGCTCCACAGCTTAAGGAGGGATGTTAGATTATACGGTTCTTATTTACTTATTTCATAATCTAGAATGTAACCCAATGGGCTTAAGGTTTAGCTCAGAATTCGTTCCCTTCTCTACATACACACTCTACTACGTTGTAAAATATACATGTTATACACAATATATTCATAATAATAATTTTAGTTATTCTATGATTACAATTAATAAGTTAGGTATGATTAACATTTAAGCTACAATTTGAGGAGTATTAAGTGTATATATTGTATTAGTGCATTAGCTATGTTTTATTCATTTATGGCAAGTGAGCCCAATATAGGTTTTCCTTGGGTTCTTTCCTATATATCTTATTTCCCCCCATTGTAATACATTCAGATAAGTCCATTCACTTTACACTTGTATCAAGATACACGGTCTATATTATAAGATATCCATAACCATACCCAGTATATCCCATCCATAGTAAGGCTAAAGATGGGGTTTGGGGAGGGTGAGATGTACACAAACCTTACCCCTATCCAAAGGGATGGAGAGGCTGCTTTTAGTGAGACCCTCGGCTCCAATAAGCACACTCACTCAGATTATCACACAATATGAAGCGAGCAAAATACCCAAACAAGATTCAATTTATGAGATTAAATTCACAAAAAGATGGAGCATAATTGTTACCTATAAAGTCATGTAGTTGCTGTCGTGCAATTCTATGGGCACGGAGAAAGGCAGCAGATATGTAACAAGCAGATTCCAACCTTTCAACAGTGAAGTAGGTTACAAGCTTGCGTGGAAATGTGGTTGTTTGCAGAAACTTATAATAATAAGGGAAATGAACATTAGCTTTCAGCCCATTCCAATCGCATAGTGGTTGTGACGACACTAAATCAAGTGCTTCATCCACGGATTGCATCAAAATGTTTGCTGTAAACTGGGTGATCCTACCTTCCTCTAGCATCACCCAATAAGCAGCTTGCACACCTAACATCATTGAACATAATCTAGAATTTACAAAAGAATAAATAAAATCTCAACATCAAATCACTCTCATTTAACAACCTCCCAGTCTGTTTAGGGAATCACATCGCTGGCCTTACAACTATGCTAATACCATGATGAAGCCTGGAAGTTAACATACATAAACCCTAATACCAGATGACAAGAAGCTTTATTCAGTAGTAGCTTACAATATAATGAAAGTTCAATTAACATAATACAAGAAAAAAAAAATCCAGACAATTCTTTAAACATCAACTCTATTGTTCCGGTTATCATTTTGGGACATCGGGTTTCCGTGACAAAAACCATCCCGACGTTATTTTCTCGAGTTAGGAGCAAAAAGATATTAAAAAGTAAGGCGAGAAAGAAATGAAAAAAATATATTTCTTGTTTTCAAATTTTAAAGAAAGAAGACATCTACAAATATTTGCTTGTGTAGAGAAACGGAAAGAAAACTAACAATTTACCAATATACCCTTGAAGTATAAAACATGTTAGGTTAATTAAGGGATTATTGGTAAGTAAATAAAAATATTTTGTTAACCTTACCTTTCCAAATCTTCCCACATTTGGTAGACCAAACTACCCAAAACTGTCCTTTTTCTTTTTTTCTTCTCTCAAAATAATTCGTGAATAGAAATTTGTTTGATGAACTTGACTCAAAAATCATGACTCAGGCTGATTACTCTAGAGGCCAAAACTTAATGTAAGCTTGGATTAACTGCTACATGAACTTGACTAAAAAACATGTGGAATTAGATAAGGAATGCACATTATTAAAACATAAAATGACCTACCATTTAAAAAGCGTATACGTATATCAGATAGATGCATGTGCTCCACATCCCTGACGTTGTCATTCTCTGATACAGTATGAGGGTGGATACGCTCTCCTTCGGAGTCATGCAAACATGAGATATATTTCTTGACAGTAGGCCAATCAGCAGGTCCTAACTCCTCATCATCTACAAGATCACCAAAAGCCTCCAGCGCTT
The DNA here is from genome assembly GCA_025506415.1 of Flaveria robusta. Taxonomy (NCBI): domain Eukaryota; kingdom Viridiplantae; phylum Streptophyta; class Magnoliopsida; order Asterales; family Asteraceae; genus Flaveria; species Flaveria robusta. The sequence continues at coordinate 16,216,628 of CM046469.1, read as the reverse complement.
TGCTCATCATTTCATACTTGGTGTACTCCAGTATACGCCTCTACCACAAAGATAAAAAAACACTTAGTTATAGAAACCCTTGTTCGGATGTTGAAATAAAGACCAACAATTTTGAACCAATTTGAACTTGGACCCCAGCAATTATTGGAGATTCATTTGATGCATGACGTTCAGTTCAATAACACAAACTTCACAAGCTATATAAGACCTTTTTTAATTAATTGTATTCAATTTTTCATAATAGAAGAGCATCCATAAAGGAAGGGTCAAGAAACAGGAACAAGGGCTAGGAGAAATGGAGGTTTGGACTTTAGAAGTGTTTGGAGTGAAAAATATTCAATATCAAGGATTTTGGGTTCTAAATGACTATTATTTACAATATGCATATCATGCATGCAGTTTTCTAAGCATATTTTGACCAACCTGCAAATTGGAAAGAACTTATTATTATCAAACACGTCAATAGCTTCCATATTAACGAATATTCGCCAATAAAATTTAGAGAAAGATTTGTATTAGTAGACACAACATGTGATAGGCAGGTCACAGTATTAGGTTCAAACTGTTGGATACTGAATTAGCTTTTCAGGAACAAAACCAAAGCTTAATAAGCATCGTCTGTCTTCATATGTGGTTAATAAAACACCTTTGCTGCTGACAGCTTATCCATTTGTAGCATCCGCAAAACAAACTGGGTAGTTGATCCATTGACAATAAGTGTTAGAAACACAATTCCACCAGTGAAGAACACAAACTGCACAAGTGAGGAAACAATGAGATAGGCTATACGAGTATAATGTTAAAATCAACGTGTGTTTCCTGTATAGTATTTATTTGAGAAAGTTAAACATAGCACCAGGGATATTGCAATGCCAAGAGCTAAAGAAGAGTACCAGGGTTCCTGTTTCGCGAGTTATGTATGATGATGTGTCACTAGATTGCTGAAAGAACATCAATAGATTATTTAGTAAAAACAAGGGATGGGGCAATTCAGGGTCCATATCAATAATTTTTCTACAAGTAATCAAGGATAACCTGCCTTAACCGACAAAGAAAGAGACAACGCCACAGCACCTCTCAAACCAGACCAAACAAGTACAATAGCTTCTTTCCAATCCAAGCCATAACCAAAATAACTCAGCAAGGGGTACAGTGATCCAACAACTATGGCTCTTGAGAGTTGTAGCAGAACGTATAGGAGGATGAGGTATCCCCACACATTTTCTGCAATAGATAATTAAAATATGGTCATGCCCAAGGAGAATACAATAACAATTGAATGAAATTTTACATGGATACACAAATAACTAGAAGAAATAATGGACTAATCTTGACAAGTTTAATAGTTAAAGGGTTATTTAGTCATTATGTTAAAGTTAATATTTAATTTTGTTGTGTCAGCCAGAACAAGCGGTTAATAGTAAAAAGGGTTGTTTTCATTTGTTGGGAATCACAAGTAGAAAATGATATTCCTTATAAAAAGAGCCCCGGACACCACAAAAAACAAGTATACCTGACTAATAAACGAAACTCCATACCAAGTAGTAATTATGCACTTGTGATTTATACCCCAAATCAGACCACTTTTAGATTATATAGCATTTTTCATTTATGCATATCTAAGTTCTTTAACCCTGTCTATGATTATCTTCTACACAAACATCGTGTTATGCTCATAAATTTCAATCACTATATACTTTTCAATACAAGAAAAGGACCTGATTCCCAAACTCGTTCCAACACTAATTCAACTATTCTCCCAATCTCCATGTCTTTTGCCAACCTATTAAGTATTAGAGGATATAATATATATCCGCAGATTCTATTTTGATTTATATTATTATTGATAATTATCTTTTGTATATTTGTATTTTATTAGAAGATATCCCTTCCAATATTAAAGGGAATCAGTTAGGGGTTTGTATCTTCTGCCTTCCGCCGTGACAGGTTCTTCTGCCTTCGGTGACAGGTTCTTCTGCTGCCCGCCGTGACCAACAGCCACCCCGGGCCAACCGACAGCCTAATCGCTGCCCAAACCACCGTGGCCAACAGCAGGCCTCGGCAAACAACAGTAGCAGCCCTGGCAGATCTCGCAACCAGCCCCAATCAGCCCGGTTTAACATTCTGATTAGGCGCAATTTTTAGCCAGGCTTTGCTCCTCCTTACTGGGCACCCTGGTGGGCCTCGGCACCTCCCTGCCCCTACCTGACACAGCAGGGGTGGTCCTCTCCCACCTGGCCATAGAATGCCCGTCAAACAGCCGCTCCACCAGCTCAGTTCCACCTCCAGATCAGGCCGAGGCGGAATATCAAGGTATCGCTAACACAATTGCTGAAACGACCTGGCTAAGGAATCTATTGTTTGAACTCCATCTCCCACTTAAACAGGCCATGGTCGTCTATTGTGATAATGTCTTAGCTGTCTACTTAACCCAAAACCCGGTTCACATTAGCGTACTAAACACATAAAGATTGACATCCACTTTGTAAGAGAACGGGTACGCATGGGTTCTATTTGTGTTTTGCATGTCCCAGCTGATTATCAATATGCCGACATTTTCACCAAGGGACTGCCGCGACACCTATGAACGTTTTTGGTCCAGTCTTTGCATCCGTCCGGCTACAGCTACGACTGAGGGGGCATATTAGCGGATATAATATATATCCGCAGATTGTATTTTGATTTATATTATAATTGATAATTATCTTTTGTATATTTGTATTTTATTAGAAGATATCCCTTCCAATATTAAAGGGAATCGGTTAGCGCTTTTCATCTTATATATGTATCTAACCTAATAATCCTTTACATGTGGTGCCACATGTCATTCCCACAAGCCCTTTCATATTAGTTTTCCCGCCCAAACTATTTATTTCATTTTAAAAAGTCAAATAACTAATTCTCAATTTTTTCTCTTTATCTCTCTATATTATAAATCCATATCCTTTTTTTAATCATTAACTTCTAAAAAAACATTTTTCATTAAATAAAAACTAAGTACTTTTGATTAAAAAAATACTTTTTTAAAAGCAAAATTGTCTAAAACTATGATTTTTTTCTAAAACAGCGAAACCTTTTTAAATTATGAAATATTTTAAAATCAATTTTTTTTAAAAATAAAAGTTTTACATAAAATTATTTTTTACAAAACAAGCCCATAGTTTTTAAAAAGTGAGATATTGATAAACAAAACGAAATTTTTTCAAAGCAATAAATTTTTAAAACGAAAGTTTTAAGAATATTAAAAGTGTTTTATCAGCTAATCAAAGTACCTTTATATTTGACGTTTTACAGTTCCTAACTCTTCGTTAATAAATATTTAGTATTTTTTCTTATTTAACTCGTGTAATACACGGGGTTATAACCTAGTGTGTGTGTGTGGTGGTGTGTGTATATATATATATATATATATATATATATATATATATAATATATATATATATTATATATATATCGGTTTATTGTTTATGAAAGATCATTTATTCATTGAAGAATTACATTAAGATCAATAAGTGGAATGCAAAAGCATAAACAAGTTCTTGTAGTGTACTAACCTACTAAAATTTATTATGTTAACCAATCAGTCAGGCTCACTTATTGACATGGGAGTCCACTCCAAATACCATGCCAATGGAGGGTACGTAAGTATATGGTGGTATAGTAATATTAATGGAATGATAGCGGCTCAATGATCAGCACCGATAAAAATTCAACAGGACGAATATGGAGATTTTAACAAAGTAAAATCCAAAGAAGACTCTTGAGCGCGAGCAATTGAAATTTCTTTCTTGAGTTTTCTTTTTTCTTTTCTGAATCAGGATTTGAGAAATATAAGCTGTTGTTCAGCAAATGCATCTTAATTAGAGGACTACATGTCAACAAAAACTGATAAAAATACAATCAGTGAACAAAAGGGGGAATATAAGTTTCTGGGCTAGGATAATAGCAAAGAAAGCGTAAAGGCAGAGAGAAGATAACAGTTTCAAAAAAGGATGGCCTTAATACTTTCACTTTCTTACTTTTTATTCATATTATCAAGGTTTTTTTCTTTTCACTGGTTCTTGGTGGTGTACTGTAATTCTGGGTTATAGTCCCTTTCAAGTATATATAACAGCTTATGCAGTTTAGAAATGCTGGCATCTCATTGTAAAACTGTGTGTTTAAGATAAAAACTGCATCCAAAGTCTAAAACATATATACATAACGTTCTATTGTGCATTTGATGGTACTCCTTAAGCTTACATTATATTATAACAGAATCATTGGCCATGATAACTCTTGATGATCATGTTCCTCTTAAGTTAATGAATATGCAAGCATGTGTGACATGTAGGAGAGTGTTTATTTTTTTCATTGTATAAGAGAAGAAAAAGGAGAAATTAGCAAGATAGAAGAGAGCTTACCCTCATGTTTAAGAATATTATCACCTCCTAGTATACCTTCAGCTATCACTACTCCACTGCAAAATAAGAGAAACAGAACTAATAAATTTAATTTTTCTCATAGTCTAATGATCAACCATGACATTGCTGCCTTATGAACTTTTCACTAAAAATAATGAAATACAGGAAGTTTTCTTTTAGGAACACAAACCTCAAGATGAAGATAAGTGTATTGGCGATATAAGCCACCATTTCCCTGCAGTTTAAAATGAACAAGGGCTGAAAGAGTATTACAAAGAAATTTTATTTCAATGCATGTTGGAAGAAGACAATAAACAGTAGTAAACAGCTAGAACATATATTAGAGGTCTTGGTCAAACTGAACCAAGAAGGTGATTATATATTGATTGTTCGTATATCTTATATAGAGTACTAGGTTAGAAACCCCGTGTAATACATGGGTTGCTTAAATTTAAGGCTATACTCTTAGTAATAAAGATTTTCATATTAAGTATTTATTTTATAATATAAATTCTTTATAAAGATAATTATAGAAATCATTTAATAGTAGAGAGACAAAAAACAAAAAATTATAAAAACAATTAATGAAAATTAGTATAATTAGTAGGAGAGAGAGAGAGACGGGAAAAAATAATTGAGGAGGCATGAGAGAGTGACACGTGTCACTTAGGGTTCTTATTTATTAGTATAGAGATATATGGAGTATATATATGTACAATACTACACATAGATACTTTCTAAACTATAATAATTACATAACTAGTCTAATATTTCCTTGAACAACGTGTAGCTTGAAATGTAAAGAAATTATTTTTGGTTTAAGAAACCTCCGCTACCAGATGGTGTCGGTGGTGAAAGAAGGCGTCGGCGGTGAATGAAGGCGAAAAGTGACGCAAGAAGATGGATTTAGGCCAGTTTGTCTGACTAGAGTGAAGTTGCACGCGACGACAGTAGAAGTACTCGCAAAAACAGGAAACTAGCTGGAAGTCAAATTTCTGGCGAGCGTTTCAGCGCAGGTTTTGTGCATCATGACTTTATGGTGGGGCTCTTCATGAGAGACATGCATTGTAAGATGCAGTATATTCATGTTACAACTCTTACCGGGACTGCTCGCATTTTATCATAAGCTTATGATTTGGTTTTTAATGCAGCAAGAATGGAAAACAATTCTTAATTGCTGGCACAAAAAATAAGATGATTACATGGCATTAGCTTCAATAAGGGCACCGTATCATTATGTTGTTGTTGAGGCGGAGCCTTGATCAAGGCAACCGATCCAAAAGTGGCGGGCGACCCTAGTGAGTTTTGGGATAATTTTAGCAAGTTACCTAAAATATAATTTCTTGACCGAAAAGGTTTGTACCCTAATCTGTGTATTATAAATTCATGTGCTGTATTTGTAATTCTGTGAGCACCTGAATAATAAAATCCTAGTTATAGCAAAGTGAACGTAGATCATATCAATCGAAACATTTTAAATCTCGTACGTTACATTTTTACTTTATGTTGGTGTTCGTGTGCGATACCTAACAGTTGCCGAATACGGTTTATGAGAACACAGTGACTCTACTAGCATTAGTGAGGGCTACTTGTGGTTGCGGCTAAGGTTTCCAGGGGATATTTGTGAGTAATTGTTGTGAGCGGCATGTGGCGGCGGCGGCAAAGGTTTAGCAGAGCAGTTATGTGTTCTAGTTTAATAAGGACTAGTAAGTGGTTAGCAGGAAGGGTTATTAGAAATAACAAGTCAAATTACACATATTTAATAAATGATCAGTATAAATGGTGAAGCTATGTACCATAGATGATTGTTATATGTATGACAATCATCTTCTTCCCTAATAACTTTCTTCACTCGAATTCTTTTTTCCTTGGCAATTAGTTGGTGTTGTTCATTACTTAACTCCTCAAGTTGTAAGAACTTGGTGCTTGGCCATTAAATCTTCTATTCCAAACACTTCCATATTCATTTTCTTTAGAAATGCACGCATCAGTAGTATCAAAGCTCGCAATCCTCATGTCTTCATCCAGTGGCGGAGCTTGAACCAAAGCTTTGGGGGGGGGGGGGGGGGGGGGGGGGGGGGGGGGGCGAAGGTAAACTATTTTAGGGGGGGCGGACTCTATATTTATTAAAAAATTTCCACTACAGGACCGAAAATTTACACTATCGAGCCGAAAATTTACACTACTGACGAAAAAAAGAGGGCCCCCCCGGCCCCAAAGAAGCTTCGCCCCTGTCTTTATCAATTTGATCAAACAAGAATGATGAATCACAACAAAGTAGTAAAGTCACGCAAATCTAATGATATTTAACACGTTCATATCGTTAGAACTCATGGAAGCAACCAAGGCACAGAGGTAAGGGTTAAATCTCTTTAGATGATGTTTAGGCTTCAATGCAATAGTCAACAACAACAAATAAAATCTCATAGTGGATAAGCTTGCCCGAAGAATGTCCGAAATCTATAATTAGAGTGATTCACAATATGTGATAGGTTCACTTGACGAGTAATGCAAATGACTCGGGCAAACTGTGATTAAACATATTCTTCAACACCAAAATAGTTCTCTTATCATCAATAATAATAAGGGAGAATTTGGATCACGATATGCTACAAGGCTAACTAAAGTTAACTTTGCCCACAAGGTGTTTGAAACACAAGTGGCATTAAACACAAGGAAAATAGTAATCTGTCAAGCATCAACATGAAGATTTGGTGAGTTATTTGATGATTCCATGTTTGAGAAAAAAAAAATAAAAGAGATTGGTATAGTAAGAGTTCAATCATTTATTAGCAGTGTATATAGTAGGATTTATTATATATAGCTCGTGGACCAGAGATAGGCTTTTATAAGTTTTCTATCTTGTATATATTGAGAGTTCCTTCTCCATGTTATTATATTCAAATTTTTTGTTCACTTCACATCGTATCTGAGCAAAGGCTCTCGATACAATGTAAAGTGAACAAATATAATTGCTTTTGTCCCAAAATCTGAATAAATATAACTGAACTCTTTTACCATACCAAACTCTTTTAGTTTTTCTTTTCTCAATACAATGCAAAGTGTACAAATAGAATTTAGTAGTTTAGTTCAATTTGCGTGTTTTCTCTTTTCATTCGTTTATATTATAGGTTTTCTTACCATATATCGATGAACTCTGAAGAGAATTAAAGGTTTGTAACAAATGTATAACAAGAATTTCGGAATACAAAATGGATTCAGGCAACGGATGTAGTTGGACTCTCATGTCGATACAATCAAATCATGTGGAAATACTAAGATTGGAAGAGTGAACGAAATTGAAACCTAAAGGGAGGGCGTCAGCAACTATTGAAAAGACTAACGAAGAGGAACCACCACCCAATGGTGCTTTTACGAAAGTAAGAAACTGAAACCTAAAAGGAGGGTGTCAGCATAAATGTACGAAACTGAAACCTAAAGAGAGGGTGTCAGCATAAATAGAATTACATCTAAAGTTGTTGAAGATGTTGACAAGGTTGAAAGAGATTCAAAACACTATTACTGGTACGTTGTAGAAATAAGAAAAGTGTTCAGTGGAGTACAGTGGTGGCTAAGGTTTAGGATTACAAGTTGTTTCTACTAGAGTTTGGTGAGAGAGGCATGTGGTTAGAGGGCTAAGTTTCCAGCAACTGTTGCGGTTGCAAATTGTATGTGGCGGCTAGGGTTTAGAAGTGCAATCCGCGTCTCATCAATGTTGGTGAGAGTGTGAGATGTGGCGTGTGGTGGCAACTAGGGTTTAGTAATTCGTAGCAAATTAGATATAATACTTAACTACCAAACTGAAACATGAACTTGATTATGTGTAACAGGGTTACACAAGGCCTCTATATATAGTATAATAATACACATAGATAACTTTTAAATTATGATAATTACATAACAAATGTAATAGTTCATAAGTTGTTGGTTTTGGTACTTCTGCATAGCCTTTAGCACTATGTTTAAGAAGGAAGTACTCTTTTTTGTATAAGAAGATTATCATTTTATTGGTACTTGCTGCAACTATTATTTTTTCTTGATTCAACTGTAAAGATAATAAGATGAGTGAATGAAAGATTTTGTCAAAATTTATTAGATTTTAGTGATTTGCGACCCTTAAAACTAAATCAAAGAGCTCCGAAATCAACAATTAAATTTCTTAGAAATGCATTATAAATTTGATGATGACATCTTTTGTTTTCCTTTCGAGTTCATTCTCATCATGATAACAAGAAAAGAAAGGAAAGAATACCAGAAATGATGCAAACTTTGTTGCCCTTCACCTTTGAAAGCTGTTCTAGCAACTGCAGCATAGAACCTGCTCAAGATTTTTGCCCAATCAGATTAGTATATTTTCAGTGTATGATGGACTATTGAAGCATTTGAACTTACATTCCCAACGTCATCACTGTTAATACTCCAGAGATATCGACACCTTCTTGAGACTATCACAAGGGAAACAAAAATTAGCTTTATACAAAATGCATGGAAAGAACTAAACACTTCTTCCAACACATACATTCTTAAGACATTCTATTAGACGAAAGTATACTTAATCTAACATACGCTAGATAGTATTCATGCGTGATATTAGAAAACTCCTTCCCAAAGATAGAAGTCCTAAATAGTAGGTATCAATTTAAGCTCCTAAATTCTCATCAATGCAAGCTCATAAGGCTGTACATATCACAAATCCAACCTTCTATTGCAGTCATAATCCTCGAGCAAACAATTCCTCTTGCTCCCCTAGTGGATCTAGTATCAATGATCTTAACATTAAATACACCATCATATAATCTGATAGAAAAACCAATACAAATTTTGTTGACAACTTGCATGCACAAATACCAGCCGCTTGCCACGTCCATCAACAATTTACTTCCAGGAGAATGCATGGCATGCAAAGTATACAAGTACCATATGTAGCTTTGTGAGTTTAAAAGGTAGCATACCGTGAAGTAAGCCAGGTAGCTCACAGCAAGAGTCAGCGTAATTTCTATCACTGTATCGTTGAAAATAAATCCAAGCCACAAATAAGACACCAGGCCAAATGCAATACCCATTCCTACACTGGACCAAGGAAATAATTTTATTAAACCAACTATAACAACCATATTACAATTCACTAATTGAGGATAAAACACTTACGCTCCAAGAGATACTTGTGATAAGAACTTGATGATGGTACCCCATTTGAAAGTTGACCCGTTTACCATTCGGAAAAAAAGTGTATACACAACAATTGCCGTCCTGAATGTAACAGAATTACAACTTAATTACCATGTCACAGAAACTTTTATAACATGTTTTCCAATAAAATAATAACATATCTTGAATAAGATGCTCAAACAGTCACAGAAAATTGATACCCATCATTCATCAAGGACTCTCCTTCGATAATAGTACTGAGTTTTTTGCTTGCACCAAGCTCTTTTAACAAAGCAACCACAGCAACAGGATCAGTAGCACTTAAAAGTCCTCCAAGCAGCAATGATGTTTTCCAACTCCAGTTATATGGAAAAATTATCTGCAGTTAAGCATTTTAGATATTATTAGGAAACATATGCTAAACAGAAAAACCCAAAAAGGCACGTCTAAGCAAACCTTCAATGCTGCGCCAAGAATGAATGTGGATATTAGAACCCCAGGCCCAGCAAGAATTATCATTTGTGCTATACATTTCTGCAATGAGAGGATGGTGGAGTCTTTTTCTATTCAGTGAAAACAATAATTTTACAATAAGTAACTAATAATACATTTTTACAGTTATCCCCATGCCTTCTGCAGAGTCGCAGAGAGCTCCTTCCGTAACTTGAAGTTGCAAGAAGAAGGGAGTACACTGAAACTCAAATATCATAGTGTCTAGTAAGAACATGAAGTCGAGAACTCAACCTTTATTTGGTGCACCTCCATTGAAAATGAACTTTCGAAAAGAAGAGCAGGGAGAAAAACAGCTAATAGAAGATCAGGATCAATATTTGCCCCTACACATAAACCATATATGCAACTTAAAAGGAAAACAAAAGGTTGTGCATAGTGTCCAGTTTATCTTTAAAAAGGTATTTAACTTACAGATCCGAATTCCATCACCAACCTTTCCTAATCGATGGCTTGTTCCATATTCTGCAGAATGAAGACATTTTTTACTTAGAAAAAAACAATAATAGAGAAATATTTTGTAGCGCCAACATCAACAGATGGCACGTTTTCAAGGCTCTAGGGCAACACTTGTATGTTGCCCATCAAATTATCCACGTTCATCAATCGGCTAGCTGCAAAAGTTTCATCCTCTCACAGGGACCAAACCACAATAGTAATTCCCTGCTTCCAACAATATATTGAAACAATAACTTGTAACTTGTATTGGAAGTTCATCGACTCCAAAGTTGTCAGTTTCAACTTTCTGTAAGGAACATTATAACCTGGTGAACTTTTCATATATGTTGAAATGTGTCCCCTTAAATTCAACAAGCACATGTGTATAAAATACAATTTCCAAGACTAGAACAAATTAGAATAGCATGTATATTCTGTGCTCAAATTCATATTTCACTTCTCTTTTAAATGCCAATGCTACATAATTAATTTGTTCCTTGAATTGAGAAATCACATTGACTCAAAATCTGTTCTTTGTTAGTTCAATATATGATTTCTATTTACTTCAAGGTGGGAGTATATGCTTGTCAAGGATGTGTACAAGGCTATCCCCAATAATGTTTAAGTCATGACCTTCTAGTAAATACTTGCCCGGAACACACTGGAAGATATCTGAGGGTTATTTTGTATGTGCGCCTCATCGGGCTGAGGGGGTCAGAAAAGTTGCGCCTCAGGGGCGCCTCAAGGGGTTTAATGTTTGTTTTTGATGTTTTAGACTTTTTGTGTCAATTTTAAACATTTCACGTTTTTTAATGTGTGTTTTTGATGTTTTTGATGAATCTGATGATGAAATTAGTTTGTATTTTATTTTTTATAAGATATATAATTTTTTATTTTATTTTTAAATTCCACCTCGGGCTTACGCCTCGGTTCGCCTCGAGGCTCGATTCCGTACTTTTAAACCTTGCTATGCTGATGAGTATGAAAAAAAGGAAAAAACTGTGCGCTTTACACAAAAGTTAAGAGAATAGTTCTTAGGACTAATAATTCTTGTTACTTTGTGGTTAGAAAACATTTGAAATAATGTTCTTGTACTCACCGACATGGAAAGAACATTGCTCATATTCGAGCAGTGGCAGCATACCTAAAACTACCAACAAAGATGTATGCATTTAAAATAGCCAACTGGTGTCTAGAGCATTTTGAGCCACAGAGAAGCTGAAATTATACGGCAATTCATCCTCCTAAAAAGAAATCAGTCACCTAAAACTAATACCAATTACAATGTTATTTTTATCTTCAAAATTCAAATGGTAGGACTTTTATCTCATATACTGCTTAATAATTCCACTTCTATTTTCGGTCAAAAAAAGAACTGTAGCTGAAAAGCAGGAAAAGTATATTGCATTCCCACCCATTCCACTTGATTGGTATTACATCATAGGTATAGAAACTGGCAACCTTTAATAAGCCTAGAGACAACTCTACCTTTGGTTCAACTTACACTAGTAAAATCCCTCTTTATTTCATTGGAATCCGATTCTCATTCACATAGATTGCTTGTTCCCTTTCATGTGCCCCACTTCACTTTAATTAGGTTAATCATGATTTATTTAGAACTGTATATCACTTCAAACCACAAATTAAAGCCAAGGAAAGAACATACTAATATAATATAGCTTAAAAAGTCAATTTCATCGTTTCCTACAGAATTAAAAGGTCAAAATTGAACTCAAATTGTGTTCTACACTTCTACCGCATAATCAAATGACATTATTAACAACTAACAAGTTACACATACCTATTGATCCCATGCCGATGCCGAGAACGAGCAGAGCAACTGTATACGGCACTCGAGTTCCCCTCAATACATGCCTCGATGCGATCCCCAACACCAATGATATCCCCACGAACAACACCGCGTCCGTCGGATTTGATGATTCACCCTCCTCCACCGCCATTACCACGTTTGACCACCGTTCATCGGCCACCGATGCCATTGCCAACACCAATTGCACTAATATGCACACAATCACAGTGGATTGGAGACGAAAAACCTCGAGATCAGGAGAAAACTGAAGGAGATTGAAGAATCGTTAGATGATATAGTTCACTTGCGATCGAATAAGACAAATCGGCTAATTTGCGTGATGAATTTGAAGTCTGTTGAAGAATTTACTTTTGTAGTCAAACTTGGTGGTGTTACCGTCACTTCTTCCAGCAGGAACAGTGTTAGTGGATTCACAAGATTTACGAACCAATTATTTATAATTAAGTGCGCATCAACCCGTAATGATGATAATAAATTTTAAACACATAAGGTATTGTTTATCTGCTCCCCAAAAAAGAATACATATTGTTTATAATTAGATGTACATCAATGATAATAAATAATTATTACATCGTACCAAACCAAATAGTAATACAATACAAAATGGGAGATCGAGATTTGTTTAAATAATCAAAACAATTTACTAAAATATAACAAGTGTCTTGTAAAGGTTTTTAGTATTATGAACTTTTGGTATGGTCATTAGAAGCGTCTTAAAAACTATCTTAATATTAAAGAGAATGGTACTTTTTATTTTTACACTTACATTGAAATACTTTAAAACCTTACAATGTTAATATTGTCATTAGATGGTTAGTTTGAATCGGGTTCACGCTCGTGTTCATGAGCTTGGCCACCAACCTGGCAACCTGATAGGCTTATCATGGTGATCGTGTGATAATAATTCAATGTTTAATTAAACTAATTACGTGATTTTACATCGTTGTTATTATGGAATGAGTTTACTTTAGTTGTGTTTTGTTCTTAGGTGTTTAAAGCCTAAACAAGCTTAATTGGATGCAAAAGAAGAAAAACACAAAACTACAAGGACTGAAGATGTAAATATCAAAAGTTACGAAAAAGGCACAACTTGAGATGTACCGGCGTATGGGCGGCATATCAGTGGGTGTATTTGGAAAGTTACAAAAAGTTGGGCGTATGAGGCGGTGTATCATATGCCGGTGGGCGTATGATACGTCGGTGGCCTAACAGCATCCGGATTTTGTGGATTTTCAAGCTTATTTAAACTAAATCAGCCCCAATTAAAAAGAGGACTTCTTCTAGACGAAAAGTGACAAACTTTAGGCAATTTTTAGTGTTCCAAGGCTCCCCAAATCATCCACAAACATTTTACAATTCAAGATTAAAGGCATAATCATGATGATGTGTGGCTAGTTTGCTTTGTAATCACTTTCAGGTAAATCATTCTTGTTAAGAAAGACTATTGGTATGTTTTCATTAGGGTATTATGATGAACATTGAATTATTTAATGCAATTAACTTTTGGTTGATTTAAACGGTTTTCTTATAAATAAAGTTGTGTGCTTGATTATCAGTTTCTGGTTTTCTTGTATCGTTAACTCATTAAGACTAGTAGACAACTTGATATAGGTAAATTGTTAATATTATGAACGAACGAGTCTTGAAAGATTGTTTCTTTGTTATCATTTTAATTAAAAGTTAAGATCTTGAAGTATTGTTTGTGCAAATCCTAACAAAACATGTTAATTGTTAATCTTGCGGAATTGAAAAACCGAAAGTGATTATCTTTCCATTAATCAGTAAATTTGTTTCAAAGTTCCTTGCTTTCTACAATAGTATTCTACAAATCATTCAAATTTCGATTTTTATTTCTAAAGTTTGTGTCTTTAATTTAATCGAGTTTTGTTTGTTAAACACTTTCTACATATTCCGTGTGGAGACGACCTTACTTACCCTTGCACAATAAAGGTAGCTAAGACCGGTTATTTAACTTTTTTTGATCGAATCTCGACAACCAGATCACATAGGTACACATGCCGGTGTATGTGAAGTACCCAAAGTACCCGATCAAGGCAACCGAGGGGCACTCCGAGTGGCCTAATGCAAGATTTGATGGTGTTGTCTTCTTTGTGTTTTAACGCAGTAGTGTTCTATTATTCAAATCAGGTTTTTGAATCTGAAATCTTTAAAACTGAATTCAAATTGATCCGGATTTACATTACCAAGGATATTGAGATTCAAAAATACTTTTCCAATTCAAATTTGAGTTAACTTTAATCAGAATAAACATTTACTACATTTGTGTCACTGTTGCACGCATTGGTGTTAAGAATGACTTAGGCCACACTAGCGCTAGAACGAACAAATCACCTCTTTGTATGCTCTAAAAGGTCCACTCGCAGCTCTCAACTCTAACTTGATAGGTCATAGCACTTGATAGACATTTGGTTAACATCTCAAAAAAAAAAAAAAAAGCTAATACACACAATAGAAAAAACCATATTTCTAGACACACACATAAGACGGTTATGGTACAAAGCGGATTTCATCTATTTACCATAGGAAACAACAAGTAGGTGACACGTATATACACGTGAAGATTACGGGTGACGTTTTATGATCCCATTTACAACACCGACAAGTTTCTGACACACAATTTAAAGGCACTCATGGTTAATTTTATGATGATAATAATTTTTAAAGACATAAGGTATTATTTATAATTTGATGTACATTCATGATAATAAAGTAATTTAAAACCGAGAAACCACTGAATTGGACGTTGTCTGTTTTTTATTTAACTTTTAGTTGATTGGGTTAAATTTTTAAAGCGTAAAGAAATGTTTGGCTTGCGATTTATACCGAAGACCAATTGTGTAAAATAAAACCAAACCGTAAGTTTCGTAAATTATTTTATTTTGTTAAATGCTTTATATTAGGTGTGTTTAATTAGTTATTGTGCGCACGAATATAAAGTGTTATTACAAAATGTGTTGAAAAAGTGAAACTAAACTTTATTTTTTTCGTGTATTTATTGTCTTCTTATGAAAAACATACATAAAGACCCACCAAGCTCAAACCAAAACTAATATTCGTTCGGTTTGGTTAGGTGGTGGTTTCAAGGGGTGAAAAAGGAATATAATGAAAAAAACAAGGGTTTGAATGGTTTTGATGCTTTAGAGTGGATGATAATCATTGTTTAATAGTTGAGTTCATTAAATTTATCAAACAAATATTTTTTTTATTTTTATATAATGACCCGTTACATTTCCTCAGTTATCTTTCTTGCATACCAAACACTATATTGTATTTAACGATAAAAGTAAACATTACTACACGAGGTGTGGATTCCCTTTGTCACCCTTAATTAGAAAAGTGTGAAATAAATTAGTTGTTCGTACAACTGGCAGACTTATGTGTGGAGTTGAGGGTGAAACCACTCATTGTAAAAAAAAGTTTAGTATGATATATAAGTGAAAATCCATAACCGTCCACCCCCCTCCCCTCCGGCAAGCAAAATTTGACAATCATTTCTCATTGCCTCTTAATTTTAAATGTTAATCTTTTAAGTTTTAAACTTAATATTAGATACAGGTCAAGTTTAACCCAATATTTGATTATGATCGGATATAACGATGCCTAAGTGACTCCTAAAAATTTTTCATCCTCAATAAAAAAAATTCTAGATCCGTCACTACTTCCTACATAAGTAATTAAAAAAAAAAAAAAGGCATATGTGCATTTTTCTTGAAAAATAGGAAAACATGGGGGAAAAGGATATAAAAACAAAACGTTACAAAACAAATCAAATCAAATACCGTGGGCACATAACCGTTTTCATTTATGAGATTAACTTGTAAGAGATATAAAACACAAGAGATAGTATTCGTGTCAAATCATTTATATATATATATATATATATATATATATATATATATATTGTTGGTTATATATGTTTACGGTTTACTTGCTTTAGTAACCTGTGTATTACACGTGTTCGATAAATAAAATATTATATAAATAAACATTTATTAATCATGAAATGATATTTTAGTATAAGATATTAATGAAATTACATATGAGTAAAAATCAAAAGTAACAAAACAACAATATCAACTTTTTAAATTCTTTTTTTAATTATATTTTGTTTCAAAATAAATTATTTTAAAAATATAAATTTTAAAATTTCCTTATTATAACTCTAAATTTGATTATTTTTGGTTTATAAAAATTTTACTTTAAAAAAATAAATTTGAAATTATTTAGTATTTTAAAAAAAGTTGATGTTTTAGAAAAAAAATCTTATTTATTAAAAGTTTATTTCTTTAGAAATAACATTAATAAAAATATCACTTTCTAAATTTATTATATAAATATTTTTGATCTAAAAAGAATTAAATAATATTATTAATAAATAATGCAACTAATTAATAATAGAGAGAAACGAGAAAATTTTAGTGATTAAGAACATGATAATGACATATGTCGCTCTAAATTACTCTTTTATTAGAGTAAAAAGATACAATTAACCATGATGCAACAAAAGCAGTTCACAAATTTCAAATTATACAAATATATTGCAGATCTAAAAAAATGGATGTCAAATGTTCTCTTTATTTTTCAATAGTCACCTCCACCATCTATAAAATAGAACTTTTTCTATATACACATCTTCAAGCAAAAAATCATATTATTTTCGCCTATCTTAGTTTTGTCGTTGAATACTTGAATACGATTTACACTCCCTTTAGACTAGGAAGTCAATCAAATATATACAAGAGAAATGTGAAGTGAATGGAAAACATGTTCTCTAAAATAATGTTCATATAGAAAATATTTAGAAAAAAGATTAAAAAAATACCAAATATGAATTGAAAATTATTATCAAAGTGTATTTAGTTTAATGATACAAAAGTATTATGATATCCATTTTAAATAGTAAGAGTTGAAATCTTGTCATATACAAATACTATAGTGTATAGATTTAAAAGTAAATAACGCGTGTAACCATTAAAAATAATATAAAAACCATTAATGTTGGAATGTAGAAAGTCAAAAAGTAATAAATTAGGACGAAAGTGGCATAAAACATGTTGCATCATTATGCAATACACCGTCACATAGAAAGAAAGAAAGAAAGAAAGAGAGAGAGAGAGAGAGCTTCTTTATATAGGTGTGTGTAGATGAGTGTATATTTGGTATTTTAAAAAAAAATAAATTTATTATACTATTGCTTCTAAACTATACTCTACATATGTTACACTTGCCTCGGATAAAACATAAGACATTCTCATATTAATGCTCTTAGATGTTTTGTATATATTGTGTTTGCTACTAGACCACCAACCTCAGTGAGTGTTTTTTGGTTATACATTTGAATCCATAACTTGCTTTTGGTATTACCATTTATAAAAGCTTGCATTTTGTGTATCTTTTAAACAGAAATGAGTTGAGCCTGAACTAAAGTGAGCTCGATTTGTTGGCTTGTTTGATAGCCGCTTCATTAACTCACTCGTTTGACTTATTTAAACTAAACCTTAAATTTTCTTTTTAAATAAAACGTAAATCAAATATATTTTAACCTGTATTATAATTATATAATACATTTTAAAACTTAAATTTCATATATCAATCCAATATTATAATTATATCGTCATCTTAACAATTTTTAATAAAAACGGATATAAAAATACAATTAATTAATCTAAACAAGTGGAAAAGCGTCTGATCCTTTTAAATTCTATAGTTTATTGTACATTATGAGTGTGTTAGAAATATTATTTTTTGTGTTTTTATGTATTAATATGTAAAAAACAAAAACAAAATCACAAAAATGTTTAAGAATAAACGCTAGCTCGAGCTTTTTATGAGCCAGGCTTGAAACTACATTTTAGCTCGTTAAGATACAAAACTTGACTCAATTAGTTTGTAAATGAGGTGACCTTGAGCCTAGCCTCAATTTTACTTGCCTCTTATTTATGGAGATATATTGGGTTCGAGTATCACTTTAAATAAAAATAATTACGGTTGAGCCAGTGGATTTTCTTATTTATGGGTTTTCTCTTGAGGGGTTGGTGATACGGTTCCCGCTGAAAAACAAATATATAGTTTAGTCCAGTTAAAATAACAGCAGAGTCATGCATTTTACGTAAAAAAAAAAAAGAAATTAGAGCATTTAATGCTAAATTGGAAAAGTGAATATATAGATGGCATTTAAGAGTTGGTTCCAATATATGACGAGCAATCTCAGATTAAAACAAAATCATCCTTCTTTTAAGCTCATCAACTTATTTCATAATTTCCTCATGGCTTAGTGTTTAAAAAAGTAAAGAAATATTGCTAAATCTTTATGTTGGATTCGTTGATTTGATCCATCAGGAGTTACATTAACCGTGAGCTAGCACCAAAGATCTTTACGTTTAATTGAGAGGATGGCTTTTGGATCATCTTCATCACCATCAATGCTGCACAAGAATGAAGAAGAGAATGAGAACCTTGAACAAGATATTCATCCCAATAAGCGAAGAAACCCAAGAATCCCATGTTAGTTGTTATAAGTTTATTATTTATCAAAGTAATTAATATATTATGCTTCTTCTTTCACGTGCCTTTATTCCTTTTCTGAAATTATACGTAAAAAATCCCCGTTTTTTATCATTTAGTGTTGTTTGTAAATTTGTGATTGATGATTTTTTGTGTGATTTTCAAAAACTTATGTTTTATAAGTGTTATGTGAACCCAATTTACGAAACTCATCTAAAAAGCTGTCATATGTCCAATCAATCTTCAAACCCAAATTCGTGAATTGGTTCACGGAACACCCATAAGCAAAAATTTCTGAAAATCTGATCAAGAACCATCACAAGTTTGCGGACAACACCAAATAGAAAAATTTTCTTTAAAAAAACCCCTCAGGATTTGAATAAATTAACAAATATTTAATTAAAAAAATGTAAAAAAAAAAACATGTCTTAGACCAACTTTTATGAATATTAAATTGGAATGTTGAAAAATAAAAAAATTGCTTATGAACAGGTCCAGATACGGAGATAATAACACTGTCTCCAGCCACCTTAATGGCAAAAAACAGGTTTGTTTGCGAGGTCTGCTTTAAAGGGTTCCCTAGGGAGCAAAACTTGCAACTACACAAAAGGGGTCACAATCTACCATGGAGCCTTAAGAAAAGCACTAAAAAAGATGTGAAACGAAAGGCGTACGTATGCCCCGAGCCCTCGTGTATCCACCACAACCGTTCTCATTCACTCGGAGACCTAACCGGCATCAAAAAACACTATTTCCGCAAGCACGGTGAGAAGAAGTACAATTGCCAAAAGTGTGAAAAGATGTATGCGGTCGAATCCGACTTGAAGGCTCACACAAAGACTTGTGGTAGCAAAGAGTATCAATGCAACTGCGGCACTCTCTTCTCAAGGTATATGATTTTTACTTTCTTAAGCTAAATACATCTAAATTCAACAATACTTAACTTACGTTTTAATTTATGTACATGCATTATTTAATATAATATACGTATGCACATGTAATTATATTGTATTAGATGCTAACAATATATAAATGTTGAGGCGTACTAGTTTGAATACATTTACTTGAAAATGTATAAGTATATACTTACACCGATTACATGGTATATATAAATTAATGTAATCTACAGTATCATTATTTAAGTTTTATCCTTAAAAAGTACTATGTCTAAGCATTTAATTCAACAAACATTTTTAAATAAAAGATTTATTTTTTTAGTAGAAACTGTTTTACTATTTAATTCCATCTAACCTTACATTTGTAAGAACTTAAATTCATTCTAACCTTACATTTGTAAGAACTTAAATTCATTGTCAGTTTTGTGAGAGACAAACATAATATGATCACTAAACCATTAATTATCTCAATTTGCTAACTCACTTAAGCATTCTATTCTACGAATTTTTATTACAGAGGACCTCAACACACAACCACAATTGATAAGAAACATGTTAAATACACCTTCTATAAATAGCCTCTAAAGTTAGCCAAAAGTTGCAAAAACTATTCAATATTTTTTATATTCTAAAATATTTTATCATTTCTATTTTTAGTTATCATAATATGTTATTGCTACTTTTAGTCACACCCAAACAAAATATTTATGATTTGACTATCTTTTTCTTGCAACACATGAAAAAGAAAGTGTAAATTTGTGATCATTTTTCAAATGCGCTGCTAGAAAAAAAAAAGATCTAGAAAATATAATGAAACTAAAGGCGTGTTTGATTCAGAGAATTTAAATGAATCAAAATTGGATTTGAAATGAATTTCATCTAAAATTATATTTGGTTGGTTACTCGACGGATTTGGTTCATGGAATTAGAATCGCATTTGGTTCACAAAAATTATGCAAATATTTTGTACACATTTGTTTTTTTACCAATCAATGTTTGCACCTAGATATCACCTAATTAAGTTGCAGTTATAAGTATCTAAACTCATCATTTTTCTGATGATTGAGGCACTAATTAAGCGCATTTTGCAAAACTAAATTGTGTAAACCCTGTTTTATAATCCATTGGAGCTATGTTAAGTCAAATTTTTGTAAAGTTATTTGAAAAATGGGATAAAAAGTTATTTTTCTTAGGGTAATGTAAGAGTTAGTTATCTCAAAATTAAAGACGTTTTCTGTATTTTTCTATATATTACAGCCAAAAAAAACTAAATTGTATACTAAATGGTATTAGATGTTAAAATAAAAAAAAAAAAAAAATGCCCTTTCGTATCAACACAAATGGTACATATGAAGACCACCAACACACAATTCATTCGTATAGTTTTGTGTTTCTACGAAGGAACTCTAACACCTTCCGACCATAGTTATATGATACTCTTACACAATTCTAACAAACGAAAACTATTTTTGTTTCAATTCTATAAGTACTTTTTGTCACCCAACAGTTAGTATTATTTTACAGGCGCGACAGTTTCATCTCACACAGAGCTTTTTGTGAGAAACTTGCTGGTGGGGGTCTATTTACTCATCCACCAACTATAAATTCCATGGGATTCGGCTCACCCAAAAGCTCTCACATGACCCTAAGTTTACCTCCCATTGTTCCCTCAACTATTAACAACAACATGATCACACCCTCCAACTGTTACAAGCCATCTACACCTTTCTTCGCGCCATCTTATAATCAATGCAAGTATCAAGGAAATCACGGCACAACTTTTTTCACCAATTATGGAAGTGGTGAGGGATCAAGTGTGTTCTCAGGTGGTGTTAATCTTTCGCGTAATGAAGCGACAATGACGCCACAACTTTCTACAACAGCATTGCTCCAGAAGGCATCTCTACTTGGTTCAACATGGTCCAACAACAACAGTGCTAACAACTTTGCAACTTGTTTATACAACAATGTACATGAGAGCAATATCCCCAATTATTTTTGCACTAGTGATGTTGGGTCCTCAATGTTGAATCTGAATGCTAGTGCAACTTATGAACAAGAGGGTAGCTACCATGGTGGCGGTGACGTGGGTTTTCAACGGTCTGGTGGCGCGACATTTACGAGAGACTTTCTTGGAGTTGGAGTAGGGGAGAACATAAGCAGTGATGGGCAAGAAAGCACTTTTGTAGGAAGAAGCTTTCTGTAGAGAACAAGTGGGTTCATCATAGCAGCTTCTGCTTTCTGGGCTAAAAGACTTTTTTTCCTTTTGGATCATATATATAAGTTTGTGTTTGTGTTTGTGTAATGTTTATATAGTCTCAAGGTTTCTTGCTGATACTTTTATGTGGAAAGAAGTGTTGTTCTGATGTTGTCTAAGGACTATATATATTTTCATTTTGCTTGGTTTTGCTACAATCTTTTTAATTTTAATTAATTATTATATATATGTTAAGTTTGTTATAAAGTCAAGACTAGGCTTTAGGGTTTGGGTTGATATTCTTATATGTGTGTGATGTATATGATATGATTAGAGAATGAATGGAATATGTATTTTCTTTCAAATTTTTTGTTTTTCTATTATGATCAGCTGACCCCATACGCCTTCGGCTATTAAACCGGCTATTAAACCTGTGTCCTTTTCTTGATATGCTAACAATACAAAGCTTAAGGGTAGAGAGAGTGCTTTCATCACACACATCACATCATATACCCACTAATCATATTTTGTCATGTCACACCACACAACATTATACCACAACCTTAAATTTGGAGGGGGCACTCATGTCATGACATGTAATAATAAATATGTGGTAATTATTTGGTATTTATAGTGTTTGAGAAGTGTTTTTTTAAGTAACCATTGGAGGGAGAGGGCGGAACGGCTAGATTGATCACAAAGGGGAGAGTGTCACGGCGCGGGTGTGCCATGAAACACCCAAAACACAACGTCGGGGGGGGGGGGTGTTGCCGTGCACCGTAGTGGCACCTCGTCCCCTCACGCGGGTGCGCCCTGCCCAACCTAAGAAACCACGTCATTCTTAAGAGATACACATATATATAAATAATTACAATATTGGTACATACTACGTACATTACTATATTATTTTTAATATCCACCCACAAGCGAAGTGATGATGGACCGAGACGGAGCATAGCCTGAAAATAGGCAAATTGAGCAAGCGGAATACTTTTGGTGAAGATGTTCACTACTTAAAGCTTGGTTGAAACAAACTTTGTGTATAGCTTTCCAGAAGATACAACTTCCTAAATAAAATAGTAGTGTAAATCAACATGTTTACCTGTTTGTGAGAAATATGATTTTGTGTTAAGAATAAGGCATTATGATTATGCACAATAAAGTGGGATGATTAGGGGGCAAAGCTTGTAGCTCGTGGAAAACATGAGTGATCCATACTATCTCCGCAATCCTATTAGCCATATATTGGTCGATACTCAAATATATATGGCTTGATACTCAAATTCACATCTAGATCGAGAAACAATCGGTTGTTTTGGGCTCCAAAAAACAAGATTACCTCCAAGAAAGATCAAATAACCAAAGATGGATCACGTGCCTAAATGCAACGAGCCTAATCACTGTTAGAATAATAAAAAAATGGAACTAGTTGTTGGCCCAAACGACATAGTACCTTTAACATACTAAACTATCCTCTTAACACTCTTTAAATGTGTAATCATGGGAGCTTGAATATATTGATTTACCTGGTTAACCGCGTAAGAAAATTCGGTCTACTTATAGTCCAGTATTAATCGAAGGGCTCCAATAAGTGAACGAGATATGGGGGATCTGAGAATGGAGTACCAGTGGAGATAAAAGTGATAACACCCCTAAGCAGTGATCTCATAAGATATTGTGGAACAAATTTCATATCCGTTGTCCTATGCGCTATGGCCTATGATTTATTTATTAACTGTCAAAGCTTTTATGGTAGCTTCGAAATCTACAATTATTTAGTGGCAGGGTTTTATTGATACGAAGAACATGACTCACTCTGACGGCGGTAGAAACGTGCATTTGTTTAAAGAATCACTTGGACGCAACAGATCATATACAACCCCAACTCGTAGACGAAATACAAGTTGAACAATAAATACAAGACAGAGAGGTAAATGAGGGACTATATTCTAGCCTATCCGACGAAAACTCCATCTACGATGCATCCGTTCGCATAAACAATAGTTCCGATGAGGAGTAAACACTAAGATGACTACGAACCCAAATAAAGTAAAATAATATATATTAGTTCATAGAATTATGTTATTTTTAGTGAATTTTTTTCTTTAGTTTATAGTCTCTTAAAAATAAATAAAAGATGTATTTTATGTTGTTAATATTATATGTATATATTTCTATATATATAAATATTAAAACCAGTTGGAATCAGGTTTTGAACCCAACCCAAATCAAGCAGGGTCGAGTATAAACCGAAAGTTCCAAATCTGAACCGGTTCCTCACCCAACCTGGGCCTTGGAATAAACCGGTTCCAACTCATACCGGTTTGAAAAACCACATTTGTACATCTCTAAATCTCTAATTACTTTATTTCACAAAATTAGTCATGGCCCGCATGAATATCCATATAATGAATTTAGTAAAAGCCCACTTTGAATCTTCAGCCCATCTTGACTTCTTGTTTGTTATATAACCCAGGTAAACATCTTAAAAGTATACATACATAACATCATGCATGAAATTCATGCATGCATGATGCATTTCAAACATATTTCACGTTTTATCTTAATCGGACACATAAACCTTCTGTTTGTGTAGATTGATGTATGCATCATGCACGCATATGATATGCTTTATCATCGTTAGTCATCATACAAAACCATCATATGATTTCATTTTAGCATCTCTCTTACTAATGAAGTCATCACCCGCACTCATCAACAGTTATTTATTTACTTCACAAGTTGGCGTCAACACTTAATAATATCTGGCATAATCTTTGAACTTACTTTTACTCGTGAATATTTTAGTATGCATCAGTCTTACTGAAACCTAACAACTTTCATATAGACTTCTCAAAATATCGGTTAACCAATTATATCTGTATTTTTTGGTTTCTACTAACTGGTTAAATCTTAAATGGAAATCACTATTCTTCACATTTAGGTAGTGCCTAGTGGAATTAACTTGGACTTCCATCTAACCACAATAAAATGGTGATAAATTATCACTTAGAAACTATAATGAAGGGTAAGAGCAACAACTTTATTCAAAATCTCATTATAGTTCAAAATGACCAATTTCCATGACAAATCACCAACTTGCGACTACTAATACACGTTACAAGAGTTAGTAAAACGATATTTTAAGAATATTCTCAAGACGAACAAGTTGAAAATGGTTCAATTTCACATTCAATGAATATTAAATTCTTGCAAATTTTATAACACGATGGTTTTGTACAATACAATTATACAAAACATAAAGATATTTTTTTGGTATATGTAAGTCAATGGCATCCTTTAAAGGATACTCAAGTGTCAAAAATATGTTCTTGAAGTATCAACCAACAACTTGGATTATCATATGACCACCAAAGTGGAGTTTCACGATACTAATGATTGTTTATGTTCAAACACAATTGCTTCAAAGTTGGATGACGTAAAACTGGACTTATAAATAGCAATCTAAATAATAATTGTAAGGAAGAGTTGACAAAGCTCATATATAAAATGTAATTAATTAGATGAGTTATTTTTAGAATCTCATAAAACAACCAAGAGCTGCATAACTAATACAATAGGTAAGACCTACCTTGTTAACTTAATTTCTGTAAGCATCATATACAAAACTAGCAACAATTAAGCTTAATGTGGTCTTAACCTGTAAGGAAAAAATATGCAACTAAGCAATAAGCAAATAATTTGTTTTTCCTTTAATAACATTTTTATTTCTTCTAATTCCACCTAACTTTACATTTACAAAGCTCGTACTCACACCATATTTAATTATGTAGGTAATGACCAATGTCAGTAGACTATAAAGCCATGGATAAGTAAATAATTTGTTTAATTGATCGATCAAACATCAAAAAGTACCAAAACAACTTTGTTAATTTTACAGATGATGCCAACATAAATAACCTATTCATAACTTTTTTTCTTATGATTAGTCTCAATATTAGAGGTCAATGGTCTCAGGTAGTGGAGTAAATTAGAAGCCGCTATAAAAAACAAAACTTGTTCGACTGATATCATAATTTAAAGATTTTTGTGAAACACTAGAAAAAGTTATATTGTAATTGATTTTGCATATCCTAAATTAGATTCTGTGAGTTACTTTGTGTCTAAATGTTTCCCACAGTGGAAACCAATGTGGTATTTACTTTGTAATTAGCCCTTGAAATTCACTGAACCTGTACCTTGATTAAACAAATTCAACATTGAAAACTTAAACCCCCTTTTGAAGACCAACTTGATGATAGGAAATTATAAACCCCAACTTTTAAAATAAAATAATCAAATCAAATCACATCTCTTTTGTTCATTTATAGCACAAGGCTCTAAAAGGATCATACTTTACAACTTGTATTATGACAATAAATTAGAATATGTTTACAAAAGGTGTAAGCTGCTCTCAATGTTTATGACCATTCTTTAGTTCAAGGGTATTTCATGCCTACCATAGCATTAGGAATATTTTAGTTATTCATATTCCATTCACATGAACCACTAGTATACAGTTGGAATCTCTCACAAGGGAACAAGTTGATTAGTTTTCCCAATCAATCAATTAATGGTTTGGTAGAAACAATGTTCAATACTTAATGCATCCTCACACCATTGACCATCAAATTAAGACCCCATGTTCATGTCCATGTGCATTTGAATATACATTAAGAGAAAATTTTAAACACAAACAATACATCCCTGCTCTTAAACTATCTTATCCTGCTCATAAAATCTATATAATTGTCTAGTTTAACTAAACCAAAGCAGAAGTTAAATCAAACACCAGGTGTACTCTTATATTTTCTGTAAGGACTTTGCAGCATCTTACTCGTCATTTGTTACCTGAGTAAATTTCTCTCAACCAAACACGCTGAAGAGTAGAATTCTTCTATATGATGGTCTTTATGACCAAACATTTCTTACGAACATATGATCTATGATTTGGCTAAGGTGTTATAGATTTAGCATTACTAATTATTTGAAGTGTAATGAGGGCTTTTGTTGTCATGGATCTGTATGAAGATATGCATTGATATCAGACATAACATGTCTGGAAGATCATATCTTATTTGCTGGATATTTGACCTTTTCTTTGCACCTTTAATAATTCATTCATGTCCTTGCTGTAAATACCTCATCATTGTTTGTCCATTTGAGTTCACAATTCAACTTGGTTCAACATCTAATCCCATTTAAATTTCCCCTATGATTTAAATTCAATAATAGTTAGCTTTCCATTGTGCGACTCAAATTCGCGGTCCATAATCTCGTTACAGAACTTTAAAAGGTTTAATGATAAGGCATGCATGCTTGAATCTTTTTCTCTTGGAGTTGTTGTTTTCGGAATTCGATTATCTTAATGACCTTAAATGTGACAACTTGATGAAGTAGTAATTGAGTTAAACAAATTAACAAGTATACCAGGATAAGAATACAGTAACCTGATTTATATATAACTGCTTTAGAATCATTTATGCAGATGAAACTTCTAATTAGAACTAAAAAGAATCCTTACAAACAAGATATAGAACAACAAAAATCATCTCTGATATTCCTGCCACAATTTACACAAAAACAAAACTATATATGATTCTTTGAAGTTTTTGAAGTTTTTTTTCTTGAACTTCTCCTGTCAAAGTTCATTGATACTGATGACACATTCAAAATATGAAAATAGTTCTTGGAGAACTCAAGCTGAAAGATTCATCTTGTCTTCCACTCCATAACATATCATCTTTGGTGACCTTCATACATTACACCCCAACCCTCTTGCTTCTGATCCTTTCATGATTCTCAACCTCGTGCAAGATGACATAAACATTCTGCATATAAGATCACACCATAAAAATCATCATATATCAGCATACATATTCTAACATGTGTGTATATAGAGAGAAATTAAGAGGACATACTCCCATGGAACATCTCCAACAAGCATCCAATCACCATCTTTGTCTTGATAAGTAGGTGCATACTCAGACCCTTTATATCCATCTCTCTCAGAATAAGCACCAATTGTGAGTTTGAACATGTTCTCCAAAGCCTTTAGAAGCTCTGAGTACCCTTCATAAACCTTCAAGTCAATCTTCCTAAGATAAGGTGCACCATCCATGCTTACTTTCACATACATCCCACTTTCTGTCCCCTTTTTCGCTTGAAGACCGTTCCTCCTATAGTTCCTCACCGGCGGCCATCCCACCACCTGTGATCTAGAGGTCAAACCATCAATTACAAAGCCATTAGTTACATAGATGCATAAGAATTTGATCAAAGATTTACTGGGTATGATTATGGTTATGAACTGACTTACTTTGTAGCAGGTGCGGTTTCCATGTCAACCTGGTCTCTGGCTTGGGTGCCACTGCCTTTGAATTCATTGTTGGTCTCTGGCTGACATCGCTTGTTACTATTACTGCTACTGTTATTGTTGAAGCATGCATCTTTATCAGATTCGTCTCGGCCAGGTAATCCGAGTGTAAGATTCAAACCATCCTCCATATCCATAATAACTTTGCTCAAGACTAAATGATGGAGTAGATTGATCAATGTTAGATATATAGATAGGTTGGAGTACTTATATATCTTTTATGAAGTGCCAAAATGGTGTACAAGTATTATAAAGAAAAGCAAAGTTTTAGATAAAAATATGGATATATGCATGAGTGGAGTGGAGTGGAGTGGAGTGGAGGTTAGAAAAGTGAATGAATTAAGGACAAAGGCAAGCAATGGTGTTGGTGGCATTAGCAGCAACTTTGAGGAAAGTGCTGCTACATTTAGGGGACAAGAGGAAAACACCCATGTGACTATGAACAAATTTCAATGGTCATGATTCACTCTGCTTCAAGTATGTGTAATCAGGGTCCTTCATTGCTTTTACTTCTTATTAAGAGAGAGCATCCCATGTGAACTTAAATTCCTTTTTAAAGAGTTGTTAATCTATTTTTATTAACTATTTATATATATTTATGTTTTCTGATGTTTAAACATCTAGGCTTTCGAAAGGACCATATGAAAAGATTTTCGATGTTTATAAATTTTCTAGAGTTGTAAAACATATGTATAAAGCTTTTTATTCATGCAATTATATGTGGTTTTTTGTTGGATAAATTTGGCCAACTAAAGCAGAAATCAAACGAAAGTTGATTAAAAAACATGAATTTGAGTTTTTTTATTAAAAATAAACTTTAACGCATATGATCATTTCCAATTGAAGCTATCTTTTTCAAGAAAACAAGAATCCGTGTTTCTTTAACAACAATGGTGTGAAATGCATGCCCCAGACCCTAGGGTCTTGAAACACGGATTTACAAATTCACAATATAGTTTTTGAACCGAAAATTCATTTATTTGTAGCCGGATCATTCAAAGATAACAATTATAACATCCAAATATGTCACATAATCTTCAAATAGACTCAAGAGTGCATAAACAAAACAAAAATATCAAGATGTTAGTCTTCAAGCAGGGGATTCTTCTCTCTCTTGCAAATCCTATCTTCACAACCCTAGAGGCCACCTACACTTTAATTTGATGTTCATAATAAGAGTCGGTGACACTTAATAAATTTTTAATTTATAAATCATTAAAACTTTCATTGAGTGGTTAGGGTGGGCAGGGCACACTCGCTGAGGCCATGGCATGGCCCTGCGCCACGCGACAACATCGCCCCCCCCCCCTTCCACGGCGTAAAATTTCTTTTTTACGACATCTTCTCACTATGAGGTTGTATGTGTGTGGTATAGCGGTGTACTGTGGCATGGTGTGGTAACACCGCCGCCACCAAATTGTGTGTGTGTGGTGTAGTGTGTCATGGTAAAATTTAATCAGTGAGTATATGGTATGTTGTGTTATATGTGGTGAGAACACCCCCTCTAGTCCTCCACCTGATTATAGTATGCTCTTTCAATTTATGCTCCTTGCATATCAATATACACTCCTTGGCCAGTTTTTTGATATTTTTTAGATGTATTGAAATCTTGGATGAACACATATGACCGAAGATTTTTTGGATGGACACATAAAGAACAAATATCTAAGTGTAATTTCACTTTTCAATCTCATTAGGAACAAATATTTTCAACTCCGATAAAGAACAAATATTTGTGGGTCGTGTTTCTTGGATGAACACAACCTTTTAGCTAAGTATTAGGTGTCATTTCACTTATGTATTTTCAGCTTTTACTTGCTATAGAGAGACTGTAAATCAAACTTGAGTGAAAAAAAAGGTATTATTTTTTAAAATAAATAATTTCATAAAAATGTTAATAATGATACTATGAAAATAAATTACATTTTACATATAATAGATCAAATTATTTCTTTGATCAATTTAAAAAGTTTGAAACAATTGATGGTTTCTATTAAATATGAAAAAGATAAAAAAAAATTTGATAAAGATAGTTTAAAAAAACTTGGTGTTAAACTTTAAAAAATCTTTCAATCATCATTCGTTCAGATACTAATAGTCTAAGATTTATTTCAAGACTCATATTTTAAGACGTTATACGTATAAAAGAAGGTTTTCTGTAATGT
This sequence comes from Flaveria robusta, assembly GCA_025506415.1. Classification (NCBI taxonomy): domain Eukaryota; kingdom Viridiplantae; phylum Streptophyta; class Magnoliopsida; order Asterales; family Asteraceae; genus Flaveria; species Flaveria robusta. Next base: position 16,186,139 of record CM046469.1, on the reverse strand, counting down.
ATATTAATTATTGCTTTTAGACTTATATTCATTACTAGCTTTAGTAACCCGTGTATTACACGGGTTGATAAATAATATATTAAATTAAATAACAATCTTTAATTATAAATTAATATTTTAAGATAAGATACAATTGAAATTACATATAAGGTAAGGACGATAAATGATCAAATTGAAATTACATATAAGGTAAGGACAATAAATGATAAACAATGATATTAACTTTTTAAACTTTTGTTTTTAAACTTTTTTTTTTTTGTTTTTTCATAAAATAAATTAAATATTTTTATTTCAAAACAAACCGTTTTAAAAAATATCAATTTCAAAAAATTCTTTACTCTTATTCCCAATTTTAATTGTTTTTGGTATATAACATTTTTACTTCTTAAAAAAGATAAAATATTTTGTATTTAAAAAGTTTGATGTTTTAAATAAAATTTCTTTTTATAAAAACTTGTTTCTTTGAAATATCATTAGTAAAAAGATTTCTTACTTAATTTATTAAAAAACTATTTTGAATTTTAGAAACAATTAAATAAAATTATTAGTAATTAATGTAGTCATTAATAGGATAGAGAAGCGGAAAAGTTTTGTTGAGTAGGAATCTGGTGGTAACACGTGTCAGCTTTAGTTACCACTTTATTAAAGTAGTAAGATAAGATAAGATTAGATTTCTCTTACTATTGTTTTCGTATAAAAGAAGTGTTTAAGTTAAAATTGGCAAAAAAAATATCAAAAATCTACATTTAGAGAAAGATTAAATGGCTAAGTTATTTAATAAATGGAAAAATATTGTTAAAAGATATTTGTTTATGAACATTTTATTAAATAGTTTGAATCTAAAATGACAAGAAAAATAAAATCAACTCTACCGATTATAAACTATTTAGTTTATTATTACCAGTTTTAAGTCTGGATAATAAGAAAGTTCATATAACAATAACATCTAGAAAAAGGGACCTATATTTTCGTTTCGAAGACATCAAAATGTTTAAACCGCCTTGAATTGGGGTTTATGATCTTATGATAATCATATTTTAGAAGAACAAGCGTTATAGTAAATATATAAAGAAACCCAAAATGCCAAAATGAAATTATGTGTTAAATTCTGAATAAATGCAAGTAGCATAGACATTGTCTTTCCAATCTCAAGTATTATTCAATTTATTATATTACTAGAAATGAAAATATAACATCCAAAACATCCTCTCCAATGGCCTTGACCATTATTGCCGGTCAAAACCTCTCCATTATAGAATAGGATATATTACAAATTAAGGTATAAAAAACAAAACAAAATGTTTTATATCATGATGTATACCAACCAACCATCCCAGGTTACAAACCTTCTAGTTTGTATTTCAAGAGTCAAGTCAGTATTACTCCTCTTGTTTCATACCTGTAAAACCATGTGCACAAGCTAACCTTCGACGTTCTCAAGATCCAACAAGACCTTTAACACGAGCGTAGAAAACTATCAGAAGAAAAATCACAGCAGAGAATGCACCCGACAAAATCACCACCTGTCAAAATTCAACACACTTCAAAGCTCTGCACAAATTAGGAGCAAGAACATCCTGTTAACAGATGTGGAATTTTTGATCCACTTACTACTGAGTACATCAGTCTGGGTTATAATTTTATAACTTTTGTAATCAAATGTAACACACCGGCTATTCATAGAGTAAATTTAAATTTCAGACAAAAAGTCAACTCTACCCGTACCAAAAACTACCCATTTTGCCACATTTGAACATTTATAATTACTGCACTAACCCATTTGAACATGTAGCCATGATCTTCATTCCATGTATAAGGAATATTCATGCCAAATATTCCAGTCACTAGTGCATAGATCGACATGCATACAGTTCCAGAACTTAGAAAGAGCTCCAGCTGAAACCATAAATGAATACAAATGAAAATGAGAGATACAGGAAAACTACCAATGAACAGGAAAACATAGGATACAACAAACCTGAATTAACTGATTTCTGTGATTGTCAAGCTGTAGTAAAAGAACGGTGATAGCAGTTTTAGAAACACAATTTGTACATAACTGAAGTAATTATTAAAAAACTCAATGAAAGCTTCTGCTACCTGAATGTTGATGTAATCTTCTGTGTCGTCGATATACTCACGCAACTGCAACAGAATTTTATGCTTACAAGTTTATCATAATGTCTCATTCCCTAGTATTATTTCATTCTAAGATATTCTCTTCATCCAAAATTAATGAGCACATAGTTTTAACAAAAGTACTGGCAGAGTTATATAACATTTCTCAAGAATACCAAAACAGAGGAATATTGTGAATCAAAAAGCAGCGGTCAATACTACACATCCATAAAAATATTATAAAAAATGTTCAAGTTTTATGCATAACTTTTATCTGATAGACTTATTTATAGAAAGCAGATATATATTTGTTTTAAGGAATTTAAATCACTCACACTTGTTAATTTGTTTAATGTTCCATCAATTTGCATGAAGTAGGCCTGAAACACATTAAAAAAACCTACTGTCAAGTTTTTTTCTGTTCAAAAGAAGAAATGAAAACAAATTGAAAAAAATAGAATAAGGATGGTAAGACGGTTGACAGGAAGGTTGTGAGTTGTTACTTCTAGAAGCATCTCAAGCTCCTCAACATCATTTTCATCTCCATGAATAGTCATAACACTTGCTCTGCTAGCTCTAGATATTTTTGAACCTATAGTGGGTGAGCCAAGAAACCAATTAGCTGCACCTGATCCGCTTACTGGTGAAGCTGAAGATAGCTTCCTTGATAAGTAAAGATCTGCCATGTCATCATCGTCATCCAAAAGTCGTTCAAGTTCATCCCTAACCTGCAAATAATTATACTCAGTGACCTACAATCATAGCAATAATCACTTCTAAGAACGCTCCATATCAACTATTACACTTTAAGTCGTGAGCCATGCAAAGCCTCAATATATGGGAATAAATTAGAAATTTAGCTTAAAAGTTTCCATGAAAAGGACACCGCGTGAAGCAAAAGATTTTTTTTTATAAAAGAGTAGATCCCAAAATCAACAAACACATTCTCACTAATAAAGTTCAAATACCCGTTTTAGATGGAATTCAGAAAAGACAGCTAAAAGCAATTGAAGTCAAACTTTTCCCAGCATGTGTCATAGGCAAAACACATGGAAATTAAACATATCATATATACCTTTTGAACACGAGCAGTCAACCTTGTCATTGCACTTTTCAGTTTACGCACCCGATCTAAGTTACGGCTACTGATCTGCCAATAAGAACAGCCATTGTATTACAGCTAACAACGCAGATTGACAAACACACAATGCAGCAAACAGTAAAACCATGACCAATTAGGTCATGTGCACAAAACAAAATATGAACAACATCACTTAAACAATAAGACAATCATCTATCCAAAAGTAACAACAAAATTTGATATTGTATACTTAATAGATGGATGCACTAAAATAACAAAATTTTATTTTAGCTTAGCATGTTCCTTGCTATAAGTAATTTGTTTTGTTTGTCTTGAAAAAATTAAAGTTATCCAAAAAAAGTTGTCAACTGTTCTTCATGTTGTGAACCAGTTGCCTAGTTTATAATAATGTTAATTACGTTGCAATTCATCGTTGCATTTAGGGCATATATGTTGTTGATCTTTGCAACTTCCTTTAGGGATTTGTAATAACATCCAAATTTACCCTTCAAACTTCTTTTATATGAGAAAATATATGCATGAGGAAAAACAGGAATATTATCATGCACCAGTTTTCAAGAAAAGACCTACCTTAGATGTAAGCTCATCCAAGGCTGGGTAAGCATCAGTTTCCAGTTCTGTAGTACGAGCAGCATGAAAACTGCAGATGGCCTCTAGAAAAACTTCGAGCGCTCGGAATTCAAATGGAGATTCTGCATGTATTATTCAAAATGAAATCACAAAAATTATTTATTTCCTAACCGGAGAAAATACAAACACAATTATTAATAAATGAAAGACAGGAAGTCCTACAAACATACCGTCTTCTTCACCAGTTTCAACATCATGCTGACCACCCACTTCTGGATGATTGGCACTTACAACAGGCAATCTCCTTCGTAGTTCCTCTACAACTGGAATCACATTATCATCTGAAGGATCTCGAAGCAACACCTACCCAAGAAAATGAAAACATCAAAACAATTAGTTGATTAATTAAATTTGTCAAATTTACAAGGGACGACTGGACGAGATATAAAATCGACATAGCTTCACGATGTGACTGGTAATTTGGTTAAAACCTTTAAATTGTCACTCCCTCTGTTATACAAATATGAAGGAATGAACATATAATAAATGCTACAAGCATCAAGGAGAATAGAGACATCTCGTATACAATCCAGTTTCTCATGCAATTTCAGTGAACTTTGTTCCGCAATACATGTAACCAAAATAACTAAACTCATAAAGAACAGTACATAAATTAGTCATGGAAAAGTTGATTAGCTGACTTCGACGGCAGTGGTGGTTTGGTATTTGAAACCAAATGTGAGCAAATGAAATTTACGTCCAAATTTCCCCCTGGTAGACCATTTAAAAACAAGAAAAGTGGCTAAAATATTTTACAGCGAAAATGATGGAAATGAAGAAATACTAACCTCTTCAGCAGTAATAATAGCCTTGATATGCTGCATCAAAACAATAAATCAACAAAAACGATAATTAGGAGGCAGACTGACAAATGAAACCAACAGAAAGTTTAAACTATGTGTAAGGTAATGGAATTTTGATATTGAATTGATCAGTAAAACGAGACATACGAAACAGAATGTCTGTTCTATCTTATGGAAATATACATTGAATTTAGATAAGCGTAGCCTTAAACTCTTTGATGAAAATTGTGATGTATATGATTCATTGTATTAAAGGTATCTGAGTTAACAAGCAAAACAAAAGAAAGAGAAAACAATACATGATAATGCACCAAGACAAAGAGATCTTCTCGACAAAGATTATTGCTATCAATAATTCAGAATTGTTGCTTCAAACAAAAGGTAATTATACTCAAAACTTTTCATAAGAAATTATTTTCCACTGTTAAATTGTAATATGATTTAGCAAAATTGTTTAAATATCAGCCGAAAGTTGTTTCTGGGCCAAAATCATTTCTATCAATGCTTTGTAGTGTTTAATTTTGGACAAAAGGCAACTTTAAATCGACAATTAGCAGACAAAAGGGTCTATTGAGACAAAATAATGTTTTTCAAATCCAAATCAACCACTGATTTCATAACAAATTTAAGTTTATTGAGCAAAAATTCTGAAGAAGAACAAAAGGAGAAAAAAGCAGATACAATCTGTCCTTCAATTTTTCCACTTGTATATAAGAAAAACATAAATTAAAGTTTTTTTACCCCAAAACAATAATCGTCATTACTTTACATACATTAGGTGCCTTCTATTACAGATTTTTAGTTTAAGGTAAAAACAAGCTAACAAAAATCAAAGACATTAACGATGAACTCACTTCCAAATTAAGGACGATTGCCCTTTCACGGCCTAAAATCGTAGAAGGATAAGACAACAGAGGATCAAGAATTCGAAGATCACGAGCATGAATCTGAACTCGATGCATGATTGCATACTTATCAATATCCATAATCGTCTCATTGACGTCAGTATCGATCAAAATCCAACTCCTGGCGCTCGCCGTTCCTTTCTTCTTCACCAGCATCCCAACGCCTCCGTCCGCCGGAGTCTTCTCCGTCTCCGGCTGCACCGCTAACACATCTCGAGCCATCTCTAACGTTCATCCCCAAATCAACCACCAATTGTTGCAGAATCTGGGAACAGTGTGTGTTTGTTTTGCATGAACCACTCAACGCATCGACGTTGGGGTGAGAGTATGTGTGAATGAACAAAACCCTAATCGAATTAGTGAACGAATTAGGGTTTGTGAAGAGGCAAAACCCTAATCAATAGATCACATTTTATCGAAACAAATTTGGTTGATGAGAGGAGAACAAAAGTCTCAGATTTCATGCTTTCGCCTAAATATGCTGGCATGCGTATGAGATCCTTTTTTCTTTTTTTATTGTTCTTTTTTTCTGCATTTAATAATCAATTATTATTTTATTTTGATTTTTGAACGACAAATGATAACCTAAGCATCTCCTTTGAAATAAATAAATTGTAGAAGAAGTAAATTTCAAAATAGTCCCTTATGTTATCGATTGTCTAATTTTCGGTTTTATGTTTCATTAAAGTTTACATACGAATCAAAGCCCTTAGGCTAAAAGTGGACTCAAGCAGTCTAAGGGCAAACACATCGTATGAAATTTTGTGTTTTGGTATATATATAATCTAATTCTAACTGACTTTAAAAAAAAAAAAAAATTACATTTTCCTTCACCAAAATTTGACACCAACATTGTGAAATTTTGAGTCTGTCCCCAAAAGTTTTTAACACCGCGTATGGATATTGATACCCAAGAATAACAATTTGAGATCTGTTTATTTCACATATATAAACCTCTAATAAACAGATTAACATATATTATAATATATAATAATCCAAGATGCCGGTAGCGCCATTAAACTTTTTCTGCTTTCCATTTCTGCCACGAAAGTTTGTGGGTATTTATCTAAGGCCCACCAGTATTTTTTTTAAGGTGAGAACCCCTTCATTTGGTTAAAACTAGAGAGAGGGTTAGAGAGAGAAACATTGGAGATAGGGCGACGGGTGGTTGCGGTCTTGTTTCCGGCGACGGCGGGTTGATATGTTGTCGGCCATCTCTCGCTTACGCATTTCTGCGTTAAAGATGAAAATGATGGTCGCTTGGCTTGGCGTTTCCTGCGACGCCAGCTTGGACTATCGTTATCGGACATCTCCGTTGCCCACAAGTTCTTTATGTCTCTTAGATAACCTTGATCTCTATTTATATAGAGGAAAACTTGGAAAGAACAACATGCGAGAGAGAGAGAGAGAGAGAGAGAGAGAGAGAGAGAGAGCGTGAGAGACCAGAGGTCGTATCTGATCGTCGCTAGCGTTCATGTCGTCTCTCTTTTGCTCTCTGATGACCTCTTTTACTGTTGTTTGGTTTCTTTGAGTTTGTTTTGTATTTGTTACTTTATTTCTTTGTATTTCCCTCGTTTAATATTTTAGAGCTTTTAGATTTGAGGGTTTTATATCTGAAGGTTAGTAGATGATAATTAGATTATACTCATATGAGTGGTCTCTTTATTGCATTCACTGGCTTTTTTATTGATTCCTTATGGTCTGCGTATGATGGGTGGGTCGGTGAAGATAAAAGCTTTTGTTTTGGGGTTGTTGCTTGGCTCGATGAGGATGAAGCCTGGCTCATTTGAGATAAATAGACCACCGAATGTTGATGATGATGTAAGGCTGTTACTTGGCTCGGTGATGATGAGAATTACTTTATTTGAGAGATCTTATTGGATGTTAATGATGATGCTAGATTACTTAATGATCATTAGATTTACCTCATATGAGAGGTCCTTGGGTGTATCATTTGAGAGTATTGAAATGGAGTTTGAATTGAGTTGTTGGTGGTTGTAATGTGCTTTTTGTTTTGTTTGGGTTTCATTCTGTTGGAAAGATTAAAGGATGTGATGACGCAAAAAAATATTGCATGTTTGTTGTATTAGGGTGGCAATCATTATTTGTGGCCACAACAACTGCGCAATTTTGAGCCTAAACTAACATATTAGCGTATACTATTCAAAGTTTGGTCATGTTTGTATTAGGTTGTACGTGACGTGTGAATACATTTGTTATAATACGTAACTACACAAACAAAATAGTAACGCTCAGTCTCTTTGATGTTCTTTTTTATCTTATAAAGAGACTTTTGACAAATAATTCAATGATCACGGATAAAAGATTGGTCGTCGCAACACCCAACATCAATCTCTAGTTTTAATATAAACCTAATAATTATTTAAACAATTAGACCAACTACTCCACTCATTCTTATAAACCCAAATACTCAACTATTATTTTATTATTGTAAACTAATTCTTTGCTAACCTAACAAACAATACACATCTACTAGAAAATTACAAAGTTACAATATTAGCATTTAGGTGCAACTGAAAGGGATGATCGCCGGAGCTACTTCCCTTGAAGCTACTATCATTGATCACTCCTACGTCATTGCTTACAACCCCCCCCCCCCCCCCTGAAATAAAAAAATAATAAATCTGATTCTAAATAGGTCCTATATCCTCAATATAGGTGTTTTATTTTTAACTTTCTCTTAGAATTTTACTTTTCCTTTGCTATATTTAATCATTAGATTATTAATTTGTGGGTAAATTATTGAGTACATTTACACATATGGTACCTGTGGTTTGATCAAAATTTTGGATTTGGTCCTTACAGTTTTAAAATTATGAATATCGTCCCTAATGTAATATTTATCTTCATCAATGGTCTCTAATCTATTAGTTCAGTTAGTGATGTTAAATTTTTTTAAATGATTATTTTACTTGTAGCGATCATCAATGTAATTTATATTTTATTATAAGTATTTTTCATTATAAATATGCTTATTATTTAATACTTTAATAAAAATATTTAAAAAAGTCTTATTCTTAATATTTAGTTTATAAATGTTTTTTAAATCTATTGACTTTTAAACATATTTCTTAAATCTTTCATATATTTAAAGGTATTTTTAATAACATTGTCTTTCTTAAAACCATTCATTTTTTCAAATGTAATTTTTAAAATTATTTATTTTCTAGATATTATTTTAAATATGTTTGTTTATTGAATGCTTTAAAAAATATTAATAAAGATGCTTAAAACTGAATGGTTTAAAAATTATGTTTAAAATTTTGAGATTTTCATTAATATATGTTTTAAAAAATAAATTGTTTTAAAAAAGACCTTTAGAAAACAAACTAGCTAAAAAATATTTAAAAAATCGAATGGTTTTATGAATGACGTTTAGAAAACGAACAGTTTAAAAACCGTACATTCAAAAAAACATGTTTTTAAAATAATTTTTATTTGTGTATTTAAAACATATTTATTAAATAATAAACATATGAATAATGAAATAATAAAAATAAAAAATAAAAAACTTTGGAAAACAAAAATACAAAACTTTCTTTAATAAAAATAATATTTTAGTTTAAAAGGTAAATTAAATAGATGGCTAATGCAAGTAAAATATTAATTTTTACAATATTTAACATCACTAACTGTTGACTAACAAACCTAGGAACCATACATGAAAAAGAAAGAAATATTAGGGACTATATTCAAAAGTTTTAAACTTTAAGGATCAAATATAAAATTTTAACAAAATCACAGGAACCATCCATGTAATTTACTCTAAGTTATTTTATTGAATTAATCACATGAAAGGTTCATATACTTAGGCCTAATTTCATTTTACGTCCTTAAGTTTGAAAAATAAAAAGTCTGGTCTAAAGGCTTATCAAAATATAACAAGAAAGATCACTAACATGGATGAAGGATTAATTTTTTTTCTGTTAAATGCTTGTAAAATGATTAAAATACTCTTAATCAATTAAAAATAAAATAGTTATAACTAAATAAATATAACTATAAGCCCGCCTACCCTATTTATTATTCAATACATATAACTGAAATGAGTTAATTATAAGGTGGGATTCAGACACCATTTCATCTTCATCCCAATCCCTTTCTCTATTACACCCTACCAGCCCTCCACCACAGTCACCACACCACCTTCTACTGCCAGCACCACCTCTTGTCATCGACACTTGCCACCATCTTCATCGATTTGTCACCACCTCAAGTTCACACCTCTTGCCGCCAGCATCTACCATCATGGTTGCTTTTCCGCACCTCTAAAACACCACCACCACACAAGAACCACCACCTTCTGATCCACCAACACCACTACCCCCTCCCCCCGGCTCATCTTTCAGTCTCCCCTTATCTTTCTTTCTTTACAAGAAAACGAAATTTTGAGCATTTTCTAGGTTGTGAAGAAACATAGACAAATGGTTGGGTCATAGTGGTGATTGGTTGTCAACGAAGATGGATGTGTGACGGTTGATTTCGATGACTGTGGAGGCAAGAGGATGAAGGAATGATTTTAGGGGTGGGGGTGGAAATTTTATAATAATATTCTATTTTAACTTAAAATGGTATTATATTAATTTTCTTGTTACGTTTTGATAAAACTTTGGATCAACCTTGTAATTTTTCAAACTTAGAGACCTAAAGTGAAATCAGGTTTAAGCACAAGGACCTTTTATAATAGATCGACTAATTAAACTCATGTTTTTATAATCAATTTGATCCCCCCGATTGGACCAGATGCAAACGCTTACGAAAAGACCACTTGGATTTAAGAAAAGTTCGTTTGGTTTTATCCATGGTTTGGTTAGTTTATTTTTTATCCCTAAAATCTTGTTTCAGCCGGATCTCTAATTATAAAATAATATATATCTAAGATATTACAAATAAAATAATAAAAAGTTAAAGATTATAAAATTATATTTTAAGATAATATATAATATAAATCATATAGTTAAATATGTTTTAATAAATTATTAGAATAAAAATATTTATATTTAAGATATTTGATTCTTTATTTTACTTATTTAAAATCATCATTATTTAATAGGAGAGAAAGCGCGGAAAACATAAATTTAAAATTAGCCAGAGCCGTCACGTGTCCTCTCTAATCTTTTATTTATTATATAGTATATATAGATAAATGCAGGAATATCAAAAAGAAAGGAGAAACGTAATCGAACATCACACGAAATATACTATCTCAAATTTAGCCTTACGTATCAAAGCGAAAATATCATTTATTTTTGGATAAGAAAATAAATAGATATATAATCAAGAAATAATCATTACAAAATACATAAGACTTATTTCAATTTTTGAGTTTCAAAATATCCCATTGGTTTTTTTTTCTAAAAAATAATCTATATTATTTTAATTAAATTCTTATTTATTCTAAAGAAAAAGGTAAGGTACGTATGGAATTTTGCCTCTCATTTTTCTTTTCTTGAGAAAATGCGCAAACGATTGGTCGAAATTTGATGTCAACCCATCCTTCTTAAGAATCAATTCCGTTGCATTTGTTTGCTATATCAAACTATTACTTTTTGTAATTCACTAGACCATTACCTTTTTTTCAAAAAAAGTTCAACTTACTTAAAACAAAAATTAAATTGTTCTTCCAACAAAAAAACATTACAATGATATCATACAAGATTTAAACCTTTAATTTTTTTATAGAGCTCTTTAAACCTCTAACTTTTTCTTTGTGGAACACACCACTTAACTACACCTTGTTACTTGAGAAAAAAAAATAGTTAACTTTTGTAAAACATAACCAGTAAATAATTCCACCATATACTTATTTTAGGATGGAATATTATAAATTTTCAAATTATATGTGTTAATAGCTGGACACAGAGCCAAACATTTATTATGGTTTCAATATTTTTAAAAATTTGTAAAATAAATTAGCTTACCAGAATATCTACTCATTCCACGTAAAAAACAAAATTATATATTTGATATTTAACAGCGTTTAATGTGTCTTTCTTAAGTCATGCAAGAGGGGCATTTGACTTTATGTTATTTGGAGGTTTCCTTTCGTTATTTATTTATTTCATTTGTTTTTATTTTATTGTTTTCTTACTTAAAAAGATTACTGGATTTTAATAATTCTAATTTTCATTTATTGATCAAGATAAATCCCAACTCATAAAATATTTACAAACACTCCTAACTTTTAGTTTATTTTTTTTAACAATTTCTTACTAACTGAGAGTTAACCATTGTTAGTTTTTTTAAGAAAATGGGGTCAACTATGAATCATTTTTCAACTTCGCCGCCACCCAACCTCCATCGGGTCTATTTTTTGGTGACTAGCCTCCATCATCACCTGAAATCTACCTCCAACCAGTCAACTGGTTTAGAACAGGAGGTGGAGATTCACCGGTTTCAGGTTGTAGAAATTTTAGTTAGACGAACCTGATGGTAGATTTTAACTTTCTGCTTAGTGTTTTGGTTACATAAGCAGTCCACATAATCAAAAAACTAACGAGGCTAACTCTCAATTAATAACAGATCACTGAAAGAAAATAAGCTCAAAGTTAGGAGTGTTTGTAAACATCTTTTGAGTTGATATTAATCTCGGTTAATAAATAAAGTTGGGATTATTAAAATCCAATAACCCTACTCAAAAACACTTATTTTGGATTTATTATTTTGTTTATTTTGATACAGTTTAAAAATTATGTAGATTAATTTGATAGGCTCAATCGATGAACCAATACAAGGACAAATGGCCAATAAGCCTCATGTCAAATACTCAAATAGTTTGGGAGCATGTCTTGTCACTTTTCGAAGCAAAGGATATGATCTCATGTACTCGTTAGTTTAAGTCTCCCTTAATAGAATGTGTTTTGAGGGTTTTATTATAGTAAGCCTTTGAGTAGTAGATTTCTTCTAGAATGGTGGATTGGCCGATTCACCAGCGTTGTCTTTGTTCGTGGGCATGAGTGACCTTTTGTTAATGAGCTTATCCGGGTTGTCGGTTTATAGTATTCGTTAGGTCGTTAAAAAGAATATACAAGGACAGATGTGCTTCCCAAAAACATTTCCATGCCAAAAAGTATATTTTTTCTCGTGACTTTTAGTAGGATTTTTTAGAAGTAATCGCGTAGTTAACAACTAAATTTTCTTTATATCTAGCAATTATATGATACTGATTATGCCAGTATGTATTTAAAAAAAAAATTAACATGACTTACTAACAAATTTAAACATCCAAATAACCGATGCTCAAAACTTTTGGTCCATCTCTCAGTGAGTCATTTCCAACAAAGTTACATTTATATATTAGTTTGATATTATAATAACTAGACTCTAAAGGTTTTATTTATTTTTTGTTTTTTTATAATAACTTTTAAAATGTAATATTTGAATATATTGTTACGATGTGTTTATCTTTTATAAACCACTTAGGCGTGAATTTTCCCCGTAGGATTAATACTACGTCCAAGTTGTCAAAATAAAATCTCACAAACTTTAAAACTCTTGCCGAAGCGCACAAGCTTCTTCCACTAGTTTAGAATCATCAGACGACCAGATTGATTGCTTGATAGCCGAACCAAACAAGCTTTCGTTTACAAGAATCATGACCAAATATACATTAAGTTTGTTAAAACATTTATCTTTCATCAAGACATAAATTTGTACTAAACTTAGTCCAATTACGCCAGGCACGAAAACAAAGGCTCAGCGATCGGTTAACCCAACCGACCCATCTTACATATTCAATAACCAAAACTTCCGGTTAAAGGTTAAAACCGACCAAACCGTAGTACGCCGAGACTTGTTACTATAGGTGATCTACTCGATAAAAAACGGACACTAGAGCAAAAATGTATCTATACAACAACAACATTTAATCAACCCTGAACCGCCAATTCTTGCAAATGCTCAATAAACACCTGCAAGCTCACATCGTCGGTCATTATAACCTCGGACCCATCCACATAAGTTGACTTGTGTGTAACCGAAGGGTTCAACTTGGCTAAAAGAAACCTAGCCTGACTACTATGCTGTTCGCACTTAATGAGCTTTGGAACTGGGATCCGTTGGCCCACGAGCTGCTCCGCCTCGAGCTCTGGTGCTTCCAACAGTTTTCTAAAACTTTCATGGTTGGGGTCCTTGTCATAGCCCAGGTTCTTCCATTGAGCTATCTTGGAACCATAGTGAATAACAACATAAAAGTAGGAGTCAAATAGCAGGATTACATCTGGTGACAAAGAGCAAACATCTAATAGAACGGGAATTGGAGGCCCGTCAAATGAATATTGGGAAAGAGTCGGTTGAATCATGATTAACGACCCCACGACTCCTTCACGGTTTAACATCACCTGAAAAAACGTGGTTTCATCGGGACTGCTGTTGAACACGTCAATAAACTGAGACCTTCTTAAGTGATACATGAATTGCGGGTAGAGGGAGAAATTTGTAGAAAGCCGAAATGATGAAGGGTCTTCTGGGATGTAGTCCCCAAACTTTGACGCGAAGCTAATTAGCTCCTTATCGAGCCATCTTACCACCTCTCTAGGGAAATTCCTCTTGGTTTCATAAACTGCCAGTCTAGCCATGACTGCACCAGCTGTTTCTTGGTCAAAACCAGCAGCGATTTCTGGTGTACCGCCACTAACCCACCTTCTAGCTGCAGATGTTACTCGTTTTCGTATTCCCATGTTTCCATGTCTGTATTTTGTTATAAACTGTATGAAAAACGCAGTCCCTGGCTGCGGTTTTTGTTCTTCACTTACTTGAAAAAAGAAGGCGATACAGGTCTTATCAGTTACTGTTCCAAGCTTCCATGTGTTGGTCCCGCCTTCACCAATCTCCTTTTCGCTCACTGAAGCGTTCTTTTTGTGGAGGGACACGCACGGACCAATTGCCCCACATATCTTCACCCCTTTTGTGGTAACTATCTCAATAGTCACATCAAAACACATATTCAAAAACCCTTCTTGGTCACGACTAAAGATGTGGCGTAAGCATTTTCTAAATTGATCTGATTCAAAGGATTCTGCCAGCATTATGAACCCACCCGATTTCTCCACTGGGGCCCGCATCTCTGTTACTCCAACTTGATCAAGGGAACAAGCAAAAAGATCAAGAACCATGGACAAATCTGTCAATTTCTCTGATATTTTTTTGTAAAATTCACAAGATTTCCAATAGAAAGGTGCATGACCACTGTTTATATCTCTGTGTGTTCTGATGGAATCATTCAGGTCTTGACTTGCAACCATACCTGGTCCCATGGTTGCAGGACCAGATGTGAAAACCATTACACGAGATCCGGTGTGGATCGAGCATCCTTCTAGAAGGGCCATGGCAACTAGTATCGCAGTGCCGGTACACCGTGGAGGTCGATGACCCAGTTTGAGTGGTGGTGAATGACGGATATCTTCAATGGCTGTTGCAATATTAAACTCGCATTCAGAAACTGGTAAAATAAGACCATGTTTTTGTACCCCTTGTGCTTTTCCAAGTTGTTGCTTTGTACTATGGATCCCCAGGAGATCTATAATCTGATAATATAGAAAATAAACATTTAGTGTAAGTGTAAGAAATACTGCAATTCCATGGAAAAATAATTATGAAAACAATATAGAAATTTCGTACCAGTTTCAATTTAATTCTACAAAATCAACCATGCAAAGTCATGACTTCTGTTTTTATGGTAATCTTTTCACCCTTACGACTGTGTGATAGAAATAGTTTTGAGATTTAACCCAAGAAAGATAATCTATTAAAAATCTTAATGAGCCCAAGGAATGCAGATGATGCTTCTTAAATAAAGAGGTCAATTGTAACCAAAGTGATGTCAAATAAACATATACCCTATAGGCTATATGTGGAAATCTAATAGAGTTCACGCAAATGGCAAACTTCAGGATATCTGTTTTCCCATGTTCAGCCTAGGGCCCTCCTCTTCGTGATCACATAGTATGTGGTGATATTATACTTCTGTATTGACCTTCAAGTTTACTTGTGTCATTATTATGTGTCAAACCATATTTTGTTCAGTCAAGAATTATAATGAACCTATAAGACATTAAGACCTTGCATCCTTGGTAATCATTTGTACATTTGATATGTAGGGAATTCCTTCAAGTTAATACATATATTTTTTTTTTGTCGTTTTGTGACTAATTGAATGAATTAAGAGTGAAAAGCTTAGGTGGAGACTTCATAACAAACCATCTTGGATAAATAGAGAAGGAAGTTCAAGAACCTATAAACCTTAAGTTGTGGCTACTAAAAACTTCTACCACAGCGTTAAGTTTGAACCCTGAAGGTTATTGGGCTGATCTGCAGCTTTATAGCAGAGAAGCCTTTGAAGGTATAGTAAGTTGGAGCCCTACCCATCAATACCAGCAGCACCCACATGAATAAAAGAGAGTAGCACAAGACGTGCTAGATGATCATGGAAACATTGATTTTAGATTTGTGGTTATGCTTACGAGGTTTTTGTATTTTCATAAGTTTGATGTGAGAAGTTTTAAGCATTTGTATTTAGTAAGTAATAAGCATTATTCCCTTCTTCGCCTTTAAAAAGGTTGGGTCATGTGTACTACGAATGAGGGGTGTCATTCCAGCTCCTTTGATATAGCCCATGTAGATGTATCTTAAGCCCTTATAAACCTACTTTCATCTTTTTCAGTACTCACAATTCCAACTGTTTATTGAAGGAGTAAAAGTCTTATGTGGCCCTCACCCTTGATGTGTTTGCTGTCAGGTATCCTGCGTTTTCCTAATACCCACCTTGTATATGAACTTTCCCACTTTCTGTCCCTTCTTTCTGCAGAAATCTTTATATGTTATACTTCTAAGATTTTTCAGTTCTTATAATCCTTCTCTATACTTACACTTCTCTACGCTATCTATGCTTTTCCGCTTTTACCATATATCATCATTCTACTCCACCACAAGTTTCTTTAGTTCAATGTCTATTTCCTCAGCTTTCTAGAACCTCGGATCTTACCTTCTAAATGCTTGTTCTCGTCAATTCTTGTATCCTAATATGGTACTATTATGTCACTCATCAAACATTGTACCTAACATGGATCTTTTGCATTGAAAGCATTTGTTGTGCCACTAATGACTTGAAAGTTCATGCAAAACGTCCTCTCATGCTCCTTGTAAGAGTAATGTTCTACGAAACGCTATTTGGTGAGTCCAATGTTTCTTAAAGGTAGTGTTTGCAATCCTTTGATCCTTAAGCATACATAGATGACCATGTGATAAGGGTTTCATCCTCCTTTTCTTAACACAAACATCAATGTAGACATAAGAGGCTATAAAATGTAGATTAAACTGATTAAGTAATAGATTAAAATGGGTAATGAGTCCAATCTCAAGTACGGTCACTTCACCCAAATCGTTGTAACTAGAATCTCTGCCTTGATTAGTGGCACTAATAGTTCTTAGGGTTTTTTATTCCAAGAATGAGAAAAAAAATCTCCTCTAGTTTCCCTACTGCAGTTGCAAAGGGTATTGCTTACTACATAATCTAGTGAAATAGCTAGTGTTAAGTGTGGTAAAGTAGAGGATGTCTAATGAAGCAAATCAAATCGACTCTCCAACACTAGTATTCTGTGTGTGAGTTTATAGTGAAGTGATTTAAATGCTTGGAATTTAGATAAACTTTGAGCTATCTGTAAACATTTCCACATGTTTAAACCATTTCCTTCTTGCTAAACTTTTTACATTTGACCATTTAATTCAAAACATTTTAATGACATGAATAGATCATTCTTTATGATAATAATAAGCTAAAGTCCTGCATTAAGTCGACGTCTACCACTAAAAGCCTATATTGTCACCAGACACTTTCATAGATTAAGAAAGTTATGAATGAATCCATCTCTTTCTCTTAAAGAGTAGGATGTATCTCAATAGTTAAAGCAGACAAACGTTGTTATATGAGAGCCACATTTTACAAGTATTAAGCTATCAACTTAAAAGCTACATCAAATAGTTTTTTCTCAATCTGTTCAATCATGCACAATATCTACTTGCATGACAATAAGGATTCCCTAACAAAATTTCTTGCTCAATTACATATGCTCGATAACTTCTTTAAAATCCTTCTCATTTTATATTTTCACTTACATATAAGCATGCTAGAGAAGCATATTAAGTAAAACATTGATATGCTTACCAACAAGACATATTCACTACTTCATTTATTAAGATTTCACATCTTGTCCTTTGATCCTAGACCAAGTCCTATCTTCTACTAAATGTCTTTTGTTCACTTTGATTATATCCCAAGTACATCTAATGCTTGACGTACTTCTAAATTAGGTGTGACTGAGCTCCAAAGTTTCCATGTTGATTAAACTCCAACTAAGTATCCATATTCCTACTCTTACAAACTAGTTTTTTCATACTAGTTTCTAAAGCATGTGCAAATGACCATTAGAAAGCACAAAAGCCCTTACACCTTCACATAATTGTGAAAGGTAAGATGTGATGCCACACTTAAGGATGTCTGATCTTTACTTATATCTCACTAAATCTAGAACTCAATGCAACACGTTGCATTAAGTTATAGTCCAACAAAATATTACTTTGGTTTCCAACAACATGTCTGATCTTTACTTATATCTCACTAAATCTAGAACTCAATGCAACACGTTGCATTAAGTTATAGTCCAACAAAATATTACGTTGGTTTCCAAATAAAGGCCTCACAGACACCGATCTTCCCTCCTATGTTCTCCGAGATTTAATCAAAGTGTTCATTGCTTCATCAAAAGTGATCACAACAAAAATAATACAAACATTTGTGAAAGAGTAGTTATATTAATAGCATGTTCCGGAATAAATTGCTTCAATACATAATGAGAATCATCATAACACAAGTTACAAATTGCAATTAAAGATAACAACTAATTCAACAACCTAAGACTCTAGCTTTGAGGAAGTACGCAAATGCCCTCAGTTACAAATTACAATTAAAGATAACAAATTAACAACTAATTCAACTTGCATCAACTTTTTTCATCTTCAGTGGCAACTCTTTATCATTGACATGTACATTTGTAAGCATAGTAGTCAAAGGTGCAAGGCACACTTAACACGCAAAGGGTGAGCCTAAGGCCTAGGTGCAACGCTTAAAAAGCGGGAGCTAACACGCAAAGGGTGAGCCTAAGGCCTAGGTGCAACGCTTAAAAAGCGGGAGCTTTTTTAAGCGAGAGGTGTAGTATTAGAAAAGCCATTTTTAGGGGTTTAATACATCTTTTAGGCTTGTTTTAGGCTAGTTTAGGTCCATTACAGGCTTGTTTAGCGCTAGTGCAATTGTTTCAGACCACTAAGATGGTTTTTAATCAAAATTTGCCAAGAACGTGGTTTGAAAAAAGCCTGAAAATGGGGCTTTAACGAATGAAACAACATCATGAATCACTTTGGTTTGCAGATACGTTGACACACAAAAAGTTAGAATGTTGTAAGTAGATGCATCCAAGTAATTTAACTAGAAAAAAATAAAAGGTACCATAAACATAAGCTTGTATTAAATGCATGTCTTATGAGGTCATGTCACTAATTCAAGTTGTTGGCTCGTATAATATAGAAATAGCTTATACAACTATACAAGTAGTGCTTGTGTAGTAAAAAGGAAACCCCATGACAGAAAACTCTTTAACGGCGGTGAAAAGATTGTTTAACTTGAACTACTAATGTACCCATCACAAAGAAGGAAAGTTATCAGTTACTTAAAACTAGATTTTAATGTCCAAAGGAACAATCTTATGTCACCAATCATGCATTAATCCAAACTTAGTCATAACAATGTGTACCAAGAAAATAAAACATAATTAGCATCAACACCAAACATGATTACATTGCATATGACACCAAGCATACCTGGCTAGAAGAAAGGTCGCGTTCTCCATGAAAAACAACCGCGCGTAAACACTCGGTAAACCCAAGATCATACACCCTCACCATCGCATCAAAAACGATCAATCCCACCATTGCATTCTCCGGCAACTGGGCAACAATCAGCAACAACTCATTCTTAAGTGCTTGAAGCTCATCCTCACTCGAGCAAGCATCCACCACAAACACAAACACCGGACCACCACCCACCCCTCTCCCACCCACTCCTCGCTGATCCAAACTGGAGAGTGAAGACGATGAAAACGACGAAGAATTCAACCTATTCAACCCCAAGCCATTGCTACCTTCCCAATTATGAACCAAATTGGAGTTCATCCTTTTGGGAGTCATCAAACCCTGATGATTATTCAACTGGTATTCAACAGTGCTATAAGTTGGGAAAAGCTCAGCAGGAATATTATTTTCCCCAATTTCAGCATAAGATCTTGGAAACGAATTCTTCTGATAACAAAAGGGGCAAACCCAAATTCGAGAAGGGTAATCGACACGAGCGTAGGGGTTTAACACAGACCCACATCGAGAACAGATCAATGGATCGTAAGATAAGAGTGGGAGATCGTTGAATTTCATCAATGGAGTTTGCATTATCGATAAAGGGATTACGAGATCGTTTGATTCGGCTTTTGATACTGGCCATGAATTCCATGACCATCGTAGGCCTTCGATTGCTTCCAATTCGACGAAATCCATCTTCTTTAGACGACAAGAGAGTAACTTGGAGTTGGGTTCTTCATCGACACTAGTTTCTTGATCCTAGGGTTTCATCGACACTGGTGTTTTTTATGATTGTTGAAGGAAAAGTGACAGGCGTAGATGAAGATGATTTTGGGCAGATGAAAAAGCCAAACACATGATGTCACGTGCTACAAAATTCCCCGCATCCCACTCACACCTCGGTCCACACGCTATTGCAAGAGCCGCTCGGATCCTTCCCTCTCGTGTCTTCAAGCCTATCGAGTTTAATCTTCCCCGACTCTGAGCGGCGTGGTGTTCCCGGCTAAACATATACGGTCTACCTATTTTTGTAACGACTAAATCTTCTCTAAAAAGATTGTAAAATGTCCGATATATCTGCACCTCATGTAATTCTCCTAAATATGATTCAAAAGGCTCCGTAAAAATATTACAAAATGTCTCTTATATAACACATGTTCTACTTCTTTTGAGGATGGTTCACTTTCAAATTTTAGTTATAAGATGATTATATAAATTTCGGATTATTACTTTGAATAAAAAATACTCTCCAAATTGAGAATTAAAAAAAAAGACATATGTGTATGCTCATTTGTAATGTAGACTTGGCATTGAAAATATAAAATATTTATTCGAGAGGTAATTTCTACAATCTCACGTATAATATTAATGAGCATAATAAAAACAAGAGGTATAGAAGCTTGAATAAGATTTGTTATTTATTCAAGTGCAAGACCATGGTTAACAATGATAAACAAAAATCGTTTTACATAAGCCATTGGTTGTTAAGGCACTAAGGCAACACTAGTGAGATGGTACCCGTGCTTGCTCCCCACCATTCCACAATCTCGTTAATATGTTGACTGAGTGGTTCAAACCGGAGTCCAAATATAGTATTAAAATGCTCTAGCCCAACATCATCTGACCCAACTTGTTTGGCCAATTTTTTTTTCTTGAATACGCATGTTGGATTCCATCATGTTCCCTTCATACCCACGCTTTATAAAGGCTCAAAAGTGCTCCCTTGTTCAATAAAAAAAGTTCATCAACTGTATATGTTTGTGCGCGCGCGCACTCATGTGCTAGAAGTTGTTGGGATTTATTTTGTTGGCACATATCCGAAATAGTGTCTTCATTCATAAGCTGAAATGTATTAACAAATTTTTCCACTAAGTATTTTCTATCTATGCTACTTTCATAATGTCTAATACCTCGAAAATTTTTAACAATATGTGGTCAACATAGAGTGATGCAAGTATGCAACGCTTTAGTTGTGGATATTAAGA
Source organism: Flaveria robusta (assembly GCA_025506415.1). NCBI lineage: Eukaryota > Viridiplantae > Streptophyta > Magnoliopsida > Asterales > Asteraceae > Flaveria > Flaveria robusta. The sequence goes on along the minus strand of CM046469.1, from coordinate 16,164,676 downwards.
AATTCAGACAAATAATCATTTTGAATCCAGAACATTTTATATCATTATAACAGAGAAGGGTTTCGAACGTGAAACCATGATCTAACAAAAAGATAAAAACCTCTGTCGACCTAAACTTGTTAAACACAAGCGAAACCAAACTCTACTCTTATTTTATTCAAACATATTATTATTCTTTTTTATGAATAAAAAGGAGGCATGAAGGATGGAGAATCACGTGCGTTCTCGTCAGAAACACTTTATAACCCCAATTCACTCACAACCTTGCGAAATCGATCACTCTGAAACCCTAGCCTCCACCCATCTCTATCTTCACCCTCAAAACAAACACAAACCCTAAATCAGACTCTCATCAATGGCCAAAAAGCGAAAGACTCGTAATTCACAACCTTCCGTTGAACAACAACTGCCTCTCGACGACCCTCAACACCAGATCAACGAACACACCGCCAACGACGACGTCGTAGCGTCGGAGCCGGAGCCTGTAGCCGACGAAAACGCTCAAATTCTCAACGAAGGTCATCAGGAAGACGACAACGAGGAAGAAGAAGAAGATGATGATGGGGATGAAGATGAAGTTGAAGAAGAGGAGGAAGAAGAAACCACCGTAAACGAGGTCAAAGTTGAAGAAAACGCAGAAGAAGAAACGGAGGTTTTGGACGACGAGCCTGTGGAAAAGCTCCTGGAGCCGTTTTCTAAAGAGCAATTGGTGTTATTGCTCAAGGAGGCTGTTTCGAAGCATCCTGAGTTCATCGAGAGTGTTGAGAAGATCGCTGATGCAGATCCTGCGCACAGGAAGTTATTTGTTCATGGGTTGGGGTGGGATACTACCGCTGAGGTTTTAACCTCTGAGTTTGGGAAGTATGGTGAGATTGAGGATTGTAAAGCTGTGGTGGATAAGGTCTCTGGTAAGTCTAAAGGATATGCGTTTATACTGTTTAAACATAGGGCAGGGGCTCAGAAGGCTTTGAAGGAGCCTCAGAAGAAGATTGGGAATCGTACGACTTCGTGTCAGCTGGCTTCTGCTGGGCCGGTTCCTGCGCCTCCACCGACAGCATCACCGGTGTCGGAATACACGCAAAGGAAGATTTTTGTGAGTAATGTGGCTTCGGATATTGATCCTCAGAAGCTTTTGGAGTTCTTTTCGAAATTTGGGGAGATTGATGATGGGCCATTGGGTTTAGATAAGCAGACTGGTAAGCCTAGGGGGTTTGCGTTGTTTGTATATAAGAGTGTGGAAAGCGCGAAAAAGGCACTGGAAGAGCCTCATAAGATCTTTGAAGGGCACACATTGCATTGCCAGAAGGCTGTTGATGGGCCGAAGCCGAATAAGCCTTTCTTTCAACAACCACATCAGCATCAACAGTATGGTGGTGGTGGTGGCCATCATCATCCTTCAAAGAAGAGCAAGTATTCGAACTCGGGAGGTGGTGGGGGGCATGGTCATATGATGGCACCTGCTGGACCCTCTGTGGGTTACAATCCTGCGGTTCCTCCGCCCTTGGCTCCTGCTTTGGGTCAGGCCTTGACTGCACTCCTTGCGACTCAGGGTGCTGGACTGGGGAATCTTTTAGGACTTGGTGGACCTCCACAGGGGATGCCGCCTGCGGGGTATGGAAATCAAGCCGGTGCAAGCTATGGTGCTCAACCAGGGATGCAGGGTGGGTACCCCAATCCACAGGCTGGTCAAGGAGGTAATAGGCTGCAGCAAGGTGGTGCACATTACTCGGGTCATGGTCATTAGGTGAGTTAATTTTGCCCCCTTTACCAACTTGTATACTAGAAATATTGTTGCTGCCTGCAGGTTGCTTAATCTCCCTGTAAGGGTATGCCCCCTTCTAGTGTTTATACTAGCTTTAGGATCGTTGACAATTTGACATACAAGGCTCTATATATTGGTGCTTTGATTATTATTTCTGCATTTCCTTTTTATGTGGTATTTTATCACAAAATTGTTTTGCACAATGATTGACTAGTTATTATCATAAGATGGTTTTGTGCAATTATTGTCCAATATGAAGTTTTGAAACATATAAAGCCCTTTTGAAGTTTCTTGTTTTCTGTTAAAAGTTATAACCTGTTTTTTTCTTTGTTATAGATGACTGGAATTAGGAGAATATGCTCTGCTATCTGTATATATTATGTATCACTTGATGACTAGTTACAAACTAATTCCAAGACACTGGTTTTTGGTGCATCTAGGTTTCATAGCATGACATTATGTCTCAGTTTTGCTTCACCAATAATGGATTTTTAATTTTTTTGTGAAGTCTTGTTTTGTTTTTAAACATGTTTCATAGAAGCAGCTAGTTTGAGATTGTTTTAAAAAAGTGAAAGAAACTTCGTTCTGAAGCATTGTGCATTTTGGAGTTGGCACATGTACATTTATTTAAAGCGGCTTTTGAAGCAGTTTCTCATTTCAGTCATTTGTATTACCTGCTTCTATATCTTATTTAAATTTAGATGTTAGATTACTGGGTCAAGGCCATTTTGGCGCTCCATAACAGTCTTGTGTGTGTTTTATTTTTTGTTGCTTTTTTGGTTTAGATATTTATGGAAGTCATTTAGATATGTACCTTGTACAGTACTAGTTTGAGTCCATGGAATATATTCTTTTGTTTATCATCTATGTATCTAAACATTTTTTCATGATACAATTATTAGCAACTGATGTTTCTCTAAAGGGTATTTGTAATTCTTCTATGAACTTTTGGGTAAGTAGAGTATATATATCAAGCATGTTCTTTAAACTCGTTAACCTTTTTGGTTTTTTCAGTTTCATTTGACAAACTGTTTTCAGCTGGGAATCTTGTTTTCGAAATCAAGTTTGTATAATGTCATATTCATTGTGCAGATTTCATCATGTTTATGTTTTGGACCCTGCTGAATCTTCTCAAGTTCCGGCAAGTTATGCAAAAGAAGTCTTTCTTATATGTAGCAAAAAGAAACATTTGCCTAAAGAGCAGATTTGTAAACCCGTATTTTCATTAGTTACTTTAACTCTTTTAAAACAATGTCGTATTTTGTTTCTATTATGTTTCCAAAAACTGTTTCAAGTAGCTGTACTTAGAAGTTTTATGCACCTATGATTGTTCTTTCAATGCCCTAATCCTATTGGAAGTTTTATGCGCCTGTGATTGTACTTTTTATGCCTTAATCCTGTTGGAAGTTTTATGAAGTCAATGTTGTTATATATTTGTTACCTTTATCAGCTGGTGTTCTATGCCTTTGTTTTAGAATGAGCTTGGCATTTGAGTGGTCACTGGCGTTTGTACTGCTCATAAATTGTGACACCAGTGGCTGTGGCTGTTACAGGTATTTTCCTTGTTACATGTAATTATCAATCCCCTAGAGAGGATCAGTACCCACTTCATATTTCTTTATTTTCTGAACTTAAGTGTGGAAATCCAAAACATTTTCTTTAGTTGGCATTCTTTGATGTTTTGATATGATGCCTTGGTTTTCAACATTTCTGTAAACGATTATGGTCTGAAATGATTTCATTCTGGTTCAATTTTTTTTCTAGCTACGTATGAAATTATTCCATTTTAGTTCATGTTTGTAGATTCTTGTTTATTTAACTTTTAGTTTTTTTTTATTAATGTACGTTTTGGCTAAAGTTTATAAAAGGTTCAGTGGTGGCATGGTTGTTGACTACAATGATACTTTTTGCACCATACAATGTCCTGTTTAAACTTTTTGAAGTTTCTTGGGCTAACGACAACATGGAATTGCTATTTTTTTAATTCATTCACTATCTTTTACATCTTCTGAATTGGTTTTATTCAAATGACGTTAACTTGGTGCTGTAAAAATTGCTAGGCGCTAGTCGGGCAGTGAGTTACCCACTAGGGATTAATCAGGGTTAATCGGATTGGGATTTTTACATATAAATTCCAGTTTTATAGATAAATACACATTTTTATATGTATTTTTGATAAAAATGTTCAGTTTTATATATATGTACACAAATTTAGCCGGAATTCTTAAGTTTCGGCATGAATTTTTAAGTTTTGGGCCGGAATTTCCCAGATTTGGCTGGAATTTTCCAGCTTGCTGGAATGAGCTTTAATTTAGGCAAAGAAAACCAAAATTTTCATCTCTGCGGATATGAAATTTTATTTCTTGGGATATGGAATATGTTAAGAGGTGTTTTTGTTTGAGGGTTGCTGTTGATGAAAATCAGGAGCCTAAACAAGAATTGGAGTTTGGGGCATCATCTTATGATGTAGTGGGCAGCATCTGCGGCGGATGTGGTAATGGCGTAACCAATTATACGATCTAGTTATGAAGACCATAGTATAACTAATGACAAGAGGTAATGTTTATGTTTCTCTAGTTTTGACAAAATGCTTCTTTGATATATGCTTCATTCGCGTTCAATCCGTGCAGGTTTCTCTTTCTGGTGATCGACCCAAACCACCTTTGTCATTGTTAGCCACCATGGGTCACCGTCACTCACCAATGTCACAAAACCAACCTCTTTAGTTATCCCACTATCATTTGTGAGTCATCAAACCCTAAGTCAAACCTTTTCTATAAGTGTGTGGATAGGCCTCATCGCTGGTGGTGGTGGGACTGTTTAGTGCGTTGTGGGAGAGGGATGAGAGCAGATGATGTTTACAAGATTGACGATACAAGTGATGGATTGGGAACGATGGTGTGGTTGGGGTAGGCTCACTTATTGTTTTTAAACGAGTATAATGACGTAACTAGTCTTATTGGTAGTCTAAGCAAAAAACCAAACCTGTAAATAGAAGCAAATAATTTGGAGCATACGAGCAGTCAATACTTGATCTTAACTGGGTTAACCAAAAGAATAAATAATGTATATGAATATGATTTTGGATGATTAATACGGATGATAGTTTATTAGTTTTTCATGCAATATATCTACAGAAAACCATGTTAAAATCCAAATGTATTGGACGTATGCCAAGATCTTGTATTGTTATAGCCATTTTTGCCTAAACAATGTAAAAACTTGTAAGGACACTAAAATTGCACAAGTCTAGTGTCATAAATTGCATGATCAAAAAAAATTGATAAAAGGAACAGAAAAAGTGAAAAAATGGGCACGTTATTTCTGCTTCCATCATAAAAAGATATAATTTTGAAAGATTCAAATAAGAGTTAAATAAACTTTGAATTAAATTTTACTTTAGTGGCCTAAAGTATAACGAAGCTTCTATAAGAGAGTAATTATTTAACTTTGAATCATTAAGTGATGAACCAGTAGTAGGTAATCATTAAAAGTTAGTGTATTACGTAACTATTCAGAGGCAAATGTTTAATAAATTCAAATAAAAGCTTTTAACCATTCAGACTTAGTATAATGTTTAACCACTCAGACATCTGAATGGTTAAAGGGCAAACAAACAACCCTTAATTTAAATGAGAAGTAAGAAAAATTTAAAAAATCAAGACAAATACAGCATAGCATGAGGTTTGAACCTGTGACTTGTTATGGGTTTCATACTTAAAGAAAGGAGCTTTGCAACTACACCAAGATAACGGTTTAAGTTTCAATTAAGAGAATAATTATTTGATGTGAACTTTGTACAAAAAAAATACAAAAAGTTGTGTCCAATCAGAAGATATAGCGTGGCACCTCATTTACCTTGCTAAATGAATGATAGTTAATGATGTTTTGATCAACTTCAGCTCACTAACCTCATTCGTTTTTTCAATTAAGTTAATATGAAAAAACAATAATGTCCTTATTTATATACAAGGATCATTTTTTTTCTTTAACTACACTTGGGGGATGATAGTGCAAGTTTGAAACAACTTAATATTAAAATGCATACTAATATTAAAGTGTTATTTGAAAATAATATAATAGAAGTAAAACAAAATTAATAAATATATCTCTACTAGTTTCATCCAGCTACGGTCATGACACTCACCTTTGGATGCGGGCTTAACTACTTCGGTTCTAACCGTGCCCTACACCTAATTAACCGTTCTGAAGCGTAGGTAGTTACCCTTGAATTGATTTGGTTGCATTTTATGTCCAATTGGGTATTTGTTCTCTTCAGCCTTGGCTTCTTGAGCTTCAATTAGCTTTTCTTTTTGTCTCGTGACTTAACTGGTAGTGGTGGTATCCCCTCACACATAATTCAGAAAGTGTCTAAGATACCTTCTATGATGACACAAATGAAATAAATTCCATCCATAAGTTGCTACACAAGTTTTAATCGAATGATTAAGGTTGAGGAGCAGTGCAAGACTGTGGCCACCACTAGGAGTCAGGCTAAGGCTTGGCTGGAACTGATATTTGCAAGACAAAGGTAACACCGTGAGCTTTGCCACGGGCGGAAGAGATTTCTCCTCGTAACCAAGCTTCGGTGCCAGAGTACGAATGTTGAGAGAATGAGAGAATTGAGAGGGAATTTTTGAGTATGAGAATGAGAGAGTTAACCAAGCTTCGGTGCCAGAATACGAATGTTGAGAGAATGAGAGAATTGAGAGGGAATTTTTGAGTATGAGAATGAGAGAGTTTACCTGGTATGAAGTGTGGTATTTATAGTACGACGAACTTGAAGCCTTAAAGCTTAAATCTTTTTTAAAAAACCTGCAGTCAACTATTCAAGTCTGATTTTCCTAGATTAGAGAGTTCTATGATTTTTTGGTGTAAAAAGTTTTCCACACGTCATAAATGCATATTGTCTCTCTAGTTGACTTTGGACTATTGTTACTCTGGTTACCTTTTACTACTAGGTCGTTTTCACCGTCAAATTTGGACTTATGTCTTTTGTTGCTTTGCGTACTGACTATGTTCCTTAGCAGCCAATGGGCGTTTTTCTTTCTTGTTAAGGTCCCTTCCTAGTTGTCTTTGTTTTCTCAAAATTGTTGTTTTTGAGCCCAATTGTCCTTGTTTCCCTTCTTAGCCGGGGCATGGGGAGGTATTTTTATGCCGGCCGCGGCCGTGAGATAACCCTTGTTTCTTGACTTGATTTGCTCCATCCTTTTCTCCCTGCGACGTCAATAGGAAAATTCCATCTTGAGCCGCGGCTGGTGTTGGGAAGTTCTTCTGAGCCACGGCCAATTCTTGCCTGTGATGTTTACGCGTGTTAGCCGCGTTACCATTAGTTCTATCTTTCAGGGTGGTACCCTATCAATACCAGGTGGAATTATTGAAGTGAATTAGATTCCATAGTTGCTCGCTTTTTACAACCTGAGATGTTAGACATGTTGCAGAAGCTAGGTGTCGAGAGGGAGTTTGGCGACAAAGCAACAACACAATCAAACTTTCTGCATGCATGGACCCTTTGTGGACTATTATGTGGTTCATGCTTTAATTGTTTGATTCAGTCTCCTGAACATAGATGACTTTATAATACAAAAAAAAAAAAAAAATTAATAAAGCAAAACTAACTAGCCAGCACCAAATTATAGACGATTCAACATAGACCTAACATATGAATAATCATTCCAAAGATGAAGTTTATTTTGCCCTCAACTCATAGAAGTTTCAAATCTATTTTCAGGAGATAAACCTACACCTTATCATCAACGATGCTTTGTGAAACATAAAAATAGTTAAAACACTAGTTCAGATAGGTTCATGGTTACATAAAACGAGTACCGAGATTCATTCAACCATGCTCCCTTGTATACTTGATGGTTTCTTTCGCATTGTCCAAAAAGCTGAAAAATAGTGATTCTGCAAATGCAATAAAGAAATGTCAACACCAATACACCATCTTAAAGGACACTATTAATGAATATGGATTTATTTCCAATTCAACTTTCACGGTCAAACAAGTCACCCGTAAGGCTTCCAATTGATCCAGATTTAATGTATAACTTCCTAATTATTTAAGGTCATAATCAAGTTTAGAGAAACTGAGTATTGTAGATCTTTCATCCAATCTGATTCTGATTCCACAAGTCAATAACTAACACCCTTATAAATATAATTCACACAGGATAAAAGAGATAAATGGGAAGCATAACATACTTGCATCATGGCTCGGGGATTTGTAGTATAAGTTGTTTCGATGGTCTTTTCGAGCTGTTCTCCAAAAACATAAAGCACGAGTTACTTAAAAAGATGAGAATACATGCGAATTAAGAAAATAAAAGGAGAATGGTGGGTGACCTCCAACTGAAATCCATAATGGATTGCAACCCTTTTCACATCTTCTAAACACAACTCAACCGACATTTCCTGCATAGTTGAAGAGTATAAGAAATGTAAAATCGGTTAATTACAAATTATATGAACTTATGATGATAAATGGAACTGTTTTTGAGTCTGCTTACGTCTTCTTGGCCATACATATCTGCGAAGTGATATAGTAGTGGACCCAAATTTATCCACACCTGTCATGCCAAAAAAACAGGTGAATTGAAAATTTCTTTGTGATGAAAAAAGCTTCATATTTGAAGAGAAGCCAAAGGTAGTACTCACTCCCCCATCTTTAAGAATTTTTGAAATGATTTCAATATATTCGACAATATTGTGTGCTGTATCAAGGAAGAAGCAGGTCACAACCGCATCCCATGCTCCTGCAAGTGCCATAAAAGACTCATCATCAGCATCCACTTGAAATACACATTTTTGCTACCAAAAGAGAGGATAATATAAAAAATAATACAAGAATCATGGAAAGGATAACAAAGTGAAGAATGAGCAATCTCGTGTCTTTATCCTACCTACTTGGCTCGGGTCGTTGTATACTTCAACAAAGTCACCACCACACATAGAAAAACCTTCTGTGATCCCTGCACTGTCAGTTAACATGGAGGGTCAAGATTAAAGAAAACAAGGGGGATATGAACCAGAACACTACAAATAGATCACAATAATTTTCATGATATTTATGTCTCAGCACATTTATGGTCCAACTTCTAAGACAGAAAACAGTCTCTCATACTTCCCACATAACATCATAGGACATGTGAATAACACCACTGTGCATAATCAAATAAATATAAAAAAAATTCAGAACAAAAGCTGGAAGAAGGAAGAACTGGAATGAGAGGGCTTCAGTTGTAGAACTATCTGAAAAGGTTAAATTATTTTAGAGACATTGTAAATTAGTTGATTCAAAAATTTTCGTTACATTGCCATATTTTCAGGAAACTGGATCAAATGCAAATATAAAAGTACATACTTCTAGCAGTCTATAGAAGTTTAGCTAATTTAATCACATGCTTCCATAGACAATGAACATCTTTCTTTCAATGAGTTGGTAGATTGGATCATTGGAAACCACAGTATTGATAAACATCAAGGCACTGTCTGGCAATATAAACAACTCATAGGAAGCAGAAAAGGTGCAATAATATCATAAAGGAAAAGGTTACCCAGCAGGATGAATATCTGGAATGGAAACTGCACGGAGCTGGTCAGCATCAGATATTGAATTGCAATTGCTGTGAATCCATGGATGAATAGTCCATTCTCCAACATCCTGAGTCCTGACAGCAAAAAATGTTAATTAATCAAGTTAATACAAACATGAATAATAAAATTCAGATGTCATTACATTCATGAGCAGGGAAGAAATTATCAGAGCAGCTTTACTTACTGATTGAGAATAAAACTTGAACAGATCATCATATAGTATGAAAATTCATTTCCTTGACTAATGAAACCTGTACATGACCAAAAAAACTCAGTATATGCCAGCATTCTAGTTATAAACTTTTTAGTTGAAATGGACTAAAATAAATACCAAGACATGAAATTTCCAATGCCAGCCTTCCTAATCCAGCACCAGGAACTAGACAAGTAGGAGGCCTACAAAGAAAATGAAACTTTGGATATGATTAGATACAACAAAGATATTAGGTTGGAAAAATATATGCCTGATGATTGAAAGAGAAAAAAATGGCGCTTCACAAGATGTTCCATGTGTCACCTTTCTTTACTTCGCTCAGGAAAATGGCGTTTAAGTTCTTCAAGAATAGGCTTATAACATTGGTCTCGTTCCTTCTGCCCCTGTGTTTAGATAACAAAAATCAATAATAACTTTGTTAAAGTTTTGTTCCTCTCTTGACATCTCACATTGTTGAAAACATGGTTTTAAAAAGCGCTAGGAGCTCTGATTTTAGGTCCCAGAAGCCAAGGCGCGAGGCATGATCTTCAAGTACACAAGTTGTGTACAACTAAAAGCTGCATCTCTCTCTCATCTATTACTTACCAGTCTTTTTCAATCGGTAAACCATTCATAATCTCTACATCCTTTTGGTTGTTTTTACATATCAGCCTCCAAAAGGTCGCTATGCCCTAATTTTGACCAGCATGTGCATGAAGCGCCCCCTCATGACCTTGAGGCCCTTTGGGCATCACCTCCTCCTAACGCCTAAGGCGCGATTTTCAAAACCAAGATTGAAATACAATTTCGATGCCCAGCATTGTAGATGTCTAGAAAAGAAGCAGAGAGTAAAACAAGGAATACCTCAGCAGCCCAGTCTCTGACTATATTCCTGATGACACATCTAACCTGAACAATGTTAACTACCATTCAGTCATCTATAGAAGGTTCTTATGAATGTAAGTAACAATTCGGCGTTTTATTGTGTGCATAGCATCTATAAATACATATATTATGCCCCCTAAATGAGTATTGAGAAAATTTAGCAAGGGATTGGCATCTCAACAATTATGACATAACAATATTGATGGGATGCTGCATGCCTGCACTCCAAGATATTCTTGCCACCACATAAAAATCCAGTGATTTTCTTGTACCAATAATCATTGTAATTTTATAGACCTAAAGAGGCGAGAAGAGAGAAGCAAGATAAACATGATAAATTTACCTTATCAACATCCACTAGAGGAACATGGAAATGGGGCATTGACTCTAAATAATCAGCCGATTCATGAGGTACAGATGACATCTGAAAATGTCAAAGCACATGGAACATCAATATCTAATATAGTATGAAAGACTGTAAACTAAAAAATCACATGATCATACAACTAAAAACAACCAACATAACACAACAACAGATCAAAGAGTAGAATAACTTTGATACAATGATGATCTGAAAGTTTACTCTATATGTAACTGCAACAGTTGTTAGTATCAGAAACAACCTGAGGATCTATTGTTGATGCAAGTGCCTCAGAAACAGATATAGCAAAACCATCCATGAGAACAATGATTGTTAGAGTAGCACATATGTATAAGCAGCAATATGTCCAACTTTGTCTTCTGGAAACTATCATAGATTTATGTTTCTACTGATGAAACTAATAAAGTTGTTAGGGACAGCCTAGATTTGCTTTTCTTAAGCTGACTACGTCCTCCTTGTTTAAAGGACACATTAGTTGGTTCAGTTTCCTAGTCATGCACCAGGATTAGGATTATAGGATCTGTAAAATCATGGGTAGTTGCTTTCCGTTTTCATCTCATGTAAGGCTATTTATAAGCCACTGCAGTTTGCTAATTATATCATCATTCTTCAAAGCTCATACTCTCAAACTTAGAAAAGGCTCAGAATTCTTTTTTGTTCTCAATTTTATGGTATTATAGCCAAGAGTTCCAAAAATAAAACTGTGCAACCTGCAAATCCATGGTTTCATGGCCATTATGAACATTGAGTATGTTGATGGAGGACTATATGTGTTCCAAGGAGTATTGGAACCTGGCAGAGAAGGGAATTACTGCTGTAGCAAGTGAGCCATACAAAAAAGAATGTGATGATCAGAATTTGAAGGATCTTAAGGCTAAGAACTACCTGTTCCAAGCCATCAATCGATCAATACTAGAGATCAATTTGAAGACATGGAAAAAGACATAAGGGATTCGCTTCAACACTAGTATCAAGGAAGCACATGTGTCAAACGTGCTATAATAGAAGTTCATCGCAAAGAGTTTGACGTGCTACACATGAAGGCCAGAGAGTCAAAAAGTGAGTATTTTGGTAGAACTCTCAGCATTGCTAACATGATTTAAGATATTTAACCTTAAAATGATTACATTGTTCTGAACATAATGTCCATAGATGAGCTTCAAAGTAGCCTTCTGGTGCATTACACTTGGATAATGCGCAGGCTCGTCAAATCACCTTTAGATACCAACATGAAGGAACTAGGAAAAGGTAGAGGTCCAAGCAGGTACTGAGGAAGAGGAAGATTTGGATTCAACAAATCTACTTTCAAGTGCTACAATTGCCATGATCTCAAGCACTTTCAGTGAGAATGTCCAAAGCAGACCAAAGATCAAAAGGCTCAATATGCATAACAAAAGGAGATGTTGCTAACAGCTGCGGTAGATTCCGTAGATCACATCTGTTCTTTGTCTCATTGTGTAGCAATCACATGTGTGGGAACAAAAACATGATTCATTATTTTAATGCTGGCTGGTGAAATTTGGTAACAACATGAGTCTTACCATACGAGCAAAGGCAAAGTTCAACATGAGTGTAACATACCATTTCCTTCATCTTCTTGACAAGTCTCTCTTCTTGCCTCATTTCCTATTGCACGCCACAAATATACGTATGTTGACCAAAAAACGAAAAACTTTTTTACAACAAAGAGGCTTCCACTTGTATTGAGCGGATAAAGAACAAATTACGATCAGGTCATCCCATTGTGGGAATTACACATTTACTGAATTTGGCATGTCATTAAAGGCAAACATGTCCACAAGAACTCTAGCAAAAAATGTATTCCCCTCTCTAGTCAAGCATGTAGCTTTTGTCGCTTTATCTAATTTTCTAGGCTCACCAATTCGGCTTATATGCCCAATGTTCCCCCATTCCACAAACAAGGAGGTCCAATATAAAGATCAACAGGGGAACCGTATCAAGTTCTGATCTGGATGAGATCATCCCGGTTCCCACTTTTTAGCCACTAATGGTACATTAGAAGTCAACCATGTACCATCCTTTACACCTCTTGCATCCTATTTCCCTCTTTTAATTTGAGAAAATAGTGCCACAATTTGTTAGTGAGCTCAATTATGCTTGATGAAGTCGTAAAAGACGATAAATCTCCTCCATGGTCAAAAAATATAAGCTGTTGAAAAAAACATGCGGAACTAATGACACTGCTACGAGAAAACGATAAGAGTTAAGTGGGTATTTAAAACAACACATAATGAAATAGAGACATGGAACAAAGCTCTATTGGTTGCAAAGAGGTACTTCCCACAACACAAACAAATTACAGTGAGAACTCTTTGGTGGTCTATCAATTCGATGTTAAATTAGCCTTAGCTACTATAAAGGATTTCAAGTTTAGCTTCCTCAAGAAAGGGCATGAATCCAAGAAGTATCGACTCAAAAAGGCCTTCTATGGACTCAATAGAATGGTATAGTCATATTGAGACATATTTCAACAACGAAAGTTTCACCAAATGTCCTTTCAAGCAGACTTTGTTCACCGAAAGTATCAAAGGAAGTAAGATTTAAGTGTATGCCTTTATATTGATGACCTAGAACAAAGAAGAGATGCTTGCACAATTTAAAAAATAGATGACTAAGTCTGAAATGACTAATCTGGGAAGATCAAAATAAGAAAATACTACCTTAGTATTGAAGTATGTCAAAGAGATGGTATGAATTTGGAAACGTTAGTGGAAAGTTTAACAAAGTAGACAACATAGTTTAACAGATGCCAAACAGTGAAAAGTTTTGAGTAGTTGACTAATACGTGCCTTCATTTGTTCATCGTTAGAAGATACATGGAGCGCCCTACAGAAATTCATCCTCTAGTTGTGAGAAGAAAATTGAGGTACTTAAAAGGCACATTAAGTTTTGGGATGATTTGCAAGGGAGGACAAGAAGGGCTTGTAAGATGCAGAGATGGTGACTACGCAGGTGATCAATATACACGAAAAGCAGGCGCTCGAGTGCTGTCTCTTGGCCTTTGAAAAAACAACCCATGGTTACTCTCTCGACTCTCAACTACCGAAGCTGAGTTTAATGTTGCAGCAGTACATTATCAGGTAGTATGGTTAAGGGTTTTGAAGAGTATAGATCAAGAACAAAACAATCCAATAGTAGCATTTCGTATAATATCACAGTGGTTAACCTCTAAGAATCACGTCGTTAGATTATATAATCCAACATGTAGCCCAATGGCCTTAAGATAGATAGGGTTTCCAAGTTTATACATATACATACCCACTACGATGTAAATGTACGCAACATATATAAAAGATTTGTCGTATGTCTTTACCTTGCCAACAGTTCATTTTATGTCTGATCACACCTGTAATGCATAGTCATAGCAAACATATTGGCATATGGTTTCATTTCTTTGTGAAATTGTGAAGGATGAGGTGTTGAAGCTAATACATTGCTATACTCAAGAACAACTTGCAGATGCTCTAATAAGGCCCTTAAAGCTTACTATGTTTCTCAAGATCCAAGACTTAGTGGGTGTGAGTGTAAATTGAATAGTGATGATATTCAGTTTAAGGGAGGATGATGAAACTAACAAAGTTGTTAGGATCGGTTTAGATTTGCTTTTATTAAGTTGAATAAGTCCTCCTTGTTTGTAGGACACGTTCTTAGTTGGTCCAGTTTTCCTAGTCATGCACAATAAAATCATAGGTAGTTGCCCTCCTTTTGATCTCATGTGAGGCTATTTATAAAATCATAGGTAGTTTGTAATATCATCATTCTTCAAAGCTCATACTCTCAAACTTGGAAAAGGCGTTCCTTCTTGTTCATAAAATCTGTTAACTTAAACCATGTAACCTAAGGTTCATACAAGAATATGTGGGTAGCTTCAGGCTATATTTGTTCTATAATAAACAAAAGAAGTAATTATAACACATAAAGAAAAAACAAAAAAAAAACTGCAACTTCTGACTTATAAGTATGTATATCAATTGAGAAATTTTAACAAGAGAAATGAATCTGAGCACATTAGAATAAGGGGAAAACAAAATAAACACTCACATTTTTGTTAGAAATATCAAGTGGATCACCATGGTTCAAATCCTTGACACATGTAGCATTTTCACATCCACCTTTATGAGTGTCTTTTTGGCATTCTAAACCTACAGCAAAGTTACCCGTTTCTGGCTCACAGCAATTTTCATTCTTCCCCTGCAATTATGCCATGTTTATTAATACAAATAGAAGTAACAAAAGAAATTAGAGATTAACAAGCTATTCAAGAAACAAAACTTAATAGTTTATTTTCGCCATCCCCAAGGATCCAGAAATAGGTTTTAACATATACCTCAAGGCCAGCCCAAACTTCACCAGACTGTTTAGAATGCACTCTTCCGCTTATTGAGGCTGATTCACAAGAACAAGGATCCCTATCTTCCGAGTGGACATGAACACATGAACCATCATCCAGATGATCACAAATATCATCATCTTGACTCATATCAACAGGGGGCTCAAATGCCTGAAAAAATGCAGAAACACATTAGACCTTTTGGCAAACCTATTCTTGGTACAGAAGACATGGGCATTATATATACATATATATTAAAAAGTGAAGGTCGATATAAATAGCGACCAAACCGATTAAAACTATCCATGTGGATTAAATCATATATATTTATAGTTCCACAAGTAAACTCAAGAGGTAACTTGGTCTGGTGGTGAAGCGCCTGTATTTGAACCTTATCCCTTACGTTCGCCCACTCTTTTTTTCTGTCCTACAATTTGAGTAATGATGACATATTATTCAATTATTTTCTACTTTTCTGTTTCATTTTCCTCTTTTCCTCCTAAATGTGTGTTAAAAAAACCACCCAAATTAATATACTATGTTGATATACTTTTTAAATATTTGCTTTTTATATAATTATTAAAATATATTATATATTCTTTAAACAATCATACAAATTCAAATATATGTTCAAGTTTTAGAATAATTATGTATTCCATGTTGACAGACCGTAAAAACTATATATTTCTTTTATATATTGCTTTTAAGTTTCAACTTATACAATGCCCTTATAGTAAATGAGTTTTATTTTATTGTTATAAAGGGTCATGTGTGTTTTATTTGTTGAACTTGTATAATTTACCTACAACTAATATATAAAATGTACAAAACTATCAACATAACAAAAGTTTAACCGCTAATTAATTGCATAAACCAGAGTAACATTCTGATATTGTGACTATTAAACAAAATTTAAACAAATATAAATCCAAAAACTTACATCTAACAGTAATCTAGGTAGGCAACGAATTTACACGATTTAATCTTTTTGTTATACGATTTTAATAGTTCGCTTTTGTATTTACTTAATGTTGTGATTTCCAAATACACCGTCATGACGTGCCTCATTTATCTACGTTTTTATTTTAAAACTGAGCTACCACAAGGCGCGTCATATCCCACTAGTTAAAGTTTAAAATCAATAAGTCATTCCTGGAAGAGAGAACTGAAAAACAACTACATCCACCTAATATTACCTTTAGCATTTCAAAGATGAAAAAGGTATTTTTTGAGATACACCTGCAAGAATAAAGAGGAAACGGATAAATACCTACCAAGAAACTATGGCACAAATCTAATATACCTTCTTTGGCAAAAGAAAACCACAGATTAAATAATAAATAATAACCAGAGAGTAAAAATTCAGATACCAAACTTAGTAAAATAAAGGTGAGAGTAAGCATTCAGATACCAAACTTAGTATAATAAAGGTAAGAATAAGGTTAAACCTTATTAAAATCTTGGGGTAAAATTTTATATGTTTAAAAATTTCTATTATATAATATGGTATGGATGGCCTCCTCCCAGCAACTCTGCACTCTTCTTCTGGAAAGAAATTTCAAATATAAGTGTGGTTTGGATGCATATTTTAGTTAGCATGGTTGGCACCTCCATCCAATCATATTCTTCTAAAAAGCACCCATGTCACATATTGAGAAGGTTCCTGACATTTTTTAGCGCATATAACAGGTGTAACAAAGATCCTTTAATTTAATGGGCTAATGGCTATCCCACTTCCGTATGGTTTCACAAAAAAAATCCCCTCGCTGGAGAATTTGTAAAGAATGTAACAATTGCATAAGATAAAAATGAAATCACAGGGGAAGCGCCTGCAGAAATCTCAGAAGCACAATCAAACTCTCAAGAAGCTTGTTTGTGTTCCAAATGCATGGAGGACCAAGGAGAAATAGATGCAATGGTCAAAAAAATAGCCAAGTAACATGTCATCGAGTGACTTGCGTCTCTACAACCAAGAAGATGTACTAGGATGCTACAAGATTAGTCAAGAGATATTAAAGTTGATTCACCATATTATGAAGGTTCCTCAAACCCTGAAGACTATATCTGGAGTTGGTCCAAACCATGGACAAGATCATTGTCGTTAAAGGTTATGATGAAAAGCTGAAAAGAAAGCCATGAAAGTACCCATGATAAGCATAAAAACTATGCTTCTTTGTGGTATGAGAAAATGAAGCATTAATGATGGTTTGAAGGGAAAGAAGTTACGAGTTTCAAGAACAAAGGACGTATGGTAGGAGGTTTGTTCCTCAAGCTTATAAACAAGATCTTTACCTTGAAATGAGCACCTTATAATATAGAACTAAGAAGATTGAGACCACCTAAAGTTTAAACTGCTCGAAATTCATAATAATATGAGAGAGACTGAAGAACACACCATCGCAAGGTTAACCGAAAGTCTAAACTCCACCCATTGCTGAAATAGTTGATTTTTGAAAATGATTGGAAGATGGCTACCAATGTGGAGAAACAAGCTAAGAGAAAACTCTCTAAAAGCCTTATTCTAAGACTGTTTCTTTTGAAGGGTAGCATTTTCAAAGAGCTGAATCTGCCTTTTCTAAAGGAAAAAATGTTATATCATGGTTTTGGGCATTTCCATGTTCCAATCAAAGAGCTCTAACACTAAACAAAATTAAAGAACTGCAGGAAGACATTGAAACTATTGAATGTGTTTGATGAATTACAGACAAAAGCTTTTGAGTTTGGAAAAACAAAATTTCAGTTTCTAAAAAGTCCATGTTAGAGCGTGAGCACCATGGCAAACACCATAGCCTAACAGTAAAAAGTTTATTTATGTTTTTTTTCCAGATTAGCCATACACCAGAAATGAGGTTATATGACCATCGTAGCCTTGTAACCTTACCATGCAGTGCTACTAAAACTAATTTTGTAATTAGTTGTTTTCCAAATATCTCATGTATCTTTACGGGTTTAAATCCTCAACGTATTCATTTAGCATTGCCGAAACACGGTAAACACCTAAACATGCAAAGACAAAGTAAAAGAGCCTCAGGATGGATCTACTATTTAAGCTTGTATACTGTACATATTAGCTATCATGCTTCTTTTGAACCACATTTGGTCCGGACTTGCACCCCCTTTTGTAAACATTGGCTTCAGAATTTAAATGAAGTAGTTAGACCGTGATGTAAACTCTACAAAACTTCATTTCTGGAAAATTTTAGGACCATTGGGTTAAATATTATATAATTGAATATTGCTATAAAAAGGGTTTACAAAAATACAGGTGCAACACATACATATTAATTAAGAGATGCAAAGATATACCGTCTCAATTTTTGATATTTTAAAGGAAGATGTGACAGCAGAGCCTGCAAAAAGTTTGAGAAAATATAATCAACAATCTCTAACAAGAGATTTCTCAACACATTTCGAAGCCTCCATACTATAGGGATAACAAATTTACATTGATGCATTTGCAAAGTCTTCTCACATATACAAAAGTGTGCTCTACCGCAAGACCATGCATACACATGTTCATCTTTGTGTATGTATAAGTCATAGATGTCAATTATTAGCAATTTAGTATGATGATGATAATGATGATGTGACCATACTAGCTTAGAAATATTTTGAAGCAAGAGTTCATGTTGAAAACAAAAGGACCACTTTGGGTGCATAGCATAACCAAACCAACCTACCGCAATGAAAACAATGGCCAATGTACAAAGAAAAAAAAATAGCAATTCCTGATATATATATATATATATATATACTAGCTTTAGTAAACCAGTGTGTTACACGGGTTGAACAAATAATATATTAAATATAATAAAAGTTTATTAAGTATAAAATGATATTTTACGATAAAATATAATTGAAATTACGTATAGTAAGAACAATATGTAATAAAACAATTATATCAACTTTTTAAACTTTTGGTTTAAAACTTTTTTTTTCCAAAAAAAATAATAAATATTTTGTTCCAAAACAAACCGTATTAGAAAATATCATTTTTAAAAATTTTCTTATTATAAATTTCAATTTTAATTATTTTTTGTTTATAAAAATTTAACTTAAAAAAAATAATTTTAAAAAAGTTTAATGTTTTGTAAAAATTTCTTATTCCATAAAAATTATTTACAAAAATAACATTAATAAGATCTTTTTTTAAATTTATTAAAAAACTATTTTTTTTCTAAAAAAGTTAAATAATATTATTGATAATTAAGGTAATTATTTAATAGGAGAGAGAAGCGGAAAATTTTGGTGAAAATGAATGTTGTGCCGCCACGTGTCATCTTAAGATACTATTTTATTACAGTAGAAAGATATATATGTGTGTGTGTATATATATATATATATATATATATATATATATATATATAGTCTCACATGCTAATCGTGAAGGACAATATGAGTTTTAAGTTGACCTACTATTTTGTGTTAGAAATTAATCTTGATGCTCAAGGGTGTATACGGGCGAACCAAGAAAGATAAGGGTGAAATTAGTTAGCATGTAGTATATGTTAGTCAAGGTAAATATTAGGAAAGTATAGAATGTTTGGCTGTGAATGGGCTGTCATTCCAGCTGTGTTTGAGCTGTGATTTTATAGTAATTAAGGTTAGAAGTAGTATAAAAGGAGGTCATTGTATAGAATTTAAGGTGTGGTCTTTTGTTCTTCGTATTAATAAAAAGAGTACCAAGTATTATCTTTGTTTTTCTGGGTCAATATTCTAACAATTGGTATCAGAGCAAGACAATCAAAGAGACCTGTGTGGCAGTAAAGGGGATATCAAGTAACAACCGAAGACGTGGAGAACGAAGCCACCCGATTGGTTCTGTGATAGACTGAGCAAATAAGAACCTGTGACAGGTTTAAACCATCTGTGATAGATCCATTGAAGGGCTGCTGACTGAATATTAAGGTTGCTGTGAGGTTATGGTCAAAGGGTTGTGTTTTGGATAGCAATCAAACAGCAGACCACATTTGTGAAGCTTTTTTTTCTGTTGCTGTTGAAAGATCAAAAGGCTGTGAGAACCGGTTGCAAGAAGCAATCAAAACAGGGTATTGATCTGTGACAGATCAGTTGAAGACAGGTTGTGTGATGCAATGGTAGTAGAAAAAGACCTGTGTGATTCGGGTTATATCCGTGGAAGACGAACCTGGAGAGGAGACTCTGTGAAACAGCGAACGAAGTGAAGAAAACCTGTGTGATACAAGTTATAAAGGTGTGATACGATGTGGAGAAGAAGCTATTTAATCCGTGAAGGATTGATCTAGGTTTGAGCAGTCTGTGTGACACAGGTCGTGAGGAGAAGAACTCAGAAAGTAAAAGGCAAGAAGAGCTTGTTGCTGTTTGCAGTCAAAGGAAACAATTGGCAAGTGATTTGCTAGGAAGTGAGATTGTTGGGCTGCTGTGAGTGTGTGAGACAAAACAAAGCTATGTGAAGTAGATTTGAAGATCAATGATTGATCAAACTTGGAAGAAACATGGTTCCGACGACTGGAATTCAAGACCAAGGTGGTACAACATCAAGATTAAGGGCGGGAATGTTAGAAATTCATCTTGATGCTCAAGGGTGTATACGGGTGAACCAAGAAAGATAAGGGTGAAATTAGTTAGCATGTAGAATATGTTACTCAAGGTAAATATTAAGAAAGTATTGAATGTTTTGGCTGTGAATGGGTTGTCATTCCAGCTGTGTTTGAGCTGTGATTTTATAGTAATTAAGGTTAGAAGTAGTATAAAAGAAGGTCATTGTATAGAGTTTAAGGTGTGGTCTTTTGTTCTTCATATTAATAAAAAGAGTACCAAGTATTATCTTTGTTTTTCCAGGCCAATATTCTAACATTTTGTTTGGATTTTAGGGAAAAAGTAATGTACCTTGTGTGCCGTTGGTAACCTTCTAAAAGATCTCTCGTATCTTTTCACATCCTCCTCCGCAGCTTCTGGGTAGCTGCATCAACAAATTAGGTCAGTACTTATCATTTTTCATTTATTCCTTGATAAATAAATACTTCATGAAATACGAATATAATAAGACATGAATATATATATATATATATATATATATATATATATATATATATTCAATGACGGAAACTACTGAAGGCTTTTTGGACTGTGAAGATCTAAAAAATTAGCAAGGACCTTTGGAAATCACAATCAATAATAACTAACAGCCCCAATTCATGACGGAAAAGTTTTTTTTGGCAACATGATAACAAAACAATAGGTTGACAGTAATATGTGTCTTTAATATTAATGTTGTACATCACAACAACCTAACCGTATCATCTTTGGTTCACTATATCTACCAAGTGCTAACATAATTTTTTGTTTTAATAATTCCCCTCGGCCATAGCCTATTTTGAATTTTTATTTGGCATCATACCACTAGTTGTATTCTCTCACTAATCAGCCTTATCTTAAGTGCATGTCAGTTTTCTAGTTCATAGAATTGCAAAGTAAAGAACCTTAAAAAAAACAATTATGAAAAATGTAAGAAACTTTTTTGATGGATGTAGAGGCTTGTAAATAGATGAACTCGATACAAATACACTCCAAAAAATAAACGATGAATACTAACTCCGGTCGATCAACATACCCATTTTTAAAAAGCAAATGCTTTATAAGAATTAGTATCCACGCTTCATATGCATCCAACTTCATAGAGATAAGCATGCACTTCTTATTTTAAATTTGACAACATTTTTTATTACCTTGAAATTAGATACATGGAGAAATATTAAGGATACTACTTCATAGTTCATATGCAGATGATTTATTCCATGATAAGGCCAACTTATTTCATCATGCTTACTAGCGTGCAAGTTCTTTTGTGTCATACAACTTAACTCGATGTCATTTACGTCTACTCCTCTTCTAATGGTTATGCAACTATTTTTTGAAGTCATTAAACATAGACTGAGTTAGTTCTATACTTCTATATATATTCAACGTTTGATGTATTTAATAGTTGTACACTCCACGGCATGATATAAGAGATGCATTATTCAATAGCTTCTTCAATAGGCAATCATATGCAAGCGATTTTGTTCTCTTTTGATTAAAAAAAAAAAAAAAAAACATTCCCTTCAAAGAGAAGGCCAATAAGTAAAATGCACTAATCTTTCCAAGTATGCATGCACAAATAAATTCAATTTCTACCCAAACTAATCACCCATTGTTGTACCTACATTTCCCTTATGCTATTATTCCATTACCCTGGTTTTGTAACCTCTCATACGCCCTATGTGGATTTTTGCCATTTCTAGTAGCTTCTTAGCTCTCAATTCTCATGGCTCAGAACTGAAAACTATTATATGTACCGATATCACACAACGCTATCGGTCTCTGCAATCCAGCAACTCATTCACAGAGGTGCAAATTAGCGCCGGATTGAAAAGTTTAAGCCCTAAAATCAATCAAATTTGATGCTGATGTTCAATTCCTTCTTACAATACAACTTTTTCCCTATAAACGAACACAACTTCTCAGCGCCAAGTGACAAAGAATACAGTAAAAATGCATCGATATAAACCAAAAAAACTGCAGATCAGAAGATTTTGATTGTACTACAACTCGTAAGAAGCTTAACCAAACCAGTACCTATGATCAACTTATAAGTCAATTAACCAGAACCTAAGCGCTCAACATTAAAGCAATTGAATTAGAGAAAACATTTATCTCATAAAGCATACTACAGTCGATTGAATTGAAGATGAAAAACAAGTAGATGTGGAATTACTTGAGGTAGGCGGAGATGATGCGCTTGAGAGATTTGACTTCTAGGGCTTCTTCGTATTTCCTCCGGCGAATTTCATCGTCACTGGACATATTGACTGACGATACAGTGAAACGTTCAGCGGCGAATAAAGTTAAAAGTTAAAAGCTAAAACAAATGAAATGGGTTGAAAAAGGTCCCTGTTTTTGGTAGTCGTGCCTATTGGGCCCATCCGAATGATCCAGAAATAGATGCCCAAAAAAAACAGGTATGGACCGACCTGATGGGTATACCAGCCTGGGCCCTGGGATATGAATAATATGATCCCCGGTCCATACTATACCCATATATAATCGTCGGATCCTACCATTTCTTGTGTTCATTTGTGTATCCGACCCAAACCTATCCGGGTATGTACCCAGACCGAGTACTATCCAGTTCCGATCGTAAAGCCTTTTTATCTGATTTAAAAGTTGGGTAACAGCAATGTAGCCGTTTTTGACCTTTATATGCGAAATGATAACCATTTTGCCTCCTTAAGTTAGTATAAATAAATGTTTGATTGCTTGCCTGATCACACCACTTCAAAACGCAAAACCAAAAGCAAAAAAATAAAAAAATAAATAAATAATTATTGTTTTACTCTTTTTAGTATTTGCTTACTAAGTTATGACGGTCTCACACTCATTTGTTGCTCAGGGTTCTTCCTCGGCGCCCAACCGTTGTTTGTTTATGTTAATTTAATTTGATATTAATATTACAATTTATTAAATTTAATTTAAAGTTATAGTTAATTAAAATACAATTCCTAACATAAAACTTAAATTAAAAGTACAATTTATAACTTTAAATAAGAATTATAATTATAATTCTTTTCTAAATAAATAACAATTTATAACTTAAGTATAAATTAAACTTACAGTTCCTAACTTAAAAATTAAATTTATCTATATATTAATCAACCACAGGTTCTACAGTAATAATAATATTAAAATACTAATAATAATAATAATAATAATATATAATTTCTTTATTAAAATTTAAATAATAATAGTAATATTTAAATAATAATAATATATACAATTTTCTTATTAAAATTATTATTAAACGTTCTAAAGTAAAATTCACATTTTTTAAGTTTCGGGTTTACGTACCGGTATGAGTCGGTTATAAAACGTTTCCTTGCATATTTTATATACGTTTTGAGTTGATCTATGTTTCGACGTTCGCCTACGTTTTTACATGAATTTTGTAGTGAAATGGGCGGAGTAAAAAATAAATGTTTCTATTCGACGGTATAAATCTGAATTACCCTACGTTTCAATGTAAATTTAGTTCGGAAACGAGTCGCGACGATCGTAATCTATTTTTTTATCACATACGGCGCAGTTGCATGTGTCTTTTATGTATGTTTTGAGTTGTAATACGTTTCGACACAATTTTGGTTGGAAAAAGTCAGGTAAAGTGTAATATGTTTCGTTCAACGGTAAAAATTCAAGTTATTTTACGGTTAATGTAAATTTAGTTCAAGGACAAATCGGATTGATTGTTAGTCTATACGTTATCACGTTACGTACAATGCCACCGGAATGCGTCGGAATGTGTTAGTGAATTCAAGTTTTGATATTTGGGATCATTGTGGAATTCCTCCGCGCAATGCGCTCGGAAAACATAGTTAAATTTAAAATACAAATCTTTTGAAAAAGCTTAGAAAAATCTCGATAAAACCTTCTATAAAATTTAAATTAAACTTAAAAATCAAATCTTTTAAAGAAGCTTAAAGTTATCTCAGTAAGCAAAAGATCTTCTTTAAAATTTAAATTAAACTTAAAATTCAAATCTCTTAAAGAAGCTCAAAAATATCTCGGTAAGCTAACGGCCCTCCGTAAAGTCGTGCATGTTCAACTTAAGATTCTTCAGTTATTCTCTTAATATCATGATCAATCATACTGTCTATCATTCTCTAATGGATTGTGTTAAATTTTAAAATAACTTATCTTATTTTCTCCATTTTGTTACTAACATTCTTTGTACGCTTCACGCCCGAATAACTTATTTACTCGTCAAATTTAATGTTAAGCAACTCACGGAAATCAAAATTAGTTGGTTGATTTCGAATTTTAACCACAACAGTAGCCCACTCCTATTCTTCTTCGTTGGACTAGAAACCTAGTATTTTTTCAACATGGCCGCTATGTTTGAATGTTTGTTGGAAAAAAAAAAGAAACAATGATTTGAAGGTTGGAGTGTAAAATTTAGAAGTTGTTTAGTTGTGTTTATAGTTAAAAAAACCCCAAATCAGGTGAATTTATAGTCGTTGTCAACGGTTAAATTAATAATTTTTACCAAACGTTCAAAAGTATTTTTTTTTTTTTAATACCTCGGGTGTACATTGTTTCATACCCTACCCGTACCATACCATAACCAGCTACGACTGGGAGGGTACAAGGGTACCCATACCCGGATACGGATTCTGCTCGGTTACTGCACCTGGTTCCTACTCGGTTCCGAGTATGGCCCAATACGCAAAATGTTTGTCTTTATCCAGAAACACATTATATATTTTTCTCAAGTTACATAACTTCCTTGATCTAATTTCATTTTTCACCACTTTTCTTGGATTAAAATTTCACTTCATCACCCACCTCATCGTATGTTCGCCCCATCGCATCTCTTGATTGGGAAAAACTTCACATCAAGTAAACATTTTAGAGCAGTTTGGCAACCTTCTATTGAGTCATTAAGAGGTCGAAGTGAATAAAAGGTAACATTCGAATCATTGGGCATGCTTTTAAATCTTGCCCATTAATAGGTTTTATGAACCATCAAAATGTGGTTTTTAAATGAATCAAACACATTATACATCTAACCCATTCTGAGGCAATCTCTTAATGAAATTATTAATGGGCTACCAAACAATCTTTTAATGTCCCCTGAGTGTTTTGACATTTATTATTTCTTGTTACATGATTATCTTCTTTAAACTTGTCATTTAGGTAATTCTTACTACACTCGAGGAAACCCAATTCCCGACTTGCTGTAACAAAACTATGGCTGGAAACAATGGTCCTTGGTATCAAGGAATTTTCTCCTTTCAAATATGGCGAATCCTCCGCGGTTTTCACATACCTCACTTATGCCTATTTTTCGTGACTCTTTACTATCAACAACCTTCTCTTCCATCTTCTATGTAAGTCACCTTCCATCAGTCGTTCTTTTTTCTCATGGGCTAAGGCAAAAGGGTGCTTTGGGACCGATTTAAAACGGTTTTGCCCCTTCATAAAACAAAAAAAAAAAAAAATCTTAAGAGAAGGCGAACACCGATCAAAAGGTTTGGTATCATTTTCCTGCTTCTAATCAATAAAAGACCAAAACATACAACATTTTTGTTATGGTTCAGGTGAGCCTGAACTAATCCATCACGTATCTAATTTTTATATCTATTAAAAGTTTGTTTTACTAGTAACTTCTCTCTAAAAAATATATATCACCTTACAAACTTCTCACTAATAGTGTATTGATCAAGTATTCACTTTTTATTACTATTTAGGCATAACACCGTCACCCATATTTAGTAAGAAATAGAACAAGCTCGACAAAATGGAATAAGAATAATTTGATAACAACAAAACGATTGATTATATGTATGGGAATCAATAAAACTTCAAGTTTAAAATACTCAAAAAAAAAAAAAAAAAAAAAAAAAGATGAAAGAAAATACTTTTTTTGGTTTGAAAAACCTATTTTGACTTTTTTTTTTTCAATTATAACCGATGCAATCGTCTATTACGATACATAAGAAAGAGAAATGATATGGTTCTGAAGGATGAACTAGACATGGATAGTTCCAACAAGATTTCATTCGTGAACAAAAATCCATCTTTTTCTATTAACTAGTGGAATTCTCACGTGCGATTCGCCAAAAATCTAGCAAACCTTGCAAGAGTTGACATGGCTCGATTTTTAATAAAATTTGTAATGTAACATGGGAGAAATTAAGAATGTCACAGTGATATATTCATATTCGTCTAAAATATTATACACGTAAATTTATAAAAGAATATCAAAATTTGACACCATTCGGTTGTAAATAAAATTTATGTTAATACATAAGAACTGATAAAAATGTCATAGCAATATATTTAGAATCCTATAAAACATTACATACCCAAAGTTGTAAAAACAAAAAAAAATTATCGCGTTCAGTTTTGAATAAAATTAATATCAAAACGTATATAAAATTAGGCATAATACAATGATATATTTGAAAGTTTCTAGAACATTATATTTTGAAAGTTATTAATAAAAAATGTCTAAAAAGAACAACGTGTCACTATTAATCAACGTCTCCTATCAAATAAAAGTGATTGAGCATGGATATTACAATTAGTCTCAAAAACACATATTCTATTATTCATCTTCAATCTATTTTGACAATGAATTAGATTTATAACCACCAAAAAAGGTGACGGGTAATTCATTGTATAAAAAAACAAATAAAAAATATGAAACAAAAAGAAATAAAAAAGGAACGTTAATTGATGTGATTTGCTTCTGAAAATAAAAAAAAAAAAAAAAACTTGTGTGACCCAATCATAGCTTGTCATGTGGTAAACCAACCAATCACAACAAAATGCTATTAACTTAAGTTGTGAAATCATATTTAGTTAGTCGATGTGTTTTGGATCAAAAGATCATTTAAATCTTTACCTCAAAAAACATGCAAAAAACAATGTAAAAAGTAAATTAATGATTTTTAAGATATGTGATAGAAGTTTATTAAGAGCTTATTTAAGAGCGTGCATATTTTTACATATACCGACTAGAGAACGACAAACGGGGTAGAAAAGGGCCCCAACTTAGAAGCAACATAACTTCGGCTATGTCTATAATCATGCCGCACATAGCGTAGGTTGTTTGTCCAGCCCAGATATATCTTAGAGCCTCAATTTTAAAGTCAATTGTCTTTTTCCTTAATCATCTTTATTTGTTTCACTTTGTATGTAAAACTTGTGCATGCACACTCATACACGTATTGAACATTTAAATTGTAATACGTTCTGTAATTGTTTTCTATCAATTTCCACAAAAGGCCGACCTTCGTTACATCAAGTTATACTCATACTTCTTCACTATATTATATCCCACTATGTTCTCCTAAAAAAGTTTTTTAATGGGTCATCGGTTACTCCAAAATTAATTATGCGGTACCGTACTAATATTTGTAATGTAATACATCGTTACTATAAGTAATATAAACTTTCAACAAGTCATATTTCTCAACAAATTCGTTTTAGCAAGAATTTGGCATATTTGTCCACCAAGGCCCTCTAAGTTCTACCATAAAATTAAGAAAATCATTAACAAGATAAGTAAACTCAAGAAACTTAAGTAGTAATCCATCATGGGAGAAAATATGTCTAATACTCATTTTCCTTTAGCTATGATTTGGTTTCACTGGATTTCCTATCAAGATTTTTAACGACACAACATCTTTAAACAATTAAAAAGAAATTATATAGTAATATATTAAGTTGATATCAAAGAGACATCTACATGCTTTAAAATATTAGTCTTCTATTATTATTATTTCAGTCGGTCAGTACTAGTTCGGTATGGTAACATTACGATATCAGTACTTGGTACCAAACGTCCATTCCTATTTTCTTCTCTACAGGATGGTTCTCTTAAATGCTGATTCACAACAATTTCATCAAAATCTATAACGTTTCCTTTACAGGACTAGATGGCCACCCGATTGGAAACCGATGCATAATCAATCTGGTTAGCCTATTCGAATCGTTTTTAATCCGAACCAGACTAATTAAACCCATGACACCAATAAACCGATAAAATACCCGGTCTAGTCCTGTCCTAAACTTATTAAATTTTACATTAATAAAAGTGAGGAAAGAATCTTGTAAAAAGCAAATACCATAGTGAAGGCTCCGCGTGGCAGATCTCCAGCCACAATGGAAAAGCAGCTGTGTGTACAAGTGGGAGTTGAAAAGACCCAAGTGACTCATATACTTACATTTCTTTATCTCTCCTGCTCTTGTATTTTTAGAACGTGTGCATTCCATTTTCGGTAAAGAGATTAGATTTCCAAAGAGTTGGATCACTTCCATTTCCGGTAAGCAATTGAAATTGTGTGTTGTTTCATCCTATGTATGTATGAATCTTGATTTTTGTACTTAAAAAATTCAGAATCTTTCTGGATAAATTGATGCCAATAGAATTAGGGTTTATGCAATTTAAGTTGAATTGATTGTCTTCATGCCAATAAATTGTTAATCCTCATGGAAGTATATACATACAAGTTCTCTAGATTCCAATTGTAGAAGTTAATGCCCAAAGATTCACTGCAATTTGAGGATTTATATTTATTTTATTCCTATTTTTTAGTTCTAGCACTTTGTTTTCAATGATTCTGTATGCTTGAGGGTGGATAGTCACTGGTGTGTGTGTGTGTGTGTGTACTGGCCTATTATATCTAAGAAATTAGCATGATATGGTGTTAACTGAATTATGATTTGTATGAAACATAGGATATATAATGGAGAATGTGAAAGAGAATGAAATTGATTTAAGGCTTGCTCTTGGTGTTGCACACGAGCGCGTTAGTAACAGAGATGCAGGTGCAAATGCAAACTCAAGGTCAAGAATAGATACCACTGCGGCACACCGTCCCTTACCTGAGTTAGTTTGGTCTACACAGAATGGTTTAAGCATCAAGTGTGGTGGCTGCAGCAGATGTTCTGCTGGCACCAAGCCCTGTGTTTTGAGTGATGAAAAGTTTATGTTTCAGGAGCCGGTCAAATCCGCTCTTGGTCCTTCATCTGTTGGTCATGCAGGTACATACTCAACTTCAAAACTGATGTGAATTCTTCAGGCCCTGAATTATTATTAATATATGAGTAGTAAGACTATACGAAACGATATATTTTATACTAAAATTTAACCTTAAAACTCAAAACAGTTGAAAATGACGGTGAAGTGAAGTGTGTCGAAATGGAGACTCGT
The DNA here is from genome assembly GCA_025506415.1 of Flaveria robusta. Classification (NCBI taxonomy): domain Eukaryota; kingdom Viridiplantae; phylum Streptophyta; class Magnoliopsida; order Asterales; family Asteraceae; genus Flaveria; species Flaveria robusta. The sequence continues at coordinate 16,134,773 of CM046469.1, read as the reverse complement.
AATAAGGGAAAGGGAAAGGAGTGCATGAGCATTCCAGTTGGCAATGCGACTGGAACCGGTGAAGGTGCAATAACGATATACCTTTCGTACTTTATTTGTTTCGCGATACTTGTTATTCAAATTTATAGTTTCTAGTGTTCAGATAACCGACTTCTGCTTGTTAAGTAATCAGTTTTTCCAAACCGCGGCCTCAACACAAACCATCAGTGGTACCTATTACAATTTCAAGCAGAAAACACTATATTCTATTGCATCTAATAATTGTTGGGTTAATTGGGTTTGTTCACGGGTCACGAGTCGGCATGTTCACGGGTCATGGTTCGGGAGCTTCGCGGGTCAAACAGGTTGCAGAATTCTATTTAATTAGTCACATGTTTTTTGTTATTTTAGTGGAGTCAAAGTCTTAGGTTTGTCAGTTTGTTTATGAAGTCAAGATGTGGGTAACTAGGAGTCCGTATTTCTTGCTTTCACTTAGTCCACGTTGCATGGAGTTTGTTTATATATATTTATTTGTTTCAGTTGAATGAAATAGAGAAAACTTGTTCCAATTGTGTGAACATAGTGTGTGTTTCTCAAGAGACCTGAACCAACATTTGGTATCAGAGCCTAGGGCTCGAGAGACGGTGAAGCCGGTTTGAGAGTCGACCGTCGAAAGGTGTAGCCCGTCGCTGCAGGGCAAACGCAGCAGGGAACCGGGTTCGTTTCGGGACAGCAGGTGGCTGTTTCGGGAGTGTTTTACAGCAGAAAACGGAGCTTGAAGGTGTTTCGGTGCAACCTTTGTCGTGGCGGAAGTACCGTTTGAGATGACGGGGGTGACCGGTGATAAACATTGTTGTTTTCGTGGCTGTTAGTGGTGATCAAAGGAAGAAGATTCAAGGCTTGTTCTTGCAGGAGAGGGAGACTAACCAGGTTGCGGAAAAACGGGCAGGAAGATATCAAAGCAGGTGGCTTTGAGTCAGTTCGTTTCGCGGGTGATAGAAGACGGCATAGGTGGTTGTGACCTTGTTTTCTTTTCTGGTGGAAGAAGTCTCGTGGAACAGATTTGCTCGGAAGAGGGTTGAGGCTGTCAAACAAGTATGCAGGTGATCGGCTTGATCGTGTGAGAAGGAGTCCAACCGGGTTGTTCTTGTGGCAGAAAAGGTTCCAACTGGTAACGCGGAAGAAGTGGACAGATGGATTCTTCAAGCAGGAGGCTTTGAATCTGGTCACGCTTAGCGGATGAAGGAAAATTGGTAGAAGCAGATGGCTTTGATTTTTCTTTTGGTTGGTGGTCAAGAACAGGTTGTTCCATGACCAGAAAAAAAACTTGATGTACTGGAGATCAAGCCAAGAAGAACCAGGGTGAAGGTCGGATGCCCAGAAAGGTCAAGATGGTTCGACAAAAAGGCCTGTTTTGAAGGGAACTGGAATGTTGCAGTGAAGAATGATGTGAACAAACAACAATTAAGGGGGTGATTGTTGGGTTAATTGGGTTTGTTCACGGATCACGAGTCGGCATGTTCACGGGTCATGGTTCGGGAGCTTCGCGGGTCAAACAGGTTGCAGAATTCTATTTAATTAGTCACATGTTTTTTGTTATTTTAGTGGAGTCAAAGTCTTAGGTTTGTCAGTTTGTTTATGAAGTCAAGATGTGGGTAACTAGGAGTCCGTATTTCTTGCTTTCACTTAGTCCACGTTGCATGGAGTTTGTTTATATATATTTATTTGTTTCAGTTGAATGAAATAGAGAAAACTTGTTCCAATTGTGTGAACATAGTGTGTGTTTCTCAAGGGACCTGAACCAACAATAATAATATTCTTAAGGATACACATTCTGACATCAAGTATTTTATACCGATTATCTGCTGCCACTATTATTAGCTAATGGTCCTGAACTGAACTATCAGGAAATATTGGATCAACGCAAGGCATTAGAGAAATTGCTAGCGGTGGTCTCGAAAAGGTCGAAGAAACGGCTGAAAATGATGTGTTCATGAAAGAAGCGGAGAATGTAGGTGAAGATTCATCAGGGGAGAGCTTGGAAAGTTCCAACAGTGCATCAAAAAAGAATAAGAGAAGGGGCTTTGAACACGAGTTTATTAGTACAAGTAAAAGACTCAAGAAGCAAAGTCAAGAATGTGGTGTGGTCAGAAAACAAGATAGTTCTTTCATGAATTGGATTTCAAACATGGTGAGACCTTATCAACAAGAAGAGGGACATGACCATCCAGCTGACGACAAAACCTTAAACAATGTTGTGAGCAAGATATTCGGATTTCGGTCTGTTTTTCAGTCCTTGTATACGCAACGACTTGAAGAAACAAAAACACAGAGGGAGAGCTCTAAAGAAATCATCTTGTTCGATAGCCAAAAATCCCCAAATGATAATAGCTTGAACCAAAAAGCCTTTCCAAAACCACCATCCACTTTGTTAACTACAAAAAACAACTCAAACCGCAAACCCACTGCTTCTGCTTCTACTCCTACGCCTACGCCTACTTCTGCTTCTGCAGGCTGCAAGAAACCTGCTGCAGCAACTTCCTCATACGAAATAGATGCTCGCAAACGCACTATGCCAATGGCAACTAGAACTTGTTTCTTTTGTGGCAAAATGGGGCATGAAACACGCGATTGTCTGCATATAAATGAAAACAAAAATGTCATCCTCAAGAAGAAGGTGAAGGTATCAGATATAAACCAGATTTCTGAAAACGACAAGTTGATGAATCAAGACAAGATCCGCAGAATACCAAAAGAAATGTTTGACACCATAAGGAGGCTGAGGTTGTCTCGAACAGACATCCTCAAGTAAGCCTTCCCACTTTCCGTTCGCTGTTTATTTACAAATTCAACATATTAAATAAAATTGTTGTATTAATTATATATGTATTGACCAGATGGATGAATTCTGGTTCAAAAGTTGGAACTTTGGAGGGATATTTCTTACGACTGCGGCTTTCAAAATGGGAAGAGGGAGTAGGGGGAGCAGGGTACTATGTTGCTTGCATAACTGGTATGCTCTAGTTCTTCATATCAAAACATATTATTGTCATTGTTAATACCGATGACGATGATGATGATGATGATGTAGATGAAACTCCGTCAAAAGGGTTCAAGCAGCCTATCCGTGTGAACATTGGAGGTGTACAATGCTTGGTTGAATGCCAATACATCTCTAACTGCGATTTTCGTGAGGTAAATTAAGTTATCATTTTGCAATATGTTAATAAGTTTAATTAAGGGTTCCATTTGGCAATTTGTTATGTTTTTGCAGGATGAGCTGGTAGCTTGGTGGTTGAAAAGTGGTGGAGCTCTAACCAAAGAGGACTTGACCTCCAAGTTAGAAGAGAAGAAGAAACTGGGGCTTACCTTATTGCTGTAGAAAATTATAATTGTAGAGTGAGTTTCTAAGCTAAAGGTCTTGCATGATTATGTATGTGTAATACACAAATAACGAAAGTTATTCTTTTTTGTTTAAACATTCACAAAGTAAAAAATCATGTATAATTATATATGTATGTGTAATTTTTTTTTTTTATCATTAACAAGTAACTTCTTTTATAATTCAAAGCGTTAAATTAATAAATTATATATTTAATGAGTCTTATGGTTTAGCTTAGTGGTGTAATTAAGCAAAGATTGAAATATACCATATAGAAAACTTTTCCATTTGTATGGTAGTATAGTACCAGAGTCGAATAACGTGCAGCGAGTATTTTTAAATTACATGGTACTAGAGTCAAATAATGTGTGAGTATGTGATTGTGTTCAATACTAAGCCACCCTTGTTATCCATAAGCTATGTATAAATACCCTGGAGGGGGAAAGTATATACTCAATTCTCACATTTAATACAAAATTTCTCTCTTTAGAAGTTCTTTCTAAATTACTCACGCTCAAGATTGGTCAAGACACCTAATCCTCATGGGTGGCTATAGCTTCGCGCATGTCACGAACCAAACATCACAACAAATCTCTAGCTTGTTGCAAAACATCACTTTTGTTATATATCTGTGATGTTCTTTTGTGAGCTCGAACCCATTCTAATTTGATAGCGATAAATACTATGTGTTGTTAGATCAATGGATCATTGACCCACGTTCATTATGTAATAACAAGAATAAATATAATAATTACGGATAAAATCAAAATAATTACGAGAATGTCACATATAAGAATTTTATCAAGTTTGATAAATAACTAGAAATGGAGAACGCGCGTTGCCGCGTATCTCTATTGGTAATTGGTTGTTTTATGAAATTGTGATTTGCGGGTTTCTGCGGGTGAAAGAATTATGTTATGTAATGGAAAAATTAATAGCTCAGACAAAATCCTTTAAAAAACAATGTTTAAGTATTAGTGAACATAGACCCAAATCATAATCGTAACTATATATGAACTCAAATTCTTGTAATTATTTATATCCAAAAAAAATCAAAGGTTGTTTATCGATAATAATTAAAATAATGACAATATGATAAGAAGAAAATATAATCTTTGAAATCAAATAATACAACAACATTAACATTTAGTTTAGATCTTTTCATAATTATTCTTTAGAATTGATAATAAAAACTTTTAATCAGTTTTAAGTTAATCAAAAATATGGAAATTCTACATACTCTAAATTGAAATTATTGTTTGGTTTATGAACTTTAGTTTTAATTTTTTTTTTTATAAAAGATGATAAGAAAAGGTTAAATCTTAGGAAACTAAACCCATACCTTTTCATTTTCAAATTAGTATGAGAGTACTCTCAAATGTCAATCCTATTTTTCATATTTCTGTTATTTTCTTTCTTTCCTTTCCTCTCCCTAAACACACACCACCACCAAGGCTCACCACCGCATACAGTTCAGTCAACGGAGACTTGTTAATAGTCGTCTCATCCTCCTCTTCTTCATGCTGCTTTCTCAGAACGATGGTCGATGGTGCGACGTACCGGCTCGTGTGCCTTCGTCTCTCATAACAACCGTGCTAACCACTGCCGACAACCAAAGTTATTCGTCTTTCATTGGATCTGATTTTCCTAAAACCTTTAGTTATTTTACCAAAAGCGTCCATTTGATTTGCTGGATCTGATAAGGATGCATGCATTTCTCTAAATGGCTCCCTTGTCTCTCTCTCTCTCTATTGTTTTTCGCCTACCGCCACCTACCGGAACGTTGCAAAGAACACCGCGGTTTGTTGTTCAAACACCTACACCGCGTGCACTTCAAAACACCGTTGTTGTTACAACTTGAGTCCCCGCCGGTGGTGGTCGCCGGAGTAGGTGAAGAAAACGATGGTGTTGTTACTTGTTAGAAATCCAAGAGAGAGAAAAACATAAACAAAAAACAAAAAATATATATATACTAACGTGGACCAATGAGAGCTTGACACGTGGACCAATAAGATCGGTTATTGTAGCAACCGACCATGGGTAATTATAGTATATATAATTCTTGGACTTATCATTCAGGTAGCGCAGATATTGGAATCATAAACAATAGTGAATTTGTTAGAAACTGTTTTAAATAATAACAATGAAATTTAATTATTTAAACAGGAATAATAAAGCTCAAAAATCATAGGCCTCAAAGTTAATGCTCAAAAAAATATAAAACTTCCTGTAAATTTCGTTAAACTACTATTTGTGTAATTAACCCAACACCTTATTAAAATTCAAAAGATTTCAATACAAATAAAATTTTGAATTTCAATTCTAATTTCATTAAAACCAATTCACAACCATGCCCGAAACAAGTGCACTATCTAGAAATAAATAATAACGGTCCTCAAAGAGAAACCCCGATGATGATATGCTCTAACATTTTCAAAAGATTCTCAGATTAGACCCTAAGAATGGATAGCAATGATTTTCAGTTTAGATGGTTAAACTTAAATACTTAATACTTTATTAAAAAAAAATTATTGGGTTCAAGTCTCACTAGAGACAGAAAAAAAAATTCAAATTTAGCCAAAAGTTTTTATCTTATAACATGAGTTTTCTCTTAACGGTGGTCTTAATTTCAAAACTTGAGACACATTAATGTTTCGTACTCGAGTAATGAACATGATCCGATGGTGCAATGGCTCGTTATTGATCCAAACAACTATGTAAAAAAAGTCCTAATGGGGTGTTTGGTTTGCAAATTTTTTTTAAATGAATTGAAATTGAAATTGAAATTAGAGAAATCAAAATCAATTCAAATGAAAATAGTAAATTACACAGACAGTCTATAGGGTTTGCACGTATTGCAAGTTTAGTCCTTGTTTTTCAAAAATTACAGATGCAAGCCCGAACTATGCATGATATGCACACTAGCAGTCTCTAACGCTAACTGAGGTTAAGTTTCTTTGTTAATTCAATATAAAATTACCAATATACCATTGAATTTAAAAAATAATATTTTTTAAATAAAACCTAACTTAACCCCCACCCAGCACACCTCACCCTCCATCCCTCCATCTTCTTCATCTTCATCTTCATCACCATCACTTCTCCACCATCATGTGATAAATCAACTTTTTCAATTGGTTCAAGCGGCGTTTTCAATTGACTTCTTGATTATACAAAACTAGTTTTAGTAAACCTGTGTATTACACGGGTTTAATAAATAAAATATTAAATATAATATATATTTATGAAGTATAAAATAATATTATAAGATAAGATATGATTAAAATTACACATGATTAAAAACTATAAACAATAAAGCAATAATATCAACTTTTTAAACTTATATTTTTTTTCTAGAAAAAAATTAAATATTTTATTTCATAACAAACCGTATTAAAATACGCCATCGTTAATTTTTCTTGTTATAATTTTTAATTTTAATTATTTTTATTTTATAACAAATTTACTTTTTAAAACCAATTTTAAAATATTTTATATTTTTAAAAAAGTTTGATGATTTAGAAAAAATACTTATTGCATAAAACTAGTTTTTTTAGATATAACATTAATAAAAGTATCTCTTTCATAATTTATTAAAGAACTATTTTTAATCTAAAAATTAGTTAAATACTATTATTAGTAATTAAGATAATTATTTAAGACGAAAGGGAAGCAGAAATATTTTGATGAGAATAAATATAATGCTGCAACGTGTTATTTTTATATATACTATTTTATTAGAGTAAAATTTTTTTTAATTTCGATCAGTAATGTTAAAAATCTCTAATTTAAAAAAAAATAATAATAATAATAAAAGAACCAAGGATGAAAAATGTAATACCCCGGGAGGATAAAGAAAACCTAAAAGACAAGCGATGACTCCATTGGCGCCGACAATCCGGATGAAATACTTCAAAACCCCGCCAAATTGAGTGTTACTGATACTAGACAATTGGTGTCGCAATGGCTTGGTTTGAGGGCCTTGAAGAAACTCGTCTTCTCGTTGCTTCTTCAGGTATCAAACGATTGTTTCACGCTTCTATATTACCTATGCTCAATTCATTGATTATTAATGGATGCAGATCCTTCTGCCCATGACATTGGGCGATTCCTCCAACTTCGCCATCCAAAAACTGGTATAATGTCCACTACCCCTCTTGTTTCATCAAGAATTTAAGGCTATTTTTAACAATGTTGTCATCATTAGCTTATTATGTGTAGATGGATAGGTGGGTGGCCTAAAATTAACAATCTTGTCATCATTAGCTTATTGTTGTGATTAGCTAACAAAATTAATCTGCTTTTAGGAGAGAGAACATGCTATCTTCTGATTAATGATGGCCTTCAAGAACTTAACTGGTTTAAACAACCATATGGGTCTTGGTTCATGGGAGATTATATCTGTGAAGGTAAATTTACTTATCATGTTGACTTCACAAGACCTTTGTTTCATGGCATCATCTTTTGTGCTAGACAAACAAAACTAGATTCAGGTTTATGTTCTTTTCATCTATATGGTTATCTCTTACAATATTACATGTGGGCGCGTGTGCGTGCGCGTGTGCATGTGTATTATTATTTGTAGCTACTATTAAACATTCCGTATAAATACTGGTGGGATGGGAGAGTCTGCCTATTCTTTATCTTTATCTTTTTCTAATAAGATATAGCTAATCCTTAAGAATATGTTTTTGTGTCAGCAGATGGTGGCTTGTATGCTGCTACTCCAGTTGACCCTGTGTTCATTCTGTTGCCAATGTTTGATGAGGCACGAATGAAGGTATGTGTACTAATTAGAAAGTAATAGAATGGTATCCTTAACATTATATTTGAGGAACTAACAATGTAAATGCTATCATACTAAATCATTTCTATATGTTTCCATTTAGGATGCCATCTTTTATCATATGTTGTAATTGTGTGAATTGTTGATGGTTTGTATACTAGAATCTCTCATCTCTGGTTTCTGTGGTTTGTGCAGAATGGAGATGATCCAGGGAAGTTTAGGCAGCTTGATGAGATCATTTATCTTCAGGACTATCCTGAATACCGTTATTTATCAACAATTGCAGAATGCTCTATGGAAATAGTTTGTGATTGTAAAGGTAATTTAGTATATTTGATATTTTGAGCAATTTATATGATGTTATGTAGCATGTAATTGTTCACAGTTTCTGAAATATGAAATATTCCTGGACTGAACTGACAGCTAATGTTTTGTAACTGAATTTAAGATGGTATTCTGTGGATGGTTTTCTTAAATTGATTTTTTTTTTAAAAAGCATCTTCTTACATGCATAACACATGCGAGAGAGTTGGTTTAACTTTTAACTTTTAAAAAGCATCTTCTTAAATTGTCCTTTTTATGCACTATATTTTCAGTTTTACATGTTTTTCGCTAAAAAAACGAGGTTGAAAGTTTTGTTCATTTGTTCTTGTTGGGTCTCATGATTTGGCAGAGATTGGATCCACAAAGTTTTTTAGACTGAACGATTCAAAGGTCTTAGCGTGGATGTTCTGTAAGGTAGTTCTCTAGTTTCCTTTCTCTCTCTCATGAAGTGAATGTTTGATGTAAAGTAGATTGTTGTTTTTGATTGATTCAAGATTGTGTCATGTATATTGCTGCTTAAAATTGGAAGAATATACATAGATACGTATGTATGAATGTATGCTTATATGTACGTATGGGATACTTGACTCTTCCTTGAACCTAAAAAGAGAGTAGAAACTAACTTTAAGTGGATATATGATTAGTAAGTTAACATAACAGACAAGACAGCTGGTAATAGGTGGATTTGTTGGGACGACTGTTGCCCGACCAAGCTTTTTTTATACTATTTCTTTAATCATGTTATAGAGAATCAGGGTTCTTAACTAAAACCAGATGGGATGGGTTTGCTCATAATCTTGTTTGATGACTGTAAATGTGTTAACTTCTCAGTATAGGACACAAAGTTCAGCAGTAGCATGCTCATTTTAGTGCCAGCATGTATTCTGCTGAATTTGTCTGTTAGAAGCAGCATGTTTCTAGGCATCTTGAGTATGCATGTATGTTTTCATGCTGCTTTTTATGTTTTCGAATGCAACCATTGCACAGTCAGGGCATATATTTATTTCCCTTAACATATGTTAGATGCTTTATGTGATTGTTAACGTATGATTGGTAGGTACAACAATTGAAGCAGACCCTTGTCAAAGTAGATAAGAACTTTGCTGCTCGAACTCAGAAGGAAATCTGTATGGTTTGTCAACAAGAAAAAAAAAAAAAAAAAAAAAAAAACACACACACACACACACACACGTGTGTTACACTGCTAGTTGGACATAATTAACCGTTTCATGTGATTACTATATTTTTTTCTCAATGCAGTGGCTGACGCGGTGATGATTTTGGGTGAATACTTGGCAGATGACCCATGGTGTAAGCTCCTGTGTACCAATCTTAGGTACTGTCGGTGTGTAATAAAAGCTGTTTAATTTTGAGCTTTGAGTATTAAGTTAGCACATATATTTAGAATTCTGAGTTGGTTACATACATGTAACGTAATGCAAACTAACCGATTTCAAGAATTTCAGGTTAAATATGGCTGAGGCAGTCAATGCACCAGATATGAGAATTGACCTGTTGGACACAAGTACTCCTCCATTTAATCCCAATGCGCAGGTATTTGGAATACGAGTTTTTACTAGAAAGTCATGATTCGTTAACATTTTGACTAATTGTGGTTCTTTTAAGAGATAATTGTAAAAATGGTCCATGCGGTTTAACTATATTGCAAGTTTGGTCCCCATTTTTTAAAACTTACAAATTTAGTCCAAACATTTGAGAGTTGGTTGCAAGTTTAGTCCCCACTGTTAGTGTTCGTTAGTTTTAAGTTTTAATGATCTAGGGACTAAATATGCAATATGATAAAATCATAGGGACTAATTGTGCAATTTTCTCTATAAATTAAATAAACTTCAAAAATAAAGTAAAATAAGAAAATGAAGCCGGTAGGCTGTAGCAACAACCAAAAAAAGTTTCGTCTTCTTTGTCTACAAGCACCATGATCCTCACATCACGCTCCGGTTGCGTCGATGCAACCTGTCTCATTTTCATTTAATTTTACTTGATTTTTTTGATTTTTTTAATGTTTAAAGAAAATTATACGTTTTGTCCTTATAGTTTGATCATATTGCAGATTTGATTTATCGTTAAAAACTAAAGGACACCAATGGTGGGGATTAAACTTGCAACCAACTCACAAATGTTTAGTCTAAATTTGTAATTATAAAATCTAGGGATCAAACTTGCAATATGGTTAAACCACAAAGATTATTTTTTCATTTTTCTGTTCTTTTAATAAACATTGATTGCAAACTAGAAAAAAAGAGTAAAATGAAAAAGCAAGTTATTTACAAAAAAAGCGTTTGTGCTTTGGCCCTAGTCACACCTTTGAGGTAAAAGTTTAAAACGTTGTAGGTTTTAGTTACTTGGTTTTTATTTTGTAACAAGTTTTGGTTCTAACACTAATTTTTGTTAAAAAATTTGTTATGTTTGGATAAAATGACTAAAATACCATCATGAGATATCATAGGAAGTGTGTGTAATCCAATCATTTTTTATTAGATTACATAAAAGATCCTTCTAGTTTCTTTCAATGGTATTTTAGTCATTTTATTTAAACCTAATAGAATTTTTAACGGAAGCTAGTGTTAGAACTTGTTACAAAATGAAAATCACTTACCTTAAACATGCAACATTTTAAACTTAGACATCAAAGTTGTGACTAGGGTGAAACCAAGAGAACACTTGTGTAATTAACTAAAAAAAAACTTTTCAATGTAACTATTTGTTACATATGTTAATTAATGCAGGTCTCTACTCTAACTAAAATTGGGACATTGAGTAAACCCATCAAAACTGATATTCTTTTAATAAACTTGTTGGGTTTATCAGGACCAGACACAGAGTGACAAGAGAGTTACCAGAAATGGGAAGCAAAATAAGAAGGCGAAAGTTGAGACGAATTCACATAGCATTAAAGACATGTTTAGCAGGGCTTCAAGAAGAGGAAGATGACGAACATCCATTGATCCAAACTCATCATGTTGAATATTATTTATTGAAAGGTTTCTTGTTTATGGTATCATATCTTATTCTCGAGTTCTAGGTGAAATCAAGCACTAAGTTGACGGAAATGAGCTGTTTGATGGTGCTTATTCACTTTGACAAAATGACTCGCGAAGATAGTAGTTTTATGTCTGTGATGCTCAACTTTTACTAGTGACATAGACATGCAAGATAGATCCTAAGAGCAAATGCAGACTGTGTCAAACTCATAAGACCTTTTTAAGTGTCATTAATTTCTTAATAAAGTTAAAGCAAGTAGACGTGGTTGAATTATACCTATAGGTACATAATAAACTTGGTTAACTGACCCGACTTGATTCCTTGCCTGATAACCAAATCAGTTATTAACCAATCTAGCAAAAACTAGTTGGTAACCGATTGAAGACGTTCTCTACCTCGTTCCTTGTTTCCTCATGGCAAATTGGTTTGAGACTTGTTAAAAAACCGATTATTTTATTCGAATAAGAAGCAACTAATTGGTTACGGCTGTTGATGAAAACCAAGTAGTTTTTTAACGGTTATATAGTTGTTGGGATTGACTTAATTAGTCTTTTTTTTTTAATTATTTTACTTCATATATGTAAGTATAAAAATATATTAGGTACATGATTGGATGACCTATTGAATCTTCATAGTACTTAATCACACATATTGAATCTTCATAGTGTTGGAATAACCAATTGGATCAACATAAAAATATATGTAAACATACATATTTGAAGTAACATACTTTGACTCTATTCTTATTATTGAACTTGACAAATAAAACTAAATACATAACCATGTATTTATCCTAGACACAAACATATCTTAACTCAACTCAAATATTATTTAAATAAGAGTTAATTTTAATTTTGCTCCCCAAGGTTTGACGAAAATAACTATTTTCATCCAAAAGATTAAAAACATCAAATTACCTCCAAAAGTTTCATAAGTTGTTTCAGTTTTAATCCAAAAGTTTTATTATTTTGGATTCAAGTTGAACTAATGATGAAACTTTTAGACTAAAATTGAAACAAATTATGAAACATTTGGAGGTAAATTGATGTTTTCAATCTTTTGGAGCAAAATGGTTATTTTTGTCAAACCTTAGGGAGCAAAAATGAACTTAACTTTTTAAATAATCATATAGATAAACTAATAATTATCTATGCCTAAATGATAATTACTAATTAATTAACTAACATAATTATCCACTACTTTTTTAACTATTGTGTAATTATAAGATTAGTCCAACAAAAACCCCCCTAATCTTGTAATGCACTCTTCTTCACACGAAAGCCCGTTCGTCATCCACATATCGGTTCATAGTACTTAATATTAGATCTCTAAGTATATGCTATGAATACAATATTTTGTTTCAATCATTATTTTCTATCATTCTCGATGCTTCTCAAAACACATACAACAGTTATTTATAATTATATTCTACCGTGTAATGTTGTGTTAATATTATATAAGTTCGTTTTTCTCATTATATACGTGTATGACCTATTGCACGTATGTGTGTGAATCTTTCAAATTATACTTGGTGGCAAAAAATTGATCAAATGCTTTTGTGGATAATATAACTGAGATGGTTTTGAAAATAAATATATTAAACAACGTCCCCTTTTAAATATCGACGCCTTTTTAAATTGTCACGTCCTTGGACACATCTCTCATAGAGTCATAGTGTTTCTAAGGTTTAACTAGCATTACCTTTCAAATGATATAATCAAATAATATAAACAACTTCTTTAAAAAAGAATTAATTATATTATATAATATATTAGGTGTCTATCTTGTTGCTGTCTACGAAATGTGTGGTACTAAATTTTGTCCTCAAACGTGGATGTGTAGGAAGGGCGTTATTAACAATTGACTGACGTTTTAAAATCCAAAACCACATATGCTTCCTTGAGTTAATAATATTTTTTGAATGATCTATTATTAGAAAAATAATCGTTAAAACTATAGACTGCAGGAATTAAACCCATAGTCACTTGGTTGAGGAGAATATCATTTTAAAGATTGCCTTAGTTTGATATATATGTCGACAAAATCATCCTTCAAACTCTATACAACTAGAACCAATATACGTAATTGTGATAATTATAGATTTAGAAATGAATATGTTATTATATATAAATTAGACTAGTATAGTATAGTATCCCGTGTAATACACGTGTTAAGTAAATAAAATATTAAATAATATGTAATAAAATTTAAAAATTATAAATAATATTTGTAAATAAAATATGATTGGGTTATGTATATATAAGTATTTTAAGTAAAAAGCAACAATAATATTATTTTAAAATATCGTTTTATAAGATTGTGTTTTTTTAATTGTTTTTTAAAACATTCTGGTCTTTTTTTAATTTTATTTAGAAAAACTAATCATCTTATAAAACTTAGAACAATGGTATTAAAATACTTCGTATTTAAGACTTTTTTCATGTCTTATACAATTTTAAAGTGTGTTTTTCATTAAAAATCTAGTTTTTTATTTTTATGATATCTATTTTTTAATTTAGAAATGTTTTAAATAATATAATTACCATATATACTAATATCATTAATTAGGAGAGAGATCCGGGAAAATAAAAATGAAAATACCTAATATCTTGACAAATTGTGAATTATAAACCAACTTCACTCGTGATTTTTAAATGGCTATAACTTATCCATACGCTAATATTTCTTAAAAGAATTACACCATAGAATGAGTAATTTATTCTCTTTAATATTGTTTTATTTCTTTTTTAAAAATTATGAAAAATTTACATGTTGCGTTTCCTATCCACCTTTAGTTATTAATAAATATGATCGACATTGGAATTTTACTAGTTCGATAATAAAACCAAAAATAGGGATTGGAAATAATGACAAAAAACAGGATTAATATTCATGTAATATTTAGGTTTTTGGAGTTTGATAATCACATGATCAATATTTAAGAAAAGGTTGATTAGTTTCCGTTCGATCTTCATTGAGGTAAGAAATTCAATGGCAACCCTCTCTCTAAACACATGCTCCGTACAACAACCACGAGCCACTGCCCAAAGGGTTCACACCATCTTGCACTTGGGTGCCATATTAGCCATCTTGTACTACAGGTTCACCACCTTGATCCAGGGACACGCCTCGTTACCATGGGCGCTGGTCACCGCTTCCGAGGTCATCTTCTCCTTCATCTGGCTCCTAACACAAGCCTTTCGCTGGCGCCCTGTGGCTCGAACTGTGTCCCTTCAAAGCCTTCCCGACGACAAGGAGTTGCCAAAAGTGGACGTGTTCATATGCACCGCAGACCCTAGTAAAGAGCCCACGGTGGAGGTTATGAACACCGTATTGTCTGCCATGGGACTTGATTACCCTTCAGACAAACTCGCGGTGTATCTGTCGGATGATGGTGGGGCCCCATCGACGCTTTATGCCATGAAGGAAGCTTGTTCTTTTGCAAAGAAGTGGCTTCCGTTTTGTAGGAAGTATGGGATCAAAAGCAGGTGCCCAGAATGGTTTTTCTCCACTTATGGTCATGATGAATTGCTTTTCAGGTCCGATGATTTCGAAGCGGATGAAGAGAACATGAAAGTAAGTATGAATTCAAAAACAGACTTGTTCGGTTAAAACAGTTGACACTTATAACAGTAATAACACCATTAGCAGTAACTAAGCTACCATTAGCATTAATAACTTACATCAATGTATATTTCAATATCTTATTTGGTCTTAACGAAGTCTAATTATACTATGTTAACTTTGATGACATTAAAATCACTAACAAACAATAATTTTTTTATTTTGTCTTTCTTGTCATATTAGATTCTACCTTTCGATACATTATACGATTCCTCCTCAATTCCTATACATATGTATATAAGCTGACGTTTATTTATAATTACTTCCTTGCTTGTACGTAGGTAGCATACGAACGATTTAAAGACAACGTAGAGCGTAGAAGCAATGGAGCTTGTGCTATCAACGATAGGCCACCACGTGTTGCGGTACGTATCGCATCTACATAACTTTGTTAGTATAAAATTAATTAATTCAGGTTTAGAAGAATGTAACTTGATTAAAAGTAGTTGAAACTCAATGATCAGATAGTACATGACAACCAAAAGGGAAAGAATGAGGTTGAAATGCCGCTTGTGGTGTATGTGTCACGGGAAAAAAGACCATCTCTTCCTCCACGTTTCAAAGCCGGTGCTCTAAACGCTCTCGTAAGACAACAACATATAGTATAAACATTCATCCGTCAAATCACATATATATACATACTAATTTGCGTACATTCGTGTATGTTCAGCTTCGTGTATCAGGAGTTTTGAGCAACGCTCCTTACATGCTGGTGTTGGATTGTGACATGTATTGCAACGAACCAACATCCGCGAAACAAGCAATGTGTTTCCATCTTGATCAAAAGCTCTCTGATTCCCTAGCATTTCTCCAATACCCTCAGATTTTCTACAACGTTAGCCAAAAAGATATATATGATGGCCAAGCAAGGTCCGCATACAAGGTCATTCAATTAAACCACTTCTTTCATTATATATGCCTTTATCCGTCTATCTGTTTGTCTGTTTGTCTGATTAACACTTGCACATATGTACATTCTCAGACCAAATACCAAGGAATGGATGGAATTGGAGGCACGGTTTGTTCTGGAACAGGTTATTACTTGAAGAAAAAAGCCCTATACGGATCTCCTAATCAACAAGGTAAGCATCATTAAATTTTTTTTGTTCTCTGAAATTAATACTCCCATGTATTAATTAACAAGTGATCTATCATGTATATTAATTGGTCGGTCAGATGAACATCTACTGCATCCGGAACAGAGCTTTGGTGAATCCACCAAGTTCATAGATTCATTAAGAGGTCGCGTTGAGAGTCAATTTACGACTGCTGTTTTAGAGGAGACCAAGAAGCTCACCTCCTGCTCCTACGAAGATAACACCAAATGGGGTAAGGAGATCGGTTACTCATATGAATCATTGCTGGAAAGCAGTTTCACAGGCTATTTGCTGCACACAAGAGGATGGAAGTCGGTGTATCTGTATCCAGAGAGACCATGTTTCTTGGGTTCCACCACTATCGACATGAAAGACGCCATGGTTCAGCTCATGAAATGGTCATCTGGTTTGCTACAAGTTGGTCTATCCAGGTTCAACCCTCTAGTTTATGGGGCTTCCAGAATGTCCATCCTTCAAAGCATGTGTTACGCCTACTTCATGTACACCCCCATTTTGTCCATCGCGTTTCTACTTTATGGCACCATACCACCATTGTGTCTCTTCAATGGTGTTCCTTTGTACCCATCGGTACGTAAATTATATATGTTATATAAATTGATACCAAACTAACTTATCGATTAATAACTCATTAATTCCTGCAGGCTTCCAATCCATGGTTTAAAGTGTTTGCTTCGGTCTATGTGTCATCACTTTTGCAACATTTGTACGAGGTGTTGTCCAGCGATGGATCATTAGCCACATGGTGGAACGAACAAAGGATCTATTTCATAAAATGTGTGAGCGCGTTGTTGTTTGGTTGTGTTGATGTGGCGATGAAATCATTCGGCATGGTGAAAGCCAACTTCAGGTTGACGAACAAAGTGGTTGATCAAGAGAAGTTGGAGAAATACGAGAATGGCAAGTTTGATTTAGAAGGTGCAAAGGTGTTCATGATACCACTAACGGTCATGGTGTTGTTGAATTTGGTATGTTTTGTTGGTGGCGTCAAGAGAATAATAAGCAACAACAATCTTGACGAGATGTTTGCTCAGGTTTTCATGTCGTGGACGACTCTGTTATTCAGTTATCCGATCCTCAAGGGGCTCATACCAAACAAGACCAGAAGTAAGAAGGGTAAAACTACCATGTAATACTTGCATTTCTGATCATGGATTCGATCATTATGCTTAAATCCCGAGTAAAAATAAAAGCACAACAAATCCACATATGTTATCAATTAGCATGCACTAGCACACCAAGGTATTACTGTGCCTATGTCATATATTGTAACATAAATCAGATATATACTTCATTCCATATATGTCTAATTCGTTAAATCACTGTAAAGAAATTTCACACATTCTTCATTTACGTGATTAATACGACGGTCTTTTAATATTTTGATCACTCTATCACTTCTTCCTCGATAAACTTAGTAACCTGACATACAAGAAAAAAAGGATGAGCCTAACGCTAAGCCGAAGGATAAAAAGAATATAACATAAGTATCAAATATAAAGGGCACAAAGGAGATACCATAATCAATATAATAGATAACAGCAACAAGAATACAAATTGAGTTAATGAAAGTATCATATCTCATAATAATAGATGTGAAAGATGGCGTAACAAATATCAGAAATGGCATATTCAAAAGATCAAATCATCAGATGGTAAATATGGATACGCATAATAGATAATGATGATATTAGCATGAAATTCCTTAAGTTATTAAGTAAAGTAACATACACATAACATTACCTAAAAAAAGCTAGTTAGCTAGCCTATGAACCAAAGTCCTCTCTGCTCTCAGGAACATATATCATAACAATATGGCCAACATATGTCTAGAGTCTTATTTAAGGACACCGTGATCTTGCCACTGATGCCGTGCCTTGGTTACCAACAAGATTGGGAGAGCTCGGGTCACAGAGTACAAAAAACAAAGAGAAGTCTAGCTAGTTAACTTTCAACAAAAAACTGAAATAAGAGAGGCAGTCCATATACCAGATAACATATCATAATTTACTGGGGTGACACATCTACATGTTTCATAACACATGAGGTAACCAATCTAACAAATAACATATCATAATGAATAGAGACAAAACACCAAAAAATATCAGGAATCCATACAATCAAATAATACAAGAAAGCAAAATGTATCAAGTCATAATATCTTTTAGATTTAAAATATCTTGTTAGGAAATTCAAAAAGGTATTAGATCATAATATCATTAGAAATGAAATATCACATTAGAAAGTTCAAACATGTATTAAATGCCCACTGTCCAAGAGGGTTTAATCTAGTAAAGATTTTAGATGTTCATACTACGTTTAATATAGGAGATCAAGATGTTAATAATTGCGTAATTCCCTAATAGTTAAGATAGAATAATTCAGAAGTATCAATGAAAATCACAAGTGTTCCTTATAAGAAAAGTCTGTCTATAAAGTCAAACACAGTGACATCTTTAGAGACATCAGATTCCTTTGAAGAAACTTCAGAGATTACTTCAAGATCAGAGACCTCAAAATGCCTCTGAATGTTCAAGACTTGGACATCTCAAATATTAAAGCATGAAGACTACTCTCTCACAATGAAGTGGTTTTCCAGTTGTCTAAAGATCGTGCAATAGTCGCTAACTAGCTGATAAGATCATGCAACCCACAAAAGTTGTTCAATAGAGATTGTGGTCAAGGTTAAAGCTGCTAAATAGAGAATAGAAAGGTGTATTACACCAGACCTACTATTTAGAAAACATGGAACAATAATGGAATCTTTGTAGTCACTATCCATAGCAATAAAGATTCATCTATATATAACTACATGCTTGCATGGAATAGACAATTGTGTGAACTAATTTTTAACTTGCGAGAGCATAATCTTGAGTATATTCTTTAGTATTGTAATAATTCAGCTGTATGTTGTCACGTAGTATGTTATTCGGATCACTATATGTTCAAAAAATAATCAACTGAAATTTTTTTTGAAGTTGGAGGTCTAAGTGGGAGCGGCTTCGCTATCCGCGGACAAAAACCAGGGTTTATTTTTCACTAACAGCTGATCTAAATGAACAATCAATATAACCCATGCCATTATGAGACAATCTAAGACAACATGACATCAACGCAACGATATTTAACACATGAACCAAAGCATATAGAGCAATAGAAACACGAGCAGAATACAATTCTGTATTACCATAGATAATTAACTTTAATATTGTACACAACTCTCAGGGCAGGTATAGTTAATGAAAACAATGGTTTAAAAAGAAACATACCAAAGACCAACGTTCCACAACCAAGACTAGTTGTTTCAGGCTTTCAGCACATACACGAAACTAGCAAATGTATTATAGTAAACTGAAACTGGAATACAAAAGTGAATAGTCAAGAATGGCATGCCTGTTCACAAGTGCTATACAAGTTCACCAGGAGCATCCAATATTTGCAACATACGCGAACCACCTGGCAATGTAGAATCTGTGACGGATTCAATCTTAAGAAAGCCAAAATCATACGCTCCAGATTGCTTCAAACTAAGGACAAACACAAGCACGATCCATCCCAACATACAAACTGCCCAGTAATTGTTCATTCCATGAATCAAACCCCACGAGATGGAGTAACCAACAATAATCCCAGACAAATGCCCCAAAAAACTCGCTTGCGGAACAATAATCGAAGTAAATATAAGCGATTCAAACGGCGCAAAACTAATGGGAAGCGACAGGAACCCAAAAAGATTCAATTTTGAAGACGGTTGCTTCACGGAAAGAATCGTCATCCACCCAAAAACAACACAAGAATACCCAACAGCAGTAACTCTTCTAAAATACTCAATCTTGAACCTATTGATCAACACATGGTAGCTTCCCAACACAAGTAAACCAGATAACACTACCAACACAAGTGTGTAATGAAGATAATAAGCGACTCCTAAACCCATGTGCCCTAATTGCTCAACAGCCCCAAGGCTCCACAGAGCACTCATATTGAAAACAAGATGAACAACACTTATATGAGAGAAAGCAGAGGTTATGATCCTCCAATGGTGGCCTTCAACAGCTGTTTCATAACTCAATCCCACATGAGAATACCCAATGTTTTTCTTCTGTATGTACAGCCATACTGCAGTGCATAATCCAATAACACAACTAGTAGCAGGTTTCTCGAGGATCTCGTACAACAAGGGTTTCCCCATTTCACATTTAGCAATGGAACAGAGATCTAGGGTTTACCTTGCGAAACCCACCTACTGATTGATAATCTTCTAGTTTGTAGATCTTAACATGAAATTGATCGATAATTTCACGCAATTATACACCGATGTCGGTCGCGGATGCAGCTCAAGAGACCTTGAACATTCGCAAAGCACAAATAATAAATAAGTGAAAATTCCAAAATGTCCCTCTTTTAATCAAATTTTCTTAGTTTTTATCGGAAAAGATGTTCGAGCATATTATAGAGGCGTTTGAAATTACCATAGAAAGGTTTGAACTTATTTTAAAAAGAGCCGCGTGTTCTTTAAAGACGTCCGGCCATGTAAAAAATAAAATTTTTTTTTTGAAAGGATGTAAAAAATAAATACTAGATAAAACATTAGAAGCTGATGAGACTATAAAACAATGTCGGATAGGTGTTGCCGCCTTGTCAGGTATGGACATTTTGAGAATAGTGTTTTGTATAATGACATTTTAAAGAAGTTTTATGATAAAAATGACAATTTGAGAATTTTTCCAATGAATAATCGAAGCACGTTTTAACTTTTTTTTTCTTTAAATACACTTTAGAACTATTAGATATATAATTTGTACCTTATTCACATATTTACTTTTGTATTCAATACGGCTTACACATGTGAATTCATCACTTTCTCTCTTTAATCATCACATACTAGCATCGCCACGACCCCTACTACACCACACAACCATGTAACGTTGTGCTCTCAATTTTTTGAGCCAAATTGTATAGATATCTTGAGTCATAATTACTCAATAGCCATTCAAACATGTTCCTTTTTTAAACAAAAATGGGTAAGGAGTTTATTAGTAAATTAACACCAACAAGTTTATATGTTATAAAGTGTTTTTGGCCATGGACGGCATAAACTTAGAAATTGGTGACAGTTGCTGCTTGATATGGTCAAACGAAGGTGTTAACATTTTTAAACTCCAAAACATTTGAGGCTTTTTGTTAGTGGCGAAAGTTTTCTAAAACAACAAGGGATGAATTGTGGAACAAATTGTGAAATTGGGTTTCAACAAAATATCATATCAATTGTATGGATGGGTGACATTTCAAGGAGAGGAAATGTGTGTAGAATAAAGATGCATGAACTTAATTTTCAACAACTTTTCACGATAATGTGTGTTTTATTTGGTCCTTCAACTGGTTTTTTAACCTCGAACCCAAACCTGAATGATGTGGCGGGAAATGGTGCCAGAAACTAACCAAAATGGTAGGAAGATAATGATCAGGAGAAGAGGGAGGGCTATCACCTAAGGAAGGATCATTGAGAAATTAATAGTTCGTGAAGATGATTAGATGGGGACAGAGACGGTTGAGTGAGATTATACTCTATCAAGTGGGTCTGATCATATAAGGTTTAGTTGTTATATATATTTTAGGTATTAAATAGGTCTAATTATTATTTATTTATTTATTTATTTTTATTTTGTCTTTTAGTATTATAAGTTAAAAAGAGATTTTTGCATATACTAAACCCTTAAAGTTAACGTCCATCCATTATAAGAACCATTAATATTACCCGTTTATAAGCAACGATGACCATACATCTAATTTACGAAAGTGGGACTAACTTGTAATGCAAACCAACCACAACCATCCGTGTAAATAACTTGTTATTATAAGTTGTTTTCATGGACTAATTTAACAAATATGATAGGATGAAACGATTGAATTGTTTTCAAGTGTTCTAATTTGTAGTATTCAGGAACCTGGGTATGGAAATTTAAACCTGAACCATTGCTCATCATGAAAACATTAATTACAGAACAAAAAGACGTTCATACCAAAGTGGTGGAGCAAATGCCGAGTACATAGTTATGATAGTAACAAATATAAAAGAAAATACAAATAGGATTGTCAGGTATTATTTCAATTCATAACACATGCTCGTAACTCCAACTGTTTAAATGGAATCATACACTTACATTTCTATCTATATATGTTTTCATTGTATTTATATATTAAGTGATTTACACAAACCACCTTTTACTGTTGCCACTTATTATTACTATTATTGTTATTATTATTATTACTATTATTACTACTATATTGTTGGCCACGATTACCTCCCATTGCGTTGCCACGGCCCCCTCCGCTTCCTTGAGAATAATTAGGTGGACCAACCAAATAGCCACTATTACCTCCACCGCCCCGACCATATGCGTGTGGTGGAGGGTATGGACCGCCTCCACGACTAGGGTGGTGATTGTATCCGCCAGGCATGTTTCCCCCCTGGGGGTATCTGCTTAACCCCGAAGGTCCACCACGAGCCTTGCCATAGTGATGGCCAGGGCCGCCTCCTGCACCCATCTGCATAGATGCATTTGGAGGTCCTGGCCTCATCTGGCCATGAGATTGACCTGACTGCTGCTGCATTGGCGGTGGGAGACGCGACTGATGCTGCTGTTGGTGTTGCATTTTCTGACGCTTTGCGGCTTCATCATGTTGTCGTTGTTGCTGCCGCTTTTTCTTGGTTTGGAACTCATGTGAAGCCTCGTATTTAGGTAAACTAGAAAAAACAGAAACTCAATGTCATAAATATTAAATAGAGCATGTCTTAATATGAAAATGCAGCATATTCCCACATATGGCAAATCGGACCCATTGTGATTCCCATTATTTCATCTCAAACGGGTCCAACAGTAAAAGAAATAACTTGACAGATAGTCACCCATTGTGTATTTTTAATGCAAACACCTAAATCATTTCTTTTTAGAATTAGATTTTTTTCAAAATCATACAGCTTATGCAATCATATTTTACACATGCATTAATTATGAAAAAAATTGGATACGTGTTTTAGATCAACCCAACCATAAATTTGACCTGTTAAGAAGCCCACCCATTTTGACACATGCAGTATAAACCAGAAGTTCAGTCTTACCTCTTTGGATCACAAGGTAATGGGTCAATCCAAAAATATTCCGCATCGAGTGCATCCTTGGCTGATATTCTCTTCATACAAAGAGGTCAGGAGAAAGGCAACAATCAGCATAAATTACCTCCAACATGATATTTTGGTACACACAATTCATGAAATGTGTAGATATGCAGGACTTATGATATTTTCGTGCACACAATTCTTGAAATGAGTAGATATGCAGGACTTTTTTCAAAATGAAGCCCAAGAAGAATGCTGTTTGTAGTCTGCTCTTGCCTCACCGAATAGAGGATTCTTATATTTCAAAGCAATGATGGTTATTTTGATTGATAACATGTTAGGGTGTATGGCTTCACCTTTTGTAGTCATTGTAGATCAGTTTTCTATGTTTGGATTAAACAGATCTGGTTTCTGACTATCTAGGGGTCAAACAGTCGGTTCTGAACACTAGTTTAGATGCTAGCTGCAACAAAAGTTGTTTGTGAAATGTCACCACAAAGTTAACTAATTATCCAATCTTATACCCTAATTATTGAGACGTATACTCCTATCTCCCATGGTGTTATCTTTTTGTAACAAGCATGCGTTAATTTCTTAGATAATTGCTAATCATCTGAATAAGAAACTTTTAAAGCACACTCGATATCATCTCCCACAGCCGTTTTACAACAATTGTTTATCTGATTAGTCAATCTTATGTTATCAATTAATCGCATTCGAAAGACACATCCTAACACCCCCCTTACTGTATACTTTGATATCTACATCATCAAATTCAGATGAAGTTCGTCGTACTACATCCTTTTTGGCTCTATAGATGTACGAAATTAGCATGTAAATCAAACTGATAAGTTACAAACAAAGCATCACCTGAGAAGGATCAAGAGTGAGCATTTTCTCAAGTAACTCCAGAGCATGGCGATCAAAGCTACAATGGGGAAAGAAAATATATTCATAGAAGGTGGAAGGAAAATTCCAACACTATTTAAGAAAAAGGGGGATTGGATTTTTTTACATACTGCCTGAAGGCCTCTCTAAGGCGCCTCTTTAAAGGCCTCGTGGGCTTGAAGTTGTTGTACCAAGGAATTTTAGAAACACCAGGCCAGTTTGTCTCATCAGGAGCTCCACACAGTTCAAAAATTTTACTTAGCTGCTCCGGCTACCAAACACCAAACAAAACCTTAATTAATATAAATATTCGATAAACGTCCATGAAATGTACCCTATGGAACTATGCCTAATTACTAAGAAGCACATCGAGTCTACTTTATTTAAACGACCATCATGGTGTGTGTGTGTGTGTGTGTGTGTTTACACACACATATATGTATATTTGCAAATGTCCAAGTATGATGAACAAAAGAGATACTAGATACAACCCACAGACCACAGTACCCAATAAGCATTTACTATAGACGTCAACCAAAATGAGAAGAACACTTACCTCGTCTTTGCCAGGAAAAATAGGTTTCCCATGCAGGAGCTCGGCAAATATACACCCAACAGACCACATATCCACTGCTGGCCCATATTTTGTGGTCCCTAGCAGCAACTCTGGTGGTCTATTCAGATCATGGCGAATCAATGATTAAGAAAATACCAACAAACCCAGTTTGAAAGGAATACATAACCCAACACGTGTTGTTCTCTACAACTTTGATGCAAAATGTTTTATATAGCTTTCTGTGATCTTGCTTTGGCAACATAACTAGATTTAAATCTCTAGCCACTGAATTAACATTTACATTTGCTTTTTTAGTATAGTGAAAATTTCCCATACTTGATCATCAGTAGTTTTACACCAATGGCACAGGTGTTTGATAAAAAGCAGGGAGGGACAAATCTACATACCTGTACCATAAAGTGATCACACGATTTGTAAGATTCCCATTGTGATCATTTGAAAATGAACGTGCAAGCCCAAAATCAGCTAGCTTTAAATTTCCTTCATTGTCTATTAGAAGATTGGAACCTGCAACCACATTTAGCCATACATCATTGCAAATTTTATACAAAAGTAATGGTCAAAAAGGTCAAGAATTATTCAGTACACTCCCAATTGAGCCCTTAAAACTGTTCTCAGCACATAATTAAAACGAAAAAAACATCAAGGGCACTGAATTAAGCATTATTAACCACAAACAAATTGTCACTACTAAAAAATAAGAGCAGCTATTTTAGGAAAAATGACAAGCTCTTTCACTAGAAAAATTTCCCATATCAAGAGAAGAATAAAAGCAGAAGCAGTTGCCACACTTTCTAAGATTTGGACTAACATCTGCTTCTGGAAACTAACAGAAATTGCAAGCATGTGAGAGGAAACATTACTATAAATAAATTCTGTAATGCTTGTACGCTTCCCAACTTAATAGTTAATAGTGAGTTTGGATGATAACTAGCAATTAGCAAATGACATCCCAAATGAGTATGAACATCAACATGAAGATGCAACACGTTATTAGTTCTCGAAAAGTGAAAGCATGCAAAACCAACATTTCTTTTTACAAAACTAAATGGTTAAAAAGCAGGAAAAGAGAACAGATAAGCTGATAGAGGGGGAAATTGAGAGAGAAAACATGTAGAGAGTTGTTCAGAATGACTGTGTCCTTCTCATTCACCATCAACTGTTAAGTAGAACGACAAACTAACTCGCTTAGTTAGTTATTGCATTTATAACTCTTACCCTGAAGTTCTATTATTTACATTTGACCCCGCTACTTATTCCATTCCTAACAACACCCATTTCTAAATGCAATCCTTGACCTCAAGGATATAAAACTGCACTATGGAAACTACATGGAACTCATCACTAAATTCCTAACTAGCTCGCTTAGTTAGTTATTGCATTTATAACTCATTAACTCTTACCCTGAAGTTCTATTATTTACATTTGACCCCTCTACTTATTCCATTCCTAACAACACCCATTTCTAAATGCAATCCTTGACCTCAAAAACATAAAACTGCACTCTCGAAACTGCATGGACTCCTCACTAAATTCCTAACTAGCAAGCTTAGTTAGTTATTGCATTTATAACTCTTAGCCTGAAGTTATATTATTTACATTTGACCCCTCTACTTATTCCATTCCTAACAACACCCATTTCTAAATGCAATCCTTGACCTCAAGGATATAAAACTGCACTCTGGAAACTGTATGGAACTCATCACTAAATTTCCATGTTGCATTTTCTATAAAAGCATTTTGCCACTAGACTAAAAGTTACATAGCAGCTTTATTACCATGTTTCACTAGCTTCCTATCAAGCACTGCAACAGGCCTCAAAGTAAAACATGGAGCATCTAGAATAGGGATTATACGTGTTGGTGGTCCATAGACATGCTTAAGTCACGAGAAATGGAAGGCCGGGCGAACTTGGGACTCTTGTGGTAAATTCAACCCATAAGTTGATGGACCAATCTTCTCGAGTATTAGATACGGGCCATAGTACTTCGGTGAAGAATTAATGCATCTAGTAGAACGAAGTGATGACTGTGCATAATAATGCAACTTCATATCCACCCACATGCCCACTTCAAAATGATGTCCAGTACCATACTTGTCCGGAAATAATTTCATCCTATTTTGTGCACGAGGCAATGAAAGTCTCAATAGTCATAGTTTCCTCTCTGTCACACACCATATCATTCATGCTAATATATCATGAGGAATATAGGGCACATGCAAAGGTGGTGAATCCATACAATGCCTGGAAAGGGTTTGTCTTTATGATTGTGTGATAACTTGTATTGTACCACCACTTGGCTAAGAACTAAGAACAACCACTTGACCATGAAGATGGTTTCTCTATTGTCATGCACGTTAGGCATGCTTGTACACACCTATCAACAACTTCATTTTGATTGTCGGTTAGTGGATGGTACGCACTAGAAAGGGCCAAGTTTACACCTTGAATCATTGTAAACTTCATCCCGAATGCACTTAGGAAAATCATATCTTGATTGGACACAATAGTGGTTGGTGTGAAATTCACAGACATTGTCGATAAATGCTCAAGCCCCTCGAGATGTGGTATAAGGATGAGACAGTGATTTGAAATGTGCATACTCTGTTAATCTTTCAAGCACAAAAAGGACTAAATCTTCCCTTGTGACTTTGTGACTTTGGTAACCCACTAATAAAATCCATGTTGTTATCAATGAACACAAAGGTAGGGATCAATATTAGATTCAACAATCTTAGTGAACTTACATGCCTATTAACATCTTCGTTTTGGTCGTCTGTTTATGGATGGTATGCACTAGAAATAACCAAGTTTACACATTGAATCATTGTAAACTTCATCCAAAATGCACTTAGGAACCTCATGTCTTAATTGAACACAATAAGGGTAGGTGTGCAATTTATAGACATGGTCGATAAATGCTTGAGCCATTTGAGATGACGTAAAAGGACGAAGCAATGTTATAATATGCGCGGACTATGTTAATCTTTCAACCACAACAAAGATCGAATCTTACCCTTGTGACTTCGGTAATTCACTGATAAAATTCATGCTGATGTCATTGAACACAAAGGTAGGGATCGGTAGTAGATTTAACAATCCTAGTGAACCCAAAAAAAACCTAATAATAACTTCATTTTGATCGTCGATTTTTCATATGTTTCAAACAAACTACAATAGTCCTTCAGTACCCTGTATAAAGTAGTCAATTCCTCCATAGCATCTTTTATTGTAGAATCCATTCTTTTCATGGTAACTTGTCAGTGGTCACGCCACTTGTTTCCATATAGGTTTGTTATTGAAGCGCATCTCCTTTGAGATGCACTACTGCATATCTTAGTTTTACCTAATATTATGTATTGTTCAACCAACCATCAATGTCATCCCTGTTAAATCTAGGGAATCAACTTTTCCCAATCTTGTAGATCTATTATTTTGTCCCCCTTTGAAATTGATTATGGGCTACTATTCAGTTGTTGGTCTCTAATTCTGACCTTGATTGCTTCCATTTCTAACAAAATCTAAGTTCCTGACCCGCGAAAGCCAATGCTTTGGATTCAATTCATAACATCATCTTCTCGTGATCCTTAGGAGTTTTACGATTTCTTGTTGTCTTGTGCTTATATTCCTCGTAGTTGCAGGTTATCAAGCACCAAGCTCCAAGGAGTCAGATTGATACCAGTGATAGAGAGAGAAATATAGAGAGAAAACAGGCCGAGAGATAGTAGTCCAAAATGAATGTGTCTTTCTCACTCATCATCAACTGTTAAGTACAAAGATTAACTAGCTCACTTACTTAACTATTATGTTTACAATTCTAACCCTGAAGTTTTATTATTTACACTTGACCCTTCAAACTTGTTCTATTCATAACATAAACATTCATGATTTATCTAGTTTCTTTTACGTATATAACATGTTCTTCCAAATTCGTTTGTTATATTATTTTCTAACTCTCAAAATTGCTAGCAATGGACTACATAAAAATCTGATTACATATCTCAGCTAAGTAGTTTTCATGGACTGGTTCATATGCAATTATTGTGGGTTTCATTGACTTAACAAGATACAAAGATTAATTATTGCATGATTTAGAACCTCCACAACTTCCATTTCCGTTCTTGTGATTTTTAACCTATAAATCATAGAACTTGCTTTCACAATACCTTTGATGTCACGATGAAGTACTTGATTTACATGACAGTAGTGAAGCCCTGTCAAAAGCTGCCGCATATAACACTTAAAGAAGAGGAGCATGTAAGTACGGAGTGCCATTGATTATAAAAAGGAGCTTACTGATTTAGTATCAGTACCTTAATCTGTGGAACTGAAAACCTCATCCCAGGACGATCAGCAAGTCCAGTTAGGTCATGGTCCATGTACTCAAAAACCATGTAAATACCCCCCTTATATTTATTGCCATCTGCACATGATATTTAAGCAAATCAAATCCTTAAACCAAACTGAGAACTGATAATTCTCAGACCAATCCAACACTCTTCAACATCTACATGTAATACTTGTGAAGCAAGAAAAATATACTATGTGCTCAAAACAAAAGAAGTATTGAAAGTAGGGGTGTGCAGAAGTTGGCCTGGACAGAGACAACTGAAGAAGTCAATCTGGCAGGACAGAAACTACAACAATTAATTAGGTTCTTGGTTCTAGAGTTTTTTAAAAATCGGATTGCAATCGGTTCGCAATTTAGTCAAGAACAAGAACAGAACCGATTTTTTTCTAAATACATGTTTCAAACTTGACACTCGTCATTCTACATCTGTATTTCTTCAAATTAATAAAACCACAAATTTTTGTTCGGCTCATGGTCCAGTTTAGGACCACTGGTTCAGATCGGTCCATTATTTTCATTTTTCGGTTCCAGTCCTGTCCGTTTCTAACTCAATGAACACCCATATTGAAAGCGCTTGCCTGGTCTCCCTTGGTCATCTTTCTCGGGACCTGCAAAGAATAGACACATATCAAATGCCATTATTCGTATCATCGCTAATTTTTGTGCATGTTCAAACTAAAGAAAATGAAAATCAACTAAAAGCATACAAATAAAAATAAGTTACCTGGAGAAGTAACAATCTCTTTAAGCTTTATTACATTCTCGTGATGCAGCTTCTTTAAAATTTTGATTTCGCGTATGGCAGTTATGGGGAACTGTACGTATAAAGAAAATTTAATTAAATGGAGAAAATTAATCAAATATTTATATGTCCTTATCCAAAGATGTGTAAGAAATTATGTATTGTGTTACCCCCTCCCTCTCATTATCCATCCGTATCTTCTTCAAAGCAACAATTTCCCCTGTTCGGATTTCCCTAGCCATGTACACTTGACTGAAAAACATTGCGGCAACACCAAAATTGTAAGTTCAGATAGAAGATACTCAAAATACAAATTCAGAACCTTTCGAGTTAAGATGTTACATAACCATTTAAGGAAGCATAAACTCGGTGAACAAGACAAATCTATAATATGATAATGATTTTTACCCACTCTGCCCCCTATGTTGACTCTAAATACAAATTCAGAACCTTCGACCAAGATATTTCCTATAGTACAATGTGAATCTTTTTCAAACCAAAACACAGTTTCGAGCTACGAGCTCGAGAAAAACCTTCAACATACATAACTTCTAGGGTGTTTTACAAACCCGTTACAAGTATACCAAAAGAGGAACTTGCAACAAGCCACATAAAAACAAAGCGTCATCTCTACTAACTAGTACAATGTGAGCAACCATGACCTTTTACTACAAAGACTCAAGTATGTTCCGCTTAATTGCCATTAGCATACTCACATCCTTTATCTTGTGCTTTAAAACCGTCATTCAGCATTAAAAAAAAAAACTACCGAAAATTAACGGTAACCACCATGGCATAATCGGAATTTGGGCAAAGGAGCATGGGGCAGCTCTTAAATCTCTTAAATTTAACTTCAGACACAGAAGGTCACTCGACCAATTCACGGGTTTACACATGACAACTGACAACCGATCATCACAGGTAATATTGTAATCTGTAATCATGAATGAAGATGAGTAAAAGCATGAGATGATGATGTTAGCGACTGACCCGTAAGTTCCTTCGCCAATCTGCTCCAATTTCTCGAAACAGTCGACACTTCGGGAACCCCAGGTGGGGGATTCGGTGGTGTTCAGCTGTCCTGGTGCTGCTACCGCCATGGCTGTTCCGGTGGGTGGCTCCGGCGAACGCCCGACGTTACGGTAATGGAATCGTGTGAGATATTAGGGTTTTTGTGAGAGTGAGAAACGGGTAACAACTTATTACAACAACTGTTGACGGTGAAAGATAAACGATTCGTTTACATGTGAAGGTGTAACACAACTGTGGTAACTATTTTGAATGGATTAATGATCATTAGTTTAAGTGTTTAACTACATAAGATGACACTAGTGGTGAAACCCGTGCGGTGCGACGGGGGTATAAATATTTTTAGGACTGTGTCTTTCGCTAACTTTATCTTATTGTGCTAACTCTCATTTTGTTTTGTTTTTTATTAATTTGGGATATCAAACATATCTATATTATTATAAAGATGAGTATATTTGTAAATAACAAGTTGTTTATGTATAATTACTTGTACCAAATGTAACAAAATTATTCTTAAGTGTCTTAAAAAGATATTAAAATTACAATGTTGTCTAAAAAATTATATTATATAGTAGTATAGATATAGATAGATTAAGATAACCTTAAATATAATAATGATACTTTAAATTTAATTAGGAAATGATAGAGTACAGGTATCTAAAACTTAAAAGGGCATAATAAGAATAAATCTTATGACATTACACATTAAAGCTTACAACTCTTCATATGTCATCTTAAAATTAATGTAAAATTACAAATCTAGTTATGGTTTCTCTATTGTATAGTAGTATAGATATTAAAGGTAATTACAAATTTAAATAAATTATTATTATGGTTCTCATGGTTTGGTATGTTTATTTTTTTTAATCTAAAATGAAAAATTTTAACTTTTTGGTTTTTACTGTTTGAATTTTATAACGGTTTTAATTTATGACATTAATTTTGTTAGTTTCTCAGTTAGGTATTCCTTAATACTGAAAGGGTTTTCATTAACTTAAGATAAAAAAATAAAATATCAAGATGATGTAAAGGTTTTAGTTTCTTGAAAACATGACTTAAAAACTAAACTAATAATCTTATAATTTTATCTATTGTATAAAAACATTAAACATATAAAGAATGACATAAACATGTGTAGAATTATTTGTGTATTTCATATAATAAATCTTTTGTATTTATAAAGTTTATAAAATATTTATAAACAAAAAAAATATAAAAAATCATGACAATCGGGACAAATCATCTGGGTTTTTTTTGTTACAAAGATTTAGACTCGATTTTGCATCTAAAATCTTTGTAACTAAAAACATGTTTTTATCTTGATTGTCAGCTATCTTTCATTTTGTTTTTTGTTTATAATATAAAAGATTTGTTAGAGAAAATAACAGATAATTTACGCATGTTTATGACATTCCTTATATATTTAATGTTGATTTGCAGAACAAAAGAATAAGTCTTATGTTTTTTAGATATTTTAACGATCGTAATTTAATAAAATAGTAAATAGATACAATTTTAAGATTAATAGTTTAGATCTTAAGTCATGTTTTCAAAAAGCTTAAGTCTTTACATCGTTTTGAAGGGTTTTTTTTATTCATTTGTATCAAATAAATATTTTTATATTATAAGGTAATTAAATAAACAATCATTTAAGTATTAAGCAATACATAAAAGTTCCCTGAATACGAAATGATTAAAATATTATCTAATGTAACTAAAAAAATAACAAAATTAATGTCATGAACTAAAATTGTTGTAAAATTCAAATCTTAAGGATCAAAAGATTTAAAAGATTCCATTTTAAACTAAAAAGTATTAAATATACCAAACCACAATGGCCAAAATAATAATTTACTCTTAAAATTTTGACGAGTGCATAAATAGAATGGCATTACAATAACAAGTTCGTGAAATTCCAAGATGAAATACATATTATAAGTATGCATTAAAAAAATCAAGAACTTGGTATTTAAATTCAGTGTAATTATCACTTGTGTTTGTCTTGATCTTTTACCACTTTGGTTTTAACATTTTCGCGACATGTGATTGAACGTGTAAATATATATCTTCAAATGGAACGTGTAAATATTATAAAACACCCTCTTCCTCAACCTTTTGTTCGTCTAAGGCACGTCCTTTGATTTAACGAAAAATGATTCAACCTTGTAAAGTGTAAACAATAAAAAACTATTTTCGTTTCAAACCTCAACATCCATTGATATGAACCGACCAAAATCAAAACAAGAAACAATTGTAATAAACCAAAACAAACAAACATCAAAAATAAAACAATAAAACAATAAAAAAAAACAATTCCAATTCAAACTATCATAAACCAAAACAAACATTAGAGAATCATTAAAAAAAATAATAAAAAACAATATCAATTTAAATATGATTTTGTAGAAAAATCAACAAAAATCAGTCGCGTATATGTTTCGCTAACGAAATAGCATAAATAAATCAAAACCTAAAAAAAAAAAATTTTCATCAAAACTATAGATGGGAACAAAAATAAGTTGAGATCCACAATTGCAGTAAGGTGTTTGTGAACCAAACTTCATAGTTCTCCAAATAAATAAAACCAAAACAACCGAAAATCAAATTAGATGAACAAAACTCAAACAAAGAGAATCAGACGACATAACAATCGAATTGAGACAAAAGTTAACAGAAATCAAAGATGAAGAAATCAACATACCCCATATCAACATACTAAAAAATTAACAAAAATAAAAGATGAAAAAAAAAATCTAAAGAAATTAAGCTTTGTGGAAAGGCTAATTTGACGGCATAGAAGACAGAGACGACGATTCAACGAAGATGATGACGGAGGTTATTTTGTGGCGCCAAAGACGGTGGAAGTTGCGAAAGAGATAAGAGAGGAAACGTCAAGTCAGTCTTTTAAACTTTTAACATTTTAATATAATTTATAATTGTGTCAACCTTACAACTTGTTAATTTTCAAAGAAAACTTCAATCTCAATTTAACCGAAAACATTCCTTAAACCAAACGGGACTTTCGACTACAGGTTTTGGGGAATTTTATTACAATAATAACAATCAACATGTAGATGATAGCTAGGTTTGGCGCTTGTGTGTTTGATTGATACTTTGATACAACATAACACAAAGCCATCCCCAACTCACAAACATACGCTTTGAAGGAACTATGGCATCCTTTATCTCCTCTAGCACAACACTACCAACTCACACCCCTCTTTTAAACCCTAATTTCAAAACCCCATCATTCTCTTCACTCTCGATTTCCCCCAATTCAAACCCTAGAAAAAACTCCCGTAAAAAACTCATCTTTTTCTTTGCTGCAAAACAGCAACAAAGCGGACCGGTGAAGAAACGCCAATCTTCAAACAATAACAAGAAGCCCGTGAAGAATAAGAGTAAAAATGGGGGTTCTGGATCTGGGTTTAAGAAGGGGTTTGGTGTAAGCGAGGAAGAAGATGAGGAGACTACTTCTTCGTCTAAAGTGAGGTATCAACCGCTGCCGTTGCCCAAACCACCTGCTGGATTTCTTGTGGATGATCAAGGGAGAGTTGTTGCTGTTTCGGACAGACGAATTGCTACAATTGTATGTTTTTCTGTCAATAATTTTGATGTTATTGTCTACTTAATGCTACTTGTGTTTACATAAGCTGGAAAAAAGTGCATAATGATGATGAAATACATGCGAAATTGAAGAAATTATCAGTAATTAGTTTAGGGAGGGCAAATGGTGGTTATGATGATGTCAATTTAAATCTGATTGAATAAATGTGAACTAAGCAAATATACATGTTTAACATATGATATACAATATGATTGGTGGTTCTAGTTATCTATGTGAGAAATGATGAATTGTTTTATCTTATGTTGAAAACTGCCAAATTGGTAAAAGTGACTTCAGAAAAGAAAGAGGTCAGATGCATTAATTTGAACCACGACGTACGAAAGTGTTTACAATCTTCGTAATTGCTAAATTCAGAAAATTGATTTGAAAAGATCATGTTTGACCAATAGGGGGAGGAAAGCGAAGCTTCAAGTCATATGTAATGTATTGGTTATACATGTAATTCGGAAGGTTGAAGAAACTAGTATTGACTGCTCAACCTGACCAATTTTTATCTTGCTCTAAAAGTTACTTGTTTGACCAATTACCCTACCATCCCTAAAGTGTGATTGAGCTTGTTCTTGATTTATTCACAACTTTGTCCGGCCCTTCTTGTTTTTGGTATAGCAATATATATTTTTCGTACACAATTGTCATTGACAAGCTTAGTAAAATCATTACATGTGTATGCTTGTCATTTTGCTTTCTTTAGAATGGGGGTATAAGATTATTAGATCACCAGCGAGAAAATGTTGGCAACACGCGATGAGTGCCCAAATAGATAACTCTTTCTTTTGAATTGGAGCAAGATCAAATCAATGGTATAGGGGTCAAACTAAGATGAAATGAGTTAAGGGTATATACTAAGTGCCTGTTTATTCTTGACATGTTTTTTGGTAACCATAAGAACCCATTACTAGAAAACTCATAGGGACTTGCCAACCAGGGGATCAGGTAAATTGTAGCTTGTGTTCGGCAGGCGGCTTTCAAGATACTTATTTACATGTTGCTTGCTCACAATTTACTTTATTTTTTAATCAAGAGTTACAAGTTGCTATACTTTTGCCTCGTATTTTGTTTGATAGAGTCGCTCAACCACATGAACATTAGTTTGAGAAAATGTCAAGTTATTATGAAAATCAGTAGGAACCTTTTGGGATATGGTTTTAGCTGATATGTGTGAAAATCTCAGACTATGTATTAACCATTTTCTTATTTTCAATTTAATAAAAATGTAAAAGCTCATGGACAGGTTGATCCTGCAAATAATTTTCCATTAGAGTGTGTCATCAGAAGAGTTTTTAGAAGTTCCCAAGGAGATGATTGTATGCTCCTGTGCCCCATTGATACGTAAGTAAAAGTTGTACTTGGACATCAAAAGAGATGATGTTTTTATTCTAACATGTTTTAGATTACTTATTCAGTTATTCGTATGTGTTGCTTCTTCAGGCCTGTTCAGATACTAAAGAGCACAAACTTTGAAGGATGGTCAGCTGTATGTATTTTGATGCATTTAGCACTCTTTTTAATTTTTAACAAAACAAGATATGGAATTGTTGTTATATTTGTGTAGGTTATCTGTTTATGGCTGCATTTTGCATAAAGGTGACATATTCAACACATCTATTATATAAACATAAGAGATCTTGATAAAAGTAAGCAGGTCAATCAGTCACCTATAAATGTCCATATTGGTATACCCAAACACTGGAAAAGGCCTGCTCCTGTTAGTTGTACTTCCAAAAAGCCACTATTGAAAATTCGTAAAAGCAATTCAAGTGTTCAATCCAATGCAGTCTTATTTCAGTCTTCAACTAAGAGAATTATTGTGCTAACATGCTGCATTTCCATGATTGATTCCCATTTTCTCCCATGGTTGGTGATGGACCCTAAGTACATTTCCCCCCTTTTTTTATAGATTTTACAAGCCCCATTCTCCCATCTATTATATGTGTTTAGTATACTTGTAATAGTTGTTAGTCTCTGCCTCTCTGGAGACCCCAAGAAGTTTGTAAATGATTAAGTTGGTAGTGGAAATCAGAAGTTCCTTCAGAATTGCTGAGATGGACAGTCCACTAAATACTGTTTTGCATCGGACATTTGAGGTTGAAAGACCCACTTAAGAATAAAACAAAAATCTGATTCATATTTAGTCATTCCTTTTTAACGCAAGTGGTTTCGCAGTGGTGTATGGTCACATGCTAATTGGGTATAAAGTATGTACTTTGCCTCCTCGGGACATCTTTTTCTGGTCCATTTCAATGTATGAGGCCGAGCCAGTTGGTTCATTTTTGGGGTTTAAATTTCTATCGATGATTTTTCTTGGGTAATATTAATTTATTTGTAGAAAAAAGTTAATATGTGAAGCTTCTCCAATTGTTTTTAGAAGTTAAGCTAAGGCTAAAAACTTTTGAATTGCTGTAAAAAAAATCTTCCTAGTGAGAATATGGAAGAAGTAATTTCAACTACTTCATGATGGATAATGGAATTTTTCATGAGTCTTCAAAGAGAAGCAAAAGCTATTATCCATTGGACATGACCCGAAAATTACTGTTTCATTACAATGTTCAACATTCTTTCTTGATGAATGTTTTAAATGTGGCAGATTACATGCCTTGTCTGGGTTAATCGCTTTTTTCATTCTCTTCTCTTCAGCACCCATGTTGTTTGTTCCTTAAAAGAATTATGTGTTATTTCATGATTGCGGCCTGAGGTGAGCCTTTGCTCAATTAAGTGCGTCCTTTTTGGTCAAATCTTTCTTTGCAAAAAGGACGAAAATGCTACAGTCCCTCTCTTTAAACATTTTCTTACCTATGTAAATGTAATGTTAGGAACTATGATTCTAGAATGCTACTTTAAACCTGATGAGTTCCCCTTGACTGCCCATAAGGAATGAATGGTTTCTTTTCGAGTGTTCTCATTTTCTAATAATTGTGCAATGTCCAGTGTATTAAGGAGCTAAATGGGACTAGACATTTTGTAAGACATTATTGGGGCTATAATTGATAAACAATCTACAATTTACGTGTTGAGAGACTCAGAACTATAGCTGGCCTGCATATGCACATAGGACTGGCCACCAGCTCATAAGTATCTAGACCAAGCTATACCGAAACCTCACATCAACTTTATATGCAACAAGCAGGACATTATTGACATCTATGCACCAACTTGAAAAAGAATGTAAGCTGCATTTCACAAGGATTTAGCCATGTTTGGGGTTAGAGTTATGATTTAGGCATGACATGAGAAGACTATATTTTGTTTATTTTCATTGCATATTTTCCCATGTTGTACTCCATATAGTTTGGGTTTTCCCTCGCATGATTACTGCCTGTTCTCTATCATTAACAAACTCTCTTATTTGTCTATATTGTAATTTAGGTTAGTGATGATGAAGTTGAAGCAATCCTTCCTACCGCCTCCTATGCCCTTGCCAAGATACACATGCATTTGGTATATAGTGGGTATGTATATATGTTACTGTTTTTAAAATATGTGTATGGTCTCTCTCTTCTCTCTCTTTCTGGTATTTGTATATCATAATCATTGGAGTCAAGGATCTTGCTGGAAGCAACCTCTCTATCTCCTGGGATAGAGATAAGGTTTGCCTACATCCCACCCTCCACAAACCCTTAAGTTGCTTTGCTATGGATGAGATGTACCGGGTATTGTTATGCTTATGGTATCATTCAAGCTTATTATCCTTGCCAAATTGCCAATCAGGTTTTGCTATACAGCACGTGGAGGATTTTGCTACACTGAGGATGACATTTTTGAATGTCGCACAGGTAATGCCTTTTCTCCAGGCATTTTTGAAAATTTCAAAATATGAGTTCATTTCCATTGTTATCTAGTGTTGTGGAGCCTTAGTTGATGTGAAAATCTTCACTTCTCAACACAAATGTTCTTCCTAGTGAGAAAAATAAGTTTAAATATATGGTTTTTGGCATTTAAATGAAACCAATATTTCTAATAAAGATCTGAAAGTAAAAGTTCATGATAAAGATGCCATTCATATCTTATAAATTATGTCCGTCATCCCCTAGTGGATGGTTGTTATTTGTTACACAGTGAAGTTTGAGCTGTATTAAGGACTGTATGATTAGTTCTTTCAAACTTAATACAACATTAATCCTTCAAATATGTGTGAAAAGATGATGAGGTGCTTATCATCTTCCATTATATCAGTAACTGATAAGATACATTTGTATGGTTATATTAAGATGCTTACATATACATGAATCTGAAATAGTGCTATTTGTTTTATTTCATTCAATGATTTTATCCATCTTTATGATTGCATCTGTTGGGTGAATTGCACATGATGTTTATGCAGATGATGGTCAAGATTTGGACGGCTTACCAACGGAAGGCGTAGAAATAACATGCTTTCAACTGGTATTTTTCATGATCACAACAATCTTTTTGTATTTTTGAAAGGAATTGAGGAATCATTGTCATGAATAAACTGCTGTATCATGTGAGGAGATATGTCCTTAAATACGTTCCTATTTTTGATGACATGGGAAAAATCTTACATTGGATAGGATGATGTTTTTCTCCCCTTTATTGACTATAACCTTGCATTCTTTTATAAGTAACATTACTTTTTGATATATTTGGAAGAAAAGAATGATTCTTTACAACATTCTTGTATATGATTTTTAGTAATGGTTTTTTTCCATGCAGGATGGTTCTCATTACATGATCTACACCCCATCTGATCCACTTTTGTTTGTGGCTGTGAAGGTGAACTAACAGTTGTTATCTGCTTAAGAAAAAATTATATAACTTGTTTAAAACCTTGTCTAGTTTGTTGTGTTCTGCTAGACGAGTAGACGGCTTATTTTTATAGCAAATGTGAAATGTAACAATTTGATGTAGATCTCATTTCACACTTGGATTTTATTCTCATACATTTATCCTTGTATTCACAGGATAGCAATGGTCAATTGCGAATTGCTGATGATGTAAGAGATCCCTTTCTGAACTATAATTATATTCGGTTGACTTTGTGATTTACTTGAACGCCCAATATATTCTTAAGCCTTGGTACCAAAAGAGATACAGCATGATAACTTTAGTGGCAATGGTCAAAGTTTTGTTGGAAAAGTAAAATAATGTCACTGACATACATATATACATGTATGCAAATCACATGTATGTATGTGTGTACTCATGACATAAGTTGTATTTCATGAAAAGTATTCTATACAAAATCCTTAAGCATTTTATGACCTTATATTTGCGCACGCTTGTGTGTTAAAGTTATTTGTTAAGCTATAGACTCACTGTGCTGAAAACAGGAGGTTCTTGAGGATCCCTTGACAATAAGTGCAATAGATGAGGAAACCGAGTTCAACGCTTTGGTGGTAGGTTATCTTCCCACAATCAAATTGAAAAGCTTGTGTAGCTGAATTAATTATTGTTTAACAATTTATTTGCAGGAAGAAGAGGCTGCTCTGTTAGAATCACTACTGGGCAAGAGGTAGCAGAAAAGTAACCAGCCTTGTTATTTCATCAAAAAAAAAAATGTACTTCCTTTAGAAGTTCCATTCTCCATTGCTTTGTCATGTATTATTTGATGTTTAAATATATAATAATTCAGTCATTAGATTAAATCAATCAACAAATCGTAAATTGTGTTTTTGCAGAACCGTTGTAGTTAAAAATTTGTATAGTATCACTAATTTGCTTAAACACAAAAGTAAAGTAAATTTGTATCAACTGAAATAGATAACATGAGTCATTTAAAGGTAATTTCAAAGAGACTAATTTATAAAATAGGTAATTGTTCTGTTAAGTTCATGATGAACAATTGCAGGCTATCTTGGTTTTGTCATAATCTTTATCTCATGCATGTATGTGTGTTATCACATCTGTGGCTTTTATCTCAGTATATTAGCCCCAAGCCTTGGTAAATGTTTCAGGAAATTTATTCATTTATATAAGTGTAAATGACAGTTTTCCATTATATATCCTCTTGTGGATTTCATCAACATTAGAATTACGCGAATCATCTTTTGTATCACTTATTACATTTTTACTAAATGTGGTTAAATTTACTTAAAATGACTATTATATAAAGGACAGAATGTGTAATTATTATCATTAGTTATTTTTACTTTTCTATATTCCTTTCTTTTGTATGTCCTTTTCTTTATTATTTTCATATTTTTTATACATACTTTTCTTGAAGTTAATTATCAAATTATCTATTTTATAAAATGTAATTTTCTTTATAGATTGTTTTTTTTTTTTTATTATATATTTATTTTCGTTTGTTTGCTTATTTATTTTTCTCATCTATTATTTTTATATTTCAAACAGATTCATTAATTATTTTAGGGTGTAAGTAAGCCACTCAAGAAAGACTTGTTAAAAATAGTGTTTGAAGTTCATTTTTCTAAGTTAGTATAAACTAGAATGTTTTATACATGAAAGTGAGTTATAAGAATGTTTAAAACATGTAAATGAGTTGCATCATTATCAGAAAAGGTTTAAACTTTATTTTTGTATATTTTGTAACATCTGATGTTTTTTATTTAAATATCTCACACCAAACAATTTTAAATATAAAGGAAATAATTTATCATCATAACTCAATATTAATAATGTACAACACATGAGGGTCGCATTTGCTTTGTGAGGTCACCGATGTACAATCAATCTAAAACACAAAGGATGTTGAATCACACTTGACTGCAGCTTACATCAATCATTGTCTGACTGAATCCGAAAGAACCACTACTGACTGCCTTTCATCGCCACCATTCTCATCTTCAGGGACAGAAGCCACATACGATAATCCATATAGTTGCTCGTGAGTTAGTCCCGGACAAAGCCCCTATCACACATATAATGTTATTTCATATAAAGATGCAAAATTAGCAAATATTAGTCATAAAGAAAGTAGCTCAAACATCTAGCATTCAGCTATAAACCTCCTAAGTTATTATATTCAAACAATACAGATTTGATTTTAATGGTAGCTTTGTCATCACATTTGAAATATAGCAGTATGGTTTAATGTAACTAGCATGCTTTAATTTAACAATTGGAACCTTGATAATTCCAGATGTAGAAGTTGACTTTCGGGTCACGTAGCTTGTGGAACCCACATCTCTCTGAAACCGACTGCTATTATTAGTTTGGTGATT
Source organism: Flaveria robusta (assembly GCA_025506415.1). Classification (NCBI taxonomy): domain Eukaryota; kingdom Viridiplantae; phylum Streptophyta; class Magnoliopsida; order Asterales; family Asteraceae; genus Flaveria; species Flaveria robusta. Next base: position 16,093,082 of record CM046469.1, on the reverse strand, counting down.
CATAGAGATGTAAGTAGGTCTAAAGTTACAGTATGCCCCAAAATAAGAACAATGTTCATGGGGTAGAGAGATTCTAGGAGTCATGGGCAATAGGTGGCCTTCTGTGCTAAAGATATACCTGCAAATGAAAACAATTCTCAAAAATAAAATAAAAAAAAAAAGAAAAAAGAGGCAAAGTGGATACATATGGTAAAACTTACCTGTATGGCCCATTTTCGACAAGGTTGTCAGGGCCAGCAGCCAAATCGAAAAGAAGCCACAGATATTTGACCTAAAGAAAACCAAACAAGTTCCATTAGCCATCATACATAAACTATAGAGACATATGCAGCCTCCAGCATGGTGGAATCAGGAACTGGAATGAAAGTCAATTCCTTGAAATGAAAAAATGACTATTTGTTTTGTCCAGCAACCAACAATCAATATGTTTTGTCAACATACCGTTTCAGCTAAAAAGAAACTCTCCATGTGGTCTTCCTGCTTATGAAACTCTACATCTGATATGTGACAGTATCCACACGTACAACGGGCCCCATACTGCAAGCTGCTAACAATGTCTCTTCCTACATCAAGATACCTGCACACACATGATGTAAGATGTATAATCAGATCAGAGAGCAAAACACAGCTGTTGAATGAAATAGTGGGCGAGCTTCCTTATTACTCCTATGAAATTACAGAAGATCTATTCTATTTAAAGACCAAAATTACTTGAAAACGCAGCAGTTGAATGTAAAAGTGGGTGCTCTTCCTTATTACTCCTTGAAAACATGGAAGACCTATCCTATTTAAAGACCAAAAATTCGGTATCAAACAACACCAAAGATAGACTCCTTCCTAATACAAAGACGCCGTATTCCTTAAATAAAAGATCTTCCAATCCTAGCTTCATCTAACCAAAATTAATCAATACATGAAACTCCACAAAACCATTTGAAAAACAAAAGGCAAGATGGAATTCCATCTTTATGTGAAACTAAGGTGCCAACCTAGGGTCCCTGGTAGCTTTGTAGAGCCAGTAGGTGCTTTCTATCAGTTCTGGACGCAGTGGGTAGCTTTTCTGACCATGCTGCACATCAATAAAAGAATAAATGGCTATGAAGACAAATATCTAAAGGGTCAATCAAAACTAGATTGATTATGAATTTTAGGGGCATAAGACGAGTTACCTGAACAGAAAAGGAGGCAAGATTGAAGCCTTCCGGAGTGAATCCATATCTCTTCCAAACACTGAAAAAGGCATTATGTGTCCTAATAGCAGGATCAATATCTCCAGCTAGAACCTTCCCTTACCATGTGTTATTCAGTTCCGTTCTCTGTAATTTAGTAAAATAAGGAAGAAAAAAGAGGATGCAAAATCTTATTACCTGAAGACCTGGCCAAAATGCCTGCAGACTATTAAATAACGGCCAAACCAGGGCCGCAGAATTCATGTTCACTTCTACATACCTAAACACCTTTAAAAATTTGTCATCCCAAAAAATAATAAGCGTGACTTAAAAGCGGAGCGTGAGCATCCAGGATATCTTACCAAGGGTCGTGAAAGAGGTAGTGCATAGCCGCCCCATAAGCTTCTTGGAAGATATACAGATACTCTTCGTCTCCAAATAAAATAAACGCCTGTAGATGAAAAAACATAAAAAGACTGAAACATCCAAACTATAAAATAGAAAATAGACAATTGCTTTAGTCGCATGTTTTTGTTTGCATTGGATAGTAGGGAGGCTACATAAACTAGCAACACTTTCATTTTTGCTCCATTTTAGTCATTGTACTTACTTTTGTTCCAACTTGCTCATTAAAAATATGTTTTTTAGGTTATTTTTGCTTCATATAGTTCATAAAACTTCTTCATCAAGCAATTAAGTGAACAGAGTCATAGACAGACACAAAAATGTGTTAATGAAACAAAAATAACCCAAAAAAACATACTTATAACGACTAAATCAGGAAAAAACAAACAATGACCAAAATGAAGCAAAACTGTTAATATGTTGCAGTTTAATGCAATTTGCATCCCTGAAGGGCATTATATCTTAGGATTTTGTACTTCATAAAAAACATACCTTCAAAAGATATTCATAGAAAGAGTCAATACTTGTTCCTATCCCTGCATCCTGAAAGAAATTCACAAGTGAATTTAGACTGCATACGATTGAAAGAAAGAGGAGCAGATTTAAATGAACAAATCATGTCAAGGTATCGACTTTGTTAAGAATAATTAAGAAAGAAGTGTATAAAGCTCATTAATACTAATATCGGCTTTGAGGTGTGCACCTTCTGTGTCCATTCACCAGTAAAAACATCAATATGAGCACCAACTAAATTTAACTTGGAACGACGAGCCCATATTCCTCGAACTGCATTCTTGGTAACTTGCTCAAAAACTACACGAGAAAGAAACTTTAAATTGCGGGTCCCTTTTAAATATGAGGGGAAAACATATCTTAGAGGAAAATTTAGTCTCTATGTTTGGAAGCAATATAGGACATTCCTAGACAGGAAATTGTTCAAAGTTACACTTTATGTACTTTGGGGTCAACCGAAATATATTACACTCTGGCCAGATGAATAAACTTACTTGGATCGTTTGTTAAGCGACTAAGCACCCCAAACTCTAATGTCAGTGTACCACCACCAGCCGTAGATGTTATCTAAACAAATAAAAGCAGTGATTGGAATTTACTATAGAAATTCAAAACAAATTAAAACTACAAGAAAAAACGGAACCATAAAATAAAAAGTTTTATGAATCTTTGAATCTTCTAATAAGAAACAGACTTCTTTGAATCTTCTTATAAAAAACAGACCTTAGGAAGACATAGCTTGCTTCATAGAATTTTGTTAGACTACTCTTTTAATACGTAATTCTAGAAATCATATGTGGTATTGTTGGAAGACCAACAAATACAATGTTAAACATGGTGACAGAATCTACCGGGCCCTACCTTGCTCTCGTTTTCATCAACTCCATGCAATAGATTAACAGATCCATAGGGAATTCCTGCAGCAGACAGCTTAGAAAAATCATTATAGTATAACCAACCCTGGTCTAAGTGTTCAAAATTACATTACTGAGCAGACCAATAGAGTGTAGTTTATAATCTGTGTTCCCTACAATAAAATCTAATCAGTTTTCAGTTTGAGTTTCGATTTTTCATTCCGACAATCACTGCAAATACATTAACAAATCATTAAGCTTTACTTCTTATGCATAATTGGCATAGTACCAATGGCTATTTCCATTGATAAACCATATTATTTTGAGGATAGCATCTCTTCCTAAATGGTAAAAGTTTCTTAAACACATATTTAAGAAGATTGTGATTGAATCGGTATTATATAGTACACATTGCTTATACATTTTTGCAGAAATTGATGATTATGGGTAACTAACTAACTACACTGATGTAGAAACATACCTGTTGGGGTGTCGAATGCAGGTAATAATCTACGAGCCAGATCCTCAGCAAGGTGAAGAAGTTCATCATCATATGAAGGAATACGCATACCCTGTCATAGTTAATTCAAAAGTATTCTAGTATAGTTAAGGAAAGACATGCTGCACTAAAGGACCTCTACCAATCATGGAAAGATACACACACAGTCACACACATGCACAAATAATAATGAGTAAGCAGGGCAATGAGAGCAAATACCGTAGAGTAATCGCTCGCAATGAGATGAGCAGAAAGCAAACCACCAAGGATCCGAATCGTAGTTTCAAACAAGGATACTGTTTTGTTCTGAAAATTAAATTAGAAAAGCTTCAACTTTTAACTTCAACTCTAACCAAAAGATAAGTGGATGCAAGTCCACCAACTACAATCCGTTCCAAGTAACAATGAATAGCAGCTAAAATGCATAACTAACAATGATTCAAAGGTTCCAAAAGAGGTCAAGTGAAGACTCACAATATCAAACCTAAGATTTTTAGCAATCCATTCAACAGAAGAAGTGAATCGGTGTTTATCACCAAGCAAAGCCAAGGTATCTAAGGAGTCAATCTGCAGTGGTGCAATCATAAACAATGGTACACATATGAACTAATAATAATAATAAGTACAAGGGAAAAGCTACCATTACCAGTGTAAGGGCATATCCACCAAGGGTATCTTCACCTTCACACGAAAGAGGTTTCAACTCATCTCGTGGGAAAGCATGATCCATATACCCATTAAACGCATGATAAAACATTTCACTAACCTGCAGAAAAGATTATTACAAATAACTTCAAGATTTTCAAGATACAATCAGCTGATTATGACCATCAAACCCTTACAATAACACAACAACCCCCAAATTCCATTGGGAAATTCAATTCGATTTCATTGATAAGATTGAAGATGTATGTAATAGGGTTCTTGATGATTGGCAAATCTTACTACCTCATCTCTCAGCTGTTTTGCTTCATCAAAAGTGACGCCTTTAGCCAAGACTTCACATTCTGAAATTGTTAGTGTGAATGTTAGGAAGAATGCAATCCAAAATGGTTTCATATTTTTGCTGATTGCAGGCGTCGGCTTGCCTTTTTATGCTGAATCAAATCAAGGTCGATGTGTTGTATAGTTTCGAGCAAGGTGCAAATATGGTCCCTAGACTTATTTATAAATGTACGCTTTACAAGCGTACTTTAGGGGACTATAAGATGATACAAGATGATGTGGTGAAAGTGAGGAGGTCTAATGATAGGATTATGTTGATGAGGATAGTGTTAAGGGGAGAGTTGGGGTGGTGGGTGGTGCTTAGGGGATCGGCAAAAGAGGGATTTTTGGGATGTTTTGATGAAATTGTGAGGGTCACACCGAAGGATGAGAAAATTTATGTAGGATGAAAATTTAAGGGTTATATTAATAAGGGGAATGATGATTTTCCATTGATGCATGCATGTTTTGGGTATAAGGCTCGAAATGATAGTGTGGAGATCTTCTGGTTTTTTGCGTCGACTTGTGACTAGTGTGTTTTAAAGTTGTTATTTTGAAAAAAAAGACTCACATTTGATCACGTTTAGCGGTGAGGGCTAACACATGCATATTGATTATAATTTGATACGACGAGGACACGGTAGCTGGTGGATGGATTGCAAGGTCGTATTAAAGCAAGACGATGATGATTCAGCATCGACTATTGGTGGCAGGAATTTTCATGAGAAGGGAATTGGTTTGTGTGAAACTAAAAATTAAACCTATGATTATATTAGGTCATTTGAAGGGCGAAAGACTACTGTATTTAAATATAAGGTCTTCTCAAGGGTATGTCTTAAACTGTGTGAAGATGCAAACCAAACATGAAAGGTCTTCTCAAGGTCTTCTCTCTTTCTTTCTCTCTCTCTCTCTCACTCATCTAACCGCCATCATCCATAATTCATCATTAAGGGTTGTCTCTCACTCTATTCAACACCCCTAAGGTATAGAGAGTGGCTTGGGTCCACGTCCGGTGATGATTATGTGAATGCACAAAGCTATGAATGCTTTATAATAGTAGTGTGTGTTTGTTTGACTTCATGAAATGTTAAATATTACGGGTGTTACATCCATATTATGTTGGAAAACATTTTGTGTTAGGACATCTATTCATGAATTGCACACACTAATGTGTGGTTTTTGACATTTTATTAGGAATTGCGAGTGAAGGTTAAATATCTATTAAAGTTTAATAGAAGTGGTGCATGTGTTTATGAAAACCATTTTTTTCACAAGTTTCTTTTAACTTTGCATACGTGTAACTATTGATAATTCACAAATTTATGTTTTATGTATTTGTGTCAAGACATTCATAAGTTAAAGAATTCACATAGCTGTTGTTACATTACACAAATTGAGGTGGTTAACTTTTCAAAGATTTGTGTGTTTGGGTAGTCTTGACGGGAGTCCAAACCATCTTTCACATTGGCTTAATAATATAATTGATTATTCATGACATAACTTAAAATGGTTATTGTGTGTTTATCATTATAGCTTTTTAAAAAGTTATATAATAAGATAACATTGGCATGAGTCTGATTTACTTATGTGTTTTATATATAAAACATGATCTCATCATAGGTTCATGCATATTATTATTGTTTTGTTAAGGATATTCCAAGTCTAAGTGATGTCTTCCTTCTAATTGATTATATTCACTTTAGTTTTACTTACTTGAATTAGATTAATTATTAGTTAATTTAGTTAATCGTAATATTCAACTTATTTTTTGATCAGCTAGAATTTTTTTTCTAAACAACTTTTATCGACAAGATAATGATAAAAATTTAATATTAGGAGCTCTGATGCTACAAATCAATACTTTGTTTATCAACGTTAGTTATCTTAGTCTAGAGAGACTAACTTGGAATCATGTACTATTTTACTTCAACGTTTGTCTCGTTGTATATAACATTCGTTAAAGTCTTCATTTGTTTAAGACTTTAAGGTGATCTTTTACTTGACTGAAACTCTGAAACTATTTTTGAGCTTTTAATCTACATTTATAATAAGTTGGGCTATTCAATAAGCTGGTTTTAACTTTATTTTCATATTTGTTTGGCCCATTATCTTTGGATTTTGACGAATATATAAATGAACTATTTTAAGACATTTTGGGCTTATATAATCTGATCTTAGAGTTTTATGGTCCAAAGTGTTGGTTTGTTGGGCATGTAGGCCTAATCCACGTAGTTTAACCGTTATAACTTTTAGAAAAATTACGTATACTGAACCATATTTATTTTTATGCCTTTTGTGATATTTTATACTTAATAATCTGCTGAAAAAGTTTAGGTTCGAATATCTCATCAAAATCATTTTTTAACATTATTAACGCAACTATTACTCGTGCAGTTTTTTGTTTAGTTGATGTAACGTCATTTCTCTCATCATTTATTTTGTAAATTGAATTAACATATATATTTACTTGCGAATACTTCTAAAACTCCCAAATCCTTTATTTATTCTTGTTGAATACAATTTTGACCATGCATAGGTTCATCTATATATACATTATACATAGGATACATATATAAAGCCACACAATTACCACTTCCATACTATGTTGTATACACTCAATCCACTATAACAAACCCTACAGAAAGCCAGAAATTTGATCGTGCTAGACGCGATAATTAGTTGATTTTGTGACATTTTTGACGAACTTGGCCGGTCTCTTTAACATCAAGCAGTCCCATCTTGACCATAGCTCTTTGGAAATCAAAAAAGAACATGGCTTGGTTCATGGCGTAGCCGTTAACGATAGGTCTGGTCTTGGGATCTGTCATCAAGGTCTGGTCAGACGACAGGAGCCCAGACTGCCTTTGAAGTGTGTTGTAGTAGGCATTATCAAATGTGTTTCTTGACCAATCAAATGGTTGTTCTGCATCGTCTCCTGCGTTGCATGTCTTAGCGAGCGTTTTCATGAATTGGGTGTCCATGCTCGGGTCCACATCATGTGTCGAATCAAAGTTTTTTAGACGGTTCTTGAACGCTGAACATCGAGCCACTCCTAGTGTATGCCCACCTACGTACGTACATCACCAGTAACATGTTTATTACACGAGGTGAAAAAGTAAAAAGAAAAAAGTTACAAGTTTGTTTCTTTTTTTTTATCAAAATGTTGTTATATAATTAATCACTTACCGGAAAGAGCAACCATTTCTTGAGCAGTAAAACCTTTTTGCCCAAACATTTTAATCAATTCACTACTGTTGAAAAATGGTGGAGGTAGGTTTCTAGTGTCTTCTATTTTAGATCTTGTTCCATCTTTTCTTCCTTTCGGTATATCATACACCGGACCCCCAGCCTACACAATGTACATGTCATGTGTCACGTACCATGATATATACAAATAAAATTAGTAACAACATATATATATATATACACACATGTGTTTATGTCCTTACAAAGAAAACGGCGTCACGAGCTGCCATTGCTACAATATCAGCACAAGACACTACGCCAGGGCATTGGTTCTCTAGTTGTTCTTTGGCGTCGTCGATGACCTTATAGCCCCTCAAGCTCAAATTCGCAGGTGAATCTTTCTCCGCTTTGTTGTCATCCGTAGAATCAAGCAAAATTGATGCATCACATCCCTACACATGTGTAAACCTTTTTTGTGAATATGAAACACGAGTGATGATCGATAAACTCCAACCAATTCAACACAAATCTATCGAGTACCTCAATAAAGCAATCATGAAAGTGCATCCTGATAAGACCAGCAGCTAGTGTTGGGTCGGATCTCAAGGCTGAGTTCACAGTGTTCTTGATGATGAACTCAGCCATGGGGCAACTCATCATGTAGTAGTTCATGCTGAGACCATTGGCGTATGTCAGCATAACCACCGTCATTACAACTACTATCATAGTCTTCTTGCTAGCATTAAATCTCATGATGCTCGATTGGGCTAAAACTAACTAACAAATCTGTTTCTAAATATGTGGAATAATATATATGATTGTTTGGTAGCAAGTAGCTTAAGAATGACGAGAAACTAAAGAAGCTAGCTGGATTTGATATGATGAATTTAAGTTGTGATGAAGAAGCAACTTATCTGTATACCATAAGTATATATACACAAGCGAGGATGTCACATCATCAATGGGTTTTCAAATTTCTTATATTTAGTAGTTGGTTTTTAAGTCACAATTTTAAATAAGAAATATGGTTTACAAATACGTTAATATTTCATTTGGTAGACCTATGGGGGGTATGTAGCACGCTTACTACAATTCGTGTTCACTTGATAATTTTATTATATAGTTAATGAAGTTAGTGCTATCGACCAGGTAATTAAAACAATTTTCTCACCTTAATAAATATATTCAAACACCGAAATATGAATAAATCGATATGAGAATTGTTGAATTTATCAAATATTGTTTCCCTAGTCCTTATAGATTGAAAATTAATTAATAAAAAGATGCAACTTGTAAAATAAAACCAGTATTACTAAAACTACAAATTAACCATTATAAATTGTTGATGAAAAATATTTATCTATTTTGAACATAAAGACAACATCTTATAATTTACGAAAACATTAGTTAACAAAAACAAGTATATTAAAATTTTGGATTTAGGTTCTTACATGTTTAAAAGGGTTTTAACGATTATGTCATCTTGTTTCATGAACACGAGGTTGTATGCTTGGTAGCTTGTATGGTTTGGAAAAGAAAATAAATGGCATGTGTTATGTCTTATTTCTTTTTATACATTTTTATTCAAACAAAACAGGTATATTTTTAAAAATATATGCTAACGTATAAAAAGTGGCATGTGTAATGTGTTATTTCTTGCGTATCGTGATGCGGTAAATCAAATCTTTTCACGTTATGACTTGTAAAAAAATTAGCCAAAAATATATTTGTTTAAAAGTATCGTAACATGAATGGAAGAGAGGTGATGCGGCGTGTATGTGTAGTTCATTAGTAGATTGAGTGTTGTGTTAAATACCATAACGTACAAATGGCGATGGTACATTAAAAAAGTAGAGTTACCAAAACACAAAACATTATAAAAACCCTCTAATTATCATGCGTTAAGCTAAATCTTTTCACATTGTTTTAAAAAGAACAAAATAAAATAAACATTATGTTGACATAAGCGCTTACAAAAATGTGCATCGAAGATCTTTTACATTACGCTTGAATGCTTAGCTCGATAGGGGAAACTCTCGCGCTACGACGAGGATGTTAAAATTTGCAAGACTCCATTTCGATGACTTGCAAATTAATATTTACACAACAGATTAATTTCACGTCGAAACATTGATATAATAAACTTCGCAACCATAAGTCCAAAGTTTCATAAAATATCATATTTCAAAAGTTGTAAAAGGAAAACAAAATATAAAAAATAAAGCCTTAGGCAGTTTGACAACTTGTGCGTTTGTACACTAATAACTTGTAAATTATGGTGAATAACTTGATTTTAAACAATATTTACACTGAGATGTAGATAAAAATGAATAATAATATTTAAACTTTTATATAACATTATATGTAACATGTTACAAGATAAAAACAAATATGTTAAAATTAAATATTATGCTGAAGTAAGCTCTGATACAAGCGTACATTAATAACAATACGTATAAACTTTTTTATTTTTCTTAAGATATATACAATAAATAATTTAAATAAGGAGTCAAACAATAAATAATAAGAAGATATAAAGCAATAGTGTAAGTGGCAGAAGTAGTGGAATCATCCACAAAAGAAATGGTATCACCACTAAAAATCCGTGTGACTACCACATCATTTTTCTACTTTCTTAATAAATAAATCAAACAATATAGCTTCTTTTTTAGTTCTGGGATTAAATAAACAAAGTTTTGAATATCACTAACAGAATTCTCGTCTTAATATATCTTCTTAAAAATAATAAATATGTAGGGACTGGTTGTTATACAAAGTGTAATTTTTGAACAAATCGTACGAAGTCACCAGAGCGTGACACGTGTTTTTTGGCGGATGGGTAATTTCATGCGCTCCACAATTATACATAAATACGTAAGTTGTATCTATTATTGCGCAAGTTATATTTATTATTATGCAAAGTAAAATTACACACGTTATAAAAAAAATTACACAAGTTATATTTATAATTACAAAAATTTATATGATAATTACGCAAGTTATGCTTATAATTACGCAGTTAATAATCACGCAAGTTATACGCACAACATATAGACGTTTTAAAAAATGTTGATTTTAAAAAAGTATAGCAATGTTGTATTCATAGTAAAAATGACAAAATGCTTGATTTTATGATGTATTTTTTTTAAAAATAATGTTGTATAAAAAGTCATATGCGTTTAATAAAACGGGGGGAATTTGAAAAAAATCAACAATGATAGGCTATTTTCAAATCTATCCCTCTATTCATATTTATTGTGTGATTATTCCATATTAAACCAAAATTCTTTATCTCTTAAATAACTAGTTATTATCTCTTTGTACACTTTACACAAACTCATCACTTTGTATCGTAAACTTTTCCTACATATTTGTATACATATGGATATGCTAGTGGGTTAGAGTCCCGATTCGTCACGGCTAGATTTAAACATTTTTGAGAAAGTCGTAATAACATTTCAAAAATCTCTATACTAATAAATAAAAATAATTCCGGACACTTATCACCATCCTAGGCCATCTAATAATTAGTTTTCCCGCTTCTCTCTCCTCTTAATCATGAATGCTTTTCTTAATTAATAACTATCCATAAATAAAATTTCAAATATTTTAACTTTAAATTTTCAAATGTGTAATAAATGAGTTTATTTAATACGTATAATACACAATATTTAAGACATAATTTTTTATATTATTAACCATGTAACAGTAAATTTATTTAGCCCGTGTATTACACGGGATTGTAACCTAGTTAAACATATATGAGCATGTTTACATATAATCAGAGAGAAAAAATGACAGATGTGTGATTTTGGTTGGATCTTTTGAGTTCTTTTTTTTTTTTTTTTTTTTTTTTTTTTGTTGAAAAAGGACGTCATAAACGTTCTTTTATCTCTTCGGTGTACTGCGTTATAACTTCAGCAATTCAACAATAGAACACAAAAGTGTGTGGTGAGTACATAAAATTTTTCACTCCACAAACATATTTCAACATATCAAAAATTAATTGTTAGTAGACCTTTAAAAATTTAACTTATGTTTATATAACAAGTTGTTTGATCAATCAACGATGATACATCTTTATTATTGAAAACTTTGACTGTGTTTTCATGTTAAGTTGATATTTTTTAATGTTGAAAAATTTTGTTTATTGATAAGTGATAAATAAACAATCTTAACCAAAGACTAAATTTCTTGAGTTCTACCGAAATTTAGAATCCAATAACGTCATAAAAATATAAGTGGAGAGTTATATTTGTGTGTGATTTAAAAAAAACTAAAGATGATTAAATTTTTTCTTAAATAAATAAATATATTTATAATTATTTAAAAAATAAAAACTTAAATATGTTGTATGTATTTATTTTTTTATTATATTTATTAAATTACTTATGTAATTAAATTTCAAAAATCAAAATATCTAATTTGCCCTGCTAAGTGTATTAAAATATTGATGAAATTATGATAGGGCTCATGTCAAATTATTTATATGGTAGTATAGATATTTTAAATTGAAATGAGAACATAATTAAGTTTAAGAACAATAAGATCACCGACAACCGTGCGGTTTTTCTCATGTGCAAATCAGTGCCACATCAATATGGTTCAAAAATCATATTTAAAAAAAAAAAAAAAAATTCATTTTTCTTAATATAAAATATTTAAAAATCATAATTTTTTTATAAAACAAAAGTTTAAGAAAAATATATTATTGATTATTTATCTAAAGTAGCTATTTAGACGTAATTATAAGCATATTTTATCTTCAAACATGATTTTATAATGCATAAATTTTTATTATTAATTATTTAGTATTTTATTTATTAAATACGTGTAATATACGAGGACTAACCTAGTATATATATATTTGTGTGTATAGATGCGTGAATATGCATGTATTTGTGTGTACACATATGGAAATGTCTAGGCACAAAGTGGTGTAATATAAGTGTAAAAAATTTATATGGATCATTGGTATATGGAATATTCCATAATCAATCACATTATGGAATGTTGCCACGTCCACTATTCGCGCATGAAATGATTTGGAGAGGTAAAATAAGAATAATTTACTATTGTTGACATTTTTAAAATTTCATCACTCTTTAAAATTTAGATAACTTTTGATATGATATTTTTTTAAAAAAATTGCATCATAAAAGTGAGTATTTATTTAATTAAATTTGAGTGTTTGTGTTGTAACCTGACGATAAAAGAAAATGAGTTTTAAATGTAAACTCAGTTCAAATCTAGTAGAAATAGTTTGTGGTGTATTCTAAAAATAGTGCATGCTTATTGTTAAAAGAAAAAATAAATATTTTAATAGAAAACACACGTATCTCATTAACTCATGGCCGATGTGTAATGATTTGTAATGCACTCAACACACTTAGAGATAAATATTCACATATCTTATTAACTTATGGCCGGCTAAAGATAGTTTTTTAATGCATTCGTGTATACATAATATTAAATTATAGATATATTTTCACAAACAACTATTTCTTAAAAGACCTAAAACAATGAGATATGTAAAAGAAAATAAACATATTAGGTCAAAGAAGCATGTGGAACCAGCTCACATAACACTTTGGGGGGACGATGCAAGAGGACGCATGCACCTCCCCACTTTGCGTTATTTAACTATTTTGGTTCATTTTCTTAATTTATTTGATCCAACAAAGTCAAATTTATCTTATTCCATTTTCATATTTAATCTATTTATTTCTAGGTCAAAACATGTTTAATATATGCTCTTAAGTTTAATAATTTTTGTAAGGAATTAATTATAACGATGAATGAATGATTTATGCCCTTGATCCTTGCCGGATATGCTTGACGGTCCCCCATAATATGCTTGATCGCCCTCTTCTTCATTTCCGGGCGGAAAAAATCGACAAAAAATATTTAGACCTCTCGTCTAGGTTAGATCTAAATGGATCTAAAGCAAGTCTTTGTGCAAGTACAACGAGAGAAGAGAAGAAAACTAGAGGGTTGGGACTGGAGGCCTGGAGGGTGAGTTGACGTTATTGTTTTAATTAATATATTAAGGCAACATAATTTAATTAATTAAAAAAAAAACCATTGATGTAACTAATATTGTTACCAATGTTATGTGCATACCTATCAAGTGATTATTCATTCTTATGTAATAAATATATTTAAGGTAAGAGTTTAACTTTTTTTTAGGCTTATACATGTGTTTGGCTTAGTTACTTACAAAAGTAATTTGTTTATTAGAAATACAAATTTTAAATTAAATATATTTTTATTAATCATAAATTTAAAATATGGGTAAAAGTAGAGGTGACCAAAAAAACCGGTTCGCAAACCGGTTTCTTCAAAAAAACGGAACCGGTTTTTTGCCCAAACCGGTTTCGGCCAGACCAGTTCCAACCCGACCCAAACCGGCGGTTTGGAATAGGTTTGGCATTTTCCTAGTTCGAACCGGTATCAAAACCGGTTCTTAACCCGTTTTTTGACCGTTAGAGCCTCTTTTTGACCGTTTTTTGGTGGTTTTTTTACCATTATACCCCCAATAGGCTAGTATATATATGTAGCGTATGTTTTGGTTGAATCACAACAACTTAAAATGCTCTCAACTCTCAAAAATCGCAAAAAACTCTCAATTCTTTCATTCTACAAAAAACTCTCTCAAATAGCTTCATCTAATGCTCAATCATCCGTTGGTTGTGATGCGTCTTCAAGCAACGTGGTGGTAGCAATCCTTCCTACTAATAGGAACCGCGAAGTATGGTGCAATTACGATTTATGTCAAATGGCTACCGGTCCGAACAAAGCTCGTTGCAAGTTTTGTCATAAGTTTTTCAAAAAAGATGCAAACAGAACTTTGAGAAACCATATTGAGCTTAAATATTGCAAGGCGTTGAAAGGTCAATAGTCTCAAAGTCAAGCTTCAATGACCAACGAAGGAAATGTTTGGGCTTATAACGTTGATGCGGTTCGGGAGCAAATGGCACAGTTTGTAATTCAAGAAAGCTTGCCATTCAAACATTTCGACAACGAACGTTTGACTCGACTCATTCAACAAACTCTCCAACCACGTTACACCAATGTAAGTCGTGCTACTCTTCGAAGAGATTGTTTAAAAATGTGGAAAAAAGCAAAAAATGAATTAATATCTTATTTTGAAAATTTACAAACCGGTGTTAACTTAACTAGTGATGTTTGGTCGACTCCTCACGGTTCACCGGACTCATACATTTGTGTCACCGCCCATTGGGTTGAACCCGATTCATGGCAAATGATGAAACGTACGATTGCGTTTGAATTGTTTGATTATCCTCACACCGGCCAAAACATTTTTTATCTTATTGATAAAGTTATTAAAACGTATGAATTAGAAAACAAAATATTTTCTATATATTTTGATAATGCGTCAAATAACACACTTGCGATAGATCATTTAAAATTAACATATAAACCCATGTGTGACGGTGTTTTTTTCCATAGTTGATGTGTTGCGCACATCATAAACTTAGCCATACAAGACGGTTTAAGAACCATTAAAACAGTGAAAGATAGTTTTAAAAGAATGTTACGTGACATTTTTAGCAATAACCAAAGATATAGTAAATATCGTAAGTTTTGTAAAGACGCAAATTCCAAATGTTTAGGTCCGAATTGGGACGTACCTACACGATGGAATTCCACTTGTAACATGTTTGAAAAGGCAATTGAACAAAAAAAAAGTTTAATAGCCTTTCATAATAGTTTGGTAAGTCGTGAAAAGGCAAATACTTAACATCCATCGGGTTGGTCCATTATTGAAGAAATAAGCAAAATGCTTCAAATTTT
This sequence comes from Flaveria robusta, assembly GCA_025506415.1. Lineage (NCBI taxonomy): Eukaryota > Viridiplantae > Streptophyta > Magnoliopsida > Asterales > Asteraceae > Flaveria > Flaveria robusta. The sequence goes on along the minus strand of CM046469.1, from coordinate 16,077,654 downwards.
TAAAAATGCAACTACATGTCTTTCTGGAGTTTATTATTCAACGTGTCCGTTAGTACTTCACCAAATTTACTTAATGACTTCAAAATTAAATGAGATGTCGTTTAGGGGTAGACCTTATTCGGATATGATACCCCCAATGAAAGAAAAACTTAAAAAGTATTTTAAAGAAATGCCTCTGGTTATTACATGTGCCGCTGCATTAAACCCTTGTTTAAATTTGTTGGGGGTTGAAACTTTACTTGATAAAATTACTTCTAATTTGGATTTAGAAGATGAAAATCCCTTTTATGCTCAAACTTTAAAAGCTACTTTTAATTAACATTTAGAAAAAATGTTTGATGTTTATGTATTAAAATATGATGAAACATCACATATCCATGAGTCATTGAGGCATGCGGCACATGCCGAAAGTTCAAATGATCCAATGTTTACTTTATATAATACTTTAAGGGATGAATGTAATAAACGTCAACGTGGTAACACTCCAAGTAGTGAACTCGGGAGGTATGGTGGAACCAACTTCTTATCTACCATGAGTCCACAAGATTTTAAAAATTTTGACTTGTTGGCTTGGTGGAAAGGTAAGGAAGATCAATTTCCCATTCCTATCCACCATGGCCCGAGATTTACTAACCGTCCAAGCTTTCACGGTAGCTTCGGAATCTGCTTTTTTTGTTAGTGGCAGGGTTATATCGATAAGACGAACTCGACTCATTCCACAAGTGGTTGAAATGTCGATTTGCTTGAAGGATTTTTTGGATGTCGCGGAAAGAGTACAAGACAAATGCTCACTTGAAGGAGAATTGGAATACGAAGCAGAATTATACGAGGACGAGGTCGAGAGCGGATTGACTCCCGGAATGACAGATGATGAAGCGGCTTTTGATGAGTACCTTCGTAACAGCTCCGGTTCTGGTGGCGAAGAATAAACATACAAGTATGCAACGAACGAACGGAGAACGACCAGTCGTTGTTTAGTTTTTATAAATCTATTATTTAATCTTTAATGTTGTTTAAATTGTTTTGTTTTTATATCATATATCTCACTTTTATTATATTTCTCACTTTTATTGTATATCTCACTTTCATTATATAATAATTAACTATTTAACATTAAATAAAATAATAATATTATTATATTAATAACAAAATTAATAACAATAATAATCAGTTAATATAAATATAATTATATAAACAACAACATTAATAAATTTTTTTTTTCAATTAATATAAATATAATTATATATTTTAACAAAAAATTTAAATTTTCTTTAAATTTGCTTTTAATTTATTTATATAAATAACCAAAAATTTTCTTTAAATTTTTTTATCATGGAATAATCAAAAAAAAAAATAAAAAAAAAAATAAAAAAGTTAAACCCGAACCGGTTTCTAAACCGATCCAAATCGGTTTGGGCGGTTTGAAGTCTCGGGGGGTGAAACCGGTTTGTAACCCGAACCGGTTTGGGTCCAAACCGGTTTTGACTTTAGTTGACTAAACCAGTTCCGGTTTGGATCCCAAACCGTTTTGGCCAAAAAACCGGTTTGTACACCACTAGGTAAAAGTAATAAAATATGGATATTCTCACATCAATCTTTTGGGAGTAAATTAGATAAAAGGACCTTTATCTATATAACTAATTTTATTTTTCAACTTTTATCTTTACTAAATTACATTAAACAACTTTATGTATATAGTTTGTTGAGATCGACAACTAACAACTCAAACAAAAAATGATTGTATTGTATAATTTATATGTTATTAATGAACTTAATTTGTTGTTCAAAAAATATATATATATATAATAAACTTGATACATAATAATGATAATGCAGGTCACATGAAGTAATTTAGATGATTTTCATTACCATATGATTAAGAAAATCATTAATTTTTATAAAACTAGCATTCTAATTTGAACAAAAGCATTTAAATAACTTCACATGTCTTGCATTATAATTTTTATATATTAAATTTATTATTGATACTTAAATCATATGATACCATAAGTTTTTATATAACTAACTTAAAAAAATGATAATAAGAACAGATAAAAGTCGTTTTAGGTTTTACTCGTCAGTCTTAACGTTTTTCAGTTTTAATATTTTTCTTATCATATTTTTCTAAATAAATTCACATGGTTTGCAAATTTCTATGTATTACATTTATTATTGATAATTAAATCATACGAAACAATAATTTTTTATAAAACCAACTTTAAAAAATGATGATAAAAATATGTAGAATTTGTTTGAAGCTTTACTTGTCAGTCTTAATGCTCCATATTTCTTTAATACGTCGATTCATTTTTGAATTATGTTGTCTGTATAATTTTTCTTTTACACATAATCCTCATGAGATAACCATGTGAGTTGACTTAACGATGCAAATTAACGCCCGTTATACTAAAGGATTAAGGATTGAAACAAACCATATACATAAATTTATATATATAACCTTCATATGTTTATGTACGTACGTACGTACGTACGCACGCACGCATGTACGTATATGCACGTTTGCATGTATGTATAACAATATTTAGAATATAAAATCTTTTTTTATACAATAGTGTAGGAAGTATTATTTATCATTCATCTTGAAAATCAATTATTAAGTTTTAAGAATGAAATTATCACGCATGCAGTGGTCTGAATTGGTAAAATGAAAATAACGTATGATTGTTGACTTTTTTCAAGTCCTCTCATTTGTTAAACATGGATAAAATTTTACATGATATTAAATTTTTATAAAAATTATACCATAAGATCGAGTATTTTATATCCACATATTTAAAAACGTATATGTGTCATGCGTGCATAATTTATTATTTCGCGTAATTATAAACATAGTTTGCGCAGTTATAAACTTATGTACTTACCATACTTGAGTAATTAATTTATATAACTTGAGAAATTATTATTGTGCGTACTAATAACATAGGTTGCATAACTCTTAACATAACTTGCGTAATTGTCATAATACTTGAGTAATTATGTACTTTGTGTGTGTGATTGAATGAAATTACCCTCACCATGAAGGGCATATGTCACGTCCTGTTGACTTCATAGACTTAGTTTGTTTTTGGTATTTTGTATAATAAGATCCTCCTATGTATGTGTATGTGTGTATGTTTCTATAGTGTGTATTTATGTGTGTGCATGTATATATATATGGATAGTATATGTATACACGTCCATATCCATATACATATATGTGCGTGTATCTATACATGTATATATACACATACATATATATGTATGTACATATACACATATATATAGATTGGGTTATAATACAATTCTATATGGATGTCAACATGTGAAGACATAGTGTATGGGGTGGGGGCTAGAGACTAGTGATAAAGTTATTTGTAGTTAGAGTGGTAAACCTTTCATTAAGATTAAAGGTTTAATATGTCGGATTGATGTACATTAGTTGTGACATAAAACTAGAAGTAGTCGGATAGATTTGTGAATTGTCATTTAAAACAACACATGTGAAGTGTACAGAGACACCATGATACAACACATGGCACAAGGACTAGACGTGTATTGGTCCAGACAATAATTATCGATATATGTTAGTAATCATGAACAAATTATGCAACATATCTAACCAATATCACAATTTATATAAATAATTACGTATGTTATATAGTAATTATGCACATTATGTTTATAATTACATACAGACATAGCTGCACACATTATACACATGGTACATCAACATATTTATAAAAAAAATGTTGATATCTTTAAAAAAATTGATGTATACTATAATCAACTTAAAGAAAATAAAATTTTTGATTTTATGTGTGACCGTTTTTCAAAAGATCATTTTATATATAAAAATTATATATTTTAAAAAATACGAGTACTTAGAAAAAAATTAATAATTATAAATTTTTTCAATTTTATCTCTGTATCTTTTCATACCTAAATATATCATATTCTTAACAATGGGTTCCCTACATCAATCTATATCACTTTTTAAGCTTTGTAGTTCAACTTCACTTTGTAGTTGAAAGCTTTCTGGCGAAAGAGGGTCGGATTAATTGGTTTGAGAGGATGCGATTGATGGTTTTTTAATATCTAGGTTATGAGCGGGTGGGTTAGGGGTTACTTCAGTGATTTTCGAGCGGTGGGTTTCCCGTGAAATGATGGATGGGTCAGGTCATCAACGTTGTCTGTGTTCGCAATGTATGGGTAGCGTTTTTGCCAATAAATTTGCCCGGTGATTAAGCTTATTGTATTTGTTGTTAATTAAAAAAAGTTAAAGTTTTAGAATGTTAAATTTGTATGATGGATCTAGAATGTTAGTGAAGGGTAGGATCCCCAAAAGAAAGTAGTTCTGCTTATCATGGCGAGCATAGTTTGAATGGCGAGCATAGTTTGACTGACGATTCTAGACTGGGAATTAAAAATATAATTTTGTGCGTATAATGATTATGAAAATAATCAATAACAATTCATTCAATTAATCTTCATCTTTTCATCGAAAGTTATATAAAATAGGATAAAATTTGGACAAATTAGAATTTTGGTGATCATATGCGCAACAAAAATATGTTCTGACTAGTTTATAACCAGGTGTGATTCCTGGTGATTATTGTATTGAACAATTAAATTAGAATTTATAGAGATCACAATAAATTTTAAAAAACGAATTATGTACGTAGGTTCATACAATAAACCCTAATGTTTATTACTTTTCGTAGCCGTGATGTAAATAAACCATACGCTAAACCGTAAAAAACATAAGAAACCAATAATAAAATTAAAAAAACACAAGACAGACAAGTAAATTAGTTCTTTTTTGAACTCATGCCAATATATAGTGGCGGAGCTTGAACTATTTCGTAGAGGGAGGGGGGGAGGAGGCAGGGGCGAAATTGATTTTTTTTAGGGGGCAAACTTGATATTTGCATAAAAATTTATAATATCTGGCCAAAAAATTACATTATCAGACTAAAACTTAACACTACTGGCGAAAAAACAGGGGGGGCGATGGCCCCCCCGACCCCAATAAAGCTTCGCCCTTGCCTATATATGTACATTCTTACATACACAAACACACGTACATCAGTACATGGTGTGGTTTTATTAATAAGTGTTAGTTTTATAAAAAGTGTAGCAAGCAATAAGGGAGTGATATATTATGACATGCAAACGTTTTATGGGGGTGGGCATTTATTTATAATTTAGGTTCTGGACACCTCATATAGCACTTGTATTCAAACTAAAAAGCATAACAACACACTCATATAACACATATTTTTTCATAATACAAAAAATATTTTTAGCCTTGTACAAATAACAATCACCATGTAAATTCATGATCATATAACAATATGATAAGAAATTGATAACACCACCATGTAAATTCGATATATATAACTTAAAAACACACTAAAAAACGATACAAACACCATGTTAGCATGATATCAACATTATTTTCGCACATTTCAAAAAACAATGTTAACACTATTTTCATACAGTGCTATAAACTTTTTAGAAAACATTGATTTTTCTAATGTATTGCAATATCATGCATGTCATAAAGATAATAGATGCTCGATTTTAATGCATTTTTATTTAGAATAATAGTAAAAAAAATATAAAAATATTTGGGTTTTAAAAAATTGATGAAAATAGTATTTAATTTAAAAAAATAAAAAAAGCTAATTAATTTCCTCTTTTGTCATTGTAACCATAATTACACTGTTATGTGTGAATCTCAACTGTTAAATTAATTTAATCAAAAGTCAAGATTGTTTTCTATATTCTTTTTATTAATATCTCACTTTGTACATAATAATCCTTCCACACATATACATATACATATATCATATGCATATATGTATATGTATATATGTGTCTATACATATGTGTATGTATGTATAACTTTAAGGTTCATAATATTTTTGTTACCTTTCCCTTACAATAATATTTGGAAATAATTATTTGTTAAAATATTAAGCGATAATTACCCACATATTATATTATGATGTTGCCGCCATGAATCTTTATCATGAAGACATGATGATATATGCATGGAGACGGTATTAGGGTAATAATCTAGAATAAGTGGCTTTGTGGTACGTGTCTAACTAACATGCAATTTCAAAAATATATTTCATGCAATTAGTTGAATAAAGTAAGATTATCATGTCAACCACTAATCATATGCTTGAGATATCACGCATTGACGTCACCTAAATTAGCATCCTTATTTTTATCTAGAGTTAATTAGATTAAAAATTCATGTATTACATGAACGATAAGAATAAATTAAAAATGTTAAAACTATTAGTTTTATGAATATTTTTTTATGAAAAAATAAGCAGTTTAAAACTTACCTTGATCTCAATTGTTACTTAGATCATAGTTGAAGTTCCTAAACTTACATTTATTACTGTATTTAAAATTATTAACTTGTCCCCATGTACATGTATATGTATAAATGCGCATACTTAGTGTGTGTATATGTAAAGGTTATTGGATTTTAATAATCTCAACTTTTATTTATTGGTCGAGATTAATCACAACTCATGAAATGTTTACGGATACTCTCAACTTTAAGCTTAATTTTCTTCCGCATCCCTTACTAACTAGAAGTTAACCCCCCGTTAATTTTTTTTTTTTATAAAATGAGGCTAACTTTAAGCCGTTTTTCAACTCCACCATTGATCAGTCTCTATCAAGTCAGTTTTTTGGTGTCTAGCCTCCATCGTCACCTGAAATCTACCTTCAACGAGTCAGGTGGTTCAGATCAGGAGGTGCAGATTGACGGTTTCAAGGTGTAGAAGTTTCAAATTGACGAACGTGATGATTGATTTCAACTTCTTGCTTAGTGTTTTTACCATATAAGTAGTTCACGTCGTCAAAAACTAACGGTGTTAACTCTCAGTTAGTAAGTGATCGTTGGAGGAAAATAAACTTAAAGTTGTGAGTGTCTTTAACATTTTCTAAGTTGAAATTAATCACGACCAATAAATGAAAGTTGAGATTGTTAAAATATAATAACCTTATATTTTAAACACTAAGTTGGATATGTTCGAATTCCTAACCAAATAGGGTAACTAGTATACACATACTGTATTGGGCTAGTTGTCGATTGGGTATTTGGTTTTCAGTTGAATCTTTTAGGCCCAGTCAGGTCTAGTCCACTACTCCACTGTAATCGTTATTTATTCTCGAATTTAAAACTGAATTTATTTATATTAAATAAATAACCGTAAATGTAGGAAGTTTAAATTAGACATGAGTTTAATAGGTGTTACACTAGTAATGCAACTTGAGAAGGTTCTCAAAATCAACCCCAAAGTTATACGTTCTTGAATTTTCCATTGGTGATAAACCTCGTAGTGATGTTAACAGGTTTATCCGGGATGCTTGGATCAAATTTGTAGGAGTCTCATCCATTAACGAAAAATTAAAGGAAATGCTTCAATAATAGATTCAATAGGAGTGTCACATAATATGATGGACGACCTCATATCTTGCTATATGAAGAATGATAATCTTAACCATTCGCATGCTTTAGGTATGCAAACAAACTCAATGATTGTGATTGAAATAGTCACTCAAAACAAAAGAGGAAGGAAACTATATACAAAAAGTCACTCATAACAGGAGAGGAAGGAAACTATATACAAAGGAGGAACACAAAATTAATAAGCGATTTGTCAAACGACCTCAAAAGAATGCCAAAGGTTGGTATTACAGTGAAAATTATCACTTGAACTACCAAAATACTTAGCCGAGCAAAAGAGCGCCATGCTTTTGAAGCAAGCACCTCATGTATGTACGACTAAATCTTTTCTCCCGTAATTAATGCGTATAGTACTCGTAATTAAGTTGCAATCTATTGCAAAAACTAAAGAGGGATAAAGAGCGGGTACATGCAATAGGAAGCTCATGTCACTTTGAAGACAATAGGATTGTTAGATATTTTATTTTACAAATAACGTGTAATTAACATTAGTTAGTTTTTTTTATTGTGTCTGGTTTGATATGGAAAACATTCTTTTGGTCTTATCTCTTTTTATGGATATATGGGTTTCATAGAATTTGATGTTATATGGATATAATATTTAATATATAATATTTTCACTAAATAATAGTTCTTTTTATGATAGTGAGATGAGTTTCTCACAATCTTAAAACTTCTGGATGAACCTAACCATAAACAATTTCCGTTAGAAACCCTGTAATTATCAAAATTAAAAGGTTTAAGCTTAGATGACTTACGAATGATAATCCTAGGAAGATTTCTTGTTGGTTTAGCTTCTAGATAGATCCTTACAACTCGCACAATTAAATCAAATGTATTTAATGCTTTGAACAACACTATCTTGAGAGGACTTGAGAGTTAAGAGTGAGAAGCTCTTTAGAGTTTATGAGGCGACAAATGAGGTATGAGATAGAGTTTTAGTTTCTAAGTTTTATTTGGAACTGGGAAAAAATATAATACGAATGGCCTTCATTGATGCATCGTCTAGTATGTCACACCCTAACCAATTACGGAACCATCAGGACAGAGGCGAACCAATTGTTCATATCATATGGTAATTAAAAACGTTAAAATAATATTAAATGCATATTTCATTACATTAAATATTTCAATAATTGTTTAACAACATATAAAATTAAAAAAAAAAAAAAAACATAAAGTAATTCCCTTACAATCTAGGTCCAACTTTTTATATGTGAGCATGTAATCCAACTAAGCTGTATGTCTTGAAATCATGCGAAAAATAACAAGTTAGCTAAAGAATTAGTCGTTGAGTAATCACATGTTTGCATGCATAGATATAATGAATAAATTAATTGAAATAATTCAATTCTCATGGTGATATCAAAACCTATAATACAATAGTAAAACATATAAGACAAATAAAACACAACCAAACCTAGTGACTTAATTGACTCGATCCGTACGAAGCCTAATGATAAACACATGTATGAATCCAGTTTCAATCATCCTCGAGTACTCAAATGAGATGGGTTTGTCAAACCAATAAATTTATCATTGTTGTAATGGTTAGTATAAATAATAATTGTGCTAACGTCAAGTTATCTAATTATGAATACATGATTGCAAGTAATAACATAACATGATTAAATTGAATTTTAAATTAAATAACAATGAATAACAATTGATTGTATAAACGCAACATGAAATATCACAAAAAATAAGTTATGAATACTCATTTGATAGTTATATGTAATTGAGATAATGAATATGTACAATAAGCACCAAGATTCCTCATGATTTAACTTAAGGAATGGTGTACTAAATTTTAAGAAGGAATATTTTTGAATAAAAATGACAAATGTGACCAAATTTTTAGAAGGAAAATGACAATTCACTCTTACATAAATGATACAATTATTGTATTTGAACACCATAAATAAATGAGATGATTAAATATTGGATTTCAATTACATAAATGACCAAACGGGTTCGGGTTTACATAGTAGCCTTAAAACATGCCAATACATGTGTTAATTCTTTTGTGGATCACGACTTGAGAAAGACATGTGTCATTGTAACACAACTATGCCGACCAATTTTATGAGGTAATGGTTTTTGTTTGTCTCAATAGTTGATTATATATTGACATGGTGGTTTGACATTTTAGCATAGTCGTGTTAGAAGGCTTGGTGTTACAAATGGCTTCCTCGTCTTCATCGTCCACAAAGAACAATGCTACAATGGAACATAACTTAGTATTTTTGGACCAACAGAGGCTCATACTCAAACATTTTCAGTCACTTCGAACAATGACATCATGATTTCTTCACTTCAAGATACAAATAAAGATTCAAGATTGTGGCATAGCATTCGACTAGCCGCTATCTAAAATTGCCCTAATCGCATTTGAAGAAATTCCTTACGAGTTTTTTCAAATAATTCTATGATGTCATGGACTTCAATAATGCAAAAAACTATTAACTAGGCACTTCTTTGAAGTAGGATGGATTCACCTAATTGTGAATAATCTTAAGAAGATTTGTAATCTTCCTGAACAAAAAAACCTTTTCGTGGATTCAGCCTCATACTTAAAATTGAATATATATCAACACTATGCAAGGAGTAGCGTCACACTATTAATAGTTTTTTCTTTTATGCTATGTTAATAATAGTATTTGGTTAACAAATAACTTGCATTTACAAATAGTTTTGTTTTATACATGTATCTTAATAATTTGTTTTTATTTTTTACTAATATTTTTCTATTTTTATACAAATACTAAGTCATACAATGTTTTATTACTACTATAACTATTATTATCATTATATTTTATTATTTTTATTGTTATTATTATTTTATATATACACTATTTAAAAGTATGCATATTTAAGGCAAGAAAATTAAGCACTCACAAATATGATTTACATCCCCAAATAAACACAAAAACACATTCATAAAAAGATATCTTTTTAGCAATCCTTCGCTCCAAAGCCACATTTTCAAACAAGAATTCACATGCCTTCTAAGATCTCCTAACACAACTTTTGAAATGCAAACATTCTTATTTGGACAAAGTAAAAAGTCGTAAAATAATATTACAATAGACAATCATCTTTAAACTTGTTATACTAGGCAATAAGCACCGACGATATAGCATCCCAACAAGAATTTAGTAACTCTTACGACATAAAGAGCACGAGACAGTACCCGATATACAATAACCTACAACTTAAGTGCTCATTTTGTTATGCTCGAGTCCATGACCAAAGGTGTAACTCAACATACTTGTTTGTTTTTCACCCTAGAAATTGAAATAACCATATTCTCAATTTCTCATTTCATCTCTAATGTTCTAAAGTTAGAGCCCTATAATACTTAAAGAACCAAAACACCCACCCGGTGTAAAACCCTAGCTTCACCATCTGCTACCATTCTCCGCCGCACCAAATACACTCACGATGGCATCCATGATGGTAACCATCATCATCATCTTCATCTGTTTTCACTGGTTTGTTTTAGGGTTTATGTTGTTACTGGAGATTTGATGCATAAATTTTGTTTGATTTAACAGCAACCTCAGATCATTCTGCTTAAAGAAGGCACAGACACTTCGCAAGGGAAACCGCAGCTAATAAGCAACATCAATGCGTGTATGGCGGTGGCTGATGTCGTCCGTACAACCCTAGGTCCCAGGGGTATGGATAAATTGATCCACGATGACAAGGGTAACACCACTATTTCTAACGATGGAGCTACTATCATGAAGCTTCTTGACATTGTTCATCCCGCTGCTAAGATCCTTGTTGATATCGCTAAGTCACAGGATTCGGAGGTAACTGCTGCACTTTAATCGTCATTTCGTTATTATTGTAATAATCATATGCGTATATGTTTTACTTGTGTACGTTTTGGGATTGAATAATACTAATGATATGATTTGAAGTTTTAGAGGCTTAATGAATGATGTTGGTGTTACGTACGTCAGGAATATATTCATATCAAAATTTGCATTTGAAAAATAATAACTTTGAGCTTATTAGCTGTTTAATTTTTAAGGAAGGGCTCTGGAGTGCTTATCAGTATTTTTTTGCTGTTGTTAGAATTGACATTATTTTCATGGATGCTATTTTTTGGATGTTTTACCAATTGGGATTGTGTCATTATCAAATACAATGCTAACTAGGTGGTTTGCGGGCCGGTTTGAAAGTTCTTTTTTTGTGCCGATGGGCAACTACGGTGTCTAAAATGGCAAATTAAACCAGGGCCAAATCATCTAAAAACGAGCCATGTTTTGCCGTTTGGGCCTTTTTTTAGTTTTTATTTAAAGATCATTAGTTATTTAGTTTGCTTTAATTTCTTAGAAAAGGTATAAAGTGGCTAATTGTTTTATTGTTATGTTCTTGAATATTGGGTATGTACATAACTGCATATTTAAAACATAAAAAAAACTTGGCTGGTTCGGTTTAGATGGCGGGATCCATGATGTAACCGTTGGCTTACTGGGTTTTTAAACCGTAAACTGTGGGCCTGACTGTCAAAGACTTCCAAATCGGTTGAACAGATAGATTTGCTTCTGTTTGGACAGTTTGGTTGGTTTTAAACAGTGTATGAACACCCCCAATCTAAATTGTCATACTTGTTCTGCTAAAAAAGTATTTGATGGTTATTTGTAAGACATTTATAAAAAAGTAATTAAGTTATGCCATTGTCATTTGTAGGTAACTGCATATGTGCCTTATTAAAATCAGAATAAATGAATATTCAATTACAACTCCAGAACATAACTTTTGCTTATTCTGGGGCAGGTTGGTGATGGAACCACTACTGTAGTTCTCCTTGCTGGTGAGTTCTTGAGAGAGGCCAAGCCGTTCATTGAAGATGGTGTTCATCCTCAAAATCTAATACGAAGTTATCGGTCCGCTTCCAATATGGTAGATTTCATGAAAGCTTTCTGTATCCCATCTTACATAAGAAAATATGTATTCATTTCCAATCTTAGTTTTGGCTTGTATTTCAAAATTTATGACATAGGCTATTGAGAAGATTAAAGAGTTAGCTGTAAGCATAGAGGGGAAAAGTTTAGATGAAAAAAGAAGCTTATTGGCTAAATGTGCTGCTACAACACTCTCATCGAAGCTAATAGGAGGAGAGAAGGACTTTTTTGCAACAATGGTTGTGGATGCTGTCATTGCAATTGGATATGATGATAGACTGAACATGATTGGAATAAAAAAGGTATGCATGTTTAATACTCGACTTTAAATGCCTAAAAGTTTTGCTGGCTTATTATTGAAGCTGTTTGTTAAAGTGATAGTTTTTGTTTAACGATGACAAAGTATGAGTGTATGACCGTACATTAAGATGTTCGTTCTCATTCCAAAGCCTTCTTTACTTAATGCAACCACATGTGGTGTATGTGACGGAAATGGAGAGAGCGAGCCCTTGTGGTGTGTACTTCTATTTTTCTTGATGTCATGAAGCTCAAATTTCCCATGGACGCTTGAGTTGTACCCTTTTGAGTGTGGATTTGTATGGAAAAATGAAATTGAACATTTATTACGAAAAGCAAAGGACTATCACTAAGCTATTCGTGTCTCCCAGCTGTAGGAGTGGCTCACCTAATTTTAATATGTGATGAGCATTTTCTCTGTTTACCTGAACTAGTGTTGTGTAGAAGACTTTTTTTGTCAAGTTGAGGGACTATCTAACTAGAAAAAAATAAATTAAAGTTTACAGTTATTTATTTGCTTTTGATAAATGAGACAAACCACTAATGTTTATGATTGCTTATTTAGTAATTGAGTTTGTACTCCATGTTGGGTTGGTTTGCTAAATAAACTTAGAAGATTGATGAGTAGGTATTATACTGAAAGAAGCATAGATTACTACATGTTAGCCAAAGACACCTTATGTGTTGCAATTTAGTTAGATTTTTATTTCAGTGGGCTTGGTTGAGGACATTCAGGAATCAGGATACATCTTTCTTAGGGGACGTTTAATTCGCAGAATGTTTTGCAAAGGAATTGGAATTGAAAATAGAATTGGAATTGGAATTGGAATTGGAATTGGAATCTTGTTAAAATTGATAACGTGTTTGGTTGGTCGATTTTGAGTGAAATTGAAATGTTAACTTTGAACATTTCATTGGATTGTTAAACATTTCATGGGTTAGTGGAAGGAATGTAAATTCCAATGAATGAAGGAAAAATTTTCAATTCCAATTTCATCCATTGACCAACCAAACATGATTTTAGAAGGAAAATTTTCCAATTCCAATTCCAATTCTTGAGAATTCCGTGAACCAAACGGGGCCTTAGTGTTCAATTCCATTTTTCAAATAAATTCCAAAAGTTTTGTTAACATTTTCTCTACAACACGATAAGTTACTTATAATGCATAGTTATAGTTTTTTTTACAAAGCATACCATAAGCATAACCTTGCCTAGTAAATCCCATCCATAGTAAAGCTAGGGTCTAGGGAGGGTAGGATGTAGAGGCTTCTTATAGCGAGACCCCTGGCTCCAATAATAATGATAAGGATATACAAGTACCAAAGAGAGTGAGAGAAAGAGAGAGAAACCATATAAACATTTTGAAAAATTAGTAACAATAGGAGCAAAAAGAGAACAATAGCCTGACAAGGCTTCGGTCCGATTTAGGTGACCAGTTAGGTGCCAAACAGTACCCAATCAATAATCTTGGCAAGGGCATAGGAGGTAGTAGGAAGGATTATTTCATCTTTATCATCGCCTATGGCTGACCATTCTTCAATGTTGGCGCTCTTTAGTATCTGGACAGGCGTATCCATGGGGCACAAAAAGGTTTATATTTTGTGTTGGTTTGTGGAGACATTCTAGAGTATTGATTACTAGGTGTGCACTGAACATATTAATGGTTGTATATTTATAGTGTCGCTATTTCATGCGCATAAGTTTTGATATAGTTTGTTTATTTTTTATTGGCATTTATAGTGTATTAGAACGTACTCTTTTGTTCAACACGAGAGAAACAGAATTTTTTATGCAAATTTACCCGTTACCAAATAATTTCCTATTGGGATTTTGGTGGCTCGAGTTCTGTAGTTGGTGTTGTTCCTTGTGAATCATTATAAATATGTTATGAAAGTAAGCTGGCTGCATTAATCTGGAATTCTGGATGCTAATTGTTGAATTGAAGAATTTGTTTCGCTAGACAACAAACTGCTAAGTAGGAAGGTGTTATCTAATCTCATTAAAAGAGAGAAAACAGGACATTCACTGTTAATGAATACTTTTATGTATCACTTAACCAAGCCTTTTGGATCTAGTAATATTCCAACCAGAACTTGTTCACCACTCAAGTTGCACAACTGAAAATTGTTTCTGGTGAGCAAGTGTTGTAAATGTTATTAGGCACATATGGCATGTAATTAAGGACTTAAGCCATTAAAAAAATTGAAATAGCAGCCATCCTTTTTAAAGGTAGAAACTTATTAAGGAAGACATGAGGGTATATCTGTCTGATTCAGGGCTGTTACGCCTGCAAACAAGTGAAGTACAAATGATTTTCAAAAATTAAAATATCAAAATTTTAACCGAGCAAGACCAGCTTAGTCATCTGAAATATTGAGGCATGATCAGATGTTTGCCTGTTTATGTTATAATTATGAGTTTTTATGTAGGTTCCTGGTGGTACAATGAGGGATTCCTTTCTTGTGAATGGTGTTGCTTTTAAAAAGACCTTTTCATATGCTGGGTTTGAGCAGCAACCTAAGAAATTTCAAAATCCAAAGATATTACTGTTGAACATTGAGCTTGAACTAAAATCAGAAAAAGAAAATGCCGAGATAAGGTATATAGTTTATTATTTGTTTTGCTTATTATATTTTTTTCATAGACTAGTTTAATCATGCTTCTCCATTTTTTTATTTCTTTCTATCAACAGACTTTCAGATCCAGTGCAATATCAGTCCATAGTTGATGCAGAATGGAATATCATATATGATAAGTTGGATAAATGTGTAAAGAGTGGTGCCAAAATTGTTTTGTCACGTCTGGCTATTGGTGATCTGGCAACACAGGTGGTGTAATTATTCTCTTTAAACCTTGATATTTGTTTTCTGGCAAATGGAACTCAAATTTTCAAAATTCGATAAACAAAAATTTGACACATTGTGGTTGTGTTCGAACACCTGACTTGAGTCACATGATATTTTTCTCATCAGTATTTTGCGGACCGGGATATATTTTGTGCTGGTCGAGTTGCTGAAGATGATCTGCATCGTGTTGCAGCTGCAACTGGGGGTATGGTACAGACATCGGTCAACAATGTTATAGATGAGGTAATATATGCTCTTCTACATTATATATCTAAATAAAACATGATATACTGTTCTTAGTTTTCACTGTTATAGGGTTATATTACTTAGACATGAGTTAGTTGTGGTGTTATTTTCTGTTTTAGTGATCTGAATTATTTCACTTCTTTCTGTCCCTGGAAAAGGTTCTTGGGTCTTGTGAGGTTTTTGAGGAAAAGCAAGTTGGAAATGAACGGTTCAACATATTTAGTGGATGTCCTTCAGGCCAGACTGCTACCATTGTTCTTCGAGGAGGAGCTGATCAGGTTCTTTTCACAGGCCTTTGAATGTTTTTCTATTATCAATTGTGATATTCTTTATCGGAAGGAGATGTCAATTTTGTAATAATAGGACATACACTTTAAAAGATTTTGAATCATTTTTGTCTTAACTAATACATTGATGGACAGATTACACTTAAATATGGAAAGTGCATCCAATGGAATAACTTTAATCTTTTTGTTGGACCTTGTAAAAGATAGAAGCTCTGATTTTATTATGTGTATTTATTGTTCGATAATCGGCTTAATTTGTTGTGTTATAATAGTTTATTGAGGAAGCTGAGCGGAGTTTACATGATGCAATCATGATTGTGAGGAGGGCCATGAAGAATTCCACAGTGGTTGCTGGTGGCGGTGCAATAGATGTACATGCGTTTGTCTTTACTTCTTAATTTTAGAAATTGAGTGATGCAACATTATCAGTGGTGTTTATGATTCACATATATATATATTATAACCGCAGATGGAGATAAGCCGGTACCTGTGGCAACATGCACGCAATATAGCTGGAAAGTCCCAACTATTTATAAATGCCTTTGCTAAAGCACTTGAGGTAGTTGCATGAATCTTCTTTTTCCTTCTGTATTGCAACTTACAACTCTAGATCAAATTCTATGGACTGCCTTGTCAGTTTGCTCGTGCTAGTAGTTTTTGGTATTGTACTTGAAAATTTAAACCAACTTAATTTTGATATTATATACCCATCTATGCTAAGTATTACAAGTCTTTGGCCTATGGATTGCCTTTTTATTTTTATATGAACCTGTAAAAGGTAACTGTTTATGGGGGTAATGGTATATTAATATTTATGGGAAATGGGAAACGCCTAATAGGTTATTCCGCGGCAACTTTGTGATAATGCTGGATTTGATGCAACTGATGTACTCAACAAACTGAGGCAAAAACACGCACTTCCTTCTGGTTGGTCTTCTGCACTTGCTATATATTTTTATTGCGTGCTATAGTTCTATGTTTTTCTCTTTGTTTTATCAACTCTTTATACAGTACAGTTATGAATATGATTTTATTGATTTACTTGCAATATATATGTTATAAATAGGTGAAGGTGCTCTTTACGGAGTAGATATCAACACAGGTGGAATTTCTGATTCATTTGCCAACTTTGTGTGGGAGCCAGCAGTGGTAAAGGTAATAATGGTTATTTATTTGATCAGTATTGTAGTTGTTTCTTTGTTGATTTCGCATATGCCAGTGGTTGGAAGTTAACTTGATTTGTACTACCACAGATGAACGCTATAAATGCTGCAACAGAGGCAGCATGCCTTGTCTTAAGTGTTGATGAAACAGTGAAGAACCCAAAGGTAATCCCTACCTTTTGTATTCACTCTAATTATGCCTTGTCTATTAGGTGTTTTTATCCTGTTATGTGTGTTGGAGCCAGAGGTCTCGTTGGAAGCAACCTCTCTATCCCAACGGATAGAGATAAGGTTTGCCTGCATCCCACCTTTGGCGGATCCCGTCAATAGTTATGCTATGGATGGGAATTATGGGGTTATGGTTATGATTATGAAAAATAGAGATTGGACAACTTTCAACCAAATGACCTAATCTAAGTTTTTGTCTTGCTCTATTGACATGCTTTTAAAGAATAAAACTCATGTTTTAGCATTGCTTCTTGTAATAGTCTTCCACGTACAAGTTACAAAATCAAAGTGTTGTACTTTTTTGAGTCAATGCCAAAGTTGTGTCTTTGTTTGTATTGCAGTCGGAGAGTGCACAAGGAGAAGCTGCTGCTGGCATGGGAAGAGGACGCGGTGGGGGTGCTATGCGCGGAAGAGGTATGCGTAGACGTTGAACGTGGTATAATATCATTTAAGTTTGAATCTTTACTGTGAGATGAAGTAGTTTTGAGTGAGGATTTTCTTTCCACCTATTATACTTTTGTTGGTGTATTTGTTCTGTTCTGTTCAGTTCTGTATGGGGGTTTCATTCTAAACAGAATCTGTAGTTTGTTGAATTTTCTATAAAACATTGTTCTAGTATTTGATCAACTAATGGAGGAGGATTGTCATTATGTTTGAATAACATCAGGACTACTTATTACCTTCTAAATATAGAATTAGGCTCTAGTACTAGGAAACTCCTTCCCTCGCGAAAAGAAAAGAATAAACCTTGATTTGTGTCGTTCATCTGGTAGCACGAAGTGATCACCGCGCACCAAGATTTAGCCACCACTTGCACGCCATTTGTTCACGAACCCTTGATTTGAATGCTCCCTTGACTTCTTTTTGTTCTCCATTTCCTTATGAACTCGGTAATTGGATTTGAACCTGTCTGATCCGCCCTTATTCTTTTACAAAGCCATTTTACTACTTAAAAAGCAAGGTTGGTGGTTTTTACCACCAGCCAAAGCTTCCCTCAAGCTTTTTTGATTTGGTACTTTTAACCTTGGAAATATTTTATAGAACTTTAAGAAAATGCCACTTTGATCTCCTTGAGTTTAAAAGTATCGGGTTGTCGTACGTTGTATTTAAAAAAACTAATTTCTTACGTCATTTTTTTGTATGTGTTGGTGTAAATTCGTGTTTGTCAATGTATTGATGTAAATTTTGTTTGACACAAGTGGGGTTGAATATAAAACGTTTTTCGAAAAGGAGTGAGGTTGACTGGTTGAGTATAATATGTTATACGGTATGATGATATAAATTTAAGTAACTTTACGTTTTGATGTAAATACGTATAGCGCGGCCACAATGTATGGGTATATTTTCTAGTTAATAATAACAATCAAGAAATTATGTTAATTCTTTCATTTGAATTAAACTGAATCACAATAGCATATATGGTTGCCAATATGTTATTTTTAATTTATTAAATAAACATTTGAAAACCCTTTGTTGGTCGAATACCAGTGGATTAACACTTTAACAGTTTAGTGATAGGTAAAAAGTTCAAGGTCACATAAAAGTAAGAATTTATAGTGCTTTAGGTTGGATAGTGATGTGGATGGTAACCTATTAATCTTACATCCACTTCTTGGCCTTCCACCAAGGGATATCATTTATTAATAGTAAATTTCTAGGTAGAGTTAATATTTGTTTTTCCCATTGACTTGATAAAAATCACCTCCCACAAATACGTAATAGAATATTCGATAATGAATATCACAATTTGTAGAACCAAGTTCTCTCTCGTTTGAACCATTTGTCTATTTTCTCTTGGAAATTCAATATGTTGCAACATGTCAACTGATTTATTCAAATTGAAAGGTTTATACTCCACCTTACGGTGGTGTTTTCAAATTTTGAAAAAAATGTAATCGTGTAATCACATCATAAAGACGTAATATTCCAGAAAAAATACTGTCATATGTTTTACATCAGTGGTAACAACACATGCATATTATTTTATTAATAACTTAAAGGTTGTAGGAGTATTCATTATTAGGCTATGGTTATCGTTTGAATGTGAATGCAAGGAAAAGGAAGATTAGGAAGGAAAATAAAGGGACAAAAGGTGAGTGCTCGGCTTAAACCGGTGATTAGATTGTTAGTGAGTAGAAAAATAACCAGCTCTGCTTGACTGTTTTATATGCAACTCAAAATAACATGGATACAAACAATATTATGGATAATAAAAAATAACTAAAAATTTACCGTAGCAACCGTCTTCACACACACACACACATATATATATATATATATATATATATTCTCAAAACTAAACTAGTAATAATATTTAATAGTGGTAGGTTTTGACTAATGATACAAGTCATGCAGCACATATTTACCTGCACCATGCCTTTGTTTTCTTTCCTAAATGGTGGCCCTTATCCTTTTTGATTAAATCATTCTTATTTGACTTGATATCAATATGAGTTGCGCAATTTAAATTCCTTCAACTTAAAGAAGATTTCTTTCTATTATTCTTTGACCCAATTATAAAAGATACAATAATTTACAAAAACTTTGACTTGTATTGTAAAAATGTTCAAAATCTTAACTTAGTTTCATAAACATTTTGGTCTTTTTAAAAATTTGTAATCTTAAAATTATTTTTAAACAAAACGTTTTACAAAACTTAATTTAATTTTGTATGAGCTTTTATAAACATTTTGTTTTTGTATAAATATATCGAAAATATATCAAACATTGACATATGATCTGTTATCTTATATCTTTTGGTGTTTATTAATCTTGCACAATGCGACACCATCGGCTAGAGCTAGGCCATCCAAGACACTGATACGTCCATGCCATTCTGTGTTAGTTTTAAGCATATCCGAAATGGAGGTGTTACGATTAAAGATTTGATTTTTATCATAAAATAAACATTTTAATTTCAATAGTTAATAATTATCTTAAAGTTTGAACTTTATTATTTTGGTTTTGTTTTTTTCGACCGTTCCAATATCTTTCTTTGTATTTTTTTCAAGTTATTATTTTTGGTCCTTTTGGAGGGTTTTGTAATTTGTTATTCCTGATATAGTATACGACTAAATAGATTTATCTTATTTGTAATTGTGAACTCAACTTCAGAAGCTAAAGTTCAAGAATTCGAGAAACAATTTAAAGACGATGAAGAACATGAAGACGAGATGATTGTGGAGACAAGCGTGAGCGTACAAGAAGGCAAGATCCAAATCAAAATTGATAATTTCAACTATTATTTATTTATTTATTTTTTACGATAAATTGGATCACTATATGACACTGACCACCTGATTATCTTCATTACTTGAGTACGTAACCTGAAACCATGCTCACGAGGAAACTCACCATTACTGAGAATTTCAGCCATTGACCTTGACCTCATGGTTTTGGTGAGGTGACGGCTCCAAAACCGTAGTTTGGCAAAAATACGATATATCTATTTCTGTTATTGTTTGATTGTTTGGAATCTTGTGACATTGAAAACAACTAATTTTTTATAAATAGTGACAAAAATAATCTTCTTAAACTATTTATTTTGAAAACCTTAATCACAATCATATTTTATGATTTTAGAATTAGATTTTAATTTTCTAAAAGTATTTGATAATATATATAGTTATTTTAAAGAATTAATTTAAACAAAATGGTTTCTAAATTTGTGATATTTTGAAAATCTAATCTTATAGAACTAAAATTGGGATTTTACTTTTGTAAAAGAGTTTTAAAGTGACGAGTTATTCATAAAATAAGAGTAATTTTGATAAATAATAAAATAAAATATTTTTGGATTTATCAAAACTTATACAAGATAATTAAATTTTTTTTATTAATAGGTTAAAGCGAGTACGCAATCAAAGATCAGTTGAACCAATATCAGTTTCAAATGAAACTTATGTCTAAATGTATACAAAAATAAACATATCATAACGTTGTTTTCAGAATTTGTAAAAGCTTTATATTTTTAAAGTTATAATATAGACAAAATACAATACAAATTAAAGTGACACAATATTAATCAAACATAATCAAGCTTTCGAAACAAAGTGACGTAAATGGAAAGTCAAATAGAAAGTTCATTTCATGCTTTTTAAGTTGAATATGCATAGAGTGTATGCTGTATGCATTTTAAAGTATTAGTAATGTATTAATAGTGGGTATTAAAGTAAAGCATCTTGGATACATTTGAGTCTTATAAATTACAAGCTAAGTAAAATTGGCCTCTCCCCAAACGAGTCCAAGAAGTTAACCGTGACACCCATGACAAGCAAAAATTTGATCTCATAGTTAGTTATTTTTGAAAAGTCCTTTTGAATAGGCTGCTAGTTGCTTACTAATTATCGGTGATAACTGAAAACTATTATTAGCAGCAAATATATGAGTAGTAACTAGACCAACTAACATGAGTGGCGGAGCAAAAATTATTTTTTATAGGGTCACCATATTTTGGTAGTTAGATTTCTAACAAGACAAAATAAAATTATTCTGATCAAATTGGATTAGGTTGGGTCGGTAGGAATAGACATCATTTAATTGCATTAAATTACTACAAAAATACAATGTCAAAAGAAATTAAGGGTTACATTTTATAGTTATTTTCTACGTGTTTTCATCTTTTGAAACCTTCCCATCACATATTTGATGAACTCTTTTGTAAAAAACTCCTTTTCAATGTAACAAATACAAGAGACATTCATATATTTATCACTCATATGTTTGCATAATTTCGTCTTCATTGCTTCATTGAAGTAAAACACCTCTTGACACTTTCCGTTGCAACCGGTAATACTAGTTTTAACTTCAATAAACAATAAACTAAATGATAATCAACATGCTTCCTTGTTTCCTCAATATTTTTTTACGAGACTAGATATGTCATTCATGTAGGCAAACCTCGCATCTTATTTAATACTTCTAATATATTTCAACCATATACTACTAAAAGAACATACAGATGGTAGCTCGTGTTGACGATAGTGATGTTGGTGGTGTTTACAATGACCAGTAGTTGTGGTCATGGTGGTCTTATCACATTTGAATCGAATTTAAGTTAGCAAAATTTATAAAAGGTGTCCATTTTAACTCACATTTTTGACAGGATCGGCTTAACTTAATGAACTTGAGTTGATTGTTTAATAGGCCTAAATTGACACATTTCATAACTTCATTAATTTGAGTTCAACCAAATAAATAGTATACAATTATTTTCTTTTACTTAAATCAACCTATTTCATGAATAACGAGTCATGATCAAGTTAAACGTTATTTTATGTTTCTAAGTAGCTCTTTGACTTAGAAAGGGTATGGTAAGTTGATGAATCTTGCACAAAACTTTAGTGAAAGAAAAAGTGGGATGCAAGCGTGCAAGTGACTTTTATTGGCACCCCCTCCCGTCTAAAAGGGATCATACCCACCGACCCACTAACCCACAAAAAAAAGCTCATTAATTTTCATATTTTAATTTTATTACTTTATAACAAACCAATTAATAATAATAATTAAACATCTCTTTCGAATTAGCCAAAGAATACTACAATACAATAGACCCTTATTCTGTTCTTTCCTTCTGTCATCACTTGATGAAAACAGCAGGCAACTTCAATTGGAATTTTGACATGTAATTGTCTAACTATAGAAAATAGGGGCAAAAGGTCCCACACCCAGATGATCAAAATTGATGAATTTCAACACCCATTCGCCCAATTTGATGGAAGAAGGTACACCATAGGTTTGCAACATATGATATGAACATCTTTTGTTATGATTAATAGTTTGATTTTGTGGTCGAACTGTTCACAGAATCTTTAGTCTTTAGTCTGCCCCCCTTTTGCTTGGCGTAGGTCTCAAGTTGCTCCAATCATTGTCTTGTTCTTTACTCAGATTTTTCTCTTTCTTTCCACTGGAATCTTCCACTGGAAATTCTTCAAGATCGTCTTTTTATTCTTCTGTGATGTTTTCAACAGGTGTTCATCAAATTCTCCAATAATTGGAATGTGGGTGCCCACAAATCTTGATTTGTAGTCTTGTTGTTTGATCTGTTTGGTGATTATGTGTGTAATTGAAGTGGGTTGTTTGAATGATCTATGGATTCATCAAGTTTCATGGTTTCTGCAACTTCTTTGAGTTCTTGAAGGTTAGTTGCAGATTGTCTCTTTTGATTGTGAATACCCGACAAAGTCTGTCTGGATGATGATTATTTTATGTTTTTATTCAATTTTTGTTTTGTTTATATTATAGATTCGGTTGGTGGAAGTTGAAATCAATCATGCTATTCATCATACAAAGTTTTTATCTTTTTCAATATCTATGATCCATTTGCCTGAAAATATAATTTTCAATTGGGAATTGAGGTGTATGCATTGCTGTGATTGAGGTGTCCCAAGTTTTCATGTAATTGTTTAAGCTTTTTGGAATTTATTTCTTGTTTAGAATTTAGATTTGCAATTTATCAATTCAAACCATGAATATCGATTGAATTTGCCAAACGGGTCAATCAAGATTGTTAATTTCATATGTAGAAAAAGATTCAAAAGAGTCATGGGTTGGCTAACCAAGATTCTTAAAGGGTTCAGCTCAAGCAATAAATCCTCAGGAAAACACCATAGGAGGTATGAAAACGGTGGAATCTGGGAGTGTCCTCCAACTACAGCGGTAATCAGCTGTGTATCTTCTCTAGAATAATTTGTTTGATTTCATTGGATTAATATCAATGTTGATTGCCTGTTATGTGCGCGTAGGACACATTATCAGACTTCGATAGTGAAGAAATTGATCGCGCGATTGCACTTTCCCTTTTAGAAGAAGACGCCAAAAGTATTGTTTCCACCGTAAAAGAAGAAGAAGAAGAAGATGATGATGATGATAACAGTCATGATGCTAACAATGATGAGGATGTTGATGAAGATGATAAGAATGATGATGATGATGATGAACATTCGCTTTCATCTGTAGAAGAAGATGATCAAAAACAAACAATTTCCTCTCCAGAAGACGACGAAACAGAATCAAGTTACCTATCAGAAGAAGACAACAAGGGAAAAAAACCAATCGGTGAGTAGAAATGTGTTAGCTTTCAATCATTTAGAAAAGAATAAAGAATTTAAGGATTCTAATGCTGTTTTGAGTATTAATTTCTGCAGATCATGAAGATAATATAGAAGAAGATGAACAGCTTGCCAAAGCTCTTCAAGAAAGTATGAATGTACCTTCACCGCCACGAGACAATTATGGGAGTGTATATGCACCTGTGCCATACTTATATCCTGGTGGATACAGGTTTATAATTTAACAATTATTCATGCTTTATATATCAAATATGTTAAGTAACAGGATTTTTTCAATTGCAGGATATGTGTTGGTTGCAATGCAGAAATCGGGCATGGGAGATATCTAACTTGCATAGGAGGACTATGGCATCCCGAATGTTTCCGCTGCTACTCGTGCAATTTACCAATTTCTGATCATGAGGTCAACTCGACTCTAGAGATTTTTAAACAAGAATTTGATCAAAAGAATGAATACCAACAAATTATTTATGTTCTTTGTGTCTGTAGTTCTCCATGTTTGAAAACCGCCAGTTTCACAAATCGTGCTATAAAGAACACCATCACCCGAGATGTGATGTCTGCAAGAACTTTGTAAGTTTACCTTAAAATCTTCAAATTATCATTCAATTATTTTAGGGGTGAAGTCAATCATGTTACGTTGAACTTGAACCCGTCACATATATTTATTTGTGTCGAATACATGCACACTAGCGCAGATTTACTTATAATCGAGTAACAAAACACGACCTATTTAACCCCTTCATATAAACAAGTCAAACAGGTTAATGGGTTGGTGGGTCTTAATCAAGTTGTAAATGTGTTAAAGGGGTTGACATGTTTAATTAAAAGAATAGGTAAACCCAACATGATCTTTTATAGTTTTATGTCCAATTGGTGTTTAGGGTCATGTCAAGAATTGCCACTCCTAATTATAATGTGAAGGAATTAAAATTGTTGTTTTCACAATGTGTAGATTCCGACAAATGCAGCTGGTTTGATCGAATACAGGGCACATCCTTTTTGGCAACAGAAATACTGCCCATCACACGAGCTTGACGGGACCCCACGATGCTGCAGTTGTGAACGAATGGAAGCACGAGACACCAAGTATTTGTTACTTGATGATGGTAGGAAGTTATGTCTAGAGTGCCTCGACTCTGCAATTATGGATACTCATGAATGCCAACCACTGTACCTTGAAATTCAAGACTTTTATGAAGGATTACTCATGAAAATTGAGCAACAAGTACCATTGTTGTTGGTTGAGAGACAAGCTCTAAATGAAGCCATGGAAGGCGAAAAAAATGTGAGTAAATTCCTGAAACTAAATAATTTGAGTTTAAAGTTTTAATGTTGATCTTTATATTGAATTATTGTATGATGGCATGGTCATGGTCATAATCAGGGTCAGGGTCATAATCACATGCCAGAAACTAGAGGACTTTGCTTATCAGAAGAACAAACCATCAGCACTGTATGAATGTTTACTATAAAACTGAATTGTTTATTTTAGAATTTTTATTCCTTTGTGTTTAAGTTTTGAGTTATATGTAAATGTCAGATAACGAGGCCACCGAGGGTTGGGGCTGGGCGGATAATGGACATGTTTACAGAGCCGTATAAACTGGTTCGTCGATGTGAAGTGACAGCTATTCTTATCTTATATAGCCTCCCTAGGTTATTGACCGGCTCAATACTGGCTCATGAAATGATGCATGCGTGGCTCCGGCTTAAAGGTTTGACTCTTCTGTTTTTTCGTGTTCACTTTATTGATATAAACTTAAAAGTGGCGATATGGTTGGGTCAGGCATGTTGGGGAACTAGTGAAAGCGGGTTCAGGTTGACCCACAAACACAAATTTTTTTTTTATTTTTGAATTTTTGGTAAATAATTAATTTTGTTGAGTATAATAAACTTTAGATGATTTTTAACTTGACCCGTTCCTCTTTTAGCGAAAAATTTTCTATTATTTTAACCCTTTTGAAATAAAACACAACCCACAACCTAGTTCAACCCGTTTACAAGTAAACGGGTTGAAAGCGTTACCTCTGCTCATAGTCAAAGTTTTCTTTTTTGGTTTTGTTCTAATCAAGCTATGAATATAAAACAAACAGGATACTCTAATCTTCCACCTAATGTTGAAGAAGGGATCTGTCAAGTGTTGGCTCACATGTGGTTGGATTCAGAAATCATGGCTGGTGCCGGTAATACACACGTTGCTTCCACGTCATCATCCTCTTCATCTGCGCCCGCTGCTGCGTCATCAAAAAAGGGAAAAAGATCTGATTTTGAGAAGCAACTTGGTGAATTTTTCAAACACCAGATTGAATCAGATGCATCTGCAGCTTATGGAGACGGGTTCAGAGAGGGCGAGCGATCTGTGCTCAAATACGGCCTCAGAAGCACTCTTGACCATATTCGACTTACAGGAAGATTTCCTTTATAGATTAAAGCGCAAAGAGATATTCACATTTGGAATTACAGAATTGTTCATAAACATATATATTTGTATAGGAAAAGAGAAATAAATATGGGAAAACATGTGTTGTTTCTTCAAGACCTCAACGACATGATGCATTCTCTTTATATTGTTTTACAAACAAGGTTAATATATGCTGCTTCATAATGAATGTAAAGTGGATGTTTAATTACTTTAATACACGGCAAAAACTGGCAAACTAAAACTTTTTATATACTTGTTTTGTTATTGTTGAATTATTATGTTCGACTTAAGATTTATAACTTGTAAAACATTACTTAAAGAATCTAATTAATTTATTATCTACATATATATAGAAGAATTTATACAAGAATTTCATACTGACATGTCAAATTTTTTTGCCAAAGTATGCAGTTATGAACTTCTGTTGCTAAAAATGGTATGTTTATGACATTAAATGGCTATAAATTGGAAAATATGTGCGTTAAATGGTTAAAATTTGCATATTTTGGCAAGAAAATGATAATTATGCCACCTTACAGGTTTAAAAAATGCAGTGCATATATATAAGTAAAAAGTGGATGGTATATTGTATTTTCTTGCAGTTTGCTTTAAAAGTGTACATATATCTTAAAAAGAAGCTAAGTTCAACTGCATACTTCATAAGCAAAAAGGACATGACTATTCTACATCCCCAACAAATGTAGAACCATTATAGAGTGCAATTACAAATTATTATATGAACACATAATCATCAAGATGATGTCAGCCATAAGCAAGAACTAATATTGTAAAACTCGAACAAAGGGACATCAATTTACAAGATCATTATGAGCGCCCAAAAAATTATAAACATTAGAATAAACGTCTTCAGAAGGTTATTCTCTTGACGTCCTCGCCTCGAATGAAAAATCTCATGACCATGATGACCTCCGTGAAACCTAGTTGGAAATCTTGGCCCGTAAGCATGTCGTGGGCCATACTGTAATGGGTATTGGAATCCATGAACATTCATATCAAGCAAAGATGGGAATAAGCCGCTAATACCAGTAGAAACTGCAAAGTTACCAAATCTTGCCGAAGCCATGGGCGCAAATCCTCCAAACCCGAAATTTAGGAAGTTGTTAGTGTCAGGAGCAGGGGCTGTTGCGGGTCTTTGTCCAGCTGGCCTGTGTGGGATTTCAACGCCAGGAATGGGTTTGGACCTCGGGTCCGTTTGTGTTTTTCCCCTGCCATACAGAGGGATCAATTTCTCCTCTTGTATAAGGGCCTTACAAACAGGACATTCTTGTGACTGGGAATGAATGTGTAGCCATTTGTAAAGACATGGCCAGCAGAAGAGATGCCCGCATAGCGTGACAATAGGGTCTTCTGCTAGTTCAAAGCAGATATTGCACTCAAAATCCCCAGCATCGTTGCTACCACTGTCCCTCTGCGAAGAACTTTCTTGAGGCCTCATCGTTGATTCGCCAATATTACTCGTCATCTTTTATATAAAAATAAGCCAAGTACCCCTGGTTTTAACACACAAACAAAAAAGAACAGCCAACGAGATTCTATAAGTCTTTTCTCGTACAAAAAAGAGATGAAAAATCACACCTTTTTATATAAAAAACAAAGGCTACCATTAAAGAAAACTTACATTTGTGATTGCATAAAAAGGAAAACGTAAAAACATGTAATTACCGTCTATCTCAATTTGGACTAGTCTGATAAAACCATGTAAACATATTACCCTAATAGCATTTAGTTGATAGCAAGCATTTGCTTTACATGTCTAACTATATTTCGAGATCTCTGAATCTTAGTATCCATGAATCATGCCCCTATATCTCCTGATGACTTGGCCACTTCACCATATTAATCAGAGCAGAAAGGTTCATATATAGATATCTTTCTAGCTAACAGAAATACATAAATCAAAACAGCCTAAGGCATTATATTCAAGGTAAAATGTCATAACTACAATCTGTTTCTGCACCTATTACAAGATCAATATCAGAAGACACCTTATGTGGCCATAGAACAAAATGTACTCCCTCTCCAATTCACATATAATCCCAAATTCCCTTACCTATTCTCAAACAAATCAGACATAAATTGAAGAACAGATGAATTGATGATATGAATTTCACTTTTCATGTTAAATTTAAGAACAGAAGTCATCAATTTCTGATGAACTGTAGGGGTTACGGAATCTTATTAGATAATCCAGAACAAGCAACAACTGATTCCCAAATGAGAATTCAAATCGAGATCAACACAAACAGGAGCTTAAGATTGAATTAACGATCCGACCCGATTAAATTGAAGCTCGCATGCTTACGAATTCAATAACAAGTTGACTAATATGTATCGTGGATCATGAAGAACAGCAAAGGAAGTCAAAATTTAACAACGGAATCATGTGAGATAGAAGATCAAAGGGAGTATGATGAGACGAAAGAAGTGATGAGTTACGTACCTGTGCAGAGTGATTAGGGTTTGTGATTGTTGAGGGAGTCAACACAAAATGACAGAGTATTTGGGATTCGATTGCGTTTGTGAATTGTAATCATGCTGCTTTGCTTGGTTGAAACTTCTAGCACCCGACCCGACCCGACCCGAATGTTTTTGCTGTATATGGGTCATTGTACTTTGTAGAATTGTAGCCTTCTAGGAATGGTTTTTTTTTTCTTTTCTTTTTTGATTTGGTGTTAGTTCTGAAAAATGAGATTCTTTTTGGTAGTATTTGTGGCACCTTATATATTAGGAAGGGTGTGAGACACGACAGCTGATGTGTTATTAGAGCTTCTGGATGTTTAGTTTCGTAGGCTTGACTAGCGGTACCTAATGGGTCAACTAACACTACTAATACCTCACTTAACACCACTAACATTGTTGCTCCATATTGTGTTCCGCTAGTTTGAGTAGCGGATGCAAATGTAACCGCTAGTGACATGGTACGAAAAAAAAGATAGAAAGGTCACATCTGTGGTCACCGTTGACATCCGCTGGTCAAACTAACAAAATACAACATAGGGTAATGGTGTTAGTTGACCGGTTAGGTACCGGTAGTCAAACCTTCAGAACAGGACATCCGCTAGTCCTAACAACGAATCAAGTGCCATGTCACACACGCTACTTGACATATATTGACCCTAGTTGCCACGCATGCAAGTTTCACTAGTTGGACTAGCTGAACACCAAAAAACCACAAATATTGCAAATATACCAAAAACCATCTCCTTTTTCAAAACAACGGCAAATAAAATAATTCGCCTTCCAGGGGTGTCCCAAATTTTCCACATCATAATAAATTAATAACCATTTGTTAATTGACGATTTTATTTTAAAATACGTTTAGCGAAATCAGTTTAATAAAAAATACCAAAATTCATGTACTAAAGCTATGTTTAAGAGTGAGTTTTAAGTGTTGGTATACTATATTGATAAATAACTCCTTGTACGTAGATCAAAATACAAATTTGAGATACAAAATACAAAACAAAACAAAATCAAGTTAATAAAAATATGACTTTAACATAAATATATTTAGTTGTTTTGACTCAAATTATGAATGTTATTGAACACTATTACACCAACTATTTATTATACTATTGTAGGTCACTTGAAGGAAAAGAAATTAATTAAAAGACTTCATACTATGAACTTATGAAGTGCAATGAGTCAAAAGTCAAAACGAAAAGGTCACGTGATAGCTACACATTGCAAATATGAGATGGGCTAAAGGCCCATAAGAAGGAAAAAAGTCGCAGATTAAGAAAGATTTAAAAGGACTTCGCAAGTGGGTTTTGAAAAAAAAAAAAAAAAGAAAAAGAATTCGCACGATCATTGACCGCAGAAAGGTCTCAAGCGACATTAATCTCAGTTTAACAAATGTTTACTGACGCTGTCAATTTTTAAATTATTTCCGTACAACAAACACTAATTGAAACTTAAAACCGTTAGTTTGTTGATGACGTGGCATGTTGCTATTCTAATAAAAGAATAACTAAGTGTGACACGTGTCACCACCATATTTATTTTCAACAAAATTTTTCCGCTTCTTTCTACTATTAATGACTACATTAATTACTAATAATTTTATTTAATTGTTTTTTGATTTAAAAATAGTTTTTTAATAAATTAAGTAAGAAATCTTTTTATTAATGTTATTTTAAAGAATCAAACTTTTATAAAAAGAAATTTTTCTAAAACATCAAACTTTTTAAATACGAAATATTTTAAACTGATATTTTTAAAAAGTAAAAATTTTATATACAAAAAAAATTAAAATTGAGAGTTATAATAAGAAAATCTTTGAAAATGATATTTTTTAAAACGGTTTATTTTGAAATAAAAATATTTAAATTATTTTTGAAAAAACAAAAAAACTTAAAAACAAAAGTCCTTACTCATATGTAATTACAATTGTATCTTATCTTAAAATATTATTTTATAATTAATAATTTATATTTTATTTAATATTTATTTATTCAACCCGTGTAATATACGGGTTTACTAAAGCTAGTACATAATAAAGCTGGTGAACATCTCTCTTGAAAAATCAATTGAAGACCTAAACTCCCTAATCTCCTTAAAAGACATCGACCTGATGCTCGATTGAGTGCATCCAATCAGTAGGTACAATTCATTAGACTATTTATTAAGTCCCCTAGCCTTGGTAGTAGTTGAAGGTGAGAACGTTATTTTTAGCCCTGGCCTGGGCAGTATTTGAAAGTGAGAACAAGGATTACGATACTTTGTGAGAAAACCTGCAAAACCAATAGGCATTAGGCCATTGAGTGACATAAACTTGAACATAATACAATAAATTAAAGCCTCTTTTGAATGTTAAAATTTTGCTAGAATTCAATAACTAAAAACCAAAAAGCTTCAATAGACTATCAGATAAGTCTGGAAAATTAAAAATAGAAAGTGTTTTTCCGGATGAAGTGTACAATATTATTACACAAGAAGGAATGTTTCGGATGGAATTATTCATGCTGGGGATGGAATGATCACGGAAGCATGAAATTATCATGTAGGAGGTATTTATGTGTGATAATCTTATCTCCCCGTGATAATTTCATGCAAGTGTAATTATTCTTGGCTTCTTGCGTGATTATTATTTCTTATCGCGTGGTAATTCAACCCCTTCATTTTGTACGCTTTGCAAGCGAAACCTACTTTATATTATAATTTTTCCTACATAAGTCTACCTAAAGTTAGGTGCTAATATTCCTCATCAATTTCATCCACAAATAATATTATATCTCCTAAGGATGTAGTTTTATTATCCGAAAATCTAATTGCTATATATTGTGATGAAAGATATTTTTCCAGTTGAATACAAAGAATGAGGCCTCTTTTGCATGATTAGAAGAAGCTTAATGTATAAATTAAGATTCAATCATGTCGTATTATGACATGCATAGTAATAAAGGAACATGAGAAATTTTTTTTAGTTTTTAAGGATCATATCATAGATTAAAAAGAGCTAAGAGTAAAAAACTAACATATCATATCAAGAATTGATTTTTTAATTCATAAAGCAACTTGCTCAAACACACTCTAAGCAGGGAGCGAGGTAGAAAAAAGCACAAACGATTTTTTTTTATATAATTCATTTTTGTTTTTTAATGGGTTTTAAATTGTTTGTGTATGTGATTGATTAATTATAAGAGTCAAATGGTTTAACCTAAATTGGTCAATTGAATAGAATTTTTTTTAAACATATATAATGTATATAATATTTTTTATTTATTTATTAATATTTAGGCCCATCGAGAGACTTGGCCTAAGTGGTTGCAACTTCCGCCTCTTCCTTGGGCGGCCCCTACCTCTAAGTATACTCTCTAGTCATACTTTTTTTTAAATATAAGACTTGAACTCTTAACCATACAAGAAAAAACATTTTAATTATACACCTTGGTAATGTTAAACCAACTTTTTAGTGTCACTCATGCATAATAGTATTTGCTTATGTACCACATTCGGATAATATAGCTACTCTGTTAACATAAGAAATAACAACAATAGCTATATATATGCTAAAGCAATTTGGGATTACTAAAGTAAATGAAAAATATTCAAAGATAAACAACAAAACTTTCGGAGTTTGCATGAGAGAAGCCGCGATTAAAAAGTAAAAACCCAGGTTCACATTTTCAAGAAAACAATCATTATTATATATATTAAAGACCAACGTCGGTGCCACGATGATTTTTAGAGTTCTCTGATTTGACCACTGTTTTTTTCAACCAGGTCACTTCTCATCCTTCATTTCCTTTTCTGCCTCATAAAGTAGAAGCATATAAGCCATGGGTACCAATGCAGAGGCCATGGCCCATGGGTACAAGCTGAAGTCGCCCTGCTTTCTTTCTTTTTTATTTCGGTCATTTCAGATCATCCACGTACTATTTTCTCCAACCGAAGCTGCGATGGTTAGTTGGTTATGCTATGAATGGGTTAGTGAAAGGAGGAGGAGAAGATGAGAGAGAGAGAGAGAGAGAGAGAGGGAGAGAGACGATGGTTGGAGGTGAAAGCTAAAGGGGTGTGGGTTCCCGCCGATGTGGTTGGTTTGTACGGTTCTGACGGAATGAGGTTGCGAGAAGATGAAGGCCGGAGAGAAACTATAGATGGTATGAAATTGAAGAACTAATTTTAATATTGAAAATGATGAAGATGATGGTAGTGTACATAGATCATAAAAGATATTTAAATTAAAGAAGCCAGAAAAAAAAGAAAAGATAAGGTATGAATGTATGATGGGAATTTTCTGGAGTGTTCATTTAAAGCACATACTTTATGAGAAATACAAATCTAAATACAAACAAAAGATCGAAAAAGAACTAAATTAAAATTTGTTATTTTTCTTAACGGATAACGAATAATTTTTAAGTCCGGTTATCCGGGTAAACCCATTCGCGAAAGGAGATATATATTAAAAAGCAATTTCACTGCTAAAGTGAGGTTTGCTTTTTAATATATTGGCCACACAATTATGTAAAATGCATTTAGAAGTTTGTGTTTTTATATATTGACCACATATTTTTATAAAATGTATTTAAAACCCAAATTCTAATTAGGATTAACAACAAAGTTTTATATTTTTACTTTTTGACACAAAAGTTTATTTTTTTTGTTTTTCGGTTCAAACATTAGAATCGGTATTTGATATTATCGGAACCGGTATCGGTATACGCTTTTGTGGTTTCCGATAAGCCAACCCGACAACGAAGAAAGTCACGGTAGGGTAAGACAAAGGAAAACAACCAAACTTCCGTACGCGTAATGCAGGTGAAGTTTGCTTTTTGATCACAAACGTTTATTTTTTTGTGTTTTTGACGTCAAACATTAGTATCGGTATTCTGTATTTAATCGAACTGGTATTGGTATACGCTTTTGTGGTTTCCGATGAGCCAACCCGACAACGAAGAAAGTCACGGTCACGTAAGACAGAGAAAAACAACCAAACTCCCGCGCGCGTAGCGCGGGTTAAAACACTAGTTACCTTTAAAAGTCATTTATAAAATTAATTTTTTCTATCTTATTAAAAGTGTAAGGAAGAAATTCAAGAAGTAGACAGCAACCGACACAATATTAGCGTACAAAATTAACAACAACAACATGTGACTAGAACATGGCCTCTTCTCTTTCTTAATTTGTTGCGTTTTCATCTACTTGACACCAATCTAATCACCACCTGCTTTCTCCTTATTATAGTTTCATTAAAGTGGTGACACCAAAACGACCTTGACCTAGCCTATCTAATTGTGTTTCCACTGTATTTATGTTGAAACTTTTTTGTCACTAAATAATTAACTTACTTAGTGGTGTAGTGATCCAGTCTTGTTGCAACAACAATTTCATGATATACATCCAAATAAGTTTAAATCACAGGTGTAAATAAGCTACTCAAAGTCCGAGCTTATCTAAGTGGGACTTGGCTCCTTAAGCTTGCCCTTGAGCTCTAGTTTGGTATCTAGGTAGTTTTTCAAGCCCGAGCTCCGATTAGGTTCGACTAGGTTTTTATTTATCAATTATTTAGTTTATATATATATATATATAGGGGATGGTTCAAATGTAAACCAAGAGAAATTGTGTAAACCAATAAACCAAATCTCCACTTTTGATTTACGAGATCAATGTCTCATATTTGTTTGACTTTTTGTACACGTGTTCCAATAAAAGTACAACTTTTTATTATTTAATTCAAAAAATACGAGTCATTGATTTTCATAAATTAAAGGTGGAGATTTAGTTTATTAGTTTATACAATTTCTCTTAATTTTTATTTGAACCCAATCCTATATATATATAATTATAAAATTTAGATATAACATTATATATTATATAAAATATATAGTTATTTCAATTATAATTTATGATGATGATGATGATGATGATGAAGAGTTAAGAAACTTTTCCTCTAATGGAAAAAAGCAAATCTAGAGCGAGTATTGAATTTAGAGAGTGTATAAATGAGTATAATTGGTTGTTTGATAGCTTTTTAATGATCATTAAGTGGTAATCTCTTAGTGGTCATTAAGATGATACCTCTTAATGCATGGTTCATGCTTCTTATTGGTTAAGAGGTAATTTTAAATATGAATGGTTAAGAATTAGTTACCTCTTAACCATTAAGAGACTATAAAACATTAAAAAAAACCTCTTAATAATCATTAAAAAACTACCAAACAGCCCCTAAGTGTTTTCATACAAAAAATAAAGAATCACACATATATCATCTCAACATTTATAATTGATGTTGGTACTCTCAAAAACCTAATTTAACAAACTACCAAACTATTGTTGACACCTCCTCACCTAATGGTTAATTACTTTCTCATATCAATTATGCTGACGCTACAATGTTCTCAGTGGTCGTTTTTATTGTAACCGTATCCTTTCAAGAAGTCCTTTTCACGTCACTTTTATTTTCAATGGCTAATATGATCCATGTAAGAGTGAAGACATGTCCATGCGTCTTCAAATAGTAGTAGTAGTAGTAATAATAATAATAATAGTAATAATAATAATAATAATAATAATAATAATAATAATAATAATAATAATATAATAATAATAATAATAATAACAACAACAACAACAACAATAATGATAATAATAAGAATAATTATTATAATGATGATGATGATGATAATAATAATAATATGAATAATAATAATAATAATAATAATAATAATAATAATAATAATAATAATAATAATAATAATAATAACAACAACAACAACAACAACAACAACAACAATAACGGTAACAATAACGATAGCGATTACGAAACGATAATTGCTACTGGTGTTGTTGTTGCAATTGTTGTTATTGTTGTTAATGTTGTTGTTATTGTTGTTAATGTTGTTGTTATTGTTATTGCTGTTGTTGTTACTTTTGATGCTATAGTTGCTGCCGTTGTTGATGTTGGTGATGGTGTTTGTGTTTGTGTTGTTGTTGTTGTTGTTGTTGTTTTTGCTGGTGTGTATACATATGTTTTTGATATAAATTATATAGATAGCATACTCATTTAGACTAGCGAGCATAGTCAAACTTGAAAAGTGAAACCCGAGCTTGTTTATTAATCGAGCTGAAAATAAAGGCTCGAGCTCGTTTTAATCTGTTTGAATTCGAGCTTTTTGCAAGACAATCACAAGTAGCACACAGATGGCTTGACTCGTTACACCACTTGTTTGGCCGCATGTAAATGCAGATTAGTTTTACTATATTATTGGTGCTTTATGTAGTTGCCATCATTTGCATCAAGAGTAGGGATTCGGGTTGGATTAAAGATGTGGTATATGTCAATCGTAGAAAACATCTTTTCCACATACTAGGTTTGTCTTCGATGGGGGTATTAAGATTGTGAGGGTACCACTGACAATGAGAACCTATAAATTTTAGATCTGATTTCTAGCATCAACCATGAAACCCTAGAAATCTTAGATGAAACCCTAGAAATCTTAGTACCACCGATGATCAAACCCTAGAAATCTTAGATCTGATTGTGATGATGTTGGGATGAAATCATAAAAATCTAACGGTTGTATGATGGGTTATACGATGGTGGTTAAGAAATGGTGATGGTGGTAGGGTGATAAGGCGGAGTAGTGTTACGGTTATGGTGGTCAAGGATGGTTGCGATTATGGTGGTTGAGTGATAATGCGATTATGGTGATGGTGGTGGCTGTCCTTGTTGGGATGAAACTAGGCGATGGTGATGAGGCGAGAGTGGTGGTATGGTGATAGTGGTTGCAGTGGTTATGGTGATGGGGGTTAGGTCTTCAAGTGAGGGTGGTGGTATGGTAATGGTGGTTGAGGGAGGTTCTAGTGATGGTGGTAAATTGATAAGGCTATGGTTGTGGTTATGGTGATGGTGGTATGAGGTTTGCAGTGGTGATGGTTTTAAGTTACTATGATAATATGTTGGTGGCTGGTAGTGGTCAAAAGATGGTGACGATGGTGGTATGGTGGTGGCTGCTAGTGGTTAAGTCGATGGTGATGGTGGTGGTATGGTGGTAAGGACATTGTGGTTTGACAATTAACTATTAATAATAATTAATATTTTAGGGGTATAGTTTTCATTTTAATAAAAACTAACATCAAAATCTAATGACCATCCATGTGAAGGACCAATGATGTTAATGTTTGACAAACACTCGGAACCAAGAATGTAATATTTCAAATGTTGGGACCAATCCTATAATATTAGCATACCATAGGGACCAACAATATAACCAATTCTAAGTTTCATGTATTCTCTTTTTTAATATTATGTAATGTTTTTCTAATTATTAATGAATGCTAGTTTTTATTTTTATATAATTTATACTTAGAAAGAAATACAAATTAAAAAAAAATGTTGTGGTGTGGCATGGCTTGGTGAAGACATTAAAGGGTGGAAATGAAAATTGTAATGCACTCATATTACGATAAATTGGACTGTGTTGTGTTGTGGTGAAGATATGAAAAATAAGCTAAAAGATAATATTATACATCAAGCTAAAACCCTTGAAGTACAAATGTTTTAATTTATAGACAATTAATAAGAAATAAAAATCATACTATTCATAATGTCAAATTTAAAAAAATTACGACCGAAATTTAAAATTGAAAATTTTTATAGGTAATTTTTGAATAGTAAAAAACATACTATTTTTAGCTTAGTGATCAAAGTTGGGAAATGTGTATATTAATAATAGTAAAATGAAATACAAGTGTCGGTTTTAGAAAGAGGAAGTGTGTTTGTGGCTTTGTGCATTTTTATGGGCAAAAAATTGAACGATGAAAACTGGTGAAAATAATCAAATTAAGTCCTAGTAGGAACAATATTAGTAAAAATGAAAATGACAATATGATACTACAAACTACATATTACGTGTGTTCATATTTTGAAAATAGTGAATTACATAGTTAAATCATAATAAACTTAAATGCTCCGTTTCTATGGTACAAATTGCACTATGGTTCAAAAATATTTATTGATTTTTTACAAATAGAATTTGAAACTTCATTAAATATTTAAACAATAGAAGTCTTAAAACGTATAACTAAACATTTCATAACGAAGTCTAAACTAAGTAGTTCAAATGTTTAAACTACATGTCTACATCCTATGACAAGTCTTCTACTATACCATCATCAAGCTAATTATAAATGCCACTAGTCACTCATGACCCTTACCTTCACTGGTTTAGACATCACTGAAAAACACGATCAATAAAGTTAGTTTACGATGATGACTTCTGGGCTACATATTCCATAACACCATTACATCTCATTTTAAAACTTATATCATCACAAGTTTCCTAACACCGATAATATTTACCTAGGCCACCCTAACAACCACGTGCTACTATTAGGAATACCTCACATATTCCATAAAACACATATCAGTTTCAACTAAACCGCCCTATGGATGATTAAAGTATGCAACAACACAAGAAACAAATAATATACATGACACCATTAGCACACACATGTCTTAAAATACCCATAAACTATGTATGTAATCTTTCACGCCAAGAGTATTGCATGCTAACAACATTCAAAAACATTAACACGTACTATAGCCCAAAATTTCTATGGACTGACACTTGAAAACTCATTTAAACACGTTACAAAAAAGACAATTAACCTTCTACACCTTAATATTTTGCTCAGCAAAAGATAGTCTACATATAGTAATAATATTGTTTCACCATACATCGCACACTGAAATTTGGATCATTTGACCCACACCCTTAGGCTAAATATGGTATTTTAACTTGATACGTTCCTTAGATCACCAATTCACTAGTTAAAATTTTATAATTCTCTATTTACAAAAATGCAATGAATTTATAAAAATTGGCACTTTCTTTATTTTAGTGATACACATCAAATCACTTTTATCCTAGCATTGTGTCTAGTTACTATTTGCTTACTTGATGATTCACTATGAAGGCAATGACACAATAACAAGATGTCTCAATGACGATCTCACTCGTATTGTCGAACACCTTTCTCGATCTGTTCATCTTAATACTCAAAGATATAGTCGAGCTCACCAGCAAACTTGCTTCGATTGCCATAGCCGGACCACCCCTCATCACTGTCAAGTCCACTATAGTCGTAACCACTGATATATGTGAGTAAATATACATATTAATAATAAGTATTATCCCTTGTTTTAAAGCATTTTTGGTTCCAATTTTATTTATTTAAGCCTTGATTTGTGTTATATATAAGTGTTGCAGTGAATCAAGGAAAAAACACAAATTAAGGCATTAAATGAATTTTGATGGAAAACTTAGGGCATAAATAATTAAATTTGCAACAAAAAATGCTTTAAATGTTTTGTAATTCAATATGATTGCATCTTTTGTGTGTAATTTATGATATTTGACAAAGGTTAGTGAATGAATGTTGAATGTTTAGTAAAATTAGAAAAATATGCATCCTTGTGCTTATTTTTAAAAAATCATGGTGTATGTCATGAATCTCTTTTTGTATTGGTTATGGATTAATATTGTAATTGTGGTGGTATAATGTTCATCAATCGAACGATAATTATGGTTTTATCAGTTCAAAGTAAGTCGAGATGGTTGTTATGATTTTATCTTGTTAACTATCCAAAAATTTACGGAACTAGAAAGCCTTGACATGAGTCTTTTTCATCTTTCACATTGATATAATTGTGTCATTTGTTTCTTATGGTCATAATTTTAGGTGGCTATTATATATTTATCATTTTATTTTTTTGAAAAGTTATATGTATAGATACTTTTATTGATGGGGGTTTAAGCTACTTTCATGTATCATATGTAAAAAATAAGCATAAAGATTTGTTAGTTGTTCTAGTTGTTATTGCTATACAAAGTGGAGCGAAGTCTAAGTGGCATCTTTTATTTATTTTGTATCTTCATCTTTGTTTTCTTGCTTTGTTAGTTTAAACTTGCTAATTGTTTTAGTTAATTTTAATATTCACAAATCTAAATTTAATTGACCGGTTAGATAATGATAACAATTTAGCATTGGGAGCTATTGTTCTTCCGGATTGATAGTCGGTTCTTGCTTAAAACTATACTATTAGATATAGGTGCGCTTGCCTAGTATGCGTGTTATTAATCTAAAGGTGATAATCATTCCTATTATCAAAACACATTGTTTGACTTCATATAAAAATACATATAAATAACACGGATCAACCACCACTATAACAGCCTTTCATGGCCCGACCGTCATCGCTACTTGTCTCATTGCAACCATACATTGCCGCTTTCTTCTACTACTGTTCGTTGTGGCTATCACCCATCATTGTCGATCGATTGGTCGTTGTTGAGTGCTAGTATCATTGCCGTTGGTGAACAGCTCTTCATCACCGATCGATCATCATTTTTGAATTGTGAGCGACCATCATTACTTGTCACCAATTGTGTTGACTAACCACGATCTAGCTATTATTGACCTTGAAGTCACAAGTGATGAGTCAAACGATACCACCATGCTGCAACCTGCTTTCACTCTCAACCAATTGCTATCACACGCACACATCAAAGCCGATCCCCTATATAACAAGACGAAAACTAACACATAAAACACATGCAGCTGCGCCGTATGCGCAGAAACGTTTTATATTTGACATGACCTCATACTGACACAAAAACCCAAAAATTTAAAAATCTAAAAGAGTTAAAGTGGTATTTTACAAACTTTTTCAAACGTGTTAAGATGTAAAGGAGTTACCGTTTAAAACGTTTAATAAACAACCAATAAACAAATTATGAATTCATTATCATTATTTAAATATTATTATTATTTTATCATTATTTAAATATTAATATTATTTTATCATTATTACTGTTGAATCACAGCTTTAGTTAACATGTATATAATTTTTGGGTGGTACACATACATGAGTAATTTGTCAATAAAGGTAAAATGTGCTTATTTTATGTAATAAATGCATGTAGCCTAACCCTAGATGGATGATTTTTTTATAAGCATAAACCTTTGGTTTTGACCATTGACCAGTAAAAAGAGAAAAAATCTGATGGTTTCTTACTAGATTTCCCTGTTTATCCATCATGAATTGACGTTTGTTTTTGTCTGTTTCCTTCTATTACAATTTCTTTTTCATACCATTTTTTTAGAAACAAAGTGCTCATTTTCAGGAAGTTACTAGGTTAAGGGTATGCCCTAAAAGATGAATAATACTGTTGCTTAAGTTAAACTGTGAGGATTCTTTAATTTGCACAAAAGTATCAAGATTTGTGGCTCTGAAGAAGATGAGCGCATAATGCAGATGTATTCATTTGGAATACAAAAGGGTGCTTTGATCCATAGGTTTTACTTCAATTGGATGAATGTTTAGTTGAAGATCAAGTTAATTTGTAAATTCTGTGACTTCATATTTGTTTCAGAATATGCATAGTTCCTCAAACCCTTCTCCTTCATCCATCCATGGCCTCCTTCCTCCTTCTGGTATTGTGTTTGATCCAGAACAAGAAGGTGTTTACTTCTACCACCACCCATTTGTTTCTAGAGAATATTATTCTTTTGATCATGCTTCACCTCCTCCACCAGTTAAAGATTCAGGGTTACAAAACTGCGATAATCGTAGCAGTAACCCGAATCTTTCTGGTGCAGATATTTCTCCCTGCAACAAAAGAGTTGCGGGTTCGAAGAAAGATCGCCATAGTAAGATCTTCACAGCTCGCGGTCCTAGAGATCGGAGGGTGAGATTGTCCATTGAAATTTCAAAGAAGTTTTTTGGTCTTCAAGATTTGCTAGGGTTTGATACAGCAAGCAAAACCCTTGATTGGCTCTTTACGAAATCGAAGAATGCTATAAGAGATTTGGTTGAAGAGATGAAGCACACTTCATCTTCAACTCTTTCTGATCAATGTGAAGAAGCTTTCATGGAGAAAGGAGATTATATTGATAAAAAGGTAAAAAATAAGAAGCGTGTTAATCGCGATAAAACGATGAAAACAACAAGAAAAAAGAGATCTGGATTACATGTGAATCTTTCAGCTAGAAAGCAGTTAAGGGCAGAGGCAAGATCTAGAGCTAGAGAACGAACAATCGAAAAGTTGCGGATTAAAAAGCTCAATAAGGATGTGCAGGATGTTCTTGGTGATTATAATTACTGCTATCTTGAATCAAGCAGTGGGAATCAGTTTCAATCACAGAGTAATCATGAAGTCCAGATTGGTGAATCGTTGATCGAATTAGAGCTTCAGAAGCAATACTCTTTGTTGTATGATTCACAGCAAGAATATGTTAACTCAAATGATTCAAGCTCTCAGTTTAAGAACAGTACCCTATGAATTTACAGCGGTACATGATCCATGGATCTAGATCCTCTAGAGGTACAATATTTTGATACAAATTCACATAATTTGCTAATCATTTTATCTGTTAGTTGATCTGTAAAAATAAATATGTAGCAGGATTAAATCATACAGGAGATACTATTATCTTGATTACCAGCAGCCAGCTACAGTGACCAGTGCATACTGTTAGGTTGTAAGGCCATGATTGTTGTTAAAAGTCGTCAATTAATCCATCAGCTGATCACTATAATCGTTTAATTGTATCTTCGCGTGTTTGTAACCTTTCATAAAATCGACGTATATGTACATATAACACTTGTGAAGTGAACTTTTGAGAAATTCTTCCATTCTTTGTTTCTGACCATCTCTTTTGGATGTTGTTGTAGATAAAGAGAAAGTGCAGCATCAAACTAGTTATTATATATACTAAGTGTATATATATATATATGCTTGATGTATTTTATTTAGTGCCCTAAATTATTTTCTTGGAGATTTTTGGCTACTTTAGCAAACTTCTTGCTTGAACATTTTAAATCCTATGATGCACGTTTTATAATATTCTACCCAAACAAGTACCGTACGTATCTATATTATTAATGTGCCGATATCATGTGTTTTGGATATGAGTAAGAAATATATCCCTAAGCTGCTCTAGCCAGTAACTAGTGCCACATCCCAAAGATTTTAAAACAAGTCGATTCAGCTTCATCAAGTTTAATACATGAAATATTCCACAACGTACTCGTATATGATCGTGTGACGAATTATGTCATAAACTTCATTATGTTGGAATATTTATTGCAAAGTTTTCAGTGAGTTTTCTTTGTTTTCCTAAGGAAAAAAAAATAAACTTTCTTTCTCTTTAGAATGTAAAAAATAAAAATTGTTCTTCAGCAAAAACACAAGGTTGAGGAACAGAAGTAAACCTACAACAATGAAACATTAATTTACTCTTTCTATGTATGTACATTGCATTCGTCTTAGATGGGAAGAATTTAATTTGTATGAACGTGTCAAACTTACCCAATTTTAATACTTTTTTTCTCAAATCTTTTGTCATAAAGTATTCTATAGCAATTAGAAGCCAAAATTAGGTGTTTTAATGATAATATATAGTAAGTAATTAAACAAAAAACATCTTATAAATATATAAATTTAAGTTGCACCCTGATGAACAGTGGAGGAATAATTTATTTGCCAGAATGCATGCATTATGTACAATTACAGCCTTTGAAATTTGAACGCTGAGCTTCCTCTGGGTA
Source organism: Flaveria robusta (assembly GCA_025506415.1). Classification (NCBI taxonomy): domain Eukaryota; kingdom Viridiplantae; phylum Streptophyta; class Magnoliopsida; order Asterales; family Asteraceae; genus Flaveria; species Flaveria robusta. Next base: position 16,033,597 of record CM046469.1, on the reverse strand, counting down.
TTAGGTACTGACACTTAGGTTCAATCTTTTCTTGTAATTTTTTTCTATATTATTAAATCTGTTAAAATGACATCTAGAGAAAAAAAAAATTTCTACTCAAATTAATTTGCCCTCGATGCATAGGCAAATTTTAAGTTTGTTTTACTTTTTAGGTGAGTACTATAAACCTCATTTATGGATGTGTTTAAGGTATGTACTCGATCAGCTCGTGGCAGGTAACTAAAGGACATCCTTAATATACGCATGTACGATATGTTTTTCATCTAAGCGTCATCCGTAAATATGGTTTACGCATCACCTAGAAACGAAAAGAAACTCAAAATTTGCATAGAAATCATGCATGGTGGGCAAAATCATTAATCTAGAAAAAATAAAATTCTATAGACGTACATAGTTCATCCGAGTAAATGTATTGTAAGCATATGCCTTTGGTGATCCGCATATATGCATAGTTCATAAATGGGAAACTCTATATGAGTTATTCTTTTGACTAAGAAACTAAGTATGCATGAATTGAATATGAAGACGGTGATGGTGCAAATACATTCCGTGATTTGAAACTCGAGTCGGTATGCTAATGGTATATTATGGTTTTGTGATGTGTTAGCATTTTGTTGGAAATGTATAGCAATTTTTGAAGCAATAATTTTTTCTCTTGAAAATTGAGTGTAGAAATTTGGTCATGTATCTATAATATTCTATGCATGTAAGATTATGTACTTCACATCTATGGAGGTGCTAGAAGCTCACATCTATATGGATCGGAGGTGCTAGAAGCCATTGGGTAATTCTGAAGATAAGGTACTAAATTATGTTAATAGTGTTAATTGGCAACATAGAAGTGGTCAATAACCAAATATATCAACAAATGACATTGGAAATAATAAAAGAAGAAAGTGGAAAAACCCGCGTAGATAACTGTCATATGATAGATATTATTGTTGGTGTTAACTGACATAAGCATATGTATATATATAGATGTAATGTGTCATTGTATGTTAATCGACATATGTATGTTTCCCTCCAAATTGTTTACTCCATGTTCTTATAATCGTATGACGAAATCTAGTGTAGGTTGGTCGATTCACAACAGAAAACCCTATACCTTTTTTCCATCAGAGTCAACATCATTGTCACAGGTAGCTATTATATATGCATAAAAATAGGTTGGATTCTACAATAAAATGGCTCCTATGGTCATGCTTCAGAAAACAAATGATTAAACTCTCAATAACATCAGTGGCATCTCAACACAAGAAGTTAGGAACTAAAATAAGCATGTGATAGAAAGAGAGGGATGTGAAGGTTGATGGAACGAGCTGTATCAAAAGGTATATATAAGAAGAATATAGACGTATATGTACACGCATATATGTATATGTGTATATTACATATTACATATATATAAATATACAACTACTATATATACATGACACCTATTTTCATACATCACCTATTTCATGTAACAAAACATTTTTTTAACGGCTAATTAGATAATGACGGGTCATTGACCCACCCGATTATCTCCATTACTCAAGTATGAAATCTGAAACCATCATCAGGAAGGAACTCATATTAATTGAGAAAACCCTAAGCCCACCTGAAACCCCCTATTATTTTTGTCATAAGCTAGTGAGACTTGAATCTAAAAACTCCATTTATTTTCATGAGATCTTGTGATATCTCATCTTAACCACATAAGTTAAGAATCATTGGGTTCTCACAAAAGATCTAAAACGCATAAACATTTAAAAAACCTTCATGTATCCCTTTTTAATTAGATTTATTTATAAACAACTCGTATTTTATACAATTACCGCTAGTAGCTTATTTATTGATCAATACCCCTTCATGACTTCTTGATGGCGCGCACCCACCACTCGATTCTAGTATCTAGGATCGTTTGTACAGAGATCTAGAGGATATATATAGATAGTGATGTAGCACATCGATTTCAGGTAGAATGGTGTAGGTGGAGGGAGGCCTCTGGGTTATGCGCGACAAGTTTCTCCCAACAAAACTAAAGGAGAAAATGAATATAGTTGCAATTTGACTGGCTACTTTATATGAAAGCAAGTCTCGGCCAATAAGAAGACATGCACACAAGATGAAGGAATAGAAATGAGAATGCTGAGATGAATGTATAGACATACAGAGTTAGAGTGGATAAGAAATGAGGTTTCAGGAAAATGCTAAGAGTGGCTAGTATATCGGTTAATATAAGGGATAAGAGATTAAGGGGCTGTTTGATATAAGCTGACCCGGTCCAGTTAGAGCTGACTGCTGACCAGGTAAGTGGTCAGGCTGTTTGATTTTTCTTTCTCACATTCTGACCGAGTCTTTTGCTTCTAACCCACCCTTTCTCTTCTTCTGAACCGGTCTGAATTTTTGATACTTCTGATCCGGTCCGGTCCATACAAAACATTCAAACAGCCCTAAGTTGGTTTAGACATGTGAAAGAGGTGGCGGGTTCATGATAACCAAAGTAAGATAAGTGTAAACCCTTGTTACAAAGGGGAGAAGTAGAGGCAAGTCCTAAATCTTTTGGGATTAACCGCATGTTTTGAGGATCCAAGATAGGAGTTTGTATGTTATTGGCTGCATATTTAACAAAATTTCGAAAATAAGATTTTCGACAATTTTTAACAAAGGATGCATTTCTGAAAAAATTATGACAACTTGTTTTTCGACATTTTCCAACAAGTCAACTTTCGGTCAATTTACGAGTAGATTTAAATCTGGAAAATTTGACCAAACATTTACAAACAAAATTTTAATATTTCTTTGACAAACTGATATCCAACCAATTTTAGGATGTGATTCATTTCCCATAAGATTCCCACCATGAATTTTCTTACAAAATTCTGACAGAAAATGTTTTATAATCCGTCTTATAGGAACCAAAAAATTATTAAAAACTTGAAATAATCATGATTTTTTATGCTTAAAATAAAAAAAAATCCAATACAAATCCTTTTTATAAAATCCAATAATGACCAATTAAACTATATTTACAAATTATATATAATATTAAATAACAATGTCGGTTTCTATATTAACTAAATTTTTCTTTTCGTTTTTATTACACTTTAATAAATAATTTTGAGAACTTTCTACTAATTATATCACTTGGTCTATTGGTTGGAACTTTATATTTGAACCAAATGACCCATGTCTTTTAGGAAGCGCCTAAGGTTTTGCACTTTTTTTGGTTTGTTTCTTTATATTTTATTTAACTCAAACTCACTGACATGAAGCTTGTAGCTATGTTTAAAATACGTGCAAGTAATTTTATATTAACTAGAATTAGATCCCACATGATACGTGGTGAACGATGTTGCATTGGTATCATCTTCGGTTAAACGACATTAGAGATTAGAAGGATGAAAAACGAATAAAGATAGTGAGTCGGTCGAATGAGGTTAGCTAACATTGATTACACTTGAATAGTTAGATTGATAATTGGCGTTCACCGATCATAATGGGAGAGGAGGAGGAATATCGGAATCTTGGACGAGGTAGATAATCACTATGTTACAAAAGAACCCCGCGACAGCACGCGGATTTTAAATTCTAGTTCTAATAGAATTATCAAACCATGTTTACAAGTTCAACCACAAAGAAAATAACATAAACAATGCATTTGGTAGAGGATTGTCAGGATAATTACTAAAATTGTCTCATAAACTCGAATATTTGTTGTTGCAACGCCTTCCTCACTTGCCCTATCATTTGTTGTCCCATCACTTCGAGACGAGCCTCATAATCAGTTTTCTGAGTTTTCAACTCTTCCATTGCAGATCGCAACTAGCACCTAAAGTTTGTAAAAACATACATAATAATTAGGAAACACACAATATATAATTAGTGAACATATTTCGTTAGTGAAAAAACAAGTAATTAAATACATAGTGTAAAGCCCCATTTTCAAGATACCTTAACATTGAGTTTACGTATCATAAACATAATTTTTAAATATTTTTTTAAATGGCTAACGAATACATTTAATCCAAGTCACCAGAGTAAACCCAATGACAAAAGGCCATCTAAGCCCGCAAACACAGACAGGGGCGAAGCTTCTCTAGGGCCGGGGGGGGGGGGGGGGGGGCTCTCGCCCCCCCTCTTTTTTTCGTCAGTAGTGTAAATTTTCGGTCCGATAGTAGAAATTTTTTAATAAATATAGAGTTTGTCCCCCCTAAAATAGTTTACTTTCGCCCCCGCCCCCCCTAAGCATTAGTTCAAGCTACGCCACTGAACACAGATAGCACTGGTGACCCGGCCCGCCCACCAATACAAGGGGAACCCACCATTTGAATGCTCACTATGTTAAAACCCCTGACTCACTTGGAACATATTGCACAAAATGAAAATCGAACTCATGATCTTCACTTTGAAAAACTATGGGGTGCCTCCTCCCAAACCAATTGATCCAGAAATCATTGGCAATATATCATTGCAGTGAAACTTAAAAATGCCATTACCTATGCATTGGTCTCAAGCAAAACATATTAACATATTAAGAGAAAATTTCATAAATGTTCCTTGTGGTTTAACTAAATTATATGTTTGGTCCCCAAACTTTAAAATTACAAACGTAGTCCAAATTTTTATGCACTCATTAGACATTTGTTCATTGACATTAAATTCATTCACTATTTATGCATTTCATAAACTTTAGACTAAATTTTAAATTTAACTTTAGAAACCAAAAATGCAACGATCACATAAAAACTTGGACCATCTTTGCAATTTTTAAAATTTGAGAACAGTAGTAGTAGTAGTAATAATAATAATAATAATAATAATAATAATAATAATAATAATAATAATAATAATAATAATAATAATAATAATAATAATAACAACAATAATGACAATAATAACAATAATAATAAGAACAACAACAACAACAACAGCAATCAGTGAAGAGTAAAATGTCATTTTCTTACCTGACGTTTTATTGAATTTGTCATTTCAATCCAAAAATATTTTTTTGCCATTTCAGTTACTATAGTTTACTAAATGTTGCTATTTTTATCCACTCCACTAATACCGTTAAAAATCTGTTAAAACTTTGTTAAATATGAGGGTATTTTAGTCTTTTTTAACACCCTAATTATCCAATTAAAACAAATTAATTAATTAATATTCGATTAAAACTAAAAAACACATGAAGCGACTCGTGAGAGCAGTCGCTTCGATTGATTCTAACACATGTTGTTCGATTAGGTCTGCCGTGAGATTTCAATTAATCTTCACATTTTGTTTGAACGTGTACTGTTATTCAATTAAGGTCTACTGTTGTCACGTTTTGTTTTATTGAGGTCTGTTATTGTTATGTTCAAAGACCTCAATCAAAGATCTCAATCAAATAAAGCATGTCAACAACAAAACTCAATCCCACAACTAATCTCAATCAAAAAACATTACACATTCGAACAAAACGTGAAGATTAATTGAAATCTCACGGAAAACCTCAATCGTACAACATGGGTTAGAGTTAATTGAAACTTTTAAATCGAAGTGTTTGGACTAATGACTCGTTTCATCTGTTTTTTAGTTTTAATTGAATATTAATTAATTAATTTGTTTTAATTGGATAATTAGGGTGTTCAAATAGACTAAAATACCCTCATATTTAACAGAGTTTTAACGAAGTTTTAACGGTGTTAGTGGAGTGGATGAAAATATCAACATTTGGTAAACTACAGTGACTGAAATGACAAAAAAAAATAATTTTAGATTGAAATGACAAATTAAACAAAACGTCAGGGACGAAAATAACATTTTACTCATCAGTGAATAATAATTAAATAATTAAATAAAATTGCAAAAAACATGGGTCATAATGTTACTGAAATCTGATGCTTTTCGACAAAAAATAAAATAAAAATTTTTAAAAATTAGGTAGTCGGAATTTTGTTAAAATTTCTAACTATTTGCTGATTATGTTTATTTTTGGGGGTATACCATCATAATTTTGTCTTTAAAATTAGGGTTTTTTCTAGGTAGGAATTTCGTGGTAGTTTCCGACACGTTTTTCATCATAGTCAAAAAGCTTTCGATGGAAATCGGCCCCTTTTCTAGTGGTGTTAAGTGCAACACACTTTATCATTAAACAACTTTACAACCAACCAAACCACCTAAAAGCAATGCTTGTATTTCCCTTCCAAAAAGGATCCAAATTAACTAGCTAGATTTCATTCTGATAGATGGATTGACCGTAGGTTCTTAATAATAGCTTTACTTGTTCTAGCTAGGATGAAAAATAACTAGATCTGAAAATGGTTTTTAACAAGCTTCAGTGTAACATGATATAAATTTACGTTGACACTTAATTGTTCATAAACGCGTTAGGCCGCCTAAATTAGTCGATTACTTTGAGTCAGTGTTACAAACCTAAGTTATACCACAGCATTTACAGATTAACCATTTGAAAAAAACAGAAGTTCAATAAAAACATTGGAAAAAAGGATTTACATTTTCACTGAACATCTACCTAAACTCAAAATATATATTGTCTAGTATCCAGTAAATGAAACAGCTTGGAATTTTTATCTGTGTGTACATACATATTATGCATACACATGCATGTGTATATGTATATACGTATACATCTATATATATATATATATGAATAATGTGATGATCAGTGAAAGAAATATTTTATTTTCATAGGATGGTTAGATAGATTGCTTGCATCTTGAGTTGCAGAGAAAGTAAGGTGGGTGCTACGTCTATTAAGACTTCCACTGATGTCATTTTTCTTTATATGTATATACTAGCTTTAGTAAACCCGTGTATTATACGGGTTGAACAAATAAAATATTAAATATAATAAAAAATTATCAAGTATAAAACGATATTTTAGGATAAAATATAATTAAAATTATGTATAGTAAGAACAATATGTAATAAAACAATTTTATCAACTTTTTAAACTTTTGGTTTAAAACTTTTTTCCTAAAAAAATAATAAATATTTTGTTTCAAAACAAACTGAATTAAAAAATATCATTTTTAAAAATTTTGCTTATTATAAATTTCAATTTTAATTATTTTTTGTTTATAAAAAATTAACTTTTTAAAAACACTAATTTAAAAAAGTTTGATGTTTTGTAAAAATTTCTTATTCTATAAAAATTATTTTTAAAAATAACATTAATAATAAGATCTTTTTTAAATTTATTAAAAAACTATTTTTATTCTAAAAAATTAAATAATATTATTGATAATTAAGATAATTATTTAATAGGAGAGAGAAGCGGGAAAATTTTGGTGAGAATGAATGTGGTGCCGCCACGTGTCACCCCAAGATACTATTTTATTAAAGTAGAAAGATATATATGCAATGTTGAGAGGGTCGGGTCGTATCAGCCGATCTGACCGCGAATCACTGTAGGTACAGATCTGATCTGCACTAGTTCGTTTTAGAGAGGTTGAACCGGCCGGTTGATCCCGAGTCGGCGGTTAGAATCGGTCGAACCGGGGGTTGGACCGGCTGTTTATATATATTTTTAAATTTTTTAGTATTTTTTACATATGTTTATTAAAATAACTATAAATTTATCTTGTTCTCATATCCGGTCCGACCAGTCGAACGAATCTGACCAGTAAACTATAAGACGTTCGGTTTACTATCCGATGTGATTCTGAAAACATCGTCTACATCTCCACCTGCAAACACAAATCATCAACACAATATTTTTTGTGTTTTTTAATTCAGCCTCCAGAGGTGAGATGATTGGAAAGTCATAAGATTTTGGCTAGATTTAGATACATAGAGGTCTTGAAACCCTATATTAATTTTAAAAGTATGTTAGAATTCCCCAAATGACCCTATATTCTTTTATTCATTTGTTGTCTAAGCATTATATATATACACGTACGTATGAATTTACAACATCTAGTAACAGTAACTTTCATTGAAAGTTATAATAATCTGACAATGTTTTTTTAAGGAAATGGAAAAGAGTGATTAAAGAGAAAAGACAGATTTTTGAGTTGATTTTGATGTATAATTAAGGAAGGATGAATGCTGTACTAGAAATCCAAATGTGAGATTATTAAAGACAAGATATAATAAAAGAAGTAATTTTTCATTTTCTTATAGTTTGTTTAGGTAACATTTTATGTATGATGTATAAAATTGCCTTGAAACTTGCTTTAATGACGTATATAAAAGTTATGGTGTAACTTTTATAAAAAATAATGTCGTGTATAAAAATTATAAACGTTTAATAAAATAAAAAAAAAACTTAAAAAAGGTCAACAAAAATGGTTATGCTTAAAATACTCATCTAATAAATTTTTTACCTACAATTTAATCTTAACAATTAATTAAAAAAATTAATTATTAAAACTACTTTTTACACTTTTTAGATTTATTATAATTTTAATTTGAACTTTTCCCATTCTCATTATTTAATAAACATTACTACTATTATTAATTTAAATGAGAATAATAATATTATTATTTTTTAGTAAAAGATAAAAGAAATTAAAGTTTTTAAAGAAAATCCATCGGATCTTTCCAACGCTTTCCTGACATAAAAACACTGATTTTTAACGAATTTATCTTTTTTGTTATTTAGGTTACTATTATTAACTTATTTTAACATATTCGCATTATTATTCTTGTAACTAACTTATCATACATTATCATGTTCATTTTTCCATTGCACGTTCTAAGTTAGATATTCACTTCCATTAATTTAGACAAATGTTTCCATTTTTCCACTGTAACTCGCAATTGCAAAACACATGCAAGGTTAAGAATTTTTGTTCATTTGTACCTCCATTCCCGTGAGAGGATACTTGTCATTGCTGACTCTTCAATTGGTAAAATTAAGACATGGGATGGTTTCTTTATGACTTGAGGAAGTGTGGTGATTATATCCGGAGACAACCTAGCTTTGAGCTTTAAACAAACACTTAGCTTTCACCTTAGGTATTATTTGTTTGGTTGGCACTGCAAACTATTAAAAGTGATTTATGATGAATTCAGTTTATGACACAGTTCAAGAAAATAAGGCTGATACAATATAAGAAGTCTAATAATGAGATGGTTCAAAGAAAAAGTTCATATATCAGTTTGGCTAAGCTTCTTAACTGGGTTTTCTCGTTTGACGAGATTACCTTTAATTCTATATTCATTCAAATCTAAAGTTGGGGTGTTTGGGCATGCACTTTGAAAGTCTTTTATTTAATGGACACTCTATATTTATTTGTATAGAGACGACTTCTAACCTATTTTATTATTTGTCACTTGTAGAATTTAGATCATGAATTGATCTCTGATATAAAGACAGACATCTTACTTTCTAACTATTCCTATGGGATTTTACAGTGTTACTTTAAGTGGTCATCCGTTGTTTATTATTAACTTATATTCAATTATATCATCAACACAATCAAAGAAAACGCTAATACATGTTAACTTTGGTTATTTAAACCGGAAAGAATTAAAATGCTTGGATTCATACAGCCCTCAAGCCATAAGTGTATACAATTAAAGCTTTATTAAAAGTCATTAGTTTAACATATATAAAACATAGCAAAGCCACCAACAATCCTAATTAGACTCTAAATCACTTTAAAAACAAACTTCATGAATAAAACAAACAGATACAGAATTATGAATAAGTTTTTAATCAAGGACACATCATGCACCGACACTTTCGTATCTATACAACTTTACTAAAGTAATAATAGTTAATTAGAACAAATTATATTATTCCTTCATGTAGTTGGAAAAATCTTGTGATATCATCCCTAAAAATCATTGATAAAACTTAGTATTGGTACTTTTACGATAACCTTAATTAATTCCAGTCATACATGATGAAACAAAATAGAAAAAAATTAGAGTAAAAAGAAAGAATCAAAACAATTTAAACCAATAATGAAAAGAAAACGTATATTATAAGGCACTAACCTTGATATTATTCAGCAAATTAAAAAATGTGGCTGCTGGGATTCGAGCCCAGGTCTCCACGCCCACAACGTGGGGTTCTGGCCACTAAACTACAGCCACACGATATTATTGTATTTATAGTTTTTAATCGGGCTTTAAAGAAAGTATTACAACTGCAACAAGAAAACGAATAAAAAGGTTTAGTAATCGAAGAATTATGTTATATTAATTGTATTAACTAAGAAATCATGGTTTGGTTATGGTTTATATTATAACTGAGTTTTATCTTAGAGTTATGGTTATAACTTTGTAATTAACCAACTAGTTAAAACTGATTTTTATATTTTTTATACATGATATAGGTTTGTATTAATTTTTTATACAATATGTTATTTGTCCTCTTTAATTCTACATTTTTTACAAACATCTTTTCAATTCTACATCATCAGCACTTTTGTACATATATCTTTCATAATCAAGTGTTTTTTTATAATAACCTAGTATTTTTAATTCGTGTTATTTAAAACAATAGAATATATAAAAAGATTTAAACTAAATTAAAAAAAAAAAAGGTAAATAAACTCAAAACTAAAAATGATATAAACTTAAACTAAAAATGACATTAACTTTAAATTAAAAATTACGGAAACTTAAGATAAAACTATTATAAAACATTCAAATTTGAATAAAAGTGATATGAATAAGTACATGTTCGTAACTTGGTGGCTTTATACATAAATTTTTGAATCTTGTCAGGTGACTTACAAATCTATTAATCCATGATCATAATATGGTTGTCCTACCCTCATCATCTTAATTATTCAATACTCAAACATACCATTATCTTCTACAATCATATTATGCAATAACATTTGAATAAAACTTATTCGAATAAGCTTATTTGAATTTGGGTCCATTCGATTAAACCAGATTAGCAAAAAAAATTAGTATTTAAAAAATCATAAGTAGGAAAAAAAACCTATAGCATCAAACTTTGTATGCACAAAAAAGTTATATATTACTTGAATGCATATCATTCCAATCGGTTGAGTTCAATATACTTAAACTTTGAATATAATTAGAATCTAAAATTCAGCACCTACAAGGAAAACCGAAATCCAAATTTGAATTTGTGTTGGTAAGAGTTTCAAATTATTCGATTTTCATTCAAATAATGAACGCCTCCTGTTGAAGTGATTTTTAACGTTTTTACCATAATGACTTCCTCCCTCCCTCCCTCCCTCGAGAAAACCTATATTACAAATAAGCACAAGGTTCTCGAAGGAGTATATTTTAGTGATACTCATTGTCAAAAATCATTCCTCAAATTGCAAATTGAAGTATTGTGTTGTTCACATCTTCGATACCCATAGAAAAGAGATGAAAAACGAGTCCAATTATAAAATTTTTATCAGCTAACTATCATCGAATGCATAAAAAACTACCATTAACTATCATCTAAGTCATCAAAAACTATCATCAAATGCACATTTGCTGATGATAGAAGAGAGAGAGAGAGAGCGAGAAAGAGAGAGAGAGAGAAGATTTTACAAGCTATAAGTTACATATATCATGTGTTTTTGCATATATCATGTGTTTTAGTCTACATGAAGTGGACACATAATAGAGTTGTATATCGCATGGCTATATGCATAATTTTGTTCCTGACATAACTATAGAGGTATAATACACATAAAAATATATATTTCAGATCATCAAAAGTCAATATTCCTTTTTAGTTCAACAAAAATGAAGTTTAAAAGAAATCATATTACATGAAACGATAAAAATACCCTCAACCAACCAATGACAGACGTGTATGAAAGAAGCTGGAAAAAAAAAAGTTTAAGAGAAATCCTATATTGGAAATGACAAGAATACCCCTTCAACTCAAAGTTTGGTAACCACCAAGAGAAGGAGACCCATCATTCCTTGACTTGAAAGTTGGCATCCATGGGAACATCTTTCCTATTTCCTTGGTTAAGTTAGAAGGACTCATTTGTCTATCATTTATCCCAAATCTTGCCCTTTCTATTGCTTCCATGATATCTTCCCTTGTCACACATTCACCACCTAATAACCCATGAAAAACAAGCACTCATTATGATCTCATCATTTCAAGTTCCAACTGTTCATATTCTTTTTACAATTCTACCCCTAACAAAATGAAAAAGTAGATAAAAACCTCGTCTAGCGGCAAGTAAAGCGGCTTCATTAACAATGTTGGCGAGATCAGCACCAACGAGGCCTTGAGTAAGAGAAGCAACTAAGTTGCAGATAGTGGCAGTGTCTTCTTCGAGAGGAATTCCTCTGAGATGTACGGCTAAGATCTTTCTTCTTCCAATTTCATCTGGTTCTCCCACAAACACTTTCCTTGAAAAACGACCAGGCCGACAAAGAGCAGGGTCCAGTGCTTCGGGCCTATTGGTTGCTGCTATAACTATCACATTTACATCTGACTCGAACCCATCCATTTCTGTGAGTAGCTATGTGCCCAAAACAAGACATAATATTAATCTCACAGATGTGTGATTAGCTTCAATGTGGTGAAAATTTGAGTAGAATGCAAATTATTCAAGTTTATACAGGAAAATCATTATACCAGATGAAATTTCACATAGATAGTAGACCTGTGCTATATGGGGTTCCCTAATTAATATTAGAGGTAGGAAATTACATCGATTACTTATGATTAATGAAATGGGTTGATTTGGGTTATTTATCTCTGATGGGTAGACTATAAAAGTTAACTATAAAGAAAAGGCTCAAACAGGTCAAAGCTCAAAAGTTGCTTGAAGTGTAATTTTAATGCATAAAACTTTCTAGTCGTCATATTATTGAAAAATTATATTACTGAAATTTTACATTTTTTGCAATCATACATGGCACATGCTTGAACTCTAGAAAATATTTAATCTCCCTGCCCTGTTCATGTCGTCATCTCCACAGATATAGTAAGTTTGGTATTTTAGACACTCTATTCCATAAAATAACTAAACGTAACAGCACACACAAACACACACGCATACACACAGACTTGCATCCTTAAGTATGTTTAGATGAAGTATGAAAAACTATTCATAAGTAACAGATATGAAGTGTAAAAGATGAAGTTTACCTACCTGGTTTAATGTTTGGTCTCTTTCATCATTGAAACTTCTACCACGTTTTCCTCCTACAGCGTCGAGTTCGTCAATAAAAATGATTGATGGTGCATTCTTTCTTGCAACATTAAAAAGGTCCCTAATACGAGCTGCTCCTCTTCCAACAAACATCTCGACAAATTCACTAGCAGAAACAGTGAAAAAAGGTACCCCTGCTTCTCCAGCCACTGCACGGGCTAATAATGTTTTCCCCGTCCCTGGAGGACCCACTAGCAGCACTCCTCTAGGTAACTTTGCTCCAAGCTTATTGTAGTTGATTGAACCTTTGAGGCACAACACAATCTACAAACAGGGTTCGCATGAGTTATGATCAAAACAGGCAGGCTCAGACAGGTTTTGCATGAATTATGGTCATGTGTTTTGTTCCGGTGACTTCATATTACCATTTACTTGGTTTTTCACCACATTATGACATCTTTCTACCTTAATAGGTTCCTTCCACACTTTTTCCTCGAAATGAGAAAGAAGATGGTACACTTGAATTGCATAATTAGGTGCTTATGCTTGCCAATAATCCTACTTCTATAATCTATCTTTGACATACAGTGTACAATATCATGTTTATGTCATTATGAATTTGATAAATTTTGTGGTATTCCATTTTGTAAGTATACTCACTCACCAATGCCCAAATCTTGTCATTAAAGTCTAGGGAGATGGGTTAAATACAGGAAGAATACCAAGAAAATTCAAATATTAACTTTCTGATAAATGTATCTTTCAGAGTATAAGATAGTTAACAGTAACAAGTTCTTTGACATTAAGCTTTAGCATCACTTAATTAAAAGTAGCTTTATTTTATGTTAAAACGCCTTTGTCACTGTATAATAAACTTTTATGCTTCTATATAAACATAAGTAACAAACTTAACCAAGGCAGTAACAAAAAATAATACAATAATACACCAAACAAAAGTGGCATACCTCCATAAGCTCTACTTTTGCCGTATCAACACCCTCTACATCTTCAAAATTAACTATTTGATTGCTAGGTCGCCGCTTCTTTGCAGGGCTATTAGCAGCAGAAAGTTGGCGGTAAAGAAGCCACATCAACGGAGTTAAGGGAATCCAAAGTGATAGAATAGTAATCAGTGTATTTCTCATTGACAATAACACAGATTGTGGTGATGAACTATATGTAATTCCTTTCTCTCGCATCAAACCAAGGAGATAGCTCTCATCATGATCAATCTTTCTTGTAGAGTACTGCCATTCAGGAATTGACGTTTTTGTCTTTGTCAACTTCTTCAACATGTTTGAACTTGTAATCTGATTATTCTTCACATTATCACTACTCCTCACAATATTACTCTCAACCAACTTTCCATCATCATTGTTAGTTCCCACATTATTATCTGAAACTTGGGTGTTTTCTCTACCGAAGGAGCCCGTATTGTAGTATATGCGTCTTGATCCCTCCTCAAACAAAACTTTCATCACAGACCCACTCTGAAGACTCGTTATCAAGTCTGAATATGGGACAATCTTGGGAGCTGGAACTGCTGTCAACTTCAAGAACAAATAACACAGCCCCAATACAATAGAAACTGAAGCTGATAGAGTCACTTTTCTCATGTTTTTGCGCAGATAAGCTCCAAGGTCATTCAACACTGAACGAACCGACATCTTTTTAAATCGCGATGACAGTAATCGCAACCTTGGCTGCAACCTGAGCCTAAACCCCTTTCTCAAAAAACCAGGCTCACTGTTCCTAAAATGATTTTCTTTGTTTCCATTATCATTAATCACTGACCTAATACATAACAACCTATTTTGAGATTTAACACAAACTAAAGGAAAAGAACACGAGGGTCGATTTGAATTAGACAATGAACAAGACTGACTTGGGCATTTCATCAAACACCTGGTGTGCATAACACGAACACTCGAGATTTCACAACGACTCAAAGATCCATTGTTCACAAGAACAGGAGATGCAGCCATTTCTATAGACATGGTTTTTCACATAATCTTTCAAATATCAATATAGAATCGGTACCGATTTTCCATCAAAGATTACACTTTTGCAAGAAACTTACCAAGTCCAAGAATGTTGGAAACTGAACAGAAACAATTGGTTCTTTGAGAAGATGATGAATACCCTTTTGAATTTCTTCTTTGTTGTGGTTTCAAAGAATCTTTCAGGCGATGAGAAATCGTTGATGATGTCCAATAAGCTTATCTACCGATTTTAAGGAAATGTCATCAATAATATCTATGGGGGTTTAATTGTTTATTTGAAAGAGGGATAGTTTTGCACTTTAGACCCTGTGCTTATCAATTTGTGACAATTTCACTACTTAGAATGCGCTACCCTCAAGAAATTTGGTATTTATTTATTTATTTTATTTTATTAGAAAATTAATTTTCAAGACAAATAAATAGTAAATTGCAAGTGTTGTTGTCTTTTTTACAACCCTTAAAGCATGGTATACAGATGATGTTGCATGATGTTCACATAAGATAAATGGTCATGTCAATTTACATGACTGATTTCAAATGCCAAATAATTAACTCGTAAAATCGTCAAAATCGATTATATAAATATTTAACAGAATAAACCAATCAACTTGCTTTTGTTTAAATTTCCATGAGTTTGAGAGATGTATGAACACTCTTAGATCGAATCCATCAAAATAAACAAGCATTTACATAAGATTTAATACAAGAAAACATAAATACATATTAGGTGTGGTTTCCACGAATACATTAGCACTTGTATTCATATCTAGAAAAATAATTAAAGTCTACTTAAGATTTAATATGGTAATTTACTCTTTCTTTTGTGACAAATTCAATGATACTTTTGACTAATTTGCATGCAATGAGTGTCTTTTAGTTTTAATTCGCGGCTTCATCTAGTGAATTACCTTCATATTAAAGCCACTATAAATGAACAGTTACTTTTATTGTGTAAGTCTGTTTAACATGAGAGTACGAGTCTCTGCTTCATGTGGTCATTCGACATTTGTGTTATGGCATTTTAAGAGAGAAAAGGTCATTGTGGCGAATGTTTCCGGCTGTTTATCCCCGCCGGAGGTTGCCTTTGTCGCTAATGCTATTGTTTATGGCATCTCCTGCTTCATAGGGTGATGACGGAGCATATCGATATGTTGATTGTATTGGGTAACCTTATCTTGGTTTCACCTACGGCCGTCGCCATCAGTCTCCAACCCTTTACTCGTTGCCAACCTCCTAGGATTTTGGTGGCTGCTTGGCGCATCCGGGTCTGACATCTATCTCCATTCTAGCCCCGGGTGTCTTAGGTCTTTATTTGGGGCTTTTGGCATTGGTGGTCACCAATCATTGGTCTTTGTGTGGTCGTCGGCTTGGATTCTCTCCCAGTTGATTGTTTTCGTGTTGTTGTGGTCGTGCTGGCCTCCACCGTGTAGGTCCGACCGGCTAGGCGGTTGTTGCATGCCAGGGGATTTGCATACCCCCCCCCCACTGACGTCGTGGTCCGGTAGGTGGCTAGATGGTGGCTTGCATTGGCTTGTCATTGCCTTTGGCGGGCCCATTGGCTGGCGGTGTAATGCATGGTGCCGGTGGTTGGTGCGTCCCTTCTTAGATGCCGTCAATAGATGATGATAATGATGGATCACCTGGGATTTTTTGTTTACGGGAAAGACTTGATTTATGATGATATGTGACAATGATGCTCCTAGTCGATGACGATGGCCCACATCTGAGACCACTCCAAGTAAGATTTTGTATCTATGTCACTATTCTTGCTGGTTCATGGTCACTCGTGTTTGCTTAGACATAACCCAATGTCAATGACGATGAACTCCCTCATTTGAGACCGATTGTCATTTGGTATATCATTGGTTTAATGTTATGGATGCTGATGATGTCGAGCTATTGCTTATTTTAGATGAAGGTTGTTTCATTGGGTATGTTGTTGTTTAAGTATTTATGTGATGGGTCGTGATGACCGGAGTAGCTTTGGTTGCCGGGGTGTGGCTGCCATTTATGGTTTGCAACCACAACCGAATGCCGGTTCTAAGCCCCGTCGTCGTGGTTATCGTGATGTCCATCATACGCTTATTATTATAAATATCGATTATTACTACGTAAATACGAAGCTCACGATTATTATTATATATCTTAAAATCTAAAGGGTACTCTGTGCATAGTGTACAACTCGAAATGGATGGCATTTGCCTGTAAGTTTCGTGCATTTGATTTAGGCCGCTTGGTTCATTTGGTTTCAAAGCTAAACTATCATTTTATTATTATACTGAAATTTTATGGTATTTTATTTTCCTTTTATAATATTAAAAATATAACAAATATAATGCATTTTTTAAACTAGGAATACATCATTATGATGCATTTATTTTTATGTATATTAAGGCACAAGTATGATTCGAATCAGATCCAAGTGAATATAATATATTATGAATTTTTAAAGCAACATAATGTTTTTGGAAATTTTTATCTCTATAATGTTTTTAAATCATAGTAATTATTTTCTATATTCAGAATATACTATTATGATGTACAATTTTTCGCCTATGTTTTCATATGAATTTTATTCTAGCCGGAGCAAAGCGCAAACAAAACACTAGTTGTTTTATAAATGCTAAAGATAAAATCTTTAAAAGAAGATACAAAACTTTTAACAAATATCCAAATATATTAACATTTTGGATTGCCCGTTGATACCGTCATGCAACATGCATATGTGTTTTAACAATGTAAAAATAATAATTTTTGTTTCTCGTTTATTCTGGGTTTGTTTCAATACACTGGCATACACATGGCCAATCATAAGAAAGATGCATTACCAATAGAAGAGAACAAATGAGATCAAGATTGAGTCGGTTGCAAACAGATGAACTAATAATTAACCTATATTAACCTATATGTTAAAAACGTAAGTAAATGAAAAGTATATTGGGGCTATTTTGAGAATTTTACTGTAGTACAACACCCTGTAGATTACGGGCGTCTTCATCAAAAGGCTCCAGATTTCGTCACCTCCCATGTGTCTCTCTCTCCTTTTTTATCATCATGTTCGACGATTGTGGTTCACCTCTTGCAACCGTCTCCTACCTTAGACACGTGGCCTGCTTTCGTTTTCTTACTGCCTCATCTCCTTTCTCTCCTCAAGAAAGCGCTAAATTCGTGCGAAATCCATGCGAAGTGTACGAAATAACAACCACTGATCTAAAAGATGAATAGTGCAAATTTAAGATAAAATAATCACGCAAGATATATGGTTGAATGAGTGAATTTGAAAATAGTCTACAAGTGTTGACTTTTATCAATTTTTTCTTGTTTTTTAAATGCATATAATTTTGTATACAATATTTTTTTAAATACACTATAAAATCAAGCATTTAAAGAGTATAGTATTACTATATTTTTTTTAAATTGATATTTTTTAAATACGTCTATGTGCTATGTGTATATTTACGTGATTATTTACTGCATAATTAGGAGCATAACTTGCGTGATTATTTTTTATAACGTGAGTAATTTTACTTTGCGTAATTATAAATATAACTTGCGTAATTATGCATCTTATGTGCGTAATTGTGGCACGAACGAAACTACCCCTCCGCCAAAAAACACGTGTCACGCCCTGATAACTTCGTATGATTCACACACAAATTAAACTTTGTATAGTAACTGGCCTCTATATATATATATTAAAATGTAATTTTTAAAATTTAAGAGAAAACTCTAAAACCTTATCAAACACACTAATAATAATTTGTCATTGTGATGCATAAACATAGAACTATAGAAGAGAACTAATGAGTAATTGAGTATGTCCTGTGAATCACATTGGCGATAGATAGGGACATAAATATAGCATGTTTGGCAGTATGAAATTCTCTAAACACGTGTATGGTTTAAAACGCTTGACATAGCAAAGCTAAAGCTAAGTAGGAATAAGATTCGAAACTCTTTATCATTTCTTTTCAAATCGAATTTGTATATTTCAGTATACTATTATCCGGTCCAAAAGATATATTTTTTGAAGTAGAAAATATTTATTACTTCTCATGTAATATAATTTTGGGTTGCATAACTGCATATGCAAAAGTAATGTTGGATTGAACAAATAAGTTCTAGTTGTGTATGATTGATGGAATAAATGGAATTTAAATTTCGTTTTTCCTTTGTCATCATCTCATTTGGTTTGTAATTTTATTTAAGGGATTGAGATGCATGTAAGATAAATTACATACTTGTATCTTTGCTTTTTATAGGCTTTTATATAAACTTTATTTATATTATATTGTAAAAGAGCATAGTCCGCTCTTGCTTCTACAAACCACCGATTTTGATTTTTGAAATACAGAAACTTTAGGTTATAAATTACATTAATAATATGTTAATAACAATACAACAAACTATGTAAAAAATAAAAAGAACTCGACTCGACTCGTTTACATAGGAGTGGACGTTTTATTATTATTATTTTTATCCGCAAATGTATGACACTGTTTAGAAAAACAAATGTTATATTAATCGGGCTCACCTATTCGTATGAAGTTTTAACCTTTTAAATTATCGTACGCACAAACAACGCTATCTTGAAGGTTAGGAGATTCATTCATACGCGTCAACACGGGTTTATTTTATTATTATATTATTATTATTATTATTATTATTATGCAGCTGTACCTCTCACCCACCTATATATATATTCATACCCCTTGCCCCTCATTCATTCACCACCCAAATTACACCACACAAATCAGTTGCTTTCGTTTACTAAATTCGTTCCGCCGATCAATTCGATCATTTCGTCGATAGCTTCAGCTTTTTCTGGATTTTAATAACAGATAATAGGTATGTTGTTCGATTCCTCAGTTCTACTATGTTTTTCATCGTCGTATGTTGTTAATTGTCGTGTACTTGATTGATCGAGGATTTTTCTGCAATTAGTTGATTCAACTTTTGATTCGCACCTTCTGTATTTGTTATTCATATGTTTTTTCTATGAATTGTTGATTGCAATTCTTCTCGTGCGGTGTTCTTGATCGTATTTTTACTCTATTTGTGGTGTGTTTTCTATTTGTTTATATCGATTACTTCCAGTGTGATCTACATATGAGAAGATGTTTGATGATTGCTTCCCTTATAATCTGCTAGATGCTGGATGGTTTAATTTTCTTTCTTTACCATTTATCTCAAAATAGCTATTTTTGTTATACTAGAATTTGAGCTGTTTTGATTTGTAGGCATTTAAGAATGTTATGAGTTTCTAATAGCTATGAGACAAATAATATGAATCTGTAAATATCATAAATGATTTCTGTCTTAGGCTTCTCCTTGTCGATCAAGGTGCAAAATTTATATCTGTAGTAAATATGCCTTTAGATTCTCTAAAGTTTAGGCTTCTAAACGAACACGAATAGAGTCATGCTCATTGTTCGGTCATTTAACGCGACAGCAAACATAAACACGAGCATGTACGTAAATGAACATGAATTTTGGTGTTCATGATAGTTCGTTAAGAAAATAAGCATGTTCATGTTTGTTTGTTTAAATTTTAAAATCTAGACGAACACTTCATGAACATAAATGAACTTAATCGACACATAAATGAACATAAATAAACAAGCATACATGAACACAAACAAACAAGTTTAGTACATTAATTTTTTGAAAAATATTAAGCATAAACAAAAATATTAACACACACAAACACATATCTGAAATTTTGTATAAATTATGTGAATCAAGGACACCAAGTTTACTTTACCTTAAAATTGTGGAATTCCAGTTTCTTTGAAATCTTTTATTTGCTATCCTTGTTTTTAAAAATCGGTGAATTTTCCTCAAGGTATTCTAATTCTGTTTTTATTTCCAACATATTTGTATTGCTATTTTCATATACTGTATTAAACCATCTAGTTATCAAGCACATTGATATCGGTTCTTACTCATTTTTTACTGTAAACACAGGACAATTGAATGTTTTAATGGAGTCAAAAGCTGCCAAGAAGTCTAGTAGTAGTAAATCCTTATTCTACGACGCTCCCCTCGGCTACGGAATTGAAGACGTGCGACCAAACGGTGGACTTAAGAAATTCAAATCTGCTGCTTACTCTAACGTGAGTTTCTCTTATCATATCAGGATCATTCATATATTTTTTGATAAATTTGCCATTAAAACTTCACTAATCATTTTGTGTGTTTCTTTCCGTATTGCAGTGTGCTCGCAAGCCATCCTGAGTTTTTCTGATCTGCGCTACATACCCCGTAGATAGCAGTGATTCATTTCCGTAGTTTTTCTTCAACGTTTACTTCCTGTCTTCTTGTGATTCGCATATCTCTGCATTTACAAAACAATTTCTTTTTAAAGCACAATGACAATGCAAGTATCCACCATTGGATTTGAAGGCTATGAAAAGAGGCTTGAAATTTCCTTTTATGAGCCTGGCCTCTTTGCTGACCCTGGAGGAAGAGGCCTTCGTTCCTTGACTAAGAAGCAACTGGATGAAATTCTGACACCGGCTCAGTGCACCATTGTTTCCAGTTTATCAAATGACTTACTGGACTCGTATGTTCTTTCGGAATCTAGCCTCTTTGTCTACCCTTATAAGATCATCATCAAGACCTGTGGCACCACAAAGCTACTCCTTTCGATCCCACCTATACTTAAGTTATCTTCACAACTTTCCCTCACGGTTAAATCTGTAAGGTACACTCGTGGTAGCTTTATCTTTCCTGGTGCACAGTCGTTTCCCCACCGTAGCTTTACTGAAGAAGTGACGGTCCTTGATGGTTACTTTGGGAAGCTTGGTTCGGGTAGCAAAGCTTATGTCATGGGAGGTGTTGACCAAAGTCAACAATGGCATGTCTATTCAGTTTCGGCTCAAGTAGATGATAACCCGGTTTACACCCTTGAGATGTGCATGACAGGTTTGGACAAGAACAGGGCTTCAGTGTTTTTCAAGACTCCAACGAGCTCCGCAGCTGTGATGACTGAAGTTTCCGGTATTAGAAAGATTCTACCCAAGTCCCAAATTTGTGATTTTGACTTTGACCCGTGTGGGTACTCGATGAATGCAATTGAAGATGATGCCATTTCTACCATTCATGTAACACCTGAAGATGGATTCAGTTATGCTAGCTTTGAAGCAGTGGGTTATCCTTTGAAATCCTCCATGGATCTTAGCCTTTTGGTTGAAAGAGTCTTGGCCTGCTTCCGGCCAAATGAGTTTTCTGTTTCGTTACATGGAAATGACTTGAAGGGTCTTAGAAATATGAATATGGACGCATACACTGTCAAAGAAACGAACTTTGAAGATCTGGGTGAAGGCGGTTCAATGGTCTATTATAAATTCACTAGCCATTGTGGCTCTCCGAGGTCCACCTTGAGCGGTTGTTGGAGTGACTATGAAGACGAGGAAGTCACCAAGAAATAAGTTTTACTAAACACTATCGTATTTTCATTTTGCTGCTAATAATGTTGCTTTAATATGTCTTGCTGTTGCTGTTGCACCTTGCCCATTTACTGTGTGTACTTCTATTCTACAGAACATCAATAAAGTCTATGGTTGTGTCTTATAATTTGATGTATGTAAATGATTATAGTTTGACATATATATACGCATCGTAATCATAACTCATCCCTCACATTGCTCGCCATCGCTATTTGCTGCCATACGGGTGAACCCATTTTGTTGTCCCTTTTTCTACTAATCAACCCATTTCGACCGAGCTTATTTATTTGAACCAAACTTATATTTTCTAAAATATGTTATGACTTGTTACTTGACCTAAGTGCTCTGACACATACAAGCAAAATGAATTTCTCAATGGAAACCGAATTCGAACTTGTTTCATAGATATCAGACTAATAATCTTTTATGATATCGTCAAACCATCTATAATCTATAAAGTTCTTTTACATGATATTGTTAAACAATTTATAATCAATAAAAATAGAAAACACATAAGATGATACATTGATACCAAGTGTTAAGTTGTCCTCCTTTTTCTCTAACACACCACTCTTCCTATTCAAATGCTCGAATAACATGCAGAAACTTATGGAAAATGAGTATATAACTTAATTCATTTGTATCTACACATTTTAATCACACTAATCTCAAAATCACAACCATGAACAACAACCAAAGTGCAAGTTATCAAGCCGGCCAAGCCAAGGCCCATGCCGAGGTCAATACTCTTATTTCCATATTCATTGTTTATATACGTGTGCATGCGCGCGCACATGCATGTAACTTTTGGCATCTGTTTTGTTGTGGTCAGGAGAAGGGCAGCCAGTTGAAGGACCAGGCTAGCGAGGCTGCGCAGTCTGCCCAGGACTCAATGCAGCAGGTCTCATCTTTTAAATTTAAATTTTCATTAAAATACGTTCAAAGTTCAAGATTCAAAATTCACATCCATATATAACATCAATTTAATACAAATAATTTTTTTTTTCATAATAAAAAACAAATGTCAATGATTTTGATATTTACAAACCAATTTCATTTGACTAAAGAAAGTCAAACTTATACAAATGCAGGCTGGACAACAAATGAAGGCAAGTGCACAAGGAGCAGCAGATGCAGCCAAGGATGCAACTGGAATGAACAAATGAACCTCTAGGGACCATTTCATCAACCATCATGCCAATTTATTTAATTAATTTTACCATCATTTTTGTAATTGTATTTATTTTTTTCACACTTGAACTGAAAGACAATCAGGATGTACTCGAGCTATTAAATTTATTCTAATAAATATAAAAAAGGCAGTATTGAGGTGGTAATTCGACGCCTGTTCTGCTATTCTTTTATACAATTGTATCTTTTGCATTTGTGCATCATTCGGATGGATTGGCAGCTGGATCACTACTTGGCTACTTTTTTCCAGTTGATTATAAGAATCCGTTAAAGAAAACCAATAGGGCCCACTAATACCCTATTAAACCATAGCTTACGCTAGCAGCTTATGGTAGAAAGTGCACATTTCAAGATCAAAATACATACTGTAGTGTTTAACAATCCTATCATAAATTTTTTGGATCAAAATGATCACATGTCTGTAAGCAGATAAAAAGAAGGTTCTGATCCAACCAGTGAAGAGAAGACTATTGAAAATACTATTGAGGGTTTGGTTATTTTAAAAAAACTAACAAAACTTAAAAGCCTAAGAAGGCTTTATAGTCATTAGATCAGACATTTAATGAAGATCAAATGCCCAGATTTACATGGTGATAATATTGTAATATTGTTGAAACTATAAAGAAACCGGAAGGTCATTATGGTCCCTTCCACTCTCGAAAACCACTTTCACTTTTCTTCAACGTTAATAAAAAACTGTCACAATTCAAAAAAAAAAGTCACTGGGAAAATTTTATGGAAATAGCAAAGCCCTCTTCTTTGGCGAAATATAAACCTAGTTCACCACCTATTCAAAGGAAATAGACATGAATTGAAAGCATTTCAAATATCGCAACTAGAATAAAAACCATCAAAAGAACGGATTAATCAAAAGAAGAAATCATCTACTTCTACCGGTAAATTTCATATTTGTGTTATGTTGTGTTAAAATCGAATATCATTGTGTAATAATAAGTATAATGTTCTACTATGCAATAGTATACCATCAAGTGATTATTTCATTATGTAAATAACATGAATTGTGTTTTAGCATATTGTGTCTTATTAAGCAATATTGTGTCATATATAAATGGAGAATCATTTTTTGATCATTCTGATTTGAACAAGATAGAATGCATTGGGTTTTGTTATGTTATAATAGAGCATCATTGTGTAATAAATAAAAATAGTGTTTTGTTGTGATTATCTATTCCAGTAAAAGGAACAAACACCATATCATACCTATAAAACAACAATTAAAAAAATATCAACTATAAAACAATAACTAATTAACACAATGATTAAAATGATACAATGCAAAAATAACATAATGATCAAAATAACATAATAAACAACTGAAACATACTTGTTTGATCTATAGGTCGCATCAAATGCTACCACATCACCTAATACTAAGTAATTATTTTTTGCAATCCTCATCCGCCCAAAACAAACTGCCTAAAGTTCCATCTTCCTTCACAAAATATTTACAAGAAAAGCTTGGCAAGTAGCTTTTTTTTTCATAAGTCGTTGAACAACCATATCAGTATCGTACTCACCAATTAATGTACAGGTTCAGATCCCTTTTATAATTCTTAATGTCTAACTTTGTTGCATCTACATTCCCATAACCTCCATACAAACTCTTCAAAATCTTAAAAGCTTTTACAGGACCAAGATTTACACTACTTAAAGCTTGAATGGCAATTTCCTTAACATGGTCAACTTTTCTAACAGCAGCCAAAAACTGAACATTCTGATCATTAACAAAATAATGATTATGTTGCTCTTGAAATATATAAATCTGATACCTACCATCAACTAATTGAATCTTAATATGTGCTTCACATCCGGTTCTCTTAGACAGTTTCCTACATTTTCTCTTACCTTTATCATTGTCATTATTCAAAGCATCAAATGTTGGTTCTTTTTTAAAACCTTCTTTTGTACACACAAAGTATTTGAGTTTAACAACACCATCATGTTTAATTGTTTATACTTTGTCTATAAATATTTTTTTAGTTGTGATTAATCTCGGCTATTAATAACTGAAAGTTGTGATTATTAAAATACAATAACCCTTTAAAATATATGAATTAAGGGAAAATTTTGGAAACTAAATTACTAGGGAGGTAAACTTTATTATTATGCAAAAACATTAAATTATACTTAAATATATTTTATAATATTATATAAACATAATAAAACATTAATTGATCAAACACAAAAACAAAGGCAAACATAAAGTTTAAACTGACTGAAAGTTTAACTAACCTCTCTTATGAATTGTATTTTTTAACAATCATGGATTCTTTTTAGTGATAACTATGTATTGACCCATAAAAGGTCTAATATTTCAACTCATGACCAGCAACAGTATATTATTGAAGCTAGAAACTTTATGTATACTCAAATACTATCAAAAGATATTGATGTTACATGCCCAAATCCTCTCTTATCCATTTCAACATATGAACATGATGCATTTGATGTAAGAAATTGTATATATACTGTAAGTATACAGTATTACAGTCAGACATAATCTTCAACTATCAGAGTAAGAATTAGTTAGAGATCATATCATGAAAATCTTTTCATGAATCCAAACACTCATATGGGTTTGCATAGAAATATTCCTCTTCTTTTGGTCTATTAGCAATCATCATTCGCCTCATTGGGCGACCCATTCGGTCCGAATGGACTTCATTGACCTTGTTTGAAAACTCATCCCAGTTCAATGATCCTTCATTGAATCGATCTATTAAGTCAATCAACAATTTTCGGTCAAACCGAATGGTTTTCTTGAACCCTAAGTACCTGGTACATTTTCATCAAATTAGATGGTTTCAAGAACATGGAGAGTGTGTTAGAGGTGGCAAGATGGCAAGATGACGGGTCAAAACGAGTTGTGCTGAAACGGGTCATTTAAAATACAGGTTGAAATAGTCAAGCCAGTTTGGGTTGATCCGTAAACACGTTTTCTACTTTTTTTCCTTTTTTTATATATAAACAATGCATTGATTATGATTATGTATAAAAAATAATCTGATTTCGGAGGTTGTAGACTTAATAAGATTTTCAACCTGTTTAATCCGCTCTCCTAATAGTTAAAATTTTCCATTTGACCCATTTAAGATATAGCTGAAGCCAATTTAACCCGTTAATGAGTTAAAACTACCGAACAGATTAATGAAATACCTTCGATGACCCTCAACGACTCTTGCCATGTTGCCATCATATGTTGGAACAAAAATATCACTTTCTAAAGAAACATAGTAATCAAGCGCAGCCATCTGTGACGAATGGTTTTGAAAGATCCGTAGCTCCATAGGGTCCAACAACGTCTCCTTTCGCACCTGTTCATAACAATGGTTAGCCTATATATGTTTAAAACATATGGGCCCTTAGATGATCAGTTTTACTAACCAGATTTGGGAACTCTGCAGCTAAACTAGCCATCCGTCTTTTACCTCCATAGATTTCACCAGCAGCTATATAAATTTGAATATTTCGATCAGTTCTCAAAGCGCGTAAGATCAAAGCAGTTTCTTCTGGTGTCATAGGACACAACCCTTCTTTTCTCTTTAGATCAGAATCAATTTCTTTCTCTTTCCACCATGGATAAGCATATCTAACAATTTCAAATATGATCCATTTGAGAAATGAGATAAAAACTAAACGCGTAAATATATTATTCAAATCTTGAATAAAAAATACCTCATTCTTGTCAATTCTTCAACTTCTTCACTGTTGCAGCCGTGTGTGCAGCCAGAGAACGCCAACATATCCATTTCGTATCTAAGATGAAGAACTAAAAAAGGCCCCTTTTTTCTGAGGATTTTCACAACTTTTTTACCCAATTCCTCAATCTGCGAAGTGAACTTTAGACCTCTGAAATTTACGCGACACCTCAATTTTTGAATCTCTAGAGGGAGCCCATTGTTGGCAAGTCGCGCATCTGTTCTATTTAAATGTACAACTTTATACTTTCGGATAAGAGGAAGGATCTGTAGACCAATAATACAATAAGTTTGAATCAGTCTTCATGCTAAAAGGATAAAACTAACATGATTTATGAGCAGAAAACAAACCTGATTATGATAATAAGAAATGTCAGACCAACTAATTGGTGCTAAAGAGCGAAATCTCCCAAGTGCAACTCGTCTTTTAAGCCTAGGGGGAAGCTCTTTAAATATTCGAACCTCATTCCTTAATGATTTGATGAAATGATCAACATCAAAGATGTCTTCAAAGTCACTGCAGATCATAAATTTAAAATCTTGAATCAAATTGCATGTGATCTTATACTAATTTAATTGCAGATAGCAATGAACTCGCCTAGGATCAGCCCAAAAAGATGATTTATCCAATTCTGGAACAATAAGTGTGACATTTAAGTATCTAGCAACTGCAACCATGTCACAGATCTGCATACCCGAATAACTTAGTAACGATTAACATAAAGAAACCAAAGCAGATTAGAACTCAAGATTATAACAAACGCACTGCGCTTCTCATTTGATTCAGTCCACCATTGCAAGAAACCATCAGATAACCATTATTCTTGTAAGCCCCTAAACATGATTCAAATTCAAGATTACCAAACAATCATCACCAATTCGACAACAAGTTCGTCAACAAACAACACTAATCAATCTGTTTTTCAACAATCTTGATCATTAAAAAACTCACTTTTGGGTGGAAGTACAACTTTTGACTCCAAAGATGAATGAATGCTAGTCTGTGCAGGTGTATAACAAGAAGGCCAAGTTTTCAACAATCTTGGACCCCAAACCTCACCAACTGTCAATAACTGAACAACACAGATCCATATCAACAAAGTTTTCATCCCCCTTGTCATCCACAATATCATTTTAGCTTGTGACAACACCATCAAACTAGATTTTTCCCCTTTACTACCTTCTCCACCACCCGCAAATGCCACACAACCACCCATTTCATCCACTTTCAACTGCTCCACTCCACAGTTTTCAACTAATCTACAACACAATGTACTAACAACAACACCATCCCCACTTTCCTGATCGCATTTTCAACTAAACCCCTGATTCATTTCTCCAATTTGATGCAGAAATCGAGTGTAAAAACAAATTGCACAATTGGGCATTGGATTTGGTAATGTGGGTATTTGTTTAATGTGCAAAAGCCATAATCTTGATTCCATTTTGAATTAATGAATGTAACCAATTAAAGAACCAAATAAAGAGAGTACTGGCTACCCTTTTCAGTATGAGATTCATGAGTGAGTTTTCCGGCCAGATTCCGGCGACAGTTGCCGGAGAAGTGAGAGAGATTGTAAGCCGGTGAATGATTGTTGAGAGATGATAAAGGGGTTTTGTTTGATTGTAGTTAACTTGTTATGGTGTTAGAAAACGAGTTGAAACTGAAAATTTTTGGCCCTGTGATTACGGAGCCGATTGTTGCCATTTTTTCACTCTTTCCTGCACCGGAAAAATTAAGAATGTGAACATATTCAAGTTTCGACATTAGATTAAGTTTTGATGTGTGAATCATCTTAGATTAAGTTTTGATGTGTGAATCATCAACATCTGTTTTGTGTTTGATCTATATGGCCATTCATGATTTTGTTATTGCTTCCAACAGTTATAGAAAATAATGCAAGGGTGAAACAATTATGTAATTGAACTTTTAAGATGTTTATTATTTCTCTTACACATGTTAAACTTTAATCAAAGTAGTATGAAAATGGTATAGTCAGGTATACCTATATACTATAAGAGTTGTTTTTGTTGTGATACATAATTATCTATATGACGTCTATACGTATAAGACAATATCATGTATAAGTTAGGAGTGACGTTGCATATGAAAAAAAAAATACATTTTGGGAATCTAAGTCTCATTTTAAGTTATTAAATTGTGTTTCATACTCGGTTTCATAACAACCAGGGTTTGTGGAAGTATTTGCAAAGATTGGGAATGCTTATCTATAACCTATAAAATTATCTATTGGAATGTGTATTCCTCGAAATTCAATCTTAAACTCATCTTAAACAACCTACTTCAAATATTAAACACTCAATTGTTACTACAATTGTTATATAATTTTAACAATTTTAAGTTCCTAATTATTTCAAAGTACTAGATATTATCTTTCTTAAGATCATATAACACAAAAATATGTTTCTTGCAATGTGGGTAACCAAATGCAAATAATAGAGTTGGCATCAGTTAATACTATAGCCATCATAAACCCGTAAAATATTCTAAAACCAATCACATACTTTGTAACATACTCAATTACTAAGTGTCAATGTTTTGGAATCTCCCTTGGGCTTAGGTTGTTTTATCATCCTAATATAAATGGATATGTGGTTATCATGAAACTAAATTAAAACACGCTCTTTGTTAAACCCGTCTATTAGAGCATTCATACTAGCAACCCCATCCATATCTTTATATTTATACTAAAAAAATTATTTTTTTACTTTATCTTTCAATTAAATATACTTTTTAATATCATTATTATTACATTTTTTCTCTCATCTACTCACAACCATTTTCAAAAATATTAAAAAAATTTATAGGGGTTGTACCGTGTTTCTCTAAATATGGGGAATCACGGTACAATCCTCATATATTTTCTCTCTCGTTCACTCACCACCACTAATAACCATCCCCTGTAATATAGTGCACACACTCACATCGAAAATGAAAAATCTTTTGTGAATGCTCTAGGAATCTCACTTCATTCAATCTGTAAAATGTTTAATCTCCCCTTTTATTTCATACACCATTAAATTTTTGTTTTTAGCCATATTACCTTTATATTAAGTTCAGGCAAATAGAGTGTATATTCATTAACATTGACGTGGTACAAGCCTTAATGTATGACATATTTTCTTTTCAGATATATTTTGACAACATTGGTTTCTTTTAAATTACTATTGGTGGTGCACCGGCACCGGCGGTGGCAGTGGCGGACTTGACGACGGTGCATTGATTTGGCACAGACTCACATCTATTTACCATTCTCAAATTCTTTTTCTTTAATCTTTATTCCAAACCACCAATTATTTCAGTGGTAGTCTCATAATTTCCTCTAAAAAAATTTCGAGTTCTACCGGCAACAAAATGTTATCGGTAGGTCAAGTTTAATCATAGTTGGCCTTTAGGTGGCGGATGTTTTTCGGAATTAATGGTTGGTAGACTTGGACTATCCAGTGCTGTCTATGCTTGCAGGGTGTATAGGGTGCCTTTTCGTCATTGAGTATCCCGGGTACCGAGCTTTATCAGTTGGTTGTTACAAAAAAAAGAAAGAAACTTTATTCCAAAAAGGTTAATAATAATTTTTTTAATATAAAAATGACAAAGAAAAAAAAATAATGGTAGAGACTCATACATCTTATATTAAAAGTCTTAACTTTAAATCTAGACACCGGGTAAAATTAATTTTGAGTAGTTAGGAGTAAGAATAAGATAGTTTGTCGTTAAAAATCACGTTTAATTATTTATAAAAATAAATGAATATATTTCAGTTATATTTTCTAAATAAACAAAATTACATTTTCATTTCTCTATCTTTTACCTACTTTAAAATACTAGCAGATTTTTGTCGCGCTTTACAAGGGCTTCATTTCAAACTAAAATTTATGTTGCAACGTAGCTAAAATTAAGTACGTTGCAACATTTGCAAGAAATAAGTACGTCTTTGGAACTTAAATAAACTTTGCCCTTCACGACTGTTTAGTGTTGAATAAAATTTATGGCAAAACCTAGCTACAAATAATTAAAAACATTATAACGACATATTTAGAATTTAAAGACATCACATCGTTATAGATAAAATTAAAATTATACTATATATGACCCGACTTGATTTTGAATTATATATTGAAACGTATATAAAAATAAACACCACACAGTGGAATACTCGTATTAGTATTTTTATTTAAGAACAAAATATTCTCAAATTTAATT
This sequence comes from Flaveria robusta, assembly GCA_025506415.1. Taxonomy (NCBI): domain Eukaryota; kingdom Viridiplantae; phylum Streptophyta; class Magnoliopsida; order Asterales; family Asteraceae; genus Flaveria; species Flaveria robusta. The sequence continues at coordinate 16,001,974 of CM046469.1, read as the reverse complement.
AAAATGCAAATCAGAAAAGTTAACAAACTCACATGACCAATATGCAAACTGAACCAAGTTTAATGGCTAATATGTAAAAAAAAAATAATGCTTCCTGGTTGGGTTAATTGTTGATTTATTTCATATATTTTAAGGATTAATTTATCTTCGGTTATGGGTTGACACCCACGATTGATCAAAGATTATTAGAGTTAATAGCGTATTAATTATGTTCAAACAAAAAACAAGCACATAATTATTGTTGCCATGAATTATATCTATCTATTATAATAAAAGAATGTTTTGAGTTGCCACTTGTCATAATATTAGACCTTCTACGCCTAATTTTTCCGCTTATCTCTCATATTAAATATTTACATTAACTATTAATTATATTATTTAATTATTTTAAGATTAAAATAGTTTTTAATAAATTAAGAAAGAGTTTTTTTATAAATGTAACTTTTAAAGAAATAATCTTTTGTATAACATAAGTAATTTTTTAAAATATCAAATTTTTTTAAAAATATAAAATATTTAAAATCAATGTTTTTAGAAATTAAATTTTTTATGAACCATAAAAAAGTTAAAATTCATAGTTACAATAAGAAATTTTTAGAAAATGACATTTTTTGAAAACATTTTGATTTTGAACGAATTTTTTAATTTTTTTTAAACTTTTTAGATTTAAAAATTTTAAAACAAAAGTTCAAAGAAAATAATATCATTCTTTTTTTTACTTATAGTATTTACTCATACGTAATTTCAATCATATCATATTTCAAAATATCATTTTATAATGAGTTAATTTCAATTTTACTCCCTAAGTTTTGATAAAAATAACCATTTTTATCCAAAAGATTAAAAACTTCAATTTACCTCCAAAAGTTTCATAAGTTGTTTTAGTTTTAGTCCAAAAGTTTTATTATTTTGGATTCAAGTTGAAACAATGATTAAACTATTGGACTAAAATTGAAACAAATTATGAAACATTTGGAGGTAAATTGATGTTTTCAATCTTTTGGAGGAAAATGGTTATTTTTGTCAAACCTTAGGGAGCAAAAATGAACTTAACTCTTTTATAATTAATAATTTTTTACTACTATTTATTAATATTTTATTTATTCAATCCGTGTAATACACGGGGTACTAACCTAGTAATTATATATTTACAAAGTCATAGAACGGTCATAAAACATGAGCACTCTACTTTTTATCGATTTTATTAGAAAAGTAAATAATTAATTTGAGCAAATGAAAAAAAATTATAATAAACTGAAAATCCATAAATAAAAAATATTTTAAAATTGATTATAATTAAAAATTTATAATATTAATATAAGTTTATAAAATAAAATTGGTAAAAAAATAATAAAGAAAAAATAAAAATAAAAATAAAATAAAATAAAATAAAAGATTAATAAAATTACATTTTTTTGTCCTTTTAGAGATAAGGTCAAAACAATCATTTATAGAAAACTAACAAAAAAAGTATATCTAGAACAAAATCTAGAATTTTGGGTGCACTTCAAGTACAGTATTTGTAATTTACTCTAAGTAGTATGACTTTACTATTTTAAGGTCATATGTATTGTATATGAATAGCTTATGATTCTTTGTATACTATTGTTTAATGTATAGATATTTATAAGATTTAATTTAATCAATTAAAAATTTTTTTAAATAAAATTACAAATGTAAACCTTAAGTTACACATATGTAAATTTTCACCATTATGGTTATATGTATTTTATTTATATACTAAATTAGCATTGTTGTAAACTTTGGTTAATGCTAGAGCATTTCCAGGTAACTGTTTATAACAAGAAATAGTGTTTACACACGTGTTATTATAAAATCACACTAGCGTGTAATAGTATCATAATGTATAGAATATGAAAAAGTTTTCACAAATAGGTTCTTGAATTCAGTCAATGGTTACATATAAAATTACTATAATCATTAAAAAAGTTAAGCAAGTAGATTAAACATGAAAAATCAAGTATGTTACAATCAGTGTGGCTTCTTGACTCCTCCGATCCTAAGATTTGCTTACATTTCATCCTTCTTAGACCTTATCGATAGCTTGTCTTTGGATGAGATTTACTTGTTGGTTACGGTGATTATGGTATCATAAATACAAAACACAAATCTTAAATCATTTTAATATATCATCGATAGTCAACAGAAAACATTTTATTTTCTTATTATGGATGGGCTGTTTATTTTTTTATATTTAAAGTTTTTTCTACTCTTTAGAATCATAGACTCATAACCCTAATTATACAAACTCTTAATCCACCTATTGTCAAGATTTTATTTTTATTAAATATTTGTACTTCTTCTCGTAGTCTCTTCTAGAGGCCGAAACATGTAATCCATTAGTCCATTAACAGTTGCAAGAAGCCTAGAGGCCAAAACATCTAATTATACTTGTAATTTATAAAAGTTTATTTGATCAAAAATAAAAATAAACCAATTTTCAGAGTAGAAGAACATTTTAAAGCACCTTTGGTGTATACTTGAGCGTTTCGGGGTGTTCTTAGGTGCTCCATCCATGTACATGGATGAGTTTGGATAGAATACGTCAAAGGAAGCGAAGAGATGTTTCTAGTTGGCGTTTATGACCGTGAAAGATACAACTCGGGTGGTAACGTAGCTAACGTTTCTAAGCTTCCTATTAAAGAGACTCTAATGATTGTTCTTGTTACTTCATAGTAATACTTATAACTTAAAAGTAATAATACCATTAAAAATGCTCTAATATTTGTTTTTGTTACCTCGAGAGGTACACAGGATATCGTTGATGCAAAGTGGGTATAAACCCACGTACTATATAATTATTCCGTCTCAAAATGTATGTGTAATCGGTTTAGATTTTCACTCACCTTTTATCTATATGATCTTTATTAATGTTGCCATCACCATAATTATTTTCACATATAAATATTAGATCGAGATTAGAACTTTTAAGTTTGGTTGTAAAACTAAACTTCTAAATGAATATAACATAGCTATATATAAACCAAAACTTTTAATGTATCCATAACTAAAGAAAATCCTACCTTGCAAGAAAAATTATTTTGTACAATCTCTAGCAATGGTCAAAATTTACTACTATCACTTCCATCATTTTTGCATGAACACCTCTTTGATTTTTATTTAGTTTTTTTTCAACTTTTTAATGGATATAAGTCTGAAACCCTGATATGGAGTCCATTTGGTGCTTGAACTCTTGGAAATTTCATGAGCTGATCTCCTCCCACTTCTTCCCACCTGCATTTTTTATTTAAATGCCAATTATTTAATATTCATAAAATTTAAATGAAAATAAATAAATAAATATGGGCTCTTATAATAAAATAAAATAGATACCTGTATTTAGTTACAAAATAATGAAGGAAAGTAGATATTTCTACAATGCCGAGTTCTTTTCCAGGGCATAGCCTTGTCCCACCTCCAAAAATTAAGAAATAATTTTGGGTTTCCAAGCTTCGATCCTGCAATTTATAATGAGCACTGAGTTATTTTGTTTTTTTATAAAAAAAGATTATAAAAATTGTTGTAAAAATCAGTAAAAACCGAAACGAACCAGCCATCTCCATGGGTTGAAGGTATATGGATCGGGATACAAACACGGGTCATAATTTATCTCTCTTGTATATACATATATTCTCCACCCTTTAGGAACCACAAAACCTACAAAAAGATGAGATTCAATAAGTCCATAAAGGTTCAACCTTAAATTCAACGATTCGAAACTTGCATTGATGTGTTTTCATGATCTAGTAGGGGTGTTCACTCTCTGCTTCACCTAGCTTTGATAAAAATTCTAACTCAAAACCGCTAATAATGATTTTAAAATCGACAAACCTAAAGAGCCATGTTGGATGGTTAAGCAAGGACAAGGACAGACCAATACGTTTTAACAGTTTGACAGTTCATCATTAACTTAAATAAAAGTATTTAGATAAAGATGATCATGTAATATAATACAAATGCATAGTTTCTTATTCCAAAATTGAAAAAGGCTTAACCGTTAAAAAAATGGTGACTTGACTCATATAAAAACAACAACTTGGCTTCGGTTTATATAGTTTTAATGGTTTAAGAACACCTAACGTTTGATTCTTTTAAAAAAAATGTAGTCACTATTGAAAAATAGAGCAAGAGAAGAGGGGTCATGGGATCAAGTATTGAAGCCATGTGGATTATGATGTGTGGTAGGGTCCATGGATAGATGACGACACCATGCATTATAACATTATATATACCCCATATATCCATTGAGCCCCCTTAAAGAAACCCTACATATCTATCTAAAATCATATCGATCGTCATGAATTGAAGCATGCATATATGTATATATATTATATATACACTTACCATTAAGTTCCATATCTTTGACGGTTTTCCTCAGGACCCCGTTAACAATGGTGGCCAATCTTGAGGTCTCAAAGATCACCTGTCACACACACGTACATGATAAGATAAATTAATCAATAGAATTTGCGAGAATTGAACCCATCTACATCAATAATTTATTTTGTATGTTTATTAAGATTAAAAATAACTGTTAAAAATTAAAATACAACATTGTAACAAGAAAATATTTGAATTGATATGCGTAGTTTTTTGGGTTTTCATGTATCATAATTATATATAGTATATACATTAATATATTCACTACAATATTCTAACTATTAGGATGTAAAAGAGCTGACAAGAGAGTCTAAACTCGCTTAGGGTCGAGCTTGTTGTGTTTCAACTTAAGAGAGCTAAAACTCAGCTCGCTTAAAGTTTTATTTCTAAAGCTCAAAATTAAATTGTGTGATATATTTTTCAAGCTCAAGCTTACCTCGTTTGTTATTTAATTAGGTTATTTAGATATTTTTAATATTAAAATTTACATATATAACATAGTATATATTATTTAATTATTTTATAATAATTTTATATATGTTGAATATATATAGAGTAGCAACTTGTTTAGATTCACGAGCCGACTCAAGCTTGATATCTAAAACTCGAGCTCGAGCTCGTTTATTGGATGAATCATAGTATAAGCTCAAGTTCGCTTAAGGTAAGATTTTGTTTAGTCAATCTTGAATAATCAACGAGCCAACTTAACTCATTTATATCCTTACGGACCAACATGTGTATGAACTTACTAGTATAGTATCCCGTGTAATACACGTGTTGAATAAATAAGATATTAAATAATTTGTAATAAAATTTAAAAATTATAAATAATATTTTTAAATAAGATATGATTGGGTTATGTATATATAAGTATTTTAAGTAAAAAACAATAATAATATCATTTTAAAATATCGTTTTATGAGATTGTGTTTTTTAATTGTTTTTAAAACATTCTAGTCTTAGAAAAATGGTATTAAAATACTTCGTATTTAAGAATTTTTCGTGTCTTATACAATTTTAAAGTTGTTTTTCATTAAAAATATAGTTTTTTATTTTTATGATATTTATTTTTTTAATTTAGAAATGTTTTAAATAATAGAATTACTATGTATACTAATATCATTAATTAGGAGAGAGAGATGGAAAAATAAAAATAAAAATACATAATATGTTGATACGTGTCATGTAAAAACTTTTTTTTATTATAGCTAATAGATTTAGGACAAAAACGTGTATAAATTAAGAAATTAAAGAGAAATCATTCTATATTTTACAGTTATATACTTTCTATTTAAATTTGTTTATAATAACTGATTGATTTATATTCCCTTTTCCTAATATTTATGGTTTTTAAAAAGAAAATCCAAAAAAAATTTGATTAAATTCTTTAACATTGAATTAATTTATAAATAATCTAAACCTACCGCACGAGTGAACTTCATGGACTTGTAGTCATTCCAATCTAGTGGGTCCTCTGCCTTTTTTCTCTCTCTGATTAACAAATGTTCTTTCTGCAAAAAACAATTATAATTATAATAATTTAATGGAAGTAATCTTGAAAATTGCTCTTGTTTTCAAGAAACTAAGAACTCACTCTAAGTTCTTCAAGAACTCTGGGATGATCATGAAGATACTTCACTGCCATCATTGAAGTAGTGGAAACTGTTTCATACCCAGAATACAAAATCGTAATAATTTGATCAATAATCTCCTCATCGCTCAATTGATATCGGTTATCCCCACAATTCATCAACGAACTAAGCATATCTTCATGGGTTTCTTTCGAATTTCGCCGTTCATCGATCAAATCCTCCAGCATTCGCACAATGTTCTTCCTCGCCTGCAACCAAATTCAAAAATAAGTTATCAATTTCTTTCAAGATTGTTCGGATATACGAATTGAAAACGTTTTCGAACCTGTAATCCTCGACGATAGTTGGTGTTTGGGAGACTAATCGGAAGCGAAAGAGTGCCCAAAACCAGTTTAAAAAACTCAAGCTTGAAGTCTTTAGATAATGAGCAAGATGCAATCCCAAAAACTTGATTGAGTGATGATAACAGAGCCATCTGTGATAAACAGAGTGATGAACAAACAGAGTGCAATAAGGGATGTACAGTAGAGTACAAACAAATGATGCAGACCTCTTTGGTTTTCTGTTGGATGTCAATGACTTGAATGCTCCAGTTACTGAGATGGGATCTCATGAATTGATCAATTTTGGGGAGAATATGTTGTCTGATGATTGATGGGCCAACAAGTGATAGCAATGCACCCCTCATGTTCTTGTGAGCAGAGCCATGAACAGCTGCAATGTTTGATTTTCCAAGGATTTCAAGCATTGATTGAGGGTAACCAGGAATGATTCCTTTGGATTCATTCATGAGGATGTATCTATTGAGCTCTGGATCCATTGAAACAACTGTTGGGCACCCCAAGATGTGAGATTTGAACACACTTCCATACCTGTTGTTAACATGACAAGTTGAAATTGTGCACTTCTGAGTTGGGTTTTTCAAGAAAGTACAAAAAAGATAGTTTTTTTATTGTTGTGTCAAATCAACAAGTGTAACAATGATGCATTTTTGAGTTGGGTTTTCCAAGAAAACCAACAAAAAGGTTGCTTTTTGGATCTTTGATGTGGGTTTCTCAAGAAGATCAAGAAAAAGGTATCATTTGATCAAGAAAATGGAACATTTTGTGAACATGTAAGAAAGATGTCATACAAAATGTGATTTCAAACTCACACTTCAATATATAAAAAATGTTTTCTTAAGCGGGTCTCAAGAGTAACAATCTCTACGAAAGAGAGATAAGGTTTCTACTCATCTCTCACTTCTCAAACAAAAGAATACTTTATGAAGTGAGATATTATTCGATGCAGTTTAACATTATTATGAAAAACAATGTTAATTTACTATAAAACTTAGGTTGAATTGCTGCATTTCTGAGTTGGGATTTTGAAGAGGATGAAGAAAAAGCACCTTGCTCTCTGGTTTTTCATGAAGGTGGGGCCTTGCTTGAGGAAATCAGTAGTCTCACCAAAAAGTGGCCAACCCATGGTACCAGGGGGTAGACCTTTCTTCCTGTACTTCATCTCATTCCATTTCAAAAGAGCAGTGCTCAACGTGAAAAGTCCCAACACAACACCAATAATCACTGTCAAAACAGCCATTGATGCTCTCTCTTTCAACCTTCAAAAATAATTGATGCATATATGTGTGTGTATATGTAGAGAGAGAGAGAGAGAGAGAGAGAGAGAGAGAGGGTTTGTTATAGGTTTTAGCTTGTGAAGAATGTGTATGTATATATAGGGCCTAGTGGGTAAGATGGATGGGGGAGGTGCCATGTGTAGAGGGGGTGATTTACTCTCCTTTATTGGTCTTTTTGAAAATTATTGTAGGTATTTGAAAATTATATAAATTAATGTGAAACATTGTGAGTTTCAATATAAAATTTTGCTTTGACGAAACATTAAATTGGATAAAGATCAAATGTTAACCATTCATTAATATGATAATTATGTTAACTTTTAAAAATCAATAAAAATCATTATTTTTTTGATGGAATAATATCATTACATATATACAAATATATATATTCTTTTGTATATATGTGTAAATTCACAAGTGTAGAAAAGTTACGACATGTGTAAATTGCTTACACTAGGTAAATATTTACGCAGGTGTAAGTAACTTACACTTGTGTAATAATGTTATTCCACCAAAAAAAAAATATTTTTGATTGATATTTAAAAGTTAAGACGATTATCGTAATAATGAAGGTCAAAATTTGATACTTGCCCACATTTGATTTAAGTAACAAGCATTAATATTAGAAACGAAATAAGGTTGTAATTTCCCTTCAAGAAAAGTACAAAATTTGACTTTTAAATGTCAATTTATCATATTTCCAATTTCAAAATTAACACATAACAAGAAAGATCTTGCACCAAAATACGTGCTATTGATGAAAAGCACCATATTTCTTCCTATAAAATTAAAAACAAGATATTTTTTTTTATAGATTTTCTAGATAAATATGGAAATCAAATTTTAAAAAGGCCTTTCAACCTTCCCAAAAAAGAGTTTTTTTCTTTCAAAATGACGTTGTTAGAAATTTTATTTATAAAAACAGGTATATATAAAATACTATTTTAAACTGTGTACTACACGGGTTGAACGAAATATTAAATTAACAGTTATTAATTAATATATAGAAATTATAAAATAATTCTTGGAGATAAAATATTATTGAAACTACAAAAACTGGTTTGATCAGTATAAATCCCAACTTTTAATTTTCTTACTAATAACAATCCTAGTCTAACTAATCGTTAACTTTGTTAGTTTTTTATAACGTGTCACATGACGTAGCTCGTGACGTATATGTGATATGGAAAATTGGATTTTAAAATTAAAAAAATTAAATATATTACTCAATTTTTACGTCTATTTGTCTCCAAACTACTCAACCAGTGACAAAAGCGTTACGTTGAATAATTTTATAAAATGATCTTTTAAAAAAATAATTGAGTCATATATTTTTATTTTTTTAATTATAACTATGTTATACGTTATATCACGAGACACGTCACGTGATACATAATAAAAAACTAACAAAGTTAACGAATAGTTATATTAAAATTATTATTAGTAACAAAATCAAAATTTAGATTAATGCTGGTCAAGTTATAAATTGGGATAATATTGATCTGCTGTCAATAGTTTGAATTATTAAACTTGAATTTTTCTACATCTTTTCTAGAGTAAATTACACGAATCGTACTTGAATTTTGCTTAAATTTCACCTTTCGTTCCCAGGATTGAAAAATTACAAGTTTATTACTAAGTTTGAAAAATATAACACGTTTCATCCCTTGGTATAACGACCGTTAGTTTTGACGTTAAAATTTAAAAAATGATGATTTTACCCCTTGCCACCACCACAACCCCACTTTTCCACCACCATAGCCCACCTTGTTATTTTCCGGCGAACCTACAACAACACCACCCTGTAAAAACAAAATACCCCACTTTTACGTTACCAAAGTACCTCAACCCCCATCCCACCTTCCGTCTCTTGTGAGTAGATGCATAGGTGAGCAGACGCATAGGTGGTGGTGGTGTGGTGGAGCGATGATAGAGATGGTGTGGTGGTGGAGATGGGGGTGTGGTGGTGGTGGCGAGTAGTGGTGGATTGTTTGTAGTGGTGGAGATAGGTGTGTGTAGTGGTGGTGGTGGTGAGGAGTGGTGGTTTAATGGTGATGGTGGAGATGGATGTGGGTGGTGGTGGTGGTGGTGGATTGGCTGTGGTGGTGGTAGCGGCGGTGGCGAGAAGTGGTGGTGATGATGTAGTTATGGGTGGTGGTTTGGTGGTAGAGATGAGGAAGAAGAAGAAGTGTGGGTGGGGGTTGAAGAAGAAAAAGAAGTGTGAGGTGAGGGTTGGGGAAGAAGAAGAACAAGGGTAAAATGGTAAATTTATAATTATTTAACGTCAAAAACTAACTGTCGTTATATCCAAGGACGAAACATGTTATATTTTTCAAAACTTAAGACTAAACTTGTAATTTTTCAGTCCTAGGGACGAAATGCGAAATTTGAGCAAGTGACGATCCGTGTAATTTACTCTATTTTCTATTTAGCCGAAAGTTGCCTCGTTATCCCCAAAATTGGCTTTGCCTTCTTGCATTTTCACAATCGCTAGAAACATATTTTAAAAACTTTATGACATGGCAACCAAGGTTTCCATATCTATATTTATATTTTATTCTTTGCATCTCTTCTTCTGTGTTTATGTGGAACTTATTTAACATTCTATTTTTCACTTTAAGTTTGCAATTGAATCGAAAGTATATATGCACTTGATTAAAATTCTGGTTGGTCACCCTAAGTTTATTTAAAATTGTTTATTAACAATTCTTGTGGAAGCTATCTATTTGTTCGTGCATTATGTTTGAGTTTTGTTGTATTATATTTATAAACTTTACACTCAGAATGAATTGGAATTTGTTTTGTAATATAGTGGTGCTAATGTTAATCAAAAGAGACTAAGGGAGTTTATTTGGTAATTATAAGCATCAAATGAAGTTGAAACTATTTCATTCACAAAATTACAATAATTATCAATTAGCAGTTGTTTATTCAAAGCCGAATCTGAGGCTAAAATGTAAAAATCTTTTGGTTCTAAAAACAAAACAGATTTTTGATTTTCAACAATCATGGATAGATGAGTTTTGATATAGACTTGTGGAAAGGCAGAAGAAAACAGACATAATTAACTTACTAAACTACTCTTTCTAATTCAAAAGTTTATTTAATTTAAAGCTTTACATAAAATTAATCAAAGTCCATATCAGTTCTTTTGTTTTCTAACTTTTTTGTGGCTATCCAATAGTGTCTATATATGCGGGCATGCACATACACACATATACACGTACGCACACATATATATTTAACTAGCTTTAGTAAACCCGTGTAATACACGGGTAGAATAAATAAAATATTAAATAAAATTTAAATTTGTAATAATAAAATAATATTCTAATATAAGATATCATTGAAATCTTTCTTATTATAAATAGAATAAAATATTTAAAAAAAAAACATCTTAAAAAATATAATTTATAAAAACTTTCTTATTATAACTCCTAATTTTAATTATTTTATAAAAATTGTACTTTTTAAAAAATATAAATTTTAAATATTTCTTATTTTTAAAACAGTTAGATGTTTTAAAAAAAAATTTATTTTATAAAAAAATATTTATTTAGAAATAACTTTAACTAAACGTTCTTTTTCTTAAATTATTAAAAATTATTTTAATATAAGAAAGAGTTAAATAATATTAGTAATTAATATAATTATTTAATAGGAGCGAGAAGCGGGAAAAAATTAGTGAGAATGGATGTGGTGATAACATGTGTCCTTTTTATTTATCATTTTATTAGAATAGTAAGATAAGATAAGATACATATATAAATATGAGAGGTTTTATTAAAAAAAACCGCAAATAATATGAGACTATGAGAACAAACATAGAATACTTATCTATAACATGATTATTAGCATGTATATGAATGGTGTATTTTAATTAATATACGCGTATGTACAAATAAATTTGTGTGTACATATATGTAAAACGTTTACACATAATAGATTGATAAAAAATCTATGATGTGCATTGTGTACGAAAGTTGTTATAAGAAAGAATAAGAAGAGAGAAAGTAATAATTAACTAATGCATAGAGAAATTACTTAATTTATTATAATCACATCTTTTTCAAGTGAATTTGAGTACAATTATGCGATGTTTAAACAACAATTTAACAACTTGTTTAAAGCTAAAAGAAATTGGTAAATGAAGCTAAAAGATATCTCGATTCAGGTAAAACGAACTTTGAGGAGCCGTAAGTTCAATGAGTTAGTTCGGTTCATTAATTTCTTTGAATTGGACCCTACGCTACAAGAACAAGTCAACCAATGTCTTAAAATTACACATGTATAATAACCATTATGCGATAGACCACTTAAAAGAAGTGCATATGATGCCACCCATTTCGATGTTGTGGATTCACCATAGTTATTTTCTATAGCTTAATTAATGACTAACGATATATATGCCCCCCTGCCAAATCGGCCTTGAGGAACCTCGCATCAAATTTGTTTGGGTGGCGCATTGCGTCCATCGCATTCATGCATTTACGATTCATGTGACATTATTGATACTTCTAAAATGTATTCTATTTACATTTTAAAGACTGTAGAATTGGCGTTTTAAAATCACAACTTAGAAACAAAGGATATATAAATATATATTATTATGTTTGTTCCTTGGTTAAAAAAAAATTATTTCCTGCAAAGTCATATTATTGTTCACATGTTTATATGGCTCTTATCCATGCCTCATCACACATTCCATTTTAGGTTATACAACTGTATAAACACTTTTTAAAATACTTGTCGTATGATCTTGTAGGGAATGTATAACTTTACAGACCTTGTAGAAGTGAGAGAAGTGAGAGGGCGGTGATTTGAAAAAAGCATAAAGCTCGTACAAGTTATACGCTTTGTATGCTATGAGAGGGGGGTTCGAGTGCAAAAGTGATTGATATATGTATTGTAGACCACAATATTTATTTAAAAAATTTTGTTTTTAGGTGAATTCGTGGGGATCATGATAGAACTTGATTTTGGACTTTAATCATATATAATCATGTGATAACTTCTTCCCTAACTTTACAAGCTTTAGTCAAATTAATTGTTCAAATACCGGCCACCAGTATTACATGATTGAATAGATCCCATAATAAAACTCAATCGTGTACATTTATTTTGACTAATCTACCCCTAGTAATTTGGAGGCGAATTTCTGATTCAAACAAGGAAGTCGAGTCTGGTCCAACTTATTGATTTTATACCTCTAATATTCTCTAGTGTTATCCCGTAAGAAAAAAAACAATTTATAATATCTTTATAAGTTATTGGATTTTAATAATCTTAAGTTTTATTTATTAGTCGTGATTAATCTCAATTCAGTAAATGCTTGCAGATACTTCCAACTTTGAATTTATTTTACTTCAACGACCATTTACTAACTGAAAGTTAACATTCGTTAATTTTTGATGAAATGAGGCCAACATTGAGCCATTTTTCAACTACGCCGCCGCCCAGCCTTCGATTGAGTTAAGTGGTTCAGATCAGAAGATGGAGATTGATGGGTTTTAGGGTGCAAAAGTTTCAAATTGATGGACCAGATGGTTGATTTTGATCAGAAGATGGAGATTGATAGGTTTTAGGATGCAAAAGTTTCAAATTGATGGACCAGATGGTTGATTTTAACTTTTTGTTTATGTTTTGGCTATATAAACAGTCCACGCCATTGAAAAACTAATGGTGTTAACTCTCAGTTAGTAAGAGATTGTTTTAAAAAAAATAAACTCAAAGTTAGAAGTGTCTATAAACATTTTTTGAGTTGAGATTCATCCCGACCAATATATATAAGTTTGGATTATTAAAATCAATTAACCATAACTTTATTAATAAAAATATTTTAAGCCATGTGTAAGTTAACATTTTTCCTCTTCTTACGCTCATTAGTAGATGATTAGTAGATGAATGCTATGAGTATAAAAAGTTTAAAACACTCCATTATGCACTTCAATTATCTCACTTTCGATTTGACGTACAATAATATCATCTAAAATGGTCCACATTTTGTCCGTACACATGATGTACGAGCATGGAAAATTCTATCTAAATGCATTAATTGATAACAAACGTATGTTGTTTTATAACTTAAAACATTAAGGTGTCCCTCACACGAGTGGTTCGGATGGGTCCTCTTACAAAACTCCAAGTTAGATCGCAAGCAAGTTTGGTTGGTCTTTAAGCCCTCATCTTTCTGTTGTTGATAGTGACTAATTGTCTTCAAGTGTCACAAAAGATAAGAAGAGATAGTGACTTGAAAAGAAGTATGAATCAGTGAGAGATCAAAAGAAAGGGATTTGACACAAAAGTTGCAATTCCCGTTTTGGTATCAAGAGAATGCATCAATCTCACTTAACCAATTGAGGAGAAACCTATTCCATTCTATCTCCATTTCCATCTTTGTGCATACATCTAAGATAAAATCTTTGTGGGATTTACTTTGGTATGTTTTTTCTATAGTTAGGTGAAAATGTTAGATTCATTACACAATGTATAACTTTTAATGCATAATGTACAACTTTTGATGCATAAAGTAAAATTTTAATGCATAATAAGTAAATTTTAATGCATAATAAGTAAAATCTTAATGCATAATGTACAAGTAACTAACCCAACTTTGTTCTTGATAGAATTGTGTTAGTTTAAAAGAGGTTTATGTTGTGCTTGTGGGTTAACAATTCATTTCATCATATGTTAATTACTTTGTGGTAGCCCCTTTTAAGGTTGTTGATATATCAAAAAAACTACTAGATAGATCGCTCACTATGTGTACGTTTTGTTTACATAATTTCGATCAATTAGCATATCATAATATTATGAAAAGATAAAGATAGATTAGTCCTTTTATATTGTGATATTGTTTATGTATATGTTTATTTAATCATATGGGTAATCTTATCATAAAAAGGTCAATATTCATACGCTACTGTTCACATGTAAAGATATCAGCTTTATCGTCTTTGATTTCTCATTTTCATTGTTTTAATGTGTTCACATGTGCACTAGTCTTCATCTTTGGCCAACTTCCGAACTGATGCGCCAATATTGCGAATGAATAGTCTTTCATGTTCTTCATTGTGGTATCCAGGTCATTACTTGTTCTCTTAGATGATGTATTAGGTGGAGGATCCTTAGACACACCTTCATTGTTGTAAGATGTACTCATATGTAATCTCTCCATCTCTACATCTCTACTATCATTATCATCATTAGTACTCGTTGAGTCATCGTTAGTATGTGGCACACATTGCTTCTCCTTCTCAACCTTTTCAAAATACCAAGTTTTCTATTTGAAAATTTTTAAAACAACAAAAATAAATTCCTTTTAATAATTTTCAATTATTCAAAGATAGTAAATTCAAAGATAGTAAATTGCTTGCCTTTGGTAGTTTATCACACCCCTACAAGAAAAAGGGTTTCATGTATATTTGTTTATCTTTGTTCTTCTTTTGGTTCAAGGAAAACACACAGGAAATGCAAACTTTGTTTTTTATTTTGAGTTTTATCTGATTGAATATTTGGATTAAACTCTTAAATTGTTTCAATTTGAATACGTGACGCACATATCCGATTTTTAAGTTTGATCACTGAAGTATAAATCCTCTACATGAATTATTGTTAAAAAGAAATTAGCACATACCATACAAACTTTTCCTATATTTTTGTACTAAGTAATCAAAGCAACCCTCATTTTCAATTGAATAGGGTGTACTTTGTGTGGTAACAAGGTCATCCTTTTGTGAATTATATTTGAAAAGGAGTTGGCCTTGGTACTTGATTGCTCTTGAAATTATTGGTTCTAACATGTAAAGGCAAAACATTTGTGGGTATTAAGGGTGTTTGGATGTGCATATAAATGTATTATTACAGTATCTAAAATCAAATAAAATAAAATGAGAACTAAAATTAAAATTAAAATTAAATAATGATCATATGACTATTTTACAATAATGTGATCAGAAGCATAGGAAAGAATATTCTACATGTGTTCTTAAAACTTCTTTCTGTTAATACACCTTATCTTACTTCCAAATTTTGATTATTTTTAACATTAAAAAATTAATATTAATGATTACATGTGTCAATAATGTACAAAACTTATATCATAATCACCAATACGTCCGAATACCACATTTTTATAGCCAAAGTCTTTATATTCAAAATAATATATTGAAAAAGAGTCGGCATTGCTTTCTTAAAAACAAATGTTGGAAAGCAAGTTAAGGGAATATATGATTGTGATTTTGTTAAGGGGTGTAATGATAAAGCTAATAAAAGATGTGGGGTTGAATTGTAATTATTAAAAATTGATACAATTGATTGAAGGTGGGGGATACAATCAAGAAGCAATGCATTGAACCGAAAACACAATATGACAATAGTCTCTTGATTCACTTTAAATCAAGAATACAATTAAAGTTGGATTCATATAAAAAATGAGGCTTGTGATGAAATGATCGTTCACTTGCATTTGACATACGAGTTTTGAGAATATGAAGGAGTGAATTTCGAATAATTCATAACTGTTTTTGCGTCTGCCCATTTTTATACCAGTTCTCTATGTTATTTTGTTTGTCATGTTTACACTTGTAGAGACTTTGTGCTATTAAATAAACTAACGTTGCATATTGTTAAAAATGTTTATTACTAATTACATCCTATATTAAAAATAAGTTATAAAATTCTGATTGGATCCTCAATTAAATTCACTTGTAAGCTACTTAAGCCTAAACCGGAGTTTATTTAATAAAAGGGGTTCGACCACACCTTATTTTCGATGTTGGTTAGGCTTCTGAACCTGACAAGACTAATACTTATATCAAGTATAATAATACTTATACAATAGAAAACATAATTACAAAATATATATTATGGTAAATGTATATTTATAATAACATATACATATAAAATACTTACAAGTATAAAATAATCAACTAACAAATGAATATAAAACACTCGAAATCTTTTTTTTTTGTCAAATAATTTGTAAGCTAGTTTAGCATTAAAATAAACGTTGTAATAAAAATGAAGAAACTCAAATTAAATCAATTCGTTTTTGGTTTCAATTCCATATTTAAGCTCTTATAATGACAATTTACTAATTTAAAACCGGGTATAACATGGTCGCCATAGCATGTGGGAAAATAATGATCTAGACCACGAAAGAACACCGACCATGTATATGCGGCGCACACTTCTTGCAAAAGTGCTCTGGGTGTTTGTCGCTCAACTATTCGAAGACAAAGGAGGTGATGCTAGGGAGAGGGTCATGTGGTCAGTGCGATTGTGGGGCGATACACCAATACCATCGTCCATCTATGGTGAGTGCAATGTGTGGCATTACCATAATGGAGTGTCTAATTGTTTATGAATAGTTATGTCGACAACAAAAAGAGGATCTACATGTCACTTGGTATCAAATGTTTAGCTTTTTTATTTTATCGACTAGCATATGCTCTATATTTTACATCTACTATATTCTTAAATTCTTTAAATTTGCACTCCGCTTAATTTAAAACTACAACCTTCAACTATGAAATGCACTACTTTATAATCGGAATGTACCTGAAAAACATTAAATGTTTATCTACACGAAACAACAAAGACCACTAGATGTTTGGGTTCATTTTCTTGGAAAAAAAACAAGTTACTTGCATTATTATTGTGTATGTACTATAACAAGACAAGTACTACTGTCCAGTGTTCCAGAGTTGCACGAGGGCCTATCTTTTGTATTCTTCTGGTTTTTGCCCTTTTACTTTTTCATCTCAAAATTTTAGACCCCTCATACTTTGTACTGCCTCATTTTAGACGATTCCTTTAATGTGTACCCTTTATAGTCTTTTAAGGGTGGGAGGGCCGTTCTTAGTCTACCCTCGATTTTCCATCAATCTAGCACTGTTTTTTATTTTTACCATCAAGCATATTCAAGTATTTTAAATAGTGATATCACTCCTCTCAGGTACCCTAAATCATTTATCTTATTTTTTTAGTTAAATATCAAAGAAAGATGAAATTGTTTAAACCAGATCTACTGATCAGTAAGATGTTGTCAAGATACCGGTGGTGTTTTTTCAGAGAACCAGTATATATCCGAAGGGTGCCTTTCCACTGTCACTTATAGTTTACTAAACTATTAATTATGATGTATTTGTTTGAAATATGGATTAACTAGGTAAAGTTTTTGCTTATTCTTCTATTTTTTTTATCAATTATATATCAAGTTGATTTTGGTCTACATAAATTATACAAACGCTCAATTTGGGTTAATTGAAGCTATAACGAAACAATTTGGATCATTATTATAAAACTTAGTTACTTAACTCTAGACCGCCGACGGTTTCAAGTGGACACCAGTCACACCACCCCATGAACGAGGTTGGGGCAACGCCCTAATTAGGTCCAGGGGTCAACATCATTGGCGGGGTTTGTGTTGAAATACCATTGAAAGTTGCTTTTGGTTTACATGATTGATGAAAAGTTGTTTAACAATGATCAATAATATTAAAATGGTTATCAGTATTAGTAAGTTAGAATAATTAGCAACTTACTTTATCAATGGCAGACTATCTCAATAGTAAGTTAGTATGACGGAGTGGTGACAAATGAGACAAGTAAGAAGTTGCTACTAATTAATGAAATACATCATCAGTTGTAAGTTAATCCTAAGCAATATTAACTATAACTATGGGCAGCGCTAGACGATAAGGTTTCTATAAATAAACTTTTCATTGTTATAACTAAATAAGTTATGCAATGCTAAGATAAATAGAAACTAATGCCTAGCTAACTGAAGTTAGAATACACGTTTATGAGTGTCTATAGATGAACCAAAAATCACATATGATCTAGAAACCGTTTTAATCGACTTATCACCTTTACACGCAATCTTTTAAATTTGTTTAAAGTTTTTAAGAGGGTAAAACAATAATGTGATGTGAAAGATGTCAGATTTGGTCAAATTTGGAAATATTATGAAAAAATTTGTAAAATAAAATAAAATAGAAATATAAAAATAGAGGGGAAATGATGTGGATACCAGTTGAATGATTGATTGCACGTGTGGGTACGTGGAAATGGAATCCTCGTGCAACTGTCGTTTTCTATAATTAAAAACCATTACATTAATTATTATTTAATCATACCAAAAATTCACGTTCTATAATTAAAAACATTAAGTAGTATTTTTGTTTTCGTTCCTAAATTCTAATTGGAATCATTCGTACACAAGAAAAGCTTAGAATATGTATAGTTTGAACTTTGAACTATTATAATGTTTTTAAGGATATGAGAGTGAGACTAATGAAACAAGTTTTGACGGACTATTAATTTTTTATTTGTGAGAAAACAATTAGAGCTAGTAATCGTGTCAGATTTACGTGCTAGATTGATGAAACCGAACATTTCTCTTACATTTATTGTATGAAAGATGTAATTCATAACTTGAATATACTTAAATCATCTAATTCAAGCAAGGCTTGTTTGGTGATTTATTTAAACAATTCAAACAAGTTGTAAATGTGTTAAGTAGGTCAAAATATTTTAACATATGTTTTCAACAAGTTGTAAATGGGTTGATGAGTTCGCTTATCATATACTTTTTTAATTTTTTTACATAATTTAAAAGGTTTGAAAGGTCAACCTTTTACATTATACGAGTCAAATATGCAAGATCAAAATCTGATTCCATAGGGTGTCTTGCATTATGTAAGGAAGTAACGCCCATGAAAACAAGTCTGGTTATAATATTTACAATAATTAAATCAATGCAAATTCGAATTTTATTATAAACCTATAATATATAATTTTAAACGCTTCATTTTTTTTACTACGCACTTAAGCGAAATCTTTTTGTCACTGGTCCGTCCTTACATGTAGAGGCATGCATAGCGACTGGTTATACGGTTCAAAGATAGAACTTCGCTAATTTTAACTAGTGGAAATAAGCCACATGCTGCTTTGGAAATTATAATTTTAATCCAACAGAGTAAAAGTGTAACCTACACATAATTAACACAAAAAAATCTACTTTGTTAAATATTATATTTTAATAAGATTTTAAAATTAACATTGCAAAAATATTACAACTAATTATAATATTAAATTTAGAATTTTAAAGACTATTTAATTAAGTAAATAAAAAAGTTTAGTTAAATAGTAAAAGAAATAAAAAAAATAGGTTTAAACCACACCTGCGTAGCGTAGGTGGAACGACAATGAGCCAACCACCCTCCATTTGAACTCCATATTAGTACTATGTACTAAACGAGTAATTTCTACCCGCATATTGCAGCAAGGTCATATAATGGTATTAACGTAATTAAATATATAAAAATAACACTGCTATATAGCGATACGATGTTCTTCAATCGGTATCTGTATAATTATTCACACTAACGACACGCTACCTTCACTCAATAAAAAATAAATATCATAACTTGAGTACTACTATTTTTTAACAAAACTTATGCCGAAATGTCAAGAAAAAAAATTAATTAGATCCACAGATTATTTTTTTATAAGAAATTAATGAATGAAAGTTGCTTAAGAGAAATAAAATTAGTAAACAAAACTAATCAGTTAAAAGCTTATGTTATTTATAGTATAGGAGGTCAACTTGAAACATTAGAAGTTTAAAGGCTTACGTTGAAATATTGAATGGGGGGCTAGGTTGTAATTTAGCATAAGTATAAGACTAACTTGTATTTTAGCATAAGTATGAGACTAAGTTGTAATTTTGTGATATATCACATTTGGCAGAAGTACGCACGTTTGGAAAAAGAATGGGACTAAGTGAAGGGGTAAGTTGTAATTTTGTAAAAATATAGGACTGAGTTTGCATTTAGCAAGACCCACCGACCTTGCTAAATATGATATACATATAATTAAAAATGTTGAATATACACAGTGTGTCGTGAATTCTATCTATGCATAATACAAAAATGAGTTGAGACGTTTTGTTTTGAATAAAAATTATTTCAAAATGTAAATGCTTATCATGTGGCCCTCGACATAATTAGAATTTCATAAAACATATATATCATGAGTAATAAAAAATAAATTATTTTTATACAATAACATCTAGATTTTTTAAAGTAAATATATTGATCTTACATGTAGAGTTTAAGAGAACCCACAAGCTTTTGGTTGTGAATCGTACTACTTACCACTAGGCATCAACCACACCCAACTAAATTGTATTTAAAAAAAAATTAAATAAAATATTATATCTAACTCCACTCGATTTGAATAAAATTTATATTGAATCGTAGATATTGATAAGCATGTGACAACGATATATTCTAAAATATATAAGATATTATATTTAAAAGTTATAAAAATAATATGAAATATGATTTGGTTGAATTATATTATTAAATTTTGCTTTTGCTCCTTGTGGTTTGGCGTAAATAATGGTTTTATTCAAAGGTTTCAAAATTGTGATTCTACTCCCTATGGTTTGCAAGCCATCACAATTAACTCAGACTCACTAACACCGTTAAATAGTTATGTTGGTTATTTTAGTCTTTTTACATATAAAGACTACTTTTGTAATTACTTAAATAAATAATTTTGCTTCACCGCTATCTTTTCCTCTCCCTCTCCCCCTGCCACTAGTCCACCATCTTCACAAGTTCACAGCCACCACATTCATGGCTAATCACCATCATCAATGTCATAAAAATGATCATAACCACCCACAACTTATGCCACCCCTTGTGTCGAACACCACCACATCATTGTCACCCATCGTCACATTCACCGATTCGACCACCACAACCACCTGCAAAATATAAACAAACCGCCACCATCTTCACCATCAGTCACCAAAATCAAGCCCTAATCGAAGCAAAATCAAACCCTAATAGAACCAAAAACATAACCATCTTTCATGCCCTCCAATATCCAACCCTAATAAAACTTTAATACCTTCAATTTGGTTACAAGGACGATGTTGGTGGTTAGAGGGATGGTGATGACTGTTCGATTGGTTATGTTCAATGATGGTTCTAGTCCTGCCATGGACTTCGATTTTGCGCAAAGTTAAATTCAAACCCTTCATCCTCCAGCGAACCCTACTCACCTCACCTCGTCGTCACCGTAGCTGCAACACCTCTTGCAAACACAGATCTAGGGTTTTGTTGTTTGGACGATGATATTATTAAAAGTGAAGTTTACTCTAAAAATAAGTGACCATTATATTATTTAAATATCACAAAAATAAATAATCGTTATTTTATTAAATAATTATAAAAAATAACCAACAGAACTTGTAGTGACTTTGGAACCCCGATGGAATGCCTTAGCTGGAACATGCTAGATTTGAACCCAGGTAGAATGGCTCAACCTAGAATGTGCGCATCACAAAGCTAAGTCGAACTTTTGTTTATAGTTTGATTCAATAACTTTCTAAACTTTTGTTTATAGTTTGATTCAATAACTTTCTAACGTTGTTGTAGTCTTAAAAAAAGATAGTTTTGATACAATTAACATCGACCATTAAATAAGTATATATAATTTTAATAAAATATAATAAGTTAATAAAAATATAATATAAAATTTATTTTTGCATTTAAAATCTCGTGTGGATGTATAATTATAGGCTTTCACATTGAAGAAGATTTGGGCTGTCCAAAAATATATATTTACAGTTTAGTATATCAATCAAAGTTCACTTTTTATCATCATTAATATTACCATATAATATTGGTAACTTCAATTCTACTTTTCATGTCCTTTCACTTTCATTATTTTCCATTCCCAAAAGTATGTTCACTAAAACCAAATCCAGTTTTAATACACCCTTAAATTTTCATTTAACATCATTAATAAATCCGTAGACAACCGTGTGTATATATGTATTCTAAATGGTTGTTTACCTACCCATTTATAAAGAAACGACCATTTTCGATAAGAAGAGTTATCATTTACAAGCTTCTGACCAAAAGACTGATGACTTAAGCTAGGTTGGACGGTTTTTTTAGATCAACCAATTGAGTAGAAACAAACTCTTTCAAGTCACTCACCACTGGTCATCCTATGCGAAAATATATTCTGCTTAATTACTAGATGGGGGTATTCATGCAATAGGAAACATAGAGTAAGAAGATACAAGATATTGATATTACACACCAAAAGTTTTAGGGAAAAATATAATGTTTACTTAACGAAACCATTTAAAATAAGTAAAAGAAATCGTATTTATCCACAAAATTTTAACAAACATACAAGATATTCATATTCAACAATAAAAACATTAACATATTAGTCACTAAGGGGAAGGAACGTTTGTTGACCCACATTTACTATGATAACCCGTTAACACTAATATAACAAACACTTACACCATTATTATGTAGTGTAACTAACTTTTATAACGTGCTACACCACTAATGTAATAATTTACCCTCTATTTTTTAAAAATTTCACCCTTTTTTTAAAACTGTCTTAACTTTTTTGTATGATTTTATTTTTTATACAAATTACACCATTAAATAGATCATTTTAATATCTTTAATTCGAGTATAGTTTTGCTATATTTTTTAAAACATTCCTTGTGGACCACTAGTTTATCACTGTAACTCTAACTTACAGTGATTACGTGGCATGTTGTGGGCCACTAGTTTGATTAATGGGTTATCGCAATAAACAATGGTTAATATTCGTTCTCTATCCTAGTCACTAAACCCTAAAACTAAACAAAATCATCGAATACACATATATAAACAAGATAATATCTAGTTAGAGGATTAATCAAAACCATTCTCAACAACTAAACATATTCATATAATTACTAAACCCCACAAATAAACAAGATGAATATGTGTTCAGAGGGTCGAACGTGAGCGTAAATAATCCAAACTTCAAAAATTCTACCAAATCACATACAACATATAAAGTCGATTTTACCCTAAAGATTAGTCAAATATTGAGATATATACTCTCAAATAAAGAAAAACCTTATTTTTCTAATCATAAAATATTTACATAAAGAAAATGAGAGAAAAAAAATACTTACTAATCTTTTGTTATTGAAAAAAGTCTTCAAACGAGATCAATAACACCTTAAACGGTCGAAAGTGCTTCAAAACAGAGGGCTGTTTTTGTGGGCATGAGTTTTCATTGGATGTAAATCAATGGCTTGCCCGTTTGAAGTAAATGGTCATTTTAAATAGTATATTGCAGTTTCCCATTTTCGTTAATGTTCTTGGTTGGTGACATATAATTACATGCAAGTTTAGGGGGCAAACCACATTTTACTACATTAAGAGCATTCACATGCATCTTGTTTCTTATAATTTTGTTAGCGTATTTTTTATATTACATATTAAAAAAAAAAGAAATTGTTAATATTTATTTTTATATTTGGTAATACATTATTCAATCATTATAAATTTTTTAATATTTTTTAAAGTGGTTCTGAGTGGATGAAAGAAAAAACATAATAATAAATGTACAAATAAATTATATAATTTAAAATAATAATAATAATAATAATAATAATAATAATAATAATAATAATAATAATAATAATAATAATTTTAAATATAAGTATAAAAATGATGATAAAAAATAAAATGTGAATGTCTAAGACAACATCACTTTATTTTTTTCTCTCTTTCAAATTCTTATTCGCATGATGGGTTTTCCTGATCTTTTACCACATCCTTTTTTTGAATATAAAAACAAATTTAATTAACAATAAAAACTAAAAATAAGTACTATAAAAATTATTTAATTAATAAAACATTATTAAAAAATAATTAACAAAGTGAATCGTATAACCAATCCTAATTTGTATGGTGCTCATCTTCCCTTGGTTTTATGAAATGATCAACGATCACATTCGGCATCACAGTTCCTATAGTCATCTTGTGAATCTAGCACGTACACATAAGGTGGAATTGCAAGTGTTTGGCACAACTAGTTAGTTAAAAGTGTTAGTGAAAGCTTAGTTGCAATCAAAATCATTTACATCACCCAGGGATCATCCATTAAAGGGTTTACAGGTTTAACCACCTGTAGATTTGCAGGTTCATCCTCCGCAAGAGTTTTTTGATACGTCTTCTAGAAACGATTAACCTAAAAATCATAAGATTTAAAGTATAGCTTAGAACAAATTTGAGGCCTATCTAATATTATAGTTTCGTTAAAAATAATCTATTTTGATCCAATGTCAAACGCTCAAACTTGATGATTGTTTTATGTCCTAAGTTAGAATCCTACCTTCATATGTTCATATCATAATTTTTTAAAAGCTACCTGCCTATCGAAAGTTATGATTTACCTAATCAAATTGTTAATTAGGTCCCATAGCACTATAAGTATATTAGTAATGGGTTGTTATGGACCAATAAAAATAATAATTTTAAAATCTCACCTAAATAAAAACCATATAGCGTGGAAAATTTAATCCTTATCATATTCAGTTTAAAATATTCGATTCCACCTTTCGACGTGGTTTTAATTTATTCTACATTTGACCCCAAGTTGCAATAATTAAATGATAAATGGGCATATATGTAAATTTTATGAAAAGACAGGGACCTAAACTGGAAATAAAAGTAAAAGGCGAAAAAGTGTAACAAGGGTAAAAGTCAGAGGGCATAGATGGGTCTCACTGCTAAGTCTGACACCACCAGATTTGTCACGCACCCGTGCGTTAGTGTCCTTTTTTCTAATATAATAATATTAAAAAAAAATGTGACCTCAAGAAAATAAAAGGGCATCAGCTTTTACTTAACTGCCACTGTAACCATATTAACTTGCCTCCAGAACTTTTATTTAATGCTCTGTTGTTTTAAAAATAGGGTCCAAAAGAGCATTTACAGTAAATTTTTTATTTTTATGTGAGTGTGTGTCTTATATTTTAAAGGATGATTGTTAGTGGTTCTGAGCGAATGATGAGGAATATTTATGGGGATTGTGTACAACCCCCATAAGTTTTTTAATATTTTTAAAAGTTGTTGTGAGTGGAGGAGGGAGAAAAAATAATAAAAAATATATTAAAAAATATTATTTAATTGAAAGAGGTAGTAAAAAAATAATGTTTTTAGTGTAAATATAAGAATGAGGTTGGAAAAGCTACTGTGAATGCTCTAATAGAAGTTGTAAATTACATAAATAATTTATAGTATCATACAATGTTATGACAAAAATCTTCAGGTGTATCAACAACACCAATAATACCATCAATCAACAACTATGATGTTAGCAACAATTCATTTAGATCTATACATGAATGCTATCATGCATGCAACTATGAAGGTATGCTAATATTTTATAAAAATACATTCACAATCAATGATCACTTAACAAAACTAAACACAATTTATTTAGAAGCATCATCGAGTATTCAACCCACAACAATGTATGAAACTCGGGACTTGCTTCATCATGGATTCCTTTCAACTAAATTTGTGACTTAATTAACGTAGTGCTCAAATTAGTCAATTAAACCATAACATTATAAACTAGATCCTACAAAATTTAAAACAATGAATTGCACTTAGTTTTATATGTTTGACGTAAAGAAAACACACATGTTACGGCACGCCATGCCACTCCTAGACCTACAATTTGATTACTAGTTTTTTCTAAAAGCATCAAAATCTATCCGCTTGCGATTCTAACATTCAAATACTAAAAAAATACTTTCAAAACATCTTTGACATGCCTCCAAACGTCTTTGCTATGTTTCCAAACATCAAGTTTCATGTATTTGAGATGTAATAGATGCAACCCCAACTGCACCGCTTTTTTTAAAACCCAGTTAATCAAGTATATGTTACACCATTAGATCAAAATCCTAAAATTTTAGCACCGAAAACTATGATATAAATCTCCATATTAAAGTTCATATCTTGATGCATTTGCTTAAGATCCACACCCTAGAAATACTTCATATATACACCAAAATCTTGACCAATTGTAGCCAAATACTTCTAACCCTTTTTAAAGTATGACTATGGGTAAAGTTACAGTTATGTCCCCTCATGATTTGACTTACTATTTGACCAAATTTTGACTCAACAATGACAATAATTCCACCAATAAATCTTGCTATATATAATCATTTAAAAATGAGATCATCTATATCACCTCTGATATCATTCACTATCATTTTCAAATTATATTATATATTAAAAAGCAACTTCACTGCTACAGTAAAGTTTGTTTTTTAATATTTTGGTCACACATTTTGTAAAATATATTTAGAAGTTTAATTTTTAATATATTGGTCACATATTTTTATAAAATGTATTTAAAACCCAAATTGTAACTAGGATTAACAACAAAGTTTTATATATTTGCTTTATGACCACAAAAGTTTATTTTTTTGTGTTTTTGGGTTGAAACATTAGTATCGGTATTTGATATTTCGGAACCGGTATCGGTATACGCTTTTGTGGTTTCCGATAAGCCGACCCGACAACGAAGAAAGTCACGGTAGCGTAAGACAAAGGAAAACAACCAAACTTCCGTACGCGTAACGTAGGTGAAGTTTGTTTTTTGACCACAAACGTTTATTTTTTTGTGTTTTTGACGTCAAACATTAGTATCGGTATTCGGTATTTAATCGAACTGGTGTATACGTTTTTGTGGTTTCCGATGAGCCAACCCGACAACGAAGAAAGTCACGATCGCGTAAGACAGAGAAAAACAACCAAACTCCCGCGCGCGTAGCGCGGGTTAAAACACTAGTTTCAATTATGATTGAATACTAACAAGCAACTATATATCTAGGCATGCTAAAAAAATTTCATGAAAAATAAGACAATCAATATGACCACTTACACAAATGAAAACTAACACACAACTATGCGTCTATGCTAGTATCTTTAAACATAAATATAACAACTTTTACAAATTTGTTTAAATAACATGATTGATTATTCAAATCCTCAATAACGCATGAAATCTATAACTTTAGATAACCACTTACGAAAAATCTTCTTTTAATTTATGTATCTATTTGAAAAAATAGTGTACTCTTATGGAGTCTCCCTAGTAATTAATCCGCAGAAAGTTTGCCTCTACATATGCACTTTTGCATGTTTAAAACACAAACCCCATGTTAGTATGAAACATCATCGCTCTAATATAATCTATTTAGAAACGGGATAAACGACAAAGATGATGACATTGTGAGATTACATTGGGAAATGATTCTAGAGAGAACATGTGAAAAATTAGTAAAAAATAACTATTGATTATGGGTAAAATATGTATGTTGCACCAAAGTGTATATATAGATAGATATCATTTCAAAAATATATTTTGTTTTTAAATTGGGGTATAATACTAATATATTTTAGTTTAAAAAATATTTCACTGATGACGATCATAATTATGGGTGATTTGGTGGGTAAAATTTATGATTGGGGTGTAAGAGAATATTAAAATTTTGTTTGGGGTGTAAGGAGGTGATAAGACCTAGTGCATAGTTGTTGGGGGGGGGTTCTAATGAGGGTCTGTAAACCCCATTTATCGAATCACCTTGTCATGGTTAAATTAACGGTTAACAAGACGCAACTAACAAGGTAAGTGGATCTCAAAACCCCATTTATGAATCTCATTGGATCCGTTTTCTTTGTTTATGAATCTACTAACTACTTGAAAACTAATCATGAGATGCGGGAAGGGATGCCACATAGGATGGATCCGTAATGATGTTTATGGAACACCCATTTTCCTAAGATTATCTAAATTCTACCCAAAAATCATCACACATTCCAAAAAAATCCATTAAAAAAGCATTCATGTTACTCCTTGTTTTAATCATCATTTTATGAATTGATTAGAAATACCATCATGTTCTTAGGGCCCGTGTCATAGTATTTTATCGATTTCCGACCCCAAACTGAGTCCTTGCATCAGTCGCATACACAACACCTAACAGTGCTCTAATTAACCAATTAAACCATAACAAAATCACACCCTTTGAAGTTTAAAACAACAAAAGACACATCTTAATGTGAGTTATAATTACATGATTTAAATGAACATGGAAAGTTAAAGTTTATTTGACGCACAATGCAAATCCTGGACCTGCATTTTCAGTGCGAGTATTTTTGCACTCTATATTATAAAAAAGATCTTGTACTCTCATATAATTTGTAATATAACTTGTATCAATCATTACCTTTACGTCAAATTGGATCCGTCATGAGTGAGTCTCAAAAAGGACCTTCATTTGGTACACCACTTTGATCAAGTAAACGACAGCTTACAAATGTAAACTGTAGTTTACTTTTATTAAATTTAGTACAGTCAATTCATGCTAATCGAGAAGTAATGAATTAATTTTGCAAAAGTAAAATGCAATTTACTATAGTAAATGAGTGTTTACCAAACTGAATCACAAAACTCATGTCTTTATCAACCTTTCACGTCTCCAAACTCCATTTCACATAAATGGTCACCCCTTCTAATTTTCATCTATTTCTTACGTTTAAGGTCTTTTTCATTTAATCTCAGCCATTAAAACCCACTTTCTTTTGATTTGGACCATCTAAGTTAGGCAGTTGTTGAATGTTGTGGAGGTTACCGAGGTTTCCTCCCCACGTTCCATGTTCTTCGGAACGTTCATCTCTCCTCCCCGACTCCCCATGTCGCATGGTAACCTCCCCACTTTCTTTCATATCAAGAGTTGAGCAATGGTTACCAACAGTTAACCTTAAGTTTTGCAGATTACACACTTTTTCGCTTATATCTCTCACATTGTTGTTGGTAATCACTCATACAAAAAAACTCATTTTCCCACATTTCTCCTTAAATCAATGAAAACGAGGATACGCCCTCCAATTTGGTCTGCGAGAAAACAAGAACTCCGCCCACCTCCTGTGGCGACCAACATGTTTATCTCCGCACCTCCGAACTTAAGTAATTGAGAACCGAGTCAAGAATTGTAATCTATACTTTATCACGATGCATACGGTGCCACCCCACATGTTTTTTATGTAAGTTTCTGAGTTGCTCTACGTTTCGATGATATTAGTTCGTAAACGAGTTGGATCAATTGCAATGTATATTTTATCATGGCATGTACAATGTCGCGACGCGCGATAGTTTGAAGAAACTAATTTAGTTTGCTACTGAATATTGTTTGATAATATATTTAATACATATTATAAAATTTTATATTTTATTAGTAAAATAAAAATTGAAATTTAAATGGCAGTTTACTTTTACAAAAGTAAATTGCAATTTACTTTTTTATACTCGACAAAACTTAAAGTCACATCAACAACTTTTTTAGTTAGAAATCTGTAAACCGTAGTTTACTATATGTAAACGGCCGTTTACGCTGTAAACTACAGTTTACTATAAATAAACGGCCGTTTACAGGTTGTCAGTGGTTTTAAATAAGATTTTAGTGGTGTATGAATTCGGGCTCCGGTCTCAAAATAACCATGAATTCTGACAAGAAATAGAGCACTTTCTTCATTAGTGATTAATAGCCAAGGTAGCCTTATCGAACTTCTGTATACCAAGGTAGCCTTATCGAACTTCTACATATTTAATTAGATCCTAATGAATCTATTTTTCTGGTTAATTTAAAAAATGCTCCAAGTATTGACAAGTTAACATACCCTCAAATGGATATTGCGGATGCTAATAACCTATCATTGGGAAAAGTAGATTTCATGTTCTAATTCTAAAATGCATATATAAATACTAGAGTTGATTTGACGTACGTTTAGACTCGAGTAACTCATTTGTTGGCTTGCATAAATTAGCTTATTTCTTTGCATATTGGTAGTTTCACACTATATTGATTGAGACTTGTATAATTTAAGATTGTTGCTAACTTGTTATTTAAGATTTTTATAAAAATAAATATACAAAATGATTAAAAATGAGAAAAACGAGTCAACTCGTGATGCATGAATTAACTTGAGTTGGAAGCAAACATATAGTACTCAACTTAAAGTCAGCTTGTTCACAACACCGTAACTTAGTTGTCAAACATATCAAATTTTGGTCAATATGTTTTAACAGTACAATATAAATGCATTAAATTTTGATACATGCATCTGATTTTGTAATACCTATGGGTGGTATTAACTATTTGTTTCTTTTCACACCTATAGTTTGTTAGAACATGAACGACCACTATCATAGCCTAGTAGTAAATATGTTTACCTCTCATTCAAAAGGTGTTGGGTTTAAGTCTTACTTGATACATGAAATAGATTTAGGTATGCAGTAAAGTACGATTAGATTAAGTGCTGGTTAAAAAAAGTTGTTGAACATGAAAAACAAAAGGAAAGAAAGAACTGAGCATTGATTTCTATTATATTTTCAGAATATTATCAATAAAAAGCTTAATTAGCCCCTGTTTAAGAGACAAAACAACCATATACTAAGCTTTTAAATAGACAAAACAACAATATACAAAACAACAATACACTTAACTAGACACGGGACATGTCCTTGTTATCAATCATACAAACATTTCATTCATCCATACACATATGTTTAAGCTTTTAAATATAAACATATGCATGTTATATAATTAAAAACTTTAATGTTATCACCATAATTTCTAGTACCAAAGCCCTTTAACTTTATGCTAACACAAATGGCCAAAACACCATGATTATGATTTATGTTTTTAATGTTTCTTATTGCTCCTAGTTTTCATGACTGCCTTCAATTTCAACCATCCCTTTTCCCCTTACTTTCCGTGAATTAAGAATCACTTTCATCATTCCTTTGTTATAAGTGGTCAAACAAAGCATTAAGTATACATATGATAAATAATTATGAAAGCAAATATTCGCTTTTGTATACCGGTACTGTTATATTGTGATAAGGGAGTGTATATTATATGTATAAAAATTTGTGTATTGTTATAGAAAAGAGATGAGGGTGTAAGGAAAGTACAAGTACATTAGGAAATTACTCACAAAGTGTGTGCTTCCAACCAACAGATAGCTATATAGGAATCTTTCTTTAAGCTTTAAATTAGCTCCACACCACAAAATAAGCTCATTCCTCCATATTGTTTGATGCCTTGGCAGCTAGCTATTGCTCTATGTTTGCATTTTGAATTGTTGAATCTAAACATAAGTACGACTTTTATTGCATGAGATACAAATCATGATTATTTGAGCGGTATAAACAAAATACGACTAGTCGACTATCGAGCACTACGCCACTGAATGTTACGCGAAAAATTGTTCGCTTTTAACTACTAAATATCCCACTAAACCTATCAAATAAACCATCGACAAAGCTTATGTAACGCTAAACCTTGGCCTTTTGAGGTCAACTTGTTAGTTGGCTACAATGAGAGTATGAAATTGAGGTTTCTTGGGGACCTAAAAATTAAGTTTCGCCTAAACTATAACAACATCAACTTTTTTCAAGATTGCATGTTACCCGCATGTGGATTTATTGTTTCCGACGTCCTTTATATACGTTAAACTTGGGTTATTGGTTTTAATAAACCCAACTTTCATTCATTTGCCGAGATTAATCCTAACTTAGTAAATGTTTACAAACACTCTTAAATTTAAGCTTATATTGCTCAAACGATTCATTACTACCTGAAAGTTAACACCCGTTAGTTTTTTTGATGAAATGCGACCAACTTTGAGCTTATTTAGTTATTTTCAACTCTATCGCCATCCAACCTTCATCAAGTCCGTTTCTCGATGTCTAGCTCTTCATCATTACCCGAAATCTACCTCTAACGATTCAAGTGATTCAGATTAGAATATGTTGATTGACAGGTTTCAGGGGACAGAAGTTTTAGATTGACTGACCTAGTGGTAGATTTCAATTTTTCGCTTAGTGTTTTGGTCACATAAGCAGTCTACATCATCAAAACCTTAACGGGGTTAACTCTCAATTAGTAAGTAATCATTTGAGGAAAATAAACTCAAAGTTAGAAGTGTTTATAAATATTTCATGAGTTGAGATTAATCCCGTCTAATAAATAAATAATTAATATTATTAAAATCCAATAACCCATTAAACTTGTATCTCAACAATCGATAATATTTGATCGTGACAACTAGTTAGATTAACGTTACATCACATATTCATCATTTCATCATCCTTTATTCTTATAAGACATATATATATGTACTAACAAATTTATCTCGTGTTCTATCCTATAATGCCTAAAATCTTTAAATTCATAAAATAACCAATTTTTTAATGAAACTTCCTCAAAACAACTAGAATGAATAGCATGGGCCTCTTTATTATGGAAGTAAAGGGCAACAACATGGGAGACGATCTAAAGTACACATTAGATTAGGCTAATCAATGGATCTAACACTAATAAATCTTGCTTAAAGACAAAGATTTGGTAAAAGTGTGGTTTGGGGATTATATTAAGGTATTATTATATATTGCACTACTTTATGTATATTAAATGATTAAATGATGTAATTTGCATTATAATATTCAGTTTAAAATATTGTAGAATGGCATGGATTTGCTACAATGCGAGTTGGTGGACTTTTGCTAAAGGCAAGGATAAAACTTCTAAAAACATTATAATTAATTATATATATTCTTTATAGATTATATTAATATGTGTATGAAAAGTAATATATTTATGATTTAATAACTGTAAAAATGTAAACCAGCCTAGAAAATGATAGCATGTGAGTAAATAAGATTGGATACCATCAAACCTAATCTTTACAATAATCATAATCACATGCACCTCACTCTAAAGCAACTCAAATTCAAAATCTTGATTAGTTTATTATCTATATCAACTTAATGACCTAATTAGTCTTCATTACTTTTGGCTACTAAAGGTAAACTCTTTTTGACTATTTTGCCAATCAGTTTGACCAAAAGTTATCCAAGATTTTGTAAATTAGCAATAGAGTTAATAATTAAACCATGATTTAAGAATTTTGTGTTCATATGGTGTGATCAAGTTTATTAGGGTGTACTATTAAAACGAGGATTTTTCTACAAAGACGTGTAAATTAAATTAAAAAGATAAATTAAACACTAACTTTTAAAAATAAAAAAAATATATACGTAGTTAAATTTAAAAGATTAATTGAATTTAATCTCTTTACAAATATCCATGAATCAATCTAGATCGGTGTTTGTTTATAAAAAAACAAAAGTGAAAGCATGTTACTCTTACTTAATTTATATATTATATGTTGTTATAGTCAACAAACACCAAAAATATATTGTTTTAAATAAATAAGCTTTTATATATTGATTTTGTAAAAAGACTCCTGGGATATTTGGAATTATTAGAAGTAAAAAAGAACATTATTAATATTTGACTTATCTCTCGCTTTATTTATATCGGACCTTATTTGAAGTCAAACACTAAATATATCAAAAAGAACAGAAACCCAAAAATATGACCTACAAATCAATATTTATGCTTCAAAATCACTTTGCATCGTTGTCACACGACTACTTATTCTTACCAAAAAGGCCAAACTAATTCTTTGCTCTCATTTTTATATGAAAACCATAGCATCAATAATTCAAGATGAATAAAGTAGAAAATATTGCTGTTTGAAAAGTTGAAGTTATCTAAAGCAGGAACATTTTAATTGTTTTGTATGCATTTTATACATCAAATTTCAGTGTTTGATTTGCTCTATTTCAAAATGTTGGTCAATTGAGTCATCTATGTACCTATGTGTGTGTTTAAGCATGTATGCATGTGTGAGTATGTGAGTATGTATGTATGCATAGTTGCATATAATTAATATATTCATGAAACTCATGTTTTATATTTGTATTTAATAATAATATTTAAATTCATATATGTTTTATTCTCATTATTTCCAAATCCTACTAAATATTTTGCTAAATTTATATCAACGCAAAGAAATGAATGGAAACTGAAATGGATCTAAAAGGGCCAGGCTAAATGTGTTGCGAGTAAGCCCATGTTGTGGTTAGCCAGTCTATTATCTTGAGAACTTTTCCAACAGGCCCATTTAACCACTTTTTTATTTCACCCATTGAAGTTGAGAACCATTTAAACTTTGGGCTCCAACTAGACCCACCCTCTTAATGCTATCACTTCTTTAAAGGCACCCTATTTAAGTTCACAAATGGTCGTAAAATTAACGACCAATTTGACAATCACTTTGGACCTTTTTGGTGGTCACAAATACTCGTTTATGTTATAGTTGTTTAGTAGATATAAAAGTGGTTCTTGTTTTACCTTCATCAAAGTTGCGAAAGTGCTGTTGTTAGGGTAAATCGAGCCCGATATTATCGTTGTTTTAGTACTAGAACTTTGTTATTACTGATTTCAACGTAGTCATAAACGTCTAATGACAGTAAAATAAGTTTTAGCATGCAGTTTGGTAATTGAAATATCAAATAAGTTTAGAAAAGAAAAACTTGGTAATTTAAACAAGTTTAAAGCGCGCTGCTTGGTAATTGGAATAAGTGTGTGTATATGTTGAACCTAAAGTTTTGTAATGTTAATTTTGAAAGTTTCAAACCAATGATTCTTTTTAATAAAAATGATCGGGTGGGCCACTGACCCGTTAATGATCCAATTAGTCATTCAAAATACTTTTTAAAGATTTCTAGCGAGTCGAGATTTTTTTTATAAATCCAAATTACACTAATATGAAACTTCGTTTAATTAATAATGTTTTTATTTCCTATGTCTAATCTCAAATAGATCAAAAGAGTGTTAAATTTACAGGACTTTTGTAACATATCATCTTTAAAGTTTCATCTAGTAAGTTAATCAAGACATAAGGGGGAGGGTCTTGTCCCTAAGGGAGGTGGGAGCGACGACCTAACGATATAGCCAAAAGCTCATTACCTTCCAACGGGTGTCCCAACAGTAACCTGAACTGTGTTTGTGTCAGATCTCATTCAAGACCATTGTTTATCATTTAAGTCCATTAATATTAGGGTTATAAAAACTCAGGGCCGGCCCAATAAGGTTATTGAGCCAGGCGATGGCCTAAGGCCTACACATGTTGAGGGCCTCAAGTTTTTTCAGTGTTTGGGCTAGGGTAATTACAGTTTTGGGTTAGCTATTAGGTTTTGAGCTAACTGTTCTGTTTTGGGCCAGACTAGGCTTGGTATTAATTTTAATTTTTAAAACTTGGGCTTGTTAGGGTACTTAGGGCATGTTTCAAAAAAAGCTAGAAAAAAAACTAGAAAAATAAGCTTTATATAAATGTTTCGCATGTTTTTTAAATATATAAATAGTAGATTAAAAAAAAAATTTTAACTCCGCCAAATATAAGCTATTTAGTTTTATTTTGGCCAATCCCAAGCCCGGATAAAGCAGGAGTGTTTTTATTAAAGACTTAAGAAAAAGTCCTCTAAAATTAACCCCGCATTAGACCACTAAAATGGTTGAGCCGGCCCCGTAAAAACTATATGTTTATTTTGATTAAAAGAGTCTTTTAACCTCTTTCTTTGAAAAAACAGTCACCACAATCTCAAGATATTGTAATCCGTAAAGGGATGCTAAACCAATACACAATGCTTCCAAATATTATTTATTCCCATGGACAATCAAGAGACGATCAATAGCTAGAGCAGGAAACTAAAACACTTTATATGATAGGAAACAAACACAAGAATCCCTTCAAAACAACCAAGTAGCATCTCAATATTGCATCCATCGAAGCCAAACTAATCGCGGCACTTATAATTTAGGCGGTGCCTATGCTTAACGTTATAGCGTCCTGCACAGTTTCCAACACAAGCCGGAATCATCTTACTCTTAAGAGCGTCATAAGAAAGATAACTACTTTGCTGGCATAGAATCCTTCAATGTTCTTCATTGTCCACAAGAAACTCATCATCTTTTTCGAGTAGTATTGGGCACTCGGCCATAGTTCCATTGCACTTATCAGCATGCTTCTTTGGTGACAATAACAATCCTTCGAAATGACTGATTTGTTGGAATTATTAGATCGAGCGAACGAAATGAGTGATTTGTTGGAATTATTAGATCGAGCGAACACAATAAACATAAAATTTATTGAAAACAAAATAAATAAATAAAAACTCCTTTAACCATCTATTTATACTAAACCGATACTACTTTTAATCTAACTCAAACTCTATTAAATAATAAAATAAATAACCCAACTCAATATTACTCTAACACAAATTCAACCAAACAAATAATAAAACTAATAATCATTATATTTATATTTAATCAAGATTAAATTCTTTATTCTTCCTCTTTATCTTGATTTGTACCTTCTAAATCTTATATTCCCAACAAAACCCGTAACTCATCCACTTCAATTCTTGGATAGTTTATCTTTTCTTTTTTCTTTTGATCCAACCCTTGGTCACAGCTAGTGACCATTATCTTCATCTAGTTCGCTTGACATCAACATCTTCATCTCTTTCACCATCATCAAGATATTAAAAAAAAAAAAAAAAAAAAAAAAAAAAAAACCTTGCTAAATTGTTTATGAATTGAAGTGTAACATTGGAATTTTTAGCAAATTTTCATATAGATCATGTGAGTGCAAATGCAAGAATGCGATCGCATGTAAAAGAACTGATTAAAACGTATCTTTATTTTTTCTCTATCGCGACGACATGTCATTGCCAAAAATAAAAGCCGGTAAAAAAAAAATAGTTAAGACATTATTTGAATGTCGTCATTATAGCCTGATATGTAGGCGCGACGGAAGTCGTCACTATAGCCTTGTTTCCTTGTAGTGAATGACCTATACTTGTAATCAGGTAAACATTTGTGTGGTTGTAGGTCAAGTGGTATAGATGCATGTATATATTGTCATTATGAATAGAAAAATGTTGCACAATTGCACTAAGGTGGCATCAATGGTAGCAAGTGGTGGCATATCCACCCTAAAATCATGGCATAGTGGAGGAGAAATAAAGATGCAAACTTTTATTCCCATGGACAATTATAAGCTTACAATTAACATATATTTACATATACATAACCCAACATCAACAACCACCTAGAGCAAGAAATTATAACACTTTTTATCCCTTCAAGACAGCCAACTAGCATCCCTTGATTGCATCCATCCAAGCCAGACTAACGTTCGCAATAAGTATTTTTCACGCAATTCCTATTTTGTTTAGCGTTATAAAGTCCTGCACAGTTTCCGCCACAAGCCGGATTCATCTTATTTTTAACGCCATCATAACTAAGATACTTACTTTCCTGGGCCAGAATGCGTCGGTGTTCTTCGCTATCCATAAGAAACTCGTCATCTTCTTCGAGTAGCGTTTGGCACTCGGCAAAAGTGCCATTGCACTCATTTGTATACTTCTTGGATGACAATAAAGATCCTTCACAGTGATTGATCATCATGAGGGTGAATGATAGTAGTAAGATGACACAAGTGAAGAAATTGAAGAGGGTATTTTGAGTTGCCATTTTAATTTTGGGAAGAAATGGAGTTGATGGATTTATAAGTGTGTTATGCAATTAATTGGATGAATTGAAGATAATGATGTGATTTGTGGATATTAAATGTGTGATTCCTGGCGATCGCCTTAACTTTTTATACGTACAAACAATAATGGTTTATAATGTTAGAATAGACAAGCACGTTGGAAACACCAAAAATATCAAGAAAATAAAATATAACTAAATTGAAAGATTGGTATGGAAGCTTAATACAACAAATAAAAAAAAACTAATAAAAGATTAGGGTTCGTAAAATAAAAGGAAACGGTAAATAACAACAGGCGTGTCGCCACCTCTCGCTTTTGGATAATATTACAATGAAATGCAGGTAGGTTTAAGCGTTACATGACATAATTATATTGCTACAGAAATAAGCGTTAAGTAACAACAAACCGAGTCTTGAGGAAAAAAGTAAAAAAGGATATTAAATGTGACCGGACTCATTTTTAGATAATATAACATCCTGCCTCTCATACCACCAATATTATCCGTTTTGTCCACGGTGAGCTCACCGATTAATTTTTGGTTACCCGTGTGAAAAATCCTCAAAAGGTCATCCATTCCTGCCTTCCTGGATTGCTGCCATCTAAGCAGTGTTAACTGTAAAGTTCTCCTATCATTCACAACCAATACGCTCAAAACGTGTTGGTTATATTAGAGGCGGAATATTTTTTATGAACTAAAAATTTCTGCTGCCCACGGTCGATGTAAGATTTCTTTAAATGTTATAGATAAACTCTAAAAGTATGTTACAGAAAATGTTTTTTTTATGTATATACATGTGCAAATTACTTTTTGGTGCTCTTTCCATGAGGTTTGCTTTTGTGATTGGGTAGTGGTCTTTGTGCAGGAATGTGCATCTGCAGTATTGTAAAGGTATTGACCATAAAATTTGAAAATTCAAAGTGAGTAAAACTATCATGTGCCTTTGGTACTGCTTGCAAAATTTCATGTGTAGAGATAAGAAGCTCAATGTGCAAATGAAATTACATCAATGAAGAGTCTGTATGCAGGTTCTTTATGGGCATAAAAACGTCATTCTGGTTATTTGAAAATATTAAAAAGGAACCATTATATAGTCACATATACAACCATGAACATTATAGTTAGCATGTGGTAAATGGTTTTAGTTATTTGCAAATTTTAGCTCAAGTTTGGCTTTTGGTTATTAAGTTATTAACTGAACATATTCAAAACCAACCCGAAAACCCACATATTAACAGAAATAACTAAATTAAACATGAAATGTTGCAAAATTGCACTAATTAAGGTGGCGTCAACGGTAGCCAGTGGTGGCATTTCCACCCCTAAAATCAACAGCAACGGTGGAGAACGAATAAAGATACAAACTTTTATTCCTTTAAACAACTATAAGCTTACAGGTAACATCAACATGCTCATTAAGAACAACAATATTGAGTTAAAATAAAAACTAACACTTTTTATTATAAGGCACTTATAGATCCATCCAAGCAAAGCTAATCACGGCACTTATAGATCGCAAGGCATTGCCTATGCT
This sequence comes from Flaveria robusta, assembly GCA_025506415.1. Lineage (NCBI taxonomy): Eukaryota > Viridiplantae > Streptophyta > Magnoliopsida > Asterales > Asteraceae > Flaveria > Flaveria robusta. The sequence goes on along the minus strand of CM046469.1, from coordinate 15,962,447 downwards.
TAACGTTATAAAGTCCAGCACAGTTTCCGCCACAGGCCGGACTAGTCTTGAGACTATCATAAGATATACTTCTTGTTTGGGCGAGAATCCGTCGATGTTCTTCGCTATCCATAAGAAACTCCTCATCTTCTTCGAGTAGCATCGAGCAATCCGCGATAGTGCCATTGCACTCATTTGTATGCTTCTTTGGTGAGGATACATATCCTTCAGAATGATTGATCATCATGAGGGTGATTGATAGTAGTAAGATGATACAAGTGAAGAAGTTGAAGATGGTGTTTCTTGATCCATGAGTTGCCATTTTGATTTTGCGTAGAAGTTGTTTTGATTTGTTGATGCTTATGAAGAAATTGAAGATGGTGTTTTAGTTTGGATGAAGATAATGAATGTGTTTCGAGGTACTTTCATAGTCAATTATAAAGGCACTCAGTTTTTTTTTTTTTTAAGAGTAAATTACTATTTTAGTCCTTAGGGTTTGAAAAAAATTACGGTTTTAATCCAATAGATTATTTATTACACTAACAGTCCAATAGCGTATATGGGGGTTTTATCTTCATCACCATCCTTCTCTTTCACATTCAGTCAAACACCATTACCACCCTTCTCCTCCACCATCGTTCCACACTTCAAAGAAACCTTACCGTCGATATTTGAGAAATCTCTCAGATTAATTCGATCAAGGTGGTGGTGTGGTCTTTCTTGGTTTTCACTTGACTTTATCCAAACAACTAGATAGAGAGCAATGGAGGCAGTTGGCAGCAGAAGGCTTGAGAAGGTGGGGCAATTGTTTTTTTAATGGGTTTAGATAGAGAAGTAAAATAAAAAGTGGTTTTGGAGTGGGGTGGGTTAGGGGTGGTGTGAAATCTTGAGAGAGAGAAAGAATGTGTGTGTGTGAAATATGAAGATAAAAAGAAAAAGAGTGTGTGTATATATTTGAGAGAGAAAAAAAAAAAAAAGATAAAAGAGAACAAATGCTGGGAAAAGAAGATTGGGGGGGGGGGGGGGGGGATGAGTAAGGGCTTTTACTTAATCTAAGAGCATAAAAGTCTTTTTATATTAGTTAACGGAGTAAATATTAACGGTGTTAGTGACTTGTGTGAAATTAAAATAAAATTTGAAACTGTTGGACATTTATTGTAATAAATAAACTATTAAACTGAAATTGTAATTTTTGTCAAACTTCAGGGACTAAAATAGTAATTTACTTTGATTTTTAACTTTCTGCTGGTCAACTTTTTCTTATTAAATATAGAGAAATTTGCATAATAAGTCTTTATGGTTTAATCAAATTATGTGTTTTGTCCACAAACTTTAAAAATTATAAAAATAATCCAAATTTTTGTGTAATCATAGCATGTATTGTCCATAGTACTAAATTATTCAATTTTTATGTATTTTATAAAATTCAAATTAACTTTTAAATTTAATTTTAGGAACCAAAAGTGCAGCGCCCGTATAAAAGTTTGGACTAACTTTGAACTTTTGTAAAATTTGGGGACTAAATTTGCAATTACTATACAAAAGTTTGAACTAACTTTGTAATTTTAAAAGTCTGGGGACCAGTCATACAATCTAATCAAACCACAGGGACTATTTATGTAATTTTCTCTTAAATATATGAGATTTAAGTTCTTATTATATTTTAAGATGGTAAAGTTATAGTTTTCACTAACCTTTTTTTACAAATAGCTATATCTAATTACTGCCAAGATAAATAATATTTGATAGGTTAGTGATCTGGTGCGTGGGATTAGATTTGTCTAAAAAGTATAGATAGAATAAATGAAATATTAATGTTTAAAATGTTGTATTTAAAATGAAAAGAAAATTATAGCTAAAATAATTTCTCTGAAGTAAGAGTTATCACTCACAAGTCTTGGAAGAAGCTCTGAACCGTGGTTATTGACTTACAAGTTTTTCATTAGTGAAATCGTTTATAACATTGTTAATTAAGGACATTTAATAAAATTTAATATACACATTAAATGATTGGAACGTTACTTTTGATATCACTATAATAAAATTAAGAAAAAGACCTTACTTCAACACACAAGAGAATACCCACAATAAACCATTGTTATGGACTTGTTTACCCTATGAGATAGACTTGTTGTCAACCTCTTTTACTTGCAATTTTTTATTCTAAATGTAACTTGTATTGTGATGTTCTTTTGTATTTAATCTGTTTTTCTTTTCTATGGTATTTTATTTATAATTATTAATGGCACCTTTCTACAATTATTCTGTCTAAAAATCTCAACGATAAAAACAAAAAAAGAAGAAATTTAATAATAAATATCTATAGAAAAACAATAAAATTGTATTATTAGGGTGACCCACTAGGCCCCCTTTCACATTATTGCCCGTGAATTTGTTGTTGTTTAGTAATTAGTACATTGACGATACCCCTTTCCACTTGGATGTGAACATAATTGGCGCTATTCGCTAAAAGAACCAAAACTATACTAGTTGATTTTTCATACCTATTATCAAAAAGGTATAATAAATATAATAGAAAAATAAAATGATAAATAAGCAGGTGCTTCGGCTATAGTTTTTATACATAACTAATTAATATAATCAAATTGTATTACCATTATATAGAAAAATAGCATGTTGGTGACTACACCATACATGTTGTTATGCAAGTTGTACAACTACATGATGCATGATATACCCACCCACATATCAAGTTCCTTGGTTTTTTGCAACAAGAAAATGAGAGAGAGATCTAATTTCTCCGATAGCTCCCCGGCATCACCTTCAAGTCCTTCGTCTTCCATCTCTGCGTAAACCAATCCGCTCGGATTTTATCATTGTCGCCCATGTTGACCACCGCGGCACCACCTCCTGGTGAGGAAATGGGAACAACGACTTAAGCCATTAGGTGTAGGTGTTTTCCAAATGTGGAGTCTTCTAGTTCTTTCAAATCGATTGAACTCACCAATTATTTTTAATTGACACTTTTGGTATATTTTTCAAGAACAGGAAACCAAGAATAGCTTGACTAGTATATACATTTTGAAGAACATCATGTAGTAGTGTGTATGAAGTTATGTTTAATATATTGTTCTTGATATATAGTTTCGTCATATTCTCATGCTTTCGCTTTAGTGAGGATGCGATAGATTGATATCAGATCTATTGGTTATAGAGAATTACATTTCATATAATGTTTCTTAAACTATAACCTTAAACTTAAACTCTTTGAACCATAAGACATGTGTAAATATCCTAGGTTTTAAATTGAGACACGTAAGGACTAATACTTATAGACTTTAAACTATGCAAACCATCTAAGTTATGACTTAATAAGGTACCCTAAGCTTACCCAACTCTAATTATGTGAAACGTTACGACACAAATCTTAAGGATGTTTCCCAACAGTAACACTTGAATTAGGTGTACGTATACTTTGATCGCGAGAACTAACTTGATATGTGAACTATTTAACGGACGCAAATAAACAATACTATCTTCATGATACTTTTGTTTGACTGCATAATGCCTTTTACTTGATTCGTTTCAATTATAGCTGTGTATCTTGTTTACTGAACTATAGTTGAGATCTATGCCTCGATTGATTAGATTATGAGCCTGACTAGAAACTATATGAGTTATTAAATGAGAATCAAGCCTTATAAAGATAGGTACAACACGATAACCACATTGAGACACGAAAATTAAGACACGTAGTGGGAGGAAACTAGAATGATTGTGTAAGTAAATTGACGATTATGGGTGTGCAACATAATGGTGAATTTACGAGTATATGTGAACTCTAGCAAATCCTATTGTGTGTGTTATATTCAAAACATGACACTTCTAAGTAACACAAGTCTCGTCCTATTAATGACGACCAAAACTACACAACACTTAAAATTAAGCTAGAAACATTTGACAAATGACAAGCTCCCAAAGACTAACATGATAATTATCATATAACATTTCCCTTACATTCTAAATCAATCATTATTTATATAGCAAAAGGCTTACATAACATTTTCAAAAATATGTGTTTGGTTATGGTTTCAAAAGAATGCTCTTTAAGAAGCATTAGCAAGGAACTTCAAGATTTCAAGGCTTCAATCGTAGGAATTATCATCAGCAACTCGATTATAAAAACATAATGAATATGTAGTCACGTGGAAGAGGAACAAACTGATTATCTTAAGGGATGTGATGATATGCTATGATGAATCGATTGGGATGACCAAGCAGCTTAAAATGGTGATCTAGCAATTGATGTTGTACGTGAAAGAGAAACGATGAAGAAAGATGGTGATGTATGCTTTATGAAAACAAACAAGTTGAGCATCATATTCTTGGCATAGCGTGTTCGCTTAAGCAAATTGTTCAATGCCTCTCGACTTCAGTGTTCATAATTACTAAGTGCATGTTGAGAGAACACGTGTCTCTACACTGGTAAGTAATATAGCGCGTGCTTGGTGATAACTAGAATCAACCGGATAAGACGATCAACTGCTACATACCAGTTCCAGATGTTATGGTATGCATACATTGGAATTGTAGTTGATCGGGCTATTGAGAAGCGCCATGCGAATGTAACCATTTAGAACCATGAAATGATTCCTTAATTTAGAATCGACTCATTGAGATCTAAATAACTACTCAAAATTTTGTTTGACTCGAATCCTTGAAGCATTCTACTCATCCTTTGAATTAATTTGAGGATTTTAATTCCTTGTAATGCTGTCACTTGATTGAGCGCTTCCATAGCCTTTGAGTATTACTTAAAATAATGAGTATTACTTAAATAAACAAAAATACGTACACGAAATGAATAAAGTGTTATATATAAAACATAAGCTAAAACCGTAATAAGTAATGCCTAAACATACCATTAACAAGAAATCAGAAGCTCGTCAATAAATTAGAATTTCTAGATTTCACAATTTTCAACTAAATTATTCAACCAGTTTCAAAAAAGATCAAATTAGAACCTGTATTTTTGTCATTCGAATGAAAAATTTTATTCGTGAACGAAGCCACGATCAGCCACTTTTTGTGGTGAATTACAATTTTGACGCTATTGAATCTTAAACAATTAAATAAATTAAAAGAACAAAAATAATTTAAAGAAAATGATGTAAATGGTTCTTAGCAAAATCTTGATTTTTAATACAAAGTCATTTATGTGTGTGTCTATATGTGTCTATGTGTCAATATGTATGTACTTTGTACGTAGGTACATAGGTAAGTATGTACGTACATGTACGCACGTACATGTGTATGTGTTTATGTATGTTTATATCTAAAATTACTTTATAAATAAAACCTTCTGTGATTATACAAGTAAAAACAAAATACTTATTGTATTCTGTTTTTGACAAAACGTCATCATAAACATTCTAGGGGAGGCAATTTCTTATACAACCAAACACAACATGAAAAAAACTGGTTTCGGGTTGGCTTACATGACCCGTTTTATTAAACATATCCACCCGAATATGACCCGTATGATAAACGGGTCAACCCGAACACAACCGTTTAATAAGTGGATGTCATTTTAACCCGTTTAAGGGTTTGTAAGAAAGCTAAAAATTAGATATTAGAGATAAAAGTGTTGAAATTTGAAGTTAAATATTGTGGCATTCGACTTTTTCCTTTATGTATTAACTACTAAAATTTAAATTAATTTTCCCTTTTGTTTTTTAAGCTAAATATATAAACTTAACTGTGTTAATCGTGAATGAGAGATAAAGCAAAAAAATCATTAAAAGTACATCAATTATAAAAAGGTTTCAATTGAGTCGATGTAATTGATTGTTTAGATTATTACCAAGTAAATAGGTATTATTCAAATTTAGAAATAAACAAAAAAAGAACCGACCCGAAACACAACCCATACAGCAAATGGTTTTAAGTGTGTTCGTCACAACACGGCGGCATGAATAAGTATATGGGTCAGGTTAGGGGCTGAAGAATTCAACCCATCAACCCGCCAATGCGACTTGATTAACACCCCTAAATTAAACATTGCCTTTCAAAACTGTTAAAGTAATGAATTGTCACCATTACCATCACTAGCATCCGTATGTGCATCACCATCACCACCAACATCATCATCATCATCATCATCATCACCACCGTTACCATCACCATAACTATTATCACCACAAATCACCGGTCACTATCAAACAAACCATCACCATCTTCATTTTCATCACCAAAATCATTATATTACCACTATCACCAAGAATAGAATAACACAAGAAACAATCCATAGAAACCTATACAGAGTGAATAAGGGGTTCTAAAATTTAGTTAAAATCTTTGTGCTTATGAAAAAGTTGTAAAAGCCTTTCGCACGTTCAAAACCAAAAGCGTACATAAAAGAACACGAAGATTTTTAGTGGTGAGGATGAGTGTCAAGTAACCCAACCTACATAGGCTCCTAATCGAGTAGCGATCAATTTCAACGTTTACTATATCATTAATCGAGTAGTGATCACCACTTCAACATCTCATTAACCGGACAACGGTCATCTTTCAACGCCTTATTAAGTTACCCATTCAACATCTCACTAAAGCGTAGTGATTCATCCTTTCGCTAATCATTGTAAGGATTGCATCTCTCATATGTATATTTATACAAGTGTTGAGCATAGATATTACATTGAGACTCACGCACCTCTCAACATATATACTAAATAAATGTCACACGATTATCACTATTATAACAGATCTCTCAAACGCCTCACGTTTACACCTCTATGATGTTCCATAATATGAAATATAATTATTCAAGCCTAAGATCATCTAGGATATATGTTGGTATTATAAAGTTTTTTTTTATTTTCAAGAGACTGAAACAAAGTGCGAAACAAGACTAGCTTAAATAGTCAAGATGAGAGAGAGAAAATTATACAGCAACAGTACGTTCATAAAGGTTGCAACAAAATAAGGGTACAAAAGGAGGGAGATGAAGATTTATGAGTGCATTCTTTATTTTTATGGGAAGTAATGGGTTTACAGTGTAGTGATAGATTGGTGAAAGGAGTCACGGTGTATACTAAAGGATTTTGGGTGGTACTGAAGTTCATATTTAGGGACACCAGCAAACCCAAAAGTTAATTAGGTAGCGGTGAACCCAACAGTTATTGACTAACGGGTACTTGGCCAGTATGAGACCGGATATGTAACAATGTTTTTCAAGATATGAAACTCAGATTATCAAAGCCTGTCTAAATGTCCTAAGGAATCAGTTTCTATGCACCCACATAAGCCTTTGACAACCTCGTGGATTTTCTTAGAACCGGTGCGGTTCATAAGGGGCACAGCCTGGCTAAACCCAAGCTCAAGGTCTTACCGATTTTGGCTGTCATCAGCAAGAATAGGCACAAAGTAATGATAAATAGCTAAAAGTAAATAATCTTCTCCGGTTGTAAATTCCCTCATCGGATAATACAAATTCCGACCAAAGGTAAAAACTTCAACTTAAGAGACTTGCTGGAAACAAAATTTTCAAAATGTGTCAATTAAAACTTCAACCTTAATCAATAACAGACTTGTGTGTGCAAACTTCAGTTCTCAATGTGTGCCAAGATGAACCAAAATCTAACTTATCACCAAACCTTGCATCGCCTGAGTTCCTTCTTCGGTGACCTTGTTTGCTTGAATGGTTGTTATAACATTTGCTATGTTACCCTGAATGATGAAAAATTTACATATAATGAATATACAATAGAACCAATAAAATGTTAGTATTTGAGAAATTTTGAATGAAAGAAAAAGATATATTGTTTACCCTCCATGTTGCCAGCTTTTCTCGTAGAGCTTGCCATTGGCGTGGCCCAAAAACACGCTCAGTATAGCGACTACACAGGCATAAAATAGCATACATGTAATAATTACAGAAATGAAAACCAAAAAAAAATATTAGAATAATGTAGGGGTGTAAACGAGCCAAGCCGGCTCGCAAGCTACTCGAAATCGGCTCGAAAAAAGCTCGAATCGAGCCGAGCTTAAACGAGCCCGAGCACGAGCTCGAGTTCACATCATGGCTCGTTTACTAAACGAGCTCGAGACCAAGCTTCAGACATCGAGCTCGAGTCGGCTCGCAAGCCTAAACGAGCTTTTTGTTTTATATAATTTTTTGTTTACATATTAAATATATATTTACATAAATCATATTATTATATATATTATTATGATAAAAATAATTAAATAATATATATTGTGTTATATATAAAAAGTTTGATTATAAAAAATATAAAAGTAATTATAAAAAAATAAAAATTTAATAATTTAACAATAAACGAGCCGAGCTCGAGCTCGATCTTTCTAAAACTAAAATGAGCAGAGCTCGAGCCTAAGCGAGCTCGGGCTCGGCTCGTTTACACCCCTAGAATAATGTGATGTTTCTATGCACCTCACTCTGATGACTTGATTCATTTGGTCCATTTTGCAATCGATCAGTTTAGAAGTAATTGCTTTTACTACCCACGGTTCCACTTCATCATCCTCTATCTGCAAAGCACCCAACCATCAAATGTTTAACAAAAAAAAAAGCTAATATCCCCTACCTTGGGTTTTGTTTGAGATGATACTCTGTTTTTGTGTTTGTGTGTGTGTGTGAGTGTGTGTGTGTGTGAGAGAGAGAGAGAGAGCAAATCAATTTTACCTGCAGTGTGTCCTTAATGGAAGAATAGGGAATTTGACCAGATTCATTGGAGGCAAGATCCACAATTGACATCAACCTCATCTTTGCTATACATTCTTCATGTACAAGACCTACACAATCCAAAGAGAATACCACAATAAATCAAGTGTATGAACTTCAACTTTAAAAGTGATAACAAACAAACAAGGATACCCAGCAAAATCTCAATTTAACAAGACAAACCTTATCTCAATCGCATGAGAGAGAGGCTGCTCCGAAGAGACCCCAACTAAAAAAAAACTCATTTTTTTAAGCAAAGAACAAGAAAGTGAAAACGAGATCCTAAATTCTATAGGGGTAAAAAAGGTTTATGTTAAAATAGGTCATTTCTACTATGGGTCGAAAGTTAAAGTTAAAACAGGCAAAGTAAGATTGGGTTGACCCACAATTTTTCATTTTTAATATATGATTAACATAAGTGTTGGGGGTCTCTCTGGAAGCAGCCTCTCTATCCATTGTGGTAGAGGTAAGGTTTGCTTACATCCCACCCTCCCCAGACCTCGTCAGTAGCTTGGCTATTGATGAGATTTACTAGGTTTGGTTGTGGTTATTAACGTCTTAATTCTTATTACAAAAAGAAAGAAAAAAAATAATATAGTAAGACCCTAAAATTGTTAAATGGAAACAATTTACATGACCATATGTATTACAAATTAGACTTTGGGTGACTTTCAACCCATTTGACCGACCAGCCCATTCACAAGTAAATGGGTTGAAACTGCCACTTCTACTAAATACAAATGCAATGTGATGGTATTTACCATAGCTTTGCAATAACGCAGAATTTGTGGTGTGGAAATCCAAGTAAGCATCTAGCCTCTGGGTCTGAAATATCTTCAAAAGCTGATATACTGATGCATACTTGGTGTCTTTCTCCAATTGTGCTATAGCAGGCATCTCAAGCAAATCATGCTATAATGTTATTAAACAAAAAAAATTGCCAACTTCAGAATGTGATTTGAGAAAGAACCAGTTAATCAAGCATCATTCTTTCAAAAAATTAAAATTAAGATTAAAATAATCACTTTGATGTTATGTACTAGTTGTTCGTTACATCCACTTAGCACATAGTTTAAGTAAAGTCTCTAATGAAATTATCAAAATATTAAATGCCTGAATGCCTTCAATTAGAAAGGGACGAGAAAACTTGTGGACTAGAATCAATCTAACTGATATCTTGTATTTGTTGTTAATGGACAAATAGGTAAATTAGAAAGGTAAATACCTAAATATCTGGAGAAAAAAAAAACCTCGTACTTTTAGTGACAACTCATAATAGAAGGCGTATATTGCTTTTTCTTTCTACTTTTTCTTCCAATTTTTTCAAACGTTAGGCACTTGTGTTTTACGAATGATATACCTTCTTCATGTAAAGATGGTTTTACCTTGTAAGCTTGCAGAGATAATGAAAATAATCTTAGGCAATAAGTGTAATTCACCATCATGAAACTTAACTAAGATATGAACTTCTAATCACATAACTGCGTTGAAAAGGTTCAACCGTTCAAATACCTAATTACCGATTTCCATCCTTTTGTTTCAAATGGAAAAGTAAAAAAAAACTGCATAATGTACTATGTAGGCTGCTAAGAATAAGAAGGCATTTATCAGTTAGATAGTATAATACCTGAAACATGTCAGGTGCCTTGACAAATTCAATAATGGTGTTAGAAGCTTCTTCCTTAGCCTCTTCCATAACATGTGCATCCTCACCAGAAAATGTTGCCAGATACTTCGTTAAAAATTTAAGGGTTTCCTTAGGGGAGCTAAAAATTCCATCAAGGCAGCAAACAGGAGATATTGCATAATTTAGCGAATAAATTGGAACATGAATAAAAAAAATGCAAAACAAAGAACTGAAAAACAGATTTCTAAAAAGGTTATATCTATCTTAAGATACCTTTTATGTTCCTTCAATATATTAGAAATGGCCAGAAAAAGATTTCTTTGATCCTGCACTCCAAGATCCCATTCTTTCAATAAATTGTCCATCTTTTTAAAAGTTGGAACAATGTGCTCTATGACCTTTCCCTCCATTGCCAATTTAAGAGCATTCATGTACACGCAGAACCTACTGTAAGGGTTCTCCAACAGGTTGTACAGATTGAAGAGGCTGAAGAGAAGGAGAAATTATGCATAAGAACATCCTTCAGATTCTATTGATTATGATTTATGAATAACGATACAAGCTTACATCTTCAAACGGAGTGCAGGCTTATCATTTGGTTGTTGTACAATTTTTGTGGATAAAAGTTTTGCCATCTCTAACAACTCATCAAGGCTTTCAGGTTTCTTCACGAGATCGCAGATAATGGTGAAGATGCACTCAAGATCTACGATAAGAGCAAAAAAAATCCCAGATTAAAGTTCTGTTAGTATATAAATATAAGATAAAGGAGAACATTACAGGAGAAACATAAATCATCTGCAGCACTATGCCGTGGAAAAATAAGCATTAACAACCTTGATTTAACTACCTAGAAAGCCAAATAAATATATGGAAAGAACAGCAGCAATGCGGTCCTTTAATTATCTGTCAATATGGCGTGATGGCATGGCTCCAACTAAGATGTTTCGCACAGCATACGTTTACAGATGCAAAACATGAAAAAACAACATTTACACCAAAAAGGTTACAGGAATTTTATGGTATGATAAAACACTGAAGCCTTTATCAATACCATTGGTGTGTGCAAGTGTATGTTTGATATGATTATAAAATATGTTGGAAATGAGTATGTTGAAGCATTCATGTATTCTCCACTATATAATAAAATCGTCATACGAAAACAACAATCAGAAAAGCCCCGCGGTTCAACTGATGAATCATACTACACAAGGCCATCTCAGGACAGTCTTTTTTACTTCACCTTTCTTTGGACTTCCACGTCTATCTTAAGTGCAAAGTATGCACTGGGTGTCTGATTTGGATTTGCAGCAGGATGCAAATTGAACCAAAAACAGCTCAAAAAGTTTTTACATTTTGACCAAGCATCATATGATATTAAAAACAAACATCAACATGATATAACACAAATTTCGTGTGATGGGCGTTAGCTATTGTCAGGTGATCCCTGAGTTTCCAGATGCCATATGCAGAAATTATCTAATTACAGAAAACTAAGCCCTAAAACTAAAGGCAAAGTGTCAACCCTTCTAGATGGTAGAGTAGCTAAGTGTCGATCCTTCCGCATTATACAATGTAAACTTGTTGCTTACAAAAGTGTCTTATCAATAAACAAAAAACTGAAGCCCTAAACCTAAAGGCAAAGTGTCAATCCTTCTAGATGATAGAGTAGCAAAGTGTCGATCCTTCCAGATAATACAATGTAAACTTGTTGCTTACAAAAGTGTCGTACTTCAAGCATTCTTTGTTACAAACTCTTAAATCAAATCTCTGACATCAAGTTTTCTCAAACATATGAATTAAATGAATATTTTTGCTAAATTAATTAACCATTTCTTGCTACATTAGAAAAGGTACGTTAGAATTTAAAAAAAAAAAAACTTATTTTTAATGCTGAGGCAACAGGAATACTCAACTTAATAACATTCTTTATCAGGAAAACAGTCTAAATGATTACTAAACTCAAGTATCTTAACAAGTCTCACACTGGTAGTAAACTTGGAGTGTTGTGCAGTCACACAGCCAAGCATCTATCTTACTAACAACTACATAATAACACAACAAACAAAAGGCTGAAAATCGATTCATCAGGATGAGTTTAACCTTTCTCAGACGCTTTAGAAAACACCAAATCAGCAGAAGTAATCATGAGCGAAGCCAAATCCAACCATCTGCCAGCAACCATGAATTCCTGAGCCTCCAAGCATAAACTATTCACTTGTTGCTCAGCTACCTGATCCAATTTCACAAATTAAAACACAAATTGAATCAATAAGACAAAGGAAGATGTTAGATTTACCTCGGGACCGGCTTCGGCCCAGGACATCTCGGCGGTGAAACGAACGACGGAGAGGACGGGATCCTCTTCGGATGTAGGCACGACCGTCGTCATTGTGGCGGTGGCGGTGGCGGTGGCGGTGGCGGTGGTTGTTTTTGCAACGGGGACTTTGCTCCGCGGAGTGGATAGCAATCGGAGAAGAGAAGGAAAAACCCTAGATGCTTACGGGTAAATACGATCACGCAAAATATCCGTGGATGGTCCGCTCATTAAACGGGTGATTATTAAACGTGTGATTTGAAGGTGCTCATCTCTTTTAATTACATTAAAAACTATTATTTATTTTTACAATAAAGTTATATTGAGTAACTAGGTTAGATACCCGTGTAATACACGGGTTGAAAATATAAAAAATATATAATTCATAAATGTATAAATATTTCGTATAATTAAGTTACGTATTATATAAAACAATAAAAAATAAAAAGTTAAATTTTTAAGTTATATATATTCGAATACTTTTTTCGATAATATAACATACAATTGACCCGTGTAAAATAAAAAACCAATTGTCTTAAATTGACACTAACCCAAAATATATAAATATATCAATAAATATTTTTCTTTAACTTTTTTCAATTAAATCTTATTTGACTAAAAAGGTATGCATAATTCAAAATAACATATGATTATACATTTAGTTGATAATATAAAAAAATTAAATTAAACACAAAATGAATTATTAATTTAGTTTCTTAAAATAAAAAACTTGACTAAAATAATACATTAGTTTAGGCGGGAAATTATTTTTTAGGAGTAACAGGAAAGTGCCATGTGGCATCCTAGTTACTTTTTTATTATATACTATAGATATGTTACTTCATCCCTAACGTTTACAGAATTGGTCATTTCAATTTCAAATTTTTTTTATCATTTCAATCGTTATAATTTACCAAATATTGTTATGTTTATCTACTTTACTAATATCGTTAATACTTTCGTTAAAATTAATGGTATTTTATTCTTTTTCAACGCTTTCATCATCCAACTAAAAAAATTAACTAATTAGTATTCAATTATAACTAAAAACACATGAAGCAACAAATAAAACTGAGCGCTTTGATTTAAAAGCTTCGATTAACCCTAATACATGTTCTTTGATTGATGTTTGATGTGGGATTTCAATTAATCGTTAAGTTTAATTCGAACGAGTATCATTGCTCAAGTGAGGTCTGCTTTAAAATTATGCAGTTATCACATTTGGTTTTCATTATATTTGTTTTTGTTTTGTTGATATGTTGTTGAACAAGAAGTGCAAACAACACAAACCTACTTGACTTATTTTTAAAACATGTTCAATAAAAAATCAACATAATAAAAAAAACAAATAAAATGAAAACCAAATAGCAAAACTATTACTTAACCAACAAAAAAAACAAACAAATCAATACCATGACACCTAACCATTACATGACTTTCTTTTTTTTTTTTTTTTTTTTTGTATTTACTACATCAAACACTATTATCCACTCTAGTCATATCTTAATCAAACAACAAAGGTTCCCTGCCTAATCAAAATATAAATTCAATCTTAAAGTGGACCTCAATTGAATAAAATGGCACAACAACATACTTTAACCGAACAAAACGTGACGACAACAGATATCAATCGAATAAAACGTGACAATAGCAGACCTCAATCTCACAGTAGACCTCAGTCAAACAAAACGTAATAACAATAGACCTCAATACCATAGTAGATCTCAATTGAACAATAGTGCTCGTTCGAACAAAACGTGAATATTAATTGAAATCTCACATTAAATCTCATTCGAACAATATGGGTCAGGGTTAATCAAAGCTATTAAATCAAAGCGTCCAGACTCATTAGTCTTTTCATGTGTTTTTAGTTTTAACTGAATATTAATTGTTTAATTTATTTAATTAGATAATTAGGGTGTTTAAAAGGATGAAAATGCCCTTAATTTTTAACAAAGGTTTTAACATGTGATTAAAGTGGATGGAAATAATAGTATTTGGTAAACTACAATGATTGAAAGGGAAAGAAAAAAATTTTAGATTGAAATAGTAAATTCAAAGAAATGTTAGGGACGAAAATAATATTTTACTCAATAATATTTTTTATAGCTTTATCATTACCTTTTTTTTTCTTCTCCACTCACTATCACTTCCAAAAATATTAAAAACTTTATGTGTGAATCCAAATATACAGATTAACAGTAATATTTTATTTTTTTTCTACTCACAATCACTTACAATTATTTTTTATAATATAGTGAGTACACTTATATTAATACGAAGAACCTAGTGTGTGCGCTCAACATTTAATTATTTATTTGACGTTCAGATTTCTAAAATGAATGGAGTCTCTTTATTTTTCTATTCTCTTACTAACTCTCACTTATGATCATAAAAACTCATTATTCCTCACTAATGCTTTTTCTTATAAATTTTAAAGGATTCAGCACAATTTACATGTGTGCGTGCATATATCTCTGTTGCATGTGTAAGCAGGTGACCCTAGCACTCTGTCTTGCAGCTTAGGAAGACAATTTGCTAGTATTTTTGGTTATTGTGCGTGAACAACCAGACACCTTAGTTGTACGGATGACAATCAAACTCAAACCCGACAGAAATAACCAAAACCCGAGACTTTTGGGGCGGGTATGGAATTGAGTATGGGATGAATTTTTTTTCGCGGGAATGGGGGCTAGTATGGGATTGTATTGTATACTCATTTATCCGATTAAACATAATCATTTACCCGATTATATACTCGAAATTATTTTATTTATTAATTTATTCTACTTAATAATTCTTTACTTAACAATTATGTGTTAATATAAGCTATTAAACTTTCTAACATTTGTATCATATGATATGTTACAAAATTATAATAAAACTTTTAAAATTAGATACTAGTAGTAGTGAAACATAAACAAAAATATTAATGATTACAAAAAATTTAGTTTAATAAGTATGTTCAAATATTACTATATATATATTGTAACACCCGGTATCTCGTACCACCAATATTGTCTGCTTTGCCCACGAGAAACTCACGGATTTGCTTTTGGTTGCCCGGGTGAAAACATTCCAGGGAGGTCATCCATCCCTAGATTGCTGCCACCTAAGCACGCTTAACTGTGGAGTTCTCTTCTCATCCACAGCCAATACGCCCAAAACGCGTTGGTGATATTAGAGACCAGACATTACTTATGAACCAGGAATCTCTTCTGTCCACGTCCGATGTGGGAAATATGTAGGGTGTCACAATATTGTAACACCCACGCCCGATTGGGCAAAGCGGACAATATTTGTGGTATAAGAGGCCGGATGTTACAAATGGTATTAGAGCCACTCGTGTGCCCTTCGGGATGGTGGGGGCAAACCTCATCAAAGATGGTGAGTCGTCGGGGATGTTCAGATGGACACCTTAGGCAGATCCCACATCCCTGTTGGGGATGGTGGGGCAAACCTCATCGAGGACGATGATTCCAAAGGGGGGGTGATTATAACACCCTAGACAAATCCCACATCGGCCGTGGACAGGAGAGATTCGTGGTTCATAAGGAATGCCCTGCCTCTAATATCACTAACGCGTTTTGGGCGTTTTGACTGTGGATGAGAGGAGAACTTCACAGTTAAATGTGCTCAGGTGGGAGCAATACAGGGATGGGTGACATTTCTGGAAAGTTTTCACGTGGGCAACCAAAAATAAATCCCTAAGATACTCGTGGGCAAAACAGACAATATTAGTGGTACGAGGAGCGGGTGTTACAAATGGTATCAAAGGAGAACCCAATTATCTACAAATATACACGATGAGTATACCAAAAGGGTGATTTTTACAACTTTAACGGGTATACCTTATATCTACATGTATACCCGATTATCTACAGGAAAAACCAATGCATACCCGACGGGTTTTAGATCAGGTATGGGACATACTTTTGTAATCGGGTATGGGGTTGGAATTACCCATACCCGTTCCAAACCCACCCCAATACCATCCCTACATCATCGCGCTAAAAAGCCCACTCCCTCACCTCTAATTGGGGTGGTTATGGCGAGCAATTATTCGAATATAGCAAATTGGACCATAATGATAAAGTCTATAAAACATGTCCATTTCTAGTCTCAAGGCTATGGAGGAGATAAAATCATGTAGTTGTTTGTTAAAAAAACATTTTAAAAATATGTTCTAAAAAGGTAAGCTAACGTAAGTGCACGGGAGGCAACGCGACGCGTATGCGAAGTTTGTTAGCAGGTTAGGCATCATGTTAAATATCGAGACATAAGTATAACGATTGTACATCAAAAAAGTCGAATTCCCAATAAGCCACAAAATTGAAAAAAAACTCACATTGCGATGTGTTAAGTCAAATGTTTACACGATATGTTTGTTAAAAATAAGTACTAAATAATTACAAATGTTCAAAATTAAAAAATAAGTACGATATGTTTGTTAAAAATAAGTACTAAATAATTACAAATGTTCAAGAATAAGTCAAATGTTTACAAGATTTTATTAAAATTTATATGTAAGGGTAATAAGAAAAAAACAGATGTTCAAAATTAATCATTATGCTGACGCAAATGTATATTAAAATAATCAAATTCTTTTGTTTTTAAACTTCGTTTAAATTGGAGTTATTATATATCTTTCATTACATCCAGGATGATATTAAACTATCATTTTGTTAATTATTCATATCTTTTTATTATAATAAAAAAGTAACTAAATAATACGCATGGCAGCACTATATTGTTTTTATCAGAATTTTTTCGTTTCTTTATTCTATTAAATAATTACATTAATTACTAAGAATATTATTTAATAAATTAAACAAGAAATCTTTTTATTAATATTATTTTTAAAGAAATAAATTTTTATAAAATAAATTTTCTTTCTAAAACATCAAACTTTTTTTAAAAATACAAAATATTTTAAAATTGATGTTATCAAAAAGTAAAATTTTATAAACAAAAAATAATTAAAATTGAGAGTTATAATAAAAAATGACATATATTTAAAATAGTTTATTTAATAATAATCTTATCATTTTATTTAATATTTTATTTATTCAACCCGTGTAATACACGGGTTTATTAATACTAATACATATATAATTTTATATTCTTATCTTGATTGTGAGTTTTTTCCTTATTCTTATCTTGATTGTGAGTTTTTTTTCTTCACCTGTCGTCTTTGACTCTCTTTTTTTATAACATCAACTCATACACCCATATATATTTTACTTTAAAAACTTTTAATCTTAATCTTCTTCAAAGAATCTTCGACCTTTATCACGGGTTATCAAACAAAGTGGTGCGTCTTTGACTATCTAGTAGTAAATTGCATGGGTGAAAGATGTAAAAACACTTAAAAAAAAACTAATATGACATATAAAATAAGTTTGGGGTTGTTTGGATGTGCTATTATGGATTCAACATAATTACAACATCTATCTATTTATTTCTTAATAACTTAATTATTTTAGGTGTTTAAAATGTTAAAACTCCAAAGCTAAATTTTGTAAAGATAATTATTATATCTGACAATATGTTACCAAATGAAACCAAAGCTTCAAAACATTAGCCAAGAAAAGTGTCATTCTAGCAACTCCTCATCTTTTTGGAGATGACACAAACATTTGTATCGTAAGCAAATGTATACAACTGCTCAAAATCATGCTACCTCTCAAACATACATTAACTAAAAGCGTTCATTTTTGCTAGATGATTTATAAATAATTTATATGCAACCAAACGAATTTTATTCGTTTTTATTTCAACTTTGCAATCTCGACTAGCAGCTTGTGTAGTGCCTGAGGCTTGGAGAAAAACGGGCAGTGATCTGCACCTTTGAGGCGGAAAACTTTTTCGGGTGGGCTTTGATTAATCATTGTTTGTTGGAGAGTGATAGATATGGCATTGTCTTCAGGGGTTTCGATATAAAACCGTCTAATGCGACCATAGTTTGAGTCGGAAAGATATAGCTTCTCTAGAACAGGTGAAAATGGAATCGGCCTCATTGAGACGCATGCTAATGCCACATCCTGCATAGAATGAACATGTTAAGGGCTGATTTAGGATGACTATTTATCTCAAACAAATCGAACATGCTGAAAGTAACTTAAAGTCAAGATTTAAAACATACAACTCCACAAATTGTTTATAGAAAGAGTCACATTATTATTCTGATAATATTACTTTAGTAATTATAATTAACATGTTCTTTATTTATAAATATATATAATGTAGACGAAGACTGACATTCAAATGAAAACCAAACATTTGTAAGAAACCATAAAAAACCATTTTATCTGTTGTACTATTTATTAGAAATATATATAAAAATGCTTGTAATTTTACTATTTTTAAGATTAATTTTTAAAAAATACGATGTATATAATCTTTTCAAAATGTGGATATATGCACTCACATTGAATTGCATATATGAACACTTTTTAATTTTTCTAAAAAAATTGAGAAGAAAGGTGATAAATTATTAAAACAATGAAATGATGAAATCAAATTGTCATAATTTGGTATTATCATTTTTATTAAGGTGTTATATGCATTGTTTGTGCGGTTCTTAGTAGTTTTTTACGTATTTGTGGTTCTCAATAGAATGCATCCCTGTAGATGAAAAGTGTTTTCTGTGTCGAGTAAAATTAAGAGGTTAAATTCATACTTTTCTTAAAAAAACCTTAGATTTTATATCAAAAATTCAATAGATTTTATTTGACCTGCTCATGGTCTCTAGGGGAATCTTGATTGAATAAGAGAAACTTAATACCTTGGCAGGACTATGATTGAATAACAGGTCCTTTAGAAGTGATTTGTCAAGATCTATAGCAGTTGGAGGCTGATTGTTCCCATTTGCATACAAAAACTTCTGAGCTTGCCTCATTAGAGAGTTTGTATTTTCCTGAAATATTGTTATAAACCATTTATTCTAATTCGATGAACCGAGCCACACATTTGAGAGATTTTGTTGGGCAAACCTTGACGGAGAACATATCGAGCGTACTTTGTCCTGTTTTCGGCATTGAAGCAGCAATAAAGATGGCTTTCGCGACTTTAGTTGGAAATAGCTCCATTGCATATGATATGCATGCTCCACCAAAGTCATGACCTACCAAAATCACCTACAAAATCGAGTAGGAAAACTAAGATCGAGTTATGTTAGGTTTGTGAATTAACATTCGCTTAAAAAAAGAAATCATCAAAGTCACGAGTACACCAAAGGCAAGTGTGGTTTCACAGCCAACGAAGTTCTAGTAGAAGATGGAACTAGAGGTGCTGAAGAGGTCGTGCTTGCCCGTTAAAGGGCCAATCCTGAATACTTTACACAAACCGAAATTCATGCCAGACACATGAAATCGAACAATACATGCATATTTATACTCAAACTCAACTTATTTTTTTTGCACATTAATACTCTAAAATTACAAACTTATAACAAAAGATATAAATGTGTTTAAAAAAAATTACATTAAGCTATAAAAGATGATACTTATATCTATTGTATCTTTTAAATTTCAGGATATTAGCTTAATTTATGATATAATCATATAAAACTCCTTTTTGTAAAGATTTATAAAAATAAATGGGTTGAATGGGTCATCAAGTTTCAAAGTCAAATAATGTTCATCAAGTACCTTTTAAGCATAGTGCCTTATATATCATCACATTTACATAATACATAGTATAGACTGATATCATCACTAGTTTATTTATCAGTTTAGCATTTATATTTGTGCCATTTTAAAACATAAAGCACAGATTTCTTTTTGTGACCTTCATATGCAGATGCAGAAAGATGTACTCTTAGAACAAACTTGTACTTTTTTAACTTTCTTACTTTTTTCACTTTCTTACCTTCAATTTGCAACTCTGGGTCTCTAGCCCAAAACTAAACCAGACAGTCATCATAAGTTCTATGTTTACCAAATATGATGCAATATGTAATAAGTAAATAACTAAACAAACAAAAAATACTAACCTTTTCTCCGTCCGCAAGTTCTATGAGAAAATCGGTGAGTGGCTTCGCGTATTGTGCGAGGCTTTTAATCGCATTTGCATCAGACAAATCGATTCCAGAACCACAAGAATCGATCGCAGTGACTTTGAATTTACATTCGCGTAAAAGCGCAATCGTTTTATACCAACACCAGGCTCCAAAACCACCTCCATGAACAAGAACAACATGGCTCGTCTCCAGTTCATCATGATTCACCTCCAGCTAAACAATAAATCACATCAGAAATGAAGAAATCACAACACAACGAATCGATTAACCAAAAACTGATAACAAACGGACCTGATTAAGGAGCTGTTGAGGAGGAATCAAAGGATCGACGACGGAGCGACGCCTAGTGCTACAACTCCGACGAACAATCTGCTGGCATTGGGCGTTTGCGCCACCAGGAGGCTGCCGGAGGGAAATTGATCGATCAAAACGCATGACGTCACCGTGCTGCTGCTGATGCTGGAATAGAAGTGCTGCAGCGATGGCGTGTTCGTGAATACTAACATCATCAAGGTCTTCCGTCTTAACAGATGAAGATCGAACACGAGACCAGCGATTAACTGAGCTTCTGTTGATTGATGCAGCGGATTGATTTGTGATGCGTTTGGAGTAAACTGTTCTTCCTCTGGTTGATTTGCTTGAGAAACAGATTCCCATTGTTTGGTGATTTGATGGTTTTAGTTCATGAATTGGGAGAAATTAGGGTTTATGTAGTGAGAATTGAGAACTTGAGCTGAGGGTGGTGGTGAAGATGGCTTTGCTGCGGAAGATCGTAAAAAAGAGCTTTATGAAGAGATGAGTGCATTTAATAACAGAGGACTTTGTCAAAAAAGCATTTTTTTATCATATGTTGATTTTTAAAGGATAAATTATTTTACATATAACTATTTAAAATTTTGGCGTTTCTCAGAGTGAAAAATCGCGCAAAAGGGATAGTTTAGATTGGGCATGTTGTTTTTTTTCTTTTAATTTAAGGAATATTGTATAATGTTTTTTTTTGGTGTTTGGTGTTTGTAATATGTCTCTAACTTCTTGCTAGATAGATACCTGGTTCTTTTATAGCCAAAAGGGATGGTTTACATTGGGCATGTAATTGTTTTTTAGAATTTTGTATTTGTTAAAAGATATTATGCTCAATAAAATCTTTTACTTTAATGAAGAAGTATTTTCAATAGTAAACGACGATAATTACATGAAACACAACATGGTAATTTTAATGTTTAGCATATAATACAATTATAAAAACACAGTAAAAATGCTTTAGATAAAAGCTTCATATCAAGAGAAATAGAGGTGGTGGAGTTTTGTTTGTAGTGATAAATTTCAAGTTAAATGGTAAAGTTTCTCTTGCGGTCAAATATTCAAGCACCGTCTATGACTAGTTAATGTACATTAATTTTACTATGGATTAGGTGGAGTGTGATAGTAGGGTATCTAACACATGGTCGTATGAAATGAAGAAGAAAAAAATATACGCACCATACTCTTAATTTTGAGTAATATAGCTAAATTAATTTTATAAAGATACATAGATTTTTTTTATTTATACTCTTTTAAGGGTCTAATATGTTTTTACTAGAACTAGTTGGATGCCCTGACGCATTGATGTGTTGTGGGTGCATTTGCTGCTGCTTTGCAACTAAGCTCCTTGGCTTGTACTAAAACTCTTAGTTTTTCATATTTAGCTTGAGGGTTTTTTTTTTACATCATTAGTTGTTTACCTGTGTCGATTTACACATTTTTCAAATTCTGATGTTAACATATTAGTGTGATCATTTTTAAGGTCAAAATTACTAACATTAGTTTATATGACTTTAGGGTTGAGAATTGCTAGCTTATAATGGCTACAAAAGGTAGTGCTTGGAATATAAAACATAATCATTTTCACCTTAGCCATCACGGTTGCCACACCTAAACAACCAAAATTGAACCATCATTTTTCATCAGCGCAACCTTCCATTTATGAATTTAGCAAAGTCGAGTGGATAGAATTTAACAATATATGCATAAATATATACTATATATAAAAGAACATGTAAATGCAACAATATAGTTTGTGAAACAATATTTGTAACAAGTAACACATATCAGGGTCATAAAGGCCAACCTTCAAAACCCAAAAATCATAAGGTTTACACCACCTCTCAGATTAGGTTAGGCTCATCATTATCGATTTAGACTTTCGGCTCCTAAATGAGATCGCGGGTTAAATGAGGCATCACAGTCTTCAAGATCTAAAAATGTTAGGGTTTATACTTACCGAAATTAAATAAACAAATGAGCTCATATAACATAATTGAGAAGGTCTTAGATAGCCTATACCCATCATTATTGACTTCATATTGCCGGGTTCAAAATGAAAGCATAGCTTTGATGATGTTTAGCTCATCATCATGGCTTTCAAGAGCTAACAATATAATCAGGGTTTACACTTATTAACCTCTATAAACCATTAAGTCCATATAACAAGTTGGTGCACTTCTCGTATGAGCTTAGGCTCATCGTCAAAGAGCTAATTGTACTGAACCTTAAATATTAGTTTTTATAAATACGTACAAATTGAAGCACCTCTCATAAGAGCGTAGGATTGTCATCATCAAGTCTTCGTATTAGCCAACAATATTAGGGTTTACAAATACATATTGCAGCACCTATCAAATAACAATATTAAGGTTTACAAGTACACATTGAAACACCTATGAGATGAGCGTAGGTTCAACTTCATCGAACCAACAATAGAAAGAAAGGAAGAACCATTAATCGGTTTCAAATACGTATACCCACACCATAACACCCCCAAAATAGGAAACGGTATAGATTGTAACAAAAAGCAGAAGTTATGAGAGAGAGAACTTAGGCAAATGTAGTTTTTGATACATACATTCCATTATTTAATATTAATAAACTCGTTTTGTTATACTACGTATTGGTTTTACCCAAAACGGTAACTCAAATTCCCGAGGCTCATTCACTCTTTTTGCCCAACTGAAGTGTCTTACCCGTAAACATTGACTATAAAGCAATTAGCTATTGTTAAGTGAAACTATACGTTTTAAATCAATATACTATGTGAAAAAAGCTGGGGAATTTATTAAGCATTATTAGATAAAAGTAAACTATGTTGTAGTATAAGGGTTTATGTTGTATCTTTTTTATTCTTGGTGTATGTTGATTGTTAATTATCTTCCTACTTTAATAAAAAAGAAAAAAAAAATGATAATACATGGCATCATCATATTCATACTTATCAAGTTTTTCCGACTCTCTCCTATTAAATAATTATATTAATTACTAATATTATTTAACTCTTTTTTATATTGAAATAATTTGTAATAAATTAAGAAAAATATATTTTTATTAATGTTATTTCTAAATGAAACAAATTTATATAAAATAAGAAAATTTTTTAAAATGTCAAACTTTTTTAAAAATACAAAATATTTAAAATTGGAGTTTTTTAAAAAGTAATTTTTATAAAATAATTAAAATTAGAAGTTATAATAAGAAAGTTTTTATAAATGACATTTTTCTAAATGTTATTTTTAAAACAAAATATTTTATTCTATTTATAATACGTAAGATTTTAATCATATCTTATATTAATATATCATTTCATTATTAACAAATTTTATTTTATTTAATATTTTATTTTATTTAATATTTTATTTATTCAACCCGTGTAATACACGAGTTTACTAAAACTAGAATCTGTATATATATTGCTCCTCACTGACTTTGAGGAGACGAACCATTCCCATAATTAACTTTCTATATGGTATAATTTCAAACTTGTGTTTGGTAGCATGCGCCAACCAATTGTGTGAAAATGTCATATTTTGGCTTACAATTAGCGTAGAGGTGGCGTATGACGACAAACAAACTTAAACCGAGGTATGGCTATACCGATAACATATGCCTATTACAGCAAAATCCTAGTAGGCGTTTTCTACGCTTGAAAATCCCCCATATTTCATCCAGGATCACAACCTTCTCTTCCCATATGTTTAGTTTGATCACAACACAATATTATTTACTTATACAATCATTAAACCATACAATATATAAATTCACACATGTACTATCATCATCAAAATCATTATGCATGTAAATACATGCTTTTAGCCTCTTTTCATACAAGTCTGTAACAGTTTTAGACTTTCCAAACAAAAATTTGAGGTTCATGGACATCACTCGTGTGAATTAATACTTGTTTGTAACTCTTATATAAAGTTCCTTGACCTCAATTATACAAGTTAATTAAGTTCACAACGTGCTAATATGAGATCCGTAATCTTATTAATAATAGTTCATACCTACTATTACTTTATGAAGTTCTTTGATCCTATTATTGAAGTTTTCACCGCCTTTTTACACCACACAAAGTAACATTACATTAAAATTTTATCACAAAATTCAAGTAGATAGCATGCATTTTTTTTAAATCAAGTTAAATAATCATATAAAAGTTATTTACGTTAACAAAAATTGTGGAACCGGATAAAAATTCAACAATAGTGGCCTACAAATATGAACTATATATATGTTCATTATGTGGTCTACAAATATAAACTGAACATGTATTCATATATAAACTAATAAAATAAAAATTCTATATTAAATCGAAACCTATTATAGTACATAGGTTATAAATACAAAATGACATGTAATAATTTAATGATATCTATATGTGTAGAAAAGATGCTCGACTCATTGAAGGTTCAAATTCTATTATAAACAAACTATGTAGATCTTAAAATACGTATACTTGGTATGCTTGAGTTTGCCTTTAAAAACATAGGTCGTAAGTAAAATTTTTATATATTTTTATATAACACACCTATCATTGACTTATTTCCATATTTATTGGGTAGACATTCCTTTATAGTGAAGGTGGCAAAAGCATTAGTTGGAAGCATAGGCGGTTTTGCATTCATCACCAACCACTACTTTTCCAACCGTCGCACGTCTTTCCTCCATGAGAATAGGTCAACCTTAAGTCCAGGGTCTAATCTGGTCTATTTTCTAATCTTTAGGGGCTTGTAAGAATCTATTATAGGACCACAAAATGAAAGTGACAAGGGTACAATATTAAACTTCATGCATCATTACCATCGCGTGGTTTCCTCCAAATAAAACGTTTCCCAACTCTTAAAAACTAAGCTAACATATTCCACTGGATTTGAGTTATTATTTAATTGATTGATTAGACACTTATACATTAATACATTATAAATAATTATTTGGGTCATTAGATGGTGGGTTGAGTTCTGTTGGTAAGTAATACGTCAGATAACCAAATGATTATAAGTTTAGTCTTATAACATGTAAATGTGGTTATTGAGATTGACACTTGTATAAAATCACTTTAATATATGAAGTGTCTAACAATCAAATATGAGTTTTTTTAAGAGTGTATGTCGGTTAATCTACAGGTGGTTTTAGACTTCATCTTCTAATGATTTTGACGTGCCTTTTATGACTGCATAGATTGTTCATGGGTATTTTTGGGGGGGGGGGGGGGGGGGGCTGGGTTTTTTTTTTTTCGTCAGTAGTGTTAATTTTTTATCTGATAATGTAAATATTGTAATATATATAAAGTTAACCTCCCCTAAAGTAGTTTACTTTCGCCCTCGTTCTCTTATAGTATGGTTCAAGCTTAGCCACTGTTTATGGATTAAATATGAACTACTTAGTCTTGCTATTGTAATTGGTTTACATGCGCCATTGTATTAGATTTAGATGGACAATAAGCACATTGTGTCAATATATTTTTTAAAATTATATAGATAAATAATCATCAAATATAATAAAATTTTTGAGATTATGATATAAATTTTCTTTTAAAAATCTTAATAGAGCAAATTAAATTATTTGAGTTAAAAAAATTGAAAAAACAAAATTTAATAAAAAATATACAATTTAACGTGTAATCTTTTTTACTATTAATTTCAACATTACAATCCTATTACAGTTAAATTTTAATCATTGGAAAAGCAAGATTAAAAAGTCTAGATCACATGCTACTCTTCGTCTCTTCTCACGAGAAAATAACAATAATAATTTGATTCAGATATTATGATTATGTAAACAAATTACATTAACTAGTTCGATAATTCTAATTGCCACAGGTATATTATAAAGAGAGAAGATCATAGGAATATATTTTAGAATGGTGTGGACTCGATCCTATGGATTCCATTACAAGGCCTCACGTATAAAGATTCCTTGGCATGCTCCTACTTCCTATTATGTCCAATTTAATATTATTCGTTTTTTTTTTCAAATTAAAGCTAGCATCAACTATTTTAGAATATTATCAAGCGAAATATTCGTAACGTCTTTAGCTTTTTAAAACAATGTATCATAAATATAATATTTGCTTTTGTGTTAAAGAAAAGTATGCGTCCGATGTTGTGATATCATTTCTCGTATTTTATGTTTTATAATATTCTAAAACTAGGAGCGTATATTAGCCTAATAGATTTTGGGCTAACTTAAACTTGAGCTTGACTTATTTAATTTAAGAAAGCTTGAACTAGGTTTGTATCAAGATTTATGCATAAAGCTTGGGCGCTTAGCATACCTCATTAGTAGAAGTTTTTCAAGCCCGAGCTTCATTTGTTAATAGATAAACATTTAAGCATTGAGCAATGCTCTTCCGCTTGTTTATTATCTCATATTTAACTTTTTATTTTTTATGCATAAAAATTACATAACACGTTTATGATTTTATATAGATAACAAAAAATATTTACATTTAACATATTCTTTATGTAACTATGTATTAATTTGTTACATAAAACAGAAATTATTTCATATATATAAACAATATATCCGTTGAGGAACGCAGGTGTAACCAACCTTGACATATGAAACTTAGGTTTGAGGCTTCTTTATTAATAGGCTTTAATTTAGGCTTTTGAGCTCATATATTTAAACTTATTTAAACTCAACTTGGTTCGAACTTTTAATGAGTAGATCTCGAATAACTCATAAGCCACTCAACCCGTTTACTCCCCTATCCAATCAAGCTTTATTAACTGTTTAAATATACTTTTAAGTTTTACTTATAGTTAATTATATTAATTATCAAATATGATTAACAAATATGATTAACAAGACTATAAAATAACAATAAACGAGCTAGTTATATTAATTATATTAATATAATTATATTAATTATATTAATTATACTTTTAAGCTTTATTAATTATATTAATTATATTAATTATCAAATATGATTAACAAGACTATAAAATAACAATAAACGAGCTAGTTAGTTCTTTTAAAACCGTCTTCAGTGTCATTTCTGGCTTATGTTTTGCATTACTACAACATTCATCTAAGATAGAATACATTGCTTCACATAATAGAATCACCTTTCCAATGTTTATAACTTTATATGGCATATTTATTGGGTATTTTAAGAAATAGAACAAAAAAGGGAAAATATTAAATAAATATGCAACATGGTCCAAGCCTGAAAGGGGTAGAACAGAATGCACCACACTATGTGGTTTGGGCCTTTTTAATCAATGGACCACTGCATATATGGATCTGTTTGGCTGGACCACTTCATATTATATTAAGGCTTTAAAATTTGCATAAGGGTCTCATCATTGCCTTGCAAAAAATATTAACTTTTAAGAGTGATTTGGCTTTAATGATTTAAGAAATAGATATATGATATGTTTATATTGTCTTTTTCTAGTGTCATTATGACCTATAAGTTTTTATTTATAATTATATAATTATAATCATAATCATAATCATACATAAAAATACGCATATATAATTTGAATCGTATAAGAATTATGTTTGTGTGTATACGGGGAGGGTTTTCTATAAGAACTTATTCATAAGGACCGTTATTTAAGTTATGTAATCGATAAACTCAAAAGAATCATAATTATTCGATCATAATTATACATCTCCATTGAAGTTGATAAACTTTGTTTTTGAGAAAAGTCAGGCTGCAACATTTATATATTTTCATTTGGATTAAATCTAGAATCAAAAGCATGAAACTGTGAAGCTTTTTTATTCGCTTGCTTTAAGATTTATCAACCCCTTTAATAGATGCTTTAATTTATGGGTTAATAAACTTATAGGATCCAAATTCAAATTAAAAAAGTTAATTAGCTATCTGAGAGCTTATATGAAGTAAATAAATAATTACTTTTGGAATTACTAGTTTGCACTTTCAAGCCTTCATTCAAAGGTTGGGTCGTTGTTGTGTTAGGATTTCATGACTACTTTCGAAATCAGATTTATGTAGCAGATGAATAAAAGTCATCACGAAGACCTTCTTTGATCAAACATAAAAAAAATTCCATTAGGAGGCCAGTTGTAACGTCCCAAACGTTAGAAATACGCCCCAAATGTTAGAAATAAAACTAAAAGGATAAAATGTTGGGTTAAGTAGGTAAAATGATGAAAATTAATGAGACCAATATGTTTTAAGGGGCAAGCCCTAACATTATCCCTATAAAGAGAAAGCTGGCCACCAACTCCTTTTCTTTCATAGATCCCAACTTATAGTTTTTTAAGTTCGCATCTGGACTTGTTTGCCTAGATCCCCACGTAAAATATCTCATTTTTAAGGTTTTGTTTGACAGTTCATCAAAGTGAGTTTTAGATGCTTTTATTTGTACACATTCTACATTATTTTAGAGCTGGTATGTATTTTACATGCTAATGTTTGACAATGTTTGATATTGTATTCATTATACAACGATGACACTTCTATAGAGAATGGTTAGGGTTTACAAAGTTTATATATAATATTCATGCATTAATAAATTTTTGTATATAACCCTAGTAAATGGATTGTTTGATTTGGTGAAAATACAGAGAATAAAATTAAAGTTGTTAAAAGAACGAGCAGTGGGGGGAGAACCTTTTTTGGGTTTAACTCGTGCAACAAAACCCTTTAAACACATTAATTTAAAAAAGAAAAAAAACTAAAAAAAAGTTTTTGA
This sequence comes from Flaveria robusta, assembly GCA_025506415.1. Lineage (NCBI taxonomy): Eukaryota > Viridiplantae > Streptophyta > Magnoliopsida > Asterales > Asteraceae > Flaveria > Flaveria robusta. Next base: position 15,932,813 of record CM046469.1, on the reverse strand, counting down.
TCCAACTGTGGCTTGCCAACCCGATCACAAAAGAGAATTCTTCATCATTATTTACAAGTTGTATAGATATAATTTAAATATAATGTAACTTAGCGGTAAGAGAAAATCCGCTACAAATACTAAACAAAATGGCGACTAGCGCAACTCTTAAACATAGAATTTTGTTTAAAAAACTTAGATTTTAGCCAGTAAACATAGAATAAAAAAGAAAAAAAAAACTTAGATTTTAGCTAGTGGTGATCGCTGCTCTTTACGATGGAAAAATTATCTTGTTCAACCATATAAAGAGAAACCTATGAAGTTCATGCGACTATATTTTAAAACTCAAAACGCACAAAAAGCACATAACATGAGTATGTTAAAAAAAATTGTTGTTGTAAAAGTAAATACTTATTGTTCCAATTTTTATGCTAAAAAAATTATTAGGAAAAACGTGTTATTCTCACGTGTCTCCTTAACCTTTTTTTTTTTTTTTTTTTTTTTTTTTTTTTTTTTTTGTCATACTCTATTACTCTATCTTAAATTATATAAATTTCTTTAAACGTTTTATTTTTTGTCTCTCTCTCCTCTCAAGCAATAATAATTTCTACAATATCTTAAATGTTTTTTTTAAAGCTATGTTTGTTCATAAAAAAATTTACAAATTAATTTTTTCTTTCATTCTTTATATAAAACATTAAAAAATAACTAAATAACGCTTTTAGAATTTGTACTTAAAATACCATACAATATGTAATATCAAAATTCTTATTAACATATATATAACCTTATATTTATGCAACCTATGTAAAATATAAGACTTTTAACCAAGTATATATATGATATAATGAGTGAATTGTATTTGTCGTTTTTATTTAAAAACGTTAACTTTGTTAAAATTAAAATATTAAACATAGTTGCATGACTGTCATATTTTCATAGCGAGATTGATTTGCGTGGTTTTGACATTATATAACACCCCCTTGCTACGAGTTTCGACCTCTATTAGAAATGTAACACCTGGCCTGTTGTACCACCAATATTGTCCGTTTTGCCCACGAGGAGCTCATAGATGATTGTGACACCCTACATATTTCCCACATCGGCCGTGGACATGAAAGATTTCTGGTTTATAAGTAATGTCTGGTCTTTAATATCACCAACGCGCTTTGGGCGTATTGGCTGTGAATGAGAGGAGAACTCCACAGTTAAGTGTGCTGAAATGGGAGCAATCCAGGGATGGGTGACCTCCCTGGGATGTTTTCACCCGAGCAACCAAAAGAAAATCCGTGAGCTACTCGTGGGCAAAGAAGACAATATTGATGATACGAGAGGGCCAGGTGTTACAAGAAACCAACTCCATCCTCCTTCACCATCGATGAAGATGACAATCTCGTGATTTAGTTGATGGTGAAATGTTCTAAGATGTTAAGATTAAAGGTCCGACATAGATTTTGTGAATAAAACAATAATACATGAATGAGATTTTAACAACAATACGTAACTTAAATTAGGATATTGTTTATAAATGTAAAATTACATAATTACTTCTTTAATGAAAGATGTTAAACATTCTATTCTAAAGTAGTTAACATTTATAAATAAAAGTGACAAGCTATTTTTAACAATCTTTACCTACATAATATTTTAATTAAATAAACCAGTACACATAATCTACTACTGTTAAATGTACTAAGGAAAATGAAAACTTACTTAGGATATAAATAAAAGAAGTGAAGAGGTGTAATTTACAAGGGGCGTGGTATATACTCCCGCCCCGAGGGCACTGGGCTTGCGGTATATTCAACCGACTTTTTGTATTACAATATCCGTCAACTACAAGGCTTACGAAGCGTCGAAGACGAAGGAAGATATTCGCATCCAGGTATAAATTACGATCCCTATTCTCCCTCCAGTCAATGCATTTTCACTCTACTTCCATCATCATTCCTCCATCTCTATTTGTTAATACTTCAACTTGATGTTATGTTTGATAACTTCATTTCGTTTGAACGTGATTTTGTTTGCGTCAATCGTTATCGAACGTGACATTGTATGTTGTTACTAAGATGTTTGAGAAATCCGTATTGAAAATATGAAATTCAGCCTCGAGAAACTCTGTTTTTTGAATGTTAAGATAATAGGGAATCGTTTTCTCTATGGATTTGATGAGTATGATTGATTTATCGTTGTTTAATCTTAATTAGGGTTTTTAGTTATCACGTATTGAGCTTTATGTTTGTTTGAATGAGTGGTGATTTGTAATTTAGAATCAGTAACTGCATTTCTCTTTTAACGTTGGCTTGATTAAACAGTTAGTCAACAACGATAGTTCGGTAACCAACTAGCTAACAGCTGAGGTGCTAACATAATTCGAGATCGATTGGGTTTGGTGTGAATGTGAGAAAGAGGTAGACATTGAAGAACAAAAATCAAGTTTATTCAACTGTGTTGATAGACTAGATACTAGCATAATGGTTAATGTGAGACCATAGGGTCAAAAGGCGAAGGGTTTGGCGAAAAGCTCAAGCACACGTTCAGCTTGCAGTTTTAAGACTTTAGTGTCGAAAGTGCGAAGGTTGTGCAGTGATTGTTAATGGTGAGATGGACTCAAGTGGGGCAGAAGGTATTCATGTGAAGAATGCATCTGATGGAGAAGAAAATACAGAAAAAGCTGATGGTGAGATGAGCTTAAGTGGAACCACGAGCCTTGGTGCTAATGCTGAAGCATCAAGAAAGCAAAAGAGGCTGACCACAATGAACAAGAAAGGGGCCCATTACAATGTAGAAGATACTAAATCTGTCAACTGTAGGCTGCAAGATACTCTTTCAAGTGAAGGAGTACTTGCACAATCTGAAGTCATTGATGGCCAACAGATAGCTACAAGTTTATCTAGGTCTGTTTCTGAAACAGTCACCCCGGGAGAGCGAAAGAGGCTGAAAACAACAAACAAGAAGCTGATTCATTACAATAAAGAAGTTACTAAAATTGCTAACTGTAGGCTGCAAGATACTTCTTCAAGTGAAGGAGTACTTGTACAATCTCAAGGCAATGATAATCAACAGATAGATACGTGCATTAAAGATAATCAGATAGATTTGAGCATTAAAGATAAACAGATAGATACAAGCATTGCTAGCTCTGTTTCTGTAAAGCTCACTACTGGAAATTTGGAAATCATTAAAGATAAATATTGCGTCACCATATCGAAGAAAAAGCTTCTCATTCTTGATGTAAATGGGTTGCTCGCGGATATCATTCATCCTGCTCCAAAGGATTGCAAATCAGATATAAATATTTCTAGGCGGGCTAGTAAGATTTGTTACATTTGTGCTATTTGTTGACTTTGAAGACCAAACTCACTAGTTTTGTTTTTGGTAGTCACATTTTCACTTTTTATTGTAACTTATTATTACTTCTCAATGCAGTATTCAAGAGACCCTTCTTGGATGACTTCCTAAGATTTTGTTTCGAGAAATTTGATGTCGCCATATGGTCTTCAAGAACAAGGTATATTACTCACTAAATCTAAGTTTTTTTAACATGCAGTGAACTTTAACAGTATATGTAACTGTTGAAATTATTTTTAGGAAAGTTTTAGACCGTGTGGTTGATTATTTGTTCGGTGAATTAAAGAAGAAGCTGGTATTTCTTTGGGTAAGTGTTGTTTAATTTCTTTTTTAATCAAATCAAGCCACTTAAACCTTTTATTGAACCCTCATCGCAAAGAAGTGATCGCTGGGTGGAATTATATAAGTTCGATATTAACTGTGATCAGTTATGGTTTATAAGGTTCATAAGTGGTTTTAATTGTTCTTATTGATTCAACTTCTTCTGTTGCAAATTGTTGCTTTCAGGATTTATCCAGCTGCATCAGTTCAAGTGTCAAGAGCCTTGAAAACCAACAAAAGTTCATAGTCTTCAAGAAACTAGGGAAAGTATGGGAAGAATTTGGATATTATGATGAATTAAACACCTTGTTATTGGACGATTCTCCGTATAAGGCCCTGCTAAATCCTGTAAGTTTTTTGGAAACTTCAGCCACATATCATCTATCATGTTTCACTTATGATTTTGATTGCATTTGTTGTCTTGTAGAAGCACACTGGTATATTTCCATCGCCTTACAGCTACAAGGATGTAAATGACAACTCCTTAGGTGAGCAATTTTATATATCACTTATTGTTGTTTCCACCCATTTTTTTTAAATATCTATGGATTAGGGGTGTTTACGGTCGGGTTAAACCAGTTTTGAACGTAAAATATGGGCTGAATTGTTAACTACGGATTTAGGAAACGACAAATTAAAGCGGTATGCATGGTTGGGTGAGTGCATGACCGTATGGTTTTAGCGGTTTGACTGTTGTTTTTTGTGGGTTGATGGTTTGAACTGATTTTTTACTTTTTATTTTGAGTTTGTTAGTTTATAAATTTTAAAATGATAAAGATAGATGATTCATAATTACCCATAATCGCATATATAAAAAATGAAAAATAGAATAATTTCATATATTATATCGTCAAACTATTTTTATATATTATTCTTTAACAGTTAAAGAAGGATGGTATCTACACATGTCAATTTATTTCGTTTGTTTTTTGTTTATTACGATAGCATTAAAATTTTACTAACGAGGGTATCTTTTTAAGTTAAAGTTATATGATTTGGGATGTTGTTTTCCGAAAATTGTCATAAATTTGAAAACCATAAATGTGTATATGATAGTTTGATTTCTGTTTTATATGATGCTTAAAAAGTTAGCTGAAATTTAATTTTTTAGAAAAAATTAATAAAAAGGGTACTTAACAACCAATTCGGTTTTACACGACTTGTTCCAAGTTCCAAATCAACCACCAAACCGCATGGAACCACCAAACCGCAAAAACTGAACCATTTAAATCTCAAACCAACCAAATATGCCGACTTGCTTCTATTTAGGCTATTTGATTGGTTTCAAGTGTGTATAAGTATGCACTCTTAAGAGCATTTAACTGCATGTTTTTATTAAGCGGGAGACTTATTATGGCCTCCTCTTTCACCTTACGTTCTTCTGGGGGTGATAAAATGTTACATTCTGTAAACTCCAATTATAGATGATGTCGGTGACCATGCACCAATAGATGATGTCGGTGACCATGCACCACCTTAGTTATCATTTCTATTTATTGTATAGCTATTCATACATACAATTTACTTCTCTTTGAGATGTCTACCCGTTGTAGTGGTCTATGTAAATGAAACCCATATAACATAAGAAAAAAAAGGTTGAAACTTAACCATGTGTAAACTTGAGTGGCAGTTTACGCTCGCCTATAAATAGATAAACAGGTTGCATTTTATGTCAAACTGCTCTAATAGAACAATTAGCCGAAAAAGGAACATGTAAACCAAATATGATCTAGAGATTTCATTTGAGTCAAGTAGGTTAACAAATAATGAGTTTTAAATGGGTTGGCAGTTGTGAACTGGTTGACGAGTTGTAATAAATAGGTTAAATATGTCGCAAATGAGTTAGCTTTATAAAATAGTTTTTTTTCAAGCTAATTTTAAAGAGGTTCGCTGGTTGTCCTATTTAACTAAATGCATGTAAACCTAAATGCGACTTATTTAGTTAACCAAGTCAAATGGATAACTTAGAACATGACCTCTCAAATACCAGCTTTTTATTAGACAAGTTAGACATGACAACTTAACATCTATTATTATTTGTCATGTTCATGTTATGTTTTGATTGTGTTAGGAATTACTAACATCTATAGCCTTGGGCTGAAATGTTGAAAGGTTCCCAAATTAACTCCATTCTAGTATATAAAGCAATCTGTTGAATCATTTTATTTTCTCTAACAAATATAAGTTCATATAAGTTATAGTAGTATTACGGTTTAGCAAACAATAGTACAATACATCAGCCACCCTCTTTTTTGAATAGAAAAGAAAGTGTTTGTGGTTAAATTAAAAAATGCATATTTATGAGTTTGCTATGCGAAATGGATCATATGAAACATCACTTGTTGCAGGTCCTGATGGCGATCTTCGTGTCTATCTAGAAGGTGTAGCCGTAAGTGAAAATGTAAAGATGTACATAGAGCAACACCCATTTGGTCAACGGCCCATTGACGAAAGAAACCCGTTCTGGTCCTTTTACTCATCGGTTGTTAGGGATGTATTAATCACAACAGATCGATATTGAGTTGGGAAGCCCATTAATCACAACAGATCGATATTTTGCTCGTCTTTTTTTTTTTTTTTTTTGGATAGCTCTGTGACGATTGATAATTGCAAGTCCTCAAGTCTACTTTTCAGGTTGTTATTATCTCAAACAAGCTAAATGGATAAAATTAGTTAAAAATGGAACATTTCTAACATTTGAGATGTGTACTAGGCACATTGACATGTTAAAATTACATATTAAAAGCTTGGTTTTACAAAGTGCGAGGCACATTGACATGGCATGTTCATAGTTTAGTTTAGACACAAGGCTAGGGGTGAAGGTGCATGCATTATGTACGCGATGTGTTAGATATTCTTAATTATTATGTTTGACGTTTAAAATTTAGATAGTCCTCTATGTTAGGAAGTATCTCTAATCCTCTATTATTGATAGATTTTCAAATTGGATATGTTTGACGTTAGTTATTTTTTGTTTTACAAGATGTATTTGGACAAAAATTGCAACTTTTTGACATTTGTGATGTGTTATGTTACGCAACGATGCATAGAATGATCTACATTGTATCTCTAGACCTTACATATATAAACAACCTTATATAATCACGAAATTTATATATTACTTATAATTATCAACACCTTTATGCATAAAAGTGTTGTACATATTTTTTGTGTCTTTTTTTTCTATCACAAATGTCCTTCGATCTTTGCGACTCTCCTTGGCGATTCAACCAACTCCGCCCAATTCAACCTACCACTTATTTTGGTGGTGGCTTAGTTATAAACATTTATTAGTGGAGTTTAGGAATTTATAAATTTGACACTTAACTTTCTCCTTTTTCAATCAGAGTAAAAAAAGGTTACTTAATGTTGACGTTTAATATACCCTTGCAGCTTGGCAGCGTCAAAGTGACTGTTGTGGTCTTCGTTATGTATCACTTCCACTGCCACCATTTCAATTATAGTTTTCAGTCTTTTTTGGCTGCGACGGACGACGACGCGAGCTTTTAGTTTTGACTACAACGTCTTACTCCAAACACCGTTCTTTACGGACAATTTTTGTTGTTTATTTAAAGAATAAAAAATGTTAATTTTTTACAGTTTTAAGCGTCGCAACACGCAGATTCTTAATTCTAGTTATAGATAAATTACATTAGATGTAAGTGTATGATCTCTTGTATGCTCTCATAGTAGTTATGAACACTAATGGACACTCATTCATATCACTAAACCTAAATCACATGCCATATACAAACATAAATAGTCTTTTGACAGCAGTCTTTTTTTTTTTATAAGATAGAGATAATGTTAGTAATCATCTCATCCTTTCAAAACCTTATTTTATGAATATATATGAGTATGATTTCTATTAATTAAGTATGTTTGTTTGTTTATATTTATTTATATTTAATAGTTTATTAATATTACTTTATAGTAATGTGTAATTTGAGAGAGAAGTCAAATTTAGACACTAAAATATTAGTTATTAAAAATTGAATAAATAAAATAAATAAAAAATTTCCAAAATATTCATTTAATAAAAATTTTCTCTTAAAATGTTTTTGTGACCAAAACATCCTTATAAATGTCCCTACCTAACAGAGTCGTATCCGCCTCTTAAATAGAGTCGTCCAAACTTTTATTTTTCTGACATGATTTGACAATGTGTCCAAATACGGTCGATCAAACGTATTTAAAGTTCGACTAAATCTATATTACGTTCGACAAAAACCTATCTTAAGTTTGACCGAACAAGTTCACAAGTAAGTTCAATCGAACTTGAACACGATCAAGCGTCTTATTTAATGTTTAAACGATCATATTTAAAGTTCAAACGACCCTATTTAAAATGGGGACAATTATTAGAACAAGTTAGTCAAATGAATATTTTGAAAGACAAAAGTATCAAAGAGATATTTTGAGAAATTTCTCAAAAATATATACACCATTTTCCTTTAATTTATTGACGAAGATCCAATGAATGTAGGCATAAAATCCGAGTGTTGATTACAGTAGTGTTGGGTGAGAAGGACAGATGATAAGGAGAGTGTCAATTTTGCATCAGATCCAATAACTAAATATACAGCAGCACAGCAGTAGCGACTTAAAGAGCCAGTACAGAAACCACTTTAAAGCTTTGTGGTCCTAATGGTTTAGGCGGTATAATAAACCCAAAAATTAAATATATAAATGTTTTATTTTATTTTAATTTAATTACCAATTCTAAAAGACAAAAACCCTATAAGAAAAGTAGTCAAATAATAATATTCAACAAACATATGTGTTTACCACGTGTATTTTGTTTAATGCTTAAAAAAAATCTTTGCCTCACAATTTTCTTGATTAAATGTATGAAAAATGTAACACATTTGATACGTAGTAGATAGTTCCGACACAAATCATGTTTTTTATTAAACTGTGAGAATCAAAATGTACGAGTGAATAAAGCGAGAAAAAAAGAGATCGTGTGTGAGAGTCCAAGGGACTATGGTCTTTGGTAGGCTGTTAATAAGGTTTCAATGCTATTGGTGGTGTGTGGCACTATGGTGGTGTGTTCGGCTGAAGAGAGATTAGTGAGATATAATGTGGTGGGAAACCAATTATGGGCTTCGAGTTATTCATAATTTGTTACTCCCCTTTTAGGGGGGGGGGGGGGGGGGTAGAGTCTTAACAATTAACATGGCATTGCTAGTCAACTGGTGGCGGGATTTGAACAAAAGTAAGTGTGAGTGTGTGTGTGTGTGTGTGTGGGGGGGGGGGGGGGGGCTAGAAACTTAAATCAAAGGAGCTGGATTCAATACATATAAAATTTTAGGACAATATACATATAAATTTTACCCATGTGGCCAACGACGACTGGACGCAACACGGAGCGATAGTGGTGTGGTTTCTAAAGGAACGTATGGAAAACTTGCTAAGTGTGTAAATTCAATTGAGTTAATATATGTAACTAATCAAGTTTTCAAAAAGATACATGTAATTCTTCATATTATATAAAACAAAGGATTAAATATCCTAGCTTACTATACATAATTTCTCTTCGTTTTACGTGATACAACTCTTCTCTTTAGTCCACTCTTCCTAAGGGTCCTTACGCACCTCTCAAGAGTAGCAGATAACAAACAAAAAACAACTATAAAAACATATTTTAACTTTTTTTTGATAGTGACAACTAAAAGATTTTTTTTCCCAATAGTTAAGCTACAAAATAAACAAATATAATACTTACAGATAAACTAGATTATAAACCCGTGTGACACACGGCCGGAAAGAATGAACTTAAATAGTAAAAAGAAGTAATCATGGTACATATAAATAACATATTGTTTTATAGAATGCTTACATAGACGAATATGCTCCAAACCATGCAATATACAAATTGGTAAAAACTTTTTTGTATATCATATTTTTTTTTTTGTGGTACTTGTAAGGTTTACATTTTTGTCTAGAAGTAAAAGTTTTAATCTTTCTCTTCTTTTAACACAAGACAAAGCAATGTATAATCGATCATGAGTGAACACCAGGCTTTTCAAGTATAAATCAACCGTGGATGCTGATTGTCTTTGGCTTTTATTAATTGTCATAACGAAACATAAAGCCAATGAGAATTGTCTTTTTTTAAATTTGAAAGAATTTTTTTTTTTATCTAAATGCGTCAAACTAATTCTTGGGATAAAGGTATGGGTGCTAATATTGCTGCTTGAGATAATTTATGCTTCTATAACACGATTACTCGAATAGATAATCTTTAAACTTGTTCCATACATAAAACGTTTTTTGGTGAATGAAGTTTTGCTTTTTTAAATGTTAGTTTATCGTGTAACACCAACAAATACAAATATAATTATAAGCCATTTAGATTTATTAGAATGCTGATTAGGTGGAAAGTAAATGCAAGATGATTTTCAAACTGAATCATGTTTTTTTTTTAATATAGCCATGCAAAAACTTAATACTAATCCGTAAGAAGTGAATCAACTAGAATAACAAATAAAATAAACAAAATACATTATCCATTAATAAATATCCACAAAAGTAGTTGAGATTGTTATCAACCATAGTTAAAACCAATATGCAACTAGAAATTTCCTAAAAATATGTTTTTGTTTTCATAACCGTGCAACCTAGTTATATTTAGTTAGTACATATTGGAGTTTAGAAATTTATGCACCTAAGAATAGATGACAAACAATGATGCATGTTATGTACATGTGAAAACGTTTATTAACATGAGGTTATTATATGCAACGAGTTTTGACAAGTTGTCAGACGAGTAACAAAGGAGAAGGAATGGTAGGATACTTATGTTAGATTTTTAGGTATAACTAGTATTAAGCCACTCGCGTTGCAACGGAAGGCATAAAATCATGCAACGTAACACTAATGGCACACTACCAATAGTGACCACTGACCACCACAATCGAAAAAACCAATAAAACGAAAAAAAATAAATCGAATGAAAATTAGACGTAAAAACATTCAACCACACACTTACACAAGCGGAACATGTAACATATAAAATAATAAGTAAATCAATCTAGGACCATCGCGTTGTGACGTGACCGCTAACTGTGAAAAATAAGCGAAAAAACGTTGAACCACACATGCATGTTACGGTGTGTTAACTCCTTATATATTAGACCAAAGCGTATAACGTAAATTTTGTAAAATATGAAAAGAATAGGGGACCAAATTTGAAAATAAAAAAAATATATTGAGGCTAAATTATAAAAGATATAAAAGTATTGGATTAAAATAAAAAGGTTAAAGATTAAAAATAAAGTGGGTACAACCCATAAAACACATAATACATCTTATAATACATATAAAACTTGATATTTAGTATACATACATAATAATTCGTAATCATAGCTATAAACCATTAATCCATATATATTTCATGACACAAGGTACTATGTAAAAATAAGATATGAGAGTATGTCTTAATAAGATTTTAAATAGTTTTATTTTGTTTTTTGTTTACTAAGATTTTTGTTTTTACAGAGTTATAAATTTATTTTGTAGGAAACGTATTTTATTGTATGTGCATAAATGTAGGTTTAAGAAAAAACATTTTTATCAATAAGGACAACAAAATAAGATTAAAGAACCAGTCTTAAAATATTTCAGAATAATATTTTCACAAATGCCTCACAAAAATATACACAAATTTGGTCCAAAATGTTTTGCTAGAATTTGTGTAATATGTGTTCGTTTTGCTTGTGATTTGAGTCTTCTTTTAATTTTTTTCGTATGCTTATAATTTTTTGTTGATACTTATGTTATCATGAATACAGAAAAATAATTATCTAAACAAGAAATTGTCTTTTTAATCCAATTGTTTGAACACACAAATAAAAGGATAGGGTCGACACACTAAGAATTTTGTTGTCAAAATAATTTCTTTGTTTTTCACATAAACCAGTTTTTAGACATTATGATGCATTTTTATTACATTATATAAATGTTTTTAGAAAGCGTATTTTATATGTTAAATTGTTGTTTTTAGTCATTCTATCGCAATCCACAAGACAGGTGATTTTCAACAAATCATGAATATTTTATTTTAAATGCGTACTCAATTATAAGTGTCGGTGGTTTTTCTCACTGGCATAACATGTGACGAAATTCCTATCAGTTCTCATCGTTTAGTTTTTTTACCAGGTTGTCAAAAGTCTAGCTTGTGGAGTTAGTTAACCTATAACACTTTAGAGCAGGGCACTTGGGTTTGAACCCCACGACCGGTATATAAGTATATTTGTGTTTTTAGATTCTTTGGCTTTTTTTTTCTTTGACTTTTCTTTTCTATTGTTTTTCTTATGTTTTTAATATTTTTTTCTTTTTACTTTTCTTTTTACTTTTCTTTATATTTTTATCAAAAAGTATTTTTTTTAACATTAGGTCATAACGTGCGATGCATAATACTCTATTTTTTATCTATGTTTTACTCTCAAAAAACAAAAAGCATCAACTTAATATGTTTCTTTTATATACCAAACACATTAATATTACCGAGGCAATGCATGTAAAGAAGTTTCCAGATGCTTTGCAACACACCATTGTCCATGTCGTACCACTTGTGAACAAGTTCGCAGACGCGTCGCTATGCGTGGTCACAGTGCAAACATGCAGGAAACTTTACTTGTTACATTACGTTTGTTGTTTTTTTACCTTAAAAATGTTTAACATTACAAATTTCAATTATTCATTATTTCACAATTTTGCAAAAGTATAGTACAAAAATATAAATTGAAGAACTAGTAAATGTAAATCTTATTTTATGCATAAGAATGTGAATCCATTTACGACAACGAGTTTATCAGTCAATCTGCTGTGTTACACCACAAAATAAAATGGGAAGAACTTGTATAAAATTATTTCATATATCAATATATAAATTATATATGTAAGTATACATATGGAAAACTGAATTTAACAATTAAATTGATGAAGGAAATCAACACTTCAATCCAAAACTAACAATTAAACTTAAGGTTTAAGTTATTGTCATCGGGCAATAAACTCAAGATCGTACCATTACATTGTCTTATTCGTTCATTAACGAATAAGTACATCGACGTATGCCCATCGCGTGTGCGTGCAAATGACGCTTTGAGAATATGAGCATCAAGAAAGAGTTTTACTCTCATTTGTTTGGTTCATGTCCACCATTATCTTCTAAAGAAGAAAACTTAGGGTTCATGCTCAAATGAAATGGTAGCATCCCTTGGTTTATTGTAAATAGAGATGGTGTGAAATTAGAACTTGCAGAAGAACTCACCGTTTGAAAATTCAGTTGTTTTGGATCAAACTCGCCCGAGTTATGATTGTGTGAAGGGAAATACGACTGTGTATGTGTTGGTGGTGGAGGATACAACAGAACCTGCGGTCCCGATGGGATCACAGGTAAGGCCGTCACGTTCATATTAAAATTATGAACAGTGCCATCCTGTTGATGTGGTGGCACTGATCCAGAACTTCCGAATTGGGATAATGACAAATTAGAAGGATCCCATTTGAGAAAAGAGCTGTTTGGGACAACATTGTTTAACAAACCTGGTAGATTCGAAGATGAATTAGGGTTTCTTTCGAAGAAATTACTAGATTGAACAAACGTACCATTATTATCTTGCTTGTTTCTTGCATCTTCATGGTCATGTTCATCATAGTTTTCACTAGTTTCTCTTGCAATGACTTTAGATCTATCTGGGTTCCAATAATCCTCCCAATTGACACCACTAGCACTAGTTTTCGCACCTTCGGGTTTTTCTTGTGAAGAAGCATTTAGTAGTGCTTGGAGATTTTGTCCAAAGGTTCCTGGTGGGATTTGAAGAGGAGGAAGCTCATCAATTTCATTTTTCGCCGCTTCAAGTAACCAATCTACAACTTTACTAGGTTGGTTTACTCCTAACCGGTCTTGAAGATCATATAACTGGATCGCGGTTGGAACCGAAAGCCTGACCCTCCTGTCTCTTAACCCTCTAACAGTACAAACTTTACTATGTCTATCTTTCCCACCAAAAGCTCTAGAAACTCGAACAATTCTTGGATCTTTCAATCTAGACCATGATGATGTCGTCAAGTTTGGTTTAACAACAATCTTGCTTCCATCTTTAGTGCCTTCTTGTTTTGTATTAAAGTCTGAATCTCTTGAATTTGAAGTGTTCATCTCTCTTGACTCATTCATCTTACTTGAATCATAACTCAAGCAAAAGATACTTCTATATTTTGCTTCAGATCTTTCGAGTAGTAGGCGATCTGTGAAGGAGTAAGTTTATAAATTCATATAAAGATAACATAAAAACATCAAATTTTGAAACTTTCAATCTAATTAGGATAGAACACCAAGTACGTGGTCATCAAGTACAAGGGTACTAGATGGGCTAATTTTTTGATTGTTCTTGAGCAAATACACATAGAATAAGAAACTGTAACTGAAAATAGGCATAAATTATCACTAGAAGTACATGAATCAGTTTGACACAAAAAGAAAACTTACTTGGACACAGGTTGCAGGTACTAATTATAACCGCGAATCAGCTATTTTTCTTGAACTAGTATCTTGCTGTTCTAGTCAAGATCAAGCTTGGTTTGAAGGTAACTAGCCCAATCTAGAGATAAAGAGTCTAAAAAACTTCACTTGTGTTTGTTTAAAAGAGAAAACCTAATAGTAGAGGACATGGTGTTAGAGGTGTTCCATGATAGAAATGAGTAATGAGAGCTTGAAAATGTTGGAGCTCAACCAACCATATGACAATAGAATGAGTTTTTAATAAAGAATAAAAGCAATGACTCATAGTCGCCCACGTGGCGTACTTTTCTTCGACATCATCTACAGCTGTCAAGATCCTATTGAAGATAACTTTCGTCACGCGATCATGTTATTAAAGAAATACCCATTACGACACTCATGACAAAGTAGTAGAAACTAATCAAGTTTGTTGACAATGACTATTCCCCCTCACACATTGTGTGCACTGAAGAGGTAGAGACATTAATTACTTTGATACATCTAAATTATCTTTAACAATGTTGTTATTTTTGGCAAATTCAGTCGGTCTTTTAAGTTTAAGTTATGATTGGGTTGATGATTAACAAGGTACCCAATATTCTCTTCTTGAGGTTAAGTGGCATTCTTTCACAAAAGAGAGAAAGTTGAACTAGGGTTTGTTGGGATAAAATTGTGAAAGAAAAGCATAATAATTATTTTTTGGGGACCATTCTGCACGTATTGAAAAGTTGTGGGTACTGCTTTATCGGCAGTTACAAAAGCCAGGGCATTTTTTTATTCAAATTTTGTATATCACATGGTGCAAAAAATAGTTGGGTATATATATGCACGCCTATTGTATTTGAAATTAAGAATGAATATATTAATTGAGTATTTCTTGTTTCTATATACACATGATGATTTTCATTAATCAAAACAAATCTATAACATAAACCAGTGGCAACACAATGAAGCTAGGTTATTGATGCATACTTACGTGCATTAGCACATTTATGGTCTTAAAACAAAAAATATGCTATTAATTATTGCTAGTAAATTATTATTTTTTAATTAAAGAACAATAAATTGAAGGAAAAAAAGGGTCAATCTGATGATAAATGGAATTTAATAATGGGGTTTGGGTAGAAATTAAAGATAATAGTTACAAAAGGAGGGAGTCATGTTGAGTTGTATGAAAGCAACAGTAGGAAGAGAGAGAGTACCCTTTAGATCGAATTATGGATGAGGGACCAAATTACTTGCATATGCTTGCTTGTCCATCTATCTTCTTCCTCGATCTCTTCTTTAAAACATGGACCACTTCTGCTTTTATTTCTTTCTTTCTTTCAATTCCACAGAGATTTGCATGCACCTAGCTAGCTACCTTATTCAACTCTCTCTCTATACATATATATTTGTGCCTATATATATGTATGCAATAACTTATAAGATATTGACTGTTTGGTGCAAGAATTGAAGCATATATGAATAAAGATTGGCACCCACGAGTTTTTTTTGGATGTTAATTTATACTCGTCTTTGCATGTGTATAAGTGCACTTATGAAGGATATATACCGATGGGAGTGTGTATTTATAGTAAGAGTGGTGGGAGAGGAAACAAAAGATGTTGATTTTGGCTTCATATATTTGACCACATCTAATGATTAGAAGCTGCAAAGAGATAGTTTTGGTGTGTGGCCTCTATCAATTAGTTTTTGGTGTGTGGCCTCTATCAATTAGATGGAAGAAACAATCTATGACCGAATCTATAGAGTTGTATATGACTTTTCTGTGATGAGTTAGCAAACAATGCTTGCTAGCCAATATTATTTTATCTTAACTTTTGGAATCAAGCCTAGAAGTGGATTGTAAGTACTAGAAAACTAGACCGAAACGTTAACAAATTTTATGACAAAAAAAACGTTACAAAATTTATGATCGTTGAATATGAACAGTCACAAAATTAACGACTAGAAATGAAAATCATAAAACATAGAAAATTGGTCACAAAAATACTATTTGCGACTAAAAATATGCTCACAAATACCTAAGTTTGTATAAACACTAAGAACTATTTTTTGCTTATGGATGTATGCACATTTTGATGACAACCCACAAATGTACTAACATATTTTATAAACATTCACATGCACTACTTATCTAATGAGTATTAATGATGGATGCATGTTTTCATTGATGATTTGTCTGTGAAAGTAATTGCTAATGAAAAACTATCAAGGAAAAACCGTTGGGCATCTAACCATGGGTGATAGCCTTTCTGACAAAACATTAATGGATTTTACTGAAGGATTACTGAAGGAACATGTTACAAAAAGGTACCTAATGTCACACTTTGACAATATTACCGACTAGCTAGAAATGGTTTTTTAAAACTTTATTAATGACACTACTCTGATTATTCGTCGCAATTTTTTTTACAAATTCTAATTCTTGAAACTTTTAGTAAATTATAAAATTTGGTTATTTCATATTACATTACAAAGCTACTATAAATAAATTAGATCTTAATGACAAACTTGTAATAGACTGGATCATTTTAGCATATGACGTCTTTAGTATGGGTTCCAATACTACATATTAACAAAACGAGTAGTCTATATAAATTTCAACAACATAATGTCTATAAATCCACTACAACATAATAAGCTAATACAACTTTTGTAATATGTTACATTATGTTTTGAAAAAGTTGTTTATGCCTTAAAAAGGTCGCATTAGCCTAAATCAATCTTTTTTTGCAAAAAGCTACATTAAGGGATGTCGCATTAGATCTAAAACAATTTTTTTTTTCGGTAATGCAATCTTTTTGTTAGCAAATGTAACTTTTTTATTAGCAGATGTAATTTTTTGTAAAAAGTTGCTTCTAAAAGGCTACAATTAAGTCAATTTTCTAGTAGTGATCAAACATATACATTGGTAACTTGATTCAAACAATTATAGTTGTTTATATCCAATGTGAGCCCATTTATCTAATTATCTTATATATGCACATGACTAAATCATAACGCGAAATAACTTACAATTAATCTAGGTACTAATGTATCACGTACACGATCAAAATAAGTTTATTTTCGCTTACAAAGAGACACTAGTCTTCGGAAGATTCATTAGACAAAATTGAGTCATCTTCACATTGCGTATCTTCATATGTGCCTTCAACATCTTCTTACTTTTCGCATCTTCATCATTAACAATATTGACTTCCATAACCATTTCAAAAACCAAATAAACAGGTTGGATATCATGATGTACTTCTCTAGTGTTTAATGGTTTACCTTTTTGTTGATTTAAAACAACTCTTCATCTTCATCATTATGATCACTTGAGGCCTCAATAGCACCTTGTTCTAGTTCATATGTTGCAAAATACGCATGGCCAGCGTTTGCTACTATAATGAACATGATATAACCCAAATCAAAGTTTTAAATCCGTTCTAACCTCGTGCCAATATCAAACCATGTACTGTTGAAAAGTGCAACAACGAAACTTCGACTCATTGTAAGAAGCTCTCCTCACACATATTTGTGACCTGCCCATCAGCACGTTTTTTGGTATCAAATTTAAATCCATTTTTGTAACACCCTGATATATATTTTTGTTACCACGTTGCACAAGTTGTAACACTTGTGAAGGTTTTATGTTTCAATGATTCACTAAAAACACAAGCAAAAACGGAACGAAGGAAGTCTAGGGGGTTAATTATCTAAAAATTTAAAATCCATGGTTATATGGAGGGGCCAATTTGTCAAAACCTTAAAAGTTTTTTAGTATTAAGGAGTTGATAATCGATGTTGCCCTTATCAGTTATCACCTCCTTCCTTTGGTGGTTTCGTGACCAGAAGAAACATACTCTTATCATGTGAAATTAATCAATTATTGTTGTTCCGTTTCGTGATCACATGACGTCGTTTATACTTTTCATTTGATAAAATTTCAAATATACCGATGTATAGTTTTATTTTTATATACATCTCAACATAAATTTTATTGTAATTAAACCGACCGTTGTAGATATGCCGCAACATCATCAGCCTCGCCACAAGAGGCGGGTTTACGTCTACTAACATATATCATTTATCAACTGTTTATGAATAGTAAGTTAGTAACTTAGAAAAAGACCTTGAGGTATAAGGTGTACTATTTAAAGCTATTATTGTTTTTAATATTATTGTTATGTTTTAACATATTTTGTTTTTCTCTTATGAAATTTAAGATATAATGTTTTCAAAATTTCGAATACAGTATTGTGGTGTACTTATTTTCACCATGTCTCAATACAAACTAACCCGAACAACATCAAATATAATATATTTTTTCACAACAACATAATGTTTTTTTTAATTACGAATATACTATTTAAGCATGCATATTTGTGCATAAGTCTCAATATAAACTATATGAAAAAAAAAAAAAAAAAAAAAAGGTGTTGCTCCTTGTATGCTCCAAGCCACGGTTCAAATATAATATTTTTGTAATTCTTTTTTCACAACATAATGTTTTTTTAATTCCGTATATACCTATACAACATGGTATTTCTACCTACTTAAAACTACGTGTTTCTCTTCTAAATTTTATAATATAATATTTTTATAAGTTTTAATTGAAATCGAGTCTTCTAAATTAATGAACAGTACTAGAATTACAATAAGCACAAGTTACAACTACTTAAAATTATTATTTTAATATTATAATTACTTTTGAATAATTCATTTTTCTCTTACTTTTAAAGTGTGATATTTTATAAAATTTAAATGCACCATCATGACGTGTTTATTTTTATATATGTTTTAATATAATTTTCTTTTACAAAACTAATCGTGACACAAGCTCGAGCTAGGACACAAAGGAACAACTCCTTAAAGCTATCATTATTTTAATATTATAATTACTTTTAGTATTTTATTTTTTTATAAATTTTAGAATATAAAACTTTACAAACTTTCAAATAGACATTTATTTTTATCTATGTTTCTATAAATTTTATTTAAAATTGAATTCAGTCAAATATAATATATATTTTAAGCTAGTTTTAGTAAACTCGTGTATTACACGGGTTGAACAAACAAAATATTAAATATAATAAAAGTTTATTAAATATAAAACGATATTTTAAGATAAAATATAATTGAAATTACGTATAGTAAGAACAATATGTAATAAAACAATTATATCAACTTTTTAAACTTTTGGCTTAAAACTTTTTTTTTTTTTTTAAATAATAAATATTTTATTTCAAAACAAACAGTATTAAAAAAATATCATTTTTAAAAATTTTCTTATTATAAATTTTAATTTTAATTATTTTTAAAAAATGAACTTTTTAAAAACACTAATTTTAAAAAAGTTTGATGTTTTGTAAAAATTTCTTATTCTATAAAAATTATTTTTAAAAATAACATTAAGAAGATCTTTTTTTAAATTTATTTAAAAAACTATTTTTGTTCTAAAAAGGTTAAATAATATTATTGATAATTAAGGTAAATATTTAATAGGAGAGAGAAGCGGAAAAATTTTGATGAGAGTGAAGGTGGTGTCGTCACGTGTCAGCTCAATATATTTTTTTATTAGAATAGAAAGATATTCATCCACAACAAGATGATGTTTTTTAAGTTTCACAAATAACTTTGCGACGTAATTTAGTTTAAAACCGAGTCAGCGCAACACTTAACCAGGTGTAGATCTTATTTTACAAAAAAAGTGGTAGTTACTTCAACGCCCTTAAGTTTACGATAGTTTCCATTAAAGACCCCTCTTAAATTTTCTCTCCCCTGGCATCCGATAACTACATTAACCCGTTAATTAAGTCGTATTCTTCGTCTGTCTCTATCTCCAGCCGGTTCATATCTACCACTCCACCGCCCAAATCCGCCCACAAATATTATTAGAATATTATTTTCAGCCCCTCTAACTCTTAAAGTCTTCTTTTTCAACCCCATATTTTTCATATGCTTCTTAATATTCACTTGTCATTATTCCTTTCCCAATCCTTCACATTAAAGCCACCTACTATATCGTCTAAAATTACATGATTTGCTATATTACTTGAATATAGTAAACTAGCTTTAGTAAAACCCGTCTATTACACAGGTTGAATAAATAAAATATTAAATATAATTTAAATTTATTAAGTATAAAATAATATTCCAAGATAAGATATGAATAGAATTACACATGACTAAAACTTTAAGTAATAAAATAAAAATATGAAAATTTTAAAAATTTGTTTTTTTTTCTAGAAAAAAATTAAACATTTAATTTCAAAACAAACCATATTAAAATACGTCACTGTTAAAAATTTCTTATTATAATTCCAATTGTAATTATTTTTAATTTATAACAAATTTACTTTTAAAAAACACCAATTTAAAAATATTTATATTTTAAAAAAGTTTAATGTTTTAGAAAAAATTCTTATTGCATAATATTGTTTCTTTTTAGAAATAATATTAATAAAAGTATCTCTTTTATAATTTATTAAAATATTATTTTTAATCTAAAAGAGAGTTAAATGATATTATTAGTAATTAAGGTAATTATTTAAGATGTGAGAGAAGCAGAAAAATTTCGATAAAAATGAATGTAGATCTGCCATGTGTGACTTCTAATTACTTTTTAATTAGAGTAGAAATATGTAAATTTATTAAGTATGAAATAATATTCCAAGATAAGATATTAATAAAATTACACATGGCTAAAACTCTAAGTAATAAAATAATAGTATCAAAATTTTAAAAATTTGTTTTTCTTTTTCTAGAAAAAAATTAGACATTTTATTTCAAAACAAACCATATTAAAATACGTCATTGTTAAAAATTCCTTATTATAATTCCAATTGTAATAATATTTAATTTATAGTAAATTTACTTTTAAAAAACACCAATTTAAAAATTTTTATATTTTTAAAAAATTTTAATGTTTTACAAACAATTCTTATTGCATATTGTTTTTTTAAAGAATTATTTATAATCTAAAAGAGAGTTAGATAATATTATTAGTAATTAAGGTGATTATTTAAGATGGAAGAGAAATGAGAAAATTTCAGTGAGAATGAATTTAGCGCTGCCACGTGTCACTTCTAGTTACTTTTTTATTAGAGTAGAAAGATATCACATGTTTAAATATTTTTTAAGAGTGTATTAATTTACATTATGAAAGCATTAACTATGGCAATAATTAGATTAAAACATACATAAACATAAATTATAGAATCATGACTTTTTGATCAAGGGTCTCGGCTATAAGTCTATAACCATTATATAAAAACAACTATTTGTTATTGGAACACCCGTCGTAAAAAACTTTCTACGACAGGTTTATGAGGGAAGAAGTCACGCATGAACCGTTGCTAATTTCGTTAAAGACCAGTTTGCTGTGGACTTATTTTACCACTTAACACGTTTGTGACAATTTTATTTGTGACCGGCAAAATATGTCGCACATTCGGTGATAGAAGTAATTTCCGTTGCAATAATATTAGCAACATATTTTAGTCCCTTCGGCTAATGAGAATTATAATTAATGAGAAATCTGATTTATGTAGTAATCATATATCTGGTATCTTAAGATAAGTATAACTTCATTCCTTGAAAGAGACGAGCATTTTCGTCAATATGAAATTCAATGTTTCAAACGACGCTTGATGCATCTTGCATATGTACGACAATATGCATGTTCTTGTCCAATCCTTCCATCTTATCACAATTCAATGCGGATCTAAAAAAGATTTTTACATTAATGTATTTGTCACCAAATCTAATATGATTTCAGAATTGTGAAACACATTGGAAAAATACGACTTCCAGCCGGGTATGGGGTCTCGAATTTTATTTTCGTACAGGTGTTTTTCTTTGAAACTGTTCAGTGAATCAATGCAACTTGACTGTCAGATATGTAAATAACACATAAAATCAAGTATCAGATTTTTTATTTATTTATTTTTGGTAACGTCTAACGTCCGTGGAAATGACACTAGCTAGAAAATCCAACTTTTGTGACAGTTCATAGATCATGCTTTGGTTGTGGATCCATAAGAAAAGCTGGCATGCCGATATCTTGGACTAAAAGTTGGAAAATATATAAGAATATAGGGTAGAAGTTTGAGGAGCCAATATGATAATTGTTGCAGCAGATATTTGTGTAATTAAACGTTCGTAATCGTGAGATAGATAAGATTTACACGGTAAAAACTTGTAAATTAAAATGTTTTGTTATTTTTTTTTTTGTAAATTTTTTATTATTTGTATGATAAAAAAAAGAGGTTACAAGTTAGGTTAGTGGCTTCCTTAACTCAGAAGGGTTTCCTCATGAGGGTGGTATATATCAGGTTCGAAACTGATGAGGACGGACTGATTTACGAGCTTCTCTTTGAGAACGTGTCAGCCTAAAACCCCAATGTTTAATATACAAGTAATGAAGATGATCAAACGAATCAATAATCCTTTGGTGATCTAAAAAGCCAATAAAAAAATATATATTTTTATGTGTAGTGGCACTACTAGAAGAATAAAAGTGGGGGTAAGTGTATAAAGGGGGTCATTGCTAAATCTAGTAAAAGATGGACCAAACCAAACCAAATCACATGATTTCAGACTGACTTGACTTGCAATCCCCATACCTACACTTTTACCACGCTCATCTTACAGTATCAACTTTTTTATATTCTTTTAAGTGGATGGATAAGACTAATGAAAGCAAATTGTAGTTAAAACTTAAAACGGTTATATGAAGCGCTATTTAAAGGTTAGAAACAATAATAAGCTTGTTATTTGAGTAAACTGAAAAAGGGATGCATATGCTATACATACCCTCCTTTCCTATTTATCATACCCCCCCACCCTCCTTTCCTACTTGTCATACCCCCCCCCCCCCCCCCCCTAGAAAATTAATTTTAAAACTTTTCATATTTCCCTCTTATAAAATCAATATTTTGAAAAGACTTTTGTATTACCTATTTTATCTTTACATTCAAATCAAATCTAATTAATCTTTAAATTCTAAATCAATCAGTCTTATTTTTTATTTTTTAAAATAATTTTAAATGTTGTATAATTATATTAAATTAATAGTACATTATATTAAATTTATTAATACGAAGAGATAAGTGTTAAATAAGATAATTAACGAATTGTAAATAATCATATTGATAATAAATCATAAAAAATAATAGTTTTTATTTTAAAATAAAAAAGTTCAATCGAAAAGCATGTCAAATAAGAGTAAAAAAACAACTTTATTCAGGTACAACAAAACAGTTTGATCGTGATGAACATAATTTGTACGTGCTCATGTAAAATAATTTGGCATAAATAACAAAAGCTTACAATCCTAACTCCAACCTTTACCAGATTAGTAGAAAACGCAGACATATTTTCTGTATAGGTGTTAATGTGTTGAATTTTTGAAAAAAAATAAATTACAGGTTATTAAAATAAAACTAAATTAAAACTGGTATAAAAGTTTATTAGTTATTATCACAATAAATATCAAAACGGATAAAATGAAAACAAAAGGATCAAATTGTATATTTTAAAAGCTTGAAAGGAGAGGGTATGACAAGTAAAATTAAGATAAAAGGGGGTATGTATAGTAACACCCATGTGAATATTTAACTATTGATCTTTTATTCAACATGTTCTTTTAGAGAGGATTATGTAATTCATCTTTGAACAACCTCAAGGTGGCCTAGGCCCTAATGGTTTGGGGTGTGCATTCCTGAATGACAGTGGCAGAGCTTGAGCTAAATCTTACGGAGGCGGGGGCGTAAGTAAATTATTTTAGGGGGGGCGGACTCTATATTTAGTAAAAAAATTACACTACTACTGACGAAAAAAAGAGGGGGGCGCCCCCCCCCCCCCCCCCCCCCAGGCCCCAAAGAAGCTTCGCCCCTGCTGAATGAAGACCAGTGTTCAAACCCCATTTAGCTAAACATCTTAGGGTGGTCGGCTTACGTCAAGGATCGAAGCCCAGATCAGGATCTGAGCATAATCCAATGTTGGGATAGATAGAGTAGTTCGAACTTCACATCTTGTCGTTAAGTAAACCCGTGAGCCATATTAACTCCTATGGATTTCTAGAGGAGGGGTGCATGGGCAGGTTAATAAGTCTAAAAATACTCAATTTTTATGTTATTCATCTTTGGCTTTGAATAAGAATCAATCACACAGGCGATTCATGTGATAAGATTAGATTACTCTTTTGGCCTCAACCTTTTTATAGATTACACCAATAATCAAAATATGTGTTCAGTCGTAACACTTTTGGTTCTTTTCTCTGACTGCATTAATTTTTTTTAACGTATTTATGAAATAACAATTTTATTCTCTTTATTTATTTATACAAAAGAAATTCTCTCCCATTCTAATTATCAGGTAGAAGCCTAATTAGAGTTGCTTCTTATTTGGTGCGCATCAGAACTCTTAATTAAGACGATGAACAAAGAAAATGAAAATGGTGTCAAACAACTATCAGGTGAACAAAGGGCTGAAATTTAACTTAAATCGATTTACTTTAATATTCTTGAATTTTGATTGAAAGAATTTACTCAATGAAGAAGCCAAATTGTTTAATTAAATTATTAAAAGGTTCACTGCTATTAATCCTTTGTTAGTTTTGTCAATTACAGGGAGGTAATATTTGCGTCAAGCCCAAACTGCAATGGAAATATGAGGCTTTTGAGGAAGATGAGGTCGAGATGATTTTGATTGTGGCGATTTCGGCTATGTTAGCGCGTTGAAGGTGAAGGTTGAATGATGGTAGCAATGAAGATTCATGAAGGTTATGATGGAGGCGATGAAGATCGAAGAAGAGAAAGAGGCAGCACTACAAACGTATCGCACGTTTAATAGTGAACCGTTTGATATCAAGTTTGTTTAAACACGAAAATAAAAACTTCGTTCATTTAAGTAAATGAACGAACGTGAAAAGAGTTTATGTTTGTTCATCTATGTTCATGAACGTTTGATACTGTGTTTGTTTATGTTCATTCGATTAGGATTATTTATTTTCGAACCTTTATTCTTGATATATTGATGCATTAATAACATACATATAAGGTATAAAATTTTATACACTAATCAAAATATAAATTATATTATGTTTTTTAATTCGCTTATGAAACTTTTCTATTTTAAAATGATATTTGACAATTATTCATATTGTGTTTTTTACATCCTAAAGTAATTTACTTAAGTTCCTAAAACTGTTTTCATTCTGAGAATAATTATCTTCATTGCTTAGAAGTAAAAGAGAGGTTTCAATTTGTTGATTTTTTTACAAATAATAATTACAAATATTCAAGAAAAATATAATTTCTTGATTTTAGTTATTGTTTGAGGTTTCTATGTCTTTTTGAACTCATTAGATAATTATCCTTACATTTTAATATTACTAATTATCATTTATCAATTTGTTTGGCATATTGAGTTGTACATTAATGTTATTTGGGTTGTACATCAATGCTATTGTTATTGTATATTGTTTTTTGGGGGTGGTTTGTTGTTTTGTGTGGATTAACTAGTTTTTTTACCCGCCGCGCGTTGCGGCGGAGCACTATACGGCATGATAAAGTATACATTGCAATTGATCCGACTTATTTTCTAATTATTACGTCAATGATACCTCTTTTATTTGACCCGACTCATTTCCGAACATAATTTACATCGAAATGTATACCAACGCGAAACGTACATAGAAAATCCGATTTTAAAAAAAAAAAGTAATTTAACTACAAGGCTCGTGTGCTACGACGAAGTAGTATGATTTAACGACACGTTGCGACGTGTATGTGATCTATATTATGCTCCGTGCGGCTTAAGAACTACAAAAAGTAATTTAAATGAAATAAATATTAAAAGTAATATAAAAGAAGAATAAGGAAAAAAACAACAAATTCGGGGTTTGATCCCGCGACCTGCTGTGGGTTTTGGAAGCGAGGGACGGAGTTTTGCCACTCCACTAGACCAACAATTACGACTTATTTCGAAAGATAATTATTTATCAATACATGGCTTCGAAAAAAAGCAAAAAAAAGAAAAAGGTTTCCCTCAATTGTATTGTGACACGTCGCAGGCCGTGGGAACCCACCAACCTTTGCTTTTAAGTAGTAGTATAATGTTTTGAAAAAAAAAGAATTTTTTTCTTTTGAGCGGTTTGTCATTGAAAAAAGGTTTTTAAAATCCTAAATTTATTTCTAAAATGTTGAAAACAAATTAAAGAAATTTTAAAAAAGTTATTCTAAAGTTGTTAAAATTAATTACCTTTTTCCATAGTTTGACGCTACCGTCACCATTTAAGGATTTTGGTATTCGATTGTATGGTTTTTGACAAGGCGTGGCGATAACAAACACTAACTCCACGTAGTATAAAGAAAATGACAAAACTCCCGACGCGTAGCGTGTAGAAAAAATTAGTTATTATTATTTAAAAAATGTACTTTTAAATCCTAGTATAAAATATAGACAATTGTATTTTTATAATTTTCTAATATTAATTTTCTTTTGAACAAGATAATGGTTATTTCTTAAAATGTGCTTCGAGTTGTTAATTTGTTATACAGATAAAAATTTCAAACATTTTTTAAAAAATAAAAAAGATGTTGTCAAGTGATAAAATTGATTATATAAATTTGACATGTGACACATGGTGACTTAATATGTTGACAAATGGTCAACTTTTTTTTATCATATGGTGGCTTAATATGTCATTTCACATGGTGATTTAATATGACATTGTTTTTTTTTTCCTATATATATTTTTTGACATGGTGATTTAATATGGTGACTAAATAAGATAGAAGATTTTATTTCATTGTAAATTTTAAACAAAGAGGTATTATGGTAATTCAGATGCATTTTATATAAAAAAATTTAACCACCATCCAAGTAATTAACTAGTTGTGGAAAACTTGAATAGTGTTTGTTATCTATAGATCTTCTACGTTACAGATGTTCTGGGCCGAGTGTAAAGATACGCATTTCACACGTTCTGGACCTATATACCCAAGTTGGCCCATTTGAAGCGAAAGGGAACTGGATCATGGATGCAAGTATGCAACTAAAGTTTTAATAACATTTTCCATGTAAAACAAAACCACTTTTATAGTTTATGACATGAGTATTTAATTATACTAATTAAACTAATATGTATGTGTTACAAGTATCAAAAAGATTAAAAATAATTGTAAATTAATATTTGTATCTATTAAGTAGCAATCGCATGATGCAACATGTTCGCATACTTCGTTAACCATACACTAACAGTTTATGGCGTTTGCATGTTGCGACGGTGACATTAACGTGGTTATGTACGTAAAGGAAGTTTATTGTGATTGCTTATTTCTAGAGACTCGAAATGCATATAGAAAAGAGCACCCCATTTAATTAAATATAACCAACATAGAAAATACTATATTAATCTAGCATAAATAAAACTGTTTTAAAAAAAAAAAGTAAGATACATTACCATATCTAATTAATTAGCAAAGGAAATGAAATGAATAGTGATTTTTCATTTTCTTGGCGTTTTGTACAACTTCATAATGTTGTGGCATTTCCCTTTTAAAGTGAGGTCTCACCTCATTTTGTGTGTGACGGTTCATGTAGAGAGAGATGACGATGTTCTATCGTCACCGCTGTCGGCAGGCTTTTTGTAGGCCGACCTCCAGTGATTTACACCCTCCTTTACATTTTGTACAACCTCATGAAGCCTCCCCTTTTCCATTTTAAGTGGGTTTCAGGTGATTTTAGGTGGAGCGGAGGTGGTGGTGATGGTTTGACGACTGTTGTGGTCTCTCTTCGTTTGTTTCTCTCTGATTCTCTCTTTTTTTTTTTTTGTCGATTGAAGCATTAGAGTTTTCAAATCCAAGCTCTTTTGGGTTTTTTGATTGAATGTTGTTAGCTGATGTATCTAAGACTTTGTTTATGTTGATGATAATAAGGATTGCCTCATTTGAGACTTTGTTGTTTGGTGATTCATTACGTCGGTTATAATGGGGATTTCCTAATCTGAGACTTTTGGCCTGAAGTTCATCTTAGGTTTCGATTTTGGTTTTATCTCTGGTTTTTATTTGTTGGGTGGATCTGTTTTGGTTTTTCCTGCTATTCAGAAAGACCTTGTTAATGATGATGACCATAGGTCATCTTAGACCGAGTGACCGACATGAGCTCATCTAACCTGATGCTTCCGTTGGGTATGTCATTGTGTCGATGATGTTGAGGTTGAGCAAGGTTGTTGCCCATATTTTGCTATTGGGAAAATTGTTTTGTCAATGGTGGTTAAGAACCACAACTCAACCATTATCTAATTTAATTTATTGGTCGTTGACGTTTGCTTTGTACCATGTTGTTGGGTAGACTTTGCTACTGGGAAAATTAGATTTGTGTATGATGATGTTCATCGACTCAATTGAAGTTGCTCCTAAGCTAATTTGAGTTGATTCTTCTCTTTGGTGTATCGTTGTTCTAGTGGTGTTTACCATGACCATGTTGTTGTCGTGATGTTGCGGTTGGGAACATTGTTTGTGTCATTGGTGACGCAACACCTATTTTCTAGTTGATGATGAACTTGTGTTCATTTTAGACGTATACAAGATATATGATGTTGCTCGTTTGGTTATTTTGTTAACATGTAGTATAACGCCAGGCTATGATAATAACCAACAACGGTATCTGTTGCTTTGTCATGATAACCGTTTTTGGTTAACAGCCGCAACTAAGAGCCTCTTCTAAGCCCGATCCATCACACGTTCAACGCGAGTGAATGAATACCGCTACTTTTAATAATTAATAAATTTACAAAACTAACTAAAAATCATATAATAGTACAATTCATCATGTAGTTGGGTATATAAGCATTTTTGTTATGATATATTAGATGCGCTTGAAGATCCATCGTTGATTTCTTGGGAACGAAAATTCATAAAAATTTGATTTTTTCACTTCTCCATTGGTCGAATGACTTCAATGTAATTATTACATATTGTTATTATGTCATCTTTCAAAAACATATTGTGTAATATAATGTAACTATACATTATATTAATAATTTTGGAAGGATGCGTTGCTCGTGTTGGCATTCACAAATACAGCACAGCGAGCTTTTAGGATACCGAAAGCTCTTTTCACGTTATTTATTGTTGCTCTTTGTGTTGCCTTGAGTCTTTCCATTTATCATCAACAATATAAGTATATGATTTCACAATAGTTGCCTAATTTTGTACATCTTGTTCGTAAGATAATATTCATACCTGTATTGTACTACGTTTACCTGGTATGAGCACTTTGGTGCAAATCCATATACAATGTTGTTAATAATGGTGATTGATTATGTTATGATCATAAAGCTTGTCATGTCGTTAGGCAATTCCTCCAACCTAATGCATATAATCAACACTACCTGCAATTCCAGGAAATCTATGTGTTACATGTGTGGAGTTAAAAAAATGTATTTTTTTTTCAGTTGGTCTATGCATATATTATTTTTCATACGACTTAATAACACATTCACAAAAATATTGTAGACTTACACATGAATTTCTTTTGGACATATTCAATACTCATCGTATGCTTATGAGATATTCTTATACGGCAGTTAACATATTGCATATGTATACTTTCTACAATACGTAAAACTCTTTTACCATTTCATATCATAGGTGGTTTGAAAATATTCAAAATTTTATCTCAATATCACCTATTACCGGTAGTAATAGTTATTTTTATATGCGAAACTTTGACGTAAACATATAATCTCCAACTTTTGGATCATTAGAGAAGTAATATTTCACTAGATAATCATGCGCATTTATTATCTTTTTTTTTATATAATCTCTTTTTCTTTAGAGTTGGTATTTATAAGGTTATTAAAATATGAAAAAAAAATCGTTTGAACGGCCACATAGCCGTTCAATGGATATTAACGATGAAAAAACGAGTAGAAGTCGAGAATATGAGTTTTTTACAATATTAATAAGGGGTCGTGTTCGCGCTAGTATCGCATGGGGATTCACCCCACCATTTGCCTACTCTTTCCACCCTTTCGCTTATAAAAAGTTATTTTATTATCTAGAATTCAATTTAATTGAATGAAATAACTACTTTGATTATATTATTAGAGTATTTATAATAGGATTCTTATATTTCTGTGAGTATGTTTTTTATATTTTAAGTAATGGTTGTAAGTGGAGGAGAGAGAAAGTTACTGTTTAGTTGTATATTTGAAGAATTACTGTTCAAACTTTATAAATTTTTTTAATATTTTTAAAAATGGTTGTTAGTAGAGGAGAAAGAAAATGTAATGATAAAAATATAAAAAAATATTATTTAATTAAAAATGAGAGGAAAAATAGTAAATTTTAATTTAATTATAAGGATAAAAATAATAAATCTGATGTGAATGCATACTTCACTAATTAATATGGGTCCTAATATAGAGACACCCATCCAGATAAATCGACACCCCCCTATACGCCGCATATGGGTCCATACGCGGCGTATAGGGTCGAATACACTGAAAACGATGAAAATTCAGGGGAGCTGTCAGAGAGATATACGCCCCATATAGCCCTATACGACTCCCCTATACGACACATATAGGGCTATACGACGCGTATAGCGAATTTCGACACTGACTACGAGGAAAAATTCAGGGGGCTGTCAGAGGGCTATACGACACATATAGCTCTATACGACCCCCCTATACGACGCGTATGGGGCTATACGACACGTATAAAAATTTTGGGGTGTTGATTTAAAATATGGGGTGTCTATTTAACGGGTCCCATTAATATTTAAGGGACCAAAACTGTACTTCTGTCAACCCTCAAGTCTAGTTTTGTAATATTATTTACGGATCAAAAAGCAAACCTAAAATACATGCCCCAAGGCCCAAACATACCCCTCAGAAAGCATTTTGTTCACTGTTTACCTCATCAATCTCTCAATTTCTATCGGCATATCAATTACATCTCGTGATCTTCATCCGATTGATTTCCTGAGCCACAGGTACTTCAATCTGCCATTTTACCACTGTTTTTTCGATCAATTTGAACTACGATTATTACTATTAGGGTTTTAATTTCACCAGATGAGTTTGATTTGCATATGATCGGCCTATATGCTCGTTGTTTTAAGATTTATGTTGTGGATTCGAAGCTGTTCGCATTATCAGCATTGTGATGCTGCTGTTGTTTTGATTCTGTAGTTGCCATTGATAAATTTGCGATTTTAGTGGTTGCAGGATCTAGTGTGATATCGTCTGCATTTGAGTTGTTTTGTATTTCATTGAGTTCACACATGGGGATGGTCAGCTGTATTTGCCTCTTGTTTGTTTAGCTAGTTTTGTTATGAAAATAATGGCTGATTTATCTGGAAATGCTTGTGGAAAAACCATGGGACGAGCATTGTTTAACATGTGAAATGTAGATCATTGAAAATGTTAAGTTGTTGTGTTTCATACTATGTTGCGGTAGGGCTCCCTAAAACACATCTGAATTATCTCTCTGCTGTCAAAAGCTCACAAGGCGCGCCTAGGCTCTCAGGCAGCCTTGTTGCCTCACTTCAAAAGCCCCATTAAACAAGCTAGAATCAACCTAAAACAGCCTAAGCTAGCACTAAAGAAGCCCAAAACATGTCTAAAACTCCTAAAAGTGGTATTTTTTGTACTAGGTCCAAGGCTCACCCTTTTTATCTTGAGTTTGCCTTTGACAACTATGGGTTATCTAGATTATAATGTCCCATAATACATCCTGATAATAGGATACAGTTGTAGACGGAAAGATGATGAAGAACCAATGCTGAAAAATGTGAAAGGCATGATCCTACATCCTTACACCCGTAACTCTCTCTAAGACATAATGCTATGCTGAATATTTGGAATGAAGTTCGCTTTTGTGTCAATCTTGGTTTAAAAAAGCGCTAGGCGCTCCAAGGCATTTAGGTCACAAAATCCAAGGCGCATGCATAACGCATGCAAGCCACTGCTCAATGTACAACTGGTTGAGCTTTATTTACATCCAGAAGCTGCATTTCGCTCATCTGTTTTGCATATCAGCCTTTTTTTCAACTAAACTTTTCACAAGTTTTCCATCCTATTGGAATTTTGCATATAAGCTTCCTACAGACCCTAGTTTTGACTGAGGTCTCAGTAGGTCTTGCATGAGTAAGCCTGGTCTCTTGAGATAAGGCTTAGGTGCCTTGAACAAATCTGTACATATATCCAGGTAAGAGACTTTTTGCAATGTCTATAAATACAAATATGGGAATCACGGAATTTTTTTGCTCCAAATCATTTTTATTTTCTTTGTCCATGGGAGGGAAGATGACAGAACTTCATTCCAATTTGAAATTGCTTTTAAACGGTAAGAAACCTCCTTGCTCACAGTTTCATGAGAGCACTGTTGACTTTTGCAAGTGATATACATCTGTACTCTTCATTGATCCTCTATCCATTGGTTTTCCATTCTGGTGGCTTGATGGTAGCCTTAGTTTTTCCCTTTTTAGCTTTCTCTAGCTGCCTAGCATAAACAGATAAACTTGAAAATTTGGTATGGAAATATCAATTGTAGATGCAGACAGTCCTGTGTTGATACACGAGTCTGAGTGCAATTGGGCTGCTGGTGTGTTTCACTTGATGATTAAGGTGTTATTAAATAAATTTTACGTAGCACACTATTTTGTAAATAATAATATTGCATATTCAGCTAATGGAATAATAGTGTAATGTAAAGGTGGTCATCTATGTAGTCTGCAGTTTCACTCCAACTGGTGTCTTGTAGCTTATTGTTTAACAGGATATATCAGAATATCAATGTATATCATGTCTTGGATAAGTTTTGATCCCATTTCAGCTGATATTTGTGTGCCTTTTAGTTTAATGACGGTTTAATGCACATTTATATGTTTGTATATAGTTGTTGCACATTTGCACAAGCTTACCTTGTTCTGATGTTTAGCTTTACAGTTTACTTTTATAATATACATATTACTTCTTTACATCATTACTGTGGAAAATCCTCCTTTCTTACCAAGCCATCACTAATAGAGTTTCACGGTATTACATTTAATTAGAATGGCAGCACAAACTGAATCAACCACTCCTAGTGTACAAGTGGTTGGCAATGCATTTGTTGAACAATATTACCATATACTTCATCACTCCCCAGATATGGTTCACAAATTTTACCAAGACTCGAGTTTCATAAGCCGACCAGATGAAGATGGCGCAATGATAACTGTGACTACCATGAAAGTAAGTTACTCTTTTTATGTAAGATATCAAGTTTGTTTTTGCAACTTTTTTGTAGCTTCCTTGTTACCTATACGTATAAAAGAGCTGAGCCACAGATCGCCTAAGCTCAAGTTTATAAAACATTTGATAGCAGCACCAATGGCAGTCATGACATTTATTGTCTTGTTCTTTGTGGAGCAGGGTATCAATGACAAGATATGTTCATTGGATTACACCGCCTACAAAGCTGAGATAAAGACTGCTGATGCTCAAGAGTCTTATAAAGACGGGGTGATTGTTTTGGTAACTGGATTCTTAACAAGGAAGGAAGATAACCGAAGAAAGAAGTTCATACAAAGTTTCTTCCTTGCGCCACAAGACAAGGGCTACTTTGTGCTTAATGATGTTTTTCGGTATGTAGATGAAAGCAAGCCAATGGAAGACAACCATGTGGTTGTTGAAGAGATAAATGATAACCAAACAGCATCCTTACCCCCAGGTGCGCTTCTATTAATGTTTGATATTTATCGATCAATCTTAAAATTTTACTTTTTTTGTTGCATTTGTTTGACATTGTTGTTCCCAGGTCCTCCTCACACCAATGATTCTCCATTGCCAGACCTTGCTAGTGTTCATAAAGAAGAAGCTCCAAGGGTTGAGGAAGAAGCCCTAGATGTTTCGGGAACTGAGGAACCATTAGCAAATGAAAATAATTCAGTAGAACCTGAACCCCATCCAGTTGAGAACATAACATCTACAGTTGCAGAATCTATTTCTTCTACTGCTGTGGAAGATACTCCAAAAAAATCGTATGCATCGATTCTAAGTTCTCAAATAAAAAAAGGGGGTCCAGGGCCAACTAAAGTTTATGTTCCTGCTAATACTATAAAGGCAACACCAGCAAAAACTGAAAACAAAACAATTGCTACTGTTACGCAAGGTCCACCACCAGAAGCACCTGCTCCTATACCCTCAAGTAGCATTAGTTCTCCTAATAGCACCAATGTTCATGATGAAGGTAAATGACATAGAGATTGAACTCACTTTATTTTTCTGCTTTTTTTCAAAGAAAGTACATGTTTCTATTAGTGCTCTCAGCTATGGTTTACTCCGTGTAGGTGATGGTCATTCCGTTTATATCCGGAATTTGCCTCATAATGCGACAGTACCTCAGCTTGAGATGGAGTTTAAGAAATTTGGACCTATCAAGCAAGGAGGTATCCAAGTCAGAAGTAATAAGGTTGTTCATCACTTCATCTAATTGACACAAAATCTGTGGTAATTGCTTTAATATATATTCATATTATTATGTTTTTTTTGTCATTTAACCAGCAGTTGGGATTCTGTTTTGGCTTTGTTGAATTTCAAGATGCCAGTTCCATGCAGAATGCAATTCAGGTTTGACTAAGTTTTGATTTGAACTTTAATCTATTTTTTGTATAATATCCAGCTTAAGCTATAGGCCACTATAAAAAGTTCATAACAAGAGTCGACACCTTTGAGGTCTAATGACGTTTAAGCTATAGCCTATAGGGTAGAGAAATGGGTCATATACCTACATGGAAACAAAGTATTGGTCTATATTCATTGGGAAATATTTATTAATTCTGTGTTTAAACATAAACACGTTTGGTCGAAGTAGCTTATGATTAAATACTAGAACGAAGATTAAGGGACATACACATAGCGATGACGTTGGTGACACTTTTTTCAACGTGACAAACACTTTGCGACGTTGAAGTTATTGACAAAAGAATGAAATCTTTTGTTACCTTCAAAATTTCATATATGTCCTTCAACAGTTTCTCACCAAAATATATAACATCCATGGTTTCAAAATGCGCACATCAAGCGCGCATAACGCGTGATGTGATTTTGTGAGCGCATTGCTGCACCCAGATGTGTGTTTCTATGATGCATGCTTGATGCGACGATCCTCGCAAGTTGCGCTCTCTCTCAAGATGCGCTCTCTCGCAAGATGCGCTGATGCAACACAGTATGCATTTATTTGGACCTTTTCAATTTGGGCATTGCATTGGATCTTTCCAACTGGGCCAGAGCTTTTCAAATGGGTCAGCTAAAAGAGACACAAAACAAAAGTAACTTTACAAACAAAAAGTACAAAAGTTAGCCTTGGAAATTGGACTTGGATCATCTTCTTAGTTCTTATTTCTTTATTTTCTCCATTAAAAAAGCTAGATTTTTTCAAAGAATCAGAGATTCTCTCCATCAAAAAGCTATGGTTTTAATTTGTTCATCTCAGCTCTTTTCCAAAAAGCTTATGTTTTAAAGCTACTGTTGTTGGTTCTTAATTTCTTCATCTCTATTATGCTTCTTCTGTTATTCCTTCCTTCATGATGATGTAATGATTATTGATTAGAGACTATTATTTATAAGTATGGTTTTATGTTATGTTTAACTTTTAAGTGTGTTTTTATGTGCAAGCATGTTTTATAAGTGTATTTTTTTATATAAGTATTAACTATATAAAAGTCGTTATGTATGATTATTATTTTAGTATTTTTTTTAGTAACAAACGCATCCCTTATATGATCCGCACGCATCGAATTTTGGGACCAAAACGCATCAGAGCGCATCGCGCATCATAAAACCTAGGTAACCCATGATAAAA
Organism: Flaveria robusta; assembly: GCA_025506415.1. Taxonomy (NCBI): domain Eukaryota; kingdom Viridiplantae; phylum Streptophyta; class Magnoliopsida; order Asterales; family Asteraceae; genus Flaveria; species Flaveria robusta. The sequence goes on along the minus strand of CM046469.1, from coordinate 15,896,798 downwards.
CTTGAGCACCTAAACTCATTGAAATTGAGAGCATTGTCACCTGAAATTCTTAAAATGGAAAGATTGGAAGCTAATTTAAAATATGAACCCTTTTTTAGAGTTGCTTAAAATTTACAACACATATTAAAGCAGTACGAAATTCTGAAAGGATTATTCAGTTATGTTATTTTAAAGATGCAGAGATTCCTGATTAAGTTGGTGATTAATTTTCACAACTACGATTGCTGTTGTTAAGATGTCACGCTTGCTTGTACTGTTTGTGGATGTTAATTGGTGTATCTTTAAAAACATAGCCACAAGAACTTTTATTCTTCTCCTAGAAATGATCCATTGTCGAATGTAGTGAATTTGATGTTTAAGGCATGGAAGTACCATCCCATATATGTCCATATGCCCTTGTTAGATAGTGCTAATAATAGCCAATGGTCCAGCTATCCACTCCTCCATGTGACATTAAGTCGTTCGAATTTAATGATGAATACAACACCTACTAATATTGCAAGTTTGTTATACAAGATCCACTTTTGTACTTTATAGGCGTCAAATAGTAATGGTTGTACTCTGCATCCCAGTAATAGGCTGGTCCTTGTAACATAATGCTTGTTTATAAGGATAATTTGTATTTTTCCTTATTTACCCAACTGCGATCAACTTTGTCGCTATAAGATGTAGTGTAGGGGAAAAAAACTATGTATGGTACTTTCTAATTTATTTTAAAATAGTTATAAGTGGGGGTGTTCATAAACTGTTAAGTTGTTAATTGAACTGCAAAACGAAGCAAGTCGACTGGTTCAAAAGTGATACGATTCAGTTCATGTTTGTTTATCATGGTTTAACGGTCTGACTTTGGAGCTTGTTTCTTATAGTGCTTCCTTTTCTGATTTCAAATTAGTTATATGTGGGGGTGTTCATAAACCTTTTTGAATTTGGAGTTATGTATATGGATTATGTTTCTTATAATAAATAGAGGTTATATTGAGCCGGGTGTCTCTAGGCGTAGCCTCTCTATCCCACGGGATAAAAATAAGGTTTGCCCCCATCTCATACCCTACTCATTGAGTGGGATTTTACTAGGGTATGTTTGTTTGTTTGTTTTTACATGTATAATGTTCATGAACCATCTAATATCATTTTAAAACTTTAAATACAACAATTTTGGGAAAAGATATAAGAAAACAGTTCAAACTGCTGAAACTTGTCCCGGTTAACCCGTATGGTTTGTTTTGACGGTTTCCGAAACCATAGTTATCAGTGCTAACAATTATTTTCGTCAAAACTAACCGGACTGGATGGTAAACACCCCTAGTTATATGATGTTGTGGAGTGCTAGATGATATTCTTTTATATTGCATCACGCCTACATCATTATTTTTTTAAGTAGTACTAAACTTTAACCTTATTCATCCAGGGTTCTCCTGTGGTTATTGGTGGTAAAGAAGTTGTTGTGGAGATAAAGAGAACTACAACTCGAGGTTTGCTAGTTTCGGTTTTTTGTTGTCTTTTTATTTTTTATTTTTATTTTTTATTTCTTTTATAATCATTTCAAGATAGCCTCCCTATATTTTTAAAGCAAAAATTATTAAAAAAAAAAGTTCTGTCTTCAGTTCATTTGTTTTTACTAAATATGCGCTTGGTTCCTTTACGAAACCAGTGCTTTTTTGTCAAATGATGGTCTAGTTTCTAATGGAGGTTGCAATTTCGACCCATTGATTTATGAATGGGCTGGTTTGGGTTATCTTTTATCTCTTAGTGTTATCAGCTCAAATGGGTGAAATAAAAAAGCTAGCTGAAAAGGATTTGGGTCAAATGAGTCGAAAACCCCCACATTATATTTTAGTTTGCATTAAACCTCTTAATTAGTTTATTCAAAAAATTTTTATTGAAATGATGTAATTTTTTTATAATCATATTTGAGGCACTAATTTAATAAAAGGATTATTTAGTTCTGAAAAACACATTTTGAGTCGATCCAACCCGCAATGTACCTGTTTGACCTTTTGTCCAACCCGTCCATTTTTGCCACATCTTGTTTCTGATTTCTTTCTTGTACAATCTAAATGCTAAACCTTGATATGACAGTGCTTGCAGTCGGGATTGGACGTGGTCGTTTCTCTACAGGACGAGGTGGTTTCAGAAGCAACAGTTTCAGGGCACGCGGTGGCAGCTCCAACGGCAGTGGTGGGCGAGGCTATGGTAGAAGTGACTATGGTGGTGGGCGTGGTGAGTTTTCAGGTCGAGGAAGAGCTCCAGGTGGACGCGGTGGAGAACCTTATCACCAGCAAGGAAGAGGAAGGGCCGGTGGCGGCAGAAGAGGCGGCTCCGTCCACTACGCAACCGCAACCTCCGCATGATTTAATCTCTCTTTTCTGACAATTTGTTCTTACTGACACGATAGAAGGTTAGTAACTTGTAGTTTCATGGCCAAAATATGGTCATCTGTTGTTAGTTTCAGGTATTCTTTCTAACATAACTTGTTTTAGGTATGACCTTTGTTTCACATGAGGTGAATGTAATTTTGCGAGTTTAAGCGATGGAATGTTATTTACAATCAACTTTAATAATATTTAAAAAAACAAGCTATGCTTGGATCTTATAATAAAATTTATATTTTTCTAGAAAATATAGAAGTTGATTTTATTTATAGGACGTAGCGGATATCCAAACTATTAGAAGGGGAGGACTAAGGCTAAATTCATGGGAAAGGAGAGAGAGGAAAGGGAGAAGGCAAACCGCCCATCCCCCGCTCCAACATGGAGGGTGTTTAGGACGCTCGTCTTTCGCTTTGATGGAGATTGTCTTAGGCTGACAGGTATTGTTTGTGATCGGGGTGCCATCTTATCTCAAACTCACTATCACACCACATTTATCATCCTTGAGCGGTCAGTAAGTCTCATGCTTGAGTATTAAAATCCATAACCTTTTGGTTAGAGAGTATACCGCTTATCATTAGAATCTCTTCTGGCGTCGGAAAGTTTTATCTGGTTGTTTATTCATGTCTATAATTAAAGTAGTCGAAAAAGACATGCACCCTGAAACAATTATGGTTCGTGTTATTTGTTCGCATTTGACATGACTCGTCGCTTTAATGTTAGTCGCGAGATTGGCGGGTAAGGATTCCTAGGTAGGTTACCAAAAAGTAGTGTTTGAAATGTAAATATTCTAGCAATATCGAAATGAAAGTTATATAGATTTGGATTACCAAAGTAAATTGCTAAGGATTTAAACTTTTAGTAATTTGATTGTCAGTGCACAAATTAATTTAGTCTTGCAGGTCAATGCTCCGTTGCCATCTATTTATAGCTCATTTATACTACACAAGATCGATCAAGACCAAGATCTTATGATCATGTGGTCAAAATTGTCATCTTATGTTGGATCCACACGTTTCTGCTAGACAAAAATTGTAAATCATAATTTTTTTTTTTGAAATTTACAATCAAAATATTGGCAATCGTAATTTAAAGTACGAAATTAAGACTCTAGATCGATAAAAATATGATTATGTAGAACAAGACACCAACTTTTTAAATTGATTTTTTGAAAGACCGTTAAAACCATCGTATAGAAAATTAGTATAAATTTAGAAGTTCATTATCTACAAAATTTAGTATAGCCATGTTAAATATCAGGAACAAATTTAGAACTTTGATGGTTTTATGAGTGATGGATGTATGAACTTCCGATAGGGGTAAAAATTGGATGAGGTTATATTGGAATGGATCAGAATTGGGTTGTGTTAGAACAAAACTTTTCTTAACAGCTTCTAGCTATTAGAAAAACAATTTAAACAAGCAAAAATTAATCAGATGTTGTGAATAATCGAAGATCGCAGTTGAAGAAGATAATAGTTAGGTTCACATCTATATGTGTAGTTAGGTTCACATCTATATGTGTGTTCCTCTTGTGCTTTTAAATCTTTATTTAATAATTTAGTATCAGTTATGGTTATTATGTAATGCTTTTAATTGTTAATAAAAATGGGGTATTTAAGTTACATGAAAGCAGGTATCGTAGCAACTAGGAATATTATTGTTTTATAACCTTAAGTTCATAGGTTCAAGTCATAAAGAAATTTCTTTTACAAAATATAAGATAAAACTACAAATATTAGATTTACCCCTCCCCACCTCTATGTAAATAGAAGTTTAGTTAAGCAACATATATGCCTTTTTATTATTTAATTTAATTTGCAAATTCTTAAAACATAAAACTATTAACCGTAACTAAAGAAAAATAGATACGATGTGCCAATGAAAACAATCAATGTGAGAATGTGAAACCACCCCTTCAAAAATAAATATAGAGAGACTGTGGAAAAACGAAAGAAACTGATATACTACTAATTGACACTTTTAGTATTCAACTAAGGGTGATATCAAAAAGTTAATAATTAAGGATTCTAAGACACCTTATTTTATAAATCGGCACCTCCTGTATGTCTCATATATCTTCATATGTGGCGTATAGGTAAGTGGCGTATAAGGTTGATAACATTTAAAACAAGAGAAATTTAGCGGGACTGTTAAAAGATTATGCGCCCCATATATACACATACGACCCATATGGATACTACGCATATAGCGAAGTTCGACACTGAATAATAGAAAATTTTCGCCCCATATATGGCTATACGACCCTCTTATACGACGCGTATAGTGCTATACTATCTGCAAAAAGTTTTGGGGTATTGATTTATGATGAAGAAATGTTCCATTAACTAGATCCATAATTAATTCATCTCCTTACATCTTATCATTTCAATATAAACGACTTTTATCTTCTACAAATAGAGTTGCAAACGAACCGAATAAACACGAACAAGGTATTGTTCGTGTTTATTCATTAAAAAATAAACTTGTTAGTGAATTGTTCACGAACACTTACCGAACGAGATTCTTTGTTCGTGTTCGTTCATTAAGAAAATGAACATGTTTATGAACTGTTCACGAACACTTACCGAACACAAATGACTATATATTTATTTTAGAATAAAATCTACATCTTCATCACAAACATTACACAAAATTTACCGAAAATAAATAAGTACTTAATATAAATATCCAAAATACTTGACATACTTGTCAATAAAAATAACTAAAAGAAAAATTAAGAGCATAAATGAACATAAATGAATACATTATTGAATGTTTACGAACGGATATTAACGAACATAAACAAACATATTATTAAATGTTTACGAACATAAATGAACGGATGCGGCTTGTGTTCATTTTCGTTTGTTTAACTAAACGAACGAAATGTTATTGTTCATGTACGTTTATTTAATTTCAGTTTTGCTTTTTAAAGTTTGATAAAAATAACTATTTTTTTTTAAATATTAAAAAAATATTAATTTAACTTAAAAAGTTTCATAATTTGTTTCAATTTTACTTTAAAAACTTCATTATTTTGAATTTAGAAACAATTAATAAAACTTTTGAATTGAAATTAAAGCAAATTATGAAACTTTTAAAAGTAAATTAATGATTCTAGTTTTTTAAAGAAAAATAGTTATTTTTTTGAAACCTCAAAAAGTAGAACCAAACTTAACTCTTACTAAATGAACGAACATAAAAGAAACTTGATATCAAATGATTCACGAACAGGATGCTAAACGTTCGTTTCGTTTGCAGTCCGATCTACGAAGGAATAAGAGAGTTATGGTGATCGTGTGGTGGTGCACATGAACATATGAAGATGACAACTACCCCGACAATATTATTTGAGACCAGAAACGATTACGTTTGGGCTGTTGCAACTTGCGTGCTGACATTGATGGCTCCTTAGCTGTCCATCTACTCACACCTCGACACGTGTCTCTACTATCTGCAACTTGTAGTCTTCCTGGGCCCTCCAAGATCTGCTTTCTTGATTTCTTTACTTTACATATTCTCCCAACTTGACAACCTTTTTCTATTTTATCATTTTATTTTATTATTTTCATTTTGTATTTTTAAAAAAAGATATAAAGTATTAAGGAAGCATCTGACTTATTGGAAATTGTATGGATATACCCACGTTATTCAGTTTTATCATATTTAATCAAATTTGAAGATAATATTTAAAAAAGAAATGGACTACTAAAGAGTTGGACATAATAAAAGTTTTGCATTATTCAACTATATAGACTTATTTAGTCAAGTCAAAACATAACTTCACACAATATCCAAGAGCATATAAGAAAAAAACCAAAAAGCATGCAGTAGAATAAACTTTCTTATCATATGACCTAAAAATTGGATTTTTATCTTTATTATATCCATCAAATTCGATTCGTTGATTGAATTTTCATTTTGAGTTAATATTTACGTTGAATCCTGAATTTCGTTTTCGTATCGAATTTAAGTTTGCAAGTTTTGAACAAATCTGATCTTGAAACTAAAATTTGAAGTTATATGATTTGTATTCTTTTGATAGAATTATAGAAAATTGCATGTTGTTTTATTGATATAACTATGTTCCACCCGGGTTAAGTCAATTAACATGATTGTATAGGAGAAACGTCAAATAATAATGGTTTTAGCCGTATAAATATATAAATGATTTATGATTCATCGATCACACTAATTCAATGTTTAAATTTAAGACGATTACAATATTATATTAATTAGAATGTTAAATATAGTTAAAAAAACAAAAGAGGAAATTTTGTTGTGAATTTGCTAAGGACCCATCAATGTCAAAATGCAAGTTGAATTTTAGAAAAATGTAGTTTTCAAATAATGTAGTTCCATCGGCTATTTCTATCTAAAATAAATTTAATATACTTATTTTTTTTAAATGTACCGTAAAATCAAGGTGAACGAGCATGCCTTTAAACATGTTCTCCAATGGTTGAGTGGTATGATGTGGCATTCGGATGCGTTTCGTTGGAGATGCTCTTAAGGGCCTATGATTCCACCCTTACCATGACTCTAACTAAATAAACACCATTATGTTTATAATTTTCTTAGTAGTTAAGATTTTCAATAATGTTTTTTTGAATTGTGTATATATATCACTTTTAGGTTAAAATGCTTTGATGTTGCTCTTGAATTCCTATTCGGATATTTCAAAGCCAAACAAGAACGAGCATGTGCTTTATGTTTGAGACACTTATCTGAAACATACCAAAACTCACATTTAATAAGTAATGAAAAATCACAGCATTTTGATGAAAAGGCACATCTAGCTCATTCTTTGTATAACCTAAACTTTGGGGACGAAATTCTTTCAACGGGAAAAGAATGTGACAATCTTGAAATAGTGAAATTTGAGGCATGGTTACGACACTGATTTTGTAACACATCATGCTAAGATTATATTTTGGATATAAGTTATGACTCTTTGTGTATTGAAACCATTATATCTTGCATATATAGTTGGGTATGAAAATTTAGTTTTGCTTAAACTTGCATCTGCTTAATTTCTATGAATTTATGTGTCACTTGTTATTTGTGATAATTAGGACTGTAGTGTAACTTGTACGATCATATATGATGCCTTTCTATAGCACGCTTCAAGCCACAAGTACACCACTAAAAGTAATTTACATAAAAAAACTCATTTTTTATTTATGAAACTTTAGTGTTTTACAAACTTGTAAATTGTGGTGTTATACTATAAGAAAAACATCATAAAATAATAATCAAGTATTAAAAATATCCAAATTAGGTAATTCATGTATATTTTTCTCAAATTAAATCATGAAACCATCAAATCTAATTATCAATGGATTCTTTTGTGTCAAGAAAAAATTGAACGAGTAGATATGAGGGTCGGTATTTATAATATATGTAATTATATTAAATAAATTAAAAAAACATATTAATAATATTAAAAAATAAACTAAAATCTACATCACTACTCCATATCATAAAAAATGATTAAAAAATAAATATTTCCTAATCGAAAGCAAAATACGCGGAGATAAAACTTAGATGGAGATTCACCTATGATCATAGTTTATCTATTAAACTCAATAACCAAGTATAAATATAATAAGTTCCGGCCATGAGGAAGGACGGAATGGAGTTCTATCGAAGGCCTACTAGTTTAGGGGCACAAATTTTTATTACTTTTTTTTAATTTTTTATATTATATATACATTTTTATATAAAAAAATAGTTATAAGCTATAACTCAATTAAAAACTTAACCCAATTATGTTTTAAGCTAAATATAATTTTTTGAGCTTATTTCATTAACCCAATTACTCAACTAGACGTCCCTTTATAAAAAACAAAATACTCAAATTCAATATGGCACGATCCATTCTTATTTGTTTAATTGTATTATAAGGCAATTGGTGAATTAAGTCAATTAGAAGCTCACCTAAAAAGAGAATAGATATCGATTGCATTCAAGGGGAATACGAGGGTGTTGTGCGATGTGCATCTTTGTGCGACTATCATTCTACTCCAAGTACCAATCTTTTATTTGATCATTTCTTTGTGGAATTATCAATTGTCGCTTTGAACTTTGTGCAACGAGTCACTTAATCATGGATTCAAGGTAATTGTTACTTGTTAGTTGTTTTAATTTTTAACTTATTTTGTATGCTTGGGTTTTTAGGGTTTGTGTAATTACATAAATTATGTCAATTATGTGTTTCGTTAGAATTTAGATGTTAGAACTTAATGTTGAGTGATAACTTATTTGTTAATTATTATTCGGCCTTAATGGGTTTGAATTTAGTATTTAAAAATATGGCTCCTAAACAAGAATCAGGTTGTCAAAAACACAATAGCCAAGCTCAAGTTAAAAAATTAGTTTATATAATTTAATCCGTTAGGGTATGTCATTTGAATACTATGAATTTTCTATGTTTATTGCTAAAACATTTGTTTTCATTTGAAAAAATTAGTTTATATAATTTAATTTGTTAGGGTCTAGAGGTCTTTTCTTCGACTAGTCCAAAGCATTATAATCCTCAGTACCGGCTCTGAATATAATCCTCGCACTCATGCTTTAAATAAAATGATAATTAACAATATAATATTAATATGGTTATAGTAATCATAATCGTAAATGGTTTATCAAATATATAATCACCACTTGATAACCAACTTGTGTTCTAAACTAACATAGTTTATGACGCGTATATTTCTTTAGATCAAGTTGATTTAAAGTATTATAATTTGTTGGCCCTAATAACTAGTAATTTAAAGAATTCATTAACAATGATAATTTAAATAAATTTAAAAGGTAAAGAAAATACTTATTAAAATAATCCCCACTTGGCGAATTATTGAGTCCGATTTACTACAAGTAATATACGCGTGTGTATATATTATAAAATATTAAGTAGATTAAATCATTATATTAGTACTTACTGATCATATCTTTTATCTTTACTAATTACAAATAATATCATTCAGTTTAATGTGGTGTAACGATCTCGTCCTATAAGTTAACTATTGTTAATTACGGGGGTTAAATCAAACTCATGTGGATATTCACATGGTGTAAAATACCCATCATCATAGCTTTTAGAATAAATCTCTTTTTGAGATTTATCAAATTATCCTAAAAAATCTTTATGTTTAGGAAAAAAAAGGTTCAAAAACACTTTTTATTAAACGATATGAAAATATGTTTAGAAAAATAAAAATAATTATAAGAATTTAATACAAAACTGTTTTTGAATTAAAAAAAACTTTCTATAAAAATTAAGAATGTCTTTTAAAAATAATTATAAAGTTTTTCTTTTAATAAAAACTTTTTTAAAATAAAAACACTATCTTTAAAATGTTTAGTAATCATTTTATTAATATGTTGAAGTAAAGTAAAAAAAACCTCTCTAAAAATTTATATATAAACTCAATTTAAGCTTTTTTTTTAAATGTTTAGTAATCGTTTTATTAATATGCTGAAGTAAAGTAAAAAAAAACTTCTCTAAAAATTTATATAAAACTCAATTTAAGCTTTTTATGAATTGATTTTTTTAACGGCCAACATTATTAAGACTAGAGAGAAACTAGAAAACATACAAGACAGAAGAACTAAAAGAAAAACCTACAACATGAATTTCATGGTAAGTTATACATTGCTCCTCTATTCCTTTGCCAAAGAAATGATAACAATTTAATGCCCCCCACGATGTTTGAAATGCTTGCTTGCGAATTCGATCTCTAAAATCTTCTTGTTTCTTTCTTTTCATATACACCATATTCCGGTTAATACTATGACATAGATCAGGTCTTTATAGTCCTTTGATAATGGACACGAAACTATTATATGGAGGAGGTTATGGATATATGTTATACTTGATCTTGGGACATTAGACCGAAGGAAGACATTACTCCTCCTTTGTAACTCCGATTTTGAAGGAGTACAATCAAGTGAAGCTCTTTACTTAAACATTTTGACCTTGCTAGGAATCCATCACATTCATTTGAAGTCAATCATATAGTTCACGAGCATTGTAACCTGGATTTTTATGAACAAACCCCAAGTAGCTCACAAACTAATTTGACTATTTTACACCCTATTACTATATATATTTTGATTTTACACAAATAAAAACAATCATAGAAAAAATTAATAAAAAACTAAAAGACAAAACGAGTCGAGCTAGCTCACGAGCCAATCTGTTTATTATTATTTTTATTATTTACATATATTAAAATATATAAAAATAAATAATAATATTTATTTATATTTGTTTATCGTTAACTTATTCAAACAATAATTCGAGATAAGTATTTCGATCATGATTATCTTTTATATTTTTAAACTTAATTTTTTATTAGAAAATATCAAAATGATCATATGTTTATGGACTATTTAAATAATATATTATAATTTTGGTTTATAATAGATATAAAATCATAATTTTGACTTTAATTAAACTGGCCAACGAGCAAGACCATAAGTCATTTAAAAAGCAAGCCACGTGCCAAATTGACATTGGCTTTGGCTCAACTCGTTTACAGTCTACAGACGAACCGATTTCAAGCGAGCTATTTTCAAGCAAACTTTGAGTAAAACATAAGTCACGAGCTTTTTAACCTATCCTACTTTATCAAACATGCAATCATTCTAAAAATTACATTGAATCTCAAGACATCAACCATAACAAAAGTGTCTAATACTTTCAACCAAATAAACAACTGCTTTCTAAGATGTCAATCCTCAGTCAAATGGTTAGAAAAATGTTTGGGGAACTAAAAAGATGATTAAAACGGTAAAATTTTAAGTGTTATCACATAGCCCCGTGGTTGGATCGTGGATCTACGTGGGGCTTCTGAAGCATTTTAAAAGTTGTTTTTTCACACTATTTTAGCAAACATTCTTTCCACTTTTTAGTCATTTCCAATTGGTATTTTACTTCTTAAAACACATTTCATAGCTAGAGAGAGTGAGTGTAAGATAGAGAGATCATAGATAGTAAGAGAATTGATGTTTTTAGGACTTTTGTAACTTCATGTTCAAACTGGATTATTTTGTAGTAATTGTGATTGATATTCCCCCATGGGTTAGGGAGAATTGTGGTGTTCATCTTATCATCTATCACTTACGGCGAGAAACTTGTGATGATCACTATTCACCCATTGATTAATAAGATGTATTTTGTGATTCCTATTAAAGCGAAATTAGAGGAAGACCGTTGATATCTACAGTATCAAAAAGAAACATTGTGAAAGTGATATCTATCGTGTTAAATAAAACTATTGTGTTAATGAAAAGTCACTTTTAGTAGATAACAAGGAGTGACGTAAAGTGGATTAGTTAACATGCGTTTGAAACATTATAAATTTGTGCTCGAGTATTGATTTTAATTCTTCAACTTCAACTTGTTTGTATATTATTTATGTACGTACGGGTTCTTCATAAAAATATATTCATAGTAATAAAAAAAATTTTAAAAATCATACACTTAAAAATAAGATATTAACGTTTTAAATTTATTTTACACACGTTCGAATTTATACTTATTAATAAAGCAAAATCTTTAGTGCCACATGTCATGTTTTTAGGTTTTTATATCTTTAATTTCCCACCTAAAAATGTATGTAATCTCATTCTTGGTTATATTTTATTTGATTAAAGTCAACTTTTTGTTACATTTCACATTTGGAGAGGTTTAAACAAGGAATGTCAAAAATTAAAATTAAATGCAATTTATGTCATTGATTATAAACAGGTCAAAACATTAAGTTTTGAATAATTGATTCATAAGACACAACTTGTATTATGATCTATGTTTTGTAGTAATTGTCAAATGCTTTTATTGTTGTATGAAAAGCAATGCTATGAAAAATAAAATTTTTCGTGAAAATTATATTAACAAATGTTTTGTGAAAATTATGGCATGAAACTTCTAACTCTACATTGTATATTTTATATACTTTATTGTTTGAAACATTTAATTATATATGCCTTTGGGACCTTCAATAACTTGATTTATTATTATCATATTTTTATCTCAAAGTTTCATATACAAGAGTTGGTGTTTCAATTCCTTTATTTTAATTGTTAAAAGACACAAAAGACAAGAAAAAAAATCAGTGTTTTAGTTTCAAGAAATGATGCTATGTTTACTATAACTTGAGTTACCGTGATTTTGATTCAACTATTCCATAAGTATGCTTCAATCTTTACGTTGCATTATACATAATCAAAACTAGAGATGAGTTAAAATTATAATTTTTAGATAAGGTAATAAACTTACGAATGTTACATTAATTATTGTATACAAATACATATTTAAAGATTTATAAACTATAAATCTAACTTTTCTTTATTTAACTTTTATATGTAAGAAGTTACTTTAGTAATAAGAAATATGCATAGATTTATTATTTGCATCAACGATGTGTTTTTAATGACAATAAACAAGAACTAAATACAATCACTATTTAAAGTTAGTTTGTTTTTTAAACAAATAGTGTTCATACATGGTTAAACTATATGGTATTATCTTGATAATTAAAAGTAGAGAACGATTAAAATTAATAATATTAGATAAAAATAGTATAGTTACCAATATAACATCAAATATTGTATAGAAAGAAGTCTTTGGATGTTTATGAATTTCAAGTATTCGTTTGAATGTTCAATTGTATTTGTTTATTACTTAAAATTATTATTTAAGTTTATTTCATTTCACATAATACACTATTTAGAGTTGTAGGCATTGATAGAAAAAAATTACTAATATTAGATGTAGATAATGTTATAAATAGAATGTAAAAATCAACATGCAAAATATTATCAACAATATTATAACTTACGAAATTTTTTTGCTCTACATTATTTTTATTGATTCAACCCCGTGTAGTACACGGGTGTTATTAACCTAGTTACTATCATATACCACCAAAACAATAAGCAAGCTTAAATTTCCATTTACAATACACGGTTAAAAACTCAATTTTTGCATTCCAATATTCATTTAGGACTGTTTGGCATCTTCTAAATGGGTAAGTATTCAATCATTAAAAGGTCTGAACCATTGGATGCTAAACTAGTAAAAGGTCTGAATCATTAGAATCTAATATATTGCTTAACTATTCAAAGGCAAATGTCTGATCAATTCAGATTAAAGCTCTTAACCATTCAAACTCAGTATAATACTTAACTATTCAGAGTCAAAAGTAATTAACCATTCAGACATCTGCTCACAAAACAAACACTCTAAACTATTAATGTTGAATCATTCAGATATCTGAACCATTAATAGGCTGAAACAAACAGCCCCTTAGCAAGCTTATTTGTATGCCTATTATATATTTATACAAAGTTTACTTTATAAAATGTGTTTTTGTGAGAAATGCACGAAATAATAACAAACATTGATTTAAAATATGAACAGTTCAGATTGAATATAAAATAATCACGCAAGCAAGAGGTTTGGAGGGGTAAATTTAAAAATAGCCTACAATTGCTAACTTTTATCAAATTTCGTCAGTTTTTTTAAAGGCATATAACTACTTTTATACGATATTATTTTCTAAAAAAATTACACCATAAAAACAAGCATTTAATCCTTTTTAACTTGAGTATAGTATTGCTAAAAAAATCAACATTTTTTAAAAACGTATATTTCTTGTGCGTATTACTTGGGTGATTATCATATAACTTGTGTTATTATAAATATAATTTGCTTAATTATTATTTATAACTTCAGTATTTTTAACTTGCGTAATTATAAATATAACCTGAGTAATTATTAAAATTACTTGCTTAATTCCATTATATTCGAAATTGTGGCGCAGACGAAATTACGCCCCTTCCGCCAAAAGACATGTGTCATGTCCTAACGACTTCATACGTTTCGTATATTGTTTGTACTTTGTATAATAACTGGCCACTATAATTTGACTTTGACTATAATTTTGACTATTTCTTTGACATTATTACATTACATCACCTTTTTATCTTTTCCTTCATTTAAAAGGTACCATATACATATCTCAAACCAATATTTTAGTCACGTAAATAACCCACAATAACATTAAATTCTTTTCTTTCGGTGTTTGTATTCAGGTTAACGATTTGCATATTTGTTTATTTCAAGAAAATTTAACCTAACAATAATTTATAAAGTAAAATCAGAATTTTTTAATACAGGTTATTCTCTATGTGAAAGTGAAATTATTTACATTCTAAGATTAGAAAATGATAGATATTGCAGAATTTAATTTAATAATTAAATTATAACAATAGTAGGTTCGAGCCCGTTTACTGCATAAGTTGAATGATAACAATGATAATTTTGATCAAGATAAATATATAATTTTGATTTGTTAATTTAATTGTATTATTAGCATGCAATTTGTAAATTAAATGTTTTATCATAATTATTTTAATTTTGAAACGGGTAAGCTTTCCTAAATGGCTAAATTTAAGTGTTAAACGAATAAAATATACTTATTATAACTAACTAGCTTTAATAAACCTATGTGTTACACGGATTAAATAAAAAAATATTAAATAAAATAAAATTTTATTAATTATAAAACAATAATTTAAGATAATATATGATTAAAACATTTCTTATTATAAATAAATTAAAATTTTTTATTTCAAAACAAATATTTTAATAAATGATTATTTTTAAAAACTTTCTTATTATAACTTCAAATTTTAATTATCTTATGTTTAAAAATTTTACTTTTTAAAAACAATATATTTTAAAATATTTTGTATTTTAAAAAAATTTGATGCTTTAGAAAATTTTCTTATTTTATAAAAAAATATTTCTTTAGAATAACATTAATAAAAAATCTTTCTTAATTTATTAAAAACTATTTTAATCTAAAAAAATAAATAATATTATTAGTAATTAAAGTGATTATTCAATAGGAAAAAACAAAGCGAGAAAATTTTAATGAGAAGAAATGTGATGCTGACACGTGTCTCTACTAGTTAGTCTTTTATTAGAGAAGGATATTTTGTAAGTTATTACAAAACTAAAACAATATTTAATGGTATATATGTTAAATCTTGATATTTATTTAATAGTAAAAAAAAAAAAGAATGTCTTAAAAAGTTAACAAGTGACAATAGTAAAGTAATAGCTTGACAAGTGGCAAAAAAATTGGTTATTTAAAATAGGTAGATCATCACAATCATTTTAAACTTTTTAACAAGAAACTTACACATTCACTGAACCTATTTTAAATTTACATCGTTTGTTTATAACAAAACTTGAACACTCCCATCTAGAACAAACACCATTTCAACACCATGGTACCATTGGGCTACATGCTTAAGGCTCGGCTCGGCTCGGCTCGGCTCGGCTCGTTCGTTCGTTTTAAAACCATGCTAAAACCTTAAGCTCAAGTTGGAGTCGACCCTGTTTAAATTAGAAGGTCTTAAAAAAACTTATATTAGTTTGGCCTAGTTTGGATTTGTTAGATAGTTAAATGCGAAGGCCTTAACATGAATTATACTATATAAGTATCGAAAATTAGGCTTAAAAGATTTAATTAATTACTTTAGGTACAATATTTTAAAGTTCTAAGGTTAAATTTACCTAACTAGAGGAGATGCCACATCCAGCTTTCGTGTTAAGCCTTGAAACCAACAAACATATATGCATACCTCTTTTCCATAAAAGAGATCCGAAAAAGAAAAAAATATATAAATAAATCAATGAACGAGTGACATGTAGCAAACCAGTATAAAACTCGCTTGTATTGCTAAATGAGTTATTAAATAAATACAATAAAACTTGATATGCATAAGGTTAATGCTTTCAAAGTCATGAATATAGGCTGTCCAAATCGTTTGACGTTCGAAATTCAATCAAAAAATGTATGGAAACTCACTAATTCGATTTTGGTTTGGTTGTAAACGAGCCGATTGTCTCGGTTCAGTTTGTAAATGAACCGAGCATGAGCAAAGTAAGCTCGCTTGCGGCTTGCTTGTTTTTACTACAATACTTTTGTAGTTATATAATTATTACATATATATGCATTATATTAATTTATTTAAAATTTTTACATACTTTTGGGCGTTGTCCTTTTATTCTTTTACTATTACTTTAAATTACCCTAGACTTAAGACCGTAAAGTCATGAACAGTTCAAAATTCCTAGTTGCCTTAAATCCTAATCGCTGTCATCATAATTTTTTTAATTAAGTTAAAATCTTAATTGCGCTTTGAATTTAAATTTTGTCAAACTTATATTATTATTTAGTTAGAATTGTAAAGCTTGAATAGTTGAATGAATGATTATGTGGATTAGTATTAAATTTTAGTTTGAAACTAATCCGAGTGACTCGCTTTGTAAATGCCGAGTTCGAGGATCTTCATGCGGGTTGGTTCGATTCGTGAATAACCCTACGTGCATCTAGCCACCCTTGTTAATTCAAACAAGGTTTTCTAGTTTTTTTTGAACGAGCTTCAAAACTGCGAGATGTTTACACTAACCTTATTTGGTGTGCGTATCCAACTATTTTCGAACGGCTTTTAAATAACTAGTAGATCTAATCACTACACTAGTCTTGTTGTAAGTGTGTGCTCATTCCATCCAAAAAAAAAAAACCTGTTAAATTTAATTCTCAATTGAGACATAAACCAGATTTAAATTAAAGTATAATATGATTAAGTTAGTAAGGTTCAAAAATAATGATAACGGACTAGATTTAAATGATTAATAATGCAACAATTAAATTAAAATATAAATATTTTAAAGGCTCGCAAAAGGGCAGTTACTTCTCAACAGGTTACCTACTGCCCACGTGGATATTACAACCCTACCCTCTCAAAAGACACGTGTCGGTCACTAAACACCCTTTCTACCTACAAAAACGTTTCATCTGTTCCATTGTTTTCTTCTTCAACTACGCCTACGTGGCGGTGGTCCTCCCCCCTACAGACCTCCACGTGTCACACCACCTCTACCACCCCCATATTTCAAGGGCATTATCGTAACTTCACATCCCCCAACACATTAAAAATCTCCCCCACTTTCTTCTCCTTTCCATACCTACATACACTTTCTCTCTCCCTGCAACAATCTCTCTCCCCGCCGGCGGAGCAAAGTCCGGCAAGATTTTCCGGCGGAAATCTTTTAATTGTTAAAGAATTTTGACCGGAATATTCTTATTTTCGTAGAATCTTGTGTTAATTCGTCATAAATGCTGTTTGGAATCTTTGTCAAGAGATCATAGATGCTTTAAGAATTACTCCGGCGACGGAAAACCCCATTGAAATAGCACAGATTGCAGGTTTCCGATGGATTTGTTAAAGGGTTTCGGTGAAAAGGGTCGTTGTTTAAAAGGGGAAAAGCTTGATGAAGAAGACGTTGAGCTGAGTTTAGGGCTGTCGTCCAACGGCCGATTTGGGGTTGATCGCCGGCGAGCGGTGGTTAAGGATATTAATATTAATAATAATGATAATAATAATAGGCTAGTTCGTTGTTCTTCAATAGCTGATTTCTCCTGCTTCTCGTCGGAAACGGAGGATCCGACGTCGTTGACGCTTTATCCGGCGTTAACGAGGACGTGTTCGCTGCCGGTTGAGACGGAGGTGGAGTGGAGGAAGCGGAAGGAGTTGCAGTCGCTACGGCGGTCGGAGGCGAAGAGGAAGAGGGTTGAGAAGCTTAAGAATGGGAATGGGAGGGTGGTTAAAGGGTTGTCGCCGGAGGGAAATTGTGAGGTGAAAAGGAGGAGTTTGATGACCGGAGATCAACCACGGCGGTCGCCGCCTCCGTCGCTGCTACCTCCGCTTCCCCGGCCGGCGGCGTTTCCGTCACAGGTGTCTGTTGGATCTCCGGCGAGCGGCGGATCCTCCGGTGTTTCTGATTTGGAAAGTCAACCTTTTTCAGGTATATCGCTTTTGTTTCTCAATCGTAAGATTCTAATATTTTGTTTCACTACGTAATTGTTGATGTTTATATCTGTTTAATAGTTTTGTTAAACCCGTGTATTACACGGGTTGAACAAATAAAATATTAAATATAATAAAAATTTATTGAGTATAAAATAATATTTTTATGATATAATATGATTGAAATTACGCATCTGTACTAATAATATGTAATAAAACAATTATATTAATTTTTAAACTTTGTTTTATTTCGAAATATTGTTTCAAAAAACCATATTAAAAAATATCATTTTTAAAAATTTTTTTATTATAATTTTTAATTTTAATTATTTTTGGTTTATAAAAAATTTACTTTTTAAAATCACTAATATTAATAAGTTTGAGGTTTTGTAAAAATTTCTTATTTTATAAAAATTATTTTTTTAAAAATAACATTAATAAGAATATCTTATTCTAAATTTATTAAAAAAACTATTTTTATTTTAAAAAAAGTTAAATAATATTATTGCTAATTAAGGTAATTATTTAATATGAGAGAAAAGCGGGAAAATTTTGATGAGGATGAATGTTGTGCTGTCACGTGTCACTTCAAGTTACTCTTTTATTAGAGTAGAAGAATAAGTTATGTTTCATGTTAATTACGTGAGATTAAATTAGGCAATTAACAATTATAAACATATGTTTAGTGCAAACTTTTTGAGCGTTTGTGACGAAGCTTGAACCAATTTATAGGGTTGGGGCGAAAGCAAACCTTGTGTGTTTAGGGTGCGAAATTATATATGTATAAAAAGTTTTTAATCTAGTGGCACAAAGTTAACACAACAGACGAAAAAAGGAGTTATGTAAATGTATAATATGAGTGTCACAGTGTGGCTATCTATTTAAAATTGGTTTTGTATTAAACGTAATTTAGCGCGCCCAAGTTGCTAATTATATTCTATTACCGTCTTCTTTGGATCAACTTCTGAATGTTGTTTCGTATGCGATCGTATAACAGGAACGAACAAAGACACTGAGCTAAAAAGCACCGCAACTCAGCAACCCGATACACATCAGATTGCAAAACAACCCGTAATGCATCAGATCGCAGGCGCAATCCCCTACAGATCAAACTCGATTCCTTCAAACACGAGATCGTCTCAAACAATCAACAGAAGCCTGTCGAAAGACGAGACCTTAAAGATGATGTTCGCCGACATGCCCTGTGTTTCGACCAAAGGAGATGGTGTCAATGGGAAGAAGATAGAAGGGTTTTTGTACAGATACAGGAAAGGTGAAGAAGTGAGAATAGTATGTGTTTGTCACGGTAGCTTCTTGACTCCGGCGGAGTTCGTTAAACATGGCGGTGGCGGCGATGTAGAACATCCTCTCAGACATATCGTCGTCGTCCCGCCGGCGCTCTGATTAGGGACGACAACAATCATTGTCTTCCTTGGGAACTCGTTGTTTGGCCCTTTTATGTGCCAAACCAAACATTTAATAAAGTTTTGTTTATGTCATTATATAAGTATTTTAGTATCATCATATTTGTGCTTTGTGTAATCGGAAGTTTATACAGAAACAAGCATGAATGCAGTCATTGTCATCATACATATACAGCAGTTTACAGATCATAACTAATACTGCTATTGTATGAATCCAGTCATTGTCATCTAGCAAGATATTGCTAGGTTTAACGTCACGGTGATCTTCATCAGGGACGCATTGATCATGGAGACAAGCTGGTGCTCGAGCGCGATCTTGTGAAGGATCCAACAATCAATGGCTCATTGATCGTTCTTGAATGAATCTTACCGAGTTTCCTTCGTATAAGTAGTTATAGATTAGAAAATTTTCGGTTTCACTAGCGTAGTATTCATTTAGTGTCATGAGAGTCGGGTCGTGGAGCCACCCTACTGTCGCGTCGAATTGTTGTACAACTTGAAACCATCCTACGGTCGGTTGCTTTGTCGCCACCAGGAATCCTAGAGAGATATCAGCTTTAAATGTATCCATGAATCTACCATTTCGTGAATCTATCATTTCCGATACAACTGCTAATATTATAGTTACCAGTCGGTATTAATGAAAAAAGTAACTTCCTTTTGCTTGAACCTGTTGCCATGGACTTGGGTCACTATCAGGTACAAAAAACAGAACAATCAGCACCAAGAGAACAGAAAAGATGGTTGAAGCTGTCGTTATCAAAGCAATCTCAATCGAAAGGAAGTTACGCAAATCTTACCAGTATTTGACGGCTCTCACCAGAAAACCAGTTGGAGCTCACATTAAAAACCATAGCTTGAAATTCAAAACAGTTATCAAACAGAACACCAGGAAACCGACCCGTTCACCTGTAGAGTATCGAAAAGACGGAATTGACCCTGAAAGACGATTCTTACTAACATCAAACAAAATGATGCACAAAACCACTAGTTCATCATTAAGATCTCCATTCAACTTGTAAGAGCTCAAATCAAGAAAACACACCTTCCTTGAGGATTTCACCAGTGAACAAGTTCCAAGTTAAGTTTACCATCTCCAAGAGTTTACAAGCACCCCGCTTGTTCGGGAAACTGCCCTCCAACGTCGTTCTTGGAGCCCATGGCAGCTTGGACTTTGGTAAAACAATAATTTTCCAAAGGCAGCTCACCTTGAAAATAATTCTACCCTTCTCCAAAACGAGCCAATCGTTTCGCATAAACTCTCCATCAGAATCACCAACATTTGCAATAGCATTAACCAAGTTTGACAACATGAGAACCAACAATTCTGTAAAGTTTCCAATCTGTTTGGGTATCTGCCCGCGAAGACTGTTTCTCAAGACATCCAAAACCTGTAGCATTCTAAGCAGACCAACACAACCAACTAGAGGTTTATGAGATCTATGTTTTGCCTTTAATCCTGTGTTCTTTTATTTCTTTATTTTCTTACGTACAAATGGTTGAGATGCATGAGCCCTTACAAATATTAACACTCCATGTATTTACATTTTGAAGCCGTCCGAGAATCGCAAACTTATATGTATTACTACTCCTGAAGCGTAGGCATACCCGCGACGCAACACGGGGTAACCCTCTTAGTTATATATAACTAGCTTTGTATTCGTCCGGTGACCGGATTGTTGAACCAATCTTGACATAAAACGATAGACAAGGGTCTGTTTTGTAATTTAGGTTTAGTCATTATCTGATAAATAAAAAGGATAAAGTTTATCAGGTAGTTTAAAGCATTATCTCAAAAGAATTTGAGATAAGCTTTTGTGATTGAACTTTATCTCAAAAGGATTTGAGATAAAGCCTATAATGTAGGAATAGATTAACTTGATGGGCTAGGTTAATCAACTATAAATAGGAGATAGTTTTACTTATTTTTTGTAAGTTTTCTATCAATTAATTGGAGAATGAGTTCCATAGATATTCTCTTGTTTTCTGTTTATTTTCTGCTGCTCATTCTTTGATTCTGGTACCAATCGCTTCAATTGGTATCAGAGCTGTGTTCAAAGGACCAAGATCTGATCCAACGGACTGGATCAATCACCATCTGATTCAGCGGACAGAATCAGAGTACCGGAATCAAGATTCTCGAAGACCTACAAACGACGATCAAGAACAAGCATAATGGCTGATAAAGATACTCCATCCACACAATTAATCACGACCGAAAAGAACATTAATGTTCCATTCCAGTGCCCAATCCTAACTGAAACAAACTACCCAATTTGGTCACTTAGGATTAGAGCGATTTTCAAGGCACACGGTATTTGGGAATCGATTGAACCTGGAATCAATGTCGATCCAAAGAAAGATAACTCAGCTATCGCTTTACTTTATCAAGCGTTACCTGAAGAGCTGGTCTTGCAAATAGCAAATTGTGAACATGCGAAAGAAATATGGGATTCCATCAAGACTCGGCGTCTTGGAGTAGATCGTGTAATGGAGGCTCGACTTCAAACATTAAATGTCGAATTTGCGGCTACCGGGATGAAAGAAAACGAAAGGATAGATGATTACGCAGCAAAGCTTTCAGGGCTTGCCTCAAGATCAGCAACACTTGGAAAATCAATTGAGGAAACTATTCTAGTCAGGAAGCTGCTCACCGGCTTACCAGACAGGTTTGTGAACATGGCTGCAACAATTGAGCAGCTTGTTGATCTTAAAATAGTCCAATTCCAAGAAGTAGTATGGAGGCTGAAGGCATACGAAGAACGAATCAGTACAAAAACCACCAAGAATAGCCATGACCAGCTTCTTTTGTCTTATGAAGACTGGGAACTGAAAAAGAAACAAGAAAAAGGCTTTGGTCGAGGGCGAGGGAATAGCAAAGACACCCGTGGTGGGGGCCGTGGTCGTGGACGTTCAGGTGGTCGAGGCAGGGGATCAAATTGTGGTCAAAATACTCAAGAAGGAAATCAAAATTCTGAGAAGAAAGATCGATCCAAACTGCAGTGCTTCAGGTGTGATGCCTTTGGGCACTTTTCTGCTGATTGCCCAACTCGAAAGAATGAAGAAAAAGCCAATTTGACACAAGCTTCTCCAGTTGCAATAAATCAGCCTAATGCTGATACAGCAGCACTTTTAATGACCGTGGCTACTCAAAACAACAAGGAATTGATTTACTTGACTGAAGAAAAGGTATTCCCATCAAAGTACAATTCACATGAACAAGAAGGATGCATGTGGTACCTAGATACGGGGGCAACAAACCACATGACAGGAAATAGGAGGCTATTTTCAACATTGGATACAAATATTGGTGGCAAAGTAAGATTTGGAGACGATTCAAGTGTTGAAATTGAAGGAAGAGGGTCGATTCTGCTTGAGTGCAAGAATGGAGAACAACGATTATTAACCGATATTCTCTACATCCCATACTTAAAAAATAATATCTTTAGTATCGGGCAAGCCGAAGAAGGGGGATGTGAAGTATCAATCAAGCAAGGATCTTTATCCATATTCGAACAAGACGGAACTTTACTTATAAAGGCTCAAAGGGCAGCAAATCGCTTGTACAAAATTAACTTAAAATTGGGAACACCAATTTGCCTACAAGCCAAAACTGATGATCCAGCATGGTTGTGGCATGCCCGCCTCGGTCATGTCAATTTTGACACTATTAAGCGACTAAGCACAAGCGAATTAGTCCAAGGAGTGCCACCCATTGACCATCCCACACAAATGTGTGAAGCTTGCTTAGCAGGAAAGCACACGCGACAAAGCTTCCCTGACCAAACAGCCTTTAGAGCTGCGAAACCATTGGAACAGGTTTATGCAGACTTGTGTGGACCCATAACACCTGCCACACAAGCAGGAAACAAGTACATTCTGCTTTTTGTTGATGACTATAGCAGGTTTATGTGGCCTTTTATGCTTAAAACCAACGATGAAGCTCTCGAACAATTCAAGAAATTCAAGATTTCAGTCGAGAACCAATACGGAGGAAAGATAAAAGTTCTAAGGACGGATCGGGGTGGAGAGTTTACATCTAAAGAATTCAATTTGTTTTGTGAACAAACTAGCATCACAAGGCAGTTAACTGCACCCTACACACCCCAACAGAATGGGATAGTGGAGAGAAGAAATCGAACCGTATTGAACACAACAAGGAGCATTCTTAGTGCCATGAATATGCCACAAACCTTCTGGGCAGAAGCTGTCCGGCATTCTGTTTATATACTAAATAGGCTGCCCACCAGGAGTTTAAAGGATAAAACACCATACGAGGCCTTAAAAGGAAGAAGACCAAGACTGGATCATCTACGGGTGTTTGGGTGTGTTGGATATGTGAAAACACCCTCAAACCTAGTGAAGAAACTTGATGACAGAAGTATTCCTATGGTATATTTAGGAACTGAACCAGGATCAAAGGCCTATCGGATGTACGATGTCGAGGGGAAGAAGTTGGTGATTAGTCGAGATGTTGTATTCGATGAAGCACAGAAATGGAAATGGAATCAAACGCAAATTTTGAGCAACAAGGAGACTAGTTTTGTAATTGATATGGATCCAATTGAAACAAATTCAGCAGCCCAAAGTCATGATTTTGGGCCCACTGAGCCAGGCAGCCCGTTCAACCCATTAGAAAACAGTCCCCTGCAGGGCAACAACTCAATAAGTCATGGAGAAACCAATGTCGAAGAAAATTCAGCCCAATCTGACTTTAGCAGCCCTGAATCGACTGTAAAAGGGTTGGGTCCTATGTTGCCCCGGCTTCAAACGGATACCATTAACCCATTGGATCCATCTGTGGCGGAGGAAGAAACATTTGATAATACACCACCTCAAGGCTGGAAAAACTTGAGTGAAGTGTATGATCTTCTTCTCACGGAAGGAGAACCAACCAATTTCAAAGAAGCCAAAGGACAAAGAGAATGGGAGCAAGCAATGGAAAGTGAAATAGCGTCCATAGAAAGAAACAAGACATGGGAATTGACTGATTTACCCCCTGGACAAAGGCCCATTGGACTGAAGTGGATATTCAAGATCAAACGAGATGCACAAGGAATAGTTACAAGGCACAAAGCCCGATTAGTCGCCAAAGGCTACATCCAACAACATGGCATAGACTATGACGAAGTATTCGCACCCGTAGCTAGACTTGAGACCGTTAGACTCATTCTAGCTTTAGCAGCACAAAGAGGTTGGGAAGTCCACCACCTAGATGTTAAAACAGCGTTTTTGCATGGGGATCTCAAGAAAGAAGTATTTGTTACTCAACCAGAAGGCTTTGTGAAGAAAGGGAAGGAACAAAAGGTATACAAGCTGTCCAAAGCCCTTTATGGGCTGAAACAAGCCCCTCGGGCTTGGAATACGAAGTTAGATGGAGTCCTAAAAGAGTATGGGTTCCAAAAATGCAAGCTCGAACAAGCCGTGTACACAAAACGAACAAACGAGGGATCACTCTTGCTGGGAATTTATGTGGATGACCTAATTGTGACGGGTAACAATTTAGAGAAAATCATGCAATTCAAGAGGCAGATGAAAGAAAAATTCAAGATGAGTGACTTGGGTCCACTATCTTATTATCTTGGACTTGAAGTGAAGCAAGGCAAAGATGGAATAAAAATTAAGCAAACAAGTTATGCAAAGAAGATCCTACAGCAAGCTGGAATGTGGGAGTGTAATTCTACTAAATACCTAATGGAACCGGGACTAAAATTAACAAAGGAAGATGGCAGCAGCAGTGTTGATGCAACAGAATACCGAAAAACAATAGGGTGTCTTCGGTACTTGACTCATACGCGGCCAGACCTTGCATACTCGGTAGGATATGCAAGTAGATACATGCAAACTCCCAAAACTACTCATTTTCAAGCTGTCAAACAAATTCTAAGGTATGTAAAAGGAACTATTAATTTTGGCATTCACTACCGAAGGAATGGAAGTAATAGCCTACTGGATTTAGTGACAGCAGCTATTCAGTAGATATGGAGGATGGAAAAGGAACCACAGGTTTGGTGTTCTATTTTGATGATGGACCGATAGCATGGAACTCCCAAAAACAGCAAACAGTAGCTTTATCATCCTGTGAGGCAGAATTTATGGCTGCAACATCAGCAGCTTGTCAGGCGATTTGGCTTAGGGGTTTGTTGGCAGAAATCACAGGAAGAAAAGAAAAACGTGTAATGATCAAAGTTGATAACAAATCAGCTATTGATCTAATGAAAAATCCAGTATTTCATGGGAGGAGCAAGCACATCAACACACGCTATCATTATATACGGGAGTGTGTTGAGAAAAATCAAATCAAGGTAGAACATATTAGTGGAGATCAACAACGGGCTGATATCCTCACCAAAGCACTACCCAAGATCAAGTTTGCTGAAATGAGAGAACTTTTGGGGATAAAGACAATTGAAGATGCTGAAAAATAAAGAAAGACTCAAGGTCAAGATTGGGGGGGTGATTGTTGAACCAATCTTGACATAAAACGATAGACAAGGGTCTGT
Organism: Flaveria robusta; assembly: GCA_025506415.1. NCBI lineage: Eukaryota > Viridiplantae > Streptophyta > Magnoliopsida > Asterales > Asteraceae > Flaveria > Flaveria robusta. Next base: position 15,870,608 of record CM046469.1, on the reverse strand, counting down.
TTTGTAATTTAGGTTTAGTCATTATCTGATAAATAAAAAGGATAAAGTTTATCAGGTAGTTTAAAGTATTATCTCAAAATGATTTGAGATAAGCTTTTGTGATTGAACTTTATTTCAAAAGGATTTGAGATAAAGCCTATAATGTAGGAATAGATTAACTTGATGGGCTAGGTTAATCAATTATAAATAGGAGATAGTTTTACTTATTTTTTGTAAGTTTTCTATCAATTAATTGGAGAAGGAGTTCCATAGATATTCTCTTGTTTTCTGTTTATTTTCTGCTGCTCATTCTTTGATTCTGGTACCAATCGCTTCACGGATACCATAATGTCATAACTGGAGTATAATTTAAGCACACAATGTGATATAATTTGAGTAGAGGTAAACAGTTGTAAATCATGGTTGCTAGATTTTGACTGTTATGCCACGTGATACGCGATGATTAGATCTTCTTTTCTTTTCTTTTTTTTTTTTTTTTTTTTTCTTTTTTTTTTTTTTTTTGACTTTTCAAGTGTTAGCCTACTGCTGGTAAATTGTAGTCTTTCATCCTCTTCCAACACACTTACACAAGTTCAAATATTGAGACCTTCCCTTAGGGGTGTTGATCGGGTTAGTTAATCGGTTTTCGGGTTAATCGGTTCGGGTTATTCGGGTTTTTTAATGTTGAAAGTCTACCCAAAACCCGAACCGAATAACAATCGGTTTAATCGGTTTCGGGTTGTTCGGGTAACTGGTTGTTCGGGTCGGGTTTCGGGTATTAAACAATAGACTTAATTTAGTTTATTTTAGTGAGTTTTCATTTGAAATTTTATATAATTAGTGGACTTAAATTAGTTAATTTACTTTTATAAGTTATGAAATGTGTTTAAATATATATTTGTATATTAACAATTTGATCAATTTGGACAATCTAAACAAATACATACAATTTACTTAATTATAATATGGGTTGATCGGGTTATTCGGATTTCAGGTTAATCGGTTCGGGTTATTCGGGTTTTTGAGGTTTCAAAGTCTATCCGAAACCCGACCCGAATAAGAATCGGTTTAATCGGTTTTCGGGTTCTTCGGGTAACGGGTTGTGAGGGTCGGGTTTCTTCGGGTACAGGCGAGGTCGGTTGGGGCGGGTTAATCGGGTACGGATAAAATCGACGGGCCTACCTTCCCTTATACCTTCTTTATTCTTCTTTTTAAATTCTTCTTTTTATTTTTCTTTCTCACTCTTTTTAAACCTCCTTTTCCAATTATTATATTTGATAAATTTTTGTTGACCCCTTACAATCTCTAATTGTTATTTTTTTAAAGAGTTTTTAGGCTTCCTATTTCACATTATTTTTGTTTGTTTAACGTTTTGTTTTAACATATACAAACGTGAATTACGCTTCGTCGTAACATATACAAAAATTGTAAAGGTTTTCAAAAACACCTATAACTAAACCATATTCGTAACCGGAAAAACCAAAAACAATTGTGAATTTGATTTTCGGTTCTATATTTAATCGTACCTAAAAAATGAATTTGGTTTTTGATTTGATTTTTCTAATAAATAGAATAATAACTGGTTTAATTGGATAACTGAACTAAACAAACCGAATAAATCGGTTTAACGTTTTGTTTTAACATATACAAACGTGAATTACGCTTCGTCATAACATATACAAAAATTGTAAAGGTTTTCAAAAACACCTATAACTAAACCATATTCGTAACCGGAAAAACCAAAAACAATTGTGAATTTGATTTTCGGTTCTATATTTAATCGTACCTGAAAAATGAATTTGGTTTTTGATTTGATTTTTCTAATAAATAGAATAATAACTGGTTTAATTGGATAACTGAACTAAACAAACCGAATAAATCGGTTTAAACGGATTATCAGTTGAATTTGATTTGGTTTAGTGTCTTTTTAATTCGGTTCGGTTAAATAGACTAGTGAGGTTCTATATTGTCTCATTTTGCCTCTTTTAATTAAAAGGTAGGATAATAGTTGATTCATACCACAGTAAAAGTCATTTTTACTCTCAGTTAGCATATTCAATTATAAAAGATTTTAATCAAATCCAGCACTGGTTAAAAATTAAATCTTTATAAAATATAATAAAACAACATTTCTATAATTTACTCAAAAGTAAACTCTAATAATTTAATTATTGCTTTACTATTTTTATCATCATGTACAAACCTTACATTGAACTAAGGGCGTATAAAAAACCGATTGAATTAAGGATGTAAAAAAAAACAAAAAGAGAAAATTGATGTATTTGTAATTGAAAAAATATAATTGAATTGTGAACTCAGTTTCCGGTTATGTTTCTAATTGTATTCAAATTGTGAATTCGGTTTTTGGTTATCGACTCCACAAATGTTGACTTATTTTGAAATGCAAATCGAATCAATTGAATAAACATAATAATAATCACTTTGATCAGATAACGAACCAAATAATCCAAATAAATCAGTTTATTAAGTTTCATTTCTTTGGTTAGATACAATTTCAAATTTGAATAGCCTTAAGGGGCTGTTTGTTTCAGTCTCTTAATAGTTCAGATGTTCAGATGCTTGAATAGTTTAGTACTTAATGGTTCATAGTGTTTGTTTCGTGAGCAGATGTCTGAATGATTAAATACTTTTGCCTCTAAATGGTTAATCATTATACTGATTCTGAATGATTAAGAGCTATTATCTGAATTAGTTAGACATTAATCTCTGAATAATTAAATAATATAATAGCTTTTAATGATTCAGATTTGTTACTGGTTTACACTTAAAGTAAAACAACGTTGCACGTGCCTTGTGCGTGCTACCATCCATCTCGATATAATTAATGCAACTTACGATGAATACTCAAAAGAGGCAAATAGCCCCACACCGCTACCGAGAGGTTCGTCACCATAAACCCTAAAATATCGTGTTAATTTGCTTCCCTTTTTGTAGTTATAAATCGATCACGTTTGATTACATCATTAATTCTATCTGTATTTCACACTTGTGACGTTTGATTAGGGTTTTGCGTTTATGGAAGCAGAATCGTTGATCCTTTTAAAGTTTAGTTTGAAATTAGGGCTTTGCCGGCTTCGATATTTACACTCTGCCACTAGGGTTTAGTAGTCAGTACTAGAAATCCATTGATGAGGTCTGAATCTTGCATTTTGTTCATTGATTCTGAATTCATTTTGAACCTGCAATGCTGATTGCTGCTTAAAATTTATGAAAAACTGTTTTGGTTAGCTTTAAGTTCGCTCTTTAGGTTGAAGGATGTAGTATGATCTTGTATATCAGGTGTAGATTCATTTTCTGCTGTCAAAATTTTGGCCATAAATCATCAGCATTTACACTGATCACCCTAAAACAACATAAACTAGCCCAAACAAAGCCTAAAACATATTTAAAACCCCTAAAATAGTTTTTTTTTTTTTTTTTTTTTTTTTTAATACTATGCATCTCGCTGAAAAAAACCCTTGCTTTTTAAGTGCCTTGCGCCTTTGACAACTATGTGCAAAAACACCATTTGGTCATGGAATTTAGTGTAATCTTTTAAGTTGCAACATTCATCGGAACATAATGATTGAATGTAAGATAACCAAAAATGGCTATTTTCATGATTTTTTTCTTGTTTCTATGGCTAAAACATTATCACTTTTTCTTCCTGCGTAACTATTTGCCCGAACTAGTTAAAAGTTTGACGTGTTATGTTTTTATACAAGTATGATTCTTTTTATATGTATTCTGTACACCATACATGTTTTGATATTTACATCTTCTTCATTCCTTTTAGGTCCCTATCAAAATGGCTTTTGTTAATAAAGTGGGTAGCCTGCTTAAACAATCGGGAAGCAAGCATGTTAGCATGGGCTTGTCTTCTTCAGATTCACCATTTTTCCAAGCGATCAGAAGCATGTCATCTGCTAAGCTATTTGTTGGAGGTGCATCTTGTTTCTTCATGTCTTATATATGATGCATGTTTACAACAGTGTCTGAGAATAGAAAAATGAAAATTTCTTTTTTGCAGGACTTGCATATGCGACTGATGAAGTGGGATTAAGAGAAGCTTTCCAGCAATATGGTGAAGTGATAGATGGTACTTGAAATTTATATATGATCAACCTTAACCAGTACAAAACATTAAATGTTGAATATACTGATGTTGCTAGATGTAGACTCACTACAACTAACTGGTTTTTGCAGCCAAAGTTATTACTGATCGTGATTCTGGTAGGTCTCGAGGTTTCGGTTTTGTTAGTTATACGTCAGCTGATGCAGCTAACTGCGCTCTCCAGGACATGGACGGAAAGGTATTACACATCTTTAACTTATAGAAAAGTTCTGCTATTTGAATTACCAGTTGTAAATTGGTGGTAGTTTGCATGAGTTTATCACATGATTGTTTTCGGACAATGATTTTTCTGTTTGGCAATGAATTTCAGGAACTCCACGGTAGAAGGATCAGAGTCAACTTTGCACAAGAAAAGCCACGCCCATCTTTTGGCGGTGGCTACGGAGGATATGGTGGTGGCTATGGAGGACCTGGTGGTTATAACAGTGGTGGTTATGGTGACAACAGCAACAATCTAGGTGGGTATGGCGGCAGGAACCAAAATGCTGGCGATGGGGGCGATCTCTTTAGCGGGAGTCTACATAGTGCAAGCGGGGTCTCACCCGGTGGTGGCAATGAAGACGATGCTGATGGCAATTTGAACCGTGATCTACCAGAAAACAATGGCAGGGATGATTTTGAGGATGATGGTTACGTCAACACTTCAAACAAGTGAGTGTTGATGTGAATAGCCATTTGACAATGCCCAACGGCTGCTGAATAAACAAGCCGTTGTCAATATGTTGTGGCTCATCCATTACCGATGGTTTTCAATTTGGTTTAGTGTCATCAGGTGTTCAAGTTTTGTTTTCTTGCTTGTCTACATTAGAAAACTGAAATTGTTCGGTTTTGGTTTGAAACTAGAGCTCCGTTCTGCGTTGTTATTATTTGTCTGATATATTTGAGACCATGGTTTCATATACACCTGCATGCACATATATAATACTAATTGATGAGCTTTACCCACAAATAGTTTCCTTTGAAATCTGTTGGTGAAGGTTGGTTGTTCTGTAATCTGCTGTTGATACTCCATTGAAAAAAAGGGGCACGAGTAACGTGTTTTCCAGTGGATTATTGAGTGATCACTGACTAATTATTAACGGATTATAGTGATTGTTACCATGAATGTTTCACTAAGGGTTAGCGATGGATTTTTCATTCATGTAACATATTATTTAGGGGTGTACATGTAAAATGATTTATAACGTTAAAGGGCACCTTCATTATTCAAGCAGCTTAACAAAGCAACTTATATAGTGATTGAAAGAGACTTTATTTGTATATTTTAAATACTAGGGAAAATGGTTGGTTACACTTAAGATTGTTGTTTGTTGTGACGAGTTCTATCACTTAATAAATGAAACGTTTGTTGACGTGATCTATTTAACGTTAAAATGAAATTTCATATTAATAATGGTATCCCAAAGTTCTGATCTACTGCATTGTTGCGTGTATTTTTAGGTACCCATGGCTCCATTACAAAGGCTTGATAAGCTGCAATAATCTGTAATAATCTGTGTATGTCTAAGGTTGCTTCATCATCATAATATGTTGCATGTTTACTCAGTGATGCTAACTTGCATTTTGTACGTGCTGAAAAAGATTCATCTTGCCCGCCAAACTGATTGAACACAAAGGTCTGTACATCAAGAGGTTGGTATCCTTTATTATGTTTGTTGTTCTTTCATTTTAGATTTATTATTCTCCAATTATCAGCATTATGATAGTGACTATTCTCAGAAACACTTTTTTAAATGGTGGTGTTGTATTATTATTTTTTCCTTCATACAATGATCATTGATACTCCATTAATGTGATACTATACTCTGATGCAGGATGGCGTGACAGACTGACAGTATTCCGTTGCATTCTAGAATCTCATCTTTCAAAAGAGCAACATTTTGGGTATTCAGGAACCGCTTGACGTGATTTTTTCGAATGTTAAAAATGTAATCTCTCTTGAAGTGGTATGGATGTTCCACCACATCGCACGGGTCCAAATACTAGTTACGGAGAATCAACCAAATGTCTGATTCAAACATTGAATGTTTCATTAAGATCAACCTAAGTTAAGGTTGATCACCTCTCTGCATTACAACCGACAGACACCACTGAAGTGTTTTATATAGCAACCGATTTACAAACCTTTTCTTAAAAAGCAGCTAGAATTTGTTTACTTGCTCTTTTCTTTAAAACAGAAAAAGTATATATTATAAGAAAACAAGAACTCGTATTACAATAATGCAACTAGTTATTTTTGAAATGTTCTACTCATTCCTATTGTATTTGTTTGAAACAAACAAGTAATTAGAACATATAATGAAGTCACAGCTAAACAAAATTATGAAAAATAGTTACCAGCAAGACTTGTGTGACCAATGAGCGCGTGTTGGTTTAAGCCACAGCAGGCATATCCTTGAGCCAGGCATCCAATGGCTTCCCGATCGAGTAAACAATGAAACCTATCTCCCTTAGCTTCTCGGCATCAACAATGTTTCTTCCATCAAAGACAAAAGCAGGTTTCTGCATATTGTCATATATCTTCTGAAAATCTAGCGTTTTAAACTCATTCCACTCGGTTAGAATACAAACACCATGGGCATCCTTGGTGGCTGCATACGCGTCCCAGACAACGCTCACTTGTTTCACTGTTGTAGGGCTCATTGGCTGAAGGTGGAGAGGATGGTCCCAATCAAACTTGTTCATTGTAAGATCTCTTTGGATCTGATCCTCGGTAACTTGTGGATCATAGATACTTAAACGCGCCTTGTCACCTAACAAACCCTTGCAGACATCAATAGCTGGGGTTTCACGAGTATCGCCTGTGTCTTTCTTGAAGGCAAATCCAAGAATAGCAATCTTTTTGTTTGAAACAGTGTTGAACATGGAAGCAACAACACGGTTTACAAAACGGGATTTTTGGTAGTCATTGATCTTTATGACTTGTCTCCAATATTCCGCAACTTCAGGAAGGCCATTGCACTCGCAAATGTAAACCAAGTTCAAAATGTCCTTCTGGAAGCAAGAACCGCCAAATCCCACACTTGGATTCAAGAACTTTGGCCCGATTCTGGTATCTTTACCAACTGCATAAGAAACCTCACTAACGTTTGCACCTGTTGCCTCGCAGAGAGCTGACATGGCGTTAACAGAAGAGATTCTTTGTGCCAAAAAGGCATTGGCAGCAAGCTTTGAGAGCTCTGCTGACCATAGATTTGTCGTGATGATATTTTCTTCAGGAACCCAGTGAGCATAAACATCTTTCAATGCTTTGATTGCTTTTTGGCCTTCTGGGGTTTCACGGCCACCGATAAGGACTCTATCAGGTTTAAAAAGATCTTCAATAGCGGTTCCCTCAGCAAGAAACTCTGGGTTGGAAAGAATCTGGAAGTTGATTCCTTTGCTGTTATGAGTCAGTATCTTCTCAATCGCTTCAGCTGTTTTAACAGGAACAGTCGATTTCTCAACCACAATTTTATCTGATTTTGAGACATCAGCAATCATACGAGCAGCACTTTCCCAGTACGTAAGATCTGCCGCTTTTCCAGCACCAAGACCTCGAGTCTTGGTCGGGGTATTGACCGAAACAAAGACAATGTCAGCCTCACACACGTGTTTCTCCACATCCGTGCTGAAGAAAAGGTTTTTGCCTCTGCACTGCTTCACAACATCTTCAAGGCCTGGCTCGTAGATGGGGAGTTGGTCACTATTCCACGCTGTGATACGCGGCACAGAAATATCAACAACTGCCACTTCAATATCAGGACACTTGAGTGCGATGACAGCCATAGTAGGGCCTCCAACATACCCAGCTCCAATGCAGCAGATCTTCACCATTTTGGTATTTTATTGTGTTCCTGTTGACAGTAATTATGAACATAAGCATAGAGTCAAATATAATTTACACAAAATATAGTCCATTTATACATATTTAAAAGCTCAAGTAATCAGTCGTTTGAAAGCATATTTAAAAATTCAACACCGCCCGCAAATATAATATCCCAATCTGAACTCACACAATTTTATCTGTTTACAAAAGAAATCAATAACCATAAACTATAATACAGTTTGCACTAAAAGATCATCTCTTATATACATTTTAAAATCAACTAAATTATCACAATACACATAAAATTAGCGCGCGAAACTGCAAATCAACATTTTCATCTCTGAAACAGCTTTAGGTTACAAGTTAATACATCATGATTTCAGGTGAAATACTCGGATCTGCTACAAAACACCAAGAGCTAAGAAGATCACAAAGCATATTTCCGATTACAACAGCCAAACAATCAAACCAACTATTACACAACATCGACAAACCACTAATCAGCACACACAGCTCAGATCTAGAGACAACACTTCCGATCAGAGACCAAAAACACGAAATTCAACTTAAAAACAACAAAACATGAAGAAAATGAGCGATTAACACTTGTGTAACAACATGCAGATGGATCTAATCACCTAATCACAGAACAATCGAAGAATCAACAGATCGGAGCATCTCAAGCACGAAGAATGCAATTGAAAGCAAGATAAAGACATTAAGAAATCAATTGAGGAGAATCATGAAGTGAAAATCATACCTGTGTTGATCTCTAGTGCTGTTTAGACGGTGAGTCTTCTTCGCGTTGATTTTGCGTGAGATCCGTAACGAGATACAGAGAAAGCGGGGACATGTATTTGTAGTCGCGAAAGTAACAAAATGTACCCCTAGTGTTTCATCAACTTACATTTAGCACCCGTGATGTAGTGTGTATAATAATAAGTTAATAATATTATTATTATTATTGTATCTTAATTAAGCCACTACGCTACGTTCTCTTGGACCTAAATCTTTTTCAAAGGGAAAGGGATGGTACTGAAAATAAAATTATTTTTTTCGAGGTTTTTAAGGAAAAGATTTCAAGAGAATATAATGTATTTATGTTTTTATAAATTCGTTATACTTTAAGATCCATATAACTTTATTTTTTTTTTACTTCTAATTCAAACGACCTATTGTACCTGCATTAATTTTTATTATGAGAATAGAACAATTTATCACTTTACTAGTAACAATTTTACTACACACAATCATACTGATAGGTTTTTCAATACCTTTGATGAATAATTATACGTATACTTTGCTTGTATAACTATTTTTACTCGCATTGACGTTAAATGCTTTAGTTTATACATGAATAACAAAACATACGTGATATGGTGTCATTGTAAATATTACATTTATGAATTTTTTTCACGGAATGTTTTATGTCAAATTGAAGTTTTATTTATCTAAGGCAAAGCTTAGTACCCCCCCCCCCCCCCCCCAAATCTTTATTTTGTCAGTAGTGTTAATTTTTTTTTTATATATAGAATACGCTCCTGTCCTCGCCCTCTTATAGTGTGATTCAAGCTCCGTTACTGTTTACATAACTAAGTATGAACAAGAATAACGTAATTGGCAAAATAAGAACAAATTAATGTAATTAACCTTTTTTATTATAAAATGCATATTTTATATCACCAAATTATGATTGATGCTTTAACTTGAAAAGTAAGACTTAAAAGTCAAATTGCTTGAAGTTGAAAAAGCGACTTGGTCTGGCTTGAGTGAAATGCAAGGATCATATTTACGATTTTGTAACTTTAAGTCAGTTTTTTCATAAATGAACCGCAGTTGAATGTCGGTACATGATTGAGCATTCACAACCCACCCTTCATCTTTATCTTTATAATTACATTAAAAATTATTATTATTTTTTTATCTTTTTTAATAAAATAATACTTTTTTATACTTTTATCATTATATTTTCTCTCTTCTCCACTCACAACCACTTTCAACAAATATTTAAAAAATTAATAGAGATGAACAATGTTTTATCAAATATAGAGATGAACAGTAACATGTTCTCTATCCTTCACTCACAACCACTAATAATCATTCTCTATAATATAGAGAACACACTCATATATTTATGAAGAACTGACTGTGAATGCTCTTAATATATGTTGTTAGCTTAAAACATTCATATTAATTTCTTTATTTTTATCCACATCTTTAAATTAAAAAAAAACATAAAATAAAGTATAACTTTACTTTTGTATTAGGTTTTTCATCTGATCTTTATCCCTTATATTTTTAGGAGAAATCATAATGATCCCATGTATTTAGGGTCACTACGTATCCCAATATCTATTATTGTATTTTTTATGAGTTGATAAAAAAGAAAAAAATATATAAAAAAATTAATTAAATATTATTTAATTAAAATAAGAATAAATAAGATGAAGCTGATGTAAGAACCTTTTAGAAATAAACAAAATTTTTTAGGGACCATGGTTTTTTATTACCTACGAGGAATGTGATGGGAAGCTATCGTGATTGCTCTTAGGTGATAGTATATTTTAAAACTTTTTAATTTTACAACGACGTTACATCACTCACTTTACTCATTTCCCTTCGCCTCATCTTAAATAAAAGGTATAACCCCCGTTAATTACATCATACTTACTTTTTCTTTTAATATTACACATTTAATTTAAAAAGAAGAATAAACAGTAAAATTGCTTAAAATAAAAAAACACATTTCATAAAAAGCTTAGGCTAACTTTTTCCCGACTGGAAGGAACTCTAGAGTAGCTCCTTAGCTACTAACTGGCTAGACAAGTTATTAATCCATATATGGAATTGACGTAAGACTTAATTCTATATCTTTGATACATCTATTTATTCTGATAAATCTGAAAGAATTGTTTTACTATTTTAGAATACATTCTCCACTAGAATCGAGATCTAACATAAAAACAAAACATTAATTAATGTAAAGTTTCATTATTTGAAATGATAAATGCATGTTTACTTAATACAAAAATAAACTACTCGTGTGAACGTTCGAAAATATGATCAACCAAATCTGACCTAAGCTAGTGATGCACTTCTTGGCTTCGTATCCCTCGTCTGTTTCCTTGTTATTATTCTCCGTCAACTTCTTCAACCGACACATCCATTTCATCTTTTTATCGATAAATTGTGTTTCTCCTCTTCTAAAATCATATTTTGTAAAATTATCCGCACATGCATACCTACTTGAAGTCTTGATTCCGCCCGGATCAAGTCGTGCTAGATGTTTAATGATATGCCATCATTGCTTCAACTATTCTCAAGAATAATGGTCGATGCATTCTAAAACGTTATCTAAACACATCGTCTAAATATGTTAGGTGTTCTTTAAAATAATCATCAACTAGGACTGTATGAGCTCGTAGTTGTTTGCGTTTGAGTGTAACTTTTCCAATTCGTGGTTGTTGTATTAAAGTTTGGGTACCAGCTACAACCGTTTTGAAAAACATCTTGTCCGCAGCTTCGAACTTGTATGACGATGATGATGTTGATGATTATGACAAAGACATTTTTAAAAACACGTAGATGAGAATATTTTGATATGAAAAAATTATAAAGTGTTGGTTAATATTATGGTGCATGGTTGTAAAAAAATAAGAAGTTTTTTTTAATTTAAACGGCCAATATACCGTTCCACAAGGGTGATTTCCCATCTTTATGGTGGGTGTTGGGAGTGTATCAAATAGGCTTGGGATCATAATTAAACGACAATCTTTTTGATCAGTAATTTCTAGACTTCTTAGGATTAATACATAGTAACATTTATCTTGTAGGCTATGAACCCTAAATTTTATGATTGTGGGGCTAAATGTTTAATGACAATTAATTAAAATAATTAATTACAATTACGAATTTTAAACGTATGGTTTATATATTTTCAATAAAATCATTGATTAAAACTTAAAAGGACCTTTAATTGAGAAGAGCCGAGAAATTCGTACACGCACATGAGTTGATTATAAATGCACAAATGTAAATAGGTTTGTTGACTTCAATGCTTAAAAGTTTTATCAAATGCTTCAACGAAATATGAAATGAACTTTTAGACTTTTATGCCACACAGTGGAGTGGTGTACTGGTGTGGGAGTGAAGGTGAGGGGTGGTGTTGAATCTATTTTTTTAATTTCTAACAAGCTAGAGTGCATTTACCATTTCTTAAAAAGATTATAACAAAGTGAAAGTGGGGACGAAAGTTATTTACCAAGTGAAAGTATGATTTACTGATTTCTGATAGCGTGTTATCACTTACCAAAACCTTAATATAACCTTATCACAAAGAAAATCCTTTTGCTGTCCACTACCCACCCTCCTTTACTAGCCGCTATCTTTTTATTGTCCTCCCCATAGGCTATTCATCTCACCGGCTTGGTGTAATTTAAAGTAATTTACAAGTGCGAGTAAGATAGATTTATCATTTAAAAAAAAAATTAAAGTAATTTTAGTAGTAGGATAAATCTCACTCAAAAAAAAAAAAAAAAAAAAAAAAAAAAGCAGCCAAACTCTTGAAAATAAAAAATAATAACATATATGAGTTTGTAAAATAGATTAACATCATCAATTTTATTACAATGTAGCATTTGTATATAATCAAAATCAATTAAAAAATATATATATCTTTTCCTGTTCATTGGGGAACATTCAAATTTTAAACCACTCTTCGAGTTCACATATTACTCTAACCCCCCTACACTTGTTGCTGTTAGAAACAATCAAAAAGATTACACACTCACATTGAACAAGTAGAGCTTAAGAACAATGGAGAGAGCCAACTGCAACAGGAAAATCCCGGCTACGATTAGGAACCACCTTTCACCGGCCGACACAATGTGATTCCGCAGGTTCAGTGCCACAAACAATGCTGACATGATCCCCGCCACACCCGTTATCACCCATCTGAATATCTCCACCGGGATAACAGATAAGCACTGCATTTAACCCATAAAAAATAGTTATGAAATTTCCCCAAATCTCTTGTTTTTTAACTAAGGATGCCTAAATGAACAGGTTGTTCAACAGGTCAAACCTATGGATGGCAAACAAACTCGAACCTAAACCCAACAGGCAAACCTTAAACTTGAAAATTTTGGGACCGGTATTTGGGTACGAGACCAGGTATGTCATTTGCTTTAAATTAATTGCATTGGAACAGGTATGGTATTAGATGATACCCAGCTTGAATACCTAAAACCATATACCCATTCACCCAAATAATATACCCTGACGACATACCAAAAAAAAAAAATTTATTTTATTTTAATGTCTCCTTGAACTTGTCTAGTAATGCTTCATTCTAGTAGGTTAATTACATGGAAAAAGTATTCTCTAAAATATGTTACTTGATGATATTGAATATATTTTAGAGTATGAACTTAACTTAGGTATTCTATCAATCTATCATCATAAAAGATGCATGTTTTAAATATTCCAAACATTTTATGGATAATGCTATTTATGTAATTTACAATATTTTAATTTCTTTTAGTTGTTAAAAACATAATTTTTTTAAGGATTATAATGGCAAGAATTAAGAATAGAAAATGTACTTGAAGATACCAACGGGCACTTTTAACAAACTAACGGGTATGCCCGATACGCATTGGTAAGGCCGATACCTGATGGGTAGTTACCCAAAAGTTACCCTGCGAATATTTGACTGGGCATGGGACACGGTTTTACAATTAGGGATGTGATTGGATTACTAAGAGTCTAAAACCCCTCATTGTCGTCCCTAGTCAAACCTGTCATTTTTTTAAAGATTCGATTATCATTTTGTACCCTCTAAATAACTAGTGTGTTCAATATGATCAAAGTAACACATTTTCTATAAGAATTTAATTTTTTATAAACTGATTAACGAGGGTTTATGCATCAAAAGTATACTTAAAAAGACTTTACACCCTTTACCTTTCTACCTATATTTTTTCTATTTCACTTGCTTTACCTATTAGGGATAAAGCATAATCTGGACCGACCAATTCATTGGTAAACATGTCAAAATTGCCACCTCTATTTTCAACCCTAGATAATAAAAGACACTATAGAAGAAAACTTACCATAGCTGGAATGAAGACAAACAGCGAGTATCCATATAGACAGAACAGCTGGACGAGGGTTGAGGGTGCGGAGAAGTACTTAAGAATTACATACAAACATAGAGGGACAACAAGGACATAGCCATAGAACACACCAGCAGACCAAGTTACCAGATTTATATCATAGTTCCACTCTTTATGTTGTAACTTGTGAGCCAAGTAAGTCGCAAATGTACTGATAGAAGCTGCTACAAAGATTAAGGTGGTGCATATCCAGAAAGGTCCATACCTGATCATATTTGTAATTAAAGATTTGAAATTGTTATTAGAAAAAATAAGACGCAAGTTTTCATAAAAGAACACCACATAAACTGCAAGTTTTTGTAATTTTCACTTTAAGCACAATATGGATCTGATAACTTTAATCTCAATAATGAATTAATAATTAACTTACAGATCTGGATTGCTAGCAGTTTTCTCATTGAAGCTCCCACCAAAAGGTAAGAGGGAATCTTTGATCCTTCCTAAAACATCAGATGTGTCGACATCAAAATAAGGCCGATAAGCTGCAACGGTGAATATCTTGAACCAACCACCGCCACTTGATGGTGAGTCTGGTGAACCAGATACTGGCTTTGAGAATGTATCTGTGATAGAGGTCAATTATCATCCCTTAAAGGAAACAAAAACAAATATGCTAAAGTATAACCAAACAATTAACGGGAAAACAGAAAGGAAAGAAAATCGGTACATTAGAAACGCAGGCCTAGAAAAAAAAACAAACTTAAGCCGACATCCCAACTCCCAACAGATTGTCACAAAATTTCCCTCCTTCAAAACCTGCCAGTTTTACAGCTGTAATATTGCTTTCAAGACCTTGACAAACATGATTATGACTTCTACAATATGGTGTTCAGCAGATGAATTTCCAACTTTTTCTTCACCAGGTTAGCTTAGCAAAGAATGATAATGTCCAAACCGGTATGTTTCCCCCTCAGAGTCCGGGTTAGTAGCCTTTTAAGTACGTTAGTAAGCAGGGAAGTCAGTATATTTAATAGACGTACTACAATGAGTATGCTTATATTTCTTCCCTTGAGTGGCAATTTATATTTAAAGAGTAAATGGAAACCAGCAACACAATGTAGGATATTCATCGCTAACCTATTGGATTCAGCAGCATAAAAGAAGGTTTCTTTAAAAATTTTCTTTAATACCCAAAAACCCTTGCCTGTGCTTCACTCCACTCGCTTCTGCATGCAATATAATCCTACTGCCCATCTACGTATGCTTAAACAGACTTTACTAGATCACAGACAAGTTCATTACTAGTCTACTCTCTATACTAGGTAGTCGAAGGCAGGAGCAAAGGGCTCAGATGTCATCTAGACACGAGGCGTAAAATAAAAGCACATGTGCAACACAAAATAAAAGCAAATGGCTTCTCCAGATCTCTCCAGAGCTGCAGCTAAAGTTGCATATTCATGCGCAGAATTAGGGTATGTTTTTGCAATAATTTGTGAAAGACCGAGTCTGAAACCAATCTCCCAGTGCTTCTCTAGCATTCTGTAGAGCTTCAGCTACACAACTTCCTCTCTTCCCATTTTCTCTATCTATAGCTTTTCTTTCACCTTTTGGCGGCTAAGCCTGTGCTGGATGATGCAAGCACCTTTACTGTGCTTGTTCAAGATTGTCACCTTGTTTGTCTTCAAGGTGCGTAGGCCTCGCCTCGATAGAGTGCCTAAGCACACGCTTCTTTCATCTGTGACTGCATAGTCTCTATAGACTCAAACCTCTCATTAAGTTGCAGTGAAAGGCTGTAGTACACAAACCAATTCTGCCTCCTTCAACTAATCACCTTATGCTTGAATAGCATTAATTCCTATCCATGGGTAAAGGCCATGGCACCAAGAGCATTGTTAAGTTATTCTTCATCCTTAGGCTCCAATATTATAACCATTAATTCTCTGAAACCAACCTTGCATATCAAAAGATCCCATCCCTGAGTCTAAAAGATAAAATCCATTTGCTGGTAGCTTGAAGGATTTAAAAACATGACTTTTGCTATTTTCTATCCAACTGACTTATGCTTCAACCTCAGAAAACCAAGGCATTTATGCACCCCTTACAATTCAAAATGCCATCAATCTAAGCTCCTAAGAACATTATAAGCATTTAAAGTAATCAAACTACATAAGATCCATCACAGGATAGCAAAACTACACTAGCCAATGTCAATCATGATCACAACATTGCTTTAAAAGAAAAAGTCAAAAAAATCACATTTTAAGAGAATCAAAACACACACCATCGGCATCACGAGGCGGTCCAGCCGCGGCTGAGATCTTCCCTTGCGCTCCAGACGGAGGAAACGTTTGTAGCGTTGTATCTGCAACAACAATTAACTCATCTCTTATAACAAATTCATCAAAAACGAAGAAATCCACATGAACACAAAGGAGCGAGGGCGTAACGCGTGAAAGTACCGTTGAATTTCACAGAAACTTGCGCCGGAGGAGAATCCGAAACAGCCTGCAAACCGATTAAAACGTCAAATTAGGGTTCAGATCTGGCATCAAAAGTGACAAAATACAATTGACGAATGAGAAAATAATATTTACAGGAACAGATCCAGAAACATTCTGGTTGTCAATGGTTGTGTAATTTCCGGACATCATCTTTCCTTTATCTGTATGTATGAAGTAATCTGGAGAGGATTATCTGTATGTATGAAGTAATCTGGAGAGGATTATTGTTTATCTCCGTTGATATATCGTCGGCGATTAGCTCCGGTGGATCGATCGGCCGGCCGGAGGAACAGATCTGTGTTCGTCTTTGTGTTATCTTTGTATGAGTCTATTACGCCACCGGCTTATATGTCTTAATCACGAGAACGTCCGGTGGGTCGGTGGACTCTATCTCGCAAATATTATTATTATTTTTTATTTAACGGCATCACGCCAATGAATAATTATTAAATAACTTATAAAGGATACACTAATTTTTATTTTATTCTATTTAAGGTTTTAATTGATCCAAGTTTGTAGAAGTGATATGAAGATGGTGTGATTAAAAATATATTGATAAGAGAGTATACGACAACGGACTTTGCTTTTACATGGAATAGTTGGATGTTCTTAAAGGTAAATAAGTTTATATGGTGAGGTAAAGCCGGTAGAATCACTATTATAACTTTTTTTGGCTCGATCACAA
The DNA here is from genome assembly GCA_025506415.1 of Flaveria robusta. Taxonomy (NCBI): domain Eukaryota; kingdom Viridiplantae; phylum Streptophyta; class Magnoliopsida; order Asterales; family Asteraceae; genus Flaveria; species Flaveria robusta. The sequence goes on along the minus strand of CM046469.1, from coordinate 15,853,384 downwards.
GCCTATTGAAGATGGTTAAAGTTAATTTTTTTTTTGCATCGAAAGCGAGTTTGGATAGAATATCCACAATGGTTGATTCGGTAAAAATAAATGCAAATCTACTAAGTACAGGTGTTCATGTAAATCTTGTGATCATGTATGGTAAGGTATTCATCAACAAAAGAAGTTTGGGAGAAGATACGAGCTTGGTGTAGGAGTATTTCAATAAGTGTGATCTCAGTTCACTTCAGGAGCTATTTGATGTATTAACAAGTTTGAATGTCATAAAGGATTTAAAGAAGTCATTCATTTATTGTTATGGCATCTTGATGGTTCATATGGAAGAGAAGGAACAATATGGTTTTCAATTCTATACATCGCTCACATTCACATCGGTCCCGAATGCGATATTGACGAAATAAAGACTAACACATTTCCTTAGAATTAGAGGGAAGGCTCATACGTTAGATTGGGATAGTTGTACTTTTAAGTTTTAATCTATATTTTTCAAATAGAGTTTGGCTCTAATTTCTTGCTAGAGCTAATCTCTGTTGGTTTTCAATAGTTGTTGGCGGTTTTTAATAATAACACATCTTCTCAAAACCTATGTATCATTCTAATGGTTGTTTTATTATAACACATCATCTCAAAACATCTTTATCATTCTAAGGTTAATATTGATTCAAAACCATATATACATAACGGGATAGCTCAATATATGTTGAACTGAACTATGAATTAGTGTTGGCCATCGTCTAAACTTCAATACTTCATGCATCAATAAAAATACAACAAGTATTATGTGATCATTTCCATCTCAAATACACGAAGAAAACATATGCAACATGAGTTCATGTCACATATGTATCGAATTTTGTCACATGAACATACGTGTACTAGTGACACACAAATGGTGTCTCGAGTACAATAAGATTTTATGCCTGAGTTGTCGGAGATGTAGTCTCACGAGTGAGCAAAAGTGGTTTGTGTATTTCATGACCATATATACAATATTTTTTTATACATGTATAACACTCAAAAAGAAAGACTAGTTTTGAGATCTTCTATATTCCTAATTCAACATATGTAAAAAACCTATGACATGCGGATCAGTTACCTTTTGTCTATAGTCGGATCCACGCTCATGGTCCAAGTGACTCGTCCCTGCAGAGTCAACCTGCAGGAACCTCAGCATATGCTCATATGTCTCTGATCATATGACCCATTTAACAAGACTAACGATTAAACAAATAAACAAGATCAGCAAACAGATAAATAGTTTACGCCAACTGCCTAATCAAACCGAAATCCACACACAAAAACATCTTCAAGCTCTATATCCGAGCTTCAAAACATAGCACGGTTAGAACACATCCTACCAACTTCAAAACGATAAAGCAGCAGCCTAACAACAATAACTATAACACCTAGAAAAATAGCAAAAACAATCAAATGCTACAATAAAAATAAAAGCAATACCTTTGAACATAATGGCTCTTCAAAGTCTAATGTTTTGCAGCCTGCTTCTAGCTCACTGAGTCAAATCAATACACCATTTTTGCAGGCAATGGAGCAGAGAATACAAAACTATCATCTTCTTCTTCATCATCATCTTCATCGGGCTGATTCTTTTTGGTCGTGTGACGAATTCTGGCACTCAAATTCTTTCTTGGATCCATCTCATTTTCACTCATTTCCGAAGAGTCATCTTCTTCGGCTTCTGGTTCTTTCGAAGAAACACCGATTTCTTCAATTACTTCGACTTCATCACCATCACCATCACCATCACCATTACTGCTATCACTCCCACCACTTGAAACACTGTCATGCTTGCTTTTAAACAATCTATAAACATTCCCATCTTCATCAAATTTCACATTTTTCTTCAATTTTAGTTGACTTTTAGTCAAATCCCCAATTCTAACTTCAGAAACACCATTGAAGCTTTCATCAACCTCATTAACATTTTTCCTTTGATTTTTCAAACTTGCAGGAAACGTTCTTTCACTATAACCAAAAACCCTAGAACCAGAAGCCTTAATGCTGTTATCCTGTTGCAAAATCACAGATTTCTTACTGTTTTTACCAAATCGAACATTCTTAACTGCAATCAACGTGCTTTCCATACACATTTCATCAATTAGCTCCATGAATCGGATCAACTCTCGACTAATTGCTCGTTTGCCATCTCTAATCATCGGATCACTGCCCTGCAACTCAAAAACCCTAATCAGATCTTCACAAAAACTAATCAGCAGCAATGCGTGTTGTTATCATATTACCTGAATAGAATCGAGCTTGACTAGCAAATTCATCGATTCGCGAGAAAGGGTGTGAGAATCGAAGTGGGATTTACTTGCAACAGACGATTTGAGACGATTAAGAGCAGATTTGATGTGAGCAAGATCTTTCAGATGGCGGAGGGTGACGGATCTCCGTACGAGGAAGGCTCTGAAGTGGGTTTGTATGGTAAGGGCGGCGGCGTGACGGAGAGATGATGGTGGTGGGGACTGTTTGCGGCGGCGGAGGGAGGATTCCAGGGCGGCGATGCGGTGGACGAGGGATGAGACGGTGGGGTTGAGTGGTGATGGGGTTTCTTGAACGTCATCGTGGTGGTAGTACTTTCGGAAAAGATGGTGTCTTTGGTGGGTTTGAGGGGGAGGCGGAGGAGGGTGGTGGTTGTGGTGTTGGGTATGGTGGTTTTGCGGTGGTGGGTAGTGGTGGATTTGGGGAGGGTTGTGGTGGTGGTGGTGGTGGTGGTTGGAGGAGATTGGGTGGATTAGGGGGTCTGGTGGTGGTGGTGGAGGTGGGTATGGAGTGGTGGTGTAACACATGGTGCAGTAGCAGGTGGTGGTGGTGGTGGATGGGGTGGGGAGGCAGTGGCATTGGTGGTGGTGATGGTGGTTGGTGGCCATGGGGATGATGGGGAATCTGTATTGGGGAAAAGGTGTTGAGAAAAAGAGAATGGCGTTAGGTTTTATTTGGCTCCTAGAAGGGATTTTGTCTCTTTGTTGCTTGTTACTATAACTTGTACTCATCAATTTGTAAAGAAAATAACATGTAAAAATTAAATTTTATGAGAATCGTATAGCATAAGGCGTATATGATTATGAAAACAACGAATGAGAAAAATTATCGATTGTCTGATGTTTGGTGTTTTCGGGGTAGTTTTGGTAGTCTCTTAATTAATCCGTTAAGATGCTACATCTAAATTATTAGGTGAGTTGAGTTTGCTAGAAAAACACTTTAAATCAGTCAGCAATCTTTTAATCATTATGCTTCAAAATGATGCTAAATGGAAAAAAGCTACTTTAACCCCTTCATCACCATCAATCATCTACCACCGCCTCTCTACACCACCACCATCATCATCGAAACACAGCCTGGATTTTAGATCATCATCTCTGTCACGAACCCTAGTGATCTGGACCACGATTGTCGTCGTCGCAAGGGCGGTTGGCATCGTCAGAGACTCGACTACATCATTAGCAACCACCACTGTTTTTTTGTGTTGTCATAAACCACCCTCATCATAACATTCATGTCACTAGAAATGTTAACGTCTTTTGGGCAAAAAGACGTAAAGTTTACAAACCTTTCACATTAAATGCATGTAGCGTAATTATAAAAAAGGTATGTTACTTATGAAAAATTACAACAAAAAATTCTAACACATAATATACTATTTATAAAATTTTTAAAAGTATAGCGAACCATCGGTTCCTCAACATTTTTTTTATGTTCTTTAAGTTGTGGTTTGATTCTTTGGTTTTTCATCCTTGTAAATCAGTTTGACAAACTTTAAAAAGGTGAAACTAAAACAATAAGAAAGTTGCGGGACTTGTACAAACAAAAATAAATTTTTTTCTGAATTTTGGATTAATAGTTAAACAACTACGAGAATCCGTTTCGGACTCAAATTGAAATTGCCAAATCGACATATATGAGGAATTAAAATTAAAACTTACTATAAAAATATTGTTGGAGACTTGAAAAGCAAAATCAAGTTCCCACATTGGAGGTTGGTTGGAGTTGGAGTTGAGCAACTTTTTAAGGTAATTTTTATCAGGAGCTTTTAAATGATAACGTAATGTTCGTTTTTTAGTGGCTCAAAGTTAGATTGGCTAAATTCACGAGTGGTTAAGCAGGCCGAAATCAAACACCATTGACAATGGTGTATACTTGAAGTCCCTCGAAGTATGTATCTCTATTGAAATATACGGGTAAAATTGAAATAATTTTTGTAATGATATCTACACCCCCTTTAAAATCTACTATAAAAATCGATTTGTTGTTAATTTGTTCGACTTTAAGCGTATTAATTTGATGAGAATAAACATCGGATGTCACCAGATCATCATCAATATAGTTTAAAGTAGACAATATGTATAATCTGGTCCCTTCCAGGTAACTGAATTGATAAGGTAAGCTAAAACAATAAAAAAAAGTAAAGTAGAGAAAATTGCATAAATAGTTTGTGCGGTTTGGTTAGATTACATGTTTGGTTGTTGAGATTGAAAAATTGTAAAAATAATATAAAATTTTGTGAGATGTTGCATAAATAGTGCCCATAGTTAAATGAATGTTAGTTTTAGGGTTAAGTAAACGTAAACTTGTAATTTTACTTTGTCGTTGAAACAATTTATGTAACTGATTGCCATAATAAAACAAGATGGTTTGGTTTTTAATACACATAAAAGATTAAAGAGAATGTAAAATGACAAGTTATTATCATTTAACCATAAAAACTAACTGTTATTTGACGTCAGGTACTAATTTTGCAATTTCTCGCAAAACTTTAGACTATTTTTGTAAATTTTCAATCTTGCGAATCAAATATGCAATCTGACCAAACCACATTGATTATTTTTCAATTTTTTGTTGAAGTATTTTTAATATCTTTTTATCCATGTTTTGGAAACTAAACTTGATCGCTGGTATGACATATCTAAATGGAAACCCTCGTTGTTGTCGTTTTGTTGCATATTAATAAATTAGATAGGAATAAACTATCGCATTTAAGTAAACTAAGTAAACCGAACAAAAAAACAAAGCAAAACACGTGGAAACCACAACGTTAGCCTCCTTTTGCTGCTAACCAATCTTTTAAATCAGATGATGGATCATCAAAGCTACTACGTCAAGAGCAATTCTGCTTTTAAAAACATTGATTTCTGTAGACAAATACATAAAATCTGTTCGTGTAATGCGTTATGAAATAAACTAATTTTTGAAGTACATAGATTCCCGTATCTATTAGTTGCTTATCAAAAGTGACCTGAAATGTATCACAACCTTACTGTAGATTTCCTGTTTTCATCCATGGCGTCTTTCCGTTCATTTCGTAGAAATTGAGGCTAAAAACTCACTAATGGATTCTATTATTTTCTTTCTTAATTTAGAAACGACAACCATGTTTCCCTCCTTCTATCCCCCCACAAATCAATCATCTTACCCTACGAAATACGTCGTCTTCCTCTGGTCCAAGATTCGTAACAAATCACATTACGGTTTTTGGACCAATTTCCGATCCATCACCAAGGGTTTTAGGATTCTCAATCTCCTACCATCGAATGCAAGTGTTAGCAACTCTTTTCAGCTTATGAATCGGTACACGTTTCAACCATTTCCCCTTTGTTTCACACCATTTGGGTGTTGGATAATTTGATTTTACCTGCATTTTCTAATTGGGATCTTCGATTGTTTTTTCCCCCTAATTCTTGTTTATAGCCGAAATCAAATGAATATTTTTGGGTAATTTGTGTAATTAAGCTGCAAGTTAGATTCATATCATTGTCGGAGCAATGTTGAAAATTGTGTGTAGATAGATCATCTCAAACAGTTGAATGTTAATTCTAGTAACTATTTGGCATGGTTAATGTGGGAGAAACAGAAAGAATGGTAGCATTATATTGCCATAATGGTTAAGTATTTAACCAATCTGCTTATGGTGGATCATATATCATGGTCAGGTGATCTATTCTTGAATGTGACATTTTAAGACTCCTAAATGCGTGTCTATTGTAATCTTGAGTTTTTATATTTTGGGGGTTTAACTATTGCAATGTGCTTGTACAGGTGATCTTGAGGGTAGAATCTTTTGAAAATGGGAGTGAGTGCTAGTACACTCAATCAGGATGCTTTAGCTTCCCAGTATATCTTTATACGTAGGCTAGTGTCTCAAAAAAGAAGGCGGATGTTAGTTGCTGGTTATGATCTTGATATGTCTTATATTACCCCTCGTATATTAGCCATGTCATTCCCTGCAGAGCGAATGAAAGCCATATATCGCAATCCTATGTGGCAGGTTAAGGATGTTTTGGAAATGAGACATCATGGACACTACAAGGTATGTTAGTGAGCTATACTTTATAAATGTACGTCACATGCCTTTGTTGTTTGTTCAATTCCCTTAAGCTTCTTTAACCTTTTATGCATAGTTGCATATCCATATTAATACTCATTCATATAGTTAGAACTAAAGTTTTCTTAATCCTGAACACCTTCGTTTATGTTCCCATATCTCACAAACACAAAAAATTTCATTTTTTCCTCATGTTTTCTCGTTGCTTACTCATATATTGCAGGTTTATAACTTATGTATAGAGGAAGATTATGATCCATCCCATTTTAATGGTCTTGTGGAGAGATACCCATTCGATGATAATCATGTGCCACACCTTCCATTGATCAAGGAGTTCTGTGAAAGTGTTCATTCATGGCTTTCAAGTGACCCGAAGAATATTGTTGTCGTTCATTGCATGGTAAAGTTGCAACGTCTCTTATTTTCAAAAGTTCTTGTTTTTCTTCTTCCTTTTAGAACTCTTAAAAAGTCTAATAATTCGTCTTATTATTTAAAAAAGAAACTAAAATTTGTAAATATAACAGGCGGGTAAAGGGCGAACAGGCTTGATGGTGTGTTCTTACTTGGTCTACACCGGCATGTTAGCAGAGGAAGCTCTTCAGGTTTATGCAGATAAAAGGACAACAAACAATCTTGGAGTAAGACATATTTTCATTTTATAAAATTACTTAATTGCTTAATTTACAGTCTTGATTACGTTGTTGAAGTATCTTTAAAGAAAGTTTATAAATATTAAATTTACAAATGCTGAGCAGGTAACAATACCAAGTCAACGTCGTTATGTTGACTACTGGCAAAAATCTCTTGCATTTTCTGATGATTGCCCTCCAAATGTGAACCTTCCCGAACCAAGTAACAAGGTGTTGCAGCGGATTCGAATTTATGATGCTAAAAATGTACAAACGGTCTTCTTCGTTTTGTCTGAAATGCAAGAGGTATGCCATGCTTTATCTAAAGATCTGCTGGTAATGTTCATCAAGAAAATATAAGTAAAATGATGGAAAAATTAGAAGGGAAATATGATTTAATCTGACGATTTTTGTTTCATGAGGTCAAAATTTATGGTCATTGAGCATCTCTATACAAAGTACACTATGGCATATGATACTTGTTGATATTTATTAGAAATATAACATGTATACGCATATATGTATATGCAGTTTGGTTCAGCCATGACAACTGATTTCTCTCCAAACTTCTACTACAGGTTCCCGGACAGCATTATCGTCCGACTACACATAAATTTAAGAATTATTGCTCCAGAAAAATAAAAAATGGTGGTATAGATAGTTTTCGACAGTTATACTCATTCATCAAGGAAGATGACAGTTCAGAGCAAGAAAAATCTGATGAACAGAACTGCCTTGATTACTACTTTGATAAACCATTACAGGTGTGATTACATAAACATGCAGTTATCAAATTATTATATATTTCCCCTAAGATTAAAATTTAAAGTGTATATATCATGGTTGGACAGGTTACTGGTGATCTTCGAGTTACATTTTATGAGAAGAACGTAGGGAGCCGTTTCTTTTATGCGTGCTTCAATACTGCTTTCATCGAAAACAACTTGCTGCAGGTACTAAAATATGATTCAAGATCATAAAAGAAAAAACTTTGTTGTTCTCTCATGATCACAATGTTTATTTTATCTTTTGAATTTATTATCAGCTTCTAATTTTGAGATTTTGGAGTGCTGCAGTTTTCCATATTGGAATTGGATAAAGTTGGCAGTAAGGCAAAATCAATAGCAGGTCCCGAGTTCCGTCTGGAGTTGCTCTTTGGTCCAGCTGATCCTAACCTTAACCAGTCAAATTCAGCTCCATCTGACGGTGATGATCCTAGAGTTAGCGGAGATTGCTGAAGTTTTAACTATAGATTTAGCCTGGGTTCGACATTCTTCTTTGATTTCCTGTAAATGGGGAGTGTAAAATTTGAACTTGTAGTGTTAGTTCACAGGGGAGAAAGCACACTTCTATTAGAATGACAAAATTTCATTGTACTTATACTTAAAAGAAAAGCGAAACACTTTGTTGTCGAAAATGTCAATTACCATCGATCTTTGCCATCTCCTACCACACATATTGATCTACTCCCGAGTGCTGGAAGCCTGGAATGGGCCATTTGACCCCAAATCTTCAATTCAGAGATGACGACGATGGTGGTGGTTTAGGGAGGCGATATATGTTGGATGGCTGGTGTTGATGAAATGGTACAATTTTCTCTTTTGCATTCAGCATCACTTTAGCTTAATGGGTAAGAGGCTTACTAATCGATTCAGATGTGTCTTTCTAATAAACCAAATACACTTGATGCTAACCGATTCAAATATAACCTTTTAATAGAATCATTAAAAATCTACCAAAAATTCTTTTTGTGACGATTGGAAGCTCTATAACCATGGCAGAAACCTCTATTCTGGTCATTGGTTTTGCTCAATTTGACATGTTAACTCTTCCACCTCCTTTTAAACAATTAGACCAAATCATATATTCACTAACAAATGTTGTATCAAGTTCTCGGGTTATGAATCAAACTCTCGGGTTATGAATAAAGCTAAATAAAAATAATTAAATAACAAACGAGTGAAGTCACGTTTATAACATTACTCACTAGTCAATCTCATCCTTTAGACAATGGACATATATAACTTCAAATGAGTTAAGCTTAAGCTCTAGATATATATAACTTAAAATTTGTTAAAGCTTGAGTTTTTAAAACTCAGTATAATATTATATTAAATAGAATACGAGCTTAAGCTTTAGAGTTAACTTTTTGGCATGCACCTTATAAATTATCAAGTGTACATCATCATAGTACCTTAATGAAGTGACCATTTTATTTTATTTTATTTTTTAATATTTAAAAAGTAATTTTGATTTTCTTTTTGTTTTAAGAAATTCAAGTTATAAAATAATAAAATTTCTACTTTAAATAAAAAACAACAAAACGTAAAAATAAAACTCATTTTCTTATAAGTTTGTTTATTATTTCTTTGTATCTATTATTTAATATTTTTATATAAAAACATTAATGAGATCGAGCCTACCGGAAGTGTTGTTAGTTGGCTGTTTCTGCAACTTGAAGCAGTTAATGACCAAGTAGCCAACGCCGGTAGGATTCTTAGATGCATGCATGTACCCATGAGTGATGTACATGATGTGATGATGGCTTTTAATTTTCATTTATGACGATAACGAACAATAAACTCACACAACACTCTAAAAGTACCGCTAAATTCATAGTCTATGCTATTTGTTAATGACCGATATTTGGGTCTAGTGGTTTAAAGAGGAGACGAGTGGCTTTATCTCTTTTAAAGATTTAAACTTCAAACTTCGACATTGATGATTATTACTAACTTGATGTTACTAACGTTTAACATCTAACATGTTGTTTAAAAAAATACTACTTGTTAATGATGAGATTTAATCTATCAATATTTGAAAAGGGATATCATGCAACACACGTTAATATCATTGAACCAAAGATCTTTTTATATCAAATGTACGAGCTAGCAATGATGTATTATCATTAGATTTTGATGAGGGTGGTGGCAGGTACAAAAAGTTTTAGATGGTGTTTTTACCGGTATCGTCATACCGCCTCATGCATCATTCCGCACCTTCTTTGTTTTTTTCCACGTTGACTACAACAAGTCACTTCTTCATCCCAATCACACACATTCTCTCTCGCCACCAGCTCACACTCTCGATTCACCTTGTCAAGACCACACTCAAAATTAAAGTTTAAAAAGAATAAAAAAGTCGGCTCGCGAGCCGGCGGCTCGACTCGTACATAAATGAGCCTAGGCCAGGCCCACATTTAAGCTCTTTAAAAGAATTAAAGATAAAATTTCCATTTAAATATGTTTTATCATTAAAAAAATGATATTTTATTTTTCTCTTATTTTATATACGCAATTATTAAAAAGGTCCGTCTACAAAATGTAATTGATTTCCAATGAATGCTAGAAAGGTCCCTTTTCGTATTACTTTTCAACATATATGAAGTTTTGTACATAAGATATTACACCATATATCCTCACCTTATATGTCACCAACCAAACATCCATCATACACAATCATCTCATATGACGAACCCCGGCTCCCGTGGCGGAGATTCGACGTCACCGCCACAATCGGGACTCCCACCACGGTCTTCGCTAGACACCTTTGCCATCGGGCTTAGCCCCGGGCCTATGACACTTGTCTCAAACTTTTTCTCTGAACATTATCCCGACACTGACATCCGCTCTTTTTCTAAGCTTTTCGCTGAAGCCCTTCCTATCCATGGCGACGAGAATCCGCCTACTCCTCTACTTTACCATGATTCAGCATCAAAGACAAATTGTCAACAACAATCAGGAGATGACAAGCAAAATCAACAGGTAAATTGGTCATTTCTTTATATTAGATAAGAACAATATTAATAGCTTTTGTAACATAGTTTTTGGATCACCAACCGAACCCCTTTAGGTGGTTCGGTTCACATGAGTTGGACCGCGATAGATGAACCGGTTGATTTTTTAGACTTTACGGTTGAACCACAAACCACTGGCTAAGTGGAACAGGATAGTACGAGTTAATTCGGCTTAACAGAACTTGGTGTAAAAAAAACTTTTACAAAGGGAATATTGGAAGATTAAACTTTAAAAATAATAAATACGGGTCCCTAAGTTTCGAGCTTGAGACTATGACAAAAACTACAATAACAATGATCAGTTTATTTACGTGTTGCTATAAATTTGGGATGTTTGGTTTAGAATATAAGTTATATCTAAAAATCGAACATCGCAATAAATAAAATAAGGATGTTAAAATTCAACACTTTATATAAAAATAAAATTGTAAATAGTACTTTTGATGACTTGAACTTTTATGCTTTGACTATAATTTATGTCAAAACATGTGATAAGAATGGTTAAGAACATTTTAATATTGTAATTAAAGTTGAGTGGGTAATAAAAGCTTTGTAGCCTAACTCTAAAGTATAAAAGTTTTATGGTCAATTTAAAAATAAAAAATAAATTGATAAAAATATATCGTAAGCTTTATTAAAGTTAAAGATTATATATGATAATTAAAATTAAAAGAAAATAAAGCCAAAAAAAACTTTATGAACAAAGTTAAAAATAACAAACTTTTATGGTTAATTTATAAAAAATCAAAAGCATAAATTCATTTGAGTTGCTATTTCTTGTATATAGTAACTAGCTGTAGTAACCCGTGTATTGCATGGCGTAAATAAATAAAATATTAAATACAATAAAATTTTATTAATTATAAACAATTATCTAAGATAATATATAATTAAAATTATGTATTAGTAAGGTTATAAATAATAAAACAATAATATTAACTTTTAAACCTTTTTATTTAAAAAAATGGACATTTTATTTCAAAGCAAACCGTTTTAAAAAAAATTATTATTATAAATTCTAATTTTTTAACTTTTAAAACTACCAATTTTAATATATTTTTATGTTTTAAAAAAAATTATTATTTTATATAATTTATTTCTTTATAAATAACATTAATAAAAAGAAATTTTTATAATTTATTAAAAAGTATTTTTAGTTTATAAAGAAATTAAATAATATTATCAGTAATTGTAGTAACTATTAAAAAGAAGAGAGAAACGAGAAAAATTTAGTGTGTATGAATGTGATGCTGCACGTGTCATTATCATTTACCTTTTTATTATAGTAGAAAGATATCAAACATGCCTTATATAATTTATTCACTCCATGATGATGATAAAAACATACGTATATTTGTATATTTTTATCTTTTTCTCTATTATGTTTAATTTATATTTATTATACTTTTTATTTCTGAAATTTTAAACTATTTATTACGTCGTATACTTCTTAAGACAGGTCTAAATAATCTAGTAGACGGCTCAGTATGATGATCAGTTTGATTTTTAAATTGGTAGTTATTTTGTAATAATATTTCTTTAAATAAACATATCGAAGGTTTCTGAACTCTTGTTTGGCTTGTATAGGATTTGGATTCTCAACCGGATAAATCGAAGCCTGAGTCTTGTGTAGCTATAACTAAGCCAGCTAATGATGGATACAAATGGAGGAAGTACAGACAGAAACAAGTAAAGGCAAGTGAGCTTCCTCGTACCTACTACAAATGCGCGCGCACTAATTGCCTCGCAACCAAAAAAATCGGGCATTTTCTTGATGGTGATATTAGTGACATCATCTATAAAGGCCAGCATAACCATGAGCCGCCAACATTACATACAAAGGCCAAATATGATGTAACCATGTACAAACACACGAGTTTTGCAGAGAAACCAACAAATGCTCGTCAACAAGTTGACCATGTGATAGTACCGCATATGGTTGCAAGTGATGCAGTTAATCTAAAGAAAAGGTAAATTGTGTTTTTTTCAAGTTTTCTAGTATATAATATCATGTTAAAATTTTTTAATGTTTGATTGGGTGACTAGCCTGTTTTTAGCTTCTTTTGATAAGATTTTGTGATGGGATGCAGGAAGACAAACTTTGGATGCATGGACCGGGCTAACTCACCTCAAGTGATGGTCGGTGAGACAAAAGTTGTGGTGCAAACAAGAAGTGAAGTCGATATATTAGACGATGGATTCAAGTGGCCAAAATATGGGCAGAAAGTAGTGAAGGGAAATACTTATCCCAGGTTATGTATTTCATCTTTATTTGCTTTCACAAATAAATAAATAATAGTTAGAGCTTGTGATTTACGTTGAGTTCGGGTTAAATGGTTTCATGGTCAAACCTAAGGGGGTTTGTTGACCTCTAGTCACCGGAATTCATCAGAATTTTTCTTATAAAACTTAAGAATGTTTTGTAATTAAAACATGAGTTAAACTTTTGTTGTGACTTGGTAGAAAATTAAACTTTATAACAACCCCCACTAATAAGTTCTAGTTTTGCCAATGGTTGGAGTCAAGTAAACCAGAATGAACCTGACCGTATGATTTAAGAAGCTCATATAAAAGTTGTAACCTGCAGGAGTTACTACAAATGTGCATATGCGGGATGCAAGGTTCGAAAACATGTAGAGAGGGTTTATTTAGACCCGAATGATGTAGTAACTACATATGAAGGCAGGCATAAGCATGACATTCCCGTTCATGCAAAACCTTCAAATCACAATGATACAATCTTCAAAACCGAAAGAACCACTTTATTACAACCGAAAGAAGAGCAGATCCGATTCTAGTCCTAAGTTTAAAAGTTTAGCTTTGATTATGCACAAACAAAGTGCTAGGGTGATACGAACTCGAATATTATGATTACGAAGGAAAAGTACAAGGCTTTTGTGTGGTTTTCTATTATATTCTTGCAAATGGTATTGAAAATTGATACCAACTCTACATTGCTCTATACTAATGTGAATCTATATAATATAATAAATATATAAACAATAATATTTTCTTTATTGTTCACTAACAATCAATCACAATCATTTTATATAATACAAACAACACATTTACAAATATATAAGGAATAATATATTTGTATCTAGTAGCATTAAGAGCATTCAAAGTGGATTTCTTATATATTTGTGAACGTGTTGCTTATATTATATAAAGTGAGTGTGATTGATTGTAAGTGAAGGAAAAAAAAATATTGTTGTTCTTCTATTTATTTTGTAAGACAATGTTCACTTCTTATAATTTTTTTAATATTTTTGAAAGTGGTTGTGAGTGGAGGAAAGAAAAAAATTAATGGTAAATATATAAAAATATTATTTAATTGAAAACAAGAAATAAAAAATAATAGTTTTTATTATAATCTATTAACTATAATAAAAGAAAGTTTTTATATGACACGTGTCAACATATTAGGCATTTTTATTTTTATTTTCCCGCCTCTCTCTCCTAATTAATGATATTAGTATATATAGTAATAATATAATATATAATTTAAAACATTTCTAAATTTAAAAAAATAGATATCATAAAAATAAAAAACTAGATTTTTAATGAAGAACATACTTTAAAATTGTATAAGACAAGAAAAAATTCTTAAATACGAAGTATTTTAATACCATTTTTCTAAGTTTTATAAGATGATTAGTTTTTTTAAATAAAATTAAAAAAAGACTAGAATGTTTTAAAAAACAATTAAAAAAACACAATCTTATAAAATGATATTTTAAAATGATATTATTGTTGCTTTTTACTTAAAATACTTATATATACATAACTCAATCATATCTCATTTACAAATATTATTTATAATTTTTAAATTTTATTATAAATTATTTAATATTTTATTTATTCAACACGTGTATTACACGGGATACTATACTAGTTATAAGAATAAAGCTAAAAAACTTCTTGTGAATGCTCAAAGAGCCGGACTAAGGAGAAAGTTGCGGGTCATCTTAGATTAGGACTAAGTTATATAACGAGTCAAAATATGTCATTTAATCCAAGTTTTGATGTGGTTTACTTTTCAAAACACAATTTATACGAATATTGAAATGATAAGCCATAAGATAATATAAATAATAAGACTATTCACATCAATGACCTGATCTAATCCAACTATTTTTTAAATAATCTCTTTTTTTACATAACCCAATCAAACTCATGAATTTTTTACTCATATTCACAATCCAATCAACCCGTTTTTTATTGAATAAATATGATTTATGATTACTTTTACTATAATAAAAATAATATTTTTATTTTAAAACGAAGAAATATTTTTTAATATAGTAATAAAAAATATTTTATATTCATTAAACATACTTGATAAAAAAAAATTCACCAAATTTTAACCATAATTATTCATCATGGGAAAATTATTCCCATATATGCTTAATCAGATCTTTTTTAAAGTGTTATGAATTTCTCTATTGCAAAATAGCGCCCTATTGATCATTTAATTGGATATGTGTGTAATTTGTTCTATAGAGTATTGACAAGGTTTTTCAACATCTTTACTAGAGCTTCTTTGTTGCTAGTTTGAAGGCCTGTCATTTAAAATTCGGATGGATCATAATAATAAAGGTATGTTTCGCATTCATCCTCAACGATCATGCTTGTATAATTATACATGCAATCATAATTTTTCCATCATATCCTCATACCCCACAAGACATGGGTATCGAAGAAATGGAAAACAAGCTTGTAACATTTCAAATGCTCGTTCAACATAGTCTCTTATTGTTGAACAAACTTGTGTTTCTAAATTTGTGGAGAAGTTATGGATTTGACAAAGATGACCATGAAGGGCATATACCATTAGTGAGATAGTTTGCCATATTTTAATCTCGATCATTCACAAATTAACTAACATATGGTGCTGGACTTGACGATGCATCATTAAAAAGATCGATAGGGAACGTTAGTGCAATTGCACGAACCTGGTGTTTCAAAGAATGCATGTAATAACTCAAGGTTTTTTTCATAACTTCAAGTTCACTATCTCGAGTAAGTCTCAATGCACGAAGTTCTCAAGAAATTTTATTAGAAACCTTGTCTTTTTTCTTTTTTTATTCATATAATTTATAGGATGTTGAGTTGTTGAACCATCATTATTTGGTGTTTTTGGGTTCGGATGGTCTCTTTCTTCGGTACTACTTGATATATTTGTACTACCATCACTTTCCTAATTATCAACTTCACATCCAATACGAGAATGCGTATCATGATGCACCTGTACATTGATGTTTACACATAATTTCATTAAAGACAAATGAGTCACTAAATTTATTCCTAACTTACCCATTAATTTTATGAGCTTCACTCTCAATATTTTTTTGACTTATGTCAGTTCTTACTCGATGATGTACTTCTAGCACATGAAAACCTACTTTTGGGCATTATCGTTTCGTCTTTTAAAATGACTTTTAATTTGATCGTCATTCATCTTACCAAGCTATTTTGGATTTTTTTTTTCTAAGTTGCATCGTGCAATTCCTTTATTCATGACCACATTGATATTTTCTTTCTAGGTTTTTCCATAAGTGTTATCTTCACTGACCATAATATAGCGACAAAGTGACATCTTCAGTAACATCACATTTACAGGTTCATGATTGTTTTTCAAAAGTTTGTGGGGTCCGAAAACTTTTAGAGTTTTAGTGACAAGAACTTTACTTGGATTTGGGAAAAAAAAACAAAAAGGTTTCATGGTATTGAGCAGTAGATTAATCTATATATTCAAATAATAATAATTTGAAAAATGAAGAATCCATGGTTGAAAATATAAAACTAAAAGGACGAGATCGAGAGTATGGAGCGAATTAAATGAGTCAATATTTTCCAGTATTAAAGAGAAAATAATCACGAAATTTGGTAACTTTTATATTTTCTAAATCAGATAATGTTAGATTTTTTAGATAAAACGTTTTATATAAAAATTCTGATGAAACAATGGTACGGTGACACGTGAAAGATAAGATAAGTAAATAAATTTTCTTTATTTTTTATATTAAAAATAAATTTTTTTCAAACAACTTCGTTTTTAATAAATGACAAATTGGATTTTAATAATTCAAACTATTACCTATTGGCCGATAATAATTCATACTATTAATTTGGCCTGTAACACTCTCAACTTTCACTTTTATTACCAACAACCAATGATATAATTTTCAATTTTTCATGTTTGATTTGGACTCGATTCCAGTCGCAATAATGATTATGAACGAAATGAAGAAACATACAAGTTAAACTGAGCCTAAAATAAATACAAATCGAACGTAAAAAATTAAAAATTATGTCACCAGGACTGTTATTGGTAACAAAAATGAAAGTTAGGAGTGTTGTTGGCCAAATTAATAGTATGGATTATTATCGGATAATAGGTAATAGTTTGGATTATTAAAATCCAATTTGTCTTAATAAATTTATATCCAGATGTTAAAAAAAAACTAAATAAGACGACGTGTTTAGATTTTTAAAAAAATAAAGTATGACAAATCATTAAAGAAAAATCAAATTATGGTTAAAAGTAATTGTTGTGAAAACATAATTATAATTCAAAATACATGTGACTAATGGTGTTAATATATGGGCTATGGCATAGTGGAAGGGTCACAACCTAAGTTGATGCAACTACCAGGTTGAAGGGAATGTTTGATTCTTTCTTTTTTCTTTTTCTTATTAAAAATCCCACTACTCACAAAGAAGGGTTACCAATGTGGGTGGTCTAACGTATCATCCATGTCAAAATAGCGAAAGTCATCAATTCTCTATTTTAATAAGCGCTATAAATTTGTCACATGTCACTTTATTATACATGTTTTACCATGTATCGCATTCGTAGACCATACATGTTTTAAACACTCATTTCAAATCGGTGTAAGGAGATGGTGGTTAACAAAGATGGTGACAATTGTTTGGTGTCTACTATTTGCTTATAAGAAAGCAAATGATCTTCGATCAATTTTGTTAGCTTTGATTAACATATGAACAAAAGATGAAACTTTTAATTGATCATGGAGATTAAACTTCATAATAACTTTAATAACATTCAAATTGAAATAACCTTGTTGTGTTCTACCTGATCCCATTAATTAGCAAAGTATTGATGGAGTCTTAAAAGTTTTCGGATAATACCTTCTCACGCTTAGCAAAAAGAATATCAACAAGCTTGATAATGATTCAAAATTGAAAAGACCTTGTTTGATATCTTTATAACTGATGACTATTTGATAAACATTGATGGCCTATTGACATGATAAATAATGCTACAAGGATGACCCTAAAAACATACAAAAGAATTTGACCAAAATGTTGATGGGTCAACATGACCCATTGTTGACCCGAACAATTTGTTTGATTAGGCCTTTACGTTTACAATGCCCTAACCACCTATGTCCAACAGTACTCCCCAAGGCCCAAACCAGATTATCAAATCTTGAATCAAAGCGGCTAGACCTTTATAACAATGTAAACACAACCGAACATAAAAGTGCCAGCCACTGCACACAACCTAGTAACCAGGGATAGCAGCAAAATGGAACCCGTGTTCACCCCTCCATGAATAATATGCAATTCGGGTCTCGTAGAACCCTAAACAAAAAGACATCATCAGCAAGGCTAACAAAAAAAACAGATACAAATAAAAGTCAAAACTACAAATATAGCTACTCAAAAAGCCAAAATATGCAAATTAACCCACATGAAGATATAATTGATCATGCATAAAACTTGTATGAAAGTTCAATGCACGACAATTAATTGGTCCAACAAATAGCACATCATGCATGGGCACGGCGGGCAATAGGTCAAAAAGCCTAAAATCTTACGCAGTTGAAAGGATTGGATTCAGTTAACAATTTAACATGTCACCATCTTTTGTCTATTATCTATAGCATAAAGTAATAAACAACTAATATATTATATACAAGGGTAGTGTTATAGTAAAAAAGATGTTTAATCTAAAAAGCCTAAGAAGATTGTGGGCTTGACACGTGTCCTTCTATTGTTTTAAAAAGAAGGGCATTTTGGTCGTCGTATCAATTACGTCAACTCATTGCGTCTTACGTTCATTGTGTCAAATATCAGTTCATTGTGTCATATATTTTAAATCATTTGTTATATGTATTCATCATTGTGTTTTATGTTTTAGATAATTTTATGTTATTTTTGTTATTGTTTGTATAGATTATATAAACTTGTTATCTTTCATTGTGTTTTACAATTAGATGTACGCAATGATATACTTTCACAAATATATTTTTCAAAACTCAAAGTGTTAAAGATAACACAATGTGTTATTTTTATCATTATTTTTTAATAGATTATATAAACTTGTTGTTATCTATCATTATGTTTTACAATTATAAATACACAATGATGTTATTTCACCAAGTTATTTTTCAAAACTCATAATGTTCAAGATAGCACAATGACGATCAAAAAACACAATAAGACATTGTGTTATTTTGTCATTGTTTTTAATGTATTACATTAATTAGTTGTTAATTTATTATTGTGTTTTACATATTAGAGATGCACAATAATGTTATTCCATCATTGTATTTTTTTTAGTTCATCATTTTAAAAAAAACACAATAGTATTAAAAAAAATACAGTAATTAACAAAAAGACATAATGAACTGCACTAAGGACACAATGACGAGATATGAGCTTAAAAACGTAATTTTTTTTAATCTTTTTGTATAACAATACTGTACTCGTTTTAAAGATAAAAAACGCTCGTTTTTATGGTGTAATTTTTATAAAAAAAATAATGTTATACATAAAAGTCGTGAACATTTAAAAAAAAAAGGGGGAACTTGCAAAAAATCAACAAAAGTGACTATTACTAAAATACCTTTCTAACAATCTTTTTCCTACAATTTGATCTTAACTATTAATTAAAAAGATGGATGGTTGAGAATACTTCTTACACTTTTTAGTTTTAGAATCATTTCTATTTGAATCTTCCCCTATATACAAGCTGTCATTAGGATCCAATTTTCTTTTTACTAAATGCATGTTTGAGTTGTATTCTGTTATATACAAGCTGTCATTAATAAACAACTAACCTCCTATAAACGGGTCAATTTGAGTTGTATTCTACTACTAACTGTTCAAACAAATATGCTTACTTTACAATAATTATTAATTCAACAATAAAACTTTTGTAATCATATTTAGTTACTTAATACATATATTATCAGTAAAAATCAAAACAGAACAGACAGAAAGAAGTGTTAAAACATCACTACATGTTTAGACCCGTTTGCCCAATTCGACGCCTCAAATATAAGGATTATAACTACAAAATGAAGTGAATATAATTAACATACCCGGGAGGAAGGTGAGTGTCCCAAGTCCAAACAAGCCATATGCTTGGGATGTGTCTCCTTCCATGTGGCCTGTGAAGATGAATAATGAAAGGAGTAGGAGCACACATCCAAACAAGAGAAGAGAAAGTGCAAGCCCAATGGATTTCCATGGGACTTTATCCAGTGCTTCTGCTGACATGTCGAATCTAGGGTCAAATGTACTACTGTTGTCTTCATCTACGGCAAGACGAGTGTAATTAATGTTCCGTCTAGATGTCATATCTACTGATGCCAATTCTGAATTACAAAAAACTAGTTTCGATACACCACAAGCATCCAGTCCAAATACAAACTCACCTGCTTTCAACAAAAGTTGCACGACATGATGCATTTAAACATATCAATATACATAATCGCATATACCTATACATAAATAGAGGTCGTTCAACAGAAAGCCAATTTTAAGTAGAAACCTACGAGAACCACATAAACATTTGTACATGTTGCTTTAGTTGTGAAACATAACACATTAACACAGTTATATAACCGCATATCCAGTGCTATGTACAAGTGCTTTTGCGACTATCACGGTTTTCTACTTATGTTTGGTTCTATATTGGACGCATTACCCAACCTCTTCCGTTCCTATTTTTTGGTAAAAAGAAAGAGCAAAATAGACCCTTTCCTTTCGTATCTAGCTTCACGTACCCTCGAGGAAGTCCAAAATACATATACCATACATTAAGATACGCATATTACAGTTAATGAAAGACTAGTTTGATTAAAAACACAATCTCCAAAACAATAATTTCCCCCTGCACCCTAAATGGAAGAAGATATGGAATTTATGTTGGGTCAGGCCCCAACACGCACAAAAAATTAACATCTTACATAGGAAGAGAATGAATGTTTATAGCGTAAACTCGTTTCTGAAAGATTTTATTTAATCTCAAAGATTACATAAATAGTGAAAACAACCCTTGCACCAAAAGAAAAGGAAAATAACTTACCTAATAATGTGACTCAATAAACTAATAAAAGAATGTGACTAAAATAAATTCCTAGTGACTTGAGACATGTAAACAAAACCCAAGAACTTAGCTCCACGACCCTTTCTAACCCGTCAAGATTAAACCAACACTCTAGACTCGTTTTCACTAAAAATGTTATTGATTTGGGGTTGATTATTGCCAAATTACATTTCTAGTTTGCTTTTGATCTTGATAGTAGATTTAGGTTCACGTTTGCTTTTGGTTTCAAATTTCGTAAACATCAGGTTATGCAGTTTTGATGGTCAGATATTAACATGCAATTGCAAGCATTCTATTGCATCCAATTCACTTCTATTTTCTAACCTTTGGTAAGTTGTTTCCTTCACCTATTCAATGGTGATTTCAAAACTATGCCCAGATTCTTCAAACATTATAAACAACCCCCAATCATTCTAATCCTTTTGCAAAATCCACATTCTCAAACAAACAGCTAATCAATTCTATACTCGTCCACAACATCAAATAACATTTACAGACTAATCAACCAAAAAACTCAACAAAATCGATGAAGACATACTAAGAAGGCTAAAGCTCGATCGATAGAACAAGTTAATGAGAATTAGGTAAAATAACAAGGAATTGAAAGGTTACCTAGGGAATATCGACGATTGAGGAATGGAGAAGGAGAGAGATGAGTGGGCAATGGCGGTTTCAGCTGTTTAAATCTGTAAATCCGCATTCCATCGGTGGATCTAACACTTTGTTAATTTTCTTCTTCTTCTTCAACAATGACGTAACAATGGCATCGCTTCCCCCCTTCCTCACTGGACGAAACGAAACGAAACGAAACGAAAAGAAACGAATCGGTTGGTTTTCTTTGATTATACTTGTTTTGTATTTTTTGGATTTTGATAACCACAATTAGCGAGTGGTTAACAACCTAACTCCCTATAAATATTTTTAAATTATGATTATTATTTTTTTAAACATTTAAGTGCGTCTCTAACTATTAAACTTTTTTTATTTTTTATTATCATTATTATTTTTTTTGAACGGCGAAATATTTTATTATAAAAGGAGGCTAGCAAGAAATTAAAAACCCCGAAAAAAACAAGAGAAAATACAAGATAGTCTCCAAGAATAACACAACCATACTACCAATGACAGTGACTAATTACCAAAGAATCGCCTAACAAAAGTTTCACCTATGTTTTCATCCTATTCTTAATCCATATGGTTCCAAAAATTTTGATGCTAGCAATTATATCTGTGGGGAGGTCCTCCTATGGTTGAAAATACTATCATTTCTTGCCCTCCAAATGCTCCAGCAGGCAACCAGAATGACAGCTTGAACAAGAGTTCTTTTCTGATCGTCACTATGAACAGCCATGTGCAGCTTCAAAAGGTCTTTGAAAGAGAATGAGAAGATGTGTGGGATATTACACCATTGGCTAATGTTTGCCCATATGATGTTAGCAACAACACAAGACACAAATAGGTGATCGACAGATTCATTTGACTCGCCACATAATACGCAGAGTCGGGAGTTCACACCAATGTTTCTTCGTAACAGGGAATCTATGGTAGGAATTTTGTTCATTTCCGCACGCCAGCAAAGAATATTAACTTTCTTTGGCACCCACCCACTCCAGGGAAATTTGTAAAATTCATTTTGATGAGCTGCTGTGGATAGAATAGCTTTAACCATTTTGACCGAAAAAAAAACCATCAGATGTGCCTTCCCACTTCCAGACGTAATTTTCAAGAGACATAGACACAGTGTTGAGCAACCCCATTAAACTTTGTAATTCCAAAACCTCTGTAAAACTGGTCGGGTCCTTCTTCCATCTCCAAGACCACTCAATTGAGCCATTGACGACCTTATACCCATCACTGACCCACATCCATTTTGTCTTTTCAAGTGCGAATAGCGAGGGGAACCGAAGACAAAGCGGGATATTCCCCACCCATTTGTCTAACCAGAATAGGATAGTGTCACCTTTCCCAACATTCCCGGAAATAAGGTTTCTACTATCTATATTAACTTGGAGAAGATCCAATTGTATTTTAAAAACATTCTTCCAAACCCCCGGGAGAGTTACTTTAGACGGGATTGAGGTCCAAGATCTAGAATTTTGATGCAAAGCCCAAATGACGTTCCACCATAGTTTATGTTTCTCTATTTTAAACCGCCACCACCATCGACTTAACATGGCTATATTAGAGTTTCTTAGGGTAGTGATTCCTAGACCACCTTTATCCTTAGGGCTAGTAATCCTCTCCCAAGACACCCAATTAATCTTTAATTTTCCATGAGTACCGCCCCATAAAAATGATCGCCTCAACTTATCCAATGAATCCAAGACTTTCTTTGGTGCCCTATACAATGAAAAATAATAGAAAGGCAATGAATCTAAGACTGAGTTGATTAGAGTGACGCGACCGCCCATTGAAAGAGTTTTAGCCTTCCATTGTGTCAAACGAGATTGGAATACATCCACCACCGGCTGCCAATTTATAGCTTTGTTCATATTTGCACCAACCTGCAAACCAAGGTAAGGGAATGGAAAAGAGCCAACTTTACAGCTTAGTAAGGAAGCCATGGATTGTAGCAAGGACTCATCAATACCCACCCCATGCAAGCTGCTTTTAAGAAGGTTTACTTTAAGGCCAGAGACAAGAAAAAAACCTCTTAATATCCTGCGTAAATTCATGACATTGGATAACGACCATTCTCCAAGAAATATAACATCATCTGCATAGATGAGATGGGATAAAACTGGCCCTTGATTTGGCGTGGGGATTCCTCTATAAATACCAAGTGAGCAGGCCCGCTTGATGGTGCACGAGAGAGCATCCATGGCTATGATAAAGAGGTAGGGGGAGAGCGGATCACCTTGACGAAGACCCCTGTAACACTGGAATTCTGAAGTTGGGCTCCCATTAATTAAAACCGAAGCTCGACTTGATGTTAAGATAGCCGAGATCCAAGCACGCCATTTTTGTGGAAATCCCATCTGTTCCAATATCGAGTCCAGGAAAGGCCAATTCAACGAATCAAAAGCTTTTTCAATATCAATTTTAAAAAACATGGCACTCCCCTTCTAAACTTTTTTTTATTTACAAACCTTTATATATTTGTTATATAAATATAAATATATTTCAACTAGTGCGTCTCTAACCATATAAGTATTTTCAAATCATGTTTTAATTGATTTTAACTTTAACAATCATTGATGTTAGTTTTTCAATCATAATCACCGTATGAAATGAGATTGTAAACTTTTGTTTGCTTGGGGATGATTCTTCAAAGAAGAAGTCTAAGATGGGGAACAATTAAAAGATACATGTTAATATTGATGGATTAAGAAAGACAATAATCTACCAAGGAATATTTGAACTATTGGAAATTTTCAAGAAATAGTTGATGGTAAAACACTATTCATTTTCTCATATTTTATTATAAAGTAAGTATAATAGAGTATGTTTTTTAATCAATGTTTTGACGTAACTTTTAATCGAAACATAAACACACATGTCATCAAATACTTTATAGGTTTGGTTTTTATATTAAATGTCACAACTTATCATTTTTGTTTCATTCATTGTGACGCTCTTTGGTTTATCTACGCCTAAACATAAATTATATTTTAAATTGTACATTACAACTTTGTCGTGACATCAACACCAACACCGTAACACACACATATATGTCTACTAGTTTTATATTATTTTTAAAGGTCTACTTAACACATTAAAGTATAACTAGTACTAAGCCGCCGGGTTGCCAAGGGGGCGTAAAATTATGAAAAAACCATGTCGAAACGTTGTCGTAAATTCACGCAGTAAATGTAAGAAAAACGAAACACAGACGTTATTGAATACATTTGAAACTTTATATAAAAAACGAAATCGTCACAAGCTCGTGCATTGCATCAAGACTATCGTCGTGAAAAAATTAAAAAATATTATATTTAGCCGAAGTCGGTTTCGTTTAAAATCTATTCGAAAATGTAATAAGTACTTGAAATTTAATAATTTAAAAGTTACAAAAAGTTATATCTAAAATTATAATATTACAATACTATGTATTGGAAAAGGACAAAAGGAAAAGATAAATAATATCCCTAAAGTTTAACAAAATTACTTGTTTATCATAGAAAACTATCCATTAAAAGATTGTACTATATGCTTAAGTCATTCTTATTTTGCTTTTTAAAGTATAAATAAATATATTTCAAAAATTATTTCCAACACCGTTTTAATACATAAACACTAAAATAATCATACAAAACTATAAATGGACCCCTATGACCTATTTAATAATATTATTTATTAGTTCCAAATATCTTGGTGACGCAATAATATAATATAAAATAATGGGAATATTATATCATAATGGAAGGTCCATTTCGAGTGAAAAAGAGAAACTGAATCTCTCCAATTATTCCCGTTTGCCCATTCACGAAGGTTTCCTTCGTCATCCCCCTTTCAAACCCTTGTTGCACACAAGGTATGTATGTATGCATGCGAATCCCCATCACTTTTCATCTCTACACATGTCTCTATTTCTATCTCACTTTCTCTAATCAATTGCATTCCAATCATCTATGCGATTGATTTCACATTTGCAGTCACCACTACTGACCATCATCACAAAACGGAAACCTTAGGGTTAATCCAGCTTCTAATTCTTGTTACTCGGTTAGTTTCTGAGTTTTTTGATGTGATTCTGTTGTTTTTGCGTGTTTGAATGTGTAATTTTGTTGGTGTTTGTGTGTTTCGTTTTGGGATTGTTGATTTTTTTGATGATGGGATTTGGATCTTCGGGATTTGGGGGTTTTGGTGGGTTCGATCGTTCAGGTTTGAGATTTGTGTTGATTTTCTTGCGAGATTCCTTCGCGTGATGGCTTGTGTAAAGTTGTGTTTTTGATTTTAGGTTTGGGGTTTTATCACTGGATACGTGTAAGCAATTTTTGTATTACTTGAAAGGTTAGGGAAATTAGTAGGTTTTGGAAAGAGTTTTTTTTTTTTTTTTTTTAAATCTGTACCTTACAGTATGCTACTAAGAACAATTAGTGATGATGATGTTCTTGGTATGCTAATTTTTAATCAATGAGATGTGCTTTGATGTTAACTGAACCTAATTACAATTATTGTTTTCATGACTAACACCCTTCTTTTTGGACCAATTGTTGACCCTACACGGCACTTGGTTTTCATGGTTTGGTTATGTTGCTCACGAGGCACTTGGTATCAATATGTGGTACATGTAAGCAAAGTTGTTTCAAATTTCCTGATTTGTTAAGTGCCAATCAGTGAGATGTACACTTGTGTTAAGTGAACCTAAATCTTATTATTGTTTTCTATGATTAAAGTGCATCTTTTTGAACACGGCACTTAGTTTTCACCGTTTGATTATGTTGTTAACGAGATATGCAATTTGCATATATGCTATTTCAAGAAAATCATGGTCTATATTCATTGATGACCTTTTTAGATGTTAATTACCTTTTTCTGATGGCACACGAATTGAAGTTGTATCTTATCACTAAGTTCGGATATTACGTAGCAAATATAACAAGTATGTTATTTCCTATTTTATTTTAATTAATCTTTGACTCATCAATGGTCTGATCACTCGCGTTTTCCTGCCAAATAACTTTAATGATGCGTGTTTCACGTTACTCTGGGTCAAAATATATAGCTCTTGTTTTCTTGATTATTATGTGCGGCATAGATCTTACTTAAACACAAGACTTTTTTCTGTCATGATTCACATATTGGAGTACTCCTGTCGTCCTATTAAATAATTTCGTTTGAGGGATTGTCTCATATTAGTTGCACATTTGTGTTATCTTCTTTTTTCCTTTTTGACCAATTAAGCTGAAGTTAAAAGGTTGCCCCCTATCATCTTTTCAGTGTACTGATGGTATAGGCTAGGGTTCACATTTTGTCATTACTTAAAGGTATTTTAGACATTAAACAATTAATCTGGAAGCTTTCTGCGGTTCGTTTTAGTCAGTTATATATTGATGATGTTTTTTCTAACCACTTGATTTTTCAACCTCCTTTTCAGGATAAGATATGGAGGGATCAGGACACCATGGGAGTAGTGTGGACATGTTTTTAAGGAACTACAAGCTTGGGAAAACGCTTGGTATTGGCTCGTTTGGAAAGGTGAAAATTGCAGAGCATGCTTTGACAGGTCACAAAGTTGCCATAAAGATTCTTAATCGTCGCAAGATAAAAAACATGGACATGGAAGAAAAAGGTAGAAACCTCATAAGAACAATAAAGTTCACTGCTTTATGATTTGTTTTCACATAAACAAGATTTTGAAATGGATTGTTCAAATCAGGTCAAAGTTCCAACTTTTATAGTGCAATGTATTTGTTTCACATCAAATAATTTGTGTCTTTGTTGATATGAATCATCTTCACTTATCAATGTGCATGCTAAGTTTGGGTAGAGGTGGTTGCTAAGACCCATATACTTACCAATGGATCAATTCGTCTTAGGCTTTAGCTACAAGTGAAACAAGTCAAACAAACTGAAAGTCCCCTAAAGTGTATTTGAATGCTTCAAACCCCTTAAATTGTTTTATTTCAAAAGATTAGATTATTATTGTAATAGCATAGTTGTAATCATAGTTAGTGCATTAGCTTTTTATTGACTAGGACAAGAAAAACGTTTGCCACACCCTGTTCTTACTCACTCAATCTCATGAAAGCTGGTTTTGTGAAAATTCATGATTTCTTGGACGTAAATCATTATCATTTATTCTTTTTTTTTTTGCAGTTAGAAGAGAGATCAAAATATTAAGACTGTTTATGCATCCACATATTATCCGGCTCTATGAGGTTATAGAGACACCGTCTGATATTTATGTTGTTATGGAATACGTGAAGTCTGGTGAGCTGTTTGATTACATTGTGGAGAAAGGTAGGTTGCAGGAGGATGAGGGTCGTAATTTCTTTCAGCAGGTGATTGTTTGATTATGTTCCTATCATGTGTTTAATTTGCTGGAATTTACTAAATAACATTTTAACTGGATCAGATAATATCTGGTGTGGAGTACTGCCACAGGAACATGGTGGTTCACAGAGATCTTAAACCTGAGAACCTGCTGTTAGATTCCAAGTGCAATGTCAAAATTGCTGACTTTGGTCTAAGCAATATTATGCGTGATGGTCACTTTCTGAAAACAAGCTGTGGGAGTCCAAACTATGCAGCCCCAGAGGTATGGATATATGATGGGTTTTAATAATCATTACACTTTTGAATGTATTTGATTATATGTTAGTCTTCTGTTTGTTTTAGGTTATATCTGGAAAACTGTATGCTGGACCCGAGGTTGATGTCTGGAGCTGTGGTGTTATCTTGTATGCTCTTCTCTGTGGTACCCTTCCTTTTGATGATGAAAATATTCCTAACCTCTTCAAGAAAATTAAGGTGCATTAAATTTTAGTTTTTTATATGAGGACTCTTAATTAGTCATTCAAATTGTGGAAATAGTTGCTATCAGTTATTTACAAAATATGTTTGTTTGTTGTTCAGGGTGGAATATACACACTTCCGAGCCACTTATCGCCTGGAGCAAGAGATCTGATCCCAAGAATGCTCGTAGTTGACCCCATGAAACGTATAACTATTCCTGAAATTCGTATGCACCCCTGGTTTCAGGCTCATCTTCCCTGCTATTTGGCTGTTCCTCCACCAGATTCTATGCAGCAAGCAAAAAAGGCACGGTGATCGGTGATCCTTTGACTTATTTACGGACTCTTATAATTTGCAGCCTTTGGGTGATTACAGTGATTTTATTTTGACAGACTGATGAAGATATTCTTTTAGAGGTGGTTAAAATGGGGTTTGACAGGGACACCCTCATTGAGTCGCTTCGCAACCGAGTGCAAAATGAGGTAATTTTTTTTTCTTTTTTTGAAGTATGTTAACAGATAATGAAAATATTACATTGTTTCTAATTCTAGCATATTCTGCAGGGTACTGTGGCGTATTACTTGCTATTGGACAACAGATTTCGTAACTCAAGTGGCTATTTGGGAGCTGAATTCCAGAAACCTATGGTTAGATTATTTTTCTGATTGTTGAATACTTCATTAGGAATGATTATTAGAAGTAATCACTTTTTCTGGTTTTGTTTGAATATATAGAATCTGATTATCTGATGTTTAGGGTCAAATAATCACTTTTGGTTAAATCAATTTCATTTTAACTGCAACAAAACTTACTAAATAAAATAATCTAACTACTCATTCTTTTAACCTAATTTGAAAATTGAAAGACTTTACTCCCATCTCACAAGACATTTCTTTTTTTCCACAAGAATATTGTTTTTGTTATTTATTGTAATCTGTTTCCTAAAAATCAGAATTAACTGATTATCTGATTGTTACAACTTCAAACATACCCAAATACCATCTCTTACAGCTGATTCTGATGTTTTAAAATTACACGAACTCTTTCTAAACCCACGTCCAAACATCCCCTTAAACATTTATATCCATTATCTTTGTTTTTTACTGGTTTGCGGTTATAGGATGGATTTAACCGAAACGAGGCTGCTGCTTTAATAATGCCACAACGCACAACTACATATATGGATTATCAAGGAATAAATATCAGAAGCCAAGTTGAGAGGAAATGGGCTCTTGGGCTTCAGGTTAGGTCTCCCTCAAATAAGTAAACAATAGCATATATGAGTAAAACGAAAGATTATAATAATTTATCAAATCATTTGTGATGGTTTGTCAACAGTCTAGAGCACATCCTCGTGAGATAATGACAGAAGTTCTTAAAGCTTTGCAAGAACTGAATGTGTGCTGGAAAAAGATAGGCCACTACAACATGAAATGTAGGTGGGTCCCTGGCATGATGAACAACAATTCTATGCAAAGCAATCATTACTTTGGAGATGAGTTGACCATTGTAGAGACCGACAGTGCTTCGAACTCCCCCAATGTGGTCAAATTTGAAGTCCAGGTAACAACTATTCTCGAACCTATGTTTGCATATTTTCAATCATATGTTTAAGTTTCTTGCAAACGGTTCACGAATACATTGCAAGTCTATAATAGATGAAGTTCATCTTCCCTATTTGAATGAGTTGAAAGTTGACCAGAGTCTATTTTGAAAACATGCAACTATACAAACAAACTAACAACCTTACCTAGTAAAATTCCATACATAGCAAAAAGCTATTGGTAGTATAATAGTATCTAGGTAGAGGGATGAGGGCAAACCTTTCCATTATCATAGGATGAATGGATGATAGAGAGGCTGCTCCCAGTGCCCCCCCCCCCCCCAAGCCCAGAAAACTTTGTTCAAAGATTATGATTTTTGTAATATCATTCTTTTTGTAATCATAACACCTTTATTACCTATAAACAGTTTTAAAACTGGACAACAAAGTGTTAATAGGCCAACGCAACCTGACCTGGCACATTCTGTCCTGTACTAAAAACAACCTGTTCCAACCCAAACCTGTTTTGTTAATTTGATCCTTTACATAACCCACCACCTCCATGCACACTTGCCTGTCAATTCATTTGGCTAATTGCCTAATCTAATATGATAATATAACCGAAACATTTTGTTGCAGTTGTACAAGACCCGGGAGGACAAGTATCTGCTTGATCTACAGAGGATTCAGGGTCCTCAATTTCTGTTTCTAGATCTTTGTGCCGCGTTTCTTGCTCAGCTTCGCGTTCTCTAATCAAATCATAATATAGCCCTCTAATACAAATATCAGCTTTCTCCTTGGATCCGCTTTGGACCGCTTGTGACGAAAAGCTAGGCTGTTGTAAATACCAGTTCTTGTTTCAATTTTTACGCTATTATGAACGAGCGTCACCTCAGTTTCCATTCGTAGGCGGCTGTTGTGAGCCAATCTTTTTGCCGACTCACTACGAGTCTGGGCCCCGCCTCACTTTTTTAAAATAGCTACCTTACTTTGGGACTAACTTGATTATGCATGATGTTGTCTATGTACAATGATGCTAGCTGTATGTGAGCTCCTTTGCTCTCCCTGTGAAAATGTGGATGATTTAGACCTATGCATCTTATTAATGTTGTTTCATACTTTTGTCTACTATAATATGCTTAATTTTCCTATGCTTCACTTGTTATATTTGCGGTTTTTAGAACTTTGCCTACTAGTGAATATGGATCGGTTTGGTATGGTTTTACCATAAATCTGATTTTAGGTGTTAAACCAAATTGGCATCGTTCCTTAACCACTAGATTGGCTATCCAAAACACATGAAACTAGCTACCCATTGCTGGCAAGTGTGTTTTCTATTTGTTTTCGTAACAAAAATGTTCAAAGATTAACCTATAAACGAAAGAAATGCACGTATTTGGTTCCTAAGTATTACTAATTACACCTTTAGTATTATCCAAGTCAAGCTGAATCCGATGGACTCCATGATAAGAAACAAATGATTTCAACTCAAAGAGTCATTACCATATCGGTTTGCAATATAAAATTATTGCAAAGATTTTGGCTAAAAAGCTTTCATGTGTTATTGATTCACTCATTAGTCCTGAATGGTTGGTGTTTATCAAAAAGCGTCAAATTCTTGATTGGCCTCTTATGCTTAACAAGATCATGGATTGGTAACAAAAAAGAAGTTATTACTTTGTAAAATTGATTTCGCGAAGCGTATGACTCCTCGAGTTGGAATTATATCTGATTTCTCTCATGGAATCAATGTGGATTCGGCTTGATTTGGATTGAATGGATTACGGTGTGTTTTTATTTGGCTAGTGTTTTCGTCCTTGTAAATGGTAGCTCTATGTCTCAATTCTGGTTAGAAAGAGGCTTACGGTAGGTGGGGTGATCCCATGGCCTTCTTTCTTTTCATACTGGCAATAAAAGGTCTTCATGTAACGTTTTTGAGATTTAAGAAGCTGAGTTGTTTCATGGTGCTCATGTTGGGAATTTTTCTATTTCTCACTTGGTAAGATGATAATATGAAGAACATTGTTGGCGCGCTTAATTGCTTCTAATTAACATCGGCTTTGAAGATCATTCTTCATAAGTCTAGCCTTTTTGGTGTAGGAGTGTACTTTTATTTGGTTGAGTCTCTTGGGATGTTATCTAGTTGTAAACCGAAAAAAAATTACCTTTTACTTATCTTGATATCCCTATACGTTCCGACATGACAAGAGCGGATGATTGGAATCGTAATTTCAGAGAATGTCATCTATCTGAAAGGCCAAGATGCTCTTTAGTGGAGGTAGGTCTACGAATTTAAGTGCGTAGTTTAAAGTAAAATCTTTTTGATATTAGTTACACGAGTCGTGTTTGGATTACATGAATTTAAATGTGTGTAGGTAAAGTTAATCTTTTTGACATGACTAAAAATATGAGTCGTGTTGAAATTGTACAATTCAACTCCTCTATTTGCCAACCCGACACTATTACCAGTGGTGGGACCATAAAATTTTCTATTGGGGTCACTTTTTTTTGATGCTAGGATTTCTATCAACTCGAAGTTATAATTTTCGGTCGGGTCGGTTTTTTTACACTTAAGTTCCAATCAACTGCTAAAATCACTAAACGCGTGTTTGGTTCATAAAATGTTTAAAGTTAATTTCCATTACGAAACCTATCACGACAAACTTGTAGGTCAAAAAAATCAAAACAAATAAAACTTGTCGAGGACTTTTTTTTGTTAAAATTAAAATAATTCACTAAACTAGAAATCTTTAACAAAACTAAAACTTATTCACTAAATTAAAAGCCTCTTAGAATAAGAATATTAGAACCACGAAACCCTCCACTTAACTAAAAACTATCTATTTAATTCTAGACCTTCAAATCAATGGATAATAAGTACATAACCTTTTGATCAACATCTTCAAATCAAATATCACAAAATCAAGTTATAAACTTACAAGGAAAATCAAGTATAGAAAGAAGTAACTATGTTGTGAACCGCTTGAAGAAAAAAAGTATGAAATAAATGTTCAAGGATTCGATTTCGAGACTTGGAGCAAGTTCATACCCGTGTGTAAGGAGTGGAAACCAGTAAACCAAGCTCATTTCTTATGTGTTAGTTTAGAATTAATAATACTAATGGGTTCCCGACTTCCCTCCGAAAAAACTATGGGTCCACTTTGGTATTACAATGTGCACTATTGATTCAAAATTCAATAGGGTTGATTGGTCCCGTATCAGGAAAAGTAGTTCCGCCCTGACTATTAAGGGTGCTAAAAATATCTGTATCCATAACTGAATCTGAAATATCCAAAATTTCGGATTCGGAGAGTGTTTTTGAGGGTTTTCAGATATTCGGATATTCGAATTATCCAAAATAATTTTATAAAAATTGTTTAATAATAAATATTGAATTATCGGTTATTTTCGGTTATTTCGGATATTTTTATAAAAACTTCGGATATTCGAAATTTTTTTAATAAAAGATATTAAATTTTTATAAAATTTATTAAAAAATACATCTTTTTTATAATTCATTTCAAATATCCAATTCGAATTTGGAGTAAATCTTGATGGGTCAGGGTACGGGTCACAGATCTAGTATATGAGTCATGTTTTGTTTAGAGTATGCAATAAGTTTTTAATTAGAATTAGTCTTAGTACTTAACACTTAGCAAGTGATGGACATATCTTAGGTTTAGTGTAGTAGTCTTAGGTGCAGTTTGTTTTTTAAGAGGTAAAATGTCTGTAGTGTGCGGACCACATCTGCAGACATCTGTGAAAGAAGATGTGGAGCAAACCTCTGCAGTCTGCAAGAAAAAGAGTTTGTTTTTTAACGTCTGTAGATTGTTAAAATAAACTAGTGGTGGTGTACGGACAATGGCGGTGGTGGACGATGGCGCTGGATATGATGGTGGCGGTGGCGGACGGTGGGCGGTGGCTAACGGTTGGCGGTGGCGAACGGTTGGCGGTGGCGGACGGTGGGCGGTGGCGAACGGTGGTGGTAGTGGCGGACAGTGGTGGTGGTGGTGGACAGTGGGTGTTGGTGGGTGGTGGTGTTTAAGAAGAGTTCCACAGACCTTAGAAGTGACTGGACCAGCGAAATCAACTGGAATACTTTCACCAAAGGGCTCAGATGGTCTTTGGGACCAAACTTGGTTACATGTAAAAGCCGTTGCACCTTCAGTGCAGTCGGAGGTGTTTCCCGATGATGAACCACAGACCGCAGCTGCCGGTGTGGTTCCTGAGGTTAACCCATTGGTTACATGAGGTGGGTCTGATCTGAAGTTGGTTGTAGTTTGTGAGTTTCAATTCAAATTTTGATGGAGAGAATGAGAAAAGAGTTATAGTTGAGCTGGTTTTCATATAATTGTTTACTTTTAGCAGTTTGTGTAATAGTCTGATTTTCACGTGTTGACTTTTGACCCATCAAAAAGGATATATATACTATATAGTCTCCTCAAAACATCTAATTGTCATACCCATTTTTATTCACTCCTTTACAGTGGCAAAACCTTCTAATTACCAATGTAAAATTTATGCAACCCGTTACAATGCATCACAAATACTTTAGAAATTAGTTGTTATATTTAACAGAAATTGAAATTAAATTGCACATTGCCAATTATGTTTCACATGCAAAAGAGTTAAATGTTTGTTACATTGACATGACTCGGAACGTAAGAACAAGATACGAGAGCATATAGAATGTAATTTCTTTCAACTATGAACATACAGGTGATCTAAACAACAATGGACTTCAAACGGAGGTGATGACATCTAGAAACACACTAGAACCTTTGTGGTTTACCTTGCAACTATTACCAACGCCATTTGTTCAGTTTCTTAAGCTGCGTTCCCAAGTTTAATAAATGAAAGAAAAGAAAAAAAAATAACAGTAAGGATTATTTTTTTTGGATATTATATAAACAAAGCAGTTTAGTACGAATGAGATGCTTAAACATAATATAATAAACTACACTTGATAGGTTCCAACCAGCATCATTAATAATATGCTAATCCTTAGTGTATAAACAATTTATGAAACTATACAGAAACACTAGCAACAAAGGGGATGTAGCTCAAATGGTAGAGCGCTCGCTTTGCATGCGAGAGGCACGGGGTTCGATCCCCCGCATCTCCAAATGTTTTATTTTTGGCTTTTTTATTCATCGGTTTATTTTTTTCACTTAAACTTTTTACGTTATTCAAACAACGATTTAAAGCTTGGAACGGGCCATGCAACCTGTTACCGATTTCTTTTTGCCGTTTACGTATATGTATCATATTCGTTAATCATTTTTTTAAAGTTATTGTAGAAAAGTTTAATAATCTAATAAAACACTCCCAAAAAAAGATTTCAAACAGTCAAACTTGAGTCTTACCAACCCTACCAACTCAACATACTTTATTTGACATTTTTAAAAATTGGATTAGGTTTCCACAAGTAACTTACATTAAAACCGACTAAAATGAACGATGAACCCATTTTTGTTACAAAAAAACCACCATAGTAACGCACTTGAACGACTCATGGTTAATTTGATTTCACAACGACCTAGACAGTAACATCGCCTTCAATAATTAAACTTTGCCTTTTTATTTCATGATTGTTTCTATTAGAAAACATAGATTAGAACCATGCATAACATTATAAAATCAAGAGATAAGCGGAAAAGAGTAACCGAAGTGCCATTCTTTGTGCCAATGAAGGCCTTTCTAGGATCGAGTCAATAAAACCATGCATCAAAAAGTGTTCGAATACGTATTGATCCACTAGTTCTCTATATCATGTTACATGTAGTTGTAGGTAACTCATTGCTTGAAACACCTACATTGTTTATTGTCAGAAACATAGATTTAACATCAAGAAATCAAAGAATTTCAAAGCAAATCACAAAATAGAAAAGAAACATAACAGAATCTGAATCTGAATCAGAAATGCAACATACTCAGATCAACATTGTGAAGATCTGAAGACAAAATACAGAATCAGAAAAAAAACAGACTCAAAGAATTGACACTGATCTAAACCCTAAAATATGAACATAAAGGATTTGTGATGAAGGTTGGGTGAAACCCTAAACATATGCGAAGAAGATAGAAGACGATCATAAGATGATGAAGGCTGGTGCTGATTCACTCCATAAAGGTTGAAACTCATCAGATATGTGTATTTTTCCCAACCCTCTTTCAATAGTATACAACCCATTATATATAAGTTCATCAAGCTCAATCCAATCTAAGCCCAATCCAATCCAAGCCCAGCAAGCAACAACTCCAGCTCATTAAGCCCAAAGATATGTGCATAAAAATAAAAACACAAACAAGGTTAAACACTTTCTAAAAAAATATATGATTAATCTTAAGAAAAACACAATAAAGTAAATTAATCAACAACACAATGCAATTTGTTTGACAATGAATTGCTCATTGACATTTTATATTTTCAACATTTATCAAATTTGATCGATGTTCAAACAGAATGTTTTTAGTATGTGTATGCAAAAACTACGCCCTGAAAAGTCTAGTAGGCACTCTAAATAAACATATGATGCACCTCAATTGTTGTCGTAGTTTATAAATGTAACCCCTCTTGTTGTTTTTAACCCTTCACGGTAACTATTTTATTAAAGTTACAAACATTTAAATCAACTTTGATCATCATTATCTATTAATCAGTGTTAGATGACCATTCTTAGTTCATCGTATTTAACATTTATGAATAAAGATCGTCCTTTGTAAGTTGTTTTTTACTGACTAGTGCCTACAGTCACCAATGCCGAAACTAACTAGAAAACGATCATCTTTCACCAAAGTTGTATCTTACTTATAAATAAGTATAAAGTGACATATATGATATATCCTTAAGTTGATCCAACATAACTCACAAACCTTCACAAACCTTCGATCCTACTTTTAAATCTGTATATTTTGTTTATCGTAGGACTTGAACGCTCAATAACATGGAAAGAGACATAATTTATTCACACATTGCTACTGCTAGCCGACACACATGCCTTGGGTGAACGCAACCAAACTACAAGTCGAAGATATAGAATTAAAATGTAATGCTACACCAATGTTCTAGAAACTAATGAAGCATTCGTTGTCGTCGCTTTCATAACCATTTGATTCTTGTATAAAAGGATAGATGACGTTGTTATGCATTTTGTTCACTGATATTAATATAAATTTGGGGAAATCATAAGCATCATTGGGGATGTAGCTTAAATGGTAGAGCGCTCGCTTTGCATGCGAGAGGCACGGGGTTCGATCCCCCGCATCTCCACTTAATGTTATTTTTTTGTCATATTCGTGACGTTGAACAACATGATAATAACTATGAGTAGTTGAAGATACAGGAGTGGAGCTCTGTTTTCGAACACATAAATTATTATGAGCATGGGCGCATGGCCGCATCTGAGATTGTGCTGGGTGAGCGACCGCAAAGCATCTAAACTCTCTGATGGCTCAAAATTTTTAGGTCGTCTAGGACCTTAGGTACCGGGTGTCAATTAATATATTAAAGAAATATAATCTTATTAGTATTTATATGTTCTTGGGGGCAAAACAAATTAATAACATTTTAAAACCAAATAACCTGTTCTAGATGGAGATCGGTTAACCCAATCAAGTATAAATAATTAGTAATCTTATTTTTCTTTAGGTTTGTACTTGGTGATTTAACTCAATTGGTTCATAATAATTTTTTTGTTTTGTTTATGGTTATAATATATATGTATTCTTATTGAATTC
The DNA here is from genome assembly GCA_025506415.1 of Flaveria robusta. Lineage (NCBI taxonomy): Eukaryota > Viridiplantae > Streptophyta > Magnoliopsida > Asterales > Asteraceae > Flaveria > Flaveria robusta. Next base: position 15,815,566 of record CM046469.1, on the reverse strand, counting down.
TGTTTATATAAATAAATAAGTTCCCATTTTAGAAGGCTTATTTTTGTCTTGTCGCATCAGACTTTCGAAATCCACCCTTGCTTATAAGTATTTATATGATCATTTTTTACAAAAGAATTTATAATCATTCTGTATCTATATAAACATAAAATACATTTCAAGGGTGGGTTTGTTATTTTAGTGTTTTATTTTTGTCATTTTATGATGGTTGACCATATAGTTTCATGGGATAGATATATTTCTAGGTGCAATGTACATCCATAATAATGTGCAACTGTGCAGGGATTTTTTTAGTCTGTTATCACTTATCTCCATCCTTTTATGATGGTTGACCATACCTGTGTCATGGGATTGACATATTTCTAGGTGTTTCTATTGAAACAAATTACATGTTTATATATGTAACAAAATTCTAACATTAGTATTTAACTTTAATAGGCTTAATCTAGGTTTATAATATGTTTTTGTAGGCAATTTGAACCTGAAGAAGATGAATATTCAATCTGAAACAAAAATTGATAAACATGAAGTCAAACTTTCAATGAAGATGTCAACATATTGAGAGCCTCTCAATGAGAGGGTGATGGTTCATTAAGAACCCGGTGCAGATGAAAAGACAAAACTGATATTCTCATAGTAGACAATGGAGATATAAAAAGCCTGATGTTTAGACTGTTAGTGTAATAAAAAAAACTATCGGATTGAAACCGTAATTTTCGTCAAAATACACAAACTAAAAGTGTAAATTACTCTAAAATAAAAGATAGAGGAGAGTGGTAAAGTTAGGCTAAATTACACAAAACCACAAAAGATATATATATATATATATATAGGAGATGGTTTCAAGTCATGCAATTTTGAAGCAACTGGTAGGAGTATTGTTATATGATCTTGAGATAATGAATTTAACCGATAAAAAACAGTCTCTTACACAACATGTTGGATAAAGATGTGTTTATAAAATCGTTCGGTCTACAAGACTATACATAAAACGGGAATCAAGTAAAACCGTCATGTACCACTATTATAATATCTATGGGAGATTGTATAATAGAAATGAAGTGGAAAATGTATATATTTACGAGTATAAACACACGTGGATCGCAATGAATATGACAGATGGATGAGCTTCTATTACACTTTATGGGCCGGTGGGTGCCATGTGGGCCGGATCCGGACGTCAAGGAGAAGTTTTTTCTAGCAAAACACGGAAACGCGTATTAAGCGTCTTAATCAAACTAAAAGACAAAATCATATTTTTCTTAAATTAATCGTTCACATAATTTACATTTTTATATTACACTAGTTTTAGTAAACCCGTGTATTACACGGGTTGAACAAATAAAATATTAAATATAATAAAATTTTATTAAGTATAAAATGATATTTTTTTTCAAAAAAATAAAATATTTGTTTTAAAACAAAGCGTATTAAAAAATATCATTTTTAAAAAATTATTTTTTAATTTTAATTATTTTTTGTTTATAAAAAATTTACTTTTAAAAAACATTAATTTTAAAAAAGTTTGATGTTTTATAAAAAAAATTTATTTTATAAAAATTATTTTTTTGAAATAACATTAATAAGATCTTTTTCTAAATTTATTAAAAAACTAATTTTATTCTAAAAAAAGTTAAATAATATAATTAGTAATTAAGGTAATTATTTAATAGGAGAGAGAAGCGGGAAAATGTTAGTGAGAATGAATGTGGTGATGACATGTGTCACCACAAGTTACTCTTTTATTAGAGTAGAAGGATTATATTTTCATCTGTGTTTTTTTTTCATTTTTATAGTAAAACAACTTTCTTTACATCTTTTCCTTTAACAATAGATTATTTGTAGGTTTATTATATTTATATATGTTTTCTATTTGTTAACCACGTGTACATATAAATATATAATCAATCTATCAATTATCAGACACTACATCGACCGCAATCTTATAACATCCACATATAATAATACCTTATTGATTGTTAACTCAAGCTTAACATATGTAATAACAAGGTATTGATATTTGCCTTCTAAAATAAAAATATTGATTTTCTTATATATTTTTTGGCGGGTAACAAATTTAAGCATTGACTATTGATTTTGTTTATATTATGATTTATTTTGATAATTGAATTAAAGAGGATTGATTAACAATGAATAAAACACAAACGGCTATTTTGACAAAGAACAAAGAAGAGATTGGACAGTAGAGTGAACCAACTTTGTTAAATCTTGTCAAGAACTCAAAGAAGAGATATTCTATTCTTGTTACACTTAAAATAAACTTAAAGATTGATTTTGATGACAAAATTGAAAAGAAAGGAACGAAGAGACACTCATCCATGTCTTGGTGATGTTTGGTTAGAGTTTTCGTATCTTTCGAAGGTGTGCTTCATTAGGGTTAAACCCAAACACTACTAATTGAGTAAGAGACTCTACATTTTGTCACTAGACATAAAGATTACAAAAGCATCAACTTTTCGTAAGGGTCTTGCCAGAGGAAAGAAAACACATAACCAGGGAAAAGTAGGCGTCATAAGTAGGCACCTAAGGTTGGTTCGGCTATGAGAATTTCTAGGCATATTTGTTAATAGAACAAAACGGAATTAGAAAAATATCTAATCTAGATCTATTGGTTTGAAAGTAGTCACCCTATGATTTTTTAAAGTGGAGGTCATGGGTTCGAGTCTTACTTGGTGCAACATGTTTCAAGTGTGCTAGAGGTTTTACCACGGTTGGCTTTTGGGTGATGGGTTTCCCTTGGAATGGTGGGCGGTCTAGGTCACCAGCGTTGTCTGCGTTGGGTTTATCAGGACGATCGGGCTTAAAGTATTCGTTGGCCGTCCAAAAAAAGGTATCAAAATCAAGTGATCAAATAGAATTCACAATTTGGATTCAATTGAATTCGAATAACCGAACTGAATAAGCAAGATTTTGTGAAACTGATAAACGAATGCACAACTAATAAAAATAAATTAGTTAAAAATACAATTTTAAAAAATGAAAGGAATAAAATAATTAATATTATTATTGTTTTGCTTGAAGTACTTATACATAATTCAATTATTTATTATCTGAAAATGTTTTTAAATTTTTGTTACAAATTATTTTAATATTTTATTTATTAATTTGAGTTATACACGAGGTCGTAGACTGGCATAATAATAGAGGAGTGAAGAAGAACGATAAACATTGATGGAATTAGCTCATGAATTATAACTTTAATATGAATCTAAACCTTTGATTTAATTTATGCTATTTTTTCATGTGATGATCACTCACACTTTGAGTATAAGATCTCACTGATTTACTTTAAAACTTTTTATAAGAATGGTATTTATGCTGGTTTATTGATGTCAAAGAACTTTTCAAATTTATTATTCCTTTTTAGATAAGGATGTTACAACTTATCGATCTGCTTTAGGAGCAATTCGTTTTAGGTTCAAACAATGCATACAAAAAAGTTCAGACCATATGCTTGTAACTAGTGGGTACCTATAATTTTTCTTTTTATCAATATCATTTTCAAATTAAATAGGTATGGTGAATTAAAATCACTCTTTATATACCGTAAAATATCACTGAGGTCCATCCACCCCTCCTACATTAAATTGTTTTAAAATTAGTTAATTTATAATTACGTTGTAATTTATTTAAATTGAAACCTCCTGTACATAAAACTAAATACACATGAATTCAAATATATAATCTCATCTTATTTATAACATCAAACTATCAAAGTAGTAGACGTAAAGTTAAAGTAATTATAATAAGGTTATGTTAATTATACATTTCCACTTAATTGATTTATATATACTTACTCCTTTAACGAAATAATTAAGTGTAGACGTTGTCATAGTAATCAAAATCGCGTAATAAATTAAATAAAATCATATATCCAGTTTATTAGATAATTTCATAAATCTGGCAACAATGTATTAACAACGTAAGTTTTCTAAACTAGTTTTTGTTCCTTTTGTTGAATATTTGAGTCTTTAAAATTACTAAACTGAAAAAAAGATACAAAATAAGTTAGTATTATTGAAACATAAAATAAATAATACATTTAAAAATTTTAAAATATTAGAATGATCCTACACCAATTCGATACGAATTTTGTTACATCAATAGTTTTTAGATCAAACGTAATGTTAGATGTATTATTTAGTTAGACCAAATGTAATGGGGTGTTAAGAGGGCATTAAAGGACATTATAACATCTTAAAACGCACTTACACCAACCCCGTGAGCATTATAGGGGCGTTATTTTCATCATAATGCTATAACTTCTCATAAATATCATAGTTAAAAATTATTAAGGGGCAGCAAAAGACATTAACCATTATTCATCGTTTTACCTAAAAGAATAATAATAAGTTGATGCTTATGTGATAGAAAATACTTCTTAAAAGAAATTAACAATTACATATGATCTTATTATACTATAATGCATATCTTAATCAAGAAGCAAAACGTGTCCCACCCCACTAATCACTAGTGTCTATATATAGTGGCAACCTGCAACATCAATCTTCCACAAGCATTCGATTTGAAAGAGAAATACAAACTCCGATCGAGCTAAGTGAATATTAATCAAAATTAACTGGGAAAGATGCCGTCGGAAGGTACTCTAAACTGCATCGACATCATCCTCGCGATCATCCTTCCTCCACTAGGTGTTTTCTTCAAGTTTGGTTGTCATGTAAGTCTCTATATATTACTCCTTCGATCATCACTGGTTCGGTTCAGTTTGGTTCGGTTTTTTAAACGATTTTGAGGTTAATTGTGTTTGTTGCAGGTGGAGTTCTGGATATGTGTGTTGTTGACGTTGTTTGGATGGATCCCTGGGGTTATTTATGCCATTTATGCCATCACCAAGTGATTCATTAATCTTTATTATGGTTAGTAAATACATACTTTTGATTTTATAATTATTTCACATATTCTTTAAACCAAAATAGTTATTGTTTTGATCTATTAGAACGGTTAAGTCACATACTTTATAATTATAGTTCTAAGTATTATTCGTCTTATAGACATTTGATCACAAGACGACAACCCTTTTGGTAGTTGTTGTTTTGATGTTTTAACTTTGATTGCATATCATATATGTTTAAGTTATTATTAACAAATACTTCATCACGCATAGATTGCATTTTTATTTAGATATAAAATTATTTTTTTTCATGATTTTCCAAGAGTTTCTATAGCTTTTCTTTATAATTAATTTCAAGAAAACGCAAAGATAACTATTATTTTTGCTTGATGGTAAAATAAATTATATCTCTATATGCAGTTTACGTATCTTAGAAATGGCCTATTTTGTTAAGAAAATACTACAAATATATGAAATAAAGTAGATACGATTTTTTTTTAAATTTTTTAAAAGCTTAGAATATATTAAATAATGTAACAAATATGCATACTTTATATTTATATAAAACCAAAACAAAGCACATGATGATTGTTTATGTTCTTTTTTTCAGGTGGGTGGACCCGCATATGATGTTAGTGTGCTTTCTAGTTTGGAATTTATGCATCAGTAATTGTGTTCTTTTTTCATATTCGTTATTTGTGGTTGAAATTTGTAATGTAATATATAGTAAATTATTGTTATCGATATAATGTAATTTTTAAGGCCTTTTCTTTATCCTGTGCTTGAATCAAGGAATTTAGTTTGTGGGTGCCAAAAAGAATAATTACCTTAGAAAAAGTGAAAAACATATCATCGGATCACAAAAGAATAATTTATATTTCAGATGTTACACGACATGAATAATAGCAAACAATCATGGAATATTCATACAAGTAATCAAGAAGTCAAGAGCACTCATGAAATACTCTCAAACTGAAATCCAACATTTTAATGTTGGTTATCATCTTTATATTGCTAAAGACCTTGGATACGTTAAGTTTGTATAAAGTCAACTTAGAGCATCTCTAACCCCTTGGATATGTCAAGTTTTTATTAAGTTAACCTAAATTGTCTCATAGAATCTGTTTAAGGGCTTCAATCCCATGGACGAAACATGTACAACCTCTCTCTTTCCGATAACAATCACTTTTGATCACGAGTTGTTACCGACAAACGGGCTACAATCGTATTGGGGATGCTTTTAGTATAAGGGGGAATAAATAAGCTAGAAGAAAGGAGAACTAAAATCTATTTTAAAGAATTTATTTATTAGATAAATAAGTTACAAGGCATAGGGACATGTTATCTTTTATAAAATAAAGAAAATTTTTTTACAAAAATATCCACTCTATTCCTGTTAATATCATATATGCTGAATATCAAAGTTCACATTTTATTGTAATCAGCTTTCAAAACTTGCATTATAACATAACTTTTATAACCTACCTTTTATTGTAATCAATTTCGAAACACTATATGTAGAAATGGCAAATGAAAGTTTTATAAATATGTTTGTATTAAATAAAAATTTTAGAAGATAGTTTATATAAAAAAATAATTTTTAAAGTCTAATATTATAATAACATAATAAAGGGTGAAAATAAATTTTACAATTTCTTACAAAAACATGGGCTTCATTTGTTGGATTGTTTACCAAACCGAAAAAGCCCACTCATTTGTTCTCACGTTGAGTATAAGCCCAAACGTAATGAAAATAAATGGATGTAACAACTTTATTTTCAATTGGTAGATCCAATTTCGTTTGGTTTTTCATTTGTGATACAAAAATAATTCAGTGAGGCTAAACATAATGAAATATCATATTATTCTAAAGAGTAAAATGTTATTTTTGTCCCTTACGTTTTGTTGAATTTAGCATTTTAATTTAAAAACTTTTTTTTTTGCAATTTCAGTCACTGTAGTTTACAAAATGTTTTCATTTTCATTCACTCCACTAATACCGTTAAAACTCCGTTAAATATGATGATATTTTAGTCTCTTTGAACACCCTAATTATCCAATTAAAATAAATTAATCAATTAATATTCAATTAAAACTAAAAAACACATGAAACGACTAGTGAGACCAGACGCTTCGATTTAAAAGCTTCGATTAACTCTAACCCATATTGTTCGATTGAGCTCTTCCGTGGGATTTCAATTAATTAATATTCACGTTTTGTTTGAACATGTACCATTATTTGATTGAGGTCTATTGTGAGATTGAGGTTTGTTGTTAACATGCTTTATTTGATTGAGTTCTTTGATTGAGGTATTTGAACGTGACAATACCAGACCTTATTAAAACAAAACGTGACAACAGTAAACCTCAATCGAACAACAGTACATGCTCAAACAAAATGTGAAGATTATTTGAAATCTCACAACAGACCTTAATCGAATAACATGTGTTAGAATTAATCAAAACGACCAGTCTCACGAGTTGCTTCATGTGGTTTTTAGTTTTAATTGAATATTAATTGATTAATTTGTTTTAATTGGATAATCAGGGTGTTGAAAAAGACTAAAATACCTTCATATTTAATGGAGTTTTAATAAAGTTTTAATAGTGTTAGTGGAGTAGATGAAAATGACAACATTTAGTAAACTACAGTAACTGAAATGGCAAAAAAAAAGTTTTATTAAATTGAAATAGCAAATTCAACAAAACGTCGACACATGCAATAATAAGAATATCATAACGGTATATTCATAACTTTATAAAACATTATAAACACACAGTTATAAAAGAAAACAAATCTTAAACCATATTAGAGTAAAATTTATATTGTAATACATTGAAAATTCTATAAAACTATATATTTTAAAAATTATAAAGAAAAACAAATTAAATTAAAAACTAATTATAATATTAAAATGCCAAAAATGTTAACAAACCTAATGGTTAGAAGACTTATATCTTTATAGTTTAGTAACTTGTAAATTACTATTCATTGTTCATAGATGTTATCTTAAACATAAGTAATTCAAAGCTTTAATGTTTTATTATCTACTTGATCTAATAAAAAATTAACTATAAAAAACAAGTGACAGTATCATATTTATTTTTATTAAAAAAATTTTGTTTTTCTCTTTTATTAATAATCACATTAATTATTTATAAAACTATTTAATTTTTTAGATTAAAATAGTTTTTAATAAATTAAGGAAGTAATCTTTTTATTAAGGTTATTTCTAAAGAAATAAATTTTTATAAAAAAAAAATTCAAAAACATTAAAGTTTTTTAAAAATAAAAATATTTTAAAATTAGTATTCTTAGAACTAAAATTTTTATAAACAAAAGATAATAACAATTAAGAGTTATAATAAAAAAACTTTTAAAAATAACATTTTTTTAAAACATTATTTTGAAATAAAATTTTCATTCTATTTATAATAAAAAGTTTTCAATCATATTTTATCTTAAAATATTATTTTTTAATAAATAAATATTTATTTTATATAATATTTTTTGTTCAGCCCGTGTAGTACACGAGTTTATTAAAGTTAGTTTATAAAATTTGGTCCATGTTGATATTTATTATTATTATTATTATTATTATTATTTTTAATCATTTACTATACACCTTAAAAACCAAAATTGGTGTTCAAATAAAATTATGACACATGACTTTGGTTTATATATAGATAAGAAGAGTGAAAATGATTTGTCTTTTGTTTAGTGATGAAGTTTAACAACTTTAGGCATTCCACCAAGGTTCAATTCTTGTGGGCTTTATTTTTTCTTCCTTGATTATGTTGCTTATATATATATGTATGTATGTATAGGGAGGATTCTCGAGAAAACCAATAGTTTTGTGAAAACCAAAGAAAACCACGGAAACCAATAACATAATTCATAACTTTTTTGTTATTTTAATTGTTAAGATATTATTTAAGTATTTGGTACATATATGTTGAGCATACATACGAGAATGAAGAGTCTTACGTATACGTAACACTATATCGAATAAAAAATGGTTACGTATACGTAACATATGTGTGACGTATATGAAAAACCATGCTACGGTTTTTATTTGATTGATATCCTTATTTATATATACTCACACATATATATAGAGGGTAGTGATAAAAAATTTATAAATTATGTGACCGGTTTCATTGGTTTTCTCTAGTTTTCTCATAACATGGGTTTTTTTAGGATCCCTCCTCTATATGTGTGTATATATATATAGGATATAGAACGAATGATAAAGTTTGTTTATTGCGATAACCTGTTAACCAAACTAGTGGTCCATAGCAGGCCACACCATCACTGTAAATTAAAGTTACAGTGGTAAACTAATTGTCCATAATGCACTTTAAATTTTTTTTCAAATATAGCAAGACTATACTCAAATTAAAGATATTAAAATGATCTATTTAATGATGTAATTTGTATAAAAAATAATACAATACAAAAAATTTAAGAAGGTTTTAAAAAAAAGGAATTTTTTTTAAAAAATGGAGGGAAAATTGTTATATTAGTGGTGTAACGTGATGTAAAAGTTAGCTACACTACATTATCATGGTGTAAGGGTTTGTTACATTAGTGCTAACGTATTATCGCAATAAAGGTGAGTTAACAACCGTTCCTTCCCCTATATATATATATATATTTGTTTGTTTGTTTTTTTAGATTATTTAATTCTCTTTTTTTACTAATTTTTTAAAAAAATTTATGGTTTCAATGTAGTTCTTTAACAATTTTGATTTTAACATAAATTGTATCAACGTTAAAAATTCATTTTGTTGGTTGTTTTTATAACAAATTTTGATTTTTTCGACATTTCAATATAATTTTACAAAATGGTTTCGTTTTTAATATGTAGTTTTAGAATTTACTAATGTAAATTCATGACATTACATGTTTTATTAAACGCACGCTAGCCTTGCCCTATTTACACCGCAACACATGAAGCAAGCCGTAACGCGCGAGGAAACAACATACTTATATTTTATTAACGTTGCGACATCAAACTTTTTTATGATTCAGCGACGTCGTCGAAATGCACGAGTCTTAATACTAAATAAGAATTATTTAGAATACAGTTTGATTTCAGCAATTGTTTTTCAAAATATAATGTAAAATTTATATTATTTTATCGATCAATTTCTAAATTATAAACCACGAGGTAAGAGTCCAGAATTTAACAAATGAGCCTTGAAGGAACGATAATTTGAGCCCACTCGATTTCAATGTTTTGCCATAAATACAATAGTACAACATTAAAATCCTATTGTCCCACGTAATTTAATCACCTTTATTGTTTACAATTTTCTTTTGTAAAATATCAAAATGCAATTATGTTAACCGATTAGATTGAATTCACATGTCAATTCCTTTTCCTCAAATTTCTATCTATTATTTCCATTTCCTGAAAAATAATTTTGATATAATAATAATAATAATACAGATGGATAACAATGTACTAGTAAAGTGATAGGCAGAGTGTGTTTTTTATGGTTAAACGACTCTCGCTAGATAGCCGCCCCTTTTTCTCTTTTTACAGCCTCGTGCACGTACGAAAGAAGGTAATTTACAAAACGAGAAAAAAGGTAAGAGTGTGTTTTATTTTAGTCAACTAAAGTATAGTTTTTTGGCACATCATTAAATATCATTTTGTTGTTTTTACAACATCAACTCTAAATCAAGTGAAAAAATTTGTTGTTTTCACATTTTATAACACTAGTATTCATCCGCTAGTGGTTGAGATAAGTCGGAAGTTGAAGAAGGGGTCACTAAAGGAGATGATGACATTGTGGAAATTGAAAAGGAAAATGTTAACCAATATAAGCCGCTAGCGAATCACTTTTAATTGGCGTCAATCCACTACCAACACTAGTTCCGGATACATGATATCGAAACACTAAAAGTTATCTTCATCTTCATATGATGTTTTTGGGAAATAATTTGAAGATAAAATGGAACTAGTTTAGGGATAAAATTAATAAACAAGTTTTAAATAAAAAGTATATAGATCACTTAAGACCTCATACGTGTCATCTTGTGTTTTTAAATGGTGTGAATAGTACGTTTATGCACATGATCTGTGAAGTAAAAAATACCAAAACTTTTCAAGTTAGAAAGTGTTTTTTTTTTTTTGGAACAACCTGCAAATATATTATATTGCATGCCTTTAGCAAGAAGCTAAGACCCAAGAATCAAAACATGGTACATTATGAAATTCAAAGATCAAACTGACATCACTGTTGCCAATCTAACTGCTTTCAAGTTACAAAGTATCCTATTAAATCGGCTAATTAGGCATGGAACATATGGTGAAACCGAGTCTAGCGGAAGTTAGCAATTGTTATATATATTTTGTTTCACGGATCAAATTATTATTTGTTTTGTAGCTTTTTATTTCTAAAACTTATAATTGAATTTTCTTATCTAGGAGATCTAAACATGATTAATATTATTTTAATATCAATTATTACTGAGGTAAAATCATTGGTAAAGGATCAAAGATGCCATTAATAATCCGTTGCCTGAAAAAACGTCCAAGAGTGATCTTAGAAAAGTCGTCCATAATCCGTCAATGATCCTTTGGTAATTTTCATCTGAAAACACATCAACCACAACATGCTTTTCATTGTAGTATCTATCACCTATGATACTCATCTTCAACGATGGATTTCCAACAGATCATCTTGCTGGTGAAAGTCATTTTTATAATAATATGCATAGTTATTGACATTAATCAATGGATATAGTTCTAACTTCTGAAGTAAGTGTTAAGATGTTACCCCGGTGAATTTAGAAGTAATATTAGGTATGTTGTTTTGTTTATTTATTTATTTATTTATTATTATTATTATTATTATTATTATTATTATTATTATTATTATTATTATTATTTATTATTATTTTTTTTTTAAACATGCAATCTAATCCTAGCATGGAAATGAGGTACCTACTAACAATATTAAAATTTATTTGCACGACTTAAAATACCTTGACACTAGAAAGCTCATCATTACTCACAGTTAGAAAAAGCAGTTTTCTAATTTTTTTTAACAATACCTAGAATTCTTATAAAATGTATACTTTTTGTCTTGTGCAAGACTAGATATATACCAAAACCTCTTGGTTTTAAGATTATCTCTGAGACTTTGACCACGAGACTACAACTTCATACATTTTTATAAGAACAATTAAAAATAAATTTCACATTAAAAAAAGAAAATAATAAGAAGTTGTTTCATTTCTATTTCAATATTTCCTTACATGATAAAACACTTCTATAAAATAATTGTTGTTTCAAAATCTTTTTGAAATATTTCATGGAAAAACACTTCTTTCACAAACAGGATTATATATTAAATCATTGTTAGTTATATATCTATAGATTCTAATAAACCAATTTTTCTTAAATCACATGGCCATCTCTTAACCCATATAAGTGCCACATGGCAGTCTCTTAACACATTCTTTTTTCTAAATCCCAACTAAATTTTTTCAAGAAAAAAAAACACGCAAATCTACGTATCCGTGGACTAAACCCGGGTTCACCTTTACCATATGTCTCTCTTTCACAGAATTCCTACAGCCACCATCCATCAAAACTCTTCCAACCCTAACAATCACAATCGCTTCAAGGTTGCTGCTCTAAGGATTTCTCGAAGGCGGAATCCACTATATTCGTTCAGAAATTGATATACCAAAGTCAGATTATTCACTTTACATTCTCAAAATCTTCTCTACTTTACTCGACAGATACATTACAACCATCATTAGTAATACTTCTTTTCTCTTGATTCAAAATTTTTTGGATGGGTTTTGTTCATAATCGATAAAATAGTTCTGTTGATAATCGATTTACTTTGTTTCGACAGAAACCCTACACCCAAATTGGTATTTTGATGGTTTTTGTACATAATCGATTTCTGTAGATAATTGACTAAGTTCTTTTTGATTTGAAATTGTTCCAGATCAGAGGAAGTGCAGGTTTACCCTAAAGAATTATAGGTTTATTTGGTTTACTTTGTTCTTAATTTGATTTGAAATAATTGTGTTGTTTGTGGGTCTAGGGTTTCTGAACTTCTTTTCTCTTGAATCGAAATTTTTTGGATGGGTTAGGTTGATAATCGATAAAATAGTTCTGTTGATAATTGATTAACTTTGTTTCGACAGAAACCCTACACCCAAACTGGTTCTTTGATGGTTTTGTAGATAATTGATTACTGTACATAATCATCTAAGTCTTTTTTGATTTGTAAATTTTCCAGATCAAAGGAAGTGCAATTATAATCTTTTTTGTTCTTACTTTGATTTGAAATAATTGTTTTATTTCTAGTTCCAATCCAACAAAATAGTGTTGTTTTTGAATTGAAATAAAATTTGTTCTTGCTGGTTAGAAGCTATTATATTCATATATGAAGATGAATATATGTTGATGCTTATGCGATACCGATTAAGCTGCTTTAGATGATCGTCAATCAATCACCATTTATTGTGTGTTTCTTGGACTCAATTTCATATTGGAGTCCTAAGAGGCATCAAACTGTCACCTTGTCTTATACTGAGAGCGAGTATCAAGATCTTGCTCTCACTACTTTTGAGATTCGTTAGCTTACCTTTGTGCTTCATACGTTACGTATACCTCTTACTAGTTCGCTTACTTACAAATATTGTCACTACATATTTAGCGGCCAATCAACAAAACATGTTGAGATTGACATGCATTTCATGCTAGATATGGTATTAGCAGAGGGTCTTCGAGTTTGCTATATACCGCTTGCTGCTCGAATTGCTAATTAACCTCTTGTCCATTCACGGGCGGAGGATAGTGAGGGCCGGGGGCCGGGGGGGGGGGGGGGGGGGGGGGGGGGGAGGGGCGCTGCCCCCCCTTTTTTTTGGCCCGGTAATGTAAATTTTTATATATATATCGAGTTCGTCCCCTCTAAAAAAATTAATTTCGCCCCGCCCCCCTACGGGGGATGTTCAAGCTCCGCCACTATGTTCATTGGGTTAACTTTCACATACTTCGATATTGTTGACTCCAAGCTACAAGCTTGAAAAGAAATTTTAGTGCAATTATTTTTTATTAGTTAGTTAGTTACATAAAATTATGTTGTGATAGACTATTGTTTTGTTTTCGATTGTATTTGCCTTTATAAATAAAGGTGTACGTCAAAATATATATCACAGACTTTCAATTTTCTTTCCATTTTGTCCTCTTCCATATTTTTATATTGTGTTTCACTTTATGCCTGTGTTAGCTGTTAAGTTGATGATAATATAATATGACCCGGACAAGTGAAGAGCTAACAGTTAGTATGGTCTTGGATGTCAAACTTTGTAACTAGTCGCAATATTGTTTAAAATGTGCAATATAACCATAAATTTAATTCATTCTTCATTTCTCTAAGAAAATAAGCATTTATTTTTAATTTTCCACGACTACGTACACAAGCATGTGCATTGTGCAACAAATAAAACCAGTGATAAATTTTGAGGTTTTTACGATGAAATATTATGTAAAATTCATAATGGTTTCACTAGTTTTCTGAATTTAATTCTTTGAAGATCACATCTTCATTGTAAGACCATTTATAACCCGTTTTTTTAAAAATATATAAGTAGAATCCTTATATTATATGGAATAGTTTTAAGTGATTGTGAGTGGAGTAGAGTGATTGAAATGTTACTGTTGAATTTGTAAATTAAAAAAAATAATGTTCAACTCTTATAATTTTTTTAATATTTTTAAAAATAGTTGGAGTGAAAGAGAGTGAAAATTAAGATGATGATAAAGATATAAAAAAATTATTTAATTGATGAGATGAGAGAAAAATAATAATTTTTAATGTAATTATATGAATAAGGATAATAGATGAGTTGTGACTTCTCTAACCTAGCTATGTTTTATGTTGTTCTGAAAATATTGTGTTTTACCATATTCCATTTATTAGTAGTATTGATTAGTTTTCGAAAATTCTTTTATCACGGATTATAGATCTTGTAGTGTTGTTAAGTTACTCTCTTCATAAATTATAAGACTTGGCTGTTGTATATATATAATAGTATAATTCAACAAATACACACCATTGTATATTCCTAAATACCGTGTTATAAAATCAAAAGCTTTGAAAATTTTCAATTAAAAATATATAAGCTATAATATTCAATATATATCTCTCTTGGGATTTATATTGATTATTTGGAACATGACGTGAAACTAACAGCAATAAATGCCTTCCATCCCATTCAAACTATAAATGCACTTATAATAATCCATAAATATTAATTTCTTTTTACTACTACTAGATCGTTAAATTTCATAAATTATTACATTTTCATGTATGTTTGCAATCAATCAATAATCTAGTTTACAGGGAAAAAAAAACAGAAAATGTTCTTTAGCTTTTTCTTTTGTAGGTTTTATCGTTTATTTTTAAAAATCATACAATATATGAAAGTACTGTTTGTGAAAGATTTCATATATTACACTAACAGTTTAATTAAATCATCACTTATGTTTTTTAAAAGTATTCATCTTTTAATTATTTATTTAGTTTATTTATGTATGATTTATATAATTGTTTATATATATGTATTTATATATATATATATAACATAATATATATTATTTAATTATTTTTATCATAATTTATATATCGTATTTATTTTTAAATAAATATATTTTTGACACAATAATACACATAAATGTATTACTAATATTTATAACCATAATCAAATATACTTTAATTTTAAATAATTTTAATTTTTTTAAAATAAATGTCCATTTATTGTAGAAATATTTGCAAAAGAATGAACATGGATAGTAATACTTTTAAGTTTAAGCATTCGTATTCGTTCGTCTATTTGGTTAGACGTCAATAAATTAAAATGTACAAACTTATGTCCGTGTTCGTGCATTTCATTCACAACGTTATCCTATATAATTTCACTTTAATATTGTCATTGACAAACTATACTTCGTACATATTTATATATATTTTTAAACATTTGTTTATATATATACATATATATATTTAATAAAAATACATGGACAATATATTTTCTTAACGAACAAAAGAAAAAAGAAAATCCATTGGTTTAAGTTTTCATGTTCGTTTTTTACTCGGTTAATTAAACTTAAACGAATGAACATAAACACATCTTACAAACGAATGGCTGGAAGTTTATGTCTTGTTTGTGTCCATTCGTTTAAAACTAATCACATAATCAAACAAACACGAACAACTAAATGAACAAATTTTCTTTTTCATTTTGTTTGTTAAGAAAATATTTTGTTTATTTGTGTTCGTTTAATATATATAATTGAAGGTGTAAGAAAAAAAAATATAAATATATATAAGAAATAGGTTGACAAAAACAGTATTGAAGCCAGTTTGTATAAGGTAAGGTTGTGAATAAGGCTTTTAAGCTTTCATTAACAAAACAGCCCGAAAAGTAAAATATAACCCAACTAAATTATGATAAACAACGCAACAGTTTGCTGTGCTTGCGAGCAAAAAAGTTAAAACAAAAACAAGAAAAGAAAAATAGGTGGGATGCTAAACCCATGGTTAATTGAGGGTACATAATCAGTGTTATGGTTAAAAACTATATGATATCATTTAATGCTCAAATTAAGACTAACATTTTCTGATATGAATCTGTTAACAAAACAACCTCAAATACAAACATAATATATGCAATTTTTTTACCATTGTCATATGCCAAGGACCACCATTTTCCAGAAAAAGTTTTTACCGAATTGATCTAATCATGAACAATACGTATGTTCTTTTTTATCCAGGCTGTTGTAAGTAAAAACAAATAACTAAAATTAAGAAATTTATAAACTTTTATTGTCTCTCCATGTTCGGTTTTTATTAAAAATATTTATAAGTTACATATCTCTCTATGGTCCTATTTCTTTCACAGTACCCTCCTTTAATGCGACTAAATAATGGAAAGCAATGCATGTGAAAGTTAAGGGAAAAGGATTCAAGTACAATAGAAGCATTAAAATAGACGGAGTTTGGACCTGAGCTAGCTTATTTTATTTTTAACTTTCTTCAGATATTATTTTAAAATCTTTCCGAAACTGTTGCTTTGATATATATACTTGTACTAAAGGAGTTGATGATGTCATATTGGGTTAGCTAAATGCACTTCCACTTACCATTCTTTTGATTTGTGATTTCTATTAAAATAATGTATGTATATACATGAGCAGTTATAATCACCTGCATGGGTTTGCATGTATTCGACCACGTATACACTTTTTCACCCCTCATGTACGCCCGTACGTATAAGAGCACATATATATAGACATAGAAGACTGATTTGGCAAATGGTACATTCAGTAAACTAAAGAAGAGGGTACTTTCAAACATTATAACATGAGCCTCATGGTAGGGTTTTCATTTGAGGACCCCTTGAATAGTAATTATTGCATACCGAAAACTCAGCCAACATGGTTTTACAACACACTAATTGCAAGCCTTTCAACTATTGTTCAAGTTGGGAAAAGGAACTTAACAATGTGAGTAACAAGGTATTCTAAAACAAAGGTGGATCTTGAAGTGAAGAATTCACCAAATTAAGAATGTTATTCCAATAACTCTTGTTGTTATCCTCGTAGTAGTTGTTGTTGTCTTCGTTATGTTCGAGACCAATGTTTGACTCGTCGTTGGCTCGTACACTAAGAAGATTACTAGTGCCTGATCTCTTCAATAGAAGATCTGTAAAACTTTCTAGAAAATTGCCATGGGGCATGTGCTCGTCGTTGTTATTGTTGTTATCCATGGATGACATGCTAGTTCCAGCGAACCCTGGAGTGGAGTTTGCCATATGATTTTCGTCTTTGCATTCCCATTCCTCGTCAAATTCTTCACCCGTGTTTCCATCATCACAAGATCCCGATGAATTACCGCCAACAAACTCAAAAAGATTAGTGGAACTTTCTGCTACACCAGTGGTGGAAAGTTTGGAAGTTGGAGATTCCAAATCTCCATTTCCATTCCCACCAATGACATCATTATGTTTGTTGCCCCAAACCCTGTTCCATGCGTTTAGTATATCAAGACACTTAGTTGGTGCCTTGGGTACAACTGTGAACAATCTATCACTGGTCGAAGAGGATTCGTTTGCCCTAACATGCTTCTTATTTGGGCTTGTGCATCCAAGACTAGATTGTTTGACCAACCTAGCTTCAGCCTCGAGTCGAGCACTCTCCCACTGGGCCATGTGGCTCAAGTTAGCCGCACTCTTTGACTGGCTATCACTAGACAGAAGGGTATCATTTTTTGGCTTGTGGCTCACTGGATCAATCCCCATTTTAGATAATCTCTTTTTAAGATGAGTGTTCCAGTAGTTTTTAATCTCATTATCTGTTCTTTTTGGGAGGTGAGTTGCTATTGCCGACCACCTAAGCATAATTAAACAAAATGTAATCAAATTTATGTTGTTAGATAACACAAATAACAATCTCAATGCATATTTTAGTATAACACTATAAAAAAAGGGTACCTATTTCCCAAGAGAGCATGAAGTTGAATAATAGTTTGTTCTTCTTGAAGAGTAAACTTTCCTCTCTTGATGTCTGGTCTAAGATAATTTGTCCATCGCAACCTACAACTCTTTCCACATCTTTGCAATCCTGTTTCATATATCCACATCAACATTTTGTATGATACCATGATCATACAATATACTTCCCTTATGTCTAATAAACAACAATTCGTCACTACTAGCAACAAAAAAATCTTTTTTCAAACCAATTTAGAACAAAAATGCAACATATTCGCCAATAAAGCGAGTGAAAGAAGTAAAACCAGATTTCACAGGCAAAGCGCGCCAACTTCCATGGCCATGTTCTTCGATGTAAGCTAAAAGCTTCTGATCTTCTTCAGGAGTCCATGGTCCTTTCTTCAATCCAACTTTATCGCAACAAGGAGATCGACCCATCCTCGACTTGTTCTTGTTTTATAATCTTACTTTTAATTTGGCTTTGAATTTTAAAAGAGAAAAGAGGTTACCAAGTATGAGTTTTTCCCCTTTATATACTTGCAGCTACATAGTCTACCCTGCTGCATGTTTTTAAATGCCACCACAATAAACATTATACATATTATAAATGAACATTAAAGTTACATCAATTGTACCAATCTAATAACACCAATTTGGACCTATTCTTTACGCACAAAATATGAGCGTCTTGATCTCTTCGATTAATCTATGAATATACATATTCTTGTTGATAAAGAAAACTCCTATCATTTCAGCTCATCAAATGCACCACCATGTTGTAAGGATAACCTATTTTTTTCCTTTTAATAAAAAACTCATATACCTATAACTAGATAATTTTGTTTGCAATACTTAAATGTTTGGTTGACATGCATCTAACATATGTTGGACTATTATGATGGAACATCCATGGAACTAGATAACAATATAGCATGGTGTTAGTGGAGTTTATTATTGTTATACTTATTACTATTTTATATTTTATTTATCTTTTAAGTTTGTTTATTTTTTATTATTTTATTTCTACTTTGGATATGAAGATATATGTTTTATTATTATGGGTTATTAGATTTTAATAATCCTAACTTTCATTTATTGGCCGGGATTAATCCCAACTCAGAAAATGTTTACAGACACCCCCAACTTTGATTTTATTTTCTTTCAACGATCTCTTACTAACTGAGAGTTAACACCGTTAGTTTTTTGATAGTGTGGGCTATTTATATGGTCAAAACACTAAGCCAAAAGTTAAAATCAACCATCTGATCTGTCAATCTATAACTTTTACACCCTAAAACCCGTCAATCTTCACCTTCTGATTTGAACCACTTAACTCATTCGAGGTAGATTTTAGATGACGTTAGAGGCTAAACACCGAAAAACGGACTTAGTGGAGGCTAGGTGGCGGCGTAGTTGAAAAATGATTTAATGTTGGCCCCATTTCATCAAAAAAACTAACAGACGTTAACTTTTAGTTAGTAAAGGATCGTTGGAGGAAATTAAAGTTAAAGTTTGGAGTGTTTTCAAACATTTCCTGAGTTGGGATTAATCTTGACCAATAAATGAAACTTGACATTATTAAAATCCAATAACCCTATTATTATCATTAGCTGGCGAGCGTTATAATTATTTTTTATTATAATTTCTCAATATAAAGGGATACGTATCAATATTATTTAAATTATACTAATTATCAAATTGTTTATGTATTATGGTGTTGCACTTTTCTAGTTAGGGTGTTTTTAAAAAAAAAATTCATTTTTTTATTTTTAACCCAAAGTTTTTCATTTTTTACAATGTAACCTCACAAAATTTGAATTTTTTTTACTTTTAACCTAGAACTTATCATCTTTTGTATTTTAACCTCATAAATTTTTTACTTTTAACTTTGACCCCTTATACTTTTCATTTTTCGTAAATTTTTGTTTTACATTTCTTTCTAAGTTTTACAAGTTAACACAAAGCAAAATGCATGTGAGGTTCAACATTTTCACGTTTTGCTTTAGGTTTTGTTCTAAATTTTGTGAGCTAACACGACACAAGGTGCGCGTGTGGTTCAACGTTCTTACATTTATTTTTTTTAGTTTGACAAGTTTGTCGCAACTCTTTGGTATTAGATGGACTTAGTTATACTTTTCTATGTTTTACGTTTCGGTCTAATTTTTTTGCATTAACACATCACAACTTTAATGTTGGTGGTAGCTGGCGGTGATGGACATTGATGCTATTTGACATTGTTTTACTTCTGGCCGCAATGTGGGGGTCTTAATTCTAGTTATTCACTAAACTTTAGTTGTTTTGAATTCTTTCACATGGTTTTGTTGATCCATATGATCCAACAACATCCAGATCTGATTTATATAAATAACTAGTATTAAACCCCATGCGTTGCGATGAGGGTATAAAACCATGTCAAGTAGTACCAATGTCACACCAACGTCAGATACCACCAACACTGAAAAAATTCGTATTAAAAAAAAAAACGAAAAAAAAAAAACCAAATTGAATGTAAACGTAAAAACGTTGAAACACACACGTGAAACGTAAAACAATACCTACGTCGATCTAGGACCACCCGCACGTTGCGATGGGGTGTTGAATGGGAAAAAATGGGAGTAATAACGTTGAAACACACGCACACTTATGACATGCAACTCTTTAAATGTAGACCGAGATGTAAAATGAAAAATTTGTTAAAGATGAAAAGTATAGGGGAATAAGTTGAAAGTGCATTTTTGTAGGGTTAAATTGTAAAAGATGTAAAACTATTGGGTTTAAATAAAAAATTAAAAGAATTAAATGGTAGTTTAAATATGTATACATTAAAATTAATAATTAAAATATATATAATAGGTAGTATCAAAGAACAAAACTAATGCAAAACCATTAAACTGTTATTTGGTGTTTCGGGCAATGTGTTTTGTTAGACATTATTATATCAAATATTATTATATAGGAAGTAAAATTACAAGGTTTATTTATTTTGAAGTGTTATTGAATTTTAATAATTTTAATTTTTAATTATTTGTCGGTATTAATTTAAACTCATAAAATATTTACTGACTCTTCTAACTATAAACTTATTTTTCTCTAATTATCACTTACTAACTAAGAGTTATACCCGTTAGTTTTTTGATGACATGTACTGTTTATGTCAGCAAAACACTAATTAAACAGAAAGTTGAAATCTACTATCACGTTCGTTAATCTAAGACTATTGCATCCTGGAACTTTTTAGTTTCCACCCCTGATCTGAACCCGTTGACTAGTTGAAGATAGAATTTAAGGTGACAGTGGAGGCTAGACATCGGAAAATGACCTGATAAAGGCCGAGTGGCGATTGAGTTGAAAATAAACTCAAAGTTGGTCATATTATATAAAAAAACTGACGGGATTAACTCTTAGTTATATTAAGGATTACTGAATGAAAATAAGCTTAAGTTTAGAAGCATCCGTAAATTTTTTAAGTTTGTATTAATCTCGACCAATAAATAAAAATTAAAATTATTAAAATCCAATAAAATAGATAATTCGGATTGGTTTAGTGTTTTGTATGTGGAGGCAACTAGAGAGAGGGGCACAAAACAGTGGCCAGCGCCATCAGTGGGTACACGTTAATGCTTGATAATGATTAGTTTTGAAGCGATATATATTTTGTATTATATGGGTTAATTATCTAAGGCATGTGTATTATCACTTTCGTAATAGATATTTATTAATTATTATACTCAAGTGGTATATATTCTTTACGACAAACTGACATTAACTCGACTTCAATCATATAAATAAAATATGTCATATGAAAGTTGTGTCTCTCATTATTTAACGTAGATGTTCGACTAATATAGAAAACAATAGGTTTTGTCTGTGATTTTAGCTTTATAACGTTATATTGGTATAATTAGATTGGTTTAATACCGAATGAGAGATTAGAGTAAATATAGATACGAGCTAGAAGGTCAAGTGTAGTAAACGGTCTATCAAGACTTCTTTGATTTCAAACTCAAAGAAACTTTTAAATTCTAAGAGGCAAAACCCTTGACCATAGGAAGTTCCAAGGAGCATAGCCGGCGGAGTTTAGGGTAGTGCATCAATGGGGTTCAAGGGGCAGAAATTTGATCATAAAAAATTTGGATTGCTAGTACCAAGTGAAACATCACTAGTAATTGATGAAAAAGATTTCTTGAAATTTGATCATAGAAAAAACTAATAGTCAAAAGTACACTGTTAGTGATAATAAGTGACAAATATGATCAATGATCAACAATAACTAGATTGCTAATACCAAGTGAAACATCACTAGTAATTGAGTGTGAGTTGCAACCGACCAACAGTAGCAAGTAAGTTTTAGTTGCAACTAAGTTACTATGGATGAAGTTACTACTAAAGACATTCCGTTAATATAACTGTCCAACTGTTAACAATTATAACCATCAAGCGATAACCACCAATCAAAACAGTGTGAAGACTTTTTCCTTATATAAAGAAACTCGTTTGGTCTGTTTAAGCACATATAATTAATTAACAAGTTTGTTTATCACATTAAAGAACATCTTGTTTTTTGCATAACTTTTTCTAGTTATTGATTAATTTTGTATGTACACGAAATACCTTAATCATTTTTTTAGGTGCATATTGATTAGTTGATCCAAGGACACGACAAAATCAATTCAAAATTGGTTCAATCTCAAACCAATTGGAAGCTTGAGTTTGATTTCTTTGAGGTTTTAAATGGTTCAATCTCAAACCAAATATGATCATAGCCTGTTATTATTATTATTATTATTTTTTATTTTTTAACGGTTTAGACCGAGCTTCATAACACTCCTAGATTAATTCTTAGATGGCAAATGGTAAGGATGAGGGTAAAATATAAGTTCAGGGTTTTATGCTTTTATTTACTTGCTATCCCGTCATTGATTTTTGTATCCCGACCATTGTTTTGGTAATTTCGACTCAATCATCCAGTTTGTTACCTATAGTTATTCATATTTGTGTTAGACAAAACTTTATTGACAAAACTTAAATAAAACGTCAAAGAAATTAAGAAAGGTTTTAACAAATTACCCTATTATTATTTGTCATGGTAAATGAATAGTGTTATACAAGTGTTTAAGCTACGTGTACTACCTTTTATTGCATGTATGCTTCCCGTTATATACTTTGCACTCTTTTAGTCTCTCACTTCCAGAGAGACCGAGGGTTTTTACAGCTTGCTTTTCTTAGCATACGCTGGCGGGGGGCTGTTTATTTGGGATGCGGATGGTGGCAGTGTTGCCTCCCGTCTCCGACGAGGGATCACCCATTATTGCAATTTCTTATGCCTTTGAGACTCTTGCTTGAGACCGTTTAGATTAGGAATCATGGGTGTTGATATTATAAGAAAGGCTGTAACAAATTTAGATTAGGAATCATGAGTGTTGATATAAGAAAGGCTATAACAAATTTAGATTAGGAATCATGGGTTTTGATAGTTCGACTTGACGGGGAGTATTGCTAATTGGTGTGCGCCCAAGTGTTGAGAAGCAGACAATTCTATATTTGTAGGCCAAAGGTCGCGTGTCCAAAGGAGGTTCACTGAAATGGATGTCACTTGGGCTATGAAGCTTTGTTTCGTGTGTGCGACCAGTCAAAACGACCGTTGGACCGTATGTGGTATTTGGGCCCTTTTTTGGGCCCAAAATCGCCTTATTTTATGAGTTTTTTTTAATTTTAAAGTTATTTTTAGTTTTTGTTGAGCTTTGTTTATCGACTAGTTTTCGGCTCGTTTATGTTTTGAGGCCCATTTGAATTTTGTCTTTCATTTAATACTTGAAATGATGATTAGTTTTAAAGTTTACGGAAAAATAATTTCCTCCCTACCACAAGTGTGTTATGTGTGAAACTTTCCTGATTATCGGTATTATCGCGAATCAATGATAATTGAAAGAATTGTTCCTGACATTCGTTATGAATCAACATGTTCAGTTTACTATCTTGTTTTGTTCTACATCACTAATTATGGTTTAGGGGAATGACACAACAAACAACTAGTTTTACCGGGTTGGTGGTTAAACATTTCGGTTGTGATTGTTGATGGTTTGATTTTCTTTCTTTTTTTTTTTTTTTTTTTTTGTAAGATCATTGATTTGTATTAAAGGGTTTAATTTTTTTAACAAGAAAATTTCATTCACCATGCTAGCAAGTGGCTAGCAAAAAGCAAAACATACACCAAGGAGATTACATATTAAATATTGAATGACAAATCTGGGATTTCTTTTCTAGCTCTATTTTTTACCCTTAAATACGAAAACGTTTTTATTTCAGTCACTGGCTGGGTCGGAAATGGAGCATTGCTTTCCTTCATGAATTCTTATATTTCTAACCTTCCAAAGACTCCAAATTGTTTCTAGAATAATTGCCTGCACCAGTTCCTTTCACTAAAGGCTCCACTAATCAAATTATGCAGCTCCAACAAATCAGCAAATTGAAAAGCATAAATTAGCGGATCTGTAACTGGTTACTAATTACAGCTAGAGATGTACAAATCGGTTTGGGTTTTAAACCAAACCGGCTTTTTTGTCATGTGAACAAACCGGTTTTTTTCCACATAACTATTAGATTGACTTTACAAGAATCCACACAAACTTTTTCTTTCACTGTGTTTGATTGTTCACTCCCGGAAACAATCGGTGGGTTGTTTTTCTGATCTTCTGTTCGTTGTCTTCAATATTTAATTCTTGATCTTTACTACACCTAAGTTTTTGATCTCCTGTCTTTGATCTTCTGTTCGTTGTCTTCAAGAGTTTTTTTTTTTTTTTTTTTTTTTTTTTTTTTTTTTTTTTTTTTTGTTAAATCTATTGTTTGATTAAATTAAAAAAGACATGATTTCCGACACTAATAGCCATCAATGTGATAATGATAATTGTGGCTATATATAATGGAGCCTAACAATATCTAAGAATGTAATATCATCTAAATTTCAATTTTCATAATTCTTGGGCTCTTTAAGTTTCTATATAACTACTTATGCTTATATTAATTGGTTTGTTTAGATCATAACATCATATAATAAAACAAGCAAAAAAACCATTTGTAATGATTCCATTGCTTTAATAATTTTAGTGTCATTAATTCATACTGGTTTAGTTACATTACTTGTATAAGACTAAAGAGAAATAAGAATAAATATTGATAAACGTTAGAAGATGTCGAATACATGTTTGTTCAAAATTATTCTTATTTCAAATACCAACAAACCTAGGGGTTTAATGGGCAGAGCCTCAAGTTGGGCTAAATTATTGGGGTGAGTTGCCAAGTCAGCAAATGGGTAATTGAAAATTCTTTGATTATGATGTTGAAAATCTTTTGGAAGTCGCTTCAAATTTCGTGGTGGATGGAAATTTGCATGAGAACTAGTTATCATAAGCATCATTAACAACTCAGTCTATCAGTAGCAACTAGGATTAATAAAAATATGATTGTGTTTTTACTAATAATTGAGATCTAACTTAATAACTTGAGCTATTAGCACTAATTGTTATCAAATCAACACGAACTTGGGCTATAGGCCTTAGGGTTATGAAAAGTAAGTGTGCATCAACATCTTGCTAAAGAAGTTCCCCCCAAAGATTTCTTGCTAATTGATGTTACTATTGCTAGTAACCGAATACATGCCAAGTATTGTAACTGAATAACTATCAACTATTTTAATAAGCAACTGATATAGTACGGCTTTCACAACGAATTGTGTTGTTTCAAGAAAACATCGTGACCGTTTCTAACTATATAAGGAACGCTTTTGCTTTGTTTCACATACGAATTTTAGGTGCATGTTTTCGAATCATAAAACATATACCCGTTTTTGTTTTCTTTTGAATTATCTCATTACAAATTATGAGAGTACCAACAAAAAAACTTTAATATCATTAGAGTGATATCTCACATCCATGCTATTAAATTTAACTATAAAACCTACCTACAATTGTACCTCAAATGCATGATAATTATGTGAAACAAAAACCGATCAAATTAAGACAAATTTCATTACAAATATCACAATGGTTGAAAAATAAATATACACACAAGAAACCAAATGCAAGAGCATAAGAACACAACTTTGCACACACAAGAACCGAAAGAACAACCAAACACGAAAGAAATCAACGTCTGGAAAGAGCCACACCCGAAAGCAATATCAAAAGAATCAGCATAACTACTCCAGCATACGAACCAATCAAAGACCCAGACGCTCGTTTGCAGAAATCATTATACTGTCGACATATTGCGAACCAGTTCAACTTGTTGTTGCCTTTGTGCGCCAGCTGCACTATAGCCGTTGCTGCTGCAGAACCAGCCATCAGCAAACCCATAGCCCCCTAGATACCAACCAACATAATAAGTTAGTAATCATGTTAATTAGATGCATGGGTGGCCGCCTAAGACTCGAAATTTTTAAAATTTTTTATATTATATATGTTTATATTAAAAAAAATTATAGGTCATTAACAAACTTATTAACAAACTCAACAACTATTTAATTATTTTATTATATTGATCTTTAGGGCCTATTAACATTCTAATTAGTTTAGTGACTTTAATCCACTACAATTTATCCAATCAAAACCTACTTTCACATACTATTGTTTATTAGTATAACTAGTTTAGTACCCCATGTATTACACGGCTTGAATAAATAAAATATAAAATAATTAGAAATAAAAATTTATAAAATATAAAACCATATTTGAAGATAAAATATGATTATAATTGCATTTAGCTACTTTAAGTAAATAAACAATAATGTATTTTTTTAAAACTTTTATTTTTAAAATAAAAAATATTGGTTTTAAATATTTTGTTTTAAGAAAAATAAAATTATTTAAAAAAATTGTAGTTTGTATTTTTATAAAACATTTGTTTTTAAAAAGTGTGCTTTTAATAAAAAATAGGTTTTAATTTATTAAGTTATATAATTTTTAATTTAAAAATGATATGAGTAATATTATTAGTATTCAATATTATTAATAATAATAAAAAGAAATAAAAAAGTTAGTATGATAAAATTTATAATTATGTCAAATCTTATTTTAGATTTTTTTTTGTTATATATAGATAGATATACAGATAAATAGATAGGCTAAAAAACTATTTATTAAACGGATTATTGTTAGTTATAAACACGAAGAGTTATAGTACGATATTTTAATATAAGATATGATTAAAATTATATATACGTAATAGTTCAAGAAATAAAACCATTATACTATTTTTTTAACTCTTTTATCTAAATAGTTTTATTTTTAAATATTCGTGTTAAGATTTTTTTTTTATAAAAATTATATTGTTTGTAAAAAACTTGTTTATTAAAAACTGGGTTACTAATTATTCTGGTTATAACTTATTTTAATAAAATTGCTTTTAAAAAAATTTATATTTTTTTATAATTTTTTAAAAAATGACCGATTTAATATATTTTGTTTCAAAAAGGTTTAGTGTTTTAAAATATTTCATATCATATAAAAAATTTTGTTTTTATTATGATTTCTATGTTAATAAAAAGATGTGATTTTTTATTTCCTTAATAAAGTTTAATTTTAAAAAACATAGCTTGATTTTAAAAAATATAGATGAGAGAGAAATGTATCTTTTAATATTGATTTTTATTAAAGGAGAGAAATTAGTTTGAGTGTTTAAATTATTATAATACTCTTTTGAATAGAAAATAAAGTGAGATTGTTTAAAATAATGACAAGTGTCAAAATGGTGGTTTAAGAGAATGACAAGTGGCAAAAAAAGCTTTTTTAATTAGATACTATAGATATATATAATTATTGTCGTAATATAAACTCTTTACATACGTGTTATTGATTTTATATTATAGGGTTCATTTTTTTCTACTAGCTCAGTGCCCAAAGTTTTTTGTGGTTTTTGGGGACGGCCCTTATTTAGATGGTTTTGAAGTCATGAACTTTTAAGGCAAAGCTAGTACCATATAATGAAGGCTTTTTGAGACTCACCGTGTCGAGTAAAAGCAAGAGGATCCTAGTGTTCACCGCTTTAGCTTTTGCTATGTGTAGGATCGATAAAGCTAGCGAAAGAATGAGGTAAGCGCTCACTATGGAACTCGCCACAACAAAAAACCTGTTTTTTCCCCCAAATATGTTAGTACATGCATAATATTAAACGTTTAATTATCAATTCAAATAGTTTTCTCTAATTACAAATATTGTTAAACTAAATGTCGAATACCGATCATAGCAAATATTGCATGCACATGCATGTCAAGTTGACTATTATTAACAGTACCTAAGCAAATTAATTAGTAATAACTTGGGTTCCGATCTTAGATTTTATATCAAAGCATGCACTGTCACAACAATTTAATATTTTAGTGGACACTTCAAACGGAAGTACAATAAGTATAATTATATATGAAATCTAATATAATCTTAACTTTTGATTTTAATAATATAATAACAATAACAAACTCTAACTAATATATTTCGTATATATAACAAAATTAATTAACTTCGTAGATTTCTTGTTAATTAACAACTAATAAGAACTTACGTGAAGGAAGGTAGATCGTTGAACTTGGCTCTAAAGCGAACAAACCGAGTGAAAAAAGGAAGTGTTTGATCGGTTGTACCCATGGCGATTGCACCGGCTAGGGTTCCAGTGACCGCGATGAGCCTAAGAAAAAAGTCAAGTATGGCCATGCCTCTAGTTGCAGGTGGAGCAACACCAAGCTGTAATGCACCAGCTGGCTTCATTATTGTGTTTGATGATAATGTGATTAGGTTTAAAGGATGAGATGATCAATAGCTTGAATGGGTGCATGATGCATGAAACAGTGAGGCATATATATACATGCAAATATGTGTAAAAAATATGTATGTATATATGTATATGCAGCAGGATAGTAGATTGATAATGTTAACTGCCCTCACTTGTATTTTTGTTGAGATTCTTTTCCAAAAATAGAGTCTCCCATTTCTTGGAGGTAGAGTTGTTGGTTTCGGTGTGTGCGTCATGAAAACCAGTGGGAAACTTGAGTTGTTTAAGGTTAACTTTATGATGCGGATTGGACATGGAGACGCGTGCATCTATTATTAATTATATGTGTGAATATTTTAATATTTTCATTTGATGTTAATCATATATCAACCCATAATCAATAAATCTGCTAGCGGTTAGTAAACCGGTTGCAGAAAACATGGTTGCAAGATTTACGATCACATAGGACGTTTAATAATTAAGTTCTGACGTAGAATAATATGTGATCGCAAAGTGGTCACAAAATGAGATTAGCCACCCTGGTTTTCACCTCCGTATGATCAAGTCTTGATCACAAAACTCAAGGGCGACTCTTAGATGCGCCAAGCTTTTATAAAGGATTGCCACACACTCAAAACTCAATGCGCAACACAATGTTGGGCTTACTCATTACACACATCGGAGACTTTAATCACCCTCACATTTCATAGTTATTAGGAAACAACTCCAAACCCTTAGCTCAACACCAACTCAAAACCCTCATCTCAACACCTTAATTGAATGAAATTTTTTTGTTTTTTGTTTTTTTTGCTATTTTAGGATGTAGGTGTTTAGGATCCATAGAGTCAACAAGTGCAGTGCAATGTTGATCGTTGTTTGGTTGTTTCATATATTATGAGTAGCGATGAGATTTCATGCCATGAAGCTTAAACAACATAGAACCTTAAAACATTAAAGTTTTGTGCTATTTTAAGTTAAAATATTACAAAAACTTAAAACAACACATATTCATAAAACTATTTCAGAAACGCATTATCTTAAGTAAAAACAACATATTAACGTGTTGCTTTAATTAAGAAACATGTTGATTATGTTAAACAACATAAAACCTTTAAAAGCATGGAAACATGTTGTTGTAAGTTAAAATAACGTAGAAACGTAAAACTGAACGTAAATGCATATTTTTAAGCTAAAACAACACAAAAACATGAAGTTTTAAGTTAAAATAACATAGAACGTGTTGTTTTAACTAACAATTTAAAACAATATAGAAACAAATTGTTTTAGCTTAAAACAACACAAACATAAGCTTTTTAATTTATAACATCGCAAAAATTGTGTTGTATCATCTTACAAAGCATAGAATTTGTTTTTTTACCTAAACCAACATAAAATATAATCTTTAATCTAAACTAGCACAAAACATGTTGTTTTAGCCTAAATTAGCACAAAACAAGTTTTATGATAAACCAACACAATTTAGCACTAATATCTTTTTTCAAAAATAATAATATTGTACTCAAATTAAATGGTAAAAAAATACTTAAATTTATGGTGAAATTTTATAAAAAAAAAAATTGATGCCATATAAAAATGTATCAACATTTAAAAAAGCGGGGGAATTTTACAAATTCAACATAAATAACTTTTACAAAAATGATTTTCCACTCCATTTTTTTATATACTTAGATATTAATCGATTAAAATATATATACATATAAATATGTGTATTTGATGTCATAGATTTGGTTACTCCAAATGATTAGGGATGAACGAACTAAAGCTAAAAGTAAGAGGACTTTTTGTTCATTTAAAAATAATTAGTACGTTCTGGCATTCATATGCTTTACAACCTAACGAATTTGCAGATAAGGAATTTAACCAATCCATATTATTTTTTATTCCCCCTTAGTATCAACTAACCCATATATTATCATTACATGCATTGGGATAGAGATTCCATGTTCGCGACTCTACCTTGTTGATAGCTATTTCTAAGTTGCATGTTCCAACTTATATATTTCGCAAAAATATTCTTAGATTCTCGTTATCATCTCTCTTTTATTTGCCTATCATATACTTGTACACACACTGTGCATTCATTTTAACATGTTAGATTGGTATGTAGACCTTTGTCGTTGGTTACAAACATGCTAAGTATAGTTTAACTAATGGGGGTTTATAATTTTTTATTAATGGAGCGAACAACGAAAGGGTGAAAACGGGGTAAAATAATGCATTAAGTCGTAATAAAAAGTAAAGAAACATACATATATCGTTTTGTTCTTATGACCGTTGTTTCCACAAGTTTTTCTAAATTAGAGTTGATAAAAAATTATTTAGGATCTAATGTCACAAGAAGTATAAAATGTGTTACCAATTTTGTCAATTAAAAATGATTTAATAGAAGAAATTGACTATGGAATTTTATTAAACTGTTTGCATCCATTAAAGCTAGAAAAATATAGTTAATCTATATATATATATATATACACATATAAAGTTTTTATGTAAATACAAAACAAAAAAAATATTAATTCCGCTAACTATAAACTTTTTAGTTTATTATTGTTGGTCCTAACACCTTGAATGAAGGAGGATTTATAATTTTATATAAAGAATTTTGAAAAAAGCTTTAATTTTTACTTCGTATTGGACTCTTAAAACCATCAAACCAATGCTGTTATTCAAAATATAAAGTTACTAATATTCGATTTAGCAATGATCAGTGTTTTCACTGATAGCTACTCAGTGCCAACACCAAATCTAGTATTAGACATGTAATTAATAACTTGGCCCGACACCTAACTTGATTCAGCATCTAAACAACAGTAAAATCCTGTAACTTCAATTCATATGTGAATAAAATGTTCCTCTTATAGTGATGTCGGTTTAGATGCAAGATCTATACCTAATTAAACAACTATAGCTTGTTCTTGTGACATATTTTAAAGGACTAAAAAAACAATATTTGTAATTTGATATAAAGCTCCTATGTATCTCATAAAATGCTAATTGAATTCCTGTTTCTCGTACTTTGCTTTCATCTGAAGCTCTGTGTCAACTTTTAATCAGGTCATAATTAAACTTCAAGTCATTGTAATTAGTATGCAATTTCCAATTTTTTATATATCAATTGAAATATTAACATACGAAATTTCCTATAGTGTAACTAATTAATGAACTTGATGACTTGAATGGATGGATTTAAGTTATTTAAAAATCTTGCGGCTCGTGATTCGTTTGAAACTCTCTCGAAAATAGCTCGCTTGAAATTGACTCGCTTGTAAAAAAGTTGGCTGACTCAGCTTGGTTTGTAAACGAACTAATCCCAAGCCAAGGTGAGCTCAGCTCGTGGCTCCTCGTTAGCTTGATCGTTGACCTGCTTAAATTAAAGTTGAATTTACTATTATATATCTCTATTAAACATGTATGTCGGTTTTGACAGTGGTTTTTTATGTTTTCATACAACAACCACATAAGTTTACTTTTTGATAGTTGAGCACACATCTTTGACGTACTCGTGGGTGTCACGCATAGATTTCTGCCTATCATCTAATGCTTTTTTGACTTTTTGCTCTCTATTTAATTTCTAATTTCTCATACTTTTTCATCAAAAAAAACTTATCTAAGAAGAAATTGATAAGAAGATATTTGAGATATTAGTTCCACATCACTCTAACTGTTTTGTATTATATTTTTATCATTGTATAATATTAAAGAACAATATCAGCGTGTAAGTAACTAATTATTTTTTTGTTTTTATTACTGTTTAATAAATAATTGTGAGAATTTTTTATTAAGTACATCATTCGGTTTAGTGATTGGGGCTTGCTTTTTAACCAAATGATCACCCATGTTCTAATCTAGAAAACGCCCAAGATTTTGCACTTAATTATTAAGTTACTCAAACGCACTAACATGAAGCTTGTAGCTATGTTCAAAACACGTGCAAGTAATTTTTTATAAACTAGAATTAGATCCCGCATCATCGGTTGAACAATATTATAGATTAGAAGGATGAAAAACGAATAAAGATAGTCAGTCAGTCAAATGGGATTGGCCAACATTGATTACACTTGAATGGTTAGGTTGATTGGTGTTCACCGATCATGATAGGAGAGGAGGAGGAATTTCAAAATCTTGGACGAGGAAGATAATCATTATATAACAAAAGAACCCCGCGGTAACGCGCTGGTTTTATATACTAGTTTATATAAATTATAAACTAAAATTATGATATTACTCCTATATTAATATACCTAAAAATGAATAGTGAAAATAATAATAATAAAATAATAATAATTCTTATATATTGATTATATAATAATATAATAACAATAATTAAATAAATTTGTTTATTTAAAAAAATAAATTTTTTATGTTCAGTATTTTTAGGTACGTGTCGGTATGTGTCGGGTCAGGTATAAAATGTTTCCATATGTTTTGAGACGTACATTTTGATGTTTGCCTACTTTTTCACATAGATTTTGTTCGGAAATGACGTGTAAAAATGTTTTAATTCGCCGGTATAAATACAAGGTACAGTACGTTTCAACGTAAATTTGGTTTGAAAACAAATCGAGACGATTGTAACCTATGTGTTTTTAGTGTATGCTTTGAAGTGATCTACATTCTGACCTAATTTTGTTTGGAAAAAAGTGGGTGAAATATAATACGTTTTGGTTTAACGGTATAAATTCGAGTTATTTTACGGTTCGACATGAATTTAATCCAAGTCAATTATTAGTATATACTTTATTACACCGCGTACGATGTCATCGCAACGCGCAGCTGGTAAAAAACTAGTTATTTAAATTGATCATATACATGTTGTCATTTTAATATTTTCTAATAATAATCTAACTATAAAAAAATAAAAATTATCATAGTTCTTTAGATAAAATCTTCTATCATTCTTTCTACAAGTTTTGATAACAAATATGAAAAAATATTAGTTTTTGATTTGGCTTGTGTAAAAGTATATATAACTTGTGTAAAAATAACTAAAAAGTTTCTTAAAAAATTAAACAATTTGGATTGCAAACCAGCTTGATTTGGCTGGTTTATAAATGCATTGAGCCAGCTATCACAACGTGAGCTCGTTAAGATAAACAAGTTAGCTCGACTTGACTCGCTTACAACCCAAAATGGGTTTGATATGCCAAGGCAATTAAAATATTCTATAAACCTCTTGGGCCAAACCAACCAATATCAAACAAGTGCATTTAGGTTTAGGGGTTGGCCCTCTATAAGTGATGGACTCCTTTTGTTATACAAAGACAATTTCGATCTCCTGCCTTCATAGACGACTTCTACTAAGCAATTCCTTCCTTATTCCTCAACTCAAATCTCTTATATCTACTTACATGCTTATATATGACAAACATATTAGATAATTGATTATCTCAAACCCTCATCATCTTAATAACTTTGTTTAATGTAAAGCCCTATGAAGAAGGTGAACTAACCCATCAACATCATCTCAAACTTTGAATACACAAGTTTTTGAAATCAAGGAGACACAAATAATATATCATATAAATAAATTTAAACAAATATGATATCTATATCAATCAGTTTCACAAATAATGTTCTATACTTCTATCTATGCTACCTCTAACATACTCGTTAATTTAGAAATATAGTTAAGGTATTGTATCATGATCTACGAGATTGTTTAAGGTCGAAAGTGCTTTATCAATCTCATAAACATGATGAGGGTGTTAAAGGTCCTTAAACCAGGAGCGCATGACATGCATACATTCTTTTGTAAATTGACTTTTAAGAAGACACTTTTATTATCAATTTGACAAACTTTGATCTATTTAGATGCCGCAAATGCCAAAAATATCCTACCAATTCTAACCTTACAACATGTGTTGATGTGCAAATGTCCTTTCGTAATTTATGCCTTCTTCTTGGTAGTAGTTTTTTGCTACCAAACTAGACTTTTTCTCTGATCCAATCTCATTTCTCTTATTTCTATCTTCTATACATCCACCTAGTACCAACAAGGATATTTAATGAGGATAGCTTGTATAAAGTCTAAACTTTTTGTCTTTCAAATTGCAAGAGCTATTCGGACATAGCAATTATCCGGTTGTCATTCAATGTTTCTTCTATTTTTTTGGTTTATTATGAGATATAATACAAGAATACAAACATTCATAGTAATGACACTCGTTCTAATTAACTTCTTTGGCTAGGTCATCAGTTACACTTCTATTAAAAAGATGCAGTTGAATCTACTAAACCAGAGTTAAGTCTTATCAGTCATTGTATGGTTAACAAATTTATTGCTTTTGTTAACTACGGTTGCAAATCTATCAATTATAATAAACAAAGGTTTTGACGTAGCAAGCGCCATTATTTTAGAGCCTTTTCAAATTTATTTTTTAACCTATTCAAACTTATTTTTCACGTAAATATTTTTAAATTATCTAACTTAATTTACTATTTTTAAACTTTTAAATTGATTGAATACTATTTAAACGTTTTCAACTTCATTATGATTTTAAAATTTAAACATTAAATGTATGATAATTTTTTATTGACCAATATATTTTTTAAGTACATCATTTAAAATTAAATTTAACTAATTCATTATAATTCATAAAATTTAGTCATGTTAATTTTTTTATTTTTTGAAATATTATGAACTAGGTTACAATCCCGTGTAATACACGGACTAAATAAATTTACTGTTACATGGTTCATAATATAAAAAATTATGTCTTAAATATTATGTATTATACGGATTGAATAAAACCATGCATTACACATTTGAAAATTTGAAGTTAACATATTTGAAATTTTAATTATGGATAGTTATTAATTAATGAATAGCTAGTATAGCTTTCATAATTACGAGGAGAGAGAAGCGAAAAAACCAATTATTAGATGGGTTATAATGATAACAAGTGTACGGATTTATTTTTATTAATTAGTATAGAGATTGTTACTATATAAGTATTTTTTATTTATGTTAAAAGAATGCTATAAGCCACACACACATAAAAACATCTTTATATTATAATAAAAGAGTAACTAATGGGGACACGTGGCAGCATCACATTCATCCTCACCATAATTTTCCCGCTTCTCTCTCCTACTTAATAATTACTATAATTACTAATAATATTATTTAATTTATTTATAGACTAAAAATATTTTTTAATAAATTAACAAAGTAATCTTTTAATAAATATTATTTATAAAGAAATAAATTTTTATAAAATAATCTTTTTTTCAAAAACATCAAACTTTTTTAAAAATATAAAATATTTTAAAAATCAATATTTTTAAAAAGTAAAATTTTTATAAATAAAAAATAATTATAAATAAATTTTATAAAACTTTTTGTTTTGAAACAAAATATTTAGTTTTTTTAAACAAAAACAGTTTAAAAACTTGATATCATTATTTTGTTACCTATAGTCCTTATACATAATTTCAACCGTATTTTATCTTAAAATATTGTTTTATAATTAACAAAATTTTATTTTATTTAATATTTTATATGTTCAACCCGTGTAATACACGGGTTATTAAGCTAGTATTATCTATACTACTTAGTAAAAAACAGTTCTAAGAGGCACGTGCCATATTCCAGAGCCAATCCGTAAAAATTTTACGCGTAAACATCCTGTATCGTTATATTAGGCAATTAGATTGTTTCTTAGATTTCAATATCGTACTGAATGTATTTCCTGTTATTATTTAATATTTAGATTAATATCAATTTAATTGAACGAAATATTTGTTGTATTTTTTTCTTAAGTCAATAATGAACATAGGATTTAAATTGATGTTTGTTTCATAAAATCTTATAAAATTATTCCAACTAAGACACTCTAAAATCAAATAATAATTTATTATATATTTTTTTAATTCAACTAGTGTGATATTCGGAAATCTAATCTAGCAAACAAATAGTTGTATGTTGCTGTGAAGAGCTTTCTTTTAAAGAAATTTTAATGTTAGTTTGTGTTATTTTTTATGAACGGTAATCTTTTAGAGGTCATTATTTTAGATTAATCACTAACAAAATTTACTAGATTAAATCTAACATATCTTTGCAGTAAATTTTATTAACAAATGTAACTATATTTTATAGTTTCACTAGGTTAGTGTCTCGTGCATTAAATGGGTTGTATAAATAAATATTAAATAGTTTGTAACAAAAATTTATGAATTATAAAACAATATCTTGAGATATGATATTATTAAAATTACGTACACGTAAAGACAATAAATAATAAAGCAACGATATCATTTTTTAAACTTTTATTTTTAATTTTTTGAAAGTTTTTTGTTTCAAAACAAAATGTTTTTAAAAATGCTATTTTAAAAAATTTTATTATAAAAAGTTCGAATTTTAATCATTTTGTTTCATAAGAAAATTTAGTTTTTAAAAACTCAAGTTTTAAAATATTTTATATTTTTAAAAAAGTTTAATCTTTTAGAAAATTTATCTTATTTTATAAAAAATTGTTTATTTAGAAATTACATTTATAAAAGGATCTCTTTTTTTAGTTTATAAAAAATGTCTTTAATCTTAAATGAATTAAATAAAATTATTAGTAGTTAATGCAATTATTAATTAGTAGAGATAAGCAGAAAAATAAAATTTAAAAGCTTTATAATTGCGTCAAGTGTCACCAATAAACCTTCGTTTATTAGTATTGATAAATTGATAGAGCAAAAAAAATTTATCTTTGGCATTTTTTTTCTAATAAAGCAAGTAATTTTTAACATATATCATCTTTTCGTATTCATTTTATCATATGTATTTATCATAGCAAGTCAACCACTTAATGATTATATTAATAGAGTAAATTACAGAAAACAACATTTATCTTTATAAATAATTTTACTTCTCAACATTTATCTTTACAAATTACATTAGACAACTTTTATGTAAGTGGTTTATTTTATTTTTAGGCATTTTGTCTAACAATTGTTAAAAAAGACAGCCACGTTACCTCATCAGAAATGTTCGGAACCAGGACCTCGGATTCAACCTGCACAGAAGTATGAAGAATTTAGGAAGAGATGAAGAGATGAAGAATGAACCACTGCGTACATGAAACAACATCATTTAATCATAAAATAAATAAGATGAAGAAACTCACATTTGCTTTTTCCAATTTCGCATTGATTACTCCCGTTTTCATGTCTTCTGATCTTGCCATTTGAATAACAAAGCACCTACCAATGTACATGTGTGTATATATAGGCACTTTCACATGGTGAAAAGCAGTTCTTTCGAATCATTAGGCAGTACCTGCAACTGCATAAGTACCTGCCACTGCTCCACAACCGCTCATCCATTCTGAAATCAACTATTTAACACGGCTAGGATTTAATGTTGAATGATTTGAAGGGCTGAGATCACTCCAAAGTCATTAACCGTTTAATAGCCTTCATTTATATATATAACTAGTTTTATTCCCGCCGCGCGTTGCGGCGGGGATTCGTTTAGTTGCTTGAGTTAACAGTCATACCTTAACATAGTTGTGAAAGTGGTTGTTTGTGTGATCATGTCTTGATGTAGTATACAAAACGTAGCCAATTGTGTGATCATGCCTTGATGTAGTTAAATTAACAATACATGAGGACTCATAACATAAATAACCAATGCAACTAACTAAGATGGCAACCAACCCATTCATCTAAAAACTATTGCTAACAAAACCTAATATCAATAATGACCGATCAACATACAAAATATTTTGATAGTCTAAGTGAAAGGTAAATTCATCTACCATTAGGTAAAGAGTAAAACCATGACATGAGGCTTCGGATGATAAAAGAATGTTTGATTTATCATTTAAAACATTCTCATATTTTAGTTTTATAAGGGCTGATTGCACATTAGTGTATAAAATGTTTTAGTCTATTATCCAGCACCAATATGACAAAAAAGCTCTAGCCAAATAGAAACTGATTAAGCTTTTGCTAGAAAGATAATGCATGAAAGACACAACCTATATTGGAGTTAACGGGGACCTCGAAAATGTTCAACATGAGTTTAATGCCATAACAACTCACATTAATCATTTATATGACAAAATAAAGAAGGCAGAGGAGGAAAAGAAAAAACTCCAACCCAGGTTATTATTACCTCAATTACAGTCCCAGTAGTTTCAACAGGTTCAAGTATGGGCCCCCATTCTCATCGTCCGCGGTTATCTTTGCATAATCAAAGAAAACCCCAAAATCCTCTTTAGACCCCTTAAATAGTTAAGTATATGCCAACATGTCAAAAAGACTAAAAGAGCCTTTTACGCCTATAAGCCAACATATTACAATGTGAAGATGAAATTTTGTTAATGGTATCACCTCTACGTACACGTACTGATGCATATAAATGAGTATTTGAACTCCTAGCCTGACTTAACCAAGTTGTTAAACCACTAATAACATTTTTTGTTTAATTTACACACTTACAAATTTATACATAGCCATATGCCTGCTGCACTCACTTGATTCTTTTAAGAAAGGCAAGTGGAAAACCAAGAAATGGATTTCACACCCAGGATCACATTGCTAATGAGGCAGTCACCAATCAATGCTAAACACCAACTATCATGAATTGAATATAAAAAGTTTTTATACAAAAGATATTAATTTTTAAACAATATTTGATACAGGAAGGTGAAGTTGGATTAAAGAAACTAACAATGTCTTGAAGAATGGCAAAAGAAAACAAATCCCAGTTACCTTCCATCTAAACTTTCAATTACTGGTCATTAACTATAATAACTAACAATGAAAAACATCATCATGATAATAACAGAACCATAGTAAGCAATAATAATAATAACCGAACCATAATAATCAAGTACTATAACCTATATAAAATATGACCCGATTGGAAATATTCAAACTAATTAGCCCGCACCTTACTCATCGTCTGATCGACCGTTCGATGCCAACGGAATTTCAATCCCTGATCTCCGGCGTATATATGCCACTATAAAACACCTGCAAGAAGAATGTAATTGAACCCTCACAAAACCCAATTAGGCATACCATTGCTCCAATCTCGATCCATCTGCTTTGAGTTAATTATCTTGTCGTTAACACCCTCGTCGGAATCACGTCACACCCCGCCAGCGAAATCGTGGCAGAAGTTCTTTTCTTCACAACGAAGACCAGCAAAACCTAGCCCCCTACCGGCGGAAGCACCGGCTGCCATCACCAAACGTTGTCGTGTGCCACTAAAGCGACAAAATAATAAGCGACATCGGATCCTTAAGACGATAGGGAAACGGTAAATTTCTACATCTCTTCTCTCGCGTTTTCTTCTTCGAAGAGTAAAGCATGAAGACAAACACCTGGCAGACACACGAAAAGAGAGAAGACGTGTTGCCACACGTCGGCTGCCGAAGATACGTGTCTCAAATTTAGAGCACTAAAAACCGTAACCGTTGATTTCCAAATAGACGGTGCACAACATGGAATTTACTGTTCCTCAACTTCCTTTATTAATAGATAGATAATATGTGAAAAGTTAGTATGCAACCAAAATATTCTCAAACGCACGCAAATTAGATACTACATCTTCTATTATATGAAATAATGTGAAACAAATTTACACAATGAGATATGTTTTTGAGATTTGAATATAGATCTCTAATAATAACCAATTTAAAGTTACTTTTCTGAACGGCAATGTAAAGTTATTTGATTAATATAAAATTAAAATAAATTATTAAAAAATTTATACTCATAATCTTAATTTTAACTAGTTTGTTCCTATTGCACGCGTTGCGCGCGTGACTAACGAATTAAGTCAACCTATCATCATAGTTGGGCTCAGCACGGGGTTTGGTTGCGGCTGCTAACTGCAAGCAGCAGCCACGCCAACGCAACCACAACCACGATTATGTCATCATAGCCCTTGGCTTGTGCAAAAACTGAACATAGAAACCATATTTCTGTTTAATGTTTAGTCTTAGATGAGCAACATACCATCATCATCAACAATTGTAGCAACGACAAAACCATATACCAATGGAGACCGAAAAAAAAAAACAATAAAACCATCGATGAACATGAACCAACATCGGGTATCAGGTCTTAGGTCTCAGATGAGGTGTTCGTCATCATCATTGACACCATGAGCATCGACACCATGAGGGCATTCTAAGATATTAATCGGTATCAATATGAACTCTCAAATGATGTGGTCCTCATCATCATCATCATCAACATCATGAGGCCTTCATCATCCCCATTTGTTAATATTGTCAAATCTAAACAAGCACCAATAGAAGATCACCGATGAAGTGGCCGCCATCATCATCGACACCAAGAACCGTTCAACAATGGGGTAAAGGTCGTCAAACCACCACCGCCACCACCGCTGACCAGACGATCGGTTCTACCTCAACTCCATGGAGGAGGCCGAGCCGGAACCGACATCACCTAAATCGTCGGCGCCACCGTCACCAATACCGGATGTCAGATCCAGTCACCACAGATCTAAATCACCAACATCGCGGCGGCGGCGGCGAATGGACAGGAGTTAGGCGGTGGTGCACGGTAGAGCCACAACCTTTCTCACCAAAACCAAGAAACCCAAATGGGCCGGCAAGGATAAACTTTGGCCGGCGGCGCGCACATAACCCATAAAAATCGTCGGAGCACGACGCAGAAAAGGGTAACAGGGTCGGCACACACAGATCCGACATCGCAGCGACAGTGAAGTCCGGTTGTGGAGGCGGTCGACCACCATCACCATTCGAGGAGAGAGAAATAGTGGGTCGGTGATGGTTCATAATAATTAGAGGAAGAAAAAAAGGCACCTATGGTTTTAAAGAGTCATCTGGGGCTAGGTGATGCCAATAAAATAATATATTTTAACTGTTCATTCCATTCGTTTATTAATATATAGGTTAATTTATGTCCTTACCAGAAACTTCTATAATACGTACAAATGATAATTTCAAAATATATTAAATTTTAATAATTCAAACTATTATTAATTGCCTAATAATAATAATTCATATTAATAATTCTGTCAGTGATACTTCTAATTTTTATTAATATTACTAATAATAATATCAGCACATGTTTATATTTGAATTCTCCTTTATTTCACTCACAAATTCACAATAATGATTATAAAAAAAACAAAACAAAAAAAAAAAACATACAAGTCAAATCAAATGAAAAATAAACACAAATAAAATATAGTGTCACACTGTCACTACTCACTAGCTATTATATTAATTTGGATTTTATCAACCAGCCGTTACTAACTTAAATTATAACAAAACAATTTCGTCATTAAAAAATAATAAACTTTTAAAACAAAAATTATCAAGAATAATATGTGGACTAAAAAATAGCAGTAGGCCCATTAGAGGTGGGCCCATCTGAGCCCATACACACTAACACACGTCCAGTCGTCCAGACCTCCAACATACGCGGCTATGGCGTGTTAATGGCTTTTAGTCTCACTTAACGTGGGCGACCCTCCAAATCCTCCTCTCAACAATCAACACACACACACCATACCTCCATCTATCTCAATAATCCTTCAAAACCCCTTTTAAATCTCACGAATTGATCATCATCAACCTCTCAATTGATCGAATTTGATATGTGTCATGTATCCGATCGATCACCCTCACCGTCGATCGTCAATCTTTAATCATCAGGTGAAATCTATTGCCTTTGTTTACGTTCGATTGATTCATTGATTTGTAATTTGAAGTGGGTCTCGATTGGATTTCAATTTGGTTGCTTTAATTGTGATTCTAAATGCTCTGTTTACAGAGCTCAATTGCAGACGATCGTCACGTGAACATGGGTGTATTTGAACAGATCAATCAGTCGATCAAATCATCTAAGAAAACACCCATTTTGGATTGTGAACAATCTCGATCAGCTTTGGTTGATTTGATCATTCTGATAGCTGTAATTAGTGCTTGTGGATTCTTGATATACCCTTATGTAGCTCTGTTATTATCACAAGCCTTTGAAGCTCTTGAACCAGTGATGTCTATGGTTAAACCACAATTTATAAGTGGTTCAATGGTTTATGGTCTATTAGGACTGGCTATTGTTGCTACATCTACGGCTATGCTAGCCATTACCTTATGCAAGAGTCAAACATGTGGTCAACCAGGCTGTCGTGGGCTGCGAAAGGCGGTTGAATTCGATATCCAGATTGAAACAGAGGATTCTGTCAAGAGTTCGGATTCGATAAAGTGCGGGTTGAAGAAGGGATTGTTTGAGTTGCCAAGGGATTACTATAAGGAACTAGAGGCGGAGTTAAAGAAGATCGCGCCTACTAATGGTCGCGTGGTTCTTGTTTTTCGTGGAAGGTGCGGGTGCCCGGTGGTTCGAGTAGAGGTTCCTGGTCCTAAGAAGAATAATAGGAAGATGAAGAAGAAGATATGTGGTGATTAAGGTTTGGTATACATAGTTTTAAGGTTATGGAATAAGGTGCATATAGGCATATTTAAAGAGTTTGGTATGCATATTTGGGACCATAATATGTTGCTTTGGTGTCTGATATTTTAATCTTTCTTTCGGAAATGCTTTTGTTATTGTTTGATGGTGGTTTTTGTTGAATCTTTTTGCATTATGGATGTGCAAGTGTGGTTGAACTTAAATCCTCGCCCTTGGTAATATCTGTTTAGTTACAACATTTAAAAATATAAGTTCTATTGACAAAGAAAAAACTCTTTTGAAATTTATAAAAAAAAAATAAAAAAAAATCTCAAAACACTATGGCAATTGATAGGGGACACTCATCCCTTGATGTTGGTGCCTCCTCAAACGAACCTTATTTTGCGAGGATTCTACCAATAATGAGGAACCTGGATGTGTGTTCAAAATCTGATTCGTGTTACATGTGAATAGTGAAAACCAAGCTCAACAAAAGAATTTTGGTGCATTGTTCAAA
Source organism: Flaveria robusta (assembly GCA_025506415.1). NCBI lineage: Eukaryota > Viridiplantae > Streptophyta > Magnoliopsida > Asterales > Asteraceae > Flaveria > Flaveria robusta. The sequence goes on along the minus strand of CM046469.1, from coordinate 15,771,475 downwards.
CAGTATTAAAGCTAGACTTTGAAAAATAATTTAAAAAAAAAAAAAAAAAAAAAAAAAAAAAAACAATATAAAGAAGTACTTAGGCTCAAGGTCAAGCAACAATGACAAATGATGGTTGTATTTAGAATTTTGACATAAAGTTGGTTTTGGGTCAAGTGATTCAAGAAAGTTTGATGTACAACCACTTTAACAGTCGTTTGACAAGGAAGATATTCATCATTGTTGTTGAAATATATATTTTAATATCAATTCAATATCAAACATATAATTTAATCTTATTCTATTAACGTTGGTTTACTTTTTCTTTCTTGTCTTTGGATATTGAATACTGGAGTGAGGTAGTTGCTTGGATAAATTCATGGGTTGCTGCACGTGGGCTTAATTGGAGTTATTTAGTTCGTTTGAGTTCGTGGGCTTGGCTTTTCGTTTTACAGGCTTCTCATTTTATCATTTGTAGAAAGGCAACAATATACAACTCATAAGATATTAAGATAAGATGATCTACTAACGATTGATCAATTAATCCCTCTCTTCTCATTTTGATAGCATGTAGCTAGGTTATGAGGCTTAAAAGTTTATAGTATATCAAACATTTTAAACCCTACTGAGTTCTTGTGCTTTTGAAGCAACTCATTCTTATGACCAATATATTTTTTTATATTTTGTCTTTTCTTAAGTTTAATATATAAAATTGAGAAAGATAAAAAGTACTTGATGCTAGATGGATGTTGGTTTTCAATAAAATTTATATTAAAATATAGAAAAGTACACTAAAATTGTACGTTTAAAAGTTATACAAAACCAGTTATCACCCCGCTATGCAGCAGAATTTCACACTTATTGACATATGGTTGTATATTTTTAAATGTTGATAGAACGAAAGTGTTAAAATACATAATGAGAAAAAGAGAAAAGTAAACATATTTTAATATTAAAATAAAATATAAAACAAATTAAAAGGCATACAAAAGAAGAGGAAATTGAGAAAACAAGAAAAAACGTTTGGGAATTCATATATAGTTCATAATGGATACTATATTATATCTCAACTAGTTTTAATAAGCCCGTGTATTACACGGGTTGAACAAATAAAATTTTAAATTAAATAAAATTTTATTAAGTATAAAGTGATATTTTTTCCAAAAAAATAAAATATTTTGTTTCAAAACAAACCGTATTAAAAAATATCATTTAAAAAAATATTATAATTTTTAATTTTAATTAATTTTTGTTTATCAAAAATTTACTTTTTAAAAACACTAATTTTAAAAAAGTTTGATATTTCATAAAAATTTCTTATTTTATAAAAATTATTTTTTAGAAATAACATTAAAAAGATCATTTTCTAAATTTATTAAAAAAGTAATTTTATTCTAAAAAAAGTTAAATAATATAATTGGTAATTAAGGTAATTATTTAATAGGAGAGAGAAGGGGGAAAATGTTGGTGAGAATGAATTTGGTGATGACATGTGTCACTCAAGTTACTCTTTTATTAGAGTAGAATGATTAACTTTGATGAAATAAGAAATATATTTTTTGTTCAAATTTAAGATTTTTTTTTAAATTTTGGATTAATAACCCCGGGTTATTTTTTTTCTTCCCATGAAATTTATAACCTAGGTTAACTATATACAAAAACAAGGAGAAAGAAAAGCTAATAAAAACATTGCCGGTTATTTGGACAAGAATTTGTGCTATAGGAATATCATTTCTATCTCTCTACATATAGAAAGAGAGAAAGAAATAGGGTGTCACAATAACACTATAAAATGTGTTTAAAAAGCTTGCGGCACGTAGCTCACTTGAAAATAGTATGTAAAAATCTCGATCGAAATCGATTTGTTTTATAAACAAGCTGATCTGGATCGGCTTGGTTTGTTAACTAGCCAAGCCCGAGCGAAGGCCAGCTTGGCTCATGGCTCGCTCGTTAGTTGGCTCATTTAAATTAAAGACTAAGTTATTACCTTATATAAATTATAAATTAAACTTATGTTATATTATTAAATAGATTAAAAATATATAGTCAATTTGATACTTTTTAATAAAAAACCTAAATATAAAAATATAGAGGATGATGATAGTTGATGAAATACTAATTTCGTATCATTATTTCATCCAGTTAAGGTAAATGAATATAAAAATTGTTCTATTTTGTTTATATGTATATGAATATTCGTTAAAAAATTAAATTTTTAATTCTTAAATAAACAAGTTGCTTCGCTAGCTGGTTCGGCTCAACATGTATATAAACGAGCGGAACCCGAGGCCAGAACTCATATTTTGGGCTTGTAAAAATAAACGAGTCAACTTGGTTCGGCTCGACTAGATTTTTATATGAGCTGAGCCCACCTTGACTCGGCTCGTCTCATTTATAAATCTACTTATCTACCTTCGCTAAGCTGCAGAAAGCACGGCTTACCTACCATCCCCCATGGCGATACAAAGCACCTCCTACCTACTTTCAACCTTCTTTTCTTTCACCTATGCTCCAACATAAATACCATCTAAAATTCTAAACACACCTTCCATGTTATAACCTATAACTACTATTTCCGTTCAAGTAGGTAAATAATTTGCAAGCTGTTGTCGTCTTCGCATTGGCATAAAGGAGGGCTGTTGAGCTTGCCGGTGCTTTTCACAATATTCATTTCAACTCTCTAGCTATACATGGTTACCTATTAAAAGATGTATGGATATCGATTCCACAATAAAAAGTTATCCAGACATTGGAGATCATGTGTTTGGTAAAAATTAGAAGAAGATATATAATAGTACGTTAGTCACTATGAATGTAGAGCTTTATTTAGTTGCTATAGGTTTCTTGATCCTAGAAGGCAATAATCTAAGCAACTTACCACTAGATATGGACTTTTGATTTTTATGGGATTTACGTAGGTAGCAAGAAAAGTGTTACTGTTATCATTGTTGCAATCGTACTCGCAATTTGGTTGAATAGTATGAGCATTGTTTCGTATATATAACTAGTGGTATCCTAACTTCTTGATCATCTTAGGCTCGATCTTGTAGGTTGGTGAATTTGATGATGTTGGGTTTTTGAAAAGGGCAAATTCATAGATCGGAACGAGATGCCTTATTATACTTCATGAGGAGCTAACATGAGTTCTCAAAGGTACTAGTTAACATCTTTCTTGTACAATTCATGTCCCTTCCTCCTAGTTTTTGTTTTTATAAAGGTGTTCAAAAAGAATTTACTTTATACAATAAAAGTCAAAGAGTTTTCACCCCTTCTCACAATACTTTTTTGCAATTGGTCATTTTGCCCATTCTTTAGAAGATTACTATCCTCACGTACCATTATTTATTGCACTAAAATGCATTATATGGTTCGAAAGAAGTCGGAAACAAACCACGTCAAAAAAATTAAAAAATTTAAAATAATTAACGTTTTTATTATAATCACAGGAGTTATATTATTTTCATAAGAATTTATTCTTTGATAAAACGGTCGAGAAGATGCGCTACCTTAAAATAACTTTTTGACGACCCATTGATCTGTTTGACATTTTTTCTGTGATATATATATATATATATATATATATATATATATATATATATATATATATTGACAGTTTAAGTCGTAAAAGTTAACATTACCTGAATCAACTGGTCAATATTTCACCTCCAGAAGTGTAGTGATTGTTGCACCGTTGGGAATGGTAGAGAGGGGGGGTAAATTCACATATTAATTGTTACAATCTTTATTTAGGGGATGGTAAATATTTGTTTGGTTATGATATTATATCAAACTTATATAAAAAGTTCGATGCATCTCCTTCCACAAGTTGGCTACCTGATTATGTTGCATAAATCTAATTATACGTTCTACTCTAAGTTCTAAAATGCATGTGTTGCTACGTCATTTTATCAAGGGTATAATTACTTACTCGTCAACGACAATTGTTGGTTACCTCATGTTTGGTTCAAAGTTAGATTCACACATTACCTTAAACCTTCCTACCAAAATAAGGAGCTCAACATGTCACACCCTCGTGAACTTGATAGCTAAATATGCGCTAATGGGACACCAATTACCGACACGATTGAAGAATGTTTTACTGAAAGTTTAGTTTCTTGACCACAACAACACATATAATAAGCACAACGGTTGTTGTAGCATTGACACTACCTTTTTTGGGTATTTGATGCCACTTGTGGGAGATTCTTTGTATGTCCCATCGTCGATATTCTTGTGCTACTTGAGGATTTCAGCACATGGAGAAGATAATTTGAACATAATTTGGTGCTTATTGAATTCAATGGGTTCGCTAGGACTTTGCTTGCAACTATGGGTACTTACATGTCATGGTAGATATGGAAAGGAATTACCAACCTTTTGTTCCCCTTGCTATATGTGCCAACAATATGTAAGGACACACAATTGCTACTAAAATTCTGATCAGCACAATGATTCTAAGAAGCACCAACTAATTAAAGTCTATATTATCTTTTTCAAGTGCCTGAATCTTCAAGTAACACAAGTATCGCAATATGAATGATGATCGGACAACAAAAAATGGTCCCACAAATGACCTTAATACCCAAATGTCGCCTGGCCGGGCTACAATTACCTAACTTATTACAAGTCTTGTTGATTAAGATAGTAAGCTTTCTAGCATTGTAAAAACATAGAGATCATTTTTATATGTATTGACAATGGTGTCACCATTAGTGCATATTTAGTTATCTAAAGGTGGTGCATATACCTATCTTGATCTTATGTTATTTATAGGAGGGGGTAATCTATGAGTTTAAGTTTGAACCAAACATTAGGTAACCAACAAATGCCATTGGGGGGTAAGTAATTATACCTAAGACTAAACATACTAATAAGACGTACTTACCTTTTGAATCTTGTACTTTGTGCAACATAACAAAGTGGCCAGTTTGGGATAGGAGGTGTGCACCTGACCTCTTCAACCTTTGTAGTTACGAAGGCGTTAGAAATTTGAATATAAAAATCATAACTAAAAAAATATTTGCCAACCCAAAATAAAAACTTTATCTAATATATAGGATTTGCCCATTCTCTAGTCGTGCTAATGTTGAAACAATCGTTATGCCTACTAAAGGTGACAATATCGATCTATTTACTTTTGTTAAATGAATTGACAGACATCATGGTCATTCAAATAGCAATTTAAGATATAACTTCTTTCTATTTATTTTTCTTCAAAAATTAGATTATTTTTAAAATAATGTAACTTATGTAACCATAATTGTTTAGAAACTTAAAAGGTTTGGACAAATATTATTCTTCTTCTCGACCCATCCAACTTGTTTAAGCCATATAAAAACATTACCGGAGACTTAATCCACTCATACGCGACCCACCTCTCTAGTAGAAGCACTTTTAATGTGTAATTATATGTCGTAATGCATTTAAATGCAATAAACAATGATGGAGCTAGTGAACTTCTAAAGAATGGGCGAAAAGTTCAATATAAAGAAACGGTTGAAGACTGTTTAATTCTATTCTAACCTAAAATTCTTGAACATTCTATAAACTACAAAATCAAAAGTAGGGGGCAGTTGCAAAAACAAAGATGTTTGCTAGTACCTTTGAGTATCAATGTTTGGTTTCTAGTGAAAGTGTATTAAGTAGGAAAATTCGAATGAGCACCATAGCAGAAGAAAGCATAAAAATAATAGCTCATGTTCCAATCAATAGATTTACCTTTTTCCTGAAACTCGACGCTATAAAACTTACGGCCCCACAATATCGACCCAGAGATTATCAAAGATGCTAGAACAACAGTTCACCACTTGCTAACATAGGCGAAAGAATGTTCATGTTATCAAACCAGATTATGGGAAGTTTGTTTGTAGCTACAATAACAAAAAGCTTTTTTTTGCTACTTACATGAATCCCATAAATATTAAAGTCCATTAGTTGAAATAAGTTGAATACGTTATCGCCTTCTAGCGTGAAGAAACATGTAGCATGTGAGTGAAGCTCTATGTTAATGGTGACTCGCACTATCATCGTGCCAGTTGTACCAAAGGCTTGATGTCCAATGGTCTAATAACTTGTTAACGTGGGATAGGTATCCATGCTTATTTTAGTAAATAATCATGTAGAAAGTTGAGATGGCTATTTAATGATTTTTTTTACAACCAAAGGAAGACACATCAATCAACATTTATATTCAAAGTCGCTAATTAGTTTTATTGGTAGATCAGTTGATCAAGATCAATCAATAAGTCATACGTTATCCCTTAATAATTTTTAATTCAAAGACTCTCCTTATCCATATGATTAAAATCTATTTAATTAAATTATTATCTAAAGCTCTATACATTTCATCTCCAATATTACAACCTCTTACTTCATTTTATGTAGACTACTTAAGGAGTCGTTAAAAGCATCTAGTCTAAATTGTTCGACTGTTCTAATAATGTATTGTAAGATGGTGTGTTCGAGTTATGTAACATTAACAATGATATACATTTCGAAAAGAGTATAAGAAACAGAATTAGAATATGAATTTGTTAGAAAGAGCATGATAGCTTTTATGGAAACAACAAATTAATTAAAAATATTATCTAAACCAAACGGGGCCTAAGTGAAGTAGAGAGGGAAACTCACCTGAAAATTCAGACGAGCACAAATGAGTTTAGTGAGAGGATGGACAAGAGAGAAAACAAGTTGACTAGTGGGCTTGATTTTCATCCCTTTAAACCATTGGCGATGATCTAAATTATCCTTTTAAACTCCAAAGAAGATACAAATCAAACCACTTTTGGGTACGATGATGGCATCGGTTGCTGCCCTTCTGTTGAAATATATAGTTTATATTTATCTGTTTCTCAATTTAATATCAAACACTTCTTCATTGATCTTAATTAGTTCTTTTTCATGTTTTGTTTTGTATGTGTTCATGAGTATCTCTCGATTTGTTGGGCTTATAGCTATTTGGGCTTGTTGGGCTAGTAGATATGGGCTTAAAGGCTTGGAGTGTGACTTGTTAGTCCATGGAGAGAGCACATGGAGAACATATATGCAGCTCCATATCATCTCAACATATTTTATTCATATAAATCTTCCTCTTGGATTCAATATGAAAAGACGGAGAGAGAGAATGAACATACGATTCATTTTTATTCTTTAGATTCTTTCTCTTGTGCGTAACTTCTCTCATCGTTCTCATTGTCTTGAGTTTAGGGTTACTATCGCAGTGTTAATCCATGTATTTTCTGAATTCGTTTGAGTTCTAGTTTAGATCATATCATTATTGTTCTTATCATAGTCTTGAATCTGTTTAGATTTTCAGATGAATTGTTTGTTTGCTTATAATCTTGTAATTGTTGGTTCTTGAGTGTATTCATTATTGGTTTGAGTTGAATACACTAGACTTTGTTTTTTGACACCCTCATTGTTGTTCTTTAGACTCCAGACTTGATTTCGGAGTTTGATTAGAGTGAACAGGGTCTCAACCAGCAATTATGCTACTTTAAAATTAAGAACAACCATATTTACAAATGTTTTTTCAAAATATACCACATTTTAGAAAAATAAAATAAAATAGATAGAGAAATAACCTGAGTATGAAACTATTGAAACATGTGTTGAAGAAGGAGGATGTGATGGTAGTGATGGTGATGGTGGTGGCAAACACGATGGTGATTTAGTGTTGCTCGTCTGGCTTTTCTCCCTCAATCAAATTTTAGAGTTGTTAGATGTTGTTGTATAAAAAGGATGAGAACATTGAGGGTTGGAAGGCATTGGAGTTGCATATATGTATATATTGGAAGAGATAAAACTTATGTCACACGATTTAAAAGTAACCTGGCTATAGAAATGTTGTATTATCTTAACCGTATAGGACCACTAAATAAAATATGCAAGATTAGTATTTGGTTACGAGCACGGGTATGACATTAGTTTTTTATTCCCAACGTCCATTTTTAACCAGAAAGGATCATAAATGAATATATATGAACCTTGTTCAAAGAGTACTTACGAGGCTTCGACACATGGTATGAGAAATGATTTTATAATTAGGTATGATACTGGAATTACATAATGTACACCTAGACCTAGCTCATTATCATTCCTATATCATGTTACTGGAATTGCTCAAATGGCTCTTTGTTTAATCACACTAAATCAATTTGAATTGTATTTAAGCAGAGTTGGCTTAGTTTGTAAATAATGTGAACTCGCGCAAGGTTATCCCAATCGCTCATTGGCTCGAATTATATATCTAAATAACATACTCAATTTTGGTATCCAGCGATATAACATCTAAGATCGGTTTTTGTGATAAGATCCTCTAATACTAAGCAAACATTACAAGTCATGTTCTTTTTAAATGATATATTCTTTTAATTGAAAACGTTTACTCTTTGACTTCAAACAAATAATCTCTATGTGTAATTGAAGGTGTAAAGCAAACTAGTCGACGACACAAGGATTGGCCTGAATTGCTCACGCGTATAGTCTTGCATGTTTTCTGTTTTTTGGTATGCGGAAATTGAAGCCCCGAGCTTTACGCTACACCAGCTCCTTCTCTATGACATCAAATTAAATGCTCGTGACATCTTCTTGCTATCCTGATTTGAGACTGTTCCATTCAACACTATATTTAAATTTGGACTATGTTAAACGTATCCATTCTTCTTGACTTTTATTTTTTCCACCCGTTTAATTTCACATATCATTTAAATTTATTTCGCTAAAAGACAAAAGATATCACTGATTTGATGTTTCACGAGCGGGTAAGATAAAAATTCAAAGAGTAACGACATGCTTTAGCCAGCCAACTCCATTTTAGTTTCTATTCATGTAACATCGTCATCATCTTGCTATATAACGTAAGATATCGTAATGCAGATATTTCTATAATGCTTTGTTTGATTACAATAAGTAGGGGGTATACTTGAAGCAATGTTGTTGAACACTTTTACCATCTTCAATACATAAATTTGCAATTAAAGTAAAGAAACGAGAAAATCTCTTTTTGTAAACATATATAAGATTTTTCAGGCCAAATAAGTTATGCGTCCTTTTCACCTCTTCAAATAACAAAATGATTTTGCAAACAAATAAGATGATTCTTATCCACAAATAGCATTCCTGATGTAATGTGTCCTTTTCACCTTTTCTATTAAAAAGATGAACTGGTCTCACAAAAAACACTAGATCGGAGGCTCGGAGCGATTGGTTATCTTGCTTTTGGATATTTACAACAACCTATAGCAAGGATATACCATATATTGGTTCGAATTTGGGGCTTGATATTGGTCCGGACCGAGAAAACACTAATCCTCTCTAATGAACTGCGGACCACCAATAATGATTATAACTAATTATAAACAAACTCTAACAAAGACCTGACACATATTGAGAACTACATACCACGAGGTAATAAATTCTCATGCACCTCGTATAGTGCATTTATATGATTACAAGAAGTCCAAAATGAGGTAATCGCAAATTCTTTACTTAATATTAACTACACTTTCCATGTTCAAATGTCTATTCTCACAGAGTCGGGTCACAAAGGGAACCTTTCTTTGCGGCAGACTAACCAGTGTTTCTAATGTTGTAGGAGCTAAGCTTAGTATTGTAGTTAATTATCCTTGTTAACATTCTAAACCGGATGGATTTTTCTTGAAGTTACATTGACACCATCTGTGTTAACACAATTGTATATTAGGATATTCAAAATTATTTGGAATTTTGTATTATTGGATTTTAATAATTCCAATTTTCATTCATTAGCTGGAATTAATTCCAATTCAAAAATTATTTACAAACACTTCCAACTTTAAGCTTATTTTTCTCCAATGATTCCTTACTAACTGAGAGTTAACTCCCAGTTTACAAAAAGCCTTAAGGAGCAAAAATCACATAGAAAAACAAGAGAAGTTATGAAAAACCAATAAACAAAATTTTTATATTTGATGTATTAAGATTAATTACTCATATTTTTTTGAATAAAAAAATAAAAATTTATACTCTTTTGATTGATCTTCAAAATTTAACACGATTATCGCAATGATAAAAAATTAACATTTGATCCTTACCATATGTGTATGTGTATATGTATATATATTAAATAAATTTGTATCCTAGAGGAGGACTCGGGCAATGTGAAGAGGAGCACATGTAATTTTTTTAAAGATGACATGCTCAAATTAAAAAGAATTAAATGTTTATTTTATGGTTTAATTTTTCAGAAAATGTTAACATGTGAAAAAGGTTAGAGTAATTTAAAACCTATGAAAAAATCGGTATAAATTAAAGATTGACATGTGGGTAAAAGATGAGATAAAATTTCATAAAAAACATATTGCCCCTATAACTTCTATAAATTAATGTAAAACGACTGTGTAAGAATTACAATATAATAAAGATTAAATCATATATAAAGTTTATTTGTAGGTAAATTGTGGTTAGCTGATACAAATAATCTATGAGAATTGAGATATATTAAAAAAAAAAAAAAAAAAAAAAAAAAAAAAAAAAAAAAGTTGAATTTTAATAATTTCAACTATCATTTATTGTCCGGAATTAATACCAACTAAATAAATGTTTACAAACATTTAAAACTTTAAACTTATTTTCCTCCAATAATCTTTTATTATCTGAAAGTTAAACCTCGTTAGTTTTATTGATTAAATGGGGCCAACTTTCAGCCTATTTTCAACTCCGACGCCACCTAGCATCTATTAACTACGCTTTCCATTGTTTAGCCTCTATCGTCACCTGAAATCTACCTCTAACGAGTCAAGTGATTCAAATCAGAAGGTGGAGATTGACGAGTTTTAGGGTGCGGAAATTTTAAATTAACCGACCTGATAGTAGATGTCAACTCTCGGTTAGTTAGAGATTGTTGGAGGAAAATAAACTTAAAATTGAGAGTGTTTGTAAACATTTTCTGAGTTAAAATTAATCCTGATTAATAAATGAAAATTAAAATTATCGAAGTCCAATAACCCAAAAAAATAATAGATAAATTAATCCCCACTTAAAAAAACCAATATGTTTTTGCACTTTGCATGCTCGGTACCGCATCACCTCTCGATGTGTCTCGGTTTTTTATTTTAAACCAAGAAAATACATGGTTTTTATTTTTTATTTTTGATTTTTTATTTTTTATTTTATAATTTTATAAGGTCATACTCCACCAAATAATTAGATTAGATTATCTAGACACTCTCAGGGATATCGATTACTTAGATAGGTAAAATACTTTAATTTGTAGATGCCAAATTTTACCCGCACCATTAACATAAAAGGAAAATTATCAAAACAATCAATTAACCAAGTGAGTTTACAAAACTAGTTTTTGATTTTGAAAATATTCTAAATATTAGTTTGACAATGATAACAAAATCATGTTGTAACTCCCTCAATTTTTCACGTGCAAAGTGTTACCGCGAGGGTCTTACAGATTGGTATCAGAGTCACTTTTGTGTCGTTCGGGATGGTAGAACAAACCTCACCGGGGATGGTGAGTTTTCGGGCTTATCGAGGACGATGAGTCCAAAGTGGGGTAATTGTGACACCCTATATAAATCTCATATCAGCCGTGGACAGGAGAGATTAATGGTTCATAAGAAATGTCTCGTCTTTAATATCACCAACGCGTTTTGGGCGTATTGGCTGTAGATGAGAGGAGAACTCCACAGTTAAGCATGCTCAAATGACAGCACTCCAGGGATGGGTGACCTCCCTAGAAAATTTTCACCTAGACAACCAAAAGCAAATCCGTGATTTCGCCATCGGTCGGGGTGTGACATGTAATTTTGTTCATGTTTTTCTCGTATATAAATTTGAATACGACGAGAGAGATATAAGGACACTATACATGAGAATCTAAAACAACACAAAGAAAATAAAGACAATAGTACATAGAAAAGCAATCAACTAGTGGAAACCCAAGCATCTATAATATCATAGACCACTTTGCCGTAGAAAGCCATCCCTTTTGCAGTGATGTACGCTAGCTATAGCGACCTCAAATCGCATACTTAGCTTTTATTAATCTAATCTAGGATTAGAGTCATACTTCATAAATTGTCTACTTTATTTCCACAGTCCATTTCTAGCCATTTATTGGATTAGATGTAAACAAAATAAGAATTTATTGAACATATATCCCAAGATATCTCATACATGAATCCATTTTATTATTGTAACGATATTAAATCCACTTCTAAACAATTTGAACAATAATTTTCATCCATAAACTTGGAGATGTTCTTCCTGCATGTTTTGCTCTTCAATTCTCATTAAGAGTTTATTTTTAAATGCTTGGTTCCAAGTCAACTCTTTATCTATTAATTGACTGAAGTATGGATCATTGCTTTCTGGTGTCAAGCAAGCACAAAACTTGACCACTAGACTTCTGTAAGATGGTTTATGGTCACAAGTGTTTTTATAAAATGCCACACCCAAGTTTTATTTTCAAATAAACTACTTCCCTCCTAGTAAGAATCTGATAAAGAATGGAATGCATTACACACACCCTATCTGAAGCTGAATTCTAACTATAAATACTCCATCTTATTCGATCAACTAATTAATATATTCCTTGCTTATATATTCCTTGCTATATCTCCCAACGAGGTGTAAGTGCCTATGATTGCCGCCAAAATCCCGATGAACACAATGAATCCAATAAGCACCAACTCAAGTCCAAATCTTCTGTAGGTTCCTGAAATCTTCAAGTAACACAAGGATGGCAATATGATTGATGCGGTGACACTTAAAAACGCTCCCACGAGTGACATCAAATACCCAAAGAAAGGGAGTGTCAAGGCCACAACTACTGTGCTTATTACTAGTGTTGTTCTAAAAATGAGGCTGAAGTTTCTAGTATTGTAAACAGATAGAAATCTTTCTTCAATTGTGTGAACAATTGGTGTCACCATCAGTGCATATTTAGCTATTGGGTTCACCACTGTGGTGCATATAGCTATTCTTGAGCTAATTTTGTCAGTAGGAAGGTTTAAGGTAATCTGTGACTCCACCTCTGAACCAAACATGAGGTAACCAACGACTGCCATTGACGAGTACGTTATTGTGCAGAAGATAAAACACAGTAGCAAAACCTGCATTTAGAACCCATAATAGAAAATTATATTTATATTAAGATAAGAATCTTAGGGTATTAATTTGTTTATAAATGAATAGGAGAATGTTTAATCTCTAAAGACTTTTAAACTGCCAAACCCGAAAAATTACTTTAAGAAACCATGACAAATGGTTGAACAGGTCTATATATAGTCGTCCAAAAAGTAGTTCTAATGATAACACTTGCTTGATGATTTTGTTCTAAAGCTTAGATTATTGTTAAAATATTATATATTCTGTAACATATTTGACACACTGTTTATTTATAAAAAAGAGTCCTGACTTGTTTTAAACCTCTTAAACCTTTACTATGAACTTTTTAAGAGTAACTATAGATCATCATGCATTAGATGCAAGAAACAATGATAGATCTAGTACATGTAAGGGCGTGAAGAATGGCAATCACATATTGTCAAATAGAAAATATTAGAGGGAAAGGGTGAAAAAATAGTTAATTTATATCTATGAACATGAGAAAATTGCACAAGAAATTAGATGTTTACTAATACCTTCGAGAATTGATGTTGGTTTCTCATGGATGTATACAAAGTAGGGAAAACCGGATGAGCACAATAGCAGAAAGCGTACAAACTAATAGCCGAAGGCATCCCCTTCCATTTTATGATTTCACCCTTTTCTTGAAACCCGACACCATCAAACACACCAACCCACAAGATCGAGCCTAAGATGATCAAAGATGCTAAGACACCACTCGCTGATATATACGAAAGAATGGTCAAATTATTTAACCAAATTGTGGGGAGTATGATGGCGGCAACAATAATAACAAAGCTTTTCTTGCTATCTATATGAATCCCATAGAGATCAAATTCAACTTCTGGTAATAAGTTGCTTAGATTATCGCCTTCTAGGATCAAAAAACCTGTAGCAACTAAATAGAGCTCTATGTTCATGGTGACTAATACTATGATCCTCCCCGTTTTACCAAAAGCACGATATCCAATGTCCGGATAACTTCTTATTGTGTGATCGGTATCCATACATCTTTTAATAAGTAATCCTGTGTAGAAAGTTGAGATGGCTATTGTGAAAAGTAGTAGCAAACTCAACCACCCTCCTGATGCCAGTGCATATGGAACCGATAGAATGCCGACACCTAAGAAAAAACCAGCATCAATAATATAAGTCAATTTAATGGAAATTCTTTATAAAAACATTTATTTTACTCAATTCTCCTAACTTTATCAATTTGTTATTGCGTAATACCTTCATAGTCATCCAACTTTATCATTTTGTTTTACTTGCTTTTTTATTTCACGGGACCATTTCTTTTTGCAAACTTCAATAAAACTTTTCTTAAAATTTAATAGTATTTTAGCTTTATAAAATAATGACAAAATGGAGTTTTCTTAAAAATGCCACCTTGCATTATTTCAAAAAGAGGTTTTCTACCACCAATTCCTTGTCCCCTCCATTAATCAAACTCTAAATAACCATAAAATCATAACCAAATCAACTTTATTTGTGATTTTAGTGTCATTAATATGTTATATAATTAGATTAAGTAAAACCAAAACACAATCCAGTTATGTTTTATTATGCGTTGAAGGTGCGTCAGTGTTCCCTTGACAGGAGGTTCAAGGGGGCACTGACCCCTTACGCGATCTAAGAGACAAGTCCCTAGCAGGTCAAGAGGAGCTAATACTTTCAAAGATACTCAATTTAGATCTCACCCACAGAAGATGAATATACAAAATCAAAATTAAAGTTTGTTTAGATTCTTTAATTAAAAAATTTTACCAAAACCTCAAAGTGATTATTGAATGTTAAATTCTACATTCTTGTAAGAAAATTATCTTTTTTTTTAACCGTGCTGTAAAACATATTAACATGCGCGCCCAAGAAAGTAATAGCACCCGGTTGTTACGAAACCAAGTTCTACTATAAAGCATGTAGCAACAACATACCCGTAAAGAAGTTGAAATAGCACATAAACCAAATCGGTCAAAAAAGACAATATTGCGGTTCAGTTAACCCTAGCATGTTTTCCATTTAAAGACCATCATTAACTAACCACGTGATCCAATAGTACTGTAATAGGTTGAATCAAAAAATTAAATGCAGAGATTAACAAAATCATGTCACGTTTAGGCCTCCATAAATTTTGCACAAAATCTCATTAATTAAGGCCTTCAAGGTTCAATCTAACGCCCTAATTGATCACTCTCACGATCACAATCAACAGATTATCAAACACAAGGAAAACTAAGATCGACTAACCTGATAGAGCATTGAGACCATTGAAACATGTGTTAAAGAAGGAGGCAGTGCCGCTAGCAGTGACACCGGCTGCGGTGTTTAGGTTCTGCTCCTCCGCCTTTGTTCCGTTTTCGTGGTTAAGCAGTAGCGGTATAGTAACCGAGTAATCTTCTAGTTTTTCTCCCTCCATCAGAATTTTAGATAGAGGAAGAGATGATTGTTGAATGATATATATTGCAGAAAAATTAATGAAGAATATGCAGAGGGTTGGAAGGTTATGGAGTTATATATATAAGGATGAGAGTGACTTCTCATAGAGTTTGTTGTACGTATGTATGTTGTGTTGGTATATATGTTATATATCCTCCGTTGCTCTTTGTTATATATTGACTAGACTATTATTAGATTAGGATCGGTATTGACTAGCTGATAACATCGTCACTATCCGCTATTTGAATATTATAATACTCTAGCAACAAACTAATAGATGATATCAAAGACTAGATGAACTAATAATAATAAACAAAGTACATAAGCAAACGAGTATTAGAAAGTCGTTTAGTAAGTATATCTATAATATGATGGGTCATCGTAACATAAAAGACCTTGAGAGAGCCGGTGATCTAAAACAATAATTCAAATATAGTGTAGATTAATCTCAAGAGGTTTGGTGAGTTGAGTAAAAATAGGCTTAGCAGTTAGCAACCAAATAGGCAGTATCAAGTTTGTCACACCAAAGGGTAGCTGGACAATTACTCGCACGTCTACTTAACTCCCCAAGAAAGAGGCATAGCAAATGTAACCATGATGGTGGTTGTTAGAGGCATACCCAAGAAAGATGCAGGAAATATACTTTTTTTTTTAATGGCCAACAAATACTTTTTAGCCCGGTCACCCGGGTAAACTTAATGGCGGAAGGCCACCAACGCCTGCGAACATAGACAGCGTTGGTGACCCGGCCCGCCCACCAATCCAGGAGAAACCCACTACCCAAAGGCCCACTGTGATAAAACCTCTAGCCCACTTGAAGCATATTGCATCAAGTGATACTCGAACCCATGACCTACACATTGAAAAGTCATAGGATGCCTACTCCCAAACCAATTGATTTAGGGCTCATTGTGCAAGAAATAGACTTAAATGAGTTTGTGTTAGAGAGTATCCCAAGAAAAAAGGTAACAAAACAACCAAAGGTGCGAAGAATTATGGTAATCATGGTTAGATTTAAAGAGGAGAATGCGAGAAAAGTAATTGTTCGATCCGGGGGTGGGTAATCAAATGATTAAAGATCGAGGCAGCTAAGGTATATAAATCATATCAAGATTTATAAGGTAGGTTTGCGTGAAAGATGTATGGTAATTTTTTCCTCAACCACTCCATTTTGTTTTGGAGTATTAGGAAAAACATGCGATAAGAAATTCCTGATTTATTATAAAAGTGAGCATTTATGCCTTAGGTGAGTTAAGGAGCACCATCAATTTGTAATGTTTAATTATACAGAACATGTTTCTAGGTAGGGTTTAAAATGGAATTAACAACATAGAGATTAGAAGTCATATGAGTGGTTACGCCTAAGCCTGGAAGCCAAGATTCAACAAGTTGAAAAATATCAAAAAAAAAATCATAAAAGACAAAAATAATTAGTAGGTTATCATCTTCAGGTAGCTGCATATTTTGTTGGAGAAATGATGGCAATCCCATGGTTTTGAGAACGATAAGCATTTGATGCTTCGAACTAAGATGGTTGTCTCCGTTAAGTTAACTAGGTAAGGCCATAATCCCGAGAGACATCATACCTTACAGTTAGATTTACACATGAGAAACACGATACTTAAACCTCAAACATTTATTTATTAACAGTAGCAGAATTTTAAAAATCATTACATTATCCTGTCTTAAAACATAACACAAGATTAATTTAACTGTTCCTGAATTATTTTAGCGTGGATGCAAGTCCTTAATTAATATCTCGGGTAGCTCTTATTTCCATGTCAAGCAACCATCCTCACTCCTACTATATGCTCAACCTGATATGCATTTCAAAAGTTAGTGTTGATTAAAGAGTTCTATATTTAACTTTAACACATAATTTGATATTTTATATCATTTCATGATGGCAATAACCCTTACATCATAACATATCATAAGAATAGTAATAACCATAGTATATCATGGTTTAACAAGATCATATCATAGCATATTATAGTCAAGTTAAATCTCATAACTATTCTATGTATAACTCATGAATCCAAACAATAGTTGCGTATATGACAATACGGATCCTAGTAACCCTTTCTTGCATTTAGCAAGACTTACATTTCTTATGTTTTCAAGGTATGTAACACTTAATATCATTTTCCTTTTATTGCAAGATTTTTCATTTTGTTCTTGTCGTGTTTAGCAAGACTTAAAACCCTTTTGTGTGCGAGACGTGCCACATCTCTTTCTTGTCCTTAATCAAGACTGAGTCATTTCCCTTTCTTCTCCGAAAAATTTTGAACCATTGATAAATAGTTTAATAATTAAGATTAAGTTATCTAAGATCTTAAATAAAAGCAATGTAGAATAGCGCTAAAAAAAAAAGAAAAAAAAAAACTGAACATCTACCATTGTTGACTCTTTTTAAATTAGATCTACTTCCATTAATACTTTTAAAGTCAATTAATTTTTATGTACGTACTTTATTGTTTAAAAAAGGCATACCATAGGATACATAATTATATTATTTTTAATTCAGGTATATTATTAATATTGTTAAACAAAACATTTTTAACACGGTATGTGATTATTTTTGTAGCAAGTAATTACCTATTACGCATGATTTCTAAACAATTTTACGTTGGTACATAATTACATGTACCAGGTACTTAATTACTCACGGATGGCGTTATACTCTTTGCCTAGAGTACATGTGCTATTATGTAGTGGCTTCATGTAATTTGCACAAAAATAATATGTATGTATATATGTATACATGTATATATGTAGTTTGGGAACAGTTACCTTAAAAACTTATATTTTTTAAGAATTGTTTTTTACACATGTTTACACATGTGTAAAGGATTTCTCTTTATCTACGTATTTTAGTAAAAATGTGTATAATACAAGTTGAATAAACTAAATATTAAATATAATACAATTTTATAAGTATAAAATGATATTTTAATATAATATATGATTAAAATTATAGATGAGTGAGAATTATAAGTAATAAAACAATGATATCAACTTTTTAAAAACTTTTATTTTTAAACTTTTTTTTCAAATGAAATTAAGCATTTTGTTTCAAAACAAACCATATTAAAAATATAATTTTTAAAATTTTATTATTATAACTTCCAATTTTTAATTATTTTTTATTCATAAAAATTTGTTTTTAAAATATTTTGTATTTTTAAAAAAGTTGATGTTTTAGAAAAAATTTTATTTATAATAATTTGGATTCTTAGAAATAATATTAATAAAAAGATATATTTCTTAATTTATTAAAAAATTATATTCAATCTAAAAGAGAGTTAAATAATATTATTAGTAATTAAGACAAGTATTTAATAAGAGAGAGAAGCGAGAAAAATTGATGAGAATGAATGTGATGTTGACATTTGTATTCCTAGTTACTTTTTATTAGAGTAGAAGGAAAAATATTTTGTATTTTTAAAAAAGTTGATGTTTTAGAAAAAACATTATTTTATAAAAATTTGGATTTTTAGAAATAACATTAATAAAAAGATATTTTTCTTAATTTATTAAAAAACTATATTCAATCTAAAAGAGATTTAAATAATATAATTAGTAATTGAGGCAATTATTTAATAAGAGAGAGAAGCGAATTAATTTGGTGAGAAAAAATGCGATGTTGACATGTGTCCTCCTAGTTACTATTTTATTAGAGTAGAAGAATGTTTAAAAAACAACTATCATAATTTTTATAAAAAATAAATGATACCTTCTAATTGTGTGGGAACTCTTGTTTACACGTTGTATGTTGGAACTCTTGTTTACACGTTGTAAATTAGTTCTTTTTTTAAACATAAAGTGAAATCAAAGAAAGTAAATATAAATGAGTGTTGAGCCGTTATGCTATATAGAAGTGTTATGATGTCTATATTGGTCTTACTGCTCCAGAAATCCAATATCATGGTAGGCATAATAGAGTACCACAATATCGTGGGTAGAAATAGTCCCTCTTAATTGATAGTAGAAATTGAGTCCCACATAATTTTGGGTAGATTAAAGTCCTAATTTTATCACGGGCATAATGGTGAGCTCGTGATCATGATTGTGCTTTTTTGTTTAGTCTATCCGGGAATATAGAGGGGCGTGACCTAGACTAATGTTTGATTAATGCGTATGTTAAAGTATTATTATGAATCCATGATTTATGTGACTTATGTCTATGATTGTTTGAAGTGAACAAATTGCTTTATGTGCTTATCGTAAGTTTAAAATCTTAGGATGCTCAACTTGACATGAACATGAAGATTACTTGTGAAATGAACACTCACATCCTAATTAAAAGTTGTTCCATTTTATGTTTTAGATATACTTGACATGAACATGAAGATTACTTGTGAAATAAACACTCACATCCTAATTAAAAGTTGTTCCATTTTATGTTTTAGATATGAATTGGTGTTTAGACTTTTTGTCTTAAATAAAGATTTATTTGTTTCCGCTAGTATGTAATAAAGTTTTCAACTTATGAACTATATTATGTTATGATTGGCCAATTGTATGGCATCTCGAGTTGGGCGCCTTACATTTAAAAACTTAAATTAATAAAATATAATTTGATGGTCAAAAAGAGTTTCAAATATAGTTCAACCGAATCGATTCGCCGGATTAGATGAAAACAATTTAAATAGACATAATCAAATCAGTTAAGCATCTAGTTTGTTATCTCACCTACCTGGCCCTTCTAGTCGTGTAAACGTTGGTGATGTGTGATTTAAGACGATGAGGTAGATGAATACCAAAAGCCATTCAATAGCCTAAAAAAAGTTGACAAGCCATTTAATACTAAAAGTTAAAGTTTTATTTATAATATTTTTAGTAAACCATGTATTTCACGGATTGAATAAATAAAATATTAAATATAATAAAATTTATTAATTATAACTCTCGATTTTAATAATTTTTTGCTTATAAAAGTTTTACTTTTTATAAACAATAATTTTAAAATATGTTGTATTATAACAAAATTTTTGATGTTTTGGAAAATTTCTTATTATATAATTTTTTTTAGAAATAACATTAATAAAAATATCTCTTTTTAATTTATTTAAAAACTATTTTTCATCTAATATGAATTAAGTAATATTATTAATAATTAATATAACTATTTAATAGGAGAAAAAAAACAAAAAAAAAATTGGTTTAAAAAATATGATGCTACCACGTGTCCATTTAGTTATTTTTTGTTAGAGTATGAAGATTTTTATTTTCTTTCCTGATAGGTTTAATTACAAAATATCAACAGTAGGTTAAATTACAAAATATTAATATGATTAATTTAAATAATTTGTAAGTCTTAAAGTCATCTATGTGATGTTATGCAGTTTTATGTTCTTTTAATGATAGTGAATCACTAAACAAGAGTTTAGTAACTAGTCCTACTTTCTAAATATTGGTCAAAATGCATGTGTGATGTTTTTAATTGACTCATTTTCATCGAATATGCCGCATCACATTCATGCAACTTGAGGTAACCAGGGTATGGGTTTTATGCTCCACCGATCGGCATTAAGAGCAATGACTAAAGGTAGAATCAATAATAGATTGTCTGATGACAACCGAGCAATAACAAAAAAAAAAAAAATAACACACGATATTTGTACTCTTTGTTTTTAATAAAACCGGAACAATTTATAAAGACTATTTGATCCCCTATATATACTAAAAAAATACTAATACTAACCAAACTCAAACACTATCTAAATAATAAGATAAACAAACTAACTAAAATCCTAATCTAATACGAACTTATTTAGATAAACTAATAATTATCTACTCCTAAATGATAATTACTAATTAATTAACTAACATAATTATCTACTACCCCTTTAACTATTGTGTAATTACAAGATTAGTCCAACAATCAACCCCCTAATCTTGTAATGCACTCTTCTTCACATGAAAGTCGGTTCGTCATCCACATATCGGGTTAAGTTCACTTCATCCTTTTTCTCCCACTTTGGACACTCCGATATGTAATGCCCTAGTTCATTGTACTTGTAACACCTGATGTGGCTCTTCTCCCGTTGTACTCGACCATCTCCTCGACCTTTCCCGGACCCCCGACCTCTACCTCGGCCACGTCCAAGATCTTCTCGATTCGAGTTTCCACAACCACAATGCTCACACCTGTGCTTTTTTTCCTTTGATTTTTCATCTGACTTTGCAAATAAAAGTTGATTTTGCTCGGTTTGGATTACTTCATCTTTGATCCTTTCTTCATAAGCTTTAAGTCGGCCCACAAAATCATCATAACCGATGGTCCTCAAGTCCACAACTTGTTCTATAGAAACCACCATATGAATAAAGCGTTTAGGTAACCCATTAAGAAATTTTTTTAACCAATTTTGTTTCTTTTATAACTGAGTCAAGTGAAGCGGCTTGAGAAGCATACTCAGATAATTTGTTAGCAAAGTCATCAATAACACCTTGATCCTTCATCTTTAAATTTTCAAATTCTTCCATTAAAGTTTGAAGTCGTGCCTCCCGTATCCGGTCCGCGCCTAAATGACGGGTTTTGAGAACATCCCACATCTTCTTTACTGTTTCAAGATTTCCTATTTGTAATATTTTATCCTCGGGTATAGTTTGAAACAAAAGACCGATTGTAATATTATTCTTTTTTTCATCTACATTGGTTCCAGGTTCAATTTGCTCCCACACTCTGTAAATATTGAAAATAACCAACATCCTCATGGCCCATATTGTGTAATTTGTGGAAGACAACACCAGACATTGAAGAGTTATGATGTTCTTCTCTTTAACGGTGGCCAAAACTTGATTTTCCGATTGAGCCATACTTGTAAAGCACCGTTCTACTGAATGTTAAAAACACTGCTTGAAAATATTACCTGCAAACATCTTTTGCTACCTTTCAACTGTTATTTTATAACTTTTGATTTATACTTAAGAAATCCCTCTTTGTTATTTGATCAACAAAACTGGGTTAACAAGCACGCTGATTTTGCCTTGAATCACGACTTGTCTCCGCTACCATTTTGATCACTATTCAAGACCTTCTAACCTTTTTTTTCTTCTCGAACTTGGATGAGAGAAAGCGAACAACTTGATCCCGACTTCTTCTTCGTCTCGATTTCCTACATTCTTGTTTCTAATCGACACCTCCTGGTTCCGGTCTCTCTAGGCCTTGATTGTTGCAACTCTGATACCAATTGATGACAACCGAGCAATAACAAGAAAGAAAAATAACACACGATATTTAAACTCTTTGTATTTAATAAAACCCGGATAATTTATAAAGACTACTTGATCCCATATATATACTAAACAAATACTAATACTAACCAAACTCAAACACTATCTAAATAATAAGATAAACAAACTAACTAAAATCCTAATCTAATACGAACTTATTTAGATAAACTAATAACTATCTACTCCTAAATGATAATTACTAATTAATTAACTAACATAATTATCTACTACCACTTTAACTATTGTGTAATTACAAGATTAGTCCAACATTATCGTCCATTCCTAGCTTTGTTTCACTTTACAAGCTCTTCAACAAAGGATTTTTTTATAGAGTTAGATTAAAATGTATACAAAAAAATGTATGTCAATGCCTCAATGGAATGGATTGATTTTAAATTTCAACACCAATTTCAACAAACAAGCTAACACTGTATTAGCTCAGATGACATATTAGCTTAGATGACACATTCAATGTCAAATTTGTCACATCTAAGTTTTGAACCACTAGTTCCAACAAAAAGTATGATATATGAAGTGTGTATTGCTATTCTATAAAGAATCATATCATGAGGTTTATACATTTGAAAACAATATAGTGATCGTAAATTACAATCACTATTTATGATGGATTATCTACAACAAAGGTAGAAACTCTTTTAAAAACTGAACCGAAATCTTTTATGAGAATCTTGTCACTGAATATTAACATTCATCACTGTAAAAGTGGCCTAGTGGTAAGACCCAAGTTCAAAACCCTTATATTGTTGTCCGAAATAAATTTAAAATTATTAACTTCAAATTAGTGATGGATTATTAATGGAGATTTCATAGCATCTTGATCTCACTGAAGTCTTGTCCATAATCATAGTGACAAAATGCCTACTTTAACAGTTGGTAGTCCATTGATGACCACAGTAGATTACCAAAGACTAATATGTTTTATTATTATTGAATTTCTTTTTTATATTTTGATGGATTTCGTCGGCGTTAGTTATTATTCTTGTGGCAACTATATGATAGCGGTGGTCGAGGTCAATTCAATTTAATTATCATAACCCATATGTTTCTAGGTTTTTGACAATCTTAACTATCATAACATTAATTTGGTCTAGCTTCTACTCGCTTCTATGTAGGAGTTTTCATCCAAAGTACACTATGTGTATTCAATGTAAAGCAGTAGGTTTTTATTTTTTATGTAAGTGTGTACCCATATTATGGGAGATAATTGTTAGCGGTTGTGAGTGAATAATAAAAAAAATAAATAGGGATTGTATCATGATTCTTTATATTTGAGAAAACACGGGACAACCTCCGTAAATTTTTTAATATTTTTAAAAATGATTGTGAGTAGAGTAGAAAAAAAATATAATAATAAAAATATTAAAAAATATTATTTAATTAAAAGATAAAATAGAAATTCATGTTTTTAATTTAAATATGAAAATGAGGATGGGGTTGTTATTAACGAATGGTTCACATAATTATAGGACTGTTCCTAGATAGGACTGTTCCTAGAATTATGGACCACTTAGATATACAGAGGATAGACTCTAGAGTGTTAAATCATTGGTACATATTGATGGGACGCACGTGATTCTAGGTAATTAATAGTCATTTGCTTAAACTAATTGGATACAAACCAAAATAAAATAGAATTTTAAATTTTTATACTTAATTTGATTAATTAGGTTAACTGTTATCCCTCTAAAGCATATTAATTGAGTTTTAAAATGTTTATAAATTTACTGGGTCTGCCTAGAACATATAATTACTCATTAATATTTTTCAAAAAAAATGTTAAACGTGATACATAAACGACAAAAAAAGGTTTTTTTGGTCAGTATTATGGTATTCAAGTTTCTAGATGATCAAAAGCTTGGATGAAACTGAAAGTCATGGATTGCATTTTTAGATTGAAATTATTCGATGGTTCAAAACAAATTAATCAATCGGATAAAACTCAGTATATGATCAAGAACAAGTATGTTTTTGTGTGCGATCATTTTGCAGAGAATCGGGCAGGAAACTGCCTTCGGCCATGCATTATCATATTTTAGTTTTACTCTCCTTTCTTTCAACCTCTTACAAATTTATCACAAATGTAATGAAATTATCATAAAATCAAACCGTGTGCATATATTGTGATTAAACATGATAAGCACATACACCAAAGGCACAACTTAATTTCTTTTGGTTCTTACAAGTTAAACGTGGATAATCTTTGGTTGTCTCTCAATTGCATGTCTAGAATAAAGACTACTAATGTTTCTATGTGTTCGTCGTTGTAACCTGCATCATCTAAGAGCCATAATCATTTAATCAATCATGTTTGTGTCATAATCATTTTATCAATCATATTTGTGTCTCTGCGTATGCAATGGAAATAAATAATCACTTCTTTACTATATAAGACATGAATTGTAAAAAATACTGTTAGTATTAGATTTTGAAAAAGGTGAACTTAGGAACCTATATAAAATGCAAACAGAAAGATCGAAGAGCGGATATGAAAAGATTAAAACAATTAAACAAAAGTAATCAGAAATGAAAAGAGATTGAAGACATATATGTGAGAATTAAAATAAATAAATAAATAAATAAATAAATAAAAATAAAAAAAAAAAAACTGAAAAAGAAACTCTATGTCTAACGATTAAGAGAGCACAAGGCTGCAGAATGTGTACCACCATTCGATTATTGACAGCATTGTTTTGACTTTCTCTAACCATATATCATGTATCTAGTGTTTATCATGCATTACAATTTGCACGGCCCAATGTATTTTATTAGGCAATACCAAAAGTGACACTCAAACTTGGTAAATTCAGTTAAACAAGTAAATATTGACTTTTTAGGTGTATTAGGTTTGTAAAATTAAAAAAAAACATGGAATATGTAATTAAAAAGAACATGAACGAATAGATTGGATTTGAATTTGAACTTTTGTCGAGAGAATTGAAATTTATGATACATTTTTTTAACAATAAACCTACACTACTCGTAGACTAATGAACCATTGTAAAATATTTTTGTAAGGTTTGAACTTAAGTTTACTCTTGCAGGCTTTGCATTTTATCACTACACTATAACTCAATTGCTTTTACCAATTCGATGAGCAACCCCCTTGACCTTCGGGCTTTATTACTAAGTACACGATTTGTCTTTTTAGGTTTTCTAATATTATATTACTTTCAAAACTATTATCATTTCTTTTTTTAGTTACTAACTAGTATAGTACGTTTAACAATACCAGTTTAATGTTAAAAACCAGTTCATTTAACTATTTAAGTCTAAAATTTCTTATATTATAACTAGTTAGAAGATAAGATAAAAGGTTTATGTTTAAAATAACTGAGAAAAAGAAAATATAATAGAGATGACAGATAAAATTAGACAATGAAGCATGTGACATATCAGAGAATATATAGTAAGCATAGTTCAATATAAAGTTGGTATGCATGTGTTGAAAGGTCGTATTCAAATGTACCTTCTCTGCCCCTTATCCTCTTTTGATCTCCTCGTTTGTTTGTTTCTAGTTAACAATATTATGTTAATTGTAAACTAAATCTTATAAGATGTATAAATTGCGAAATAAGTAAAATGATAATTGTTATGCCTCCGTGAGGAGGTGGGAACAAGATCGGGTGACAGATATATATTAACATGGCCGGAGTGTCAAATTTTAAAATTTCAGGATATATGTATTCAGGAATGGGAACGAGACCGGGTGTTATATTACCAATATTTTATTTTAACTTTTAGGTGGTCACATACCGATTTGTTGTATCAAAACTAAATATATTTATATCATATATAATTGAACTATATAACAAAACGTTAACAAGAAACTTGAGATTTAGGATACCGTTTAAATTATAATTAGTACGTTTGATATGATCAATTAGTTCAGGACTGTTCATGAGAAACCTTGAAAAAATTTGGTCCTGCATGAGTAGAAAAAAATATATAAAGCCTCATAATATAAAGCTAATAACTCGTATAGAAAATGTCTATAATACAATATTAATAGGCTATTCTATCGTCCCATAGAGGCTAAGGTGTGTGGTTGCCTTAGAGCCTAGTTCGATCACCAGCTGAGTCCTAGGAAATTAGGCCCTCGACGAATCCCCCCGCCCTCCTTAGGGCCGGCCTTGAATTAGTTTTAATGATGGGTTTGAGTTCGTGTTTCATCATTTTACATAAAATGAATCGCAACGGATGAATTTAAACTGCATTCATAGGTTCGTCAATGAGAACCCATGATACCTACTCGAGACGTGCGAACCTATGTACCAACATTTATGCGACCGTGCATGAGATACAATTTTAAATCGAATATGAATCTTTGAGCATTCACAGTGACCCCTCATTATAATTTAACTAAAAAATATCATTTTTTAAATTTATCATTTATTTTTGAAAAACCTTTAATATCTCATTTCTCATATGTATCTTCATTTTAATTAAATAATACTTTTGTTTAAATATATTTTCACTTTCTTCAACTAGCAACCACTCACAAATAATATTAAAAAAATAAATACATGGGATGAATAGTAATACCTTAGATATGGGGTATTGTTAATTATAATTTTTCTTACAAATATAAGGGGTTGAGATGGAGATGGGGTGTCTAATGTGAGAGTAAAGCTACAAGTTTTTCTATATAATTTAATATGAGAAAAGATATATGGGAGCTAGCCTGAATATTTTGATATCACTATGAAAGATGAACTTATTTCAAAAGAAACTTTAGCAATAAACAAACAACTTATAATTTTCCCATTAGTTTGTCATTAAACTGTAACTATTCTTTTCTTAAAGTTGCTTTAAACCATTTGACACTAAGGAATATTCGTGATAGGCCACCCGTTAAAGTTGATGCAGTGTTTTAACAGGTGACAAACCACTCCTCTTAGGGTAAAAGGGCGTCAAAGGAGGTGGGCGTGATGATATCAATTGAGGTAAAGGTTGAATGATGAATTCCTTTACACAACCAATATTTTTAAGGGAAAATTACGAAAATAGTAATTTGACCGAATCGAATTACTAAAATAACCAGTTAAAAATGAAGTTTATTAAATAAAACAACCAATCCTATCACTTCATGTGTCCATCCCTCGCTGACGTTGTGAGGGATTATGGGAATCCCTCGCCCAGAAAAGCATGCCGGCAAGGATCAGGCATAATCCCTCGCCCACGTGTACATCATTTGCTAACGTGGCTTGATCCCTCGCTGACTCAGCGAGAGATTATGAGAATCCCTCGCCCAAAATTACAAAAATACCCCCCCCCATAATTTAAAAAAAAATAAATTTATTTTTTTAACTAAAAAAATCCGAGATTTTAATTATTTATTGTTTTTTAAATACTTAAAAGTTTAATTTAATTTAATTTTACCCTATATAATATAATGTTTACCCTTAACAAATTTATCTAATCCATTCTATTTTTATTTTACATGTATGAAATTTACTTTTTTATTTGTATAATATTATTATTCGCATACCATGTGTCACACGGGTTTATAAGCTAGTTTAATATAACTTCAAATATACTATTTAGTTCATTTTTCTGATATCTTTGATAATACGATTTGAGTTGTGTTACGGATAATTTTTTCTCTCCGGTATACATTTAGAATTTAAAAAACAATTTATTTTATAATTAATATTTTTAAAATATGAAACAACACGTTAATCACTAACATAATATATGACTTTATATAAATTATTATACATTAAATTTTTTGAAAACGCTATATACATTAAATATAAAAAATGTTATAAAGATTCCCTGACAAATGGACGAAATTTGACATTACCCGGAGAGGGAGTTGTCACGCCCCTCGCCTCGTCAACCGCACCCCTCGCCTCGTCCACCGCATCCCTCGCATCGGCAACCTCACCCCTCGCCTCGTCAACCGCTGACTAAGCGAGATATTTGTCACATCTCTCGCCTAGGGGTGCGTGCGGCGAGATGTTTCTTTTTTTTTTTGATAAAAAGAAACTTATTTTACACGTGGGCGAGAAAAAGTCTTTCCACGTGGGCGAGGGATCATGACTTTTCCTCGCCTGTGGCGAGGGTCAAAGTCAAATGATTATTTTTGTTTTTCCAGAAGTCAATGATTATTTTGTTAATTTATTTCGGTCAAATGATCATTTTCGTAATTTTCCCTATTTTTAATATACTCATGTTTATATTAAATTGAAAAGAAAAGACAGGTGAAGTGGCGTTTAAATTTTTTTTTTTTTTTTTGAACGGCTGGTTAGTGGTTAGTAGTTAGTATCTCCAAGTTAGTAATATTCGTCAATGCCAAGGTTTGAACCTTGGACCTCCAAGAGAGGCAAAACCTCCCACCTCCCCTTAACTACTAGACCAAAAGATCATTGGTAAGTGACGTTTAAATAGAGTGAAAGGATGTGAGACTATTTCACTAGTTCAATGAGTGGGTGAAATCCAAGTGAAGTGAAAGAGAGTACAAGTAATGTTTGCTCTAAATGTTGTAAGTATTACATTTTATTGTACTTGAATGGTTCTCTTCTATATTAAATGGTCTTTACATATTTTTTCTTCTTAATATCATTGCATATTTCCTAAGCCAAAAAATATATATAATTCTCCTTTTCAAAACATATATATTATATATTTATTTATTTTCTTCTTTTCAAAACATATATATTATATATTTATTTATTTTATTAAAATAACTTATTGAATGACTATTTTATTTTTATTTTTACAAGGGTTTTTTACATATTTTTCTTTCTAATACCATTAGTTACATATTTACAAAAGTTTAAGCCTTCTGTATAAATAAAAATAACAAATTACACCTCTCAATATAAAAGTTTAATACATCAATTCAAAACAATAACTATCGATAATCAAATTTACATCTTCAAATACACAAAACATTTGTTAAAGTTTTAAACAATTACAATATCAAAAAATCAATATGTAAATATCATTTAGTAAAAATAAAGGTAAAATAGTCATTTAGTTTGTTAATTTAAGAAGAATGAATAAATATGAAATATATATGCATGTATGTGTGTTTTAAGAAGAAAAAATATGTAATTTATTTTTTGTTGAAGAAACATGTAATTGATTGTTTAAGAAATAAAAATACCAAAAAATCACTGGTTATTCCTAACAGCTCCAATTATTGATTTATTAGGGATGTTTATTGTTTATTGATCCAGTTTGAGTTTCTAAAGTTTTATGAAGTTGTTTTTATGTGGTTTCACTTTATAAACCGCTCAAAAGCGACAGCGCAAAATAATCATTTCTCTACTAGTGGCTATATTAAGTATTATTACCCTAGTGACATTAGTTCTTTTTTTATAGTTTAGATAAAATTCATGATTTTAACGTGGCCGTCATATTATTTTAATTAATATTAATAAGTAACGTTAAATTACTTTTGTAAAAAAAACCCGTTAAATAGATACCCCATGATTTTAAATTAACACCCTAAAATTTCTATACGTGTCGTATAGCCCCATACGCGTCGTATGGGGGGGTCATATAAGGCTATATGTGTCGTATAGTGCTATATGTGTCGTATAGCCATCTGACAGCCCCCTGAATTTTTCCTCGTAGTCAGTGTCGAAATTCGCTATACGCGTCGTATAGCCCTATATGTGTCGTATATGGGGCGTATAGCTCTCTGACAGCCCCCCTGAATTTTCCTCGTTTTCAATGTATTCGACCCTATACGCCGCGTATGGACCCATACGCGACGTATATGAGGATGTCGATTTATCTGGGTGGGTGTCTCTATATTAGGACTCTTGTAAAATGACATGCACCACTGGTTGGCATAGGAAGAAGTGATAATTATTTTTATTTCGTCCTCTCACATTCAACAAGAAACAACGTTTTCAAAACATGGGCGTCGTTTGTTGGCATATGTATGTCTTTTATTCAATTACCATTGAATTAAGAGATCATGTTAAACACTACTAGACATCTATCCACCACATATTCGTGTTTATCGTGTATCGAAGTTAAACCGCTCCATTTAGAACTTTTAAGTGGAAGTTTGTACGTGTTTTATGTTGTTTTAATAATGATTTTGGATAACTATCTTCTAGTTTGGTCATGTGAGGTAGTTTTTAATGTTATTGGTATTGGTTGTGATGGTGGTTTCCCTTAATTTAGCGGCTTCCTAGAGGTTTTCTTTGGTGATTAATTAAGAGACTGTTTGTTTCAACCTCTTAATTGTTTAGATTTCTGAATAATTTAGCACTTAAATGTTTAGAGTGTTTGTTTGGTGAGCAAATGTCTGAATAGTTCAACATTTTTTGTCTTTGAATAGTTAAGCATTATACTGAGTCTGAATGGTTAAAACATCTTATCTGAATTGGTTAGACATATGTCTCTGAATAGTTAACCAATATAATAGCTCTTAATGATTTAAACCTCTAATGATTTAACACTTAATGATTCAGATCTCTTAATGATTCAGCACTTACCTATTCAGAAGTTGCATAGAGCATCTAAGTTTCATTAAACCAAGTACCATATTGGCTAGGTTCGCCCAGTTTGAGATTTATACAATTTAATTTTAATAGTTTGATGTTTTGAATCTTGTAAACGGATGTGAACACAATTCGGTCGTTTAACTTTTATTTATTTTTATTTTTCTTATTTGAAATATACAGTTTTATATATATATCTATTTTATTAAGAATCATCTCCATAACTTTCATATTTCTACTACAAGGTACAAGCTATTTACAGATTTTAAAAGAAATGTCGGAACCACCAAAGCCGGCAAAACTGAACATCAACAGTTAGATTGTTACAGCTACTCATCCTCTTTTAATATATTCTATATAATAATAAAGATATAAATATAAAGATAGAAACTCATCCACTATAATATCATCTAGTTTTATGCAACAAAATAGTATTACAGCGAATCCTTGTAACTTATCAATACAAACTAATCTATTTAACGGTGCAACCCAAAATCGTTCCTATAAACAAACAAGAATTATTATATGTTTTAAATTATTGATTCGATAATTGAATTAGGACGACTCTTTTTTTTTATGGAAATCATTATAATCGTCTGTTTGTGTTTGTGTTTTTCTAGGATTCCTATCGAACACACATCGTGTCCAATGTCCACTTGGTCTCCTGTTCCTCCTTTCATTTTGAACCCATTTCATGTTTGGACCATATGGTTGGATTATAATAACACTCATTTAATGTGTAACAATTATTAACAGTTATATTTACAACACATGTGTTTTATCATTTAACACATTGTTTATTGAATAGCGAATAATTTATAGTGTATTTATTATTGCATATTAGTTGCTATGAATATTAGCGTATTCACGGTGAATACATACTTACTGAACAGAAAATATTATAATGTATATACCGAATAAGTGTGTGTTGGTGCTTAGAAGATTTGGACCATAGGTCTAGCTTTTTGACGGTTAACATGAAAGTGGTGGCAATATTGTATATAATAAAAAGGTAAAAAAACAAAAAACAAAAAGCAAAAACAACAATAAAAAAAACAAATGGTAAAAACGGAAAAACTTCTTCCGTTGATTTCTTCTTTTTCTTTGTTAAATCTCTATTACTATCATTTTTAAACTTAAGTAACTTTTATATATTATTATTTTCTAAAATATACCATAAAATATAAATTTTATTATCTTTAATTCAATAATTATATTGTCGTATTTTCTCTAAATAACGACTATTTTAGATTATTGTCAGATAATTATGAACGTGCATAATCATATATCGGTTATGTAAGTATATAACACTATTCCCTCACTATATAAACTTTTACATAATTAATTAATTATGACCTCACATTCCCTCTCATTTCCTCACTATATAAACTTTTACATAATTAATTAATTTAGTCTAATCTGACGTGTCCTCAAAAGCACACACTCTTTCAATCTTTCAGAATTCATTTACCACGAACACTCTTTTTATGTTTGGGCTATTTTTTGGGCTGTTACAATTGAGTCTTTATATATCACATCATTAAACAAACACACACACAACCCCAAACCACACCCCCCCCCCCCCCCCCCCCCCCCCCCCCCCCCCCCCCCTCGGCATATTCAATTAAATAATACTTTTTTTATATTTTTGTTATTAAATTTTTTCTCTTCTTTAGTTATTTTTAAAAATAATACTTTTTTATATTTTTATTATTACATTTTTTCTCTCCTCTAGTTATTTTTAAAAATATTAAAAAATTTATGGTGTCATACCGTTTCCCCAAATATGGAGAATCACGGTACAATCCCCATATATTTTTTTCTCTTATTCACTCACAACCACTAACAACCATCCCACATAATATAGGACACACACTCAAATCAAAAATAAATAAAAAAACCTGCTGTGAATGTTGTAACAGAGTGAATTTATCCTCCCAAGTAGCTTCCGAAGGAGACAATCCCTCCCACTGAACTAAGTATTGATCCATCATGTGAGTACCCCGATCAAGAAGGCAGTGATCAAGAAAAGCAGTCGGTTGATGAACCAAGGTTTTAGTGGAATCAACCAAATTCAAAGGAGTGACTTCTTGTTCCCGTTTGCCAATACATTTGCGAAGCAATGAAACATGAAAAACGTTATGAATTTAAGCATCAACCGGAAGATCCAATTTATATGCCACTTGGATAATGTTTTTTTAGCTAATTTGAATATTTTTACTAACGTACATATCTTTGGATCGTTGGTGATGTTTACTTTAATTGTTTAGATATTTTTACGAATCATATATATAATTTTTATGATTCTGATATTTGATTTTGGGTATTTCAAATCTATAGATAGTGAAAAAAATGGATACGTATTTTTTCAATACATATATTTTTGAAACCAAAATAGTGGTTGCAAAGCTAGTTGCAAGTTTAAAATGAAACTTGGTTAACAAAATCGGTCAATATAGTTTAGTTCCAAAATTGATTGCAAAAATATTTGGTCGCAAATAGTTCTAGTCGCTGACAGTTAGTCATGAACTTCGTCACGAATATTTTTGGTTGCACTAAAGGTTGGGTCGCAAAATCGGTTGCAAAAATATTTTTGGTCGCCAAACCTGACACTAACCTTGTGACAGAAAATTCTGTCACAAGATTTATTCAATCGCAAAAAATGGTTGCATAAGTAATTACCAACCGGACTTTAACCCACCGAAATTGATTGCAAAAGCGCATTAATTTGTGATCGTTTTGCTATCATTTATACGGTCGCAAATTATCAGTTTTGTAGTAGCTTACATTATATAATTAGCAACTTATATATATACAATAGCGCTAATGTAACAGTTTTACGTTTAATTACACGTTATATTTATATTAATCACCATACACATTATATTTAAAGTCATAGTAATAATGTAGAGTGATCATGTTAATTATATTGATATTTATGCAAACGTTGAATTCTAAGCAACGACTTAATAAGAGAGCGTTATTAAATTGATGCAACTTAAGGGTATACGCACGCATGTTTTTTAGGTTTATAAAGTTTTTTAACTTATTTTTGTAATAGAACATGACAATCATATACTCATACTAAAGATAATAAAAGTATTGATTATGTGGTATAACTAGTATAAGAAGCATGCCTTGCGAAGAGAATAAAAACTAAAAAAAAAACTAACGTCAACATATTATCGCAAACACGCCTGTTGAATGTAAGAAAAAAGAAACATGGATGTCGTCATTCATACCGTTGGAAACTTTATATAAAGAAAGCAAAACCATCGCAAACCCGTGGTTGTGGAAAAAACCTAAATTAAATATCAATGTTGATAGAAATAAGACCTGCAACTCTATTTTAAATTAAACCTTATACTGAACTGCAGATAAAAATAAGCACTTTGCAACAATCTATTCGGAATTTTGTTAAATGTTAGAATTTAGAATTTACAAGGAAAAACAATAAAAAAAACTAATATTTCTGAGTGTGAAAAATACAAATAAATAATTATGAATTATAAATTGTAGGTGTAACTAAACTTAAGAGAGATATAACAGAACTTTTCAAGATTTTTCGTGTAAATCAATGTAAAAATATATAGAAACACTATACTCGATTTAAAAATATAAAAACGTACTATTCAATAGTGTAATTTGTATAATAAATAACTTTATATATAAAAATTAAGAAGGTTTTTTAAAAAATAAATGTTGAAGTTTTTTTAAAAATGAGAGAAGTTTTGAAAAAAGAAAAAAAATTATTAAATCAGTAGTGTAATACAATGTAAGTATTTGTAACACTAGTCGTTATAATATAAACTATAAAGTACAGTGTAAGTGTTCTTTACATTTAAGTTAATAGGTTAACGTAATAAACAAGAATTAACAAAAAAAAACCTATATTGTATATTGAATTATCATTATTTGTCCTCATGAGGATATCATAGTGGTAAATGGTGTATTCCGCTCACCAATGATGATAGTTTAAATCCTTAAGCTTAGATTGCATTATTTGATGGTGTTAATTAATAGGAGTAGACTATGTGATAAAAAAAAAAAAAAAAGAATTGAACTTCATTATATGAATTGTATAGAATCACTAATGATAACTAACCAAATGGATAAGGTAAAATACCCTAATATTTCATTAAAATAAAAGAGATCTTATGTTTAAGTTTCACCTGAGATCAAAAAGCCTCACATAATATGAGTTTTCTCTTGGGTTATCTTAGGTTCGGGAATGATACGGACGAACCGATATACGAGTCTTCCTTCGAGGACATGTCAGGCTAGCGCCTCAAGGTTCAGCACTCGAGTAATGAAGATGATCGATTCGGCCAGTGGATCGTCAGTGATCCAATTAACCATAAAGAAAAAAAAGTAGAATCACTAGTCACAATCTACAAGTTTTACTGACAAACTCTAAAAACAAAATATTGTAAGAGCGGAGGAAACTTCTCAATAGTAATATACTCTAATAAAATGGTAAATGAGATGGATATGTGGCATCAACATATTCATCCTCACAAAAAATTTTCCACTTTCTCTTTTATTTAATAGTTTCTATAATTACAGATAATATTATTTAATTTCTTTATAAACTAACAATATTTTTTAATAAATTAAAAAAACTTCTTTTTATTAATGTTAATTATAAAGAAATAAATTTTTATAAAATAATATTTTTTTAAAACATCAACATATTTTAAAATTAGTTTTTTTAAAAAAGTATAATTTTTACAAATAAAAAATAATTAACATTGAGAGTTATAATAATGATTTTTTTTAAAACGGTTTGCTTTGAAATAAAATTTTTAGTTTTTTAAACAAAAAAATTTAAAAAGTTAATATCCTTGTTTTGTTAGTTATAACGTTACGAATACGTAATTTCAATTATATTTTATTTTATAATATCGTTTTATAATTAATAAAACTTTATTCTATTTGTATTTTCTTTATTAACCCGTGTAATACACGTGTTATTAAATCTAGTGTTACAATAAAGATTAAAGAGAGTAACCGGTTACGTAAATACTTTCTTCTTTTTTTCATGTCTTTTTCCCAATAATAATTGCCACCTGGATTATTTGTAGCCAGTATCATTAGTTTTTTACTTTTTTGGATTAAGATCCTATATAGTTAAGCTAGCATGAGACGTTATGTTAGCTTCTAAGGTAAAGAATGTCAAAAAGGATATTCAAATCAAATTGAAGTTATTTGTTGTTTATTATATACTTACATAATTGTTTATACGCATACATTCATGCATTTTGCTAATAACATCTTGGTTTACTAACATCTAATGTTTATCCTCATCAAAATAACACGTGTCCAAATCTCATAAAATAGTACTATGTAAATTCTAGAGTAAATTATCAAAAAAGGTGTGCATTCACCGTTAAGAAAAACACGCAGTCAAACATATATAGATATACTTAGTTTATATACTTACTATTTTATCAAGATAATATGTATTTATGTATTAATTTATACTAAATAAAACTTATTCAATTTATATAAATAATACGTTCCTTTAGGACTGCATCTTAGTCAAGATCAATGTCGAGCTCGTTTATTAAAAGATCTTCTACTAAGCCTCACGCCGATTTAAGTTCTGTACAATTCAAACTTTAACAAGTGAACATCGAATAATTACCTGATGTTGAAACCAATTTGGGTTGAAATTGAATAGTTGGACATTGGTTTAATGTCGGTCTATTACCACTCAGGTGAAGCTAGTTTGAAATCACTAAAAATCAAACTTAACCGGATAAAACCTGCTTTAAGATTGAACTGGTTTTAAACCAAACCAATTATTCCCCACTTTAAAAACCAGTATGAACCTACCAGTTTCAAAACGGGTTATATTGTTGTTGATCCAAACCGAATAAGGTTAAACCCAAACTAGCTTGGAAAAAAAAACAAAGATGCGCACACTTACTTGTCTACACCCATGCACTTATGTAACACTAGAGGTGCACGTAGAAACCAGGTTTCTGAACCTGACTCGGTTCAACCCGGTTCCAATCCGTTAGAAACCGTTGGTTTGAAACCGGTTTGCACTTTCTCACCAAAACCTGTTTCCAACCTGAGTTCAACAAGACCTGGTTCCCGACTCGAACCGGTCCAACCCGGGTCCAACCCGGTTTAACCCGTTTTAAAACTTTTAAATGTTAAAAAACATTCATTTAACCTTTTGAAACCCATTTTTGAACCAAAAGCACACGATGAAGAAGTGAAAGGAATATTCTCAGGCATATTCAACGAAAAACTAGCATTCGATGAAGCGTCTCGTAAAATAAACCTATTGGCTTAGACGACGACTAAAATAAAATTTGTATTAGTTTCAAATATTGTATTTTTTTTTCTTTGTAAACTATTTAAAATAAATAAATGAGGAATTATATGTTTATTTAATATTGTTATTTTTCTTTGTATATATTAAACAATTTCTACGATATAAATTAAATTAACTTAAAATTAAACAATTTCAACATTAAATATAATTTAACTTAAAGTTAAACAATTTCAACATTAAATATAAAATTAATTTAGAACTAAACAAATCCTAACTTAATTAAAATTAACTTAAAATTAAATAATTTCTAACTTAATTTAATTATAAATCAATTGCCGATTAAATGTTCCCAAATTGGTTACTTAACAAATGGCTCCATGAATTCATTCGTATTCAACATAAAATTCTTGAACAACGGTTGCATTGTTGTTCGATCTTCCAAAAGATTCATTCGTTATCTGTAGATTCTATGAAATCTTTCAACAACTGTTTTTATTCTTTTCTATTATTGTTATTTCATATCTTGTACGCACCTCGACTGAATAACTCATTTGCTTCTTAAATTTATCCTTAGCGCGGTCCCATAAATCATCAAAGATGGCGGTAGGCACGGACTTGGTCTGAACGTGTACTAAAGAAGGTGTCAAGGCATACTCTTCGTCATCGCTCCAAAGGCTAGACATTTTTTCTAGTATAATGTTATTTTTTAATATTGAAGAAAGATTGGAAATTTTTTGTGTAAGAAATGTTTGATAGTTTGTAGATATATACGCTATGCAAGTTTGTAACACTAGTGTCTAGATTCCTTCTGGTCTACAAAATTAAAGTTACGTTCACAAATATATGCAATAATAGCCCAAGCCCACATCACATGAGAAATTTTTTTATGTTTTTACGCAATTGATGACAGCCCACAATACAAAGAAATATTGCTGCTATCAAAGCAACATCTATATCTATACTATATAATAAAAGAAGGTTTTTTAAGTATACGTGACAACTTCTGGTGATCAAGTCTAAACTATTGTTTCCCGCTCTCTCTCCTATTAAATGAAAATATTTTTAATTAAGTAAACTAAATAATTAGATACCCAAAATATAAATCTTATTATTCTAATAAATTATTAAATCATGCTAAATTGATATATTTCAGTTATATCTTATCTTAAAATATAATTTTATAATTCTTGGCTTTTATTATTTGTTATTTATAAATTCTTAAATTTTCATTATTTGTTATTTTATTAATTACTAATGACATGTAGCATACAATATATTATTAAAGCCTAATGATTTTAACATGTTAATTTTTTTCTACCCATGTAATACATGGGTTTTTAACCTAGTATTAACATATGGGAAAAAATCGGTTTCTAAACCCATACCGGTTCAAAAACCAAACCCGGCCTAACACCAAATCCGACAACTCAACAGAACTTATTCAAGAAACACTCCAACTGTTTTATACTCACGTAAATTGCAATACACTTCGACGTGACGGTCTTAAATGTGGAAAAATTCCAAAACTGAATTGATTAAAGAAATTATAAACTTAGAAACCAGAATAGATTGTGTAGAATTTTGTAGTCTAGAATGCGAAAATGAACCAAATAAACAAACTTGAAACTTGAATGTAATCTTCAAATAACCAAACCTAGATCAATCTCTGAATCGTGATCCTACTATCAGATAAACTTATTTCGCGGATTACACGCGAATGATTTATCGGATTAGATAGAAATTTTTAGATGGAGCCAAATTTTGATTGAATCTATTATGTTTTTATATGGAACTTTTTGTAACCGTGTGTATCTCTTCTGTTCCCTGTTTTCTTTCATATATTGAATGAGATGACTGTTATATTATCAATCAATTAACAATAATATATGGCCAAAATAAATCATCAGCCCTTTAAGTGAGCCCATCTAATTTTAATTTAGCCCATGAACCGAGTCTAATATCTAAAATTGCAATCCAACTCTCAAGTGAGCCTAACAATATTATTATAAGCCCACATAATTACACACTAAAGCCCAAACAACATTTAAAACTAAATCAAACACACACTCCCGTAACACTTAACTCGTTTAATTTCAAATGATATTTCCTTGATTAACAAGTTAATCCAATATACTAAAATACATACGCGTTGATAACACTAAATTTATTAACAGATTGCTCATGCTTCTTCTCCCGCTAGTCGAGCTTAATTCAATCCAGACTCTTCTCGACTCATTTTGCGGTGTGAATTTAACTTGCGATGTTTGGACGTGTACACACTATTCACCGGATCCGTATTGTTACATTACCACTCACAGGGTAAACCCCGCACGTGGCAAAAAACGAAGCATATGATTACATTTTAATTGTTTAGTATACATTTGCATACAAGGAAAAATTATTGAAATTTTAAATAAAGTAATAACAAGTTATAAATTAACAACCATAGTTTTTCTCTATATCGCTTTATATGTCTCGAATTATCATCATGTTTGCAAAGCTAATTAAAAGATATAAAACGATTTGCAATGACTTTGTTACAAAGTCAATGTGTTGCATCCATTATTAACTTGTTTGTGCAAGACATAGTTTAACATATTGATGATATTAAAGAACCTTTTAAACAAATTTTACATGACATTTTTAGTTTTATTAACAAAATTTATCATTGGTATATGAAACTTTGTCACGATAAAAACAACATTTGGTTAGGTTCGAATTCGGGTGTACGTATCTATAAGATAAAATTCAGCTTGTAATATGTTTTAAAGCTCCAACATTGCTATCACAAATATGAAAGACAAACGCCTAGTATAAAATGTCGGAGCTACATTACATTAAGAAATAAGAAGTATCTTTAAATTAGTGAAGAGATACACTCGTTGGTACTTTAAAAGAAAAAAAAACTTTATTTTATAAAAAATTTCTTTATAAATAATACTATGATTTTACAAAACATATTCAATAGATCAACTTCGTCCTCCATGCTTTTTGAACTTTAAATGAGTTCTATAATTTAGAATCGTCTTCATAAATTTGCTTGAATTAAAGTTAAAATTGATTTTGGCATCAAAATGTAAATTTGAATTCGAAAGAATTTTCAATATGAGCTAAAACACAGCATCAATCCTTCTTGAAAGCACAAGTATGCACAAAAAGGATATAGCAAGTTTATATGTAGAAGACATCAAAGCTATCTAACAAAATACAAAATTAAGGACCTTCTAATCTTATGATACTCCTTAAGGATTTAATACGCGTCATATGAGACTTTTCTTAAAGCAAAAACTAAATAATTTAATATGAAAAAAGCTTTGTGTGTTGTTTTCCAAAAAGTGCAACTATAGGTCTCACAGTCAATGTCAAGACGACTATGCACCTTCCAAGAGGTACAAACGTGAAATTTTAGGCTTATCCATTTTGTCTTCAAAAACTACACTCCAACCACACATTAAATCAACCTATTGCAACACAAAAACATAAAGCTTGTTAAAAATATATATCTAAATCAAAGTAGGTTTCATAGATGGTATATGTAAAAAACCAACTGATAAACAAATGATAGGATGCTAATCTTTAATTTGATGCCACGTAACCTTGGGATCCATGCCAAACTCACATCTTTAATCATCAATGCATATATGTCAAGCTAATATATATACAAAAATCAGCGTTGCTAAGTGAGTTTTAGTTTTCCATTTGCAAAATAACTTTTTTAAAACTTATCTTTAACTATGACTATTACTTTATCTTTGTATCTTTTTTTCATCATACTTTAACTATGCATTAGCTTGCACATTTTACATCAAACTTTATCAAGTATTTGTGCTTTATGTTTTACTTTACTTTATTTGTGTGCTTACACGTATGTAAGACTTCTTTAGCTATTGTTGTGCTAGTTCCTTAATTATGTTTTAACATTTCTTTATCTTTACTTTAATATTATTTTACCATGAGTTTGTATTAGTACAAGAATCCTTTAGTCATTGCTGGTGTGATATACAAGACTTTTATTGTCGCTTGTAATGAATATAAGACTCTTATCGCTCATCATTACGCGAGAGTCCTATGTCGATGTTTGAAATACTTCAAGACGTTTGTTCTTGCAAGATTCCATTAGCATGTTTTATCATTTATAGTTGTGTTTTAGTGGGGTAAATATTCTTGAATTATTATTCAACTTCCTTTAACATTTCACATGTGAGACTGTAACTTTAGATTTCTTTATATGTAATTATTTTAAGCTTTTTATCTATGCTTTGACTTCTTTAAGTGTGGTTAACTTTAAGTATTTAACCCCTTTTAACTATGATGAACTTTAACTCTTTAACTATACTTTAAAAAGAAAAATTTTCACAACTTAGACGACAATAACAACAAAGTCAAGAAATCCAACGATGACAGGCACAAAAATACAAAGAATGCTTCAAAAACAAATGGGAATGATTCGTTAGTTGCGGCAGCAACGACAACCTGATGGTAATTAGCGTTTATACTTTTATTGGATTTGAATCAACTTGAATTTGAACTATTTGTATTGTTTTTCGTTAGATTTACATGAACTACGTGTTTGTTAAACGTGAATTTGAATTTGAATTTAAATTTGGAATGTAGTTTTAATGTTTGTATTAAAATTTAGTTTCCTGCAAAAAAAAATAATGATTATATATATAAATCTATAGCGATGACACGTCACCGCTATAGACTGATATTTTATTAAAAAAGGTCGTTATAGAGTGACTTTCGGGAACTTTTTGAAAAAAATAACCTATAGTGAAGACATATTGTCGCTATAGGGTAAAATTTCATTTTTTATATTTTTTTAATCAAAGAAAATCAATTACATCCACACTTATAGCGACGATTTGTTGTCCCTATAAAATAATCTGTACCAGCTGTTATCCCGATGATTTTTTAGAGTTATTACGACGACTCTACCCTAGGACATCTCGTTGCTATAGTTCAAAAGAACCTATAGCGACCGCATGTCATCACTAATGGGTGGAATTTTGTTATCGCTACGGGCTCTCTTCCTCGTAGTGTGAACTGAACCTGAAATTCTGATATCAAGTTTAGATACCCTCAAGAGCTAGAAAAAACCAACGCCTAAGGAAAATATTTATGGGTTTGCCCTATATGAAATGAAATAATTTTGCTTAATGTATTCAACTTTTGAAAAATAAGAAATGAAATAGATGAAATTGTTTGACAACAAAAAAACATGTTTGCCGCCCATGCAGCCCCCACCCTCAAATAAGGATGGCAATGGGCCGGGGATGACAATGGGTTGGGTGTTGGTAATCCCAAGCCCATACTCGGTCCTGAAATCTTGTCTCATACATGGCCCATTAGCCGTCAGGTATTAGTAGGGTAATTACCCGTCAGGTATCAGGCATACCCACGAGCATTGGGTATACCCATTAGTATCGGATTATGGGCATTCCCGTGGGTGTTGACCAATACGCATCGGGTATTTCATACAATTCTATTTTTATATTTTTAGTACACCATTTTAAATATCAAATATGATCATCTCTATAAAATTTCTTAAAATAAATACTATGGCAACATCTTCATTTGGTAAAATTTAAAATAAAATATAGTTGCAACAAGGTACTTAACTTTTTATATTCAAATTTTAAAATAACTACAATATTTAGATATCTTAAAATCTCACGTCCAAAATACAAGTATCTTTAAGTGCTTTTAAAATTTCATATCAAACAATTATCTTATAATCCAAAAAAATCAGTATATTTTGTTTTCATATCAAAAAAATAAATTACACTGGGTATATGTTCGGGTAAAGGAGTATGTAGTTTGGGTAATCGGGTCGGGTGTCATCTAATCTCATACCTGTCTCATACCCGGTAAAAAAATTAAAATTAATGCCATACCCGGCTCAATACCTATCGGGCTTCGAGTACACCTGTTCCGTATGTTACAGGTTTCGAGTATACCTATCTGGCTCGTTTTTTTATTTTTTTATTATTATTATTATTTTATTTTATTTTTGCCGTTCCTACCCTCAAATTATGCCATTATCTCAAACTTTTGTCGGCGTAAATCAATTTCTTCGTAGACATGTGGAGTTTCAATCATGCGTAAGTGTGCAAGTGCTTTCGCAGCTTCCAAGCAACAACATAAATATTCGTATAATTGAAAAATTAACAGGTTGGGTCTTACTGTCTACAGTGGTCATAGTTTTGAAATTTTATCCTATTAAATTTCTAAATGTTGTTGTTTGAAAAAAAAAACATTAATTTACTTTTTACTTTTTAAATAAATTATTTATTTAAATATATATTGTTCTAAAATATTATTTACTAATTTCCAACAAAAAAAATTGTCAAGAATTTAATAAGAACGGTCTTACTAATTCAACTTCATAATTTGTGGCTTCATAATTAATTATTAAAGTTTAATGTTTTCGATTATGTCATAACCCATAATTCAAAACAAATTTATCCAGAATTGAGGTCTTCAACTTTTGAGTTCTTTGCTTCTCTTGCCTCCATCGAACCTAACAATTGACAACTTGATTTCTTTGGCCCAGTTCCTCTACTTGTCCCTCAACTTGTCTTCTTTTCCTAGGTTTTTTTTTATTTTCTTGAATATTGATATAATATTATCTAATATAAATATATATGTGGTAGGTCATAAAAATATAGATGAAAACTAAAACACGTGATGAATGAAAAATAAAACATCAGAATATTACTTAATTATACGTATAAGAATATTTTTTTTATTTAAAGAAGAAGCTTGGAATGACGAGAATTTTTTTGCTAGGTAATTTACTAGTTTACCTCTCGTTTAACATCTATTGTTAGTTATATACAAAAATATGAAGTTTAAGAAAAATAATCTCATTTTCATCTTGTTATATAATATACAAGTAATCAAAAAGTTTCTCAACAGTAGATAACATAAAGTCTAAGAATAAGATAACTTTTAGTTTTTATTTAATTACAGATTATCAAATATTATACAATAAAATAAAAAATTAAAGTTGATTAAAATATTCGAGTAAAGGATTATGACAAGGGAAATATCCAGCTTTTGCACCTAAGTATTTTTGTCAGTATGCTTGGAAAATATCCCAAGTTGAAAAAGTGATGATATTTAATTTTCTTTTTGCATCAAACGGTGACTAGACCAAAAGGTCTATTTTATATTTTATTTTT
The DNA here is from genome assembly GCA_025506415.1 of Flaveria robusta. NCBI lineage: Eukaryota > Viridiplantae > Streptophyta > Magnoliopsida > Asterales > Asteraceae > Flaveria > Flaveria robusta. The sequence continues at coordinate 15,726,737 of CM046469.1, read as the reverse complement.
TATATTTTATAAAGCATCACAAGACAGCTGTACATAAAAAGTGCAAGTAGATGAATATTTTTCATTAAATAGCACTAAAAATTCTGAAAATTAGGTATCTTTGTTGAAAAACACTTCAAAACTTTTGACAACCATAAAAATAATATCCTATCTCTAATCATCCATCTTTGGCTTTCTCCTTCTTGCTCCATAACCATGTCAAAAACACAGTCAAATGGTGCCGAGATCCCCTTCATCAAAACAGAAATACCAGAAAACCGCCGGTTCAAAGCGCCTGCGGTATCTAAAGTTTATTACCCTCCGGGTTTTTCCCGAAAGGTAAGCTATCATTTTATTTTATTGGTGATACGCGTTTGTTTAGTAGTGATTTAAGTTCTTGTTAATTATGTTGATGAATTCATGATGTTTTGTTTGTAGGTGGTGGCGGAGTTGGTGGCTACATTTTTGATGGTGTTTGTGTCATGTGGGTCAGGTGCACTTACCACAAGTGATGATCGCAAGGTGTCGCAGCTTGGAGCCTCGGTCGCCGGTGGGCTCATCGTGACCGTCATGATCTATGCCGTAGGACATATCTCTGGCGCGCACATGAACCCTGCGGTTACGCTAGCGTTCGCAACCGTTGGGCATTTTCCTTGGGTTCAGGTACCTTACTAGACCAAAGTAATTAAACATGTTATGTTGCCCCTAAGTGTGACAAAAGGTATAGGTCAGGTTAGGTAACGGTCAGGTTAATTTGGTAACGGTCAAAAAAACATGAATATTATTTATAAAAAATTAGAAAGAGAAAAATTAGCATAATGTGTTTTTCTTGTCTATGCAACAAGACGCGAACTAGAATAACTGTTTTGACCCGTTACTCAATCTGTTTGATCTGTTTCATGTTTTTCACAATTTGCGCCTATGCAGGTTCCTATCTATACCGTAGCGCAGTTCACAGGGTCCATATTGGCTTCATTCGCGCTACGAATAATGTTAGAACCGATAACAAATTTGGGCACAACGACACCTTCAGGGACAAATTTACAAGCATTGATCATGGAAATCGTTGTAACTTTCGCAATGATGTTTGTCACTTCAGCTGTAGCCACAGATTCGAAAGCCGTAAGAACCCTAAGCCCGTTTTACATTTCAAGAGCGCGCGACGACAACATAAATCTGTTCTTTGAAATAATAATAATAAAACTTTAAAAACATTTGTAGGTAGGGGAGCTAGCAGGCATGGCAGTAGGATCAGCAGTATGCATTACTTCCATTTTAGCAGGGTAAAACTCAACATTCCAACATACTTATATAGCTATATGTAACCAAAATATTATTTATTTATAACAAACAAGAAAATTAAATTTGCAGACCAGTATCAGGTGGATCAATGAACCCGGCTCGCACCATCGGGCCAGCATTAGCTAGCAACAACTATAAGGGTATTTGGGTGTATATCGTTGGCCCGATAACAGGAACATTATCTGGAGTTATGTGCTACAGTTTTATTCGATCGAAAAATGAAACAGATCAGGGGATTTCATCATTCAAGTTTCATAGAATGGAAAGCAATGATGAACATGTTGCAGTAAAATATCCAACAGATTCTCTGAAATAGTTGATATACTAGAAACTTTCATACTTCACACCATTTGTAATATAGAACCTTCATTTACATCATGTATACTATAGGATTGAATCAAATTCGAATGTATAATCGAGTATAAAGTCTTGTGGACATTGAGTTGTTTTACATTATAACTGAGTGAACTCAAGTTGCAGAATGAAGTTAGTGATTCACATCTTCAGCGGATTGTATAACACAATGAGTTAAGATCTCGTGTGCAAAAAAAGTTATTCATAATATATCCTTTAATTAAGAGATTCATGAGGGTACAAGTTTCACTTAGAAAATATAAAGTGTAAAAGAGAGATTCTAAAATTTTGCAGTAGTCCTGAACAATAAGTTAAAACAATTAGAAAATCAACCTTTGTAGCCTAAATTTAAATTTCAAAACTCATGTGGTTATTTTGTAAATAATGAAATGAAGGGTTGAAGAAAATTTCAAAACAATTAGACAATGAAATGATAGTGATTTATTTTATTATTTTGTCAATTTTAATTCACCCGTTCATTATATTATAACATGCCAAACAGACTTTTATTTTTTAAATCAAAGAAGCATACTATTACCATCAAACAAAATCAACCTAGTAAGATAAGAACTGAAACACATCAGGAACACCAAAAGGAAAACATTACAAACATACAATAAACTATAGAAACTAATATTAAAACACCACCAAATATTCTAATAACGTGGTGAAATTTCAATCTCTTAGTGTTTAGGGAAAAGATATGTCGACCCCCTAACTCAAAGGCATATTTCTTCAACCTATAAAGAAATATTCTAATACAAAGTCTCTAAGAACTAGAAAGTATAAAAATAATTAAGATGTTGATACATGTTTTTTTGATCAAGATTAGCTTGATGGCAAAATTGGTAGTGTTACCTCTTCTCAAGCTCCATAATTTTTTAAACGCTTGTAATTTTTACATACGATATTATTTTTTTAAAGAATTATATCATAAAAACAAGTACTTTTTAATCTAAAAATGTGTATAGTGTTGATATAAAAGAACAAAAAAAATGTTCACGTTATTGTAGCTCATTGTGTTATCTTCTAAATTGACTAGGATTACACAATTACCTGATAAGGTTTAAACAATGAACTGTAAACATAAATTTTTTTTTACATTTTTCAGCATGGTGTTATTCGAAAATCATCATTTTAGAAAAACATAATGCATAACACAGTAGTCGACATTAGACACAATGATCAGCATTAGACACAATGCATAACCCAATGACTAACACTAGACTTGATGATAAGCATTAGACACAATGAACTTCTCGACAATGATTAAATGATGACCTGATTAGAATTATACAATAAATTGAAAAACGTAAAAGACAATTACATTTTTAGCATTGTGTTATTCAAAAATTATTATTTTAGAAAAATACAATAGTTAACACAATTATCTGCATTAGATACAATGATCTGACCAATAGCATATAAAAACCTGATATCGTACATTGATCTGACGTGTATTACAAAATGAGCTAAAAAAACTAGGAAAAAGTTCGTTTTTTATATACCAAAGTTATATGTTTTTTAAAGATAAAAACGTTTGTTTTTATGGTGAAATTGAAAAAAATAGTATTGTATGTTAAAGTTATAAACGTTTACAAAAATGTGAAACTTAAATATATGGCTAAGACTAAAATACCATCGGTTTATTATTTAAAGTTTTAGTTCTTTATTATTATACCATTAAATTTTTTTAGCTAATAAATTTAAAATTTGATGATTAATCTTCCTTTTTTTTTTTCACATTTTTGGATAACCCCACCCGTACCATAAAACTATATACACGTCATTAAGATAAATATTTTTAAATATTTGTGTCCGAACTAAACATGGAAGAAAACTTCACGATCACAATGATGATAAGATAACTTGCAAGTGGTTCCAATACTGAAAACGATAAAAATAAAATAGTATTAAATCGTAGTAGGTTGCTAGTCATCCATAAAACAAAAATAACTTGATTACTACATTTGATAAAGTAATAATTAAATTTTTGTAAAATAGCTATTGTTATACCTGCATCCTTCCGTGTTTAGCTTTTTATTCTTATGAATAAGAATAAAATACAAGTTGTTTAACATGAATTAATAACTTAAAGAAAATATTATTATCATTTCTAAGTACGATTGGGTCTATCAACCTTTTTCATATCTTCAAGCGTGTCAAAAACGCAATCAAATGGTGACGAGTTTTTGTTTCAGAATGAATACCATAACTATGATAGTCATGGCCGGCCCTGAAGAGGGGCGAGATGGACACCCGTCCAGGGCCCACTCGCTCAGGGGGCACAAAATTTTTTAAATTGTTTTTTATATTATATATATATATTGTTTATAAAAAAAATAGTTATAAACTATAATTCAATCATAAAATTTAACTCAATTATATTTTAAACCCAATTTAATTTTTTAGGCTCATTTTATTAACCCAATTACTCAATTAAAGTCCCTTTTTATAAAATAAAATATTTAAATCTCATGTGTCATGGTTTATTATTACTTGTTTAATTATTTAGATCGTCAATTGAGTAGTCAAACAATAAATGATTTTGTTATGTTTATTGTAATACATGGACCTCATGAGTTATCGGTGAACAATTACGCTATGTCATTGTATTAATGTGATTTTGTTATGTTTATTTTTAAAACGTTTGTTTTTATTAAAAAAAAATTAGTTTATATAATTTAATTCGTTAGGGTCAAAATGTCTTTTTTTTTTCGAGCTCGTCCTGGGTACTAAAATCCTTAGGACCGGCTCTGATGATAGTAATTATGCACATCGTTTTGTTGTGCAAGAATAATGAAGACTTTGTAAGTAACTACATGTGTATATAGTGTCCAATCACACACACATACAAGAGTAATTTGCTAATTAATTTTAAAGAGTAAGCTTGCGAAAACCATTTAATAACCAACTAAATTTTGATTAAATCCCGTATCTATATTAAAAATAATTATATTATTAACATGTATCTAAATCTTGATTAAATCTCATGTTAATTAGTTTATGTGACCATACATTTTAAATCCAATGCCTTAACGAAATATAATGACGCACAATCATTTAAAGATCACTGAAGAAAAAAGATTAACAAATCGTATGAAGATACACAACAGAGAAATGCATAACAGTATTAAAGTTGATTTGGTTGAAAACTTGTGGAGAAATTGTAAAAATTGAAAATAAATTAATAATTTATATGATGTTTAAAATTAATATTTATGTTTTTTGGTATTTATTTTCTAACATTAATGTTTGTTTAATAACTATTTTGTTAAAATATTAAATTTGTTAATATTTCTTAAAAAAGTAAATAATAATAAAAATTAATAATTAATGATTACGCTATCGCTACAATCGTGTGATCACTATTAAACACTATCCCTTTTTTCACTCTCACACGGCACTAACGTGGCTTCCTACGTCGCAACACTTTATCCCTATTACGGTATCTATCATGCTCTCCATTACTTGTGACCTAAACAAAGTCAGTAAATTTTTATTTTTGAGTTGGATATTAAACTGGGCTTTAAATGGGCCAAATATTTATTGGGCCACAACTAGGTTGGTTACTTGGTTCACCATGCATGGAGGGTATTAACTAATGATCCAACTAATATCGCGAGGTAAGGATGCTTTTAAAATAACAAACACCAGAGGGATGGTAAAATAAGCTGATAGTAAACCTAAAACAAGCAGGATGAATATTTAGGTATAAGACCGAAATGCTTAATTTAAAAAAAAAATATCAACCTTAGGACATGTATGATATCATATCAATCTCGTCTAATTACCCACTATATGTTTACTTGCAACAAAACAAAATATGAAAATATATAGTATATAATAAAAAAGTAAAAAGGTTATCACATGTCATTATGTAATGCCCCCTCATTCTTATTTTCTCGTTTAATATTATTATCTAAATTAAATTAATACTTTCATTATTTTTTACACTATTTTCGATGAATTTTTTATTTTTTTTATTTTATTCAACTCAACTATTATAGGAAAATAAATTAAATATTTATTTTATTTTTAGCTACTTATTTTTTTAATTCAATTTTTTTATCATCTACTAAATTGTTAAATACTAATTAAAATTTGATCTTAATTCCCTTAAAATTTTGCTAATAAAGACAAGAGATATTCTATAATTATCTTTTAGTTATAGTTATTTAATTTAATATTTTAATTTAACCCGTATAATACACGAATTTCTAACATAGTATATTATATAACTAGGTTAGAAACTCTGTGTATAACCCAAGATGCATAAATACAATGTTATATACTTAGTAATAAATACTTACATGTTACATATTTATGACACATTGCATAATTTTAATATAAATTTTAGAAATGTCATATAATTAGTTATTTTAAATGTTTTATAAAAATAATGCAAAAATATTCAATTTATAATAACATTTTATGAACAAACTTAACTTTATTTTCTTTTTATAGAAATCGTTATTATTTCTCGACCTTCGGACATGCATGGTATCAATTGACATTCGTTTAATTTACACCTAACATGTTTACATGCAAAGAAATGAAATATTTCAATATATTATATAATTCTAGAAATTATAATAAACAATACATTGAGGTTGTGAGAAAGTTTAAGTTTCAAAATTGTATAACTAATTAAAATATGACTCAGTCTTTTACATTTCAAGTTATTTTTAAAATGAGTTTAGTACCACGTTTTAGGTAATGAAAATTATAACAAGTAACTTTCAACCACGTATGATCATCAACGATTACACACGACACCCCAAACTTGATGATGTTCATAAGAATGGATACCCAACAAATATGTAATCGTTATAAATGTAATTTTATAATTGTTATGATATGACTGATATTACTAATACCGTCTGATACCCAACATCATGTATTTTCAAAATCTTTAAATCTAGAAAAAGTGTGTTTTAATCTTTTTGTAAGCAATAAGCATACACCTTATATTTTACACATACCCAACTACTAAAACAAATATATACATACTATTAAGTGGTTGTTTAACAACCTTATACTAAACAATTAAAAGACCTTATTGAGGTAAATCTGAATCATTTAATACGTTTCTGAAATTTAACCACACAAAAATTCTACGAACTAAACAAAATCTTTCCTGACAGTTTTATAAAATTATTAATAAAAACTACCAAATAATCGTGGAATACTTAAAAGTTAAAACACATCCTTAACGGTAGAGTACATTAATAAAAATGTACAAGTGCTTCGAATGAAAAAGAAGACACTAACAATAAACAACTTTTATCCCGCTAAAAATTTGGGCAAATTTGAATTTCTCATCACATCATCACACGAATCTCTCAGTGGGTAGTGAATCAGTGTCGTCAATCTTCAGAAAACTTTAAGGAAATCTTGTAATCGTGAAGGTAATCGATCGTATTCACAACGGCAAACTGATGGATAACTCCGGCGACTTCATGTCTACCGATCCCACTTCAACCCCAAGGCTTTTCATCAAAGAAATGGTCATGAAGAACTTCAAATCGTACGCCGGTGAACAACGCGTTGGCCCATTTCATAAGGTTAGGGTTTCTTCACCAAACCCCCTTTTCTGCAATTTGCTGCTGAAAATTCAGCAACTTTTTTAGGGTTTGTTGATTTCGTTGATGTGATTTGAAACTGTTGAACAGAGCTTTTCCGCTGTAGTTGGGCCCAATGGAAGTGGGAAGAGCAATGTGATTGATGCTATGTTGTTCGTGTTTGGAAAGCGAGCAAAACAGGTAATCAATTGAGTTAATTTTGTTAGTTTTTTTTGAGAAATTTGAGGCGAATATTATGATAAATGGTGCAGATGCGTCTTAATAAAGTGTCGGAGCTTATTCACAATTCGACAAATCACCAAAATCTTCAAAGTGCTCGTGTGTCTGTTCACTTTCAGGAAATTATTGATTTGGTATGTGAGAGCTTATTATGTTACATGCTTTAGATTTGGTGGGATTTGAGCAATTCTTGAAGGTAGGACTTATTTCATTTGGTTGATTATAGGATGGTGAAGCATATGAAGTTGTTCCGGGAAGTGATTTTGTAATAGCGCGTGAAGCTTTTCGAGATAACTCTTCCAAATACTATATTAATGGACGCGATAGTAAATTTACCGAGGTTACAAACAAGCTAAAAGGGAAAGGAGTTGACTTGGACAATAATCGGTTTTTGATTCTTCAGGTTTGGGAATTAGTGGAAGAAATTACGCCTTTTTTTATGTGTTTGTAATAAGTGTTGAATTGATTTTGTGGAATGTTTTTAGGGTGAGGTTGAGCAGATTTCACTTATGAAGCCTAAAGCTCAAGGTCCCCATGATGAAGGTTTTCTTGAATATCTGGAGGATATCATTGGAACTAACAAATACTTGGAAAAAATTGAGGAATCCCATAAGCAGTAAGTTAGATTCACGAGTTTATTACATTTTTGTTAGCTTAAAAGAAAGAGCCGAGGTTGTGCGCTCTAGTTTAGGTGGCATTTGTACGACATCGATTTTGAGTTATCCTGTAGAATGTTGTTTTGTTTCTAATGGGTATGTGTTCATTTTCTTTTGGTGTATTAGGCTTGAAGCACTGAACGAAAAGAGGTCTGGGGTGGTGCAGATGGTTAAGTTAGCTGATAAAGAAAGAGAAAGCCTGGAGGTTATAACTAGCCTGTTAGAATGTATACTTATTAATTCACTATCATTATCATACAGTTTATTAACATGATTGATACTGCCAGAGTGTTAAGAATGAAGCAGAAGATTACATGCTTAAGGAATTGTCATTGTTAAAATGGCAAGAAAAAGCTGTAAAGTTTGCTTCGGAGGAAAATGCTGTGAAGTTGGAAGAGATTCAAAAGAACTCGTCTGGCCTGGAAGAAAACTTAACATCTGAAAGGTGATTGTTATCTTAACATTGTTAAACAATGGTTTTAAGAACGTTTCAAATTTTAATATAACTGATGAAATACCAAATGAAAAATGCTTATTTCTTCGCTCAGGGAAAAGATTAAGGAGAGCAAGAAAGCATTGAAAGAGCTCGAGACATTGCATAACAAGTACATGAAAAGACAAGAGGTTATTTTCTGCTCCCTTTTAGGTTTTCATGCAGAAGAAACTTCTTCTTGCATGATACCAAACAAAGCTATATATTTTGCAACAAAGACTTTTTTCTTTTCATCTAAGTGTTCTGTTAGACAGGAACAAATTTCATAAATAATGGTAACTCTCGGATAAGAGTATTAGAATGGAAACATCCACCAAATATTTTACAGGGGTGTTTAGTGTGCGTTTTCAAAGTAATTATTGCTACTTTAAGAACCTAATCGATCTTCAATTGCTTAAAGCTTTGATTGGTTATGAACTTTCATTTCTAGTTTCCACAGGAAGTTTTCTTAGAGACACCCCTTACTTGTTCACCCAAATTTGATTATCACAACCCCAAAAAACTGTGAAATCTTAATCAGTTTTTTCTAGGACTCAAAACTGATCATTGCAACTTTGAATCCCAGAAATCAGTTTAAGCACACATCCAGACATACAGTTATCTAAACACTCCCTAAACCATCTATGGGGATTAACCAGTAAGCTTAAATTGCTTGCATCTTTGTGATGGACCGTTGTTTATGTAGACATGTGGTAGGATTCAATTGGGAGCTATAAAGTAAAAATCCATAATGACTTGTTACTTTCCACATAATGTACTTAATCTTTTTTGTTGTTGCATTATTTAAGGAACTGGATACCATGCTTAAACGATGCAAGGATGAATTTAAGGAATTTGAACGGCAGGATGTCAAACACAGAGAAGATTTGAAACACGTGAAACAAAAGATTAAGAAAATGGATGAGAAAGTTGAAAAGGTAAGATTTACTTATTTCTATAAAAGATTTAAATATTTTTTCATTAATCTTTTTTTTTGGCTTTAGGATTCAGCAAAGATTATTGACATCACAAAGCAGTCTGAAGAGTCAGCTAATGCAATCCCCAAACTGGAGGAAGACATTCCCAAACTGCAAAAAATATTACTGGATGAGGATAAAATTCTAGAGGAAATTAAAGAGAGCTCCAAAGGTATATTCTTATGCTCACACAAACTGGATACAGAAACACGGATTGTTTTATTATCAGTAAGGCTATGTAAGATTTAGGCACTACGCTGAAAATAATTTGGCAGCTAATTTTGTTATATTTTAAATTTGAATGATTATACATCATCTTTATTATCTTTAACAGTTGAAACTGAGGCATTTCGTACCGAGGTTGCCAAAGTTCGTGCTGAACTCAAACCTTGGGAAGAGCAACTGATTGAACACCAAGGTAAACTTGAAGTTGCATCCACCGAAAAACAACTTCTGTCTGAGAAGGTGAGAACCATTTCTAAACACTCCGCTTGAAAAGTTAATAAAGGAAAAGTATACTTATTTTTTTTTTCTGATGTTTGCAAACTCAAACTAACAGATTGAAACCATTCAGCTTGTTTTCATATTTTCTTATTTTATCAGTGTGGATGGTTTTTGTAGATGGCATATTTACGACTTGTTGTTTTCTTATATTAAAAAAAAATCAATATTATTTTGTTTTTTCCTGGTTTCTTCTTCAAGTCTGAATATTTTTAATGACTGGCTTCAATTCTTGGGTGTTTCAGCATGAAGCTGGTTGCGCTGCGTATTTAAATGGTCAGAAACAATTGGATGAGATACAGAAGCGGATTGTAACAAATACTTCAACAATAGAGGACATGAAAACCAGATTAAAGAAAAATGAGCTTGAATCATCTAAAGCTCATAAAATAGAACAAGTATGTGACTTTAGTATCAGCAGCGGGTTTTGTGCTAGTTAGTTGATTAATTAAAAATGTCTCTAATTTGCAGGAATGTTTAAAAGAACAAGAGACCCTGATTACTCGTGAGCAAGCTGCTAGACAAAAAGTTACAGAGCTAAAATCTGTTATGGAAACCGAAAAGAATCAAGGATCTGTTCTGAAAGCAATATTGCAAGCAAAAGCGTCAAATTCAATAGAAGGGATTTATGGAAGGATGGGTGATTTAGGAGCTATTGATGGTAATTGTTACTCCAACGATGTGATTCTCTTCTTATATATGTGTTTAAAGTTTTCAAAATCAGTGCAATTTGCTTTCATTATTGACTTGAGTTCTGTTTTCAGGGAAGTATGATGTGGCTATTTCAACAGCAGTTCCTGGACTTGATTATATTGTCGTGGAAACAAGTGCAGCAGCACAAGCATGTGTGGACATGCTTCGCACCAACAATCTTGGTGTTGCTACATTCATGATATTGGTAAGATGCTTCCTGCATGACATTTTAATTTCATTTCATGTTATCTGCAAGCAACCATAGTAATAATTTAAGATTTTTTTATTATGTCATGCTTTTGTTGTTTGTTTGTCATTTTTGATCCTTATGCCCTTGCAGGAAAAACAAACTAATCAAATATCTAGAATGAAGGAAAAAGTAAGCCCTCCAGAAGGAGTTCCACGTCTATTTGATCTAATAAAGGTGCAAGATGAAAGAATGAAACTTGCTTTCTTTGCAGCAATGGGCAACACTGTTGTTGCCAAGGATAAAGATCAGGTATTTTAGCTTCTTAAAACTTAAGAGAGAATCAAGAAACAGCACATTATGTAATTTCTTTTAATAATTTCCTTTTTCTATATCTTATCTAGGCAACACGCATCGCTTATGGTCCAGATAAAGAATTTAGGCGTGTTGTTACACTTGATGGTGTTCTTATTGAGAAATCAGGGACTATGAGTGGTGGTGGAAAGCCACGTGGTGGTAAGATGGGGACTTCCATCAGAGCTGACAGTGTCTCTGGTGAAGCCATTGCAGAGGCTGAAAATGAACTCACACAAATATCAGAAAACTTGAAAAACGTAAGGCAGCAGATTTCTGAAATGGTCAGGCATTACAAGGCTTTGGAAAAAGAAAACACAGATCTTGAACTGGATATAGCCAAAAGCCAACAAGAGGTAAAGGTTCATTCGCAAATCTTATGCTAGTTTGACTTCATGACAAATTTTAATTCATACTTTAATGTGATAGATTGAAAGTTTGAACTCACAACATAAAGATCTTGCAAAGCAACTTGACTCTCTAAAGGCGGCTGCAGAGCCAAGTAAGGCTGAACTTAATCGAATTGAGGAACTTATGAAAATTATATCTAAAGAAGAAAAAGAGATCAAAAGGTTGACAGAGGGCTCAAAGCAGCTTAAAGAGAAGGTTGGTATTGCATCATATAGGTTATATACTTGTATCAAGTATATGTTTTAACATTTAATTAACTTGAAGCTAAAATATTGTTTAGGTGTTGGAGCTTCAAAGCAAAATTGAGAATGCAGGTGGTGAAAGGTTGAAAAGCCAGAAAGCGAAGGTTAACAAAATCCAAAATGTAAGTACATTTCTTCAGGTGTCAAGAACAGGTGGTTGGAGGGGGGTTGGATAATTGGTCAAGATAAAAGAGTGGCTCAAACTAGGTTGGATTGAGTTGACAGTCCTAGCATCTTTTTTAATATGATAGCAAACAAGATTATTGGAAAAGTGATTCATTTTTATATGAGGAAAGAATTGTGTTGGTTATATACAGCTGAGTATGTTGATTTTCTTGCTCCCATCAGGACATTGATAAAAACAGCACAGAGATCAATCGGCACAAAGTTCAAATAGAAACAGGTCAGAAAATGTTGAAAAAGCTAACAAATGGGATCGAGGAATCAAAGAAGGAGAAAGATAAACTCATTGCTCAGAAGGAAACTTTGCTTGAAACCTTTAAAGAGATAGAGCAGAAAGCATTTAAGGTTCAGGATGATTATAAGAAGACAGAAGAGGTCAGTATTTACTACTGTAATTTTTTAAAGTTTCCATTGATTTGAGTTTCTTATTTATTTTTTTCGTTTTCTTTTGTGTAGCTGATAAATCAACACAAGGGTGCGCTTGGAAAAGCAAAATCCGATTATGAAACATTAAAGAAGACTGTTGATGAGTTGCGGGCATCTGAGGTTTTAGACCTTTAACTTATTGCTTCTTTTAAATTACATGAGTTAGTCAAATGTGCGGACTAGAGAAACTAGGTGATGGTCAAAAGTTGGGAATTGGGATTTTGGTACCTCTAAAACAGTTTGTCTTGGTTTGACATGAAACACTTTGTCTATATTTTCTAATTTCTGAAAAATAAGTTCATGTGAAATATGATTTCACAAAATAATATTAATTTAATGATAATCCAACCTTTTAAGTAAAATAGTTTAGGGGTTTTATGCATTATAGTTTTCACATTGGGACACTACTTATCTCTTTGACCCTTTGATAAAACACAACCTGAATCTACCTGTTCGTAAAAGTGTCAAAATTACGACTTCCATATAAGAAGTTTTGTAATATAATGCGTTACTACTGGAATAGGTTGATGCTGATTATAAGTTACAAGACATGAAGAAGATGTCAAAAGAGCTTGAAATGAAAGAAAAAGGATACAAGAAAAAGCTTGAGGAATTAAATAACTCTCTTTCAAAGCATATGGACCAGTAAGTCTTCTCATATCTAATGCTTCTTGACATATCTGAAATTCCAATTTTTAATATAATTATTATCTTTTATGCTGGCAGAATTAAGAAAGATTTAGTGGACCCAGAAAAGCTTCAAGCTACACTTGGAGATGAATCATTCTCTAATGGTTTGGATCTTAAAAGGGCACTAGAAATGGTGGCTCTACTTGAAGCACAGATGAAAGAGATGAACCCTAATCTCGATTCAATCTCTGAGTAAGAAATCATGTTCATAAACCAGCTGGTTTGTTGGTTACATGTTTGTTTAAATCTTCTTTACCTGCTTCTTTTCACAGTTACCGAAAAAAAGTATGTGTTTACAATGAGCGAGTCGAGGAGCTTAATTCAGTAACCAATGAACGCGATGAGACAAAAAAACAATATGATGAGTGGCGAAAGAGAAGGTAAGTTTTCTGGTGTTTGTATGTGTGTGTTCTGAAACTAATTCATATATAGTTATATACCAATTTGATTCCATCTTCCAGGCTAGATGAATTCATGGCAGGGTTTAATACCATATCTCTAAAGTTGAAGGAAATGTACCAGGTTTGTTATATATAATCACACATATACAACCATATACTCACATCAACAAGTTTCTCTTTTTTATTGTGTTATTTATTTATTATTGTTCTGTTTACACATTAAGTTGTATTATTTTTGATTAAGTTTAAACAACTTACATAATGATATTCTTCAGATGATTACTCTTGGAGGTGACGCAGAGCTTGAGTTGGTGGATTCTTTAGATCCTTTCTCTGAAGGTGTTGTATTTAGTGTTAGGCCTCCAAAGAAAAGTTGGAAAAATATTGCAAATTTATCAGGAGGGGAAAAGGTATGACACTCATAATTTCTGATGTTACATTATATTTTGCGATATCTGATCATTATTTTCATTTTGTATTACTCTGATGTGTTTGTTCCAGACTCTGAGCTCACTCGCGCTTGTTTTTGCTCTTCACCATTACAAACCAACCCCACTTTATGTTATGGATGAAATCGATGCTGCTCTAGGTAGCCCTTTAGATCATGAGTGACTCTTTATATATTTATTTTACCTTTTTAGACCATTATTGTAGTTATTTCCCTACAGTGTATCTAACTCATTCCAATTTTGGCTGATAGATTTTAAAAACGTCTCAATCGTGGGGCATTATGTTAAAGACCGTACGAAGGATGCACAGTTCATCATCATCAGGTATTTGATGATATTGTGGTGTGTGATCTATCAAGTGCCATATGGCAAAATAATTTTTATTTTGGGTTTTAATGGTGATTTATCATATGCAGCCTAAGAAACAACATGTTTGAGCTGGCTGATCGACTTGTGGGGATCTACAAAACTGATAACTGCACCAAGAGCATCACCATCAATCCAGGAAGCTTTGTGGTTTGTGAAAAGGCTGCTTAAACTCACCATTTGTTTCAACTTTTCAGTGTCTTCAACATCAACCCATGTTATGTTTACATATTCTAATTTAATATCTGTAGCTGGAAATACATCGACTAATGCAATGTGCTCGATTGCAGTTCTTTAAAATCACATGATATTTTGCTAGTAATTAACGCTCAGATATTTGATTTGATCCTAGTGTATTAATCATTGCACAAAGTAAGATCTCAATGCCACCTGTTCGTTTGTTGATTGTGATAATGCTTGTGTTTTGGGGCCAATGAAACACATCTATATACCCTTGTTAGCTAATGCTGGAAAGATTTATGTAAAAGATGGTGCACACATAAGCATTTCATACATAACTAGAAATTCGTTCTGCATGGTATGGTGTGTTTGCAAACTTTATTACGTGTGTTGAGATGGTGACATTAATGTGATTAAATACATAGATAAAAGAAATAGTATTATGGTTTGCATGTTGCAGCACAAACAGAAGTTAACATTGAAACAACAAATTTATTATTATTTAAATATAACTTTTGTGTACTACACTATTCTTTAAAAATATACTCCTTTAAAACATGTGTTTTTTAACTTTAAAATAAGAATAGTATCATTATATATAAAGCTAAAAAATTAAATAAGTATAGTATCATTATATATAAAGCTAAAAAATTATGTGTTGAAACTAATTTTTTTCTAGTGTCATTGTGTTTTTACTGTTTATCACTCTGTGTTTTTTAAATGACATTATGTTTTTCTAAAAAACAAAATGGTGAAATAACATCATTTTATGCTTTAAATATGCACAATGATAAAATAACAAATTTATCAAACACATAAAAGGTTAATAAAATAACACGAAATGATCTAAAATGTAAAAACAATAATGAATACATATAACACAATGATTTGAAAATATTTAACATAATAACCTAAAAATATTTGACATAACAAATCAAATTTCCTTACCAAATACCTTACTTTTTTTAAAACTAATAAAATAACACATGTTGTGGATTTTTTCTAAACTTTCTCTAAGCTTCAAATACTTTTTATTTAAGCCTAATATATAACCAAAGTGATGTGTACTGACAACTGACGAGTTAACCCTGCTCGATGCCTCGATATAATCCATGCAAAAACTATCCTTTATCTGCGACATCCTTAGAACGGGCCACGTCAAATTTTGTTGGGCCTATTGCGCTAATCCATTTATCCATACAAAAAGATTATGGCTGAAACTTGAAGCTGTTTCATGGGCTAAGGGAACCAAATGAATACTCAACTGGGCGGCCCACAAAGGGGTGATTTGATATTCTGATGACTTTTTACATGTTTAAATAAGACATATGTAGAGATTACAATAAAAAGGTTAGACTTTATCAATAGCATGATGAAAATTGGTTGGTTTCATCCATAAATACCCACAAAATTAATACAGCATACCGATGTTATAAAAAAATCATTCGACGAGGGTTTAACGAGCATCATAAAATGTAGACGCACTGATCACATCTTGGCTTCTCATCTTTCAGATATTAAGCTTGAGTACATCAATTTTGAACATTCTAGAGTGATTTAACCTAGAAAAAAAATTATAAAAAAAGGCAAGAGATCAACAAAGCTACAGGTGTTTTAACTTGTGACTTCATCCTTCCTACCGCACAACTATCTACCCTCTCTATTCCTAGGCAATTGCATGGATCGTCACCATTTGGGTGACGATCCTTGAAAAAGCCTTGTAGTATGATATAAAAGATCAACACTCAAAAACTTAGAATAAAAAATAAAAAAAAGATAGACCTCATAAGGTGAAACCGTCAACCCAATTTACACATGTATTACAATCCTTCACAACTTGATAACACCCACCAACATGTTTACAACCTATCAACCCTTTTGAACCATTTATGGATTACATGATTCCTGTTTTGGTATGCACTTACAAGTGTGTTGTGGTTAAACCTAATGTCTATAATACAAATAAATACACTTATCATGCTTAAATTTTATTAATCTCAACCCGTCAAATCAATACAATTACAAGCACTAATTCGGAGGTGACCACTCCTTCCCCTACCTTGAATACGTAGACTAACCCTAAACCAAAACAAAACTCAATCCAAACTCACCTTCTACAAGATTAATAATCAAATGTCACAACTTTTGGACAAATCTTTATTTAAATATTTAATACTTCTAATTTTTAATAGCCATCCATGTATGTAAATATGGTTTTGTAACTTTATATTGAATTTTAAATCGGTGTTGGAGCTCGAAATAATCATGAAGATGTCACCATCTTGTTTAGCATGGGTGAGTGTTAGTTTGACTCTATATTGGATTTTAGAAACTTAAGGGGTGTAAAGTGGTAAATAGTAAAAGTAAAATGGGGTAAAGTGCATAGTAGAACTAAAGAACGCACGTGGAGTGCCATCACCTTGCCCTGTCGCTAAAAACATTCACCAATATGATTAAATGCAGCCTTTTCTTTCCACTCATTATTTCATTTTACTGTTTTTACCGAATTATATTTTATTAAAACAATACAAAGGTTAATTGGTGAATATGAGGTTAATGGTTCGAGGCTAGTTTATGACGAATTAATAAGTTAGTTTTGATGTAGATTAGGTGTAGTAAAATAAGTAGGATGATATCTAGCCATTAAAGAAGATCATAATATTTAATAACAAATTAAAAAAAATGTTTGTATTAAACCAAACTTATCATTTTTATAGGGTTAATGGATTTAAATACTCCCAACTATCGGAAATTGGCTGCTGTCACCCTCAAGTATCATTTTGACGAATATAACTCCTAAGTAAACACTTCGGTGTCTGTATCACCCGTCGTTTGACAAAATCATAACAAATGAGCTGATTTATTTTGGTCATTGTGTCAAATAAATCAGCTCATTGTATCATATATGCTCATTGTGTCATATATTTTATATCATTTGTTAGGTTTTTGATAAACGGCGGGTGATACATACACCAAAATATTTATTTGGGAGTTATATTCGCCAAAATGATACTGGAGGATGGCAGCGGCCAATTTCTAATAGTTGAAAGTATTTAAATCCATTAACCCTTTTTTATATATGTATTATTTTAAACTAGAAATTATCAAACAAAACTATAACACATTTGTAATGTCTACTAATGTCAAGAAACAAACGTGTTAGAAGTGTAGACTTATTAAAAAGCTTGAGAACAAAACGGTCATAATATGATTTTATCGTTGAGCGTAACTAACGCTTTGGAATAAATAAATTATCTTGCTGCTTTAGGCAATTATCATTCTTTCTCTCGTTTTGTCTTAAATTAAAAACATGTAAATCTCTTGATGTTAAGATTAGCCTACGTCAAGTTGACGGTAAGAATTAAAGGTATAAACTTTAAAACTTGAAAACAAACAATAATCTGAGGCCGCTAGACCGTCTATGTAATTAATTTAAGAATAAATATATTGATTAATAAAATTTCTAAATATAAAATTATAAACTAAACATGAACATAAATACTTAAAACAAAATTTTTGAAAGATAATAATTGGAATCATGACCTAGTCTTAAACTAGCAACTTTTTTTCCAGCAGGCTAGTTAAGTTTAGTGGTGCTATTCTCGTCTGTAAATGATTTCATAAAAATATATTAAAAATTATTCACAAATAAACTTTTAATTAAGAATTAAATAAGAACCACGAGAACGTATTATCATTGCATATACAATTTTATATGGTAAAAATGGGTAACGTGGGTATTTCAAATATTGATATTTACGGAGCCAGTAATTTTTTCGTATGGTGTGGTTTGAATTCTAACAAGCTACATGTAATAATTTTTGGATCGAACAAGGGTTCGGGTCAACGGTCATAAAATAAAAAGATGTTGTTAAATAAAAAATACAATGTCATTAAAATATAAGATAATATCTTTTATAGTTGTTTACATTTCATGTTTTGAAACAGATGCATCACATTTTCGGTGGTAACTTTTACAAAGAACTATAATTCAATCATAGGCGAAGCTTCGCTAGGGCCGGAGGGGGGGCCGCCGCCCCCTCTGTTTTTTTCGCCAGTAGTGTTAAATTTTAGTCCGATGGTGTGAATTTTTGACAAGGTAGTGCAAATTTTTATATAAATATCATGTTCGCCCCCTCTAAAAAAATTAATTTCGCCCCCGCCCCCCCTACGATATAGTTCAAGCTCCGTCGCTGAATTCAATGTAGCAAATACAAACATCGTTTATATACTAATCACTCATTTGATCAAGCAAGTCCATCTTTAAAGCGCAAGCTATGTTTAATCTTGGCTTTTTAAGTAATAAATAGGTAATAGAAAATGAGAACCGACTAGGTTTTGAGCTTTGAGTTTTGAGTTTTGAGTTATAGTATTTTACAATCTACACAACTAACACAACAATATTAATTATTTAAATTTTTATATATATATATAATTACTTTTTTAACTTACAAAATACTTATTAAATTTTTTTTAAAAACCAATGGACAAGAGGGTTCATAATTGTTCATTTTCAACAAACAATGGTGTCAATCGTAAAAAAGTTGGTGTCATTCGAAATCAAGTATAATATGTTCTATTTGAAATAGAAAAAAAATGATGTCAGTTGACCCCATACTTTGCAAATTGACCCAACCCACCTTTAACAAATCTACCTGTTTTCTCATCTAATTCTCCTTTAGACATTATCTAATTAATTTTTTTTAACATTATCTAATACACACTAAAATGTTATGGTTTAATTAAAGATTCGCTATGGTTGAAGAACCAAGTGCATACATGCATGCATTCATGAATATACAACTTGTGTTCACTGTATCTAGTTGTTATTATTTGTTAATTGTTATGTTATGTTCATCACACGTTCGATGCATGCCCCGCAATTTGAAGATAAATACCAAATTTTACGATCAAGATATAACAATTATACTATAACTGGTGTTTCTAAGGAAAGTTCTTGGGATCATTAGCCAAAACTCTTAGATTCAAGACTATCCTAAGATAAAACTACTACAAAACTCGGTTGTAAATCAATCGCTCGAGGGCTTTTGCTATCGAAATTTGATTTTCAATTCTATGTTTTTTAATTTCTTAACTTTTGACATTGTTTTAGGACCTAAATTTTAACTTTTAGTTTATTTTTATGTTTTGCGATTTGAATTTTAGAGTTTGTTTTGCTCTATCTAGTTTCCTGTCTTTGTGATTGTTTCGTGGCAAAATCTGACGACCACAAAGTTAGAGATTGGAGGCGGTTGCTATGTTAATTAGTGAGCGTTCTAAACTCCTCGCTAATATCTATAGATACGAGAAGTATGATTATGAAGATGGTTTGCCAATATTCCATCAAACAATCATGGATGGATTGAATTTTATCGAATGTTGCAAAAGCCTACTATGTGTTGGAAGAACAACGATAGACGTTGTGTTGACCGTCTTAAAAGACCACTTCAAGGAAGAAGAAGAAGGCTTAATTGTTGCACTAGTTGCTCAAAACGTGAACGAGCAACATATGAATGACTGAATGAAGGTGTGTACAATACACATGAATATAAACTATACATGAGTGATAGATGATAGCATGGACATAATCTAATCTAAAACAGATAAGATTGCGTACATCAGATCGTTTCGCAGTCCGGCCCTCCCCGGACCCTGCGCAAAGCGGGAGATAAGTCAAGCATCGGGTACACATGTGAGTGTGATCCGATCAAGGTGTCCATAAAATTAATAAACTAGAAAACCAAAAACCTAAAACTAAAAGAAATTAATATAATATCTTAGTCCCAACACCCTTTATTTTGTTTATACAATCTGAAGACTCCATACTTCTAAAATTGTTATCTTGTAGCACACATTATATAATGCACCCACTAAGTCATTTAACGTGTAGTTGCAACATAAAAAAAATCAGAATGCTTCCAAGCATATATATACAATGTTCACAGTTTAAGTTTTGATCTCCCTTTCAACAAGTTGGAGAGTTAATTCAGTTAAGAACCCCACAGGTTTTAGTGTGGTGAGGTAAGAAAACATCTTCTATAGTTAACGTTTGAAGTGAAAGCTATAAAACTTTTCTAGTTTTTAGTTTCAACATTATTTGCAACTGTGTAACTAGTGACAACCCGTACAGAACCGGTATCGAACGGTTTAAGAGTGATTTACAAAATAATAAAAATTAAATGTTTATTTCTCGTTAACGATCTATATTGAAGAAAACTTAGCTAACTCGTAGTTCATGTCAGCTGGATATCAGGTCACATCCTGCTCAAATGAGAAGGGTATTTGTTTTATATTAGAGATGAGCCTTTCGTACCGACTACCCGTACAGAACAGGTATCGAACGAACCAAAACGGTATCGGCACTCGAATTTGCATAAAATCGAGATTGGCACTATGTACCGGCACTGGTAAATACCGAAAAGTACTAATTCGGTACCAAGTACAAAAAAATTTTGTTTTTTCTACCATTTTGATTCAATCTTTAGGACATTTATAGTGTTTTATATTGGAAAAACGGCATAAAATTATATAAAATTTTAAGAATGTTTCAATTAGATCACTTATATTTTTATTTGTTCCAATCAGATTATTAAACTTTTAATAGTGTTTCAGTTAGGCCACTCACACTTTTTGTAATTTTTTTATATAATTCATAATTTTTTTAAATAATTTGTTTTTTTTATAAATATTTTAGTTTATATATATTTTAATTTTTTTAGAATATTTTGCATTTTAAGAATGATCTAAAAAGATGACAAACCTACTATTCAGGCTAAATATATAATTTTTAAAACATCAAAGTAATTAAACTTTAGGACCTGATTCAAACAAAAATACTTACGAGTGACCTAATTAAAATAATCCTGAAACTTGATTACTATTTTACAAAATTATCTTTTTTATATTTCAAGTTTAATATTACGAATGTTAAATAATTTTGATATATTTTTGAATATTTTTGGTATTATAAATTCTTAATTTTGTATTCAATATTCATGTAAAAACTTTGTTTTTAGACAAAAATAAAAAAGAAAAATTTAAGCGGAAACCAATAGATTCGATACGATACTAGGCACCCACCTTTCCACAAATTACGTATCGGTATGTTCGGTACCAGTACTAGTGCGGTACCGATATGATACCATTTTCATCTTTAGTTTTTATGTACACATCTTAATCTATTATGGTAAGAATTGATAAACCGTTTAGAGTCAATGTAAGAAACGCAAGACCCAAAAAATTATAATTAACTATATATATCACAATTTTATTGTTTGGATAATTAGAATAAATACAATTGTTTCAATTCTTTCCAAAAAAAGTAATTTATGACATAACTATTATAAACCTACAATAAAATAACTATAATAAAATTATTTATTATATGTAATTATATTAAGATTGAAGAATTAAGCAAGTGACGTTTAGTTGGGATGGGGATAAGATAAAAGATAAAGGGCATATTTTATAAAAGTAGCAACTAGCAAGTGAGATTGAGATATAAAGCTGCCTTCAAATTCCGGTATATATTAATTTACATTTTAATAATTAATAATACATACTTTAATATAAATTAATAATTGAATTGGTGAAATAATTCTAGGTAGTTTTGAAAAATTTAAGTCACTACAAAAATACAAAGTTGTATTATAGTAAATAGTATGATTTGATGGCCACAAAACTCCAAAAGCATTTATTAATGGATTTCAAAATATAAAAATAAAAAACAATCACAAATAATGTACATCTTTTTTAGTATATCCATACATTATTTACATCTGAATTCATCTATATATTTATCTTCATTAAAGATGGAAACAAATAAGTGTGTAACACATCTAATTTACATTCCCCGATATTTATATTTTTTAAAAAAGAAAACTTAACAAATAAAGTATACACGCAAAAGTAAAATAGACATACAAAAAGTGTTCTCAAACATTTTAAGAATTCACTGATTACAAAAAATAGATAGACGAATTTTTTACATATTTTACGGTTATAGAAGTACATACGTGTACTATATTAGAAAATTAAATACGTGAAATTTTTTATATAAATACTAAAGAAACAAGAACAAGATTGAAATCGTCTAAAATTTATGCCCCAAATAAACTACAAATACGATAACTAGAAAACAACAAAACTAAATTAATCTTGTTTAATTAAAGAAACTAAAATTAAAAAAACAACCTAGGATCATGTGATTGGTCCTAAGCACAATTAAAAATTCCTAATTTGGATAATCTAATGATTGTCATCCTCGTCAAAGTACGAGGAGGAGTATCAAACGTTAGTATTATTAATCATTATTATAACTAAAAACAAACACAAATAATCAAAATTAATTAACTAATTAATCAACTTCTAATATAAGTAAGTAAATTAAAATCAAAACAACAACAGCCTCATCCTTGTTCTGAATTGTCACCTCTAAACAAATTATTATTATTATCCAGATCCAACAAAAGATTTCAAGATCAAGAAGATGATGATGAACCTTTAGCGTAAATCACATTCCCACCGGAGCCAAATCCACCGTTGTTATGCAGGTGGAGCTGCTGCTGCTGCTGCTGGTGGTTTCCGGTGTCCTCGTGGTGGTGGTTGTTTCTTGAAATGATGAAATCGATACCATCGCCGGAGGAATTGTTGCCGTTGATGGTGTTTGTGAAATCTTTCTTGCTACCAAAAGTGGTTTTGTTGTTATGCATCCATACTTTGAACACATTCTTATCCACTCCGATTTGGTTGCAGAATCCGATTATCATATCTTCATCACGCTTCTGCATCTTCCACCCAACTCTCTCTGCAATTTCGTGCATCTTTTCTTTCTGATCTTGTGTGAATTTCGTTCTGAATCGCTTTGTTTTACTTGGGTTTGCTCCGGCGCCGGGGGTGGTGGGGATCGCCGGAATGTGGATGTTGTTGCTGTTGTTGTTGTTTTCCGGCGGAGGAGCTGATACTCCGGTGCTGAGTGCTAGCAGCATGTGAGGTGCAGATGGGTAGTAAGACGACGAGATCGGTGGTGGAGACGGTGAGTTTTCCGGGCTGCCGGCGGTGGGAGGTGGTAGCTGCTGCAACGGTGGCGGTGGTGGGTGGTGGCGGTGGTGTGGTTGGTACTCGATGACGTGTTGGAAGGGTGGTGATTCCTCCGGCTCACGGCGGTGGAAATTCCGGTGACAGCCGCAGGCGGCGCATTTTAGAGAGGTGGGGTAGGTGGGGGAGGACGTCGGCGACGGCATAAACTCACCGCAGCCGTCTACGGCGTGACCGCCCATCGCGGCGGCGTGGTTCTTCATACATTCTTTGTATGCAACCACCACCGGTGGTGGCTGGTGGTGGTGGAGGGGCTTGTGGCGCTTCAAGACGCCGTTTGTTAAGGGTGGCGGGAGGTGTTGTGTGACGGCGGTGGACGGTGGTGGGTCGGAGTCTGGATCAGCGGTTTTTACGGTGGTGGTGGTGGTGGTTGACGGTGGTAGTGGTGGTGGTGGTGGTGGTGTAGGGGTTTCCATAGTGGTTAATTGAAATGAATATTTAGATTTGTGAAAGCTTAAATAAAACTTACTCTCTCTCTTCCCACTTTCTCCTTCTAAATGTTTTTTTACAGAGAAACAGACAAACGGCAGGATGATGAATTTTTGATGCCACGTTTTATGGTTTAATTATTTTATGCAGGAAAATAATATTTTTTATGTGATAAAAATAATTTATTAGAATGATAATTGCTTCAATTAATTAAAAAATAGTTATTAAATGATGGGTTTGAGTTATGAAAGTAATGATATGAAAATCGAATGTGGGGATGACATTGGATTATGAAAGATCAATCTCATGATCTGTTTTCTTGTTTTTGTTCTTTTCCCTATATTGAAAATAAGATATTTGCATAAATTATTGTGGATTAATTGAGTATAAAATGGCATATTTACTATTATTGTCGAAAATAAGATAATGTTTTAATATTTTAGGATACACATTTTAGTATTTATTCCTATTATGCAATTTTTTAATATTTTTTTATGTATTAAGTATTTATATCCAACATTAGCATATGTTTTTTTAATTACAAAGTAATTATGAAATAGCATGTATTAAATATTTAGCAATAACTTTTAACCTTTTAAATGGTGAAGTTGATAACGTAACTATACCAATTTAAATTGTCAGTGATATAATTAGTAGTTAAAAAAAAGGTGTACCAAATTATTTCGACTAATTGAAAAGTTTGCAAGTTATTATTAACAAAAGTATGATAGATGCATTTTAATTTATAAATAAGCTTCGAGGCTTAACTATATAAAATTTATTTTATTCATTTTTCATGTAAGTTTTACAAGTTAAGAGACGTTAGGTTGGATGATTTTTTATTGAAAGCTAAAAAAATCATATTGGCTTTTTATGTTTGTTATTCACCACAGGAATAATATTATTTCACAACAATCGTTTTTTTTTTTTTTTTTTTTTTTTTTTTTTTTTGCGAGAACACACTGAAAAGATCATTTAATTTTAATCAATGACTTATATTTTTTTAATTTTTATACTTCCTATATAACGTGTAGGTTATGTACATAAAAGTTGTTTATAATTATTTGTCCATGACTATTTTAATTTATACCTTTGTACCTATACATGTACTACCCACACATACATAGCTTATGTGCATAATGAAGAATCAAGTTAATTTGTTTATAATTTTTTCCATTCAGAGGGAAAGTGAGAGACAATAATCATTAAACTTATACTAACTTTTATTATTAAGATTTTAGACTAAATAATAAATGATTTACTTTTGCCTTGTATGCTTACATAATATACAGTATTAGCTTTAGTAAATGGGTTGAATAATAATATATTAAATAAAATAAAATTTTATTAATTATAAAATGACAATTAAAGATAAAATACTATTGAAATCTTAAATAGAATGAAAATTTTATTTGAAAACACCAATTTTAAAATATTTTGTATTCTTAAAAAAGTTTGATGTTTTAAAAATTTTACTTATTCTTTAAGAATTTATTTCTTTTGAAATAACATTAATAAAAAAAAATATCTTTCTTAATATATTAAAAACTATTTTAATCTAAAAAATAATTAAATAATATCATTAGTAATTAATATAATTATTTAATAGGAGAGAAAAGCAAAAACAATTTGATAAAAAAGAATGTGATGTTGTCGCATGTCCTTTTAGGAACTCTTTTATTAGAACAGAGAGATTCGAATTGACCTCTTTCTTGATGTAACATCCCAATTTATTACTTTGTTATAATTTTGTTTTTTAAATTTATACGAACAAAAGAACATGGTCCTAATAGAATCCTTCGTAGGTGATTTTATAATCATAATTGGGGGGATAAGATTTATAAAACTTACTTAAGGGTATAGAATGCTATTATATATTTCAGGGGAAAAGTACTGAAAATGCACTTAATCTTGACAAAGTAAATATAAGCACTTAGAAACTAATGTAAATCTAGCTAATATCTATATGTTAGCCACGTTGATCCAACTCAAACAAGATTCAACTCAGAAATCAAGCATGTGTGAATGTGTGTTCCATCTAAAAGGAGGAGACAAAATAAAAGAGATGAAACCACAACTCACATATTAGAATCAGGATGCGTCCATCATGTAATTCATTATTCTTAAAGATTTGATTGTGTGATTTCTCTCGGTAAGCTTGATTTCTCACATATCCTAAATTCTAGGTTAGAGAGTAGTATTAAAGTATTCATCAACTTTAAAGAGTTGAATGTGTACTTAGAACGGGCAACAAAAAAAACATAAAGATAAGAATACAAATAAACTCTAAGAAAAGGTTTTCCATTTTGGTCCCTGACGTGTAATTTGAAACTTCTATCAAAATTTCGTAACTAGAATCTTCAAAACCCTAGTCTTTAATGACAATCCACAAGTTTGAATGATCACGTAGCATGTAAAAGAACTGACTAAATCAAAAAACAGAGACAAATGATCGTAGTCTAATCTACACGATGACAGCTTAACTGGTGGCTAGAGAACTGTAGTCATGCAAGAAAGCGGCTCAATGGAGAAGCGGTGATAGAGCGGCTCGATGTGAAGGCCAATAGTCGCATCATGTCATCACTCTAGAGCTTGAACGAACAAGTGCACTACCATGATCGACATACAAGTAAGATCTCATCAGATTTTTCTTCGAGCTCAAGCAATCTGGTTTATAGATTTGTTAGAGCATTTACAATCCATCACCCATCCTCATCCTTATAATTATGCTAAAAACATTTTTTTTTTCTCTCTTCTTTTCAATTAAATTATATTTTTTCATACTTTTATCATTACTTTTTCACTCTCATCTACTCACAACCACTTTTAAAATATTAAAAAATTTATGGGGTTGTACCGTGATTCCCCAAATATGAGGAATCATGGTACAACCTTCATAAATTTTATTATTTCTTCACTCACAACCACTCACAACCATCTCTTATAATATAGGGCATCCACTCACATAAAAATAGGGCACGGGCTGTGAATGCTCTTAGGACTGACATACATCTTCAAATGCGCATTCAAGACCAATCGCTAGTTTATTGTCTTACATTTTGCATTCCAAGATAAACGAATTTAACTTGTACTTCGTGACAGAGGTAAGGAAAACTGCCTTTCCTCTCTTACGACAAAACCACAACCAAGATACTTGCTATAAGGAGGCAAGAAGAGAGTCATGGACAAACATTTCCTATCTCGCTGGAGAAGCAACTATTATTAAAAAGATGACGTTCCTCATATAATTACCAAGGAAACGCTCCAAAGAGGAAAAACACCATCAAATCAACTTGAGTATAGCACAATACAAGTGCTACCAAGTTGATGGTGTAACTAGGGCTAGCACCATGAAGAATTGGCAATGATCCTATCAAAGAATAAGCAAAAAATGATCTCCAATCAACGTCAAAGAATTGGTTTGATGATGAAGAATCAATAATCAAGCATCATGAATTTGAAGAAGAAGAAGAAGAAGTCAAAGACGACAAATCAACAACGAAGAATTAATTAGGGTTTGATTGAAGTGTTTACACATATGTAAACCCGGGTGTATTTGTAACAATTCGACACTCAAATCCATGCGTATGTTTTAGTTTTCATATACACAAACTTAGTTACATAGATGTAAACTATATGTAAACATATTCACACATTTGTAAGCATGTATATAAACATGTTTACACATTTGTAAACATTTATGTAACACTGCATTTGACACATTACAACAGTGTACCTAGCCCATATAATATTGCATCTATGGTTCTAATTTTAATTTTGATCATGAGTTTTGATGCATTCTTTATGACACTAGTATATTCAAGTCACTAATGTGTTAAAGTTCTATAATTTTATTTTTTATGATGGGTTTTGATAAATTGTTTATAAGAATCACGCATCCAACCAATTATTATGATTCAACTAATTTTTTGGGTCTAACTATTGCTATAAATTTTGATAACTCAAGTACTTTATCTCAATTACAAGAGTGCTTCTAACTCGTTAGAATGATACATCTAGTTACTTATATGGTTGCCAAAACCATGTCTACTTACATGGACTTAAGTAACTCTCACCCTAAAAAGTCATGCATTATTTGACTTTAAAAAACTTATTGCAATTAGAGATAGAGAAAGAGAGAGGAGTTTATTAGAAAAAACTAAATTAGTGCAAGAACAAAACAACAAACCGAGATCATTTAATTTTTTGATCAGTGTTTCAAATATTATAATTTGTACTTCTTTAACATATATATCTTAATTTTTTATTAATAGTTCATATACTTTAATATTGTAAAAAATAAATGATTCATTTTGCTCTATGTGTAGTCGTAATATTTTGTGTTCTCCACTTTGTGTTATATTTTTCAAAATGTATTTATTAATAAAATATAGCGATAATATACTTAAATTAAAGATAAAAATGATCGAATGTTGATTGGATGGTAAAAATTCAATGTTTAAATGGCTTATTTCTTTGTTTTATGTGCTAATTATAAGAAATATAGTTCCTTTTGGAATGTAATTGTGTTGTAGGTAAAAATTAAAATATGAAGAATGTGAAGATTATGGAAAAATTAGAGTGCAAATCAGAAGTCGAGGGATGAAGAAACACAGATAAGGATGTTGCGGGATATTGGTAACTTAAAATACGCATAACTTGAGCTATAAAAAGAGTTATCGGACTTGCAACCGGTCAACGGAAAACTCTCAAAAAGTTATAAATGAAAAATAAGGTTTCATGCTGAAGGTGGCGCCACCAACGCCTCTATGGGTGCCACCGACGCCATTGGCGTCAGAAACATCGTCGATTGCACCGATGATAAGAAGAATCCAGCTTTATAGATGCTTGGGATGTCACCGAAACGGGACCCTGTATTTTGACGAGTTTTAATCTAATCTTAAGAAATTTAAAAGGGGATTAACCCTAGATTTTAAAACATCTGCCACAACAGCAATTAAGGACACAAATTGGTGATCTTCAAGCATTCTAAAGGTCTTTCCAACATTGAAATCATCCAAATCTGAAATCCACATGCTTAATTTGATGTGTGTTAAAGAATCAATGATGCGGAAAGACTAATATGATTATGATTCACTTTGGGGGATGGGTTGTGTAAATATTTGTCTTTTTTAGTTCGTAACCTAGTTTTGGTATTGAAGTGTGAACCCTTTAAGTTCTATTGATTCAACTTGTGTTTGATCATTTAAACGATTTGATGGTGGTTAAAATCTAATTTTAATCGCATATGACTATGGTTTCTTTTTATCATTGTGTAATTGTTGTTTGAAGTTAGGTTTACATTCTTGAATTGATAATTATGTGAATGAAGTCTATTAAACTTTGATATATAGTTATCAATTGGATCTTATCACCTATAGAGTCACATTTAATGACTTCTCTCTAGGTTAAGCTAAGATCACGTTACTTTGCCAAACCAAAATCCCGAAATGGGCTACTTTCTTTTTCAAGTTTGTTTATTAAATCAATCTTTATTTTTTCTAATTTCACAATTACTTAAATCAATCAATAAATAAAGGTGCTTTTCAATGTTTAGTTTTTATGGTTTATTAGTTGCTAGCGTTTTTCACTGATTATTTGTGGATTCGATACTTTACTTGTCCTTTACTGTTAAGGGTGCTTAGGAACTATTTGCATATAATTTTGACTGATCATATGATATCGATCAAATTTACAATGTGAAGTTTTTTTAAAAATAAAATGTGTAGAAAGTTATTTATGTTTAAAAAAACATGATAAAAGATGGAAAAAATTAACAATTGTTTGCTTTCCGAAATTGTCTCTCCAACTCATGTAATTGATCTCATTAACACCATCCTATCATCAAATGGAAACTCTAAATTACATTCAAATTGATTCGAAATTTTTCTGATTTTCGATTCAATCTGAATAAATAAATACCCTAATCAAACATTGATTATTTGATTAAAGGTCTACGATATTTTTTTTCCATTTTCTAAGGAAAAGCCCACTTCTTATTTTTACCAACTCTTTATATATAATTATAATACCCGTAATGTGTGTGTTAGTGTGTATGCTTCTTTCTCCTATAATGTTTTGTACTTGATTGGATTTTCAATACGTTATCCCTGTACATTGTCTTTTAACAAGGGATCCGTTAAATAGACACCCCATGATTTTAAATCAACACCCCAAAATTTCTATACGTGTTGTATAGCCCCATACGCGTCGTATAGGAGGGGTCGTATAGGGCTATATGTGTCGTATAGCCATTTGACAGCCCCCTGAATTTTTCCTCGCAGTCAGTGTCGAAATTCGTTATACGCGTCGTATAGCCCTATATGTGTCGTATAGGGGGGGTCGTATAGGGCTATATGGCGTATAGCTCTCTGACAGCCCCCCTGAATTTTCCTCGTTTTCAGTGTATTCGACCCTATACGCCGCGTATGGACCCATACGCGACGTATAGGGGGTGTCAATTTATCTGGATAGGTGTCTCTATATTATGACTCTATTAACAAAGTTATGTTCAAGTGAGCATTAAATATCTCTTGTACGTTGTCTTTCAAACTCATGTTCAAGTGAACATTAAATATTTGATTTAATGATCAATCAAATTATTTCATAATAAAACTTTTGTTCAAAATAATCGCTATGTTTTGTAAATACAAATTTGTATACTTAAATGATCATTTAACAATAAAATTGTTAATTGTCTGAATATCGTCCCTTTTATTGCCATTATAACCACTCAAATTCTAACTTATTATTAACATAAAACAATACACTAATTTAATATTACAGTTTTACCTTAAGAAAAAAAATAATAATATAATTTCATTATTAAAATGTCTCTATATAGTAAAGATCCGAGAGTCATCGTCCGTTGACCATCTGACCAGATAAATTTGCGTTGATGGTGATTATCCTCCATCTTCTTTAGTTTAACTCTTAATTATCATTGTTACGATACTTTTAACGAAGTATTAAAAAAACAAAATTTTAAACTCCTATTGAAGAAAAAAAGTTTGCAATCAATCAATATGATATATATCAGTGGTAAAAATATTAAACTATAAATCGTATTATTTTATAAAATTAAATACACTGGGCACAGAAATATTTAAAGATATTAAATATTGGAGTGTTTGACTGGGCATAATTTGGAACTTTTATATTTGAAGGTGATACTTTGGTTGGTTTGTGATTCAAGTTATTGGGACCCCTGTTTCATACATATTTCATGTCACTGGTACTCCAAAATGTTCCCCAGGCCCCCAACTTGCATCTCAACTCAAAAAATTATTATATTCTTCCAACTTTCATTTCCTTTTATTAATAATAACATAATTATATTTCATAATTAGTTTTTGTCAAAAATAAATAACATTCACATTGTTTTTTCTTACTTTTTCATGTACAATCACATTGAATAGAATCCAAAATATCTTCTCCAAACTTGCATTCCTCTAAAATAACCAAATAATAATATTAAGAAGAAGAAGAATATAATAAATAAAAATAATAATAATAAACGCACATGATTTTTCTTAAGACAAAAGCAATTTGATTTCATGTAAGAAGGATGGATACACATGAGCTGTTCCTTCTGTAACAGAGGGGGCGTTTGGTTGAAAGGAATGGAATGGAATGGAATTGAATTGAGAAACTATTATAATTTTCGAGGAAAATTGTGTTTAAGTAAACAATTAAAAGTAAACACAAGGGAATGTTTCACCTCAAATTTTCTTGGTTGTGGGATTTCAAAATCCTTTCACCTAGAGAGGGAATTTGAAATCCCACAACCAAGGGAATTTGAGGTGAAACATTTACTTGGGTTTTACATTTTATTATCCACTTAAACATAATTTTGCTTGAAAATTATACTAGTTTCTTAATTTCATTTCATTCCATTCCATTACTTCCAACCAAACGCCTCCAGAAAGTTTTTTTTATGTAAATTAAAATTTTAAAATAATATATTTGACTTTAAAAGTCAAAACTTCAGAGCCTAAAAGAAGTGTGAATTACCATTCAGCCCATTGGGGATGGGCAAGAAAAGAGGGTACAGGTAGCTTGTGATTTACATATCCCTATAAGTTTAAATTGCCAGTGATGGGACATGGACCACCTTACCCTCTTGTTTTCAACACTTATTTTATGGATTATCTTTGAATTAAATATCATAATAATAATAATAATTTTTTTCATTTTATTAATTATTTTATACCAAAACAATTCCCCTAGGCTCTTGTTATTTAGTAATAATAAAGTACATGTAAGTGTCACAAAGTCAAAAATACAAAAAAGATACTAATATGTATACAATATCAAAATTAGATGACTCATATGCATTCAAGGATAGAAATGTAGAAATATTTATTTTGTTGTGTATTGAAAACAAATTATGTTTAAATACCATCTGATCTGAAAACGTCTTCAAGATCACATATGATGTTCTACATAACAAATAACTATAAGATAGCGTTTAGTATCTAGGAATAAAAGTCGGAATAGAATGAACGATTGAGAGTGAATAAAAAATAACATGTTTGGTTGCCAATAGAAATAAAATGAATCATTACAAGAGTAATATTATTCCCTCTAATCACATCAAATTCATTTCATTCACCCCTTTTTTTTTATTTTCATTCCATCTCATTTTATTTTTAGTCATCACCACTGACCGCCACCACCCACTCACCATCTCTGCCCACAACAACCATCACCACCATCATCACCAACCACCAAGATTGAGAGCCACCAGCCACCATCACCGCCACCAATCACCTCCGACCACAATCACCATCAACCTTGGCCACCACCACCACTGCTGGTCACCACCACAACCACCACCATCGGCCCTGACCGCCGGCTGCCATCACCTGCCACCATGCACCAAGCCATCACTCCCATAACCAATTTTTACGTTTAATTAATTCGTCTTTTCCTATTTAACAAGCAACACAAAGTAGTGATTTATTAAATTCTTAAGGGGTAATCAAACAAAACAATGAAATTCAATTATAAATATTATTAATTTTTAAATATTTCAATTTTTAAATATATTTTATTATTTATGAATGACCTAATTAGAACTATCCTAAAATTTTAATTATTTGATTAGGAAAAATATTTTTATAAGTTATTGATCATTATTTTATAAAATCATCCCATAAATTATTTTGTAAATAATTTTTCAAACACTTGTTTTATTTAGAAGAAGCGATCAGAGCGATGTGTAAAGTACGCAAAATAATTTTACACTGTATTCACTATTAACAAATTGTGTTTACTTTTTAAATAGAAGTTGAAACTCTTTTTTGCATGTCATAAGGTTATATATAGGGGTAGGTAGAAGTGTACAAACCGGTTTTTTTACCTAAACCGGTTCTGGTTCAAAACCAAACCGGTTTTTTGTCGTGGGTCAAATCGATTTTTTTCAAACCGGTTCGGGTTATAAATCGGTTTGGCTCACCGGATACTCAAACCGATTTTTTTTAATAAACCGGTTTTTTGTCGTGGGGTCAAATCGATTTGGACTGGTTTGAAACCGGTTTTTTTTAATAAACCGGTTTTAGGACCGGGTTAACCCGTTTTTAACTTTGCAAACTGGTTTATAAACCGGTTTTGAGGGTGGGGTTTATAAACCGGCATACAAACCAGCGGTTCGAGTCAGTTTGGGCCAAACCGGTTTTTCTTTGAAACCGGTTCCGGTTTTTTTGGCTGAACCGGTTCCCTTTTGTTGGCTGAACCGGTTCTAGAACCGGTTTTCTTGCCCATGTCTAGGGGTAGGCATGTATATTATACGGGTAGAATAAAAAAATTAAATATAATAAAAAAGTAATTATAAATTAATATTTTAAAATAAGATATGAATGAAATCTTTTTATTATAAATATAATTAAAATTTTGTTTCAAAACAAACGTTTTAAGAAATATAATTTTAAAAATTTTTCTTATTAAAATTTCCAATTTTAATTATTTTTTGTTTATAAAATTTTAACTTTTTAAAAACAACAATTTTAATATATTTTATATTTTTAAAAAATATAATGTTCTAGAAACTTTTTTTTTTTATAAAAATTATTTTCTTTAGAAATAAGATTAATAAACAAGTATCTTTTTTAATTTAGTAAAAAGTTATTTTAATATAAAAATTAAATAATATTATTAATAATTAATTAAAAAATTATTTTAATATAAAAAAATTAAATAATATTATTAATAATTAATTTGATTATATAATAGAAGAGATAAACATGAAAACTTTAATGTTAACTGAATTTTGCTCTAATTCATCTCTATAGCAAGGAAATGATGATACGAATGAAAAACTTTTCTCTCTCATCGTTCCTTCTTTAATTTTCATATGGGAAGTTAATAATGTGAGAAAGATATATTATTTTCTATGAAAATTGAACATAACTCGTGTAAAACTAAAACCACCTATTCACTCTTTCCGTGATGAAAAGATCGATGAGACAAACTAGTATTTAATACTATAATTATTTCATACAGTATTTTATTCACTATGTTTTATAAAGATATAAAATTTTCTAAATCATAAGTTAATAAAATATCTTTCTTTACATGTATCAATGTCACACGATAGAGTTAACGGGTTAAAAATAATTTTCATTATATTTTTTAAATGACAATTATGTATATTTATATTATATTATAATATAATTTAATCAGGAGAATTGTATTTTTTTAATTTTTTTAAAAGAATAAAGTTGTATATTATGAATTTTACTACTTTAATTATCTTTTATATATATGCCAATTATATGCAAATTATGTGATTATAGTAGTTGACTTTAGAACACTCTCTCCCTTGATTTTAAATGATTATAATTTTTTAATACGTTAATATATTTTTTAAGAAAGTTACACAATAAATTTTTTTTATTATCTTTAATTTAAGTAATGTATTTCTATAATTCTTTTAACAAAAAGAAACATATTGTTTCACATATTATCATGTGGGCGACCCTCTATTAGTTAAGCATTTACATAAAAACTATAAAGACTTACACTTATTAAATGATTAATTAAGAATAAGTCTTCTAAAATGTCATTTTTATTTTTTCATCTATTGGAAGAAAATATTATTCTGATGCTATATTATAAAAAAGAAAAAATGCAAGAAACTTTGTACTATTTGTAATTTTTTTAATGATAAATTGAATCACTGATAGTTCACTGGCTCACCCGTTTATCTCTATTACTTAAGTACGTAACACGTATTTGGAAATACAATTAACTGCTATAATTGTTTGATTTTAAAAGAAAGATAATTAAGGAGATAAAAGAGTATTTGTTGGACAAATGATATTATTTAACTTGCCTTTTAAGGTGTGACCATGAAAACGGAAAAGCATTGTATTTAGGGGTAAAGTAGTCTTTCGCATCCACATTTCCATTTGAAAAAAGGGATTTTGAAAAGATAATATTACATGGGCAAATGGGTATTTTCTTCTATACCAATATATTTGAGAATAAATTGAAAATTTCGTTTGATAATAAAATAAAAGTACTTTTAAAAAGAATTTGCTAATATAATGTTTTTAATTGTTTAAACATTTACTAAAAGATCAAATATTTTATTGATGTAAATATTTTGAGGGGAATTATTTCTTATTATATGGGAGAACAATCTCATCAATGGGGACCAATGTGTTTGTGTAGTTGATGGGTTCTGGTCATTTAGGTGTGAATGAGGTCACTTGTTTTTTCTGAATTACCAGATTATTGGACCCGCTATTAATTAATGAAATTTAAAAACATATGTATTTTTTAAATAAGTAAACTTTTATTTATGTTATTATTTTTAATAAATTCATGTATTTACATGTTTTAAATAAATAAAATAAAAATATGTTAATTATAAAACGACTATCTAAAATAAGATATAATTAAAATTACGTATTAGTAAAGACTATAAGTCATAAAATTATGATATCAACTTTTTAAACTTTTGTCATAAACTTTTTTTGTTTTCCTCAAAAAATAAAATAAATAAATAAATAATAATTTTGTTTCAAAATAAATCGTTTAAAAATGTTAGAGTTAAATTCGATTTTACTTCTTGTGGTTTGTTATAAATAATTATTTTTCTTCAAAAGATTACTTATTTTTTTACATATATTTAGAGTTAAGGTCACTTGCGTCATATATATATTTTTACATAATTTGTTATATCATTTTAGATCATTTTGTGTTATTTTTGTCATTATTTTTATAGATTATATAAACTTGTAATCTATTGTTGTGTTTTACAATTACAAATACACAATAATATACTTTCATCTATGTATTTTTAAAAACTTATAGTGTTGAAGATACCACAATGTGTTACTTTTGTCATTGTTTTTTTTATTAATTATATAAACTTGTTGTAATCTATCATTGTGTTTTACAATTAGAAGTACACAATGATATTATTTCACAAATATATTTTTTTAAAACATATATTATTCAAGATAATCCAATAACGATCATAATATACAATGAAACATTATGTTATATTGTTATTGTTTTTAATCTATTAGATTAATTAGTTGTTAATTTATTATTGTGTTTAACGTATTAGAGATACACAACAATGTTATTCCACCATTACATATTTTTAAAATTCATCAATTTAAAAAGACATAATAACTAACAAAAATACACAATGAACTGCACTAAAAATATAATCTCGAGATATGAGCTTAAAAACATAAAAAAATTATTCTTTTTATATAATCATACTTTACTCACTTTAAAGATAAAAAATGCTCGTTTTTATGGTGTAGTTTTTATAAAAAGATAACGTCGTAAATACAATTTATGAACATTTAAAAAAATGGGGGAACTTGCAAAAAGTCAACAAAATTAGTTATTCCTAAAATATTTTTCTAACAAAAATTTTCATATAATTTGATCTCAACCAGTGATTAAGAAAGATTGATGATTGAGATTACTTCTTATAATATTTAGTTCTAATGGTCTTTATATTTGAACTTCAATCCTGGTCAAAAATTGGAGCTAGTCGGTCCAATTTGGAACTAGGCGGTCCAATTGTGTCCATTTCGGACAAATTGGGTTTTTGTTATATTTCATCAATTTTTACTATTTCTTATCGATTATTGATGGATTTTTGTTGTTTTTCATTGAGATGTTAATTGAAAGACGATTATTAAATGATTGCTATGTCTATAATATCAAACAATTATTATCAATTTTTTAAATAATTTAGTATTTAAACATATATTCTTTAGATTTATATTGATACTCACATATTTGTTATAAATATTAATGAACTTATGATATTTGATATAGGTAAAATTTTCCAAATATTAATTTCTTTATAATGTATCATATTTGAGTACACTTTGAGTACTTATAGTCTATACTGAGTACTCGCAACTTCTCAGTTAACCAATATTATACGACTCTTACAACATCGTAACCAATGTTAAGTCTCATCATGTACCTCTCACTTGAGCATTATTTTCTTTTTGCATCTTTTTACTCTCTCTCTCTCTATTTGTTTTTTCATCTTTCTTGTTAGTCAAGTATAAAGCTTCACCATTTAATATTGGGAACAACATATTTGCCCTGAATACATGATACTCCCGACCTTGAACATTGATTTTCATGAGCAACACAAGTTCTTTCTCAGGAATCACATTGATAGAGTAAAATTTATCTTAAAGTTCAATTACTTCGTTTGATTTGAAAGCCTTATTTGTATAAATTGGTATAGCAAATCCCAAAAAATCCAAAGCAACAATCCATAACCAACTGTAACAAATCTAAAGAATAATCCATCTTCCAAGAATATAAATGAAAGTAACTAAAATAGGGTTATTGGATTTTAATAATGTCAATTTTCATATATTAGCCAAGATTAATCCCCATTTAGAAAATATATACAACCAATTCTAACTTTAAGATTATTTTCTTTAAAGATTTTTTACTAACTGATAGTTAACACCCGTTAAATTTTTGATGAAATGTTGACAACTTTGAACCATTTTTCAACTCCGTCACTTCCCTGTCTCTATCAGGTTCGTTTTTGGGTGTCTT
Source organism: Flaveria robusta (assembly GCA_025506415.1). Classification (NCBI taxonomy): domain Eukaryota; kingdom Viridiplantae; phylum Streptophyta; class Magnoliopsida; order Asterales; family Asteraceae; genus Flaveria; species Flaveria robusta. Next base: position 15,688,524 of record CM046469.1, on the reverse strand, counting down.
GAATCCATAGTCACTTGAAATCTACCTCCAACGAGTCAAGTGGTTTAGATTAGGAGGTGGAGATTGACGGGTTTTTTGGGTGCAGAAGTTTCAGATTGACGGACCTGATGGTTGATTTCAACATTTTGTTTAGTGTTTTGGCCATATAAGTAGTTCACATCATCAAAAAACTTATAGTGTTAACTCTTAATTTGTAAGGTATCGTTAGAGGAAAATAAGCTTAAAAATGAGAGTGTTTATAAACATTTCATGAGTTTGAATTAATCTTGGCAAATATATGAAAGTTCGGATTATAAAAATACAATAACCCTTAAAAATAATTCAAAACTTGTTACATTATACAAACTATCAAAAATCATAAATGCAATATACGTTTTGCCGTCAAAATTAATGATTTTTGGGTAATATAGATCGTACCTGTATGAAATATGATGTATTAAACGCAGCATTGTAATACGTACGGATATTTGCATATGCAAAATTGATAATAACAACGAAGTTAGATATAATGGCATACATGTTCAAATGTACAACTGTAATCAACAATCCATCAAGCATTCCGAAAGAACATGATAAAATAATACAATATCATGGCTAGTAAGCATTCGTAAAAATATATCACCGTATAAAATAATAATAGCGTTGCAAAATTATTCAAGACACTCACGTGATTACGTGAAGTTCTAGCAGACATAGCTAAATATTCGTCTTATGTGTCGGGTGAATTACCTGTTGTGAGTTGATGTATTGCTGAAGTGTATTATGTATTGCCGTGAAACTTTCTTTCCACCTTGAGTCAATCGAAACCTGTTTCTAAACATCTCGCATTTGTATTTTGAGTCTTGCCTAAAATAATTATTCATAAAAACGTTATTAGCCCCAATGCCTAAAATAATCGTTCTAAAACAACCAAACAAAAGAAGCATGCATTCAAGGATTAAAGTGGAAAATTGTGCATGTTAAGCATATCAAGTGTGTATGTAAAATGACCAATCAGAAGTACAACACTAATGCCGGTCCCGTGTTCAATGGCGGAGCTTGAACTATATCGTAGGGGGGGCAAGGGTGAAATTAATTTTTTTAGGAGGGGCGAACTTGATATTTATATAAAAATTTACACTATCGGACTAAAATTTAACACTACTGGCAAAAAAAAACAGGGGGGGGCGGCCGCCCCCCCCCCCCCACCCTCCGGCCCTAGTGAAGCTTCGCCATTGCCCGTGTTCGAATAATATGAGTCGAGAATCTAACAGGATTGAATACAAAACTTAACACTAACATTATTTGAATACTCATATATTTTATTTTTTATGAACGACAAATGTACGACACTGTTTCTAATATTAACCAGGTCTGTCTATTTGTTTCCAGTTGGGTCGCACCTCCAACTAGGAAAACCTTCTTGCTTAACTTTGAACATATTTGCTTATAGTGATACTTGAACCCAATATCACTTCATATTTACATATCTCGGGTAACTTATTTTAACCACTTAAGCTAAGAATTATTGATAAATAATCAAAGTAGAAAGAAATAGAAAAAAAGTATACAGAAAAAAAGGATTGCGTGAATGTGACTATTACAACCAAACTCTTTTCTTCCAACAATGGAGGAAATGGCCTCACGGCCCTCACCTGGAGGCTCTTTGGTATCATTTGATAATCGTAAAGGATTTTTTGTTGGTAGAATATCATAAATGCCTGTCACGTGCACGAGCGAACCCCTTATTACGACATCCTCTTTAGTGACTAGGCTGGAAAGCAACTAAAAAACACGAACAAGGTCTTCTTTATGTTCGTTCATTAAGAAATTAACTTATTTTTAAACTGTTCACGAACACTTATTAAACGGGAATTTTTATGCTCGTTCATTAAGGAAATGAACATGTTCATGAACTGTTCGATCGCAAGCACTTACTGAACGTAAACGAAAGCAAACAAACACAAAGTTAAACGAACACAAACAATAAACTAACACAAAGATAAACGAACACAAACAATAAACTAACACAAAGATAAACGAACACAAACAAATGTTCATGAACATAAACGAACACAAACAAATGTTCATAAATATAAACGAACACAAACAAAAAGTTCTTAAACACAAACAAATACAAACGATCATATATTTATTTTAAAATAATATCTACATTTTTGTTACAAACATTATGTAGAATCCACCAAAGATAAATAAGTAGTTTAACACAAATTATCACAACAAAACCTTTAAATGAACGAACATAACGGACATAAACTAACACATTATTAACAGTTCACGAACATAAATGAACAAGCGAGCCTCAATTTATGTTCATTCGTTGAACTAAACGAATGAAATTTTTTATTTGTGTTTTTTCATTTGTTAAACGAATGCATATAAACAAACTTCACGCTGAACAATTTAATATATGTCTGCTGAACGTTCGGTTCGTTTCTAGCCGTACTAGTGACACTAAATCCGAAGCAAAACAATAAGAACATATAGGCATACAATAAAATTTTGGAATGATTTTGATATTTGTTACCTAAGGGGACACAGAAAAAAAATAATGAGCCTATTTATAATATTTTTATGATTTTTATATGTTTGAAACAAACCGACTAGTATAGCAACTAAATTATTCCATGAGTCCAAATACAACAACGACCAAACCACCAATAACATGATATTGGTGCTCGAATTAAATTTTAGATGCTCATTTTTCAATGCAGTATAGCTGGATCATTCGATATCATTTGATTTTTTTGACTCATTAACCTTTTTAATGATTTTTTTTCCTCAATAACATGTATGTGGTGTTTCTATCATCCTTATAGAGTATTTGGAACACGAGGATAATTTTAATATTTAACTCAAAGCCTGTGTTGGTCATGTCAAGAGTGGTAAATGAAATGAAGTTCATGTCATTCTTATAGCTGAGGCATATAACGAATTTATACAATATTAATTTGAATATTGGTGTAATTTTTCGTTCATTAACTTTCCGGTGTAAATTTGTCGTTGTAGGAAACAAATATTTTGTCTGCGGGGTTGAGAAGATGTAAACAATCCAGAAGAAAATTTTGCTACAAATATGAGCCAGTTTGATGCCTAAGTAATTATTAAAGAGAAAACTATAAAAAATTATATAAATATTCATATGTACATAGTGCCAACAAGAGAGGGAGTTGTATGGTACATGTTTGTTTTATGTATTGCAATTAAAATAAAATGTATATCTGTATTCGACTCTAGAGTAATTTACTAAAAGTCTGTTTTACACTAAAATGGTTCTGTATATATATATACTATGTTAGTACCACGTGAATTACATGGGTTGGATAAATAAAATACTAAATAATTAGAAATAAAAATTTATTTATTATAAAACCATGTTTGAAGATGATTATAATTGCATATGAATAGTTACTTTAAATAAAAAAATAATAATATATTTTTTTAAAATTTTATTTTATAAAAAAATATGGGTTTTAAATATTTTGTGTTAAGAAAAGTGAATTTATTTTAAAAAAAGATTGTTGTATTTAGTAATTTATAAAACTTTTATTTTTTGAAAGTGTGTTCTTAATAACAAAAATAGGTTTTAATTTATTAAATTATATAATTTTTAATTTTAAAATGGTATGCGTAATATTATTAGTATTCAATATTATTAACAATAATAAAAAGAAATAAGAAAGTTAGTACGATAAAACTTATAATTTTGTCAAGTCTTATTTTAGGTTTTCTTTATTATAGATAGATAGATATACAGAAAATAGATAGACTAAAAACTCATTTATTAAACGAATTATAGTTAGTAATAACATGAAGAGTTACAGTACGATATTTTAATATAAAGATATAATTAAAATTATATATGCGTAATAATTCAAGAAATAAAACAATTATACTATTTTTTTAACTCCCTTATCTAAATATTTTCATTTTTAAACATTCGTTTTAAGATTTTTTATAAAAAAAATTATTTATAAAAATCTTGTTTATTAAAAACTCAAGTTTCTAATTATTCTGGTTGTTTTAATAAAACTGCTTTTAGAAAAATTTCATTATTTTTATAATTTTTCTAAAAAGGACCGATTTAACATATTTTATTTCAAAAAGGTTTAGTGATTTAGAAAATTTCATATTATATAAAAATTTAATTTTTTATTATATTTATTTTAATAAAAAGATGTGATTTTTAATTTTCTTAATAAAAATTATTTTTAAAAACTTAGCTTGATTTTAAAAAATATAGATGAAAGAGAGAAATGTATCTAATAAATTTGACTTTTATTAAGAGAAAGAAATTAGTTTTAGTGTTTAAATTATCATGATACTCTTTTGAAGGGAAAATAAGTGAGAATGTTTAGAATGATAAGTGTCTTTCAAAAAAGAGGGTGGTGATGATTTCTCCTGATTGTGTCTTTTGTGACGATACCTATGAAATGGCAGACCATTTGTTTGTGGAATGCTCATTCGCGAAACAGGTACGAGCTCTAATTTTAGATTGGTGTTATAAATTTTAAGTGGAATTTCATTATGTTTCGGAGCTGCTCGAGATCCCATTTTTATTGCCAATTCATGTGAAACAGAAGAAGACGTTTTATGGTGTCGTCAATCGTCATGGCTGTGTTATGGTTCATATAGGAATCAAGAAATGAAAAGATTTTTCATGGGAAGATTTCTTTTGTGATTGGGGTGCTAGATTTGATGAAGTATCATACTTTTTCATGGCTTCGATATAAAGCTAAACTAGAGGATTTATGTTGGCAAAAAATTATTTTTTATTAGATACTATAGATTAATTAAAAGGCATCTAGTTTGAATAATATTTATTATAATTAGCATACGTAGCATTAAAGAAGTATTAATTACTCCTTATAATTTAAAGTAATAATTTGTATGTCATAAAATGATTATGTGTTGAATTTTTTGTATCAAGATAATCTTTCGACAACTTAATCATTCAAACCCATGTTGCTTGTCTTTGGACAAAAAGTGGACACCGTATCCATGGCAATTGACCTTTTAACCACTATAACAAATGACCAATGTATGCGTTTATTCTCTTAAATTTAATTATACGTGTGATGATATAGAATAGCATATACAAACAATTTATGTTTTTCAAATTGTATTATATAATAACTTTGAATAGGCTAACGGTGCGCCAATGATGGCTAAAGTGTTAATAACCGAAGATGTTACGAGTCTTTAGATTCATGAAATTGGATGTTGAAAGCCAATTGAAGATCTAACACCTCTTAAAGAACAATCGACGGACATAATCTGAGTTGACCTTGACCGTCCTTTCATATTTATTATTTTTAACCAACAAAGTTGGAAAGAAAAGTCTTAGATAAAAAAAATTAGGAAGATGGGTTGGCAAAATATACAACAAAACAATTATAAAAAGGCTCTGCATTAATTCTATAGATGTGTAGACCATAGTCAAAAGAGTGTTGAGCTGACATGTTAAGTATTGAGCGTACGTGAAAAACTTAGTCACAATTAAACGCCTCGACCATCATACCGAACATCAGTTACGATTTGGCTTAATAACTTAAACTTAGCATTATTTGAGTGGCAACCTCAAAAAATTTTTGGATGTGTTCGCTAGAAGTACTCACGAGACTTTACTTGCCTACTCAGAAATCTCAAAGAACTTTTTTTTTTTTTTTCTGAAATAATTAATTAGTTCGAACTTAATTCTAATTTAAAGTTTGCAATGAGACAATGCAAAGCTTTATATCCCGGAGGGAGGATTACATTCTTGTGTGGTTATAAGTCTAAACATAGAACTTAAAATTACTAATCATAACGTGAGAAGTTTTTTCTACCGGTGTTTTCTGAGTTTTGTAAATGTTTGAGAATGGACTTCGTAGATCGTCATCACATAAGAGGATCTTGGTATATGACAGCTTAATCAGGTGAACTCGTTTCATTCTATATTTGGTTAAAGAATTTTATGTTTAATTTTGGTAGAGCATGAGTATGTGAAGTCTGCATTTAGTTAATCAAATAAACCGGTCTTTGGTTAAGGTGAAACTCTTATCATTCTTGGACCGTGATGAAAAACAAATGAAAAATAATTGAAATAGTTAGATATTATTGAAAATTACATGATGTTAGAGCTTGGCAGAGATGAGATTATACTTTAATAAATACTTTTACACTTCTATTTTAATATTCGTGAGAAGAGAACTTTAGCCTAGTAAAAATAGTTTGAGAGTTGAATTATTTATCTTAAAACTTGCATTTTGAAAAGGAAAAAATCCAATGGATTATGAGAAGTATCTATAATAAAAGTTAACATTAAGATGTGATCCTAAAATCGACATAAAATGACTCCAATAACATTTATTAAAAAAAGAAAAATTAGACAATTAAAAGAAAAAGATAAAAAGAGAAAGAAAAAGGTATAATAAGTTGGAATTCTTATTGTACTACGATGTGGCATATAACATTGACAACTATTAATTTACTAATAAAACCTCAAAGAAACACTTAAGGTTAGATGAGTTGTAGTTCATATTTATCCTTTTTTGGGACTAGAAATACTTAAGTTGGGGCGGATTAATCACATAAATTTATATGCACTTAAATGCGTATTAATTATAATTAATTGAATTATATTTATCGTGAAATTGACTACTTTTTATAAGAACTGATTATACTAGGTATAAAGCTAAAACGAGCTAAATACGAGAGGATTAGTGATAAAACACATGAATAACGAGGTGAAAACGTTGTCAGATGTCTATAAATTCTCATTGGGTGTCAATTAAGTCCGGGCCACCACACACCTTGTTCTTTAGTGTCAAATGAGTGTGATCCAACTGGCTGTTCATAGTTAGGCGTTGGTTAACACTCATTGGGTATTGGGTAACGCTTGGATCGAGAAAATTAAGTTTTGAGGCTCTTCAAAGGAAATGAAGGCTAGGGTATAAGGAGCTAGCAATTTCCAGAATTTGGCTTTGCTTAGAGGCTCTGAAACACCTAGAAACTCCATCCTAAACACTAAATCTCATATAGAAACATCAAGATACAAGATCGAATTGCATCTGAGAGCTACAAGGATTTAAATGAGTATTAACACGTTCTTTCTCATTCATGGTTGTATTTCCGGAACTTGATTTGGCACATGCATTCATGTTTATGCTTATGTTTTATATTATATCTATGTAAAAAATTAAGAATTTCTGTCATTATCAAGTTAACAAGAGGTAATAAAACTTTATTAAATGTATTTTGTTTAAACAGTTAAGTACTTGTAAGCATTAATACATGAATGTGAAAAACTAGTTACGTGTGTTTGGTTTCATGTTAATTCGACATGGAGTTTATCATATGGCACCCGATCGTGCCCGGTACGTCATATCTAGTTTGTTGACCACATGCTTCTCGTGGATACTATATCTGACTTAATATAGAATTCTACCTTATTCAGCTTTTTGCATGAATTGATGGCGGTCATTGATCAATATATATCACATTTCAAAATTTAATCTCATTTAACTTATTATCTTCGTTGCTATAATTTTATTCAGCTTTTTGCATGAATTGATGGCGGTCATTGATCAATATATATCACATTTCAAAATTTAATCTCATTTAACTTATTATCTTCGTTGCTATAATTTTCTTTTTTAAGTACCCAGATTATATGTTTGATACGTGAACGTCTTTATAGGACTTATCATTTTTTACGTATAAGATGATAATTATAAGAAAATTTCATTAAAAATTTTATAATGATATGTAACATGATATAGATTATTAGATCTAACAACAAAACTCTTCTAATTTTTTCTTACTAGGGTCACTCCTACCAGAAACGTGTGTCGTTGGTATAGATGTTATTGGTATAGAGTAAAATTGTTTTAGTGACTATTGTTATATTTATGAGGAAAAATCTTTGAAAAGAATTTAAAATATCTATCCAAGATGTCACCTTACAAAAAATTAAATCATTATAATCATTCTTAGTGTGCTTCCCCAACTCCCCAAGTCGCCAACCCTTTGATTCTTAGTTTTTTCTCAAAGCCATTTCAAATTCTGAATAAAATTTTAATTACTAAAAAATGATCCATTTCTCAAAGCCAATATCTTTATAGAGTTGCGGTATAGTTCCCTATATAACACACTAGCCTATACTTCCGTGTACCACAGGTCGAAACAAAAAAATTAAATTAAATTTGTTGCATAATAAATTTTAAATTATAGGCTGCAAATAAAATTTATCGATACATATAAAAAAGAGAAAATATAATACGTTATTAATCACAAAGTCAAAGTTTGTTATAAATGGTCAAAATGATCATTTATTTTATTTGTAAAATGGATTTAAGCGGAAAAAATAGAGAGAGAAAGCACAAGAGAATGTCAAGTGGCACAAATGTGCTCTCATATTATGCCAAGTGTCTCAAATATTAATCTTTTATTATATATATAGATATAGATATAGATATAGATATAGATTATTCACGGTTTAAGAATGCTACAAAAGTTTCTACGATATTACAAACCAACATATGACAACACTAGCTTCTATATTTACAAGTGTATATATACGTGTGAAGATTGCCAATATCTTTATGGAGTTGGGGTATAACCTTCGCACTAATTACCATTTTCTCGTGCTGTTATGGTGCTTTTACGCTGCTTATTCTAATTAATATCATTCTTTATGGGGGCGTAGGAAATAAAACTTCGTGTTTTTGAAATAACTAATGGATCGTGAGAAAGAACACAAAAAAATTTGAAATGATAAACCCAAACAAAGACTACCAACGATTATTAACTATTATGCAGTTTTAGTTTGTGTTGCTTGGGATTACACATTGTTTTATGCTTTTATTCAATATATTTATAAACGATGATGAAAAAGTAACAACATGACAAAAAAATTATAATCAAAGAACTTGATTGATGAAACAATACATACATAAAAGAAAGATAATTTCCATATTTCTCAAAATATTGGTGTATCAGGATGTTAAGACATCATGTGTTTCTAGAGAACTATGTTGTGTCATTCTTGGCGACAGCACTTAACCCTAAAGTAAAACAATATAATTTATAGTGGAACGTAGCGTGAACTAAAATTCCATAGTTGTCAAAAGGTTGCAGCGATTAATTTATCAAATAAACAGATGCACTAGTGCAAGAAATTGCGAGTCCATGAAGATAGGGTTGTAAAGGAAACAAACGTTCAACGAACTGTTCGACGGGAAGATATTAAATGAACAAACACGAACAAAGCCCACATTCATTCAACTTCATTTGTGAACGTTCTGTAATGTTTTAATTTTGTTGTCCATTTACGTTCATTTATTTTCATTTTAGATCGATATAGTTTTGGGATGCTTATGTTCATAAAATTCCGATCACATGCCTCTTGGTGAGGAAAATAATTGATCGTATAAAGCTTTCTATACTCTTTAGTTATCTTTGTCAATATATATGATTGATTGCTTCGTTGATTCGTCAACTTCTTGTTATGGACACTGTTGAAATAGTTGATCTTCAAGTTCATATCCTTCCATTTTGCAGTAAGTCGAGGAAAATACATTCGGTACTTCCCAATTGTGTTTCAAAATGTACAAAAAATCGTCTAAAAATGACTAAATCGTTTCTTATTTCCCCGTGCATAGAATCATCCATACTTAGGTTGATTTTGCGGAAGAGGAAATTTATTGTATGAATTGAACTTAATTCTATGAAAATTGTCGAAATTGCAGAAAAGATTGTAGGTTGAATTTAGGTTTGATGTTGCGAGAACTAGGTTTGATCTTTGTTAGATATTTTAGTAAAATTGCATTGATTAATTGATCAAATGTGATCATAATATATCTATCCAACAAGTCAAAAGGTGCGGAGCGCACACGTGTTTGAGTTTATTATAATCTTTGATATTAGAACCTCCATAGGGGCGAAACCCCTAAATAATATGGTTTCCAAGGGGGCAACATCCCCTTGGCGGGGTTTCGGAGGCAGCGCCCCTAGTAACGTGCCGCCCCTTATGGGGTTCAAGGGGCAGAGCTTGCCCTGAAACATATGTTCATATTCGAATAGATCAATTTCTCTCTAGTTCACGAAATCTCACTCGAAAACTATATACTTGTTCACGATTCGTTGAGTTTTATCCAATAAAATGTTTGAATTGAACCCCCAAATTGCTTCAATCCGAAAGCACCTCGCTACTCACAGATCATCCAAGTTCTTAATCATTAAGTTGCGAATCCTCTACAACCTTTGCAATTGTTTTAACTTAAACTAGTTTTCTTAGATTATGCTGAATTAAATCCATTAAAGCAATACGAAAAAAATAACAATGTAATAAAAACTTGAGATAGAATGATTAAGACTGTTGTAAAAAGAATGAAAATATGAGTTGGTATATGTAGGTGATGATTTTAACTAATTAAGAAAAATTATTACTTCTTAAAAATAGTTAGCGGCTATATTAATGTTCAGAAGAGTTGTTTGAAAAACTTGATATTCAGAACGACACCCCTACTCGAGGAGGATTTTATGTTATGCCAAGGCACACAGGCCGGCGTTCCCATCAGTCTTGCATCACCCCACTTCTCACCCTGCTTGGTCTTACTTCCATTTCACATTCTTGTCGGACCATACACAAAGTGAGAGTTAAGTTAAGCACCAGATACGCCCTTTTTTATATTCAAAGTTATGAGCTACCCGCATCTTTCATGATGCCTTTAAATAGTATTAGTGCGTTGTCTCCGAGGATATATTGTGTGCTTGAAAACGACATGAAAGTGTTTATACGAGGGAGATTGTAATAAACCATTTCATATAAATTAAAAGATATACATTTATACATCTATATATAACTATAGAACATTATTTTTAAGGTTAGATGAAGACACAATTGCTCTCATGTCACTCTCAACCTGTAAGAAAATTAAGAGATGGGGTATATGTGTTTTTCGGGGTATTATGATCCCAAGCTAACTCATGCCTTCATTTGAAGAAACCATCTTTTTCATTTTATTGCCTTTAGGTATTCTTTTAATATGTTAATTGGCATTAGGGTATAAATTTAGGTGCAGATGAGTAATATTTTAGTGTTGTTTTCATTTTAATTGCTTCAATTTTATGTCAGATTTGTGTCATATGAACCATACTAGCGTGTTTTCATGTCGTGTCAAGACTTACCTTATAAACTGATGTTATATGTCGAAAAACGATGAGTTGAGAGAGAGACACTAGGGTTTTGTTATAACCATTTCATATATAACCATAACTAATTTTTTTAATATTATAATATACATTCGGTACTTAAAATTTCATATTTGTAAATTTAGTTAAATACACTTTATAATATATTCCTTTTATTTTTATTTTTATTTTTCTCCTTACACTTTATATTCTGTATCTAACTTCTGTTACTGTGATATCAAAGCAAAGGGTGTAAATATTATAGAATCACAAAGGAATTTATTTGATGTTATAGTTTTTATTAAATATATGATACTAAATCAAGTTGTGAGGAGTTAATACAAAACTATTTCTTATTAACATGATTGATATAAATGTTTTTTTTTTACGTAGTAAACTATAAAAAAAAGGTAATTTGCAAAGATAATAGCGAGATATGCAGAGTGCTACAGGACCACCATATCGTTATCATCTTTGCAAATACCAATTGGAATTTGTATCTTGTTTTTCTTTTACTGTGGTCCTTTATTTTCCCATGTTCAACCACTTCCTAATTATTTCACGAATTTATTCTCCTCTTTCTTTAAAATTTAAACTTCTTTATAACATTATAATACGATATTCAAATACGCACTCACTGTACTTAAATCAATGCGAATAGTACAACCCATGAATCGCTATTTGTAGAAACAACTTTACTACATTTATGACACTTTTTTAACTTTTAAAATTATATTACGGTGAATAGTTATATTGTTGTTAATCAAATTTAGAACTTGTGTTAATCTAAACTTCTTTTTTCGTATTTGTCGTTATCTAACGCATATATTCCAAAATTAAATGGCTGCTACATATTATTCTCGTGCTTGGTATTAATTTAGTTTTATTCAAGGTTCCTTTTAAAGTTATATTTTCCTCATAACAGAAAATAAAGAATGACGTGACCTTATCTTAAAAGTAAAAATAATTTTGATTTTAAAACTATTATTAAAATAAGCATATAGTCTTCTGTTGGATTTTTACATATTTTTTAAGACCATTAGTTACATATCTCCAAGCAAAAAAAAAAATTTACATATTTTTTCTTTGCTTATAATTATATAATTACATCATTAACTTATCAAATAAGTATTTTACAAATCATAATTTAAAAATCTCTTGCTAAAATTAAGGGTAAAATTATCATTTAATAGGCTAATTTAAATGACATGAATAAATATAATATATATATATATATATATAATAGAGAACGAATGTTAACCCATGTTTATTGCGATAACCCATTAACCAAACTGGTGATTCACAGCAGGCCACGTCATCACTGTAAGTTAGAGTTACAGTGATAAACTAGTGGTCCACAATTAACGTTAAATTTTTTTTTAAATATATAGCAAGACTATACTTGAATTAAAGATATTAAAATGATCTATTTAATGGTGTAATTTGTATAAAAAAATAACATCATACAAAAAAATTAAGACGGTTTTAAAAAAAGAGTGAAACTTTTTAAAAAATGGAGGGAAAACTGTTACATCAGTGGTGTAACGCGGTGTAAAGTTAGTTACATTATATAATCATGGTGTAAGTGCTTGTTACATCAGTGTTAACGGGTTATCGCAATAAAGGTGGGTTAACAACCGTTCCTTACCCTATATATATATATATATATATGTTTAGGAAATAAAAATATATAACTGGTTTTTGGTTTAAGGAAATATGCAATGAATAATTTTATAAATGGAAAAATGAAAATCAAATAATTAAAATTTTTATAAGCATTTAAGTACTTAGTGAACGCAACAAAAAATTTGTATATGTTTATATATTTATCACAAAATCAGATATAAATAAAGTATTATATTTGTTTATCTAAAAGAACAAATATAAACATCACATTCGTTAATCTCTAAGTATGTACATAGGAAAAATATGATGTATTTATAGTTTAAGCTATAAATCTTTTTACGGAACATAATATAACTATTTATGTTTGTTGGTATGACTTGCTTTACCGTCTTAAATATACTAGTTTAAACATACTTATTTTAGTAACAAACCAATACAGCATCAATGCTTGAACCATCATTACAAAGTTCATGTTTATTAGTTTTTGTTTTTTTCAATTAAACCGTAAATATTCATTACGTTTACTTATTAAAATCTTTTTTTTCACTTGATATTCATTATAATTATATTAATAGCGCAAGATTATTATAAGGGAAAATTACCAAAATAACCAATTGACCAATACCATTACCAAAATAACTGGTCAAATTTGAAGTTTAAAAAAGAAACAACCAATCGAAGCCAGCCACGTGTCATCCCTCGCTGACATGGCGAGGGATTATGAGAATCCCTCGCCCAAAAAAGGTGCCCGGCGAGGATATATGGGAATCCCTCGCCCACGTGGAAACCTCGCTGACGTGTCTCTGATTCCTCGCTGAGTCAGCGAGGGATTATGAGAATCCCTCGCCCATAATTACGAAAATACCCCCCTCGCCCAAAATTAAAAAAAAAATTAAATCAAAAAAATCGAAGATTTTTAATTTATTAATGTTTTTTTAAATATTTAAAAGTTTAAATTAATTTTATTTTGCCCTATATAATACCATCTTTACCATTAACAAATCTTACATTCTTCTCAACCTTCTTCTTAAAATTATCTGAAACTTTATAAAATGTTAGTTAATATCATACTATGATGCAGTGGGGGTAAATGACATTTTGTAAACGGTGTTGAAAAATATCTACAATTACAAGGTAAATGTGTTAGACATGTTCTTAGTTTATCTAGTAATATAACGTTTGATGAATTAAAGGATATTATTTCTTCAAAACTGAGAATTCAAAGTTATATACGATTATCATATAAAATGTCTACCTATACTCATTTTATTGATATATCTAATGATAAAAATTTACTATATTTTATGAATGTTGTTCTTAATGGTCAAAACGAAATTTTTACGTTATTAGTCACTGAAAAGTTTATTTATAATTTAAACAATATTCTTGTGGATGACGAGAGTTATAGTGATGTTAAGCAAGAATGTGATTATGAAAACGAAAAAATAAGGATTTTTATGAAAAAAAGGACCCCTCGCTGATGTGGCACATCCTCGCTGACGTGGGCGAGGGGAGGGTCAAATCCCTCGCCTCGGTTGAAGGACCCTCGCTGACTCGGCGAGGGGTATGTCACATCCCTCGCCTCGATAAATGCACCCCTCGCCTGAGTTTTTTTTTTTTAATTCACAATTTACACGTGGGCGAGGGAAAATTAATCCACGTGGGCGAGATTTTATGGCTTTTCCTCGCCCGTGGCGAGGGTCAAAGTCAACGGTTCTTTTTCGTATTTTTATTGGTCAATGGTTATTTTGGTAATTACTTTTGGTCAATTGGTTAATTTGGTAATTTTCTCTTATTATAATTGTTACAAAAGAAACCAACTTCACCATGTGCTCAAAAGAAAAAGAAAGTGGAGGGTGTCTAACCAAAACTGGTAACCACAATTCAACTTTGAGATGAGGGAATCATTGTTCCTATTAACACCATTTTTTAGCATTTTTTATTTATTTAAATCATTTAATTAGAATCATCAAAATATCAGCAATTATTTTAATCAGACATTTAAATTAAGAAACAAATATATTGTCTAGACACCAGATGGTAGACGGTAATACGGGGCTAGAGGCTAGTTTGTTTTAAGAGTTAATTTCAATTTTGCTTCTTATGGTTTGAAAAAAGTAATAAAACAACTTATTTTTTAGATTTCAGTCCAAAATTTTTATTATTGTTTCAAATTTAGACTTAAAATAAAACAATTTATTAAATTTTTAACGGTAAATTAATATTTTTAATCTTTTAAAGAAACATGATTATTTTATTAAACCTCAGAGAGTAAAACCAAAATTAACCCTTCTTTTAAATTGATAATATTATTTCTTTAGGTTATTTGTTAATCATGTTTTAAGTGATAATGGGCTATTTGAAACTTATAGAAAGTAGATATATTGGTTGCTTTTGGATTGTAGTAAGCCCATATAATGTAACAAGAATTGCCCGTAGCCCATTCGCTAGACACAACTGGCTGCTGGCAGATCGGTTGGGTTCGTGTTACCATAAATCGGTTTTTTATTTAAACGGTCCGGTTACAATGGCAACACTGGTAAACAAAACCGGTGTGGGGGTTTATGATGTTGCAAACCCCTACTTAATAATCGGTTAGGTCAAAAATCAAACTGGTTAAATGGTGTAACCGGTTTATTTAACAAATAATTACTAAGTATAAATAATAAATATTAAAATAATAAATGGTAAAAAATAAATTCAAAAATTCCTTTGTTATTTTATTTTTGAAATTTTAGAAATTATAAAACATGATTTCGAGAGTTTTTTAAAAAACATGTTTGTCACAACATACAAAAATTTAGAAATGGCCAGTCCAGCATATGGTCGTCTTATTCTTTTAATATTTAATCTTCGACTCCAGAATTAATAGGCTGTATGGATTCATCGTAAGCAAGTTCTTTATTGGAAAGTGGAAGGGTCCTCCTCCCCCTCCCCCTAACACACACACACACACTTCACATTCGTGTAATTCTTCTTTCATAACGAGTTTTCTCTTACAACTTGTTTCATGTTGTCTACGTTTCGTTAAGTTTAAGTAGTCTTTCAATCAAATACACATGTCCATCAACCTTGGAGTGAGCCTTGTTTTTCGGATGGATAACGCCTTAGCAATTAGAGAAGATGTTGATTTTAAAGCCATGGCAGCAAGAACGTGAGATTAAAATTCTCTTTTTTTTTCACCAACCTAAAATGACAGTTTCTAAACACATTGGCCCACATAATGGATAAAAAATTAGTTATGGTATACCTTTAGGGTTCGCTGCTTGTGGTATCCTATTACTATTTAGTATTTTTGTTTCTTATAGTTTTATAGATATTTAGGTTTAGGTTCCTACGTGAGGTTAATCCAATGTCGAAGTACTTGTTAAATAAGATGCCTTATCACTTTAAACTAGTTACCGCAAGTAGGGTGTCAAATTCACGAATTAGAGAATGGTATTTTATTGAAGTTGTTTATTCACCAAAATCACTTAAATTTTCTAAATATCCTAGATTGATAGTATGAGTTTATGATTAATTTTAAAAACAACTTGAATCATTTTGATGATGTTGAAAAATAGAAACTTGAAAAGGCTATCACACTCACGGTTCAGGTTTAAAGGCAGATTGTTTAACCTTGTTGCTACCAATTTGAGACATGAAACAGACATCATCTTGTTAATTAACTTGTTCAATCGGATAATTTGAAAATTAAGTATAAGTTGACTAATGATCCTTAACTAAATTATGACACAAGTAAGATATTATCTTAGCAGTTACTAATTTAACTCTAATACAATCAACCAGATGTTGATTGCTAATAACTCAAGACCAATAACTGATGGCTCATCAGTTGAATGTAGTGAACTTAAATCTCTCAAATCAAACAAGTTATTAACATATTAATCTAAATAACCAAAAGACTAGACGATCTAAAAGAATGTAAAAACAAAGTTAATAGTTAGTGCTACCAAAAACCCTACACCTGGGAGTGATGAACGGATGTCTAGACTTGTATCTTCAAAGAATGATCCTAAAACCTTGATTAGGGAATGATTTCTTGTAGGGAATTCTGATTAGGGACTCTCCCCATGCTAGAATCGTCCAAAATCACATAAAAGCTATTGTTGTAACTCCTCTCATAACCTAGGATTGGGGAATAAATAGATGTCATAAAACGTCAAAAACCCTAAAACACACGCGTACCAAGGATAAGCTACACCAAATATGTCGTAAGTTCCACCTCCTAAAGCTACACCACCAACTAACTATGTTATACTACAACTTACTACTTTGCCCAAAATTACCTATCAGGCCTGCCATAAGCTACATCTGTCGGCCACTTTCTTCTTTCTCACTTTTGTTGCTCTTTTAGTCCTTCCACAACCTTCACATTTGCATTCATAATGCTCCTATTTGCAGATTTCATCGTTATCACATGAATATATCAATAATCATAGAGTATAGTTGTTCTACGTAATTAAACTAGTAGAAAAGCCTAATCAACCTCTTTAAACACATGAAAATCACAAACCCTGAAAGACTCCAAACCAAGAAACCTCTCACTTTATTTCAAACGTGATAACATAGCTCAATAAATCGGAATCCATAAATCAAATTCAGCGGAAACAATTAAACCACAATTCCAAGTGAACAGAAATTGTAGTCATAAAATCCGATTTCAATAAACATCTTAAGGTAATGTCAAGTTTTGATGTTGAGTAGCCTGCTAATCCATGCCAAGAGCTTCTTAGTGCGTCAACAATCTAATCTTGTGTCAACATGCAAGCTGAAAATCATCATATCTGAGTGAGCTCTAGGTTTGAGAAAAACATTTAATAACATATAAACATTTATTCATTTATTATAAACATTTAATCGTTTATAATACACATAAATAAAAACATAGTTTAAACTAATCATCTGACACATAACAAAGCTCAGTCTGACAATAGGACATAACATATTTGTGTGTGTATTTTAGTAATATACACCATCATATAAGTACCATAACTTATGTTTCAGTTATAAATAAACATATAGCAATCCCTTTAAGGATGGTCGATATGTAAGGTTTTTTAATTAAAAGGGGTTTGGTTGCAATCTTACAATAAGCCCCTTTGAATTAATTTCCAAGATCTTTGTCCTTGTGTTTTTATTTGATTTTTATTTGACCCAAAATTCAAAACATAAATGACATGTAAGAACTCGAGCATTACATCCATCAAGGTATTACTTGATGCCAAACCCATTGCATCATGCATTGTGCGGTGTGTAACCATATTTTAGTAAATATATGTTAAAAATGTTTTGAAAACAAGTGTGAAAACATTATAATGTTTTATTTGCAAAAGAGACTTCTTCATTGTTTAAATTCAAATAATTACCTATTTGATCAACCTTATGTATTAAATATAATTGACGAAGTACACCAAACAAATCGTGGGATAATAACTCTCGATAAAGATGTAGTTACGGTTTATAAACTTTAACCAATTAGCTTTCGTTAAGGAAGCTTACAGTTAATCTGAATCTTAGATACAATACCATTATGAAACGTTTCTAAAGATCCTCTTTGAATAGTGGAACTCATCGAAACATAATTTTCTATATTTTGCGTTGCATGTTTACTAGTAATAAAAGTGTTACACAGCATTTTTTACGAGCTTCTTTTAATTGATTTATTTGAGGAACACTAATTTTGTCTTGCTTAACCAAGTTAATTAAGTGTGCAACATACATGCAAAAAAGGACTGTTACAATTCAGTTGATATTTTAATTTTAATATGAAATTTTCAATTAGTTTTTGTATTATTTGAAGCGCTAACAAAAGATATTGAAAATTTTGTTTTGTAATTTATAAATTTAAATACACTATCTAAAATATAAAATAATTTTTTTCCAGTGTGATAATATCTACATAATTCAAACATGACTGTAAGATTTATCATTTGTAATGTTTGGAGATCGATTCTCTCAATATGCGGTAATGCACATATACGAATCAGACAGACCATGTGAAACCGACTCATGAATGACCAGCCTCACCCATATCTCCTTGCCTTGTCGTCATTCAAGGAGTTGGGTCGGTATTCTCTGTTCTCCTGCGAATGACCAAAACGCCACATGACCTCTCTCGTCCCAATCTTTCACCCACTCCCTCCCTCATTAGCCGTAATAACCAGGTTCTAAGGATTTAAACCCATAATTATTTAAACCATATGGGCCAAAACTGTAATTTCTACTCTTTTTAACTTTTGGCATAATTCACGTTTCTTCTTCTTCCATGACGTATTGAAATGGTATAACAACTTGTCGAGGCACACCAAGATACACGAAGGCAAACACCCAAAATTGTCTAATTACAACTTTTTGTTTGGTGTTTGTTAATGTAATGTTCGTACCCGAATAACGTACGTACGTAATAAAACCATTTTTTGATTTGAAAAACATTGTTATATATGACCAATAATAGCATTTTTATTCCATCATTTTTGAAAGGACTTTCTCGTTAGAACATGTACTTTGTGAGAAAAATAAGAAGTGACATATACCCAATTCTCGTTCACGTATACCAGAAACTTTGTTCCCTCATTCATATGTTTCATACCTAACTTCACTCCTACATATTCGACATATATCTAACCACATGCAAGATTATTGGTTTTTTGTTTTTGCATCTAAATTATTATGGTTTAATTAATCCCAAACAAATTGAAGAATCAATCCAAATCTAGCAAGCAACACGTTAATCCATAAATTTCTTGATTTTCAAGTGTGTTTTGAAGAAAACAAACTCTAATTAGTTCGTTCTGTTAGTTTTGGTTTAGTGGCACATGTTAAAAGAACATTTAAGCCGTTGGTAGAAACAGGAATGGTCGATAGGGATGCTGATGACTTAGGCACAACAGAATTTGTTAGTTTTTTATATATAAAAGCCGAATATGTTTTTAAGAAAAACATGTTAAACCTTTAAGTTTTAATCGATAGAGAATATAATCGACTGAGAAGCTATGGTTGGCGAGTGTAGATTAAACGGGTCCATACATACTAAATATTGGGCATGATCCACATTCATTTAAATACACCTGTAACATCTTTTTAGGTTAGGTATATGCAATTGTCTTCATCCTCCTTCTAAGTGAAAAAGAAAAGATAAGCATGCAAAGCTTACGCTATCTTGTTTTCTCAATTCTTTTTTCGTGCATAAAGTTTTAACACCTGTAAATTTTAGATTATTAAAAAGATTAAGGTTATTTGATTATTTGATCCGGAATGAACAACAAGAAAATCTAGTACCATGGTCGAAACAATATCATTTGCTATTTGTTTATGAAACTTGCAATCAACTTTAGAGGCTTAAAATAAAAAACATTTGGTTATCACGATGATGCGTAAACATAAGATCGAACAAAAACAATATTTTGCTTAGAAAGCATCATAGAATTGAAACAAGCTAAAAGTTGATCATAAAGTTTAAAAAAAAAAAATTAGAAAAAAAGGACAGATTAACCTAATTTTACATTAACTCATTAGTCACCCAACGTTCATTTACACACGCTAAAAGACAAAACCATAAACACACATAAGAAGACAAACAAACCACACAAACATAACATTCATTTTAGTATAAATAGATGGTGTGTTTCATAAGAAGACTTTGCTTGAGGCTACTATTAATTTTCACTCACAATCACTGCAGCAATCTGCTTCTTCAGTTTCCACCACCCTTCTATGGAAGTTGCGGTGGCAGCCGCAGGCGGCACATGTGAGTGAAGCCTCCGTCCCCTCCTCCTCGTTCCTCGCGATGAACTCACGACATCCATCGATAGCATAACCGCCAACTCTGGCTGCATGGTTTCTTTGACACTCACCGTATCTTACACGAACCCTCATCGTGTTCGATGAATTAGCGGAATCCATTGATGATGGTGGTGGTTCTTCCCTCCTCAAGACCACTCTTCTTTTGGTCATTTTCATAAGAAAAAAATGTCTTCTTTGGTTCTTAACAAAACTTCACCATAAGGGATTATTTATAGGTGTAAAACTTTTGATCACTAACCCTAAGAATCATTTGGTTTAGTTCCACTTTTCACCCTTGATCTTTGATTCTATTTCCATCTCAACCTTGCTTTTTATATTAATCAAAATTAGACCTCTAAGTTTTTTTTTAAATGTAATCTATGGCAATATTGCATTCTAAGTTATGGCTAGAACTAGAAGAAGCATGCATGTGTAGTTTCACATGTATATCATCTTAGCTATATATTTGAGCACATGCATCCAACAAGATTTTTTATATGAAAAAGAGGTTATTTGATTTGGTAGGTGCTCCCTTGACAACATTAACATTAAGGACTTTTAGACCCCTCCTTTTAGATTCCATTAGCTAGCATCACAAGATATTGCGTTTGAATTTATATTAAGCTCTGGTGGTCAGTGCGGAGTCTCACACCAAGAGGTTGTGGGTTCTAACTTCACCCAAAACAAAATGAAAAAGTTGTTCAGAAAACATATTATAAGATCAATATTATTTAAATTTTAAATTGTAAAAGAGTGGTAATAAAGAAATATGCTCTAAGGACATATGCAAATAGAAGTTCATGTTGCAAATTCAAGCACTATCCAAGGGATGTTTTGATATAAATAAGTCTTAATTCACGTTTCATATCATTTACTTATCGAAATGACCAAAAACCCTAATAGTGTGTGTCTGGTCATTCGGCTTAAACAATATTATGACAATAACTAGTAAACAAAACTTGTGCGTTGCAGCGGCATCGTTAAAATTTGTAAGGCTCGATATCGACGACTTGTACCTTACCATTTAATCTGCAAACAAATTTCACGTCAAAACGATAATAAAAATAAGCATGTTGCACGATGTCATTAATTTAACATTAATATTTTATAAAGTTCTAATTTTATCATCGTGAAGTGTTATTTTCATCTCGTTTTAGATTCGACATGAATGTAGACGTGAATTCATAAATACTCATGATTTAAAACATATAAATAGTTATATTTTTATAAATCTTTTTTAAATATATTATGTTAATATATACATGAAATCCTCCATTTTATTATATTAATTTATAAAATAAAATAAAAGATGGTGCCTTCATGATGGCACTAAACTCAAAGAGAAAAAAAAAACAACAACAACAACTATGAGACATGCAAAGTGATTTCGAAATAAGCAAAGCTCCGACCATCCCATCTAGGATTCTACTTATTATCTTCTTTTTTTTTTTTCGAATGATGGTGTATTACTTATAATAAACTAGCAAAAAACTAGAAGAGTAGTACATAAAAGAAAAACATCATAAACATAGAATATTACATTTCGTTATTAAAATTACATCATTTTTACCAATTCAACTCATTTAGGTTAGAGCTATGTTACTACTTATTATCTATCTTCAAATCTAATTATTTAACAAAAATAAATTTTGTAATAAAAAATAATTCTTTTACTGTAACAATTGACATATGTTATTAATTTATATATATTTTTTGACTGACAACTACCGGAAGGATTAATTAATTCAATGTAGCATATATGAAATCTCATTGCATTAATCTGGCTTGTTTAAGTGATTGGAATTCATGAATTCGAACTACTGACCCATGCCATATTTCTAATTGGGTTGATGTTATATTAAGCTATACATCTTGAGAGAAAAAGTTATCACTTTTGTTCTTCCAAGCTTATAATGGAAACTTGGAAAGGATTGGTTTATTATAACGATTGAGGAATTGAAAATTTCAAAGTATCAAATAATGATGGTGCTAATTAGGTATAGTTTTATTTTCATTGATTGACGACAAATTAGTGGGTAATGGTAATCTCACCTTTCTAGATAATGAAAATGACTATAAACAAAGATTAATATATCGAAATTGTACAACTTTCATGTGATTGTCCCATGTATGCAGTATGCTTACACGTTAATGTCACTATGATCAAATTAATATGCCTTTAATATATTTCTATTTAAGGAAATATTCGACCCCAATATAACTTTAACTTCTAAATGAAGTTTAATTAATAATATAGAAATGTGAAATACAATTTGAGCTCGTCATTTTCAACGAATATGTTACGTATGAGAACTAATCTTAACATCTTTATTTATATATTTAAAATAGTAAATTTCACCCATGGATTTTATTTGTGCGTTGTGTTGGCTAGATGTTGAATAAAATTTATATCGAAACATAGATATTTATGTCGAAATATAGGTATAAATAATAACGTCGCAATAGTCGATCTTTTAGGGATTTAAAAGTTAAAAATATATATTATTTGACTCAGATCGAACTCGAATAATGTTTATATCGAAATATACATGAAAATAAACACGTCGTCACAACATTGTATATAAAAGTACATGCAAAAAGGAGAAAAAGGAAAATACCTTATATTCAACCCATGTCGATTTTAAGCGAAATTCATGTCGAAGCATAGATAAAATTAAGCACGTCACAACACTATATTCGAAATTTGAAAAATATTATATTTTAAAAGTTATAAAAATAAATTAAAAAATCAAAATTAATTCTATAAATTAAATAACATTAAAAATAAAAACCTAAACTTGAAATAAACCAACGTCGAAGGCCCTTTGTGAGAAAAGGAAACTAAAAAGTTGATTGTGCATGTTGAACCTTACGTTAGAATACTAATGTTATGGGTGTTATTTTACTTAAGTAAAAAGTAGTAGTCCAAAAAGTTAGTGGCCAAAAAAACAAACTATGCAAACTTTCCTGTAGCAACAATTATTAGCTCAAGTATGAACAATGACTCGGTCTGTATTTTAAAATGTCTTAGACCAGAGACAGTTTCTCTCATACTAGTCTTTTCTAATTTTCTTTTATATATTATTAAATAACTTATAATTAAAAAGCCGTTTCATATGGAGAAAAAAATTGGTTGAAACAAAATATATTTTAAAAAAATTAGAGTTTAGATGTGAGTTTGTGATTTTTAGTTGGTAGAAAAATAAAATTAAATTCAAAATACTAACAAAAAATCTAAAATGATATATATCTCTTAAATTTGAAAAATTGAATAAGCTGGGTAAAATAGAGTTTGATTAGTGACAAAGTTGGTTCGTTGGACCAATTAGTGAAATAACGGGCTACGTGCTAAAAGAAGCACATAACTGCGGATTCAATATTATATTATTTTTTTAACGACAAATTTCATTAGAAAACAGGCAACGCAAGCAAGAAGTTAGGCACAACCAAACATCAAGAACCAAATTCAAACTTACACCAAGACTCCCAATTACAATAAATTTGCTTAAATTTATTTGACACCCAAAGAAATGAGATAGACTTGATCTCTTCTTTCAAGTGATTAATATTAGGCTTTTTGTTCATGAAGGAGGCATGATTCTCAACTTTCCAGAGACATCATATAGTTGCAAGGATAATCACATGGAGAGCCTCAGCCTTGACACTGCTCGATCTCGCTTCTTCGTGCATCCAGAGGAGATCCTGGATTGAGAAAGCAAAGATGGCGGGAATATAGCACCACTCGCCTATGAATTGCCATAACATACTTGTCATGTAGCATGATGTAAAAAAATGAACAGATGATTCCTAAAGCTCATCACGTAATGAGCACCACGTTCTAGCCCGGAGAATTCAATTGACATTAGGAAATCAACATAATAGCCCGGAGAGAAACACGCTATCAAGAGCTTTAGATGAAAAAGTGAGTTCATACAAATTAACTAAGGTTTAAAACAGTGTTGATTGTCCATTTATAGATAAATTATGTTAGTACGGGTTGAATAAATAAAATATAAAATAATTAGTAATAAATATTTATAAATTATAAAACAATATTTGAAGATAAAATATGATTATAATTGCATATTAATAGCTACTTTAAGTAAATAAATAATAATATAGTTTTCTTAAACTTTTATTTTATAAAAAATATGGGTTTTAAATATTTTATTTTAAGAAAAATGAATTTATTTTAAAAACTTTTTTTGTTATATTCTGTATTTTATAAAACTTTTATTTTTAAAAAGTGTATTTTAAAAAAAAATATAGGTTTGAATTTATTAAATTATATAATTTTTAATTTGAAAATGGTATGAGTAATATTATTAGTATTCAATATTATTAATGATAATAAAGACAATGAGAAAGTTAGTATAATAAAATTTATAATTGTGTCAAGTTTTATTTTATATTTATTTTTGTTATAGATAGATAGATATACAGATAAATAGATAGGTAAGAAACCTATTTATTAAATGTATTATATTTATTAATAAACACGAATAGTTATAGTACGATGTTTTACTATAAGATATGATTAAAATTATATATACCTAATAGTTGAAGAAATAAAACAATTATACTACTTTTTCTAACTCTCTTATCTAAATACTTTTGTTTTAAACATTCGTGTTAAGATTTTTTTATTAAAAATTTATTTTTTGTAAAAATTTTGTTTATTAAAAGCTCGGGTTTCTACTTATTATGGTTGTTTCAATAAAACTACTTTTAGAAAATTTCTTATTTTTTATAATTTTTTAAAAAAGGACCGATTTAAAATATTTTATTTTAAAAAGGTTTAGTGTTTTAGAAAATTTCATATTATATAAAAATTTTATTTTTTATGATTTCTATGTTAATAAAAAGATTTGATATTTGATTTCCTTAATAAAATTTAATATTAAAAACATAGCTTGATTTTAAAAAATCTATATGGGAGAGAGAAATGTGTTAATTAATAAAATTGATTTTTATTAAGAGAGAGAAATTAGTTTGAGTGATTAAATTACTATAATACCCTTTTGGAGGAAAAATGAAGTGAGGATGCTTAAAAGAATGACAAGTGTCAATAAGATGGTTTAAGAGAATGACAAGTGACAAAAAAAACCTTCTTTTATTAGATACTATAGATATAGATATAAATATAGATATAGATGTACTGAAATTACATGCATATGTGTTATGTATAGTTTGACTTGAACATGGATAACGCATGCGAATTAACTTGTATTGTATAGTGAAATCTTAATTAATTAATAAGACATGCAATACAAATAAGATGGGTGTTAAAGATTTAATTTTGATTAAATAAATTAGATAATTATAAGTTATAGTTTATAAATTGTTTGATAGAGTTTGAGATAGACCAGTATTGAGTTTTATATTTATTTTATTATTTAATGATGTTTGAGTTGAGTTAGGAGTAGAATATGTTTGGTATAAATAGAATTATGTTTTGTGTGGTTCTCAATGTCAATATCAAGTGATTTTATTTTTATTCTCTTGTTGATTCTTTGTTATGTTTATCTAGGCCAAATTTTTAACAATTGATATTAAAGTCAAAAACATTAAAGACCAACAAAAGGGTTCTGTGTGAGCCAAAGATCAAAACCATATAAATAAAGGCTCTGTGTGAGTCAATAGGATATCGGTTTTGTGTGAGCCATGAAAACCAAGGTTCTTTATGAGCCTTAAAAGACCAATTTAAAGAGAGAAGATCTGTAAGATAGGAAAAAGGGTCTATGTGACCAAGATAGCATCAAAGAATAAGAAAAACACGATGAATAAACAAGAAAAGAGTTAGCAATCTTTCAAGAGGCGTTTCACAAAAGTGTTGATGACTTAAAGGATTCATATCTCATTTTCCACAAATATTTTAGTGTATGTCTTATATTATAAAAATGATTGTGAATGTAGAAGATATAAAATATAATTGTTACTGTATATTTAAGGTAAACATTGTTTATCTCTATAAACTTATATTATACTAATTATAAACTTTGTTTATACATTGGAGTTGTGCATTCTGCTTCAACAATTATACTCACAAGCCTATTGGTCGATTAGATAGACACGCTTCTGTCCCATGTTTGCTCTAAGCTAATTTAACGGTATGAAACTACACCTAATGGTCTAGATGTATCTTGATGACCACACGTTCTAAATTTAAGCAGTGGGTTATTCACTCATTTGGTTTATTAGTTTTAACAAAATTTAAAAAAAAAACAAATTATCTATTAATCTCATTTAGTATGAAAAGTACATAGGAACGCCTTAAAAAATTAAAACAATAGAACTTTTTTACTCAATAAGACTTAAACTCGTGACCTTTAAATTTAAATGTTTTAAGAGGATATCCCTATACCGGCCACTAGCCGCCAACCCTGGTGGTTATAATTAACAACG
This sequence comes from Flaveria robusta, assembly GCA_025506415.1. Lineage (NCBI taxonomy): Eukaryota > Viridiplantae > Streptophyta > Magnoliopsida > Asterales > Asteraceae > Flaveria > Flaveria robusta. The sequence goes on along the minus strand of CM046469.1, from coordinate 15,661,533 downwards.
CCTCAAATGTTTTGTATTTGATATTTTTGCAGGTTTAATTAAACTTGAGGTTATTAATGTGAGGCTATCCCACTTGCAAGAAGCTATTGTTTCTTAAATAAGGCTCGGGTCTTAAGTTTAAATTCAACCATGTAGTTTAGAATAGTTTAAGAGTAAAACTACGATAAATTTATTGCTAAAAAATAAAAATTAAACTTGGGATGATTATGATGTCTTGCTTTTAATAGCAGTTGAAACTTCGAACCTTGCAGGCTGACGGTTTGACCACGACAACAAGCGTCGAATAGTCGAACAAACATACAAAAACACGCAAAGCCGCAAACAATAAATAACTATATTAATGGGAAGCGTGGATTCTGTCTCCATCACCATTTTCTCATTTTCATTTTATTATTTCAACTAGTATGTTTCTTACGGAATCAGTGTTCGGTTGCTATTAAAAAGCAACCAACAACACTCCAGTTATATCATCACTGTCCTTAGATAGGCTTATATTTGTTTCGGTAACTGGCTGCAAATTGGGAATCCAGCTTGCCTCAATCGATCCCGCCATGCCAAAGTGCGAATTTAGTTCTTAATCATCACACCCTTCTCAACATTCAATGAACCTATTACCCTTTAGAAAGCTGTTTGAAATGACCAACAATGAAAAAACATTGTGGATTTCAAACCATTTCTGAAACTTCAAAACAAATTAACATAATAAAACTTTTTAAACAACCTTTAAGCTCATCAGTAACAACATTTGAAAACAACACCAAGGTTTTGCAATAACCCAACACATTTAACAAATAATAGGCTCTGTAACACAATTGGCTGCAAATGGAGGTTGTAAGTTTAGAAGATGACCTACCCCATCCAATTCTGCCATGCCAAATTGAGTATTTAGATTTTTCTTATCATAGCCTCTTCAACATATTTAAAGAACCAATTACCTTCTAGAGTAATTTGAAATCACAGGGGGAGAAAACCAATAGTCTCCTCACAGCCTCATTCAATGAACCTATTACCCTTTAGAAAGCTGTTTGAAATGACCAATAATGAAAAAACATTGTGGTTTTCAAACCATTTCTGAAACTTCAAAACATATTAACATAATAAAACTTTCTAAACCACCTTTAAGCTCATCAGTAACAACATTTGAAAACAACACCAAGGTTTTGCAATAACCCAACACATTTAACAAATAATAGGCTCTGTAACACAATTGGCTGCAAATGGAGGTTGCAAGTTTAGAAGATGACCTGCCCCATCCAATTCTGCCATGCCAAATTGAGTATTTAGATTTTACTCATCATAGCCTCTTCAACATATTTAAAGAACCAATTACCTCTGGAATTAGTTGAAATCACAGGGGGAGAAAACCAATAGTCCCCTCACAGCCTCATTCAAGAGAAATAATTTGCATCGAACCGGAAAAGAACATCCATGTCACCAGACAGAGGGGCGGCAGCCATTAGGCCTGACTGGAGCACCAGACAAAGGGTCGGCCGTCGGTAGAGCCCCTGTCGCATGCACAACCACCGACTTTCAAGGGTAGCGACCACCAGTACATGAAATCGGCACAAGGTAGAGGGACGCCCGCCGGCAGGTCCCCCAACTCATGCGCCACCGCCGACCTTTAAGGGTGGTGACTTACTTTACCACGTCACCACCATCACCAACTCCGCCAGCCAACCAACTTCCCGGAGGCGGCGCAAAACATACGTGCGCCACCATCAACGACTTCGGGGGCCTGATCGGAGCAACAGGCATATGGACTTGATAGAGCACGCCACAAACCAGATCTACCATCACAAATCCGTATGGCGACAGGACCGACCACCACAGCCCCCACCACTTGCTAGTTCATAGAAAACCCATTCGACAACCACCCATTCGCAAAGGGAGATTGTATCACCCGATTCGACCGAGACCACAACCGCGACACACCACCATCGGGTCAACAGTGGTGGCCTCCGATCAGATCTGCCGTTCGCAGTGGTGAAACGAAGGCGACGATGGTATGACGGTCGGGAGAAAGAGAGAAAGAGGGGGCGGTTATAGTGATGGCAGAAAAAGAGGGGCGCACCGGTGGTTTTAAAGAGAAGCAAAGGGCGGTGGATAGATGGCATTAAAAAAATAATATTATAACTGTTCAATTCTTCATGGATTAATATAAAGGTAAATTTTATGTAATATTTATCATCGTTCGAATTTCGAAAGCTTCCTCCTGCAAGAATTATGCTCTTTCCAACTAAAATGTTGTTTTTTTACTTATAAAGAAGTTAAAATTACGGTTTCTACGTTCTTTGTGGTGTTATCAGTTTGTAAAAAAAGCATGTGAAAATGTTGAAATCCTTCGGAATCAGAAGACATTCGTAGTCCACCCATACATAGAAATTCCGAAAACTCAATTTGATGAACCGTTGAACCAACATAGTTACTAACATGTTGAGGTACCCATGACACGTAAATATGGGAGAGATCATGGGTTCAGGTCTCGCTCTAAGCAATACGTTCAGAGTTGAGACAGAGGGATTTCCCAGCAATGAATTTCCTCCTGAGGGGGTTGGGGGTGCGGTCCCGGCTGGGACACGGATAGTTGAGCCCGATTAAGATAGCACCTATCATCTGAAGCAGAGTCGCACATTTAACGTTAAAAAAAAATTTACTGACATGTTGTTGCGTCATGCCGAATCCATTCGTTTGTGGCCTCCGGATTTTGACTGTAACGATTTTTTTTTTATAATTTTGCAATTGTATTTGATAATGTTTAGCACATGAATCATGAATGTTATTAACTCATTGTTTAGTTATCTAAAATTAATATTTTTGAGTTTCTAGATACATTTTTTTGTCATAGAAGGGTATATTTACTTGTTTTTTATATAGAATTTTGATCAATTTATTTTTTTAAATATGTATGCTTTTATCTTTAATTATTTGTGTTTTTGCAATGTGACACTTATAACGATTTGCAATCTTACACTTTTTTAGGGAAATTACAATTGTACAAATTTTTGGTAAGTTAAAAGAATTATTGATTAAAAATTTCACATTTGTATATCACTTTTATTGAAGACACGACCTTCAAGGAATAACACAGTAGTAAACATTTTAGCCTCTCTGGTAGAGGACTAAGGCTTGAATTTAACTTTCATTGGTTTTCTAAGTTTCAAATCAATTATTAGTACTCTCCGGTAGAGGACTAAGACTTGCCTTTAGCAATGTATTAACGAACTATAGTTTTAATAGAATACTATAAAGAAAAGGGAGTTTACCCGCTCCCACAATTAGCAATGTATTAGTAAAGTTTTCAGTGGTTACTTTTCTTTATAGTATTCTACAATGGGAGTGGAATACCAATCCTTGCTCACTAGGGAACCTTCACAATTAGCATCTTTAGAGCAGCATTTGAGAAAGATCAAGATATCGGGAGTCGAGGACAAATGGATTTGGGAGGTTGGTGATTTTGGGAAATTTTTCAGAAAACAAGTACGATCTTTGATTGAAAAAAGAATTTTATCGCATAACGAGCAAAACTTCAAATGGACAAGGCTACTCCCATTGAAAGTCAATTTGGTATGTTGGAGAGTGCTCATGGATAATATCCCGGTGAACTACAATTTAAGTAAAAGAGGGATCTCGGTCCATCCATCATGCCTGGTATGAGGTTGGTTATCAGAAACACGAGATCATATGTCCATGCAATGTCCTATCGCTCGTACAGTATGGTATGTCATCCGGACTTGGTGTCGTATTCCAGCTTCTAGCACAACCTCTGTTTCTAGCCTACTACAAGGAAAAAAATCTGGCCGATTGGGCAGCATTAAAAAGAAGCAATTAAAGCTGCTGTTTATATTGTTGTCTACTTGATTTGGAAAAGCAGGAACAAAAAGATAGTTGAAAACAAAACCATAAAGCCAGGGGAGATAGTGAAGGAGGTAAAAACTTTGTCTTTTTTATGAATCAAAAATAGGGCATAGATAGAAAACTCTAGTTGGGATCATTGAGCAACTCTCACTTGTAATGTTCTAGTTTTTTTATATGTTGTATATTTCTAGCGAATTGTTAGTTTATTAATAAAATTATTGCTGTTCAAAAAAAAATTTTATTGTTTCTAGTGAGTTTTTTTATTTAATTTTATTTTGTTTATTTAACTTAAGCTTAAAATTATCTTTCTTTTATTTCTTTTTTTATTTAGTTAATTTATTTTCTGGATTTTTTTTTTAAATTTTATCATAGTTAGTTAATTTTTTACCTTTATTTATTTTATTTTTACTTTTTTTATTTATTTTATTAAGTTAATTTCTTGTTTATGAATTTACTTAAAAAAAAGTTTCATACTTTCTTATGCTTATGACTTATCTAAGATTGAATATAAATTTTATTTTAAAACTATGTCGAGTCAGAATATGATTTCATACAATTCTTAATATAACATTGCAAACACATTTATTTATTTATTTATTTATTTATTCATTTTTTGCATTTCAATCTAAATTTTATTTAAAAAATCAATCTGTCGAAAAACATTACATAACCCGTCTATTAAGTATTAAAACAAAAAATTTAACATGTTTTGACTAAGTTGGGATAAGTGGTGTAGGTGTCCTTTAACAGCCTTGTTTGAATTAATTGGGTTGATAATCCTTTCTTGTTTATATAGTCGCATAGGTGGCTTATTCGTATGGAGGTTTCTTGCTAGCTCCCCGCTTGCATATTTTTTATTTTTCAATGTTCAGTTAAATTTATTTCACCTAGTGAGGCGCTAGAGTACAAACATCATCAAGATACATAAAACATTATAAATGATCAATATGATAACTACACCAATTGGACCATTCAAGCAGGTGAGGACCTATGTTGGTGACACCGGAGTACGATGAATTTTGACGAGTATATAGAGATGTATGTGCGGGTTGTTCGAGTGACAACAATGATTTTTTATATGGTGACTCCATATAATTTAGGTTTTCATAAAAATTACAAAGTTAAATTGAAGTAAAAATAAAAATAAAACAAAATATTCACTATAAAATAAAAAGACAACATAAAGTATACACAATCACTTGAACTAACTTCCTCGCTTGCACTTATATGAATAAAATCATTGTTTTCATTAAAAAAAATGGACAATTTCATGTATCTCTCTCCAAACTTACAAAATTACAAATTCCCTCAACTTATGTTTGAAGACCATTGTAAATCATACATTGAAACTTATGCTTTAATAAAATATAAGTTTATAAGGAAATATATGTAATTCTTAAAAAAAGTATTAAAACAAAAACTTACCTTTTTTTGAGAAAATTACATAAATGGTCATTATGATTTAATCAAATTGCATCTTTAGTCCTCAAATTTTAAATTTACAAATATAGTCCAAACTTTACACTTTTATAAAATTTGAGGATTAAATTTACAATGAATATATAAAAGTTTAAACTAATTTTAAATTTACAATGAATATACAATGAAATTTACAATGATTATTTATACAATTTTCTATTTTTTTTATATATTGTTTGAAGAAAAGTAGCATGAAATAATTAGCAATAAATGTGACATAAAATGTGTTTGAATGCATGGACCAAAGCAAAAGCTTGTGATTGGCGCCTCCATCTCCATCTCCACCTCCACATTCCTTGGTCAAACCACAAATCCCGATATCCACACATTCTCTCCTCCCTCATTCCACCATTGTAAATTTGTAACCGTGGTTTGTCTTGTCTTTCCTCCACCACCCGATTACCCGACCCGAACTCCCTCAATTCACACAATAACCCACAAACCCTTCGGCTTTTGCTTTCGTTTTCATCTGATTAGGTCAGATTTCACTTCCACCCACAAACCCTTTTCACAGCTGAGTGATTCATCTTCGTTTACGGGTGATTAGTCAATTCGCTGATGATTTTACGTGTTTTTTTGTCAAAAGTGTGATGAATTTCACGAACCCCTTTTGTTGCTCGTATGTCTTTGTTTCCTCTGTTTTTCTTGCTTCAGGTCGAATTCATCGGTCATGATTAAATGGGACGGTTTTTCTTCACAATTTCGGATTACCCATTTCGATTTTACTGCTATGGATCCGGTTCTTGAGGTTTTATACCCGAAATTGATACTTTTTGTGTTGGGATTTTGGTCTTCTGTCTCCACTTGTATACTTCATCTGCTTCGTTATTTCATGAGGTTATTTAAATTATTAACTTTACCTTTCTGTTGCATGATAAAAACTTGATTTTTATCTTTTTTTATTTTTGGTTTTGTTACTCAGATTGACAAGAAAGGGTGGTTCTTCAAAGGGGATATCTAGTGATTTGCAGGTTTCATTAACAGAAGCCATGGAAGAAAAACAAGAATTTTTAGAGTTTTCAAGTGAAGAAGATGACAGGGTTGATGAGAAAGAAGATGAAAATGAGACCCATGAGTTTTCTTTTACCTTTAAGTTTCCAACTTTTGAGGAGTTCAATAAAAACCCAAAAAAGTTCTCTCAGTTGCTTGATTTCACTGAACATACTGATTCATCTGAGGTTTCAGTGGAAGATGGTGAAGTTGATACGAATTTGAATGGTGGGTTCATGTGGAATGAGTGTAGGGGCTTTGAATTGGAAAGGTATGCTTTTTAAATCCATTAGAATAACTGGTTATTGATTCTTTTGTCATTCTTTTTGTTGAACAAAAGTTGGCTTTCCATGTAGGTCTGTTCATGTGTCAGATGATGATCAGAGGGAAGATGGTTTTGAAGATCAAGAATGTGTTGTTGAAGAATTGATGGTTGATGGTTCAAATTTGAAGAATATTGAGGAAGTTGAGGAGAAAGAAGAAATTTATACTTGTAGTGAAGAAAATTTGCAGAAGAATGATGTTGAATTTGTTTATATATCCTCCCATCCGAGTATGGATTCAAGTGGTTCGTGTAATCTTGATTCACCAACGAGTGATGTGTCGGATGAGAATAACATTACAAAAATGCAGGAAGAAGAAGAAGAATATGATGCTTTTGGTGAAGAGAAATTGCAAGAAGTTCATAATGAAAGTGTTTGTTCATCACCTGATTCAAACACAGATTCATATGGATCAGATGATCTTCATTCACCAACATTTGATATACACCCTGAAGATGGATTCTTGTCAGATGCAGATTTTGTAGTAGAGTTTGATGAAAAAGAACAGAACAAGTGGACACAATCCAACTTCTTATCCGAGAATGATTTCGGTGCAAAATCAGGGAATGGGAATGGGAAGAATTTGTCAGGTGATGCAACAAACAAGTTGGAATCTTTGTGGGAACATCAGGAATTGATTGAGCAGTTACAGATGGAGATCAAGAAGGTAAAAGCCATTGGACTACCGACAATTTTTGAAGAATCAGAATCGCCTTCAAAGATCATGGAGGAATTGAGGCCTTGGAAAATTGAGGAGGTTTACCAAAATGGAGGGAAGATTGGTGAAGTTCACAAGATTTACAAGAGTTATAGAGAAAGGATGCGCAAATTCGACATTTTCAATTACCAGAAAATGTATACCATAGGTACATAAATCCATCTTTTTCTTCTCTATCACACCACTACTTTCTAATTTAGTCTGCCTTAGACATTATCATGCAACTCGATAATGTCTGAGGCACACTAGTATTCATTCATGCTTAGATGTATGGATATGCATTTTAAATTTGATTATTACAACTTGATGATTCAGAATCATAAAATCATTTACTTAAAGTTAGTGATAGTTGGATACTTTAATCTTTTATCTCAAATATCAGGTGTTTGCATCCAACTGCTTAAGTGAATATTCAAATCTGATTCTTTAGAACCCAAATGATTGTAGTATCACAATCATAAACTTGATTTTGCTAAACACTTTAAACCAATTGCTACAACTCAATTTTTAAACTGATTACTGCAATCTTAATGTTAATGAGAAGTCAAGTGAACTGAATTTTCTTTAAATTGAAGTTTTAGTTCTCATGTTTGCATAATTAGGTACAAGGAGGCATGTATTTGACTCATTTTCATTTTTAATCAAGAATTGTAATACAACAAACAAGTAATTGACAGATTAACATGCGTGTTAGCAACGCGTTATGTGTTGCAGCTTATCTTTCATGATAAGTAAGCGAAAATGAAATTCGAAAGGGGAAGGGAAAGGGGCCCATTTTATCTGGTTAGGTGGGGTTCAAGAGAAACACAAAAACTATGAAACTTTTCAGGTTGCAGGTTAAAGAGTGATGACTTGTGAAATGGAAAAAAGGTATCTTTTTGTGTTGTGGGGGGACAAGAGGAGGGTTTTGGGTCCTTTTCCATCATAATATGATGTACATAACTTTGGGTGATCTACTTTATGGAAATAGAAGAATCAAATGGTATAGAAAATTGTTCCACAGAAAAAAGATTAAAGAGATTTAGTAAAAAAATTATATAAATTTGTTATTTTATTCAAAGATCTCAGTTTTCATAGATCAGAACCCTCTAATGAATTCATAAAAAGCATGTTCCACCAATTTGGTTAATGGGGTGGGGGACAAAGACTGTACACAATCAAAAGCCCTTAACATGTTCTTGCAATCCTAATGGATTTGCACTCATAGAGGGATGTTGTTACCTCTTTCTTGAAATTATATTATTTGATTATTTCAACGAGACCAGAATCATGTTATTCTCTGCTAATTTTGACCCATTTTATGTTTTCTTGTGAATGTTAATAATAACTAAAATTCTTACCAACAAAATAATCCAACCACCACACAAAATTTTTCTTAATCCTTCTAAACACCATCTAAGGAGGCTTTCGGGATGTGCGCTTTAACTAGTTAATATAATTTGAAGTCGCGATTAACAATTTGAGTGTTTGTTAAAACTGGTTTTGATTGTGATTTTTTTTATTTTTTGGGTCATACCCGAACCCTATGTAAAACGGGAGCTAAGTCAAGCCCCCAGTGTACCCTTTATAAATCTTAATTTTCTTTTAGGTCTTGTTATGATTATTGTTATCATAATAAAAGGATTCCTTTTATGTCTTGTTATTGTCAATCTAGCAACTTTTGAGTATTATAATTGTTTCTTTAATGCCACTCATTACAGATCCCACAAAATCTTGTCTGGTACCCATATTAGTGTTTATGTTGAGAGACAGTTTACCTAAGTGAACTTCAGTCATGTTTTTATTTAGTGTGGATAAATCTGTGACAACCACCGAAAATGACCACCTATTCACAGTAAAAATTAGAAGTAAAAAAAAAAAATTTTGGGTTTTTACCAGGTTGTTCATGGTCTAATTTGGTCGTTTTGACGAAAGTTTTGAGTTGAACCACTAACTATGGTTTCACAAAATGACCAACCAAACTGGCCAGGTTGGTTGGGTCGGCCGAACCGGCCTATACCGTTCAGTTTGGCGGTTTGAACCGATTTTCTGAGTTTATCATATTCATTTGTTTGTATTAACTTTTCAAAGATGAAAAATATTATTCACGAATATTATACATATGTATATATGCATATTCCAACCTACTAAAAAAACCATCAATATCGGTGTTTTGGTTTTTTAATCCGTATATTGAACCTGAACCTCCGAACCTGCCGCTTTTCTTTGGTTTGTGCAGTTAGATCGTTTAACCGCTCATGAACACCTCTAGTTTTACTGTCCGTTTAAGCAAATTATAGCCATTTGTAGCTGCAGTAACCATTTTTTAGTGTTTGGTAAATTTATTATTAAAATTAAGAATCTTCTAATTATTCAGTGTCAAAATTATCAGATTTGGATTATCTTATAACAAGTTATTATAAGAAAACTGATTTATTGAGATAACTGTTAACCTCCCCACTATCTTTGGCTTTAAGCAACTTATTATCCGTATCATCAAATCACCATAATTACTATGAAAACACACATCTAAACAACCCTCTAATATCTTCTGTTTGACTTTAAGAAGTCAGTCATATTCGTTACATACCAAAGCAACCTGAGATAGTCAAAACGAACACAATTAGTTTTTGGGTGATTAAAAAAGCTTAAAATTTGATCTTTCCACTTGTAATATACAGGTTTCTTACAGTTAAAAGATCCCCCTCAATCATCTTCAAGCTCAAGATCCTCAGTTTCTGAGATCACAACACTTTTTGACCAAAGTTTCATGACCAACAAAGGCAAGAAGCATGAAAATGACCCAACAATGAAGTTCATCAAAGAACTAGAAAGTGATTTGGAAGTTGTGTATGTTGGTCATATGTGTTTGTCATGGGAGATCCTGCACTGGCAATACGAAAAGGCGTTGGACATATGGGAATCGGACACACATATGGTTCGAAGATTTAATGATATTGCAGGTGAGTTTCAGCAGTTTCAAGTGTTGATGCAAAGATTCATGGAGGATGAACCTTTTCAAGGTCCAAGAATCCAGAGTTATGTCAAGAGTCGATGTGTTTTTCGTAATCTGCTACAAGTTCCCATGATTAGAGGTGAGGATGTAACCAGTTAATAACTTTTGGAATTCGGGATATTATTTAATTTATGTTTGAATGATTTGCAGATGATCATTTGAAGAACAAGAAGGCCAGAAGTGAAGTTGTATATGATATCACAAGTGACACGCTAGTTGAGATTTTAGAAGAATCAATACGCATATTTTGGCGATTTGTTCGTGCTGATAAGTATAAGAGGCAAACGCCCGTGGAATTCCAGAGACCAGAGGACTCACAGCTCTTCATGGAGCTTCAAAAAGATTTACACAAGGTTAGTTCATCAAGATTTCCACACCAAATAATAAGCATACCCTTAATTATATATTTATCTGTGTCAAAGAGTACACACTATGTAACAGAAACATGACCCCGGAAACACATTTATCTATACAATTTCAAACATGTTAGCAGGTTATAAATGAGTTGTAATCAAGTTGTAACAAATATGAAGGGTTGACCCTTACAAATTCTAATTTTTTAAACAGTTAAAGCTTTGACATATTATTTAAAAGGCTAAGTAGGTTGACCGAAAACCTGAACACGACTTGTTTATTAAATGGGCTAAAAATGGCAACCTGATTATTTTTCATGCCGTGCCAAAAATTTCTACCCCTAGGAACGTTTTATGTCTAATCGTAAAGATTTCCTCTAGTGAGCGCACGTGCTCATATGAAATACGAATTTAGAACTAAGAAATTTGGAATCTTGGTGAGATTTTATCGCGTGTTTGATGAATATGCAGAAGGAAAAGAAGCTGAAAGAACAACTGAGAAGTGGGAATTCAATACTAAAGAAATTGAGGTGCAGAGTAGATGAGACAGAAGATCCAGTACTTTACTTCTTTTGTCAAGTGGATTTGAAACTAGTGTCAAGGGTGCTGCAAATGTCTAGATTAACTAGTGACCAACTAATCTGGTGTCATAATAAACTAAGTAAAGTTCGTTTTGTCAACACCAAGATTCATGTGGAGCCCTCATTTTTGCTCTTTCCTTGCTAACTTTAGGTCTAATGTTGTTGCCACATTTTGTGGTGTGTTATGTTCTTTTGACATATTTAGGCAATGTTTTCAGCAGCATTAATGTTGTCATTTGGTACTTTCTGTTGGGTTTGGGTTAATCGTGGTTGTTGTAATCACATTTGTACACTGAAAGACACCGGGCTGCGCTTAACCAAACATGTGTTAGTTGTGTATTTGTACTTTTGGTGTCTATGTTTGGGCCAAACTTGAATTGGGCTTGTGTAAAGTTATCCGGATCAAATTTGATTTTAACTTAAAAGAATCAAGCCTAGTCAACGCCGCCTAAATCACTATTTTCAACACCACCAACACAGCTACTGCTACGTCCATCCGCACTATCGTACCACTATGGTCACCAACCCTGAGAGCACCACCACTACCGCAACAACCTCCACCACCACCATCACCCTACCACCACCATCGCCACTAACCGCCATAAAAATAAATATAGCGGGCAGATTCTTTATTCTACTTTTTTTTTTAAACTAATGAACGACAAATTTCAATCAAGTCATTTTGGTCCGAACTGTTTTTGACCCAAACCAAAATGACACTTTTTAAAGCAGCCTTTTTTGACCCAAACTCATTTTCATCAATTCGATCTGTCACCCAACCCGACCCGCCTTAATGATATCCAAACCTACCACCAAGAATAAGCGGTACGTTTATGAGACATGATGCAAGAAAGCAGACTAATGTGGTCAAAAAGATATCTACTAGTTGTTCTAAACTTACTATTCTTAGCAACCCTAGACCAAAATGATCAAGTGCTGGTGTTCAAACATACACTTGTCATACAACCTTTGTTACGTGCCCAAAAACACCTTACACATCACTTCCAATGTCACCATCATCACCGATCACCAATCACACTATAAATAACCCACAAACAACACCACCCTCATCAACAACACCACAAACAACAACAACAACAACAATAATAATCAAATCGAGATGAAAGGATCAATGGGTGCAGCCATGTTAGCAGTGATGGTGATGGCTCTAGTGATGGTGCACCCAAGTGAAGCCATCACTTGTGGCGACCTTAGTGGCATGCTCCAGCCATGCATAGGCTACCTAAGAGCAGGCGGTTCGCCCCCCAAGGCCTGTTGCGATGGAGCCAAGAGGCTTCAAGGTGCCACCAAAAGCCAGGCCGACAGGCGAACCGCCTGCAACTGCGCTAAGGCCGCCGCGGCTCAGCTAAAGGTCCGGCAGGACGCTGCCAATAGCCTCCCCGGAAAGTGTGGTATCTCCACCACCATTCCGATCAACCCCAACGTCAACTGTAACACGTGAGTACAACACTACAATACTACTTAATTAATTGTTTGGTTGAATTGATTTAAAAGTTAAATTTTTTTAATTAGTGATATTGATTAATGTGTGTTGTTTGATTAATCATGTTGCAGCATTCCTTGAGGTGGAAGGATGAGTTGCCGGAGATAATAAATAATGATAGAAGGTGGTGTGTCGTCGCCGGAATAAATAAATGTGTTTTTTTATATATATGTTATATATATAGAGTTTGGTGTTATATGTACTATATATGGTTTGGCATATGAATAGAATAAATTGTGGGTTTTTGATTTACATAATTCAACTGTCTTCATTAAAGTTTGTTGCCTTTCCTGGTTAAAAATGGTTATTTGCACCAAAATACCTAATAAAATTAAATAAATTATTATATGTATACACACACACTATAAACAAAGATAAAGGTATGTTGCAATTTTTGATGGATTTTAAATTATGATATATATCAAGAAGAAGAACATGAGGGTTATGAAACCGTTTACTTGTTTATTCAAAGCACACGAATAAAGTGATACACGGATCGACCCTCTATTTAAACTAATTAACTAGAAATTAATTAAAAAATAGACATACCAAATAAAATAATAAAAAAAATACAAATATAATCATAAATCACAACCACTAGCATAGTCTAGTAATAAAAGTGTATGTCTCACATTATCGAGGTGGTGAGATCAAGCATTACTTGAGGTATATGAAATGGATTTAATTTGAAGTAAAGTAAGAGTAGATTAGAATCGTTAAAAAAATAAATAAATAAATAAATAAAAGCTGATCAAAATTCTAATTAAACAACTCGAAGGTCTTTCTTTTTTTCGAACTCAGAGTTGACACCGACAATTTTATGTAGTTTCGTAGTGTTAAACTCACATATTACTCAGCATGCTTTTTATGTTAAAACTTAAATTCACAACGACTTGGTTTATAACTTTTAATCAAAGATGCGTTGAGTTATATTTGATGTTATATAACAATTAAAAAACTATCGTACCTAAAATAAGACTATTTTAAAGTGATGCTACTAATCAAAAGGTTTAAAGAAATATAGGCTACCAGTTTGTCAAACAAAGATAAGTTCTGTAGGTTTTCAACGAAATTATGTCACTAGCTTTAGCTATTTTCGAAGAAATATCGGCTATAATTTTATATCGTATATTATGAAAAATTTACAGACTTAGTAACCAAAATTTATATATCACTAAATTCTTTTTGAAACAAGCCGAGCCCGAGTCAAGGTTGGCTTGACTCGTGACTCACTCGTTAGTTGACTTGTTGGCTCGCTCGTGGGCTACCTCATTGACTTATTTAAATTTAAACGTAAATTATGATTTATATAAATCGTAAACCAAAATTACTGTATATTATTTAAATAAACCATAACATATGATTATTTTAACATTTTTTAATAAAAAATAAAAATATAAAAACATAGAATATGATCATCCTTAATACTAATCTTGTGTCACTGTTTTAACTAGTTAAGACAAACAATTATAAAAATATTATCTTTTGTTTTTTATATATCTAAATATGTGTAAAAGTTAACAAAATTATTTTTTTTCTAAAAGAAACAAATTGGCTCGGCTCGACGGCTCAGCTCGGCTTGTTTGTAAAAGAGTCAAGTCTGAGCTCATAATTTGAGCTTGTTAAGATACACAAGTCAGCTTAGCTTGGCTTGATTTTTAAATGAGGTGAGCCAATTATAAACATCAATTTTGAATGATTTTAAGGTTACGACAAGATGTTAAAAAAGAGTGTCATGGCATTACAAAAAGACACATCAGCAATCTTTAACTCTCAACATGTAATAGTTAGATGACTTTACGAAAAAATAAAATTGTGCTAATTTTAAAGAAACGTATAGGAACGGGATTACTGTTCTACTAAATATTCCTTTATTGATTTTAAAAACCAAGGTATACACATTCTCTAGATAGAACATTTTGTTAAAAACCACATATATATTAATAATCATGAAAACCAGATAAAACGTGTAAATAACGCTTAAACAAAAATAATAAAATTAAAAGAATATGGTTTATTTCTATCATCACATTATTCATTTGATCTATCATCTATCTTCACAGTTCCTTTGAAAAGATTATTAAAATATGCATATAAGCACATACATATGCATAAATGCATTTAGAAAAAAGACTATATATATCATATTTTTGAAATTTTAAAATTATATGTATAACAGTCAATTTCTATAATAGATAGTTTAAGGTTAAAACGTCTCTTCTTATTTGTTAATAGAACATGCCCCTCACTCTTTAAAGAGAACAATTTGAGAATCTAACACATTCTTATTTTTAAAACATGCATGAGGTGTTTAAAATACTTCCTAATGAAGTTGTCACTTTGTGCTTTTTAATATTCTTAACTAGTTTTAGTAATCCCGTGTATTATACGGATTTAACAAATAAAATATTAAATATAATAAAACTTAATTAAGTATAAAATGATATTTTAAGATAAAATATTATTGAAATTACACATGAGTAATAAATATATGTAATAAAAAAATTATATCAACTTTTTAAACTTTTGTTTTAAAACTTTTTTCCAAAAAAAATAAACATTTTATTTCAAAACAAATTGTATTCAAAAATATATTTTTAAAATTTTTCTTATTATAATATTCAATTTTAATTATTTTTGGTTTATAAAAAATTACTTTTTAAAAACACTAATTTTAAATAAGTTTTGATATTTTATAAAATTTCTTATTTTATAATTTTTTTTTAGAAATAACATCAAGAAAAAGTTTTTTTCTTAATTTATAAAAAACTATTTTTATTTTAAAAAGAGTTAAATAATATTATTGATAATTAAGTTAATTATTTAATAGAAGAGAGAAACGCAAAAATTTTGGTGAGATGAAATATGATGCTGACACGTGTCATCATAAGTTACTCTTTTATTAGAATAAAAATATTATTTACCTTTCAAAATTTGCTTAAAAACAGAAAATAAGCGTATCTTTTTAAAAAGATCACCTGTTATTCACAAGCCATCCACAATCGGACCATGAATCGAACTTTGACCACCTTTTCCAAAGTTGATTAAAGTTACTACTTGTGCAATCATTTAACCTACAATCTAATTAACATTGTTGAAAACCAAAACTTATAGATTTCTTAAACATTAATTGAGTGATCTTATTAGTTCAAGATCAAAGATAGCAAAAGATGTGGGCTAGTGTGATTTATTTAATTATTCAAACTCTCATTAAGGTGGTGATCTCTATCAAATTAAAAGATGTAAGATAAGTCTTAGTAGAAAACCAAAGAGTGAACACTAGCCGCTATACATTTTGTGTTCATGGATGGTCCCTCTTATTATAACCTTTTACTTGTTTTACAAACTATAAGCCTTTCAACCAACAAGTCAAAATATCTTCTTAATAAGAAAAGATTTTTTTTAACCACAAAAAAGGTAGCCACTTAATTAAAAATAAGCTCATTCATCCCTGCTCGTTACAAAAGGTATGACTTGTTACTTGAAGATCGTAATCACTATTTGACCATATAATATTATTGTTGTAGATTTTCTTGTTATATAAATGTTGTATCTATCCCTCAAATAGTTATGTATACTTTGTATTATATTAGTCTTATCAATACTTTGTATTATATAGTCTTATCATCCCGTTTTTCATTCATGGTATCAGAGGGATATCAGAGCCATTTGTGACAAACTTTTCAGTTATTCTTTCAGTTGCCAGGAAAAAAAAATAGAGTTGTTTACCTGGGTGTGATCCGTTGTGTCATGGCACCCATGAATCGTCACATGGGCGTCACGAGTCAGACCTACTTAACCCATAAAGTTAGACTTTTAGGTCATATTTAGATAGTACTTAACAATGAGACAACAAATTGGCTTCCTTGTTCGGTCTGTATTGATTCTTGATTGATTATGTAACAAGATGATTCTAAATTAACACTAGAACTAGAAAGGGACGGTAAATTGGTAAAGCAAAGAATAGCTTTCTACTGTATTACTTTGCAGGTTCAAGATCAAAATGTGAAACATGAATTACTGTTAACATGTAAGAAGTTGAATATAGATTTGCTTACCGGAGTAGAAAATAAGGATCAAAACCATCCCAGACCGCCACATTGCCGCCTGCAGGCTCACCTGCTGATTCCTCGTGTAGTCTCACCACTGATGAAAACAAGTTATGAATCAGCGGGTTACCAAGAAACGGTTTAATGGCATCTCCAAGATCGGATATTTCGGTCACCAAGGAACCACTGGTTATTGATCTTCCTTTAAGAATGCACCTAGTGATGGTGTAAACACCAAGAAGATTTGAATAAACGGGCAAAAAAGCATCTTTATGGTTACCCAAACCACCAACCCAGTCAACTTTTTTCTTGCTACCATGGTCCGCGGCAAACGACATCAACCGTAGGAAGAATCTCTTTCGCCATTCGTGTAGGAATATCAAGCCACCATTTTCATCCTTAGCTAAAGATTCTGATATTGGAATATTTTCAAGATGGAAGCAACAAATTTGGCAAAGAAGTAACTTTTCTTCGTGATGATTATCGATCTCCTTATCAAAAACCCGTCTCACAAGATCTCCACTTGACCCACCACTGTTTGATGCACTTAATATCCAATTAGAAAGATAATCAAAATAGTTAATCCAATGACCAAATATCAAAGATAAATGCTGGAAACTTGATATTATCACTTTGTCCACTTGGCTTGGAATTACTCCATAAGTTTCTGAAGTAAAACACTTTTGAACATCAACTGCAAGCTTGCTTCTAAGAGAAACATCCTCATCTTCTAGAAGTTTTATGCATGTAGACCACATATCTAGTGTTCTAGAAGCATACATGTCAATGTTGCTTAATGAATTAGCTGATGGGGTTGTATTACCGCTCACATGTTGACCGATAAAGTCAACTGTTTGAAGTAAACCAGATGCAACTACTGACTCGGCAGCTGCTCTGCGTATGTTAACTGGCTCTGATGCACTGGCATGTTGTTTCACTAGGTCAACATAGTAACTGATGCAGCCATACACTTTGCTATTTACTTGATCGGATTGGCTTGTGAACATAATAGCAAACTGCTTGACACAAACTGCCATGCAGCATAAAAGAACTTCCAATGTTTTCACATGTCGTGTGCGCTTATATAAGGAGACCAATTTATCCCAGAAAATAAATAAAGAATCAGAATCTATGTTACCAACGAAGCTAAGTTCCATGTGGTGTTCGTTGCTGCTTAATTTCTGAAAATTAAGCAGATTCCAAGTGAAAATAATTTTTAAGATTAAGCAAATGCATCTGTGATTCTTTTCTTGAGATAAAAGATTCTCCATCTTTGTATGAAGATAAAGATTAATCCACTTTATCAAACCGCTCTTAGTCTCTTGATCTTGTATATGAGCATTCAATTCTGCAGATTTAAGAAACAAAAGAAGCCATTTAAATGTTGCGATACGAACCTCATATGATGCATCTGACATGCATCGTATCAGCATTTCCTGGAATCCGGTAAAATGGTTGCTTGTTTCAGGTACATGGAATAAATTTGAAGAGGGATTGTGTTTCCCTGACATAGAGGTAAAGGTGTCATCTTTATCGATGATTTTTGATGTTTGAAAAACACAATTAAAATATGAAGTTGCCGCCTGTTTTCGACATTCTGCTATTGTTGGATCATAATAAGGTAACCCACTAAAAGCTTCTGAATCTAAGCATTTTGAAGATAACTCCCAAAGGAGGTTATAAATGGCATCAAAACTCTTGCTTGCGTGGCATGTTCTTGAAATATTGAGCATAATATCAAGCACCCTCAAGAAACTGGTGTTGAGTGTTGGACACGGGCACAAATTCGGATTTCCTATCCAAGACCGTGTAACAAGTATTTGGATCAAATCGTCTAGAATCTGGTCTTTCTTTGAGAAATCTGTTAAGTTTCTACAATTGGTATCTAGAAGAGAGATTAACTGTAATAGTAAACCATGAATCATATTTGAAGAAGTTAAGTTTGTTCCAGAAGGCAATTCAGTGGCAATGTTTATAAGGACGACTTGAAGTTTTTCATTGGATATTAGGCCCATTAAAGCTCGTGAAGCAAGAACACGAACCCGAAGGTTACTTTGTGTTGAACACTTTCTGACAAATGGCATGAATATAAATGGATCCAATAAGTCTCCAGTTTCACTTGTGATTGTTGAAGGCTTGAGCCTTGACAAGAGCATTAACATGGGACACAAGCTTGGGTGCACCGCCTTGGCTAGGTTTGACCCCACATGTTCTGTCGATCCGTTTGTAAGCAACTCTGTCGCGATTTTCAGTTCACCATACAAGAACGGATGCAATGATGGGTACCTTCAAAAGAAAACAGTTAAAATTTTCCTACAATACGAGTTGTATTTAATCATAAACGGGTCAACTAAAAGACAGCTAGAAGGGGAATTGGTCAAAAGGATGAAAGACGCCCAACTCAAAAGAACAATCATTAAAGAGATTCAGATCATTATAGTAATAATGTTGTTTTATGATCATAATCAACCCATTAATTAATTTAAAAAATAAAAGAAAAAAAATGTTTGCCTTCACGGGTAAATCTAATCCATCTCGGCACATTTTGACCCACTCTAAAAATTGTGGTTTAACCGACCCATTATCCCACATTCCCACTGCACGACACACTCATGGAGAAAAAAGTATGTGCGAGCCAACCCAACCCAGCCCAGCTTGACCACACTAAAAAATGACATGATTCAATCAAAACCCGTTTGTGACCCGTGACACCAATCATCCAGCCCCCCTATCGTTACGTCTCCGTTCTTAATAATTGTAAATGAGAAGTGCAAGTTTAAGATACCTATGGAAAAATTCAAGACCAGTCAACGCACGTCTGGCAGATTCTCGTTTCTGTACATTAAGGAATCCTATCATTCGACGAACCAACGCTGTGTAAGCAAGACATGCACTGTTTCTAACTTCCCAATATGATGAAGAAAAAGAGCGTATAGCAATAATCATAGCCTCAGCAGCAAAACCAGAAGTATCCGTTGCAAGATTTGTATCATTAAATGCTACTCGAAGGACATTAAATGCATGCACCGTTGGAATAACACCTTCATCTCGAATCTTTGAATTCACTTTAACATTACCATTCATTTCTGTTCCGTTTCTTGAAGGAGTTGCTTTTGTCTCATTTTGATGCATCATGGATTTGTTGGCTAAGTCTATTAGCCACCGTAGGGCCCGCGGGAGAAGTCTTTTTGGTGTGCCTTCTGGTTCTGAAAGAAAAAAGGCAATAAATGCAGCAGGAATGCCCGCACTTCTTCTTAACAAGTCATCAACTGTTTGTTCTTTAGCCACTGTTCTCTCCATAAGCTGTTCCATCCAAGATTCAGGTAACTTGCTAAGTCTGATTAAAAAGGAACAGAGCTAGCAGTGTAAGTACTTAATTTTCTAAATAGCTTATACTATGGGCAATAGTTTTCCAACTGCCTGTAAAGCATACCTTGGATTGTCTGAGCAAAGTAACCGATTGCATAGAGCAGTAAACCCTGCCCTAGTCTTATCAATTGCACCATTATGTTTCATTTTCATGAGGACTTCAAGGAAGTGGATCCCAATAGTCTCTAGTTGTTTGAAGTCGAGAACAACATTATCGTTCATGTTTGGATCACCATGTGGGTCAGATAACGGACCACATTCCCTTGAGATGTCTGATGTTGGCAATGGAACTTTCCTTATTATGGTTCCAAGAAGAAGACTTACCTAAGATGACAGAACAAAGAGTTTAAAAATTAAAAGAAGGGTTTGGATTTGAAAGTGGTTATGTGAGATTTTTATAATTAAAATCAGATAATTAATTTTGTTGCTTAGACATGCTTGTGCTGTTTGAATTTCTCATGGTTAGCAAAAATTATGATTGTTTAAGGAATGAGAGATAACTAAGGGTATGTTAAGAGATTATAAATAATTCCACTCGACCCTTTGGTGTTCAGTTTTATTTTAGCTAGTATCAAACTAACTATTCAAAAACGATTAACTAACTCTAAATAATCAAATAGCTGCTCCCCCCATGGCCCCATCCAAAAAATATTGTCCACAGATCTACTTTGATCTGTCTTAAAATAACTGGCCACTTTTAAAATTGAACAATTTTAATTTAGCAGTTTGTCCCATTTTATCCTTATCACTAAATCTAGTAAGTTTTCCAAATTCCAAGTCAATTGACATCTTAATTTGCATTATGGATAAAATATTGTTAGATTGGCATCTTACTAGTTACGACCTACATTGATTGTAGTATTGTATGTTTCTAAACTGTTTATTTTTGTTTTGTTTGTGGACTGTTATTTTGGGACAGAGGATTATATGAAAAGTGGGTGTTACACAAACAATTCAAATTAATTAAATGACCACTAGTGAACAACACGTCTCAAACACTCAATAATCATGTGTCAAGAATATACGATTAAAGTCAAATACATATACAGAAAACATAGCAAGTACCTCTTTCATTGCAAGCCAGCAACCAACCATAATAACCTGATCAGACGGACCAACATCCTGCACTGATTTTGAACATGTTTCTATTTCTGATGAAGGTACAGGGATATCCTCATCAGCACTAGCTTCCCATATGTAGGAAGAATCATTCATAAGATCCTCCACATCCTCAGGTAAATGCCAAGCATCAGCCGCAACCACAGAAAGTGCCATTACAGTTATTCTCATGACTAATTCAAGTAGTTTCTCAAGTGCATGCTTCATACCATATATATTACTCACCACTATACTAGAATTCCAATCTAGTTCTTCAAAAGTATAACGAAGAGTAAGCAACACACCGTGAACAAAGCTGTTCCTGCACGCATCTGAAAGATCTTTTTCTCCCACTTCAACAGAAGCATGCAGCCAATCAATAAGTGATGCTACATAAACTACAACAGGAGAATCCAATGTCAGTTCATGTAAACAAGAAACATAATTACTTGAGGTTTTGACAACCCAGCCAAGTTCCAAAACATATTTCCTAAAAATGAGCCGCATTGTTAATGCTCCAGCATCACTTTCTCTAACACGAGGACTACAAACTAATTGCTTAGCCCAAATGATTACTTCTTTGACCATGTCCGTGGTCAAAATTCCAGGAAGTGGGGTCGGGAAATGAAGCAGTATGTGAAAAGAGTTCTCTCTAAGCCGATCCCAGCTGTCAACAATCGAACTTACAAGCAATAAAGTTGCTTCAGGTGATATAAGCCCTGAATCATATGGAGTGATTAACATAAGTTCAGAAGTAGAATCTTGAACAATCGGCCAGGTATTGTTCATTACTAATATGAGATCCATTGCCATTATTTTCCTTTCATATGGAGCCGAAGGGTAGCATGAGAAAAACAAAAAGCTACTCAACCACTTCATAAAACAAAAAAGATCATCTGCTCGTTTAAAACTAACATCCTCTGTTTCTTTAAAAAGTATTCCACCATTATTAAACACAGGAGGATGCCAGATTTTTTGCTTTATTTGTCTCTCTAAAGCAGTCCGAACTCGAGAAAAGAATTTTCTAAACAAACTGGTCAACTTCATTTGAAAAGAAGTTGAAGAGCACCTGATGTTTAAAGGCATTGCTTCTTTCATCATACTTAGCTCTAAAGAAGATGGTAAACTGGCTGTTTTAGGGTTTAGAAATAACGACTCTATTGCATCTGTGCGAAGTGACTCATCCACATGAGTCAACGCTAACATGAGCCACTTAACAAGAACTTTTACTTTTATACCCTTTACAGAAAGAAGAGCATAATCACCATTCTCAAACCTATCAACATCACCTTCAATTAAAGCAAGAGAACGAGAAACTTTAAGCAGTGAAACTAAAACTGCCACCTTCTGTTCAACTTTGAGATTCATATTTGTACCATAAACATCTAGAGAAGAATTTAAAGTATTTTCTTCAACAGGACCAATGGAGATAAAAGCAAGCATTGGAAATATACTGTCAACATCAACCTCAAGAATCACTGGAAATGCATATGTGTTCAAATTCGACCTTAATTTTGAATTTCCAGAAGCAAGTCCGTACATAAATGGAGGCAAGCAAACATTTCTATAATTTATATACCCAATTTCCACACCATCACTACTCCAAAACTCATCACGCAAACATTCAAGAAAACATTTCAAGAAAGTTGTGGCAGCACAGCATACATCATCATCGATGTATGCCCCTGCTGTCTCAAACATCAAATCAGGCTTCATATCTAAAATCGTTTTTGCTCCAAGTCTTTTTGTAAGTGAAGCTAATGGGACGTATCTACCCTTGCAACGTGCACCCATACGAAGAAGAGAACATGCAATCTTTCTTAAGAACAACTGCATTCTTTCTTTACCATCTGTAGAAGGAAGACTAGATTGTATATCTAAAAAGATATCAAAAATCAAATGTACTTGTTTCACAGTTTGACTTAACGGGTCCTCCAGGTTACTCCATATAATCCTCAAAATCCTCCCACCTATATCCTCTGAAATGAGATCACAATCATTGTTGCAACTAGTTTGTATCAATGTTTTTATCTGTTGCAGACAAATCTGCATCACAGTCAACGCATGAAAATTGAAGTGACTATCTGTGGGATTCTCACAATATCTACATAACTCAGGCAAAATTCCATCATACAGTATTGTTTGAGCAGATACTTCACTCTCCTCACAACCACATACAAAAGGAGTATTAAGCAATGTTCTAGGAACCGAAGTAAGAATTCCTCTAACCAAACACAGCCTAGTGAGCACAGAAAACTCTCGAATTTCCGAAAACAGATCCCCTTTATACGGAATCTTCATAACCACATCTTGAAATGTGTTACTGTAACTCAAACTATGACGAAATACACCTTCCATTAAAGCCAATCCAAGCTCTTCAGGACAGAGGCACACTTGCAGTGCTGCACAGAAGCTCACACCTGCAGCCACAAAACAATCTCTAGAAAACGCCTCAGACTTCAAAACGCTCATAACGGTGGTCAGAATCATCTCCATGATATTCAAATCACGCGATCCATCCAAACCGCCGAACTTCAAAGGACAACGCTGCAGCAAGTAATAGATGCAAGACAAAGCCTCTTGGCATTGCTCCATCACCACTGGAGACGGTCTACACCAGTCATTAGTCTCCAAAACCACACTATCCAAACCAGAAACTACATCTAACGCCATCAAAACAGCACAATCCTCCACCACTTCCACCAAATACCCTAATTTCGGAGAACTCATCATCGACAAACCAACACGCGACACACAAAACCTCTTCCTCTTGTTATCATTCGCACTCACATCCGCATACTCTTCACATATCGATCTAAAACAACCACCAATAACCGACTGATAATCCCTCGTCTTCGCTAGAACCGAAACCAGAGTCCGATGCAACGGAACTGAATTCTCAAAAAACAGAATCTCCAAATAGAATCTCGACGCTCGAGCAACAACGGTTTCGTCACCGCTTTTAATCACCTCGGTGAAAGCGGCAGCAACCTTCTTGGCGTGATTCAGTTGTGTGTAAGTTGAAGTGAGAGAAACAAGTTGGTTGAGTAGCGAGTACAACTCACCAGCGGATGAAGGTTGAGATGCAGAGAGATTGATGAAGTGTTGTAGAGCTTGTTTGTAGTACTGAGGGAAGACGATAGCGCTGTAAGTGTACCGGTGGCGATGCTGTAAAGCTCGCCATTTGGCGGACATGATTGGATCGGTTGAGGTTCAAGTGTTGAGGTGAAAGGAGGATTGTGAGTGTGGAAGTTCAGGTGGTAAGAGGCTGATAGGTCGTCGACTATATATCTCACGGCGGCGACGGTGGAAAAGACGCGGCGTTGTTTTTGCGAAGAAGAATACGTCGGGGGTTTTCGGGATTTTAGGGTGGTTTTTGCAAAATATGGGTTTTGTTTTTGTTTTCCAGAAACAAGTAAAACTTTTGTGATCTTTTTGGTTTACAAAATGTTTTACGAAATAATTTACCTTATTATTAATTTACAACGGATTGAACAGTTATTTTATTAGTTTAATATTAAGAGTTTATAGTTGCAACTGACAATGCTAAGCGTACAACCCTACAATCCATCGTGTATGTAAGCAAAGAGAGAGAGATGAGATAAACGTGTCAGATGTAATCGGCGGTGCCCACGGCCCCGACGGCTATCGAATAGACGAAGACAGGCCGGTGGCTTCTCTAGCAAGCCTCCATGGCAGTAACGTCGGTGAGGAAGACGATGAAGGGTATTTTACGGGTCTAGGTCTTCAAGTACAATGAGGCTGCCATGGTGTCGACCGTCGACCTTGATGACGGTGGAGAGGAGATAGGGTTCGATTATTCACTGTTGTCGGAGTTGCTTGCCTCTGTCTTTTCGACGATTTTTGCTATAAATTCTTTCCTCCTACTATAGGCTTGAAGTATTATGGCCTTATTTGGAGATAGCTTTGGATGATGGATGCAATTGATCCAACAAAATCATACTGTGGGAGAAGCTGTCTTCAAATTGTGATGGTCACTGGTGTTGAGTGCAGATAGACGATGGAGACGAATTGCATATCAAACAACGGTGATGACGACGAGATAATCAAACGTCGGTGTTCATTTGAGATGAGGAAGAGGACGTCGCCTTTTCTTTCTTTGTCCATCGTTCGCGGTTCCGGTTCGTCTTACAATTGAAGATGAAGATGATTCAGAGGAGCACAATTAGGTGGTTGGTTGTTCAACATTAGTCTGGAAGAAGTTACTCACAAGTAACCATCAGATTTAATGTCTCTATATCGCCGTGGATGTTGCCATCGATGGTCGTAAATTCATCAAGCGGTCAGTAATATTCTTTTGAAAATTCTTCCTGATTATTCGTTTAGCTAAAACAACATGAATTCTTCTTCATCGAAGTCAAACAATGGGTTCTTGGATTTTAACAAAACAAATCTCTTTAGCGTTTCATTCGCTGCTGTTAACGACTTCAAGGAATACTGTATGTTCTAGAAGTTATAGTTTATTTGTAATCATAATTGATTAGCCTCATTAATCAGTTTTACTCATAGGATTATGGATGAGCAACTGAGAGTTAGAAATTGGGTTTTGATGGTCATAGTTTCTTTGAACCATTGTTGTTTTGTGGTTAAACTGTTGTTATGGCTTCAAATTACAATGGTCTTTTTTTTTCCTATATTTATCATTGGGCGATGGATCATAAGTTTCTATTACAATGTTGGGTTTCTGTTTTGACCTTTTTTCCATTTCGGTGATGTTGAGAATAGGCTCACTTGACACTTTTGTTACTGCTTCCGTCAATGAATTTGAGCATTAGCTATCATGAGATGATGGTAGTTATATGTTTTGAATCATAATACCATTAGATATTGGTTATCTGATTCTGTTCGATGAAATTAAGTGTTGTTTGATTGTGATGATTTGAGTTTACTAGAAGGCACGATGTTGATGGTCATGTATTGTTTCGTGAGTCTTCATTCAGGTTACTTTGTGGCTGTGATTATACACCAAAATTGATGTTGATTGTCTTGGTTTGACAACAATTTTTGGTTTGTAGCCACATTCTACTATCGGTTCAGAGTCAACCTGTAATATACATAAATGGTGTCGGTCCCATTGGCTTGGCTGTCGTTTTTGGTGTACCGGCACCACCAACAAAAAACCCTTACCCGTGTGCATATTTCGGTTCTTCGACGCGCAACGCGTTTTGACAGATAAACACTAGTTAAATTTAAATTGGAACTGAAATTAAAATTGAAATATTTTTATAACTGATTAGGTGTTTGTTTTGTAAATTCTAAGTGAAATTAAAATGTTAATTTTAAATATTTTATTGGATTGTAAAACATTTTATGGGGTTGTAAAATATTTTATGGGTAAGCTGAAGAAAAATGAATTTCAATTAATATGAGAAAAATTTGTAATTTCAATTCTAAGTGTTGGCCAACAAATAGGATTTTAGATAAAAAAAATTTCAATTTCAGTTTCAATTTCAAAGAATTTTATAAATCAAACGAGTCCTTGATGTCATGAGGTGGTTTTTTTTTCATTATTCTATTATTTTTTAGTTTTCAAACAAAAAATTTTATTTACTCAAACTTAGGCTTTTTTTGAAAAAAAAAAAAAAAAAAAAAAAAAAAAAAAAAAAAACTTTGTCTTTGTCAATGGACCACAAACCCAATGATATTATTCTATTATTAAACTAGGTTGTAGTATCATATGTCACATGGGGTTTGATTAATAAAAGTTATATAATTTTATAAAATGTACATGATAAAAACATTTCAACTATATACAAACAAAGGAAAAAAAATTATAAGCTATCAATTAACTTAAATCCATATCTACCTAACATATGTTTTGAGTGGAAAACACAAATAGGCAAAATTTTGTCTCAGGTTATACACTTATACATACAACTATAGAATACATTCCGCATATGATACATAACTCCAAAATTCACAAATGTATGATGCTCTAACAAATCATTTGAGTTTAGTTTGATAACAACCACAACCCAGTCGTTAAATCAATACATCAAAAGTTAAAAAAAAAAAACACACACACACACACCTTGTAGTGAATATGTTGAAGATTAAAACATGTTTTTACACCATTTCATAAATTGAACATATTAATTAGAAACAACTAATGGAGAAAGTTAGGGGAGTTCAAAAATATCCGAATCCGAAACCGAATCCGAAATATCCGAAAATCCGAAATTCGGATATCCGAAATTTCGGATTCGGATTCGGATAGTGATTTTGAGAATTTTTGGATATTTCGGATAACCGAAATATCCAAAATATTTTTATAAAAATTTAAAAATATTAAATATTAATTAAATATTTCTGATATTTTAATAAAAACTTCGGATATATGAAAAGAATTTCAATAAAATTTATTATATTTTTATAAAATTTATTAAATAATACAATTTTTTTTTGAAATTCGGATATCTGAATCCGAATCCGAAATTTCAGATATCCGAATTTCGGATATTTGAAATTTCTGATTCGGATTCGGATAGTGAAATCCACTATCCGAAATTTTCGGATATCCGAAATTGAACCCCCTAGAGAAAGTAGACAGCAAATCCAGTATAAGAATATTGAATTTTGGAGTGAAAATGTTCTACTATAAGATAAACAACGTGATTAAGAAATAATAAAACTCACTCATATACCGTAAAATTCCAAAAATTATTTGGATTTGGCTTTATTAATGACATGTTAACTTGTGATGTTTTGAAGAAATAAAAAGCATTCAATTTTATATTCATAGTCCCAACTTCCAAGTATCATGTTCTCTACTAATAGAAGTTAACTTTTTTTTTTGTTAAATAAATATCATATTACCATTTTACCGCTAATAGCCTAATATTAACATAGGTCTCACGATTTGATCAATGGATCGACTAAATCATCACCATGCTTATGAAATCAAGAAGCTTCTTTTCCAATAGAAATTACCCTTTCGATGCGACAATTGATAAACCCCTAGCCTCCAAGTAATATTTGATTCCACGCCACCAGAGACAGGGTCCATTCATATTGCCTAAAAGGTAATTTTTAATACCATACAACATCAACAATTGTGGTGTTTTTCAATGGGTAGATCCACATTCAACACTCCTTCCCACTAATTCTAATTCTCATGGGTTCATCCTCCACTAAGTTTGAAACATCTCCTTGATTACTATCTGATTGTCGAGACTCGATTAAAAACAAGTTAATATATCGGTCTTAGCTACTTTTATTGTGTAAGGGTAAGTAAAGTCGTCTTCATAGGGAATATGTGAAAAAATTTTAATCAATATGACTCGATTACTTAAAGACACGAACATTAATATTAAAAAATGAAACTTTGAATGATTTCTAAAAAATTAATGCAAAAAGCAATGAACTTTAACGAATTTACTTAAATAATGAAAGACAATCACTTTCGGATCCTCAATTATGCATGATCAACAAGTTATATGCCTTACTAGGGTTTATCAAAATTTAATTCCTAATATTTCCACTTTTGATTAAAATAATAACAAAGGATCAAACTTTTATGACTCGCTCATTCACAATGTTATTAATTCGTTTATATCAAACTATTTCTCAATCTTAATGAGTTCACGATGCAAGGAAACCGAAAAACTGATAATCTCAACAAGTAATTTTATTTATAAACGAATCTCTTAACTTAAACAAAATGTAGAATTACATTCAATCGTCGTTTAATAAAACCCTAATAAAAACATATAAAAAGTCTTACTTAACATAATCGATTCTCGTAAGCAATCAGAAAAAGAACTAGCCACGCATCATCTTCTTGAAATATTGAATCTTTGAGTTGAATGATCATCAATGGTGTTGTAGAAGATGTTAGAGCGCTTGAAAGCACCAAAATACTCCTTTAAATCACCTAACTTCAGTTGGAAAAAGTTATTCTTCGAATTAGGGTTAGATAGGTTTAAATAAACTTGAAGATCCACAAAATTCGGAAAGTTGTTGGTGACCGGCGTATGATGCGTCGGCCTGGGCGTATCATACGCCCAAATCAGTATTCCTACGCCCAACTTTCTATAATTTTGTCCAAATACGCCCACTGATACGCCGCTCATACGTCGCCCGGCGTATATACGCCTCTACCCGGCGTATCATCCGCCGGTATGCTCCTAATTGTGCCTTCTTTGTAACTTTTAATATTTACATCTTTAGTCCTTGTAATTTCGTGTTTGGCTCTTTATTCTCCAAAATAAGCCTACTTTAGCTCCAACCACTTATAAATCAAAACACAAACAATTTAAAACTATTACACACTAATCATCATGTAAAATCACGTATTTAGGTTAATTAAACACTGAATTATTGCCAGACAATCAAATACCAACATCACTGCTAAAATCACCTTCAACAATTTGGTACGATCCAAGTAACGGGAATTTTTTTTGGTTAGAAATAGATATTGATGTTTCCAATACTATCATCCACTTATTTTAAATTATCCGCATTTGGTGTCATTGATAACCGTCTTTTGCGACCACGTTTCTTCTTCTTCTAATTTTCTTCGGAAGATGCGTATGACTCTTAATAAACCTTTCACTTGCATATTTTCAACTATTTAAAGCAGAATCATCTGACAATTTTCAAAGCAGAATTATCTGACAATTTTTCTTTTAAAGTTATGGATGTATGAGAAGTAACTTAGGGAGTTTGGAGGGTTTTGGAGTGAAAGAAGAGGAAAGTGAGGGAAATAAAAGGGAATAGAGAGAGGAGAACGAAGCTAATCTAGTTTAGATTTTAATATATACTTTTATATTTTATAAAATAAAAAGATGAAAATACTCTTAAAACTAAGAGTGACTTATGCTAAGACTTTTTATAAAAGCAAACATGATAATTAAGGATTATATTTAAAAATTCAAAGTTTAGGACTAAATCAAAAGTTTATCCCAAACCATAGGGACCATTCATGTAGTTTACTCTTAACTCTATATTTAATTATATTTGAGTTTCAAATCGTTTTATAATAAATAACAGTGATACGATGTCACATTGTAGATCGATCATAACCCACAATCTCATGTAATGTTTTTGCTCTCGAAACAATCATTAACAAAATCCTTAATTGAAATCAAAATCAATTATGTTACACAGATCAAATGAACAACGTTACTTAAAATCTAAACCAAATCTAATGAAGCCCTACACAAAATCCCACCACAACAATATTGTGTTTAGGATGCGTGTATTTGTGTCCCTTTCGTGTTTGAGTGTTCGTGTTTGGTATTGGCATGTGTGCACATGTGTTTTTAACCTCTCATATCCAAAAGTACCCAGAAAACAAAGACAGTGAGACACACAAAACAAATAGACTAGATTCAATTACGACTACTTGAATCATCAAGCTAAACATCGATGCAACTTTCTATCGTCGTTGTCCCTTTATAAAAACTCCATCCTGATAAGTGACGTGTATTTGTCGCCTTGATCTAAGGTGTTTGGTCCGTCTAGACTTGTTGTCTTGTCTCTTGCTTTTCAGGTTGTATCCTTTGAGTATAATTTTTCTACGTATGGATTTTGTTAAGTTGAATTTTTGATGTATATTGAGAAATGGTTTAAGCATGAAATTATTTTAGTAGAATTTTGATGCATAAATATTTTTTTGTAAACAAATGGTTCAAGCATATTGTATTTTTTATCACTTATGATAGTGTTTGTTTGACTTTTTTTAAAAATAGTCTTACCTTATAATTTTGTAATAGGTTGTTTTCTCGTAAACCAATGATTTCAAAGTCACAAAGTAAAAAACCTTACAAGTTATATGGATCGTCCTTTAATATATAATAGGTAATAAATCACTAATATACAACATATTTTTATCTATATGTATATACTATATAAAAATGAATAAAAATGGGGACACGTGACGACTTCTAGGGAAGTCAAAATTCTTGTTTCTCGTTTTTCTCCTATTAAATTAATTTTTTGATATACATACATATACATAAAGACTCTTCAAGAGTACACGTAACGGTTAAATGATATGTCTTGCAATCAAAATTTACGGTACAAATTATGGCATATTAATTTTAAAAAATCTATAAATTACTATTTAAAACATAAGTGCATACCAATTATTCCATAAAGACTTGGAAACTTTTTGACGTTAACCTATGAAAATGACGTCGTAAACGTAATTTCTTGGCAGTGGCGTCTCTACAGAAATAAACAACTAAAGCAACCGTTTTAGGCCCCCAAATTATAAGGGCCCCCTAATTTAAAAAAAATACATTTGTTTATTTTTTAAGCTGAAATATGTATTATAATCTAATCAATATCTGTGTTTAGAGATAAATAAAAAATAACAAAATTGTTGAAGGTTTATCGAGATCAACTTAGAAATTTGGTTCATTGAGGTCGACTTGTGAAACTTGATTCCTCAAAAGTTTATCTACTGTTAATGACTAAGAGTTCTTTCAGATTAATCAACTCTAAACCATCTTTTGCAATTCATCACCTAATATACTACTATTGTTGTCTGGTTTAGATTTATAACAATTATTTTAATATACTATTGTTTTTTTTATCAGTTTAATATATTATTGTCTCTTTTGGTTTTAATCTACAATTACAGTTGATTTTCTCTTCGCTTTAATATGTTGTTACATGTTTATCAATTAACCTGTCTTAAGTTGTTTTCTACCAAACTATAAACAAATTTATTTATGTTGTTGGTCGAAAGCAAAGATGTTTAAGAATAATATATAGACAAGGGCCTCAAATTTGTATTTCGCTTTAGACCCCCAGAAACATTAAACCCGCCCTATTTCTAGGAAGACATAACTAAACTTGGTATATGATTGTACAAAATGGATCACCCATCTAATCTATATAGTTATACTTACATTTCAAATCACCATCATTATCATTACTTATAATATTAATAATAAAATTATAGTAACACCACCAGCACCTATTTTAGACCATTATCCAGAATCTCTGATGATCACAATTACCTTTTCAATTACCTGTTTTTGCTTTCTAAACCCTAGCAACAAGAACGAAACCCAAGATCATGAGCAAAATCATTAATCAAAATCAGCTATCATCACCTCAAATCCAACGAAGAATGTTAAATGAACAATGCAGCAAAAACCTTAAACCAGGTCTATGAAACCCATCAACAACCCCATCCTTAACTCATACAGCCAAGACATGTAAGCATGACGGGTGTTTGATCACAACAATATTGTGTTTAGGATGCGTGCGTGTATTCAGTCCATAGGTGTTTGGTGTGTGTGTGCACGTGCGCGAAGGTTTAAACCCATATACAAAAATACCTAGAAAGCAAAGACGGTAAAGGCACACAGAGCAAATTGACCAGAATCAGTTATCGAGTACCCAGAACATCAAGCCAAATAACGATACAACTTCCTATCATCTTTATCCCTTTCTAAAAACTCCCTTTCAATAAGTGACTCGATTCTTTTCTTTATCACAACGGGATTCGGTAGAAACCTCGACTGTAGTTGCTTTGTAACCTCGGCCACGATGTTGTTGTGATCTAATACCCGTCTTGCTTTCATGATCCTAACAATCGCAGCCTCAATCTGAGGTTTTCGGTCCTCCTCGACTCGTTGTCTTGTTTCCTGTTTTTCGGGTTCAGATTCCTTCTGTGCCACCACA
This sequence comes from Flaveria robusta, assembly GCA_025506415.1. NCBI lineage: Eukaryota > Viridiplantae > Streptophyta > Magnoliopsida > Asterales > Asteraceae > Flaveria > Flaveria robusta. The sequence continues at coordinate 15,628,558 of CM046469.1, read as the reverse complement.
GTCCCGATCTTCACCTTGTAAAACTTGCTAGCAAATTTATCATTAAAAAAGAATGCGTCATCTTCCCCGATGTCTTTGCTCATAGGTTCTTTCCTAAGCACGTTTTTTCCTTTGGCACAGGCTAAAGACTGCAAACATCGTTTCAGATCTAAAGTTGGTATCTCAGTAGCTTGTTCAATTTCTGTGTAACTAAACCCGTCTCCATTGTTGAACAACATAAGAACACACATTTGGTAAGTAGAAACATTAAGCTCGTGTTTTTGGCCTTTACTAAATGTTGCTTTTATGTCGGCAGATCCCATGTTTGTTTGCCATGTCAGTCTGCGCCCATTGTGGGTTCCAAGGTAATACGTCTTGAACTTGTCACACACGGTGAGGATTTCAGGTGGTAGATTGCAGGTGGTGGTCAACTGAGTCGGCCATGACCCGGTTGTGAGGACATGGACAGCAAGTGTGGGGCCGTCACCTAACTCGTGCCCCACTGCTGCATAAAACCCTTGCATTGTGTCATCAGAGGTTTTCATATCAGTAAACATACCTTCCAGTTTTGATGTAAATTGATACCCGCATTCAGTTTTCAGTTTCAAGATCAAACTTCTCTCTGCATCTTCCGACACACTCTTATTGGAAAGAAGCCTTTTTGCCAAGTGCTGTTTATAATACTTTTCAAAAACGTCTTTCTCTTGAAGATATCGGAAAAGCGTCATCACTTTGTCTAGTACAGTTTCAACATCCTCTTCACCAACCCCCTTCAAACCTTTTCTAAGCTTATCATCCACGAACAGCGATATAAATTCCGGTGAGCGAGTATTCAAATTGATGAATTGCTCAAAAGACGAATTCAAGGCGTTTTGGAACATCTTATCATTGTTGAATGCAAGATGAATAATCTTATCATGTTTATCTTTTTCATCCAAAAGACGTTGCACAAAGTCCACAGGATCTTTTAACCTTTCAGGATCAGTCACTAACTGCTTACCCGTTTCCCGAATGTGTGCTGTCATCACATCCCTTATTAAAGACAGCCCATTTGGCACTCTACGGAACAAATTATACATTCTACCCAAATCATCATATTTATCATCCACAAGCATATTAACTAACCCTGAATTCTCCATGTGTACTAATCTAGCCATCTGGCTTTCTATCATCTCTTTTTCCACCACATTTGTTATCTTCACTTCACTTTTTGCATCCAAATAATGTGACACTCGTTCTATCTCCTCATTTAACCGTTTCTCAGCTTTCTTTAAGTAATCCCCACAGTCACAACTTTCAATAAACAGTTGAGATTCACCACGGTAAAAATCAGCTGAAACAAGGAGAAAAGGTTTTTCAAAGTCTTCCTGGTAAACTGAAGAGCCTAAATCCATTAGCATTTTAATCACGTTTCTCATTAAGCCCCGGTTAATTACTTCACCACCCCTTTCTCTTTGTACGAGTTCCAGAAGTCTGTCTTTAAGTCTAGTTTGGATCTTGACTGCGTGGACGATATTATCCCGCCATAAGTTAAGCCCAAGCTCATGAACTGGCGTTTTGTGTGTACTAGGGATAAAAGTTCTGTCCATGTACATTAGTATGTCTCGTATCATCTGTAATGCTTTGTTGTGTTCTGTCCATTTCCTGTCTAGTTCTTCTAGAAACAGAGCCCCCTGAGAAGCCTCTATTGAAACTGCTATTTCTTTTAAATGAGAAGTCATGGTTGACACAAGCCCAGAATAGAGTTTTTCTCCAAACTTATGCAGCACCATATTGTAGGCATTCCTGTAATTATAAAAAAAACACACACACACACTTAAACATCATCAACTTTAACTTAGTTTAAAGACATATATCCTTATATCTAATTCTTATGTGAAATTTTCCATCAGAACAATGGCAACAGTGTTGTATTTCTTGATATGGTACCACTAGAATGCATCGTCAATACATACTTTTGTCTAGCTTTAAAAGAGGGATCAGTAAAATCAGCCACATGAGAATAAAAACATCACTTGACACACACATGTATATATGGGTATATTTGATGTTAATTTTTTGATTGGGTAATTATGATATTAAGCAAGTTCCCTCAAAACTTGGTATGATATTATATTCACCTGACAAAGATCATAATATCAAACATGCTCATTTTCAGTTTTTTGACATTTATACCCTTCCCTTTACACTTACATTAGGATATGAGAGTTCAGAGTGTAAGGAGAAAGAGAAGGGTATAACAGTCCTTTTTATAAATAACATTGAATGAAATGAGTATATATGAAATTTAGTACTTTGAATGGGTATAGTTGATATTAACTTTTTATGGTTTCATATATGATATTATGCGAGTTCCCTCAAGACTAGGTATAACATCATATTTACTCAACAAAAGAGATATTATTAAATAAATATGCTCATTTTTAAATTTTTGATATTTATATCCTTCCCTTAAAACTTGCATTAGAATATGAGAGTTAGAAGAGTGAGAAGAAATAGAAAGGTGTAACGGTCAGAGTGAGAAGAAATAGAAAGGTGTAATGGTCCATACTCCATAAAATAGATTTCATTCAATGAAATGAAAATATATAAAATTACCCCAATATTTTTGAAAAGAGGCTACAAGTGAACTTCAGTTTTATATTAACTGGAGATTAAAATGATAATAAGCTATTCAGATAAGCTGAACTATCTTTGATATTATAGTTTAATCAACTCGGAATCTATTTCACTCCATTTGGGAAACAAAGATGAGGTCACAGTAATAAAAAGTAATAGACAACATAGTATCTTTACATCGACACATGCACACTGCACACATAAGCAAAATCAAGTATGCCAAGTTAATGGCTTGAATCACACATCAAATTTCATCAATGGCTGGACATAATTTGGTGGCCTTATGGATAAGGATCACATGCACATTAAAAGGGCATATAAATTTAAAGTAAATAAGTAACACTAATCATAAAAATATATTGATTCTTTCAACTTCTAATGACTTGAATGTAATAGCTATGTTCATATATAGGACTGAAGGACCATTAAAGTATGAACAGTCCACAAATTCTAACATTGAAAGAAAAAGCCCTTTCAACATCGAAGAGTAGATGGTAAAAACCTAACATGAAAGATGATAGCAATATAGCATGCATATAAAATTACCTCCATCCAATTTTAAATAGTGCGTCTGCAATAGTATTATAGTAGTAATGTTTAGAGACTATGATATAGAAAATTCATCAGAACTAAAAGATCACGTTTAGTTGTCTGCCTTGGTCCAACCCTTTTTTCACGCAAACTGAGCTATGCCAGAGAAACCACGACCAAAAATATTGTTTCAGATTCTATATTCAAACCCTTAAACTGAGGTGCAACCAAAAATATAATCAAGACAAATTGAGTACTCATAAAGAGTCTATTTGAAGAAAACAGAGTGATGCATGAGTACATACATAAGTCATAATATAAGAAAACAACTCATATGATGCAACATATAAGATTTTCTCCCAACCAGATAAGATCATGCTTAAAACTAAAAGGAAAAACTGCATGATGCTATAGCTCAACACCACTGTAGCATGAACAAATCAAATGTCCACCATAGTGTAATCAATAAAACATCTTCGACAAAAACAAATGGAACCCTTAATCCACCCTAAGAATTTTAGAATCTTCATAACAGATTATCGCCTCGATATCTAAATCACACAATTACTGAACTAAAGGCATAGAACAGTTTGATAATCTCCTACTCACATAAATACAATGATATAAACACAGAAACCATAAATCAGCATTTTCCTCCTTCAATCCATTGAAGTGGAATGAATTATATTAACCTAAATCACAAATTACGAAATAGAAGAACGATCGAAACCTGTAAAGCTCCTCGAAACTAAGGCCACTTGCGTTATGGTTATAAATCTCATGAATCGCATGCTCCAAGATCTTCCATGTCTTCTCGGCATACTTTGGATCCACCACCACCCGATGTTTAAACGCTTCGATCTGAAAATTCCTCTTCTTCTGTTGACTCATTTCTCCTTCGAAATCGATTATCCCCAAATAGCTCTTCCAAACCCTAGAAGTTTCGTAAGATTATCCTTTTGTTTATTTGTTCACGCACATTTTATAACAGTGTGGACAGGTTTATTTATACTCGGACCATGATTGGAGTCACCCTATTATCTCTTGATAAATTAAGTATTAAGAGGGCTCGTTAACCGGTTCGTTACACTTTCGCTCTATAAATCTACACACTTTAATTTGGCTCACGCCTCATGGGGTCACCGGAGGCAGAGAGTAGGGTTTGATTTACTATTTTTATGCAAGTATTATATTATGCTCGAACATTGGTTTGGATTTCTGATTATCGTCGTGGACCGTCTAAATTATCTCTTGAAATAATGACTTTACATATTAGGTAATTGTTCATTTGTAATTTTAAAATTTATTACTTTGGTAATTTTATAATTTGAAATTTAAAACTGATTATTACTAGAAGTTAAGTTATAGACATACATGTTAGCATAGAAGGTGAATCTATACCGACCCCTATCACTAGATTGTCGCCATATTTTTGTGTTTGTAGACAACCTACCACCCACTTTTCTCCATATCCTCATCGAGAAACAAATCTCTTGAATTTGTTGTGATTATAAGGAGATGTTCTGTGAAGGTTTTGATTTCACCATGAGTTATTTTACGAATGATATGAAAAAACGTGTTAATGGAGCTGACAAGTGACATGTACAAATAATTAGTTGTTTTGATTTCACGGTCGAACACATGCCTTTATTATCATATATTGACAAGTTGTTTGAATTTTTATGTAGTTTCTTATTAATACAAAGATGGGTTTCAACTTTCTATTAGGGAAAGCAAATCCAAAATTTTTTGTTTTAGTTTTCTTGTGGATTTTTGTGTATGAGAATATGTGTTTATGCGAGAAATGGATAGACCCGTTGTAAAGTAAAAGAAATAGAAGCTTGTTGCCTGTTGAGGAAAGACAGTATTGGTTATTGGGATATGTTATTGTTAATGGTTATTAGTGATGGTTATAAACGATCAAAAGCTGTTTTTGCTTATTAGAATAACATACATCTCTTTAAGAGTTCCTCGGATGTAACATAATATGTATTTTTAGGGAGTTGAATTAGGGGTGTGTTTTTTACCCGAACCCGAATACCAAACCCGACCTGAATCAACCCAAACCTGATTAAGGAAAAACCCAATCAACTTGAACCCGATTTTAAAACTAAATCAAACCCGATGTAGTCTTTAGGGCCGCTAATTGAGTTGGTATTTTTGTTAATCGGGTTAACCTGAATAACCCTATTAATAAAGATCAAAGGCCGACTTTCTATAAGTTTCAAGTATGTAGAGCGTTGCTGATTTATATATATGGTAGGGCCATATTGAAATACTGAAGACGGTTGTTATGACTAAAATCAAATTCAATTCAAAGAGTGGTAGTGGTGGCATCGAACTTCAACAATAACTTTCAATCAGAAACCTCATGAAAATTTGATCAAAAAGCAATAGGAAGGTTTTATGCTATATAATTGTAACTGATGAGCTGCCATTTAGTTTTGTGGAACAAGCGGGTTTTAAGTATTTCATGAGTGTATGCTAATCATCTTTTAAAGTTTCAAGTAGAACCACAATTACCAAAGACATATAGAAGTTGTTTCAAGAAGAAAAAATAAAAGTTCATGATTTTATTAAAATCAACACCGGTAGAATTTGTTTGACCATTGACACTTAAACTTCTGGTCAGCAATCCAATTATATGTGTCTTAATGCCCACTTTATAGATAATGAGTGGAAAGTGAGGAAAAAAGTCGTGAACTTTTGTCCTCAAGAGAATCAACATGGGGTAGACATTGGGAAAGCGGTTGAAAAATGTTTGCTAGGATGAAGGACTGAAAATATTTTACAATTTCAGTTGATAATGCAAGTTCTAACGATATGACGATTGGGTTTTTGAAAAGGGTGCTTTAAATTTCCAACAAGTGTCTTTTAAAAGGCAGATGGACAAATATTAGACGCATTGCATGGGTTTTAAACTTGGTGATCTAGGATGGAATAAAAAAGTTAACACAACGATTGAAAAGATTCGATGGGTGGTTAGGTGGATTAGACAATCACCTTTAAGGATTAAGAAATTCCATAACTTTTCTAAAATCATTAATGCTGATACAACAAACCACCTAGTTAGAAATGTACCTACAAGATGAAACTCTACGCACCACATGCTAAAAGTTGCACAATCTTATGAAAAAACCTTTGAAAGATACAATCTTGAGGAGTCTGACTTTAGATCCGATCTTGGTAATGCGGGTTTTGGGGTTCTTACACTTGATTATCAGTAAAGCGTTAAAGACTTATGTTGTTTTTTGAAACCATATTATGATGTTGCATTGAGGGTCTCCAAGACAGTTTATGTGGCATCGAACTCATGTATAGAAGAGATCTACTCTATTCTTAGTGTTTTGGATAATGCTATTAGACTCCTAGTCTTTGTCAGACTGCATTAGCAATGAAGCCAAAGTTTGATAAATATTTTGACGACATACTAAAAATAAACTTGTTGCTATTAGTTGATCGCTATGAGAAAGATGTGGTGGAGAAGAATTTGAAAATCATTATGGAATCTGTGTATGATTTATACAATGATTATATTAGAATTCATTTTTCAAATTCTATTACTATTGAGTCTTCAACATTGTCGGTATTACGGAAACGCCAAACCCTAGAAGATATTGCATCAAAATCACACTTCAGAAACAAACTTAAAGACACAAATGAATACATAAAGAGTTGAATCTGTTGGTGAGTTAGATAAATTTTTGAAAGAAAGTGTTGAAAAGTATTCTGAGATATTCAATGTTTTAGAATTATGGAAAGTTAATAGCCCGAGATTTCTGATTCTATCTTTAATGGCAAAAGACTTATTTGACATTCATGTGTCAACGGTGGCTTCTAAATTAGCTTTTAGCACAAGTGGGAGGGTTTCAGACTCATTTAGAAGCTCTTTTGACTCCTAAAATTATTGAAAGTCTAATGTGCACCCAAGACTGGCTTTGGGGGAGTTCAACTTCAACCAACAAGCTCATCATGGAAGAAGATTGGGATACAATTCAAGAAATCTATAATGGTATTTTTATTACTAGCCTTTTTTATATTTTTATTCATGCTATAATTAACCATTTTAATTCTTATTTTCTTTGATTTTTTTAAATATAGCATTGGAAACAGACGAGCATACATGAAGGTGGCAACGTGAAGATTGGTAGAATTTCATTGGCTGATATAATTTGAGTTTTTTTTCCTTGATATTATTGGTTGATACCATTTTAGATTGCGGTTTTATTCATGCGATAGATTATAACAGATTGGGTTTGTAGTTGCAGTAACTTTTTAAAGTTTGGTTTGTGTTTTTGCTGCTTTAATAATATGGTTTATTTAACTTGACATACATAAATTGTTTGTTAACAATCGAAATACGTTAATTGCTCGATTGATTAGTATAGTTTGGTAACCATGTGATATTACATATAGATCATGCTAATATTAAAATACATTTTTATAGCTCAATTAGTATCTAACTTAAGCTCCATTAAAATATATTTTGGTAGTCCATGTAGTACGTCAAATGAAAAAAACATATTAACATCTCATTTAGTAGTCTAAGTAGTAACCTGATTATCTATTATACCGACCCAAATAAACACGATTACCGATTATACTGAATCTTATTAGGGTCGGTATTCGGGTTGGATTACCACATAAAATAACCCAACTAACCCGACCTGACGAACCTGACACCTTTTTAAAAAAGCCCCATCAAGACCCCTAAATTGGATTGAATATTGCTAACAAATTATATTTAACCAAATCAACTATAACAGAAACGACATGATAAGATACATAAGGGCTATGATTACACTACACAATGATATATTTGAGCCAATAAAAATATTATTTTCTTCACAAAGACGAAATACTTCAATGCTAATAATTAATGATTTAAAAGCCATTGGGTGATTAAAACGATTATTTGTTTTAGTTCTCTGTATGCTTTGATTTAAGCTCAATTATTTCACTAGACAAGATCATGTTGTAAAGTCAAGTTAATATTTGTTTTTCCTTAGATCTTTCATTTCAACAAATTTCTTAAAATGCATAACTATTTCATAAATTTCTTTATTTGTTCAATTGGAGTCACTAATGTATAGTTATTATCATGGTCAAACAATATTATTATGAGAAGAACGTATTCGGACATTCTTCGAATCATGATTTAAAAATTATCACTTTTGATATGCAAGGATTTAGCTTCCAAGATGATTAAATATTATCACTTATGATATGCAAGGTTTCAGGTTCCAAGATGGTAACTACCATTCCGGTACACTTATAGTAACATTAAAAGAAAAAAACCTTATCAATTTTATTTGAACAAATTATAACAACTAAATTCGTACATAGTTAACTCAACTCAAGTTTTTTCACGTATAATGGATGATTGTAACCCTAAATTTTCAATGTTTGATGATAATAACTCTAATACCATAATGATATGTGATTGCAACCCTAATTTCACTGTGTTGGGTGATCATCTGCTAAGTCAATGTTTAGTTTAGATAAAACGTAATCACTCAATACATAATTGGCGGTGTAGGTAATATGATCTTTACCAATTAAAGCCATGTGCTATTTCAAGTATATTTAACACTCAGAAGGCATTAACAACTTTTTTGCTATTTCAATGTACGACATATACAAATTATGTGAATCGTTAAGAGCATATCGGTATTCCAAGTCATATATAAATGCTATTTTTTCATAATTTTCTCCCTATTTTATCTCTTAAATGATGGACCGGATATATTTTCCCTTCTAAAATTGATACTCTCTGTATATATACACACACATGACATCTCATAGTACTTCTATTTCTACATAAAACGACAGAGTATATCTTTTGTGACATGAAAACATTCATGTTTAGTTCACAAAATTGAGTGTATTGTCCTAAATTAGAAAATTACATAACTTTGATTAGATTTTTTATGATGTTATGTATTTTTTTCTCATACATGGGGTGTACACATAGATAGCTATATAGTTGTTTGTTCTCTTACAAAACATTTTTATTTTGCCTTTTTTTTTCCTTTCTTTTGGTAAAATGGTTGGTTTTTTTAACAAAAACTAACTCACATATCTTTAAATCCATATATTTTATTAACCAGGGGACTTAAACCCTAGATAAGCATGTATTATCGCATTTTTATACCGCTATCTCAAACACCATCTTCTAAATGTTTTTATTATTTGTTCGCTTTTTTAAGGTTAAAAGATTTTCTACTTCAAATTAGATTATTTGAAAAAAAAAAAAACATTGTAGTCATTTTTAGTCACTTAGTGGAAGGTAAACAAATAACTTTGGCTTTTAATATTATGATATTGAATTCCACCTTATTGACTATGAATTCAATATTTGTGATAAATTTCTGAAATGATGGATGATTTTGGGGTCAGTGTAAATAAATTATTGATAAAAGAATTTAAAAGATTAAAGAATGGAAAGGTGAAAGCTTCCACACCACCTATTGTGACACCAAATCATATATATTTATATTTAATTACTTATAAATTAAAAAACCTTCGGAATTTGGATGTAAGACGGTTCGACCAATTGTCAAGGGCCATGTTTAAGGAATTACCAATGTGTATTAGCAAGGTGTAAGTGGGTGCACCATCATCATGACTCATGTAGGAGTTGAACCTCCAAATACCAATTTGAAAAAAAATTATATTTCATTAGGATATTTGTTACAGGTTATGACTAAGTATAATTATGTAGACGTTAAATAGTAGTGGGTGTGATCATAATTAATTAATTAAATTAATTAAACATATGTTATGGTTACCAAGTGCGACCATGTTTTTAACTTATTAAGCTAAAAATTCTAAAAAAAAAATAATACATGAATGATTTTGACTGGATAACAATTCAAAAAAGCCTGACACTCGTGAGTGTCCTAACACCCCTCTCACACCTCGAGGGGCAGTGTTACACGCATGTGAGCCACCTACGTGGCACTTTTGGTGATATAAGACATGGCTTTAGATTTTTTGTTGCAAAAAGAGTATTAATTAATAATTATATATATACGACTATAGAATATACATATACATACACACACGCACGCACATGTGCACACATAGGATTTGTATTTTACACTAACTAATTCTTAGAGTAAACTAGCGAATATCAATTAAAATCATTAATTTTCTTGTTATAATAACACTATCACACATATACAACATAATAGTTATTTATATATATGTGTAAATCCACACATGCCAAAAAGTTAACACACATGTATATTATAAACCACACAATGTAAAGTTGTAAACATGTGTTAATTTACATTGCGTAATTACAAGTTACACATGTTTAGTTTTTAACACATGCGAATTTATACATACATCAAAGATCATAATATTGCATATGTGTAATAATGTACTCCAACGATATAAACAATGATTTTAATTGATTTTGACTGTTTTTCATAAGTTTACTATCTAAGGAATGGTTTTCATAGGATGGAGGTACTTCTTAAATATGGTGTTAGTAGTCAAGATATTAGAATATTCTCTTTCGATGGTTAGTTGGCATAATTTTTCCTTCAACCAAATCCTATTGTATCTCGTTAAAGCGGAACAAATTACTCGCTAAATAATCTTTTAGTTATCTTTGGATAAACAAATGAGGCAGGCCATTTTCTTTTATGGGGTCTGTTATAGATACACCCAGAGTGATATCTGGACGCCCTCGATACGGCCCGTAAGAGCCTTCACGGGCCGTATTGGTCTGTAAATATCAAATCAGTCAATTCATGATTTTTTACGGACCGTATTGTCTATTACGGCCAGAAATATCATGATTTTTTACGGCCCGTAATGACAGCCGTAATGAGCCTTATGACCGTAAGTAAAATTCTGAATTTTTTTTTTTTTTTGATATTTTTAACATTTTTCATTCATTTATGATTTATTAATTAATAATATTTTTTGGGTTGATTTTTCACTTTTATAAAACACTTATTTATAAGTTATATAAATAAATGTTTTAGTTGGAGCATTCACATTCCGTTCTCTATAAATTTGTGAGTGTAGTCTTTAATTATATGAAATATTTGTAAATGAATTATAAAAAAACATTAGTAATTTGTGTTATTAGAACATCATTCTTTCTTTTTTTCTCTCTCTCTCTCTCTATATATATATATATATATATATCTGTGTGTGTGTAGAGAGAGAAAAAAAAAGAATATACCAATAATCAATATATGTATTTATAATATATTCATATACAGAATAATAAAATATCTCAATAACCAATATGGACATATTATATTTTAAAATTAATTAGGCTATAAAAATAAAATAGGGTTGGGTTATACAAACACCCATTTATGTTATTGAGACACACTATTGTCTCTATCTCTCTCCATGTATCTATATGCATGTATAGAAAGATATAGAGAGGATAAAATAAATTGGGTGTATCATGTAATGCCCCGTTCCCGGGACACTCACAGTTGGACATTCATCGCATATAATATTTCAAAATCACATTAAAATTTGTTAAAACATTGCAGCGAAATAATTTAACGAAACCATTTTATATATTAATAATTACTATTTACAACATTATTACATTACAAATCATCGTCTGGTTTCATTACTACACAAAAACATCATTGTTACACAAAATGGATGCCAGTCAAAAATCTGTGTCAAGTAGCTTCACCCCGTGCCATCCTCAGCAACCATTACCTGCCAACTAAAAATGCATAAAAGTCAGCTTTGCTGAGTGAGTTCTAGTTTTATAAAAATATATTACCTTTCATTCGTTATAACCTTTTCATACTTTCATACATGATCATACATCATACATACATCAAGGTAATATTTATTATCTTCCGTCATCGTTCATTTCGATCATATCGCACGTTTCGTACATTTCGCACATTTCGCACATTACATTATCTTTCACTTCTATCTAGGTCCTGTCATATACTAAACTCCCATCTTGGGCACGAAGCCAACTAATCTAGGGTTTAGCGACAAGGACCCCTTTCGCACGTATGGAACAGTCACCAAGACTAATTCCCTTGTGTGTGAACCCTCATGGGGCAGCCAAGATCGCACGCTGTATGACACACAGTTGAGCTGACAACTCTCAAGGAGTTGCGAACCTCCTTACATTTTGCTTGCAAGACTTTCATTCGTTTATTCATTATGTTCCACTTTCATTATCTTAGATCTTTCGCTTCGTTAAGATAATACTTTACGTTCATTAACATAATCACACCACGTAAAGCCACGGAGTAATACATAATAGGGAACTTAAAGAAAACAGGCCATAACATACATAACATCATCATATAATCATCACATAGCGTCCCCGGAAACATCCCAAGTCATAGCCTAAAAGTCTCTCTTTTCCAAAAATTTCAGAAAATTTTCTAAATCTTTAGGCGCATTAGCACTATGCAGGCGCACGAGCACTATGCGGGCGCATGAATACTTAGGCGCATGGGCGACTCAGGCGCATGGACACTATACGGGCGCACGAGCCTTACTTAGGCACATGGGCAGATTTCTGGGCGCATGGGTACTATGCAGGCGCATGAGCCTGACTTAGGCGCATGGTCACTTAGGCGTTTGGGCAGACTTAGACGCACGGGAACACTTAGGCGCCTGGGCAATATTCTAGGTGCATGGACACTATTTGTGCACATGAACCTTAGGCGTTTGGGTACTGTTTGGGCGCATGATCTCAGGCGCATGAGCACTTAGGCGCATGGCCAACTGTTTCTAACTAACCTTATTTTCAGGCCCAAAATTCGTCAATTTAACATGTTTTAGCCTAGTTTCTAGCATATTAAGCATCAAACAAGCATAAAATCATGAACATAATCATAAATCATCCCGAACATACACCCACCCTTCGGGTACACACATATACATACTACACACTCAAATTTTATAAAAACGTTAAAACATGCATTTCCAGCCCCAAAATCAATTAAAACATTTAAAAACGGGGATCTAGAACTCACCTCTTGCAACTTTCGAGTAATACTTCCTTCAAACTCGAATGCTTATGAGTTCAAATACCTAGAAACACCAAAACACACAACCGAACACACACAAACACATAAGCACATACCCGAAGCTGAAAATCAGCCAAGAACACCCTGAAATCCGAAAACTAACCTGAATTCCGACTTCTTCTTCTTCCTCTCTCTAAAACCGAAGAGAACTCTGCTTTTTCTCTCTCTAAAAATCCGATGGGGAGTGTACTACAGGGGTCATGGGCGGCCATGACCACCTTTTGAACAAATTAATATCAAACTTTATCCCTTGTACAATTTTAACCCCTCAACTTAGGTTATTTTGTTTTTCTTTCCTTTTCTTCACTTTTCTCTTCTTTTAAAATTTCCGGGTGTTACATATCAATAACATACCCCTATAATAATTTTATGTTTAATTTTTTTACTTTTATATATACCTTTAAAGTAAATTAAAATTCTTTATTTTTATTTTTTTTTGCTTTTATAAAATACTTATTTACAAATTTTATAAATTAATTTATATTAAACTAAAAAGTACTATAACCTAATTAATTTTAAAATATTAAAAAACATTTATTGAAAAAAATAAAAATTTAAAGCAAAAAATTAAAAAAATAGGAAATTTTACTTACGGTCATAAGCTTTGTTACGGCCCCGTAAATTAAAGTCATTAAGGGCTGTAACGATCAGTACGGGCCGTAACATTTTATAAATTCACGATTTGGTATTTTGCAAACCAATACGACCCGTGAAAAAAATTCAAAGGGTGTCCGCATAACACTTGACAGGGTGTTCGTATATTGGAGCCCTTCTTTTATTCATCCCGGACAAGAGTTGCGATTCTTTCGGGAATTCCACTTCCTCGTCCCCTGCGTCGTCCCCTGCCTCGTTGGTGCTAAGTTCAATATGACAACATATATGCAAAGCACTTATATTGTACTCGATGAACTCAAATGTTTTTGTCTGTTTCGAAGGTTGAGTTACTCAAATCATTTTGGCCACCATCACCCAATTCGAGCAATAGCTCTTATAAGTTAAACGAGTCACGTACGGAAAAAATGCACGCAAACAAAACAACCAATGCAAAAGTTGTGTTTTGTTCACAATTTTGCTCGATGTAAAAAATGAAGTGACTTTAATATATAAATAATTATTAAGCGATTTTTATGTAAAAATAAATATAAAATATGTTGGGTTTTTATGTGTAAAAAACTATTGAGAGATTTATATGAGAATAAACCAAAAGTATATTGGTTTTTTATATCTAGGAAAGTGTTCAAAAATTTTTGTGAGAAACAAACGAAAGCATGCTAGTCGTTTATACTTTTATCTCAAAGTGTCATAAATGGGCTAAAACCTTTGACCTTATGACAAGATTTTATACTTTATCTCTAAATAGCTTTTCATTGAACTCAACCTCCACTCCATTAATTAACATATAGATATTATATTACTTTTTAGAGTGTCGACTCACAAATCATCAATATTTGGGGAAACATATTATAAATTTTATAAATTTTTTAATATTTTTAAAAATGATTGTGAGTAAAGAAGAGAAAAATTTTAATAATAAAGATATTAAAAAATATTATTTTATTAAAAGATGAACTAAAAAAATAGTGTTTTTAATGTAAATATAAGGATGTGGATGTGGTTGATAGTGTAAATGCTCTAATATCATATTTAAACCCCAATATTTTTTTTAAAGAGTTTTTAACTCTTACTTCTCGCTATCAAACCAAAGTTATTATTTAACCTCAACATATTTAGCCACCCGGACAAGTGGCCCATGCAACGTGGCTGAAAGAAGAGCCGAAAGCCAACGCCATTCACTTGGTGCGATCACCCCATGCAACTTTCTCCGATCACCGACACGTGTCCTCCCCTTCATGCTCTCACACACCCTATATAAACCACACACAATCCATCATCTTCATCATTATCGATTCATCATCATCCTCACAGGTATCGTACATAATTAGCTAATTGCTCAACTCACCGTCACACCGTCACTCAATTCAAGCTCCATTCTACCCCTAGTTACACAACATCCATGCCTACAAAGAAGCAATCGCCGGAGAAAACGGCCACCGGAGACCTCCGACCAAACAACGACCGGAAGTTTCTAGAAACCGATCGAGAGAGTTACGAATCGTGCTCAGACGATACGGAAACTCGCTCTCCGAAATCGGTAGTTTCGAGGATGAAGAAGGTGTTTGGCCGTGGTGTGCGTAATCAGATCGAGAGAATTAGGGCGGAGGATTCGCATCTCGGAGAGGATATCGGCGAGTGTCTGATCGCTAGGGTTTGTGGCGCTAATCATGGTGTCGATGATGTAGTGGTTTTCTCGAGGCCTGTTTCTCCTCTCAGCGGAAGCAGTACGGGTTGCAGGTAGTCATGTTGTCATATGAATTATGATTCGGTGATGACGCAATATGTTCGTTGTCTTCTTCGATCGTATATATATATATCCTTTGCGATCTGGTGTGTATTTTTGTATATATGTGTGCGATGGGTCGATCTAGATCTGTTGATTGTTGATGATGTCTGTTCCGAGATGTGTATGATATATGGTTCTTGTAACTTATTTTCAACTCCATCAATGATAACCTACTTAGTTAATGTTAATGGTTATTTAAAATTTAAGGCGGTTTAACTATAGCAGGGACCGGATAGTAAACAAGACGTTTTACTGGTAAGCTGGTCGGATCTGATATAAGAACCGAATAAAATTATAATTATTTTTTATAATTATATGTAAAAATTACTGAAAAATAAAAAACTATATGAAAAATGTTCAATGGGTTTGACCCCGGTTCAACACTTCAACAGGTCTTGATTCTGGTCCGACCGACGATTCGACCGGTTCAACAAGTCCGACCACTGGTTCAACATCAAAACGGTTTTCAGTACCGCACCGAATTGTGGAGTCCGGTTCCCAGTCCAACTGGTCGGACCGGCTGGTCCGGTTCAGAAAATAATGGTTTTAATTTAACTCACTAGTAAAGACTTGGGTTACCCACATACAAATGGGTTTGGCTTATGCTCATTCAAGTGTTTGAGTCAATGGCATGGTTTTGAAAACCGGACCGGACCGGTTGGACAGGGAACCGGACTCCAATCCGGTCCGGTTCGGTGCTTAAAACCGTTTTAACGTTGAACCGGGGTCGGACCGGTTCAACCGGTTTTTTATATAATTTTTTTATTTTTATTTTTGTAATTTTTACATATATTTATAAAAAAATAATTATAATTTTATCCGGTTCTTATATCCGGTCCGATCGGTTGAACCGGTCCAACCAACCGACCGGTAAGACGTCCGGTTCACTGTCCGGTCTGGTTTTAAAAACATTGGTCAAATGAGTAACCCATGGATTTTACCCAAACATATATGGGTGGTGGTGTTTTTTGTTTTTTAATATATCATATGAGTGAGTTATTTACAGTTTTTCACTAATTCGTAGATTCATATAACATATTGTTTAATTGCGTACGTATCCGATGCCACTTATTATTTTAACGTTATTATCAACTTAATCCTTTTAAATAAATTATTCATCTATTTAGCTTCAAACTCATAATGACAATTATTATTATTTTGTTGCAAGTGACTTAAGATATTTTATAGTGTCACACTAATCTCACCTTAGAATCCTTGAAGCATTATTGAAGCATTATTGATGTCATCTGTGGGATCTTGTAAAGCATTATTGATGTCATCTATGAGATCTGAGAGGACTCGGTACTGAGTCCTCTCTTACTCAATATATTTTATTCTCTTAGTGGAGAAGCATTGAAAATGTATCCTTGATTGTAATTCATGGAATGATAGAGAATAAGTGTGTTCTTATATCTTAGGCTATTGATAGAGCATCACCAGTTATTAAAGTTTGAAAAGAAGAAAATGGAATTGAGCCCATGGTTCATGTAAGAAATAAGCAGATTCCGTTAATTATGCCTTAAGGAATAATATGAGAAGCCCGAAAAACTCAAAGGGGGCGTTTGGTTGGAAGGAATGGAATGGAATTGAGAAACTAGTATAATTTTCAAGCAAAATTATGTTTAAGTGGGTAATGAAATGTAAAACCCAAGGGAATGTTTCACCTCAAATTTTTTTGGTTGTGGGATTTCAAATTCCCTCTCTAGGTGGAAGGATTTTGAAATCCCACAACCAAAGGAATTTGAGGTGAAACATTCTCTTGGGTTTACTTTTAATTGCTCACTCAAACACAATTTTACTTGAAAATTATACTAGTTTCTTAATTTCATTCCTTCCAACCAAACGCCCCCAAAGAAGTTCACGTAGTTCAAATCTTTACATGACATTTTTCTCTCATTAAGTTAAAATTTCTCTATTTACATACATATTAACCCTTTTGCACTCGATCCATCCATGTTGTTCGATCAAATGAAACTCTTAGTGAGACCTTGAAGTTTCATCTAAGGTTTCACTCTACTCCCAAAGAAGTCCCGGTTACTTCTAATCACACTCACCAACCAAGACCATTAACATTACACATAATCCCTCGATGATCTTAGGGAGAAAAAGGCGATATTACTTGATGTTAGAGCATTCATAGTAGGTTGCTTATTGTATGTGAGTATGTTCCCTATATTATAATATATTATTGTGAGTGGTTGTGAGTGGAGTAGAGAGAAAATATTACTGTTCATCCCATATTTGGTAAAACGCTGTTTAACTCCTATAAATTTTTTAATATTTTTTAAAGTAGTTGTTAGTGAAAAAGAAAAAAATAATGATAAAAGAATTAAAAAGTATTATTTAATTAAAAAAATAATATTTTTAATGTAATTATAATGATAAAGATAATAAAGCTGATGTGATTAATCCTCTTAGTGAATAACAAGCACACATTTGTGTCTCAATGAAAAGTTGCGAGGTTTCTTTCATACGAGTTATAATAAACATTGAGGGATCTAAAAAGAATATACATAATATTTACCTTGATTGAGGTAATTCTCAAAGACAATGCATAAACTTTGTTATGGTTGCCCCATAGATTTTGTGCATGGAAGGGGAAAGGCAAGGGCATTTGTAAGGCTTATTGGCCTTAATGAATATTAGTTTGTTGGTTGACACAGAAAAGCTTTCCAACTTCATTACCATGATTTGTATCAAATGATTCATACATCTTATAACTTTTTTTTCTTCTTATTTTAAAGATATACCTAAAAACAATCATTTCTTTCAGTGTTTTGGTAAAGGCAATCACATTTTATTCTAACATCAAAAATAACTTAAGATATTGAAGCTTGATTATTATTTTATTGATTTTAATTAATAAAAAATGTTAAAAACAAAAGAATATTATTTCTGCAGAAATCTTATTAACGGGGATTATGTTTGCAGAAAATTTTTTGAACGGGGATTATGTTTGCTGAAATTATTTTTATTTTTAACAAGTGTACCCTATACTTAAATACACAAAATATTTTGATCTTTTGTCTATGGTCTATGGACCCATTTAAATTATTTTGAGTTTGAATCTTCTTCTTGGGCCGCCGTGCGCTTCATGGGCTCTTATTGATGTAAATGTGTAATGATATATTCATGGGCTCTTATTTTTAAACATGTACCGAAACCCAATTTTTAAACCAAGTTCAATTGAACTCGGTTTTGACTCAAACAGAACCGTAAGGTTGAAATTAGCTTGTAATCATATATTTTACAACACTTCCGGTTGGTTACGTTTTGCTTTCAAATAATAAAACTAAGGTCTATTTTTTTGTCCTCCTTTTCCCTCATTTTTCTAAAAGAATAACGACGAACATCAATTCAAACTCTCATAACAACATAAAAAATTAAATAGTTTATTAAATAAATATCAATATATCCTATCATGATATTATAATATTCATCAACATAAAAATTGTCATTCATACACAAAAATATAAGCCACGACACATTTTATAAAAGCCAAGGCTATTTCATAGATTTCTTTTTGCCAGAATTATGAAATAAGAAATGAAACATCAGTTAGTAAAGTTAAGAGGAATTTTATTAAAGTTAATTAAAAAAATTAAAACAGACATGTAATGTTTTATTTGGTGTGGGTATCCCATGATGGACCTATGATGTCTTTTTCATTAGGGTTGTTTATCAAATGGACCTATGATATCTTTTTCACTAGGGTTATTTTTCAGTGTTCGAATGACGCTCAACATATGAATTTTTTTGGTTCGTGCCAGGTCACATAAATAATGAAGTTTTGTCGCTGCATCCGTTAAATTTGGAGCTACAATAATATTTTTGAGTTTAATTCTAATGTTCAATTTGCAACATATGTAAATTAATTTTCTAAGTTTAAAAATCTCAAGGTTCATCGTCTAATATACGTTACATATAAATACGAAAACTATAGGGATGGATGATCTTGCACGCTTTATACAATATATATGCACACACCATTTTACAAAATTCAGAAAGTACGATATTTAAACTTGTGGGAAAATTTGAAGTTTTAAAACTCTAGGGGCTGTTGTGAAATTAAAAGTAATAATCGAAGTTATCAAACAAGAATGTCACTTCTGCGTTACTCTTAGGCCCACCAGAAGATAAGCCCACATGCTACAAATTAAAAAAATAGCCCGGAACCTAGGCCCACATCACGTAATTATAAAATGGTGAACCTGTGTCGGTTAGGACTTGGGAACGATCGAGATCTTATGATTTTAGTATCTTTAAAGCTGATATAATTTATTTATTTTTTGTTAGATAACAATTTATATAAGTGTTCACGCAAACATTTTAAAAGATTTCAAAATTATATTTTTTTCAATCTCAAAATAAGAGTTTAAGTGTAACACCCGGCCTCTCATACCAACAATATTGTCCGCTCTGCCCACGAGGAGCTCATGGAATTGTTTTTGGTTGCCCGGGTGAAAACTCCCCAGGGAGGCCACAAGAAACTCACGGATTTGCTTTTGGTTGCCCGGGTGAAAACTTTCCAGTCAGGTCACTTATCCCGAGATTGCTCCCACCTGAGCAAGCTTAAATGTAAAGTTTTTCTTTCATCCACAGCCAATACGCCCAAAACACATTAGTGATATTAGAGACCATACATTACTTATGAACCAGAAATTTCTCCTGTCCACTGCCGATGTATGAAATATGTAGGGTGTCACATATGGTCATATCACATTTTAGTAGACCAAACAAGAACTTTAAGATTATCTTCAAGACGGTTGATAAAGTGATCTAATGTAAAGTCAATTCATTACAAGCCATTACAAATATATATCGTTACGATAAGAAAACTTTAAAGTAGAGGTTCTTAAGAGCAATCACGATTCATGAAAATAATGTGGAATTGTAGCAAATATCTAGCTTGCCAGTACATGTCCTTCATCTATAAAGAACATACTATGTAGCTTCAATTTTAATTTGCCTTTAAAAGCTTACCATCTCTAAATCTTCTAAACAAACATAATTATCATCTTAGTCTCATTCAACTTTTAATTTAACTTATCCCATGCTATACATATGTTTGTCATGCACATCCGTCCCCAAGTGCGTATGTAAAATATCATTTAATATGAAATCATTTTAAATAAAGAACCGTGTGACCCGCATAAACACATGTGTATATTGTTATAACTTTGATACATAATATGACTATAAAATGTCATAACCACATCTTTTTTTCTCCCCAAATATTTGTCGAGCACTACCTTACAGTTGATTGTGTGATCTCCACATAAAATTGTTTATTTATTAAACCCTATATATGTATGTTATACGTACATACTTGCAACAACTTCACTCTATTATAAATGAATACTCTTTGTTTATATGGAAGAAAGAAGACAATGTAAAACGTGTAATATAATATATTAATCATTTTAAGATTATTAGGCACCAATATAACTACGTTAATTTATAATCAATGTTTTTTATATTTTATTTTAACAATGAAAACACACCTTGTAATCTACGTCAATAACTATATAATATTCATGTAGCAAAAAAACTTCAGTTTCCATTTCTAAAACAGTTCAGTTAGACATACTATATTTAAAAAGAACGAAAAAACTAAATCGATGTAATAATTTTAAAACAAATACATTGGTAACAATCGGATGAAACCGACACCCTTGATAACATATCAAACCATGTATGAGTTAAATAAATTAATTCAAATATGAATATAAAAACGCAAAGAAAAATAGTATAAATAATTAATCTATACTAATAAATCAAAATGTCTAAAAGCTACGTGACATTTTTCTACATTGTTCATCTAGGATTTGATCTTGTGTTGTTACTAGAATGAAAGTTCATTATTTAATGATATATTAAATGCTACTAATTATTTATATATCTTCTAAAATATAAAATAGTTTTTTTGATAAATTAAAAACATGTTTATTTTTATCAAAAAACATAATTTTCTTAAAAATAAAAATTTATGAAATATAAAGTTTTTCTAATACAATGAACTTTAAAAGTTGACATTAATTGTTTATAAAAAGTAATTTAAAAAAAATTGGAGTTCTTAAAAAATAATATTTTTAAATCAAAAGTTTTTTAAAGATAAGTTTAGAAAAATATTGTTATTGTTTTATTACATAAAACAGTTAATTATACGCAATTTCAATTATATTTTATCTCAAAAAAATATAACCCCTACATATTTTTTTCTTGATTGTCATCATATGAATGATTTTCTCAACATTCAACCTACTCAACCGCATTAACAAAATATTTATGTTTATTTTTATGTTTTGGTATTTATTTTGTGAAATATTACATATAAGTCAATATTCTATTTACAAATAAATAATAAGAGATTATAATATGTAATTGCCACCAGTTTAATTCGATTTAGACTTAAGATTAGGTTAGTTTTAAATGATCACGTGTTTAAGAAGAACCTAAAATCATGGGATATCCGATATCCTCACGTGACGTTGTTTCTCCAAAACAATAGTTTTTAATTTCATTTTTAGTTGCCTTGAATTAGGCGAGTAATTTCTTGGCACGTGTTGTGTCATCTCACTAGGGAACACACATGTGACATGCCATGATGATAACTATGCCTAATACTTAAATTAGTTGTGCGAAAAAAAAAACTAGAAATCGAAAAGAATACCAAAAACGAACTGAATTTGCAATGAAAAATAAACAATATCGGGATTTTAGATTTTGGTTTAGTTTGTAACTACATTCGAAAATATTGTTTAATACACACATGTAAATGTAACTTTATATGATGTTTTAATTTTAATAGATACCCGATGGGTATACCTAATGAATAGTTTATGGTTAATGAAGATTAAATGTAGCTTTATAAAAAATATTTAATGAAGATTAAGGACGAATGATACAAATTGATATATATTTAAAATTCAAAGTGTAATTTATTAAAGAAAAATAACTATTTATCTATTTTAACCTAAATCCATAGAGAAAAGTGAAAAGTTGAGATTCAAGAGGAAAGTACACAGCTCAGTGAAACTTAAAAAGATGGAAGAAAAACACAACATAGATATATGCACACAAAGCGTGAAGGTTTCAGGTTTGGATCATATCATAAGTGGTGTGTCTTACTATTAAAAAGTTATAGGTTATAATTCTATATATCTTGTATGTGTGATAAATTTGTCCTAAAATTCTAGGGGTTGCTGTTATAAATACTATACACATGCACGTATATAAATGTAATATATAAGTCCACAGGTTGCTCCTCATATCATCAAAAAGTTTCAATTACAAAGTCTTGAAAAACTAGAAATTGTAAGAATGATTAAGATATTGACACGTATCTTTTTATATAGATTAGGTCGAGGACAAAATTAGTAATGTTTCATCTTCTCAAGTTTCATCTTTTCTTTAATTGTTTGTAATTTTTACATATGACATTATTTTTAAAAAATATTACACTAAAATATGAGTATTTTTCATCTTTAAAATACGTATAGTGTTGATATAAAACAAAGTTTCTTTCATGTTTTTTTAACTTATTATGTAATTTCATCAGGTCATTGTGTAATATTCTAAATTGACGATAATTACGCAATGTATCAGAAACATAAAATGTTTATATTTTTAGTACTCTGTTATTCGAAAAATATCATTCTAAAAAACACAATGCATAACATAATAGTCAACATTAAAAACACTAGATAACATAATAACTAGCACTATACTCGGTGATTAACACTAGATACAATGAGCTACTTGACGAGTATTACATAATGACCTGACCATGAATACATAATGAGATGGAAAGTGAAAAAAAAAGTTAAATTTTCAGCATTGTGTTATTTAAAAATTGTTATTTTAGAAAAACACAATAGAAAACACAATAATCAACATTAGACACAGACCTGACAAATATTACACATTCACCTATATTACATAATTATTTGACGAATATTCACAATGATTTGAGGAACATTACACAATAGCTTAAATAATGTGAAAAAAAACTTTGTTTTTTTGTGTATTAACATTATTCACATTTTAAAGATAAAATACGCTTGTTTTTATGGTGTAATTTTTTTTAAAAATAATAAGGTTTGTAAAAGCTATGAGCTTTTAGAAAAAGGTGGAACTTGAAAATGCGGTTAAAAGTAAAATACCATTGTTCTATCATTTAAAGTTTTATTTTTTACCATCATGCTACCGAATCTCCTTAGCACTTAGATCTACGATCAGATGGATAATATTACTTCTCACATTTTTTATTTTTTTTCCCCATTTTAGAATAACTTCACCAAATGATTTATTTGTGCTATATCGGTTCTTAAAATGTTACTTTAAAGTTAACTTATTTAAAGTTATAGCATTTTTATTAAAGTTCTAATTCGGGTTTCAAAGGAGACCTAAAAAGAACCCCTCTACTCTAAGAAAACAAACTACTACCTAATTAGTTGATTTTAATTGATATAACTAAGTGAGAAATTTTGACTATATCTTTAAACCTACATGTGAATAACTAAAGAAGTGAATATTCAAGATAATATAATAAAATATATAAAATTCTCAGTTAAGTTTTAAATTTTATTGCGCACATCTAAGACAATCTCTAACGTGAGGTCTGCGAGGGGTGAGAAGGACACCTTGGTATCCATCATGGACTCTTGAATTGTGTCGCATTGTCTGTCTTCGTTCGTGGGTGTTTCGTTCGACAAGACAAATGAGGAGGGATGAGTTGTGAGGGGCCAACTAGAGTTTCTTTTATTTTTTTCTTATTTTTTATGATTTTATTTTTGTTATTTAAAACTTTTAAGAATTAAACTTGTTAATAACTTTATTATTATTTTTATAATTATTAAACTAATTGAAATATATGTAGTAAATCCTAAATATTTTAATATTTTTAAACTTTTATAATATATTAAGTTTTGTAATAGTGAAACTTGTATAGAATTTCATCCAATAAGAAATTAAAAATAGATAGTTTATTAGAATAAAGAAATCTCCTTACTTTAATAAAAGTGTAGTTAGAAGGGACACTTGTCAACATCATATTACTCCTCACCAATTTTTTTCTGCTTCTCTCTACTATTTAATAATCACATTAATTACTAACAATAGTATTTATTTTTTTTAAATTAAAATAGTTTCTTAATAAATTAAGAAATAGATCTTTTTACTAATGTTATTTTTAAGGGAATAATTTTTCATAAAATTAGAAAATTTTCTAAAACATTAAACTTTTTTAAAAATACAAAATATTTTATAATTGGTGTTTTTAAAAAGAAAATTTTAAATAAACAAAAAATAATTAAAATTGAGAGTTACAATAAGAAAGTTTTTAAGTATGATTTTTTTTAAAACGTTTTGTGTTGAAATAAAAATTTTATTTTATTTATTATAAGAAAGATTTCAATCATATCTTATTTTATAATATCGATTTTATAAATTATAAATTTTTATTCTATTTAATATTTTTTATTACTAAAACTAGTTTGGTATAAAAATAAATGTAAAAGAAGGTGATGATATAGAAATGAAAAGATATTCGTGAAGTATGAATATACAATGAATGTTTTTACAGGATGTGTGTATTTCTCATGTGATAAATAACTGGACGTGTTTGTGTGATTTTGCGCTGGAGATCCTCTTTTACATATGTTTAAAAAAATGGTTTATTGTACTTTTGAATAAAAATAACATAAATAAGTTATATCCAATCTAAAAAGAATTTCATTCCGATCAAATTGTAAGTCATAATTCATAAACCTTGTTACATATCATCTTTCAGAACAAATATTGAAGGACATCTATGAGAGGCTATACCTATAGGGTCCTATGCCTATACTACGTATCTATATGCATAGTAATGGTATTTTCTACCCTTTGACTATAGTATCTGTTTTAATAATTGTTTCTTGTCATTCACTTATATAACAAGTCAAGTCAGATTTATTATCATTATTATTGTTGCTGGTGAATCCTATTGTTACATTCATAAGAACTAAAACCCTGATCGATCGATGTTGAAAAATGGAACCAATGAATCGAGAACCTATCCACAAGAAAACACAACATAAACCAATCTAACGAGATGAAAATATTATCTAACGGATACTGATGAACAAGAAGAACCTGACAAATTAAGAGCATGTGTGGACACGACATTCATGATTAGAGTTATCTACGAGACAAATAACCATAATGCCATGGCGAGCCTACGAGAAATGGCACATGTGTTAGAAGTGACATATGATTAACCACCACGTGAAAATTCCCTTGTTTGTTTGCTAGACCTGATTAGCAATCGAGAAGAAAATATGAATACTAATGAAAACTAATCAATGAAATTAACTATCAATGCGGGAACATTAACTATCAATGCGGGAACATATTTATGATGAAAACCCTCGTATGTTATAGAGGCCTTTATCATTATATTTTTTTTTTCTCTTCTCTACTCATAATAATTTCAAAAAATATTAAAAAAACTAATAAAGATGAACAATGTATTATCAAATATACAGATGAACAGTAATATTTTTCTCTACTTCACTCACAACCACTCAAAACAATTTCATATAATATACGAAACACGCTCACAAATATATAAGAAACCTATTGTGAATGCTACAAGGAAAATTTCTTTATGATCATATGCAAGATTAAAAAATATAACTATATAGATAAAACTTTAAGTGGTTAATATGAAAATTCAAAACTTGATTAATTATAAGTTAGCTTAGGAAGATATTTATTTCAAATGACCGTTCAAAATGTCCTAACACCTCTTAATCAACCATCTATTGAATGTATTTTGAATGCTTGAAGATGTCTACCTTTCATTTAACCATCTATTAAATGCATCTTGAATGCTTGAAATGTGTATGCTTAAGTTTGACTTGAACTGTTTGTCCAAACTAGATCAGGAATGGTCGAGCCACAATTGCACCGTGGCTAGACACGGGTCCAACCATGGTCTTGTTCTGCTCCTATACATGTGCCTTCTATACTAAGAAAATTGTTGCACCTTTGCCCAAACCCCACTTAAACATCTTTCTCCTTTTGAAACACCTCTATTGTAAAAATCATAGAGAGACAAGGTTTGACTCTATAAAAATAAGGAGTATTTAAATCAATGGTGAAAAGTTGGACGATCAAGATGTAAAGAAATGTTGGTTGATTTAGAAAGAAAATATGCTTTCCTCATTAATTAGGTTCGATTTGATTATAATTCATTGGTTTAGTTTATAAATTATTTCATATAAGTCTTTGTACAAACACTATAAATTTTGAGTGATAAAATCTCAATAAAAAACAAGCATCAATCACTTATCATTAAATTTGACGTGTATTGAATGTGCATATATATATATATATATATATATATATATATATATATATATATATATATATGAGTGAGACAATGAGATTCAGCTTGATGGGTTAGTTGTGATGGAGTATGATCGAACCACAAATGGTCGATTTGTGACCCGGTTGCCCTTAGTCTTGTCCATTTTCTTTTGATTTCTTCATTTGTTTGACTTGCACATTTTCTATGATGTTTTAAAATGTATGTTACAAGCGCATGTGAATTTTTATTGAGCATCTATGTCAATGCTTATAGTTTTCATTAAGAGTTGTCTTTTGTAATGCGCACAAATGTATTAACATATATATTTGTATGTATGTGGTTCATATAAAGAAGATCACACTTCAAATGCTAAAAGGCAAACACTCACACGTAATAGAGTTTTGAAATGACATTTAATTAGAAAGAAAGTATATATGAATAAGGAAGCATGCAACAGGGGAAGTGATTAATGATCGAGCAAACGGTCTACATGGAGGGGACTAGTACTCTAGTAAGTGATAAATGAGTTATGTGTCGTTTGCTTCTTTCGTCCTAGCGATTTTACTCAAACATCTTTTTCATTTTAGTTACATATATACATATTTATACATTTATACTTATGCCTATAATATTAAAATGTATTATTAAATAATCATGTACTAAATAAACTGATTTCAGGCTGATGGAAAATCGAGGAGTATGATCGTGATTCATGGATTTCAATATATATGTAACTAGTATAGTATCCCGTGTAATACACGTGTTGAATAAATAAAATATTAAGTAATTTGTAATAATATTTAAAAGTTATAAATAATATTTATAAATAAGATATGATTGAGTTATGTATGTATAAGTATTTTAAGTAAAAAGCAACAATAATATCAATTTAAAATATCGTTTTATAAGATTATATTTTTTTAATTGTTTTTTAAAACATTCTTGTCTTTTTTTTATTTTTATTTAAGAAACTAATCATCTTATAAAACTTAGAAAAATGGTATTAAAATACTTCGTATTTAAGAATTTTTCCGTGTCTTATACAATTTTCAAGTGTGTTTTTTATTAAAAATCTAGTTTTTTTTTTATTTTTATGATATCTATTTTTTTAAATTTAGAAATGTTTTAAATAATATAATTACTATATATACTAATATCATTAATTAGAAGAGAGATGCAAGAAAATAAAAATAAGAATGTCTAATATGTTGACACGTGTCATGTAAACCTTCTTTTATTATAGTTAATAGATTTTCTCTTTCATTGAAACATGATTCAAATATTAAAAAACATTTATTTTATTTTTAAAATATTTAATAGCTTTAAATAAACTGATTTCAGGCTTTGATAGAATTAAAAACGAGGAGTATGATCGTGATTCATGGAGTTCAAAATATATAATTTTCTTTTTCTATGAAGAATGATTCAAATATTAAAAAACCTTTACTTACTTTTTTAAATAATTAATAATAGCTTGATTTAAACATTACACATGTCTCTTTTTCTTCTTCTCTCTCTCAGTACTCACTATATATACATATATATCACTTGTTTGCTCTATATATAAGCATATTAATTTCCTATTAACCTTTTCTATCTTCATCAGTAGAGTATATACACATACCACAAACAGTTACTCATTCACGATCACACACATAATAATGTCAAGCAGAAGATCAAGACAATCGTCATCCGGAGCTTCGAGGATCACCGATGATCAGATCATACAACTCATCTCCAAATTACAACAGCTTCTTCCTGGGACTCGTATTCAGCGATCTAACAAGGTTAATACTTGCTACAGTAATTATTCTTATGTGCATGATATTAATCAATCATATAAAGACTGAGATTTTACTAGATACGTTTGTACATTTTGTTTTCTTATAATTTTTATAAATGCAGTCGTCCGCTTCAAAGGTGCTGCAAGAAACCTGCACATATGTGAGAAGCTTGCATAGGGAGGTTGATGACCTTAGCGATCGGCTTTCGCAGTTGTTATCCACCATTGATGCCGATAGCCCCGAAGCTTCAATAGTTCGAAGTTTAATTATGTAAAATGCCCATCTCTACGTACACACATATATATAATTGTTTTTTAAATAGTTTTGATTTAATAATCATTCTAGGGTTTAATTAATCTAAGTAAAAGAACCTTAATTTAGTGATGATATATAATAATAATAATAATCATTGCGTTACACTAGTGTGTTAAAGGTTTTATTGTAATAATAGTTAAGCATAAAACATTAATCTTGTTTCAAGCTAATGTTGTTCGCTCATTCTTTTCTCGCCCAAAATATTGGCTCGCTGATTTTGTATGAGATGAGATGAAATCATATTAAGTGTTTATAAATGGTTTGAAGACGATTAAATTATTGAAATCGAAGCAAGTTGGTTTGTTTGGCCAGTTTGAGATCCATGTGTTTCGTTTCATGTTTAACTATTTATGGTTTTACGGTTTAAGGGTCATACAGATTGAAAACTCGAAGCTCGTCATGTAAACTTTTATTATATACTATCTTTAGTAAAATAGGGTTAAATAAATAAAATATTAAATAAAATAAATTCTACAATAATATAAAATTGTAATTACATATGAGTAAATACTATAAATAATAAACAATGATATCAACTTATTAAACTTTAATTTATAAACTTCTTTTATTTTTCCAATAAATAAATTAAGCATTTTATTTCAAAATAAACTGTTTTAAGACAATATTATTTTTAAAACTTTTTATGCTATAACTCCTAATTCTAATTATTTTTGGTTTATAAAATTTTTACTTTTTAAAATAATTAATTTTAAAATATTTTGTATTTTTAAAAAGTTTGATGGTTTAGAAAAATTTCTTTTCATAATTTATTTCTTTAGAAATAACATTAATAAATTATTTGTAGCTTAATTTATTATAAAGTATAAACTAATTTTAATCAAAAAAATAAAATTATCAGTAGTTAATATAGTTATTTAATAGTAGAGACAAGCGAAAATTTTTTGATAAGAATAAATGTGTTGGTATCACGTGTCACTCTTAGTTATTATTTTATTAGAGTAGAAAGATTCATACGCATACAAGTATTATTTCATTTTTAAACATGTACTTGTGTTTAAATTGTAATCATGAATCATATTTGTCATTTTAAAATTTTATTCATATAATTAATGATTTTGTAAAAAAAATTAAAAATTTAGCTTAAATCGTCAAAAATGAATCTTCAAACAAGTAAAACTGGTTGACGATAGACACTACCAACTCTAGTGGTTTAATTTATTGTTTCTGAACCGTAGTTAGCAGTTCACGCATAATTTTTGTCAAACCGGTCAAACCACACTATCAACACCCTTAGGTAACTTACATGCTTCAAAATTTTGCAAGATGAACTTTAGCTTATTATTTGTAAATTTTCCAGTTGTAAAGTTACAAACCCAATAAGTCTTACAGAGGATGTTCGTGTGTGGTAAGTGATATACTTTCTAACCAAATGATTGTAGATTTAAAACTTGATTGATGCAGGTGTGATGATTTTTATGTATAAAGTGTAGAACATATGCTCGTTGGTAGAAAATTGTAAACACTCTATAGCTTTATTTTAATTTTCATTTCAAAAAGTTTGACCATAAGCATATTAACATGTAGTAATCATTCCTTGAACATCTGAATAGCAGGGTGATGCTCCTTTAACTTCTTACTATTGGGATAGTTCTCCAAATGTACATACATGAGGTTGGTAATATGAGTGTGCAAGATCCGAATACAAACATCTGAATGAAAACTCGAAACTTCAAACTTGAAAATTTGGATAGTCAAACTTTCGAGTTTTCAAATTCATATTCGGATAGTTATTATAAAAGTCGTCCACCGACCGATGATTGAGACATTGAGTGATCTACTTTTTCACTTTAGAGAATAAACGTGTTTCAATGAGTCAAAATCTACATATATTTTTAAATATTTATTAGGTCTTAAACAAAAACGAAATCAGTTTTAGGGAGTTTAGTCATTAAAGAAGGAGATGAATCATCCATTTTTCACTTTATTTGATGTAAACGGTTTAAGTAATAAAAAAAAAAAAACTCTTTATTCCAAAAAGACTCTAATTAAACTTATTCCAACGACGTTGGAATTGGCTCGTCGAACTCTACAATCTTAGTACTTAGGGTTTAGCTTTTAAGTTTTTAACTTATAGATTTCAAAATTTTTGTATTTCCAACTTATTGTGTCTTTTCAGTTTGTCGTTGTGTCTTTATTGTTCGTCATTGTATCTTATTGCTCGTCATTGTATCTTATTATTCGTAACTGCTCATCATTGTGTCTTTCTTGCGTATCATTTATGTCTTTTTATTATTTTCAGAATAATAAGTATTTTTACTATAATTTTATCCTTATTTGATTTGAAAATTATCTCAATAATATTCTCTCCACGACCTTTAACTAAGAAAAGGATTAACAATTATAAACCCGCGTAAATTATTTTAAGTCATAGTTTTGTTATTCATACACCGTGGTCTTATAAAAATATGCCTTAATATATTTGGCCTATATTTGTTTAATAAGATTTCATTTAATTTTGTAGGATTATAGTAAAAAGGATGTTTAATCTAAAAATCATAAAATGATTGTGGGCTTGACACAAATACTTCTATTGTTTTAAAAAGGAGAGCATTTTGGTTATTGCGTCAAATACGTCAGCTAATTGTATCTTATACGTTCATTGTGTCAATATTAGTTTATTGTATCATATATTTTACATCATTTGTTATGTGTATTAATTATTGTATTTTACGTTTTAGATCATTTTGTATAATTTTTGTCATTGTTTTTATATATTATAAACTTGTTATCTATCATTATGTTTTACAATTAAAAAAATATAATGATATACTTTCATCAATGTATTTTCAAAACTCATAGAGTTAAAGATAACATAATATGTTATTTTTGTCATTATTTTTTACGGAGTTGATGGTAGATTTTAACTTCTACTTAGTGTTTTGGCCACCTAAGCAGTCCACGTTATCAAAAAACTAACAGGGTTAACTCTCAGTTAGTAAGGAAAATAATTATGGCCAATTAATAAAAGTTATAATTACTAAAATCCAATAACTCATTTCATTACAAGTACATGTTTGTTTACTCATATGCATAAACATACCGAAATATATGAACTTATTATAAAATAACATGTGTTAATAGAAAAGTAGTAATACACGTTAAAAAAATTAAGTAATATATTTAATGAGGTTTAATTATATATAAATAAATTTAGATTTATATACATTATTTTGATTTATGTATGTTTAACACGGCACATAAAAACTTATTTACTGATGAATTATCTCAAAAAAATATAAAATAATATATTAATTATATAATATATTTTTTCTAATTTGTTGAGTATGGAAGGAAGTATTAGGTAAAACTAAATGTTTTCTTAATATAGTTTGTTACAGATTTAAATCGCTTCCGATAACAGCAATATTTAATCATAGGATCTTTTTGAATGCAATATATATAGGGCCCCGCTAAAGAAACGCCATGCCAGGTGTTAAGCGTACGTTTTTTGACTTTTACTTCACGGCCCGTGAAGGTCTTTACGGGCAGTCGTGAAGGTACTTACGGGCCGTAAGGACTCTACAAAAAATTAAAAATCAGATACTGGTACAAACGATTGTTAGTAACATAACGGCCCATGAACGGTGTCTCATGAATAACCTTACGGGCCGTGACTTTATTCATTCACGGCCTGTAAACTATCTCACGAGCCGTAAATGTATTCAGAATATTAATATGTAAATTAATTATTTCTCGGTTTTCGTGTTTTTTTTCGTTTTTTATAATTATTTGACGTGACGTATTATTACTCGAAAAATGTGTGTCAATTATTTGATTTGATATAAGATTTTATATTTAACGATTAAAATAACATTATATTAAGTAATTTGTAAAAAATAATATTAATAAGAACAACAATATAAAACTTTCTTGAATGTTTTGGCATCAATCTTCGATAAAGGTGGTCAAAATTATACGCGTATAAAGTATGAGATGTGAGATGTATAAAAAAACTCTGTCTACGGTATTTATGGGTTCATATATGTGAGTGGTGTAAATGTATTTATTTTCTTGTTGTATAGTAAAAAACATCTGTATTGGAGTTTCGCCGATTCTAATTGAATTTTTTATTTTCGTGTGGACATTACATTCATTCTTAAAATTGACACGTTTTTAGGATTCTGGTCCCTCAGTGTGCCTAAAATGTTTTGAGCCTTAATATTTTGCTCTGTCAATTGCTTTAACGTATAAATCTCTTTTTCAGGGAGTCTCATTATGTATGCATGCCCCTCGAGATGTTTATCGGCTTCATGATTATGAGTATCATCTACAACAACTATTATGCACCCATATTTTTTTATTTGGTACTTTTCCTATAATTCAAAAGGACAATTTTTTTTTTTGTCAATTTTTCCATGAGTGGGTGCTACTTTATATAATCCACCATGCTCACATTTTAACTATATTTTAACTACCAACCCACTTATATTTTTATTCAACCGTTTCGTGACAATAACAAATCTATTTTCACGACTTATATTACTTGCCCAATCAAGTAATTCTTCACGAGATTAAAAAACCTAATAATTTTAAATAATATAATTTGTTACTATCAAATGACAAAATTTTGTAACAATTAAGTAATAAGCTGATTCGTGTCATATAACCCTCTTCTTTTAGAACCATCACCATTGTTTTCTCCGCTACTATGACCTCCATTATCGCCGCCGTCACCGCCACCGTCGCCGTCGTCATCACCGCCGAAATTACCAACATTATCCCCGTATTGTTCAACATAGTTACCACTTTCGTCACTGTAATAACTATAACCCTCGACGGGGTAATAGTTAGAATCAGAACCGAATAAATAATTGTTATCCAAGATTGACATCGTTAATAAATTATATCACTTAAAATTATACAAATATTGAATTTATCGATATGAAATGATTTAATAACTAACGATTTATATAGTATTTTTTCCAAAGAATATTACGTCGAGTCAAATAATTATTGGGAAATATTACATCGTATCAAATTATTTAATAAATACAAAATTACACTGTAATTGAAGAATATTACATCGTGTCAAAAAATACAAAATTATTCGATTAAGGTAACGGCCCGTGAGAGCCTTAAAGGGCCGTATATAAAAACAATAACGGACAGTGAAGTAGGTTACGGGCCGTAGAAATGCTGCATGTGAAGATTTTCACGACCCGTTACATGTTTGAATGACTAATTCGATGTGGTGCAGACCTACTACGGCTCGTAAGAAAGGCTCTTACGGGCCATAATGAGGGCATCCGGGTATCCAAGAGGGTTAGAAGGTGTACATGTAACAGGCCCCTGTAAATATCTTTTAAGGAAAACATAACGTGATGTATTATCATAATAATCTATATATTAACTTAAAAGTTTAAATAATTTAGTATAATAATATGAATATGTGGGCTAAACCAAAACGTGAAGTTTGATTGGGCCTTACTGAAAATTGTATCAGGCTCAATGAGTGGTACTAATAGAATACTAGGCCCTAGCTAAATCCTTAGTAGAGCTTAGAAACATCCAACATGTGTATAACCCAGTAGCCTTATTTCAATATAAATATTGGGCTGTAGTCTGCGTTATAGAACCACAAAAAGGCATCTATCTGAAGAATATATTAAAGTTATAAGTACATATATTAAAGTGTTTTGTTATAAAAAAGTTCTAATTACTTTTTGCGACTGATTATTTCACTCTAGTTATTGTATTTTATAACAATAAGACGTTTTTTAACGTGTAAGATTATGATATTAGCGTGCTTAAATATTCAGCTAACTTGATCATCAAAATTTGTGGTGTTTTTAGAAACATTATCTATTATGATACTTTAGATTTTTCTAAGACGAGAAACAAATTACGTAAAATATTTAACTGTTGTAATGATGGTTTAGTAGACAACTAAATTTGTTATCTTTTATCATTAAACGCTTCTTTTGATACATGGGAACCACGATCGATGACACAAACCAGACCGCCTTTCAAGACTCGAAAAAACACTTAACCCGTCGGTGAATAGGAAGCAACAAATTGGTGGGCCTAAAAGAGTCCTAGGTTACAAGATCGAGCTTGAAATCTTATTATTATTCCGTTAATGTTTTCAGAAGCACTACATATTATTAACTATTGGGTGAGACCCGCACACTCATACCGTTGTATTAAAACTTATAAGACTTGGTTGACACGACTTGTATACTAATATAACCCTATAGAAGGAAAACAAGAAAACTAAAAAAAACCCTTGAAATAACTATAACGACTTGTATATCATCACGCACAACTTTTAGTTTTGAATAATATTTACACTCAGTGGTGAAGCTTGAACAATTGTATAGGGGAAACGAAAGTATTGAGACCCAAATCAAGAGGGATGGACTCTATACGTCTAAATGTTTGGAACAAAAATGCATACATTTCCCCATCTCCATCCTTTAAATTTTTAAGGAAAAGCTTAATGTTCTTTTAAATTCAAAGTTACTCACAAACCTTATAAATTATAGGTGTGGGGAACAAGATATGAGAGGTTTTTTAAAAATATATAAATAAATTTTAAGAGATGATGATTTTAAGATAGATTATAATAATGTGAATGCTCTAAAGGGCTAGTAATTATTATCATACCAATCGTTCAAAAAAAAAAAATTATTATCATATCATATTTTACGAGGTTGGTGGTCTTTGCTGCTAGCCATTGCACGCTTTCAACTTTACATTTTGACATTTTAACCCGATCTTTTTAATTTTTTAAAGTTTTAAGTTTACCTCTTGTACATTTGTATTGAAAAAATCTAATTTCTTACGTTCTTATTTTCCTGTACGTGCCGTATAAATTCGAGTTCGTCTATGTTTTAACGTAAATATCTTTCACAAACGAACTGAGTCAAATATAAAACCCTGTTTTCCTGCTTAATTATTTTTTAAGTACGTCTTGAATTGATCTACATTTTAACGTAAATTTCATTTTGAAACGATTCAGATCAAATAGAATACGTTCATTCGACCCTATAAAATGAATTTTCCTATGTTTCAATGTAAATTTTGTTAGAAAACTAATCGGGTCGATTGTATTCTATATACTTTATCACATCAATGGGATAAAAAACTAGTTTTCTTAAACTACTAATGTGACAAATAAACAATCACATATAATATGGGATAAACATTAAAACAACAATTTTAGTTACATACATCACCATTATCCTTTACAAAACTTAATCAACCTTTTCTACTTTTCCTAAACCATCAGTCATGCTTGGGTGTGCCATAACATCATTAATACATACGATATGATACACTTGATGCCAAGTGAGAGCCAGTGCATAAACGAGGATCCCACATATATATTTTGGATGGCAATGTGGGCGGGTTGATCATTTCGTGGCTTCGAGTTGGTTCCACCTTTGATGGTGGTTGCAGAGGGCTTGAATCATCCAAGCCCTCTATGATCAACATACTCTCATGCGTTGATCGTCTCCGGCTCATCCAGAGGCGTTACAACGAGTGGTTTTGGAACCTCCGCAAACTCTTCACTGTTCTTCTCTGGGACATGTCGTCGAACAGGTGGCTTTGTGTACGTATTGATGATGAAAACGGTTAATTTCTTTGATGATGTAAATTGCATCCTGTGTTATTCTCAATTTTAACACATGTGTCGTGACGTAACTAGCCAATCTAATCTAATCTAATCTAAAAATTACATGTTCAAATACTTGAAGTCTTATATTGCGGTTCTAATTGAAGTGTTAGAGATTAGTAGTAATTGTTATAGGTCATTTATTTTTTAGAGTTTTTATATAATTAATAATTTTGTAGTTATCTTATCGGTTGAGATATATGTAATTAAGTTTAGTTTTGGGTTATCTGATTAAGTATTAGTGTCTATTTAGGTTTTGTTTATTTGTTATTTATATTTTAAGGAGTTGACTATTGTAAATAGAATAAGTTGATTCCTTTTTTATATCAAAATACTTCATCAACAAAACTAGTCTAACAATCACTCCCTCTAAACTTGTCTTGGATACATCATATATACTTCACAACACCGTTGGATGAACATTGTCTAGAGTCAAATTTGCTATGTCTTCCTTTTGATTTCACTTTGGACACCCGCTCACATAACGCACAAGCTTGTTATACTTAAAACATTGCATCTCCTTGACCACCTCGACCACAATAATGCGCACAAAACAAGTCGTTCTATTTTTACTGAAAAATTCCACGTCCTTCTCTTAAAAATTTATTGTCACAAAGGTTTGCCCGTATATAATTTTGATGATTTAATAAAAAATAATATCATTTATTTTTGAAAATTTCATATGCGCGCAATTAAAATATAGATTAATATATAAGATAATTCAAAACATATTATAATTAACTTAATTTTTTTTTTGAAAATTGACAATATAGTGCCCACACATGCTTGTCACGTGAGGGGATATCCCGTTAAAAGTTAACTGATGTAAGTTATAATACCTCATGATGTTAGAAATTTGAAACTTTAAAGTCTTATAGTTGTAACTAAAAAAAGGGTTAATGCCCAAACCTGTTTTTTGTTTATCTTAACTCACCGAATCAATGTTACAAGAAAATTAATTCATTGATTATGAATATCTTCTATAGCTTTTATTTGTCTTTTTAATTAAAAAGAGTTAAATGCGTTTTACGTCCCTGGGGTTTCATATAAATTGCCATTTGAATCCAAAAGTTTAAAATGTTGCCATTTGCATCCAAAGGTTTCACAAAAATTGCCATTTGAATCCACTTAACTACTCCTAGTTAACGCCGTTAAGTTTTTCCGTTAAGTTTCCTACATTAGAGGTATTTTAGTCAAAACAATTACAAAATAATAAAAATAAGATCTACGTGATAAGTTTTAGGCATTCAGTGTATTTTGGTAATCATCATTGCAATTTTAATTTACGAGAAATGATAGGTCAACAGTTATTTTATTTTATCAAGAAATTTATCTCTGGACGTCCTTTTAGATAAATAAAATATAAGTTTAACTAACTAAAAGTGATTCATTTCCAACTTTATAAAACATACAAAACAAAAAAATATATAAATAAACAAACAAGTCATAAACATAAATTATTTGAATTATAACCATAAAAGACAGATTATCATAAAAGTATAAGAACAATTAATAATATGACATTAACTACCATGAATAATAATCATAAAATATCAAGTATCGTAACCATAATTAAACTTTAAATAAAATAAATCTATGTTTAATAAAACGGGCAAAAGTAACACGATTACTAAACCAAAATACATTAACAAGACAAAACAATAAAATAATATTATAAAGTCAAACATAACTGCAATTATCAAAAGAAGCTAAACATATAAAAACCCTCACGTGAGTTGGTGTTTTATTTTCTAATTTTTTTATTAAAATAACTCTCATGTTGAAAACTTAACGAAAAAAATTAACTGTGTTAGTTAGATGTAGCCAAATGGATTCAAATGACAATTTTAGTGAAACCTTTGGATGCAAATGGCAATTTTTGTGAAACCTTTGGATGCAAATGGCAACCTTTTAAACTTTTGGATTCAAATGACAATTTCTATGAAACCTCAGTGACGTAAAACGCATTTAACTCAATTAAAAATATCAATTGACCATGTGAGCATGATGTATTTAGGAATCAGACTCATAATGAAATTTAAACTTAGTCGATATATATATATATATATATATATATATATACACACACACACACACATATATATATATATATATATATATATTTGGATTAAAGTTTATACAAACTACACTTTATGCTTTAACTTAAAGGAGCGGCCCAACAAGCCAACCACAAGTCAAGTTAGTTGGCTAGCTCGGCCCTTGGTTGTCAATTTCAAGCAAACTATTTTCGAATGAGCCGTAGTCTTAAAACTATTACAATAGCTAATGCTCGTAGTTTATAGAGCAATATAGTGAGTTTTAACCTTCTAACAAGTCATGCAACATAAATCTAGCGATCGACTCATTCTCACACCAAAATTAATAGAAATGTGAAAATGACGAAAACGACCTTAGATCATTCTCTGAATTAGCAGCCATTAAGAGTAATATTTAATTGCCACGATACTTAAACCACAAATAAACTAATCGCATAAACAACATCCTTTGTTCTTCTTGTCCCCAACACCTTCACTTTACAATAAACAAAAACACAAACTATTATACAAGTGTACATTACTGTACCACCCAAAATGTCTCTCTCTCTCTCTCACAAGAATTTATTATCAAAAATTAAAATTTTAATAATTTAAACCAATATCTATTAACCAAATATAATTCACACTAATAATTTGGCCAATAATACTCTTCATTTCATTTTTGTTGTAAGAGAAATTTCATTCTAACAAAGAGGTAATTTCATGAGCTCTAATGACAACAATTTTCAAAGTGGATGACACGCAATTGACACATCATATTTGATGTCATTATGGGCTCACGAAATTACTTTCCTGTTAGAGTGAGATAGTCACATGCAATGAAAGTGAAATTAATTAGGATTACTGGTTAATTATTATCGAACAATAAGTTGTATACAATTTCTTAATTGATTTGTATAAACTAATATATCAAATTGTAATCGACTTTCTAACAAGGAGTAAATTGTTTATTTATAGAACACTAAATCAATATTAATTTGTTAAAAAAATATATGCTGTGCACATTCATATGTTGAAAGTTGTATGTGGTGTATTTATATATATCTATATATATATATATAGGGAGAGAGAGAGAGAGAGATGGGGGCACATGGGAACACGATGGCATGTGAAGCCAGAGTATAATTTTTGGTTTTTTGAAGGTTGAATTTGCATGGAAGATGCTAAACCCTATTTCGAGGGGGGACCCCACCAACCTTCCAACTAATGGGGTTGGGTCCCATGTGAGTTGTGACAAGAGATTGTCTCTTGTTTTTAGTTTTTTGTTATTTGTTCTTTTTTCTCTTAACGAAATTTAAGAAAATACACAACTAAAATGAGGTGGTTCATTCACAATCCAAACAAATTAAACCATTGAATTGATTAATATCAAGAAAATCTTGAAAACCCTATCAAAATTAACCTAAATTGGCCGATTGTTTGGGTGAATAGTTTTTGAATCTTGTGTTTGTATAATTCTATATCATTGTAATAAACTACAAGGTTCATAAATAGGTTAATTTATGATTCCGTAATTGAGTATTTTATACCAACCGCACATATCCTGATTATATACATACTTGAGTATAAGTAAAATCTTGAAAATTAACCCATAAGAATTAGTCTAAATAATTAGCCATCATTGAGTCATAAGTTAGAAGTAGTGGTTATAGGTACGTTAGTCACAGCCTAAAATTCTTAGCATCAATTATGGTTTCTTAACTAAATCTTATAAATCATCTTGATGATTAGTTGCTTTGATATGCTTTCTTTACGTAACGTAGTACCACTAAAATGTCTTTTGTGGTGTCACTTAATGATGTTAGAACTTAGAAAAAGTCTCGTTGTCTATGCCTTTCACATATTATCATTTTGATTAAAGTTGTAAAGCGATATGTGTCCTAGGCGTTACCTTAATCAAATTAGGTTTTTTGAAATTAATTATGGACACAATATATAGCAAAATTATCGATTCACATTTGTTCTTTATTTTTCTTTCAAATTTGAGACCTCATGATCCACGACTTTCAAGCTTGAACTTAAGTTAGGCATGGTTTGTTCACACACTTTATAATTAGGCCTGACATATGTGGTAGTAGTTGAGTATGCAATCCTAAAAGCTACAAAATCCATTTTTGAATAATTTCTACATATTTCAATTATACATACGTATATATATAAGTGTGTACGTGACTTCACCATAAAAAAAGCTTTTAAGTTTCATATATACAAATAACTTACAATTATTTAAAATCAGAATGTGTTGTTATACCTAAAATATAGAAATAACTGCATATATCTTCTTGTAAAACAACTTAATTGTATATTAACCCATTGCAAAATTATAATTGCATATGCCCTCTTCTTTAATCTTTTTAATTGCATATTTATCCAATTCACAACAAAAATTACATATATCCCCTCCCGTACTGAAAAATTTCAAATTTACCCATTGATTTGTTTTATTAAAATAAATTATTGATTGACAATGTTACTCTTATCTTTACCAAAATTATTAAACTTTTTAATTTTCATGTACACCCATTTTTAGCTAGCTTTTTTTTTTTTATCATATTTCGCTAATGAGTGTTTTTAGTTTCTTAAACTTTTTTTTTTCCTTTTTTGCGTATTTTAATAATTTTATTCGACAATGTTGAGTCTATTCTTTTTTATTAAGCTTTTAGAGTAACAATAATAAAATACAACATAAATACCAAACTTTTAATTCATTGCAGAACCAAAAAATTATAACAAAAATTAATGACAAACAATTATGAGTAAAATAATCATACTATGATTTATTTTTTAATACAAAAAGTCAAAATGGATAAATTTGGTATTTTTTTATATTAAAGGAGGAGTTATAATAATTTTACTTTTAACTTGTGTAAATATACAATAAATTAATAGATTAAAAAAGGAGATATATGCAATTTTAGTTTTGAGTTTAGTAAATATGTAATTAATAAGATTTATAATGAAATATATACAATTACCCCTAAAATTTACTTGTGATAGACATATCCTAGCTTATCAAGTCAAGGTTTCTTTTAGCTTTTCCTAAATAGTAGTTGTTTAACTAACATGATTTATTTATTAATTTGATTATAAAACTATCATATAAGATAACTTCGTGAGTGAACTAATTATTCTTATTAAAAAAGTATTATCATTGGTATAATAAAAACATGATCACATTGCAGGTGAATATATAGAATCTATAAGGAAATTACAATAAAATCAAACATTTGAACCCCACCCCACCCCACCCCCATCTCTTATCTCTTTTGAGGTTTAAAAAGAACTTATTGATGTTTCTTTAGTGTCTTTGTCACCCCCCATGTTGATCCCCATCCAAGATCCATACCATAATAACCAAACTCACACATATATACACACACATACAGCAATCAACAAAGCTGCTGATTGATCAGAAGTCTGTGACTTTAGCCTAACTTTACTCATTAAAAAAGGCTTTCTGACATGTCTTTCATCCCACCTGAACCCATGTTTTTTGGCTATGAAGATGACCACCACCCTCCTGATCATGACTTCCAAGGTTCCCCCTTCATCTTCAATTCTCTCTCTAGATCTGCATGTAGCTTTCTTGATCATCAAGCATCAGTTCACATTAAGTAGTATTCTCAAATGGGCATGCTTTAATTAGTCTTAATTGGTGTTAATTGAGCTTAATTTATTGTGTGTATGCAGGTGTTCAGACACTCTTGATGAGGAGATCCATGTCATATTCTGGGATGGACAGGTGTGAAGAAACGCGCGGTGCTGCAGCCGATGATGATCTGTCGGAAGACGACGGATCGCAGTTGGGAGAGAAGAAGAGGAGGCTCAATTTGGAGCAAGTGAGAGCTCTTGAGAAGAGCTTTGAGCTGGGAAACAAGCTTGAACCTGAAAGGAAAACGCAACTGGCTCGCGCCCTTGGGTTGCAGCCGAGGCAAGTGGCTATATGGTTCCAGAACCGAAGAGCGCGATGGAAGACCAAACAATTGGAGAAAGATTATGATATGTTGAGGAGACAGTATGAGTCTGCTAAGGCTGATAATGATGCTCTCAAGAACCTCAACAAGAAACTGCATGCAGAGGTATAATTATACAAATCTTGTTTTTCCATTGGTAGTTTGAAAGTACAATTTCTTGTAAAGTATT
The DNA here is from genome assembly GCA_025506415.1 of Flaveria robusta. Taxonomy (NCBI): domain Eukaryota; kingdom Viridiplantae; phylum Streptophyta; class Magnoliopsida; order Asterales; family Asteraceae; genus Flaveria; species Flaveria robusta. The sequence goes on along the minus strand of CM046469.1, from coordinate 15,585,685 downwards.
TAAAATTTGCTTCAAAAATCAAATCTTTATCTAGTTATTTCCTATGATTTGAATTTTAGACACGACATGAAAGATCACATGAACCTAACATACAATTTTAGGTCTAAGTTTAGTATAAATACGTTTGGCCGTAAAACCTAGCTTAACATATTGTGTCAACCCTTTAGGTTCACCGGTTGACTCTGTAACCCTTTTTTTTAATTTAAAATATGTTTTATGTAATAACTTAAATTATTTATATATTTACTATACTAAAATTTAGAAGTTTAAAAATAAGTTTACATAGTTTTAACATAAATGCTTATAAAAAATAAAAATAATATGTAAATTTAGAATTTTATTGCATAAACTTGTAAAAAATTAAATCAATTTTCTTTCAGGGTTAAACCAGTCATGTCAACCCGTGAATACACTAATCATGTTTGTGTTCATGTGTTAATACATTTTTGGGTTTTGGGGATTTGTGTAAAATTTTTTGGATAGTGTCAAGTTCGACCCATCAATGTATATGAACATGACCCGTTTAACAGCTAATCATACGCTTATCAATATTCCATCTTTCTCCTTCAGTTATTGGCTGCAAAAGGTGCAGAAGCAAATGGCATTAGACCCATAAACCTAAACAAAGAAACTGACGGTTCATGGAGTAATGGAAGTGAAAACAGTTGTGATCTCAACACAGTAACAGCCACCATGGCACAATCAGAAGAGAGCCCAATATTCTACTCCCAAATTTCAAACAACATATTCCCTACCATGTCATCTATGGGCTCGAATTCGGGTCTAACACAGCTCCTACAGAACCCATTGACATCGGATCTCATCGGCCAGCGATTGAATCAAACGGTCAGTAGCGAAGGCCTCTGCAACATGTTCAACGGCATCGAAGATCAGCCCGCTTATTGGTCATGGCCGGAGCAGAATCCGCAACAGTTACATTGAACAAACAAACATACTCAGTAAAATCACACTCATGGCTTTATTGGAGTTGGGTTTAATTTTTCATACAAAAATCCCTTTTTTAAGTTCATATTTGATACAAGCATTCATTTTGCAATTTTATTGGTGTATAGAATTGGATTATATGCATTTTGTTTTTATTGATTAACACCTCTACAGAATTGGCCATATGTGACAGTCGATGTGATTCCGTCACTGAAAATGTTTTGCGAATTTTGTTCGTCGCGCAACAGTGATAATCTAATAGTCGTGTAGGACGCTTTCAAAAGGGAATTATTGGATACTTCCCCCAAATAAGTCAATTAAATTAAGCTAAGAATATATCAAGAATCAAATATGTGTAATTGTGTGAAATTTTATAAACCACAAGTTGACCAAATAAGGCCAATTCGAATTCTAGGGAAGGGGTCAGAAAATAAAATAGAGTCATTATCTAGACCTCGGTAGCGACTTATCTGGATTGGAGCCAATTTTCCATCCGTCTTTCACGTGTAACGTTCTAAAAAAATAAAATTTTAATGAAACTTTATTGAAGCAATTGTTATCAAAGTAAAAGAAGTTTCAAGCTCAACTCCAGTTAAGGGTTTTGCCTTTTAAACCTTGCTCCTGCCCCTGGACCCTGTTTGGACGTGCTATTGCTCAATGGCTTCCTCCCTAAGAATGAGGATCTAATTGCTAAAAAAATCAAAATAAACTTAAACCAATGAAGATTCCGTATCTACTAACTTGTTTTGATAAATATTATGATTACATTAAACAATTAGTAAATCCAATCACATTAAAATATCAAACAATGTCTTTGCTTGCCACTAACCCAATCAGAAACGGGAAAGTTTGCGACCTAACTTTGATTTTGACTGTTTATTAGTCGTAATTTTTTCCGCTAATTTTCCATTATGTAGTAGTGACGAAAATATTGGAAGTGGTAATATAGCATCCATGAATATGAATATAATCGAAATTATTTAATGGGGAATACTCACAAATATATTTGACAAAATTACAAAACCTTATGGTTTTATCATATTACAAATTTGGTCCCCAGATTTTATTAATTACAAATTTAGTCCAACCATTTAAATGTTGTTTGCAAATTTAGTCCCCACCGTTAGTGTTTGTTATTTTTTAAGCGATGTGGTGACTAAATTTGTAATATGATCAAAACAGAGAGACCAATTATGTAATTTTCTCTAAAAGTTAAAAAAATTGAAAAAATCATAAAAAAGTTAAAACTTTTTTTGTCCCGATTTAATCACTTAACTTCTAGGGTATGTGCTAATTCTATATATTATACCTGTCTACCGGGTTAAAGAGTTTTTTTAATGATTGTTGACTTCAAATTAACAATTATTAATAAGAAAAACTTATCTTTCAAAAAAACCGATCAAATTTTCCAAAAAAAAAAAGACAACTATTAATTAAATTTTTTTTCAAAATAATCCAATTCGTGCAGTAAAAGTTTTGAAAATAAAAAAAAAAGTCAATTCAAACTTTCTAAAATCTAAAATTCGAACCGTAGGTATTCTACTAAAAACTAAAATTCGAACCGTAGGTAACTATAGTTGGTTAAAAAATCTAATTTTTATTCATAATTACTAATTCTAATATTTGAGAAGAAACATAAAAATTAAAAAATATCACATAAGTAGGTATAATTTATAGGATTAGCAAATTCTTTTGAAGTCGTGTGACTAAACATTTATTTGATCTTGATTTAAGTTTTACTTGATTTACTTTTTACTTTTGTTCTATTTTAAGATTTTATTTGGTTTTTAATTTTTTTTATGATTTTTTAAATTTTTTAGAGAAAACTACACAATTGGTATTTACGGTTTGATCATATTGCAAATTCAATCCCCATATCATTAAAAATTAACAGACAATAACGATGAAGACTAAATTTACAACCAACTCCCTAATGTTTGGACTAAATTTGTAATTTTTAAAATCTAGGGACAAAACTTAAAATATAATCAAATCACAGAGACCACTTTTGTAATTTTCTCAAATTATTTTTTATTAGAGTTTTACTATAAAAGTTCAAATTGTCTTTTCGACCCTTCCAATCACAGCACGGTCTCCAACATCCATATTTTGAGTTCAACCGCACGTATTGGTATCCAATGACTTTAAGCCAGGAGTTCAAGCACGAGTGGAAACACCCATATGTTCTCTAACATCGGCATTTCCGCCCGTCTTCTTGTCATTCATGTCACGAGCGGCCGTGTTTTGAGCTAGGTCACCTTGTTTTTAGACATTTCGCCCACATTTTGAGGTCGATTGATCATGGTTTGAGCGCTTCTAGTCGTGTTATGAGCTCAGTCGTCAATAAAACTAAGGTAGTGTTTGGTATGCAAGAATCAGAGCTGGAATGTAATGTACCATTAAGGGTGAATAAAAAAATATTTGGTTGTGAAAGAAAATTAAATAAATCATTATATAGGTAATCATAATTACATTCCCTCCAAACATACCAAATTTATTCCATCTATCATTTTTCTTTTTTTCATTTCATTTCTTATTCCATCCTTAGTCACCACCACCACCACCCACCCACCCACCCACCACTACTGGGTGCACCACCACCGCCATCAACCACCACCGCCAACCACCATAATTGACCACCACGCGTCCACGTCCACGCCCAACACTACCAACCACCATGGCCATAACCACCATCACCATCGACCACCACCATCACCACCATTTCCCCATCACCACCAATACCACAACCACCACCACCGACCACCGTCATTAACAACCATTACCGGTAACCACCACCACCATTAGCCATTACCACCACCACCACCACGAACCACCAGCCACCACCCCCCGCCACCAACACCAGCAGTAACCACCCGCCACCACCAGCAATAACCACCCGCCACCATCAGGAAACAAACCACTACCCACCACCACCGACCGCCACCATCGAGATCCACCATCAGTCACCACTGGCCACCACCACCATCGGTTATCACCCCCGTAACCATTTTTGTATTTCATTTATTTTTCTTTTTCTTACCTAACAAACAATACAAAGTAATATTTCATTTCACTTCCACAATTAACCAAACATGACAATGATTTGTAATGATTCATTTTAATCCTTTGTACATTCCATTCTCTTATCTATTACATTAAGTTATGTATTCCATTCTCTCATGTTAAACATACCCTAAGAGCAGGTGTCGCCACAAATACATTAAGGTCGTTTGCTTATGTTGAGGGGACAGCTTGTTAAATGAAAATTTCAAGGAGACAAAATAATGTATAAATCTAATCAAAATAAAAACACATTTTAAATATTTTTCATTATTTAATTTGTGGAATTCATGTGATATGTTTATTGATATTTATATATTCTAATGTAATCTATTTGACCATTCATATTCACAAAATTCAAGATGGACAGCAAACAAAGGCACAAAGGAGCAAAAAGTTATAGTCTTTCTCCATTTTGATCACAATTTATATTAAAGGATTTAAATACATACCGACATTTATTTATATGAAAAAACATATGACGTAGTTTTTTATAGTAATGTTTCTCGATTCCTTTATGTTATATTGCGTTTGATGTGTAGAGATATTGTGTGTGAATAGACAAAGGTTATTATTGTTATAATGAACTAGTGAAGTGGTTTAAATTTGTTTCCACCAACATAAATCACTTAACTTTAATTATTATTGTGATACCTTTTTTATAAATTAAAAAAAAAAGAAGTTAAAAATTAAGTAACCCAACGGAAGATATATAACATTGGTTAATTATACAGAACATTTATAAAACTTGAATATTTTTTATTAGTTTTTTTTTCCTTCACAATTACCTATTATTATAGATTAATTAAAAAAAGTGTAGTTTATATATTTTCCATTTAAATCACTTTATTTAAAACCTTTTGACATTTATAAACAAATTCACAATTAGAAAAATACTGAAACTTGAGTCTTTTCTTTCGTTACGACATAATATAAGTAACCTTAGAGAAACATTGAATAAACTTGATTACAATTAGGTCATATTTTCCCAATTTAGCATTCTCAATTCAATAGAGCTCGTTTAAAATCGACTCTGTGTTTTTAGCAAGCAGTGGAGTATCCTAGAATTTGTTTCAAGAACTTTCCTTTAAAATGAATCACCGACACAAAGTTTTAATCTAGGTCATTTAATTAACTTATTTAAACAATCAACTTTAATTTAACACTATCCACAAACTCCTCATAAATTCGACACCCTAACGTACACACATTTTCTCATTCAACACCTATTGTTCAAATCAAACAAATGAAGCACATAAATGATCTATAAAAACCTCCAAAATACACTGCAGATCCACCACTATACATTCTAACGAATGCAGAAGAAAATTAGGTAGGTAAATAACCGATTACACGTTATTTCTTAACGTTTACTAATGCACCACAACACGAGCTTGCACAAAGACAGATGACAAACTGCAAGAGACGAACTCAAAAGGATTCACCGGATTCCGCACTCACCTCTTCCATCCAGTCTGAAGCATCTTGTTATCTGAAATTATTCTTGACCTCTTTACTAATGACTAGATGATTGACAGATTTGAGTTATGTTTAATCTCTAAAGCGTCAAATAGGTAAAACAGAAGTAAATTAACAATGACATTATAAAGGAAATAACTTAAACACGTTTGAACTTTGAAGAGCTTGAAAATAACCCAAAGCACACTTTTATTGCATAATAACTTTAAAACCAGTTTTATTCAAAAAACTATATATTATGAAAATAATATAACTTTTCATTTCATTTTTTGTACACCAACCATTTCAAGGAAAAATAAAATTTATAAACAGCCTGACCCATTTCAAGCCATGAATAACCACCCATTTTGCCACCTTCAGTTCCCTTATAGTAGCGCATAAGAAAATAACATATTACAGCCAGATAGCACGAATGTAGAATTGCTTACTAGCTGATATCTGGGATTTGTTACTTTTTGTCCATCCTTTGGCATTGGCTTGTAAAGGCTTCTGAACCCGAGGAGACTGCACGCTCAGTTTTCCGGTGGAGGATGGCAGAGAATGCCGCCTAAAGATATTATTTTCAGGTCCATCTTCCACGACCTGAGCTCTAAGCTTGGCATTCGCCGACTCAGTTGCCGCCATATAACTTGGCAAAGTGGGTGTGTTCTGTAACATGCTCTCGGGATGATGCTCTTCTTTCGCTGGAAAAGATTTTCTTCTTCTCGTTTTCTGAGTTTCTTTGCTGAGATTGCATTCCTTGCCACTTATCTCAGGGGGGTTAGTCTCAACAGGATGATGATCATCTTGCGAAACTATGTGTGGTTTAACTTTAGCATCATCTAGAGGTGGAACTGGAAGTGGTTCAGGCTGGGGCAAAACTGTCATTACATAATTTGTATCATTTACTTTCTCAAAAGGCTGATCCGTACCCTGGGCAGGTACCTTGGGATTGGGCGATCCTGATGATTTATCCAAACTAATTTCTGGCTTTTCGGTTGCTGCTTCGGGCTTTTTGGATGGCCTGACAGCTGATACAGAGATTTTCCGTAAGCTTTGTTTCACCTTCTCAAGTTCACTATGAGATGGCTCCTGCACTGATTCCACTTGCAGAGTAGACACCTTCCTCAAAGTAGGCTTTGTTTTTTCATATTCATACGAATTGACCTGTCTACCCTTAAGATCTGGTGCAGGAACTTGACGGGCACTTCTCTTTGGCCTCCCGGGTTCTGTTTCTTCATGTTGTAATTTCATCTGCTTTCTTTTAGATTTTGTATCGGGAATTTTTTTCCGTTTAGGAAGTGGCTCCCAAAAACGCGAAGCTGACCAACGCTCAAGCCAGTTTCTCACTGAATTTGGTTCGACTGGATCATACGGGATTCTTAAGGGCACAGTAGTGTGTGATGAAGCAACAAGCTAAAATAAGCAGTAAAAGCACATGTCAATGCCTTATGATATAAGAATGTTGATTAAAAATACAAGTACAATGATAAAAACCTCTTCACATACAAATGATTCAATAATGATAAAATAAGGCGATGTATGTCGGATACCTTAGTGACAAATGCATTTGTTGATAGCTTCTCTGATTGGAGAGATTTTTCAAGCAATTCCATCCTTTTCTTATCCTAAAGAAACAAAATAAAATTTACTTGTGGAATAACAATAATGTCTACAGAATAAGTAAAAAACAGTTAATAAGCAAAATAAGGAGAACCTGAGAACATCGTATATTAATAAAAACAGTAGTTAGTTACCACAAGTCCTAGAGTGCATTTTTGGAGCACATGCCGATTATCAGCAGAAAGTCTGACAATCATGCCACGAGTCAGCGCCTGGAATTCGATAATGGCACGCATGCAATTCAAAGTAGCAACAGCTTGTCTCCTAACCAAATGACCACGAATCTGTGCTTGAAGCTTTGTGATGCTCTTGAGTGCCCAAAATGCCCTGCGAGCCTTCACATATAACTATTCATATTAGTATATGTACTCCATAGCAAAAGATGTAAAGACAGGAGACTACTTGTACAATGTCAAACAGTTTCAAAGGCGTGAAAATGGAGAAGAACAACCGGAAAAAAAAAAAAAGAAAAAAAAAGAAAATTTTGGACTGAGTCTGCATGTCAAGTTGTCAACTGCATTCTATTAGATTCCTTTGAACCACAAGATATCAATGCTCAATCAGTTTGAACATTAGACAAAATCGTATAAGAGCTGGAGAAATTTTCAGGATACTTGTCAAGTTCTTCTAAATAGAGTGATGACTTGGTTTGCACTGAGAAATGTCTATGGATATTGTTTTGACAACAAGGTGGAATGGGAATCCGTATGGATTTCTTAACCCAACCCTTTAGTGGGTATGAAGGATAACCAATTTTATTGGCATCAACTTCTTTCCTTCATGTTAAATAGAACAGAAAACCATGTCAACTTCTTTGCTTTTTTGGGGTGGAGGTGGGTGGGGTGGGGGATGCTATTTCTTGATATAGGTGATTTAATATTCCATGGCTCATCTACTATAGATTGGCAACTATATAGAACCATTATATACAAATTATAAAAGTCATTAACGACTGAAGAGCTAAATGTACTTTTGCAGAAGGCAGGATTAAGAATATAAATTCTAAGCAGCATCTTTATTTAACAGAAGCTTTGAATCAATCAAAAGAACATTACCATGTAGCCCCTGAAAGCGGCTTGTGCCATTGTGGCAGCTTGCTCTAGCTTGATAAACTCGTCTTCATATGCAGCATTCGAACCCAAGTTACTTCTTACAGCTTCAATTGTATCATTCGTTAGGTTGACGCTGGATTTGCTGGCTGTCTTCTCTAACTCTGTATGTTCTCCAACAGCATGCATAACATGAGGCACCGGGCTTGAGATCACTATAGAATCATCATCAAAATCCTTTGATTGTGGATTACTGGTGATGGAGGTTTTTCTGTCTAAACTAGCATCCTTCAAGAATTAAAACAGAAATAAGAATCCAATTGTTCATTTATACATCCATAGAAAGAAATTAGTTAGTTCATTTCTCCCATACATACGGTACAGGTTTTACAAGTAATAGCCAACAGATACTCAGTCACTACTTCTACGATCCATAACATATACTCAGATACAGTGATGGGTCTAAGACAGCCGTTTCTTACCTTAGAGAGATTAGATTTCGATGACTTTTTCCCGAAAAGCACAGTCTTGATCCACTTTCCAGGAGATTTCCCCATTGTTAACAGATGGCTGTTAGAACAGTTAGCCTTCAAGTCTCTGCATGAGTCAGAAATGAACTTTCAGATAAGCTAAAGGGTATTAACATGCTACTCTCAAGCATAGACAACGATCTGTGTCCACTTACTAAATCTGAATAAAGGTTTCTAAAGAATCACTTTTCATACATTATTTGTCATTACTTCCCATCATTATAAGTAAAATATTTGCCCTTACAATGGACTTGCTGAAAGATATTCCTCATTGAAAGTACAGCTGGCCTCTTTAAAAAGTTCCCAATAAAAGAGCCCCATACCATATAATTTAAAGCAATATACACCAATCCACCACAGATATTTACAAAGATCCTTAACTTTAAGCACATCAAGTAAATACACAGATCTAGGTGCAATTTTTATATCCAATTCAATTACAACTATCATTTTGCTAGTTAGAAATTGGACGAGATACACACACACACATAGCCATTAAGGAATAAGGAACTGTAGCATTGCATTTTGCAAGTAGATCCAGTTAGAATTAAAATCAACGAAAATTAGAAAAATCATTCGATGATATCTCCTAACATGTAAACAAAATTTTTTAATAAAAACTGCCTAAATTAATACAAACTAGAGCAATGTATCTAAACATCTTGATATCATCATATCAAAAACAAAAATTACATTATCAGCAACATTTTGAACGCTATGTGCTTCGGATCTACATACATACGTACCTGAAAATCAAACAGTTTTCAGAACACTAAGTCGCCAATCCTGAAACTAAAACACAAAAAATTAATAACACACATATAAGAGATGATCAAAAGCTCAATTCAAATGTGATGAACACTGTTTATTGCGTAACATACTAACAAAACTGCTTAAATTAAGTACAAACTCGAGCAATGTATCTAAACATCTATCCAGAAACAGAGAAACACGATATTAAAAAACAAAAATTACACTATCAGCTACGTTTTGAACGCAATGTGTTTCAGATCTACATACATACCTGAAAAACAAACCATTTTCCGAACCCTAAGTCGCCAATCCTGAAACAAAAGCACAAAAAATGAAGTAACGCACATATAAGAGGTGATCAAAAGCTGAATTCGAAGGTGATGAACATTGTTTGAGATTGTACCTCATGTGATTAACATAATGACATATGCGCAGTTGTTCATCAATCTCTCTGTTGAAACGATGTCGTTTCCGTTGGGTGTTGTATGCGTGATTGGGTGTGGTTCACTAATGTAAAGTTGCTCACTGGAGCAGTTAATGCCTTAATGGAATGCATTAGAAATCAATAAGAGCACGAATATCCCTGTTGAAACGCTGTCGTTTTCTGGCGATTCCTTCCTAAATTTAACTTTTTCTATAAAGTTCTATGTTTTTTAAAATTTTGGCCTTTTGGGTCAAGTCAAACTGAGGTCACTTCTAATATTATTTTATTATTATATTTTTTTGTTTTTAGGTTATTATTAAATAAAATCAGTTTCATTCTTAGGCGTACGGGTGAGCATGGTTGGTTTGGTTCGGTTTTAGCCTAAAACCAAAACCAAAAACCAATATTTTGGTTTCTAGGTTTTTAAAACCGTTCGATTTCTGTTTTTTCGGTTTTTGGTTTTCGGTTTTCATTTCGGTTGCGGTTCGGTTTCGGTTTTACCATTTGGACTTCAAGTTTTTTTTAAAAAAAATTGTTTTGAAGTAATAAATTTAAGATAAAAACTTTGGTCTTACATTATTTTGTTGATATTTAAATATAATCTATATATTCTTATAAATTAGTTGACATTAAAAATTAAATATAATCCATAAAATATAAGAACAAAAATTAAATAAAACATTTTAATCTATTAATTCAAACAAAATAAGTTTAAAGATTTTTTTTGAACCTAAATACTCAATCTTTTGTAGATAACATAAGTTAAACAACTAACAAATAGGTTAATAATATTTATAAGTGTATGATTACACCTTTAAATTTACAAGTTTGGTTGTATGGTTTCGGTTTGGTTTTTTCGGTTTTTGTTACAAGCAAAACCAAAACCAAAACAAAAAATTCGGTTTTTAAAAAATTACCAAACCAAACCGTCGGTTTCTTAGTGGTTTTGGTTTTTTTGGTTCGGTTGCGTCGGTTATTTTGGTTACGGTTCGATTATTTCGGTTTGTTGCACACCCCTGTTTTGACGCCTTGCGACAGTAGAAAAAAATTGTTTCAAAAAAAAGTTAGAAAATCAAAAAAATTGCCCGCAAACTAGCTTCAATACCGGGTCTAAAAGGACTGCGGGAGGAGGGTATCAGTGAGGCAGTGAGTTGGGGCATGTTGCTTGTTTGTAAATGTATGGAAAATCAATCTTTATTTTCTTAGTTTAATAAAATAATAAATATGAAGGACACGTGTTATGTTCATTATCATATTTTTTTCTTCAAATTTTATTATTTTTTTCTTATATTAAATAATCATATTAATAACTAATAATATTATTTAATTATTTTTTAGATTAAAATAATTTTTTAATTAATAAGAAATAGATCTTTTTATAAGTGTTATTTTTAAAAAAATATTTTTTATAAAATAATAATTTTTTTCTAAAACATTAAACTTTTTTTAAAAATACGATATTTTAAATTTAGTGTTTTAAAAAAGTAAAAATTTTTATAAAAAATTAATTAAAATGGAAAGTTATCATAAAAAAAGTTTTTTTCAAAATGATATTTTTTAAACGTTTTTTATGAAACAAAATATTCATTCTATTTATAATAAGGAAGATTTTAATCATGTCTTATCTTAAAATATCTTTTTATAATTAATAAATTTTTATTCTATTTGATTTTATTTATTCAATCCGAGTAGCATACGGGGTTTACTAGTTAACAAACTATTTTAATCTAAAAAATAATTAAATAATATTATTAGTAATTAATGTGATTTTTTAATGCGAGAGAGAAGCGGGACTAATTTGATGAGAATGAATGTGGTGATGACATGTGTCTCCCCTATTTATTTTTTTATTAGAATAAAAAGATGAGAGTAGTAAGATTTCATTTGACAAGACTTAATTTTATGCTCAAGTGTATGTTAATCAGTTTAAAACTAGATTATTTTAATTTTAGTAAACAATCTTCATAACTATGTTTAGGATTTATAAAAATAATTCTTTAAAATATGTTTATTTTTTTACAAATGAGTATGTGGTCTAGCGATAACCACTAGAAATATGTATTGAAAAGATGAATTTACTTAATTGGTTGAGAGTTTAAGTTTCATGGTAAATAAATGTGTATAGCTAATAATAATCTTATATGTATCATGTGATGTGAGTTAGGTGTTTTAAAAAGATTAAAAAAAAAAAAGAAAAATGCTATGTTTTCAAGATGAAACTTTAAATAATACAGAATAGATCTTATGGGGTAGTCCTATTTGATTTGTTAGCGTAGTTTACCTGCAAACCGCCTCAAAAAGTTATAGCCCCATAAAATGATTAATTTTTTAAAGTGATGTTTTTAAGGGCTGTGTGAAACCGTCCTAACAAATAATTATGATCGCCTTATGCACAGATTTGTACTAGTGTTTGTTCTTACGCTTGAGTACGATATCATTTTGACCTAATTTTAAACTAAAACCAAAGATCGGTGGCCTCACCACCGGCCGTCACGTGTCACCATCCTATTCGCCCACTCAATTTGATTTTTTTTCTTTTTCCAAAAACCTTTAGGTGTATAATAAGTTGAATTTACAAAATAGACTCAAAAGTTATTTTGGAGGAACTGTATCGAGTCAAATACAATATGTTCTCATTCAAAGGTAAAAAACAAAACTTATCTACGTTTCAACATAAATTTTGTTTGAAAATGTATCTAGTAAATGATTTCATTCGACGGTAAAAAACTGAGCTGGTCTACGTTTCAATGTAAATTTAGCATGGAAACGAGTCGAAGTGATTGCAATCTATAATTTATAACGACGCATACGACGAAGCTACACGTCTTTTTTTTGTACGTTTTGAGTTGCTCTACGCTCACATAGATTTTATTTAAAAAAAAGAGTCAGGTCAAATATAATGCTTTTTCATTCAACGGAAAAAAATTCGAGTTGCTCTACGTTTTTTACATAAGTTTAGCGTGGAAATGGTTTGATCGATTGTAGTCTATATATTTTATCATGCCGCTTTTAATGCCGTCGCCTCGCGAGGGGATAAAAACTAGTTTAGTTATAAATGGTGCTGGGTCTTAATCATCATTAGCTGTTTCTTAATGCAAGTGATAAACAAGAAGCTAGTAAATGATTAAGACATGATTAGTCTTAGATTAGTTGTGAGGCTCTAATCTAAGGTTTAACTATTATCATATTTTAATTTTATTTTTTAACTCTCGTTTAGCATAGTTGGTGTATCATTACCAATACATCCAATCATCTAGAGATGTCCTAGTACAATTATCATGTTACATATGGTAGAACATCACTTCTCTTCGTAAGTACAAGCAGTGGACACCAAGTATGGTAAATAACGACAAATGATAATAAAAGATGTACAGGTTGTTGTTAACTAAAAGTGTTAATTGGTTAACTAAAACCATATAAAAGATAAAATCATAGATAATAATAGTTTAAATATTGTTTTAGACTTTTACATAATATTACTTATACATTTGTTTAACTATAAACCCACTCAAGTTCCTTTTATTGTTTTATAGTTGGGAAACTATAAAGTTTTTTCGATGGCATCAGAAATATTACTAGAAATTTTTTAAATTTAAATAAACTAGATGTAATATATGATTATATATGAAAATTACTATATATAATGGTTATTTTTCAACTTGATTTTAATTAAACCATTATGAAACTTGATTTATTTAGTGAATATTTCATCTCAGACTAAATATAAGAAAAAACCACTAAATGGTAAGAAAGTTTCATATATGTTTACATACGTCACTTAATTTTAAGAATTTAACGTTCATAAAAAAGTTTCTCAACAATAAAAAAAATATTTAAATCTGAGTAGCTTTTATTCCCTTGAAATAATAGATAATTGTAGGCATTTGAATAAAGCTATTGTGATTACTTGTTAGTGATATAAATAGTTTTGAATGTATATTAACAGCTTAAAATTGCTTATTTCAAGATGCTTATTTACAAATAAATTATTTCAATAAACAAAACCCATCACCTCATTATCCTATATGTCAAGTAATTTGGCATAACTCTAATTCTATAAGAATATATCGCATTAAACATAACATGCAAACGACTTGGGTGAACTTGTCACGAATGACCATTGAGGCATTGACTTAATAAAACTATTTTCTTTTCAAGATCAACATGCTTTTTAATGTTTTAGAACTAGATCACAAAAACCCGAAACAGCGTAATGTCAAGAAGCCAAAAATAGTGTAAATGGGATTGATTTAGACGTTAAATGTAAAGAGTTTTATACACCCTACTCCTAGATATGACATTATGAACCTGCTGATTTTTATCACCTAAAACATTTTTCATATCTCAAGTACCGTCCAAGCAACATTCGACATAGTTATTAAAACATATCTCATGTACCTTTTGAGCTACATTATTTTTTCATATCTCAAGTACCGTCCAAACAATATTTGACATAGTTATTAAAACATATCTCATGTACCTTTTGAGCTACATTCTTTCGAGTTATCAAAACTGCCATTATCAATCTCATGCCGAACATTACTAGGTTGTTTTAATGACATCTTCTAAGTTGGCATACATCAAAGGATCGCCCTTCTCAACCTCATGAGATTGTATGAGAGTATCGCTTAACAAGAAGAATTTGTTATGGCAAAGGCAGAAGAAAACTATGAAGCTAATCCATAGGTCTAGTTTATTGAACCGATATTGTTGGCTAATTTAAAGTATACATCACCTACCACTTTTATCCCAGCTAAATAATACTAACGGTTCTAAATTACCTTCACCCGAGATATCTAAACTGTAAATGTTCCTTGCAACTGATAACATAATAACAAACTCACGTTAGATTAATCTTTTTCAACTCGGTCTATAAATCACATATTTTTTTTGACGTGAAACAAGTAACCACCCCACAGGCCCCTAATATTAACCACCCAAGGCTAACTTTCCCTAATGGGAAGCACATTTTGCAGTCATCACATGACCATGTGGTCCATGTGTAGTCTCATTAAACAGTAAACACTTCTAACCCCATCGAACCAGAAAAAAATATGGGGAAAATTTCAAAGACATTATATTACATGAAATCATTATGTACAAAAAAAGTCATAAAATGCAAGCAACACAACAGTATAAGATACTTATAATCCCTACAAATAAAACTTAAATAATCATGACTTGCAATTAAATATATTTTACCATTATTAATGTTTGAGTGGGTTCTTGAACAAGCATGTTATAAAGGTCTGGAAAATGATGCTTTTGCAACTCATGATACAGACCAGCAGGTTGAGTCTTAGTCAGCAGTCCAGCTCTGCTCAACAATCTCACGCACTTTTCTGTTGTACTCGCGCTTATTCTCACTAAACAACCGTGCCGCTTCAGAGTTAGCTGGTGAGTTTGGGTTCGGGTCACAGAGCAATGACTGCAATGAAAAGAAAACACATTATGTTACCAAATGCTTTTGGTTTTTAACAATAAGGATATTATATGATGAGGCCACTCAAGTATTCAGCTTTCACACCATATATCAAAACAACTTTATAGGCCACACAAGTATTCATCCAATTACATTCATACCAACTTTGGCCAAAATTATGTCTAAAAACTTAAAATGACAAAAATGCCCATAATATTATGTAATTAAAACAAACAAATAAACATAGCCAGGAAAATCTCACTCGTAGAGTAGGGTCTAGGGGTGGAGATGGAGCATTGGCTCATAGAACATAAAGCACAATACAAACAAAAACAATAATACATACAAATAACAATATAAAGGATAAAACAGCGCGGGAAAGCATACACATCAAACATAAACAAAAACCTAACGTATGCCAAGCACACCTAGAGCTAAAAGCATCCCTAAGGCTAGAGTCATCCTATAACTAAAGGTATGCATAGAAACTAACTACAGGCACACCTAACAATATACAAATCAGTAGAAAACGATAAAACAGAGCAGGAAAGCATACACATCAAACATAAACTTAAAAACACTACCAAAGCATAACTCATGAAATACATCAAGATTGACGACCCATGCACATCATGATGCGCACACACGAGGCATTAATAATTATATACAATTTATCTTTTAACTGCTGGTGACACCACATCTAACCAACTTCCTGCTATGATTTTTTTAGCTTTACCTACTATTGCAGTAACAATCAAGCCTCTTCTCCATTTATACCGTCACCAAATTGTACTTTTTGTACAACTTCCAATGTTATTCCTTTTAGTTTCTACTCCATTACCAAACAACAAATCATTTCTCTCAGGGCTCAAGTAACATTTGCAAGGAGATGAGAATGTATATACGTTCACGAAAGTGGGACATTTCTTTTGATTTTTTTTCTTTCAATTAGCAGTCACATATACATGCTTTTTTTAATTTATTATCTAATTTAGTCTTTAAGAGAAACCAAAGTGAAATGAAAAGTTTGAAATGATTTAAAAGTATACATATTGCCTTATTGCTAATCTGATATTCCAAACTCTTTTTATATCATTTTATAATCATGCTGAAACCAACTACATGCTTATATCTTAAAAAACGAATCGAGAATTAAAGTATGCTGATATGCAAATTTTCAAAGATCATAAACCCTGTCATGAATAATTAAAGCTAGCTCACCTGAATTGATGTAAGAATAGCAGCAACATCATATATTGGACTCCATTGGTTTTGAAGGATGTCCAAGCATATGCTCCCATCTGCATAGACTGGTTGATAGAAAAAAAAATAAAGTAACCATCACCAACACAGAAAATATGAACAGAACAAAATGCAACAATTTGTTGTTATATATTAATAAGTATGACAAGTATGTTGGTAACTTGATACAAACAAGCTCCTGTCATTGATCACAATAAACAGTTTGGCATCTCACAGGGGCGGGAGCCAAAAAATTTCCATGTGAGAGCAAATCCAAATTTGACCTGTTAGTTAATATTTTATCAACTATCAACTTGGATAAAAAGAAAACGCCCGGGATAAAAAGATGATAAAATTTATCATGGAAAACTTTAGTACAACGCCAAAAACAGTAAAAAGAGAAAATATTAAAAAGAAAGATTTCAAAAGAAAATTGAATGAGAAAAAAAGATCAAAATAGAAGTGGGTGAGTTGAGAATTAAACACATTAAGCATGGCATTATGCAGCTTTACCAAGTTGACTTTAATGATAAAAGCCCCTAGTGGTGCGGTAGGAGTGTGGTGAGGGTGGCCACTGTGGCACCGCCCTTGGATTCTAGTTTGTGGTGCCTGTATACCTCTCTGATAGCACTCACCAAAGGCTGAATTATATATATTTAATGCAAGTTCCACATACTCCATTCGCAAGGCTAACAAACAAAAACATGCCTCATGGCCAACACACGCATCCATTAATTGAAAAGTTATAATCTTGTTGATGAAGACAACTTACTGTTTGGATGAAACATTCTTGAAATAAAGCGCACTGTCGGTGGCTTATTCGGATAATCTTCCGAAAACTGCAATGTCAGCTTAAACGTACCTGAGAGTGCCACTACATGTTATCAAAGAATACAACCATACAACACATCGGCCATATTGAGTACTAAAACTTTCAGAGAACCAAGAAATGGCCAACAATAACAACAAAATTTGTTATCTCAATTCTCAAAAGCTTACTTAAACATACAGATAAACCAATGGCAGTGTTTACATAATAAGTAAACCAATTAAAAAATGATTAAAAGTGCATATGCAAGAAGAACAAGTTAGCAATATGAGAATTAAACCCATGTTGGCCCTATGATTTGTGATTTTTCTTACTTTAGGTCTAGTGTGCCAATAGCCGTATACGTAAAAGCCTAAAAGGAACGTGCTTTAACAAAAAAACAGAACACTAACTAAACCCTTTCAATGCCCTTGCTTTCATTTTACGAATCCCAGGACATTAGGCTTCAATTGCGTACGGACAGAAAGGCGATACAAGCTCAATTCTTTTCAACATCATCTATGTGCTACTTCTACTTCTCTCTAGTGTTACATTTTCAACAGATGTTCAATTCTAGATCTTACTATCAACAAACACATATACTGTATACAACAAGATATAGAATTAAATCAAGTACCTCCATCCCAAGGAGTGTCATCAGGACTGCAACAAAAATAGCACAAATCAGTAAGAAAATCACATCAGCCTACAACAAAAGCAAACATCAATTCACACTTCCACCTACCCAAATATCACAGCATTCCAAAGCATAATATTATTATCATACGGCGCACCACTGATTCCAGCAGGAGGATCCTGCTGCAACCTCTTGAAATCCCTCATTAACCTCTTCCTCGCCGGCGTCGTCATCTTCACCGCCTATAACACACATCAACAAAACCAATTCACAACAAGATCCAATCAATCAACCACACATCTACCTAATCACCACATCAAAAAAGTGATTTCAACAAACTATTTGCCCTTGAACCTAGATCTGAGCGTCAAAATCGAAAATTAACCAACGGTTGAATGATTATAGCATGTTAATCAATTCTAGGGTTCCGTCGACATGAGATCAATCGTAAGAAAATAATTAGGAAATTAACTAACGTTATGGCGCCGGAAAAGTGAGTTGTGAACGATTGACGTGAATCTGACGATGATCAACCGCCGGTGACGGTGGGAATCTCTGCCCTCTGTTCGTCGTCGTTCAGAAGTCGGATTTATTGAAGACAACAGGACGAAGGTTCGACTTAGCTTATCATGATGACATGATAGCCACCTGAATGGTGAGTATATCCTTTTTGTCAGGGTTATACTTGCTCAAACCAGAACAGTTGTTGCATTAGAAGGTGTACTTCCTGCATTTAAATTTGTAAGATAGTATGGATTTAGCCATTTGCATTCGATAAAATGTTTTCACCATGATAGTGTTTGATGCGCGTGCTACGTGACGAGTACATGAGGGTACAACCTGTAGTAGAGGTGTTCAAACCAATTTTTCCAGTCAAACCAGTTCGGATTCAAAACCGAACTAGGCTTTTTGTGGTAGAGTCAAACCGGTTTTTCTTCAAACCAATTCAGGTTACAAACCGGTTTAGCTCACCGAATACTCGAACCTGTCAAACCGATTCGGACCGGTTTGAAACCGTTTTTTTACTGAAACCGGTTTGCCTTACCGGTTTAACCGGTTTTTAACTTTTAAACCAGTTTATAAACCGGTTTTGAGTTCGGGGCTACCAAACCGGTATAGAAACCGGCGGTTCGGGACCGGTTTGGGCCAAACCGGTTTTTCTTTGAAACCGGTTCCGGTTTTTACGGCCGAAAACGTAGGTATAAGTAATTATGTCGCGTGTTTATACAACCAAAAGATAAAATTATAGCTTGATCGTAGATTGAAAGGTTAAACCACGTTGTGTGACGGGGCTCACAGCTTTTTTTTCTGTGTCTATAGTCGTTAAGATTATACTTATAGTCTTAAATCGTAACTATATATCTAAAACGTTAATACAACCAACGTGTTAAAAGTTAGAAAGTACATAAAAAATAGCAAAAATAAAGTAAAAGAAAAAAGGAAAAAAAAGTCACCAAAAGAATAGGCAAATCATAAAAAAAAAAAAAAAGAAAACAAAACAAAGAAAATAAATAAAACTAAACTGAAAATAATGAAATTACAATCACTGACCTATAAAATCAAGTTAAATGAGTACGACCATATCTACCGTAAACATAACGCTTATATGGATGTATTTTTTGCTCGCACTCACTAAACCATAATGCTATCGAACGTACTCATCGCGTTTCACGTTCTATGTACTGTAATATCTGATCATATCATTCCCCACTTTCTCACAAAGATGGTTTTCACGCGCCACAACCTTTCACTTCACCGTATATTATCATATTGTTATTTAATGTTACGCGTGTGTATGAGTGCCCTAACCGCCAAGACCCTCGCTACTGTAAAACCCGCCAGGACGATGTAATGCTCCACATGGCGTGAATTGATGCGACGTGAGCCGTCATAACCACGCCTAATGGTCTTAACACATAGCCTAATCATATATTCTAAACCGGGGCGAATCCCTTTTAATAACAAAAGACACGTAAGCAATCATCTACAAAATACCTGAATTTTGATTTAATCCAAACAACCCCTCTTACAATATCCGCCTCTTCTCACATCTGCCAATTTCATATCCTCGATCTCCATTGTTAGGGTTCTCCAATCGGAACTCTAACCCTATCGAATTCAATTCTTCGTTAGATCTCTTTCAGTCTGCCAAGATGTACGGATTTGAAGCTATGACCTTCAACATTCACGGAGGTTACCTTGAAGCGATCGTCAGGGGCCACAGATCTGGATTGTTGACCGCTGCTGATTACAACAATCTCTGCCAGTGCGAAACCCTTGATGACATCAAGATGCATCTAACCGCCACCGAATACGGACCTTATCTTCAAAACGGTATATTGAATTTGATTACTTGAATATGTTTGTTCGGATTTCTCTTGTTCCGTTGGTTCGTTGAAATCGGTTTTTGATGAGATCGATTTGAGGTCATTGATAATTTAATTTGTCGGTGAGCTTAGTTTATGTGGAGAAGAACGGAGATCAGACACTGTTTAATGTTTATAGTGAATATTAATGCAATTACAAATGTTGCAAATGTGCATAATGGTTTGATTGGCTAGGGAGCTTAGTTTGTGAGAAGAACTATGATCAGATCACTATTTTTACATTAGACTGATTGAGAATGAAGTCATTGTACTAAATTGAATGCTCAGCTATAAGGAAACTGGTACCTATTGATCTACTTTTGATTCTGTGTTGGTGGTTGATCTTTTGGCCCATGAGAATCTATATGTATACCCACTTTGATATGCTCCATCCTTCAAATGAACCGTTTTTTTTTTTTTTTGCTTAAAATGTGACTTTTATGTAACTTTTGCGTAACTTTGTATACCCTAACTTTGTTGCCGTTTGAGATTTAAATTACCCCAGGTCAAGGATGATATATATTTTTCATTTAACTTCTTAAACCCTACCCTTGCTATTATAACAATATTTTCGCAGTATGTTGTTACATGTAAAGTTTTACAGGAAATGTGTCTTGGACAGCTCTTGTTTGGATTTGATTGACAAAGATTAGATAAATGTGTGGAAGTGATTTTGTATCTCATTTAAATGTACATAAATTTTTTTATTAAAGTAGTACAAGTAGAATGTTTGGCCCATGATTCTAGGATAAAACTGGAAATGGGATTACTCATTGAATGAAGACGAAGAATGTGTTCTTTTATATTTTTTAGGTGATGCTATTTTAGTAAAATGTCTAGATTTTTCATCTTGCATCATTCTAGGATGGGAGGTCAAAAATTTGTCTTTGTTGATCATTTTTGTTGTATTTTTTGCAGAGCCTTCACCATTGCATACCACTACAATTGTAGAGAAATGCACCCTTAAGTTGGTTGATGAGTATAAGCACATGCTATGCCAAGCTACCGAGCCTCTGTCAACCTTCTTAGAGTATATAACGTATGTAGATTTTCTTATTCTTCTAAAGCTGCACATTCTCTTAACCACTATATGTTGTTGATTCTTTTTTTTTCCTAAAGATGCTCATTTGCTGCAAATTGTATTTTACAAGTATATTTGCATATTAATCTTTGTTTTCATTCATTGTATGCATGCTTATTGGACCTAATAGTCTTCTAAGTTCATATTAAGCTTCTTGATTGTAGCTAAAGGCCACTGAATAGCATCAAGAGGAAAGAAATTTTATTAATCTAAATTTACTTGGGGCTAAATTTTCTGTTTCTCTTATAGATATGGTCACATGATTGATAATGTTGTCTTGATTGTTACTGGAACCTTGCATGAGAGAGATGTTCAGGAACTGTTAGAAAAATGCCACCCATTGGGAATGTTTGACAGGTAATATTTTTTTCAAAACATCTTCTGACTTTTGCTGCAAATGCTGATATGGTATTATTTTTCTGTTTGTTTCTTCAGTATTGCCACACTGGCAGTTGCTCAGAATATGCGTGAGCTTTATAGACTTGTTCTTGTGGATACACCACTTGCTCCATACTTCTCTGAGTGCATCACATCAGAGGTAAACAAGTTTTTCATTGTTTGACTGGAAGTAGTATTGCTTGGTTTTTATTATCTTATATTTTAGAAACATCTGGTATTATGTGCAGGATTTGGATGATATGAACATTGAGATAATGAGAAATACTCTTTACAAGGCATATCTTGAAGACTTCTACCGGTTTTGCCAGGTAAGTATTTTCTGATTATTTTGGAATCTGCAAGTGCTTTCCTAAATTACGGTTTTAACATCAATTTGTGAATAGAAACTAGGTGGCGCAACTGCTGAAATTATGTCTGATCTTCTAGCATTCGAAGCCGACAGAAGAGCTGTTAATATTACCATAAACAGGTGCTGCAAGTATCTGTAAACTTGTTCATGTAGGAAAATTCTCTATACGTTACAGTTTCATTTTGATCCATTTACTTATGAATGGGTCAATTTGGATTTTGTTTTCTCTCAAATAGTCAATTCAGGAAATCTAGCTAAAATTGAAACATGTCACTCGGATTAAAAGTCTATTTTCACTGCGTAACTCCTAAAATCATTTCATTAGATGTTACATAATTATTGTAATAATTTTTATATTATTATTCAAAAGTGGACAAAAAATGTTCACATGTCAACCAACCCTGTGACCTGGCTCATTTCTATCCATGTTGAAATGACTCTTGACAAGTGGCTACCCAACCCACCTGCTCGCGCCATCTTGCCACCTCTACTATTCAGTGATGTTAAGTTTCTAATGTTAACTCAGTAGTCTGTCTTTGTGGTTTGTAATTTTGCATTTGTAGCATTGGAACAGAGCTTACTCGAGATGATCGTAGGAAGCTGTATTCTAGTTTTGGTTTACTGTAAGTTAACAGAACTTTTAATGTATATGCTAATTGGATATTTGTTTATCTTCCTTTTCATTTACTTGATATTATGTTCTCCTTTTGGTTTTGAAATAGTTACCCCTATGGCCATGAGGAACTTGCTGTTTGTGAGGACATAGATCAGGTATGCTTTATCTTTGTAATTGTCCTATCAAAATTTTCGAGTAGTTCTTCTATAACTACTCTCTAATTAATCTGGAGGGGTAAAAAGGTAAATTACTAGTCTCATTTTATTCTTGTGCCTCATAAACCTCCACTTAGGTTCGTGCTGTGATGGAGAAATACCCTCCTTACCAGCCAATATTCTCCAAGTTGTCGTATGGAGAGAGCCAAATGCTAGATAAGGCATTTTATGAAGAAGAAGTGAAGCGACTTTGTTTATCTTTTGAGCAACAGGTTTGTACTTCAAATCATTTTTTATTATTATCATGAAAATAATCAATTTTTTTGTGTAATATACTTCTATGGTCATGTCAGTACATTTTCACACATACAACCATGACTTATGCGATGACAAGTTGGCTTACCAACTTTTACTTGTGTATCATCATATAATAAAAAAGACGAAAAGTCATTTTAAAGATACAAAAATTTAAAAGACAAATACACAAATCTAATCATGTAAGAAGGGAGAGAAAGAGATAGAGACAGAGATTTGTTTTGGAAACAATAATCTAAAAGACAAATACATGAATCAAGAAAGGAGGTTGGGAAAGAGATTTGGAAATTTAGAAAACACAATGCTGATACGCACTTGTGCACACTCACACAGAGGGGGGGGGGGGGGAGTGAGAGACATTCATTTTCAGATCCAATAATATGATGAAATCTGTGAGAACTACATAGTGCATCTGTAATATGCTTTGAATGTGATATATAAGACACTATTGAATATCTTTATGCATTATGCACTAGTGTATTACGCGATTCTTGCGGGTATATGTATGTATGGACATGTTCTTTTCAAAACCAATATTATTTTAAGAACCGCAAGAATTGTATAAAGCATGTGTAGCGTAGTGCATTGATCATTCAATGGGAGAGAAAAAGATAGTGGGGTAAGGGGTTATTTAACCACCATGTCTAATACCCTTGTAATAAAGCGTACAAGTAATCGTACGATTTTCATAGTTCTCAACATAATATTGGTTTTATAAACCAAAATCACTTTATCACACAATCTTCATTTGGTGAAATGCAAATCATGTTAATGTATTTGTACAAAACCATTGTGTGAATGTGCAGTTCCACTATGGTGTGTTCTTTGCATACATGCGACTCAAGGAGCAGGAGATCAGGAACCTGATGTGGATATCGGAGTGTGTGGCCCAGAACCAGAAATCCAGGGTTCACGACAGTGTGGTTTTCATCTTTTAGCTGTGAACAGTTGCAATATTTATGTACATTCAGTTGCTGCTGCTATTCAACTGCAGATTTACGTAAAATAAGGTTATCGTGTATGTTAAATTGTGTTGTTTAAGATTGTTGGCGTACTTGAAGAACTAGTGATAAATTGCTTTCCGAACATGAACCTGGATATGGTATGTAATTCGAATTTGTTAGGAGGATCACGTAGTCTTTTATATGATTTCCCCTGTGAGCGGTAAAGCAATCGAGTCAGGTTGTGTAATGGGTCAAAATGGTTTGGGTTTGAAACCGTTCTTATGTGATAGATTATCTTTGAATGAAATAAAATTACATATTGGTTATAGTTTTGTTAAGGATATACTGCTTTATGCTTGATTGATCATCATCTCCTAAATGCAAAAAAGTTGGTTTTGTGCATACAAATAGAATTTGGAAGTTGAAACCCTTGTAATTTATAGGGTAACTTTAGACATTTTTTTTTCTATAAGCCGAGCTTCTTCATCTCCACCTCTATCTTCATCTTCTTATATTTGAAACCTTAAGGACAACCAAGACATCAATAAGCATCTCCAATTTCTACAAAGGAATATAGTTGTGAGCTTCCCAACTTTGAATACCAACACAATCATCAATGTTCAATGGGTTCAACTTCAAAAACATATATGCATATATACATTTTGTTCATAAATACACCTAAAAGATTTGTTTTCAATTCAAATTTGTGAAGTAACATTAAACCCTAATGAGGTGTTACGTTAGAGTAAGTAAGAGTTGTGCTCGTGGTGGAGAAACACCAAGTCATTGGAGATTGTTTCGTGTATTGCCGAAGCACCACCATGGCAGCATTGAATCTTGCTTTCTTTGATGGTTGTGATGCAACATCTTTAAACTAGTAATGTACAAATCTCGTGGCCGGGCACTCTAACGTTATAATGTCATGATCAGATTCAAAAAACGCATGTATCAATAGTAAACAAAACAATGCCACTATTTATAACATAATATTTCTTCTAGCATCAATCGTTCACATAGGTTAATTTCTATCTAGAACCTCATAATTACTAAATCCTACATAGATAATAATCTTTGAATCCTAAAGATTCTCAAAATCTTTAAATATCACAAACAATAATTGTTCCAAAGGAAAGAGTGTTCTATAAATCAAGAACCTCACAATTGCAGCCAGTAATACCAAAAAAAAAAAAAAAAAGAAAACATCAAATCCAAATGCAGAGTTAGTAATCTTCAAAGCCTAAACCCCCACCCCACCTAAAATCATTAAAATTCACAAGCAAAATTGTTTGAACTTTGAAGCAAACTGTAATGTATGAATTGCAGCTCATGATACTCGATTAGCAAACTAGTTATAGAAATTGCATAGGTAATTTTCATAAAATTTGCTAAATTTCATTAAATTCATAGAGAAAACAGTCATCAAACATAAATTTACCTTTGTCTTGATAGAACAAGGTGTGTAAATAGACCCTCTTGTTTTTGCTAGAAAACCTCAACTCTTATATATAGAAAAGGAATAATTCTAGTAGAGGTAAATAGATCATTTTTTATCTGGTTCTGCCCCTGCTCACTTTAAACAATAAAATCTAAGTATAAGAGTGTCTAGTACCCTTCTCCACTTAATTAGGTAAGATTTAATTAAACAAAATTTACAAAACTAGCACGTTAATTTATGATCATTGATCAATTTGTTTAATGGTTAAGATTTAGCTTTCTTCTTTTTCACTTATAAAGTGGTTTTCATTAGAACATCCTCCTAAAAACTAAAACATTAGAATTTAAACATATACAAATTAAATTTAAACCTTCTTCTAAAAGTCATCTTGATTTTTGTTCATTGCCGATAACCCGTATCTTCCGTACAATAAATCCATGCTCTCGCTAACGTCATTTCTTCTTGATTGGTCCACCTTCTAGCTTTTGCCTCCCATTTGCTCTATTCTTCCTCTATGTTTGACGCTTTACCTCCTCCTTGCCGCCTGCCAACTCCTCCTCGATAGACTTGAAAATTATTTGAGTATGGCTTGGACATCATAAGTGTGTATTGGTTGTAGTAGGATGGCAATTGGAATTACGATTAATTTGTTGGGGTGTCAAATGAATGAGATTGTTGAGAAGGTGGTTATGAGGTTTGGTGTTTTTAACGAGTCTTTTGGAATTGGGTTGAATAGGATGATGATTCTATATTGTTTAGAGAAAAAAATAAAGAGTTGAGTGATATTTTAAAGAGTAGATTAGAATAGAAGTATTGTGTAAAAAATATGTGAGATTGAATGATAGTTACAGTGTTAAATGAAACGGTCAAATGACTGTTGTACAATGGTCCGCAACGGTAACAAAAGGATGGTGTGGTTATCGGGGATACCGGGGATTTTTCACCGGGTCTGGTTTTTTTTCCTTTACCAGGTACGGGGATTTTGGTGTTCTCGCCCGGGGCCGGGTTTTCCCATCCTCTCCGGTGCTGACTTCGTGTTCCCTATGTAAATCATTATATAAAATAAAGTAACAATCAATCAATCATTAAACCAAATATGTAAGAAAAACTAAATAGATACAGTAAGTTATGATTTGTCAAGTAGCTGTATATGATACTTTGTTTTATCATATAAAACATAATTGGTTGGTTACTTGTCCATAGCATAATTATCAGCTCATTGTTTTTCTAGTATAATTATCAGCTCATTGTTTTTATATGTCTTCTCTTGTGGAATTTTGATTATAAAATTCTTCATCACAAAAATGTTGTGAAAAATCATCGTCACGGCTCCTTTTTATTTATTTTGTGTTGTCAATTGTTATATTTTTTGTCATTTTCTTCTTTGATTAGGATGTTTTTTGTCCACTAATATTATATTATTTTTTAATAAAGTTGAATTGAATAAGATATACTTTGATGTAAGAAGATAATGCCGAAAGCATTATCTTATCTTTCGATGACGTGTAATAAGTGGAAAATCGTACATGTTCAATTTCTTGTTTGTTTAATTCGATGGACTCTATGATTTCGTGTCCGTGTATATAAAATAAGCATTGAATTATATTATTCTTTAATTTACTGATGAAGTTTGAACAAACTTGTAGGGGGTCAAAAGTCAAAGACTAAGATCAGAGGGGCCGGACTCAATACTATAGTTTTTACGGACGAAATACATATAAATTTTCACTTCGGACTGGCTCCAACAAACCTTCGCCCCTGCTTTTATTGACTGCCTTAAGCAAATAGTCTTAAGCAAAACTGCAAAAGGGTATTTCAACACACGGGTTAGATGAAGGGTTAAGTGAATGAAAAAACACGCATGTGTAAAACCAAGCGACAATCGAGTGTTAGCCTCCAACCCTTATCTTTGAGCTTCTAAAGCTTTTAAATAGTTAAGACAAACTGATATCATGCAAGATGGAAGCAAGCTTTGGTCTATATCACCAACGAACTATCTCTTAAGCTTGTCTCTCCTAGTGGATATCTTGTCATTTGGTTTCATTTGACGTATATTCATGGGTGTGATTGTGTGATCAATGAGATACCCCTTAAGAGTATTCCAATTCCATGGGTGCATCCTTGGGCACTTGTTGAGGCGCATCTGCCAATGCGTTTTGAGTGTTCATCTATAGTCCCCTTAAAACAAATTTGATTAGCATTTTCCTAGTCCTATCATATTATTATATTGTGATATCCAAAATACGAATAAAACTAACTCACATTTGACATGTACTTGTCATCTATTTTTTTTAACCTGACCTTAAAAATTCATGTGCCATCAACGCTAACACCAGCATTTTGTACTGTGGTTACATTGCTAACATATTATTAGTTGTTATCTAAATTTTTTAAGATCCCTAAATTTCTTATGAACTCCCAAAATGGATCGAGTCAAGTCTTTTGAATTCAACCCATCCTCAGCTTGTGATCTACATGCTTGTCATCAATTGAGCCTCAATTTGTTTCGAGATTTAGAAGAACCTACAACATTAATTTTGGCCTATCATCATTGTTTTCCCTTTAGGCAAGTGACATGTGATATATATTTGTATCACTTGATAAACTTATTTTTAAAGTGTCACGTAGTTTTTTTTAACCAATAGTTTATTTCTCATTTGAACTCTTTTATTTTATTTTTATTTTTTGACAAACAACAAGATATTTTAGCAAAAAAGAAATCTCTAATATAACATACTTAACAAACAATAAATCTTCTAGCTAGGTTATATAAAACAATTATTATCACTTGGGTTTTAACTAGTGGTATGAATTAAAAGACATTTTTTTTAATTAAAGTTCAAATCCGTACATGTGATAGATTAATAGTTTGTGTTGCTAAAACTAAAAATAGATACATGTATGAATCGACAATCTAAGAAAACTGAAAAAAAAACTAATAAATAAATAAATTTAAAACAATGGTTAATTGAACAAAAATAAAATAAGGGAAAATTACGAAAATGGCCATTTGACCAAATCGAATTACTAAAATAGCCGATCAAAATTGAAGTTTATCAAAGAAAACTACCAATCGTAGCCCGCCACGTGTCATCCCTCGCTGACGTGGCGAGGGATTATAAGAATCCCTCGCCCAGAAAATCATGCCCGACGAGAATCTCACATAATCCCTCGCTCACGTGTACCCCTCGCTGACTTAGCGAGGGATTATGAGAATCCCTCGCCCCGAATTACGAAAATACCCCCCCTCGTCCATAATTAATATATATATATATATATATATATATATATATATATATATATATATATATATATATATATATATTTAACCAAAAAATCCGAATTAGAATAATTATTTATTGTTTTTTAAACACTTAAAGTTTAATTTAATTTTATTTTGCCTTATATAATACAATGTTTACCAATTTTTGAAATTTTACATTCTTTTCAACCTATATATTTTACCTATTTAACTGGTTAAATGTTAATGTACATCTTATTTTATTTTTTTTCTTTCTTAAATTCAATGGACTTGGATTAATAATTTTTAGTAAAAAAAATTGAAGACGTAATATTTCAAAAACGAAAAATTTGAATAGTAGTAAGCTTCAAAAAGAAAAAAAAAAAGTCCAATTAATACTTTTCCAAGTTAAATTCAAATCTTCCATTTTTATCCAAAGAAGTTTCGACCTAGAGTAGGTTTTAAAAAATAAAAAAATTTATTGGTTTTCCTCGTCCAAATTCAATTTTTAAAAATAAATTCATTCCTCGCCTACTTTTTAATTATTTATATTTTAAAAAATATTAATATTCTTATTAATAAAATTATATAATTTATATATATATACATATAGTATGAAAAGATAATAACCTTTTTCATATAGTTCGGTAAGTTTCTTACAAAAAATTTTAAAAAGAAATTTTATAAATTAAAAGAATATCGGTTTCTTTTATAAATTTTTGTAACTTTTCTATTTATTATTTTTTATAATAAAATATTTAATTATTTGATTTGCTTGCTTTAATAATAGATTGCTTAAGTAGTAGGTGAGGAATTATATTATCTTGCTGTATTTTTTTATTGAATTCTCGCTTTACTTTTTTAAGATTAAAAAAATAACTTTTAAAACTTGAAAGTTTAAAAATCATAATTAAATACTAAAACATATATGAATCTGACTTTTGTTTTAATGTTTCTTGGAAGTTGGAATCTTGCCATCTAAAAATATTAAACAACACTAATTAAATGCTAAGGGTCTAGGCAAGGAGCATGTCCCGCTGCCACCTCTCAATCTGAATTCCTCGCCGCCACCTCCCTCAAGACCTGCTTGCCTAGGGTGACGAGCTTATCTGACAGCTGACGTGGGCGAGATTAGGGTCACATCCCTCGCCTAGGGTGATGGGCCCCTCGCTGATCTGGCGAGGGTAGGGTCAAATCCCTCGCCTAGGGAGATGTACCCCTCGCCTGAGCAAATTTTTTTTTTAAATTCGCATTTTCACATGGGCGAGGGAAAATTAACCACGTGGGCGAGGGTTTATGACTTTTCCTCGCCAGTGGCGAGGGTCAAAGTCAAATGTCTTTTTTCGTATTTTTATTGGTCAATGGTTATTTAGGTAAATTGAGTTGGTCAATTGGTCAGTTTGGTAATTTTCCTATAAAATAATCTCTCCATAGAATTCATCAAACCAACTTTTGGTCGATCTTGTCGTATATTTCCACTTGTTCTTGTCTTTTCTTGGTCACCTTGAAAGGTATGTGTAGGTGGCTAATAAAAGTTTGTCTTTGAGGTTAAAGTGGCATGAAAGTCGACAATAAAGAGGACATCAATCACCTTCAAGAGTGAAAAGCTTGTTTCGTGTTCCTTATCACGTTCTATGTGTTTCTGAAATCGGATATGAATGGTGTGTTAAGTTGTTTCATTTTGAAAGTGACATAAGCTATGCTTGTTATTTTTTTACTTTAATAAAACAATAAAACTTTACCACTTGTCAGATTTTTAAATCATTTTTGTTATGTGTCATATTGTTAATGCTATTGATAACAAATTTCTTATTTAGAATTCAAACTTTGTTGTCTAATTTATGGAATTTTGTATTTAGTAAACAATTTGGAAATCAACTAACTTATTTCTTTATTTAGAAGATATACTATTAAGCACCAATTTTTTTTTTTTATAATTTTTTTCACTTATTTCCCTTATTTTAGGGATTTTTGACTGGATTTATAATTTAAATTTATTAATCTCTTAGTTTGCAACCTATCGAGTTTTTATTAATTCTATTTATATTTATAATATGATTTGGTTGTGGATAATAAAAATAAATAATATAAATTAGTTTTGTTTGTTTTTAGTGGTAAGTAAATTTAGAGTTACAACAAAAGACACACCCAAAATATTAGTTTTTTTGAAAAAAAAAAGGGTAAAACATTAATACCAGAGCAAATGTTGTATATCAAAAAGTATTTGTGAATTATATGAATAATTGCAATAATATAAGAGTACAAATGTATTATCAATTGTAATTTTTTAATACTTCAAACCTTGTAATACATGAAGCATATCTTGTTTATAATAAAATACGTTTAAAGTTAATATTTAATGTTATAAATAGTGACGACTTTATGTTACCTATTTCATTGTGAAAATATGAATGTTTATTGACCTGACTTGCGAACTCTCAAGATTCAGGTCGGGTCACTGAAATGAAGTCGGTATTAATTAGTAAAAAAAAATACAATGACGAAAGAAATACATAATATAATTTACAACTCGTGTTTTTTTAAAACAGGTTATTGATTCTTTTTCTAAAAAACAAATGCCCATCGATTTCTCAAAACTACTCACTAATCCAAATAAGCAAATCCGACCTCTCAACTTCCATTAATAATCATAAATTGAAAATTGATATACCAAAGAATACAAAAGACTTTTCATTGTTTCCACCATCAATATTACAAGATTGAATATATCATTCAAGTTGGTAAGTCTTTTATGTTTTTTTTGCATACTATCCACGTACTAATGAAGTTAATATACAAATTTGTTTTTACTCACAATCCAAATCATTTTAATACATCTTGGTCTTGTTGTCTGAGATATATGGTGTCACAAAGATTCTCGATACATAAATGATTGAGAAAGAAATCACTAATGTTATGTGACACCGATTGTTTTGATTTAAAAAAAAAAAAAAAAAAAAAAAAAAAGCTTTGGACGTTATAGGTACATTCATTTGGGTTATTAAGACACTCTTTTTTTAATATATATTGTGTGTATATATATAAAGAGAGAAAAAAAAAAGAAAGAGGGTGCCCCTTGAATTAAATATTACTATAACCTTAAAGATTAGAATTTCTTAGAATAATCTCAAATGTCATACACACTCATAGATATTTTTCATTGTGGTCTTTGATTTTCATCGTGTCTTAGTATCAATGTTAACTCATCTTTACTTTAATAAAAAAAGTAAATAAAAAGCACATATGGCAATATCACACTCATTAAATTTTTTTGTTTCTCTTTAATATTTATTAGTTACTATAATTATTTATAATATTATTTAAATTCTTTTAGGACTAAAATTACTTTTTAATAAATTTAAAAAATTCTTTTTATTAATTTTATTTATAAAAAATAAATCTTTATAAATTAAGAAATTTTTTAAAACAATAGGGTTTTTAAAATATAAAATATTTTAAAATTGATGTTTTAAAAAATAAAATAAAAATTAATTAAAATTAAAAGTTATAATAATAAAAATTTTAAAATGGTTTGTTTTGAAATAAAATATTTAGTTTTTATAAAAAAAAAACTTTAAAAAATAAATATTATTGTTTTATTACTTATATTCTTATTCATATGTAATTTTAATAGTATTATTTCTTAGAATATTGTTTATATAATTAATAAAATTTTATTATATTTAATATTTTTTTAATTAACACATGTAATACATGAATTACTAAAGCTAGTTGTATCATATATGTTTATAATATCATCCTAGTTTTAATACACTGTTTTGCACCAATTTTTACCAACAATACCGACTTCAATATGCAACATTCTCTTGGAAAATGTTTCAATAATCATACAAGCAAAAAACATATGTTTAAACTTTAGGTAAAAACCAACACATTTACAATTCATCTCCCTTTTTTCATCATACTACATATCCAAAAGGTAAATGATTGTGTTCTAAAGATAGGAAAATCATCTGGGGCAATATTCCCATTTTACCTACTACTCTATCCACTCCCAAATCAACCATATGTGCTCCTTTGCACATACAAACTTGAACCCATTTTGCCCTTCAACTTGTGATCAAATGCAACTTGATAAACAAATAGATGTTTTGAATCGGCCCATATCCGGTGATCACCCGAATAGCACGACGATATGTACTTTGTGCGCAAATACTAGTCGAAAAGTACCACCATACACGCGGTACTATAAGAGTTTCTACATCTGAAACGGCTTCGATGAGAACATAAACATGTCTTGTAACGGGGAGAGTTGATAGTCGTTGTAAAACTGGGACTGAGGGGTAAAATCGTCATTCTGAAACGGGTCTACGTAACTAAATGCGAAATCATTACTTTTGGGGTCACTTTGGACCTCTTGTTCCGGGCTCGAATCCGTATGTAACGTCGGAACTGACTCCGACGTATCGAAATGAAACACGTCGTTAACAACATGATGCGGTACCGATGGCGGATGCACCGTTGGCGTAGCGCTGTATCGGGCAATGTTCGGTTTCGTCTCGATCTCGATATCCGACGAGTGATTATCGGTAGCAGCATAATGCTTCTCTAGTGTACCTTTCTTGTTGTATATTCGACATAACACCCAATCATCCAACTGCAAAATTTAAAACTATTAATATCTTAATTGTTGCAAAATCATCAACATTGATGCAGGATTGATGATGAAATTCAAGTGTACCCTGAGATTGTTGTTCCGTTTTCCGGCGGATCGATCGACGTTAGCAAGGCGATACTCGTGCATGATCCAATTGGTTTTCACTCCTCTGGGAGCTTTTCCGGCGTAAAACACCAACGCCTTCTTAATCCCCACCGGATTCGGTTTTCCGATGGGTTTATCGGCTCCGGTGGCCTTCCAATAACCAGTTCCGGCAGCTCTGTTCGGGCGTGAGCCGTTGGGATACTTCCGATCTCTAGGCGTGAAGAAGTACCACTCCTTTTCTCCATACAACGCCATATCTATCGAAATCAATCAACAATCAAAACAAACCCTAGATCAGAATCATCAGATCCAAATCGGTAGTGTATGAAATTAGGGCAAAATGGAACAACCAACCGAGGAAAGTTGAAATTACCGGGAAGCTGCCATGGATCGAACTTGTAGAGATCGATTTCAGCGATGATGGGGACAGAAATCGGCTGCGACGCGCATTTCCGGACAAGGTAATGCGTAACGAGCTCGTCGTCCGTCGGATGGAACCTGAACCCTGGCGGCAACTCCAAATCGCCACAATTCATCAACAAATCCAATCAAAACGCCGATTCGTCAAACGCTTATTACACCTTAAGATCGATCTGAATAATAATAATAATAATATGGTTATGGAGGTAGGGTTTTCGGCAGTGACGAAGGAGACGATGCAGAGGTGTATATATAATAGAAGACAGTGTAGGGAGCACGTGGAGGATAGCAGCTGAGAAGGTGGGTCCGAGGAAAGAGAAGAGGTGGTGTCGCACTTGCTTGGATAGGAAGGCTCCGGTTGCAGGTGGTTGACTGCGGTGGTGGTGGTGGTGGAGGAGGAGGAGATGGTGACGTGGGCGAATGAGGAGGGGACGCGTGGAACGGACGGGAGGGGTGATTACGTCACTGCGTGCGTCATGTGGTTTGGAGGGATGTGGTGGTGTGTGGATAGGTGTTATTTGGACTGGGGTGTGGTTTTCGTCATCGACTGAGGTGGGTACGTTCTGGCTAAAGACAATTTCACTTTTATAAACCGAGTATATTGCGTGTATTTGTGTTTCGATTTTAAGCATACAAACACGATTAAAGAAAACGTTAAAGGAAAGGGTATGTTATTGATACATTTAATTTATTTTTATTTTTACTATCTTTTTTTATACATACATATATAGATATATAAAAAGAGATAGAGACAATAGGGTGTTTCGATAACAAAAATGGATGTTTATATAACACAACTCTAAAAAAAAAAGTTTGTGAATGTAATAGTTAAAAAGTTACGACTTTGTAAAGATAAAGGTTGATTAATACAAGATCTAACTTTGAAAAATCATTTGTAAAATCATCGTCAACTCAAGTTTAGCATATTACAGTTTAGTTTTTGTGGGAATTGTTTGAAAATTAGATTTCAACATTTGAACTTGGTTTTGAAAAAGTTATCTATTAGTGATATTAGATTTAATATTACAAAAGATGTCTTGTGTAAACAAAAGACAAAAGATAAATTATAGATTGCAACACATGTACTGTAAAGGTAGTATGGTCTTCTATTAACGTAAAAGAAGTTAGTTAGCCTAATTATAATGACCTAATTGAAATATTTTTAAAGTTTGATTACTATTTTATAAAGTTAACTTATTTTTCGCGCAAGTGATTGAGATGAGATAACTCAAGACCTTATTAAACTAGAGAAACCTGTGACAAAAAAGAAGATTTCAAATATAGCAAGAAGGTTTTCTTTCACATATGATAAATTTTTTTCAGATGATCATATGGTCTCGGTTTACGTACTCGAGTAATAAGATGATTAGATTAATTAGTAACCTGTTAGTGATCCAATTAAACGTTCAAAATATATATGCGCATGCATACGTGCGTTTTGCGTGACGTGGCTACATCATATTCACAACAATGAGTTTGGAATTGCATGAACACGTGGAGATGCTGTAATTGGGTATCAAAAATTGTGCATTTAACCCAGACGCACATGAAAAACGACAAACTGTGTTTAATTGTCACTACCTGACTGTTATAATATTCAAATAATAATTTTTTTGAACGACATTTTAAATAATAAGACTTAGGGGCTGTTTAATATATCTTACCCGGTCAGAAGGTGGTGACCGGATAAGAGGTTGTTCCAAAACTGATTGGGTAAGTGAAAAAATAGACATGGGTCAGTGGTGTCGGACCGGGTCAGACGCGAAAGAGTGCAAATCAAACGCGCTGACCGGCCAAAATGTCTGACCGGATCAGTGGGTCAGATATTTTAACCGGATCAGAAGTAAATCAAACAGCTCTTAGTGTTTAGGTGTACGTACCATGTTTGAAATTGTGATTAAATAAATAAGTCAATAATTCGTTTTCAGTGAGTTTGATCGCTACCTTGTGTTTATGTATATATATATATATATATATATATATATTTTTTTTTTGAGTTTATGTATATTTGAGTAGTATTCACGAATGACATGCGAATATGCGATGACAATGTCGCTGTTGTACTATTTTCTAGGCTGCTATTTATATATTATTGTTATTATTATTATTATTATTATTATTATTTTGTTGTTGGGGAAAATTACTCTTATTAACATGTTACCAATGTATTTTGCCGATATAGACATTGTAATTTTTTTTAACAAATTATTCGACATGTATGGAAGAAAATTCCATGATTTCTGGATTCTCATAATATCTCGTAATTTTTCTAGGACAAATAAAAACAAAAAATTATATTTAATTAGACTATTGGTAATGGTTTAAAGCATCTTTTTATTTAAAAACTATTAAAAGTGAAAAAAAAATTAATTCACTTACCCCTTTAACCGTCTGTTGAGGGCTTGACTAAACATAAATTCGAAACTTG
This sequence comes from Flaveria robusta, assembly GCA_025506415.1. Taxonomy (NCBI): domain Eukaryota; kingdom Viridiplantae; phylum Streptophyta; class Magnoliopsida; order Asterales; family Asteraceae; genus Flaveria; species Flaveria robusta. The sequence goes on along the minus strand of CM046469.1, from coordinate 15,549,262 downwards.
TTTAATTAATATGTAGTAACTTTAACATCATATTTGTGTCCAAATCAACAAATTTGACGCCCCCTAGGGGCACCACGGTCTTAGGCTCGCCATGTTAGGCAAGAAATTATGCTAAAATCTTGCCCATAGTTTAAAAATAAATTTTGAAATAGAATCTAGTACCTTTTTTACTTTTATAATAAGTTTATTAAAAAAGCCTTTAAAAATTTTATAAATTAAAAACTATAATAAAAGTTATTAGAGAAAGTTAATATATATCATATTTAACAGGTCGACCAAAATTAAAATTTTTTCTAGAAAAGCTACATTTTTATCAGATGGTTAGATGTTGGAAAATTCTCAAATCAAATTTAAAAAGTTCTGGAACAATTTCAATAAAATCTTGACTACCGCATTAAAATCTTGCTACCTTCCATAATAATATTGCCTCTTTTATAAAGAAATATTTTTAAAAAATACATGTATGTGATTATCTAAAAATCTCGCATGTTTTAAAAGAATAAAAGAATTTTTTAAAGAAAAAAGAAAACTATAGAACATTCAGCTTAAACATAATGAACTTTTTATTAACAAATTTTAAATTTAAGATCAGAAAACTATGGGAAATGTAATAATGAAGTTTCAAAAATATTTCAATTTGATCAACTATGCATATTTTCTTCAAATTGAACTACTAAACCATCAAATCAAGTTATCATCAAATATATGATATTATATTAAATAATAAAAAAGATATGTTAATTATATTAAAGAAAATTTTTACCTAAAATTCATGTCATCATTTCACATCAGCATAAAATAAAATAAAAACATATTTCATAATTGAAACATGCTAAAACTAATAACTTAAAAAAAAATAAAAGTTGAGTGATTTTATTAAAACACTTTCTAAACTTGAGTTATCTAACTATAACATTTTCAAAATTTGATTATTATTATATAAAGTTACACCGAAACTAATAACTCAAATTTACACATCAAACTCCGTGAAACATTTATTTCATCACTTTTTTCTAAAATCTGACCACTTAAAAAAAAAAAACATTTTTTCTAAAAAGAATCTAGAATCTCGCCCCTTAAAAGATATTTTGCTAAAAAATGTAAAAAAAACTATAAAATATAATATTTACAAACTTTAAATTGTAACTAAAAAACTAATAACTAAAACTTACTAATCTTGCTTTTATAAAATCAAAATATTAAGTATTATTTAAAAAAACAGTACCACGTTATTTCAAAAGTATAACAAAACTAAAATCAGGAAAATCAAATATATATATATATATATATATATATATATATATATATATATATTATCAAATTCAAAAACAAAAGGAAAATATAATAACTTAAATTTGTAAATACAAAAGCCAAAAAGTAATAACCTTTTCTAGTGGGGACAAGCAAAAGGCACATGGGGGAAATGTCATGGAAAAATCTCACAACATGAGGAGATCCAATGGGTCAATATTTATTTTCATAGACGTATGACTAGATTGGTATATAAAATTGATCAAACATCCATTTATCTAATTTTCGCATATTACTATTACCGTGTCAAAACTAAGGGTTATTTAATTATGTGCCTTACATTATGATGTGATGTTTCATTAAAAAACAAGTTATTTTAGGTTACGTTAATTAACTGATAATTTTTTCTCTAGAAAAAAAATATGAAAGAATCATTATACCTATGACGGATGTTATTTTAAGTTCTTTTTTAATTTTGCATATGTCAATAGATTAGCTTTTAACTTTTGATTAAATTTAATTAGACTCTACCTTCACAAATAACGAAATAATATTTATTTTTTAAAGTCATAGTAATGCACTTGGAAGAATAACATAAAAAATGTTCAAACGGTAAAAGTTATATTTATCATATTATAATGCAGGCAACAAATTAATGGTCAAATAAGTTGATTGACTGAGTGAATTTGGTCACTAAAAAGTAAAAACTAAATTATAATGCAGTTTAAAAAGCAAGAAAATCTGAAAATGTGTAACGTCCAAAGTATGTGCGGGTAGGTTCCAATTTAGTAAAGGGGACGGATTCATTGAATTTAATTAAAAAAAAAGTCGGTAAAACTGGTTTCAACATACATGGCTGCAAAGCTGTTTCAAACATAAAGTATAAATTGGTTAGAACCCTGGGCGTCCCGATAATTTTCGTAGAATTTTAAGCCTTGAGTGGGTAGAAAAAATTGATCTCAATAATATAAAATTAATTAACTAGCGTATAATATTTTGGGCTCTAACCAAGTAGCAAAAATGAAACTTTAGTTAAATCAATCAGTTGCCCTAAACTTTTATGTTTAAATCATTCTTTTACTGCCCCCACTTCAAATCACAAGTTATTTTCAATTGGGTTTTAAAGAGGTTAAATAAATTTAATAGCTAAATGGTAGTAGCTTAAAATAATTAAAATGCTAATGGACTCTAATGCTAATAGGCCTAAAAATATTAAAAATGTTAATTGCTTTATTAATGGCCTAATAGGTTTGAGTGTTTAATAAGGTATATATTTTTTAATATACATATATATGCATATAATAATAAAAAAATTATAAACAATTTCAGGCCCTAAAGGAGATCAAGCCCTGAGCAGTCACCCACACCGTCTCCCCTCAAAGACAACCCTGTTAGAACCGGTTTATAGTGAAACCGTTTTGGAAATTGGTCGTGGGTCTCAACTCTAAAATCAGTTTTTTCCCATCTCTGCATAGCCTTCACAACTCATTTTTTATTAACTTTTATACATACATACATAAACAAATATGATTTTGTTAGAAATTTATATGCGAATCATGTTAGAATGACTGAATAAGAAAAACCTAAAATTTAGTATTTTTTTCCCACTAAAATTCTTGACTTATTAAAGAGGAATGCATAAATAAAGGATTAGATTGTTTTTGTGGTTCTTGGTGAAGGAAATTTGGGTTGATGAAATTTGGATTGATAAGAGATGTGGTGGCAACATGTGGTGGTGATGCCCAGAGATGCTACAACTATAGGTGGTCATGATGTCCGGACATTTGGTCGGAGAGGAAGGGGGAAGTAGCGATGGAACTGAATCAACTGATGAAGTCGATGGGTTCTGTTTATGCATTTTTAATTTAGGTACTTTTAAATCAAGGATTAAAGGATAATTGCCCAAAATACCTCAGAAATTAACAGGTTAAATTAACTTTGTTAAATTTAAGGACCATATCTAAAAGCACATTGTGTGATTGAGGACCAAATCCATAATTCAAAATTTATCTAAAATTACTGAGACCATCCAAGTAATTTACTCTTTTTTTATATATACAATGTATTTAATTTTTTTTGGGTTCCCTCGAGAGATTAGACGTTGTGGGTCACCCCTCCCTCGCGCCGGCCAACCAACACCTATTTCAACTTTCGCTCTGTCGTGGCCGGACAACGTCTATCATTAACCGTCTTCTACTTTGTTGGGCATGCATAAAGTTGGTATAAACACCTCGTTAGTTTATTGGCGCTTAGCAAGAGTTTTCGCAATCCTTGGAGTTACGGTTTAGTATGTCAACATACGAAAACAAACAAGCCACGCTTTTCAAACTTGCACAAACCCTGACAAATCGGCTTATCAAACGGAACTCAAGAGAATTAGCAACCGCGTTTTCGGTCTTTCACCCAAAGCTCTTCTCAGCTGCTGCATTTTGGGCCTTATACCAAAAGAATGAACTTGCCGTCCTCCATAGTCCATCCCACTTCTTTGCCTCAAGCCTATGGTTTATCTAAACTGATTGAAGACATGTTAAAGATGTTAAAGGTTGGCATTATTGTACAGACCAGGTTTTACCTCCACTCTTCCATAATCATATCCGGCCCAACAGTTGTTGACCGCCGCACCGCACCCCCTTCGCAACCATCCCTTCTAGTCAATAATCAAAACCCCAAAGAAATGCAAAGAAGACGAGCTACGAGACTTCCGTTTCAATTTCTATGAAAAATACCAACCGAGTCACCTATCAGCGACCACGTCGAGGATGGGGACGGGAGCCATCCTCTTCTTTAGAGTATCGTCGTTCCCAATGTGACTGTTTGGTTCCTAAAAGCTGGCATCACAGTTGAACCTGCAAACTAATAATGAGAAGATTTTGACACTAATGCAACATGTTAAGCCCAAAGCCTGTAACATTAACCATTACATAAAAAACTTTGGTCCTGTATGTTAGAAAACTTCCTCTCGATTACCCTATCAGATTTTTCATCAAATTTCCGGATTCTGTAATCACAAATTCCTGCGCTATAATAACTTCAACTAGTTACAAATCATTATTTATCGGTTCTCCCTATTTGCATTGTCTCGGTCTAAAATTCCTCCTTGACAAAAGGGAGCTAATTAGACTCCCAAGCCTCTTCGCGCCCGAAGTGGGCCTAAGTAACGAGACGTTTCCCACTACAGAGCATGGGTCTGACCCGTTTTCACTGCTTCCGATGCACCAGCCTCCAGGAACGATCATTTCTGGGCCACTGAAAAGTAAATCAGAGTCAATTTTGTCAAGTGCAAGATCATCTTGATGGAATTTTCTAGCAAACGGGGCGTTGCTGTCGATCATATTTTGAAAGTCGTCTATGGTGAGGTAATGTGGGTGTTGTTTGGGTGGGTTGTCCCATGATATGAAGTGGAGGTCGCTGTTGACTGTGGTATTTTGAAACTCGTGTGCGTTGCAAACAACTGTGTGAAAATAGCCTTCGGGTGATGAGATGAAGTTTGTGTAGTACATAAGGACAGTTCGGGGTAAGTTGTCCCAACCCCATATACAAAAGTCGATAAAAGGCCGAGATAGCACCATCCATGCAGACCCTGAGTTCAAATGCAAAATATTTGTTGTAAAAATCTACTTATCAAGTTGGGACCAATATGAAGTATAACTTGCAATTGATCTATCTTATATAAAAGTATAAAAGCAATGAGTTGAATGAATTATTGAATTCTGTTCTTGAGACCAAACTATAAAATTGGCTAATTCTATGGAAAAATGATATTAGAGTGCAAATGTAAGATAAAGGTGTAACAATATCAATTTCCTAAACAAATATAGGCCAAATGATTATGCAAAATTTAGAAAAAAAATTTGGGTAAAAAGCCGATGCTAGAATGCTTAACAAGAACAACTTCTGCCAAATTGTGGATTAATTGTAACAAATATTAACAAAAAACAATGCTATGATGCCAGATCATCTAAAGAGTTAGCTAATAAGAAAATTAGGATGATTAATATGTAGATGTGATCTTGAAAAAATGACTCTGATGGGAGGTCCTAGGAAAATGATTACAACACCTATCCAACCTTACATCAAGGCCTTTGATTATTCAGGGTCATAGGACAAACAAACTGGTACCTCCTATGTCACATCTCAAGCCACTGAAAACCTTAATTTCAATTAACCACTTCTCAAGTAATAAAATTTAAGGGTCAATACTGATCACCTATTTATTCAAAATATGGGATTCTGCTAATAGTGCACTCTAATGCAAAACTAGCGTAAGCATCATGCATTTGCATATGCCTTCTAACCCAACGCAGTGACATGGTTAAGATAACAACATAAAAGTGTAAATTCTATTTGTATTTTAAATGAATTACCCCACTTAATATGACTACTAACTACAATTCTCCTGAAGACTGCGATCATATGTAAGTTATAACTAGTCACTGCAACACACTAGCAAATAAGCAAAGACTTGTATTCAAATAAAAAGAGGATGTATCGAGTCTAGTGACTCTAGTCATCATCCAATGCACACAAGTCATAAGTGATATAAAAAATTTAAACTATTTACTCTTGATTTCAAACAAATTTCATCCAAACCCTCCAAACCATTTTCCGCACTTGATACCTAAATAAACTTGATGACCATCTAAAGCTTTTGACATAAAATAGAAACTTCTTGGTAATACCCAAATTCCAAACGCCCCATATAAGTAGCTGTGCATTGTTTGATCAAGCTGAGATCTTCAACTATTCAAAATTTAGTCATCTAGTAGCTAACTATACCAGTATAACACCAATTTATGCACACTAAAACTGAGAGCACTGCTTACCCACAGTCCAATTACAAATAACTAATAAAGTAATAAGAACTTAGGAATTCTAGAGTTCAAACTAAAATTTGATGTGATATAAAATACCTGTAAACAATTTGAATGCTGTAGGTACACTTCTTCGCTGTGTTATCCAAAAAACATCAGATTTCTTCGACATATACAACCCCGGATCAATTATTACTGGCTTTGCTCGTTGGGACCTATTCGATCAATCAGTAAATTACAACGAATGTGGTAACAAATTTAGAAGTAAATATGATAAAAAAGAAAATGGATCACTCACTCTTTCCATCCAATTTTACTTGTATGATCAAGAAAATTAAGATCCCTCGGCAAGTAAGAGAATGTATGAAGCAGATCTAAAACAAACACAGGCAACAAACATCATCAACACCTAACATAAACAAATTTCACCACATGAACAAGAAGGTATATACATTCATGATTTACCATCTTGCGTAACAAGGGGATAATCAGAAGCGCTGAGATTAATAAACCAGTCCCAATCACCACCTTCCCTCAACAATATCGCCGCTGCGTGAAGCGTATTCGCCACCATAGTCAGCCCACGGTAGGTCACGAGATTCGCTTTAGTGATCATCACCACATTCCCAAACTTCACGAAAACAGGATGATTCTCAACAAACTGATGCAACTCAATCCGCTCCTCCGGCGATGATTCTGCATCTAAATGAACAACATAACGGTTGTTCGGATGGTAAAGCGCGAGGAGAGTCCGTCTAAGCATCGCACTATCGCGTTTCGAACCGGAGATTAGGTACGCAAATCGAGGCGGAGGAAGATTAGAAATCGGGAGTGTACGGAGCTTATGTTCAACAAATGCCGAGGCCGGAGCTCCGGCGAAGTAGCGGTAGAGAGGGAGGAGCGGCGTGCCGTCCGGCGATGTTAGGGTTGCTAAAAAGAGGAGAAAAAGCGTAACGATTGAACCAACAACCGCAGGGTAGATCCATTTGCCCTCCATTGTTTGTTGATGTCTCAAATGCATGTAATAGCTTCTTAATTTCTTCATAATTATCACAAATATGAACAGAATTATGAACAACTACTCACGTCAGTCACAATTACATGAAATGATCATCTGCATCGATGAGAATGCTCCTCCGAGCATCAAAACGGCTGGTGATGGTGAAATTTGGGGAAAATCGAATGACGAATCGAAATTCAATCGGATAATCGGATTTGATTGGTGAAAGGTGATCCGGTGAGTGTGTTTGATCTTCGATCTTTGGAGTTATCGTATTGTGATGTGATCAGTGACGGTGATGATGTGAGATTTGAAGATTGTTTATGCGTTTGATTTGAAAATGGAGTGGAGTTTAGTTGGGGATGTCGTGTGTTCAGTTGGTCGCGAGAAACGTGTAAAATAATTTTTAAATAATAAGTTAATAACTATTTTAAGATAATCAAAATATGTAAATACAAAAAGGTTGTGAGTTTAATTCTTACTAGTACGAAACCCGCGCGATGTGGCGGTGGCGGTGATAATTTATATTGCGGTATTTATTTTTTGATGGTTTATAAATCTTCTCGCGATATGTATTGTTGGTACTTTTAGTTTGACCTAGCTTTATTTTAATACACGAACGTATGAAATTCTTACCCTTACCCATGACCACACGGAGCAATAAATGTAAAAAAATAATTTCACGACGTTATATATATGAAGTTATTGCAAGTAAACAAAAGTGGCTACATTTTTTTAATCATAAATACCTACAAGAAAAGCTTGGCGCATTGGATCCAGAAGTTGTTGTAGTTCATATGCTGTCATTAAAGGAGTAGTTCATGTGGGCGACTAAGAATTTTGGGTGTGTTAACGGCTATGGTGTTGTTCAGTTGATAGCGAAAAAATTAAAACAAATGATTTTTTTTTTCATAATACATGTTGGTTACTGTTTAAATTGATTGTTCATGTGAAACATAATCATAGCCTTTTTATACCTAGCATAAAGTATAGCAAAATATATAACATACAAGAACAAAATTTGCAGAGGTCAAAATGCAATTCATGTCAAAAAGTTATTGAAAGTAAATACAAAGTGGCTACAAATTATTGCTTTTTTTTCATAATTACCTACAACAAAGCTTAGCATATTAGATCCAGAAATTGTTGTAGTTCTTATATTTCTCCGCTCTCCACTCTGTTTCAAGGACAAAACGTTTGAAATATAAAACAAAGATATCAACTATATCATTAAAGACTATAGGTATGTTTGGAAAAATTAGTTGGAGCTACACCCAGGAGCTTTTAGTTGGGCTTGTGAGCTATAGATGTATAAAAACATTTGGTGATAGTAAAGAGATGTTTGGGTAATTTTGTTTAGAAAAGCCCTTTTAAGTATATTTTTAGAAGTTGCTTCAAATAGCTCAACTTTTAGAATTTTATTTTGTTCAAAACATGAGTTTATGCTTATTCGAGGTCTCAGTCTTGTACCTATAACGTGTTGATTTCTACAATCAATAATAATTTGAGTTTAACAAAAAATTTTAAGTAATTATAGAAATGAATTTTTTAAGGGTTATGAAGTAAAGGGTCTAGAAAGGCACCTTAAACTTGCCAAAGGGCATGTGGAGTCCAGAAGGCTTTGAACTAAATCTGAGTAACCCATAATAAACAGCAAAGAAGCATTTATATAGAATCTTAACATGGATTAAAATCAGGACACATAAATTACTTACCAAATGCAACTAAGAAAGCATATGAAATAAAAACGCTTAAATACAGTAAACAACCTTAAACAGTAAGGTTAGAATAAAATAAATTTCTTTATTTTAATGCTTAAATGTGTTATTTAACCCTTAAAAGTTCTAGATTAGCAATTAGTAAGATCATTGCTACCAATAAAACAATAATAATTGTAAGCAAATTCATGGGCGGACTTAAGAAGGGTGGGGAGGGGTCAACCGACCCCGCAGATTTTTCTCCCTATGTGTAACGTGTATTGATGGTTTTCGATTGATCCCGTGTATTTTTTAATACTGACCCCGATAAAAACAGTTTACAACCCCTAAACCCCATTTTTATTGGAATGTTTAACCCACTAAAAGTTAAAATAATAGCTCACTTAGTTAAGAAAAATGTAATATTAGAACAATCACCAATAGGTTTATTTTGTATAAAATCTCTAAACTCATTTATTTAACTAAACACTCAACACATATTTAATTATTCCATTAACATTCCTTAATTATCTCTAAAAATTTTTCTAAAAGAATACCTTAAACAATACTTGCATTTGTTACATTGACAAAGACGTTTTTAATAAGATTTAGATTGATGATATAGTGGATATTTTTCAAGAGATGAAGACACGTAAAAAAAATTATAAAATGTAATACTTTTTACTTTCCTATAAAATCATATATTTGTCAAATGTCTTATAATGTGATTGTAATTTGTTTTGTGTGACCCGACCCGACCCGAACCAAAAAGTTCAACATTGACTTGAGATCTACACGTTTATTCGAAAACTAAAAAAACCGACCCCGGAGAAAAAAATTTCTAGATCCGCCATTGAGCAAATTGCCTTTCCAATCCACCATATTGACTTCTATAAATTTTTAATAGACACGAACGTCTAGTTTTGGCTCACATACTAACTGAAATAAAAAATAAAAGAATTAACCAAGTAAATGAGTATAGTTTTGGAAGACGACAAAACAAACCTGCATATAGATAGACCATCGCATTGTTGGTATCGTAGTTTAGAAATTTCCGTGGGGAAGGCGACGGTGTAAGCTTCACAAAACCAAACAAGCAAATCAAAGCCAAAATAGAAAACAATGTCACTTTGTAGACACTTTCAACAGCTTAAACATCAAATGCACATGAACTAACCAGCTTATCGTTTGCAAATTGAACTTCAAGAAAACATACAAGTAAGGAATAAGCTACTTATATTAAAATACTTCAATAAAAAATTATGTTATTTCATTATTAACTTTCATTTGTTTTCTTAGAGCGTGTAATATACCTTCTATGTCTTTTCATAAGAAGGCAACTATCAAAGCTCCATAGTAGACACCCAAAACTTCAAGCAAATGCATGATGACCTGAGTACAGAAACAAAATGTTAACAGCTTAAACCAACAGATTGCCAAAAAGAATTATAATATGATGAATTATTGTTAATTAATAAGTAGTGACAATAAGAAAGAGAACTACTGAAAAACTAAATAGTTAATAAAATGATACTAAAAATAGTAGCATTGACAAAGTAGGATGTTTGAATTCATAAAGCAAATATTAGTCTATCATATAATATTAGTTACCAAAAGGCTGGCCATAAGGGAGACATCTCTTTGTTTAAAGGAGCAAGGAACTACATCAGTTTGCAGAAACCTGCATTTGAAAAATCAATAATTATTATAATATCAATATTTAAATCAAGCAATTTCAATCTACTCATTTAAGCTCATAATGATAATTAGCTACCTTTTAGCGGATACCACCAAATTACCAAACCAGATACTAACAAAATTACCAACCGAACATCAACAATGATAAATAATACAAGCAATTGACAATTTAAGTGACAATTTGATATACTAACATTTAATATAAACAGTGGAAACAACATATTAGTAACCTTGCTCATTATGAATACCTAACGTTAGATTCATGTAAACGTTGCATAATAGGCGTAAAGAAACATTGATTTTAATAATAAACCCAAAAAGTACTGTCTTGAGCTGGAAAATAATGCAACTACACTTAATTTTGAATAGACAAGAAGCCTGCTCTAGCAGGTAATACTACAAACATAATACCAGTTAATATTAATTGTATCATCAGACAAGCTTAATCATCCTCCTAGGTATTTTAGCTACATAAATTTTTAAAAACACACGTAATAGAATCATAGACAACACAAACAACAGTAAACCAACAACCAAATTGCAGTCAAGAAGGATAGGCAAGTATTAGAGTGATTTCCAAATTTTGATAACAATTTCAAGATTTTCAGTTTTTACGTTAATATCAATCCACTTGCCATATATTTACAATGACAGATAACGTAATTTTGTTTTCAATGACATACAAACATTATTTCCAACAATAACAAAAATCAACAGAACTGAAAGTTAAGTAGAACGTGAAGAATAACTTGCACCGAGGAAATGAGCAAGGCCTTCGAGACATTCAGGATCGCTAAATGAACCAACGCCAACATTCATTGAGTGACAATAAAATAGTTGAAACAAATTCATATCCATTGCCGTTGTATGCAGCCTGTAATCTTTCCGCGCCACCTGAACCCTAATTGCATGTAGTCGACGATATAAGCATTTGTGGTCACCGCAGTCACTCAAGCTATTACTCGAAAAAACATTGAGATTTCTAGGCCACCACCGTTGCGTTGCTTGGGGTGTGGCTATGCTACCGGAGTCCCGACGAAGGTAGTTTCCGAAAAGGATTGTCGTCCCTCTATCCCTCTTTTTATATTTTGATTTTGAGAGTATTTCTCTGTGATTTAGGATAGCTCGGTGTTCAGGTTTTATGTTGAGAGAATCCCCCTTTAGTCTCATGTTAGGTAAAAAACTTTAACAACCCATAAATAACTCATAATTCGGTGAAGTTTTTCAAATTTCATATTTTTAGTAATGTTTAAATGACATATTTACCCCTAAAATTTTAGTTTTTTATGTTGTACCTTATGCTTAAAAATCATAAAACTCTTAAATTTGGCCGGTATCCTTCCTTCGTGCATTATAATATAGTATAGATTTTGAATAAAATGTTAAGGGTTGATCGGTTGGTTTTTTAGTTGTAGGTTTTCTTTAAAAAGAGTTGGGATGTGGTTTCAATTGAGAACGATTAGGTGGTACCGATTAAAATAACATATATTTTTCGAAACAGAATTGTACGTTTATCATATAAAAAACAATGAACGATCATGCCTTATTCTCAAAATGGTTTCACTGGAAACCGGTTTCCAATTCGATTCAACCCATATGTTTTAAACTAGTTTGTAATTCTATAGGTTTTAATCGGCTTCAACTCGTAGGTTTGAAACCATTTATAGCCCTATAGGTTGAAACCAATTTCGACCCGAACATAATAGGTAAAAACCTGGTTTCAATATCGTTTTCGAAGCGATCAAACCCCTCTCGAGAACCGATTTCCAACAACTTTTTCAAATAGGTCTAAAAACGGTTGACGCTTGTTTACTAAATCTGAATATGTTTGAGTCAAAAACCCAGTTTGTGCTCCTGTACTTAAGCACCTAAATCAAACATTCAATTCTACACTTTATGTTGATACTTCATTAAAAGAAACGACAACAAATGGCTAAGTAAACATTTTCTCATATGAGCATATGAAGAAAATTGGTTCCATCTATTATGACTTTATTAATTTAATAACAAATTGCCTTTTTATTTAGGCAAATTGGATTTTAATAATCCAAACTATTACCTATTGTCTAATAATAATCCAAACTATTAATTTGGCCAGTAACACTCCCAACTTTTACTTTTATAATCAACAATGCTTCAAGTGACATAATTTTTAAAATTTTACGCTCGATTTGTATCCATTTTATTCTCAACTTAGCTTGTATGTTTCTTCATTTCGTTCATAATTATTGTTGTGAACCAAATCGAGTCCAAATCAAACGTAAGAAAATAAAAATTATGTCACTGTGACTGTTGTTGGTAATAAAAATGAAAGTTGGGAGTGTTAACGACCAAATTGATAGTATGGATTATTATCGGCCAATATGTAATAGTTTGGATTATTAAAATCCAATTTGTCTTTTATTTATTATTCTCAAACTAATACATATATAAATATAGGTAGCATACATAAATAATCACACGTATTATTGTTCGAAGCATAAGCATAACAACCCTATACAATGTCTATTTCACTAACATGTGTTGATGGACAAAACGTTATCAAATAATCATCCGAGACACAATTAACCAACGGTGGGGGATTATCATAAGCATAACTATAATAACACGGGCATGCTTCTTTAAATATTCTCGAATACACACTTGGCTTGCATTTACTAGGCGTACCATACGCATTCCTGCAACAAAACTTGTCATGATCGAAAGCCAAACAGGCGCTTTTGCAAGCAACAACTTCACCCGAGTTGTTCAAAACCTCAAGCTCTTGGGGACAAATATCACTAACATCTTTCTTGCACCCTCCAATGTGACATTTGGATGAGAAAGGTATAGTTGTTACCGAAACTGGGACATTATAACCGTCAACTAAACTAACATCGTAAAAGCTAGGTTTACTTTTGTCTGGTTGCAATGCAAATTGGACCAATGTCACGGGTGGAGCTCCAATTAGCCCATTGCACCACAATTTCCCGCCACAATCACCGGTGTCACAAGCAGGATTCTTATCTGAACCGAATTTACAACCTGTTCTAGCCCATATCCGCCCTACCCAATCGGCCGGAGCTTGAATTTTCCGTTGTTCGCCTGGTGGAAGGTAGAAACCACCGTAGGCTAACACCGGGTGACCTTGGTTTGGGGCGTTTGCCGGCCATATTGGATATGGGCATTTGTTGCTAATGTGGAAGTTACATGCTTCAACTATTGTGTTTCCTGTTAAATGTTCAGATTTTAGATAATTCGATGGTTTTCATTTATACAATTTATTATATATTCATGTTTATTTTCTCGTTTCAAATAAGAAAAATTAAAATTGTTTGAACTATTTTATTTGTGATAATTTGATGGGCCAAATAAAAAATATTGAGTTACATCGGATGCTTTTATTAAAAGAAAATTTAACTGAGTTCAAATAACTTTGGGACCCTTCTAATTTGACTATGCAAAATGTAATATAACACAAACTATTAAGAAAAATTACCTGACATGAAGAGGATGACGATGGAAAGAACAAAGGAAGTGTTTGCCTTCATGATTTTGTTTTTGAATGGTTTTAAAATCCTAAAATGTATTTATAGATGGTTTTTAGTGGTTGACTTGTTGACTAAGTATTTGAATTTGTAGCACAACCTTTCTTTGTAAGACAAGCAAACTCCATAACTTAAGCAAAGCCCATGATCTTATTTTGAACTATTAAAACTTAAATATGTTTATTTCATGTTTATTTTCATAAAAAATTTCGTACATTCCATAGAAGTTTCATGTTCATATATATAATTTATATATTTATTAGTTTTAGTAAACTTATGTATTACATGGGTTGAATAAAAAAGTATTAAATATAATAAAATTTAATTAATTATAAATTGATGTTTTAATATAAGATATGATTAAAATCTTTCTTATTTTAAATACAATAAGAATTTTATTTCAAAATAAACATTTAAAAAATATCATTTTAAAATTTTTTCTTATTATAAATCGTAATTTCAATTATTTTATGTTTATAAAAATTTTACTTTTTTAAAAACACCAAATTTAAAATATTTTGTATTTTTACAAAAAGTTTGATGTTTTAGAAAATTTTCTTATTTTATAAAAATTTATTTCTTTAGAAATAAAATTAATTAAAAGATATATTTCTAAATTTATTAAAAACTATTTTAATCTAAAAAATAGTTAAATAATATTATTAGTAATTAATGTGATTATTTAATAAAAAAGATAAGCGGGAAAATTTTGGTGATTAAGAATATGATATTGTCACGTGTCCCTTATAGTTACTTTTTTATTAGAGTAGAGAGATTAGGTACTTAGTTTCGACGGAAAAATAATGGTGAGAATGCACCACATAATGACACGTGGAGCTATTTTTACTTTTTTATTATATAGTATAGATTCTTTTAAAACATTCCTAATTATATGTAACTCTTGAAATTTTTGAGCCTAACATGTGAATTTATTAAATAGCAATTTATATTAAATACACGGGTTAAGTGACAAAAAAACATATAATGCATATTGAAGTTACGTGTTGTCAGAGACTGAGAGTGCACAGTTAGAAGTCTTATGCCATAAATGTCTAAATATTGTCATCTACTAAACTGTAACAAAAGTTACTACAAAGAAGTTGCTCCTATGGAATTTCTCTTAGAGATCTCTGTCAACTTACTTATCAATCCAACAGCTACCCATTGATCTAACTAGAATTTCATTAAAGTATTTGAATTTCATAATGTAACCATTAAACTGTCTCCCATTTTTTCAGCCTCATATTAAGTTTAACTATCCATCAACCAGCAAAACATGCAGAAACTTCACACACTTAGTTCTATAAAATACCAAGAGCAATAAACATGTTTCAAGACAAGTTTAAAGGACTATTGCGTAGTTTTAGGTGTATCTAATCGTTTACAACGGTCAGCAAAAGAAAAGTGAACATCGATCTTCTTAGCCACAGATGTTCATTCCATGTGTTATTTCAAAGTCAGAGAAAGAAAATATGAAATAACTATGCATGTATGTCTTTTCTTTCAAGCAACACAAAAATGATAACATGTAATAATCAAAAACTCATAATAACATACATACAGATTTGGATGGGTATGGTGACTTTTCAATATCAGAGAATCAGTTTAAGACGTTTTAATAATATACAAACATACCTGAACACTAAAGAGAAGAAGAGTCGATCTCCGGCATGAAGAGCCATAAAGGGACATGCAATTTCATTATGGGTTCTTATGGATCATTCCAAATATATTGTTCTTGAACTTTTCTTTTTAGCATAACATCTATTAGAATGATCATGATGATAATTTTACCGTATATCACTTTTAGTATTTTTTTTCCCAACAATTTATTATATCTAGTTTTAGATCAATGATTTTTCCTTGAACATTTACAGGCCTTTTAATTTTAGATTGAGCAATATTATACGTTAATTGACTACAAATTTCTCCTTAATGTCTTCTCTTTGTGTTTTTCAAAGTTATACTTCATCATTTCTCACTCTTTCTGTAATAAAGGTGATAATCCTTATCTAGTTTTTTCCTACCCAAGTGAAAATTTTACACCTTTCAAAGGTCCTTCGGTCAAAACACATCTTTATACCATTGGGTTACCGTTAAACATGTAAGATTACTAATATATGAATAGTTTATACATGTTAACAATACATAGTGTCTCTCATTTTAAGCATTTTTTTGTGGTAAAGTGTTTTGAATTGTGTAAGGGAAGAGGATCAAACAACTTCAAAGGAGGATTCTAGTATTCAACAAAACATTTCATTTTGATTTCAGTTTGACACATTCTTGATGACCCATCTAGAGTTTAAAATACCTTCTTCGGATTTAGTTAAAGGTAAATTCTTCAAATTTATAGGCCCTAACATGTTATTTAGAGAATGAAGCCTCAAAAAGTTAACTGCAATTCGATCAGCTCTTAGAGTCTAAGGTCTTTTTGAAGGAAGTTAAGTTGGTGATTTGGTCTTGTGAGGGCGATAAATCTCCGGGTCTTGATGTAACTTCCTCTATTCAAACTTTTGGGGCTAACTACAATACGATCGAGTTTTTTTTTTCTATTTTCTTTCATTTTTTTTTAACTATGTCTATAATTTCAACGGGTTGTAATTCATCT
Organism: Flaveria robusta; assembly: GCA_025506415.1. Taxonomy (NCBI): domain Eukaryota; kingdom Viridiplantae; phylum Streptophyta; class Magnoliopsida; order Asterales; family Asteraceae; genus Flaveria; species Flaveria robusta. The sequence continues at coordinate 15,532,670 of CM046469.1, read as the reverse complement.
TCTAATGAATTGATCCCTAAAATCCCCATCCCTATGTTTATGACAGATTTTATCGTATGAGTTGTGCTAGGCGTACCTTCTTTCTATTTTTCCTTGTAACTCTTTTCTATCACTTTAAGTTATCATATTAGTAAAATTCACTCCTTTTAGTGTAAAAGATAAACAATATTTCTTTGATTTAATATCATAAGGATAAAGTGAAAATTGAAGAGGTTCATTTAACCTATGCTAAGTTAACTAGTGGCTGTCATGACCTAATGTTCATTTTCACATAACCATCCAATTTCAGCCATTTTCATTACACTGCCTTTCACACAAAGCATCTTTCTTGGCATTTTGAATCTTTTTAACAAATAGCCAGTAATACACAACTCTTAAAGCATGAGGTACAAGTCATTATAACATTATTCTTTTGTTTTTGGATTTGATCTATGGAGAGGAGCCAAGCACATGAGTGAGAGAGAGAGAGTATTATTTTTCATGTCATTGTTAAGGGTGAATGAAGAGATCATGCATGCAATATGTTCATTAGGGAGCCAATTTCTACATGCTTTTGTTGCTTTGACACTTGTTAAATGCAAAACAACCCCCCCCTCCCCCTTCCCACCCCAACCCCCCTCCATCATTATATGAATGCTTGTAATACCTGCATCATCATCACCATTCTAAACCCATAAACTGTGTGTTTGTGTGAGATTTACGATAAAAATCAATGGGAAGACGACCTCCTTGTTGTGATAAATCACATGTCAAGAAAGGCCCGTGGACAGCCGAAGAAGATGCAAAGATTCTTGCATATGTTGCTAGTCATGGAATCGGTAACTGGACATTGGTTCCTCAAAAAGCAGGTCATTTTATTCTCCAGGGTTACTAATCTTGATTATCGTTCATTTTATAATGACTCAACTAGTATCACGTGCATATATGCTTGAACAGGTCTTAATAGATGCGGGAAAAGTTGTAGACTGAGATGGACAAACTATTTAAGGCCCGATCTCAAGCATGATAGTTTCACCCCTCTTGAAGAAGAGCTTATTTTGAGGTACCATCGAGCCGTAGGTAGTAGGTATGTTTACAAACCCCAATTTCTCGCTCTGTATACAGCCTCGTGGGCCGATTTCAACACGTAATATCATAATTAGGGGGTGTTTGGCCTAGCTTTAATTTTTTGGCTTATGCTTATATTTTAAAATAGCTTATAGCTTATTTTCTATTATTTGATAAGCTCTTTTTAAGTGTTTGGATTAGCTTATATTATACAAGTTGATTATACGTTAAATCCATCATTCTTTAATTTGTTATGGTAATAAGTTGCTTCAATAATCATTAATCTACCATCATTTGATGACAAATAAGTAACTTACACCCTTATACAAATAAGCTTTTTCAAATAAGCTAAAAAACCATCTTCAAATAAACTTCTTCAAATTAGCTTATATAAGCTAATAAGCATAAGATTAAAAAGCCAAAACAAACACCAAGTTAAGCTTATTTTGTTAAAAAAAAAAACTAAAAAAACTATAAGCTTTGTTTAAAAAGCTAGGCCAAACACCCCCTTAGTTCGTTGTTCTTTTTACTTCAAATCTAACAGATCAAAAGGTTGAATCTGCAGGTGGTCTTTGATAGCAAAGAAACTCCCAGGAAGAACAGACAATGATGTGAAAAATCACTGGAACACGAAACTTAAGAAGAAGCTGCTTAAAATGGGGATCGACCCGATCACCCATAAACCTTTAAGTCAGCTTCTTTCTGATTATGGAAACATAAACGACATCATCCCACAAAACACAAGACCTTCAGATCAAAGGCACCACGAACCACCCTTGGATTTGTCACGAATCGACAGTTCATTAATGACAATAGATCCGTTTCAAGAACAACCCACTCCAATGAATTTGATAACTGCTCATTTCCAGGTCATCAATGAAGCAGCTTCATCTTCTACATCGTCACCTGCATCTAAAGTTAAAGTGAATTTACCGTCTTCTCCCTCCATTTGGAGTGATTATCTTGTTGGAGACCAAGAACAAGAGTGCACCACTGAGCCCGATTTCAATATTTTATCCACAGATGATGAATACATGAATAGTTACAACGGGATGGGGGTAGATCACACAAAGAATAGCTTAGAGGTTAATACTACTTCTGCTTCTTTTGTTGAGTCGATTTTAGACCGAGATCGGGAAATGCAGATGGACTTCCCTCAGCTTTTAGACGGATATTCTGAGTACTGAATAAAATTCAGATCTCTAAAAAGGGTGACTGCTCTAGTGGCGTCGGTCATGCGGTTCAAGATCGACTTATCTTCTAGCTTTTAGTTATTTATTTCGTCTCTAAAATTCTCAGCATCTGCAGCTAATGTTTATTTCATATTCTTAAATGGTAAAACTCGTATTAGAATGTTCAAGAAATCAAAATACATTGTTCCCTTGTCCATATTCATCATTCATGTGCCTAAGAGCTTGATCTGCTTGACCCATTTCTCTTTCAGCTAGAAAGATTTATTTGACCCGTTAAAAGTAAAATACGACCTAGTAAACAAGTCAAATTTATCACCCGTGCTTGGTTTTTCTTTTATTTTTTTTGAACAGCAAATATATGACTCGTGCTTGGTTTAATCAGCCAAACAAGACTCCTGTGTTCAATTCATTAACATAACAATTTCTTTTCCAAAAAATGCTCTAAATAACATACTTTTATTTTTTCATACTTCTATTTTTTTACACTGGTCCACATGCTAAAAAGCAAATTTCTATTATAAAGTTGTAACGATTTATGAAAATTTTATTATACGGAAGAAAATCGAACAAAAGTTTTGCTTTTATCATAAGAGTTTACGGCTGTACACTCAGGAAGGAATTCTAATTCTCAATGTTATTTCATATGGACGTGTACAGGAAATAAACAAGAAAAGAGTTTATAAACTTTGAATTTGTAGTTTATGAAAATGGAGGGTACTTGGATTTAGAGACCGAGTAGGTTGTAATTGTTGTAATTGATCTCTTTCAATTGAAGGCAGCATAAGATGCATTCTGGCAATTCTTCAGCTTTGCTGCCCTGTATCAGCATCAACAAATTTCATTTTAGGGCATAATCATATAATAGGGGAAGAAAGAAAATCAATCATATATGTTTCTGAACCTGGATAGTGAGCCCGAAATCCAGGACACAAAGTTTTAGTCTATCTCGAAAAGCATCAAAACCTTTTCTAGAGATGTAACTGAATCTGTGCATGTTCAAATCAATTTCAAAGTAGTTCTCTCCCTGCATGATTTCAAATATATCAGCTGCACATAACAGTGGTTATTACAAAGGGAATATAATAAAGATACTTTTTGCCCTTTTTGATCCTTTCTTTATCTATTACCGCCTTAAAAATTTATAACTGACAAGCAAGAAAGCCCCAAAAGTACATCCAGATACCCCTAATTATCAAGGAGCAAGCATAATTAAACGTGATTCCCTTATATTTGATTATTCAGTTTCAAATAATCACTTTCAAATTTCAAAAGGCGCATCCAGATACCCCTAATGATCAATTGCCATGGCAGGCACTATGATATCAAGACAACAGAAATGCAAATAAAGCAACCAAAGAGGGACTGATATTTCTTAACACCTCAACAAGAGAAAATATAAAACATTTTGTGGGTCTTTTAGAGGTGGAAATTTTTATCCATTAACTTGTTAAGGATATATATGGGTTGTTTTAGCTCTAACTGGTGAAATGGGCAAAACTAAAAAGGTTAGCCAAAAGGGAAACATATCAAATAGGTCAAACGGGTTGAAAGTTACTCAAACTCTAGTTTGAATGCATAAAATCTCCTCAAGCGTTTTATAGTCTTAAAATAATTATTCCAATAATATTGTCTTTGTACTCACAATCAACACATTCATTACTCAAAAGACAAAGCGTTAACTGGTCAACCAAGCTGACCGGACGACATTACTTAAACTTTGACCCTTAACAACCTAACCCTGTTTTGACCTGTTACCCAACCCATCCAAGCTGCCCATATTGTTATTGCCACCAGTAAAGTTCTTTATGTAGCTCAAAATGGGCTCTTGATTGATTTTCAATTAATAACTAAAGCATACAATTTGTATACAAATATCAATTAGAGTTAACACGCGTGGAATATATTTACCAAGAAAAATTCATGTTGTGGGCGTGAAAGAACAGGCTTCTCATTATAAGCATTCATAAGCTTCCTTTCAGCTGAACTCAACTGAAGATCCTCTAAGTTTGTGAGCCGGCCCAAGATCTTCAATCTTTCCCTGCAGGGTGCAATGGTATCTACTGGGAAACCTCTAACCCTTTCTACCTCGTCATCAATTATTTTCTATAACAAAGAGAAAATTAGGAACAAATAAATACTCAAAATAAAACAATTATCACAAATATGTTAAGCATGAACGATGAAATATGACCATCTTACCCTGATATTTTCTTGAAAATGGAGGGGAAGTTCCTCATAGTTTTCTGATAGCTTGAAGTACAAAACAAAACTCATTCCTTCCCCATCATATTCATGTTGAAATAGTGCAGGGGGGTATAAAGGTATCTGATTTATAAACAAATAAAAAAACTAGTGAAGTGGAAAAGTAAACAACGAAATCTAATAAAAATACATTCAACAAAAAAATTGCATTTATTCAGACCATCTTAATAAAAAGAGTGTTTTTAACATCATTATTGCAACTAGAATAATCAAATCATATGATTATTTGATTAAAGCTAAGAATAGGTAGGCAATTTGATTGTGCGATTTGAAACTTATCATTACAGCTTGACCAACTAGAATCGGTTGATTGGAGCTAAAGAGAACCATGTAAATTTTACATTTTATTTCAATAATCAGTTTTCTTACAGCAGCTTCTTACCAGCAACTTCAAGTAAACCTTAATAATCAGAAAATTATGATAATAATTGCTTTTAACCAAACAATTAATTCAGCTTTATTACACATACAAACATCCCCCTTAAAGGTTATAAAATTTGGACATGGACTGAGTATTGCATCTAACTTTGATGACATTCGATAAGCTTGATCTTATGATTCATTTTTATTTACGATGACGTGAAATGAACATAAATGGTTAGATGGACATACTTGAAGATTTACAACAAGCAAAGGAGGGATTTTTCCAGATGATTCAACTTTTGGAAGTTCAAGAAGGCGTGCTATATGATCAATCTTACGGGGTGATAAGAATACGTCAACACCAATAGGGTAAAAAGCAGCTTGATTTGAAGCATATTCTTTCTTTTTATCTCTGTAAAATAAAAGAAACATCATGTCACTTTGGTAAGACAAATGCAAACCTCTTACAATTTAAAGGAGAAAATAATGAATAGTTTAATGTCAACTTTATCATACCTTAAATAATTATGTCCCCGCACTTTAAAGGTACTTGGATCAAGTGGTGACCAACAATCTGACATTTTCTTCTCTATCGGACAATAAGGAACTTGAGAGCCTGCAATTGGTCTTTGCAAAATAGCTTTTGGGGACACTGAAACAGATAAAAAATATGTGGAATTATAACCATGAGAAGGCAAAATATCATACAGCCTAGAGTCGCAAAACGAGCGGGTTGGGTAATACATCAATACGGGTGATTCTTGTTACGGGTCAGGTTAAAACAGACGCTTAAGTTTAGATTTTTAAATAAATAATTAGTGTATTAAAACATGATTACAAGAACGTTATTATAATAATAGTAATATAATGTTTAAACTAAATAATATAAGAAGTTTTATGCATATAGAGTACATTTTGGTTAGCTTTCAACCAGCTTAACCTGGACTTTTTTGCTTTTAAGCTGATTCTTTTTGTTTTACCCGTTTGACCCATTAATTGCCACCTTTAGTTCAGCCCATGGAAGTGAAAATATGTAGCAAGCATGAGTCTTACATATGGAAAGACTTGATTGTCCTTCCCTCCATTTAAAGGAAAGTCTTGAAGAAATTTTCTTTTTTGCACTTGGAGGGCTTGAACATGACGATTTGCTCTTTACATCTATGGAGGTAGTGCAGGTAAGACAAGGCAGGCAATTGTTTAGGTCATATGCAACAGAAGTTTCATGTGTGGTGACAGGTGGTAGTTGCTCATTGGGTTTTGTTAGTGAGTCGGATGTAGAAAAGGAAGATCTAGTGACATGATCAGAAATTCTTGGAGTTACTGATGCACTAACCGAACTGCTTTGCGATATTGTATCTGAAATTTTCAAGAAGCAAATCAGTGAATGTCAATGGTATAACGGGTTAAAACATGTTCAGGTAGAAAAGAGTCTTTTTTTAGTAGCGGTCGGGTGGGGTACGCCCATGAACACTATGGCCCATTTACAAGATCGTAATTAATGGGTTATTTATAATTACGAAAACACGATTATTACAATAACACAAGTCATTCAAGAAAACAAATTAGAAGATTGATTGTACCTAAATTCAACATTGGGCAACTCTCAATCCCTTTTGAGGTTTTGACCCATTCCCCTTTTTAAAAGAATTTACTGGACACGTGAGATAGAACACAAACCAAATTAACCCATTCATAAGTAAATGGGTCGAAGGTTTCCATTTTTTCAGGCAGCCAATTTTGAGGTTTTTTTTGTTTCCCCTTGAAGATTTTCATTTTCTAAACATAATATAATATGACCAGTTAGGCTTCACAGCCATAAAAAGAGAAGGAAAACCAAATTATAATTTTTTTCCCCATAAAGCACACAAACTTCTTACCATCCTGCATGCTATAAAAGTCTTCATCACCATCAGACTCAATCCCTGTTGCCGTATCGAACCACTCTGTACTTCCTGATAAAAGATCAAATAGTATAAATAGATAGAGCCAAAATAATTAGAAAGTATAACACGTCAAAAAGAGTATTCCTAAAGAATAAACTTATTACAAATGCTTCCCATATATAAACTCTCAACATTTTAGTCTTTTAGCTCCACATTTTTCTATTGTTTCTTATAGTTGACGTACTTCAACTACTTTCTCTTCCGAATTGATCTTTGGATAAATTATAAAGTGATTAGGATGAATATGGTATTGGTGATCAGCAAAACTGGTTAGGATTTCTGATTCCAGTGTCAGAGTAATCAGATTTGCAGCATCATGTAAGTTAGGAATATTGATTACTGAAATAAGTGTAATTACTTACCAATAGCTTAACTCTTATATTTTATCTTCAAGTTGTTATAATCAGCTTGAAAATGAACATCCAAACTCCCCTGAAGACAACCTTAATCAGTTTCAAAGGTTGTTTGGATGAGCAAAATTCAAGTGATCATTGTGATTTGAAGAACCATGACTAATGAAATCTGAAGAGTCAGGCACATCATCAATCGTTTAGAGCTATGGATAGTCAGAACATGTAATCTAAAATTTATCACAATAAACAGTTTTCTTTCAGCAAGGTCGCAAGGATAATCATCCAATCCTGATAAACTCAAAATAATTAGCTACTTAAAATCATAATCAATCTACTTAAGCACTCAAAACTTATTATTGCTAGCTCAAACAACAACAATGAGTTTACACTCACATTCAAACACCCTCTTAAAGTACATATTCAGCTTGTTTAAAAGCTTATAATCAAGAGTATAACCAAATTTTGGGAGCTAACTAACATAGTGCACTGATTGGTCATCAAAAAAAGATTATAGATAACCTGTGTTTGTATAGTCAACTAATGAAGGTGAAAACCAAAAACCCCTAATCTATAAGCTCGAATTCAAATTCTGAAAGCAACAAAGGAATTTCCGAAAACAATAAATCAATTTACCGTTAAATGTAGGATTACGATAAGAGCGATCGATTGAATTACAACCAACAGCAGAAGGATCAACTTTGCTCCGAGATGAATAACGATTAGCACCAGCATTTGCCTTCTTCCTCCCCAATCGTCTTCGTCTTCTTCCATGAACTCTCGGTGCCGCTTCTCCATCAGCTCGATCGCCATGCTTCTTCTTCCGATAACCCAATCCAACTCGCACACACCCGTGCTCCTTCGATCCACACACTCCCATTTCCCCAATTTCTCCCCACCTCTCCCAATCTCACATACACACACCGCACCTAAACACGCAGTGCAGCAGATGACCAAATTACGCACGATTGATCGTGATCAATTTCATCCAACTGTTAACAATTGCAAAATCTGATCAAATTGATTAATGGAGATCAATCTACAGATGCAACAACACGTGTTTACACATCTTTCTGAGGATTGAATCGAAAACCTAAATGCTTGAAAACGGCTTCAATCCTCATGAATTGAATGCAGAAGAGTGTGTAAAAAAGATGATTAGCAAAGCGAATGAGTTGTACTTTAATTTGGAAACATATGTTTATATGAAAATGGTTGTTTAATCTGGTAGCCCTACTCCACCATTATTGTCTCTAGGGTTTCTTGATTTTTGTGGAAGAGATGATGGATTGATAATTGATTAACCACTTTTTTCAATGTAAAAACGACTTTGGAACTACTTTATTATTAGATTTTGATTTTGATGGAAAATTAACGAATATATTTACTGATATAATATAATATCTAGAATAGTATTCATGCACCTCATGCGATGATGGTTTGTATTTTGATGTCTTTCTTGTTATTCTGTTTTTATAATTGACTCTTATTTTAAACTCATTTCTGTTATTTATTTTACGTAATTAAGTAACTATAAATATTTCTACTATAATAAAATAATAACTTGAGGTGATACGTGTCAATATTTTTTTTTTTTAAATTTTCACGCTTTTCTCTTCTATTAAATAATTACCTTAATTATCAATAATATTATTTAACTTTTTTAAGAATAAATATAGTTTTTTAATAAATTTAGAACTTTTACAAAACATCAAACTTTTTTTATAATTAGTGTTTTTAAAAAGTAAATTTTTTATAAACAATAAATAATTAAAATTGAAATTTATAATAAGAAAATTTTAAAAATATTTTTACGCATTTCACTTCCAACGACTATCAATTACATAGTTTCTCAAATTCGAGTCTTCTATGTAAATAGAAATAGCAAAGTTTAATCTCGTTTAAAATTTTATGTCAAAATAACGACCGATAATCTAAGTTATATCTTCTAATACAAAACATAATTGTTAAAAGTTTTAAATAATTATAATAATAAAACATTAATATGTAAAAATCTTTTAGTAAAAACAAGGTAAAATAATTATTTAATTTATAAAGTTTAATGAAATGAATAAATATGTAATATATATGTTTTAGGAAGGGGAAATATGTAATTAATTTTTTAGCTTGCGAAAATATGTAATTTATGATTCTAGTAAGAGAAATATGTAAAAATCTATAATATAACGGTATCCAAAATTGTTTTGGTTTTATTCGGAATAATAATAATAATACAACTCTTATTCTTTCTATTGTTTTGTCTGGAGATATAAATTTAACAAAAGTAAATGATGTAACAGCCGTTCAAAAAAACTTGTTTTGATGTAACTGCTATATTTTAGGTATTTCACAAAATAAGTCCTTTTGTTATTATAGATATGCAAATAAAAATGGGATATTTCTTTGTTTGTCCATGGATATTATAGGGTACATGCAAAACAAAAGCAAGCATCTAAAAGTGTGTTCAAGGCGCATGCGCATGTAAGGAGTGAATTTGAGGATAAAAAATCCCACTTCAAGTCTTCAAGTGGAGGTGTTCAAACCGGTTTTTCCACCCAAACCTATTCGGGTTTAAAATCGAACCGGATTTTTTGTGGTAGAGTCAAACCGGTTTTTCTTCAAACCGGTTTGGCTCACCGAATACTCGAACCTGTCAAACCGATTCGGACCGGTTTGAAACCGGTTTTTTTTACTCAAATCGGTTTTTCTTACCGGTTTAACCGGTTTTGAGTTCGGGGCTACCAAACCGGTATAGAAACCGTTGGTTCGGGTCGGTTCAGGACCGGTTTTGGCCAAACCGGTTTTTCTTTGAAACCGGTTCCCGTTTTTTTGGCTGAACTGGTTCCCGAACTGGTTTTTTGTCCATGCCTATCTTCAAGTAAAAAAAATATTATATAAAATACTAATTTACTCTTTTAATTGTGTTTATTGGGATGATTTACTAATTTTTTTACGTCATATCACTAAATATTGCTTTCAAGATTGTAAATTTTATTCAAAATCATGTGATGTATATTAATAAACAAGTCATCAAAACCGAGTCTCACAAATTTCAACACTTATGTTACAGCGCGCATGTTCACGAACTAGTAATATTTTAACAATCCTACATAAATCTTAGTTATATGAAATATTTAATTATACAAACACAAACAAAAAGTCATATTTTAAATATAATAAATTTTAATAATGAAAAGTGTGATACGTATATGCATATCTTTTAAAACACGAATATAAAATTTATTTGTTATTTTATATCTAGCAGATATACAATCAGTTAATATGTAACCTTCAAACTATTTTCGGATCAAGCACTAAATTGCATTTCTAAAACCGACAATGACGAAGGAGCTGGATATAAGGATCTGGTGTTCAGGGACGTATCTAAAATTTTTTTCTTATAGGATTCATTTTTGGGTTTTTGAGTGTACTTCAAGTTGATGTTGAAACTTTTGGTTTAAGTCGGGTCCAGTGTGAAAAATAAATAAAAGTTGATTAGTTTTCTTTCGGAATGGTCCCATAAAATATGTTATAGGTCAATTTTTCAGGAACATCACTCGACGATGACGATTGGGTTAGCTTTCTTTTTAATCTGAAATCTCTCTCTAAACCTTAAAATTAAAATCAACTAATATGTTTCAATATAGATTTAATCAATTAATTTATTATTCATTTGAAACACTCAAAGACAAAAAAACTTGTATTGTTAAATCAAAAACATGTGTTATAAATATGTGAAAAAATAAAAAAAGATGATTGGATTATACGCCAACACTTCGATTGGGACAAGTGAACATATAAAAAATAAATTGAATCCATAATAAACACATGAAAAACTTTAGATGTCTTGAAAATTACAGAAAATGCAATTTACTGACTTAAGCTAAAGTGGTTAATATTATCTTCGCGAACGGTAATTTGTAAGTAGTGTCTCTTCATATAGGGGTAACTTTTAATTGAACTTTTAGAGATAATCATAATATGGTAGACTGATAATGAGTTATTTAAATATACGAGCTTAGTAGATTTAATACAAAATAAACTTAATGGTTATTAGATTTTAGACTTATTTATCTTAACAAAAAATGGACCCTTAGTTTAAATTATTAGCGGGTTAATGATGAGAAAAAAATTATTTGGAATTAGGAGTTGTAAAGTTTTTCATAGGCCGGACTCGACATTAAAAGAAAGAACGAGGTCGAATAAAAAATCGTTAATACACATTATATATGAAAAAAATATGTGGAGTCGGTTGATCCCTTTCCCTCTATACTAAATCCGCCCTTGTTGGTGATACACGATACTAAAGAACTTTTTATAACTAATATAGTGTATGATGTTCATCACATAGAATATACTTATCCACTCTGTCGTGACTCGTGCTTTACTTATTTTCAGAAGAGTGATTTTAACGTAAAGAGAAACAAAGGCCGGACACTTGTTTAATTGTATACTAACATGGGTTATTGAATTTTAATAATCTCAACTTTCATTTATTGGTTGGGACTCAGGAATGTTTACAGACACTCTCAACTTTGAGTTTTCTTTCCTCCAACGATCCTTTACTAACTGAGAGTTAACCCCCGTTAGGTTTTTTTTTTTTTTTTTTTGATGAAATGGAGCTAACTTTGAGTCATTTTTCAATTCCGTTGCCGCTCAGCCTCCGTTAGAGCTGTTTTATTGTGTTTAGCCTTCATCATCACCTAAAATTTTCCTCAAACGAGTCGAGTGGTACAAATCAAGAGGTGCAGATTGGCGAGTTTCAGCATGCAGAAGTTTCAGATTAACAAACCTAATGGTTAATTTTAACTTTCGGCTTAGTGTTTTGGTCATATAACCAGTCCGCGTTATCAAAAAACTAACAGTGTTAACTCAGTTAGCAAAAGATCATTTGAGGAAAATAAGCTTAAAGTTGAAAGTGTCTGATGTTTCATGAGTCGGGATTATTTCCGATCAATAAATGAAAGTTAAGATTATTAAAATCCAATAAACCCACTAACATTTAAAAAGTAAGGTCGGTGGGTTCTCCACCGACCGCCACCTATAACCTGGCTCTTTTAGATTTTTTTTTACTATAATAGATTTCCACTATTTATGTTTGTTTCATTCTTTACTTGTAACTTGCTTTGGCGATATTGTAAGACGTTGCCATTTGAGTTAAGAGTCTTGGGTCTCGAATCTTGCGGACTTTTATTTTTAATTTTTTGGTTTTGAGCCTTTCTTTTTCTTATATTTTTTGTAATGTTTTACTTTATTTTAATTGTTAAATTGCAACGTGCGGGGTCAAAACACTATTTTCTACCTACGTTTTAATCTCCGGTATGTTTCATATATGTACTTAAGCATGATGTCTTCGCCGCAACGTATGTAACAAATAATACCATATAGAATGAGACTGATACCAAGCAAAGAAGATCCCTACCATTATATAACTATTTTTTATTTACATATTGATATCCATATACGTTGTTTTTAATGTATTTGACCACGTTAATATCACATGTGCAACACACGTAGCCAAATTTGCGAACTCAACGCATTGCGCGCTAGCTTAATTTCTAGTTCTTTTTATGGATACAAAAATCTTTCTAGGCAAATTAATACATTTTGTTTGAAATTCTTTTACAATTCTATTGGAAGATAGACTTTTATATTGTCGTCTAACAGGTGAAAAACATGTAATCTAGATCAAATATAATCCTCACATCACATGTTTATGTGAAAACTTATATAAGCTGAAATATTCAAATATGTATGGGACATCACAATACCAGGTGATAGATTTACATAGTCAAATACTAGTTGTCTGGTTTGAACATATTTTCATCAGACTTTTGAGGATAAGCCCTCAATATATTTATTTAGCTTTACTAACGTGTCATGGGTGTACTTTCATGTAAAACATAAAAAGTTATTAGAAAAGAGTTATGAGCCATGGAGTGTATCAAACAAGACTTATATTTTTTATCGTTATTATAAACAGCTATAGTGTCTTTTTGAGTTTTGAATCACGTTTTGGCCATGACTTGAACCCCACTATGGTTGTAAACTATTTAATTGTAAATCTCTTTGTACGTCTTCCGCCACGTTATCAAATTATAAAACCAATTTTGAGAATTAACATAGCATTGTTTATAAAAAAACCTATTAAAAAAACAATCACGTATTTCATATTAACATGATAAAATATAGTATTCTAATAATTATGTATGTATTGTTTGTGTTGGTTGATGCGTACACCTAAATTACTGTTTATTTGTGTGTCTAATTTTATAATATAATATATTGTACAAAAGATTTAATTATTTTGATATTGAGTTAAAATATGAACTCTCATAAAGTTACATTATGACTTATTCAATTATAATCATACTTACTATTTAAACTCTATATTTTTCATTTGTTTCTCAGAAAAATCCAGCCGGATTTTAACAAACTATCTATTTATATATTTTTTTCTCTTATAACTTTTAATACATTATTTTTATAAAATTCTGAATATACTGTTACGACATGTTTATTTTAATATATATTTCAATATAAATATAAATTCTATTCAAAATAGAGTTGTACGTGAAAATATATAAGTTATCAGAGTACAAACGTACAGGTCATCGAAATTGTTTCAAAGTTTCTTTATTTTTTCTAGTTTTGTTTTCTCTTACAACTTTTAATATATAAAGTTTTATAAAATTCTAGATTTACCGCTCTAAAAACAATAACTTCGTTGAGGGACTCTTTAAATGAATAAAACTTTCCATATTATTAGAGTTTTCTTTAAAACCGAGAATTCATTTATTATAAAACCAGAGTGGAGCTAGACAAATACATAATACATGTTAGATTACACAACATTTTCATTGAATATGTCTAGACTATTGCATCAAAATGGAAATTAAGTCACACCAATAACCTACAATTGTTATGACTCAAATTCACTCCCGCGTTAATATTAAAACCTCCGTATGTAGTAGCCAAGAGAATGTAATGATGAAACTCCATTTGAGTATATCGATCCATAGAAACAGTCTGATTTCCACTACCATAGCAACTAACATCTGAGATAATCAAGCTAGTCTAGGGGAAGGGCGGGCAACCGCCCCCCATGAGCCAATCTTTCAAGGGGCCCAATTTTTAAATTTTTTTTATATATTATATTAATATGCATATATTTTCTAAAAATTAGGTTTGTTCGATCGTATTTTAACACGTTGACCAATCATGTCCGTTAGATAAAAGTTCAGGTGACTCTATTTAAGGTGCGGATATGACTCTGTTGGATTAGGGTGTTTTTAAGAATTACCTAATCAGAATAACATTTTAAGAAAAAAATTGATAAAATAAACGAATTTTTCTTTAACTAAACTCACACAAAATCCAATGTACTCCAAACCCCTGCAGCTAAAAATAGGAAGATAGCCCTTTGATACGGCTGCATGGCAAAGTTCTTTGGTGGACCCAACGAAATCATGTTATTTTTAACTTTTTATTTAATAAAAATAAATTTCTTGCAATATTCCATCTATAAAGAAAGGTGGCACTCTTACTTCACAAGTTGCAAAACCACACACACAAAGTTTCTTGCTTCTTGTTAGTTTTATGAATACCAGTATGATAGTCACAAGTTCATCTTCATCCTCTTTGATTGAAGGTTTCTAAAGGGATAAAAAGTTTAAAGTGTGATGGAGAGAAGTAGTGGGACAGTTTTTAGGGCGCTTTTGTTGGTTGGATTTTGCTGGTTTTTGTTGTTTGCGACGGTTTTGAAGTCGCCAGGAGCAAGAAGGGGTGGCGGTTTAACGGTTAACTATGTGAGCAAGAGACAAGTCCCAAATGGTCCTGATCCTATCCACAACAGGTATGTTACAAGCAACTTAATTTGAATTTGTGTTGCATTTGCATGTTTAAAATGTACTGTGTTGTATTTGTATCGGGTAATTGTGTATGTATGTTTCCAGGAGAACACGAAACACGAGGCAACCCCCTAATCGAGCGTAAAGAAGATATGTAAAGGGACCTGCAAGGTTAAGTTGACACATCACACATGCGTGTTTTCTTTTGATTCTTGAGATGAATACATGGTTATATTACTTTGTTGTGTAGAATTTACATGAAGAAAGGTACTTTGATAAGTGTTAAATGTTAAGTTCTTCTGAAAAGTTTTGCATGAATTATAAGAATAAATTAATTAATTCAAATGTAACAGCATACATGCTCGATAACTTCTTACTTACAACAAAGCTATTGGTATGGTTTGTATAATATATTCAAATATATTAATGTTAAATATGTTCATGAAATGGATTGGAACATAACTCAAGAATATATTGAACATTATATCTTTAGGGTTCCTTTTGCATACATTTTTTGTAGGTGGTATGTAAAGATGCATTGTTAAAGGGTTATGGTTTTTGCTTTAGCTTTGAGCTTTGTACTTTAAGAGTGTTGGCTTTATTCCTCTTGTTAAGTGGGTGGTGTTCCCTAAAAAAGCAATTTTAATCTGTTAAAGCTTCTATTCTTTCAACAAATCGATCTTTTCTTTTTTGAATGAAAGCATAGTGATGACCAACTTCCTGAAGCTGTTATGGTCTTCATTCATAATCCTCACTATGCTTTACATTAGCATTATGCTTATAGATGTGTCACTTTCTTGTTCTCTCTTCTACCCGTTTAAAGATAGTGAATAGTTATCATTGTCTTTTGGTGTGATTCTTGGTGCAAATTGTTTAGAACGTATTAGTGTTTAGAACATAGAGGTTATTTCAAAAGACAACGTAAGTTTTTTCTTATTTGTTTATAAATGAGTTCATTCTTGTAGTGTTCTATTGAATCATTATGTGTAGAAAGTTATTCATAAAGAAAAAAGGCATTACGCAAAAGCAAAGTAAAGCCTAGCAGTATTTTTGTGTGTAAAACGGTACATCTTCTCATGAAATTGATGGTTAAAGTCCCATGAACAATAATATAGTATTAGTAGTAGATAAGATTGCTATTAAAAAATAATAAATAAAGCTTTTGCTTAAGGGCTTTTAACATTTAAAGCTCTAAATTTAACAATAATAAACTATTATGTAAGAAAGCTAATTTTAAAAATATTAAAATAACATAGTTCATAAATAAATAACCATTAAATCAATTCTATTCCATTTGTTATAATGATTAAACTTTTACAATACAACGTGTTATTACATAGCAAGTCATATGATAGTCATGTGTGGTAAATCGCATTATATAACATAAAATTTCATTTCTTTTTGAAAAATTTCAAAGACTAATTGAGAATAAAATTTAAAAAACAAACACTATTAGTTCATATACAAATGTTCAGATTTAGTCAAAATTAAGTATTTCAAGGACAAATTGCCGTGATAAGTGATGTTTCATACAACAAAACAAAAAATTATGTGTTCTAGTTCTGCACCACACAAATATAATAAATTTTTTCTAGAAAGTCTTTGTGTTGCTCTCCAAAAAATATATACATAACTAAAATTAACCATCTTTGTTATTATTGTAACAAGCCTGCTTTAAACGGTGGTACAATACTCTTTATCCTCATCACATTTAAATAGATTAGTAGTAGTAATTATTGTAAATTCTCATCGCATTTAAGTAGATTAGTAATAGTAATTATTGTAAATGGGAAAGGATCAGTTTATCTAACATAAAAATAGTAAAAGATTGGTTATTATAAATCTTCACCTTCATACTCTAATAAAATGGTATATGAGTATGATATTTGTCAACACGTATCACATTTCATCTAATTAATTTGTTCTCGTTTCTCTTCTATTTAATAGCTATTAAAATTATTAATTATATTATTTAATTTCTTTATAGACTAAAAATATTTTTTTATTAAATTGAAAAAAGTTCCTTTTATTATTGCTATTTATAACTAAAATTAGAAGCTACAATAATGAAAATTTTTTAAAATAATTTGTTTTGAAATAAAATAGTTAGTTTTTTTAATAAAATAGTTTAAAAAGTTGATAAATTGTTTTATTACTTATATCTTTACTCATACGTAATTTAATTATATATTATCTTAGAATATAGTTTTAAAACTAATAAAATTTAATTATATTTAATATTTTATTTATTCAACACGTGTAATAAACGGGTTACTATTACTATTATCAAAATATAAGGATGGAAGTTTGCATTCAAACAAAGAAGTAAGGACATGGGAAATGCATACATCACTTTGGTAACCATGTTACCATAAAAAAGTTATGCATTGTTTAGTACCAAGATTTTGATATTAGAAATGATATCTCAATTAATTAGTATTGATAACCGTAAACAGAATTCAAATATTGTTATCATGTACATGATCTTCGAGACTATTTATATTTTTTTTCCTGAATTATAAACAAGAAAAACACTCCGAACTAACAACTATTTAGAAAATATGAACATCGCTAGTACAAAAGAGGCCATTTACATTTATCATCGTTACTTCCATAAACTATAAAAGAAAGGAAATTTTTAACATGAATTGTATGTGCATGATAATCGTCTCAAGCTTTGTTAATAAATCATGATTTGTAATGTTTCAGCTCAGTTTATTCTGTAATTCATGTTTTATAACATCCGTCGTCTCTTTCTTCTTTCTCTCTTACACTCGAATGTTTGTTTGAGATATAAATTACAACACAAGTTTGTTTAACTGGATTTTACATTACCAAAACAAAACACAATGGCATTACATTGTCCTATTTTTTTTTTAACTTTTTGGTTTATTTCCCATGTTATCCTTTATTATTATTATTATTATTATTATTATTATTATTATTATTTGGATTTTTACATTTTAGGAATTTATTTTGAAAGTATCTATAATTCTTAAAGCAAACAAGAATCAAATTTTAAAGGTGCCTTTTGTTTCTTCAGGTGGCATGCACGAGTTAGAACACACAAATAACATACTTTCATTCTCATTTCCCTTCCCACGTGCTTCACCAACCTTCACTTTTTAAGATCTAACAACAATACAATTGCATTCTCCATTTTGAGTTCAACATGTTTTCAAAAGTTTGAAACACAAAAGAACCCGAAATGGGAATTTAAATAAAACACGAAACCATAATTTCCTAATCGTAATTCTAAGGGTGTCAGATGAGTTAATATCCATTCAAGCTTGAAAATATGTATAAGAACTATGTTTGATGAAACGAGCTTGAATCTAGTTTCAATCAAAAGCTCAAATAGCTAACACCAATCATAACTATGTTGTCTATGATACAAACTAACACACATATATAGTGTTTAATCAAACCAAACCAAACGTGACCTTAGTCCGTGTTTCTTCGTATAGCTTTTATCGAACAAATGAATGGTTCACGAACACATAACCGAATAAAATTTCATGTGTGTTTTCTTTCATTAAGGAGTTGAATTTGTTCGTGTTTGTTTGTTAATATACAAATGAACATAAATAAACATGATTGAACATATATTAAATTGACAAATAAAAATGAACATTCTTAATCACAAACATTAAACATAATAACCCAAAATAAATATAAAGTTAAGTACTTAAATAAATATCAAAAAATATTTGACCTAATAATCATAAACATAAGCATCTCATAATTATATCTTAAACGAACATAGATGAACAAACATAACAAACACATTACGGAACATTCACGAACACAGGTGAACAAACATAGCCAACACACACACACAAATATATTAGGGTAGAGTTCATTTGAAAACCAAAAAAAACTTTAAAAAACTATTAAAATAAATCTAAGCCATTGAATTTATTAAGATTTAAAGATCCATGTTTTAAAATGATATTGAATAGTGTCTCACATAAGTACAAATTTGTACTTTTTTATTTTAAAAAATCTTAATCAAATCAAGGGTTTAGATTTATTTTAAGAGTTTTTTTAAATTTTTTTGTTTGCATTTGAATCATTTCCTATTCTGTTAAGAAATAACTTATAGGTTAAGAAAATCAAGATTTATTTATGTGAATTTACTTGGGGTGGGGAGTAGAAATCTTTTTCTTGGGAGTTTGTTCCTTTTGACTTCTTTTGAGAGAGTTCTTTATCATGAACTTTAGGGCTCAAGCACTACCTAATCTACCTTCAGAAACATGCTGAGGCTCTTTATACCAAAACCCTACCAAAGGGTGGTTGAGTACTTCAACTTTTTTCTAACTATTTTATCAAAAATAAACTAAAAACAAGAAAATTAAAATAATATAACTCAATAATATAAAATTTGAGATGTTTGGCTTGTGTATTTACATTGTTCGCAAGATAGGTTTGGGACCTCAAGATAAGGGACACTGGGTTGTGCTTCATTTTTTACCTTTGACCAATTTTGAGGTCCTAATTATATGATGCTAGTAGATATAAGTATGACACTCTACATTTATGATTTATGTATAGCAGATATCAAATGTATCACAACAGCCAGCAAAGATATATGGTACATAACTTATAATAAGCATACCTCAGTAGAACAATAAGATAGCATTAAGTTTGTGTGCCAGGTTTGACCAATATGGTCAAAGCTTCTTCACAAATCTTCAACACCATGGATCAAATGATCTCGTCCAAATCTTTTAAGTTAAAAAGAAGGGGAAACTCGTCATAGTGTTGTGAAGCACCAGGTTCTTGTGCCATGCTGCTCAGTGCTTCAGAAACACGATACATTGACCATCTTGACCGTGGTTCAAGAGCCACACATTTAGCTGCAATTTGAAGAACTTGAATGATTTCACCATCATGGCCTGCATCATAAAGATTCCTATCGATGACATCCTCGATTCTTCCTGAGCTAGACAGTTGATTTACCCAATCTACTAAATTACCCTTGAACCCTTCTTCAGCAGTGGTTGGTTTGAGGGGTTTCAGCCCAGTTGCCAATTCCATGAGCACTACACCAAAACCATAAGTGTCACCTTTTGCTGAAGAAACCATGGTGCTTGAATACTCACCCAAATCACTTTTGACGTAACTAATCTCGTTTGGATGATCAGAAGAGTAAGTCAAAAGTCCAGCCAATCCAAAATCAACTATTCTTGCATTATAATCCTCATCAAGAAATATGACATCAGAACTAACATCTTGAAGTAATATTGCAGGACGACAACCATGGTGCAGCCAAGCAAGCCCTCTTGCTGCACTTACCGCGATCCTGAACCTAGTAGGCCAATCTAACAAGTTCCCATTTTTATGCAACATTGATGATAGAGTCCCATTCGACATGTACTTATAAACCAAGAGTTTTTCCTCTTCTGCAACACAGTAACCCAACAACGGCGTCAGATTAGGATGTCTAAGCGGACCCAATCTGTTCATCTCCACCCGAAACTCTCTTTCATGAAGCTTACAAGTGTTAAGCCTTTTAACCGCAAGTGTAGAACCATCTGAAAGATCAGCTCTATAAGTTGTTCCCGTTTTGGTTGATACAATAACATTCCCTCTACTGAAATTGTTTGTTGCAATCATCAAATCCACCAGCTTAACCTTAACCAATGGCTTGTGAAACAAAGAAACTTGAACAAGCTTATAGGGTCTCAATCTGTCAGCCCAACTACTACTATCATCATCTCTATTAATACCACTTCTTCTCTTCCTATTTGCCCTAGTAGAGCACCAGCACCACAGCCCAAACCCTAACAATATCGATCCCACAGCCCCAAACACACCGGCGACAATAATAATTGTGAGATTCTTCTTGCTCACACCACCACACTTGCTAAGAGGCTTACCGCAAAGTCCATCATTTCCATCGAAATCAGAAGAATCAAAACCAGATAAACTCGTTGGAATCGAACCAGATAGATCATTATTCGCCACTGAAAACTTATGCAACCTGCCTAAATTGGAAAACTGAACCGGAATACTACCGGACAACTTATTATCCGAAAGAATGATCGTATTCAGAAACGAACAATTAGCGAGGGTAGCCGGAATTTCTCCTGTGAATTCGTTGTTCGACAAATCTAACGTAACCAAATAAGGCAACCAGCTACAGATTTCGCTAGGGATAGAACCAGTGAGCTTATTACCTGAGAGATCCAGGTTCTGCAAGCTCTCACATAACTGTAACTCCGACGGAATTGCTCCGGCGAGTCCGAAATCATGAAGCATGAGCGAAATTAGTCGATTTTCCTGATCGTTCCAGCAGGTGACGCCGGAGAAGCTGCAGATGAATCCTCTGGTACTGTTGGAGAAGTTCCACGTAGAGATCTCCGATTGTGGATCATCGACCAACCTCTGCACACCTCGCAAACACTTCACATCGTCCTCCGCAATCACCGTCCACAGTTCGATGCCTAACAAAAGCACAAAAGTGATTAACTGCATGATCGTAGTAATACCTCTGAATGATTCCATGGAGCTAAGGTTTTGTAATCGGAATTTCAGAGTTTTCCGACGATTGTGGCGGTGGAGGACGACGGAGTGCGTTGACTTTTTGGGTTGATTTTGACTTTAGGTCGTTTGATTGGCGGGTTTTAATTGATTTAAGATGGAATCAATGAGTAATTAAGAGGTTGACTAATGAGAATATGAGATTACTGGTGGTGGTGGCGTGAGGTCCACGCGCTTTAAATGTGGGACCATGGAATAATTAGGCCACTTGTAGTGCTTGTTTTTAACATTTTATTATGTTTAAGAATTGTATAATAAAAAGTGATAACCATATACTTAGAGGCGTGATTAATAATACACAATGGGATTTGTTAGTATTGAATAATGATGTGTGATTAATAAATTGGGTGGTGATCTTGTTTTTAAATGTACATGATATTCTTTTTAAATACTTTTATTTTTAAAAAGTTTAAGACGTGGCTAACTTTGACTTTGATATTGAGTAGAAATATAAAATCACTAACATTTTAAAAAGAATCTGAACATGGTAAAATTTTAAAGCTTCTATGATGGGTATCAAAACGACTATTTAGGGTTAGGATCGACCATATTAATAGCATAGAAATTTTCACAGATTATGAGAAACAATGTTTTCAGAAACGGATCGGACGTCGGATCGAACGCCTTACTGGTTTGGTGGTCGGACCGGATTTAAGAACCGGATAACGTCATAATTATATATATAGTATATTATATATATGTATACTAGCATTAAAAAACCCGTGTATTACATGGGTTGAATAATTAAAAAATATAAATTATAAATCTATATATATTTATAATTACTGAAATGCCTTAGTATATATAAAATATTTTGAGAAAGTATGATAAATATGATATCTTTTTATTTACAAATGAAAAGTTAATTAAAAAACATTTAATTCTTTATTTGAATAAATAAAAATTAAAAAGATGGTCATAAAATGTGATTGATTTATTACCTTAATTACCATTTACCATAAAATGGATGAAAATAATTTAGGCGGGAAAATAAAAACTTTGATAATCTAGAATTATGACAAGTGTACACTTGAAATACTCTTTTATTAGAGTAGTAGGATAGGATATGTTTTTTATAGTTATATATAAAATTAACTATATTTTTATATTCAACATACTAATTTATGGTTTAACACCTCGTTTTTACCCATTAAAATCAAAAAAAAAAAAAAAAAAGACTCAAAATCTGGTTCAAACTGGTCCAGTTTCCCGGTCCGACCATCGATTCGGGACGAACAGGCCCAAAACGATCTGATGCGAACCGGACCGGCTAAGTGGCCGATCCCCGGTCGGACCGGCCGGTCCAATCCGGTCCTAACAACCATGATGAGAAATGTCGTATTAAATGACACTAATTTGATTTACTCATGTTTAACAGCATTGAAATTGAATATATTAATATATTATACAATCTTAAGAGTATAGTAAGTAACTAGCTTTAGTAAATCTGTGTATTACACGGGTTGATTAAATAATATATTAATAGAATAAAAATTTATTAATTATAAAATTATATTATAATATAATATATGATTAAGGACTATAAGTAATAAAAAATTATATTAACTTTTTAAACTTTTATTTTAAATTTTTTTTTTGTTTTTTACCAAAAATAAATTAGATATTTTGTTTCAAAACAAACTGTTATAAAAAAATATATTTAAAAAGTTTGATTTTGTTGAAAAGTTTCGTATATTATAAATGTTGTTTATTTAGAAACTAGATTTAGTAAACTCGTGTATTACACGGGTTGAACAAATTAAATTTAAATATAATAAAAATTTATCAAGCATAAAACGATATTTTACAATAAAATATAATTGAAATTACGTATAGTAAGAACAATATGTAATAAAACAATTATATCAACTTTTTAATTTTTGGTTAAAAACTTTTTTTCCCAAAAAATAATAAATATTTTGTTTCAAAACAAACTATTAAAAAATATCACTTTTAAAAAAATTTTTATTGTAAATTTCAATTTTAATTTATAAAAAATTAAGTTTTTAAAAACACTACTTAAAAAAGTTTGATGTTTGTAAGAATTTCTTATTCTATAAAAATTGTTGTTAGAAATAACATTAATAAGAGGATCTTTTTTAAATTTATTAAAAAATTATTTTTGTTTTAAAAAAAATTAAATAATATTATTGATAATTAAGGTAATTATTTAATAGGAGAGATAAGCGGGAAAATTTGGGTGAGAATGAATGTGGTGCCGCCACGTGTCACCCCAAGATATTCTTTTATTAGAGTAGAAAGTTAACACTAATAAAAAGATTTCTTTCTTAAATTAGTTACAAAACTATTTTAGATCTAAAAATAATTAAATAATATTATTAGTAATTAATGTAGATATTTAATAGGAGAGAGAAGCAGAAAAATTTTGATTAGAATTAATGTGGTGCTGTCACGTGTTATCTTAGATACCTTTTTATTAGAGTAAAAAGATATGCTGAAGTTTATAAAAACGTTATTTATAGTATATGAATTTTTGTTTCATATATCCTAAATAATATATTTAATTTAAAAATTCTAAGTGATTATGAATATTCTTATAACATAAATTATACAGTAAGCAACAACAAAATATCCTATTTTTCTTATATGAAATGCATAAGACAGGTTTTAACTCAAGTGCGGACATCCTCTCTCTTCTTCACGTTAGAATCTTCAATGATGCCTTACCTCCCTGATTGCACTCCCATAGAACCCACCCAACATCACTTGTGGGTAAGGATTTTTCGCTCCTTATCTCCTTGTCACGTCCTTCCCACTCGTCCATCTCTCTATCCCACGCTGGCCACAAATGCAACACCATACATCATGTTGAAGATGGTCTAAGATGCTAGTTTTTAATGATAAAAAATCTAGCCTTCAAGACACCACATAACACATTCAATAATATTTCTATGTTGAGTGTATGATTTTAGGGGCGATCATGGTGCGGTTCAATCAATCTTTGATAAAAGTTATGGTCGAACCACTAACTACTATTTCAAAAAAGACAAAAACAAACCGTTCGGATTGATTGGTTCGAATCGTTTATAATTGCTTAATTTGATGGTTTGAACTGTTAATTTTTTAAATGTTGATTGATAGGTTGCATGAAACTAAAAATGATTAACAAGTTTCGTGAATATCATCTATACACATAAATACATACTCCAAAAATGAAAAAAAAAAGAATAAAGTTTTATAATCAGTTCCAAGCCCAGACTTAAACCGAACCGAAATGTCAAACAAGTTGGTTTACTGGATTTAGACGGTTTAGTCGGTTTTAATGATTTATAAGGGAAGATTGAACTTCTCTTCCCAAATCCACTAACCAATGTGTTACAATAGTAGAACCAAACATTCCACAAGCATAGAACATTTAATGTGTTGAGATTTGACTATTTGAGAGTTAGCGGGCGGTTAGCCATAGACATCAATAGGGCTAATTTAAGCCCCAAAACTCTAAAAGTGGCCCTAATACACAATTCTAACTATCTAAAGTGCATTTTGAGCCCAATTTCCGGAGCCCAAATATAGAAGCCCAATGTCAAGAAAATCGAATAGATGCACAAATCTCCTCAATATATTCCAAAATTGAAAATATATAAATGGCTTCACGTTAATTTTGATTACAATTACTCGACAATGCACAAATTTCTTCACCTCTTTCGTTGTTGTACCTCTTCTGAAACTCGTATGTTTCTGCTACACAAGTAATTGTTGTTTGAAACTCGATCTAAAAGGCGATTTAGCTTGATTTCAATTTCAATTGGTGGTTAGATCTGCCCCAATTTTCCCCCTCGAGGGTTACTTAGCAGGTTAGCCTTTGATTTTCATCATGATTTGTTAATTGTTGATGTTAATTACAGATTTAGTCGGTGTTTTGTTTTTGATTTACGCTTATGATTTAACAATTCGTGTTGTTTGGTTTGTTTTCGCAGATATGAAACGTTTACGAGATGATGTGTTTAGTAATTCTCAAATCAAGCGACCTTTTGGCTCTTCTCGTGGAGAATCGTATGCTACAGTCTTTTAATTTGTTCAATTTTGTGGTTCTGTTTGTTAATTTTGATTTTGTTTTTGTTCATGTGGGCTATGGTTTGAGGTGGTTGATGTTTTTTGGTTTCGTTCTTTTCTCATGCAAATATGCAATTTTTGCTTAATTGTTTGTGAATTCGAATGTTGTTAATACTTTTAGAGGATTAGTTCTGAATTAGGTTGATTAAGCTGCAAATTTCACATGATCAGGATCAATTGGATTTTGAAATCACATATAGCAGGAATTATGATTTCGTTCTTTTGACTTTTAATCTGTTCAGCTATATTTCGATGATTGGTAAATATATCTTCTTTATGCATAATCTTTTTGTTTAGATTCTGAAACGAGCCATTCTGCTTCGCACCCTCGGTTGGGTGTTTTTTTTTATGCTTTTTTTTAGGTTTTAGGGCTTATGCTTATTAGATTATAAAGTGGATAGAGGGAGAAAGTGTACCAGTTTTTTTAGGCCACTTATTGACTCAACTGATGTGGGAATGCTTTAAAATCTTATTAACCAAATGCATAGGACATCCCATGTGATATAACCTCCTTTCATGGACCAAGTATCTGTTAAATGAATGCATCTATGTGGGTGTATTGATGTGTGTTTTTGAAATGGTTATTGCAATTTCAAGAATGATAATCGTGATGAGAAAAGGTAATTTAATATTCATATCAACAACAAATTGCGTCTATTCCAGTACTCCTTAGCTAATTATCAGATTCTGATCTTTCATGTCAAAATAATCAGAAATCAATATCATAATATCAGTTTACTTGAACACTTGAAACTAGATCAATATGACTCAAATAAGTATCATCATTCTATGTCCACATCCAAACACTCCTTGCTATATCCCTAAATTTATCTATGGGAACGGGTTTTCATGTGCAGCTTCCAGCGTATTTAGCTTATTTGATAGTGTATTGTGTTTCCTCATCAAAACATCAATCTTAATTTTTTTTTTCTCATCTTGAAGGTATGGTCCTATCCAAGTCCCTGGAGGAGGAGGCGCTGAAGTGGCGGGAGGGGTAGGTGGTGGCAGTGCTAGTAGTGCTCAGAAATTGACTACCAGTGACGCTTTAACATACTTAAAGGAAGTTAAGGACATGTTTCAAGACCAAAGAGAAAAGTATGACATGTTTCTTGATGTTATGAAAGATTTTAAAGCTCAAAGGTACAAATATTTTAGTCAAAGGGTAAATTTAATAGGTGTCCGCATCAACATGCAACTCATATGACTATTTATCTTATGCAGAATTGATACTACTGGGGTGATAGCAAGAGTGAAAAACTTGTTTAAAGGGCACAATAATCTTATTTTTGGGTTTAACACTTTCTTGCCCAAAGGCTATGAAATTACCGTCATTGAAGACGACGAGCCTCCACCAAAAAAAACTGTAGAGTTTGATGAAGCTATAAGCTTTGTAAACAAAATAAAGGTGAACATATATTCTTATTGCAAAGATGACAGATAATCTTATATGTATTTATTTTCTGTTGTCCCTCTTCTGGTGCAGAAACGTTTTCAAAATGATGATCATGTTTACAAATCATTTTTAGACATCTTGAATATGTATAGGAAGGAACACAAGGGTATTAGTGAAGTCTATCAAGAGGTGATGTACTATAAGCTTTAGTATAAGAAAATCATGTCTCATCAAATTACATATTATCTTACACTTATGAATCTTGCAGGTTGCTACTCTTTTTTATGATCATCCCGATCTTCTTGATGAGTTCACAAGATTTTTGCCAGACGCTTCTGCTGCTGCATCGGCACAGCATTCTTCGTTTCGCAGACAAGCATATAATCGTTATGACGAGAGGAACTCGGCTATGGCCTCCCTTAGACATACACAAATAGATAAAGTAAATAGCTTATTGTATTTTCACTATTTCTCTTTGGGCAAATTGCATAAAATGGTAACCAACTTTCAGAAATGTTTATAAAGAAACCTCGAATTTCAAACTTACGTTTTTAAGGTATTCTGACCTGTTACCTGGTCAAATGATGACACGGGACAGGGAATTCTGACCATGTTGACTTATCATTAGGCATCTGAATACAGGTTAACTTAAAAGATCACTCTAAACGAACTCATAAATAAAGTTTGAGTCTTTTTTGTGAGTGCAATTGAAGTGTGTTACTTTTTTTATTTTGTATGCAATTTTCTCCTTTTTCTTTTAGTGTTTGATTTAAGAGACTAAATTTTTGTATGCTATTAGCATCGAGGGCGTCGAGATAGTATAATTCCTCCACATGGAATGCGGGACACAACTGTTGAAGGTCTTGAAATGGATGATGATAAAGCAATGATTAAGAGGAAAAAGGAGAGCAGGGATAGAAGAACTCGCGATCAAGATTTCAAAGATTCTGATATAGATCACCGTTTTGAAAAACGAAAATCAGCACGAAAAGTTGAAGATTTCGGAGTGCATTCTGGTTTGGCTCCATATGACGATAAAGATGCCCTAAAAAGTGAGTACAAATTTTTTGTATAATTTAAGAAAAAAGAAGTCATGTCAAACCGTTTGGTATTTGACTCTTTGTTAATCATAGGTTTGTACTGCCAAGAATTCACTTTCTGTGAGAAAGTGAAAGATAGGTTACGCAATCCAGATGATTATCAAGCTTTCTTAAAGTGTCTACATATTTATAGCACAGAAATAATTACAAGAAAAGAATTACAGAGCCTGGTATGCATATTTATCATTTTATGCACGCCTTTTGCTTAAGTTTTCATTTTGCATGTGTTCTTTTTTGCATTATTATACTTCATTTTATTTCAGGTTTCCGATTTACTTGGAAAGTACCCAGATCTTATGGAAGGATTCAGTGCATTTTTGGAGCGTTGTGAAAATATAGGTGGCTTTCCGTCAATATCCACTATTTGTTATATATTTTTAGAGCTTACTATTTTTCTCATTAACACATCTTCTTTGTAGATGGATTCCTTTCTGATGTGTTGGACAAAAGTATGTCTTGTTTATTTTTAATTTGTTTGCCTCTTTTTTCTATCCTGTTGGCAAATTATAAAATTAATTTTGCTATGCTTGGTAGAAGCTTTGTGGAATGAAGGCCATGCAATAAAATCAACTAGAACAGAGGAAAAAGAACGAGAGCATAGACGTGAACTTTATGCAGCTAAAGAAGACATGTACAAAGAGAAGTATTGGGGAAAATCCATACAAGAGCTTGATCTTTCTAATTGCCAGCAATGCACTCCCAGTTACAGGCTTCTTCCTGATGATGTGAGTCTCTTACCAAGTCAAAACTGGTCCAGATGACCTGATAAAATAATCAATGTATTAAATATAATTGGCAAAGTAATATTATTAAAATAATAGCATAAGCTTCAGGCAGCAATCCATCCGCCTTTGGCCTATTTGACCTGTTTTGTTTCTGTAGCTGACAGTGTGTACTTGGTGTTGTGTAGTATCCAATCCCATCAGTAAGCCAGAGATCAGAACTAGGTTCTCAAGTACTTAATGAACGGTGGGTGTCTGTAACCTCTGGCAGTGAGGATTATTCTTTCAAGCATATGCGTAGAAACCAGTATGAAGAAAGTTTGTTCAGATGCGAGGATGACAGGTAATCTCTCCCTCTCTCTCTTTGAAAAAAGGAAAGTGATCTGTTGCCAATTTCACGAGCATCTTATGCATTGAGTTTCTGTACCCTTGGTAGTATTTACAGGTGCTATTTTTACACAGTACATGTACTTATAAATAATTCGGTCAGGTTATGTTTTATCTCTAACAGGTAAAAATGTTAGTTAAAAGGAAAAGGATCAAAAGTCACCTAGACTGCATTTTTAATGTATAGAATGTCTTGAGGTCATTTTTATTACAAATGTACACTCTTTTTGTAATTATGTAGTTTATGTAATCATATATGACAAAAGTTGTAAAAAAAATTTCAAATCTTGCATAATTGTTTCAGAGTCAACTCAACATAAGTTGATATGTTTTGACCCGTAAAAAAGTTCTCTACTTGTAATGTATACAAAAAGTAGCAACTATGCATATGGTTTCGATAATGTTTCTAGGTTTGAGCTGGATATGTTGTTGGAGTCGGTGAGTGCAACTGCTAAACGTGCTGAAGACTTGCTGAACAGCATCAACAACAAGTCAACCAGTACCGAGGTTCCTATTCGTATTGAGGATCATTTCACAGGTAATTATCTGATTTTTATCATCACTCTATACTAAAATAATGATTTGGATTTTCTAATTGTTTTGATGGTTATGTAGCTCTTGATTTACGGTGCATTGAACGTTTATATGGTGATCATGGTCTCGATGTGATGGATATATTACGAAGAAATCCGTCTCTCGCATTGCCCATTATTCTTACCCGTTTGAAACAAAAACAAGAAGACTGGACAAAATGTCGATCAGATTTTAACAAGGTTTGGGCTGATATCTATGCAAAGAATCATTACAAGTCACTTGACCACCGTAGCTTCTATTTTAAGCAACAAGATTCGAAGAACCTCAGCACCAAGCGTAAGTTGATATTTTTTTAATGCTTTATGAAAATTGATGTATGAAAATTCTCTCTTTTTTAATTTAAGACTCTTTTGTGTCTTTATAAACAGCTTTGGTGGCAGAAATTAAAGAAATAAAGGAAAAAAACCAGAAAGATGGTGACTTGCTAATGAGTATTGCTGCAGGAAGTAGACACTATATTGTGCCAAATCTTGAATTTGAATTTATTGACAATGACATTCACCAAGACTTGTTAAAACTAATTAAATATTCATGTGAAGAAATTTGCATGACCAAGGAACAACTGAACAAAGTTTTAAGGTTATGGACAACATTCTTGGAGCCATTATTATGTGTTCCTTGTCGTCCTCACATTTCAGATGGTGCAGAAGATCCTGAGATATCTAAAAGTGCACCCAATGTTAATGGAATTCCCGATGCTGCTGATGGTGTAAAACAATCAAAACCAGTGGCTTGCAATGGGGATCAAACCGGCTTGCCAGATCAAGCAGTGTCAAGCAAGGAAGTTGGGTCTAGAGGAGAGAGAGACTCTAGTCCAGCAATAGACTTGTCTGGTTTGTATTCTTGACATCTATGATCTTTTAAACACAATGTCTATATATGTTATCTTATGCTAAAGGTGGAAAATGGCTGGTCAGGCAAGTTAAGTAACGGGTTAAAATGGCAATTTTTTGGTGCATGTCAAAAGAGGTCAGACCAAATTGGCCCATGATCAAGGCCATAGTTTTTTTATTCTGCATTTTTGTTAAATTTTACTACAATGACTGTTTTTATTACTCTAATAGTCTAGTTATTGTAGAAAAAGCTATGTAGGATGTTGTATGCATACTTCACCGACTTTATTTATGTTCGACTCTTTTGACCTATTTAAAAATTTGACTCTTTTGGCCTATGATCAAATATCTTTTTAGGGCGTGAAGCGAGTACTTCTAGACCTAATAATGTTACAGAGGACGTTCATGAAGTCAAGTCCACATTTGACAAAGTTTCTTCATCACAGGTATGACTTGAAATAAATCTATTTGTATATCCTTTACTTCTTTAGTTGTGTTAAATTTCTTTATCATATATCTGATTTTCACTTAAAAATCAATTTATAGCATCGGGATCTCCCAATATCTTTAGCAGTAGCAAATGGCGGTTCTACCATGCCATCCAAAATTGAGAAAGAAGAAGGCGAGTTATCACCTAACAATGGTTTTGATGAAGTTAATTATACTGCCTCAAAGCATAGTGGAGATGCTGACGATGAGGACAGTGTGAATGTCTCTGAGGGTGCTGATGTGTCAGGCAGTGAGTCAGCTGCTGACGAGTGCTCTAGGGAAGATCATGAAGAAGATGGTGACCGTGATGATCTTGATGGTAAAGCTGAAAGTGAAGGAGAGGCCGAAGGGATAGATGATGTAAATTTTGTTGGTGGTGATATGACTTCTTTGCCACCAGCTGAGCAGTTTTTGCTATCGGCAAAACCGTTGTCAAAACATGTAATAGAAGATTCGCCTTTACCTGATGCTGAAAGAAAAGATCCTCATGTGTTTTATGGAAATGATAGCTTTTACGTCCTCTTTAGGCTTCATCAAGTAAGTATGAAATTCATCGTTTATATCTTTATATTACTCATCAGTTATAAGTAGTCCTCTGTATTGAACAAATTAATTAAAAAAGGAAATGAGTTGAACAAGTTAAAAGTTTTTTTTTAATTGGATCTTTATTGTAATAAAAGTTTCTATAATATTAAATATTTTCCATTGTTTTGGGGGTTTTCAGATATTATATGACAGGCTGTTGTCAGCTAAACTCAGTTCGGCATCTGCTGAAACGAAGTGGAAAACTTCAAAGGAGGCTAATCCTCCTGATCTGTACTCCAGGTGGTTTCACTTTGAATATTTGCTTATTCAAAATTATACATTTTTATTGATCTTCGACATGTTACCATTGTTGTTTACAGATTTATGAGTGCATTATACAATTTACTTGACGGGTCTGCTGATAATGCGAAGTTTGAAGATGATTGCCGGGCCATATTAGGAAATCAGTCTTACGTGTTATTTACACTGGATAAACTGATCTATAAGCTTGTGAAACAGGTATAATGCACCTACATTTATTTTCCCAAACTTCCATCACGTTTCTAATTTCTAGCGTTCTAATTATTCTGAATGTATCAGCTTCAAATTGTTGCCGGTGATGAGATGGACAACAAACTTCTTCCACTATACGAGTATGAAAAATCTAGGAAACCTGAGAAGTTTATCGACTCTGTGTACTATGAAAATGCACATGTTCTTCTTCATGATGAGAATATATACCGGCTTCAATGTGTAAGTTCTCTTTTTTAAGTTTTTTCTCTTCTTACATATTGGCAAGCAAACTAAGATATATATATATATAACCACAAATATGTAAAGAAGTACTAAGAACCACACAAGCAATGCATATAACACCTCAATAAAAATGGTAATACTAAAAGATGATGGTTTGATTCTATTATTTCATTTTTCAATAATTTATCACATCTCTCCTTAATTTTTTTAGAAAAACTATAATGTGTTCATATATGCAATTCAGTGTGGGTGCATATATGAACATTTTCAAATGACTTTAGATATCATATTTTTTTAAAAATTGATCTTAAAAATAGTAAAATTACAAGCATTTTGATATATTTTTCTAATAAATAGTACAAGAGTTAAAGTAGTTCTTTGTGGTTCTTTACAGATTTTTGGTTCTCATTTGAATGTCAATCTATATATATATTTTTGTATGCATGTGTGTGTATTAAATTTCTTGCGTTTCGCAGTCATCTGGTCCATCTCGTTTAACCATCCAGCTGATGGACGATGGGAGTGAAAAGGCTGAAGTGGTTGCTGTCTCTGTGGATCCTAGTT
Organism: Flaveria robusta; assembly: GCA_025506415.1. Lineage (NCBI taxonomy): Eukaryota > Viridiplantae > Streptophyta > Magnoliopsida > Asterales > Asteraceae > Flaveria > Flaveria robusta. The sequence continues at coordinate 15,499,679 of CM046469.1, read as the reverse complement.
TTGCAGCTTACATTCATAATGATTATCTTTCACTAGTCACTGAAAGAAAACAATCTGGCATTATTATGCAGAGGTACTAATACTATATCTCAGATTCTTTTAATCTTTGAATATACACACAGAGAGGTACTATCATCGGAGTATAACACGTTGATTTTATTTTTTGTGCAGAAATAAACGTAAATTTTCAGACCTAGACGAATCTTCTGTGATATCATCAGTCATGGAAGGTGCCCATGTGGTCAATGGGTTGGAGTATAAGATGTCTTGCAGCTCATCAAAGGCAAGAGTTATTAAAAAAAAATTACTGTTTTTTTTTTATAGAAACGTGAATGTCGTATTTTCTTAATGAAACATATCTGCATCTGATCACTTGTGTATCAGCAGATATCCTATGTTCTCGATACAGAAGACTACTTTTTTCGTGCAAGAAGAAGAAGAAAGTCATCAGGAGACGGATCATCATCATCACCATCACCCCATAATCAGGCAAAAGTAGAACAATTTCACAAATTCTTATCCACAGCCGTAGTGTAATCAAATATTCTGATCCATTTTCTCCATAAACTCCAAGGTACATATCTTATATCTTCTACTAGATCGAATATTATCTGGATTTTTATACAAGGAATCGCTAAAAGAATGTTATTTTTGTTTTTCTTTGTAGAAATTTAACCTAGAATAACTGCCACCTAACTCATGGTTATGGTTTCTTGCTGATTAAGGAATAGGAGAAAGGAAATGTAAACAAGCGTGTGAAGTTCATATAGATAATGAATGGGGTCAGTTATGTAACATGTAAATAGAGAGAGGATGATTTGTTTGCTCTAATTTTTTATTATGTCAAAATGTTGGTTTGCAACATAAAGTTATAAGTGCTTGTAACATTACAATCTCAAATAGAAGGATCTTTTTTAGAGTTTATTATGGTTGTTACCTATGATTTGGCGTAAAGCGCGTGCTGGAAAACCCAGGGGCTATCTGAGATGATTACCATGGCTAACTTACTACTCTATTTTACAACTTCTGAACACAAAACTTAGCATGTTGTATGCTTTTTAGAGGTGAATTAGGTGTTTACTACTTCATTGTATTGACTGCATTTCTAAAGTGTTACATTGGTGAAAGAAATCATTCACATTACATACGTTGATTAAAAATAAAAAAAAAGTTCATCACACGTTGATGTGAAAAAACATGTTTTAGATAAATATGCATTGTATCAGTCAAGTTATTCGTATAAAACATTATTTGTGTTCAATGTTTGTTATTAAGTTATCTTTTTTTTGGTTTAAATTTATTTAGGTCTTTTAATGGTTAACTATTGAAACGCTACAAGTATCTTTTCTAAACCTGTTAAGTATTAATCATACTTCAGTGATTAAATAAATTAAAATTGAAATCCGACAATGAGAGGATGTAATGTAAGCGAGACAATAAGGTAGAACAAAGTAAGATTTTTATAGAGAATAACAAATTAAAAGGAAACTAATCTACTTAACTATGTCAATTACTTCTCTCTAAACATTATTAGTTGCTTAAACTTGAAGACAATTGAAAAAACCCAACCGGAAACCCTAGTATCACTTAAAACGCTAATTTTATCAAGAAAAAACTGCCTATAGTGTGGTTGCACCGCCATGATCGCCATTCCGCCACCTTCTCATCTCATTCTTCGTTTCATACGTCAATTGCAATAAAACTTTAACCCCTCGAAAGCATGCTTTTTACACCGGTATATCAAAGAAGATAAAGACGGATAATCGAAGAAGATAACCAAGATTATTAAATGAAAGTATATATATTGGTGAAACATCAAGTTAACCAAAAGATTATTTAAATTATTTTTGCAAGTTGACTTCTATGGCATTGTTTCACCAAATATCATTTGTTGTTTAACTTTAAAAGTACGTGAATAAACATTAGTTTTAAAACATGTAACACAAGCTATCTTGCAAAGAACATAAGTATAAAAAAGTTAGCTCATATAGTAAATACCTCTCCTCTTTCCTCTAATATAACCCACAAACATCTATTACTCACTCTCAATCTTCCACATCGGATCTTCAACAACACCAGATCGAATCTTCAACAACACCACCTCAAAACGCTTATAGACCCACATTGCTTCGCATTATCAAAATCGAGTCACCCGCACACTCTAAAAATACACAAGGAGATAAGAAAAGTTTTCATTTTTTTTAAATGATTTTACAAGACAAAGGTAGAAAGACTTGAAATGTAAAAGCCTAGCGAAATACTCCATGTTTTGTCGCGGGTACCCAAGTTTTACGCCAAATGAATTTTGAATAAATCTATATAGAAATATGATTTAAGTAACAATGTCATGAAAATGAATTTAAATACAAAAGAGGTGAATATACAATACTTAATTTTAATTAGTTTGAAATTTAATTAACGAAAAAAAAAAAGTAGGTAAAAAAATTCAAGGATAACAAAAGAACTATAAAGATAAAATTGTGTTGATCAATGATGATTACACTATCGCGTAATCATGTCATATATGTAATCATGTCTAGATATGTTTGCAAATAAGGTAAAAAAAAAATTTGAGAAAACCCCTTTTAAAAAAAATGAGAAGGGAAAATGAAGAAATTAATAAACAAATAAAAAAAAGCAAGAAAGGGGTAAAAATATAAAAGGAAAAAAAGAGGGATAAAACGATTCGTCTATTGATGTTCATTTTGATTTCCTGTAGTTTTAAGAAAAATCTTATTAATTAAAACTACGTAACATAACTTCTATATAATATAAAACATATAAAACAATGCTATCGCCTATCGATACTAATATCCAGCCTAATTATCCAAAACATACGTACACGTTTACCTGAATAAACATTTTTTTTCATAACCATCCTTCATTATGGGGTGGGGTAATAATATAATCTATCCTTCCGTGTCTTTTTAGTTTAGATATTTCTAATTTCTTGAGTGATAAATTTATATGAAAATTGAAGAGAGGAAAATATAGTTGAGAAACTCTACAAGTAACTTTTAACAAACTAATATGTGAACCTCATAATCAACACTAATAAATAATCAGGTACCCGAAGGATATTAGACCCAAGATTTTACAAACAAGTATGGGAGTTGGATTACTACATATTCGAGCATTTTGGGTAAGGTCTGAGTTGAATTCAAGTACTCAAGCATATGCAACTATAAAGCTGATACAAGTTGATGCTGGGTGAGGACATGAGTAACTGAGTTGGTGAGTTGAAACTTGAAAGTAGTTAGTTGTTAGAGAAGGGAGTCAAGTTAGCGGTTAACGGTTCATGGTATAAATACAAATTATTGTAACAAATTATTGTAACGAGTTAAGTTGTGCAGAAAATTAATATTATCTTCTTCACTATTCTCTACATTTTTTGTTTATTCAATTATCATATGTAAGGAGATATTTCTCATTCTTGATTCCTCTAATTGGTAATCTTATCGTTAATCATGTTTTAGGTAATCAACATTCAATTACCTGCAACCTCATTTTTTATCGCAGATCGTATCAAAAGTTTGTCAAGCTATGAAGTTAGAGCTCGAGGCTAGCCTAGCTTCACCTATCCTCGCTCAAGTTTGTCAAGATAAACTCAAGAGCAACTCGTTTGTAGCCCTCAGTACAAACAGGTAAATATTAATGCTACACATAAGTTGGAGATTCTTACGAGACCCAAGTTACCAAAAATTCATCAATGAACAAGTGACAGAAGTTTATTCTTTGCTGAGAGTTTTTCTAGTGTTCGAAAGCATAATAATAAGCCTAAAACTAGCATCGTGGTTCCGGAATAACTGTCAAACACCTAATTGTCGAATATAAAGCCTGACTAGCATTTGTACGTCCAATGATAGTTAGTCAAATGATAGTAATGATACACATAACTAGAGATTCTTACAAGACCCACATTCCCAAAAATTCATCAATTAGCATGTGACGCAAGTTTTTTCGTCACTGAGAGTTTTTATAGTGTGTGAAAGCAAAATAAATAAGCCTAAAATTAGCATCGCAGTTCCAAAATAGCTATCCAAAATCTAATTGTCCAATATAAACTTATAAAGCCTGATTTAGCATGTAAACTAGCATTTTGTACATCAAATGAGGTGTTGAACTATTGTTGTAGGCCTCTAGATTTTCAAATCATGATACCGACATATATGCTTAATAATACAATCAAGAACATGACATTGGAATCATGATTTACTCGTAGTATGAATAAGTACCAATGATAGATAAGCATTGTTGAAACGGAAAATCATATACATTTTTCTACCTTTTTAAGGTGTTATCACAACAACCCGACTGCACAACTTAGATGCAATCTGTTCTCCAAGCCTCTCAAGTGATGACCCAATAGCATACACCTGTATATGGTAAATTATTTGTTGGTTCATTCCAATATTCCATAATCACATACCAAACATTTATATAATATGATTCAATCACTAAATGAATGACAAAGAAACTTGTAGATTATAGGCCGTAATTTTAATCCATTTACTTATGAGTCGGTCAAGTTGGTTATGTTTTATCTTTAACAAGTGAAGTGTATCAAATAAAAGAACTTTTAGCTCAAAAGAAAAAGTGTCAAACAGGTCCAACAAGTCTAAAATCATTCCATTCATAAAATTAGATTGACTGAAATACTGAACAGCTAATATAATGATAATCAAATTTTTGCAGTGATATTTGACACACTGATTATTTATATGAAACCAATATATTTTTTGACAAAAATGTTTGTGGTTAAGATCTTTGGCTTGTAAATATAGGCCTCTTGTAACCTTAAACAATAACAGTAATACTTTCTATCTACCTTTTAAGGTTTATTAGGAGTCAACCTGACCCATCTATCAACCCATACGACTACCAACCAGCCCGACCCATCCATTTTACCAGTTCAAATGTATATGATATGACACTAACCAGAAAAGCAGCTTTGCTAGGTAATCTCGTGAAGTCCCTATTGTGTCATAGAAGTCTTCATTGTCATTTGGGAAGATTTCTTGGCATCCTATGTCTGAATCTGCGGTTGAATCAGAGGTGGTCTCTTCCTTGAAGAATCTTCTAGATGTACACTGTACAAGTTCTTGTATAACTTCCTCGACCTCTGACGACGATGGTCTGGATAGTTCATTCACCTGTTTCAACGTGATCAATGAACCGAATTTATTCAATAGTTTTGAGGAATGATTAATATAATTGTGAGGAATATAAGGTAACTACCATGTCAGGATCCAATGACCGCAAGTATTTCAAAAGATCGTTGTCACTTTCTCTTGTATCTTCTATCTGCATATTTTCCTGCTTCCTAGCATGCAGCTCCTGGGAAAAAAGGGTAACAAACAATTCAAATTACATAAAATTAAATTTCTATGATGAAAAAGATGCAGTCTCATAACCATACAAACTAGAAGAAATGAGGATCATTCCTTTCAGATGCGCTAGGCGCAGTCAAGGGCCAAAGGGTGAGCCTTAAGCCTAGGCACAAGGTGCTTTTGTCTTTTTAAGCAAGACACACAGTATAAACACGCCATTTTGGGGGTTCTAAACATGTTTCAGCCTGGTTTAGGGGTGGTTTAGGTTGGTTACAGTACAGTTTTTGATGTTTTAGACCAATTTTAATTATTTCAGACCAGTTCAGACTGGTTTTTTGCAGAATTTGACAAAAATTGGCACATGTACACAAAGCAGCATGGCTGAGTTGGGCTGCACCTGGACGCCTAGGCAAGCGCCTTGTGCGCCTTTGACTGCATAGCTCCAACAATTTGAAGGTATTTGCCTTCAACTGCAAGAGGATTCGGTAATCCTTTCAATTTCCCTGTTTAACTTAACACAGCTATGGTTTATGAACCAGAGCGTGTTCATCTTGAGATTCAAGGTGCAAACATTAAATGATTAAATCAGTTAACTAAACCAAGATATAAGATAATACACACAGTGCCTCACCTTCTTGGCAGCAGATAACTCTGATTCCAATTGTTGAATGTAATTCAGAGCTTCAGGATTCAAACCACTCAAACAACTTTGAAGACTTAATCTCTCAGACTCTTCTGTGCAACAATCCATCATGACACTATCACACAAACATTCACTTTTATCAACCTTCTCCTCCGAAGGCTCACTATCCCCACCAGAACTCATCCTTTTCGAATCATTAGAAGGCGAAATCTCAAAGTTCCTCATCAACATAATTCTATACTCAGCATTCCACAACGTATACCTAAACAACAGACACCAATCCAATCACAAACAGATCACGCACATATATAATCGAGAAGATCAGCAATAAACAGAATCAATTAACAAACAAAGCTAGAGTTCATCGCAATTTACCCTGTGATCAACGAAGACGACAGTAACCGATCGAGAGGACGTTTCGAAACTCTAACCATAACAGAAAACTGATCCGACGGAAGCAGCCCTAACATCGTCGAAATCGTCTGTTTCATCGAATCCTTGGCGGAATCCGAAACGCCTTTCGAAATCACGGAGGTATCCAACGGCTCGATCTTCTTCAACATATTGGCGATGACGGAGAATTCACGGTCGAATGAGACGGACCTTCGAGTGGACACAAAGTCATCGGAGACTCCACCTCCGTCGACGCCGGAGATGATGCAGCTGACGATAGCGACGGGAGGTTGGCGTTTTTTGGTGGTGGCGGAGAAGGACGGCGGCAAGGGGCGGGTGAGGAGGTGGTGGGAGTACGGCGGCGGTTGTTGGTGGTGGTGGTGGCGGTGGAGCGGTGGTTGGTCGGAGAATCGGGAGAGGAAGAAAGCCCTAGAGGAAGCTGCCGCCATGAATAATTTCTCCGGCGAAGGTCTCTAGTGAATCTATCTTCTTTCTATCGTCCACAACAAATCTCATTGCTTGTGTTTGTTTGCTTGTGAAATATGAATGGCAGGGTGTGATACTGTGCCCTTGTAGATGGGCTCTATTTACGGATTTGCCATTTATTACCATAACAAAACACCGCTAGTTCATTTTGAGATCGAGTCGGCTCGGCTGGTTTGTTTTTATGAGTTGTAGTTTTAGCTTGACCTGATTTGTTTATTTATTTATTTTAATAAAAATAGTTTTTATGTTATTTGAATTTTATGAAAAGATTTAAATTATTTAATGCAAGTCAGATGTGCTGAGTTAATAAACTTAGTTTGATATAAATTTGATTTTACAAAGATTATGATAGGACTACTATTTGAATTTATAACTTACAAAGATTAAAATCAGTGTAAACCTAGATTTAAAAAGATTAAGATTGAAATAATGCTTGAATTATAACGTTAATATTTTAAAATTTAGGTTTAACTTAAACAAGTTGACGAGGAAACCTACTATAACTTCAACTCTATATTAATTATCGTTAACTAAAATGCATTGAAAAATCATCAAGTTTTTGAGCTTTCTTTGGAGTCCACTAAATAGCTTGTTTGGATCAAGATTTTTGTTAAAAGAAAATGCGTGTATATCCGAAGAAAAGATGATTTCTTTTTAAAATTTTAATTTATAATATCAAGCCTAAACGTCAACCTAAAAAAAAATAAACAAATTTAACAAAACTTGACGTTATATTTAAAGACGTAAAATGATATCTATAAATCTCAAACATGTAACTTTTTAAAGCTAGATTTTCACTTGTGTTATTTTAAAAAAAGCATATGAACTATTTAGATAGTTTATACTTGCATTTTCGTATTTAAGTTACATAATAAATTAAAAACATATGTCCAATTGTATATGTGTATTAGTTTATAAAATATAATATTGTATTTCATTTAAACTACACGGTGTAACTTCTCAATGATGATGTATATTGTCCTAAAAAGTGTTGTGAATCTCTCTAACTCCATTACTCCATACAAAAATAGTACGACAAGATAATACTTCAAGGATTGCATACTTTATGATGGATTGAAAATACATTACCACTAGAATTTGCAACTACCGAACCTACAACGATCTAGTAAACATAACATCTTAACGTCTAAATGTGTATTGGTCTGCACCTCACAACAAAACAACAACTCAAATGCTTTCTGACACAAAGTGTTTGCTCTTACTTCACTGGTGGTAAGAGCTAGTAGCTAGTTCACCCGTATAGACCATATTTGGTGTCATCCTAGTTAAAAATCAGAAGCATCCTAATAATTGACAACAGAGGTTGAACAATGGTCATTGCATATGTGGTGGTGATACATGTTTCTCAAACTCTGATCTGGTTGCCTGGTTGTGGTTTTGTTGTCTATCAGCAAGCAAGACCGACAATTTTGAAGACTTGCATGCCATGTTCAACCAGATGAATGGAGAAACAATGGAAGACTTCACAGAAAGGTTCAACTGTGAGAGTATAATATCTCAATAATATGCATGACCCATAAGTATCTGGATAACCGTCAAAACATGTTCAAGTGAAAGTGGACTCTTCTGTAAAGGTCCAGTTAGCTTAGTCCCAAAACACTTTTCATTGAATGAATGCTTGTAGTTTTGGCTTCAGCATACAACTTGACTACTTGAGCAATACACTTTGGGGATTTTCAACCTTTTTAACCCTTTCATGAGGTCTGATTCTAAGTTCATCAATTTTGGATCAACTTAACATTCTATGTTTCAAAAATACACTTTGGGGATTTTCAACCCCTTTAACCATTACCTTCTAAGTTAACTTTTCAGTTTACCTGACCATTTAGCAGCTAATAAGGGTTCAGATAACAAGTCAAAACATGTACAGGTCAAAACTGATAACATCTTAAAAAGGTTCTGAAAAAATTGATTTAAAAGTTCACATGCATCAACTTTGGGCAACATTTTTTACCAGTACAGGCGCTTTTGGTTATCCTCAAGACTATGATTTAGTCCTGGTACTATTTCATTTGCGGTGATACCATGTGTACTGTTTTTGATGTGATAATAAAAGCTGCCTTTCAAAATAAATTTAACAGCTGGTAGTAATATGATATTTCCAGTATTAGAGTTCAACAATGAAATTCAGAATGTCACTAATTCTAAGGTAAGAAAGAATTCTCAAACCATGAAGCAGGTTTACAAGCCTAATCACATAACTACCAATGCACAGCACCAGATATTAAGGCAATTAGAACAGCCTAAAAGTATACCTAAACTGGTGCATTAAGAGCATATGCACCCAACAGAAAGTCACTAACCACTAGCCTTCATCTTTCTTCAACACCCATATGGCCTACTGTTAGAAACCGGATCAGGATTCAGGGAATCGTATGTACCTGTTTCTTTTCATCTGCTTCAACATACCATGACTTCCATGCCTCTACATAGTGCCCGAAAAGGTCACTTAGAGCTGTCACATATCAAGCAAACATATGTTATAAAATTATGTCCATTAAGTCGATGAAGCTTGCACAATTGGCTACAGATGACAATTTCACCTCATTCACTAATAAATGCAGAAATTTGGTTTATGTTTTATCTCTTCACAAGTTAAAACTTAAAAAACTGGCTAAAAGAGAAATGGATCAAAAGTCACCCAAAGTGTATTTGGAATGCATAAACCTTTAGAAGAACATAATTTTTTAGACAAAGAGAGTTTCAAGTCAAATCCAAACTAGCCGTTTAAATCCACATGGAAATTAGCCTTATTTAACAAGTTACCCAACCCGCCTGACCCATTTTGACACTTGCAAGATTCAGCAATGTACCTTTATTGCAATACTGAGGACGATAAGTATCAGCCAAGTTCTCCCAGTCCTGAGCCTGCTTTAACTTTTTGTTTCCAGAAATTCCTACCTTTTGTGTGGTGGAAGGTGTGAACGGGCCAAACACAAATTCCTTTGTGCTGCGTGAAGGCTTCTGCTGCATTGTAATATTCTCATTATATTCAACCTTCACACAATCAATATTACCATGCATGGCCACAGTCACTTCTTTTGAGCTCCAATCAGACAGAGAATCTATCCGTGTTCTTTTTGAATCTTCATGATTTGTAATATCTGTTCCAAAAGCTCGTCTTTTTGAGCTGTTTGTATCTAAAGTTTGGGATTTAGTTTTCGGTCCCAGCCATCTAAATGATGGCTTCCCGCTTTCTGGGTGGCGTGTCTTCAATATAAGGCAGAGAACAATTTAGATACAATGATTTGTACAAACTAAAGAACTTTCACAATTTAAAATAGAAATTTACCTTCTCAAGGAGATCCATGGATGAAAAGACATTTGCAATATCATATAAACGCCTAACTTTTGCTGCATACACAAAACATAAGCCTAAGCCTGTGTTTTTGACCATCTTTTTCATCTCATAAAAGAGAAACTATTATCACGTAAATGATTCAATAAATTAAATAAGAAAAGAAATTACTTCTCATGGCTGTTGGGTCGTGTACATCCCCCAAAAGTGTTGTTGCTGCAGTGTCCAGAGAGATTAAGTCTGCCTGTAGGATATAGAAAAGGTTGTTTAGTTGTATTTTGTATTAACCGAATATAGAATAGTTTTCATGCTATGACAGAAAAAACTTTACTGGCATGTTCACACACATTAGAAGAAATGAATAGCTTGATGAAATTCTGTGTCAGAAGTCCAAGTGATTTTTCCTTCCTGTTACTTTCTGACAAATCAAAATGGAATACTGATCACAAATTTACTAATCTTAGATACTCAAGCGTTGACATGATGTATTGTGTCTTATACCTTGGTGCTATCTAACCTTTTTGAGGATGTAAATTGTGATTTGTGTGATGTATATAACCTAGGACGACTATTGATAAACTGAATCCCATTATAGAACTAGAAAGGAAATCAACTTACCACTTTTAGAAGATCCAGATGATTTAGTATACCTGTCGGCGTATGAATTGTTCGAATTAGACGGCCCACGACTATCGTTCTCACTTACAACCTGGTAAAAAAAATCACTAATTTAAGTTAAATTTGAACAAAAGCACCATGATGATCAAACATTAGCCCCATTGACAGGAACATTTTGATAGTGATAAAGACCATCAGTGTCCATGTACAATTTGGGTGTTACTATACTAGTAGGTCAAAGACTTTCAAGAGTGTAAGAATCAACAAAAGAGACTCAAATCTAACATGGAAAACTTACAGTTCCAGAGCTGCATAATTGAAATGCTTTGGGGTTTTCATTAGATGTCTGTTTCTACAAGTGCATGTACATGCAAAATATCAAAAATTCAAGTATTCATTTTGATAATCATACCAAGAAAAAAGTAATTAAGATAATCAAAGATATATGTGCAGGTACCCTGAGCTCTTCTAACGCAAGGGGAATTGCATTAAATCCCTTCCAAGTATACTGATTCTTTGCTCTCTTTGTCAAAACCTGAGAATCAATCAAATCAAGCTCATAAACCCTAAATCACCTACTCACATCCAATTTTCCAAAAAAAAGCAAAAAAAAAAAAAAAATTTCACAGACGAGTGACAAAAATCCTAACCCCAACACTTTCTAATATGTTGACAATGTCATAAATTCTCCGCCTCTCAACACCTGTAAGTTTTCATCTGTTTATAACTTAACCTTCAATATAACCAATAAAATCATATTAAAACCATGAAGAGTAGAAGAGAACCTAATTGATTCGCCGCGTTGTCCAGCCCAATCGATTCAACACCTTCTCTATTGTACAGCCTCAAAAAACTGAAGATTATTCGATCTCAAATCATCAGATACCATAGAAATTACTTCAAAAAAGTGCATGAGTGAGTGATAGAGAAAGATGAAGGAGAACATACTTGGAGCATAAGACGCCGAGAGATTTCTCTTTACGACTATATAGAGAAGGGTGCTTTGTTTCGGAATCGTTAAGTGACGCCATAGATGGAAAGAAAGTGGTGGAAGTCAGGTGGATGGATGAAGAGATTAGATTAGAGATGTGTGAGTGAAAACGGTGGTGTTATGCGTTGGTTTTGGTGAATCGATGGCGGGATCGGGAATTCAAATTGGGGATTTTCCGATCTGAAACTTTGATACGGGCCGCGGGAATTTGAATCCGGGACGATGAGCGCCTTCCCCTGGTCGCCTTTTAGTAATCCCCTTTTTGTTTGTTGTGATTTTGAGTTTTCTAACATCAAAAACATAATAATGGGATTAAGAATTAGGTTACACAACACTCTTATATTTTGCGAAAATAAAAAGAATAAATTTATATCGTTTCATTCTTTTATTAATAATTTATATTTATATTTTAAAATATTATATTTTCTACATCTACATACTTGGATTGTATATGCAAAAGCTATCAAACTTATTTGTTTGTATGTTTTTCAATAACCTAAACATGCTTAGAAGATATAGTATACGCAATCAAGATTATTACATAGTGAAAAAAAAAAAAAAAACTTATTTTGTTTTGTGTGTTCTGTATATATTATTACTTAAGTCAAGTCGAGATAGGTAGAGCTTGGGTTTAAAAAGCTAAGAGGAGAGGTGGCTACTACAAATCATCTACACAATACATACTTTTATAAAAGCAGTTAAAATCCAACCATGATACAATCATAGAAATTGATACAGCATGCTCGTAAAAAACAAAGAAACCCACCACCAATAGGTAGAGCTTGGGTTTAAAAGGCTAGAGACACTTCAAGGCATTTAGGTCTCAAAGACCACGCACGCGAGGTGAGAGCTTTACATACGTACAAACTTTTTTAAACTTTCATCGAGCTAGTCACCAACAATCAACCAAAAAAGAAGAGACAAACAAAACTAGTACTTATACATGAGGCACAACCTCAAACACCTTGCCTATAGTCACTACCATCTCTAGCGTCTCACACTTGATTAAGCACGCTTGAGGCGTAGTTTTTTAAATCAATAAGTAGAGAAGCAACCGGCATGTTGAAAGAAGGAAACTAGAAATTAATTATTATTGAAGTATTATATTTAATTAGATGAAAACTTTGATACATTAATACCAGACCAATAAAATCAAAGAAAACTATCATCAACACAGATGCTGCTGAAAGCAAGCGCAAAATCAAAACTTAGATGGAAACGCTTAGAGCGTGTGATTCCTGCACCATACTCACATGCCATCGTTTGAGTTCGTCTCATGTCTAGGCGCACTATTTACAACACAAAATTAAGATGATCCATGATGATCCATTGGTTTATGTTCACACCACTTAACGTTTGAACACTTGCTATGTTAAAAAAAAAAAAAAAAAAAGATTTTTTTCATGCTTTCCAGGTTCATGCTGATCATAACTTGTAGCCTCATAAACATCCTGTAGTCAAATACAAATTCCTGTGTATCAAAATGATATTGATCGATAAATATATCTAAACAACAATATAGAATGTTGAAACCAAACCAATTCGCATCTAATTTACCAAGCTAAAAAAAAAAACTTCGTTTACAGGTTAAGTTGTTTGAAATCACATATCGACAAAACTCTGCAAGCTGCTCTATATCAATATACCTGTTTCGGGTTCCAGCCACCACGCCACCTCGTCTTACAGTTAAAAAGTCAAGGTTCGGGTCAACCATACACACCCATCTCTCTCTATAGCAAAGTTATCTTTTTTTCCAAGATCCGTTCCAATAATTAGGGATCAAATACTTTACAAAAAACTGAGTATAATATCACCCAGATCTTGATCATACAACTCAATGCTTGCTCAAAACTGCCATTGTTGACACGCTCGTTATGAAAGCTCAAATTTTGAAGCCTTTACAAGATTCTTGAAGTGTACAGACAATTTCATTCAACTATTTGACATATTCCACCTGTAATGTCAAATCTTTTATGCCTGCATCAAGTAAAATGTCTGAAACTTGTTTCTTAGCAGAAATCTTGTCTGCTTCTGCAGAAATATACAAATGTAGAGTGCCGACAACATCATTGTTTGCAAGACTCCATATGTGAAAGTTTTGGATGCCACATATACCATTTATCTTCATAATACTACTTACTGCTGCTTTTAGCTCATGCTCTTGACCTCTGGGAACTCTTTGCAATAAAATTTCTGCAGAGTTTTTTAACAATGGTATGACAGAAGAGACTATTAATATAGATATGAAAATAGAACAAGCGGGGTCTGCAATGAGCCATCCTTTGTACTGAATGAGAAGTGTTGAAATAACAACCCCTACACTTCCCAGAGTGTCAGCTAAAACATGCAAGAATATGCCTTCCATGTTGTGATCGATATCATGGCGATGATGCTTATGTTCATGTTCATGGCCATGGTGAACATGATCATGTTTATGATGGTGTTCATGGTCATGGTGAACATGACCATGATTATGATGGTGCTCATGGTCATGGTGAACATGACCATGATTATGATGGTGTTCATGGTCATGGTGATCATGGTGGTGTTCATGGTCATGGTGATCATGGTGGTGTTCATGGTCATGGTAATCATGGTGGTGGTCATGGTCATGGTGAACATGGTGGTGGTCATGGTCATGGTGAACATGATCATGGTGAAGATGATGATCATGATGATGGTGATGATCTTGATGTTTGTTACCAATTTTGTGATCATGTCCAACATGGTCATGTGAATGACGATCAGCATGGGAATGTAAACAAGATGCACCTCCACCATGGGCATGATGATGCTCATCATGAAAAAATATCAACCCGACCATATTAACAGCAAGCCCACCAATCGAAACCATCAACAAACTAGAAGTTGAAATCTCCTGAGGTTCCAAAATTCTTTCCAACGACTCCAACACTATCAGCGCCCCAACCAAAACAAGAAACACAGCATTCACATAACCCGATAAAACCTCAAATCTCGCACGACCATAGTTATACCGACTATTAGCTGGCAACCGTGCAATATACGAAGCATAAAGACCAATTGCAAGTGCAGCACAATCAAACAACATGTGACACGCATCAGATATCAGCCCAAGACTGTTGTTCATAAAACCAGCAACAAATTCCACCACCATATAACCAGTATTAATCAAGAGAAAAAGTGCAATCTTTCTTGACTTTCTTTCACTTAGAATGTGACGAATAGACTTCATAACCGAAATCAAAAACGTATCAGGGGATTCTAACCCTACCTCCATGGGATTTACCCGAACAGGATCTAATTCCATCACACCAACCCAAAGCAACATTCCACATATCAATAACCCCCAAAGCGAAAGCTCAGGATAATAAAGCAATTCAAGTATAACAGTGCATAAGAATGTAACAAGAAACTCTTTTCTGAAATCTTTCAAGCTTATCACCTTATCATCAGTATAATTCTCACTCAAAAGCACCCCAAACACTACTGTGTTTGCCAACGGCCACCCAAGCGTACCAATCGAAACACTATCTCCCTCTGCTTCAAACACTAACATACTAATCACAGCAGGAACAAACAGCACAATTGTCGTGTAAAACAACGAAATCAAACCAACCTCTTTCCTACCCAATTCCCTAATTGTCCCCCAATTCATGGAGCTTTGTTCATACCCACTCAAAAACCCTGAAAGAAAAGGAAGCAGCATCGACCAAACCCTAACACATTTCTCCCTATTAGCAACAAGAAAAGACGAAAACCCTAATTCACCAAGGTTAACAAAAGAGAAAGGGAAGCATTCAATTCGATCCCAACTAATAGAAAGCAACAACAGCCCAATAAACAACGCGAAAAACCCACGAACCTTATCGGGCCCAACCCGATCCACATCGCCGGAGCTCCGATTCCTCCCGGCGACGAAATGAGAAGCGACGTAACCGGAGGTTTCCGCAAGGATCATAGCGGCAGTACCGCAGTACCGGAGGGCTTGAAAGCGGACGAGGAAGACGATTGCGAGGAGAATAGATTTAACAAAGAGGATTCGTTGTTGGGATTTGGTGATCGAATGATGAATCGTGAAGATTGATTTGGATTTGGGGGTTTTCTTGAGGAATGAGAAAGAGAGTGTGAGGATGAATGAGAGGAGGGATACTATGAACGAGAAGGGGAAAATTGAGAAGGATGAAGGGGATGATTGGAGGAAGGGGAGGAGGGAGTAGAGGGACCGGAGGGAGAAGAGGAGGAGGAAGAGGGAGGAGGGGGAGAATCGGGTGGTTTTGGTGGCGGAGAACGACGGCAGACGGTGGCGGTGTTTGGAGGGGGTGGGGGTGGGGGTGAATGGAGGGTAGTGGCGGGAAGGGGTGATGGGGGTGATGGGGATGGCGGTGCGTGGTGGGAGGGATAGGCGGTGGGGGCGGTGTTGACGGTGGTTGTGGTGATCGGAGGCCATCGTTGGCGGCGGCGGTGGTGGTGGTGTTGGGGCGGTGGGTTCTGATAATGAAATTTGATGATCACAATGTTTACGAGTTGGCGATCTTGAATCGGCTAATGGCGATTAGATGAGTTGACTGACTCGACTGGTTTAAGTTGACTAAACATGTTATGAATAAAGTACAGAAACAGCCCCTGGATTATGTGATAAATTGCAGCCTTTTCATCTGATTTTGGAAATCAAAACTTCAGTCCTTGAACATTTACACTTTTGAGTTAAAATCTTTGTAGTTTGTACCCTCATGGATACGGTCGAGGGGCTTCTCAATGATAGAATTAGAGGGTCCTTTTGGGACTTGCAGATTGAGGTTGGTAAGATATAAGCGAAGGCTTTTTGGTTTTCTAGCGACATTTAGAACCATCCATATTATCCGAAGGAGCCTTCATGACACGTGATGTTAACTGTTCATATTGATTTTGACTCTTCAGGTCTGACTCACTCAGAGACACTATTGATGAGGAAATTGTTGTGTTTAGTGGTATCTTGGTTAGGTTTATTTATCAAAACTGTTTTGATAATTATTAATCAGATTAATAATAGTTAACGCAGCGGAGTAAAACTTAAATACCAAAAATGAACCCGACGGGATTCGGGTTACAAACAATGCAAATACAAATAGATAAATAATCTACCAATGAGATAGATATACCTTGATGGTTAATAATTAACCGTTTGAGACGCCGAGGGTTCAACGAACAATTGTTAGAAACGAACACAAAACAAGAACACGGTGGTCGCGGCTTCAAGAGGCGGGATACACCGTTGCAATCGGGTCTCCACGACAATCGCACAAGCCCAAAGAGATTCCAACGATAGTGTGGTTGTGTGCGGTAGTTGCCGGCGGAAGAACAAGGCGGTGGTGATGACTTTTGTTTGTTTTGAGTTCCTTGCTTACGGGAGAAACAAGGAGAATTCCTTTTCATTATTTTTGCGGCTATATCAATTGAAAAAAGATCACCTCCCTTTAATTGTTGTACATATATATATATAATAGTTAGTTGGGTTTTAAAACCTAATTAACTATTTAATTAATACTAATCCACTTGCGGGCCCGGGGCCCGGTTAGATTAATATTAGCCCACCAGATAACCGAAAACGCTTAAATGTTTTAATTAAATAATTTATAACTTTTATAAATTATTAAAAACCCGATATGGTTCGTAGATGCCAGTTAATTAATTAAGTGGACTTTAACGTTCGTTGCCCAATGTGTAACTCTTACGGGTCATAACTCGGTTGGCAACGTTAATTAATTGAACCCGTACATAATACAACAGAAATTCACTGTTATAAAAAAACTCTATTAAGTCATGTTTAAATCTAATAATTATTCAAGCTTGTTTAAGTTCTTTTAAGCTTTTAAAAATCTAACATCACATTGCTCACAAGTGACATTGTCTTGTTTTTCTTGTACAAAAATGTGTAACATGTTTGTCACATTAAACACAAAAATTAAGAGTATATTACACTATTTGTTCTTTAGCTATATACTAATTAACAAGATTCCTTCTTAAACTTAATTATTTACGATAATCTCTTTTTATTTGAAAAAATAGAATATTTTACATGTTTCACATATTTTACATTAACTGACGTTAACTTTTTTTTGAAGATTGGAAATGGGCTCCAGCGAGTTTAATGGAATCACAAGAGCTTCATTCTTGTCAAGCTACTTTTGCAAAACATAACTTCTTAATTGGAGAAGATTCTTAGCATTGGTTGGGGGAAGGGTCAAAGGTTTTTCACATTATACCAATACACAATTATAAAGGTCGGTGGGTTTTTTTATTTTTTTATTCTATCAAAATTGTTGTTATATAGAATATTTTTCAACTTTTGTAGCGTAAGTTGCTTCTTGGTTTAGTGGTTTGTTTCTTCATCTTCTAAACAAATACCTTGGATTTGAATCACGAGAGGAGCAAAAAGCCTTTTTCTTTTTTTCCTTTTTTTCTTTTCTTTTTTCATACTTTTTTTATTTTTTTTGTCACGTACAATTCTTTACAAATTTAAAACATAACTTGACCCTTACATTTTCATTTCTTTTACGCTTAGACGTAAATGTAGTTTGAAACGAGTAGAAACGACTGTAAATCTACGTTTCGACATAATTTTTGTTAGAAAAAAACCGGGTAAAAAATAATATGTTTTCATTTAATGGTATAAATTCAAGTCGCTCTATGTAATAAAGTAAATTTAGTTGGAAACGACTTGTATCGATTGTAGTCTATACTTTATCACGCCGCGTATGTACGTGCATCCGTGACAGGTAAAAAATCTAGTTTGCAGCATGGAAGTAAAAATGTTTGGTCAGTATGCTTATAAACATCTATGGTTAAATTGTCTCAGAAAAAAATATTAATATATTTTATTGGATGGCGGTTTTTAACAGTCTCATGACAAAAAAAATAACTGCACAAAATGGGCATTGCTTTGAGTTCATTAAATTGTGTTTGGTGCTCAAATTCTTCAGAGACGACGGAACATTTAATGCTCGCATGCCCTTTTGCTAAGGGGGTCTGGGATAGGATCTCTTCATGGTGCCATATGCAGTTGCAAAATGAAAGCTCCGTTCAAAATCTTGTGAGTTGCCTGTTACATTACAACTAGCATCTCCCATCGAGAATCCCATCCAAGTCATTATAGTTGGGAGTTTATGGTGCATTTAGAAGGCAATAAACAAGAAGGTGTTCAACAATAGAAATTCTCACACGAAAAAAATTGCATAGGATATAAAAGCTTCTAGTTATACTTAGATTAAGTACATAGCTAAAGCAAAAGGTTTAGATTGGTCTTGTTGGGTTTCTAATGTGAGTTATCTATTTTAACTTTGTTTTCGTTTGCATGTTTCTTTGTCATAGCTTATTGTTACTCGTCATTCAAACAAAGTTACTAATAAAAATAACAACCCTTAATACATGTGTGGATAGGATTTGACCCCATTACGAGAAAAGAAAAACCATAATGACAATCGAAGATGGCAAGGAGAGTCGTTTGAGGTTCTTGATTTATGGATGTTGTTTCAAAAAGAATCGTTGCATGTTGCTCTAACCAGACCAGATTAAGCGTTTGATGTTCTTGCGACAACCCATTGTTGATTAAAGTAACCAGATTATGAACAATAAAGAGTGTAAAGTTTGAAGGCGAAGAAAATGAGATTGAAAAACCGAAGAAGATGAAAGAGAAATTTGGAAATACAATTTTATGAGAGAGCTTATGAAATGAAAGAGTAAGGTTTCTTGATATACATACATTTTGATAAGAGAGTTTTTAAAATGTGACATTATTTTTGGCTATCTTACGTTTCATGACTTTTATCATTTCGCTACGCAATACAACTTTTGTGTTATTGATACGAGCGCGCCAACACGTAAGGAAAAAAAAAGTTTAACACCAATTTTCTAGTCATAATGAAATTTTGAAGGGATCTATAAACATATTTCGATATCTTTGTGCACACGGAGTCGAGATGGAGTTTGGGTGTTGAATTCCTGACAAAAACCAGATCCGCCGAACATCGTGTCCCCAGTTTCAGTTTTTCTCGATATGTGAATAATCATCGGGATTTTCACAACTTAAAGCAAACAACAGACATGCAATCTTTAGGTGGTGGTGGTTGGTGGATGTGCATCCAATCTTTATATTTAATATAAACTAGTGTTTTAACCCGCGCTACGCGAGCGGGAGTTTGGTTGTTTTTCTCTGTCTTACACGATCGTGACTTTCTTCGTTGTCGGGTTGGCTCATCGGAAACCACAAAAGCGTATACACCAGTTCAATTAAATACCGAATACCGATACTAATGTTTGACGTCAAAAACACAAAAAAATAAACGTTTGTGGTCAAAAAACAAACTTCACCTACGTTACGCGTACGGAAGTTTGGTTGTTTTCCTTTGTCTTACGCTACCGTGACTTTCTTCGTTGTCGGGTCGGCTTATCGGAAACCACAAAAGCGTATACCGATACCGGTTCTGAAATATCGAATACCGATACTAATGTTTGAACCCAAAAACACAAAAAAATAAACTTTTGTGGTCATAAAGCAAATATATAAAACTTTGTTGTTAATCCTAATTA
Source organism: Flaveria robusta (assembly GCA_025506415.1). Taxonomy (NCBI): domain Eukaryota; kingdom Viridiplantae; phylum Streptophyta; class Magnoliopsida; order Asterales; family Asteraceae; genus Flaveria; species Flaveria robusta. The sequence goes on along the minus strand of CM046469.1, from coordinate 15,479,352 downwards.
CAATTTGAGTTTTAAATACATTTTATAAAAATATGTGGCCAATATATTAAAAATCAAACTTCTAAATATATTTTACAAAATGTGTGGCCAACAGTGAAGTTGCTTTTTAATATATAATATAATTGGCAAATTGAGTTTTAATATAACTAATTATTATTTATTGGCTGATAATATTTTATACTGTTGGTTTGGCCGGTAACAATTTCAACTTTTATTTTTATTGCTAACAATAGTCTATTAACATAAATATTAAAAATTTACGCTTGATTTGGACTCGATTTCGTTCACAATAATGATTACGAACGAAAGGAAAAAACATACAAGCTAAATGGAGTCTAAGGATAAATACAAATCGAGTATGAATGTATGATAATTATACTACTGCGATTCTTTTTGGTAATAAAAATTAAAGTTGAGATTGCATGCAATCTTTATAATTTAATATTATAAATAATGGAACCAATAATTTAAAATTTTATTTTAATATAAAATCCATTTAAGTATTTTTTTTCTTTATTATTTTTATGTTTGTTGTTTAATTTAACTAGGTGTTTCCTATATCACGCGTTGCGCGATTGGTTCTTTCACGTTTTCTGTTCACTTGTTTTTTTATATCACAGTTCTTAAAAGCCACTCGTTTAATGATAATAGCAACCCATTATACTCGTTCTATACACATTTCTTTTAAACATTTAAATTTACATATAAGGCTTAGAAATGAGTCGTTCATTGTCGCTGCAAACATTATGTTTACCATGCCAAAAGAATGAACCAACCAACTTTTATTTATCATTATCGCCTTTCGCCCCAAAACATATACGTGTATCATGCCGCAAGTACGCTCGTCAAACAGCAGTACCGAAGCCTAAACACTTGTAATTCACGGTACATTTCATTTACAAATTAGCATATAGGATGGTTAAGTTAGAAGGCTCGGATCAGTTGTTCGTTTCGATTGCCAACGTTGTGTTTGCTACGCCAACACAACAAACATAGGCTCTTTATGGCATTGTCATCGTCTATCAATCTTCAAGTAGTGTTGTCAAGTCATGGAGTTAACATGCAACCAATACCCATGTGGACCAGAAATGATCTAGACCAATTGTCTATGAATACCTGAAATATTCATGGCCTACAACAATTGTGTCTCAAACGATACAAGGCACATCATCACAAACAATAGGCAACACTGTTCGATATACATGCAAAGATAGAATTTTTTGGGCATCGTAACTATCTCCAAAAAGGTAACATGTTGCACACATGTTAATCAAAATATTTCAGTTGAATATAAATCAACATCATAGAGGCAACACTCAACACACCATAAATATCAGAAACGATGAAGAAAACCCACACTGCCCATAAATCCTCAAAAAAACAAGGGTTAGTCGCAACAATGGAAGTTATCATGAATATGATCTCAGATCATCAATAAGAGGCTAGTGTATCAGTTTTAAAAGCAAGAAAAGCAAAAGGCATAAAACAGTTAAAAACAAAAACCCAAGATGAGTTTAGGGTTTGTATTATAGTTAGGGCTCGTAATAACAACCAGATCCGCTAACCAAAGTCGGCTTTGAACTCACCGGAACTGAGCACCGTCGACAGGGGTAGGCCCGCCGGCAACACGCAAGGCGAGGGAAACACGGGAGACAGTGGCCAAGCCAGAGCTGCCATCGTGTCAGCCGTGTTCGCAACCACCAACCACCGCATGCAATCTATCTCTCTCTAAAACCGGAACCGACCACCACCGACGGAGAGAGGATTACCGTCCACACGTGAGGCCACGAGACGGCAGCCAAGCCGGAGCGGCCACCGCCGCCGACGTCTCTAGCAACACCAAACACCGCATGCCCTTTCTCAATCTACAACCGGAACCGGCCACCGCTGACGAGGATAGCACCACCGGCCACACGGGGGGTGAGGGAGAAGACGGTAGCCAAGCCGGAGTCCGGCAACACCAACCACCGTCGCACCCTTTCTCTACGGTATGTCTCTGTCTATATCTGCTTACATATAAAAAAAAATAAGGAACAAAGTGTAAATATCATGTCGTCAAAATTCAAATACCATAAAGTTTCATAAAGTTCAATGTGTCTTTACTTTGTTTTTATTTTTAAATGTATAGAAGAATTATACGATAAATAGTTTACAATTAAATGATCAATTAATTAAAAAAAAAGGAAACGAGAAAATATTAAAAACTAAAGAAAAAAAATGATTTTGCTTTGAAATACATCACGTTTAACGGTTGTAACTTGTAAGTGGTTACCTTGCTCGAGGATAGTGAGCGGTTGAGAGATAACGGGGGAGTGGTTACCTTACTGACAGTGGGTCCTATAACTAAAATTGTCGGTTCTGACAAAAGCACAAAATTTAAACGGTCAAGATTGAATGTTATGGTGGTTTTTGTCCTAATCCGACGGTCATGAACATCCTAGACAACGGTTACACTCAGCATATTATATATAACGTGACTAGGGATATTCAGCCTGTGAACTTACACCATCAACTGAGCTAATGGAAGACACTACTTCTGGCGACCAACTCAGCAACGACGACGATCTGACCAAAATTCCGACCAAACACCACCTTCAATCAACAGATTCGGTAGAAGAAAACCCTATTTCTGAATCATCAATTCTAGGGCTTGATCATACATTCACGTATGATATCTAACGCCCCTGGTTCTGATTCTCTGCTTCTCGAAATCCTCTCTAGAATGCCATTGAAATCAATTTTTAGGTTCAAATGTGTTTGCAAACACTGGCAAACCCTAATTTCTCACCCTTTATTTACCCGATTCTTTTTGTCACGTGTGTTAACCACCAACGCAGGATCATCGTCTTCAAAAATCAGAATCGTGTATAAGTACATTTACGAATCGAAATTTGAAGATGTTGTTGACAGATTTCGTCACGAAAGTTACAGTTTATCAGAATTTTCTGTCCCTTTTCTGCCTAGAGAACAACAGCATTCTTTCAAGTTTAAAGTTGTAGCTGTGAGTAATGGTTTGATTCTGTGTTGTTCATTGGGGCCTCTGGTTTACTATGTGTGTGATCCTGTGAGTAGACAGTGGGTTACTGTTGTTGGAACAGGTAGATTCTTAGATGCCCAAAGGTTCATTGGGGAAGGCTTTGTTAGTAGGGTTAATGAAGATAATGTTGTTACCAGTTATACAGTAATGAGAGTAGAATTGATTGATCCACCCACAAACTATCTCGGTTTAGACATTTTTTCATCCGATGACGGGAAATGGGTTCATCGTGAGGTGCCTTGTGATAATTCTATCGCGCTAATCAAGCGTGGTGTAGGTCCTATAAGCTTTAATGGAATTCTTCATTGGTTTGTTCATGATCATGGTATGATTGCTTTTGATGTCTATAAAGATCCCAAATCTTGTCGATTTATCCGATTTCCAGATGATATAGATGTCCAAAGTGAGTATGCATATGATGGGCTTTATCGATTATGTGATGGGTGTCAAGGAAAGCTTCGATTTTTCCAAGTGGCACCTGATGCTTCTTCATTTTACTGTTTTAGTATGTGGGATTTGAAAGATTATGAGAAAGGAGAATGGTGTTCTGAGTTTAAGGTGACCCGTCGTGATCTCTCATCTTCTGATCCTGTATTGAGTAGTTGGTTAACTAGAGCTACTTTTCGTCCACTATGTTTCCACCCGTTGGATCTAGATATTGTATATCTGAGGTGCGTGGATCTTGCGTGTGTGGTGTCATATAGCATTCAGAACAGAAGGCTAGATGTTGTTTGTGAACCGACTAACGTCATTGAAGACTTGTCTTGGCGTGTGGTGGTGCCATTTGTGATCCGAATGTGGCCAACGCAAGTTCCTGTTCCATCTGTTCGAAAGAGGGCATCCAAAACGGTTTCGAAGTCAGAAGATGCAAGTCCTAGACCCGTGTCCAACGGGTGAGTTTTTTTTTTTTTTTTACTTCTTGTTGTTTGGTGTTGTTCTTAACCCTTATAAAGGGTTGCATCTGCATCTTTTATTCTTACTAAAAAGCGTATAAATTTACAGTGTTCTCTTTGCTAGTATTCTGTTTTCATCATACCAGTAGGATCTTTATTAATCTTTATAATACTTGTTTGGTGTCTGGTATGTGAGTTTGGGAATCAAGGATTGTATTGACTTTGAATAATGTTTGTTTGTCACGGTGGCATTGATTCATTGCTCACAACCTGTTTTCTGCTAACTAAACTATACACTGCTGCAATGAAATACACAAGCAGTGAAGATGGTATATGAACGAACCACATCCCCTGCAAAACCTAATGTAGAGTAGTCTAATTCCTGGGTTCTCATCAAGGACAAAAACCAGTCGAGCCAAGCTTGAGCGCATCTGTATCATTGTTTAATTTAAGAGAGCTCGAGCTCAAGAGCTTTTAAAGCTTGACATTGGTTTGTTTATCGTTTTTAAAGCTCGAGCTCGACCCGGGTTTGTCTCCTTTATCATTTTATTTAGTATCTAATTATTTTATATAATTATAAACAGACTTTTACACCATGGTTTAAATAAGACCTCTAAAACTATATTTTTATGAATCATTTTCACTAATAACGGTTAGAGCATTTACATATCATTTATCATGTCAATTCATATAATTACATTAAAAATAATTATTTTTTCTTTTCATTTCCAATTAAGTAATACTTTTTATCTTTACTTTTTTCCTCTTGTCCACTCATAATTAGTTCAAAATATATTAAAAAAATTATAGGTGTTTAAGCAGTGTTTTCTAAAAAATTTATATGTAAATTGTGATTGTTAAACATACTTTTATTTAATCTTAATTTGTTGTTAAGATTTATGTTTGCACATGTCAAGTTTCGATCTAAATTGGTACAATTTATAACGATTCTTCGTCTATCATTTGGTTAGTAAAAATTAAACCTTATTTGATCGAGATTCAAAATTAACTTTGACATTTGTTTTGAGCTTAATCGTATACATCACTCTAGAGTCTAGAGTCTAGATTCCTTTCCTGGATAAAATGATGTGAAAAAAGCAAGCTTAAGCTAAAAATAATTGATAAAATTATGTGAAAATAATTGATAAAATGATGTGAAAAGCAAGCTTCTAAGCTAAAAATTATTCAAAACTATTTAATAGTTAAAGTTTATCAACAGTTATTTAACAAACAATTTATAAAACTTTTTATATATTTACCAATTACCAATAGTAAAGTGTATGATATATAACAGCAACTAGCGTTCGAGTTTAATTGATTTTGTAGAAGTCTGGAAGGTTAATTAAGATTATGAAAAACAATAAATCAAACCATTGGGATCAATGCGTCAGACGGACCTACTGGTTTGAACAATTTAATTTTAGCAGTTTAAAACATTTTATGTTATCATTTTTCTTTAAACTAGATTTTAGACGGCTAAGTGAATAATTCATTTTTATTTTTACCTACGTGTTCTTTAATTTAAAATTTTTTTATCGTCAACTGAATTGTTTGATCATATATTTTATAAGTCTACATATAAAAAATGATTTTATAGACAAAAAGGACCCGAAGAAAACTTCAATCATATATTTACATATTCAAAAATCTAATATTTGTTATGATTTGTTGAAACATATGATATTTTTTATCATATTATTGTAGCCAAAAGTATTCAAAAAATTTATTTCGTTACATTCTCATTTTATATATTAATTAAATTCAGTTTATAAAAACTGGTTCAATATATAATGATATGTTGGTCTTATTTCTATAAAATTTTATTACTATCAAATACGAGAGATATTTTATAATTATCTTTTAGTTCTAATTATTTAATTCAATATTTTTATTGAATCCGTGTAATACATGAGTATTTAACCTAGTAATATATATACAATTAATAATTAAACAACCCGTTTACATGACTGTTTTCGTGTTTTAAACCGAACAAATCCTTAACCCGTCAACTATAAAAACCAAATTGATACATGCCCACGAGCTTTCAACAAACGTAGTAGCTGTTATAAACATTGTCATATAAAACGTAAAAACTGAATCAGGACGATTCATGTGAGTGACTTCAAACAAGACAACAAGCCCCATGGATAACGCTTGATACATGCCCACGCGTTCAGTTGAGTGATCCACTACACCGTCCGACCCGACCCGTTTTCTCAAATGGATAGAACCTCTAAACGCTGTCGTATTGCTCTTCATGAAACCTATATATAAGCCCCAACGAGCTTTCAATTTCGATCATCGTCCCCACTTTGTCAACTTATTTCAACCATCAAAAAATATAAAATTACAGTAAAAGAATGGATCGCATTATGATCAGAAATTGCAATTTTGCTGTTAATTTGGTGTGTTTTGTGTTGATCATCTTTGGTGGGTCGGTGCACGGTCGTCGACTGTTGTCTCCGGCTAGACCGGAGCCTGATGATGCCGCACCGTTTGCTCGATGGTTGGTTTCCCAGAGTTCGTGGGGGTTTTTGAGGTCAATTTCTACTTCTGGAAGCTTATTCTTATTGTTCAATTTGTATGCACCGTAATCTATGTTGTGTTGTATACTTGTATGTGCAATGTGATTGGTGATAAGGTGTGTGGGAATTTAGGCTTTTTGGCTCATTTGATGTCTAGGGACTAGGATTTTGCTGATTAAGAAGATAAAATGAGATTGGGTTTATTATTTACGTTGAAGTAATGGTAAGGATGCGGTGTCACATGATGTGATTTGGGTTGTGAAAACAATCTTATTTAGAAACGTGGGAGCCCTCATGTTTATATGATATTTGAATTTTGTTGATTATGAAATAAAAACTGTGATATTAGGGTTGTTGTAGAAGAATGACCTATTAACAGTTGTATATGAAGATTTTGGTTTCTGCTATCAAATTTCTTTTATTATATATATCATTTTTATATGAAGAATATAACTTATTTAGTTACCACCATCTTGCAGTACCATTGCAAATGACTTGGGTGGAGCGCCTTTCGGGTATGTCGTTTTTTAGGTTTTGAGAGAAAATTAATGGAATGGCCATTTTGACTACACATTTTACTTCAATAGTCATTTGATCAAACTTGTATAAACATATTGACGTATTTTGAACAGTTTACGTTATTTTGGATTAAGAAAATGATTATGGTACTTTTGTCTCAAAAAGCACGACTATTATTGTGTCATATATGCATTGGCTGAGGTGCCATGTCCTTGTTTTATGCTTTAAAATTTTTAAAAATATTCATTTGCGGCGCCTCATGTTGTCACGTGAACGGGCGGTGTCGCATAGTTATTTAGTTAAGATTTATGTGTTCGTATATAAAATTTTAAATTTGGTCAGGGCTTATGCTTTTAAAGTTGATCAAAATTGTCAGTCAAGTGATTTTCCCTTTTTTTAAAATTTTAAACACACAGGTATTAATATTTCAATATGAAAATCAATTGTATGCTTAATTTAATATATTGGTGCAGTAATGTAGTTTCATTTGGTGATGGTCTACCCAACCAAGGTAACGGTGTTCCATATTTCTATTTAACAACTATGGATCCAACCGCACGTTATGCATTGAAAGATCATAGATCTTCCTTCACAATAAGCGAATACCCGCTTGGATCTTGTGGCAAGTCTGATCCTGAAAGCCCGATTTGTGCTAAAATTACATTCACTGGAAAGGTATGTTGTTTGATCACTTAATTACATATTACTTCAGGACACAATTTTTGTCATAGTTTCATTTAGGGTAGCGAAACAACTCGTTACAATTGTTGTAGCGATATCAAGTTTTTGAAGAAAAAAGAATCAGTGTGACGATTACTTTTTTTAGTTATTGAGTTTGAGATAGAGGGGATTAACTCACTTATTTATAGAGTGCAAACGAGCTGTGTTTCTCGTTAGTTATTTGAGATAACCTCGTTAATATCTTTAATGCGGCCGAGCTTGAAGGGGCTTAAGCCTAGTATAAACTTTAGTCGAGCTCGTTTGATCTTATATATTACGATGTGGATCACGAGCCTTAACAAGTATATAATTACACAAAATATAATAATATTCATGCAATATCTTCTTATTATAATAAAAGAGTATCTAGGGGGACATGTGGCAGCACCATATTGATTCTCACCAAAATTTTCCCGCTTCTCTCTCCTATTAAATAATTACCTTTATTACTAATAATATTATTTAACTTTTTTTAGATTAAAAATAATTTTTTTTTCATAATTTAAGAAATAGATCTTTTAATTAATGTTACTCCTAAAAAAAGTTTTTATAAAGTAAGATGTTTTCTAATACATCAAACTTTTTAAAAAATATAAAATATTTTAAATTGAGGTTAAATTTTTTATAAACAAAAAATAACTAAAATGACAAGTTATAATAAGCAAATTTTTAGAAATGACATTGTTTAATATGGTCTTTTTTGAAACAAAATATTTAATTTTTTTTGAAAAAAAGTTTTAAAAAGTTGATATTATTATTTTATTACTTATAGTCCTTACTCATACGTAATTTCAATCATATATTATCTTAAAATATTATTTTACAATTAATAATCATTTATTATATTTAATATTTAATTTATTCAACCCGTGTAATACACGGGTTAATAAAGCTAGTAATATATAATTACGTATTGTTATGTACTATTATGGCTACAAATATATTAAAATGTATCTATACACATAAATTAAAGATAGTTTAAATAGTAAGTAGATAATAAAGTAGCGGACCCAATTAGAGGTTGAGCAGTTGGGCTTAAGAAAGTCGAGCTCAAGCTTAATTTAGTATGGCCTTGACTTGTTTACACAACCCTAAACAAGTCTTCCCATATTCACAGGTAAGATTTTGAGAGAAAATAATAAAAAAGAAGTTCTTTCCAGTTTACTTTCATTTTTAAACATACTAAAAAAAAGAAAAACTCAATAATACAATTGTAAAATTTGAACAATAAACTTAGGTTTTGCAGCAGGTATACATATCTTTACTATATAGTCAATATGAAGTTGCTAACCAAATTTGTGTATTTTGTTATAGTTGAACGAGTTAGATGCAACATCTGAGGAGGCTGCAATTGCAAGAAATTATTTGTTTGCCAAACACAATGAAATGAAACGTAATACGTATATGAATATTTTATTTACCATTTATTTTTTTATTTGAATGTTTATATCAACGCTATTTGATCCTTGTGATGTTTTTTGATAGACTGGCCAAAGGATCATAGTTTCCAGGTCTTCAAACTGAATATCGAAGAAATATTCATGATCAATTTCTTTGGCGGCCCGAAACCTCTAACAGTTGATCAATATCTCCGCACTAGAAAGTAAATTGTGATCATGATCATAAGAATACATCGAAACCATAATGAGTTTATATAAAGTTTTATGAATTGTAAGTTAGTTGTAAAATATGATATATAATAAACTTCTAATTCTGTATTGAATAACCAATGTTCGTGGTCTTGAAAGTTAGAACACATATACAAACACATACTCTTTCCTTCGTATACAGGAGTGAACTAATAAGTTTAGTAAATAGTGAGCATGATCAATCCTTAAATCTAATAGCCTGTCACCCATGAGTTTTGACTCAAGAATCTGTAAAATTTATTGTGTAATATAATGACTCAAACGTCAAAAGCTTGTATGCCAAGGCTTGTTGTTTAAAAGCAATAATCACCTCATCGATTGATAAATGTATGGTGGTTGTTGTTGGTGATTGATTACTTTTGCTTTCCATTTCCATTTATAAAGTTCTTGCTCAATTGGCATCATAAGGAACAATGGCAGAGCATTGGTGTTTATGTAAGTTCTTAAGAATTTTAAGTATAACACATCTTTAGGGTTGGCCCTGTCTAACAAAGCAAAAAAGAAAATGAAAAAAAAAAAAAAAACTAATAACTTTTTAGAGGCCACCGATAAGCTAACTTTTACGACTGATGAGCCCACACTTGCTACTACCACGTCATCTTTGGCTCATACTAAGAAAACACCATCTTTTGAATGTGCGTCCTCAACCCATACTAAGAAAACAACTACCAAACGTGCCTCAAAATATGCCTTGAAAGAAACACTCGTACCATGATTTTACCCTCGCTATATTTTCCAACAGCTTTAGATTACTAGAAATTATTTTCTCAATCTTGACCGGATCTACCATCTGTTTTTGATAACATAAAATCATGGTATGGATATAATAAATCAGAGACAGATGAAACTTCAAAGACATTAACTTTTTACTCGTTTACTTATGAACAGTTTGGTTTAAGTTATCCCGTTATCCAACCGAACCGACTTGTCTATTTTGCCAAGCTTACGAGTCGATGCTTCCATAGATCCTTATCAAATTGTTTTCACAGTTCAACTATTTCATGCGAATATCAAGAATTATTATCGATCATTCTTTTATAAATTATTTTTTTATTGTAAAGAAAAACGTCTAGTAGTTGGATGACATCACTTGTAGTGTTTTTTTATTAGAAAATGATTTATAATTTTTAATAGAGTTGTTTCATAGACAACATGACACCTTTAGTATCATCTGTAACTCTTATTTAACAAATTTGTTTGTTTTTTTTTTAGTAGAGTTGCATAAATATAAAAGAAAAAGCCCACAAAAGAATTAAAATATTTTTTTCCTATTTTGTATGGGTAATTGTAGTTAAGGGGTTAACCGTGTAGATGTAAATGAATTGAACAGGAGGTGTTGAAATAAAGTGTGAATTTAAATATTTGCAGTTGCAATGTTAGGTGAAAATAGGAGGTAAAAAAATACACTAAAAAGTGTAACGAACGTTAAGCGAATCATTCGGGAACTTTATATTGGTTCGATTAATGAATTAAAGAACATGAACATAAAAATTGGTTCAATAATTAAATAAATGAACGTGCGGTAATAAGTTTTTGAACGATTAGTAATATGTTCATTTATGCTTAAATTTACATTTATTTAATGTGATTACAACTAATGTTATAAAAATTGTTGAATTTTATTTGTTCAAACATTATATGTTCGTTTGTTTTCATTTACGTTTGTTTGTGTTCGTTTAAACTAATTAACATAAATGAACATGTTCATATGCTTAATAAACAAACAAATAAGAACTTTCGTTCGGTTATCTGTTTGTGAACTGTAAGTGAACAATTTTAAGCGTAATAAATGGACATTAATAATACTTAGGGGCTGTTTGGTAATATCTGAATGATTAAATGCTGAACCAATAAGAGGTCTGAACCATTAAGTGTTGAACCATTAAGAGGTTTGAACCATTAAGAGCTAGTATATCGCGTAACTATTCAAAGGCAAATGTCTGACCAATTCAGATAAGAGGCCTTAACCATTCAGCATTAGACCTCTTAACCATTCAGCATTAGTATAACGCTTAACCATTCAGAGGCAAATGTGTGAACCATTCAGACATTTGCTCACGAAACAAACAGTCTAAACCATTAAGTGCTGAACCATTCAGACATCTGAACCATTAAAAGGCTGCCAAACAGCCCCTTAGTTGGGTTAGGTTTGGCTTTTTTATTGGGTTCCAATATAAAGACACTCCATGTTTAAATCAATACCTCGCCACCCTATGTGTCGTATGGCATTATACGACGCATAAAGGGCGAAAACACATTTCCTGTCATTCTCTGACATTTACATCACGTAGCAGCTGAACCTATACATGGCATATGACACTATATGTCACGTATAAATGTCAGTCGTCCTACCCACGCCAGCAATACGTGTTGAAACTATACGTTGCGTATAACATCATACACCACGTAACTCTTCTGAGTGACACATTTGACAAGACCCAGTTTTGTCGTTTGAAAATACTATACGTTGCGTATTACGCTACATGACAAGTATATGAGTTTTGAATCAGACTGATTTGACTAGAAACGTCGGATATTAATTATCGGGATCTGTACATTGCGTATAGATGAATGTCGATTCATCATGAGTATCCTTGTTATTTTTTCCCAAAAAGGAAGACGTAGTGAGCGTTTGGGATTGCTTATTTTGAATCAAATTTTAACTTATTAACTTTTGAGTATCCTTGTTATTTTTTCCCAAAAAGGAAGACGTAGTGAGCGTTTGGGATTGCTTATTTTGAAAAAAAAAAATATTTGGTAAACTCAAAAATACGTTTCAAATTGACTTTTCATACAGAATAAAAAGTAAGTTTTGAAAAGTAAAAAAGAAATTACTTATTAAATTTTAAAAATTATTTTTAATCTAATTTCCTATTATACCCTTTTACTAACATTTATTAACTACTCTTATTTTAAAAGTACGTATCATTTGTTCATTTTACGACATTTTAGTTTATAATATAATTTAAATATTTAATTAAAACTCATTTTAAAAATTTATAAATTAATAAATTTTTTCTATCAAAAGTGTTTTCTAACCGAAATAAGCCATCTAAAAAAAGGCCCGTAATCAATAATCAAAGATATGGTTGCCATACCTTCTTCATGTCCAACCCGATAAACCTGCAACTGTTCTTCGTTACCACCTTCAATCTTCAAAACACCGAGTTTACATGTACGATTTCGCTCCAAATCGAGTCATCCAACCGCCAAAGGACTTAAAATCTCAACGAAGAACACAGTAAACTGTTCTTAATCGAGCGATTTGTAGGGAAACTTGAAGAACAATCGATAAAAATCCAACTACAAACGAACAATTCGATCATCGTTTAGCTAATAGTCCACAATTCCCCCAAATGTTGCTTCAACAACCCTCACCATCTCCTAAAACCCTAACAAAACCCTTGTTTTCTCACTCCAATCTTCCCAAAAACCTTCGTCCACAAATCCCTCACCACATTCGCCGCACTTCGTTTCTCCTCCGTGCCTCTGCCTCCTCCTCCGCTTCCGCCGACACCCGAAGCCTACCTCAATCAGCAATTCGAAGAATCGCCGATAAGCTTCGTAGCTTAGGTTACGTTGAAGACACTATCGATAACCAACAACCTTCACAACCACAAAAAACCCTAACTCACTCTCCTGGTGAGATATTTGTTCCTTTGCCTAATCGTTTACCAAAGCACCGGGTCGGGCACACGCTTGACCCGAGCTGGAGTACGCCTGAAAATCCTGTTCCGGAGCCTGGTTCCGGTAGTGCTATAACGAGGTATCATGAGCTCCGGCGGGAGGTGTGGAAAGAGAAGAAAGAAGAAAAGCTTAAGAGGAAAATTGAAGGAAATACGGAGGGTGAGAAGGTGCCGACAATGGCGGAATTGAAGCTGGCACCAGTGGAGTTAAGGAGGCTGAGAAGCTTGGGGATTGCGATCAAGACGAAGCTTAAGATCGGGAAGGCTGGAATTACTGAGGGGATTGTTAATGGGATCCATGAGAGGTGGAGGAGGACCGAGCTCGTAAAGATTGTCTGTGAGGATCTGTGTAGATTGAACATGAAGAGAACCCATGATTTACTAGAGGTTAGATGAGCGATATGTGTTATTTTCAGTAGCTTAGCATTAGTGTTTATAAAGGACTGCTAGCATACTTCTATGCATGAAAATGTACATCCTTCTTATAATCGTTGTAACGGTGTTAAGGAGGGTGTTTGGATGTGCTTTGAAACTGACTAAAACTAGTTCCTAACTGTTTCAAAGTTAGAAGCTGGAAGATTTATGTATTTGACAGTTGGAGGATGTTTAGGTGTGTGATTATATTGATAATCAGCTTAAGAGTGTTTGCCAAAAACTAATATTATTTTGAATATCTGAATTTTTCATGATGAAATGATGAATAAGATCATATTTGAAGAAATAGTTCAAATTCAGTTAATCAGTGGCTGTGGGCCGCCTGTGGCAACATGCTATTGACATAAATCTTAAATTATCTATCCATCCCCAACTTCAATCACATAATTTATATAATTATCTGATTTTATTTGTTCGCTGCAATAAGCACTTTGCAAATGCATGTAACACACAACTTAAAGTTAAACACAAACTCCATTTTTATGATGTGTCATAGCATGTGCAATTAGTCAATTACAAGAGAAGTCAGGTTTGACTTGTATTAACTTTTCACTTGTGAATCAATATGTTTGACTTATATTTTTGTTTGTAACATGTTTCACAGAGGAAAACCGGGGGTCTGGTTATTTGGAGAGCTGGAAGTATTATAATATTGTACAGAGGCGCTGATTACAAGTATCCTTATTTCTTTATTAATAAAGAAAAACCAAATGACGTACCTGTTGATGACCCAATGCGAATGAGTTCGTCTGTGGACTCTGAAGAGGGTGGTGGTGAAGAAAGGTACTCAATTGGCTCAAAAACAACTCAACCACCTTTGATTCAAGGTGTGGGTTCTCGAACCAGGGTCCGGTTTCAGCTGCCAGGAGAGGCCCAACTCGCAGTAGAAGCTGACCGGCTTTTGGATGGACTGGGTCCACGGTTCACTGATTGGTATGGGTATGAACCGTTACCAGTTGATGCTGACCTTTTACCAGCAATTGTTCCTGGATACAGAAAGCCATTTAGGCTCCTTCCTTTTGGAGTTAAACCAAAATTAACAAACGATGAAATGACAATTCTAAGAAGACTTGGGAGACCTTTACCGTGCCATTTCGCTTTAGGTTAGTGACTCCTGAACTATAATTTGTTATAGTTAGTTACAGATCGGCAATTTTAACTCATTTATATGGAATGGGTCAATCTGGGTTAAAGGCGGCAGAGCATGTACTTTCTGAACACGTCAAATAACAGTTTTATTGAAGCATTGGTGTGTTATATATTACTATAAAAAAACTATATAGTACAATAATAATCTATTTTCTTGATATATTGTTTTTGAGGTTGATGGCAGTAAAAATACACTTCAGGTGACTTACGGCCTGTTTGACTTGTTTTACCTATTTAACCCGTTTAATTTTTTGCTGATTTTATCATTCGACTCAACTGACCCCTTCATAAATAGCTGGGTCAAATTTCCCACTTCTAATCTCAGCTATATTTTGTTGTGACAGTCTGACAGATCAAATGGGTAAAACTTAAAAACTAGCTAACTGTAAATTCAAAAGTTGTCATAATCAAACAACTCTTAAATTGTTTAATTGGGGAACATTATCATTTTCTTAAATAAAGGTTTTTTTTTTTTTTTTTTTTTGGTGTGTGTGTGTGTGTAATCACACTTAGTATATTATTACTGGGGGGGTCAACCCAGCCCAAATCATTCTGACCTGTTGTCAAACCTGATCAGCCCATTTTGCCACAGGTATCATCTGCCAGTATCATTTTTCAGTTCTTTTGACTTTTTCTTGTATCAGGTAGAAATAGGAAACTTCAAGGTTTGGCTGCAGCCATATTAAAGCTTTGGGAGAAATGTGAGATTGCAAAGATTGCTGTTAAAAGAGGAGTCCAGAATACCAACAGTGATCTGATGGCTGAAGAATTAAAGGTCAGTGTTCAAGTTAAGTTATTTTTAAGGGTTAAGTTACATGTTGCAATACTAACTTAATTAAGTGAAAACTGGGTCTATCAGTTATATTTAGTACTAACAAGTCAAATGAGTAAGATTAAGAAAAGCCAAAAAGAAGCGAGTCAATGGATTTTCAACTCACCCTGGCCTTAACCGACTCAAGTTTGTACAACCTCCTAAATTGTTTTATCCAAAAAGTTAGACCTTTATGCAATCATATTTAGTATATTAATTACTTATGCGAACAAAAGAGCAAAAAACTGCCGTCTGTTTTAATGCTGCCAAAGATCTTATCAGCTTTGACCTGTTATCCAACTCGCCAAGCCTCTGGTTTTCCACCTACAGGGGAAGTCCTCACTCTTAAGATCTTTGAGCAGTTTAAATAAGCTGGATTCTCTTGTACAGGTTAAAGTCAAACCTGTTTTCATTATTTTATATTCCTTATTTCTTTATTTTAAATTTATTGGATTCTTTTATAAATTACGAAGAAAATTGCTTAGTACGGAACTCTTGGAATCCATTTTATCTTCCTCATACTACACATTAGAATACTGTAACTCATAACTTTTTTCCTAATAATTCTTTTATGCCTTACAAAAAGTAATCATTTCAGTGGTTAACGGGAGGAACACTACTTACACGGGATAAGGAATATATTGTTCTATATAGAGGCAAAGATTTCTTGCCAGCTACAGTTTCTTCTGCAATAGAACAGAGAAGGGACCGTGGAGTTGATGGACCTGAAAGAAAAAAGAGCACCAGCTCATCAGATCTGCGTGAAAATAGAGATAAGGAAATTGAGAATCCCTCTGCCGCTGAAATTGGTGGATATAGAGACCAGAAACTGGAAATTGCCATTGAGCAAAGGAAACAAAGGTCCCGTGAAGCAGCTATTAAGAAAACTAGTTCCAAATTGTCTCAGGTAAGCATTTAGATCAAATTGTACATTTACTTTGTTTTCTGATATTTACTGTGTAGTTCGTAGAGGTGGGAAGTTTTACCCAATTATCAAGAAATGGGTTGATTTAGGTCATATTTTATCTCTACTGGATCGGATATGTTGAATGGATTGAAAGTTGTTCAAAATGTATTCAAATGCCTACAATCTCCTAATTATCTTTATCGGCAAAAAAATTTATATTCTGACAGTGTGGCTTTTGTAATCATATTAGTTATTTATAAAACTAAAAGAAAGGACTAAAGAGTGTTGGCCGGTAAACCTGACCGGACCTCTTTGATCTGTAAAATACCCATTTGGATCTGTTATCTAATCCATCAATTTTGTCATCATATGATATATTTCAAGTTGACAATGATAGGCATTGGCAAGCAAAGAAAGGGCAGAGAAGCTTCTAGAAGAGCTAGAGAGGGAAGATACCAAGCTACAACTTGAAGCAGATAAAGAAGGTATCACTGAAGAGGAACGGTACATGCTGAGAAAAGTTGGCTTGAAAATGAGGCCTTTTTTACTCTTAGGTGAGTCTCAATCTTTTTTTTTTTTTATAACACAACACTTGAAACCTAAGACTGGAGGTGACAACTATACCTGTAAACGGGCTGGTTGCAGTTTGTTTCATATCTCAAACGGGTCATGGGTCAAATAAAAATGGCTTAAAAGGGAACAAGTCAAATGGGAACCTTTCTCCTGTTGAGTGAGTCTGATTTCCTATTTTATGGCACAACACTTTAATCCCAAGACTAGAGGTGGCAATTAAGGCCCATTCACTGCAAACGTGTAGATTTGGGTTGTGTTTGATCTCGAATGGGTCATGGGTCAATTCAAAACAATTAGCTTAATGGGGAACAAGTCAAATGGGCCGAACATGTCAAATAGGGTGAAAAGTTTCCCGGCGTCTATTTTCAACACATACAACCTCCTATATCTTTTTTATGCATAGATTTCAACTATGATTATCATTAGATGGTTTTCTAACTCAGATTAACACATTAGTTGTTAATAATTAGAAAAATGGACATAAAAAGAGGTTACAGATCACATTTTTACCCCTACTAAAAGGTGCGGCTCCAAATCAACCCGAATGAATTACCCAATCTGCCCATCCAGCCATGTCTAACTAAGACCTCTTAATCTCTTATCTGACTTCTCATTTTCAGGAAGACGTGGAGTTTTTGATGGAACTGTTGAAAATATGCATCTTCACTGGAAATACAGGGAACTTGTAAAGATATTATGTGGTGAAACAAGCATTGATGAGGTTCATGCAATAGCTAGAACGTTAGAATCAGAAAGTGGTGGAATATTAGTGGCGGTAGAACGTATGCGTAAAGGTCATGCCATTATTGTTTATCGTGGTAAAAACTACAAAAGACCTGCAAACTTGAGGCCACAAACGCTCCTTAATAAAAGAGAAGCATTAAAACGCTCCATTGAAGCCCAGCGTCGAGAGGCAAGTAAATAGTGTATGTTATATATAATCGCAAAAGGTCATGTTTAAGTTTACGTATGTATTAACACAAAAGAAAGCACACGAAGTTGATATTACGCCTAATTAGTGAAACACTTATCTAATATAGAGAGCAGTTGACAAATATTCCCGGTTTCTTGTGATTTTACATTAAAATGAAAGAAAATAAAAAGGAAAAAATCTTGAGATCTGGGAGGAATGCCAATTTGGGGCCCCAAAATGGAATTTGATTGCATACTAATTTTATCTGGTTTTGTTAATTTCTTGTTACCTTTATGATGCAGTCTTTGAAACTTCATGTATTGAAGCTTGGAAAAAATGTTGAAGAATTAAAGCTTAAGTTGGTGAGTGTTCTGATGTGATCATCAGTTGTTATGGTTGACACTGATCTGCTTGTACTTGCATATTTAACAAAATATCACTCAATCTGTCTTGAACCAGGCCAGAAGTGGGGAAAAAAATGTACACGGTGAAAAAGATCAGAATATTCAGTTGGTTAGTGTCCATTACTTCCTGCAGTTTTTTGTAAAAAATTTAAGGATGGCATTATGATTAGTGCTTTTTGGGTAATGTTGTTATTTACAGGAACAGGAGGTTACAAGCTCATCAGCTGAATATATGGAACCCGACTCTGATCTTGAAGTTTATACATCAAATCCTACAGATCAGGATAATGGGCAGGTGAGGAGTATTCACTTGTGTTGGAAATTTATTAGAGGTTACAAATTGGGTGGGGCGGGCAGATTAGCTAACGTGTCTGGACCCACAGACATTTTTTGTCTTTTCTTTTTTATATGGTAAATGCATTAATATGATTAGAAAATCTATGTTATTACAATGATATTCTATTATAATTAATAACAAGATTTAGGAGGTTGTTAGCATAAGAAAAATAATACCCTTTGGGGGTGACTTTCACCTAGTTTGAACATTAGACATAAACCATAACAAAATCCACCCATTCGATAGTAAATGGGGCATAATTGTCTACTCCAGAACTCATTTATTTAAAGTGGTAATGATTCAGTGCTTTCATCAATGTAAGTTGAAATTCCTCTTTGTTGCAGATCTGTTTATATTATATAGCAACTGATAAAGGTAGTTATGTTAACCCATTTATATAAAAGATAGGACAATTTGGGTTATATTGTATTAATAACAGGATAATACTATATAATATATCTAAAAAAGATATGTGTCAAACAGTTAAAGGTCTCTTAAGCATTTACAACCTCTTAAATTGCTTTATTAACAAAGTTTTATCATAAAAGAAGAGGCAGAAATTGTAGGCATATCAATCTGACCTGACCCTTTTTGACCCCCTCTAAGAATGTATACTTTGTGTAACAATTCGATAGAATATATTAATATAAACTTTCCTGTCATTTAATATTATTACTTATTTGCAACGTTCAAGGCAAGAGAGCTTCAGGAAGGTGCTTTAGATTTGTCAAATAACAATGATAGCGTAATATCATCTCAAGTAAATCCAACCAATGAAAGTGAGTTCACAGAAGCTAATTCAAATGCTTCAATCTTATTGATGGAAGGAACAAATGAAAGTGAGAAATATAAGACACAAAGCACTTCAAATTCTTCGAATGCTTTCAAGGTATATGAATTGCTTATCAATTTCAATAAAGGGTGTGTTTGGATGTGTGTTTTCTAAGCAATTATCTGATTATTCCAACTTCAAGTAGTAATTATTAGTCACTAACGTTTAGGTAATCTACTTCTGCTTATGATCATGTGGGGTCAAATAATCAGTTAATAGCTGCAACAAAAGTTATCATCAAATGGTAGACTTAAATATATTGTATACCTTTATTTTCATTTACTACATTCCTTATATTATCATTATTTGCCAAAAACTCAACATAATAGTGATATCTTCAATTTCAAGCAGCCTAAATACATCCAAACCATCTCTTACACTATGTTTCGTTATAATCGGTTATCTATGACGGATTATCTAACATCTGAATACCTCTTTTATTAATATCATTTGTTTTTGATGAATCAAATCTATTTCAGCTAGAAGAATCACCAAGCACTGAGCTTTGTGTCTCTGTTGTGAGGAGTGAGGTGCCATTTGCACCAGTTAATGAACCTCAACTCAACGGGTCAAACAGGAAACCACACAGATCCATTGTTCTTTCCAATAAAGAGAGGTTGCTTTTGAGGAAACAGGCCCTGAAGATGAAAAAACGTCCTGTTCTGGCTGTTGGTAAGCTACACATGTGCTAACAGCAGATATGAAAAAAATAGGGTAAAGTTTTAATATCAGTCAGGTCGGGTTGACAAATCATATCCTTTCGAATCTTTATAAGTAGTGTATTAATGCTAAACTAAACTAAACTAAACATGTGTAGTAAAATCTCACTCAACGAGTAGGGTCTGTGAAGGGTGGGATGAGGACAGACCTTACCTTTGTCTTGTGGGATATAAGTAGTGTATTAAATATGATTTGACATATGTAGTTATGTACTACTAGAATAATGACTAAATTTTTTGTGAATATCGATTTAAGGATTTTAAAACACACTGTGACTTATGTTCGATGGCTGGTTAAGGATACCTTTTTAAGTTGTACCTATTTGACCCTTTGGAGATAATTTACATCCCAAATCAACCAAGTTTTTAGGTAAACTGGTCAAAAACTGCCACCTCTGGCTGGCAATGTCAACCTACTTTAAAAGGGGTTGATTTGGGTTAACTTTTCTCTGACAAGTCATACGGGTGAAGTTTTAGAACTTACTCAAAATGAAAAGAATTGGTTTAAATATGATTATAAAAACTATACTAACAAAATACTATTGGCTTTGGTTGAATAAATTAATTTGAAGGTTGAAAATACTGTAGTCTTTCAACACATCTGTCTAGAAACTTTATTTGGTTGAATAAATTAACTTGCATGGTTGATCCACAGTTTATCAAACCAACCAAATTCTGCATACTTTATTTTGGTTGTTTTTTTAGCTTTTCAAGAAATTCTAAACCATTCTACCGAGAATCCACCTCTTAGAAGCACCAAAGTTAGCCACTTTTTTGAAAAGTTTTTTTTAAAAAAAAACATTCTGGGTGTGGTTTAAGATGAAACTTGCGCAAAATCCGCAAATCGTTAAAACTAATATGTATTATTGCATTTTCAAGACATGAACACATGTTGGAAGACCTCTTTCTTTCTAACCATTTGTGTTTTATGCCGCCATTCTATAACAAATCACAAAATTGTTCTAACAAAGTTCAGTTTTTACACTCTTTTGGTTTTATAGAAGTTGTAGTGACCATTTTTGACTTTGCATCTTTTATTTTGTCTTTAAACGATTTCTTCATCAAATCATTCTTTTATAAATTTGAATTATTTTATAAAACTTTAGCTTACTTTACAAAATATGTGCTTATAAGATTTATAATATTCTAGTAGTTTTAAGTGATCATAATTCATAAGTTTAAATAAAAACACTGTCACTTATCCTTAAGTTGAACTGGCTTTCTTGGTCTGCTTTTTATATAACCATGCTAATACCACTATCATATTGCAGGAAGAAGCAATATCGTTAGTGGGGTGGCTAAAACAATTAACACTCATTTCCAGAAATACCCCCTTGCTATTGTAAATATTAAAGGAAGAGCCAAAGGGACTTCAGCACAAGAAGTGGTTTCAAAGTTAGAGGTTTGCACCACAACTTCACAACGGTATCATATAAACTAGTAGCCGACACATTAATGCCTAAAGTTGAACCTATTATGTTACTTGCAGGAAGCAACGGGTGCAATTCTGGTCTCCCAAGAACCAAATAAAGTCATCCTGTACAGGGGTTGGGGGGCTACCACTACACATAATTCTAACCAGACTAATGAGAAAGAGAAACCAAATGACCATCAAGATATCATTAAGCCAATCATCTCTCCAGAACTCATTTCAGCAATCAGGATTGAATGTGGATTGCAGGATTACAAAGTCGAAGAAAAAGAAGTAGCTTCTGAGGCTAAGAACGGTATTTGTTGATCTTTCTTTCTCCCATTTCCACGGTTCTCTTTTTCTGCACAACATTCGATGCTACTGTGAGTTAGAGGTGGCAAGATGGGCAAACCAGGAAAATAGAGTAAGAGGTCAACTTTAGTATGTATAGGAATCAGTTGACCACAAAAACACTTCTTTGCACGTTTTTTTTTAATAAAAGTTTAATGCACCAAGCATGATTAAGAAATCAATATCATTACAATAATGATCTAAATCTTAGAATAGAGTAGGAGGTTGTATCGGGGTGACATTCAACCCATTTTCCTTTTAGCTACCCCCCTTCCCCCCTTTTTTTATTTAAATTGACCCATTCATGAGCAGATTTCTTAGAACTGCTTTAAGTGTTCTCTTTTTTCTTCATGATATGCAGGTTCATGACTTTCAGTTCGTATAGCTTGGCTTCAATGATGCTATTGACTGTTGCTCGGGGTGCATTGTCCTGTTTTATCATGAGTAGCAGATCTGATGTTGAAATTGGAAGGTCAGATATAGTGACGAGGCACTTCCTAGCTGCATTTCAGGTTTTCTGGGACATTTGGGTTTATATGATTTGTAATCTGTGGGTTACAGCAATTTAACACCTTTGGAGAGAATATTTTACAGGGTCATTACGAAGAACAGATGAACCGAAATTAATCTGAACAGAGAAAGAGGTTATTCGTGTAATGTATAGTATGTGTATTGGTTAAGGTTCAGCTGAACCTCTTGTTCTCATTTGCACATTTAAAATGAATTGCAACCCTATCTCACATACTGTCTTCCCCCTCCTCTCCTTAATTTCGATTAGTTCCGGCCGTCTTTATATTTAAAACTTGATTTGGAGGTGTAATGAAAATGGAAGTAAAATTCTGGGTGTAATGAAACAAAAATTGTTTTGTTATGCAAGTTTTAGTCCGAGATGGTGATTTGTAAAGGTGAGGGTGTGGGACTACTGTGGGGTGTGACAATAAGACTGATGCACGTGAAGTGTGGTCAAGGATGTGTGGTGAGACGACGAGTGTCAGGGATGTGGTGTGATGACGAGGGTGATGGATGTGAGGTGTGGTCAAGGATGTGTGCTGTGAAGATGAGGGTCAAGGATGTGGTGTGACTACTACGGTGACGGTTGTGAAGTGCGGTGGTGAGGATTGAGAGGGATGAATCAAGATGGTCTAATAAAATGGATTTACAAACCATGTTTTTATGTAATAAAAGTAAAATATATCTATATAATTTCAGTTCTAAAAGCATAGATTCTAATTGGAGTCAAAATACGAAAACTGAAGATGCTAATTCTAGTTGGGAACCAAACTTGATATCAAAACCAGTTAAGATTGAACCCGATTTGCACTTGAACTGACCTCGCGTTTTGTAACCCTACGCTTTAAAAATTCAAAACTCAAACCGAAGTGGTTAAAGCCCATCTTAAAACCGGTCAAACGCTACCATTTCCCTCATAAAAACCGGTTTCAACCCTAACCGTTTGCTTTGGCATCTTTCACCAAATCTAAAACAGTTTCAACCCGAATCGGTGTGAGCCCAAAATCAGGTTAGTGCACATCAAGAACCCAATAAAGTGAAGAAGCCCAATAACTAACAGGCTTCTGAAAAGACTATTAACAGATAACATACAGTCTCCCAAAAAATTTCATCGGAACGGATAATTTAATATCATAACGAGTGGTGCTTCGTGCTCACATCTCATCGGAATCAAATAGATCTTTCCGGTAACTCCAAATCATATAAAATCACACGTATATAGCTATAAGCTACACACACAATGATCCAGAGGTTTTCTTCCTGCTTCATCTCCAGATACTGCTGATTCTGCTCTGATTTACTTGAAGAAAACTGTGAATTCTGAAGATAATGACAGTGATGAGAGCTCTACCGGCAACCACCTCTTACACTGGCGGATTCAGTGTTTCTACTTTTAAAACACCTCCTACGAGCCTCCGCTCCCGTCGAGTTGTGATTGCCAAAGGTAATTTACAGTTTTACACACGCGTGCGTTCAAAAGTTTGAATCGAGTCAAGTTTGTTTTGCCTTAAAACCCTAGCAATGTGTTTTTTGGAATTTATTAGTGGAGATTCGTGGTCTGTAGTTTACTTGATGTTAATGTTGCTATTGGATGCAGATGCAGCATGTAGTCGTGATTATTGTGTTTTTCTTAGTTCGTTCATTTCGTAGATGTGTTTCGCTAATTTATCTGTCTGAAGCTGAAAATATGATTTCATCTCTTTTTGGTTTTTATAGATGATGATCATGATACTAGTAGGATTTAATCATGTTTCTCTTAATTAATATTTAATACTGCTTATAAGGATACAAACACAGTGTTTTTATTTGAATTTGTGCATATCGGCGCCCTACGAGTGTAATTGATGCTAACATTAACTTGCTCATGCATTACAGATTATCTTTAGTGTTTGAACCCAAATCTTTGTGGAACTAGTTTTTTCAATTTATTTAAAGATTATATACCTTGAATTAGTTACTCCGGGCTATCCACACTATCTTATAGATAGCTTGGATAAGGAGAGGAGATTGATACATTCAAGTTCTAATCATATTAATACTGAAAATTTAGTGAATCATGTGGTACTTCTCTTGTTGCTCGTTACTAAGATTGTTGTATTTAAAAATTTTCAGCTGAACCTTCAGATAAGTCTGTTGAAATTATGAGGAAGTTCTCAGAGCAGTATGCTCGTAAATCCGACACATATTTTTGCGTTGACAAGACTGTTACATCTGTGGTTATCAAGGTACTGCTTCTTTCCATTGTTCTCGCATGTGTGACGATGAATGTTTTTCTCTATCAGAATTTGGTTTGTGTTGCAGTTGGAGAGGATTTTCATTGACAGTTGGTTTTTGATCTACATGTGCAATAGACATGCATAATCATTTCTTTCTATTTTTCTCTGTTTTTGCTTTATTTCAAACTAGAAGAGTTTTGAGTTCTTTTAACGTTTACCTTCCTAATTCACTGCTCAAGTAGGTTGAAGTTTCTGATTAAACTAATGACAACTTAACTCTTACATCGTGAAATGATACAATTATACAAATGTTGCGAAATGGTAGTTTTATCCAGCCATGAACCGTCAGTGATAATACAACAGCTATTCCTAGTTAGTCAGGCTAGGCTAAAACTCATCACACCTCTTTCAACTGGTTAAGAATAGATGCATAAAAAGTACAATGCTTCCTTTGTTCACATTGTTTTTATCTATTGTAGTCTACATACTATGTAAGCCATGGTCTTTATGACTTTTATTATTTGTGGTACATTTTTTCTTATAGTATGATGGTATCTGCACTCGCGTTGTTGGACAATTGAGAACAAAAATAAAAAAGTAGTGATATTAAACAGTCGTCACAGATTGTTTTATTAGGAATTAAAAAAGTGGAAATTGGTACCTCTTGAACTTAACCCTAGAAGCTATTTATAAGAAAGAAAACAACTCATAATTATAAAAGAAAAACCATAGCCAACATGCTTAAATCAAGCGTTGCTTGATGTATGCTTAGATAGACCTTGACTGCTTTAATTAACTTAGGCTGCCTTGATTTTGACTGCATAATTATTGGAATTTAACTTATCACATTTTACCCGCGAACATGATTAAAATCATCCAACTCCAGATTTTATGTGTGAATGTCTACCATCAATAGTATTCCTATTATGGCTTTAACGTGATTGTTAAATTTTTTGCAACTTTAAAGTGCAATATATTTCTAAATAAATAATGCGTAAAAATTAAAATACACCTTGTACATGACTTGGTTCCGAACGAATTCCTAGCCATCGTATTTTGTGTGCTCATTTTGCCTTTGTAATATTATAGCTGTATCAATCGAAGAGTATATGTTTCTTTTGAAGTATGTAGAGGCATAAACTATTATGCTTATTGCCTATACATATAACATATCTATAGAACTTGTGATCTCTAGGTAAATATGTGCTAATTCAATCTAGTCTTCTGATATGTGATGGAAGTTTGCAGAAGTTTACATATAACATATCTATATAACTTGTATGGAGCTCTAGTAAAATATCTACTTTGATCTAGTCTTCTGATAACAATGGAAGTTTGCAGAAACTGTTAAGAGGATACAATCAGGAATAGAAGCATTATGTCACCAACTTCATGATGAAATTGAAGTTTCTTTTGTTTCTTAATTATTGATACAGGGATTAGCAGACCACAGAGATTCATTGGGGGCACCACTTTGTCCCTGCAGGTATGTTGCCAGTGAGCCAGTCCTTGCTCCTATATATCAGACAAATATCTTAAGTTTCTTATTTTAAACTAGGCACACTCTGTACAAATTAGATAATATGTGATTTGATTTGTAAACAGGCACTATGATGACAAAGCAGCTGAGGCAACACAAGGCTTTTGGAACTGCCCTTGTGTTCCCATGAGAGAAAGGTAACCGACTTCCTTTATGTCTACTTAAAATTTTTTGGCTGGATGTTAGATTTTAGTTCTTTTCTGACTTGGTATGATATATGATAATTGGAGGACATTTTGTGCAATTTAGTGGTATTATTTGTGGTTTGTAGCTCTAAGCGGGCTAATTAAGATTATTGCCTACTTATTCTCAGAAAGGAGTGCCACTGCATGCTGTTCCTCACTCCTGATAATGATTTTGCTGGAAATGAGCAGGTAACACTGTCCCTGATGTTACGTAAAATATGTGATTATAACACTTCAAGAAAGTATGGCAATTGCTTCTTGTTGTACAACTCTTGCTTTCATAGAAGTTACAGGTCTATGATTCGAGACTCCATGAATCACTATTTTGTGTGGCAAAAATAGATGGTTGGATGAGATGTCAACGAGTCAAAATGGGTTGAGTTGGTTTACCTGCCAACACTTTTATTGTCCATTTTATGAGTTTCAAAATTAAATTTTTTACTTGTATGACTACAAAAATATGTACAAAAATAATGGTCCAACTTTTTGAGTATAGCAATTTAGGGAGGTGTAAATGGTTGATTACACCTTGAGTAGAGGTGGCCATTTTAACCACTTAATCAATGAATGGGCTGATTTAGGTTTTTTTTTAATTTATTATTATTTATCTCAAATGGGTAACCTCAGTAATAGCTAAAAAAGGTTAACTCAATGAGTCAAATGTATTAAACGAGTGGAGTGTCACTCGAGGCCTTTGTTTACCCAATTTGACCTACCCGTTTGGCCACCTCTTAGCTTTGAGTGGTTTAAAAGTTAATCAATCATTTGATCCATTCCTTTTTATCTTAATTCACTTTATCCCTTTCTGTACCGGGTACCCGACTGTCATGACCCATTTTCAATAAATGAGTTGATTTCGGTAATTGTTGTTATTTTAATGGGTTGATTTGAGTCGCTCAAATTATAGAATGGTGTTATAGAGGGTCAATCATATGAAATCAGCTAAATTAGAACGGGTCTAAATAGGCTTGCGCCACCCACCACCAGTGTTTTTCGCCACCACCTGCTAGTTGCCGCCGCAACTTGGCCCTTTGATACTTTCTTTCTAAAACCATACATTTCAACTGGGGTCCATTTATCTGACCCTGTTTCGACCTGACCCACTTATTTTGTTAGGCTTAAATACAACTTAAAATGACCCGTTTTCTTTTCAATGTTATAAAATTTTTACATCTAGTAATTGTGGTAGTACTAGCTCTCTGGATTGTACATTACCAAGTTATATAACATCTTTCTCAATGGATGCAGGTCATTTCTTTGGAAGAAATCAAAGAATTAACTGCCAATATGTAATTCCTTTTCGACACACCACCATTAACTGTATCACATTGTATAATTTTGTATGTTCATATTACATCTACATAAAATATAAGACGAAACAAGAACCATTAATTAGAAATATGTACACATAGACTTCGGTTTCAGAATAACTTGTATCTTTACAGACTGGTTTTGGTACTTTTATGGCCCTAAAGATTGTTGGAAATTGAGCTTTGAAAATATTAATTTTTGGTTCTTTATCATATGCACATATGATTACATTATATTTAGGGAATATTAGACACCGTTATGGTGTTTATATGGTGACAACGTGTAGACCCCGGCTATCTAGAAAAAGGAAAAAAAATGATAAGTAGGATTGATACAATAGACACCACATGACAATTTCATAGAAAATGTCTGGAGTCATGTGAAATGAATTATATTTGTCTTTGTATCATTATTCCTTGGAAAAGTTACATGGATGGCTGATATGGTAGTTCATGTTTTGGATTTCGTTTTTAGATCTAAGAAATTACGCCTTTAGTTTGAATGATTTGGACGTTGCAACGGTTACATATCAAAACTGTTACCTGGTGTAAATACGACATCTCAATTCAGGACTAACATGCCAATTTTACGAAAGTCGAAATAAACATAATAACAATCGAAAGTAAAGGTTTAACAAGCGCAAATCCAAAAGTAAAATGTAAAAGGCAAGAGTAAATGCTTATAACATCAACCAAACCATATCTTGATACTTTAAAATCTTTTTACTCACGAACACAACCTTGAAAACTTGCATGAATAAGGAAAACTACAACAGAATCTATTGCTCTATGAGCAAATAAAGATAATAATAACAACCGGCTATGTAAGTATTGCAACAAAAATATCATGTACATATGACAAGTATAAAACTAAATAAGTTGTATCAAGAGACGTTACCTATAAACCATGAGTATAAACAACAAATAAATGAATAGAAGCACATGGACCCGTCAACCGAGATGTATAAAGTATGATATGGGGAATCGACACCCCACCATCCCAGTCTAATCAATTGGCATACATGGT
Organism: Flaveria robusta; assembly: GCA_025506415.1. Lineage (NCBI taxonomy): Eukaryota > Viridiplantae > Streptophyta > Magnoliopsida > Asterales > Asteraceae > Flaveria > Flaveria robusta. The sequence continues at coordinate 15,450,693 of CM046469.1, read as the reverse complement.
ACATGTTATTGATGTCTTGATGACACACACTTGAATCTTCAAGGAGGCTGCTCGGGTATGTGAGAAATAAATAACAAGTTCATGTTACAAACAAATTTCTTTAACAACAATGTCTAGAATTTTTCTAGACGAATTTTGCATTGGGTGAGTTTGACTCACAACCTACGGAACCCTTTGGCCATCATCTTTGTCGTGAACTGACTCTACTCCACCTCCATGACCATGACCTTAACTTTGCCACAACCCCTCTCTATCATCATCATTGCAGTTTAAAGGTTAATGAGATAGCCAAAAGATTCGGGGGGCTTGGAAATCAACAAATTAATATGGAATATTATGGAGTAACTCGGTTACATTTTCTTTGGATTGCTTTTTTATTGTTATATTTTTTCTAATATAAGAACTAGAAATGTTATTTATGAACGTTAGGCGTGAGACTTGAATCGCAAAACATGAACACAAAAATATATCATGGTGAATATCACTCCGACATAAAACCTCAAGGCATTAAAAAAATTGTATGAAAGTAATAATATTAATAAGGTAAAAGAAAAAAACCCTAGAAAATATGAAAACTCAAGTCTTCACATTTTTTTTTATTTGTTCATTTCCATTGCAAACTCCAAATAAATAAAAAAAACAAAAAGGTTCCTACAAAAAGTGAAAAAAAATTGATAAGAAAATGTTAACAAAAACAATTTATGGATTGAACATGGAAAAAAGATGAAAACACAAAAAAAAAAAGAAGCCCAAGAACTAGGCGGGGAAGGAGGGCCAGGAGGCTACAATGCCTTGACCACGAGTCTTTTTTTCGCTGGTAGTGTTTAGTCCGATAGTGTAAATTTTTAGTCAGATAGTGTAAATTTTTATATAAATATCGAGTTCGCCCCCTTAAAAAAAATTATTTTCACCCCCGTCCACCTTACGAGAGAGTTCAAGCTCCACCACTATTGTCACGTGGCATATTTCTATTGAATGAATTTGTTATTATAAGCAAAAAAAGTTAGTTTTTATTAAATAGGATAATGGTATGATGATCATATGATATAAAATCAAATTCTATAACTTATTAGAGAAAATGACAAAAACGTATTACAACTGTGTAAATAATAAAACAAATTAATAATATCTAAAAATTGTATAACAATACCATAATATAGTCCTATGAGAGTTAACATGTGTAAACTTAAAAAGTATATATAAAATATAGGGTCTTATGTATATTACTTAACTCTGAAAACATACATCGTTTAATTAATTCATTTGAGGGTTTAAATGAGTTGATACAAGAATTAAACTGTGGTTTGTTTGTCACTAGACCGTTTGTACCTTTCTAACCACAAAATATATTGGCACAACAAACAGTAGCTTATATAAAACATCATTTGGATGCTCTTAGAGCATTCACATCAGGTTCCATATCTTTATCTTTATAATTACACTAAAAACACTATTATTTCTCTCTCTTTTTCAATTAAATAATATTTTTTTATACTTTTATCATTACTTTTTCTCTCTCTTCTACTCACAATCACTTTTAAAAATATTAAAAAATTTATAAGTTTGAACAGTGATTCCTCAAATATACAAAATGAACAGTAACTTTTCTCTCTCCTTCACTCACAACCATTTACAACCATTTCTTAAATTATAAGAAACACACTCATATAAATATAAAAAACCTACTGTGAATGCTTTTAGTAATGTAACCATTTAGTGATGTATAAAACAAGAGTCCTGATATATAACAAAGTGACAAGCGTGTGGGTTAAAAGAGAAAAGTGAACACGATTACCCCTGGATTAGGTGATCATGGGAGGGGTCCACTAACATGTTCATCTGTTCTTATTTTGAAACATGACATTGAAAATAATGACCCATCCAGAACAAACCCTTCTGGCATAACTGTGTCCACCCTATTACATCCATTAACATACTTTTGTACTTTTTAACCTTTTTTCTTCAAGGTTTATACGAAAAAGTAGTAAAACCAGATAGACAATTTAGTTATATCATATTAGTAATTAATGAGAGTGTTCTAGACCAGCTTGGACTTAACTCAACTAGTTGAAACTTACGTATTATAATATCATTCATTTTTTGTAACTAAAAGATTTTTAGTTTTGCGGTATCCTGATGTGTAAAATTGTTTCTCTTTCGTAAGGTCGACAATTCGAGTCTCACAGTTAACTATCATATTTAGTAAAAGAATTAGATTAGATTATTATATAAAAAAATTCATATATGTGAAAAGAAGAAAGAACATAATCTTCTATGATTATTATATGATTATTATTATCTCTTAATTTTAATGATTTTTTTATACAATTTAACTTTTATAGGTAAGGAGCGAGTATATCTTTTCCAACCTTATAATTCTAATGCTCTCCACCCTCCACTTAGACGAAGTATTTCTTATTTCCTTCATTTACCTAATTAAGGGAGTTTTTCTTTTTTTATAACTAAACCATTCTTTTAAAAATTAACTTAATATAAACTAAATAACAAATTAAAAAATCTTAAATTATTTTTATAAAATCATAAACCAACGCATTTATAGGTGAAAAATAACAGAGTTTAGACATTATTTATAGGTGATTTTTAATAATAAACTTTTTTAAAAATGAAATAGCTAAATAGCCAAGGGTGCGGGTGGCATTTATTAAAAAACGAGAAATAGGAAGGAATAACGCGGGACAACGGAATCAAACGTATAAACCCAATACAAAATTAGTAAAGTTCTCATCCACCGTGATTATTGCTAGCCTGTAAGGAAAGCGGCGCGTGTACTTCCACACTCCCACACGCGCCTCTGCACCTCAAAACCCTCTTCTTCCTCTAGCTTTCAACTTTCACCTCTGAAGCTAGAAGCTCAGATCCATCAATGGCGATCACGCTCAACTCAATACTATCACTAACCTTCATCTACCTCTCATTCATCATCTCATCTTCATCCTCTCAGCCACTCACCACCACATACTACCACAAATCATGCCCCAAATTCGACCAGATTATGCAGGAAACCACCACCAACAAGCAGATCACCTCCCCCACCACCGCCGCGGCGGCCCTCCGCCTCTTCTTCCACGACTGCCTCGTCGAAGGCTGCGACGCCTCCGTCCTCATCTCCTCCACACACTTCAACAAAGCCGAACGCGACGCCGATATCAACCTCTCGCTCCCCGGCGACGGATTCGACGTCGTCGTTAGGGCAAAAACCGCTCTCGAGCTCGCCTGCCCCGGCGTCGTCTCCTGCGCTGATATCCTCGCCGTCGCCACTCGCAACCTCCTCACCATGACCGGAGGACCGTTCTACACCGTCAAATTAGGCCGGAGAGACGGATTAGTCTCTCGAGCTTCACGCGTCGAAGGCAACCTCCCTCTACCTTCAATGTCGATGAACCAACTCATCAGCATCTTCACCTCCAGAGGCTTCTCCATTCAGGAAATGGTGGCCTTATCCGGCGCTCACACCATCGGATTCAGTCATTGTAAGGAGTTCACCTCCGAGATCTACAACTACAGCCGCACATCACCGATCGATCCGTCGCTGAACCGTCGGTACGCCGAGGGTTTGAGATCTGCGTGTGCCGATTACCGCAACAATCCGTCGCTATCGGTGTTCAACGACGTGATGAGTCCGAGGAACTTCGATAACGCGTACTACCAGAACCTGCCGAAAGGGCTGGGAGTGTTGAAGTCGGATCGGGCGTTGGTGATGGATCCGAGAACGAAGGCGTATGTGGAGTTGTATGCTCGAGATCAGAAGGCGTTCTTCGAGGCGTTTGCTCGAGCGATGGAGAAGCTGAGCTTGTACGGCGTCAAGACTGGCCGGAGAGGGGAAGTCCGGCGCCGCTGCGATTCCTTCAATTAGGGCACATGCTGGGGATGATGGTTCTGTGGTATGATTCTATCATTTCTATTATTGAATTTTTTGTTATTATTTTTTAACCATAATGATCGTATGATTTGTATACTAAAATCAAATCTTTTTTCTTTGATAATTATACATTATACAATAAAGTTTAAACTTAAGGAACCGGTTATTTGAGTATTTGACATTTGTCTGTTGAGAGTTTTGGTCTAAGTTTATTCTTGATGACGCATATATTGTAATTTATTGGATTATTGGATTATATTTAACTTACTAGTCTTGGATTGTGTATTATACCGGTCTAGACTTAGGGTTATAAAACGATACTTTGAAATAAGATAATGATTAAAAGTTCGTATGAATACATACTTTTAGTTATAAAATAATAATAACCTTTTAAGAAGTATTGTTTTTTTAAGTTGTTTTTATAAACATTTTGTTAAACAAAATTAATGTAGTTTTTATGAAAATCTCGTAGTATTAGAAAACTTTCATATGTTACAACAATTTTGTTTTTTTAAAGTGTGTTTTCATTTAAAAAGATTAAAATTTTAATCTATTAAAAATGTTTTTTAATTTAAAAAGAGTATGAATAATATTATTACTAATTATTATTAAAAATGAATGTGCTCGTAACTTTATATAAAAAGAAAAAAGTTTACATATAAAATAACTCGTGTGCCACGACCAATAAACCGTAAGAAAAACTATTGCTGTGCGTTGCGGCACATTCAACCTTGAAAAAATAACTTATTCGAAACTTCGTATAAACAAAAAATCAAAACCGCATAAGTTATTAGGAGAGCATTAGTAATATTTAAAAGGTTCATAAAAATGATAAAGAAATAAAAAGAAACAAATGAATTTTTAAAAAATGGCTTAAAAAATTGGGACTAAGAGGAAGAGTGCTAAGGATCGGCGGTTTCTGTTGTGTGTCGAATCCAGCAAATAAAATGTAATAATGTGAACCTACCGTTACACACACTAAGAATAGTATGAGCGGAAGTAAGGTTCGCGTCTTTAGGGATACGTGTCAATTATTTTATACCAAAAACGTTTAAGCACAGTTACTTTAATTGCTTACGGGTTAAGCAAGATAGGGGTTTTAATCAAAAACTAAAACAGAAAGTAAATTGCAAAAAATAGAAAAATTCCAGTAGGTTGACACGGCCGTGTCAGAACTGTACGCGGTCGTGTTAAGGTTCTGCCGGAAAAACGAAAATTGACTCTTTCTTGTATTTTTTTTAATTTTGAAAAGTAATTAATAAAAACTCTAATTAAGTAGTGAAATAAATAAAAAATATGAAAGCTAATTTCAACACTAAGTTAATTTCTTGATTCGATTTGGCTTACGATCATCAACGAATACGGTGCAATGATTATTTTCTAGTTAATGATTTGTATCGATACTAGACATTACGCCGTTCGAATATTCACTCTATCTAATATCTAATCAAAAGCAGTTCATTGATTAGAGCCAACCCGCTACTCTAAGCTCACGCTGTTCGGATCTTAGCGTGCGGGTTGCAACGATAGAAGTATCAATTATAATTAAACACACACGTAGTTTGGTATGTTTAACTAGATTGTTAGTTTCTATAACGAGGATGGATTCATAGACAAACCCAAACCGTTAATTGTTCCTTATATCAAAAATCAAAACTTGTTTAGAGTTTTAAATCTTGAAGAACTTTATTAGAAAATTAATAAAGTGTCCAATTTTATTTACAATCTAATATATACCGGATTAGATCCGGGTTTAAGACCAATAATCAAACAAACAAACCATTAAAATAAAAACATTTCATAAACGTTTCACATAAGTTCAAACCAAATCAAAGAAAATTAAACCTTAATGTTGAAACTAAAAGTGTTCTAGCCTGACATGACGGCTAGATTAATCAAACCAAAAAAAAAAAAAAAAAAAAAAAAAAAAAACAAACTTACTAATTAAATTAATCCTCCTCTAAAAACCACAAGTCAATAAAGTAAAAAGCAAAAAATCCAATGATTGCTTTTTCTCTTTTTCCCTTCTTCTTTTGGTCGACTGAATTGCTCCCCTCCAAAGTCTCCTCCTTTTTGATTTTCAACCCTTTTTATCCTTCTTTTCTCCAACTAATTCCCCTTTTTTGTAGGTTTGTTTTTTAAATTTATCTCTAAGGCTTTATTGATAAACATTACATAAAATAAAAATCTCAAACTTTTAGGAATTTTCCTACATCTTCAAAATTCAGGATTTTCTTCAATAATAATTTATTTAAACCTTTTTCTTCTTTTTCAATTAACCTACAAAACCAACCAAAACACAACAAATTTCATCCTACAAAAATTGCAATTATTTGAAATAAATGAAAAATGCATGTAAGAAGTGCAAAATAAATACCAAAATATACTCTAAAATTATAATAATTAACGTCTAAAAATATAACTAACAGCTTCTTATGGACATTAAAACCAAACCAAAAGCATCTATATGAAAACCAAGTCAATGGAATAAACAAAATAGATGAATATAATCACCGACATATAGGTGTAAATGAGAAACTTGGAATTTTGTTGTGACCCCTGAAATTGAAGATATTATAACTTGTTGTACATTATTGAAAACATATTTTATGATATTGTTAAATTGTTACTTTGAGACTTAGGAAAGTAAACTGATAATATTAGTTCAGTTATGATGTCTCATGAAAAAACTTACCAAGAAAAATCAATATGACAAAACTTAATTAAAGGAAACTACGTCTAATGTGTATAATGCTCCTTCTCGAAGTAATACACATCTTTCAATTTTAGAGTCGGATCTTGTAAGATAAGTGTTTGACTTGATCTTTCATGTAGCCTTCTTCGATTAACATTATACAAGTTGTATTGTCTTCATAGATGATGTTCATGTCCTTCTTGATTTAATCAAAAGCGGATGTTTTTGTATATGTTGGATCATCTATCAAGGTTGCATGTATTCTTGACTTATATCATATATTGTTGTAAGTACAACATAATTAAATAGTCTTGTTGTCGTGGTTGGCTTTCTCTATACATGTAAATTAGATTTGAATTTTTATGAAAAAGATAAGGTCTAACGGGTTTATAGACACACACACTCCTACAATAAACATTGGTAAGATATGAATGCTTTAGCATTCCTGCTTAACATGGTTGCTTTTGTTATTTAATCTATGAATGTTTCATCGAAGCTCATGCGAACCCTCTTATTATGGTGTTGCTCTAATCTGATTAAAGTCCTTATTGATGAATTTTTATTCTTTATCCATGACCCTTACAATAAATCAACCACCACATCATGTTTTCTTGTGACTAGTCATAATTTCACATTCGTAAGGTACTAGTCATATTTAACATGGAAATTATAACATTTTGCCCGAGATAAGATTTTGTGAATGTTTTCATGGTTGGATGATTCTCTTCGACCATCCAAACAATGACATGTGGTCTCTTTTGAAAACTACTCCCCTTTGAGTTGATTCATTTGATGTATTTGAATCATGAACAAATAAATTCTCTTTAGAAACTACTCACCAGTGAATCATCGTGCATTGTTACCACCTATCACGGAGTGATTTATACAACTATGGTGTGACGCTTGGACACATTTTGAGGCCTTTTTGTTCCACCGATGTAGGGGTTCAAGGATGGTTAACTTGAAAAGGGAGCACAAGATTGTTATACACAAGAAAAATATTCGTATTACATAAAGATGATTACAAGAATACAAGTAAAGGCTTTGAGATGCTAGTAGCTTGGGTGGTTTGCAAATAGACCACCCTTACCCTATTTCTACTAGTATAGGAGTTGTTATAGATCATTCTAGACATATCTATACAAGTCCATACATGTTTTAGTCCGATATTTCTAGCTTGACCATCTAGGCTTTTTATGTAGTTTCAAGAAACTTCATGGCTCGATTTAGTGAATAAGTTTATGTGTTTTCTAGCCACTTTTGGGTAGCTCATGATATTTCTCGAACGACTTAAAAGTTTCCAAAACTTAGAGTAGTGATCTGAATTTTTGGCAAGACTAGAACATAGTATTCATGGTTTTTATGCCATCAGGTTGATTTGTTGACGATGGATAATTATGAGATTGTGGAGGTCATTATCTTTGTAGCATGGTGGGTGATATGGAAATCTATACTAATAAATGATTACATGTGGTGACACATGTCATCACCAGATCTCAGCTCACAAAAACTTTCCCGTCTAAACTTTTTTTAACAAAATTTTCACAAATCGTGCTATATTTCTTACTTAAAGTTTTTTATTTTATTTTAATTTTTTTTTAACGACAAGTGTGAAGTTTTTATTTTTTTAACTACCTCAATCACACCAATCATTTCTAGGGATTTTGAATCTATGATATCAATTATCTCAAACTTTATTTAACCCTTTAAACCTTATGATCACAAATTCTTATTTTTATATAATCGATTCAAAATAAAACCGATAGAGTTTAAATATTTTTGTTTACATATTTGAATTATATATTTATAACTTTTAACCCATGTGATACACGGGCTAATAACCTAGTTTAGAAATAAAGCTATGTTTCAATCGCTAGATTTGAAGAAATCTCTATTGTTTAATTTTAATTTTACATTTTTTCTTTTCATTATTGACAATATCTATACTACTATATAATACATATTAAAAGGATAAGATGGTAATTTTATTTAAAGTGTAAGACACCTATATAATATTTTAAGCATATAGTACAAGTGATTTATGAATAATTCCACTTTTGGCCCCATTTAATTAACTTTTTATTATTTAATACATATTATTAATACATTATTTAATAATATGATATTATTTAATTCACTTCATTAAGTTTTATACATATTAGAAGGATAAGATGGTAATTTTATTTAAAGTGTAAGACACTTATACAATATTTTTAGCTTATAGTACAAGTGGTTTATGTTATAATTCCACTTTTGACCCCATTTAATTAAGTTTTTCTAATTATTGTATTATTTAATTTTTTTATTTAATACACATTATTAATACTTTATTTAATAATGTGATATTATTTAATTTACTTTATTAAGTTTTATTTTATTTATAATAATATAAATTGACATTTAAATTTATAATTAATAATCATACTTTTAAAACTAAAGTTTTATTTTATTTATAATAATCTAAATTGATATTTAAATTTATAATTATTGATCATTTTTTTTAACTAAATACTATTTAAATTAAGTATTATTTTATTTAAATACTTATATATACTAATTTATAATAAATCTCTCTTGATAGAGATGTAATTTTGCTAAACATACAAGTTTTGAATCAACATGTACAAATAAGTGCAAAGCATTTAAGCGGTGTAGAATAGAGAATTAATTAATATTTTAACACACTTAAGGGGCAATATGGTAAATTTATCAATTAAATTTTATATACATTGGCATTTTTGCCCTTGTCTCTTTCATGTATTTAATAAACATTATTGATATATTATTAAATAATATGATATTATTTAATTCACTTCATTAAATTTTATTTTATTTATAATACTATAAATAGACATTTAAATTTATATTTACTATTTATATTTTCATAACTAAATATTATATAAATTAAGTATTATTTTATTTAAATATTTAAGTATATAACTTATAAATATATATGTTCATGCTTATAAGAACTATATAATACTAATATATTTCTAGGGGTATATTATGAGTTTAATAATTTTAATATTTATCTATATCTTTTATAATAAAAGCGAAAGAAGGATTAAATAATAATTTTACATATGGATTAAGACACACATATGAAAAGTCATGCTTAAATTTTAAAAAATTAACCATTTTATTTTATTTATAGCCTTACAATAAAATATAATATATGATGCTTATAATACAAATGCTAAAGCATATATACATGGCCAAACAAAACTGCTAGTTACTTTCAATTCCGTTCATCCACTACAATTGAGCGCTAATCCCTGTTCCCCTTTCATATGCCGGTTGTTAAAAGCTCAATAACAATCAAGATGTTAATTTTTTGTGACAATTTATCCATTAACTTTCTCCGATCTATGCATATCACCACCGAAAGCTAGGTCCGATGATCATAAAACTCTAACATACATTTATAAAACGAAACACCATTAAAATCTAGGTAATAAGTGATTTCCGACCACAAATATCACCCATGCTTTCACTAATCTTGTTGGAAAAATATAGTTGTCTTAAAGACTTTTGTAATATATGTAATTGATTTCTTTCATTCAATTTTTTCAATATTTATATTTTGATTTTTTAATTTATATCATAACGTACAATCGTACCGCCGCAACGCGCGGACATTTCAACTAGTATATATACATGCACATTCATGTTATTAGTTAAGATAAAAATAAAAATATGTACCATAGAGGCCTTGAGCACTAAAAATAACCATAACAAAAACTCGTGTCAAATTATCCATCACTATAAAGAGTTCAATTAAATATGGCAAATTGGATTTTAATAATCCAAACTATTACCTATTGGCCGGTAATAATCCATACTATTAATTTGGCCGGTAACACCCCTAACTTTCATTTTTATAACCAACAACAGTCCCAGTAACATAATTTTCAATTTTTTACGTTTAATTTGTATCTATTTTAGTCTCAATTTAGCTTGTATGTTTCTTTATTTCATTCATAATTATTGTTGCGAACATAATCGAGTCCAAATCAAACATAAAAAATTGAAAATTATGTCATTGGGACTGTTATTGGTAATAATAGTGAAAGTTGGGAGTGTTACCGGCCAAATTGATAGTATGGATTATTATCGGCCAATAAATAATAGTTTGGATTATTAAAATTCAATTTGTCATTAAATATAATATAATAAATATACATATACATAAAAATGTAAAATAATATAAACTTTTCACGTAAAATGTATCCAGCTCGCTCGCTCCTAAACGGTTCCTCGAGCCACAGTATCAAAAGTCCCAACTCTAATCAAGTAATATCCACCAGCACAGTCCATCAAACCAAACTGCACCGACCCGACCCGATTCCCACATCGTCTTCAACCTCATCTCCGGCGAACAGAACACTTCACCCCACCTGCTCACCGATCAAATCCAACCCCACAACAAGAAACGAAAGCCCTTGAAACAACAAGAAGTAGAAATGAATCCCGTGAGCCGATAACAAGCTTCTCGTAGCAGCAGTCAACAGCAAAAACGCCAACGCAAGCTCTTTCCTATAGATCCGATTCCTCTTCTTCTTCTTCATCTCCACCACCGGAGCTTCTTGTTCCTTCAATTTCCCCAGCATTTCGAGCCCCGATTCCGACAACCTCCGTTGGATTTTATCTTCATTCACCCCCTTTGATTCCCGTTCTGCGAACGCTATCAGATCGGATTCCGATGACCTTCCGGTCTTCTTGGTGACGACCCACTCGTATGCGCTTCCGAGCTGGAACAAGCCGGAGACCATGGCGTTGAATTTGGTGACTGACATTGTGTTTTCGAAGAGTAAGTATGGCATTAGGAATGGGAATGATTTAGGTGCAGGGAGGATGTTCAGGATCGACATTGTTACAGGCACGTAGCAGATGACCCAAATGGGTAATTCGGCTTCGGGTATGAACATTGTTAAGGGGAGGATGACGCAGAAGAGTGTGAATGAGTAGAATGGTAGGATCAGCTTTCGGAGAAGGAAGAACAGGAAGATCAGATTAGCCTTCTTCCACTTGGAGATCTGCAATGGTAATTTGATTGTTAGTGATGAACTGTTGATTCAGCAGTTGATAATTCAGTTGATTCAAGTCTGTACAGATGGCTAAGGAAGATGGGTGAAGTAAGAAAGGTTAAATTTTTGAGTATATGATCTTGAAATTTAGATAAATACATATGCTTTCTACAGTTTTCAGTCCTGTTTAGAGTCATTTGATGTGTTGACTGTTTAGTTTTAGTCTTTTATTTGACCCGTTTGTGATATAGGAAATGGGTTGAAATAGCCACCTCTGGTGTCTGTTACTAAAAGATTAGACGGAATCATGAGATGATTCAAATGAAAGTTTGAATAGAAACGAACCTTAGATTTAAGGATGGCGGGAAGGCAAAGTCGAAAGAGCTGCATAGGGCCCGAATGCCATCGATGTTGTTGTTTCTTGTAAGCTTCGTAAGACTCTGGCAATTCACAGAGAACTTTAACGTCATTTAAATAAACAAACTTCCAGCCATTCAAATGGGCTCGAACCGCGATGTCCATATCTTCAACTGTGGTTCTTTCGAGCCAGCCACCGGATTCTTCCAACGCCTTAATCCTCCATACACCAGCGGTCCCATTGAACCCGAAGAAATTGAGGAAATGACCGTTCACTTGCTGTTCAACCTCAAAATGGAAGCATAAGTTGATGTTTTGTAGCCTTGTAAGTAAATTCTCATCTTTGTTTACAAAGGACCATCTGGCTTGAACCAAACCCACATCTGGTTTCCCCTGAAATTAGAAATTCTCCAAAATTAGAAACAGGTTTGGTCATAGCAAAAGTGAGATTAAACAGGTCGAGTTGGGTTGACCCGTAAACAGTGGTTTGTTCCATTTTTATTAAATTAGTGCTTGAATCCAATTATAAAATCTACATTATCGCGCTAATGAACTTGAGTTAATGAATAAATCTATGAGGTTGTATGTATTGAAATCCATTTGGGGCAACTTTCAACCAGTGAAACCAATTCTTTTTTATCTTAGTTTTTTTATTTGACCCGTTCGGCATAATACGTATAACTCAAGTCGACCCATTTAGTAAATGAGTCAGAATTGACGACTTTTTAACAATCTTTATCACCCAAAAAGGGGGCAATAGTTGCTATAAATAGTACGAATGGCGAGTATGTTAGTAACCTTAAAGTGAGGGACTGTGAGTTGAAGGAAATCTGGGTTTGGTTGGAAATCTGCATCCAAAATCGCGACGAATTCATAATCTTTTACGTAATCACATGACATGGCTGAATGTAGATTTCCAGCTTTGTAGCCTGTTCTTATAAACCTGTGTCTGTAAATAATATTAACTCCTTTTTCTCTCCACGAATTAACTTCATTTCTGATCAAAATTTGTATAAGTTCATCACTTGAATCATCTAAAACTTGAATCAAGATCCTGTCTTTAGGCCAATTTAATTGACAAGCAGATGCAATTGATTGTTGGTACACCTTCACAACATAAAACCCACAAAGAAATTAGCATATATATCAATTTTTGCGTTTCTTTTATAGTGTAACACTCTGTTTTTCTTTTAAATAATTTCATCTGACGTGTTAAATATTTGATAAACTTGACTCTGTAAACAAGATTTTTATTAGTGATATTAAATGGGTCGTTCGTAGATTAGTGACAAGAATCAAACACCTCACATGTATATGCGGGTGAACTATTTAACTTAAAAAATATTTTTTTTTAGGAATTATTACTTTATTATTCTAAATTTAAATATTATTTTTTTAATGTTAAAACTATGAGATTTGTAAATGTTGAAAAACAATTTACAAAAAATACCCAAGTAGTTTAAGTTATTACTCAACCCGTTTAGCTAAATGTGTGTGGGGTTCGATCCAAAACAGACCCGAACCTATTTAGACTAAACCCAAACTTACATTTCGTTTTAAATTCGTGTTGATTACCTATAGTGGGATTAATTTCTTACCTCTCTTTCATTACACATGGGGATCTGAACAAGAACCATAGGAAAGCTTGAATCATCTTCAATATCATAACTTTCATCAATTTTCGGTTTTATGTTCCTGATCTTGATCCAAAAACACCCGACTCCGAGTATAAACCGATCAAGCGATTGAACCATAAACAGCACAACACAGAACTGCGACAGCATCATGATGAATGGGGCAACATATTCACCTCTGAATGATATCCAACACATGTACGACCAATGCAACAGTCCCATAGCATTCGTAGTGTTGAATTCACGAATCAAATTCAAATCCCACTGCTGAAAATAAGCAATGAATTCGAAAAACAGAGCAACAATCGAAATCGCAAGAAACACTCTGATGAATCTGTAGATCAATCGCTCTTTATACTGCACTTCATCTCTTCCATTGTCCGATGATGCGATTCGATTCTTTATCGAAAACAGAGTCCTCGAACACCCGATTGCGATCCATGGGAAGAATGACAAGATTCTGTGAGCTTTTAGTAACAGAGTCCATGAAAACTGCTTCGTGCTTGCTGTCTTCTTCTTCTCGAAGAATATTGCGCTTGAATCATTCAGTTGGACCAACGAGATGTTGGTTGATTTGTCGATTGTGACTACAACAGAGCTCGGAGCCATTTGTTGATGCTGATTTCACAAAACCCAGATGGATTTTGACCAAATTGGTGTGAAGAAATCTTGAATTTGAAGGGGATTTGGGGTTATTGAAGTTGGGATATCATGAATTAAGGTTTTTGGAGTCAAATTGGATGTTGGATGTTGAGAGAAATTGAAGGGTTTATGGGAGTTTAATGGTGAAAGTGAGTATAAATAATAATGTTGGATGAATGTGACAGAAGAAGATGGCATCGAAGGTTGGTCAACTCAAGTTATGTTCTCACAATCAGATGTGCTGTAAACATAAGATGTAAATACACGTCTTTCGAATATTCTGTTTCTATTTTGTTTCCATTTTATATAAATATTATTATTTTTATTTATTTTTTTTGTAGATCATTTTAACTAAAGAAACTACACCACTTCTATCCATATTTAAAGTTTTTAATTATTACGACTTAAGGATTTACCCAGGTGGCTTCAAATTTTAAGCGTTCTTAGATTCTAATTTTTAGTAATTATAAGCATGTAATAGTCGGTTTGGTTTGATTATTGTCTTATGGTAAACCATAACCAAACACTTCGGTTATTATAAAATAATAGATTATTGGTTTTTGTTTAGATTGTTTATCGATTTTCAAAAGGCGGTTCAATTTGTTTGCTAGTTAAACAGTTTTATTGGAATTTCGAAATAAACGTTCATTCTTTTATGGTTAAATGGTTATGTGTTTTATACACATCCATCAAATCAAATATTTTTGGGCTTGTATATTACATTACATTAGTATAACTGAAATCGAACCACTACAATCGGTAATTAAAAAGGTTATATTGAATCATCAGTAGTTAAAGAATAACTGAACAATTGGTTTGTGTTTTTCAGTTAAATCAATAATGATTTGATTGTTTAGTTCTCCCATCGCAGCTAGACGTAATTAAAATTTATCATACCTTAAATAATTATTCACCCTTTTTTTTTGCATATATATAATAATACACATACATTACACCATACGTGGTATATATTTTATATTTTTTTCACTTTTTAGTGTAACATTAGATAATGCGTACTTTTTTTTTTCGTTTTTGGAGCGGCGATAATGCATACTTATTTCTATGTGAACAAATTAAGATACTTTTTAGTTGTTTAGATACAAAAAGACAAAAATGCCCTTGAGACAGGGGGACATGGGTGCAATGAACAAAACAACAAGGCCGCCTCAATATAACGACACCTTCGATTTCTTTAATGTTTTCAATAAAATAAAGTTATTTAATATGTTTTTTTAAAACATTACGTATAAGCTATATATGCATTAGCTGGAGTATTTATTTTCCAAACTATTATCAGCTGGAATAATTCTAAAAGTTCAGTTAAAATTTAATGATTCTCATATATTTTAATTATGTTATTTAAACCTTTAAATTAAAATAAGATACTTTTTATGAACACATTGTATTATATATAAAATTAAAAAAGAAAGAATTGTTTGTTATTCATCCTCAATTTAAACATATATTACCTACTTTTAAATGATTCTCAAACTATTTACTATTAATTAATATTAGTCTCAATTATCAATTTGATTACTTTAATTCTAAATCTTGATTTTGTTACTAAAACAATCACAGTTTAATTGTTCGTTAATTCCGCTAACTTTTTATGACGTATTTCATGATGTGGCTCGTGACGTGATTTGTAACATATTTATAATTAAAAGTATAAATATATTACTGAATTCCTTATTATAAAAAATCTTTTCTAAAGTTGTTCAACGTAATGTTTTTGTCGTTAGTTGAGTATCTTGGAGAGAAAGAAACGTAAAAATTGAGTGACATATTTAAATTTTGTTTTAATTAAGTAATACCCATGTCACATGCCACGTCACGGGCAACATCACGTGCTATGTCATAAAAACTAATGAAGTTAATGAACAATTAAACTAGAACTGTTATTAGTAATAAAATCAAAAGTTGAAATCAATACTATCAAATTGATAATTGAGGCTAGTATTGCCAATAACAATAGTTTAAATTATTAACATATAATTTTTTAATAAAAAATCACATCTAATTGTTTAATAACAATATAATTTGAATGAATTATGATGAGAACGGGGGTGTCGGTTAGGTTATGTGGCGCCGGTATGAGTGGAGGACAGGATGCCGAGATTGGTTCCACAACTTTAACTTGCTATTGTCCACGCGCCTTCCAACACACTATACGCGCAACCTTAACAAACCTCCTTCTGTTTCTCATGCTAAAAAAAAAGAGATTAATTAAAGCAAAAATCTAAAAGGATATTATTATATCTGTATGCTTAGTGAACCTATACATTTTTTGAATCATAACTTGCTAAATTAAATTTTAAAAAATTACATTATTGGTCTAGTTATTTACCAAATCGTAACACTCGTAGTTTTTGAAGTGAATGGTCGCTCGTTTTTTTTTTTAGTTTTTTGTGTTGGTTTTTTTAAATGATCAATTTACTTATGCTCTTGTTGTTGTTGTTGTTGTTATTATTATTATTTACCTCTTATCTCCCCTAAAAAAACCCTAACACCCCCCACCACCATACCGGCCTAACACGACCACCCTCACCATATGTAAGTAATTATGCTTGTATCTATGAGTTATGTTATATCAACTAATGTTTTTTTTTTATGTATATAATGTTTGTTTAAAATTTCACAATACGTGAAACTACTCGTGTATTGGGTTTCTCATTGTGTGTCATTGATAGAATCATGGAATTTAAATCATACATGAACTTACTTGCGTATTCATTGTGGTATTACTAGGTGAATGTAAACCAGTTTGCTTCATCACTTGAGGTGAAGTCTACATTTGCGCAATATATTGGAGTTGCAACGAGCCTACGAATATTTATGTTACTTCTGTTAATTTATCATATATGCTACCTATCAAAGTGAGCTAATCTTTAAATAAGTTAACAATTCAGTCATTTCATATGATAGTAAAATTAAGTCAAATGTAATAAACTAAAATAATATAATATTGTTGTAAAATTAAATTCAATAAATTTATGTTTATCATATATTAAAAGGTGGTTACACTTTATCACAAGAAAAGTTTTCAAACATGACACCTATAACTTTTCCATTATAATTTGACAAGAAGTTGATGGAACCTTCCGTAGTTATATGTTTAGGGATTTTGAGTTTTTTAAGTGTTAATTACAATTAATTTAAAGTAAAGCGATACCATAAGTTAATATAACTAGTTTATATGCATATATTAAGAAAGAGTACATAATAGTTTGGCATCTAAAATTATACATATATTAGCATGAGTTAATATAAGTAGTTCAACGTTTTTTCATTTATTTTGTTTTCGTTTAACAACCACATTGTCTTTTATGTTTCAGTTTAGATTTTGTATATTAAAATGTTGCAACGGGTTTGCATGGTTCAACATTTTTACGGTGTTAATGGTTACTAATGGTGGTGTGTCATTGGTGCTACTTGACACGGTTTTACGCCCCGCGCTGCAACGCAGAGGGCTTAATGCTAGTTTTATCTAATATTCATTTATGCCAATAGCCTTCTGATTCAACGGCCCACTGTGTTTCGTCCAAAGGAGGAGACCCGTGTTCAAATTTTGTTGCCAATGAATTTCTCATGCTTTGAAGGTTAGGGGATTTTACGAGCTAGTTAGTCAGTTTCCTCTTGGAATAAACCTGGACAATAAAGAGGCATGGCACTCCGCCCGTTAACGCCGCCATTAAAAAAAAAATCTAATAGTAATTCACAACTGTGATTAACAATGATATACATTAATTTATTAATTACTAGGTTATATCCCCTTGTATTACACGGGTTGAAACAAAAATATTAAATATTTATTGATGATGAGTAGGAAGTAAAACGTTATTTTAATATAACATATGATTAAATTTACGTATGGTTAAGTATTTTAATTTTTTTATTATTTTTAAAACTTTCGTTTTAAAAAATTGCTTCGAAAATTTTTTATTATTTTATGAGTATTTTGTTGTTTAAAAACTCCGGGTTTGTTTTAAATAAATGTTCTTTTATAAAACTTTTATTTTATAAAAAAAATTGAATTTAAATATTTCATAATTTAAAAAAGCTTCATTGTTTTAGAAAAACATAGTTTTATAAAATTTTATTTTTGGAAAAATATATTTTTTAATCAAAATACTTAGTTTTTATTTAACGAAAAAATCTTTTAAAAATTATTAATTCAAGAACTTGAATTTATAATGGAGAGAGAGAAAGAGAAAAATTTAGAAATTAGTTATTTGACTTTTAAAAAATAAAATACATAGTTTAGGCGAGAAAATAAATGGAAGATTGATTGTGGGAATGCTATGTGTCAAAAAATATAAAGGATTATTAGTATAGATTTGATATAATCCTTTTAGAATGACAACTACTCATACATGTATGATAAATCTTTCGTCTTTATAATAGACGTAAAACAAGTATTCTCTTGACCTTAGTATCCAATCCTGATCCATCTTAGAGTATTATATCTCTTGTTTAATACACATTTATATTTCACTGGTTCCTGATTTTATACATAAACAAACAAGTTGCGTGTATATTATAAAATGTTATCTTATCTATTAGTGCTGATCCACCATTTCCGATTTCTCATGCTCCTGATTAGAATTCTTCAAATTTTTCAAACTTTTGGTCCAATAATTTGTGTGCACATACCTTAAATAATATAAATATATTCTTTTTTCAATCTTTATGATCCTTCCATAAAACAAATAAAATTGTCATTAAAGTTGTAAAATTTTTTAATACTTTAATAAGAATATTCATTATTTTAGTAGTAAAGTGAATTCAAATATGACAGAGTACAGGTGTAGTGATTTTATGGGTAAAGTAAGTAAAAACTTTTATATTTAAAAGTATCTATGAAAAAATAGGGCAAAATCCTTGGATGTATGTTCATAAAATTAGCAATAATGTTTATTAATCTTCATGATCAAGAATACAATGGTAAATATTCATCACTGTAAATATGATTTCTCATAATTTTTTTGGAAAAGTTTAATGTTGTTTGTTGATTTCTAGCTAAGAGGAGAAAAAGTGGTTGCCATGTTCAGACTCGAAGGAATATAGAGGTGGATGGAAGAAATGTAATTCATCCTAACAATTTAGCTAATAACACTTTCAAACTTTCACTTTATTGTTATTGACAATCTAATCTACAAATTATTATAAATTTACACCTGATTTACGCTCGATTTGCCCAGCAAGTATGACTATAACGAAATGGAGAAACGTTAAACGTATATTCTTTGTAAGCAAAATCAAATATATGATAATTATATAAGAGAATTCTCTTTGACAATAAAACTAAAAATTAAAATTGACATTGGTTAATTATCAGTGTGGATCATTATTAACTAGTAAATCATAGTAAGCTAAGAAGCTAAGTTTTTGAGAACAAAATTTACCAAACGATTTTTCATAAATATCTAAGTATTTAATAAATATACATATTTGATGTCCTTTAATGTTATTTTATTACTTACAACTATAACCAAATCTTTTTTTTTTTTTGAACGGCCAACGAATAATTTTTAAGCCCGGTCACCCGGGTAAACCCATTGGCGAAAGGCCACTCACGTCCGCGAACACAGACAGCGCTGGTGACCCGGCTCGTCCACCATTCCAAGGGAAACCCACCACCCAAAGGCCCACTGTGGTAAAACCCTTGACCCACTTGGAGCATATTGCATCTAGTGAGACTCTAACCCATGACCTCCACTTTGGAAAGTTATTGGGTGACTCCTCCTAAACCAGTTGATCTAGGACTCATTGGCACTATAACCACATCTATTTTTATCATTTTATCACACCCTTTTGTGTAACTAACAACTATAACTACTTGCTCTAGCCATTAATTGTGCCCACGACTTCAATTAAGTTTTCCAAAATACTCTACATTGTTGATTATGGCCTCCCCTCTTTCATCAAGTCACCAAGTCTCGTAATCATCGCCAACTAAAACCACCGCTTATAACCTATCCCATGTTCGTCTAACCACAACCATCACCCTAGTTCACTTTATATGCCTCTTAATTATAGAGTGTGGCAATGGCCAATGTGGGCGTCTCCAACATCGAAACCACTATGGTCTCACCTCCATTCTCCGTCACCATCACTCCATTTATGCTACACCTCCTCTCCAAACACTCTTACTCAACCCCGCCCTTTAGTCTGATCCTCTCTCTTGTTGCGTATCAAGTTTATGTTTGGATTTAGGGTTTATTGTTTATAGATTAAGGGTTTCCGTTTGGTGTTTAGAGTTAGTGTTTTAATTTTCTATTTTGATCTAGGGTTCATATTGTTGTTTAGATTTTGGATTTAAGGCTTGGAGATATATGAGAGCATTCACACTAGCAACCCCATCCTCATCTCCATATTTACACTAAAAACACTATTTTTTTACTCTATCTTTCAATTAAATAATATTTTTTAATATTTTTATTATTATATTTTCTCTCTCTTCTACTCACAACCATTTTTTAAAATATTAAAAAATTTATGTGGGTTGTACCGCGTTTCCCCAAATATGAGGAATCTGCATATATTTTTTCTCTCCTTTACTAACAACCAATAACAATCATCCCCATAATATAAAGTATACACTCGCATCGAAAATAAGAAACCTACTATGAATGCTTAGACGGGATTTATTGATTCTAACAAGTGTCACACTGACGCATGCAGTTGTAGATAGTGTTTCGATTTATTTTCTTGTTTGGGTTGCTTCTTTAAGTCAGAGTCCATGTTCTCTAAATTATGTCTAAAATTAAGTAGTGTGCATTATGTGTTGAAAATTATAAAAAAATACGATGTATGAAGTTCCCTTATATCAAATGAGTATTTATGTTCCACGTGTCTTGTGTTATTCTTTGTTTTATTCTTTGTTGTACTGTATATTATATTCATTAAAGAATTTGGTTATATACATGAACAAATTAGTTTTATATATTAAATTTATATCTTGTATTATTAGTGGTGATCCACCATTTACGATTTCTCATGCTCATGTTTAAAATTTTTTATATTTTTGATCTTTGTCCAATAATTTATATACACATACCATTTAATATATGAAAAACCATACCTTAAATTGTATATAAGTTTATTAACGAATAAAATTGTAATTAAAGTTTTTTTATTTTTCAATACATTAATAAGGATATTTGTTTTACTTTATCTATTTTGCTAACATGTGATCATGAGCTCGAGATAGTATACGATCTTTCTGGTTAGATGTTTCAAAACATCATTAGAAATATTTATTGAAGGTGTTACGCATCATGGATCATCGTCTAGATCATCAAACCAAAGAGCGTGTGAAAAACAATAGTGTTCGTCAGACTATAGAGGCAATTTTATACGAAATTGTCAATTTCAAATTATTAATATGAAAACTAGAAGTTAACATGATTTATTTCATTTGAACCCGTTTACCATCTTGTATATTAACATATGTGATTAGAGGTGTACATTTCGGTTTTTTTTTTAACCAGATACGGTTCCATACCGAAACGGTTTGGTCAATAAGGTCAAAACCGGTTTGAATGCTCGAGGGTCAAACCGATGTAGGAACCAACGATTTGGGTCAGGTTGGGACTAGTTTTGGCCAAACCAGTTCTTTTGTTGGACCAAGGCGGGTTACAAACCGGTTTAAAACCCAAACTGGTTTTTATTTTTGCCCAACCCTAAATATATCATGAAATAAGTAGAAGTGTATAATAATTATAAACCGTCTTAAATTAACGATCATCTTGATGCTTTCATAGTATTATTTATATGATTAATAACTCTTTTTTGCAAGTATACATCTAGTCAAATATTAGTAAACAACACGATGACTACGTCAATGTAAAACACGATATTGTTGCTAATCATTGTCAACCTCAACTTTTCAAGGGAGATGTATAAATATCTTTAACAATGTCAAATGGTACACAAATACAAGAGCGCTTGGCATGACCATAAATCATATTAGGTTGGTGGCCTCAAGGGTTTCTAGTTGACGGTTTGAATATGTGAAGCGAAGTACCGAACACGACACATATTTATTTGTATCGTGTCGTGTCTGACGCATTTAAATTATTAACAATTTCAACAACCAATAATTTTTTATTAATGCTTAATAACTGGTTTTTAATTTCTTCTCTAATTACTAATTAAAAAACTTGGTTTTAGACATTTTGCTCGAGATTAAAGAAACCGATAAAACAGAGGAATAAGTAGTAAGACCTATGAGTAAATTAAGTTGATAAAAATGAAAATTTCTAACAGGTAAATCAATTTTACTCTTGAAAAAAATTAGCCAGAACTTAAAAAAAACTAAAAAAATAAAATAAAATATCAAAACAGTAAATTTACACTTTTTATAAACCTTTGATTTCTAGAGAAAACTCTTACACTTGAACGGTTATTTTCGTAGTCGGTGAATATTTTTATATCCTTTTCTCTTATTAGCAATTAATAAGCTTGGTTTCATATACTTAACTCAAGAAGTCGAGATTAAAAGAACCAAATGTAAAATTGTTGGAAATGAAAAGCTTAACGGGAATATTAATTTCACTTTTGAAA
Source organism: Flaveria robusta (assembly GCA_025506415.1). Taxonomy (NCBI): domain Eukaryota; kingdom Viridiplantae; phylum Streptophyta; class Magnoliopsida; order Asterales; family Asteraceae; genus Flaveria; species Flaveria robusta. The sequence continues at coordinate 15,427,890 of CM046469.1, read as the reverse complement.
ATCATCATTTTAGAAGAAAAACTAAAATCAAAATATTAAACTTTAAATTTTTAACACTTTTTGAATAACTCCGTTTATATTTAGTTATGAACTTTTTTGAAAACCCTTATACTTGAACAGCTTAACTATTTAACCTATTTATAAACAGGTTGTGTGTTAAACCATTTATGCACTTGCCGTCTTCGAGTTGACCTATTTATAAACGGAATATATTAACCGACCCAAAACATGATTATCTTCATGTCGTGTTCCTGTGATATTGGTCGTGTCATGATTTGCCATCTCTAGTGCTAGGTGAACCCATAAAAAGTTACTATATAAACCAAAAAACAACTAGAGAGGAGATTAATCAGACAGTTTGAAAACCCCCTCAAATGTTTTAATCTTCTTAAATTGTTTCCATCAGTAAAACAAGATTATAACTCCAATCATGTGTAATATATCAAAATTTATTACAAAAATTATTATAAAAAGAAGTTAGGTTACATTGTTTATCAAATCAAACATTGATTATCACAAAAATCGTTTGGACACTTTCTGGCCCGACCCGACTCGTCTAGTTTGACACCTCTAAGGACCCAATGAGACTATGAAAGGGGGAAGCATAACATATTTGTTTTCAAAACCAATGTCCCTTGTTTGGTTGGTTATGAAGGACCCCAACATGAACATGTGATCTCACCTCAGGGTCCATTGCCAATGACATTCCCATGTGCATCATAATTAATTCTCAGCAAACAACATATAGCACACCCTTGTGATTTTCCTTTCAACTCCATAAACCTGCATTACAGAGAAGCAAACTCCATTATTTCCCACATATTAGAATCTTACATTTATAAGATCTCAATAAATTCCCCAAATCATTTGTCCCAGAGCTATCAAAAGTAAATCTTGACACTTGCATTAAAAAAAACCCTAATAATAGTGAAAGATACAACATATATAGCCTTTCAAGCATCAAGATTCCACCAACGATAACCGTTTCAATCTAAAGGAACCCCTTGGTGGGTCATTTGGTGCAGCCAATAAGACATAGCCAAACAACTGTCAAGGAGTGACATAATGGTAAGCGTTTCATCCACTTTAGCAGAGGGCTGCATCCAGCTACCACTGGTTTTTGCCTTTAACTTTTGAAGGCCACCTGCCCGGCAGAAGCTGCATTACCTTGTCACATTTGTTAGCACAATATTGGTGGGCTCGTAAGATTTCTGTTGATGGGTTCTCACGGTTATAAGAAAAAAGACACAGCCAAACGACCCCATAAATCATGAATGACCATAAGCCTACTGATGGGATGTAGGTAAAGTTATACTAATGAAATTTGGCATAGTCCATATTATTTAAAAAGGATATTCAGCACATTCTTTTTGGACGTAGAAGACTATCAGATGCACATTGAGGGGCATTGGTAATAAATAAATGGACCTTCAAAGTTAACATCATTGTCCATTTGTCCCACGAGTGATTCCCACAACCTGTTGAGGCCACACAAAAGAACAACAGATTAATTATGTAAATTATCGGCAGAAAAGGATAGAATCAATAGTGGTTGTTGATAATGATAAGAACAAGAATGCTTGGGTGTTGATGTTCCATAGGCGGTTGCTGAAATGTCTGACTCCTGTATAATAGCGCATAACAATTTAAGGTCAAATGTGTTATTTTGAGATCCATGCCAAACAGGTCAGGTTAAGTTGGGACGGTTAACAAAGAAATTGTTAATGTGTTATAATGATTGTGATAACAAATTGACTTAAAAACTACTCTAAATTTTTAAAGTGATTTAGGATGTTTATATACATTTCGATACACTTTGAAGCCCTTGCAACCCATTCGACTAGTTTCCCCTTTTAGTTAGATCATTTAGCTTAATCAATTTGGCCTAAACCGGCAATCACAACCCGTTAAGCTAGAAATGGATTAATTTGGGACACTTTGAATGCTTTTGTGGGTAGGGAGGCGAGGTCTAAACGAAAGGATGGTCACCCGGGTGAACATGAAAACCTAGCTCACCTCTCCAGCAGGTCATGCATGGGCAGACCTTAAAAACAGTGTTGGAAGTGTTACAATATGACCATAAGTCACCACGACAATACGTGCGTGCTAGTCACATAGACTATCATCATCGCCACGTAGCATCCACTGGCCACTGTTGCCACCAGTCACCACCGCCCATCAACTGCTGCCACCACCGCACTGGACAACAATAAATCTGCATCACCACCACAAAAAGAAAATCGACACTAGCAGCACTAACAAGAAAACCTGATTGAACCTGAAGTAACGAAAAAGAAAATAAAATTCTTGAACTTGCATTGGCCGCCGTTGCCACTAGTCGTCACCAGTCCCCAACACCCATCAACAACCGCCACCACCACACTTGCCAACCATAAATCTAGGATTTGTATCAAGGGTCCAGAGACTTAGCTCTAATACCATGTAACATAAATTGGAGCGATTGATATTATTGAATATTGTGTACTACGTTAGAGTGACCCTAATAATAACAGAAACTAGAAACCGAAACCCTAAAAACCTAACTTGGGTCCCTAGGCTAAATAAAATAAACCCTAATAATAAACTAATTAATAATGTAATCAACAAGAACCAAAGGTCTAGAGCCTTAGTTCTGATACCATGTAAAATAAACTCAACTGATTGATATTATTGAATACTATGTATTACACAAGAGTGAACCCTCATTATATAAGAAAAACAAGATCTAGAAACTGAAACTCTAAATACCTGACTTGGGCGCATAGGCTAAACATAACTAAACCATAATACTAAACTAAATAATTGTATATTAACAACAACCAACTTTAAAAACATGTGAAAATGTAGCTATACTAGTATTACCTCGGCATAACCAAGCATTAGTGTTTTCTTGATAATTAGTGGCAGCAGACAAATCCGTCCATTGTGGAGTGTTTAAGTCTTCATACACTTCCTCTATATCACCTTTTTGTGTTTCTATTCGATTATTCCAAACAGATTTGACCATTTTACGCATTCAAATGTGATTAAATGGATTGGTTGTATTTATCTCAAACAGGTTAAAATTAATCCTTTTACTTTACTCAGAATGATCTGATCGATTGAATTTGACATTTTGTTTTATCCCAAATGGGTCTATTTTAAAGCATTACTATTTACCTAGCCATCCAACCAATAAAGACAGCATAAAATGAAGGCAAACTTATAATCTATTCTAAACTTTGAATTGGATAAAATATCTAACATGTTCTTTTGTTGCTTGTTGAAGGGAACCAGAATAGAGAATCAAAGTGAAGTCCCTAACGGTTGCAACTACTAAATCCATGATAAAAAAATCCTCCTAGTTCAAATTATGAGAGTGAACATAAGCTTAAACTTAACGAGACACACATACTTGCTAGTATTAGGAGAAATGTAATAAGAAAAGTTGAGAAAAAAGCAAAAGTTAGCAACTGCAGCACAGGTAAATTTAATTATTTACCTTTTGTGTTACTTTTTTTCTTTTCCAAACAAATTTGACCATTTTACTTATTCAAATGTGGTTAATGATTTGGTTGTGCTTTATCCCAAATGAGTTAAATTTATCCCTTACTCGTGTATAGTGTGATCGATTGGATTTTGTTTAATTTCAAATTAACCTGTTTTAATCCGTTACTACTCATCTTACTATCCAACCAACCAAGGATGATAGCATAGTATGAAAACAGACTTATAATGTGATTAATAAAGTTATAATGTATTTTTAATCTTGATAAAATAACTAATTTATTTTTATTTGTTTTTTGTTGAAGGGAACTAAAAGAGAGTCATCAGAATGAAGTCCATGAAGGTTGCATATGCAGCAAACCAATGTGAAGAAGAAAAGACAAATCAAAGAAACATATGAAAAGAAGCATTTAAGCTTTACCAAGCAAGTGTCAGGAAAGAAAACGTAAAAGAAGTTACTTTTCTAAAAGGTGGAGGAGTTAAAGAATAAAGAAGCTGATATAACAACAATGAGGATAAGGAGTAAAGAAAAAAAATTAATTTCAAACTAAAAGTTTTTTATTTCTAATACTCTTTACCCTTTGTGCTGCTATATCAACTTATTCTTTTTTAATTCCTCCAGTTTCTTTTCAAAATTAACTTCTTTTGTGTTTTTTCCTTGACTATTGTTACGTAAAGTTAAAATGATTCTTTCCATATGTTCCTTAAAATTTTCTTCTCTTGCTCGTAACATTTTCTAGCAACATTCATGGACTTCGCTTTGATGTCTCTCTTTTAGTTCCCTTCAACAAGAAACAAAAAGAAAATGCTAGTTAATTTATCAAAATTAAAGGTACAACATCAACTTATGAGTCAAATTACAAGTTTGTCTTCATGCTATGTTATCCTCCTTGGTTGGATGGATGGCAAAATGAGTAGTAGTGGGTTAAAGTAGGCTTATCGGGAATGAAACAAAATCCAATTGACCACACCATACACGAGTAAAAAATAAAATGCATAAATTCAATCCATTTTAGATAAAGCACAACTAGCCTATTTAGCCACGTTTAAATAAGTAAAAGGATCAATTTGTTAGGAAAAAAAAAAAGAAAGTAACACAAAAAGATAAAGAAATAAATTTACTTGCTGGAGTTACCAATTTTTGTTTAAGTTTCTACTATTGGCATTCCACTTCTAATACTAGCAACTATACGTGTCATGTGAAGTTTAAGCTTATGTTCGCTATCATAATTTGACCTCAAAGGAAATTTCATCATTGATTTAGTAGTTGCAGTTTTAGAGACTTCACTTTGATGTCTTTCTTCCGGGACCCTTCAACAAGCAACAAAAGAACAATTTAGTTAATTTATCCAATCCAAAATTTAAAAATAGAATATAAGTCTGCATTCATGCTATGTTATGATACTTGGTTGGATGACAGAATGAGTAGTAATTGTTTAAAACAACCCATTTAGGATCAAATAAAATCCAATCGAACAGTTAATACACAAGTAAAAAAAGTAAAAGGGTTAATTTTAACCCGTTTGAGGTAAAACATAACCAACCCATTTAACCATGTTTATAAAAAGTAAAAAAGTCAAATCTATTTGGAACGGACACACAAAAAGGTAAACAAATAAATTAACCTGTTGCTGTTGGACCAATCTTGACATTAATTAAAGTTAGGGGTCTATTTTGTAATTCGTTTTTGATCTTTATCTAGTAAAATAAATGGATAAGTTTATTAGGTAGTTTACAGCTTTATCTCTAAAGAATTTGAGATAAGCTTTTGTGATTTAACTTTATCTCTAAAGGATTTAAGATAAAGCCTATTATGTAGGAATAGCTTAACTTGATGGGCTAGGTTAATCAACTATAAATAGGAGATAGTTTTTACTTATTCTTGGTAAGTTTTTATATCAATTAAATTGGAGAAGGAGTTCCAGAATTGTTCCTGTGTTTCCTGTCTGTTTTCTGTTTGGTTTTTCTGGTACCAATTTACTTCAATTGGTATCAGAGCTCCGATTAAGAGATCTGGGATTTTCTGTTGATCCAACGAGGTGGATCAAGCACTTAAACCACCAACACACCAGCTGTACAAGCGTCGATCAAAGGAGGGATCGATGGGGGATGCTGCAGCACCTTACAACCAACTAACGCAGGTTGATAAAACAGGAAACCTTCCGTTCCAATGCCCGGTTCTAACTCCGACCAATTACCCAATCTGGTCACTTAAAATCAAGGCGATTTTCAAAGCATATGGAATCTGGGAAGTGATTGAACCTGGGACAAATCCGGATCAGAAAAAGGACAATGCAGCCATACCTATCTCTATCAGTCGCTACCTGAAGACCTTGTTTTGCAGATCGCAAGCTGTGAACATGCGAAAGACATTTGGGAATCAATCAAGACTCGACACTTAGGTGTTGAACGAGTCATGGAGGCACGATTGCAGTCCCTAAAAACTGAGTTTGATCTGATCAGAATGAAGGAAGGCACAACAGTGGATGATTTTGTAGGAAAACTCTCCGAAATTGCTTCAAAATCAGCCACCCTTGGATCTCCAATCAATGAAGCAGCCCTGGTCAGAAAACTTCTAACAAGTGTACCTGACAGCTTCATTAACATGGTAGCAACAATAGAGCAGCTGGTTGATCTAAAAACAGTCAAGTTCCAAGAAATCGTTGGAAGGTTGAAGGCGTATGAAGAAAGAACTAATACGAAGACCAATAACAGCAGCCATGACCAACTTCTATTATCCTACAATGAATGGGAAACAAAAAGAAAGCAGGAAAAGGGCTTTGGTCGAGGCCAAGGGAATGGCCAAGACAATCGTGGAAGAGGCCGAGGTCGTGGGCGATCAGGGGGTCGTGGAAGGGGTTCAAACCGTGCTCAAAACTCCCAAGATGGAAACCAAAGTTCAGAGAACTCAAAGAAAGATCGGTCTAAACTGCAGTGTTTCAGGTGCGATGCATTTGGACATTTTTCAGCCGACTGTCCAACTAGAAGGAATGATGAGAAGGCCCATCTAACACAAGCCACCACGGCTGGAACAACACATGCTAATGCTGACAAGCCTGTGTTGTTAATGGCTGTAGCTGATCAAATCAAGAAGGAACTAATCTATGTGAATGAAGAAAAGGTATTTCCGGCTAAATGCAGGTCACATGATGATGGGCAATACATGTTAGGTTTCAAGCGGCGCAGCAGAACCAACACACGAACCCGCACAAACGATTATCACGCAGAAAATAGAAATAAACGACACAAGGATTTAACGTGGTTCGGTCGGTGTGACCTACGTCCACGGGCTGCAACTAGGGTTTTCTTTATTTGCTCAGTGCCAAGATTACAATACATGACATGGATATATATAGAGACTAATTAGGGTTAATAATTTAATAAACAAGAAAACTAAACATGGCCCCAAGCCCAAAGCCTTCACAAACCCAACAATCTCCCACTTGAAGGCTTTGCGATAAATTCTAGCCCGCCATTCAAGTACAAAGCAACCCAGTCGTCTAGTAACTTCAGTAATCTTCAAACAAGTCTTTGAAGCCTCCAGTTCCCAAAGAACAAGCTAAGACTTCATCACATCTCCTAGTTGCAGCGACCCCCTCATCATCAAGTACCAGAAGGGCCAGTTGAAGCTACCCCGAGCTCCAACTCAGTCGTGACTAGTGCCGCCAACGACTCATCCTCCATCTTAACCGATTTGGACATTCCACCGGATTCAAAGATACACCGAGGATCACTATCACTCTCCAAATTCAGCAAACAATCACCAGGAGAGAATTTTTCAGTCGTAGTCTTTAAAACCCAACGTTTCTTTGTAACTGTACCCGGAACACGTCCTGTGCTCCCACTGTCACCGAATCCCCTGAATGGTTTAGACTTTCGAACTCGTTCACCTAACATCCCTGCTCCAGACTTCACGTTTGCAAAATGAACTCTCTTAGCACTGGATTTAGTGAACCAAATTTTGTCATGCTTAACCGGGACAGTCATACATCCCTCAGCAGGTACCTCAACCATATACAATGACCCACGTTTTATACCACGAGCAATAACTAGATTACCATTGATCACTTTCCATTTACCACCACCAAACCTTACGTCCAGTCCTTGTTCATCCAGCTGACCAACTGAAATCAGTTTCTTCTTCAGCCCCGAAATCACCCTAACATTTTTTAGGTTCCATGTAGTGCCCAACGAAGTAACCAGATCAATATCCCCCATGCCCGTTACCTCAAGCATCTCGTCATTAGCTAATCGTACCTTTCCAAAATCACCATGTTTCAGATTCACCATCGTTTCCCCGTTGTCCATGGCGTGAAACGAAGCACCTGAATCCATGACCCAAGAGTCAACACTGTTTTCCACACTGAGTATCAATGCATCATCATCATCAGATACATTCCCAATAGCAGTGTTCAATTCTTTCTTATTCGGACACTGACTCTTAACATGTCCCACCTCATTGCAGCTCCAATACTTCACATTCTTTCTAGGTTTAGATGAACTCCTTCCCCGACTCCCACTGTTCCTGTTATTATCCCGATCCCTGCCAACATTTAACAACTCACTATTTGATGATTCACCCGAGTTTCTTCTTCTAACATCTTCACCCATAATCAGATCTAGAATACCATCAAGAGTGAAACCTTTAGTCCCCGCAGAACTTGAAATTGCAGTCACAGTTCCAGACCAACTATCAGGCAGAGACGACAACAGCAGTAGAGCCTGAACTTCATCATCAAACTTAATTCCAACAAATACAAGTCTTGTTAAGATTGAATTTAGATTGTTGATGTGAGCGGTCACTGAGCTTCCTTCTTTCATCCTTGTGTTCACCAGCTCCCGAATCAAAAACACCTTATTCGTCGCAGACGGTTTCTCATACATATTTGACAAAGCAGACATCATACCACGAGCCGTGGTTTCCTTAATAATGTTAAAAGCAACATTTTTCGTCAAAGCCAATGTAATAACCGCACGAGCCTTTTTGTCCTTTGATTCCCAATCAGCTTGTTCTATTTTCTCAGGTTTTTCTCCAAGTACCACATCCAAGTCCTTTTGACATAACAATGCTTCTACTTGCATTTTCCACCAACTGAAATCAGAACCGTTAAATTTCTCGATCACAACCTTCCGTCTTCAGCCATCTCAAACAGCAAACAAGAAACAAATCGAAACAGTGAACAGACACAGCAATGGCACGGGCCTGAACTTGACGGCTGTTCTACTGAACACTGTCAATTGACTGATTTGCTCCTACAATAAACCTTGTAGACAAATCTAAACCCGTACGTACTTTTCTTTCACAAAACACGGTTCCCAAACGGTTGATAATAACCCGTCAATAAATAGAAACTTGAAAACACAAAACCCTAACCTTTACCCGACGAATCCAAGAGTCCTACACCAAACCCTAATCGGCGGCTTTAAAGAGTTTTAACCCGATACTTGACTATAATCGGACAATCACCAAAAGAAAAAAAAAAAAACTATTATCTTCTTTCCTTTTTTCTTATTGATCGAAATAAACACCAAATAAATAGTCACGTGACTTTCTTTTTATTCACACATCAAAGAAAACAATTAATGTTGACTTTTGTGAACAAAACTTTGGCAGAAACAAAAAAAAAAAAGATTTATGGCGGCTAGGTGGTGTTTATGCAAAATACGATACCTAGACAATATGGGATCCCCTTTTTTTTTTTCCTTTTGAACTTCAATCGAACAAGAACTTTAAATGAGAATCCGAGATAGTGAACCAACCTTTCGCGATCGTTTCTTCAGTGCGATCGTGTGTAACAATGAGCCAAAGCTCTGATACCACTTGTTAGGTTTCAAGCGGCGCAGTGGAACCAACACACGAACCCGCACAAACGATTATCACGCAGAAAATAGAAATAAACGACACAAGGATTTAACGTGGTTCGGTCGGTGTGACCTACGTCCACGGGCTGCAACTAGGGTTTTCTTTATTTGCTCAGTGCCAAGATTACAATCCATGACATGGATATATATAGAGACTAATTAGGGTTAATAATTTAATAAACAAGAAAACTAAACATGGGCCCAAGCCCAAAGCCTTCACAAACCCAACAGTATTTAGATACCGGGGCAACAAACCATATGACAGGTAATAAAAGTTTATTTTCAACAACTGATACAAATATAGGGGGCAAAGTCAGATTCGGAGATGACTCAAGTGTTGAAATCGAAGGAAGAGGTTCTATCCTTCTCGAATGTAAGAATGGAGAACAAAGGTTGTTGATCGATATTCTTTACATCCCGTATTTAAAGAGCAATATTTTCAGCATCTGGCAAGCTGAAGAAGGAGGATGTGAATTAACAATTAAACAAGGAATTTTATCAATGTTTGATTCGGATGGGACTTTGCTAATGAAGACTCATAGATCTCCTAATCGCTTGTATAAAATCAACCTAAAAATTGGGTCACCGGTTTGCTTAATAACCAAGATTCATTATGCAGCTTGGCTGTGGCATGGCCGCCTTGGCATGTAAACTTTGACACTATCAAGCGCTTAGGGACGAGTGAACTAGTCCACGGAGTACCGGCTATTGACCACCCTTCACAACTATGCAAAGCATGTTTGGCAGGGAAGCATACGCGACAAAGTTTCCCTAACCAGACCACTTTTAGGGCTGCAAGACCGCTGGAACAGGTTTACGCAGACATGTGTGGGCCCATAACACCCGCCACCAAAGCTGGAAACAGGTATATTTTGTTGTTTGTTGATGATTACAGCAGGTTTATGTGGCCATTTATGTTAAAAACCAAGGATGAAGCACTTGAACGATTCAAGATATTCAAAGCTTTGGTTGAGAACCAATACGGGGAAAAAATAAAAGTTCTTAGAACTGATAGGGGTGGAGAATTTACCTCCAAGGAGTTCATTCTGTTTTGTGAACAAGCTGGAATTACAAGGCAACTAACTGCACCCTATACACCCCAGCAGAATGGTATAGTCGAAAGAAGAAACAGAACCGTGTTGAGCACAACAAGGAGCATTCTTAGTGCAATGAATATGCCACAAGTGTTCTGGGCAGAAGCGGTACGTCATGCAGTCTATGTGCTAAATAGGTTACCTACGAGGAGCTTAAAGAATCAAACACCATACGAGGCGTTAAAGGGTAGAAGACCAAGACTTGATCATTTACGTGGCTTTGGGTGTGTTGCATATGTAAAAACACCCTCAAACCAAGTGAAGAAACTAGAAGACAGAAGTGTTCCCTTGGTACATTTGGGAATAGAACCAGAGACCAAGGCTTATCGCATGTACGATGTTGAGGAAAAGAAGGTGGTAATCAGTCGAGATGTTGTGTTTGATGAGGCACGCAAATGGGAATGGAATAAACACCAACAACCGAACAAAGAAGCTGAGTTTCTGATTCATATGGAGCCATTTGAAGCTGATTCAGCAGCTCAAAACAACAGACATGAAGCTGATTCTGCAGCCCAAAACAGTGGACATGGGCCTACTGAACCCAACAGCCCTGTAAGTCCACTGATTAGCAGCCCATTTCAAGGAAGCGGCCCATTAACTCATGCTGAAACAGCAGACTCAGCCTATTCTGAACTTAGCAGCCCAGAATCAACTGTAAAAGAGCGTGGGCCAATGTTACCACAGCTTCAAACAGACACTGTTGGTGAATCAGACCCAACTATGGCAGAAGATGAGACTCCTCACTGAAGGGGAACCAACAAACTTCAAGGAAGCTACAGGGCATAAAGAATGGGAGCAAGCTATGGAAATTGAGATAGCTTCCATTGAAAGATGTAAAACTTGGGAGTTAATGGACCTACCTCCGGGACACCGACCCATTGGTTTAAAATGGCTTTACAAAATTAAAAGGGATGCAAATGGTGTAATTACAAGATACAAGGCACGATTAGTCGCCAAAGGTTACATCCAACAACATGGTGTAGACTTTGACGAGGTATTCGCGCCCTTAGCTAGACTTGAGACGGTTAGACTCATTCTAGCATTAGCAGCACAAAGGGGGTGGAATGTTCACCACCTTGATGTTAAAACGGCGTTTCTACATGGGGAACTCAAGGAAGAAGTGTTTGTAACACAACCGGAAGGCTTTGTTAAGAAAGGAAAGGAGCAAAAAGTGTACAAATTAAGCAAAGCTCTTTATGGCTTGAAACAAGCTCCTCGAGCTTGGAATACAAAGTTAAATGGGGTTCTAAAGGAATACGGATTCCAAAGGTAGCCGTTTACACAAAGAGAACTCATGAAGGTTCATTGCTAGTAGGGATCTATGTGGATGATCTGATTGTAACCGGAAATAACATGGAGAAAATACAGCAATTCAAAAGACAAATGGAAGATAAGTTCAAGATGAGTGATTTGGGTTCACTCTCCTATTATCTCGGGCTAGAAGTGATGCAAGGCAATGATGGAATTAAAATAAAGCAATCAAGCTATGCAAAAAAGATCCTACAGCAAGCCGGTATGTGGGAGTGTAATTCTACTAAATACCCAATGGAACCGGGACTGAAATTAACAAAGGAAGATGGCAGCAGCAGTGTAGATGCAACAGAGTACCGAAAAACAATTGGGTGCCTTCGGTACTTGACTCATACACGGCCAGACCTTGCATTCTCAGTTGGATATGCAAGTAGGTACATGCAAGCTCCCAAAACTACTCACTTTCAGGCTGTAAAACAGATTCTCAGGTATGTAAAAGGAACTATAGACCTGGGCATTCACTACCAAAGGAATGGAAGTAATAATCTGTTGGGATTTAGTGACAGCAGCCTTTTAGCCGATCCAGATGATGGAAAAGGAACCACGGGGCTGGTATTTTACTTTGACGATGGACCCATTAGCTGGTGCTCGCAAAAGCAACCAACAGTTGCTTTATCATCGTGTGAAGCTGAGTTTATGGCTGCAACTTCAGCAGCCTGTCAAGCAATTTGGCTAAGGGGTTTATTAGCTGAAATTACAGGAAGAAAAGAAGAACTTGTACTCATAAAGGTGGACAACAAGTCTGCAATCAACCTGATGAAAAATCCTGTCTTTCATGGAAAGAGTAAACACATCAACATATGTTATCACTATATACGAGAGTGTGTAGAGAAAAATCAAATCAAGGTTGATTTCATTAGTGGGGATCAACAACCAGCTGATATTCTCACGAAGGCTCTACCAAAGATTAAGTTTGCTGAAATGAGAACACTATTGGGAGTAAAGAAGATTGAAGACTCGGGAAAATAACAAGAAGACTCAAGGTCAAGATTGGGGGGGTGATTGTTGGACCAATCTTGACATTAATTAAAGTTAGGGGTCTATTTTGTAATTCGTTTTTGATCTTTATCTAGTAAAATAAATGGATAAGTTTATTAGGTAGTTTACAGCTTTATCTCTAAAGGATTTGAGATAAGCTTTTGTGATTTAACTTTATCTCTAAAGGATTTGAGATAAAGCCTATTATGTAGGAATAGATTAGCTTGATGGGCTAGGTTAATCAACTATAAATAGGAGATAGTTTTTACTTATTCTTGGTAAGTTTTTCTATCAATTAAATTGGAGAAGGAGTTCCAGAATTGTTCCTGTGTTTTCTGTCTGTTTTCTGTTTGGTTTTTCTGGTACCAATTTACTTCAGTTGCAACATGCAATTGCTTGTTTTTGTTCCTCAATTATTCCTCATACTAGAATGCATACATGTCTTTGAATTTTAGGCTTTGTTCCACAACTATGGTATTCCATTTCTCCTCATACTAGCATGTATACATGTCTCATGGGTTTTAGGCATATATTCACCGAGCATGGTTTGAACTACAGAGGATGTTTCATCATGGATTTAGTGAACACATCTTCACAATGTGATTTTTTAATTTCATAATCATTCTTATTTGTTTCATTTTGCATTTCAGAAATTGAACCTTCATCAGCTAGTGCCCTTGAGCTCGCATTCTTGTGCCGTAAGCATGCGATGGCTGACTAATATATATATATATATATATATATATTCTAATTACACCACAATTGGCCTACTCTAATACTAGCAATTCAGCCAAGAACTCAGTTTTTGCTTTAGAAACACAGTGATCATTTCACCTCCCCACATGATAATATCAGGGCTTTATTAACGGTCCTGAATGAACAGTTGCAATAATTCGACCCGAATGGAAGTCATTATTAAGTTCTTTGTAACTGGATTCTCTTGCAACTTTTGCTTTTATGTTCATTTACTCAATCTTTTAACTGAAATGTATCCAGATTGGCAATAGTGAACACTGAACCGGAAACCTATGAAAAAGTGCAAGCCGAGGTTGAGAGGGTTAATAACATACCTTTGTTTTATCTCCTTGAATATCAGTAACTATGTGGCCAGAGGTTTGTTCCATAAGCATAAAACCATAAGCAGCAGCAACATATACGAGTGCGCATTCATTTGGAGGTTCCCCTTGATAATTTATCACTTTTTCAGCACATTATAACAATGGGCACAATATGCAGGCAGTGCAAGAAAGAAATCATAAATCCATTTGCCAGCCTTTGTATTATTTCCAGTTTTGACAACTGAAATAAGTTCTTGTCTACCTCTACCTTCATTTTTTACCTCCAAATTTGTGTGTTCACTGAACCACGTCAGAACATTAAAAGATTGTTCCATTTTGACTACAAAACGACTGATCAAACTACACAGCACAAACAACGGATAAAACTGAATGGAAAGATAGATAAAGAGAAATAGAGAAAATTTTGTAGCACCTTTAATGTGGTATCCCCTTTGTTCACCTTTAAAGCTTGTTTTCTCCCCACTATAATCTACACCAAAAAAAGCTTGCACATTTAAATTCCATCTAGTTTTCAATCAGTGTACCAGTTTTTATCAGAGTTTATTTCCCCTATGTCCTCATTTATATTCAATGCCCGGCTGTAGTTTGATGTTCACCATACATCTTATCATCTCTAACATGAAGTAAAACTGACCAACACGCATGAGCTCCATGGATATGTACAAAGAAATAGGTGTCATAATCTGGAACACTATCACTGACATCAGAAAAATGGAGAATATCTCCCTCCCATCACCGGAATAGTTGTAGCTCTCAACTTCTGACTCATTATAAGAACTGTAACATTTCAAGCTCATTTTCATGGTGTCTCAACCAAACACCAGCACCAACAGAGACAACCGTGCACAGAGCAACAGGAAAAAGGACAGCAAGATAATTTCACGGTTCATACAGGTCTCCAAACGAGTCCTTCTAAATGGGGATCCTGAACTAGTGAGCATCGCTTTGGTCTCCTTTCCACAATAAACCATCGCTCCTACAGCCCAATTAGTGTTGTTAAGCACAGAGCCGTGAAGAACTATATATGAAGAGCCAAGTGATATATGTTCTCCATCAATCTCCTTGGTAGCCATGAAACCATGGATGTTCCTGTTAGGCTTCCTACTTGATTAAACCGTCGATATTGTCTCTCAAATTCTTGCTGTGCATGCTGTGTCTTCAAATTTGATTCCCCGTCCAGATTTATGGTCTGGATGTAGCAAGCCCAGTTGGGTCACAGATGGAAATCAGTATAGTATCACAAGAAATTTGTCATCTGCAAAAGTTTAATAATTTTGCCCATTTAAATATCATCCATTTTTTCTGCTGAGGTCTATCATTTACCTAAACGAATGACATGTGATTGATTTCAATCCAATCTGACATGTGCCGCCTCCAATCCTTGCAAGCAGCTTTAACATCTACAACTAATAAAACAACGCATAATGGCAAAATGGATGCACCTCGGCCAAAAACTGCAAGTTGGGGAAGTTGATTGAGAATATCTATAATAAAGGATATGTACATTTCCAAAGTTATCATTGCAACATGAAGAATCTAGAACCAAACATATCATCTATAAAAAGAAAATAAAATGGTTTCTGGTTAGATGATTCTACATTTGTATCAATGGTCGGTTTTCTTATAATAACCTCTTGGTTGCTTCTTTAAATTTGATAATTTTGACCCTGAGTAATCAAGAAACAACAAAATGCAGTTTTGTCAAATGCCAAAAACATGCAACTAGCAACACAAGTACACACATCCCCATCAATAAGTTTACCATTACAGGAAAGAAACATAAGGTGGGTTTATTCGAGTCACTGTAACCCAATTAACTATTCAGAACTATGTATTGTGCCTTCTTTTGCAACTGCATTCCAATAGCTCTAATAGGAAGCTTCCCCCTTTCCATGACAAAGCAAATTTAAATAGTAACTGAATGGTAAAAGCTTAAAAACATATAGATATACATACAGAAGTGACATTGCACTTATAACAGCATTTAAGCATTTTTGAGTGTTTGATTGAAGAAAAGGGTTTGAAATTACAAGTTTACCCGATGAAGTAAGTCGTTTTCAATAAGTTTAGTAATTAATTATATGCATCTGCTTACTAGCATTAAACTGGCTAAATAAGCAATCCCAAACACCAATTTAAACAATTAAGGGTAACTTCTTAACAGCTATAATCAGTTTCAGCTTCATGTTAATATCAATTATTCACAGCTGCTATCACAAGCCACTGACAATAACGAGGTCAAACAAAATTCTCATCCTAATCCATGTTTACGCGAGAGCATATACTACTGGTAGAACCCTAATCAACATAGATATATTACCAGGAAAGGAATAACAGGATCGATCACACATTTAGCATACGATAAAACGCCCTAAATTTCAACAACAAATAGCTCATAATACCATTAACACCGACGACGATAGATTAGTGGATTGACGGAATTATAAGGATACAAACGCCAATGCGATCTCTGTAATCCCTGATTCTTCGACGGTCACGAAACCTTCGATTAAACACATATGAAAGGCATTACCTTTGATGAGTGGTGATGGTCGTTAAAGGATCATGGATCCCGGTTTTGTGGTGGGTTTCTTCGGGGTTCGTCGTCGATGAAACTGGTACGGCGATCGAAGTTCGGGCCTCCAACTACAATTGATGTAAAGCTTCTGTTACTTTTTCTAGGAGAATTACATCTATCCTTTCTAAATTTCTAAAACTATATATTTATCTTACACAAAAGTTCTTAATTTCTAAAACTACATATTTATCTTACACAAAAGTTCTTAATGGATAATATATAATGTTCTTCAAACATAATTCAAGAAAATATTTAATTTTATATGTTTAAAAAGATATATAAAATTATCCTTTCTTTTTTTAGTATGTCTTTTATTTTTTCTTTTTAACATGCAACTACACAATCTTTATTATTTATACTAGGTTAAAAACTTATATATTATTTTTTAAGATAAAATACAATAAAAATATTATAATTTAGTATGTTATAATAATTTATTAAAATAATAATATATATATTTTGAATGTTTTTTATTTAGTTTATTATTTAAAATATGTTTCATTTAATATGAGAGAAAGACGGAAAACAAAATTTTAGGTTTTATGAAAAGTTGTCGCGTGTCCCTTCAAAAACTTCTTTTAGTAGTTAGTATAGATACTTTAAGTATTTATCTCATTCTTTATAGTAGCTATATCTATATTATTTAAAAAAAAATACATGGTTTTTCATATAATTTAACACTACATTTTATTCCTTAAAAAATGTTTACTTATATGGAAAACGCGTGTGCTTTTTGCTTAATTATAAGATTAGGGATAAGAATGTAATGTGAATACTTTTAGAAATTTCACAATAGCTTACATATTCTTATCTATATAATTTAATTAAAAAAACACATTTCTACCTAAAATTTGTTTCACTTTAAAAAAACCCTCGCATCTTATTTCTCATATATATATTTTTTTAATTAAATAATATTTATTTATTTTAAAATTAATATTTTTTTCTCTTTCTTCAACTCGCACACTAGCATAATAAAACGAGAAATATAAATACGGATTGAATGGTAAATCATATGTTTAGGGAATCATTGTTTTTTTCTCCTATTTTAGATATGAAGTTTATGGATATGAAAGTTCATGTATAAGAGATATAAATTCGTATCATATACGTAACCCTTACATTTTAAAGGTGTGGATGATAGAATAAGGATTCTAAGAGTATTTATATTCCATACATCATCTTCATTTTTATAATTTATCAAAAAAATAATATTATTTAAATTTACCTATCTTTTTTTTTTAAACTTCTCATATTTCATTCCTCATATTTTATTATCTCAATTAAATCACACTTATTTATTCTTCTTTTAATATTATTTTTCTCTTTCACTTACATCTATTATTAGAATATACTAAAAATATATATAGAGATGAATAGTGAATCTCTATATTTGCGGATTAGATTTTTTTCCCTAAATCTACAGAATGGGTGTATAGCAATGTTTTTGAGACCGGATCGGACCGGCCGGTCCGACCGGGGATCGGCTGGGTGGCCAGTCCGGTTCTCATCGATTCGTTTTTGACCGATCGAACCGGCCGGTTCATCCCGAACCGTTGATCGGACCGGGAAACCGGACCGGTTCGGCCCGGATTTTGTATTTTTTTATTTTTTTGATTTTAATGGTTAAAAACGGGGTGTTGAACCATAAATTAGTATGTTGGATATAAAAATATAGTTAAGTTTTATATGTAACTATAAAATACATAT
This sequence comes from Flaveria robusta, assembly GCA_025506415.1. Taxonomy (NCBI): domain Eukaryota; kingdom Viridiplantae; phylum Streptophyta; class Magnoliopsida; order Asterales; family Asteraceae; genus Flaveria; species Flaveria robusta. The sequence goes on along the minus strand of CM046469.1, from coordinate 15,409,792 downwards.
ATAAATTACTTATATTTAATTATATATATAACTATATATATAATATACTATATATATAATTATGACGTCATCCGGTTCTTAAATCCGGTCTGACCACCAAACCAGTAAGGCGTCCGGTTCGACGTCCGATCCGGTTCTGAAAACATTAGTGTATAAGGATGATGAATGGAATGAAATGAGTATTTTGAGATTTTTATTATTTATGTGGATGGAGATTGAGATGATAAATAAAATGTGAATGCTCTAATGTGAGTGTTTTTAAAGCTTGAAGCGCTTAAAACAACTTTTACCATGTAAGGTACTATGTGTTTTTGCAATGGTCACTAATTTGATACCATTTAATACGTTTCTCCTAATTGATATAAACTAGTGTTTATCCACGACGCACGATGCGCGTCGAAAAACCGAGGTTTTTGTCGGGTGCTACGGAACATCGAAAATGACAGCTGAATCAATGCAACCAGAAATGGCAGGTTGGCTCAGAACCAATGGTAGGTTGCGGCTGCAAACCATAAATGGTTGCCAAGCCAGGACAACCAAAACCAGTTTCGATGTATCATCACAGCCACAAAGTAACCGAGGTCAACAGTATTTTCAAATGCCAACTAAAAAACCATGGCTTATATTCACTGAGTTGTTGCAATTGCAAATCCACAACGAACCATTTATTTTCACCAGAAAAACATGAAGTTCTCTATTCATTTCCAATCTCTTTCAATATATACGATAATAATGTTTTGGCTCAGATTTGGTCACTATCAATGGCTGCAATCCATCAAAAGATGGCTGCCACGCCAAGATAATATGTTCCGATCATCACAGCCAGCAAACTTTATCACACACAAACCAGAGACAACGCAACCATATATCATTGATAGCTTCAGTGTCATTAGGCAACACCAAGTTCATGAAATCATCACAGCCACATCTCAGATGATCCTAGAGTCATCATCATTGACAACCAATATTTGCATATCTAAATTTTAGACAAACACGAATATTCATCAGTGGAATCAAAGCTGGAACATGAAGGCCTAAAAAACCATCATCGACCAGTTAACAATCACATACCCAACATTACAATATAAAGCCAAGCATCATGCCGTGAGTAACAGATCATCGCCGTCGAGGCACCGAGGCGATGGTGGCTACTATGCAAAAACAGAAATAAGAAAAACACAACAAGCACTACAGCCGGCGGTGCATTCGTATCGACCGTCGCCACCTAGGGCACGGAAATCAAAGGCCGCCCGGGAACCCGTGCACGCAGCTGGTGGCGGCGGTGATTCGGGGGGGGGGGGCAGAGGCGGCAATCTCATTACATCGGCTCTGCCGCTGCCGAAATTCGGTCAAGCAAGAAACCCCCAATGCCTCCACAAGACGATAACCGACCACCACTCACCAGAATCACCACATGCACCACACGCCGGCGTCGGATTTCATGTAAGACAGAAAGGCTACCACCTACAACGGCCAGAAACGCTTTTATCACCTTCACGAAATGGATCGAAACCCAGAAACCCTAACTCACAACAAACGACAAGGACAAGACGAAAGCCCATCGCGGGGGTGTAGACACCAGACCCCAACCCCATCTCTCTCTTTCTCTGAAGAAAATGAAAAAGGGATATATAGAGGCGGTGAAGGGAACAGGCATCACCGATCATATCTTGAAGAAACTAAAATGGAGTGTGCAGGTGTTATAGAAGAAAGACAGGGACTTGAAGAGGTTACCATGTGTTTATGCTTTGAAATACCAATAATACCCCTAGAACACTATTCATCAACTTGCAAAATTAATATATGTTTTGAAATACTAATAATACCCCTAGAACACTATTCATCAACTTGCAAAATTAATATATAGGTAAATTTTAAAACTATATAAATTAACATTAAATTAATTTATTATTAATATTTAAAAGTATAAAATTAGTACTTAAAACAACTTTTACCATGTAAGCTACCATGTGTTTTTGCAATGGTCACTAATTTGATACCATTTAATAAATTTCTCCTAATTGATATATTATTTAAAACTATATAAATTAACATTTAAATTTAATTTATTATTAATGTTTTAAAGTATAAAATTAGTAAATATTTATATAGTTGTGATGATGAGGGATGATGATGATCATCCTATCCAAATATATTCAGCGTTTACTTCGGATTAAATTGTGTTCCCCAAAAAATACTAGTGACACCCGACACATCGTGCGGACCAACCAACTAGTGCATTTAAAATCACAAAAACTCCACTTTACATAATCTAAACTCATATTTTTTTTTTTGTAAAATACATAGTTTTTTTAATCTATATAAATGAAACAAAGGTTTTGTTTTTTTCTTTTTCTTAATAGTTATATTATATTATTCTAAGACCATGGCCATCGGCAACCTTTTGTTTGGGTTGCTTGCTAGGTGTTTAAAAACATATATTAAAATTTGCAAGCTTCCAACCTCATTTCACAAACAGATTGCACAAGCAACCTAGGTTGCAACCATACACATGTTATTAAATTATAATTTTTTTTTGACATACGGATTGGGTTGTTAATGAGAATGAAAATTCAAGTTTGGTTGCATTGTGTAGATTGAAGAGAAAGAATTTAGATTTTAATTAAAAGGTTAGGTTGGTTGGGTTGTGAATGGGGATAGTCTAAGACTTGCTAGATCACTTCTAATTAAGTTTTACCCGCATGCCAACTCATCATCGCGTAATCACAATTCCAAAATAATAAATAAAAATTTCATTAGTTAGAAATATACAAAACAAAATAAAAATACAATAAAAGAATTAATAAAAATAAAAACTAACAGGAGTAGCAAATTTTTTAAGTGTTTGAGATGTTAAAATTTGGGGTGAAAATTTATGAAATGTATTTTGTATATTTACATGTTTGAAATATTAATTTTTATTAATTTTTATAAATTTTTAATGCACAATTACTGTTGTGCAATAGTCATGTGGCTCGATGATGATTGGCATTCAATTGCTAAATTGGTGAACATTTTCACCCCTAAAACTCGGGGGACGGTATTCCCTATTGGGGAACATCTTTACCGAGCTGGAGAGAGGCTTTTGTCAAACCCACTCTGTTTGCTCTAAGCCTATAACATATAGCCTAAGTTATGTCTAAAGAAAGAAAATTCATAATCATAGTCCTAACTTAAACACGAGTAATCGTTTTTTTTTTTTTTACTTTTATTATTTATATCAATCTTACTCAGTTAAAATAATAATAATAATAATAATAATAATAATAATAATAATAATAATAATAATAATAATAATAATAATAATAATAATAATAATAATGAAACTAAAGATATAATGAAAAGAATACAGACTAAGTAAATAATTTGTCCTCCTAAGTCCTAATAGATATGTAAACTATTAAAAGAATAGGACTGTGGGATCAAAGGTGATGGTTTCTTAGTTTTAATCCATCTATGTCAATGCTATCATCAATTTTAGATTGTAACATGGTTTCAACGTTTTAGGATCATTGATTATGACAAAAGTTAGGGTTAACCCTAATCTCCATTCAAGTTGTAAAACCAATAATACTAGCATTCAAGGTGAGTTCTATGAACTCATATTCACATCATTTTATGTGATATGCATACATTATATGACTTTACATGAAAACGAGATTTTTAAAGTAACCCTTGTTAATGCTTTATGATATGTGTAATGAGTTCTTATTGGTGTTTTTGATTTATGACTTGATTAGCAAAAAGGTTGTATTATCATGTTTACGCAAAATTTAAATAGCTTTGTTTTCTTAAAAATATGGTTTTGTCAAAAGATATGAAACATCAATTGTTAAAAATGGTTTTCTCAAAAGTTATGATATATCAATTATTACGCAAAAGTGAAGTTTTGAGAAGATGAGCTGGATTGATTGACCAAGCCTTTTGGCATCATGTGTTCTTTGATGTCTTACATAAGTCTTAGGCATTATTAAAAAACCCTTCAATGTTGCATTGTGACGCAACACAATACAACATCATGGAAAATGAACATGATGTATTGTGTTATATGAGAGTCGTATAATGTTGTATAATGGCGGATGAAAATAGTACAACACACCATGGCAAAGGAATATGGCATGTTATGAGCAGTGACATAGGCTTTGGAGTCTATACTGGTGTTTGACTAATATGTATGTTAAGTATCATGGATCCATAATTTGTTAACTTTTAATATGTATGTGAGACTAATTTCAGGTATCCACGTAGATAGGATGCTAACCTTAGCATGGACATGAAGATTGTCTGCATGATAAATACTGTCATCCTAATAAAGAGTTTATTTGTTTTGTGTTTAAATTGGTGTTTAGATCTTATCTCAAACAAAGTCTTAATTGATTCTGTTGCTATGTAACAAAGTTTTAAGTTTATGAACTTTGTTATGTTATGATTAACCCACTATATAGCGTTACAAGGTTAAATCCTTATGATTTGTTCATGATTTTATGGCCATGAAGATAAAAGCTTGTTTAACATGAAAAGTAGTACATATAGTAGTGTGTTTATTGCTAAACATTCCCAAATAAACATTTTTTTATGTGTGTGTACACACACACTATAATTGTAATATTAAATATTAAAATCCTTTGGTGATTTTTTCAATTTTAAATTTACTTTATCTTTACTATTAGTTTTAAATTATTTTTTATTTTCCTTTACTCTTATATATGTACCTAAATAGGTTTTTAAACTAGTTTGTGATTGTTTGCTTTGAATTAGATTCGTGTTCATCAATACTTATTTTCATACTAATATTACATCATTTTTCAAAAATACATTCATACAACGTGCTTATTTCAGTATTTCTACGCAAAATCGACATGTCCTGAAGCACGAATAAGGAATCGCTAATAAAAAATTCATCAACACTTATTTGTGATTAATTTTTTAAATATAAAAATAATAGTAAATGATTAAGAATTCATATCAACTAAAGGACAAAAACATGTGGGGGTTGAGAATGGGGTATAATATAAGTGTAAGCATTTCCTGAATAAGGGGTTTGAGCCCAATTTTGGAATCCCCAATCAAGCAAGCATGGGTAACGTACAAGCTTGTTTCATGTGCATTTGTACCATGTGATTGGCAATTCAGTCATTTTCAATATTTTAATAATTTAATGTGAAATCATATAAAGACGTCACTAGTATTTTACAAAAACTATTATAGATTATAAATTTAAATTTGAATATGAAGTCATTACCAAATTATTACATAGAGTAATTAAGTTAGAATATGCCACCTTCTTGGTTTTTAACTCTAAATAATTAAATTAATAATGTCATTATTTTTAATCTCATTTTAGGTAACTAAGATTAAATTGTCATTTTAATCAATTCATTATTTTATACAACTAAATTGACAATTAAATTGTAACAGGAATGATTCAATTGAAAAAAAAATCAATAATATATTATTATATTTTCATATTCAATGATCTAATATTTCTTATGACTTGTTGAATCATAAATAATGGTGGTCTGGTGGAGCTTGAACTAAATTATAGAAAGGGGCGAACGACACACACACACACACACATATATATATAATTTTAACAATCGGACCAAAAATTTAAACTACTTACAAAAGGTATCTTTGGTTTATCGAAATAAATGAGTTGATTTGAATATTGTTGTTAGCTTGGACAGTGATCAATGTCTAGATATTTGAAATCTCTAATTATTAGACACAATTTAGGTTAAGTCTAATTTAATTGAGCTAGCAAGCGAGCTACCCTCACGCTCGGGCTCGGGCTTGGGATCGGGATCGACTCGTTCACATACCGAGCAAAATTCGACCGATTTTTTTTTTTTGAGTTTTTTCTAAGCGAGCTTCGAGCCCTAATACACGTGCATTCATACATACATTATACATATATACAAACATGACATATATATACACACATGCATACACACCCCTATTATGTGATTTTAAAATATGCTAGCTTTAGTGGATAATGTATTTCATGAAACGTGCTTTTAAAACTTATTTTATGTAATGAACTAGTATTAGTAATATGCTTTACGCGGTTGAGCTAGCAATTTTTTTTACGTACTTATAGTCATAAATCATTGTTGTATATTTTCAAACATTGATATGACGAAAGTGTTAAAATTTGTGATGTAAAAAAGAAGATGAAAAGAAAGTTCCTTACATGCTAAAATAAAAAACTAAACAAACGAATAAAACCTGAAAATGAATAAAGAATTAAGAAGAAAAAAAAACCGTGAAGGGAGGGGGGAAAGGTCCGAACTAACAAAACGTTTAGCAAACAAAGAAAAAAATTAGAAAAATAAAGATTAAAAAACCAAGAAAGTAAAAAAAGAAATAAAAAATGTGAAAGACGAGGAGGGAGGGGTGGATCAAGAGCTCAAACCTATCAAATCTCTTTAATGCATATAAAAATCAGGGGAAAAAACTATTGCCCACTCATAAAACGACATTTGTCAAATCAAGCCAATCCCAATTTACAATTGAACAACTAAATTTGAAATGAATTAATATAAATGTAATTAATGTCATTCAAAAGGCCTAGTCTTATCATCTTAAAAGAATGTATTGTTATGATAATTGAAAGTGATGGTGAAAATTAAAAGTTTTTAAGATATTGATGTGTGGCATTTAATAATACTGGATACTAAAAGTTATACACAACTTAAACACAACAACGAATAAAATGTGAATGTGTACGCTTATATGTTAATAGGTTACAATCCCGTGTGATACACGGGTTAAATAAATTTACTGTTACATAATTAATAATATAAAAAGTTATATCTTAAATATTATATATTATACGAATTAAATAAACCCATGTATTACACATTTGGAAATTTGAAGTTAACATATTTAAAATTTTAATTATGGATGGTTATTAATCAATGAATATCTATTATAGCATTCATAATTAAGATGTGAGAGAAGCGAGAAAACCAATTATTAAATGGCCTATAACGGTGACAAGTGTCCAGATTTATTTTTATTTATTAGTATAGAGATACTTATAATCTATGTGTTATATGTTGATACATAGAACACTACAATACAATAAGCATACAACATTCATTTGTTGCGGTCTTAGTATATGTAAACAAGTTGCAACAATGCATGCAAATTTTTCATGTAAGTTTTTGAGAAACAACTTTAATTTTATAATCAAAACCATTACCAAAATTACAATAGAAAAAAACTAGAAAACATGAAAAAAATCAACTCAACCCATTAGAAATATAGATTAACCCAACTCAACCCATTACTTTATATAAAGTGTCCAAATCAACCCAAATTTACATCATTGGGTTAAAATTACCAGGTTTAGTGCCACCATTTTAATTAGGTTCACGAATATCATTCTAATGATGAAGAAACTTCTAATAGTGCCTATGGAAATTAGATAAAGATGAAGTAATGATGGATCAAACGAGGAAATTATGCATAATTAGGTTAAAGAATTAAATGAATGATCGAGTTTAATGAATGTTGTTACTAAATTGGAGAACATTCATGAGTAATTTAAATACTCTTGATCGCGAGAGAGTAAACATAGTTGTTGGAGGCTGGGAATATTATCGAGCAGACATAGACTATTGATTAAGCAAGAGGTCAAAGATTTGGTGGCACAAAATTATATTATTCTTGACCCAGTTGTGATGATAATAGAGCGGCCAGAAGTCATCACTTTCATGTGCATATAGCAAAAAAAAAAAAAAAAAAAGAAAAAAAAAAGAGCTTGATGATTAAAAAAATAACATTGGAATTATTCGTCCGATGAAGGTATCAAGAGTAATGATGTACTTGTAGTCAGAATTGAGGTAAGTCATAAAATCATTGATCATGAATTAGCTATTTGTTAAAAAAGTCGGGGAAAAAAATATTAGTAATATGCATAAAATGATATATATAATAAATGAAACAACTTAGTTTCTTGATACGAGGATCTCGTAGGGCATGTGATGGAAGGAAGTCCGAGGTTTGTGAGAAATTGTTTAAAGAGTCTGGAGAAATATTTGTAGGTAAATGAGTAATAACTTCCTTCTCATTAGTCGGTGCCTATTACATTTGGTTGTTTTAATTGATTATTTAACGGGCTCCATATGTTTTTTATATTCCATTTCTATGCCTACTAAATTCTATTTTTTTAACCGACTAAGGGGCTGTTTGGCAACTTCTGAATAGGTAAGCGGTGAATCATCAAAAGGTCTGAACTATTAAGTACTAAACTAGTAAGATGTCTGAATAATTAAAAGCTAGTATATTGCTTAACTAATTAGAGACAAATGTCTGACCAATTCAGATAAAAGCTCTTAACCATTCAGACTCAGTATAATACTTAACCATTCAGAGGTAAAAGTGTTTAACCATTTAGACATCTGCTTACGAAACAAACACTTTAAACCATTTAATGCTGAATCATTCAAACATCTAAACCATTAAAAAACTGAAACAAACAACCACTAAACTTTACTCTAATCCATTGTTCTTATGAATTTATTTCTCAATGTGTCAAAAAGTCAATGTACTTTGGCTTAATTGATGACATGATTTTCAAAACTCACTCCCTACATATATATTAAAACATACACAAAACGACACCGTTCGGGCTTAAGAAAGTGAAATTAAAAAATTTCCCCTAGACAATACTTGATCTCCTGATTAGACCTTCAATTCGCCGTTTCGCGTAGCATCACAATTCACAAACCCCTCTTTTCTCTTTCTCTCTCTCTCTCGAATTTCATCTTTCCCATTCTCTCTCGCTCGCACATCAATCTCTCTCCCCGTTAAATCTCCGCCGGCCGATTATCCTCCACAAATCCCCCGATTCACCACCGCCTCCGTCACAGATCCACACCACCACCGCAATCCCCCACCGTCGAATTCGTTCCCCATCGTCTCCACCCAAAAAAGCCCTAATTCAAATCCGCATCCATCCTCCGTCAACCGATCGTTTACGCCTCTGTAATCCGACGTTTCCGTTGCCCGATAGCCGATCTGGAGGCGTTGAGGTGCTAATTCGTGTCATGATCGGTCGTTTCAACCACCTAGGGTTTCTGATTTGGTAAAGGGGATCGGGGAATTGGCTTCCGTAATTGATGGTTCGCGCCGCACGGTACGAAGAACGAGATTTGATTAGTAAGAAAAGCGATATCATTGATTGTGATGATGGACGAAAGCTATTATGTATGGGCGGTGGGAAGGTGAGTTGTGGTTCCACCGGTGGCACATGTGGCCGGTCCCATCTTCCTCCACGCCGTCTGTAGCTGCTCCCTCCAATTCCTTCGTGTTCATTGATACTAACTCTTTCTCCAAAGTATATATATGTTTTTGTTTCAGTGTGTGTATATGGATATTCATAATCGTGTGTTTGTTTATCTGTTTTCTTGATTGATATACCTTATTTAGCGTTCATGTAAGTTGGTATGGTATGTGAATGTTGTTATCACTCCGAATTGGGTTGCACGACAACTTGGAGTTACATCTGAGCTTATGTGGATCGCCACTGTATTCATTGCATTATATAAACTAGTTTGCCTCTTTTTTGTTCAAAGTTACGTAAAATGTAGTTTTGTTTTGGATATATGGTTATTTCTGAACCTTATTAGTTCTTTTGATCATCCACTGCTGTAGTTAGAGACATTTGGTGGTCATTTGCTGTTTGTTTATGAACTGTCTTTTATTTGATTATTGTACGTGCTATCCAATGCGTTACATGTATGTGTCTGTCTATAAATATAAAAGCAACTTCATTTTGCTGGTTGTGTGATTGATCTCTGAATTGTTTTTGGAGCCATACTTTTGGATAATTGTAATCTCTGATGCTTTCTGAAATCCTGATGCTTTGTTTATCTGGATGTTAAATTATTTTGCTGATTTTTCATGACCTGAAGTTATCCTTGTCAACAGTTTATCATCTTAAATAAATTGGATATAATTGCTACCAATATGTGAACGTATCCTATCACTCATCCCATTCTTTATTCCTTTTTCTAGCTTATTTAACAATAACTTACACCGGTTTAATCTGTTTCATTCTTGCAGGATGGTCGAAAGATTAATGTTGGTGACTGTGCTTTGTTCAAGCCACCCTACAATTCCCTTCCATTTGTTGGAAGAATCCGCAAATTAAAAGTAGGAAAAGAAAATAATTTAAGTCTTTGTGTGAATTGGCTTTACCGACCTGCAGACGTAAAGCTTAAAGAAGGTGCTTCGCTTGAAGCAGCACCAAACGAGGTTTTCTACTCTTTTCACAAGGATGAGATACCTGCTGCATCGTTACTCCATCCGTGTAAAGTCACATTTCTTCGTAAAGGTGTTGAATTTCCTCCAGGGATATCCTCATTTGTGTGCAGACGAGTGTATGATATTGAGAGCGAGTGTTTATGGTGGTTAACTGACAAAAACTACATTAACGTAAGCTTAAGTGTTCTATGTTTCTTGTTTTATATTACTTTATCTGTTGAAAGTTATCTTGATTGGATATGTAGTCCTTTTTGACACAGGAACTACAAGAAGAAGTAGACCAGTTATTAGATAAGACATCGATAGCAATGCATGGAGCAGTGCAGACTGGAGGTCGGTCTCCAAAACCTATAAATGGTCCAAACGGGTCAGCACAACTAAAACATAGTTCAGATAATGTACAAAATAGTTCATCCTCTATTTCGTCACATGCCAAGAGTAAGAAGAGAGAACATGGTGCTCACAATTCAGAATCTGTCAAACGTGATCGTTTATCTAAAGTAGATGATGCAGATTCAGGTCAGCTTAGACCAGAACAAATATTAAAAACTGAAATTGCTAAAATTACTGATAAAGGAGGGTTGGTAGATCCTGGAGGAGTTGAAAAACTAATACAGCTCATGCGACCTGATAGCACTGAGAAGAAACTAGACCTAGCTTGTCGAACAATGCTTGTTGATGTAATATCAGTTACCGACAGATTTGATTGCTTAGCTCGGTTTGTTCATTTAAGGGGCTTGTTGGTTTTAGATGAGTGGCTTCAAGAGATCCACAAGTGCAAGATTGGTGATGGTAGTCCTAAAGAGAATGATAAATCTGTTGAGGAATTTCTTTTTTCGTTACTTCGTGCACTTGACAGGTTGCCTGTGAATCTTCATGCTTTACAGACGTGTAATGTTGGGAAGTCTGTGAATCACCTACGTAGTCATAAAAATTCTGAAATTCAGAAGAAAGCCAGAAGTCTAGTCAGCACATGGAAGAGACGTGTAGAAGCTGAAATGAATATTATTGAAACAAAGTCTAGTACAAGCCGTGGCGGTTCCTGGCCAAACAAGTCAATGATTTCAGAAGTTTCTCATATGGGTGGTAGTAGACGTATAAGCGGGTCTTCTGAGGTGGGTCCCAAGGGTTCTACTTCACAACTACTTACAATGAAAGCTCAACAGCCAAAACAAAGCTCAGGTGAAGCTGTCACAAAATCACCAACATCTCCTGGGTCCACCAAATTGTCCCCGTCATCAGCAACTAAAGAGGGAAGGAGTTGCAGTTCCAGTCAATCTCCAAACAACAGTCAATCTTGTTCTAGTGATCATGGGAAAACTGGAGCTTCAAGTGTAAGTAAGATCTCTAGTAGTGCTTCTCATAGTAAAAACTCGAGCAATGGTTTTCATGGAACTACAGTCCCAGGAGTTAAGAATGAAGCTGGAAAAACGAGCCATTTGAATCGCACTCTTGCATCTGATAAGGGATCTCCAACTAAACCTACATCAGAAAGAGCATCTGATGCGTCACTTTTAGATAATGGAAGCAGCCCGAGACTCATTGTGAGGTTGCCAAACACTGGTCGAAGTACAGCACAGACAGCCAGTGTGGAATCACCTGAAGATTCCTCTACGATATCTGGAAAGGGCTCACTTCTGGTACCTTCCGAAAAGCAAGATCAGAAGATAAGTGGAAAAATTGATACCCTGAACAATGTACCAAACACAAACACGGGTACAGATTTGTCTCGGGGGAAAGAAGGATTGGTGGTCCGTGATGAAGAACATGGTAAGAAAGATGCATCCTTTGGCAGTGGTTCATCGTCAGGGATTACTCTAAAAACAGGGAAACTATATGAGCCTTCTTATAGCTCTATAAATGCTTTGGTGGAGAGCTGTGCCAAATTTTCTGAAGCTAGCGTGTCTCCATCGGCTGGTGATGATGGTGGAATAAATCTTCTTGCCAGTGTGGCTGCTGGTGAAATAACGAGATCTGATGTATCGCCAGCATGTTCCCCTGCAAGTAACTCACCCGTACCAGAAGACTCCTGTTCTGTGAATGTTACTAAGTTGAGACAAATGGCTAATGATTTAGGTCAGAGTGAAGATATCAGTGTGGCAAATGGTCATGTCTTGGTGGAGCAGAATGATTCTGTAGGTGGGGATAACAATACCCAGTTGGTGAATTTGGCACCTGAGGTAAAGCCTTCTGCCTTGATAGAAGATGCTTCTGCGGAGGCTACAAATGTGAAACCTAACAGTTTAAGTCCATTACAGGAAGACAAGAGCTTTGATGATAAATCAATAAAAAACACTGTGAATCCATCTGATGCACCTGTTACAAGTGTAAAACCGGAGACACAGATTAATGAAGAATCAGCTTCTTGGTCATCTTCAGATATGCACGAGGATGAGAAGAAACTGGTGCACAAACGATTAACAGATCAGCCTGTGGCCACCACTTCTTGTGGTGATGTTGATTTAGCACCAAAGTCTGAAGAGACTGATGATAAGAAAGCTGAACAGAGTGCAAGACAAAATATGGATTCTGGCACTAGTGAATGTGCCCATGAAAATATGGAAAAAGATGGAAAGACTTCTGTTGCTGTAATGCAAGAAGTAGGTTCGTGTGAAAAGCCTAATGATGTAATAGAGCCCAGTTGTGTTGAAGATCGTACAGTAAAGCTGGACTTTGATTTGAATGAAGTTCTTCCTAGCGATGATGTGTCGCAAGGAGAGGTTGAAAAGAGTGCTCTTCATACGCCTAGTCCATTACCTTCTGATGTTAAAAATCGTTCTGGTTTTATTACCGTTGCTGCTGCGGCCAAAGGGGCGTTTTATCCTTCAGAGAGTCTTTCAATAAGTAAGCCTGAGCTTGGGTGGAAAGGTTCTGCTGCCACCAGTGCATTCCGTCCAGCAGAACCACGAAGGGTTGACGTTCCAGTTCCTGATAACCATAACAGTAAATCGGTTCGCCCTCTTTTTGACTTTGACCTGAATGTTGGAGTTGATGATGCTTGTCAAAACAATGCACCATCGGGACTGGATCTTGATCTAAATGCATGTGAGGGTCCGGAGGTTGTGCAGCTGTCAGTCAGTAAACCTTCTAGGTCATTTTTACCCGGCGGGCCGAATTCTTCAAGGGACTTCGACCTGAACGGGCCTGGTGTGGAAGAAGTTGGTGGTGAATCGGTATCCTTTTCCAAAAACGGTATGCAGTTTATGTCTGGGGTTCCCAATGTCAGAATGAATAATATGGATATTGGGAACTTTTCTACTTGGTTTCCACCAAACAATACATACCCAGCAATGACAATCTCGTCTCAAAGAATGTTGACTCCCGTGACTGCCAGCACATCACTAAATCCTGAAATGTTCAGAGGCCCCGTCTTGTCATCATCTCCCGCCGTTGCATTTTCATCTACTGTACCATATCAGTATCCAGCTTTCCCATTTGAGCCCAGTTTCTCAATACCTTCAATTTCAAATACATTCTCTTCTGTTTCGAATGCTTATGTGGATTCTTCATCCTCTGGTGGTGGGCCACTTTGTTTTCCATCTATTCCTTCGGTGGGACCCAACGGTGTGGTGTCAATGCCTTATAGGCCGTACTTTATGAGTCTGCCTGGCGGTTCTGGTAATGTTGGTCCTGATGGTAGGAAGTGGGGAGGTCAAGGTCTAGATCTAAATGCAGGTCCTGGAGGCGGTTCAGATGATAAATTGCCTTTTGCGTTGAGACAGTTACCTCTTGCTGGTTCTCAAGCCCTAGCTGATGAGCAGATAAAGATGTTCCAGCAAATGGCAACAGGTAGTGGTGGTACGTCAAAGAGGAAAGAGCCCGATGGCGGTTGGGATGGTGATAGGATTAGCTACAAACATCCACATTGGCAGTAGGAAAAGGCGTTCTCGCAACGTCTGGTGAGTCTTTTTATAGTCTTTGTGAGCTTTGGGGTCGATTGATTTGTTTATTTGTTCATGTGTTTGATATGATTCTTGCAGCGTGCAGGGAATCTGTCTGGAGAGCCCCCTCAGTGGTTCACTCACCGAACTTTGTTGCGCTTGATGGGTTTCCTGAAGAATATTCCCCTCGTCGTGTTTATGACAAAACCTTCTCGGTTGGTTGTGAGGGTTCTGTAATGCATAGGGTTGAGTTGTTGCTTGATATAGTTTGAACAGAGTGTGGCCTGTGTTGATGTTTAACTTGTTTCAAAGCATTTGCCCACCTCAAACAAAACAAAACAAAACAAAACCAGGGAATTGGTTTCAACGGATATATGTAGAGTGCCAGTTCTTCTGGGTTTAGTTTATTAAATTTTATTTCCTTCTGTTGTTTCTTGTGAAATCATATTCATTTACTTAGATTTGGTCCAAACCTCGGGTTACGACTGGACTGGGTTGGAACTATGTAACCAAAGGGGACTGGTAGCACAGACAGCCCTTTCTGGATCCTGTTTTTGTCACCAATGGCTGGGTCTGGTTTCAGTGGTTGTGGCCCTGACCCCTAAATACAGTTACAGGGTTGCTTCGGATGGTTCTAGACAGCACTATGGTTAGTTCATCCTTCCTTGTATCATGATCTGATGTTCAATCATACTTTCTTCCTTGTGATCATAGTTTACATTTGATGGTATTTGAATGATTTGGTGTAATTTGTGTTTGAAGATGAACAACATTGCCAATATCTTGTTAAATCGTTAGTGTGGTGATCAGGCTACTGTATTACTATAGAAAATATACTGCAACGAAACAAGCAACTAGGAGTGTTAAGATTTGGTTATAATTTTGAGTTGATTTACTAATTACAGTTATGAATAACAGCAAAACTAACAGCAGGTTTAGTAGATCGGTCAGGCGTTACAGTCTGATCTTGCAGTTTGCACCAGCTTTATCTATTTGTTTTTCAACATCAAGATGATCATATAATATTACGTAAGAATTGAAAAAAGATGATGTTTTAGATTTACGAAATGTTCTGTCTGCACAGCCTGTTTAAGTTTCAAACTATCGGGTAAACTAGTTATTAGTGTCAGCTGTACACTGAACCGTATTAATCTCATGATAACAACTGACTGATGTGATCCAAAGATCTTATTCAATAGTTTGTAAACACCCCTTATACTATAATTATATTATATATTAAAAAGCAACTTTACTGCTACAGTGAAGTTTGTTTTTTAATATATTGGGCACACAAATTTGCTAAATGTATTTAAAAGCTTGTGTTTTTATATAATGACCACATATTTTTATAAAATGTATTTAAAACTCAAATTCTAATTAGGATTAACAACAAAGTTTTATATTTTTGCTTTTGGACACAAAAATTTATTTTTTTTTGTTTTTGGGTTCAAACATTAGTATCGGTATTCGATATTATCGGAACCGGTATCTGTATACGCTTTTGTGGTTTCTGATAAGCCGACCCAACAACGAAGTAAGTCACGGTAGCGTAAGACAAAGGAAAACAACCAAACTTCCTTACGCGTAACACAGGTGAAGTTTGCTTTTTGACCACAAACGTTTATTTTTTTGTGTTTTTGACGTCAAACATTAGTATCGGTATTTGGTATTTAATCGAACTGGTATCGGTATACGCTTTTGTGGTTTCCGATGAGCCAGCCCGACAACGAAGAAAGTCACGGTCACGTAAGACAGGGAAAAACAACCAAACTCCCGCGCGCGTAGCGCGGGTTAAAACACTAGTTTGGTGTTAAATCATAAACCCTGTAATCATGTGTGATTTGATCCCACGTTATATTCTCCTGGACATCTAAACCATTATCAAAATGTGAGCATGATTTTGTACGTGCCAGGGGTATCTCAGTAAGTTGACTTCACATTGTCAAGTCATGATCAATGGTGAATCATTGTTGGCATACAAACGGGAGTTGTGAGATGTGACCTTGTGCCACAATGCCTGACCAGAACCTATAAAGGGGGCTTGAAAAACAAGTAAATTCTATTGGGCTTTAATCTTTTATCAGGTATTTACGGTTACTAGTTGGTTTAAACCTCGAGTTATTTTGGTAGAAATTTGATATTTTTATTTTCGTCTCAACAAATTGTCTTTTTCACACAAGGAAGTGTGATGTCTTTTTATGAGATCACGGGTCTTCTTATTAGCCCCTATTAGCCGTACACAAAATTGTGGAATGTATGCAAGCATGCAACGTTTATGATCTATTTGATAAGGAATAGCTTCAAAACACAGACGAGTGAATGTTAGTGCATCAATGATCTTTTAACCAGTAGCATAGGTTGACTTATTTTCCGAATTTTTAACTAAAATTTTAATGTTAAAAAGGTTTAAAGAAGAAATAATCAACGTATAAAGTTCATGTAATATAACCGTAAGGAAATATATATAGCAATGCATTTTTTAATTCAAATTTACCAATCTTTACAAAAACACCAAAAAGAGAAATGATATCAATCAATTCATTAAAAATTAGAAGCTTTTAGTTACATGTAAAATTATTATTGACAAAAATAAAAAATATTTTTAAGCATAACCCTCAACGAATATAATAATCCTTTTATAAGAGGCAAAAATACCATAACTTATGATGGGAATAGATAACCCTTAATATAATAATCAAATTTTTATAAACATAGCCGTAAGGGTGGAAGGGGTATTCGCACCATACACACCACATGCCTACCAATCACATTTTGTCACGTCACACCACACCACACCACACCATATTTAGGGGTGCTCACACTGTGTGTTATTGGGGTGGGGTGGGGGGTGAAATGGCCTAACAACGGTTTAGAAATGGGGTAGAAGCACATCGAATGCTGTGAAACGGCCAAACGGCACAGCGGACACATCTATATGAGTGGTGCCTCCCCACCCCTATAAAACGAGTTGTTGCGAGTGAGAATTCTTATGAGTGGCGCTTAGAATAGAGGAAAGAGAGTATGGTGGCTCGTACATTTACTAAACGAGCAGAGTCACTTGAATAAAAGACGTTTTTATCATTGAATTGGAGTTAATAAGTGATGGAAAAAGTAGTGACACATCCATATAAAGTGAAGGACTAGAACGACTAGTCCGATGTCTCCCTCAGTCCCTCCCCTCTAATGGAGTATGTTCCTTGTAGGAAAAATCAATTGAAATTACGACTTGTATGAATATTATTAACTTAAAATGTTACTTGTAGGAGTATGTTCCAATCGACATTTACTAGCCCTCAATTGATAGCTTCCGAACATTGATCCAACTCCGGAAATTTTGACCTCCACTGGGACAAGCTCGACCGCAAATAGACCTAACAACTCCGAACCCTAGACCATGCTACTGTGCGGACAACCATTGATTCTTCCTACAACTTCATCCATACCAAAATGACACCAAGACGGGGTGCGTTTATCACATCCAGCCGAACATCACCAATTACAACCATCAAATTTGCCATGAGAATGCTGTTTCAGGTTGTTTTAAGCCTTGGGGTTTATAACTTAGACGAAGAGGGTCGTTACAAGTACTATTAAACGCATTTGTCTGGCTGATATAAAACATCAAACTAATATCCAACACTCTTATGATTGTTTCGACAATTCTTCATACATTTGAAATGTTTCATAAGTGCATTGTTACTAATCCAATCTAGCATACGATGCTCAAACAATCACTACAGTCACACAACGTTAACAAAATCCGAATCTCTTTAAGCCATAAAAGCAAAAACACGCCTAAAAGGGAGAAGGGGCGGCGGCACAGAGTGAGATGCATAAACCTTGAATCAAGCTAAGCTTAAACAAGCTCAATTATCATCGAGCTAAAGTTATACCATGCTAGGTTAACCTCTTGAGCTTTAAAAAAACCTGTGAGGCTGTGATCTATACAAGTACAATAATTACATAAATATAATATAGTATATAATCACTTTCAAAACACACATCAAAACATTATAATCCCAAGCAATATACAGTACTTCAACAACCCTTCACAAGAAACATTTCATCAAAAAAATGCAACATTTCAGGGATATAACATTATAGCAAGTCATCATATTATACCGAAATTCAATAACAAATAACCAGTATTATTCTACAATAAGTTGTTTACAACACAAAGAACACATCAAACTCAGTAAACATTAATCAAAACAGACACAAACATGAGCATGAACACCAAGAAACATATATGTTAAAACACTCAAACCTCAAGATTCAACCGATGAGCTACCAAGCACGAACGAAAACAGTTCGCGAACAGGCGAGTACTCAACCAATCCAATATCCATTGCATAACCAGTAACTGGCAATTTCAAGTCCCTCAAAACCGTAAACGCTTCAGCCATTCGGTTCTTCGGCACTTCCTCTGCAACAGGACAGTATGGAATCCACGAATCCGGACGATAATCTTCCCCGATTTCAATCCCTTCTCTTTTCATTGCATCACACAACTGAAAGTGGAATTGAAGCAGGGGTAAAGTGGGAGTTGGGGCAAGAAACAACACATTGTTATCGTTAGGAAGGCTTCCAATTGAACCAAAAGATAATGGCAAAGGATCTTGCTTTGAAGCAAACCCTTTCACGATGTTTTCGAGCTTCGATGGATCGATAAAAGGACTCGAAAACAGAGTAATATGAGGTCTGGATTCAATTTCTATCAGGTGGGTGCTAATTTGTCGACGAGCGACTACATTCCATGCTTTCAAAACTTGGTTTTCAAGGGCTGGATCGAAGTAAAGCTCAATTGCATACCCTTCAGACATTGGTTTGAACTTTAAATCACAATTTTGATAAAACGTAACTAGGGTTTCAAAATCGAACCTTGAAACGATAATTAGAACAGATTAACTATCAGTAAGATGATCGAATACAGCAATGATGAACGAAACAAAAGTTGGTTTTCGGAATTCAGTGCGATTAATGGAGTTGCAACTGCAAAACCTAAAGATTGAAACTCAACAGAAATTGAAATTGGGTGCAAACCCAGTTGAGATTTGAGATGATTTAGTGAAAAATCAAGAAATTTAGGGGATTGAGAAGAATTGAAGGGGTAAAAAGTGGGATTTGAATTAGGGTTTTGAGGTATTGAGTTGCAGAAGATGAAGGGGCGAGAACATCGGGGGTTTGGCGTTGATATTTGGGGCCGATGAATGAGGGCATGAAGATTAAGAAGTTGCGTAAATGGACCCTTGAGTATTAGTTAGTTTACAAAGTTTACCCTTTAGTTATCGATCTGTAAATATTCTTGGATTGGAAATAAACGAGATAACAATGTGAAATTCACATGTTTTGGTAGATATAATATTTTAGAGTATTAATAAGTAAAGAAAAATATATATAATTTCAGATTAAAAGGGCCATGTTCCTTTCATACTTTGCTGTTGTTGGGTTCATATATCTGACATGATTTTCGGATTTATTGTCGTGTTTGACATCCAACTATAAACACAACCCATCTTTTTAAAGAGTTTTTAAGAAACATTTAACAATTTTAACCTTTGGTTTATGGAATATAAGCACTTAATGAAAAAATACGGTGTTTGAACACAATAGTATCTTATGATTGAGCATAAACAGGTATAGCAGAAACACGTACGTATGTCATATGAACACATGGACTCATGTCAACACTTGAGCATGATGGTATCATTATGGACATGAGCATATTGCAACGGGCCTAGCTATGAACAACAAATCTGATCGCGATTTACCTTGTAATGGTCAGATAAGCAACTCTGATATCAATGTAGTTTTTTTTTATGATTTAAAACAAACAAAATTGCAAAAAGTTTAAATATTCAACAAATTTTACAAAAATGCCCAAACCACAAATCTTTATAAACCAACTATACATAAGTTTGTTTCATAAATCCTAAATGTAACATTAAACTTAGTACAACATTTGATATTTCATGTTTATATATGAGAGTATGAGACAATGCTTGTGTCAATGTTTAAGTCTAAATGGGCCAGTCCAACCCGTGGGTTTAGAAGTCCAAGTTATGGGTCATAAGGTCCAATCCGTGTAAGTAGGAAGTTGGTTAAGGTGGTTAAGTGTCGGCGGTTGAGATACTGTCATATGAACCATCATGTTGGTTAGTTATAGTGTCGGTTGGATACCTATAAAAGGCTGTTTGTATCCCTCATAAACCTGTGATATTGGTGTTGATTATCAGTTATATACCTTCCATCACTAAAGACATTTAAGCTACACATGATTCTTGATAAAGTTCTTATCTACATATGTGATCCTATAGGTTTTTGGACATTAAAAGTATTACCAGTGTATTGTGTCTATCACTAAAAATATAGCAAGATGAACGAAGACCACTCTCGTGGTTAAAGATGGTCAAATCAGTCCAAGCCCGAGCCGGTCCTCAATCCGATCTGAGAGTAGGCCTAAAAAGCCCGACTGGTCCTATAAGGATTGGCGAATCCTGGGGAGTTCAAAAGCTGAATCATAACAAGTCCTGGCTTAGCCTAGCCTACTTATTATGCGGTTTGGCCTGTTTTACAATCTTTTTCGCCTTTTTCTATAATATTTTGCTTTCTCAAACATGAACAATAGACATACACACTGAAAACATGAATGTTTGATGATATTTAAGTGATGATTTCACATCAACATACGCTCGATTTACGTAGCAAACTAACATTTTGATTCATTTCTGGACGCAAGGAGAGGGGCTGTTTGGTCAGATGAACCAGGTAACTTGTTATTCTCCTTGGCCTGCCCCCACATCACAGTATAAAATCCAGCTGCAACTATCGCGGCTCCAATGGCGCTGCATACACACATTCAAGGTTCAAACACAAGCCATGGATCGATTGCCTTTGTCGAACAATGATCAGCCCGACAACCTCAAATGGGTCAAATAATCAGTGTGAATCACATCCCATGATTCACCTAGTGTTTGGATGTGTGTTTAAACTAATTATGAAATTATGATTGTTTAATCAAGTAATAAATGAATAAATCTTCATTTCACAATAATTAGTTACAAACACTCATCCTACATTTCCTACACCTCGTAATAATATTATTTTGTGATTAAAAAGATTGATCATTTACCTTCCTAAGTGAAGTGAATCACCAAGAAAAGTGACACCCATGACGACTGCTATAACTATCGACAGGGGTGAGAACATGGCTACAAAAACCGGACCTTTCTTCTCCAAGCACCATGTGATCGCGGTATTACGAAAAACAACTGAAAATACAGCCTTCAAATAGAAAAAACCAATCTAAATGATATTCAATAATAACTAAAATCTTTCAATATGATGATTCAAAAAATTGTATGCATTAAAAATAAATTAAACATAAACTTTAGGCAACTTACACCTGTTCGACCCATTTGACCCCTTCCCACTTTAAGCTAGATTTTTTCTACTTGAGGTTATAAAACAACCCAAAATGACATATTTGTAAATAAACATGTTGAATTACACAGTTGTAGTTAACTTACCCCAAAAAACTACAAGTTAAATTAGACTTTAGGCAACTTACACCTGGTCGAGTGGTCGACCCATTTGACCCGTTCCCACTGAGCCTTTGAGGTAGATTTTTCTACTTGAGATTAAAAAAGCAACCCGAATCGACACATTTGTAAATAAACATGATGAAGTTACGCGAATGTACTCAACTCACCCCAAAAACTACAGCAATCATCCCAGTTCCAGGCTGCAACACCCACGCTTCTGGATTTGGTTCTAGGAAAGGAGACAGAGCTGCACATCGTATCGTCCCAAACAGGCAGAAGAAAAAGACAATCGTGCGTTGATCTTGATATTCTTTAGCTGTTGCTGACTAAAGTATAAATCAAGAAACAAGAAATTAATAGCGAAAAATAATCCTAAATTTCATCTACTTTGTGAAGATCTTAATTGTAAAACATTCCAAATGGCACCAACAACACCAGCAATAACAAGAATCAGACCAACAACTATCCAATCCGATGGTCGTGACACAAGAAGCTGATTCGATGAATCAGAAATATGAAAAATCTCCGGGCCCTGATAGAGTGTGAACAACATTGCTCCAGATATTGCTATCATGGTACCTGATAACTTTGCTAGACTGCTTGAACTTCTTATGTCTATCTTCTCCATCCTAAAAGATATATACAACAGTTTGAAATCTTTAGGGGACGTTTGGTTAGCATAATGTTTTCGGAAGGAATGATAATAGTCAATGAAATTGGAATTCGCGCGTATAATTAGCGCTACCTGAAGGCAACTGCAATCAAGAATGTGTTGGCAGGAGTCAAGTTTGAGATGGCACTTGCCATGGTTGGAGAGCTGTAGTAAATACCTTGATAAATGAGTACCTGAAAAAGGCACAACCTACAAACAACCAATACATGTAAATTGTAAAGGTTTATTAGAATGTAAGAGTTTGTGACATATGTAAACGGGTCGATTTGTGGTGTGTGTTAATCTAAACGAGTTGATCAAATCAAGAAGTTTAGTAAAAAACGGACCAGGTAAACGGGCAGATTGTCACTAAAATTATATTTCATATGCACATAAACACATTAAAAGTTTGTAACTTTTTTCAAATAACTGGTCAAGAAAATATTTTGGTGATCAGGTAATCAACCAATACCGAACTGGCCCATTTAAACCAATTGGGCCCGTGATCTGGCCCGGAAACCCATTAACCTAGCCCGTTTAAACGTTAAAATAGATGTTTAATGCATTCAAACACATTAAAACTTGGGAAAACTATAAAAATGTGGTTTAACTAGATTTCATGTACGAAATTATATAGTTAGTTTAAACTTTCGTGTACGAAATTGCACGTTTGGTAGCGACATTAAATTCATTTAGTTTTTATGTATTTTATAAAGCATTTAATACCATTGAAATTTAACTGTAGGGACCAAAAGTGCAACGGCGTAACGCCCACATAAAAGTTTATACTAACTTTGCAATTTTTAAAATTTAAGAACCAAACTTGTAATGATTATACAAAAATTTAGACTAACTTTACAATTTTCAAAATCTGATTATCAAACATACAATCTGGTCAAACCACATGAACAATTTATACAATTTTCACTTAAAATTTCATTACATTTTTCAATAAATGGTCAAGAAAGTGTTCTGGTAATGATCCAAACCCAAAGTAGCCAATTTGAACCAACCCGAGCCGACCCGAACTAGGCAACTTACCCTAATAAACCAAGGATAAAGAATCTGAAAAGAAGATGGAAACTGAGGGGAGGACGCGCAACATTTCTATAAAAGTACAAATATTATTATTAGAATCATGATTAATGATATTTACTTCAAGCAATAAGAACAAAGAAACAAACATAGATTTTGGTGGCAAACCTGAAGATACCCATGATGAAAAATGGAAGCAGTATCAAAGTACCAAGAGCATCATGGTAAACAATATAAACAGTACTAGACATACCACCATTCATGGCTGCTTTGACTATGGTCAACACACTCATATCCAAACATATTATCATCAACATAGCGACAAATGGCATCACCTGATTGATCCACGACGACACTTCTGTCGCTTCACTATTTTTAGTTGTCATATCTTTTCCTCGTCGTACCCAACGAACAGATTCTGAATGTGATTGTATCGTGTGCTATAATCTGGTAGAAGTTTGCATAAAAATGGTGGAATTTTGGATATCTTATCTCATTCATATCAGATTTTGAGTTTTGATACCTATTTGAATGTTACAATAATATAATATCAAGATCTGAAACTCGTGCAATCTTCAAAAATATAATTTTCATATCAACTTTGTATTATGATATAATATAATATAATAAAAAAGATAGTGTTGTTGTTTTGATCGGTCAAAGCAATGAAGCATCCTTACCTACTACAAGGTTGGATAATATAGGACAGAAACACTAGAATCTATAAAAAGAATTAAGGACATTTTAGGAAAAAAAAGAGGAAAGAATCTATAAAAAAAAAAAGAATTAAAGACGAACATTGTTATATTAAGAAACCATACACTAGGCAATCCAATCTATCCGGTGATAGAAATGTTTTCACATATGTCATTTCATAACCTCATACCCTAACTTATTATAAGATTTATAGATAGTGACAAATTCAAAATTTATAAAAAGTCCATATGAATGATTTAGATGTAAATCGGTGATGGATTCCTGTTCCTATTCTTGTTTGTTGAATTTAGACGTGGGGTTTCATGGTATGTCACAAAGTAAGAAGGTAGATATTCTTACGATCCCAAAAGTCGATTACACCAAGAACAAGAAATAACAAACACTAAACAAAAGATCTAATCAATGATAAGAATATGACTACCCTAAGATCATCAACATGACAATTTTAACACATAATACAAAAGATGAATAGAAAGATGCCACTGGTTTGAAGATGACGAAACTCTAAGGTAGCGTTTGGTATGCAGTAATGAAGGGCGGAATGAAACGACTCATTGAGAGTGAATGAAAAAAGACATGTTTGGTTGGCAAACGTAATGGAATGAACCATTACATATTTGATTCAATTCTCTCAAATTCATTCCATCCAACCCTTGTCACCAACACCACCCACTCACCCACCACAATAATCACCATCGGCCACCAAGATCGTTCGTCACCGGCAACCACCACCAGCCATGGCCACCACCACCACCACCATTGACCACCGGCCGCCGCCGCCGCCAACCACTAGCCACCACCACCGCCAACCACCCCCATCCTCGCCAACCACCCCCATCCTCGCCAACCACCGAACACCGCCGCCGCCGAAAACCACCACCGCCCGGAACCACCACCGGCCACCGTTGCCAACCACCTATCACCACCACCGCCGAAAACCACTGCCACCCAGAACCGCCGCCGCCGGAAACCTTCATCGACCACCATCACCATCATAACTACTTTTACATTTTATTTTTTCGTTTTTTCATATGTAATAAACAACACAAATTAATAATTCATTCATTACTAAAAGGTAACCAAACAGGATTATAGAATTCAATGATTCATTTCATTCTCTCATCCATTCCATTCCCTCATTCATTCCATTTATTCATCCATTTCATTACCACATACCAAACAGACCCCAAGAATATGATTCAATCATTGTGAAATAAAAGCTAAACTCACATGCAAAACATAAACTCTCTAAAACAATGAAAAATAATAATCAATCACTCAAGACTCTAAAAATAGAGAATAATAGACATAAAAGACGATGTGTAAGATGAAGAATACAAATCATTCGAACCCCCTTTGCTCTTCTATTCTACTAAATTTGAGCTACATGCAAAAACATTCCTTCCAATTAGCTCTAATGAATTGATACAAGTCCCTCAAGTTTCTAGTACAACAATATTGGTCCCTCGACATATAAAACATACCAAGTTAGACATGAACTACAATGTGTTTGCTATTGAATTAATATTCTTGACAAAGATGTCGGTGCAAAATTTAAAGGTTTACCAGACTTTTTTAATGGTTGTTAATGGAAGCTACCCTATGTAAGGTTTCACCTTCTTCATACAAACCATGGGTGCCACGTTGGGAGGTCGATGAATTAGGTAGAACAAGCACCACGGTGGGTGAGAGACTCCGAGCATAAGGAGCGACAAAGGGTAGAAGAGCATCGACGATAAGAAGTTAATGGTGACAACAGAGAGAGGATGGAGTAGATCAAAACCTAAAGTGACAGCAATCATAAAGATATAAAGGAAGTTGAGGTTAGAGCTTTTGGACTTCTTTTTCATTTTAATAATAAGATTAAATAGTATTTTATGAAAACTTAATAACAAATTAATACAGTTAATAATAGGAAAAATTAAATGTGTTACATTCTGATAGACCACTAACAAGCAAATTCGTAATTCCTTTTAGCCGTACTTGTTTTTTTCCTCAATAGAGAGAAAGTTAAATGAAAATCATTCTCCAATGTAAATTTCCCTCAAAACATTTAGAGAGATGAAAAGATGTATACTTTTAAAAATATTAAAAAATTTATGAGGGTTGTACTGTGTTTCTTCAAATATGGAAAAACACGGTACAATAGTCATAAATATTCTATATAATTCACTTACAATCACTTACAACCATCCTTTATAATAGTCATAAATATTTTATATAATTCACTTACAATCACTTACAACCATCCCTTATAATATAGAGCACTCACTCACATATATATGGGAACGGGTTGTGAATGCTCTAAGAAACTGCCTTTTAATGATTTATAACTTTTTAATGGTTAAGAGGTAATCATTATATTAAATGATTAATATGTTAAATTTTAATAATACATTTTAACTATTCAACATTAAAATTACATTTTAACCATTAAAAAACGATAAACCATTAAAAGATACTAGTGAGAATGCCCGCGCGTTGCGGCGGTATGGCTGTTGCGTGATTTTATGAGAATTCGATTTTAGTCAGTATCGGCTCGGTGCATTATAATATAAATTAAAAAATCAAAATATAATTATTGAAAAAATTGAATGAAAGAAAACAATTACGTATATTACAAAAGTCTTTAAGACAATTATATTATCCCAATAAGATTAGTGAAAGCATGGGTGGTATTTGTGGTCGAAAATCACTTATTACCAAGATTTTAGGGGTTTCGTTTTATTAATATAGGTTAGAGTTTTATGATCATCGGAGGCAACTTTCGGTGGTGATTTGCATTGACCGAAGAAAGTTAATGGAGAAATTATCACAACAAATTACCATCTTTATTGTTATTGAGCTTTTAACAACCG
Source organism: Flaveria robusta (assembly GCA_025506415.1). Classification (NCBI taxonomy): domain Eukaryota; kingdom Viridiplantae; phylum Streptophyta; class Magnoliopsida; order Asterales; family Asteraceae; genus Flaveria; species Flaveria robusta. The sequence continues at coordinate 15,382,830 of CM046469.1, read as the reverse complement.
GCAAGGAAAAGGAAAAGAGGGATCATCGCTCAATCGTAGTGGATAAATGGACTTGAAAGTAAATGACGGTTTTGTTTGGTCACGTGTATATGCTTTAACATTTGTATTATAAGCATCATATATTATATTTTATTGTAAGGGTATAAATGAAATAAAATGGTTAATTTTTTGAAATTTAAGCATGACTTTTTATATGGGTGTCTTAATCCATATGTAAAATTATCCTTCAATCATGCTTTCACTTTTATTATAAAAGATATAGATAAATATTAAATTTATTAAACTCACAATATGCCTCTAGAAATATATTAGTCTTATAGTTACTATAAACATGATATATATATATATATATATATATATAAGTTATATATTTAAATATTTAAATAAAATAATACTTAATTTAAATAATATTTAGTTATAAAATATAATTAGTAAATATAAATTTAAATGTCAATTTATAGTATCATAAACAAAATAAAATTAATGAAGTGAATTAAATAATATCATATTATTAAATAATGTATCAATAATGTTTTTAAATACATGAAGAGACAAGGGTAAAAATACCAAGGCATATAACATTTAATTGATAAATTTATCATATTGCCCGTAAAGTATCTTAAAATCTTAATCAATTCTCTATTCTACCCCTCTTAAATGTCTTACACTCCTTTGTACATGTTGATTCAAAACTTGTATGTTTGGTAAAATTATATCTCTATCTAAAGAGATATATTATAAAATAGTAGAGATATAAGTATTTAAATAAAATAATACTTAATTTAAATAGTATATAGTTAAAAAAGTATGCTCAATGATTATAAATTTAAATATGAATTTATATTATTATAAATAAAATAAAACTTTAGTTTTTTAGAAGAAGTTAATTAAATGGGGGCAAAAGTAAAATTATTGCATAAACCACTTGTACTCTATGCTTAAAATATTGTATAAGTGTCTTAAATTTTAAATAAAATTATCATCTTATCCTTCTAATATGTATTATATAGTAGTATAGATAATACTTAATTTAATAATATATAGTTTTAAATATATAATAGTAAATGTAAATTTAATTATTTTTAAAAGCATTATTAATAAGATAATACTTAATTTAGTGAATTAAATAATGTATTAATTAGAAGAAGTATATTTAATAAGGGCAATTTAAGAACTATTGCATAACACACTTGTATATTATGTTTAAAAAATTGTCTTATGTGTCTTACACTTTAAGTAAAATTACAATTGTATTCTCACTATATGTTTTATATAATGTATAGACATAGATATAGATAACAGCCTTCATGTAACATTATTTTAACTCTGTTAGGTGATAATTCAACTCTGTTAGCTCCGTTAGTATCGCCATCTTTGGCTCTCTCACCGACTTGACACGTGACCTCTCCAACATCATGTCATCATCTTCCTCTCTCCATTCCCACTTACACGTGTATATATATATTTCTCTTTTTCATTCTCGCATATTCCTTCAATTTCCTTTTCTAAAGTTCTTTAATTTCACGTAGATTTCTCACGAACCCTCGATCTGCTCATCACATTCTCGGTGGGTTTTCAATTCTTCCATTCTAAATCGATTAAATCACCTTCTATCGCCCCGTAAATCCCTTGTAGTTCCATTTTCAACATGATCGGATGGATAATTTGACCCCAATTTTGTTTGATCACTTCGTGGTGGGGTAGATTGTGTGATTTGTGTCTTGCGTATGTTTATCGTAATGCGCGATTGTATTCTATGTAATTTGTGCTTATGTTATGTGTTTAGTTCCCCAATTTGTAATCGTTGGATGTTCAATTGATCGGTTAGTTGACCTCGAGGCGATCGAACTTGAAACCGGAAAATGCAGTTTTAAATTCGCAAAAAAAACGAAGGGGTTTATTGCATTCATCAATGAAATTGAACATCCGTACGAGAAACCTAAACCAAATTTAGTTGAAGTTGAAGTTGAAGTTGCTTAGTGAAATGACAGGAGTAATTTACAACTGTTGTATATAGCTTTCCTTCACTGGGTAATAATTGATAAGGATAAAGGATCTTTCTTGATTTGATGTTGTTGAACTCTCTTTAATTTTTGCTAAAATGGCAAATGTCATTGGATGAAATGATGAACACAAGCCATTTTAGCAAAGGTTACTAAAACTGCAACAACATCAAACGAGCTAATATATTATATGTTTGCAATTTGTGTTTATGTTGTGTGTTTAGTTTCCAAATTGGTAATCATTAGGTTCTTCATGTGCATTCAAAGACCAAAACTGTAACTGCAAAGTGCAGTTGTTAAATATGCAGAAAATTGAAGGGGTTTACTGAATTCATCAATGAATCTTCCATACAAGAAACATAAACAAAATTGAAATTGAAGTTGAAGTTGGTTAGTGAAACCATAGGCACAATTTACCACTGATCTGTAGCAAATTAGCTATCCTTTGGTGGGTAATAAGTAATAACTTCTAAGGATTCTGAGTATATTGGTTGCACTTTTCTTTATGGCCATTTTGATAATTGGGTACCCATCTTGTTCTTGATTTGATGTTGTTGACGTCTGTTTAGTGTTTGCTAAAATGGGACATGTTGGGCTCTGTTCTTTTGTTCTGCATAGCAGGTTCGATAGTTCAGAAAATGTCATCTCCAAGCAAGAGGAGGGAAATGGATGTCATGAAGCTGTAAGGATCTTCTTTGTCATGTCTTGTTTGTGCAATAAACTTATATGCTAAGTTTGGTCATTATATATTAAAAGTGGTTTTTAGTGTTTGGACTAAGAGTTTATGCTTATCCCCTTACTTCAAACTGATTATTCCTTTTTGATCCAAAGTTACAAGTTTACTATTATGGTAAAATAAGTTGTTTAGAAAAAAATCAACTCGGTTATCTGATTCTGCTTATGAAAATATGCTTAAGTGGTTTAAATACGCAATCCCAAACACCACCAAGTAGCGACACGCTTTTATTTCATTTCTGATGTGGTTGCTGGATTTCAACTGAAACTCTTAAAATCCATTATAGTGTCTCCACCTTTATCAGCAGGCTAACTCTTCTCTTTTTGGAAATTAACTAGCACAATCAATGTTGAAAAGTAATGTGGTTTTAGTAACGATTTTGAAGGCCCAATGACCAGAATTAATAATGAATGAAAGTAGGTTGCCATTTATTAATTTGCCACTTATGTTTATTGGTTACAGTTGACAGGGCTAGATAAAGGATTTTGATCTTCATTATATTGATGTTGCACTAAGTATTATGTTTTTTTATTCTTGTTGAAGGATGATGAGTGATTATGTTGTGGAACCAATAAATGATGGGATTAATGAACTTAATGTGGAATTCCATGGTCCAAAAGAAAGTAAGGGTCTCCTCTTTATCTTCTAGATTTTTTGAACAATGATGACTAATAATTTTGTGAAACGTATATCTTCAGCTTGTAGCATGCTTAGTGGTTGATTAATTACATATAATGCATCAGGTCTATATGAAGGTGGTGTTTGGAAAATACGTGTGGAGCTTCCAGATGCTTATCCATACAAATCTCCTTCTATTGGCTTTTTAAACAGGATATTCCACCCGAATGTTGATGAGTTGTGAGTTTGTTTTTTATACTGGTGCTACTTAAATGACTAATGCTAAGTTGCTAACTCAACCTTTTTGCAATTGGTTACTTTTAGACCATTTCAACTTTAACCGTTTGTAGCTATAAGTATAACACCCCCTCCCCTCCCCCCTCCTCTCTTTCCAACCATGAAGAGAAATACAGTATGGAAACTAAAGAAAGAAGCAAGCATGCAAGGAATATTATAAAAGGGAGTTTGGTTATTTCTGACTCGATAATGGTGAATTGCAGGTCTGGTTCAGTCTGCTTGGATGTCATTAATCAATCATGGAGTCCGATGTTTGGTAATAATCACTGTTCATATAAGGACATACCTTTCTATTAAAAAAGTTATTTTTATGTGTGTAGAGAACATGGACTAGACATGGCAAATTGAGCGGGTTGGGTAACATGGCAAAATCCGCAATATTAATACGTTCTGGTTTGGTTGACCGGCCAGCACCCTTATCGATTCCATGATTCATATGTAATTATTATATTGAATAGGATTAAAAATGCTATACTATTCAAATAATAGCATATAGTTTTTCATAAAATACTCTAGGAGGTTGTAAGCATTTGCATACACTTTGGGTGACTTTTGAACCATTTGACCCGTCCGACTCTCTTTCACTTTTAGGAACTGACACAATCACACAAACACAAAAAGGGATAAGTAACAAGAGAATATAAGCCTCAAAGATCCCCCACCCCAACAAAAAAGGAAGAAATTAATATATAAAAGAAAGTAATTTTGGTGTTGAGTTTTGAACTTTTGTTTAAAGGGAGAGTTACACTTAGCAGAACGCTGACATGATGGGTTCAAGTCTTTGTGGGCTTTTTTTATATAGAATTAAACCACAAAGATTATCTTTATTCTAAGATAATCTTTAATTCTCGGTTGTGAAGTGCTTGATTTGAGCTTAAAGTTATATCTTCAAAATGTTTTTTGGGTGGAAAAAGAGGAGTGTAGTTAATCGTATATCAACATAAGTTATAGAAATTCAGAAGTTGTTCAGAGTAGAACTTGAGCAATATGGATATTTTTGGAAGTGACAAAGTGTTCAAGCCACTCTGATCTTGTAGGTCATGTTATATAGGAAAATATTGGCACGTGTGATGGAAATCTTTGTTATATATGAGCTATAGTTGGCAAAATGGACAAGTCGGGGAATGTGTAACTGGTTTGGTTGGGTTAAGTTGATACAATGCACTTTTTGTCCAGAAAGTTTACATTTGTTACAAATAGTTTGCCTGTAAATATGATTTTATACATTATAATCTGTTATTTGAATAAAATGATAGGATTTTTTGTACATACATATTTGCCACTTTTAACCTGTTTTATCTGTTTCCTTTTTAAGCTACATTTTTCTTGGCTTACATATTAAGAGACTAAACATTACAAAATCGACATGTTCATTAGTAGCCACCTCTAATATGGTAGAATGTGTCATTTCTCAATTAGTCGTATCGTGATCATTAAAATTTCATTTGGTATTTATTTACCTACAGATCTCTTGAATGTATTTGAGGTTTTTCTGCCCCAACTTTTGCTATACCCAAATCCTTCAGACCCACTAAACGGTGATGCAGCATCACTAATGATCAAGGACAAGGAACAATATGAGAAGAAAGTGAAAGGTCCCTCAACTTACTTCTGTTTATCTTTTCTTTTGTCTGTTCAACGATTATTAATGAAGTTTGAATGTGACTTTCGAAAGTGATTATATTAAATAATCAGAATCAAATATTCAACTGTGATTAAACATATTGCAGGAGATGGTGTTTAGATGCCCTTCTACCGCTTGAAGTTGTAATTATAACTTTTCAACGGTGTCACATGTTTGATAAATTCTAATTTTCCTATAAATAATGATAGCAACATCAGATAACTCAAATCCCAACCCAATTATTGTTTCTTGAAATCATAATAATCTCTTTCAAAACGAAAATCTGAACACTCCTTATTTGTGTTTTGTGTTGCAGAGTACACTGAGCTGTATGCAAAGAAGGGAAATATCAGTGGCACAATCACAGATGAAAGCGAGGAAGATGTAAGCGATGATGATGTCAGCGATGGAAGAAGCGAATCAAGCGAAGAAGACGTTGCTGCAAATGCAGACCCATAAGAACATAAATTACTATGGAACTCAATATTATCAAAAAATCTTAAAAAAAAAAAAGATTCTGTCACATAGTTTCTTGTAAAATTAGTGCAAAAGCAGAGCCTGTGATGCCTGTTATAGATGTGTAATGAATACTTACACCTTTCACTTGTCACCCTGGTTTATTTAATGATGAATATAAATTGGAATTTAAATGTATGTCTTGAATGATCCTTTCCTGCTGTTTTCCAGTTGTTTTTTTTTTGTTTTTTTATAAACTTTTATACATGTTTGTATTTTTTTATAACTAACAGCATCTCTCTGTCCCAATAGCAGTTTTGATGATGCAACTAGGAAGACGAAGTCTTGAGAGATCGAGTCATGGTTCTTGATTCTTCTGTAAGTATAATAATATTTGCCTTATATCTTGTAGCTATATTAATATTTCTTGTTCTTTTGTTAGTGAGAGATTTTCAAGGAATAGACATAGAGGATAATGTGTCGGGTAATAATGCTCATAATAAACTAATTTTAACATGTGAAAAGAAACAAATATAATGAAACTAGTCTAAATAAATGTTACAAAAGATAAATAAAATGATAAACAGAAACAGCAGAATGGGGAAAGGCTCGTAATAACATGGTTTCCTTAAAACAAATTTTACGCCTGTGTACGTCTGTCACCAAGGGCATAATAGCTAGAGCAAAATCCAACCGCACAAGCCTGGGAGTTTTGGTTCGTCGGGGATAGCGGGCATTTACAAGTTTGAAATTTATAAGCCGTTCGGACTGAATTTTGCGAGCGTATGTGTTGGAGCAAAACAAAGATATTAGGCTTATCAATCATCTTGATTAAAACAAACAAACAAAATAATATCTCACTCATAAAATAGGGTCTGCGAATCAAACATCTTGATTGTTACTTATTGATCTCTTTGAGGTTTGTTTCTTAATAGATTTGTAAAATGAACTGAATTGAATGAAGCATAATCCTCAATACACCTAGAAGATAGATTACAAGGTATAAGATATTAAACTTTTTATAGTCAACATCATGGATGATAGATTATATATTTAAAAATGGCATCCTTACTGCATAAACTTGCACAAGATTCTTGTGCTCTACGATCAATCATCCAAGTGCCGGCCTTTTGTACTGAAGTGTTGTCATCTTCCAAATCAAATTTCATGAATTCGATCTCAGTTTCATCGTAACATCCGTCGCTGCACCGATTAAAATCCACACATAATCTTACTTTGAGTTCTTGAAAAACGTTTTTTTTCTGTGTTTAATGATCCTGTTTGATCATGTCATCTTTCAAAATGAAGATGATTCCCACATGCCTATTTGTTCTTTCGTTCTTCTTGTTTACCGATACAACTACGTCGGTCGATGATGGTGCTATACAATCACTTGTCAGTTTTTTTGAAAATCTGTCTGGGAACTTTTCCCGGTCGGTTCCAGTGTCTGGCTGGAACCGAACTTCTGATCCTTGTGCGAGTAACTGGACGGGTATAGTTTGTTATGATCAAAAAACGTCGGTTAAATCGATCATTTTAGAAAGTTTTAATCTTTCGGGCACTTTCAACCCGAGTTTTATCTGTGATGTTGCATCTCTTGCCACATCTATTGTTGTTATTAGCCTGCAAAACAATAATCTCCATGGGGAGAGTCTTGACACCATTGCTAACTGCAAAAGCCTCACTCACTTGTACATAAGTGGAAATAGATTCTCTGGTAGCGTACCGGATTCTCTCGCGCAGTTAGACAATCTCAAGAAACTTGACATCTCTCACAACGGGTTCTCAGGGTTGTTACCTAGTTTTGCCCGAATCTCGGGTCTAATAGAGTTTGTTGCTGAAAACAATCACCTGTCGGGATCCATACCCGAATTCAACTTTTTAAATTTGGCCACCTTCAATGTCTCCAACAACAATTTCTCCGGTCGAATTCCACCTGGTGGTGACCGGTTTACTGCCTCCAGCTATCTTGGTAATCCTCGGTTATGCGGCTTCCCGCTGCCCGTCAAGTGTGAGACCCCAGCACCTCCACCGCCTGGGGCCCAAAACTCGAGTTCCTCGGATGGTTCCAAGAAGAATGGACCGAGTTCATCTGAAATCCTCATGTATTCGGGATATGCTCTCGTGGGTTTAATCGTGCTTCTTCTTGTGTGTAAGAAGCAAAAAGAAGCTGATAAGATCTTCGTTAGCTGAAGGTATGCAAAGAAGAAGCAAGAATCAGTAAACAGATCATAGCTTTCCTTTTAAAGATAGAGATGCTTCAACAACATACACTTATGCATCAAATGAGTTTAGAAGTGTTGGTATGAGTAACGACGTCTTTATGGGTAATTCTGTAGAGAGTGCACCGGTTTCTTCATCTTTGATTGTTCTAACGAGTCCAGAAGTAAACGGGTTGAAATTTGACGAGCTATTGAAGGCGCCTGCCGAGTTGTTGGGGAGAGGAAAGCATGGGAGTGTGTATAAGGTGAACTGTGAAGAACAAGGGATGACACTCGCGGTTAAAAGGATTAAAGATTGGTTGCTACCCTCGAATGATTTTAAGCTAAGAATGCAAAGACTGAACAATGTGAAACATCCTTACGTGTTGCCTGTTGTCGCGTTTTATTGTTCTCGACAAGAGAAGCTTTTGGTGTACGAGTATCAACCGAATGGAAGTCTCCTCAAACTCCTTCACGGTAACTTTCTTTCACTTTTCCTCTAAACACTGTCTTTTTTGGTAACTTTAAGAACCCGTGAACAGATAATTCACAATACCATATTGTTCTTTTCTGGTAACTTTGAGAACCTGTTAACAGAAAACTCACTATACTGTTCTCTTTTATATATAAACAAGAGTTGTTGGCATATTGCAGGAATGCCAACGGGTCAAACCTTCGACTGGAGCAGCAGGCTAGGAGTTGCATCCGCTGTAGCCGCAGCTTTAGCTTTCATGCATGATGAGCTTCACGCAGACGGCATTGCTCATGGAAACCTAAAGTCCTCAAACATATTATTCAACAAGAACATGGAGCCTTCCATTAGCGAGTACGGCCTAATGACAGTCGACAACTCCGAGAATTCACCGCTCATTAACAACTTCCATTTCAACAGTGATCAAAATGAATCTCCATTCAGAGCTGATATATATGCATTAGGAGTAATTCTTCTTGAGCTTCTAACTGGAAAAATGCCCATGGTTGAAAACAATGGTATGGATCTGGCCACATGGGTCGTGTCGGTGGTTAAAGAAGAATGGACCGTCGAGGTGTTTGATCGAGCCCTGATTCGCGAAGGCGCGAGTGAAGAGAGGATGGTGAATCTGCTGCAAGTAGCTATAAAATGTGTTGATAGGTCGCCGGACTCGAGGCCTAGCATCAACCAAGTTGCTGTTATGATAAACAACATCAAAGAAGAAGATGAAAGATCTATGGATGTTTCTGAATCTCCATTTAGCATGAGAATCTAAAGTTGCTGCTTGATCTTGATCTCAAGTTTGATCAAGAATGTTTTCTGATACAAAAAGGGGTTGTATTTTTAAGAATTTCAATGGTTTTCTGTTCAGACATTTGATTTTAAGGGTTTTTTTGCATGCAGATAGTATTTAAGGGGGTTAAATTTGCTTTGGAAGTTAATTAAGTTTGTTAATTACTTTTATCACTTTGTATGTAATCATTGATTATAGAGGAAGAAGCGTTGATTTACGTGTGAGAAATTTTATAACGGCGAAATTCTTTCTATTTATTTTGGGATTTGAACCTATGACTTTCAAATCTTTAGGTGTTTTAAGAGGCTTTGCCTCCGCCAGATTGTCACGGGTCTCCAAACCAAATGTTTAAGATGATGTGATCTTTCAGAATAACACCAAGCCACTGTTCTCGAGGAATGCTCACTACGACTGTTTGCGATGGCTAAAACCGTTTAAGTCACTAATTATTTCTCAACGCCGAAAATCTAGACTATATCTTCCATACGAATCATGATATTGACAAATTTAATCTTCGTTGGTAATTATACTGACGGATCACAAGTACATGTCATGTAATCAGAGGAACCAAGAAAGACGGAGCTACTTTCTATTAGAATGGAACTGTCATTGCCAATGAAAGAAAAAGTTAAGAGTGCTAGTAGTCAAATTGACATTATAAATTATTATAGATCATTGTTGATGGTTAATCATAAAATCTTAAAAAATTATTGTTATTGCTCAATTTAACTTGTTAATGTCTCATGTTAATTAAGCACTATCAAGATGTCTGAAAAGACGTCTCTTTTTAAGATGTTGTGTGTTAAAGTCTTAGAGTAAACAATTATGTAGATTTATTATTAAGATTTAGGAGGTAAGTGAGTTAGTTTATTAGGAAAAGTAATCAATATTGAAAGATACAGCTAACAATCAAAATGGTACATAATTAAAATCAAAATTTTGAAGTTAAAATATTTTAAAAGTTGTTCAAAAATCTCATGGAATGCTTAAAGTTCGTTTTTACGAGAATAACAAATAACAAATTTCAAAATTTCCAAAAATAAATAGGCTGATTACGGATTAGTTTTTACGAGACGACTCGAGCTTTACTCAACTCCACTCGGCTCGTAACCAAACCGACCCGGGTTTACCCTAACTAACTCTACTAAACTATGCTTATTTATAACCTTAAAATATTATTAACCTCATATATAAAAAATCGAATGACAAAATTTAATAAGGTTGTTGCTTTCCATTCTTGTCATTTACAAGAAATGTGTTCCAATCAGTTCCATAGATACGTAACAACGTGCTTTAAATTTTATTCTTTGAGTCAATGTTGTCGTCTCCTTTACATTTATACTCATAGTATATAGTTCTTTTGTAACAAATTTTTCTACTTCAAAGCATCATTTAGCCTAACACTCGTAATAATTTAAACCCACATTATTTTTATGAGTGACAGTTACCAATGTTACCAAACTATATGACTATGAGCTCATAACATATAAATGTTATAAATTCTTAATTAAAACATAATAAATTATTTAAAATCAAAACTATACAAGTATAACTAATTTAAAATAAAAGAGAAACTACTCTATCTTTTAATGCGGTTACAATTATAACAATATATAAATCCTTAGTTAAACAACACATAAAACCTAATGAACCCATAAATGAGTTTATAATGAGAAAAGTATTGAAATGCTGGTTGGGTTCACTAATAAAAACCGGTTAGATTGTGAAATTTTTCAACAGTTCAAATATATCCAGACTGTTTTTATGATCGACTTCTGGTCCAACTGGTCGGTCTCTCTCATTTGTCTATCATGATCATATGACATCACTTGCTCAGCAATCAGCATAAAACTTTTTGATTACCAGAGGCGTGAGTAATGCATCACAAGAAAACATAATGTTTGTAACTATCGTTAATATCTCCTCCTTATGGTCAATATTTTGACCAAAAAAGTCCAACATTCAAAAATGGCCCTCAATCTATACCATCAATGCACCTTCCAAACAAGCTTCCTGGTAGGTAAAATTATAAGCCACCATAACCATTCAAACCCAAATCATCTATAAATACCTCCATCCCTACACTACTTTCAGTACTTTGAACATCAAAAGACCCTTTAGCTTCTTACAAAAAACCTTTGACTTTTTACAAGTCAAAGCATACTCGAAAACCATGGTGATGAAATCTAACAACATTATACTGTTTGCGATTCTTTTCTTGAGTGTAAGTTCTTTGTTCGTGTCGATTGAAGCACGCGAGTTAAAGGTTAATTTGAAGCACCACAAAGCAGAGGTTCTAGAGAAAGGAGGGAAGTCGATTTATCTACGTTACCAACAAATTATTGCTCTTTATGGGATCAAGAACTCGGGTCCGAGTCCTGGGATAGGACATTCCGTTGTCAATGGAGTACATAATTAGACAATCAAAAAGACAAACTCATACAATCCAGTTTTGGGAGGGTAGGATGCAACAATACTTCTATCTGAATGGATAAATAGACCGCTCTCACATAGGCAAACCTTATGTAATTAGATACCAATCTTTAATTATAATCTTTGTTACTTTTAGATTGTTGTTTAATTTGATAATTTCAATCAAACATTTTTTGTAATCATGTACATATACAAAAAGTATATATAGCCCAATGGTATTAAGAAACATCTAAGTTCTACCATATAACATGATCTATGACCATCATGCTTGTTGAACCCATCAAATACATATCAATGGGGTAAACCATGTATCGCGATACTACAACTCGCCTTTATTTAGCTCCACGTAATACACGTATCTTGTTTCTAAATCTCCCCAAAACAGCCCGTTGCTCTCCTAGTAATACGTCTGTCGAGCCGATATGGAGTGAATCTGATAGTGTTGGTGAAAGTGTTTTGTTATGTGCACCAAAGATACTAATAGAGCTGATCGTTTACCACATTTCTTTGCCCTTTTGTGATTGCGGTAATTAACTTGTGTTTTAATATGATTAGAAAAACTTATTAAAATGTTGATCTGGATTTTATATTTACAAATAATTTAAGATGTTGTAAACATTTAAGTATGCTATGATTAACTCAAAACTTCTATAGGAAAAATGCTAATTTATTCGTTCGACTATAGACAATATAATAACACCTAAATTGATTATATCTCAATCTTACTCGAGGTAAAGGTGCATATGGTGTTTGACTTAACTTTCGCTTTGCGCAAGGTCTAAGGAGAGGCCGAATCGCTTTGTAATTTGATGTACATAGGATTACTCTATACTTACTACAGGAAACTGTTTCTCATGACTTGAACTCATGACTTTAATGTCACAAAACAGCAACCTTACCGGAGCTTATCCCTCACTCGATTATGATAACATATATATATATTGTTAGCACTCGAGGATATTCTTTAAGACTTTTCTAAACTAAAAGATTTATTTCAAATTGCAATCTTAGATTTTAATTTGAGGCTAGCCCATTTGGTAAAAACTGTCTTTTGAAAAGAATGTATTGGTTTAAATTCAAACATGATGTAATTTAGTTTGGTGTAGTTTAGGAATAAGTAGTTTGCATGTCTAGTATAAAGAATAAGATGCATTAGGTTTTTTGTGAGTTATATGACCATTGAGTACTCAGTAGGTCATGTAGTTGTACCGTCCATGTCTATATGCCCACTTATAAGTTATATAATTCAAATTATTTGAATTCTTATTGGAAAACTTCCTAAAACCTTTTCATGTAGCAACTCTTAAATACCTTTATTAGCAACAAAGTTGAACATTCTCACACCTGAAACAATTAGCAATCCACGTTGAACCTTGAAATGTGAGTTTTCTCATACACCAAAGTCAAACTTAGGAACCCCAGTAGTATCATTCTCTGTGATCTAGTTAAAAAACTGATTAGTTACTGAATTGGTTAACGGTCAAAATGATTAAAAATGATTTGGTTAGTAACCGGTTTAAGAGATAAATATTGATTATTTCAAGAGAAAAGAAAAAGGTTCAGTTACTAACCGATTAATAAGTTACTAACTGGTTCTTGCAAGTAAGAACATAACCAGTCTTAACAAATGGTTTTTGCCTGTAGCACCAATTATTAACCTGTTCAAATTGGTTAACTAGCTTTTTTGTGCACATTAGACACAAAAGGTCGTGGTCTAAAAAGATTGAGACAATCATGCTAGTCAAAGAGTCTAAAAAAATTGAGACAATCATGCTAGTCAATGGGTCAATGAGACAAGAGTCGATCTAGTCTCATCAAATAAGGGTATATTAATAGGGTCCGAATATTTAGACATCTTCTCAATATAAATTAACACCCCAAGAATTTTATACGGGTAGTATGATTCCATACGTATCGTATAGATGGTCATGTAACCTTATATGTGACTTATAACCCCACTAAAACAAATGTACTAAAATGCAAAAGAAAGTAAAAATGGAGGTCAAAAGCTACATAAATAAAAGTAGACGAGGTTAAAGTGTAAAACCCATAAAACATATCAACCACTGATAACACAACGGATGAGGCAAACTACCAAAACCAAACTCCACCACCACCACCACCACCACCACCACCACCACCACCACCATGGTGGTTATCACCTCCATCACCACTACCACCACCACCAACCTCACACACCACGACCACCGTACACACACCTGCACTCTCACCTGCAAACCTCCAACAAACTCTCTCCTCTACCTTCGTCATCTCTACAAAACCACAACCAAATCAAACACTTACAGATCCTTCAATGGCGTCGTGATTATCAAGTCCTACATGGAGGATTCCAACACTATCTCCGGCTTCGCCAACAAAATCATCGGCGCCTTGCCGGTAATCGGCCTCGTCGCCAGAATTCTCACCGACACCGGCGGCGTTGGCGGTGATTTCATCGATTTTGCGGAGTTTCGGAGGCGAGTGGGGAAGAATTCATCGGTGAATGATTCTAGGGCTTTTATCGACTTTCAGGATCGAAGAGGAAGGGTACGTAAGCTTCTGTAATTCGATTGGAGATCAAATTGGTGTGTGATTTACATTTACTGATTTCGAATAGATTGAATTGGTGTGATACAGGCTGGTGATCCTCTGTATGTGTTGATTTGCTGTTGGTTAGCTGCAGTAGGAGCTGGATTGCTGAAGTCTGAAGAGATTTTGGAAGGAGTTGCTAGACTTCGGATTTCGAATGATATTGAATTTGAAGAAGAAACCTTCATTGCCATGATGAATGAAGCCAGAGAGGTTGGTTTTTGAATGCTTCATAGATTCTAGGAGAAGTTTATCGTAATAATAATCAGTTGTGTTTGCTTAAGTTTCTTTTAAATTTTGAGACCTACTTACCATTTTGTGATTTTTTTTTTTTTTTAGATTTGCTTGGATTAAAGATTATAAACTTAATTAATATTTTATTTGCTTTTTTATTATTAACTCTTTATAGGTTAATCTAACGAAAATGTTTACTAAATAGTAACTATGATTTGTTAACATTTACAAGAGATTGATAAATTGAATCTTTACTAATTCAAATTATAACTTATTCGCTCATAATAATCAATCAATAACACTTCTACCCTCACTTTTAGGTTATCTCACTTTAATAGAAAAGTAACTCCATTCGCCCCTAATGAAAAATTAACATTTCTTTTGAATGTTTATGTCGTTTGGAATGGCATAAATGAAAGTTAAGGGCAAACAGAGTTAATTTTATGTTAGAGCAAAACTGCCCTCGGGCACATAATTGAAAGTTGAGAGTGTCACTTATCTCATTGCAGGTGTGGATTAATGGATTATTATTAGCCAATGTGTTTGTATTTTGGATTACTAAAATACAATTCGCCTAAAAGTTTACATAAGATTGAAACAAATAATAAAAGTTAAGTGACTTTACAGGACCAAAAAACTTTAAGTAAATTTAATGGAAAACTTGATAAAGTTGGTTACAATTGTTTAAAATTATTTTTAAAATTTTAGCCTTTGTTTGGCAAGCTGCTGTAAGTTTTCGATAAGATCTTTAATAGTATCCTAGAAAATTCATTATTTATTCGAGAAAAATGATAATCCGAGAGCTATCAGTATTTATCAAATCTGTTCCTATCTAACGGAACACTATTGGATCAAATGACAAAGGCATTGTTGGTTGATTGTTTTTAAACTACAGAAACGATCAAAGCTAAACGTGCCTGTACCCGTGATTCCAATGGAGGCAAGAGTTGAGAAAGCTCTTGATGCGATACACGTTTGTTGTTTTGGTAGAGATGTTATTGAAGAAGAAGATGAACAACTGTTGAGCATCATGCTCAAAGCTGTGTTCCCCTCTGTTGGACAACCCGAGATAGCTAAAATGGTGAAAGCCAAGGCTGAAAGAGTTGCAGAAGGCGGCGAAGAAGAAAGGTATCCTGAACCTAAACTGTTGTCGAAAGAAGCTGTGCAGCTTCAAATGAAAGATCTGCAGTTTTTGAAACAGAACAGTGATGGTTAAAGATGAGATTATAGTGAAGGATATCAGGGATTGAGGGTGAGAATTGTTTCTCTTGCTGTTCTTTCTTTGATCTCTTGAATAGATTCACTAAAATGGTATCATGAATGTGCAACAATTAATGTTACAAAATTTTGGAACCACAAATGTTGCATTATAGACGGGTTTTAAGCTTTAAGTGATCGTTTTACTGTGTTGTTTTCTGTAAGCAGTTCGAGATTGCTTTAAACACGTGTGATGGGACGGATGAATGTAAAATTTGTCATGGGCGTCGCGCCATTTGGTTAGGTGTGTTCTTGTCGATTATCCTTAGTTTTGGTTTGAAGTTTGTTAAAAGTGAGAAGCTTACATTCATACATACCAAACTTGCAAAGTATTCTATTATATTTTCCATAAATGAAATATTACTTGTCCTCCCCTTCTCATTTATAAATTAACACTTCCTCTTCTATTTTACTTTGAAACTTATTTGCTTTAACATTTTATATATAGTATAAACTTATTTATTGTTATAAAAACTTGAAGTGTTGGATCGACATGAGGCTTTCATCAAGAGTAGAGGAAATATCATATATGGCTAGAGTACGTGGAAGCTTTGATAGATAGGTGTTTTAAGGCAGCGATTATTACTACATATCATCTTCTCACGCCTATTTACAGGCTTGGACTAATCAAGCGTAACGTTTGAACGTGTAACATGAACACACGTTCAAACGGTACACTTGATTTGTTACAGAAAATGCAATCTACGCAAACGTTAGTAACAACAACTCATAATACATTTATTCGACAACAATTCAGCATTTAATCTTTGCAACTCATTTTATACTTCCAATAAAAGACATCAATCTTCAGGTTATATTATTAAACCAAACCAAACCAAATCAAACACCCGTTTGTCTCATGCAACGCGTTTACTAAAATCCGTCAAAAGGTTCCACCAGTTATCCCAGTCTTTATCGTCACTTGTATTCCAGATTCTTCACTTAAATTTGAAAAACCATGAGCTATAGAGCAACACCATAACTATTGTAAAATCTCACAATCTCATGAAACCAATGGAACTCTATCCAAATATTTCTAGCTGATTCAGTTGTACTAGCACCAATAATATCACGAAGCCTCAGCATTTCATCTCGTTCACTCTTCCACGACATTTACAAGCTCATATTCAACAAGTGACAAATTGTTGTATTCTTTTACAGTGAAATTGGCAGGTTCTGTCACCTCGACACGGCCCCACTTGTCCACTGCAAGCCTCATTGACCCCTTGAACATGTCGATTTTTGCATTGCGCAAAATTACAGTGCTATCAGCTTTCATCAGGTCCACTGCGTTATAAGTATAATACATAGAAAAATGAGGATAATTGAACTTGTTAGATTATATTAGGGTTAAGCACTTAAGCCCCCATCAAGATTAGGGATATTAGCCTTAGCTATCAGTCTATATATATGTGTACACTAATTCATACAAATCTCAAGGAACAGAGTTTCAAGAAGCAAGGTCCATCTAGGGGTGACAATTTCTACCTATTTACTTACAAATAAGCCAACGTTGGTTGTATTTTACTTCAGATGGATGAAATAAAATAATAGCTAAAATGGAAACAGATGTCTGGTTGGATTAAAACTTAAAAAGTCATCTTGAGTCTATTATTGATTTTATTATTGATGCATGCAACCTGCTAAATCATTTTACTTAAATATTTAGATTATTAAGCTAACAAAATCGTTTATATATCAGTTTGTATAGATGTCTTTCAAATGCAAAAAAAGTGTTTGCGGAATGACCAAGCAGATACCAAATTGGTATGTTTCAACATTCATCTGAAAACCAATCTGACCCATTACCCAATCCAACCCATCCGAACCTTTACGAATGCATCAAAGGTCCGGCCAAGCCAGGTGCAAACTGTTCCTATTCTGCATTTTAGTCGTTTATATGGTTATACCACATAAAAGTGAATATCATGTCAATGGCAAATTCTCATAAATGAATTTACACAACAAGCTGATCCAAAGCTCATCCCTAACTGCATTTTTTTTACTATGGCAAGGCAAACTGATTATCTTACATCTTTAAGTTCTTGTGCATAAGTTCAAGCTAAATTAATAACAAATTTCAGATCATATCAGTAACTACCTTTGAAGTAAGCAATCATTTCTGATACGAGACAACTATATTTTTAACAGAAAATTACCTTGATTATTCCTCGCGGTGAACAGTATAGTCCCCGTCTCATCACCTACCAAACATTCGGCAATGCGCATTTGACGGTCATCAGGTCGACCTTTTTGCAACACCAACTTTGAGCTAACAACTTTTACAAGCAGATTATGGCCACTGGTTCCAGGACGCAGGTTATCAACCTTGGTGAATACAGGTTTCCTCTTAGGTGACTTTGTTTCAGCCATTTCTCACAATTTCTGCAATTATCAACACCATTTGTCTCTTACAGGTTACTATGGTTAGTGATTGAAATATAAAAGAAAGTACTAGATAATCTCTATTTCACAACTAAAGTCAATTTCGCAGATGGAAATGAAAGCAGAACAATGAGGCAAATTGGATGTTCATAATTCAATCTATTATTCATTGCAATCTTTAACTATCAAGTGCAATCTTGCTCGCCCAAGTCACACTTAATTTCGCTTGTAATGATACATTTCCCTACTTCACTCGTTATCATCTTTGTGAGCGAAATCAGGTGTGATTAGTGTATCCGAGTGAGATTGTCCTTGATAACACAAATGAAAGTAAAGAGTTTCATTGATCAAATTGTCAGTATGGACAATTAATAGCCAATGACAATGGTTTGAATCATCAAAATCAAAATCCAATTAATGTATTTAATAATTCAACAATTACGAAACTGAGCCAGAAAATTCAAAATCGACACTTTGACGATGAACAGAAGAAATTGTCAATCAAAATTCACATATTAATCAAACAAGAACAAATTACAAATGTATTTCAGTACCTTTTTCTATTCGATGTTTCAAATTAACACCGATCACGATGTGACACGTATATTAAAGAATATTTATGAAAAAAATCCGATCAAACAGTTTGAAATTCGATTGCATCGATTTGGTGACCATATTAAAACAGCTAAGTCGATTTACGCACATACAAATACTGTAAAACTGATGATGAAACAAGCAGCATGACAACGATGAACGAACGAAGGAAAATCGTAATAGTAAGATAGAATTCGAATTACCGATTATGATTGACTGTTTCAGAGATGATAATACGATGAGGATGAGTCGATTTGTTTGTTCTTCTCGTTCGTTTAACCGAGAAAATCGCCATTGAAATGGATGGTTTCTAATGGGAGCCGTTGATTTCCCCATAATGCTCAAACAAATCTCCACCATCCACGTTTGTATCTCACAAATAGGGCTGTTCAAAACGCTTGCCGCTCGCTCGATGATCATTTGAAATTTACTCGAAAAATACTTAATTTATGCTTGGTTGTAAACGAGCCGATCGGCTCGGATCGGTTTGTAAACAAGCCAGTTACGATTTTAATCATTCAAACGAAGACTTGTAATGTCACTTGAATATTTGACAAACTATATAGGCCTAATTTACATGTTTTTCACATTAATTATTATCTCCACGATAGCCCGTCTTTTAATACATTCGAAGTTGGCCTATGAAAGAATATGCCCACTGGAATCATTTTATGTTATTTATATTTTTAGTTTACTTATATAATTTGTTATCTTTAGTGTATTTATTAATAGGTTATTACCCTGTGTATTACACGGGTTGAATAAATAAAATACTAAATAATTAGTGATAAAAATTTATGAATTATAAAATTATGTTTGAAGATAAAATATGATTATAATTGCATATGAATAAAAAGATATGATTTTTAAAACGAAAGGTTTGTATCAAAAAGGTTATAATTTTTTAAAAAAATGACGATTTAAAATATTATGTTTCAAAAAGGTTTACTGTTTTAGAAAATTTTATATTATATAAAAATTTTATTTTTTTATTTTTTCTATTTTAAAAAAAGATATGATTTATAATTTTCTTAATAAATTTTATTTTTAAAAACATAGTTTGATTTTAAAAAATCTAGATGAGAGAGAAAAATGTATCAATTAATAAAATTGATCTTTATTAAAAGAGAGAAATTAGTTTAAGTGTTTAAATTACTATAATACCCTTTTGGAGAGAAAATGAATTCATGATGTATAAATGAATGACATGTGTCAAAAAGGTTGTTTAAGAGAATGACAAGTGGCAAAGAAAAATCTTCTTTTATTATATTCTATAGATTTTTTTTGTCTTTTTTAATAATTAATGAAGTAAGAAGTATTTTATTTAAAATTCTATAAATTCTAATTAATTAAAACATTCGTTAATAAAAAATACCATTAAATGGAAAAAAGATTTAATTTTAATTTTAAATAACGAATATTCTCCATTCTTTCAATAAAATGGAAGATGTTCCCCCTCTTACTAATGGGAAAGCCTTCCATACCGTCATAATCAACCCCCCCCCCCCCCCCCCCCCCCCCCCCCCCCAACCCACAAACACAAAAAAAAAAAAAAAAAAAATGAATAAAACCCACAAAATAAAATGACACCAAGGCCCTTTTAAGCTAACATAAAAATGATACTAAAAGTACAACGGTATATAATCAAATATTAATAGACACATTTGTCTAAAGTTCAAATGAACTATGAAAATCAAGTCTTACGGTGATGATTAAAACCCTTAATTACCCGGTAATGATACAACAAAACAATTTTAGATACATAAAGATACCATTACTTATTCTCCATTTTAAATTAATTAATTGAGAATTCTTTTTTTTTTTCTTACAACTTAATTTGTGAAAACACTAAAAAGAAACAGCATGACGTTGAATACTCAAAACAAGAAACGCTGCCAAGATTGAACATAACTCTTGATTTGCGTGCCAGTTAAAACACAAGTTGATATAAATTATTTCAAAAGATATATTTTCTAAACTTATTGAAAAATAACATACAATACGTTTTTATGACCCGCGCGCTACAACGTAGACATAAAACTGTGCAAAAAAACTAACCTTGAAATGTTGTTGCAAACCCGCACAGTGATATAAGTGTTGATAATATATGTAAATTAATGTAAAAATTTTTGATTTGTGTTACCAAACCATAATAAAGTTAAACATTATGTATTCTTATTGATAGTATTACGAATTCGCAAGATACGACTTAAATTGTGAAAAAAAAGCGTAAAGACGATGAACTACACCCACATTTTACGACGTGTTAACTCTTAAAATTTAAACCGAAATGTAAATCGAAAAATTATAAAATATAAAATGTATAAGGGAAATATTGAAAGTGAAAAAAATTTAGGGGTTAAATTGTAAAAAATTTAAAAGTATTAGGTTTAAAATAAAAAGTTAAAAGAAAAAAACACAGAAAATATATACAACCTTTAAAGCTAATGATATGAAAATTGATGATCAGTATATATGAAATTATAACTTATATTAAAAAGCAACTCATGTTGCTACAGTAATTTTTGTAGGTTTTACACTTTTACCATGATGTTGTTTAATGATTTTGGCCCCTGTATTATTTGTGGGTTTTAATTTTGGGCCTCAAGCCCACATGTCTGTCTTTTTTATTGCAGTATATATATATATACTTCGATTGCTGACACTTCTTTTTATTCAATGCTTTCATCTGTCCGCTTTGAGTGATATTATCGGAACCGGTATCGGTATACGTTTTTGTGGTTTCCGATAAGCCGACCCGACAAGGAAGAAATTCACGGTAGCGTAAGACAGAGGAAAACAACCAAACTTCCGCACGTGTAACGCGCGTGAAGTTTGTTTTTTAACCACAAAAGTTAATTTTTTGTGTTTTTGACATCAAACATTAGTATCGGTATTCGATATTTAATCGAACTGGTGTCGGTGTACGATTTTGTAGTTTCCGATGAGCCAACCCGACAACGAAGAAAGTCAAAGTCGCGTAAGACAGAGAAAAACAAACAAACTCCCGCGCGCGTAGCACGGGAGAAAACACTAGTTAACAATAAAAATTCAAGCCTAAATTTTTAGGCCTAAATTCATTATGTTGGGCCTTTTCTCTTTTGAAAAAAGTTTTAAGTCCAAATGGTTGCACCAAATCTCTGATGGAAACAAAAACTAGAATATAAAAATCAAAATAGATCCATTTTCAAAATCCCAAAAATCAAATTTTTATTTTTTAGTTAGGTCTTGATCTCAAAACGAAACCTTTTGCGAAAACTGAAAATCTAAAAACCTAAAGCTAAATGGTTTTCAAAAACCAAAAAATCAAATTTTCAGGTTTTGTTTCGATTTAATAAGCCCAAAATACCCAAATCTATGCACCCATAACAAAAAAGTATGGTAGAATATCACATCTGTTAAAGATATAGGTTTTCAAAATACTTAGTTAATTGTGTAGGGAAATTCGAATACAATAATCGAGATAATTTGAGAGTCATGTAAAACATTTTCAGATTGAAATTATTTGATTGTTCATCTGAATAAATTAATCGGAAACAATTCAAATGAATTTAAAAACAAGTCTTTTTGATTGTATGAATTTCGCACCAGAGAATGAGACTAGGGCTGCAAACGAACTGAAAGTTCAACGAACAGTTCGTGAACTGTTCGGCGGAAAATTCGTTTATGTTAATTCGTTTAGTAAATGAACGAACACGAACAAGAAAATTCCGTTCGTTTAGTTAAACGAACGAACATGAACACAAGTCGCGTTCGTTCATTTATGTTCGTGAACGTTCGATAACGTGTTCGTTTATGTTCGTTAATGTCCGTTCGTGAACTTT
This sequence comes from Flaveria robusta, assembly GCA_025506415.1. Lineage (NCBI taxonomy): Eukaryota > Viridiplantae > Streptophyta > Magnoliopsida > Asterales > Asteraceae > Flaveria > Flaveria robusta. The sequence goes on along the minus strand of CM046469.1, from coordinate 15,360,314 downwards.
CGATAATGTGTTCATTTATATTCGTTAATGTGTTCGTTTATGTCCTTAATTTTTATGTTATATATATTTATGACAATTATACTAAGTATTTTTTTGATATTTATGTTACTTACTTGTTTATTATTAGTAGATTTTGTGTAATATTTGTGATGAAAATGGAAATTTTATTGTAAATAAATATATGATTATTTGTATTTCGTTTATGTTTATAAACTTCTTTGTGTTCGTTATGTTCATGAACGTTTGTTTGTGTTCGTTCGGTTTTGTTTTTGTTAGTTTGCGTTCGATAAGTGTTCGTGAACAGTTCATGAATATTTTCTTTTCCTTAATGAACGAACACGAACAAGAAATTCTGTTCGGTAAGTGTTCGTGAACAGTTCATGAACAAGTTTATTTCTTAATGAACGAACACGAACAAGGCTATGTTCGTGTTCGTTCGGTTCGTTTGCAGCCCTAAATGAGACCATAATGAAGATGAGCATCTATTGCAGGAAAGGGTTAGAAATTAACTAAAAATCTGTCCCTTGGATCCCGCTTCTTCTTAGTGCTACCCGCGAAACCCCGCCAAGGGGGCGTTCTTGGAACCCCCATTTTCGCCCCCAAGCACCGATGACATTCTAATACGGGGAATCATAGTAAATTCAAACTAGTATGCACTCACCACCTCAAAATAAGGGTGTATTATTTACTAGAACAAAATCAACCCGGTCCCGATTAACGACTAACCCGAGCAACCCAACCCGATTGTTACATCAAACCGAACCCGATTTTTATAAATGGTTTGGTATTTGGGTTGATTTTGTGAGATTCGGGCCAACCCGATTCACCCGAATATTAGTTTTTAAAAACTTTCAAGATTAATATATGTGTATGTATATTTATATGTGTGTATTATACTACCGTTTACAAGATTTGAAAACATAATTTTCTAAACTTTATATTTCATTGTTGTGATTTAATTTTATTATGTGAACTTTAAGGATAATCAAAATATAATATACTTTAATATTTGAATATGTATAATAAAATGAACGTAAATATGCAAAAACTTTCGGATCAAAATAATAAACAAAATTATATATTGATAACACATGCTACATCTCATACATTCATTCTAATCATATACATATTGATTAAACAAACATTTGAGATAACAAATAACTAAAAGCTTAATTATTTATTCTAAACCCGAAAACCGATTAAATCGACCCGAATAAACCTGAATACCGAAACCCAAAAACCGATTAAATATTACTTATTTGGTTTGGTATTTGGGTTGATTTCTATACCTAAAAACCCGAGAAACCCGATTAAAAAACCCGAATGACACCCCTAACTCCAAACTAACTTGATAAATGTTATAATTATATTTATTATCAAGCTAATCCAATTACATTTAAAGTATAGCAAATTATACTCCTGGATGATTCTTTAACCTCAACAAAAATAATATTAGTGTTCTGCTTTAGTGTTTTTTTTCTTTTTTCTTTTGTAGTTTCATACTTTCATATTGTGACTGTCACAGTCTTTTCTACAAAGCCATAATGTTTTAAATAAACTATGAACCACACTACTTATAATATAAGATAAAAAGATGCAAAAAGATTGATTTCAATTTCATAACTAGACAAGTCTTAACTCCTAACTATCAAGTAGGTTGTCTCCTCAATGATCAGCCCACCTATGATTTTGTAGTTTTCCTCTTAAATAAATATTGACCAACCTTTGATTCATATAAGTAAACATTTTCAGAAAACAAAATAATATCTTACATTTACTTCTTATATTGTGATATTTAGTTATTAAAAAGTTGGTGAAAAAGACAAATATTCTATTCTTTTAAATATTTATTTGTCTCGTTTTATATGTCTTATTGGACAGACTAATGATTAGAGATTGAATTATTTATGTTTGTTTCTTCAAAATCTATTTAAATTATTTGTTTGTTGTGTTGTATCTTGATTTATTATTTCTATAACAAGTTTGGGTCAATAAAACAAGACCGAACTACCATGAGAATATTGGGGCGCAGGCAGAAGCTAGAAAGAAGCAGGGTCCGGGCCCGACTAAACGGAGGGGTTGCACCATCAGAATATGCCATGGTTGTGACTGTTTTTATAACAATCAATATCATTTTTAATTAAAAACTTTATTTAATATTTTAGTACATTTAATCGCAACTAATGTTTGTCCTATCTGAAACACGGGTTAGGTTTATTAGCCGCATTCCATATTTAAAAAATAGCAAGGCCCATGAATAGAGAAATTACAACTTGCATTAGATAGATGACCTTCAAGAAGTTGGATTCGGGACTTAGACCTTTTTGATGAAGGAAAATCAAATCTTATCACGGTGCCACATTTTAAAGATTATGTTGTGTTAATCATGGCCGTCTTTAAAGGTGTGCGGGGTGGACGATCGCACATTGCTCATGTTTTGGGGGGCTCAAAAATTTATTTTTCTTTTTAGGTATCATCAGTCGGTTAACATATACATAAATTTATTTGTAATTATATGTTCTTCTTTGGACTAAATAAATCAAAAGAAAAACAATTTCAAGAGGTCTCCACTCAATCTTTTAGTAATTACATACTCTAAAATGGACCCATTTTTAAGATTAACACACGACACGTGAAATCTTGAACATAAAACGAACTTGTGTAATCTTTATAAGCGAGTCGTATTTTTGTTAACTTATCGTACACCATTTAGTTACTCTTTCGTTAGAGATAAAATTTAAAAACTATTTTCCAATTTAACCAGCAAGTTTTTAGTAAAGATAAGGTAAAAATAAATATAAGCTATAATAATATTTGAATAAATTTAAAATTTTAATTCAGAAAGATAGAGTGACATAAATGCTAAATGCAATAAGATTTAAATGTAACGTAGTGGTTATTATTAAAATATTTCTATTCTCATAAAATAATAACTAAAAGGACACGTGGAAAAATTATATTTCTTATCACTAAAATTTTTTCCCTTCTTTCCTCTATAATTAATCATATTAATTACTTATAATTTAATTTTTTTAGATTAAAATAGTTTTTTAATAAATTAATAAATAGAACTTTTTAGTAATGTTATTTCTAAAAAAATTAAATTTTTATAAAATAATTTTTTTTTAAATCATCAAAATTTTTTAAAAATAAAAAAATTTTAAAATTGGTGTTTTTAAAAAGTAAAGTTTTTATAAACAAAAAATAATTAAAATTCAGAGTTACAATAAGAACTTTTTTTTTAAAATGATAAATTTTTAAAACGGTTGTTTTGAAACAAAATTTTCACTCTAATTATAATGAGAAAATATTTCAATCATATCTTATCTTAAAATATTATTTTATAATTAATAAATATTAGTTATATTTAATATTTTATTTATTCAATCTGTGTAATACACGGATTTACTAAAACCAATAACCATATATACCTATGAGATCTACCAATGCAAATTTGTTTTTAACATTTCGTACCAAATAACTCTAGCGTCCAACTTTATCCACTTTTTAACATTTTTCTTGCTCTACACCAAAAATACAAACATATGAATGCTAGAGATAAACATTTGTATTTTTTTGCATTTCCTACAATCTTTATCAAACGAGTTAAAAAAACTAGAGAAATATTGGACCAAAAGTGCGCAATTGATGCATGGTTCAACCATGAAATTGGCGTGTAAAGTTTTGTCAAGTCCGACAAAGTTCACTCAAATACTCCAACTCATTCAAAGTTGAAGTGTTTATGAACATGAATCAATACATGTCAACGTATTATTGAAATCAATGTTAAAATGAAATTAAGTTTAATGTAAATAAAAACACACATATAAAAGGGGATGCTTCCTAAAAGACTTTTTTTTAATAATTATCTATTTATCTATAAGTATGGTTAATTATTATATTTTACCCCATTTCAAATTTGTTTTATTTAATTATTATATCAATCGTTAATAAATTAATATGGCAGTTTTGGAATTAATAAAATATGATGTGTAATAAGCATTTTAAGATAAGAATACAAAAAATTTTATATAAATAAGTAGCAAATAGATGAAATTCAAACTGTTAAAAGTATACTAGTAGGTACACCCGCGCTATACGATGAGATCAGTGGCAAAGTTTGAACATCCCCGTAGTGGGGCGGGGGCGAAATTATTTTTCTAGGGGGGGCGAACTCGATATCTATATAAAAATTTACATTACCGGCCAAAAATTTACAGCCCCCCCCCCCCCCCACTATCCTCTGCCTATGGATGGGATAACGTCTTTTCTAACTCTGTAGGTAGTTGTCTTTAAATAATTTTATACTTAAATCATAATTGGTATAAAACAATTGTTGATGTCCCCTAAGTTCTTAAATATATATTGACGTACAAACGTTGTCTCTCGATCTTGTAAATCTAAGTTTTTTTTAGATTTGAACTTGAAGATAAACATTAATTGATTATTCTAGTAAACTATCAATAGACTTTTATAAACCGAACAACATAAATTTATAAATTTCAAAAAATGGTTCAAACTTAAGCATGACATATCTACCATGTTAACAGGGACTCAGGGAGAATCGAGTTCAAACCCAACCATATAAATCAAAGATGAATCAAAAAAGAAAAAAATAACACTTAAAATTTTAACTGGAATTGATCTTTTTCATGGCTTTGCACAACGAAGAATGCGCAAATCACGAGCTTGTTTCTCCTCAAGTCCATGTATCCTTTTTTATATGTGTTGAACTCTCATTTTACTTTCCGGCCAATATGAGATAGTAAACATATCTATATTACTATATGGAGAGACAAAGTTGTAAATAACAAATTGTTTATGTATAATCACTTACATCAATGCAAAAACATTGTTCTAAAACAATGTTCTTAAGTGTCTTAAAATGAATTAAAATTATATTGTTGTCCAAAGAGTTGTATTATATAATAGTATAAATAAAATGGATTAAAATTACATTGTTGTCCAAAGAGTTGTATTATATAGTAGTATAGATATAGATTATAAATGAGACCAATAAAAGCAATACTTTGTCGATCCCAAAAAAATAACGTTTCATTGGGACTTTGAATAAGACATCTAAATAATAAGAATGACGTACAGTCCAAGCGACTTCTTCTCATAAATAAATTTTGTAACGTAAAATAATGTATACTAGATATTCACGTAACCAAATGACAAAGAGACCAACGATATATCTTTAAATTAGAATTAGAATATTATGATTAATAAGTTGTATAGCATGTTAATGTTGGTTGTGAGGTTTTCTTGAAAGTTAAATTGAAGTAACCATCATAGACCCTTCATCACTTATTGACTAGTTTTTGAATCTATAGATCTATAATGCTAATAACTTGATCAAGATAACTATGTTACTAAAATAATAATATTATTTTTATAAAAGTAGAACAATTTAAATTTTTAAAACTTCAATTATATTTCAGTGAATTTTTATTTGCTTGACTTGTTTTCTTTTTCTTTGTAGTTAGTTTTTAGAAATATACAACTTAATAATAATAGAGTTATTTCACATATTACTAAAGTCACTTTATAAACATTAAGTTTTTAAAATTAGTGGACTTAAATGAAACATATATGAAATTGGTTTCCATATACTAATTATTATTTTTGAAGTCTAACATAGAAGGTAATTGTGAAAAATAAAATCACTAAATTAATAACCATATTTCATAATTATCCTATTTAAATCGACTTGCAAAAGATAATCTAAGTTTCATGTACATTACACTTAAGTCACTTAATTAAAAAAATGAAGAAACTATATAATAATTAAAGCATGAATGATTTTATTATAATAATCTTAAAACTTGGTTATGTTTAATGAGTTTATGGTTTTTTATGAAAGTTTAAGTGTTAACCCGTTAACTATTAATAAGATTAATAATCAAACAATTTGATTAAACTAAACAATAATACAAAATTAATTTAGTTTTAAAAAAATGTAGTCAAATTATATGATATTATATTAATAAGTAATATTTAAAAACAGGCCATTATACTGATGGGAAATTGTGTCAAAAAAGCATATTAAAAAATGACATGTCAAGTAACAAGATGTAGAAAGGGAAAAGAAAAGAGAAGCGGCGATGTTGGTGGAAGAAAAGTCCCCTTCATTTGCTTGTAACAACAACATTTCACCTCAATTTCCTTTCACATTTTTCTAGTACATCTTTACATATAAATATGATATCGGTTTGGATACAAAGTAAACAAATATTAGAAAAGTAACGTCATGGTATAGTTGCATCTTGTATGTTTATAATCACGTAACATACGTATGATAATACCACAAAACTATATATATAATGGTGTAACATTATAATCATACAATAACGTGTAGTTATTATATAATTATGCATCAGTATACATACAACAAGCTTTTTTAAAAGTACATAGCAATACTATAGTCAAAATAAAAAATAAAATGTTTGATTTTATGTTATGATTTTTTAGAAAGTTAACGAGATGTTTAAAAATTATATATGTTTGAAAAAAAATTGTGAAATTAATAAACAGTCAACAAATATGTGTTTTTTGTTACGCCTACTTAATTATAAAATAGTTACCGTCTCATCTCAACCACTAGTTTACCTTGATCAAGGGTTCATATTCACTTCACCAGAAGTCGATTTCTTATTTGATACAATATGTATGTGCCAGAATAAATTTAAAAATGCAGGTTAAAAGTGAAATTGAGTCAAAATTATTATCATTAGAAAGCTAAATATGTGTAAAATAGGGAATTAAGTTGCATGATTTAGTTTTGTTTTAAATTATATAAAAAGGAGTTTTGATTGGTTACTTTTAATCTTAAGTATCCTTAGTATAGTTCAGTAATTTCTTAAAGATATTAATCCTATGCTTTTATGCTCTTTATTTTCATATGATGCTATTAATTATATTTTCTAAAACGAAGGATTTTGAACAAGTCTAATGCGCCTAACCCGTTCTAATGGTGTGCCCTATTTCAAGTTTGTTATATTTTTTATATAGGTGCGTCTCACTGTTACAATCGTGCATACGCCTTTTACTTTTGATTTGTTATTGTAATGCATCGATGCGTCCAACCAAATACAATGTTACATTTGATTTGTTGTTGTAATGAGTTTTCATGGACAAATATATAATGGTGTATTCAACTTTGCAACCAATAAACCTAAGTAAAAATACAAATATACATCCTGAGTATCTTGAATATATTACAAAATGAATGTAACTATCTCCTCATAAATCAAAATTAACATAACGTCACAGTGTTAAAAAAAAACGTATGTGACTAAAGTGATGCAGTTACTCTTCACTTTAGTCAACATGCATCAAATTACTTTTCTACAAAAGTCTTCCTACGCTTCCTACAAAAGAAAGATTTTCAGGAACCGACATATACATTATATATTACGTATGTACTTAGGTTCATATTTATTTTTAATTCTTATGCAACTTATAATTTCTTTTAGAAACAAAAAGTGTTATATATGATAATTATTTTAAATCATTTTGTACACCTAAATACCATATATTGCATTTGTATGATTTTAACTTCCATTACTTTTGCCAGTTTGTGAGAGACAAATATCATATTACTAGACCATTAGATTATAAAAAAAATATTATGATAATCAGTATATTGAAAATTTCAACAAAATAAAAAAAAAAACAATAAGAAGTTTCATAATTCTCAAAATAAACATACGAAAAGTCAAGTCCTTTCAAAATAAACTTTGAAAAGTTAAATTCCATAAATGAACATGTACTCTTATTGCGAAAACAACCACATGACATCCTTAGTGCGAAAACGTATTTACATGAACACATTAGGGAGTCGACACGTGTATTTAAGCAAAGATAAAACATTAAGAAGTCGACACGTGTCCACTTGAATGAAAAATACGGAGTTGGCGGAACTCGACGGAAGTGGTGGGGAAATTGGCGAAAGTCGTGGAAATTGGAGTGGACGTCTTCACACCATTGTGCAATTTTGGACGGCCTAACACCAAGCTATACACACGGGCACATGAAAAGAAAATCACGTAGAGTATATGTTTATTTTAAGAATCTGACTTTTTAATATTTATTTTGAGAAATTGTAAAAATAATAATAATTATTGAAATATGTTGACGTGTCTTATCTTTAAAATCACACACAGATACCTTAATTTACACATACATCCCCATAATTAATTATTCCACTTTTGATTCCAATTTTTTTTTTTTTCCATTATCGTCTTCTTCAACCACCTATTCTCTCTTCTGCAACTGTTACATACCTCCATTATCTCTATATATACACACACTTACAACACCTACAAGGAGTCATACATACACACACATACACATACATCTTCACCTTCCTCTGTTTCTGTTCTTCTTCCAAAATCATAAAAAATATTCACATAATCAATCCACTTGTTCCTCTTGTACATCTATCGAGGTATGTAATCAATTCCCACCACCATTTTTGATCATTCAAAACGATAATTTTCTGGGTTTCTTCCATCATCATCCTCTTGCACTTCTTCATGGATGAATGATGAATGCATCTGTTTGTTGTTCGACCCGTTAATAATCTTGCCCGACCCGTAATTTAAGCTCTCAGATATTAATTCTTGCGTTATCATGCATTGAATTTTGCGTTTTGCTCAAAATTTTATGTTTTGGGTGAAGATAATATATTAATATCAGACCTTTGCGTAAGAGAAGTGAAGTTGACATTAATTTAACTTCGAATTTCATGAAACATTCATGAACTGTCACTCAAATTATTCCTTTTTTCCGGATATTCTTCAACCTTAATCATTCATTCATGCATGTTCAAATAATAATCTGTTAATTTAAGTGAATCATACGTTTGATCGGAGCCTGAAACGATGGAATTTGTCAATTTGGGGCAAATCACTTGAAACTCTGTCAATCGTCTTCCAGATGAGATCGTTCTGTAATCACTCATCATGTTTACAATCTTTAATTATGTTTAATCATGCATGATTGACTTTCACACGTTTGATTATAAAATTCATGACAAATACATCTTATTATTTGATTTTTAATTGCTTCTATGCTGATGTTCACTTTGAAATTTGATAATCTGACTCAAATTCATTTAGGTGCCCATCAGGTGTTCGACCATTTGCCTCATTGAGAACGACAGTCTCAGTTTCGAACCGAATTCAATCATTAGAAATGCCTGAACTTGTGATCGAGCATCCGGTGTCAAACCGCAACAGCGGTGACATATCGGGTGTGAATTACCTGCCCCACAAAGAGCTTTTCGGGTACTCGTCGCCACGAAGCCCGTTGAGCACTCACAGCCCGGAGAGTGATTCGATGGATTTAGGCGTTGATAGCCCAGGGGGTGTAGACACTTCCATTGAGCAGCTGTATAATAATGTGTGCGAGATGCAAAGCTCAGACCACTCGCCCTCGAGGTTCAGTTACTTGTCGTATGGTCACGAATCGCGTATAGACTCTGAGCTGCGGTTTCTCGCTGGAGGTGACTTCATGAAGCCCGTGGGTCAGGGTACGAAGGAGACATTGGTTGTGACTGATGAGAAAGAATCACAAGAACCATCTAATGACATCACTCCAGTTGTTGTGAAACAGGATCAGGATCAGTCATCGAACCCAAAAGCCCGAGTGATTAGCCCGAATACCCGACCTCCTTCGGGTAAGAAACCGGGGTCAAAACCCCCGAAGAAACACGAAAAGAATCCGCCTAGTGATGATGCAGGATACCTGGCTACTTATCTGCTGAAGCAAGCTCGGGACTTGTTGTCAACGGGTGAAAACCCGAAAAGGGCTTTCGAGTTGGCTCAACGAGCGTTGAAGTCGTTTGAAAGTATGCAATGTGAGAAACCGAATTTGGAATTCGTTATGTGTTTGCATATTGTAGCGGCTTTGAACTGTAGTTTGGGGCGTTATAACGACGCGATTCCTCTGTTAGAACGGTCAATCGCGATCCCTAATATGGATGAAGGTCAAAAACACTCGCTCGCGAAGTTTGCAGGATGTATGCAGCTCGGTGATGCGTATGCGATGCTTGGAAATATCGAAAACTCGACTCTTTGTTATGCAGCGGGGTTGGAAATCCAACGACAAGTGTTAGGTGAAACTGATGCGCGATTTGGGGAAACATGTCGGTATGTAGCCGAGGCTCATGTTCAAGCGATGCAGTTCCACGAGGCGAAAAGGTTGTGCCAAATGGCTCTAGATATTCACAAGAACGGTTCACCGGCTTCGTTAGAAGAAGCAGCGGACCGGAGGCTTATGGGTCTGATTTGTGACTCAATGGGAGACTATGAAGCTGCACTTGAGCATTATGTGTTGGCAAGCATGGCTATGTCTGCTAACGGGCACGATACCGATGTTGCTGCTATTGATGTGTGTATCGGGGATGCATATTTGGCTCTAGCGCGTTATGATGAGGCGATTTTCTCGTATCAGAAAGCGCTTAACTTGTTTAAGTCAACGAAAGGCGAAAATCATCCATCGGCTGCTTCAGTTTTTGTCCGATTGGCAGATGTTAACAACAAGATCGGGAAGTTTCGGGAGTCGAAGTCGTATTGTGAAAACGCCTTACGGATTTACGTGAAGCCGGTTCCTGGAATCCCGAAAGAAGAAATCGCTAGCGGTTTGATAGAGGTTTCGGCTATTTACGAGTCCATGAATGAACTTGATCAAGCACTTAACTTGCTAAAAAGGGCACTCAAGGTATACGGGAAGGCACCGGGTCAAGCAAGCACGGTGGCTGGCGTCGAGGCTCAGATAGGCGTGTTGTACTACATGATGGGGCGTTATACAGAGTCGTATAGCAGCTTGAAAGCGGCCATTTCAAAGCTAAGGGCAACGAGTGAGAAGAAATCAGCTCTTTTCGGGGTCGCTTTGAACCAAATGGGGCTCGCATGTGTTCAAATCAACTCGATAAACGAGGCTGCTGACCTTTTCGAAGAAGCGAGAGGCATTCTCGAGACCGAGTACGGCCCTTATCATCCCGATACACTCGGGGTTTATAGCAATCTTGCCGGTACTTATGATGCCATGGGCAGGTATCGTATTTTCACTAAAAACATTACATTTTCCCTTATTTTCAAACTAACGTTAAATGATTTCAAGTTACATCATTTTTAAAAAATGATACGTTACTTTAAGTAAATTATATTTTAATATGACAGCATGACCGTCCATGTTATAAGTTTATAATCAAATAAGTGACGCATAAAGGACTTTCAAACATTTTTAACATCAACTGTCATTAACATATATCAGTTTTGATGTTATAGGTGGGACGATGCGATTGAGATATTAGAATATGTTGTCGGTATGCGAGAGGAGAAGCTCGGGACAGCGAACCCGGATGTGGAGGACGAGAAGCGTCGGCTAGCGGAGTTGCTCTTAGACGTTGGGCGGAACCGGAACAAGAAATCGCTATCACTTGAATATCTTCTTGACGCTTGATTAATTTCGTTTTCAAAATGTGGTTGATAGTCCGTCGTTACATGTAGAGTTGGGATTTCATTTTCTATTGTTGTTATACCAAATGTTGATGTTAGAATGCTTTTGCTTCAGATTTTGTGTTAAATAAATAAAGAAGTTCGAATTTGTTATTAGTGTTTTGATGGTAACATATTTGGTAATCTTGAAAATGATGTTCAAAAATACGTAACTTATAATATTTCTTGTGGATACGAATCAAGAATTGGCAACTATCATTGAGTTATTCAAGAACTGGTATAGTATCCCGTGTATTATACGGGTTGAATAAATATAATATTATATAGTTTGTTATAAAAATTAAAAAATATTATTTTTAAATAAGATGTGATTGAGTTGCGTATAAGTAAATATTTAAAGTAAAAACAACAATAATATCATTTTAAACTTTCATTTTATAAAATTGTGTTTTTTAATTGTTTTTTAAAATGTTTTGGTTTTTCTTTTAAATTTCATTTAAAAAAAGAATCATCCTTACAAAAAACGGTTCTAAAATAGTTCATTTTTTTAAAAAAGATTTTTCTTTAATATATTTGTATCTTATGTATTTTTTATAGTGTGTTTTTAAATAAACAAAATCTAGTTTTTAATTTTTATAACATCTATTTTTTGTGAAAATATTTTAAATAATATAGTTAATATATATATTATTATCATTATTAGGAGAGAGAGGCAGCAAATAAAAATAAGAAAGCATGATATGTTGACAAGTCGCATTTTAAAACCTTCTTTTATTATAGTTAATAGATTGACACTTCATCCGGTTAAAACTAAAACCAGAAGTGTGCACGGTGTGGTTCAGTGCGGTTAAGAGTGTTTTTGAAACCAAAACCGCTAGTTTGGTTAATATCATTTTCTAACCACAACCTACAATTCGGTTATTAACCGCCAGTTACAGATATTTTCAGTTAATTCACCAATATATATTTGTCATATGATTTTAAACTCAAATTTCAACTAATAACTTATTATTAGGCTAGGTTTGGATCAATTACTCTCTTTCTGAGTTATTCCAGCTTCTTCATGATTTTGTGCGATACGGTTTGTTTTTAATGTCTCGCCAAAACAAAAACCCAAGTCGGGTGTGCCAAACCTGAACCAAAGTCGGGGTGTGCATACAACAACATTGAGCGCATTTTGCATTACTTCTGTATGTTTATGGCATTTCTTCTATACATAATAGAATCTACTATGTAAATATTTTATTTATAAATGTGAATTAAAAAGGTGAATATATGAAATTATAGTAAATTTACTTCTGTATGTTTATGGCATTTCTTCTATACGTATTGTAAATTTATTGTGCATTAACGGCATTCGGTTCGGTGCGGTTAATGCGATTAATTTGTACATCAAAACCGAAATCGAACCGCAATATGCGGTTAATCGGTTATGCCTTAACCAAATTGTCTGTTAATTGTTTAGTTCGGTCAAATTGATTCGGTTAAACATTGGATTATTATACATTTCATGATTATGTAGAAGGAAAATAGATTCCAATAAATTTAGAAAAACTTTTCAATTCTATATTTTTCTAGTGGCCAACCAAACAATATTTTGGATTGAATTTTTTCTAATTCCAATTTTAGAAAATTCTATGAATCAAACAAGACACTAAATTTTGACGATGCTAAAAAATAAATTAATTTTCTCAACATATATAATTATTTATTAAGTATAATCTACTTTTTTAGCAACAATGTTATTTGCTTATAGTTCTACACCAAGAAGCAAACCCTTAACATTTCGAGGAGGGATGTCATTTTAAACACATGGGTGCCGTTACACCAAGTGTCATTTGACAAGTTTTATTCTACACAAGACTCAAATCCATAACCTCTTGAGGAAGGGTGTCATTTTAAACACATGGGTGCCACTAGACCAAGTGCCGTTTGACAAGTACAGTTTATATGACTAATAAATGATTATCTTTTGTGTCATATAATTTGATTAATGGCTATTTTTTCTTTTTCTTTTTATTATTTATAGATAAATCATCAATGTTATCTTTTTTCAGTGTAAAACTAATCTTAAATATCTTAATACACTGTCAACCACATAGTAAAAAAATACAAACTACTTCATAAACAAAACATAAATGTTAACATCATACTAATTATTAATTATTAGATAACAATATTGTTAATTGTTAAATAACCATATACTAAAATCAAAGCGAGTAAGCGACTATGCTAAAGCAATTACGTATCTTGGGCACTTTGTGTGATATTTGGCCCGTTTAGCCCATGTTACACCAGTCCATGATAACATTGAGTCCAAAATTTCATAATATCTATACTACTTAATTATGGTCAACTATGGTTAGTTTTGTTTCAAAGATAGACAAATTTTGGAACGTTTAGATGAATTTATTAAAGAAAAAAAAGTTTTACATTCACTATAGAACGGCTTAGACCAAGTTATATCATTCTAACGTCATCATGGCCACCGCCACAGCCTCTCTGAGAACCGCAATCAACATTGCATCTTCATTGCTTGACATGATTTCGTTAGAGAGACTTACAGATGACATCTTGCTTTTTTTTTGCTAAGAGAGTATTAATCATCAAAACTATTTGATGTATTGATGTTTGTCTTTACGTAAATATATATGTTTACGTTAGGACTTCTATGTAGAAATAATTTAGTTTTTCTTTTTATATAAATGTTTCCGATTTGGGTTACAATCTCAATGGTTTGAAGTGACGTGGATTGTTTGAACGGTTTTATGGGTTATAGTTTCAAAGGTTTTGCTTTGGGTTACAATGTTAGAACTCAACCATTGCTTGTTTGGTGTTTGTATTAGGTTTGATTGGTGGTTGTTATCATCACAATAGGGTCGATTAAAACTCTACCAGCTATAATTACTAAAATTATATAATCAAATTAATATTATTGTTATTTTATGAGGATATAAAATAATGTATATGCATTTAATGAATATTAATGGATTGTTCAATGGAAGTTGCATGTGAAAATGATAGTGCAACACATTTGGGTCACCTCGTTTCTTTATGATGTTTAGAACATATTTTTAATTAATTACGTAGATTATATTTTATTATTTTAATATTTAAGAGGATTGACTTTCTAGAAGAGTATAACCAGCAAACACATGACGTGAGTTGTGTGGAAAGCAAGCAACTTTTTCTACGAGGTTAGCATTTTACTTTCTAGAGTATATGGTTTTTTATAGTATTATTACTTATTAGTTATATAATCATATAACAAATCAAGTAAGATTTATATAATCTTTTCAAGAGTTGACTCACTTGGCCAGTTGGTAATTCTAATATTCAACGTCATTAAAACATGTATATATTGAAATAATTATGAGTAATTATTGTATATATTAGTAAATATATTCAAGGAAAATATATATTTGCAGATAATTATATGATCATTTGATAAATATCTCTCATATATCTTATTAGTTTGATTTCTTCTTCTTTACATATTATTTCATATATATTAGTTTGATTTCTTCTTCTTTACATACCATTTCATATATATTAGTTGTCAATATGAACGTTCTTAGAGAAAAGAAAGTGCAGTTTTGGCTTTGACGTTGCAATCATGATTGAGGTGAATTTCCACTCAACTATTTATAAAAATTGGTTAACCGCTTATGATGGTTGAATGGCCTTTAGCATTATACGCGAGTTAACCGTTTTATGTTGTGGTTTCTTTGATTTCATCTATTTGAAAAAAAAATTATCAAAACCAAAAATATAACTAAATTAAAAACCAAATTTAAATTTTGTTAGGTTTTAGGTTCAAACCGAACAACCTCACATTCATGAATCATAGATAGAACTAATGATCCTCACACAAAGTAACCCCTAATGTCTAGTGTGTCAGTTTGACATTAACAAAAATACATATCTCTTGTTCTCAAAGAACTAATGTTTTTTTACGGTTAGCGATAACCTTCGTAATTGTGACATTTTACTATGTTAAGAAGTATTCTTTTATTTTTTTATTTTTTTATCTCAAAACCTACTCCTTTTGTAACATCCATTTCATACTAAAAGACTCAAAAAAAAAAATCTAGATTTTTTGCTAAAGTTCAATTACACCATCAACCACCTTTAACTTTGTGTTCCCACCACCATCAATGCCTCCATGGACACCAGTTGTGATTGACAGGTGAAACAACTAAACGATCATAAAGTTTGTGTGTTTAATGACGAGAAAACGATACGTATAATCTCTCTGTGTTTTCAACAACCTTCTGGAGATCAATCAACCGTTGAAAACTTACAACATCCTCAATTGTTCATAACAAAATCATCATCTCCATTAAAGAGAACCAAATCGAAACATATTTACACTGATTTCACCTTCGAAATCAGATCAATGAAGAAACAAAATCGCCTCTGATTATTGATTTATTTCAAAACGGAAGCATCTTCCCAATTCCATTGACATTTGCAAATAAACCTACCAGATCCTTCCTGTAAGGCAGATACGATTTCCTCTTATCGACTTCATTTTCTGCTCTTCGTTGCACGTAAAACTGCTCGTGCACCGGAGTTTTCGCCTTCCACCGGCCGGAGACCTTGGAAGCCTCACCGGAGTTCCGCTTCTGCTTCGTACTATCCGCCTTCTTAGCAGTTAACATCTCCATCGCCATCGGCTCCTTACCTTCACTGTTGCTCCGCCGGAGCAAGTACCGGAATCTCCACCGTTTAGATCCAGATCCGGTGGAGCTACTCTTCTTACACTTCGTTATAGCCGGTGACGATCCGCCGTCGGCCTTCGGTCGCCACACGCAGAACGTTCCAGAAGGCAGATTCTCCAGTTCATCCACTTCCGATGACGAAGACGAAGAGGATTCCTCCGGATCATCGACGAACAACCTCGCTAACGAACCAGTAATCGAAACAGAAGCATCAATTTCATCATCCTTCGGTTTATTCTCACGATTTACCGTTACCTCGTCGTGTGCTAGAAGATCACGGTTGAAAACCGGAAAAACAGTCCAGCCTCGTGAATCGATCTCTTCAGGTGCAAGATCTTCGTCGGTTATTAGCAATGAAAACTCGAAATCTTCGTCTTCAACGTTGTGAATTTGGTGAAATTGAGCTGTGTGTTCTTCATGGATCACTTTGGAGATGGATCTGGAGGTTGAAGTTTCAGATGAGTAACAATTGAAGCTTGGAGAGAGTGCAGATTCTTCTAGTTTTGCTTGTGGATGCATTTCGTTGAACTTGCAGGAAGATGAAATGAAAGTGGAAGATTACTTGATGAATAAGAGGAAGAATTGGTTGCACAGGGTATTTATAGATGGTAAATGTAATGGATTATTTTTTATTATTTTTAAAATCATGGATTATTTCAGCTGACGTAATCCTATACGTCAATAATAAAATAAAGCAAAATTTTAAAATTATACTCTCTTTCATGTCCGTGTTATGTTAATTTTAAGACTATCGGAGTATTGGGTATACCTTCAATGCACGCCGTAGCAACCTCACTGCTCGCTCCATACTAATTCTTTAAACGCTCATCTTTGTGGCGCTACAATTCTCCAAAGGGTCCAATTTTATGGCATGGCCCATTGTAATGTGGTATTTCCTAAAGACGTCGATTAGCCACCTCAGCTTTGCAAGGCGAACGGCTAGGGCATTCTCCTTGGTATGAAAGAGTCAGTTTTCAAATTTTTTAATGCTAATTGATTTACTTCAAATGTATTTAATAATAAACACGAAATCATTAGTTGTATAACTTACAAAACTAATTTCTTTAACGTCAAACATACAATACTACTAAACTACACTACCTTAAATTAGGTTACAACTACTAGGCTTAAATAAAGGTCTGAACTTGAGTTTATTACAAAAAAGTTTTGCTTCTTAAGGCACCCGGAGCACCCACATGGTAAGTTAAGGGGTTGGAAGGGTTTTGGGGTATGTTGTTTCCAGTGATGAGGGTAGTGGTGGAGGGTTGGGAGATAGGTTAGATTCATGTGAGTGAACCCGTATAAAAAACTTTTCATTTATCAACTAACCAATAAATACCTTTCGTGGGTCTCTTTCTTTCTAAAAGGGTTTTATAGTTTAAAAGTGGAGTGTCCCACTTAATGATAGTAATGACTGGTGCTTAAGGGTAAACTTTTATGATAAAAATCGGTGTCTTGGTTGGTGATGGATTCATACGATATCTTAAAGGCATTTTTGTAAATACATGTAATGAAACAACGATGCCTTTAACCAGTGGTGAATATCTGAATTTAGATTACACTTTTGGTTTCTAAATGATATTTTTCTTTTACTAATAGTGTGTATTGACTTTGTTACTTAGAGTTTTAACATGAAAAGGTTTAAAAGCCAAACAATACTTTAATTGTGTGACACATCAAATCATGTAATTTTCTTTTGAAAGGAAAGCACATATGTGGTTTGTGTGAAAATAGAGCGGGGGATAAATCCATAAAGAAACCTATGGCTATGGTCTACGACTATGCGTTGCTTCTTTAGAATTATATGTTACATAAATATTGCTTAAACTGTGAACAAATAAGACGGTAGTACGCCAAGGGATATGCCCTCCTAGTAAGGCAGCGGGGTTTGATGTGGCATCAAGGGCCGGGGAACATCACATCACCCATAGCGGCACCACAAGTGGTGACCTAGTTCAAGGTTCCATTGTCAAAGCAGTGAGGAGAGTTCACCGCTCTCTTTCTATTCTCTCTTTCTTTAACGTATTTTAACATACTAAAAAGTAATGAATGATGAGTTTTTTGGTTGAAAAGAGGGTGGAAGAGAATGAAGAATGGTGATCGACGAGTAAACCTCATGGCCTTACTATAAACAAAATATCTGTACATACGAAAACAAACAGTAATAAGACAAACTAGATTAGATGATCATATCAGACTATGAGTTTTATGGCGGTTTCAATCTATCATTTATGATTTTTGATCACCTCAAGTATATAAAGGGATTTCGAAAGGATCAAGCATATCAATGATAAATACACTTAGCTATTTTCAATAAGAAACACATTTATTTTTTATTTGTAGATATCAATCTTATCCTTGCAGCATGAATTGCAACATATTATAAACCACCTTGAGTTTTAGAAGGTCAGGACACGTCTTAACCATTATAATCGTCCAATTAAAGAAGGTATTGCTTTCCCAAAAGATACCTTACATATTATTCTTTGAATTAAATAGAATAAAATCGATAATGTGTTACTAGTCCTTTTGTTAAAAGTTTTTGCCTCTTAGATGTGAGGTTGCAAGTTCAATTTTAAACATGTGATAGAACATTTTGAAGTAATTTAGAAGTAGCAGGTAGATTTGTCGTTAAAAAGAAAGTAAAATAAAATCGAATAAGAATAAATATGACCATATTTATAGCTATAATCAATATTTAAAGTTATCTAATTGTATGCCAATGAGCTCTATATCAAATGGTTTGGGAGAAAACACTTCAAGTTTTTCAAAGTGAATGTCATGTGCTTGAGTCTCACTTGGTGCAATATGCTTTAAGTGGGCCAGTGTTTTTATCACAATAGACTTTTGGGTGGTGGGTTTAATCACAGTGGACCTTTTAGTGATGGGTTTGCTCAAAAATGGTGGGTGGGCCGGGTCACCAGCGTTATCTGTTTTCGTAGGCGTGCGTTGTCTTTCACCAATGAGTTTAACCAGGTGACCCGTCTTAAATTTTGGTTGGCCATTCAAAAAAAATATGATTGAGCTATTTACCTTTTTATTAAGTTTAGTATTCATAATAACATTAAATGATAGAATATTCTTATTGTAATAAAATGATAACTATGAGAGACATGTGGCAGCACCACATTTGATACTCCTCACCAAAATTTTTTTGTTTTTTTCTCTTATTAAATAATCACAGTAATTACTAATAATATTATTTAATTTTTTATAATTTAAAATAGTTTTTAATAAATTAAGAAAAAGATATTTTTATTAATATTATTTCTAAAGAAATAAATTTTATAAAATAAAAAAAATTAAAAGATCAAACTTTTTTAAAAATAAAAAATATTTTAAAATTGGTGTTTTGAAAAAGTAAGAATTTTATAAACAAAAAATAGTTAAAAATCAGAGTTATAATAAAAATGTTTTTAAAAATAATATTTTTATAAAACGTTTGTTGTGAAACAAAATATTTTTTTTAAACAAAAAAAAAAGAAAAAGATATTAAAAAATTAATATTATTGTTTTATTATCTATAATCCTTACTTATACGCAATTTCAATCATATCTTATTTTAGAATACTTATTTATAATCAATAAATTTCATCTATTTAGTATTTTATTTATACAATTCGTGTAAGGGAGAGCAAAAACCGGTTCTTTTTTACCGGAATCAACAAAACCGGTTACATCGAACAGTTTAGAATATATAGGTTCGGCTCCCAATTTTCACAATATGCATATACGGTTCCCGGTTTGGTTGCAGTTCCAAACCCAAGTATGTACATAAAGCACAATAGTGCATTAGAACTTTGAATTCTAAAAAGATACTAATTAATGATACTTATTACAAAGCTATTATAACCCTAATCGTTTAAACTTATTACTAAACTTGCTTATATAATTATAGAGAAAATTGCATAAATGGTTTCTGTGGTTTAACCAAATTATGTGTTTGGTCCCCAAATTTTTAAATTTGTCAAGATAGTCTAAAATTTTGTGTAATCATTGCATTTTTGGTCCCTCGTACTTAGCTAATTTATTTTTTATGCATTTCATAAAATATGAACTAACTTTTAAATTTAGTTTTAGGGACCAGGAGTTTAAAACCACATAAAAGTTTGGACTAACTTTACATTTTGTAAAATTTGAGATCAAATTTACAATGACTACATAAAGTTTAAAATAATTTTTAAATTTTCAAAATCTGATCACTAATCTTTCTACTCTAATAAAAGAGTATCTTGGGGTGACACGTGGCGGCGCCACATTCATTCTGACCAAAATTTTTCCGATTCTCTCTTCTATTAAATAATTACCTTAATTATCAATAATATTATTTAACTTTTTTTAGAACAAAAATAGTTTTTTTAATAAATTTAAAAAAAATCTTCTTATTAATATTATTTCTAAAAATAATTTTCATAGAATAAGAAATTTTTATAAAACATCAAACTTTTTTAATATTAGTATTTTTAAAAAGCTAATTTTTTATAAAAAAATAATTAAAATTAAAATTTATAATAAAAAATTTTTTAAAAATGATATTTTTAATACGGTTTGTATTGAAGCAAAATATTTATTATTTTTTTGGAAAAAAAGTTTTATAGTAAAAGTTTAAATAGTTGATATAATTGTTTTATTACATATTGTTCTTACTATACGTAATTTTAATTATATTTTATCATAAAATATTGTTTTATATTTGATAAAATTTTATTATATTTAATATTTTATTTATTCAAACCGTGTAATACACGAGTTTACTAATGTTAGTTATGCAATATGATCAAACTAGATGGACTATTTATGCAGTTTTCTTGTAATTATATTTCTATAAATTGAAGACTAAATCAGTGCATGTGATTATGTGAATAACACCTACGAAAGTCTTATGACTATCTAGAAGACATATCCATTTGCATTTCTAGAAGATATGTTCAATTCAAACCCCAAGTACACGTCCAAGTTATTTAATGAAGATTCTAGAATAACATATTTTTACAAAATCTTTTTAAAATTATTTTATACGTTATTTCCTCAAACAAATTTATAAGATCTTGGTCAACTGTTATGTTTACATCATTTAAATAAATTTTTAATTTTTAATTAATGAACATTATTTTGTATATTTAATAACTCGAAAGAGTATTAAATTTAAGGCCATGATATTTCACGAATTTCTAAAAGTTTATAATTTTATGGGGATGGTGAGAACATTGAAGAAATTAAGGAGGCTCAGAAATCAACGATAGAAGCTTCTTAAATAACTTCACTTCTAACAAATCCCGTCCTCTTTCAAGGAATATACAATCTAGCAATATTTTCTTTTTTAACAATGAAATTACACACTCAAAGTGCCCTTAATATATCTAGATAGTTTTTAACGACGAAATCTAAAATCTCAATCTTTTGAAGAGAGACATAAGGCAACACACTTGAGCATAGGCCAAACATTCTTTAGTATACAAATCTTGAAATCTAACTATATTTTTCAAATTTGTTATACATAATCATGAAAACATATAGAATAAGCATGAATTTGTTTTCAGGATTACTAACTTTTTTAATACTAAACATAGAGTTAATTATAAAAAAGGTTTATCTAATTAGATCTGATTTTACTTTTATTT
Organism: Flaveria robusta; assembly: GCA_025506415.1. Classification (NCBI taxonomy): domain Eukaryota; kingdom Viridiplantae; phylum Streptophyta; class Magnoliopsida; order Asterales; family Asteraceae; genus Flaveria; species Flaveria robusta. The sequence continues at coordinate 15,338,501 of CM046469.1, read as the reverse complement.
CTTATGCTTGAAAAACTACAAGAATAGTCTAATGGTTTGTCAAAAGAAAACACAAAAGGTTGGGTCCCCATCATGGATGACCGTTATTTTTTATGTTAAGTACTTCTAAAATGATCAAATCCCCTTAAATATTAAAAAAATAATACTTTTGAATAAGAATTATAATAAGATACAAAAATAGAACCAACAACTTTATCTTCAACCTCAAAACACTAACTTAAACCAACCACCATTACTCTACTTAACCACCACCACAACCATCCTTCCATGCAACCACCACTACTAGTCCGTCACCCACCACCGCAGCCTACCATTGTAGCACAATTCTCATTCTCTTTCTCTCTCTCTCTCTCTCTCTCTCTCTCTTTCTTTCTTGTTTGTCTTCTTATTGTAGCACAATTCTCATTCTCTTTCTCTCTCTCTCTCTCTCTCTCTCTCTCTTTCTTTCTTGTTTGTCTTCTTGTCTTCCTCACCACTACAACCCCTAACCAGACGACAGATTGGGATGTGTAGGTGCCAAAAACAATCAGCTACCCCTTAATCGGTTGATGTCGATGATGATGGACTGTGATGGTGGCTGCAATGGTGGTGTTTTAAAGGTGGATGTGTATTGATGGTGGTCAAACCTTGAAATTAACACACTTTTATTATATATATATTTTTCAAGTGGGTATCGTGGCTGAATAAGGTGGTGGGTTTGTGCTGCTAGTGGGTGTACTGGTGGTGGCGGCGGCGGTGGCGGCGGTTGTGGTGGTGGTGATGTTTTAATGAACTTGTGGTTGGTTAATGTAGATTGATGTTGAAGATGAGGGGTGGTCTCATTCAACGCATTATTACTAATAATAATAACTAAGAATTAGTATTACTATAATCAGGGACAATTTGGTCATTTAAAAAAAATTAATAGAAAAATTAACGCCCATCCATGATGGGGACTTTTTATTACATTTTGTCAAACTTGTAAAATGACTTTGTAGTTTTTCAAACCTGATGATCGAAAATGAAAACGGAACCAAACACATATACCTTTCATATAATTAACTATTCAACATAAAAGCGTTAATCCGTTTTATACCTTTTTTTATGTGATGTGAAAATAAATAATTAAGTGAGTTGTGTATTTTACTTTCTATTAGAGCTAACATCAAAGTTTAATCAATAAAAATAATTTGAATATTGTACAAATTTCAGTTAAATAAAGTTGACAAAATTGATGGTTTTTTAGTCATAACTCATAACTCATAACTCGTTTGTATCAAATGCACATGATAACAATTTGACAAGTTACTAACTTAAGATTATCTATTTATCTTTAATGAAATTTGCCTTTCAAAAAAACCAAAAAGTTATCTTTGATGAAACGTTTTATATTTTTCTGATAATTTGCGAAACTCGTTAATGAAACTTAAATTTAACATAAAATCATTTGCTAATTATAATTTTCCTAAATAGTAAGCATAGTATTTTATTTCAAAATAAGATATTTTTTTCTTTTAATGTTATTCTCTCACCAGTTATGTTTGCTTTTAATTACTAAACGACATTTTCTAAACTCTAACCATGTAAACTTAAACCACTAGAAAAAAAAAAAAAAAAAAAAAAAAAAAAAAAAAACGGTTATGACAAAAAAAAAAAAAAAAAAAAAGCGCTATATTAATGTAAAGGATAGTTAAATATATTATAAAAAAGAAAATTGTATAACTAAACCACATAATACTTTAAGGGTATGTATTATTCTCAAGCCTTTGAGAGAGTTGATCACCAAAAAATACATGTCACGAGTCACATGTTAAAAAGTTTGACCATAGAAACATCGAATGCATGTTCCACATCCCTTCTAGCTGCCTCTTGAGCTTTTTGAAATACATTTGTCATTGTCACTCTCACTTGGACATGTAAATGATTTAACAAATGTTGAATATTCAGGATAGACACCATCACAAGGTAATACAACCATATGACCATTGGACCTCAAAGAAATGGTCGGCTTCTCCCCTGACAATAAGTCACAATGGGCGTGTCACGCCCCTGTTACGCTAGGGGTGTCATAGGGAGAGGGGTATGATAGAACACGACTGGCTTTGGTCAAGTCCTGGTCACGATTCAATTCATAACGCATAGCCGTTTATATGGTGGTTATATAACCATATTAGACACTCTCTTTCTTTATTATATTTTGTCAGAGATGGTAAATCTGTTATGTTTTTAGGCTGGTTGGTTGAACCTGACATGATTGTAGAAATTTCACATGAACTTGTGCCCGAACAACATGTCAAACATATAACCTAAAAACGAACCGATTTAGAATAAACCCAAAACCACAAATTGCATACTAAATTCACTATCATTTTAGACATGGACATCCTCATGTATCATCACTATGCATAGTTGCTTATATGATAAGAATACTTGTAAGTTGTATTGTACGCCCAACCATGGCCCCTTTTGGTTATATGGTATCCCCTTCTTTCTATCAACTCACCAAACCTCATCAATAACATCCCATCTTTGTGTAAGAACTAGAAACTAGAAATGAATCATGTTTGAACACATGTATGATCAAGAACTTATATTTATACATGTGTCTATCATTTCTTTATCTGCCAACAAAATATTATAAGCCCGGTCATCCGGGTAAACCCATTGGCAAAAAGTCACTCACGCCTGCGAACACAGATAAAGCTAGTGATCCGGACCACCCTTCATTCCAAGGAAAACTCACCATTCAGATGCTCACTATGTTAAAATCCCTTGTTCAATTGAAAAATATTACACCAGATGAGACTCGAACACATAACATGTACTCTAGAAAACAATGGGGTGCCTCTTTCAAAACCAGTTGATCTGGGTTCATTCTATTCAAATTTATATATTTTTTTGTTACAAAATTTAATGACACCAGGCCATGAACCTACGAGTTTTAGGTTACAACTTTTTGAAACATTAGTTAGCATATCCACGTGTATGAACATGGTTGGTTCTTGTTGGTCGTGCCCAACTAGACATATTTATATCTAAGGTCCCGAGAGTTGTTTGGGTATTGGAGGACCAACAAATAAACAAAATTACACCAAATTTGCTATATGTGTAGAAGCATACATTAACCATAGTTGGCTTCATGTACCCGCATCATCAATGCACACATCCATACAGATGGCGATTTACAGGTGAAGCTATACCACGATCGTGAAAATCAGGTGTTTTAGTGGTGGCAAAGTCGTGAAGAAACTTGTGTGTTTCTTGGAGGGAACATGAAGATATATTGGTCGTGATGCTATGGTGATTGACGCGTTGATTTAAGTTTCTCAAATTTGAGTGAATGACTAGAGTTTTAAGCAAATGAATGTGGTTTTAGCCTTTATATTATTGATGGGTTAGATATATTTAAGAATTAAAAATTTTGGATAGATTTTAAATTTAAAAGCTAACACTCTAACGTATATATAAAAAGATTAATTATTTTTCTCTTCATGTCAACTACACATTAAGGGTTACTTTCACCTAACAAAACTTCTTATATTAAAATTTATAACATTACTTAAAATCCACAATATCACCAGAAACACAAATTTGATTGTTATTTCATCTAATTGATTTACAAAATCTTGTTAATAATTTGTATTGAATCAAGCTAAATGAAAATTTTATTGTAAATATCATAAAAATACTAATATATTTTATTATTTTTCAGAAAAAAAAGACCCTCGACCCAGTTTTAATATATAAAAGTGTTTAAGCTTTTAGAAAATACATGAAAATAGTTTTTACACTAATTCCTTATTAAACTTCCTAAACGTGTCTAAAATTACATGTAATTCAAATATTTTTTTCAATAATGGCTTCCTAACTCTTAATCTGTTCAAAATAAAATGGTATAAATTTCTTTTAAGAAAACAAGGTTCAATGTCACTTTATTCAAAAGTCATTAGTTGAAAGAAATTCAAAATGATATGTATTGTAGATAGGTTTAATAACTTTAATATATAAAAATTAATTTAAGCAAGAATTTACAATTTAGACTAAATTTAACTATGTAGGGTTATGTTACAGAAAATAGTTCATACTAAATTTTAATTTAGTTCCTTCACAAAGAACCATTTATTTTAAGTCACAAGATAAGAATTTACTATCTTTCTTTCCAAAACAATTAATGACTGTCAATTCATCCTTTTGGGATATATATTTTTTTTTTTTGAACGGCTGGTTAGTGGTTAATTGTTAGTATCACCAAGTTACTAATATTCGTCAGTGTCAATGTTTGAACTTTGAACCTCTAACAGAGGCAAAGCCTCCCACCTCCCCCTTAACCAGTAGGCCAAAAGATCATTGGTCTTTCGGGAGAATTAGTTCATCTTCCCATTTCATAGCTTCATGAACATGAATTTGGGGGCGTGTATTTAGTAATTCAAATTTCAAAACGAGGCTTTGTAAATTGGTGGATCGGGCCTCTTTCTCTTTGACTCTTTGAGTCTTGGCTCTCAAGCAATGGGTTTTTTCGAGACTCGGGCCGAATGAGCCTTATTTGGGCTTATTTACATGGACCGAAGGTATTAATGCCCCGTTTGAGTCCAATGCCCAAACTTAGTTATGGGCTTATGGCCACAAGACCACATAAAAGACTTGGTTATTCATGACCACGTTAATCTCAACTTGATATATTCACTAGCATTTACATTGCAACTCCTCGTATGCAAACATACATATCAGCCTATCAGCGCTATGTCGTTAATTTCACATGCATACAAACCAAACACAAGTCGATCAAACCACCAAGGCTTAGGTCGAATGCAGGGACACTGGTGCTTATAAAGAAGGCAATAAGACATAGGTCATCGGCCCTCTTATTAAGGATTGGGCTTATGGTCATCCAGCTCCTATTTAGTTATGTTTACTCCGACTCCTAACCACATGCACAAGAGTGCAAATTTTTGTCATTCGTCCTATTTAATTATGTTTATTCCAATTCCTGAGCACACGCATGAGTGCAAAAGTTGGTTCGAATGACCAAAGTGGTCGAAATTGTACACGCCCTCTATTTGCGAGTATGAATCGTGGACTAAAAATCTTTGGGCTTGAATGCTCGGGTTATGCTCCAAGGACAGATTGTTGAATGATTACAAGTTGTGATTGTTGTAGTTAAGGAAAAAGAGGTTTATTTGAATTTTGTTAAATAGCTTAACCGCATATTAAAAGTCTTCACTGATAATTAATTAACATTGTTCAACTCTTCTATTTGAATAACTATAAAATGGATTCATTCATCTGTTTTATAATAATTGGATAGACACGAGAGGCTCATGGTATGTTGGAGATAGTGTTCCATACTAAGAGATCAAGATTTCTAGTTCATTAGTAAACATTTACTTCATTCTTTTTTCATAAACGATAATACTCCAAAAAACTCATTGCTATCTTTACTCGTGAGTCCATCCTTAATTGTACAACCATTGTTCTGGTTGTTATACTTTGAGAAACAAGTTCATGAGAGGGCAAAGTCATGTCTAAGAGAACTATGCAAAAGATTAGCCTCAACCAACTCAAAGGCTTTCTAATACTTTCAAATTTTCAATCATAGCATCTGAAAATATTGTTGCCAATTCTAGTTCAAATTCTTTTACCTCTAAGTAAACATATTTTATAATTATGTAATCTGTTTTTTATATGCTATTAAATTTTATTATGTTTTTAATATAATAAATATAGCATCTTTGTTATAAAGAAAAATGGACTCCATTTTTCTATCAATCCTACTAAACCAAATTTCAGGATAACTTAATAAGACAATGTTTAACAATATTTAACGGATATAATAATACGGGGTCCTTGTTCTAGGACCGAGTATTTCACATGCCTAGTTTCACATGATCCAGTGCAAATGTGATGGGACCCTTACGTGCGTCCAAAATATAAACCTAGGTGCAGAAAAAAAAAAAAAAAAAAAAAAAAAAAAAAAAAAAAAAAAAAGAAACATTAAACATTAATGAATTCGTGTCAACTTGTGTTTGTAATTTTAGTCTTATTAAATAATTTCTAACTTACTCAAGGTATTGTGTTTGTAATTTTAGTCTTATTAAATAATTTCTAATTTACTCAAGGTAAAATAAAAATTTGAATAATTTTCCACATCAAAAACAAGGGTGGTAGTTATAAATATTTTAATTAAAACAACTATTTTCACATCAAATGAAGCCTTTTGTAATTGTTCTCTTTTTACTTGTTTTTTGTTTCATTATCTCTCGTTACCAATAACCGACTTGATTTTATATATTTAGTTTGAGATTAAATGAACCAAAAGGAGATTTTAACAGGGGTAGTATAAATAATAAAGAATAATATTGCTAGAAATAAAGGTTTAAAAGAGAAATGAATATTTGTTTTGGAAAATGAACACTAAGAAGGAATGTAAAAAGAACTTTAAATTTTACGCTTTCAAATTACCATTCCAAATCCATATATGAACTTTTTTGAAAATCCATAAATTTAAAAGAGGGATTTTTACATGTTTCTCATTTGTAATATTAGCAATTACATATTATTTCAAGTTAAAGAACCAATTACATGCATCTGCTTCCTAAAACATATATTAAATACTAGGTTAGTGACCCGTCTGTTATACGGGTTAACAAATACTTAAAACGACACATAAGTAAATAAATTCATAGTAGCATATATATGATGTTGAGAAGATTAATTAAAGTTAAAAGGTTTTCATAATATAATAATATCAAAAAATTATATAGTTCCACAATAGAAACAAATGAAGTTATAATGGTTGAACAGAAAAGTAAAGAAAAAAAATCAACTAATGAACAAGTTAGATAAAATTTACAAAAGTATGTAACAATGATATGTAACTAAAACAATAAACAGTTAAATTTAAAACTATTTATTCATATAAATGTAAACTTTTTTTTATGTAATTATATTGAATGTTATAAATCTTTATATTATAATAAAAGAGTAACTAATGGGGACACGTGGCAGCACCACATTCATTCTCATCATAATTTTTCCGCTTCTCTCTCCTACTTAATAGTTACTATAATTACTAATAATATTATTTAATCTATTTATAGACTAAAAATATTTTTTAATAAATTAAGAAAGGAATCTTTTAATCAATATTATTTATAAAGAAACAAATTTTTATAAAATAATCTTTTTTTCAAAAACATCAAACTTTTCTAAAAATATAAAAATATTTTTAAAATCAATATTTTTAAAAATAAAATTTTTATAAATAAAAAATAATTATAAATAAATTTTATAAAACTTTTTGTTTTGAAACAAAATTTTTAGTTTTTTTAACAAAAAAAGTTTAAAAACTTGATATCATTATTTTGTTACCTATAGTCCTTATACATAATTTCAATCGTATTTTATCTTAAAATATCATTTTATAATTAACAAAATTTTATTTTATTTAATATTTTATATATTCGACCCATGTAATACACGGGTTATTAAGCTAGTGATGAATAAAAGTCTTATCAATGGAATATTGTTAAAAATAAATGTTACCTAGAATATGAATAATGTCATGAATTTTAAAATTAATTAAAAGGAAATTCTTATTTCGAAAAAAAATATGGTAGAAACTTTTATCTTAATGAAGTAAAAAATTGTTAAAGGTAATATTAAAATTAATAACTATATCATTATTTGTTAACACAATTAGCAATTTCTTAAAAATTATGAACATATGTCAAGTAAATTAAAAGTAATTAACTAAGTGATGATAAATATAACATTCGTTGTAATTGATATAAGTTAATAGTTTCTAAATTTATTGTACCTCAATATTAAATAATGTAACGACATGTGACAATGCAACCATAACATATAGGTGGATAGGTTAAAAATACGACACGTGTACCCATGGTTAGTCTTTTATTATAGGTTAAAGATTTGTCAATTTCATTAAAATTAAGTTATTAAATGATTATTTTACCTTTAATTTACTAATCGACTTACACATATTGATTTTTGGTATTGTAATTTTTTAACACTTTGACATTTGTTATTTTTGTATTTGGAAATGTAAATTTAATTATCCGTGATTGTTATTTTAAAATTAAGTTTTGCAATTTTGTATTTGAAAATGAAATTTTGTTAGTTTTATTTATACAGAAGACTTAAATTGTACAAAATATGTAATTGATAATCTCAAGAAGTGTATTTCATATATTATATGAAATAAATGAGTGAAGAAGATAAAAAAATGTTGTTGTTCATATGTATATTTGAGAAGATACTGTTAATCCTTATTAAATTTTTAATATTTTTTGAAAGAGGTTATGAGTGAATGAGAGATAAAAGGTAATGATAATTGCATACAAAGTATTATTTAATTAAAAGATAAGAAATAGCAATGATATTTTATGTAAATATAAGATTAAAGACAAAAAAAATGATGTGAATGTTCTAAGGGTAAAACAATCATTAAATAAGTTACTTATAATGAAATGAATAAACGTGTAACGTACATGTTTTAGAAAATAAAAATATGCCATTGATTGTTTGGCTCGGATAATATCATGCATGCAATTAATAATTTTAGCAAGTAAAATATACAAGTAACCTTTGATAAAGGTTAACGAATTAACTTATTTATTAAAACCTGTCATTTTTTGGCAGACCCATTAATTAAACGTGATATGTTTTATTTGACTTGTTTAATAAACCGATCACATTAGCCTAAGATTTATTTATTTGTGTGTCGTCGTCGAATCAGGAATTATAACACATAAAAGTTATATATTATAATTAAATGAATTGAAAAAAAATTAATTAATAAATATATAAAAAGAATATATAAATATAGATACTAAACAAATGAAATGGACAGAAATGATGCCATCCAGATTACAATCTATTGCCATCCAAACTTTCTAACCACATCAACGCTCACATGGTCTCCACTACAAATTGCATTATTCTTTGACAATATATTCTGCATTATTTTCCGTATAACATGGAAAATTAATTCATTCTAGAATTATTTTCAGAAATAATATAGCTCATATTAATAGCATCGTTAAAATTATTGAATAATATCTAAATAAATGTTTGTTTGGAACCCATAAGAATTAAAATAAAAAAGATCATTTTAAAATTTTGAATTTGACCATAGAATAAATAATAATAACTATAAAAAGTAAAACACGAAGGATTGAGTTGGAGTATGTAAACCATTTTTTTTAAATTCTAGGCAGTCGGGTTGTCGTACTGGCTAACTGATAAATTCGGTTTTAAATATCAAGTGATGTCATTAATAATATAAAAACTGAAACTAATTTATCTTTTGAGTAAGGTTAGTTATAGCATCACCAAATATGAAATATGTATCAAACAAAATATGAAGGCTAAATAGTAAATTAATTAAACAAATGAGATTTCGAAAGGCAAAAATAAAAAGAACAATAAAAATTGTAAAACCCGATCCAACTAGAAGCCCGATTCAACACTTCAACTAGTCTAATCATAGGACGATCCAAATTCAAAAGTCATCAACAATACTGATTACAATATTAACCAGCTTTTAGTCCACACATCCGGTCGTATTCTTAAATTACATCAATAGACAACTTTTATATAATACAAAATAAATTATTACCATATACTCTTATACATAATTTTTTAGATAATATTTTTACCACCACAACCAATCCATTACCCTATCAAACAATTAGATTAAAATATGATTTCATTACTTATGTATGAAAATTATTATACCTTCGAAAAATCATGTAAGTTAATCTAATATATAAAAGAATCAATTAACAAATCTATACTAATAATCTTTTACAATGTGAGACATATGACATTCTCACAATGCTTCCTCTAATTATTTTCCCGCCTAAACTATTTATTTTATTTTTTAAAAATCAACTATCTAATTTCCAAATATTTCTCTTTCTCTCTCTCTATTCTATATTCAAGTCCTTGAATTAATAATTTTTAAAAGATTTTTTCATTAAATAAAAACTAAGTATTTTGATTAAAAAATATATTTTCTCAAAAATAAATTTTTCTAAAACTATGATTTAAAAAAAATGAAGTTTTTTTAAATTATGAAATATTTAAATTCAATCTTTTTATAAAATAAAAGTTTTATAAAATAACGTTTATTTAAAACAAACCTGGAGTTTTTAAACAACAAAATACTGAAAAAATAAAAAAAAAATTCAAAGCAATTTTTTAAAACGAAAGTTTTAAAAATAATAAAAAAATGAAAATACTTACCCATATATAAATTTAATCATATGTTATATTAAAATAATATTTTATAATTCCTGCTTATCATCAATAAATATTTAATATTTTTGTTATTCAATCCGTGTAATACACGAGGATATAACCTAGTTACTATATATATTAATTGAGTATGTCGGTAGCTACAGTGTTCTTGGATTAGTTTATTGTTTTTCTATTATTATACATATATATGTGCTTTTGAACTAGGTTAGCAACAAGATGTGATTGGCCCAGTGGTTTAGTCGTTGCCTTTGAAGCCACAAGGCGATGGTTCGACCCTTTGTCTTAACTAGTTTTTTTTTCATGGGTTTTTTACTTCTCTTAGTGGGCTTGCATTCACAGACCAGTGGCTACTGGACCACACCACAGAAGACAAAAATGGACTAAATTTAATAGTTACCTATCATTATTATTCTATTAGTTTTAAGCTTCTTTTTTTACTAACATTACCTTTACGTTACATTTACTTTTCCATTTAAATTTTAGTTTAGGTTAACGTTATATTTATTGTTGCGTCCATGTTTCTATTTAAATTTTATTAGAAATTGGTGACAATTAAATTTTTTTTTTTATAATTACCTTCCATCTGTTTTTATTTTTTACTTTGCTTTTTTTATTTGGTTATTTATAAAACATTTACGTCCCTCAAAGCTTTCAACATACCCTATTAACATTTTTTTTTTCTATTTAAGATTTCATATAAATTTATTTAGAATCGACCCACGAGTAACAGAGGTCGTCTGGTGGTCGTCGGCAGTTGGTGGACGAGACAGGAGGTGGTGAGCGCCTAAGCGGCGTTTAGTGACAGCCGACTATGGTGGTGAACAGCGTTTGGCGAGAGACATCGGTAGTGGTGAGCATGGTGAATGGTGTTTGGTATCATCTTTTTTAAAATTATCGATTGAACGATGTTAGAAATTAGGAGGATGAAACACGAATAAATATTGTGAGTCGGTTGAATGGGGTTAGCCACCATCTATTACACTTGAATGGTTAGGTCGATTGGTGTTCACCGATCATGATGAGAGAGAAGAAAGATCAGAATCTTGAACGAACAAGATAATCACTTAAAACCCTCACGGCAACACGCGGGGGTTTAAATTCTAGTTATAATATAATTCAAGTGAATGTATATTATTGTTTTATTATTAAACATACAAGCGTGAAGTGATGTAATAATTTCGATACTATTATTTGTTGTGTTCAACAATGATTAAGGTTCGATCTGAAGTAGTCGTATACGACAGCTGTTGTGTACGATTCTCCTTTCATACCGGCTGGCTATGGCGGATTAGCCGAAGGCTTATCTGTTCCCACTACGACGTCGTTTTTCCATCATCTGCACAAGATTTCATGGTCAAAATTCTCTTCACTTTCCTCCGGTTTACTGCCGAACGAGATTTTCCTCCGTATACGAAACCCTAGGTACGTACTTGACTACTTGTTACTAATCATATGCTTCTTCTTATTTTGATTGATGATTGATTGCTTAATTAGTTCATTTTCAAGTTGATTTGCAGAAATTGATGTCTGATTGACTGAATTGTGTGGATGTTCAGGTGTTGTGAGTTGATTAGTTATAATCGGAGTCAGTTTGTGAAACTGAAGGTGTAGGGATCGTGAATTTTAGGTGATTTTGATGTTCTTGTCGGTGATTGGGAAATTGTGCTTGCTTAGGAGAGTAATGTCGACTTTAGTCAATGGATTACGTTTTGCTAGCTGTTTGAGATGATTGTAAGAGAAATATAGCTTGAGATTTTGCTCAGGGAAGTGATGGAGGAAGATGAAAGTTTAGGAATTAGTTTGGTTTCCTTGACATTGCTGATTTATGATATGGATCTTTGATAGTTTGGGGTTTTCATTAGCAAATTGTGCTAATAGAAGACAGACTTATGTTTCTTGTACAGGGATTAAGGGATATTGTTGCAGATTTGTAAGAAATTGGTCTTAGATTGTGTTTGAGATCTTGATGACAGCTTTGAAACTAGTTTTTGTGTAACATTCATTCTGGCACTGTCTTAATCTAATTGGTAGAGGCCCAGTTAGTTATAACATGTTGGTTCTTCTCTTTGATTTAGATGAATATATGTTGTTTAATTAGTTTCCTATTTCTGCCTTATGGAGTACATTATAACAAAAATGCATATTGTCTTTTTGCTTTCGTAACATTGTTTCTCTTTCTAAGTTACAGGAGTTGTGCTTCATCAAATTTTCTCTTAGGACGCTTTTGTCAAACATTATAAAACATCAAGCAGTTACATAAAGCGACGCCATAGAGATTTGAGCATCCCTACAATTTACTTAATAAATTATTTGTCAGCTCACATTGACAGACCGTTCAGTCTGCTTAACTTAGCTTGAAGTTAGCATTTTTATTTATCAGAGATAAAAAATTACCGTCTTGTACTTGCTGAGGTGAATCATTTGGTGGTAGCCTTGAAGACATGATGTCTTAAGGACCTTAACTGTGGCCCTGATGGAAGGACTAGAGATATAAAGTTAAATTCCAATTAAAAAAAAGGCAATGTTACCATGTTGATGCAAATTGATTATCAAGTTGACTAGCAACTCTATATGTTTAGGGCATCTTTTGGTAACAAAGGTTTTATACTTATGATTTAGTAGAGAAAACATGGAAGCACCAAAGCAGAAGTTTCCTGTCAATGCAGAGGATTACAAGCTGTATGAGGAAGTTGGTGAAGGGGTCAGTGCCTCCGTGTATAGGGCACTCTGTGTTCCATTGAACAAGATAGTCGCGATCAAGGTTCTTGATTTGGAAAAGTGTAATAATGACCTGGTATGTTGGTTTATATCATACTTGATAAATTTGACTCCTGCAAATTCAACCATTGCAATATTATGATTTAGTCAAGTTTCATATATCTATATATATATATATATATATATATATATATATATATATATATATATATATATATATATATATATATATATATATATATTAAAGCAGTCCATTCAGTTTCTAAGCGTAGGTTTACAGATAAAAGCTGAACAATTGTATTTTGTAACCCTAACCATGTAAGTTCCACTGGTTGCCCTATAAACTGTTCCCAAAACAGTTAAATGACAAACTGCCTTCACTGAAGCCATTGTAATTGCCTTTGCGACAATCAACATGGTATGGATGATATAAAAATGTCATCTATATTCTTTATATTCAGCATGTTTTGGTGCAGTAACTGAAGAAGGCTCCAAAAATTTTTCGACCCACAAATTTCGTTCACAATACCTTTTGTTGATCTAAAATTTTGCACACTTGATCTTAGCCAGAAAATAGCAGTATCTTTAAGGATTTCAGTAAGAATTATGGGTTGCAATACGCTCTATTTCCTTTTGAAATAGCATAATGAATCCATTAAAATTTTCTCAGGATTGAGGGCTAATGAAATGGCCTTATTTACTATGCCTTGCATGACCTTTAATTTTTGTCAAAAAGATATTTCAAATGTAATTAAATATGCATCTTAATGCTTTAAATAATACATCCCATTATCTGTTTTTCTAAGATCCTGTTTTAATTAAAATAGGATGGGATACGTCGTGAGGTACATACCATGAGCTTGATCAATCACCCAAATTTATTACGGTCATTTTGTTCTTTCACAACTGGTCACAACCTTTGGGTTGTGATGCCATTTATGGCTGGGGGATCCTGTCTCCATATAATGAAAACTTCGTACCCAGAAGGTTTTGAAGAGCCAGTTATTGCTACAGTGCTTCGAGAGGTCCTTAAAGCCTTGGTCTATCTTCATGCACATGGGCATATTCACAGAGATGTTAAGGTTTTGCACTTGATTCTTGTAGGAGGATCTATTAGATTTCAATTGCACTATTCAGTCACAGTTAATAATCTTGGTTAGTTCATTTCAGGCTGGGAATATATTAGTTGATAATAATGGTTCCATAAAGTTAGCTGATTTTGGAGTGTCTGCGTGCATGTTTGATACTGGGGATAGGCAGCGTTCTAGAAATACCTTTGTGGGAACTCCTTGTTGGTATGTTTCATTTCTTTTCCTTTGTATATTGCCTATTGTTATGTGGTTATTTCACATCTCAATAATGTTTTCTTTAGGATGGCACCAGAGGTAATGCAGCAACTACATGGATACGACTTTAAGTAAGTGGTGATATATATATACACATATACTTGTTACTGTTCTACTGTTTGTGTTTTATTAAATCATTTTTAGTCATCATACTTATACAACTATAAGCTAAAGAGCTATGCTGTGTGTAAACAGAGCAGACATCTGGTCATTTGGAATTACGGCACTTGAACTTGCTCATGGTCATGCACCGTTTTCAAAGTACCCGCCAATGAAAGTAATTAACATAGAAATCTTTATCTGTTGATGGCATTTAATTGTAGAGGTACTGAACTAGAATTCATAACTCTTCGTGATTTATCTCCTTTTCTCCAGGTTTTGCTTATGACACTACAAAATGCACCACCAGGTCTTGATTATGAGCGGGACAAAAAATTTTCAAAGGTTTGTGTCACACAAGTATTACAATAGATAGGATGCGCTGCTTATTTTCTTTTGTATAATATTTATTTGGCAGTCTTTTAAAGATTTGGTTGCTGCTTGCTTAGTGAAAGACCCAAAAAAACGTCCCTCATCAGATAAGCTTTTAAAACATCCTTTTTTCAAACATGGACGAACAGCTGATTATCTTCAAAGAACCATTCTTGATGGTCTTCCCCCACTAGGTGATCGTTTTAGGATGCTAAAGGTATTTGCTTATACAAAATCTTATTTTTGTTATTTTTATCTATATTGCTAGTTACTTGACGTGTCGTTTCAGGCAAAAGAAGCAGATATTCTACAGAACAGTGAACTAAATGGAAATAAAGAACATTTATCACAGGTGGCATGGCTGCAAACATTATTGTTTTATATGATATTATTGGTTTTCCTGATATGGTTATATTTCATAACATGCAGCAAGAGTATATTCGAGGAATAAGTGCTTGGAATTTTAATTTGGAGGACTTGAAGAATCAGGCTGCACTTGTATGTAATCTTGAATTTTTTTTTTTTAATCAGTTTTGATTGTAAAAAAGCACTTGGTGTTCTACCTTATCACCCTGTTTTCTTTTGCGGGCAGATCCAGGATTATGATGAAAATTCAATCGCTGAAGATCCGAATGCAAGTTCAAAGCAACAAGACAAGCTCAATGATGTTGGATTTTCAGCAGAGCGGTCATCCCCTGAGATAGATAATCATTCAGATGCCGGGTCCCACCTTGAGGTATCATGTTCACTGTGCTGAATTGACAATCTGATACCATTGTGCGCATCTGAATTGAATTAATGTCAAAAATGTAAATAATGCTACCTGCAGGATGAAATTGATGAAGTTCCTAATTTGGAGGATTCATTTGCATCATTTCCTATGAAGCCTATTCAAGCACTCAAGTAAGATCATACATAGCATCAGTCTCTTTACCTTTGGTTTTATGTAATTAAGGAAAGAAAATAGTGACAAGATACAAATTGTGGCAGTTGGATAATTTATGAGTGTTGGCATGCAAGATTTTCCATTGGTAACCACTAACATGTGAATGAGAAGAATCCAATTGTGCTTTTGTTTCTTATCATCTGATTCAGAGTTGTATTTCAATACAGGGGATGCTTTGATGTTGGTCCGGATGATGAGGATTCTGTGAACCCAACTGTAGGAGATGAGAATCAATTGGATATTGAGCCGCATGGCGCCATTAAATCGTCACTAAAATCTGAGGACCATGTTGAACGAAATGGTGCTGAGCTTCTAGAACATAAAAAATCATTGCCGCGTCCAGCTATCATTAGTCCAAAAAAATATTCTAGTGGTTCATTGGTACCAGATAAGGTGTTTTCTTCTAAGAAGTTTGTTGGCGACTTTGAGAGGTAACTGTAGTTCTTGTCTCATTATCTGCGAGCTTTATTATAAGTCATTTAAGTACTTCTTGAAATTAGTTGATTGTGTATGAATGCCCTTCAACAAAGATTCAATAAGGAAACTTGTGGAAGAAAATCAATCTGCATCTGTAGTTTGCAATATTAATAATGGGTGAAATTTTTTGTTTTGGCTTTAGAAATTACCAAAAAGTGGAAATATTACTGTCTTCTGGGAATCCCAAAGTGGATTTTAATTTTTGCTAATTTCATGAGAGAATTAGTTCTTCCAAATTAAGTTTCACTTAGGGAGATACTCCTTGAGTTAGATCATATTAGTCGGTAATACCAGCGCAGTGGTATAAAATTATAACGATTAAAATTCAATCTCCCATTTTGTATCTTTTGTGCACACGTACTTGTAATTTTTTAAACAGTTTTTCTAAGTTGTAATTTATTTATTTGATACTATGAAGAGAATCTACACAACGGGGATTTCGAGTCGAGCGCAGTTATAGTGGTCCAATACAAGGTCGTCAAAAGTTCAACGCAACCAACTCTTATTCCGGTAAGCGATCACTAACCTGCTAATTCACCTTCTATATCTGTTATTTTAATGGGTCTTTAATAATTTTTTTCCCTTATTTTCACGTGTATTTTTTAACTGTTTTCCTGGTCCTATAGAGGATGCATCAGAGGAAGCTGTAGTGCAACGCAAGGGACGTTTTAAAGTCACTTCAGCAGATCTTAAGGCATGGAATTACTTCTTTATCCTTTTTTTGTGAAATGTTGGTACACAAATGATTACTTGCTCTCCATTTATGCATAGGACGATGATGGTCTTAGGGCTTCTCCAATGGCTCCTCTGACCTTTTGTCTATTGAATTTTTATTTATTTCTGGTATCATATTATGACTATGTCATATTATTTTTTAAATATTTCTCATAAAAGTTCAAAAGTATTCTATACTGAATTGATCATTATAAAAATTCGTTCAGACCTTGAAAATGAGTATTTTCTGGTATCTGTTAATTATTTTATATTTAGGTTTCATCGGTAATTGCTATCAATAAGTATTATTATCAGTTACCTTTTGTAAGTAGTGAAAAAACATATATAACATATAAAGTGAAAATAAAACTAAACCTACAAAAGTGAAAGTAAGCTAGATTATTGATTAAAACTAAAATATTCTACCACTTTAAACTAAAAAAAGGCAATAAAAACAAACAAACTACAGTCAAACCAAGGTTCTAAGGCACAATTTTTAAGGAGTACCAACCAAATCAAAGAGTACCTTTTACATTATGAACTTGGTAGTGCCCAATGCACATTTATGAACGAATGATATAATTCAGAAATTTATAGCTTGAATGTTCATAATCTGGCATATACCTTTTTCATATATTAAAACCATATCTGAAAAACTATTTAATATGATCAAATAGTTTAATGAACATAACAATCGGATTGGTTGGTGTATGAATCAGTTATTAGAACATTGAAGTCATGGTTACAGAGAAAGAAATCTTCTAACCATTCTTTCCAAAATAAATAAATAAATAAATGTGTTTATAAAAAAAGCAATTGGACTGATACATACTTTTGTTTTGTTTTTTGAAATGATTGGTCTTTACGGTTTCTAATCTTCCTTTGGTCTTATATGCTAATCCATTTACATTAGAATAAGCTGAAAACACTAAAATTGCGGAATTACCAACATAACAAGCGGGTTCGGACCCCTGACCCGTCCCTAAAAACGAAAAAAAGAGCACTAGCCTAATGCATAAGGTGATTACTGGTGTTAAGTTTGGTACAAAAAATGAGTTGAAGATTTTAGAGTACATGGTTGGAGATGAAAAATTGGAGGACAAGTATTCCTTAAGTACGTTTTTTCCTCCATATATGTGGTAGAGGCACGAAAATGGTTGGAGATGACCTAATTTGCAAAAGTTTACTTTAATAGATTCTTCATATCTTTCTCTTTATAAGTAGTGACTCTTCGTATAGACGGCCATGGCTTTCATTTCTTTTCTGGAACTTTAATGTTTTTATTTTGTATTTGGTTACCTTGAGGTGTTCTTTATCACCCCTTGTTTTCTTTCTTTTTTTCTGCAGGTTCCAGTTGTCAATTCAAGTTTCAGTGGAACCACTAGTCCATCTACGTCAAGCATAGCTGCATCAGTTGTTTCCTCGTTGCAAACCATCTTGTACCATAGCACATTGCAAAAGGTACGCACCTGATCATCTTTGATCTAGCTGACTTCCATATCCTGTCTGATGGACAACAAATTTGCTGTTTTCTTTGTACTCAGGAAGAACTACACAGATTAATCAAGTTTGTCGAGCAGATTGCTGGTATTTTGGTTTTTTTCATCTGTCTACTTTATGTATACATTGACATTCGGGCCTGACTTTTATCCCTTTGTGCAGGTAACTCCATGGAGTCTGCGGAATCAGGAATCAACGGGTTGTCACAGGTAATGATGCCTTTATCTATTTATTAAATCTGCTGCATGTTTTGATCTTGAATGGTGTGACTATCAAATTTAACCGATGGGCCGTCTTCCATCTACACTATTATCATTTAAATGCATTATGCATGATGATATTTTTCAAGTCAATTTCCAACTTTGGTCAACAGTCACCACTCTGTATGGCGTTATTATGGTTCCTACCACTTCCATTGCTTTTCATGTCTGCATAACATTTAGAGGTGGCTAAATGGGAGGGCCGGTATGACTTGTTAAAAACATTATAGCTTTATACATATTCTTCTTCTTTTTTTTTTTTTGAATGACAGCAAAATTATTATTATCAAAGCTCAAAATTTCATATACATCCTTTGAAATTTCATAATATCCTATTTACCTTAAAACATTAAATATATGATATTTATCCATCCATATTAAATAGAATAAATTTAGATACTTATAACATTTTAATTTCACTAAATAACAAATAATATTATCGTAAATCATCATAGCACATGATGTTCCTCATGTATATTGAGAGAAAATAGACTGTTATAAGTAACATTTTTGTTATTTATTATGGAAAAGTAAATGTGGTATTTATAGTGTTTTGTAAGGGTAAATATGATTTTATGAAATTTTGAAGTATATCTTCTGAAATTTTGAAGTATATCTTATGAAATTTTGAAGTATATATATGAAATTTATAATTTAGGAGGATATAAATGAGTTTGTCCCTTTTATGTAAAATAATTTGAAAATTGTATTGTCTCAATCTTAAGCTTATGTTTTAAATGAAATGAATTAGGAGGTTTTATGCATTACAATGCACTTTAGGTTACTTTTGACCCATGTGTACAGTTTCCTTTAAACCTATTCCTTTTATTTTACCTGATTTGCATGTTAGAGATAAATCATAAAACATAATTTCATCACTCGAATTTACCGATTAGAGATAAAACATAATCCTGATTACTCAAATTGGCTTGTTCTGATCACAACTCGTCACCTTGCATTGATGTAATTTATAAACCACAGTGGCATTGTTTTCTTTTGCTTCATTATAATTTCATCACATGCAGATCCCTCTTACTTCTCCAAGGGAAAGAGAACTGCAATCTCAGTTGGCCCAGTTACAACAGAGGTATGGAAACCAACTTCTTGTAATCAACCTGCAATCTTTTATCTGAAAAATACTTTACATATTGCAGAAACATCATTCTGGCTGAGAAATTGCAAAGACAGAAGATGATGAATGCACAGGTAACCATATAATTTTCTGTTATAGTTCATAGGAGTGTTCATAAACTTTTGAAGCCAATAGAACCACCCAAATGGCCAAATGGAAGCAAACCGGCCGGTTCAGCTGGTTTGAGATTCATATGGTTTGGGCCGTGGTTTACACTTTGTAAAAAACCGGATTTAACTGTTTAGCTGGCAGTTTGGAACTTGGAACCGGAACTCATGAATCATATTTTATCATTTTAAAAAACTCTACAAACTAAAGGACCTTGAAAAAAATTGGTTCAGATCACCAAGAGAGCCATTTTGCTGGTCTGCCCTAATCAATCAACTAGCCGGTTTGATTGTTCTCCAAAACTGTGTTCAAACCAGACTTTTCTTCAAAACTAGCCAATTTGGACCGTGAACACTAGGGTGTAAACAAGCCGAGCCTAGATGGAGCTTGCCTAAGCTTAAGCTCGGCTCGTTGTTTCAAGCTCTATATCTAAAGCTCAAGTGCCGCTTATTTATTATTTCTATTTAATTATTTTATGCACAAGTAATAATTTTTGCATAAATTTATATTCTTTTATATCTAACATATTATATTTTATTTAGTTACTTTTATCATAGTTTTATGTAGTATAATATTTATTATGTAATTATTATATTAAATTAAATTATTCTATTTATATAAATAATAGACTCGTTAGGCTCGTGAGCCTAGTCAAGCTCGACATGTGAAGCTTGGCTCGACCTCATTTATGCTCGATTTAAGTTTTTAACGAGCCAATCTTGATTTGCTGCGCGGCGCGGCTCTTTTACACCGTAGTGAACACCTTAAAATTAATTGTAGCTTCTCAAGTAGGCTATATCATCTAGTAATAATTTCATTTTTATTGTAGTTGGAAATGAAACTGAGTGATTTGATGAAGAAACAAAACATTGAAGAATGATTTACATGCCTTCTGATTGTGCGCATATTTGATTTTTGTGGTAGTTTTATTCTTTGAAAAATGTAATATATATGTGAATATAAGGAAATGGAGCCTAGTAATCATGAGTTTGTGATTTCTGTTGGCTTTTGCATAAGCTTTGCCTACTGTTATTGTAATAATATTGCCCCCTTAATATTGTAATAATTATATATACAAGCAGGATTATTTTTGTGTTTGAATGGTTGATGAAAGACCATTTCAATTTTGACATATGACATTTCCGCACCTTTTATTATATCTGTCAAAGTTTTGAAGTTATTTTTTTTAGTTTGATCCGTCTTACTAGTATTTGTCTGTATTGATTTTACTCTTTGGTCGTGTTTAAAAATTAGGATTATCTGTGTAAGCAGAGGCTTTTAAGTTCTTTTTATTTGTATTATTAATTTGGGAACATTTGTATTCATTCTAATCATGGTAAACAATAATAAATTTATTGGTTTGACAAACCCACCCCACTTGTTTATTCGCGTGGTGATTGTTACCGTATTCAATCAATCAATCATAACGCTTTGTCTGCGGACTGAGTCTATTCAATCATTTGGTTTAATTGTGTTTGGTTTGTCTTTTATGTTACACTATTGTATTTATAAGTTTTGACATTGTCATGTGAATTGAATTGCTTTCAATCATTTTAATCAATTTATAAATGTATTCAAACCTGTGTTTGCTCATCGGCTAATTCGTTAGCTGACTCGTTAATTTTGCACATGATTTCAGGATTGCAGTTTAAAAGACTTTTATATGCACACTTAGGATTGAACTTAGTCAATTGAAGACAAATTTCATTATATTATTTATGTTTAAATTTGATTGTAATGTAATGTTTGATTAGTCGTATTCAATGAAAATGACATTTAATATTATTTTAATATATATGAATTTCATGTGCTATGAACAATCGATTCACATTTCATCCGCCTCAATGATTCCGCCGTCGGTTGGGGTGTGACAGATATCAGAGTCACTCTTGTGCCATTCGGGATGGTGGGCCAAACCTCACCAAGGATGGTAAGTCCTCGGGTGTTCGGAGGGACACTTTAAGCAAATCCCACATCCCTGATGGGGATGGTGGGACAAATCTTATCAAGGACGATGAGTAAAGGGGGGGGGGGGGGTGATTGTAACACCCTAAGCAAATCTTACATCGATCGTGCACAGTAGAGATTTCTGTTTTATAAGGAATATCCTGCCTCTAATATCACCAACGTGTTTTGGGCGTACTGGCTGTGAATGAAAGGAGAACTTCACAGTTAAGCGTGCTCAGGAGGCAGCAATCCAGGGATGGGTGACCTCTCTGGTAAGTTTTCACCCGGACAACCAAAAACATATACGTGTGCTTCTCGTGGACAAAGCTGACAATATTAATGGTATGAGAGGCCAGATGTTACAATTCTAGACATAAAATCCTTTAGGAAAAAATGTGAAGAGACAACCAATCAAACGGAAAGAGATGAAAGAAGGGTTCTGAACTAAAGAACAAAGACAAAGAGTCTCAAATCCTCTGCACCGAGAACACAATCAAATACTACAAAACCTAATCGACAAAGCCCGCTAGGGGGGGTGGTCGCCGGAAGGGGAGGCCGTCAGAGGGGGCGGCCGCGGGAGGGGGAGATCATGCTAGTTATATTTTTAAGCATTATTTTTCATAGTTATAAAGTATATTTTGATGCATATTTTATAAATATTGCATGCATTTTTGGTTATTCTATAAAACACTTGTTTTGTTGGAATGGAATCTACTTTGGATTGTTTTGGTGGATTTTATAGGGTTGATGAGTTCGTGAGGAGGATGGAAGACTTGAAGCAGTAGAAACAATATTGTTGAAGAAATTTTAGAGCTTGGAGCAATCTACAAAACAGAAACTTCACACGGCCGCGCGAAAATTCCTTCACAAATTTTACATGGCCGTTGAAGCTCGCTGGAAAAAATTCCTAAGATTTAGGAATTCTTGTTTTTGATAATTATCATCAGATTTTTCTGAATAAAAGGATAAAACTAAAACCCTACAAAAGGGGATCTGGAAAATCAAGACACTATTATAAATACAATATGGGATGATAATTAAAAAGGGAATCTTGGGAGGATCTTGAAGATTATTGAAGAATTAATCAAGAACATCAAGATCAAGAAACAACAAGGGCTGCAGAAAATTAGTTCTTTTTGTTAGTAGAATTATTTCCATTGGCAAGATACTTAATTCTTCGGTTTTGATTCGTAAGTTTTTATTTGATTTTGGGTTTTGATTGATCTAGCCATGTCCGGCTAGAACAATTATAATTTCGACATTAGGGTTTAATTTTTTTTGATTTGGTTTGAACTCATGTGAAACATTTATGAGATCTTTTTATTTTTAATGGTTTGTTTGTTTGGTTCTTGCTCTTAAACCCGGATCTAATCCTGTATATATTAGATTGTTAATAAAATTGGCCACTTTGTTAATTTTTCTAATAAAGTTCTTCAAAAACTTAAAACCCTAATCAAGTTTTAATTTTGATATAAGGAACAAGTAACGGTTTGAGTTTGTCTATGAATTCACCCTCGTTATAGGATCACACAATCTAGTTAAACATACCGAACGGCGTGTGTGTTTAATTATAATTGATACTTCTATCGTTGCAACCCGCACGCTAAGATCCGAACGGCGTGAGCTTAGAATAGCGGGTTGGCTCTAATCAACGAACTGCGCTTGATTAGACATTAGATAGAGTGGATATCCGAACGGCGTGATATCTAGTATCGTTACAAATCATTAATTAAAAAAGTATCATTGCACCGTAATCGTTAATGATCGTGAGCCAAATCGAATCAAGAAATCACCCTAATGTTGAAATTAGTTTGCATATTTGAATTTACTTCACAATTTAATTAACGTTTTTAGTAATCCCTTTTTCATAATTAAAAAAAAAATACAAAAAAATGTCAACTTTAGTTTTTATAACAGAAGCTTAACACGGCCGCGTAGAATTTCCTTTACAATTTTTGACACGATCGTGTCAACCTACTGGAATTTTTCCTACTTTTTGCAATTTACCTTCAGTTTTAGTTTTTAATTAAAACCCCCATCTTTCTTAACCCGTAAGCAACCAAAGTAACTGTACCTAAACGTTTTTGGTGTAAAATAATTGACACGTATCCCTGAGGACACGAACCTTACTTCCGCTCATACTATTCTTAGTGTGTGTGACGGTAGGTTCACATTATAATTATTTCATTTGCTGGATTCGACACTCAACAGATCACGAGAGGAGGTGGCCGCCGAAGGGGGAGATCACGAGAAGATGTGGCCGTTGGAGGGGGAGTTCGCCGACGAGTGGAGGCGGTGCAGATGGTCAATGAATGGAGTGGGAGAAGTGGAGGTCAATTCAGAGAAGTGGGTGTTGATGGAGGGTTTTGTTTAAAAAGGGGTGTTTTTGTCCATTTATTCATTCAGCGTTTATTTTGAGTTGAATTTTTTAAAATGCTATCTAATGATTAAAAGACATTTTTTTTTCAACCAAACAGTAGTAACTTTTATTGGTTCAGTGGTAGTCTATTAATGAAACAATTAAAAGCCTATCAAGTAATGGGCTTTTGGAGACTCGGGCCTCATAAGCTTTAACTCGGCATGTTAACATGGACCGAAGGTATTATTTTCCCGTTTAACTCCAATGCCCAAACTTATGGCCACATAAAATGACTTGATGATTGCATTCATGACCACTTTTAAACTTTGTTATAGCCACCAAATCGGTTATTTTGAAAAGAAAAATCAGTTGGGTTAATAACCAGGTTTGGGATATTTGTAACTTAACCTGTCTAACCGGTTAGGTTATTAACCGAATCTAAAAAAAAAACCATTTTTAAATTTTTTTTTATTAAATAGTTATTTGACATTAAATATACAGTATAAACTCAATAAACTTCATTTTTTTATTAATATTGTTAAACTTACAAAATTCTAAAGCATTGGTTCATTACAAAAAATCATATTAACTGGAGATACACTTATAATACATAACGATCATCATCGAGTCGTCTTCGTTCTTTCTAATGTGTATATGTTCAAATCGAAGATAAGTTAAAATACATTTTATAATCAGTGCTCGATTGAAGTTGACAGCTATAACATAAATTTGAACTTACTACAACTTGAACATCCACCTCGATTTTTAGGAGAGAATAGAGAGCGTTTTGAGTGTTGTGATCAAACTAACACACTCACTACCTATTTATACTAGCATATGTGGATTAATAAGTGAAGGCAAAAGTGCTAGAAATTTTAAAAAATGGCCATATAGATATTGCGAACGGCTAGTTGAACGGTAATTTTCTAAACGTTACTGTTAACCGGTTTTTAGTCGGTTAAAAAAAACTGTAAACCAACCCGGTTATTTTTAAATGCTCGGTTATAAAATTCACTATAAATGAATTTGGGCTATTGAAATTCTAATTCGAGATCACTAACCTAATTAATATACGTGGAATTAACATGAAAATAATAAACAGAAACCAACTATAAATGAATAATTATGTCTAATACAAGTATACAACCAAATTTAGAAATTTAAATACATCTTAGTAAATCAAGCGGTCCAGTCCGGTTTTATACGGCCGGTTTATGATTTTTCTGTTGTAAACTGTAAAACAAACTGTTCACTACGATTTGAAAATGTTGAAACCGACCGTAAAACTAAACTGATGACCAGTTTCACAATTATAAACCGAACCATGAAAACCCCTAGCAATCATATGACCATCAGCGTTTTAAAACATTCAGAAGCGGGTTCAACCTGGGTTGGACCAGGTGGGTTGAATACCGGGTCGTATGCAAACTGGGTCGAAAGCGGGTTTCGTGCAGGAATCCCAAACCGGTTGCAGCCTGGTGGTTTTTTTTGGGCTCGATCCAGGTCCTATAACGATCGAGATCGAGTTGGGTCGGGAACCCGGGTTGGATGTGCAACTCTAGGTACATGATCCTAGTGGAGGTGAAATGCGGTTCAAGACAAAATATCAAGCCCGGGTTGTTTTCCAAAAGTCTTGTTTGCTTCAAATTGGGAATTTGGGATGTGGTAGTTTCAAGACAAAATATCAAACAAAGTTTAGTTCATATCTCATCTTCTTCAAATAACACAAAAGCAAGCGTAAACGAGAACCGTTTTGAGCACAAACCAAACAAAAACATGATAAGCCTAGAGTTCATACCGTCTTCCTTCAGAAACATAAATTAACACCTCGACCCCCCAGCAAAGAGTGTTGAGCTAATTAAGACCCTCCAGCAGCACAATCATAAATCCATTTGCTGGAAGCAAACAGAGCTGCACCTAGCAGTTTTCCACCAGCAAGAGCAATATTTTTCCGTCTACGAGATTCGCTTTTCATAGCATAAACAGCAGCAAAACAAGTAGCCACGAAATCCCGATTGATGTTAGGAGTAAATCTCACCACAAAACCTTCAGTATTATTGTCCAGTGGAAGCATCTAATTAAAACAGATTTTTCATGATGATCAGCTTTCAAGGGTATAGTAAAATCACACAACATAATATATGGCAAATTTAATATGAAATGACATATCGAAATGGACCAGCTAGAAGTGTTAGAAGTTAATCCTAATTGTGGTCATATGTGGAAATTTAGGTTAGAATTAATATAAATGAGGGTCATTGTCTAAAAAGTTTATTGTGTGGTTTTTATTCATTAAAAAGAAAAGAGTCGTGAGTGTGTTTTCCTACAAAAATCACTGTTGTCTTTGTGTTTCTATGACCAATTGACTAACAAGAAGTACCTGCGCGATTATTGTTTCAGAACCTATCATGCGCATGACACAGTCTTTACCCGACCAGCTTCCTTTGATATCAAACTCACGATAAATCATGTCTCCTTGGGATAGGGGAGCGACTCTGTCCGAGGAGATCAGCAAAGGAGTGCCCAGGGGTGGCAGGGGAACCTCTGGTTCAACGGGTAGGAGGCCTGATGGATGGAGAGCATCCATGTCAAAGTCACCCAAACAACTCACAGATATGTAGGTGTGCTCTTGAAACTTCTTTTTCAAGAACTTATAAAGCACCGCGCCATCACTCTTAAATGCAATCCATTCATTATGGACCGAAAGGTGATTTTTCTTAACCGTTAACATTGGTAACTTAGCTGCATCCTCAAGTGCCCTTGCAGTAGTAAATTTTGAGTCAGGTGCCTTCAGTTTGCAAAAGGATTCATCACCTTGTTTTACATGAAGCACCATTTCGTTTATCACGAAAAACTTAAGTTCCTCCCCTAATTCACTCATTTCTTCAGGCTGCAGTGCCATGATGCTCACACGTATTTTGATCTGATAGATGAAAACGTATAAAATAAACATCGTTAGGCAAAATCAATATACAAATTTTATAGAAAAACATATTTAATCATCCAATCAACGTATGTGAAGAAAAAAAATACTTGTGGCATGGGAACCCGAGAACCGATCAACAATTTTATATTATGAGAAAAGTTACGGTACAAAGTGTTTTTTTTTTTCGTGCGAAGCGTACGAAGTTATCAAGAATGAAGGTTACGGGTGGAATTATAACGCAAGTGTAAGAATTAATCACGCAAAGATGAAATTATCAGGCAATGGTGGAATTATCACGCAATAAGGTATTCTTGCGTGATAATTCTATCTCTGCGTGATAATTCCACGCGATTGTAATTCGTCTTGTGTAATTATCACTTTGTTATTGCGTGATATTGTTGTTCTTTCATGATAATTACACCCAAAACTTCACGAAAAAAACACTTTGTATTGTAACCGCCCCCTTTATATTATAATACTCTATCATAAAAAAACTATATATATCGGTTTCACCCTTAGAATTTAAAGAACCATTACAATTCTTGTCTTGCAGAATTGGAGTAAATATTGAAGTGATTAATTTCACTGCTTCAGTATTTCATATAAATATATAGTACAAAAGGAATATAAATATACAAGGAAACACACATGATTACAGGAGATGGAGAATCATGGGAATTATAACAATCTTTTGCTAGATAATTATGGTAGGAGATCATGCATCTCAAATATTAGCAATTACCAAACTGCTCATCAATTGGATTATTAAGACAATGTAATTAATAGACCGCAGATAGATTAATGATAATAATATTTCAGATATGTTATGTCCTATTGGAAGTTAAAATTCTCATTTGAGTGAACAAGGTTAAAATAAATATATCCAAATATATCAAGAATCAAGAAAATCATAATAAACACATAGACAACGAATTAAATGTCGTGACATTTATCTTCATCAGAAGCAAATATATTAATAAATTTTAACGAAATTAAACACTACAGAGATTTAATGAGAAACACTTCAAAGTATAGTTTGCATTGAATAATCTATAAATAAGAATGAGAGTAATGATGGATAATATTGTTCTTTTTTTCACGGTTTTAAAAGTTTAACATGTTCAAACAAAAAAGAATCAAAATATCGATAAAGACACAGAATTTGTAACAGGTGAAACCTCAAAACCAGTGAAACACAGTCAAAACCCTAGTAGATGTTAACAAGAACAGAAAAGAGATAGAGAAACCACAAACTCTTTTAATCAGTATACAAAAACATTTCAAATCAGATCGCGATCCGTATCGGCATCTAAATCAGGTACCGGAATTGGAATCGGAATCGGAATCAGAATCGGAATCGGAATCTTACCTTAACCGATCGAATTTAGTTGCAGAGTGAATTCGGCGTCAGAAGCAAGCAAAGTGGAACACTGGCTTGTAGTGATTGTTTGCTTTGACTGATCGATGTCTTGATTTGACAGAGGATGTTTTGTTTCTTGCCTCTTGGAACAGAAAGTTTTCTAAATTAACCCTTCAACTATGCTTTTTTATGAAATAGTCCTTTAACCTGTTTCTTCTCGTCCAAGTAAACCTATTATTATACCTTCGTCACGTTAAATATGTTGTTTTCTGTAACCAAACAAAAGGTTTGTGGTGGTGTGAGTGTTTAAAGTCATTTCTGTTATACCAACTAACCTGGGTTCAAATTCTGGCAGGTTTTTTTATGTTTTCTTTGTTTTTCTCTTATTTTTCTTATTCTTTTACTTTATCATATTCTTTATAAAATGTTTTTACTTGCGTAATTTTTTTTATTTTAATGTTACGTACTATTTATGTTGTAACGTGCACGAGATAATATTTTTTTCTATCTATATCAAATCACCACAACTTCACACGTTCCTTTACATTTCAACATGCGACGTATAATACGTTTCTCTATCAATATCGAATTGTTCTAACTTCACACATTTCTCTAAGTATTTAATCGCGTTAATATCTCCGTTATAACACACGTAACGAAGTTAACTGTCAGAACACACTTAAAGAAGTTATTAAAAGCGCTATATCGCGCGGGCTGAATTTCTAGTTAAACTTATTAGTTGACCTAATGGTTTCTTACGGAAAAAACATAAAATCACATAACAATTAAAACATCCCTTGTGCTTTTAAAATTAACCGGTGGAAATTATATCTTCAAATAGAAGTTGTAAAATTCAAATGGAAGTGTATGAAAAACCAATGATGTCTTCACAATATCTGTAGATTTTTATACAACATTACTCATTAGATACTTAAAGCCATACAAAAAAGAACAAATATTGATCCAACTTCGTTTTACATAAAATTATATCAAATCGTTAATAAAATTATGCGTGTTACAATGATATATTTGAAATTTTTATAAAACATTATATTCTAATATTTATAAGAATATAAAAACAAAATACGCTAAAAACTAATTACAATGCTATAAAACCTAAGGTCATTCGTACATTTGTGCTTCACTAACTTGTATGTTACAAATAATAAAGGTTTGTTTCTAATATAGCAAGTTGCAGGCTGTTAATGCAATGGGATGTTTATAATACATGAGATCTAAAAACCAAGAGAAGAAAAAAGATGTTAAAACAATAAAAAAGGAAAGTAACTACGTAGGACGTGAGCCTTTGCTCGCTCAGCTAATGACATGTAACATAAACATATTAATAAGGCCTAATGATTTTAATATGTTAAATTTTTTTTATCCATGTAATACATGAGTTTCTAACCTAGTTAATCATATAACCTACTATTTTAATATATTTATAGAAACTTCTATTTTATTTAAGTCAAATATATAACACAACAAAAATGCAAACCTAATAATATCTTATTTGTAGAATAAGAGAATGAGAGTGATATAAAAGCAAACATAAGCTTTATTATAAGATATAGAATATAAAATGATGTTCTCAAAGAGGCTCGGCTTTAAACAAATATATTTCCTTCATTTGTTTATATTAATACAAGTAGCTTAAAATATTTATGGATCTCTCTAGAATGGATAAAATTACAAAAAGAGAAGAGACCTTCTGTTTTGTTGTTTGAAACTCAAAACGACATGTTGCCCTCCAGTTGTGTGCTTGCAAGACCAAATTGGGTCTTTTGAAGCCCCTTTTGAGGCAGAGGACTAGAGGCAAAAAGATGAAGTGAAAAGAAAATAAATGTGACAGCAGGCTTTTTTTTTTTGAAGAATGAGAGAGAGAGAGAGAGAGAGAGAGAGAGAGAGAAGTAGAAGGAAAGAGTATGATTGTGAATTTAAAAAGCAAAAAGTGTGTATCTCAAATATTTAAAAAGAGTATTTGAATTTGTTTTTACATTTTCACTATTATTTTTATTTATTTATTTTTGGTTTTAACTCTTTCATTATACATAAAGTTATTATTATTTTATTTATTTATTTTTGGTTTTAACCTTTTCATTTACATAAAGTTTATACTTCCGTCATTATATTAGTCATGATTTATACAAAGTATTATGAACAACAAATTATATATATATCAACCATACCCTTTTGATATGTAAACTCTTTTATTGTATGCCTATAAATCCCGACTCCTCAAACCTCCTTCCCATACGTTCTTCTACACTCCAACAGTTCTTCAATGGGTGTCCTACAGACAGACGATAGCCAACGGAGACCTGAAATCGACGAGTTTCGCCGGATGCTGCTATCGTGCTCCGGCGTCGTTCTCAATGTCACCACCGACCACCACAGCAATCTCCGGCGACCGACGTCAAGCAACAGAAACGAACACGCAGTAGATCAGAAGCTCGTTTGCGTCACCAGCGGCCTCTCCTTCCTCGGCATCGCTATCGTCAAACACCTTTGTTGGTATCACAGCAATGTTAAACACACACACAAAAGAGACTCAAACCGGATATCTTTCACCAAAATCAACCAGTTCATACATAAAGAGAGGAAACACTTAAAAACCATAAAACTACTACTACCACTAATTAGAAACATGACCCACGAAATAAAGAAAATAACTGAACATAAGAACCCACTAACAATACTACGTAAAAACTGCATTGACCATTTGACCCATTCAGCTTTAGTCTTCATCCACGTCTGCATAGGCATTATATTTCCACGTCACTAGTGCTGAATTAGCTTCAATAACCTTCTCATCAGAGGCTATTCCGTTCGGATCATCGTCGATAACGAAGGTAATTAACGCTTGTACTGTTGCACACTCTTACTTTAGTACGTATTCTGTAAAGCTATGAACAATCAACAACGGCAAACATTTGTTCTAGATTGAATTTGCAAGGTGAGTTATCGAATGAGAATTTTCTACATCGATGTTCTAGATTAGTTGGATAATGATCAGCTTATGAACATGTGCATAGCAATTAATCGAGCAGGCATTAACGTTTGTTAACGAATTGATCGGAGAATGTTGGAATTTCAGATGATATAGAGCGACTGAGGGAGATTGAAAATTTAGGGGAGAACGAAGGATCATCGGGAACTACGAGCAAAAATCTGATCGGAGTTGTTATGGCGAAATTCAACGAACGTCAGAGCTTAATTGAAGCTTTCGATGGATGTTGTACGGTGTTTCACACCACGTCGTTCATTGATTCAAATGGACTCTCTGGTTACTCGGTGAGTTTATGCAGTGGTGGAGCTTGAACACTCCCGTAGGGGGCGGGAGCAAAATTGTTTCTTTTTGAGGGGTGGGGGGGGGGGGGGGCGAACTCGAGTTTTATATAAAAATTTACACTACCGGGCCAAAAATTTACACTACCGTACTAAAGTTTAACACTACCGACGAAAAAAAGAGGGGGGCAGCGGCTGATAGAGTTTCTTAACTCGATAATCAGAAATTCCGGGTTGGGATGCGTCGGGTTATATAACTTGATAGTGCAACTAATAGAGTTTTTTGAAATAATCATGGCCATAACCATGAAAAGGTAAGTTTCATTAATCATTTAGAAAGAATGATTGGATTACTTACTCGAATAAGATATTCAGGGACCCTGTCAAGATACCCGCACCCACTATAGTAGATCCGTATACGAACCCTGTCATTGTCCAACTGTTGAGGGGGGCCACATATTAAATTCAGTTGAAACGTCCCTATGTTGTTCACTATGATATTAAATTATTAATATTGTTTTTAATATGATATTAGTCTTGATTTCTTATGGTTAGATTTTGTTTAAGATACTAAAAGAAGTGTGACAATTGAGTTGAATTTGATGCTTAAGAGTGTATGAAATGTGACTGCTGATGCATGATAATGGTAGAAATGCATGGCGGAAGTAGAAGCAAGGGCAGCAGAAAATGTAGCAAAGGCCTGTGCCGCAACGGATTCTGTTAAGAACTTTGTGCTTACATCTTCTCTGTTGGCTTGCATATGGAGAGATGGTTCCAATGGCAGCCTCTCTCCGGTGGTAGACCACGACAGCTGGAGCGATGAATCTTTTTGCGGCAGCAAAGAGGTTAGGAAACTCTTCTCGCATAAAACAACACAACACAATGCACCCAACAAAAATGATAAAGTCAAATCTTACCCTATCACATAGGATAAAGAGGTTGCTTTCAAAAAAACATATAAGAGATAAGTAAATGTTTGAATCAAATCATAAAAGTACGAAAAAACATGTTTTTAAAATGAGATAGAGTTGTTTTTTTTTGTTTTTTTTTTTTTTGTTTTTTTTTTTTTGTATTGTACGGTTTTACTATACACCATGATGACGCATCCTATGTAGTGCAGTACAACCCTAAAATGTAAGGGATGCAAAACGGGACCGCAAATCCCACCTTACTTTTAAACACCATTTGGATGTAATGACCGTCGATATTTATAGAGTTATACCATTCAACACAATACTACATGTTATGTTTTACATTACAATCCTAGGGGAGGGGATGCAAAAACAAATGACATGTTTTGAAACCTCATTTTTTAGATACTAATATGACCTCTCATAAGGTAATTTTAATGCAATCGATTTCCCTTCTTTCGTAATTAGTTTCGCTATAGAAGCCACTGCTCTACCAGTCTAGCTTAAACATTGCCTTTTCGAGATGGAAAATCTATCTCACTATCTGAAACATTTTTCTGTTTGAAATATTACAGTTATGGTATGCATTGGGCAAGTTAAAAGCCGAACGGGTTTCATGGCGTATAGCCGAGGAAAAGGGGTTGAAGTTGGCCACGATATGCCCAGGTCTTATCACTGGCCCTCGCTACTTGTATAGAAATCCTTCATCCACCATAGCATACCTCAAAGGTACCTTTACATTTTAGCTTTTTTATTACTCGAAATTACTTCAAATATTGGTAAATCTAATCTCACAATAATGAGAATATGCAGGTGGTCAAGATATGTATGAACATGGTTTACTGGCCACAGTTGATGTTGATACATTAGTAGATGCACATGTAAAGGTACACGAGGAAATGAACAGAACTGGTGGTGGACGTTATGTTTGCTTTGACAATGTTGTTGGTAGCCTCGACGAGGTTCAAAGACTAGAACAAGAAACGAGAGTTCGTATAAACACGAGTTCACGTGAAGCAACATTTAGATATAAGTTGTCAAATAGAAAGCTTGATAGATTGATGTCCCAAATGCACAGATGTACGAATGTAAGTTTGCACGTCGGTTGTTAGATTTTGAATTTCATTTTTCACTATAAAATGCAGGTTTACCATGGTAAACGACTATTGCAACATGAAAGATCGAAAATCAACGATGACAACATCAAATTTTTGTTTCGTAACTAACATGTGAAATGTGTAAAACTAGAGGATTTATTAGAATGAAACTAACAAACAAGGCTTAAAGTCATCCGAAGTGTATCCAACGAAGGAAAACTCAAAATCACTTCTAAAAAAGTAGAATTAATAACATACATGGTCCACACAGATTATCTGATTGGATTGTGTTATTTAATGTTGTGTTAAACGGGACATTAAATAACCTAAAACTAGAATTGATCATGGAATATATTTGAGCCAATATCTGGTTGATTATGGTTCAGGTCGTTGGTTTGGTCGTTCCATACTCGGACGCGCTTCACCCGTTTGAGCCTAAAATTAAAAATAAATAGCCTAATTAAAATGGAAGGGATTTCCGAGAATCAAACTCGGGACTTCCTAGTTGATTCAAGCCAATATATGGTTGACTCTGGTTCAGGTCGTTGGTTTGGTCGGTCCATACCCGGATGTGCTCAACCCGTTTAAGCCAAAAATTAAAAATAAATAACCTACTTCAAAGGGATAGGGGCATTCCGAGAATCGAACTCGGGACCTCTCGCACCCAAAGCGAGAATCATACCACTAGACCAAATGCCCACATATATTATCGCATCAACTTTTTTATTTATAAACAAGTATTAATCTTATACATACAATTTTAATTTCACAGTTTGTTTACTACCTACTTAACATACCAATATGCAAATGCAGCTACTGAAGCAGCCACAACAATGGCAGAAGCTGAATACCACAAAGAAGCTGATTTCCACCAAACAACACTAGAACAACTACCATCAATAGCCGCTTTCCGACTCACTGCCACCGCGAAATCCACACCCTCCCTCTCAAGCTCACCCAAGTCCAGAATAACCGGTTTAAGCCTGATCACTTTCGCTATAGCCGCATATTCTTCACTCCCTCCACCTTCAAGAAAGCACCCGACTATACGATTATTATTCACCCAATAAGCTCCAAACTTACCCCCCGAAAAATCACCAAAATGAACCACTTCCCCTACGTTGTCTCCATAAAACTGCCAAGACAATGAGAACACCCGCGAGTAGAAGAATGGCAAGTAATCAATGTCTGAAATAGTTTTTGGTTCCATGATGGCGCACACAGCGTGCTTGGCGGTCTTCCTAGCGGCATCAACATGCTCGAGCCTTCGCGTGTCACCAAAAAGCTTAATGGGAAATGATGCAATATCTCCAACTGCATAAACTGAGGTGTTACTTGATTGTAACCGGCTGTTTACTTTAATTCCTTTGTTTTCAAAAGCGAGCTGGCCTTCAAATAGGCTCGTGTTGGGGCGGGCCCCGATGCCTACGACAACCATGTCAGCATGAAGGTATCGCCCGTCGTTAAAATTAGCCCCTGTAACCTGTCAGTTTCAATACATTTAGTTGAAATGTTTATAACACTAGTGTCGTTCATGAGCCGAGCCGAGCCGTGAAACTTAAGAAGTTGTGACCCGTTTGACCCGTCTATATGGTCAAACCGAAATCCAACATAATTGAATTGTTAAAGCTGAATAAGTTGAGATTTACCTTCCCTTCTGAGTTGAAAACTAAAGATGACAAGCTTGTGCCTTTGATGAAATTTACCCCTTTCGACTTGTAGAAATCTTCGTAATAGCTCGCGATTCTGGGCGTGAATAAACGACCCACTACACAACAAAAAAAAAAAAAAAAAAAAAAAAAAAAAAAAAAAGATAGTTGAAACTATCATCAAAACTGATTATTTGACCCCTAAATAATGTTAAAACATCTATCATCCAAAATTGTTAAGTAATGAATATAATTATTACAAGAAATAGTTCAATTAAAGTGCTTACTACAATACGACCCCGGGAACACCATGGTAACATTGATCTTGTTCATCACCAAAGAAGCAGCACATTCCATTCCAATGTAACCACCTCCAACGACAATGGCGCTTCCACCCGTACACCTTCTCATCATGTTCACAAGTTTGGTTGCATCAGCTAAATCGCGCAAATAGCATACATTTTCAGCATTTGATCCATTTATACCAATTTCTTCAAGTTTCAATGCCTATAATGAAACCATAAAAAATAGATCGTGTAAATGAACTAACTTCTCATTGTCATAATATACAAAGATTGTTTTAGTACCCGAGCACCAGTAGCAATGATGAGAAATTTGTAGGTAATGGTCTCTCCCATTGCTGTCAATAGTGTCTTTCGCCTCGTATCAGCAGATATAACTCGAGTTCCCAGGATCAATTCGATTCCTGATGAATGTTTGATAAAATAAAAAGCCATCAGCCCATCATTCCAACATAATTTACGCGTACGAATAATAATTAGCGTATAATCAAGATTCAAGAACATTTACCATGTTCTGTATACCAGTCTGTTGTCAACTTCTCTTCATTGGCACCTACACAAGTATGAAATCCCGGAAGGCGCGCAGGAGCTGAATGCCACAACGATAAACTTCATAAATTTGAATTGTGATACAATGTAGTATTATCCCAAATGAAGCATTTATGGTTGATATTTCATTGTATATCTCTAGAAATTCTTCAGGAGAATCATAAATCATTAGAAAGTATATATAAATTGCAGCATAAGACTTCAATACCTTCTGGAAGCAAAAAACCTTTGCTGAGTGCAGGTCTTTCATAAGGAGCCACCTGCAAAATATTTATTATAAAAACCATATTTCAAGAACAATCAAACACTTGATGACTTAAGGGTGCTAAACGGGTCGTGCTTACGGTTGATGGGTCCAACTTGAACCCACCCGGACACGATTAAATTCGAAAAATATGTTAGACGTATGAACCCAAACACGTTACGAAAATTCATGGGTTGATAAGAACACGACCTATTTAACTTGAAATTTTTCATTTTTATATTCTTTTCACATATTAACACTTAATAATTACTATTTTACGATAAAAAATGCAATTTTATATAAAACACTTATCTCTTAGTTACAAAATATTATATAAATCTCTCTATTAAGTTTTAAGTTTTAAAATAATTCATCCAACCAACTTAATTTATGACATAAAACATGCTTAAAAAATTAAAACAAAAAATAAATAAGTTAAATGGTTCGACAAATTGACACGAACACAGCCTGTCTAGCGCGAAACTAACCCAAACCTGTTATATTAAACCCAAACCCATAAATTTCGTGTTAGGTTTGTGTCAAAAGCACGAATAAGAATATGCTAATCATCATGCATAATGTTGATCAAATAAGAAATTTGTTCAAAAACAACAAACACCTAATGTGCATACTCAAAATGCCCAACAATCTATAAAACATAATCCAAAATCATCAATCAAAATCTCAAATAAACACACATTAAGACCCTAATTAAGTAGAATTAAAAGAAAACCCATGATGATGGAGGATAATTACAGGTTCATCGGAGATGATACAGAGTTGAGCATGAGAAACACCTTTTCTGGTGAATTCAAGAGCTGCATAACCAGCGGCAACACCTCCACCGAGTATTACGTAAACAAAATCTCTACCCATATCTTCTTGATTATCTGTTTATGCAATTCGTTGGTATGAGCAGGGGATATAGGAGTTTAAAGATTGAACTGATTAAAGAGGAATCAATTCATTAATGGATGCTCAAATAATTCGTTCTTTTAAGATGGGAGAAAAGAAAAGTATACAATTCTTGTGCTTTTTTGAGTACAAAGTTATCATTTTGATTTTTGAATCAAGAAACTTGCAGGAGAACTATCTACACTATTTTTGCATGTACAAAAGAGGAAGCATGATATAATTGAATGAACATTCAAATGTCCCATATAATTTTTACATTTTTGTAACTTTAGTTATTTATTTTATATATCTAATTGTTTATTTTATTCATGTTTACTTGTTTTTTTCTCCCAATTCATGTCGTTCGAATCAAATTTCCAATTGGAATCTGTTTTTTAAACTTCAAATTTAATTTCAAATTTCTAAATTACAAATAACCTGATTCGAATTGGTCGAGTAACCCAAACTGATAAGCAACATAAAGGTATCAACACAAACCAACTACATGTTGAAAATATTTACTTTTTTGTTTTTTTTCTCTTTGTACCGATAACTTGTTGCGATTTAATCTAATCATCATTAAACACTAGTTGTCTTTCAGTCTTTATGTCTCATTTTACGGTAAAAGTAATGAATTCGCTTATTTGTAGCCTAACAAATTGATGTTGTTAATAGTGTACAATGCATTTTAATTTTTTTTTTTCTGCCTAAGTATTACATCAAACAAGTCTATCAATCTCAAACACAACAACTCGGCCATAAAACGACCCAGGCTTTCAGCCAAGATCGATATTTTGAATTATCGGATTTGTGTTTTGTTATGATAGCTAGTTCTTACATTCTCATGTGTTCATGAGCATAAAGCTAAGATCATTCTTGTTGGTTGATCAGAAGTCGTGTACATGGCATTGCCATCTAATTAGGATGACACTTATCGTATTAACTTATTCGAATCTTATATAGGTTCATGAGATATGTCTAACCTTAAACACCATCGATAATTTTGGACATATTAGTTGTATATGACAGAATAACTTTATAGTTTATTGTATTTGGGTACTGAGAGCGGTATCCGACGAGTTACTTTCTAAAATTCTACTTGGTTAACCAAAATCATTGAGCGTCTTAACAAATTTTGTTGGAAATTATCCAGGTATATGACATTGTGGTTATTATTTTGAATAAGTCTGGTCATCAAAATTTAATAATCGACCAATAAGCCTCTAAACATTAGTTGAAGCAATTATCAATTTATTAATAATTGTATTATGATCCATGTAACACCGGGCCTCTTATACTAACAAATATTGTCAGTTTTGGTTACAAAAAGCTTACAGATTTGTTTTAGGTTGGTAAGACACAAACTTCACAGGAGGTCACTCATATTGGATTTTTTTCCACCAAAACACTATTAACCGTAAAATTCTCCTCTCGTTCACAACAAAAACGTGTAAAAGGTGTTGGTGGTATTCGAGACGAAGCATCCCTAATGTCCCAGTATTGCTCTTGTGGATATAACAGTACCATAATGACGTGGAATTTTGTCTAATGTGTCACGATCCATTCAAAACGTGTTGGTGGTATTTGAGACGGAGCATTCCTAATGTCCCAACACTAAGTAAAGTGATACTTGAACACAAGACCTCTTTATATTTATATGTTTTGGGTATTTCATATTAATTTTAATTTAAAAGAAATTTGATTCCGGGCCATATTTGTAAACAAGTTTTGTAGTGGGCCAATGACCCGTGAAAGATTGAAGCCTTGAAGGTACATGCTTAAGGCCCATTTTAGGTGGGCCAACTGCCAATATACTGGTCATATGGTCTTATCACTCTTATGTATCAACTTTGGTTTCGTCTTGGCCGATTTA
Source organism: Flaveria robusta (assembly GCA_025506415.1). Classification (NCBI taxonomy): domain Eukaryota; kingdom Viridiplantae; phylum Streptophyta; class Magnoliopsida; order Asterales; family Asteraceae; genus Flaveria; species Flaveria robusta. The sequence continues at coordinate 15,299,170 of CM046469.1, read as the reverse complement.
GGGTAAAAAAGATGGAATTTTGATAACTTATAAAGTCATGTTCTATGCTGCGTGAGTGGGTGGGTATATGTGATGTAGCAGGACGTGGACACCACCCTTCAGCGTTAGAGGGGCATGACTCTTAAGACGTGAGTGTGTGTTGCTTGCTTGCCTTAGTTAAAACCATCAAAGTTATACAACATGGGATGCGTGGAACATAACACATGCTCTGAAATGATAAAATTACCTAAAACTTGAAACTTTTGTTACATCTAGAGTAATAAAGATAATATAAATTTTTATTGATCTATTCAAGACAATCAACTTTATATTAGTTTCTAAAAGATTGCGAGTATATTCATGCCTTCATGGTGTTTTTTTAAGACAAATTAAATTTTAATAATTCAAACTATAACTTTTTTGCCAATAATAAGCCATATTAATAATTTGACCAATGATTTCATAAACTTTCCGACATCCATTAAAAAATTCTTGAGTCCGTCACTATGAGTCTATGACCTCACAACCAATAAACTAATACTTCATAACTTAAAATCTATGTCGATCAATCTTACGATAATCAAAACCACCTGTTAACAATCACAGATCACTTCTTTACAAATTCAATATGACATAATTAGTATTCAATAATCGGTTTTATATACGCCACTAAAAAATCACAATTCTTTAATAAGCTTACACCTTCTAATTCACAATAAGTACCTCATAACATGGTTTTGACTCAAAAACTTCTAAATCAACCCACCAATTAACCATGCAGATTTAAAATTTATTTTCAATTTTTATCAGTGATATTTTTCTAAATTTTCTACTAAATTAGTGTCACTCGAGCGGTATATGTTTATACAAAATACATGAAAAAACAAGAATCATACGCTGTATGACAAATTAAAAATTATTATAGTATCACATGAGATCGGTGGTAAGATGGTAAAACACTGATTTAATATTATTGATAGGTTATTGTTACATTATATAGAGTTTATAAAAAACTCTAGAAACCTAAACCGGGCCCGTAGGCTCAACCCTAATAATAATCAATATAAACGCTAATAATAATATAGTCTAATACTCTCCCGCAGTCATAGTGGAAGTAACCGTACGCTACGACTGGAAAACATAAAACTAAAAGAGTTAAATGCGTTTTACGTCCCTGAGGTTTCATATAAATTACCATTTGAATCCAAAAGTTTAAAAGATTACCATTTGCATCCAAAGGTTTCACAAAAATTGCCATTTGAATCCACTTAACTACTCCTAGTTAATGCCGTTAAGTTTTTCCGTTAAGTTTCCTACATTAGAGGTATTTTAGTCAAAACAATTACAAAATAATAAAAATAAGATGTACGTGATAAGTTTTAGGCGTTCAGTGTATTTTGGTAATCATCATTGCAATTTTAATTTACGAGAAATGATAGGTCAACAGTTATTTTATTTTATCAAGAAATTTATCTCTGGACGTCCTATTAGATAAAATAAAATATAAGTTTAACTAACTAAAAGTAATTCATTTCCAACTTTATAAAACATACAAAACAAAAAAATATATAAATAAACAAACAAGTCAAATAACATAAATTATTTGAATTATAACCATAAAAGATAGATTATCATAAAAGTATAAGAACAATTAATAATATGACATTAACTACCATAAATAATAATCATAAAATATCAATTATCGTAACCATAATTAAACTTTAAATAAAATAAATCTATGTTTAATAAAACGGGCAAAAGTAACACGATTACTAAACCAAAATACATTAACAAGACAAAACAATAAAATAATATTATAAAGTCAAACATAATTGCAATTATCAAAAGAAGCTAAACATATAAAAACCCTCACGTGAGTTGGTGTTTTATTTTTTAATTTTTTTATTAAAATAACTCTCATGTTGGAAACTTAACGAAAAAAGTTAACTATGTTAGTTATATGTAGCTAAATGGATTCAAATGACAATTTTAGTGAAACCTTTGGATGCAAATGACAATTTTTGTGAAACCTTTGGATGCAAATGGCAACTTTTTAAACTTTTGGATTCAAATGACAATTTCTATGAAACCTCAGGGACGTAAAACGCATTTAATTCAAACTAAAAATAATAAGATAAACATGCTTCGATCAACTTGAATATTCAAACTTTTGCCAACGATTAATATTGTGCTTGATGTTGTCATCCAAATTTTGGTTGATTTTGCTACCCATAATGCACTTGATAATTTCTTGGTTCTTGATTTCCGGAATGATAACTGATGACTGATGACCGTAGTCGTTGGCGTTGTCTCGAGGCTAGCAAGCGGCAGTCTCTTGGATCCGTAGATCAAGAGATGACATATGTAGATATAAAAAAAAAGTAAAATAAAACAAGACCGGTGACCATGGTCAAATGGCGGTCTGTTGGATCCGTAGATCAGGAGATAAGATCCGTAGATCTAAAAAAAGAAAAAAAATCAAATCAAACCGTAGCTTGAGATTGGTGTGCGTGGACCGTTGTCCTTGGTGCGGCTAAACCATCGATAAATAGAAAGAAAAAAATATAGTAACTGCTGCACGTTAGAAGCCATAATCCAGAAACGAACCAAGAGAATGAATGTGAACAAACCAAGAGAATGGAGATAGATAATAAGTTTAGATATTCAACCGATAACAATGCTTTATTCAACTGAAACTAGAAAATGGAGAAGAAATGGACATAAAACAAAGGCGGGACAGGGCGGCGGCGGTGGCGGCACACCGCCCTGTCTAGGGTTTGAACTCAGTGGCGACGGCTAGGGTTTGTATGTTTTTGTGATGGTGCAACGGAGAAGAAGATACCAGAACCCTAAGGCAATGATACTATGTAAGATATATGGTCAGTATGGAAGTAACTATCAATCTGGTTATGGTTATGGATCTAACGGGTATGATTCCCAAAGCAATGGGCGTGGTTGTTTAGCAACAGATAACAAGTACAAGCCTAGAGGAAGAGGCAATGGTTTTTTTGGTTACAGCAATGAGAATAGTAATAGGTTACATTATATAGAGTTTATAAGAAGTTCTAGAAACCTAAACCGGACCCGTGGGCTCAACCCTAATAATAATCAATATAAACCCTAATAATAATATAGTCTAATAATCGAAACTGCATAAATTCATCCATACAGGTGCAAAACGAGGTTAGGGTATAGATTATAGAATGTCAGCTACCTCTGTCACCAAAATTTGTGAAAATTTTATATATAAAAGCTAAGTTTTTTAAAAAGAAACATGATTTAAAGCAATTTATTATAATCGATAGAGAGAGTAAATCTTATGGTAATTATCGACTAAAAAGTGGTTAAGTCGCTGCACCTCTACCCACTCTAGTTGCATTATTTGTTATATCAACTAAATTACAAACCTATACAACTAGTTTTTTAATAGGTCCGTATCACGACAACATTGTACACGACGTGATAAAGTATAGACAGACCCGATTTGTCTCTAGACTAATTTCACGTTGAACCCTAAAACAACTCTAATTTATAACGTTGAACGAACATGTATTATACTTAACTCGCCTCTTTTTAAAACAAAACTAGTTCAAAACGTAGATCAAGTGAAAACGTACATAAGGAAAGCATATATATTACTTTAGTCTCGGCTCGTTTCCAAACTAAATTTACGTTGAAACGTAGAGTCGAAAATATTTTATATTTGGCCCGCCTCATTTCTGAATAGAACTTACGTCAAAACGTAGGTGAATATCGAAATGTAGATAATCTCAAAATGTCAAAAAAAAAAATATGCACCAAAATGTTTTATATTTCTCCCGACTCGTGCCGAAAAGTTTACCTGCCAGATTTGAATTAAATAAAAATATATAATTCAATAAACAATTATTTTTATTATTTAACTATTAACATATATAATTTAATAAATAAATATATATGTTATTATTTTTATTTTTATTTCAACCGCTAATTTCTATTTTGTTTTTCGTTTTTCGTTTAATATAGGAATAATATTAAAATTTAGGAAAAAATCCTGAAATATTCATTTTCCCAAACTTTTCTCTCAAAGTGTCTCTCCCAAAACTTGTTTATAAAAATGTCCTTTTCGGACAAGACGCCTACACATCTCTAGATAAGCACGAACGCCTGTATAGCAAAATCAATCACAAATAAACACGTGTGACTAAGCAAGAGGGCGCTTGTTCTTTGCGGGCGGGCGCTTTAGGGAGGCGTTTGATTAAGCTGACGTGTTGATCTTTTATGACTTATTTTATTATACAGACGTCCGCTTCCATCTATACAGACGCATCGTCTTGTCTGATAGAAATATTTTAAACAATAATTTCTTAGGTGACATTCTAAAGAAAAAAGAAACATCTTAAAAATTTTCCTTAAAATTTAGCTTCTTATTTAAAGAGAAACTAATAGCGTCAATGCGTGTGAAGACTTTTATTAAATGGTTAAAAAAGTTAGGCTTACGTCTCCTTCAACACTTGCAACTCATGCATTAGTTTGGGTAAAAATAGAAAGCAAAGATTGAACTTTCCCAAAACAGAAATATAAGACCGTTCCACATCTTTCCACGTGTCATTCTCCTAGTGGTTTGGTTTGGTGGATGTTTTTGATACGTGGGTTCTTTAAACTAAATGCTAACACAAAATCGTCCTTGATAAGTTATGCCAAAATTAAAGAAGAAAATAATGTTTCAATATGATTAATCTCGGTCTCAACTAGCACTCTAATTAATAAATAAAAATACCGAGAATTAATTACTTGTCCTCGCTAACATACATTGGTAAAATGATGTGCTTCTCATGATTTTAAATTTTATAAAGTGCATGTGTGATTATTTTACGAGAAAAACATGTGTAAAGAATAGAATGTGTTTACTAAAAAAAATACCAATCAACCGAAAAAGGTATTACTTTTGAGTCTAGAAAACTACACCAAATCAAAAAATGGTTAATTTAATGATTATGTGTTTTTTCATGAGATTTTATACTTACACCAATCAAATCAAACGTATTAGATGAAATCAGATGTTATATTGGGTAAGGATTATGATTTGGATTTTTGCCATAGATTTGATTAACAACAAGAGTCTTCCGTCATGGCGTTCTTGATGAAGTGTCGAAATAGTGTTTACATTTTATAGTGGACAATGATGTTATTATTTGACAAGTCTAAGGGTTATTTGTTTGTCTCTTAATCATTCAGATATCTGAATAGTTTAGCACTTAATGGTTCAGAGTGTTTGTTTCGTGAGCAGATTTTTGAATGGTTAAACACTTTTATCTCTGAATGGTTAAGCATTATATTAAGTCTGAATGGTTAAAAGTTTTTAACTGAATTGGTCAGACATTTGCCTCTGAATAGTTAAGCAATATACTAGTTTTTAATACTTCGGACCTCTTACTGGTTCAACAGTTAATGGTTTAAAACTTTTAATGATTCAGCAATTACTCATTCAAAAGTTGCCAAATAGCCCTTAAGATTTGTATGAGAGGGTTCATCATCACGATTATAAACAGACCATGACGTGCTTCGCGTTTCTAATCAACTTATTTTTTATTAAGAATAATAGTATGAACAATATTCATATATTTTTTTATCTAAGTAATGATATTTAAAATCTTACGTAAAATCTATAAACAAAACTTTGTTTGTTGTATTGTTGATGCACTTATTTCTATCATGAAATACTAAAAGTATAACATAAACAGTAAAATAAAAACTATTTTATGATATTTGCCACGTGTACGTCACTCAAAAGGTTTTATTGTATAAGATAAATTATGTGAGGAATTTAGTAACTTCAATGTACGATACACTAGGTAGTATTCCGTGTATTACACGTATTGAATAAATAAATATTAAATAGTTAGTAATAAAAAATTTATTAATTATAAAACAATATCTTGAGATATGATATTATTAAAATTACGTATGAGTATGGACTTTAAATAATAAAACAACGATATCACTTTTTAAAATTTCAGTTTTTATTTTTTTAATTTTTTAAAATAATTTTTATTTTCAAAACAAACGTTTTTAAAAATGCTATTTTTAAAATTTTTCTTATAAAAAGTTGGAATTTTAATAATTTTTGTTACATAAAAAAATTATTTTTTTAAAGACACAAGTTTCAAAATATTTTATATTTTTAAAAAAGTTTAATCTTTTAGAAAAATTTCTTATTTTATAAAAAAATTATTTATTTAGAAATTGCATTTATAGAAGGATCTCTTGTTTTAATTTATAAAAAAAAATTTAAATCTTAAATGAATTAAATAAAATTATTAGTAGTTAATACAGTTATATATTAGGAGAGAGAAGCGAAAAAACAAAATTTAAAAGCTTTATAATTGCACTATGTGTCACCAAAAAACCTTTTTTTTATTAGTATCGATAGATGAGTCGATCAAGAAGACATATGATGATTAAGGTTCTTGTTTGACTACATATAAACAAAGGCGCAGGTCAAACATGGGTTTTACATTTTTAACCCATATGATTATAAATTAAACTATATAAATCTATAAGACTCTAAAATGACTCAGTCGCTATTTAGTATATGCATAGACCATAAATCCTCCATGTTCCACATGTTCTCGTTTGTTTCGGTTGAAAATGAACTAGAAAAGTTTTGAAAGTTGTTGTAGGGTGGAGAGTACGTCTCCATCGGATTTACGGCATCGCATGTCTGTGTTGAGCTTGTGGTGGCTTGATCAATATGGCCTGTAGATTTCTGCTCGCTAAAGTTTTCCACTTGCTTGATGTGTTTTTGAATCCTTGTCCTCCAATAATTTTTTATCTCATTATCGGTTCTTCCTGGAAGATGTTTTGCTATTTTTGACCATCTACAAAATGTTTTGGTTTTTGAAGTTAAATAGTTGAAAACGTATTACATAAGCTCAGAGATTCGAAACTACATATTATATGTGCCATCTAACCAAAGTTATAACATTCAACTTAGAAGATATGTAAAATACTAGATTATTTGTTAAAAACACAAAATACCATTCTCAAACACAATAAATTAAACTCTGAGAACCTAATCAATAACATCCATAACTTTCAAATTATTTCTTCTAAAGAAAACCAATATTTATAAATACTCTAAGGTTAAAATTGTTTATTTACCAACTAAAATCTATTTCCCCCAAAAAAATGATATAGATATGATGGCCCACAAGAGATCATGTAAAATTCATAGACCAAACAACACAACATGTTCCACATGCAAATTAAAAGTGATAATGTAGGGTACCATGTCGTTTCATATTCATGAAATCACTTTTCTTCGTGCAATGTATATATGAAGGACACTCGATTAACTCACGTTTCGTTCATAATATAGCAAACGCCATTGAAGTACTCGAAAAAGGAGAAGCTTGTGTTTAGAATCTGATATTCTTCTTGTCAATGGTCCAAAGTTTAATTTGACAAGAGCATCGATGCGTGCATGATTAAAGAAGAAAATTGCTACATGTTTTATTTAGGTAAGTAAAGAAAATCAAACATATTATTTTCCATTTGTAAAAGCAAATTTTACAAACCTTATGAAGAAAAAAAAACAACTTGTGGAGAATATAATCCCTGTATATTATTATTTTGCTTTAAGATTTATAAAGTATAAATTTTAAAATCATAATGTCTATCTTAAGTTTTAGTATTTTGTTTTGTAACTTAATATTCTTTATATCCAATGAAAACAAGAACTAAAGAAAAATAATGCTTTTGGAAGCCCAAAATAATTTTCTTACAAAGAATTGAATATTTTTCAAGATATGATTATATAAAATCAAGTGCACCATCATGAACCCTAAACATAAAGGACCACCACATTGCCTTGATGTGCCAAAAACAATATGGAATCTGTCAATTTCGAAACATCACTTAATGCGGGAACCTTCTTTGCGACTCGATGAAATGAAACTTAAACGCGTGATGGCCGGATTGATAAGGGTTACTTCTAAAATTGGAAACCCTTTTACTTGTCGACTTGTTCTTCCTTGGTTCGCATTTTGGACCCGCAAACCGGTGATCATGTCGATTCTTAAATTGCATATTATACCCTTTGATAATTGTTTAACAAAAATTTTTCTTGTGCCCAGTTAGTATGTATAGTTAATTAAAATTAATTTTAGTTTCCAAGTATGATGAGTCATGTAATTATGTAATTGTAATTACTATTCATTATTGTTAGAATCAGTCACCACCTTTGTTAAATTAGTTTCTATGATAATAATAAAAAATAATAGTACACTAACTTTCTAAGGAACTTAAAACATTTTCATGGATCATAAGTCAGTAAATAAGGACCAACAAGTGAATACACTTTCAAAAAGACGACTTTTAATTATCGACATACAGATAAAAACAAATATTTGAGTGAGTGAACGTATAAACATACATATATGTATGTATAGAGAAGAGAAAACTAATATATATCGACCTAAAAAATGAAGATTTTAGTCAAATAAAAACAAATTACAAACCTGTTACCCCATTTAGCATGAAGCTTCATGATCAAGAGTTGTTCTTCGGATGTAATATTGCCCCTCCTTACATCGGGCCGGAGATAGTTCAACCACCTAAGCCGGCAACTTTTTCCAGTTCTTTTCAAACCTAATTAAATAAGTAATCAGATTGTCAGTATAGATTATTATCATGTAGCAATCATAGTTTATATTATTCAAATCCAGTTTGTCAACGTACGTAAATACTTACCTGCAGATCTAGCAAGTGAGTTCCAAACACCTTCGCCATGATTCGCGATGTAGTTTATTAGAATCAAGTCTTCTTCCATCGTCCATGGCCCTTTTCGAACCTCGACATCCATTGAAGAATTGCTCGAGTGTTTTTTCATTTATGCATCAGCTTATTTCTTTTATTTTCTGCAAAGTTTGTTGAGAGAGAGAGAGTATGTGAGAAAAGGTTGAGAGAGAGTAGAATGGAAGATAGATAGAGGGAGATTTGAAGAAAGATAATGAAGATGGTGATGGTTTTATAAGGGAAGGCTAATGTGATATTTAACATTTAATTAAGCTTTTCAGTTGATATTAATCAACCTTTTAAATCTTTAGACCTAACTTCCTTATTAACCTTAATCGTTTAGTGTTAAATAAATATGAGAGATTTAATATTAGTGTATAATGTATTGTGTATAGTATGCATGCATGGACCTCTATTCATGTAAAAAACCTATGTAAATGTTTATTTTTGGAAAATAGATGAAAAAATAATTTTTAATAAAGTGAAGTTCTGTTGTTCATTTACTAGCTAATGCTACTTGTAAATAAACAGAACGTGTATTAATGCATGGGGTTTGGTTAAAGGATGCATATATTCACCGGCAAATTAATTAGAGAAATTTTACTAATCGAAAGATTCAAAAATTATAAGATGAGAACCATTGGTAGTGATCCTGGACATGGGTGAATATATGAGTGATGATCAATTATTAATACTGTTGACAGCTGATCGACACCTATATATTTTACAAAGAGATTAATGAGGAGTATTACCTTTTTTTTATAAGTTAGAAGGAACTTGCTAACGGATTAGTGATTCATAACTCACCAACGCATCAAAAACAAATTTACTTTCACCAACATTGATAGATAGTTCACCAGCTAATCACCAACGCATCTATCACCTACAGTTTTTCCCTTTGGTTATAGCTAATTTTTATATAAATAAATAAATGTTGTAATATTCCTATAAATGAAAATAATTTGTTTCAAATAATAAAAATGTATTGTAAATTAAGAAAATCCTTGAAATACAAACCTATAATAATACGCAATGAATAATAAAAGATATATATAATGCTAAAAGTTGAGGTGCAAAAAACAGGATGGGAACCAATGCCGGTTTTAAACCCAACCCTAAATCGATTTTAAAACTAGGTTAATAGAAACTAGTTTGGACCCGAACCGAACCGTAGGGTCGAAATCAGTTTTGCAAGTTGTAACCCCTTCGTTGAAACCGCTTGAGACTGATCCAAACCGGATAACAGCTAATTTCAAATCCGAACTGGTTTCAACCAAACTAACATTTCACCAAAAACTGGGTTTGACAAAGGTTGACTCAACCCGAACTGGCTTAACCTAAAAAACTGGGTTTCACAAGTCCCCAAAGAAAAGTTTATAGACCAATAACTGATAACCCCTTGTCCCCATCAACTCATCAAGACCAAATGAACAATACGTATGGCCCAAATAAAGTAAGAATTTGAGCTCAAAAGCAGATCTAACCCAACTGTTAAAATGGCTTTCTATTCCCACCGGCTCTTGCCTCTGCGTTACTTTAATTATGAGTTTAGAGTTAGGACTTCGGACTACTAAAACAGGTAATTATCATCTGAATACGAGTAAATCAACTTGTTATCCTTATTCATTCATCACATAACTTTTATCGTCAAATACTTAAATTAATTTTAAGTAAAAACTATAAAAACCATATAAATATATGTACATGTTGTTTTACTTTTACCTATAATATATAAGTTTCAATTATAAGTTATGAAGTGTATAACCCCTTTTTTTTCAACTATATACAGTCAACACTATCTGCTTTAGCGTTTCTTTTTCGTATTGAATATGTACCACCTCACACGCGTTCAATTAATTTTGTGTTTTCATTTGAATTTTAAGTAATTTCTTTATGATCTTATTTTCCTTTTTCCTGTTTCATTTTTCAAACATCATATAAGCACTATCCCATACATAGTAACTCAGATATTTACATTTTTTCCATTAATAGAGGAAACAAGTCGTGTCGATTTTAAATCAACAACTTGTCGGTTTCAAGTAGAACCATATGTTCGATTTTAAAAATTAACTGATCTCTTTTTATGCGACCTTCGATTTGGGGCTATCGAAACTAAGAACACAACTATCAGCGTATTAACTTTAACACTAATTAATTACGTTTGATGGTTCCTAATAGTTTCTTTTCTATTCTTTTAATTTGAAAAATGAGAGAAGTGTCTAACATGATGAAAGATCCAAAGTAGATGCTATCATCCTAGGGATTGTTGAATTTATTATTTGAGCCTGATGTATATTGGTTCATTTAAAGGAAATTTAATCAAGTTCGAATGATATATAAAGGAAGATGGGAATGAATAAGTTGGAGATGAAGTATGATGATGCTATATGTACATGATTGTGGATGGCCTGCATGATGCATACTTATGTTATGCAAGAATAATAGCATTGTTACATTTGATAAATGCTATGCATATCAAATTAAGTTCAAGAGAATTCTAAAATATAAAATCAAGCTACATACTCGTTTTTGTTTGTAAATATTATACTATTATAAGAATCCAAAGTCATGTTCAAGTTTGATTTTTAATATTTAGTATGATTGAGTTGGATGGTCGTACAAACATACATACATCACACTTCACACGCTTCTTCCTTGACTATCTGAGGTCAAACTACAAAACAAACAAAACTGTTACCTAAGGGGGCGTTTGGTTGAAAGGAATGGAATGAAATTGAGAAACTAGTATAATTTTCAAGCAAAATTATGTTTAAGTGGGTAATGAAATGTAAAACCCAAGGGAATGTTTCACCTCAAATTCCTTTGGTTGTGGGATTTCAAATTCCCTCTCTAGGTGGAAGGATTTTGAAATCCCACAACCAAGGGAATTTAAGGTGAAACATTCCCTTGGGTTTACTTTTAATTGCTCACTCAAACGCAATTTTACTTGAAAATTATACTAGTTTCTCAATTACATTCCATTCAATTCCATTCCTTTCAACCAAACGCCCCCTAAGTATGTTAATATGGAATTAATTTAATGAAGGTCATTAAACCCCCTCTAAATAGTGACATTCTCTATGTTAGTCTATTTCAAATCTAGGATTTTAAGTATCCCCATACAAAACAAAACTTTTTTAAAAAAACAAAAAAAAAACATATTATTCTTTCTAGAAACCAAAAATAAACACATTAGACTGTTATTTCGTTGGGACTGTTAATATGAAAAACTTATTTACTGTGAGAGTTATAAGAGATTAAGAATGGTGTGAAGACAAAAGAATGTTAAGTTAGGTCTAAGCAAGTTGTTATCTACGTCCACCAAACCTAAAGCAAAATAAAGGACAAAGAAAGAACAAAATTGCATCAAGAAGTACATAATCTTTAGTTTAGACCCAAATCCTAATAAATCTAAGTTAAAATGACTAAATCCTAACATGGGTCTCTTTAATATCAATCAAGGTTTTGTTGTTAATTAACCACTCATAATCCTTCTTGAACTTATGATGCTCCCAATTAATAAACTCTAATTTGTCTTCTTCATAGTCATTAGTTGGACAATTGTATTTCAATACAAGCACATTTCCTTTCGGGCAACGCTAGTCGAGTTTTTATCAAGGTCATGTTTAAAATACAAATGTTAATATTAAATTACACAAGAAGAATATATAAACCAGATTAATATATTAACATATGTTCTTGATCATATGTTCATTTCTAATGGTGATTATTCTAATATGTTTTAATAGTTGAGAGATGAAACACAAAATAAAGGATGATATGAACGGAAATGTCTAAATGAGCCAAGAACACGAGTAGATCATGATCATTTTGCCCATTAGTGTATAAAAATCCCCTAATACGATTGCGAGTTACAACAACGATTGGTCACGGGCAGTTATATAATAATGGCTTAATGATTAGGTTAGGGTAAAGCATGTTAGGACAAGTAGTCGCGTCTTAAAAGGTACGGGTCCAAGGCTCTAGTGCCCAAGGCACATGTCCATTCACTAAAAAGCTTGATTAAGTTTGGTTAAGTCATTAACAAAATGATTAGTACTTTTGTCAGAGGTTAAAAAGAAGTATTGGCATGAGTCATCAATGAGTTGTGAACCAATTAAAAGTGCATATGACCCTTTTGAGTAAGCCTTTTTGCTTTGTTTGTTTTCTTGCTAAACTAGATAAGCTTCACTAAGTGACAATAGCTTATGGCTAATCATATTGTCATGTTAACCAAGGTTTGTCTTTATTTGTGGTATTGCATATTATATGTAGGCAGAATGCCGTACAAGGTGAATTTGCATGTGAAGAGTAAAATTGTTTAAGATACGATATGTGTATTTTAGAGTGATGGCTGACGTGTCCACTAAATTATAAGTAGTTTTAGTCTCGTCGTTATAATATGTTGCAAGGACCATTATAATCACTCATTTCACTTATGGATAAGGCCTAGACAACTTGGATGCGTAGATTGTCACACAATGCATCTATTTTAAAAAAATAAATTTATTTTTAATTATATATATGTAGCAATTATATTCTCAAAAATAAAACATAATTTTATTTTCAAAAATAATAAAATATATAAAAGTTATTTTGGTTTTAGAAATTGATAAAACTATTTTTAAACCAAAAAGTCAATATATCTGTGTTATTCATGTTTTCCCTTTCAACATTTACTTTTTATCAATTAAAATTTTAACAACACATCAATCTTACTAATGCGATGAAATAGTACAAAATCATTAGTAAATTTCTCTTGAGAATTTCCTTTTGTAATTTGATCTCTATTCTACATGTATATATTAAAAGTCTATAAGGCTAAAAGGGTAAAGAAATAGGATAGATGATAAAAAAAGCAGGAAAAATGACATAATTCAAGGGTAAAAAAACACACACCGGTAAAAAATGGTTTTTACATCGCTTATTTGACTTTTAAAAACGTTTTTACAACCTAAAAAAACCTTCATATTATATCCTAATATATAACTCATCAGTTTTGAAATATTATTAACTAGTTTTAGTAAATTCGTGTATTACACGGGTTGATTAAATAAAATATTAAATATAATAAAATTTTATTAATTATAAATTTATATTCTAATAGAAGATATGATTAAGGACTATAAGTAATAAAATATTATTTTAACTTTTTAAACTTTTATTTTAAAACTTTTCTTTGTTTTTTCCCAAAAACAAATTAGAAATTTTGTTTAAAAAAATCGCTATAAAAATATATTTAAAAAAGTTATATTTTTTTGAAAATTTTTTATTTTATAAAATTTGTTTCTTTAGAAATAATACTAATAGAAAGATCTCTTTCTTAATTTACTTATAAAACTATTTTAGATTTAAAAAACAATTCAATAATATTATTAGTAATTAATGCAAATATTAAATATGAGAGAAAAGCGAGAAAATTTTGATGAAAATGAATATGATGTTGTCAAGTGTCCCATAGATATCTTTTTATTAGAGTAGAAAGATTAGAAACATAAGATCAGATATTTTTTAAAATGCGACTTTTGGTATTTGGAGTTGATAAATTCTTTTAAACAGAAAGATATCAAAATCACTTCGTACACTACAAAGTTTGATACTAGACATATTTTAGTTAAGGACTTTAAGTACGAAATAAAACTATACAAAATAAAACTTTTATCGTTCATCCATTTAAACTGGCTTACTACATAATTGGAAAATGATGGACTTAAATTCATTATGGTCTTTTCTATGACGATGATAAAATCTTGATCATTTATGTAAACAACAACGGACCTAGGATTTCTTTATCATGAACATCTTTGAATGTATGTAATGAATCAGTGTCACTCTTCATACATTCCATGTGAAAATTTGTTAACTTGGTTGAATATTTATGACAAAACAAAAGAAGGATCTTGTGGGAGCGGTTATGTGGACAACTTGATGGACAATTTGGAAGGCAATAAAAAATTATGATACTTTTAAAGCGCACGACTTGAAAAGGATTGCATTGTTGATTCTATGTGTCGATTTTTGTACATTTGGTTTGCAAATAGGACTAGACCGTATACCCAAAAAATTCTCCAAATCACTTGAACCCAGTATACTACACTTGTGTCCATTCATGTAACGCATCTATATAATTGTGTTTTGTCTTATATATTAACTAGGAGTAGACAAAAATACCAACCTTAATCACAATGTTCTTGGTGACTAAATATACTCTTAATTTATTAGTAATGATCCGCAGCCACAAATTTAGAGCTTAATTTGAGATATTTTAAAATAATATGAAGATCGACAACCCACAATATTAAAAGGTGTCATTAGACTTTCACTAATATCCCACAATCCCTCACATGGAGATGATCACTCTTTGTCTCTTATCACTTAGAAAAACTATTTAAATGTTAGATGCCAGTTGCCAACCCACATGACCTTCATTGCCACTTGTCACACCTCACTTTCTTGATGCCTTTGTTACGGAGTACAACTTACATATGCGGCCGTCATAAAGCAGCTTTGTATGTTTGTACATATACAAACATACGATTCTAATGCTTTTAGCATCGGCCTAGCTTGCACTTAACTACTTATTGAGGTAGTTAACTTGTTAATCAGGTAGTTAACTTGTTAATCATTTTGTTTTCTTTTTCTATATCATGAATAGCATAGTATGTCTATCATATCATTTATTTATTTCTACTTTGTAATATATTCGGTTGATGGTAGGGTGTGCAAGCAATGATTGAACCTGAATTGTTCAACTAAGGTAATTATAATAAGACAAATTGGATTATAATAATCCAAACTATTACCTATTGGCCGATAATAATCTATACTATCAATTTGGCTGGTAACACTCCCAACTTTCACTTTTATAACCAACAACAATCCCAGTGACATAATTTTTAATTTTTTACGCTCAATTTGCATCTATTTTAATCTCAATTTAGCTTGTATGTTTTTTTATTTAGTTCATAATTATTGTTGCGAACCAAATCGAGTACAAATTAAACATAAAAAATTGAAATTTATGTCATTGGGACTGTTGTTGGTAATAAAAGTGAAAGTTGGGAGTGTTACCGGCCAAATTAATAGTATGGATTATTATCGGGCAATAGATAATAGTTTGGATTATTAAAATCCAATTTGTCTTATAATAATTTTATACTTTACATTTGCTCTTACTAGTTGACCAACAATAATTTACATGTCAAACTACAAGAAAACAATAATGTATGATACCTTTATTAATAGAAAACTTATCTGATAAGAGAGTTAGCTTGCCCTCATACACCTCTAGTTCTACCCATGTATCATCAATGAAATAACTGAATGGTATCAACACGAAGCGTAAATTGTTCTAGAACACACACATTTGATATCACAAAATAAAAAATAGCCATATTAATTTGTGAATGTAATAATCTTTTGCTTTGCAAATTTAAAATCAAAAGTTTCATTAATTACTAATTACCGGTTTCAAAAGAATGTTTTAGTACTAAATGAATACCCAAATGATATTATGAATTTTGAAGTGTAATTTAATTATTTCGGTTCAGGAAAAAAGTAATGTAAAACAACTACAGAAACCACTTAAACATGCATACTTATCGATTATATAACAACCTACAAGACTCACTTTCTGACTTCAGTGCACTATGTGTAAGTCGATTAAATATAACCACTATTAGATAATTTTAATGTAACCGCAAGCCATGTCTACCGTGAAGAATATATCAGCAACCAAACCCGCTTTTACTCTCATGCCTACAAAAAAAGCATCAACATACCCAAAAAAGAAAAGCTAAGCCAGCAAAAATAAAATCATATTCACTTGAAAAAGATGGCGTTATAAAATTTGAGTTAATTTGAACGAGTTAATTTAGGTTATTATTGTAAAGCATTTGTAATAAAGATAATAAAATATTTTTTGGCAGTCATATTATCTCACAAGTTATTTATAAAAATTTTAAAAAAGTGTTTGAGGTCAATCAGCCCATTTTGACCCATACCGAAAACTAATTTCTTTTCGACATGTTTCCCGAGCAGCCCATTTCACTGCATCTAATATTATTATTTTTAGAATATTATACTACTAAATTTAACTTGTATTGTTAGCAATGTTGTTGGAGAGCCAATCAAGCCCTTCATAAAGCCCCTCACCAGATGTTGCACATGATCAGGTGCATAGAAACTATCTGCATCAATTCCTTTTTTGGTAAGTTATCAAGTTAAAAAGTATTCATTTGTCATTCTGTTTCTTGTATGATCAGGAATATTGGCTTGAAACAAAGTATTTACTTGGACTAGTTTTACAGGCATTTAAATTTTAATTGCTGAAATTATGTAAAGATTGTTGTGTTGTGGGCTCTGATCCATCTTGGGTCGGGACCTGGAACAGCCGTAAAGTTGCTGCAGAAAGGGGTTAGGGGCAGCCAGCCTTAACCCTAATCTGCCAAAACTTATTTATGTTAAGTTTTTTTTTTATCTTTTATTATAAATACCCACATATGTACTTGTAATCTTTAAGTCTTGAAAGAAATAAAAGAAACCCTGGTTCGTAGCCCGTGGACGTAGGTCAATCCTTGACCGAACCACGTTACCACAGGAGAAAATATTTCATTGTAATCAACCCCGTACTTTTGTTCGAACCCCTTAACTACCAATCGTGCTTTGTATCTCTTAGTTCCATCACTTTCATCCTTGATTCTATATACCCATCTGTTTTGAAGAGCTTTCTTCCCCGTAGGAAGTTTAGTAAGAACCCAAGTTTGGTTCTTTTCAAGTGAATTAGATAGAAAACAAGCAGAGTATCCATTGTACTGTGATAATGAAAGTGCTGTAAAACTTGCAAAGAATCCAGTTTATCATGGGAAGACTAACAACATTCATATGAGGTATCATTTCATAAGAGGGCTAATCAGTGATGGTACTATCCAATTGAATAACATCAAAGGGGACGGGAATCCAGCTGACATGTTCACTAAAGTTGTCACGTTGGATAAACTGAAGCTCTGTGTAACTTCAGTTGGCCTTCAGGGTTAATTGCAGATGAAGGCGGCTACAGATCGGGTGGTATGAAAGGTTCTTTTCATAAAGGTTCAAGATTACAGAAGTACAAGACAAGTGCAGTTGCAAATGTTTCACGCATCCAGGTGGAAGCAGGTTGAAGTGTTTGACGCATTGATGTGAAGGGCTAGTAAAGATGTTTCGAAGCCCAAGTGAGAGATTGTTGTGTTGTGGGCTCCATCCATCTTGGGTTAGGCCCTGGAACAGCCGCAAAGCTGCTGCAGAAAGGGGTTAGGGGCAGCCGGCCCTAACCCTAATCTGCCAAAACTTATTTATGTTAAGTTTTTTTTGTCTTTTATTATAAATACCCACATATGTACTTGTAATCTTTAAGTCTTGAAAGAAATAAAAGAAACCCTGGTTCGTAGCCCGTGGACGTAGGTCAATCCTTAACCACCTTAAATCGTTGTGTTTTTTACTATTTTGATTATTATTCTTGTGTGCTTGTGTTTGTGTTTCTGCCGAAAGAAGGACAGCAGCTTACTGCTGCTGTTTTGCCGCCACCAGTGACCAACAGCCCTTTGTTTCAGCAGCTGCAGATCACCAGGGAACTACCGGCACTGCTGCTGCCCTCCCTGGTTCATTGCTGCTGTTTCTGTTCCGTTTTCTGGTCAAAGAACAGTCTTCAAACAGGTTCTATTTTGGGTATTGTTCAGTTTGATTAGTTCGATTTATTGGTTGTTTGGTTAGATTATTGTTCCGCTGCATAGTTACGTTTATTACTACTAATATTGCTATCATTATCTCGTCACTCATTTTAGAAATCAATTAGAAATACCGACAAGTTCTTAAGGCCCGAGCCGTAGTATTGTATTGATTTCGTACCCTATCCGAATCCTCGGGTCAGCCGCGTACATGTAATACCTAACAAAGATAATGTGACATAATTTACCTGTGGCGTTTACGGAGTGAATGAAGGCCAAGCTTATCAGCGATTTCTGTGACGTTCATGGAATTAGGTCGATCTTGTTTGTTTGCAAAATCCTACAAAACAGCATCTCTAAGTTCATCCAGCAAGTAGCGAAAGTAATTTTGAGAGAATAAAGTGATACAATTATATACTTCGAAAAGGATAAAATATAACTATTAATTGATAGATTTTAAAGGTTGTAGAACATCACATTCAACATCCTATGCAATTCATCTCTTGCCTCACAACACAATCCCTTCATTGCTATCTACTACAAATATAAGCCCTTATGTGTTTTGAAAGTAGTGCTTTTCACAATGGACGAATCTGCAAAAGAAAATGATTATGCAATATTACCACTGCTGATCAACAAGTAAATAGACACAACAATATGTTGCTAATTTTAATGTTATCAACGTGTATTTTAGTGTATTAGATTAACTTCTTGATCAAGAAAATAACATCAGAGATTAAACGAGTTAAGTGTCACGATTAATTCTAAATGTTATTTGTTATTTAGGATTTGGTATGTTACTATGGTTTTTAACTATTTCTTTGTTGGGCTTACATGAAATATATAGGGCTTAATATTAACATTAAGTTTTCATTAAAAAAAAGGTTGTTTAGAATTACATGGATTGGCCCGATTAATAAATTTTCAATTCTTGAGTATTGGACACAAAAAAGACTTACAGACTACAGAGGGTTCTGTCTCTCGATCAATATAGGATAAGAACAGGGGTTCACGATTACCAGATTCCATTGCAAACATCCTCACTATTTTTAATTAAAATCCTACTCCATCAAGAATTTTCTCGGTTTAATCCGATAAATCATTCGCGTGTAACACGCAAAATAAGTTTATCTGACAGGTTTACGATTCAAAGACAATTGAAGGGTTTTTATCATTTGATGATCGACGTTGGTGTTTCAGATTGTTAACAAGTTTCAGGTTTGTATTTCTTGTTATATATGTGCAATCTACAACACAATTTGGTTGAATTAATACCATTCTTAAGTATCGACATTCTAAAGGTAATGTCAACTAAGCCTATCTCAATATTTTGATAGGGCTGCGAAATTTGATAAATATTTTGAGGAGAAAAAATCATAGAACCAAGTGCTGCTAACGCTAGAACATGAGACTTGTCTTGTAATTGTATTTCACAAGTGATATTTTACTCTTGCCTCTCATTTTGCTCATTAAAATTTATGATGTTTATTAAACTTTAAACGAGCAGGAGTCTCACTGTATGTGGTCTTTTTATCTCTTTTAATACAGAAAAAATGTTTGTTTTTATTTCACCCATCCTAAACCCTGCTAATAAATGGGATTTTATTGGTTACTTGGGTAGTTTGTTTGTTAATCTCAAACCACCCAATATGCCCACACTCAAACTTAAAAAATGTAGAATAAAGGTTTCAACTTTTACTCGTCCAAAAAGCAACCATTCTTGAACATTGCTTATATTAGCTTCTTGGCTGTATTATAGCTTCTTTGTTATTATACACTTTTGGAGTGGTTTTGATTTCTTTGGCAAACCTTTTGGGGCGGTTTAAAAAAGAAAAAAAAATTGTAAGAAATTTTTGTTGTGGTATTTGGAGCGGCCATTGAAAAATAAAATAATTATAAGAAACTTATACCACTAACTGCAGTATTGTACGCGGGATTGTAGCAACCGACATAGTATTTTAATAGTATATATAATAAGTTTCAAATCTGTGATCACTAACATATAGCAAGTCTACCTCAATAAGCATTAAGACTACCTCAAATTAACTAATGAACTGTTAATGTAATAAACTAAATAAGATTCAATTTATACACATAACTTATGAACAATACTAACAATTTAGAAAATCTAGTAGCAAATGATCTTTATAACATTAAGTCAGTAGCAATTAGTTTAGAAACAACAACATGATAAATGTAACTGTACCAAAAACACAATAAATTATATAAATTGCTGTAATAGTAACGCCAATGAAAGCTAGTTTATTGTAACCATTGGCCATCGATTGTAACCGTTTAGAAAAGCTTATAAGGCGTTGATTAAAATACTAACAATTTTGTTGGCCATTAGACTATAAGTGAGAAATCGATGATTGTACCTTTAGTTTGAATGTTGATACTCGAAATTCATTGTTTGAAAACCGAAACAACTCAGGATAGCTGATAAATATCATTTGATGTTCTACTCTTTGTTTGCCCCTTCAATTGTTTGCTTGCCTACTTGCCCCTACATGGAACGTCTAAACCTTGATAAATCCCTTAGAGCTGATGCTCTATGGGGTTTTCAACTTGAGATGACATAGTGTAATATCTATAATTTTGTGAAAATGAGGCTTTAAATATATAATGACCTCAAAAAATAAGGTAAAAGTTTACTCAAATACAATTTAAATAATTAAAAAATAATAATTTATAAATTATATGATTGGATAAAGATGGTTTTTATGATTTTTAATTATAAATATAGTTTTATTTAATCCCTCTCCTAATACCATATGTACTATGTATAACATGATAATTATTAAATAATTGTATCTATTTATGAATATAAATGTTGGTTTGTAAATGCAAAGTGTTTTAAACATGATAAAATGTTAATAAAATAATTTTCCTATGGATGTTTGGGTATAGTAAATTGAAGGAGTGAGCATTTCAAATTATCAATTATAAAATAATTATTATTATATATAAACATGATAAAGAGTTAATAATAGTATAGTTTACTCTCATCCTCAACTTCAGTTTGTGATGATAATCATAAAATTAAAAATGGATTCGTCTAATGATTTTCACTATGAACATAAACCCCACAACACCCATTAGCGTAGCTTTATGGGATTACAATCTATCATCTCCCCGTCTGGCGTTCTTTGCCGCCTATAGGAGCCCCACGTGAGTGTTCTAAGCACCTTAGGTTCATAACCTATCGTTTTCACTTTCGCTCTTCGTTTATTAATAAAAAAGGCTACATTAATTCTGTAACTATTTATGCAAGGTACACTATAAAAACCTATAAAATTTAATATTATTTCTTTGTTAACATATATAAGAAAAAAAAAGGCAAAACACTTTATTTTAATACTTTAAATTCTTTGTTAAACGGGAGGGAAAAACAAAGACGGTTCAAAGATCAAACTAGGGATGCATTGAATATTGTTAACAGTCACGCGTATCATGGCAATGCATTATTGTAGCATGTGACGAAAATATATAATTCCTTTTAAATAATGATGGGAATATAATTTATTTTATAAGTAATGATTTATTATAATTAATCATAATAGTTGTTAGTGTTAAATTCAGCAAATAAAATATGTAATTGTGAACGTAGCGTGTACACGCTGATAATAGTAGGAGTGAAAATAAGGTTCGTATTCTCAGTGATACGTGTTAATTATTTTAATATCAAAGACGTTTTAGCACAGTTACTTTGATTGGTTATGATTATGGTTATAGTTTTAGAAACTAAAACTAAAAGCAATTTATAAAAAGTAAAAATTTTCCAACAAGCTAGTACGGTCGTGTCAAAACTGTAAAGCAAATTTCAAGTGATCGTGTTAAGGTTCTGCAAAAAAAAAATGAAGTTTGATATTTGTTTGTGATTTATAATTATAAAAAAGGTTTACTAAGAACATTAATTAAATTATGAAGTAGATTCAAATATGAAAACTAATTCCGATCATTAACGATTACGGTGCAATGACCTTTTATTGATCAATGATTCGTATCGATACTAGACATAACGCCGTTCGGACATCCACTCTATCTAATGTTTAATCAAACGCAGTTCGTTGATTATAACCAACCCGCTACTCTAAGCTCACGCCATTCGGATCTTATCGAGCGGATTGCAACGATATAATTATCAATTATAACTAAACATACACATCGTTCGGTATATTGAACTAGATTGTATGATTATATAGCGAGAATGAATTTATAAACAACAAAAATTCTCATATCCTTCCTTTTAGGCTTTTTAGTTTCTTTTCTTTTAAATAAATTTGATGATAATCATTCCCAACAAAAATTTCTAAATTTTAAAAATCTTTCTACACTCTTTAAAATTCAGGATTTTGACTTTTTCAATATTACATTGGACCTACAAAACCAACTGAAATACACCAAAGTAGATTTCATCCCATCAAAACAAGTATTATATAAAATAAATAAAAAATACATACAAAAAATACAAAATATATGTCAAAATATACTCAAAAATTGCGATAATTAACTTCTAAAAATGAAATTCAACTTTACATCTTCAACAAAAAATAGTCAAACTCTCCGTATTCAATATATAAAAAAAGAGTTTGTACCAGTAAATTTTTAATCCACCTAAAACTCCTTAAATAGAACCTAAAATGTCACACTAATGTTTTTCAGTTTGATGTGTAGTGGTGAAATCCAAACTTAATTATCACCTGGTTTTCGTAATGATAGGTCAAATTTACGTTTTTAATTGAAAATTTTAGATTTTATGAAATAACCAAATACAATAACAAAGAAAACGAAAAAACTAGTCACTGCCTACTTGATATAAGCGCATTTAAAGAATTAAAACTTAAATCCAGCCGAACTTAAATAATCTCTAGTCCAAGTCTAATTTGAAGCCCATTTAATAAACGAACTTCAGTCCCAGCTTCACATACGAAGCATGATTAGATCTTGATGCTAGATGAACCTACTATTTATATGAATGTAACTTTATTATTATTATTATTATTATTATTATTATTGTTATTATTATTATTATTATTATTATTGTCATTATTATTATTATTGTTATTATTATTATTATTATTATTATTATTATTATTATTGTTATTGTTATTGTTATTGTTATTGTTATTGTTGTTATTGTTTTTGTTATTGTTATTATTATTATAATTATTGTTATTATTATTCTTATTGTTATTGTTATTTTTATTGTTATTGTTATTCTTATCGTTATTATTATTATTATCGTTATTATTATTATTATCATTATTATTATTATCGTTATTATTATTATAGAGAAACTTCACAAAATAGTAACCAGATTTTATTAGTGTTACAATCAGGTTATTTATTTTTATAACTATTTTAATTAGGTTATTTAACTTTGGTTTGGTATTCTAATCTTATGTAATTAACCTGATTAACAAGTCATTATTTTTTTATATTTAAAATTAATAAAACAAATCAAAAAAATAAATTTAAAATGCAAAAAAAATACTAAAAAACTCTAATGGCCGTCATCTCTCCATCTCCCTCTTCCTGCACCATCGACCACTCTTGTCCTCCAATTCTTCACCTTCGAACACCATCACCGTCGTCTCCCTACCATCGTCGCTCCATTTGCGACCTGCGCCCACCATTGCCGTCCCATCTGTGACATGCAACCCACCCAGAACCGCCTTGTCACCTTCGACCTGAGACTTGCTACCCACCATCTCCGCCATCTGTGAACAGAGAGACCCACCCAAAACCACCCCGTTACCTTCGACTGTGGTGACCTGCAACCCACCATCTCCGCCCCATCTATACTTTTTCTGAAGTTATGGCAAGTATTGATGCAATGAATGATGTAAATAAACAGCTTTTAATGGTGAATGATAAACAAGATGTTTCTTGTACTTGCTATTCAAGTAAATACATAGAATTGAAACTTTAAAATAAATTTTAGTAATATAATTGGAACAAAAAAACTTATAAGTGACCTAATTAAGACAATTTTAAAACTTAATTACTATTTTATAAAGTCGACCCTATTATTATTAGTAACCCAGAATACGTAATTATATTTTATATATAATTAATTACTTAAAATATCATAAAAATGAAAGAAATGTTGTAATACCAACCCTATCCTTTCTAAACCTTCCATATGGCCACCTTATGTTGAAATAACATGACCTAGCAACCAACCACCAAGTTTATGAAACATAATTGAATATACCACCAATTATATTATCCATAAGTATTGTTGAGCCAACATCACTAAAAACGCGTCAAATAATACTAATTTGATAATTATTATTGTTTTAAAAACTCTAATGATGTTTTAATTTTTATAGTTGAATAATAAATTGGTTAATAGTACAAATTAAAAATCTTTTAAAAAACAATTAGGATGGTACAAACTTTATTTGTTTTAATGTTAACCATTATTAAATGCAACCACATATATTTATTTACTACTATATAATACATAACATTGGGATAGAGTTGTTATTCCAACAATAAATTAAGACGTCATACAAACAATCTATGCGTAAAGTCCTTCTCTCCTGACGTTTTCTTACAAATTTGCCCTCTTCAATAGAATCTTTCAGTGTTTCAATATACATTCAACATATTTAATCATTAGATCCTTCTTCACTCTCCTCCATTACCCTCCATTCAATCATCCAATGGAAAGCAACTGTAGCAGTTGAGTATATTGCCGTTTAATGGCCGGGTGGGATAAAATATTATACAATTGAAAATTTTTGTTTGTAGTTCTAAATTGTAATTGGTCGTAAAGTTAGAGAACATTTTTTTTTTGTTCTAGCGTGACCTATGGGGTTACTTGTATATTTTGCAAGTTAGATTTTTTCTTTTTAATATTATTTAAAAATTTAGAATTACTATTACTTATATTTTATTTTCCTTTTATAGGTTTTAAAATATATTATTTTCTTAAATTTTAAATATACGATTATGACATGCTTAATTTATGTTTCGACATAAGTTTCACTCAAAATGAGGACATGTTGAATATAATATATTTTACTTTTGTTTATTTTTGAATTCACTTTCGTATGCATTGTTGTGATATATTTATTTTTATCTTAGTCTCGATATAAATTTTACTTGAGATCAACTGAGTCAGATATAATATGTTTTTAACTTTTTTTTGCAGAACATGCCATGGCGACGAGATTATTATACATGCCGTTTGAACAAAATTAAGGGTTATATATATTTCTTTAGTTTTCAAGAACAACTTTTCGAATATACCTTTTGCGTCGTACGTATTTGTACCTACGTTTCAACATAAATTTTATTAAAAATAGAGCCGCTGCACCGCACGGGCAAAAACCACTAGTATTATTATAAAGAAAACTAGTAAAAAAATTCATAATTTATACTACCTAATAAAAGAAGTTTTTAAACGGACACGTGTCAACTTCTCGTGAATCCTAAAGTTTTGTTTTCCGTCTTTCTTTCCCATTAATTGAAATTAATTTTAGATAAATAAACAAAATAAATAAATATCCAAAATATAAATCTTCTTATTTTAAGAAAGCATTAAAACATACTAAATTATAATATTCCTATTGTATTTTATTTTAAAATATAATTTTATAATTTTTTATTTTATTATTTGTTATTTATATTTTTTAAATTTTCATTATTTATTATTTTGTTAATTCCTAATGACATGTAACATACAAAATATTAATAAAGCCTAATGTTTTTAATATGTTGAATTTTCTACCCATGTAATACATGGGTTTCTAACCTAATACTCTATGTTTAACAAGTTTTTATATTTTTTCATGTTGATACAGTTTTCTAAACCATGTTTATCTTATTCAAACATCTAATGGTTAAGATATTTACATTTTAAAAACTCTATTTTATATATATTTACGTAACAGTTAATGAACACAGTTTTTTAAAACTAAAAAGTTTGAGATACTAATTCTGTTTGGTATGAAAGTATATATGTTTTTTTTTTTTTTTATGACTTAGCTATAGTTTTATAAGTTTTAACACTTTTTATATATCTTGAAGTTTATCAAGCAAAATTGTAAGTAAAACAAAAGAAATTCAAATAGTTTACAACTATTATTTTTTTAGACACATACGATGCATTAGCTTTATTGTTTTCTTTCCAAGTCAAAATCAGGGAGCATTTTATAGGCGCATCCACGAGTAGACCAACAATTTTCAAAGTTATTTTCAGCAAGATTAACGGCAATAGATTTATTTATAAATAACTAAAATCCAAAGTAGAAAGTGTTTGAGTATGTGTGTGTATAATAAACTATGTTAAAAATATATTTGCTTTAGAAATATTAAACCATAAAAGACCAATATACTTTTTATTTTTTTAATAAAAAGTCCATCAATCTGTAGATAATACATATAAAATACTAAACCAATATTTGTGCATCAAATCTCTAAATTTATGCAAAATAAACATGTTTATGATTTTTTTTCTAAAAACAATGACTTGTCTAATTTTTAAATCTCTCAAATTTAATAAAATGACACTCAACATTTTATTCTAAGAAAATTATGCCATATTATTTTAACCAATTTAAAAGTTAACAATTCATTACTAAAAAACCAAATTCAAAAGCATGTGCATTGTCAACAACTTTAGAGACCTAACTATAAAAAAAAACTAGTTTAGTGATTTCTCGCATGTCTTTTTTACATCTTTGAGAAACTTTAGTATATCAAAACTTGGTAGTAATTTTTTTTTATATAAAAAAAGAGAATATTACTCTTTTTTGTGACACTAAACATTTTAAAAATCACCTATTCAAGTATTCATTAAAATATAAGAGGTCTTGAATCAGAATTTTCTCACCTAAAATAAAATTTTTAATGATAGTTTTAAATTTTATGCTCGTATAATAAAAATAATCATGTGATTTTGTAAACGTTAAAAAAAAGTTTATTCAAGCATTCTAAAAAGCAGTCGTAAACATAGAGAGGGGAGAGGGAGTCTCACATGGTCAAACCTTGCAAGAAAGAAGATCTCTGCAACATCTTCTAGGCTGCCCGCGTGCTTCACCTTCTCTCTCTCTACAACAACACATTTCAATTCTTCTTCTTCTTCTTCTTCATCAATTTCTCCGTGCTTATTTTCATCACCTTCTTGCAGATTTCAGGTGAATACTCTCTCTTCTATCTTTCATTTGTCTTGTTACTGCTGTTTGCTTGTTGTTTGGATCAGAACCTTGAGAGTTTGATTGATGTTTGAGGAACGTAAGATCAGTAGATTACGATGAGTAGGTTTCGGAGCCTCGAGCTACCAGGAACCGATTCTGTTTCTGTTTAGAGATCTCGTGTGGTTATTTGAATGCTTATGGATTGTTTATAGTACATTGTACGAACTTTTGATGTGTAGATGAGTGGAATGTTTGTAGATGCTTTCGGTTGATTTTTGCACGATGAGGAGCAGGAGAATGATGGAAGGTGGAGGTTTGATTGAGATCTGAGGTTTAGGAAGCGATTGTGCCCTAATTTTGTTTTTTGAGTGTTGTTTTGTGGATCGCCTATGGTCATTGAGCTGAATGTTGGACGCGAGGTTCTTCAGTAAACTGCATCTGCTAGCCTGTGATTTAAGAACTGAAAGAAGAAACAGAATCATGTAGATTCAACCGTCTCCTCCCTGTCTATCTCTTACATTTGAATAGGATAGCTCATAAGATGTACATACTGTTTAGGAAGTTGTGCAATATGTAGTTAGTTGCCTCACAAGACTTAGTTGTAGACTTGTAGCATTACATGAATGAAATGACATAGGTAAAATCCTAATGATTTTGAAATCATCAGCTTAAATATGCGATCATGATCATGAAGCCAAAAAAAGTTCTTGTTGTATGTGTAACTGATGAGATTAAGTTTTTGGTTTTCTGTTTCCTTCCAAGTTTAAATTATTTGTTCCATATGCAAAACTAATATGGGCCGTCCTAATGTCCTTGCAGTATACATCTCTCTTATTCTAGTTGGATTATGCATTATGTGCATCTAGGGTGCAATATGTCCATGTTATAGTACTTATGATTGATTTATTTTCTTGTTTATTAAACATCCCTACAAATCTGGATAGTAGTTGTGATTTAATACTTCAAATGTACACATTTAGTGCTAGCAGTTTTCCTTGTTTATCAACTGCAGGTCGTAGTGATATTGAGAACATCTCTGATCTCTATTTTCATTTTTGTGGTTTGTAAAGTATATTAAATAAAGTATTTAGAAAGCGTATTAAGTTGTTTTGGAATCTGCTGCAACTTGGCAAATGATTATCCTATGATTTGTCATTCATGACCCATAGGGATACTTTGTACATTTTCTGTAATGAAGTCATTGTACATTCTTGATTTTCATTTTGAGGTAACTTCTGTTCTGTTATCTTACGAATCATCAAGATATGTTAATTTTCATGTGACAATTTGCCATCCCATCTTCCCAATAGTTAAATGACTTAAACACTACAATAAGATGTGCACTTATACTTGACCAATGAGATGGTGCAGTTAATTGAAAAGTATGAGTTTGAACCAATGAGGATGCACTAGAATGACAATTTTATCTTCATGCAGATGCTCATAAGTTGAGTGGTGTCTAAGTGAAATAAATATAATATCTTGACTTGATTTGACTCAAAATGGCCTCTGGTGGAGTAGCTCCTGCAGCAACTGGAGAAGTTATTGGCAAACTACCAAAGGAAATCAGTGACATGAAAATTAGAGATGACAAGGTGGAAAAGGTTGTTCTTTATTGAGTTGACTAGTTTTTTTGAAGCTATCATATGCCATTCAGATGGATCTGTACTGCTATTCTCACATGATTTATATTCTGTTTTAGGATATGGAGGCAACAATGGTGGATGGAAATGGCACTGAAACTGGACACATAATTGTTACTACAATTGGAGGTAGAAATGGTCAACCAAAGCAGGTATCTTTCAATCTCTTTTCCAGCACATGGAAGCTTGCCTAGATATGCTTTGCTTTCATCATATATATATTGTAAGATTGCTTGATTTATTGAACCTCATTTTTATGATCTGACAAATGATAGAGAAGTAGCAGTTTATAGTTTTTTTTAAAATTTAAAATGACACGTATCTGCAGTCAGTGTTTATTTCTGTTCTGGATTCTCGAAGTGGTAT
This sequence comes from Flaveria robusta, assembly GCA_025506415.1. Taxonomy (NCBI): domain Eukaryota; kingdom Viridiplantae; phylum Streptophyta; class Magnoliopsida; order Asterales; family Asteraceae; genus Flaveria; species Flaveria robusta. Next base: position 15,269,548 of record CM046469.1, on the reverse strand, counting down.
CAGTGAGTGATATCGAAAGTTTTCCGGGAATTATGTTTAAATTATAATTAACAAGTTAAGGCACACGAGGAGGGTACTCTTATGATGCCTATTTTGTCTAACAAAGAAAGTTGACTGAAATTAAAATCTATAATTTTAGTCCTACATGTGATATTCATTTAGTGATGCAGTATTGTAAAAGGTTTATGTATCTTAACTTTATCTTTTGTAATTGGTACTTCAGACAATAAGCTATATGGCTGAGCGTGTTGTTGGCCAGGGTTCTTTTGGAATTGTATTTCAGGTAAGACATTAGACATATGTTCCTTTAAAAAAAGCCAATGTTACACTCCATAAATCTAATTATTTTCTTCACTTTTGCAGGCAAAGTGCTTAGAAACTGGAGAAGCTGTTGCAATTAAAAAAGTTTTGCAGGATAAACGATATAAGAACCGTGAATTACAAACAATGCGGCTTCTTGATCATCCCAACATTGTTTCACTCAAACACTGCTTCTTTTCAACCACAGACAAGGATGAGCTTTATCTCAATTTGGTTCTTGAATATGTGCCAGAAACTGCTTATCGTGTAACAAGACACTACAGCAAGGCAAACCAGAGGATGCCTATGATATATGTCAAACTATACACATATCAGGTTTGTTATTTGCATGCATACGTCTGGTATTGATTCCATTTTATATTTATGAATGTGGCTCATGTATTTTTCTTGCATGTGCATCCCTCAAATGTTAAAACCTTTTCCGTATATACCAGTGTATATACTTAATGTTTGTAACAGAGGTCGCAAAATGGGTGGGTCGAACTATTAAGCAGGTTGGTTAACGAGTCAAACATTGTCTTTTTTGGTTCTGGCAGAAATGGATAAGATCCAGTTGACCCAAAACTTTTGTTCTAGTATTTGAACTTTGATTATTTTCTTGTAGTTTTTCATTAGTGGCAAAATAGGCAGGTAAGAACGTCAAGAGTAACATGTCAAAATGGGTCACCTTTTGGGTCGGTTAGAGAGGGGTTAGATCGGGTTTACTGGAAACACTTGTGTTCTTATTTTTTGACTCTCAATAAATGGTTAGTGTGTAAATACATTTTGCAAAAAGAATACATTTTGCAAAACTTTTGACTCATTTCCTTTTTATCTATTTCTATGATCTACTTGTTTGTCTCGTTCGAGATAAGACAAAACCTAAGTCAGCCCATTCATAAGTAAACGAACTTTTAGGTATCACATGTACACTTTGAGTCTGATCATGAGTAAAAGTTGACTTTAAATGTATCTTGTTGAAATAGATCTTCAAACTAATGTCGTATATACACTTGAGTGTTTCAGATATTTAGAGCACTGGCTTATATTCATGCAATAGGTGTTTGCCACCGAGACATTAAGCCACAAAACCTTCTGGTGCGCCTTTCTTCTTTCCTAACACCAAGTTCCCATTTTTATTTACTATTATTTTTTTATTTCTACAGAATGGCCAAATTCCCATACTAAGTTTTCCTGTTTCCAGGTCAATCCTCATACTCACCAGCTCAAATTCTGCGACTTTGGAAGTGCAAAAGTTCTGGTAATTTTTTGTTTAATCATATATAGATTTCAACACACGCACGCTATCCATCTTGCTTGTTAAGTTCTGACATATATTTCTTTTATCGTCTAGCTTTGCTTTCAGTTGATATGGTTTTCTATGTGTAACAGGTCAAAGGGGAGCCAAATATATCCTACATCTGTTCTAGATATTACCGCGCACCTGAACTAATATTTGGTGCAACTGAATACACAACTGCAATTGATATATGGTCAGTTGGTTGTGTCCTAGCAGAATTTCTTCTTGGGCAGGTTCTTTTCAACCCCATCTCTTAGGGTCTATTTGGTTGGCTGAAAAAAATGATAAATCGATGGATTGAACTAGGCAATGGTGATCGGCATGGTATTGGAATGGATCATTGTATTCCATTATCATGTTTGGTTGGCGTGTAGGGAAAAAATTAGTTTCAGGATGGTTTTTATATACTAATATATAGACAAAGTATAATTTTGTCTCTAGTTTAACGTTATTTAATAGAATTTATTAATCTTTTTTATAAACAAAAGTACAAACAAAGCATAATAGAGCTTATTTAAAGTTAACACTACTAATGTAAAAGAAAACGGTATATTTTATTACTTCTAGTTAATTACGGAAATAAAGAAGTAATTTAGTAAAAAAAAATGAAATTGAAAAAGATTATTAGTGAAAGTAAAACCAAGTTACATTTTTCATTCCATTCCATGAGGGAATGAGAAGAAAAGCATCCCCTGCTAAAGGAATGAAAATCAGCTAAAGGGAAGAAATCATATTCCTTCATGAATGCCCCTTTCCATTCCATCAGACAAAACAAACAGCTTTTCTATATTCCAGTATTATCTCTGATTTCACCATACCAAATACCACATATTGAGCTAATACATGCTTTATACACTTTGTGGGTTTTTATTTTTTTAAAATTTTTCTTTGCACCATTCTGCATTCTTAGCCTATTTTCCCAGGTGAGAGTGGAGTTGATCAACTTGTAGAAATCATCAAGGCAAGTTCTTTGACTCGTTAACTTACAAAAAGCCTGATACGTTTAACATCTCTATTATTTTTCAAATTGATTTTTGTGCTGTTTATATGTTTATTTTAGGTCCTTGGTACTCCAACTCGTGAAGAAATCAAGTGTATGAATCCAAACTACACGGAGTTCAAATTCCCACAAATCAAAGCACATCCATGGCACAAAGTGAGGACCCTTATTTTCATTTCTTCTGCTATATTGTCATAAATATTTTTTATGTAAATGAAAGTTTTAGGGCTTTAAACAAACCAAACATTTTGTGAGCTGCTCGGCTAGGAATTCGTTTATTTATTACACGAACTGACATGAACAAGATTTTACATTCTTTCATGTATGTTCATACAAATGTTATATGCATATCAAATATTTTTAATGATATCTTATACCTAAACGTTATAAATGTATAAGAAAATGAACATTATTGTGGCTTCAATATCATTTCAATTGATGTTTATTAAAATATTTTTCTTATTTTTCCATGCATGTTTGTTCATTAATCTATCAAATCAACTAACACGAATAATTATATTTCTTAATGAACAAGCACAAACAAGAATATTCATTCACTTAAGTGTTTGTGTTAGTTCTTTTGTTCCGATAGACAAACAAACATGAACAAGAAAATCTGTTCGTAAGTGTTCGTGTTTGTTTGTTTGGCCCCCTTTCCCTTACAATTTTTTAAATCTCCAAACATATGTCTTCTACATAGATTTTTCACAAGCGGATGCCTCCGGAAGCTGTAGATCTTGTTTCGAGACTCTTACAATATTCTCCTAACCTTCGGTGCACAGCTGTAAGTACATCCTACCCTTTCTAACTTCCATAACTGAAAAATAGAGTAATTTGCTGTCTTTTAAGACCAAACATGAATCTGACTCATTTTTTCTATTCCTATATTTCAACAGTTGGAGGCCTGCATTCATCCCTTCTTTGACGAGCTTCGTGATCCCAACACCCGTCTTCCAAACGGCCGCCCACTGCCGCCCCTCTTCAACTTTAAGTCTCAAGGTTAAACCAAAACTTTTTTCCAACATATTTGTTGGTTTTTAGTTACCATTACACACTCGTGATTTTAATGAAAGCTATACACATGCAGAATTGAAAGGCGCATCTGCTGAACTACTGGCTAAGTTGATACCAGAGCATGCTCGGAAGCAATGTCCCTCCCTCGGCCTTTAGGTTGTAACACTGTTGTTTATGTCTGTTGTTGTGGTGACTTGTTTAGATCTGAAGTATTTGGGGCATCTTCTTAGAAACTTAACTGGTTTGACTCTTGCTGATTGTTTGAAACTTGTTGGGTTGACTTCTACAGGCACTTTGCACCAACATATCTGGTGGTGCAAAGTAAGATATGTATGCCTGTAGCCTTTATATGTATTATTGTCTAATATGTGTAACAAGAAGCAGCTATGGTGATTTTGATTTTAAGAATGGAACATTTCATAATACTAGTTGTAAGCTCCCTGATGTGGGAAGATTGGTGGCTCTGGTCGGGCCAAGCTGGCAAGACGGCTGCCCTGGTGGTTTCGGTTAGGAGCCATATATATTTTCTAATCATTTTTTTGTAAACTTCACACCTGCCTATCTAATCATACTCCCAAATCTACATCATTGTGAAGCATGGGACTGTCATGGGAATGGACACCATTATGTGTACAAAGATAATATTGGATACAAATCATTTCGTATAATGAGTCATATTTAGCATGTGTCGAGACTAGGATTGGTTGATCAAAAGTTATTTATTTTACATTATGTTATGTTCATTACTCGTTTACTTAGGAGGGTCAATACAAAGATATGTATAACTATTAACTAATATAACCAACTAATGGTAGTTAAGTAGTTGGTTATTAGCCTACTTGTGTACTTAATCTTGTATTGTCGCCATAGTGAAAATTATGAAGATATTGATAACGCCTATGTTCTGTTTCAAATTCTTCTTTTTATTCGAGAACTCGTTTGGTGCTGTAATAGAGGTAGCGGAGGCCTTCCGTTCACATCAGAAGCGGGTTATGATGTAGCAATGACATTTAATGAGTTTAATGAGTGGGATAGAATAATGATAGATTAAGGAACACTTTGAGTCGATTTGTAGATTAAATCAAGTGGTAATCAACGATGACGAATAACCAAGAACTCAAGAAAACAAGGATCCAATCGATCGAGAAAATCCTCAAAGTGTTTGAAAAGACTCTGTTGAAGTTGGAAATGTGTAACATCTGAATTTTAAGGGTAGTTAAAATTTAAAAAGTTAAATGTGTGAAAATATGTTATGTTTGGCATGGTGTCCTGGCCAATTTTTTTTGTGTGTATGTGCGCGAGTTAATTATAATTATAATTATCTAAATTGCGTGTTAGATAATTAATAAACTTGAGGTCTCGCAGTGTCGTCCCGTTTTTTCGGTTTTCCCCAGGTGACAAATTAGTTTTTTTTTTTTTTTTTTGTTTTCCTAGATTTTCCTTGTTATATAGGGGGGGTCTCATTTACCCTTGTTTTTCCTCACCTTTTTTCATGTGTGATGTGTGTGTGGGGTACGATATCACTGCCAACAGTGTGAGTGATTGGTGATATCTGGTAAAAATACCAAGTCAGGATTTATTTTGCTCACCGGGTTCGGAGGGCGGGAGGGGTTGGGTGGAAGAGGGGTGTTCCCCAGGTCAGGTTTGCCTCACCCTCGGTAAGTACCCTCTAATTAATTGAAGTGCATGTGGCTAATTCAAATTTAAGTTTCAAGAGAGATTTTGACTCTACAAACTCTCTGTAATAATCCTCTTATCAAATTAATATCATTTGTCCCCACTCACTATGTGTTTCTACCTACCATAGAGAGAGGAAGAGAGGAAGGATCAATAAGGTGGTGGTGTAGCTGGTGTAGTGTGGTGGTGCTTTTGGTGGTTCAGTAGTATAGCAAGGAGGGGTGGTGGCTGTTGAGGGTGGCCGACAGTTGTGAACAGTTACATGCCAAGAAAATTTTTTCATTGGGAAAAGAAATTTTAAGGGTGAATTGTTAAATGCTAATTTTTTTTGGTGTGGCTTGGGACAAGGCGGTCACATAAGCGGTTGGGGTCGGAATCGAGCCACATAAAACAAGACAAACCAAACTTGATATCAAATATATAATAAAATTTTGTTAATCGTCACTAGAAATGCATAATAAATAGGCAGTATAGCTACAATTGCTCTCTACTAGTTTTTTTTTTTCTTAAAACATTGTAAACAACTGTTTTTTAGTATACCAAATACGATTTCTGCTCAAATTCTTATCACCAATCTGAATACATCATCTAGCGAAGATATTCTAAAGTAGACTAAAATATTAAAAAGATTCACTCATAGAATATTCAATCAATAAGATTCAAACTAGCATTCATATAATTAAGAAAATAATCATATAATAAAGTAAAAACTAAAAAAAAGTTTAGAAGAAATATCTCAATTGAGAATTTTAGGTTATTTAGAATTGCATTTAAGAGGCGAAGTGTGTAACTATGGACAAAAAGATGACCAAAGATAGGCACTCTAACAACAAGAATTACGATGAAACCAGTCAGTTGGGGACTTAGGATGGCAGTGCAGGACAAACTGTTTAAAATCAGATCTATGATCGAACTAATTGTCAATTTAATTGCTGCTAATATCTAATTTTGGAAATTGTAATTGTAATTTTTATTAATTATTAGGTTAATTATTTAATATTTGGACTAATGAAGTAATGAACTTAACTTTATTCAAAATATTTATTTGGTATCTGGGTAATTAAGTTTATAAAAACTAAATGACTAATGGGTTTAATTGTATAAATAGTTATTAGGTTTATAAAAAGTTTAAAATATGTGTTAACTAGTTTATATCACGTGTAATACACGAATTTAATTAATAAAATATTAAATAGTTTATAATAAAAATTATAAAACGATATTTTCAGATAAAATATGCTTAAGTTACTTATAAATAAGTACTTCAAGTAAAACAACAATAATGTTATTTTAAACTCTCGTTTTATGAGATTGTTTTTTTTTTACATTTTGTTTTTCAAATATAATTTTACTTTTTAATCACCCTTAATATAAAAAAAAGTGGTTTTAAAAAAGTTAGAATTTCTAGGAAAGTTTTTTGTTTAAGAAAATTTCTGTATCTTATATTTTTAAAGTTTGTTTATTTTTTATATAAAAATCTAGTTTATAATTTTTATAATATCTTTTAATTTGAAAATGTTTTAAATAATATAATTACTATTTATTATTATCATCTATTAAGAGACAGAAGCGGGAAAATCAATATGAAAAAACATAATATTTAAACACGTGGCGCCTTAAAACCTTCTTTTATTATAATAGATAGATTCTATTATAGTAAGGTTATATTGATAAAATTTTAAAAACTTAAATCCATTTTCGTGCCATCGGTGTCAAAATTTTTAAGGAACGATATAAAAATTTCATAAGGGTCTGTCAGAACCATTCATGTATATATAAAAGATCGTAAATAAAATTTACTAGATGCGACCCCATACACTAGGTAGGTCCGTCTTTACGTCCAATGTAACCTTGAACCCGCGATAAGCTTGTAATCAAGTCACAGATGGCGATCGGACAATCTTTGTCTCACATTTAAAACATTTAATTAATGGAGGGGCCAATCAAACACGTTATCACCCTCGAATTCTCTGGATGAATCATTATGAGCCCGTCATTGTCGGAAAAGAAGATGAAAAAACAATCTTTTCTTTCTATTTCTTGCACTTAATTAACAAAATCCCTTCCTTTTATGATTGATTCTTCAACAACAACAACTGCCCACCACCTGTTTGTTGTAATTCCTCTGTAAGTTTTTACTACTTCCACTTCATGATTCCATTTGGGTTTTTGTTTCTTGAAAATATTAATCAATCTTGCTGTTATCATTCATCATTTGTTATTGATCATTGATGATCATTGATCATTTGTTGATTGATGTTTTGTGGGTTAGTGTAGAGGCAGTTGAAGTAGTGGATTGTTAGTTCAATTAGTTTGTTGATAATTTGCAGTTAAGATGTAGTTTTAGGGGAATTTAAGTGGTAAAAGATTATGTACTTTGAGTTTCAAACAATGGTAGTGGACCATTTGTGTAGCTTCAAAATTGTGATAATCACTTTTGATGGTGCTGAGTGTTTGACGAATTCTCATTATTTGGTAATCAGTTTTACTGTGGCTTTGTACTAAGTGAATTATTCATAACCAACTATTTGACCCCTAAGTAACCGAATATGAAGCAGGAGTTAATTGCCCAAAAACCAAGAGCCAATTATCACCATTTGAAGTCAATAATTAGAAAACCACTTTTTAAACACTTATAAGATTTACCAAGACTTTGGAGTCATGTTAGAGTTATCTTTAAGGTCTGCTAGTTTTGCATTTAACAATGTCCATAGGATCTTGAATGTTATATGACTAAATCTATAAAGGACCCTGGCGATATATTATTGATAATAACAAAATACAAAAGATATTACTAAATTAGCATGCTTACTCTCGAGACGTAGGTTTGTAGGTTCTCGCCAGTGATAGTTAACATAATCTGCATCACTAATCAAATCGGGCATACTGTTCTTTACTAATATACTAGATAAAGGTAATTAGTTGTTGTAATAATATTAGTTGCTACATCTCCCTAATATTGTACAGCCATATAAACAATAGGTAACTCCCTTAAGTACTACATGCTATTAATTATGGAAATACTGAAGTTAACTTTTTAGCTAATTAACATTGAATTCTGAGACTAACAGTATATTCATATACTTTTGCTAGGATGGAGCATACTTCGACTAGTGATACCACTAGTTTGACTTACTGGTTGACTTGGAAGTTCTTGCTCTGCATGATATGGGTCTTTGCTCCCATTTTTATAGCATCATATTTGATTTGGAAATATGAAGGTTTTAAAAATATAAAAACTTATAAAGATGTGACTCAGCAAGAAAGGGCTTGGTTGCTCTATGATTATCAAGCATGGATGCCTTCCATAAAGAGAATACATCCTATTTGGTTACTGGCTTTCCGAATCATTTCTTTTTGTTTGATTCTAGCAGCTGGTGTTACTGATGTTACCACTCATGGAACGGAATTATTTTTTTATTATACTCAGTAAGCTCTTTTTCCATCTTTATTGATACTAGAGGTGGCAATTTCGACCCAATTATTCGTAAACAGGTCGATTTGGGTTGTGTTTTATTTAAAATGGGTCGAATCGAAAGGTTTAGCTGTAAAAGAGAGAGGGTGAACCGTTTTATGCAAAGAACAGATATTATTGTCAAATTGTGGTTTTTGATATCATATTTAGTGTATTAATCAAGTAATTAATTTCTTTGAAGAATGAAGAAAAAGAATTTACGGGTCAACTCAGTCCGACCCTCTATGTTTTAACATATATTAAGAAATACATGTTTTGACCCATTACCCAATTTGCTTTGCCAACCCATCTTGCAGTCTCTACCTGATTACTAGTGCAATGAAGTTGCAACTTGTGTATTAGCATTATATGTTGTCGGCATCATGTGCAGGTTGCTTATTTATCAAACAAATATTGCAGGATCATAGTTCCCCACCTATAAGTAATAATTGTTGTGTTAACCATGAGTGCTTGATTTTTTGTATAGGTGGACTTTATCTTTGGTTACTTTCTATTTTGCGGTATGTGCCTTTTTGTACCCAATTCATCATCTTCATATGCATTGACTGCAACAACAGCAACCTATCCAGCAAAAATCCCGCTCATGCAGTAGGGTGTTTTTTGTATTTCTTTTTTTTTTTTTCTTTTTTTTTTTTTTTTTTGTGGGGGTGGGGGAGGGGATGAAGGCACACCTTATCCAGTGAAAATCCCATTTATATGCATTGAGAGGTGGAAAAATATCCAAGTCGGGTGGCTTGGTTAATGGGCGAAATGGGTAACTTTTTTAAGTGCATGTCCAAATAGCTCAGGTCGGGTGGATCCATACACGTTTTTGAATTTCTATTAAGTATCCAAAAGAATATAGCATTACAAAATCAAACCTATTTAAGAAAGCCCTTTAGGAGGCGGATAACTTTCAACTGTTTGGCATGTTTCTTCTAGTTAAATCCTTTAGCTTAACCATTTGCCTCGTGTAATATAAAACATGCTCAAAATTACCCACTTATAAGTTAATGGCTCGAAATTGCCACGTTTAGCATTGATAAATATTGCAATAGTTCATTTGATTGTTTGTGAGGCATTTGCAAAACAACAAGCATTTAGTTTGTGATTGAATTTAACAGAAATTATACGACGCTTGTTTGCAGTTTGGATCGTTGCTCTCAGCCTATGGATGTTTCAGGCAACACAAGATATGTGATTTGGGCCCAGATCAAGAATATTATTTGCCTCTCGCCAATGAGAATAATACAACGAATCAGCAGGTGAAAAATCATTTCTTGCTAACTGCTGCATTTTGGGGCTATGTGTTCCAAATTGTTTTCCAGGTATTGGATTCTAAATTATTATCAACTTTTTTCATTTTTGTATATCATGTGAAACATCTTCAGTCTTGAGCTTCTATTTCCTCTTGACATGGCCAAACATGCTTTAATTTGTTACTTAAATATCCTATATTTTTACAAATTCATTTTATGATGATTCAGTTGTTTGTTGAACACAGATGACTGCTGGGGCTGTGATGCTGACAGATTCTGTTTATTGGATTGTGATTGCTCCATTCCTTACAATCGTAGGTTATGAAATGGGTTTTGTAAGTACTCACACTCATCTTTATGACAATTTGCTCATCATTTGTCGAAATGGGTTGGGAAAGCGTTTTAGAAGTTATATGCATTAAAAATACACTTTGGAAAACTTCGTCCCCTTTGACTCATTTTCTTATAAGCCTTTGTATACGTAGTGTTTGACCTATTAGAGATAAAACATGGTCTGAAATCTGAATGGACTCGTGCATTCATAAATAAATGGGTCGAAATTGTCACCTTTTAACATATTTCTCTTTTTCTCTTGTATACCAGTTGACAGTTGTTGTACATTCTCTTAATCTGGTTTTGCTCCTTGGGGACACAGCCTTAAATAGCTTGGTAACTTTCCTTATTGTGTGTTGAATTATTTTTTAATTAATAATGTGTTTAGTTCTGTAAACTTTAAAATGTTTGGAAACCATCTTTCAGTGCTTTCCTTGGTTCCGAATTTCATACTTTCTTTTGTGGACTGCATCCTACGTGCTCTTTGAGTGGATTCTTCATGCCTTTGTTGCAACTTGGTATGTTTTCTTCACCTTATCTTTATTCACATTTTAAAATATGTATATGATTTTCTTTTAATATCGTCATTATATTCTAGGTGGCCATACCCGTTTCTTGACTTATCTGTCAAATACGCTCCAATATGGTATGTATTTTCAAGCATCTACGTACTAATACCATGTTTAAAGAATGTTTTAATGTTGTATGCCCCACATCTCAATTCTCTTTATATCAAACTAGGTTAGATAAATCTAACTTCTTAAAATATTAGTTTTTATGAAATTTTTTAATGTTAGATATTATCAACCACTAGTAAAATAAGAAATAATAAAAATTTAAGAAATTTTAAATGTCAAATAATGAAGATTAAGAATTATAAAATTATATTTTAAAATATGATATAATTGAAACCTTATAATATAGTAAATCCCAACAAAATATTAGCATAAGATTTACATTTTACATATATAGTTGTTTAGTTTATTTACTTAAAACTCTTATTATTTAATATCTCAAAGAGACATACCAGTAAGTAAGATAATTACTTACCAATAATTAAATCGCTTAAATGATTTTAAAATTTTTAGGTTGCTTGACTATATTGAGAAATAAAAAATTATTAATCCAAAACAAAAGAGAGAAATGCAGAAAAGGAAATAAGAAATTCATATAAGAATAGAATAATATGATTTTAGTAAGTGTTTAAAATCATTTTAATTAAAAATGTGTATATGGGTTTAGGCGGGAAAACCAACCTGAGAATGCACATAATCGCATCATGCGTCCCCCAAAACCTTAATTAATTAAAAAATAGATAGATATGGGTTTAAGTGGGAAAGCCAACCTGAGAATGTATAGAATCACGCCATGTGTCTCCAAAATCTTTGGTTTATTAGAATAGATGGATAAACGTGATTTAGTTTTTGGTAAACATTTCAAACCTATAAAATTAAACTAAAAATAGTTGATGAAGCCAAATGGGTTGAACTTGTTTTAAAGGGTGTTCAAATCATATTCAAGAGTTACCCTCTTAATTTACATGGTCAAAAGTTGGGGCCTTGGGGGATCATTATATTAGTAACAAATTTTGGTGTCTTTTCTTTATATATTAATGTTTACAAAACTTTAAAAAAATATAAACAAGACAAAGGTCATTGGGTCAAAAACCCGCCCTGCCCAGATCAATCCGACAAAATAAATCACCTAACTTCCAAGTCCCACCCCATCCGGTTTGCCATGAAGTAATGCTTTAGTTTATATAAATCAAGCTTCATATCTATAAAAGTAAATTTTAACCAAATTTTAAATTTTGGTTGTGTTTAATTTGATTTGAATCCTTTTATAGAAGACAAAAAGTGATTGACACGTCAACATGACCCATTTTGTTTCAACCCGCTTTAAAATCATCTATTTTTAACTCGAGCATGTCTTGACCTATTATTCAACTTGCCCTTGTTCTCCTCTATACATTAAGAATTTAATCTGTTTTTCTGGGTTTTAAATATGGTTTCATTACATATATCTTTAAAATGTTACGCAGGTACTTGATTGTTGCACTATTGCATATTCCATGCTACGGCTTCTTTTTGTTCCTTGTGAAACTTAAGTATTACATCTTAGCGCGATGGTTTCCTCAGTCGCATCAATCGTTGAGATGACATTGTTTTATTGACAATTCTACTGTTGTAATTCTTTGAATCATACAATAGAAAGCATTTGCTTTAATCCACATGGAGATGCAAGTTGTGTTCTTTTCTGGTCCAAATGGCTATGATACTACAAGTTCATACGTGTTCAACTCATGTGGAGTTTTCATAAGTGTAAATCCAAATAAAGTTTTGTTATATCTGCTTATAAATATTTTGGAAATGCTAGACATTTTTACAATTATAACGTTAAAATCCTTATATTTTTTAAATATATTTTTAGCATTTGTAAATGAAATAGTCCGTACGTACTATATATATACTCTTTACTCTTAAACTAGTGGTGTTCATCCACGCGCGTTGGACACCGGTCTTAAATTTAGTAAGGACCGAATTCAATGCAAATAAGAAAGTAACACATTCGTTGGCTAAACTCGTTTTAGGCTCAGAATATGCTACCCGTAGCGGCTGCAAGCAAGAAATGTTGCCACGCTAAACATCGCGCTAGCATTTTGATTTCATCACGGCCTTGATGCAACGTAAATAACTATAACAACTCTCCGAACAATTGCAACAACACAAATATAGTCTCAGATGGGCAAAGGCCTGTTATCATCGACAATTATCCCAACAGCAGCAAGGCGATACCAAACATACCCATATCAAATGAAGAAAATGCACCTTTAATCAATTACAGATGAAGCACATACAAAGCCAACATGAACGTAATCAACAAAGCATGCGCATTAAACATTACAGCAGCATAAGCCAAAGCGTAAAAACTTGAAAAGATAAATTAAGAAATACAATAACAAAGCGCGTGTTAAACTGTTTATAAGATAAGACATGATATCATCAATAATGAAGACAAGTGTGCAATAAACCAATGAGAAATATCAACCCAACGATTATTGATAAGACTAAATTTTATGGAAAAAAAACATATTGAATACAATCGGGTCTTTAAGAGCAGACGACATTTCTCAAAAGGCATTTTTTTTAAAACTTATTAAGATTTCATCTCGCAAGTGTCTGCAAAATGAGATGAAATTTAGAGCATAGTGTTGTTTGATATGAATCTATGCATAACAATATCATCATAAATTTTCAACCTGATAATAATATATTTTACACAGATAATTACTACTGAATTTGTTCTTAAAAACCTCTGAAGTAACAAATAAATGTGAATATGTTCTTCAACTAACATTTTAACAAAATCCATAAATAAATACAATACATTTAAGCCCTAATCTTCAATCTCAAGGTTAAATAAACAGGTATTGATAATATACTCTCTTGGTAACTATATCTAACAATTATGTAACATATAGAAGTCAGATAGTTGTTTGCTCACTATCATGATGGTGTAGTCTATGTTGGCATTGTGAAACTGGAGCTGTAAGTAATTAACCCACTTGTTCTGTTGTTCATCAAAATTAGAACATAACTACATAAGCATATCAACAAATCACATATCAACAGCTTTAAAAACTAAGAAATTAAATTTTAGAAACAAACCACGAATCAAACTTTTAATCTTCTCCAAGTTACAGCAAAAACCACCACCTACGCTTCATATCCAAGAATTCATCCACACAAATATTTGAAGACAAAAAGATGTCAAATACGTCAAAATTCAAAACTTAATTGATAGGCTAAATTAAAACCCACCTCAATTATTACGTTTCTTTGACTGCACCAACCATTTATTCTTTGAAACCTGCAAATAGATCCATTTATAATCAGTATATGCATTGCTTTGTATGTGTGATAAATCAGATAATAAAACCGCAATTTGCGCAATTAATATCATCAAACCTAATCGGTCCAAATTAGTAGAGATTGTATGTCTATTTCATACAATCTCTTACACAGTTACACCTGAAGTAAATGAACAACGAATTACCCTTAAACGACCATCGCATTGTATCCAGAAGAGGAACATCAAAAACAAACCAGTCGAAACCCAATTGTACATGACTACATGTTCCAACCCCTCAGGCCGTAACAACTAAAGAACATAACAGGGAGACATGCATCCGTCGTACCTTACCGTATCTGGGTGATCTGTGGCACCTCCGCTCATCTCTTCACCGTTCATTGTTGTCACCGGAACCAACCAGGCTCACGGTACTCTTGTCACCAGAAAACCAACAATCAAGAAATAACCCGATTGGGTCGATGTAATTGTTACCTCACAATGGCGACGGAGAAAACCGTCGTGTTCACCTTCATCTCTGTTGCATCATTTTGATTATAGATATGCATCCATTGTTCCCAGCGCTCTTTCTATTTCGTTAAAAAGCCTACACGTGTGAAACAATGGCAACTTAAGAAGTCTACACGTGGCCCTGCTCTGCTGCACTCCATGTACTTGTACCGATGGCCTCACCATAAGTACGCAAACCAACAACCGTGTATTTAAAATCCAACGGCCCAAATCTAAACATTCACTATTCATCAACGTTGCTTTTTTAACTATTGTATTGTATTGTATATAATATAATGTATAATGTATAATATATGAAAAAAATGCATGAGAAGTTTACTTTATTTCTAAAAATAAATGAAAATAATGTATTATATGAAATTAATCAAAAGAATTGTATGTAATTCAAAAGGGAATATTTAATTTAGTAGTAATCGAAGTTCTTTAATGATTCAGTGAAATCACTTACATCTTCTTTCTAACAATAAAAACCACTTAAGTTTTAATTTTTTTATTAATTTTTATATTTTTTTATATATTTGTTAAACTTATCTATATCTATCTATATCTATATCTCTACAACTATATAATAAATATTAAAAGGATAAGATTGTAATTTCATTTAAAGTGTAAGACACTTATACAACATTTTAATCATAGAGTACAAGTGCTTTTTGCAATAATTCCACTTTTGCTCCCATTTAATTAACTTCTTCTAATTATTGTATTATTTAATACATATTATTAAAACATTATTAAATAATATGATATTATTTAATTCACTTCATTAATTTTATTTTATTTATAATAATATAAATTGATATTTAAATTTATAATTACTAATCATATTTTTAAAACTAAAGTTTTATTTTATTTAAATAATATAAACTGATATTTAAATTAATAATTACTAATCATGTATTTTTTTAACTAAATACTATTTAAACTAAGTATTATTTTATTTAAATACTTATATCTATACTACTTTATAATAAATCTCAATCAAGAGATGTAATATTGTCAAGCATACAAATTTTTGAATCAACATGTATAAAGTATTGCAAGGCATTTAAGAGAGCTAAAATAGAGAATTGATTAAGATTTTAAGTCACTTTAGGGGCAATATGGAAAATTATCAATTAAATTTTATATACCTTGGTATTTTTGCCCTTGTCTCTTTCAATTATTTTTAAAACATTATTAATACATTATTTAAAAATATGATATTATTTAATTCACTTCATTAAATTTTATTTTATTTATGATACTATAAATTGACAATTAAATTTATATTTACTAATTATATTTTAATAACTAACTATTATTTAAATTAAGTATTATTTTATTTAAAGTGTAAGACACTTATACAACATTTTAATCATAGAGTGCAAGTGTTTTTTTCAATAATTCCACTTTTGTCCCCATTTAATTAACTTCTTCTAATTATTGTATTATTTAATACACATTATTAAAACATTATTTAATAATATGATATTATTTAATTCACTTCATTAATTTTATTTTATTTATATTAATATAAATTAACATTTAAATTTATAATTACTAATCATATTTTTAAAACTAAAGTTTTATTTTATTTATAATAATATAAATTAATATTTAAATTTATAATTACTAATCATATATATTTTTTAACTAAATACTATTTAAATTAAGTATTATTTTATTTAAGAGTTAAGTTTATTTTTGCTCCATAAGGTTTGACAAAAATAACCATTTTCTTCCAAAAGATTGAAAACATCAATTTAACTCCAAAGGTTTCATAATTTGTTTCAATTTTAGTCCAAAAATTTCATCATTGTTTCAACTTGAATCTAAAGTAATAGAACTTTTGGACTAAAACTGAAACAACTTATGAAACTTTTGGAGGTAAATTGATGTTTTTAATCTTTTGGATGAAAATAGTTATTTTTGTCAAACCTTAGGGAGTAAAATTGAAATTAACTCTTTATTTAAATACTTATATCTATGTTACTTCAAATAAATCTCTTTGGATAGAGATGTAATTTTGCCAAGCATACAAGTTTTGAATCAACATGTACAAGTATTGCAAGGCATTTAAGAGAGCTAAAATAGAGAATTAATTAAGATTTTAAGACACTTTAGGGGCAATATGGTAAATTATCAAATAAATTTTATATACCTTGGTATTTTTGCCCTTGTCTCTTTTATTTATTTTATATACATTATTCAAAAATATGATATTATTTAATTCACTTCATTAAATTTTATTTTATTTATGATACTATAAATTGATAATTAAGTTTATATTTACTAATTATATTTTTATAACTAACTATTATTTAAATTAAGTATTATTTTATTTAAATAATATATATATATATATATGTTTATAATAACTATAATACTAATATTTTTCTAGCGGCATATTGTGAGTTTAATAATTTTAATATTTATCTATATTGTTTAAAATAAAAGTAAAAGAATGATTGAATGATAATTTTACATATGGATTAAGACACACATATGAAAAGTCATGCTTAAATTTAAACAAATTAACCATTTTATTTTATTTATACACTTACGATAAAATATAATATATGATGCTTGTAATAAAAATGCTGAAGCATATACACTTTGGCAAACAAAACCGCCATTTACTTTCAATTCCGTTCATTCACTATGATTGAGCACTAATGCCTCTTTCCTTTTCACTTGCCGGTTGTTAAAAGCTCAATAACATTCAAGATGATAATTTGTTATGACAATTTCTCCATTAACTTTCTCCGGTCTATGCAATCACCACCGAAAGCTGCCTCCGATGATTATAAAACTCTAACCTACATTCATAAAACGAAACCCCCTAAAATCTAGCTAATAAGTGATTTGCGACCACAAATACCACACATGCTTTTACTAATCTTCTTCGGATAATATAGTTGTCTTAAATACTTTTGTAATATACGTAATTCTTTTCTTTCATTTAATTTTTTCAATAAATATATTTTGATTTTTTAATTTACATCATAATGCACCGAACCGATACTAACTACAATCGAATTCCCAAAAAATCTCGCAGCAGTCGTACAGCTGCAACGCGCGGGCATTTTTACTAGTTATATATTAAGTAGATTAAATGGAAGAAATATGAACCTTGGATACTATTTAGATATTATTTTAGTTAAACTCGATATTAGATAAAAGATTATTGCAAAAAAAATCACTAACTTCACATCAATTTTTGTAATTGTTCAATTTGCACCAACTGGAAAATTAAATAATATTGCATAGGACAGGATTTGACCAAACTATACGCGTGTTCCTTAAATTTTTCGAAATTGCAAAATTACTTTGAAATTTTAGTTTAGGGTTGCGAGTTTGGTCCTCATGTTAACTACCGTCGATTTCGAGGGTTAAGTGAGGGTATTTGTGTCACTTTATATTGTTATTTATTTATTTTTTCGGTAGAATGTAAAAACCACGATTCACTTTGTAATCAAGGCTAGGGTTCTCGATCTGTCCGTTAGGGTTCTCAAATGGCTACTCTTTTAAAAAATCAATGATCAAAGTTATCATCAAATCATCTTCACCAGAACAGTCGTACCATGACCATCGCTATCTTGATTAACAACCTTGTCATTGTAATCAAGACTTAAATCCTCATCCCCACCTTCTTTCCATTTAAAAAACAACTTGCTTTTTATAAACCTAACATATATTTTGTTTATAGTTGATGCGAGATTTGTCTAGGGTGTCATAGGGTCATTGACCTATTGGCATCTGATGCTTATTCTTACGAAAATGCCACATGTTGAATCATATAAAATGCACAATAGATAAATTCTAGTAGTAAATTTTAGGGTCATTAAATTTTAATAATCTAACTTTTACTTATTGACCAGGATTAATCCTAACACATAAAATGTTTATAGAAACTTTTAATTTTAAGCTTATTTTTTTTCAATGATCCCTTACTACTAAGAACTAACACTCTTAGGTTTTTGATGACATTGACTACTTATATAACCAAAACACTAAGTACAAAGTTAAAATCAACTATCAGGTCCGTCAATCTGAAACTTATATGTCTTGAAACCCATCAATTTTCACCTCCTGATCTGAACTACTTGACTTGTTGGAGGTAGATTTTAGGTGAAGATAAATACTAGACACCGAAAAAGAGACTTGATGGACGTTGGACAGTGGCGTAGTTGAAAATGTCTCAAAGTTGGCCCCATTTCATCAAAAAAACTAATGTGGGTTAACTCTAAGTTCGTAAGGGATCGTTGGAGGAAAGTAAGATAAAAGTTGGGAGTGTCTATAAAAATTTATTGACTTGGGGTTAATCCCGACTAATAAAAAAATGGGATTATTAAAATCCAATAACACTAATTTTATAAAATAAAAATATGGAGTTAAATTTGATTTGCTTCGTAAGGTTTGAAAAAATATCTATTTCCTTCAAACATTTAAGAGCGTGAATTTTAGTTCAAGAGTTGTCTATATACGTAAATTGAACTGAAATTGAAACACTAATAAAACTTTTGATATAAGATGTTTTTTTAATATTTTGAAGGAGAATGTTTATTTTTCTTAAACAAGAGGGAGTAAAACCGAATTTAACTAAAAAAATTAGAGATTTTTATATATTTCTCATTTCTAATACCTTTAATTATATATTTCCCAAGTAAAAAAAATTAAATATTTTTCCTTTATAAAACATACGTATTACATGTTTATTCATTTCCATTAAATAATTATTTTACCATAATTATATTAAAAGATTCATATGTTTCTAATTTGTCTATTAGCTATGATTAATTTCAACTCAGTAAATGTTCACGTGCACTTCCAATTTTGAGGATATTGATCTCCAATGATTAATAAGCTCAATGATCTCTACACGGGCAAATAGACCCAACTTTGAGCTTAGTTTCAACTTTCCCGCCGCCCAAACTCCGTTAGGTCCGTTTTTTTGGTGCAGAGCCTTCATGTGGTTTAGATATTAAGGTGGAGATTGATGGGTTTCAGGATGTAAACATTTCATATTGACAGACTTGATAATAAATTTCAACTTTCTGTTTAGTGTTTTGGTTACATAAACAAAAAAACATTATAAAAGAACTAACAGAGTTAACTCTTAGCTACTAAAAGATCGTTGAAGAAAAATAAGATAAAAATTAGAAATGTCTGTAAATATTTTTTAAGTTAAAATTAATCTCAACTAATAAATGATAGTTAAAATTATTAAAAATTTAATAACCTTTATTTTTTGATTTAAAAAAATATGAATTTAGAGTGATTTTAGTAAGTGAAAATATATAAATTGTTCTAAAAAGAAGTATAAAAATGGTCCGATATTTCCATTATTTATTGCTCATCGTCTTCACTCGCAGCAGCAGCAGCAGCAGCAGCGACGACGAACCCTTCTCCACTCTCTGTCGGCGCAAATTTCAATCGGTTATCAAATTGAATCTCAATTTCATACCCTTTACACACACATATATATATACAGGTAGCTAGCCCTATACTCCATCTCTATTATTTCTCTCATTTGATACATATATACATACATGCATACTTTTATGTTTTACCTCAACACCCCTTTTCTCAACTACTTTACAGGTAGATTTGGGCTTATCTCTCTTTGGTCACTTTAATTTCTCTAAAAAGTTCGCATTTTTTGTTTGTTGCATGCACTAGCGTTGCTTTGCTACATGATTATGCCTCTGTTTGTTAGCATTAGACTGAAATCGTTTGTATGATGCGTTATTTGTAGATGGATTTTGACACTTGGTGTTATCGAGAAGTGGATTGTATGTTAGTATTGATTTTGCGTTTTTCAAACGCATCCAATTTGGGACTTGTTGATGCTTAACTTTAAGTTACATAATTAGCATTTAGAAACTAATTCTCAGATTTTCAGCAGTTGAATGTTTAATAATGGTGGAAGTTTAAATTAGATTAGGGGTTTCAGGATTATCGGCAGTTATACAGGCATTTAGTTCTGCATGTGCTTTTTTTTAAGGTCAAAATGGTTGTTAACTTTGGATATATTCATCTTACACTTGGTTTATGATATGGTTCTTTGAATCGAGTGAATGGTTCCTATTATGCTTCCATTTGTTTTGATTCGTTTTGGATGTGTGTTAAGCAGTATGAATGGAGTTATCATGGGATCACTTCAACAGCCTGTATGGATTAAGGAATCTAATTTCCTCTCAAAAGGACCTGGTGTCAGTGGGTTTCTTCGGCAGGCGAATGTTGGATCATTTAAGCCATGTAGATCTTTAAAGATTGAAGGTAGCTTGGCTACTGGAAGGTCATCCACCCCTTCTGTGCCGGTCACAATTCCTGAAGGAGGTAATTTTTCTAAAATATAGATCTTGGATACTGATTTTAGTATCGTAACTTTGCTATTTATTAACAGTTCACGTTTCTACATTTTCAATTATATTGATGTAATGTGTATGGAGAACATCTGTTCACTGTTGATGGTAGATATTGATATTCACAATATAGTAATAAGTTGTTACCTTTTAAATTTTTTTCTAAACTTCCATAGGTAGTGATAGCAGCTTTGTAGACCAAGAACTGAGTAATGCTGATCCTGAAGTTAGTGAAATAATATACAATGAGAAGCAACGCCAGTTTAGAAGTTTAGAGCTTATTGCATCGGAGAATTTCACATCCCGAGCTGTTATGGAAGCAGTTGGTTCATGCCTTACTAACAAATATTCTGAAGGACTTCCTGGCAAAAGGTGAAAATTGTTATTGATTATGTTTTTCTAATACTCTTGTTGATTTGCTATACCTTTTGCAGATATTATGGTGGAAATGAGCACATTGATGAACTGGAAACACTTTGTCAAAAGAGAGCATTGGCAGCATTTCACCTTGATGAAAATAAGTGGGGTGTGAATGTGCAACCATTATCTGGTTCACCTGCTAATTTTGAGGTTTATACAGCTATTCTTAAGCCCCATGACCGCATAATGGTGAGTTGTATGTCAGGTCCTGTCTTGAGCAATCAAAATTGTCTATGTTAGCTTGCATAAATTTATGTATTTTATTTTTATTTTTGATTCAGGGACTTGACTTGCCTCATGGAGGTCACTTGTCTCACGGATTCATGACTCCCAAACGAAGGGTTTCAGGAACATCCATATATTTTGAATCTATGCCTTATCGTCTTGATGAATCTACAGGTGCTATGGTTTATCTTTGTTTTAATTAATGGTGGCAGAATAAGCTGGTCGGGCTGTCTGGGTAATTTTTTTTTTTTTTGGGGGGGGGGGGGGGGGGTCCAAAATGGGGCGAGATCAAAGCATGCAGCTTTGAAATATGTGTGGTCAACTCAGAACACCTTTTTTCCAAATATTATATCAATCTGTTAGTAATCTAATTTTGACTAAAATGGTTTATGGTTTAGGAGGATTTGGGCATTAAGAATGGACTTTGGGGCGACCTTGGACCCTGTTTTCTTTGTAACTAACATTTTTTATCTGACCCGTTAGAGATAAAACATAACCCAAGTTGACCATTGTATAAGAAAAGGGGTCATATTTGCCACCTATAGTATTACTATAGAAGGGTAGATATTTTAATAATGTATGTACACTTGTCTGATAAAATATTTACATGTCACGTCTATCAGGTCTCGTTGATTATGACATGCTTGAGAAAACGGCTACATTATTTCGACCAAAACTTATAATAGCCGGTGCTAGTGCTTATCCCCGTGATTTTGACTATCCTCGTATGAGAAAGGTATAGCTTTTCAATGCCCAAAAATTGACGAAAAATCTTTTAACATATTTCGTATGCTTAACTCACTAACTGCTTTATGGGAGCTGACTGTTACAGATTGCTGATGCTGTTGGTGCTTTTCTGATGATGGATATGGCTCATATTAGTGGACTTGTGGCTGCTTCTGTGGTTGGCAATCCTTTTGAATACTGTGATATTGTGACAACTACCACACACAAGGTATCGCGTGAGTTGATTAAAGACTGGTTTTATATATAGAAAACTGCTATGGATTAATATTTCTTTATTTTTCTCAAGTCTCATCATTAAACTATATATCATGTAGCACTAGATGTGGCATTTTTAATCAATTAATCTATAAGCTATGCTTTCTATCTAATGGGTCAAAGGGGTAAGTTAGAAGATCGAACTAATAAGGATACAGATGAAAAGTCATTCAAGATGTATTCAAATGCATAAAGCCTCCAAATCCACTAAGAACAATGTTTTTCGCAGTCATATGCAACACATAAATTACTCGAGGATTTTGAAATACATGGGTTAGTGTTTGTGGGTCGCTCGGCTGACGCGGCTCATTTTGGCCGCAGAAAAGCATCTGTTTTGACTGATTGCATATGACCAACCCATTTGACGTGCCTATTTTGTCACATCTATGTAGCATATTACTAATTGTCCTATTAAAACTAAATCTATAATTTGTCTTCTCTCCAGTCTCTCAGAGGACCTAGAGGCGGCATGATATTCTTCAAAAAAGATCCTGTTTTGGGGATTGAATTAGAATCTGCCATTAATAATGCAGTTTTCCCAGGTTTACAGGTTAGTTCAAAATTACTTTTTTGTGTTCATGGCTACAGGCAGAGTGGTCTTTTGTTAGCCTTATCCTTATGTTATTTACAAAATTCAATTCGCAGGGTGGTCCACATAACCATACAATAGGAGGACTTGCAGTTTGCTTGAAGCATGCTCAGGCTCCAGAATTCAAAGCTTACCAGAACCAGGTTTATTGCTTTACATTTTTTTAGGATCCAAAGATGCAATCTTTTGAATTCTTTTGACCGGTTTAACGTTCTTGCAGGTTGTTTCTAATTGTCGAGCTCTTGCTAAACGATTGTTGGAGCTAGGATACACATTGGTTTCTGGAGGGAGTGACAACCACTTGGTTCTTGTGGATCTCAGGCCATTGGTAATTTTTGCACATATAACTTATAATGGCTACCTGGATAGATTTGGATTGTGTTTTATCTCAAATCGGTGAAATAATTTGAACAAAAAACTAGATATAAAAGAAACGGGTTTAAAGTAGCCTTTAAGTCTATTTTTAATGCACACAACTAAAGCGTTTTATTCAAAGATGTAGATTACGATACTAATGGTGCTTTTTAATTCCATTTAGCACATTAATTAATTATAAAGTATCAAGGACATAGAAGTGCTTGCATGCCAACCTGTCCTGTTTTGGCCCAGTAAAATATGACCCGTTTTGGTCAGGTAACGAGCTTGGGTTGAAATGGATCATTTAAATGTCTTACTTATTTTTTCCGATTGTTAGGCTGTCACGCTGTGCCAATATTCAATTAGTTTGTGTTATTACTACAATTTACATATTACTTAAATTCTGGTGCTACTGGTTAAAAGTGGACCAATAGAGGTTCACTAAGTGAAACATTCACCGTCTTGATTTTCATAGAGCCTTTTTTCTCTCTTTAAATGCAGGGTCTTGATGGTGCTAGGGTTGAGAAAATTCTCGATATGGCTTCAATAACCTTAAACAAGAATTCAGTACCAGGTACGAGTTTGGGTCTTTGATTTCAACTAGATAAACCTTATACGTTCACGCGTCCTGTTACTCATGCCTTCTCGATATAAATGTGACAGGCGACAAAAGCGCGCTTGTGCCAGGTGGCATACGTATCGGTTCACCAGCCATGACAACTCGTGGATTCAACGAAAAGGAGTTCATTCAGATTGCTGAATTTATTCACGAAGGGGTGCAGCTAACTCGTGAGGTCAAACAAGCAGTCTCTGGGTCAAAGCTCCAAGATTTTATGAAGTTTATAGCTTCTTCAGATTTCAGCTTCACAGATAAAGTTTCTGATCTGAGAAAAAGAGTTGAGGCGTTGACAACCCAGTTTCCAATCCCTGGTTTGTGAAAAGCAGACTGAAATATTTGCATGTTCATGGTATAACTGATGTGTGAAGTCATCAGTAGTTGTTGCATGTTGGATTTTAAGAATCTTGAGATGTTTTGATCAAAGATTTTGCAACTTCAATGATCTTGAGATCCTGTAGTTTTAACCTCCAAGAGGCTCATGTCATACATCAAGTTTCAAAACAGGTAGCTAGATGGATGGGTGAGGTGGGTTGTGTAACATGTTACGAGAATGGGTTAGACTTCAAACTCTTATTATCAGTGCTTTATAATCTTAGAAATTATTATGCATTGTGGAATTCTATTGGCTTTTGTCTCGTTTAACCTTTTTCTAGGTATAAACATTAACTCAAATAAACGGTTTTATAGGTAATTGGGTCGAAACTATAATCGCAATAGGAGTATGGTCCATGCCGGTTGAATGTTTGTTCAAACTGAAGCAAGTCGATGAAGTTCTTGTGATTTAATGGTCCTGTCCGGTTTGAAACCTGGACTGGCTCTTTAACTGCTGTTACCCATATAATTATTTCATTTATGGAATGTGTAGTTATATATGTATGTTATGATTGGATTATCTTTAACATTTTAAAATCCATAATACAATTTACTGATTTTGAAAAAAACGAAAATTTTGGTTTGAAAACTAAACTTCAAAACAGCACTGTCAAAAAAACAACACGGTGAAACCGGCTAGTCTGACCCGCACCCAATCCGACCTGTTTGAATTTCTCATTTATTGAACTATAGTTATCGAGAAATTCATTGAAACTAAGTAATTCAACCTAATATTTTTGTAAAATCTCGTCAAAATCTACATGAAATTGACTACAAACACCATTAGTTATCTTATTCCTCTTATTGGTTACCCACAATTGCATGATTTAGAACATCTTCAAAACGGTATCATCTTATGTTTATGCATGTAACCTTTAGTTTTTAACCATTTTATCTAATTAGTTAGGAATATTGTGTTTAAAGTTATTTTAAACTAAAAAGTTTTTTCAAAACCGAGCAAGGTTCTTGGATATGCACTTTTAAAGGAAGGCGTTTTATTTCCTTTTAAGTATGAGAGTAAAATGCTAAATTAATCGTTAGTATATAATGTGTTTAACAATCTTGATGTGATGTTATGAATAATATACTTTTCATTTTATAAATTAACAAACAACTGGTTTTACTTTAAAGTTTGGTTATGGAACTTTTTTGTTTTTTGTTCTTTTTTTTGTTTTTTTATATAGTTACTGTATAGTCCTCTTATCTTTAATTAAATGTGCAATATATATTTTAAAATTTTCTCTTAATAAAATTTGTTGTTTAAAGATTGGTCACTAAACTTTTGTTCTTTATTTTTTAACCACTTTTATCATATGTTTTGACGTAAAATTTAACCGAAGCACAAATAACAGGTCATTAAAACTACGTCACAATTTTAGTTTTTTGTATAAAATGACATGTTTTTTCCTTCTCCTTTATAAAATTTTGAACGTATCATTGTGACGTTCTTTTTCCATCTACGCCTCGACATTAATTCATCCTAAACCGAATGAAAGTTCAGATATCCCCCAATATCAACAACTCCATCGCAAGGCATGACTTATTAACTAATTTTTTAGATATAGAAACAAAAGACGTTATTTTTAAATAATGATGGAGTTTGTAATTACAAAAGAACTAATTAATTATTTTTTTCTAAACAATAAGAAGATTATTAAATAAAAACAAGGTATAAACTGGACAAAATAAAACCAATTAATGAAATGAACTGATTAATGAGATGAACTTGATGTAATCAATCACCTGAAATAACATGAATTGATATGGATGAGTGGATTTACTTAGTTCTTGATGGTTTATTAGTTTATACACCTCCAATTTCAAGCTTGAATCCTCATTTAACTGCTATCCCATCGTCCTTTCATACGACACCAACGCACTCATTTGATATTATTTTTGACAAATATGTAATACGCAGGTTCCTGTTTATACTTCCTTAATCACATTAATACCAAATGAGTATTATTGGACTCACTAGTAGACTTGCAACACCCTTGTCAAGAACGTAACAGGATGCAATTAGCTCACGGTTTGAAGCCAAATCAAGGGGCGGGCCTCGAAGTACTATCTCTATACTGCAATCACATTATACACATATTCTGACCTGACAATGCCCATTATCACCATGGGCTGACCACCTCAAAATGTTTATCTAGTGGGGATCGAATTTGAGTCTCCTTTGAAAAACTCGAGTTGTCTCGCACTAGGCCAATTGGGACTATTTGGTAAACTTTTAATAATTATTAAAAAACCTTCTTTTAATGGTTAATAGTTTTTTAATAGTTAAAAGGTAACTTTATTGTTGAATGGTTAAGAGGTAAAACCTTAATAATACCCCTTAACCATTCCGTATTAGTGTTACATCTTAATCACTAAGAAACTATAAATAACTTTTTAATGACTATTAAAATGCTAACTAACAAGATGGCTAAATCACGCTAACAATTACACTAATAGTTACAATGAAATTTAGCCATTTACTCATTTAGGTTGTTACAAAATCAAATTTTTTTATGAAAAATTTAAATAAATCATTTTTCGAGTTAATTTTTATAATTTTATTTTGGCTATCAAACAGCAGGAGCCATATGCCCCCTTCGTTTTCCGTTAAACCCTAAACCCTCACATCAGTAAGCCCCTGGAAGCTTCTTTACCATCGCCATGGCTTCACTGGCGATTACCAGAAGAAACCACCTCCTCTCATCTCTATTCCGATGCCGGAGCTTGTGTTCTCACCGTACAATCACCGCCGGCCGCCGCAGCTTCGCCACCTCAACCTCCACTTCGCCGGCGGATACTGAAATTCCCCTTTCCAGAACCAAAGTCCTTGAGACATTCAAAGAAGAATTCGAAATCGGATCACGCATCATCACGATAGAAACAGGGAAGATCGCTCGGTTCGCTAATGGTGCGGTTACATTAAGCATGGACGATACCACTGTTCTCTCCACAGTTTGCTCGGCTAAAGGCGACGCTGTTCGAGACTTTTTGCCTCTTACTGTACGTATATCTTGCAATTTGAATTGTTTATGAAGAATTGGCTTTGTATGGAAATTTTAAGATTGATTGGAACTGAGGTAGATCATTCTATATAACTTTTTTAGATGGTAGTGTTAGTGATATATACATATGTGTGAATTTGCTTCACCATTTCAAATGATGGAACTGCAAGTCCTCAAATCACTTCATCTGTCTCTCTATAATCTATATGCTACAGTATAATTGTTATGTATTGTTAGTGAACGGTTTACTTTAGTCATACGCGGATCACTGTGACAAAACTCAAGCTGGAAGCATGAGTTGAGAGTTTTGATCTTTCATCTTTTGTTTCAGCTAAACAGTCTCATATTTTAATATCTTTATGAGTCCTCCATTTGATATGTTCATGGCTTTAGGTTGATTATCAAGAGAAACAGTTTGCTCAAGGTGTGATTCCAGGGACATATATGAGAAGGGAGGGCGCCCCAAAAGAAAGAGAACTTTTATGTGGGCGGCTCATTGATAGGCCTATTCGGCCACTTTTCCCAGCTGGATTTTACCACGAGGTCCAGGTATGTGTGATGACATACAAGCTTGTGAGCTGTTTCGTTTTCAGTTCTTTCCATATTTGTAGCTTTTGTTTCTTTTTCAGTTCACACCATGTATGTAGCCTTGGGTTGTAGTTTGTTTTCACAGTTGTTGGTATGTTTCAATAGGTGATGGCTAGTGTGCTTTCTTCAGATGGGAAACAAGATCCAGATGTAATGGCAGCTAACGCTACTTCTGCTGCTCTTATGCTATCAGATATACCATGGGATGGTCCCATTGGAATGATACGCGTGGGAAGGATTGATGGGCATCTTATTGTAAATCCAAGTATGGATGAGGTAGTAATATTTCTTTTCTACCTCTATCTCTAACACACTCAATCACCCACCCGCATGTACCCCTGCTTTTCCACTTTCTGTTTGGTGTGTGACTTGTATTGGTTAAATTCCAAGAATTATGCATCAGAGGGAGTAATTTACAGAGTACCTAACCAATTCTAGTATATGATTCTAGAATTTATAGGTAAAGATTTTCATCTTTTGCGGCAATTTTGAATATTAGTACTGGGTTGAAGTAATAGTTCATTGGCATGAAAGTAAAAGGCCATATGGACCATCCTTTTCTTTCTTTATTTCCATCTATCTATCTATCTATCCATATATGATATATGTATATATTGTTGGATATTTGGATCTATATAGTTCAATTGAAAAACTAGTACAAGGTATATCTTAATGCCATTCAACTATCATAACTAGTACTTATATATGATTGTGCAATAGTTTAGAATGAAGAGATCTGTCATTGATGCCATCTGAGCCCTCAGGATGAGTATAAAATCTAATCCTTTTTCCGAAGGTCATTTCTTTTACTCTATCTTGCAACCACTACATTTAAGACATTGAGTGGGCTCAAATTTGATCTCTTTATGATATGCAATTTTATACTTTGATCAAATTTATGTAGGCTTAGGACCATGAACTGTAATTCTTATCCTTAGCCTTTACTTACACTATATGCTAATATGCTATTATGTCATTTGTTTATGGTGGATTGCACAGCTTAATTTAAGTGATCTCAACCTTGTATATGCCTGCACAAGAGATAAAACTATGATGATAGATGTCCAAGCACATGAGATTTCTGAAAAAGACCTTGAAGCCGCATTTAGGTTTGCTCATCCTCAGGTAAGTCTAAAAATTTGACGTTAGTTTCATGAAAACCCACAAGCATTTGTTGGAAACTAAATGAGTCAGCTTTAATTCTTCAGGCAGTTAAATTCATTGAGCCTCAGCTGAAACTGGCTGCCAAAGCAGGGAAACAAAAGAAGGAATATAAACTGTCACTGGTGTCCGAAAGAACAATGGATAAGATCCGAAATCTGACTGAGGCAAATATTGAAGCTATTTTCACTGATCCTTCCTATGGAAAGGTATGATTTTGAAATAAAGTTTGTGTTCCTTTATCACATGCATTCGTTATACAGATTGCTAATAAACCCAACTTAAATCAATGGCGAGAACAGCTCATTTAGAGCGAACAACCAATAGATAAAAGCTCTATTGTGATTTTTATTCAAGTCAAATAAAATTCAAGATTTCATTACATCACATAGGTTTCTATGGTGATTTCAGGTTATAGGTACATAGTACATACAAGACAACCTCAACAAAAGAGGCCAATTACAGCATGATAATTGTCACACGTTGCTCCCCCCACCCCCCCAACCCCCAAATTAAATTGGAAAAAAATATAAACCCTGACTAACTGACTCGTATCAATAGCAATCTTATACCCAAGCCTGGCTGATGTTGGTTTAGTTTCTGGAGAAAATGATGTCGTCTGCAATGTAGATTTACAACATGACAGATATCACAGATTGCTCCACTTATCGATATGGTAGAAGATATTAACACCGACTAACAACTCTTATTTATAGCAACTTTATACCCAGCCTGGCTGA
This sequence comes from Flaveria robusta, assembly GCA_025506415.1. Lineage (NCBI taxonomy): Eukaryota > Viridiplantae > Streptophyta > Magnoliopsida > Asterales > Asteraceae > Flaveria > Flaveria robusta. The sequence goes on along the minus strand of CM046469.1, from coordinate 15,239,406 downwards.
TTTGGGTTTAGTTTCTGGAGAAAATTGATGTAGTCTGCCATGTAAATTTAGAAATGCCTGAATATTCTCTGCAAGCATGTATTACACAGACTTACAACTTTTTCTATTTTATTACATGCAGTTTGAACGTGGAGAAGCCTTGGATAAAATTGGACAAGATGTGAAAGGTATACTAGAGGAAGAAGGTGATGAAGAAAGCTTAAAAGTTTTATCGAAAACAGTTGATACAGTGAGAAAACAGGTGCGATTGATATTTTTAGAAAAAGATTATAGCATCCGACTTTTATTTTTGGAATTCAGTATTTTATTGGGAGGAAATCATGGTTTCACATAAAGGGTTTGAGTATCTTAAATATAATTAAATTATACCAGGTTGTTCGCAGAAGGATAATTACTGAAGGGTTTAGGCTTGATGGAAGGCGTCTTGATGAGGTTAGGCCTTTGTACTGTGAAGCAGGTAACTTGCCTGGATTGCATGGATCAGCCCTCTTTTCACGTGGAGATACTCAGGTTTTTATTATTAATAATTAAAATATAACATTGTATGGTTATTGACTTTATATGATTATAATATAATGATTTTATTCAGGTTTTATGTACTGTTACCCTTGGGGCACCTGGAGATGCTCAACGTTTGGATTCTATTGTGGGCCCTCCAACTAAACGATTTATGCTGCATTATAGTTTTCCACCTTATTGTATTAATGAAGTTGGGAAACGAACTGGCTTGAACCGCCGTGAAGTGGGACATGGTGAGTAGAGCTTTTCATTATTTATATATTTTATTAGCTTATTTTTTTGTTAATTATTATGAAAATGGCACTTTTTGTATTTTAAAACTGCTATGATTAAGTTGATCTTGGTTGTCATGCAATGGAATGAATTACCTAAAAAAATATTATTATTTTTTTTCGAAAAAAGTGTTGCTTGGTGCTGCCTGTATGTAGTGACAAGAATGGCTATTACTTCTTGTCCTTTAATATTTTTGAGGTAGATTTATTATAATTGCATCTTTGTAGGCACTCTTGCTGAGAAAGCTCTTCTTGCTGTATTGCCTCCTGAACTTGATTTTCCATATACCGTGCGTATTAATTCTGAAGTTATGGGCTCTGATGGATCAACATCAATGGCAACTGTCTGTGGAGGTATGTTGACACCAGCTATAATAGTCAATTTTTTGTATCGACTTCTTGTAATATGTCATTTTGTTTTGTGGTACATAATTGGATTTTTTTCGATGTAGGGAGTATGGCTTTAATGGACGCTGGCATCCCTTTACGAGACCATGTTGCTGGTGTGTCAGTGGGCCTCGTTACTGAGATTGACCCGTCTACTGGCACTGTTGACCAATATCGTATACTAACTGATATTTTGGTAAGCGCTTACTTATGATACCTTTTATCATTGACGGAATATTATCCTACTGACATTCTTTCTATATATATAATTTTTAAGCTGAAAAGCACGTGATTTGAATTAAAAAATAATTCAAATGCCATGTGTGAATGGCTTTTTTATTCGTGGCATCTTCATGGAGTATTTTGTTCATGTTTAGGGTCTAGAAGATCATCTCGGGGATATGGATTTTAAAATAGCAGGAACACGAAATGGAATCACAGCAATTCAGTTGGACATAAAACCTGCTGGAATTCCTCTTGACATTATTTGTGAGTCACTAGAACCTGCATATAAAGGTCGGCTCCACATACTTGAACATATGGAGCGAGAAATAAATGCAGCACGAACTCAGGATGGAAGAAATTCTCCTCGATTAGGTAGGTTTCTCAAGTTAATTCTTAATTATTAAAAATAGTCATTTCAACTGATAGTGTTGTCTTCCAGTTACTTTAAAATACAGCAACGATGATCTTCGGCGCTTGATTGGACCATTGGGTGCCTTGAAGATGAAAATTGAAGAAGAGACAGGTTTGTGTTAGCTTGAAAATGCTTAATAGTTATATTTAAGTGCAAATTATTACATACGGTTACTTAGAGTATACATGATATTACTAGTTGCTTAGTTGTCTTGTTTTCTTGTTTCTTTTGCGTAGATTCACTATAACTTTCTGTAACAATTGCATTTATGTTTTTTCCAGGTGCTCGGATGTCTGTGAGTGATGGAACACTAACTATCGTTGCTAAGAATCAATCCGTAATGGAAAGAGTGCTAGAAAAGGTACTTTACATTCTTTTATCTTTTTGTGCATAAGACGGCAGAGTTTTTGTATATTTTATTCCAATAATTCCTTCAGAATATATGTATTTATTGAGAGTTGGGTTTTAGGGTTAAGAAGGGGAGATGGGTAGGCGGAATATGCCTCACGAGGTGCTTAGTTAAGGTTTATTTTCCTCTAAGATTCAAAACAGTAATTAAAAAAAAGGGTTTGGAAAAAATCTGAAATGAGATTGAATTAGGACCTGGTTTATGTAAAAATTTGTTATATTTATATCATGTAGGACACACAGTGCCACTATCATAATGAAATGGTTGTTAATGCTCCAGCAATTCCACACATATCAAATACTTGTTGCATAAGAAGCTAATTAACATTAGCCAGTATCTTATATTCTTATATGCTCCTGGATAAAGACAGCATAGGAATCTTGTGGATCAAAATCAGCGCCGTCAATTATCTTGTAATGCTTACTAAAGGGCACAATGGCACATAAGTAACACTGACATGAAAATTAACCAGAAAAAAATGTTGCACTTCTTGTGGGACGACCCAAATTGGAATTTTTGTGCAGTATTTAGTTTCAGCCTGTTTATTAACTGTTGTAACTTAAACATAAGCGTATCGTCCTGATCCATAGTTTGTTTCTACAATCAATCCCTAGGTTGATTTAATAATTGGGCGAGCAATTGAAGTAGGAGGTGTTTACAAAGGCATTGTAACATCAATAAAAGAATATGGTGCTTTTGTGGAGTTCAATGGTGGCCAACATGGCCTCTTACACGTCTCTGAGCTGTCCCATGAACCAGTTAGTTACATCTTCTCTTTTGGGGTGTTTTTTATTTCTGATTTCACAATGACTTGGTGCCAACATGGCATACTTTGTGTCCCCAATCTTTTGCCATAGATATTGGGTGGGACGAAGGTGGACTGGTTATGTTGACCCCGAACACATTTTCTTTGAAAGTTTAGTTTTATATAAATAGTTACCATCTCAAATATGATTTGCATTTTTCATTAGTTATCTGACGTTTTGAATGAAATTCTTATGAGCTTTTATGCATTAAATTACACTTTGTTAGTTTTGAGTTTCTTTCAAGCAAATTTTTTGTTGGCTTGATGTTTTAAGCCTTAGATTCACCGATTTTCCATTTTAATCCTTCGTGATGTTTTAAAGTAAAAAAATAATGAAAAAGAAGGTTCAAGGGTTAAAAGGGAAAAGTGGTTTTAAACATTATTAACCTTTTTTAATTTTAATGCTATCCTTTCTTATATGGATCTATTGATGATTTTGCGGCTTTTGCCTGTAAATGGAGATCGTTGACTTTCTATGTTGACTTTTTGATGAATACTTTCAGGTATCCAGAATATCAGATGTGGTTTCAGTTGGGCAACAACTTTCTTTAATGTGTATTGGGCAGGATCTCCGTGGTAACATAAAACTCTCTCTAAAGGCTACTTTACCTCAAAAAACCAAAAAGTCTGATGTGGCTGAAGGATCTATAAACCTATCAAAACAAAAACCTGATAGTTGCACACCTGGCAAAGATTCGACAGCTCAGCAAGAAAACCCGAGTTCTTCTGTCAAAGGTTTAACTCAAGATGCAGACATGAGTACCAAGTTAAATTCTTCTTATTCCTCAATGTCACCTATTGTAATTCGCAGTGCTGTAGAGTGCGACGAGGAAGAAAAAGCAGCCGGTTTGAGCTCTAGTTTAAAAAACAACAGCAACCAGAAACCACAATGGGCTTCAAAAACAAAATCTTCTCAAAAGTCCAAAACTCCAAAACCTTTTGTTAATTCCTCTGATTCTGGGTTGGTTTCCCCTGAAAAGGCCCAAATGGCAAAACCATTTCTCCTAACAGAAAAAAGAGCATACGATGATGAATATGATACAAGCTTAGAGTCAGATGAAGACCAAAACGAGGATAAACGCAAATTTGCAACCCTGAATTATTTAGAAGATCATGATTCTAAAGTTACGGGTCCTGTTGATGCAAAAAAGCTTAAACTTGGAGCGAAAGTAACAGCAAAGATTCTCCAAGTTCGGGCCCGCGGGTTGGTTCTAGATTTGGGTGGTGGAATAAAAGGAATGTACCGGTTTGAGGTATGTGTCATCGCCATCTTATTAGTTGTTTGACTTTAACGCACTTTATTTTCAGATAAAAGTTATATGACTTGAGTTATAACCTTAGTAGCCTAAAAATTTGATTTCGCAGAGTGGTGGCAAGCAGGAGTTTGAAGTAGGAAATGAGGTACAAACACAATGTACAAGCTTTACCTGCAAGGGCATTCCGGTAATGTCTATCATACAAGATGATTAGGACTGTATGCTATCAATAACTCGAGTGTCGGTATATTATTCCATGAGGTTGTTGGCTGGTTCATTTCCGTAAGGTGGTCTGATGATCCGGGACTGATCATGAAGGCCTGCTGATGTCATGGTTACGGGCCTGCAAAGTTTTGCCAAAGCAATGGATTATACATTTTTGTTTGTTTGTTAAGAGTTATGATCTTTTATTTTGGGCTTGGTTACTGATCCGTACGAATAAATATGAAAGAAGGTTCGTTCGGGAAGAAAGAAGGCCCACGAGATAGGCTACTGATCGAAAAATCGACAGGTAGTATGATGTGTCACCTAATGGACTGTATGGATTTATGCAGGTAGATAATGGAGACCTAATTGTTTGTATGTTACTTCATAATTCATATTGGCATCTTTATTAAATTCATAAATTTACATCAAAAAATGGTATAAAGGTATAAATTAAACAAGTCCATGCAAATTGGAACAAATACTAGTTATGCTCAAAGAGGACTAACATATGACACTTCAATTGTTCTAAAACACCATATATCTCATTCAAATTATTGTGAGTTCCATCTTGAGAATAAAACAGATGCAACTTATTCCTCACTTCAATCCAACTACACCCTCCACTCTTCTTCAACCCTCTTTCTTTCATCAGTTTTCTAGTTTTCATAACTTCAGGCCATTTTCCGGCCGATGCATAAACGTTCGACAGCAAAACATACCCGCCCGACTTCTTTTCCGCCAGTTCCTGAATCATTGCAGCCGTTCTTTCTGCTATTTCGTCTTCACCATATGTCTTACAACCACTCAAAAGAGCAGCCCATGCGTTAACTTCTGGTTCACACGGCATTGACTTGATCACATCTTCTGCTTCACTCACCCGCCCTGATCGCGATAACATGTCAATCACGCATGTATAGTGTCTCTCATTCGGTTTTATTTTGTAAACAGTCTCCATCGAGTTGAAGTAATGAAGACCCTTGTCAATAAGGCCACAATGAGAACAAGCAAACAAGATTGCTAAGAGAATGAGTTCGTTTGGTTTGATACGAGTCGTTCTCTCCATTTCTTGAAATAACTCAAGGCTTTCTTCTGCAAAACCGTTCTCGGCTAGCCCTTGAATCATGGCAGTCCAAGAAACCTCGTTTTTTTCAGTCATTTTGTTAAAAACCCGTCTAGAGTTCTCAATATCGCCTGATTTTGCATACATGTCGACAAGTGAAGTGCCTACAAATACATCATTTTGAAACCCAAGCTTGAATGTCTTTCCATGGATATCTTTTCCCTTTTCTAATGAGGTTAGGTTCGCACAGGCACATAAAACACTCGAAAAAGTAGATATATCTGGTGTTTGCCCTGAAAGTAGCATATCGTTAAAAACTTCAAAAACCTTATCATATTGCTCATTCTCTAAGTACCCTGAAACCATTGAGTTCCATGAGCCTATACTCTTCAGGGGTATTTGATCAAACAACTTCTTAGCTTCCTCTTGTTGCCCATTTGAGCAATACACGCTAATCATTGTGTTCCAACACACTACATTCTTATTCTTGACTGTATCAAACACTAGACGTCCATCGTTAGTGTAGCCGCATGAACCATATAAGTCAATAAGCGAGCTGCTAATGAATACATCATTTGCCAATCCTATTTTCATGACATGGGCATGAATGGTTTTACCTGCCTGCAATGACCTAAGGTTTGCTAATGCATTAAGTGCACTAGAAAGACAAGATGAGTTCGGGCTAATCCCACTTTCAATCATCTGGCGAAAGAGTTTGATAGCATCTTCCGAGTAACCTTTTTGGGCGTACCTAGAGATCATCGCACTCCAAGAAACCTCGTTTCTTTCAGGCATTTCATCAAACACCTTCCGCGCTTCTTCCAAATCTCCAATCTCAACATACATGTCCAGAATCGCGGTCCAAGAAATCACATCACGTTTCCCCATTCGTTCAAAAACTCTCCTAGCCATCTCCATCTTCTTCAACCTCAAACTAAATGTGATCAAAGAGTTACAAACCGAAACATCATCTTCAAACCCAAGTTTAACAACCAAGGTTAACACACTCATTCCCAACACAAAGTCACCCATTTCACCACAAGCTCTCACAACCGAAACAAACGTAACATTATTCGGCCTCACCCCACAACTCAGCATCTCCAAGAGCAACTCAATCGCCTTCGAATGCATCCCATTCGACAACAACCCGCTAATCGCAGCAGTCCAAGATATCACATTCTGAAACGGGTTCCTTCGAAACAACCACATGGATTCATCCACCCTCCCACACTTCAAATACCCCGAAATTAACGCAGTCCAAGAAACCTCATTTCGTTCAGGCATTTCATCGAACAGCTTGCGGGCATCATCTACATTCCCCCATTCAACATTTGCAGATATCAAACAGTTGTGAACAATCATGTCGAATTCGTCATAATCTTTAAGCAATTGATCAACTTCTGCTGATCTTCTGAAATCCAAATACATGATGAGTAATTTGACTGCTACGTATCTGTGTGAAGAAACCCCTAATTTGTACAAATGGCCATGAAACACTTGGCCTTCGGTGATCAGATGATGTTTGGTGCAGTGTTTTAGAACTGAAACGCTTGCTTCCATGAAACCGATGAAGCTTTTTACAGGCTTTTTGATGACCTGAAGACTTTTGAAAATGCTCCCCATTTTTTGTTTCTGAAAGGGTTCCGGTGGTCTTCTCCGGCATCAATTGTCGCCGGAGTAAATTAGAGACTCCATTGTTGATGTTACAACTCTAAGCAGGGGACAAGTAACACAGGAAACTTAAGGGTTTGGGTTTAACTCAAAGGTTGAATTTTTTAAGGTTTTGAATGGTTCTGTTTGAAACTTTTAAATTGTTTAACCTGTTATGTGGTTTAGTTTTATGGTTGATTTTTAAAATTTTCCGTCGCCTGGCTTAGAATTTCATATCATATTTAACAGTTTGATTTACGGTTTATACTCAAAACAAGTTTGAGAAAACCATGCCGGACTGTAGAATTTGGGATAAACAACTTTTTTGCATTTTACTTTGAGCTAGGGTGTTCAACGGTTTATCGGTTTGGTTTATTCGGTTATGGATTGGGTCTATTCATTAACCGAATTGGAAACATGTCTAACCAAATCAATTTCAACCTATTAAACCGAATCCACAATTTGAATTTGGTTGAATTTAGATAACTTAACCGAATAAGCAAGGTTTAATGGAAATGATAAATAAACGAAAACCAAATTCATATTTCGGATATGGTTAGAAACCGAACCGAAAATCAAATTCTCAATATAATTTTTTTTTTTTTGTTACGGATACGAATCAATTTTCCTTTTTTTTGGTTTTATAAACACCCTTGGTTGGGGCTTTAATTATTTTAAGTTGTACTATACACGTGAGTCGATTTTGCTTAAGACAGTACAAGGAGCAAGTCTCTTAAGTTTGAATTATTGAAATATTACAGCTTTATATATTTTGATCATATTTAATATTTATTTTATTATAAACGTCCCAATAACATTGAAACTGATCGTCAACGGTTTGCCCTTGATTTTAACATAAAAAAGCCAAAACCGTAGCGTAAACACCACGAAAGTAAAAACGTAAAAGTTGAAAGTCAATATGTGTAGTTAAGACTTAAGAGCAACTTTTCATAGGCATAGCAAAGCGCGGCAAATAAGAAAATAATGAGCATAATTGATAAAAAAATCATTCGTTCTTTTAGTGGCATTAAGAAATGAATATTAAGTTTTAGCAGTATATGCAATGAATTTATAAGTACTGAAAATGACAAAACTAATTCCACGTCAGCAAAAAAGTGTACTAAAAATATCTAAAACAAAAATATCTAGATGTTGAATATTCTAAATTCTAGTTCACTACACTTGGAAGCCATAAAAACCATACATCTTCTCCTCAAAACAACAACAGATAAAACGGAGAAATGGCAGCTTTTGCAGTTTTCCGGCTGCCGGAGGTGTTTAACCACCGTGCCAGATTTGATCATCCAAAACAGCCCCTCTCAAGGTACCATTATAACTTTCAATTCATCAATATCATATATAACTTGATCGTGCTTTGCGAATTTGCAGACGAATGTCGAAAACTAGTGCCAGTACATGCTGTATGCGAAATCCTGCTCAGAAACGGCGAACGGGTCAGAATTATTACGAGTTGCTAGGGGTCTCGGTCGACTCTGATCCTCAGGAAATAATAGAATCCTACAGAAAGCTACAAAAGAAGTACCACCCGGATATCGCGGGTCAAGAGGTCTAAATCTCCCTCTTTACATGCAATACAAAACAGACGGGTCGGGTTGGGTCAAAACAGAAAGTTTTGAAAGTTTTATTATGTATTAACTTTTTTGTCCAAAAAGTAAACTTTTTTATATAGTATAACTTTTTACATGAAAATGATTTGCATGACTTTATGGATTAAAATGTACACTTTAGACGACTTTCAATCAAGATAACTTGTTTTCACCTTAAGCTTTCTTTTCTGATTTGACCCTTAGAGATAGAAGTAAGGGTGTCAATGAGTCGAGTCGAGTAGTTTATGAGCTACTAAAGACCGGCTCGCTAAAAGCTCAAAGCAAGCCGAGTTTTAACAATCCTGAGCTTGAACTAGGTTAATTCAAAGTGCTTGAGTAAACTCACAAGCCTAAGGAGACTATTATGTATATAATTATAATATAAATAACTAAATCATAATAGTTATTTTATATATAAATAATTATATGTGCATATAAAATAATTAATAGATGATAAATGAGCCAAGCACAAACCCTAGCCTTGCTCTGAGCTTGAAAAATTACTCGCGAGCCAAGATCGAGCTTTACGTATAGAACTCTAAACAAGTTAAGCATATACATGGGCTCTTTAACAATTCGACTTGTTTTCAGGGCCATGAGCACACGATTCTGCTGAACAAGGCGTATAATGTGCTAATAAAAGATGATTTACGGAAAGATTATGATGCTTCAATTGGCCATGTACGAGTGAGGTTTGGAGCAGATGAACTGAACATAGGTTACAGCTCGTGGAACGGCCCGTTTCGACCCCAAGCACTCTTTGTTGATGAGAATGCTTGCATAGGTAAAGATTCCCTCTTAATAGATTCAGATCATAGTTAGTGTTTAGTAGCATCAAACTCAACATCTTGAATAATTAAGATATTAAATATATTAGCTTGTTTGACCCGTTAGGTTCATCTAGATGATTCGTTAGGCTGCTGGTTGCACCTATTTGTGTAATTGTTACAGGCTGCAGAGAGTGTGTGCACAATGCCAGCAAAACATTCGTCATGGACGAGACTACTGGATGTGCCCGAGTCAGTGTTCAATACGGAGACGATGACACCAGTATCGAGGTATCAAAACAACTAATCATACATGAAACATGTTTATAACTATGATATGTTTCTGATTATCTCATTAGTTAGAGGTCATATAATTAGTTTTAGAGTTAGTTAATTAGTCCCTGTGTTTAATTCATAGTTTTTATGGGTTCGGTCTCTGATGACACTCTAGTTGCTTTTATAGATGATCCATTGATTTAACAACGTTAATTTGGTCAGTTAACTTCAAGCAATAGCATAAACTTTGTAAGATAGTAAAAAGAAAAGACATGCTTGTAACAGGTGGCAGTTGAATCATGCCCATTGGACTGTATCCATTGGGTCGAAAGAGAAGAGTTAGCCGTGTTGGAGTACCTTAACACACCCCGACCCAGACAAGGGTATGGCGTGTTTGGACAAGGGTGGGAACGACCTGCAAACGTATTCATGGCAGCCAAAACCTTCCAGAAGCATCTAAGGCAGCAACAAGCAGAATCCCTGCGGAAAAATGGTAAATAACTCGCGTAAAACACAACTTGATAAAATGCTGAACTCAATCTCTTATGAAAGATGCAAAAACTTGCAGTAAGACATGATGTCGAACAAGAAACTGAAGCACAAGCGCAGGCTCGAGAAAGCGCGAGCTTGAAACTGAAGATGGAGAGATTTGCAGGGTTTTGGGAATGGATGAAGAAAGTTTCATTAAAGTAAATAGAAAGTTTCATTGAATTATAAAATGTATATACACTTATACTGTCATTAGTATACAAAAATCAACAATTTTCATCTTCTGTTTGCACAAGATACACAGCAACACAGATATACAAAAGAAATGGAAGTATATGGATCAGCAAATATGTTTTACTTTAACATTCCCAGATATTTGTATATGTACTTATGTAATGAAGTGGAATTGAATCCTTCAAATTGGTTTGTGCTTGATAATTTCCTTCAGAAGCTGATGGTCAAAGGTCGATTCATGCTTGAAATTTCCTTCAAAGCTGTCTTTTGGATTTCTCCCTCCACAATTGATTCACAGTTTGAAGTAACATAATTTTTGCTTGTATCATGCTTGCTTCTTGCCAGTATATCTACAAAGAGGCATATCAACTACATATGAATGTATAATAATGGACTGATTTCAGGGAGAACATATGACTAATCTGTATGATATTATTAACTTGGAGGTCCAAAAAATAACTAGATCTTGTTGTCAAACTGTTAAGTAGGAAACCAGGCGAGGAATGAATGTAAATCGAAAAGCGATTTTTCATTTGCTCCCTGAAAAACAAGGAAATTTTTTAATGTAAGAACATATTTCAGTTACAGCGACTTTATCAAGAGTATACTCGTATACTTAGCTAAATCTCAATGTTAACACAGTAAAAATCCCACTGATCTCCTACATGATCTACATCCATGCTAGCTAATGTCAAACAACATAAGAAACATTCATAAGAATGTCGATTTGACACGAGTTGTCTGAATCTAAGGCAAAGTGATTAGATGCCCTCTGTTCACAAAGTACAGGTGTCCTTTTGTTCATAATAGTTAATTTGTGACATCTTGATATCCATGATAAAACATTCATTAGAATTTAGTATACATGACTACAGATATTGTTTATAATTTCAGATCATTATCTACAAAACTCAGACATTCTAATTTCGAACAAAAAGAGTAAACAAGTGACTTATCGAGCATGCAACTTTCAAACTGAAACTAGAATCACAGTATGACACGAACGAATCAATGAACTCAACCAAGATAGATAATTACCTCAAAGAATCCATGCCAGACAAGGTCCAACAGAAGGCGACTTCGAGCAATAAGAATGCAATTCTAGGTTTCTGAACGAACAGAGGGAATATCGAAGAAGCACCAATTCGACTGTACTGTGCCTCCATTAACATAAACATACTGCTAGTAAGAAGCATTAGATTGATTAGGAAGCTGAGCAAATGTCCCAGTGTTGGGGCTGCAACCTCCAACCATCATCTTCTCAAAAATAGCATAAGCATGACCAGGATTTCCCGAAAGGCTATATCCTCTTATCAAAGCATTATATGTGAACACGTTCGGCTCCAAACCCATAACTTGTAATTCTGAATACATCCTCCCTGCTTCCTCTATCCTTCCAGCAATCCCAAGAATAAGTATCATAGCATTATATGTGTACAAGTTTGGAGAAATCCCTCGGCCCTGCATCTCATTAAAAAGCCCCAAAGCGTCCTCCACTCTCCTCGCTGCTCCAAGCCCATTGATCATGAGGTTGTACGAAACTACATCAGGGTCAAGGCCTGCCTCCTTCATTCGGTTAAAATAGTGCGTAGCATCGTCTACTCTCCCTGCTAAACACAAGCAATCTACAAGAATCGTGTAGGACTTCAAATCCGGTCTTATTCCTTCTTTCACCATCTGATTGAATAACTCACAAGTGGTTTCAATATCACCCGCTTTTCCATACCCGTTCATCAAGATGTTATAGATCGCACAATTGGGTGCGCATCCATACTCCACCATTTCATCAAAAAAGTCCTTTGCTTCATCTAATTTCCCGTTCTTTAGAAGACCATCAATTAAAGGTCCACATGTGCAAGGGGTAGGAGAAAACCCCTCACTTATAAGATCATAATATAAATCCATCGCCTTTTTTAAACTATTTGACTTCACAAGACCACTAAGCAGTATATTTTGAGTTATTGTGTTCGGCTTACAACCCCTGCAAAGCATCTCGTCATACAAGTCAAAAAGCTCGACGACTTTCCCAGACTTGGCAAGATCATTTAATAGCAAATTATAAGTGAAAACATCCGGAGCACACCTCGAATTCTTCATTTCTTTAAATAAATCCCAAGCCTTCTCATGACAATCACCATCAAGAAGACCCTCAATCATTGGATAGTAAGCCTCGAGTGTCGGTTGTATCCCATAATCTTTTGTTACCTTAAGGAACAAAGAATGGGCTTCAAGGGTTTTCTTCTGCTTACACAAAGCATTGATAAGAGGAATCACAACTGAATCGTTAACACAAGTTCCATTAGATAATAATCCTTCAACAAACAGTATTGAATTCTCTAAGGAAGCTTCACTTGTGACTCCTTCCATCAGATCTTTCCAAAATATCTTGTTCGGTTTAGTTCTGACACGAATAAATCCTTCAGTCATTTTCAAAGCATCATCCACCTTTCCATACTTCACGATGCTCGGGATTATTGTGCATAAAGTTACACAGTCAGGATTGAACGTTTTCTTCATTTGATGGAAGAACCAGAACGCATCAAGAACCCTATTTTCCTTCGTTAATCCAAAAATGATTGTATTGTAAGTAAAAACATCAGGCCAGCAGTCCTTGTAAGTCATTTCATTCAAAAACTTCAAAGCCAAATCAACACCATCATTCTTGCAAATACAATCAAGAAGCGTATTGAAAGTAATTGTGTTTGGAGGCGGCCCACACGAACCCATGCTTTCATATAACTTTATCGCTTCATGAACCCGGCCTTCTTTCCTCAAACCAGCCAACAATGTGTTATAAGTCACAACCGTAGGCGAAAGATTCATTTCCTTCATTCTGTTAAACAAATCCCAAGCCTCATCCACCCGATCTGCCTTATATAGTGTATCTATAAACGAATTAATCACTATCACATCCGGATCACATCCTGTTTCCACCATCTCAGAAAGCATCTTCATTGCTTCATCAATTTTCCCTGCTTTACTAAAACACTTCATCATCATATTATAAGTAATTGAATCTGGAGCAATCCCGCTCTTTTTGAGGTCATAAAACATCTTTTTAGCCTCCCCAATTCTACCATGTTCTGCAAGACTATACAACGATGCATTGCAAGCAACAACATTAGGTACAACTCCCCGAACCTTCATCTTCTCAAATGTTTCAAGAGCTTTATCAGGCTCCCCCAATTTCCCATAATAGTCGATAAAAAGTATGTATGTGTAACCAGTAGGTTCAATATTCAAAGAACCAAGACTATCAAACAACTCTAATGCCTCATCTAATCGATCAGCTCTTAACAGCCCACGGATTAAGGTATTATACGTTTGAAGATTTGGAGAAATCCCTTTGCTTTTCATCGAGTTTAAGGTAACAAACGCATCATCAACCTTTCCAACTTTGCATAATGCATCAATATAAATAGTGAAAGTCACAACATCCGCCACATAACCATCCACCTCCATTTCCATCCAAAATGATTGAACCGCATCCAAGTCTCCACAATCACCAAACTTATCCATTAAAGTAATGTATGTCACACGGTCGGGTTTATGACTACTAGATTTCATTTTCACAAACATTTCTTTAGCCCTATCGAGTTTTCCTGCACTGCAAAGGGCATCAATTAGCACAGTGTAGGTGACAACATCCGGCCCACAACCTTCCCTATCCATTCTTTCAAAAACTTCAACCGCTTCGTCAATTTTCCCCGCTCTACCAAGAACCCTTATGCATATAGTAAAAGTGTACACATTTGGTTTAAGTCCTAAACTTTCCATATCCCTCAACAACCCCATAACATTGCACGTATCCCTTCGTTTCCCCAACGCCACCATAAGTGCAGAGTAAGTCTTGAGACTTGGTTTAATCCCTTCTGATAACATCCTGTTATAAACCACCAAAGCCTCTTTACAAAACCCTGATTTCAAAAGCAAATCAATGAGCCCGTTGTACGAATACGCGTTCAACACAAACCCTGACTTCCTCATTACAGTAAGTGCAAATGGAGCTTGTCTAATCCCACCTTTGACACCAAGCCCTTTGAAAATAATCATATAAGTACCCAAATTCCTATAAATTATCTGTCTTTGCATCACATCAAATACAACAACCATATCATCTATTCTGCAATTCACCCTCAACAATTCAAGCATATAATTACAAGATTCAGTATTATGAACAAGATTAGGAAGCTCAGAGGCTGATTTAAAGAAAGATAAAGCTTCAATTGGGTCTGAAATCGACTTAAGAACCCTAGTGATCTCCTCACTGGACATGTTGTTATAAGGGTTTTCAGCATTCGGTGAACTTTTACTTACAAACCCACAAACAATCACCGATTTTCTCCTCAGCCCACATGGGGAACTAAGATTCTTGGAGTATTTTAATGGTAAATTGTAAGTTGTTGAGCTATCTGTAGCGGTATGGGTAGTGTGAATGTGATTGATAGAGTAAACTGCTGAAGAACAGAGTGTAATTACAGCCATGTGCGAAAGAATTGAAGAATCAAGAGGTAGGAGACGACTTACAGACGAACAAGAAAGAACTGGGGGGATGACAATCGATTAAAGAATCTTATCCCCTTTTGCTACTGCGGGAATCGACCAGTGTTTATAAAATCCGAATTTTACGAAACTAACAAATAATATAATATCTTCTTATACTATTACACTATAAAAATATCTTGTGATGATTTTATTTCATTTTACGTCCTTTTAACTCCGCATTTTACGTCCTTTTAACTCTGACTTGTTCCTACTTAACATCACATCATGATTTTTCACTTTATTTGCAATTGGATTATCGGATACGGGGCGTGAAAGATAACTATGAGTGGATTGTGTTGCTCACGCTTTGCGAAAAACACCACTCTCCTCTCTGGTGAGCGAGTTCTAAGAGGAAAGTCATGAGCCCACTAACGGTTAAGAAGTGGGTGGATGTGAACAATTTGGGATTGTTGGTCGTGTGATGATCATTCAAAAATCATATGTAGTTAAAAAGAATATAACAGTATTCTCAATATCTAGTGAAGCGATTTCAACAAAGTCATTGTAATGCAATAGGCTACTACTCAATATTTGAAGATCATTGCAGAACGATTGATTATGGTATGGAAAATTGTGAGGTATTCCCTAACATGGGTGCTCGTACCGATGATTAGTCAATCATCAAGAAGTTGAAAAGGACATCATCAACTGAGATGAATGATAGCTCGAGTGCTTCTGATGGTCCATGTCATATTAGTTTAAACGACAACTCATCATCTATTGAAGAACTAAAATGATCAATTGGAGAGAATAAAGAAAAAGAGAGCAATAACATCAACTTCAACATCCATGACATAAACAAACATATAGATAACTTGGAGGGTATGTTGAACCAGGTTAATGCATATCAAAACTAGAAAAGAGAGCTAAAGAGAAACAAGAACAAGATGGAGAATTTTAAAGTTCTCACAGCTGATCGAGTGATAATAATTCAAGGTTTAATTGATCTAATTATGTGATTTTACATTGTCGTTAGTATGGAACGAAGTTACTTTGAGTTTGTTTTGATGTGCAGGAAAGTGGAGCTTAAGGAAGCTTATTTTAAGGTGAATAAGCACAGGATGAAACCACAAGGACCAAATGTGCAATTACCAAAAGATGCAAAACGGGAAACCGGAACTAAGCTTGGTGAAACATGAAGAGTATGTAAGAAGCGGGATGGAAATCGGAGCCCGAGAAGTGAAGAAATGCAAAAACCGAAGGTTCAAGACCATGGTAACTTAAAATGGGTATAACTTGGGCTAGGAAAAGAGTTACGGGGCCCACGACCTGTCAAAGGAAAGCTCGTGAAAAGTTACATGTGAAAATCAAAATTTTACAGGGGCCCGGCGTATGATATGCCGCCCTGGGCGTATCATACGCCGGTCGGCGTATTTATGGGCGTATTTGACCAAAATTTCAGAAAGTTGGGCGAAGGAAAGCTGAGGGGGGCGTATGATACGCCGCCCTGGGCGTATCATACGCCGGAGGCTGAACTAACACCCGGATTTTGTGGAATTTCAAGTTATTTAAGCACAATCCAACCCTAATTCGGGGGAGAGCTTTCCAAGCTCAAATCTTGACGATTCTAAGCTGATTTGTGGTGATTCCAAGCCTTCACATTCATCTCAAAGCATCTACAAACATTATCAAATCAAGATTGAAGATCCAATGAAGATGATGCGTGGCTAGTTTTCGTAATTGCTTTCGAGAGTACAGTTCTTGTCAAGTGAGATGTTTGGTATGTTTGATTAGGTTTTTGTAATGAACATCGATTTATTGAATGAAACATTATGTTTTGGTTGATTTAAACGATTTGCTTATAAATAAAGTTGTTTGCTTGATTATCAGTTTTTGGTTTTCTTGCATCGTGAGCTCATTAAGAAAAGTAGGCAACGTGATATAAGTGAATTGGTAACATTGTGAATGAACGAGTCTTAAAAGATTGTTCCTTTGTTATCACTTTAATCAAAAGCTAAGATCTTAAAGTATTGTTTTTCAAAACCCTAATTTCAAATTACCAAGTGTTGATCTTGCAGAATTGGAACCCGGAAGTGATTGTTTCTTAATATTTGATTAAAATTAGTTTCAAAGTTTATTGATTTTTACAATAGTATTCTAAAAATCATTCCAAGTTTTAATTTTTAATTACAAAGTTTGTGTCTTTTAGTTAATCGAGTCATATTGATTAAACACTTTCCACATATTCCCTGTGGAGACGACCTTACTTACCCTTACACAATAAAGGTAGCTAAGACCGATATATTAACTTGTTTTTGATCGAGTCTCGACAACCAGATCAATAGCCAACATCGATTATATAATAACTTTTAATATTCAACCTTTGAAACGATATAACATTTTGTTATTTTTTGTGTTGTTACAATTATATAAATTTTATTGTCGTTCTAAATAAAATCAAGTTGTGGGAGAGAACTTCAAATCCAGGGGATATTCATCGTTCTTGTTCCCTTTGTGTGGCGCCACAGACAAGCTGGAGTTGTCGTCTCAGCGATCCCGCACCCTTTCTCCACACTAACATTGTCGTAGTGTACGAGGCAGTCACTTCATATGACCTTACAAATTTAAACCTAAAATCACAAACTTTACTTCTGGTTGCTTTAGACATTAGTTGTCTTATATGCAGGGGGGAACTAGGGGGTTCAAATGATCTTTTGACCCTCCACTCGGTCAAACTTCATATTAGTAGACGTATGGAGATTGGTCGTTTTGTTGTATGTAAGCCACTAAAATATCTTTAAAAAAACAGTTGAAGTGAAGGAAAAAAGAACTTGGTCAGAAGTTTCTCTTCTTACGACGAAACTATTGTTTCTTATATAAAAACTACGCCATTTTACATAAATACATACAAACTATTTTTCCTTATTTTACAATCCACGTAATAATTTTTTCTCTCTAAGACGTTAATGTAATAACTTATTTCACAAAAGATTTATATTATGTTTAGATTTTTCTTAAGACAGATCATGTGGTGCGTTTTGTTTTAATTTGATTAAAATTACATTATGGTAAATGCGGCGGCCCTACTTGTGAAAACAAACTCAGGTTAAAAATAGGTCACATTTAAAATTTTAGTTGTGGTAAAATGAACTCAAGTTAAGCAATAATAAGATTGTTGTCATGTGACTTGGATGTCACAGGTTCGATTCATGAAAACAACTTTTGCAGAAATGTAGGGTAAATCCGCTTATAATCAGATTAAAGTTCGTCTGATACCCTTCTGGACCAGCCAATGGAGGAGTTTGTTGCCTTTAATTTTACAATACTATAAACGTGTATGGTCATCATTATCGCATCGCATTACAAACAATGAATTTTAGTACACATATTCATTTTACTCACACGCATCACAACTACATCATACCTTCAGGTCGACTCTCGGGAGTCACAAAGAAAAGGATAAGTTGGCATAAGAAGTCTTGGTGATTGAATGAGGATGTGCAAAGCAAGATAAGATACAAGCATTATTGTTTTAGTAAGTTCTTGAGATGAATTGATGAGGAGGTTCACATAAGATTAAGGGAGAGATGTATAGAGGCAAAATGAGAAGCGAAAAAGATAGATGTCTTAGGCAAATAACAATGCCTATTAGAAGATGTATAAGCAATTGGAAAGTTAGGTGTGTGAGCATGGCATGTTCAAGATTTGCAAAGCTAGAGAGCATAAGAGAAGTATCCAATAGTCGGTGAAAGTGTAATGTTTTAGTTACTCTCTACAAGAATAAATGAGACATGCAATCTCATACAAACTTCAGAAGAATCAAACACTTAAATCATACTATGAAACTGTTAAAATGATAAGTAAGACTAGAATTAGACGGGAAACCCAGGTTACAGTCAATCAATTTGGTTTATCTCTCAATGGTCTACTACAAAGGTGTAACATCAGAGTACTCATACCATCAATATTATACGCTTAGCCCACAAGGAGCACGCGGATTTGCTTTTATTCCATCTGAGCACGTTTAACTGTGAAGTTCTCCTCTCATCTACATTCAATATGCACAAAATGCTCAAAACGCTCAAAATGCATTGGTAATATTAAAGACCAGACATTACTTATGAATCAGGAATCCATCTTGTCCACGACCAATGTGTGATTTATGTAGGGTATCACAATCACGCTCTTTAAACTCATCGTTCTCGATGAGGAGGAGCAAAATGAAACAAATGAAATGCTACAAATCACATCCGTTACATTCTATGATACCAAATGCTACAAACAAAACAAACGAACCAACCTTAAATGCCACTTATAAACTCAAACGTACTCATCATCATCAACATTATTATTATTATTCCGCACTCCCATCACCACCTTTGCCCCCTTCTTTCCCATCAACTTCAACCTGATCAACACCATCCTGAGCCTGAACCTGAGCCTGAGCTTGATCACCCATTTCATGAGCCGTCTGTTGAATCACCTGACCCAAATCCTTCGTCTTCTGCCCCGCATACTCCCCCACGTCCTGTATCGCCTCCTTAACATACTCCAACGACGACACCGTTGACCGCCTAATTCCCATGTTGACCAAATACCACCACGAGCCCAGCCCCGTTATCCCGAACGTCCCCGCAGCCAGAAATCCGGCTACCGCAAGGGCCACTGTGAGGACAGCGGGAACAATCACGGGGCTGAATATTATTAACAGCGGGGTGGCCACAGCGAGTGCGATTACCGTTGCGGTGAAGGTGGTTCCGGCCAAGCCGAGTAAGATTCCGGCCACTGGAAGTAGGGCCATGATGGTCATTTTGTTGGTGGTTGATGGGGTTTGGTGACGGTGGTAGGTGGAGGTGGTGGTGGTGGCCATGGTGTTGATGTGGTGGCGGAAATGGTGGTTTTAAAAGGGTTGATGATGACAGGTGTGTGATGACGTGGATATTGAGGCCTTTGCATGAACTACAGGTTTCGATTTTTATCTATTTCTTGAGCGTTTGGGAAAACTGAAATGCTAATGTTGTGTTTTTTTATTAGGAAAAAAAAAGGTCAAAATTTCATAGATTCGATTTAATTTTACAACAGGTGGGTGTGGGTATTTACCCGTTGGAAAGCGCATTGATCAGATAATCTATTTTACAAGTATACATGGCTACTTCGTATAAATAAGTCGAGCAAAATATGTATAATATGAATAATAAAGAATTATAATTATGAAAAACTTAGAATAAAATATCAAACAAAAAGAATAGGTGGCATGTATAATGGAAAAAGATCAAACTAAATAATAGGAAAATAAAGTAAAAAAAATCATACAATAAAAACTTAAAATATTTTAGAAAAGAAAGAGGGGAAAAACCAAAAAAATTGAGAAAAAGAACTAAGGAAAAAGAAGAAATACCATGGACAGGGTGGGAATTCGAACCCAAGTTTGCTAGATAAAATGCATGCACCACAATCACCGTGTTACCCTTGATTTTTGCTTAAAAATCTTTTCACCATTTATTTAAGCTAAAAACAAATGTTTCATTAAAAAAAATACCAATAGCAAATGAACCGTAAATCAATTGGTTTGAAATGAGACATCCTATGGCTTTCCAAAGTGGAGGTCATATGTTGAAGTCTCACTTGGTGTAATATGTTTCAAGTGAGCCAGGGGTTTTACCACAATGGGCCTTCGGGTGGTGGGTTTCCCCTGAATTGGTGGGCGGGCCAGGTCACCAGCGCTGTTTGTGTTCGCGGGCGTCGGTGGCCTTTCGTCATTGGTTTACCCGAGTGACCGGGCTTAAATATATTCGTTGGTCGGGCTTAAATATATTCGTTGGTCATTTAAAAAATAAAATACCAACAATAAACTATCTAGTATTAATTTCAATTAAGATTACTCATTTATTTATTCAATTAAAACGTTTTATTACTTGAAAAATAGATGGTGTTTTCGTTATCTACTTTTTACCTTGGTTGAAATGCATTAAGATAATTTCCAATACACCTTTGCATAACTGCACCAATAGTCACATGTATTGGTTAATGATTACTTAAGAGGATGATTAAACATACCCTCATGTACTGAAAGTATCTCTTGAAAGTGTTGAGAGGGATATTATTCTTTATGTAGATATCTCACAAAATTTATGAGATAATATAGTATGTATATAATAACACCCTTAGCTACACATTACAATACAAATAGCTCTAAAAGATGGATTTTTGTTTTGGGCCAAAGGCCCGTTATATTAATTAAGAAGGTTTTTCTTCCACTAAAACTGGTTGGCAAACCCGTGTTATGTGACGGGATAACGTTTTTTCTAACGCTGCAGATAATAGTCTTTGAAAAATTTAAAACCAAATCTTAATCAATATGTTAATGTCTTCCAAGATCTTAAATCTCAACACACAAACGTTGTCTCTCTTGTTAATTTAAATTTTTCATGATCTGAAGTTAAAGATAAACACGAATTGATTATTTTTTTAAAATATCAATAGACTTTTATAAACCGAGTAACATAAATTTATAAATTTTAAAAAACGCCTTCAAACTTAAATATGACGTACCTACCATGGTAACAGGGAGAACCGAGTACAAACCCGACCATATAAACCAGAGATGAATTAAAAAAATAATAAAAAAGAAAAAAAATAAAATTTTGAAATTTTAATTGGAATTGATCTTTTTCATAGCCTTACACAACAAAGAATGCGTAAATCATGAGTTGGTTTCCCCTCAAGTCAATGTATCCTCTTTTATAGATGTTAAACTCTTCTTTTGCTTTCTTGCTTGGCCGACGTGAGATATATAACATATCTATACTACTATATGGAGGGACAAAGTTATAAATAACGAGTTGTTTATACATAATCACTTGTATCAAATGCAACAACATTGTTATTAAATGTCTTAAAATTAAATTAAAATTACATTGTTTTCCAAAGAATTATATTATATAGTAGTACAGATAAACTTAGACCCCAGTTTTAATTCTATGAGCACAACCAATATATATATGCTAGATCAATGACCAATTATTAAATGTTCGTTTTACTTAAGTATACACCCACATACATCCGGTGATCCGGACATACCATCCAGATGAACCAGACCTAGAAACATCGCAACCAATTAACATAACTTGAACTTGTGTTAGTATATGTATCAGTGATGGTCCGGGTGAAACCCATCCCACTATGAGGACTCAACGATGGTTCGGGGAAACATACTCTCACATCTTGACCATCGATGGTTCGAATGATACATATTTTACCATCCGTAAAAGAATGATCCTACTATATTAAACATTAAATATAAACAGACTAATCCAGATCGTATGAAACACGAGATGATGATGATCTTACATGTACTTGCTACCATGCATTTGCTAACCACGTGCCATATCCATCTATGTTAGAGCAATGCATGTCCATGCTATGTGTTTGACATTATGTTTCAACTGACGTTAAATTTAAGACTGTAAGGTTTGTCCTTAAGTATTTACTCTCACTTCATGGCTTATTATCATTACTATATGAGACACTAACTCTTAAGTTGGCGACATGGCATATTCTTGTGACAAGGTGAACAAATACTTTTGTTGCGGTATTATCTCAATTGCTTGATATAATTATTATACTTATTACCATGTACGTAATGGTTCTCGACATTTGTTTAAGTAACAGAATATTTTAAGTTGATTGAATTGTCAATTTTCTTCCTGTATTTTGGTCGTATTTGTAATTTTCATCTAGAAACAAAAACTCTTTTGCTTCTTGCTCTCCAAAGTTTTAAGAAGTTTTATTTTCATCCAAAAACGTTAAATCTATTAATTTAAAATGTTAAACATGCATATTTATAAAATTACCCTTTAAAATACTTTTCCCAAAATCCCCCAAATACATAATCTTAATCGAGTAAAATTAAATCACGATATATAGGAGATGACAACTAGAGGCGATCGTCATTATACAACCTTTTCACAAAATATTCCCAACAGCCACCAAAAGCTTAGGCCTCCTCCTCCTCCACCGATAAAGTCGAAAATCTCGTGATTCAATCAATGATGAAAGGTTTGAAAATGAAAAGATGAAATGTTTGATATAGGTTTTGGGAATGAAACTATAATACGTAAATGGAATTATAACAGCAATACGTAAACCTCGGATTTTGTTTTTATACGCCTGATTACATAATTACCCCTATAATGATGGATATATAACATTATAAATTAACGAAGTTATTGCTTTTTGATAAAGATGACTACTTTTTAAAATCTTGGGGACTCAAATGAAAAATAAAAATGATATATGTACGTAACCAAATAATAAGAAAAAAAAAATCACTTCTCTAAATTTAACCTCATTTGGTCACCACCTACTTTCATAATAGAGAAATCTCATTTTATAACTGTTTTTAGGGTTTAAAAAATAGGTAGCTATAAACTAATGTTTTTATCATAGATATTTACTAAACATACATTCTTGAATTTTTGTCTCACCGTTTTATAAACACCACGTCAAAAGATTCGTTTTTATCTTTTAGTATATAAAAGGAGAATTATATAAAAAGTTGCAAACGGGATACAATAAGTACAATGGACGAGGTGGTGTACATTTACCAAACCCTTGACATATATACTAATAAAAAGCCTTTTTTATTTAAGTGGTAAACTTAGCACGAGGTGTGTGAGGTGCCAAAAGAAGCATCAAAACGTTACATTGCATCCATTGCTCATGCCACGCATGTTTGTGGTGCTTTGCCCCTGTAGGGTCTCCACTTGTATTTCATAAAAAAAAAATTAAAGGAAACTCTTACTTATATATCACTTCATAATTTTTTTTTATATGGGACAAGATTCCACCCATTAATTTATATTGAATGAATTTGGTAGTTTTGTGTATTTAAACATCCTACTTCAAGCATCAATAATCGATTCACGTTGTTCTTGTTTTATACACGATTTGATTCGTTTTGAAGGTCTCACATAAAAGAACTCAAACGTAATGGGTCAAAATCCTAAATTTGATCACAGAAGTCAATTTAAAGAATCAAATTGATGATTTCCATCCACCTATAAACATAAATTGAGAATTATTTTAGGTAGAAAACATTATCCAAACAATTCAAAAATCACCATCACCAAATATGCAAGCTTCAAAGTTCATCGATAGAGGAAGAAGAAAATGTCGATACATATCAATGATCTTTGACACTCGAAAGATTATGTTTTGATGTCCCCTATGCTTTAATTTACTTATCTATCTTCAACTTGAATCATAAATTTCTCTAACTTTTCGTTCTTATATCTCAGTGACAACTATAAACACACACGTTCTTTAAGAGTTTTACTCTTTTTTCTTTTAAGACTGAAAAATACAATGTTTCCATTTGATTTTAGATGTACAAAAATGGCCCTTCCACTTAGGTTGTATATCAAAAGTCACAAATAAGTTTCCATTTTTGATTTATTTGAAAAGTTTATGTCTTATAACAAATAACCCAATATAAGAGGCCTATCTTATAAAACTTCTGGGGCATTTCACCATGTTAAAAGTTTATCCCAAAAGTAATCACGAAAGCTTACTTACCATAATAATTATTTCCTACTTATCCACAGTTTCTAAGCAACAATTTATTAATCATGTGATTTTGATACAACTTTCAGTGTATGACTAATATCTAAAAATGAAATTTCTTCGTGTTGACCAGGCATCTCAACCCCACTAGCTAGGTTGTTGTCCCTCGGACACCACCGGGGGCGATGCTCTCTTGAAACATCGTGGTCTAGTGTGCTTCGCCTCTTTGAACCATTGTGTTCGAAGGTGCTAGAAATGAGAATAGTCCTTTATAAGTGTGTAACACACACCTCCCACTTGTTATAATTTTTAATCTTATTTTTCTTTGATCCTAAGTGAATCTAATTAAACTACAATCACATTGATAACGCTGAGATCATCGAAATTTGTCACAGTTGTGTTTCTAGTTCTTTCTTATTCGTTGTTCGCATAACCAATTTTCGGGTTTTGTTCCTCAAATATACAGGGAAATTAATTACTTTGTGTTTGTTGGTTTCTCAGATCATGATTTCCCTAATGTGGTTTCTGTTTTGTTGCAAGTGGATTTGAGTTTGGTAGTAGCATCACTATACACACTAGTAGTAGGTCTTGAAATATTTAATGGTTAGTTTATGAGAAAAGATAAAAAGAACAATCTTACTTTGTTTTATACATGCATGTATATATATAGTGTTTCTTTTAAAGTAGGTCACTTTGATGATTAACCCATCATTAACGCATGTTCGTTGTCTAGTTATGACTTGATCGTAGTGCTACCCCCTCATCAGAGACAATGATGCATCTATTAATTAAATGGGAAGATGCTCCTAAAGGTGCAAAATTTATCCCATTGCATTATATATAAGTTCTCAATTATCATACTTTTCTTTTTGTTGTTTTTTAATGTACTTTTTTATGAACAAATGGCAATCCTCAACCCTAAAGTGTGACTACCCATGTGCAAATTAATACGAAGATCGATTATTGCTGATTTGTTTGGGTACACTTGAAGTTCTATTATTTAAATGCGAGCAAAGCTGAGTCATTAGAGGAAATGTTATAGTTATTATAGCATAGAAAGAGAGCAAAGTTGCAATTAGATAACAAAGAAAAACTATAGAATAATAATAGTTCGTGTATTATTATCAACTCATCACAAATATCAGATTATATATTGGCGTCACCGCTAATGCCTATGGTACGATGAAAATATCAGCATTTAGATCAAGCCATTGATCAACGGTCAGATTCGTCTCCAATGCACTCGAACGGAATACTGGACACCTTTAGCAACAAGTCGCCACCATTGTGACAATAACAGTGAAAATAAATTTTATCTACGTCCTAAAAAACCTTAATAAATATATTTTATGTGATCATAACTAACAGCGGCAGATCTTGAACACTTCCATACGGGGGCCGGGGGTGAAATTAAATTTTCTTAGGGGGGCGAACTCGATATATATAAAAAATTTACACTACCATGTCAAAAATTTATACTACCGGGCAAAAAATTTACACTAACGAACCAAAATTTTACACTACTGACGAAAAAAAAGGGCCCCCGGCCCCTATTATCCTTCGCCTATGATAACTAATATATTCTAGCTATTATATATCACTAACATGCTCATTCAATCAAAACATGCGTCGATTATGAGTTGATGTTTAGCTACACGTGTAACAAAAATAAAAATAAAATCTGAAGTTAAAGATGAAGACATTCTTTTGTCATGCTTGTAATATCTTATATCTCTACTTTGATCTTTGTTTCCGAGTATTAATCATCTTCATTCTTTATTTTTATTCAATTCTAACTATTACTAAGGTTTTTTTAAAATTCAAGATTGTTGGCTGATTCGAATTTGTTCTGGTTGTTAAAGTTCATGTTAGGTGTCTGAGTTGAGATCCAACGGAGAGGGATTGAAAGCTTTATGCATTATGTATTGATCACTTATTTTAGAAGTGTATAAAAGTGAGGTGGGGTTAGGGTCTAATAATAAGAAGTGAGTCTCACAACCACAGTTTTGTGCGTTCTACCTTTGTCCAAGATTAGACTTAGCCTAGCAAAGTTCTATTTGTAATTGTTCAAAAACTTATATTTATAAAAGTAGATTTAAAATAATTACAAAGAAACTTTATGTAATTATAACTCCCAATTATAATAATTGTAATTATAAAATCTATATATATATAACAAGTCTAATTAATATTTTTTTGAAAAACTAATTGGATCACTAAAAGGTCACTCACCACACTTCCGATTATCTCTATTACTTAAGTACGAATCTTGGGACACTATGTTGGCATGTCCCCGAAAGAAAGCTCGTACATCATTCCGTCCTTATCAATTCTGAACTTAATACCACCTTCAAAAGATAACTCATAATACGTGAGAAAACTCTCTGACCCAACCTGAATTTATTTTCTTTTATCACAGATGGGACTTGAATTCAAAAACTACGATTATTTTAATAGTCTTTAGCTACCTTGCTAGTTGTGTCCTTACCTTAACGACTTAACAAGTCTAACTAACATACTTCACCTAATTAAGTATAATTAATATATAGTCTATTTGATATATATGACCAACAAGAGAAACTCTAATTTAAAACACAACAGCATGTTGAAATTAAAGCGCATTCTTACCGGGAAACCACTGAAAGTCCTACTAACTAACTCTTGATTGAAGAAAATCACATATCTACTTGTAGATTTACATTAAAATAGGATAATATAGTTATTTTAGTTGGTAGCCAATACTGGTAAGAACTAAAGCTTTTTGGTAAGTTCAAAACTGATTAGAAATAGTACTTTAAAGGACCTCAAAATAAAGTATTGTTTAAGAAAAAAACAAAATATATAAGATAAAATATAAAAAATCTCACTACTCTAATAAAAAGTTATCTAATATGAGACACATGTCAACACTATATTTATTCTCAACAATTTTACCTGCTTCTCTCTCTTATTTAATAATCACATTAATTATTAATAATATTATTTATTTATTTTATATTAAAATAGTTTTTAATAAATTAAGTAAAAGATATTTTTACTAATGTTATTTCTAAGGAAATAATTATTTATAATATTAGAAAACTTTTAGAAAATCAAACTTTAAAAAGAATACAAAATATTTTATATTTGGTGTTTTAAAAAGTAAAATTTTTTATAAACAAAAAATAATTATTGAGAGTTATAAGAAAAAAGTTTTAAGTATGACATTTTTTAAACGTTTGTTTTAAAATAAAAATTTTATTTTATTTATTATAAGAAACATTTCAATCATATCTTATTTTAAAATATCGATTTATAATTAATAAATTTTTATTATATTTAATATTTTTTATTTAACCCGTGCAATACACGGGTTTACTAAAACTAGTTTAATATATTAGGGAAAACTTGGACTTTGGCCCACGATGGGCATATAACCCCTTTGCTCTGGCGTGCATCGTGTATCCTATTATATTATGTGCGATTATATACTACTTGAAAAAGTATTTTCTATGGATATTATTTTACGCATTTTCTAGTTAAATTGACATGGGAAATGACCTAATTTTTAGTAGTGATAACGGTTTAAAGGTGACGTTCATACACTTAAAATATCTATCATTGAGTTTGTTGAGCACATATATTGAATACTTTAATATGTCATCAGCATTAGCGTATGCACACAAAAGCAATTGATATATTATAGGTGACAAGTGGCTACTCAATCATTCATATTATACAAAACCAAAGTAATTAAGAGAATCCAACAAGGGATTTTAGGGTACAACGTAAGATAACATTAACTAAGACAAATCGATCACAAAAGGGCTTTTGATATATATTCGATCACATACAATATCACCTACCATGATCTTGTCTATCTCTTCTTCCCTTAAGAGTTATAATTATCATAATTAGCAGGCAACACATGAGGGTTTTGTAGAGAGTTCCCTGAACTTTGCAGCATCATCAATGTATTATTTTGGTCGCTTGAAAACCGAATAAGATCTGCATTAGTTGCATCTAGTTCCTTTTGTAGTCGAAGAACTTGCCTTTGAAGTACAGAAATTGCACCAACACAGCCGTAAACGGGGTCTTTTAGGCGTGCCTCGGCCTCATAGGCTAGAGAGTTGACAGCATCTTCTCTTTGATGAGGTGGGATTTCATTAAGGAGTTTGCTAACGTTGCTTGCCCCGAATATTTTGTGGACGTTTGCGAATTTTATTGGATCTTCGGGTGGGAAATATGGTGAGAATGCACATCCTTTGATGCATTTTCTTCTTAAGAACTTGCAGGCTGCACAGGGAGCATTAGGATGGATGGAAGAAGCCATATGCCTATGTACTGTGAGTCTACATATTGAGAAATTAAGTTAAGCATATTTCCCTAATCTTTAAATTAGATCAAATAAAGAATCATTCAAGTATATGTAGAGAAATTAAGCTAAGGCACTTCTTAAATATCAAAGCCAGATTATATCAAGAACAAAACACAAGCTTTACAAAATAGATTTGCCGTTCAAAAAAAAAAAAAAAAAACACAAGCTATACACACCCCACTAACATGCTAGCTATTCGCACACGTACGTGGTGTCAAACGGCCGTCTGTTTAATGGCTAAAACAGATGTTTAAATCGAATATAACGCACAAACAAAAACGTCCATTTATAATAAAATGTTACACTATCATTTCACTAGAATGGCCGATACAAGACACTTGTTTAAATGTTAAAATGATTGATGTGACATATGTAGGACTCTTTCTAAAATTATTTAAAATGGTCTTGATCAAAGATTGACATGAAAGTAAACTTATACATCAAAATCAGATGAGACACATATCACTAATTATGTCAGCAAACTATTTCTAACTAGCATGCAGATTGTATATATCAAGATCATTGCAAGACCAGATAAAACTATAAACAGAAAACCCATCTCACCTTCAGTTCAGTCTTAGAAATTTAAACATGGAATTTTCTTTTAAATCAAGAACTGACGACTTTAAATTATTGGACTTTCTAGCTTCAAGCTTAAACCTTTCGTGTTGTGTTTGGGTTCAAATGTTTATTAGAAAGTCTTAGATCCGTTCGGCTGAAGATCAGCTTAACGAGGACTAAGTTTTTAGTTTTTGAGGGTTATTCCAGTTAGAAATAGTACACAAATTAAGTTTTCATTGCTAGAAATACTTCAAGAACTTATAGAAACATGATGAAAGATTAGACTACAAACATCAGTCCTCACTATTATTATTTACTAAAAGTTTGTGATAATTCTCTATGTATTTAGATCCTCCCAAATTTTGGTCCCTTCTATACTCATGAAAAGCTGCAATAACATAATCCTTTGTAAGTGTGTGTGAAAACACAGAAAGATTTTCAAAGACATACTCATCACGCAACCAGATTCAAAGACACTAAAGTCGCAAAGAAGAAAGTTATTGTTATATACAATTTTAGATCAAAGTCAACCATGAAAGAAAAAAACTACAGAATCTATGAAAACCTACTAGCTAGCTAGATCTACTAGCATGAACAAGCAAAACCTTAAGTAAATCAAGAACCTCATGAAGCAAAATCAAGAAGCTAGGAATACTACTTTTGTTTCAAATTAATCTTTGCATGATATATACTTGACTGATGTTTTAGGGTTTGGTTGGTTGATTTTCTTGAAGTATAGATGTGTTTAAGAAAGAAAGTAAAAAAAGGTTTTTTGTGTGAAGAACAGAATTATAGCTAAAGATCATGGTACCTTTGTTGCCCAAGCTAGTGTATTAGTAGTGTAAGATCTCATAAACTATTTGAGTTGATTACCTGATGGATGCATATATTCTTTGAAATTCAAAGAGTAGCTACAATTATAGCTAAATTGCAGCCATTGATGACTTTGAAGATAGTTTCTTCGGATCAGGAGCAAAAGTAAACCCTAGATAAACATTTAAAGAGGGTCAACAAGAAGGCAGAAGCATAATTATATGCACCAGAAAAAAGTTCAGGTAAAGTTTTAGAAAATGAAGGAGAGAGAGTAGGATATGTAGATGTGAAGGAATTTGGGACAAGCAAATCACATTCGAGTAATTTGTAAGGGTTTTAGGGTTTTATTATATTTAACAAAATTAAAATGATTACTGATTAATTTGTTGAAAATAGAAAGAATATACTTCCTCTACGTAACAAATGTTTTTTTCACATTATCACAGCAATTAATATTATACGATTATTAAGGTGGAAGGAGTACTCATACAATACACATCACTTCATATCACCACACCACACCACACCAAATGGCGTGACGTGAGGACCGGCAGTGGTGTTGCCGTGTGGCGCCAGGCCTTGCCGTGTCGGGCCTTAACGTGGGCTCACAGAGTTGGTGCCCCACCCTTAGTTATTAGATTTGTGTTTTTAAAACATACTAGACCAATAGTGATCTATTTAGGATTTCTTTGATTCAACTTTTATTTTTTGTTTTCATGATTATTTTTTATTGTACTATAAACTTGTTTTTAAGGTTGTGGGGGCACAAACCGAGCCCCTTGATGCCTATTACGTACTCATAGGAACACCGTCGCAACCAATATATATATTTAATCCTAAATATTAACAAACAACTCACTATTTTTACACGTATATTTCTTCTACTTATCACAATGCATCGCAATCTTAAACATAAGTCATTTTCTTATCATCTAGCTCTGATTTATCCGTGATGCGGACCGGCCATCTCTACTTTAAATTTTTTGTATTTTATTTTTAATTATAAAAATTATGTTTTTAGTTTGACAGTTTAATTAAAAAATAGCTTAGGTAATTTTGGAAAAGGAAGAGTGCCACCTCTATGGTCTATGGATACTTTTGAGAAAAAGTAAGCTTGCCCACATTATTTCTTTAAGTAGTTTTGGGTAGTTTTTAGAAACACACCAACCACCCTTAGGTTACTCTCACCTAACTTTAAATATCCTCTATTTTTAAAAGCAATTCTCAAGCACTTGTTTTTATGTTTTTTTTTTTTCTGTATCTTGATTTTTACATTGGTATTTCATAACTAACTCGTTTTTTCCTGTGATACATGGCGGAAATTTGATTGTCTTTCCTCTGGGTTGCGCAGCATGAGTACAGTTGTTATCTTCTCGACTCGTTGAAAACTATAAAACGTATATCAAAATTGGTTTCCGTTATCGATGTTTTTCACTCATAATCAGTTTAGTTCGTTATGATAATAATGCTTAAAAATATTTTAACTAAAATGGCGAAAAATAATGGATTTATAAAATCATATAAAACCAATTATTGTTCTATATTTTATAAAAATATTGAGAATCAAAAATAACATTTCTAACAAAAAAACCTTTGTGGTAAAAAACTAACCCACCCCCCCCCCCCCAAAAAAAAAAAAAAAAAAAAAAAAAAGAAACACCATAGCATATGGTTGCTTTTTAATATATTATATACTAGGTTACAATCCCGTGTAATACACGAACTAAATAAATTTACTGTTACATGATTAATAATATAAAAGTTATGTCTTAAATATTGTGTATTATACGGATTGAATTAAATAAACCCATGTATTACACATTTGAAAATTTGAGGTTAACATATTTGAAATTTTAATTATGGATAGTAATTAATTAATAAACAATTATTGTAGCATTTATAATTAAAAGAAGAGAGAAGCAGGAATAACAATTATTAAATGACATAGAATGGTGACAAATGTCCGAATTTATTTTTATTTATTAGTATAGAAATGCAATATAATATATGCATTTTTAGTGTAATGTAAATATACATATAACAACTTATAACTGTGTTTTTAATATAAAGGAAATAAACGTAATAAACTATAATATCATAATCTTTTTATACATTTATATACTTAGAAACGTCTATATTATTAATAGAATTTATAAATATATTTCTTATTATAACATAGAAACATAACAAAATGCAAAAGAAATGGTTATAATTTAAAGTTGTTAACTAAAATAACAAATTATATAACTAAAGCCATAATATATCATCAACTAACTTGCACAAAAAGAAACACTTTTTCCATCAAGAATACATTTAACATATTTTCAGCATGAAGTTATGATAAACAAGATGTCGAAATTACAGTAATACGCTTGAAATGAGAAAATAGGTAAAATTTATGTTATGTACATGGGTGAACAACTTTAAAAGGATTTTATAACTTATAAGTAAGAAGTCAAGGTGTATACAATTCGTTGATCAAATCTAGATAATTTAAAAATAGGGAGTATCAATGGTTCATTCGAATTTTTCAATCGAATAATGCTCGTACTAAATCTTCAAGAATAAGTATGAATCATTATAAATTCATGAACCAGGGAGTGACCAAACAATATGAATTCAAATTTAAGGGAAATGAGCAGAAACTGCCTGATGGTAGTCATCAATTTTTTTAACTGAAAATGTATGAAAATGAACCAATTTTCGTATCTAAATTCCACGTGTAATTTCAGGAATAAAACTTTTGCCAACTTATGATTACTTAACTTAAGTTTACATACAATCCTCATACATGCATACATACATACGTATGTGCATACGTATGTATGTACATACATACATATAACAAAGGGTTCAAATGTAACTCCAGATAAATTGAGAAAATTTTACGCAAACCCTCTAAGGTTTGATTTATTTCCAAACCAATTGAAATTGTGAAAACTTTACTTAAACTTACGAAAACATGTCAAGATGAAGTCAAATTATTATTTTTATTGTATTAATAACATTATTACACATAAACAACATTATGTTGCTTTTATATATATGTGCAAATTCACGTACGTTTAAAAATTAACACATATGTAAAATATAATTTACAGAGAGTAAATTTAGATGTATAAATTGTAACTTATTCATTGTAAACATGTGTGTAAGTTATGATTTGCATATGTGTTAGTTTTTGAACGGATATGAATTTGAGCATATATATAAAAGAACTTAAAGTTATATATATGTAATGATATTATTCCTACAATAACAATAATAATTTGTATTGATTTTGACTGCTTTTCGTAAGTTTATATAAAATTTCCGTAATTTCTATTGGTTTGTAATTTAATATATTTAGCTCTACCCTATATATGTAAGTATCTATGTATGTATGTATATATATCTCCCTACTCTAATAAAAAGGTATCTAGTAGGGACACATGTCAACACCATATTCCTCACTAACAATTTTTTCTCGCTTTTCTCTCCTATTTAATAATCACATTAATTACTAACAATATTATTTATTTTTTTGGATTAAAATAGTTTTTAATAAATTAAGTAAAAGATATTTTTACTAGTGCTATTTCTAAGGAAATAATTATTCATAAAATTAGAAAACTTTTATAACATCAAACTTTTAAAAAAATACAAAATATTTTATATTTGGTGTTTTAAAAAGTAAAATTTTTAGAAACAAAAAATAATAATTGAGAATTATAAGAAAAAAGTTTTAAGTATGATATTTTTTAGAACATTTGTTTTGAAATAAAAATTTTATTTTATTTATTATAAGAAATATTTCAGTTCTATCTTATTTAAGAATATCGATTTATAATTAATAAATGTTTATTCTATTTAATTTTTTTTATTCAACCCGTGTAATATACGGGTTTATTAAAGCTAGTATATATATATATATATATATATATATATATACACACACACTAGTGAAAATGCCCACGCGTTGCGGCGGTACTGATGTTGCGTGATTTTTGGGAATTCGATTTTAGTCAGTATCGGCTCAGTGTGTTACTATATAAATTAAAAAGTCAAAATATAATTATTGAGAAAATTGAATGAAAGAAAACAATTACTTATATTACATAAGTCTTTAAGACAATGATATTATTTTAACAAGATTAGTAAAAGCATGGATGGTATTTGTGGTCGGAAATCATTTATTACCTAGGTTTTAGGGGGGGTTTATTTTATGAATGTAGGTTAGAGTTTTATGATCATCGGAGGTAGTTTTCGGTGGTAATTTGCATAGACCGGAGAAAGTTAAAGCAGAAATTGTCACAACAAATTACTATATTAATTGTTATTGAGCTTTAAACAACCTGTAAGGGAAAGAGAAAGAGGGATTAGTGCTCAATCGCAGTGAATGAACGGAATTGAAAGTAAATGACGGTTTTGTTCGGCCACGTGTATATGATTTAGCATTTTTATTATAAGTATCATATATTATACTTTATTGTATGGGTATAAATAAAATAAAATGGTTAATTCTTTGAAATTTAAGCATTACTTTTCATATGGGTGTCTTAATCAATATGTAAAATTATCATTCAATCCTCCTTTCACTTTTATTATAAAATATATAGATAAATATTAAAATTATTAAACTCACAATATGCCCCTAGAAAAATATTAGTATTATAATTATTATAAACATGAAGATATATATATATAAGTTATATACTTAAATATATAAATAAAATAATACTTAATTTAAATAATATTTAGTTATAAAAATATAATTAGTAAATATAAATTTAAATGTCAATTTATAGTATCATAAATAAAATAAAATTTTATGAAGTGAATTAAATAATATCATATTTTTAAATAATGTATTAATAATATTTATTAAATACATAAAAGAGACAAGTACAAAAATACCAAGGTATAAAAAATTTAATTGATAAATTTATCATATTGCCCTTAAAGTGTCTTAAAATCTTAATCAATTTTCTATTTTACTCTTTTAAATGTCTTGCACTTCTTTGTACATCTCCATTTAGAGAGATTTATTATAAAGTAGTATAGATATAAGTATTTAAATAGTATTTAGTTAAAAAAATATGATTAGTAATTATAAATTTAAATATCAATTTATATTATTATAAATAAAATAAAACTAAATAAAGTGAATTAAATAATATCATATTATTAAATAATGTGTATTAAATAATACAATAAATAAAAGAAGTTAATTAAAGTGGGCAAAAGTGGAATTATTGCATAAAGCATTTGTACTTTATGCTTAAAATGTTGTATAGGTGTCTTACACTTTAAATAAAATTACCATCATATCCTTGTAATATGTATTATATAGTAGAATAGATATAGATAAATTATTACATGGAAAAAAATAATGTTAGAATAAATTTTTGACTCATGTGTACCACTAGTATATAATATTCAAAAATAAAAATTATTAAATGACTTATAAGCTCAGCTGAGTTTGGACACAACTCAGCCTTTTTACACCCTAAATTAAGTATTCAATATATTTTAAAATAAAAGGCAAATTGGATTTTAATAATCCTAACTATTACCTATTGGCCGATAATAATCCATAATATTAATTTGGCCGGTAACAATCCCAACTTTAACTTTTATAACCAACAACAGTCCCAGTAACATAATTTTTAATTTTTTACGCATAATTTGGACTCGATTCGGTTCGCAACAATAATTATGAATGAAATGAAAAAACATACAAGCTAAATTGAGACTAAAATAAATACAAATTAAGCGTAAAAAATTAAAAATTATGTCACTGGGACTGTTGATGAAAATTATAGTTTTCATCCTTTAGAGGTTATAATTGTCATTTTAGGTTATAATTGTCATTTTCCCTAAAGTAACTGGAATTTTTAATGACAGTTACCCTAAAAAACGAAAATTGTTACTAATATATTAGTTTAAAGATTATAAAGGATGAAACTTGTAAATACATATAAAGTAAAGAACCTTTTTCCTATTATTTTGTCTTTTAAATATTAATAATGTATTTTTATATCTCATGACTACAAAACATTGCATAGTAACTGCAACCAACTTCGGGTCACAAAACAATCGCCAATTGTCATTTGCGTCTGAAAAGTCAGTAAGGGATATCTTCATAACTTTTCTTTTTCTTGCAACCTAAATTATAGTTGAGTTTAGCTAGTGGACTAACCTTCACATTATTCCAACTAGTTTGTCATTGTTGTTTTCTGAGTCTGGTTGGTGACAACCTATTTTTACGACCATATAACGGTGATCGGATTGCAACGGGCACTTTTAACGATCACATTGCTAGTCATCGTTATCTCTAAATAAAAACCATTGACCCTAGTTAACTGTCAAACACTTAAAGTATTCACCGACGATAATTAAACATAAACAACCATAATTCACTATAGGTAGGCCCAACCGATACTAAGTTATCATCATTGGTCCTAATTCATAATTTTAATTTAATTGTGATTTTCTTTTTCATTTCTTGTGTACCGGATTTTAAATATGTTCCTTTTCATTTATACCACATATTTGCAACAAGTAATTGGAAATTTCTTTTTCCTTTTTCCGACCATGGCTGTTTCATCCCGAGTGACCTCCGTTTAGTAAAAACAAATAAATGTGCATTTTCATATTTTACATTGTTAAACTCGTCCTTCTACTCTAATAAAAAAGTAAATTGGAGTGACACATGGCGGCATCACATTCATTCTTATCAAAGTTTTTCCGTTTCTCTCTCTTACTAAATAATTACCTTAATTACCAATAATATTATTTAATTTTTTTAGAATAAAAATAGTTTTTTAATAAATTCAGAAAAAGATCTTTTTATTAATGTTATTTCTAAAAAAATAATATTTATAAAATAAGATATTTTTACAAAACATCAAACTTTTAAAATTAATGTTTTTAAAAAGTAAATTTTTTATAAACAAAAAGTAATTAAAATTGAAAATTATAATAAGAAAATTTTTAAAAATGATATTTTTTAATATGGTTTTTTGAAACAAAATATTTATTTTTTTGGAATAAAACAAAAGTTTAAAAAATTGATATAATTATTTTATTACATATTGTTCGCATAATTTCAATCATATTTTATCATATAATATCGTTCTATACTCAATAAATTTTTATTATATTTAATATTTTATTTGTTCAACCCGTGTAATACACGAGTTTACTAAAGTTTGTTAATTACATATTTACGAAAGCTAAAAAGTTAATTACATATTTTCTCTTTCTAATACATATTAAATATTTAAGCAATTTATTAAAATTAATTATTAAATTATTATTGTATTTATACTTTTACTAAGTTAGTTTTACACATTTCTTTTCATACAAACATCAATTACATATTTTTTTAAGTTCGATTCTTCTGTATAAATAAAAAATAAAATTACTACTCCAAATATAAAAATTTAAAATTTTATTTCAAAACACTAGTCACTGATAATAAAAGTTATATATCAAAATACAAAACATAATTCTTAAAGTTTTAGACAATTATAAAAACCAAATATCAATATATAAAAATCTATAAGTAAAACCAAAATAAAATAGTTATTTGATATGTTAATTTAAATGAAATAGATAATTGTGTAATATATATGAACCAAAAAATATGTAATTTAAGATATTAAAAAAAAATATGTAAAAATCCTAAAAATAAAAGTCGATAGAAGTCATATAATATGAGGATGATAATGTATTATGTCGCTTCTATATTATATTATTCAAAATTTGTTGCGGTCCCTACACCGCCAAACCAATTATTCCCTTGTAATCTTCATCAATCATCATCGATTAAAGATCTCAATTATATCATGATCTCCACATAAGATTGTCATACAATATTTAATGAACCGTATAAAATGTTTAAGAAAATACATAAATGTCGTATATATGGTATATCTGAACAACTTCTGATCTTTCTTTCATGACATATTTAACTGGCACCGGGTTTAGTGTACGTTAAATGGTTCATGCTTGTGAGTTGAGTTGACTAACACGAACACAAAATTGTATTAGACACATGAAGCTGAGTAACAGGGCCGGTTTAATATTTTTAAGAGCCTAGGAGAAATAAAATTTTGTGTTACTCATCTATATATTATTCTTAAAAACCTAGCCTCGAACCGATAACATAAACAAAATTATTTATAGTTTGACAACAAACAACTTATTGTAGAAAACAACTTAATTAACTAAAACAAAATCAACTGCAACATATTGATATGAATAGGGCTCATTTAAAATGACTCTTTTATTTTTGTATATTAATAATCTAAAATTATATACTTACAAGATATTTTATATATATAGGTGCGTGTGTGCGCGCGCGCTCGTAAAATTATTACGTTTAAACTGTAAACTTGATTCTCGCTTCTTTCTTATAATTAATATTCAAACATAATATACAAGATCTGTTTAAGTTATATAAGAAAAGTTTTACAAATATGTAAAAATAAAAGGGTCAACCTACGAACCTGCTTGGTCGATGCGAACAAGACCCGTTTATTTTAATGTGTTTGCAGCTTGACATGTAATTGACCCTAAACCAGTAAGTAAACTAAACACGTAAATTTCATCTTAGATTTGCGTTGCGTCAAAAATAACACCACTGAATTAATTAACATTGTAAAAATCTGTTAGCAATGTTACTTTAAAATCTTTTACGTGTAATTATGTTTGCTAAAATGTTTATATGTAATAAGCACCAATTTACCATCAATCGATGCATAATAGCCCCAAACACATCAAAACCCAAACCCAGAATACTAACACCAAATGTGGTTGAAAACATATTCAAAATAGCAAGAAATTTTATCAAAAATGACCAGAAGGAGTGTAGCATAAGTTTGAATGAGTATTCTTCAAATTGTCAAAGAAACCAAGTATGAATCAAAAGAATTTTATCAAAACCCTAGTACACTTCCATAAAATGTCAAACTCATTTGTGGTGCAGTCAAACACTTATGAGTGCATATTGATTAATAATGTGTTAATTAAGAATCAAAGTAAATTTTGGGAAATTTGACGTAACTTTTGCCCTCGTATCAAGTGAGAGAGAGAGAGAGACGATTTGCCACTGAAGCCAATGTACAAGTACACTAATGAAGATTATCGGTTAATCTGGTTCGATTATGATGCGTAGGTTAAGCCACTCTGCAAGTGTGATTGCTTGTTAATATATAAGATTACTACCGATGTGGGAGAAGATGGGAAGAAAAGAAGGGGAGGGAAGGAACTAGTTGGAGAAAATAAATATATGGGATAAAAATAAATCTGTATATTTAAATTAGTACTATAGTAAACCATAAAAACATATGGATAAGAAATAAGAAAAAGTATTTTGATGTAAGAGTAACTAATAAGCATTTAAGTATTTTTCACATAATTTATGAATATGAATCATTATGAAAATCCTAATATGGATTCTCTAAAAGTTTTCCCATCTTTATATATTTTTAAAATTAAGACCCGGCCTAGCTATTAATCATGGTACATGATGCTTGATAAAAAAAATACTAAGTTGGGAAAGTTTTGTCAAACATAATGCAACTTCATACTTATTTGTAGGCTGGTTTATAAATTGATTTATTTTCAAAGTTCAACAAGTTGCATGTTTTGTTA
Source organism: Flaveria robusta (assembly GCA_025506415.1). Lineage (NCBI taxonomy): Eukaryota > Viridiplantae > Streptophyta > Magnoliopsida > Asterales > Asteraceae > Flaveria > Flaveria robusta. The sequence goes on along the minus strand of CM046469.1, from coordinate 15,199,409 downwards.
TTTACAAATAATACATATTTACTAATTTTAAAACTTTATTATATTTAATATCGATAACCTTTTTTTTTTTTTTTTTTTTTTTTCTGAACGGCTATATATAACCCTTTTATTTACCTTACACAGAAATATAAAATTCAAATAACTTGTTTAAATGATGGTAGCATGATGTAGGACGGGATCTTTTACGATAAATTATGTTATACAAACACAACCTTACAATATATTATGTTATACAAGCTCTTAAGGCCAAAGGATACTAATATATAGACCCTTTTCTATGAAACCCTCACATCTTAGTTTATCTATTAATTAAGCTTCATTTTACATCTCCATATTATGTTATCACTTCATTTGCTTTAAACTTTTACCGTCTTACTGATGTTAATGATGGATATCTATCATGCCTTCTCGAGAATTGTATCAGGGTTTGTCTTACTTCAAATTATATCGTTAATTGAATACCTCATGTTTTTAGCTAGATAATAATTTGATGTATACAAACGTTAATAATTAACAAAATCATTTGTACCACATAAAAGAGGTGGGGGTTAGCCGGTTAGTTCTGTTGATAAAGTCATTTGTGCTAGAGTGATGAAGTTTCGATCCGTTTGAGATCAAGAGTTCAAGCACACCTATGACGGGTTGATGTGAATTTGTTGTAATGTAAATTAGGTGGCGTATAATAAATAGATAACATCTAACTGATTAAAAGAAATACATGTAATACAAAAATCATTAAAAAGTTTCGCATCTGTTGATCGAAATTTGAATGGTTATATATAGGATGCAAAAGCTATACAACAACATAGATAGATATAGTTTATGCAATATTAACCTACTGATCAGCTCAAATGGTTGAGGTGAGGTATCCAAAACTTCATTAAAATAGAGTGGAGATCTTGAGTTCAAGATTTACTTGTAAGAAAAAAAAAATAAGGTTGGGTTTTCATCTAAGGTGGTTTCCTCCAAAGGTTGGTCTCGGACTCAATACTGATGAAGACGGACTGATGTACGAGCTTCCCTTCGAGGATATGTCAGTCTAATGCCTCAATATTCTGTATTCGAGTAAAGAGATTGATCAGGTGGGCTAATGGCCACCAATAGTCCATTTAGATTTTAAAAAGAATATTTAACCAGATATGTTTAATTTCATTATTGTTATAAAAATATCATGATTGATCAAGAAAAAGCTCAAATTATTTTAGTTTCTGTTGAAATTGAAGTTGTGAGTTTATATGAGGTGGTGCAATAATTGAATGGGGGCATGCATCTGCAGCAGTAAACAAATCTTTGTGGAAATCATTTTCACTTCAAGACGCCAACTTTATTTCTTTCTACTTGTCCCCTCGCCGACACATCAACATGCTGCTTGTATTCACAAATTCAACATAGTTTTGACCCAACTAAACTAAAGGGTGGGAGGGGTGCTCACACCACACATATAACATCACATGCCCACCAATCATATTATGTCGCTGCTTGTATTCACAAATTCAACATAGTTTTGACCCAACTAAACTAAAGGGTGGGAGGGGTGCTCACACCACACATATAACATCACATGCCCACCAATCATATTATGTCATATCACATCGTACCATATCATTTGAATAATGGGGCACTCACATCACATCAGAGCACACCATAATTTTTTTTAAATTACTTCGTAAATATAAATAAATTAAAATTAAAAACTAACATTAATATAAAAAAATACATTATCAATTAAAAAATTATAGCAAACTAAAATTAAAAAGTACAAATAAAAAACAATAACCCAAACTAATCTTCGTTATCCGAAACCTTGATATCCACATTCTCCGCAATGTGTTTCACAAGATCGAATAAGTCTAAAATGTGTGTTCTTATAGCGCAACACCAAAATTGTATTTCGTTTTCAACTGGATTGGTCGGCGGATCTCAAATGTGCAACAGAGAAATAGCGTTGCCATCATTTTTTTATAATTATATTGTGAAGTATAATGCACGTGTATATTTGACTTCTCATTCTTTCAATCTCTATCGCTCTAGCCGGTCAAGCAATTATTTGCCATTTTGCTTTTAAAACACCGAAAGCTCGTTTCACTTCTTTTATTGCGGACTCTTGCATATTTTTAAATTTTTTTCTTTGTACTCAGCTGAATAAAGATATGATTTCACAAAAGTTGACCAAAAAGGATATATACAATCGGCTAGATAGTAACCACATTTTTATTGATGACCGCCAACATGAAACGGACATATGGGTGCGGTTTCATTCAATTCTAGCATGAAGAGTGGAGATTGATTGAGAATATTGATGTTGTTGTTAGAACTAGATACACCAAAATAAGCATGCCAAAACCACATATCTCGCCACGGCTTCGAGAATCATTGTTGGACCATCATGATCACCTCGATGATATTGTCCTCACAAACGCATAGGACAATATCTCCATTCCCAATGAGTGCAATTAATTCTACCGAGCATTCCCAGAAGGCTATATCTATATTGATGTGCATCGTACAATGTCATGGCTAATAGGCATTCGTAAAAATTTATATATCACCAATATAAAGTAATAATAGCGTTGCAAAAATATTCAAGACATTGACGTGAAGTCTTAGCAGACATACCTAAATATTCGTCGTATGTGTCGGGTGAATAACCTGTTGCTAGTTGACGTGTTGCTGAAGTGTGTTTTTGTATTGGCGTGAAACTTTCTTTCCACTTCTCATCAAACCCTTCTTTAAACCATGAAAAGTTATTGTTTATATCTTCAACAATACGTAGAAATAAATCTTGAGGTAACCAAAACTTATTTCTAAAAAAATCCAACCCGTCGGACTAGAAACTATCCGCAAAGAATGAAGAGTTCGGCAAGAAGATTAAAAAAATCCAACCCGTCGGACTAGAAACTATCCGCAGAGAATGAAGAGGAAACAAAATAAATGTCACGGTATATTTTTCTAAAGTTGATAATTAGTAGAAGAGATTTTTTATGAATTGATATGTAAAATTTAAAGTATTAGTTAGTATTTATAGTGTATATTTTTTGTTTAATTTAGAAATATAGCCGTTAGGATGGGGGTGGGGGGAGCCAACGGCTCTTTTAATGGTCAAATAGGGGGCGACACCTCGGCTTGAGCATGCTGTGTTTAGGGGGTGAGGTGCGGCGTGGGGAACCGGCGACAGTGTTGTCGCGCGGCGCCGCCCCCGTCGTGGGGTTACGTCGCTTGATGAATATGTAAATGCACTTCTGAAAGAACATCATCCGACTAGTTGTAATACCTTTGTGATGGTGTTATTACTTTGTATTCGAAATAATATACAACTAAATAGATTTACAATCACGTACAACTTTTATAGTCGCACATGAGCAATGACATGGTTTTTCGGGATGTTAGGGAGCTTAGATTGTATGCACTAGGCTTGAAAGAATTGTCCAATAGAATGACGAGGAAATGTTTACAAACACTCTCCACATTGAGTTTATTTTCCTTCAACGATATCTTATTAACTGAAAGTTAACACCATTAGTTTTTTGATGACGTAGACTGTTTATATGGCCAAAACACTAAGCAGAAAGTTGAAATCAACCATCTGGTTCGTCAATCTGAAACTTCTGCACTCTAAAACCCGTCATTCTTCACCTCTTCATCTAAAACACTTGACTCGTTGGAGGTAGTTTCATGTGACAATGGAAGCTAGACACCGAAAAATGGACATGATGAAGGCTGGGCGACGACAAAGTTGAAAACTGGCTCAAAGTTAGCGTAATTTCATCAAAAAAACTAACGAGGGTTAACTCTCAATTAGTAAGAGATCGTTGGAAGAAAATAAGTTTAAAGTTAAAAGTGTTCGCAAATATTTTTTGAGTTGTGATTAATCTCGGCTAATAAATGAAACTTGCGAGTATTAAAATCCAATAACTCGTTACAATATCCATATACATGTGTTTGTAAGCATCAATGGTCGTAACTTTACCAAATGCCCCCTTAATATTATATGTTTTTTCAGTTCTCTATATTGAACCAAACACCTCTTCAAGTTAAATAAATAAATCGATCAAAAAAATTTTATACTTAAAACTCAACGTTGCAAACTCGTGTTTGTACCAAACATGATACAATTTAATTGAGCTTGACTCAACACAAGACTCAAATTATTTGCTATCTTACCTCCAATTGGGTTTCTCCAAATGAACTTTAATAATATGCACCCATGTCTAACTAACATGCTATTAAACCCGTGACACCTAAAAAAAATTATACAAAGTTTTAATTGCATATACCAACTTCTAAAGTAAAGTAGGTTTTTTTGTCATCATATGGATTCATGTTTCAAGTTGTTACCATATTTTACCTGACTAGCAAAAGGTGACCCTAGGAAAGACAAAAAGGTTGTGTTATATATGTAACTAATATACAAATAACACACTGTATTTTAAACAATGACAATATATTTTTCATTGGATGACGGAATATATTTTTCAGAAATGACACCATTAGCCCATAAAAAGAGAAGTAAAGAGATTTTGAAGTTGTCTTATACTTTTAAATGAGTTAAATTGAAACATTGTGTATATGATTACGTATAATTATTGTAATTTAAGCAAATTTTGGTTTAGTCTCAATGGCCCTACCCAATAAAAAGTTTTTCAGACATCCAAAAGCGAACCAAATGATATAAACTATAAAACTCGTGCATGCACAAGGTTTAAGAGAGTGTCAGGCCAACTTGGGTCTAATATATACAGCATTACCTTACATTTATGACAAAAGGTTTTTTCATCAACTCAAAACCGTAAATGAAATATCTCAAACATGCAAATAAATGTTGTAGTTCTCCCATTTGCCAATAACTTGTATCTGTTTACATAACCATATATGCATTGTTTGACTTTAAATCTCTAATGAGGTGAGTAAACATATTTATGAAACAAAATCTTATTCAGTTCTTACTATAGTCACTAGTAAAAGTATATGTTCTTATATAACAAAAAAAAAACTATGTAAAGACTATGATGAAGGAGCCAGAAACACTAGTAAAAGTATATGTTCTTATGTAACAAGAAACTATGTAAAGACTATGATGAAGGAGCCAGAAAGTAATCTAAAATGGTTTTTCTTTTAAGAGAGGGTGGAGGATTTAGCACAGAAGACGGGCTGCCAAAACTAGCATCAGGAGATCTCTCGCATGCTTCACCTATATGCAAACTGGATATTTGTTTTCTTGGCGGTTCTGGAGTTTTTATTTCAGGGGTTGATGCATGAATGAAAGAGTCGAACAGGATCTTTGATTGGACTGGAGGGTCCAGATCAAGTCCTTTGATGGGATCATTTGTTTCCTCCTGTGTAAAAAGCTTTCGACGTTTCATTATTGGAAGTATTTTTTCTCTTCGTCGGATTGATGAGGGAGATCTTGTAGTTGAGTAACAACTGCTGTTGATGTTCCAAAGCTGGACCTGGCATGCATAAAGAAGTTGTATGAGTGTACATTTTCTAAGGTGGATGGATGGGATGGGTAAAACGATCATTTACAGTATGGGTACCAAAACACTTTTGTTTTTTTCTAAAATTATATAATAATTGATGTCTTTATTATAATTAACAAGCTCAAATATTAATTTAAACCTTGAATGAATGGATAATTTCATAAATCCCCTTCAAAACTTGGTATAATATGGTATTTACCCAACAAGCAAACATAATATCTAGTGTGCCATTTTAAATTTGTCATTTTATACCCCTCCTTTAAAACTTGCATTAGACTATGAGTGTTTGGTGTGTAAGGAAATAGAGAAGGTATAGTGGTCTGTGTTCATATTAATAATTGTAGTTAATGAAATGTGCAAATATGAAATTTTAAGTATATTGAATAGATATAATTGATATCAACTTTTGGGGTCAGGTAAATGTGAAATGTTAAAGTGAGACTTACAACAGAATCATCTGCAGCAGTTGCTACTTTACCTATTTCATATGAGCACCTGCAGATTGGATAGACAAAGGTAAATCCCATGCATGTATTAGGCATAATAAAAATAAAGAAAATATACTGCAGTTAATTCAGTGATATTGTTCAAAATTAAACCCCTAGATTGTAGAAGTTATATGATAATCTACACACCAATCTACTGCTGTCACTTCTCCATCATGACCTTCAAGTTTTATAGGATCTGCATGGGGTTTGTTAACCTGTATTCAAATATCCCCGAAGTTTTTATTTGCAATCAGAATTGAGTCCTGGTATAGTTTAACAATAGGTTGAATATAGAAGAAAAGCTCACCTGCCATACATAGGCTGAACCATCAGTGGAGCCACTAAGTATATTGCCTGCATCAGGACTCAATTTTGACTGCAAATGTAGGCATTAAAAGCATAAAGTTTTAGATTATGCAAAAATATAACATTCTAACATGATTGGTGCTTGGAACTTGTAGGTATGTTTTGATTACCTTGACAAAAAATGAACCAATGTTGCATCCTTTAAAACTTTTGATAGGTCCCTTCTCAAGTTGTAGTACATTAAAAAGATATATCCTGAATGATTGTAAAAATATTTAAAAATGAATGACACTTAAACCTGTCAAGCCACAATTTTATATATTTCTGTCACAAGGAGTGACGATATAGGAAAGAACAAACAGTAAGGTGTTAGGATATTAAAACTGTACCTGCTGTCCATGCATGATGCTGAAATATACACACCATTTAGATCTTGGGATAAGCTAGATATGCCATATGATCTTGCCTGAAAGATGAATAAATATGTCAAGTAATACTGTAAATACTTCAATATATGATGTGCACTGATATATGGTAACAGTAAGAGTTTCAAACTAAGGACATACCCACTTCCCTGATGGCTTATCTTGGGTACAGGCCTGAGTAATTGGAGCTTTAAGGTTTCTTGTATCCCAGAACTTTATAACACTGCAACAAGTAAATATTTCAATATTAAAATGACTCAATATACATCTAATTGTAAATAAAGTTGAAAATGAATTGTTGTGCCTCTTGCATACCTATCTACTGCTCCAGCAGTAGCAATGGAAATTTCATCTTTCAAATAAAGAACTGATGTAACACTCATGGATGCAGCCTAGAATATTTGAGCATTTAGTTAATAATTCATGTAGTATTAAATGAGATTAAAGTGTCTTGAAACTAACCTTGCCTCGCCTACCCCTTGTTTTAATAACTGATGAAGTATGAGCACCTTGGACAGTTGCTATTTTTCTGAAAATATGATAGTATTCATTTTTTAACCAATAGTCTCAAAGCATGACCAATTTGTAACTAAAGATTGGAACTTACAAGGTATCAGAGTGTGCCCGCATAGATTTAGAGCACCTTAGGTCCCATAAAGCAAAGGAACCATCTCTTGAACCAGATACAATTATATCTTTACATAGACAAATAATCATTTAAGTAAGCACCCAATTCCTTCTCTTTTTTTTGCAAGAACATAATTGAAAGCACTAAAGCATACCATGGTTGGAGGGATGAGAACTAATGGATTTCACACTTCCAGTGTGTCCTGTTAGTGCTTGAATACATTTTCTTTCTTGAGAATCCCAAACTTTAATCTGCCCAAAGGTCATAACACATATTATCAGATAAGTTCAGTATAATATACTATAAAACTAACATCTTAATTTGTACTTACACTATGATCACCACAAGCTGTCATCAAATTGGTGTCATCCTGCAAAGATTGAATACAATTCACAAAATTTATGAATCTAGCGCTTCATATTCTGGCTACTATTCTACTTGATCCAAAATATGAAAAAATATCAAATGGTCGGAAATTCATGCACCTTTATCCAACATACATCAAATATAGCATTCTCATGAGCAAGCCACTCACATATTCTAGCTTTCTCTGCCAAAAAAAAACATAAAAAAAAAAAAATTTAACGCGTCCAAAACTAATTTCTAGCAAAAGAGATACCATCTATATTATGTAGAGTAACTGGTAAATGGAAATGCACCTGCATTTTCTGCACTTGTAGAGGATGATGGAAACTTCAATCGAGTGTTGTATAAGCAAACAAACCCGTCCTCACCAGTAACAGCAAGAATATGAGCATTTTTGCTCGTTTACAAAGTGTGCATTCAACGAATTAGTTAATCAAATCCATCACTGTGATTGAACATTAAACTAGGGCTTCACGATTGATTCGTTTTCGTAACTTCATCAAAGTCTCCTCTTACGAGTAAACAATGCATCCAAAGACATCAAAAGCTTGTGTAAACATTGACGGAACAAAATATGAGGAAAATCACACCTTGCAGAAGGATAACGCCATTGGAGGACTAATATTATCCTCAAATCCATAATCCAGAGCTCCAATTCGACTAAATCTGGACGAATCGTCGGCAAAACACGGTCGTTTCCTGACTGGATAAAACAGAATCGATGCAAACAATCACTTCACCAAATGAATCATAACTAAAACATGCAAGTGTTAGAGACTATTTGAATCTGAAAAGTACCTCTGAAGCCATTGAGCTCTCTGTGACGGATGTTTTGGAAGGTAGATCGATTTGTTGAAGTCTCCATTTGCAAATTATTGTGGATTTCTTGGAATGTAGGTGAGAAATGAGGAGATATTTTGTTGAAAATTATGATTTTGGCGGGTGGTGAGAGGATGAAGAAGACGATGGCGGGAAATGTTTTGAAATGTTTTCAGGTTCCCGGTGGTGATTGACATTGTGAACTGGCGGTACTTTTTTACGTTTAAGTCGTAAGTTCCTAAATATGTACATTTTCATCCTGGAGTAATTTTTTTTTTTTAGTAAATTGATAGTTAAGAATGATTGAAAGATTATGTTCAGATGGGAACTTATATTTTTTCTTAGAATTTCAACAACTCATGAAAAACAATAAAAACCATTATTTTATCTTGATATATATCGTTATTATTAAATACAACAACATTAAATGAATTTATATATGTTTATTTATATGTATTCGTATATTTTAAAATTTTACATATGTGAAAGTTTATTATTTACATATGTGTAACTATTAACCATTTACATATTGTAAAATTTTAAAATATATGAATACAAGTGAATTATCATATTTAAACTCATTTAACAATTTTATATTTTGATAATAATATTAATACTGTAAGTACAATAATGATTTTTGATTGTTTTTAATGAGTTCTTTGAGTTTTCATAGAATTTAAGAGTTCTCATTTAATATTTACCCTGTTTGAAGGTTATATGTAAGTTAAAAGTCTAAATCTGAAACTATGATGTAGGTGGAATTATGAATATGTTTACTTACAAGTTTTGTGTTTGGGTCTTTCTAAAAGGTTTATTAATTTAACCATTTAAAATTATAATAACTCCTTTTTTAAGTGATTTAGATTGGTTTTTATTTTGTTGCGTGAAATTAAAAAATTATTATTTTGTAGCTTAAACGCTATTATTTCATTCAACAACAGTAAAGTAAAATTTCAAAATTTTAAACTTCATGCTAAAGTTAATGATGTTGCAGGGCCTTTATTTATTTGGATCATGTTGCAGAGGATATAGGGCGAGATCAAAAGAATTGAGTAAAATCCCATGAAATGCCCATACGAAAAACATAACTTGCAATAAGATCACGGCAAAACGAAAAATATCTTAATTTTTAAATTATTTAAAGAGTTAAATTCATTTTTGGCTACTAAGGTTTGACAAAATAACAATTTTTCTCTAAAAGATTGAAAACATCAATTTAACTCCAAATGTTTTATAATTTGTTTCATTTTTGGTCCAAAAGTTTTATCATCATTTCAACTTGAATCCAAATTAATAAAACTTTTGGATTAAAACTGAAACAACTTATGAAACTTTTGAAGATAAATTGATATTTTTAATCTTTTGAATGAAAATTGATACTTTTATCAAACCTTAGAGAGTAAAATTGAAATTAACTCTTATTTAAATTATTTAGACCGAAAGTATGATCCCTAAAACGGGAAATGCTCTGGTGGGATCCCCTTCCCTCTGCAAAAAGAGTCTGTGTTTGTTGTTAGAAAACTGCTCATCAAAACATCATAGGAACAATTTCATGTGATGTACCATCACAATAGGGTCGTGGGCTCGTGGCCCCTGAATTACAATCTATACCATCATAAAAAATAATCAATTACATTATTAGAGATGAGTCACGCTTAACTCCCACGCAGCCAAGGAACCAATCATCAGTGTAAATGTCACTAATGAAATTCCTCCCAACTTGATATCTAAGGCAGGTAACTCATATTAATATTCTAATTATATTGTATTACTACTTTTTAATCATAAAATAATAATCATGGGACAGCTAGAAGTGAAAGAATAGGATCCATATCAAGTTCTCACTAAACAGTAGAAAAACATTTGTTGCCTCTAATATCCAACAAATGAGTCCCTCCAAAGGGATATTATCTAGGAAAAAAACACAAGTAGCTAGGGATCTTGTGGCTAACATAGTCAAATGAAACTTATTCAAAAAAAGCCAAAAATTTTACCATCTCGGTATGTCTTTAAGGAATCCCACCCAACATGGAGCACGCGTTGGACCCATAACATGACTTTATTCTTCTTCACGAAATATGGCGTGATCTTTGGACACCCACATGCAAGGGCGGACCTGTGCTATCGGGTTGGGGGGGGGGGGGGGGGGGCAGTCGCACCCCGTAAAAAAAAAATTTATTGTTATATGTATGTATAAATCGCAAACGCCCCCTAAAAATATGCAATCGCTCCACTTTTGCCCCACATAAAAAAATTTTCTGGGTTCGCCACTGCCACATGTATTTTTATCAAAATCCAAGTCATTTCTACTAACATCACATCTTCCATGTTAGTCATTCCTCACAAGTATGAAATAGTGGTTAGTGATGATGACACAAGATGCATGGTAGTTGGTGTTTCTTCGATAATAGGAGGCGGTTGTATATGAGCCTCCTTTATTAGCCTTGATCCATACAAAGTTTCAGTAAGGCCTTCAAAAAGGATACACCTGTACGTTGTGGTTTGAGATAGCGGTCCCACGAATGGTGCCAATGTTGAAGCCAAAATCCGCTGGAGTGAATAATCTTCTTGACAAGTGAATAAATGTCTTGAAGGACTTGATGAAACTTATTCTTGCCAAACTGACACCGTTTGTATCGCCACAATAAACGCCTGAGGAGGGTGTTAGTGTGATCAGCCTTTGGCCTGAGAATAAGATTCCGGCTAGAAAAAAGATAATAAGTGAAGTAAATGCAGAGAGTGTGAGTAGTTAGGACTGTATTGAATATTGGTTATTATGATAAAAGAAAGTCATTCATAACATTCATTTATCCCACCACACTGAATGGAATTCATCATGTTGAATACGGTCGTCGATGTCCTGTTGCCACTACATGATAAGAAGATTGATATCAATTTTTGTAATAGTGTATGGGTCACAATGTATTTATCCTTTGAATATCTTCTACCATACTTTCATTTACTATGGTTTGTACACATGCATTTGCTAGTTATGTTTTCTATTACGGAAGTATGTTAACTTTGTCGATGTACTTCTTTGGTAAGTATATTTTTTTATATTTAGTTGGATGTTTAGGTTAGATATTCTTTTATGGTAACCTTGTTTTTGTTTTATGCAATAACCTATATGGTCAAATATATATCTATACACGTCTTTAACTGATCTAGTTGTATTTTTATAGAACTTATATTTATATAGGGAACATTGTTTACTTCTTTTGATTTATTTTACTTGTCACATGACTGATCACATAAGTCGATTGATTTTGTTTTTGTTATTCTACTTATAGAATTTTTTTAAGTATGATAAATGTTATGATCCTCTTATCTAATACTAAAATTATAAGGTGTCAAAACAGATGATGTAATATCCGGCCCCTCATATCACCAATATTGTCTGTTTTGCCTACGAGAAGCTCACGGATTTGCTTTTATGTTACGTTTCGTATTTTACATTTAATTTTATTTCAAATGTAATCATATTCTTTATTCAATCCTTGTAATGTCAAAACTTGATCATAGTGAAAATCTTTTTCTTCTATATCATTTTTGTTGATTATATGCTTGTTAATGCTTAAACAATTGCGAATACGTATTTTAACGTAAAACCGAGCAACTTATCGGGACTTATATATTTTTTCAGAAAATTATTTATAAGTTTTATTTTTATGGTTTATATGTTAAAATATTCATGTTTAATCAAGAGTTTATGGTGCAAATTAATAAATAAAATAAATTGAGGGGTTGAAATTAAAACTTTAAATTTACTCTATACTTATTTTTCCAACTACTTTGTTTAATGCCCAATCATAATTTTCATCTATAAATACTAGCCCAAATCCCTCCCTAATCACTTTTATCACTCTAAACTCTCTCTTGATCTCTCTCATTCCACCCATCAACTTCATATTTTACAAGAAATCTTCAAGAGCAATTTGTGAGTTTTATTTATTTATTTATTTTACTTTCTTTTCTTACTTTCTTCTTCTATTTTCTTTACCACTTGGAACAACCTCTTGGACTTAACCACTTAGTCACCAAGATGAACAAGTAAGGTAAACCCCCATTTTTGAGGTCCAAGTTGGAAATATTATACTTTTCTTGCCTTGTTTTTAAGCTTTTTACATATTAAACCAAGTCACCAACAACTTCAATATTGGAAGGCTTGTGTTGAAATTATATTCCAGAAATTTTGAGACTTTTATACCCCATTCTTTCATCTTTATAAAACACTAAGTGATCTACAAATCAAGAAGTGGACGAAACCAAACCGAGCCTCCAACCAATGTTGAAAGGCTTGTGTTATGGTCTAAAATGGTGATGTTGAACCTTGGTTCTACGACTAATCTATCCACCATACCCCACTTGAACACTTAGTTAAACTAGTTAGTTTACTTTAGTATTTTCATTTACGTACTCATGACCATCCGAATCACCCTTATGTGGAGATTTTGTGCAATGGTGACAATCTTGAGGTTTGTGGATATCCCCACCTCTAATACATGATTTATATGTATATAACACTTGAGGTTTGTGGATTACCCTACCTCTAATGCATGACTTATATTTATATCTACATAATACTTAATCAAAACCAAACCGTAACATCAAACAAAACATGGTTGAATGTTATGTGTTAAGGTAGACATTATACTAATCTTATGATTTCTTCTTTTGGACTTCCAATGAGCGACTAATACTCATAAAGAACACATACAATACATGGTGTCCAAATAAGTGTCTATGTAGTATATACTTTCATTCATATTTGTAATTTTCGTATACTTTCCAATTTCTAAAATCTCAAACTTGGAATCCTAAACTTACACCCTTTTGTTTACCTTTTAGGGTGACTTTGATGACTCAACCTTTGAACTCATTCATCTATTCTTGTGGATTCTAATCGCCAAACCGTGAGTCATACTTCACCTCTTTTGTTTTAGCACTATTTGGGTTGAAACATGTATCAATTATCAAATACACTCAATCATACATTCAATCAATCTCATTCTAAAACTCAATTCATACAAACATGCCTACTTGTTATACTATTTGTGAATACATGCTAGAATACATTATCTTGCAAGCAATCTAAACCTCCCTTAACATGTATAGCGCTATAGGACTAGCACATCCTCCCTATTATGATGGGTCTATGTTAAGTTATTCCATCTTTACAGTCTTGGTCATTTTTATGCTAAGATTACGTTTGTGGACACTTTGGTTTGATTATTGGCTTTGCATGCTAGCAATGTATAAACTTTAGTATACTTTACTCATGTTGAATTGAGATTTATTTACTGTTATACTATGTATTCAAACTTGTATGTTCACCAACATATTCATATGTTGATCAATATTTTATACATGTTGCAGGAAATGCTTGAAGCTTTATCAAGAAATTCAATTAGGTGGACTTAGAAACACCAAATCTATCATTTTGTTATGTTTGTTTTAGACTTGTATTTCTCAAAATTATTGTATGTCTATTTGAAACATTGTAATGTTATGTTGATTAATGGAAATGAAATTTAGTCTTAATTTATTATCACTTTAGTTCTATGATGTCTTTGAACAATCTATCACTTCTCGAGCCCCGATTTTTTCGCCATCGGTTGGGGTGTGACATTTTGGTTGTCCGGTGAAAACTTCTCAGGGAGGTCACCCATCCTTAGATTGCTACCATCTGAGCACGCTTAACTGTGAAGTTCTATTCTTATCCAAAACCAAATACGCTCAAAACGCGTTGGTGATATTAGATACCAGATGTGAGATTTATGTAAGGTGTCACATAATGCGATATTTTTAGGGTTATTTCAAATTTTAAAACATATTTATATCCCAATCATTAGGGTTTTGAGAGAAGACTTGCCCCCAACCCCAACAACATATCTTTGGACTATCTTAAGCCTTTGGAACTCTCTCAAATCATCAATTAATCAAGGATTGATATGCTCATATTGAAGATTGAAGAGATTACGACGAAGATGAAAGGCTAAACCACCCGTGAACATCTCTGGATGGATGGTTTGTGATTTGATTGTGTTTTCTTATGTTCTTACCTAGTCAAGATATAAACTTTGATTGTTTAACAACTTTTCTTTAGTTTTTGTGTTTTGAATCATATGTTGATTAAAAATTCGTGTTAGTTGATTTATTTATTGCTTATTGCTTATCAAGTTATTAATTTTACATTGTTAACCATTGAGTATTAATTAGGTTATTATTATTAATAGGTGATTACAAATAAAGTTTTTAGATTGTGGCATTAGTTAGTTTACTAATTAATTTACATAATCAAATATCGAGTTGGTAATTACCTTTCAATCTATGTGATAAACAAGTAATGTCTATATGACTTTAAGATTAGGTAAAAAATAAGCTATGTATTCAGTTACATTCCTGAAACCCGGGTCGTGATCTTTTTCATCTTGTTAGTTCCAATCCAAGTTCAAGTATTCATTTTTCTTACCAAAGTGATATGTTTTTAGGTTAATCTTGTTTATCTTAATCCACAATCGAGAGATACTAGTTAAGTTTTAGTTAAATAATTTAGTTAAATAATCAAATAAATTGTGTAATACTAACCATATGTTAATCGTGGATACGATATCTGAACTAACTTAGCTTCCTGGGTTTGTTAGATTTTTGCATGACCCTAACTACGTACAGGTCATCACGCTGCCACTATCTTAACCGCCAATGTTGTTGGTACTTCCACCACGCCACGGGGGCTGCCACCTCTCCCGATATGTGCCACCCATCGCCACTAGTTGTCATATAAACAACTATTGTTGGAAATTTGGACACAAAATAATTATATTTATGTATTTATTTATTTATTGGTTTAAGTTCTCGTTTTGTAACGAACTATACCATGTCCAAATTAAAGCTAAGATGAATTAGATATCGGTGCTCGAAGTTAAGTAGTCGAAATGAAGAAAGTGAAACTTGGGTGATTATAGTAAGAATTGTTGAAATTTCTTGCATAATGCTAATAAAGCCATGTATTGACTAACATGGATGTTTTATGTTTTGACTAAGTCTTTTAATAAATATTATGAATGTTTATTATGTTTTTAAAATTGACATTAAACATGTCATGAATGAAATAAGAGTTTTAATTTGGTCTCATAAAACATTTCATAAATCAAATGGAAGTTTTGATTCTTAGTCATAAAACTCACATTAATGTGAATTTTTTTAGCATGAGTATATAAGAAATCTATTTTCTTTAGAGTCAACAAGTTTTATAAAAATTTAGAGATTAGCATTCTCTAAATTGTTCTTCCTACACCATCATCTTTAACCTTTTTCATATAACATCATAACACATATTTTACCCGGTGATCTCTCGGGTCCGAGGCACTCTCCGGCAGTACATACTGCTTTGGCTGTTGTACCCTGGGAGACAGACGCATTGTCTTGAGTAGAGACGCGAAATCTGTTTTAAGGGACCCGTGTCTAACACGATCCTCAGCCACAACCGTCAATCTTTTGTTTGTTAATTGTTGCAGTCAAGAGGTATAGTTGAAAATTCGCACGTGATGAAGACTCAATTCAAGAATACTATATGAAGACTCGTTGAAGTATATACTAAAGATGGATGTTCAAATCAAGTTTGGTACATAAATATTGTTATATTTATTTTTCTAGTCGTATTTGTAAACGGTATTGTACTAAAATATTTCCCATGGCTAACGAGAGTATCGTTAGAATTACTATTTTTAATATAAAAGTGAACCTACTTCTTACAACTATTACATATGAACTCATTTTATAGTTTTGTTCCAAACAACCCAAGACACTCATTTTGCTTAGAACCTATCTTACATGAACCAAATTGATTTTCTAAGAAAACCCTTTTTAACTGAGCTAGTTTATCCGAACCCGCTTTGACCAATTAGTAACATGTCCTTTTTACCATGCTCTATGTAAAATGAACCGTAACAAAATCAACAAGCTTTGCGGCAAAGATATATAGGGGATTGACTAAAGGAATTATTATGATTTTAATACAGAATAAATATTTTTTAGCATCGGTAATTTAACAAATGTTTTGGTTCAGCGCCCATGTGTTTCAAAAACTAAGCACAAAACTAACCCATGATAACCATATCAAAACCTTGTAGGTGATTTTTTATAAAAAGCATGCGGCTTTTGTCTTCCTTAAAAAATGATCGTTTGAAATCTACTTAAAATTGTATGTAAATAAACGAAGCTCAAGCCAAAGTAAGATAAACAAATATAAAAGTTATCATTTTTGTTTTTACAGATATAAATACGCGTAAAAAAGTATAAAGCAAAAAAAAATTCAAATAAATAAAGGGACTCGCAAATAAACCGAACACAAGCCACCCTAGCTTAGTTCAGTTGGACCCGTATTTAATATTTTGTTATCATCGTTTTTTTGGTTTTGGGCCAAGTAGATTGGCTCGTTTTGGAGATTTTTTGAACACCATCGGTTTGTCAATTGTCACTGCCAAAAAGTTGAACCAATCCTATTTAATTATTTATTCCTCTAATTTATTTGAATTTCTTTATTTAAATACGTCCAAAGTATTTTATTATTATTTATTATTGTCCTCTTTTTCAGAGATCAGTCCCAATTGTGATATCGATGAAATTTAACCCTTTATTGTCGGTATACCAACCCGGTTGAGCCCAATAAAACCAACCAATTTGTTCCTAAAACCACGATATTGGCACTATGTTTAAATGTTTAATGCTCCAGATTTTTAGTTAATTGGCACAAATACGAGCCAAATCGTGTAGACACATATATATTTATAAAATATATTTATCAATAAATTAATTCTATTAAAGTTTCAAAATAATAAAACATATATACCAATCTTTTCCAAATTTCAAAACTCAAATAAGAAAAAACAAAAAAAAACCCATTAAATTCATTTGTCAGTGCCAGTAGCCACGCACACAAACTTTAAAATTGTTTGAAATCCATATCCAACGTGTACAAAACAACTGTCATAAGACCAATTTCCAGCTCACAAATACTCGCGTTACATATAATTTTTTTTTTGAACGAAAATTGTACGACCCCGCTTCAAATAGGTGTTATTTTAATCGTGCCTAACTATCCGTTTTTCAACTGGGATCGCACCCCCAGCCACCTACCCAAAACATATGCTCTAATAACCCAACCCAAAGCAAAAGGGCTTGTAACCATATTTTAACATATGGTTCTGACCACCGGGTCCATTTGCACCACCCTCCTGACTCAAAAATGAACCATAACCCACCTTGTTGCTCACCACCGTCCTTAACAAACCAATCCCGACGAGCACAAAACAGCATTGGAAACCCAAAACATCACCAACGCGGGAAATAGAGCCGTTGCTAATTATTGGCGCCAAAGTTTTCTTGATAAGCTGCCCGGAATTTACGGGCAAAAAGCATCCTAAGCAAACAGTATTTAGGTATTCATTTATATATAAATAATAATCCCACTTTCTTCCCCCTATCTTTTGCCGCCTCCATTCAAAGCTTATTCCAAAAACCCTCTTGTTCTTGAATCTTGAAGCATATATTCAAGATTCTTCACTTGTTCTTCAATACTTCTTCACAAAGGTTCGATTTTGATCTTGTTTTTGATCAAAAAGCTATCTTTTTCCAGTTTCTGATATGGGTTTTTCTAAAAAGATTCAAGTGGATGGTGAATCTTTAGAAGGGAAGAAATGGGTGATTGCAGGAATCACCATGAGAGCTCCATTGAAGCCTTTATCTACAAGAAGAACGAAAGAAGATGATGAAAACTCAAACTCCGGCAACACAACTCCGACGACAAAAGATTCAAGGTTGCCGGAATCTTTGCCGTGCCCGCCGGCGCCGAGGAAACCCCGGCCGGTGAGCACTTGTTGCAACACTGCAAATAGGGAGTTCTTCACTTCACCGGAGTTGGATTCCTTGTTCAAAAGCCTTTCAAAAGCAAAATAATATTATCATATTTTTAGGGGTTTTCATGTCTCCCATCTTTCTAATGTTTTTAGTTTAGATTTAGATTTAGATTAGGGTTTTGTTTTAGAAAGATGTATAAATATAGTAGTATAGTATAGGATGATTGATTAGGGTAGGTTTTGGGTTTAATGAGATAATGATTTTGTTATGGGTTGTTAAAGTGTGATACTTATGGTTTGTTGGTGTTCTTGAACCCCTTCAATCTTTTAGACCAAAAGGGCAAACGGGTGTTTGTCCAAAGGGTTACAAGAGCCATTTGTGGTCAAGTTTGATGCTTTATGCTTGTATGTGTGGAAACTTTGTAATAGGGTTCCTCACCCAATGTTTTAAATGATTTTGATTTCTTGAGCTTATTAAGATATAAAAGTTTGTTCCTTCATATATATAAAGTTTGCTTTTTTGGTTTTCTTATTTAAGTTTGAAAGTATGTTCTGAATGTTTGTTCTATATTCTTGAATTTGCAACTACTAGATTGAATGTTGAATGTTATTGATAGGAGAATATAAATGAAAAAAGGGTTCTTGAAGAAGATTTTGATGATTTGTATCTAGGGTTTACATGGGTGTTGTGGGGTTGTGTGTGGAATGATGTCACCCCAATTTGGTGAGAATTGAGTTGTGAGAAATAAAGAGGACAGTCAACACACGTGTTTTTGTGCATAAGAGTCAACACGTATCTAATAGTCAAAAAAATGGTAGGCCAATAATTTGAAAAACGGAAGGTGAGACTTGTCTTTAACTTCATTTAGACAAGCTTTAGTAGTTCCCAATTCCATCTTTTCCTAGGTGAGGTGATTTTGCAAGCGGCCTATGCGGGGAAATCGTTGCCGTGGCGTATGCAGGAATCGCTAGTTTGGGGTTGATATGAGGTATGGGGGAGATTTTTACCATGG
This sequence comes from Flaveria robusta, assembly GCA_025506415.1. NCBI lineage: Eukaryota > Viridiplantae > Streptophyta > Magnoliopsida > Asterales > Asteraceae > Flaveria > Flaveria robusta. The sequence continues at coordinate 15,180,030 of CM046469.1, read as the reverse complement.
GGCTGCCGTGACGCCAACTTGAATGGCACGACGATTCTTCATCATTATAAGCCAAACTAACTTTTTGATTTTTTTTACTGTTCTCTAAGGTGGTAGAAAAAAAATATTTATTTTTTTACCTCTATATTATATGTATTCTTTTACACTTGAAAAAATCTCCTCATCTACTACTATTTCTAATCTTCACACTTCAAAAAATGGATCCGAACAACGTATTTGCAATGGACAATACCTATTTTCCGTGGTACGATCAAGCCTTATCTGTACTCTCCCAATAAACATTATTTGGGTGGAACGGACAAGTGACCATTTCACCACCGTCCGAGTCCCAACCCCTCACACCACAAAAAAAAAAAAAAAAAAAAAAAAAACTCAAGTCATGCACAAAACGCAGCTCACTCTCTCACAAATAAAAGACGAGGAAAAGGAGTGTCTAATTGATCAAATCTTGATAGGAGTTTCAAAAGCTTGCATGGAAGACACAAATAGACTTTCATTGATCAAATTATTCAAAAGTGAACAAATCCCATAAACTTTTTTAAGAAACAGAAAGGTAGACTTTTATCTCTGTGAAATACTTGCCAACTTGTGTACCATCTTTGATATACCTTTCTTGAGTCCAAATATCTAGAACAAGAGAGTAAAAATGGGTCAACTAGGGAGGATTAGACAACATATAACCTTCACACGCACACAAGATAAGAAAAAGAAAGAGTGGCTGACACGTGATGGGTACATCGACCGTGAAAGGGCCAATAGGCTTTTACAGTCTTTTGTGTACGTTGTGTCTATAAATAAAATCCGCCTACAACCATTTTACTTCACCTGTTTGCTCTACAGATTATCTAATACAATTATAACATCTCTCTCTAATTCCATCACATTCAAACATTGTTTGAAGAGTGAAGATCAAGATCCAATATTAAAAGCAAAAAAGAAGTAGCCCTTAAACTTACAAACCTATTAGTTCTTTCATTTGTGTTTATTTGATTAGTGATTTGTACCATAATTAGTTGAATTTGGTAAGGGTCTTCATTAAGTATGTTAATGTTTTATGATAGAGATGATCACTACCTATTGAGATATTAGTGAGAGCAAGATGATCACTTATATTGTCAAGTGAGAAGTATAACGTGATTATTTCTTTTGTTAAGTGAGATCATGGTGATCACTTCATTTGTAATGTGATAGGTAGAAGGTGATCACTTTCTTAAATGAGTAAGACCAAGGTGATCAATACCTTTCTAAAGCAAGACATGGTGTAACAGTGACCTTTTTCGGTTAAGCTATATTCTGGTGGAGCAAACTCTCGATTGAATATCAGAACGAGGACGTAAAGTGTATTAGGTAACATCCACTTAAACTTCTATATATGATTTTGTTATTTATTACCTCAAACTTTTTGCATTTCATATATATTATTCGTTGTGCTGGTTGATTAATAAAGATTGTCTTGGGCACAAAAACGTTTTACGCTATTTATAGGACCTATTTCAGCAATTCAGTGTACACGAGTTAGCTGGTGTTGATTTGTGTCTACCCCTCTCTCTATGGAAACAACTCTCTAGATACGATATACATACGGAATCACTGTTGGTGCTCTTTAGTAACTTTTTTTATAACACCACTCCTTAGTACCTAACTCTTACACGTTCACTCTTAAAGGGGAAACCCAAACTAGTGCGTGAAACATACACGCATGTCTATCCGAGGCATATCCGTAAATATTTTCTTTCTTACTTTTTGTTACCTGTTATTAAAGTAATCACTATCCATTAATTTTTTGTTTTTATATTTCTATTTTAATTAGGTAATAGAATTATATAAAATTTAAAATAGTAAGAAATGTATTCGAAAATCCTAACGAGTATATAAGATATCAACTGAATTTGAGACACGGTTATACAAGTGGGTAAGAAACTAAGCTTTACAGCACCCGTTCTAAACCCGTCTAATTGTAATTGCTAAATTCTAAAAGTAATAGAATGTTTTTCATTGTTTTTGGAACTAAACTAAACTAGTCAACCAAGAATTGGTCATACAACCAATCAACTAGTTCGGTTATGTGTATTTGGACCGTTCTGAACTTTATTTTATCATATCATAAGTTGAAGACGTTAAGTACTTGAAATGTTGATGATAAGTATGAGTTTTATATGGTTAAAACTATGTTTTAAATTTTATTTTTATATCCAATACAATCACTTTGTTACGTATTTAAAATGTAGGTTGAAAGGAGCTTAATACAATTATTTGAGAATGATACGAAAGATAGCAAGACTATAGGTTGAAAGGTGATGAAAATAAAGAAAATTATACAAAATTTAGGGAGGGCGTAAGTTATAGCCTGAGGCTGTAAGTTACGGCCCTATGCTGAGTCCGTCTGGGAACCCGTAATACAGAAGGTTTGAGCGTTTGATTGAAGGTAGGCCGTAAGTTACGGTCTAACATGATATTTGAAGGATTAGTTTAAATTTTAAATCATATTTAAACCCCAATCATTGGGGTTTAGAGGGACATTCTTTGAGCCCCAAGAATAACTTTTTTGACGAGGTTCAGCCCTTAAAACATCCTCTAATCATTACAAATCATCCAGATTCATCATCAAAATGGAGATTGAAGACATAATGAAGATAATGAGTGGTTAAATTCTTCGTGATCGCTTTCGAGTAGATAGTTCTTATAAATGAAACAATAGGTTACAATTTAGATTTTACTGTTGGTTTGTATTTTCTTGACACAAGAATTCAATTGTATGTTTGATTAAAGTTAAACGATTTGTTTATGTTTAAGTATTTGCATTCTATCATTCGTATTCGTTTTTTTGCATCGTGAGCAGTTTGATTTGCATGTAACTATTTAATATCTATGAATTAGTAATTTTGTGAACAAACGAGTTTTAAAAGTTTGTTTCTTGATTATCACTTTAATTGGATAATTTCACAATATCATGTCTATGTGATTACCAATTAATTATTATTAACACTATTGTGGATCTTTGAATTTGAACTCGAAAGTGATTGCTTTTTTCGTCATAGTTTTCGACACCATAGTCAAGTTTATTGTTTTTCCAATTTAATACATTCCATTTACTTTTCATTATAAAGAAAAAAACCAAAAATATTCTTTTTTTAGTTTTATGTTTTAGTTTTAAGATAATCAAGTTTAATACTTTTCACTAATTTCCTATGGAGATGACTTTTACTTATCCATACTAATTATATGTATTTAAATCCTTTAAATTATATAGTTATTTATACAATCACGATAACCAGATCAGTACTTTACCCCTATTTTTACACTATCCTATCTCATATAATAAGTAGAAGACTTTGGGTAATTAAAAATTTATAGGGATGAATGAGTGATTGTTTAAATATAATTTGTTGTTGGATATACCAAAAAGCTGAGGGCATAACTTTAGTAATCTCCTGTTGTGGATTGGGTAAACCTAACACACTTTTAATTAATCCAAGTTTGGATTCGTATGACGTCTTAAGCTTTTTTATTCATTTTTTATTAAACATAATATTATATCTCATTATAAATTAATAAGTATACACAAAGTAAACATATCTATATTATCTGATATTAAAATATCGTACAACGAACTAACAGGTGTAGGCTGAAGATTAGAACAAACACCCCAACTTTAATAATATACAATTCTTTTTTATTGTTATTTTAAAAGGGAAATTCATCCACTCATCTACATTCTACACATTTTTATTTGGTTGAGACCTGAACCACAGTCAATATTGTTTACACATGGATAAGGGTACGCTTCAATTATGTACAAATTAATTTCTATTTTTGAAACTTTTATGGATGTTATTAATGTATGAGTAGTGTGATAATATGGGTAGTGGTTAAATGATGGAGAATCCAATGACAAGAATCCTAGGTATAAGATTCCTCTTACTTTTCAAAATGGTAAGTTCTTTTTTGTTATGGAATTGTGTTTATATGGGTATTTGTTATTATATTAGTTTTTTTAACGAGAGCTAACATATACATATTAAATTTACTCTTTAAACTGCATTATTTATTTACGATGAAACTTAAATTCATAACTTTTGAAAAGAAAGTATCATACAAATACGTGTGTCATTGGGCCATTATAAACTTTAATAATACTACAACTTAAATTAAAGGTCCGTGGGCAATAAAAAATGTTGGGTGTCGAATCCAGCAAATAAAATATTATAATGTGAACCTACCGTCACAAACACTAAGAATAGTATGAGCGGAAGTAAGGTTCGTGTCCTCAGGGATACATGTTAACTATTTTATACCAAAAACGTTTCAGCACAGTTACTTTGATGGGTTATGGTTAAAAGAAGATGGGAGTTTTAATTAAAAACTAAAACTGAATGTAAATTGCAAAAAGTAGAAAAATTCCAGTAGGCCGACACGGTCGTGTCAAAACTATTCGCGGCCTGTTAAGGTTCTGCCAGAAAAACGAAAATTGACATTTTTTGTATTTTTTTATTCTGAAAAGGAATTAATAAAAACTCTAATTAAATTGTAAAGTAAATTAAGATATGAAAACTAATTTCAACACTAAAGTAATTTCTTGATTCGATTTGGCTTACGATCATTAACGATTATTGTGCAATGATTATTTTTAATTAATGATTTGTATCGATTCTAGACATCACGCCGTTCAGATATCCACTCTATCTAATGTCTAATCAAGCGCAGTTCGTTGATTAGAGCCAACCAGCTACTCTAAGCTCACGCCGTTCGGATCTTAGTGTACGGGTTGCAACAATAGAAGTATCAATTATAATTAAACACACACGCCATTCAATAAGTTTAACTAGATTGCATGATTCTATAACGATGATGAATTCATAGACAAATCCAAACCGTTAATTGTTCCTTATATCAAAAATAAAACTTGATTAGGGTTTTAAAATTTAAAGAACTTTATTAGAAAAATTAATAAGTTGATCAGGTTTATTAATAATCTAATATATACCGGAGTAGATCCGGGTTGAACATCAAGAATCAAACAAACAAACCAATAAAACAAAAACATCTCATAAACGGTTCATATAAGTTCAAAACAAATCAAAGAAAATTAAACATTAATGTTAAAACTAAAATTGTTGTAGACGGACATGACAGCTAGATCAATCAAAATTAAAATAAAATAAAAACTTACGAATATAAAACAATTAATAATATCACCAGAAATTTTCCTTAGTTGACCTCCAATATGCTTCAAAAGATGGGATCCTTTTCTTTTTCCAGCCCTCTTCTATTTATCTTTTTTCGTTAATTTCTAGATCCATTTTTTTAGGCTTTATTGTTTCTTATCTTACAAAAATCTATGGATAATTATCTTTAATAAAAATTCCTAAACTTTAGGAATTTTCCTGCACCCTTTAAAAATTCAGGATTTTTCTTTAATAATATTTTCTTTTAAGCTCTTTTCTTTTCTCTAAATTCAATAAACCTATAAAATCAATCAAAACACATAAAAATAGATTCTATCCCACAAAACTACTATTATATAAAGTAAACGGAAAATGTATGAAAGTAATGCAAAACATATGCAAAATATACTATAAAATTACTATAATGAATGACTAAAAATATAACTAACAAAAAATCAAACAAATAATTACATACTTTGTTCTAATTAAATAATTTGTTATGATTCAAACAAATGGTTTATTGGTATGAGTGGTAAATACTTGAATTGTTGCTTTGTGTTCGTGGGTTTGAATCCTTAAAATCACATTTTTTTTTTAACACTTTCAATCTCGACACATTCACCTCCTAATACCTTTTTAATAATTTTATAAAATATCACTTTGACCTTTTAGGTTTCTAAAGTCTTGATTTTACTTTTTTACAATATAAATTTGAGTCCATCTTCTTTTGGATTTAATTAGAGGCAACTCAGGTCAAATATAAATGTTTCCGTGCTTAACTTTATATACGCTTTAAAGCTAATCACGTTTCGATGTAAGTTTTGTATGAAAACACGTTGGGCCAAATATTATACTTTTTCATTTACTATATGTTTCGACATAAACTTAGTTTGGAAACGAAACAGAAGGGTTGTAAGTCTATGTTTCGACATAATTTTTGTTTGGAAAAAAGTGGGGTTAAATATAATGCGCTTTCATTCAACGATATAAATAAAGTCTCTCTACTTATTGATGTAAATTTAATTCGGAAACGACTCGGGTCGATTGTAGTCTATACTTTTATCGAACCACGTTCAATGCCATAGCAACGCGCGACGGGTAAAATACCTGGTTACTTATGCAATGAAAAGTGAATATGTTGTTAACGTATGACCTTAGATGAGAAACTCATCAAAGCTATTAAAAAACCAATTAAGTTAATATTAAACCTCTTCAGTTTAGTAAACATAATCATGCATTCGTTTGAAATATTGATTCGAAGTCAACTTGAAATATTCGCACAACTCTTTCTGGTCAAAAGTTGGAGACTGATTTGATTTTATGACTTTATGTATTTTATTTTATTACTTTAGATTGTAGCTCAATATTTGACATGATCTGCTCGAAAAACCAATCTCAAACGTATCACTAAATTCATATTGAAATAGTGAATGTGGGTGTTGTTTTAAGTATCGGTTTCTATTTGGATTTTTTTTAATAACCTTTTTAATTATTAACTGGTCTCTGCCTCACCCAATTATTTTCATTACTCGAGAATGAACATTAAGGCTCTAGACTGGCACATACCTGGAGGGAAACTCGTATATTAGTTCGTCCCTGTCAATCTCAAGTTGTTGAGGTTAGGTATTTAAGACTTCATTAAAATTCATTAAGGGTAGATGGAGTCGTGTCATCTTCATCACCTTCACCGGAATTTTCTATTTTCACCCATCCGGGGTTCCTTTTTTTTGGATCAATTTCACCGATTTGGTTCAATTAGTTCCTCTTTCATTTTCCGAACCGGCGAGAATCACCGATTTTAACCATCCAATTACACCGATATTAGCCACCTAATCACCTCCACCCACCACCTCGTCCCTGATTTCACCCATCTCCCCTAAATCGGGACGATTACTAAACTAAAGAGGTTAAATAAAATTTAATTGGTTTTAATTATAACAACGCCGTTTCGGTGGATTTCGCGTTTATTATTAGATGCCTAACAACACCATAATAACAATCCTCTTATTTATTATCCAAATCAATGTCCAAGATAACCATCGTCATTAAATCAGCAATCTTCGATGTCTTCGGTTCAATAGATATTTAAACTGTTGTAACATCTATCATCCATTCAATCACAAAAGCTCATTTAAAGGCGTTCTTCCACAAAATCGATCCTCATTTCTCCTCCACGTTATGTTCTCTCTTCGTTACATCACGTTCTTTACCGCCAAAAACCCAATTAAAGAAGCTCTTATGGACGTTTTTATAGGTATTTGTTATTATTTCCAACTAATTTTATAAGATACGAATTTATTATTATGTATGTATTTGGTCGTTGAGGTTGATTAAATCCACTGTCCCGGAACAAACATGTCGACATTAAATCATAAATCATCAAAGTCTTTGGTTCACTTTAAGCTACATATTGCCGGTTATTATTATTTTTTTGAACGACATGTTAATAGTTATTTGTTAGTATCACCAAGTCTATAATTATTCTTTAATGACAGTGATTGAACCTTGAACTTTTAAAAGAGACAAAGTCTTTCACTTTTCCATTGACCACTAGACCATAGTTAAAGTTAATAATAAAATTAGTAATAAAATAATTAATAATTTATAGGAGTTTGAAACTTATGAAGGTAAGATTCGTTAGGAAGTCACAGAATAATTAATTAACAAATGATATAAATAAAATTTTAGGTTAAAGAAATGGTTTTTTTTTTGTTGGACCCATAAATACCTCTTTAAGAAAATAATGCTATATTCAATTCTGGAATTTCAGTTATGTGGTTACCAATTATTTGAAAAGGGGTTTAGGGCTCGGGCAAAAACTCAAGAAGGAAGCTCGGGCTTGGATTCCTTAATTGAAAAAGTTTATTTTTTTGCCTCAACTTGGGCTCATGTCAAGGTAATTTAAGCTTGGCTCGATTTCAGGTTTTTTAAAGAACCGATTTCAAGCAGTTCACAAGTGTCATGACTTGTTTGCACCCAGACTGGTATTAATATTTCACATTAGAACCCGAGGTACTGAGTTCGATTCTTGTCCCCTCGGTTTTCCTTCCTTTTATTCACATTAGAATCTACGGCTGTTTAAGCCCACACCTGTTAACCCATGCTTCGACCCACTATTACATTTGGCCCATTATATACATTCCATAAATTTATTACCAACTATTTTAAATATATTATTCATTTTATAAGATAGATCACTAGATATTTTAAATATGATTGATATTTTATTAAGTGTAATGAATAAAAAATGTATACACTTAATAATTTGTAAAATTTATTGTCTTAACTTTTAAGTGTAAATATATATAAAAAATAGAAAGTATTTTTTTTAACAACTAACTTTTTTACTTTTTGTGTGATTTGAACCCAAGACCTCCAAAGTTAGATTTTTCAAGATAATGAAACAAGAATGCGTAGTATAGGGAATTGATATAAAATTGTGATATTGGATCTCGTCTTTCTTATATAACTAATAACATGCAAACTGAATCTCAACCGATTTGGAAATAGGTCATTGTGTGCTTGCATTTTTCCGGTCAAAATGATTTGTTCATCTTGGAAAAAGGTAACTATGTTAGTGTACGAAATAACATAAGCATGGTAAATACCATCCTTTTGAATCAGGGCGTTGATCTAAGAACCTTATCATGAAAAATTAGTCGTTTAAAAAAAAACATAAAAATTAGAAGGTTCCAGAAACAAAATTTCAACCTTCCACGTACTTTTCAATTTCATCCCCACAAGGTCCACATAAGAGCAGGCAGAATAAACAAGACAAAGAAATAATATTTTAACAAAACCTAATGCAATCAACAATCTATTTATAAATTTACGTTTATAAATAGTCAAACTCACCTTATTTTAACAATAAAATTAAGTGGAAGAAACTCTTAAACTTGAAAATATGAGTTCATTAGATTTGTTTTGTTGGGTGTCTTTTTAGGGTTAATTACATTTGGATTGATATAACTCAAAATGCCCTAAATATAATATTGTGTGTGGGATAAGCCTTTTTAAGGGTGTTTTGATAGTTTCATCTATTAGTATCATCATAGTTATTGATCACTTGTAGTGTAATTAAAAGTGTGTTTTTAATTTATGAATAAACCACACATAACCTAAAATAATTTCGATTTCCAAAAACAGGGCTATTGTTGGTTTATTTTGGAATGGATATCACCTAATAATAATCAAGTAAATTTCTAATAAAGCATTTTAAACTTTTTTTTCAACCATAAAGTCAACTAAATTCTAATATTATTGTGATGCCACACTTACAAAATGTGATTACCAACAATACATTTTTTAAATACAACCTAAAATTAATCCAGTTTTTATTTAAATCAGTTTTTTACTTGACAAAAAAATTTCATCAGACCACTTTTTTATTTTAAGATATAAAGAAAGAGGTAACAGCACCAAGGTCCCATGGTCTAGTGGTTAGGACATTGGACTCTGAATCCAGTAACCCGAGTTCAAATCTCGGTGGGACCTCTTTTACTTTTTAATGAAGTTGGGTTTTGAATCGTTTTTTCTATTTTATAATCCAATTAAAGTAAGTTTTTTCAATAATATTTAACAAAGTTAGGTTTTGCATCGTTTTTCTATTTTCTATTACAACTAATAAAAAAATAATAATGTTTGGGTTGACCGCATTTAATTAAATAGCCTCTCCACACATTTATTTAAATATTGATTTAAAAAGTTATCGCATAAGGTAAACTCACCAATTCATCTACAACCTCTCAACCATATTTTACAACACGCCAACCTAGTACAACTTAATTACAACCACTTTACAACCCGTTAACCTATTAACCTGATTGAAAAAATAAGTTGCCCAGGTTTTACGTGTGCCCAGGTTAAAGTTAGACGCATTTAACATTAAAAATATATGGCCCGTGTTAAGGTTTATCAATTAAGCCCGTCAACGTTTTAACACTTCCAAATCCAGAAAAAAGAAAAACCGCATAAGGTAAACCCACAAATCCATTTACAACCGGTTAACCATTTTTCATGCCATTATGCCAACCTGTTTACAACTCGATTACTACCTTCCAATACAACCCACTTGACTCGTTTACACAAACGAGTTACACGGGTCGTATTTTGCTTACACAATCAAAAGTGCATCCGGGTTGGGTAGATATCATATATATGACCCTAGTAAATGTACGAGTCGTATTGGATTTACCAATTCAACCCACCAACCCAACAAGATATATGACGCACCAATTATTATCATCATCAATCATCTTAATAATCTTTAATTAGCATGTAACCAATTTTAAACTATAAGATAGGAACATGATTACACAAATATGCATTCTTATTACCATGACAACATAAAAACACAACAATAAACCATATACAATTTTTTCAATCCAATTGTTAAATGTACCTGTGTATTCTTCATCAATGTTGCACCTCAATAAACTTATCTCTGATCCATCTTCTTGCAGCTTCTGATAACTTACAATCTTCTACTTGCAGGTTTCTCAGCTCTAAAGCATTCAAAATCATGAACTCAACACCCTCCACCTGAATCCCATTGCAGTAAACCACATCAACACTCTCCAAGCGCTTACAGTTCTTACATAACGAAATCAGCGATACATCGGTTAATCTGCTGCAACCGCGTAGCCTCAATGTTCTTAGACCGCAACACGAACTGATCATCGATGTGAATTCTTTATCAAGCAGACTATGATTATACGACAAATCGAGGGTTTTGATGTTGTGAAGACTCTGAGCTAATTCCACAAGGAATCCGCTTTGGCGTTTGATTAGATCACAGTTTGTTAAAGCTAATTCTTCAAGGTGATCGCTTAAAGCTAGCCCTAGGGTTTTGAGTCCTTCGCCTGTAACCATACAACAACTCTGCAATCGAAGAACACGTAATCGGTTGAATTTCGTGCCGATTTCGATCAGATGATTGTCGTCTAGATCCAGAGGCAATCGGAGATCGAGTGTGTGAAGATCACACGTCGTTTCACGGATGAATTGGAGCAAACTTTCGCGGTTAACACCGTCGTAAATCAACAGAGACGATAAACAATCGGAACGATTCTCAGCTAATTTGAGCAGAATTAAGGAGGCGATTGACCTACAAGTCTTCAATTCAGCTTCGTGGAGATTCTTCAAGCTTGTGATGAAGCGCGAAAATGAATGATTATCACCTACGCCTTCACAATTCTCTAACACAAGCTTCGATAGGGTGATGTGACTGCAATTCCTCCATAGCCAGCTGAGAGCGTAGTCTCCGGCGCGAATTCCAGTCAAACAGAGGGATTGTAACCGGAGCTCGGTACCGGAGGTACGGTGGTCGGAAATTAACTCCGGCGAGGAGTTTCCGACGAGGATTAGGGTTAGGGCTTTGAGATGGATGAACGACGATAGAAATTGAAGGTGAACAAGAGGTCTACAGAGGATAATTGAGAGAGATGAGAGGTTATGACATGAGGTGGAGAGTGAAAGCAAGGGGAGTAGGGAGACGGGGCCGGTGGAGAGGCGGAGGTGGGTGAGGTGGGGGCAGGCGGCGGAGATGGCGGTGAGGAGGTCGTCGGAGAAGGCGGTGGTGGTGGCGGTGGTGACGGTGGTGGTGACGGTGGTGGTGACGGAAAGGGAGCAGAGGTGGGTGTGATCGGAAAGGAAGGAGGAGAAGGCGGTTAGAGGAGGGTGGGTGGGGGAGAGGCGGAGGGTGAGGGCGGAGATGGAGGAGCGGAGGAGGTGGCGCCACCGTCTGGATACGGCGGAGACGGCGGAGGACGACGGAGGAGGGAGGCGGTGGAAGATTTCTTGAAGGAGCTCATCGGGGAAGATGAAGTCCATTATCGAGAATATTATTATTATTGTTATTACTAATTTATAATCTCTTTGTTGCTGGAATATTATACGCTCACTCGACTTACAAGTGAATTGTACGACACGCGCTAGTTGTGATTACTCTCAAGTTAAGTCAAACATCTAAATGTCTAGTTTCTGTTTAACTGTAAAAATACTACAAATGTCATAGGAGTTTGATTGTCTTGGGTTAGTGGATTGAAGATTTTTGATTTATAGGTTGATTAATAGGTAAGATGAATAAGATTTGTATATTTATTTATGTTAAAAATATTAATCTTAAGTTTTAGCTTAATTATGCTTAAAATCACATCATGTTTCAGGTTTATTTATTTAAAAGTATGAGTAATACATGATATCTAAGTTACAATTTAGATAATAGATGCCCTGTCTTGAAAGAAACCAATTTTTTTTAGGTGGTGTTTTATATATTTTTTTTTTGGAAAATTTCGTAAAATAGTAATCAAGTTTTAATAGTATTCTAATTAGGTCACTAATATTTTTATTTATTCAAATCAGGTAAGTAAAGTTTTAAAAGTGTGTTTCAATTAGCTCATTAATATTTTTATTTGTATCAATCAGATCACTACAAGTTTAGAAATGTTCCAATTAAATCACTCATATTTTTTCAATTTTTTTAAATATATCATAAAAATTTTAAAATAATTTAGTTTTTTTTATAAATATTGTTAATATTTTTTAAACATTTCAAAAATTTTAAAACTTTTTGCAACTTATGAATAACCTAATTAGAACAATTTTGAAACTTTAGTGATATAATTGGGACGAAAAATTTTATAAGTGACCTGATTGGAATAAAAAACTTTATGAGTGACCTAATTAGAACAATCCCGAAACTTGATTAATATTTTACAAAGTTACCCATTTTTTTTCTTCTTCATGTTTAATAAGCATTGGTGTATATATATATATATATATATATATATATATATATATATATATATATATATATATCTATATCTTTAGCTTGAGATTCAAAGGAAGAGAAATAAATAAATATTGATGGTTAAGAGCAATAGTTGACGGAAGTAATAAGTTGTTAAAAAGTTCAAACAGAAATATTAATTTCACTTTAGAAATGAATATTAGTAAGAAAGGAAATAGAAAAAAAAAATAGTAAACCTTAAAATTTTAAACTTTTTAAACACAGTCTCTTAAAACTATTTAAAGCTCTTTTACAAGCCTTTAAATATAGTCAGTTTAATAGATGAATTCGTTTATTAAGCGAGTTGTATTCGAGATTAATATTTTAATTGAATGAGTTTTGTGTAGGTTGACGTATTTAATAAACATATAATATTATACAACTTAAAATGTGGTATTCATGTGATAATCAAATTGAATAAATCATGCAATGTTTAGTTTACCAAGAAACGGAAGAAATCATAATGTAACATTTTTGTAAACCTAATGATTAAGGGACCAATGAATTTACAAAAATTCCAGCCATATAAGGATGAAGAGTGAGACTATTTTAGATAGAGGACAAAGGTGAAGGTATGAAAATGATATGTGGTTCATTCTTGTAATTCACAAAATTAGGTGGTTGTGGCCAAAAGCTATGACAAAAGGATGCACCCATTTGTGGTGGGAGTGAAAGTGGCAACATCCATTCTGATTTCATTCACAAATCACAATCACCACATCTAGCCTGTCGATGAAAATTACATGGTATATAGAATTAGGTTTATCATATCAAAATATAACTAATTTAAATTTTATTTCTTCCATACTTACAATTTACATATTTTAAAAAATTAAATCACAATATGCTATTAGTTTGTGAGTATCTTTATACGTCATAGTTTTTTTTAAGTAAATGTTACTTATCTCAATATAAACTTCGTCTAATTCTTGTAGACACTTATAACAAAAGTTAAGTTCTTTTACCAACAAGACAGTAATGTACTATCATTGTATTTCACATTATTTTTTTTATAGTAAACATCTTGGCATATAATAAAACCTGAATCATTGCATGGATTTTAAGGCTAGCACCAGTCTAAATATTGTCAAATTTCAAACTTTACACGCATGAAATTTGTGCTCTTATTCAGTTGTTAATTTTAAACTTCAAAACTTATGTATTAAAAAGTATTTTCAAGTTACAAAGTCTACATTGCATATACTTATACAAGACACATGTATGCATCAAGTTTGTGATATTTGATAATGTGCGACTTGTCTAATGTTGTATTTATAAGTGTATTCTCTAGCATAAGTATTTTCATGAAAAATGTTTGAAATATTTCTACATTAAAGTCATTAAAACTAGCGTATGAATATGAAGATAATTCTTAGGGATATAAACAAGATAGCACATCACTATGACACTATGTATCGATGAAAGCAATACATTTCTTAACTTTATAATTTTATTATCCTTCTATTGACAAGAACAAGCCATAAAAAATGGGCTTGAAACATCTAATAAGGTCGATGTTTGTAACATTGGGGTTATAAATTCAAACCGTGAGAAATGGACTTTTACACAAATAATAAGGTAAAATTATGTATTTTCAACAATATAAAATCTACTGAATCACAAGGAATATTAAGAGCTTTGCACTAGAAACAAAATATTAAATACTCAAACTCAAAACCAACCAACAATCACATGAACAATATGACACAAATCATGAAAATGATAATATGTTATAAAAATCAAAAAAATTAAACGGATCAACATAAAATAACTAGAAAACCCAAATCCTGAAAATACCAAGAACAAAGAAAATGAGTTTCAGAGAGAGAGTGATCGAATGTGTGAAGTGAGCAGATCTCTCTCTCTCTCTATATATATATATATATGTATATATAAGGTGTTGTTTTCGTACAAAGTGTTATTTTTGTAAACAGTGTAGGAAACAATAAGATGATGACATATGTACGTACATACATGTGTTTTATAGGGGAGAGTATTTACATCCATTTAAAAATTAGGTTCTAGGCCACACATATCAACACTTCTTTCCAAATTAAGAAGCACAATAACACATTCATAAATTGTATGAATAACAAACACCAAATATATTCATGATTCACATAAAAACATTTTAAGAAAATAGTAACAACACCATGTAAATTTAATATATATTGTTAAAACAAGCTAAAAAATGATGCCAACACCATGTTAGCATGATATCAACACCGTTTTTGCACAGTTCAAAAACCATATTTTTAGTATGATATCAACATTATTTTCGCACAGTGTTATAAAATTTTAAAAAAAACATAGTTTTTTTTTACAAAAGTATAGCAACATTATTCGCGTTTTAAAGAGAAAAAGATGCTTAATTTCATGGTATAACTTTTGTAAAAAATAAAAAAGTATCTTAATACAAAAAAAGATGCTAAATGCTCAATTTTGTGCTAAAATGAATTGAGGAGAGAATTGATAAAATGAAAGAAATAATGAAAAAATAGAATCAAACCGTCATATTTTAGTATTATCATTTTTATTGAGGTGTTATGTGTATTGTATTTGCAGTTTATATGAGTTTTTTTTACATATTTGCAGTTCTCAATAGAATGCTTCCTTAACTTTACCCTATATATACATATACATATATATGTATATATGAGAAAAGAACGAATGTTAACCATCTTTTATTGCGATAACCATGTTAATTTTATCAAGATCAAGCAAAATTATTATTTTTTTGTTCGAATAACATCATTATACATATACGATGTTATGTTCTTTTATGTATATGTGTAAATTCCTAAGTGTAAAAAAGTTATGAGAGGTATACTTACACCTCTAAATATTTGTCAGGTGTGAATAAATTACACTTGTCATATTTTTTTACACTTATTAATTTACACATACATAAAAGAACATAACTTTTTATATGTGTAATAATGTTATTATAACAAAAAAAAAATAATGATTTTGATTGATCTTGACGAAGTTAATACGATTATCGTAATAAAAGAGGGTTAATAATCGTTTCGCACCCATGCATATATAGGGTAAAGTTCTTTTGTTAACCCTTGTTTATTACAATATTCCTTTAGCCATAATGTAACAAACACTTACACAATAATTATGTAATATAACTAACTTTTACATCACGTTACACCACTGATATATATAAAATTATTTTGTTAACCCTTGTATAAATACATATATATGTGTATATATAGGGTAAAGTTGTTTTGTTAACTCTTGTAAATTATGATAAACCATTAATCCTAATATAACAAAACTTACATCATAATTATACAGTGTAACTAACTTTTGCATCGCGTTACACCACTGATGTAACGATTTTTTCTCATTTTCAAAATTTCCTTCATTTTTAAAAAGCTTCACCTTTTTTAAAAAAAACCATCTTAACTTTTTTATGATGCTATTTTTTATACAAATTACACCATTAAATATATTGTTTTAATATCTTTAATTCGATTATAGTTTTGCTATATTTCAAAAAAAAAAAAATTTTAACATTCGTTGTGAACCACTAGTTTTATCACTGTAACTCTAGCTCACAGTGACGATGTGGCCTAATGTGGACCACTAGTTGGGTTAATGAGTTATCATAATAAACAAAGGTAAATATTTGATCCTTATATATATATAGGGGAGGGTTCCTGAGAAAACCAATAGGTATGTGAAAACCAAAGAAAACTACGGAAACCAATAACATAATTCATAACTTTTTTGTTATTTTAATTGTTAAAATATTATTTAAGTATGTGATACATATATGTTGAGCATACATACAAGAATTAAGAGTTTTACGTATACGTAACACAATGTCGAATGAAAAATGGTTATGTATACGTAACCTATGTGTGACGTATATGAAAAACCATGATACGATTTCATTTGATTCATAACTTTATTTATATATATTCACACATATATATAGATGGTAGTGATAAAAAAATTTATATATTATTTGACCGTTTTTATTGGTTTTCTCTAGTTTTCTTATAACTTTGTGGTTTTCTTAGGATCTCTCCTCTAGATATATATTATATGTATATATATTATCTTTATGTAAATTCAATTAGCATATGTAAGCTGAAATATTATATAAATCAATCTATACACACAAGTTAAACTTTTTTTTTAATTCTTTTAATTTTGTTTTTTAATTTTATTACTTTCATTTAACAATTTTTAGTTGCTGCTTTATCTTACTCTTCACGTAACTAACCCAGTTTGTTGATAATTTTTGATTAATTATAATTCTGAAGTGAAGGATGTTCCTTTAAAGAAGAAAAAAACAAAACAAAGTAAAGTTTATACAAATTCTATTGATGTTCTCGAAATAAAATGTATTTTATTGAAAGTGATGTAATATTTGAAAAAGGCAATGCGTCTTACTAAGGCATAACATCTTTATCTCACAACCACCAATTTCTAATTTTATAACCAGAATTAGAAGTCAATATTCCTAAAACCAAATTATAAAGCATATTAAGATGTCTTGATGACCCCAAATATATTCAATCTACCCACTCCACTCACAAAACTCTATAAAAACAATGCATCTTCCCACGACAATATAGACAAAAATACTAATTTATAATATTCTCTTTTTAACTTTTAGACATGAGACAAAGTATGTACTAATCATATTTTACATTATTATAATATTATTATTTTTGATATTTAATTTCATAAATTAAAAAACAAATGGTATAGAAATATGATACTACATTTTAGAGAATTTTAGTCTCACGTATTCAGATTTTAAAAAATATTGAAGGTAAGCGTGAAGGTGTCTTGTGAAATTTATATTTACAAGCGTTATTACGTTAAATGTCAAAAAGATATTTATATGTCACTCTTTTATAAAGTGTCATTAGATAAAACTTTTAGCCCTTGTTTAACTCTCTCTCAATGGTAATTATAATAGTTGTAGTAGTGATTGTGATTGTGGACATAGCCGTAATGTAACCGTTGTCGTTATAGTTATTGTTGTCGTAGTAACACTAGTGGTTGCAGTTGTAGCTCTAGTGATAACAATGGCTATAGTAGAAGTAGTAGCAGGATGATCAACAATAGCACCGACATTTACAACTTGACACCATCCATTAACTCCTCATAAAATCGACACACATTTAAGATGAATAGTTTAAGATGAAAAGTACACACATTTTCTCATTTTATTTGACCAGTACTTTAACAACAATCAGTGAGCAGCAACAACACCAATATCAGCACATCGCTTAGGACAATAAATTTAGCTAGAATGAATGAGATATCTAGAATGAAAAAAAAACTTCAAAGAAATTGTATTTAATATCTCGCATAGGCAGGAGTGTTAGGGTTTTGGTTATTAATCATCACACAAACACAAACGAAACCGCCAGAGGAAATAAGAACAAAAAAGAACACGCGAGATTTACATGGTTTGGTCAATATAACCTACGTCCCCAGGCTGCAACCAGGATATTCTTTTCTTGCTTTCTGCCTCACTCATGAATAATTAAAATTACAAAGAATATAATTTATAGAGACAAATCTAAGGTTTCAAATCATGAGGAACAAGAAAACTAAATGGGCTTAAATAGAATTAGGGTTGCATCATGTCTTCTATCTTCATTTAACCCAAGCCCAATCAATCTTCAAACTGTCTTTCGCTATAAACTTGTATCTTTGTAATCTTTCTCTTCTTTTTGGTTGTAACAACCTTCTCATCAATTAACCAGAAGGCCAATTGAAGCTCCCCCAAGCTTCAACACCACAATCATTATTGTATGGTCTTTTAACCCATCCTCTATCCTTATTGGCTCCCGTTGAAACAAACAGATAGATCTTGAAACACACCGAGAACAAACACTCTCCTCTATAAGCAAAATATCACCTGGAGAGATTTTATCAATCGAAATCTTGGTTTTCATAACCCACTATCATCTGGAAGCAACTAAAACTTTGACCGACTTATTGCCAGTGCTCTCATTGTCATAGCGTCCCCTGATTGGTTTAACCTTACAAACTCGTTCAACCCCCCATCTTCTTTAACCACAACCAGCCAAAGTAACTGTGCTAAAACGCTTTTGGTATTAAAATAGTTAACCTGTATTTCTGAAAACACAAACCCTACTTCTGCTCACACTATTCTTAATGTGTGCAACGATAGGTTTACATTTTTATATTTTATTTGTTGTAGTCGACACCCAACACTAGACTGACTCCTTTTTCTATTTTTGCTCCTACTATTTATGTTTTCTTTCTTCTGCCAACATTCAATAATTCACTTGAATATTCACCTGAATTTCTTCGTCTAACGTCTTCGCCCAGAATAAGATCCAGAATCCAATCGAAAGTTAATGCACTGGTGGAACTAATAATTGCTGTAATAGTCTCTGCCCAGCTATCAGGCAATGATGATAACAGTAGTAGAATTCGAACATTATCCTTGAATATAATACCAACTCCCGAATTAAAAAAAAATCTTTATTTGCTACCAATTAGTAATAGCAAAACCTGATGATCAAAACCCAAAGTCAAAACGTAATAACCCGATGCTCCAAAACCGACCAATAACAACCAATATTGTTTGAACCAAGCCAAACCGTAATTGGTAATTAGAAAGTGAAATAAACTAGAAAACATAAACTTGTTTCTTAATGTTTCTTTCTGATGGAACGAAATGGATTACAACTGAAACGGGAAGAATGGAGCACGACTTCTTTCGGTTGGTGCGATGAAATTAAAAAGAAACAAGCAAGCAGGCTAGCTAGCAACCTTGCTGCTGCTTTTTTTTCTTCCTATATGTGAAAAAGAAGAGAACGAAGCAAGCACCACCTTGGCAGCTCCTTTTATTTTTTTTATGCAATCTACGTAAAAGAAGGAAGCAGCTAAGCAAGCACCCAAGACACAAATTTCTTCTCTTTCCTTTTTATGCGAACAAGAAACCGCTCGTATCTTTTTTATTGGTGATGTAGACGTGGGGTGGGGCCGAGGGGTGGGGCTGTGGGTGTGACAGAACTTCCAGCGATCGATGGGCTTGGTGGCGGAGATGCCCGCAACAACCCTAGATCGCAACTCTCTCGTGTTGTTTTTCCCATATGTAATGAGCATAAGCTCTGATACCATTTGTTAGAGATTCGGATATTAACACATAAACACAAACAAAACTTCAATAAGAACAAAGATGAATACGTGAGATTTACCTAGTTCGGTCGATATGACCTGCTTTCACGTGCTGTAACTAGGATATTATTTTTTTGCTTTCTGCTTTACTCGTGAAAAATTACAATTACAAAGAATATACTTATATACATATTCTAATAAAAAAATAATTTGAAGGACACTTGATATATTTCTAGAGCATATAAGATTCTTTTTTTCTACCCAAACTACACAACCCACTTTAATCTCAATAATTTCACGTGATTCTCCACAATCTGTTTCCTCCTATTATGGATCCTTTCCATAATTATATTTTAGTTTTTAGTCATATCTTTTTACTCTAATAAAATTACTCTAATAAAAAAATATCTATGAGGACACGTGGCAACACCACATTAATTCTAATCAAAATTTTCTCGCTTTCCCCTATAAAATATCTACATTAATTACTAATAATATTATTTAATTATTTTTAGATATAAAATAGTTTTATAAGTAATTTAAGAAAGAAATCTTTTTATTAGTGTTATTTCTAAATAAACAACTTTTATAATATAAGAAACTTTTCAACAATATCAAACTTTTTTAAATATATTTTTTATAACGGTTTGTTTTGAAACAAAATGTCTAATTTATTTTTGGAAAAAAACAAAGAAAAGTATTAAAATAAAATTTTAAAAAGTTAATATAATTTTTAATTTCTTATAGTCCTTAATCATATATCATATATTATATTAGAATATAATTTTATAATTAATAAATTTTTATTCTATTAAATATATTATTAATCAACCCGTTTAATACACACATTTACTAAAGCTAGTCTATTATAATAAAAGAAGGTTTAAAGATGACACTTGATACAATTTTATACTATCTAATTTTAATTTTCCCGCTTCTCTCTCCTATTAAATAATTACATTAAATACTAACGATATTAATTAATATTTTTAAGATTAAAAATAGTTTTTTAACAAATTAAGATAGAGATGTTTATAAATGTAACTTCTAAAGAAATAAAAATTTTAAAAATAAGAAAATTTTCTAAGCATCAAATATTTTAAAATTATGGAAATAATTTAAAATCAGACTTTTTCAAAAAAAAATTTATAAAACAAAATAATTAATTTTAGAGTTAAAATAAGGAAATTTTTAAAATTGAAATCTCTTAAAATGATTTATCTTGGAACAAATTGTTTAATTTTTTTAAAAAGAAAAATTAAAAATGTTTAAAAATAAAAGTTTTAAAAAATAATATTATTGTTTTATTAATTATATCTTTACTCATATGTAATTTTAATCGTATCTTATTTCAAAATATTATTTATAATTATTAAATATTCATAACTAATTATTTAATATTTTATTTATTCAACAGTGTAATACACGGGATACTAACGTAGTATTACATAATATTCAAGTTAAATTAGTAATCAAGCCTTTGATTTAAAAAAAATGATTAAATTATCATTTTAATTAACTCTATAAGTTTAAATAGTTAAATTAATATTCGTTACAATTTTTATTTGCATATTTTTAAATCTAAACTTTGTTTATTATCAATTAAATTGTTCAATAATATATTTTTGAATTTTATAAACTAAAAACGATTTTATAGTCATAATTAATGATACAAGTAAAAAAAATGTATTCAATGATCTAGTATTTGCTATGATTTGTTGAATCACAAGTTTAATTTTAGCATAAATTTATATAAAATTTTTATGTCCTAATTATATAAAGTTTTCAATGTAATATACGAGTTACTAAAACTAATATGAATATATAAAGATAAATATAAGGTTATAAATCTTAACGAACAAGAAAACTAAATGAGCCCATATAGAATTTGAGCCGACTCTTGCCTCTTGTCTTCTATCTTCATTAACCGAACCCAATCAAGACTCCACAAATCCAATAGGGAGAACAAAAGTTTGAATGGCTTATAACGAAAAGTACTTTTTATATATTATCTCCTTAGAAATAAAAAGACACAAGTGGAGACTAGATTGAGTGCAAGGTGTCATAACTCGTACGTGGCGTGAATGCAATGTTGTAATTTGATAATGCACTTTACATATCGCACATTAGCATCACTACGAGTTGCTTGAGAGCCATCCTTATGTTTTTGAGTCAGTTTGCGGGTCTACCACAATGGATTAAGATATGTGGTGCGTCAAATGGTGGCACAGAGTGCAACAGCACGAAACTAGAGAGCAGGGGCTTTGAGGGTGGCAAGACCAGCTTGGTGGATCTTGGAGCACGAGGTGGCACGACGGATGCTAGTATATGCGGTGGCATGTGCGCATACAGACTCCATCTCTACTCCATCTATATTCAACTATCAAATTGTTACAACGGCTCATAAATGAAATATGATAGTTTTATTTTGACCAATTGAATTCTTATAATTAAAACTTGTTACTTAAAGCTAACTATAAAATGAACTTGAAAGTTCATTTTGTAGATATACAAATTTTCTTCCACTAATTATAGAGGATCATAAGGGTGGGGATGGCACTCACCAATCACATTACAGCATAAACTCATCTATCAAATTTTGTTATGTCCCATTACACTATATGACACCATACACTCAAATTTGATGTGACTGTGTTTCCACACTACACCGTTACACCACACACACATATGTCACAATGTTGCAATGTAAAATCATGGGGGAGTCACGACGTGTACATGCCGTGAAATGCATGGGTGCGGCGTGAAGGGAGGTGGCAGTAGTGGTGTCGAGCAGCACCTAGGCTCGTTGTGGCCTCACGGCGCGTACGTTCCCTCCAACTTAATATCTTCCACCATTCATCTATTTCTTCATCAGCTTTACCATATACTTAATAACATCATCTTAACCCATGCAATCTTAATTAGATGTGTGACCATCTCTAACAGTACACACTGTTTAAACTGTTGTACCTTAGAAGATAGATAAGTTCTTTCAAGTTAGACTAAAAAATCGTTTTAAAGAACCATTGTTGAACACGAATCCCTTGACACAACCATCAACTTTTCTTTTGTTTGTTCTTACAGTCATAGAGGATACTACAAGAAGGCACGATTGAAGTTCTCGTTCTTCTGTGTTTATGTAACATTTAATTTATTTTATCATTTATTTTGAATACGGTATCGTACTACAAATTTGTATAATGATGAAGAGAGTAGCTATAATATGTAGTATTTATTTAAAAACTGACCCAATTTCTTATGATTTTTGCATTATAAGTTTTGAAAATGGTAAAGAATAGCCTCCCGTTTATACTCTTTGGGTGGGTTTAAATAAAGAGGAATTGCATATATACCCTTATAAACCTTGTTAATTGTATATTTACCTAAATCAAAATCAAAATTGCATATATCCCCTTCCTTAATCTATTTTATTGCATATTTACTCAATTCAAAATTAAAATTACATATATCCTATCCTTTAATCTTTATAATTGCATATTTACCCAAATCACAACTAAAATTGCATAAATCCTCTTTCTTAATGAAAAAGTTTTAAGATTACTTATTTTGATTTGTTTTATTAAAAATAAATGATAGATTGATTTATTTAAATTTTTAAATTCGTATTCACTCATTTTTAGTTTGTTTTTTTTTTCTTTTTATATTTTTTTAGTTTTGTTTTTCTGTTTTTAATCATCTTTTGCTAATGAGTTTTAGTTGTTTCTTAATTTTTTTTTTCTTTTTGTGTTTTTTAAAAATTTTATTCGTTTATATTGAGTCTGTTTTTTATCAAGGCTTTAGAGTAACAATAATAACATGCAATACAAATATCAAACTTTTAATTTGTTACAGAACTAACAAATTATACCAAAAACAATCACAAACAATTATGAGAAAAATAATCATTCTATAATTTATTATTAATGAAATGTCAAAATAAGTTAATTTAATATTATTTTTATTAAAGAAGGGTTTATAAACAATTTTAGTTTTAAGTTGGGTAAAATGCAATAAAATAAATTAAGGAAGGGGATATATATAATTTTGATTTTGATTTGGGTAAATATGCAATTAACAATGTTTTAAAGGTATATATGCAATTGTCCCTTAAATAAATCACTACTACTATATAATACATAAGCAACGGGTAGGATGGTAATTTCACCACTACTGTAAGACGCGCCCATTGGCTTCCCTAGATGCCGTTTCCGATCGTCCTGCTGCCTCCCTCACCGGAGGTCCGTCTCACCTCCCGCGTCCTTTGTCAAGCCGTTTCCATGGCCTTTCCGTAACCCCATTCAAAGCCCCTGCCCGTTTACCTTCCAGGGCTTCGTTTACATATCATCGGCTTCCTCAATTCGTGTTCCCCTTCTATGCGACTGCAGCCTGGCGTTCGAATTCGGGTAACCACTTCGTTTCCTCTGTGTATTGATGTTTGGTTATACAAAGGTGAAATCGGTGAAAAGGGTTTTGGTGGAGGTGTTTCAAGCTGTTACTGAGAATTCTCGAATTCTTTCGGTCAACCAAAAAGCCGTACTTTAATAGCAATTTCATCCTTAATTTGATGCTTATCTTTGGGATTTGTATCAATGTTTATACCTTCAAAGACTTCAATGGTTCAAGGGTTCAGTGATTCAGTTCAGATTTGGTTCTTTCTTTCATACTGATTTTAACGAAGTTTTAGAATGACTTTATTGTCTTCACCATTCAATCGTTACTGATTTAGAGCTATTATAATTGATTCAACTGATTTTGGTAGTTTGGGTTGGCCACTAACAGTTCATATTTGTAGTTGAATTGATTTTGGGTTTGTTTGCTTTTCTTTTTTGTGTAGGAACCTATTAGTTAGCATGTACTAATGTTGAACGAAGCAAAAGCAGATTATTGTGGCTTCTAGGTAAGTTGTTCTTTTGAATTATAGATGTTGAGTTTGTGTTTGTGTAAAATGATGGTTCTTATATTGTTTTGATCATCTGCTGTTTTGGTTAATATCAATGTCTTGCGTTCACCGGTGTAGATACAGTTAAAATACCAGAGATTTTGAAATTTGATCACCGCACAAATAGAGAGAGTGGGAGAGAGAAAATCATCATCTTCATTGTGGTTAGCTCCTTTATATCTTCAGCCTTCATTTGCCTTCCTTTTGCATCTCCATCTGCAAAGAACCACATCTCTATACTCAATGACCGATTGAGATGGTAAGGTTTCTTATGCCATTGAAGGGCTCCCGATTAGCATTTGGTGTAAGCTTTGAACGACCGATTGACAAAGTTAGGTTTCTTCTTCTTTGATTTTGGACCTTTTATTTCTGCTTTGAATTGATTTCTACTTTGAATGCGTAATAAATTTCTATATATGAGATCTTGATTCGTGCAGGACTGTTACTTAAGTAGGGCTTGGTTTCAATGGCAACAAAGCTGTTAATTTCTGCATCTGTACTACTATTTATAAAGGGTTTTGTTAATCAACTGATTCTTCCAAGATTCTTCCAGGGTCAGTAACGTAGCTTTAATTAATCTTGGATTTCTTTTTTTGGTTATCTAATCTGCAATAATCTTGATTAAAAAGTATTTGGAAATGTTAAGGATCAATTGGGTCTTTCATAGTGTAGAAAGCTTCTTTCAATAGGTAGGGTGGTTTCATAAATTGCTACTGTAAGAAGTGAGGTAAGTTGTCTTAGCATTTGAAAATAGATTGATCAATTTAATTTACTCTTTGTGGAACGAGTTCATCAATACTTTCATTGCAATTCCTGATGTCATAAAGCTAAAAGAAAAATTGTTGCTGAGTATAAGAATTAGAATTCATTAATATTCATTCTTTGCGATTCAAATTTGTTGATTTAGGAATTTAACGCCATTTTAAAGTTCCTGTGATGTTGAACTGACTAACAGGAAAGTCTATACCATAAAGTTCATGGTAAAATTATGTTATTTAGTGTTAATATCTTATCTATATTTTCTTAAGTAAAGTATATATTTTAGTGTTTGGGCAGGTTTGTGGGTAGAAGAACGAAAAAAGAGACAGTTAAATAAAAAGCTAGAATTGCTGTAGAAGAATTTAATTATTCTTTGAAGCATTTGGAGGGTGGTGATGATTTAAAAATATTATAAGTTCTTTAGGTGGTAGAAAGGTATTTAGTGTGAAAGAAACAAGTGTCATTGACCAAGAATAAGGTTAATAAAGATGACAAGATTAATATAAAAATATGACATAGCCCAAGATTAAGGTTAAAAAGTGGTTGTGTGACTCACCCAAGGAACCTACTATTACAATCGTCTTATGTTTAATTACTGTTTTTAGTTCCATTGTTCTTTGTTACATTGGTCTAAATTATTGGCTATTTTGCTCTTGAGCTTGCAGGTTCAGAATATCTAGACTTCGTTTAAACATGTATTGTTGGTTTCAGTGGATTAGATGCGTCTAATACAGTATGTTCGAAGTGTTTAAATAAATTGCAAATGAGTTATACAAGTATTTATGCAAATGGGTCAAAATGGGTTGGTTGGTAGACAATCAATTATATTGATGTTTTGTAGGTTTATAAAAATTGATTGAATTATTATTAATAAGGAATAAGGATACTATAGTTGGGTGGTTAGAGTGATTAAACATCATCTATCCTAAGTCAACGGTCCAGATGGCGACAAAGGCAATAAGCTCCTTCTAGCAAACTAAGTAGTTCTTTACCCTTCATGATATTGAAAATCCATTTATTTGTCTTGTAAATCTTCTATGATCATTGCTTATGCTAAAAGTGTTATGTGTGATGTGATATTAAAGTGAAAGCGCAGCGCCAACTTAAAGCGGTTAAGTTGTGTACTTATTATGCATTACAAAAACGATTATGTGGTGGATTTGTGGTTAAATAACATATTGCCTTATAACTTGATGGTTGAATTAGTTGAGGTGATTTCCTTCTTATGGTGAAAAGGCCATGAAATTAGATCAATTTCTTACATTATACATGTATAACTTTTATTAGAAACTATGTTCTAAAGTTGTAATTGTTTTGATGTTACTTATATGTATTTGCAGATAATGGGAATAATTATAAAACAACCATCTTAGCACTTCATATGATGAAGAGGTACTTGTAACTTGAAACCTTATGTAATTAGTACTTGAGCATCATGTATTATCATTTTAAAGGTGCTTGAGCATTATGGATTATCATCCCATAGACAGCGTGCTTAATAATTCAAATCTAGAATTGTTCAAGTTTTTATACCTTTGTTGGTTTTTTAAATACCTATTAACACTGTTTGTTTTCCTTAATGTTTTTTTAATGTAATAGACACAGCCATAATCATGCTTTATAATCACAAGGATACTATTAATGTTTATAACTACATGTGATTTATTAATTTAACTATGCTAATGATTGATAATGAAATGAAGAATTCAAGAGAAAATAAACTAACATCAAAGTGATTTTATGTGGTGTATGTAAGGGCCTGTGCACAGCAAATGATTATTATATTCTATCATGTTAGTTGTTCAGCTTTTATTTGATTTCAAAGTTGAAATATAAAGAACATTTAGTCTTGTGTTTTGTTGGTAAGAAGAGAATTGTAGGTTTGTTAATTGACCGGTAATTACACTAACACTTGGTTATGAGGTTTACAAGGACCAAACTACATCCTTTCCCAAAAAATGCGGACGTGGGATGGAGCATTTGTGGCCTTGTGTTTTTAACATAGTTGCAGATGCAAAATTTGAAAATCAAAGATAATGTGTATGTAATTTGGGTAGGCATGACCATTTGCTATACCAATTGTAATGGCGGCATCAAAAGCTGAATCGTTATTCTTTATTGCAATTAACCTGTTGAGTTATTGAATTTTAAGGTCTAAATTATGCTCGCTTTGAATATAAGTTGAAAAAGAGAAAAATGATGTCTCACGCAGCAACATGTGAGATCAGACTCTTAGGCATTAAGATGTGTAAGACTTATGACATAAAATGATCTCATCACAATAAAGTATTTATAAACTAAGAGAAAACGAGTATTCCATTGTAAATTATCACCGCCGCCGCATCGCGCGGGTTCTATACTAGTATATATTAAACATGCAAAGTCGTCCACGTAACTCACTTATAATATCGTGACTTCGCTTTGAAAGATTAATCTTTTCTAGTCACTATGAATTTGTTTTGGTAATAGTTTAAACAAGCTATCTATGTTTTTAACTAATAATCATCTTATGCTAATATAATATAATGGTATATCTTGCATGTTTTCTAGGAAATGAGTACTAACGGATATATATTTTGATAAACAAGAACATCAACGAGTCTTTCATGACACCACGCAGATCGACCGTGAACCTTCTTCAGACTATTGAAGTCATTGCTCACTTTTACCTTTGTTTTTGTTTTGCTATAATCCAACACTTGATCACACTTAACATCAAGGACGGGTTAAGAAAAGGAGAAATAAAGTAAGGATTGTAGGAGTACATTTTCCTAGGACGTCCATATTTTTAAAATATTCATACTCTAATAAAAGAATAATCAAGAAAGACACGTAAAAACATGTAATAATATTATTTAATTTCTTTTTAGACAAACAATATTTTTTTAATAAATTAAGAAAAAGTAATTTTTATTAATGTTATTTTTAAATAAATAAATTTTAATAAAATAATTTTTTTAAAACATCAAACTTTCTTAAAAATATAAAATATTTACAACTTGTGTTTTTGAAAAGTAAAATGTTTATAATCCAAATTAATTAAAATTGTGAGTTATGATTATGAATTTTTTTAAAATGGTTTGTTTTGAAACAAAATGTTTAGTTTTTTTTTTTGGAAAAACTTCATAAAATAGTAATCAAGTTTTAGTATTGTTTTAATTAGGTCACTCATATTTTTATTTGTTCTAATCAGGTCATTAAAGTTGTAAAAATGTTTCAATTAGGTCATCAATATTTTTATTTTTTTCAACCAGGTCACTGTAGTTTTAAAAATATTCCAATTAAGTCACTCATATTTTTATAATTTTTTAAATAATTCACAAAAATTTTAAAATAATTTAATTTTTTATAAATATTGTTAATATTTTTAAACATTTCAAATTTTTTAAAACCTTTTGCAACTTATAAATGACCTAATTAGAACAATTTTAGAACTTTAATAATCTGATTGGAACAAAAAATTTTATAAATGACCTGGTTGGTACAAAAAACTTTATGAATGACTTAATTAGAACAATTTTAAAACTTGATTACTATTTTATAAAATTAACCCGTTTTTTTAAACAAAAATAAGTTTGAAAAAATTAATTTCATTGTTTTAATATTTAATTATTTATAATTTTTTTCCATATGTGACTTTAATCACATTTTATCTTAAAATATCAAAAAGTTTAATAATTATTTATTTATAATATTTAATTATCGTTGTTTTAATCTTTTTTTATAATTATTATATAATAAAAGAAAAAATAAACCTTACACACCCCTCTAGTTCTTACAAAGCTTATTAACTTACTAGATTATGATACTTCAATTTTCATTTGCTACTTGCTAGTGAAAATATGTCGTCACTGCAGATGTTGATGCAAGTATGTTTGATTGTGTGAAGGACTAACTTCATCGTATGGAGCACACATAAAAGTAACAATAATAAACGGTTTGAATTCGTCTCCTTTCATTCACACACATGCACTTTCTTTCATTGAATTATCACTTGTAAAAAGTTAGATCACAACTGTAATAGTATAAAAATCTGCTAAAACTACAAACTAAATGCTTTGCGTTTTCGTGTATATTCAAGTTCATATCCAAGAAACATGAAAATGAAACCCAGCCAGCCAACCAAATATTATATGAAAGATGATACAAAGACAATGAGTTGTCACCTGCTTGATTGAAAAGGATGGAGGGATACCCTACACCTAGAGTTTAATAAAATCTAACATGGATGTAACAAGATGTACATACACAAAACCCAACATGGAAGATGAACCATGCATATATAGATGTAAGTGGCACTATTCCATGCCCATAATGACTCCACCCAGTACCAAAACTCAACCAAACTTGACCCGTTTTGAAACCCGAATGCACTTTTCACCGCAAAAAATGTGGCCCCAGGAAACGCGATGATTACCAAAAGAAAATTTAAAGCAGAATGAAGTTTACCTGCTGCCCGCCATGGTTTAATAATCAAACACATTGGAACCAACAGTAAAGCGCCAATTTCAGCAGTTGCAAAGTTTATAACCGACATCAAACACAGCCCGATGAATGCAGCTGATACCGTGACTGATTTCAAAAGAGCCCATTGAGTGGAACGGGCTCCAAAAAGTGAGTGCAGAACTGTTAGGATAAAGAGTGAAAGGGAAGCCCAGATAAGAAGGCGAGATGTTGGTTGAGAGTCGGGTATTTGATATATGAAATAAGGAAGTAAGGAGACGATGGCTCCCCATAAATGAATGAGGAATACGGTTTTTGTTGGGTAAAGCCATCTCCAAGATTTAAAAGGTGTGTTTTTTTCTAATTCGGGGTTTGATTTATTGGCATCAGAATATAGAGAGGCAGCAAGAACGGGAAGGGGGACAACAAGCAGTAAGAATGCAATCATGTAGACTCCGACAGATACAAATTTGTTCGATGATGTTAATAAGTACAAGAAAAAGGATTGATGAAACTTCTCCAGGAGGTTATTGACGGACCGTATAACTCCTTCAATTAACCTGCATTTAAATAAAAATTGAAAATCAGAGTTGTAAACTTTACACAATATTTTCAATAATTATATATTTCATTTCATGCAAACCCCTGTGCATGTAAATAAATGTTAAGAGGTATAAGACCAATTACAGTATGAATCGTTGTCAAGTTCTTCACTTTTGTATAAGTTTTTGATGGTTTTCTTGCCTATTTAGGTTGATAGGGGCACTAAAACCAAGAATGCATCTACATAGAATGACATGTCAATAATTTGTTGAAGCATTTGTGGTCTCTTGTTGACCTGTTTCATTTGTTAACAGGAGTATATTTAGTTTGTTGATTGTTTCACTTGTTAACAGGAGCATTTGACTCGTTGACTGGTTTTGTTTTGGGACAAACTTCATTATGGATTAAACTGAAGCTATTGTTAGAAAACATCAATAGTTCAATGTATTCAAGTCGATCCCAACAAGATCTTCATGTGGCGGGAAGAAAACATTTACAAGCATATAAATACGCGAATGTTCAACTTTTAGTCTTGATCATGTAATGCTCTTGGGATAAAATTGTGAGAGTTTGTGACATGTGTTTTGTATTTCATGTTTTCTTCAACATAATTCATTTGCTATTTAAAAAATAATAACATGAAAACAGAACTGATTGAAAATAGCTGGCACTTGAACATGATTTATAATTTTCTAAACTGGAAAATGCAACAGTACTTCAACACGTTTTCCAGAATTTTTAATAGTTTTCAGGAGACAGGAGATGGAAAATTGAAGAAAACTTCAAACAGATTCTAATATTCTCTATCATATCCTCTAAATGTCTATGTTCCTTACAATTGTTAGAACAAGAATAATACTTGGCTTTTTCGTGATAAGAGACATTACTATAATCTTTAGCATAACTGAAGTAATTTTTGCATCTATTTCTATCTTGAATATAACTTTGGTAGGCATATATAATGCTTATATTTTTGTTTACTGGGAACCTGGATATCCAGAAACAAATTATTCTTTCAAAAGTATTCCTCACAATCTTCCAGTGCTCTAATGCAATTCTGGGTTAAGGTATACCAAGCACATAATTGCTAAGGATACATGATTCCATTTAACTAAAATCAAACCCAACTACTGCATTTCATGCTTTGGGTACTGAAATAAAGAGCGTTTCATGCACAGGTCTAGTTTTGTAAGGCTAGAGTGTATAATAAAGACAATGCTAAACCAAACATTGTTGCAATTCATTAACCAGCACTTAAAATGGTATCAACTAAAAAGCAATATGTATGACATATCATAATTACACGTACCTGCCACCTCGATACAAAAACTCTGTTTGTCTGCCTTTACTATTAGAAGATAGTTTGGGCGAAATCTCCAGAGTAATTGCATCAACCTGATAATCACGAAAAGCACCATGGGAACCAGTGGGGACACCTAGCGCCTGAAACAATAAACAGAGAGTTAAGTTAATCGAACAAAACTATTTATTTATGTTATACATTCATTTTGTTTTCTTTCTTCATACGATTCTTTTTTTTTTTTTTCATTTAGAGAAAAACTAACCTGGTTATAGAGTGAACTGACAAGAGTAGCACAGCCTTCAACATACTCCTTTACAGGGATACCAAATTTCCATTGAGGATTTAAACTTCTAGCAATTTTCCCTACTGCCTCAAGCACCTCACCAATAAA
The DNA here is from genome assembly GCA_025506415.1 of Flaveria robusta. NCBI lineage: Eukaryota > Viridiplantae > Streptophyta > Magnoliopsida > Asterales > Asteraceae > Flaveria > Flaveria robusta. Next base: position 15,147,567 of record CM046469.1, on the reverse strand, counting down.
CTTCAGCCACTTGAAATCAAGCAAAGACACAAGTTTCTCTACCTGTACACGTAGACCCTGTCCATGCACTGCCAGATAACTCACTATATTTATAAGGTCAAGATTTGGCATTTGACCATTAGATGCCTCAGCATAAATGTTTAATGCATCTTGGTCGCCTTCTTCACCTGTGTCAGCAACCTTAATTACTAGGGCAGCTGCCATTGTTCCAGCACGTCTAAGAGAATCAGATTCTTCGGTTTCAATAATCATATCCAACTTTGATTCATGTACATCATTACTTTTATCACAGTCATCACCATGTAGCTTCTCAAAACCACAAAAAGAAGGAGTATGATATTCTTTTAACCAAGCAGCAACTGAGTTATATTGTCCATACTGTGAGTCTGCAGCTAGCCATATAATATCTTTGGCTAGCCAACTAACTTGAGTCAATAATGAAAACGTGGAGTATGCAATTCCTAAAGATAGAGCCTCATTCTGACTAAGATTTACAGGGTTGTAAGGGGTCACAAGCACGATAGCCTCTTTTCCATCACCACGCGGAGCCCTAATAATTCCTACAGTATTTGTAGCATATGATTCGCAAGTCCTATTCACATGGCTTGCTCCTGCATCAGGACTTGTAAAGAAGTGAAGAGGGTGGAATTTGTTTGGCTGATTTTGGAACTTATGATAACTGACTTCTCCACCCAAGTTTGCCATATGCAGTGCTATCAGTCTAGGAATTTCTCTGAGTTTATAGCCAAAAAAAGCAAAGTTCGTCACTAGTTAACACTTAGACGTGATCATGACTTGCGTGTACTAAATGAAACAAATACACGAAAGGAAGTATGTGAGGATACATACATGCCACTTCTCTGAGACTTGAATTTCAGGCTAGTTAGCTCATTCATAAACTGGTTTGCCCCAGAGATATCCTGATCACTGATCATGGAACTTGCAGAGCCTGTGAGATCATGTTATGATCATTTCATTACAGCAGAAAATATGAAACTGGATATGACAACCTTAACAGTTATAAACATTACAAAATCAACATAAATACGCTATTAACTCTACGAATCTTAAGATCATTCAACAATCACTAGCAAGCAAAAGAATTAACCTAACCTAACCAAACCAATGTCATAGAAGTTGTTCACACAAATCAGATACACTCATGCTCAAACAAGCTTCACCAAAATCAACATCCAAACAACTGAAATCCTAGAGCAATTTGCGATGAACTGACCAGGCATTAGGGCATTTTCTGAAACGTAGGTTTTCTTGGCAAGAACAGGCAACAGTAAGAGAGCCAGAACTCCAGCTGTACAGCAAACAACACTAGATACACAACAACAACAACAATAAACACATCTACTGAATCAACTGTTAATCGAGTGTAAAACACCTCTGAATGTTAATATGTTTAGAGAAAAGTTATAGCAAGTGCGAAGGAAGTGTACCTAACTAAGAAGCTGTGAGCAATGATGAAGATACCGATACGAATAATCGGGCGGTGTTTCGGCTTCTGATCCTCCGTTGACGCCATTAATGATCTCGAATACTGATCGCCGATGAGCTCTTTTCGGCTATTCGTCTGATGAATGTTTGGATCTGCTTTTACTCGTTGTTTGATGCTTGGATGCTTGGACTGCCGTGAAATTACGATAATACCCTTTTATCAATGACAACTACAAAACTATGCCTCGAGTATGAATAAGGGGCTGTTTGGCAGCCTCTTAATCAGACTCTTAATGGTTCAGATGTCTGAATGATTCAGCACTTAATGATTCAGACTGTTTGTTTCACGAGCAAATGTCTGAATGGTTCAGACATTTGCCTCTGAATGGTTAAGCATTATACTAATGCTGAATAGTTAAGAGGTTTAATGCTGAATGGTTAAAAACTCTTATCTGAATTGGTCAGACATTTGCCTTTAAATATTTAAGCGATATACTAGCTCTTAATGGTTCAGATCTCTTAATGGTTCAGCACTTAATGGTTCAGACCTCTTAATGGTTCAGCACTTAATGGTTCAAACCTCTTAATGGTTCAGACCTCTTATTGGTTCAGCATTTAATCATTCAGATATTGTCAAATAGCAAATAGTAAGATACAATAAATAATAATAATAATAATAATTTTGATTGATTTTAACGGGCTAATATGATTATCGTAATAATAAAATGTTAATATTTGAACTTTTCACTAAATAAATAACCTCCAACTTTGATGAGTTATAAATGTTTTTTTTTTTTTTTTTTTTTTTTTTTTTTTTTTTTTTTTTTAGTTTGATTGTTTTGATCGATGTAATTTTTGTGTTTTTTTTTTAAATAGACACATCACAACTTAGGAGTGTTTTTTGGCAAAGGACCAAATTGAGTAAGCTTAGGACTGAAACTGAATAAGATGAAAAATAAGAACTGAGCACTAGATTGATTTTGTGTGTATCATGTCGGTCTTAGCCTAGGCAAGACTGGTTCATCGATTTTCTCAGGTTGGCACACGAGATGCTTAATCTCAGGGTGCATGATCATAGGTCAAAGACTGAACTACCTTGGGACCAAAACCAAATAAAAGGGATAAAGAAGACCGAGGATCGGACTTGCTGTGTGTTTTAGGTTGGCCTTGGCCCGGTCTGGGTCGGTTATTCGGTTTCTCTCTAGTTAGCCAATGAAATGCTCACCCTTACCACAATCTACATCCTTTATTTGAATTCTTAATCTTTTGGTTGTGAGACACACTAGTTAATCACTATGATATTCGATGCTTTAGAATACTATTATTAGACATGAAAGTATATTAAGACATAGAGAAAGAATACATGTGATATGATCTTATACATTTGTGTTTATAGTGTTTTTATGATTTTGAGAATATGGATCTTAGCCGTAAATCGTTATCTCACTGCTTAGTCTAAATAATTAATGCCCATGTCATATTGATTTTAGTCGTTTGATCACATATCTCAATAATAATTTTATTGTTGTCATGTAGTTTGTCTTTTTGAAGTAACTAATTCCATTAAAAATATTTAGTAAGTCTGGTAAATATTTAAAATCATTTTTTTCATATTTGTGATTCTTCATGTTAAACTGTACATCGTTTCTTAACAATATGTTTTTAGTTTCTTTAACATTTCAGCTAAGTAAGGATTCAAGTTGAATTAGCTCAGCTCGTATGTATACTAGATTAGGCTAGCTCAAGCTCGACTCGGATGAGAATCATGAACTAATTCAAGATTGCTTATGTTCTCTTTCAGTTTTCATAAGAACAAGTAAGATATACTTTTATTTTGGATACTTAAATGTAGTTATGTGATCCTTAAATATTTTATTTTGGACTCGCTATGAATTTCCGCATGAATCTGAGTATGGGCCTCAAGCACATATCTTTAGGACTTGATTATTTGATTCTTATTCATAATTCTAACTTCCATTTTGTTGCAGACTAACATATCGAATTAAGTAGAGAAATGGCCCAATGGGCCTTAATTTTGATAAGCCCAGGTCAAAACAAACTTTCTAAAATGTTTGTTAATCCCTTCCTCTCCTTATCGCCTCCAAAAGTAAGGGTGATTTTAAACTTGGGTTGTATTGTGTTTAATATACGAGATATATTTGGGTTAATCTGTTTAGTTCATATTTTAATATATTTAATAAACAAGTTACATTTAGGTTAATCTATTTAACTCGTTTAATTAAAAGCTCGACACATCAACAGACATTTTATAATTAAAATAAATACAAGAAAAAAAAACAAGATATATAAGATCAATCACTAACCCGTTTATTACAACTTGTTTACAACCTTTCAACCCTTTAACTCAGTATATAACTTGATTAAAACTCATTAACATGTTTAGATGAATGGGTAACACAAATAGTGTTTCGTCTGAGTTGATGTCCACTACATGAATAAATATACAGACTCATCAATTCAACTGCCCAATCTGACACGATTTACACATGCATAGCTATAAATAACTCAAGTAGAGTTCTTAGGCTAACCTAAAATGCTATGTGAATTGCTCTATTTTTGATCTAGAGAAGTTTGATAGCATCAAAATTATATTCCATAAACATCCAGATTCAAGCTCGCTCGATCGATCTTAAAAGATTAACATAAAGAATCTAAGAAATTTATATAACTTCAAGCTGAAATCCAAGATATGAAATTGATCTCTTGGTTGTAATATGATGTTTGACTAATTCATTATCATCCTTACAAACACATTCGTCATTAAAATAGGATCAACGACTAAACTTTTCCTATTTTGGCATATCAATATCACTAGATATTGTTAATTTCATGATTCAAACAACCTTTTGAATTTTGAGTATTATTTTCCATTTTTCAGTGTCATCCATGAAGTGCATTCTTCTTATGCAAAAAGCTTCAACGCTATGGCGTCACACCAAAACTTTAACGATTCGAGCTCGACTGTTTACTACTACACAAGCGTCGTCGCGGCCCGAAAAAACTCACTTCGGTAACTTACATGACTTTGACCGCATTTTCACCAACCTTTACGGTATACACGACCCCTATCTCAAAGGCGCCCGAAAGCGAGGCGATTGGCATAGAACAAAAGACCTTGTTCTCAAAGGCACGGATTGGATCGTCGAAGAGATCAAGAAATCGGGTTTACGTGGTCGTGGTGGCGCTGGTTTTCCGTCCGGACTCAAGTGGTCCTTCATGCCAAAAGTCTCCGATGGTCGATCCGCGTATCTTGTGGTCAATGCGGATGAAAGCGAACCGGGAACATGCAAAGATCGCGAAATTATGCGCCACGATCCGCATAAGTTGCTAGAAGGTTGCTTGATCGCGGGTGTAGGAATGAGGGCTTGCGCCGCGTATATTTACATTCGGGGTGAGTATGTTAACGAGCGAATTAGCCTCGAGAAAGCGAGGATCGAAGCTTACAAAGCCGGGTTGTTGGGGAAAAACGCTTGCGGTTCGGGATACGATTTTGATGTTCATATACATTACGGTGCGGGTGCGTATATTTGCGGTGAAGAAACAGCGCTACTCGAAAGCCTTGAAGGGAAACAAGGAAAACCGAGACTAAAACCGCCTTTTCCCGCGAATACTGGTCTTTACGGGTGTCCGACTACCGTTACAAAAGCAGAAATGGTCGCAGTTGCTCCGACAATTCTACGACGTGGCCCCGAGTGGTTTGCAGGGTTCGGGAGGAAAAACAATTCGGGGACAAAATTGTTTTGCGTGTCGGGTCATGTTAACAAGCCATGCACAGTGGAAGAGAAGATGAGTATACCGTTAAAGGAGTTGATAGAGCGACATTGCGGGGGTGTTCGGGGTGGTTGGGATAACTTACTAGCGGTTATCCCAGGTGGTTCATCAGTGCCTTTGATCCCGAAAAGCGTGTGTGATGATGTTTTGATGGATTTTGATGCATTGAAGGCCGTGCAAACGGGTTTGGGAACCGCAGCGGTTTTGGTGATGGATAAGTCGACGGATATAGTCAACGCAATTACTAGGTTGGCGTATTTTTACAAGCACGAGCGTTGTGGTTAGTGTACCCCGTTTAGGGAGGGAACGACACGGTTGGGGATGATCATGGAGCGATTGAAAGTTGGGAACGCGAAATTGGAGGAAATCGATATGTTACAAGAGTTAACCAAACAGATCGAAGGGCACACGATTTGTGCATTGGGTGATGCCGCGGCTTGGCCTGTTCAGGGTCTTATTAGGCACTTTAGACCCGAGCTCGAGAGGCGGATCAACGAGCATGCTCGCAGAGAGCTAGCATAACTTCAACAAGTGAACCCTGTTTGGTTCTCTTGATACGTTAAGAGAATTGAAATATCTTATTAACTTTTGATTAAAGAAGTAAGATAAGTAACAAATAAAAGCTTTTTCTCTTTTTAAGTCCATACACGATTAACCTAAAACTCGTTACCATTAACCAAAAAAAAAGAACCTTTATAAATAACGACTATTGATTTACATTTACATCATTTAATGACGCCATCAGCGATCAACCTAAAAGAAAATACCTAATTGGTAAGGAAATTTAAAAAAAAATCGTTCATCCCTGTGTAAGTTTTTTCTTTTGGAATTTATTAATTTTGAAATAACTTCAAGATTTATATATTATTATTATCTTTTTTTGTAACATATAACACTACTGGACAATACATTAATAATATAATTAAGCCCTCAATGATGCTTGCAAGCTTATCTAATCTTTAACAGCCAAGCATAATCTCGCATGTTATTGAATCCAACACAAATAATTGATGTTGAAATTAAACATTAGATTTGCATTATTTGTCTTCGTAACCCCACCATTTTTCATAAACACCTCACCAACCCAACCCAACCCAAACCAAACCCACATGTGGTCCTTGGTTCAAATGCATGAACAAGCTTTTGTATTCATAAGTACCATCATTTAATTTAATTTATTTTATTATTTTATTATTTCAGTTTCTATAATGTCAAACAATTTTTTTTCTTTTTGATACCATCCGACCATCTCCTTGGCTTTTGGGTAGGTCGGTTATAATAGCAAATATAACTTGTAAAATTGATATATTTAACGGATAACTAATTAAAAAGCAAATAGACTCGTTTATTCAATCAGGTCTCAAGTGTTATACCCTACAACAACTTGTTAACATTTTAAATTTTACAGGGTGTAGTTGTGCAATATTTACATGATGTTAGTGTTCCTCATAACAAGGTCATTTAATATAAAATCAAACTAAAGCAAAGAATCATAGGAGTACATGTTGTATAAATTGTGATGCATAAAATAATTATGTTTTTTTAACGCTACTTAAGACAATTATATAATAATTTTGTTTCCCTCTTCCATTCTTTTGATTATCCTTTATGCACTACGTACAAATAATTATAAGAATTTTATTTTTAAATTTATTGTATACGAAATGCGTTCGTCGTTGTAAATCTAAGAATGAAAGTAAAGGCACAAAAGGCTTGACGCCACCTCAAGATTCATGGCGTAAAGGAAGTCAATATGTATGCTTAATTTTTAAGTAAATGTCATTGGCAAGTTAATCTATAAACAATGTACAATTCATGACATGCTAAACGTCTCTTCTTACTCAAATTTTGTTGGAAATACTTTTAAAAGTAAGCAAATGATGTAGGTCTTAGAAAAATTTAAAGTAACAGGTGTTCTTTTCCCAAAATATATAAAACTCTAAAAGCGTTTATGTATAAGAAAATATATAAAAATGTTTTATCTAACTAATGACTTAAAATATCTTTACAAACCTTTTATTATTAATAATTCTTTATATATTTTAATATCTTTAACTTTTAGTAATTTTTCAATTCAATGGTATTTATAGAAATATCGTTCACGACTTGAAAAGACTAAATATGCAAGTAAATAACCTTAATATCTAGCAAAATAGTAGGTTAATCAAAAATCAAAATCACGCTTTAACCAATATTAAATATGACTTTTCACCAAACCTTACTAAAACAATAAATACAAAGAGATGATTCATCACGAGTAATTCATCCAATTATAATAATACATTTAAAAATCAAATGATGTCATTATATATGACTGGGATTGTTGGGCTTGTTAGATAATTCCCATCAAGGTTGTCACGACTTTATATAGACACTTATACCTTAGGCAAATCTCTTAATGTTTTTATCGACTAACACAGATAACTAGATGGTACATTGTGAAAGAATATACTGCGAGTCTGTATAACACACTAATTAGACGATACAGGTATTCAAGCCATTTTTTGTGTTTTTCCTTCTTATAAGTAACTTACATTCACACGGGTGGTCATTATTATTGTGTCTATTCAAATCTTGCAAGAAAAAGGAAAAAGAACAAGTAATGGGTATACTCAAGAAAATGAAATGTTTGCTAGAAAGGAAACCTCTTGATTGGGTTGGTCATAATCATGTCATGTGTAGTGTTTTGCAATTGGTTGTGTAGACAATGTTGCCAAATGGAATCATGCCCCTTATTTTTGTGGAACATCAACCCTCCCTTTTAGCCCTCAATCCATTTTAGCCCTTCCTTTTTACATATTCTTTTCATGAAGTAATACATAATTGCAAAGGTGTCTTTTTTTATTATTAAATTCAATGGTTGAGCATTTTTATCATAGATCACTCAATGATTTTGGTGTCACGTAGTATTGATGTTTTTTTTTACATGTTATATGGTATTAAATGTTGCTATATACTAATATCAGAGTGAAACTAATTTATCAAATATATTTTATACATGATACATGATACTAAGCGAAAAAAACATTTCTGAATTTGGCACAATATCTAAACAAAGAAGTCGAATAAGTATGTGAAACGGTCCTACTATGTCTCTTTACCATCTTAATGTCACTTTTTATTTTTTATCTTCTTGCTGCTTTTAATATAATTTAATTTATAATTTTTTTATTTTAAGTTTATATATATATATATAAGATTGAGTTCAAATAAAAACAAAAAAAAAACTTATATTAATCAATAAACCAAATCTTCACATTTGATTTATGAAGATCAGTGACTTATAACTTTTTATAATAGAAGTTTGTGCAAAAATTTAAACAAATATGAGTAATTGATCTTTATAAATCAAATGTAAGGATTTGGTTTATTGGTTTACATAATTTTTTTTTCCAGATATATATATCTTTCATATCAATTCCAACATTGTTATGAGTGTTTAATTTTAACGTGCATTTGAGCTAGGGATGTCGATCATTCATGTTGGCGAATTAATAGGTCGCAGGTTGATCGGTTGAATTGTTTAGCTCGTATATGGCACATATTTTTATTTGTCTTAAAAACATTAGCTCTAACCTCCCACGCACTTAAGTTCGTGTAACCCGAAAAACAACCCGTTTAACATGTGTATCTATATGTGTTAAATGAGTTGGGTTGGCAGATAAAAATCAAGTTATAAACATGCTAATAAGATCGGTGGGTACTAACAAGTGGGTGATATACTGATATGTGTCATAAACAGGTTAGTGGGTTGGACTGTTGCATTGGTTAAACTGTTTACTAGACGTGTTAAATAGGTCGGCTCAAACATAACTCGTTTTTAAATATAATGAGTTAGTCATACCAACCCAAATTCAATTCTTTTAGCTCTTGTTATGCTTTTTTGATCATGTCAGGAGTTATCATCCCTAATTTAAACATAAATTTTTCAAAAACTCATCGTCAAATGTTAGATAAAACCTTTTTTTATTTATGAAAAACTACATCAATATATAGGTAAAAACATCACAATCGTGAATCAAAAATATAAAAATAGTATATACTAATATTTAAATTATATAAAACTTTATATAATAAACATATAAGTCTCTAGAGTAACATATTGTTGATAAGACGTCTCTCTTTATCTAAGAGATCGAGATTTCAAAACAGTAAAATACAAGTATAGGCTTTTCATTACATGAATAGAATTATAAGTTGTTCTTAAAAAAATAATATTACAACTAATTGAAAAACAATAACAAGTCAAAAAACGAAAGTCACCTCAATAGATTTTAAGATCAATGGGGAATTGGGGAGCCTACGGCTCACATTTTACATTTTACTAACTATCATATTAGCATCATATCACTATCTACATTCTACTCTGGAAATGATTTTCACATCCATTAGTCTTCATTCCACATATTTTTTTAAATATACATATATAGAGATAGAGAGTTATAAAAGGGAGAGTTCCCGCGGTCAAGACCACGCTTGTAAAGAATTAGCGTGAACCACACCACACGGTCTCCACATGAGCATGATGCTCCAACCGTGGCCACATTGCCACATAGTCCACAGGGTGGCACGTGATAGGTTCACCACATGGTCTAAATGCTTAAGTTCTCTTAAAGTTTGTGTAAATGGTTAGAACCCCTTTGTTTTAAGAGAAGTTGCCTTGTAGTCTAGAAAATGGCAAAAGTAAACATTGGACTATTTATTGACTATTTTGTGCATATACTATTTATATTTGGTCCAAAAAAGAATCTACTTTATAAACCAACATTGATATTGACGAAAATTGGGCTTGGGAGTACTTGCCTAGACTGAAACAACAACAAAAATAATATAATTTAAATTTAAAATATTATTCACAAGTAACTAGGGTATAAAGTGAGACCGATAAAACCAATGTCTTCTACATAAATTATTAAATTATACATATTATTTTTTATCATACCTTTTAGAAACCATTATAACTTAAAAGGATCATATATTTTTAAAAGAAAACTATAAATATTACTCAAAATAACATTACAACAGTCATTTTATATGTAAAAAAGAGTTTTGATAAGTCAATGACTTCATGTTACATTGTTACACACTTCATGTTTGTAGCATTAGGTTGGTTGATACACGTTGCTATTATTAATGCACTTCTTTAATTATTCCAATTATCATAATAAACATCGTTATAATTAAAATGCTACAAAACTTCAAGTGTACTTAGCATCGGTACTCGAAGCATAAATCCTTTAAAATGTATCCTTGCTTATTGATATGTCATTAATAAATATGTTTTAAATTACTATTCACTACATACATGCAAACATGTGCACATAAGCAAGCGTAAATAATGAAACATGTAGTGACATCTTTAATAAGAATTAGGGCACCTCTAACGCCGGATTTCCAATAGAACCTTATGCTTAATTGATGCCAAATTTTGGATGGATGCCATTTGAGAACATATTTGTTCACATAAACAAGTGTAAATAGTGAAATCTGAAAACACAATAATATGTAATGACATGTTATAAGAGGTAAGTTAGGGTGCGCACCTCTAATGCCGGATTTCCAATGGAACCTTATGCTTAGTGGATGCCAATTTTTGGATGGATATCATTTAAGAACACATTCGTTTGGATGTTTGTTTGTGCGTGGACGCCCGAAAATCCAATCTCAAGTGGATGGATGGAATGTAGGGACACATAACCACTATTATAATATATTAATATATGTTACTTTACTAGTTTAGAAACTCATACGTTAGATGGTTTAAATAAAAATATTAAATGAAATAGTTATTAATTAAGAATTAGAAACTTAAAATGATTTTTTAAGAACAATATATATAAATTAGTATAAATAAGTACTTTAAGTAATAAACAATAATACTAATAATAAAAAAAGATAGTTATATTTCATAATCCTTAAAGACTTTTTTGTATACAACATTTAGAGGTATTGATCGTAGAGAATAATAATAAAAATATTACACCTGTAAAGAGAAGAAAAGTGAATGGAGGCGACTCAATCGTGACTTCCTAGGAAGGGATGAGATGATGTAAGAGAATGATTTGAGCTGGAAAATAAACGGCAAATTTTACAAGAACACGACATGTGAAGGTTCTAGTTCTTTATTTATTAAAATAATAAGATTTATTTGTTTGAAAAAAAAATTGTATTGAAGAAAAATGTTTTTAAATGATGGATCAAAATTTAACGTGAAATATTGTTAAGCTTTTGAAAGAAAATACATAGAAGATCCTCTTGGTTCAAAATTAAGTGCGAAAACATAACGTCCGTAAACTCACAAATATTTTCATCGTGAGTTTCGCTTTTAGTACAACGGTAACTATTAACCGAAGTTAAATATTATTATCTAAATTTATATGCTTGTAATATTAAAAAAACTTTCGCATATGATGCTTTAAAGTTTAGTAATTAAAATCTATTAAAAAAAAAAGTTAAACCATGTGGCAAGGAAGCTCCATTTGCGGTGACTTATATAATTTAACATAAAAAGCCATGTGATTACTTTTAATATAATTGAAGACCTATAAAAAGTTAATTTTCTTTGCAAAACACGAGTAAATAATTTACTCACACTTAGTTGTCTCTGACACCTTACACTACAGAATTTAATGTGCTTCTTCACGAGACAACAAATGAATTAATTAACAATGATCTTCGCAATGTGTTACATACATGGCTAATTGGCTATAAGTTGTCGGTCTTTGTTAAAAAAAGAAATGATATTTACGGGTAATTGGTCATTAACTAAACAATAAACATATTTATGGATAGAACAATCACAGAGGATCAGTGTTGCTTTTCAAAGTTGATTTTGAAAAGACTTTCGACTCTCTTAATTGAAAACTTTTGGACTCTATTTGATAACAAATGTGCCTTTTTGAGGAAGTGAAAGTCTTTAATTTGGGGTGAGTCTTGTTAAGACTTGTAAAATTAACATACATCCTCAAGCCTATGCACTTATTTTAACAAATAAGGGATTGGTAGCTCATATTTGATACTAGATTTTCATTCCTATTCTAGCTCCCAGGAGCTGTGTTACTTATTCACACGTTTCTTTGCTTCACTCTCGAGCTATGACTCTTTTTAAGGTAATCGCCGGTAAACATTGCTTTATGTATCATAGCTCTTTATGTTCTCTTAGCAAGTTTAAAATTAAATTTGGTAATGTTTAAAATTAAAAGAAACTATAAATGTCTTCACGTGCTTTTAGGGCTGGCAATTTCTGACACGAACCTGTTAACACGACACGAAGTTAACAGGTTTCGTGTTTGAGCTTAACAGGTTTCGTGTCGTTAACAGGTCGACACGTTAAAGACACGATAAAAATCGTGTCTTAACAGATCAAGCACCTGTTAACCTGTTAACGCACATGTTAAGACCTGTTTATATTTTTAGCTTATTAAAATAGTTAATATATATATATATTTATAATATATGTCATTATTTTTCATGTTTAATTTAAAAATCTTATCCCTTGCCCAACCGCTTCAACCAAATACGACTATCACAGTACCTCCGACAGAGTCTCCTGCCTCCTCTGAGCCCTCTTCGTACTCCGTATATTACCTTATTAAACTATGTTATCGGTTAAAATAGACTTTTTTATTGACTTTTGTTTCAAAAATGTCAAGGATTATCATACTAAATATTATGGTATATTCAGAATTTTGATGGATTTCAGTCAATTTTTGTTTCACTAGACGTGTGATTTTTATCGTGTCTCTTAACAGGTCTTATCGTGTAACCTGTTTCTAAACAGGTTCGTGTTCTTGTCCGGAAAAAATGACACGATTAGTTATGGTGTCGTGTTCGTGTTAGCACTTATCGTGTTCTTGTCTTATCGTGTTCGTGTATTATCGTGTCGTGTCTGATTTGTTATGCCAGCCCTACGTGCTTTGCCTAGGTAATGAGATCACAAAATAAACCTAGCAAACGTGTCGGACTAACGCAGGTTTTTACATTTTTTTCACGAATGAAAAAACAACATTAGCAAAAAAAGACCTTTCACGTGCGATGAAGAGAAAAAAAACTATTTAACCTCTACATACACATCAAGTTTTATTTTTATACACACTTCTTTAACGCAACTGTGCAATTTTTTATATTTCTCCATATACTTAGCAAAGAAAAAAAAAAGTTTGCATAAAATCAAAAGAAAATCACTAGAATAAAAACTAAAAAACCAACAATGACTAGAATCAAACCAAACATTAATTCATCAGGCCAGCCAACTTATTTATTTTAAAAAGTCAGTGTAGTTTAAAAGCAATAGTAAATAATATGCGAGTACTCAGCTATAAAAAACAAATTCACAAACCTTACTTTTAACATTGATGAGCCTTTTAAATCCTAAAAAATATTAAACAAATTAACAATCGTTCAAAGAGAATCAACACGACTTAAAATGCCCTGGAGAAAAACACGGGGGACTGTTAGAGGAAAAAGGTAAACCAGAGGGGGACAAACTGCTGACTTCCCAAATAAAAGTCGACGACTTCGTATCGTAGCTACCTTGTTCTTGTGCTTGCTTCTTTCTAACAAGAGAGAGAAACTTACAAGCACATTCCATGATTCCTTCTTCATCAATTAATAATAATAATCCCCAATACTTACACAACATTAGCCCTACATAATCCTCCCATTTCTTGCTCTAATTGCATCTGGGTCTCCTAATCATCTTCAATTAGCTGGTTCTTCATCCTCTGTTTGCTTCTTGTTCCATCGGATCTGTAAACACCAGCACGAGTTCACTGGATTGTAGTTATGAATCCTTAATCAGGTATGTTTACTGTTGAAGAAATGGATAATGAGATGGGGTTTTGGGGGGAATGATCTGAAAACCCTATTTGGGATTTGGGTTTTGGGTTTATGAATCTGTAATGGTATTATCTTTCTTCTGATTGTGAGATTGGTGGATTGTGTTTTCCCAAATTGGTGTTTTTGCGTCGACCCTAGAAATGCGACTTAGATTGATGTTGAGAAATCTGTTTGCAATTTTGGGTTAAATTTAGAAATGACGAACAGATTGATTTCAAGAAAATTTTGGGGATTTCCTATTAACCGAGAATTTATAGCTGATTTATCCACGGGATTTGTGAAATTGTTATCGGAATCGTTGTGTTTCTCTGTTTTAGGGTTTAATTTGGCTTCAATTTGATTATTGCAGATTGATTTGAATGGATTCACTTGTTGATGGAGTCACAACTAGCCACAACACTTCAAGTTTATTAGGGTACAATGCACCGGGTAGAACCCGGCCGCCCCACCACCCGTCGAAGCACTCGAAACCCGACTTGAACCACACATCCACACATTATGGTAGTACCTCAAAACAATCTCATAAGAGCTCGTATGATCGAAGCAAAGAGAAGTCAAATGGTTTGGGACCGAATGCCATTCTTGATCAGACCGCGAAAGAGTACTTTCACAAACAGATTTTAGCATTGGAAGCTAAGGCAGCAGGTGTGAAACTTGATGATGAGCCCGAGACTGTGGATCCTGTACGGTTTTGCCCGAGCCCACAAAGTAGTTTATACTCGATAGCACAGTTCACCGAGGCTAAACAAAGCTTTACCAACACGGAGGTCAGTGAAGGTGGAAGCAGTATCGGGAAATCTATTGAGATTGGCGACGTTGGTATGAATTGTGATCATACTGAAAGCAACAAGACGAGTGTTTATAGAGAAAGCACTGGGAGTGATGTTAGCGAGGAGAGTAGTTTGGGTAGTTTCACTAGCGCGATTTACAAGCCGCATAAGCAAAATGACACGCGATGGGAGGCGATTCAAGTTGTGAGGTCTATGAATGGTTTGGGAATGTTGGAAATGAAGCATTTTAGGCATTTGAAACGATTGGGATGTGGGGATATAGGGAGTGTTTATCTTTCTGAATTGATTGGGACGCGAAGTTATTTTGCTATGAAAGTGATGGATAAAGCAGCTCTGGCGAGTAGGAATAAGCTGTTAAGGGCGCAGACGGAAAGAGAGATTTTGCAATCGTTGGATCACCCGTTTCTTCCCACTTTGTATACTCATTTTGACACCGAGAAACTGTCGTGTTTGGTGATGGAGTATTGCCCTGGTGGAGATTTGCACGCGCTTAGACAAAAACAGCCCGGGAAGTATTTCTCCGAGCATGCAGCAAGGTTAGATTCTTGTTACATTCGCGTTAGAGGCAGTAAAAGGGGTGTGTTGATGGGAAACAGGTTTGGGTTAAAACTTATCATTTTCTTATGGTCCAAAAGGGCTGGATTTGGTTGACCCGAAACACCCTTTGTTTGGGCATGCAACAAGGTTATATATATATATATATATTTACATTCACATTAGTGGCAGTGAAAGGGGTGTGTTGGTGGGTAAAAGGTCTAGGACAAAACGCATCATTTTTGTACTAAATCAAAATGGGTCGGATTGGGTTGACTCGAATCACCTTTGTTCAAATGTTTTATAAACAGCTGGTGCAGCATCTTATATTATAGACAATGATGATCTAATTCTTTTGAATTAAATGGTGCAGGAGACTTTACAACTTAAAAGACAAAGTGGACCATTTTCGACCCGTTTTCTTTTTAGCCACATCTTATTTTACCCTTTCGTGTAAAAGTGCCACTAATCGACCCTTTCATAAGTAAAAAAGTCGAAATTGACTCGTCTGATTGACATGCATGGCTTGCTTAATGCTGTCTGTATAAGTTATTATAACTATCACCTAAGTATGTGATTATATGATTCTGGTTCTTTAAATAGTTAGTCACTGGTAGTTGATACAGTTGCTGACTTGGCATACATGTTTGTGCCTAGTCAGCAACCCCAGGTGTAAAACTTTTCTTTGGTAACCGTGAAAACATTACCAGAAAACTCATGGTCCTAGTCAATATCTTGCTAACCAACGGGATCGTGTAAAATGCATCCTGTGTTGAAGAAGTAGAAAACCAGTGGAAGCTGGGTTCGAAACTGAGATTATATGATTCTGAAAAATTTTTTAACGATCTTTGTAGGTTTTATGTGGCGGAAGTTCTTCTTGCTTTGGAGTATCTGCACATGCTCGGGATCATTTACAGAGACCTTAAACCAGAGAATGTTTTGGTGCGAGAAGATGGTCACATAATGCTCTCGGATTTTGACCTCTCTTTGAGGTGTGCCGTGAACCCAAAGCTGGTTAGATCCACAAATGCCACCATGGAAACAAAGAGTTCCGGCTACTGTGTCCAGCCATCTTGCATCGAACCATCGTGTGTGGTTCAACCCGCCTGTATCCAGCCATCATGTTTCGTCCCTCGATTCATGAGCAAACCAAAGAAAGAAAAGAAAGTTAAACCCAAAACCGAAATACAGAACCAAGTCTCACCACTTCCTGAACTGATCGCCGAACCCACAAGCGCCCGGTCAATGTCGTTTGTCGGGACCCACGAGTATCTAGCTCCTGAAATTATCAAAGGCGAGGGCCACGGGAGTGCTGTCGACTGGTGGACGTTTGGGATATTCCTTTACGAGCTTTTGTTCGGGAAAACTCCATTCAAGGGAAATGGTAACCGGGCGACTTTGTTCAACGTGGTCGGTCAACCGTTGAGATTTCCCGAGTCACCGTCAGTCAGTTTTGCAGCAAGGGATCTGATCAGGGGGTTACTTGTGAAAGAGCCACAGCATCGGTTGGCATATAAAAGAGGGGCCACAGAGATCAAACAACACCCGTTTTTCCAGAGCGTGAACTGGGCGCTGATCCGCTGTGCTACTCCGCCCGATATCCCGAGACCATCGCCGGAGAAAGCCGGAGCAGATGTGAAACCCTCCGGTAACTACTTAGAGATTGATTTCTTTTAGTGTTTGTTAATGGATCCTACTGGTTTAAGAGGAACTCAAATTTGTGTTTTTCTTTCTTATGTTTATCATGGCTTCCAAGTGCCTTCTTTGAATTAATTTATTAATGAAAAGGGAATTTCGCTCTTCATGCTTCTTTGATTACAAAATCAAAAATAACATCAGTTGTTTTTGTTGTGTAAGATTTTATACCTTTTAGTATGATGAGACGTTGACTCATTTAAAGCACCTTTTTATCTTTTTCTCATACTCATTTTACACCTTTGGTTCTAAAGTAATGAAACAAGCATTAACACCATTATTAATCTTACCGGTCAGCAAGAAACATTTAGCACCATGTAGAAATCGACTGCCAGAAAATCCCAGAAATGCTTTATAAACTTGAATGAAAAACCATCCTGACCAGAAGATTTTTAGAACCACAGCTCCAAGCATCTTCATGAATTTCCTCTAATTGTACGAGTAAAGAATTCACATACGAGGAAGATGACTTTTTCAATATGGAGTTTACAAAAGCCGGCCGAGAATCCAATGGCTTGGCAAACTTCTGTTCAAATTACATCCTTCCTTGCGACTTGACACCAAATGGTATCATCAAATGGTCAATGCTGTACCGTATAACTTGATGCAGGCCAAAAGTTTTAACCATTACCAAAAAGATGATTCTTTTTTCTATCAGTTCATTGGAACTTCTTGTTAATAGGAAATTACAAATGATTCTGTATGTTTAAATCTTTAAATTTGTTTGGTCAATGTGTTACTCTCTGTGATTCACTGGTAAAACATAGACAAATACAGATGATTATGTTAAAGAGGCATTTAGAATTCTAAATTTAATTATTTTTGTTCCTGAACAAATCTGTCAATTATTGGTTTTGGTTTGGCGAGAGAAGAATCGTTAACAGAGATGGCACCCGCAGAAATTAGAGCGTATCGCTGGATGGCTCCAGAGGTAATTTGCTATCGTGTAACATGTCAAAATGAGTTTGGGTCAAAATGGGTCGGAAAGGCCCACCGACACCCATTTAGATATAACTATGAAACTATATTGTAAAGATATAATTATCTGATTTTCTTTCTGCAATTGTCTTGTGAGAACTCATACATAACAAGTTACCATATGAGGGAATGCCAAATCTACAAGCTCCCCTATGTTGCTTTCAAGGTAGCAAAATGGGCGGGGTCGGACGTGTTTGGTGATGGGTCAAAACAGGTTAGGTTAAATTATCACTACTCGAGCCTCAGCTCAGGCCAGGAGACACTCCGGGTCTGTTCCAGGCTCAGCCACAAGACTATTTGTAACAACAGTTTGATTTGAGCTTGATGAGATGATGTAGGCCGCCCCTCGACTTTGTAACGTACCAATCTTTTTAACTACGTTTTGGCATCTCACAGCACAAAAATATCTACTCTGTACAACTCTCAATGCATAATAATAAGAATTCTAAAAAATTAATCGCCGTTGCCGGGGATCGAACCCGGGTCACCCGCGTGACAGGCGGGAATACTTACCACTATACTACAACGACTTTGTTGTTTCTTCTCTACTTAATACTATACATCTTGATCAGATGCTATGCAATACAATCATAGTTATAAAGTTGGATTAATAAACGACAAATATATGATTGTTGTAATCTATTTTTTACCACTATAGTACAACGACTTTTCATGTCTTGTAATTGTTAAAAAGTCATTTCTTTTAATAAATATCAAACTATAAGCACATAAAGTGGTGCGTAGAATTGTAAGATATATTTTTTTCAACATCAATACTTGTACACATTATTATTTGTTGAATTATATATGATAATGATACTAGACAATACTGGCAACTTAAAAGTCGTGTGTCTATGATTTGATTTGTTCTTGTTTGATCATGTAATTACTTGGTTAATATGTGATGTGAGACTTGTATTTATCATCTAAAGATTGTTTCTGTTCGTGGTTATATTTGTTGTAGTAGCTAATAAGCTTTTACTTGCTACTAAGAATTTACGTGGGAGATAAGTGAGAGAAGACTTCGTTCTGAATGTAGTAGGGGTAACCCCTAAATCTACATGATCTGAGGCGTGAACTTCAGACTTAATAATATATATTGTAACCAACGAACTTCGGATAGAACAATTAAAAAACTCTGAATTGCATCTACTTATTAAAACCTCTTATGGCATTAGCTCTACTGGCATTCGTGCTATCATGAACTATCACAAACATGGCATGTTCAAGACTTGAGACATGACTAATTGCAAGGTTAAGACAGTTTGAAACGTGGGACAAAATCAACAAACGTACGATCTTTTCTATGAAATAAAAGAGTTGATATCGGCAGAACGCTCTAAAAGCATTCAATGGTTTAAATATACATCTATTATGGGTACAAAAACAGGTTTATATCAACCCACCACTTGATATACTCCGCATTCTCTAATATTTTTTTAGTATTGACTTTACTTTACCATGAAGTTTGATTACATGGATAACAACCTTACGCTCTAACGACACAAAAGGTTGTTGACTGTACTACGTTTGAAGTGAAGATCCCAATCCTTTATAACAAACAACAACCTCGACTCGTGTTTAAGGAATTTAATGTCTGTATGTGAAAAAAAAACCCACGTATTTAAAATGCGTATACACAAAAAGGGGCCGACATCCTCGGATCCTACACATGTAAAACCTCGTGTATCTGGGTTTAAAGATCTATGGATTACAACCATAAATTACTCCAACACGTTAAAAAAAACATAAACATGAAAAGAAATATAATTCTTTTTCACTTCTTCTAGAACAATCACTTTCTTATCCTCTCCTTGTCAAATTTTTCTTACTTTTAGAATAACTTCCTCACATAAGCATAAGCATAATATAAGTATAAATATAAGTGTAAATATAAGATAAATATAAGTATAAATATAAGTATTATTATAAGTATAAATAAAAGAATAAATATAAATATAAATATAAAGAAGATAATATAATAGTATCATCACAAACCAGAAAAGAAGACTATACTAAAGTCTTTTCTAAGTCCACCTTAAAGTGAATGGAAATTTCATTGGAAAACACCTACTTTGTTCGTTTATGCACTTAACTTTCAATCAACACCAGTTGACCTTAAGCAACATGCTTACCACTAAAAGTTCATCCATAGATACATCCTATTTGCCCATTTTGTACGGTACAAGTGAGAACTGCAGGAAAAATAAAACTTGATACAAAAACTCAATCTGCAAAATGCATATCATATAGGAGGAAAACATAAACAATGTACAACTAAATCACCCCCTAATTAAGAACCACTGCCTAATTAAGTTCTTTAAACTATATGTATCATGAAAAAGTTTATGTCACAATGAAAATCGGATTCAACCCGCTTCTCGTATGCAGTTACCGGGCAAAAGATAACTGTATTTATCAGCATGATTCAACAGATGTGAAGGAAGGTGGACTGCTGAATAAGAATGAGGAATTGGACCCATTTTCGCTATGATATCCTTAAACGTGTACTCCTCGGGAAGCATATCGTACAAGTCATCACCATTGCAGATCACATTCTGAATCCTTTTCGGGTCAAGAAAGTGAGTGAATCTCACACGATCCGTGTGGCTGTAAGCTTTCATCTTGAATATGAAATCAGTAATCTTTCTGAAACAAAAGCTGCAATGCCAACCTGAATCTGCTAACAAATAATCCGTCTGGCGGTAATGCGCGTATCTTGTTTTACCCTTTTGATACTGATGAACAGAAGCCCTCCAACTGCTGTGATCAACATTGAACTCAAAAGAGTACAAATAATTCTTCAGATTTAGATGAAGAATTGGTGGCGCGCCATCACACCATCTCAAAAGATCGATTGTATGCGCACTAGGAATCTCATCAACATCAGACATTATCAACAGATCACCATCTTCAATACCAGCTATTTTAAGAAGATGATCAAGTGCAACTCGTTGATACGCCTCTTCGATAAAAGGGTTTTCCCCTTTTCTAAATCTTCCACCAATCGTGCCATAGGTCAAACGGGGTTCAGCAAAATCAAAACTTTCTCTATTGATTGCAAAATAATGTGGTTTGGGTATGCTTGTGAAAGTAGAGTTGGATTCAAGAAGCACAAACTGAGTGACATAAGGGTGAAGTTCTTTCCATCTAATCGTAAGCATGTCGACTTCATTGTTGAACAAAACCGCATCATACACTTTCCGAGGGTAATCCCTTACTTTCCAGCCATGGAGTTTGCAAAGTGAATCCATCGAAACGTTTTGATGATAGTAATGAGGCATGGGAATGAAAGATTTGGGAGGTGATTGCCATAAAGGTCTTAAAAAGTAGGTGACTTTTTGTCCATGGAAGTAAATCCCCACGAAACCAATTGGAATGACTAGAAATAACACGACAAACGTTCGTATATCAAGGGTTTGCATCACGCAGCGAATTCGAGCCATTGTGCTCACCTCCTACAAAGTAAAAAACCAATAAGCATCAACATGAAAGTTCAATATTCTTATCTAAAGTTGCATCTAGATTGAGACATAAAGAAGGTATGGTGTGCATATACAGAATGAATTATCTTATCCTAATTGTTCAAATCACAAGATCAGAAATCAAACAGAAATTGAAGCATATGCATAGAATTAAGACAGAAATCAATAACTAAGAACAGTGATTTGAAGGCGTAAAGGGTAAGTCTTGGGCCTAAGAGCACTGAGCTTAAAAACCTCTTAAATACACATGTTCAAAAATACTATTTTTAAGGGTTTTGAGCACATTATAGGCTAGAATCAAGAACATTAGGTTTCCTATGAACATCAACACGAAGAAAAACAAACAAAAGATAAGCACATTCACATGAATCCATCAAACCCCCCAAAATCAAACAACACCCACAATCACAAACGAAAGAATTTGAAGAAAACCGAAGAATAATCTCAGAATACCTGACCACAAACGTCGTCCCAATAG
Organism: Flaveria robusta; assembly: GCA_025506415.1. Taxonomy (NCBI): domain Eukaryota; kingdom Viridiplantae; phylum Streptophyta; class Magnoliopsida; order Asterales; family Asteraceae; genus Flaveria; species Flaveria robusta. The sequence continues at coordinate 15,125,530 of CM046469.1, read as the reverse complement.
TCATCCTTCTTTTTGGAAGATGAATAACCATCAGGCATGACGAGGGCTCAAATCAACGATTACAAACACAATCGTGAGATTACAGAATGCTGATTTGAGCCCTCCGCACTCCTGAGGGCTAGTTCTTCTTCTCCGGTGATGGAAAATCAGCAAGAATACTGATCAAATTGCGTGGGTTCGTGGGTGTAAATACGAAATTTTGAATTGAAAACGAAGAACGAAAGGGGGGAGAGATTATTATAAATAATAAGGAATGGAAAAGTGGCCACAAAATCCGACCAAAAATTCAGGGGTTCGTTCTACGATAATCTAATCCTTTGGACTTCAATCTTGTAAATTATAGCCGTTTGCTTGGTTCTATGGTGGTTATCTTCTCTCCCCAACACAAAATATACACATCTGTATCTATGTATAGATACAGATTTTGTATGTATATGTATCAACTCTCTCTCTCTCTCTCTCTCTCTCTCTCTCTCTCTCTCTCTCTTGTTTTAGAGTGTCAAGATAGTTAGTTAATCAAATCCTAAAATTGATAAGATTTGTTAACGAGAATACTAGATAATGTTATATATAGCTTATCACATATTAAAGCCACAAATACTTTTTTTTAGCCCCGAAAGCATAGTGTGGATTGGATTGCGTATCCGTTATCACACGTTTTTGTAGCCATACAAACAAATACTTTTTTAATTATAAAGTTACTCAAGTTTCGTTTGTTGTTTTACTAGGTTAGTCCCCGTTCAATACACGGATTGAATAAATAAAATATTAAATAATTATTAATAAAAATTAACGCATTATAAAATCATACTTGAATATAAAATATGATTATAATTACGTATAAATAGCTAAGTAAATAAATAATAATGCATTTTTCTTAAACTTTTGTTTTATAAAAAAATTATGATTTTTAAATATATTGTTTTAAGAAAAATGATTTTTTTTAAAAATTTTCATTGTATTCTATATTTTATAAAATTTTTATTTTTAAAAAGTGTTTTATTATTAAAAAAATAGGTTTTTAATTTATTAAATTATCAATTTTTTAATTTAAAATGGTATGAGTAATATTATTAGTATTCAATATAATATATAATAAATATAAAATAAAAAAGTAAGTATAATGAGGTTTACAATTGTTTCATGCTTATTTTAGTTTTTTATAGATAGATAGATAGGCTAATAAGTAATAACCCATTAAATAAACGAATTAAATTTTAATATAAAATAAACACGAATAGTTACAGTATAATATTTTAATGTAAAATATAATTAAGATTATATATACGTAATAGTTCAAAAATTAAACAATTATACCATTTTTTAACTCTTTTATCTATATAGTTTCATTTTTAAATATTTTGTTTTAAGATTTTTTATAAAAAATATTTTTTTATAAAAATCTTGTTTTTTAAAAACTCTGTTTTGTAATTATTTTGGTTGTTTTAATAAGACTGTTTTAAAATATTTCACCTGCTTATAATTTTTTTTTGAAAACAAAATGATTTAAAATATTTTGTTTAAAAAATGTTTAGAGTTTTAAAAAGTGTAATATTATATAAAACTTTAGCTTTTTGTTATTTAGATTTTAATTAAAAGATGTAAAGATAGTTTGATTTAAAAAGATTTTAGATAAGATAGAGAAATATAGCAATCAATAAAATTTATTTGTAATAAAAGAGAGAAATTTGTATTAGTATTTAAATTACTATAATACTTTTTTGGAGGAAAAATTGATGTGTGCATGTCTAGAAAAATGACAAGTAACAAAAAAATAGCTTAAAAAAAGGACAAGTGGCAAAAGAAACCTTGTTTTATTAGATGTTATAGATTATTATAAAATTTTTAAATAAGAGGTTAATACTTTAAAAATAAAATTAAGTGATTTAAATGAAAGATATATAAAAATTAGCTACTACTATATGAACTTTTTTTTTCATGTTTACTTACATAAATCAATTATGTAAATTAATTATTATTTAATGAACTTAAAATTTCACAATTATCTCCTGCTACAAGTTAGTTGAAAAATATAATAACTTAATAATAACCAAAATGTATATATGTTCTATTTAAATTAATTATTTTTAAGCTTTTTAAGTTTATAAACAAATTTATAACAATTAAACAATAATAAAATGTTGAGTGGTTTCTTTAGTTAAAAAACATGAATAATAATGTAACAAGAATTGAAACTTAATTATTATCTTAAATATTTTTTCAAAAAATATATATCTTATACTTATTATATAGCAAAAGTTAAAAGTTTAAATTACCTATAGCTATATCACAATCGATAATTTATATGCTAATTTTTTAAGGTTTTTATTTATCCTGGAATGTCACTAGATAAACGTGTACGATAACCTAGAAGTTTTAATGATTATATTGTTATATAATTCATGCAGTAATTAACTAATTAATGATAAGGGTTTCTAGTTTGGTGGTATCATAACGTGTAATAAGAGGGTTTTTTTTTAAGTGATTGAGAGTAGTAATACCACGATAATATTGATGTAAATTTAAGAGTATGCTTAGTAATGTATGAGTTCATTATGCAAAAATAATTAACTAATGATATTTCTTAAACATTTTGTTTATAAGGGGATTCAAGTTAATACTTTCGAGTATACCCACATCCTAGACCCGATCTAGCGAGTTCAAATATGCATCGGTCAAGCATGCCTTGGTTTGGTCAGCCCATTTCACTACTCAATTCCTCTCACGATGAGAATTTATTTTAGGGAAGATTTAAATGGGTGATTACTATATGATTCATGACCTAAAGCACTAAGACGAGTATTGGTGATCACTTTCAATGTGTGATTCGATTCATGAGATGCTAGAGAGGTGATCATGACCTAAAGCACTGAGACGAGTATTGGTGATCTCTTTCAATGTATGACAAGGGATAAGTATATGTGTGCTCTATCCTATAAGAGATATGTTCAATGGGTGATTACTACTCACTTAGTGAGAGTGGTAATCATTACATTGTGTTAGACATTTTAGTGTAATCACTAGGGATGAGCAAATGGTACCAAATACCGAAACCAATCAAGTTTCGGTACCAAATTTCTCTTACCGAATTATTTTTTGTACCAATCCGGTACTCACTTTTTGGTGTTTTCATGATCGGTACTTTCAGTTTGGTACGGTACCGGTATTTTACCTATTTTTATCTTCAAGTACCTTATCGTTACCATCGTACTGAGCATTTTCGGTACTTGTACCCGATTATGGTGATTTTTGGGATCATTACTTTTGGTTCTGTACTAGTTTGATACGATACCGGAACCGAGCTCATCCCTAGTAATTCACATTGATTAGATGACCAATGTAATCATAATATTTATCAAATTAGTCTAAAGGTGAAAAATGCACACTAGTTTAAGTTTATTATAATTCCTGATATTTAAACCATATTAGTTGCTAGTTTAAGTTTATTATGATACTTGATATTTGAACCATATTAGTTGCTAGAAAGGAAACCCTAAATAATAGGGGTTTCAAGGAGGCAACACCTATTTGGCGAGGGTCTACGGGCAGCGCCTTTATAGCAGGGTTTAAGTGGTTGTGCCTCTATCTAGGGTTGAGTTGACAGGACAGATTGAAATTTTTTTATTTCAATAAAACATATTTTATAAAAATTAGGATTTATTGGATTTGATTTGCCCGGAAATTTCACATGTGAAATTCAAATGTGAAAATGACGTAATTTTTTGATGATTTTAATGTGAAGATTAACTGCTACCGAAGCCTTTTTTTCTCCCTTGTTCCTACAAAATACTACTTGATTCATTTAGTTACTTTTTCTGGTTAAAATTTCGCACACACACATATACATGCTTGTCCATGGGAGAATCTTTGTTTTATCCGCTAAAAATTGGATTGAATTTTCAAATTGTTTCAATTTGAATATGCTACAAGACTCTTACATCATCCAATATTTGATATCAAAGTACAATTTTATTACACCTTCTTATTGAGATGTTATAAGGATTATTGCTATCACCTTAAAGAGAATATTTATTGTGTAGTTTAAATTAGAAAGAATATTCTTCAATGTAGATCTTTTGTAGTCAAATTTATTAGATGGAATGTTTTTCTTTCAATTGTATCCGGAACATGACATTATAATGGGAATATGAAAATATTATGAACTGAATCATTGTAAGGTATGAGACTTGTCTTATATTGGTGGTCCAGGCAACTGATGTGAGGTTTATAGACCAAATAGGTCGTGCCCAAAGAGGATGTTGGCCCTTAAGAAGAAGCAAATATTATGGACTGAACCATTGTAAGGTATGAGATTTATTCAACACTGGTTATAAGGGCAATTGATGTGGTGTTTATAGGCTAGCTAAATGAGACCCTTTCCCCATTAAACTAGTTTTTTGGGTTGAGTTTTCTGATTTGATAACACATAACCACAATATAAGAATTGCATGGACATTAACACATAGCTCTCTTGGACAAGAAAATATTGAGTGGTGTATACTTGGATGTGTATACAACGCGTAGAGCGTTTGGCAACCAAATTTCGAATAAAGTATCGGAATAAAAGTATAAATAATATGGATAACAATATTTGCTCAAGAATATGCCTTTTACATCTCTACATCACTTGGAATTCACTAGATGACTTGTGTTTAATGCACCACCACCAAAACAACGGTTTTGTAATCAGAAAACCCATTCCTACTTCATACCTTTGATACGTGGCGAGTAACTTGTTTTGCGGTTTCAAACGGGATTTTTATTTTCGGGATTTTTACATATTTCCTCTTTCTAAGATCATAAATTACATATTTCCCCAAGCTAAAAAATTAATTACATATTTCCTCTTCCTAAAACATATATATTACATATTTATCCATTTCATTAAACTTAACATATTAAATAACTATTTTACTTTGTTTTTACTAAGTGATTTTTACATACTAATATTTTATTATTATAATTGTATAAAACTTTTGACAATTATATTTTGTATCTAAAGATATAACATTGAATATCGGTTATTGTTGTTTTGAAATAAAATTTTAAACGAGATGAAATTTTGTTGTTTCTATCTATATAAAAGACTCGAACTTGAGAAACTATGAAATTGATAGTTGTAGAAAATGAAATGTGTAAAAATAATTTAATGAAACTACGAGTAATATAATCATTTAATAAATAATTTTAATAAAATAGGTAAATATGTAATATGTATGTTTTAAAAAGGGGAAATATGTAATTAAAATTTTGACTTGGGTAAATATGTAATTAATGATATTAGAAAGGAGAAATATGTAAATGTCCCTATATTTTCAATATGTTTTTATAAAATATATGAGTATAGCCTTCCTTTTGTATTTGTAATTTGTTTCTTCTGTCAAATCTATAAGTTGGCATCTTAAGATATCTGTAAAACATGTATGCTATCTCATATTTTTAAAATAAGAAAGTTATAGTTAATTAAATAGCTTTTAAAAAGACTCTCCCTTATTAAAAGTTTATAAGAAGCTAAAAACTTTTAAATTTAAAGAACATTTTTAAAATATCTCTTTGAATAGAGTTTTATTTCATTTTATCCCTTTCACTTTTTCATTTCATAAAATATACTCCCAACATGGACAAGGACCTCAAAGTTGGCACCCGGTCTCAGACCTCAGCTGTATGGGAGGCTAACTCAAAACACGGGTGGAAGCGCTCAAAACATGGACAACCAACCTCGAACACATGCGGAAGTGCTCAAAATAGGGGCGACCTGCCTCAAAACATGAACACTTGTAGCATTAACCACAGAAAGAACGAGCATTAAAAAAACATATGGGCGTTTCAGCCCATGTTTGGACATATGGCTAAAAGTCATTGGATACCAATACAGATGGTTGAACTCTAAACATGGGTGCCGGCATCCATGTTTAGAGGGACTTTTGTGGAATGAAAAAGTTAAAGGGACTTTTAGGGTAAAATCATCTATCTATATAATTTTAAACTCTTAGATACATGAAATTTTTAGTTTTTGTGTTTTGGCCACATAAGTTTTATGATTTTCATATTTAGTCTTTTTTTATTTGTCAAGTTATTTTAGTAATTAAAAATTATTCTAAATACCTATTTATTTAACTTGTATCATAAATATGTAAAAACTTACGTTAACTCGACACGTTTATTAAGTTTATTATGTTATGTTGACATAATTTCTTTCTTTCTTTCTATTTGCTTGATGTCTTCGAGTTCGAAGTCGAAATGATAGTCGTTACTATATTTTTTTTATTCAGGTTTTCATATTCAAGTTTGTGATGCAATTACCTGCGCAACATGCGTGATATCATTTCTAGTTTTCATTAAATGTTCATTTTGAATAATTTCCCTCAAAATTTAATGGGATAAAGCCCTTATTTTTATTCTTACATTATAGATTGTTCATGCTTAAAGATCTGTTGAAACAGAATATATTTTTAATTTTCTTGTGACAAATGTATTGATGCAAACAGATCTAAAATGAAAGGGGGCAAAATCATGGGGCCATCCTCACATGACAAGTGACGATGGAGTTTGTTGTGTGTGGTAAGACAAATGTTTAACAAAACGTATTCTTTGGTTTCTCTTGCACGCATTTGAAGCTTGTTATGAGATAATAATATAATATTAAAAACAATAAAAAAGTTATTAAACTAAGAATAATTAATTCTTTTTTTAACAACAATTATTTTCCCTAACCATCTTATATACAAGGTTTAAACTTACTCTTTTTATAAAAGACAATCATCAATACTATTAAATCATTAGGTCATAAGCAAGAATTATTATTCGTTCTTTAACGAACCGAATATTTATAGTAAAAAGGTGGAGTGATTATTAATTAAGCGCATAATCTCCTAAGCTTATCAAATCAATATATAGGGAACTAGATGTCGGGTATGGTTATAGTAAAAATAATATAATTAATTTAAAACCACTAAAGATGATTTTGAGCTTCACATGTGTATTTTTATTGTTTTCAAGGGAGAAAATATTTTGGTAATTGTGTTAAATACATTAGATCATTATGTCAAATATGTCCTGTAATTGTGTCAAATATTTTTTTTCATTTTTGTGTTATGTTTTAGCATTCCGTGCTATTTTTGTCATTATTATTTTATTTATTATATAAATTTGTTTGTTTACAAATTAAAAGTACACAATTATGTTATTTTACCAATTTGTTTTTTTGAACTCTTCATTTTTGAAATCACAATGGTACCTAGGAAAATATAATGACGAGTAAAAAAAACACAATAACACATTTATCATTGTGTTTTACGTTTTATATCATTTTTGTATTGTTTCAATTTTATTTTTTATGAATTAGATAAATTAGTTTTTCAGTATGTTTTTATTTTTTGTATGTTTTTCTTAAAATTCGTCGTTTAAAAAATAATTTTTAGTATTCATCATTTTAATAAATGATTTTTAGAAAAACACAATGATGACGAACACAAAAGACATAGTGACAAGTATGACAAATATAATGAAGAGCATTTATCTAATAAGTTGAAACTTTTTTTTATTTTTGTATATAACGATATTATACTTGTTCAAAGATAAAAAAAACTATCATTTTATGATATAATTTTTATAAAAATTAATATTATATATAAAACTAGTGAACTTTTATAAAACAAACAAAAGTAATTCTGATTAAAATAAATTTTCTCTCCATAATTTAATTTGAAGCAACATTAGTTAATGTTAAGTGTGAATAGTGAATTCATGAGAGGGCGTTGACCAACAATTTAATAGTCATAATAATATGTTTTGTTACAACGTTATTAAGTAGAACTCGATGAAAAGAAAGCTAGTCAATGAGAAAAATATTCGTGTTTATGTTCTTGAAAAATATTCATACAAATGCATAAAGTATTGTGTCATATTTCTTAATCACACAGTTTGGGCTTGTTTTTTGGATTCTTAAAATCTTCGCTTGATTGAATGAAACGGCTCTTAGATGTTTTATGGAACTCCTAGGAAACACATATCTTCATTTGCGAACACATATCTAGTTTGAGATTCACCATGATCACAATAGTTTGGATGGTCAATAAAATATTCTCGATACTTGAATTTATCTATTTCGTTTTACATATATTCTAATGCCTTCTTGTTAGAGCATTAGCTAGATCCTACTACAAATATAACGTAAATTATAATAACTCATATAATGACAAACAAGAATCATAAATACATGATAGCACTTATATATATGACACTTCTCGATTAATATATAATGACAAACAAGAATCATAAATACATGATAGCACTTATATATATGACACTTCTCGGTTAATACTACTCCTGGGCATCTATCAAATGTCAAAATTGGAACCTTTTTAACATCAAGTGACATCATAAAAAGTAGATGCTTATTTCATATAAATGTTTGATTCTAATATATTTATCGTAATATAAAGATTGCAAAATATTAATTATATAGCAAATCATGTATTCATGAATATTTTTTCATAAAAAAAAAGAGTTTGTATTATCACATCTGATATTTTTGAAGTAAAAAATAATTAATACGATGATCACGTAAATGTATCAAAAAGACAAAAACCCACCAAAAAGTGAAAAAGGTGATTGAAATCTGTGTACGTGTTTTACTCGAGGAGACTAGGTGAGATTTTGTTTCAAGAATGTCACCTAACATTTAATATCATTCCAACACGAAAAATAAATCAACCCATATATGATAACAGGGTAAATAGACTTTAAATTATATATAGAGTAAAATGTTATTTTTATCCCTGACGTTTTGTTGAATTTATCATTTCAATTCAAAAGTTTTTTTTTTTGCTATTTCAGTCACTGTAGTTTACTAAATGTTACCATTTTCATCCACTTCACTAACACCGTTAAAACTCTGTTAAAACTCCGTTAAATATGAGGATATTTTAGTCTTTTTCAACACCCTAATTATCCAGTTAAAACAAATTATTCAATTAAAACTAAAAAAACACATGAAACGACTAGTGAGACCAGACGATTCGATGTAAAATTTCAATTAACTCTAACCCATATTGTTCGATTGAGAGTGCGTGGGATTTCAAATAATCTTCACGTTTTGTTCGAACGTGTACCGTTATTTGATTGAGGTCTGTTGTGGGATTGATGTTTGTTGTTCATATACTTTATCTGATTGAGGTATTTAATTGATGTGTTTGAACGTGACAATTCAAACCTCAATAGAACAAAACGTGACAACAGTAGACCTCAATCGAACAACAGTACATATTCAAACAAAACGTGAAGATTAATTGAAATCTCACAGAATACATTAATCGAACAACATTTGTTAGAATTAATCGAAGCGACCGGTCTCACGAGTCGCTTCATGTGTTTTTTAGTTTTAATTGAATATTAATTGATTAATTTGTTTTAATTGGATAATTAGACTGTTGAAAAAGACTAAAATATCATCACATTTAACGGAGTTTTAACAGAGTTTTAACGGTGTTAGTGAAGTGGATGAAAATGGCAACATTTAGTAAACTACAGTGACTGAAATGGCAAAAAAAAAGTTTTTGGATTGAAATGACAAATTCAATTAAACGTCGGGGACGAAAATGACATTTTACTCTTATATATATTAATAATTAGAATGCTGATTTTATTTGTTCATGAATGTATTGTTAAATTATAAATTTAACAAGAACACTTTTGTTGCACCATTTTTCTTCGGGTTACGTTAGTGTTGTTCTATATTCCTTCAAATTGATTAAACCGAAAAAAATAACAGGATTATGCATTTGGTTTTTTCTTCAATTTAAAAATTTTTTTGAGTTAAATGATCGGATTTCGTTAATGGCCTTCTGATTTAGTGGCACGATGGTGATGGTTTAAGCTTGGGATCTTTTAATTCGGTCTCAAGTTTAGACTTGACTCAATGGGGTTTTGTCATAATAATAAGTTTTCTTTTTGATGGTGTTATTAGATGAGTCAGGCTTGAAACACCAAAATATCAGTATACATAGTTAACATTCTGTCTTATGAATGCTCACTCTGATATTAGTAGTAATTTCAAATGCCGTTAAAAAATTATATGTTTTATGTTTTAGAAACCTCAATTGGGTTAAAATTGAGGAACTTGAATTTGTACGATGTATTGGGTCATGAATTTTCCTATAGGTACAACTCATTAATCATTTAGTCCATTACAAAATTGAGAGAATAAAACCAGAGAACCTGATCCAAACCAATAAATACCCATCTTGTTACATTCATGATTTTTTCTGCTAGAAAAGGAAGCTGAATTGAACTATAATTCAGTTTGGTCTGGTTTTGACCGAAACAAATATTCAAATATATACTAATAAATGATTACATATGGTGACACATGTCATCACCAGATTTCACATCACAAAAATTTTCCCGCCTAAACTTTCTTTAACAAATTTTTCACAAATAATGCTATATTTCTTACTTGAAGTTTTTTTTTTTTTTTAAAATTTTTTTTTGAATGACAAGTGTGAAGTTTTTATTTTTTAACTACCTCAATCACACCAACCATTTCTAGGGATTTAGAATCCGTGATATCAATCATCTCAAACCTTATTTAACTCTTTAAACCTTATAATCACAAATCCTTATTTTTATATAATCGATTTAAAATAAAAATGATAGAGTTTAAATATTTTTGTTTACATATTTGAATTATATATTTATAACTTTTAACCCGTGTGATACACTGGCTAATAACCTAGTGTGATAATAAAATAGCTTTATAAGTGTTTTTCTCCCACCCATGCACTAAATGTGATAAATAAAGTGAATTGTCATTTTCATCCTCGAGTTTTGATATGTTATGTTATTTTCATTCAAAAATAATTTTTTTCCTCTTCTGACTCCTTGACTTTTTTAAAAACTTGTCATTATCATCCAATCTCGTTAACAATTCTTTCTGGATGGAAATAGTAAAACATATCAAAACTCGCGGACGAAAATAACAATTTACTTTACGTTATATTAGCCTAGTTTTTTATTAAAAATTAATTAATAAATATTAAATGCTTATTTTAAACATCATCTAAATATTAAAAGAGTCTTAACTAAAAGAAGTTCGCCTTTAAAAAATTAAAGAAAAAAAGGTATTTTATAATATTTTTACTTTTTGTAATAAGGGTACTAGCTTTATTTTTTTTAACAGAAGGGTACTAGCTTTATGGTTTTCGTTAGCTACACGCATATAAAAAGTAGTAAATTAGGAATGTTTTTGTTTCTTTATTGTTTGTTTTATTTGAAACATCCAAAAATGTAATACTAAAAAGTTAGACCGGTTAACAAAATATTGACTAAAATAACCTAACAAACAAGACAAATCCAACCGTCAAACAAAAAAAAAACCCTTCAATCGAGCTTGCCACGTGTTGAAATATAAAATTTTCATTGTCTCGTCAATTGAAGTTTGATTCGATTGTGTTAACTTATGGTTAACTTTACATAATACTAACCAAGTATTTAACATTGATTAAAAAAACACATGTTTCTTGTGACGGAAACTAGTCAAATACAGACTTGTCTTTCTATTATTAGCCCAAGTACAAGTTTTCGATTGCTAAGATTCATGTATATGGAGCAATGGCACTTTCGATACTTTTACAGTTAAATCAGTTTACTCCTTGGGTACTAGCCTCTATCAGGTAATACTTTAACTTTTAGTTGGAATAAGTGGTTGCCAACAAAAGTGAACATATTTGGACACCTCTACTGGCTAGCCTTGCACAAACGAAGGATACCTCTCCCGGCTCTCAAATGTCCTTTATGTGGTGAATTTGAAGAATCAACAGAACAATTATTCACCTCTTGTTACATATATAGCAATGATACTATGGCAAAACATTGGTCTTTGCTGTGATCTCCCCTTGATATTTGCTTTCTTTCTATAAGCGATCCACTAGAAATTCATAAACAGAACAACTATAATACCCCCAAAATGAAAATGGTCCAATCGATTATTCTAACTTCTTGCTGGATACTATGGAAGGCCATAAACAAACTTCTTGCCGTCAAACAAGTATCCGTCACTAGTCTAATTGAGGAAATCAAGACGCCTAGTTTATTTTGGATAAAGAACAGGGTAATAATTCATTCCTTGGAGGTCCCAGTGGTGCAATTTTAACTTCCTTAACCGAGTGCAAAATATATATCAATTGCGTTTTTGATGTAATTTATCTCTAGATCCTTGCTAGAAATGTTCGCAATTAATTATTAATAATGTTAACAGATGTTCAAAGAAAAAGACAAGTGTCATAGGTGTCTCATCAAATCATTTAATTTTTTTCTTTCTTTTAAAGACACTAAACTTTTATCAGATATTTCAATCTTTTATAATAATTTTAAAATTCTTTAATATTTTGAAAAATAAAACGAACAAAATGAAACATATTTGAATATTGATTATTATTTAACAATATAACTTTTTCTAATTACTTAAACTGAATGATTATAAAACTTGGTTATTATTTAGAGAGAACTTTTTTGGATGTCATCTCCTATTTCATGTTAATTTGAAAAGAAAATCATGAAATAGTAACTAAGATTCAAGCATTTGTTATTTGACTCATTTAATTCTAAAAACATTAAATTTTAAGGTTATTGGATTTTAATAATCTCAAGTTTCATTTATTGGTCGGGATTAACCCCAACTCAAAAATGTTTGAGAGTATTTATTTTCTTTAAATGATCCCTTACTAACTGACAGTTAACATTCGTTAGTTTTTTTTTTTATGAAATGAGGCCAACATTAAGACATTTTTTTATTACGCCGCCACCTAGCCTCCACCAAGTTCGTTTTTCGGTGTCTAGTTACCAATGTCACCTGAAATATACCTCGAATGAGTTAAGTGGTTTAGATCAGAAGGTGGAAATTTACGGGTTTTAAGGTGCAGAAGTTACAGATCAACGGACTAGATGGTTGATTTTAACTTTCAGCTAAGTGTTTTGGCCATATAAACAGTCCACGTTATCGAAAAACTAACGGTGTTAACTGTCAGTTAGTAAGAGATCGTTGAAGAAAAATAAGCTCAAAGTTGGGGTGTCTGTAAACATTTTCTGAGTTGGGATTAATCCGGCCAATTGAAAAAAGTTAGAATTATTAAAATCCAATAACCCTAAATTTTATAAAACTATCATACAAGATTGAAACATTTAACGAAAGCTAAGTGAATTTAAAAAAACAAAAGGGGTTAGTGAATGACCTTAATAAAACACTTTTAAAATTTCAATTAGTACCTGGTGAATGTTTCCTACAAAATTTAAAATGAATTATGCTAGACCATAATAAAAATTAAAATTCTTTTACAAGAAGGCTATAATATGATTTTTTTTTCTTAGCTCTATTTTTTTTTTTTTTTTTTTTTTTTTTTTTTTTTTTTTTTTTTATGTGAAAAACAACAATGAATTATATCATTAAATCAAGCTAACAGGAAGCTGGCGAAAATCAACAACCAACCACGAGTTCAACAAAACACACCCAAAACACAACAGAGATGAACAAATGAATATGGAAAGTAGAGCACTCACGTCTAATTATTCTAACATCAAAGTTAGGGGATCATAGTATATATAAAAACTAGATTTAGTAACACGTGTATTACACAAGTTAAATAAAGAAAATATTATATAAAATAAGATTTATTAATTATAAAATGATATTTTAAGATAATATATAATTGAAATTAAATATGTGTAATGACTATTATAAGTAATAATACTTATCAATTTTTCAAACTTTTGTTTTTTCCACAAAAAATTAAACATTTTGTTTCAAACAAGCCGTTTCATTTTTAAAAATTTTCTTATTATAGCTTTACATTTTAATTATTTTTAGTTTATAAAAATTATTGCTTTTTAAAAACACCAACTTTTAAATATTTCGTATTTTTTAAAAAGTTTGATGTTTTAGAAAAAATTCTTACGTTATAAAAAATTTTCCCTTAAAGATAACATTAATAAAAGAAATCTTTCTTAATTTATTAAAAATCTGTTTGTCTAAAAAAGAATTGGAGATAGTATTTTTGGTAATTAATGTAACTATTTAATAAAAGAGAGAATCGAAATTTTTTTAATTAAACTAAATGTTTTGCTGACACGCATCCCCCTTAATTATTTTTTATTAGAGTATAAAGGTTAACAACGTTAAAAGTTTTGTTAAGAAAAAATCGGTTGACTAAAGGGCCAAAGAAAACCCCGGACCTCCCTTTTAGAGCAATCATAACAAGATATTAATCTTCATCTCTATAATTTAGTTAAATATCATTTTTTTAAATTATTTTTATATTTTGTCTAACATACAACATCTCATTTTTTATTTTTATTTTCATTTCACTCACAAACACTTATTTTATTATTTAATCTTTCTCTTAGGCACTCACAAAAAATATAAAGATTGATGAATAGTGAATTATAAATAACAATCAAACATAAACCCGAAAGGAATACCCGAAACACAAAATATTTGTGACGGGTATGAGATTGGATAAGCTAGTACGGGACCAACTATGAGATTATATTTTATTTCTTTACGCGGGTATAAGACAGGTACAAGATTGCATCTTATACTTGTTTAATTGACCTTATTACCCAATTAAACATTCCGATTTAGTGGATTAAAATAAATTTTATCAATTGTTTATGCAAGTTGTATTACATCATTAATGTGTTTTTCGATATGAGTGTAATAAATGTTAATTATAAACAAATCAAGCTTGAATTTGTGAAGTTATTCACATGCTTAACTCAAGCTTCAGACATAAAGCTTGACCTTAGATCTCTTAAGTTAAGTAAGTCAATCTTAGGCTCGACTCAACTTGTTTATACCCCTGTTCTCCACGCATATGTCGATAATAGAAAGTGGTGGATCTGAAAACAACCCGTAAGTGACCTGGTTTGTAATCCATTTGTTTGCAGCCTCAGAGTAGTGTACGCCATCCCAACTTATGACCTTTGTCGGGTCGTTACATGACCCCGCAAAGATTTCACTACCATTCACCTTTCCTTGATTTCCACAATATACATCATTGTCTTGATCATGATACCCGCAACATATTGTGAATCGTTCTTTGAAACCTATTCAAATAGTAAAATCATGTAACTAGACGTCTGTAATAAAAAAAACGTTAAAAATATTTGTAGATGGTCATGGCTAACTTGCGGTTAGTAATTATTAATTTGTAAAAAAATAACCGCAAGCTGATTGTTAACTATAGCATTTCATGCGACGGCTAACACCTTTTTGAAACAAATATTGTATCAACAACACAAGACTTAACATGAAGCACAAGTATTAAACTCATGTGACAAACCTAGGTTCTTGGCATCACTAATTAGTTGATACTTTGCCGAGTACATGTCAACATATGCCAGTGTAGCTTTCGGGAGATTTGATCTTAGTTGGACGACTTTGGCTCTAAGCTTCTCATTGAACTCATTTGCTATACGATTTTGGCCATCAACGCAACCAATCTCATCAACGAAACCCGTGGGCGGATTAACAATTTTTGTATGTGTAACAGGCAAGCACCCTATCGGCCCGGTGTTATGTATCCAAAATGCTCGTGCCCCTTTTTCGTACAATTGCTATACATTTATGATTTAGCCAAGTGTTAATATACATATTTGTTTCAAATTAACTAAAATTTATCATATTCCTACACGCATGTGTGTGCAGCTATAAGTCCTCATCGCGCTACAGGTTCCCGCACACACACATATATAATAAATTTTAAAAAATACTATATCTATAGTCTTTTGAAAATATGCATATATGCACTCATATTGTATTGCATATATAAATACTTTATAGTTTTTCTAAAAAAATTTAAGGAGAGAGGTGATAAATTATTAAAACGATAAAAAAAATAGAATCAAACCGTTATCTTTTAGTATTACTATTTTTATTAAGGTGTTATATCATTGTTTATGCGGTTCCTAGTAACTCTTTATATATTTATGGTTCTTCATAGAATGCATCCCGATAAATAAAAAATATATAATTTGAATTTGGACGTCCGAATTGAACTGACTTGAAAATCACATTTTCAAATTTGATTCTATAACTGACTCAAAAATTGAATTCAATTTCGTAATTTGAATTCAATTGGTTCGTTGATGTTTAGTTTTTTCAAGACTGATTCTAATACTGAAAACCCAATTTCAATTTATAAAGTTTATGTGTTAACATAATGATTAATAGAGTTGCTAGTTGGTTAGTGCGCATTGTGTTTATGAAAACTTATGAAATACTAATTACTTAGGATGTACTTGCTTCTAATTAAAGGTTGTTTTACTTCAACAATCAACTTAGAACTAGCGTAAAACTTACTCGAATAGAAGCAACAAATTGATCGATAATGTCAGGAATCGCAGCCCGGCTAGCTTCAACGCCCATTGTCCTAAACACGTACGCAAGATCGTTTTGGCCTATATCAATTGTGTATAAAGCTTTCATGAAATCATCCGGTCTAGGTAGAGTATTTCTTTGAAATTCATCCTTGGCTATCAAAAGCAAATCATCAATTTTAGCAATCGATATCAAACACGAATATCGCTTGTTTAACATAATTTACCTTGATTATAAAGATAAGTCGTTCTATCTTTAAACTGACTGAACTGCTCAACCTGAATGTCGAGTGAAAACGGGCTAACATCATTCGCAAACCATGATTCATTCACGCGCCTGATGGTTGCACCACCCGTTGCAAAGTTCGCCCCGTGTGTGTAATTCGCTTTGATTGAGTCCAAATACGCACTCAAGTACGGCAACCCAAGTTTCTCAGCTGGTCACAAATTGTAACACGATAAATGTTCATCACATTACTAGAAAAGAAGTAATTTCCTACGAAAATTTCCAACCAGAAAATAATTGTCAAATAACTAGCAAAGTTCCTAAAAAACTGTAATTGCCATAACTTTGCATGAAAAGCTGAACCTTAAATTCATTGGAAGGATATTTCTAGCAACAATTTTTCCAACAACTTTTTTTTTTCAGAAATAACTTTTCCGACGAGTTTCTGACTAATATCATCATCACAAAAATACCAGTTTTCTAGTAGTGATAACAAAAAAAATAAAACTGGCATGATATGTTTGCCATTTTATGTGGTTTTTGTGTATACCGATGAAGTCTATAATCAGGCGGCCATCACTGGCTCTTCCAACGGGTCTTTTGAAGAAGGTTTCGCCCGAGGGCGGCCCGGGGGGATAGAATGCTGCCGCAATGCCACCAGTGTCGGAGTTTGAATCACCAAAATTGTATATTGCTGGTATATCACATGCCGGAGAAGGTGGCGGAAATGGCTGACCGGTGGCTACTCCGGCAAGCAGCAAGAGGAGTATAATAGGTGCCATGATGAATACAAAGATTCAAAGCAACTCCGGTGGTCCTTTTATGTGTGTACATAGGCTTCACGATTTCGGTCACTTTGCTTAAATGTTACCTTAACCCCTGTACTCTCACCAACCATTTTAAATATTGTTAAGATTTCAACCATAAAGGGATAGATACAAATGTGTCATGTGTGAGTATTTTTAAATGTTAATATCATAAAAAGGCTGACATATTTTTTTTGGTTTCATACGAGCTCAATCCAATTTTGGTATACTATTATGAAATTAGATAAAATAATGATTTGTTATCTCTTAAACGAGTAAAAGTTTAATCAATTATCATTCTAAATGTGCAAAAAATATCAACGTGGATTATATTTAATTATATATAACTAGTTTAAAAACACGTGTATTACACGGATATAATGAAAATATTAAATTAATAGTTATTTATTAATATATTAAGATAAAATATGATTAAAATTGCGTATAATTACCTACTATAGGTAATAAAACAATAACAATATTTTTCCAAACTTTCGTATTTAAAAAACTTTTGCTTTAAAATTATTATTTTAAACACTCCAAATTTTTTTTAAAAATACTTTTTTAAACAATGTCATTTTTTAAAGTTTTTTGTATTAAAAAACTTCATATTTTATAAAAAAAAATTTAAAAATTATGTATTTTAATAAAAGAAACATGTTTTTAATTCATGAGAAAAATTGTTTCATAATTTGAAAAGTATATAAATAAATAATTGTTAATCATTTAATAGCATTTAAATTTTTATCTATCATTAAATGATTAACTTTCATTCTAATAACGACACGTGTTGAAGTCTTAGGTGTACGGCGTAGAAATTGGCATACGAATTCTATACATTTTGATTTATTAGTATAAGTTCGTGTATTAGTAGATCGAGGATTGATGAGGCTTACATTTTTGGTTTATGCTTTTATACTCCGAGCAAGTCATTTTTCCAAAATAAACTATGTTTTTATTTTATTTCATTGGTTAACAAATATTATTGGGCCAGTGAAGTATTTACTGATAAAGAGTTTCAGATACGTATAAAAAACTTTTTGAAGTAGTTTTCATGTTCATAACGAGTCTATTTGCCATCCGAGTAAAAAAAAATAACCATGTATACTCTCTTTACATATGCAACATGTATGCTATGCCTTTATTTTGTGATTTCACTAATACTTGTATGTATATATATATATAAAAATCATAGACATTAATATATAAAAAATTAGTTGAGTGACTTTATCATGTAAAGAAAAAGTAATTTTCTGTAATATTAACCTTGATTTTATTACTTTTATTTTGATATGAATAAGTAAATATGCTTCATGATGATACAATTTAATAATTTATACACGTAAAATGCTCGCTCTTCTTTACTTCCACGATACACACAATAACAGATGACATCACGCTGGCGTATATCGAGTCAACCCACTATTGCTAAGTCCACTATAGTTGGGCCACGGGGGTTCATTAGGCCCAGGATCAAAACACCAAATTTTAAACTTATATATATTTTTGTATTTTAAATAATCTTTATATCTTTATTATAATAAAAGAATAACTAATGTGGACACGTGGCAGCACCACATTTATCATCGCCATAATTTTTCCGCTTTTCTCTCATACTTAATAGTTACTATAATTACTAATAATATTATTTAATTTATTTATAGACTAAAAATATTTTTTTAATAAATTAAGAAAGGAATCTTTTAATCAATATTATTTATAAAGAAATAAATTTTTATAAAATAATCTTTTTTTCAAAAACATAAAACTTTTTTAAAAATATAAAATATTTTAAAATTCAATATTTTTAAAAAGTAAAATTTTTATAAAAAAAAATAATTATAAATAAATTTTATAAAACTTTTTGTTTTGAAACAAAATATTTAGTTTTTTTAAACAAATAAAGTTTAAAAACTTGATATCGTTATTTTGTTACCTATAATCCTTATACATAATTTCAACCGTATTTTATCTTAAAATATCGTTTTATAATTAACAAATTTTATTTTATTTAATATTTTATATATTCAACCAGTGCAATACACGGGTTATTAAGCTAGTATATATATATATATATATATATATATATATATATATATATATATATATATATATATATATATATATATATATATATATATATTCCCAAGGTCAAAGATGTATTTTGAATGATAACCATGAATTTACAACATTTACAACGCATGGATGGATTATTAATTATAAAACAATATTTTAAAATAATATATGATTGAATTTAAGTATGTATAAGGAATTTTCCTACTCTAATATTAATTATTTTTGGTTTGTACGTTTTTCCTTGTTATAACACCAAATTTTATTTATATTTTATTATAAAAGTTTACTTAAAAAACAAATTTAAAATATTTCATACTTTTAAAAAAAGTTTAATATTTTAGAAAAATTATATTTATAAAAGTTTATTTCTTTAAAAATAACATTATTAAAAAGATGTTTTTTCTTAATTTAATAAAAAATAATTTTTATCTAAAAAAGAATAAACAATACTATTAGTAATTAATGTAGTTATTTAATAAGATACAGAAACAAAATTTTTTTGATGATAATAAATATAGTGTTGTCACATGTCATCCATAGTTATCATTTTATTAGAGTGAAAAGATTATTTTCATTATGAATCTCATTTAATGATTAATGGTGGCCATGCATACATAGACACAAGTAACCTAGGTTAGGACTTATAAATACAACATGGACATAAGTGATCTAAGTTACGATAATTAATAATTAATAATTAATCTCTTATATATTATTTAGGTTTTTAAACTTTTGGTTATTACACCAAGTCTAACATCTTAATCTTGGTTATAAATTTAGGGTAGTTCCTACGAGTGTTTTAGCTAGGTTTATCTTTGGTGTACGAACTAGGATTTAGTTTAGAGTGTGTAATCGTCAAACCTCCCCTACAAAATAGAGCTTTGAATGATAACCAATATTGTCGCAAGGCATCGACTAAATGCCCTAACGTAATCATGTCAAATAAATTAAAGTGTTTAAATCATCTCTATCAATTTTCTATATATATCAAGAAATTGGTGGATTAAGAGTTGCATGGATGACTCCCTAATATAGGTGAAGATTGTAAAAGCTAGTTTGTCTAAGACTTAGAACTTCATGGGGAATAGTTATTGGTTATTGTAACATACGGGTAATTAAGAGGGGAGTCATTGGTCTATAGTTCTTCATACGATAAAAGACTTTAATTTTGATCATCCCATGTGCATGTATACAAAAAAACATCATAAAAACAAACAACCATATCCATAGATCAACAACCATCCAAGCATTTAAAAGTCAACATGTCCAAAATCCAAACATAAACTCAACAAGGTTTCACGTCAAGCATATATATATATATATATTACTGGTTATCGTGATCTGCATAATTTGACGGAAGGTTTAGTGTTCTTGCAGCGCTTATCGGGATGCATCCTCCATTAGTGGATCCAAATGATACGTCATAATACTCATGGCCTTCATCAAAAGCATGAGAATCATACTCTTGTGGGGCAAAATATAACTCTGGGTGATGGAACTTGCAACATGCTCCATAGCCACACCTACGATTACGCATATAGAAAGTGCATACCGGCTCACCCTGCTTGTGAATATATTAGGTCAAAATATTCCCCTAGTCTTTGGTCCAATTGTATATAATGTTTATGCATCTAATAGTTAATGTTTTGAGACCTAATACAAAGATGGTATATATGCCAAAAAAATACAAGAAATAAATTACCAATCGCATTGGAAGTCCATCAGAGTTGTATTGAAGATGAGGATCTAGCGTCGAGTGATTAAAGTCACAATAACTTCCATACTTGCAAATTCCAGCACGATGAAACTGCATCAAAAATCGTTTGAACGTCCATTATGATCTCACTTTTACCAAAATCACGCATGCATATAAACTTCTTAAGAAACTTTTATGGAAATAAATGTATGCAAACCAAGTGATGAAAGTTGTCCATATTGCATCTATTTTTAGTAAAACATAAGCGAGCAGACGTGTAATGTGAATAACTACCATAAGCTAGCATAATAGGTAATCACGATCAACATTATGTTATGGACCTACTCAACCCAAATAACTAGTCTAATAGGTAAGAGAACTCATTTGTCCTATAAGCTTCACATCAATTATCCGTACAACTGAAGTGGGACAAGTCCCATAGTTTGTAATGCTTCAGTCCATAACATTCGCCCTTCCTTAAGGGTCAACGACCTCGTTGGTCACAGCTAGCTCCCGCCAAGGCCATCACTCTGTGGGCCACCACTTCAAGTTTGGAACTCAATATTAAAAAACTACTTCAATGTAGGTGTAAATAATTGTTACCTGGAACTCAATACAAATACATCCCAAATAACCAAAAAAGTATTTAATATATATAATAAAAAACAAAAATTAACATCTAAAATAGTTGTTAATATGTTTGAAAACAAACATTGAAAGCCTAGTTATTTTGTTCATGTGTAAGCTATTTTTATATATGTATAAAGTTATCAGGGGAGGGATCCTTTGAAAACCATGTTATAAATGAAAACCATAAAAACTATGAGTTACATATATGTAAGTACGTATTACAAAGTGTATAACTAAAAGTTACGTATATGTAAGGGTTATATATATGTAAATATGTGCTACCAAGTGTACAACTACGAGTTCCATACATGTCACTCATACACGTTACGTATACGTAAGTCGTTTTGTCATCATTATCGTTCTTTGGAGTTTAAACTAAAAAAATATATAATGACCTCAAAAAATAGATTGATTTTTAATTAAATATATTTTAAACAATTAAAATGTTAAATCAATTATCAATTATGTGATTGGGTAGTGGTGGTTTTTACGGTTTTTAATTATAAGCATGGTTTTCATTTGATCCCTCCCAAAAGTTTTCATTTATAAATATATATAAGACTTACCATTTACACATAAAAATAAATTTATAAGTTATTTTTTTTTTGTCACTTAACACATGTGTAAGTCATTTTACACATGCATAAGAGTCAATTTTACACATATATAAAGTTATTTTTATATTTCAAACAATCTATACATTAAAATTGAACACTTCTTTAAAAATTTATTTATAATAAAAAATGATATGTACATGTATAAAATAATTAAAAGATATTATTACATAAGAAAACCTTATTAAACATATAAAATATAAACGAAATAGTCATATTATATAGAACATATTTAAAATTTTCTTATGATATCAATATATAACGGTTTGTGTACGACCAATAATGGAGTACACTTTTGATATCATGTAGCACATCAACATACAATTTGTCGATTTTGCTTTAGACGTGTTCGATTAGAACAATTAAACTTTGTCAAATCGGTTGAATCTTAATTAATATCTACGATGCTTGAATGTAGATTGAATTTAAAAAAGATGATAAACTTGTCTACAAAATGTTTGGTTTACACATGTATAAAACAAAGCTGTAAACACATGTAAAAGTAGCTAACAAAATTTTAATTTTTTTTTATATTTGCAAAACTATACTCTAAATAAATATATAAAAACTTTGTTTTTATTATATATTTTTTATAAAAACACAAACTTGTATAAAAAATTTATGAATATTTAAAGAAAGAGATAAAAGTTGTTTAGGAGAGACAAAAGAATAAATATGAAATGTAAAATACCAACATATCTCTTATCTTCTCTAAATGTAAAAGTGATCCCACAATAGTACACATCTTGAATTTTTTATTTTTTTTATTACGGTTAAGTTATATAAACATTTATTTTTATAATTGAAACATTCTGTTGTCTTTATCTCTACTTGTATTTATATGTATGTATAGAGAACAATAGAGAAAATAAAAATAAATAGGGTGTACCTATAACAAATCTTTTTTTATTTAAAATACTACAACCATCAATCAAATTCAAATCAAATGCTAGAATCTATTTTAAAGATTTTTTAATTTTTAATGGTTTGAATTTGAAGTACACCGTATATATTTTAAAAAAAGAGATATCGATAGCATATATAGCTTTTAACTCGAACCCATAAAATACCCTCAATTGACCAAACCAAACACTATTAACCAACTTAATTACAATTAGGTTTTCTTTGGCAGGCACTTAACTATAATAAGTAGTAGTTTATATTCACTATTGATATGACTAATCAAAATCTAAAATTATATTACAAGATCCATCCTAACCATAAAACATGGACAAATTAATTATATAACAAGGAAACCCACATGTATAAATTCAGAAAAATAAAAAATAATCCTTGATATTTGTTGTAAAATAAAAGTAGGGGCTAATTAATAAGAAGATTAATAACCTTGAAATTGCTACAAACAAATTCATAAACTCATAAAAACCATAAGAACCATACACCCCCATGAATATATAATAGTGGATATCTAATTCATGATTTATACCTTGCACGGGATTTTCCGAGTGTAATTTGCGTTCATATTTCCAGTCCTTCCTTCCTGAACAACCTTCACATACATCACTTTTAAACTTTAGAAAAAGAATCAAGAGAGAATCGATTATATAAAAAGAAATATTAAGATCATCAAAACATATATACTATATATATATAGGTTTTATTCAAATTAAAGGGTTTTTATATAAATCATTCCTCTTTTATGAAAAATCTACCACTGAAAGAAGGTGAGACGAAGAGGTAAAAGATTATATACCGAAGAATCCTCCCGAGCGGGGTGATTGAACCTGCAGTTCATGCCAAAACTACATGTACCGTACTGAACAAAAAAGAAGCAATCTTTCTTTTGCATGGGACTGAGTCCAGAATCACCATTTGTGCAATTTTCCATTAATATGGTGAAGACTAGAAGGAGAGGAAATGTGTAAAAACATGAGTTTCTTAGCTTTTGTTGACGTAAAAGAGGCGAGTATAAGAGGTGGATTCAATATTACAAAAATTATATTACATCTTATTACATCATTTAGTACTATATTACATAACACTAACATATTTGGTTGAATACAATTTTGAATTATTTTACATTGTAAGAGAAATTCAGAAAATAAAAAAATTTCCATCACAAACAAGCATCTATATCTATCAGTACTAATAAAAAAAGGTTTTTTGGTGACACATGGTGGAATTATAAAGCTTTTAAATCTTATTTTTCTGCTTCTCTCTCATAATTAATAATTGCATTAACAACTAATTATTTTATTTAATTCATTTAAGATTAAAAACATTTTTTATAAATTAAAAAAGAGATCCTTTTATAAATGCAATTTCTAAATAAATATTTTTTTATAAAATAAGAAATTTTACTAAAAGATTAAACTTTTTTAAAAATATGAAATATTTTAAAATTTGTGTTTCTAAAAAATAATTTTTTATGAAACAAAAATGATTAAAATTCTAACTTTTTATAAGATAATTTTTAAAAATAGCATTTTTAAAAACGTTTTGTTTTGAAAGAAAAAAAACTTTCAAAAAATTACAAATAAAAGTTTATAAAATGATATCGTTGTTTTATTATTTAAAGTATTTACTCATACGTATTTTTAATAATATCATATATCATGATATTGTTTTATAATTCATAAATTTTTGTTAATTACTAATTATTTAATATTTATTTATGCAAACCGTGTAATACACGGGATACTAACCTAGTTTTATATATAATTTTTTAAGATTATGAGATTGAAAGAATAAAGAAACATAATGTTATATAATCTTGATATGCAAAATCATAATTGATGAGGATATATGGTATTTTAAGTTTTTAACGACTCATTTTGTTAGCCTTGACAAAAAATGCAACTTTTTATTTTTTATTGTTTTTACGTAATTTAATCATATGAAATATTTATACATTTATAAATTATATAGTTTTAATATTTTCAACCCGTGTATTACACGGGTATCTAACCTAATTTTTTATAAAGCGAATGATGTTTTAATTATTTTTAATGAACCAAATTATCCACATTGTTTTTCTATTACGCTTGTTAATTGATGATGTTAAATTACACTTTCGTGCTTTCGTTTTATAACAAATTTCAGGTTTCGTCCTTAAACTAAGAAAATTACAGTAAACATCCTTTATGTTTAAAAAAGCTTGCACGTTTCATGCTTTCCTCTAACAGACGTTAAATTTGGTCGTTAAGTCAGATCACGTGTCCTGCACGTGAGGGTAGTTTGGTCTTTTTACCCTTAATTATTAAAACTCACCTCACTTCACCCCACTTCACACATCTTTCTCTCTCTCTACCCTCTCTTTCTCACTCTACCCTCTCTTTCTCTTTAAGTTCACACAGGAAACACCACCACCACCGCCACCGCCACCACCCGCCTATCGCCGCCACCCGCCCACCGCCACCATCCGCCACTACCACATTTTAAGGTATATGTGTTTGAGAGAGTTTTTGCAACATAAATTTTTGCCCGAAAATTGTATGGAGGCTGCCCAAGAACTTTCAAGTTAAAGGAAAAGAATATGATGTAGAAACTGGTGGGTCTCGAACAAGAAATCTAACATAAAACAAACCAAAACGTAATAGATTCAGGTTTAATCTTCAAACAATCAAACTTACTGGGATTAATCTATGAATCGTGAATCACTATCAGATAAACCTATTTTGCGAGTTATACGTGAATGATTTATCGGATTATATAGAGAATTTGTGATGGAGTAAAAATTTGAATGAAACTGAGAGGATTTTCAAAAAAATCATCGTAATCATGAGATTTGTTTTTCTCTATTCTCTCCTCTTTTTTAAGACACCGCATTGTTCTCTTAACGAAAACTTGTCACCGTAACTTCTTTCCATCCTCTGTTTCTTGTTGAAAAAGAAGAATACCTCCCAAAAAAATTACTGCAATCCCCTTCTAATTTATTGTTTTGATTGAGATGTCCAGAGGGTTTCCAAAACCCTCTGTCAACATTTAACTTTATGTTCAACAAGATCCACTAGCACATAAACCCATTATTAATCTTAATAATGTTCAAACTTAAGAAAGCTCAAATTTATAGCCCGTTTAAATTATTAATAGTCCAATTAATTATTAGAATTAAATCGAGTACGCACTCCCGCGACACATAACTCGTTTAATTTCTAATATTATTTACTTGATCAACATGTTAATCCAATACACTAAAATGTATGTTGGTAACATTAAAATAACCAACATATAAGGATATGTCTTATACTCAAGTCCCGAATTGATAAAACAAGAACATAAGAATATGATGAATGACTCCCATGTACGATTACATAGAAAATTAACTAAAAAACTAAGACGTGGCATATAAGTGTGCGATTCCCACTTCTTGATAGCAGCTAAGGCAATAACCAATCGTACCATCTCAACAGGTGTGAATACTTCATCAAAATCCACCCTATGTTGTTGTGCCCTAACCCTTTACAACGAGTCAGGGCTTGTATTTATTTATTGTGCCATCCACGTTTCACTTCACCATGTAGACCCATATAAGTCCAACATGTTTACTACCTTTTTCAATAAAACTCTCGCTCTGGTTCCGCAAATGGTGGGAACGAATGTTGAACAAGAAGCTTGTGTACGAAGAATAGAAAATATTTTAGGACTTTTTTTTAACTTTTGAAAAGGAAACAAAATGAATGGCTAAATTACCACTTTGGAACGAACTCAATATTAGTGTTTACCTAACAATTAGCGCTAAAAACTTCGTGTGTTTCACTAAGATTCGGTTGAGTGACAATAAATACCAAATGAACTAACTAACACACATAAGACAAGTGTACTTGTTGTGTTATAGTATAGTTCAGGCAAGTACTAAGTATCGATCCACTTGATCACTCAATTCATGTAGGAATCAAAACACAACTCATGATACATCCCGATGCAAACAAATTTATTAGCTAACGACTAAAAAGTCACAATAAACACACAAGACAGGTCACAAGGATAAAAACCAAACAAAACAAAGACCATACACCTCACAACACAGTTGAATGAGATACCATTGGTACCAATGAATTTAGATAATGTCCCACTGAAGACATGGAAAGAGCCTCAGTGATCAAACCCATGGTTCATGGACCAATGAACCCAACGCCAGTTTAACCACCCAACCGCCAAACTGCCAAGTCCATACCCAAGTGCGTTAACCATACCATACCATACCAAACCGGCACCATGTCTGCTTTCCATTTCAAGTTACTAATCCGGTCTGGTTATAAAAACATTGGTTATAACTTCGTCGTTTGTCACACATACCAAGGATGGTGTATTATGTTGACCTTAAACTTGAATTATATGTAGAAATAACAAGATTAATACAGATTAACATCCAAGAAAACAACATAGTAATTTTACAAATCATCTAAAAAACAACCAATTTTCAAAACGCCAGAATCGTATATACACAAATCCATGGCAGTTAAACCACCACCACCATCATTCTTAACCAGAAGAACAAATTTGTCTCCTTCGTCACCACAAGTATCACAACCACCTAAAGAAGCAACAGAATCCCATTGACGGATTATCAAAACGCCTGTGCACACGCGTGTGTCTAGCCAGATGCTGAAACATGGTTCGCGATTAGCTTCTGAGACATGAACAGGTAGAGTGGTAATATTTAGATCTGTCTTGGTTTCTGACCCTGAGCCGCTAGCTCAAGCCGTTTCCATATGGCTTCTCGTTTTAACTTGGTTTCTTCCTTTTTTAATTCATCTTCTTTGAACTTTTTAGAGCATTCTTCAAAGAGTTGAGAGTCAACATCAGAGAAGATCTTCCTGACATTCAAGGTCAAACTTAGTACCACTTGGTTCCAGTGGGTCTTTGTGTTACTTTCTAATGCTGGAAATATGATTGGTAAGATCACTTTTCGGTTTTGTTTTATTAAGTTGTCTATATGATCATTGTTCCATAGGAATAATGCTCTCTCAGCCACCTGCATATTCAAGAAACAGTTACAATTTATGGATATTTCACCATGTAAACAGAACCCACAAACAAAATATGTTTGAAGACCAAAAAAGTTGGCTTTTTTAAAATTATTTGGCAGAATTTAGCCCTAAACTCATGTTTAATCCGCAAAGTTACAGAACCAATGATACAAAAGATCCATTTCTTGTATTTGATAGTACCTCGGACACATGAACATTGTGAAGTCTTCTTGCCTAAGATGTTACATGAGAACTACAACATTTCCTTTTTCAGAAAGTTCTAGACTAAATATTATCTGCCTGCTCATTACAGTCGTTAAAGAAAAACCGAAGGTAATTATTTGAATTTACAAGATCTCGGTGGCTATATCAAGTAATTTTCTAAAACTGAATTCAATCCAAACCTTAAACGCTTCTTCTACTTATAATAACCCCCCACCCCCACCCCCACCCCATCCCATCCCACATGCGAAAACAACAAACAAGATCCCATGAAAACTGAACCATGTCATTGAACATCTTATCACTAGTTAAATATCATAAATAATCTCCAATGATAGCATCGAAGAGGAATTTAGCGTAATATAATCACTGTAATGATATCTAAGTAACTATATCAAAACTAGCGTAAAAATTGCAAAACCGTGTTTACTAAGATGTCGTGGTAAAACCACAACATTTCCTTTATAGAAAATTTTAAGATTAAAAGTTAAAAATTATCTGCCTATCCCTGATAATCATTACTTATACCATGTTATTAATTCAGGTGTAAAAAATTCTTTAGGCTTCCCATCATATATAAGGGTATTCAAGATATTTTCCAAATAGTCAATCAAATTTCTTAAGGCGTGTTAAGCCTAATAAATTCTTCCAGTCAAACATCATGAACACTCGTCAACAATGGTGTGATCCAGAAATCTTGTGTACTAAAATTAACATAACCTAAGTTAGCTATATGATGGAAGGTATGTAATCTAACTGAAAACAATTATGGAATAATGGAAATTTGTCAATTCTTAAAAGCTAAAATTAGTAATTATATAGCTTCACTCAGCACTTGAAATTTTTTTTAAAACAAAGAAAACATCATAACTATTTTCGAGCTAGAAATTGAGGTGGTGATTTTGACCTATTTGTTTATTAATGGTTCAATTTGGTTTGTGTTTTGTCTCAAGCAGGTCAAAATAGCAAATAAAATAACTAATAGGGTAATAGGTTATATGGCTATAACATGAAAAACCAGTGGAAATTCATCCAAAGTATAAATGCATACAAGTGATACAACGTCCTCAATCTTTTAAGATTTTGATTACTATTCTAATAATACTGTTTTTGTAATCATAGTCAACCCATTAATTATTTATAAAGAACTTTAAAAGTGAACAAAAGAATATTTGCTGGTCAACCCAACCCCCGCAAATTTCGACCTTTACTTAAAATGACCCATTTTACCCTGTTACCCAACCCATCTAACCCATCCATCTTGCCACTGTAAGCTAAAAATGTCCATATCAACCACACAGATCAAAATGTACATCATTATCACTACTTAAGGCAGTTTAGCACATGGTTATATAGCAATAACAGTTAAAGTACTTACCTGAAAGTGTGAACTGCTCACGCAACGTGCAATTTGGTGAAATAAAGGCACCATACATCTTTGAAACTCAGGAAGCTGAGTTGCTTCCAAAACTTCTTCAAGCTCACTTAAAAACATAACCTCTTTTGAACTGTTTGTAATTGGCCAATATTTCAACAAACCCCTAATAACCGTATCTGCAAGTTTGCAATCTTTTTCCACAAACTGTGTAATGCAATAAGATATTTGTTGGTGGTACATCGGTATGCATTTCGGCTTATGCAGTGGTATCAAAGCCCTCACAAGAAACAACTTATGTTCTTCTTTCAATGGTAACGCGAATCCATTAATAATACTTCCCAATATTTCTAATAGTTCAGCAATCCCATTATGTTTTTCAGTTTCAAAAACAAAACGGAAAAAAATATTGTTGATTGCTTTTCTGATGAATGGGCGGTGCACCATAAACTTTCCATACATTCTATGAAGAACAAATTTCAAATATTCACGTTCTCGTGGATCCTCCGAGTCAAACAAATCTAACCATTTTAAAACAAATGCGTGATCAATGTACCGTTTAGCAATTTTTGGATCAGTTTCTGGCGATGCTACAAACCTTAGAATGAATTCATAGACTAACTGTAAGTGAGGCCATGCAGGGTCCATAGAAGGTTCTTCTTCTTCACCGTCAAAAGTTTCTAGAACTTTGTTATCCCGAGGTTGTGGAGTAAGCTTACGAAAGATGTTTACTGACACCATTTTCACAATTTCTTGCATAACTACTTCAGGGAATTTCCCATTTGCAGAAGTGACATAATCAACAAGTTCTACTAATGTCTGTCGTTTGATATCTTTTTCTTTCGGATTCTTTGTGGGGTCAGTGAAGTCAAACACAATGCAACATAAAGTTAACTTCCGAATGAACAAATTCTGTTTCTCGGAATTTGGAACGTCTTTCAAACTAGGCAAGGCCTCATATGTGTTGGGAAATGTTAAAGTTCCATTCAACTTTGAATTCTGGGATTGAAGAAGCTTCTTGTTGGTGTGATTTTGAACTATTGGGGCATGACCAGATGTGGGATTTGAAGTACTAGATCGAGTAATCGGCACATCATTGTTGATTCTTGAACTAGTTGATGTATGTGAAGATGAATGCGGATTTCCTCCGTCTCGATTATCACTCGACTTATGTGGCTTTTTAGGAAGCCGGCTAAGTATCTGTCTGAACATCACTTAAACCAAAAATTCTAAAACTTTCCTGATAATCAAAAACTAAAACATCAACCCCTAATCACTTCCATAGTGAGATGTTTCTAAATTGGGAATGATATCAATAAACTCCAAAAAAGCGCATGCCCTTCAAACAAGTTCCTTTAAATCAGTCCAATTTCTCATAAAAGCAACATAAATCCTACATATAACTTAAAGTTCAATCAATCAAACTTTGATAAAATGACACTTCTCCTGCAAGAAATCAACAAATTCAAGAATTAAAAGGGGCAAAAATTCCAAAAATGCTGAATCACTAAACTAAGGCAGCATATATAATACCCACAAATTAGTTAATCTAGAACAAGATATATCCTACATATAACCTAAAATCCAATCAACCAAACTATGATATGTCTCCTGCAAGAAATTCAACAAGTTCAAGAATCAAAAGGGGCAAAACAACCAAAAAATGCTGAATCCATCGAACTAAGGTAGCATATACAATACCCACAAAGTTTTTTATTAATAACAAGATAAATGCTCCATATAACCTAAAGTTCAATCAACCAAACTTTAATACTTCTCCTGCAAGAAATTCAACAAATTCAAGAATCAAAAGGGCAAAAGAAAACCCAAAAATGCTGAACCTATAAAAGCAAGGTTGCATATACAATACCCACAAATTAGTCATCAAGAACACAAATCTTTACAGTTTTCCTCTAGAGAAGAAAGGTCAAGCTCAACTTTTAACAACTTGAAATAAGACATGGGGAAGAAAAGGTGTATGCTTTTATCATAATAATCAATCAAACCTTTTCATTTAGATCAAAACATAGCAAGATCTGGTCATATGGGAATGATCTACAAGACCCACATAGCAATCTTAAACAATATTCGCCCAAAACCAACAGTTAACCAAAAGGGCAAACAGAAGAAGTCAAAATCATCAAAAAAGACGCCCCTTTTTGGCACATAATCCATGAAAAAAGTAGCATTAATCATATAAAGAACATGTGGAAGATAGCATACTTACATGAGGTCAATCTTGAAGCCTGATAAACAAGAAGAACACCAACGAAATCGATGATAAAAATGCAGAAGAATATAAATGGTGGATCATTGATAGAATTTTGAAAACGATCTCAATTGATGAGAGAGATGAGAAAAAGAAGAAGAAGGCGATCTTTGGTTCTAGTCCGTATGGTTCGCTAAGAATTCAGAAAAGGAATAATATTCTTGAGAATGAATAAAATTGCTGTTAAACCAGTTCTTCTCTCTCCCCTCTCCTTTTAAGTTTTGCTTTAAAATGTTATATTTTCATATAAAATTAACATGTGGTGCCCATTTTAAATGGTTCGAAACACCCCATATGAACATA
This sequence comes from Flaveria robusta, assembly GCA_025506415.1. Classification (NCBI taxonomy): domain Eukaryota; kingdom Viridiplantae; phylum Streptophyta; class Magnoliopsida; order Asterales; family Asteraceae; genus Flaveria; species Flaveria robusta. The sequence goes on along the minus strand of CM046469.1, from coordinate 15,093,009 downwards.
TTTTAGCTCAATTTTATGTATTATAAAAATAAAAACATTCAGGTTTTTTTTTTTTTTTGGTTTTTTAGGATATTAATGGTATACATCTCGAAATAAAAGATTTAACATCAGATTTTAAGAACGTATGAATTCGTCGTTCTTAGAAAAACTATTATTTTTTAATTTAATCTGTCTCAGTAACAAATTACATTAAATTTAAAAAAAAAAATAGAAAACTTAGTATTATTATTCTCATTATTATTATTAAAACTATACTCATGCTTATGCATGTAGCAACTTACTTGCTACATTTAACAGTATAAACTTATTTAATATTATTGGTCAATGTCTGTTTGTTTACTCATGATTTCTTGACTGCCATCAAATGTATGTTATTAGGGTTTTCATTGTTCCAATGGTTAGATGTTTTGCATTTGTGATGCTTTTCATGCTTACTATCGATTAGTTAACATGTGTGGAAGTGTTTTTCTCTTTATCAGATTGATCGACTTGCTCTAGTTGCCCCTTTCAACATTGATATGATTTTTGAACACTGATTGGTGGAAGTAAAAAACGTAAAACATGAGCATAATCAATATGAAATTTGTGAGATTTACGTTATGAGAGGGGGTTAAGCTATTAGAAATATGCTCAAATATTTGAAATCTACATATTCCATCCTTTGGATTTGGGTTATTTTGTCCTTAACAGTTCAAATGTGTAACCATTAAAAAATTTATCTAAATCAAAGACGGATTAAACAGGTCAAAGTCAGCCAAAGTACATTAAAAATACATAAAACCTCCTAAAGTCATTCCATTTCAAGAATTTGATTATCATTGTAACAATATAGTTTTCTAATCTTATTTAGCACATTAACTATTTATAGAACTCAAGAAACAAAAGGAAAAGTGGATGCGAGTCGGCCAACCGATCGGCTAATCCATTTCGGGTCGATCCCATTTAAAGGGAGTATTTGCATCTTTTTTTGCAGATACCACACCTCCAAAGAAGCAAATAAAAGACATGTCTCAAGACTTCTATTCTGCTGGTTTTTCTCTCGATGCAATAGTTTATTTTGCCTATGATTAACCAAAAGGTTAGTTCTTGATTCACTGTCGTCACCAAGTAATAACCCTGCAAGTTGAACTTATGGTATAGTTTGTAGTTTTCATTGATCTTACACATGTGAACACTAATTCTGTCTTTTCTGGCAATCAAAACCAAACATTAGAAATGCAACTGTACCAAAGTACCATAGCATCATAATCTAATTCTCACATTAATTTAAAAAAGTCCAACCACTGAGGTCGGTGGTCAGTGTAAAGGCAAAGCCTCGTGAAGCACCTATATTTAGAGGTCTTGGGGTCAAATCCCACAAGGAATAAAAAGTTCTGCCATTCAAAAAACTTAGGTTGGTGGTCTGTTTTGGTAATATACTCATTAATGTCCCGACCTAATAATTATACTGTTTTGAAATGGGCTAATTTCGTAATTTGATTATCAGATCATCAGATGACTGGAGGCGTCTTAGCATCAAATTACCATACTAGCCCTATCATCTGTCTACTGTCGGTCTACTAAAGTATGAAACTAACCCATTTTTAAATGGACCAACAAGCAAAGTATGTTGCTATTTTATGATATATGCCATTATAACTACCAGAATTGACTATTGAAATTGCAATTCTATGAAATTAACCCATATAAAATTATTGCACTTGTTAATTTTTCTATTTTACTAATGCCCACGAGTCACTAGAGAATGATATAACACTGGTGTTTTGTTGGAGCTAGGTGATGGTGATGTTGCAAGATCAGATTTAGTTCTTAATGAGGATGTCATGTCTTTGAAAGGTCTAGCCCTCACAGCCAAGCAGGTAAAACCCGAGGTTGACCACGCTAGAACCACCGAGTCTGAAATGGCTGCTGCCCCTGCACAGGCTTAAGAGCGCAAGCCTGCTACTGATAAAAAAATGTTGAAGCCAAAATGGTTGAAAATGTGACAACTTGTTTGTTATAGATTCATGTTATGAAATGTTGGTTTAAGACGACTTGTAACCATGTAAATCATGTTTTCTAGCACTTGTAGTTTCCGTGGGTTTCTTGTGAGTAAAATAGATAGAAGATATGACTCATTTAGTATGGGAGGGCACAACTTTTATATAGTATAGACACCTGCTCTCTACTCATCATGACATTCGATGTATTATGTGTGGCATTTGCCACTTTTTACATCTGGTGGATCGGTTTCTGTAACATTCATACGCAACCTCCATCTTTTTTTTTATGATCCCTCTTTAGTTCTCCTTTTAGCTGACATCTTGAACTTTTTTGGGTCTTTATCTACCAAAAAGGTAAGGAGTAATGGAGCATGAGAATACAAACACCATGCGTATTCATTTATGTTGTCGATTGAACCCTGACGCACACAATCCCACCTCCCATCTGTGTTTGTTACACCAAGAAGGGTTGCCGCCACCGTTCTGTGCCTCTCCGTGGTGTGGATGTGGCGTTGAAACCAAAGCTTTATCCGTAAGTAACAATACCAAACTACTAATACAAGATGTTGTCAGTTTATGAAATTTATGTTTGGTTTGATTCAAGATGTTATCAGTTTACGAAAGTTATGTTTGGTTTGATTCAACATGTTGCTAGTTCATGAAAGTTGTATGTTGCTTGTTTATGGAACTTGTAGTTGCTAGTTTATGACACTTGTAGTTACTAGTTTATAATAGCTACTCAATTATATCAAATGATTAACATTAAAATTGTACGTAAATTATTAATTTGTATTTGGATTTTAGTATGTTGTTTTCATGGACCTTAAATGATTACCGTGTAATTTTGATTTTCTATGATGTTTTGTATTTTGTTTTCATAGTTATTCATCAATCAGTAAAGTCATTTAGAGATCTAACCGTACAGATACTAAGATAAATTTTATTTAACACAAAATAATTTAAATGGATAAAATAATCATTCTGCACAGATATGCAGACATCCAACCAAACAGCACTTGCTAGTTGAACACCTACTGACTCAAAGTCTTTTACTCACTTAGACCTCTTACTGGTTCGGTATTTGTCGGTTTAAAAATTATCAAACAACCACTTAGTTATATTATTCTTAAATTGTAATTTGAGGGGGTGGGTTCAAGTACCTTAAGGGGGCGTTCGGTTCACGGAATTCATAAGAATTGGAATTGGTATTGAAATTGTATGATTTGTCAACCAAAATTTTGTTTGGATGAACAATGAGAGGGAATGTTTTACCTCAAATTCCTTTGATTGTAGGATTTCAATATTCCTTTCACCTAGAGAAGGATTTTAAATCCTACAACCAAAGGAATTTTAAGGTAAGACATTCCCTTTTATTGTTCACCCAAGCACAATTTTAATTGACAAATCACACAATTTCAATATCAATTCTAATTCCCATGAATTCCGTGAACCGAACGCTACCTAAATGCATAATTTTAGAGGTATTATGTGAAATATGGACATAAGTTGGTTGTCCAGAAAGCCCGCCAGAGCAATCATCATGTTGAGCGAAGCTCTCGGATTCAAACTGAAGACAAAGTCCGCCTTTCACTGCCAACCTTTGAAGCTCCCTTTATATCATCATCCCCTGCTTCCCACAGTACCATCTCTAATCTCTTTGCACTTCATATATACATCAATAAGCATGGGCAAGATCAAGATCGGAATCAACGGTTCGTTCATCTCAATGATCACAACAAGTTTTGATCGACAGTCGAGTTTTGCTCATTTCGCTTTTGTTCCATACAGGATTCGGAAGAATCGGTCGCTTGGTGGCTCGAGTCGCTCTACAGAGTGATGATGTTGAGCTTGTTGCTGTTAACGATCCTTTCATTACTACCGACTACATGGTCTGTTTCTATACGATATAATATAAGTAGTAGAATCAACTTTCAACTTCATCCCAACATGAGTCTTAAGTGTAATGATTTTGTATAGATCTACATGTTCAAATACGATAGTGTTCATGGGCAATATAAGAAGGAAGAGATCAAGGTGAAGGATGACAAGACTCTTCTGTTTGGCGCTAAGCCCGTTAGCGTGTTTGGGATGAAGTAGGCCGCTTCTCCATCCTTGCAGCTCGCTCGAGTAACATGAAACTCGAGCATGTTGTTGATCTTTTTATTGACTGATTGCAGAAACCCGGAGGAGATCCCGTGGGGTGAAGCTGGAGCTGAATTTGTTGTGGAGTCGACGGGTGTTTTCACGGACAAGGACAAAGCTGCTGCTCATTTGAAGGTTATGATTGTTAGATTATTGTTAATGTAGTTTTGATGATGTGAAGTCAATAACTTAACTGTTAGCTTAATTGGTAATTAGGGAGGTGCAAAGAAGGTTGTGATCTCAGCTCCAAGTGCAAATGCTCCCATGTTTGTGATGGGTGTAAATGAAAAAGAATACAAATCTGATATCACCATTGTTTCTAATGCTAGCTGCACAACTAACTGTCTTGCTCCATTGGCAAAGGTTCAATCACTACTTGCTAGTATGTTTGTCGAGTGTAATCTTGGCTTTTTAATCTTCGTTTAAAAAAGTGCGCCTCAAGGTCCTAAGGACACTAATATGTAGAAATGATCAGAAGGATGAAAATTTTATAAATGGTTTACTTCATGAAGGTTGATACATAAAAGATATAGGAAAGAGAGATGTGACTTGATTGTGTATAAAGCTTATGTAGTTGTACATAAAGCAACCTTTGACTTGATTGGAGCGCTCACACTCTTTAAAGCCAAGAGTGTGATGATAAATGTTTGAAGTTTGATGTTCTTGCTTTTTATATACAGGTTATTCATGATAAATTTGGAATTGTGGAAGGCCTTATGACCACAGTTCATTCCATCACGGGTCAGGATATTTCTTATACCATGTTACTTTAGTGTTATAGCAAAACTGAATGTCGGTTAACTGGTTTTTAATATTGTTCAGCAACTCAAAAAACTGTTGATGGTCCATCAATGAAGGATTGGAGAGGTGGAAGAGCTGCTTCTTTTAATATTATTCCCAGCAGCACTGGAGCTGCAAAGGTATGGTTTGCAGGTATATTTAAGTTCTATTTGCAGATGTTATCATAACTTGTTTCCTGAATCAATAATTTCTTTTATTTTTTGAAGGCTGTGGGAAAAGTCCTTCCTGCCCTCAATGGGAAACTTACAGGGATGGCATTTCGTGTTCCTACTGTTGACGTATCGGTGGTTGACCTTACTGCTAGACTTGAAAAGCCTGCGTCATATGATGATATCAAGGCTGCTATCAAGTAAGAAATTTTATGATTGTATGAATGATGTTCAATTATTTAAGTAATTGACTAATTTGTATTTTGTTGGGATTATTGTGTTATGTAGGGCTGAGTCGGAGGGAAGTTTGAAGGGAATCCTAGGTTACACTGGGGACGATGTTGTGTCGATAGACTTTGTGGGTGACAGTAGGTCTAGCATATTTGATGCAAAGGCTGGCATTGCTCTCAACGACAATTTTGTTAAAGTTGTCTCATGGTATGATAACGAATGGGGCTACAGGTACGGTTCTTGAACTTAGATCTGTTTTGTTGTGAATATATTTGGGAATATGTTGATTTTCGGAAATGTGATGCAGTAACCGTGTTGTTGACTTGATCCGTCATATGGCCAAGTCTTGAGATGCTGATATCGGTGTGACTGGCAATACTCCAGATAGAAAAGCAATTGCACGGAGATTGATTCAGCTTTCTAGTTGATTTGATTGAGAAATAATTAGAGCTAATTATTTTGGTTTTTACTCTCTTGTTCACAATTTTGAGTAATGTTCTTATTATAGCATATAAACTGATAATGACTTGAGAAACAACGTACTCTCTATGGAGCCTTCTTAATTGCATTCCCTAATCTCACTTTAACATATCTCCACTCTCTCATAAAACCGGCAACTACCAGAAAGCAGAAACTGTGTAAATAGGAATCACAAATTCAAGTGCTTTTCTATGTTGTTTATACACGATTATCAATTTAATAAGATACAAAGGTGCACAAGAATCATGATGATAGTAACCTGAGCTTCTATGTGTCTTTCAAGATTGAAAAGCCACCAACTTGATTTAAGTGGATTTACTATGTTTTTGAAGTCACCTTTTGCTAATAACTATTTGTCATTACTGTTCTTATAAGTTAGAAATAGTGGATCAACATACAAATCCTCAAGTGGACTTGCATTCCACAAGCACAAAAAAGGGGCGTGCGTTTGTGGTGGTGTTCGGGATTATGTACTAAAAAATATATCTACATATACAAATAATCAAGTAAACAGTTTTGGAACTTGTACAGTGGTAAGCAAATTAATTCCCCTCTAACAAAAGTCTTAGGTTAGAATCATGTTTTCACTAGTTTCCTATCATCACCTCTTAAAGATTATTTGTTCAACGCATGACGGGTTTTCAAAGACACAAAAAAAGTATATAGGATAAGATAACCCAAACATCCACTGATTGTCAGAATGATTAAATTGAACTTGAATTATATATGAGGACGAAACACAAACTAGTTTATAATCCATCAATCACTTGGTATATAAAAAATACTCAGATAGAAAGTTATGCGAAGTCAGAAAAGTTGCTACAGTTATTCTCTCAAATGCGTAGCTGCATATGTCTTCATATTTCCAACTTGATAAGCTAAATGTTCAAGAAAGGATGAAATGCAATTGGCTTTGAAGCTAACCAGTCCTGTGAGCATAAAAATGCAGCAATAAATGAGAAAGAATGGAACTATTAATGAACATTCAAGAATACAGACATGGTCAATTGCCACAACTAAATGATGCAATTGATGTACCACTTGAAAATGAAATCACAAAGAAACGCGATCAAGCTGATGCGACAATTGAATCAAACATGCGAAAGCGCCTTCAAATCAGACAATCAAAAAGCTTATCACACAAAAAGATATTTAACTGTGTGCAGATTAAGAATCAAGTTTCACACACTCATATGCTTCTATGTGGCCCATTTTGATGATAAGTTCTTACCTAATGTAATCTTATAGTTGTAATCAACATATACTCATGTTCCAGCTATCAAAAAACAGGCAAAATCATTTTAATGGTAAATTCTTACCTATTGTAATCTTATAATTGTAACAACAGATACTCATGCTTCAACTATTAAAAATACAGAAATGACCGTTTTAATGATAAACACTTACCTATTGTAATCTTATAGTTGTAATCAACAGATACTCATATGCTTAAATAGTTCAACTATTAAGAATACAGGCATGATCAATTGACACACACAAATGATGCAATTGATGTACGATTTGAAAATAAAGTCACTAAGGAACGCAATCAAGGTGATGTAGCAATTGATCAAACAGTCAAAAGTGCCGCCTTCAAACAAGAATTCAATAAAAATAATCACACAACAAGATATTTAACTATGTCAAGATTCAGAATTAGGTTTCAAACAACAATAAACTTCTACGTAGCCCATTTTAATAGCATGTACTTACCTATCGTAATCTTATAGTTGTAAACATTAAATACTCATGCTTCAACTATTAAGAAACCTACGAAAACAGAAATGATTTAGTTATTAAGCACTCGAACCAAGTTTTGATTTCAATCCTAAACAAGACACAATTTTGGTATATACCATAAAAAACTATGAAATATGAAAACAGGTATGAATCACAAACAACAAAGATTACAAACATACACCCAAACCAAATAAGAGGCATAGTTGACATTAATTATAGCACAATTTACCTGCTCAACGAGAAGGATTAAGCCCTAGAAGCATCTGGCTCCCACTCCCCGGAAGGTAAGTGACATTATTACTCCTAGCCAAAGTTGAAGAAATCTCCCTCGAAGCTTCAATTCTCCTAAGTTCAATCAACCCCATACCAGCAGCAGCAGTTGCATCAGAAATCAACTTAGCAGACTCACTCTCACCCTCAGCCCTAATAATCGCCGCACGCCGCTCCTGCTCCGCCTTCGCCACCACAAACTTCGACCTCTCAGCCTCCTGCTGCGCCACCTGCTTCTGCTCAACAGCCTTCGAGAACTCCGCACCGTACGATAAGTGCGTAATCGCAACGTCATCAAGCACAATGTTGAAATCCCGAGCCCTACGGATCAAACTCTCACGCACCAACGCCGACACCTGCGGACGCTCAGTGAGAAGCTGATCGGCGTTGAATTGAGCAACGACAGCCTTCAAAACCTCATTACCGATCGACGGAAGAACCTTCTCGTCGTACTCAAGCCCTAGGGTTTTGAAAATCGACGGCAATCGGTTGACTTCGGGGCGAGAGAGCACACGTAGGGTTAGGTTAACCATTTGGAGATCCTTTGTGCCAGAGATCGAAGAGAACGTGTGAGGTCGTGTGCGTATGTCGAAGATGTAGGGTGTTTGGAGCCATGGGATGAGGAAGTGAGTACCTTCACCGACGGAATCGTCGAGGACTCCTCGGAAACGGTCGAAGAGGACGGCGCGTTGGCCGCCGTCGACGGTGTAGAGGGCGGAGCTGGCGACGGTTGCGGCGGTTCCGATGCCAAAGGCGGCACGTGCGAGATTGGTGAGGAAGGCAACTGCTGCTTGATTGCTTCCCATTTTTCAGGATGAATTTGCAGAGAAGATGGATGGAGACGATGGGTTTAGAGAGATCTAACGAGGGTTTTAGAGGTTTGATTTGGCTTCTTTTCCAAGATAAAGCTGATAATGGTGAGGCCCAGTTAAAGTCTAGTGCTAGCATAAGCCCATTTAAAAGTAAAGGATAAAAGCCCAAGTAAAGCCCAAATCGCAGAATACGGATTAATTGGGTGCTGGGGCTTGGGCTAGAGGTGTACAAAAACTGTTTTTTTTTTTCTTTCAATTCAAATAGGCGGTTCTCAATGGGATCTTTGGTGGTTTGGGATAGTATGGATTTGATGGGAAAGTAGAGACAAAAAAGTCTATATAATATATCAATAAATCAGTACTAAAATTGGAAATAAACTTATTCCACATCGTTTTATTTGATTATTATAACAATAATGAAAAATGATTCTAAAAAATTATCATAAACTACATTTTCTTTTTACTATCTTCCTCAAATTATCGTTAATAATGATATGCCAATACTACGTGGCAAAACCGTGGAATCAGTATATGGCTTTGTTGTGACTAATTTTCTTATCTTTTTTTAATCAACTGTTTTGCTTTAGAATGCCTATTTTTTACCGTCATACTTGTGTGTCTAGTACATATGTTAGTTTGATGAGACCTTGTTTGTGTGGAGGTTGGCCGAACATTTCTTGCTCCCTTTCATTTTCATCACTTTCAGCTCAAAACCTTCAACGTCACAACATCATTTAAGTATTAGCTTTACATCTTTCTTTCGTTGCTATGCTCGTATCATCCTCAACAGGGTTGGCCCAAGGGAGGGGCGACCGCCCAGGGTCTAATCTCCCGAGGAGTCAGAAACTTTTAAATAATTTATATCTTATATAAATATGTATATGTTTTTAGAAAAATAAACTATAGAATTAACTCATTACATACTTAAAATTAATTAATTTTACCAAAATATGATTTGGGTTAAACCATTTAACCCAATTTTACATACTTTATAATACTAATTGTAATACGTTTTTTCAATCTATAGGATAGAAAAACGTGGTTTATTTTTCTCTTATTAGATTCTAAATAATAATCAAATCGCGGTAAAGCCTTAATTATCAAGCAATATGTCTCTTTAAAGAAAAATGTGTTCCAGTATAAATATAGGATAATCAATCAAATGATAAAATTACACTTTAATGGAGATGAGGTTTACTTGTTAGGATAGGGGGATGGGGGCAACATGACATGCCTATCTTTTTAAGTAAAAGACCATGTGAAAAGGTAGCTTTACAAGTACTATTTCATAGTGGAGGATAAAGATTAAAGACACTGATAATTTTGAAGAAACTAATTGGGAAGACATTATGACATGAATTATTGTTGTCAAAAGCAAGATATATATGAAAGCTACATCTTCCAAATCAACCACCCATCACCATAATCTTAAATCATAATATTTAATCTTATCTATACTTTAAGTTTTTAAAAAAAATCAAATATACTATGCGCTTATATTTGGAAATATAAACCTTTACAACAATTTAGATAAATCTTTATTCTAATAAAAGGATAAATGAGCAGAAACGTGACAGTATCGCATTTCTTTTTACCAAATTTTTCATGCTTCTCTCTCCTGTTTAATAGTTACTATTATTAAAGATAATATCATCTAACTTTTATAGACTAAAAATACTTTTTAATAAATAAAAAAATCTTTTCATTAATGTTATTTATAAAGAAATAACTTTTTATAAAATAAGAATTTTTTAAATATCAAAATATTTTAAAATTAGTGTTTTTAAAAAGTAAAATATTTATAAATAAAAAATAATTAAAATTGAGAGTTATAATCATGAATTTTTTTTAAACGGTTTGTTTTGAAACATAATGTTAAGTTTTTTTAAACAAAAAAGTTTAAAAAGTTAATATAATTGTTTAATACTTATGTCCTTACTAATACATAATTTTAATTATATTTTATCTTATAATATCATTTTATAATTAATAAAATTTTATTCTATTTAATTTTTTATGTATTTAACATGTTTATTACACGGTTACTAAAGCTAGTGTTTAATATATAGTAAATTAGATTATATAACAACAATTATCTATTGTTTTAAATATTATATATACGACGGTTTTTAACCAATCCTCTCTCTCGCTGCACATACAAGTGGACAAGTGGTTATGCGGCTATTGTGATTCCCAAATTAAAAATTGGTTATGTATAGAGCGTGCATGTATGTTTTTATTTTTAATGTTTAAAATTATAAACTTAAATAGAATGTTCTTATAATTGTATCAAAATGAAACACACAGGAATATACCATTTTTACTTTATAAGAATTTATAAGATTTTTGTTATATAATAATTTCTTTAGTTTTTTTTTTGTATGCTATAAGATGGAGAGTAATTTTAAATTTAAGACAACTGAAGCGTGTGAGTTGTGACTTGTGAACGTGGTACAAGTAGAATAAAATAGGGGTACTAAAAATAAAGATGGATATCACATGGTGCTACTTAGGAGTTAGGTCCCTATTTGTGGCATGGTCCCTCACGGCTTCACTTGTCTCTACCAATTACCAAAGATTGTGACCTCTCAAACACCCAAGTGCAGATGTATGTTTGAATGTATGTGTAGTTTCATATATTTATCATAGGAATAAGCATTTTGTACATAGTACCGATATGGCACTAAACCGATTACGATCTAAAAAAATGGCATTGTTACAAGTATTTGATTTGCCCTAATTTCTGTATCGGTACTATGCGCTGTCATACCTGTAAAAATTGAAAATTACAGATATGATACTGAGTACCGAAATTACTTTTTTTTTTTTTTTACTATCTTGATATAATTTTTGGGACATTTTGAAATGCTTTGATATTCCAAGTTCAAGTTTAAAGATATTTTTTATAAAATTTTAAGACATTTTTAATTTTTTGGTATTATGGTTTTATGATTACGAATGCATAATACAATTGTGAGATGTTTGGGTTTTAGAGGTAAAAAACAAAGGGAAAAAACCAAAGTAGTAAAGCTGCAAAATCCCGGTACCTATATTCTAAATGCTTTGACGTTCCAAATTCAATATTATAGATGTTTTTTATACAATTTTAAGACATTTTGAATGCTTTTGGTATTATGGTTTCATGATAACGAATGCATAATACAATTTGGGACGCTTGGGTTTTAGAGGTAAAAAACAAAGGAAAAAACCAAAGTGGTAAAGCAGCAAAATCCCGGTATCGATATTTTGAATGCTTTGATATTTCAAATTCAATATTATAGATGTTTTTTTATATAATTTTAAGAAATTTTGAATGCTTTTGGTATTATGGTTTCATGATAACGAATGCACAGTACAATTGTGGGACTTTTGGGTTTTAGAGGTAAAAAACAACAGGAAAAAACCAAAGTGGTAAAGCAGCAAAATCCCGGTACCGATATTTTGAATGCTTTGATATTTCAAATTCAATATTAAAGATGTTTTTTTATATAATTTTAAGACATTTTGAATGCTTTTGGTATTATGGTTTCATGATAACAAATGCATAATACAATTGTGGGACATTTGGGTTTTGGAGGTAAAAAACAACGGGAAAAAACCAAAGTGGTAAAGTAACAAAATCCTGGTACCAATATTTTGAATGCCTTGATATTTCAAATTCAATATTAGAAATGTTTTTTATATAATTTTAAGACATTTTGAATGCTTTTGGTATTATGGTTTCATGATAACAAATGCATAATACAATTGTGAACGTTTGGGTTTTAGAGTTAAAAAACAACGGGAAAAAACCAAAGTGGTAAAGCTGCAAATACTGGTATCGATATTTTGAATGCTTTGATATTTCAAATTCAATATTAGAGATGTTTTTTTATATAATTTTAAGACATTTTGAATGCTTTTGGTATTATGATTTCATGATAACGAATGCATAATACGATTGTGGGACGTTTGGGTTCTAGAGGTAAAAAAACTAAGGGAAAAAACCAAAGTGATAAATCAACAAAATCTCAATACCAATATTTTAAATGCTTTGATATTCCAAATTTAATGTTAGAGATGTTTTTATATAATTTTAAGAGATTTTGAATGTTTTTGGTATTACAAATGTATTATACAATTATGTGACGTTTGGGTCTTAGAGGTAAAAAACAAGGGAAAAAACCAAAGTGGTAAAGCAGCAAAATCCCAGTACCACGACCAAACCAGCATTTTTGGTACAACATAGGTATGTGTTTTACTTAGTTTTATTTTTCTTATTATTGGTGATATATTTTATAACTTATTATTCAAAAAACTTTAACATACTATTTTTTTACTCTAATAAAAAATTAACTAAGAGTGATACGTGTCAACACCAAATTCTTCTTCGCTAATTTTTTTCCGTTTCTCTATCTTATCAAATTATTATATTAATTACTAATAATATTATTTAATTCTTTTTAAGATCAAAATAGTTTTTTGATAAATTAAGAAATAAAACTTTTTAATAACGTTATTTCTAAAAATAATAAATTTTTATAAAATATGAAATTTTTCTAAAACATCTTACTTTTTTTTAAATATGAAATATTTTAAAATTGATGTTTTTGAAAAGTAAAATTTTTATTATAAAAAATAATTAAAATTGGGAGTTACAATAAGAAGGTTTTAAAAATGATATTTTTTTAAAACGTTTGTTTTGAAATAAAATTTTTATTCTAATTATAATAATAAAAATTACATTAATTTTTTATCTTAAAATATCATTTTATTAATAATAAGTTTTTATCATATTTAATATTTTATTTATCCAACACGTGTAATACATAGGTTTACTAAAGCTAGTTTATGATATATTTGTATACTGTTCGTGATATATTTTTAAACAAACTTCTAAAAATTCTATTTGTGATATATTCTTTAAAGTATATAATCTATTAATATATTTGGTTATTGTCTGTCTCATATACTACCCAAACTTGTGAAATTTCTTCAACTAATCTCATACCCGATTGTAGCTGAAAACTGGTCCTGAATGTTTTAGGCTTGGATTTCTATTTGCTCCGGTTTTCTTTGTCATGATACACTGTTATATATTATTACAAGATGATGATAGTTTCTTGTTATTTAATCATTAAAGGTGATTCTTGTTAATTGATTGAGTGTTATAGTCTCATGATAAACATGAGTGTATATTTAATATAGATTTAAAAAAATATCTAAGTTAGTTGTTATAAAAAAAATAATAATAATAAATAATTATGTTGCAAAGGAATGTCGTTAAGAAGTGGAAGAAGTTTTAAGACTATATAGCATTCTTACACATGCGATTCCTGAAAATCTTCAAATTCAAATGTTATTTAAAACAACAAATACTCATAAAAATCTTTAGTATTGATCCTATTAAAGTAATTGTCTCGTATAACTATAAGCCCCCTCCGTCCACTTCATCTATTCATCTCCATTTCCTCCATATCCGAGACTATGGACAAAACAAAAGACATTTGTAGATTCCTTCTTTGGTATTATCAAACCAACTCACCTCGTATTGCAAACTGTATAGCGAATCATCTTCGTCCATCTTGAAGTATATCGCGAACCGTCGTAAAATGTATATCCCGGCATTGACAAACTCATTGTAGCTCCATCGTAAACTTGCAAGGAGGAGATTTTGAAGTGATGAGGTTTTCATGCAAAGAAGACTGGTTAGGGGAAAGAAATGAAATTTTTGATACTTTTGGAATGATAAATGCGAACATACCCTAGAATATATCTTTTATAAAGTAGGGTATGTGAATGTATAAGAAGAAAGCAAAAGTTATCTTGATTTCTTGAGATGAATAGACCGTTGTCAATAAGACTCCTTGCTTAAAAACCACTTGTTTTAATAAACAATAAAAATATAAGTAACAAAAATCATATATTAGTATTAGAAAGGGAAAAGAAGAGGACATAAAAGGTATAATGAATAACCTAAAGAGTAACTAACACCAACTTGATATAAATATTACTACGAGAAATTAAAAACAAATCAAATATCGCTTAAACAATTATAATTCATTAAAGACCTAGTATAAGACATAAGTAGATAATTATGTTAAAATGTAATTCAAAGTTTTCCTTTCTTGTATGCATAAAATTTATACTTGTTGATAAAACAAGTTTTTTGTTCTTTTTAAATAAATGATCATCACAACCCAATGGAATATACGGCCTATATATTCTTGTTTGATGAAAACTTCAATGTGTGGTATGTGAGAAAAGAATTGAATATATTGCACGTACGTGTACTTGAATCCGGCCAATAATAAACTATATGGCATTTTAAAACGTATTTTTCCTCAGCAAAAGAAAACAAGAAGCAAATCTAGATAATACTTTAATGGTGAATCCTTTTTTGAACGGGAAAATGTTAAATATCTTGTAAGGTTACAGGATAACTATATCGAAAAGGACAAAATACGTGTTTTTTGTGGCAATTCTTTTAAGTTAATTCCTAATGGATAACACATTTTGTAGAATTATTCAATAAGTTCAAAAGTATTATAAAATATATGAGACGGGTTATATGTTAACATAGTAATTATTATTTTTTCTAAAGTTACATTTATTATTACTTAATAGTTCTTAAGTTTTCCAATATATAAAATCATATACACACACTAGATGGATGCTTCGTTATACGGCGGTAAACAGTAATTTTTTTTAATTAGGAGAAAAAGTTATAGTAATACCATACTTAAAATTAAATAGATTAAAATAATTCTTTGTGTGGTGAGATTTTGTTTGAAAGTATAGATGTAATGAAAGGTTATAGCCATTTAAAGATCATAAAGGAACTTTATTTAAAAGTAAATAATTGTAATTAAATAATGAACATGTGTGTAAAAAGTAATTAAATTAATTAAAATTATAAAAGAAATTCCCTTAAAATTTTTAAAATTTATTATAAAGAGACAAGCTCGTCTTTCTTAAATGTGTAATAGTATAGTATGTTTGTGTGTGTATATATATGATGTTCAATGAATATTATATAGAGTGATTTTAACTAAAACGTAGTTATACTAATTCTTTAAAACATGACAAATAAAACATAAACACTTGTATTTATTGCTTTAAATATGATAAACAAGAATTTTTAAATATTCATCTTTCTTTCTCACATTATACATGATTATCTTCTATACACTTTTAAAGTGGTATCTATTTAAAATTGATTTTGTAAAAACATGCACATATATTTACCTTTAAGTTATAAATTTAACATTGTTGAGCATTTGATTTTTCAGCCTATAAACATAATACGTACAGAGGTGGCTTAAGAAGTGGAATGAAACAAACTCTTTACACCCCTCGATCATTTTCTTGTGTCCTCAAAGTGAAAAAAAAATTTATATGTGTTACGTATAGATAAAATTTGTGTTCGAGAATTTGAATTAAAGAAAAGGATTTCAAAATTTATATGAGAAAATAAACCACAAAATCGCATAAGTTTGTTCGAGACTTTATAACATGATGTTAAAAAGGCTCAAATGTATTCATTTCTCTCATTTGAGCCGACTTGAATACATATTACATCATATATATATAATTTTATACATCATCTGATTATTTGTATCCTTACAAACAATAATCAAAAATCAAAACTATTTATGAGACAAAATAAATAACAAATACTAAATAAATCAAACATCATAAAAAAGACTGAAATATATTTGTAAATTTAAATAAATAACAATTAAAATTCCAAAAATGAACCCAATTCGACGATAAAGACAGACCGCAATAACAAATACAAAAACCATAGAAGCCCCGCATCTCTTTCTTCAGCTTTTAGTCGATCACTTCATCTGCAACTATTTTTCACAGGTAATTTCATCTTTAATCATTCATCTTTTACACATCTCAACAATTGGATCTTCCATTGTTGTTCTATTGTCGCATACATGCAGTCACAAGCCTTTATCTTTAGTATCAAAATTTGATCTTGTAACTTTTAACTTTTAACCTCCATTGAAAAACTTTTCAAGCTTTGGTATGTAGGGCATCGTTGATCTTGATCCGTTTCCCTTTCTGGGTTTCACTTTTCTAAGACTCGTGATTACTATTTTTTTATTGTTTGATTCTCTGTTCGTAATTAGCATAATCTTTATAGTTTAATAGGTGCTTTAAATCTTTGTCATGTGATTCTTCTGTTCATCGTTGATTTGGGTATGTTACTTTTTGATTAGTTTCGACTGTTTGTAATTATGAAATGGGGTTACCTTTATTAGTTGTCATTATGTCTTCAAATGGGCATGCTTCGCTTCTCTCTCTGTTACGCTATGCTGGTTACCCGCACATGCTGTATGTTCTTTCTTCATTAATGGCGATTTAACTCTGTAGGGTCTGTTTTAATTTGTATGTGTGTTTTATAGTTCTTTAATGGTCTCATGTGTTTGACATATTTGATTATTTTAAGAGGCAGTATGATATAAAAATCATCACTTTTCACAATACTGAATGTTTAGCTTCTTCATTTCTTCTTGTGTTTTTCAGGGAGATCTTACTGGGTATGTTTGTTTATTATTTCTTTCGATTCATGTGATTGATGAACTTGTATTTATGTGGTTGAATCCCTGCAAAAAGAAAAAAAAAAAAAAAGACACAATTTAATTAGTATGAGTATAATTATCTGATTTTTAAGTTTTTGCTACCTTTTCAGTTGAATTCTACTGATTCATTCGATGCCGCCGACTTATTTTCCTTTGCGGTGGGAGAGCACTGGAGACCAGTGGTGGTACGCCTCTCCGATTGATTGGGCAGCAGCCAATGGCCACTATGATCTGGTGCGTGAGCTTCTGCGCCTAGACAGTAACCACTTGATCAAACTGTCATCCCTTAGGCGCATACGCCGCCTTGAGGTGGTTTGGGATGACGAAGAACAGTTTGATGATGTGGCCAAGAATCGTTCTTTAGTCGCCCAAAAACTCTTACACGAAGGCGATGCGAAAAAGGGGAAAAACTCGCTAATTGGCTCTGGTTATGGAGGGTGGCTTCTGTACACTGCAGCCTCAGCCGGTGACTTCCCGTTCGTTCAAGAGTTGCTACACAAGGACCCGCTTTTGGTTTTTGGTGAAGGCGAGTATGGTGTGACTGATATATTGTACGCTGCTGCGAGGAGTAAGAACACTGAGGTGTTTAGGTTGATTTATGATCTTGCTATGTCTCCCAGGTTTATGTGTGCTAATGGTGGAGAATTTGAAGAAAATATTGGGGAAATTCCGTCTGCTTATAAGCAGGAAATGAAGAATAGAGCGGTTCATGCATTGGCGCGTGGTGGTAATTTGAATATTTTGAAGGAGATGCTTGGTGATTGTTGTGATGATAGGGTTCTGGCTTATAGAGATATTCAGGGGTCAACTATCTTGCATACTGCAGCTGGACGAGGGCAACTCGAGGTGCGTTTTTCCCCCTTTTTATTGAATTTATGGTTAATTTTCTTTTAGTTTTAACTGTTTGATGATTTGTGTTATCTTTTCATAGGTATATTCTTATTCATTATTCACACAATGTACATTATTCACATTTGACCTGTTTTCTTATGATATATGAATGGGTCGATTTGGGTTATGTTTTATTTCTTAAAATGGTTGAAAGTCACTCAGAATGTTTCTTTAATGCATACAACCTTCTAAGGCTTTATATAAGGTAGACCAAAGTTTCATCTTTCACGCGACTTTATACAGTAAAACTTGAAAATCGGGAGGGTTTCAAAATCGAAGACACAAGTAATGAATTTTTTCTCTAAAATGCAGGCGGTCCGGTATCTGGTTTCTACATATGAAATGATAAACTCCAAAGACAAACAAGGCAATACACCTCTACATATAGCAGCTTGCAGAGGCCAAATCTCCGTGGTTGACTTTTTGGTCAAAGCGTCGCTCTCTTCTGTACATTCCAGAAACAATGCAGGAGAGACGTTTTTACACACAGCCATCACCGGTTTCCAAACACCAACGTTCAGAAGGCTCGACCGCCAGATCATTCTCATGAAACAACTAATCTGCTCGAAATCATTCAACATTGAAGAGATCATAAACACTACAAACAATGAAGGAAGAACACCTCTTCATCTAGCCATTCATGGCAACATTGACAGTGATCTGGTGGAACTGATCATGACCGTTCGCTCAATCAACGTTAACAAGCGTGATAATGATGGTATGACCCCACTTGATCTTCTTAAACAGCGGCCCGTTTCATCTTCATCAAAGATCCTCATGAGACAACTCGTTTCAGCTGGCGCGATCTTTAGCAATGAAGATTATTATTCTGCTAGAAAAGTTCTTGCTAATCATTTGAGAAAAGGGAGTGCGGGTGGAAGCCCGGGAACCACTTTTAGTGTTTCGGATTCTGAGATATTCTTGCACTCTGGAGTCGAGAATTCTCCCAGTACACCAACCTCGGCAATGAACGCTGCAGACACACGCAGGAGCCCGAGTCCTAGTTTAGAAAACAAGAGTTCGAACAAGAAGAAACATAAAGGTATAAAGCGATTCCTTCGGTGGCCGAAAATGAGAAAAACAAGAGACTCGGGTTCCGTTCCGACAATGGTCAAGACCGAATTCCCGGGTTCTCTGAGACAGAGGTACTCTAAGCCCATGTCACCTCCAAACAACAAAAGAACACTTGCTGCTAGGAGTAATCTTCCTAGCCCAATAGCTAAGAAGAAACTCGCTTCGGGGTTGGTGAATGGAGTTATGCAAGCGATGCCACATGTGAACAGGCGGTCACGTTCTAGTTCATTCTCGAGATCATCTGTATCTTCACACAATTCACATACAGGTGCTGATATTGCAAGCGGGTCGGGCTCCAACACCATGTTTGATGATGGTGTTGCTGGTTTTTCGACTAAAGAACAAGGTGCTGCGAACAGCAGGAAGTCGGTGAATCAGTACTTCTGTTTTGGTGGGTCCAGGCTGCCGGCGGAACCCCATGGTTGTGATGAAATGCAACCGCATGAGATCTACGATCGTTACGTTCTATCCACTGCTTAAAAAGATTTAGCAGGTGGGTTAATCCATAAGGTTGTTTATTTAGCTTTCAGAATGAACTTGGAACTTTGTTTGAATGCAATGTTTTGTTGCATTTGTATTTTCGTATGTTAACATCATTATGTGATATAATATCCATTCTCTATAATTTAGATGAAAGGTTAGAACTTAGAAGCCCATAATCAGATGCGGGTTCGAAACGAGCAATGACCGTCTGATATGGGTTGACCTAACCACCTCGGTCTAAAGGACATTTAGACTAGTATATGACCAGATTTTTAAGGGCCCGTGCTAATTTTTTTTTTTTTTTTTTTTTTTTTGTATGAATACTAAGAGAGCAAGTCGTTTGAGTTAGGTCAGGCCCAGTATCTTACGACGGATTGTCTAAACTTGGGATCGCGTATGATGAATTGTACCAAAGGCATCAACATTAGAGGTCTTGACAGTGAATTAATTCAGAATGAAATGATTAATCTGAATTATGATTTATTTCTAAAGGGTTGAATGTTTTGGTTTATATCATGTATCATTATAAAAAATGAATTGATGTAATCATATTACTATTTAACAAAATTAGAAAAATAGACAAAAATTGCTTGTACTAGCGATACAACCCGATAAAATTACAGTTTAGTTGAGTTTGTTATCTAACCCCTCTCTTTTAGGAACAATTTTTATAAAGGTTGGTGGTGATATCCAAATACACTGATGCGTCGTTTTTAATTTGCGTGCTAGTATTTAAAACAGATCCATCATAACTTCATATGCTCTTTATGTCCGTTACTACTTACCATATCTTTGTTTTCATGTTTCCTAGATGTCTAAGTTCTTATAAACAAAGCTGAATTATTGTAAGTTTATGCATTTCTTTTTATGTACTTAATCATGTCAATGCCACCGGTACAACAACGGATAACACATACGAAAGTTGGATGACTCGGGCTTAAAAGCGCCGCAACACGCGGGCTTGTAATACAGTTTTACCTATTCCAGTACTTGTAAGTATTTAGCCTATTTGTACGGAGAATCACCTGTAATTGTATTATGGAATATGGATATCTAATATTCTAACCCATTTTACCACCCTAAGCCCTAAATCTTCTTTCGTTTTTATTTCTTCATGGGCTCATACCTAAAGTAAGCGGCTAAGAATGTGAAAAGGTCTAAAAGCCCAACACTCTTCCAAGCTCATAATTTGTATTCATTTGGGCCCAGAATTATTAGGGTCCAGTAAGGACTAAGACTACTGGGTCCGATGGCCGAACCCAAAATATCATCCCCTTCGGTCATAGAGTTACATATGTTATGTTAGAGCCTTAGAGGTGTCCGAATCGAATTCGATTTAATTGAATTGAATAAGTCGAATATTGAAATTTCAAACAGGATTCGAATTCGAGGAAAATAAGTCGACTTTGGATCGAATTGAATCCAAAACTTTCAGACAGGATTCAAGTTCGATTCGTATTCGGAAAAATTTTCGAATTCGAATCAAATTTGAATTTTTTCGATTTGTATTTAGTAAAAAATTAATTAAACAATATTTTCAAAATTTATTTGAAACATCCCATTTCAAATGCTCAAATAAAATAAATAAATATAAGATACAAAGTATTCTAACTTCAAAATAAGTTAAAATGTAGAGTAATTACATTTTTCGTCTTTTAGCTATATAGCAAATTTCAAGTTTCATCCTTAAATTAAGTAAATTACAGTAAACATCCTTTACATTTAAAAAAGCTTGCACGTTTCATCATTTCCTCTAACGGACGTTAATTTTGTTTGTTAAATCAGATCATGTGTCTTGCACATGAGGGTAATTTAATCATTTTAATTCGTATGAATATTAAAACAATAAAATAAAACTAGACTCACTTAATCCACATCATTTTCATCATCTTCACCATCCACCATACACCACCACCACCACCCTCACCCCCATCATCTCCACCACCCCTTTCATCATCATCTACCACAGCCCCCGTCACCACCCCCACTTCATCATCATCTTCTTCATCTACTCATTATCATCATCATCTTCATCACATCATCCACCCTTAAATTATGATTTGAAACTCAAAATCAATTATACACATTCAAAAACCACCACCATGTCAACCTTCAAAAATTCTCCACTACCATCAACACCCCCATCAAACCCCGACCCACAACTATCCGTCCACCGCCACCATCCGCCCATCGCCACCCACCCACCGCCACCATCCACCCAACCCCCACCTCAACTCTTTCTCTCTCTTTATCTATTTCACTATCTTTCTTTCTCTCTCTATATATATGTATCCATATACATACACACAAAAACAACCAACCAAGATCTTCAACTCCATAAATTTTTGCAGATTTTAAGAGAAAGAGAGAGTAGAGAGAGAGATGTGTGAGGTTGGTTAAAGACCTCCCAAAATACATAGACCTTAAAAGGTGGCAGTGGCGGTGGGCGAATGGCGGCGATGGGCAGGTGGTGGCGGTAGCGATGGGCAGATGGTGGTGGTGCTTTTGTGTGAACACAGAGAGAAAGAGAAAGGAGAGAGAGAAAGAGAGGGTAGAGAGAGAAAGATGTGTGGAGTGGGGTGAGTTTTTAATAATTAAGAGTAAAAAGACTAAATTACCTTCATGTGCAAAAAATGTGATTTGACTTAACGACCAAATTTAACGTCCGTTAGAGTAAATGATGAAACATGCAAGCTTTTTTAAACATAAAGGATTTTTACTGTAGTTTTTTAGTTTAAGGACGAAATCTGAAATTTGTTACAAAACTAAAGAACGAAAAATGTAATTTACTTTAAAATGTATCAATGAGGATTTAAAATTTTAGACTGTATATTTTTTTAAAGTTTTAATCCTTAATTTCTCATATACATATCTTAAAATTAATATATGAAATAAATAAGGGGCAGTGTATATTTCTAATTCTATTTGAATATTAAACACCCTAATGTTTTGTGATATGAAATAAACTAGTAAGTATTATTATGTGCGATGTCATGAAAAAAACGTGAACAAAAAGAACTTGTTTACAAAGTTTACTTAAAACAACATTGTATTAAACTAAATATACATAAGACGGTCGTGTATAACCATAATATAAAATCAAGACCTACTCAAATTCAACATTTGTTCCAAATATTATATAATAGATTAAAATATCAAATTTAGTTTCCAAAAACTGTTTTGTTAATAAAAGCATTTGAATATAATAAAATATATCTTAAAATGAAGCTAAAATTTAGTTATATAATAAAAGAGTTAAAACATAAAAAATATTTGATGGAAGGCGTGTTAGTGGCCAATAAATAGTGCATGAAGTGGAAGAACTGGAAAAAGAAAACTAAACTAGAAAATAAAAAAGAAATCAAAGGTTTAAAAAATAACTAACTCAAAAAACTGTCATCTTTCTATATGTTGCCTTTAAGTTCATGAATTCAACTCAATTATTTAACAAAGAGTATTTTGATTTTTTTTGTTATTTATTAAAAATAGTTGAGATAGGAAAATAATTTCTTTTTCTTAATATAAATCGAGTCAAATAAGTTAAAAACCATCTAAAAGTGTACCTTTAGAATACAAATTAGTAAAGTGATAAGTACATTAGATTATACTATTATCTAATATATTTGTATAACCCGTTTATTAGGGAACTTATTATTTATAAAAAGTCTGACACTTTTAACTCGTATAAAATTACCTATTTTTTTACCATCATCCAATCTGTTAAAAACCCTAGTTGCCAGATCCAAAAATTCCCAATTAATCAACACTAACCCTTTCAATAGCATATGCAATGGATGGTCC
This sequence comes from Flaveria robusta, assembly GCA_025506415.1. Lineage (NCBI taxonomy): Eukaryota > Viridiplantae > Streptophyta > Magnoliopsida > Asterales > Asteraceae > Flaveria > Flaveria robusta. Next base: position 15,069,577 of record CM046469.1, on the reverse strand, counting down.
TTTAGTCATATATTCATGTTGACATAGACTCATTTATCGACCCGATCTCGAGTAGATCGTTTGCACCCCTATGCAAAAGTCCTTGACTACGAACTTTCCTTAGAGGAAAGAGAGGGTGGGAAGGTTAGGTTTTCGGCCACGTGGGGTTCTAACCGAAAAAGTCCAACGTGATCGTCCATTGGAGATGCTCTAAACTGGACACAATTTGAGTGTGACGAAATACGGCCCAGTCAATATTGATGGCACCAAATATGGTATACTAACGGCACCAAAAGAAGTCCATTGTGTTGAAATAATTGTGCAACTGCTGGCCTTTTTGACATTAATTGCAACTTGTTGGCTTTGAAAATTTGTTGCACCATTCTGCTAGCTACCTCTAGCGGTTTCGAATTGTTAACTTTTGTTGTAGGGCCAACATCATGGGCTAGAGGCTAGAGGTGGTTGTGGTTCATATGAATCCAATTTATGTAAACATCAACAAACCATCATTCGTTATCGGTTTTTTTAGTCCACGGTTACTCTAGTATTTAAGGGTTTTTAAAGTTTCGGGTTGTGTAGACTATATTCTCTGTTTATTATTCGTTATATCTTATTAGATAACGTGTAGAATATATAAAAGTTATTTGATTAAGTTACAACTTCTGTTAGATAATGGTTGAGACTCCAATATTCTAGTTATAAATCAAACTAGGAGATATTCTTCTGTTCACACCAATATTTGTGTTGTTTTTTCAAAGGATATTAATGATTGAAAGAGTTATGTAAGCTTATATGAAATTGCAAATCATTTTCATTATGAACACTATGTTCTAATTTTCAACAATCACACTACAAAAAGTAAATTTAAATATCACAAGCTACATACATAAAATCTTATTATTCTTTTAAGTGAATTAAGAACACTAGTTTATGGATTCGAACGAGAAAATAAAAGACTCGAACGAGAAAATAAAAGACAAGATGGTTCAACGCTTGGCGTTCCATAGCTTGCAAATCAAATCGACTAGGCGGCTAATTCCTTGTTCGTGATGGGTTGTCCGGTCCATTTTTAAAATCCTAGTTGTAATAATAATAGAAAAAAACTTAAATAGATAACTACAAACTAAATTGTATACATGTAGTGGTTTTGCTTTGTCATAGCCAGATTCAAGAATGTCGACAAATAGAATTTAAAAAGGTAACGCAAGAGAAAACGAAAATAATAATCATATAATAATAGTAGAAGTCAAAGTCGTCTATTAAAAGTCAAAATATCAATACTAATAAGATATGAACATCTGTTTTCTTAATCTACTGTTTATTGTAAAAAATTCAAAAGATTTTGCTTGATTACATTTGGAGTTGTGGAAGTTTGACTATTGATTTAATGATATGTTGCACGCCTCATCCCATTACAAGAATATTTTTAGTCAATGGTCTTGCTATCAGATATTTTATTTTTGTTAAATTATATATTCATATTTTTAATAAACGCTTTCGGTTTTGTTAATAAAACCTCATTGTCTCATCACTATGTTTTAGTAAGATAATATGTTGTTTCAAGGTAGGAGTGTTAAAACGGGTTTGAGTTGGTTGAATTGCTGGTATATCGAACTACATTCATACATGAAAGTTTTACACAAATTCGAAATCGCATCTGACATATGAACACGCTTATGACACACAAACTAATTATGAAAAAAATATGTTATTTTAAAATTTTAAATATTAATACTTTGAAATTTCAAATTTACAACCAAAATATTTATATGTATATAACACAATTGAAAATTTTAACTAATGCTTTTTTTTGAACGGCTATTTGGATCACTGACGGGTCATTTTCACCCGATCATCTTCATTACTCAAGTACGAAACCTTAATCCCGAACTTAATACTATCCTCAGGAGGAAACCCATCATAAGTGAGAAAACATCTAGCTCAACCTTGATTTTTTTTTTTTTTTCAGTTGAGACTTGAACGTAAAACCACCTATTGTATTCAAGTTTTGGTATACCTTACTTTAACTACTTAGCTAAGAATCTTTAATGCTCATTTGTTTTTGAAATTTTTGCATAAAATACTTAAAAATTATACAAGTCACTTTCATTGAAATATTCTATAATAAATGGGTACAATCGTCGACCTGCCCCATTTAGATAAACGTACTTGCAGGTTTGATTTCATTTTCATTTAAAAGAAACCCAAACGGCCAAACCGGTGAACATTTTAATTTCATTTCATTTAAGAAATTCACACCTTGTTACAAGGTATTTAAAATTTTTGGCTTATAGTGTTTATATTATTACAACTAGTAAACCATCCCGCGCTCCGTCGCTGGTATCCCGTCTCACATATGAGTTTGTAACAAACAAAAAAATATTTATCTGCTCTAATAAAAGGATAACTACATATGACACATGTCATCATCATATTCATTCCCATCAAAATTTTTCCGCTTCTCTCTCTTATTAAGTAATTACATTAATTAATAATAATATTATTTAATTATTATAAATTAAAATTAGTTTTTTAATAAATTAAGAAAAATCTTTTTATTAATGTTATATCTAAAGAAACAAATTTTATAAACTAAGAAATTTTTATAAAAACATCAATTTTTTAAATACAAAATATTTTAAAATTGTTGTTTTTCAAAAGTAAATTTTTTATAAACCAAAAATAATTAAAATTGCAGTTATAATAAAAAAATTTATAAAATGATATTTTTTTAAAATGGATTTTTTTAAACAAAATATTTATTTTTTTTTGAAAAAAACAAAAGTATAATAATTTGATGTCATTGTTTTATTACTTATAGTATTTACTTATACGAAATTTCAATTATATTCTATCTTATAATATTGTTTTATATATTATATTTATATTTTATTTTTTTAAACCGTGTAATACACGGGTTTACTAAAACTAGTTAAAATATATAACTATTTCAAACATTTAACCATTTAAATTAAAAAAAAAAAAAGAAACTACAGGCATTCATTACACATACCATCAATTAAAGACATCATTCATTGATATAAAAATACACAAAAAATATATAAAATATATTACCTGCTATTTCTAAACAATACTTTCAAAAAATAATTTTAAATCACCACCAAATAGCCACCGTATTTGACCGATTCCTCCGCCACCTTCTTCCACTTCTCCACCGTCTTCTTTATCTCCTCCGCGCTCTCGCCACCGTCCATCGCCACCTTCACACACATGCAAATCTTCCCCCTCCTCACCACCATCACTCTGAATAAAACAAAGTTTCACAAACCCTAGATATATCCATTTCTGAAAGCTGAAATAAGAGTTAGAGAATTTATCGATGGAGCTTTATAACGCCAGCCAAACCGAACATGAAAGTGTTAAACTTACTAGTCCCATGGCTACCATCAACCAGCCTGTCAGAGAAATCAGAAGGAGAAGAGGAGTCCGCCGTCATTGCCTCTAGTCCTGAGGGAGAAGGTGAATGAAAAAAAAAATCTCCCTAAAGTTTGAGTCTAAGGGAGAAGGTGAATGAAAAAAAAAAATCTCTCTGAAGTTTGAGTTATCTACTTGCATTGACTACTTGTACCATATGCATTAAGACTTTGAAGTTTGCCTTTTAAAGTATATGTAATAAGACTTTGGTTATTTAGACGTATATTTGAGTTATTATGGCGCCTTCTTTTTCTTCTTTTTTCTCTATTTCTCATAACATATAGAGAGATAAATAATAAAGTGTGTCCTAACAAACAATGAGTGTAGCTATAACAATTATTATTACCTAATATGAAAAAACCAGTGTGAGCAATAGTTAGGTTTTAATATTTATGTTTTGGCCACAGTCATTTCAGTTATTTGCAATTTGCTCTTTTGAAACTTCTTTTCAGTATATGTTGAGTAGGGTACAACCATGGGATGCAGCCACCTACCACCGTCTTTATCCTTCTTTCTTTAACCTGCCTACAAACTTCATTACTTCCGAGAGAGAGAGAGAGAGATCGAGAGAGGGATGCGATGTCGACGGGAGGTATCCTCGCCGGCGTTCTCCCTTGGTTAACGAAAGGTTTTCTGTGCTGAGAACCGCCACAGTCGCGCCGGCACCACCGATTGGCTCTTGGATTTCCTCTTGATCGCCACGGAAACCCTCCCCGTAGGTGGGGTTTTGGCCGCCGAGCGGCAGCTGTGGCCACTCTTGCTCGGCGGTGCTTTATTATCTCCGATTGAGGATTATTATTAATGTCAATCCTTTGTAATTTCGATGTATATTTTGCGATGATTGTATTCGAAAAAAAAAGTCTGTTACCGTGGCATGGCAACCTGTTGTGGTTTGCAGCCGTAACTAGATTTCGGTTCTGAGCCAACTGTTTGTCTGTGATGCACACACGGTTAAGACGGAATATCTGAGCCACCGCTAACGGTCTATCCATCACACACGCAACGCGCGTGTATGGATTTAAAGACTAGTTCCTTTAAATAAACTACTTTTGAGTAAAATTATTATGGTAGGGTTATAGTAAAAATAGTATTTAATATAAAAAGCTAAAGAATATTTGTGGGCTTAATACGTGTTCTTTTATTGTTTTAACGAGTAGGGCATTTTGTTTATTATGTTAAATATGTCAGATCATTACATCATATATATTCATTGTACTAAATATCAGTTCATTGTGTCATATATTATACATCATTTGTTATATGTATTCATTGTTGTGTTTTACGTTTTAAATCATTTTGTGTTAATTTTGTCATTGTTTCTATAGATTATATAAACTTGTTATCTATCATTGTGTTTTACAATTAAAACTTCATAATGATATACTTTCACCAATGTATTTATTAAAACTCAGTGTTGAAAATAACACCATGCGTTATTTTTGTCATTGTTCTTTATACATTATATAAATTTCTTATCTGTCATTGTGTTTTATAATTACAAGTACACAGTAATATTATTTCACCAATATATTTTTCAAAACTTATAGTATTCAAGGTAACAAAATAACGATAAAAAAATGCAATGAGACATTGTGTTAATTTGACATTGTTTTTAATATATTAGATTAATTAGTTGTTAATTTATTATTGTGTTTACATATTAGAGATATACAACAATATTATTCCATTCTTATATTTTTTAAAAATTTTATTATTTTAAAAAAACATAATATTATTTTAAAAAAAAAAACAATCACGAAGGTTTCACATGTTTAAACCAAATCATAAACACCCATAGTAGTGGGGGTGGGGATTAGGTTTACGGGCCCACCAATTTAATATATAATTTCATATTTTACTTTTAGTTTTTGTTTAAGGGATATGGGTTGTTTTAGGATAAAGTTAAAAATAAAATTTAGCGATCATTCATTTTAAATGGTTGTGAGATTTACTGTTCATTTGTAAATTTAAGAATTCATTAAGTTTAAGAATTTATTGTTCAACTCTTATAAATTTTTTAATATTTTTAAAAGTGGTTGTGAGTGAATGAGAGAGAAAAGTTAATAAAAAAACTATAAAAATATATTATTTAATTGAAAGTAGAGAGAAGAAGTGATGATTTTTAGTGTAATTATAAGAATAAAAATAAGAAATGGGATGTGAGTGCTCTTACCTACCAGAAGTGTTAAATTTGTGAAAACTATTAACTTACATCTGTAATTTCTGAAAAGTTAAAAAAAAAACAGTAGCACGAGGATTCGTGAAACGCAGAACAATCAACACTACACATATTGGAATTCCTCTAGAACATCAATCTAATATACTATTAATGATTCTTAACTCAAATGGTTAAGATAAAGTATCTCAAGATCTCAACAAAATAGGTGAATGTTTTGAATTTAAGTCCCTACTGTGACAAAAATAAAGGAAGGTTTTAGTTGTGTCAGAGTTCGTCTAACGTGAGTTTTCTACTGATAATGATCTCAGGTTTCGTACTTAAGTAATGGACTAATAGAGATGATCGAGTGGGTCAGTGACCCGTCAGTAATCCAAATAACTGTTTGAAAATAATAATAAAAAATTAAATATAATATACTCTTTCTTTCATAAAAAGTTTTATGTGTTATTACTTTTATTAAATCTCCTTATTCTAATACAATAAAACTATAAAGACACATGATAACATTATATTTATTTTTATCAAATTTTTTCTGCTTCTATCTGCTATTAAATAATTATATTAATTATTAATAATATTATTTTATTTTTAGACTAAAATAGTTTTTAATAAATTAAGAAAGATATATTTTTATTAATGTTATTTCTAAAGAAATATGTTTTAATAAAATAAGAAAATTTTTTAAAATATCAAACTTTTTAAAAAATACAAAATATTTTAAAATTAATGTTTTCAAAAAGTAAAAATTTTATAAAAAAAATAATTAAAACTAAGATTTATAATAAGAAAAAAAATTTAAAATGATATTTTTTTAAAACGTTTATTTTGAAATAAAATTTTTATCTTATATATAATAAGAAAGATTTCAATATATCTTATCTTAAAATATCGATTTGTAATTAATAAACTTTTATTTATTTAATATTTTTTTAAGACATGTAATACGTGTTTACTAAACTACTATTTACACATTTACGTTTTCAAAAAGACCAGAGATTTTTCTATTAACTTTATGATTTATTTTTTAAATAACATCTACCAAAAAATTAAAAAGTCACTTTTACTCGTTCTTAGATATTCTAGTGACCACCTCACATGTTAATAACTATAATTAATATCTTCTATTTGAAGAAAATAGATGAGATTGACATTTTCTGATATTCTTGTGTCATGATACCAATCACCAAGCACGTAACAGCAAAATCCTAGGAGCACATAATGGTATAACTTAGCGTCTTCAACACTTCAAATGCTCTTATTGGAAGATCAAATTTCAAGAGAGCTAGAAACCTTGGAAATATAAATTTAGTAGGTTAATATTAAATATCATAAAAAATGAAAGTAAACTTAGAAAGTGTATGGACCGTTCAAAAGAAATGTTTGAGATCGGTTTAAGAGAGTACAATATATATATATATATATATATATATATATATATTCATTCCTTTTTTAGCACCTCAAAATTATTCATCAACCCTTCTTTTTGTTTTATTTCATCTCTCACCGATAACTCCTATCACCACGACCCCACTGCCGCCGTCAACAACAACCACAGCCAACAGTCCACCGCCACCACCCCCATTAACCACCATCATGACACCCACCACCCCCCACCCCACCACTCACCACCACCACCCATATGTTCTATTTGTTCATTTTTTCTTGTCTACCAAAAGCAAAAAAATAATAGCTAATGTCATTCTCATAAGATAACTAAACAATCTATACCGAAGGACAAAGATGTTATGATCAAAGACCAAAGGGTATGTAATCTAGCGGTGCCAAAATATGTAGAAAAAATATTTCTCTCTAATGATTGAGTTTGAGTCTTATAATAAACAATTACCAAAAAAAAAAAAAAAAAAAAAAAAAAAACACCTAACTCACGACTCTTCTTTGGTTTCTATCTTTAAGGTCAAAATAGGTAATTATTAAATTATTGTCTCTCCTAGCAAACCACACAATATAGGAAAATAACTCGATGTTTTACTTATTCTTTCATTTTATATACTTATCTTAACAACTTTTCTTATTATGAGTCGACGATAATGACTATTTTCACTCTACTGAATGATTTGGGTTGTATTTGTTGGTCCATATTTTCAAGTTAAGATGATTCTGTGTTATGAAACTTCTCTCGTAGACGTGCCGATGTTTATTCTAAACCTTTTTATGCAATCTTCAATGAAAAAAAAGAGTGAATAGTTATGTTATTTGTGCTTACATATCAGTATGGGTGTTTCTACCTTTGTAAAAAGCAGCACAATTGTTATATTATTTTATAAGTGTTTTTTTCTTTCTGAATTGTAGCATGCACGATTTATTCATTTATTTTTAACTGCTAAAACTAAAATCAATTCATATAGATTTGAGGAAGTGATTTGAATATGTGGATCAAACTAGTAAAGTTAGATGTGTCGTTGTAAAGAGTTAGACGCACATACAAAAATACACAAACTAGTAAAGTTAGATGTGTCGTTGTAAAGAGTTAGACGCACGTACAAAAATACACGCATGTACATCAAATTCAATAATACATTAAATCAAATATGTGAGCTTGGATGAACCGTTGTGATAGCTAGACTAGACACGTCGTTTTGTATATGCACATTAAAGCTAATTAGAATAGTGAGTTAAAACTAAGAAGCTACACACACCATTTTAATGGGCAAGATACATGTTATAATGCTACTATAGTAGTGAGTTAATCACTTCATTACAATTTTAGGCATATTCTTGGATTCACAAAAATATATATATATCTTGCATGTTGACCATTTATAAGGTTAGTGACTCGTTATTTAATAGCATGCACATGCAGATAACATATAATTTGTTTGCTGGTGCACGTTAAGTAGGAATCTATTACTGTTGTATTGAGTATTTTGATGCGTATATATTATAACAAATGTTTCAAAGCTCATTACACCAATAAATAAAACTTATAAAAAAAGACACTTCATCAAAAAAAAATTTTTTCAAAACACTCAAAGCCTATTAAAATATTATTTTTGAATAATACAGCAATACTAGTGTTTTGTTAAAATTCAAATAAAGAAGTCCATGCAAGTACTCCATTCTTTCATTTTATCATTTGACTTTCGAAACAATATTAAGTTTCTATTAGTAAAATCTAGCAAAGAAAACAAGTCTCACTTTTTTATTTTAGAGAAGTAGAAAAGCTAGATGTTTTGGCACTTTCTATATAAAAACTCTTCTTATAATTACGTCAAAATATACACTCTCTTAAAATGAACAATAAACAATTGCATGTGCGTGAAGAAAAACTATTCTTTTTATTTTTTAACAACACCACCTAGAATTTCAGAATTTGTACACCAATTCATCACATCCCCATCATATGATACTAAATCATATAATCATTTAACTAGAAAGTATCCCACATATAATTAGGATCTCCACTTAATTAATACGTTTAAAAAGAGCCCGTTTTTATCTCGTATATTTTCTGAAATCCCTTAAATATACACCGTATAAACTAATCCAGATGACAACAAAAAAGAGTAGAAGATTCACATGGGGTAGAGCTGTGGAATAAATAAGAATCTACCGAGTAGATTAAGGGGGAAGGTTTTTCTAATTTAATTTGATTTGTGGGTCGGTAAGTAATCACATGGTTTACATTCGTTGAATATAGCATACCATTACGAGGAGAATAACACATAATTAAGTTTTACAAGGGAGATGTGTTTGTATCAATTTATGTAACGCATACCATAAGATATACATATCACGTTTCATATTTTATTATTGTCGTATCATTTTTCACATTACATCCACTCCATACTAAAACAATTATATGTAAGAATTAACGTTTTTATTAAAACTGATTTAAAAACATTACATAATATAATTAAGAAAACCCATTTACATAATAATAATTATTAAAAATACTAGTGTTGATTGATGGGACCAAATGTGCCTATACTTTTAAGATGAGATATATAATAAAGAAAGTGGCAAAAATAATAATTAACTTTGATAAATGTTTTAATTAAATCACTTATACATATGTTACCCAATTTAGATCACGGAACAATCAAATCATGTTATTATTGAATTTTTTGTGTCAAGAAAAAAAATGGAGTAGAAGACATGGTTGTGGAGTTTCCAATATATATAATTTTATTTAAACAAATTATAAACATGTTAGTTATATTAAAAAACTAATTTTCGCGTCACCACTTCACATCAATATAGAAAAAATCTTTTTAATTGAAATAAAAGAAAAACATGCTAAAAAACATGTTAAAACTTATATTTAAATAAAATATAAAATATACAGACGTTAAAATAGGTGAGTGAATTTTATTTTTTTCTCACTTTTCACAATTTTAACTAAAAGTGGCTTTAAAACCACTACACTAGTTTTAAAATATGCTTTAATAAATTCATTTTTGCCTAGGTGGCATTTTAACTAATAAACCACTACACATAGTCATTCACACCTTATTTTTAATTTTTATCCTTATAATTACACAAATAATCATTATTTTTTTCTTTCTCATTTTCAATTAAATAATAATACATTTTTTATATATTTTATCATTAAATTTTTTTCCTGCACTCACAACCACTTTTCAAAAATATTTAAAAATTTATAGGGGCTGAACGATATATTACCAATATACATACAAACATTCGTATTTTCTTTCTCTTCCACTCACAACCATTACATATAATATAGTAAATACACTCAAAAAATAAAAGGAAGGGGATGTGAATGCTCTAACATATTATGGGTGAACTTCTAAGCTAGTGGTGACAAAAATGAATAATATTAAAATCAAAATAAGTTAATTATATAACGAGTTAAAATTAGTCATTTTTGTAAAACTTGATACGAGAAGAAACATGCCAATATCATCTAGTACTACTAGATATCGCCACCACCTACTAGTCGTTGCTAACACCATCACAGTCATGGCCACTGCTAGCACCGTTGTCACTTCCCCGCTATCACCACAATCACATCCACCTGTTGTCACTAACGATGTTAAAAGTATAGTGAATAAACCCATGTTGATATTTTCTTTTCTAAAATGACCCATTCAATCCAAGTTTATTTTATATCCCATTTTAACCTTTACAAAAATTTATAATTTTTTCAAAACAAACCATCTTAACTCGCCTCTACTTTAGCTAAGGCCCTTTTTGACTTGATCTTAGCCTGACCTAAACTCCAAGTTTATTTTCGTCATATCCCATTTTAACCTTGACGAAAATTATAATTTTTCCAAAATAACCCATCTTAACTCGCCTCTACTTTGGCTAAGGCCTGTTTTGACTTGATTTTAGCCTGACCTAAACTCATTTGATATGTTACTTATTTAGGTTGTTAAAATAAAATAACATTACTAAACATAAAAAATCAATGCACCCATCTTTTTTAAGATAAACGGACATAGTTGGCTAGAGAGAAGCGTAACATTTAAATTTAAAATATAGTATAAAAACAAACTTGTGTAAGACGTGAATCTCACTTAAGGTTCTATCTCTTCTATCAAGACTCGCATGATTATTAAGCAACAGGAAGAGGAAGATATACTATGTTACAAAAGATCGGGGATAGTGCATTATCTAAACTAGTTTATTGGTAGTTATTTGTGGAAGAGTTGAGCATATTGCAAACACATCATATCTTCGAGCCAAGGGGTTCAAAGTGTTTTTTCTTTTTTTATTTTATTTTGGTCTTTTAGCCCTTAATTCAAATCTTCACCATTTCCAACTACACCCTTTACTCTTTTTTTACTTATTCGCCAATAGCTCAGTGCAAAGAGATCTTCAAAACAACAAATAAAACAAAATATAAAAAACTAAACAAATTTGTAGATTGATTTAAATATTTAATACCCATTTGTGACATTGCTTATTTTTATGTATGATTAACCTTGGTCCAATATACAATCTTTTTTAATTCTTCCAACACAATGAAATATTTTTCTAAATTCCCAAAATATCGTGACGTGCTTATTGCTGCATACTTGTCGCTATAGAATTTATTTAAAACCGAATCTTCATAAAACACGATAAAAACCAACTAGTTATACATTAAATGTACTTTGAAATATCAAGTGAATATATTCAACACCTAACCAAAATATATAATATTAGGTTAGATACGCAAGTTGAAATAAAGTTATAAAATAGATTATATATATATGTGTGTGTGTGTGCGTGTGTATGTATAATCTAATAGGGTAGGATTTATTTGAGAACTAGTTTTAGTTTGAGAACTTCATATTTTTAATTTTAAACGTCCATAACTTTTTCATGCATTATTATTTTTTTTTAAATTGCATCATTAAATCATAAATTTTTTTGTCTTTACTTTGAGTGTAATATTATCATATCAAAAATAAAAAATTATACATCAATACTACATATATGTAGTATTGTAATACAACATACATATAGTATGATGTATTATATATATGTAGTTTGATATATTACATATATGCAGCATATATGCAATATAAGAATATTATATTTAAATTAAATGTAAAATAATTATTGATTTTATGGTATAATTTTTTATAAATAATATGTGAAAAAATTATAGGCGTTTAAAGAAAAAATTAAACGAGTTCTCGAGTTCTCAAGTTCACATGATCCTCTCCCTAATCTTATATATATTATAGACTAGGTTAGTATCCCGTGCATTACACGGATTGAATAAATAAATATTAAATATTTAGTAACGAAAATTTATTAATTATAAAATAATATTTTGATAAATACTTATGATTGAAATTACTTGTGAGTAATAATTATAATTAATTAATTTTTTTTTGTAATTTAAAAAAAATTCAAGAATTTTGTTCCAAAACAAACCTTTTTAAAAAGTGTCATTTCTAAAAAAAACTCATTATAACTCTGAATTTTAATTATTTTGATTTATAATACTTTTATTATTTAAAAACGGCGATTTTAAACTATTTTATGTTTTTTTAAAAAGTTTGATGTTTTAGTAAAATTTCTTATCTTAACAAAGTTGTTTATTTAGAACTTAAATTTATAAAAAAAAAAAAACTCTTTCTTAATTTATTAAAAAAACTATATTTAATATAAAAAAGAAATAAATAATATAATTTGTAATTAATGTACTTATTTAATAAGAGAAAGAAGCGGAAAAATTAAAAATAGAAGCTCTGAAATTGTGCCAAGTATCCATTTAAAACATTCTTTTATTATAATAGATAGATTATAGATAATATATCAAATTAAATTATTATATATATAATAAACATACTTAACTTATTAACAATATATAGTATAGAAAGAAAAAAGATATTATTCATATATATATCCATAAAACTTTTTATACATCTTTTTAAAGTATTTTAGTTTTAACAATAGTTAGCTACAAATTAAATTGTATTTCAATAAAATTTAAGTCTCATTATAGTATTTTTAATGAAAAGTTTATTTATTTTTGAAGAAATTAATATGATTATTATGGTATTAAATGAATATTTATTAAAAAACTTTTAAAATCAAGATTTTTACCAAAATTTATAAATTTATTGTGATGAGTACATATGAACAATATAAAATATTAAGTAAAAGTTGTTACATTTAATAATCAAATATAATTTTAAGTTGTATTGAAATAAAGTAAAGGAAATGTAAGAGTGAAATCATCAAATTTCAGCTCCAAAGAGCACTCATATATTGATACTCATAACTATCCTCATCCTTAAATTTGATTTACATCAACCATGATTATCAAAGATGGGCGTATAATGACAATGTTAAAATTTAGGGTCGGGCCAAAAGAGATATTGGGCGACCGTCTAGGACCTGATTTCTCTAAAAACATTTTATTAAAAAAAAAGATATATAATTTGTTAATCACTTAAACTTATTAGGTCTTAACAAACTCATTAACATTTTGATTATTTAGACCTATTAAACATTAGAGCTCATTAATATTTTAAATATTTTAGACTATTACCCATTAGTAAAATTTAAACCCATTTTAATTGGTTGGTCCATTCGTGTTTTTAAACCCAAATAATATATACAGATGCGATTTGGGGAGCAATGAAAGTAAAAGAACAAAACACAGGGACGGCCTAAGTTATAAGAACCTATTTTTTTCTATTCATCCAAGGCCTAAAATTTTTCGAGGATTCTCGGGAATGGTCTTATTAACATTGAGTATGATCAGGTTGACAATGATCTACCCAAATTGTATCACAATCACTAAGTTTATGGACTACTAGTGTTATCACCTGTTAAAGATAGCTCGTCACATCATAAGCTTCAAGATTTAAATAATTTTGAACCATCTTAATCCCACCGTTTGGCCTTATTTGTTTATTTATTTCATTTTAAGAATACTTATTTGCCACCCAACCCGTCGTTTGGTCACTATTTGTTTATTCATTAACTAGCTTTAGTAACCTGTATATTACACTAGTTAAATAAATAAAATATTAAATAAAATAAAATTTTACTAATTATAAAACGATATTCTAAGATAAGATATAACTGAAATTACGTATTAGTAAGGATATAAGTAATAAAACAATGATATTACTTTTTAAAATTTTTTGTTTAAAATAACTAAACATTTTGATTTTTGTTTCAGAACAAACATTTTAAAATGTATTATTATAACTCCCAACTTTAATTATTTTTAATTTATAAATATTTTACTTTTTCGAAAACACCAATTTTAAATTTTTTTGATGTTTTAAAAAAGTTCTTATTTTATAAAAATTTATTTTTTAGAAATAATATTAATAAAAAGAAAATTTTTTAATTATTAAAAAGTATTTCTAGATTATAAAGAAATTAAATAACATTATCGATAATTATAATAACTACTAAATAAAAGAAAATTTTTTGATTCTGACACGTGTCCCTTTCATTTACCTTTTTATTAGAGTAAAAATCATTTAAATAATTTTTAATACAAATTAGTGATCTTGAAAAATAAAAATGATTTCAAATCGTTAAATTGGTCGATCCAGTTTACCCACCCAGCCCTGCCAGTTTGATTGTTTGTTTTAGAAAACTGTAGAAACTGTTCGACTCAACTTTCAAAACAGACAAAAAGACCAAAAAACTATATATTAAGCTAAAAAGAAACTGACATATGTAATTTTCATATGAAGGGTTGTATTAATATGTAAAAGAAAATAACCTCTGATTCTTCAGATGGTATTTTTATTAATTGGTTTTAATTCTTTAAATTGTATTTTATTAGATATCTTGCATGCCTTAATATCACGCATTAAGGAGGCTTTAATAAACATAAATCACCATCATAAATGTTAGTTAATGTTAATAAGAATTTTTGACGATATAAACTCTGGTGATTAAATCAAAAGATGACAACTATCATGATCGTAATATTGTTTTTTTAATTAAATATAAAAGTGAACTATAATATAATATTTGTGAGTTTGATGACTGTGATTGGATTCTTCGACTTAAAAGAGTTGACCCGATTGCAAAGCACATGTATGATCTTAAGTCTTAACGGCTTTCATGGAAACAGCAACCACATTTGACTTTCAAGTGTGAACAATGGCTGCACATCTTCTTCTATAAGTATACATCTAGGTGCTAACCCGAATATCAAATCGCGATCCTTTGATCAGTCACAATCGTCTGTTTGCTGATCGTTGATTTATTGGATCTTTGTGTCGATATGGTTAGCGATAGTACCATGGACACACAAAATCAAAGATACAACGACAAGGTATGTCCTCCTCCTCGGTAACCATCATATTTTCGTATACGTTTACTGTTATATTTACCATATCAATAGGTGGTTATGATCATAAGTTAACATGAATAACATGGTTGTCTTTTTTCTTGATGTCTTCATGTGTTTGAGTTATCACACGTGACATACATATAGATGTGTGTACATATATATCTATTTGTATGTTTGTGTCTCACCTCAAATCTTATGGCTATTTTGGTTTTATATGGATTTGTTACCTTTGGCAATACACGTGAGTGTAAACAAGCAAAACTGCTCGTAAGCCGGTTGGGACTGGTTTGTTAAAAGATCAAATCGAGCCAAGCTCAGACTTTTTTAAATCAAACAAGCAGATCTCAAGGTCGTACGCACCCAACAGCGTGTGTTTTTTTGTAAATATTAGAAGAGTTAAAATATATAAGAAAGGCATACCACAAAAATATATCACACAATAACACATATCTAGTTATTTTTCTGGGAAATCTTTGAGAGAATGAAAACTTGGTGTCGTTTACGTTTGATTTTTACGTTTTTTTTTTTTTTTTTTTTTTTAAGAGTAAAATGCTATTTTCATCCTTGAGTTTTTGTTAAATTTACCATTTCAATCCAAAAACTAATTTTTTGCCATTTCAGTCACTGTACTTTACCAAATGTTGCCATTTTCATCCACTCCACTAACACCGTTAAAACTTCGTTAAAACTCCGTTAAATATGAAGGTATTTTAGTCTTTTTGAACACCCTAATTATCCTATTAAAACACATTTAATCAATTAATATTCAATTAAAGCTAAAAAAACACATGAAACGACTAATGAGACCAGACGCTTCGATTCAAAAGCTTCGATTAACTCTAACCCATGTTGTTCGATTGAGGTCTACTGTGAGATTTCAATTAATCTTCACGTTTTATTCGAACGTGTACCGTTATTTGATTGAGGTCTATTGTGGGATTGAGGTTTGTTGTTGACATGCTTTATTTGATTAAGGTCTTTGATTGAAATCTCACAGCAGATCTTAATCGAACATCATGTGTTAGAATTAATCGAAGCAACTGTCTCACAAGTCATTTCATGTGTTTTTTAATTTTAATTGAATATTAATTGATTAATTTATTTTAATAGGGCAATTTGGGTTTTTAAAAAGACTAAATTACCCTCATATTTAACGGAGTTTTAACGAAGTTTTAACGGTGTTAGTGCCGTGGATAAAAATGGCAACATTTAGTAAACTATAGTGACTGAAATGGCAAAAAAATAGTTTTTGGATTGAAATGACAAATTTAACAAAACGTCAAGGACGAAAATAACATTTTACTCTTTTTTAAATTATATCTCAGAGTAACTGTTAGTAAGATGAATTTTTGTAAACCAAAACCAAACTGATCAAAGTGTAAAAATCAAATTAAATAAAACCGTTGTTACGGTTTGATTTCATGATTAGGTTAGTTTTGGTAGGGGTTAGGTTGATCCGATAGAGGCTGTAACATGGTAACATACTAATCGACATGTATTGACTTTTAAATAATAAAGTTTACTTGAAGTAAAGAGAGGATAACTTTACACAAAGAACTTCTAGGACTATTAAACATCCTAACATATTATTGGTTCAGTCTGTTTTTAAAAAGCAATGATTTTGAATTCTAACGGTAATATAAGCAGGTCGACAACAGAACCGATAAGGAGAAAGCCATCGACGCCTGGCTCCCGATTACCTCATCCAGAAACGCGAAATGGTGGTACTCCGCCTTCCACAATGTTACCGCCATGGTCGGGGCTGGAGTTCTCAGTCTCCCGTACGCAATGTCGGAACTTGGATGGTTGGTGTCCCTCTTTCTATCACCACCTTTTCATAATAATGTGTAAAACTCTAATACGCGATACGCGTCAATCTGTACAAAATTTCAGGGGTCCCGGTGTTGCAGTTTTAGTAATATCATGGATTGTAACTCTATACACATTATGGCAAATGGTTGAGATGCACGAAATTGTACCTGGGAAACGGTTTGACAGATACCACGAGCTCGGACAGCATGCTTTTGGCGAAAAACTCGGTCTTTACATTGTGGTTCCGCAACAGTTGATTGTTGAAGTCGGTGTGAACATTGTTTATATGGTGACTGGAGGCAAATCATTGCAGAAATTCCATGAAGTAGTTTGCAACGAAAACTGCAAAGATATCAAACTTACATATTTCATTATGATATTTGCCTCTGTGCATTTTGTTCTGTCACATCTCCCGAACTTCAACTCTATCTCCGGAGTCTCGTTGGCTGCAGCCGTCATGTCTCTCAGGTACTCCCAAACACCCGTTTATCGAATGAGGTCACGTCAAATAATCATTATCTTGTTATAACAACTTTGTTGATGGGATAAAATCCGGGTCGGGCCTTGTTGTTGGGTTGGACTGTGTCTGCATCCCGAGTCCAGATTTCAGCTGCAACATACAAAGAACTCGTTAAAGGTGACCCAAGGCCAAAAACACCATCCGACGGTCAAGTCAGTCAACTGTATCAGTATAAAAATATCGAATATGTATCGTGTTTGGAGTTGTAGGCATGTAAATAAGTACTTCAACGCATACCATATTATACTTGATAATCTAATTATGCTTATTCAAAATCACAGTCCTTTTTAAAATGCTTATGAAAACACTATCTAACGCTATTCTCATAATGCAGTTACTCTACTATTGCATGGTCAGCCTCGCTAAAAAAGGGCGTGCAACCAAACGTACAATACGGATACAAGCCCAAGAGTGCAGCAGGCACCGTGTTCAACTTCTTTAGTGCACTGGGTGATGTGGCGTTTGCATACGCGGGTCACAACGTGGTGTTGGAAATCCAAGCCACAATACCATCAACCCCTGAAAAGCCGTCAAAGGGTCCTATGTGGAAAGGAGTGATCGTTGCCTATATAGTCGTTGCCTTATGTTATTTCCCAGTTGCTATTATTGGATATTGGATATTTGGAAATGAGGTTTCAGATAACATTCTTATTACTTTGAATAAGCCCACATGGCTAATTGCCATGGCTAATTTGTTTGTCGTGATTCACGTTATCGGTAGTTACCAGGTGAGAAATTATTAACTCTAGCAGTGAAGCTTTATATAGTTATTATTAATATTAATATTAACTAAAATGTTATTTTATTGCATTGTAGATCTATGCAATGCCAGTCTTTGATATGATTGAAACAGTGTTGGTAAAGAAGTTGAAGTTTACCCCTAGTTTCATGCTTCGGTTTATCACGAGGAATTTATATGTTGGTAAGCAAACTATATATTATTACACAATTAGTTGATGATTTGTGTAGAGGTAGCAAAATGAACGTGTTGGATAACGGGTCAAAACAAGTCTGCCTTGAAATGGGTCATTTTTTCAGTTGAATCATCGCCCCACAAAATCTTTTCTGTCCATTTAAAAAGAACTATAAATAACTAATGCATTAATTACAAAATGTAAATCTTAACATAAAATGATTTAGGAGATTCTATGCATAAAAAACAAACTTTATGTCACTTACAAATCGTTTGACCCATTCAGATTTGACCCTTGAGAAATAGAAACACAGTCCTAATCCACCCATTCACTATTAAAAGGGTCAAGACCGCTAAGCAACCTATTAATTTCTTCGTTTGGTTGCAGCATTAACAATGTTCATAGGCATTTGCTTCCCTTTCTTCAGTGGACTACTTGGATTTTTTGGAGGTTTTGCATTCGCCCCGACAACATACTTCGTAAGCAACTTCATTCTATCATAATTGTTCTTTATATAAACACCCGAATTATGGTTTTAACAGTGTCTTTTATTGTTCAGTTGCCTTGCATAATGTGGCTGTCTATCTGTAAGCCTAAAAAGTGGAGCTTGTCTTGGATTACTAATTGGGTACATATTTTTTATCATTCTAACATCCAAAAGAAACAGTTTTTGGTATGTTTGGATCAGTTTCTAATATCACTTCATGAATTTCAGATCTGTATTATACTTGGAGTTGCTTTGATGGTGGTTTCACCTATTGGGGGGCTAAGATCAATCATTGTTCAAGCCAAAACCTATGAGTTCTTCTCATAAGCATCAAATTACGGGTTCGTGAGTAAGATTTAGCCTGAATATAGGTGTAAAAAGCTCATGATGATGCTAAAAGCTATTCGGGAATCGTTATGGTAGAGAAGACTAAAGAGTGTTCATAAGGAAGTAAAGTGCTGCCAAAGAAATTATCAGCGGGCGTTTCAGCCATTTAATCTATATTTTTTTCATACTTGTATTTGTAGATATGAATTCTACCCCAAAGTTTATATTTGCTACTTATATACTATAAAACTAGCGTCTTTTGCAGCCTTGTTTTAATCTGTTTCTAATTAGTGAATAAATAAAGCGTATATTCTATCTTCATTGATCAGTTTTTTAGCATGGAAGGAATGTTTTTAATCTTAGTTATTGTTTTTGTCTAAATATTCTGAACATAGTTATTATATACATCTGAAAGTTCTACGTATGTTGCCGTTTGTCTTCATAATAGACACCAACAACCTATTTTTGTCCAATTTCCGTATCAGGCAATTTAGGCGGCGTTTGGCTTGCGGTTAGGAATAACTACGGTTATAGGTTTAATAACATGAGGATCGATTTGTGTTTCTAAGGGTATGTGTAATTCCCAACTTTTTCGGTAATAACCACATTATCAGTAAACCAAATATACCCTCAACTTTTCTTTTGGGAAATAGCAACATACTTCTGATTTCTTCTGCTTAGGGTGATTAACTACCGTATATCATAACCTACTTCAGTTTTTCTATGGAAATCTGTCTACTACTTATTTTTTTAAAGTGCAAAAAAAAATTAGCTCCTGTTTTTTCCATATAAAACGGAGGTCCATGGTCCTTTCGCCTTCTTTACCACTTTTTCAACCTTCAAGGGGTGGTGGAGTGGTAAGTGCCTGATTCTTATCCGTCTAGCAGAGATCTAAGGCTTGATAACAGCTTCTACTGATTACCAGCCCTTGAAGGCCACTTGTCCAACATACGTTGTAGCAAGTATCGTTGTATTGTTGGCGGCGCCTGTACGTTTCCCCTAGTGGGTTCTCGTGGATGCCTAATAAAATAAAAAGAATTGGCTGGATATATTGCTATGCATAAGAAACATCTGCAACTGAATTTACTTCAGCTATACCAATGCTACCGAATGAAGTCTTCTGTAGTATGTGACAAGAAGATTTGCTTCGTATGAATCTAATACCAAGTCAAATGACCCTAAAATATATCAACATATTCATCCTTCCCTTTCATGTCCAGAAAACAAGATGTGACATTTGGCGCTTACAAAAAAGACAGCAAATGTAGTTTCCAAAGACATGTATGATTAAGATCCCTAAAGACTTTTTAAGAGTACCATGCCAAATAAAGAATAAAAGCCGGCAAAATTGTCTTACATGTACAGATTTTTTCAAGCAACCTAGTACTTAAATAACCGTATCCACCCCTCCTGATTTCTGTTTCACCTTCCCGGGATCATCTACATTGCAAAGATCATGGGAACTCAATATACAGACGATATGAAGTCAAGCTTTGACCTAAAAAGTCAAACCGAGGATACACCCAACGCTGTAAGGCTCTTATGAGGCTATCTTCCATCTTGCTTTTAGTATCTTATTCTATGTTAATCTAAATTAGATTGTTATGAACAAAAAGCACGATTTAGATAAATCAGATCCACGTAATTGTCCAAAAAAATGTATAGCTCATGTATTTATATTTATAATTAGATACAGAATACGTCTAGTTTTTGGATAACAGAAAATTAAAGATGTCATATAAGCATAATAATATGTACCTTTATCATCTCCATAATCATGTGATAACAGGATGTAAGGACAGCAGAGCAAAAAGCAATAGACGATTGGCTTCCAATTACTTCATCAAGAAATGCAAAATGGTATTATTCCGCTTTCCACAATGTAACCGCCATGGTTGGAGCTGGAGTTTTAAGTCTTCCATATGCCATGTCAAATCTTGGATGGTAATACTTCTACAATAATACGTAAAACCCAAATAATATCTTTTATCGAAAATAAAGAAATACTGACGAATACAAAATCAGTCAGTGTCTTAGTACAAATTATATAGTAAAGCATAGAAGATTTTCGATCAGGGTATGTATAATCATAATGAAGATGATCAATGGATGCAGTAAAACAACTTCTTCTTTTTGCTTATTACAATTTACGCTACAAAATAATATAAAATATACTTCTTTATACGATACTAACGGGCAACATTGATGTTGTAAACAGGGGACCTGGTGTCGTAGTACTTATTCTGTCATGGATAATAACTTTGTACACGCTATGGCAGATGGTACAAATGCATGAAATGGTACCTGGAAAGCGGTTTGACAGGTACCATGAATTGGGGCAAGAAGCATTTGGTGAAAAACTCGGTTTATATATTGTGGTTCCTCAACAATTGATCGTTGACGTGGGTGTGGACATAGTTTATATGGTCACAGGAGGGAAGTCATTACAAAAAGTCCATGACACCGTTTGTAAAGATTGTACAAAGATCAAAACGACATATTTCATTATGATCTTTGCTTCTGTTCATTTCGTACTGTCTCACCTTCCAAACTTCAACTCCATATCTGGTGTTTCATTGGCTGCTGCAGTGATGTCTTTGAGGTGAGCTTTACATCCCTCTCCTTGTGATTAATGATTATAAAGCCAATAGTAATATATAAGAAACATAGGAAAGGAAAGAAGTGATTATATTAGAGCAGATTATTCGATTATTGCAATTTTTAGTAACAATAATTAGTTTTTTATTTGTTAAATAAACAGATTCTGCTTCCTATTAATCCTTTAGGGGCTAAATAATTAGTGTTCTAAAATTATATCCCAGCTGCAACAGAACTGATTATGTGATAGTAAAAAATTACCTATTTTCTCTTCTTCTAACCTACTCTATAGGAGTTTCAGAAGTGCTTGGGATTGCATATTAAATTGCTAATCTGCTTATTCTTTTTAAAATAATCAATTTGGAATAAGCAACTTCAAGACTTGTTTAAAACAGCTTATTTCACTCGTAAATAACCAAATAAGTAGTTCCGGTAATCAAAAGTCCAAAGACCCTCAAATCAGCTTATCGTTGTGTTAAAATGCAATAAGAAGATAGATAGCTTTAATAAGCAACCTTAAACACCTCCTTACTCCCAACTCATAAGATGCATACTTTTTTCATAGAAATGTCATTTTAGTTCATTTTATCTATTAATTCTTAACATAATCAATAATAACCAAGGCTTAAATTTTTGATTGTTACAACTTCAAACAGCAGAATCACATCCAAATGCCATGTCTACACCCTGTTTTATAACTGCTGATTTTGGTTATCTAATTCTGATTGTACAATATCAGATAATCACTTTCAAAACTCATATCTAAACATCCCTTCTGTATAAACCTAGGGTCATCAAAAAATTATCCAACTAATTAAAGTGATTATGTTAAACAGTTACTCCACAATCGCTTGGACGGCTTCTATTAGCAAGGGGATGCAAGAAAATGTGCAATATGGATACAGAGGAAATAAACCCTCGGAAACAACGTTCAATTTTTTCAATGCTTTGGGTGACGTGGCATTTGCATACGCGGGCCATAACGTTGTGCTAGAGATCCAGGCAACAATCCCTTCAACGCCCGAGAAGCCCTCCAAGGGACCCATGTGGAGGGGGGTGATTTTGGCTTATATTGTAGTTGCTTTGTGCTATTTTCCTGTTGCTTTAATTGGATACTATATGTTTGGAAATGAAGTGGCAGATAATATTCTTATTTCATTAGAGAAGCCTAAATGGCTCATTGCAACTGCTAACATGTTTGTTGTCATTCATGTCATTGGCAGCTACCAGGTATTAACCAATAGAACTCTAGCCTTTATAATTTATATAAATTTAATAGTTATTTGCTAGCAATCTACATGGCTTAATTTGGCCAATTTAGTGAACTTGGTAGGACTGGTCAAACCAACCAAAACCAGTTTGCTGGTTTTGGTTGAATGTTTCAAGTTTTCACATAGAAAACAGATCTAACCTTTCATTTTGAAGTATACCAATACTAAAAGATAAAATGTGAAACTTTAGAAACAAGCAAAGTGGAACTAACCTGTTACACTATGCACTGATTTTTTACCTTTTACAGATCTATGCAATGCCAGTTTTTGACATGATGGAGACCTTGTTGGTGAAGAAATTGAACTTCAAACCAAGCAGGATCCTGCGTTTTATCACTCGTACTGTTTATGTAGGTTAGTAACAGCCTCAATCATTTATAGGACTATACGGAAACACATTTTTGGACTTATATCTTTTAATAAAAAACATTAACATTTTGTTTTTCTTAATCTGTGCTCAGCATTCACAATGTTTGTTGCAATAACCTTCCCTTTCTTTGGAGGACTCCTTGGATTCTTTGGAGGCTTCGCATTTGCCCCGACTACTTATTTTGTAAGAATGTCTTTGACATCATACACTTTTACTGAACATAACTTATAGGCGCTTAACATTTTTGGGATCTCTTAGAAGCTTAATAATATCTTGTTTTGTTAATCTTTTTGTTCTCATTAGCTTCCGTGCATAATGTGGCTTGCCATCTACAAGCCAAAGAAGTTCAGCTTGTCATGGTGTGCTAATTGGGTAGGTTTAAGTCCATAATGTCCATTTGTCTTCTATAATTTTATAGGAATGAAACTAAAACCGATCTTGTGAATTTCAGATTTGCATCGTTCTCGGTCTATGTTTAATGATTCTATCTCCAATTGGAGGGATGGTAAATATCATAAATCAAGCCAAGACTTATGACTTCTACAGTTGATCATCTTTCGAGATTCAAGAAAGTAAACATATCAATAACAGCATAAGTAACCCATGATGGAGTTTGGCTGCTATCATTCTGTGAAGATAAATACTATCCCTGTTTCATTGTATAATACAGTTAGTACCCTATTTCTTTGTGTGGTTTCTCTTCTTATTTGATTGTTTATTGTTATATCTTCTTGTATTTGCCTGGGTGCAAAAGTACACTTATAGCAATTTGGTACAATTAAGTATTCATCAGATCAAGAAAGCAAATTCGATGAAACAAGTAATTCATACAGCATGATACAAATAACCATGAGTAACTGCCACAGTTTTATTTCAGTAACATATAACAATTTATACATGACTATCTTTGATATATCCACAGCAAACATTCCAAAGTCACACTTAATTTTCACTCCATTTTCTACCTAGCTTTCTTCTCCTTCTCAACCTTAAACATTCTTTCTCTAAACAACGCGATCCAGTTATTCGAAATCCAAAGAATACTAACCGAAATCGCCATAACAACAACACACATCCAAGAAACCCAAAGCCACTTAGGAACAACATGATCAGCAGCACCACTTGAATAAAAAGCAATCATTTTGTACACAAACAAAGGTGCAGCAAACCCTCTAACAACAGAATACAAAGCATAAAATGGAAGAGACAATAGATCAAACACCTGGGCTGCAACTTTTGAATCCCCTCTTCTCGCATTCGCCAGCGTCCACAAGTTCTGCAAGAAGCTCGTAATCTCCGCCAACACAAGCAAAATCAACACCGCATACGCCCCGTGAAACGCAAGATATCTACAGGTGAGGAAAACGAAAAGGGTCGCTAGATGGTGACTTATGAAGAGGATATCATTAGGGTAAAAGGTGAGATAGTGACAGAGGTCCATCAAGAAGTATGCAATGCTGTATTCAAGAACGGAGTTTTGAAATCGAGTGTTGATTGAGGCGAACCCATGTGTGGGGTCGGAGAAGA
Source organism: Flaveria robusta (assembly GCA_025506415.1). Lineage (NCBI taxonomy): Eukaryota > Viridiplantae > Streptophyta > Magnoliopsida > Asterales > Asteraceae > Flaveria > Flaveria robusta. The sequence goes on along the minus strand of CM046469.1, from coordinate 15,044,404 downwards.
TGGCGACGCCGGCGAGAACCACAGCCGGAGTGCCGTGGGCGAGTGAGATTAAGCAGCTGGAGGCTTCGGGTCGGAGCTTGGGGCTCCAATTGCGGAAGACGATGAATTGGGCTATCAAGTAGATTGTAAGGAACATTGTGAAGAATATCAGAAGTGTTGGTGGAGATGAAATTGGGATAGTGAAATCCATTGTTTCGTCGGCTTAATTCAGGCGAAATTGGGGGTGTTTGAGAGCTAATTGATGTTGAAGATATGGGGATGAAGAAGGCATGTGAATGGATTTATGGAGGTGATGATGGAGATGATGAGTCAACCGCCGCCAGACGAAACTCCTTTGGTCAAACTCGAATGCTTGTCGAATGATGTTTATCAAAGAAGATACGCAGTGTCAGAGGAATTATCCTTCGATGCCGTAATTGCATTTGTGAGGATCTTATTAAAGTATTTTCTAGTTAATGATTATTAAGAGTAAAAAATAAATAAATTTGTTAATCTCTTTTAACACTCGTTAAAGATTTAGTTAAATATGAATTTGAAGCTTTTTTTAATTATGATGTAATGGTTTTAACGCCCCAACCTTTGCATTTAAAGTATTTTCTAGTTAATGATTATTAAAAGTAAGAAGAAATAAATTCGTTAATCTCTTTTAACACTCGTTAAATATTTGGTTAAATTAGAGTTTGAAGCTCTTTTTAATTAAGGCGTAATGGCTTTAACACTCTAATTACATACACATCAACAAATTTGACAACCTGAGGGCATCATTACGCCTAGTTAATAAAAAGGTGTTTGGGGTTGTTTAGAATAATTTTATGGTTGTGTACAAGTAGACTTGTTTACTGCCATAAAAAATATAAAATATTAATGACTATCTTTTTATTTTTGTTTTTCTCTAATACATAACAAAATATTTAATATCCACTCAAATTCTTAAATTTCTAAAGTTTCTACTTGATCAAGTTGTCATATACAACATACCTTTTTAACCCATTATATTTTATAGCAATTTGATTTATTTAATAACTTTCGTTTATCAACATTTTGGTTTTCAAAAAACTAAATTGTGATTTTGTTAAAAAAAAATTTCATGGCGGCCCAATATAAGTTTTATTGAAAACAAAGTTGTATATAAAATAGAATATTTTTTTCTATTGTATGTTATATCAACTAATGATAATGTATTGGTACAGTGATAATGAAACCGATACTAATTGAAGAACACTAATACCATTATATGACTGTTTTATATTTATATTTCAATCTCTAGAAATGAATCGCCGTAACTTCATACATTTTTTATGTATTTAAATACGTTAATGTCGCTGTCACTGTGCGCATAACGAAGCTCGAATACCCACCGCGTCACGTTGGCTTATATTCTAGTACCTAACTAAAGTGCAAGTCAATTCTTAACGTTAAAATGCATAATCAGGATCATTTAAATCCAAATCCCCATAACATATTAAAACTTTCCAACATATTACTACTACAAGTTCCACATAGCAACAAGACTTGTACATTGTTTGTCTTTGTTCAACCTGTTATGACCCGTTAATACAAATGCTGCATACCCCGTATGCAAGAATTTAAACTTTTTAATTACACTTTATTAGGTGTAATTAGCCAAATAAAACCACCCCCTTCATGTTTAGCTAAGATGTGTTTAAACACCCATCTTCACCTATTTTTAATAAAACTTATTCCATTGAATTTCTTACCAACCGGCAAGAGTTGAATAGAATCTTCACACAAACATGTATATAATGAATTATATCACTTTGTCTTTATGTTAAATGAGAATGGAGAAGTGAAAGGGGAAGTCCAAGTTGGTTGAACATATGATTATCAACCCACAAGATAACACAAAATATTTTATACATAGTATTTTATGCCTTAAAATAGATTTTCATTAAAAAAATTTAATCACAAATTCACAATTCATACACTCATCTAAATCATTCTTAATTCTAAATTACACCTAATTTACATCAGTTCGTCATAGACGCATTCGAACCCTTATATCAAAGGAAGCTATATCACTGTGACTCTAGATAACTTTGTTTTGAAACCATTGGCCCTAGATTAATTATAGAAACCATATTTAAGTAAGTTCAAGAAGTTAATATTAAACAATTGAGTAAACTTAAGAAAGATAATGTTTTAAGGCACGCAACACAAGTGAGAGAATAATTTCTTAAGTGACAAGTTTTAAGAACAGATGTTACCAAGAAAGCTTGGTTTAGCTAATAATGAATCGTTGAAAGAAAATAAACTTAAAGTTGAGAGTGTAAGTGAAAATTTTTTAAATTTGATTAATAACAACCAATAAATGAAAGTTGGAGTTATTAAAATCCAATAACACTAGATATAAACCCGAATGATGTATAAAAAGTATTTGAATATTATCGTTAGGCTACAACCCAAGTGACAATTCTAATATTAGTTTTACTTTTAACTAGTTTTTCCCCGGGTTACTTCGGCCGAGTTTGTTTGTTATTATCTCGACTCGTCGAAAATCATAAAAGTGAATACCGGAACTGATCCGGATAATATGGTTACTAGCAACGATGTTTTTTATAGGCAGTTCGGTTCGTCACGATAGCACAATGATAACTGTGCTCGCTCTAACCTGTGATACTAAAAAAACACTTGATGTTAAATACAACTCCGTTTTCAAAAGAAATTATATCAAAACGTTGACAAAGACAGTCGTGCATCATTTTTTTAATGGTAAACTAACGAAAGTTATTATAGAAAAGAGAAATTGTCAGAAAATAAATCAGTTTTGAAGCGTAAACCAATTTTGTGGCAATAATTGAAGGTCATTCGTTACCTACATGCTACTTTAGTGCAAGACTAAAAGAGTTGTATAATTATGTTTTAACTTACTTGTTTGAATGACATAAGTAACTTCTATAATACATGAAATTATACATTGAATCGGTTTGGCAGAGACCGTTTTGAGAAAAACTAGTATAATACATGAAATCCGGTTTAGTTCCATCCAAATTGGTTTTTATCAGTTCATTTTTTTCCCCTCAAAAACCTATTTTAGACCGAACCGTTTTGAGCTAGAACCGGCTTTAAGTTAGCATTGACCGAGACAAAACCGGTTCGGCCTAAAACTCGGTTTGTCCACCTCAAGTCGTTAACAGTTAACCAGCGGCCCAGCTCCACGAAACGGATCCGCCCAATGAAACCCAACACCTGAAGCTTTCAAGTTTCAATAACCATCGAAAAATATAATCTAAAACCCAAGCCCAGGCCCAATAAAGATCAACCCACTTCCCGTCTATTCATCAACTTCATCTTCCATCTCGATCTCGCTCGATTCCAATTTACAGAGATCAATAGCATACAACAATGGCGGATTATCACTTCGTCTACAAAGATGTCGAAGGATCATCAAGTCAATGGGATGATATTCAAAGAAAACTCGGCAATTTGCCTCCCAAACCCCCTGCATTCAAACCCGACCCGTTCACTCCTGCAGAAGACGAACAATCCAAACCCAAAGACAATAATTGGATCGATCACAAGACGGAAGAAGAACTCGAAGATCTAGAAGACGATCTCGATGATGATCGATTCCTCGAAGAGTACAGGTACTTAAAAACGCTAAAATCATGGGTAATTTGTAATCATACCCAATTTCTGGATATTAATTTTCGATTGCTGTTGTTGAAGGAGACAGAGGTTAGCAGAGATGAAGAGAGTTGTGAAAGTTGCAAAATTTGGTTCGATTATACCGATTTCTGGATCAGATTTTGTGCGTGAGGTATCACAAGCTCCATCAGATGTATGGGTGATTGTTGTTTTATACAAAGATGGGTAATTAACTAATTAATTATCAGGATTATTATTGTTATCTTTTTGGTGGTTAGGTTGATTGATTTTCTATACTGTGTTGTTTGTATATTGTAATTAGCAGTTGATTAACAAGTAGTGATGTTTGAGCAGGTACCCTGAATGTGGTGTTCTGATGCAATGTCTTGAAGAACTTGCAGCAATGTATCCTGCAACAAAGTTTGTTAAGATCGTATCGACGGATTGCATTCCTAATTATCCAGATTGTAATCTGCCCACTGTGTTGGTTTACAATAACGGTGCAGTGAAGGCGAATTATGTCGGTTTGCATACGTTTGGTCGAAGATGCACTCCTGAAGGTACATTTTCTTGACAATATGTGTTGCATATATCTTGGATTAAGAAAACTAGAAACTTTGTATGTCGTATATTCACATTTCAGTATAGAAATGATGGTAAGTATAAAGACTACATATTGTTATTTGTTGACTGTGAGAACCTGTTACCAGTGAACTCAGTGGACCTACCCATATCATGTCAATCTATAGGGTCAAGTAAAACTAAGCGTAACCAATAGAATCTGGATTTAAATTTGAGAACTCTAATAGAGGGACTCAGGATGGGTTTATGTGTAGGTGTTGCTCTGGTTCTATGCCAGTCGGATCCTGTGCTTAATGATGGGCAGAGTGGAGGTGAAGGTTCTAGAGAAGCTGTTCTAGAAGGAGTGCGGAGAAGGTTTATTGAGAATGTGATAACGCGGCATGAAGATGATGAGGATGATGGGTCTGCAAGTGACTAAATCGAGGTCTTTTTATTTATTCATGTTGAATCGTAGGTGGTTGTTAGTATGTGATTGGAGTTTTGTGTTATTGGTTCTGCTTTCTTTTGATACGTGTTTGTTGTTCTGTTACCATATACTTCATTTTTGGTCATAAAGATGTAACATGTTGATATGCTACTAACCGGCTTATGATCACTTGCTGGTGTACTACTGATCGATGTGAGTCGATGAAATCTTAGGAAGCCTCCCCACACTAAACTCGCGTGTGCATCAAAATCTGGATAATCATACCTCTACTTTGGAAACTAATGCATGCCCATGAGGTGACAACAGATCACCTGGCCAATTAAAGTATCTTGTAGCAAGACCTTGTGTGAAAGTAGCATATCTGATTCTGAGTTGCATCTCCAGATCATAAGAGAGAACACACGTACTCTAGTGTGATTCTGTCCTTATGACATCTTGTCTAGTCATATAGTAGCTATGATTGTAATTAAATTAAGTTAGCCCAATGTCATGGCGCTGTCTTTTGAGGTCCATGTGATGTCCTCGGGCCTATTCGGGTCATTGGTTTCGTCCTGTTATGGATTCATAAGGAGAGTGGTATGACTCCCAACCAAGTGCAAACAATTTTCGAATACACTTTTAATTAATCATTGAGACACTCCCGAAAGATATGCAAAGGTAGCCAGAAACTCACATCTAAACACAACGTGGATGGATTTGATCTTCAAACATTTAGCTTGTTGTGTTCTCCCACCATTAAAACATGCATGTCCTCATGCATTGTTGCTCATCCATGACAACAACATGAAGTATTTGCTTTACTTTGGCTTCTTGGTTAAGGAGACGCTCATAAATTTTGATCCCCACATGCATCGACCATCTTTCACCCCATACTGTTTCTATGGAAACACCTTCACATTCGCACACCCTTGACGTTCTAATGACCACCATAATCGAACACGATATATCACTTGGGTTGACTCATTACTCTTTTTGACGATGAGGTTGGTTCCAGTTTTCCATGCCCATCATCCCCAGCTTGGTTTCATGAAAACTCCAACCATCGAACTTTCTTTGACTATGAGATTAAACACAATCTATCCTTTGGGTTTCTCCTTTTCTCTTGATTCCAACAATCGAATGGACTTTACAGCTTCATCATGACACTCACGGGAACAAAGATCTCTGCTCACGAGCTCAACACACTGTCATGAGCAACTTCACTCAACATTTTTCTCCCATCACCATTGCTTGTCCATCGTTTAAGAACTTTTAGGATATCAAACAACAGTCAATCATCTGACACGTCTCACAAATGGAGAAGCTCGTATATCAGGCACACCACTTAGTTTTACCAACTATAAAAGAAACCCATAAATGGTAGTAAAACCCCCTAGAGATATAATCAAACCCATAACCTCAAAAGCATTTTATCCATCATCCTTCATGTCATTAGACCAAATGACCAATTGCTTCTTTGGTCTTCAAATTTTAATTCGCCACACAATGTAACTAAAATGACATGGCGTTAACTTTTTTAACATTGATGTCTATATACATAGAATGGCCATAAAAAAACTATAATCAATAAATTGCAGCTTATTGTTGAGTTATCTAGCTTAATGGGTGTCGAAAGTACTAATTATCTCCAACCAGTCGAAGGATGCAACACCTTAGCTAGGTTTTATGTATCAGTAGACCATGTTATGTTCTAGTGTTCTTAGTTATTACTGTACTTATTGGTTTTATAAGAAATATACGTTTACTTAATGGAAATTAATACTTCAAGACGAAGTATTTCACAGTACCATATGTCCATATCTACACATACAAAAGCTTTAGATAAACAAATGCTACCACTCTGACTATTTTTTCATCTCAACTTCACCACTTCTAGCTTCTCTCGTCACAAGCTTTATCCCCCTAACCCACAACTCCGCAGTTTCTAACCCACCATCACAAACAAAATGCACCTCTTTCTTCTTTGCCGTTACCACCCGAAAAACCTCTGCCGCACCAGCTTCTCCCTTCTTCCCTCTACGCCTCAAAAACCCTACACTTGGTCCCACCTCAGCGTCCCGACAAACCACATTTCTCTTGCTAGACTTCCCCCATCTTAAAATGCCATCACTCGTCATTTTCAACTCTTTCCTATGTGCACACCCCCGTCCTCCTTTCGTGTATTTCAACACATTCCCGCCACTAAGAACTAGCGCCCTAGCAAGCTCGTCTAGTATCACGCACTCCGCAGTGTTCTCTGTGTGTTTTCTTGCCAATGAGAGAGCGGTTTCACCGTTCGTATTCTTGAAACCACAAATTGACCCACACGAGATTAGCAGCTCACACATTTGTCCATTGTTTTCTCTTGCTGCTAACATGAGGGGCGTGTACCCATCCCCATCAAGGATGTTTACATCATACCCCCTACTGGTTAACAATTTGACCGCATTCACGTCACCATGACGAGCCGCATAATGTAGAGGATAAAAACCTCTGGCGTTTTGGTTACCCTTTTCTAGAGTGAATTCAATCATTACTTTCTCAAACTTGTCTGAATTTTCATCCATTTTCGATAGAGTGATTGCAGTCTCACCGGCTTTGTTAGTAAGCTTAACGTCACACCCTGCGTAGACCAGAAGCCTAAAGGCTTCAATATCACCTTTCATTGCAGTCACCATAACTGCTGAAAACCCCTTTTCGTCTTGTTCTTCGAGATTAATATCGTCGCGATAAATCAAAGCTTTTAAAGCTTGTATATCTCCCGAATGAGCTACAAACATCAAAGGGAAAAAGATGGCCGCGTTGCTCGATGTGGGTACTGTTCCGGATCTAACAACATCCAGCACTGCTTTTCGAAAGCCAAGGGACCAATCATTTGACTCGGCTATAGACTCGGCGGATTGACCGATCAAACTGGTCAACCCAAGGTCAGCACCAGCTTTGGTCAACACTCGAAGACACTGTTCCTGTTTGAATTTAGCACATATCATTTGAGCGGTTTCACCTTTGTTTTTAGTTCTTGAGTTAACATCACAGCCGCAGTCGATTAACAACTTAAGGATCGACAGAAAACCAAGGCGTGCAGCCATGTGGATCGGTCGGGTTTCATCTCTTTGTGCGGCTTTGACTGGGTATTCAATGTCGTACCCACATTTGACTAGTATTTTTACAGCTCCTGTGTTACCGCACAGGATCGCGTGATGAAGGAGACTTCTGCCATTGTGACACGTGTCGAAAGAGATGCGATGTAGTAGCATTTGCAGTATGGATCCACTAGCTTCAAAGTACTCCACCACGCACCATGTTATAGCATATGGTTCGGCTAGTCCAGCACCAACCCGAAACTCGTCACCTGAGGCAGGATCCCATGACCATGCTCCTAACTGGACCTTGATGTTGACATTGGCCCCGGCCTTCAAGAAAATTAGGCTGTGTTAGTTCCTGCTTGACATGCTTCTTCTTACAGGTTTATCAGTTTATATAAATAATTAGGAGGCAATTATATATAATCCTCTGTAAGTTGCAATATCTACATATCCTCATCCAAGCGTTAAGATATAAATATACTTAGTTTTAAATATTAACAAATATCCCGTTTCACTAGAAACAAATTATGACATGACTACTATACCCCCAAACCACAAACTCTACAATGATCACTCTTTGAGTTAAAAATCCATAGATTGCTATGTAAACATTGTTGCTTTCATACTTTAGCCATCCTGTTCTCTATGGAAAATGTGCTTGTTTTTATTCGTTATTTGCAACATTCTTGGGGCTTGGGCGCTGCTCTTTATAATAAAAACTCTTGAATAGAAACATTTGTAGCTATTGAAGTTTGTGGAGGGAAGGGTATAATGGTCCTTAAAAGGATAGGGAATGTGTATTAATAGTTGGGTTAGCTACATAAATGTAATTATTAATAGTTTATAGGGGTATATGTAATCCACCATGTTTATCTATTAAAGATAGAACATAGATCGACTAAATCAATTTTTTTTTTAAAAGGCAAATCTATACTAGTCCTGCTCCTAAATTACTCCAAATCGATTAACAAGAAGATTTATTAAATATCACGTCTCTTAAATACTAGTGCAGTAAATAATATCTCAACGGACATTAGTGCAGTAAATAATATCTCAACGGACAATTATTCCTGTCATTGCCGGCTGGAAATGGCTTCTATGTTCCCTTTTTTTTTTATCTTCTGTAGGGACACTATTCAGTAAATATTTCAGGAATAACACTGACGGATCTAGTAGTACTTGGTGACATGTGTTGGACATTTTTCTCTTTTACACGTAGATTGGTACCATGGTAAAAGATAAGATGTGAAATTTATTACACAGCTCTGAATACCAACAACCAACAACTGGACAAACATTGTGTCTGAGTTTCTGGTGATATTTGGTGAACCATTATGATGCATGCATCATACATCATCAATGGCTACAGAAGTCGAGCCGTTCGATGATCGTTATAATAAAGATACAAAAGGGAGTAAGGGACCCAGAATCATTAAGAAATGGTGTCTAGAGGAGTTGTATCTAATATTGAGGTATACTTAAACAGTTAACTCGGTTTTCCTAATAAACAAGATAGAAGTTGATGCTACTATGGAATGACATGTGTGACTCCTTAGGCAAATCCAACCTATCCTGTTATAGGAGAGATACTGTGTTATAAGAACTTTTTGACCTTAGATAACACTTACTATAGGTGTAAACAAATCGAGGTGCTCATAAGCTGCTCGTGAGCGATTCGCTAAAAGTTCAATTTGAGCCGAGTTTAAAGGAGCTCAAGCTTATATTGGAGCTCATCTTACAAATGAACCCGAGCTTTACATATCAAGTTTGACTAGGATGGCAAAAGGCTAAAGGAGCTTAAATGGGTCTATTATTTATATAAATTAAATTTAATACAATAAACATATATTTACATAATAACTATTTCTATATATAAAATTATGATACAAATTATTAACTAATATATATTTTGTTAAATATACAAATTATAATTATATATATGTATGCAAATAATTATAAATATATATATACACACACCCTATAATATAATAAATAATTAATTAATAAATAGTAAATCAGCCTAACTTGAGCTTGAAAAGTTACTCATTATCCAAGCTTGAACTATATAAATTAAATTTTAAATGAGCTGAGCTCAAGCTCGGATCGGGTGGTGTACACCCATGCTACCTATGCATTCTGGACTCATTGGTTACGAATGGAAATAATAACTCCTCATTTAAGTGTTTCCACTTAGCTAACAAAAATCAAATCTGTAAATTTCTCGTGGTCCAAGTAATCAAGACAATACATTCTGTTTTATGTTATAATCAAATTTGGATTAAAAGGTTACCTGTAATAGCAGACGAACAACGGCAACCTGTCTACTAACAACCGCTGCCGCAAGGGATGTGCAGTTGAAATTTGTATGCAGAGAAGGCTTAGAAGAGCAGAGAAGCACTCTAGCAGAAGCATTTACATCCACACCACACTGTCATCACAATACATTCAGGAACATGTCATATGGAATTGAGGAATTTAACTTGGTTATTGAATTAGTATATAATTGTTTTGATTATACATGTATAAAAAAAGGTTAAGGACTATTTTCAAATTTGTTGATTAACCCAATGTAATCAAAAACAAACAACCGAGATATTGATGTTTACCTTCAAGAGAACATCAACCACATCTATAAATCCTCTGCAGCATGCAGTGACAAGAGCATGAACAGCAACATTGGGGCGTATCAGATCAGAAGCCATTAGCAACTCGATAAACATCTGATCACACCCATGACAACTGGCTTCTAGTAGAGCTTCCTCACAAGACTGTTGAGAGGCACCGGCTTTGAGTAAGATCTCAAATATCTCAAGGTGGCCTTCCCTTGCCGCCGCTGTCAATGAAAAGCCTCTGAATAGTTTCTGATTCACGTCAGCTCCACAACTCTGTCATTTACCAAAATAGCAACAACAACAAAGAATTTGTCATTTCACAAAATGGACAAAATTTATTAATACTATATTGCTATATGATGGCCCATGAGGTGGTGTTGTGTTTATAGGCTCATATGCTGATCAGTAGTTTCGGAGTGCAGACAGCATGAAATGGGATTCAATGTATTACTACATGCATGCCCCTTATTTGATCAGGGTTACAGATCACACAGATATTGGTGAAGACATGGTTGTAAAAATGACTAGGCGCTAGTCGGGCGGTGAGGTACCGACTAGCGATTAATCAAGATTACTAGGGACTAATCAGGATTGATCGGATTGGAACTTTTATAAGTAATTTTCAGTTTTATATATATCCACACTCATTTTTATATGGAATTCTTATAAAAATGTTAAGATTTATATATATACAAACACATTTGACTAAAATTTACACGTATTTGACCAACATTTTCAAGGTTTGAACGTAATTTCAAACATTTGGCCGGAATCTGACCAAAATGTGACCGGAATTTGGCCGTAACCTAGCCGCCGATTAGTGGCCGATTAGGGCCGATTTGGTCCGATTTTGGCCGACTAGGTCCGATTTTGTCCGACTAGGTCCGATTACCGATTTTATCCACCGATTACATGAAATCGCCAAGGTAACCGACCGACTAGCGATTAATCACCAATTAATCGGCCGACTAGGCCGATTTTTACAACACTGGGTGAAGAAGATAGAATATTAAGTCTTGTGAACACTAAACAAATTTTAAATCCTCTAAATATAGTCAAATCATTTCTTCATCACAGTTGTATTTATACATTGACTGCTTCAATTTGCAAATCAAACTCGTTGAGACTACTTAAAATCAATGGAGACATAAAAAATATTGCGAGCATTTTTAAGTTGTACAGAATTGAGAATTCCAGCCCTAAATGATAAACTGCTAGTGAATACTCTGTAGTCTATATTAGAGGCTGTTTGGCAATATCTGAATGATTAAGTGCTGAACCAATAAAAGTTCTGAACCATTAAGTGTTGAACAATTAAGAGGTCTGAACCATTAAGAGTTAGTATATCGCTTAACTATTCAAAGGCAAATGTCTGACCAATTCAGATAAGAGTTCTTAACCATTCAGCATTAGACCTCTAAACCATTCAGCATTAGTATAATGCTTATCCATTCAGAGACAAATGTCTGAATCATTCAGACATTTGCTGACGAAACAAACAGTCTGAATCATTAAGTGCTGAATCATTCGGGCATCTGAACCATTAATAGGCTGAGTAAGAGGCTGCCAAACAACCTTAGTAAAGCAAGATGTAAACATAGGATATACTGTTACAAAATCGTATAATTCTACAGTACTAAACAAAATTCAAATCCAGTAAATCAAATACTATAATTAAACAACTCAGAGCATTTAATGCGGAGATTAAAGTAAGTTTGAATTCCAATGATCCGATTCAAAAACTTAAAACCAAAGCTAACCAACCGGAGTTCCAAAATTCATACCAATAATCTCCTGACGAGTGTCACATTTCCAGTATGAACAGCAACGAACAAAGCAGTGACGTCGGATTTGAACTCCCGATACTCAAATCGCACCACATTCTCCGATTCACCGCCGCAGTGAACCTCCGCCACACGAATCTTCAACGAAACAGCACCGACAAAGTTAACGTCAACATACGGATCGTCAATACATTCAAACGCCGATTTGAGGTCGCCGGAGGACGTAGCTTCAATGAGTCGTTGAGAGATATCGGCCTCGTAGTCGACTGGATGCACCTGTTGTTTCGCCGGAAGGAAGCTTCCTCCGGTGGCTGTGTGGCCGAAGACCGTCATCTCCGGCGAGAAAGAAGCTTGTAAACTTGCAGAATTTCGCTGGTGGTCAGTGGGTTATTTATTGGGAGTGGTTTCTCTCTCCCTATCTAGAAAATTGAATAATGTGAGCGCCAGAGACGTAAGAAGTATCGGGAGGGGGTTGTGATTAACTTTAACCACGGTTATAAAGCATTTGCCAGTGTCTCTTAAAAAGAATAATCTTCCTTTTAACAGGATAAATAGTATTTTGAGTAAATTAGTCCTTTAAGTATTAAAAAATCTTTTATTTGAAATTTTTTCAAATTTGATGTCTTTTACACTAACTACAGTTGATTTTTCTGTTAAGCTTTTAATAAATGATTTTTTGTCATTATTTTTTTAAAAGCAAAATATGTAAGTTATACTAATTGTATCTTATTTTATTCTCCTTAATAAAAGTTAATTAGTTAATAAAATTCGTTTTACAGTTAAGTAGTAAAACTTTATGTTGGACAAATATTTTTTATTCTTAGATAGATAAGAAGTAACTTAAATTCTGAACTTATAAATCTTATTTTTCAAGATAAGCTATTTAAACTTTTAACTTTTATTAAATCTAGTAAGATAGTAAGAGAAGTATTGAAAAGGATGAATCTATTTACATTTAGATTTTAGTTTTTTATGTTCTTTTACAAAATTATTAATATATTACTATGTATTAAATTCTGATCAAATACCAATGTAATTTTATGTGATTTGAGATAATTTTTTATTATCTATATATGAATTAACTATAACTAGAATCTAAATTTCATTCATAATCCGTATGTTTCACGTATGAAATCTGCATTTTAAACTTGGTCTTGCTTGATTTATCTCTCATATGGATGTTCTTGTGTTGACCTCCTACTAGATTTTAGATATCGTGATGATGTAATGGTGGTGTGAGAGTGTTTGATTTCTCAAAATCATATGGGTGTTTGGTTGTTGCGATGATGTAATAGTGGTAAGAGAGCATTTGATTTCTCCCCCTTCATGTTCCTCACTGTTACCCGCCCTTCCTCCTAATTCACATGTTTGAACTCATATGTTTCTTCTCCTTCCACATTGGACGAGCAACCATTAAGGGCAGTGTCATTGGCGACAGTGTAAGTATAGTAAAGTTAAGCAAAAATTAATTTTATATTATTAAAACTTCCTAAAGCAAAGTACACCTAAATTTTATAGTTAAAAAAGATGAATTTAACTTTAACAATCCAAACTATTACTCAATGATAATAATCTATACTACTAATTTGGTTAGTGACTCTCTCAATTTTTACTTTATTACTAATAACAATCATAGTGTCATAATTATCATAGATTCCCGCTTGGTTTGCATTTATTTTCCAATGAATTTTGTTTGTATGTTATTTCATTTCGTTCATAATCTTTATTGTGAGTGAAGTCGAGTGCAAATCAAACATAAAATTTTATGATTATGTCATTGAGACTTCTATTGGTAATAAAGTGAAAGTTAAAAGCGTTATCGATCAAATTAATAGTATGTATTATTATTTATTAATGTGTAACAGTTTGAATTCTTAAAATTAAATATGTTAAAATTAGGGAAAAATGTACATCTTTGTTCCACGGCGACTGGTCAAAATCCCATAATCCATTAGTATGTTTTTAATATTACCTCGTGGTAACACATAAAACATGAGCAATGACAAAGTTGATTTTATATATTTGCTCCTATTTTACTTTTAGTCGATCCCCACTTTGTCACTCTCCCCGTCTCCTTGTGTAGTGTCTACTAGATTCTTTTACTTTTTCAAGAATTCATTTTGCTTCACGATTCAATATATTGTTTTTAATTTTATGACTTAATTTATGATCTCAATCTTATTTCAATATATTTAAATAATTTCAACACAAATTATATGATCAATAAATAAAGGCTAAAGCTTACTAAGACAATGTGTCATGGGGCGTGGCTAAAGGGGCGTTAGTGGCTTCCTCAACCTATCACAAGAGGGAATTCCACATTTCTACGACGTGACTGAGGGCTCCTCCGTGAGGTTTCTCATGAGCTGGGGCAAGGAGAAATATTTTTTTTATTTTCATTCAACAATTATAACAATACACATCACCATTTCTTTTTTAATAAAACTCACATTTATAAAAACTTCATTACACGTTTTTAGTAAGTATAAACATAAAAACACATGATACCCATGTCGCATCTTATGTTCACACTCACCAACCATTCTATCCAAAGCAATTGATATTACCACCTTTCATGCCTTTATTCCTTTTGTCGCGTGCTCTTTACGTGATATTGAGTTGGTCGTGATCTAGTGTACAAAGACCCATCCAATTAAATGAGTGAAACAATACAATGAAATTGAATGCAATTCTGTGTATTATGGTAATTTCTCTCTCGTTATAATAATTGTGAATTCATGATTCTTTCTTACCACTATTAGTTTTAAGAAGTGTTTGATGACTCGGTATTACTATCCACTCGAATGTTAAATGTGTACATGACACATAAAAATGTGTTTCATGCATATATATGATACATATAGACGTGAATCAATACACACTACTAGAACATCAAAAAATTGTTGGTGTCACCGACCATTTCAAGTAATTGTAGTAAAACCTGACCTGTTGACCCATTTGCCTTTCCGGGTCCTCATAGTAGATCCGCATGTGTGCACTGAGTTGACTTTACATGTGACTTGACCCTTGCAACATGTATTTCTGATTTAAAAAATATAACGAATCAAACGAATTTAATTGACTTTAAATAGAGGTAATGACAAATCATGACATGGTATGGGGACTGGGGATTGACGGGGAAAAACCGGCCCCGTGTGGAAACACTACGCCCCTAGGCCCAGTTATTCGACAAAGTGTTGAGGCCGAATTAAAAGGTGGTGGTGGTTGGTCGGCATGCAATCTTTATAAGGAATTAGTGGAAGCAATATTTTAAATTATATTATAATATAATTTTCATTTAGTACTTTTTTCTTTATTATTTTTATGTTTTTTGTTTAATCTAATTATATGAAATATAATTATTTATTAAAAAATCATTTAATTTGGAAAAAAACGGGGAAATGGGGAAAGAATGAGACGATGTCAAGTGAAACAGAGAAAAACTAGACACCCAGGGAAAATAAGAAAAGCTTATATGTAACATGAAAAAAACGGAACAATCATCAGCTACCTAATTTGATTAGAAGATGATTCCATTACTTGTTTTATTAAATATCTTAATAAAAAATAAATATGTTAGTAATATTTCTAATGAAAATACAACAAACCGATCGCTGGAACTTTTTTTATTATATTATATTAAAGAAGTTCATGAACTAAATTTAAAGTTACTAGTTTTTAGAGTAATAAAGATAATTACGGATCGTGTCTTAAATCTTCAATAAGTACACATAATGTCATTTAATTAAATTGTTTATCACAAAGATATCATCTACACTAACGGTCATTATATTTTTCCGTTATATCAATCTTTTTACCCCACAAGAACTATTCTTGTAATTTAAATCTAGGATGAACTTTATAAATTATAAATTATAAATTACATAAATGTCGAGTTATATTTTTATCAGCTATTAACTGATATTTTTGTAGCTTATATTTTAAAGGTAGAGGTTGGTAACATTGTTTACAACCCGATTTTACGATTATTATGTCAAACCACGTAATTGTCATTAATTGATATTTTGTAACTTATACATGAGACAAGAAAAAGGTAATTAAAGCCACGTAATTAGAAAGGCAGCCCAGGTTATTGAATGTTTTTTTTAAACTACTGTTGAATGTAATGATATAGTTTAGTAAGGTTGTTGTTCGTATTAACTTTGGTTAAATTTGTAAGTTGTTATTGGATTAGAGAACAACAAAATTAATGATGTAATTAATATAACAGAATAATAGATGACCAATGATTCTTATTTTAACTGATCAAGATAAGATACCCATAACATATAAATATAACGAAGGCAATATGTTCAAGTCTCACTTTAAGCAATATGTTAAGAGTTGAGCCAAGAGGTTTTCTAAGCAACGGGTTTCCTTTTGAGAGGGTTGGGAGTGTGGTCTCAGCTGGGATACGGATAGATAGAACCGATTAAAATAACACATATATTTCGAAACAGTGTTACATATTTGCCTTAAAAAATATATATATATAATAAATTTTGGTAAAATTTATAAGACTTGTAATTAATACTCAAAGTCCCACGCGCTCTACCGCCGTAAACAACAACAATAAAAAAGAAAGTTGGCATCCACTTGCTTGCCTCCTCTTACACTTCTCGGTAAGCGGACATTTGCGTCGCAACCTTCTTGGAATCATTGGAGCGTGTGTTACACCTACCCTCACTCGCGAATACAACTCAGCTCATTATCCTACATTCTTCGACTACTCATTAACCCCTCATCATTTTGCAATCATACAATTTACTCCTCTTAATTTTTAATATGTATAAAAATTTAAATTTGTAAATCAATAATGGTGATATAATAATTAATTGATTGCTGCTAGCAAATACAAAAATAATCACGAACCAAAATATTTATATATAATAACGTATTACACTTCATTTTGAGTTCACGTATCAAGTTAGGCTTATAGAGTTTATAGTATATTTTCTATAATATATAGGTTTTGTTTAATTGTAATGAACACCATTCAACAATATTATTCAAGTACCTTACAATACTAGATGATATATTATTACGATTTAGTTTTGTTAAGCTCAGGAGCCAAGTTATATTTCTAGAATTGTTTGTTTATTTCTTATACAGTAAGAGTTCTCCTTCATTCGATAACATTATTATTTTCTAACGACCAACTAGGCATGTGGACCCTGATAATATATTCTCTAATAATAACATATGCTCTCCCCAGTGTGTTTGAAAAGCTGACTTGATCAATCGTTTTAACCGTTTAAACGGAAATCACGGTTGTTTTGAGGTTTGCTTACAATCTACTAGGCTGACCGTTTCTAATCACCAAGCAAAAATGGTAAAAGTGGTGGAAATTTGTTGATACTCCTTATTATGAAGGAAACCCGTTGAATCGATGAACCATAAAAGCTATTATTTTACACCTGGTCTGATTTCAAAACACATAGACGTCTTGGTAAACATGAAAGAGCAGTTGATATTTATGCATACTATAGGTGTTCAAAAATCATTAAAAACTTACAGAAAAACCCAAACTAAAGCAAGTCGGTTGGTTTGATCAGTTTAAGAATGGTACGGTTTTTACAGTTTAATTGTTTATCAGCTAGTCGGGTTTGAAATGTTAAACCATGTGTGTAAATCAAACTGCCTGTTAGACTTTTATTATTTATATATTTATCTTCATTTTAGAAATATGCAGCTATGTACATGGATTATAGATTTATAATTATGAACCATCTTATCACTTTAAAATTTTCAACACAAGCTAATAATTTTACAAAGTACAATCCGTTTTCCAGTAAAACGTTAAACGATCAAACTGTAAACCCAACCAACTGGGTTATCCATTGTCTAAAACTAATGGATACACTTCGATTTCAAGTCCACCTAGAACAACATCAAAACACAAAGGGACTGAAAGTGAAAAGTAAACTTCTTTCTCCTTTGATTAAAAATTCTTTAACTTTAGAAAATACTCACTTGGTCTCTGTGGGTAACCGAGCATCTCACATGCACGAAACGACCTTTACCTTTTGTCCACATTTCACCCATTTTTGGACGCTTAATTTCATGTAAGTTTATATAATCAATAGTGGGTTCGTCTTCTCTATCACCAGTTCTTCCATTTCTCATTAGTTCTTGCTCGCTTTTCTTGAATTGATCATGGCATTGTAATGGGTTTACAATGGTTTGTGTTCTTGCGGTGCAGTGAGCAATTTCGGGTGCTGAAATGGTCTATTTTTGCCCTAATTCAAGCTATATAGTTCTTTTCTGCTACATGTTATGATTTATGCAGCTTAGAGCAAACTCAGGTAACCTCCGTCACTGATATTAGAATTTCTAGAACTGGTATGGGATTTTTGGGTTTTATGTGTTTAATGGTTTAATTGCTTAAACCCTAAAGATTATTTCTAAGAGAATGCTTAAGTAGATGTACATTGATTCGGGGAACATGGGTTTTATGTTTTATGATTTTTACTCAGTGTTTGACTTAGCTTTGCATAGAGTTAGGGGAAGGGTGGGATCGCGATCTGATGATGTACACAGTCTTACCTTAAACTTTATGCATGAGGGCTGTTTACCACGACTTGAACCCGTGACCTCAAAGCAACGACCTTTTAGCAGTTCATCCGAGGCCGACTCTCTTTATGTTTTTTATAAATTATAATCTCTTCCCAATATCAATGAACTAAGAGTCTTGTTTTGAATGCTCTGGGATTGCATATTTTGTTGTTTGTTTGGTTGATTTCATGTTACCATGGGTCATTTGGCTAATAGACTGTGTGTTTTATAACTGATTATTTGAATATCATAACTTGAATAACCATAAATCCATAATCAGAAATCAGAATGTGTTGATCATGTTTATTACCCAAAAATTTAACTATTTCAACTTCAAGTTACAATAATCAGTTTAAACACACACCTGAACACTCCTTTTTCTTAACAGTTTCAGACACTGACATAACATTTTTTATTGAAAGATTTATGAAACAAAATGGTACTGGGATTGAAGACGAGAAACAGGAAGAACCCGTACATACAACTTGAATATATTATCAATCTTATAGAGATTAAGCCATGGCCTCCATCTCAATCATTACGATCACTTCGATCTGCATTGATTCAATGGGAACATGGCGACAAGAATTCAGGGTCTACTAAAGCGGTTGCTCCTTCAGTTGTGTCTGGTTTGGGTGTTGGTGATGGTAAAATCGTATTTAACGAATCTTTCAGGGTTCATGTTACATTATTTAGAGACCCGTCGATTAAGACTGGGGATGATGAAACTTTCTTAAGAAATTGTATAGAGTTTAATATGTATGAACCTCGAAGAGACAAAACTGTAAAAGGGCAGTTGTTGGCTACTGCAACGATAGACTTTGCAGAATATGGTGTTATTGAAGGGAGCTTGATGGTTAGTGTGCCTATGAACTGCAAGAGGACTTTTGGTAATACGGCTCAACCAATGCTCTTTGTTAAAATCCAAACGATTGAGAAAAATAATCCTGTGAGATCATCATCCGGGGAGAGATTAATCAGAGAAGGATCAATGGATAGCAATCGATCTGAATCCGTTTCTGCTTTGATGAATGAAGAGTATGCTGAAGAAGCCGAGACTGCTTCCATTACAGATGATGATATTTCCTCTCAATCTTCTATGGCTGCTGGTTCTTCACCTTTTGGATCCAATGGGATATCAACTCCTCAAAATGAGGTACTTAATTTTGCTCTCTTTTTATTATTATTTTCAAGCACCGAAAGTTACTACTTAAGATAGCGAGTAAAATTTATATTAATTTGGTGACAGTTAATTGCAGAATGAATATGAAGCTATTTGTGGAACCTCAGATAAAGTTAATGATAAAAAAGTCTCTGTTCAAGATAAAAGGGCTGCCTACGAAAAACATATATCATCATCAAAAGATTTGTATACCGAAGTTGAAAATGCTCGTACCACTTTAGCAAATATCCGTAACTCAAGATTCACAATGCTCCCAAGAAAGGCTATTGCTGGTGATGTTACAAGTGAACAATCTTGTATACAATTCAAAATTTTGGATGCAAGTAAAAGTGGTCAAGAAAGACAAACCGTTGATGATTTTGGATTTAATGCTGACAGATCAAAGAATGTGAAATCTGTCAGTTCTTCATCGGATTCATGCCTTAGCAACGGATCTGTAAGAACTAGCAAAGTTATAGAGAAATTTAAGAACGTTGGTGTTCATGATCAGAATAGTGGAAGGATAGATATAATAAGCAAGGTACAGCACCTGGAACAAAGAGTACAAGTTCTTGAAGGTGAACTAACAGAAGCTGCAGCCATTGAGTTTAGTATTTATTCGGTAGTTGCAGAACATGGGAGTTCTATCAGAAAAGTTCATGCACCCGCCCGTCGTCTTTCTAGGCTGTATTTTCATGCATGCAAAGAGAATTCCTTAAGGAGAACGAGTTCAGCAAGAAATATTGTTTCGGGATTGATTTTAGTTGCAAAGGCTTGTGGAAATGACGTTGCAAGGTACATTTTGTATCCAATGAGTTATGCACTTTCGGTTGGAATTATTCTGTTTTGACAGTGTTTCTTTTCTTGAATACAGGTTGACTTTCTGGTTATCAAATTCTGTTGTGCTGAGAGCAATAATACACAATAATATTGAGAAAGATTCATGTTTGAACAAGAGTAGAAGTGGTCTACATGCGGCTTCCAATGAATACGATGACACTCATGTGGTTATTTCTGATCTTGAAAAAGTAGAATCTTGGATATTCTCCCGCATTGTTGAATCCATCTGGTGGCAGGTGCTCGGTTATAGTTATATATATATCATATATGAAAAAAAAATGGATGGTTTGGGTGGGTTGGGTAATAGGTCTAAATTGGTAACTTTGTACGGGCCGGGCTGTGTGGAAGTAAAGGTCTGCAAAACTCGGTCTAGACCAATGAAACTGGCATACCAAACCAAAACCACGCTGGACCACACTGGTACTGGTTATGTATGGTCTGGTTTAAGGTCCATGGTTGAAAAAACTTGGTTCTAGGTTCTGTCTGTCCAAACCAGGAGTTGTTATTTTATTATAGTGAAACGGCGTCGTTTAGCTACACCAGCAGGAGTTATTCCATACTGTTGATCCGAAGCGGGTCAAGTGGGGTTGACATAGAACAATTTCTACCAGAACTTCTTTCTTTAATAACAATTGGTGTTTCAGATAGGACTACAAAAGCTATGTTAGTTCAATAAAAATATAATCTTTTGTAAAAATAATTCAGGATGGGAGACTTGCAGCCAGTTCGAGCCGTTAAACCTGTTTCCTTCTACATTTTATTACCCATTTGACGCGTCAGAAATAAAAACATTTCCCAAATCGATACATTCATAAGTAACTGGCTCAAAATCGCCACTTATTTCCTTTTTGGTTTGGTGAAGATTGATTTTATAGCTGCCTAACATCTTATCAAAATCTTTTAGACTCTTGCTCCTTATATGCACTCCACTGCTGCAAAGAGAATCATTAGAGGTACCGATGGTGATTCCCCTAAATCTTGTCAAACAACTACCTCTTTGGAGCTTTGGAAAGCAGCTTTCCATGATGTTTGTGAAAGAATTTGTCCTGTTCGAGCTGCAGGACATAATTGCGGTTGCTTGAGTGTGCTGTCTATGTTGGTAACACATTTTCTATTTTCTCAATAGAATTATAATGCCTAGAGGGGTGTGTGCTATAAATAATTTTCATTGTCTAATTACTATCTTTATCATAGATAATGGAGCAATGCATGTGTAGATTAGATGTAGCTATGTTCAATGCCATTCTTCGCAGACCGGGTGATGAGGTTCCAACCGACCCTGTATCAGACCCCATTAGTGATTCGAGGGTTCTTCCTATTCCATCAGGGAAAGCAAGTGTCGGAGCGGGTGCACTACTGAAAAGAACGGTTGGTATATTTAATTTAACTCATATGTTCAGTTGGCCCTCTAGAAGCCGATGGATCAAAGAAAAACTTTTGTATATATCTTTTTACAGAAGGAACAAAAATGTCGAATAAATACAAAAAAGATGAACATGGGTACAAGGAAACTATTTAATCATAATGCTAAAATTAAGCCTAGCCAATAGGAATAATAGACGGAGTATATTTGGTTTCCATACTCCCCCTCAAGTTGGAGCGTGCAGATCTTTTGCGCCCAACTTGTCCAGTAGAAATTTGAGCTGCTGAGTACCCAAACCTTTCGTGAGCAGGTCTGCAATTTGCATTTTGGTGTCGATATGGTGGGGTTGGATTTCTTGTGATTCTACTCTCTCTCGAACAAAATAACAATCCATTTCCACATGTTTTGTTCGTTCATGGAAAACTGGGTTATTTGCTATATGACGGGCAGCTTGATTATCACAAAACAACGGAGTCGGTCCTGATAAAGTTATGTCTAATTCTTGAAGTAGCCAACGAACCCATAGGACCTCACTAACAGTAGACGCCATAGAACGATACTCTGCCTCGGCGGAGGAGCGTGAAACAACAGATTGCTTTTTGGTTCTCCATGATATTGGTGCGCCTCCTAAAAGAAGCAAGTAACCTGTTCGGGATTTTCTCGTATATGGACATCCAAGCCAGTCTGAATCACAATACGCGGTGAGGTTACAACCTCCTTCTAGTGGTAAAAGGACACCTTGTCCTGGTGTTGCCTTAAGATATCTTAAAACCCTATGCACAGCATCCATATGGGGTTGTCTAGGATCAGCAACAAACTGGCTTAGTATGTTTACTGAGTATGCTATGTCGGGCCGAGTGGCTTGCAAGTATAGTAGTCTTCCAATTATGCGACGATATCTATTTGCATCCACTCTTGGTTCTTGTTCACTCTTGTCCAACTTATGATTCTGTTCTATAGGAAAAGAACTCGGTTTACATCCTTTTAAGCCACAATCTTCGAGGATGTCCAAGGTGTACTTTCTTTGGCTTAACACTAAGCCTTCAGATGTTCGCGCTACTTCAATCCCGAGGAAATATTTTAAACTATCAAGATCCTTAATGCTAAAGCGCTTGTCAAGCTCATTTTTGGTATCTTGGATTTTGATAGGGTTATTCCCAACCATGATAACATCATCGACATATATGAGGGCAGCAACAAAACTCTTCCCTTCTCGTTGAATAAAAAGCGAGTGATCGGCCTTAGAGGGTTTGAAGCCAAGATCGAGTAGGGCATTGGTGAATTTTTGGTACCAATTTCTTGACGCTTGTTTCAAACCATAAAGAGACTTCTTTAATCTGCAAACTCTTTTCTCCCCTTCTTTGGCAAAGCCTTGTGGTATTTTCATGTACACTTCCTCGTGCAAGTCCCCGTGCAAAAAAGCGTTATTCACATCAAGTTGGTGGATGGCCCAATCTCTTTTTACCGCAACCGCCAAAAGAGTTCTAAGTGTGACTAATTTTGCCACGGGAGCAAAAGTGTCATGGTAGTCGACTCCCTCCATTTGTTTGAATCCCTTCGCCACAAGACGCGCTTTATACCTTTCAACTTCCCCGTTAGGTTTATACTTCACCTTATATACCCATTTGGAATCAATAGCATGTTTTCCTTTAGGAAGTTCTTGAAGGGTCCACGTATCATTTGCTTCAAGGGCACGTATCTCTCTTTCCATGGCTTCTTTCCACCTTGCATCTTTGATTGCCTGGTGGAAGTATTTTGGCTCATCGTTTGAATCGATGGCCGCTAGAAAAGATTTATGAGTTTCAGAAAAACTTTTATAAGAAACAAAATTAGCTAGAGGGTGTACCGTTGAGGATTCTTGACTTGGTGAAGCTCGTGCATGGTCGACCGATGGGGGTAGTTGAACGACAAAATCATTGAGATGCTTTGGCTGCAAAATGTTTCTTTTTGCTCGAAGTGGTACAACAGTTTCATTTTGTGAAATATTAGACTCAATGACTTGATCTTGTGAGGTTTCATGGGCTGTTGAGTTTTCAATTGGATCCATGTGTTGTGGGCTCTCAGTTTCTTGATTAGAATTATTACTAATTTGACTTTGCCTAGCAATGACTTTTTCACTTGGGCCTTGCATATCGACTACCTGCTCATCATCTTTGGTTACCTTTGGTCTTTGCTCTTCATCATAAATGATTCCAAAAGGTGATTCCTTTGGATCCAAATTTCCTTGATTGATGGGTACGTCATTAAAAGGAAAATTCCCTTCATGAAACTTGACATCACGCGAGACCATCATCTTTTTGCTTTCTAAATCATAAATTTTATACCCTTTCGTCCCCGGTGGATACCCAAGAAAAACTCCGGGTCTCCCCCTCACTTCGAATTTGTCCCCTCTCGTTTCGGTGCTTCTATAATAAACGAGACAACCAAAAACTCTCATGAAGTCATAATCCGGTTTTTGGCCGATAAGTTTTTCATAAGGAGTCTTATTCCCGATTACACTAGAAGGCAACCGGTTTATAATGTAAGTGGCGGTCAACACACATTCACCCCAAAATCGTTTGGGTAAATTTGCTTCAAATTTAAGGGCACGGGCAGTCTCAAGTAGGTGCCTATGTTTTCTCTCCACAACTCCATTTTGTTGTGGAGTATGGGGACAAGTCGTTTCTAGAATAATACCTTGTTCACTATAAAAATTTAACATGTCGTTTGAAGTGAACTCCCCACCGTTATCACACCTAATTCTTTTGACGGATTTCCCAAATTGTGTTTTTATCATTTTATGAAAATTTATTAGGTGCTTGCTTGCTTCATGTTTTTGTTTCAATAAAAACACCCAAACCGCCCTACTAAAGTCGTCAACAATCGTTAAAAAATAGCTAGCACCTGAAAAGGAGGGGGTACGATATTTTCCCCAAATATCACAATGTAATAATTCAAAACTATCATTCCTTTTGACATCACTATTCGAATATGGAAGCCTTGTATGTTTTGCTTTTGAACAAGAATCACACAACTTATTGAATGAAAAATTCCTAAGAAAAATCAATTTTAGCAAGCTTTTTACTAGAACCATGACCCGACCTTTTGTGCCACGTGTCCCCGGATGTCATCATAGCCTTTTTCTTGTTCTCAAACAACCCCATCCGGTACAAACCTCTTCTGCACTCACCCGCACCAATCAAGTTCCTCGTGTGAAGTTTCTGCATGACACAAAAATCAGGAAAGAAAGTTATAGCCGATTGCAAGTCAGTACTTAATCGGCTAACAGATAATAAATTGCAAGTAAACTTAGGAATATGTAAAACATTCTTGATCCTTGTTCCTCCTGGTAAAGTGCATTCACCCCTCCCCTCAACGGGAATGGCATCCCCGTTAGGAATAAGGACAGGAGTCTCAAATTTAGTTTTGGTCTTGTTTTCAAGGATATTAAAGTTGTGGGTAATATGTTCAGTGGAACCAGAGTCCACAATCCAGTCATCATCATCACCCCTTTTACCTGCCATGCATGCTGTTGGTGTTGCATCTTTTTTGCTTGACCCTCCATTTTCTGCAAAGTGTTCTAGAAACATTTTATATTGTTCACCTGTTAAACCTGGAATTGGACTCGAATCTGTCTCAATACAAGCTGCTTTGGGTTTTGCTTCATCTCGTTTTTTGTTTCCGGGCCACCATTCGGGATACCCAATTCTCTTGAAACAACCATCTCGGGTATGTCCATCCTTCCCACAAAACGTACATTGTGGAACAACATCCATACATTTTGTGTCATTTGGTTTAGTTTTGTCACGTCGTTGCCCCAAGTTGTTTTCTCGTCTACTCGGGAAAAACGCCTTAAAGGCCGCCGCTTCGGTTGAATGCTTCTTATCAGATGATATAGCTCTTTGTCTTTCGTCTTCGGCAACAAGGTGATACGCATTGCTAAGAGTTGGTGTTGGGTTTGTTGCTAGAATTTGGGTTCTGATGACCGAAAAGTCATTATCCAATCCCATTAAAAATTCATAAATTCTCTCCTTTTCTTTGAGTTCAACTAATTTCTTACCCATATCACATGTACAACTTTTGCAAACACATCATGGCACTGGTAGTACCGATGACATCTCATCCCAAATGCTACGAAGTTTGGTGAAATAAGCAGACACGGACGTTCCATTCTGATGGGTTATTGAGAGTGTTTGTTTCAATTCGTAGGCAAGAGGAGCGCTCTCTTTTCCGAAACGATCTTTCAAATCTTTCCAGATTTCCGCAGCGGTATTAGCATACTTTACACTACATCTGATCTCCTTCTCCATAGCGGTTGTTAGCCATCCCTTTATCATGGCATCACAACGCATCCATGGCATGTAGTTTTGCGAACCCTTTTCCGGTTTGTCGATTGAACCGTCAACAAAACCGATCTTGTTCTTGGCAAACAGAAAATTCTCCATTTCCTGTGCCCAGTCATTATAGTTTCCATCATTCAGCGCATCGTTTACCTGCATCTGTTTTGGGTAATCCGATGGATGAATGTAGTACGGTGAGTTCGAGTCTATCGACTCTCCCTCGGTCTTTTTGTTGCTGTTGACATCTTCACCATCTACCATGGCTAATTTCAATTGTGGTTTTGTGTGGATTAATCCTGCTCTGATACCATCTAGAAGCCGATGGATCAAAGAAAAACTTTTGTATATATCTTTTTACAGAAGGAACAAAAATGTCGAATAAATACAAAAAGATGAACATGGGTACAAGGAAACTATTTAATCATAATGCTAAAATTAAGCCTAGCCAATAGGAATAATAGACGGAGTATATTTGGTTTCCATAGGCCCAGCATGTAAGTAGAGGTGGAAAATAAACTTGTGTAACAGGTCAAAATGGGTCATTTTTAATGTGTAAAAACGGGTCATGTTGACCTGCAACACCTTTTGTCCATCTTTTTTGATTTTACTAATAATCAAGATTAAATATGATTATGGAAGTTATATTATTGACAGGTAGGAAACTGGTCCAGCTGTCTAACCGATCTATTTGGCTCACCGATCACTTTTCATCTTCTTACTGCATTAAGTGAGCTCATGATGCTTCCAAAAGATATGCTATTAAGCAATACGATCCGAAAAGAGGTTCTTAACTTTTTTCATAAAAGCCAAACTGTTCTTAATATCTGCTAATCAAATTATCTCGTTGCGTATTTAAGAAAAAGTTTAATTTTTTTTAATCTTGAAGGTGTGTCCTACTTTTGGCATACCATTAATAAAGAGGATTCTTGATAATTTCACTCCAGATGAGTTTTGCCCAGATCCTCTTCCTGAAGTGGTGCTTGAAGCATTGGATTCGGAGGTTAGTTTCTAAGCATTTTTTTTTTTGTTCTTATTTGTGAAAAAAATCAAATTTATGCCTTCAATATTCAAATTTATGACGAATTGGGTGGTGGGTCAGTTGGGTCATCGAGAAACATTTTTTTTTAGAAAAGTAAACGGCTTTAAATAAACAGTTAATGTGTTACATATCATTACAAAAAAAAAAAATATCAACACACATTTAGCTAAACAAGTTGGGGTCGGGTCCGCCTGACGGGTTCCCTCGTTTAATTATGTGTCTGGCATGATTTTCGGGTTCAACATGTTAACACGACCCGCTAATACTCCTACCCAAAATGATGAAATTTGATCCTTTTGATCAGGATTTAATTGAGAGCAGTGAAGATTGTATCATGAGTCTCCCATGTGCAGCAGCTGCTATTGTATATCACCCTCCTTCTGCACCCTTAATAGGATGCATTTTAGGAGATGATGGAAGTCCGGCGCGTTTTTCACGCACTGGATCTTCAATCATAGGAAAGTCAAACACAAGCGATGACGAATTGGATGAACTAAATTCACCTTTGACTTCGCTCGTTGACTCTTCTCAAGCTGTTGCTGCTTCAGTGAAGCCCGTGTGGTCATTGAAAAACGACGATAGTTGTAACAACAATAGGTATCGGCTCCTTAGAGAGGCTTGGATGAATAGTGAATAGTCATCATGTTTTGACCTTGTTATGAAGAAAAATAAAGTTAAGCTGCCAGAAATGTAACCCATGGTGCTGTTGTTGGTATTCTGGCCGGTTTGAATCATGTTTATGGTCAAGAAAGAATCTGAATTCATGGTTTCTAACCTTAATTTATAATTAGATTAACAGTTGGTTACATTTTCTGTCTACTTTTGGGGTGGTCTTAAGAAGGAAGGGGAATGATCAACCAATAATGCCGATTTTTTTTCTATGTGTTACGCGTATTAATAGTTTTTGATTGACCTCGTGTTTGTTACTCTTATGAAAAAATTTATGACCCTTAAACCTAATTTTTATTTTAAAAAATGTTTAACAAACTAAAATTTAAATTAATAGCTCGTTTTAAATAAGAAAAATAACAATCACTAATAGGTTTATTTTGTATTAAATCTACAAGCAAATTTATTTAACTAAAAAGCCCAACTCGTGAATCATTAATATAATAGCATCATCTAATTATCTCCACAATTTATTTTATTTATAGAAAATGAGGTAATAAATAGTTTTTAGAAGTTAAAGACTCATGGACAACAACTATGAGATGTGAAACATACTCATTTATAAACTCTTATTTTATTATTGTTTATTTTCTTAGATATTCAAACAGAGATGATAAATAATGAATCTCTATATTTTAAGAATTACTATTTGATAAAGTTTTTAATGAAAATCACTTTTAACAAAATTATATATTTGAAAAATCAACTATTTGTAAAAGAAGTCTTCAAGTTTTGAAGATGAAAATAGAGATAGAGACCCAAATGAAAATACTCTAACACAACTTATATCTCATAATTGTTTGCTTAAAAACATAACTATTATTAAAACAATTCATTATTAAACCTAAAATCCACTTTTAACTTTTTAAAAACCTTGATTTTCTTATCAAAATAAAAGTATTTCAACCAGACTGATGCTGAAATTGTTAAAATAGAAGAATGTAAGAATTAAATTAGTTGAAGTTACGGGAATTGTTTATTTGGTTGAAAATTATTTTTAATAAAAAGAACTTATTAAATTATGAATTTTCAAAATGAGTTTTTAAAAAAATGTTTGGATTAGCTTATAAACTAAAATGTCATAAAATAACAAAAAAAAAAACATAATTTTAGAAATGAGGGGAGTTAATATGATGTGGTAGAGAGGTATAATTAGAAATTAGCCTAAAAGTAGTTTTCAAAAGTTAACTAGTTTTTTTAACCCGCCGTGCGTTGCGTCGGTGCAATTCGCAGTGTGATAAAGTATAAACTACAATCGACCCGACTCGTTTCCGAGCTAAATTTACGCCGAAAAGTAAAGTAACTCGAATTTACACCGTCGAATGAAAACGTATAATATTTTACGCAACTTCAAAATGTAACATAGACCAACTCAAAACGCACATAAAAATAAGCACGTGCGGTGGCCTTATGTGGCATGATAAATTATAGACGACAATCTCCCCGACTCGTTTGAAAATAAAATTTCTGTCGAAACGTAAAGTAACTCGAATTTATTTGACTTGACTCTATCGAAATGTAAAGTAACTCGAATAAGCATGTGCAACGGCCGTATGTGACATGATAAAAACATATTATATGTGACCTGACTCATGTTCAAACAAAATTCACGTTCAAACGTAGACCAACTCATAACATATTTTTGAACAAACCTAAAAACGTTTTGTATTTAACCCAGTTTATTTTCAAACATATAGTTTATCAAAATTATCCTGATTACTTTTGATAGGTAATACTACTTTATTAATCCAGCAAAAATACCCTTATTACTTTCATCAACAAAGTGGTCAATGTTGTTTTATAATCCAACGACCTACATATTATTATTAAATAACAGTTCATTACGTTTGTGTTTTAATAGTATGCAAGCTGGAGGCAGACGGTAAGTGGAGAAAGAGAAATCAGATGCAAGATGGCACACAGGAGGTGTGGAAACGACAGCTGAGCAGGAGCGACCACCGTCTCCACCGTCTCCGGCACCATCAAACACCGAATGCCCCTTTCTCTCTCTATAATTTCTCTTTCTATATCAGTCTATCTCTCTTTGTAATTTCTCTATCTATACATAAATACAAATAGTAGGGATCAAAATAAAAAAACATGGTTTACCATGTGGTCAAAATCAAAACTCAAAAACATACTATTCATTCCTCTTCTTTTATAAACATATAGGGTAATAAGTAATTTACTCTTTACTTTTCAAAACTTGCTTTTTACCTTATATGAAAAGTCAGTTTGAAAAATATTTTTGAATTTGCCAAATATTTTTTTTTTTGTAATAAGTCAAAAGTAACTAAAAAATAAGCAATCCCAAGCACCACCTTAGATGGTTTTAGTTCCTGGTATCTTGACCCATGTCCAAAAAATTTGCTTGTAATTTCTTCATTTCTATTATTCCACACTATAATCTAAAATGTTATTTTCTTTCCATAGAACTTGACTCATTTGATGTTCTTCACTCCTTATATTCATATCAAAATGTGTAACAGTGTCTTTTCCTTTTGATTTGTCATTTTCTTATGCATATAGAAATTCCTCTACATGCAAATGACTTCTAAGTTGTATTATAATCTATAGATGATTCTTTGTTTTTTATGTTTTAACATATTGCTTAAAATCTTTTGAAAAGGATGTTAACTTATCAATCGCACTCAATACACATCATACTTCGAACTCAAATTGATTCATACATCTTCAACTTGTGTTGCATAGATTGTCTAGGTAAACAAAGGAGTTTTAGAAATTCGAATAGTGGTCCCGGATTAAAGTTGATTCTATTTTGTACTATTCTCATATTCTTTACTTTTAATTACACAATGGACCCTAAGGTTTGTCATG
This sequence comes from Flaveria robusta, assembly GCA_025506415.1. Taxonomy (NCBI): domain Eukaryota; kingdom Viridiplantae; phylum Streptophyta; class Magnoliopsida; order Asterales; family Asteraceae; genus Flaveria; species Flaveria robusta. The sequence goes on along the minus strand of CM046469.1, from coordinate 15,013,543 downwards.
ATAACATATTTGGGTGTAACTTTGAAAAATAATAGGTTTAGTATTTGTAGTTTTAATTTTGTAACACTTTAAAATCTAACACCAACTTCCAATAAATAAAATGTTAAATTTGTATAAAATGACTATGTTAGCAAATTACAAGTAGAAGGAAAATTTCTGTAAGTTACTAAAAAAGAAGAAAAGAAAGAACCACTGATCCCCTTCGTTTACACAAATCCTGTTAGACTCCAACAACCCTTCCCCTTGCTTTTCTGATCTATATCTCCATCGTTCCGTCGAAGGCTAACGCTAACGTAGTTGGCACATCATTAAAAAACATATATGCAAGCCTCTTAGCCGCATCCTTCATCTTTATACCACCCTGCATCCTTGTTTTTAGGTTTCGAACCTCAGGAACCCCGTTCGTTAGATGATTTAATAAGATAGTGTGGCTAACTCCCTCCCCACTTCTACCCATTTAAAAATTAGTGCTTAACTAATGGTTAGAAACAATGTTTTCAGATGCGGTTCTGACAGCGAATTAGACATCTTACTGGTCCGCTGGATGCTGGTCGGACCGGATTTAAAAACCGTATGATGTCATAATTATATTATATATATATAGTTATATATATATATATAATTTAATTTGAGTATTTTATATGTGTATTTTATAGTTATATATAATATTTAACATAATCTTATGTCTGACACTTTAAATTGTCGTTCAACTTACTTGTTAAACACATTAAAATTCAAAAAAATTAAAAAGAAAACATGAAACTGGTCCAACCCCCAAACCAAGATGAACCGGCCGGTCGAACCCATAAAAAACAAACTAGGCTGCTTGAATCAGCCCCCACCGATTCCTGGTTAGACCGGTCGAACCGATCCGAGCCTAAAAACCATGGCTAGGAGGTGATTTGCTACGATGGCGGTGGTTGTAGGAGGAAAAGTAAAAGGAAGAGATCGGCGGAAAGGCAAAAAGGAAAGCCAATTGGCAGCGATGGTGGGTGAGGCATCACTAATTTTCACAACCAAGCTTCATATGTAAAATGATAAAGAAAAGTCATTTGCTCAAACTTAACAAAAATTTAAACGAAAATTAATGTTATATCCCCGAAAGTGTTGTAAAAGTGATACTACGTTACTTTCAAAGTTAATTTATAAATCTGTAATTTTGTGAGATTTCATGGATCATTTATGTAATTATTTTGTCTAAAATTAATTTTGTGGCTATAGAAAAACCTTTTGCTAAAATTAATAGTCAATAAAATGTATTTTCGTTGCATTTCTTTTCCAATTATAAGTGATGCCATGGAAGTCATAAGTACGGATTCAATCAAAGACTAAAATACAAATCAAAACGGTACCTTCTATGCAAAATTCACAATTATGTTGACTTTGACAAAAAGAAAGTCGTTAATTGGCAAAAAGAAAGTCGTTGATTGGCGGCAATTTATTCAACTAAAAACAATTAGCTCGACAAGTCATTTTTTTTCTTTTTTATTATGTTTTCCTAACGCGTTACTCAATATAATCTACATCATAACAAATTTGCGTTAGCTTTAAACCTATTTATAACAATGAAATTCTCAAGGGATGTCCTCGTGTAAAATGTAATAATAACTCACATACTCATCTACTTTATTTATTACCTTTTAATCTATCTAATATCAAAATTTAAACCCAAATATTCTTCAAAGAGCTTTTAACACTTGTTATTAGGCTACCAACCTAAGCGACTCCACTCATCTAATAAGTCAAGGGTTTAAATCCTAAAAAACACGGTATACATGGTTAATATGAATATCTATATCTATACTATTATATAAGGATGAAAGAAAATATTGCCATTTTACTTAAATTTTAAAATACCTTACATAATCACTAAGCATATGATACAAGTGTTTAATTTTTATTTTGTTCCCTTTTAATAATTTTTTTCTAATTAATATATTATTTAATTCACATTATTAATACGCTATTTTATAATATGAGATAATTTTAATTTACTATATTAAGTATTATATTAGTTATAATACTTTAAATTATCATTACATTTAAATTTATTATTTACTTTTTTATAACTAAATACTATTTAAATTAAGTATTATCTTATTTAAATATTTAAATATATAACTACTAAATATTTTTTAGTTATAATAGTAGTAGTAGTAATAATAATGATAATAATAATAATAATAATAAATAATAATAATAATAATAATAATAATAATAATAATAATAATAATAATAATAATAATAATAATTTATTATTATTATTATTATTATTATTATTATTATTATTATTATTATTATTATTATTATTATTATTATTATTATTATTATTATTATTATTATTATTATTATTATTACTACTACTACTATATGGAGAGAAAATGATTTTTTATGTTTCAAGTGGGTTTTCTGAGTATGCTGGTTGTGGTCGAGGTGTCGATGATGATAGTGGTTTCATCGTGTCATCTATCTTGCCGTTTGTCGTTGTGGTGGTGGTGGTGGTGGGCTCTGTTGCCGTTCCACCTATCCTTTTGGTCAAGCTACTAAGATGATGATGATGTGCTTGTAATGTCTACAACAGTGGTCTATCGTCGTCGATGGTTTTTGCCTCATTTAGGGCTTTCAGATCTTATGGTTTTTTTATGGCGGCAGCGATGGCTTTTGCTCTAGTTGCTCTTCTGCCTCCCATCAAGGTTGAGGTGGAGCGGACAGTTATCTTGCTGGCATATGATGTTGCAATTGTGATGGTGTAACTAGCTTTGTTGCCCATCTTTTCATGTTTCAATTTAGATATTTTTGACTCTGCCATCTGTTTTATCTTGAGAAATCTTTGTGTCATGACGATGACTTTTAACTCATCGGTTTTTCATGTTGTTTTTGCTGATATCGTGTGTTGATGAAGATGAATCATTGTTTATCTGAGACCTTTGGCTGTTGGTAAATCAAGGGCTATGATTATAGAGCGAAAATGATGTCGGTTGTCAAGGCTTGGCAATCGTTTATGGTTTGCAGCCGCACTCGACTATCAGTTATGAGCCTTATAAGGTATTGCATTGTTGTTTCTTATGTTGTGGTTGCAGTTATTTTTGTCATTGTGGGTTTTCTCCTGTTTTGCGACTGAATATCGAAGGTTGTTTTAAATTGTTGCCACTGATATTATACCTATAAACGACATGTGTTTGGCTATTCAGAGCCTTAATTCACCTGTCCAGCACACTTGACACACGCTTGGGTGTTCACAACTAGTATATGTTATAAAGATAAGTATAAAATAAAATAAAAATTAAAAAAGAAACAAAACGAATGATCCCAATTCATACTATAAAATATTGGTGCAAAACAATTATGCATGAAATTAATAACACAACTCATAAAAAATATTAATATGAATAATAATAGGCAGTGTATAAAATCAAGCTAAAGAGTAAATTATCCCTTATATTTTTATTTTATCTCAGTTTAACTCTTTTTCATGTTTCTTTCTTAAGTTTTTTTTTTCCTTTAAGTTTACCTTAAATTAAAAAAAAATGTCATTTATTTAAAAAGAGATTTAAACCGTGACAAAATATAAACACAAAGGCTCTTTTTTCTTACCTTTTTCTCAAGACAAAATATGAAAATTAAAATGTAATTACTACAAACTAAAACTAAAACTAAAATAGAAAAACCAAAAAAATAAAAAGTCAAATCAAATAAACAAACTAAAAATTATCCAGAATAAGAAAATAGGGTTCAAGGTGTGGGGGTGGGGGGTGGGGGGTGGGGAACCTAAAGCTAAGTTAACAAGTTATATAAGCTAAATTTAAAAACATAGATTTATACAATTAAATTAAAAAAATCACTTCATATATATTTTAAAGTAATAGAGGATCAATTTTGTAATTAGCTTGAATAACGAAAAACAAAAATGAAGTGAAAAAAAAAATACCTAATGATGTAGAGGATTAGAAAGTTTAAGAAAAAAAAAAAACATTCAAACTCAAGAACACATGCATAAAGGCCAAGAGCTCTACCACTACCAAACTCCATCTTGTTTAAATGCTCATCTGCTAATATAAATAAAATTTATTTAAAAGCCATTTTTTATATTGAAACGATGGACCCATTAAAATTCAAATGCTCACGGGCAGGAGACCTTCAACAGCGCGTAGAGGCGAAAATGGAAAGGTCACGTTGCCACGATGGATGTGCACAAGTTTTTTTTTTCTCACGTTGAAGATGGCCTTATCCGCTTTAAATAATATTATTGCTATTTGTTTTGGCAATTAGGTTTTACTTGACAAATGTAATCTCTACTAAGCTTAATCTTTTGACGTTAAATAAAAAGTAAGCTTAATCTTTCATTTATATGGCCAAGTTTTCATTTCGTTATTTTTATAATGATTTGATGTATTGTATGCTTTTAGGTCGTGTGGTATATTTTAACATTAACGAACTTTCTATTGACGTCATATTGCTCACTTTACCATATTTCACTTCACTTCATTCGAAGTAAATGGTTTAACCATTTTTAACTTCACCTCGTTTACTTTTTTTATTGCCGTACTATACATCTAATTTAAATACAAATAAAAACTACAACTTTATTAATAAATACTAAGATAGAACTAAACGTTAATAAAAAAACAAAACTTTTATAAAAGCAAGACAATTCGTCAATTATGAGGTGTGCATTATATGTGATTAACTAGGATGTTACCTGTGCTTCGCCGCTGCTACGATTACATGTCAGGGTTATTATACGTGTAAGTTTGTGTTTTTCAGATGAGTTTTATCATGCATGGTGGTATGTTAAAGTTCGTACACTTTGTATTGCTAATTTGTATGAAGAGTAATTTGAAATAACAACTAGTACAAAACATTTACAAATTAAAAGATAAACAAAAAAATATTAAAAAAGCTTCAAAATTACTATTAGAAAAAGGACACATAATTAAAGGGAAAAAGGGGATTTTTTTTAAAAACCTTACATAAGAAAGAAAACAAAAGAAGGAATCGAAGGATTAAAAATCTCACCTCCTGATTAATTCGAGGTGCATAATACCGTAGGCTAAAACAACTAACAAGATCAATCAATTAGTTACGTGTTAAAAGAAAAAAGAATTAAATAAAAAACAAAATAAGATATGATGTGACCCAATAAAATCAATTTACTGTAGAAGCTTAACTCTAATATGTTATAGATTAAATTACATGACATTTGCTTTTCTTTTATTATTTGTTATTTAAATATTAAACATGACATCATATATATGTTGATGAGCTATAATATTTTTTTTTTCTTTTTGAATTTTATTTAATTAGGATGAGTCATCGTATGTGATTAACTAAAATATTTATCATAATTTTTATATGTTTTGAAGGTGTTCCTGGACAATAATCTAGTTTGGGATGATATTAACAACATTTTTACATGATGATTAGGTTTACATAACTTCAATTGCAAAAATGAGTAATAAACCTAATTTCTATGACTACCAATCAACCCAAACATATGACAAATACATAAAAATGATATGAAAATTAGGAAAAATAATATATGTGATTCATATGCTAAATATTAGATTAATTAGATTGAATCCCACAAGTTAAACGAGAATGCCCATTAAAATATTTAGTCAATATGTTTACCAAATTTATCCAATCAAACAAGTTAAATGCTTGACAACCATTGAAAAATTAGAGTCGGCAATTTGGCATGGCATAAGTTTTTTTAGGGGCACAAAATACAAATAGAAAAAAAAATATTTTACTGGTATATGCTAGTTTATATACAAATAAAAACTTATCATATTTGTTGTTCAGTTTGAATAAATTTACGTCGAGTTTCAAAGAGTAAGAAAACACTATATTATAAAAGTTATATGAATACACAATATATGTAGAGCAAAATGATTTTGAGTAAAACTAATAACGAAAATAGATAAAAATAAGAATGACACAACGACATATTATGAGCAGAAAATTTGTATTAGCATTGAGAAATTTAGATTTTTATTAGCTTTGTATTTATACTATATTTTGAAAATGCCTTTTGTATTAGAATTGGGAAATTTAGTGTTTGAAAGATTTGTAGACATTGTTGCCAATAATGAATGGAATATTCGGTATTCTCTTTAAAACAATGTTTCGACGAGATCATAATTTGTCGCACCTTGTGTTTCCGCTTAAGCGAGGTGTGACGCACACATATCCTGAAAAATCATCAACAAATAACTAAATTAAGGTCACCTCTTATAGTAGGTGGTGAGATTGGACCGCAAAGGTCCATGCGGATTAGCTCTAAGTGGTGAAACTGCTTGGCATGTAGCTTTCATAGGATACTGGTTTCTACTTTGTTTCGCCATTACATGTGCCATGTGCTAGTTGTGGAATTCCTATAGCCATCTCCATGTTGCTCATGTGATTCTTGGCTTTAAAGTTGAGGTGACCAAGCCTTACATGCCATAACCATGTTTGGTCACTTATTGAGTTGAAGAGATATACCAAGAAGACTACCTTCAAGTATATCTTGTACAAACAATAGTTATCGTGGTACCTTCATGAGTATGTTGCCATCTTCAGGACTTCATATTCGGTTTCAGTCATTTATCCTAGACTAATTATATTGCTCTAAAGGTCTGGTATGTAGTAGACATTGCTCAATAGTCTTAGTTCACCATTTTACAGTCAAAGACCATCAACCCAATATAATGGTATGTATCTTAACTTTCAAGCCATCACCAAATCTTGCAAATCCGGTTGAGTTCAGTGAAATTTGTCCTTCAACCTATCAAGTGATTTGATGACCATTGTCCAAGTACCAGATCAAAATGTCATCAAAATCATCAATATAATGTTTTTATTGAACTTTCTCTTCATTTAGATGCATGAAGTCAGTAGTAGTTATCAATAGTGTGGGTCTATTTTGGTTTGGAACTTTAGATTTATTTCTTGTTGCGTTTAAGCAGTGCATTCTCACGGGTAATGACCTTGTTTTTGGCAGTTATAGCATGTTGCATTTCACTCGTCTTGAGCTTCCTTTCGCTTAAACCAACTTCTCCAAATCGATCGATCTTTGCTAGATTCGATTTCGAACTAGTGGTTATGCATACCACCATGGCTTCAAGGTTTTCCCGGGTCAAGCATGGCTTCAATAGGACCAATACCCATTGTTATACATAATAATGGCAACAAAGCAACAAGAATACACAAGATTTTTTTGTGGGAAGACAATTTCACGACTTCCTTTTCGTATCTATTAATACTTGAAACAAAACTGTCTGTTAAAGAGATTAAAAACAACCTTACCATTATTTATAGACCCCTTACCCTTGAAAATCAAGAAAATTAACTAAACATATCATAACTCCGGTACATATTAGATTGTTAAATAAAATTGGTCACTTTATTAATTTCTCTAATAAAGTTCTTTAAGCTTTAAAACTCTAATCAAGTTTTAATTTTTGATACAAGAAACAATTAACGGTTTGGATTTGTCTATGAATTCATTCTTGTGGTAACTTCTATCATACAAGGAACAATCAAGTTTTAATTTTTGATACTTCTATCATTGCAACTCGCACACTAAAATCCAAACGGCGTGAGCTTAGAGTAGCGGGTTGTCACTAATCAACGAAGTGCGCTTGATTAGACATTAGATATAATGGATATCCGAACATCGTGATGTCTAGTATCGATACAAATCATTAATTAAAAATAGTTATTACACCGTAATCGTTAATGAGTGTAAGCCATATCGAATTAAGAAATTACCATAGTGTTGGAATTAGTTTTCATATATTAATTACTTTACAATTATATTAGAATTTTTTGTAATTCTTTTTCAGAATTGAAAAAATACAAACAAATGTCAATTTTCGTTTTTCTGTCAAAATCTTAACACGGCCGCGTGGAAGTTCCTTTACAGTTTTGACACGGCCGTGTTGACGTGGCCGTGTCAGCTTGTTGAAAATTTTCTACTTTTTGAAATTTACTTTTACTTTTAATTTTTAATTAAAACCCACACCTTCCTTAACCCATAACTAATCATAGTAACTGTGCTTAAATATTTTTGGTCTTAAATAATTGACACGTATCCCTGAGAACATGAACCCTACTTCCGCTCATACTATTCTTATATTGTGTGACGGCAGTTTCACATTATAATATTTTATTTGCTGGATTCGACACCCAACAATAAGATAAATCAAACAATACAATGTAAATCTATACTAATTGCATGTTGACCCAATTCAAAATCCGATACTAATAAATATTAAACTTACATTTTGGATGTATTGGTTATGGATGATATGAGTAATCTATAATTAACGGTATTCTAAGTATAAACAAATCATGATAAGTGAACTTTAACTTAACATATGGCCTCTCATACTATTAATATTATTTGCTTTGCTCACGGAAAGCTTATGCATTTGCTTTTGATTGCTCGAATGAAAACCTTCTAAGAGGTCACCTATTCTAGGAGTACTTACACCTAAGCACGTTTAACTATGAAATACTACTCCTTTCATCCATAGCGAGACACCCAGAGCGTGTTAATAGTATTTAAGACGGGTTATTTTTTATGAATCTACCATCACTTGTTCAAAACCCATGTGATATTTGTCTAAGGTGTTCTAATCATCCTTCCTCCTTTTATGGACTCTATATCTCTTCTATCTACGGCTAATATGTGATTTGTATGTCTTATATCTAATATACTTTAAAGAATTTTTTCAGGGCAGAGCCCATTTATCAACGTAGAAAAAAAAAAGAAAGTAAAATATACCGTAAGAAATTATTATTAAATAAACTAAACTAAAAGAGTGATTATCCATATAACCAATTTGTCGACTAAGAGGAAGATGCCTGAGAAAAGAGTACGTTGTATGTGAAAAAGCGTTGCAGTTATTTCCATAGATATGATTTCCACATGGACAAAAGGTAGCTAGAATTGGTTATGATAGTGGAAAACAAAATTAAAAATTAAAAATATATATTCAAAAATCAATAGTACAACTTAAAAAATATTAAAAGTTCAAGACGATCTACACACGTCGTCATTTTAAATATATAAGAGTTGTACTTCTGTTCTGATGACGGTGTATACCTTAAAAAAATAAGGTTTAAAGACGACGACCAATGCATTATTAAAAACAATGGGTCTCTTTTGCCACTCTCGAAACTACAAGGTAGCAAAACGATAGTATTTACAAGTGTATTTTCGAAGATGTTTCCTATAATATTTGAAAACTCGTCAGTTGCTTAGCCCCTTGAACTTTCAATGATGGTCAATATAAACCCCGTGGGAAGACCGTGGTGGCTTGCATCCCTATATATAGATGGTGCAAGTTTTCTTGGATACAATTGGCAATTTCATTTCTTACTTTCTTAGCAATTCTTTCTCTCTACATATCATCTCTCTCTATATATATATTACACACATATATATATTATACATCCATAAATAACACATTCTTTTTTATTGTCGACTTTGTGTATATATATACTTTGATGGACAAAGAACAACAATACAAACGTGTATTTGGGCACATTGACAAAAATGGGGACGGGAAAATCTCTCCGCCAGAGCTCCAAATTTGCATTGGAAAGATTGGCGGAGAGTTGTCATTGGAGGAGGCAGAGATGGCGGCCGCATTGATGGATTCAGATGGTGATGGGATGTTGAGCATGGAGGATTTGGTGAAAGTTGTGGAGAGCGCGAATGAAGAGGAGAAGTTTAGCGATTTAAAAAAGGCGTTTAAGATGTATGAAGAAATAGAGGGGAGTGGATGCATTACCCCGAAAAGCTTGAGGAGAATGCTTAGCAAATTGGGGGAGTCGAGAACCGTTGATGATTGTAAGGTGATGATTGCTAGGTTTGATGTTAATGGTGACGGCGTGCTCAGTTTTGATGAATTTAGGGAAATGATGTCGTGACCTCGTGGTCGTTGTGCACTCACGAGTTTGGTTCTCGTGCGTGTACATATTATTATCATTCTTTCGTATACCAGATTTGATTTATACATCCTTAAAATTATTTTGTACTATACTACTTTATATTTGAATTCTTTTTGTATTAATGATGTACAAGTCAGCGGTGATATATAACATTCATTTGTAACTTGATAGTTTTATCATATGATATGTGCCTTTTATTTGTAACAAAGTACTTAAATTTAGAATATGAAAGTATGAAACTTAGAAATAGTCTATAACAAAAAGTCATAAATCATCAAGTTGTCATGTTGGGCTCATTCTATTTATTATTCAGGTTGAAAGGTTTGACAATTTGCCATCATTTACTTGTTTGATTACAAATGGTTGTGCTGCAAGAGGTCTTCAAGAACTTTCCCCGAGGTCACTTGCTCCTCCCTCTCTGCCGCCACCTCCGACGACTTCATCACCACTTCTCTGGTGTTCATCCGCCTCGACGGATCATCCTTCATCGTGACAAACTCGGATTTAATTCTATTGGGACGATATTTTTGATGCTCGGATGTCTATTAACTCGACATCAGAATTTTCGGGTCAGATCATGTAAATAATAATTACGTGTTGTTACGTCTGGTAAAACTAAGAGAGTAAGAGCTACAAGGTTTTTGAGGTAAATAACCACGAAAAGCTAATGCTCATCATTTTGCTTTTTTACTTTGTCATCTAAATACAACATTTGTAAAATTAATCTTTTCTATCTAAGTTCAAAACTCTCGGGGTCGGTGTTTGAAAATCTAGTGTCATTCAATTTTGTATATGCGTGTAACCAAAACCAATATGATATAGTCAGTTATGAAAAACATTAAAATCATACTATCAGTTTTCCAGTATTTTTGGATAAAATTGGTTTTATTTTTTTGGTTTTTATGTTTAATTGATCTTCCAAATCACCCCTACTTCAATAATAGTCGGTAGGAAAATGATTCATAGGTATAAGTTGAATGAATCAAAGTTTGTTCTTGTAAGTTAACTATAATTTAATTATTTACCGCAATATAAACACTGTTGTTGTCATTTTCCTTATTTCAATAATAGCTATAACTTTTTACTATTTATATAACAACAATTAGCAATTGGTTTCCAGAAAAACTTATTGTACTATTATACTATTAGTCAATTTGTGATATCGGTGAATTTTTTTATAATTTTCTTAATTTCAATGTTTATGATCGTGTCATTTACTTAGCCATAAGCACAAAAATAATTAGCATGCAAAATTTAAGACGGTCATGTGTCACCCTTCTTGGTCCTTGCTCTTATTTTTCTTTCAATTTTAAACTATAAACTAGTTTTTTAACCCGCCGCGCGTTGCGTCGGCACAATTCGCGGTGTGATAAAATATAAAATACAATCGACCCGACTCGTTTCCAAGCTAAATTTACGCCGAAAAGTAAAGTAACTCGAATTTATACCGTCGAATGAAAACGTATTATATTTTACACAAATTCAATATGTAACATAGACCAATTCAAAACGTACATAAAAATAAGCACGTGCCGAGTATAGAAGGCAATCGCCCCGACTCATTTCAAAATAAAATTTATGTCAAAACGTAAAGTAACTTGAATTCATACCGTCAAATAAAAACATATTATATTTGACCTGACTCATGTTTAAACAAAATTCACGTTCAAACTTAAACCAACTCATAACATATTTTTGAACAAATCTAAAAACGTTTGTATTTAATCCGGTTCATTTTCAAACATATAGTTTATCAAAATTGTCCTTAGTACTTTTGATAGGTAATTTTTCTATCTATACATAAATACAAATAGTAAGGATCAAGATAAAAAACATGATTTACCATGTGGTCAAAACCAAAACTCAAAAACATACTATTCATTTCTCTTTCTTTATAAATATATAGGGTAATTTGCAACAAAAAATAAACAAAGACTGTAGTGTTGCTTGTTATAACAAGTCACTAATTGTATTTCATATGTTGGTTATCTTAATTACATAAAAAACAAACAAAACAAAAATACATATAAGTCAACGGTCAACTTAAACGAATTTACTTTGGCCCATTATCTAGAGTATCTCTCTTACCATTAATCATTTAGTCCAAGAAGCATAACAAAAGAAGCCCAAATTAGTTAGGAAGATCTACATACGTGATACGTGAGAGTATCATCGTGATACGTCAACTAACAACTTATAAAAAGCCTTGAATATAAGTGAAAGACAAATTTCTTGAGACCAAAATAAAAAATATATAAAACTGAGATAAATTTTACTGATTTTTTAACTTGATTATAAAATAGAAGATAACTTTAAAGGAAAAGAAATCATAAACAAAAACCAAGGTTCATATATCTTTCATTTATGTCATTTAATTAATTATAAAATTTAACATTTATAAAATGTTCACAAACTTGAGTGGTTCATATAGGATTTGGGGTTCTTCGGCTTTGTAGCGGGCTAAATATATGAATTTCTTTTCATCAGTTTAAGGGAATCGAAATTATGAAAATTGTTCAAATACCTAATATGCGGTCTTTTAAAACGGTTTATAACTTAATATTGAGCACCTTACGACAAACCACCTTACCAGCAAGGCCTATTACTCTATAAGAACCCTCACCATACATTTGCCACCAAGCCTCGCAAGCTTATAGACAGCCCAAACATAAGGTCAAAAATCGCAAAAAACTACTAAGAACTCAAATCTTAACCATGGAAGGATAAATAAAAGAGCACAAACACATTCAACAAGCAGAATGGGATAATCATCTAGACAGATTTGCAACCAAATATGTTTTAAAACGTATCAATCAATAGCTTTTTATCTTGAAATCATGATGCACTTGTATTAGTTAACACTTAACACTTAGAGAGCATTCACGTCTGATTAATTGGTTATTTATCTCTATCAATATAATTTAGCTACCATTTACATTTATCTCTAAAATTTGTTCATCTTATTAAAATCTTTGTATCTCTCACGTCATATTTCTTATATCATGTTCCTATTTAATTTAATAATAAGTTGTTATTATTTTCTTTTTTCCTACTCGCAACTACTCAAAAAATTTTTATTAATAATAGATATAAAAAATTAATAGTGAGTTTTTAAATATATGAAATGGTTAGTGAGTCTCTAAACTTGATTCATATTTGAGAAAATGAGATGGAGTGGTAATTTGGTGATTTTTCTAATCTTTCTCTTAAATTACAAATATGAGGCATAGATGAGAATTACTAGCTTTAGAAATTTTGCCATCTGTAATACCAAAGCCAATATGGATCACTCTATATATTTTGAGTATAAGTGTAGCATTCTTTTGTTGAACATCTCGTCAAATGAGACTGATAATTATATCTGGATATGTCACAATCAAAATTCATATCCAACTTTAGCTCTCTATATTAACTTTTTGTTATATAAAAACACAAAAACAAATATAAAGTTAACATACACGCAGCATTTCTGTCGGTTTTCATTAACTTTTTAATAACAACACAAGAGTTGGTATGCAATTTAATATGAAAATTGTTTATAGGAGTAAAACACGTACTCAAAAGTAGATAGAATCAAAGAAAAAGCTAGAAGAATATATTAGTCTTAGATATGTGTAAACTATAAAATGATTTAAATATATTCGTATGCATAAACTTCATGTATATACATTTGGATCAGATAAAAGTGAAATTTAGACGAGAAACTTACAAAGTGATATGATCTGTTAATCTTACTATTTAATTGTTGATACTAAAACATTGACAAGATTTTAATTAATAGAAAGTTAATATTGAGAAAGTTATAGTTTCATTGATTTTTTTTACTTGATAACTTTCGTATGCTTTATTTTTTTTTTTCAATAAAGTTATACCATAAATTTAAGAGTTTTTTCTAATTAATTTGAGTATATTAGTACTATATTATTTTATAAACAATATATTTTTACAAAAATGTTGATGCACTATGATAATAAGGACGGTTCAAACTAGTTACAATAATACGAACATTATAACGACATGTCAAAGTTGTCCAAGTCTGACACATGAACAAACTGTGTGATTATAAAGCACATCTAAACCAATTACAACAGTGAACGAATTACAATGGTGCGTCTAAAACCACTTGTAATTTTTAGCTTTCTAGACCCATGTATCATACCCTAGAATACATATGTTGCACCCTAGATGTTACTATCTTCATATACAATAATACAAAAACTCCATAACACATGAACTAACCCCTATATGTACATATATGTTTCGAATTAGAACAGTCACATAATTAACAGCCAAACAAGTCGCTTTTTAGCACCTTGATCATATTTCAGTTGATTATGCAACGTGATACATGGACATAAGAGATGGTGATCTGAATCATCAAATTGAATGTGATGGAAGTGTTGAAAATTTGTTACTTCTATTTGCTAAATGTTTTAATAAATCTCTGTTTAACTCTATATATAATATATCTACGTGTACACATACTTCACATAAACTGCTTATTCATCACATCTACTCACTTGTGGATATACTGAGGGTTGGATAATAATGTAGTCATCGATAAATATATTTACCAGTGAATGCATGTATTCACCATTAAATTAGTTCATGAATTTGTCTAAAATGTACTTGTGATTTCAATGATAAAGGTCATGTACTAGCACAATTGCTACAAATATAGAGTCTATAAAGATGGGTTTTTTAATTAAAGTGAAGGTCAAGTATTCTCTTGTGATGTAAAATACTAACTCATCAATTTTTTATGCCCATATATAATCGTATATGATAAAACATTTATCCATTTGACTATTTTTGCAAATTTAGAGGGCCGATTTATTAAATTTCAAACCTGTTAAAAGTAATACGTTATTGTTTAATTTGATAAAAGAACGTGTATTTAAACAAAATTAAGAATTTTAATACATTATACTATACACTAAGAACCATATAACAAAGTTTTTAAACATAATATACCACCTTTCAGAGCATAGTATTTTGTCTTATAGCATGAATTGTTTTTTTTCATTTTAACACCCCAAGTTTAACTATACGTATCTTTTATACGATATACTTATGATTCGTTATTTAACACATACAAAAAAAAATTATTTTCTTTTATAGGTTTTGAATTTTAATGCGTTAAAAGATTTCAAATATTCTATTACGATGTATTTATATATATCAAAATTTTAATGCTGACTTGTATTCAAAACAATTTTATGCATCACAATATACATATTATTGATGTTTTTACATTTCACTTTTTCTGCTTTGCCCCCACATATTTTGTGTGCTACACTGCTACATGGGTTGTTGCATTTTGACTCTTAGAGAGGCACAATAGTCATGGTGAAGAATATCAAACGACGACAAATGTTCATCATACCAACAAGTTCTTCATTCATTATTTCATCATCATTCAAATAATAATTTTCATTTTTCAATCCCCAATCCTTCATTTGCCCCTTTTCTCTCTCTCTCTCTTCAAATTCTGCTTTCCACTGGAACCATTTCCATTGAATCCATACCAGCATCCACTATCACTTTAATCTCTCTCGGTGGGAAGAAGAATCGTTGTCGGATGGGTGCTTGCATTTCGATTCACCATAAAGCTTCTGCAATGAAGCTACAAGTGTCGTTTGATTCCGCTGTTAAACCCGATCATACCTCGGTGATTCACCCTTCTCCGACCGCCGGAAAACTCTCCGTCATGGATGAGCACGTTGATGGTACACCTCAGCTCCCTGTTTCTCCTTCACCGGATAATTTTTCTCATTACGGTACGATTTCAGTGATTTCATCTCGTGTATTGTGAATCGTTCATGAGGTTAATTTGATTGATTCATAGATTTGATTCTGGTTTGTGTTTGTGTGTTTGTTGATTGATTATTGGGCGTTTTGTTGATTTGAATTAGGTTATTGATTTGTTTAACTTGTGTGGTTGATTGCTTCTGGTTGTTGATTGATTCAGGTTATGGATGTTTTGATTTTTTATTTCTGTTTCACATGGTGTTCATGTGTTTGTGTTATTTTGATAATTTGTTTTGCTTTAGAACATGTAATGGGTAGGTGTTTCATGCGTTGGTGGTTTAGTTTGTTGGTATTGAACTACTTTGCTAGCAAACAAAAATTGGAACATGATTGGTGAAGATTGATTCATGAACCATTATGTGTAATGAACAGTGTTGTAATATTGTTATTATATGTGCGCGTGCGTGTGCGCGTGTTTAACAAAATGGCATGGATTGAGCAGTTTTAAAGGCATGATTATGGTGCATGAAAATTTTATTGGCTTAATTGGTGCAATAATGGAGGGTGCATGGGAGCTTATCTTTTAGTGTCTTTTGTTTGATCTTTGACATTGTGGACCTGCTTAATTTACCTATGATGAACTTTATGTACACTTGATTCTTTTAATTATATATCAGTTTAAATACCTTTAAGATAGTTGGATTTCAATAATACGTGATCAGGGCGTCTCATACTATCTCATCTCGCATAGCAGGTAGCAAGGAGGAGACGTTTTTCGATTCCCAAGCATGGTTAGACTCAGACTGCGAAGACGAGTTTATGAGCGTTAACGGGGGTAATCATTAAACAAGCATACATTATTAACTTCTTTCAACAGTTTGATTTTCACTAGATTGTTATTATATTTAAGGAATTTCATTAATACATGCACTATATGCATACTTCATTTTATGTTCACATCTTTTGCTGTCTATATGCAGAATTTACCCCTTCAAGAGGCAATACACCGGTGCACCATAGCTTGACCCACGGAAGTCCACGAGTCAATGGGGGTGCGACTTTCATGGACCAAAACGAACCTCCTGGTTCGACAACCCAGCCATCTCCAACTCCAACTGAGAAGAGAAAAAGACTTTTGGACCTTTTCAAAGAGAGTAAAAGGGACAACCATGGTTCTGATTTTGAAATTGTTGAACCATCCACTGAAGATGGTAAAATGGGCTTGGGCCAAGATGGTCTAAAGCCCAAAAGTGAGAGTCAAGTGGGTTCTAAGCAAGGTTGCTTTAAGAGTTTGATTTCTGTACGTAGCACTGGAAAGCAGAAGAGCCCGAGCCCGACCCCGAACCACAATCTACGTGGTAACCCAGTTGTTGGGTGTTAAGTTGATCTTTGGGCTTTGATCATCCACGATTGTCGGTACCGCAAGTCTGTATACATTTTTGGGGCATATAATGCTATGTAACTCCCAAGTAAATTCTGGCATTATATATGATGAAAATATTATAATAAAATAAAATTTCTCTAAAAAGAGCAGGAGTGAGAGCATTCCCAGTTCAATTTGTGAAAATTTTAAAAATTACGGAATGGGTGATGGATTTTGTAAAGCCCTAGCTTTGGCTTTGTTACAACCAGTTATCTTATTTTTAAGAAGGGTTGCATCTATTGAAATAATACGAAAAATAAGAATGCTGGGAATGGTAAAAAATGGTGTGAAATATGTAAACATGTTTGAGTTGGTATATATAAGAGAGTTTATCAGTAACAAACCAAAAATTAAAATAGTTAATTTGATGATTAGTTAAGAATTGAAAAAACATTAAGCGGGGTAGCATTCAAGATCATATTCCCTTCTTCTTTGAATTGCTTGTGCATGAGGGCGGTGTTCCCATGATGTGCGCAAGTCTACAACATACTGCTTTTGTTTTGATCACTGTGTGTCCATCCCGTCTTTGTTGGATGAATGATAATTATTAAAAGGCATGAACATAATGATACCGAGTTTTTATAATGATTTCATTTATGCTATATGTCATATGCATCACTATTTACTTTCACACGAGGGCAACATAATTTTTAGAGTTAATTTAATTTTACTACTTAAACTTTGTTAAAAATTACTGTTTTTCTTCAAAAGATTAAGAACATCAATTACCCTTCAAAGTTTCATAAATTATTTCAATTTCAATCCAAAAATTTTATTAGTTGTTTTTAATTTTATTCAAAATAATAAAACTTTTGAAATGAAATTGAAACAACAAACGAAACTTTTGAATGCAGATTGATGTTTTTAATGTTTTAAAGAAAAATAATTATTTTAATTAAGTATTAAAAAATAAAACTGAAATTAACTCCTACATAAATTAATATTACGCCAAACTTGAAATCAAGTGGAAACAATATTATTCGCGTCATACTTCGCCAGTACTCCACCTTCAAACACACCTAGAGCGTGCATCGCACCGCAAGCATAATTCATTACCGCATCAGAAAAACCGCCCTAAAGGTCACAACCATCACCCTGCAACTTTCTGCTGCTTGTGTTCTTCGAGCAACACAAACCCTAAATCCACCGGAAAACGGAGAGATTCAGCCATGGAAATGCAACATGACTTTGATCGGCTTTTGTTTTTTGAGCATGCTCGCCGAAGCGCCGAAGAAACCTACAACACGAACCCTCTCGATACCGTGGTTAGGGCTTCAACCACACTCTACCGATTATGCGATCTATGAGTAGTATATTTATGCTGAATGATGTTTAGCTTTGTTGTTTCTGAGTCTGATTTGTGTTGTTTGTTTGCTCGCATAGAACTTAACCCAATGGGGAGGGGCGTTGCTTGAATTGTCGACCTTCCAGAGTGTACAGGAATCAAAATTGATGATTAAAGGTGACCAAATTTCTAAATATGAAGTGCTGGTTTGTTTATTTATTAATTATTTTTATTATTATTTTGATCTGGATTTTGTAGGGCGTTTGATGTGTTGGTTGATGTTTGTTTGATTTTGGTTTGATCGTGTAGATGCTATGTCAAAATTGGACGAAGCATTGTCGATTGATCCTAAGAAACATGATGCTTTGTGGTGTATGGGCAATGCACAAACTTCTTATGCTTTTTTGACTCCTGATAAAGATGAAGCCAAGGGTTATTTTGATTCAGCTTATGATTACTTTCAGCAGGCTGTTACTCTGGTATTCCTGTAATCCTGTTTTTAAAAAATTGATTGGATATTAAATATCTTGACTACTCTATGCCATAAATATTAGGTGTACTTGTAAGATATTAGTATGTTACTTGTCATATGCCAAGAGTTTAATTGGCTTGCAGGGCGTAGGTCCGATGAATCATGATTGTAAATATGATTTGTTAGTCGGGATGAGATGTGTAACGGGATATATGTCTATTTCAGGATCCAGGGAATGAGCTTTACCATAAATCATTTGAAGTGGCTTTAAAGGTATAATCCTGTTCTTATATTTGTCCATTCACAACATTAATCAAGTTTCACATTTCTCCATGCAACCCTGAAAGTCATCAGTGAAAATGTTACATGAAGGAAAGTTGTGAAAAACCTGTGTATATTTTCAATGTTAAAGATTTTTGTTGCTAAAAGAGCCCTTTTACGTTAAATTAGTAAATGAGTTTAGCGACAAAGTAGCTGATTACCTTTTATATTTAAATCATAGTGGCTGCTTCTTCCTCAAGAGCTACAATGTTATATTGTTAGTTAATGTTAGCTATCACAGTTAAAAGCATAGCAATTCCATAGTGCTGATGAAGTACTTGTTATTTGGGACACTTGCTTTTAAAAAGTAGGCATGACCTAAGATACATGGGACCCTTGCTTTGATATTAGGGACACTTCCTTTGCATCTTATCTTAAGGAAGGTGGCTTACACTTTGCATACGAAGGATGACCTTCTATTAGGTTAACCTAATTTTGTTATGGGATAAACATACAAGAGGGGTAGTTAGAAACAAACTAACACACATGCACAGTATATGCTATTGACGCTGCCGATGGAAAATCGTCTGGCATAAAATTATTTACATTTCTTCTCTTCTGTTACGGTCCATCTTGTATTTTTGTTGGGAACTGCATTTCTTTGATCCATGCTTGTCACATAAGTAGGGAATAATATTGTCTAGCAGTTTGTATTTAGTGAACATTGGTTACTAATTTTTGAACTTTTTCAAGTAAAAACAGAAAGAACTTGCATACAATGCCATTTGGTAACTTGGTCATCCAACACAAGAGAACTATAAATGGTTAAATGCAATTAGTTATTAGTTATGTATTTTGCTTCTGTAATTGTTGTTGACCTTAAACTTCACAAAAAGTATTATTGACCTTTGGTTCTCCCTTGGTTATAACTTATAAGGTTCTTATAATCATAAGGAGTTGAGAGATCTGAAATGCTACTTGTGCCATGAGATTTTTTTCAGTTACAGTTGTCTCTGAAATGCTACTCGTGGCACATTGATAGTGAAAGGCGTCAAGAGTGTAAAGTCGTCATATATTTTCCATCTTAGAATACATTACCGTGTTTAAAACACGTGGAAAAATGTATTATTTGTTAAGAATCGAGGGACCATTATTTACTTTATAGCCATACTGCCACACCAATTAAGAGAGCTATTTAAGGAAAAGATATATTAATTGAACCACCGACAAAGAGTTCTAATATGAGATCAAATTAGAAACATCCAAAATCCTGCTACAAATCACAGTCCGTACTCCAAAAGGTGAAATAAAAAAACCATTCAATAACTTCTATATGTGAAATTTCAGTTTAACTACCCCTTTTGTTTGTTCAGATATCTCAAATCTAATAACTTTAATATCCGAATTTCATGATTTGTGAAATAGTTTTGCATGTTCTTGTTAATAAGTATGGTTGAAAATAAATAAAAATTTTAATCACATGGAACTGATAAATAAACCATCAGTAATCTTAGGTTATGAAGCAGCTGAACAGATGACTAATTACTATGATTTCAGGCTCCTGAATTACATTCAGAGCTCCATAAACAGGGTTTTAGTCAACAAGCTATGGGACCAGGACCAGGGGCTGGGGGAGGTCCTTCAACTTCTTCAAGTGTCAAGGTATAGTTTTTTCCCCCGTAATTTACTTTCCAAACATATTATTCTCTGTTACCATACATTCTGCTACAAGGATTCATAAAAACTCATCAACATTGATGCTCATTTTTGCGGGACAAAACTAGGTTATCAATACGAGGGTTGCTGGGCCGGGTCTCCTATCCCATATGAATTCTATAGTTATAGGTTCAACTAAAGGTGGCAATTTAGACCCACTTACTTTGGTTGGGTCATTTCTACTTTGTTTTATCAATTTGTCAAAAAGGTATCAAGTATCCCAATAGGTATCAAGTATCCCAGGGCGTACTTCTATATGCGTAAAACCTCTTAAAATATTCTATTAAAGTTATTAGAATTATAAAAAAAAATTAGTTTCTAAAATCATATCTTACTTATTAGCTAAAGAGGTGACGGGTCAAAGTCGCCTAAGTGTTTTAAGGAACAATGATGTGTGTTAGCTGAATGCAAGTCTGCGACGTTGGGTTTTGAAGGTGTAAATGAGCCTGGCCAAACCCAAGCTTGTCTAAGCTTGATCTTGGCTTGTTTTGAGTCTTATGTGTAAAGCTCGAGCTCTGCTTGTTAGCACATATAATTATTATTCACTTATTTTTATATGTATATGCATATAAGCGCGCATATAGAAATAAATTTTATTGTTTAGATTCTAATTGTAGTTCTACACTTCTACATATAACTTTATTACGTGGTTATTACATTATATATAATATATTATTTATATAACTAATAAGCTTGTTTAGGCTTACGAGCCTAATGGAGCCTAGTGTATGATGCTCGGGTTGGACCTCTTTTGTTAAATTAGCTCCAAGTTAGGCTTGAGCTCGGCTCCTCTTAGTTTAAAGCCTTAGCTCGACTTTATTCGAACTCGAGTGGCTCATGAGTAGAACTCACTCACGCCCATAGTTTGCTTGCTTTTAGAGTAAAATGATGGGTTGGTTGTTAGTTGTTACTATGGTAAATTAGGGTTAAAGTTTTGAATATTCTTCTTCTCTGTTGAGTATTTTCCTCCAGATATACGTGGTTGTTGCAACATATATGCTATGCTTTACTTTTAATGCATTAGAACCTCTTAGCACAAAAGGTTTTCTGGATCAACCCAGCCAACCTGTTTCATGTTCTGAGTTGTTAATCAACCAGCCCATCCCACCCACGTTGCCACCTTTATTTTGAACCATCATATTCCTCTTCCCTATTCATGTGGTTTAAGCATTTCCAGTTTTTGTTTGGAAATATTACCCGCATAGTTTCTAATTGGGTGTCAGATGCAGGGACCAAAGGCACAAAAGAGCAGCGATCTGAAGTATGAAATATTTGGATGGGTTATTCTTGCTGTAACTATCGTGGCATGGGTTGGATTTTCTAAAGCAAATGTACCTTCACCACCTCCCCGATAAGGTGTCAGAAATGTTTTTATAATTTTTGATCCGAGTCGTGACTTCACACCAAGATTTGATTAAAGATATATCTTGACTTTACAGATTTAATCATTTTTGTTGCAAATTCGATGTAGAAACTGCTTTTAGATTTAACCATTTTTGTTATCCGGGGAGTATGTTTTCATTTTGAGTTACATGCTAGGTTGCTTTTGAAGCCTACATGTGATTTTAGAAAATGGTTCAAAAGGAAGGCCACCTATGTAATGTAAGTTACTTGATAAAGATTGTGAACATTCCAAGAAACCTGTTTAATAGTCCCGTGAAAAACCAGGTTGATCCGATATTCACTCCATTTCAAACTGCTTGCCTTGCCCTTTGGCTCTGTTTGGTATACAAAACATGGTTCAAATTGGAGTTGAGTGGGCTAATTGTTAGGCGGTTTAATTTGATCTTGATCTGTTTTAACCATTTTCGTTTGTATTAAGTTTTTCATTAATAAAAAAGGTTTATGAATAAAATATGCTTTGTAAAAAGAATCATATAGAATTATAGATCTTAAAGTGATGACATGCTTTCTCTGATTTAATCAGTTCTATGAGTTTCTAATGGTTTATGCTCACATGTGATTGAAACCTAAATTTGATTTTTATACGGTTTAGAAATTTTGAATTATGTGTTTTATTTGATGTATTGATAATACTAACCATCTTTTTTCATAAATAAACAATCTTTATGTCATAATGATGATTAGTAACATTTATTTTTGATAAATATATTTAAATCATAATTTTATATTTTTAGATGTTAATTTTAAAATATGGTTTTCGCTTGTACTTTGTTACTGAAAATGAACACACGAATAAAGTGATCGTATTGTACATATCCAAACTTAAATAAATATTTGTAACAACTGAATAAACGCTTAATAAATTATATTTACTCAAATAATACATGAGATTATTTCTTAATCATATTTTTTAGATTATTTCTTAATCATATTTTCTAATTTTGAACGATTATATTTTATTCATTATGTAAATTGACTTTGTATTAAATAAGTTCATTATTATTAATATCGCATATAAGTACTAATAAAACTTTTCGTCATCTTCTATATGTATAATACTGAAAGATATGTTTATTTAAGAATTAAATACTACAATTAAAATGTTTATTTAAGAATAAACTATTACAATTAAAACTATTCAAATGACAGAAAGCTTCCCTCCCTTTTAAGTAAGATGTCCCTCCAGTCTCCTACCCAAAGTTTCCCTCTTAACTCTAAAATGATCGTTTGCATCTCATTTCCAAATTCAAACTTCAAAATTGCCATAAAACGTCACCGTCTTAATTCAAAAAAATGTGACATGCGTTAAAATTCAAAGAATGAATGACTAATTTTAAAATAATTAGATCTAAAAATTCAGCAACTTAATTTATCTAAATAATTATGTAAGGCAAGATAGCCTTTTACCTAATTAATATATGCGTTTTTTCTTAACATGTTAAAAAATAAGAAAACAATATAATGCATTTAAGATACGTGATCATCTTATTTATCATATTAAAAAAAATACGCAAATGCATAATTTGAGTCTTACATTTTGATTTTGAACTTAATGTTATTACACCCCATTTTTATATATTATTGTTTTAATAATTTAATGAGCATGAAAAGGATAAATACTTAAATACACAGCCAATTTTAGTAGAAAACTCTCAGTAACGGAATAAATATATCCATCTATTATTCTATATATCGTTTTAAATATGATAAATAAAATGATTTATAGATTTAAAAAACAAACAAAAAAGAGAAAACCAGAATAATAAAAGACGAACAAGTGTAAAGATTCCCCCGCAAGCTTTCCCTCAAAATGTTCAAATTACCCGCTCCTCATTCACTCACTCCTTATAAAATCTTCACTCCCCCTTCATCATCATCATCATCATCTTCATCCCACAAACCCTAATCCCCAAATCCACCATTTCTGCAACAATGCCTTCAATCCCCGAAGACCCAATTCTCGCTCCAAACCCAGATCGATTCTGCATGTTTCCAATCCAATACCCCCAAATTTGGGAAATGTACAAGAAAGCCGAAGCCTCCTTCTGGACCGCAGAAGAAGTCGATTTATCACAAGATCAACGCCACTGGGAGTCGTTGACCGACGGCGAACGCCACTTCATTACCCACGTTCTCGCCTTCTTCGCCGCCTCCGACGGCATCGTGCTCGAAAACCTCGCCGGAAGGTTCATGAAAGAGGTCCAGATCGCTGAAGCTCGTGCGTTCTACGGCTTCCAGATCGCGATTGAGAACATTCACTCCGAGATGTACAGTCTGCTCCTCGAATCGTATATCAAAGACTCCGATCAGAAGAATCGGTTGTTTCGAGCGATTGAGACGATCCCGTGTGTCGAGAAGAAGGCGAATTGGGCACTCCGGTGGATCGACGGATCGGAGTCATTCGCCGAACGTATAATAGCGTTTGCGTGTGTCGAAGGGATCTTCTTCTCCGGCAGCTTCTGCGCTATCTTCTGGCTGAAGAAACGTGGGTTGATGCCGGGGTTAACGTTTTCAAACGAATTGATTTCACGAGACGAAGGGTTACACTGCGATTTCGCTTGTTTGTTGTACGGGTTGTTGAAGACGAAGGTGAGTGAAGAACGAGTCAAAGGAATCGTTGCTGATGCGGTGGAGATTGAACGAGAGTTTGTTTGTGATGCGTTACCGTGTGCTCTTGTGGGCATGAACGGTGATCTCATGAGTCAATACATCGAATTTGTTGCTGATCGATTATTGGGTGCATTGGGATGTAGCAAAGTGTATAATGTGCAGAATCCGTTTGATTGGATGGAGCTGATTTCGTTGCAGGGGAAGACGAATTTCTTTGAGAAGAGAGTTGGTGAGTATCAGAAAGCTTCTGTGATGTCGAATTTGAATGGTAATGGCGATTCTCATGTCTTCAAGATGGATGAAGATTTCTGATTATGATTTCTTGGGTTATTGTTATAGTTTCTATAGGGTTAACTGCTGCAAATGTTGTGAGTTTATGATTAAGTTTGTTATATATGTTCTTGTTTAACCTAATCTTATTATATATATAAAAATAGCTGAAATTTATGATGATATTTTGTTTATTTCATATGGGTGTTTTGATTTTGATTGAAAGATGGTATTTTTGTTATTTTTAATTCTTTATGATGAAATAGTAGCTAGATGTGGACTGTTAAGATGGTTTTGTGAAAATGTTGTCGTTTTGTCTGGCAGGAGTCTAATATGTTGGAACCAGTTGTTTTAGGGATAGAATGTTAATATGTTTTGATGTGCCATCTCAAGAGAGCTGTTGTATCATTTCTTGATGGATTCTGTATCTTCACCTCTCAGCCTTGTGTTGATTTTGATCTAAATGTGGCGCTTGAAGTTGTGTTTGACTTTGTACTGAGTGGCATATGCAGCTGTGTTGGTGTTGTATGAGAACTTGTTGAAACAGTTAAAATCTGCTTAAACAGGATTGGAGATGGGACTTGCTGCAACATAGCATGTTGGGTACTGGCTGAGGTGGTTTTTAGTTGAAAGGTTTTGTCTGATTTGTGATTTATGAATATGCTAAGATGTCAAGAAACAAATGTCACATGTTGTCAAAGATATTCAGGTGATGATGATTTCTTTTCTTAAACCAGTTAGTTACCAATTGTTAGTGAAATTTGGTTTTACTTGACTTTGTTAAGTTATTAACTTGTTATAAAAACCTTTTGAAAAGCATCGCTTTGTTTATATAAACACAATTTATAAGTCGGTTTATTTATTCTCTTTAAATTTCCAACAAGTTCATGTTGTTGGGTTAAGCTTGATTTTTGCATTTTGTTGTCGGTTTTGCACTTTTAAACTTTACATGCTTAATCCTTGTTGTAGGTGCAAATTGGTTATGATCTTGTTATTAATGATTCAATAAGTATATATCATGTATATGGTATATCTCCATCCTCAACTAACAACATAGTGACATAAGTCATAATTTGAAACATTATCAAAATAAAGAATATTGGCACTACACATTATTATCCCAACAATAGGGATGCCAAGAAAGAAAACTAGTTCATTTTCTTCATAATAAACACATTGAGAATTCTCTCAAATTCATACCTATCCTTCAAGAGTTCAAGGTAGAACCTTTTGCTTCAAATCTTTAGTATTTTGCCTCTTTGGCCTATTCTCTGTTGCATACATACATTATATTCATATACATAGTCTCCTATAGTGAGTTTTCATTGAGTCTGGTCTTGATTCACATTCCAACGGATTTTCTTACATGTCAAAACACGATGCAAGTAGGACATAGTTATAAACATGCTTCTTTCATCCACCAAACATAATAATTTTTTGTAGTTTAACTCGTAAAAAACCCTGATACGATTCATCTCCCACATGTCACATCAGTCATTTCACTTGCTATAAGTTTGAACCTCTTTATAGCACATGAAATTCATGTCACAAGAAAGGTTTACATATAATAAAATAGGAGGCGTGCGTATAATAGATGTATTCCACTAAATAGTCTAGACTCTAGAGTGTGGACCGGTTTTAAAAGCCCACCCAAAACACACAGGCCATGTTTGGGATTGTTTATTTTGATTGAAAAGAACTTTTAACAAAAAGTACTTATTAACTTATGACTTTTCAGAAGGAGTTTTTAAAAAAATGTTTGGATTAGCTTATAAACTAAAATGTTATAAAATGACCAAAAAAGACATGATTTTAAAAGCAATAGGAGTTAATAGGAGATAGTAAAGGGATATAATAGAAAATTGGACCAAAAGGAGTTTTTGAAAGTTAATAAGTAACCCCCTTCTTACTTCTCAAAACCTTATTTTTATCCTATATGAAAAGTTATTTTAAAAAGTCCTTTTGAGTTTGTCAAATATTTTTTTTAACTTATTAATTTTTTAAAAATTAATAAGTCAAAAGTCAGAAGAAAATAAGCAATCCAAAACACGCACACAAATCATGAATCAAATCATGAATACACAGGGCCTACCAACCAAACCCGACTCACTGAGTCACTCTGGCGTTTTTAATCAGCTACACCAACACCACCAACACCAATACAGACAGGGAACGAAGGCGGAAGGGGTGGATACTGAATTGAGAGATGGATCCAGATGGTTTATCAAAAGCATTCGTCGAGCATTACTACTCGACGTTCGACACCAATCGTGCTGGATTAGCTAATCTCTATCAGGATTCCTCCATGTTAACCTTCGAAGGTCAGAAGATCCAAGGCTCCCAGAACATCGTCGCTAAGCTCACTTCTCTCCCCTTCCACCAGTGTAAGCACAGCATCACCACCGTCGACTGCCAGCCCTCTGGACCCGCCGGCGGTATGCTCGTCTTCGTCAGCGGAAACCTCCAACTCGCCGGAGAACAACACGCCCTCAGGTTCAGTCAGGTATTTGTTCAAACACCTTCTATGCGAATCATCTCTTATGGATCTCTTGATTTGATTTGATCTGATCTGATCGTTATTTGATTTGATTCATACTAGTTTCAGAATTTTAGATTTCATCCTAATGAACGGTCTAGCAACCTAGAATCTGTTTTGACTTGATACTCTTGATTGAGGAGCAGGTCAACTGCTTCTGAAGGGTTCTTTATATGTCAAACATATTTGCTAGATTAATTAGGATGCTTTGATCATTCTTCTATAAGAAAACTATGGTTGGTGGCAACTTGAAGCACAAACAGTGGGACACTGAGAAATTAAAATACAGTGAGTATTTGTTCTGGATCATAACCCTTAAATCTAACCATAGTCTATATATTGTTTGATCATATTGGGATTCTGAGGGTCTAATATAAGTTCTTTGATGTATAGAAGGTTTCCAAGAGGTCACCCTCCATTTTTCTATGTGGCCTTGGCGCCTAGCGTTCATTAAAAAATCTTCTTTTGAAAAGCCTGGATGGGTCTACTTTTTGAAAACATATTCACAGATAATCAGATACTTGTACTATTCACCATGACAAAATACATAGCAAAACCTCATTACAAATAATTAGTGGCTTAGCTAGAACTTATATACGCCAATGCTTGCCCATGATGCCTGGCTTTTAGCAAGATTTATTTGACATCCGCCATGGCATGAATAGTTATACTTTGTCATTGCTTGAAAGATATTTGTTGATACCTCTGAATCGAGTCTTATTCTTCAAGTTCTTGATTTGATTTGTTAGACAATTGTTAATAATAGTTTCATGCTGTGCTGTGTTGCTGTTCATTATTGTTTATAATACATGTCTTCATGATGCACATGTGTGGTTTATGATACTATATTGCAGAACAATGGGAACAATTTGGAGCTTATGGTTGTATAATTATGCATTTGTTTTAAAGCCATCCATCTGTCTATCTATTTATCATTAATATTATTATGGAGAACTTGTAGCATAACTGCATAAGGTAAATATATATGGAGGAGACTTTTAACTTGTTACGCTTATGAGAAAATGAAAGGAACACAGGGTCTTAATGTTTTAACATTTAGAAGAGAGAATGTGATAGATCACTAGGAAAGAGAGTCCAATAAGTTTTCTTACATCAAGTGGATCGGATCACGGGCCAAAGTGGATCGGATCATAGGGAAACATGCATTTGATAAGTTTTCTTTTTAGCTAACTGTTTTTTTTCTTTTTAAACTTGACCCTTTAGAGATACAACTTAACTCGGTCGAAATTGCCTCCTCTAATCACATGGCTAGTGTTTTCTCAAAGATGCCAGTTAGATGGCTTCACTTTAATATAATATAATTAAGCGTGCGTTTCTCCATTTACATACCTTGATGATCGAAATCGCTATTTTGAGCTGTGTGGTTGCGTCTTACACTTTCTTTTTGTTCGACTTCTTTTGATGCAGATGTTTCATTTGATGCCAACATCACAAGGAAGCTTTTATGTGTACAACGACATATTCCGCTTGAATTATGCATGAGAAAGAAGTGTCATTCTAGAACCTGAGCGTGTTTCTTAGTTTTTTAAACATCAATTTCTTGTCATACCATACTTAGTGTTGAGATGATGCATCATCTGCAAGGCTTTTGTGTAACCTCTTTCAAAACATATTTTCTTTTGTCTGGCTTTGTTATCTGATAACTGTAATGGATTAATTGGTGGAAGATATTTGTTTACACCTATGGATTATGTGGAGGTGACAATTGTCCTGATGAAATGGGAAATGGGTTGGGTTGACACGAAACACTAAAAAACACACATTTTTATAAACACACAGTTAGTTTCAATTGTTGAATACATTACAATTTTTAAAGTACTCATTTGGATAAAACGATTTATGCATTTGAAAATACTTTTGGTTTTTCGACGTCTTTTGACTCTTTTTCTCTTTATTCTTATACATTTTTAACCTGTTAATCATGTTTGCCCATTGATTTTTTAACTGTTTTAAACACCTAAGTCTCAAATGTCATATAACCAAAAGTTTTTGAGTACAAGGTTCAAGGGAAGCAAAAGAGAACAAGATTAGCAGTTCTTCAACCAAAATAATTGAATCCATGAAGCCAAATTCCAGTTTTAGCTTGATCCAAAACTCATGTTTGATCATATGAGACTTGTAATTTAATATCAGCATGTAACACCTACAAATTTGTAAACGACCAACACAATAGTTAATGGTCGAAGTCTAATTTTTAAAAACCCGGCTTTTAGAAAATGACGTTTTTGTTTATAGTTTTGATGATTGTAGCTTAAATTTA
The DNA here is from genome assembly GCA_025506415.1 of Flaveria robusta. Lineage (NCBI taxonomy): Eukaryota > Viridiplantae > Streptophyta > Magnoliopsida > Asterales > Asteraceae > Flaveria > Flaveria robusta. The sequence goes on along the minus strand of CM046469.1, from coordinate 14,983,589 downwards.
TCGTTGGTTAATTAGATATTTCATGTGAAAGTTGTCATACAACTTACGATTGGGTTAGTTTTGATTAGGCATGTAAGCAAACCAATAAACACGTACAAGGCTTTTACATAATGTTCGTTTAACTTTAATCAATCAAATGAACGAACACATACACTTAAATGAATGAATTTGTTTGTTTATGTTGATTCTTTAAGAAAATAAATATGCGTGTTCATTTTTGTTCTTTCATTATATTGTAAGCAAACGAACGAATAAATGAACATAAATTAACAATGAAAATGAATGTTTTTGTGTTCGTTTGTTAATTGATTACCTAAGGTATGATATTAAAATTGGATTGGGCTTATCGGTTTAGGGGTGATCATGACTCAAGGATTGAATTGATCAATATCAAATCAACCCGAGGACCAGACCAATCCAATGCGTTTCAGGTTGGTCCTAGTCCGGTTCATTGATTTCCTGGGATCATTGTGCGAAATGCTCACCCTCAGGTTGATGCATGATGGGTCAGTTAGAAACACTAATAGCTAACAAATAAATTTAAATAATTATACATATAAATGAACACAAACAAACATAAATAAACAAATATAAACCAGTCATCCGACTTAAATTGTTAGAGCATTCACAGCCCGTACCTTATTTTTATGTGAGTGGATGCCTTATATTATAGGGGATGGTTGTGAGTGGTTGTGAGCGAAGGAGAAATAAAATTTATGGGGGTTGTACCGTGATTCCTCATATTTGGGAAATCACGGTATAACCTCATAAATTTTTTAATATTTTAAAAGTAATTGTGAGTAGATGAGAGAGAAAAAATAATGATAAAAATATAAAAAATATATTATTTAATTAAAAAAAATATTTTAAATGTAATTATAAAAATAAGGATGAAAGATGAATTATGAATGCTCTCGTAAGTGATGTTATTCTCCAATTTTAAGTTTTTTATGTTCTAAATCAGTGAAAGGCATAACACGTGAACACACATCTCTCTACCATCTTCTTCAATTCACCCAAATCTCTCTCCATCACCACTACAAACCACCACCGCCTGCTTCATCGAGCTACTTAATTTCAGTTAAGTTAACCATGGCGGATTGGGGGCCCGTACTTATAGGCGTCGTATTGTTCGTTCTGTTGCAGCCTGGGCTCCTATTTCAACTCCCCGGAAACGGTAAGCAGCTAGAGTTCGGAAGCATGAAAACCAACGGCAAAGCCATCGCCGTTCACACTCTCATCTTCTTCGTCATCTATTCCATCCTCATCCTCGCTGTTCATGTCCATATCTACACCGGCTGAACACGACACCCTCCGCCCTAAGTAAGTATCATGTTTCAATCACTGATTCGATGCCTAAAACCTATAGATCTGGACTCTAATCCTTCTGTTTTAGTAGTGATTTATCATCTATAAGTTTCCGATTGAGAAATTGTTTCCATTTTGATTCAGATTTAGAATTTAGATGATGATTCCCTGTTTTCTACGGTAGATCTGCTTTTTTCTTTGTTTGCTGATTATTCTGTTTGAATTAAGCTTTAGTAAAGTTGTAATTAATATGTGATGCATGTGGTACAACTGGTCATTGATAGATCAGGAACATTGCAGAACGGATTCACTCGCAAATTGCTTTTTTTTTTTTCATTTATTTTATTTTATTTTATTATTTATTATTATTTTTTTTTTTTTTTTTTTCTTTTTGAAATGTTTTTCCACATGCCACCGCCGCACCGAACAATGGATTTGGTGGTTTAAATATTATCAAATTTTCTTCGGGATTCTAGTCGTTTCCATGTCAGTGAAGTCTATAAATTTTGACCTTATTGCCATTTTAAAGTTACCATGTAATAAAACACGTATTTAGAGTATTCACTTAGGTTCCTCATGTTATCATGAGCGTATATTCAATATTACATGAAATAGTTATAAGTGATTACCTGTAGATGAGAAAAAAATCATATTTATATGTATTATTTTAAAAATACATAAATTAAGTAAGAAATAAAAAGGTTGCAGAAAACATCCTTTATGTTTAGAAAAAATTACATTAATAGTCCTTTAGAGGTAAAAAAACCAAATTACCATTGACTTAACAGAAAGAGTTAATGATAGTTAGTCTAAAGGACAATATCTGTTACAAAATGTTAACATAAAGTATGTTTAGAGTACTTTTTAAAGATAAAGGATGAAACCTGCAACTTTATATAAACTTAAAGGATGTTTTCTGTAATTTTGTCAAAAAAATATTATTGAGAAAAATATTGTTCATCATCTATAAGTTTTTTAATATTTTTGAAAGTCGTTATAAGTGGTGAAGAGGAAAAGACAATGATAAATGTATAAAAATGTATTAATTAATCGAAATGAAAAAAATAATTATTGTTAATATAATTATTAAAATGAGGATCAAAAACCTAACATGAATATTCTTATACTAGCTTTAGTAAAGCAGTGTATTACACGGGTTGATTAAATTAAATATTTTATAAAATAAAAATTTATTAATTATAAAATTATATTCTAATATAAGATATGGTTAAGAACTATAAATAATAATAAAAAATATATTAACTTTCTAAACTTTTATTTTAAAACCTTTATTTGTTTTTTTCACAAAAATAAATTAAAAGTTTTGTTTCAAAACAAACCGTCATAAAAAAATATATTTAAAAAAGTTTGGTGTTTTTGAAAAGTTTCTTATTTTATAAGATTTATTTTTTTAGGAATAACACAAATAAAAAGATCTATTTCTTAATTTTCTTATAAAACTAATTTAGATCTAAAACAATTAAGTAATATTTTTAGTAATTAATGTAAATACCATGTGCTACATCGCTATCGCCACCGCCAGGTGCGTAAGTGAAGATGTGGGTCTCGTTTTCAGACTTTCATTGAAGACTTAGATCTAGCGGTGGTGGTGGCGTTAGCAACAGAAGTGAAAGAACAGTAGGTTGACGGACTCGGCGGTGGCTCTGGCGATGGTAGCCAAAAAAAGGAAAGGAAAGGAAGTAATGTTGTACCATGTGCTTAAGAGGAGGTACTGTTAGCTACAGTACCTCCTCCTCACAAACCGACATTTCCTTTTAATGTATATATAATATTTAATAAGAGAGAGAAGCGGAAAATTTTTTGATAAGAATAAATGTGGTGATGTCAAGTGTCCTCTATAGATACTTTTTTATTAGAATATAAACATTATGTTTTCTCTTGTTGCTGATATCTATACGGATGTTTACCAGGGCAAGTGCTTTTGATGTTTGGCCAAAACGTCACGACATGAATATTTGGTATCAAATTTTTTAGTCTCTTATGATTTTGTTTAGGGTGTTGTTATTTGTATCCTAGTCTAATAACACTCTACTATATAATCATTTATTATCTTATAAGAGTATGGATATTTAGACACCCCAAAATTATAAATTAACACACCATATTTCTATACGTGTCGTATAACACCTCTGACAGCCCCTGAATTTTTCCTCGTAGTTAGTGTTGAAATTTGCTATATGCGTCATATAATCCCATATGTGTCGTGTGGGGGGTCGTATAGGGCTATATGGGCCGTATAGCCCTCTGACAGCCCCCCATGAATTTTCCTCGTTTTTAGTGTTTTCGACCATATACGCTGCGTATGGACCCATACGCGACGTATAGGGGGCTGTCGATTTATCTAAGTGGGTGTTTTTATATTAGGACTCTTTAAATATTTATTAACTCATGCATTTAAAACCACTAACCACTCATTAATTATTTTAGTACTCAAGAAAAAAAATATTTAATAAAAAAACCCTAGATATATGTAGTAGTTTTTAAAACTTAAGTTCTTTTTAATTTTTGATTTCATTCTCACGACAGAAAAAATTGATTTATATGGGCTAATAAATTATACATAAAAATTTGTATTATTTTATACTTTTTAGTTAATACTATAAATATATTTTACAAACAATTTAATAAAATCAAACATACATTCTTCTACTGTTAAACCCACCGACTAATTTTACCAAATATATATGCAATTTAATGCTGATCACGCCAATTTTGGGGCACATGACCTGCATTTATTCTATGTTTTCGCATTATATAATGTCGAGTCGCCCCCTCCTTACTTCTACTTCTTTTGGTGTTATTTGTAATAGGTGATTTTATTTTTTTTAAACGGCTGTCATACGTGATGTATTTGTAATTTTTAGTTTGTGTTGCTTAATAGTTGTTTACTTATTTAGTTGCTAAATAGTATTTTATTTAAGTAAACAAGAAAAAGTGATAGATTGAATTAAAAAAGAAAAAAAGTATAATATTTTAGGTGAGAAATACAAAATAAATTAATGCATATAAATTTTCTCATTATATTTTAAATAACACCCATATGATAAATATTCTTTTTCACAAATAATATTTCGGGAAAAGAACTCATTTTCATTTTTTATTAAATTTATTGGTTTTTGATATATATGTTTTGGTTAATGTAACATTGACTTTTTTTATTTTATTTTATTATCTTCTAGTTCTAATTTCAGATTTATATATAAAAATCAACGTCGATTGGTTTGTTAAGTTAAACATAATTAATCACATAACAAATGTGTAGACCAAGGTGTAAATGGAAAGTAGAGTATAATGTATTTAGAAAAACCTTTTAGTTTATATTATTTCGTATTACGTTAGTACCTCGTGTATTACACGGATTGAGTAAATAAAATATTAAATAATTAGTAATGAACTTATAAATTATAAAATCATATTTTAAGATAAAATATGATTGACATTACGTATAAATAGTTATTGTAACTAAATAAACAATAACATCTTTTTCTTAAGCTTTTAATTATTTATTTATAAGATTGTTTTTAGAAAATTTCACCTTTTACAATTTTCGATAAGAAGAATGATTTAAAATATTTTATTTCAAAAAAAGTTTAGTATTTTAGAAAATTTTGTATTTTATAAAAAAATTAATTATTTCTATTTAAAATAAAAAAGATGTAAAATTTAATTGTCTTAATAAAATATGTTTTTAAAAAAGATAGCTTGTTTTTAAAAAAAATCAAAATGAGAGAGAGAAAGAGATAGTGAATGTTTAATAAAAGAGAGAAATCAATATGAATGTTTAAATAACTATAATTCTTTTTTTAAGGGAAAAATAATATTAGGATGTCTACAAAGATGACACGTGACATTCTCAAACTTTCTTTTATTATATAGTATAGATACAAGTTATATCACATATGTTGAAATCAAATGAAACATCGAAAACGAAAAAGTATTAATCAAGCCTTTAACGTTTGGATGATTATTATTGAAATAAGAAAACAAAATGAAATTAAACTGTCGAACAGATTAAGAAAAAAGAGTCGTCTTGCTTTCTCTAGCTTTTTCTTGGGTGAAAATTAACCTTAGATTTTTTCATTTTTCATAGTTTGCCTCGGATTTTCCCTATTTTGCAAGGTGGTGTTGCAATTTTCCACAATTTTCCAATTTGACCCACACATAGTTCACAAAGAGGCGAAATGTTCCGGTGATGACCTAAGAATATTCACCGGGTTGAGAGTTTTATTTGCATACTGGGTTCGGGAGTGGTGTTCCCAGCCAATACCATGTGTTCTCTACCCCTTCTTGGATCCCACTCACCTTGAGAATTCAAGTTATAATTACCTCATATGGATGGCCAAGATAACTGATATATATTAGTGAAACCAAAAACTAGTAAATACTTTTCATTATGACCCTCTCGTTCAAATGTTCCGCCACTTGTACTCCCCACTATTTGAATGGTCTAACTATTCTTGTAACTTTTGTAGCTAAAACAAAGATAAACGCTACATTCCCATTAGATGTGTCATTTATTAAAGTTAACCATTTAAGATCAGAAAAGGAGGTGACATATCAAAGTTGATAATAATTTTTTTTAAAAAGAAGGAAGTTTAGTATATATTATTGTAATAACCAAAATAAAACTCCCCCAGTCCTGTCATAGGCAAATATATATGGTTGTGAAAAATATTATATTAAAATTCGACATAATTGGTGGAACTACTAAAATAGTTACTTTTAAGAGTTCCTTAAGATTTGAGATTAGCATCTTGATTTTAAAGAGTAAAGGCTCTTATCTTCAAAACCCCACCACTCAACCGCACGTCTTGTTTTCACTTGGCTTTGTCACCGGTGTCACCATCAACCCTCTTCACCACAATCATGATCAAATAGATACGAAAATCAATTTGTATGATTTACTAGACATGGTAAAATTGTTTGGCTAGTGAAAACTAGTTCTAAAAAATAGTTAGACCTATTAATCTAGACACGTGTTTGTAGTTCGATTGTTCTGTTTTAACGGAAAACTGAACCCAAACAATAATTATTGTTTGGGAAAATGACAGACTAAATTTGGTTGAGTTGGTTGGGTCGGACTAGCCAACGTGGTTCAGTTTTGTGGTTTGCTGGTCCGAACCATCTTGAATTCAAAGGACTCTTAGGAACATCTTCTTTGAAGTTCATCATGGACATGTCGTGTAAGAAAAAAGAAAAATAAAATAAGATCTACAATTTTTCTACACAAATCCAGTCATTGGCGTCCTTTAGCCACATACACATGCTTCAAATTTCTTTCAAATCCTATAGTTAAATGTACAAAAGCATGGCCACGAGGGTGTTCTCCTCCCATGGACATTCGTCTTCTGAGAGTTTTAATTCGAAAGCTTTTAGAAAAATAGTCCTTGATGTTGGGAGTTTTTTAAATCATATTTTTTTAGGAAAACTTTACATAAATGTAATAATTTTTTATAACTGCTCTAATTAAGTCACTTAAACTTTATTTGTCTTAATTTAATCACTCTAACTTGCGGGTCGGGTGTTAATTGATTCTATATATATTTTACATGCTTAATTAAGTGTTGATGTAACTTTTTGTTTTATTGTTCTTTATTGTTTTCTTTTTAATTTGGTTGACTAGGATTAACAAATTATAATTTTATAAAAATAAATAAATTTTTTGAAACATAATTTCTCGAAAACAAAATCTCTCTAACAGTATCGTTACAAAACAAATAAAGTCACACAAATATATTGATATATACAAAACAGATTAACCACCACAAGACAAATCAGTACACATGTATTGATGCAAAACAGAACCAACAATAATAATATTTTTAATACAAAACAGAACGAACAATAACGCAGGTCTTGCATACACATTTTTTATTTGCGATGAATGATATTTTGACACACATAATGATATTTTCTTTGGTCCAAAACCAACTATATTGTATCTTGATGAATGATATCAAGTTCGAAGAGAAGGTTTGATTGTTACTTTGTTCAAATGAACAATAATAACATGGGTTCAAATGAAGAATAGCATGGGTTCAAAGAATTAAAGATTTCCTTTTGTGTAGTTAGATGTTTACTTGTGTACGATGTTTGCTGTATGAAGAGAGTGTATGAAGAAAGGACAAATTTGATCGGTATTTTGTTTTTGGAACATATAAACTTATGTTTTTAGATTATTAATTCTTAATCTAAGTTAATAGAATTAAAAAAAAAGAGAAAAAATAAAACAAAAGGCCACATTAGCAATTAGCCTGCTAAATATATGAACTATATAGGATTAGCACATTACCCACAAGTAGAGTGACTAAATTAAAACAACAAAATTTAAATGATTTAATTGGAATGTTTGTGAAAATTAATTATATTCTATGAAGTTTTCTTTTTTACTTAACATTAAGTTTTTTTCCCTAGCAATGTGAGATGGGTGTTTGTTTTATACATTATCTTTGGTACAATGGTTGTACCATTTTAGTCATCAATATAGGATGACAAATCATCTTCCTTGTTAACCAAAGGACTAAAATTTATGAGTAGAAATTTATTACAAAACTTTTTCTCTATGAAAAGACCTGATAATATAATTCCGCTTGTTGCTTCATCGAGCTACCCCTAGGGGGCCTTGATCGTCTTATTTGGATGAGTCATCAAACGTGTAAGAAGAAAAAAAGATAAAAAAAACCATTTTCCTAAATAATTTCATGTTGATTAATGATTTGCCTAGTTGTCACCGTACTATGTACAAAATCGTATTATATGGTTTACTAATATAATTTAGTTGTATGTACTCGCTAATAGTTGCATATTAAACTATACACAAAAAACCTATTAACCAGTGTATTTTATTTATACGTATGCAGAATTTGACATTTATAGTATCTTACAATCAAATTAGTAACTAATAGAATCAAAACTAACAAATCATATTAGTATATAAAAGACCAATAAGCTGAAACTAAGACAATCTTTTGGATTGTCAATTACCTTTCTCTTTCGTAACATCAAAGGTTGATTTCAAATTTCACACACTAAATTAACTTACCATAACGCGAGAAAGAAAAGAGTGCATATACAAGAAGGAGAAAAGGGGGAATGATCAAGTATGTACATGAATACCAATGGTTACAACCAAAATGGTATAAATACAAAAGTACAAAACCGCATGAATTAGAATCGCTGTGGCACTCGTGTACATGTTCCCAAACTCGATCACCCTTGTTCGTGCTGGCATCTGGAATAACAACCCTGGCGACAACAACACAAACATAGCCACTGCTACAACCGCCGGCCCCAAATCTATATGTATCATGTTCATATCCAACTAACCACTTGCTTATAAGCAGAAGATAAAGAGGTAAATAAACTTTGATTTTCTTAACCAGGAAGGGAGATGAAGTCATTGTTTATGGTGGTAGTGGGAGACTAGCTAAGCTTTATCTTAATTGTAACCTTCTTTTTTCATCATCAGATTACAATAACATTTGTGCCTTTTTTCCATTACTTTTGGAGTTCAGCAAAATGTGGTAGACATTTTTTACAAAATCGAAAGAAATTAAAAAAGAAATTCCAAGTGCACCATATTATAGTTAGCAATCTATGCTAGTTTGAAAATATAGTGGAATGCTATTTAGAATTAGTGTGGCTTAGCAGAAAAATCAAATTACTAAATCATAACCAAATAACAAGAACAGGATGAGAATCTGATGGTTCTTTCATGTTAATTTTTAATACCAATTGTGCTCTTTTGGTTATAGTTATACGCGTATGAATAACCGAACCAATCAAGTTCAAACCTTGAACCAATCCTCAAAAGAGCATTCTATGGTTAAGTTGTGTATACCCCAACCAAAGGTTGTGAACTTGTTGTTCAATTCTTTAAACTACAGGTGTAATGATTTTAAAAGTAAAATATGTATAAAATTAAAAGTGTGTGTGTTTGTCGGTCAAAAATTAAAATAAACCAAACCAAACTAAATCAAACCAATTGAAACCAAATTTTATATTCTTTTACCATTTTACATAAAATATGTTATACTTCTTTTACTTAACTATATTTTTGTAGCTTATTAGTCGTTCTCTATCATACTTTTATAAATTAAAAGTACTATCAATATTTTATTAGATTTATGAATGTATTATTGGATTTTAATAATTTTAACTTTTATTTATTAGTTGGGATTGATATCAAGTCAATAAATGTTTATAGACACTCCTAACTTTTAGCTTATTTTCCTCTAGCGATTATTCATTACTAACTGAAAGTTAACCCCGTTAGTTTATTAGTTAGTTACAACCCCATGAATGAGTACATGAAAAGAGTGATTGTTGGAGATGCGTTGTATATCGACTTCTCAAATATGAGAGTCACTGTGGGTTTTCCTAAAAAATTGAGGACGGTAAATGGGGATGGGCATTGAGATGTTGAAGCGAAAATAAAGAATTGTATATGTGTTTTTCTTATAATTTAGAGATATGAGTAATAACTAATATTCGTGTAAGGTTTAGATAAAATATATTAATAATTCTATTAGATAACTAATTTTTTTAAAGATAATTGATGTACAAAAGTAATGAACTAATTAGAATCCTTAAAGATTATAAAGTGAACTTCGATAAAATATTCGTAATATAGATATAAATTCATTATAAGATTTGGTCAATAAATGAACATGAATATTGAACAAATAATTTTCTATTAAATTAACAATAGTACGAAAAGATATGTATCAATTCATGACATGAAATGTTGTCACGACATATCTATATATAGTTTGATATACAACAACTTTCTAACTCCAGCATGTTACGGTGGATTTTTTTCCTCCTATTTAAGATTTACAACAGAACGTAAGAAATAAAACTTGTAACAAAAACAAAAAGCACCAAAGGAAAGCAAACTATCATCCCCTAGACTCGAACCGGGTTGTGCATCACGGTCCAAATGCATACAAATTGTACCTAAAGTGTATGGAAAAAATACACAAAAGGTGAAAGAAATAACATTAGGAATTTGAGGTTCGCAAGGTTTTGAACATAGGTTGAAAATTTTTAAGTGAATGAATCCCTTACCACCAAACCAATTACCACCTACGTTTTCAAAATAAAATGCAAATATCTATATATGAAAACAAAAGTCGTGGGGACCATGTATATCATCACCGATCTTTCTAAATAAGGTTTAGTAAATTATCAGTAAGTAAAATTTTATATATACCTTGCAATATGGTGGAGTGGCGGGCGAGTCGGCGAGTGACATGCATCACAGATTTAAGTCAGGATAGGTTCTGATCATTACGAGTTTAGATCATGATGGGTCATTTTAAAAAATCATCATTTCCTTTTGGCTCAAATTGGGTTTTCACAAAATAAATACGCGTCAAAACGGATCCTTTTTGGTTAAAGGTCTATAAAAATTTCACTAGTTAGGGATGTACATCGTTTAGGTTTTTAAACGAAATACCAGATTTTAGCACGAACAAAAGGAACATTGTTGAATAAAAAAAGAAGAAAGAGTTCAATTAACAACCTCATGGAAGCAATCATGTAATAAAAACTCAAAAACATAATATAAGAAGAATATGAATTCAAAATCGGTATAGTGTTTTTGGGTGAGACTTGAAGCGTTAAAATTAGTATGGATGGTAACTTCCCTTCTCAAAAAGGCTCACATGAATATTAGAGGTAATTTCAAATGCTGTTTAATTTTTTTTTAATAATACTTTTAATCTACATCATTGTTCTATTGGACTTGATCATTAACTTCATTCATGAGGTAAGACAATATTTGCACACCATATACCATTGACAAACAAACCCTTTTCAGTAGTTTGTTTCTTTTTATCCATCTTGACCCCGTCTCCTTTTCTTTATGGCCCAACCTAACTTGTTTTCCTTGTTTCTCATTTTTAACTCACCTCATTCATACTAGAGGTGCTTAATAGTTCCAAAACTTAAATTGGTTAAATTCGGTCAACAAAAAGTCAAAGCCGATTTGAGTTTCAATCGAGTTTCGGTTGCAACTGGCTTTTGAGATCGGTTTTAAGTAGTTTTTGTCAGTTTTTTAGCAATTTTTTTACATGTTTAGTTTGGTTTAATTGGTTTCAATGGAGAGGATTATAAACTAATTTTAACCTATGGTTTCTATCAGTTCCAAATCGATATCAAATAGAATTGCTTTCAATTCAGTTTGGATTGAGTCTGGTCTGTCAATTTCATTTTGCGAACCGATGTGGTCCATGTGGATGTACACCTCTAGTTCATAGCCTTAAAAATACTTATCCAAACAAAAAACCTAAAAACTTATATCTAAAGTCCAAAAGAGCCCAAATTCAAATGTTTAGCATATATTTTTAGACCTTATTTCAAGATGGATCTATTCTAGGGTATTTATTGTATTTATCTAGTGGATGGTTCGTATGAAATGCCCGAACGGCCAAACCCGATCAAATATCTGTACGCATGCTAGATTTTACATTTTTTTATGTTATTTATCGACATTGTGTACTTCGTTCGATTAGATTTATTGTTAGAGGTAAAGTCAAATAGACTTAACAGAAGTTTAAGGGGTTTTTTGTTTATTTCTCATTGTGGAGGGGCTACTTTGTCATTTTCTAGGATGGGTTACTGTTAATTGTCTGTTAGCTCATTGTTAATGTTTTTTTAGTATAAAGAGATTAGTTGCTCCCCTAGTTTGTTGAAATTTTCATTTCAATTTGATTGCAATTTTCGTTTCATTCTTCTTCTGTAATTGTTCTTAATCAGTCGCTATTAAGATTGAAACATTTTAATGGCTTTGTCTTTGTGCATCTTGATCTTGCAACATTTATCATATCACTTGTTTATCTTATGACTTTGTTTGTCTTCCTGTTACTGTTATTACAGTTGTTATCCGATTATAGGGTAATTGACTAAGTCATGTACTTCTTTTGCGCACGACATGTTATCGAGCTACCCGAGATACATTGAAGAGTTTGAGGGAAATTTAAGAGACATCTCATTTAATAAGACGGCATTTAACGAGTGCACACACCTCTTAATATTTAATCAAGTTATTAATTTATTATTCATTTTATGAGACTTGAAAGTGTACCAGTTTAATGAGGTTAAATATCAATGTTACTAGACTAAAAAGAATAACACATCTAAGACTAAGACTCTGTATTTTCTTTTCAAAAGATAGATTCTCAACTGTTCTACGCATTTATAAATTCTAATTTTATGAGATTATTTTTTTTAACTTATGATTATTTAATTTCTAATAAATAATAATTTTTTATAGTTTGTTAACATTAATTGTAATTATCTATATTAAAAAAAGGTAATCTCCATACTAACCCAAATGCCCTCTCAGCCTATAATTAAGTTTACTTAAGAGTTGTAAATGGTTCTTGATTCTCAAAAATGATTAGATAGACAATAGAATAAAATCTTTTGTATCTTGCTGATTGCACAAGAGATGCCATAATTATATATATAAAAACCTTGCGTTGCGTAAAGGTAAAACCATGAAAAATACAGCTGTCGAAATGTTATCGAAAACTCACCAGTTAAAGGTAAGAAAAAACAAAATTTGCGGAACTTTATATAAAAAATGAAATCGTCATAAACATGTGCGCTATGACGAGTCCTTTGACAGTTTTAAAACTTAATATAAAAAACAAAACCAAAAAAAATTTGATATTGTATTGTTGATAAAAATAAGCCATGTTCCAAATTGTTAAAAATATTAACGTTGATAAATAAGGACATATAAATTTGAATTTTATAAAAAAAACATATTTTGCTAATTGGAGGGAAAAAACGTGAAAAGATCATAAACTTTGAATCAACTCTAACAACTTGTATGTTTGTGCGTCGATAACTTATATATTATGACGTACAATTCCATTATAAATAAAGTTTATATCAAAACGTAGATAAATCAAGTTTTCAGGTTGTAATGTAATGGTAAAGTTTAATTACCATTAAGCTCCAGAATAGTTAATGAGTTTTTCGGTTTGATTCATCTCCTATTCATCTCCTAAAGGCGATTCTCGGCCTAAGTTATATTTATATTAAGTTTAATTACCTATGGTGTTTTTCTTATTACCTATTGTATTTCTAGTGTTTTTTTATTTTCTAAAGGAGGCCGGGACCTATTATTTCTAGTTGATTTATGAATCAAGGTGGCCATAGGCCCATACAGTCCAGTGGTTACGACCTCTCTCTTTCACGGAGAAAACGAGGGTTCAAGCCCTTGTAGGGGTGTATCAAGACTCAAGATTACGGGTAAAATATTATAATCTAAAATTTATAAGAGAAAAAATAAGCAAAACATTGTGAGTGTGACAAGATACAAATTGTTTGAGGGTTTAAAGTGTACATATAGCTAACTTGAAGGGGTTAAAATGTAAACTTTTAGATTCATTTATATAAATTAAGAACGTTGATGCAAGCATTGACATCACGCATTGACACAAGCATACGTTAAAGATTTAAGATTTGTACAAAATGCATAAACATTTTACATTTTCCTTTTAAATATATAATCAAAATTAATTTGCTTATAATCCAAATCTAACCCTTTTTTGTGGGGTAACAATAAAAACCACGTAGCTTGTCGAACAACACACCTTAATCATTGTTTATCCTTCAAACACATGTATAATAACAGGCTTCTAGTTCATCGGGTCAAATACCCTACATTAGTTTTCATATCATTTTCTTCTCACACCGTACATAAAACAAAAGCCAAGAACAAAAGTAATACTAGTGGTCCATAATACTTAGACTTGAAATTCAGTACTAAGATGTTCGAGTTTAAACCGTTCCTGAACACAAGAAATATACGTAGCAGCCTTCGCGTCAACGGCTTCATCGACCACAACCCCATAGGGGTTGTCAAACACGCCATAAGTACCGGTAGTTTGTGGGATGACATAAGAGACCTTGTACTGCTTAGGTGGCGGAGGGTTCACCTTCTCTTGGTTCATGATCAATGATGAGGGTACTGGAGGAGTGGTCTTTTGGCTAGGGTTGTTACGAGTTGTTTTAACCGTTGTGCTGGCGGCGATGGTGGAGCCGCTGGTGGTGTACGGTTGCACGTTGGTGGGAGGCTTGGAGGCTCTATAGAAAGACATGACTAGCTTGCTTTTCATGAACCCTTTGCGCATCTTTGTGTTGGTGTCCATTATATTGGTTCACAATTGGTAGTTTTGAGTGTTGTGGGTTGGAGCCATGGGGTTGGTTTATTTATAGTGTGGTTAATAGTTCACCCATGATCAGATAGGCATGAACCAGAATAACGTAGTCCTGGGCCACCTTCCTAGATAGCCGAATCATTCTTTTGAGGGTCTTGTCGCTCTCATGCTTATTTTCAAATATAAAAGGAAAAGGTATTTTAAGATCTTTTGAATAATTATAAGAAAAAAATAGGTAAAGTGATTAGAATTGTTATGATTTTTGTAGTTTTAGTAAAGGATTCTATTTGTAAATTCTTAGTGGGTTGTTATTGTTTAAAATTGTTATCTGGTTGTACAAGAAAAGTGAAAAAAGAATTATAAATTGGAAATTAATATTTGGATGCTAAAATATAAGTTGGAGATCATCACTTGGACTCAAAACATGTACATGTAGGTGGTTCGTAGAATTTTTTTTAAACGGTGTCAATACATAATCATACAACACAACAGTGGTTGTTTTGAAAATCATGTTACAAAAAAGGTCATGCTAAGTAAGTTTGACATCTTCATACCATCGTAGACTTGTCAGAATTAACTATCATGTTTTTCTGATGCCGTACTTACCAAATATAACTTGTATGTTTCCAAACGGCACCTCGCCACAAGACTTCTGTCTCACTTACTAAGTGCAACTTCTAGTGGGGGGTTTAAAAAACAAAAACAAAAACAAAAACAAAAAAAAAAAAAAAAAAAAAAAAAAACCATTACTAAGTGTGATATGTCACTAAACACAATAAAGAAATGACACAAAACTACTATAGTTCATGGGAAAGGTAGATGTGTGTGATCTCCATAAACATAATACGTGGTAAGTGAGTTTGCAACTTTTTGTAATAAGTAACAAGACAATTCAAGAAATCACACTTAGTAAGTATGACATGTTAAAAACATGACAACTCTTTTTTAGACCCTCCTCAACAAGGCTAGATAAAAACCAAGCTGATTCTGTGCTGGCATCATATCATTTCTTTAAAAAAAATTGATGGTTGGTAGTATGAGAACACTTTGGATAATTTTAAAGCGGGAAACTCATAATATTTTTCTGTGCATACATGTTGTTATTTTTTAACTCTTATTTAATTTTCTATTCCTTATTTGTTAAAAAGAGTTCTTTAAGAACCAGTGAATATCTATTCATCACTTTTAACTTTTATAACGTACTTTAGTTGTTTAAACGGACGATTGCATCAACCTTCTTGGCAATAGCGATACCTTTGTTAGGCATAATGATTAAGTGTCAAGAAAATTTTTAAGATAAAGACTGATATAGTTGATCGAATGATGATGTACAAATACAAGTGTAAGTGTGTGTAACTATATACAGAACTATGTATAATTATTTACATAACGATATACAGTGCATTATTATATACATATCATGTTGTGTTAATGACTTATTTATGTTATGTAATTGTGAAGTGAATTCATATTGACTCATATACCCCGTTCAAAGACATTGTTGTATCTAAATGGCAGTCGTGGAGGTCTACGATGGACCGCCACCTAGGCCTGTAACGATCGACGACGATGCAAGAATACAACCTATAAATAGGGGTTCGAACCTCAGCCATATCTTTACCATTCAAACAAAACTTTCACTTACGGAGTGTTGTTTTAAGCCTATAGCAATCTAGTAATCTCTAGGAACTTCAGGTACATTCTAAGTTTAATAGGGTTTTTTAATTCAGTTCAAGAAAGGAGATTGGGAGTTATAAGTTTATAACTAGGTAATATAATGGGTAACCCGATCTCACGTTATGCATAGTTAGATCAACTATATATGCATAAACTATAACTAGTCGCCCAAAGCGAATTTCGATGATGATTATTCATTTCCCAATCCTATTCCCTGTCAGGTAACTAAACACATCTCAATAATTAATAGGAATGAAGTTTTAGACTAATAACTCATTTGAGTTACCATGATTGTTTTACACTAATGGTATACTCGTGTAGTTGAATTGGTGACAAACGAGAATTCAACAATATAGATATGTTGATGGGGTACTGGGTATGCATGGATCCTTATCAATGGCGAAGCTTAATAGGAGCCGGGGGGGGGCCGCCGCCCCCCCTGTTTTTTCGCCAGTAGTGTTAAATTTTAGTCCGATAGTGAAAATTTTTGGCTAGGTAGTGTAAATTTTTATATAAATATTGAGTTCGCCCCCCCTAAAAAAAATTAATTTCGACCCCGCCCCCCCTACGAAGAAATTCAAGCTCCGCCACTGATCCTTATATACTTAATGGGATGTGATGATGATACGTGACCAAGGCTTGGGACACAATAGCAAACACATTTCCATACCCATGCGACGACCCGGGAAACATGATCCATTGTCGGTGGTTGTTTGAGAGCCATGGTAGGCAAAATTAAGGCATCTAGACGAAATACGACTCTTATATGCATAATGAACCACATGTTTTATAAGTTGTCTCATGAAACTCACTGGTAATAGTTGACATTTTTAAGAGGTGCTAGCGGAAAGGATAGTCATTCTCAATGGGCATCGGAAGTATAGAGTATTGTACATATAGTTTGTAAGCTGAATTGTAAAACAATCATTTGAGTAGAAATAAAATTACTAGTTGTTGACTTTCGCTATTATTAATTGTGCCCTTTTACTCGATCTTGTGAGCGGATTGTTACATTGTTGATACAAAAAATTTATAATTATACTAGTTTTAGTAAAACTATGTATTATACGGGTTGAATAAAAAAAATTAAGTAAAATAAAATTTTATTAATTACAAATCGATATTTTAAAATAAGATATGATTGAAATTAATTTTTTTATTATAAATTCCCATTGTAATTATATTTTGTTTATAACAATTTTACTTTTTAAAAACACCAATTTTAAAATATTTTATATTTTTAAAAAGTTTTGATGTTTTAGATAATTTTTTTATTTTATAAGAAATAACATAATGAAAAGATAATTTCTTAATTTATTAAAAAAACCTATTTTAATCTAAAAAGGAATTATATAAATTATTAATAAATTAATATAACTATTTAATAGAAGAGATAAGCGTTTAATGGAGAAAAATGTGGTGTTGTCACGTGCCCTTATAGTTACCATTTTATAAAATTATGAAGATAAAGATGTTTAAAGTTATTACAATATTATATCTAATTTTCTATAATCAGAAAATATGTGATTAGATGATATGTTGCAATTCATTATGATTATGTATTTAAAACCACTTGTAACTAAATGGACATGACTATCATCATCTTAAAGTCACTAAATGTACATGTGTTGTTGAGTGAGTCTTTTATATTATAAATCTTATTAATCATGTTTCTAGAACAGGCCATCTTATTTTATAACCAAGATATTTTAGTAGTACTAAAAAAGATACCCCTATAATATTATTCTAATTTAGGTTGAGTAGTAACTAATATCTTTCATAAAGTGGAAAAAGACGATTCTTTATATTTAGTAAAGATTATGCACTCTAATGAAGTAATTGGTTCACGTGTTTAATTTAACAAACGTATACGCATATTATTGCGACTTTACTCCAACAAACTCTCGTGTCTTCATATATTATTGACTCTTGATAAGCGACAATTGGAGACGACGTACCGAACGGGAAAGAAGCGCTCGAAAAGAAGGTCGTAGTTAAATAACCCGATAAGCGGTAGATAAGGTATTAAAAATATGAGCAATTCTACAAAGATTTATCCATCTCAACAAGTTGTCCGATATATGGACCAATAGTTGCTGGTCTGTCACTACCACTACCAGACTTAAACTTTCGACTATAATTAGAAACACAAACATAAGAAGCACATTTTTGAAATGGTATTAACAAGTCACGTTAGTTCTAACCATCAAGTATCCGACATACCAACAAGTATCAAGTATACCTATTGATTAGTTAAAAAAAACTAATCGTTAAAATTTTCAGTTACATTTTTTCTTACCATCCTAATATTTATATACTTTTAGAGTAAATTACACGAACAGTCCCTGTGGTTTGCACGTATTGCAACTAACTACTATTGACAATATCAAACAACAAGAAAATAATGACACTAAATAGCTATTTGTATTATATTTATAACTAGATTAGATACCCCCTGTGTTACAAAGGTTGAAATAGAAAAATTATATCTAATATATGTTATATAAAACATATCAATGAAATTATTATATATAACAAACATATTTAAGTTGTAAACATTAATACAAAAAGAAAAAAAAAGATATTATGATACATAAATATTCATAAACCTCTTTATAACCTTTTAAAGTATATTAAATTTCACAAATTAAATCGTAATTTAACAAAATTAAGTCTCATTATTTTTGTTAATGAAACATTTATTTATTTCTAGAAAGAAATTACTTTGATTAATATAATATTAAATGAGCATTTATTAAGAAAATTCTTCTGAAATCAAAATTTTTACTAGAATTTGTAAATTTATCATGAAAAAGACATGTAGATAACACTAAATGGAGTCTAGGTGGAGATGATGTGGACATGCTAGAATATTTTCATGTGACTGATAATTCTTTTGTTTTATTAAAGAAGACTATGTTACTATCTCGTGTATTACACTGTTTGCATAAATAAATATTAAATAGTTAGTAATAAAAATTTATGAATTATAAAACAATATCTTGAGATATGATATTATTGAAATTACGTATGAGTAATGACTTTAAATAATTAAACAACAATATCATTTCTTAAACTTTTATTTTTTTCATTTTTAAAAGTATTTTATACATTTTGTTTCAAAATTAACGTTTTTAAAAATAAATTTATTTTTTAAAAACACAAGGTTTAAAATATTTCTTATTTGTTTTAGAAAAAAATTTTATTTTATAAAAAATTGTTTATTTAAAAATTGCATTTTTAGAAAGATCTATTATCTTAATGTATAAAAACAATTAATCTTAAATGAATTAAATAAAATTATTAGTAGTTAATACAATTATTTATTAGGAGAGATAAGCGGGAAAATAATGTTTAGAAGCTCTATAATGATGACATGTGTCACAAAAAAACTTATTTTATTAGTATAGATAGATATATTTAAGGATGATAATATTATCTTTTATATTAACTTTTAAAAGTTTAAGGGGACAAAATTATCTTTTATAAATTTGATTATCTTAATTATCTTTTATACATATGTCAATTATATATATGATTAAACATAAAAAATAAACCAAATAATATTGATTGTAAATATCATAAATCAGTTAGACTACAACTTTAATTTTATAGTTATTACAATTAAAATGAAATTACTCTAGAAGTCTAATATGTAAAACTCAATTGGTTTTTTTTAACTAAATTCTTAAAATCATTTTTATTTTATATGATTTCATAAGTACTTTATAAATTTTTATTAAAACTTTGAATTTACATGATACTTTATCAATTAATTGTTCAAAAATTTTTACAAGTGCGTTCTTTTATTAAGCCTAATGTGTTAGTGTGTTCTTTTCCATGCTAATAAAGAATGATACGTAAAGTCACTACGCCTAAGAGTATTCACAGGCCATTTCTTATTTTTATTCATATAATTATACTAAAAACATTAATTTTTCCCTTATTTTTTCAATTAAATAATATTTTTTTATATCTTTATCATTACCTTTTTTTCTTTACTTCACTCACAACAACTTTTAAAAATATTTAAAAAAATTATAAGAATTATACAATATTTCCTTAAATTTAAAGATTCAACAGTAGCATTTCTCTCTACTCCACTCACAACCACTTACGATCATTCCATATAATATAAGGACTAAACTCACATAAATATACAGAACGGGCTATGAATTCTCTTAGAATCACTACTATTTGTCGACATGAATCAAATCAATTAGCGCTTCCCATACATTTTTTTTCAATATTTTTGTATAACTATATTGACTTCTTATCAAAAGAGCAAAATCATTCTATATAACATTTAGCAAATAAAAGTTAGTCAATTAATTAATCATTTATCATCCGTCTAATGGTATCTTGATACCTTGATGTATTCAATAGTATATTCACCTTTAGAGGTCACATGTTCAAGTCTCAAGGTGAACTAAGAAGAATAATTAGGAATATATTATATGGACGTTTGTTACTTAAAAAAAAACAATTTACTATTTATTAACTTAAAAACTTCCAGTCTCTTGAAAATGAAGTTACGTGTCAAACATAAATATAAGAATGGATGCGCAAGAGATCATGTAATTAAAAAGGTAGACAAATAACAAATAATAAATCATCATAATAATAATTGAAGAGAATAAGGCATGTAAGAAATACGGTAGCACTTTGCCGATTTGGAGGAGCACTAGCTTTGCTTTTAAGAAAAAAACACAGACAGAGGGCCATGCATATAAAGATACGTACTTTTTGGATGGTTATGCGGTATTTATAAATTGGTTGAGTACAAGAAAGAAGATATAATTTTAAACCCTTTTTGGTTATAAGTTAATATAGAAATAAAATTATAAATAACTATTATTTTCAAAATTCATATTTTAGAAGTAAAAAACTTGGATTTTAAATACAAAACTTTAAATAAATAATTTTTTTTACTTAAATACTTAAGAGATTGTGAATAATTTCAGATCTTATCATGTTGGATGATGCTATATTGCTATGGTTACTTTTAACATTCTTTTTCTACAAACATCTATACATCCAAAAATCTTTAAAAGGTTAAACATGTATCCCGTAGCAAAAATAACTTATATATAACACTTGACTAAAACTAATATATAATTAAACATATAAGCATTGAAATATGATACCATACAGGATGGTTACTAGATCAAGACAAGGGTCGTGCTGTCAAGCAATTACAACTATCATTTGCTTAGGTAGTTGATTTCGGTTGTTATATATATCTAATATAACAAAATAAAGCTAATTCAACTCTTGCAATATGTTGTATTAGGTTTTGAAAAAATTACATTAGGTTTTAAAAATGTTGCATTAACCTAAAAGCTAAAGCATCTTTTTTATCAAGCATCAGGTAATATTGCATTAAATCTAAATTAATTTTTTTGTTAGATAATGCAATCATTTTATTAGCTAATGCAATCTTTTTTTTAAGCTGATGTAACTTTTTTTGAAAGGTTGCTTAAAAAAATTACATTAGGGTCACCTTTCCAATAGTCATACGGCACATATTACACACATGTGACCGACAAGAATAAATTGATCCTAATGTTTTAAGTGGAACAATGCCCATCACACACATAGAAACTAAATTAGTAAGATAGATCAACGAGACTCAAATACAAGTGATCTAATTTCAAGAAAAATGCAAAAGTCAATAAAAATTTCATATACAAACGACTTAATCCTAATAATTATGGGCTTTATCATATATTGTCGTAGACTCGTAGTCATCTCATACTATGGTGTAATAGTAAATTTAAGAAGAGTGACTTATAATTATTGTTTGTCATTTTAATTTTTAAGTTGATTTATGTTCAGTGAATAATGTTAATATTACTTTCTATACTTTCACTATGTACTCTTTAAAGGAAAAAAAAATTTTGGATTTTCTTGTGGAAATTATAAACCAAGTAAAAATGAGTTTAGTTCAAACTAAATTAGATGTGATTTTAATTTGTTGGTGTGACAACAAAAAGTAGTCATTGTACACCCTTAAAGTTTTACCCTACTTGCTTGGTACTCCTCTTCCTAAGCACGTACCTTAAACCGATTTATAATCACTAGAATCGTTTAACACACACACACACACACACACACACATATATATATATATATATATATATATATATATATATATATATATATATATATATATATATGTAATTGGAGCATGCTAAAACCAATCTTAATCACAATTATGTAACATGTACCTTACTCAAAACTCCTCAAGATTACGTTCTTGAAGATGTACATAGAGATTTTCATGTGTACATAAACCGACTTGTTAAGGTGGGTGATGAAATGACTATATTAATTAACTCTATACAGTATAGGAGGAGAAAGATGATTCCTTATGGATAGTGTTACACATCTTAATCCAATTATCTTCTAGTACTAGTGTATATATTGCAACTTTTTATGAAACATATTTCTTTCTAACACGTCAAACTATAATAATCAAAGAATAAACCGATGCAAGATGTAAAATGCGGACTGCCTTGATATGTTCCAATCAAGGGAGACTTGATGCCCATCCAACTAAAAGTCGGAGAATTACGATGAACGAGACCTTACCTCTTTGTGCATATGAAAGAAGAATTAAGCAAATATACTAAAGTTATCCTTTTCGAATTGAACTCGATCTCAACTTTAATTGGATTAGGTTCACCTTTACATGCCATTTGTTTAGATGGTGGATAAAGTTGTTCGTGTTTCCCTTGGTACATGTTTTCTTTTTTTTTTTTTTTTTTTTTTTTTTCTTATGTTAAACTCGACATTGCATACATTAATGACAGTTTGTTACAATACTTTCAATTCCTTATTAGATTAACATAATATGTAGAACTCATATGTTAGCAAAGAAACCACACACTAATGTTTTTGGTTCTTTCTTAATTTGATAGTAAAGAGACCTAAAAGTGTATATAAGAAAATAAAACTTAAAACTAGCACTATACTTTTTTAGATTTATTAATATTGGAACTTATATTTAAAAAAAAAAGTTATGTTAAATCTGTGCGTACATATAACGTGTCTAAGTACATGAGTGCTTCGTTGCTTCTTGCATGAGATATTCTACATCATGAGTTCATGACATGTCATCTGTCGAATCTCTACTAGTGGCCATGTTGAGCACTTCAATTCTCTACGTATTAACGTTTGAACGTTAAACCTAAATGTATAGTTTAGATTTACACTTCACAAGTTGTGGTTTCTCTCAACTCTCAAGGAACTATTAACAAAGGATAAAGTGGAAGAATAACTTTTAAAAATAGATATTTCTTGTTTACAATAAAGAGTATTTTGTGGTCCAAAAGTCTATGTGCTTTAGGTTTGTGAGTTTTTTGTTTAATATAATCAACCATTGATTAAAATGAATATTCTTAGTTTCTTGTTTATGCTCTTCAACTTTTATTTGATGATTGATCTCATCCATGCTATATGAACACATGGGTGGAGGACCATAATCTTAAGGGAGAATTTGATATAAAGGTGATGAAAGATACAAAACTCGATCATGTTGCAAACTATGAAGAATTGTATCGTAAATTAATAACTTTAATTTTGAAAACTTTTAATAAAATCACCAAAGTCTTTAACAAGAGCAAGTTTTGGGTTTCTTTAATAAGTAGATAGGTTTTAACATACTTGTTAGTTGTTAGCCCATCATTTATTAAGTTTCACTCGATCTTCTCTAGTAGGAGGCTTTAAAACTAGCTCCACCATGTGACGTGCCCTTCCCACGCTGTCGTGCCTTTGCCCCTTTTAAGAATAATATTTTCCATATATGTTTAGATTTATTTTCATATACTTTCTATAAACCTCTAAAATCTCAAAACCTATTCAATAATGTTTAGCCGTTTACATTCATCTGCTTGTAAAACCATATATGCAAATGTAACAAACAAAAACAAAAGTGTGAAACTCATGTAACAGAAAACATAAAACCCTAATAAATTCATGAACATAAACATAATATGAAATCATTAACCATGCGTGAAACACATGAAAATCTATGAAACTTGAAAGTTAAAACCAAAGATGTTAAATATGAAATCTATGAAGCATCTACACTTGAATAAGCTAGAATAAGATTAAGAAATGGAAGAAGAAGAATGAGAGGAAGTAACACACGATGGTAGTTCAGGTGGTTGCAAGACGATAGTGGCATGGGGGGATGATGCAAGGATTAAAGAGGTAGGAGGTTGTGTGGCATGAGGCTGGGAGGCATGGAGCAGTGCTCCACCTCCCATGGTGGCGGACTGGCAGGCAATGGTGCCCCCAACAACATTGAGGCTTCTTGAATAGCAAGATAAGTCATTGTCATGCAAGAATCTCATCCTCATCTATCGATGTTGGACCAGTTGATGTTTATTGGATTCTTGATAATATATTCTTGTTGCAAAAGAAGCTTGTTTTGTTGCCAACAAACACCCGACCTGATACTTATTTTAAGTGACTTTAAAGTTTATATAACAATTAGGTGTATCTTATTGAACTAAAGTCTTTGATTAATCTAAAATTCAGTTTCATTTAATTTCTTTCAACTTAAATTTCATAAATGTGAAACCTTAAATGTTGTAAGTTTAACCTACATTTCATTCACCACTTGGAAGCTTTGAACATGCTTCCTCAAGTTGAGTCATTCATAGTCACCCCTTTTAACTATTCTTCTAATCGTATAAATAGACAACAATCATGAACAATGATATATTGTTCTTGAAGCAAGTCGTACGCCTTGAGGTCAGTGACCAATCAAAGACTGCCATTGTTTTATTTATATTATTTACTATAGTGTGTGAATAGAGGTTTTTTAAAGTTGAGAGATAGGCGAGAAAAAACCATGTGATCTTTTTTATTAATATGTATTACGTATGAGTTAGACCAATTACATTTTCATATATCACATACTTCAATTAAATTCAACTCACTTAAGTATGAAGTATGACAGTAGAAATAAAATCACTTCAACCCACTTCACCCGTAATGATTCTTAGTATATTAGTACTTTGACTGATTAGCCATAATATAAGTTCAAATTCACAAATGTTTATATTTATTTATATAGGGCTAAAATTTTACAAGTGAAAACAAAGAGATGTATTTGAGCTGAACACTAGAAAGTAAAGTATAAGATGCAAACTGACATTTGATTGTAACCCAGTGATAAGAAACAAAGTTTTCTTTCAATAAACTAATCTACCCAGTGATAAGAAACAAACTTTTCTTTCAATAAACTCACGATTGAATTTAGTATGGTTTAATTTAAGAATAATACATGTTTTTTTCTTTAAATAAAAAATAAAAGAATACAGATGCAAACTTTAAGGCCCAATAATAATCAGGCTGTTATTTCCTTGGGCCCAAATCACACATATAATTTGTTGTTACAATTAAATGCAAACCCTAGTTCACATACCCAACTATATAGTTCATTAGGGTTTCGTTGCCTCGATCGATCGTCATTCTGCAAGTTTGCAAGCATCTGCAGCCGCTCAAACGCCCGGTAATCTTCGTTCTACCATTAATTCTCTAAAACCTCTGTAAACAATCAATCGTTTGTGCGTCAATCTTAAACCTTTGATTCTCATCTCCGACGTTTTGATTTGAATTTCAGCCAGTGAACGATGGAGTCACAGATCAAGCACGCAGTGGTGGTGAAAATCATGGGGAGAACTGGATCGAGAGGGCAAGTGACGCAGGTGAGAGTCAAGTTTCTCGATGATCAGAACCGTTTCATCATGAGGAACGTCAAGGGACCCGTTAGAGAAGGTGATGTTCTTACCTTGCTTGAATCCGAGAGAGAGGCTAGAAGGTTGCGTTGATTTCACCATTTTTCTATATTCATGAGCTCCTGTTTCAACTTTATGTTATGAACCTGTGATTGACTTGTTTTTGAGATCTATCTGAATGCACGATTTTGGTACTTTTGATCTGTTTTGGTTGGTACTTGATGATGAATTTGGTTTTTGAAATGCTTTTTCCATTCAATAATCATGATAGTTTCATTGCAAGTTGTGAACTTGTGATGTTAGCATTCTCTTTTAGAATTTGCTCATTTGTGCAAAACATTTAGATTTGAGTTGGAGCTTAAAATCTCATTTTTTGTGTTTACAAATGACAGTTAGTTATTGATTGTTATTATCTACCAATAGCATACATATGTCAAGAAATGTTGAGTTGTAGACATGATATCATAGTGCTATCTTGAGTTTAGTGTCAGTTTAACAACAAGATAAAAGGTATGGTTTGCTTCAATCGCATTGTTGTCCGACCTGTTTTGTTTGTTTGTTTTAAACATAGTGTGTCTTTCAAGGGGTTATATTTCAAACTCATGCGCAATGTAACAGGTCTCACAATGTTTATATATGTTAGAAGGCAAGGTAACACCAGTGGTTAGTATTAAAGATCACTACTTGCATGAACAATGTTGAATAGTGTACACTGATAGACCAACAGTATGTCTCGGAACACCTAAGTCATTATTTTTATAAAACTTAGGAACGCGTTAGCCTTAGGCTTGGTAAAAGCGTATAGCCCATTAGTTCAATTAAGGAGCACCGTCTACAACCCCAACTTTCGTATGATGTGGGCTTGTTGATGTTATACTAAACTCGTTTTTCATTCCTGTCAGTGATTAAATCTTGTATAAGTTAGATTTGTGAACCACAAATGTTGTAATTATGATTCACGTTGCTAGACTTGGTTTCATCATTAGTTCTAGAGAGAAGAGTCCTCATGCTTGGAGTGTTCTCGGTGACCATTGAAGCTATTCTTTCTCAGTTTGACCTGAGCTATGAACAAGATAAATATACTATTAGTAGGGGTTTTGAGTCCAAAGCCTTGGAGATCACTCTTCTATGCTTAAGTCAGTCATTAACGTCATGGATCTGAATGTGTATCCATATGCATATGTATAAGCACTAGTACTTATAAGAGTTGCTACGAAAGATGTCGCAAACATGAAAAACAACATTAGTACTAAATTCCACATAGGTCACTCAAGTTATAATGATAATATGTTTTTGAAAGTCATTCAAGCAATCATATTCTTGGTTTTAAAAAGCGACTAGCGCACCAAGGCGACAAGGTCTAAAACCGAAGCACGAAGCGCAAAAGCGGTGGGCTTTTCGTACGCGAAGCGCTAAATGTTTATATAAAATTTTTTAATATATCCTATAGGTTTTTAGCATCCTTAACTAAAATATAGTTATAAATAAGGATTATATATTCTTTAATGTATAAATTACCTATATGTATAACCTTTTAGCAACATTTATAGTACTGTGAAGCAAAAACACAACCCCTGTACAAAAAGCGCACGCCTCAAAGGGATTTTTCCCCAAAAAATCACGTTTTTCTTGCGCTTCTTGTACAGTATGCGCTTTATGTTACAATAAATCCCAACCCTCGCCTCAAGAGTCGCTTTGTGCCTAGACGCGACTAAGGCACGCTTTTTAAAACCAAGATCACATCAAACGACCCGTGATAGGAAATAAATTGCAACATCAACTCATAACCAATAATTAAAAAAAATTTAACTATTTGATTAATCATATGATAGAGGATTTAAAGCATACGGTAAGAGATCATTATTGGTTTGTACTCAGATTTATTGAGATGGATTTCATGCTGGGTAATATCCCATATATATGGGAGAATTTTACCTTCATTTGCCAACATGGCTGCCGTGTTCAAAACACAAAGTAAAAGAAATTCATGTGGCCAAAATAGAGACATTACTAGAGACATTACAAAGTAATTGTAGCAATCCAGTTTCTTTTTAATATAAGTAGTAATAGTAGTAATAATAATATTAGTATAGAAATATTTGGGTAAATTTCTTACATTCTTGATGGGGGTGGGTTGGACAAACCCTGGTGGGCTTGTTGGAGATGGAGCAAAGTCCATTGGGTTGGATCTAAACTAATAGTAACGTGACTAACGCCTATGGGATGCAAATTATAAACCGGCACCCGCCACTTGATCTTTTTAGCGTTACCGAATACTGGTTAGTTTTTTTTTTTTTTTCCTCTTTTTCGAGCCGTTTTTGGCTTATTGACCTATATATATGTTAGTATAACTAGGTACAGGTATATTAGTATGAAAAACTACTCGGACATGATAAAATATATACTAAGAACAAGTATTGAAAGAGAATTCGTTGTGAAGAGATACGTTAGGATGAAGTAAACGTGGAAATGTCATATCCACTATTCGAAGAGGTAGAAGTGACAAATCTGTACGGTCAAGTAGCATTAAAAATTAAGTTTATTGAGTTTACAATATATATTTAGTGTTCAATTAATTATTTAATAAAAAATATATGAAGAAAACTGGTTTTGTGGCTGATTTTGTTATTATGGAGCACATTATCATTGCTGGCATAGTCTTTTAGCTCCTATCTATAATATTGTTTGCAAAACAGATTAAGTAGTTTAAAGATATTGTCTATTTTACCCTCAATTGATTGTCTATTCAGAAACTTACGATTTTAATTTCACTTGATGGAATGCTTACTTAAGCAAAACGTGTCTTGATAAAGAAGGTTTTCATCTTTTTATATTAATGGTTTTGTTCTCTTGCTCAATTGATGTGAGATTTAGATTGAACTAGACAATGACTGATATCAACTAGTGTGAGCCTCTGCATTTACATTAAATGCAAGTGAGTTAACATATAATACTATATTTATAAACTAGGTTACAATCTCGTGTAATATAAAGACTAAATAAATTTATTGTTACATGGTTAATAATATAAAAAGTTATGTCTTATATATTGTGTATTATACGAACTGAATAAACCCATTTATTACACATTTGAAAATTTAAAGTTAACATATTTGAAAATTATGAATATTCATTAATTAATGAATAGCTATTATAGCATTAATAATTAATAAAAGAGAGAATCGGAAAAATCAATTATTAGATAACTTATAATGATGACAAGTGTTCGGATTTATTTTTATTTATTAGTATAGAGATTTAACATTTATATTGTGTTTAAAAACTATTAATGTTTATATAATACTAGGTTATTAGCCCGTGTATCACACGGGTTAAAAGTTATAAATATATAATTCAAATATGTAAACAAAAATATTTAAACTCTATCGTTTTTATTTTAAATCGATTATATAAAAATAAGGATTTGTGATTGTAAGGTTTAAAGGGTTAAATAAGGTTTGAGATGGTTGATATCATAGATTCAAAATCCCTAAAAATGGTTGGTGTGATTGAGGTAGTTAAAAAATAAAAACTTCTCACTTGTCGTTCAAAAAAAATTAAAATAAAATAAAAAACTTAAAGTAAGAAATATAGCATGATTTGTGAAAAATTTGTTAAAGAAAATTTAGGCGGGAAAGTTTTTTGTAAGGTAAGATCTGGTGATAACATGTGTAGGGTTTGGGACGGGTATGGGTAATCCCAACCCCATACCCGATTAGTAAAGTGTGTCCCATACCCGGCCCAAAACCCGTCGGGTATGTCGCGGGTATTTACCCGTTGGGTATCGGGTAAACCCGCGGGCAATCGGGTATACCCGTTAAGGTTATAAAAATTACCCGTTGAGCATGCCCCGTCGTGTATCTATTAAAATTAGGGCAATATATAAAGCTACATTTGTATATACGTCTTAAACAATATTTTTAGTTAAATCTTATTATTATTATTTGTTTATGTCCCACCACTTCTACTATCTAATTTTAAGAATTTTATTATAATTTTGTAAGATACCATATGGTATAAGTGATAGGAAGCTTAATAGTTATATTAACATATAATCATTAAATAAGAGATATTAAGTGAAATAATAAAAAGATATAATTATATCTAATATAAATATTAAGTATTATAATTTAAAAAATAAAATAATTTTGGGTATATAATCGGGTAAACGGGTATGATTAATCGGGTAATCAGGTCGGGTAACGGGTATACAATGCAATCCCATACCCGTCTCATACCCGCGAAAAAAATAATAATTTATCACATACCCGGTCCCATACCCGCTTACCCGACCCCATACCCGTCCCAGATGTCGCGGGTTTCAGGTATACCCGTCGGGTTCGGGGTTTGATTGCCATCCCTAAACATGTGTTATCACATGTAATCATTTATTAGTATAGATTTCAAGCACATTAGGCTGTCATAGTGCCACATGGACTAATAGCGGTCGGTTCCTGTAATAACAGACATATAACTTTACATTACTTATAACATGTTTCAATTTTTTTAATCGACGTTTTAATATTACGTAGCAAAAACTTAGAAAAGGTATATACAATCCAAAAAAGAACATAACCTGTAACCAAGGTAAAACCCCAACCCAAATTGCAATTCAACGAATGTGGATATGTTCCAAATATTTTAAAATATCCATTAAACGAAAAGAATATTATAAAGTGGTAAATAAGATATTTTTATAATACAATGGAAGTTACAAACCCAACACCTTTTTTATTAAGAAAAAGAAAATTATTTTATGATAGTTATCCCACTTGAAGACAGGTTGTGTTTATGTAGTTGGCAATCCGACACCCATTAACCACAATCTATATATTTAATCAACAAATAAAAGTTTCTCAAGATTACAAAATAGGTATAATGTATTTTATAAAATAATTCAAGATAATGTTTGAATATTTTAGTGTAATTGGATTGACTAATGACCGATGTGATCGTAATATCCAGGAAACAAGTTAGGAGGTGTGGAATGCGTATTTTTTTGAGTTTATTGCATTGTTCGATTGAAAACCTTCTTAGGAGTGAAGCATCTAAGCAATGGAGGTTTCAAGGGGGCAACGGCCTTCTTGGTGGGGGTCCGGGGGCGGCGTCCTTGGTAGCGGGGTTCAAGAGATGACAACCCCTGACGGGGTTCAAGGGGCAAAGCCCTAGCAGGAGTCGACCTGCCAGGTCAATTTGAAAATTCTTTATTTTGGTAAGTGACTTCATCAAAAAATACATTTAAAATTGATTTTCTAGAGTTTCATTTCACATGTGAAATTTGAGTGGAAAATGCGTATTTTTAATCATTTGAATTGAAAATGAAAACTGACAAAGCAGTTTTCTTTCATCCCCTCCTAAAATCGAATTGTTTTATCATTTTGGTCAATCTTTTGAATTTCTTCTTCTGATTTACAAAACACCCACAAAAATTCATACTTTGATCTTGATCAACATTTACGTTGTATCCGATTGAAATATTCGAGTGAACCAACGAATAATTTCAATCTGAAAATGATCGCACGACTCTTAGATTATCTAGGTTTTGATTTTAAGTTTTCTGCACATAATTGTATATTTATACAACCATTTAGTACTTAATGTTTAAAATTGTATGTTGGGTAATTGCAAATAGCCAAATAAAAGATGAATTGAATATTTCACAAGTCCACTTAATAAATATTTTATTCTTTTTTTTATTTCATGTTTAATTTTTGTAAGTTTGTTTATCGCAAGAAAAGATGAATTGAATATTTCACAAGTCCAATTAATATATATTCTATTCTCCTTTTATCAAAATGTCTAAATCCTTAGGTTGCTTCTCAAAAAATTTTCTTCAATATTAAATTCTCACTTTTTATTTGTTGGTTGTATGGTTATTATATTGCTTAGTGTCACAATTCATATCCATGTCAATTATAATGAAAATAATTTAAGAAAACCATCATTATCAGATTAAGCATTGATATTTAATTTATGTCTATAGGTTTTGACAGGGAAAAAGGTGACATATTTTGATATAAACTTGGTTTAAATGGATATTAAATTTGTATTTTAATATAATAGTTGGTTGATGTGAGAAAAAAATATCAAACACACGAAATACACTCATCTCCTTTAATATTACCCAAGTTTTTCCTCTTTGACTTTGTTTTTAACCTACATTGAAGCTGATTTCTTCACAACAAAATCATATGGTTCGACAGAAACTCTTTTGAAATATTGTTTGTAACACCACTAACGAATTACTCGTGAAATCTTCGAAAAGCTTTCCCGTAGACTATGATCAAATAGTGTTTTACCGTGTTAGTGTTCCATTGGGTGTCACCCGACCTTCATGGGTTTGAGATCCTTTGGTGATCATTATGGATAATTAATTTTCCAATTTTGCTTATTTTTTTCATATAAAAAATAATGTAGTAATATGTCATAACATATGTTACCATTTACCAATATCTTAGTCATACATAATGTATTTTAATGTAATTAAAAATCCAAGAAATAAGGAACAAATCTCTAAATATATATGTTTTATGTTTTAAAGAGTTTAATGATACATATCACTCGTATAAGCTGAAGTAAAATTTGAACAAAATATTATATTATAAGAAGATGAATCCATGAAAACGAAAAAAAAAATAAAAGAAAAAAAATATATATCAAACGTACATAAAGTCATTCCTAGGCTCACCACTAGAATTTATCATATTCATTGACTAAGTCAAAAGGGTTAACAAACGCATCGCGTAAAAAATAAGAGCTCAGTTGGAAAAGGAAAAACACTCGGGCAAAGAGCTGCTCGTGTACTCTAGACACATATGATCACGTCTAAGACGAGTAACAAAAAAACACCCTTCAACCTCCAAACGTTGAGGCCATGGTCCTTTCTAGGATTGAGTCACATACTATGTGGAAGAATCTCTTGACGGCTCAAAATGAGTTCGACATGCGGTTAAATCTGAATTTGAGTAAGAAATAATTATAATGATATTTTTTAATAAATCAAGGATAAATAACTTATAGCCATTAAAAAAAGTTAAAATGTGTGAATCATCAAAATATTAGAACAGATTTAGAATTATTCCACATTAACCCTTGTATATCACTTACACATAGAGCACACTAAGCTAAGGAGGAAAAAAAATCAGGATGTTTATCTTCCTTTCTACACGTAACTTAACCATCATTTGTCAGCTTCAGTTCCAATCGAAACAGTTTTATTCGATAATCTCTAATTTCATCTTAAATTTTTCTTAGTCCGAAAGCTAAGCTACCGATGTTACTGCTCCTAAACCAGCCGATGAATTGTAACGTTACCAAGTCATTCCGTGGGTTAAGAGCCTTTGGCAAAGTAGTGTGCCTAAACAGTTTTTTAATTATCCACTTTATATTATAATGATTTTACTTCAAACCACTTGCTTAACCCCTCTTCCGGGCAGCCGGGCAGGTCACAACCGTTATCCATCATCCAATCAGAATCCGCCACGTAAACACGAAACGCCAATCTCACGACTGTTGGTTTTGTTGCGTGAGGTTTGATATCCAAAGTCAAAACTTTTTGATGGCAATGAAGTGCCCAAATACACACTTTTTCATTTTCCAGTGACCCACTGATTCACATTCACCCTCATCTTTTATCTTCAATTCCATGGTGATTCCTCACCTCTTGGAGCCCTAATTCCTCTTTTTCTACTATAAATTCTGTTCGATTTCAGTTCCTATTCATCGATTTGATCGATTTCTGTTCTGTAGATATGGAGGATGAGTATGCCAAACTTATCAGGAGGATGAATCCACCCAGGTGCAAAGATTCACGTAGCTTTCTATTAGTTTCAGTTGATTTATTTTGATTTTGATTTCGTAATCGACGTCTTGCTGTTTTTTGCTTGATGGTTACGTGATTGGATTAGATGAGAAGTTATTAGGGCTTTTTTTCGTCCGAAAGTTTAATTTTGTTTGTATTTAGCTACTGAATTTTAGATGATTTTGTGGGTTTAATTAAGATTTGAGTTTGTATGTTGTTCTTTCAGAGTTACAATCGACAACGATTCGTCCTCAGATGCAACAGTTATCCAGGTATGCTGTCTGTGATTTAGTTGACTTGCTGGTTGACTTGATCATATGTTGGAAGTCGTTCTGATTGTTCTTTTTTGATACGCCTGATGAAATATTTGTTAGGTTGAAAGTGTTAATAAGCATGGTAGTCTGCTGGAAGTTGTGCAAGTTCTTGCGGATTTAGATCTCGTTATCAAAAAAGCTTATATTTCATCAGATGCTGGATGGTTCATGGATGGTATATTGTTGATGTTGCCTTTGTGCATAATTTGAGAATCTGAATAACTTTGTGCTATATGGTCCAGTTCACGGTATCTGATCCTGTTTTTGTGATTTTGACAGTGTTCAATGTTATATGCAATGACGGAAGCAAAATTAGAGATGATGCGGTAGTCAGTTATATAAAACAGGCAAGAATCTGAATATTTGTATTATGTTTGAGCTTATGTTATGTTTTGGTATGGTCAATACGGCAAGATGGACGGGTTGGTTAACGGGTTTAGGTTAAACTTGAAGCTTAAAAGGTAATTCTTAATAAAGGGTAAATCGGTGCACTAAGGCGCCCCCACATGAGCAGGTCCAGGGGGATGTCGGGTCGCTTTCGGTGTGATGTACTCATCCTTATCTTGCACTTCGTTTCCTCAACTTGAAAATGTGACCTCGAGGTCACTTGTGCTTCAAGTTCAACTCTCAAAAAGGGCATTTTTGGTAATGGTGAAAAAACAAAATGGGCTAGGTCGGATTTTTTTTTTAAAAACCATTTGTGTCTGTTTTTCTAATTTCTTTATTAATAGTTTATGTGTTAATTATAATGACAATAATTATCTCTATTTTTGAATATAAACAATTTAGATTGAATTGCTCCTGCTTATTCATTTGTTTTTGCTTATATCCTCATTTATGTATATGATGTATTTTTAGGTGCTTGAAAGTGATGCATTTTACGTACCATCACTGAATGGTTCAGTTGGATTGAAACCATCGGATGATTACACCGTAATAGAACTAGTTGGAACAGACAGACCTGGATTATTATCTGAAGTGTCTGCAGTTCTAACAAACCTTGGTTGTAATGTGCTCAATGCTGAAATATGGACTCACAATGCCAGAGCTGCAGCTGTGGTACATGTCACAGATAATAAAACAAAGTGTGCAGTTGAAGACCCAAAGCGGCTCTCGATTATTAAGAAGCTTCTTTGTAACGTGCTCAAGGGAAACAATGATTTGAAGACTGCAAAAATGACACTTTCCACCCCTGGTTCCATGCACAGACAGAGAAGATTACATCAAATTATGTTTGCTGAGAGGGATTATGAGAAAGTTGAAGAAACAGAACAAGAAAAGGAAAATAAGTTGAGAACACAGGTTACGGTTTTAGATTGTGTTGAGAAGGATTACACGGTTGTTACTATGCATTGTAGGGATAGACCAAAGCTGTTGTTTGATATTATTTGCACTCTTACCGACATGGAATATGTAGTCTTTCATGGAGTGGTTCACACAGGGAAAATGGAGGCATTTCAGGTACCTAGGTTTTTCTATTAGAATTTAAGATGCTAGGTTAGATTTGGCATCTTGGAGTGCAAAATACCTAATTGAATGAGCAAAAGTGTTTTACAAAATCTTTTCTCTGAATTACTGACTTTGATCAATGTAGAGGTGGTGGTTTTGACCCCTTTACACATGAATGGGTTGATTTTAGATTGTGTTTTATGTCAAATCGGTTGAAGGTCCATCAAACTGTATTTTTAAAGCTTACAAGCTCTAAACCATTTGTTCAAAAGTGTTTGTGGGTCAACCCTACTTAATTTGGCCTTTTTTTATCTGTTACCTGACATGCCCATGACACCTCTAGGTTCTTATTTCTTTTTTCCCATGCATGTAGGAATATTACATTCGGCATGTTGATGGGAGTCCAGTAAGCTCAGAGGCAGAGCGAGAACGTGTTATGCAATGCCTTGAAGCTGCAATTGAGAGGAGGACATCTGAGGTTTATTAAATTCTAGAAAGTGGATGCACATAACTTGTAGTTACACAATCCCCATTCCCCCTGAAAAAAAATATATAATAATAAAACAAGCACACGGAGAAAAAAACGGCTTTTTATTTAAAACTGATGACTTTTGTAGGGTCAGGGGTCAGCTTATGAGCTGACCTGCGTGCTTTATCAGTCATATTCTGGATTCTACAAATATCTAGTGTTTTGAATATGTTTTTCTGTTTTAAAGATTGTTTTTTAATTAACCATCTTCCAAGTTGACATGTTGACGCATAAATAGATTTAATTACCACCTCTAATTGAAAAAATTGTTCTAAGATAAGACTACTGCCTTTATGTAGGCGCTGGAGCTAGAATTGTGTACAACAGACCGCGTTGGACTTCTTTCGGATATAACCAGAATCTTCAGAGAAAATAGTTTGTGCATAAAACGAGCAGAGATTTCAACTGAAGGTGGAACAGCTAAGGACAAATTTTACGTGACTGACATGACCGGTAACAACCCTGTTGACCCAAAGACTATAGATTCTATTCGAAGACAAATCGGTCAACAAGCAGCACTACATGTTAGATGGAATCCTACTCAAACATCAGACCCACAACCTGAAGAAACAACAATGGGCTTTCTCTTTGGAAGTCTGTTTAGAGGCCGAACGTTTCAGACTTTGAAATTAGTTGGGTCCTATTCTTGATAATGGTTTAAGCACATAATACGTACAGTTTAGTTTTTTCAGATGACACACAATTAGAAAAATGTAAGATACAAGGGGATTAGGAACACTGTAAATACACATGCATCCCTTCAGTTGTCATTGTAAATAATATTGTGATCTCTTGTGTACAGTGTGATATTATTATGTATATAGACATGATGCAGTTTTACATATACAATGCTATCTTATGTGAGTATATATTATTTAACATTGGTGTGAAGATATCATGAGTTATTATGTTTGTCATTTGGTTTCATCATCCTTTTCTGCTTCTTTCATATCAAACACCATCTCATATCCACCATACTAGTAAAGTCACTATGAAATAGGCCAACTTTCCAACTTTCAAATTCTACCCACTAAACTTTTTACCACCAAAATCTAAATGTAAAAACTACTTACATAGTTACATAGTTATCAACATGTACACTTTCTATTCTATCAATATTTAACATAACCCTTCATGCATCATATATGGTACATGCTACATGAGCATTTTAGTCATTCTACGGTCTAAACACGGGTGCCATTGGTTGGTTAGAGAACCCACCTTCCATTGATAGCTCTGGTAAGCTGTTTGTGAAGGTGCTTGTATGTATGAACCACCAATGTTGATTGGTTGCCCAACGGGATACCCTGGCAAAGGCGGAGGCGGTGGTGGTTGGTTTATGGTGCAGAGATGTGTATTCTCCGTGCAGTGTCCATGAATGGGGGCCCTGGGTATGCTTGCATTGGCGGCATGGGTGGCAGAGGTGGCAGAGATGATGGTGGATGTGCTTGTTGATGACAGGATGACTCAGGTGGCATAGGTGGTTGTGGATCTTGAACATTCTCAATCTTGGCTCTCTTTTCGGGAGGGTAGTTGTTTGAAGACGATTCTTTAACAAAATTTACTGTTGCGCCCTCAGAAGCCAAAGAAGAGAGGACATATGAGAGCATTTCAGCTGAAGAAGTAGAGGCGGTGAGCTTTGCCGCCACTACCGCTGCAGCAGATTTGTTATTTTCATCAAAGACGGGAGCTTGTTGAATGTATATTACAGGTGCAGATTGTTCTGTTGCATCAAGATTTTGCAATTGCTTGCAGATGTTATCAGCCTTTTCGGAGTGGGCATGTGCAGCCTTAGATAATGAAAACATAGAGACTATGCCTATTATAAGAACAAATTAATGAAGTTATAATACAGGTTCTATGTCAACAATATTACAATAATAACAGTATTTTGTAGCAAACAAGTAGTCAGGGGTGTAGATGAACCAAGCCGCTTGCGAACTACTCAAGATCGACTAGTTGAAGTTGAGCTTAGCCTAAACGGGTTCGAGCCCAAGCTTTAGCCTGTATTGGAGCTCTTAATAAACAAGCTCGAGCTTGAGCCAGACAAGGCTTAAGAGCTTAAACCAGCCTATCATTCATATGGTTTTTGTTTAATATATGAAATATATATATATATCTACATAATAATTATTCTTATGTATAGGTTATGATAAAAACTACATAGTATATATCAGGTTACGTATAAAAATTATTAATGTAAATGCATTTAAAAATAATTATAAATATAAATATATAAATAATTTCTAATACATAAACGAATTAATAAATTAATAAGTGGGATTAAAAAGTGTGTAAGTTAGTTGTCAAAAAACAAATTAATAAATTATAAAATATTGTTTTGATATTTTATAATATTTATTTATTGATTAATACATAAGAAGCTAAGATATGTGCTTATCTTGTATTAAAAAAAATCTTAATTTAATTTTAATATATGTTACACTTCTTACACTTGTTTAAAATAAATGTACTTATGAAATTTAAAACTAAAACAACTCTTTACTCCTTAAACGGTTTAAGATTTAATAAATTGGCGTTCCAAGTGTTCAAAAATATTACCTTAAAAGTTTTTTGGATTATATAAGATGATATACATTTATATAAGACATTTGTCACGACATGAGACACGTCACGTTTGTCAAAAAAACAACCTCTAGTGTCGTGAGATAAGTCAAAGTTATCAAATAATCAACTTATAGCGACCAAATAAAGCTTTTGAGGGGAAAGAAAAAAGTAACAATCACTATTGAAATAAAATCAATTTGTGAATTAACACATATACAAACCAAAACGTTCAAGATAAACTTAAAGATCACATAAGCACTCGCGTAAATGTTACACATAATCGAAATCAGTAGGGCGATCCCTCAATACAATATCCATATATATATATTCATGATTCATTAACATGTATGATACTATCTCTTCTTACTGAGTTGAGCAGCACTCCCATCAAACAACTCTTCAATACACGTCTCAATATCCTCCGGCTGATACTTTATATACTTCTCCGTCTGCCTCCCCGGAGTAAACACCTGACTGAACCTCCCCATGAACGACCGATACGCCGGAATCACAATCGCCGATATCGACACCCTCAGCTCCGACTGCAGCTGCTCGTCACTCACCACCCACGCCGTCTGCGATCTGTATATCTCATCGAACATCGCATTGAAGCTCTTGAACCGCTCTTTAAGCACTGGCTTCATCACCTTCCCGTTCACACTCAGCCCCTCGTGGCTCAAACACTGCAACAGCTTCGTCCATGTTTCGCGCTTGTAGTTCGTGTGGTATGCTCGAAGATCCGATGACCGTTTTCTCACCCATGGGTCGCCCATCAAGCTCCTCATCTCTCCGGTGCCTTTCGTCTTCTGCAGTATGTAACGCCCGTTGTTCATCATGAAGATCAAGCTTAGTGATGGGTCTTTGTAAAGCTTTGATTTTGATTCCAGGTTTGAGTCTAATTGGTCCATGATTGCGGTTAGCTGAGACTGGAACGGTGACCCGTTTGCCGATTCGTTGGTGGGTTGATTCGGTTGGTGAGAATTCGGGTCGCCGGAGATGGTGGTGGAGTCCGGTGGGTCGGTGGTTTTGTGCTGTCGGAATATTTGCTCCAGTGTGTCGCTGTACTCGCAGGCGGATTTCAGGTAGTTCATGGTGTAACGGGTGATCGGATGTACGGCGCCGCCGGGGACCGGAGTTTTTGAGGCGTCGGATTTGATGGAGGTTTCGAGGTCTGCAAATATGTTGATGATGGAGTCTCCTAACATGGTGGTGATCAAAGAAGATGAAGATTTCAGCTGGTGTAGCCCTTCGTCGGAGATCAGTTTCTCGACCTCCGGGATGCTGTCACGTAACGTCTCGTAGATGTCGAGGAATTTCAACAGTTTCTCCGGCGATCGTTTCGTCAACATCACGGCCTCTGCAAATGTTAAAAAGATCAAGAGGATGATTCTTGTTAAGTGGGTGAATACGCCGTTGGATATTGTTTTCTCGCCGGAGAAAATGGCGTCTGCTAGCTTCTGCTCTTTGGGCAGAAGTGACGTACAAATTTGTCTGAACATCTTCATCGATGATGATATCTCTTTCTCTATCGGCTCCCACTGCATCTTCTGCATTTCGTCGATTGAGAATTTTTCAAACCCGTGAAGCTTCAGGTGTTCTTCCATGGCGTTTCTTCTAGCAAAGAAATACAATTCACCACACTCCGATTCATGGCCTCCGATGATCAATCCCTTGGCTAATTTCTTCAAATGGGATACCATCTCATCTGAATATCCTAAAAATTGATCATCTTTCTCCGGCGGGGAGTCCGATTGAGCCTGCAACTCCGGCGGTAAAGCTTCTTGATCAACATTGCTCGAGGAAGACGATGACTCTTTCGTTTTCGCTTCATGGGTCGTTTGATCTTTCTGATCTCCATCACATAAACTTTGAAAATCATCCATAATCGATTTGAATTCAACCTCCAACACCGACATCGCACGCTGCTGAACCCCGCTCAACCGGTTGATC
This sequence comes from Flaveria robusta, assembly GCA_025506415.1. Taxonomy (NCBI): domain Eukaryota; kingdom Viridiplantae; phylum Streptophyta; class Magnoliopsida; order Asterales; family Asteraceae; genus Flaveria; species Flaveria robusta. The sequence continues at coordinate 14,943,042 of CM046469.1, read as the reverse complement.
GCACCGGCGTAACGTTGATCGGAATAAAATCTCGAAAGAGAGTTAATAACCTTCGCCGTTCGATCAACGAAATCTATAAACCGTAAAGATTCATCTTCCTCGAGGTGAACCCATCTCTTGGCCCCCGATTCATGTTCAACGATCATAACATCGAAAAGATCTGCAAACGTTTGAACGGATTCTGCAATTTCAGGTGGGGTCGATGAGTCCGATTGTTGATCGCTTGTTAATACAGAGATGAATCGATCGATCTGTTGGTAGAGATTATTATCTTGAGATGTAATTTGGGGTTCATCGTGGAGTTTGGTGTTGTGATCATCAGGGTTTCCGGTGGGGTTGTCCGGCGGTGGTGGGTTGTGATTCTCCATTGAAATGGAGAAGGAGAAAGATGGTTGGTTGTGATATGAGGAAAATGGAATGTGAAGAAAATATGAGATGAGATGGATGCATGGTTTTGGAAGTGGAGGAGACGAGCGTAAATGATGGAGAATGGTTAGTTTAATTTTTCTTTTTTAATTATGTGAAGTAATGAATGATCATGTATTAAACTTTGAGAAACACATTTCATTTTTTTATAAGGGATGTGTAGGAGTATTTACGTATAGTTTTTAAAAATCATCGTATTCGGACAGACTGGTGTAGATAAAAAGTAGCTACTGGGCGAAAATAGATTCTCACTTAAATTAAAAAGTAATTTTTATAAGGTTGCGGTTATACCGGCTATGCTATATGAATCAGATTGTTGGGCCATCAAGAAGACTCAAGCACGAAGATTGAAGGTCTCATAAATGAAGATGTTGAGGTGGATGTGTGGGTGCACCAGGCCGGACTAGATAAGGAATGGAGATTTTCAAAAAAAATTAAGGGTGAGTTATATAGTAGATAAGATAAGATATGGGATATTGAGATGGTTTGAACATGCTATGAGAAGACAAAGGTCTGCCACGGTTAGAGTCGTGGAAGCCATCATTATGGACGACAGAAAAAGTAGAGGCAAACCCAAATTGGCGGGGGACGAGTTGATTAGGCATGACTTGACATATCTACACCTCTCTGAGTATATGATCGAGGATAGGAGTTCTTGAAGACGTAAAATTAGGGCTAAGGAATGTTAGGATTATGAAATATATTTACATTCTAAAACTACAAGTTTAGATTTTGCACAATCAACTTTGCATCATATTATTTGTTTGTGTGCTTATATTGTGTGTTATTTGGATTTATCATAACTATTTTACCGTACATCCTAACGTGTTTTTTATATTTCTGATAGCCTACCATAATTAATTTGGTCAATATATGTCACTATCACACTAGCATCTTATATATTGTAGTATGTTTTTTGGTAGATTTTTTAGAGTCAAAGAATCTTATTGGAAGCAATATTTTCATCCCATGAGATTGAGTTATGATTTGCATACATCTCATCCTTTTAAGACTACACCAATAGCTTTGTTACGGGTTTGATTTACTGGGTATGGTTGTTGTTGTAATGAGAAGTTGAGAAAATTCCCTTCACTCCATTCTTATTAATTCTTATTATTTATGAAATTATAAGACTTATATAATGGGTTGAATAGTAAATTTTTATATTTACCTACTTGTTATTTGTTTCTTAAATTTTTGTGAGTGAAGGAACGAGAAGTTAATGAAAATTGATTAAAGTTAACCTTGAGCATGAAATAACTACAAAGGAAAATAAAAGTCGCTCTATAATAACTTATCATAATTGGTCTATTTAGATCATAAATCTTAATAATTATGAAAATTTTCATAGCAATATCGTAATATTGAACTTAAGTGATTTTTATAATTAAATAATATAAATAGTTTTTTTAAACAACATTAAACATTGGTTACTATTTCACATTCTTCTTTCATTTTTTTTAAATATTGGCCAACGAATACTATAAGTCTGGTCATCTGGAAAAAGTTATTGACGGAACGCCACTCACACCATGTGAACATAGAAAGCGCTGATGGCCCGTCCCGCCCACTATTTCATGGAAAACCCATTGCCCACTATGATAAATTCTCTGAAACACTTGAAACATATTGAGTTTTTTCCTAAAATAGTGTAATTAGAAATTTTATTTACCAAAATGGTGTAATTTAAAAAATATTTATCAAAATATTGTTGTTTTAAATTTTTTGTTTTCTCACTCCTCTCATTAAATACTTTCCAAAAATATTTTAAATTCTTTAACATATGATTTCTTTAAATTTCTAAAATGTTATATAAATATAACTTCTTTTATTTTTCTAGAAATACTATTTAATTTCTTTTAACATGTTTTGTAAAAATAATTTTTCCAAATCTGTAATCATGGTGTTAAAAGGAAACATATTTAATTTTTTAAAAATTTATTTTTTTAAAAACTTTGTTAGTCACAATCCGTAATATTTTATATTTTTCTAAACCTTTTTTCTTTAACTTTTAGAAACGTTTTCTTAAAAAAAAAAAGATGAATTCTTTTAGATATAAAAACATTTGTCCAAATTATTTAATTTTTTGAAAAAATATAAATAAAAAGCTTTTTTAAAAATATAAATATAAATTACGAGCTATCTGATAGTTTTCAAAAACTCTCTAAATGATTTGAAATAATTGTATTAAGAGCTCTTTTTTAACGGAGAATGTATTTTTTAAACATTTTCTAAATATCACAATTAAACATTTTAAAACAAGTTAAAGAAGTAAATAACATTTCTATTAAAAAAAATTTCAAGAAATAAAAAAGAATTTTATTTAAAAAGTTAAAAAAAAAAGTCAAACACGTTTATTTTAAGACCAGGAATAAACATTTTAAAAACTTTTTTTTATAAAACATCTTGAAAGAAATTAAAAAAATATTTCTCGAAAATTAAAGAAAGTTATATTAAAAAACCAATTCTAAATGTTTAAGGAAAAAGGTCTAAAAAACAAAAAAGAAAATATTGCTGGATTGTGATCGACTAACAATAGTTTTTTAGAAGCTTTTTAAGAACAAATTTATAGAAATTAAAAATGTTTCCCTTTTTTTAACACCAATTATAGATCTGAATAAAAAAATTATGAAACATGTGAAAACAAATTAAATAGTATTTATAGAAAAGTAAAAAAAAAAAAGTGTTATATTTATATAATATTTTTATAAATTTAAACAAAATAGTATGTTAAAGAATTTAAAGATCTTTGGAAAGTATTTAATGAAAGTAGGAGTGAGAAACAAAAAAAATTAAAAACAATACTATTTTGGTAATTATTTTTCAAACTACACCATTTTAATAAATAAAATTTTCAACTACACCATTTTAGTAAAAAACTCAAACATATTACATCAAAGAACCCATAAATCATACATTAAAAGATTAAAAGATATAAAGTTGTCTTATTCCTAACCAATTTATCTGGCCTTACTAGCAATAAAAGAGAAAAAAAACTGCACCTTGTTCTTTCAGTGGTTATCTATCAATACATGAAAATATGAATGACAATTTTCTGTATGACAATTTTGCCCATTGAATATGCTAGTTGATCAATGAAATAGCAATTAAACGTTATTTTGTAAAAAAGATATATCTTTAAAAAATGATATAAAGGCAACTTACTTTTACCCTTTGATTATCGTTTTGTGTAAGAATGTGAATATTTAAAATTGTTTCTAATCGCAAGATAAATAAATTATTACGACATAATATGTTTATTTAAATACTATAAATAATCATTTATTTATTAGTAGAACACACGTCGAGACTCTCTTTAATCTAGTATAGATTTTACGAGGTTTAAAATATAACAAGTGGTTCGTTTGATTTGTTAACTGTGTTTCAGGAAACGTGCTGCCCATGTCTTCTCTTCTACCAAACAATTTCCATTGTTTATTATATCGTTTGTTTTTGTCATTCAACCATTTATTTAAGTTTTTCTTGTGACACTATATCGTTTTATTTTTTGTCATTCAACCATTTATTTAAGTTTGCTTCTTGTTTTCATGAAGTGTGAGGAAATTTTCACGCAGGAGGCACAATATTTTAATTAATAAATGAATAAATAACAATAACATTTAAATAAATAACATTTTGAACGCCAAAAATACGGTTTTCATCTTTATGTTTGGTGAAAGTAATAATTTAAATTTTAATTTATTTTATTTTGTTGGGAGATGTTGTGGTTTGCGTATTTGTTTTTTTAGCCAAAATGATTGACACCGTTGATTTTTTTGTTGAGTTTGCAAAATGTTTTTATTAAATAAAATTAGCACTCTCACACATAGAAAAAAACTTCCAAGTAAATAAAAAAGTATTAAAATAATTACTTATATTAAACCACATGGACGAAACCTATATATTACTCAAAAAATATTAAATCGGTGGCTTGCATTCCTACCTAGTCCTCCCCTGTCATTTGTTCACTTTAGCTCTATTCCCAGTTTCCCACTGGCCACCAACCCCCTCCCCTCCCAACATCTTCTTCACCTTAATTCTAGTGACCTAACTCCAGCGACGCAACTCTAATGTCCCGACTTTGGTGACGACCAAACTCTTACGACCTTCATCCCGCATACAAAATCAGCCTTTAAAACCTCGACCTCCCCTCGTCTACCTAAAAGCCTCTCGACATGTAAAATGTTGTGTTAGTGGATTTAGCTTATTCTTAAATAGCTTTATGTATTGTGGTATCACTATTAAAATAAAGTATATCATGCACACAAAAAAATCAGTAAAAAGTTAAGGGCCTCACATGTTACCTGGACGACTATGTAAACCCTATACTGGATCTTTAATCTAACATTCTTTCTACTTATTATTGATTAGCGATTAAAGGACTATTTAATTAACAATCAAGAACATTTGATTAAACCACGAGGAAAAAAATTCACAATCACACGTCAGTTCATTTGATAATGGTCATGCATACAATAGAGATTTTATTGTTACATTGAATATGTACGTGTTTAAGCTAAAGTTTAGCTAAGTATCTATGAGTAGACGGAAAAAGACGTTTATATCAATTACACAATATTACCGATTAATCATTTATATAATGCAGTTGTAATCCTTATTGAATCCTTTGTTTTATTTTGTTATGTTATAACGCGTTATAATATAAATCGTAATTATTTGTTTTCATGGTGCCGACAATACCGCTGCATGTATTTTTTATGTAAGTTTTTTAATATGGAAAATAGTCGGGTCAAATATAATACGTTTACATTCAACAATATAAATTCGAGTTAGGCTATGTTTTAACGTAATTTTAGTTTGGAAACAAGTCGAGTTGATTGTATTATATACTTTATCGCATCGCGTCTGATGTCGTTACAACACGCAGTGATAAAAGCCCTAGTCAATAACTATCCATTAAAAAATATCACCACTTAGTTTTATAATACTAGTTCTAAAGATCGTGTTTGTCAACAACCTATTTACATATGTGTAAGCACATCAAGCGCATATAAAAGAAAAAACTTAGCTCAAACCAAAGTGGGGCTATTAGTCGATGGCTTGGGATAAATCTTCGAAGTTCCTTTATTCATAATGATTTGTTTTTATGAACGATCCAGCTTCATTACGTAAAGATAAAAAAGTGATAGCTGACGAGATGGGTAATTTGAAGATTTAGATTCTAAATTCTAGAAACAACAAAATCTTTGATAATTGCACTAATATAGAAGACACTACTTTTTATTCTATTGTTAAGTATTTATATCTATGATATTCTAGAATAAGTTTTTATACGGGTTTGATTACTGTTTATAAACCCGTTCTCTAGCCTGATAGGCCTGCTCGAGACACCCGACCAGTGTAGCTGAGAAGCCCGATGAACTCGATCACCTTACGCGATTAATCCCAACTCAGTTTAGTTAGAGATCATTGAAATAAAATAAGCTTAAAAGTAGAAGTGTCTGTAATCATTTTTGGAGTTCGGAATAATGCCGTACAATAAATAAAAGTTGGGATTATTAAAATCAAAATAATCCTTTAAATAAATTACAACATATAAAATATAGTAACAAACAATCAAATAAAACGATTTAATCTACCAATTTAGAAAAAAATTTAAAAGACTATATTAGAAGCCTACACATGCACTCTTTTTTTATATAAAATAGGTTAAATAAGTATTTATAGATTAATCATGTTTGTAAGTTATGAATACACCTTAAATTACAAGTTTGGTTATATGGTTTCGGTTAGAGGTGTACAAATCGTTTTTTTACGCCAAATCGGTTCCGGTTGAAAACCAAACCGGCTTTTGTGGAGTCGATTTCAAACCGGTTTGGCTCAAACTGGTTCAGTTTGAAACCAGTTGGAGCTCATAAAACCCAACCATATACAACTCGGTTTGTAAAATGGTCCGGGCCCAAAACAGGGCGGTTTTATTTATTTATTTATTTTTTTTAATATTAAAAGATTAAAAATTAATTAAAAATTCTCTTTCGAGTGAGCATTTGTCTTGTATTTTTTTCGCGGTATCCAAATAATCATTCAAGAAAATGGATATTTCAACCTCTAGGGTAGTGAGTCGAGTTCTTCGTATTAATATAATACTTCCACTAATAGAAAAACAGATTCTGAATCTACCGTGAAAACTTGTACGAGTCCAGTGAAACCATGAGGAGTCGACCAAACATCACTAGTTAATTTAATACCGGTTTGTAAATTTTCAAAATAAGAAATTAATCCTTTTTAGTTTTTTTTCCATATTTTTAAACAATCACTTGTAAGTGTAGCATGACTTACATGCGTGTATCGCGGTTGGAGAGTTCGTTGAATTAACCGAGTCAAACGTTCGTTGTCAAAGCGCTTGATTGGTAAGTTCTCTTGGATGACAAAATGCACCATTCGCTTTCGAACGACATTTACAATAACCGATAAATTTCCTTCACTTGTTATCAAAGTTTGATCACGAGACGGTTCCCCTTTCAACGCTTTGGAATATTTCTTAGAATGTAATTTCTCAAAGTAGAATTCACATTATTTGAAAAAAGATTGAAACACAACTTGCAACGAGTCTTGTTGAGACCCTTTGACATCTCACGTAAATCATGGTTGCACCAAATCTCCCAGTTCCTCATAGTAGGGATAACCCGAACAACCACATTTTGAGAAGATGCAACACAACCAACCGAAGATTAAGCACTAGATAAAACTATCTTTTAGAGTTTTTTTTTAATGTGAATAGAGTAATGAACGTTTTTGAGTTTTTAGAGTGTAGAGAGAGTTTTGATTATTGTGATTTAAACAAAACAGACCCAAAAGTCGGTTTCTTTAAAAACATCAACCAAACCGTTTGTTTATCGGTTAATTTTTTTTGTTTGGTTGCATCAATTATTTCAGCTACGATTCCATTATTTTAGTTTTTTTATACCACTACACTCGTTTTATCTCATTAAATGTGTTAAAACAAATGTACAAACAAAATATGACGTCGCCACTAAGTTAACGCCACGCCATATTTGTTTATTTTAGTTTTTCGCTTTTCCTGTAAAGGCGACATCAGATACAGAGTAAAAAATAAAGCACACCCACACTCCACTCTTGCTGAACCCCTTTACCTTTTCTTCACTCTCTCATGGCTTGTCGGCCAATCAAACCCTAATCTTTTCCCCCTCTCGCCGGAGCTAAACTCACCGGAATCTCACCCTTACCACGTTCTCCGACCGACTCTCATACCTTTTGCCGTTGTTAATTTATCCACTTGCTTGTTGGAATTGGTGGAGTATTGGAGATTGCGTTTTCTGCTTTTTATGGTGTATTGTATCTCGAGCGCATTTGCATTTACTGTGTGTATTGTGGCGTACGAGTGAAGATCTCGATCAGATTTGAGAGAGGCTGAAGATAGGGAAGAAGATGTACGTGGTCCCTCCGCCGAAGCGCTCCGATCCTCTTTCTGGATCTACAAACGGGTCGGATAACTTGAGAGTTTATCAGACGTGGAAAGGCAGCAATGTAAGTGTTTTTTTGCTTGATCTGTGTGGATCGAGCGTTTTGTTGAGGTTTTGGTGAAAGTTGTTTCACGAATATTGGTTATGGAGTTGATTATTCACGTAATTGTCGTGGTTTCATGGGAATTAGTGCATTTAGTGATTGTGGGTAGGGGTTGATGATTGAATTTTTACATAATCGTTTGTTTCTAGAAGCGATTGAAGATGAGAAAATAAAAAACAAATTGATTCAAGAGAAAAATGACTGATGTACATCTGTGGTGGGATGAGCTAGGGCAACCTCTTGAAAGTTCATTAATTGCTATGAAATCTGATTTACAGGGATTATGCCATGATTTTACGATTGACATTGCTTCTTTTTGTTGTCATACGATGCATTTCTGTGAGCATTTAGTGGTCAATGAATCATTTTATTGATACATTGCAACTTATGCTACATTTTGGGATAACATATGATTGATTTGCGTAGTTAAGCATTTTAAGACTAATCGTAGTTTTTGGAGATGGCTTTTTTCTTACTTCTGTAATCTATATTGCATTGCAGATATTTTTCCTTCAGGGTAGGTTCGTATTTGGACCTGATGTAAGATCACTAGTGCTGACCATATTCCTTATCGTAGCTCCTGTTTCAGTTTTTTGTGTCTTCGTGGCCAGAAAACTGATCTATGACTTCGATGACCACTGGGGGATATCAGTTATTGCTGTGGCTATTTTATTCACAATTCATGTAAGTTTTTTTGTGTTACTGAATATTGTTATCTGAGTTTTATAAGAAAGCAAGCTATCCCTTCTTTTCACAAAAGTAGTGCTATGTTGTTTCTTGGGAAAACTGTGGTTAAAAAAGCAGCTTTGGTTACTTATTATCAAGTCGTTTGTGCTGTAGCATTGTTTTTACATGATGGTTCTTGGTTCTCCCGTATCTAGCAGGCTTGAACATTCTCTGGTATCATGCTAAGAATAATTAATTTGAAGCTTTTTGTTAGATATGAATAGTTGTGTTATACATGTTAGATCTTGATTTGTAGCATGTGCTGATATTCTAGGATTATTAAGGTTTTTGGTCAAGTTTGCACAGCAGATTATAAATAAAGCACACACTGATGCCTATTGAGGAAGTCCAGTAAGTGGCTTTGTCAGAATTTGTTTTACATTAGTGACTGCACATATAAAGGCAACCTAGTTTATAAGAATGTTCTGTATGAAGAAAAATGTTAAAGAAGTGTTGCTTGTCATGTTTGAATAAATACACCCAGATGATGAAGTTTTTGGTTGTGCAATGAGAGGGATATACTTATTGTTCTTGTCATCACTATACACCTATGAGTTTTATCACCTCCATACGTAGTAGGCATAAAATAATTGTAGTTTTCAAAACTTTTTTAATATAGCCGCCGGCCTGCCACCAGGAAGAAAGTGGTTTAATTTTATCAAATATAAAGTATGGGTCAAATCAGGTAGGGTTGATCCACCATTTTTTTATTTATTTTCACCCGTTTGGTCTGCTTCATTTGTTGGTAATTCTATCTACATAAATATATCTAGTAGATTGTAAGCATTTGAAAGTCTAGTTGGGTTCAAACCAGTTTGGTCTGTTTCATTATTAGCTAGTTTTATCTAAATCAAAAGATCTACTTTGAATACACTCTAGGTGGATTTTAAGTTTTTATCTAGTTTGGCCTGTTTAATTCATAGCTAGTTTTAACTACTTTACCTGTTATCAATAAAATACCATTCAATGACCCAAAATGACCCGTTTCAGCAGGCATATATTGCTTGTTGGCTTGTCGCTATCAATTCAATTATGTAATGTTACTCGTCAGTTGTCAGAGTGCCATTTATATCGAACTTTTTTATGAGTTTATTCGTGTGATATAAATTTAACCAACTGTTTCTTCTTCATATGAATATTGAGTTTTTGGGCATGAATATCACAGGTTTTAGTACTTCTCCTTTTAACCTCGGGTAGGGACCCGGGTATCATTCCACGTAATGCACATCCTCCTGAACCAGAGTTTGATGGTAATAATGAAGGAAGTGCTCAAACCCCACAATTAAGGATGCCACGTATTAAAGAAGTTGAAGTAAATGGCATAACCGTAAAAATCAAATATTGTGACACTTGCATGCTTTATAGACCTCCTCGCTGCTCACACTGTTCTATCTGCAACAATTGTGTTGAACGATTCGATCACCATTGCCCGTGGGTTGGCCAATGTATAGGCGTGGTAAGATCTACTTGTCATATAGATTTTAATTTATGTTAAAAATATGTCTACATATTAAGATCTTTTTTATGTGGTTTGCAGAGAAATTATCGATTCTTCTTCATGTTTGTGTTCTCCACGACTCTACTTTGTATATATGTTTTTAGTTTCTGCTGGATTTACATAAAGAGGATTATGGATTCAGAGGACATAACATTATGGAAAGCAATGATCAAGACTCCTGCGTCCATTGTGTTAATTGTCTACACATTCATATCAGTGTGGTTTGTGGGTGGCCTTACTGCCTTCCATTTATACCTCATCAGTACAAATCAGGTTATCGTTCATTTTGCGTACTTTTTACCCTATAGTAAATTTAAAAATTATTGCTATACATTGTTGATCATCACAGCTAACACCCAGGCTGCAATTCCGTGCCCTTTACTTGGGTTGATTTGGGTTATGTTTTCTCTTATGGGTAAAAAAAAAAAAAAAAAAACTTAAAATCAAATGACCCAAATGGGTCAAAGGGAGCGAAAGTTGTTGGAAGTGTGTTTTTAATGCACCAACCTTCTATTCATTTTATTCAGCCAATTAGCTAATGTGTTGAAATAATAAAATTTTTGTAGTCATGACTTTGATGTTATCTATCAAAATTTGGGCAATAGGTGTTTTGGGCCAGCCCAACCCAATCTGATTTCTACGTATACCAAAAAATTACCCGTTTTGACTCATGACCCGATTGGCCCAACCAATCCATTTACTTAGAGCATTCACAGCCCGTACGCCATTTTTATGTGAGTGGGTGCCCTATATTATAGGAGATGGTTGTGAGTGAAGGATAAATAAAATTTATGGGGGTTGTGCATCACTGTACAACCCCCATAAATTACCAATTTTCATTTGTCAGCCAATCTGCACCCAATCTGCATTACCCATCCTTTTACTCAGAATCGGCTGTTCCTATCTCCAGATTACATTTACTTACATTTAAAGTAAACAACTAAATGGGTCGAACTGTTTGAAAGACACTCAAGAGGCCTTTTTTTTTTTTTTTTGTAATCATAGCACCTCCTAAATCATATTCTTATAGCGTCTGTAGACTGTAGTAATATATGACAGTTACTGACCATGCCAAACAAGATAGCCATGGTGGTTTTGATGGGAAGAATGGTTCCCATAACTTTATATATACAGCATAGACCATTCAAATAATTTACTCTTATAAAAACATTGGACATAAAGTGTCTCGTCTCATGTCACCCCAGCCCGGTTTGACGAGTACCCAAATTACCCGTTACCAAACCCATGACACCTGCTTATTTTGTTACATCTAACAAAACATCTCATATGTTCTGTTTCTGTCTTTTTTTGCAGACTACATATGAGAACTTCAGATACAGGTACGACAGGCGAGCCAATCCCTACAACAAAGGAGTCCTACAGAATTTTGGGGAGATATTTTGCACCAGAATCCCTGCATCAAAGAACAAGTTTATGGCGTATGTCCCAAAAGAACCAGGGATCGGAGGGCGGTCAGTTGGTGGTGGTTTCGTGAGTCCAAACATGGGGAAGGCGGTGGAGGATATTGAAATGGGAAGAAAAGCTGTTTGGGGTGATAGTGGGGCAGGAATTGATCACCGTGAAGGACAACTGAGCGACAATGAAGGGCTAAACATTAAAGAAGTTGGAATAGGTGGAATGTCACCAGAAATAAGAACAACAGTGGATGAAGGGGACCGCGCTAATATTATACACGCAAGGCGGTCCAGTTGGGGCAGGAAAAGTGGGAGCTGGGAAATGTCACCTGAAGTTCTAGCTTTAGCTTCAAGAGTGGGTGGCAGTGGCAGTGGTGGTGGTATTGCTGGTGCAGGTGGAGCAAGCTCTCGCCTTGCAGAACCCAAGTTGTGATAGGCTGATTAATAGACTGGTAGATAGTTGATTTTCGGGTTGCTCACGTGTTGGTTGGACTGTCGTGTGGTTTTCTAAGATCTTTATCAGCGGGTCGTTTGTAAAATTAGTTGGTGTTATTCTGGCTCTGGCTGTGTGCTTGATCTCAAATTCTATATACTGGGATAGAGATCCTCTAATGTTTGCTTTTTTTAGTTCATTGGAATTCTGATGTTTGGTTTGGTTTCCTTTCCTTTATAGTTTGTACATTATTAGCTTTTGGTTGAACTGATGTCATATACTTATGAAGTTGGTGACAACACCTTCCCCAACCTAAATCTGTTTGCAGCTGAAAACCGTTAAACCGAAATATATTATTACTGGCATTTTACAGGTTGGCTTAGTCTGATTCATGAAGCTTGATCACCAGACTTGTTTTGAATATGTCGGATACCGTGAACCATGGGGGTGACATCGAAAGCATTTGAAGTGGTTCGTAAACACTCCTAAAACATTCGTTCATGAGTTAGGATAAAATAATGAACTGTAACCAATAATCAACATGCCAAAAACAACTTTTAAACGGTTGCGTAGTGACAAACATTAGCCTCCCTAGTAAATATCTCAGGTGTGAGCTTATCTTTCATTGGTTTATGCTATTAAATGCCACATGTCCAGTTGAAACAGCGTGTCAGCTGATCTCATTGGTCAGCGCAGGCTTAGCTTTTCTTGGTCACAGTGGTTAGCATCCATGTGTTCAACACAAGCTATGTTTTATGTGATCATCAGTTATTAAAGTATTGATGGGACACAACTAAGGTTGTTGAAGAGCCTAGCGGTTCGGCTAGGGCTAATTTAAATTTGGCTCGTTTACAAACCGAGTCGAATTGAATTTATTCGTTTACAACCTAGTCTAATTCGAATGAGTTTTTTTGTGAGCACTTTTTGAGCAAGCTTCGAGCTATTTGCACAATTCTAACCCAACAATTGATTCCTGGGGAGGTGACATCCTACAACATTATAAAAAGCTAGAAACTTTAATAACATATGAAACTCTACAAAATAAGCTCAGCCAATATTTCAAGGTTGAAACAAATTATACTACTGAAGATTAAAATAAAGTTCAACATGATACATAATATATACACTACCAAGGTTCAATATACTATCTTATAGTAGATTGTCAGGAAGCTTCAAGCATATGATTACAAACAACAGATGAAATTAGGGCACCAATCTTTACACAATAACACATGATCAGAATGATAAAAAAACAATAGATGAAATTAGGGCACTAATCTTCACACGAAATTATTGAAGTTGTGTAAATTGTACTTATTTATCACAAGAGGGATGAAATTAGACCTTTAGTTTAGATTTTAGTTTGTAAATTTAGTTCTTGATCTCGAGTCAAGCCGGGGCGTCATCTGTCTTGTAAGTTAAGTCATTTCCTAATATGGTCCCTTTCGTTGACAACAACTTTAACCGCACAAGCCTGGGCTGTAAATTGTTATTGTGTATTTTTTTGCATTTTGTTTATTACAAAATAAGTGATTTGAAATTTGGATGATGAACAGAGGTGGACATAGTGCTTATTTGAACCCTAAGAAATTTTAAGACCAACCTAATTATTATGAAATGACCTCATAAAATAAGTAACAAATATAAAAAAGCTAGTTTGAATAACTAAGTTATTTATTTTATTTGATTATTTGATAGATTAATTATTAGATTTCTAGGTTACATTATTTGATTTATTAGAGAGCAAACCCCATGAACTTTAATATATTATTAAAATTATATAATAAAAAGTTCATTTCGAAAGGGCTCGATACGTGAAGCTCTGACTCAAGCTCGTTTATTAACCGTTAAATAGTATAAGCTCTAGCTTGAGCTTGTTTAAACTCGGTTCGATCCGAGATTTTGGCGAGCCATTCCTGAGTAACTCATTACTTTGCTTGTCAATTTACACCCCTAGTGTTAAATGTTATTTGTTTTAATTTGATTTTGTGTCTTTTTGTTGTGTAATCCGGACAAACCCCCAATTGGACTGTATCAAAAAGATTTAATAATTAGCGATAGAAAACTGACCCTTAAAACTTTCCAATCCCCTTGTAAAAAATTTCTACATACGTCACTGAAGATGAAACCTTATTCCAGATAAGTTATTATTGGCAAAAAAAAAATTATAAGTGAATTAATGTATCGAAAAAAAAGTTCACTATTAAATATATGCACCACAAATTTTTGTTCTTTGAGATATCTCTGAATTTTTGAGCTAGACACGTCACTGACCAAAGCAGTTATAGTATGAGAGTATTATTGTATTAGAGTTGGCCACATTGGCTATAAAATTTAAGGGTTAGGCACTTGGCTATAAAATGTGAGGTGAGAAAGAGTAAAATGTGCAAGGACATAAAACGTTTAATATTTTGGCTTAACTTAAACAAACAAAATGAGTCGAGCTAAAGTAATCTTGAACTCGGTTCACTTACAAATCGAGTCGAATTGAGCTGAGTTGTTGCTATTACTACCGAGTCGCTTCTGTGCGAGGTTTATTCAAAAGAGCTTGTAGTCTCGAGCTTTTTAAACAATCATATGCATATGTATAAACTTAGGGATTTTAATATACGAAAATTAGCTTAGTTATTTTTTCTATGTATTATAAGTTGACGAACTTAGATTAGATATATTGAGTGAAAATATAAGAAACTAAGAAAGCATATTGTTTTCATGATATAAGCCATAACAATACATACACGGTTGTTGTGGTTCACCTTCTATGACCAACTCTTTAATACTTTTCAAAAAACAATTCAATTGTCGACATTCCCGTTTGTTTTCTTATGTTTTACAAGACGCACTTACTATTTAGTTATTTACATATAATTTGACAATCACACGTCAACATGACATGGAATCCCTTTGGCAAAAATAACATAGGATAATGCGTCTGTTAATCTTTTTTCTAGAATTACTATGTCATCATTTGAATATTAAGTTTTATTGTCTAAAAGTACACGGTGCCATTCACTTGTTGGTTCTAAATAGGACACATAAAAAGAGTTTTACTAGTGTAATGTGACAACTCATGTCCTCTTAACACAAATCCGTCACAGATAACCTTCTGTTTTAAAAGACCTGATTCTGATATTTACTTCGCAAATTAAATAACAAATCGACACATATGCTGTCAAGCTAATATTTTTAAATAATCTTCTAATTCAAACTTCTAATTTTGAAATCTAATAGAGTAGTGATTGTATATACTTATTAAGGACTATTCATCTACATGTTTTTAACAGTCTTTTTTTTTTCCTTAAGCGCGTCTAAGAAAAATTTAGGTGGTCGTTTGTAAAGAAAAAAAATCACTAAAAAATTATCTAGTTTTATTACTGTTCTATGACTAATGCCTATAAATCTTCAATTTAGGTCATTCACTTCTAAATTTTTAACATTTTGAAAAATTGTCTTATAAAGTAGAATTAGTCTTTACTATCAGAAAACATATAAGTGAATTTATTCATAAGAATATTAAAATTTAGTATTATTGATGTTTTTTATTAGATGAAAGAGCAAAACGTGTTTGTTGGATAATAATAGGAGTGGACGTAATAAAAACTCAATTATTTCGTTTTGCGGTGTTGGTGGAGTCGTGCCTTTCGTGGTATTTGTTATTTCTTTTTTGCACAGTACACATCATGTCTACGACAACCCTTATCCTATTTTTTATAATTTACTTTTCCACCCCCTACACATACCCACCAGTTCCCTACACACCCTCCTATTTTACTTTCCTCAATTTGGAATTCTATTGCTTAACTTATTCGTAATTTTTTTTACAACGAATATACGTACTCTTTATTCTACTTTAAATTCATCACACTTACAACTTTTAGAATTTAAACTCAGTATCATACCAAGCTACAAGTGACCTAATGAAATTTTGATTTGCTACAAGTATATCTATATATGTGATAGAAATTTGAGTGACCCAACAGGTTAGTAAAATTGAAAATCTTAAATACTTCAATAATTTGTGCTAAATGCTTAACTCTCACATTGCCAAGTTCAAACCCCTCTTGGTTTTTTTCACTCGGCCAAATACTTCAATTTTGTTATGTTTTGAAATCAGTATTCATTACTCATCACTCATCAGATTCTTTCATCTTTATTTTTATATATTTCAATTTCATTCTACTCTAAGTACAACCTTAGAAGATAAAATATATGCATATTGAATCCAAAGTTGAGATATGGACCCTTCGTAAGTGATTTTGCCTACATTAATTAAAAAAAAGGAGATAATATCACCTAGGTCTATAGGATGATAAAATTGAAACAAAACCCAAATCAAACATAACTAAAAGAACCTTCCTACAATATGTGATTTTGTCTGTCCTTGACTGGAGAATTCTATAGTCGAGTTTCGTTGGTAAGTAAACTAATGGTTATTCTGTAAAGAATAAAAATATAATTAAAATAAAAAAGTGGTTAACACCCCTTGCTTTTACGATAGGGTAGTGTCGTTTAGAAAAAACAAAATGTGTCTTATTTAACGCAACGATCAATTTGCGTTGTGGAGTACTGACCTTTGTAAAAACATTAATCAAACATATAACAATAAGAATAACGTGAATAAAGACAAATAAAAAAAAACCCTAAAAGAACGAACGGCATTGCCATTCACAGAACAAAGAAAAGTGTGAAAAAAAAGAAACATAAATATAGCGCATAAAGGACTCAAACCTAAGCCACCTCACCAGTGGCAAAGTTTGAGTAAATCCATAAAAGGGGCCGAAAGTCACAAGACCCAAATCAGAAATGACGAACTCAATACGAATAAAAATTTCGATCTAAAAAACATATACATTTACACAACTAGACGAAAAAACAAGGGGGGAGGAAGCAACAAAGCTCCACCCTTGCACCTTGCTACAAACTACACTGCGTACCACCACGCGAGAAGCCTCTTTTGGTTAACAAACCAACACAAATTTATGTTATCTCTTAAAAACTAATACTATCCACCTCATTTATCTTTAAATGTAAATATCCTAACATATAAAAAGATAACCATCGGGAGTTAATTGGTGTCCGCAACGAAAAGATTAGGATTCAAACCTTATATATCTATGTATTTTTAAATAACTTCTAATATACTTATATCACTTTATCTAAAAAAAAATGAGTAGATATATTACCACCGGTTGTCCCTTCCAACGTGGTAGAGGTCGATTAATCCTAAAAAAAATCTAGGAACTCACGTTAAAAAGAAACAAAAGTAGTCAGAAAAATAGGCTTTTTTAGCCGTAAAGCGTAAACAAAGGAGCGACTTAATAGGATCAAGCCTCAACTTTCCTAAAATAAACGCATAAATACACACCCACCATCACCCCTTCATCATCTCACAACACAATAACACAAAAACGAATATTCCAAAAGAAGATCCCACCATCCTCTCGCTGTCACGGTGACGGTGACGGTGACGGGGATCGGTGTCAAAGTCACAGCTCCATCCCTTAAATACCCTCATTCAAACCCATTTCCCCCACCACAAAACCACCATATCAATGGCAGTCAAGGCCGCGATTCACTTCTCCGACGTACCGCATTTGGATCACGTCAACGACGCCGCCGCGTCGCTGTCGCTCTACGCCACCCGCCTCCCCACCGGTACGATCTTAATCTCATGTTTGTTGTAGATTGTTGGCTGGCTAATTGAGACCTTATTGATGCAACAGGATTGGATGTGAGTAATGCCCCCAAAGTTTTGCCGAAATTCATGGTGGTCGGTCACCGGGGCCATGGGATGAACATCTTACAGTCGAATGATAAGAGGTTGAAGGTGTATAAGGAGAATTCCATTCTTTCGTTCAACAACGCCGCTAATCATCCTCTCGATTTCATTGAATTTGATGTTCAGGTGATCAATTGCTCCCAATGTTTGATGATTTCAACATGCTAATCATACTTAGATTTTGAGACTTAAATGATTTGGTTTTGGATTATAGTTATTCGAAATATTAAATGTATTAATAATCATACTTATTATAATCTTCGTTAATCGGTTAATCGTAACGAAGCTTGCCTCTAAAGTGCCTCTGCATGTGAAAACTAAACTTTGATCCTTTTGTAGGTGACAAAAGACGACACACCAGTCATCTTTCACGACAATTTCATCCTCTCTGAAGAGAATGTAAGTTTATCTTTATACAAGCACATGTTATACCTTTCATAAAACAGTAATATCTCTTGGAATCTTTGAATTTCATGTCTGTAATCTGATGTTTTTTCAGGGTAACATAGTTGAAAAACGAGTCACCGATTTGACTTTGGATGAGTTCTTCAGTTATGGTCCTCAACGCGAAACAGGTCGGGTGGGTAAAACATTGCTGAGAAGATCAAACGGGAAGATTGTCGGGTGGGACGTCGAGATCGATGATCATTCTTGCACTCTTGAAGAAGCATTCAAGAAAGTGAATCCTTGCTTGGGATTCAACATTGAGTTGAAATTTGATGATTACATTGTTTATGAAGAAGAGTATCTCATTCATGTTCTTCAAGTTATCTTAAAGGTAACTTTAATTAAAGCAGAGATCTTTTGTATCGATATTGTGTTCATCGCGATTCTTATCAGTCTTGTGTAATGGTTCAGGTGGTATACGAAAACGCCCAAGAAAGACCTGTACTTTTCTCAAGCTTCCAGCCTGATGTGGCCTTGCTTATGAAGAAGCTTCAACATAAATACCCGGTTAGTATATTTCTCTCTTATTAAAGGCGATTCGTGTAATAGCTGTAAACACTTATGTGTAATGGGTCGAAATGGGTCACATTGCGCGGGGTTGAGCTGTAAACGCTAAACACTCATTTGCAGTATTTTTATGTTTCGTTATTAGTAGTTTTTGGATGACTTTCAACAGACCCGTTTGATCTGTTTCCTTTAAGAAGCTAAATTTTAGGATTTGACATGTTTGAGATAAAACACAACTGGAATTGACCCATTCGTAACTAAATGTACTGACAGGTGTACTTCTTGACAAATGGCGGAAATGAGATATTCGATGACGTGAGAATGAACTCGTTAGAAGAAGCGAAGAAGCTGGCCATATCGGGCGGTTTGGATGGAGTTGTTTCGGAAGTAAAGGGTATATTTAGGAACCCTTCAGTAGTAACAGAGATCAAAGAATCAAATCTCTCCCTCCTTACTTATGGCAAACTAAAGTAAGCTTTCTTGGTTTATAATAAATGGACAATCTTTTTAATTAATACGTCGTCGAATAAACGATCAGATACTAATTTAACATGTTTTGATTACACTTTAACAGTAACGTCCCTGAAGCCGTACACGTCCAATATCTTATGGGCGTCGAGGGTGTCATTGTTGATCTAGTGCAAGAAATTACAAGTGCAGTTGCAGGTTTAAAAACAGGATTTGAAGGAGAGGAAGGAGGATCACAAGTGAAAGAGAACAACGATAAGATCGAACTGCCGTTCTTGCTGAGTTTGATTTCACAAGTGATTCAACATTGAAGTTGTGTACATATGGGTCTGGTTTGGTTGGGTCGGGTCAGGTCATTTGTTAATATAATCTTTGTATTTTGTCCATGTGGGGGGATTGAGCTTTGGGTAGGTGATGAGTTATGGAGTTTTGTGATTTATATAGGATCTTCAACAACAGCAGAAGGGGAAGGTTGATTGATCATCATTGATAGGAGTTGTGTTGTTAGAACAACTTGTACCCAAAAAAGGAATTCGAAATAAAGTAAAATTGAATCGCAAGTTTGGATTTTTTTTCTTTTTAATTATAAGCAGTGAACTATAAAAAGTACATTTAACTTGTGTTTATGTGGTTCTCAATTATTTCTATGCTGACTTTTAGCCCTAACTCAACAAGTCTTCTTATGAAAATCTAAAACAAAAAACATCCACGATTTTGACCTGTAACTAAAATTAAACTGACACATGATCACCCTTTAACTCTTAAGGATGAAGGTCTCAATCATAACCTTCAAGGATTAGGTTGTGAGATTCAACATACCAAGGTATGGTTATGACCTTAAGGTCACAACCATAAGATCGAAACTCTCCTTAGGAGATGCATTACAACAAAATAAAATTTTTAGTATGCATTAGTCTTATGTTTTAAACCTGAAATTTTTCAAAAGGAATACTTGAGTGGCAGATTTGTTAAAAGGATTTAAGAAAACAACATAAGCGAAACAATATGTCTTGGATTGGAAAGGGTCATATCACATATGACATGTAAGTGTTGAAGGCTCATTACCGATTGTCAAGACCCAAAGATGTGGGCCGACCCACCAAGCAAGTCGGTGTGGCCGTGTGGGTTTGGCCGTTTCTGTTTAATTTGAGTCATTTGGCCACTAAGTAGATTATTAGGGTTGTTAATTATGTTTGAGTTGTGATATAATAATGAGTCATAGTTGGTCCAATATGCTACTTGTCATGGGTTCTACTATAAATATTGATCAAGTTCATGGGTAGAAAGTTATTGTAATTTGGTTTTGAGTTATTTTCTAGGTTATAATAAACGTGAGTTTATTTTAAATTGTGTGTTTTTGTTTTTTTCATTATTCGATTCAAACTAGGGACTTGAAAGCATAGGTACTCTTAGTGTGTTTGTGTGTAACGGTGACAATAACATGCGTTGTTACTGTCTCATCAATAACACGAAACACTCTTGACATTTTCGTACTTCCATCCATCACATCATACACACCTTCTCAATAAATGTGTTTGGGTACCTAAACATAATGAGAATTGAACCCTCAACCTCATAAGAGAAATACCATACAACACACCTTGATAACATTAAATCAAATGTCTTCTACACAAAACACTCTTGATATTATGAGCAATAGGTATATGGAATGAATTAAGAGAAACACTCTTGACACTCATACTTACAATTAAGGGCATTTTCGTCCTTATCCCCATCTACACATCATCTTTATAATTTAAGGGAAAGTTTAGAAAAATCATCCAATTTATCACTCCATCCCATTCCTTAAAATATGGATGAAGTTTAGCGACTCATTTTCCATTCCATATGTTTAGGCGTTTAGCAACCCACAATTCATTCCATATACCTATTACTTATAATTTTATGAGTGATTGTGAGTGAAAAAAAAAAGTAATACAAAAAGAATATGAAGTATTATTTAATTGAATATGAACTTGATATGAGAAATGAGATATCAGAGATTTTAATGATATAAACAATTTAGGAGTAAATGTGAGTTTTAGTCAAATTATATGGATGAAAATAAAGAACCGAATGTGAATGCCCTAAGCCAAGTAGAAACAAAAGAATGTTTGTGTTCATGTGATAATATCCTAAATTAAGGTATTACAAGGGGTGATTTATACATTTAAAATATTTACGTAATCAATCAACTATAGACTAATTACAATAGGATCCAATATTCATTCGCTAACTAAGACGGGAAATGCCATGTAGCTTAGATAATAAAAATGTTAATATGTGATTCGTCAATGTTTTTGTGAAAATGTCTGCAATTTGATCTCCTATGGATATAAGATGCACATGAATATTTCTCTTTGCAACTCTTTCTTTGACGAAGTGAAAATATACTTCAACATGTTTTTTTTTTGCATGAAATACAAGATTAGTAGCAAGATAGGTTGCACTGAAGTGAGATTGTCAACTGGTTGCACATGGAAATTAGAAATGAAAGGTTATGCGTGAGATGATGAGTTAGGAGAATAAGGTTGAATAAGAGTTGTTAATGGAAAACTATCCTCATTGAACCGAACATGTAAGGCAATATAGATGCTATATGTTGTCGGATCCAAACATATGTAGCCATGATGAGAAGGACTGTACCCTAGGGAAATGCATGATATGAAACTAAGGCCTATGCTGTAAGGGTTGTATGGTTGGAAGATGTGGATAACATTGATAGCCAAAGACTCGAGAAAAGAGTAGCCAAGAAAGCGTTTAAAAAGATGTTTGAAAGGTGAAACTGGAAAGAAAGTGTAATACCCGTCCGGATTATGAGATAAACAGTTGTGTCAAAAGCAAATTGTCTAAAAACATGGAGGTAAGGAGGATTGAGCTATAAGTGTAAGGCCAGTTTCAACAACATGACGATGTTGCCATTCCACAATATTGTTTGTTCATTGGAATGTGAACACAGTAATATGTGAATAATACCAACTAAGACAGGATTAAAACTTACCACTCCAGTCAGTTTGAAATTTCTAATTTTAGTATTAACTTGTCGCTCAATCATGATGACAAAGTTTTTAAATGTTGGATAAACATTAGTTTTTTTGTTAATGGAAATATATACATGCAACGAGAGTAGTGATCCACACACAACATACATTAATGATGTTCATTAAAAAATAAGATAGATGGTGGCCCACAAACATCACAATATATTAAATCAAAAAAGTGCTTACCGTAAGAGCTTAACATGGGTAAAGATAGTTTAGTGGACTTGCATAAATGATAAGCGATACACGAAATAGATGATAAAGTTTTATTTATAGGTAGAGAGCAATTAGAAAACATAAAACTGAAATGACGCCGATATGAATGACCACGCCGCCTGTGCTAAACATTGAATTAAGTCTGTATGGCAGAGAAGACGATCTTAGGAAGGGACTAAAATGAGGGAACGCAAAGGAAGAGGAGGCCGTGTTCACTAGGGCCCATGAGCAGGGAATTGTGTTTTAGATTCGTCATTCATTACAATAAAATATGAGTGAAGTTCAAGGAATACATAGTTATATAAACCGAATTGTTGAAAATAATGATTTTTTTGTTTTGTTTTAGGAACATAAATAACATTAGATATGAAAATGATATGTTTGGAAAGGAAAAGTAGATGATTCGATATGGAGGATGAGAAGTCCCTTACCGTTACTAACTTTGAGCAACTAGATGCCTCTAACTGTCAATGTTTGCTAGATCTAGTGTTACATGGTTGTTAGATCATGTATCTGAATACCATATAGTGCCAGCAGAATAGTAGGAATTAATTAGAGACGTCAATCAATCTCGAACCCGAACGGAATACCCAAAACTTGAGACATCTAGGACTGGTATTGGATCAGGTAAGTGGGTATGAGACCATGTATAATATTAATTTTCATTTTGTCGCATGTATGAGACGAGTATAGGGTTACACTGTATACATGTATACACAACCCGATTAAGCATACCTATTTACCCGATTAGATACTCGAAATTATTTTTATTTTATAATTTATTATACTTAATGATTATATTATATATAATTATTTTTTTTATTTTTTACTTAATATATTCTTACTTGATAATTACGTGTTAGTATAAACTATTAAGCTTTCTATCATTTGTACCATATGTATCTTACAAAGCTATAATAAAACTCTTAAAATTAGATAGTAGTTGTAGTGGAACATTAACAAAAAAAATAGAGTTAATTACATGATTGGTCCCTGTGCTTTGCACATATTGCAATATTGGTCCCAACTTTTGAGAAATTACAGGTTTGGTCCTTACTGTTTACCAACTCGTAACACGATTGGTCCCTGACACTAACTTCTGTTAAGTTTTTCAGTTAAGTGGATGTGAAAAGACCAAAATACCCTTTATATATACACACATGAACTGCAGCATCATCTTCACCCACCGCCTGCGCGCCACCGTCGCAGCCCACCGCCTGCGCGCCACCGTCTCTGCCCCACCGCCTGCGCCCTAACGTCTTCGCCCCCCCGCCTGCGCGCCACCGTCGCAGCCCACCGCCTGCGCCCTACCGTCTCCGCCCCCCAGCCTGCGCGCCCCCGTCGCAGCCCATCACCTGCGCGCCACCGTCTCCGCCCCACCGCTTGCGCCCTACCGTCTCTGCCCCCCAGCCTGCGCGCCCCCGTCGCAGCCCACCGCCTGCGCGCCACCGTCTCCGCCCTCACCGCCTGCGCCCTACCATCTCCGCCCCCCAGCCTGCGCGCTATCGTCGCCGCTCACCGCCTGCGCGCCACCGTCTCTCACTCCACCGCCTGCGCACCACCATCGTCGCCCCCCGCATGCGCCCCACCGTCGCCGCCCTGCGGTGGTCCGGTGATGGTTCTGGTGTGATCTGGCAATTTAGGATGGTTCTTGGGAGGGGGAGGGGTGGGTGGGTTGGGGTAGGGGTATTTTGGTCTTTTCACATCCACTTAACTGAAAAACTTAACAGTAGTTAGTGTCAGGGACTCGAGTTGGTAAATAGCAAGGACCAAACATGTAATTTCTCAAAAGTTGGGACCAATATTGCAATATGGGCAAAGCACAGGGACCAATCGTGTAATTAACTCAAAAAAATATTAAGGTTTAACCAAAATATTGTTTAATAAGTATATGAATGTAGCTTTATATAATGTCCTAATTTTAATAAATACTTGAGGGGTATGCTCAACGAGTAATTTTTATAACCTTAATGGGCATACCAGATTACCCGCGGGCATACCCGATACCCGATGTGTAAATACCGACTACATACCGTACTGGTTTTGGGTAACGTATGGGACAAACTTTTATAATCGGGTATAGTGTTGGGATTACCCAACAAACTTTTCTAAATACCTGCCCCATTGCCATCCTAAGAACCAATAAAGTTTGCTACCAGATGAGTACAAATGACGGATGGGTCATGATTTAGACTTTTAGAAGAAATGTGTCCAATGTCACATTGTTGCAAGTTCCATGCACCATCTTATGAGCAAATGCCCATGATTATCTTCATGATAAGAATCATGACCTCTACTATAGCTGTTGTTGAAATGTTAAGAACCCCGCCGTTCTCAATTGTTGTTGTTGCCCTATTAGGAGGACGACTGATATAGAAGGCTTGAAAAGTAAGTGGTCATAGAGATGTTATGCATTAGTTGATACCCAAGTGGAGAAGCCACTTATTGAAGAGGTAAAAGTTTTTGTGAAGACTAAAGATGTCGCGAGAACTAAACAGAAGTTGTAGTCGCCATTAGAGCATTAGTTGTAGTAGGTCGTGGAAGTTTTATCACTATGTAATCATGATCACTAAGGAGACCACTAAGGAGACCGCAAAGTTCATTGAATGCCAAGGGGTGCAACAAGCAAGTAAAGTTGATTTGTGGCCGTTGTAAGTTCAACTTTCCAAATCGGCTTCTGTCTCAATCTCCATCATCTCCAATTGCACCTTCATGCATCCTTAATTTCTCTTTATGCCAACTCTAAGACGTATGACGTAAAAAATGAGGGAACCTAAAGCAACCATTTTACCTATACAAGAAAATACTCAATCCAATATGATGATTGTACAAATAAGATTTTTCTTTAAAAAAATTAAACGTCAGCAACGTAATTAGTTAAATTAACAATTATACTATTATTGACAGCATATTATAATCCAAACTATTAAAATTCAATATACCTTCCATTTTATTTATGATAACTAGGTTAGTATCCCGTGTATTATACGGGTTGAATAAATAAATATCAAAATAATTAGTAACGAAAATTTAGTAATCATAAAATGGTATTTTGATACAGGCTTATGATTAAAATTACTTATGAGTAATATATTATAATTAATTAACTTTTTTTGTAATTTAAAAAAAATTCAAGCATTTTGTTCCAAAACAAACCTTTTTAAAAAGTGTCATTTTTAAAAAAACTCATTATAACTCTGAATTTTAATTACTTTGATTTATAATAATTTTATTATTTAAAAACGGCGATTTAAACTATTTTATGTTTTTTAAAAAGTTTGATGTTTTTGTAAAATTTCTTATCTTAACAAAGTTGTTTCTTTAGAACTTAAATTTATAAAAAGAACTCTTTCTTAATTTATAAAAAAAACTATATTTAATATAGAAAAAAAAAAAATAATATAATTTGTAATTAATGTATTTATTTAATCGGAGAGAGAAGCGAAAAAATTAAAATTAAGAGCTCTAGAATTATATCAAATGTTCAACTAAAATCTTCTTTTATTATAACAGATGATAACGATGGTTATAAGAGGAAATCAAATCAAAGATTGATTAAACACTATGAATGCACATGGAAGAAATTCGCAAGATTTGGCATTTTTAGCTATTATATTAATCAAAATCAAATGTATCTGGATCACTGATTGATTGGAGATTTCAGATTCGCCGATTCTTCAACCTCAACCCACTTGGTCAAACTTCAACTCACAATCCTTTTATTAATGGCGACTTTCTTTACCAAAATCCTCTAACCCATCAAACTTTGCTTCTTTCTCACTCGAATAAACAAACACCCACTCACCGATCGATCGATCAATCGATCTCATTCACCCATCATCGCAATTCGCACAAATCTTAATCGGTTCAGTGTTTGATTCAATTGGTTGTAAAACAATGAAGTCATCATTTGGGAAGATTGGGCGCAAATTGACGATGCAGAAGAGCGATGTGAAGGAGATGAGAGATCATCAGCCTTCCGCTCATTTAGATGAGCTTGCTCAGGCTTCGAAGGTAGGGTTTCTGTTCTATACTACTTTCTGTGTGTTAATTTTGATGATGAATGTGTTTAATGCTCATTGTAAGTTCAGCTTTCCTGTGTAAATCAAGGGAATTAGGGTTTGAGATGAATTGACTCTGTACTACTTTGTTTCTCCTTTAATTCTGAATTATAACGGTGCAATGTGGTTTGGACTGTATTACGATGGTTAATATACATAATTATGCGCTAAAGTAAGAGTTGTTGAAGAAATATTACCAGAAAGCTGAAGAAATTTGGATAATTCAAGGTCAATTGGTTTATCATGGCATGTTGCAAATCAATTATGTCATGTGAGTCATGGATTCGAGTCGTGGAAACAGCCCTCTTGCAGAAATGATGTGTAAGGATGCGTACGCCAGGGCCAAAGTGGCTGACACCTTAACCCTGCGTATGCGAGAGCCTTATGCACCGGGTTGAAAATCAATTATTAAGCTGCCATTGATAACCAGAAGCAATGCTACTAGGAAGTAGGAACCACCCAAAGAGGATATGCTATATGCTAGACTTTATATTTTCATGGGTTTTTCTTCCGTGGACTCTGATTGTAGTTCTACCTTTATGTTTTCTCGTTTTGCAGGATATGGAAGATATGAAGAACTGCTATGATGGCTTATTATCTGCGGCTGCTGCAACTGCGAATAGTATATACGGTAAGTGTTTTGACTGACGTAGTGGAAAATTGCCGTCTTTTGCTGCATTGAAATTAGGTTTGATGACGTGAAATAGAATGTCATCTGGCGTGTTATTGATGGTAAGTTGGTAACCTGTAATCATCCTTGTACAATACGACAACCAGTTAGTTCAGTTTTGATTTGAAAGTCATTCGAATGCTTATGGTAACTATGTTGTAGAAAGTAAAATGTTAAGATTCAAATTGTGGATAGTACTTGCATTTTGTGACGTAACGGGATCATAATGAGTTGCAAGGAAGTGAGTTCGGGATCCCGAATTCTTTTTAAATGACGTCACAAGAAAGTCAACCCTAAGCTAAGAATGTACCTAACTCCCCCTTGTAACTGTAAAAATTGTTAAATGTAAAAGAGGAAATATTAATTGTGGCGACTTAAGAGTAAACTAAGGCTTAACCTTAAATATACAAAATCCTTACCGTCATATCTCTAAGTTTTGACAGCGCCTCTTATCTAAATTGCTCCAAATTTCTTTTTAACATTTCAGAAATAAAAAATTTTACTTGATTTGCGTCATTATAAAAATGTTATTGATGGATACGGACATGATTTATATACGCACGTCATCCATCATGCGACTTCCAACATTGAATGACTTCTTGTCAATCACGACAACTGACCCAATAAGGATAGCTATCAGGAACTTTTATGAAGTTATTTTATGAAGTATCATGTTCTATGATGATCTTTTATGAAGTTAGGTCCCATAAGGATAGTTATCAGGAACTTATTTCTCTTTTGGATATATTAACACATAAATATAATAACTTGTTTCTCAGAATTTTCGGAATCGCTAAATGAAATGGGGAACTGTTTAATGGGGAAAACTGCTGCGGCCGCTGATGCTGAAAGTGGTAATAAGATTTATTTAATTAGAGTTTTCATTATATTGTGTATGCACATATGGCAACTCACATGCACATTATTTCAGCATCACCCTTTTGATATTCAGTAATTACTTTTCTTTCTTTTGAAAATTCTTTGAGAGGAAGATTTTCATTCCATGCAGGAAACGCACTATCAACTTTGGGGAATTTGCAGTTGGAACTTCAGAAAATTGCTGATACTTATGTGAGTGTTTTATTTTTATTTTTGATCTTTTTTGTCTTAGTATTGCTACACAAGTTTATGTAGTTAGGAGTATTGACTCATTTCCCTCTACTTGCCAGCGTTCTTATGTAGTTGTGACGATTACTAACCCAGCAGATTCTCTTCTCAGTGAGCTACTAAAAGTGGAGGTCTGTCTATCTGTGTACAAACATTGCATAGTTTTGTATCTGTAACATTTTTCATGTTTCCTCTGCTACTGGTGCAGGAAATGAAACTTCAGTGCGATGAGAAAAGGTAAAATCGTGTTGTATTTTATTGTCTACCTGGTCGTTGAAGTAAAATGGTTTATTGATTGAATACGAATATGCAGAGAGGTGTATGATCACTTGATGGCTCAACATAGAGAGAAGGGAAGACTGAAGAATGGTAAAGTAGAAAGTTCAATTGCGCAAAAACTGAAAGAAGCTCAAGATGAATATGATGAAGTGGCTAGACTATGTGTATTTCGGGTAAAATCACTTAAGGAAGGACAATGGCGCAGTCTTTTAACACAAGCTGCTCGCCATCATGCCGCACAGGTTACATCTTTTCTTCTACTTACAAGTTTATAAGTCAGTATTTCTGACCCTATGAACAATTGGGCGTTGATTAGTCCCAAATCTCGCCCGACACTGGGTGTAAAAAGTTTCAGATTGGTAGGACTTATTCCAAGTCTGATGGTTCTAATATTCTTTACTGAGCTTGGTTAGGATTAGGACTGGCTAGGTTGGTCAAGTTCCAAGCCCAATTAGGACATTTAGTCTATGCCCACTAGGGTTGGGTCTTCATTGTCCTGTCCGATCAAATAATTGTTTTTCATTTTGTTCATCTTATATCTAAGACACCGCTTGATAAAAACTGGTAAACAAAACTATCAAACCAATAGCCCAAGATGTTACCCAAAAAATAGTAAACACTATTCAAGTGAATTTCAGAAAAGACTTGTCTTGTTCAGGCCAGCCTAGGACATTTGGGCCTAGATTAGGTTATTCCTGGAAGGCAGGAATAGGGCGATAAAATTTCAAAATCAGTCTTAACGGATTGGGCTGGGCTTTATGTGCATCTCTACTCCATGTGTTGAGATCATAAATCTGATTATGTGCCTTTCTAATCCTTGGAAGCAGTTGAATTTCTTTCGCAAAGGACTTAAAGCTGTTGAAGCAGTTGAACCTTTTATAAGAAATGTCACAGAAAAGCATCGTATTGATTGCCAACTCAGTGGATTGCATGATCATGGTTCCCAGGAAGGTGAACCTATGAGTGGCTATGAAAGCACTAATGATGGGGGATTGAGTTTTGATTATAAACAAAAGAAACAAGGACTTGATGATGATGGCACCTCGCCAAATCCAATGGAGGTAACTTATACATTCGTGATGATGTTAAAATAGTTTTATAGTCTTTTGTTCAGTTCTTGATATTTTAATATTAAGCTGCTATCGTTGCTTGTGAAAGTAACCAACTCATTTACAACCTTTTGTTTTTAAGCTGGACCAGGTAGATGTCCCGTATTTTCAAGCTTCAAATCTAGAAGATTCAGAGGTAAGACAATTACCAACATTTAGTTTTGTTCTACTTGTAGCATTTAGCTCGTAAAGGTGCTTCATTTCTGTTGTTAACTTAGTTATATGCAAAGGTGTCAAAACCGGCGTGTTGGTATGGGTGACCGGTCAAACAAGTGATTTTTTGGTATGGGTAGGTTTGGACCCACCCGGAACACTTTTTGTCCCAAATTTCTAAATCTTTATGTCTATTAGGGTATCAAGTATGATAGTGAGATTATATTACTTAAATATTAATCAATTTTCTTTTGTAAAACGGCTTACGAAATTTTATTTTCTTTTTATATACCAGTTTGACTCATTAGAGATAAACGTAGCCTGAATTGGCTTGCTCATAAGTAAAGGGGTTGGAATTGCCACCTCTACATGCTTATGATTTTCTTTTCTTTTTTCCTTTTTTTTTTTTGTGGTTGGGCATATAGACTATATACATTCTGATCATCTATGATATAGTACTACCCTTGTTTTTTTGCAGATAATTCAGAATAAACATAAAAGCGAGCAGCTTTTCGGTAAGCAAACTAGAGTTAGCAGTTATTCTGCCCCGCTATACCCCGACAAAAGTAATGCATCCGGAAAGCTCAAAGAAACCCAACCTAACCCGAAATTTCACTCTTACTTACTACCTCCACCCAATGTGGATACCCGGAATCCAGTTTCAAAACCCACTACATCTTCTTATTCCACCCCATTTCAAAATCTGCAACATGATACCACATCAACGGCTGCTTTGACCTCAAAAGTCCAGTCGACAGTTAAAGACAGTAACCCTGTAAATCCATCCATCCAGTTACCAGCTCCATCTACTGGAAGATTTTCATTCTCACAACAGGATAACCATTACAGAACCGATGGTAGTAAAGTAGACAAACGACAATCTTACTCTGGCCCGTTACCACCAAGCAAGCAGTTCTCTTTTAAACTTGCAACTAATATTAGTGGGCCCATCACTTCTACTGAACTTCCTCACCCGCCTTCTCGGGTCCCACTTTCTCAGCCAAATTTGTCAACTAGCGCGTCATCTCCCTCTTTATCTTCTCCTAAAATAAGCGAGCTTCATGAGCTTCCTAGGCCTCCTCCTAGTAATATAGCCTTCTCTAAACCCGTAGCTATTTCTGGTGGTTTGAACCGACATTCAGCACCCCTACTTTTGAAAAATCAAGAAATTTCGCCACCTAATAAGCGCGCTATGCTAACATCGACTTGTGCATCACCTCTTCCACTTCCACCTTCTGTTGTGAAAATCAACTCGAGTAACAGCAGAACCTGAAGAATAAACACTTGTTTTGCTTTTGGATTTCCAACCGCAATCAACTGTTTCAGAAATAGCATATCATTAGGCCCATCAAAGGTACTTCACTTATTTTGCTTTATTTTGTTTTTTGCTTCTTCAATGTAAGCCTGTAAATATGATTGCCGTATTTGATGCAAGCATTAAACACAGAAATATTGTGGATTTGGTCCTTAGAAATTATCTAGATCATATGTAGTAGTTTCATTTTCTATATCTAACAACTAACAGGACATGATCTTTAACACATTATCTAGTATTCAGTCAGTGTTTTGTTTGAGCGTGTTACAAGTTGTTGGTAGCGGGTTTCTAATGACTGATGATTGTCAGGTTTTAGTTGATTTAGAAATTATCGGTTGTTGGTATCAAATCAACAACCTTCGGAGTGTTTGGTTCATAGGATGTTTTGTGAATGTGTTACAGGAACTGGAATTAAGATTTACAAGCATGAAAGGGAAAGAAATGGGGGCTTCAAATGAGGGATTTTGGTAATCTTTAAACATTCTATTGGAATGTCTAGAATTTCTTCACTAATATGAAGTGTTGAAACCCTATAATTGATTGAATAAAAATACATATATGCATGTATACATGCACACACATATACATAGTACACATATACGTATGTATGGAAAGTGTTCACTTCAAAACGATGCGAAAACATAAAGAACCAATTTGTGTCACTCATTTTCCTAGAAATTAAAGCTAAATAAAAATATTTGATAATAAAAGAGGAAATTTATCTCTATATATTAGAAAATTTTGTTCATGTAAAAATGTTTGGATGCATTATTGATTAGAAAGGTGCATCTTACTCGTTACATTGATGCGAATGACTATTACAACGTAGTATCTATTTTTTACTTTTAATTTGTTTTCTATAATAAGTTATGCTCACTATTTACAATGGTGCTACAAACCCATTACAACTATGAGTACAATTTATCTGGCCAAATTTTATTGTTACGAGTTTTGATTACACAAGTATCATTTCCTAACTAGAGCTGTGTGTAAAAGACATTAAAAAGGTGCACCAATGGAAAGTCACACATGTACATAATGTTGCCTTGCGACCTTCTTATATTTTTTAACAAAATTCATGTATGCTTCTTGGATAAAATAAGAACCACCAAATAAGATGCATTAGCACCTATTACTCACTAGTTCCTAAATGAATACACCACACTTTTATATGGATAGATTATGCACATGTTAATACAAACTGTTCACAAGTGAATACATTAGTTCTTAATGATTCCATGGATAGTGTACTAAATGATGAATTTACAGTTTCTATTGGCTCTTAACTTGTGTGTTGAGTAATCGGGATTTAACGATTGAACTTGTTGGTAATTATAACAATCTTCTTTAGCGAGAAATCAAACAAGACCATCGCTATCGAAACATTTAACCACAAATCAGTTGGTCCTAAATGACGTCTTGACAAAAGATTAGGGTCAACCGAAACCCAAGGCACAACTTTCTATTGAAGATGGACAAATCTGCTTTAAAGATAGTCATTAGCCGTCTAGAAACTTTATTCTTGTTTTTTTAAATATACGTTAACCATATGTGTCACTTATATTTTAGAAGTAGGTGGCTTAAAGTTGTTCTCATGTTTCTTACCTAATTTAATATGCTTAGTTGGTATACATTTTAAAAAATGTGAGATAAATAACATTTATTTTTTATTGGTCCAAATGTTCTTCCTATTTCCTCATTAAATACATAAATAATAAGAT
The DNA here is from genome assembly GCA_025506415.1 of Flaveria robusta. Lineage (NCBI taxonomy): Eukaryota > Viridiplantae > Streptophyta > Magnoliopsida > Asterales > Asteraceae > Flaveria > Flaveria robusta. The sequence continues at coordinate 14,910,123 of CM046469.1, read as the reverse complement.
GAAAACATATAAATGAATATATAGATGCCATTCAAATTAGTACATGGTTATATTATATTAATTAGTTCAGAAATCCGTGTACTACACGTGTTAAATAAAAATATTAAATTAATAGTTACTTATTAATATTTAAAAATTATAAGATAATTTTTGAGATAAAATATGATTAAAATTACGTATAATTAATCATTTTAGGTAATAAAACAATAATAACATTTTTTCAATCTTTCATCTTTAAAAAACTTATGCTTTCAAAAAAATTATATTTTTAAACTCTTCAATCATTTTTTTAATACTTTTTTTCTAAACAATGTCATTTTTTAAAAGTTCTTCGTATAAAAAATATCATATTCAAAAAATCTGTTTTATAATTTGAAAAGTATATAAATAGTCATTAGCATCTAATGTATCATAAAATGATTAACTTTTATTCTAATAAAGACATGTGTTCAAATCTTATGTGGATAGTATAAAAAAATGACATATGACTTCTAGACATTTTGATTTATGACTTCTAGATATTTTGTTTTATCAGTATAATCTTTTTTTAAATGTAATTAAAACATGTGGTTTGATATGGTAGTTCATTATAACTATTAAAGGGGTGAATAATATTAATTGACTATTGGTTGTTTTTGCCATGTAGCATGCTTCCATTGGACTGTTTAGTGTTTAAAGGCAATTACATTTTATTCTTCTTATATCGTAACTTTATAAATTTTAACACCTTTGTTGTATCAACGTTTACGACTATAACTACACAAAAAAATATTGATAGATCGTTACTTTGATGGTTTTTTTTTTTCTCTTTGTTGAAGAAAAAAGAATCATGTTTTTCATATAATTTAACCTTTGGAAAAAATATTGATTTAGACTTATGCAATATTTTTAAAATCTAGTGTAATTTTTTTAAGGCCTAATGCAACATCAGTCCCAAGCTGACCCGACATGGACAGACTTATTTTGACATAAGAGAACTTGATCTCGTGCTCGAGCTCGACTCGTGTAGAATGTTAATTGTAAGGCTCGAGCTGATCTTGTGTAAAAGTTTAATTTTAATACCCGAGGTTTTTATGCATTTTTAAATTTTTCAAACTTAAGCTTGGCTTAAGATCCCTTGTTTATGATTTAATTATTTTATCACAGTTTTTTATATAATAACAATTATCCATATAAATATAAATATATGTAATATATTAAGTAAAAGCTATATAAAAAAGTTCATTTTTTGAGAGGGCCCGATACGCGAAGCTCTAACTTAAGCTCGTTTATTATATGGTAATAGTATAAGCTCTAGCTCGAGTTTGTTTAAGCTGGGTTCGATCCGAGATTTTAACGAGCTGGTCTTGAGTAACTCACGACTTCTCTTGTCTTATTTACCCCCTAGTGTTGAATGTTATTTGTTTTAAAAAAAAATTTTGTATCTTCTTGTTGTATGATCTTGACTTGAATCGGACCATATCAAAAAGATTTAATAATTAGTGATAGATGACCGACTCTTAAAACCTTTAGAACCCCATGCAAAAATTTTCTTGGTACAACATTGAGGATGAAATCTTATTCTAAACAAGTTATTATCGGGAAAAAAAAATTAAATGAATGTATCGCAAAAAAATTATTATTAAATAAATGTATCACAGAAAACTTTTTTCTAATACCTCTGATTAAAAAAATTAAAAGATTTTTCACAGCACTGTGGCCCGACACCCCTAGAACCAACCCATGCATAAGGCCGGGGTTTGCCATAGATGGTAGTAGTGCAACAGTTATGTGTTACTATCAACCGCTGGAGTCATTACTCTCATCGTATAAAATATAATGAACCACCACCACTTAATTGATACAAAATCCTTCATCATGTTCACCCTTCCACCACCTCCTCCCTATCTCTCGCCGGTCATCAACCGCGCCACCGGAGTTAAAGCTCACAGGGTATCCAAACACCAGCAGATTCGAGGTGCAGCCTTACGCGAATACTTCCAACAGTCGTCGGATTTGTTAACCAAATCCGACGGTGGACCTCCGAGATGGTTTTCGCCACTGGAGTGCGCCTCGCGCTTCAAAGAGTCTCCTCTCCTGCTCACTTTACCTGGTTTGCTGTTACTCTTTCCATGACTGATGGATCTTGATTAACAATTTCTCTTTGATTTGATTGGATATGAAATCTGAATATGTGTGAATGTGTGATTGTTGTTCTTCAGGAATGGATGGTAATGGGCATGCACTTCTGTTGCATCATCAAAGGCTAGGACAGTAAGTACTTTCCACATCAGTACCATGTGGTTTAGACTTTACTGCTAGAAAGCTCACTTTTTCAACTAGTCGTAAAATGGTCGCAAATGGCTTTGGGACTGATTTGCGACAGAATGGCGGTCGCAAAAACGTCTATGAGTATTACAGTTTTGCGACCAATTATGACCGGTGGTGGTTTTGTGACCAATTTTAGTGATGGATTCAGATTCAGTTTTGCAACCATTTAGATTCAGTTGTAAAATAATCACAAAATTTACGACTGTATTTTTTCATGTCGCAAATTAGCGACCGCGTTTCGATCACAAATGTAAAATTTTCTAGTAGTGATAAATTTGGGTAATTTTTGGTTTTAGCTTCTTTTGCACCTCGTTTTTCAAACCTTTCTAGTGAAATATGCCTTCACTGTTAAATAAAAGTACTTTTCTCAATATAGAGAGAGAATTTGCGACAGAATTTTCATCGCTAATTAAATTCATTAGAACATTAACATACGTTATAGTCAGTCTTGATTCTGTTGCGGTAATAGTAACAGAATAAACTATATTAGTAACAGAACCTAAAACTAGTAAATAGAAACTAAACATATCGACCCATATAACCATGGTTTCAGAAACCAGACCGGCCACCTCGTAGGTCGGTTCACATGCTATCGGCCCTCAAGTATCACGCCACCCGTCAGGTGAACCGGACGGTTCAACCGATTGCCTAGTGTTGTTTCTATCCTATGTTATCTATATTAAGTTATGGTTTATATGGGGATTAATTAGTTGGTGAATTCTGACCCTCTTTAAAATTGATTGAAGGATATTTGACATATGGTGCTTGCATATTCCTACATCAGACCGAACACCTTTTGCAGGTCACTTTCGCTTCCCTAAATTTATTTATTTATTTATTTAATATTTAATATATACAAGTACCAAAGATAGTTCCGAACACTCTTTCAAAGCAAATGTGGCTTTGCTTCTTTCAATGGAGAGAAAGCAAACACGTTAACTTATATGTGACAAAATTTAGTTATGTTTTCAGTCAAGAATTAACAACTAAATAGTTGGAAATTAAAGAGTTGTCATTATCTTCTAGATTCACACTCGTCGTCTGATATCAAACCGGTCGTCCTACAGGTTCATTGATCGATTGGAGCGGATAAATATTATAAAAATTTAACCAATGTATATCTAAAGGTGAGGTTGAAGAACAAAAAAAAAAGGAAATTAAATCGATTATTTTTTTAACAATGGTATATATTTTTAAATTTTGTACATCTTGCATAAAAAGATATGTTTATGTATAAAAATTATTAAAATTATATATTCATGTCTTTTAACTATTAATCATTTACCTATAGGTTGCATATATAAAAGATATTTATATTTATTTATATTTATTTATATACTAGCTTTAGTAAAATCGCGTATTTACACAAGGTGAATAAATAAAATATTAAATATAATAAAAAATTATTAAGTATAAAATAATATTTTAAGATAAGATATGATTGAAATTATGTATGAGTAAGAATTATAAGTAATAAATCAATGACATCAACACTTTTTTTTAAATTTTTTTTCCAAAAAGAAAATTTAAACATTTTGTTTCAAAAACAAACCACATTAATAATATCATTCTAAAAATTTCCTAATTATAACTCTTAATTTTAATTATTTTCAATTTATAAAAAATTTACTTTTTAAAAACACCAATTTTGAAAATATTTCGTGTTTTTAAAAAAGTTTGATGTTCTAGAAAAATTTCTTATTTTATAATTTTTTTAGAAATAACATTAATAAAAAGATCGCATTCTTAGTTTATTAAAAAAAACTAGTTTTAATAAAAAAAATTAAATACTATCATTAGTAATTAAGGTAATTATTTAATAGGATAAACAAGCGTAAAAATTTTGATGAGACAGAATGTGATGCTGACTTGTGTTGCTCATAATTATTTTTTTATTACAGCAGAAAGATATATGTTATAATTTTCAGAGAAATGCATAAATCTTGCATTTCTACTATTTTTTTATTGTAAAAGATTTTGGGATAGAAAATTTGTGTTATAATGTGATGCTGACTTGTGTTGCTCATAGTTATTTTTTTATTACAGCAGAAAGATATATGTTATAATTTTTAGAGAAATACATAAATCTTGCATTTCTACCATTTTTTTATTGTAAAAGATTTTGGGATAGAAAATTTAATGAGTCTAAAGGAAAGAACGGTTGATAGAAGAAAGAACGTGAGCTAACATACATCATAAAAATCGCATGAACACAACATGTGGCAAAAATATATGTTCACAAGCATATCAGGGTGCACATTCGGTCCATTGAAATCCGGATGTGATATAGGTGCTACCTTTTTTGTAGGTCGGTGATTTATATCCCACAATAGACAAGGTGGATTTATCAGTAGATTAGCAACCGTTAAAAAGTTCAGTTTTGTATTATATGAAATTAACTTGGTCTGTAAACTTCGTTATGATATTTTTAACTTAATTAATATTTTATATTGTTTTTTAATATTTCAACTTAATTTGCTAAAAAAAACTAAATTAACTTGGACCGTTGTTACGAAGCTGGAGGCAATCCTGTATGGATATTTTGACCCTACTTGTTACCGTAAACCTTAATCTAAGATTACTAGTTTTGATTAGTGCACTTGTGGAATATGTAGGTATCCTTTTGGAAAACTCAAATAATCATGTTTTTTTGGTATGTTTCAAGTTTTTCTAATCAACAACTAGCATCAAATTATTGGGGTTATGAGTCAAAACAATGACATAATAGAAGAAAGTAAATATTGTAAACTTTGATACAATTTATGTTTTTGGAAGATGTAGATTGAGAATTAGCTAAAGGATGTTTTAGGATGATGGACAAGCCTTGAATATGTCACATGCCTTTGATGAAAATTGTTGCTTAGAACATCTTCAGAGACACGAGTTCACATGAATTATATTGTATAATAACCTTTTGTTTTCGTTATGATAGTTATATATATTATAGATAAGAAAGAGAAGGAAAATCCCAAAATGACAACCAATCATTAGATGAGCTAACATAAATCATAGAGAACTTCTAAACATATGCACTTGACATGTGAGGTGACACATGAAATCACTTGCCACATGTTAGATTTCACTACCCAAACTCTATAGAAAACAAATATCTTTTAAAACCCTCCTAGAAACTATTGTGTTTTCTCCAAACTACCTAAAAATCCAACAAATGCTATGTTTTCATAATACCTTTCTTTTTCTAGTGGAAGAATATATATTAATTAGATTTTCTTTGCCCCCTTTTGGAGTAGATCTTGTGAAGCTAGTTGAAAGAACAGTTAGATCTGAAAGTCATCATTTTCCTAAGAGACCCATATATATGGTTGGTGAATCCATGGGTGCATGCCTTGCGCTAGCTGTTGCCGCCCGCACCCCAGACATTGATCTTAATTTAGTTTTGGCTAATCCAAGTAAGAAGCTTGTTTATCGCATTCCTTTTATTATTATGGCGCGTACATGTAGCAATTTGTTGATCATCATATCATATTCTCAAATATATATTATGAAGCTACAAGTTTCAGCAAGTCACAGTTGCAGCCTTTGATACCCCTTTTGAACGTGATGCCTGATCAGCTTCGTCTTCGCGTTCCTTATCTGATGAGCTTAATGGCAGGTTATGTCTTTCTGTAATATTTTCCAAAAAATAACAAAATAGTATTGGCAAATGAGACCCGTATGGCCGTATAGGAAAAGATAGAGATGTTGCTCCCAAATGAGACCCTTGGCCACAATAGAATAAAAACAAATAATCCACATTGTACATAACATGGTCAACTGACGTTAGCAGTTTGCACTATGCGAACAGGTGTGCCTTCAAGAATGATGATGGCTAGTGCAGAGAAAGGACTTCCTTTTCAACAAACGGTCATAAATCTAACGGAGGATGTTGCGGCATGGTTCTCCTACATATCTGTGAGAATTTAACTAAATAACAAAGTATTCCATTCTATAGAATACTGCAGCATATGCCAGTAATGCTGTTTCTTCTATCTATGCTATAAACAGAATAATCTTGAGTAGTTTTATCCTTTTGTCCCTTCAATCCTGATTTCCATCTATATATAACATGTTTCGTCATCTCATCACGATGATCTGGTGATTAAACTTTGATATTGAGTTCATTACCATTAACGCGCTTTAGGCAGAAGATTTGATTGCTAATTTTCGCAGGGATTGGCTGAAGTGTTTACAGTCGAGACAATTCTTTGGAAACTTAAGATGGTAGAATCTGCATATGAGTACTCCAACTCACACATTCATAGGGTGTCAGCTCAGACACTCATACTCTCAAGGTCAAACCTCTTATTATTATCATCATCTTCTAAACATTTTTATCACTATTTCTTGAAATTATATACCTATTGGTTGGTGTTATTAAAGTTTTCATGAATCTGATACTATGGGATCTAATGTATATATTTCCACAGTGGAAGGGATCAGCTATTGCCTAATCTAGTAGAAGGACAAAGGCTTTGTCGAATTCTGCCAAAATGTCAAATGCGCACGTTTAGTTATTGCGGTCATGCCCTGTTCCTAGTAGGATAATTTTAATGTTCATTTGAGTTATATTACTTTTTGTTATATGTCTCAAGACAACTCTAGTATTTCTACGAAATACTATTTACAATAGCATGCTCATGTAACAGGAAGATGTTGATCTGGTTACAGTCATTAAGGAAGCCGGATTTTATCATCGTGCAGTCCTCTTGCCACCGAGCCCTCTTGAAAGTAGAAATTTTGTTGACTCTCTAAGGTAACAACAAACTTTTCCTCTATTATAGGAAATACAGAAGCACCACCCCGCTCAACTACTATATCTATCATCCAAATTCTTTTCTCTTGATAACTTTTTGGCTATGTTAAGCTCAAAGACTATATGACTTGCTTGATTTTCTTATTTTAGATGGACGGATGTGGTTACATCTCCTGTGCTGCTCTCGACTTTGGAAAATGAGAAGATTGTGAGAGGTCTTGATGGAGTTCCCACCGAGGGGCCAGTCTTATTTGTTGGGCACCACAATATGCTAGGAGCTGAAGTGATCCCCATGATACGTCACTTTATAACTGAGCGAAATATAAACATTCGACCTTTAGCACATCCGCTGCTATTTAAGAAGCTTCAACAAGCAAAAGTCCCTTATTTGGTGACATATGATCTTCTTGGAGTGATGGGTGCAGTTCCTGTCTCGGCATCTAATATGTACAAACTCTTTTCGATGAAGTCCCATGTCGTCTTGTATCCAGGAGGCGTCCGTGAAGGCCTTCATAGAAAGGTAAGGCTTATAGCTTTCCATATCCATAATCTTGAAATTGTGTAATAGACCAATCTAGTAGCTCATCTAAGGAAAATGTGATTGTCTACTTATATGACTTTATTCACTAGAAGTCCCAAATATCAAGTATCTCTCAAAGATATTGTCTTCTAAGTTAACAAAACCATTTAGGAGGTTGCCTAAGTATAATTAAGTAACCTTCAAGGAGTGGTGCAGCGCTAAGCATTTGAATCCTCTTTAGCAGAGGTCTGAGATTCACAGAGCGCTTCCACTGGTTTCCTGTCACAACCTCGATATATTTAATTTGGTTGTTAGCAGAGTATTGATAGGTCCTGTGAGTTTACTGGTAACGGGTTATTATGGGCACCAAAAGAAATAAAAAGAATAATAAAATTTAAGTCTTAATCTTTTTAGGGTGAGGAGTACAAGTTATTCTGGCCTAAGCAAACGGAGTTCGTTAGAATGGCTGCTACATTTGGAGCCAAAATAGTACCTTTTGGTGCTGTTGGTGAAGATGATTTTGCTCAAGTGAGTCTAACACCATCTTATTCTTTCAACCTCATGACTTTTAGCAGAAATATTCTATAACGAGCGCAATTACTTTCTTTCTTATTATGTACTTGATTCAATTATATATATAACGATTGCCTCACCAATCCCTTACATTCTCAGTTGGTATTAGATTATGATGATCAAATGAAGATCCCTTTCTTGAAGGCTTACATGGAAGCATTAACAAATGAGACAGTAAAGCTAAGGTGTTTTATTTAGTTTCTTTAAAAACATGAAACTTTTAGTTTGTAAATCGAAGGCGTGTGGTTATAGGGTTGATGCTGATGGAGGATTAACAAATCCAGACATGCACATTCCAGGATTGCTACCAAAAGTTCCAGGGAGATACTATTACTTATTCGGGACGCCAATTGAAACACAAGGTATGCGTGTATAATTTGTTTTTTTCTTCTGTTTTCTGCCATATATTGTTTACTGTAGAGTATTATGGTGTTGATTTGTATTGTAAGGGAGAAAACATGAATTGAGAAAGAGGGAGAAAGCCGAAGAAGCTTATTCACATGTGAAAAGTGAGGTTGAAAAGTGTCTTGCTTACTTGCTAAAAAGAAGAGAAGAGGATCCGTACAGGAATATTATAGCGCGGTTCATGTATCAAGCGACTCATGGTGGTTTGGATACTCAGGTCCCAACATTCCATATCAACTGAATCCCACCCGCAATCCCCCGACGCGCACACACAAAAAAAAAAAAAAGAACAGAACAAAAGAACAAACAAAACAAATTTATCTGTTACAGTTTAAAATGTAATTAATATGTTGAAGGTGTTACATGGATGCAGATAATTGTTGATTGTGCATCTACATAGAAGTATTGTTTTCCTAATCACATGGAATGTGAAACCTGTATTTTATAACGTTTATCGAGCCGTTTTGATCATGTTCCAAAATTTTTAAAATATCAGTATTGTGATGGAAGACTGGTTCAAAAGGTTTTATATAATAGTTGATAACCAGGATGGACTGATGGAGTACAAGTGGTGACAAAAGATAATACAGTTACATTACATAATCATCAACTACAAAGTCTCGTTATGGTTCCTTAAAAATGATGACATACGTACTCATTCTTTGGCTCAAATTCACATACTCATTTCAACTTGTTCTTCACCGAGGTGCCATTACAAAATTAAGACATGAATTTCTTGTTAAATATTACATTCTTTAGCTCAAATTCACTACGTATCCTCATTTCAACTCCTTCCAGGCGTTCCTTAGAACATGTACTTATCTACCTGATAACTCCGTTCCAAAAAAATTTACCCGATAACATATTGGTTTAATATCAACCATTAATAATCCATTAGAAGTCTAATTTAACACATGCAATGCTCAACAACCCTAAACGATTATTTAATTAAACTTAAATGATTGTTTATTTAAAAATGATTATGTGCATGTAGTTAAGTTTTAGTATGTTAGCAACATATTACAAAAACACAATTATTTGGTTTCTTGTTAACATATATTCCATTATTTACAATTTAACATCAAATTGCAATACTTAATTGATCAACTGGTTTAGTTTTGAAGCATCTTTATTTTGTTTGAATTTGCAATAATTTCATTTCATATAGGATGTTGGAATTCAAACAGATACAGTGATACACTGAGGTTAACTGGGCCAATCGCAGATAAAGCAGGCCCATTGCATTAAAGCCCGTATGGATCATACACACATGACACAACATCCTCTCTCTATACATAGTATTTTGTAATTCTTTGTGGAAAACCAACCAATGATACCATTTCAAAGCTTCACTTATCATCTTCTTCATCATCATCTGTTAAATGAGTTCTAAGTGTTTGATTAGGTATTTGCCATTTTTCACTCTCCCATGCTGCATCTTTATTTGGCATTTGATATTCATCAGCTTTCAACGACAACTCAAACTCAGGCAGTTCCGGCAATACTTCCAGACTCCTGCATCAATCATCGATCCCGTCAGCATGCAAAATGGGGCAGGTCAGGAATATGGTCAGAACAGGGTATCTTGGTACGGGTCAGGTTGACCCAAAACATTTTTCGCCAAATATTTTTGAAATGTGTAAACATGATTACAAAATTTATAACTTTTTCACGACTTTATGTAATATAAATACTTTGGTGACTTTTAACTCATTTGACCTGTTAACCCTGTCCTTTTAAGCTGGTTTTTTACTTGTTAAAGATATAAAAATATAATTAAGAAAAACCCGAATCCACCCAATCATAAGTAAATGGGTCAAAACTATCACCAACCCAGATTAGTTTGATTGCTTACTTTTCTTGCTCTAAAAGGTAGGCGTACATTTGCGACTTTTTAGCTGCAGTTTCGGGAATTTTCTTATTCAAATGTTTCATAGCACCCCATGCAGCGGGAGCCCTTCATATGATCATCAAAATTTACAAATTAATTTAAAATTTATAAATATTAATCACTTCATACAAAAAGGTTTTTATGAATCTAACCTTGTTATGGGAACTGTTAAGCAAAAGTTTAAACATGCCTTTTTGCTCTCAGTTAGAATTTCTTCAGCAGCAAGAAAACAGCACACTGCAGCGATGTGGCAGGATGGTTCAGTACCCTTGTCTGTGATCAGACCATGATAATAGTATGCTGCAGCCTGATTACACATGTCAAACAACAATGTCACGATTTAAACATGTTGGCATGTGAGGCGGTTTTATGAATATAATTGGTTTGGCGATGCAAACCTTTGCTTCAAGGTACTTCCATTTGATAAACGAAAGATGTTTCTTTCCGTATCCGTCAAGGTTGTCACATGTTGACAAGCAGTAGTGGGCCTGAATGAAGAGGGTAAAAAAGAACCATTAAGCGTTGTTGAGAAGATTTAGATGCCGATTATGACAGGAAAAGATAAACCAAGTACCTGGCTGAAATAACTTAATTGCTCGCATGCTAATCTTCGTTTAACAGATAAAGTCGCATTTTTACATTCAACAGCCGACGCAAGCTGCATTTCTGTTCCCTGAAAGTTATTCAGTACAGTATGAGCATGTTACATATATACTAGTGATGAGTTCATACCATGATAGATTGGGTAAGGTGCCAAATGACTGGGTTGGGTAAACATGGGTAACTTTTGATACAACACTTCCCAGCCAACATCTTCTTGGTACATTTTGTTTCAATTTTATGAATATTAATGTTTTATAAAGATTATAATAAAGCTGTATTGTTAGAATAACAATCTGAGTTTATTTAGTAGAATGATTTGACTTTTAAACATCCGAGAATACTTTCTTTGACTTTTGATCCTTTCAGCCCATATAATGTTCTAAACTTTTAACCGTTTGACCCAATTGAAATACAATAGAACCCAAATCAACCTAGTTTTAGCTAAATACGTAGAATGTCAACCGAGACTTCACTTTCATAGATCTTCCGACTCCATTACTAATGGGATTTTAAAGTCAAGCAAATTTTTGGTATGGTTAGCAAGTGATCAGAACAGACAACAAAATTGACAATCTAAAACACTTTTTGCTTATGCCTCTTCTGCCATGAATTTTGATCTTTGGCACTGAAGACCTATAGAGTATAGAACTTTTAATTTTTTCAGAAAGGGTTCATGTTTAAAGTTAAACAGATAAAGGTACCAACATAATACCTAATGAATCCTAAACACCGTTTACTTAATTTATAGGTCTAGTGCTTGAATATAAGCAGCCTTTGATAACATACCTGCCCTAGTGCTTGAATATAAGCAGCCTCGAGTACACTCTCCTGCAAATCTGCAGGCAGCTTCATCCTGATCATAACATTAGAGGCTAAATTACATGATTCGGTCCACTAACAGGAGCGTGCAAAAAATCTATGGTTTATCAAAATCTTAACATACTTTATATGTGGTGGAATATGAACAAGAATTTCACGAAGACAAAATTGAAGGTACCCAGCAGCCTTCACCAATAAGTCAACAGCACTGCGTACATTATCTATGATTCAAAGAAATCCACAGATCAGTATACATCTGACAGATTCCGGACGCGATTTTGGTAACATATAAGGGTATCGCAGTATCGCACCTGTAGATTCAACTGTTTCACTAGAAACACTTTGATCAGGTATCAACTTTGAATTTGCCTCCATTAATGTCAGCATAGCCATCATATGAACAACAGACAGTAATTCAAACCAGCAATCAGCAACACTTATTTCCTGTTCATCAAATAACAGATTAGATTACAGTTTTCAAATCAATTGCCATGAACAGAAAACAGAATAGAATCCTCACTTGTCGTCCATCGTCTAAACTTCTCCATTTGAATTCAATCAGCTCTCGAACCCCAAGTTCTAACAATCAAATTACAAACGAAATCATTACGATTATTCGATTAAACCCTAAACATGCGAAATTCAATGATCATCAAACAAAACCTTGATCAGTGAGACCAACTAAGAGCGACAAGTAATCCTCCAACCCACGTAGCAATTCAGGAGCAGCCGAACCATCTGCAAAAAGTTTCAGAACCACAGATCCCAAAAACAAAACAAATCGATCGAAATCACTCAATTAGGGCAAATCAAACCTGTTTGTTGCGCGAGAAGAGCAATTCGATTCCGAAATGAAGTGAGACGATCAGTAAGCTCCTTAGGGACAACGCCTCTAAGAGGTTTATGAAAATTGGAGTTAACAGGAACACGAATCGAAGGTACAAACACGGTGACCACAGGGATCTTCATCTGCTTCTTATTTCCCCCAACTCGATACACAGAAACCGCACACCCCATTTGCTCCAAACGTACAAAACTATATCACATCCACAAGATGCAACAGAAGCAACTGAGAGTTGTTGAGGGAAATGATGCTAATAAAGAAGAAGAAGAAGAAGAAGAGTGTAATGAAGCTTCTTTTGTGTGGATGCACATGGCATTCGTGCAAATTGAAGCTGTTTCAGATATATTGATGGATTATTGTAATCAAATTGGCGAGACAGGTGTAATTGGATTAAAGAATTGGGGAAGAGGGTGAGCTCAGATCTCTTTGTGATCGCATTCATGGCGATAGCAATGAGCATGTGCATGTACATGGGTTACTGTGAGGGATGACCGCAGATTAAGGAGCAGACCCCCAATGATTATATTTTAGCTTGGAGGAAGTGTAAAACGAACTTGTTTCATCTTCTCTAGCAGCTTGATTTTGAACCATGGATTATAAAATACTAACTTGCATGAAGGTGTTCACACAAGGGAATGTGATTTTTTTAAGGTTGTGTTATACAAATACTTATTTATGTTATTGAGACATTCTATTGTCTTTATCTCTCTTTATGTATTTATATGTATGTATAAAAAGATATAAAGAGGATAAAATAAGTTGTGTTTATCAATAACATACCCCTTTTTTTATAGAGAACTAATACCGTATTATATTGATAATGAACGAACACCATAGTATCGGTACTGGTATTTGTTTTTTATGTTTTCAGTTTTGTATTTTTTGGTATTTTCAGTTATATCAATACGACTGAACTGATAAAATCATTATGATATTTGGTTTTATAGTTTAACTCATTTTTGGATTCGGTATTTTTGTGTATGATACTGTTATCATCCCTAGTCCACATCGCATTCCTTGTACGAATTGAGAAAAAAAGTTGTTAGAGCATCCCCCAATGGTTGGTTTTTAGGTAGTTTTCACGAAAAAAGTGGATGTGAAGGAGAGATGGGTAAGGTGAAGGTGAGTGAGTGTACAATCGTTATTGGCCAAGGACGCCTCAAACACAGATTTGTGAGGGGGGAGGAGGGGAGAGAAAGTTGGTTATAGAGGAGATAGAGGGCATGTGAGAAGAGCATGAGAGAAAAAAGATGGGCAGGTGACAACATGTTCATTTTTTTTAAGGTTAGGAACGGTCTTATTGGCCATGATCGGTTCACTTGTAAGATAAATTTAGAATCCTGCTACTCATTTCGTGTATTTAGGGTTATCAAATGAAAGAAAAATCATTTAATCGTATAACTAGACCGAATAATTTAAGTTGGTTGAATTCAATTTGATTAGACATATTTTCTAATTCAGATTGGTTCAATTCAGTTAAACACATTGTTAATTCGAATAAGTTTGGTTACGTTTGGCACAAAAAATTCTAAAACCAGATAAACCGATATCCGAATCAATGGAAACCCTTAATTTTATCAAGTTTTCGTATGTTTTCACACGGAGATAAACTTCTAAACTTAAACTTTACACAATTCAAGTTGCGGACTTGCGGGTATACCTTTTTTTCTATTTCATTAGCAACGAAGACAGATGTGAGTTAAAGTTTAAGGGTCTATCTCCGAAATAAAATATTTCATGACGAGATATGAGATCATATCAAAATGATGGATTGTACGATGAGTGAGTTCAAGTCGAGGCGACATCAACTATGACTCAAGCCAATAACAATACAATCAAATGGCCGAATTGTAGCTCAATGGTATCCGGTATGTAAATAGTGACATCCCTATCAGTGAATTGCAGGTTGGAGTCCTATGACGAAGATTAGTATAGATTGTATAGTATAATTAAATGAGTGTGTGTTGTCATTATAAAAATAAGTTCGTAAGGTCTAATAAGACCTCAAAGGTCATCTCATATTCAAATCAAGCAACTATGGCTTGATGTGTTTTCATTTCTTCTTTTGAATTTTAACGGTTTTGTTTTCATTTATCAGAGCCCTAAGTAAAATTTGAAAACAATTCAAGTTGTATAAGTTTTGAATAACCATTATCAAAGTATTTATATTCAGGAAACATATGAGAAATCAAATGATACAACAATTGCCAAAGGTTTTCTGGTCCGATGATATGAGAGGTGATGGTTTAAGTTTGCGATTTTTAAAGTCTAAAGTTCAAACCTGACTCAGTAAGGTTTTTTCACAGTGATTGATTTCCTCCCTGATAATGTTTCTGGATAAATCAGACCTGAAGCGTCAAAAGTAATTTGAACAAATGACATCCTAACTCTGGAAGGCTTGCTCAAATGTTGGGAGTAAATTTCAACACGTTAAAAAATGATACGACGATTTCAAATGGATACCAACCCACAAACAAAATCCCTCATCTCAAACTAGGCTTGAAAATATTGTACGAGTCAAATCCTTTCTAGTTAAATCTAACCTAAATTCAAAGGGAAACGTATAAAAATTTCTTTAAAACTAAAAAGTGTAAAAAGTAATCTTAACCATTAGTTTTTTTATCAATGGTTGAAATCAAATTGTAGTAAAAAAGTTTGTTAGAGTTGTTTTAAAAATAGCTACTTTTGTTGACTTTTTTTAGTTTTTTTTAAACATTTATAACTTTTATGTATGACATTGTATTTTTATAAAAATTACACCATAAATATAAATATTTTTTTATCTTTAAAACAAGTACGGTATTGTTATATAAAAAGAAAATATTTTTTTTTATTTTTTAAGCTCATATCTCGTCATTGTGTTTTTAATGAGGTTCATTGTGTATTTTTGGTAGTTATTGTGTTTTTTTAATACTATTGTATTTTTCTAAATGTTGAATTTTAAAAAATACAATGGTGGAATAACATTGTTGTGTATTTCTAGTATGTAAAACATAATAAAAATTAACAACTAATTAATCTAATACATTAAAAACAATCACAAAATAACACAATGTCTCATTGTGTATTTTGATCGTCATTGTGTTATCTTGAACACTATAAGTTTTGAAAATTATATTGGTGAAATAAAATCATTGTGTACTTCTAATTATAAAACACAACAATGATAGATAACAACTTTATATAATTTATAAAAAAACAATGACAAAAATAATTATCGTGTTATCTTCAGCATTATAAGTTTTGAAAAATATATTGATGAAAGTATGTTATTATTTACTTTTAATTGTAAAAAACAATGATAAATAAGTTTATATAATTTATAGAAACAATGACAAAAATAATATAAAAACAACTAAAACGTAAAACACAATGATAAATACATATAACAAATGACGTAAAATATATGACATAATAAATGTATAAAACACAATAAGATAACATATTTAACACAATGATCAAAATATTTTTTTAAAGCAAAAGAAGGACACGTGTTAAATTCATAATCCTTTTAAAAAATTTTAGATTAAATACATTTTATACTATAACCATACTCAAATTTAAATAGGTTAATTACGAGTGAGTTCTTAACTCAATCACAAAACGACAAAAGTCTTACTTGTCACTGTACGAGGAATGTGTAAATAATAAATATTTAAATAAAAAGAACCTGTTTTTTGTATGACAAGCAAGCTTTAGGATTTGACCAAACACATAAAATTTATACAAAATTATTCGTAGTTTTAACTTTTTATATACTACCTTAAATAATATAAGGTTTTTTGTCCACAATCTACTTTAAACTTTCGTTATATTATTATATAAATTCATATGTACGTCAAATAGTCTTTTTAATGGCACGAACTTCATAATACTATTAGCAAATTCAGCGGGAAACTAGATCGTGAGGTAACAAACAATTTGTTCTTTTAACACAAATAATAGTATTACATTTTCAAACAATAAAAATATGTTGTAAAAGAATGCTAATAATAAAAAAACATCACTCCATATAGAAAAAACGCAAATGTAACATACAAAAAGAAAATATTATCTACTCATCATCTTCATTTGGTAGTCAAAGTGCGTAGATATTTTCCATCAAAATTATTCATACAAATATTTGCCAATTGCGAAAGCTGCTTAGAAGACCAAAAAAATACTTTAATCGAAATAAACTTAGCTTTTAATAAAAGTAACATCGGCATGTCCATGAAAATTAACAATGTGCATTTAAATTCTTTCAAAAAATTTAATAAGCGCAAGTTAAGAGGAAAAAAGATCAAATTTTATAATAAATGAAATATTATTTAAAAATAGAGTAAAATGTTATTTTCGTCCCTTACGTTCTGTTGAATTTGTCATTTCAGTCAAAAAAAAAAAATTGTCATTTCAGTCATTGTAGTTTACCAAATGTTGCCATTTCCATCCACTCCACTAACATCGTTAAAACTTCGTTAAAACTCCGTTAAATATGAGGGTATTTTAGTCTTTTTGAACACCCTAATTATCCAATTAAAACAAATTAATCAATTAATATTCAATTAAAACTAAAAAAGACATGAAACGACTAGTGAGACCAGACGTTTCGATTTAAAAGCTTCGATTAACTTTAACACATGTTTTTCGATTGAGGTTTGTCGTGAGATTTCAATTAATATTTACGTTTTGTGCGAATGTGTACCGTTATTTGATTGAGCTCTGTTGTGGCATTGAGGTTTGTTGTTGACATTTTTTATTTGATTGAGGTCTTTGAACGTGACAGTAGCAGACCTCAATAAAACAAAAAGTGATAACATTAGACCTCAATCAAACAACAATACACGTTCAAATAAAACATGAAGATTAATTGAAATCTCACAGCAGACCTTAATTGAACAACATGTGTTAGAATTAATCGAAACGACCGGTCTCACGAGTCCCTTCATGTGTTTTTTTAGTTTTAATTGAATATTAATTGATTAAAATATATTAATTAAATAATTAGGGTGTTGAAAAAGACTAAAATACCCTATTTAACGGAGTTTTAACAGAATTTTAACGGTGTTAGTGGAATGGATGAAAATGACAACATTTAGTAAACTACAGTGACTGAAATAGCAAAAAAAAAAGTTTTTGGATTGAAATGGCAAATTCAACAAAACGTCAAGGACGAAAATAACACTTATTTATAAAAAAAAAACCTCAAATAACTTTCTGCATGAGCCCAGTCATGCTCGTGGCTAGCCACCATGGCATGGTGTTTCATGCACAGCCAAAGTGCCAGATGTGCTGAGGGTGTCCGCACGGTCTAAAAAATTTTCGCACTTAGAAACCTAGAAATACTATAAAGTATAAACAAGTCACTTTACATGTAACACGAAGAGAGACACTAGCTTTGCCATATCAAGAATTTAATATTAGGGTTGTGTTCAAATGAAAACAAAAGAAATTATATAAACCAATAAACCAAATCTTCATCTTTGATTTATAAATATCAACGACTCATATTTATTTGACTTTTTATACACGTGTTCCAATAAAAATACAAATTTTTATTAGAGTTAAGTTCATTTTTGCTCTCTAAGGTTTGACAAAAATGATCATTTTCCTTCAAAAGATTGAAAACATCAATTTACCTCCAAATGTTTTATAATTTGTTTCAATTTTAGTCCAAAAATTTCATCAATGTTTCAACTTGAATCCAAAATAATAAAACTTTTGAACTAAAATTAAAACAATTTATAAAACTTTGAAGATAAATTGATGTTTTTAATTTTTTGGATGAAAATAGTTATTTTTGTCAAACCTTAGGGAGTAAAAATAAAATTAACTCTTTTTATTATTTTATTTAAAAAAGTATGAGTCATTTAATCTTCCTAAATCAAAAATTAAGATTTAATTTATTGGTTTATATAATTTTTTTTGATTTTTATTTGAACCCAACCTTTTAATACTAAACCTATCTTTTATATACTAGAACGCTTTGTATTTTAATGTTTTCAACCGTCTTTGATGTGATGATGTCAAAGGGATTGATTTAAGTTTTTCTTTACAAACTATCAATTGTTTCAATACACCAAAACAAAACCCCAGACGTGCAAAACGATAAATATTTATGAAAATAATAATATTTATTATAGTCGACCATTGTTAAGTTCCACAAAATGAAGACCCTTAAGCTCCACTCATAATGGTCCTAGGTCCAAGGTTGTTTCCAAGTAACGAGGTATATTTGCCTCGTGGCATGTGTTGACAGGACGAGGAGGATCACTGCATCTCGTCGGTCGAACACAACTCAAGCATCAATGCACACCTTTTGGCACCTCCAAGAAATAAATCTCCGTGACTCACTAAATCACCATTGACATACATTACAAGCGACCCTTTCTTTTTCTTTTTTATATCAAATAGTCGTCGACTACTCGTCGGTGACTGTAAAATCAAGCAAAAGCTACCTTTTTTTTATCCAACTAGCGGCGTTGACCACAATTAAATTAATAAATTAAATCTTTAGTTGTTTGTTGTTCATTGTATCGTCTTCACAAACCGGCCCTTTACTCGTTTTCTGGTATCAGCTCTTGCCTTTCGTGACTCGTAGCGGATGCACTTCTCGTACCTGTTAACATAGCAAGGTTATTCTCGATACGCGTGTTACACGTCCTGAAAAGCGCGCACATTTACGCTTTTCAAAATGGTCAACTCGGACGGGCTTGTAAACGGGTCACTTTTTCACCATGGGTTGGGTCAGACTGGCCCGTAAACACTTTTTTCCAATGTTTGTATAACCGACCGGTTATCGAACCGGCCCTCTTATCGACCTTTATCTGATCCAACTGGTCTGATAGGTTTCAAAAATCAGTTGATGTTGTAAATAATTAGAACAAATTATGGAACGAGTTTATCTTTTGGCATGGATTTGTAATGTTATGAAAATATGAAGTCTGTAATAAACAAAATATGAAAATTGAAGTAGTACATGGATTAATAATAGGTTAAAATAAAAAATTTTGGAAATCAATGTCTAACCACCATTCCGGTTCATTGGTTCAACAGACCAACCCATAACTGCTGATCCAATTGTACAAGGTTCAAGAGTACTCAGCTGGACAGGTTATGTAGCTAGTTCGGGTCCAACCAGCCAAATCGGTCCAGTTTTGTAGAAAGTGACTCTTCCTTCCATTTCTTTAGTTTTACAAACAACATATCATTTGTTAAGGTTATGTCGTTATGAGGTAGCACAAACGCACTTTGGCTGACCTCACACATTTGTTGTTGCAACGTATAAGCATGGCTGACCCGTTTGCTCATAAGCAGAATAAAACTAGCAAAGTAATTAAAAATACCTTCGTGTTTTCTTCTTCTCCTTGTAACGTAACATTGCATTGCATCTGTTCTGTGCAAACTGCTGAGCATCCACTTTGGTTGTTTCTGGTATTTCTATTCCTTGACTAGTCAATAAAAGCCTGTCTATCATTTGACCATCCATGATCGAATCACATCCATTAAATTCCATCATTTTTGCTTCTGATGATGGTCCAGTAATTTGTCTGTTCTCACTCTCCATTGTTGATCTGCAACCAGATATCTGCAAGTTTTTATTTAAATACCGGTCAGAAACAAATGAATAAAGGTGATGATATTGGTAAAAGAAAGAAAAATAGCAACATAATGAGAGTTCTTTTTTAGAACTCTTGAGTCACGATTCTAGCATTTCGTTAAGGTAAGCATCTTTCTTACCTTGGAATCACATTCTGCAATTAGAATCATATATAATATAGTGTCGATAAGTTGATTAGTTGAGTTAGAGAGTCCTTATCTAATTTAGGTTTTTGAACTAGTCCTTTAAGAAATTGGGAAGCCATGATTTTTAAAGTAAGATATGCATTATTTTAACCAAGATTAATTTGGTTATAAAATAATAGGCGTATACATCATAACGGCTCTCTGAATGAAACTTGAAAGGCCCAAGTCCAGTTAATGAAGTGTGGTCACCTTGGTTTAAAAAGGCGTGCCTGATAATATGTAAAACATATGAAATGAATGCAGCTTTTCGTAGTACATGAAGTTCTCGCCTCAAGCGTCGCGCCTTGGCTTTCAAGACCAAAACACTATAGAGCGCCTTGCGTTATTTTAAACCAAGATGGTCACAATGAACATTAGGGGAAAGGGAAAAAGCAGAATTATCATTTTGATAAATCTGTATTGAAATTTTAAAAGAGAGTAACTTGCAAAGTTAAATTATATAATGAATAGAAGTTTGGAAGAGAAAAAGCAGTTTTTATAGGAGTCTAACCCCAGGAGAAGGAAAACTGCAGAGGTAAAACTCACAGGGGATGACACTTCCATAAGCTTATAGAAGTGCCCATGGGATAGACTACCGGCAGAGGCAAGAGGCCAGGGTTAGAACGTCTAGGGAGTGGGGATGGTCTGCCTTAGGATACACACACCCACGGAATAGAACTTATAGGCAGGAGCAAGTCTAAGAGTGGGCATGCCTAGGAGGAAACCATGTGCAACCTAGCCCAGCATGCTCA
Organism: Flaveria robusta; assembly: GCA_025506415.1. Classification (NCBI taxonomy): domain Eukaryota; kingdom Viridiplantae; phylum Streptophyta; class Magnoliopsida; order Asterales; family Asteraceae; genus Flaveria; species Flaveria robusta. The sequence continues at coordinate 14,888,889 of CM046469.1, read as the reverse complement.
GGGGATATATGATTAAGGAACTTAGATACAAAATATGATAAAAGAGTAAGATGAAAGAAAGATAATTATGAAATGTCTAGACAATAAACAAAGATAATGGATCCATAATATTAAAAAGAATTATGTTAAGCCACAAGATATTGTAACGGTGTTCATGCAAAGTGGGTGCATTAAAAAGAATTATGTTAAGCCAAAAGATATTGTAAACGGTGTGCATGCAAAGTGTGTGGTGTGAAGTCACAATATATGTGAACATATGCATGATAAGAACAGTACATGGCACCAAGATTGGCACACAAGAGCCACATACATGCACTTCGTAAGTCGATGCCGGAGCGTTGTGCCGTCATCAACTAACAACGGCGTTGGACTGTTTTGTCCTCCTTTGCTTAGTCAGTGGTGATGAATTTTCCCCAAAAAGATTTAGCAAATGCATGGAATAACCATGTGAAGTTCAGTAGACTGGCCCACGTGGTTTTTGATAAGACAAATGTGGAACAAGATATGAAAAGGAAAAGATTAAACGAATGAATGTGATAAGATATGAGCATGGAATTATAATTATGATAGGATAAAGCCATGAAGACCTTACACATCCTTAGAATAGCGTGCTATGATATATCTTGCTATGCTTCTTGTATCATGACATGACTTGCTAAGAAAACAATATTTTTAAAAAACTACAATTCTTAAATTATCCTATGTTCCTTATGACTAAAAAATCTATTATATTGATCAGCTTACTTGGATTTAATAGCTGCCACTTGATTTTCTACTTAGTTGATGTGTACACCGCAAGTTAGTAATGAAAAAGAAGGATTATGATATCCGATATTGAGCAGATGAATAATGATGGATACACATGACATGATGCCTTAGAACTCTTCAGGGACTATATTTGATACCAATTGAGAATTTCCATACTTGATTATTGCTATGCATTATCATGCAACACCCAGAAATGTGTATGTTATTGTTCCTTTAAAACTTAGAAAAGTTAGGACTTCTAAAAAATCTTTAATGTTCACATTTTTTACAAGGTGAGGGTATCATGCGTCATCGCTTCCTGAGTTCCCGCCCAAGTATTTGCATTAACGAACAAACCCTTTACCCTTAAATGATTCACTTTAAACCATAATAATTTATTTTACAACCACATCTATTCTCATATTACATTTAGCTTTCTAGCATTTTTATACCTTTCTTATAAATCATCATAAACTAAACATTTCAGGAGGTGTTTGTTTTTTAAAATTATATAATCAATAACATCTACTTAAGATGCTCTAAATGAGCAAATTGAAACTCTTTCCATTTATACATAATTTTTGTAACATCCTCTAAAAAGAAAATGCCTATAAACTTCTCAACATCTTTTGTCAGCCTCATTTTATATGTTTTAACCCTATAAATTTTATCAAAACCTACCACCAAACTAAAGATGAATCTCCTAGTCATATTTAGAGTATTTAAAACTCACCCACATTTTTTCCATTTGAAGTCTTAACTTTCTATTTCTCTTAAACAACATACCTATTTTTTGCTTTTGTTATTTTCTCCCCCCTTGACTTTCACACAAGTTAATACGTAGCTGTGATTATTTTGAATACAAAAATATTTAATCGACTCAATACTTTTCACAGGCATACCTAACTTTGCAAAATTGTGTATGATGCATGTGGTCTATGTTAAAAGGATGCAGTCTTCCTACAAGAAAAGCCTCTAAGTTAATTTTTGAGCTTACACTTCAAATAAGTAGTAACTAAGAAGGAAAGATGTACTTATTGTGGGATGTAGGAACTTCAAATGTTATTAATTCATTCAAAAAGGGCATGTAGCCCATTGATACCAAGATGTTGAAATGCGTCCCCCCAAGGGGTGAGTGTTCAAGTCCCATTGTGTGCAATTGGTTAGATTTAGGAGTACTTTTAGTGGATGTGCGAGTTCGCCGGCTAAAAAAGAATGTTATTCATTCCATTTCCAACATTTAATCCATTTGGTTAGAGAAAACATTTTTTTTGAACGGCAAATCTATCCTACTCCTAAATTACACCAAGTTACACCATGCATGGGTTTGAACCCAGGACCTCCCCCCTAAAAAGCAAAGCCTCTACCAAATAAGCTAGCCCCACATTGGCGGTTAGAGAAAACATTTATGTAGATATTTTTTTGGGGTTGGACCGTTGAGTTGACATGAAAATCAGTTTTGTCTCTCTGCATGTGCATGTATCTTGTATCCTTTCACAATTAAATGAATGTTATACACCATATATCATAATTTGTTGTTGATTGTTGATAAGACTATTCATTACAGGTCACTTTAAGTGTCACTATCATCTACAATTTCAAACAATGATACCATGTTTTTTGGTCAATTAAAGTTGCTATGTTGCATTTCGTTGTCACTAGTGCTTTTGAGAAGGTTGAAAGTCATTTCCATGTAAGTTTGCAGTATTTATTGAGCAAAGATTATTAGTTTTGTAATATATTGACCATATGGGACAACAAGCTTAAATCACATGCAGATCACTGTAAATAGGCAGAAGTGTCCTCTTAGTTGTTGAAAAAAATTAACCAAGCTGTGAATTTGTGCCTCACATCAGTTACATTTCGTATTATAAATTGGGACAAAATAATTAGGTTGTGATGGACAGGTCCATAGAGCAGGAAACAATAAGCAAAAAAACAGGGCCTTGTTTTCTATCTTCTCTATAAATAAGCCAATGGCCAACGGTCAATGATCAGACTTTTATGTTTTTCCTTGCTATATGCCTATTTGGAAAGTAGGCTAGAAAGTTCAAAAAAAAACTAATGGACTATAAAGTTCAAATTAAACCTACTTTATCGGAAAAGGGCAAAAGAGTGCTAGCTGTGCAAAACTATAACTACCTCCCAGTAAAGACTACAATTTACAACCCTCTAAAATTTTAGAAACATGGTTTTCAATACAAAACAGAGAGGGAGGGAGGGAGGGAGGGAGGGAGGGAGGGAGAGAGAGAGAGAGAGAGAGAGAGAGAAGGCTTTGAGATATAGCAATAGTTCATGACTTTCTCAAGAATCCTGTATCCATGGAATAGGAATTAGACCTCCCCTACCACTAAAAAGAAAAAGCCAACCCAGTCCTGCCTACCCATCATGGGAATATACCAACAGACAATCAAACCTATAACTGACCTGCTTTCACCTTGATGTGTACATACTACATACTAAAGATATTTTTCTAATTTATAACGGATGTATTGATTGGTGGCTAAAGATACAAGGTGTGCTTGTATAATCAGCCATGAAACAAGCAGAAATCCAGTTCATTAATCTCAATGAAAAAAATTTGGATCTCCTGGGTAATAAATTCAAATATATAAATGTAAGACCAAATAGTGCAAGATACACCTACATTTTGTGAAGGATTGGTGGCAATAGGTATGTTTATAGCGTCCATTTCTTTTAACACTTCCATTGTTGTGAAAGAAGCATCCTCAACAAGGTCAGTACAGTTGTTTATCGCAAAACCAAGATTATCACATCTTGCCTCAGAAGACCTTGATCTTCCTAGACTGAAATCCCATATCTGCAAGTCAAAATGGTAAGCAGGCGTCTTTAGGTACATGAAACTTCATGCTACTACTTACCTTCTTTTATCCCCTACCACCCCAAACACACACACACTCACACTGATACAATGGCAACAATCATGAACACTGGGGCATACATATGCTTCATGTCAGAATAAGCCTAATACAAGACATACAACTTCAAAATGCGAAAGAACATACTGTTGTGTATTGGGGCTTTAAATTAATTCGATATATAGTTCAATTAAAAAAAAGGTAAGATAATGCGAGGATTATGGTTCGTAGAAGCTTCTGCTTTTATCTATTGACAATGATAAGCATATAAGAACTGTTCTTACTCATGGACCTCATGGTGATTGATCTTTAACAGTACAATATATTTTAGCAAACAAATGCCTATAAGTGGACTCTAAAATTAACTCCAAATGTGAGATGTTAGCAACAACTTTATTTAGCATTCCTTACTTAACTATCCGTCATAAACATAACCTAAAAGTTAAAACAACTATGCATAAATTGTTCTACAAACAAAGCAAAAACGATGGAATCAAGTAATTTAATTCCAACCTGACTTGTTTGGCGTTTAGGGCTATAGCTCCACATGTTACTAAATTCAGTGATATTATTCGCTTTTGAATTCGACGAATTCTGGGGCGGCAACAGCAAATACGTCAAAGGAGTTTGCTGATTCAACAAATCCTGCTCCTCTTGTTCCTCAAACTCAAAACCTTCAGATATCTCCTTCTGACCACATCCACTCGGAGTTTGAGGCCCCAATTCACCTCCATCTCCATCAAATCGTTCCTTCGCAAGCTCCAACAACTGCTTATACAAAACCTTCGAACGCACTCCACACCCCAAACCTCTCGATTTCCACTCAACACTAGGCACCTCATCATAACAACTAGTTTCATCACGCCCCGTCGTTAAACCCCGAAAATCCGTAGCAGAAAACTTATTCTCACACGAATTACCATCAGAAACCGAAGGTGTCAGACTAAACCCCCAAACTGAAGCGAGTTCATACACAGAAGGGCAACCGGTGATCTCGTCGACGGGGAAGCGGTTGTGGAAGGAGGAAACCGACGAGTCACCGTGGAAATCGTGGTCGCAACCGGAGCATAGGAGGAGGTTCTCGGTGGAACAGACGACGGAGACGCCATCGGAACCGCAGTTATCACAGATCTGAGAGCGGAGATGCTTGAGAGAGAGAGCGTTGGCAGAGTGTACGGCGTTGTCGCAGAGCAAACAGAGCTTAGCTGAATCGGCTTTACAGTACAATACTGCGGATCTCTGGTTGCAGAAATCACAGAGAGATGACATGATCTTCTGTGAAGGAATTAGGGTTTTTTTGAAGATGAAGATTGAAGAGAAGGTGATTTTGAGAATGATAAAGGGGGGAGAGTTTTGCAGTTGTAAGAAGAAGAGTGGGTGGGAGAAAAGGACAAAGATGCCTTTTTCATGGCAGAAAAGGATGGTTTTAGTTGCGATATTTATTGTTTTGTCAACGCGGCCATGTTTGACTGCTACCGAGTTAACTTCTAATATTATTCCCTTTTTATCGCTTTATAAAACTTTTTCAACATCAACAAAATTTATAGGATTTACACTCAATTAATTTTGTTAGATATAACTATAAGCATCAAATGTTATTAGGTTAAAAGGAGTTTAACCTTAAGGGCACGTTTGGTTTACAGAATTCTCAGGATTTGAAATTGAAATTGAAAAATTTTCCATCTAAAATCATGTTAGGTTAAAATTTTCCATTCAACGGATGGAATGGAATTGGAAATTTTTCCCCCATTCATTGGAATTCGCATTCCTTCCACTTACCTATGAAATGTTTAACAATCCAGTGGAATGTTCAAAATTAAAATTCCAATTTCACTCAAAATTGACCAACCAAACACGTTGTCAACTTTAACAACATTCCAATTCCAATTCCATTCCAATTTCAATGCCTTTGCGAAACAAACGGCATCTAAAGCTTTTAATGTAGGGTGCATGGGAATAGAATGTCTAATCAACATACAACATAACATAAATTTATAGTTAATTACTAGTCCATATTTTTATCAATATTAAAGATTACAGATACAAAGACTCCTTAACAATTAAAATTAGTTAACTTTTTCTTTACTTTCTTTTTATACATAAGTTAAAAACTTTAAAAAGTAATCAATAAATAGCAACAAAGATTCATATTTATTTAACATAAGATGTTTAATTTAATATTAATAAGTTTTATAATAAAGTTACAACATTGAAACACATAATGAAAATTAACTGTTCTTTCACGTACAAAAGAAAAGTCAAATGACGTTTAGTGAAACGTTAAAGAAATGTGGCTACAGTTAGATTTTTTTTCAAAATATATATCAATCTCCTTACTTATATATAAACTAGAAATCAAGGTATGTGTTTGTAGGGGGTTTTGGGGCAAGGATATTGATGGAATTTAAAGAACTAAACAGTTAAAAATATATATAAAAATTAAAAAATAATGAGAGAACTAGATTACAAATAAAATATATATATAACGAAACCCTTAAGATCTAAATGAAGTTAAAAATAAAAGGGTAGACAATTAAAAAGATAAGGAGGTGAAAAAAAGGAAAATCACAAAACCAGCTTCAACGTGTCGCGATTAGAACCCGGTCTCATGCAAGGAGAGGGTGCCCCTACCACTGGATTACACTTTCTTTTGCATTGTTAAATTCATACGTGTATATTTAAAGTATATCTGATTTTTATTAAAATAAATTGAAAAAGGAACCCTAAAACTACTATGTGATAGATGTTAATTAGCGTTTAAAGGTACACTTCTTTGCTCTTGATTAAGAGCTTTTACTATACGTATGATTGAAACGCATATCCTCAAATAATATGGTGACATGTATTTGAAACTTCTAGTCGTAGTGAAGACACACTTGAAACATGTCATGTAAAATGATTAGTGTGCATGTTACATCATAATTTACTTTTAAAAACATGTGAAAAGAAATAAGAGTATTCATATCAGGTTTTCTATATTTATCATTATAATTACATTAAAAAACACTACTTTTTCTCCATCATTCTCAATTAAATAATATTTTTATACTTTTATCATTATATTTTGAGTTAATTTCAGTTTTACTCCCTAAGGTTTAATTAAAATAACCATTTTCCTCCAAAAGATTAAAAACATCAATTTACCTCTAAAAGTTTTATATGTTGTTTCAATTTCACTCCAAATGTTTCATTATTTTGGATAAAATTAAAACAACTAATGAAACTTTTGGATTAAAATTAAAACAATTTATGAAACTTTTGGAGGTAAATTGATGAATTTAATCTTTTGAAGAAAAATAGTTATTTTCAACAAACCTGAAGGAGTAAAATTGAATTTAACTCTTATATTTTTTATCTCCTCCGCTCAAAACCATTTTCAAAAATATAAAAAAAATTTATAAAAATTGAACAGTGATTCTCCAAATATACAAATTAAACAATAATTTTTCTCTCTCATCTACTCACAACCATTTACAACAATTTTTTGAAATATAAAAAACAAAATCACGTAAATATAAAAAACCTGTTGTGATTGTTAAGTGAAAATTCAAGTTTTTTTATTAAAAAAATAAATTTTGGTTGTATGCATAAATTACAAGATCTCAAAATATTATTGATCACTTGATGTGACAGGTGCATTATTTGAGGAGACGAGGCACATGGATAAAGTCGCACACATGATTAGCATGGGCACCTTTCGGCTTATCTGTCACAATTAAAGTCTAGCGACAGGCCTTCAATCTTCATGTATTGCTCACGTATTTAATTGAGATTTTTGGTTCAAATTTTTAACTTTTGTAGTCTGGCACCGTTGAATTTATGTTATACATTATCGTGTATTTACACAACAAAACAGAAAAGCATTACCCACAAGTAAAATCGATTGTGATCTATCGGTAAAAATGATTACCGGTAAAAATTTGTCTATGTTCAAACAACGAGATACGGTTATTGGTAAGCTTATTTTCGATGGTTTACTGACATAACTTAAAGATGGGTCATGAGCAAACAACTTTACTCAAAAATTACTGGTGATTTCTGGGATGTTAAAAATTACAAAAAGTACAAATTATAAATACGTGTATTGGGGGTGCTGTTAAACATATAAAAGTTATAACTACAACAAAGTTCATTACAAAATTTATAAAAAAGACCTTGTAAATAAAAAAAGAAGAAAAATATAGCTAATGAAATAGTATTTTTGATCCTAAATGTATTCTCAACAGATCTTCAATAGTTTGTTTGACACGTTTCACATTTTCTTGCTCCTCAATCTTCTTCTGTTGCCTCTCCCCCTCAAAGATCCGTGTCCATTCTCCTGCCTTCACTACATCCATTTTTTTCTTTTAAGACGACATCCTACAAACATTTAACAAATGTTTAGCATTGTTGATGATATAATAGCTGCATTGTATATAATAATTACAGAGCTCCCTATTAGGACGAGAAGTGTAAAAACTCTCGTTGTTGGAGGCACCAAGCTGACCAGTCATGGTATAATATGGGTTAGTGTTGGGTTCAACAATATTACCACCATAAATACAGCATATTCATTGTTGAAAATAAAATATAAAAAACAAATATCCAAAAGTCCACTCAAGAACACAAACATTTGACATGATGAACTACAAAATTGGAACGTGGCTAGAACCGCACTAGTGCAAATCTCATCGCCCCCGGATGAATCCGACGATTACCATGAGGACAATGATAACAAGGTTTAAGGAGTGATTAGATGAAATTTGGAGTGGAAATTGAAAATTGTGAAGAAAATACAAATTGTTTAGCATTTACAGGGTTAAAATTAAATTTTAAATTAAGTTTTTTTAGACAAAAGTCGTTCAAAGGCTCTTCCTCATCTCCCAACACGCCAATGCTTGTGACTGCAACCAAATAAGAACCCTACGCCTTGCTAATGAAATCATTGTTAATTGCATTTTAGGCACAATTCAACACGATTTTATAGTTTATATTTATTACATTGCATAAATTTATCATGTGCGTATTATTGAATGGAATCTACTTTTGATCATTTATTATTATTTTTGTAGTTTTGGCACACTCGCGAGATATGACAATAGATATTAGAAAAACTTATGGACTAAGGAAGACTAAAGCGTTCAAGTTGATTTATTTTATCGGTTTTCACAAGACAAGAAACTCAAATGATGAATTGTATAAAATGAGAAAAAGAATAATGACCTGATAAAACTGTAAGTTTATAGTTACATAGTCACAAGTTTGTATAGTATAACTTCACATGCCTGTAAATTATGAGAATTTTAGGCGAAAAAAGTATGTATTGTAAACACTATCGTATAAGTTTTAGATCGTAATTTTATAGGACGCGTTAAAAATCAATTAAGCCAGCCCAAAAGAAAATGATGGTTATTTGGGGATAAAACACACAAAAATTATAATCCTTGGTTCCTGGGACCTTTGATGACGGCAAAGAACAAGAAATCAGATACATTCAATTTCAATTATGCCTATAAACGAATTGAACGAACACAATCGTTGACGTGTTTATTCATATTCGTTCGTTAAGAAAGTTAAAATGTTTGTGTTTATTCATGTTCGTTCATTAAAAATCTAAATGAACTGTTCACAACGTAAATGAACACAAAGTGACAAAAATAGAATGAACAAAATTGAACAAACATAAACAAACATATATGAATATTAATAAACATAAAAAAATAATTCTAACATACCATAATTCATGCAGAAATACATGCAAATAAACGAACATATATAGACGTAAATAAACAAACACATATGAATGAACATAAACTAACATTCACGAACATGAATAAACAAACAAAACATGTGTTTTGTGTTCGTGTTCGTCCACTTGTTAATAAATAAAACGAACTTCTTGTCGAACAATTCATGAACATTCGTTTCAATTGCACAATTGCACTCCTAATTTCAATTCAAGCTCTTAGAATGCAAGATTTGAGTTTCTTATTTTATTTTTTCTCCTATATTTTTTATGTTAAATTGATTTAGTTGTTATGTCCGGCTAAATCATTTTTAACTTTAGCACGAGGGATTATTTTATTTTATTTGATTCGAGTACTTAAGTAAAACGAATATGAGATCCGATTTTTAAATGGTTTGTTTGTATGTTTTTTTTAATCTCTAATCCACAGTCTCTTTCCAAAAACATATTAGTTTGTTGATAAAAAAAACCACTTGTTGATAATTCTAATAAAAAATTTCAATTTTTATAACCGTAATCATGTTTTAATTTTCTTGCGTAACTTACAAAAAACGTTTTGTGTTTGTGTATTAACTTAGTTTCATTATAGGATTATACAATTGAATAAAATAATCCGAATGACATGTGTTTATTTTTATTGATACTTTTATCATTGCAACCTATATAGTAAGAATACTTGTTAATGAACTTATCATCCAATTTAAATTGATTTATACTTGTTAATTATTTTATGGAGGTCGGTTTAAAATTCATGAGTCGGTCTTAAATTTTTTGGAATTCGTGTCAACATATCTTTAGGGTTAATTTAAAGTTTGATGGGGGTTGGTGTCAAAATTTCATAAGGGTCGGTCAAGATTTGATGGGGTGCGGGCGACTCCCTCTGCAGACACTAGGTCCACCCATGCTCACAATACCATCACAGCTATCCTATGTCTGCTCTAAAGGTCGAGAAATAAAATTAAACATTTATCATCATTTTGCGATAAAAAAAATGGAGAAGCAGATGTATGGAAATGACAAGAGAAGAATGCTGATCATGGTCGAGTAGATGCGTCATTGGAGATTTGATGACACTAATGTTGATTGATAAGCAGAGCTGTAAACGAACCGAAGAACACAAATGACGCCTTGTTTATGTTCGTTTATTAAGAAAATAACTTGTTCATCATCTGTTCACGAATACTTAATGAACGAGATTTCTTGTTCGTGCTTGTTCATTTAGGAAATGAATTTGTTCATGAACTGTTCACGAACATAAACGAATGAAAACGAAGGCAATCGAACACACAAAACTATTCGTTAACATTAATGAACACAAACGAAATATTATAAAACAAACAAATACAAACCATTATATATTGGTTTTATAATTAAAATTACAAACATTATGTAATATCCACCATAATAACTAAGTATTTAACATAATTATAAAAAAATAACTTTTAAATGAATGAACACAAACGAACTTTAACGAACACATTATCGAACGTTCACGAACATAAATGAACGAACGTGGCCTCTGTTCATGTTTGTTCGTTTTACTAAATGAACGAACTTTTCTTGTCTGTGTTCGTTCAGAACAAACATAAACGAATTTCCCGTCGAACGGTTCGCGAACTGTGCGCTGAGCGTTCGGTTCGTTTACAGATCTATTGATAAGTAAACATATCATGCGCAAACATTACCATCTACAAACAGTTTGTTTTTTCAAAAATATTTTATTAAAAAACGTCTGCACGAGCTCTTATTGATGCATAATGAAGAAATTTTAGCTTTGAAAAACAAACTGGACGATAGTGATTGTGGTGGTAAGGTTGTTGTAATCACATGCTATATTATTTGGAAGGATGGAGAGAACCATTGTGGGAAATAAACCACTTCATTAATTTTGCTAAAGATGTTACTTACAAAATTTTCAACATCGGGTGCTTTTCATGAAAAAAAAAGGTTTGGCACCGCCCTCTTTTATCTAGATTTGTTATTGGTAGTATATAATAAGTTAACGGATCTAAATCTAAAAAAATTATATATTAAAACACACGTTTACCCACATTTTTCGATGAAAATTATTACTTTGGATTTATGTAGTACAAATTGTTTGATACAATTTTCATATACATCTATTTAAAATAAATTTATGTAGTACAAATTGTTTAATACAATTGTCATAAAAAAATCTATAAGTTAAAATTTTTTTTACCGTGCATCTCACGTCTACACTAAAGAAAATGTCTACAAAGGCATTTGTTGTGGATACGTAGATAAAAAGAAGAAGGTCCACAATAATATATTTGAAATTTTATAAAATTAGATGGATAAACCGTGTCACTAAATATACATAACAAAACTGTGAAATAGTTCCAAAGACCTGTATGTTTGTGTTCGATTAAAATTTACGTTAAATCGTATGATAAAAGTGGTTAAAACATTATCATATCGTAAGTTTAATTAACATTTTAATACAACAAGTTTGATAATGTATATTGTAAGTACAATAAGGGGTTACTTAGTAGTCAATTAAAAATTTAAAAATGAAAAAACACTTTCGTAGTCAAACTACAAATTATAAAACTTGTGGCGTCAAGTTATAAAAGTTAGAAACTAAACTATGCATTATCAAAATTAAAAAGAAAGAGTTGTAACCAGACTTCAAAGTATTAAACTTTAAAGTCTAATTTAAAAAACCGAAAAACACATTTTTTATACTGTTTGGCATATGTATATCTTAATAATAACAATTAGCAACATAGCTCAAAAAAAATTACATCATATAATTTTATATTTTTCTTTTTCTAAAAAGTAGATCACACACCTCCCCGCTCATACTTTTAAATTTACGTGTATCTGATACAAGACTTGAGTTTTTTACCACATGATTAAGGATATATTTTCCAAGACACTTCGTATGACGTTTTTCCATTTAACATGTGTAAATTTATGACTTTTATATTAACGAACACACATCATCTACACTAATTCTAGAAATCTCTAAAATTTAAAACACAACATTTGATTAAATAGTAAATTTCATATCTGATCGGGTCTATAAAAGTTAAAAACGGACCAGACCAGTTTGGGCTAACCTCGGGCCTTGTTGGGCTTGCAAACCCTATCTCTTAAACTACCAAACGGAAACGTGATCAGATCGATGTCAGAAAGTATAAACACATTGAAATACTTTCACCATTCGACAAAATCTCAATCTGCATCTCATATGGCGATTTTCACGATGAAGAATTCTCTCATCGCTCTCGTAACACTTCTTCTCGCGGTTTCATCGTCGGTGGTCGCCGGATCCGATTCTCCCTTCATCGTAGCTCACAAGAAAGCTACTCTCAACAGACTCAAATCCGGTGCCGAAAAGGTCTCCGTTTCCATCGACATATACAACCAAGGATCTGCGTAAGTAGCTTCATCTGTTCTTCTCAATATCACTTTCGATCGTTGCTCCACAACTTCGATTTGTCATCTGCATAGTCCGATTCGTAAATTATGCGCTGTGTTGCTTGATTATGTCATTATGCTATGGATCTGGATAGATAGATTGAATTATATAGGTTTAATAGGCTTAATCTGTGTAGTTAGTTGTGGATTTGAAGTTATGGTTGTGATTTGAAATTGATTGAACAGTATTATCGGTTTAATTGTCAACGACGACTTGCAACTCTTGGATTTGTTTCAATATTGGTTAGTTTTGCAACCTTTTTGCTTGAATTGTCTGTTTGGCTTTGATGAAGAATTCTAGTTTAGAGTTAGTATTTAGCGGAGTCAATCTTATACTGTCATATCACTGATTACAATAAAAGTATGATTCTTCTTTAAACCAGGATGCTCTTCTAAGTTGGATCTAAGTTTGTTTGGTCCATAGTTTTGATCCATGATCTGACGCACCTCGCTGATTTATATTTTTTAGTGTGGTTACTTTTTTGTTTGTTGGTTTAAATGGATTGTTAGTATTTCTTAGATCCTTGACATGCAATTGATAGTAATTTTGATATTGCTTAGATAGTATTTTACTTCATGGATTTCTGTAACCAGCTGTCTCTTACTCTCTTTTAGGTATCTAGTGAGAGCGCTTAACTTTGCAAGCTTGGCGTTTGTATTGTTCATTTAAACTCATCACGAGCTTTTATTTATATGAATTATTACCTAATAACCTTGTAGGGCTGCAAAAAAGTTGTTTTTTCAAGGTGAGTTTCAATGTGACCTCCATTTGCTGTTTTCTATTATATTTGTTTTGTGAGTGATTCTAGCTTGGTTACTTTTATCACTTAACAATTGACAGATATCTTATAGTTCTCTAAAGTATGCAACTTGAAATTTGGGGCCCAAATTGATATTTCTTTCAAACTTTAGATTGATTTTTCCTCCACTCTGTAACAGATTACACTCGTATCTAGTATTAAGACTATGAATCAACTATTCTTGATCAGTCTATATGTGTTTAGATGTAGTAGTGTCTATGTTTGCTCTGTAATCAAAACTAGCACCATGCATTACCTAGCAGCCCTTTATCTCGATCTGATTTTTGTAGACATCTTAAGTTTATAAAAAACTCTTACATAATTTTACATTGCTGACCAAATTTTGTATGCAGGACTGCGTATGATGTTAGTCTCAGTGATGATGGCTGGTCTCCTGAAATATTTAATGTCGTCTCAGGAAACACTTCAAACTCTTGGGAAAGACTTGATGTGTATGTATCAAATTTTAGCATGTCTGCATTCTGAATGTTCTTCAGTAAAAGTAATTATTGCTTTTCATTAATTGATTCTCACAATAGTTTCTTGTTTATACCATCAGTGGGGCTGTTTTATCTCACTCCTTTGAGTTGGAATCAAATGTGAAAACTGTTTTTTATAGCACACCGGCTGTTATTACATTCCGTGTACCCACAAAGGCTGCACTACAGGTTTGTTTACAAAAAATGAAGTAAGCTAGTATTTCAGGTATTGCATGTGCTTACTTGCAATGTTTTGCTTTTTGCAGGAGGCTTATTCGACTTCAATTCTGCCTCTCGAGATTTTATCAGATAAGCCTAAGGAGAGTCCACTTAATCTGGTAAGTTTTTTAGTATCAAACAATATAATAAAGAGATTATTTCATGCACCCCCCTGAAACTTTGTATAATATCATATTTTATCCAACAAAAAATTATAATATCAAATATACCCTTTTTAATATTTTGACTTTTATAGCCTTCATTTAAAACTTGCTTTAGGATATGAGACGAGGGACAAGGGTATTATGGTTAAATTATAAATTGTGTTTCCATTAAGATTGTCCCATTTATTAAACCAGTTTTGAAAAAACGACTTGATAAAAGCGTATTTGAATGGTTTAATCTTTAACTGATTACACACTGCTTTGTTTTTTTGCATGAATTTGTGCTTGATGGCTGCTAATTTGCTATCGTTTCAGGCAAAGGTATGATATATTCCTGTTCTTAATGCATTTTGTATATGATATCTATTGGTGATGCGATTATAACAATTATTTTCTGTTTTATGTGTTGTTCATTTGAATCATATTACGTTTTCTGAATTTGCAGAGGTTGTTGGCTAATTATGGGTCGTTAGTGTCGGTAATCTCCATCGTTGTTCTATTTGTGTACCTGGTGGCAACTCCATCCAAGTCCAGTGCTGCAAAGGGAAGCAAGAAGAAACGTTGATAAGGTTAGTGCCTGTAATGTAATATGTAGAGCCGAGGCACATTGGCCCAACCCGCTTTTGTGTTTTGACTGAGTTGACAATGGCAGAAAAACATTGATGTTAGGTTTCGGCTTAGACGTGTTGCACGGATAGTTTTTTGTTAAATGGATCTTTGTCTTAAAATACATAGCTTTGCGCCAACAGTTTATTTATTTTGGAAAAAGATTGCTTGTCATATCCAAGTCAACCAAGGATATATATATATATATATATTAGCACATTAACGTAAGCATTAAGCTGCAAATTTTATACTTAAAAAACATCTATGATCTATAGATCAATATCTAAAAGTCTTGATGGTTTAATTCAAAACGCAAAGATCATACACACTGTTCCCCAGTGTTTCAGATCATCCTATGAGGTTCTCAGACCTTCTCCCCATGGTGTACATGCTTACGTCTATGCCCTCGAGAGCTTTGCGCGCCATAAGTTAAAGTTATCTGTAAAGGATCATGGCATAACCTTTTCTCTTGGGCGAGCGCTATGTTAGCAGTAGGGCATTCGGAATCGAAGTCACCTCTCCCATCGTGCTCTTGCATCAACATAAAAATCAAAATTATAAATCTTTCTTGAGTAATGCATCTCTTATTAAAGTTTAATATTTAAATCAATTCCCTTGACGGTTCTCTATGCCTTGTTTAAATTGTGATACTAAGAAGCAACTGTAAAAACATCAATACTTGACAATTCTCAAAGATTGGGAATTTACCTTGAAGCATTCTAGACTTAGAACCTCATCGCATTGACTAAATGCTTTGTAGTATCCATTGATACCCTCGAGTCCTCTTGGCTACACAACTAGATCCGCTTATTACAACTCAAGGGTTATAAAGGGATACTAACGTCGTATTAAATATTACCAACATTATAAATTTCATGTTTGTAAAACTCAGTTTTTGTGTTGGAAACACTAGATGCCTAGAGTTCAAAACAGTCTGGATCACTATA
Source organism: Flaveria robusta (assembly GCA_025506415.1). Classification (NCBI taxonomy): domain Eukaryota; kingdom Viridiplantae; phylum Streptophyta; class Magnoliopsida; order Asterales; family Asteraceae; genus Flaveria; species Flaveria robusta. The sequence continues at coordinate 14,872,879 of CM046469.1, read as the reverse complement.
ATCTCCACAGGTGTGTAGCTGTTCTCAAAAAGCTTGCACGAGTATATTGGTTTATGTTTTAAACTCCTTTAACTCTTTAAGGTATCACCTAATTACACTGGTTAGCTGGGTATTTGCTGGTCTCATGAACGGTTATAATTTTTCATTGTTACTTAAAAATATCATAAACCAAGTGACTTTGAATTGTTTGAGTTGTGGCATGTTAATGTGACCTCATGTGTGTAGAGACGACAAACAAACCCAAAACCAGACGACATTGAGTAAATAGTTATCGGATTGGTGTAAGACATGGTTTTACAATCATAGACGGAACTTGATTTTACAATTAAATATATGAATCAAATTATCAAACTCGTCCCATTGTTATCCCTAAATGTAAAAGTCTGCATATCCCTAAATCTAGAAATCTGCAATATATTGTCTTGAAATCAATGTAAAACCTTTAGGGTTTCAACTTAAACTCACTTTACTATGTGTTTATGGAACAAAATACAAGAGCATAGGAAATAATGTGTTTATGTAACAAGATACAATAGCATATGATGTGGTGAAAGATCTCATGGAGTAAGTGGGACAGATTTTCTACAAGCGGAGACACCATTGACAAGATTATTCAATGCTTTATCATGATTCACAAAACCCAAAAACCAGAAATCATAACCATCTATCGTCGAGAGCTGGATGTACTTGTCGATTTGCTTCTTACCCGACACCATGACTGGATTCACTGCGGCTATCCTTTCCAACGGGATCATAACCTGCATATCAAACATGTAAATTTCAAATAGATTTTATGCAACCACCACCAAAAAGTAGTAAATCCCATAAAGGTATTGGTCGACTATGTAGGCTAACCTTATCTCTATTCTAGATGATCAGAGGCTTCAAAACAGACTGTAGGATTTAAATCAAATCTAATGGTATGAAAAGAAATTACCTTGTAATAGATCCACGCCTCCATGCCGTTGGGTTGGATAGAATACAAGGGGCGATCGCTACAGAAGGCGGCATGAATATTGGAAAGATATAGGGTTCCAGCAACCGGTCCAGTAGACGTCGACAAGTAGCATGCGAAAGTCTTGTTAAGCTTCTCGTTTGGGTACGTCGTGAAGCTGTTCTTGTACAGCGATTCAAATCCACGCTCGTTTAACGCTTTTGCCATCAAACTCATCTTCCCCCATGCCGTTCCAGTCACAGATTGGCCTGTTTTCACTGATTCAATACTGATGTCAGTAGGAGCGTTTATCGGTTCGGATATCAGTTTATTCAGTATCAATATTCTTTTCGGTCTATCTAAAAGCCAAACCAATCCGAAGTAGAAACTATGTCTAACCGAACCGAATTTAACAGATTGGTTCGGACATCATCTTAAAAATAAAAGATTTACCAATTCCTATCCTGCATAGGTTTGGTGCCTTGGTGGTGTCAGTAGTAGTTAATAAGGGTAGATAACGACTTACGATTGGTCCAGATGTTGGTGGCGGTGGCCTCCGCCTTGTTGGTCCATGAACCAAGCTTGTTACGGGCGTCGTCTATGTTATTTCGCGGGGGCGGAGGGGCGTTGTAATGAACATAGGGGTTGGGTGGTGCATGATGGGAAGAAGGTGGTGCTGGTGTACCCATGACGTGAGTCCCCCAATACTTGCTGGTGGGATCGGATGAAGGTGGAGGATATGGTGGTGGGAGTTGCTGTGTGTTCATAACGATGAAGATGATCACAAGAAAGCCTCGATGACAGATTTTGATCTGATGATTGATCGATGAACTCCAAATTTCAATTTTGAATCGTAGGAACCAGCTGCTATTTAATTTTGCATCTCTCAATTTGGCATCGGCATCAGCATCAGAACAAAGAACAAAGTGTTACAATCACTCAAGTTTTGCCACTAGAAACCAATCAATTTATTCTTGGAAAACTCGGTTTACAACACATGCTTTGCGTAGATTCGACACACACTTAGGTGATTTGGTTTATTTTTTTTTTATCTATATTTCGACGCGATAGTCTCTACACTTATTTCTGGCTCGTCATAAGCTCCGAGTGTCTAACATAGGGTGCAACACCAATGGTGGGACGGTGTTCCCTAGCGGCAACACCAATGCAGCTACCCGTACCGCTACAACACCCACCTCACTTATAGGTAGTGTCTGAAAGTTATTAGTTATTTGTGTCATTACACATTCATGTATTAAGTGAACATTGTTTGCTTAGGTTTAATTATAGGCTAATACAAACCTAAAATTGAGGTTTAGATTTTAAAGTTTCATAGCTGATTTGTTTCAGTAACAAACAACTTGCTTAATTTAAATACTTAAAAAAAGAATTCAGCTTTTTTGTTAGCTATCGATTGACCAATTACTTTATGATCTGAATGAATACAAGCTAACTTTTGTTAGTGAATTCGAATATATAGTTAGGTCAAATAGAATATTATTAAACTTTTAATATATAAAGGAGAATAGATGACAGCTAATATGCTATTCATGAAAAGTATAACGAAATTTTTTAACGTACAACAAATATTTATAAAAATAAAAAAATATGAAGCTTGATTTTAGTTGTTCACATACATCTAACTCTTTTAATATTATTTTGGTTAATTTTATTGTTCACATAACACTTTGTTCTCAAATACATTTAAGAAAAATAAAAGAAGTGAAGTGGAAAGAAAGAAAAAAATAAGTTATGTTTCAAATTTTTTTTAGTGTAAGGCAAGTAAAAAATTTGTATTCTCGAGTTTACTTAAGAAAAAAAATAAAAAAAAATTTAAGACTAAAATCAATCCTTTCAATTTGAAAGAAAATAAAGAGAAAAGAAAGAAAAAGAAATAAGAGAAAGAAAAAAAAGAAAAAAAAATATTTCTTTTTTTTTTTCTCTCGTTAAGTTAGCTCGGGAACACAACGTTTGGGTGGATTTTATGAAGTTTGCAATTCTTACTCCGGCTCCCCCAAGCTTTGGTGCTAATATCAGAAATTAAAATAGTTTATTTATAACATATTTATGTTTAATTACACATAAGTTGTAAATAAAACCCGAAAATTTTGAGGTAGAAAAGCTGCAGAAAACATGAGCTTTAATGAACACAAAACCTAATTAAATAATTACCAATCACAATTAAAAGAACTAATAAGAAAAGAATCTAAAATGAAAATAAAAGAAATCAAATTTAAAAACTATTAAAAGATTTTTAAAGAACAATAGAAAACGAAGGGTTTGTTTTGTAAACAATAAAAGTTTGGTGACTCGACTTTTAAACCATAAAAATCCAGTGTAGCTTTCAAGGTGTTAACAAGACCTTTAACCACGATTTTAAATCAATAATCAAAAACATTTTTAAAATTTACATTAAACATGTTTAGGTGAATATAAACACATGCATCTCACCAATTTTGCCTAACTAAATAATTCGGATGAAATAAAATGTTGAATCTGATGAGAAGTAGGTGCGGGAAATGAATCTGAACATGTAATCAAGGTAAATCAATGGTTAAGACAAAACTAGTAACAATTTTGTAATTAACTACATGAAAGAACAAAAAACAAAAGAATCACAATTATTGTCTTTTTGTCTAGCTTTATTATTATATATATATTCTATATTCTATAATATGAAAAAAGAAATGTGAGAAATAGTTGGGTTTCAAAAATTTTGGTTTTGCAACACATGTTTTCTACCTTTTGCATTTGCCCCCCCCTCTCCATATGTGTTTAAGCAGGAAAGAATTGTGCTCGTCTGATCTACACTGCCTTCTTTTGTAGTGAGAGAAACTTTCTCTGTTTTCTCCGGTTCTCCGTTCACCGCTGTCGCGTTGCCTGCACTGCTGCTATCGCCTGCATCGCCGCTGTTCGTAATGTCGTTGCCTGCACCGCCGCAGCCATGGGAGGAACCGGTCGTCCTGATCCATCCGATTTGGCCGCCGTCGGTGGTCTTTAATGACCGCCTTTGGTAGCGTCTATCGGAACGGCTTTCTGGAGGTTCCCGGTGGTGGCCAGCAACGGTCTCCCCGTTGTTGTTTGTGGTGGCGAAGGCCACAGTGGCGATCATGATTCTATCGGTAGTCGTTGTCGTTCCGACACCCCTTTGTATGGATAGTAGCCACCGGACTCTTGGTCGCGCTGGTTTGTTTCTTTTCGGTGACTCCAACAACATCGCTGCCAATGCATGGCAGTGGTTAGGGGTTATTTGCCCAGATCTAAGGGTTGTCGCTTGGTATTCCCCTTTTCGGGCCCTCGGGTGGCGGTGGTGTGTTGGTGGTCGTGTTATGGTGGTCGTACTTTAAGGATGGTGGTCATGGTTTAGGGCTGGCGGTGATTCTCTGCCGCTGCCTCAGGCGGTTGTCACCGCATGCTTTCATCACCGGTCGGTTTTTTTTGTCAACCCTAGGTGGCAATTGCATTGTTGCAGCCGGTGATGTGGTGGTCGTTGTTATTCGGACACCGCTTTGATAGGTAGTACCCACCAAACCCTCCATCGCGATGACCTGTTTCTTGTCGGTGACTCCGACAAATTCGAAAGAAAGATGGGTTTTTTGGGGATTTTAGTTTAGTTCTTTTATGTGTTCCAAATTTCAGATGTTGGATCACCATTAATTTGAGTGTCTTGGGTGTGCGATTGTGAATTTGTGTAGTTAGGGGTATTTTTTTGGGCTCTGATGTTGTTTTGATGCATACGGCACTGATCTGTTATGTTTCATATCGTTGGTTCTCTGTTTATTGTATTAGGCTGATGATGACGAGTATTGGATCGTCTGAGGCATCACCGTGATCTCTATCTTTCTGTGTTCAAGATTCGTTGGTTGGGCTTTATTGTATGGCTGTGATGACATTAAACACAATACATAAACGCTTAATCTGGTGCAACCTTGGCATGACAGATCTTAAGGACAGTGGGTTGTTACCCGCAACCTCTGCAGCCATATGACCTCATTCTGTTTATGTTTCTGATCCAAATAATATACAATATAAGCTCCTCCTGTACATTTGTTTTTTACATAGGGTATAATATAAAAGCCTGAGGCTATTATGATAACGCTCTAAATCATGAGATGTTATAACCATTGGATTACTTGCGTTTATCTGAGCATTGTTTATACCGTTTACCAAGCGCGCAACGTGCGCTGGGATAAAACACTAGTATATATGAATGGACAACATTCATGAATAGTAAAGTTTTGGTTTTCTCAAATTAACCCCAAAACTTCAAAGTCAACTTTTGGTTTTTTCAAATTAACCCTAGAACTTCAAGTGTTTATGTTTGGGTTAGTAAATTTTTGGTTTTTTTAATTTAATCCCAAAGCTTTAAGTGTTTTCGTTTGGGTTAAGAATTTTCCTTTCAACTTTTGTTTTTATTTTTTTTATCGTTGCGTATACATTTGTATTCGGGTTTTTTTATACTTACTTTTAAAACAAAGTTTAGGGCGGAGTGGTAGTCGTTTTTACGATTAAGTTCGGTTTTTATAACGAATACACTTTTGGGTTTTACGACCGAGTGACGTTCGATTTTACGATTGGGTACACATTAGGGTTTTACGGCGTAGGGAACGTTGTCGCGAAGTGCCTTTTATTTGTGTTTTGATACTCAGGATCATGTCCCCGTCGACGGCTCGGGTTTGAGGTTGTACGCACCCCAGATTTTTGTGCTTTTTTGTTTTGGTTTTTTCCCGTTGTTTTGGGTTTTGTAAGTGTGTAGACATTATTGTGATTTGAGTTTGTAATCAGATTTCTTGGTGTTTTAGAGTTTACGGAAATGACTGTCATTGTTACGTGTTTTGGTGTCCGCTTTATGATATTTGAGATCGTAACGGAATTCCCGTCGCAACGTGACAATAAATATCTAGTTTTTTTAAAGGAAATTATTTTATATATTATGTTATTTTTTAAAAAAGATTTATACCACAAAATCAAACATTTGATTTTTTTCAGTTTGAATATAGTATTGACATACTTTTAAAAATGATTCTTTTCAAAATTGTTATAGACATGTATAATTATGTGTTATTAATACATCATTATGTACTTATAGACAAAATGTGTTTCATTATTACACGTATATTGTGTAATTATAAACACGTGATATGTAATTGTAACATGATTTTAAACGTTTTATTTCGTTTTTCCACTTCGTTGGTATGAACGTTTTAGGCGTAGTAAAACAGCTTAATTATTTAGCATAATAAACCAGCTAAATTATTTAGTACAATTCTAAACTTTTACTAGGTGAAAAAGTAATTGTTACCTAATACAATCAGCCTTTGTTTCACTTCCTACGAACAGTTAAATTTAATATTATTTGATTGTTGTGCAAATTTTTATAACTCGTTTGATAAGTTTTTTTGGAATGGCTAAAATACTCATAAATATTTGCATTTGTTAAGTATAAAACATAAAACATTCAACTACTTAAAAAAAAACTCAAAGTTAAAACTAAGTTAAAGAATTCTTTTATCTAGGATATTAATTACTATTTACTAATTTTTAAAGCTTAAACTAAACCAAGAGTTAATGTTAAAAACAATGTTTTCAGAACCGGATCGGACGTCGAACCGGACGCCTTACTGGTTTGGTGGTCGGACCGGTCGGACCGGTCGGACCGGATTTAAGAACCGGATGACGTCATAATTATATATATAGTATATTATATATAGTATATTATATATATAGTTATATATATAATTAAATATAAGTAATTTATACATGTATTTTATAGTTATATATAAAACTTAACTATATTTTTATATCCAACACACTAATATATGGTTCAACACCCCGTTTTTACCCATTAAAATCAAAAAAATAAAAAAAAATACAAAATCCGGTCCGAACCGGTTCAACTTGCTGAAAACGATTTGGGGGGGATCGGACCGGTGGACTAGCCGAATCCCGGTCGAACCGGTCGGACCGGCCGGTCCGATCCGGTCGTGAAAACAATGGTTAAAAACAAAGTCACATTACCATCCAAATCTTACAAATACTTTATTCACGCAATAAAACAATATTCAAACTTAACAGATTCATAACTACAAAAAGTGAAATAATTTAAAAGAAAAAAAAAAACATTTTATCAAAACAAGTCAAAAAGTCAACGAAAGGAAAATAATATCCGACGTGGAATCGTCGTTTTCAAATTCCAAACCACCGTCACCGTCATCATCTTCCTCAATTTCAAATTCAATTTCTTCTTCATTTCCACTGGTATTCAAGCCAGAGATTCGCGGGTGAGTAATTACTGATGAAGGAGTGGGAGATTAAGAGAGTGATTGGTAGAAGTGATTGATGATCCTCAATAACCCCAATTTCTTTCCCAATAATCTTTTCAGAAGAATTCCAACACCTGTACATGCTCCTCACCCCCCACCTCAACCCCATTACCATCATCTCAATCTCCCCCTTCCATTCGTCATCTCCCCCATTGGCCATTTCATCACACTCTCCTATGCATTGCTTTCATCTGGAACCACCATGAATGCAGCATGTACAAATGTCACTCCCTCCATTCACCAAATCTTTCCTAAATATAGCAAAAGCCTTTTCCCCCCAATTGCCGATAAACAAGCCCTAACCCTAATTACCGAAACTGAAGCTTCATGGAGAGAAACGAGGCCTGTGGCTTGACGGCATTTGGTGGATTCGAAATGGGAATCGGAATGGATAGCGCTTTCAATTCCAATGCCAATGCCAATGCCAATGCCAATAAATCTTCTGCTGCCGTTGATAGGGATCTCGTCGCCGCCGCTCGATTTGATTTCTTGAAGAAGAAACGGATGCCCAGATTCCGGCGAGGTGCCTCCGCCGCGATCCGCTCGTTTCGTCCATTCACCTCCTTCAATGCCCCTCTACCTGCGAGTGTATCTTCTTCCTCTTATTATCGTCTTTTTCTATGTGGATCTGATAATGTTGATGGGTGGTTGTGTGATCTGTGTGTTTGATTTTGTGGGTTTGTGTTTGTTGGATCGTATCATTATCATGGGGTCCGTTTTCCCCCTTGCTAATTGGGGGTCAGTTTATGTCTTTCTGTTTGTTGGATCGCATAATTTGTCATCCACTGTTGCAAATGACTGAAATTTCTTCGTGAATCCACCATAACCAGAGGTTATTAGGTGTAAAAGAGAGTTGTTTGATCAAAAAGAAGGAGCTGATTGAATCAATCTTTTTACATTTACTAATTTTGGGATCCTTGATCGGGCAATAGGAACCCGATTAGTAATGGGATCTGACATCTTTGTTGTCCCTCGCCCTTGGTTTCGTGTGGCTAAAAACCTTAAATTTATTACAAATGGTGTGTTTGTAAATATAATCCATAAGTGATGTTGGTTTTGATGAGTGAAAGTGGGACTTTATGCAAGCTATACCATAAAAGCATGTATCTTCCAATGTGCAACTGGAACAAGATCTCAGTCTGTAAAATTAGAATGTTTTGTTATTTATAGGAAAAAAGTTAATTTTTTGATTATTGTATTCAGTTCATGAAGCAAATTGTGTTTACATATTCTGCTAGTGGGTGTGGTGTATCCTTTTCTTATTGCTTTGGTACAGTTCAACAGGATTAAAAAGTCCAGTTGCTCAATCAGATATAGGGCAGGGCTTAATTTGTTCGGTTGGTACGCCTGTACTTGGTTAAGTTGGAAAATAGACTGTATTGACACTATGTTAAACATCATATAAAATGAACTTAACACATGCTGGTTGTTTGTTTTAGGTCATTCTTTTGTGTGTTTTACTTTTACTGCGGTCAGTATGATCTTATTTTTAGGATATCTGTTAATGACTGTTCTTATTTTAAACGATTATAGTTCTATGCACATAGTGCATCTGATATTTCTTTCTTTTAATTAGATTGTTGATCAGGGAAGATTGACATTTCTCTTCAGCAAGAAGCTGCAGAAAAGTGATGTAGGTGTGCTAAAGAGAATTGTACTGCCAAAGGTTAGTTTTTGTGTAATTTATATACCTTGGATAGACGCCTAATTGACGCACATGTTGTAGGTATTTAACAGAAAAGATGTATGATTTGCAACCAAATCTTCTTTTGCAGAACTGTTGACATGGATGAGTATGTTGTATTATCAGTGTTTATGTTTGTTGTTGTGTGCTTTGTTTCAGAAACCAGCAGAAACACATCTACCTGCTCTGATTGCGAAGGAAGGTATCGTTTTGGAGATGGATGACATGGATGGCATGAATGTGTGGTGTTTCAAGTTTAGGTTAGTTTAACCATCTTAAAAAAACGAAAAAACAAAACAGAAACAAAAAAATAAAAAAAAATGCAATGACGCCAGAAAATGAATACGCTTCATGTTTAGACATATTAAATTACAGTCCATCAGAAATTTTCTATCTTTTCATCCAAGCAATTGCACTTTGCTTCTCGTCCTTCGACAGGTTCTGGCCAAATAATAACAGTCGCATGTATGTTCTCGAGGGCACTGGTATGCTCTTTACCTTTGTTTTAAATTTTCAACTACAAAAGTTTTTTGTGGTGATTGCTAAAATTTAAATCATATGCACATTCTTGATATTTTTAAGGGGATTTTGCCGAGGAGCATGAGCTGCAACTTGGTGACTATATAATGTTGTATCGTGATACAGTGAATCTCAACTATGTAAGCATGCTAGGGTTTTCACCTTATTCATAAGTCCATTTGAGCAAGTTTTATTAATAATTATATTGTGTTTCGAATCAGGTGATACAAGCTGTAAAAGCATATGAAGTTGAGGAATACGCAAAGAAAGAAGTGAAATCAAACCTTGGTACTCAGGGGAAATCTGTCAAAGCACCACCAAATACTGGTAGTTTCGTGAACCAAAACTGCTCATGGGGCGGTCTTGAGGTTGAGCTATTGAACCCAATTAACTACCCAATGAACGCTTCGACTGTCGAGGAGCAGATGGATATGACCTTCATATATGATACCAGCTACTCCAACGACACTATGTCTCCACTTGATTTCTTGGGTGGATTCATGACAAGCTACCCGGCTCAGCCAAACTTTGCGATTGAGAATTTGTCGATTGATGATCTGTACAAGATCTAGGTGGTAGGTTTGATGTTGTGAGTAATAGTATGTGCATGTAGACGTATGAAATAAGCAGGTGCGTATGCAAAAAACTCGGTATATGTTGCTTTTGTGTCTGTAATGCTTTCTTTTGGATATCCATCCTACAAGAACTCCTTGAATTATGGTCTAACAGTTTCTGTACAAGTATTATGACCATTGTATGCATGTTTCTTGGAAAGTTAATCAAGTGATCTCATCAGTACTTCTATCTTTTCATCATGTTTAGCAGTACTAATGCTAAAATGGCCGATTTCTTTCATCATATGTTTTAACTTGTTAAAAATGCTACAACATGTTACCACTTTTTATAAAAGCTTTCTTTTTATATAATTTCTTTAATTGCTGATGAAATGTTGGTTGCTGAAAGTTTACAAATTATACAATAAGAAATTGATTCAAGGGTAAAAGAGACTAAGTGGTATCGTCACGTAAACAAGAGATGTATAATGGTTTGAGTGGATATTAACTACTTCACGTTATGTTCACACTTTGGTCTACATCGAGAGTTATGTTTTACTGACTTCTATACAGGTCATCTCTTTGAGATGATCAAAACCACCAAAGTTTATTGTTATTTTCTCTCTGATAGGAATCATCCAAAACTTATCCATGAAGGTGTTGAATTTAACAAACTTTGGTGGTTTTGATCATCGCAAAGAGACGACCTGTATAGAAGTTCTCACTATCCATGAAGGTGTTGAATTCTTTTATTCTTTAACAAGCCTTTGAAAGATGTATTAGGTAAGTTTGAATGTGTTTCGATCAAAACAAGAAAAAGAGATGTTGCAACATTCTCCAAGTGTTTGCTATGTTCCGAAATTAACCAACACATCCATACATGTTTGATTTAACCCAATATGTCTTTGTAAAGATAATTCTTTCAAGATATTTCATCACAAAAACTCAATTTTATAAAATGTGAATTATTTTATAAACTTAAAGAGATTTATAAAGAAATTTTATGAATTTGTTCTTTAGTGACCATTTGTCACTTTTATACTTCATAATGTTCATGGGTGAGAGTGCTTGAAGTTAACTTATAAAAGACGTGATTTAACTATTGATCCATGATCAAACCGTCCAATCCGTCCATCGATCATGAATCACATGTAGCTTCATTCTTTGAATTTTGTTCAGCTCTTTGACGAGGAAGATCCACTGTCAAAACATGCATGGACTGCGTGTCCTATGTTCTTGGAATTACAACTTTGTGTTGTGATTGAGGTGCATTTCTATGGTGACAATCGTGAATCTTCTGTCTAGAATTCTATATTAGTATGCTTGCTTTTAATCCGTTATGTGTGCTTATTGACAATTTAAGGATGTGAAGTGTACATGTATGCATGTTAATATTTTTGTCATTATCAGTACATTGAAATGCATCTCATAACATGTGAGAATAATACACAAATAATAAAATATTTCAAAGTTTTCAAAAACCACTCTCATACTAGAAATATCAATATTTGGGGTTGTATTAACATATTGGTGCTTTTCCACTAGCACTTAGACCTCTTCATATAACCCTCATAATTCCTCCTTAGAACTCATAGGTTTAAGTTTCTTATGTAATTCTTTTAACCACTTGCTCTAAATCAACTTATAATAATTTTTTTAATACAATAAAATCAACTTTTCACGACAAATCCTTCCATTAGGATATAAAACAATGATTCATCATCAGAGATTATTCTTTTAAAAAGAAAGAAATTTAGCTATATCAATTTCATCGACTATAGAGTTAATTACTATTTCTGTTCCTAGGAAAATTTCGGTTTCGTTCCCTACATGGTTTTCGGGTTATCGTCAAGGTACCAAGGGCTACAAAGTTTTCGACATAGAACATGAAAAAAATGGTGACTTCACGAGACGTTAAATTTGCAAAGAACGAGTTTCCCTTGCAAAATCAAAGCATAGGATAGGTTACTCCGAAAACCTCAAGTTCTCTAAGAACGGGGAGGAATGGTTATCCAACAACAAAAGTGAACTTAGTCCCCTCTCAACCTACCTACGACAAGCTCAATGAGTCATTGAGTCATGAGGCAGGTGATCAACCAAGAGATAAACGAATTAAAGTTCAACCAAAAGAGTTATGATTATGAAGTCAAGCTATCAGCGTTCATAGACCATGCTTATCTCACTCCAGATCGGTCTTCCTCCATGGTACACCCTCACCAATTACATTGCGTATGAGTCTATGACAAATTCTCGAACTCACAACTTTTTTAACGACCATTAGTTCTAACGATGAGTCAAAAAATTTCCATGAAGCAATGTCAAACAAGAACTAGAAAGAGGCCATGAAGAGCGGGATACAAGCTCTTGAAGAAAATGAAACATGAAGTCTCAAAGACCTCCTAAAAGGGAAGCATGCCATTGATTAAAGATGGTTTACAAAATAAAGTATAAGCCGAACAAGGATATTGAAAGATATAAAACTCGGCTCATTGCAAAAGACTAATCAAATGGAAGGTGGCGATTTTCATGATACATTTGGGCCAGTCGCTAAGCTCAATAATATGAGAACACTCCTCGTGATGGCTGTTAAAAGAAACTGGATAATTTACTAACTACAAGTGAATAACACGAATCTTCATGGAGACCTGAAGGAATAAGTTTACATGAAAATCTCATAAGGATTCTCTAAGAAAGAAGAAACCCGAGTTTATTACCTTAGAAAGTCACTTTACGGGTGAAACAAATCTCCAGAAAATGGTACCAAAAATTTACCGCTGCATTACTCGATATTAGATATACTCAATCGGGGGCTCACTATTCAATGTTTAGATTCAATTCTAACAATTTGTTTGTGGCAGCTTTAACCTATGTCGATGATGTTATCATCACTTGTGATCACATCGACAAAATCGAGCAAACAAAGGAGCATCTAAAGTTCAGCATCAAACACCTTTGCAAACTTGAAGTACTTATTGGGTATTGAGGTCACAAGAACACATGAAGGGCTACTTTTAAGTCAACAAAAATACTCTAGATATTCTTGAAGATAATGATTTCACTGGATATCGACCAAGTCCTTTCCTTAAGGAACAAAATCTAAAGTTAGATAAGCGTCAAAATAGCCAAAAATTTTATGCGAACCAGTACCGACATTTAGTTCGGAGACTGTTATATCTTTAATCAACTAGACCAAATCTTGTTTATTCAGTAAATATCCTTAGTCAATTTGTTTCTAACCCGAGACATGAACACATGAAAGCTGCAGTCGCAATTTAAAAGCATTTTCTGGGCAGAGAGATTTGTTCCCAAACGAAGGTGATAAGGAATTGGTGGCTTATTGTGACGCTGTTTGGTTGGGATGCACCTGTATTAGGCTTTTTAGAATAGGTTATCTTCTTTCTCAGGGAGCTTCTGTGTTGCGGAAAAAGAATACACAGTATGCAATATCATGCTCTTCCACTGAAGTAGAATATCATGTCATTGTAGGTACAGAAAGCGAGGTTTATGGGTTCGTTGGTTGTTGAAAGAATTACTTGTCACACACACACACGGGTGGCACGCCCATGTTTCATGGCAACTTAGTAGCTCCCCACATAGCTAATAACCGAATCGTCCACGAACATACCAAAAATGTTGAGATGAATTGTTACTTCATTCAAGAAATATTAGAGTCTAAAGAAATTTTGCCTTTACACATTGGCATCAATAGCAGGTTTTTTTACCAAACCATTAGACGCACAACAATTACGTTTTCTACACTTCACAATTTGGTGTTTATGACTTGCTCCAACTTAGGAGGACAAGGAATAGTGAGACAGGAAAAACTTAAATAACAATTGTAAAGACCATATTAAATAACACAACCATGATGAAAATGAAAATCAGCATCAATTTGCCTTTACAAACTGTCTTTAGAGGGTTTTAAAGGTCTTGGCCAGGTGCAATCATGTCCCATAGGCCCATTATTTCTTTTAAGGCGGAAATAGCATAATCCTATTTTCATGATACGCATTTCGTACCGTATCCTACGCAAAACTTTCCACAAGAATGAGACCAGTACAATCTTTTCTAATACAAAAATATAATAAAGCCCGTTACCTATTTTAGATGTCCAAAAAATAATTAAGAAAGCACTGCTTCAGTCCACACCCGCAAAACAAACGTCACAGGTTCTAGGATTTTGCGGCCTCAATGGCTGCAGGAGGTGCAGCACCACCAGTGGTTGGCCTGTACATGATAGTTAAGTCAGTTAAACTCTGGTTTCAGTGAGTACAAAGAGAGAAAGATGGCAGGTGTGTGTTAAAATGTGAGGACAACTTACAGCCCAACAAACACTTTGAAAGCATCATAAATTCCCCATTGAGCTCCGGTGAGTGTTCCAATCATCACAATTCGCAGGGGCAGCCCTCGGGTGAAAAGACCCCAAAGTCCAAGTTTCTTCACAGCCTATAAAATTAAAACAATTTATTTATTTATTTTTCTATTTTTGATGAATGAATTATATTTGTTTTGAACAAGATTAACCAAAAGTACTCACATCTCCAACACTTGCTCCCTTTGCATTATTAAGAAAAGAGACAAGATTATCAGCAGGATGAGAGACAATAGCACAGAGAACACCAGCCACATATCCACCAGCAAAACTAACACCAAGCTGAAAGGGTTTGCTGCACTCGTTTTTGGGTGTAGGGATGGCGTATTTGTAAAACATCTCCACAATAGTCTCAAACGAAGCAAACTTCATCATTGTATCTGCAAATCAACCATTTAAAAGATCTAAGACGAATCAAAACACACCTGAATACATGGTGTTTACAATCCCATGAAGAGGTGGCACGTTCAATCAATTTACTTATGGACAAATTGATTTGAGTGTATCTCATAGTCACAGGATTCGCTCCCCCCTCTAACGAATCGTGAATCAGATCACCCGTACCGGATTCGGGTTCATTCGCGTACCAATCGCCCTAAGATTCGCGAACCATTTCCCTAAGATAGGTGCATTTCGATTTCAACGGAAAACGAACCAGTCTACTCCAATTCGCGAACCAGATCACGGAGATTTGTGAATCCAATCAATTAGAAACGCGATTGGGAATCAAAAAGGCATGCTTAGACTTTCAATTTTATTAATTAATGGTTGCTTGCTTTGATTGCTGACTCTTCGTTACTAATTTTTTCCCGCTATTTGATAATAGCTCCAATATCATTGCATCTAATACAAAAATTGGCACCTAATTATCTTTAAAAATATAACATAGATTGTTTTTTATAGGACACGGTGTACCGCACTATATGGTACACCGTACCGCGTACTGAGTTGGCGTTTCGAATGAACCAACCCCCGTGTACCTAATTTTATAAATTGACGAACCACGTACCAGATCCTTGTGACTATGGTACTAATGGGTCATATAAAAAATTTAGCTAAAAATAGATTATTAAAGTAAAAATATTAATCATACTTAACACTAGCTTTTTCTAAATAAAAAATTTTGACGGGCAAAAAAACTTTAGCTATTTTGATCTGTTACCCAACTCGCCCATTTTGGCACCTTTGTAGCAAAGAAGATAACCTAGAAACTAACAGCCCAAACTGATTTATACATATCTAAACTGTATGCATGCAGAGGGAGAATAAAATGTTCCAGCAAGATACTATCAGGAGAGAATGCATCTGAGATGCCTTTACTTACATGGTATTTGGCGTCCCCATAGCGGCACCAATCCCTTGTATAACCTACATAAATATGGAAAAATTCAATGATAGGACGTCCAGACACTAACTATTATGCAGCTACGAATAAAAATAAACTGAGAATTAAAAGGTATGTACCCAAGTGCGCCTTCAGATCTGACAAACTTGGGAAGTCCATCACTGAGACCCCTGGCAAAACCAGGTTGTGTTTGAACACGAACCTTCACAGCCTCCAAGGGACAAAGAGCCACATCAGCAATCAGCTCAGCAGATGCAGAACCAGCAAGATAGATCAAAGTCTTGTACTTGGTAGCATACTCTGGGCCAGCAATGTCAGAGTAATATTTCTTGAAGAACTCATAGAAGCCGAATTTGCAGGCACCCTGAGCACTGTAACCAAGCAGGGTAGGGACCCATCCCCTGAAGAAGCCCCTGAAACCCTGCTCCTTCAGCAATACCCCGAAACCAGACGTGATACTCTTATACTTAACAGGGTCAATCTGGTTAATCAAAAAGCTAAGAGTTAGCTGAAATTTCTATATGTAATGGTTTATAAAAACAAACATGCAAGTAAAGATTTAAACAAGACAATCCAATGCCATTTGCATTGCTAGAAATGTGAAAAACAGAAAATCAACCTGTTGAAATTGATTAGGGTCAACAGATTCATACTCATACCCAATTCACCTACAACAATACAAGGCGGAATATTATCTTTAACATACACGTCAGCAACAACTAAGATATTAGTAACATATACTTTACTGGCACCAACTGTAAATCTTTTCATGTACCTTTCTTTCAGATGCCATAAATCAGTTAGCCAAAATACGGTATTCCACTAAAGTAATAAACCGGTACTCCGATAGTGACCATTATTTCAATCCACAAATATACCAACTCAATATAGAAACAAAAATCTAAAACAGTCGAGTATTTATGCCAAAAAAATTGAAATATTATGAGTTCTACAATTATACCAGCTCTATTGCATGCCTGAGACAGTGAATTGGAAACTTAGCTGATTAGGTTTGTTAATACCTACAGTAAACTAAAGACAACCTTGGGAGTCAATCAGCTGATCATGTCCTTAATACCTACCTTAATTAAAGCCTATCAAGTGAGTCAAGAGACCGCACACAGAGAAAAAAATTAGCAGTTTTCGTGTGTGGGCTTCCCTTCATCAGCATAAAAGGATGAATCTCATGTATACTAAGATAACATACTGCAGATAGCCCATAAACACACAACCGTGATCTGCTTAATGGTGGCAAAATCTCTAAAACTTAATATATCACGAAGCATCAGGTCTAAAGTTAACGCCTGCCTGCCAAAAGACCTAACACCTGCCCAAGCTCCCAGCCAATGAAATAAGTGTTTTGCATGTACCCTAGGGACTAGTACTTAGGGTAAGCAACGTGTATTACTTATAGTTGACTGAGTCTGTAAGGTCCAAGTTCACAATTTCCAGAGTCACGTAAACCTATATAAGACATTGTCTGCTACGAGTCTTCTGCATATACAGATTGCAAAATTTCCACAATCAAGCAATTTGATCTACACGCATAAACATACGTAACCCCAGCTTTGGGAAATTTATTGGCCCATGGTTATGCAGCTAAACCATCTTAGAAGATTTTCAATCATCACCTAATGCACTACTTGCAAAACTTCAGAATCACTCAACTTACTGCATAGCGAATTCGAGATCTCAAGCCATCAAACATGACGCATCTTAGCCATCGCGCACCAGTGCCCAGTAAAACGTGCAAAATGAATCAAAATTACTCACCAGATCCAAAACAAGAAAAACATAGATCTAACTAGAGACGCATCTATAACAATATCACCAATTCAGACTCTTCAATATACTAAACCAAACATAATCCATTTCAACGCTACAGATCCATACAAACAATAACAAAATCGTCAAATTTCCACAGATAACACACCAAACAACACATAATCACATAAACGAAGATACGCAAGCGGAATTGCGACAAAAACGGATTAGCACATCAGAAATCAAACGCATATACCTGCATATTACATTTAACAAGATCAAGAGGAGTGACAGCCATATGCGTGAGACCACAGCTGAGGATACCACCAACAGTACAAGCAGCGTAGAATCGAGGCGAGTACATCTCGATCTTGCCAAACGGCTCGCTCGGAGCAGGAATCACGAAGCTTCCGTTGTCCTTGGGCGGTGAAGGAGAAGGAAAGGAGCTTGAGATCGCATGGTTGTTGACTTTGGCGATGAGTAGATTGGTGGTTGAAGACGACGAATAGAGGAAATTAGGGATGAGAGATTGCCGAGAGTTGTCAGAAAACGCCATGATGAAGTTACAGATGGAGTTACAGAGAGAGATCGGAGAATTTGAGGACGATTGAACTCCGATTTCCTCTGCAAATGAAGAGAGAAACGGGACGAGTGCGATCGAGATCTTTATATATTCCGAGATTTGTTTAGGGTGGACGGCCTGATTTTGCTATATTTGTGGGATGACCAATGCGATGAGCGGGTCCAGCCCTAAGCATCATCCAATAATAGACCGCCACGCGTCCAACTTTCCCCTAAATAATGATGAATAAAAACTTAAGTTATATGAACACCCACATCTTTATATCTCTTTCTATGTATATATATGTATGTATAAAAAGAGATAGAGAAAATGTGAGGTATGGGTGTACCTATAACATACCCCATGATGAATCTCTACTTTTTTTAAAAAAAACAAGCAGAAATAATATATGTACACCACTGTTGTACACGAGCCAAAGTAATCGTAGGTTCGACCTTGATTCGTTTATTTTAATGAGATCAAAATAAGAGCCCGGGCTCGATTTTTTTATAAACAAGTCGAGCCAACTCCAAGCCAAATTATTTATTTTTTAGTAAAATAGTTTTGTTATATTTGTACAAATTTATATGTATATAAACAACAAATAACATTTTTTATATTCGTTTATATTAATTTGGTTGAACAATTATACAATATTGTTATTTTAAAAACTGTAATAATCTTTTTAAACTTTTATAGTTAGTTTCTCCTTAGAAAATATTAACATAACCATGTGCATAATATATTTTAAATTAATATGTTATAATTTTGATTTATAATTTAAACAAGTTAACAAGCGAGCCACAAGCTGGGCAGACCTGTTCTTGGCTCGGGCTCGGCTTGTTATAAACGAGCCAATTTCGAGCGACCTATTTTTACTTAAGTCTCGAGCTATTTTTACATAAGTCGCGAGCTTTTTAAACAGCCCTAATACACACCATGAGTTTAAAGAGATATGAACCTAAGAACTAATATTTGTTTGTATTCCCTCACCTTGTTCTTCATGGATTTCATGCCCATACGTGCATAACCCTTCTCTTGTTCAACCAAACCCATGTTTAAATGATCCAGATGTTGTAATAGATCCTGGGCAACAGTATAAAGGACATTTTCCCTTCCCAGCTTCAATGTTTTGAGCTGCATTTGTCTTTGATTCTTGCTATTGTTAATAGATTTCCTTGGGATGGCTTTTTGCTTTCTAGTTACACCACTTTGAGATACAAGGTTTATAGTTTCTTTCACCATTATAACTTCTTTAAGGCTTTTTGATTGCTTGGTTCATATCATTAACTACTTTCACTTATCGTTTTTTTGCGGCGAGTCAATTGCGGTCAGGTTTTTCCCATGCAACGAAGTGGGAGTTTGAGCGTAATCGGTTCGGCTTGTCAAAAATCATAAAATCAAACACTGATGCCGGTTCCAATAACACCAAAAAATAACTTCACTCGCTCTAGCGTGTGAAACGTCAACAATAACGTCACTCATAAACGGTTGGGTTTGCCACGTACCTCAACAATAATGTCAGTCGCTTTAGCGTACGATACCAAAAATTTATTCGATTTTGAACACATGCATAAATAAAATCTAGTATATGGAAAATAGAAAATGGATGATGCAGGATTTTGCTTAGAGATTTTAGGTTATCCTCAACCTTAAGGATATTCTTCCATGACCCTATAATAGACTTACTGTATGGGAAAAGTTTCTCTACTAGATGCATGGATAGCTTAAACTATCTTAGCAACATAACGCATATACCAACGCCAAATAATTGTTCTTATTAAAGTTTATTGTGAGCCCAGAGGAAAGCATGAAACGTTGAAGGATTCTTGCTAAGTTTGACATGTTAAATACGAAGGCTTCGCCCCAGAAGATGATGTCATTGGCGTAAATGGGATGTGAAATCATCACATCCTCTTTTGGGAGGCGATTACCATGCAGAATGCCCATGTTAACAACATCAGATATGACAATATATATGGAAGAAACTCATGATTATAATGGATAGAATGGGAGATAATGTATCCCCTTGACTAAGGTAATATTGAATTCGAGGGTATTGGATCCATTGATTAGAACTATGTAGGGTTGGTTTATAACAAAGCACTTGGTTCTGCTAGGTTTGGCTCGTTTTCAAATTAATATTTAATAAAAAATCCAAATTATCATTATTTCAATTATTCAAGAGTTACAACTCTAACTAAACAATAAAATTTGTTTAATAAAATACAAATTTTAAACATATTTAAATTATAACAATAAACCAAATAAATTATGATGAAAACGATAATAACTTAGGAGAGGTAGGAAGTTTTTATGTTACAACTTACAACTTCACGACCTTAGCTATGACTTTGTAGATGGAAACAATGAGGCTAACGGGGCCGGTAGTCGTCAATTGGAAGAGGGTCAACCACCATTGGGATAAGGCCAATAAACGAAGAATTGCATCTGTTAGAATTCTCCCCATTTGTAATGAGCAACAACAAGAAGCGCGCTAGTATGTCTAGAAGTTGTCGGCGAGAGGATATAAAAGTAGATAAAGGTCGACACTCAATAAGACACGTATGCCATGCCAAAAACATGCAAAAATTCGTTGTGAAAAATGAAAAACATCGATGGATAAGTCAATTTTTGAATGACGAACCCTTACATCCACTAAACTACTCATAAATCTATATTATATGTTCATAATAAGAATTGAATCTTCGGCACTTGATATGGATATCATTTCAGTGTCTTAATTACCGTTAGGCTAAATTTCCTTTGTATCCAACCAATAATATCAAATTTATCTTTGAAAAATAATTATAGTGTTGGCTCACTAACAAATACAAAATATTTTTCCTATAATTAACTGTGATATTAAATGATTTTAAAATAATCATCTTATACGTCTTTACAAAGGTAAACAAGTTAAAACTTTTTTATGTAATGTTTAAACAATTTGATAGAAATACATACATATACTATATACAAGCAAAGGTGCCCGCATGATGCGTCATGACCTGGCGTAACAATCCGTTTGAAACTTCATTACACGCGTTACGACATTAACAATGGCGCGTTGTGAAGTGTCTGCGAACTTCGTCATGCGCATAGCCTTAGCGACACTAACGTGATTACATAAGGAAAATAAATGCATTAAGTTAGTGCGTTTTGATTTTGAAAATTGATATTTTTAAAAAAATGTTTTTTGGAAAAAAAAAATGGTATGTTAGAAAAGTAAAAGAAAAAAGAAAGTTATTTAAATTAAAAAAACACAAGAAAACTAATAAAAAAAAACTTGATTTTTGAAAAAAAAAAGAAAAGTAAAAAAGAAAAAGAAAGTAATTTAAAGGAAAAACTTTAAGGAAAAAAAAAAGCAAGAAAGAAAATTTAAAGTAAAAGAGGTTGGCAGTGGGGTTAGAACACAAGCTCCCGCCAAAAACTCCAGCACTCTAAAAGATCAAATGTCAGAAAACACATAAAAATCAAATAAAACTCTAAAACTAAAAAGTAAGAACTAATTACAACCACCAATCTCTTTATTAATGTTTGAGATCAAATTGTAAAGAAAAATTTATTAAAGAGTTATTTTAAAAATAATCACTTTTTTGACTTTTTGCAAGTTTTTTTATTTTTTTAAATGTTCATGACTTTTATATACAGCATTAATTTTTTATAAAAATTACACTATAAAAATGAGTGTTTTTTATCTTAAAATAAGTACAATATTATTATATTTTTATGTTTTAAGCTCATATCTCATCATTAGTGTAGTTCATTATGATTTTTTTGTTAGTTGTTGTGTTTAACTAAATACTATTATGTTTTCTAAAATGATAAATTTAAAAAATATATATATATTGGTGGAATAATATTATTGTATATCTCTATGTGCAAAACACAATAATAAACTAACAACTAATTAATATAATACATTAAAAACAATTATAAAATAACGCAATGTCTTATTATGTTTTTTGATATTATTGTGTTATCTTGAATATTATAAGTTTTGAAAAATACATTTGGTGAATAATATCATTATGTACTTTAATTGTAAAACGTAATGATAGATAACAACATGTTTGTATAATCTATAATAAAAACAATAAATAAAAATAACAAACCGTGTTATTTTTATCATTATAAGTTTTGAAAAATACACTGGTCAAAGTATATTATTATATATTTTTAATTATAAAACACAATGATAGATAACAAGTTTATTTTATTTATATAAACAATAACAAAAATAACATAAAATGATCTAAAATGTAAAACACATTGATGAATACATATAACAAATGATGTAAAATATATGACACACTGAACTGATATTTGACACAATAAACGTATAAGTTGACGTATTTGATACAATGACCAAAGTGTCCAGTATTTAAAAATAATAAAATGGCACATGTCAGGCCCTAAATTCTTCTTAGATTTTTTAGATTAAATTCTCTTTTTAGTATAGCCCCACCGAAAACATAATAAATAATGTGGAGCAATAGGAATTAGACACGTAACATGCCGGTGGAGAATTCCACTGGTACTTCTACATGAGATATATATAATTCATGTAGTAAAGTTGTCATTTTAAAATTAATTAGCTTTGTACCAACCGCATGTTGCGGCAGCATCATACGCAGGGTGATAAAGCATAGATTAAGAATTGACATTACTTAACCAGTCTCTTTTACAAAAACGTACTATACTTAACCAGCCTCTTTTACAATGGCGTATTATACTTAACCGGCCTCTTTTACAAAAAAAATTATGTTGAAACGTAGACAAACTCAAAACGTATATAAAATAGTACATAGATTACAATCGTCTTGTAATATCCCTAGTTGAGCAGAAGCCTACAATCAAACGGGGGTCCAGGGGCAATGCCCCTAGTAGCGGTGTCCAAGGTAGGATCTAGCTGTAATAATCAAAATTTCCTAAAGACCGATATGGATCGTAACAGATATAGGTTGCGGGCTGCAACAGAAGAAAAGAATGTGTAGACCGTATCATGTGGAGATTGTGGGCCGCAACGTGGGGATCACAATATCAATAGATATCATACACATGTCGAGATGACAAGTGATCGGAGGGTGTTTATTCGATGCTTATAACGTTTAATGGCTTTATTTTATACGAATATTAGTGTCGAACATGTGTACTTTGAGTGTGTTAATGTGTGCAGGTGCTAGAAGACAAAAGTACATATTTTGGTAGTTTTACGAAAGTATTGGAGCAAGTGGAAAGACCGGAGGTGCAATTACACGAATGATGGAGTAAAATCAAGTCAATCAGGCACCACCGTATCCACCGCCGTGTCATACTTTGACCACCATATCAGTCACCGTATCCACCACCGTATCATACGCTAGTCACCGTATCAACCATCGTATCCTGAACAAAATCCAGTGAAAGAGCTCCGTAAAACTTCACACCCGGAGTATGATACGCCGAGGAGGGCGTATGATACACCGGTTACCCTAACAATCTCCGAATTTTGAGGATTTTCTACTCTATTTAAACCCAATCATTAGGGTTTCGAAAAGGACTTCTCCCCTGTGAATTTTAGAGGTTTTCAAAGCGTTTTTGGGAGTTCTTTTCACCACGGTTTCACCCGAATCAAGCATTAGCAATATCCAATCAACCATTGAAGATCCAAGCATGTCAATGAGTGGCTAATTCGTTCGTAATCACTTTCGGGATGAGAGTTCTTGTAAGTGAAGCACTAGGTTTAGTTTGAATTTGATGTTTTAGGTTATGTTCTCTTGACACAAGAATATAATTGTACATTTGTTTAAAGATAAAAGACTTGTTTATGTTTAAGTATTTGTGTGCTTTCATTCGTAATCGGTTTTCTTGCATCGTGAGCAGTTTGTCATGTATGTGAATTCTTTGTATAAATGAGTTGGTAATTGTGTGAACGAGCGAGTCTTAAAAGTTTGTTTCTTAATTATCAGTTTAATCAAACGATTTTGCAAAATCATGTCTATGTGATTCCCAATCAATTCTTATGATACCAAGTGTGAATCTTTGAATTTGAATCTTGAAAGTGGTTGCCTTTTTATCATAATTTTCAGAACCTATTATCAAGTTTGTTACTTTCTTAATTATTTTCATTCAATTTTCCTTTCCGCTTAAAGTAAAATCCCAAAAATATTTGCTTTTTAGTATTTTCGTTTCGTGTTTCAAGTTCTTAGATATAAAGCTTTGCACTTTCCACCAATTCCCTATGGAGACGACGTTACTTACCCGTATTAGTTATAGGTAGTTAATTCTTTAATATTAACTTGTTTTTTATCCAACCACGACAACACGGTCAACAAGGATCAATAAATTAACATGTGGATGGTGACTTAGCAACGATGGGGGCTGCAACGCAAGTTGTTGCGGGCCGCAATGAATATGGCGATTTAGGAGTGGCTAAAGAGCTGACACGTTTCAACATTTACCATCTGAAAGCGATGCGGACCACATCCAATTCCTATTGTGGTCCATAATGATGCTCAGCCGGACCCTATAAATAGAAAATGATTTCATCATCTTTTTTTCACAACTCTTCTTACTTCACTCTAGAAACAGATATTGAAGCCTTCTGAATGTTTTTAAAGCTTCGGTTTGCCTCTAGTACTTTTAGGTAAGGTTTAGGTTTGATTTTGTTAATTAATTCGGTTTGGGAACCGGGTTTGGTGGTCATCACTAGGTTATGTTGTGGGTAACATCGTCCTAGATTATGTATAGCTTGATCAACTATGTTTAAACTATGACTAGTCATCCAATGCTAACTTTACTGATGGTTATTCATTCATCAATCTTATTACTAGTTCATCATCCAATCATGTCTTGATTATCGATCGAATCAAGAAAAATTATTCCTCTCACATATTTAAGACCAGACTAATAGCTCAAGCGAGTTATCATGATTGTTTTATATGCAGAATATACTTGTCTAGTCAATTGGTAATAAATAAGAATGCCGCAATATGCATTATGTTGATAGGGGTATGATTGGATCCTTTTATGCTTAATGGTTGTGAGAATCCCAGGGGAGGGGGATTCACTGGGCGGTAATGCTTAGCGAGGCGAATGATCCTTAGGACAGGATGTTCGTATAATGCACACATACCCATGCAACGACCGGGGGATATTGTCCATTTCCGATGAGTTGTTATGGAATCGATGAAAGGTACCAAGCCTCAGGCTGAAGTACGACCCATATTGTGATGCATAATAACAAGCTCATTTATAAACTATGTTTCATGAGCACACTAGCATTCGCTGGTGTCATTTGAAGTATAATTTTACACGTAGTTGAAAGATGAATGAGTTGTGAGGATAGTCATCATTGGTGGGCTTTTGAAAACATAGAAACTTTGAAACTTGTTATTTTATAGACTCGATTGTAAACAATATTTTACATATATCAAATAAATCTATTAGTTGTTGCTTCTGCTATAATCAATTGTACATTTCACCTCTTCGAGTGGGTGGGTTGTTACACCTCCCGACTTGTTTTCGAACCATTTTACGTTGAAACGTGAAGTAACTTGGATTTTGAATAGTCGAATAAAAACGTTTTATATTTAACCCGACTCATCTTCGAAAATGCTAACCCTTCGATTAATCTTGGAGCTTATGAAAACATAGAAATGAAATCATCTTCGAAAATACTAACCCTTCGATTAATAAGATCTTATGTCAAATAAAGGTGACTGCCTCACTTTAGATCAAGGCAAGAAGCAAAGGGAAGATGTATACGGCACTATGTTACTTCTTTTTTGAACGGGTTGATGTGTTTTTTTGGTTTGTGATTTGTCATATTCTTATTGTCATATGTTTTGTTCATTATGTTGTTTGTACCTTTGAGGTTTTTAGTTACTTGCTAACCTGTTATTTTGATGTATTCTATTTTCCATTTAAAAAAATCAAATCATCAAATATCGTAAAGATTAATCGGCGCCATTAATAAATTTCCAAACTTGATAATGTGATTGTGTCTTTTGCTACTGAAATTGCCTCGTAGCTTCGCCGCCATTGATAATAAACAAATACTTTTATCACTGTTCCTTTGCACGAGTTAATATATGTATAATAGCGTTAACACTAATGTCGCCATTTAAAGGATTTGGTTTAGAATTTCGAATGGTGCAATCTTTTATGTGGGCGGGTTTATTCAAAGAAGTTAAAAGAGAAAGCAAAGTTGGCAATTAAGACTTGTTTATTATGAGCAGTGGCGGATCCAGGATTTTTCCTCAGTGTGGACCAAAAAAGATCATGTTAGAACGATGGATAAAGGCGGTCGGAACGAGTTGGATAAAAAGATACGTTAAATCATAGCAAACTCCACGGATGATAACATGACTTAAAATAATAATATTGGCAACCGTAGCACAAAAAAAGTTCATCAGGCTTACATATGTTTGTGGTTAAAAGATCTAATTTTTTATAAGTCTCTACTAAAAGATACAAATGGACACATTCACTTCCTAATTTCCAATCACTAATAATAGCATAAGTTAGACTAACGAGATCAACAAAGATTCAAACCTATAAAAATATCAACGTTTAGTAATGTGTATTGGGGAAACATATAAAATTCATGTTAATTTCATCGTTAAAATCAAGGAAAATTATAAACTACGTATTTATAATTCATGACATCATGTGGTCACAAATAAGAAAAATAAGAATTGTTATTCGTCACCTATTACACTTTCATTCTTTTTATCTTTTTCTATATATACATATAGATACATAGAGAGAAATAAAGAGATGTGTGTGTTCTAATAAAAAAAATTAGGTGTCCATATACCACAAGCCAAAAAAATATATCAATTTCATCCGTTCATTATTATGTTATTTAATGATCAAACTATGGGAAACCCAATTCAATTTTTGTCTTTGGAACTTAATACTAAACAAATCCCAATTACTATAATCAATACAAAGAAATATAAAACATATTTACAGATCATTATATATTTACAAATCATTATATATTTACTAATCATGTGCTCTCAAGGAAACTAGAAATAGAAGAGGTGAGTAGAAAGCCGTGTAGGTTAGGAAAAAGAGATATTGGGTAAATTAAGACCAACTAAATATGAGCTTTAACCTTCAGATTAGTTTTAGAGCCTTAAGAGCTCTGCAAAAAATTGGGGCCGGGTGCCTGATAAATATTTTATATAAAATGTAATATTTTTACAACTAGTTGACATATTTGAGTGGGGGCCTGTGCACCCCCTGCACACCAAGTAAATCCGCCCATGATTACGAGATGAGCAGATCTGGATAAAATGTATTAACTTTTGGGTAAATCTGAAGCTACTAAAATTATCCAACCAAATTAATGTGTCGACTCGTAATATACAAGATATTTTTAGATCGTTGTTATAAAATATGCTAACTTAAAAATGAAACATATGATAAGCAGCACCTTCCTTACGCTATTATGAACCGTCACCTTCACCCGCTACCATCACCCCATCGCACCACCCCTGGCTCAACCCCCTACACCACATCGCCAACATCAACGTCGCACCCTCTCTCACGCCGCTTTAATATTCTCTTAATATGACTCATATGACCCATCTCATGATTTCAAGACACGTTTATTTTGTTTGGAACTCTTTTCACCTGAAACACTTATGGTCAAAACTCATTTTGTCCATAATCTATTTTAACCCAGATTTTGTTTGACATGAACCCATTTTAATTTGTTATCAAATTTGAGAATAGGTTAACTTATACACAAGCTATGGTTATTTTCTATGCACAGATTACTTGTAATATTTTCAAATAATAATAAGAACCCGTAATCATAAAACTTATAAGTCCTAATTATCAGTTATTTAAGAGGACCAAAAAGACATACAACAATTGAAAAATAACTTCAAACCTAAAACCAATACAAAAAAACCCAAACGCTTACCACTCGGAACATTAAAATTTAGTTTTTGCAATTTGGATGATGTAATTGTGGTTGACTTGTGTTAACACAAGGGCATTGTTGTTATAATAAGAGAGGGTTATGATGGGTCATGGGTATGGTTGGATTCTATATATGATTTGGATTTGGATTCTTCCATTAATGGGTCTGACAGAAAAAAAGGAGTGAAACAGAGCCCTGGCAATGGGCCCACCAACCACATGCACATTTGCAGGTTGCATTTTGGATTCTATCTATATGAATTTAAATGTCTAGTACGTTATATATATCGAATCAAGTGGTGGTGGGACTCCTACATGTAACAAAAATAATAATACTTATTATTATTATTATTAAATGCAACGTTTAGTAAAGACGAATGTTTTAATACACTTATTGCGTCACGGGACCCCTCTTCTTTTCATTACTTCTGTGTGTTTGTTTTTGACTTGCTACAAGTGAAACACTAGGCGGCTGTGGTTGAGTTGGAGCATTCAAATTGGTAGGAGTAAATTTAGGTGTGATCACGGGAAATCTGTTGTTGCTACAATGCTATGACTATCACCATTCCTATTCTTTATAACGCGCTAATAAATACGCGTATCATCTTATCCGGTAGGTCTCGGTTTGGTTTTGTAGTTTACCAAGACCAAATCGAGAGTTCGAATTTAATGTTTTGAAAACCATATGTGTCGATGAATTTAACTGAATGTTGTGCAAGTTTTTGAAAACCAACTTAGATTATAACTAATATTGAAATAAAAAATAGAGTAAACTTCGCTTTTTCTCATTGTGCTTTGATTCATATAATGGTTTTCATTCAAAGGTTTTAAAATTTTGATTGTACTACTTGTGGTTTTTAATTTGTATCAATTAACGCCAACCAATTAGCACCTTTAAAACTTTCTGTTAAAACATTCAGCTTAACATGAATTGGTTGAAAGCGATAAAAAGTTCATAAACCGTTTTAAATATAAAACAAGTTAAAGTTTAAAGCATTCAAATATGAAATATCCTTTGAAAGTGGAACAACCATTAAAAGCGGATCATAAACCCCTGATTACCCTTATGAACATCAATTCAATGATGTAACTGTAGTTAATATCACAAAAGGTTTTAATTTAAGTCGATACAATAAGAAAAATGGAATTAAATCACGTGTAAACAAGTTAAGTTCGAGTTCATTTGAGCTCATAATCAACTCGTTTTAAGCTCAATTATTATTGCTTAATCACGGATCCTAGGTAGCATTTTCAGTTTGAGTTTAGTTATCTATTATTTAATAATTTTTGAACTTGCATATGTTTAAGCACTTTATATCATTTCATAATATAAATTTAATACATAAAATTAAATTAAAATCATACAAAAAACATAATGTTTGGAGTCGTAAGTCTAGTTTAGTTTGGTACGTGAACATGATATATTTTCTTTAAATGACTATTTAGATTATTGATAGTCTATTACTCACCTAATCATTTTTATTATTTGAATAGAAAAATTGAGCTCTAAGCTCGTAACTTTAAATAAAAAACTATAGATCAGACACTCTTAATTAGTTTCAAACATAAGACCATCATCACGAAAAGAAAAATAGAGCTCTCCGACCTAACTTACGTCTCTTTTTATCGTCATAAGTAAAACTTAAACCGAACAACTCACGAGTTATTCAACTATACTGTGGGGGTAATACTGTAGTTTGCACAAATTATGAGGGCAAAGTCATTGGTAACTGAAACTTACAATTAAAAAACAAGTAAAGCTGCAAAAGCTTTACATACAGACAACGTTCGTTATCGGCAGATTACACTACACACCACCCTTCACTGAACCCTAACTCCGGCCACCTCCGCCACCAGCTAATGCTACCGGACGGCGGTGCTGTTTGGATGGACGGAGAACTTAACCACCACGAATCACCCTCATGGTCGCCCACCGCCACCCCCCACCACCACCAACTCGCCGGAATTGAACCACCCGCTGCTGCATCATGCAACGACGACGACCACCGCATCACCACCAACGCCACCACCTACGCCTCCCTCACCGCCCTGAAATCAATGCTGGAGACCGAGTGGTATCACCACCACAACAACCTCAACCCCTCCGACGCCAATTCGATCTTCTTATCCGTCGATTCGTCCTCTTCGTGTTGTCCGTCGCAATCGTACCCCTTCTTCCCCCCCAAATTTAACAACAATTTGAATCCCTACGATCTTCCGTTTGATTTCGCATGCGATCCCGCTAATTTTATCCCTAATCACACCTCCAATTTGATGAGTTTTAGTGGTTTATCTTCGCAAAATCACATCCCCATGGCTGAAATTTCGTCGAGTTCTG
Organism: Flaveria robusta; assembly: GCA_025506415.1. Taxonomy (NCBI): domain Eukaryota; kingdom Viridiplantae; phylum Streptophyta; class Magnoliopsida; order Asterales; family Asteraceae; genus Flaveria; species Flaveria robusta. Next base: position 14,842,563 of record CM046469.1, on the reverse strand, counting down.
ACTTTCCGACCACCAACAACAACAGCAACGACGGCAGTGACATTGGAGGACCCGCGTTCAACCCGCAATTAACCGGGTTTGATGGTTTTCACGGTGGTGTGCCGGTGACTCCATTGTTTCCGGCGAGGTCTAAGGTTCTCCGGCCGCTTGAGGTCTCACCGCCGGTGGGAGCTCAGCCTACGTTGTTCCAAAAACGGGCGGCGTTGAGGCAGAGCTCCGACAAATTGGGGGATTTGAATTGGGGGAAGAGAGGAGATGATAACTCTGGTGCGGTGGAAATGGAGAAGAAGAGGAAGAGAAGTGTTGTGGAGGAAGATGAAGTCGATGAAACAGCTACCATTGATGTTTCTGGTTTCAATTACGATTCCGATGAAGTTGAACCTGTTGGTGAGAATGTTAATGGCAATGGTGGAAGCAATTCTGTCGCCATTGGAGGTGAGAATCAAAAGGGGAAGAAGAAGGGGTTACCTGCGAAGAATCTAATGGCGGAGAGGCGACGGAGGAAGAAGCTTAATGATAGACTCTACATGCTTCGATCAGTTGTCCCCAAAATCAGCAAGGTATGAAGTATAAACAATCTCAATTTCACGTGATTTGAATCATTTGATGATTGTTTTGGTGATTTTGACATGGGATTTGTGGGTTTCAGATGGATAGAGCTTCGATTCTTGGTGACGCCATTGATTACTTGAAGGAGCTACTGCAAAAGATCAATGATCTTCATAATGAACTGGAGGCAACCCCACAAGGGTCTTTGATGCAAACTTCATCGAGCATTCATCCATTAACTCCCACACCACCGGCCCTTCTGCAACATGTTAAAGAAGAATTAGGTCCGGCCACTGCGGTTCCCGGCGGTAAAACCCATCTTGCAAAGGTGATCTTTTTATCATTTCTGGTATTATCTTATTCTGGTTTGCTGCAAAGATGATTAAGGGGTGAAAGTTGAATAGAAAAAATCAAAACAGTTGAGAAACCGATAGATTGATTATGACCTTTCATGTCTGGGTTATGGTTACATGTGTGTAAATTATTGAATTACTTGAATAGAACCGAGAAACCTGTATAAATAACTTGTTTTGTTGACATTTATTCTTATTTTTAGATTAATTTAATTTTTTATTTGATGTAAAATCTTATTAGATTTATTAATTGAAATCAGCTTGAATTCATGGGCGTCTAAAGCTGAAAGTTAACCGATTATCAATCTAGTTAACCGAACCATTTTTTCTATTCATTGAATAAACCAAACAGTTGTGAAAATTTTTGTTTACAACTTTGGTTTTAGCTCATAACCGAACTGACCTGACGGATGTTCACATGTAAAACTGATGCGCGTCACATGATGGTTTTGGCTTGTGTAGGTAGAGGTACATGCAAGAGAAGGGAGGGGTGTGAACATCCACATGGTGTGTGGGCGCAGACCGGGCCTCTTACTTTCGACATTGCGGGCCATGGAGAACCTTGGGCTGGACATTCAGCAAGCTGTCATAAGTTGTTTCAATGGGTTCGCTTTGGATGTATTTCGAGCCCAGGTATTAAAATTATATTCACCATTAGAGATTGCAAAATGTAAAAGTCCGGTTGGGTAACGGGTCAAAGTTCAAAACCCATTTTTCTTTTTCTGACTCGTTTAAGCGGGTGAAAGATTATAACCCAAATCGACCCGTTTACTTAATGGGTTGAAATTGTCATTTGATGTGATAGTTGAGTGATTAAAAGACGTGATGATGTTTGGCAGCAATGTAGGGAAGGGCAGGAGATGTTGCCGGAGCAGATAAAAGCAGTGCTTCTAGAGACAGCGGGATATCACGGTGCCATTTAGCAGGTTGTTTTTGTGCTTATATCGACAATGTTAATCATGTTAATTTGACTATTTAATAAAATCCACTTTTCAGTCTAATGAATACGTATGTCTATTTTTGATCTGAGCAAGTGAACCTTTGCCAACCCGTTTAATGTTTTGGACTAATGGAAGGATTGGGTGACCGGTTAAAACGGTGTGTTTTAAGTAGAGATGAAAGCATGTCGGGTTGATTGGGTATTTTGGTATGTAACCATTTTTTCCTCTTTAAGTTTATAATTATTAATGCGTTGAATATGGTTAAAAAACAACGATGTGATTACACTTGTAAGTTATAATCTAGTTCTTTAAGTAAAACAATTTATAAGTTGTAACAGCTAAAAGAATGGACTTATGGTTAGAGTGTTTTGGATCGTTTAAGTTAAATAAACAACCTCGTTCAACAACTATTAACGAAAAACTCAATAATCATTTCCCAACTGAAAACAAATCAACTAAAAACCAATTATGGTTTGGTTATGAACTCTATAAATAACCATACTATCATCAAAACCAACTTTTATATCGCATGTATCATTCTAAGTTTAGCTTAACACATATATTAGCCCTAAACTGAGGATTGAACATTTTAACTAGAACAACTTTGAATTAACACAAACCAGTGGTTACCTGAAATAACCAAACCAGGTCTCATAACATCGGGAAAGTAAATTGTTTGTAATTAAATCGATCGGTTATACAATATCTGAAAAACACAATATAATTTACAGGAGAATTTTATTAGCCCATTATTGAACCAAATCAACCTCCACATACACCTAATTGTCGCACCTTGTCAAACAAGTGCAAAGCAAAAGCCAAGTCATGCACCAAATGTATTTTTTTGTCAAAAGACAGAAACGGCATCATATGCTTCCAAAAGATTGTACAAAAAACATATCCATTTGTTGTAAGTTATCAAAACCACATTCGCGTAATAAACTTCTTAAAAAGAAGTTAAAAAACTAACACCATGCTCACCGTATGAATGGCAAATAGCATACTAATGATCAACATAGCAAGTTTGAAGACAGGAAGCAGCAAAACTAGCATCTCATCAGGTGACCATAACCGTGCATTTATGAATACTACACCAATCTTTCTAAACTTCGCTCAGAGATCGGTCTTTCTTTGTTTCATTTGCTTCATAACTCTCAACAACTGATGGCATTGCCGAGTGGTGATGGGAGTGTGCGCGCGTGTTAGATGGTGGTAATTCGGTAACTGGAAATAGCAACTTCAATCTGAATGCATCAACGCCATTCAAATAGTATCTAAACAGCCTTTTCGCTCTTATAAACCCCAGGCGACCGTATAATGCAAGAGCTCCCTTATTTGTAACTTCTGCTTCCAATGTCACCTTCAAATAAGACAAAAGATATATTATCAGATGATAATAAGTTGTTACTTACAACTAATATTACCCGGGCATATTATGTATTAGTTTATGCTACCTGTTGATTATTCAATCATAAACTTAATCTCGGATCAAAATGTTTACTTGCTTGTACAAACAATCATGTGATCTTAAAATGTTCTCTAATTTGTTATTTTTGATAACATGAATGAAAACAGCCTTTATATAGTTGGTAAAAGGGGTAAAATCATCCATCAAGATATCACTAATATCTACAAGCCAATTGGACCAATAAGAAGAAAGTGTCAATTGAACCATTTATAGGTAAGCTGCTGATAATTAAGAGCCAATCATTAAAATAACTGTTTTCAGAGTGTACATACCTCTATGGTCATGTCATAACGATGTCAAGCATGAAGTAACGAGATACATGAATCTTTTGGACACGCATCAACTTTTACCCACCTAAACCCTAAATGTTCCCATTCGATACGCAAGAAAAACAATACATACACGAATCTACACGCAATATGGGTGTCGCACATCACAGTATGGCTCACGCCTAGCGCACCCAAGCGAGGCGAAACCAAACCGCCTTGAGTGTAGGCAGGTGCACACCCGCAATGCACAGGAAAGAATGGGTCACAATTGCAAAAACAGTCTGAAATATCTAGAACTAGTCTGAGACATCTAAAAATGGCATGGAACCAACCTAAAACAAGTAAAAATGGTCTTTGCGCCTTGAGTGCACCTAGCGCTTTAGACTACCTAGATCTCATGGCCAAACAAGTAAACATGACAATATAGGTACAACACACCTATAAAAATGATTACTTTCATGATTTTCTCGATACTTAAGCATGGAGTTAGTAGCATTAAAGCAACCTAGGTCTCAAATGTATGGCATTAAGACGTATCATGATCATGGTGCATATCATCATGTCTTTGCATCTAATCATAATCCTATATATCAGGCATTCATATAATCATAAAGAACTGGAAATGAAGAACATCATAGTGAGATTATTATAATCTAATAAGAACATAATACCTCTTCACAACCTGATTCCATCATCACTTTAATGGATCTGGTAACAAGTTCTGTAGCTGCAACACAAATCCAGATGTTACCAATAAAATTAACTGAAGCCCATGATTTTTCTAGACCTACACAAGTTCATACATACTGAACCACAAATTCAACAGAATATAAGACCATTACCAATGCCTCTGTGACGATAAGGTTTGAGGACGACGAGCATAGCGATGTACCCTCTAAAAGTGTTCCGGTGTTCTCCCATCTTAGAAACCACCGTTCCGATGCATTTGCCCTTATGAAAAGCCTACAAAAAAATCATATAAGATAGCTCAGTCAGTTGATTTGATTTCAATTACAGAAGTAATGAGATCATGAGGTAGACGAAAGCTACGAGGAAGGAGAGATCGGGCCATAGATAGACGAAATAACGATAGGTGAAGATGGAATAGGGTTCGCTGAGTTCTTCATCAACAAGGCGCATGATAAGGGGCAAGTGATGTTCTCCACCGTAGCTCACGTACTCTATCTCCGATTCGCCTCCGATTGATCCCTCCGGCGCCGGTGTTGTCTCCATTGTTAACGATAGAGATGAATCACATGTTACAGAGGATGATGGTGAGAAGCAAGTGGCGATGTCAGATATTAGTTATTTCAAATGTCAGAGGTAAACGAGCGAAAGATCGAAAGGTCGTCGGAAAGTGACGTCAGAGGCGCCGTAGAGGTCAGGGTCGGCGACGGCGACGGAAGCACTAGCGGTCGTAACGACTGACGGCGTTAGGGTTGCGGAAGGTGATGGTGTATGGGCGGTTGTTTTGGTGGGGATATCAACATATGGTAGGAATGGAACTTGAAGGTGTTTTTGTGTCATTAACTAAAACTAAAAGAGAAGAGAAAATAGGTTTAATGTGAAATTATGAGAGCATAAGGGCCTCATGTTACATTTTGAAATTAGGATAACGGCATGAATAGCAACCAATTTTCATACACTACGTATTTTGCTAAGGGTCGAATGGTCGATGCAATGCGATCGACCATGTTATTGTAGTTGAATAATTTGATATTTTTTATGCTTGATCTTTCATATGTTACATTATGACTTGATCTTTCATATGTAAGATTATGACTTGATGTTGTTTAAAAAAAATATATATATGACTTTATCTATATAAATAGGAGGCGTATATATAAACACACGTGTTTTTGGTTTTGAACAGTGTAGCAATGATAAGGAATAAGATACTTGCCCTAAGCAACTTCAATGAGTGTTGTCATTAGCATGTATTACCATCTCTCTTTAAACAATGAAATCCTTCAAATTCATTTTTACTAGTGGTGTTACCCACGTGCATTTCGTGTGTGATGGACGGGGTGAACGAAGGTGCGGATACGTTAGCTAAACACATGTCATTTATAGGTATAATATTGGTGGCAACAACTTAAAACAACCTTCGATATCCAGTCGTGCAACAGGAGCAAAACCCAAAAAGACAGAATAGTCGCGACCACAACATAAGAAACAACAATGCAATACCTTATAAGGCTAAGAACTAGTCCTAGGGTGCGGCTGCAAATCATAAAAATTGCCAAGCCAAGGCAACTGACACCACTTTCGCTATACAATCATAGCCCTCGATTTACCAACAGCCAAAGGTCTCAAATAAACAATAATTCATTGTCATCGCACACAGAATCAACAAAATATAACATGCAAAATAGATCACATAACCAAATCTCAGATGAGTTAACACTTAGGTGGTGTTTGTTTTTGAAGAGCTAAAATGTCTGCAGTCTGCGGACCAGATCTGCAAACATCTGTGGCAGAAGAGGTGGACCAAACCTCTGCAGTCTGCAAGAAGAATACTGTTTGTTTTTTAAAGTCTGCAGAGGTGGACGGGGGTGGCAGCGGATGGTGATGGTGGCGGACGGTGGCTGGTGGCAGAGATGGACCGGGGTGGTGGCGGACGGTGGTGGTGGCGGAGGTGGCCGGTGGTGGCGGCGGCCGGTGGTGTGGTGGTGGGTGTTACTTCTGAGCATTTCCTCCACCCATGGCTTCTCTCTCTTCTTCTTCTCTTCTTCTTCTTCTTCTTCTTCTTCTCTGTCTCCCACCAAAATAGAAACCCTAGATCTACAATTTGGTGCACCTCGCAGGTGGGGGGAGGGGGAGGCGGGCGCAGGTGAGGGGAGGGGGGCCGGTGGAGGGAGGGCGGCGGCGCAGGGCGGGCGGCCGCAGGGATGGTCGCGGAAGGGAGGGCGCGCGGAGGAGGGAGGGCGGAGACGGAGGGGGAGGGCAGCGCAGCGGCGGGGGAGGGCTGCGCGGAGGGGGAGGGCGAGGCGGAGGGCTCGGCGGCGCGGCGGCGGCGGCGGTGGTTGGGTGGAGGTCTGGTCGGTGGTGAGAGGAGAGGTGGGGTTGCACACAAGTGAAGGTGGTTTCAGGGTTGGGGGGAGTTTAGGAGAAATGAGAAGAGTTTAGAAGTGGTAAGTCCACATCTTCTCCACATAGACGTCAGGAAGACGTTTTTTAATGAAATGTCTTCTAAAAATCAAACAGTCTGCGCACTCAAAACCTCTTCCCGCGTCTGCGTGCGCGCAGATGAAGAGGTGGGGAAGAGCTTTTAAAAAAAAACAAACACTACCTTATTTTCATTGACTCAAATATTTCCCTAAGATAAAAAAAGATGGAAGAGACAAAGAATCTAAAATGAACCATGAAAAGAGAGGGCAATAAAGCAGGTTACCATCACTATCGCAACATGGAATGGCTACAGGATAACCGTCAGTTCCTCCTCAACCTTGATGGGAGGCAGAAGAGCAACCAAAGCAAAATCCATCGTTGCTGCCATTAAAAAAACCATTAGATCTAAAAACCTTAAACGGGGTAAAAAGCACTGATGGCGGTAGACCACCATGAAGGGTGGCAGACATTACAAGCACTACACGTCATCGCAACCTTCAACGCCAACCACCAGTAGACCAAACGACGGCTGATCATTGTCACCACCAATCATGGTCAAGAAACTGTCACCTACTCCACCTCGACCAAAAGCAAAGGTGGAGCGGCAACAGAGCCCATCGCCACGACCATAGCTACAAACGACCAGGGAGAAATGACGCTATGAAACCGCTACCATCACCGACACCTCGACCACCACTTGCCAAACCCAAAAAACCCACTTGAAACACAACGAACCCTTTTTTTCGCCATATAAACACACATAGGAGGGGGCAAAGTGAAAAACCGGTGAAGGCGATCACGTTGCACGCGGTGGCGGTTGCCATCAGTGGTGGAGTTGGTGGTCGACGGCACAACAAGAGAGAGCATTTTATCTCTCTAGAAATGGAACTGATGGAATAACAAGGAGGCTTCTTTCTTTTTTTTCTTTAAACACATTTAAGGGGTGTAAAATGTCAAAGTAAAAAAAAAACTTATGTGACCAAACCACATTAACCACCACGATTCATGTTCCTTTAACTTGGTTTTTAAACACATAAGGGAGTTATAAATGATTTTATTTCCAAACAACTTGTTTTAAACCATATATATTTTTGTCAAAATCTATTACGACCAGCATTTTTAAAACAACTAGTCCTGACCTGTCACCCAACTCGACACGACCCATTGGTTTTACCAAGTACTTTAATAGCAAAAGAATATATAAACAAAATTAAGGAAAACAAAACTACATAAAAATCAAACAGCTTATTAAAGGCTGTCATCTTCGTCCCAAATATACGAACCCTAAACCCTACAAATCAAACTATCTTCAGAAATCAAACATCAATGGAGGATAGCTTTAAGGTTCGAGTTGATAGGGCTTTCGGATCCCTCCAAGCTTCCTCTTCTTCTTCAAACCAATCGAATTCATCATCTCTGAACTCTCTCTGGTGCCTCACCGACGAAGAAATCGAAAGAAACAAATGGATTCAAGATAAAGCCGACCCCAACAAAGATAACGATGATCACATCCACCGTCTCAAAAACCCCAAACCGTATTCTCCGTTTCTGCAAGGCCTTCTTGCCGAACCTTCTGCTTCTAATCACAACATGGAGTCTGACATTCAGGAGCTTGAAGACGACGAAGAAGAAGATAATGATGATGATGATGATGATGATGGAAACCGTAAGCAGCAGTTGTCTAAGCCGGACGATCACAGTAATGAGGAGTGGGATATTCGATCTTCCGTCGGCATGGATTGCACTCTCGACAACGAGGTATTGTGTTTGCCCTAGAGTACCAATTGTGTTTATTTGATGTTGACTTTAAATTCTCTTCATTTTAGGGTTTATGCTATGTAAATCTGATGCAGGAAGAACACGTATCCTATTCAATTTAGGGTTTATTTTATTTTTTGATTTTCTTATCTCATATATCTGATGCAGAAAGAACATATATCTTTTTCAATTTAGGGTTTCTGTTACCTTTTGTTTGATATCATTTCATAAAATCTGATGCAGGAAGAGGAAGATGCTTATGACAAGGTGGCTGTAGGCAAGGAAGAGGCTGCAGATCGATTTTACATGAAAGCTGTTAATGATTACGAAGTTGACATTGATTCCAACAACGAGCTTCCCAGCTCATTTACTGATGTAATTAGGGATCCTCGAGCTAATCACAAGGCAGCAAAACTCAGGCTCAAAGAAGACGATGACTCTGCTAAAAAATTGGGCTTGCAAAAATCCGAAAACAACATTCAAGAATCAAATCAAACTGCTACCGAATCAAAAGAACATTTGGTGATGAATGAAACTCGAGGTTCAGAAGTTGCAACCTCTTTGCCCCAAATTTCTCCTAGTGTTCCAGATTACGTACGCAATCCTACAAGATACACACATTATACATTTGATTCAGTGGATGGTGTTGATGAAGAATCTAATCGGAAAGCTTATATGAACTTCTTCAGTTCACTGAAGGGGTCTGCTGCCATGGAGGTTGAAGATGATGTTTCCACTGACCCTGCAACATCAATCATCTTCACCCCAAGAAAGAAATCTAGTGATGTTTCGATGAAGAAGAGTAAGGTAGATGGATATGAAGACAAGAAAGCTGTACCCATTAGTATTTCAGAAAGTGAGGTTTCCATGATGGATGAAGATGAACCTGAAATAGCAACAAATAGAAGTAGCAGCTTGCAGAAAAGTGCTCGCAGATATCGAACAAAAGGCGGTACCAGTTTGGAATGAGGTACGCTATATATTGTTTGCGGTTTTCACCAAGTGATCTGTTATGGTTTTTGCAGAATGTGCTATAGTTGTCTGTATTTGTTGAATTTTATTTAAAGAATTTTATACCATGGTTTTAAAGTTTTCATATCAACCTCCTATGTGAAATGTTTATGTGTGACTTGCCTGTTGTCATTTGATGCTGCTACTGATCATTTGAGTTGGTTGAGGCGTTGAGCTACAATGTACACGGCATTGATCGTTGCTTCTAGACTATTGGTAGCAATCATGAATTCATGACCCTTTCATCCAAGAATGAGTTGATTTATAGGTTCATTTGGTCCTCTCAAAATATATAACAGGTTAATTTTGGTTAAACGGTTGACTCTTACAAGACATGCTATAAAACATGTTAAAACGAGTTGGCTTCCTTTCTAACATGACTCATTTTAAATTTGAGTCCACTTTGGTTAGTAGAACTTGTTTACCTAAGCTGAATTCATGCTTTATTTTAAAACTAAAAAGCCTATATTGCTTGATACCTTATTTAACTTGAATCCATTTTGTTCAAAGACATTTTGTTCAAACACGTTTTGTTCAAGCTCCTTTTTGGTCTTAACTTGTGTCGACTTAAAATCTGAAGTGACCATTTTTTAACTAACATAATCCGCTTAGCATAAGTGCTTTTTCAGAGGTTTCCACTTAGATTAAACAAGAGTTATGAAGTTATTACGTTGAAAGTTATTACATTGAAACTTGGATATTTAATTAATTGGCTTGGGAGTAGGCATCCCATGACTTTCCAAAGTGGAGGTCATGAGTTCGTGTCTCATTTGGTGCAATATGCTTTAAGTGGGTCAGGGGTTTTACCATAGTAGGCCTTCGGGTGGTGGGTTTCCCCTGGATTGGTGGGCGGGCCGGGTCAACGGCGTAGTCTGTGTTCGCGGGCGTGGGGCCTTTCGCCATCGGGTTTACGCGGGTGACCGGGCTTAAAAATATTCGTTGGTCATTCAAATTTTTATTTTTTAATTTTTTTCAACTATTTACTTTTAGGAAGTAAATTTACTTTTTGCTCTTTTAACAATTCATGAACTTTTCATTTCAACCAACTTTATTCGTCACCCTCAACCGCCTATTCTTTTGTCTTCTGCTTCTTTTTTCTTTGACAATCAAGCTAGATATATAAGCTCAAGTTTGTTATTTGAAAGCAGGATAAGGAAAAAACAATCAAAAAACGCCAACTACAAAATTGGTTTAACTTGAACTTGAGACATCTTAATTAATTTTTTTACTCATATTGGTACATGCTTGTTTAAGGGTTGACCCAAGACAAGAACATGCCACAATTTTAATTGTATGCGGATCAGGGTTGATGTTAACAAAGAATTGCTTAATAAACATATGGATTGTGTTTAGGTTTACCTACACAATCGTCCATCCAATATATTTTAAACCACGACTCGATTGATACCGTTACTAAATATAGTTGTTGCTCCAACGCAAAAAGGTGGGTCGCCATGATCACTAAATGGGGGGAGCTTGAGTCGCACCTAGCATGTTAAGACAATAAGACTGTTGGCCGCAAGAAGGAGATCCGCTAAAGGGTCGAGGCTAGGTGGAGAGAGTTGTTAGAAATCAAATGTGTCACCTTTGACAAATTGGAGTATTTTTAACGGTTTCAAGCCTTAGCCCTTACCAGAGGTGAAGATATGAAGGATGTGGTCTTTTTCTTTTTGAGGGGTTTGGCAGAGATGTCGTCTTCCTCCAAGTTCGTTAACTAATACAATGCACTGTGATATGTTCGTTCTTTGGGCTTTGGCTCGAACAATGTTCTTAAATATCAGCCAAGTTGATTGCTGTCCCATCAATTTAGGTGCAATGTTTAAGGTATTGTCCTTACCCCTAACCATCCAAACCATAACAAGTATCCAACAAAGAGATTACAATACAAATATAGCTATACATATGAACTAGTTTCAGAAAATTTGAGTGAAACCAAAGTTTAGAACTAAATCAATCAAGACGAGCTTATGGTTTCTACTTTTAACCCAAGCATTTATTAATAACTTTATTTTATCAAATACACTATCTAATCTACATCTATCTACTCTTAAAATTACCACACATTTTATAGAAGTTAAACCCACAACCTATGATTAAATAGTACACTTCTTTACCACCAAAACATCTAAAAAAAACATATATTGATAACTATATGTTTGCATTAAAGTAAGATTAAGACTTAAAAATAAGACTATTGACCGCAGGAAGGAGCTCTGCTAAAGGGTCGACGCTAGGTGGAGAGAGTTGTTAGGAATCAAATATGTTTGCATTAAAGTAAGATTAAGATTTAAAAATAAAATTATTCAACTTTTTAAATCATAATGTTATAAACACATGGGTCTGGTGAACCGGAACACTAAACTCGTTTTTAAACATGTCAGCCGTGTAAGCCCAAATATAACACATACCCAGTGCAATATTGAAATCCCACTCCACAAATAGTGTGAAAAGAATGAGTAAGAACAAGCCATACCCTACCCCAGGTGAACCCAAAACATACTTGGATTATAATGTCGTAGATGAAGATACAATAAAACCCATAACCAATGATGTTCAATTAGATTATAACTTAGTCATCTCAACAATAATAATCAGCATGATGACATCATATTTCAAGTGTTGTTACCAGCCCCTTTATCTTTCTGGGGCTCGGCAAGCCTGTGAATTTTTATCACCAAAAATACTATCAACAAATAGTGCATCCAATACAACTGTATGCCCTAGAACAACCGCTTGCGACAATCTGGTGCGCCGCAATAGCAGGCAAGTTGCTTTATCTTGCCATCTGGACCGTGCACGCTGTCCAGTTCGTATCCATAGTCATAGGTGAGCTCCTACAAAAAAAAAAAAAAAAAAACCCGATAACATAATTTAAGTACTTGTATAGTCAACCCCATTTAATGAGCTGAATATAAAAAATTAAAGCAACCAATTACGAATTGCAGTAAAGTGGGAACCTTCAGTGGCAGTATATTGTCAGCGGCAAACAGAATCACGCGGGCCTGGGTGATATCATGGTGAGCACTTAAGACACATTGCACGAACAAATTTGGCTGACAGCTATGATTAATGAAACGGGCCACGTTTCCAGAGGTCCCTGCATCAATGCAAAACTCTGGCCCGCCATCCTTGTCATCATTTTGAACTAGTAATGATGGCATAGCTACCTCCCCAACTCGCCTCTATCAAGTTTACATAAAACAAGTTAAACTCAGCACATAATTGTAAATCCTAACATCATATGGCAATTAGGGGTGTTTACAGTCCAGTTTGGCAGTTTTTAACAAAAAATATGGTCCTAACTGCTAACTATAATTTTGGAAAATGACAAACCAAAACAGCACCGTCAGGTTGGTTGGCCAGACCAGCCAGTTTTAACAGTTTTACGGTTCAGTTTTTGGCTGTTTGAACTGCTTTTTTTTTTTTTTTTGTTTTCCCCCTCAAAATCGTCCAAGTGTATTAATATTTCAAAAAAATAAAGTAATATAATGCATAAACATAACTATATATTCCAAAAATCAAAAATAAATGAGCAAAAAAAGGTTGAGACCCCGTTTGGTTTACAAAATTCCCAGGAACTGGAATTAGAAAGTTTTTTATTCAAAAATTTGTTTGGTTGGTCAACAAATGGTATTGAAATTGAAATTGGAATTGGAATTAAAAATTTTTTTACATTCATTGGAATTCACTTTCCTTCCACTTACCTATGGAATGTTTAACAATCCAATAGAATGTTCAAAGTTAACATTCCAATTCCACGCAAAAATTTATCAATCAAACACCTGATCGATTTTAACAAGATTCGATTCCAATTCCATTTCAAATTCCTTCGCAAAACATTCTACGAATCAAACGGTTTATAAATGATTGCACCGTTTACAAGGCCACTTCCAGACCATTAAACTGCCAAAACCAAACCGCATACATATCAAACCGACCAACTTGCTGTTTAGACAGATCAATCGGTTTCTAACGGTTTATGGACACCCCTAATGATAAGTGTGCTCCTAAAATACTCTTATACCTCTCTTCCGCCGAGTCCCTTCATTGTTTGAAGGCAGTCAATGTCAAAAATATAGTTGTTTTCAGGGTTAGAGTCAACATCATCTGTCCTTTTAAGAACTCCTATGTACTCACAAACAGGCGCACCCGATGGTATAAAGTCCCAAGATCTAACGGCCCAACCCTTTTTCGGAGTCTTGTAAACCTGATAGTTATATGTAGCAAGTTAATATTACATATACAAATACATATATGTGTGTGTGGGTGTTATAAATCAAATCACTACACAGAACTTGAAAAGGCTAAAAAGACGAAACCTCAAGTCGGTATCTTAACCCCCGTTGAGACGTTCTATTTATGCAACTGGACCCACAGCCACAGTTTGGTCCACATTCAAATACAACAGCCTTAGGTTCAATTAGCCTGGATGGCATAAATAAGTCCACAATTATAGAAGCTTTCATAAACCTAACATTATTTACAAACGATGACGAATAAAACTAATTTTACCTGCCACCATCACGATGTACGTAGGGAAAATCAGAGCCATTAAGCCTAGCACACGCACAACTTCTAGGGTCAGTGCAGCTACCCTTGCAGTTGCACCCAGAGGCACTAGAAGGGAGCGCAACATTTTTTGAAATTTGGAGAGATTTTATATAAGTGCAACCTGGAATAATAATAATAATAATACAAAAACTAATGAAATATGAATACATATAAAATGTGCACACTTGAATTGGAAAATCCAAATTAGTTTTTACATGTAGGACAGTTTTTACTAAATTTGAATAGTTTTTTGTTTCTGTTTGAAGATGGAATTTGGACCACTGAACACATAGGAATTTATAGTCTATAATATACCTAAAACCAATGCACTTGCTAAATAACAAGTCAGGAAACAAACAGAATTAAAGACTTTAACAGAAGATTCATTCAAGTATAACTTGCCGGTTGGGGGAACTGGTGGATCATCAACCAGATTGGTTGCTGGAATAGGAATATTCTCAAGGCCTTTGCTGATGTCCTCGCATACCATCCTTAGATTAAAAAATAGAAAATAAATCAACCGTGTCAAAACACACACAAACTCAAAACCTTGAACTTTATTTTTCAATATACCCGCGTAACTCAGAAACTTCGTTTGGAATGCGCCCTCGAGAAAAATAAACCTGAAAAATTTGTATACAAGACGTTTAAACATAAAGAAATGACACCAACAATCAAGAATCAACAACCTATTAGCATTGTCCCACAATTTCAGAATAAGAGATAACAATATTGGTCCACAAATTCAAATGCCCAAAAAATATAACCTGTTCGGTCAACAGAGAAGGCTGCCCTTCCATACGCTTGAGACGAAACTTATAAACAGTGAAACCAGAAATCCCTTTCTCTGCCCAATACTTAACAACCTGAAAAGACAAGCATAATCTTAAAGTTTGACAAGAAATTCATAAAACAAAAGATGTTTGGCATGAACAATAACCACTAAATCTACCTTATACAAACCATCATATGTGTAAACTTTGCCAACATAACTAGTTGTAGATTGATGCCCTCGAATGACTCTAACCGGCACATTTTGTTCCAAACAATTCTACAAAAACCCAAAAAAACGAGTCAAAGATATCAGAGGACAAAATACTATTGTTTTGTGAGCTCGCATAAATAAATACAAAAAAATTTTAATTAAAATTACATATTAGAATTTCTGAACTAATACAACATAAGTGTTACTATCATGATAAGTTGATAATATCACATTCTTATATATCTGTGTGTCTGTATGTTTTGTGAAAATCTGAACTCTTAAAGTAGAGTGGCATTTGTGTGCGTATCACGAAAAGAATGATGTGTAACCCCTATCTAAACTACTCAAAAGTCCAAACCTAACATCTAGAACTAAATAGCCCCCATGCACGTTTAATCAGCTTTATCAATTAATTGGTTGCACCAGCTTTAGTCCAGAACCGCATGCGTCCAGAAAAATGGAGAATCAAGCATTAAATACATTTTCAGAAGCGCAGAGGTTGTGGCGCATTCTGGTCTGTGCGCTTCTGCTCGTCTTTTGTGGCAATAAAAATATGTCAAAGAAATCATAGGTCAAAATAAAATGCTGTGTCTATTCTTGCATTGATAAAACATAAAAAAATTAAAAAAACAAAATTTCGTATTTGAACCAATAAAATTGAAGTGTTAATATAATGATAATACCAGATTCTTCTACATGTGTGTAAACGCAAGTAGAGTGGTTTGCGTGGGTGTCATGCAAAGACCATTAATAATTAGCAAAGAGAATTTATGGTTGCTTTAGTGCCATATATGATAAAATAAAGTGCAACTAATGCTTTTGTATATAAATGTTATGTTACCAAAATCAGATATCACATGTTCATAGGCAAAAGATGTAGTTTAGAATAGTTGAAATGTCACATAAATTACCATGTTAACAACTTAACATCAAAAAACAAAACTAATTACCTTCAATCCTAGATTACCGCGTGCCATTACTTGATCTCTTATTTGACGTTTATTACCAAGTAGATTATTACCACCTTGACCAGTGTACACAACGTCTTCAGAGTTATCAAGATCATCCTCATATTGGCCAGACAGCACTATGGCCACAGTGAGTGGCAACTTATATTCAGGATACTCCTGTTTAAAAGTGATTTATATATAAGGATGAATTTAGGTGAAAACACGCACAAATGAAACATGTAAAGCTTAGTTGTAGAATGCAATACCAACATCACAAGCAATAACAATGACAACAAAGCACTATAATGATGATAAGTCAGATAATTGATTTAAATATATTACCCTCTGAGAACTTGACCCAATATAATCAATTCCACTAAGCCAGTGGTTATGAAAACCTACAGTAACCATCTCACATCGTGAAAAAAATTGGTGCCCAACATCAACCCCTGCAATTATAACACCCTTGGTACGATCAATTTTCAAATATATATATATATATATATATGTATAAAGAGAGAGAGAGAACACAGATGTGAACAGAATATATGCATATATGTATGTATGTATACACATACAAACATGTGAACAGGATAAAAGACAAGGTAATATATTAACCTGGAATTGCTCCTATCCTTGTTTTGGGTGTAAGTATGGTGTTAGAAGACAGCATCTGCACATTTTGTTGCCAAAATAATGTCAACACAGGCTTAGACTCAACCTCTGAACCTCTTTGCATAGCAATAAAATACAATCAAATATACACACAGTCACACATCTTATTTTGTCAAAAATAACATGAAGGCTGAAGCTCTATAATAAACTACATCGAAATATCATGATAGAAGGTTTAAAAGAATGGAATCAAGCCTCGAAGGGAAAATAAAAGGTTTAAAAAAAACGGAATCAAGTCTAGAGGCATTTTCCCTTCGCCTCACGAGGCATAAACCTCAAGCAAACCGAGGCGTAACGCCAAAGCAGAATTAAAATTTAAATATAAGAATTATATATCTTATAAAAATCAATACTAAACGTCAAAGAAGTAATTTTCCTAGCTATTTTCATCATCAAATCCGTAAGTCATAGAAAACACACAAAGTCTAAAACATCAAAGAGGCACAAAATGTTTTAATGACACAAAAAATCTAAATCATCGAGGTGACATAGGCGTAAGCCTGCCTCATGTGTTTTCATACCGCCTCAGCCCTTAGAGGCGTACTCACAAACTGAACTCATGAAGTGACACCTCATATTCGTTTTTTTACCCCCTCATCTCGAGGCACGCCTCGAAGCGTACACCTCACAGATTTTTTAAACCAAAATCATGAATATTATTTTACTATTTATGAAGAAAAAAGAGACTTGCCAGTGATAAAGCTTTAAGATCAGGTCTTTTGGCCTGCCTTCGTTCTTCAACTGCATCCTGCTTCTGCACAAATTTATACATCATATTGTAATGCTCGTGCAAACATCATTTACACGTGAACTGCACAAACAAACATTTATGAATGCACACGGAAAAAAGTGCAAAATGCATGATCTATATTCTATAGATTTGCAACATAAAATCACAATGTTATGATGTATAAAGTAAGTGACTACGAATGCACGTGAAGCCCCAAAATAGTAAAACTAAAAAAGAAAGCCAAAAAAACTAGTAAATGGGACAAAAAGACTGACGGTCAAGCACAAAGTCAATCCTTAATCATAGACCATAACTCAAGTAAACATATAAAAAATGTGGTCTATTATACTACTTATTACTGATGATCATAGCACACTATAATGAATAATCTGTCGGGTGGGGATCATACAACTCAATTACATGGAAATACCCAGACAGTATTCTTTGCTGTAACTCAAAATTTTAAAACTGCCACACAAAGATATAAGCGGTGTATGAGTCTATGAGATGTCCCATTTGCACATCTGAACCATGTAAAAAAGGAACCCATTAAATGTAAAAAAGAAAACTTAGGTTGCAACCTAATAGACTTTGATGAAGATTTGATTATTGATTGTAATTCAACTAGGTTAAAATACAAGATATATATAGAAGAAATATTTACACTCTAATCCTCCTAATATAGGCAACTTTGGGAAGAGGTTGTATGTCCGGCAGATTGATGGAGTAGAGACCGTTATTACTTGGACCCGTGAGGAGGGTACAGTGTGTAGATATGTCCTTCACAGCAAAAAAGGTGGAGTGAAATTCAAAATAAACGTTGTTATCATGACAAAATTGTTGTACGGAAAGTAAATTACGTTAAATTTTAAGGAACACGAAGAATACTTGGTAAGGAAAAGGTTTTGGTTGGAGACTAAACTTTTTAAGAACCAGTATGAAGAATGGGTAGACCTTTACCATTGCCAACATGAAGGCTGTCCTCGCCATAGTATGGTTCAGAATACTCAAACCCTGACGCATCAGAAGCAACATGATGACTGGACCCCGTATCCGGAAGCCATGAAGTCGAAGCTGGTGAGCGATAATCAGCATAATTTGCTGATGGTGGTGGTCTCCTGTATGTAGACGGATCACGACTGGGGCATTGTGATGGAATGTGACCAATACCACACATGTTACATGTGCCAAAAACAGTGTTTTGATTAGATGCCCAAGAAAATTGACTACGATTACCTCCTCCATTTTGATTTCTGTTAGAAAGATTATGTGAGTAATCTTGTTGGCTTCGATTGTTGGAATTGCTTCTACCTCGGTTTGAATTGCGGTTTTGACCTCGACCTCCTCTACTACCACCCCTGTTAGCATAAAAAGCCTGAGGAGAAGAATTCGTCTAGGGTTGCACCTGGAGACCAAACTGGGACAACAAACACTGCAGTGCAGTAACCTGATCTGGAGAAACAGTGGAGGTGCCAACACCAATAGGGCTACTAGAAGTAGCAACAAAGGCAGGTGCGACTTCAGATATTGTCTTCTTTAACATATAATCATGATCAAAAAGCAGCCCATAAAGTTCTGAAAATTGTGTAGGAGGGTGAGTAAGGAAAGTGGATTTGAGAGCATTGTATTCCTCACGAAGACCGGAGACAACCAACATAATTAAATCCTTTTCCTTCATTGGTTCACCAATATTAGCAAGTGCATGTGAGTACTCCTGAGCCCTGTTCAAGTATGCAGAAGAAGACTCATCACCCCTCATCTCAATTTTCAATAGTTGAGTTTTTAAAGTATATTCCCGGGAAGAGGTGTGAGAGGCATAAGCACACGTTCAAAGGAGAGCCATAGGTCACGCGATGTAAAGCCCTGAACATGCTGAAACGATTTTTCGAAGATAGTGGACATGATCAACATACAAACATGAGCATCATTGGAAACCCAAGTTGTGTAATCAGGATTGAGAATAGGCGGTGACACTGTAGTGGATACACCCTCTTTGTCTTGGGATGTGGTAGAGGCTGGAAGATATTGTTGTGGACACGTGATCGAACCATCAACATAACCAAATAAACCATTGGTAATTAGAAACGGTTTCAGCATGGTTTTCCAGTGACCATAGTTGGTAGGAGATAAAGTAAACCCAAACTTGTGGGAGTTATGGGCTATCTTTTCGGTTGTGGTGAAG
Source organism: Flaveria robusta (assembly GCA_025506415.1). Lineage (NCBI taxonomy): Eukaryota > Viridiplantae > Streptophyta > Magnoliopsida > Asterales > Asteraceae > Flaveria > Flaveria robusta. The sequence goes on along the minus strand of CM046469.1, from coordinate 14,823,030 downwards.
GCAACAAGGGGCGCCATGTGAAGATAAAATGGGTTGTAGCAGGAAAAAAAAAGAGTGATAGCTGCTGTGGATGCTATCGGCTGTTGGTTATGGAACAGAAGGGTTGTTGTCTTGTTGATGGGCTGAAAGAGGAATAACCAGGATGGGTTGTTGATCAGCTGTAGTTGTTGTTGTTTCCGGCGGCAGAGGGAGGAAGGTAGGCTGCGAATTGGGGTTAGAGTCTAGATGGCTCTGATACCATAACAGACTTTGATGAAGATTTGATTATTGATTGTAATTCAACTAGGTTACAATACAAGATATATATAGAAGAAAAATTTACATTCTAATCCTCCTAATATAATACCAATTAAATATAACATCAAATTGTCTAATACAACCTAAAAGGCATTTTGTCGTAACTTGTGTTGTACATATTATATAGAGTATGATGGTTTACGAGATGCTCATGTTCTAATCTAAAAAATTTAAAAATATATATATTTATAAAAAAATTGATATTGTTTAGAAAATAAGATTTCATCGATAAAATAGCTGAACTAAATCATGGACCTGAACCAACCAAGTAACATTTAAACTAGCCTGAAGAGTTCCAGTTTAAGGTAATGCAAAGAGATGCTAACCTTAGATTTTGGTTTTTTCTCATCATCTTCATCTTTTTTGCACTTCTTTTCCTCTACCTATAGACAATAACACAAAAACAGGGTAAATTATCAACTTGTAAAACCATGTATAAAGGATTTAAGGCATGAAAAGATATAAGAGGTGTATGAGATGCCCCCTCCACACGTCAGAACTCAGAAACATGTAAAAAAACAATGCATTAAATGTGACAAAGTTTGGTTGCATCCTAAAATGCAGCCTTGTGCTTTATAAATTAAATAAAGTATGATGGTTTTTATAAACAAAAAAAAATAAACATTAGAGATTGTTTAGAAAATGGCATTTAATACACAAATTAGCTGAATTAAGTCATGGACCTGAACCAACCAAGTAATTAAACTAGCCTGAAGAGTTTCAGTTTAAGGTAAGGCAAAGTAGATGCTAACCTTAGATTTTGGTTTTTTCTCATCGTCTTCGTCTTTTTTGCACCTCTTTTCTTCTACCTGAGAACAATAGCACAAAAGCAGGGTCAATTATCAACTTGTATAACCATGTAGGCATGTATAGAGTCATGCACGAGAATCATCTCTTAACATGCCTGGTCAAGCAAATTAAATCAAATCACTTGCAGATATATATGCATAGTGTGTTGTAAAGGCAATTTGCTACAACACATGTTTGTTAATTCCTTTGTTGTCAAAAGCCCACAAAACACGCGCCTAGGCCCTCACTGCAACCAAATGCAACCTTGACGTCTCGCTTCCAACGCCCCATTTTCAGGCGGCCAGGCACATTTTCAAGCCAAGTTCCGACCAAATAACATCTGAACATGTCAGAAACAATTACACCAGCCCTAAACAAACCTGTAGCCAACCTAAAACAGCATAAACCAACCCAAAACATGTCTAAAACCCCTAAAATGGAATTTTAATACTATGCGACCCGCTTAAAAAGGCCCTTGCATTTTAGAGCCTTGCACCTAGACCCAAGGCTCACCCATTGTGTCTTGAGTGCACAATTGTGCCTTCAACAACTATGATTTGTTCTAAAACAATGAATACTGCAGGTTTCATGTCCCCAAAAGCAACCTTTTTTCCCAAAACCTAACAAAGAGATGAAGGTCCTACAATATTTGCAGTAGCCGGTCGGTAAAAAAAAATAAGTTGTTTCAGTCCTGCGGTTATAATTTATAATCCTCATAACTTCAAATGGTAGAAGGCTGAAACACAAAGGTACATTTACTTCGATTGCAGGCAGAATTTAGCTTAAGGATAATCATTAGTGCTTAACATGTCGGTTCTACTTTTCTAATCTTTGTTATTTTGCGTCAGCAACAACAATGAACAATCATAGAAATAAAAAAAACTCCAAATGTCCTCAATACCTGAACAAAAAACAAGAAGTGCTTGTAGAAAGCTCTAACCGTATCCGTCACCATGGAGTACACACTCTTTTCTCCAATTTGTCCCTTCGGTGGAGAAAAAATCACCAACTCCTTCTTTTCATCTCCCTGTGGCTCCTCCACTTTCTCAATACCCCCGTTTGACTCCGGTACGACGTTTCGAACGCCTTCATCGTGCACAAATTCCGTCAACACATTCCTCGATACACCTTTCTCCTTGTTGTACTTCCGCCGCTGCTTCTGCGGCTTCTCCGCTTTCGTCAACGACTCCTCCTCCTCTTCTCGACGCCTAATAGCATCCTTGGTGCTCTTGATCTTCTGAATCCGAGCACTAGTCCTCGTAGCCGGAGCATGAGCCTTCGAACCTTTAGCTGTAGTTCGGACTTTCGATACATCGTCGTTTTCGTTCGATTTGATCGACTCAACTACCATCGCGAAGCCGTGAATCAGGTAGCCTGCAGAGACAGACTATTTAAACAACAGTCAAGTGAACAGATGATGGAAAATGGTGGATCAATCGAGCTAAACTGTGATGAAGATGATGATTACTGGAGATAAATGAGAGTATGAGGAGAAGAAATTGGGGGAAGTGACTGTTTGAGAGAATGAAATTAGGGTTTTGAGAAATAGAGCGGCAAAAGCATATGAAAATAGTCAAATTCCGCTCTACTGTCGGAAGCTGTTTCTGTTTCTGTTTATATATAGATTTTACGAAATTGGATTTTGCGTCCACCTGCGTCGCATTTTTTTATGGCATTTTGTTTTTTTATTACTTATGTTTCGCTTGGTGAAAGTTTGAGATTCAAATTTGTTAAAAACATGTTGAGAAATTTGCATCGATTGTTGAACCTTACCTTGATTGATAATCGGACGATATTTTATCACTAGTTTTAATCAACCCGTATATTAAACGGTTAAATAAATAAAATAATAAACATAATAAAAATTATTAATATTTTAATATAAAATATGATTGTAAATTTTTTTATTATAAATAGAATAAAACTTTGTTTCAAATCAAAGGTTTAAAAAAATGACATTTTTAGAAACCTTCTTATTATAACTTCTAATTTTGTTTATTTTTTACTAATAAAAATTATACTTTTAAAAGAACCATTTTAAAAATATTTTATATTTTTAAAAAAGTTTGATATTTTAGGGAAAAAATTATTTTGTATAATTTATTACTTTAGAAATAACATTAATAAAAAATATCCCTTTTTTAATTTATTTAAAAATATTTTCATCTAAAAAAATAATATTATTAGTAATTAATATGATTATTTAATATGAATGAAAAACGAAAAAAAGTTGATTAGTATGAATGTGATGATTTCATTTGTCTGTCTTATTTATCATTTTATTAGAGTAACAAGGTAACAATTTTAGCTTGGAGTTTCTCTACGTGTGATATAAAGAGAATTCTTCTTATCTTTTTTTTTTTTTTATTTTCTTTAGATTAATTGAAAGTGAATAAATTTTTAATATCTGAACTTGGTTTTATTAAGATATTTGTTTAGAGCGGTATTATGTATACTATGGCTATAGTAGCTTACCGAACATGTTTAGTTTTAAGCTTCCACTTTCCATTCCTCATCATTCGGTGTTACTTCTTCACTGCCTTTGACGCTTAGTCTATTTTCTTTTGATGTCGCTGTCGAAACTTTTCATCTCTTCATTCTTCTTCATCTTCTTCTCAAATAACATCTTAGTCTTACACTCCATCCCTGACCAAGTTGATACCTTTGATATGATGCACTAATGGTGGAGACCAACGGTGGTGATATCAGGGCCCGGTCAAAACATCAGTGATGGTGTCTAGAGTTTTGGCGAGCCAAACTTCACTTGCGTGTCCCTTCCTGAATAGATCGTCGGTAAGCAATGTATTTTTTAACTTATCGTAAGTTCATGAATCTTTAATGCCCTTGTTGTTCAATTTCTCGAATTAACACAATGCATATTAATTTATTCATGCATACACTTCCAATCGAGAATATCTTAGTTCATCGATGTACAATCTATTTTTACTAAGGTTTAGCTTTTAAAGTTATTAATGATATTGTATTTGTATTGATATGCATTAACAATATTTTTTATTGATCACATATTGTTATGTGAGCAAGGGTGTGGTGCTTCCCTGTTGATCATTGATCATGGTTTTTTTGTTAATCACCGGTTTTAAGTAATGATTTAAGAAAAAATTTATCAATCATTTACTTATAATATAGTGTAGAGGTACATACATAGGTCAATTTCAGCATTTCTAAGGATGTTTCTCCTCTAAAACGTTATATGTTTGAAGGATTTCGAGGCAAGTATTACGAAAATTATATATAATTATATAGAACAAAATCCAAACTATAAAAGCTTGTCTATTCATTCAGCTCCCTCCCCGTTCAATGTTTATTAACAACCAAGTAATAAACCAAGAAAACTGGTATAAATGTTTCAAGTTTGTTTGTGCGTTTGGCTTCTTCAAATCCACTCTTACATTGCAACTAAAAGAAATTTCGAATCGGAATTTTGGGAATATGCAAAATTCAACTTCATTTGCGTCTTTTTAATCATTATTCAATTTGGAATTACATTGGTGAATTAAGAATACCTTTATTATCTTTAAGATTGATGTATTAGGAAAAAGTTACAAACTTTATTACTTTTTTATTCCATTTGTTTTTTTTTTCATGTTTTAACCTATATACAAATTGTTTTTGCTTTAGTTTTATGGTAGATTTGGAATATATGAAAGTGAGGTTTTGTACATTGCTGATTGGTAAAGACATGTCTGGAAGTCAACGGTGGAAGAAGATGATAACAAATCTTCATTCGATTACATGGTATATGGTTTGAGTTCCTGGCTAATCTCATATATGTTTATGAATTCAAACTCTTCATGTTAGATTTTTGACTGAATTTCACTCACGTAGTGTATCTATCTAAATCATCCATTATTTGTTCTTTTCGTACCCTTGATTTGTTCATGATAAAAGGGAGTTCATAACAGCGGCGGAGCTTGAACATTTCTGTAGAGGGTGGGGGAAAAATTAATTTTTTACGGGGGGCGAACTCGATATTTATATAAAAGTTTACATTATTGGGTCAAAAATTTACACTAACAGACCAAAAATTTACACTACCGGGCTAAAATTTAACACTACTAACGAAAAAAAAAGCATGCTCCGCTAATTGTTCATAAGAGGCCGTTACAAGTCAATCTTTGATATAGAACAAGCTAATCTAGTAATTCACATTACATAGAGATTCAATGTTTGTTTGGATGTTGAATCTAATTTAAAGACAATGGAATTTTAATCGCTAAGTAAACAATGATCTTGTAAATGCATTTACGTTATTCAATCTCGTTTATGCTTCAAACGGAATCGTTCTTTTTGTGAACGTGGAGCCTGAACTATAAATGTACCTAATTGAAACCCATAAATTTGGTTGCGAAATAAGTTTTCTTGAAGAGGTTGATATGTTTCAAACAGATGAGTTCATTTACCACACAACAAAGACTATGAAACTTATGTTTTGTTTGACAAAGTATTATATAAATATTAATATGTTGTCCACTAGGGTTATAATTAAACCCAACATTCAGCGAACAGTTCATGAATTGTTTGGGGGAAGGCTGTTCACATTCGTTCATTTATAAATGACAAACACAAATAAGAAAATTCCGTTCGTTATGAATATGAACAGAGGTCGTGTTCGTTCGTTTATATTCATGAATGAATGATGATTTATTCATTTATCTTTGCTCGTGTTTGTTCATTAAATTATTTTATAATTTATTTTACTGGTTTTAATGTTTAAAAATATGAAACCCTAGTTATACTATATGTATCTGGTAATATCTCCTGTCTAACAATTTTCAACTTCATTTCATCTAAAGCTTAATCAAACTTCTTATTTTCTGTGTTAATTATATTTACGATAACTATGTTAACCATGTTCGGATAATTAAGTTGTTTTTGTGTTAAAGTTTTAAAAGGTTTCGTTTGTGTTCATTTATATTCATAAACATTTGTTTGTGTTCATTTATGTTAAGTAAGAGTTCGTGAACAGTTCGTTTCCTTAATAAACGAACACGAACATTAATTCTTGTTTGGTAAGTGTCCATAAACAAACTTCATTGAATCATTTTCTTAATAAACGAACACGAACAAGAACTCGTTAATGTTGTTGGTTTGTTTACAACCCTATTGATCACCATTTTGTTGAGATGATAAACACATTCGGTCCTAAAGGAACAAGAGTGTTCAATCTATACTTGCATGAATAGAATGCATAAATAATTTTCCTTTTACAGTTTTCCTTAAAAAGTTACTACAAACTTTACAATCAGAGTTTCGTATTATTTTGAATAGATTATTGTGAATTTTGCGAACCAAACACACCTTAGAAGAAACGTGCCACTCTTTTGTGCCTTCTCACATTTTTTTAGACTTTTTCTTCTTTTAATAATTTTAATAAATTTTGTCCCCAACTTGTCTCGCTTATTGAATAAAAATGATTTTTATCATATGTTCTTGTTACTCATTTTGTGGTAATCACCATAAAACGTTAAGAACAATTAACAATAACATGTTTTATGAGGCGAATTCCAATAAACTAAGCACACTCTTCAATTAAAATATGAACAAAAAGATAAAAACAATAAAGAAATGCTAGTGAGATTCACCAACATGATGAACCTCTTAGCACGTGTTAATCTCTAAAAAATAAACCTAGAGTAAACTCTCGAAATTCAAACCATAGATATAAACCCTCAAACAAAACATTTGATTCGATGAGATAATGAAGTTTTACGTGAAAAGTGAGAGTTTAGACAAATATAGATCAGAACATCAGCTGAAAACATTTATTGATTTGTTTATATGAGCTAAATAAGATAGACTTCAACCTGCATTTTACAACTACTGAACTACAAGCATTTTAGCCATTGTGTTTCTTTATTTGACAACTCAAGCCATCCTGCTTCATTTTGTTTATTTGCATATGCAAGGCAAGTGCTACGTTAATCACCTAGACTCAACAAAATTTACAACTTAATTAGTATAATTAGTATTTGTTAACAGTCACAAATAGTTATGCATAGTCATGCGTCGTGTTGTTTGAGTTATGATTTGGGTTTGTGTTAGGTGATTGTTGACGATATTGTTATGGCAGGGTGAGGTCGCATGGCCGAGTGATTTTCCAGACAAACGTTTTAAGGATTTGATGGTTGTTGTTAAGTGAGGTGTGCAGAACTACGAGCGACAACATAGGAGTCGTGGCGAATGTTGAAGTTGTGATGGTGTTAGTAGTTGTTCTAATGTAAGGATGGAGATAGAGTGCAGGCTGTTGATGATGGTGATTTCTTGTGCAAAAATACATAAGAATAATATATCTGATATAAAAGATACTATTTTTAAGATCGAAATAGAAAGATAAACTATTACGCATCAATATTAAATTTCACTCACATAGATAAGGGTAATAAAGCTATATATGATGGACTAAATCTATAAATAGCCTTAATAAGTAATTATATTAATAATTTCATCGACCATTAAAACATAACTAGTATTAAGCCATCGCGTTGTTGCAATGCGAGACGTAAAACCGTGTCAAGTAGCACCAATGAACATTTTAAATACAACTTAAAACGAAAAAAATAAAACCGAATGAAAAATAGAAGTTAACACGTTGAACCACGCACGTGAAACATAAAACTTTAAAATAACACCTAAGGCAGTTTAGGACCCACATGTTGCGACAGAGCCGTCAAAAAGGAAAAAACAAGCGTAACAACGTTGAACCACACACGCACATTACAACTTGTTAACTCTCAAGATTTATACAAAAATGTAAAACGAAGCATTTGTAAAATATGAAAAATCAAGAGGACCAAAGTTGAAAGTGAAAACTTGTAGTGGTAAAATTATAAAAGATGTAAAATTATTTGGTTTAATTAAATTATAAAAGAAAATAAAAAAATATGTACAACTTTAATGCTTATGGTACAACAATTATACAACCTTAAGTTGATAATTAATAATATTTAAATTTACTTAAAAAAATAAAATAAAAACAATAAGAAGGTACTTGCACCTATGCTATTTTTTGGTGAATAATCAATTCTTAATTGGTGATATCAAGTTTTGAATTGCCCTATGTGTTTTTTTTTTAAAACAAATTTTATTCAACGAAAAAACACTAGCAAGCTGTTAGATACAATACATATAGAGCAAGCTAAAATGAAAAGTTACATCAATATTTTCATGAAATGTTTTTGAAAGATGATCTATTTTTAATTCAAAGGAAACTCAACGACTTGATGTTTTCGTTAATTTTTGCGGGGTTAATGGATTTAAATACTTTCAACTATTGGAAATTGGTCGCTGTCACCCCCAAGTATCATTTTGGCGAATATAACTACCAAGTAAACACTTCGGTGTATGTATCACCCCCCCGTTTGTCAAAACCCTAACAAATGAGCTGATTATTTTGCTCATTGTGTCAAATAAATAAGCTAAATGTGTCATATACGTTCATTGTATCATATATTTTATATCATTTGTTAGGGTTTTGACAAACGACGGGTGATACATACATCGAAGTATTTAATTGGGAGTTATATTCGCCTAATTATACTTGGGGGTGGCAGCAGCCAATTTCCAATAGTTGAAAGTATTTAAATCAATTAACCCATTTTTGTGATATGAGTATTCTTCCGATTAAAAACCTTGTCATTCCTTGTTACATGAGGATGGATTTTATTTTTATCTTGCTCGTGTTAATTTTTCATTTATTTTAATATAGGTAAAAACATATTATAATATTTTACTATATTTATTTAAGCGTAAACAATTACTAGTTCTAATCAATTAATCCCAATAAACCAATAAAAACAATTTCTTAATTCATAATTTGTCTGACAACTAAACATTTTATAATCAATCAATCTCACGTATATGTACTCGTAGGAAGCAAGTATAACAATAACAACAACATATAAACAATTAACTATTGGTATTTAAAATTTAAAAAATATATGTAAAAGAGAATGTTTATAACACCAACTCAAGGTATTAAGGTGGATAGAAGATGAGGTGATTATGACACCACACATCACCTCAACACTACGTGATATGTTAAAACATGTGACCTAATACAGAAGAATGTATTTAATGTGTGGTGAATAAATTATGTAGGGCACACAAAGTAGAGGAGACAAATTTTCTCTCGAACGGGGCTTTACTAAGAAATAAATAAAAAATAAAAACTATTTAAGAATAGACTAAAAGTCTAAAACAATATATAATACTGATCTTATACTAAAATACATTGCATACTTAAAAGAACAACCTAAAAACAGAATTAAAATTTCATGTTCTACAATTAAATTGCTACTACAATTGTACAACGAATCAATGATGAAAGAAGATGAATAGTAAATATTTTCACCAGGCGTACTAAGTAGTAACCTCGTGTTCCGGAGTTTGTTTTGAGGAAAAAATGAAAAAAAAATGTATGAAAAGTAACAAAAAAAATATGTTCCTGATTTTTATTGAAGGAGATAAATAAAAGAGTAAAATGTTATTTTCGTCCCTGGCATTTTGTTGAATTTGTCTTTTTAATCCTAAATTTTTTTTTGTCATTTCAGTCATTATAGTTTACTAAATGTTGTTATTTTCATCCACTCCACTAACACCATTAAAACTCTGTTAAAACCCCATTAAATACGAGGGTATTAAGTCTTTTTCAACACCCTGATTATCCAATTAAAACAAATTAATCAATTAATATTCAATTAAAACTAAAAAACACATGAAGCGACTTGTGAGACCGGTCGGCAGTCACTTCGATTAATTCTAACACATGTTATTCGATTAAGGTCTGTTGCAAGATTTCAATTAATCTTCATGTTTTGTTTGAGTGTGTACTATTGTTCGATTGAGATCTACTGTTGTCACGTTGTATTTTATCAAAATCTGTTATTGTCACGTTCAAAACCTCAATCAAATAAAGCATGTAAACAACAGAGCTAAATCAAATAACGGTACACGTTCGAACAAAACGTGAACATTAATTGAAATCCCACAGCAGAGCTCAATCGAACAACATGAGTTAGAGTTAATCGAAGCTTTTAAATCGAAGCGTCTGGCCTCACTAGTCGTTTCATGTGTTTTTTTGTTTTAATTGAATATTAATTAATTTATTTGTTTAATTGGATAATTAGGGTGTTCAAAAAGATTAAAATACACTCATATTTAATGGAGTTTTAACGAAGTTTTAATGGTGTTAGTGGAGTGGATGAAAATGACAACATTTGGTAAACTACAGTGACTGAAATGACAAATTTTTTTTTTTTTTTGGGTTGAAATGGCAAATTCAACAAAACGTTGGGAACGAAAATAACATTTTACTCTAAATAAAATAAAACTAAAAAGATTTATGTTCTCTAAGGCTTTTAAACGATGAAAGTGAAAAGAAAATAAATAAATATTTTTATAATCTTCTCTTCTAACTTTCTTTTCAAAATGAAAGGATATTGAAAGAAAAGAAAAAAAAAGCACACAAAAAGTTTTATTTTTTTTTCATTTCATTCGAACTTTAGTCGAAGTTACAATATGCATATTTATTATCTCTTTTACTTTTCTCTTCTCGGTTCTCTTTTTCTTCATTTTTTCTCTTGTTGATTTTATTTCACTTATTTTATCTACTTTTTTTCTTTCGTTTATAAAACTCATAAACATAACATAAATATTATAAGAGTTACTCAGTGAATGCAAACGAAGTCAAGCTATCATGGTTGTTTTGCACCCAAACCTCTATAAGAGATGTTTAGGGATTGAATCCCATCCACCACTATTTTCTCAAATTTTGTGTTTTTAGATATATTAATTATTATTATTATTAGTGTTATTATAATATTTGTTACTTTTATTACTATATTCACTATGAGTGTTTATTGAATGTATTTCAATTTAATCAATGATTTTTCAAATTGAAAAATATGAAGGTGAATTATAATTCGAGCAGACTTAGACATAGATATTAAAAAGCCTGACTTTAACTCAAATTTTGAATTCAAGTTTAATTGAACAAGTCATACACTTCAACAACAAAACCACATACTTGTGACTTAAGAGCGGTAGGATTTTCTAACTAGATTGAGGATTTGAGATGTCGTTAAAAGAAACAACAAAAACACAATACATATACATGTGCACACAAAGCTAACACGAATTATTTTTATTTTTTGCTTACGAAGCTCACAAGTTCGCAAACTGACACGAAAACCAAAAACCACGATTTGAGTTTGAATTGACCTCTAATTCAAATTGAAAAACCACAAACCAAATTCAAGATTAGCTATATGAATCTTAAGGGCCGTTTGGTTCGTAGAATGTTTGCAAAGGAATTGAAATGGGAAATAGAATTGAAATTGGAATTAAATCTTGTGAAAATTGATAACGTATTTGGTTGATCAATTTTAAGAGGAATTGGAATGTTAATTTTGAATATTTGATTGGATTATTGAACATTTTATGGGTAAACGATAAGAATTTGATTTTTTTTTAATTCTAATTACGTCAATTGACCAACCAAACAAGATTTTAAATGAATTTTTTTAATTTTAAATTGATATTAATTTCCGATAATTCTGTAAACTAAATAAGGTTTTAGTTTCTTGAAGTTCGATTCAAATACTACACACATTAGTTCCAAGACTTAAATACTTTATAAATAAATTTATAATTATTATAATTATAATATGGATAGAACTCGAATAAAATAAATTAACATAATTAAAACAATAATCTTAGGGGTAAATATCAAGATTATTGTTTTATAGGCTAAACTTTTGATGAAAAGATGTTAAATTTTTAATTAGTTTTTAGTTTTGAGGTTGTTTGTGTCTCCTCTCTTCATTCAGTCATACATGTGTCGCTCCTCCCCCTTCCCCCATAAACGAACCGGATAATACCAATAGCTCTCTTCATCTTCATCTTCTTCATCTTCTTCTTCCCTTTGTTCGTCTTCTTATCCCCTTTATTCAATTCAATCTTTAACCCTTTTTACGCCCTAAATCAATCCACCAATTTGTTATCTCAGCTGTGAAAAATTACTCCCCTTTTGCTGTTACCCTTTGTGTTCGCCATAAATCCCTCTTTCTAGGGTTTGCTTTCTCAAATCGAATTCATACCCTTATTTTTCTTCTTGGGTTTGGTGTTTCTTTGCCTATGGTTGTGTCGGCGCTCTATTGGGCAATGGGGGTGAAGATTCTTGCTTTGGATTGTTAGGTAAACGTATCGATTTTTAGTTTATTAACAGATACATGATTGTTGATGATTGTAGGCTACCCTTTGGTTAGTCAATTTCTGCAGCGGTATTGGTTTGTGCAGTTTGTGATTGTTTATTGTGTTTGTTTTGTAATGTTATGTGAGTTTTAGGGTTACTTGTTTAGCTAATTATGCTCTGCTAAAGAGTGGTACATACTTGAGTTAGAAGTTGTTTATGAGTATTCTATTTATATCTTTATTCAGATGTGGGAATGACCAAGGTGTTTTAGTCTCTATCTGCTTTTAGTGACAGGAATATGAAGTGGGCATGATTCTTTTCAGTTTTTTAAGATGTTTGCACTCTTTTTTGGGGAAAAAGGAGAACATAAGCTATATCTGTTTTACATTTACTTTTTGCTGCATTGAGTTATCTATATATATGCAATATACTGAACATTGTCAAGACAAGGTGCTTATTGATCTCTAGTTGTGTGATTGTTTTGCTACATTGACATTTTGAAGGAGAATAGATAAATAGTTGCAAAGATATGATTACATGGTTGTCCATTTAAGTAGATGACATGGTCAAAACTGCAATCATTTATGTTTGCTGGTAAGATTTTGAGTGATCGTGTCACAAGTTCACTTGCATTCAAGAAGCTCTCTTAAGCTTTAGTGTTGTTATTGTTATAAATGGATCATGTTATGAGAGAATGACTACTTATGTGGACGAATTGTTTGATTCTGAGGTTTGTTCTTTTGTTAGTGTGCTCATGGAAAAAAGCTACGGCTGGACGGAGATTGATACACTGACTTTCCAGAAACTTGTACTCTTTTCATTTGGGTTGTGTGTTTAAATGGCGGCAGATAAGCTGAATAAGCGTTCTAAATTAAGCAATGACATTTGTCACTCATCTTGGGAGATGCAGAAAGTGAAAAAGAAAAAACATCTTCATTATGATTCAAATACAACATCACGTATTTCTCTTGAGTGGGATGACAGGAAGGAACGTGTTGTTCCTAGGAAGGAGCAGATAAGTATTGCACGCAGAGAGTTGATCCCCTTTCTTCCTTTTGCTGCGCATCACAAGAATGTCCTCGGTGATGTCTTTACGGCTCCTCCTGAGTTATTTGAACTTAATAACTTGACTGGTGTGCTATCTTATGAGGTAAGGCTAACCACACAAGTAAAGTTGGCAAAATGGGCTGGTTGGGTAATGGGTCAAAGAGGTTCCAGCCTTCCAGGTCGGGATTGGTTGATCTGAAAGAGTTATTGTCAGAACATTTTTTAACTTTTTAAACCATTAAGTGTTAAATTTGTTTATATTAAGTTAATGATATAGCTTCCTGAACATGAAATTCAGTAGATTTGATGCATTAAAATACACATTTGCTGCCTTTGACCCTTTTGAGTTTTGAACCATTTCCTTTTAAGCAATTTTCTTATCATACCGGCTAGAGATAAAAATACGTAAATTGACCCATTTATAAGTAAAGCCGAAATTGACTCATTCTGGATGTATTGTTTTTTGGAGCATGTTGTAGGTATGGCAAACTCATTTGTCAGTTCAAGAAAGAGAGTTTCTGGCCCAGTTTCTTCCTGAAGGATCTGAGCCACATAATACTGTTCAGGAATTGTTAGCCGGGAATAATTTCAACTTTGGAAATCCATTCTTAAAATGGTAAATTTAATCACTCAATTTTAGTAGTGAATAAAAGAAGCTATTGGACTATACTATACCCGGCAAAGCTAACCCGTATATCAAATTTTGGGTTCATATGGGTCTTTCATAATGACCTCATGGGTCATCTTGGACATGGGGAAATTTAAGAATGGGTCAAGATGGGTTGAACTAAAACAAGTGAGATTAACAACGGGTCAAGATGGACTGCATTAAAACTAGAAATGGATCGCAACGGGTTGTGAGGTGGTTTGTCGAGCAACCTAACACTTTGCTCGGTTGCTGTCTTAATCCGCTTTTAACACCATAACATGTCAAAACTCACTACTCACGACGGCAAGCTTCCAATCACCGCCCATACTCTCGACCACCGCCGCTGCCGCCGCTTACTGCGTACCGCCGTTAAATTGAGAGAGAGAGAGAGATAAAGAAAATATGGTGTGGATGCTACACTCATCTTCACCTACCGTTGTGGTCGTTGCCTTGGTTTACCGGCTACCACTTTCGCCAACGGCCATAGATTATAGAAACCGAACCCTTTCTATCCCAACACCTTGCCCGACCCGACCCGCCAATTTTGCAAGTTGTGATCAAATGTATGGTTTTGTTGGAAAGGAGAATTTTGTATTTTTTCGATCCAACCCGACCCGTCTTGACCCGAACCCATTCTAACCCGAACCCGTCCTGACCCGTTTCTAACACAAACCCGTTCTGACCCGAACCCGCCCTGACCCGAACCCATCTTGACCCGCCACCCGACCCAACCCAACCCGCCCATTTTGTCAGGTGTAGACTATACTATTATTCATTTGGGAGGTTTTGTTGGTTTCCCAATATTCTAGTTAGGAGTTAGTGGAGTTGGACTTTTTTTTTTTCTAAACATTTAGCTCATACCTGTAAAAAGGCAATTATACCATTCACAATTAGTCTTGCGCGAAGCACATGACTAAGGTAATAGAGAACATAAACGATACAAAGAAAACCGGTTTGGTTAATCATGCTTCAAGCAATAGTCATGGGATGTCCGTTTGTTCATAATTGCTTATTTTGTTTAAGTGATTGAGTTTTCTATGCCAACTTTAATAGTGTGATACTGGGGTTTATGGATATGAATATATGATTTGAAAGATGTAGTCGATTAATTTTTTGACTAAAAATTTTCAGTTGATGTTTTGTAATATTCATGCGTAGGGGTGCTTCAATTTGCTCAGGTGATTATCATCCTGATGCCATTCTCCGCCAAGAACAGCGTAACAAGGCTAACAAAGTAGCATATTATTCAGAATTGCATGAATACCATACAAAGTATGCCATCTTATATTGTAAGACATGATTTATTTTCCCTGTTCTTACCCCTTTTGTGCTTAGTCATTTTCTTTGTTGTTTGGCAGAATGATAGGGAGTCTGCAACTGTGGAAAGAAAGATGGACGGTTAGCATGAATCCAGAATACTTTATGCAAAATATACCAAGGTCTATTGTTCTTTTTAGTACTTGTTTTAATTTTGGAACCTTTGCATCTGTCTCTGTGTTGATTTTGTTTTGTTAATTGATGAGTATATGATTCATGTCCTCAACAGGCCTAAAAGGGATTTTCACAAAAGTGGATCCTCACATGAGATTGGCTTACAATATGGTTCTCAACATGAATTTTGTGCAACATCCGGTTCTTGTTCATTGGATGCTGGCGATAAATCATGCAATAGTGACAGCCCAGATCTATCAGCTAGCAATGGAGAAACTTTAGTGACGTAATGCCACACTTGCTGAAATTAGCTTGTTTATTAACTTATGTTTAACTTCTGCGAATTATGCACATAAATAATGTATTATATTTTTCTTGTCAGTGCTTCCAGAACAGATTTGGAGAAGAACAAATATAATAATTCATCAGGTGAGAGATTGGTGGCAAGACCTAAAAAAGGAGATATACGCAAGCTCAATATAGAGTGTGGTGATGGTGCCAAATATATGTCTTATATCAAGGTGTTCATTTTATTTTCAATTATATGTAGACCAAATGAATCTCTTTTTTTTCCTTAGCACATAAAATTTAGCTGTAAAAAACGAAAATTCTTGTTGATTTGTCAGGTTAGCAAGGAGCAGCATGAACGAGTTAAAAACAGTATGAAACAGTCTAACACCAGCATCCAACAAAGGTCTCTTAATATTGTTTTAGGAAATCTTGATGGTTTTTGTGTTCGACCATATGAAGTGTTCGAGGAAGAAGAGAGACAGAAGTTGCATGACCACTGGTTTGTTACTATGTTCCTGCCTTACAGACTATATCTGCCTCATATATTCTTTGGTTGAGAATTAAGATCAATTTTTATTTGAAAACAGGTTGCATTTGGTAAAAAAAGATCTCCCCGTAGGCTTTGAGAATTGGGAGCGTTGGCGATCTGCCAAGTGGGAATTGACGAAGTCTTTGGGGAAAGAAATGGAAGATAAATGGAAGTCAAATGATGGTCCCGTATCGAATTTGTATAATAATCAGGATGACGAGTTCATAATTGATGATCAGGATGAAGAGCTAGAGCAGTCGAATGAAGAGCAGCATGTTGATGGCGAAACAAATGAGGCAACTTTAATTGCATTAGAGGTTCGTGGATATCTAAGCACCATTTAACCTCTTTTATAATTAGAGTTGGCATGTTGGGGGGTTCAGATGGATTGGGTAATGAAAGGATACATAATCAAATCCCTAATGTCTTTATTCAAAGGATTTTTTTTCATTAAGGTCTTAAAAGTCCAAGGTAAAATCATGCAAAGTAACAAATAAAAACGATTCACATGTGAATTTAACAAAGGTCCATAGCCTTTTCTGAACATGTGCGCTTTAAATAAACAACATTTATACAATAATAATTATAATCTTGGAGTGTGAATAAAATGATTTATGAGGTTGTATTCATTAAAAATAAGACTTTAGGTGGTGCTCCACATGTTTGACCTGTTTTCCTTGGGGCTATATATTTGTACTTTACACTTCTGACCTCAAACAGAACCCCAACTGACCCATTCATAAGTGAACAGGTCAATACTGCCATCTATATAATTACTTGGCTGTAATTATTATGGGGTAAGTGTTGCTGTTTATCTGATGCTGAGTTTTATATTGTGACACCCAGGAGAACATGGAACAAAACGGTATTTCAATATATCAGTCAGAAGCAGATCTTAATGCCGAAAATCATGATACTACAAACACGTCTAGTCAAGATTCTGATCAGAATCAGCATCTGCCTCAAGTTGCTGTGCATGATAATACCCAAAACTTCTGTCCCGTGCCCATTAACAACAATTGTGATGTTATGACCGTGTCAGATGCTTTTCCTTCGGGTCTAGTTGATTATCCTGAAAATATAAATCATGCAGATGCTTCTGTTAGTGAACAGTTTCCTCCTCCCTCTGCTGCCAATGAAATTTGGCCGCTAGCGACCCTACCAAATGTGTACTATCATCAACCTACGTCCGTAAGCCAAGATTACCCTTCGATCAGCCAATCAAGTTTTCTCCACAGGCGATCCGACGGTGGAGATTCTTTCTTTAATCCTTATGCTAATCAAGACCGTAACGAATTACTATTGCATTCACTTTATAAAGATCCTGGGAGCTCTCATTATCTAGGAACCAGTCAATTTTCCAGAAGTTTAAATTCGTTACCGTTAGATCCAAGACTTAACATTCAACAGAACATATACACAGATGGAACGGCCCGGTTTCCAATTCCAAGGGAAGAACACCTGTTGCCGCTGGATCAGGTTCAGGGTTGGCCTGGGAACAATGTTGTTAACCTTCCAATGTCAGCACCGCCCCATCAGCAGCTAAGTCAAAACTGGTTTTCTGATGATGAGGTGGCTCGTGACGGGTGGTCAGGTGGTGTAGTCCCAAACCATGACATCAGGAGCGGCGGTCACGTGGTGGATGAGAGCTTATATAGTGTTTTATCCGAGTGTAACGGGTTGCGTTCAGGTGTTCATTATGGTTCAACAGAGATTATTCAGCCTGGGAACTATGTAGAGCTGGGGCGTGAATCCGTTCTGCCTACAACCGCCAACGGTGTGCCACCTCGGGCCGCTAGAGGGCCGGGCCTTAACTACATGAGTGGCAATGAAGCTCAGTTAGGATGGATGAACTTGCCTCGCGGATTGCAGGAGAGCGGAGGGAAATCATTTGCAAGGTTATGGAATGATAAAGACTTAGGATGATGATGATGATGGTGATGATGGTGATGATGTTGTAGTTTTTAGACTGTCAGGATTAGAAGTTGGATAGATATAGATGGATATATGGAGAGGACATAGTCAGTTTATCTGATTATGATTAAACCTTTTGCAGGATTAATAACGTGGAATTATGTTTTTAATGCTTCAGTTTTGGTTAAAGCAAATGGTTTTTTGAAAATGGGTGCATACTCTTTGAAACTGCAGGTGCCACTGAGAAATATAACTTTTGTTACTTGACGGTTGCTTTATGTAGTTAAACATACCTTATTTTATTATGAGTAATACACACACACAAGTATGTGTGTAATGTACAGCGTACATGTTAGGGCATTGTTTTCAAAACAGGAAGAATCCGGTCGGTTAAACTGGAAATGGGAGGTATACCGGTTTGTTTTTGGTAGAAAAAGCAAATACATTTGAAGTGAACCACTCGAATTGCATGGGTAGTGACGAGCGGTGACTGAAATGGGGGTCAACTGAGAAAACAGGCGATGAATAAAGGTGGGCCGGGAGGTGGTGTTGGAGTGGTTGGTCGTGGTGCTAAGGTGGCGTTGTGATGGTGGTCGAGGTGGTTGCTCTAAAGGTGGTCGTAATGGTTGCTGTGGTTGAGTGTTGAGATCCTCCTGACCACCAAGAGGGAAATGAGCTGATGTGCTGAATCTTTGACCTAAAAATCAGCGAAGGCCAAGGCGCCAAGCTGTCGTAATTGTTAAAACTAAGAGCAAAATTGCCAATGAAATTTACAAGATCATGATTATCAGGGCCTTGTAATGTGTTAGTAGGTTGTTTTATGTTATATCTAAGTTATATTTGGTTGTAATAAGTCATTTTAATATGAAATGTATGTGATGATTAATTAGTACACTAATAAGCCTTAATGGGCCTCGTCATGTGTTAGTGAGTTGATTTAGATTGCATAAAATTATATTAGATTATAACAAGTTAATTCGGTGTTAATGATATATGTGTGATGATTAGTATGCTAACGTGTCTTGTCATGTGTTACTGAATTATTTTAGGTTTCATAAAGTCACATTAGGTTATAAAAACCAATATTGGTGTTAATAACACGCGTATGATGATTAGTACGTTAATAAATCTTAATAGGCCTTGTCATGTGTTGTTTTAGGTTACATAAAGACGCATTAGGTCGTAACAAGTCATTTTGGTGTTAGTGACAGGTGTTCGACGATTAGTACACTATCAGGTCTTACTCGTCTTTGTCATGTGTTTGTAAAGTGTTTTAGGTTATACAAGGTCACACTAAGTCGTAACAAACCATTTCGATGACAATAGCATGTGTGTATGATTATTACATTGATGGGTCTTGCCATTTGATAATGTGTCATTTCCGGTTACACAATGTCAAATAGGTTATAGCAAGTCATTTTGGTTTTTAATGACATACGTGATGATTACACTAATAGGTCTTAAAGGGCTTTGTCATGTGTTAATGTGTTGTTTTTAGGTTACATAAATTAGGTAAATACAATTTATTCTTGTACTACCATTTTTTAAATCTTACTTATATATGTAAATATATTTTGTACTACTTTACATTACAGGGAAACTTGATGTCATGTGTACTATAAGCTCCCTTGTCCATCATAGTGTAATCTCAACAAGATGCATTTCATAGGTCTGTTTCACTCGAGAAAAAATGTCAACAAAGAATTATTTTCAGAGCTACGAAGAACACGTGTCAATTTTGGAGTCCTCATAAATATTCCGACACTTATGAGTAGTTTGTGACTATTTGTTGATGATTGCAACCTGTTGCAACTTTGGTTAGTCGACAACAACTGAAAACCTAGTCCAATATCATACCTTCACAATCTCCCCAATAGATAATCAACCTAAAATTCGTCGCAAAGTTTCAAGCTCGGCGATGACAAATTCCCCTCGGCAATTCATCGAGGGTCGCCGACGAGTATACTAAAACTAGAGGAAGGTGTCTTTTGAAGTTTTTGTTTTCAAAGTTACACACGCATAGTTCTATGATAAGACCGAATTTCACAGGTGGTATTCTTATGAAAAATTCACACCTCGTTCCAACTTTTTACTTAGGCGTAACACATTTTGTCATTTTCACTTCACCTAGCTACTACAATCTCCATCTTTTTTGGGGCTTCTCAACACACTTTGTGACCTAAAACAAAACTTAAATTCTTGATTCAAATGTATAAGAAGCAACAATATGTGACCTGCTGAAATGTTTAAAGAAAAATTTTGGTGAATAGATGGCATAGTTAGACAAATATTTACTTTGAAACATTGATTCATGGGTAATTGAAACAAAAGAAAACATGCGCTTACACTAAATAAAAGCTACAGAAAATTGAATTCTCAAAGAAAGTGATAATATAATTTATGCTAATGGAGATGCTTAATTATGATCTACGGCATATTCATCATAAATCGAAATGAAAAACGATTCTACAGACATATAATTCAAACTTAAGACGTATATTTCAAGTTACCTAGCATACAAATTGGAATTCAACAACACCTTGAGCTTCTTTGATCTTCTTCTCAACAGTCTTCAAAATCGACTTATCATTCACAGGTATTAGCAGACCGGGTCAATATTTTTGGGGTCTACACATTTTTGTGGCTCTTGTCTATATATGTTATTCTTAAGAACCAGGGCCTTGAACGACGACATAAACTATCTTTAGTACACCAATCATAATTTAAACCATTTTCCCTTTACATTATATGAGACAACAATTACATTGGACGAGCTCAATGAAAATAAAACAACTAAATTAGCAGCTACAAACCTAAGTAATTGTTTATGTTGGATTAATTTGCTTATATAGTTCATAAATTTTAAATGATAGTGATATCAAATTGTGCTTCAATTAGATTTAATCTGATAAGGGGAAGAGGAATATGATGGATTTAGTGATGTCGAGTTGTGCTTTAATTCGGTTGAATCTGAGAGATGAGGAAGACGTAGAATTCAGTGATAGCGTAAGTTAACATTGATAATTACGGTTATTATCGTCGCTCTAACTGTAGAATCCACCCTGACGTCGGAGCTTCGTTCTCGCTTCTAGTTTCTTTTCTAGTGATTTGAACTTCTTTGCTTCATTCTATGCTTTCAATTTGGGATTTTGGTTAGTAAGAAGGCATACGAGTTAGATGATTTATTAAAATCTTAATTACTCAATGATTTATTGATAACAAATTGTCAAATTACATAAATGCCCCTTATATGAGGGACACATGTCTGATTTAACTGTGAATTTGGATAGAGGTTAGTCTAAAAGATAATATGTGCAATTTTTTTTATAAAAAAAGACATACAATGTAATTATTGAAACTTAGAAACACATGATGTAATTTCATGTATTAGTAAAGGATACAATTTGTAATCTACTCTAATAAGAATCACTTTTGGCTCATTTAATCTATTGATTTGCAAATATTAACGTTCTGGAATGTGATAATGGCATGAATATATATTTACTTGTTAGAGTAAAGTTATCTTGTGACAAAACCATTTGAAGTTAAACTGGTGATGCTCATTTAAGGTTACGGTTTCGAGCCCCTCTAGTAAAGAATATTAGATATTTCAGTGTAATTGGATTGACTTTTTAACCAATGTAAATCATAATATTCATCAAACAAGTTAGGAGATGCGAAGGTTACGTTTGGTTGAGTTTATTATGATTTTATGTATTTGAACGTTCGCCCATTGCTATGGAAGTTCCAAGAATATTAGATATTTCTAGGCCCTTCTCTCGAATACAAATTCATCTTGTTTGATCAAACTCTGGTTCACTAAATTCATAGGATACACACGTATTTATTCTTGATCAGAATTACGAGTTTTAGTCAATTTATCAATTCAAATTGAACCACCAAGTGATTTCAATATAAAAGTACATCACAACTCTTAAAATACGGCGTTTGAATTACTAATCCCCTACAAAAAAAAAAAAAAACATATGAGCCCCAGCCCCCAACCAATCTTCGATACGAAAACATGAGCCCCAGACCCCAACCAATCTTTGATATTTTGTACCGTAGCCATTAATCTACGTCCAAATCAAGCCCGGTTAGGCTCTTTAAAACAGAATAACTGAAAGAATATATATACAAACGATGAACCAGTATCCAAAAAACATAAAAACCACACCCTTTTTTAATAAAACTAAAACAAACCTCATTAACAGTTTAGCTTCTCGGTCACAAGGGTGTTATCTGCAGGAAACTCGAAAGAAAATTGGTGGGTAATATTTGTTTTGTTTCTAGATGAAATAAAAAAAAAAAGGTTCAATTTCTGGGTGCAACCCCCTTGAACAAAAAGACTCCAAGACCACCAATGGCCAATGCTAATACTACAGAAACCGCAACCGCATCAACTGTGGGACCATTGCTTTTCTTGATTCTTCTTTCGTGACGTGATCTCTCTCCTATTTCATCATAAAGATGCTTGCTGATGTTGTCTAACTGATGCATGATTTTACGTTGGCTTTGGGCTATTCCAGATATCTGTTATTGTGGATATGGAATGAATTAATATGATGCATTAAGCGGGATTACAATATCATGGAGCCATTAAAATGACATAACATGAAGTCGGGGTGTAAATGAGTTAAGCTGCTCATTTGCTACTTGAGATCAGATTGCTAAAAGCTCGAATCAAACAGAGCTTAAGAAAACTAGAGCTTAAATTGAAGGTCATTTAATAAACGAGCTCGAGCCAAGCGTCTAATGTATAAATATATTGATTTCATACTTTTGACGAAGTTTTATAATTAGATCCCATGAACCTGTGGGAGTAATATAACTAAAATTTATTTTCAAGTAAATGGGTTGAAATTGACTTCTACATCAAATGATTATGTAATGCAAACAATGGAAGTAGAATTATCACACTTACCTCTTCGATGAGGGGAGAATCCTTTGCTAATTGTGTAGATGAAGTCGAATGGCGCACTTTAGATCCGTTTGAAGAACCATTGGTTAAATTTGTGGTGAATTGTGAAGTTAAATCATTGCATGAGGTGTTTTGTTGGTTAACCAAAAATGTTTTTGGAATTTGAGCATCAATACGAGATGTGAATTCATCCATACGATCATTCAAGGTAAAAATCTGTTCAGAGAGATGGCTGATTGCTCCCTTGAGAAGATGAGAAAACACCATAGTCAAACAATTTGACTTTTAGAAGTCTTACTAGAAACTACATAGTCAACTACTAGAGAAATAACTAAAATGCCTCTTATAACTGATACAAGTGAAATAGAAAACACAGGATTACCTGGATCGCCATTGTGTCGGTTGACTCTGTTGTTTTGTCATCAAACCTTGGATTGTTGATTGCATATCTTGGATTTGAGGCCAGATTTTTATCCTGTGCGGTTGAATATGAATGCGCCATACGACTGTACAACAAGCATATAAAAAACAATTAGATATCAAAATATTGCATGTTTCACTTGACCCCGACCACTCGAAATCAATTAAAATGAATATAAATATAACAAAACGAACCTCTTAAAGAAGTTATTTCTTGTTGCAGCGAGGGAAAGTATATCTTTGGGACTAGACAGCATTTCATCATCTATGCTTAGCTTTGTTTTTAAATCATCTGGGAGTACCTGCAGAAATTTGTGATTATAATTTCTAAATATATGCCATCAAAATAATAATGCAAATCTTAAAAATTTATAAAGCTATTAATTTATCATACCTTGACCTCGTTTACTAGCTTCTCAAGTTGCATTAACTCAACATATGTGCGTGGAGTATATGAACCTTCCAAACCCAACTGCTCAGCAACACATCTTACAGTTACGCGGTCTCTTCCTTGCACCTTTTGATCAGAAATGTAAATGGAAAACCACCATGAAGAAATTTTAAAATAAAAATAAAATTAGTGGACAAAGAAAAGTTGTGGTACCTGAATATAATGTCGACTAATTTGTTCGAGCCAGTCTATTTTCACACACACTCTATCATCACTAAACACATGGCTACTTCTTTTTAGGATAGATGCTATTGTGTAACCCAAGGCCATTAGACCGCCAAGAAGCCGTACACTAACTTCAAAAGTTATCCTTGGAGATATCACAAATGGAGCATCGGTGACCCATTCCTAACAAGTACAATGAGAATTACGCACAAAAATCATGATAATAGGCCAAACTCAAAGGTTCCATAATCGGTAGGTCAGGCTGGCTAACGAGTCAAAATGAATAGCTTTTAGCATGGGTCAGACAGGATCAGAGCAGGTTGACCAGCCAACATTTTTTTTTTCTTTTTGTCATTCATAGATAATTTGTGAATAAACAATATACTAAATATGATTAAAACCTTTATTTATAAAAATAAAACGATTTGGGAGGAATTAAGCTTTTGAAGACTATTTGGGTAAGCTTAGAGACATCTGATTCTTTCAACCTATATAACTTGTTTCATGTTTTGCTAACTTTTATTTTCATTCACCGATTTGACCGTTAGAGAAAAAATACAACCCAAATCAACTCATTTAAGTAAATGGGTCGTAGTTGCCATCACTGATGGAAAGATTCAAAAGCAAACCTCAAACATGAGACTGTATCTTCCTTCTCTATTGCGCATCCTCAAATACGATTGGCACGTTTCTGGATCTTCGCCAGGTGGCAGAAGATATATATCATAAGTCTCCTCCAAAGTTTGAGTATGTTCATCTGACATGACAGACTTCACTTGATCCACAGTTAGGTTTTTGGATGACTGAAAAAGTATGAAGACGACTTTGAAAAACCAAACATCAAAGTTATTTTAAATTTGAATGTCATATGGAAAAAAAATTAAACCTTTAGAATATAAGTTGGACTCTGGAATCCCGTGAAGGGATTAAACTTGTTCAAAATTCTTATATGAGCTGTCTTGAGGTCAGGTTCTATAAATGCTTTGTACATTGGATAAACCTGCATAAAGATAGCAACTAAAATCTCTAGAAAAGATGCAGAATGTTGCAGCAGAGGAGGCAAATGAGCAGGACAATTATGGATCACGTCAAGACGTGTACTTTTTTATATGGGTTGAACGGGCCAGGCCAAGTTTACCCAAAACACCTTTTGTCCCGAAAGATTATATTTTCATCCAAAATTTTTAACCAGAACAATTAGAAGGTTATATGACTATGCACTAAGAAAATTATGGGTGACTTTCAACCCATTTCCTGTTTAGCTTATTTTTTTTAAACCATTTGACCCCTTAAAGATAAAAGATGATCCAAATCAACTTATTGAATGTAATCATATATGAGCAAGAACAAACCGTCTCAGATATCTGGTAGATTATTTCTTCAGGCTCCTGCCCAACACGTTGTATGTCCCTTAAAACCCGTTTTACTAGATCAAAATGAACACCACCGGTAACAGATACTCTAAGATCCAATAATGGACGCAACTTCTCACTCAATGCATAGATTCCCTCAATTATCACAATACGAGAGCTTGGGACCTCAAGTGTCCTGGTATCACACATCATCTCACAGTTACATATACTAATAGATAGTGACATCCCATATATGTTTTAGTTATAGTATTTGCACAGTGTAGGCTGTAAAAACAGATAGACAAACCTGTAACCGGTGCGGGAACTAGACTTGAAATCATATATTGGAACTTCAACCGCTTTCCCCTCCTTCAAATCATGAATGTTTTTCAGTAGGGTGTCATAATCGGTCAACCGAGGGTCTGTTACAAAATGATAGAGGCATTAACATAGTCAATTTACTATGAGATGGTATACCAAGTAACAAACTTCAAGACATCATAAAGTCTTACCATCAAAGTTATCATCAATTACTCGGCTACCATCATTATAGTTATCCATTGAAATGACAGCAACATTTGGCATAAAGTTGAGTATTTTCTCACTAAATGAGGTCTTTCCAGCACCAGAAGGACCGGCTAATCCAACCAAAACAATCCCTTCATTCTTTTGGGTTAATAATTGACAAGCACGAATCACAACAAAGAAACCCTTCTCAAACGACAAATTATCTTGAATTCTTGCAATCTCATAACGGTCACAATCTTTTCTTTTAACTAAACGAACTTGATCTTTCAATAGACCTTGCTTTCTTGATGCCAAATCACCAATAGTGATTTCTTGAGTCATTAAGTCTATGCTTGCTTCCTACGAGCAAACAGCAGATAACAAATACAAAACTAGAAATTTAAATATATATTGGAGAAAAATATATGAGATCAATCTACCACGTAATCTACTTAATCAACTTGTTAGATCTACCTACATTGCATTTGAAATTTTGAATCACATTAAACAAGAATGCTAAAAAAAGTCAACAAGATGAGAAGTCATAACTGAAATTACACGGCATTTACTGTCAAATTGAATAAATAATAGTCAAAAGACATGACTTTGCAAGAAAATTGGACCAAAAACAGTCTCATTCCTCCATCAATCAATAGCGTCAAGGTCTAATATCAAAATGGGTAGTTTACAATTTCAAAATTGATATGATTGGCTATTTTTAGAAGGGAAAAACATCTAATAATGCTACGTTTCGCCATATTTCCTGCAAATTATAACATTTATGTTACCCTTGTAAACAAATTTGCATCAATTTAGCATTTGAAACATCAAAAATTTGGCATTCCAAAACAAAAAAATACTGAATTGAATATACATGAATCACACAACCAAAAGCTTCAGGATTCAACCCAACTAAAAAATCAAACAACACCCACAACGATTCAAACATTTTCACACAAAACCAAACCAACGTTTCGAAAACTTCGATTGGATCTTAAAACCCTACGAAACGAAATCAGCCGACATAGAAAACAAAACAACAAACACATCATAGGGCAAAACAAAACTCACCAATGAGGGGGATTCCCTTTTGGTACAGTAAGAACTGATCAAAAGGGAGATGAACACAGTAGTCTGGAAGCTTCACACAGTGGAATTGAGCTCTAAGAAAGCATAAACCATACAAATGAAGTCACCAAACAGGTGCGATTAACACATGTTAGATGTAAATCGAATGCAATTATTCGTATTGATGAAGCTTCTTCGCTAAAGGGAAAATGGGTATCGATTTTTGTGGGATTTTGTTGATGGGAATCGGCAATTTTGCAGGATTTGTAGCTTGCAGACAGCTTCTTGGGGAGGAGGAGTGTAAATAATAATAATATTATTATAATCTATAAACCCTTTGAAGCAAAGGAAAGAACGGCGTAATGAATATTGTGATTAAAATTACTTTGAATAATCAAATTTTGAACCAACCATTAAACCGGGGTAAAAATCTTCGCATAAAATATAAAATTAACGACTTCAAAAAAATATGATATTTGGAATCTTTAATTTAACTTATTATGACATTTTCGAAAATCATTAATGATATTTACGTCGGTATAAATATCGATTTAGTCGGTTTCTTCGGATTTAAAACTTTTATACAATCGTATCCGAAACCCGAACCGATCCGGACAAAGAACATGCTTAACCATTTCAAATCTATCCGAATAAACCGAATAAGCGTGATTTGTATATTCGAATGAACGTTAACAGAATAAACCGGTTCATTCGGTTGAATTCGGATATCTGATCCGGATAAACAAGGTTTATATATCTGATATCTGTTCCGAAATCTTAATAAAGAATTTGGATATAGATAGGAGCCTATGCGAATAAGATTTCGAATCATGTTTTTTTTAAGGCTATAAATTAAATTTGTACATATATGAAAGATGAAAGAGTCACAGGTGAAATTACTATTTGATATAAACACGAAAATATGAAAGATGAAGGGTCACTGGTGAACTCACTATTTGATATAAACACGAAAAATGAAACTTATAGCCTAGAAAATTTAGTAGATTTGTTTTGTTATATGTTGTTAGATCTAGTTTTCCAAATAATTGGTATCAAAGTGAGGTCAAGATTAAGGGCAACAACCAAAGTTAAAAACGAGACCACGAAAGATTCCATCGTGAGTGACGATCAAAGGAGATCAAGAAGATGTGAAAGCTAGCCGATTGTGTGAAACAATCAAGATCAATGCTAGAGGCCAAAATGGATCGTGTGATATAATCAAGAACGATCGTGTGAGACGATCAAGATTGACGTGGAAAGCAATCATGTGAGATGATTGAAGAAAGCTTAAAGAAAAATGTGTGATATGTACCCGTAGAATAACCGAGTAAGAGCCGATGTGACGCAGGTTGTGTAATCAAAAGAAAGAAACAATAGTCAAGATGCAAGTGTTTTTTTGTCACCATTGATCGCAATTTCAATTTTGAACGACAATAAGTAATATGCTTTTTATTCTCTTCATGATAATGATAGTTATTGCTACGATCCATTATGCTCTCTAGCATTCTGTCGTGGATGGTTTCAAGCTACCATGAGATACGGAAATGGGCAAATGGCTATCTCCCTTATCTTTAGTCTTTAGAGATAGTCTCTTTAGAGAGAGTCCCACAATGAAGCCTACTTCGCTCTTACAGATGACATAGAGTTGAGTACGCCATTACATAAAATCATATAGAAGCTGAATTAACTTCAGAAAAAAAGCAGCGACTAGTTATTGAGAGCGTCAGTCTAACTATACGATTTTGAACTGTCTAATAGTCTACTCGTGTCGCTAGTATTAATCTTTTCTTGCTTATAAATGATCATTTTTAGCTCTAGTTTCTAATATGTTATTGATTCCTTGGCTTATCCAGTTAAAAAACTAACAACAAATGATAAACAGTAAGTGTCTGTCATCTATAAAATTATCATTGAAACTATTCAATCGTGACAAATTAGTGAAAATACTAGTAACTAGTAATATAATAGAACCAAACCATTTTTATGTGTTCATGGACCTACAATTCTTTCGAACTTGAGCACCCATATAAGTTTATAGAGTTCTAGTGTTTCTCGATTTCAACATCTCCATCAACTTAGAGAATTGTTTAAAAAATGCAATCCAATCCAAGTGAAATAGGCCTTCTACATCAGGACTATAAACTAAATTATAACACGATTTCTCAAATAAATCTAGTCATGAAATGATGTCCGTTGTCATTTTCTATTCAAGATTTGTATTATTTAATAAATTCTATAAAAATTTAATAATTTTTATTGAAAATTATTTTGGATATCCAAAGTTTTTATAAAATATCCAAAATATTTAAAAATATACGAAATTTTTAACTAATATTTAATATTTTATAATTTTTATAAAAAGTATTTTTGGATATCCGAATATTCTCAAAATCACTATCCGAATTCGAATCCGAATTTCGCATATTCAAATTTTTGGACATGTGAATTTTTGGATATCCAAATTTTGAATTTTCGAATATTTCGGATTCGGTTTCTAATTCGGATATTTTTGAATACACCTATCCGTAAAAAAGGTTGGTTTGAAAACATATTCTCCCTCTAATTTTTTTTCCCACTCACGTTTGAACATTGCTCCCCTCACATTCTCCTTTTTTTCGTCTTTTCTTTTTCATAGCTTTTTTTAGTTTTCGTTTCTTTGTCAATTTTTTTATTTGTTTTATGTTTTGTTGACCAGCTTTTTTTAGTTTCTTTTTATTGTTTTCTTTTATTCCTATTTTTTTTAGTTTCCTTTTTTCAGGTTTTCTTTATTTCTTTAACGTTTTGTTTTATGTTAAAAATTTTAACACCCCTATCGTATAAATGCTTACAAAATATACAACCACAACTTATGAATAACTAGTTTTATACCCGTCCGGTGGCCGGGTAGTTTACTGTTATAATAACAAAACTACCTTTCTTTACATTCTAAAAAAACAATATTTGTTAATAAAATATAACTTGTTTAACTTTTGAATGAGATGTCAAAGAATATTATGGTTTAAAAATATGCTTCAGCCCATCTCTTTTTAAGCTATACTCCAAACTCATTCATAAGAGCATAATTTATTAAAGATATCAAACCATACAAATAAAAATATTTATGATTCCCATAAACCAAGGGCATAAAAATTAAATAAATTAAATATATTATCCCATGTTTGAGATGAATATGTATGTTAAAATAAATAATTAACAAAAGGTTATCTGAATTCTAATGATTGATATCATATACACATGCAATCCAACCCATTGACTACAATATATTCAAATAGTGGTTTTGAATGTGAGATTGATGCATGAGTTGTTTGATGTGCGTTGAATGTGAGTTTGACGCATGAGTTGTTTGATGTGTGCTTCAAGCTCCTGAATTCTTTTTAACAGTTCATTGGCTGATGGTGTTTCTTTGTTTCCATTTAGTTTTCACAAACTTATACATGCATCAAAAACACAGACAATTGTACACTGATTATTATATTGCTTCAATTCTACGATAATAAATATATCTAATACAATATTAAATTATTACATAATATTAATTTTACAAGTGAAATGAATAATGGGTTTGTTGTGGTTTTATGTTGGCCACAAAACTTTTGTATTTTTTATTTTTTCCCTTGCTCAAGTTTATATAAATAACCCTATATATTTATAAAGGAAGATGAAAGAATAGTATGTTTTTGAGTTTTGGTTTTGACCACATGATAAACCATATTTTATATTTTGATCCCTACTATTTGTATTTTTTTATAGATAGGTAATTTCTCTATATAGGGTAATAAGGACAATTTTGATAAACTATATGTTTGAAAATGAACCGGGTTAAATACAAAACGTTTTTAGGTTTGTTCAAAAATAAATTATGAGTTGGTCTACGTTTAAAAGTGAATTTTGTTTGAACATGAGTCAGGTCAAATATAATATGTTTTTTATTTGACGGTATAAATTCGAGTTATTTTGCGTTTCGACAAAAATTTTATTTTGAAATGAGTCGAGGCGATTGCCGTCTATACTTTATCATGCCACATACGGCCGCGGCACGTGCTTATTTTTATGTGCGTTTTGAGTTGTTCTATGTTACATTTTGAAGTTGTGTAAAATATAATACGTTTTTATTCGACAGTATAAATTTGAGTTACTTTACTTTTCGGCGTAAATTTAGTTCCGAAACGAGTCGGTTCGATTGTAGTTTATACTTTGTCACACCGCGAATTGCGCCGACGCAACGCGCGGCGGGTTAAAAAACTAGTTATTATTAAGTGCTACAAATATAAACAGAATAATCAATCAATCAAGAAACACATAAGTCTAGTTGGATCTCTAACCTGTTACATCTCCATTGGCATCAATTTCCTCAACTTCCTTCGATTCTTGTTTAGCACACACATGATGTGAGCTTAAAACATCAATATTCTAATAAATTAAAAAGTAAAATATCACTTTTGGCTATTATGCACAATCGTTAAATAACTATAGCTAGTTAATAACTTTACCTTCATACTTCGTTTTTAATTTTATACATGCTCCTGGTGTATTACTGTATGTGCTAAAGAAACCAAAAAGAAAGACATATATGTATTAAACCAACCTGTCTAGTTTAGCCTCACTACAAAAGAATGCAAATTCCTCAAACTTCTCATTCTGATTCTTTAACCTTTGTGACTATACGATGAATAAAAACACAAGTGACATATGATAGAAGTTATTTTATTTTCTTTTTCAAAATGAGAAGGAAATTAGTAGATAAATGAACACAATAACATAAGGAAACAAAAGAACAACCGGCCTCCTCGCTATATACAGTCTTATTAGTTGTACAGCATTAGATGCATAAGAGCCATATTGCTATCCTCACACATTTCAAACAAAACAATATAAAAACTCAACAACTATCACTTTAGTGGCATTCTCTGCATTACAAATTACAAGTCGAAAAAAAGTATATATAACAACTTTTTATATAAATTGAAGTTGCACCAGTAAGGAAATTGTCCAATTCTTCCTCGATAACATCAAAGATACCACCTTTTTGATCAACCATTAGACTAAGACCTTGTCTTCACAAAAATCCATATGAATATCTGAAAATGAAATATGATCATCAATAATAATAATGAGTCATAAAAACTCACAAATTACTTCTTATGTATAGAAAGCATGCATAAAAAGTTCTAAAAGCCTACATAGAATCTGCAAAGTACAAGAACCTACCCAAAGGATAAAAAATATACCTGGACCATCATCAATTATACCCACCATATGAAAAGTCAGTAATCTTTGTCACGCTAAATGGCAATGAAATACGAATCCATTATTGAACAGAAATTCATCAGATTCCTAAGCCTAGGAACTCTAATTTTGAATCTTAAAATGCACATAAGAAAATCGGTTAACAGATCCAAAATTCTAAACTTCATCTATGAAATTGACAAATCACAAATTAGTACTTTACACATAAGATTGCAAATCTGGGTTTGAAGAAAGAGATAACCTGAATAGGTTGATCAATATGAGAGTGTAGATAGGTGCAGTGGTTAGAAATAGGTTGAGAAGGGTGGAGACCATAGAGAGTCATCTCTGTTTGCTTTGAAAGGATTTCTTCGCAATAATCTTATTGGATAGCGTGAATAGCTTCTTAAGAAGCTTGATGTCCCCTGATGCTCCCTACCACCATCACAAGAACAACCCTCGAACTTCTAGGCGCAAAGATTACGAACTCATCTTTATAGATTTCTGTAGCAAATAAAACTGATTTCAGCAGCAATTAAAACCATATTAACCTTCTTGTCATCGAAATATATTTTCAAAAAGAACAAAAAGAAAATCCACACACCTTAGTCACCATGTCTATGATATTATTTGGTGGAACTGATAGATAAAAAAACACGTGCCACCCTTCCATCCTACATCAAAGTTATAATTGCAAACTAAATTCTTTCAATTCATACAGGAAAGATGAACGGAATTTGGCTGTAAATATAGAAGAAAAATGAATACGACAGCTACAATTGTAACCACATTGTTTGCTCAGGATAGCAACTGACGATTTTCACCTCCAACTTCAACCAGGTACATATGCTAGGATTCAAGTAATCAAATCATATTTAGACTCATAATCATCTCGTTTGTTATTCAAGAATAAGAGAACACTTCCAATCTTAGGCAATCACAACAATAGATTCGATAGAAGGTAACCCTCTTTCTGAATCATCAATTTTAGGGCTTGTATTGATTCATAAAATACCTGGATTTTGCTTCTCAAATCCTTTATGGAACAATATTCAGAAGAAGGAAGCCGGCCATTGATGAAAACTACTCGATTTCATCAGATTATTGAATATATAAAACCCGAAACCCTAG
This sequence comes from Flaveria robusta, assembly GCA_025506415.1. NCBI lineage: Eukaryota > Viridiplantae > Streptophyta > Magnoliopsida > Asterales > Asteraceae > Flaveria > Flaveria robusta. The sequence continues at coordinate 14,789,630 of CM046469.1, read as the reverse complement.
AAAGCATCCTTTGTACCATTGTGTCGATTGGGGCGGTGACGACCGATTGAGGGGCGACGTCGATTGATTGTGCGGTGGTGACGACCATCTCGGTGGTGGCAGTGATCGATTGATCTGTTCCACTGATATACAATGTTTGTAAACATTAAAGGATAGAAGAGAGAGACAAGTGATGATCGATCTCTCATATCACTGTTAAATAGGAGGAGATAGGGGTGGTTAGTAGGGAGGCAACATGGGGAGAAAAAACAGGGACATGGGATATAGCAAGAAACTACAAGAAGTAACCGTCTCTGAAACTTGTGATAAACGCTCACTTTAAAGGGTTGAGATTTAATCTTAGTCTGATCTAACGGTCAACATGCAATCTGTTAGTAGTTATATTATTCGCTGACAATAAAATATATAATAACATGTAAAAAATGCTAGCCCTGTTCGCGTCCCAGATGCAAAATGTGAGGTCCAATCTAGTTAAAATAAAGCAAAAGGTTGAATACAGCATAATTAAAAAGAGAAAGAAAATAAATGAATGAGCAAACCATTTTTTCAAAATCCAACATTTTGAATTTTATACATGCTAATCGAAACACAGTTCATCACTTATTATATATAAAGGCCCCTCTATTTGGACACCTCAACATCCCAACTCTTTATACATTTCGTATAACCCTATAAACGACATATATAACACTACAATGCATGTTTTTTATTTTATACGTAGTTTGTTTAATTTAAGTGAAGATCATTGCTATTTAAAACAACAAAACAAGCTCGTCAATGGTTTGTTTTTTCCTCCTTTTATTTTAAGGGTCTTTTCATGAATTCTTTGGCTTCATTTTTTAATTTTTTCTCCTTAAATTTTATTCTTTTGAGTTTTTTTAACTAATAATTCTGTTACTGACTTGGAAATTTTTTAACAGTTCAGTTTTCTTATGAAGTTTTGCTTAATATCAATTCACTTGCCGCGACATGTGGTTTACCTCAAAGTTTCGTTTTTTATTTGAAGTTTCAACATTCTGTTCCCCCTGAACCCCCGCCAATGTTTCGGCGTCATTTTATTTTCATTTTAAGTGTTTTTTAAAATTCTTTGTTTTTTTAATTCCTTTAGATTCTTTAAAATTTTGAATTTCTTTTATTTAACCTAAATTCTATTTTTTGAGCTTTTGTAACAATTTTGCTGTAAACATGTCGAGGCCAATTTCTTTGCCCGTTTTATGTTTTTTTTCATAAAGTTTTGAATTTTAGTCTTTAGGGTTTCTTTTAAGGTTAAGTTATATAAACACCCATTTTTGTTATTGAGACATCCATGTTCTCTATATCTCTCATGTATCTCTATGTATGTATAGATAAAGACAGAGAGAATGAAAAAAAATTAGGTGCACCAATAACAAAACTCTTCTTTTTCTACTTTTTTCGTTTTTAACGAACTTGCCGTCAACGCTTTGACGTTAAGATATAACCGTTTCGTTTCAAAATCGTACTTGATAAAATATAATCTCTCTACTCTAATAAAAGGGTAAATGAGAGGGACACATTTCAACATCACATTCCTGCTTATCAAATTTTTCCGCTCCTCTCTCATATTTAATAGTATAATTATATAATATTATTTAATTTATTTATGGACTAAAAATAATTTTTTAAATTAATTAAAAAGTTTTTTTATTAATGATATTTATAAAAATAAATTTTTATAAAATAAGAAGATTATTAGAACATCAGAGTTTTTTAAAAGTACAAAATATTTTTAAAATTGATCTTTTTAAAAAGTAAAATATTTATAAATAAAAATAATTAAAATTAAAAGTTATAATAACGAAAAGTTTTTTAAAACGATTTGTTTTGAAACAATGTTTAGTTTTTTTTAAATAAAAAAGTTAAAAAAAATTTGATATATTTGTTTTATTACTTATATATTTATTCATACGTAATTTCAATTATATCTTATTTTGTAATATCGTTTCAAAACCAATAAAATTTTATTATATTAATAGTTTATTTATACGACCTATGCAATGCACAAGTTACTAATTCTAGTGTATTATAAAACCGTCAGTGCTTATTTTTATTAATGACTAGCATGTATTGTTTTCTATTAAACATTTAAACGTAATGCTTTTATAAATAAATAATTTATTTCTTGTTTTACAATAACACATTTTTCTGTCAGGCCTCACGTGAGTCGAAACTAACTAGTAACTAGTTTATCAATATTCATATCATCATATGCTTTCTAACTTTTGTGGACCGCCAGCTTTATATACGGGCTTAACCCCAATAAATCACTAAAGTTCAGTCCATACACTCATACGCATAGGCATTAGGCTAACAGTCTGGGCCTCTGAGGGCCTATAAGAATGGGCTATTTTGTCTAAGCAAAGTTATAATCTAACGACCAAACTCATGGATAGAGATAGAGGTGGGCAAATCGGGTCCGGCCCAATACCCGAAACCGGGTTGAAACCGGGTTGGGCCCAACCGGGTTTTTTCGTACCCGGGTTTTGGTGAAACCGGGTTCGAACCCGGGTCGGGTTCACCTAATGCAAAACCCTACCCGGCATACCCGGGTAGGGTAGGGTCGGGTCCAAAACCGGGTTCAAATCGGGTTTAGTTTTTTTTTTTTTTTTTTCTTCTTCTTCTCTTTTCTTGTGTGTGTCCCCAAAACCGGGTTCAAATCGGGTCCAAAACCGGGTTCAACCGGGTCCAACCCGGGTCCGGGTCGGGTTGGGTTTCAAACCGGTTCCAACCCTACGGTTTCAAACGGGTCCAACCCGGGTACACCTCCCATCGGGTACTACCCGTACCCGGGTCCGGGTCGGGTCCACCGGGTCGGGTTCGGACCCGGTTTTTATGCCCATCTCTAGATAGAGATGCCCAACTCGGTTATTTCAAAAAAATCAGTTCGGTTATTAACCGATTAGGTTAATGGTTAACACCAGCCATTTCATAAACCAATTCGGTTATCAACTGGTAATGAGAAGGTCTAAATACCTACGTGATGAACGGGTTAAGTTTGGTTGCTAAAAAGCCAGTTACATACTAGTTGGGCTTGTGAATGTGTCAAAGTAGGTATAAACCGTCACGTTGAATCGGTTACAAACCAGTTTGGCTTCTGAAAACATCAAATAGGATATAAACCTTACAAACCAGTATCTACAAACTAGCTAGGCTTCTGAAAACGTCAAATCGGATATAAACCATATATAGATAAGTGTATCCATCATATTAGTAGAATATTATTCTCAAGGACCAACTGTCCATCCTAAGGACACAAAAGTTTTCAATAATATGTCATTAATGATACAAAACCGACTATTAAGATGAAGTTGTGTTAACTAAATATATATAAAATAAAATGTAACTAAATATACTAAAAACCAAAAACTCGGTATATGTAAGAAATTCATATTGAAAAACTTATCGTCTAGGGTTTGAATCCTCTTGATTTTAATTTTGACTCGCTTGACACATTCTTCTTACAAAACCATTCAAATGTTTAGGAGAAAAAACCTATACACTCATCCCAACTCTAATATATAGCAGTATAGCACGTACATAAAACTTTAGAATTATAGACACATCTGGCTTACCAGTCATCCAAACAACCTAACCATATGTTGAAGTGTTAGCAACATATTAAATCTTTATTAGAGGCTTGTAATCCTAGGAAGTTGGAAAGCTAAACGCTATATACACGCATTTAACCACCTAAACCTTAAGACAAATCCTGATTTAAATTAGTTATGACTTGAAACTGCCAAACCAAATAAGAATATTACATCGCTTTTGCGTAGCCTACAAGCACCTGAATAATGATTAGGAAAGATTCTGACAAAGTCTTAAACCCTATATTATGATATAATCTTAAAGCATTGCATTAGCCATGCCTTTGTTGATGATTACTCGAGATGAAAGTTTTTTTTGTTGATCTGTCACTGATATTGGCCCTTAGATCTGCCACTAGCATCCATCGGTGATATTTACATTGATTATTTCTAAGTAAAATTTATTGGTGATCCATTAGTAATTTCATCACTCACACCCACTTTTCCCACTACCCTTTTAAGGATATCTAATAAGTTAGTGTTTTCCTTTGTTTTTTTTATCCATATAAGTTTAATAGATCTTTAACGTATAAAACACAAAACTTGCATATAACTTACCATTCTTACAATCTAACTCATTATTTTAATAACTTTTACTGTATGAGTAATACTGTAATAGGATCATAAATAGTATTGGTGATTTTAGTATTTTTAAGATCATTTTAGCATAATTGTATTGACTTAAAACCAAATGAGAACTTAAAATAAACATTAATTCGAGTAAGAAGATGTGAAGTGTACACTTATTTAAGAATGTGCTAATTTAGGGAACCAAGCAACCTCGGTGATCAAGAGGGTGAAGCCCTCTAGACAACGGGGTTTGGGGCAGCGCCTCTAGCAACGAGGTCCAAGGGATGACAACCTCCGAAAGGATCCAAGCGCAAAGCTCTATTGGTGATTGAGCTGCGTGAATAATTTGTGTTTTGACATGTTAGTTTTACATTGGAAGATGCTTTGAATTCACCTATTTGATAAAAGTTGCTTGAATTTGACAATCAGTATTAACTTTGATCACCGGTATCAACTTTGTCTTCAGTAGATTAGTAGTTGGTAGCACCTTGGTCTTTGGTTGCAAAACTAGTAAAATGGATGAAGGAATAGAATGAATGAAAAAATAAAATAAATCATTACATTCTACCGTCATATTTGGTTACGTTTTAAAAATGAAATGAATACTTTGTGCTATTTGTTAAGTAGGAAAAGACGAATGAATGAAATGTAAAAGTGGTTATGGTGGTGATGGCGGTTCCTGGTGGCGATGGTGGCTGATGGTGGTGGCCGATGGCTGTGGTGGTGGTGGTCGATGGAGGTGGTGCATGGTGACAGGTGTGGCGACCGATGGTGGTGGCTGTGGTGGTGGCGGTCGGCAGTAGTGGCTGTGGTGATGGCCAATGTTGATGATGGTTGTGGCCGATGGTGATTGGTGGTAGTGATGGTGACTGATGGCTTTCGATCTTGGTGGTAGATGGTGATTGTAGCCGTTGTAGTTGGTAGTGGTGGGCGTGGTGGTGGTGGGTGATGGTGCATGGGTGTGGTCGGTGGTGGTGTTGGCCGGTGCTGGTGGTGGCTGATGATGGTGAGTGGGTGATGGTGGTAACTAAGGATAAAATGAAATGAAATAGAAAAAACAGGGGAGTTGGATGGAATGAATTTGATATTATTAAAGAAAATATGATTACTTGTTTATGATCCATTCAATTCTTTTTTGCAACAAAGCACATCCTTAATCTTTAATTCTATTCCGTCACCCATTTCTTGATACCAAACGCTGCCGTAAATTGTTTTAGAATTATAATAAATTCAATTTTTTATTTAAAATAAACAAAATAAGATTTCCAATTTAATCTTTTTTAGGCAATGGGTCCATTTAGATTTTGGAAATATTAAAGGTATGATTGAGTTTCATTTGTCCTTATTAAGTGGTTGTTTTCCATGACGGTTAAATAAGGTCACGTCAACACATTATTAGCCTCCCTCTTAAAATGGCCGAATATCTTGTGAATGAATGGCTTAAGATCAATTACTATGTATGAGATTTTGATATCATAGGAATTGGATGACAAGTGTTAAATTCGTGGTGGCTTTCCTCATGCTAATCAAATTAATAAAAAGTTGTTTTCATAAAAATATTGGATGCCAATCCAAAATTCTAATTGCTTATTTGAGTTCATGAATAATATTTATTATTTTAGAGGGTCAAATACAAGACAATATGGGTGTCACCTAAGGAATAATTTAACGGACAAGGGCGTCAGAAATTTACTGACGGATTACCAAGGGATACGGTCAAACGACATTTTAGTAATTTTTTTCAAGGTTCGTTGGTAGACTGTAGGTGGTCTAGTTAGGAACGGTACCCTTTGCACAAAGAAAGCTAGGCAAAGCATCATATACACAAGAACATATTTTGCATTCTCAATTTCTGATTTATTGGCTATTAATGAAGAATCGGTTGATCACGTATTTCTCTCATGCGAGTTAGCGGCATACCTATGGGCTATTATATCGAGTTGGTGTCGGATTCCATCTATCTTTGCATTCTCAATTTCTGACTTATTGGCTATGCATGAAGTCCTGATCTGGGCAACGAGTTAAAAAAGAAAGCTATGCAAAGCATCATATACATAATACGTTGATGTCTCTGAAAAGCAAGGAACAAGAAAATTCATGAGGCAAAACCCATTTTGCTCCCAAACATTAAACAAGAAATAAAAGTCATGTCGGGTCTATGGGTGAAAAACCAAGGCAAAATGATCGGGTACTATTGGGAGCTTTGAGACAACTTTAATCTTCTGTGTTTGTCTTAATTATTCATCTTTTAAATATATTTTATGTTCTTCTCTAGTGCCTTGCTAGCTTTTAATAAAATCTTTGTTGTTTCAAAATAAAACTTAAAGCACATATATATGTTTGTTCAAGGATCACATAATTTTCCTTTATAGTCACAAACTTCTCCCATTTTAGTATTTACATGTAAGAATGTGATCAAAATTCTAATGGCCCTAGTCTATAGCACAATTGAATACTGATAGCTACTCGTAAATCGGTATAGCATGCATGAGTTATAAATTAAGCGCGAATTATGGTATGTCTTTCCTTTCATTTGGTAGTGATAAAGTTATTACATAAGTAAACCAATAAACTATACGATTTCTAAATTAATCTACGCTTTATTACATTTTTACAAACATGTTATTTTTAACAAAAAAAAAAAAAAAAAAAAAAAGAAAGAAAAACTCGCTGGTTTATGAATAAAAAAAGACTTTTTATTTGAGAAATGACAAGCTACCCTATTCCTTTAATTAAAAGAACTAATTTATGTTACTTTAGCCCTTTTTTAAAAGGTTATTCATAAGATGAGAAGGGAGGGTGGGGGTTATAACTTAATATCATGTGGAAAAAAAAGGGAGATTTGAGCATAACATCGAGTTTTAGACAAAGCAACCGAACTCTATCTTATTGGAAGTTAACCTTACGTAATTAGCTTGTATGTGAAAAATAAAAAGAGTGGAAGTGTTAAATTGAAAAAATGTTAGAAAGTTAAATTTGATTTAGAATGTGTTGAGATTTTCAAGATGGGACAACCACAACTCGAAACGGCTTTTAGGAGGTTTATTAATTATTTGTATGATTAGGAGTCTTAGTTTAATTAATTTGTATTAATTAAATCGGGAGGGTTTTTAGGAGGTTCATTAGTTTGTTAATATTTTTTTTAAGAGATAGGTTTATTTTATAAGAATTTAAGTTGACGAGTGATAGCAAGTACTCTAGTATGGTTAGTTTCAATTTTATTATATTTATTTTGTTTTGAGTCAGTAAATTTTATTGGTATTCGAGTAGGTTTAAGAGTCTCATTTTTCAAGTATAAATAGGTGTCTTGGTTGATTATGTATTCAACAAACTTTTCTGGTGATTAATAAAGAGTCGAACAAATTGTTTTGTTCATGTCTATTTGTTTTCTTAATTAGGAGTGTGCTAAATAAAGCTGTTATATATGCAATATTTAACAGAACTTCATCTACCTAGTGTGTAGTAGTGCATCGAACTTAATGAGGTTTATTTGCCATTAAAAACGAGTCAATTTCAATAGGTACCACTTAGTTAAATAACTTCAGATCAACTTTATATAAAGCATGTTATAGGATATGATTGTACATTTAGATTTTACTTTGTTTGGAGTTTTTTGGGTTGAATATATGCAAAGATACTATTTTAAATCTTTTGGATGATTTTGTCTATTGTAATTTGTAAGTTATGATAAAGGAAAATAGCAGGCAAAAGCTGACAAAGTTGGCAAGTCATTTGTGGGGACTAATAAGCATTGTTGTCATCTTACCTTTGCATAAAAAGTTAAATTTAATACTGATCACTTTTCTTAAAAGATTATCCTTCCAAATTCCCTCATTTAATTCTTTTAGTAGACTTTTCCTGCTAAAATCCATCAAAGAAGAATGAAACAATCAATATGAGGATTTACAGATTAAAAAAACGTAGTCGATACTTGATTTAACTCTCGCTTTATGTAGGATCTGAAAAGGTACCGTATCGCTTCACGATTTGATGTGAGGATTTACAGATGAATTAGTCATTTTGCAAGGAGTCTTGATCAACAGTAATCGCGACTTCAGTCATGCAGAAGGTTTTTATAGTTTCATTTGATCCTAAATATGTTCATTTCACTTTGTTAAAGTCAAATGCATGTTCAAACGAAATCATAAATCTTAACTGAAACAACAAATGTATGTGCATGGATCGAACCATCATATAAAGGCTCCTTAATTCTTAAAAAAAAAGAAAAAAAAACAGATAAAATCACAAACAAATCAAACTTCAAGCAAACTAACTACTTAGCCTTCTTTGCCTTAACATCAATTCTTGTCTTTAGTTCTTCTTCTTTTAGTGCTCTTTGCCTTCTGTCATATAACTTCTTTTCCACTTGCTTTTGACTCAATGCATGTTTGGATTCGCGGCGCAATCCACTTCTCTTTTTCGTGTTCCCACGCGCGATCCCTTGACGACTAGGAGCAGAAGATGCATCCGAAACCATCGAATCATCACTATCTTCATTCTGATGCATGTAGTAACAATCACCATGACTCTCACCATTCCCATCATGATACACATGATCAATACCATGACCATGACCATGACCATGGTGATGATGATTGTTATTATGCATGGATGAGACAATGTACATGGTCCAACCTGATTCACTGCTGCTGCACTCATCATCAGCAACTCCAAGGTACTTGGAGAACTCCATATGAATATAATAAACAAGATAATAATGCTGAAAGAGTTGAATTAAGTTAGGGTGTAGAAGTGTGAAATAAGAAGAAGATATAGAAGGAGGTGAGTCATGATAATAAATTGTTAAACTTTAGAGGTGAGTGGCAAGTGGGGAAGGAACCCCACAGTGCATTTGAGAGAAAAGCACCAAGTCACATGATCATAAATGGCTAAAAATGAAGAGGATGCCTAGTGCATTATTTTGATTTATTTCTGTAATGTCATCAACAGGGCTTCATTTTCATGTGAGTTTGTACTGCCTATCCACCTGTATATATTTTGTCGTTTTTCACCTGGCCCAAATTTGCTTCCATCTGTTGTCTCTTTGCTCATAAAGTGGGCTTATGTCTTTGGTTTTTGTGGGGAATAGGATTAATTATGCACATGGAAGTGAGTTAACTAGGGACACACATTTTATTCTTCAAACATTAATTTTTTTTATTAGTTAGAATGAATGGCTGTTTGTAACCACCTGTTTTAGCAACCATGTGATCATTTTTGTATAGCTACTAAAAGGAATGAAAGAGGGCGGAGCTTGGAGCAACTGGTAAAATTACTGTTTTGTGACCTTGAGGTCTTGAATTCAAGACGCGGGGAACAACCTCCTACAAAAAGTGTAGAGTAAGGTTGCTTACATTAGACCGTGAAGCGATCCGCTCAAATTAAGGCCAGTTTTCTGTTCTCCGATCGAGTTAAGGCCATAGGCATGAAGTCACCTAATTCACATCAACGCGTATCACCTAATTTGGGTCCAAGTGGGATCAAAGGAATATACCCAAGTGAAAGCCCATTTAAAGTTGTGTCGGATTTACATGGTTGATGGATAGTTACATGGAAATGGTTATATGTAGAAACTGAACTAAATATCAACCATAAGTTGCTACTGAACATTAGTGGTAACCAAGGTTAATTGTAACTGAGATCAACAACAACTTGATCCATTAGTACTGGCAAGTCGATGCGTAGTGAGTTATAAGCGCGTATCATTCTTCTCTAATTATCCGACGTGTTACAATTAGTTTCTAGATTCAAAGGCCCTAACCAAAGGTTTTCATGACCTAGAATGGCCTCTTTCTCACTGCAATGAAAGTGAAGAGCTCAAGTGATGACATAGGTAAAATCATCAGCATTTATTAGTGCAATAGCAGCAATATAGAAGTTGTAGCTTTGTTATAAAAAGGACAGGAGATAGCTCTAGATTTGTTTATTATTTGTTTTAACACCTGAGTCTTTTTTTATCTCTTAGTTGCCAGATAAATGAAAACTCACCTTTAGAAGCATGGAAATGCAATGGGGCCCATTCAAGAGGTGAGGCATATGATTATTAATAGCTTTACTGATTCATTTCTCATTTACTTGCATATTTCTGTCTTGACATGAATAAAGGTCAAGCCTTTTTATATAATGCAGGGAACCCAACTGTATTTGGCTTTGTTATCATCAACCCTTTGCTTCTCTGTCATCATAAAGCATGTTTAATATCATTTTCCTTACTGAGTCGACTCACTAAGTCGCTGCCTTCGGTTTTTATAGAATGGTAAAATGGCATGTTGCTCTTGATGAATACCCGGTTAAGTTTGGCGAACCAAACGTAGTTTTTTTTTTCTTCGTCCTCATAAATCATGTTTAACTATTTTATGCTAGTTTTCATACTGAGTTGACCCACTGGCAGTGAACTCATCTGTATAATGACCTTATGACATGAATCTTGTTACAGTAAGTGCTCATAGAACATATCTATTTCATTTTTATATGAAAAGACGTCACTTTGTTGTTGCATTATAGTTTTGCCCAAGGTAATATTTATTTGTTTTAGCGAGTTGACTCACTGAGCCGCTACCCTCAAGTTATATATGTCCATACTAATCTTCTATTCCAAAGAGAATATGGTGCACAATTTGCTCCCTTATCATTTTGGACGTCTTGAACCAACTGTATCTGGCGTTTTCTCGTTCTTTTGCTTACTTTTGGCCGCAAAAAGATGTTCAAAGCAAATTTTCTATTACTGAGTTGACTCAATCGAGTAATTAAACTAAAAAGTGTACTTCTCATGATTATTAAATACACTTGGCTCCAAATCCAACTGCGTTTGGCTTCTTTATCACCAACTCCATGCTCATAATTCATGTCATCTAACCAAGTTAACTCACTAAGACGTATAGCACCACTCAAAATCTACCCTCTTAGATTACCAAAATAACGATTTTCACCTAACAATCAGCTTGTTTAAAGTAGATGAATTCAAAATGGTCATTAAAACCGACCTTTCCAGTCTGTTTGGACCCCGTAAACGAGCGGCCTAAGCATCTTATCTGGTTATAACCATACAATATGGAGGGACCTATCTTATTGTTGATTTGATCATTTGGACTCTTGCTAAATTTTGCCTTTTAAGCTCATTTAGACCTATCTTATTATTATTGCTTTTGTGAGTGACAAATAGTAGTGGTTTGAATCAAAATTTGGTTGGAATCTATGGAGTTAATGTGCATAATAGGGGTGCATGTGTGGTGTGGGGCAGATATCGCCTTGGTGGCCCGTTATGGGACATGAGATCATTCCCGCATCTATCTTACACCGTGGTTTACTTCTACACGGTTTGAATATTCTTGAAAATGATAACTTTAAATTATTTGATAGAATAGATCGACCCACAATTTAAACTTATAAACTTTTAAGGAGCAAGTAATAATGCATGCGCGTTTAACTAATATGTAACATCATAGATAAATCTCATATTAAATATGAACGTAAGAGATGTTGGGTTCAAAAAAAGAATGTCATGCCTTAGATACCATCAATACGTTTTGCATGTTTTGATTATGAATGAGGGCTGAGTTTCATAGTTAAAGGTGTTTTGGTGGCACTAATCTAATGATAGGCCGGTGACATCCTGAGAAGTTTTCTAAACTAGACAATATTGGTTGATATAAGATACCGGATATTACATGATATATGTGTGTATCTTTTAGAAAATAAGGTTCCAAAATTTTTCATATTTATATGATATTGTTTTTCCTTTTATAATTTTCATATACAGTTTTTGAAACGATTATGTATTGGTTTGCGTTTTTCACAACGAGCTAAGCCAGGTCCAAAGTGGAGTTTGTACCACCGAGCATGCCTTTGGTAGCAACCAAATTCCTATTGATTAAAAGTTTAAAACCAACCATCGGTCGTTCGAGTACTTCACATTCAATCATCATATCAATATGCAGACATCGTCACAAAAGGCTTACATCGTCAATTATTCCAATCTTTTCGCTATAGTTTGAGCGTCAGATCACCTCCCGCTCCAACTGTGAGGGACTATTAGCATAACACATATTTTGTAATATATAATTTTCTTTTGTAATTTAGGAAGATGTAGGAATTTGAATGATTGTAGGCTTTCTATTAGCTTCTCGTCTACATTAGTAGGCATTGTAACCATTGATGAGATATACAAAAATATCAAACCTCAAAGGTTTTTAGAGCTGAACGCTTTAATGGTTGTGTACGATAGAATATAGATGCTCGCAACAGATGTACGCACGTAGTATTCAAGTTGTTCAAAGTTATGGTCAAAACTGGACTGAAGTTACAACTACACTATTTGAGCTAGTCTTTAAGCTGAATGCAAATATGCACTGAGCATGTCTACATCTTACACCTGAGTTAACATAGATCTTGGTTTTTTTAAGTAATAACACATTAGTTTCTTCTAACCCAGTATGATGCAAATTAGTTTGAACTTTGAAGTAATTTATGAGGAGTATGTCAAATTTGCCGTTAAATATATAATATTGAATGATTCAATATAAAATTGACATGACTTGGTTTTAATAAAAACTTATGTCGCACATAAATAAAAGTATGTCATGATGGTATATACGGAGTTTTATATAACATTATATTTTAAAACATATAAGAGAAAAACAAAATACAATTAGAATTAATTAAATCATTATAATGATCAAAATAAAAAACTACAAATTACACTCAAAGTGTAGTAGACTTTGTTTCGTGGGCGGACACCCTATGACATGGGCCAGTCACTCGTATTTTTGACACATGATCTTATTCTGACCACAAAAACAAGTCAGGATGACCTTAATTATTTCAAGGACGTTGACGTTCGTATTTAATGGGGACATAATAGGAAAATGTTATTTTAAAGGGACATGTTTGAGAAGTTTTTGGACCAAAGTGACAATTCACGACTTTTCCCTTTCATATAAGTTACAACATTTGTTTTGAATCATTAGTTTTATAATTGGCAAACTGAATTTTAATTATTTAATTTAAATTATAAGTCATTAGTCAATAGCATTTCATACTAGTGGTTTGTCTAATAACATTCTTAAGTTATTTGTTGTAAGAAAAAAATCCTACATGTAAATCATTGTAGATTTATATTTGATTTCTAATGTGCTCACCGAAAATGAGTGACATGAAAAAAAAAACCTTTCATATAAACACAATCAAAAGAAAATCTAATTTAAATTTATGATAATTATACGAGTGATTACTCCTTTTAACAATAAAACTAAAATAATGACTATTTTTGGTCAAATCGAATAATACATTATAATTTTGTTTATTAATATCGAAATCACCTTACCTAATTTGGGTGCTTCACTAGTTCACATTTGACCATTTTAGAATAGATATTTTTAGATTTTGTTTACATCAAATCAAAACCAATTCAATATAGGGATGGCAATTTTTGATACGTATCTTTTAACACGACACGAAGTTACAGGTTTCGTGTTTTACCTTAACAGATTTCGTGTATTAAACAGATCAACCCGTTAAAACATGATAAAATTCATGTCTAACCAGATCAAATACTTGTTAACCTGTTAAGGACTGTTAAGAAACTTGTTTATACATTATTAATTTTAAAAATAATTAAATATAAATATTAATATAACAAAACCCTAGTTTCCCTTTTAACTCCACACTTTCTATTTTTCCCTTCCACAGTCGACACACCACCAGCCACCACTCAAGCACTCACCAGGCGTCGCTCTCAACAGCCCTCGTTTGATTCTCCAGCCAACGATTTCAGTTTCCCTTCCACAATCCTTGCTCGGTAGTCGGCACATAGCGCACAACCACAGCTCCACAATCGACATCAATCGTCGGTTATCGACTCTCGGCTGCGTTCCCGTATCTTGCTTAGCTCCTGTTCCCGTATCTTGCTCGGCTTCTGTTCCCGTATCTTGTTCGGCTCCTGTTCCCTTGCTCGACGACCTTCCACAGCGCACAACCACCAACTATCGCCGGTCACAGCCCACCGCCGCATGTGATATTACAAGTGTTTCTTAACAGGTTTCTAAACAGGTCATTTCGTGTTACTTGTTTCTTAAAGGTTCATGTTTGAAAAAAATAACACGATAAGTTATCGTATCGTGTTCGTATCTACCATGACAGATCGTCGTGTCTTATCGTGTCGTGTCTGTTCTGTTATGCCAGCCCTAATTCAATATAAGCTTATCTTTGTTACACAATATAAGATTTGAATTCGCACACATAAATATATCTATATCTATACTATATAATAAATGTATGATTAGAGGGGACGCATGATGATTTTTGGTTACTTTCTCACTTCTCAATCCTATTAAATGATAATGACCTTAAATAAGTAAACTAAACAACCAAATATCTAAAATATAAATCCTTTTGGTCTAATAATTTTTATAAGAACATACTAAACTATATGATTTCTTTTATATCTTATCTTAAAATATAATTTTATAATTTTTAATAATTATTTATAGTTATAATTTCTTAGATTTTTTGTGGAACGACATATAATTTATTAGATATTCATTAATTTTTCTTTCACCAATGGCTAATAATATGTAACATACAAAACATTTATAAAACTAATGGTTTTAACATATTGACTATAATTCACATATGTAATTTATGAGTTTCTAACTTAGTGTATACATATAAGAGGGTTCTAGGCAGAAATAGTGTTTTCAAGAACAAAACATAAAATAAAATAAACCATTCATATTTTGAATTTAGAAATTTTATAAAATATGAGAAAATGATTGAAAGACAATATTTTTACAGCTCTCTTGAAATTAAACTATACAAACCATGTTTATTTAAAGAGCATAAACATGTCATATGTAAAAACAATTATGTGTAAGTAAATGTTTAAAAGTTAAAGAGAAAAATATTTTAACAAATCTTTTTGATGATTTCTGTGTACATCCACACATTTGTTTTTAATAAGTATAATTTTTAAAAAATGAATCATTAATATAAAAATAAAAGATTTAAGTTTATTATTTTTGTTATCATAGTAACTATTGTTTTGAATTAACCTGAAATAAAATTTAAATAGACTTAGAGTAAAAATGGTTTACTAGTATGTGATGATAATTGATAAGAGATAAATACGAAAAACAATCTTACTATAGATATTGCACTTAGCTTCTAGACAATATAAATAGAAAATTTAAACGTGCTGTCTAGAATTCATCTATTTTGTCCTCTTCTCACCACGACCTGACTACAATCCAGCCACTGCACCACGCAAATATTGACCTGCTTGTAAGCTTCTCCACCACTCAAATCGAACTCGAAGGTCTTTTTTTTTTTTTTTACTTTAATATTACACATCATATTTGCTGTTTACAACTTCACCTATGATCTATAGTTTTGTGGCATTGGTAATTGCATTGCAAATGTGATAGTAAGTTTAAATTTTCACAAGTACAAAGTTATGCGGTAATTAAAAGAAAATAATTATTGTTAAAAAAGCCTGTAAAAAATCTCAAAAATTTAACATCTTGAGGTAATACTTTTCTTGTGGATTTTGCTGTGTCCTCCACGACTACTAACAACTAACCAATAGTTTAAATGCTATAAATTGTAGGTAAAAGTGTATGTATTAATTTATAAAAAAAAATAAATTATGACCTCATTGTAATGTTTTGCATTCATTTCATTGTTCTATTTAATTTGTCATATTTGTCGTACTTTGAAACACTCATAAACTGTGTTATCAGTTTCTTAGCTGCTATGATTTTAATGACAAAATTATATGTCATGTACATATAAAAGTTCATGCGAGTGTAGAACCGTCAAGAAATGTAACACTCTCAGCTGTATGAAGTTTTGGATGAAACTTTCTTAAGTTTCAGACGGAAGTAATTGAACAAAACTGTCCCATTAATTAGGATCTTTTTCAATACTTATATATTTTATTTTATTATGTGTTTAGTAAATTTTATTTTTCATATTTTATAGATTCATAACTTACCCAAGATAAAAAAAAAACTTGACTGCATTTGAGATTGAATTTTTTTTCGTTTAGTCAACTTTTTGTTACTAACTATTTAGTACATACTTTATTAAACTTATGTAATAAATAAGTTTCAGACCTAGTATTAGTATATACAATTATACAAGCAACTTGTTCTATTTGAAACTTTATTGGCTTGCTTTATTTGGTTCAATATATACGCAAACCATCTCAAACAAAAGCGGATGATCAGGTTTGGTTTTAGGTTAATTGGTTCAGGTTTTTGATGTTTGGAATTTTAACCCAAACTCGACCATGATAACAATCGGTTTTTCAAGTAATAGGTTTTTGCAAGTTATTTTTTAATTGTTAGTCCTCAAACCCAATACCAATTGAATATAATCTTACATAAACATGGAAAAACATAGCAAAAGTAGAAGCAGATTGTGGAAGCCATTCCCAAAACATTCAGAATTATTTTAAAAAGGTACTTGGATGTGGACACGAAATTGAATTTTGGCTGGAGTCTTGAAATATATGAAAACTTAATTCAGTTACAAATTAATTGGTAGGGTATTATTTTTAAGAGTGAAATGTTATTTTTCTTCTTGTGGTTTGGTCATAAATTTTGTTTTCATCCAAAAATATTATTTCTTGTATTTGGCTCCCCAAGTTTTAAAAAATTGCTATTTTCATCTAAAAATGTTATTTTTATTTTTTTAAAATGTTAACATCGTTAAAAAAATACTTATGTAATTTTTTCATATAAAAACAAAATTCTAATTTTGTTTACGTGTGTTGCTGATAACATTTCTTTCACGAAATTCATGTTTTTGGATGAAAATGTCAATTTTTTCAAACCTTAAGAAGCCAAATGTAAAAAAACCTTTTGGGATAAAATGGTAAATATGATTAAAACGCAGAGAGGCAAACGACAGTTCACTCTATGTGTAATGTTGTTTTTTTAAATGTTAAATATGCTAGGATTGCTTTTATTGGGATAAGGAGATTGTTGGGTTTGTTCGCGGTTCATTCGATCTTTGACCCGTCAGGGTTTTAACCCGCTCAAGATCCGATCATCATCATTTATTGGGATAAGGATATTGTTGGGCTTGTTCGTGGTTCATGCGATCTTTGACCCGTCGGGGTTTTAACTCGCTCGAGATCCGATCGTCATCATGAACATATCATCCGATCATTATTCATCTTAATAGTCATCTTCATCTTCACCAATTTAGTCTACTAAGTGATTTATGATCAGGTGACAAAGTCTTTGCTGCTCATCTCCGAGAACAAGTATTTGTGTTCATTGTAGGCATCCTCTTATCATATTAGTCCTACCTCCTCTTCTTAGTTAAATCATCTGCTCGTCATCTTCATTGTCATCACAACGGTTTTCAGATGGTTTAGATTCTGGTTAGATGTGTTTGTATTAGGCAGTTTCGCCTTGTTTCTTGTTCTGGTTCAATATGTGTTGCGTATACAAATTGTAGTTTCTTGTTTTCTGATTTAAGACTTATGCTTACTTGTTCCATTTGAATCCTACCATTTCTTGAAACTAAGCCATTATATGTGTCCCTTTTTATTTGTATTAGAATCCGAAAAAAAATGCAAGTTATAAGAATGTTACAAAGGTGGTTCAAAGATTTGGTGTTGGTCGAGAGATCTACTAGAGGGAATTGAAGCCACAAAACCTCACAAATGTCTTTTGTTCCTCTCTTAATTTTCTCCCACTTATATAGAAAAGACATATGGGTTTCGTTGAGAAGCGATTATGCTGACATCTCAATTCAGTCACTTCAGACGGTGAAAATTCTCCCACTTATAGAAAAGACATGGATTTGGTTGAGAAGTGATTCTGTTGACATCTTAATTCAATCACTTCAGACAGTGCTTGAATTGAGCATATTAAAGAAACAATAAAGTTTTCAATGGAAAGATGCTCTCGATCTCCGTTGAAAGCTTGCTAAAAGTCCTAAAACAAAATGTCAACATCATTGTTTCTCCAGAAGTCGTCACAAATGATGTTTATATCCACCAATTGGTTCATATGGAAAACAAAAAAACGACAGAGTTTTCAATAGTAAGACATTCCTAATCTCCAAAATCTATGACGACATCCGAATGGCTTTATCGTTTGAAACACAGGGCAAAGTTCCATTCCTTACAACAGGTGAAATCTTCCATAGACCCTTTGTCATACTTTCGTCTACTTCTCGCTAGTCCTTAAATTTATATAAAGGTCCTCCTTAATAAAAAAACTAAATTTTGCCCCATCAAATAAACTACATATAATATGTAAAGTTCATGATATGACACAAGTGATATATCATACATATATTGATACTACATATACTCCATTCCAACTACATCAAAATTTACAACATACAATCGCTATCGTAACGAAAGAAACCCTCAACCTTTATTAGATAATCGATATCAAACTTCATCAAAGATTTATGTTCCTGTAACACCAAACGAGCACATACATGAACAAAAACAACGCAAAACCCCTAAATCAAACAAATTCACAACAAAACGAGAAATTTCAACACCATCTTCATCAATAACACACGATTACATCAACAGAAAACAAAAATCCCCAAAATTGATCAACAGATCAACACTCAATCAAACAAATCCAGTCGTCGATCGATTTCAATCACAAACCAACAATCAATATTCAATCAGATGCAAGAGATACAAGAGGCGTACCGGTGAGATGTTCACGGTGAGTGTGATTTAGCGTTGTAGAAGAAGGCTGCAGAGCAGAGAATCGAAGCGATGATGGCGAAAATCCCAAATCCGATCATCAGTGAAATACCAGCAACAGTTAGATCCATTAACAGCTGAATACTCACTCCCATCATCATCGTTAATATGTATGATTCAAACGATTATTGAAGATCATATATTTGATGTATATAAACAGATGGGGATTTATTTGCTGAAGGATGGAGGATATCTGGTGTGGTTTTAGACGGTCCAATAGTACTCTTTTGCAGATGTGAAATTGAATGATGTACAAGTTTTGATGCGTGTGTTACTAGTGGTGAAGCTATGATGTTCTGGGTTTAACCGATTATGCTCTAGAAAGATGTGTTATTTTACCTTCTTTTGCCGTTTCTTGTTTTTGTCTTATTTTACGGGAAGTGAGTATAAGATGATTACAGCAATTTTTAATGTTTATAAGATTAGGCTTGAGTTATCCTTTTAATTTTGTTATAAAAGTTTTATGAAAAGTATAGTTTAAAAAATATATTAGTATTTTCCGTTCCTTTTTTTTTTATTAACTTTTGTCCTCCAATAGTATATACCAGAACAAATTCATACATAACATCTAAACTTAGACCATGAGGATGTGATGGTAGGTGGTATTTCTACCATCTTTGGATTTGGTATGATATATTTCTTCTTAGAACGTATTGATTTAATCCCATAAGCGGACCACCACCTAATAGCATTTGTCAACTAGAAAATCTTTTAATTGTTCAAGAACAACTAGAAAGAGATTCTTTAACCAGAAAGAATTCGATTCAGATGTAAGATACCTATTCATAATTTTTCGCAACTCAATATCAAAGATTTGATCTTTTTAAACTCTGTCTGTAACTCACTAGAGGCGTCAAAAACAAAAAGAAAGTGTGTACAAACAAGATATGCAACAACAAGAAGAAGAATGTTGTTTTTGTAGATGTTATAGGAGCATGATGTGGCATTTGATGGTCGCTAAAACGGATGTGAATCTAAGCTCATAACAAGTTGTGATGTTAAATTTCAAGAAATAGAACCAAGTGAAGATAAAGAGAGCAATCTAACATGAAGTGTTTTTAGCCATCTTGTGTAAATATAATGTGACGGGGCTTAACCCAAGTGGTTAAGATTAGGTACCGTACGACTTCATTAAAATATGAGGAAATTTTGGGTTCAAGTCCCACCTATTACAAAAATAAAAGGTTTCAAGTTGGGCTATAAAATTTTCTCTCACTTATGATTAGGATGGTCTCGGGTTGTGTGTACAAATAACGAAGATGATCGGATGCCCATACTTTTTAAAATACTCTCTTTTGCAAACCATAAAATCAAAAAGTTCCATTATGCTAGTTCGACAAAGATAACATTAGATGATTTGCTAACAAAAATCACTTACTTATTACACTTTTATGCTTCAAACAAAAAGCTAAGTTCTTCAAGACGAATTGGATTGTTATTTTATTTTATTTTGGTTCTATTGTTTTTAAACAAGTTATTTTTTTTATTCTACTTTAATAGCCAAAGGGCAACACCAACCCATTAAGAGTTGTCTAATTCCAAAAGTCGTTCATTTCTCTACAAGTTTTTTTTTGTCTTTCCTTGTGATATATGGGGCACTTGCAACATGTCCCCGAGTCACTTGATTTTGAATTTGACAAATGCCACCACTATTATGTCACACATTTTGCTTAATATTGGGTTAAAATATTACTTTAAAAGAATATTTTATGAAGCAATAACACTAACGTTGTAGGTTCTATGCATATATGCTCATTGATTTTAAATATTAGTTCTAGAAGTACACAAACTTAGACTATTCTTTTCTTATAAATATTTTATGCATTTTGGGTTAAATTACTTTTTAGTTGAGTGTTTTTATTTGAACATATATGTGTTTACATGATGTTTGATCTAAACCATGCGAAACCAAAGCTATTGAAACCTATTTTATAATGAACAAATGTTTATCTTGATCTAATTAGTGCATGGTTTACACATGGTAATTAACTAGAGGTCCAATCCTAAACACTTTACAATGTTTTCATCGTCTAGTTCAGAGACTAAGTGTAACAATTATGTACGTAAGAATGACGTTTTATCATCAAGTTCAGACGATATGTTTTTGTTCATAATACAAAGGTGTGTAACATTAACATTTTCTCAACCGATCAAGAAGTAAATAGAGATGCTATTCTTGAATTACGTTGCCAAAAAACCCACAACAACCTTTGGTCAGATCTTGTGGAACATGTTACAAAAACCTACATGCCCAACCTAGACAAGTAGTTGTATATTTTTTAATGGTTTTATTTGATATTGTGATGTTTCTAAATTTCTTAATTAACAAAATGTTATTTCATTTACAATCGTTCATTTCTATATATAGTTTTTTGTTTCGCATGAAAGGGATGGAAAATATGACAATTTCCAAGGTTAAGTATGACTTTAGGAATGAAGTGAAAAAAGAGAAAAAAAAATCATGGTACGCTAAAGTAAAAGAGAGAAAGTTCAAGGATGGAAAAGACACTCTATTCATCCTAATGATAACTCTAATATATAAACATATAGCTTATAAGACACTACTATTTAATCTTTTAAACATGTTTTTTTTTAGTAAAAACAATAAAGATTTTGATTAAATGTTAGGAACACAACTGTGTGATCTCTTTCAACATAACTAGGCACAATTTTGTCAAAAAAAAAAAAAAAAAAAAAAAGGTTGTTTGGTTCACAAAATGTTTTACAAATGAATTGAAATTGGAAATAGAATTGGAATTGCAAATAAAATTGAAATTGAAATCTTGTTAAAATTGATAACGTGCTTGATTGATCAATTTTAAATGAAATTGAAATGTTAATTTTGAACATTCCATTACGTTGTTAAAAATTTCATTGATAAGTGGAAAGAATGTGAATTTCAATGAATAAAAGAAAATTTTCTAATTTCATGGATAAGTAGAAAGAATGTGAATTTCAATGAATAAAAAAAATTTTTGGATGGAAAAATTTTCAATTTCAATTCTAATTCCTAAGAATTATTTAAACCAAATGGGGCCTTAAGGTTTCAAAAAATGTTGAAACAAGACTATGTTATTTTCCATTATAACTATCGAAATGGTTCAAAAGTTGTCCCCTTCTAATTAATTCACAAATTTTTATAGATACAATTGTTTCACTAATAACTCTGCGCTTTATACATAACGACTAGTGTAATACAATATAAACACACACACACACACATATATATATAGTCTATTAACTTACCCTCTAGTCACTTTCTATATGTGGATGTTAATATTGGTGACCTCTCGAACTGGTAGTCAATGAGGACCATGAGTCAGTATGAATAATATCAAATGGTAAACAAGTGGTAGATAATGAATCATAAAATGGTAGTTTTACATGCTTGTCATAGACACAAGACTGACAAATACATTTATCAGAAAAATATCTATTAAAGTTATGATTTCATTTATTAAAAAGCGTAATAAATTTGAGCCAAGGTGGCCCAAATAGAGATGCCAAAGGTCTTAGATCAAGTTTTTGATTGGCGGCTTTTCAGTTTCCTCCAATATTAACTTAGATGAACCTTCGTAAAATCCAAGAAGGGTTTCGTAAGGTGAATAAGCATGGAAACACCATCAAAGGTACCATTAAGACCCGCTATTAATTGTAGGACTAGTTGGTGATTAGAAACAGAAGCATTAACGTTGGCAAGTTCACTAGATAGGACTTTGAGAGCCTTATAGAATTAAGTTTAGCATTCATGTTTTCTGCAAGTAAAGAGCCTACCGGCTAGGGCTTGTCATGCGTGTGTTGCGATGGCATTAGGTTTTGAGAACGGTATGCAAGAGATCGTTAGAGATGATGCCATGGATCCATTGCAAGATGATAACATTGAAGTAGGACCATTAAGGATCAGTAGTTAGATTTTTGTCGATGGCTTTTGGATGTCATAAATGGTACTAAAAATATATGATACAAAATGAAAAATATTAGTTGGTATAAGTGGTTGGATGTTACAAATGCGGTCAAAAATAAATCCTTGAGATCCTAATGGGTAAAGTGAACAATAAAAGGGTCGATGAGTCTCAATTAAAATATTGATGCATAACTTGAGTGGTTAGGTTCACAACTTTAGATTGGCTTTTTTAGGTGTTGTAGAGGCTATTAAATTATAAATGTCAATAAGTTTAACGTTATAAATATTTTCTAACGAAACCTTAACATAATCCGTAGCAAAAAAGTTAATAGCACCAAAGACTTGAACATTAAATATAAGGTCATAAATTATTGTCTTTTTAGACATACAAATTTGGTGCCAGATGATGTCACAGAGATATCTAAAATTTAATGTCTGCACTAATGTGTAACCCATACTTTAAATCAACGTTAAGTGCCCTTTGAGTCACCAGTTTAATTTATTAAGTATCCCAAAGCAAAAATAATATGTTATCTGTTCTGGAACTGAAAGGCCCATAATAACTAAAGCCATCATACATTATATTTGTCAAAAAAAAAAAAAAAAAAAAAAAAAAAAAAAAAAAAAAAAAAAAACTATTTGTTATACATTTGTTTGTTTAAATCATCACATTTATATTGTTTATTTAAAACATGTATAAACCGTAAAATAGATAGATGTCATTCGAAATTTGGGTATTATACGTTCTACTTGGAACAAAAAATAATGGTGGCAATTGACCCCAACCTTCGTAAGGTGGTTTCGTCCCTGATTTCAACGCAAAACAAATAACAAACTCGGTTCATACTAAAATTTTGGATCTATTACATTTAAAATAAATAAAAATTTAATAGACTTAGCAACCGGATTCTTATTGGCCACCAACACTCTCCTGTTATAGTTGTGGGTCAACAATAGGTATCGTGGTAGGATCAGTGTCAAAATAAATTTTAAAGTTAATTACACAAATAATTCATGTGATTTAGCACGGACTTGATTCATGAATAACATTTGTTCAGGAATGTGAACTTGATTTGTGAATGATATTTGAGAATGTATTATGAACTTGGAATGATAGAAGACTAGGTATGTGAACTCTATTTGTGACCATTGAATGTAACTTGGTTTAAATTTGGTTACCTATGACCCAATTTAAGTGTTTGCCATGTGAACTTGATTTGCATATTTTGACCATGTTCAACATATATGATACGTTTAACCTTGCGTCATGTCGAATTATTAATTATTTTAGAGACCAATGCATGCAGTTTTGGATGAGCGATAGTAGCAAGGAGCGAGTGGTAGCAACAATTTTGTCGGGGCGTGTTGAATGAGACATTGATGAATATGTGGGTGCGAACCAATTGGGTAAAATTCAACTCTAAATGAGATTATGAAAGATGGTGCCACATCTCATAATGACGGTGAGGCTAGAGCACAATGTTTTTGTGCCGAGGCATGGGCAATATTATGAGGCAAATGATAAGGTGATGAAAAGTCAATGTCTAAGTGTTTTATTTCGTATTTAAAGTAGTAAATTATAAGAAATATAGTTACTTTTGGGATATTATTGTGTTTGAGGTTAAACATGAAGAATTTGAAGATTATGGAAGAAACGGAATTAAAATCGAAAGCCAAGAGATGTAGAAACGCAGAAAAGATATTGCACGATAATGGTAACTTGAAACATGCATAATTTGAGTTAAAAAAAGAGTTACGGGACCCATGACCTAGCAATGGAAAACTCTCAAAAAGTTATAAATGAAAATCAAGTGTGTTGCAGGGATGGCGCCACTGACACCATTCTAAGTGCCATCGACGCCGTTGCCATCAGAAACACCGCCAGAGCCACCGTTGACCAGCAAGTTTCAGCCCAACTGATGCTGGGGGTGCCAGTGAGTCACTAACACCAGTGGTGGTGCCACCGATGTGGGGCGCTGTGTTTTGATAGATTTTTACCTAATTTGATTGGTTTTTAGAAGAATGTTAAACCTAGAACAAAAGAAACCTTCTACCACAACAATCTTAGACAAAAAACTACCATTTTTCATCATTCCAAAGGTCTTGCAACATCAAGATCATCCAAATCCATATGCATGATTCAATTTGCTTGAAGAGTCAATGATGAGGCAAGGCTAATCCATTCGTAATTCACTGCGAGCGACGGGTTTGTGGAAGTTTTTGTCTTTCTCAGTTGTAAACTAGTTTTGAGATTGAATTATGAATATTTTAAGTTCTATTAATTCAATTTGTGATTTGATCAAGTAAACAATCGGATTGTGATTAAAACCTAATTTCAATCTCATATGACTTTGATTTATTTTAATCATTGTGTAATTGGTTTTGAAGTTAGGTTATCATTTTTGAATTTGATGATTATATGAAAGAAGTCAATTTAAAGTTTAATCTATAATCATCACTTGATTTTGCACGTATGGAGTCACTGTTAATGACTTCTCACTAGATTTAACTAAGATAACATAATTTTGCTAAATCGAAATACCGAAGCGAGTTGCTCGTTCTCTAAGATTGTTAAAAATCCAAATTTTACTTTTGTTAATTTCATTATTTCTCAAATCAATCAATCAAGCAAGTTTCATTGCAATGTTTGATGTTTTTAGTTTAGTTATTACTAGCACTTTTCAATGATTTCCTATGAATTCGACACCCTTCTTACCCTTTACTATTAAGGGTGATTAGATACAAGAGAGGTATTCTCGAATCTATGAAGAAAGATATGTTGCGTGGTGATGACCCACAACCGTAGTAGGAGAAGACAGCATGATGTAAGAGGAAATGCTTCGGATAATGTTGGTTGAGTAGAACCGTAAGAAGCATTTCAAAGAAGCGCTTGAGACTAGACTAAAGGCTACGCAGAAGCATTTCAAAGAATTGCTCCGAATAATGTTGCCACATTACACATCTTTATAAATTGTTATTTTAATGAACTCTTTTTATTTATACTAATTTTTTATTTGAAACTTACATGAAATTGGCATCATCTTTTTAAAATGAGCTATCATTGATGGATGAACCGGTTTGTGATATGTCAGGTAACAACCATCATTAATCAGTTGTTGAAGTATATCTCATTAAACCGTCAGTGAAATTGCCATAGCAATAGAGGCATATATCTGTTGATGATAATTTGGTGAATAAAGTTATCGGTGTTTCGTCAACAATATCTGTCGATGATCATGTGGTGAATAAGTTATACACATCTTTTCCCCCTAGATATCATCTTATATTTACTACATCATATATACTTTTTTTCTTTATTAGTTTATGTAAATAATTCAACTCACATTAAATCAATAAACCCATATACAAACCTTGATCAAATTTGAACTAGTTTACATAACATCCCCACATCACAACATGCCTACATCATACCCATAACATATCATCATCCATCCAAAATATTTCCCTCTTTTCTCCTATAAAACCCCTCCACTCCTCATCCATTGTCTCCCCACCCCACCCCATCCCATAAACATCATCATCATTCACATACATACACAAACATAACATGTCTACAAATTACACTCAATTTCAAGATCATCTATCCACCTTCACTTCACTCTTACACATCCCTTCAACTCTACCCACTATAACAAACATACCATATTACCATCATCATCATCATCATCATAATCAACTACCTGTTTATGAATTCACACATCAATCATCCTCCTTAAGCTGCAACAACTCATGTACTTCCGATGAAGCCGAAGATCAGCACCTCATGAGCGTCATCAACGAGAGGAAGCAAAGGCGGATGATATCGAACCGCGAGTCGGCTAGGCGGTCTAGGATGAGGAAACAAAGGCAGCTCGATGATCTCTGCACGCAGCTACTCAGGCTCAGGAACGAGAACTGTGGGCTCATCGACCGGCTTAACCGCTTATTGGAGACCCATGAACAGGTTGTTCAAGAAAATGATAGGCTCAAGAAAGAAACCATGGACCTAAAACAGTTGCTTAGTGAAGTACAGATTGCTACCACCACTTATAATAATAATAATAATAATAATCTTGGAGATCATGAAGAAGATGATCATGAAGTGCTGATTGCTTCTTGCAGTACCACTGATCAATCTTCAAACATATCTACTGTTACTTCTACTTCCGATCGATCCTTTATTTGATGGGTGGTTTATTTTTTAAAACCCTTTTGTTTAGCATATTTGCTCGAACTAATCATAATAGAGGATAATATAACTGGTGTTAGTTGATAAAAATTGGAGATTAACTGTTAATTTGCCTTTTTAATTGATACTTTGTTCTCTTAAGTAGGTGGTGTCTGCAAGTTGTTGTTTGTAACTTGGATATCATTATGTAATGTTTTAGACAAAATTATCCCCTATTTTCAATTTATAATTTGAGGAATCCCACTCTCAATCGCCATATATAATAATACTTGTATTGATATATGATTGTAATATATACAAATATTTTTTAAACTCATGGCAAAAAATAATTAAGCAAGCCTCTATGATATTGCTTGACTGATCTTTGACTTTATTTCATTATAATTAGCAGCAAGAAACTAGTAGTAAAAACATAAAGATTACAATAAAGGCAATGATTGCATGGATTATACTACGAAAACATAAGTGTTGTGAGGAAGAGTAAAATAGAAAGTGGTTTTGCTATAAAGTTAGTGCGGTAAAATTATTAGTTTATAATCAAATTAATTTAATGTAAGATTGATTTGAAAGTTATTAATGGCCGAAGAGATAAAATGCTGAATTCCTTGTGGGTTTACTTTTTCCGTTAAATACTATTTGTGTTATAGTCAATGAGCATTATATTAATTGGTTTGAAAGAAGGCACCCCATGCCTTTCCAAAGTGAAGATCATGGGTTCGAGTCTCACTTGGTGCAATATGTTTCAAGTGGGCCGGAGGTTTTACCATAGTGGGGCTTTGGGTGGTGGGTTTCCCGTGGATTGGTGGGCGGGCCGGTTCACCAGCGCTGTCTGTGTTCGCGGGCGTGGGGGCCCTTTTGCCATTGGGTTTACTCGGGTGACCGGGCTTAAAAATATTCGTTGGTCATTAAAAAAAGCTATTTGTATTTATTTTTTTAGATTTAAATAACTATATTAACTTTATTACTATTTTTTATTATATTATACCATAAATGTTTTAATTATTTTTAATATGATTATACTTTTCTTGTATATCTTCTTTTCTAAGTGAACATCTTTTAGAAAAGTTTAATGCATTCCGTGAAAAATGTGATTTTTTTAACATTCTAAATGTGTTATTTTAATATTATAATTGTGATGGTTATTTTACCATTACAACAATTATACAAGAGTCGGAGGGGTGTTCACATCATATTCATCACATACCCAGCAATCATATTTTTTTATGGGACGGCGTAAGGGACTAGCGGCGGTGTAGCCGTGTGGTGCTGGACCTCGCCGTAGGCTCTCGGCGTTGGTGGCCTCCCTAACTACACAATTATAAATGATAACTTGAACATATAACTGTGTTGTATTTCACGTACATGATTGGAAATAAATATCCCTTGCCCAAAGGCCCAACAATTTACATGTAACGTGTTCTCATCATTCCTTTAATAAAACACACTTTATAATGAAACTGGAACTGCTCCATTATATGTGCTATTTATCAGATATATGAGAGTATAACGAAGATCATTACAAAGAAAATATAATTAAACGCTATTTTTTAATTAAGGTAAATATAATTAAATAAATACTAATTTATGTTCTATCTAATACTAACCTGTATTTAGAAAAAAAAACTAAACATTTTTTGACTTTATTGATATAAGAATAACATACAGTCTTGAGAAAATAAGGAAGAAACTCCAAATGTAAATGGTAAGAAAAGTCTATGACGAAAAACGATAATGACAAATCTCTCGCCATTTCGATCACAACAAGCTAGAGGCATGATAAAAGAGCTATATATGGCGACATAAGTTGCAATTGTGGTGGCATGATGGCAAATAAAGAAATGCAGGACAAAAGTGATAAGAAAAGAAATTAAGAAGGTCATCGCACATGAGGGTGCTAGAGAAAAAGATTGACGACCAACCAAGATCTTACGACAAAAGACATGGATAATAAAAGCTCATAATGTATTTGCATTATTATAACTATTCATAATAATAGCTAGTATAATAAAAATAACTATGTAGGAAGATCTATAAAATCATATCTTCTAAATTCTAATTATGAAAAAT
The DNA here is from genome assembly GCA_025506415.1 of Flaveria robusta. Lineage (NCBI taxonomy): Eukaryota > Viridiplantae > Streptophyta > Magnoliopsida > Asterales > Asteraceae > Flaveria > Flaveria robusta. Next base: position 14,760,552 of record CM046469.1, on the reverse strand, counting down.
ATTATTGTAATAAACACTAACTGATATATTATGAAGAAAGAGTTTTCCTTCATCACAGTTTGAATTACATCAAGGCAGAGCTTTTGGATGTTCTTAACTGCTGTGAATCAGCCATGGAAGCTGCCTTATTCAGATGAAGAATAGAATGTTCCCAAATGGCAACCATTTATGTAAATGCTTCTACATATCATTTGCCTTTTACATGTATGCTTCTATTTGGCAAAAGAACCCAAGGCACCGGTTGATCTTTATTGACAATTAATAAAGTTACAAGGCACCGGATGATCTTTATTGACAATTAATAAAGTTATCTGCTTGGAATTGTGGTATAGATGAGAAAATTAAGAGGGCGTTTAGTTGGAACGAATGGAATGGAATGGAATGAAATTGAGAAACTAGTATAATTTTCAAGCAAAATTATGTTTAAGTGGGTAATGAAATGTAAAACCAAGGGAATGTTTCACCTTAAATTCCCTTGGTTGTGGGATTTCAAATTCCCTCTCTAGGTGGAAGGATTTTGAAATCCTACAACCAAGAGAATTTGAGGTGAAACAGATTTTGAAATCCCACAACCAAGAGAATTTGAGGTGAAACATTCCCTTGGGTTTACTTTTAATTGGTCACTCAAACACAATTTTACTTGAAAATTATACTAGTTTCTCAATTCCATTCCATTCCATTCCATTCCATTCCATTCCATTTCTTCCAACCAAACGCCCCATTTCCAGATGTACTCAAAATAACAGTTAGAAGGAAGCCTCGGAATGATTAAAAGTAACGTTTTGGTGACATACTTTACACTTGCATCACTAGAAGTCGTCTTCACCATTTTGGAAGTTGTAAACAAATATTTATTTGATCTATTGCTAATTTTACACCCATGTGTACATGATGAAACAAACGTAAATAGTCGTTCAAATATCTTTGATAATGGTCTTGTGAAGCAAAATAAGCAAGACATCACAATAGGTTGGTAATTTGATTTGTAAAACAGGCTATTTTCTATTATCCCCTTTGAACACATGCATTTTTAACAAGATTAGAGTGTAGGGACTGAGGTATTTCACGTTGGTTATTTTCTATTTCCTATTTGATACCACTTGGCTACTTGCTAATAAGATAATGTTATTATTTAAATAATTTTTCAACCTTAATTAGTATTGTAATATTATTATCTTTACAAAGATAAGTGAGAACATATATAATATAATATAATATAATATAATATAATATAATATAATATAATATAATATAATTTGATCTATATTTTATTTTTACAAAGATAAGTGAGAACATAATATAATATATTTTGATCTATATTTTTTTGTCTAAACTATACGTAGATAATTGAGAATTGAGAATTGAGAATTGAGAATAAAACCAAGTCTACTGAGTGTTGGGAATATACGGAAGCACTATATATTTGAGCATAACTTTATTACGTGATTTAATATTGCTTTTAGTAAGTTGATTCCCACGGGATACACGAAATTCTGAATGAACGTGTATTCTTATTTATGTCAAAACGACGATCTAATACGGATCTAACTATTTAAGATAGAGTGGGCCTAAAACGAATATGAGTATATGACTTTTGTTATAAATATTTATAGTACTCAAAACATTCAATCCTGTAAAAAAATTTAATGTGAAAAAGCTGACAAATGAGAGCGTTACAAACTATAAATTTAAAATTTCATAAAACATTTTTAAGATACAAACTAAAAAAACAAATTAAAATGAAACCTTGAAAGGTTCAGTTTTTATTATTTGTAAAATAGTATTTACCACACGAAAAAAATCACATTGAATATTAATAAAATAAGCAATCTGAAATTAAAAAAAAAAATCATATTGCAAAGATTGAAGATAGGAAATATGAAAAGGGAAACATTGAAGCAGTTTGACGGGTTGTATGCTTGCACTTCAACAACTTGTACATTATCATGTATTACTGGGTTTTAAATGAAACTTACATCAAAATATAGTTAAAAAATAGTATCTCGCAATGATATTTCAGAATTTTATAAAAAATTATATTTAAAAGTTTTATACAAAAACAAAAAAACCAAAACAATGTAAGAGTGACATGTAGCATAATTAGATTGGATAGAAAAAAGAAAAATAAATATAAAGTACATATATTTTTGTTAGGGGTGTGCAACCAGTTAGAATCGGCTGGTATCGAACTGGAACCGGGAACCAGATTATCTAAATAAGAAAAACGGGAACCGAACCTTGTAGTTTCATAATTGGTTCGGTTACCGGGTAAACCGGTTACGGTTTTGTTGAAGAATCATAAGAAATTGGTTTTAATGAAAAAACTAAAATAACGACATGATGTGATAACACATGTCCTACGAAGCTGGTTTATACATTTACCGTTAAAAGAAAAATTAAAGTACTTGAGCAATATTTGACAAGGTTTTCTTCAATTGCTTCTTTCATTAAAAATTGAGTTACTAACTGATTACTCACAGACGTGGGTAATTACGAATAATAATAAAGTCTTCAAGATTCATTAACTATATAGGCTCTAACTGTTCTTTAATTAAATACACTTATTATCTATCTATTATAATAAAATAAGATTTTAATTTGTTACTTGTTATAATATTATACCTCATAAGTCTAATTTTCCCGCTTCTCTCTCATATTAAATATTTACATTAACTACTAATTATATTATTTAATTCTTTTGAGATTAAAATAGTTTTTAATAAATTAAGAAAGAGTTCTTTTTATAAATGTAACTTTTAAAGAAACAAGTTTTTGTATAACATAAATAATTTTTTTAAAATATCAAAATTTTTTAAAAATATAAAATATTTAAAATCAATGTTTTTAAAAAATAAAATTTTTATGAACCATAAAAAATTAAAATTCAAAGTTACAGTAAGAAATTTTTAGAAAATGATATTTTTTTAAAACATTTTGATTTAGAATGAATTTTTTAAATATTTTTAGATTTAAAAAGTTTAAAACAAAATTTCAAAGAAAATAATATCATTGTTTTTTTTACTTAGAGTATTTACTCATACATAATTCAATCATATCAAATTTCAAAATATCATTTTATAATTAATAATTTTTTACAACTATTTATTTAATATTTTATTAAGTCAACCCGTGTAATACACGGGGTACTAACCTAGTATATACATATAGGGAGGTTCGAAAGGGAATAATAAAAAAATAAAGATATCAGGGAACCAATCCTATCTATATATTTTAATCCCAAAAAATTAAAAAAATACCAAAAAAAAATTATTTCGTCGCAAATAAGAAAAAGCAAAAAAAATATCATGTTGATTTCACTTGTGAAATAGACTTTTTTTTTTTTTTTTTTTTTTTTTTTTTTTTTTTTTTTTTTGTGAAACACATCTTGTGAAATGTGACCTTATTTTTTTAACCTGTTGAAATTGTATGGCTAAGTTTTTTTTCCTTTTTTTGGTGTTTTCCATTAAACCCTCCCCTATATATATAGGAGAGAGATAAAAAAAAACAATATTTATAACTAAATTATATGGAAAAAGTTTGTTAGATTCGTATTTTTAGTATACCCCTTTTTGTTGATTTTTTTTTTCTACTTTCCTATTTTTCTTAAACGTTCATAACTTTTATATATGATATATTTTTTTTATAAAAAGTACATCATAAAAACAAACTTTTTTTTTGTCTCTAAAATGAGTACAACATAGTTATATAAAAATGTAATATTTTTTTTTTTATATTTTTAAGCTTATATGATTCATACTTGTCATTTTGTCTTTATGCAGTTCATTGTGTATTTGTGATAAACTAGTTTATTGTGTTTTTTAATCGTAATTGTGTTATCATAAACACTATTAGTTTTGAAAAACATATTGATAAATAACATCTAGGGGTGCAAACGAGCCGAGCCGAGCTCGAGCTTGGCTCGTTTGGAGCTTTATTTTTAAAGCTCGAGCTCGGCTCGTCTCGGCTCTTTTTTTTATTTAAATATTGTTTTTAATATTTTTATATTTAATTTTGATATATATATATATATATATATATTTATAATTATATATTTTATATAGAACATTATTCATATTATTTAATTGTTTTTTATCATAACTTTATATATAATAGATATTATTTATATACTATATTAAATAAATTAAATAAAAATATATTCATAAAAAGCTCGTTTAGGCTCGCGAGCCGGCTCGAGCACGATACGTGAAGCTCGGGCTCGGTAATTGAATGAGTTTTTTTTCAAGCTCGAGCTCGGCTCGGGCTCGATAAAGCTCGGCTCGTTTCGAGCTTTTTATATATCCGATCTCGAGTAGCTCACGAGCGGCTTGGCTCGTTTGCACCCCTAATAACATCATTGTGCACTTATAATCATAAAAAATGATAAGATAACAACAAATTTATATAATATATAAAGCACAATGATAAAATGGCTCATTGTATTTTTTGCTCGTTATTGTGTTATTCTGAACACTATAAGTTAAAAAAAACATTGATAAATAACATCATTTTATATTTTTAATTATAAAACACAATGATAAGATAATAATAAGTTTATATAATATATAAAACACAATCATAAAATGGCTCATTGTGTTTTTTGATTGTCATTATGTTTTTTTATTATCATTGTGTAATTTTAAACATTATGAGTTTTGAAAAATATATTGACAAATGATATCATTTGTATTTCAAATTGTAGAGCATAATGATAAGATGCATGACTTTTATATAATATATAATAAACACTGATAAAATGACTCATTGTATTTTTTTTTGCTCGTCATTGTGTTATCATAAAACAGTATTAGTATTGAAAAACATATTGATAAATAACATCATGGAAAAACACAATGATAAAAATAACATTAAATGATCTAAAACATATAACATGAAAGTATTTGACGCAATAATTATATTTGATACAATTACCTGACGTATTAAATACAATAACCTGACAAATTTGACAGAATAACTGAAATACCATTTTTTTTATAATAATAGAAAAACACATGTCAAGCTTAAAATTCTTTTAAATTTTTTTAGATTAAATGCAATTTTTTTAGTATAACATTTGAACTTTGGGTGAAACATCCAACGAATGAGAAAGATTACGTGAATCCTTCCACTGTATTTGAGCCACAAGCTAAGGCTCATGAATCAAGACAACCAATGATACACTGACAGAACTTGATCTAACAAAATTGGGATTGTGGAAGTGCTCGTTTAAATATTAGTTGTTTCTAGCTATCATATCTTAAAACCTAATTCCAGAATATCGAATAAACATTGTCAACTTCAAGCTTTTTCAACCCCATTATCAACTGCATTGGCTTAATTATGTCGAATATGGCACTTGGAAGCATCTAAAGTATGTTTAGTGAGCCACTATTTTTGTTGGAGTTAATATCGCTATCAAAGAATAATCTCATTTTTGGTTTGTGGTCCTTGTGGATAATATTATGTAAGTATGTAACTACAATAAAAGGATTATTACACTGATCAATGTTAGAAATAATGCAGATTTTTTCGTAGTAGTTAAGATCCTTAATTGGTAATCCATATGAATCATATAATCACTATCAGATTAATTTTTTTTATGGAATTCTTGAAATTTTAGTTGGAGAATTCGGAAAGAATGAACAACAAGAAATGTATGCATGTTTTGTTCATAACTTGTACATGAAATTAATAGACAAAATTTGTATAGTTGACATATTATCACAATGTTTTGTTAAAATGATACAATCCTTCATGAAAGAGTGATATAGTTGACGATTAAGACGGTTAAAGGTTAATTTGATTACCATCAGCAAAAAATGTGTCAACGATAACTTAATTAGTTTATGTCAAATGACGAATTGTTAATAACGCAATTGCTACACGTCAATCATTTCCTACTACTAGATACTCACGGATACTGAGAATAAGTTATTACTAGCATAGGCATGGGTGTTGTCTCATGTCTCTTGCCGACCCCACCAAGGGGGGTGGTGTTGCCCCTTTGAACCGTCAAAGCTCATCGATATCTTAAATCATATTAGTCTTGAATGAGTATGTACTTTGCACATTGTACCGATGTTTAATAGGATTTCTTTTGGGCATTAGGTAAATCAAAATTAACTAAAATAACCATCCAAAATTACTCTCTACTCCTTCATAACAGTAAGGAAACTTGTAAGTGGATCATGAAGGGCCAAAAAAGAAATCCTAGTATTTAAAATTTTATTTCTATTAAAATTTTGTGGTTCTCTTTTTTATTACATGTGATGTGCCTTAAAATGTTTTTAGCTGAAATTCAAAAGAATGCAAATAAACAATAAATAAATAAAGGCATGCGACATTCAACATGATTATGTGAATACAGAAGTACTTGACTTGGACTGATTATTTGAGTTGTATTTATGGTGATATTATAAATATTAGATGCGTATATTTTTTTAGTTTTTTAGGGTGTGAATATTGAGATACATCAAAATTATAAATCAACATTACGGATTTCTATACGGATCGTATAGCATCATACGCGTCGTATATGGGGGTTGTATAGTCCTATACGGGGCGTATAACCCCTCTGACAGCCCCCTGAATTTTTTTCTCGAACTCATATAGGGCTATATGGGGCGTATAGCCCTCTGACAGCCCCCTAAATTTTTTCTCGAACTCATATAGGGCTATATGGGGCGTATAGCCCTCTGACTGCCCCTTGAATTTTTTTCGTTTTTAATGTCTTCAACCCTATATGCACGTATGGACCCATACGCGACGTATAAACGGGTGTTGATTTATCCAACGTGAAGGATCCCATGACTGGTTGATTAGAAAGTCACTTCAACGGTGAAATGCAGCAACCCTTATTGTCACCATAAAAGGTCGTGTCATTCATAAATCAACGGAGAAAATAAAATAATATTGTAATGTGGATAATTTATTTTTTTAATGTTAAAGACATCTTTGTAAATTTGGTGTCCTGTAGGGTGGCGTTTGAGCTGTCTTGTTTTGGGTGGTTGCCTACATATGTTGGTGTTGTTTTTAGATTGGATTTTTAAGTTATATGGCGCTAGCTGGCTCCTTGCTTTTGTTTTGATATTTTGGGTCTTTTGCCCATGTTTTCTCAATGCATGTACATAAACAATTTTTTGGAGCCGGGTAAAAAATGGTTTTTTAGCGGTTCATGCGACCACTTCATAACATATCGCTTTAAAAGTGAGTTTATTTTTTAAAGCAGTTTAGAAACCACTTCAAAAGTTCATGAAAACTGCTCCACAAAACACTTATGTATTATACAAAGTGATCGTTTTCCTCCTTGTTTGGTCGTATTTGTCATTTTCATCTATTTTTTTTTGTATTTGGATCTTAGGGATTATAAAAATTTGTTATTTTTATCCAAAAAATTTAACTCTATTAACTTAAAATGAAAAACCATCCATCATTAAAAGGGGTAGTTATATAAGTTTGCATATAAAGACAAAAACCTAATTTATGTTAATCATGTATTGGTGTTAAAATTTTATTCACGTGTTATTGTTTCATTCACGTAACCTAAAACGGGCATTTTATCTTCAAACTTGTCATCATAACTGAATCACGAGAATGTCGGCTTCATCGGTGGAGGAGGAGGATGGACCCTGTTTTTTGTGGCGGTCAGGAACCCATTGCGAAGGGGTTGTATAATAGAGACAATCGCCTCTAGACGTTATCTCCCCGATATCATGATTCAGTTCCACTCGGTTATGGTTATGTAATTGATGGAATTTTGTTTACTAGTTTAAAGCATAATTTTGTCAAAATACATGTTTAACAATTTATAGGAGTTAACTTTTTTCGATTAAAATGAAAACTTTTTAAAACCTAAACCTTGTGGAGCCAAATGCAAAAAAAAAAAAAAAAAAAAAAAGAAGAAAGAAAGAAAACGATGTTTGAAAATAACAAATATGACCAAACCATAGGAAGAAAAAGCGGAAAATCACTCTTATATAAATAAATAATAAAATAACATAAACTAGTTTTTCTTCACTGCGCTATGCGACGGGTGTCCTGTCATTTTTCTAAACACAACGTTGCATTACTTTGGTTGTTATCTGGTTGGCTCGTTGGGTGGAGGCCGGTCGTTTTTCCCACACACAACACTATGTTATTTTGGTCGTTATTGCTCCGGCTCATCAAAAACCACAAAAACAAACTTTGGTGGGAAAGCTCTAAAATACTAAACTTTAGTGGCTTGAAATTAAAAAAATAAAACTTCTATATAAATTGTTTGGTGACCGAACTCTAGGGATCATAAACTTTTGTGGTCAATGTTCAAAAAATACCTAAAATATTAACCTTTAGTGGCCAAAGTCGGAAAAATATAACTTCGCTATTAATAGTATCATGGTCAAACTTTAAGATCCTAAGGGGTCGTTTGGTTCGCGGAATGTTTTGCAATGGAATTTGAATTGGAAATGGAATTGGAATGTTGTTAAAGTTGACAGCGTGTTTGGTTGTTCAATTTTGAGTGAAATTGGAATTTTAATATTGAATATTCCATTGGATTGTTAAACATTCCATAGGTAAGGGGAAGTAATGTGAATTCCAATAAATGAGGGAAAGTTTTCCAATTCCAGTTTCATCCGTTGACCAACCAAACATAATTATGGATGAAAAATTTTCAAATTCCAATTCCAATTCCTGAGAATTACGTGAACCAAACGTCCCCTAAGTTTAGAGGGTCACTGTCCAATAAACAAGCTGGTGGCTAAATTGTAAAATACTAAAAATTTATGCCCATACTCCACGAAACAAAATGCGATTAAATATACCATGGTGGCCAAGCTTCAATATCCAAAACTATTATGACAGAAATCAAGAAACCTAAAGATTATTTTTCCTTTAGTTTATAAATTAAATATCTAAGCATTAAAGAGCTGTAAGATATGCAACAACATTTGTAAAGTGTATTAATTTATCTTGAAAAACCCTACACTTAAAATAAAACAAACAAAATTATATATTAAATTACTTTTCGCTATTCATTCTCTTTGTCTTTTAATATGAACAGTCCTAGACAACCGCTTCAAAAAGTTTTATTTAGAACCGCTTCATAAATCACTTGGCCTGGAATCACTAGGAGACACCATCGGTATCCGATAATTTTAATTTAATTTTCTTACATATTTACAGAATCAAGCATACAATACTTTTGGATTATAACAAAGTGATTCATGATTGTTTTTGGAACAGAACAAATGCTCAAATAGATCACCCATAAGTACGTATTAAACAAAATAACATATCTCCAAAATTTAGCGCTAGACTTTGGGAAGTAAAAGAACAAGAGTTTTAAAACAACATTGCCGATCTAACATCAGAAGCTTGCGACTCTATTGCACTCGTGAGCTCAGCTGTCATGGCTGCATATACTCTAATACAATGAAAAACCATAAAAAATCTTATTTTATTTTTTTCTATTAGTATAATCTTGTGTAAGTATGTGACTAACAACATCATACTTACATACTATGTGTTTTTTTATTTAGTTTTTTAACCTTGCCACAATTAAAGCCTAATAAGGTTTTTTGATGGTCAAGATTATTAGGTTGATATATGGGTGTCATTGTATACCCAATTATTCAATTCGAATAAAGTATCAAGTTTAAACTCAAGTGTCGAAGTCAATTAATCTTTTATTCTTGTAACAAATCATGTGTTGAAAGATCATTTAAAAAAAATAGAGATGAATTTACATCTCATATGTCATAACAATTCTTTTTCACAAAGAAAAAGAAAAAAGACATTGCTCATCAATTCAGAGCACCCAACACCCCACAACAAAGCAGGGTGGTAGATAAAAGGAAGTAAAGAACCGAACCATCCTAGGTACAACACAAAGTATTTAATAAATCTAAAGAATTGACCAACTGCTAATCGCTCCGTTTATCTCCTAAATCGTGCCCCCTGTAAAGCTCTACAAAACTCAATTCCCTACGAAAGTTACAAACAGTGGCGGATACAGAATTTTTTGTGCGTGGGGGCAAACAATAGCATAAAGAAGCGGGTCATATATGTTAAAAATAAACAGGTCAAAACGAATTTTATCCGGCTTAAAAATAAGACATTCAAAACATGTATCACGAGCAACTCAACCAAAAAAATGGAACACCATGGAAGAATGAAATCGATTTGTTAACTACTTAAGTATGCCTAATGAGTAAGGTTTTGAAGACTGCATCGGTTTTCAAGCCGACTGTTCCACTAATTCACTAATTGAAATAGTTTTACTAGTTGAACTATTCTAGAAAAATCAATCATAGGTATGTAATGTCAAAAACAAATATACATAATAATCTTTTAAATATGTGCTTAATCCACTAAATTCATTAAACAGAAACAACTAATCTAAAAGATAAAACACATAATAACGATATTAAAACTGAAAGTTAATCAAAAGATAAAAGAATACTATAATATTAAAACTACAAATTAATCAAAAGATAAAAGAACACTATAATATAATAAAAAGGTTTAAGGACAAAGTATAACTGTAGCACTAAATAAAATCAACTAACAAGATATCTTTTATTTCTGCATCTCTATCTCTGTCACAAATAAACCCTTTCTAAAGTATGCCGTTTAATATCATTTATTCAAGAAACTCTTCTAAACTCAAAATAAATAAATAAAAAACAAAATACAGTGAGCAAGAAAAGTCTCTTTTTCACCGTTTCCTTCATACCAAAATTTGCCACACTCATGCAGCTTTTCTTCCAGAGGGCCTTGCACTAAAATAAAAGAGGGCCTAAACTTTTTTTCATTTAAATCTTTCTACTATAATAAAAGAGTATTTTATGCTGACACGTGGCGGCACCATATTCACTCTCATCAAAATTTCACGCTTCTCTCTCCTATTAAATAATTAACTTAATTATCAATAATATTATTTAACTTTTTTAGAAACAAAAATAGTTTTTTTTAATAAATTTAAAAAAAGATCTTCTTATTAATGTTATTTTTAAAATAATTTTTATAGAATAAGAAATTTTTACAAAAACATCAAACTTTTTTAAAATTAGTGTTTTTAAAAAGTTAATTTTTATAAAAAAAAAAATAATTAAAATTGAAATTTATAATAAGAAAATTTTTAAAAATGATATTTTTAATACGGTTTGTTTTGAAACAAAATATTTATTATTTTTTTGAAAACAAAAGTTTTAAACTAAAAGTTTAAAAAGTTGATATAACTGTTTTATTACATATTGTTCTTACTATACGTAATTTCAATTATATTTTATCGTAAAATATCGTTTTATACTTGATAAACTTTTATTATATTTAATATTTTATTTGTTCAACCCGTGTAATATACGGGTTTACTAAAGCTAGTTTTATAATATATAGCACTAATGGGTAAATATCCAGTGGGGGCCTTCCCACCCCCTGGACGTTACATGAATCCGCCCCTGGTTTCAAAAGAAAGAAATCCAAATATTTCACATGTCAAACTACTCTTCAGGTGTTTGGGTCATGTTAAAACACTAAATACCGGGCAAAATAAGTTGAATGACCGAAGCATGGCGATTGTATATTTGGGCGTGGCACGAAAGCATAGCGTATGTTTGGTTCTATCAAAATACGGATGCATGTAACTCGGGACGCTATATTAAACTAATCCTACATATGGAAATATTATCAAAGCAATGAAAATAATAATAATAATAATCCATATTGGCCTTTATTTTTAGTTGAAGGAAACTGGGGCTTACTTACATACCCATCAAAACAGTGAGATTTATCCGAGAGCTGGCCCACTAACAAAATACTATACATACCCATCGATAGGGGGACTTTTAGCGGTGCTAGGCAAAGCAACAGCCCAACAATTAGTTCTCAGCCCACTGAAGATGCTTCAGTCACATCCGGCCCAAGCGAAGTCAACAGCCCAGCTGCGATATCTAGAGTACAGACTACAGACTCGACTCTCGAGTATCTTTTTTTTTTTTTTTTTTTTTACCAAAAAGGTATGACGATTATGTGATCGGTGACAACCGTTAGATATTTGACTAATAATCAATGTGGTCATAATATCTATCAAACAAGTCAGAAGGTACGAAGCACACACTTGTATGAGTTTATTGTGATCTTCGATTGAAAAACTGCCCCTAAGTAATTGGGGTTACAAGAGGGCAACGTCCCCTTGGCGGGGGCCCGAAGACAGTGCCCCTAATAGCGGGGTCCAAGGGACGGCAGTCCTTGATGGGGTTCGAGCTAAAATAGATTGGAAAAAATGTGCATTTTTAGTCATTTTGGATTGGAAAATAAAAAATGCCAAACGATAATTTTCCACCCTTTCATGAAATTTAATTGTCTTCTGAGAACTTGAAAATCATTAATAATCTTACTTACTTAGTGCAACAATATATATTCTTGCTAATTTTGAAAAAGAATAAAACTACAATTTTAATTTTATGAATCCACTTACATGATAATATATGGTCCTTTTTTTACTACACTTCTCAAACTAAAATAGTTGTTTAAATGGTAACAAGTCATGAGATTCAACATCTATGCTACGTCATTTCTGTTGTGTTTTCAAGTTTACTTAATGAGAAAAGAAAAATCGTCTTTCTTTTTTTTTTTCTTTTTCTTTTTGTTCTTTTCTTTTTCTTTTCTCTCAACTTCCTTTCAATTTAAAAGGATTTATTTTAGTCTTTATTTTCTTTCTATTTTCTTTTTTCTCTACTCAAATGAACTCGAAAACTTTTTTACTTTCATTTAGTTTCCTTCTAATAAAAAAACTAATTTTTATTTCCTTCCTTTTTATTATTTTTTTCTTCTTAACTGAACTCGGGAACATAACATTCACCTTATGCAAAACAATTCCCAAACTAACGGTTAAATGGTAACAAGATCATGAGATTTGACATCACCTTATGCTAAACCGGCATTTCGCATGTAAAACAACCTTTTTTACATGTTTATAAATAACCATTTCCAAGTGGTGCGAAATACGATAGGGGTGGTCTCTAAGCAGACCCCTAATCCATTATTAAACCAGTAACATCAACTAACTAACTAGTTATCATCAAAATAAACTTTTTTATTAAGCAACCTCACACACATTCTAATTTCATCATTCACTCGCTACAATCACATAACCGTTCTATAATGCCAACAGTTACAAGATCAAACTGACGTGGATATTAATTTGTTTGTCATGCAACGCATTGGCACATACCATCTTGACAAAAGCCATCTTTCGGTTCACAAGCGAGTTTGCAAACTTCAGTTTCGCACTCAAACAACTCGTTGCTGTATGTTGGTGGACTTGCAGGAGATAGTAGCAGTATCTCAGGGTTGCAAATGCATGTGTGATCATCAGCACAGTAGGCATCTTCGCTTCCGCAAAGCTTCGTGCAATAGTTATCACCAGGAGTGCATTCTGTCAAAGATCTTCTTTGGTATTTTGGAGTTGAAAATGGCCAAGCTGCAAAATATTATTCATTTCAGTCAATAATTAAACTTTATTGTGTATATACACAAGCACCTTGTGTACATAAAATGATTCAGAAAGCTAAAAAAACAAATGACTATCACAAACAGACTATTCTATCGGAATAATACTTGGTTAGTGAAAATGGTCACTGACAAGAATATGTTGTTAATAGTTGATTAAAAATGTGGTCATGGGTAATTTGATTTTTAGTTGACTTGACAGGTAATTGCATCCGGTGGCCAACAGTATGTGATATTTATTTGTTTAGTAGTGGTAGTTACCTGAGGAAGTAACCAAGAAAATGGCTAGGAAGCATAGCACTGTTTTGTGTGAATCAAAAGGAATGTAACCCATGGACATATCTGTAATTGTGTGTAATCACAAGAAGATAATGTGTGAAGTGGTGCTATTTATAAGCCAATAATGTTGGAAAATAAACGCATATTATAATACTTTAAAGCATGCGTTATTATGTATGGAAGGATATTAAACGATTAATTTGTATTATAACTACTAATATTATTAATGGAACTAGTTTTATTAAACCTTTGTATTACACTGGTTCAGTAAATAAAATATTTTATAAAATAAAATTTTATTAATAATAAAACTATATTATAATATAAGATATGGTTAAGAACTATAAGTAATAAAAAAATTATATTAACTTTTTAAACTTTTATTTTAAAACTTTTATTTGTTTTTTTCCCAAAAATAAATTAAACATTTTGTTTCAAAACAAACCGTTATAAAAAATATATTTAAAAAAGTTTGGTGTTTTTGAAAAGTTTATAAAATTTATTTTCTTAAGAATAAGACTAATAAAAAGATCTATTTCTTAATTTACTTATAAAATTAATTTAGATCTAAATCAATCAAATAATATTATTAGTAATTAATGTAAATATTTAATAGCAGAGAGAAACGGAAAAATTTTGATAAAAATGAATGTGATGATGCCAAGTGTCCCCATTGATACTTTTTTATTAGAGTAGAAATAATTAGTTTTGCCCTTCCTTATTATGCTTTAAGTAATTTTTTATGCCTGATTTTGCATAACGTGTTTGATTATTTTGTTTCTTTTTATTTTAGTGAGGCTTGATTATTTTGTTAGTGGGTTTCCTTAAACGTAACTATTTATACTAAGATTATGTGTAGTGGTTTATTTAGTTAAAATGTTACATAGGCAAATATGAATTTATTAAAATCATTTTGAATCAAGTGGAGTGGTTTAAAGCCATTTTTAGTTAAAAATGAGAGAAATGAATTAATTAATATATTTTAACGTCCGTTAAAGGTTTGGCTAAAAATGAGTTTGAAGCCCCCTTTAACTAGGATGTAGTGGTTTTAACGCGCCAATTGTATTCACATCAGCAACTTTGGATCCTTTTAAGGACACCACTACGTCTAGTCTAAGCATTAGAGTGTCGATTAACTTATTATTCGAAAAACAACCCTAAGATTTAATTTTACTTTAGCCCCAAAAATATCAGGAACTATATAGGATTCCAATTACGGTGTTACAGTTTTCATAGACTATTATTTCAATGCTTCTTTCATTACTAATTTTATTAGTTTATTATTGTACTAGGCTATACACCCATGTATTACACGGGATGGTGTAATAGATATCTCACCTTAGCAATATCCATTTTAAGCTTTACAAAAATATAAAATTATACAAATCATAACTAAAGAATTTTTAGTGCGTACAAAAATAACAAATACAAATGCGTTTACAATTCACAAGTCTGTAAATATTTCTTTGTACACAACCTAAACTCTAACCTCTTAAGTGTCCTTTTACATGTGGATGTCTAAATCTTAAAGATTGTTCATAGATGCCGATTATAATGAAACAAAGAACGTTTTTCCTATCCTAGTTGATCTAGATAGGAATTAAAATCATTGAAATAACATAATTGTTAGATCACGTTTCACCCAACTAATTGTGTAGCTTTTTTGGGCAACATGTTTCGAATCGATCTATTTTGATCCACACTAAAAAGCTACCCTTTTTTACATGAAACACTTTTTAAAATGCATTTCAATTTTTTAAAATTCTAACTCAAATGTTTACTTGAAAAACATATTCTACAAACTCAATCCTCTTTATTGAATCAAAAGAGTTTTAATCACCATATGGCCTTGAATTAATTGGGTTGAGTACGTTTCTGTTACCTAATAAGTATCAGAAATTAATGAAATTCAAATTGGTAACCGTAATTTACAATCAGTTTTCAAACTTATTAATAATTAGAAAGGTCAACTAAAATACCCTTTGATCTATCCTAAATATATATTGACGGTCAGCCACTTAGGAATTACACGTCTTTCCTTGGCACCCTGTACCTATCTTATCCCCACTCACATATAACTAGTTTTATGCATTTCTGGTATGACCGAACATTTTAATGTTATAATAACATAATTATTTTCTCTATATTCTAAAAAAAAAAAAAAACAATGTTTGTTTAAAATCAAAGTTTTATGATTAAAATATGACCAATTATTATATTAAAAGAACAACAAATATGTGTATAACCATATATAGTTGGACGAAAAATCCAATAACATTGAATGAAGTTTGTTAATACAATAAAATGAACATAAAAATAAGAGAAAATTTTATAAAATTGTAACTAACTTTCATAATTGTTCAAATTAAGTAACGTAAACTTTTTTTTGTCGATTTAATCACTTAACTTGTAAGAAATATACTAATATTATGCATTTTACATGTTCAACAGCTAATATTATTTTTTTTATTTTTAATTAATTTTGACTTGGAATCAATGGTTATTACTTAAAATAAAGTTTATCTTTCATAAAATATCCATCAAACTTCCCTAAAAAAGAGACAGTTATTAATGTTGAAAATTTGTTTTTCAAAATAATCAAATACATCCATTTCGTACAGAGGTTTCACTCAATTCAATTTCTTCAAACAAAATTTGAACTCCGGGTTAAAAAAAAAATCACAGGTAACTATTAATGTAAAAATATGTTTTTCAAAATAATCAAATAAATCCAATTCGTTTAGAGGGTTCACAAAGAAAGTTAATTCAATATAATAAAAAAAAGAGACAGTTATTAATGTTGAAAATTTGTTTTTCAAAATAATCAAATACATCCAATTCGTACAGAGGTTTCACTCAATTCAATTTCTTCAAAACAAAATTTGAACTGTAGGTTTAAAAAAAAATCGAACAGTTAACTATTAATGTAAAAATATGTTTTTCAAAATAATCAAATAAATCCAATTAGTTTAGAGGGTTCACAAAAAATGTTAATTCGATATAATGAAATATGATTAAAATCATTTTTAAAATAACCTTTGTAGATATACGGTGATGTTTATGACTAGTGAGGATTTAATGTCATTTGTGAAATAAGAACTCCATGTATAATCACTACTTGCCTTAACGTTCAATTTGAGTGCAACATGGTATGTATGGACGGAAGTAGTAAATTGACTTATTACAATAGTACGTAGACATTTCGATTAATGATCTAAAAACACATATCTTTTTCAACTGTGTACTAAGCAACCAACACAAATGTCAGGCCGTTTCTTCATCTCTAACACAATCATTAATCAAAAAAACAACAATGAATTTGGGGTCAATCAGAAACGACAATGAAGCATTCGACTATGAACTTGTAAACAATAAGTAACCGCAAACCCAATTTTTCTATGAATGAAAACCCTATAAGCAATTTTCATTAAGTGTATGAATAAAAACCCGTATTTTTGTTTATAGACAAGAATACCATTGAGGTTCATCATGGTGGAGAATTTGCCATGAATGATCAGCAAAGGGTATATGAAAATAGCAAGATATATTATGTTGATTTTATGCTTAAAGATGGTTTCTCTGTTCTAGTGATAAATGATATTATAAAAGAGTTAGGTTACTCGCAAAATGCCCGCTTATTGTACAGTTATCTAATTGAACTTGAAATAACTAACCTTTTGGCTACTTCAAGTGTCCATTATGAAACAATATTAGGTGATTGTGAAATTAATATTTGAGGTAACTACTATTGAAGTTACTTAAATGATACAGTTATTGACATGGCGGTTAGTGAAAAAAAGCCAACATAGATGGTTAAAACTTACAACCCAGAACATAGATGGCTTCAAAGTAGATCTGTCAAGGCTTTCAATTGAGATTGGATCTCACAGTAGATTTTGAAACAGATAGAGTCTAACCTGGCCATACCATCAAGTCTATAAAAGAACAAATGCAAAAAAGATATGAAATGCATGTTTCTAGATTAAAAGCATTTAAGGGCCAAGACTTATGCCTCATAACGGTTAATGGATGATTACACCAAGCAGTACACTAATCTAGATTATTGATCTGTCAAGACTAGAAATAACAAAAATTCTAAAATAGTAATGATAACCTAACTATTCGTTTTCATATAGTTTAATGTGTAAGTAACCTCTATCAGGTAGCATAGGAATTGAAGATGCATTGACTCTGTAGAATTATGATTCATTTATTTTTGGTACAAGTTAGACAACTCTTTTACAAGCCTATCAAATTCCATCGATGAGCTCCCACCTTCCTTTACTGCTTCAATTGCTTTGTTTTTCAGTTCTTTTGCTTTCGACTTCTTAATTTTATCCCCACTCATTGACTCCTTAATTGTGCGAGCCAACTGGGCCGAGTTAGGCACAGTACTCGGCCCTTCACAAACTCGCACAGCCGCACCATGATCCTCAACCAACAACCTAGCATTAACATACTGGTCGGCCTCCATGGGCCAAGCCAGTATCATAACTCCAGCTAAAATCGCTTCCAAAACTGAGTTCCACCCACAATGACTCAGAAACCCACCCACGGCCCGGTGACCTAGTATAGCCGCTTGGGGAGCCCAGCCCTTTATCACAAATCCCCGATCCGACCTTGTCCGGACCAAATCACCTTGCTCCGGTTTCACCACCCAAACATAATAAATCCCACTCTCTTCAAGCCCAACCGCCAAAGCCTCCATCTGATCACTTGTCAGAAACTTCTGACTCCCAAAGCAAACATAGACGACAGACCCATCAGGTCTCTCGTCTAGCCATCTAATCACATCATGGTCCGAACCAGGGTTTTCAGAGTCGGGCACACCAAGTAAACTAATCGGCCCGACTCCAAAAACTCTGTCATGACCCGTTAACTTTCTCAAATATTCGATATACCGAGACTCCAACGCATCAAAGCTATTCACCACCCAACCCCAACACAACTTATTCGCAACATGACCATCAAACACAAGTTCCCACTCTGGATCGGACTCTTTATAAGCCCGAACCAGAGTGGGAAAATGGTCCCACGATAAGCCCGGCGAACCGGGCAGATCGTGGAAGACGGTCACGATCTGTGACCGGACCACCGAAAAGTTGCGGAAGGCGTAATCAATAACCGCCGGTAAGAAAGCACGAACGGAGGAAAAACAGATCCGATGGATCCCCAAATCTCCGGCTAATTGGTGGGTCCAACCGAGGAAGAAATCGGAGACGATGGCAACAGGGGGGTTATGGTGGGAGTTGAACCACTGGATAATCGGGGCTCGTAGTTTCGCTAGTGAGTTGATGATGAAGACGTTGCCGTGGTTTCCGATGTCTTTGACGTTTTCTACACCGGTGGGGAGAGATGGGTGCGGTGGGAAGGGGAGGACCAGGGGCTCGATGTTGGGAGATGATGCGAGAAGTGGGTTCACGATTGGGAGGTTTTTGGGTGTGACCAAGAGGGTTATGGTCAGACCACGGGTGGCTAGATGGTGGGTCAGGTCTAGAAGTGCGAGCATGTGGCCTTGTGCTGGGTATGGGAACACGAGTATGTGTGGTCCTTTGTCTGAGCTAGCCATGGTTCCACCGGAGAGACAACTCGTTCGTCTCGGTGTGAGAGATCGATCGATAATAATATATATCAAGTTCTATGGTCAATGCAATTTATACAATTATCATTGCATTCTGTTAAAATAATTAGGGGTGTTCAAAAAGTTTAGTTTTAATTATTGGAGATATAAGAAGTGAGAGTTTAGCCTTAATAACACGTCTGTGAAATACATCGAGTTTTTTTCCCAAATAGTGCTATTTAAAAAAATATTTATCAATTTAGTGTTGTTTGTAAAATATTTATCAAAATAGGTAAAAAAAATTTTATTTTTCATTTTAGATAAGAAAAAAACCCAACCATCACTTCGTCTTCTTTCAGATACAAAAACCATCTTCTATTCTTTGAATTAACCTCCACATCCTCATGTCCATCATCATCATTAATATTCAATCATCGACTCAGTTTTCCGATAAGATAAGTTTCTTAAGTTTCTTTCTCTTTCTTTAAAATCGCCTCTAGTTTTCGATCGCGATTTCATCGTGTCTCATTCCCCCATCATCATCTCCGAGCAACTTAAAGTTTCACGATTTCATCTCCAAACCTTAAGATATCACGATTTTCTTCGATTAAACATGAATTCGATGCATAATGAAGGATAAAAAGGGGGTTTGATCAAAATGAGAGAATCAGAAGATGATTCCGATGTGAAACTCGGGTGTCGAGAGATGGTGGTGCCACCGCTGTGTGACATCATCTTTTCTTCATTGTTATAAGCTATGGTATTTTCTCATCTTTTATACAAGCATATAGTCATATGATTAATCCTCTGAAATTCATTTTTGTACACAAAAAGTTTACCGAGAATCATTGCCTTCCAACCGGCAAAACATCCACCGAGAATCGTCACCGCCTTGTTTTCGTCTCCTCCGAAAGCTCATAGCCATTGTCGCTGCTTACAAGTGCAAAATTGGAAATTGAGTTAGTTACTTATTGTTTTTTGTATATTATTAATATGGGTGAAAATGTCATTTTATATAAAACTACACCAAATTGGTAAATATTTTTCTAAAAACCCATTTTTGTAAATATTTTTATCAACAACACTCTTTTGGAAATAAACTCGAAATACATATTGTTAAAAGAAATTTAAAAATAACCTGAATGCAGTTGTGGAGCTTGAACATCCCTATAGGGGGGACGGGGGTGAAATTATTTTTTTTAGCGGGGGCGAACTCGATATTTATATAAAAATTTACATTACCGGGTTAAAAATTTACACTACCGGACCAAAATTTAACACTGCCAACGAAAAAAAGAGGGGGAGGGGGGGGGGGGGCGGGGGGGGCGGCCCCCCCGGCTCTCACTATCCTCCGCCCTTGCCTGAATGGCTTTATAAAGTAAGTCGAAAAGAAAAAAAGTTTCATTCTTGTTTTATCACTGTCCCTATTAGTGGTTTTGAGGACCCATTATATAACTTATAGTGGTGGAGCTTGAGTCAAATTTTAGTGGGAGGCGGGGGCGTAAGTAAACTATTTTAGGGGGTCGGACTCTATATTTATTAAAAAAAATTCACTACCGGACCGAAAATTTACACTATCGAGCCGAAAATTAACACTACTGACAAAAAAAAAATAAGTATTATTCATTTGAGATAAGAAACATACGAGGAATAACACGTGTGAGGGTTTTTACAAGATAAGTAATTTTAGAAAATAGTGTTTTTTCTTTTGTAAATTATAAAAATAACGATGAAAAATGAAATGTGAATGCTCTGACAGTTGTTGGATTTCATGTTTTCTTTTTGGTTTTTCTCCATTTTTGTTTTTTTTTTTTTTTTTTTTTTTATGTAACGAATATTTTTTGTATTTTACTAAATATTTAAAAAGCTTGAATTTAATATTTTTGTTCTATTAGTTAGATTTGTGTAGGTCATGGGTTTACATGGTTTTATCTTTTGCCTATATTTTTTAAAACTTGTCTTTTTATTTATTTTCGATTTTGTGACTAAATTTTTTAAAAGGTTGAATTGTTTTTTGTTATACTCATTAAACTTGTGTAGATTATGCTTTTACATTTTTTATCCTTTGATTTACGATTCTTCGCAAATGTCACATTTATATATTTTCATGTTTTGCGCACTCGGAATTTCTTTTCTAGCGTACAGTTTATTATATGCTAGTGGGTGTGACCCGCGTTATATAGTGCGGATTATAAAATTAATTCTAGCGAGCATTAGATGATGACGAAGAAGAGATGAAGGCGAACACCATAGGAGGCAGGGGATTTGAACGGGTGACGGGGATGATGGGTGTTGCTATCAATGTTTAGATCTATTTCACAAATAGGATTCGTTTTGATTTTTGAACTTTGTAAGGTGTTAAAGAAGAGGGGAATGATGGTTGGTGTGATGTGAGAGATGTGTTGTAGATGTATAGATGGTGGTAGTGGTAGACTTGGTGGCCGCAAGAAAGCATTGTGGTGGAAGACGACGAGTGGTGGTGGAAGACGACGAGTGGTGGCGGTAGTAGATTATGGTCACCGTTCTTTAGAGAGTTTCACATATGCAAATAGGTTTGGGTGGGGTTGGGGGTGGGATGGGTGTGGTTTTGGTGACGATTGTGAAAGATGGTGGTGGTAGTGAAGGATGGTGGTGATCGTGACCAGTGGTGCTTGATTTCTTAGTTGGTGGTGTAGTTGGAGGATGGTGGTGGAGGTGGTGGTGATGAAAGAATATATTCTTTTTCATGACAAATACCCCAACCCCCACCTCTACAACTTCACGACTCCCACCCTTTCCACGCCGGCGATTGACAGTTAGCATCATCTTCTGTCTCTTTTTCTCTCTCCTCTCTCTTCTTTTACACTTCAGTGGTGATCGTTGCAGGTGGTGGCGGTCAGCGATGATGTAGACGGTGCGATGATGTAGATGGTTGTGGTTGCGATAATGTAGGCGGGGAAACTAGGTGAGGGTGGCTGGTGTGTTGATGTTGCCAATGATGGTGATGGTGACAGTGATCATGTTGGCGGTGGTCGTCGAATTTTATGGTGGTTGGAAGATCCGATCTGATGGCTTTGGGTAGTGTGGTCAAAAGGTGATGGTAGAGACAGTATGTGATTACGGTGGTGGTGGTGGCGGTATGATGGCTGGGTGATGGTGGTTGGTTGTCAGTGGTGGTTAAGGATGATAATGGTGGCGGTGGTATGGTGGCTGGGAGATGGTTGTTGGTTGCAAGTGGTGGTTGGTTGGCGGTGATAGTGTTGACGTGAGGATGATGATGATGCATATATACATATATTATTAATATAATAATAATAATAATAATAATAATAATAATAATAATAATAATAATAATAATAATAATAATAATAAATCAATTAAATAAATAGAAAACAGGGATAAAATGGTCATCTTAATAAATTTAATAAATTTAACAGTAAAAACTAAAGATCATCAACTCCAATGACTAATTGTACTACGGTAAGGCAAATAGTTATGACCAATGATATATATTGTTAAAAGTTAAGACAAAGGGTAAATTACGAAAATTACCATTTGACCAAATCGAATTACTAAAATAACCGGTCAAAAATGAAATTTATTAAATAAAACAGCCAATCCTATCGCTCCACGTGTCCATCCCTCGCTGACGTGGCGAGGGATTATGGGAATCCCTCGCCCAGAAAAGCGTGCCAGCGAGGGATTATGGGAATCCCTCGCCCACGTGTACATCCCTCGCTGACGTGGCTTTATCCCTCGCTGACGTGGCTTTATCCCTCGCTGACTCAGCGAAGGATTATGGGAATCCCTCGCCCAAAATTACGAAAATGCCCCCCTCGCCCATAATTAAAAAAATAAATATATATATATTTTTTACCAAAAAAATCCGTATTTTGAATTATTTATTGTTTTTTAAATACTTAAAATTTTAATTTAATTTTATTTTCACCTATATAATACAATGTTTACCCTTAACAAAGTTATCAAATCTTACATTCTTCTCAACCTTGTTGTTACTTTTTTCATAAAATTCTCTCAAATCAGGAAATATCAGTTAATATCATACTATACAGTGTTGGTAAATGACATTTTGTAAACGGTGTTGAAGAGTATCTTCCAATGTCATTTACCACACATTTACTTTTTAATGGTAGATACTCTTCAACACCATTTACAAAATGACATTTACCACCACTGTATAGTATGATATTAACTGACATTTTCTGATTTGAGATAATTTTAAGAAGAAAATAACAAGAAGGTTGAGAAGAATGTAAGATTTGATAACTTTGTTAGGGTAAACATTGTATTATATAGGTGAAAATAAAATTAAATTAAAATTTTAAGTATTTAAAAAACAATAAATAATTAAAAATAAGGATTTTTTTGGTAAAAAATATATATATATTTATTTTTTTAATTATGGGCGAGGGGGGGCATTTTCGTAATTTTGGGCGAGGGATTCCCATAATCCCTCGCTGAGTCAGCGAGGGATAAAGCCACGTCAGCGAGGGATGTACACGTGGGCGAGGGATTCCCATAATCCCTCGCTGGCACGCTTTTCTGGGCGAGGGATTCCCATAATCCCTCGCCACGTCAGCGAGTGATGGACACGTGAAGCGATACGATTGACTGTTTTATTTAATAAATTTTATTTTTGACCGGTTATTTTAATAATTCGATTTGATCAAATGGTAATTTTCGTAATTTTCCCTAAGACAAATATTGTAAAATAGGTATATAACGGGGACCAATCATTTAATTAACTCATTTTTTATTATTTATTTATCCTCTTGTAATCCATGTCCCTAACAACCATGGCTACAAGCTCACACATACTGGTGTTCCCATTTCCTGCACAAGGTCACATGCTCCCACTCCTAGACCTCACGCACCACCTAGCCACCCATGGTCTAACCATAACCCTCTTGGTCACACCCAAAAACCTCCCCATCGTGAACCCACTTCTCGCATCATCTCCCAACATCGAGCCCCTGGTCCTCCCCTTCCCACCGCACCCATCTCTTCCCACCGGTGTAGAAAACGTCAAAGACATCGGAAACCACGGCAACGTCTTCATCATCAACTCGCTAGCGAAACTACGAGCCCCAATTATCCAGTGGTTCAACTCCCAGCATAACCCCCCTGTTGCCATCGTCTCCGATTTCTTCCTCGGTTGGACCCAACATTTAGCCGGAGAATTGGGGATTCATCGGGTCTGTTTCTTCTCCTCCGGTGCTTTCTTAACCGCTGTTCTTGAGTACGGTTGCCGGAATATCTCGTCGGTGAGATCTCACCACTCGATGGTCTTTCACGATCTGCCCGATTCGCCTAGCTTTTCATGGGAGCATCTTCCTACCCTGATTCGGGCCTATAAAGAATCCGACCCGGATTGGCAATTCGTCGTTGATAGTCATATGGCGAACGCGTCGAGTTGGGGTTGGGTTGTGAATACCTTTGATGCATTGGAGTCTCGGTACATGGAGTATTTGAAGAAGTTATTGGGTCACGAGAGAGTTTTTGGGGTTGGACCCGTTAATTTACTTAACGGGTCCGGTCTCGTGACCCGTGGAGAGTTAGATCCTGGTGCGGAATTTGATGTGATTAGATGGCTTGATGAGAGACATGATGGGTCTGTGGTGTATGTCTGTTTTGGGAGCCAAAAGTTTCTTACAAGTGACCAATTGGAGGCTTTGGGAATTGGGCTTGAGGAGAGTGGGGTCCATTATGTTTGGGTGGTGAAACCGGACCAAGGTGATTTGGTCCGGGTCGGGTCGGGTAGAGGGATGGTGATAAAGGGTTGGGCTCCGCAAGTGGCGATACTGAGTCACCGGGCTGTGGGTGGGTTTCTGAGTCACTGTGGGTGGAACTCGGTTTTGGAATCGATTTTAGCTGGTGTGATGATATTGGCTTGGCCCATGGAGGCTGATCAGTATATTAACGCCAGATTGTTGGTTGAGGACCATGGTGTGGCTGTGCGCGTTTGTGAAGGGCCGAATACTGTACCCGACTCAGCCCGATTGGCTCGTGTAATCACCGATTCGATGAGTGGGGATAAAATTGAGAAGTTGAAAGCAAAAGAACTGAAAAACAAAGCAATTGAAGCAGCAAAGGAAGGTGGGAGCTCATCGATTGAATTTGACAGGCTTGTCAAGGAGTTGTCTAACTTGCTTCAAAAATAAATGGGTAGGAAGGGCTATATAAGAAAGTTCAGGGGCCAATATTGTAACTTTTTAAAGATTGGAAGATTTGTATTTATATCTGCTGTACGTGCATGTTGGCAACAAATGCTACAAAAATAATATCTGTTTTATTATTTTTAAAACTATCATGGCCCCTCTATTTAATGATGTTGTAGAATGATGCTAAGTTGTTAAAGTGTGTCTTTTTCAACGTATTGTTCAAACCGAACTATCTTGTCCTCCTCCCCTCTTTTTTCGTCAGTAGTGTTAGTTTTCGGCTCGATAGTGAAAAATTTTAATAAATATAGAGTCCCCTTTTAAGATTTGGCTGAAGCTACGCCACTGATCTCTGCTAAACAATACACCACTTCTTGTAACTATCCTACATCTCGTAAGAACCAAATAAAGATGTTTAAGACTCCAAGTGATTGGAATAAATATATATGATTGAGTATTACTGGGTGTTAAGCAACTCAAAATGGTTATTAAAAGTTGAGATATCAAAGTTTTCAATAAATCAAACTTGAAGTTGAGGGACTAAAGTTGCAATTATGCTATCAAGGATGAATACAATCGAGCAAAGGGGCATAAAGAAATGCGTGATTGTGGTTCCAAGAAGCATGCTCGTGCCTCCAAAATGTGTGATTGTACCTATGGAAAATTAGCCAAATTGACATTTGGCTCGTCGAATTGGAGTGTGGCACATACATGGTATTCACGGCCATGCCTTAGAGGACGCACGGTCGTGCGTTTAGCCAAATCAACCCTTCGAAAGTCGGATTTCATTTTAAAATTTTCACATTCTCTCTCTCTCTCTCTCTCTCTCTCCACCATTCTCTCTTTCTCTTTCGTTCTGTAAACACTAGCACAATCCGGAATGTTTGAACGTGCTTTCTAGTCGTTTTTTAGCATCGTGTCACGGAGTGATTTCCTAACTCACGTGCGGCACTTAAATTTGATCTAAGTTCAGCCTTTTGTGACCCAAACGATGTAGCGATTCAAGTTACAATGCGGAAACGTTTGCAAGTTCGTAATACAAACGACTTTGTATTGCTTACAATAGTGCTTTACAAGAGTATTACACAAAACTTGTATGAGTTTTGGGTGGTTACAAATGAGGAGACTATCTCCTATTTATACTTGTGGCTTTAATCTAGATATTTCTAATCTAGATTATTCTAATCTAAATATCTAAGATATTTACTAATCTAAATATCTAAGATATTTACTAATCTAATATCTAGATACTTCTTTGGTTAATATCTAGATATTTTACATGGTTAATATCTAGCTTTTCTAGATTCGTTTGGGCTGTTCCGGAGTCATCCGAACGGCCCTGGATGCCTCCATATGTTTCCGGGAACGTCCGAAATCCGAGTAACGGGACTTGATTTTAGGCGGGTCGTGACATTCTCCCCCACCTAAACCCACGACGTCCTCGTCGTGTTTCTTGCATGACCCTCGGCTTCTTCTCACGAGTTGCAAGACAGATATTGTTTTACCATGATGGCTTGACTCCATCATTGCTGTGTGTATTTGATTGCCCTTGACGATGTATAATGTGTTCAGAATAGCTGCCGGAACGGCTTTTGCTTTTCTGAAAAAGTCCATCCCGAGCACGATCTTGTAGTCGCCTAGTGGTGCTATCGAGAAGTCAAGTTTACCTTGCCATGTCTTAGTCTTGGCGGCCCATGACATTCCCTCGATAGCTTTAGTGTTGCCATTGGCGTCTTTGAGGAATCCATCTCGTGTGGATATCTTTAGGCCGAGTCTCTTAGCCTCTTCTCGTGTCATGAAATTGTGACTTGCTCCAGTATCGACTAGTGTTTTTGCAAGTCGTCCATTTACTTTCAAGTTCACGAACCGAAGTCCTTTCTTCTTCGTGTTCATGATGTTGTCCTGTTTCTCCATGGGGCACGACTTGGCTAACTTTAACGGCTTCCCTTCATGCATCGTTAAGGCGTTTAGGAGTTGTAGTTGCATTGCCTCGAGACGAACCTCCTTGTCTTCATGGGGTGCATCATCAGTTCTGGCCACCATGGCCTAAAGACTTTGTTTTTTTGGGCAGTCCCGAGTATTATGCGGTCCATCGCATATAAAACAGAACTTTGTAGGACGCCTTTCGTTGTCGTATCGTGGTGGTCTCCGTGTGTCCACCTTTCGATCATGATTGGGCTTGACTCCCCCACCTTTCTCGTCATCACTTTCCTCATTCATGGGCCTATATGGTCGTTTTTCTTTATGATCGATCAAGCTTTCGGCTATTGCAATAGCTGAAGCAAGATCTTGTACACTTCGTCGCTCCAACTCTATCTTGGCCCATGATTGCAGACCATCGAGGAAGTAGAAAAGGGAGTCTTTATCTGATAAGTCCGGGATCTCAAGGACAAGTGTAGTAAATTCTTTAACATAATCCTTGACGGTCCCGGTTTGTTTGAGCTTTCGAAGTCGACTTCGTGCTTCATGCTCAGCATTTACCGGATAAAATTGTCTTTTGAGTTCTTGGATGAACTCAGCCCAAGTTTTGATTGTGCACGTACCTCGTTCGATGTCCATGCTTCGACGTCTCCACCACAGGGCTGTTGTATCTTTGAGATACATAGTGGCTGTCTTGATTTTAGTGGCGCCATCAAGGATTTGTACTCCACCTATGTACTGCTCCATTTCCCAAATGAAGTCATCAACCGCCCGAGCTTCTCGTATGCCCAAAAACGGTGATGGTTTGGGAATTTCGACTCTTGGTGTAAAATTTACGATGTTACCTCCATTCGTGATCATGGCTTTGTTGCAATCAACAACTTTAGCTTCCAAGCCCATTAGACTTCGATGCATGTCGCTTGACAGCTCATCCATGTCCTTTTGCAGCTTGGTTGTGACATCCTTGATTGCATCTTTGATCATCATCTTTACTTCGTCTCGAAGTAGCTCCATAGCAGCCTTGAGTCCTTCTCGGAGCTCATTGAAATCTTCTTCTAAGGCGTCTAAGCGTTGGAGACAAATGTCGACTTGTGATCCCGTTTCGATAAGGCCTGCCTCCAGGTCACTAACTCGTTTCTCCAAAGTACGATCCTTAGACATACATCGTTCTTTCTTTAATCCCTTCTGGGATTCATCTCGACTTCGTTTATCTTCAACGACTGCACCTTTGCTAGTTTCAGTTGCCATCCCAAATGAACCAACCTGGCTCTGATACCACTTGTCACGGAGTGATTTCCTAACTCACGTGCGGCACTTAGATTTGATCTAAGTTCAACCTTTTGTGACCCAAACGATGTAGCGATTCAAGTTACAATGCGGAAGCATTTGCAAGCTCGTAATACAAACGACTTTGTATTGCTTACAAGAGTGCTTTACAAGAGTATTACACAAAACTTGTATGAGTTTGGGTGGTACAAATGAGGAGACTATCTCCTATTTATACTTGTGGCTTATCTAGATATCTATCTAGATTATTCTAATCTATAATCTAATTTAAGATATTTACTAATCTAAATATCTAAGATATTACTAATCTAATATCTAGATACTTCTTTGGTAATATCTAGATATTTTACATGGTAATATCTAGCTTTTCTATATTCGTTTGGGCTGTTCCGGAGTCATCCGAACGGCCCTGGATGCCTCCATATGTTTCCGGGAACGTCCGAAATCCGAGTAACGGGACTTGATTTTAGGCGGGTCGTGACAATCGGGTATCATAGAAGACTAGTGGTTACAATAAATAGTCCGAGTTGGGGAACGAACAAGGGCGTTGCTACCTAGAAGAAGACTAGTGGCATGAGAAAAGTAATCATTCGACTTAGTATAGATTCTAGGATTAAGAAAAAAATTTGGGATATTTTAGATACTTTCGTAATTCTTTAATGCTAATAACATTATAAACAAACTTAGATGATATGATTCTTTTCGAACACCAAAATGATTATTAACCATAACAAGTAATTCTACATATCACATTGTGTCGAATCATAAAAGAAGAAATCCGAGTTGATTTATAATGAGAATAAACTTTATTTTAGTATGAGAAATTTTACCACTACGGTATAATCTTACAAGAAATGGACCGGTTAAAGAAATTATGATATTTGAAATGAGAAATCAGAAGAAATTGGAGATCGAAATTGTGTAAGAGACCGGATGTTGTTTTGCTTTTAATGTGATTCATGTATGCTACTCTTAAATAGGTAGCTTCTTATAATTTAATAAGGGTGTGGTTATTGGGACACCTCCCAATTATAAATCAATACCCCGGATTTTTATACGGGGCGTATAACACCATACGCGTCGTATAAGAGGTTGTATAGCCCTATACGAGTATACGGGGCGTATAGCCCTCTGATAGCCTACTGAATTTTTCTCGTAGTCAGTGTCAAAATTTGATATACGTGTCGTATAATGCTATATGTGTCGTATAGGGCTATAAGGGGTGTATAACCCTCTGACAGCCCCCTGAATTTTTCTCTTTTTCAATGTCTTCGACTCTATACGTCGCGTACGGTGATCGCGTATGGTGATACACAATGTGTATTGGGAGGTGTCGATTTATAATATGGGGGTGTCCGTAACATTTAATAAAAGATTAATGCCTTTTTACTAAATTTTAAAAACTCATTTTTTAAGTGATTAGAGTTAAAACTCATGATTTAACCACACGTTTGCACAGGTTTTGACTTGATTCTTTACTATTTTTTAAGTGATTTCACCCATCAAGCTTTAGATAGAAATAAATGTAGCTAAAAGGGAAAACACGTAGGTGGCTTTTGGCAGAAACCACAACAACCTCCTTACTTGGGAAGGTAGAAATGTATATAAACATCAAACCAAATGTAGAGATAAGCACTTCAAACAGCGTATTGCAACTGGTTTGACTACAAAAGGGCGAAACCGGTGTGGCTAAGTACACGGGAATGCCATTTGTGAAAATAAAAAAAATTTGACCTCAATTGTGAAAGACATGTTGGTTTTGTCACATTTTATGAAAAAAAATTCCACACAAATTAAAAAGGTGAGAAGATAGACAAATTGAGTGGAGTGTAACCCGTTGGTCAAAATGTGTGCAAGCTGATATGTAATAACTATATAATAAACCCTAAGAAGCCGAGCCAAAAGAATAAAATGTTGATCGTTCTTGAAATGCTTGATGGGCTAATGAAAGACTAAAGTAACGGCCAAATATGTAGCACTAGTGCGGCTCTATTGGTAAATCAAAGAGCAAATCTCAATTGAAGAGGATATGAACAAGATGAATACACAAACTTGAAATCCTTGAATACCACACTTCAAATGATGCATAACAATGTATTTATAGGTACAAATTATGACGGGTAAAGACTACAACCCGTTTATGACGCGGCGGGTTATATAACCGCCATTAACTAACTTTAACTACCTAACTTATAATAATGACACTTCTAGCCCATATATTTAATAAACTAGAAAAGTTTAGTTTAATTTCAACAGGCTCAAGCTTTTAGGGGCCCAAAGCAGATTACAAAAGCGGCGGTCTTTTCATAGAAAAAGAATTAATGCTTTGATTTCAAACTTATGATTCCTATATCATTGAATTTGTGTTTCTGCATATTATAGACCACAAATCTAATGTCTAAAAGAAACTGCTCTTCAGAACAAAGATGATCTAACGAGTGCATTAGTGCTAAATCAAAATCTCATAGCTTGAATGACTAGTGGTTGGCCTATTTTTTATAGACATTATAAATTTCCTCTCTTGAAATAACTGAAATGTGTTACTAAACTTATGGTAGAACAATATTTGGGTATTAAATCAGGTTTAAATTACATTGATATCTTATGCTTATAAGAAGGAATTGAAATTTAAATGATTTACCTCTAATGAGATCCAACAATAATATTCTTCATATGAGCTTAACAAAGAACCGCACAAATCCCGTCATGAAACTAAAATTGTATACGACAAAAAACGATAAGATCACAAACTAAAAAAAGTCTAATAAAACAAAAATTGTGTAGCGCGTACCTTTACGATCAATCTTGTCTGACTAGACGATAGCAATTGAAGTACTCATTAAATCAATAGCTCAGAAAGATTCTTAGATCATAATCATTTGAAGCGCTCATTAAACTACCTACATTCATTGTCCATTTTATTTTTATACACTCAAAAGGTACTAAACTATCCATTGTCATTGATGTTTAAAGCCACAAGAACTTTTTTCATATAAATGCATGAACAGAAACTGAGTTCTACTAGACTTATTAAACTCAAACAGTAACAAATAATAGTCTATATGTTCTAAATTAGTAAACTTCAAATAATAGCTGTGTGGATCCCGCATCTGTAATTAGTAAGCAGCCCAAATCTGAACACAAACTTGGCCTAAAACTTCAGATATATATGAAAAGGTATTTAACAAATAGGGCCTCTAATTATTGAAGGCTCAAAGCCCTAGTTTTACTCATGTATAGTATTGGGTCGGGCTTATGTAGCCCCAATGTCATCATACCAAAAGGTATGAGCACCACACGAGTAGCTCATGCATGAATGATACAATCCACATGAAGTCAACAACAAAATGAGCAAGAGACTAACATTAGGGCTCAAGACGTGCAACAATGTAATGTGCCGCTTCTTGGAACTCCAGCACCATAAGTTTGGAGCTTAAAGAAGACAATAATTAATTTGATAGTCAAACAATGATTATTAGAAAAAGTCAGCCTGATTAAGATTACGTTAGGCATTAATAATAGTTGGAGAGAACAAAGAAATAGTCAACTCATGAGTAATAGTGTCATTAAGACACCTCAAAATATGCTTAGGTGTCAACCAGTATCAATCATTAAATGGGAAAACCTTATTAACAACATGACAATCTGAGGTTGGTCAATACTACATACTATAATGCTCCCATTGTGCTTCAGAAATGCGAAAAAAGAGAATTATGATGCTTTGTAAAACGTTGCTTTGTACATTTTTAGAAAAATACCAGTCATTCCTCACATGTGATAATAGCATGAAAATTGTATATTATAAAATAAAAAATGAGATCTGTTCGGTTGTCACTCTTGTTAAACTTGGCAAGGTTAACAAATAGGTTAGATAGCGTTTGGTATGTATTAATGAGGGGCAGAATACAATAAATAATTGAGGGTGAATGAAAAAATACATGTTTGGTTAGTGAATACAATAGAATAAACAATAAACCATTACATAATTGATTTTATTCCCTCAAATTCATTCCGTCCACCCTCTTATTTTTTTTTCATTCATTTCCTTCTTTCATCATTAGTCAACAACATCACCCACTCACCCACCACAACAACTACCACCAAACACCAAGATTGATCGTCACCGGCCACCGCCGCCGCTGCCGCCAACAACTGCCACCGAGAACTATCACTATCATAACCACTTTTACATTTCATTCTTTCGTTTTTTCCTATCTAACAAACAGCACAAACTAATGATTTATTTCATTACTAAAGGGTAACCAAACACGACAGTAGAATGTAATGATTAATTTTATTCTCTTATCCATTTTATTATGTTATTCATTTTATTTATTCGTACATTCCATTATCCCATATCAAACATATCCTTACTCTAGCTTGATGTTGTTCAAAGTGATCTCCAAAGCTTTCTTGTCTTTAGCGAAATTGCAGCCTAGCCCATCTTTCACAATTTAGCCGAGGTCTTTCATCTATGGCAAGGTTAATGTAAGGTACAAGTCTTAAATGCATAATATTTTGTAGTATTTTAGTATCTTCCTTTACATGTACACCCCTTCAAATTCATAAACTTATTTTTTTTAACTTTTTTTTAACTAAGTTAAACTTACACCTCTTACAATTTACCAAACTCCAAAGCATTTATGTACAAGTTACAATTGTGTAATGTGCATTTTACTTTTTTGTTTTTTAGTATCATTTTTACATTTGAACTCCTACATTTTAATAAACTTATTTTCTTATCTGTTTCTTTAACAAATTTAAACTTACACCACCTACAATTTAACCAACATTTTTTTCCCTTTTTTAACCAAATTATATTTCTACCAATAAACTTTAATAAATTTTCACACAACAAATCTCGGTTTAATATCTTCATAAAATGATGTTTTTAAAGTTTGTTTTTATACTACATTTCGATGTTCAACATCACCCACTTTCAAAACTGAACACCCCCGCTGTTGTTTCCCACCACAACAAGTGTTCCCGTTGCAAAGTGAGGGATGTAAAACTAGTATTTTACATATCAGATGGCTCCTTAGATGTTTCTACTTTGTTTCGAGGCTCAAAGTGAATTACTACAAATGCAAGTTAATTGGTCTTGGGCCTGTCGATAACTTGGGCAAAAAAACCGGGTACGGACCCGACCCGGCGAACCCGACCCGGACCCGGGTCCGGGTACAACCCGGTATAGGGTGTATCCGGTTTGGAACCGAAAATACCCGGTGGGTAGGAACCGGTTATGGGTTTATATTTTTTTTAGAACCCGAACCGTACCCGACCCGACCCGACCCGACCCGATCGTACCCGGGTCCAACCCGTTTTTACCGTTTTTCGGTTTTTTTTTAAAAAACTAGCCGTTTTTAACGGCTATATAGCCGTTTGATCTCATTTTTGACCGTTTTTTTTGTTTTTTTTGCCCCCTAAGGTAGTATAAATAGGTGTGGGTGGTTTGATTGAGTACCCAACTCTTAAACGTAAAAACATACGCAAAAAACGCAAAAAATACTCTAGTTTACTCTCGTTTTACATTTTCACTCTTTTCGTTTTACACTTTTCACTGTCTTGAATCTTGTTATGGCTCAATCACAATCTTCCGTTGGTCAAAGTTCGTCCAACGCTCCAACCGTCGTTCGTGTTCTTCCACACAATCGTAACATGGATGTATGGTGTAATTGGGACATGGTTGAGTTGAGTGACGGTCTGTAAAGGCTCGTTGCAAGTTTTGTGGAGCTTTGCTTGCTAAAGATTCTAACACGACTTTAAGCAAACACATAGCAAGAAGTTTTGTAAGTCGTTGAAAAGCAATCCGATTCGCAACAAACACAATTAGGTGGAGACGGTGGAATCTTTAATTACGACGTTAATAGGGTTCGAGATCGAATGGCGAAGTTCGTGATTCAAGAAGCTTTGCCTTTTAGTCACTTCGACAATCCTCGTTTGACCAACTTAATTCGAGAGACGCTTCAACCTCGTTACAACCTGTAAGTCGTACTACCCTTAGACTTATTGTTTAAAATTATGGAAGCAAGCAAAAAATGATTTAATTGTATTATTTGAAAATTTAAATACCGGTGTAAACTTAACTAGTGACGTTTGTCGGCTCCACACGGTTTACCCGAATCGTACCTTTGCGTCACCGCTCATTGGGTAGATCCCAAATCATGGCAATTGATGAAACGTACGATTGCGTTTGATCTTTTTCCGTATCCACACACCGGAGAATTTTGTTTTACTTTTTGGATAATGTAATACTACTTTTAATTTACAAAATAAAATTTTTTCAATGGCATTTGATAACGCTTCCAACAACACAACCGCGGTTGAAAAATTAAAATTAAAATATCTTCCGATTGCAAACGGTGATTTTTTCCATACTCGTTGTGTTGCACATATATTAATTTAGTAGCAAGACGGTCTATCCGTGCAATTTGTTGATAACTTTATTAAAGCTTTTCGATTTATGTTACATGACGTTTATAAAAAAGTAGAAGAAGATATCAAGATTATAAAAACTTTGTAAGGATACGGACTCTGTATTTTTAGGTCCTAATTGGGATGTACCTGCTCGGTGGAATTCGACTTGTCACATGTTTAATTGTGCTTTAAAACAAAGGGGAACTTTGAAAGCTTTTCATAATAGTCTTTCGAATATTGTGAAGCCGACCCATTTCCGGATGTGGGTTGGAAAAATGTTCAAAGTCTATCCGATTTTCTTGAGGTGTTTAAAAACTCAACAACAAAATTATCGGGAGTTTATTATCCCACTAGTTATTCGGTGGTTCAAGAATTATATTTCATGGCATTGAATTTTAAAATTTTCAATATAAAAATGATATGTTTACACAAATGATAGAACCAATGAAAGAAAAGTTTAAAAAATATTTTGAGGAGTTACCATCCGTTTTTACTTGTGCCGCCGCTTTAAATCCGTTTTTAAATGTTGCTGGGGTTGAATGTTTGATAGACGAGATAAATGACAATTTAGATATGCATGACGAAACCCCAATTTTTCAAGGGATGCCAAAAAAGTTTTAATGCAAGCTTGAAAACATATATAATTTTTATTTAAATAGATATGGGCCTAACGTAAATATAACCACACAAAGAGAATCAACCTCAAATGCTAGTACCTCGATGAAAGACCCGGTTATAACCATGTTGAATGTTGTTCGGGATGTGACGGCTAAACGACAAAGGGGTAACACCCCAACAAGTGAGCTCGGTAGATATAGTGCTACGGATTTTATTTCCACTATGACTACCGAAGATTATCGTGCATTCGATATTTTGGCTTGGTGGAAAGGAAAGGAATCTCAATTTCCGATTCTTTCCGCTATGGCCCGTTATTTACTAAGCGTCCAAGCTTCTACGGTAGCTTCGGAATCTGCGTTTTCTCTTAGTGGCAGGGTAATCTCATTACGGAGAACAAGACTAACTCCAGAAGCGGTTGAGATGTGCATTTGTTTAAAGGATCACTTAGACGCGATGGATCGTATACAAGACCAAACTAGCCTCGAAGATGAAATTGCACTCGAAGCTAAAGTACACGATGAAGAGGTAGAAGAAGGAGTATCTTCTGACATATCGGATGAAGAATTAGCATTTGATCAAGCGTCTCATAGTAAATAAACATTAGACGATAACTTAAATAAAAGTTTTATGTTATTTTTTATTGATCGATTTATGTATTTTAAGTTGTTTAAATAAATAAATGAAAAATAATGTTTATTTAATATTGTTAAATAAAAACAACATTAATATTATTAATAATAATAACAATAATAATATTATTAATAATAACAGCAACAACAAAAACAAACAAAACAAAACACAATAATATTATTAATAATAATAACAATAATACTTATTATGATTTATATAATAATAACAAAACAATAACAAGTCAATAATAATAATAATAACAATAATACTTATTATGATTTATAATAATAATAACAAAAACAATAACAAGTCAATAATAATAATAATAATAATAATGATTTCTATTAGTAAAAAAAAATAAAAAATAAAAAAAATTCAAAAACCCGATTATACCCGGGTTCCGTACCCGACCCGGACCCGACCCGACCCTAACCGGGTATGTCGGGTAGGGTAATAGCTTGGGTGAACCCGACCCGGGTTCGAACCCGGTTCCACCCGTACCCGGGTACGAAAAAAACCGGTTGGGCCGAACCCGGTTTCAACCCGGTTTCGGGTATTGTAAATCAAAGTTCAAAGTTGAGCTATTGTAAATCAAAGCCGTTCTTGGAAGCCTTTCACTGTATTTTTTTTTCTCTATGTTTCATTGTATTTTTTTCTCTACATTCATGCATTTGACAATATTTTGTATCATGTTACGGTTCGTATCAGGTTCAACTCGTCAATCTGTACGCACAACCCATTCAATAGACCTAACATTAAATTGGTATACCTTACAAATTTAGTGTATGAGTCTCTTTGCCAGAAGATAAATTTTATTGAAAATATAAATCAACTTATATTAGTTTAGGACAAGTTCATTCTTAAGGTTTTCATTTCCATATAAAATCAAAACTGAACCAAACTTGAGTTTCTACAAAAACGAAAACCCCCAGCAATTGTTTAGGTGGATATCGGTTTAGTTTTGCAATATATTTCTAGATCAGATCAGATCAGATATAACTTTTATGACTTTGACATACATTAGCCTACGATTTGTTTCCCTGAACATTTAGTCGGTTTTGACACTTTACAAACACGTCAAAATATATAAATGGAAAGTATCATGCATCCCAACACAGTATGTCCATAATATGATATACTTACAATAAGGTTTTTCATTTCTTTTGCTTTTAAACCTTTTTTTTTTTTTTTTTTTTCTTTTTTCCTATTTTTCATACTACAAATTATTCATACACCAAGTTTGTAAGGAAATAAATATATAAGATCTTGTAACAAGTAAACCAGATCTTCACTCAATCTGCTCTTCAACAATATTTACATACATACTCCTTATTTAACTCGTACGCTAATATACTACTATATCATCATCACTCATACCTGCAAACTCTCCTTCAAAACTGGCAAGAAGTACCCAACCTTTGGAGCTGCTTCTGCCCTACACTCACCGACTTGCGGTTCGCAAAAGCCGGGTAGACAAGCTCTTGAAACTTCTC
This sequence comes from Flaveria robusta, assembly GCA_025506415.1. Classification (NCBI taxonomy): domain Eukaryota; kingdom Viridiplantae; phylum Streptophyta; class Magnoliopsida; order Asterales; family Asteraceae; genus Flaveria; species Flaveria robusta. The sequence goes on along the minus strand of CM046469.1, from coordinate 14,722,702 downwards.
GAGAAAAACGCTCCATTCTTCTTCGTTCATGTCTGCAAACTTGACAAAACTAGCACTAGATGGAAGCTGCTCGTTCGCGCTCCTATGCCCCGATGATGAATTCACTCCTGCATTCCCATACCCGTACCCATACCCATACCCATTGTTTTCCGTCTTTGTCTTCAGACTCTTCAGGTTATGAGCGGTGAACGAGTTGTTCTTTGGCAACATTGACTCCTTTCGTGGTGCAGCGAGTGCAACACTGTCTTCTTCTTCCTCCTCTTCTTCGATGGTTTCTTGAAGTTTGGAAAAAGGGTTTCGAGCAAATCCAAAGTGGGGAAGAGTCGGGCTCGTAAAGTCATCCATGAAGTCGAGACCAGAATCATCACAACCGTCCATTTCGAACTGGAACGGATCTTCCTGTCCTTTGGATCTAGGAGATGATACAAATGCTTCCCTTTCAGTTTTCCACTCAGCAACCAGCCTTCTTGCATCCATACATAACAGCTCAAGCTCACTGGGTTCTTCTTCACCACGCCGAAATTCCCGACTCATCATCTCCCCAATTTCAGCAAGAGTAAGCCCATATGCAGCGGCTTCTTTGAGGAAAATTGTACAGAGAATTAACACGCGGAGGGAAGCCTCCCTGATCATAGGAAGCTCGGTTTTCAGCATATCTGCATCACGATATGGGTTAAGATCTTGAATGTACTTGAGTTCTTCTTCTGTGAATGGAATTGAAGCTTGTGGCCAATGGATCCATTCAAAATATGGGTCCTCTAAATCTTCGGGTAAGCAGAGACCATGATCAATGGGTATGAGTTCCACTTGGCTGAACCTCTCATCTCCATCATCATTAAGTTTTTTAACAAGCAGATTCCCTGCATGTCTATCAGTGTTGAAAATTCTAATATCTAATATACCAACACGATGAACAGCTGACACTGGGAAACTTGAAGTTCCATGATCACTAGCATCAAAATCATGAGGGATGAATTGCTGGAGAGAAGCAAGCTTGCTAAAATGTTTCTTCATCTTCAATGGCTTGTTGTTGTTGTTGTTGTTGTTCCCGCTTACATTATCATTAATATTGAAAACAGAATGCGTGATTTTGACAAGTGCAGTGGGTGGTACATTGGCAAAGTGACCATGGTCAAGGAGGTAGGCAGCAACCTCTCTATAACCGGTTTCACCAACCCGCACAGACCGTTTCAACCCTGGCTGACCTAAAGCTCTACCCACAAACCCTTTTGGGTTATTAGGTGCAAATGGCTCTTCATCTGTTGGTTTCACAATGGCAACACTCTCACCTCTACTGTTTCTAAAATAATAAGCACCTCCTAGTCCACTCTGAACTGGGATAGGTTCAACACCAATCTTCATTGCTTTAACAATCTCCTTAACAAGCTGTTTAGTTTTCTTGAAGCTACTAGAATGCCCCAAGATCTCAATAGGACCACTCCGATCTCTCAGTTGCATATCCCTACCAGTTGGAGAAAGACAAGGAGATGAAGAGCTTCTATGCATGCCATTTCTTGTTAAAAGAAGAGGGGAATCATTACGAACTGCGCTCAAGTCATTTTTTAAAACCATATCTCCAAAAGTTAGAGAACTTTCTTCAACTGGGACATTAAGCGCGATCTGTAACCTTCTTTTAACCGTATGAGCATTATCACTACGATCTAACTCCATTCCTAACACACAACCAGTTTCAGTTTGAACAAAAACACGTCTCCTGCTTGATGGTTTGACCACTTCCATCCCACCTTTTCCGTGGTATTCCCTCCCTAAGGGACTGTTCATAACTGCTACAGCCATTTGGGTTTGAATCGGGCTGTCCAGTTTACGAGACATTAACAAAGGGAGATAAGCAGGGGATGATGGATTCTATCCTCCTCACCCAATGAGAATCAAACCCAAGAACTTCTCACAATCTAGTTAAACGCAATGGTCCCAAAACGATCATCAATCACAAAACAACCTTCAAATTAATTGCTCTAGCCACAGATCCCGTATCAAGGAAAGGTAAACACTAGATAATACTAAGAGGCCGGAGAGAAAGTTATCTGTGTTCGGTATCCCTACATCAAGAGTGCCATCTGATTGATCCAAAATCCTCTTTTTTTGCACAATCTGTTCCAAAGAACACGATGAACATACAGAACAATCAGCTTTTTTCATCAAACAGTGCAAGACATCAGGATCACGGTATAATCACACTAACAGTATGCTACTAGCTACCAAATTACCAATCATACGAAAATAGATCTGCCAACAACAAACAGAAGCATCATGTTCTTCAAAAAAATGATAAAAAATAATGACAAAATCGCAGCCTAGATGTTTAGATTTTAGCTTAAGCTTAGCATCGTTGCAAAACATCTGTAGTTTAAACTCTATTAGATCAAAAACAACCATGTTTCTGAATACAAATACGACAAAACGCAGATCAAACTCTCAGAAATCCAGTACCAGAGAGTACAAACGATTTGCATCTCCATTCATTAACTAACAGAATCATACGAACAGAAGACTCCAACAAATTTCAAAAATCAAACTATTGCACCAATTATCAAACGAACAAACGAGCAAACAAATCAAACGAACCGTTTAAATCAAATTCATTCGCGATCCAAAACCTCATCAACAAACACATCTCCAGATCACAAAAACAAATCTCAATCAACTTACATAGATCAACAACACCAAATCAAATCGAAAAACTTACCAGATCCGCAGATCTACGGAGGAATCACACAATGCGAATCAACGAAAGAACACCAAATCACCGAACAACAGATCCAACACAACGAATAAACGGATCAAATATCGTCAAATTTCAAAATGACACAATCACAAACACTATCTTCTGATGTTCTTCTTCCTCGTATCGTATCGTGATGTGCACTTTTTGGCGCTCTCTCTCTCTCTCTCTAAAGCTCACTTTCTCTCTCTAGCTCTGTGTTTGTCTCTGCTGGGGGTGTATGCATGTAAATATAATCGTTTTTAACTGCGGTTAATCAGCAGTAAAGAACGCGTTTTATGTATGGTTACATGACTAACCCTGGTTATGTTGAGGACTCATGGCTTTCGAAGGGTCTGGAAGATGGTGCATCAACCGTTGATTGAGTGAAAGAAATGATATCGACCGTTGGATTAGAGGTGGGGTACGTGTAGGCACGTGTAGGCAGATGCTTGACCAAAGACGTGATATATATTATGGAGAAATTAAAATACAAATTGTTTTCTTATGAAATTTATAAAATTATTACGAAGTAACGTTTTCGGATGAAATTATTATGTAGTGGATGAAAGTATTAAAAAGATGATGGAATTATCATGTAACGGTGGAGTTACTATTATGAAAAAATGTAATATTATGTGTAATTACATGCAAATGTAAATTTTTGAGTGTAATTTTTTCTTCTTTTTATGTGATAATTTCACATTGCATTACTATTCGCACAGAAAAACAAATTTATATATTAAATTCTTTTCTATGTGTTATAATACCATATTAATAATGAATTGTATGATGTTCATGTGGTTTAAGGGTGCATCTTACAATCAAGGTTGTGGTGTATCTATTTTAAAATTTTAAGAATTGTTAAAAAAAGTTAGTGGGTTTGTTTTTTTTTTTTCCTTGCTGCCGAACACATGCATTCTACATTTACTCTAATCTTATATTCATTAAAACTGCAATATACAATATTTAAACTCACAATCATTTAATTAAAATATATATAATTTTACTTGTAGGATATCCAAAAAAGACAATCACTCTACTATGTAATAGTTTATAATCTAATATCACAGGCTTAACACAAAAATAAGCTGAAATGATGTGAAAGTTAGAAAGTACATAAAAGTATAATAAGGGTGAGCGTTAAGTTTAATGACAAAAGTATTTGAAATTGGAGTTAAGTTTAATGACAAAAGTATTTGAAATTGGAGTGATGAATTTCTCTTCCGTTAAAGAACGTTTATGTTGGAGTAAATTAAAGCATGATAGAAAGGATACATTTAGCCTTTGGAGAGATTGCATAGAAGTATGATATTATTTAAAAAAATAAAATATCTTAACAAACAAATATAAAAACTGTCTGTGGTCAACATAATAATTCACAAAACTAATGTTACTATCAAAACTGTGACATTATCGTTTATAGTATAATAGGCTAGTGTTAGAATGAAAATTATTCAAATTATAAGATTACTTTATAATAAATATAAAACCTAGTATCCGATTTAAATCTGAAATATTTGATACGGAAACACCTATTGGGAAAATTTTACTACCAAAGGCCAAAGCCAGTCTAGTACATGTTTAACCTTTTCGAAGAATATATTATTATTATATATATATAATTTTAAAATATATAGTAATAGTATTTTGAATTTGTTAGAAAAGCTGAATTATTAAAAATATAGAATTGTTAGAAGTATACTTGATTATTTGATACTTCATGTTGGTTTTTAAGATCAATTTAAGATTATTTATCAAATAACGAGAAGTCCACCAAACAATTTTTAACCACGTATGATCATAACTTAGTGATACAAGCATAAAACCAACAAACTTTGATTAGTAATGTGTGAGGGTCCTCGAGGGTTTGGAATCAGGAATTTGATACAATTTTATAAACAAGTATGGCAATAAGTTAATTAAAAACCTGTCTCACTCATGGGCCATTATCATCACTAATTAAATAAAACTTCTTTTAGTTTTAAAAACCAGTCTAGTACATGTTCTGTATTGACGTATAATTTAATATTTGTGATCTCAAATCAGAAGAGTAAACAACGAGTGTAGAATTTCATATTAATAACAAAAAAAATGTTGCATATCGAAATGGAAAAGATATCTAACATATTCTTGCTAATTCCATGTGAAATTCATATGTTTTCACCAACTAAACAATATTAGTCAAGATTTACAAAACCCCACTACGCTTAACTCTAGTTTGAAAAAATGTATATATACGACATTATTATGAATATATATTTCTTAACCATACAATAACAAATATGTACACAATGAATGTAGATAATTTATGTCATCTTATAGGTCTTGTTTTACATATGACAATGTGCAAATAATCATTCCAACTTTATGAAAGTTAGGGATCAAAACGAGAAAATCATGTATTTTCGACCAAAACATACAAAACGATTCTCAACAAACTAAACATGATGAATCGTGAAATGTTAACAACAAAAATGTTTAAACTTTAATCCACATTTCTATTTATTTTATAAGCTAGTATGAGGTTAAATTACACACTGGAAACCTTGGGAAGACTAAAAATTAATCTAAGTCGGAATGGCTAGGAACGCGTTACATGATAGGGTTTTTATTTAAAGTTGTGGTGGGGTAAAATAGCTAGGAATCCTCTACTATTGTTGATGTTTTTTAACTTAGTCAACTCTCTTATAGTTTTATTATGGCGTTATGTTATTTAAAATAACTTTCACCATAAAATCGGATGTTTTATTTTCTTTAACGTGCGTATAGTATTCTCATATTTAAAAAAATGATTAAACTTTTTTGAACTAAGTGTTTTGTAAATGACGTTTTATAATCTAAAGGTCAATTATCAATATGACATTATAGAGATGGTGATGGTTTGAACTAGTTTTTGTACATGGCATTTTAGTTTTTTATTACATGACGTTTTACTATTTTGAGACAATTTTATAACATAACGTTATAGATTTGGTGTAAACTATTTTGGTCACAAAACAATCTCAAATCACCGCATCATCACACTAGAAAACCGATACGCATCAAGTGAAAATCTTTAACAAAATATATGTCGGTGAACAGTGATGAAAGCCATGAAACATAAGATAAAGAACGAATGTTAACACTTGTTTATTGCGATAACCCGTTAATCAAACCAGGGTTCCATAGCAGGCCACGTGATCACTGTAAGTTAAAGTTACAGTGATAAACTAGTGGTCCACAATGAACATTAATTTTTTTTTCCTTAAATATAGCAAGACAATACTCAAATTAAAGTTATTAAAATGATTTATTTAATGGTGTAATTTGTATAAAAAAAATAATATCATGTAAAAAAGTTAAGACGGTTTTAAAAAAGGGGAAATTTTTAAATAATGGAGGGAAAATTATTACATCACTAGTGTAACACAGTGTAAAAGTTAGTTACACTATATAATTATGGTGTAAGTATTTGTTACATTAGTGTTAACGAGTTATCGCAATAAAAGTGGGTTAACAACCGTTCATTCTCATATATATATGTATATATAACTCTGTCATCAACTAAGTAATCGACGAATTGCTGATGAAACCCGCAAAATTCAAAAAGAATAGATTTTTTTTTTTTTGGAAAATCTATTAATAGATCCCATGAAATCCCAATAGAAAATTGTAAACCATCATCAAAAAGTTAATATAAATTCATCAGTGATCATCGACCGTTTACTGATAAATTGTGAAAATTAGACTTCTTTTGTTTTCAGTAACTTATTTTGTTAAGAAATTTAATCATTTAAATACACAAATCAATGAGTTTATAGTTTAACGATACCAGAATACGTAAAAAATGTTGTTTTTTATTGGTTGATGATTTAAGTTTTATAATAAATAAAGATATAGTCTTAGAATTAGAATTAAAGAGAGTGTAATTAGTCACACAAAAAATAAATAAATAAATAAATCATTTAAAGAGTTTATTACAAAGATAATCTATGTGGTATGAGCAAAATAAATTTTTTTTAATATTATATAATAAAAAAAACAAGTTTAAACATTTTTTATTTTGTAACGAGTTAATATATCAAGACTAACTTTTCGATATAATCTAATTAAGTTTTTGACTTAATCAAATGCACAAATATACATCAAAATCAAGCCCTTGGGGTGGCTTGAACCAACCAGAAGTCCAAGTGGCACACATCAAGAGAAGTGCGGCATCAGGTTCACACCCATCTGAGATTACAAGACCGATTCACTTTAAAAAACGATAATCCTAGTAAATTGCTTATAAAGTAATTTAATATTTAGATTGAAAGCAACTTTAGATTTTTAAACAATATAACAAGGGAAACTTTGCCTGTGGTCATCATTCATGCCGGCCACAAAGGAACCAACATCACTTGCATGCTAAATAAAAGTATAGATTCTATAATTTCTTTTCCGTCACATAGGAATATTATTTACTTTATAGATAAGTGTTAGATGTGTACGTTACAAATATATCTTTTTTATATGATAGTGTACCCAATACAAGACTGAGTTTGACTCGGTTTGTTTAGAGTTTTATGTTCAAGTCTTAAGCATGACTTATAAGTGATGTTACGAACTCATATTAAAATCATTTTATCTGTATTACCTTATAAGTATTTGATATGAACAATTTGTTAGTTTCTTTAAAAGTTTAAGACATTTAAGATCTATGTTGTTAATTTCCTACAAGTGTTAATGCATAAATCTATACCACGTTTATAATTTATCTCTAATCTGTAATCATAGAAATGTTTGTATCTCACATCGGTTGTATATAGAAAAACCAAATTAGTACTCGACTCGTATATAAAGAGCATTTTGCCTAAAATTCAAAAAGGAGTTGCGTTTTACGCGCATACTTTCTTGTATGCCATTGAACATAAAACCAAATTAATAAAAATCTTTTGCATTTGAATGTTGTACCGTCGGTTCTCGGTTAAACGCTGAACCAATCGGTCTGTTCGGTTTTTAAATCATTGGTTAGTACAATAAGGAATGGATAGCCATAGATACGGAGTATTACAAATTTGTATACCACCGTCTCACCGGCCGGGTCTCACACACTAATTATTTATTAATAATTAACTTAATTATTTTTATATACATGTAAAATTGTGTTTATATATACTTGTAGAAAAAAACAAGAAAAATACGTGAAAATTAAAAGGTTTTGAAGCCACCCTATCTAAGTTAAATTACATTTTTTGCTTTTTACTATATCAAACATAAGAAAAGTGAATAATGCTATCAATCAAAATCTCCTTTACCCAATATCGCTAATATATATATATACACACACATATATATACATATATATATCCTTATTTTTAAGATTTTACTCTCTTTTTAAAAAAATATCACCCTTTTTTAAACCTTTTTAACTTTTTTATATGATGTTATTTTTTTGTACAAATTATATAATTAAATAGATCATTTTAATATATTTAATTCGAACATAATTTTGCTATATTTTAAAAAATTAGTTTTAACCTTCATTGTCGACCACTAGTTTAACCACTATAACTCTAACTTATAGTGATAACGTGTCCTACTGTGTGCCACTATTTTAGTTAATATGTTATCGCAATAAACAAGGGTAAACATTCATTCTGTATTCACATATATATATATATATATATATATGTGTGTGTGTGTGTGTGTGTGTGTGTGTGAAAATGGATAACCAACTATATGATTCTTATGTTGAGTTATTAAAAAAAACTAGATTTCTCCCTACGCGTGTTGCGCGAAAAATTCCACTACGATCACAAATATCAAATTTTGAATACCAAAACACATTGCAACGGTTGTTATTACAACGTAAAACCTTGAGGCATAAAGATATGTAAGAAAGCACGTCGTGTCCGCTGTTGTTCCGTGGAGGTTGGTCATTTGTATCCCGCTCTACGCGACATGAATTTTTACCCTGCATTACAAGGCGTGAGTTTGGTTGTTATCGTATAGGCTCGTCGAAAATCATAAAAGCAAATACACAAACCGATTTTAACAATACTAATACCGGCAATGATGATATTTTCTTTATTAACTCGTACAAGAAGTTTTATAAACTTGTAATTTGTAATGGCAAACTTACTTATACTTGAAGAACTTTTGAATTAATTGTTTTCATGCGTTGCCTACGTGGCATAATGTTGTTGGTTCTAAATCCTTGAATACATGGAATTTTTTGGTTGGTTTGTGAAACTAATTCCAAACCAAATGATACAAATGAATTGTATCTTACCCCGTTAAATGTTTGTAGAAAACTATTCATCATCATAGTTTTTAAATATATAGAGTAATAGAATACGTAGAAAAAAGTGACTTTGAGTAGTCAAAAAAATCTTGCAGGTTAAATTTCAATTAGTTGAATGATATAATATTAATTTTTTAATTAAAATAATGTAACTAATAGTAGAGTGTTAATGCAAGTTAACCGTATAACTATTTAAATTATAATTTATAATCCATAGTATATAATAAAGAGGTAATTAAAGATGTCATATGACACTCTATTGTAACTTTTTCATCCCGTCTAATTAATATATTAGTTTAGTCGACTATTTTATTTTAAGAAACTAAATTTATAATGCATTTTAGTTTTTATATATTGATTTTTGAATTTAAAAAGTCTATTATTATCATCTAAATTGTTTAATCATATTATTTTAAATTATACATACTTTGATAACAAAATAAAATTTGATAAACAAACACTTATTGATATATTTTTATATTTTGGGTTAGTGTAATTTTAAGACAACCGGTTTTTAATTGTACATAGATCAACTATGTGTTATATTTGCATAGGTTAACTATATGTTATATTATGTAAAAAAATATTCAAAAAATTTATAAATTATAAGGGTAAATTTTTATTTTTTATTATTATATGTAATAGTACACTAATAAAAAATGACGGGAAAAAAGAAACTGGAATCATATAATTTTGACCAGTAAAACAACAATTTATTTATTTATCCGGTATAAATGTGTGTATACTTAAATGATCTATTCACATTTAAATTCTTAGGATAATGGAGCATAACGTGACCACCATAAGGATGTTGAAGTGATTAGGTTTGAGAGTCACATGAATGTATAGTGCATTGAACCCATATGTGTTGAACTCGTACACTGAACCCATTCTTATTTAAAAATAAATGAATGTTATTTAATTTTTTCATGAAACTTTTTGTTAGTAATATAATATGATTATGTAAAACTAACATTGTCCATGTAGTAGTGTAGTGGTATTATTAACAACAATAATCTTGGATTCTTAATAACATGATATCTTCTTTAATTAATTTAGTTTCGAGGACCCAACGTGTCACTACCCTTAGAATTTAGAAACAAATAAATCTTGTTGATAGACATACAAACATTAAAACATGATAACACTAGTAAAAATCTTCGGATCAGTCACTGTGCTAGCTAAATATATCGAGATATACGACTGATTTTTGATACTATCAATGTGAGGGGTGTAAGCAATTTACATTATAACTAAAAAAATTCATTTATTTTAATTTGTCCTTTTTACATTATGAACAAAACATGACACCATGAAAAGATGAGTCATGATAGAAGCAAAGAAATGAGACAAAACTTTACCCATAACCGGCTTTATTTGGCTATTTTGCACGTAACAAATTATTCTCCACCCTTTCTTTAAATCAAAGGATCCATTACCATTCTTGACACGTGTTGCTAGTAACATGAAAAAAGTGTCCTTTAATCACTTTAATTTTTGTAATAAATAAAATATAAATAAAAATGAAAGAAATCTTTGTTTGATTTATCAATGCTAGCTTTACATTAATATATAAGAAGTTGATAAACAAGTTTTGGTTAAAAACATAACCCTTTTGATGTAAATGATATTCAAGTAATTAATGAAACATGGGTACCAATTATTAATTATTAACATTATGCTCAAACCACACACAAATAAACAAATATATATTATATAAGGGAGAGATTAAATGAAAACCATGCTTATAAATTATAGCTATTACATACACAAATAAACAACTACGTATATTTAGAAGTTACAACATCACTATGAAGATATGTGACATTCACATATACGGGAATTAGAGCACTATTCACTGGTCGAGTTTGAGCCGAGACGACACTAGCCCAAACCAAACTTATTCAAGCTTATAAAGTAATTCTGATCAAGAGACAAGTTATAATAGGCTAAGCAATAAATATCCCTACCAATAACACTTACATTTTCATGAACAACCTTCTTAGCCTATAAATGCCTTTAAATGAAATGTTTACCCACTTCTCATCATTAAACATCGTTTCCGTCGTAACTAACCGGTTACATATTTAAAATCTACAAGAAGATTATAATGTTTCATGCTTATAAAAGATACTTTTTACCATATACATCACATCCTTCTTTTGATATTATATCCAAAAAAACTGTTAAAATTTAAACACCTTGTGACATAAGATGACAAGGTTCACACTTGCATGTCGGGATGATAACACCGATCATATTCCTTCTCATATGTCTATAATATTAAAAGGTTCATGAATAATTATTGTATTTTTTGAAAAATCTTAGTATTTTTTTTAAAGGACACTTAATTTACTCTTAAATCCACCTACCATATAATAAGATTTAAACCCTTGACATCTAATAAATGATTCATCTATTACACATTTGGATATTTTGGGCCAATTCATGTATCTTGTAATAGATGAATGAGTAAAATTTGAAAAGTTATTTACATATTATTGTTTAATAAACACAAATATATGTATTTACTATAACTTAAAAGTAAAAAATTGGTGTCTTTTGCCATTAGTCTTTCCTCCCACTCAACTTTACATTTTGATAATTTCAATCCTAACTGTTTTAGAAACTTTGTAAAATATCACTTTTATCCCCATCGAGTTTCTAAAGCTTTAGGGTTATCCCTATATAATTACTTTAATATGTGAGTTGGTATAAATTTTAGTCCTTCTACGTATGTATATTTTGTTAAAAAACGAGTCGAGTAATGTAAAACGTTTTCATGCTTATTTTATATACGCTTTAAGATGGTCTACGTTTCGACATCCATCTATATTTTGATGTAAATTTTGTTTAGCAATAAGTTGGGTCGCATATAATATGCTTTGAGTTTGTTTATGTTTCGACTTAGGTTTTGTTTGAAAAAGCGTAGAGTCAAACATAATATGTTTTCATTTGATAGTATAAATTCAAGTTACTTTACTTTAGACATAAATTTAGTTTGGAATCTAGTCGGTGAGATTATAATCTGTACTTGATCATGCAACATCCGGCGCCACCGCACATATTCTTTTATGTAGGTTTTGAGTCGGTATACATTTCAACATAAATTTGTTTGAAAAACAGTCGAGTCAAATATAATACGTTTTCATTCAATGATATAGCCCAACTTTATATTTGACAATTTCACACCCCAACTCCTTCAAAATTTTTATAAAATATCACTTTTACCCCCTCAAGTTTCTAAAGTTTTTGGGTTACCCCTATACAATTATTTCTATGTGCGAGACGGTATAAATTCGAGTCGATCTACGTATGTATCTTTTGTTCATGTGGTGCCACCACACATGTTTTTTCTATGTAAATTTTAAGTCGGTCTACATTTTGATATAAATTTGTTTGGAAAAAAGGCGAGTCAAATATAATATGTTTTCATTCAATGGTATTGTATAACTTTACATTTTGACAATTTCACACCCCAACTCCTTTAAATTTTTTGTAAAATGTTACTTTTACCCCCTCGAGTTCTAAAGCTTTCGAGTTACCACTATACAATTATTTCTATGTGCGAGGGCGCGAGGCGGTATAAATTTGAGTTGATCTACGTATGTATCTTTTGTTTATAAATGAGTCGAGCCATATAAAATGTTTTCATGCTTATTTTATATATGCTTTAAGATGGTCTACCTTTCAACGTTCGTATACGTTTTGACGTAAATTTTGTTAAAAAATGAGTCGGGTCAAATATAATATGCTTTGAGTTTGTCTACGTTTCGACTTAGATTTTGTTTGGAAACGCATCGAGTCAAATATAATACGTTTTCATTTAACAGTATAAATCCGAGGTACTTTACGTTTTGATATAAATTTAGTTTAGAAACGAGTTGAGGATATTATAATCTATACTTTATCATGTCGCATACAACATCAATGCACGTTCTTAATTTATATACGTTTTGAGTCCGTCCATGTTTCGACATAAATTTGTTTGGAAAAGAGTCGAGTAAAATATAATATGTTTTCATCCAACGGTATATATTCGAGTTACTCTATGTTTCGATGTAAATTTAGTTCGGAAACAAGTCGGGTCACTTGTAGTTTATATTTTATCACGCTGCATGCATACTATGCCAACGCGACGCACGCACGTAATAAACTAGTAAACGTATAGATATAATTTAAAGGAGCACGTGGTGTAAAAAAAGATGCTTATGAGGGAGATCCGATATAACATGGCCGCACGTGATGAAGAGTTGGCCACTCGAAGAGACTTTAGATTATTCTTTCTCGAATACCCATTCGCTCGGTTTTATCTTGCCACGTCTCTAAGAACGTGGGTCTATATGAAGTTACAAAAGTCCCCATGTTTGTAAACCCTATTTTCTCATCTCGAAATAGGGATAACAACAGGAAGAGTTTGAACAATTAGTAATCTAACATCATATATGATTATTAACTCATGTTTCATACACGTTTGATGTCTTTTAGGTATTGAGTTATTATTTGTTAGGTATATGAGACATACATAAGTGTTTTAAAAATATGTCATTTTAAAAAGTTAATGGTTTAAGTCTACGTACAAAATATATACATTTAGAGATATGATTTATTAGGTGTGTGAGTTAGTTGTTTCAAAAAAGATATACGAGAAATACCCGTGGTGATTATTTATAGTAGTTAGTCAATTGAAAATATTAGTTGGGATTTTTAAGTATATTTATTTTTCTTACCATTTTATTTTTTAAATAATTATATATATTTTTAACAACTATAACAAAAATTGATACATTACATATATTGTTTTAATCTTATGATGATATGAATCCCAAAAGACAAGATTGTAACTTATAGCATATAAAATTTAAATAATATCATTAAATAAATATCATAAAATCAAGTTCATGTTCTACGTAATGAAGCTAATTGAATAGATTATTACGAGACAATGTTCAAGGAAAAAATAAAAAAAATTAAAATTAAGTTCTTTGAATATATGGTTCAGGTAAACACTTATAACACCATAACCACACCTAAATCCATGAAATATTCTTTATAAAGGAAGTAATCAGTTTCAAAGGAATTTTAAGTGGTTTTACTGGCTCATTATTAAGTCTATAGGCCTAAGCCCCTGTTTTACTGAACATAAAAGCCACCCATGATTAAAACCCAACTTAAAGTTACTCATATCACTCCTCAAAACTCAACAGTGAGGAAACTTCATAAGGAAATAAGATATCCCAAGTAAGAGGTAGAGTTGAAGAAGAAGCAAAGCAGCAACATGATACACTAGTTTGTGGCTTTTTTGATTTCTCCAGAAGAAAGTGTTAAAATATACAAGTGTTACTCCAGAATCAAGCCAGTTTCGATGTGCACCTCTAAGAGAAGGTGATGACATATACTATGGATAACACATCACTAAATGATGGTGTAGACGTGTAGTTGGATTTTTTAGAAATAGGTAAGTGTAATTATCTTAGGTTAGGTATTTGGTCCATATTATTAATCTTACTGTTAAATACAGAGTGAAAACACAATTGCAACAAATTGACATTTAGCATGATAATGATTTTTGTCTTTAAATTCTAGACTTCCACAGCCTGCAAATAGAATTTATAAAGTTAACACATAAAATAGAGTAATTAACACGTACTAATGCATAACACATACTGAAATAAGATAATTTGCTTTCATCTTCCCATTCAAACAAAATATTTTGTTTAGACAAGATTAGCCACTGACAGTGACGGACCCAGAAAAACAGGGTCAATTTTTTTCGTTCTCAAATAGCTATGTATGATTTTTTTCGTTCATATAGGTCAAAGTCGAAAAATACACGGGGTCAATTGAAAAACATCAATACACGTTACATATAATTTTTTTTGCGGGGTCGGTTGACCCCTCCCCACTTATGGTAAGTCCGCCCCTGGCCACTGACTCATGGTGACTACGATTAAACTTTCTCTTAGATTAAATAACGGAACAAATGTACGATGATGATGATGATCAACCTATATTTATTCCTGCATGCCAACCTAAAACCGAAAATCACCACAAATGTGACCATAGCATTTGATTACAAATGAACATCTTTGTGAACAATAAATAAACTTAAAAAGTTAACTATGTTTTCCCTCAAGGGTAGAGATAACATCATGAAATTGTAGGTCTGAAACTATAATTCAAACAATTTTAAGGGAAAAACCAAAGTTAGACTAACAAACTGCTGTGAAAAAAACTCTAAGATAACCAAACAATCAACATTTTTCAGACAATCACCTATATATTTCTTGAAAACACACTTCTTATTTTATGAAAATAAAAAATTCAAACACCCATTGATTATAGCAAACATTATTACACTTATGATTCAAAACAACAATCATAAAGACTAAATACTCAAATCACAAGACCGCCATAAATAATAATAATCATCAAACAAATCAGGCTCATAAGACATGCAAAAAGCTTATCTATTACAAAAATACATAACAGTAACTCCAAGACATTGTTCTCAAATTAGTGCACCATGAAATTCTACGATATAAACGGTATTAAAAAAAAAAGATAGATAGAAGAATAGCAATAAAGAGTGAGATGAAGTTGCTAAGTTGAAACCAAACACAATAAGCTCAAATCGGTTGATTCCCGTCAGACTCTAATGGATCTCATCATCGATGAGTTCATGTGAGAGAAAGAGAAGGTTATTTGGGTTTTGGTACGGGAAAAATCAAGGTTTTGTAGGTTGTGCCGGCGAACACGAGGGTGGAAAAGAGGAGGAATCGAAACCGTCGGATGATAGAAAAGAGAGTGAAACCGCCAGTAATATCAGGTATTTTTATTTTTATTTTATGTGGTTCAGATTAAAAGTTGGAGATTTTAAGCGGTTAGGATCTTAGCAAATGATGGTTGAGTTATCGCAGACCATAGAATATATAATTGTTATATCAATAATCACATATGAAGTGCTCAAATACAACACGAAATTTCTTAATTACTTTTCTGTACAAAATTTTCTGTTTTTTCTTAATTAATATGTTGTTTTTAAGTATGTATGGGCTTAACAATCAAAACTGTTACGGTGGTCGGTGTCCAAATATATCGCTCTCCAAATTCTGAGAATAATTCTGGCCCAAATACTTATAATGGAAGCTTTAGGCCCACTAGTATGCGGCCTTAGGCTCAAATACGAAAACCAGTCCACAAAATAAAGTCAGCCCAATACTTAGTCTGGCCCGAACCATGCTCCATGCGGCTCGATAGGACCAACCGACAGAGTTATTTCAGGTCCCGTCTTCTAAGAGATCTAGTATTGCTAGAAGCACCAACGGACATTTAGCTCGATAGTATTAAGGTGTTAGTGGTGTTTCTTTCAAGTGATAATGATACAAGTTTAAAATATATTACTGAGCCTGTGGGTTCACTGTTCTGTTGCTAAAAGCACACAATACATGATACTATGTATATACATAGGGAAACACACATATATCTCAAAATTTAATAATGACTTGTTGGTGATAAACATTGAAAAACACATTGTAAATTGAGTCAGAAAATGTCTAAAAGTGCCAATAAGTTAAAGCAATCAAAAATTCCAACTAATTAAAATCCATAATGTTAGAATGAAAGCATTTAAATGTAGATTTTGGAACAAATGTTAAACGGGACATGATAAAATCTGTTTAAATGACGTTTTCTTTCACCAACTTTAGTTTTTTTAGAACAAATAACTATCACACACTCTCTCTGATGATGCTATTAAATCTAAATCATTATTTACTATGAGACTTAAATTTTCAAACACAGAATAAATAAATACTTTTCGACGCATCAAGGGATCGACCGTTAGACCATAAGCCCTTTGTAAATAGTTTGTTTATAAAAAGTTTTCTTTAATACAATAATAAAAAAACTGACATGCAAATAACTACTATATACATACATGCTAGCACGCTAGGTGACAACTTTGGTAACTATATGCTACAAGTCCTCTAATATCCTACTATCTAAAGAGACTTCATAGGCACATCATGGAAATTAAGTACAGCCCAACTTGATGTACATGTATCAGTTATACACGATCATAACAACTGTTCACCAACAAATCCTGGAAAACTTTTGACAAGACTCGATTAAACCAGCACAAAGACTTCGTACGATCCACAAGTTCACCTGCATTTACTTTTTATAAAATGAACTAAAAATTAAGACCCGCGCATTGCCGCGGGTCTCTTTTTGATTTCGTTATTTTACGAAATTGTGATTCGTGCATTGCTACGAGTAAAAAATACAATGTTAAATGTTAAAATAGAACGCGGTTGGGTGCTCTCAATTCTCAATCATAAGGGTGTAAACCAACTCATTCAAACTTACATATGTTAAATCTAGTGACAATTAATATTTATAAAGCTATACTAAAACAAATTAAAATAAAACAAAAAAATTTCTAAAATGAGGGTGAGATTCAAAACATCATTTTAAAGATCCTAGAGACAATTAAATTGTATAAAGTTTAATCAAATTTTGTTTTTTTTTTTAATTTTTTAAGTGGTTTTAAAAAATTTAAGTGGTATCTCTTTAAATTGTATAAAGTTTAATCAAATTCTGTTTTTTTTTTTTTTTTTTTTTTTTTTTTTTAACTTTTGAAATGGTTTTAAAAAATTTAAGTGGTATCTCTTTGATCTCATGAAATGGTTTTCTAAAACCTTTTTTCCAAAAAGAGAAAAACAATCTATTTGAAGCTTTTGGAGCGGTTGGGAGGATTTTGCAAGGTGTATAGTTTGGTGGCTAAAATATAAACCACGCAAACTCATTGTGCTAACCAACATAGACAAATAATAATATATAAGTGATATTTCATTAAAAATACTATAGGTAAAACCTATTTTGTTTTTTCACAGCCTTTTGGGATGGTTTTATTGAATTATTGGGATAGTTTAATGAAGTTTTGAGGTTTTTTAATGGTCAATTTATAAAACCACAATAACTATTGTTGCCAACATATGAAATTACTATATTAAACTGTACAAACCAACATATACAAATAATATATAGTATAATGGTTCAGACACATTAGGTAATTAAAGAGTCATATTGGACTATTTATTATATGATTAGGCTTGAAAAGCCCATAACTTCTATCTTGCTTTAGGCTTCAACTAGTGTATTACCAAATGGATCGAGAACGGGTCAGTAAGGGTCCGATTATACCTCTTTGGAGCGTTTCTATTTTAACCGAATATCCAGAAATCCGGATATCCGAATTTGAATACCTCTATGAGCAGAATAGCATCTTTATGTCAATCTCTATAATTTAATTAAATAACACATTTCTCTAAATTTTATCTCTAAACATGTTTAAGCTCACACGTCATTCTCATTCTTCATTTTTATTTCTAACTCTATCTCTATCTTACTCTCTTACAAACATTTACTTTATTATTATTCTTATCTCTTAGACTCTCACCAAAATTAAAAAAATTAATGAATAGTGAATTTCTATGTTTAAATAATCATTCTTGTACTCTAATAAAAAAGTATTTATGGGGACACTTGACATCATCATATTTATTCTTATCAAAGTTTTTTCGCTTTTTTTTTCCTATTAAATATTTACATTAATTACTAATAATATTATTTAATTAATTTAGATCTAAATTAGTTCTATAAGTAAATTAAGAAATGTATCTTTTTATTAGTGTTATTCCTAAAGAAATAAATTTTATAAAATAAAAAAACTTTTTAAAAACATCAAACTTTATTAAATATATTTTTTATAAAGATTTGTTTTGAAACAAAATGTTTAATTTATTTTTGGGAAAAAAAAAAATAAATGTTTTAAAATAAAAGTTTAAAAAGTTAATATAATTTTTTTTATTACTTATAGTTCTTAACTATATCTTATATTAGAATATAGTTTTATAATTAATAAAATTTTATTGTATAAAATATTTTATTTGATCAACCCGTGTAATACACAGGTTTACTAAATCTAGTCATTCACAAACTATTAAATAAAGATGCAGATGAAGTTAAAGATCCTAATAGAGGTGTAAGAAAATCTCTAAATAATAATTAAGTAATAAAAATGTATATAGAGAATCTTATAACACTAATATTGTTTTGAGTTTATGGCAATTGGAATCTATAACCTTTTTCCTATTTTAAAAAATAACAAGATTACATAAAAGAACTCAAAACTGAATTTTTATTGAAAACATGACATACACTACTCTTATGCCAGCTAGCTATTGACGAATTGCAAGTCGCTTTCCTCCAAAGTAACACAATTGAAGTAATATTAAATTATTTAACACTATCACATATTAAAAAATGGGGTTATGTTGGACCAAACATGTTTTTGTAACTTGTGAGAACACATATCGGAATATTGGGGTTTGAGCTTTGCATTTGACTGTATACTTCCATATCGAAAGCGTATATTTCGTACCATTGAAAAATGTTTCTTTTGTCTTTCAATGAAAAGGAGATATTTTATTTTCAAATTAAAAGAATTAGTTTCGATGATGAACCGGAATTATTTATATTTTGTTTTTGTCATTTTATATTATTATAACAGCCACAATTTTTGCTGTTTAACAAGTGAAAAAATTGGAATTTAGCTATTGACACAAATATTTCTGGCCATACATGACACAGCCGTGTGAGCCATTATGGCACGCCTTGACCAAGTTCTCAAGCAACTGCTCATGTGTGATGGTCCACACGACTGTTTTACACTGGCATACACTTGTATGCGGTGCCAGATCTACTTTTAATCTAATTTGAGACTTATTTATGAGATACGATTTTTGGGAGCAAACCTAAATTTTTTTTTAGCGTCTAAAATGGTATAATTGGAACATTTATTGAAGGAAGAGAAGCCGTGATTGGTATTAAGCTCTTGAATTACGAATATAACACCACACTACCCGCCTCTTCTTCTTTTGATTTGATAAATTCTTGATTAATCATGTTTTCATCCATCTCTGCAAGTTTTGTTTGTAGATTCTGTAAGCTTTTTGGGCTAAATCTCTTTACCACTTAGATTTGATGATTTAAATTTAACTTTTGGTCATGATTATGTACTTTAAAGCTATGCAAATCCTTCAATGATTATTTTGTTTGTTTAACTCGAAGAAATATTAAATCTTGTGGATGTTATAATAATGTTTATTAGAAACTGTATGTGCCAAAAAATTATATGTTTATGTATGGTTTATGTCATTTAACTATGAATAATGTTTATGAAAACATTATATCTGTTATGAATTTCTTCCATTGTGCATGTGTAACTATACATAATGCATAAATTAATAGTTCATGTATTCATGGTAGGACATTCATAAGTTGAGGAACTTGCGTAGCTATTAACGATTTTTCAGAGAAAGACTACTTTTGTGAAGGAGCTGAGTTACTCGCCAGGAGCCCACTAACCCAACAGAGACGTTTTGACGTTGGTTTCGAATGACCCGACAATTATTTCTACGAATTAAAGACAATTTGGTGAGAGAGGGTCCATGGTTTTGACAGTGTGTTGATGAGTGAGGGCGGATTGGTTTTATTGGGATGCTCGGTAGCCTTAATTGCATGCATTGGGAGTGGCGTAACTGCTCCAATGCACAATGAAGTTAGTTTTCGCGTGGCGATCATCCTCACTAGTTTGTAATGCTTGAAATTGTGGCTTCATATGACCTTTAGTTTTGGCATGCGTGCTTTGGCACGACCGGTTCCAATAATGGTATATATACCCGGCCAGTATTCTACAATTGTAAAATCTCTTATGTGCTCCGAAGTTTCTAATATCATAAAGTTCCCTCGCTTATATTTCACAGTATATTCAATTTCATTAACTTATTAAAAGTCAAACACCACATATGAAAGATACAAGCCTTTTGGCTATTCTTGAAAGGGAACAAAGAGAATTTATATACATAAAAAAACCACACGTAGGGTCGTCATTCGTCAAAAAACATTAAGCTTTTGCTCCCTCCTTATGTCGGCCATTACATAGCGCTCAGACAAAAATTTCCACACATTCCTTCGCTTATAAACCAACTGATAACATTTTCTATCTATATAAATAATTCCTACATGCTTTTTTTTTTTTTCTAATTTTGAAAGCCACATATCATGGAGAATTATTGATGGTCTGACGATACGATTTGTTATGTATGGGACGTCGTCTTCTCACGTGTGAGTAATCCATCGTAAAGAACTCGTGAGTCGGGTCGGATCCTTCTATCCATTCCTGCCTCGTCCCTTTTGCTGCATGCATCATCACATTTACTTCTTGTTCCTTCTTGTATGATTCACCTGTATACACACACAAATGTTACAATCTAATTTAACTAGCAGTAGAAACAATTCAAGTATATAACCTCCTAATAACGAATTCTGGAATGATGCGAGTGTGCATTAATGTCATAAATATTAAAATCGTAGTACTAGTGAAATGTGAAGACATATAAATTGTTAGATATGCATGCATGACATATCAAATTGTTAAGTTGTGTATAGTATGGTGTGTAATTACCGGCGTGTTAGTTGTTAATTTGATATTTTGATCAATTTTCTTTTAGTGCCATCTGAAGACATAAAGATAGATGGTTGTGAATCTTAATTACTATAAACATAAACAAAAATGCTGAATCTTTAGGGTTTTAGACATTCTAGATGACTCATACTTGATATGATATCCCAAGAAAAAAACAAATTTACCCGGTAAAATCTCACTAATAAAATGTTGAAAACTATTGATGAGTTCAGGGGATAAGATGAAAGTAAACATTTCCTTTATCTTGAAAGAGAGAGGTTGTTCCCGCTCAGACATTTTGCTCCAAAAACCAAACCGTTTTCATACATGTTTTTCCACGAAAAATCTATCATAATTATTTGTGTTTCAGTTTTCACATAATTTCCATACATGGTTTTAGAATTCAAAACGTTAACACCACTTAATAATTTCTGAATTACAATTTAGTGTGGTGAATTTAATTAGGGTTTTCACAAGTGCCATATAATGATTTGAACTGCTACCTGTAGAAGCTTTATTTTGCCCAATGGAAGACACCAAATCCTTAGCTTCATGGCCTTTAATCTGATTAATTCATATAAAAAACCCATATTAAACCCTAAGAAATTATGAAATTTAAACTCTTTACAACTTATTAATATTGTTGTTGAGCTAGGATATATAAACTTAACCTACCTCATTATTGAACATTAACTTTCTTGGCAGTGCAGGATCATCAAGCTGGTGGCCATTACCTGCAAAAATTATACATACTTAATTACTACCACAAACACACACACACACACACACATATAGAGAGCTATGTAAACATTACCTAACTCATGGGAAGCTTGGAGCTGATGAGTGTTGTGAGAAGCAACATTAGTGGTCAAAAGTGAGAGTGTAACACACAACATGGTAAGCATTAACACCATACTTTCTCACCTTACAGATTACTACAATATATATTCTGATATATATAAATCCGTACTATATATAGTTTGAAGGAGATCGATATCCTTTTCTCGATCGGTTCTCCTAGCTAGAAATTTATATTACTAGAGTTGGACAAGATTCTCAGTTATATATGTGCAGACACACACACACAGACACACACACATGTGTGTGTGTGTCTATATATATATATACAGAGAGAGAGAGAGAGAGAGAGAGAGAGAGTACGCAAAGCACAAAGTAGAGAGTTTCAAAACGAAAGTAGTGCATAAAATCCGTACTAATGGAGCCCTTTTTAGGGAGAGGAGGCTTCAATTTACAAAGGAGGCATTTGCGCTATTTTGTCACCAGTTTGTTGGTAGGACGTACTGCTCACTATTTTTATATCATTTTAAAACACAGCCATCTCCATCGCATACCAAATCTTTTTTAACGCTTCTGAAATTAAATTTCCCATAATTCTTTAATTACTATTCTGATACACAAACCATAAAATTTCTCACGCTACCATTACGTTCTCATGGTTGTTTCGTAAATGAACATTATTCTTCAACTTTTTTTTAGTCGGGATTGTTATGATTTGTAAAAATTTGAAAGTCAATGTTGTATTGTAATTTAAATAGAAGATATGATCAAATATTTTTTAAATTAACAATTTGTAAATCTTGGTCCAAAAATAAATTAGGATTTTATTAGAACTAAAAATTCTAATGGGATATTGGTTTTTATGTACAATACCCGGCAAGGAGAGAGGGGGGGGGGGGGGTGATTGTTTGGGGACGATACCCCAAACAAGGTATAAGGGTTGAGTCTTTGGTGGGTGTCTCCCTAATTGGATGTTGCTTAGGATTTGTATGACGGTTGTAAAGTTGCATCTAAATTGACCTATATATTAGTGTTGATAATAGTAAGTTAATATTGATCAACAACTTGTTTACTAGTAGCAACCAGCTTCAGATTTAGTTACCAACATCACTAACAACTTGGTCATCAGTGGGAACTAACGTCTTTGGAAAGTGGAAACTATGCATCAAGAATAAGTAATCAATAGCAACTATTGATCATGTGGTTATTGTTGCATAAAAACCAAGTTAATATGAAAGACTTAGCCACCTATGACTAGATACATGTAACTAAGATCGTCTTCACATGGGATTGATGAAAAATGTAAGCTTTTATACTAATTAGCTACATATAGAAACAAATACTGATTGTGAGTTGATTTTGGGAAAATGTTTTTGAAGTAAAGAACTTGATTAAGATTTTATTAATTACAAAGAAAAAAACAATCACTTATGGTATCCGGGTTCAAAGATTCATAAAAACTCGCTAACATAGTTTGGAGAACATATAGACATGAAATTGTAACAATTTAATTAAAATGATACTCAATGATAAGTTTTTAATACTAACTCGTGAGCTCAATTACCCAATCTTAAATGCCAAAGACCCTCTAATTACCAACCCGATGATGCAAAAAACCAAAATCGAATGATAATAAATGAATATTTGAAACACAAAAATAGGCTTATATTAACTAAACCATAATTGAATTTGTACTATCACTACAAAACAATCTAATAAACCTATGTTAAACAAAATAAATATGACCCATCACTCGGAGATGATCATAAAGGAGATTAATCGCTCTTCGGCGTGATTGGATCTTCAAGGTTGATTGAATGTTGTTGATGCTTGATCTGTGTGAACCAGGGTGAAATAAGCACTCAAATTCGCCTTAAAAATATCCAAAAAGTATAGGGAAAGGGTTAGTTTCGAAACCCTAAGATTACTTTTAAATTAGGTTTGAAATCCCAAAAACTCTAGAGCTGATAGGGACAACACACAATACGCTGGTGTCAGAGCACTATACGTTGACACCATGCATTGGTGTCGGAGCAGTATGTGTTGGCTCTTCTGCAAACTTGGATTTTCTCTACAACACATTGGTTGATGCGCTGATGGCAGAGCATAACCTAATTTAACTGTTATATCAATTCAAAAAGCTATTTAGGGATTATATCAATTTCAAAACCTACCTTATGTCATGTGAAAATTTCTATTAATTCACAAGACTTAAACCATTTTCAATTTTAATCTCTAATAACAAAAACATGTTCAAGGGTTTAGGAAACTTGATCACAAAGCACTACAAGAATATTGATCTATTGCGACTAAACCTTTTGCGACTACATTTAGTCGCAACACTTGTTTCTGATTTTTTGTTTTTTAAAACCCTATAGAGACAAAATTTAGTCGCTAAACGTTTTGGCAAATTGGAGGGAATAATTGGCGCTTGTGAAAAATTTATAGCGACAATATTTAGTCTCAATAGATTAAAATTAATTTATTTTCTCCTTTTATAAAGCAAATGTTTAGATAACTAAAAATAAAAAAAAAAGAATTTTTTTAATAAACACCTATAGGGACGATTTGTAGTCTTTATAGCTAAAAAAGAAATTTTTTATCCCCAAATCAAAGCTCATTTTATCCTCAAAACAGTGATTTTGCTCCTTCACCGGTGGTAGCTTTGATTTTATCCCCAAATCAAAGCTCATTTTATCCCCAAAACAGTGATTTTGCTCCTTCACCGGTGGTAGCGCCGTGGGTTCATCATCACCGGCGAGTCTTGCTCCTTCACCGGTGGTAGTGCCGTGAGTTCTCCCAGCGGTCTTGCTCCTTCACCGGCGAGTCTTGCTCCTTCACCGGCGAGTCTTGCTCCTTCACCGGTGGTAGCTTGTCCTCTTGCCCAAAGCCGGAATAGTGAACGAAGGTAACAATTACATCAATTTCTCACAACTTTGCTTTGAAAAGAAGAAGATCTTATGTTGAAGCTTTTGATTCTCATCTAGCACAATATAATTTAAAAACAAAAGTAAAAAACTAAAAATATATGCTGGTCTGTAGACTATATTTGGTACCCAAACACTTCTTAACATTATAGTCTCAACCAATCCTCTCCTCCAATGAAATCTGTATCAAGAAAAAGGAATTGCTTCTTCAAGAAAAGGAATTGATTTAACGAAAATTTTTAAAGGTGTTAAAGCCATAGACCAAAACAATACAGATTTAAAGGCCAATTCAAGTATTCCTATTATAAGATAATTATAAGATGGTGATAAATGAATTTTAGTTCTATGTTTGTGTTCCTTGTAAGTTTCAACAGTTTCAATTCCGGTCTCTCTATTTTTCCGGCGGCCCGTCCTCTCGTGGTTCCTCATTCCGGCAGCCCCTTCCTCTTGCATATCACTTCTTGAGGTTTCTTTCTATCCTTACCAGCTTCAATTTATTCATATAACTACATATATGTATGATGTATTACTATGAGTTGAATGGATTAATTTTGTTTAGATGATCAATTATTGTTGGGTAATTCATTTGCAGAAGGTGAATAGTCTAGTGTAAAAAGGTGACTTTGTTCAACTAGTAGTTAGACACGAGCGATGCGACGTGCTTGCAAACTTTGTTACTCGTGTTACAACGGTGATATTAACGTAATTAAGTATATAAAAGAAACATATACATTTGCTATTGGACACTGTCATTGTTAATTGATACATAACAATAAATGTTTTAATGAAATAAAATATATATAGTTGAAAAAGTTAGAAAGAAAAACCAATAAAAAAAAAGTTTGTTTGTTGCTACATACTTTATAGATAATCATAAGTATAATAATCCTTACTTTTTTTTATTGACTTATGATATGTATTTGTACATGTTTGTGAATACATTCGTTCATATCATTTATTATATGTATATGTGCATGCTTGTGTATAATTTACAAATAAAAGGTGTTTTAGAGCTTGCGAGATTTGATTATTAGTCTATATCTTAACAATGCAACAATTATGACAATTGATAAAAGTTGGATTACATTACGAAATCGAAGATGTCCAGAGTTCTTAAATGGTCTTCACAACTTCATAGAGATTGCCAAAAATCATGTTAATAGTGAAGGCAAAGCATATTGCCCGTGTAAAAGTTGTGCCTATTCGAATCGGTTACTTCAAGAATTGCCTATGATTTATGCCCACATACATGATCGTGGATTTCTACAATCATATACTGCATGGGTCTATCATGGTGAGAAATATCCTAATGCTTCTGAGATAAAAGCCCTTTGGGATCTAGAGACACGTACTCCAGCATCAAATAATGAGATGTTTGATATGCTTGATGATGTCATGGTAGAACAAAATACATATGAAGAAAATATAGATGAAGATAATGATAAAGAAAACATGTTAGATTCGGAATTTGATGCTTTGTTTAAAGAGCTCAATACGGAGTTATATCCTGGTTGTACTTGGATGTCTTCTCTAAATTTCTTAGCAAAATTGATGCATATTAAAGTTATTAACAAATGGACGGATAGTTCGTTTAACCAACTTTTAGGTTTTCTAAAAGTTGCATTACCTAAGGAAAATTAGATTCCAGCCTCGTACTATGAAGCTAAAAAGAAGCTGAGAAAGATTGGGTTAGGATATGAATCTATCCATGCTTGTATTAATGACTGTGCTTTATTTTGGAAAGAGAATGCCTTGATGCAAAACTGCCCTATTTGTAAGGAGAGCAGATGGGTTGACAAAAACACAAAAGGAAAGAAAGTACCACAAAAAGTGTTACGTTACTTTTCTTTAACTTCTTGGCTTCGACGAAAGTATAGTTCTAGATTCACAGCAAAAGATATGATCTGGCATAATACTGGACGCTCAACGGATGGTATGATGCGTCATCCAGTTGATGGAAAGGCATGGCAAGAATTCAACAAAAGGTATCCTTATTTTGCCAAAGAACCTAAGAATGTCCGCTTGGGTTTGGCTGCTGATGGCTTTAATTCGTTCGGTAACATGAGTCAGACTTACAGTATGTGGCCAGTGGTGTTAACAACATACAATACACCACCGTGGTTATGTATGAAAGAGTCATCTTTTATGTTAACTTTGCTAATTCCCGGCCCTAAATCACCTGGAAAGGATATTGATGTTTTCTTAAGGTCTTTGGTGGATGAATTGAAAATGTTATGGGCTAACGGTGTCCAAGTGAGAGATGCATCAACTGAAACTGTGTTTAAGATGCGTGCAGCATTATTATGGACTATAAACGATTATCCTGCTTATAGCAGCTTGTCTGGATGGAGTGGTCAAGGGTATAAAGCATGCCCTACTCGTAACGCAGACACACCTTCGTGCCCTATAACTAATAAGATAGCTTATGTTGGTCATAGACGATTTTTGGCTAGAAATCATAAATGGAGAGATGAACTGTTATTTAATGGCAAAAAAGAGACCAAAGCTCCTCCTAAACCATTAACTAATGCACAAATATCAAAACAACTACAAAGTCTTCCTATTCATGTTCCAGGTAAACATCCAAGTCATAGAGGTGTGAAAAGAAAGCGTGCTGAGTCGGAGTTGAATTGGACCAAACGCAGTATCTTTTTTGAGCTAGATTATTGGTCTTCTCTTCTTTTAAAACATAATCTTGATGTTATGCATGTTGAGAAAAATGTATGTGAGAGCTTGTTAAGTACTTTGCTTATGAATGAAAAATCAAAAGACACACCCAAAGCAAGACAAGACCTGGAAAAAATGGGTATTAGACAAAATTTATGGCTAACAAAGAACAACAACAAGGTCTACCAACCACACGCCCCTTACTGTTTCACACCTAATGATCGAGAACGTTTTTGTAAGTTTATAAAAGGAGTGAGACTACCAGATGGTTTTGGATCAAACTTTAAAAATAAGGTGATTGCTAATGATTCTAACATAGTCGGCCTAAAGTCTCATGATTATCACATTCTCATGCAACGATTGCTACCAGTAGGGGTCCAAGCATGCCTTCCCGCGGATGTTTCAACATCAATCATTGATCTTTGCACGCTTTTTCAAAAAATTTGTGCACGATCTTTAGATTTGAAAGACATGGACAAAGCAAATAAGGAAGTGGTCAAAATATTATGCAAATTGGAATTGATATATCCTCCGGCATTTTTCGACATAATGGTTCATCTTGTTGTTCATTTACCAGAAGAAGCTATTCTTGGTGGACTTGTATATATGAGATGGATGTATCCTTTTGAAAGATACATGAAAAATTTTAGCCATAATGTATCCTGCTAGTGAATGGTACGATTATCAACACTACATTTTACCCACACAAGCTAAACAAGTTTTCTATCTTCAAGATCCTTCTCGAAACACCGGTAATTGGAGGGTTGTGCAAGAAGTTCACCATCG
Source organism: Flaveria robusta (assembly GCA_025506415.1). Classification (NCBI taxonomy): domain Eukaryota; kingdom Viridiplantae; phylum Streptophyta; class Magnoliopsida; order Asterales; family Asteraceae; genus Flaveria; species Flaveria robusta. Next base: position 14,694,002 of record CM046469.1, on the reverse strand, counting down.
GAAGCTTTGGGATCATCCGAGTATGGGTGTTATTAATGAGATAGATGTATTGCACGACACTCAATCATCTGATTATAACTTGGTTGTTGAATCATGCCATGACGTTGGTGAATCAAGTGCACAATTTATTGATGATGAGACCAACGACTTACGAGATCCTCAATCATATCATTGTAACCTGGTTGTTGACTTAGGCTTCTTGCCTATGAGGACAACTTTAGGTGAAGGTGGTGACCTTGTTCCCTCTATTGTCGATGATGAAACTTTCATTGATGATGAAGAAGAAGATGATGAAGATACATATAGTTCAGATGAGGAAGAGACAATAAATGATGATTCTGATGATGATGAAGTAAATGATCTCGTAGACACACGTTATTGTAGTGATGATTCTGATTAATTGTATGTTTATTATTTACGCTTATTATATCTTCATAATATATTATTTTATTACTTATTAATTGTTAAGACTATGTTTGCTATTTTGTTTTGGTTGTAGTCATGGCAGATGTTGCTAGTTCACACGATGGAGACGGGGGGAATGACCCTCCTCATGGTCATCCTCATAGGATCCCTACACGTTGCCAGTCGTGTAAGTTAATTACTTGTTCTAGTTAAATGTATGTCTTAGTCTTAAACACCTTTTAAAGTTTCTAACTTTTCAATTTCATGTGTTAATATAGCTAAACCCAAGAAAACCCGTTCGTATGGAAGAAACCTTAATTTATTTGAGGAATTTCAAAAAAATGGTAATAAACCGCTTGGCCTAGAATATGATACAACGAATGGGCAGTTTAGGGCCGTGTGAGAAAATTAATAGATGTATGTGAGGCTCATATCCAATGAGGTTGATAGGCATGTTCCTTTTTACTATTCTAGTTGGAAGAATGTTCCTATTGAGTATAAAAGATCCATACTTACCACAGTTTCTGTAAGTATACGATTCAATTGTATCTTTTAATATCATAACTTGTACTTATTTTCTAATTACCTCCTTTTGTAGCACTATTTTGATCTTAAAAGTTTCCAAAACTCCGAGCAATGGGAAGGAATCAAGCTAGGGATCCAAACGGACTGTGCAAACCGTTATAAAGATAGAAAGTCAAAATTCAAAAAGCATTTTGATAAACATGGAGGTTTGAAAGATGTTTAAGAGGCGAAGAGAAACCCACCAAGATCAATGCATTCGGATGCATGGGTCCAACTCATTGAGGAGTCGTTCACAAATCCTGAATACATCAACCGCTCTGAAAAAAATAAGACAAATAGAGCAAAACTTCCTTATGGAAGTTATCATGGGAGTCAATCTCTTGCCGATAGACGATACAAGGAGGTCAAAGCCTAGTTTTCTTTAATGATTTATTAACAAATATTTGAAATCTGAATGATTATATTTTTATTGTTTACAGATTAAAGAAACCGGAAAGGCGCACCCTGTTGAAGGTTGGAGAAATATGCATTGCAAGGAAGGCAAGTGGTATAATGACAATGCAGCTAAAGCTTGGATAAATAAATAACTTTATTAAACTTTTATTAGGATGTTTTAAGTATATTCAAGTGGGTTTGGGTAGTTTTGACCCGTTTAAACTAAAGTTTGATGTATTAAGTTTATTAAAGTGGGTTTGGGTCATTTTGACCCGTTTAAACTTTAGTTGGATGTTTTAAGCATATTCAAGTGGGTTTGGGTCGTTTTGACCCGTTTAAACTTTTAGTTGGATGTATAAACTAAATTAAAGTGGGTTTGGGTCATTTTGACCCGTTTAAACTAAAGTTTGATCTATTAAGTTTATTAAAATGGGTTGGATCATTTTGACCCGTTTAAACTTTAGTTGGATGTTTTAAGCATATTCAAGTGGGTTTGGGTCGTTTTGACATGTTTAAACTAAAGTTTGATGTATTAAGTTTATTAAAGTGGGTTTGGGTCGTTTTGTCCCGTTTAAACTTTTAGTTGGATGTATAAACTAAATTAAAGTGGGTTTGGGTCGTTTTGACCCGTTTAAACTAAAAGTTTGATGTATTAAGTTTATTAAAGTGGGTTGGGTTGTTTTGACCCGTTTAAACTTTAGTTGGATGTTTTAAGTATATTAAAGTGGGTTTGGGTCGTTTTCACCCGTTTAAGCTCAAATTTTGATGTATTAACTTTAGTAAGGTGGGTTTGGGTCGTTTTGACCCGTTTAAACTTTTAGTTGGATGTTTTAACTATATTCAAGTGGGTTTGGGCCGTTTTGACCCATTTAAGTAAAAATTAAATGTATTAAGTTTGTTGCATTTGGGTTTGGGTCATTGAAAGTTAAGAATGTTATTGTTTGGTAAAAGATTTAATGTTTTTATATTTTATTGTTTAATGCAGGAAAGAATTAGTGAACAATATAATAAATCTGTGTCAAGCTCGAGTGGAGATGAGACATCAGTGGATGAGTTCTTATGTCTCAAAGAAGCTTTAGGTTCTCGGCGTTCACACATACGAGGCGTTGGTCGAATAGTGAGAAGTGTAACTCCGAACGTGTTCCCTAATGTAAATAGGGATGAAGAGAATCGACAAGCGAGAGAACGTTTTGAAAGACAAGATCAGGCTATAGCGGAGTTGCGACAACAAAATGCGCTTTTAAAAGAACAAATAAATCAAATACTGCAGTTAACCAAAATGTCACTTCCAGACTCGTCCAGTCAACCTAATGAAGAAGATGATCAAGATGCTGATCAATATGATTAGTTTGTTTGTTTTTATTCGGATAATTGTATTTGACAAATACGATGATATTTCAATTTGTACGTTTAATTATATTAGAATTGAATGGAGTTTATTTGACAATTTATGGATTTTGTAGATTTTTTTTATAATCTGTAAAACAATATTAAAAATAAAATAACACCTATTGAGACTAAATTTCGTCGCTATAGTTGTCATCTATAGCGACAATATTTCGTGACCTTAAGTTATATTTTCCATAATAAAAGTTTATTTTTATTTAAAGGAATATATTTAGTGACAACACTATTGCAACGATAATTCGTCGTTATAGCCTAATCTATCGCGATGAAAGTATAGCGACGAAAATATTGGCCTAATACGACAAAGAAATGGCGACGAAACAGTGGAGACCAAATGTCGTCGCAATAGGGTACCGAGACTATATTTTGTCGCTAAAAGTGAAAAACACCAGAAAAAATAAAACCAAAAAAATTAAAATTGTAGAGCCTATGGTAACGACATGTCGCCATCCATCGGTATAAAATGTTTATCCTCAATACCTATGGTATGTGACAACATATTGTCCGTATATAGGTCTAGAAATATTTAAATATATATTTTTTAATTTGGGAAAGGTACTTGACGGCGAGCCTATAGCGATGATTTTTGAACCTAACCGACGACTATTTTCATCACCATTTATACAAATTAAAGATGAAAATTTTGGACCTTACATGTAAAAGTAGTAATTTTTATGTAACTAGTAATACCAAAAATGAGAATCAAGAAAAGAACACGATCACATATCCTTAACTAAAAGATCTCCAATGTCAATATGCTTTACATAAAAGATGAAACTTATGGCATATAAATAGTCATGAAATCACATATGAATATGTCAAAAATATGTCACATCCAGAAACACGACCAAGGACGGAAATTGAAACAAAATCATTTGATTTCAAGTCTAGATGAAGCTGAAAACAAGAGAAAAACAAACACCTCGTTTTTACTTCAATTTGATTCCCGAATCTAACTCACAAGCGGGTAGAGGTGCCTCAAAAGACATTTTTTGAGGCGTGCGCGCGTATTTATTGGACATGACTTTAGAATCTCTCACAATGTGCATTATGACTTCAAAATTTACAGCAGAGAAGGCCCTTCCTCCATCTTCTGTGCTTTTGTGATCTTTTCCTTCCTGCTTTTCCCATTCTTACAGGGCTGCTCGTATATTCGGTTTCTAGTCTGCAGGAAAAAAAAAACATTTTCAAGAGACAGTGAGGAGAGTGTCTGCAAGCCATAAATCCAGAGGAAAGCAATATGCAATTGTTTTAAAAAATAAATAAAAATGAAAAAAATAAAACCAAACGGAAAGCAGACGTAAGAAATGTTAACCTCGCACGTGAGACGTAAAACATTAAAAACAATAACTTAGTCAATTTAGAACCCACATGTTACGATGGGGATGTTAAACGGGAAAAATAGGCATAACAACGTTGAATCATACGTACGCGTTGCGGCGTGTTAACTCTCAAAATTTAGACTGAAATGTAAATAGAAAAATTTATAAAAGGTGAAAACTACAGGGGGTTAAATTGTAAAAAATATAAAAGTATTGGGTTTAATATAAAAAATAAAAGATATGTACAACCTTTTATGCACATTACAACAACTAATTCTACAATAAATTGATAGTTAGTAATATTTAAATTATTAAATTAGATAATTTTGATCACTTTTTTCAAATGAATATCATTTTCATTTACGAAAACAACTAATCATAGGGTTTTGTTTCGGACTTGTTGGCTAAACAGGCTAAAGGTTTAGTTAGCGCCCCGGCTAGCAGGGTAAAGGCTTAGCTGGCGGCCCAGCTAGTAGGCTAATAACTCAACTAGACATACAAGTCATCCGATAGGTCCACTGGACATACAGGCCAAGCCGTCTTATATGTCCAAATTGAAAAAAAACTTGGTCAATCAAAGGGTTTAATTTCGAACTTGCCAACTAAGCAGGCTAAAGACTCAACCGTGGGCCTAGCTTCAAGGTTAATTTATTCGATAAGTCCACTGGACGTAAATCTAAGTCTATAAGCACACCGGACATACAGGCTTAAACCGGCTTGTATCTCTGTTTTGGAAAAAAAAAATTTGGTCCTGTCCATTTTAATCAATGTTTTTAAAACCGGACCGGACAATGAACCGGACGCCTTATCGGTCCGCTGGTTGGACCGGTTCAACCGGTCGGACCGGATATAAGAACCGGATAAAATTATAATTATTTTTTATAAATATATTTAAAAAATAAAAAAATATATAAAAAAACCGGTTCAACCTGTCCGACCGCCGGTTCAACGTTAAAACGGTTTTAAGCACCGTACCGGACCGGATTGGAGTCCGGTTCCCGTCCAACCGGTCCGACCGGCCGGTCCGGTCCGGTTTTCAAAACCATGATTTTTAATAATTATCCCTATCAAGTATCAAATATGCCATAAAAAAGGTCAAATAGGTTTATAAAGGGCTTGAAAGTGATTTATATTAATATATTTTTTACTCATACAACCTTCTTCATTGTTTTTATTATTGTACTTATTCAAAGATTAAGATTGTTCTTCTCATAAATAATCTTTTATTATGATAACTCACATGACTTATTTTTTATGAAAATAATAAATTTAATAATTGTTAGCAGGCCAACTCAAATCGAGTTAGCCTGTTTTGGCAGGTACTAATAACTGACCATTTTAACCCGAACTTGTAACCCACCCACCCATCTTGGCACCTCTACATATTATTATCTGGGTTAAGTGTTATTACGTGGGGAACGCGAATGATCTGTTGCTAGTTGCACTGCCATCCGATCGAGTAGAGATGCCACCCGCAAATGGCATAGGCCTCGAGCATGAGATGAGTTCTGAAATGACACCTGCCATGGAGAAACTTGCCTCTCCAGCATCAACATATCTTGTTTCATGATCTTTCACTGCCACTTTATAACCAGAAGCCACATCTTTTTGATCAACAACACTTGCTGTGTCAAAATGAAAAGTGAAACTTTCTTCTATCTTGCTTTCATCACATACATTCTTCAATTCACAATCTTTATCTGGTTTTGCAGCCACAGATCCAACAATAGCCCTTTCGCCTAATTCGTCTTTAGAACCCTGAACAATTATAATAGTTTATCATTGACCATACTCAATTACTCATAGTACATGTATATAACAATATGTCAATTTGGATTATGTTGTTATTTCTAACGGGTCAAATGTGTAAAATCAAAAACAGTAATGACCAAGAAATGGGTCAAATATGTTAAACGGGTCGAAAGTAACCCATAGTTAATGCTTTCTAAATCAGTTATTACCGAAATAATACAATCACTTTAACAGTATCAGATATACAAGTTATTTAGAAAAGATTTAGGATTAATATATCTTTTTTTTTTTTACATAGTTTACATGTTACCAAGGACATCCATTTTTCTACCTTTAAAGTCTAATCTGAACTATGCAACTATTTGGTAGTACACACCTGAAGAGAATGTCGATTGATATCACGATCATCGTAAATGTTAGATGACACGGGGAATTTGAAGGGTGTTAGTGACCAATCTTGTTGATCAGGAGAGACATCATCTTGTAAATTGGTTGCATTTTGGACTGATGAACTTAACTCAACATCCATTGAACAGCATGCCATGGTTGAACCTCTTAACCATTCATGCTTAAGAAACTCAGTATCAAGACTCGCGTCAATCATGTCATCATCATCATCTCCATTCGCAGGAACAGAATTGCGTAAAACTTCATGATTATTATCATTATGAATTAAAATAGTTTCGTGATCATGTATTTCTTCATCAACGTGCATATCCTTAACATGAAAATCACTCTCTTTATAGCATACTACCAATTCGGGCAATTCATATTCTACTGAATGCTTATCAACGCGAAACCTAGTGGCATTTGCTAACAAATGTGGATGAACATCGCGTGCTGATGGAGACTTTCTAAACGCGACATGATCATCATGATTACTGCTTTGATCATGTTCTGGCCCATTGTTCCAGAAATAGACTTTGTTATCATTTTCATTAGACAAAAAGGGATTTGTACACCTAAAGCTTTTATTCATGCTTGAATTTAGCTCATCTGTGTTGAAAGCACTGTTGAATTCAAATCAAATGTTATTTAGAAGTTAGAACCACGCATACAATACAAATTCATCGATAAAGATATGTAAATTAACAACAGCAATGCTAGTCTAACTAGAGAAAATGAACAAAATCATAATGGCATAACACATTCAGAGTAATATGCAAGAAATATGTTAACTTATTGGGAAGGAAACCATATTAAGTTTTACCAGTTTTCATCGTCATCGCATGCTGGAAGGGTTTGGAGAATGCGCAAGAGCTGAGAGGCAGACATGATTTGCAATCTTCTAATCGGGGATCGCGACTACAAGAACAAAGAAGTGTATAATTTAATAACTGTACGTAGGCGAGTTCCTTAAAAGAGATCTTGTTATCTAATACCGCGAGAATAACGAGTATCACTGATGATTTACTTCTCTCACAATCCAAAAAACTAGCTTTTTAAAAGGTATTAATAAAAAAGTAAAACATTTGTCAGTAATCTTTCAACATTACTCACACACATCATATACTAAACATAAATTGAGATGATCACTAGCAAGGATATCATTTACAGAAGTGCTTTGTGTTTATGCGTTAATATATTGAATAAGAAAAAGAGGCTAGGAGACAAAACTTTACCCACTCATGAAAGGTCAACTCTCTAAAACCTTGTCATTTCAAATAATCGAATATATATGTGTGCATGCATTTATTTAATACGTACAAATGCACGACGTGTGTATAATATATGAAGAGCTCCACCACTAAGTAACAATATTAATAATAAACATGAGCAGAGAAGTACAAGACTACCACTTAGGAAAAAAATTTTAAAAAATTAAGCAGCTTATTTACGTCGAAATAGCAACGATCGCAAAATTAGCAACCGCCATTAATCTAGTCTATAATAATTGTAAATTTATGAAAACTAACAGTACTCTGCTACAAACAAGTCCCTAAAACTTGGGACTATTTCAATTCGCTAGAAGAACCGAAGAAAAAAATAGAAATAATAATTAACTAACCTAAATTAGATGATCATTATAAGATAAAAGTACATACGTTGTTGGAAAGTTATTGAAAAATAAAAATATAAAAATAATAAGTTGTTGTATAATTGTGAAAAAAAAAATTAAAAATTAAAATAAAATGTTTTTGTCAGAAGGTTGTTGGAAATTTATCAAAGATCTAACATGTAAATTTTGTCAGAAATATGTTGGAAATTTTTTATACAAAGTTATCAGAAATGTTTTCCAACACGGCTTTCCCAACAAAAACTCTTTTGTTAGAAATAAATCGATCAAATAATCGTTACCGATAATTTTTCAACAAAAAAGTTCTTAGAAATTAAACAATTTTCTAGCAGTGGTAGAATAAATAAACAATGTTTACCTGAAAACGACCAGAGTCCGCGTATATTATTCAGTCATAAACATCATCACCGGTGAACGTATTACGTGCAAGATAATTCTATTTCATGCATGTACATGCGAACAACAAAGAGCCGGAGAGGTGACACGAAGATGGGAAATCAGGCAATGATTTCGCCGGAGATGACATACAAAAGCTGCCGGAAACCGAGAGAGAAGAAGGCGAATCCGGTGAAGGAGAATATAAATGCGAGCAACAACTCCTGATCATACACCATTTAGCTGTCTCTTTTTAGCTTTGAAGACATGGGGATGTGTTTGTATATATTTTAATTTGAGAATTTAGAATTCTTTTTTATTCGATTTATGATTTAACAACTAATAAGTAAGATTTATTATTGATCAAACGTTCGAAAAGCAATTTAGTATGTTAAGTTAATATTTATATTACTAATATTTTTTTAAAGGACCAACCTGGTGGTGCTCGATACATGGTTAAAAAGAAAATATTTGGGTTGTCTCTTAATTAGAAAACCTCAATGAAATATTAAAAAATTAGACTTAACTAAATAGATGGTCATCGTACGTGAAATGTCCATACTACATCTATGGTCTCAAAATTTAAGAAATTATAACCATGGATTATTAATTATTTGTCAAATTGTAACATTTGTGGTCTTTAACATGAATGAACATTTTAGTTTTTTTTTTAAGTGAACATTACCACTGTTATAATTAGACTAATATAGACATACATTAATGAAAAGGAAACTTTTATTAGTGGCTAAGTCATATTTCACCTCATTCTTCTCACTAAGCAGATCAATGTCACATTTTTTTTTTTTTATTTATTTCTTCCCCTCTATGTATCATGTAAAAATGTTCCATCTCTAAATATACCTTAACAGTTCTTAAAAGTAGATCATCAATTATAAATAAAACTATTGAAATTTAAAATAACTATTAAACTTAAATAAATAATCTAACTTCTCAACGATGGGGGTGGATGCATCATCATCAAACCCCTAATAGATGGGGGGTAAGGCAGGGCTGAGATTTGTCACTATCCTCATTGGAGGGTTGGGATTTACGGCAAATGAAACTAGTGAAAATAATTTATGAAGTGATGTGAAGAATTAATAAGAAATAATATGAAAATTAATTAGAATGTTTTGGTATTTATAGACAAAACTAATTAAATTGAATTAAGTTAATTTTTCAAATATTGCCGTCGTGCAACAGCTATTTCCATCTCCAAATCAGCACATCACTAACGGATCACCTCCCCCGTCCCACCGCAAGTGGATGGGACGATGCTATCGCGTGGTCCCGGCATTCCACTTAGGCCCTCCCGCACCGCGCCACAGCCACTCCCTCCAGCCTAAAGCCCACCATATTAGATTTACTTTATGTAGGTTTTATCCAACTTATCATCAATGATTTCCCATATATTATATATTAGTTCACTTCAAAAATCACTTCAAAAAACCATCCTATTACGAAAACGTTAGTCCAGGAAGTCTAAAGGTACGTGATGGTTTGCACGAATTCCAAACGCCTTTAAAACACACAGAGTCAAAAAAGTTGTCTCCCATCCATTAAATTAATCGACTCCTTCCATGATATTGGCAAAGAAATATTCCTAAAAAATATGTAAACAACAATTCGTATTAATGCTTTTCCGTCCGGTTTTCGTTGGTTTTCATGAGAACTCATTGCCCACTATACACCCGTCGGTGATCAGCGGTAACTTATGATAGGATTTCTGATAAAATTATTTCACTCTTTTCAGTCATCTGTTGGTGTGTGGTTCATATACGTTGGATAACCCATGGTTTTTTTATGTTTGATCCTATTATAACTTTGATTATGTTAGCCTCACATAAAAAAATCAATTTACTTTCAAAAGTTTCATAAATTGTTTTAATTTTAATCAAAAAGTTTTACTAGTTGTTTTAATTTTATTCAAAATAATAAAATATTTGAAGTGAAATTAAAACAACATATAAAACTTTTAAAGGTAAATTGATGTTTTTAATATTTTGAAGGAAATTGTTACTTTAATTAAAACTTAGTGAGTAAAACTAAAATTAACTATAAAATTAAAACATAAGAAGCAGATTATGAACATAAATAAGCAAGTGTTTGGGGCTGAGAATTCATGTTCTAACACATGCCATTTAAATCAAATTTCAAGTATGTCAAACCAACACCTTTATTTCCTGGAGTACAACAACCAAATTAGTTAGTTCAGGGAGGAACTTGAACTCGAATTGTTACCTAAAGAACATGTTGAAGAAAAATGAAGATTGCTGGAGTTTGAGAGAGAATAGAGTGTTCAAGTTGGTGTTGCAAAGAGTTACAAATTGTTTTAAAATAAAACTAGTATTACACCCTTCATTTCGACGGGACGTAAAACTATGAAAAAAATACTAATGCCGAAACCTTGCCTCGAACCCTCGCATTGAAATAAACTTTAAAGAACAACAAATTGTAGTTAAAAAAGTAAAAATATATTGTATTTAACTTGGCATGGTTTTAAAGACAAACAAAATAACAGACATCATGATGTATATTCGTTATCTTGCAAATCGTTATATTTATAAAAGTTTAAAAAGTATATTATATTTAAGCCGGCTCAATTTTAAAAGATATTCATTAAAAAAAAAAACTCTACGTAATAGTATACTTTAATTTTAGAATAAGTTTTTTTTTATCATTTTTACTAATTAGTTTTTTAATTGAAAAAAAACTCTGCGTAACAGTATACTCAATTTTGACTTCTAAATGCATGTATAGCAATAAGACACACCATCTAACAAATGACAAAAAGGTGAATTGTAACTTATAAATGTATGTATGTATAATGTCAAGACTCACCTTAGTATTTATAGTGAAACTAGGTTACAATCCCGTGTAATACACAGACTAAATAAATTTACTGTTATATGGTTAATACTATAAAAAATTATGTCTTAAATATAATGTATTATATGATTGAATAAACCCACGTATCACTCATTTGAAAATTTGAAGTTAACATATTAGAAATTTTAATTATGGATAGTTATTAATTAATAAATAGCTATTATAGCATTCATAATTAAGAGGAGAGAGAAGCGGGAAAACCAATTATTAGATGGCCTAGAATGGTGACAAGTGTCCGGTTTTATTTTTATTTATTAGTATAGAGATATGACTTGAAACAAATCAATAGAAAATTAAACTAGAAAAATAAATGGAAATAAACATCTTTAATAAATTTCATTTGGTTTACATTTTTAGATTGAAACTAATTTTCAGTTTTAGCTCATTATTGCGTATTTTTGAAGTAAACTGCACTTTTGAAGTAGATCAGAAGTAATCGCACTTCGGAAGTAGATTTGGGAGATACTGCACTTTGAAAGTAGATGTGGATGTGACTGACTTCGAAAATAAATAAGTGGAAGTGACTACGTTGTGGAAGTGACTGCTGAAATAAAGTGAGTACAATTCGATCTAAAGTGACTGTACATTTTTGTAGCGTTAACAGATTCAAACACTCAAATTCAAGAATCGATATCTCATTTATCTTAGCTTCGTTTTAAACTTGGTTGGTTCATTGCGTTGCTGTCATATAGTAGAACACAAACCTAAAAAGAAAACAAGTATATTAGTATTTGTTATATATATATATATATATATATATATATATATATAGAGAGAGAGAGAGAGAGAGAGAGAGAAAGGAGGGATCCTAAGAAAACCACAAAGTTATGTAAAAACTAGAGAAAACCAATGAAAACGGTCACATAATTTATAAATTTTTTATCACTACCCTCTATATATATGTGTGAGTATATATAAATAAAGGTATGGATCAAATAAAAACCGTAGTATGGTTTTACATATACGTCACACATAGGTTACGTATACGTAACCATTTTTCATTCGACATAGTGTTACATATACGTAAGTTTCTTCATTCTCGTATGTATGCTCAACATATATGTACCAAACACTTAAATAGCTTTTTAATAATTAAAATAACAAAAAAAAATTTGAATTATGTTATTGTTTTACGTGGTTTTCTTTGGTTTTCACATAACTATTGGTTTTCTCAGGAACCCTCCCTATATATATATATATATATATATATATTATATATATATATATATATATATTTCACTTACTTCTTCAATTTTTCCAACACTCACTCACTGATGTGAATAGAGATAGATCCATACATGCAACTTCTTAGATGCAATTAGTGGTTCAATATTGAATGACAAGTAGGTGTAACCTTTGAACCATTCTTTGTGAAGAAATCTTAGTCTTCTAGTGGTTTGTAGATGCGGTGTCTTTGAACGAACTATTATTTATATATAGATGTTATTACACTTCACATAACATTTTTTCTGGTTTGTTCAACCTCTTATTGACATGTCCGTTATGGTCATGGGACACTAGTCTTGTTTTGTGAGAGCTCTAGGATTTACGCACCCACAACTCCATTCAAAATGATCTCACTTCTCTCTTTCATAGGTGATTTTCACAAATTATTAAAAGCATGAATGTATTCTTGATTTTATATATCATAAACTATATTTATGCTTTGATTCCTTGATGTCACTAATATTTTCTTGGAATAGACTAGGAAGTATGCCACTCCCTTTACACCTTGGAGGTACTCGCCCACAATGGCCTTAGTTTATATACTTAAGTTCTCCTATTGAACCTACATCATAGGATCTCAAATCTCTTAGGTTAGGCTTTTTTTATATTAACTTTTTCCGCATGCTTTAGTCCCATTTCATGTGATGACTTATGACGTAACTCTTTACCTAAGCCTTTCTTAAGGAGATCCGTGATATTATCTTTTAACATCAGATAGTCAATTGAAATAAACCACATTAAGAGTAATTGTCGTATGATGTTGTATCTACGCCTGATGTGTCTTGACTTGCCACTGTACATTGAGCTTTGAGCCCTACCAATCGCTAATAAACTTTCGTGAATATTGGCAAGGTTATGTCATTAAAAAAAGGCCTCAGGATTATCTTTTAATGAATGTGTGTGTTCTCAAGTCTTGAATTCTACTAAACTTGTGATTAATGATAACCTTTAAACTTTCATTAATCATCCACAAACATTTATGTCTATGTGCGTCACCATGACATGGACCAAGGAACTGGCAAATGAAGTAATGGTTATAAGAAAGCGGCAACGTGCAACCAATCACATATACCTTGACGGGTCATTATGATTATTATGATCTTGACATACTATTGCTTATGTTTACCTAAGACTTTTATGTTTACCTAAGACTGGTTGACGTATAGTTATTTTACATAATCATGATATAGTTGTCATAAGTTAAAAGAATACATGACGTATATTTACTTAAATCAATTTGAGGTGGTTATTGTGTTTTTTATATTAACTTTCCAAACATTATTAGTAAAATGATTCCTAACCGATAACTATTCAAATATTTATAAATAGTTTTATACCAACTATCATCTGCTTTGTAATACAAAATTATGTATAACAAATCGAGTGTTTAGTGTTTTTCATGTTTTAGTTTTGAAGTTATTTGTTATGATTTATGTACTGTACGTATACATTGTCCAGTCTGGTTTACACGTTTTGGTCCAAAGGCAATGTTGTTAGAAAAATTAACATGGCCATTCGACCATATTACATTTATTTGGGCTATATATATGTGTGTGGCGTCAATACTTCATGTATTTAATTTGATGGAAGTTAATATTTTAAGGAACTAATATGTAAATAGCAATGGTTAAATTATTTTGAGAGTCTATTTGACAGGAATTATTCATGTTACTTCTTCTCTCGTTTCTCTCTATGCGTTTTCTTCATCTGAAATTCTTCTGACACTATTAAAAAAATTCAACCATCTTAATTGAGGGAAAAGTTGATTTTTGATCAGAATCATAATGAATGTATATTCATCAACAAGTATATAGAAGATTGAACTGTCTTATTTCTAGTAAAAGTAAATTTGATATTATACGTAGAATCCACTCTACAAAATGTCTCATATACCTTGTATGGTGGCTTAAACATCCTTTTTAAATCGGTTTTTATTGTAGATATTCTTAATTGGAAGTAAAAAATCTCACTATTCTGTTAACTTTTTTTCTCATTTCTAAAGAAGTTACCGTATTATCTTAATGGTACGTGCCCACACCTAAGTCACCTGCATACATTAGATTATTAGAATGTTATCTTACTAGTATAGTACCCCGTGTATTACACGGGTTGAATAAATATAATATTAAATAGTTTGTTATAAAAATTAAAAAATTAAAAAATATTATTTTTAAATAAGATGTGATTGAGTTGCTTATAAGTAAATATTTAAAGTAAAAACAATAATAATATTATTTTAAACTTTCATTTTATAAAATTGTGTTTATTAATTGTTTTTTAAAACGCTTTGGTTTTCTTCTAAATTTCATTTAAAAAAAGAATCATCGTTACAAAAAACGGTTCTAAAATAGTTCGTATTTTTAAAAAAGATTTTTTTTAATAATATTTTTGTATCTTATGTATTTTCTATAGTGTGTTTTTAAATAAACAAAATCTAGTTTTTAATTTTTATAATATATATTTTTTATGGAAATATTTTAAATAATATAGTTACTATGTATATTATTATCATTTATTAGGAGAGAGATGTGAGAAATAAAAATAAAAAAGCATAATATATTGACTAGTGACATTTTAAAACTTTTTTTTTATTATAGTTAATAGATTGGATGCACACCACTTGCTCTTCACAGCAACAATCTGATTAAGTTGGGTCTGAAGCAGGCCCATAGACTATGGGCCACAACATGATTCATATGTAAAGAATTGATTCTCCAATATAGTGTTCAAGGCAATGAGCTAGGAAACCCAATGGAAAAAGACAAGTTTGTTAATCTATGAAAAGAATGCATTGAAGCCCTTTGGACAACTATGGACAGGTATTGCTAATTGATGGTCAATATACGGGTGATTTTAATGCCTTCAAAACTATTTTAGTTTAATTGGAAACTTTTAAAACCAAAATATGATTACAATGTATATCAATGCAAGTTAGGTGACGTGGAGTACACACTTGTTCATATACGAATACTAGTGCAATTTCACGACATAATTTTATAGTCGTTCTTAATTTGATAGTGATTCCTACAAGGTTTAAAAGGTTTTAGTAGAAATTTCAAACATATAAAAATCTATGTAGACCTTGATGCTTTTGACTACACCATATTGATCGTTGGATGCAAAAACAAAAAAAAGTACTTGGACGTGGTGATTTAAACTTTACCGCGAGTCTTGTGGTGACTTAGATATATACCAAGTTATTTTCACGCCAAAAAAAACCCAAGGTGTGATACGATTTGCAAGTGTACATTTTCAAATGAAAATTTGTAGTTTTACAAGTTGATAGGGCTAACGTGTTTGTGAAGATTAAACTAAAATATAAACCAAATCACGACTAAAAGTCCACGTACATGAAGGAAAAAAAAAAAAGATAAATCTAGTTGTGATTAATTAAGGGGTTATTGGATTTTAATAATTTTATTTTTATTTATTGGTCGAAATTAATTTCAACTTAGAAAATATTTACAGATGCTCCCAACTTTAAATTTATTTTCTTCCAACGATCTATTATAACTGAGAGTTAACCCCTATTATTTTTTATGAAATGGGGGCCAACTTTGAGCCGTTTCCAACTCTGCCACCACCCAGCCTCGATTAAGTCCGTTTTTCTGTGTCTAGCATTGATCGTCATTTGAAATCTACCTAAAACAAATCAAGTGGTTCATATCAAGATGTGGAGATTGATGAGTTTTAGTGTGTAGAAATTTCAGATTGACAGCCCGAATGATTAATTTCAAATTTCTACTTAATGTATTAGCCATATAAGTAGTTCATATAATCAAAAAATTAACGGTGTTAATTTTCAGTTAGTAATAAATCATTGGAGCAAAATAAGGTCAAAGTTAATATTGTTTGTAAATTTTTACTGATTTGAGCTTAATCACGGCCAATATATAAAAATTTAAATGATTATAAAATCTAATAACCTTTAATTAAAATATCGAAGAAATTTGGACCTGTTGACAAAGGAGGCCATATCTTCATATAGATTTAAAGACGGTGATATTTAAATGGATTCCTCTCAATCTAAATTATTTATATATTTTTTTATTTACCAAAAAAAAAACATATATGTTTTATATATGATTAACACATGATTGATTCCACAACTATAACCAACTTCTGTCGTATTGCTTTGTTTTCCTTCCCCATGTAAAACAATTATACAGAAATTGACAACTGAATATCCGTAATATGCTAACCTCGTAACATCTATATTATCATTGTACAAATTGGATTTTAATATATTCAATGATAATTTATATTATTAATTTAAGTGATGGTATTTTTAGTTTTTAGTTATATTATTAACGGCGATCTCAGTTGCTCAATTATTATAGATTCATCCCCGGTTTGTATTTATTTTCCGTTCAGTCCGCTTGTATGTTTTTTCTAATTTTATTCACAATTATTATTATGAGCGAAATCAATTAGAAATCAAATGTAAATATTTGATTATTAATTTATTATGTTATTGATACTGTTATTGTTAAAAAAGATGATATTTATGAGAGTTACTAACCAAATTAATAAAATTAATTATTATTAGACAATCTAGTTTGAATTATTAAAAATTCAATTTTTAGATAATAAATATGAAGTTTCATTACTAGAAAACAAGGTCGTTTCTCGTTGTGAAATTGTTCGAAAATGCAGAGAAAATGTTCATAGTGATATTTTTTTTAGAAAATTGACTTCATTCGAAAACGGTCCTAGTAAACCTTCTCCGCCAAAGCTTCTGGCAATTTCAACAAAAGTGTCCTAGTAAATACCGGATACATTCTCAACACCAGATTTAGTGAGGCATTTTCATCACCGAATTTTTAGACCCCCAACAGAATATTTCACACGCACTTCTAACCAAACTTATTTGTGATGGCTTATTGGTGACACTATTTAACTACAGTGTTTCTGACGAATTGACGTCAATTTTTGGTTACTTTATCTACACATTCATTATTGATATAACTTTCTTGTGAATGCTTAGTTATTAATTGTTTAGTGCTTAATTATTAATGGAAAAATTCTTAAATTGTCCCCTTTACCTTCTATTTTCTATTTTACTTTAAAATGTCTCTTTCAAACATTTCTTTTTAAACTTACTCCTCCAGACAAGGTGTCGACGCCTGTATAGCAGGCCACTCAAAATCATACACGTGTCATTTTATGGTGTCGGGTGCCTTCTTAGCACGGGTGGGCACCTCCACAGAAAACGTGTACGATTTTGAGTGGCTAGACGTCTGCGCCCTGTCTAAGGAGGTGCTAACGTCTTGTCTGCTAGAGACATTTTAAAAAGAAAATCTTTAAAAGGAAGGAGATATTTTAAGAGAATTTTAAGTCAAAAAAGACATTATTAATTGATTGGTACAAACATCTTTTTCTTGTGAGTCCATGATAAGATAACTAAGTGTGTTGAATTATATGTTCTATATAATGAAGGGACAGCTAAAATGAATAAACAAAACAATTTTAGGACAACTGAAATGTATTAATGAAATAATTTTTATTCTACTTCTATTAATAATTTATAACTGTATATTATATAATTTAAACTCATGATATCGTAAATAAAAGGAAGACATCTGACTACTAGAATATATGCCCAACAGTAAATTCATTAGTTAATGGGTTGTTTTTCTATACAAAATAACGAAAGCATGATAATTTTGTGATAAAATACAACCCATTATATCTGACGATGTCTTCTTCGTAGAATCAACATGCTTTCTTGTCACCGTGTTTCTTGTATCCG
Source organism: Flaveria robusta (assembly GCA_025506415.1). Taxonomy (NCBI): domain Eukaryota; kingdom Viridiplantae; phylum Streptophyta; class Magnoliopsida; order Asterales; family Asteraceae; genus Flaveria; species Flaveria robusta. The sequence goes on along the minus strand of CM046469.1, from coordinate 14,675,896 downwards.
CTAGTATAAATAATGATAAACAAGTATACCAATGGTAATGTAAACTTGTACATATCTAGCCCCGATTACAAGGCCGGTTTCACGTTTTAAATCACAAACTGGCTAAATGCCTACGCTTTGAACGGTTTGGTGTATACGCTTTAAACATATATATATCTTAAACCAGTCAAACCGGTTAACAAGCATCCAGTTGAAAACTTGAATGGTTTATATGGTTTATAAACACCCCTCTATATATGATTTAACAAAATATATAAACTTTTAACCATAATTGATTTTTGACATTTCACGAGGTATTAAATCCTCATAAAATTTAAAATGATGTCCATCTATATATGATTTAACATAATATTTATAAATTTTGATTATAATTGATTTTGACATTTCACGAGGTATTAAATCCTCATAAAATCTAAAAATGATGTCCATCCAACCAGGGCCGGTCTTAAAGATTTTAGTACCATGTACGAGCAAGAAAAAAAGGCCCCTAGACCCTAACGAATTAAATTATATAAAGTAGTTTGTTAAACGAAAACAAATGTTCACCAATAAACATAGCAAAATCATAGTACTACAATGACATACCGTAATATCTAACCGATCACACGTGAAACCATATTTCCATAAACAACTAACAAAGTCGACAGTCGCACAAAGACCCTCCTATCCTACACGTCGTAGACTTCTACTATTTCACTTGTGAATGCCTCGATTTCTATTTTTTTAAGTGAGCCGCTCAATTTGAGTTAATTTATTCTATAAAGCAATTAAACAAAATAACAAATAATAACGGATAATGGCCTATGAGAATTAATATTCTGTATTTTAAGAAACGCACTTTTAATTAAATAATAGGATTAATGAAATGAATCCAAAGATATATATTTGACTAAAAACATAATTAGATTAAGTTTTTTTATTGGATTACAACTTATTACTAATTTTTTTTTTTAAAAAGTTTATATAATATACAACTTTTTAAAAAAAATCTGTGCTCCCTAAGCAAGTGGGCTCTGAACGAAGGTCCACTTTGCCCCTCCTCAGGGCCGGCTATGCATCCAACACATAAAAAAACTTAAATTACCATTATTTATCAACTAAAATATTTTCAAAACAATAAACTAGAAATTTAAGATGTTACAATCATTCTTCGCATTTTGAAGACTTCGTCCTTAAAGTCTTCACACATATATAGAAAATAAATGAAGGTATTAGCATGGAGCAAGTTTCAACTCACTGAGTGGCAATGTGAAATTGCTTTACGCCTCTGAATAAATATACAGGCACCCTAAGTTGTAAGGAATAACAATAGACGATGAAATCACGGGCGAAGCTCCTCTTTTTTTTTCGTCAGTAGTGTAAATTTTCGGCTCGATAGTGTAAATTTTCAGTCCGGTAGTGGAAATTTTTTAATAAATATAGAGTCCGCCCCCTTTAAAATAGTTTACCTTCGCCCCCGTCCCCCCTAAGTTTTGGTTCAGGCTCCGCCACTGGATGAAATCATTGTTACCATTAGATAAACTCAACACTAATATTTACAATCAACTAGATTTATCACCCGTGTTATGTGACAGGGTCCTAACTTTTTCACATACTTGTAGTCGTAATTCACGTTTGAAATTTCTAAATATAAAACGAGAGTGTTAAAATTCTCAAAAGAAAAAAAAGTACGTAGATACAAACAAAACGTAAAACAAATTAAAAGACACAGAAAAAAATTAATGAGACCAACGCTAAAAATCGCCTAAAAAAGTAACAGAAAAAATTAAAGAAAATGAATATATGTTCATAACAATTTCAAATTTATATATAGATAATAATTGTGATTATAGGAACCAAAACTAATACTAAAAGTAGGGTGTAGCTGAAAACAAAATATGATATTAATTAAGGTAGTGTTTGGTACGCAGGAATGAGGGACGGAATGCAATAAACTATTAAGGGTGAATGAATAAATACATGTTTGGTTGGTGAAACTAATGAAATGAATCATTACAGAGTTGATTCCATTCCCTCAAATACATTCCATCCATCCCCCCTTCTTTTTTTTCATTCCATCCCTTCTTTTATCATTAGTCACCAACGCTACCCACTCACCCACCGCCATTGACCAACAACGCCAACCACCGGTCCCCACCGCCACTAACCGCCGTCGGCCACCACCACCGCCCGCCACCACCACCGGCCACCACCATCGCCGGCCAACACTGTCGTCGGAAACCACCACCATCGCCGGCCACCACCGCCGCCGGCCACCACCATCGCCGGAAACCACCGCCGGCCGCCACCACCATAACTACTTTTATATTTTATTCCTTCGTTTTTTCATACCTAACAAACAACACAAAGTAATGATTCATTCATTAAGGTAACCAAACAGGACAATGGAATGTAGTGATTATTTTTATTGTCTCATCCATTCAATTCTCTCATTCATTCCATTCCTTTGTTCATTCTATTACCTCATACCAAACACACCCTAAGTTTTCAAATTCTTAATTAAACATTACTTGGTGGCCACCGTATTGTGGTCACTAATTAACCTTTTAAGTTCTATCCCAGTGGCATCTCTTTCCTAATCTGCAATCCTTCCGAGATGTTGCAACTCACTATAATTGTCCTACTCAATAAAAATTTCCAACTCATATTAGGCTACTTGTTGAGCACTATTTATTGGTCTATAATAATTGTGCTTCTTGTTTTAAAACAACAATTCATACACTCATCTATTTTTACTTTTGAACTATGTAACTCTGGCTAGTAAGAAATTAATTAAACACGAGATATAATTACAAACCGACATAGAAAAATGTCCCCAAATATAAGTACAGGACTAGAAAAGAGAAACACACAAAAACTAACCACAAGAAACAAAACAAAAAAAGGTTAAAAGAAAGCAAGACGAGAACAAACTCCCATGGACCGTTTTGGAAAGCTTGCTACACTATAACCACATATGCAAAGTGACCTAACCGTCATCATGCATTTTCAAACTTCCACATGATCGTGAATAGCATAATCATATATTGATCCTAACTATAACTCACCTTAATAAAGCATCGACTAAAATAATACTATTTTTTCTGTTTTGAGTTGTTCTTCATATATTTAGATCAATCCATACGAAAAGAATTCAATCCATTTATGCAACCGAGTTAAGGGTCAAAGACCTTGGATCTTCCCTCTTCGATCTTTGTATATCCATTATTTCTTTGTTTCTAAAACATTTTGTTTTGATAAACCAACATAGTCTAACCATGAAAACTTGTAGTAAAAAACACGTGTACCATCTTTAGGAATCATACCCAATAATGAATCACTATCTCACCTCAAAGTGACATTACCCTCTAGATCCAATGCAAAAGATATAAATTTTATAGTTCGGTTTTATAATTCTATCACTACCAGAGACGTAGAAGGAGACTGGAGACACAATCATAATGCTCCATCATCTCTTGAGGTTCGTTCACAAATTAATTTAGTTGTAGCACCAACATTAATCGTATGTATTGCCTCTTGTTATGGTACCACGAACTCCTCCGTCAAGTCCTCCACATACTCTGATATAGTAGTCACCTGATTCACTTTTGACTTTTCTTGAGTATCAACATCCTCAATGACATTATATCCAAAGAAAGGGTCATTTATTCTTCTTGTCCAAAGAAAAACGATCATCTTCATTTGAACCAGACTCCATTGAATCCTCTACTGTCAGTTGTTGATGTTTGAAGCCCAAGATACAAACTCTATGATCGAAAACGCATAACCAACATCCCTTACTTGCATCGAGACCGATTCCAATATTGGTCTTTTAAGAAAAGTAAGAATACATGCCCTCCCTAAAGCTGCATGATATGCTTAAATTATACATGTTAATAAAGCTTAACGTCCTTTGTTTCGAATGATTTTTTTGTTACAAATTCATTGGAACGACACTTAATCGTGCTTTATATGAATTTTGTTGGTTTGGATGGTTACTTAGTGATTTTGATGAAAAACTCAATAAATAAATGAAATTGTTGAAATTTGGCTACTGTCATGGCCATGTTGTATTCTGATATGGCCATGTCAGGTATAGTTTAGGATTTTCATGTGTGATGGGTGACACGAACATGTCACTTTATGACATGATCATGTCGGCACTGATCTATCTTTTTAACCTAAATTGAGCCTCATTTCACACATACAACTTTAGGGGTTAAAATCCTAGTTCTCTCTAGCCCCCAAAACCATTTTGAGCATGATTTGGTTTGATAATATCTTTATCTAATCATGTATCTCATTGATTATTCAAGTTTTTTTAGTGTTTTTGTAGTTAGCATGAGCTAAAACTCTCGATTTACTTAAATTAGATGAATCCTAGCTAACTTTGATGATATACATGTGATTTTTGATGATGATTTTTGTTGTAAATTACTCATATCATTGTGTATGTGTGATTATGGTTTACTAGTGTAAAGTTATAGTTCACATATTCATGTATGATATTCTCAAGTTGGTTGGTATGAGTTTCAAAGAATTATGACTTTGACAGGATTTTAGTCTATAAGGACATTTAGTTCGCATTTATATTCAACATAATTGCTGAATCATTGGTTTTACATGCAATGACTTTAGGTACTATGTTAACAACATTTTAACTTTCCAAAAAGTTATATGATTGGGTAGTCTTGACGAGGATCTAGTGTATTTTAGTGTTACACGTGTATAGAGTGATCTCATCATGAATTTATGTATGTTGTTATTGTTTGAATAGGTGGATTCAAAGTCTAAGTGAACATTCCTATTACTTTGATTATCTTTCTTGATTTCTATTTATATTTATCTATTTATGTTTATTTTAGTTTAAAAATATAAAAGTACCAGATTATCTATATTTTCCAGCTAAATAATGACAAAAGTTTAGTATTAGTAGCTATCGTGTCCTTGAATCAATACATGTTCTTGCTTAAACTATACTACATATAAAATAGGTACACTTGTCTATTTGTATGTGGTTTAATTTTAAGATAAAATTATTTCTATAAATTTGTAACCAAATGTTGTGGAAATCATTATATATATATATATATATATATATATACATACATATTATATATATATACCCGCACACATCACCGCACACTAATCTTTATCATCGTCTACGAAAACACAATCACCCCACTCAGAGACTATCTTACCGCAACTTGAATCTCATCTTATGTCAGGATTTGAACCCGGTCTTCTCGAAAGAATCTTTCACGTTTAAACGCAAGTGGCATGTAATAATTGTCAACCACTATCTTGGTCTTTTATATTTGTACTCGGGGACCACTCTTTTGGTCTCTAGCTAACCCAATTCTATATCTAATTGGAATTATTAATTTGATCTAAAAATCAATAAACCAATCCAACAGATGCATGATGTAATTAGGATATTCTTTAAAATCAATTTAATTAATGGCAGAAAATGCATCTTTCTTCCCCTTTCCTCTTCTAGCCTTTCTAGTGGCAGAGAATGCATCTTTATTTCCCTAAACCTTTTAAAATTTAATTAATAATTTTTAAGTATTAATAAATTCAGTAAATTCATAATAACCTTAATTAAGAAAATGTACAAGAGCAGATAAAACAAAAAAATATATAAAAATACAATTAGACAAGACTAAAAAGTAGCGAGTAGTCTATGGATGGAATGCATGCGTGCTTAATGTCCACGAGATCGAATCGATGGCTGTCATGGGTTTCTTGACATTGCAACTCCATAAGAACATCAACGCCAACTTCTTCATCAGCCAGAGGATCTTCAATGTGCTAGGGACATATCGCTAGCTTGTCGCCTTGAAAATCTTACATGAAGTTGGTGATTGAAACAATGAAAGGGAAGATACACTAATTTTTGTGGGATGAATCATCAGAGCTTATGATAACAATGAACTTGAAGATGAAAAACAAAAGATTGACATAATTGAATGTTAGAGAGTCGTACGAAGAGATAATTAATTAAAGTGGTATGAAGTGTGTGTATTTATAGGATTAAAAAGATATTTTAAAAAAATTGTAAAATGGTTATAAAGTTGTTACTAACGGTAAAAAGAGGGCAAATGCAAAATTTGTGGCATAGGCTCAGCTAATTCTACCCGGGGGATATCCCCACAACTACCTTACGGTACCCACTCCCCTTAGCCTAAGGGACTAGCCAAACAACTTCAGCATATTTTACATATTTTTTTTTACGCCATCTTATAGTTTTAGTAATAATTAGTAGGTATTAGATTTTATACATAAGAAAACCTAACTTGGGAATATATTAAACTCATTTATCAAATGATTATTTCGTTTTTTACAAATATTTAATTCCATCGGCATTATAACTAAGGGAATCTCAAAGTTTCTACCAAACACACATCCAAAAACAATCCTATTATGCATTATGGTTGCATAATGCAAGCTCATCGATTCACATAAACAGAGATATTGCACTCTTAGATGCCTTATCCAGATTCTATAAAAAATATATCTAATCTTCATCTAGTTTATAATATTAATATATACTCTTCCAAATGTACATATTAAATTATATGTGTTTATCGAAGTTGACATGGAGCCAATCTAAGGATTGTGGTACTCGTATTTGGAGAAACAAATGAAAGCATGTGAGCTAGCTAGAAAATAGTTTAATCTAAAATAAAAATAACTTTTGATCGTTTGTAGTTACAAAGCGTGTATAACATGGACGAGAACCACATAACTGAACGGATGTTGTGACAAAAAATATTAGACAACCTGCCTAACTCTAGCTCCCAACAATTGACTTTAACGGCAAATCATGAAATTCATAATCATAATCTAATTGATTGTGTTTGAATCGTAAAGAAGTGAGAATTTTGGATTGGGTACGTTAATTTATTTATCATCTAATTAATTTAATTGTACACTATTAATTATAACTTTCTACAACGCCCTTTATAGATGAAGGTTTTTATGTTTATGGTTTTATAGCCTAGTGATATTAAGGATATTTGGAAAGATGATAAAATTTTATATCATTCATTGCATATCAATAAACCAGAGAAAGATGAATTGTTTTGTGAAAATTTTTTGGGCCAATAAAAAATGAAAATTGTGCTTGTGAAAATTATTGAGTAATCAGAGAGAAAAATAAAGATCCACAATTTTGTGAACCATGTGGAGTCTAATTAATACATAAATTTCGCATAACCGATATTTTTTGTTTGTTATTAATTTAAAATGTCTTCCTAGTTATATTGTGGCTCTTTTAGTTAATTTTTAAAAAATTAGATGAATAGTTGTATACTATGATGTTTAATTCAATTGAAATTTCAGTTTAATAAAATTGAAATAAGAAACTGTCATCCCATGTAATCCAATCAGAATGTCGTTACGTAACATGTTTCTTGATAGGAGTAACAAGAAGCTAATAATTAAAAATGTATTCCAGATGTTTTCTAAAGAATATTGATTTATGGTCGATTGTATATATGTAGTAGAAAAGACTTTTTGTTATGTCGATTGTATATATGGTCGATTGTATATTGTATATATGGTCGATTGTATATATGTTTTCTCTAAAGAATATTGCTTAAGAATATATGGTTATATATATGTAGTAGAAAAGACTTTTTGTTATGTGGAATTAAATAGTTTTTCTGAAAGAAACTATGTTCAGCTAAACAAATAGAAACTATATCATGATTACAAAAGTCGGTCCATCATGGATTCTACTATTCTAGGTCATGGTGAAGTTAAGACCTAAACATCAAATTGAATATAAGTAAGTCCCTTGTGTATCTCAAGGTAAGAGGTACTCTCTTATTGCTATCCGAGCTCTTTTATTAAATACACTCATTCAATAAGAGCACTTTCTATGATAAAGCCTCAGCCGATGTAGTTTTCAACAGAGGCATCAATAACATGAAATAAAGACTCCCTATTTCATTTTAGTTATAAACTTTATTGATGACGCAAGTTCGAAGTAAAACCAAATTTACTAAAGTACTATTTTATAAAGAATAATGATATGAGTAGGATAAAATAAAGATCTTTCTAAGTTATATAAGGAAAAAGAAAATAATTATTTTTATGAGATAATGTTATATCAACATAGAGTTTTTATAGTTCATATAACATAAAATAATTTATTTCAAATGACATTTAAATATATATTCTAGAGCATAACGATAAATCTAGTGATATAAAATCTTTAACTTTTTGTCTTGATTAAATATTAAATCATCTTTTTTATGTAGGGAAGTAAATTTGAAGCTAGTATAGCAAAACTAGGTAGTTTGATGTTAATTTTAACCAAATGTCATGTTTTTGAAGAGTTTCGTATATAAGTTTAGACGCTTGATATCATTATATTCACTTTCCTCCTTTCACACACACACACTCATATAATATAGGTTTAAATACATAGTTTATAAATACTTAAAAGTATAAGAATGATTAAGATATCATTATATTCACTTTCCTCCCTTCACACACACACACACACACACACACACTCTCATATAATATAGGTTTAAATACATAGTTTATAAATACTTAAAAGTATAAGAATGATTAAGATGTTAACACGTGTTTTTTTTTATCAAGATTAAGATTAGGTTGATGGCGAAATTGAAAATGTTCCCCCTTCTCAAGTTTGACCTTTTTTATATGTCCGTAACTTTTACATACAACATTATATTTAAAAAAAATATATTCTAAAAACACAATTACCTAATAAGTATTATAAAATTGTAAGAATGATTAATATGTTGACACATGTTTCATGTTTTTTAGCTCATTGTGTAATTTCGTTAGGTCATTATGTAATCTTTTGAATCGACGAGTATCACATAATTACCTAATAAGTATTACACAATAAACTAGAAATTTAAAATACTTACATTTCTTAGCATTGTATTATTCAAAAATCATCATTTAAAAAACACAATGCATAAACAAAATACTCAACATCAGATAATAGATATCGGCTCGGTGTGTTATGATGTAAATTAAAAAATCAAAATATATTTATTGAAAAAATTGAATGAAAGAAAACAATTACGTATATTACAAAAGTTTTTAAGACAACTATATTATCCCAAAGATTAGTAAAATCATGGGTGGTATTTGTGTTCAGAAATCACTTATTAGCTAGATTTTAGGGGGTTTCGTTTTATGAATATAGGTTAGAGTTTTATGATCATCGGAGACAGATTTCGGTGGTGATTTGCATATACCGAAGATAGTTAACGGAGAAATTGTCATAAAGAATTACCATCTTAATTGTTATTTAGCTTTTAACAATCGACAAGGGAAAGGGAAAGAGGGATTAGTGCTCAATCTAAGTGAATGAACGGAATTGAAAGTAAATGATGGTTTTGTTTGGCCACATGTATATGTTTTAGCATTTGTATTATAAACATCATATATTATATTTTATTATAAGTGTATAAATAAAATAAAATAGTTAATTTTTTAAAATTTAAGCATGACTTTTCATATGGGTGTCTTAATCCATATGTAAAATTATCATTCAATCATCCTTTCACTTTTATTATAAAAAATATAGATAAATATTAAAATTATTAAACTCACAATATGCCCCTAAAAAATTATTAGTATTATAGTAAATATTTAAATAAAATAATACTTAATTTAAATAATATTTAGTTATAAAAATATAATTAGTAAATATAAATTTAATTGTCAATTTATAGTATCATAAATAAAATAAAATTTAATAAAGTGAATTAAATAATATCATATTTTTAAAGAATGCAGTAATGTTTATTAAATATATGAAAAAAACATGGGCAAAAATACCAAGGTATATAAAATTTGATTGATAAATTTATCATATTGCCCCTAAAGTGTCTTAAAATCTTAATCAATTTTCTATTTTAGCTCTCTTAAATGTCTTTCACTACTTTTTACATGTTGATTCAAAACGTGTATGATTGGGAAAATTACATTTCTATCCAGAGAGATTTATTATAAATTAGTATAGATATAAGTATTTAAATAAAATAATAATTAATTTAAATAGTATTTAGTTAAAAAATATGATTAGTAATTATAAATTTAAATATCAGTTTATATTATTATAAATAAAATAATACTTTAGTTTTAAAATATGATTAGTAATTATAAATTTAAATGTAAATTTATATTATTATAAAATAAAATAAAAATTTATGAAGTGAATTAAATAATATCATATTTCTAAATAATGTATTAATAATGTGTATTAAATAATACAATAATTAGATAAGTTAATTAAATGGGGGCAAAAGTGGAATTATTACAAAAAAAACTTGTACTTTATGATTAAAATATTGTATAGGTGTCTTACAATTTAAATAAAATTACAATCTTATCCTTCTAATATGTATTATATAGTAGTATAGATAATACATCTTAGAAGGATAAAATGGTAATTTAATTTAAAGTGCAAGACACCTATACAACATTTTAAGTATACAGTACAAGTACTTTATGTAATTATTCCACTTTTACCCTCATTTAATTAATTTTTTCTAATTATTGTATTATTTAATACACATTATTAACATATTATTTAATAATATGATATTATTTAATTCACTTCATTAAATTTTATTTTATTTATAATAATATAAATTGACATTTAAATTTATAGTTACTAATCATATTTTTGTAACTAAATACTATTTAAATTAAGTATTATTTTATTTAAATACTAATATCTATACTACTATATAATACATCTCATATATCTCTTTGGATATAGATGTAATTTTACATATGAATCAAGACACTCATATGAAAAATCATACTTAAATTTTAAAAAATTAACCATTTTATTCATGATGCTTACAATAAAGTATAACATATGATGTTTATAATACAAATGCTAAAGCATATATACGCGGCCAAACAAAACCGCCATTTACTTTCAATGCCGTTCATTCATTGTAATTGAGAACTAATCTCTCTTCCAGTTTCTCTTGCCGGTTGTTAACAGCTCAATAACAATCAAGATGATAATTTATGGTGATAATTTCTCCATTAACTTTCTCCGGACTATGCAAATCACTACCAAAAGCTGCCTCCGATGATCATAAAACTCTAACCTATATACATAAAACGAACCCCCCTAAATCTAGGTAATAAGTGATTTCCGACCATAAATACCACCCATGATTTCACTAACTTTGTTGGGATAATATAGTTGTTTTAAAGACTTTTGTAATATACGTAATTACTTTCTTTTATTTAATTTTTTCAATAATTATATTTTGATTTTTTAATTTACGTCATAACGCACTCAGCCGATACTGACTAAAATCGAATTCCCAAAAAATCACGCAATAGTCGTAACGTCGCAACGCGCGGATATTTCTACTAGTATATATATAGAGGGGCGCTCAAATGAAAACAAAAATTTTGATGAAAACAATAAGAACTAATTTTAACCATAGATTAAAAAGTCAAAGGCTAAAATTCATATGGGCAAAAAAGTAATTTTCTTTTATTTGAATTATTCACATGAATCACTTTAAAGAGTAAAATGGGGATTACATTTTTACCCAACTGCTTTTTAGATCGTGTCGATCTATTATTTTTAAAATTCAAATTCATCTAGCAAAGATCACAAAACTATTCTCATCAAAAAACATATGGCATCAGAAGAGTTTTAGAGAGAAACAATTTAGGGTAAGAAATTCATAATCGAATTAGCACGGTGGTGGTTTCGGGTGGCGATGATTTTCGGCGGCGGTGGTGGTCGGTGATTGGCGGCGATGGGGGTGGTTGGCGGTGGTGGTGGCCGGTGTTTGGCGACGACGATGGCGTGGCCGGTGGTTAGCGGCGGCGGCCGGTGGTCGATGGTGGTGGCGGTGGCCATGCTGGTGGAGGTTGTAGGTGATCAACGATCTTGGTGGCCGGTGGTAATTGTTGTGGTTGGTGAGTGGGTGGTGTTGGTGATAAAAATGGATGGAATGAAAAAAAAGTAGAGGGGTTGGATGGAATGAATTTAAAGGAATGGAATCAATTATGTAATGGTTTATTCTATTACCTTTGCCAACCAAACACATATTTTTTTTATTCACTATCAATAAATATTCATTCTATTCCGACCTTCATTACTGCATACCAAACGCTACCTAAAGATATGAAGTTGGAAAATAATATTACTACTTTGATTTATTGATCTTATCAATATTTTTTATTTATGATGAGCAATGCATATACAATCATTCACAATAAACATATTTGTTGTCTTCTTTTATCATCAGCTCCACATATATTTTATCATTAATCTTCTAGTCATGTTTGTATGCATTATGATTATTTTTGTTACTTTACAATAAAGAATTTTAATATATTTATTTTCTTACCCTATTTATACTCTGATATATAATTTTCCCATGACATAATATTGTTGTTGTGTTTATAATACTCAGTTTGTTTGAGGAACGCTTATATTCCTGCTACACATATTTTGTTGTTTCGGATGAAATTTGATATTTGTATTTAAACATTTTCAAAGCATATAATCTGCTAAAAGTATTTAATATTTTGTATACTTTATAATTCTCATCTACAAATTGTATGTTTTGTCCACTAAAGACTATTTATTGATTTAGAATAATTGATATTAGTCAAACAGTTTGAACCTAAAACCATAAGAAAATTCGTATGATATTATTTTTGTATGGCATTGTTACATATGATATTATTTCTGTATTAATTGTTAAAGTTTTATAAGCATATCTCTAGATGTGTTAATTTGAACATCACAAGATGCTAATGGATATGACGTAAATTATACAAAAATAATTTATTCTATAAACCTATTTACATTTCGAATAAAATATATATTTCATAATATCAAACCAACAATCCATTTACAACATATTTAACCTATTTATTACAAATCGTCAACATGTTTACAAGTTAATTGCACCTGCGAGCATATACATTAACAAACCTATCTTTTAAAACCCCACCCATTCAGTTAATCATATTATATTGATTTGCTTGAAATATGATTTTGTGTTTTTTGAGTTATGTTTAGTGTCTTTAAGCTAAACAAATAAATGGATGATATTTTGGTTTATTAAAAACCAAAATATTACATTTCATTTGCACATAACCATACCAAATTAAGTATAAAAACACTTTATTATTCACGTCAATACAAATATCGATGATTGTGCATCAATGCATATACAGCTAATTATGCATCAATGCATATATTGTTAATTGTGCATTAATGCATCTAGTACACTTTGTTTTTTGGTGAAAACGATTGTGGGGTTCTACCCCACTAACCCTAATTAGAGTTTTAAAATTACATTATTGCCCTTATGATAAATAAATTAATTAATTAAGCAAAAAATAGTTTAAAAATAATTGGATGGAGTTGGTTCTTTTGGTTTTATTGGTTCTCATTTGAATGGATTTCTATATATAGGATATATATATATATAGTATATATAGGATACATATCCTATATATAGGTTATATATAGGAAAGGGGATGGATCAAATGAGAACTCTATTTTTGCGAGAACTCTATTTTTTGTGATAACTCTAGTAACCAATGTCGCAACTATTTTTCAATGGCAAAATGATAATTAACAAAATATAATAAAAAAATTATAAAATGAAAAATAACATAAAAATAAAAAAGTTAAAAACACAAAAATATTTTCCTAGCTTCCCTCTTTCATATAAAAAACTAAAATAAAATTTTTTAAAAAATAAAAAAAATTCTTGTTTTTTTACAAAATTCGTTTTACACATGTGTAATACCGGATTTACAAATGCGTAAATTCAGTATTACATATGTGTATAACTAGATTTACACATATGTAAATAACGAGTGGGTGATTTTTTTAAAAAAAGATATATCAATATGGTAGGCGTTAGAAGATAAAAAAATACTGAAATTAATGATGATTTTTTTTAAAATGATGTCGTGAAAAAAAATTATGAACGTTTTAAAAAAAAAAAAATGGCAACGTTGTGAAACACTTGGGATTCCCGATTCTCCTAGTTGCTTAAACAAATTAGGAAATTCCTTCTTTATTTTTTCTTTACATGGCTGCGGTAGACTGAAATTTACATGGTTGCGGTAGACTGAAACGAGGGTCATAAGAATGTATTAAGAGATCTTTCCTCGCAAAACAATAAAATGCTAACTAGTTAGTACTTAATGCTCCAATAAAAACGTCAAAGGTGATCAATAAACGATATAAAAGCCATCATTTTTTAACAAGTAAAACAAAAATTAAACAACGAGTACAAAAAGTAACAGTACAACAATTAATACAAATATAATTACATTAAGATTATAATGTTAAATTCACGTCTAGGTATCAAAAGATTAAGCTTTTATCAAAACAGACAAGTGTTGAACATTTGGTGCTTAGAAGTTGTAACCCGAGAGAAAATTTTAAATGGAATTCCTTGGATTTTAAATGGAACATCAAGCTATTCAAATGGAAGGTCAAGCAAACATGATTGAAGAAATTTTAAGAGGAGAAGGGGCCGTTAATGGTTTAGAGCATTCACAACTTATTTTCTATTTTTTTCTATATAATTACATTATAAAATACTATTTTTTCTTTCTACTTTTCAATTTTATTATTACTTTTTCTCTCTTCTCCACTCACAACCACTTAAAATATATTAAAAACATTATAGGGTTTTGAACAGTGTTTCCCAAAAATATAGTGTAAGATATTTGAAAGAGCCTGATGCACTCAAAACAGCCAAGGTGTCTCCTGCATGCATGCATTTTGTGCATGGTAAAAGTTACTGCGGAAGTTTTACACACTAAAAAGAAATTACTCTAAGTGTAAAATCTTCCGAAGCCAAAGACCAAGTCTTCCGAAGCCAAAGATGAAGTCTTCCGAAGCTTAGAAGACAAAGTCTTCCGAAGCCTCAAAGATAGAAGACTGATTTCTTTCGAAGACAGAGAAGACATGCTTTCTCTGATCAACAATTTTTCAGAAAAGCTGACCAACTTTCCGCTACCACTCTGCAGACCCACCAACTTATACAAGTTGGTAAAAATATCCATGCTTTAGGAAGCTGTAGATTATGGTCTTGAGTGTGTAACTAATGACTTTATGTACTTTTATCCTTTTTGTATTACATTAGAATGTGAGCTATGTCATGTCATAGTCACTAGTCAAAAGACAATTTGCCTTTTGACTTTACATTGATCTTGTTGTCTAGATTAGTATTTTCAGCTGGCCTTCAAAGTATGGTCGGCTGTAGGATGTAGTATAAAGTGTCTCAGGTCCTTGTATTTTATTCTATGCTTTGTAACACTTGTAAAAGAACTTGAGAGCAATATACTTGATTCTTGAAAACCAATCTTTTCTGTTGTTCTTAAGTTTCTGTCTCTCTTTGTTTACTTGTGTTTCTTAGTATCACTATAAAGGTCTAGTTCCCTATTTGATTTGTTAAGTGTTCTAAGTCTCTCCTCATTGTGAAACTGATTTGCATTGAACACCTTCACCGGTCCTACATATAGATTGAACAGTAAATTTCTTATATCCTTCACTCACAACCATTTATAACCATACCATATAATATAAGAAATACACTTACATAATTATAGGAAACGAGTTGTGATGCTCTTATAATGAATTCTCTATCCTTAAATTTAAAGTTGGTTACATCATTGGTCCCTGTGATTTGTTTATATTATAATATTTGTCATAACTTTTGAGAAATTATAGGTTAGATCCCAACTATAACATTATTGGTCCTAAAGTGGATAATCGTTAGTTTTTTTCACTTAAATCAGTATAAAATGACCAAAATATCCTTTATATTTAAAAAAATACTTTATAATTATTAAATACATGTAGATGTGGGTCACACCACCAATTCTCCTTCTTTCAATATCATACCAAATCACTACTGTCGGCTGCCATTACACCCTTACAAGATCATCATTATCTCTGCCACCCTCCACCGCCACCACACCTGAAACCACCATATTCACCTAACTACCAACACACAACCACCTTCACCTTTATAAAAACCTACCATAAAACACCGCCCCCATCGGGCACCACCATACATCACCATCAGCTAACCACCATCATCACCATCACCAACTAGATCGAACACTAAACATCGTAATCAAATCCAGCTTGAACCACCATCGACTTTGCCACCCACTCCCAACCTCTTGTTTCCTTGCCATCACCTATAAAACACCTTCTAGATCCAACCTTAGTCGATCTGCAGATCCCGTGCAACGATTGAGGTGGGTGGAGACTACAGATCTATTGGTGATGGCTGGTGTTCCTATATTGCGGATGTTTCAAGCAAGTGGTGGTGGACTTATTAGCTGAATTTTGGAAGATGAACAATGGTATGGTGATGACAGGCGACTGGGCGACATGGTGTTAGATTATAGAGTTAATTACATGGTGTTTAGGTTGGTGGTATTGACGCTCGTAGTATAGTGGTATGGCAGTTTAGGATGGTGACTGTGTTATGAAAAGGGAGGGGGAGGGATGGCGGTGGGGTAGAGTGGGACCCATATTAAATACATATATATATATGTATGTATATATAGATGAGAGATACTAAGAAAACCATATGAGAAAACTAGAGAAAATCAACGAAATCGGTCATATAATTTATAAATTTTTTATCACTACCATCTATATATGTGTAAGTATAGATAAATAAAGGTATGGATCAAATGAAAATCGTAGCATTGTTTTACATGCACGTCAGAAATAGGTTACGTATACGTAACCATTTTTCATTCGACATAGTGTTACGTCTATGTAAGACTCTTCATTCTCATATGTATACTCAACATATATGTACCAAAAACTTAAACAACATTTTAACAATTAAAATAACAAAAAAGTTATGAATTATGTTATTGGTTTCCGTAGTTTTCTTTGATTTTCACATAAGTATTGGTTTTCTCAAAAACCCTCCCATATATATATATATATATATATATATATATATATATATATATATATATATATATATATATATTATGTTCAAATGAAAACTAAAAGAAATTGTATAAACCAATAAACCAAATCTCCACCTTTGATTTATTAAGATCAATGACTCATGTTTTTTTTGAATAAAATAATAAAAAGTTGTACTTTTCTAGAAACATGTATGAAAAAGTCAAATAAATCTGAGCCATTGATCTTAATCATCAAAGGTGAAAATTTGATTTATTGGTTTACACAATTTCTCTTGGTTTACATTTTAACCATCCCCTATATATATATATATATATATATATATATATATATATATATATATATATATATATTAGTGTAAAAGTTATTATTATGTAAATATAAAAGGTATTTTGATTATTTCACAAGAACTTAACTAGAAAAACTAACGATCATCCACTCTAAGGACCAATGATGTTACTGTGTGTGAAACAGTTAAGATTAAACCCGTAATTTCTCAAAAGTTAGAACAATATACAATATGGGCAAACCACAAGGACAATCATGTAATTAACCCTTAAATTTAAGAGGCGCAAGTAAGGTCATAAGAAATCCTGGGTGCAATTTTTAAAAAAAGAAGAATAATATTATATATAATATTGGCAACTAATAATGTAAGTGTTAGTAGAACGAATATCAGCTGTTAGATTAGGCTGAGATTAAATCTCAGCCATTTAAAGTCAATAGTTACGTAAACTTTAGGACGGTTACTTGTAGTTTCTTGCTGCCTCCCCACGTCGTCCCCTAGTGTTATTTCTCACTATTGTCGCCACTTTCGCCTCCCTAGCTACTAACTGCCCGATTCTTATTTTTTTCTTTAATCTTCAAAAACCTCAAATAGATGGACTGGTTATTGCCACCACGAAAGCGCATTTCGCCGCCGCTCAATCGGTCATTACCACCGCCAATCGACCGTCATAGCCGTTCCATCTCCGCTGAAGATACCCAAACGAGAATATTAACTTAGATATTTTCATTAGAGGAAAGGTAGGTAGGGGGGATAAAATATCCTTTTGGCTGGATAATTGGGTGGGAGTTGGTGCCTTGAATGACTTGTTTCCCCTTCTTTTTAACTTAGAATTAAAGAAATATTATGTAGTGGGGCAAAGGTTAGTAATAATAAATGACAGAAAACAATGGAATTGGGACCGAAGGTCCATGCTACGTGATGGATAAATAAATGAGTTGATAAATATGGTAGTCTCCTTGCTTGATTGCCGGTCTGTTCATGGTGAAGATTTTTGAGCTGGGTGGGCGATGTGTCAGAGTCCTCATTTCATGCTCATTTACCGCTCTCATCTAGTCCAGAATTTTCAATTGGTGCGGTGGGTCTTGGTCCAGCTCACTATCCGTCCGTGAGGTTCTCCTTGATCTTCATGCTACTTCGACTAGGGTAAAATTAAAGAAGGTATTGCATTGCATCACTATATATGGCGACTTGATGATCCATTTGGTTGGCTAGGAATGGCTTCACAGTTGATGGTTGTTAGGTGAATCCATCACGAGTTGTAGAGGACGTACGTAAAGGTGATCTCAAACTTACTGATGGATAAAAAATAGAGCTTGTTTAATGAATGTCAGTTGGTAGTTATGGTGTAATATTGATTTCTACAATATGATGATGTAACTCTCTCGTTCTAGCATTTTGCTAGCGGGTTTTAATTTTTTTATCGCTTGTTGTTCAAAAAAATATAAAAAAGAGGTCGTACCTCGTTGTGGCTGCAAACCAGGGATGGTTGCCTCGCCAAACAATGAATATAAACATCATTATCACTTCATCACAACCACCACATCAATATCTTGCTAACATGAAATTTTTTTCCAGAACCATGCTGCAATGCCAAGAAACTATCTCGGTCAAGATAAGGGTGACTAGGTATAGGAGATAGTGGCATATAAAGAGCCATGTTGAAGCGGTTGTGATAAAGGAATTAGAAAGTTTGGTGGAAAAATAGCAATCAGCTAAAGTATATTGTTTCTCACCCTTTAAAAATCATAAGCCAAACGGTGGATAAACGCACATACCCATTTCAAAGAACATCAGAAAAAGTACGCCATCGTGGTTGCGGGTTACATGACTGTCACGCCAGGACAATGACCCGTTTGTGTACATTTCAAATAAATTCTATTTGTTTTATACGTAAATGTTTTTCAAAAATATTATAACATAAAAACTTCTTAGTTATGTTTGATTAGTTAACTATTGCAATACATAGGTATATGTTAAAGCAGCTGTTTGATCTTCTTCTCCGTGTAGTTAAATTTTAGGGGCTGATGATGAAATATAACCAAGCATATTGAGTATGGTTAACTATTTGTTTCACTGCCAATTTTTTTAGTCCAATCTACCCATTTTTAATACAAGTAAAACGGAAGCGCTTTTCCTATTACCGGAAAAGAATTCGGTTAAAATTATGATTCTATCCTCTATTATGTTTACTACCTTTATAACTACTTGTATGTGTATATAATATACATGGGTATGTAACTATGTGTACATGTATATATATGCAATTAGAACAACGAATAAATGATCATGTAAAATGAGAACTGAATGAGAATGTGCAACGACAAGTTGCTAATATGAAACGAAGAATTGAACTTGTTAATTAATAATCCCAACAATCTTTGTTTTGGATTATGCAAATTAGGATTGTATTTGGATTATGCAATTGTATTTGGATTGTGTTTTGATTATGTAAGGGTATTTGGATTGAATTGCAAATAGGTATTTTCATGATTTTTTTCACATAAAAAAAATTTTTTTTTTGTTATTAACAATAAGAAATTTATTAAATTAATTTTCTGGTCACAAATTTGAAACAATTTTTTTAATTTGTAACTTTTTATAGCTATTATGTCAGAAATGTTAAAAAATTAAAAGAAAATACTTTATCAGAAACTTGTTGGAAAAATAATAAAAAACAAAAGGAAAATAACCAGTCTGAAAATAAAACCCTAGTTCTTTTATGAATGAAAATGGACAAAAATGTTGTCACAGAGTTGTAGAAATAGTTTCGTACAAGTTTTTTTTCCTGCCAAAACTTTTCTGACGGGATTTTGTCTGAAATGAATTAGACAAGGATGTTTGTTCGAAACCATGTTTTTGTGAAGGGCTTTTTTTATATATTAATATTATAATTAATTATTAAATATATTTTTCTCTTATAATTAATTATAATAACTTGATATTATAATTAATTGTTATATAATATTTTTTTTTATTTTTCACAACAAAGAAATGCTTTTTAAATTCTTCATTTTATATTATTACGATGCGATTATTAATACATACGTTTCAATACAAATTTTTGTTCAAAAGCAATGAATTGGAATGTAAGGACAAACTCACCTGTCAAATATAATATATTTCAATTTTTTCATAACAATACAATGTTTTTTTTAATCTTTGACGATAATGTTATGACATGTCTATTTTCATCTATGTTTCAATATAAATTTTATTTAAAACTGATTGAGATAGCACGTGATCAAAATATACTAGTTAATTTACATTATCTAACTTGTTGAAAAAAAAATGTTTGTAATATGTATTCTTTATATGTAAATATATTAGCATTGATTAATTTTACTAAAAAAATATATAAGTATAGTTAGTACTTCTTGTTATATATTTTAACAATATCTAACAAGTATATACTAAAAATAAACTAGAACAATGAAATCATTATCAATGTATATAAATCAGCTTTCAAATGGTTTACATTTGTACACCACTCACGTACTAGTATTCACGTACATATACCTACACGGCTACCTACACCTGTTAAGATTTACATCCTTTGATTTTTTGATATAAAAAAACAACTTTATCATAAAAGTGATTATGCTAATTTTTATGTACGTTTTTAGTCTATATACTTTTCGACGCATATTTTATTTGAAAATAAAAGAGGTAAAATATGTTATGTTTTCTTTTGATGATATAAATTCGAGTCTACATTTCGACGTAAATTTAGTTTGGAAATGATTCAGGACAATTGTAGCATATATATTTTATCATATCGCGTACAACAACACCACAACGCACGCGAGTATATTTACTAGTTTTTATTATATGTGCGTGTATGTTTGTACATTATTCTTTATGTATAACATGAAAAGGACATGTAAGTAAAAGTGATGACAGGAAATTTTAAAATATATCACGTGGTGGGGTAGAGTAGCAAATAAACAAATCATGCAGGGAAAATCAAACAAAAACGAGATCTGTGTCACATAATTTTTCTTTGCATATATATATATGTACCTTGATTGAAACCTTGATCCATAAACACTAATCAAACCTTGATCCATAAACACTAATCTCTATGAAGAAATCCCAACCTCCGCCTTTGCCACAATATCTCAAAGAAGATGAACTAAGCGATGAATGCATGGCCTTACTTTCCACTCTTCCCACTGAACCAGGATGGGTTTCCACTACGTTATGCAACTATCAAGGCTTTTGGCATACCACTAGACAATTACAAGGAGTTCTTTCATGTCAAAAACACTTTCAGGCCCATGACACTGATATTCTTCTTGTCACCACTCCAAAATCAGGCACTACATGGTTGAAGGCCATCTTATTCGGCTTAGTAAACCGCACCCGTTTCCCACATACCCAAGAAGATCACCCATTACTATCAAACAACCCGCATATGCTCGTACCTTTCTTGGAGCTTAAGCTCTACCTCGACGATGAGAATCCGGATCTATCATCCTTTGCGCCACCAAGACTCTTTTCCACTCATTTACCGTATGTATCTTTACCAAAATCGGTTAGGGAGTCACAATGTAAGCTTGTTTATCTTTGTAGAAATCCTAAAGATACTTTCATATCTCTTTGGGCTTTCACAAACAAGTTGAGGCTTCAGAATATGGGGACAAATTCAATTGAAGACGTATTTGACAAGTTTTGTAAAGGAGTAAGCTTGTATGGACCCTTTTGGGATCACATGTTAGGTTATTGGGAAGAAAGCTTGAAGAATCCGGATAAAATTTATTTTTTGACGTATGAGGAGATGAAAGAGCAACCAGAGCTTCATTTGAGGAAACTAGCTGACTTTGTAGGGTGTCCATTTTCGTTGGATGAAGAGAAAGAAGGTATGGTGGAGGCTATTTTGCAGATTTGTAGCTTTGATAATCTGAGTAATTTGAAGGTGAACAAAGAAGGGAAGCTTCCATCTGGTGAGAATAACAGTGCATTCTTTCGAAAAGGTGAGGTGGGCGAATGGAAAAATTATTTGACCGCTGAAATGGTAGAGCGTCTTGAGAAGATTTGTGAAGAAAAGTTTGGTGGTTCAGGTCTAAAGTTTTAGTTTCCCTTTTGCATGCAACATTTTTGGTGTCATAAACTACTCAGACGCTTATTGCTTGAGTCGATCTTGAGAATATTTGTGAAGAAAGGTTTGATGGTTTGGGTTGAAAGTTTAGTTTCCTTTTATTATGTTTTTGTTGTTCTTAAATAAATGTTTGTTAAAACACTCCCCTTTGTGATTTTGGACGTTAAGTTGGTGTCGAATTGTGTTAAATGTTTAGTTTTTGTTTAGTGTGTTTTTGTTGTTCTTAAATAAATGTTTGTTTAAATACTCCCCTTTGAGATCTTGGACGTTATATATATTAGTGTCGTACTCGCTAAATAATAATATGCTTGGAGTATAATGTAAAGTGGAACTACCGTTTGTATTAATCCAAAATAAGATCATGTCTAATGTTTTCTTTGTTTTAGCTATAGAACAAAAATACAAGGATAAATGAACCAGACGACAACTTTTGCTTGAAATTACATATGAAGTTTTTTTCATCGGTAAGAGCAACGAATAGGAAAAGACCTAATAATAGAAATGAACTCTTAATTACCAATAACTAATCCCTCCATGAACTAGATGACATGTCCAAAACCAAATTACCAACATACTAAGGGGAGGGGGCGCCACATCGGTGCATTTATGGCATGAGTATCTCCTTCATCCTAATTATATATTTACTAGCTTTAGTAAACTCGTGTATTACACGGATTTAATAAAAAAATATTAAATAGAATAAAAATTTATTAATTATAAATCAATATTTTAAAATAAGATATGATTGAAATGTTTTTTTATAATAAATAAAATAAAATTTTTATTTCAAAACAACTGTTTTAAAAAATATCATACTTAAAACATTTTTCTTATAACTCTCAATAACTATTTTTTGTTCATAAAAATTTTACTTTTTAAAATACCAAATATAAAATATTTTATATTTTTTAAAAAGTTTGATGTTCTAAAAGTTTTCTTATTTTATGAATAATTATTTTCTTAGAAATAACATTAGTAAAAATATCTTTTACTGAATTTGTTAAAAACTATTTTAATCTTAAAATAATAAATAATATTATTAGTAATTAATGTGATTATTAAATAGGAGAGAGAAACGGAAAAAAATTATTGATGAGAAATATGATGTTGACATGTGTTTTTTCTAGATATTTTTTTATTAAAGTAGGGAGATTTAAAAGTAACTAGTATGTGGAGATGCTCACACGTTGCTGCGGATGCATTTGTTTTGTCTTATATTATTTGTTTCATCTATATGCTCATTTTTAATGTTTCATCTGTGAATATTTCATGAATATGTGAATGATATTCAGAAGTAATGACTGTAGAAAGATACTTACGCTGAATTATCTGTACATAAACTATTGAATCCGTATTTTAAGTTGTGTACATAATCATGAACGTAAACCAGCCTATAACACTTAGAGATCAAAAAAAAAAAAAAAAAAAAAAAAAAAAATTGTTTATGTGAATATCTATCTTAATATTTATAGAATAATTTCATATTTAGTAAAATACTTTTTTTTATATTTCTTTAACAAACTACTTCTTAGGTAATTCATATTAAAAAACTATTATAAGCAATAATTCAACATGTATCATCTCACAATCATTTGCTCATCTCTATTCCTAAAAATAGATTAGAGGTGACAAATTAGGTTTATTGGTCAAGTTGAGTAATGTTACAAAAAGATTAGAATTTATCAAAGATATTTTTTAAAAGAGCTAATTACATAAAAGGTTTCTGTTGCTAAGTTTGTTTTCACTTTCAGTTCTCAGGTTTAAAAAACTACAAGGTTGGTCTAAGGTTCTGACAAAACGTAACATAATGGGTCCCAAACTTTGATGAGCTATTAACTTTTCTATTAGCTGCGTGTAAAATAACTAATTTACCCTTAAGTATTAAATTTAATTAAAAATAATATAAATAAATATATCACTAAGAGTGGGACCCACCCCACCACTTTCTTCTCCCTTTTTCTTTTCTAACCCACCACAAGCACCACAGTTGATCATCTTTTTCGGTAGGCCGCCGCCACCCCTGCATAGTGACAACACCACGACAAACCTCAATCGACACCCATCCATTGCTAAACTTAGTCCCGACCTACACTTCATCTTTAACCCAACCCTAACCCACCCTTCACCTTTAGGCCATTATCATCTCCACTCCGTCTTCTCCGACCAACAACATTGCATCTTCACGACAATTGTCTCTTGTTACCCCTAACCTGTGTTTATCACGAAAACCCATCCTCAACTCACCACCTTCCAAAAACCACTGCCATCAAGCACCACCACCACCACTAAATCATTACGTGTCGGGACCGCCATCAAGCACCACCACCACCAACTCACCACCACAACCTCCCACCATAACCCAACTCCCTCTCTCTCGTTTGTTTGTCTTCTTGTCTTCTTTGATGTTTCTGTTGGTGACGATGGATTGTGACGGTTGACGAAGGAGATGGTGGTTGCGGTGGATGTGGTATTATCAAATGCGAGTAATATATAGTGGAAATGGTGGTGGTAAAGTAGCAAACTGGTAATTGGCAGCGGTAGTAATTACGGTGGTGGTGGGTCTGCGATTTTGGAAATGATGGGCTTATATGGGGTGTGGTGGGCCCATTTATACATAATATTGTTTTATAATACAAATAAATTTAACTAGGTTTTTTACGCGCCCCGCTTTGCGGCGGCGACATGATAAAATATACTACAATCAATCCGACTTGTTTTCAAACTAAATTTACGCCGAAACGTAGAGTAGTTGCAGCTGGGATTCGCTGGGTTTAGTTCGGTTTGTTATGTTTCCCACAGTGATAGCCAGCGCCGTTGTCATTGTCGGCAGCAGAAAAAGAGGAGGTGGTTTCTCTGTTCACGGCTAAATTGTGAATTTAATTCGAATGAACCTCAAATATTCAATTCTGATAAAGAAATTAGTCTTAAACTTTATGAATCAAAAACAAAATTAATCTCTATTAGTAACATGTGGGCGTGTTTGTCTACAATCTTTTTGGTGGTGAAGTGATTATCGAGAGGAAATTATTACCTTTAATCTTCCTTTACTATCTTTCTGAACGCATGTGCTCGCAAAACTCTTGTAGCAAGACCGGGGCCTACGGGCAGTCTCTCTTAAAACAAAGCCAAATTAAAAATAAATTCATATAAAGCACAAATGATACTAAATAAGAGGTTGGAATTTAGAAATCTATGAAGCTGCAAAATATATTGACTAAGAGGAAAACAGTCAATCGATGATAATTAATAAGCTAAAAATAAATAGGTCAAACATGCCACCTGGTTCATTCTGATGTTTTACAACCCCTAAACTAATGTATCATAATTTCTTAACTTAGTATACTAACAACTGTTTAATCTATTTGAAAGTTGTAACCGTAATCTACTAACAACAATGAGTAAAAGTTCCATAATTCCCCATTCATTTAACAAATTACACTGCAAATATAAAATCAAATGTATGATAACTGGAACCAAATATAAAATCAAATGCAGAGTAGCAATGTAAGTAGAAATAGTTATACTGGAACTAATCCCCTTATGAAATATTACATTAATTGAGTAGACAAAACACATCGACCCAAATAGCACAGCAAATTGTATGATAACAGATCATAAAAACAGGCATGCTGCATACACCCTAAAATGAAGATTTCTTAATCATCATTTTCACTTTTTTACTATGAACATTTTCAACTATTAGTTATAAAGGATCAAAAGCAGAAGCATCATCTAATATTGGTGGGATCAGGTGGATTCACACCAATATAGTTTACCAAATTCAAGGCAACATGGAAAAAGTTGTTACGAAACATCAACAAAAACGTGAACAATACATCATAACATGTGAATAGCCACTAATTCTATTCAAACAAAACCATCACAAAACTTATGGCAAGCAAAATCACAAAAAATTGCCACTAATTCTATTCAGACAAAACCATCACAAAACATATGGCAGGCAAAATCACGAAAAATCGCCACTAATTGTAATTCTTTGGTATAGTTGAAATTAGAATTAAGTAGATGCATATTCCTCTAATTGTTGGAGGCTTTTGATTCTTGGTAGTCACTTCTAACAAAGAAAGACCAATGAAAACTTGAAGAGTGGGTTTATTTGATCTATTTTAGCCAAAAACTACTTAAGTTATCAAAGACCACCATTTAAATATAGTTATCGTAATAGCATGATTCATCACTTGAACTTGTTGTTTTATATTAAAATTCTATAAAACAATCAATGTAAAACTTCTACTTACCCAAAATAGTTAGTTGTAAAGGGTAGTAAGAAAAGAGTTCTACCTATGCAAGCAGAACATATAGAAAGTACAATCCCACTTAAAGCACAAACCCTGCTCATGCCACCCACACTAATACAAAATTAAATCTGTACAGAAGAAAAACATCAAAGCCATATATAAGAAAAGAATCATTTGGGTGGATATCATGATAAATGATTGATGGAGAAGCCTTGCCTACACTATATAAGAAGTTGGAACAAATCATTATGTCCTTATAAACAGAACACCAAAAACTATGAACAACCAAAGATAGATGGGAACACACCGGAACCGCAACAAAACCGTAATAGTGTACAATCACGATCTTATATAAAGCTGAGATACAATTAATTACAGTAATATTAGCACAGCCATGACATCACCATCAACAATAAATCAAATTGCTAGGAATAGGATTAAGCTGCAAATGTTTCCTTAATATAGAACCATTTATAGTTATATGAATCAACCAACTCATCATCAAAGAAGTACCATATATGTGAGACTTTAGGGTGTAACCTATGTTTAGAAACGAACAAAATCCAAAAGCCAACTTAAATTTCTAGAGTTAGGAATGACTTACAATTGACAGTGGAATTCGTTGGTTACCATAGATGAGAACACGAATACGGTTTTCCTTCTTGAATCTTCAACCTAAACTTTGTTCATTCTTTCACTCTTAGACTCCATTCTTCATTTGACATCCAGACCCATAACGATCTTCTGCATCAAATTTGAACATTCAGATTAGGGATTTTAATTGAGTAGTACCTTTTTAAGTTGTTCACTTTTTTAAGTTAACATGGAAAAATCGCTTGGAAAAAAAATCGATCTGACCCTCCGTTACCTTCTCTAATCGCCGTTGAGGGACATCACCGGTACCCTAGAAACCGACTTCGGGTTGACCAAAAACCTTCAAGCACCGTCGTCTTCATCATTCTCCGTCACTCACTGGATTTCTGTCTCTTTCTCTCTATACTATGCTGCAACTCAGCAACACACGTGTCTCATCCGACAATAGGTTGTACTCTTAAGCTTAAGTAGTTGGACACTGTGCTTTAGTAGTTGGACACTACTATTCATTTCGTTCATTTATAAACATATAGGAAAATTTTTGTTTTATTTCTTTTATTTAAGTGTGTCTTGGTCATTTAAGAAAAACTTAACTAAAAAACAAACGATTCATTCAAGTTGGGGACCAATAATGTCACGTTTTATCAAACCTATTTGAACCGATCTTGTAATTTTTTCAAACTTGAAGACAAAAAGTGAAAACAAAAATAACCACAGGGACCTTTCATGTAATTAACTCTTTTTAAAATATATAGGTCATAAAAAATGTTTTTATTTACTTTGAATGCTTTGTCTAAAGTTTTTACATTTAAAATATGATATTGTTATAAATTCTATAAATAATAATTTATATAAACTCAAATAATAATTTATATAAATAGTAGTTATATAATAATTTATAAATTCATTATTATCAATGTTAATGATATTATAATACATATTAAACTAAGTTACTAAGATGTTGGTAATTACAGTACCAACACCTTATTGGTCAATGTGTCACACTTTGATTAGTCCACATGTCACACTTTTTCTTTTTTTTATATAACTTTTCTACTTACGTGAATTGGATTATGCGATACTTGCTTGAAGAATGAAAAAAAATAAGAATTAAAAACTCTAAAAGTCTAAATAGCAGCCGGTTTACTTTATTGTAAAACCTCTCAAAGCCACCATCATCGTACACTCTCGACCATCATCGATCGAGATATGCAGCCTCGATACCACCTCAATTCGACTGGTAGAAACTCTAGATCAACAGAGTCCACACCAGACTCAAATGCTAGAACATATTGGTGTTGAACACGTAGAAACTAACCTCAGTACTCTCGGATCTGGTCAAATCCCAAGCATGCAACACTGATCGAAGTTTAACAGCGCACCCTTCCATCTGTCATAGCCGATCTATTTGCCGCCGCCACCGAACACCTTCATCCTTGACCATGGAACCCATCTTATCCTTCCCTTCTGTTTGCCGAGAAACCTTTTAAATGCAATGTGATTTTGCGTGAATGAAGACGAAGAGGAAGGTGGAAAGAACTAGAGTTAATTGTTGAAAATGAAAATGAACTCCAATCTTGGTATTGATATTTGAAAATTAAATTGAAATGTGATAAAATGTTATGCAGAGTTTACACTTTCAAAAACACTTTTCACATTTCTTACTGTATAAGAGCATTCACAGTAGGTTTGTTATATTTATTCACAGTAGGTTTCTTATATTTATGTGAGTGTGTTTCTTATATTTTAAAGAATGGTTGCAAATGGTTATGAGTAGATGAGAGAGAAAAGTTACTATTCATTTTATATATTTGAGAAATCACTGTTCAACCCTTATAAATTTTTTAATATTTTTGAAAGTGGTTGTGAGTAGAAGAGAGAGAAAAGGTAATGATAAAAATATAAAAAAATATTATTTAATTGAGAAGGAGAGAAAAATAATAGTGTTTTTTAGTGTAATTATAAGGATAAGGATATAGAAGCTGATCTGAATGCTCTAAGCTGGGCAATTTTGTCATTTGAAGCATTAATATAGATGTAATCATGTGGTGTAGGGTGAGCTATTACTAGCTTAACATAGCAGCACAGGTTAACTTTCCATCACAGGTGGAACTAAAAATAAAAAAAAAAACACCTTGTTACACAAGATATGTAACTATGAGAAAATTTGTATTAAAATCTTGAGTATAAATGCTTAGTATTGAGTCAATTGATTTTTTCAGATGTGAGTTATTTTTAAGAGGGTTGGGGGTGCGGTCGGTACCGGTTGGAAAACAAATAAATAGATTCGATTAATATAACACATATCCTTTTAAGTAGGGTCGTACATTTACCGATAATAAAAACTTATGATATATTGATTTATACTTTATTAAAATACATAACGCAATTTAAAAACAAACTATTATGTATTATTACATCTAAATAAGTAAGGGCGGTGAGGATCCTGACACGTCTCACGTCCCGAGTGTTTTACAAAAAGTAATTGTTTTTTTCTTTTTTGAAAATAACTTAGATGTGTCTCTAGAGAAGTTGGTTAACGTTTTGTGTATGCACTGTTGGTGACGTAGGTTCGAGTCCTACAACTGCTATAACTTTTATTTACATTTCAATATCTATAAACGATTCCAAATAATTTTATATATTAGTTTATGTACTCAACCACATTAATTTCACTATCACCACGTGGCTAAGGAAATTCACAAAAATACGCTTAACCACGTTAAAGTCATCATATGCCCCGCGCAACGCGCGGGTATTAATTTCTCGTTTTAAATCTATAATATTAATAAAATTGATTAACCTCTTCAATAATAAAATTTTATGTTAAAAGATTTAATAACTTTAAGATTTGTGATTAAGAGTAAAAACTATACAAATCATTTTTACATCAAAATAATTTATTGTGTCATATCCAAAACATAAAAAAAATAGATTAGTTTATAGACAATCAATTATTAGTTATTTCTTTTATATGCATAACTTGTAAAAAGTAAACATAAAACTCAAAAATATGAGTTTAACAAGACCGTTAACCTTGTGCATTTTTCAAAGGCACGTGCGTTTTTTTTTTCTTTTTAAGTAATTAATAATATATATATATATATATGTATATATGCATTAAGCAAGTAGAAACCTTGCGAAATGCGAGTTATCAACTAGTATGTATATAAGTGTATCATTCTACAAACTAATTAAATTTTCAACGTGTCTTTATGTGCTTGGTTTTTGCCTATGATTTTACAATATGGAATAGACGGTAGAATATGCTTATAATGGCTTATTAAAACAATCAATCTATTTTAATAAAAAAATAACTTAGGTGTCACATGATATCATTCAACGTATCCTCTAAATGCTTTCCCCGTCCTATTCAATTAATTATGTCAATTATTTTTGTTAGTTATATAAATACAAAAAATTGAAATTTGATTCTCGCCCAACGAGTGGCAGATTTTGATGGGGTCTCTCTTGGATGCTGGGGGGATCCATAGATCTGGATAGAGTCCCCGGAATAGTACGCGCGCTAGCGCGCTACGGCTTATGCAGTTGATCGGATCAGATAGCCCTTCGGGCAACCAACCAAACCCGGCACATAAAATTCCATTCTGATCAACAACTTGGAGGTATGGCTGAGTGGCTCAAGGCATTGGTTTGCTAAATCGACATACAAGAAGATTGTATCATGGGTTCAAATCCCATTTCCTCCTGAACAGAAGTGAAACGGGCGGGCGAAATGACGTGAGATAAAGAACCTCTCGGTGAAGTCCAGCCCCCCAGAATAACACTACTTAGTGACTAGGAGCGGAGAATGGAATGATTCTTCCCCCGAGGGTGACTTCACTACCTGGATCCTCATCGTGACTAGGAGCGGAGAGCCCTTTGTGCGATATTTTATTTTTGTTCATTGAGATAAAAAAAAATGAATAAACTAATATAGATAAATGGTGATTGGCAATAAAAATCAATTAATACAATTGAATCAATCCTGTTTCTCTGATCCTTGACATTTTTTTTCAAATTAATACATTTATTAACCCTCGTTTAACACACAAAATTTTAATATACTTATATTCCTACTCTAATATAAAGGTATCTAAAAATGACACATGTCAACATTATATTACTACTTAAAAATTTTTTTTCGCTTCTCTCTCCTATTTAATAATCACATTAATTACTAATAATATTAATTATTTTTTAAATTAAAATAGTTTTTAATAAATTAAGTAAAAGATATTTTTACTCATTAATGTTATTTCTAAGAAAATAATTATTCATAAAATTAGAAAACTTTTAGAACGTCAAACTTTTTAAAAAATACAAAATATTTTGTATTTGGTGTTTTAAAAAGTAAAATTTTTATAAACAAAAAATAATTATTTAGAGTTATAAGAAAAAAGTTTTAAGTATAACATTTTTTAAAAAGTTTGTTTTAAAATAAAAATTTTATTTTATTTATTATAAGAAACATTTTAATCATATCTTATTTTAAAATATCGATTTATAATTATTAAATTTTTATTCTATTTAATATTTTTATTCAACCTGTATAACAATGAGTTTAATAAAGCTAGTTGATTATATAAGAGTAACAAAAATAGGCAATGATAGTAAGATATAAAAAATATTAATAAAGAAGATGAAATAATAATGATAGTGGCGTTTTCAAATAGAGTAATAAAATTAGAAAAAGAAAATATATTAATTTATCGATTACAGGCACATGTCTTATAGGAAGATCTTGTGGGTCGCCTGAGATTTAGTAAATTAATATTATATCCCTTACTTTTTCTAAATTGCCACCAACTCCTAACAACCGAAATAATTTGGGACAAGGTTTTCAGAACCGGAGCGGACAGTAAACCTGACGTTTTATCGGTTCGATAGTCGGACCGGTTTAACCGGTCGGACCGGATATAAGAACCGGATAAAATTATAATTATTTTTTATAAATATATGTAAAAAATTACTCAAAAATAAAAAATTATATAAAAAACCTGTTCGACCACCGGTTCAACCGGTCCGGTTTCCGGTTCGACCGGTTCAACCGGTCCGACCACCGGTTCAACGTCAAAACTGTTTTAAGCACCGAACCGGACCGGTCGGACCGGCCGGTCCGGTCCGGTTTTCATAACATTGACTTGGGATATATTCCTTCTTCGTTACTTTTTTACATAATTGCGGTGCATCGAGAATAGGAGTGTCGGTCCTAAGACCATCTTTTTGACATGTGGCTTTTCTTTTTCAGGTTTCGTAAGTTTGTTTGATCAATTTTTAACATTCATTCAAAAAAAAAAAAAAAAAAAAAAAAAAGAACAAGATGAGATTAACCCTAAAGCACCAATTAAATCGAGCATACTCTCCTATCTATATATGTTTATACTATTGGCTATATACCCGATACACAAGACCCACGCGTTGGTTGAATGAATCGACACAACCCTAGATGCAAAACAGTTTCTAAATTACAATCTTTACGCATGCACCCCTAGACTAAATATAATTGCATACTACTTACACTAAAACTTAGACTTTTCCATAGATACACTTTTTTAGCCATAATTTTTAATCAGACCTGATCACACAATTTGGGTCGTTCTAAATAAAATACAAAATCTAAAGTTTTGAAACAAAAGGGTTATAGTCTAATATTGTGAGTAATATAGGTGCATTGGTTTAGGTGGCAGGGCCGGCCCAATAAGATTATTGGGCAAGGTGGTGGCCTAAGGCCTCTACATGTTGAGCGCCTCAAATTTTTCAGTGTTTGAGCTAGTCTAATTATAGTTTTGGGTTAGCTACTACGTTTTGGGCTAACTGTTCTGTTTTGAGACAGACTAGGCTTGGTATTAATTTTAGTTTTTAAAACTTAGGTCTGCTAGAAAAAAATTAAATGGGTTAGCTATTTTGTCAATTGAAAAAAATTTATCTTATGAGATTGAGTATGAAGATTTGATTAAAAAGTTTGCTTAAAAAAAAAGCTAAAAAAATAAGCTTTATATAAATGTTTCGCATGTTTTCTAAATATATAAAAAGTAGATTAAAATTTTTTTTAACTCCGCCAAATATAAGCTATTTAGTTTATTTTTGCTGGTATCAAGCCCGGATAAAAAAGGAGGGTTTTTATTAAATACTTAAGAAAAATGCCTTCAAAATTAACCCCGCCTTAGACCACTAAAATGGTTGAGCCGGCCCTGTTAGGTGGTGTTGGAAACGGATAGTACCTTGATTCCTATGGGTATCATAGGTACACCGTATACCGTCTCATGTGTCTCGAGTAATGTCAGTGAGTAGGGTGATCTTGTTTATGAACTCGCTGATGAACACTAAAAGATTGTGTTAGTGTGGTTTTAGGTTTAAAAAATTATTTTTTTTAATAGTTTTAAATATTTTTTGATAAAATAACATGACATTCTTTTAATGCTATGTCCTACATTAGTAGTTGGATTCAAAAGACTCCATCCTTTCCACTCTGGGTAACATAATGTATACTTAGTGAATCTTGTTTAGAACATATATTATACACAGGGCCGGCTGTATAATGTAATTTATGACGCATTGAGCCTGGGGCCCTCTAAAAATAAGGGCCCCCGTATTTTAAAAAAATTATACTGGATTTTGGTATTATATGTGTCAATGAAATTTGACATAGAAATAACACTTGATAGTTGAGTTCTAATAAAAAATTTGAACGACTTTATATATATATATATATGCATACTCCCATATGTTGAAGCCTTGATATAAAGCATACACAAAAATTAATCTCCATGCAGACTTCAAGCCCACTACCAAAATTTATGAGAGAAGATGAACTCAGTGAGGAATGTAGGACCCTGCTCTTCACTCTTCCCACTGAAAGAGGATGGGTTGCAATGACAATGTATAATTATCAAGGTTTTTGGCATCATGCTGGCCAATTGCAAGGAGTCCTTGCATGTCAAAAACACTTTCAGGCTCTAGATAGTGATATTCTTTTTGTTTCTATCCCCAAGTCAGGCACTACATGGTTAAAGGCCATCTTATTCAGCCTACTAAACCGCACCCGCTTCCCACACACCCAAGAAGATCACCCACTACTATCAAACAACCCACATATGCTCATTCCTATTTTGGATCTTCAACTCTACGTCGAGGATGAAAATCCGGATTTGTCTCACTTGACATCGCCTAGACTCCTTTCGACTCATTTACCATACATCTCTTTACCAAAATCTATCCGTGATTCGAAATGCAAGATTGTTTATCTTTGTAGAAATCCTAAAGATACTTTTATTTCTCTTTGGGCTTTCACAAACGAATTGAGGGCCCAAGAAATGGGGACAATTTCACTTGAAGATGTATTTGAGAAGTTTTGCAAAGGAGCAAGCTGGTATGGACCCTTTTGGGATCACATGTTAGGTTATTGGAAGGAAAGCCTAAAAAGTCCAGATAAAATTTATTTTCTTACATATGAGGAGATGAAAGAACAACCGCAACTTCATTTGAGGAAGCTTGCTAACTTTTTAGGGTGCCCGTTTTCGTTGGATGAAGAAAAAGAAAGTATGGTGGAGGGTATCGTGAAAATGTGTAGCTTTGATAATTTGAGTAATCTAAAGGTGAACAAAAAAGGGAAGCTTCCTAACGGCCGAAATAGCAGTGTATATTTTCGAAAAGGTGAAGTTGGTGATTGGAAAAATTATCTAACAGTCGAAATGGCAAAGCGTCTTGAGAAGATTTGTGAAGAAAAGCTAAATGGTTCGGGTCTAAAGTTTTAGTTTCTCTTTTGTGTGTTCTGAAATGTTTGTTTAAATAACTGCATGTGTGATATTGGATCTATATTAGTATCCAAAATGTTAAATATCGATATGTACCAAGTATAATGTAAAAGTGGAAGTACTGTTTGTCTTGTTAATCTAAATAAGATCGCATTAATGTTCTCTAAGACTAAAATGCATTATAATGCAATTAACTATCTAAGGCTAGAGAGAACATATTCATTCATATAAAACCATGTGATGATGAGTCAAAACTTATATATTGAAATTGATACTTAATTTATGATTATTTAAAATGGTTAATTGTTTTATAGAGTCGGAACATGTATGAATATAACATGCTGAGCTACGTGCTAGTGTATCGAAATGAAGAAAGAGATCATTGTGCCTATTTAGCCGAGCTAAGGTTTGGAGTATCAATCTATAATGTATATATCTATCTATATATAAATCAAAAACAATAAGCTAAGGGTGCTAGGGATCACGATAATTGCAAAGTCCTCCATTGAGTATATGGGATGAGAAAGACACCTTTGAAATTAAAATGGCCAGATTAGTATGAGGAAGGCGACACACGAGAGGGGTCAGGTTAAAGCATGTAAATCCATTTTTGTAAATTTTAATTTTTATGGTTATGAAATCTTGTTTTAATTCTACTTCACAAAACAATTCCGGTCACTTAAATTCTCATTTTCACTTTTCTAAAATCCATTAAGTAAACTCACTTTTAGTTCTAAACAAATCGGTTAGATCGTTAGTAGTTATACTAGTTAGTTTTTAATTGATTAGATCATTTTTAATTTGTTAATCCGTCATTTACATCCCTAAGATCACGTATGCTCCCGTTCGAATCTTAACCCAATGACCCAAAAGATTGAAATCGATCTATACGGAGGAAATACGTATATTTGAATTCCAAATTTATCCCACCACAACAAACTAAATATATTATTTTTATATTCTTTCTAAAGGATGTTATATCAAAAGTGATCAACAGTATTGTTTTAGTTTGTTATTTGTTAAACATCAAATTGATAATATGTAATGAAGGCGTGGATCGGAGTCAGCTATGCACCCATGGTGGCAGCCGTAGTGTGGCAATTTGTTTTCTCGTGGTGTAACACCAACCCATGGCCAATATATGCTTTCTTGATAAAGGACTTGTTAGAATTGCATAATCATATGAATTGCTCTTCTAAGAAGAAGAAGAAGTTGTATGTGGTCATTTTAACTTCCCTATTGTGTATATGGAAGTGTAGGAACGGAGTGGTGTTCAATGCCAAAACCTTTTCCATGGATGCATTGCTAAATGAAATAAAGTGTTTGGGTAAAGAATATTAGAGTTAATTTAGATTCTTTTGATTATGTGGACCGGAGAGATTTTAAAGTATAACATATCATTGATTTGGTGAAACTCTTTTATCAGGTGGTTGGGTGTTGGCTAGTTTCTAGCTAGTCCCATCTATTCTTCAATAAAATTGACTGTTCAAATAAAATTCAATTAAATCTATGAGTGAGAAAAATGATTAACAAATATTCATGTATTACCAAACAATCAATTCACCTAATTAATTAAGGAGGAATTTATTTCTCTCCAAAGAGTTTCATCTTACTTGAACGAGCAAGATGGAATGAAAAAGTTGAAATATGTTATTAGCATGGCTACATTATGGTTTATTTGGTTGGCTCGGAATGA
Source organism: Flaveria robusta (assembly GCA_025506415.1). Taxonomy (NCBI): domain Eukaryota; kingdom Viridiplantae; phylum Streptophyta; class Magnoliopsida; order Asterales; family Asteraceae; genus Flaveria; species Flaveria robusta. The sequence goes on along the minus strand of CM046469.1, from coordinate 14,639,243 downwards.
TTTAATCTTTAATCAATCTCCTATTTCGACGTCTAATGTAATAGAATCCATTAAGGTAGCTACGTATTCATGGCTAAAAAAATAGGTGGAATCCATTATGAGAGGCCTTCCATGGTATTGCTGGTGGAATTTCTCTATTTGATAGTCTCATGATGTAAACATTCTTGATTGTCCTATCATCTTGCTAGAGGCAATATTTAAATGATAGTATATTTGTTGTTAAAAAAAAAGAAGCTCACCTAATCATAATCTAGGAAAACAAGAAATCTGACGCAACCTAATCAATTCGCCAAACAATAATTATATATCCAGAATCCAAGAAGGTTAAAAATAACTAAGTAAGAAACTAGTGATACTTATGTAATGTTTGGGATTACTTATTTTAACTGAAAAGAATTTTTTATAAAAATAATTTAGAATTAATTACATAGATGGTCTCCGTGGTTTATTCAAAATAACAGGTTTGGGTATTAAAAGTTTTTTATAATAGGTTGGGGTATTGTGTTTTCAATTTGTAATAAGTTAAGGTATTAACGCTAATAGCCGTTAATTTTTCTGTTAAATATAAGGGCATTTCCGTTTTTTCACTTTATAAAGACTACTAATGTAACTTAAAGGTACTATTATGAAATTTAATATATACAAGGGACTCTTTGTGTGTTTGTGTTCAAATATATATATATATATATATATATATATATATATATATATATATAGGGGAGGGTTCCTGAGAAAACCAATAGTTATGTGAAAATCAAAGAAAACCACGAAAACCAATAACATAATTTATAAATTTTTTGTTATTTTAATTGCTAAAATGTTATTTAAGTATTTGGTACATATATGTTGAGCATACATACGAGAATGAAGAGTTTTACGTATACGTAACACTATGTCGAATGAAAAATGGTTACGTATACGTAACCTATATGTGTCGTATATGTAAAACCATGCTACGATTTTCATTTGATCCATACCCTTATTTATATATACTTACACATATATATATAGGGTAGTGATAAAAAAATTTATAAATTATATGATCGGTGTCATTGGTTTCTCTAGTTTTCTCATAAGTTTGTAGTTTTCTTAGGATTCATTTATATATATATATATATATATATATATATATATATATATAGGATAGAGAACAAATGTTAACCATTGTTTATTGCGATAACCCATTAACCAAACTAGTGGTCCACAACAGGCCACGTCATCACTGTAAGTTAGAATTACAGTGATAAACTAGTGGTCCACAATTAACGTTAAAATTTTTTTAAAAAAAATATAGCAAGACTATACTTGAATTAAAGATATTAAAATGATCTATTTAATGGTGTAATTTGTATAAAAAAATAACATCATATAAAAAAGTTAAGACCTTTTTAAAAAAAGGATGAAACTTTAAAAAAAATGAAGGGAAAGTAGTTACATCCGTGGTGTAACGCGCTGTAAAGTTGGTTGCACTACATAATCGTGGTGTAAGTGCATGTTACATTAGTGTTAACGGGTTATCGCAATAAAGGTGGGTTAACAACCGTTCCTTACCCTATATATATATATATATATATATATATATATATATATATATATATATAAGGGATGGTTCAAATATAAATCAAGAAAAATTGTGTAAACCAATAAACCAGATCTCTACCTTTGATTTACGAGATCAATGGCTCATATTTGTTTGACTTTTGGTAGACGTGTTCCAATAAAAGTACAAATTTTTATTATTTTATTCGAAAAAAATGAGACATTGATCTTCATAAATCAAAGGTGGAGATTTGTTTTATTGGTTTACACAATTTCTCTTGTTTTTCATTTTAACCCAATCCTATATATATATATATATATACACACACGCACACGCACACGCACACGCACACGCACACACACACGCACACATATATATATAACCTTAGGTTCAGACCAGATCTTACCACCACCACTAACCACCGACGACCAGCACCAAAAACCACCACACCACTAACAACCACCACTACCGCTAGCCATTGGCATCAATTGGATCATCATCATCATACGTGCCGCATCATCACCACCATCGCAAGATCACTATCATCGCCCCATCATCATCATCTTCACCTCCACCATCACACCATCATCATCATCATCTCATCAAATCCACCTTTCTTTTACCCCTGTAATAGCATCGGTGATTGGGCAGCAGTGCACCAATAGAAAGACAAACTAATTTGGGGTGGTGCGGTGGTCGTGCGTGTGTGTTTAGTGGTGGTTCAAATCTCGATTAGGGTTCATATTTCTTGTGAGCATGTCGATTTATTGTGAACAACAGAAGGAGAAGCAGATTTCTTATAACCATTGCTAAGTTGGGGATCAGATTTAGATTAGGGTATGTGTATTTGTTTTAGATTTTAGTGTGATATTGAAATGCCGTTGGAAGCGATCGGTGTTGGTTGAAAGGAGGAAGTGGCTGACAGTGGTGGTTGGATTGTGACAGTAGGTGGTGGTGGTGGTGGCTAACTGGTGGCGTTGGTGGCCGACGAGGAAAAGGGGAGGGTTGGTTTTTTTAAGTTATAGTTATTTACAGAAATGGTCCCTGGATAAATCAAAGATATAAATATACAAAATCGTCTATGAAAGGGTATTATAGTCTTTTTATTTAAATTTAATGGAACATTTAACGTCCGTTAGTGTTAATACTCATTTTCGTTACAAAATTGAACAAACCACAGGGACCATTTATGTAATTAACTCAATAATTTATGGAGCATTCACATATTTCCCCTTCCTAAAGTCATTAATTACATATTTACCCAAATCAAAAGTTTAATTACATATTTCTCCTCCTAAAACATACATATTACATATTTACCATTTTAGTAAAATTATTTATTGAGTGATTATACTACTCATATTTACACTAAATTATTTTTACGCATTTCACATCCAACGACTATCAATTACATAGTTTCTTAGGTTCGAGTCTTCTATGTAAATAGAAACAATAAAATTTCATCTCGTTTAAAAATTTATTTCAAAACAATAACAACTGATAATAAAATTTATATCTTCAAATACAAAACATAATTATTAAAAGTTTTAAGCAATTATAATAATAAAACATTAATATGTAAATATCTCTTAGTAAAAACAAGGTAATATAGTTATTTAATATATAAAGTTTAATAAAATGAATAAATATGTAATACATATGATTTAGGAATGGGACATATGTAATTAATATTTTAGCTTGGGGAAATATGTAATTTATGGTTTTATTAAAGGGAAATATGTAAAAATCCCATAATTTATTAACTTACATGATTTTTCAAAATGAGTTTCAAAAAAAAAAAAATGTTTAGATTAACTTATAACTAAAAAGTTATAAAATGATAAAAAAAGAACATACTTTTAAAAATTAGAGGGGAGTTAATAGAAAGTAGTAGAGTGTATAATAGGAAATTAGACTAAAATGAGTTTTAAAAGTTAATAAGTCACCCCTTTTATAAATATAGTTATCAATATCACTTTGTAACTTCCAAATCCATTATGTTTGTATTAATATTATAGCACTATAAATAGTGGCTTTTGTATTTGACATTCTATATCAAGATTAAAGAATTCTACTCTTCATATCCCTTTTTTCCTATGATCATATTACCCTTATATTAATATACTCCATATATTAGTTACTAGTACGTCGTTGTTTTACAACACGTAATCACCACAAGTTCGTTTGTCGTTTTCGATTTGCGTTTCATATCCAATATGTGGCTGCTATGAAGCAACTCTTCGGTTTGTCTCTCAATATTTTGTAATGTCTATGGCCCAGTAATCTCCATCAGAATATCAGATCATGTTAAGCCCATGGAATGAAACCAACTCTAAGCCCTCATTGGCTCATTGTAGTTTTAGTAAATTCTGGTATGATACTTAATCTGTGACGTTTTTGTTATTTATATACATATATAGGGTGTGCAATAAACCGAAATAGCCGAACCGTAATCAAAATAATCAACGCAACCAAACCAAGGAAACCGAAACCGCTCAGAAGCCGACGGTTTGGTTTGATATTTTTTAAAAACCGAATTTTTCGGTTTGGTTTTGGTTTTGCTTGGATTGCATTTAATTTTTAATGTCAACTAATTTATAAGAATATATAGATTATATTTAAAGATCAATGAAATGATGTAATGTCAAAGTTTTTATATTAAATTCATTACTTTAAAACAAATTTTTGTTTAAAAACTTGAAGTATAAATGGTAAAACCGAAAAAAATTGAAACCGAACCGAAACCGAAAAGCAAAAACCGAAAAAACCGTAACCGAACGGTTTTGAAAACCTAGAAACCGAAATATCGGTTTTTGGTTTCGGTTTTAGGCTAAAACCGAACAAAACCGATCATGCTCACCCCTATTAACATACATATGTGTGTAAGGTAAATGTTGCTTTTGCATTATTCTATTCACGTAATCAATTTACCTTGATTATAATCAAGTCTGTAGATCGGATATGTGTTACTCGAGAATACACGTTAAATAAGATTGGAGAAGTTAGAAGATTTAGAGTTGGCTGCCGATTCTCGAACTCTCTCATCTCTAGAGTTGGAAATTAGGAATGAATGTAAGGAATTCATTATGGAGTCGGATAGATTGAAGACATGGATATTCGGCAGAAATCTAGGGTAAAATGGGCAATTGATGGGGATGAAAACTCTACTTTCTTCCATGGAATTGTTAATTCTAACATTGGAAATAATCGTATTAATGGATTGATGATTGAAGGGGATTGGATTACATCCCCCCATTAATCAAGGAGGAAATCTTTACTTTTTTTTTCTTCAAAATTCCAAGAACCATTACAAAGCAGGCCATCCATATCATGCCACAATATTCCAACATTATCATATAATTAATGAGGCAGACGCATTGATTTCTCCTTTTTCTCTATTGGAAATCAAGAATGCTATCTGGGATTGTGCGAGTGACAAGGCACCGGGCCCTGATGGGTTTAATTTTAGGTTTATCAAAAGCTGTTTATCAAAGTTTTTGATGACTTTCATCAAAACGCTACCATTAGCACGGGTTGTACGTCATCTTTTTTGGTTTTAATACCAAAGGTTGATGATCATGCTCGTCCCGAGGACTTCCGACCAATTAGTCTCATTGGCTGTATCAACAAAGTTGTTTCAAAAGCTCTCGTTAATAGATTGAAACCGTTTATATCTAATCTTATTTCTAAAGAACAGACTGCTTATTTGGCGAACAAAAGCATCTTGGATGGTCCTCTTATTCTTAATGAACTAATTCAATGGCTCAAAAAATCAAAAAAATCTGGTATGATTTTCAAAGTTGACATCGAAAAAGCATGTGATTCTTTGAATTGGGATTTTCTTATTTCAATTTTAACACAAATGAATTTTCCGTCAAAATGGCGATCTTGGATTATGGCATGTTTGTCGTCTGCTCGAGCTTCTGTCCTTGTTAATGGTTCCCTTACACAAGAATTTTCTTGTCATAGGGGTCTTAGACAGGGTGACCGTTTATCCCCATTTTTATTCATAATTGCTATGGAGGCACTCTCGAGAATTATAAGAAAAGCATGTCCAATAGGGTTATACCATGGGATCCCTTGTTCTCCTACAGATCCAACTCTTTCTCATTTCCTATTCGCGGATGATGTGGTTTTCATCGGAGAATGGTCGATTACCAATGCTCGTAATCTAAATAGATTACTCCAATGCTTTTACTTAGTTTCTGGTCTACGGGTAAATCTTTCTAAAAGTAGACTTTATGGAGTTTGTGTGGAGAATAATCAAATGGAGGAAATGGCTAATATACTTCATTGTAAAATTGGATCTTTTCCATTCAAATATTTGGGGTTACAAGTGGGAGCAAATATGAATTTAATTAAACACAAGAGACCAATAGTAGACACATTCAAAAATCGGCTATCACTGTGGAAATCCAAAAACCTATCCTATGGTGGCCGAATAACTCTAATCCATTCAGTTTTCAACTCACTACCCACGTATTACTTTTCTTTTTATAAGGCACCCTCTAAAATTATCAATGATTAGAAAAGATTGCGTAGAGAATTCTTGGGGGGGGGGGGGGGGATCGACGGGTCATTACAAGATTAACTGGGTTTCTTGGAAAAATGTTATAGCTCTGAAAGACCTTGGCGGAATAAGTATTGAATTGCTTGGGGGGGGGGGGGGGATCGACGGGTCATTACAAGATTAACTGGGTTTCTTGGAAAAATGTTATAGCTCTGAAAGACCTTGGCGGAATAGGTATTGAATCGCTTCGGGAAGCAAACGTAGCAATGTTAGCCAAATGGTGGTGGCGTTTCAAAATGGACGTAAATGGATTATGGAGAAAGTTTATATGGTCTTTCCATCATAATTCCAGATCTTGGAGTTTTGTTCCGGCTAGAGCCTCAAAACCTGGCTCTTGGAAACAAATCTTTAAAATTTCTCAAGATCTAGAAACATGCGAGCTTGATCTTTCCAGCCTTATTCGGACACACCCGGATTCAACTGTTGACTCGAACTGGGTATGGGATCTTCATCCATTGGGTATTTTTTCAGTTAAAAGTCTGAGAGAAGCAATGCAATCAGCTACATTCACAGACCTTGGCATTTGTTTTCAATGGAATAATTGGACTCCAATTAAAGTCAATTTTCTTTGTTGGAGAGTATGCTTGGATAGATTACCAACCATTACTCTTTGATACAATGGAGGATTAATATCACAAATACTTATTGTCTTATGCGATAATAGCGAGGAATCCTTGGAACATTTATTTGTTTCATGCCTTTAATGAGCATAGGCTCGTAAAGCAATCAATTCTCCACCCATTAACAGGAGAATTCACACCAATCATGAGGGCTTTCATAGAGTTGTAGTGTTAGGCTTAGGTTGGGGTAGGAAATATTTTGGGAAATAGTGACTAGAATGATGAAAAACTTGAACCAGCTACTTATTCAATGCCAAAAACTGACTACAATGCTTCTCAACACGACTTACTTGCTAAACACAATCTTTTTCTTGTCTCATAACTCGGTCATTCAACATAACTTACTTTGACAATTTTTCTTTTCTTTTTCACATTTTTTTCTTTTTTTTTTAACGCACAACGGATTTCAACTTAAACCTAGTTGTCGTCTAACTACAATTCAAAACTTGAAACAAATCAAACTTAATTGCCACTCAATCATAATTTACTCATTCAAGTTCCATCACAAGGGTAAACAAACAAAAAGGCTAACAAAAGGCTAAACGGTCATGATGATGGGTTAAACAAAATGAACGAGGACACAGGCTTAAAATTGGTGACTAATGAATAAATGTCGGGTAGGTGGGTCCTATAGGGTTATTCTATGGTTAATCCTATTGCCTCAATCATTTCAATGTGAATCCCGGTCTTGAGTCTCGAAATGCACGTGCTCCATAAGTTCTACCACTAACAAACATCATTACACACTCACGTAAGCAATTAAGATATGCACCAAAGAAAAAGGCTTCTCACAATGTAAATGGTGGATTCGGGTTGCCGACATGAAATGTGCAAGTTTACTACACTTAAAGTTTGCCACCCCTAGTTAGGCGTTCCCTTTCCAACTTCCACAAACCAACCAGGTTTGAACATTTAGGGAATCAACCATGACCAAGAACCTTAACCAATGATTAATATTTTAGAGAAAAATTTTAAAAATTTTCACCAAATTTCCATTTCTCCAAAATGTGTCTACCTATGGTTCCCTTATCCCCACACTTGGGATTCATTGTCCACGATGCATGGGTTTTTAAGAAATATGGTTTCTTATGCTATTTACTAATCCCAAACACTCCCCAAGGTTCTCGACTCAATGACTCAAACTCATTTACTTCTTTTGTGAACCCGAGTTTATCCTCCACCCCCAACTTTTAAACCAAGTCGTCCTCGACTCACATTTTACTGCTATAACGTACCTGGTCGGGTGAACATCCCCACACTTAAGTGGTGCAATGGGCTAATTAAAACTAAAAAAAGACAAAACAAAAGCTAACAAAAAATTAATAAAACTAACTTTCGTAGAAATCACGATTGCATTTAGCATATGCAACAAGCCTTTTAAACCTCTCGGTAGGCCCGAGTGGACGAGTAAAGTCTCGTGAGGGTTTCTAGTGAACACACCCACAAAGTTCAAATCAACTAAGATCATAAAAAAACTAAAAATTACAAATACCTTAGGTTGCCTCCTAAGTAGCGCTAAGTTTTATGTCTTCAGCCAGACCATACCATACATGTTACCATTCATGGTGGTCGAAAGTGGTGCTTGCCTTTAAAGAGTTCTACAACTGGTTGCTTTTGTTGATCTAGTGAGTTCCCAACGTCATCCAAACATGGTCCGAACATCGTTGTCTTAACTCGAGCATTTTTAGGATCAGGTGGATCACTAACTTTTTTCTACCATTTTGGCTTCTCATGCTTTATTTCCATCTCAATCACTGGCTCTTCATTTTCTTTTGAATCTATAAAATCTTTCAATTCCACCAGCTTATCCCTATCATACTTAACACAATTATCAAAAGTTATATGCTTGCTTACATGTGAGATATAGGGAGGAACACACATGTTAGTCAAATCTGCCTCAAAAGGTTTGTCATTAACAAAATAAGTGATCGACTTGGAAAGCACATCAAAACATAACTTACGGGGTTTCATATGTCATATCAATTGTTTCATCCAGACAGTTGATTTGAGCATTGGCAGTTGCCAAACATGGTCGACCTAAAATAACCTTTGGTTGCTCGTTTGTTATCATTGGAGTATAGTCAAGCACCATAAAGTCCACCGGGCAGTAGAAATCTCCCAACTTGATTATCATATATTTTACCATCCCCCGAGGACGTTTGCAGGTCAAGTCAGCTAATACCATAGTGGTGTCAAACTTTTGTAGAGGGCCGAACTCATATTGATCATATAACGTACCAGGCAAGATACTAACACATGCCCCCATAATCTAAGAGCCCTTTTTATCTTGAACTTCCCCACTTTGATTGGAATGACGGGTGCTCCCGGGTCACTCCCTTCTACTGCATCAACTTCATTTTTCTTACCTGCAACTTGTTTTGAAAAAGAAGCAAAGTCGTCATTGATAATTTCAGAATTAGAAAGGATACTAATCGAATTGATGTGGACATTTCTCATGTTCTTTATGATTGTCCCTTGGTATTGTAGATTCATGGTCGTATCACTTGGTAGCTTGCTCAGATCTTTCTTAAGAGCTGCCACTTCCTCTGCTAGTTGACCAACTTGCTTGGTCAACGCCTTGTGACTCTTGTCTCGAACCTCATTAGATTTCTTCATCTATTTCATTAAACTCCAGAAGCTCCCTATTTGTTGGTTCTGAGTTTGCTCCTGACGTGCCTTGATCTTGAGTCCTTTGATAATTTTTCTAACCACCCCTCTTGTAATTCCCTTGATTGTACAGACCATTCTAACCATTTTACCTATTCTTATATTGTTGATGAGAATTACCTTGAAAATTTGGGTTCAACTTATTATCTGTGTTACCATATCGGAAGTTTGGATGATTTTTCAAACCCGGATGATAGGTGTTGGGGTTCATGTTGTTATAAGATCGTCTATCACCCTGCATATAATTTACTTCCTCTTACCCCACATCTAAATTTGGACAATCTCGAGCAACATGCCCTGCTTCCTCACATCCTTGACATACATAGAATGAACTAGTAGCTTTAATAGCTACCTTACCTCTTGGTTGACCCAAATTGGAAAATTTCTACTCTAGTGCATCAACTCTTGCAGTGATGGTGGAATCTGTGGTAATTATGTTCCTGGACTTCTACGGGATTGAGCTTGCCTTTTTGAACTTATGCTTAACTTTTCTAATAACAACCAATCTTCCTCCTCTGTGTTTGTCATGAACGTGCCTGCACTAGTGGAGTTGATATCTCTAACATCTTCTGTGGACAATCCATCATAAAAGGATGAAATCAACTCCCATTGAGGAATGCCATGATGGGGACATGTTCGTAACAGCTCCTTAAATCTTGTCCGTAACATCTCCTAAAATCTTATCCAAGTCTCATGAAAGGGTTCATCTTGATTTTGTTGAAAAGTTCGGATGGTAGTTCTAGCTTCACTTGTTTTGTGTGGTGTGTAGTATTCTTCGAGAAATACTTGTTGCATTTGCTCCCAAGTGAAAATGCTAGCCGATGGTAGAGAATGAAACCATTTCTTGAATTTTCCTTTCAATGTGAATTGGAAGAGTACTAGCATAACTCTTCAGGTGTGAATCCTTGTGCCCCAATGGTTTCACAAATGGGACTAAAATCATTTAAGTGAAGGTATGGTTTCTCTTTGGGCAATCCATAAAACTCTGGTAGAATTTCCAAGCTATTAGATCTAATTTCAAACGATCTTCCTCGTACCTATGGTCGCTCAATCGGAGAAGATGCACCTGTGATTGTGGGTCTAAAATGGCTATCTACTCCTTGAACTACCGCCTGATAAGGTTGAAAACTAGGGTTTTGGTTAACTCTGAATGGTGATTGTCTTCACGAATAACCTGGACCTTGGTTTGGATTACGGTTTTGGTGCTGATGGAACCGTTGTCTCTGTGGTTGATCTGCCTGTTTCTCAATAGAACTTCCTGCTCATCTTCAAACTTTTCATTATATTCTTCTTCAGCAAACCCATCCTCCTTTTCATTCCACGTATGGACGCTAACATGCTCATATGCGTCTTCTTCTTCCTCAAACCGGTTTGGAACTTGTGGCCTAGGGTTTTGTCTTTGTCTTTGAGGATATGGGTTTTGCCTTTGCGGTGGCTGGTTTTGAAAATTTGTAGGTGGGTTGTTCCGTGGTTGTGGTTGAATATTCAGGTAGGCTAACGGGTCATCAGGCAATGGTTGATTCTATGGTTGAATAGGTGGTTATAGTGGTTGATTTTGTGGGTTTTGATTTGGTGGTGGTTGATTCGGATTTTCCATTGATTCACCTTTGACTGAATTTGATTGCACTTTAATTCGTGAATTTGCTTGGTTTCGCAGAGCGATTTTCGCAACTTCTCGATCAAATATCAGCGGGGACTTATTCCTTGCGTATCTGGTATGCATGCACGAAGCTGTCACCTACACACAAACACACCAAGCGTAAAGAAGAACAAAAAACTAAAAAAATTGAAAACAAAAATCAAACAAATCACTTTGCGCACTATTCCCCGGCAACAGCGCCATTTTGATTGCGGTTTGTCAGGCCTAATAAAAAAAAATTATAATGGTCCAAACTCACCTAAGATAGCTAGGGTAAGTCAGGTCGATCCACAGAGAATATGTGGAAAGTGAAAAGCTTGATTTACAATAACTAATCGTGAGAAGTAACGATGTTAACAAGTAATTTAATTGCAAACAATGATGAGAAATGGTAATCCTCTCCGGGGTCAGGTTTACTACTTAGACTTGCTTTGATAGTTAATAATAGTCATATAAACATAAACGGGTTGATTTGGGTAAAGACAATAGATTGAATGAGACTGTTGTTAAAGAACCACTCGAATCATATCCTATGGTTGTGATGCCCAATTCCATCAAACATTAATGTTTCCAGATGAAAATAAATCTAAAACAATCAACATGAAACAATTGAATTGAAAGCAACACATGTATTTTAAATTCTTCAACCAATAAATAATATCACTCGGCTTAAAGTACCGTGTTCAAATATTAACTCAACCACAAGTCATCAAAAACAAGTCATAGTATACAAACCCTACCACCCGGAGAAGATCACGGATGGTTTACCCGGACATGACAATAAAAATCAACACGAAAACGAATGAAAACATTGTTCTAAACATTAAAGAATCAAACCGAATGATAAAATAAGATCTTGAGCCTTGAATTCGCCTCCGAAAGTCTTCGGGATCACTTGGGATCTTTCTTAGGACTAGGAGACGGCTGGGAATCAAGTGGTAGGTCAAAACCTAAATTTCCCGTCTTTTTATAAAATTGCACCATAGGTCATGTGACCATCGTAGGTTATGTTAGGCGCTTACTGATTTTTTAACATATGCTGTACCGTAAGACGTCTCACCATCGTAAGTTACAGTAGGGGCTTTCTGTTCAGTTTTGAGTTGCTGAACCGTAGGTCATCATTCCACCATAAGTTACGTTAGACATCTTTTATCCGATTCTTATTTTCTTTGTAACTTCTTCGTTCGGACTCTGTTTCCATCCCCGTTTGCTGTCACATTCTCATAATTGAATTCTCTATTACCTCATCTATCATAATCTTCTCTTATCATCCATGTGCATTCTCCAAGCCATATCAAATCATTGTGTTTTACCTATAAAACATCAAATCATCATAGTTAACTGATTCCATACAATTTCTTCTACTTAAACATATTAAAGTTAACCACTTAACCATGATAAACATCATTCCAAACCCCTTACATCACCCAGGGACTGTTCGTGTAGTTTACTCTTATTTTTCAAAAGGAAAAATGAATATGAGGCTGTTTTGCATTTCGCATCTAAGCTTAGATCTGAAATCATCAAAACTTTAGATCAATTAAAAAATATAACCTAAATATACATATGTATTCTCCGTCACGAACTGTTCCTCCGTAGATACCTCCAAATTGATTTCTACCATTTCTTGTTGTCATTATCTCTTCCTCAATCTCTTATTCTCGTTTGCTTTGTGTTTGTAATTTCAAAGTGGAACTCTGTTTTCTTTCAATTCTTAATATCAAACTATTGTAACATAGCTTTTTGATTCAAGTCTCTAGAAATGATTTTAATTAATATAATACTCTCCCCACATGGCCACACATGAATTTTGTTTTCCTTGTAACCTTGCAAATATGATTTACATATGTTTTGCTTGTAACCTTGCAATATGGTTCAAGTCTTATTGATGTAATTTACATATGTTTTGCTGTAATTTTGATGTTTTCATGTTCAACGGTGTTTTTACTTTGTTTTGTTTGGTACAAGTTCACTTACTTTTTAATTTGCGTGTAGATTAGGTGTTACTTATTATGATTTTTGGATTATTCTTGGTTTAGGTAGAGATCGGCAGATTGGCTTTTAGTGTTGACTAATGGTTGTGTCTTAGTTGCAAAGTTGTGTTTGTGTTTGTTTGTGTTTGTGTTTGTGTTTGTGTTTGTGTTGACTAATGGTTAATTGTGTCTTAGTTGCAAAGTTGTGTTTGTGTTTGATCATTGAAACTGCTTATAATTATTGTTGAAATATATTATTTTTGCCTATATTTTCTATTGGAGTGTTGTTGAATAATAGTTCAAGACGTTATTGCTTGTGGGAAACAATGGACATACTATTTACAAGAAGATTATGCCAACAATATCTCATTTTACATACTTTATGAATGAGAATTCGGGAAAAATTAACAGCCTTAAGTTTGTGTCTAGATTGGTAAACTTAATTTATGATTTTAATTTTTGTGTACATTAAGTGTTCTTTGGGTTATGTTTTTAAGCAAACTCGGAAGCCACTTTTCTCTTATATTGACGAGAACAGCCTTACATTTCACGACAATAACCTGTCAATATTTTTGTTTGTTTGCTCTTTCTAAGGTGATGCAATTTAAATATCACTAGCAGCTTCCTTCCAAATAACAAGTACGACATGAACCATTCCCGTCGCTGTTGCAAGCTCGGAATAATACTAATTTGTTTGAATTTGTAACACAGATTTTGGTATTACATTTGAATTTTATTATATAGGCTTTAAGCAAACAAATTTGAATTATTCTGTATATTTCAAGCAGAAATATTATGGATTTTGCTGCTTTTCTTAACTTTTTAAAAATTGTTTTAGTTGCAAATGCATCGCAAACATTAAAAGAATATTCCGATAAAAATAAATAGTTGTCGCAAATGCGTCGCAAACATTAAAAACAATATTCAAATAAAAATAAATATTTGTCGCAAATGTATTGCAAACATTAAAGCAACATTCAAATAAAAATAAATGTTTGTCGCAGATGTACGCAAACATTAAAATCCATATTAAAAAAATTTAATTTTTTCTTGCTCTTTTACGTTTGACAAAAGTATTTATTTTGTTTCAAAAGTTTAGAAACATCAATTTGAATCCAAAATTTTCATTATTTGTTTTAATTTCAGTTCAAAAGTTTTATTATTTTGGATTTAAGTTGAAACAACTAACGAAACTTTTGGACTGAAATTGAAACAACTTATCAAACTTTTGGATATAAATTATTGTTTTTAATCTTTTAAAGAAAAATAATTATTTTTGTCAAAACTCATGGAAAAAAACTGAATTTAACTTAAAAGAATTTGTTACAAATGCATCACAAACATTAAAAACACTATATAAATAGAAAAAAGTGTTTGTCGTAAATGCGTCACAAACTAATGGCATTAATATTTTATTTAGAAAAATATCAAGTTAATAATTCTATTAAGTTTTAAGATTTTGTTAATATCATAAATAACAATTAGGAGTGTGCGTAAAAAATGCATAGCAAATTCCAATGCACTTTTTTGTCATAACAGCTTCGTTAGTTGCGTCGCAAATAAGTCACAAACATTTTCCCACGAGGGATTATCAAGACAAAATATTTTTTTTTTTCGCAAATGTATAGCAAAATCATTTTTTCTTATGCATTTGCGACAGAAAAATGCATAGCAATATTTTTTTTTCTCTAGCTGTATATATGGAATTTTGGGATTAATATTTGTGAAATTGTTTCTTAGGATTAATAATAACCGATAATCAATAGTTTGGATTATTAAAAATTAAATTTTTCCAGTTATTTAAGTTAAATGAGATAAAAAAAGAAATGAATCTATTACCTCTAATAAAACAAAGTTTTTTAGGGACACATGGCAATCAACAAGATTTTCTATGGACATGTGGCAATCAACGAGAGCCTTCCCAATTGAGTTTTCCCGCCTAAAATTTATTAAATTATGATTGCATTTAATTTTAGAAGTTATAATTTTTAATATAAAAAATGAATTTATTAATTATTTAAAAAACAATCAACAGTTACCATAATTAATATTTTAAATAGTTTTCATATTAGAGGTATAATATAAGTTTTAAATCGTTTTCATATTAAAATTTAATATCAAATAAAGTGTATTGAAAACTGATTTTACGTGAACTTCTTAATGTTTAAATTGTTTTAAAATTTTCATATATATATTAAAGAATTATCTGTTACGAAAATAACACCTTAGTGCAATAAAAATAAAATAAATTGTCCTTCATTTAAATTAAAACTAAAAATTAATATTAATATTTAAGTTAAAGACAATTTATAATCAAAATTATATGAAAATCTCATTCATTATAAACAATTTATGTCATGAAATGGCAAATTGTTTTAGAAACAAAATTCAATGATCTATGAACAAAAGATATTAAAAAGTTGATACTATAATAATTTTTAGATTTGGATATTAAATCATCTTTATATTTTTGAATGAATAATTCAAGAAAGTTGAGTTAGGGACTTAAAGATAAAATTACTGCTTTTTGTTTACTCATATTACTTTATGAAATTACTTCACAAAAAACAAAACTAAAAATTTTTACTTTTTTGAATGATCTTGACATGAAGAAATATGATCGCACTCTCACTACCATACCAAACCCTCCCTCCGGTCGCCTTATTCCCTTGCTTTGATCCTTTGTCTCTGAAACCTTCCTTAATTAAGTGGAGATTATAGTAAGAATAATTAGACTTTGAAAAAATGTTAATGTTCACAAGCAAGGTGAAATATATTTATGGATGAGCAGGTACATTTTAATTTAATTTAATTATATATTATATCTATTCTTAAAAATTTTAATACTTAACTTTGTAATTAAAATATTTTCATTGTAATTCCAAGATATCAAAATACAACCCAACATATGGAACATAATATTTTATAAGGTTTAAAGCGATCTATATGAAAATAAATATTTTTTTATTCATAAGTCATTGTTTAATGAAAAATGTTTAAAATTTAAGCATTTTGATAATGAACATATACTATGCTTAAATTTTGAAATAATGATTACAAAACGTAACAACTTCTAGGCTTCAAATATGATTTTGATTTCTCTACCTTTCAATCTATTTTAGATCGTTCCATTTCTCAAAAATCTAGAATTGGTTTGTTTTCTAATCTCAAATTTATTATAATAATTATATTATCTTTTAAATTTCTTACACAAACAATATGTAATTCATAGAGTTGGTCTTACCATGTAAACATAAAATTTAAATTTAAAATCTTGCAATATATTATTTTCATAAGCCATGTAATACACGGGTTCTAACCTAGTAAACTAATATAGATAAATGGTAATCGACAATAAAATCATTTAATACAATCGAATAACAATGTTTCTCACATCTTTGATATTTTACTTTTGAATTAATACATTTATTCACCCTGTTTAATACATAAGTTTGTAATCTACTTATTGTTTACAAAAGAGTAACAAAAATAAGGTAATGATAGTAAGATATAAAAAGTAATAATAAAGAAGATGAAATAAAAATGATTGTGGCATTTTCAAGGAGTTTTAATAAAATTATATATATATATATATACACACACACTAGTTTGTTACCCGCGCGTTGCCGCAGTTTGTTTGAGCTTTTATTTTCACAAACCGATTACTATTACTCATACCTAACATGTTTGTAGTAATTACATGTACTAAAAATGCAACTTAGACCGCTACTATTTTACCAATCCGACAATATAATATATATAAATAAAAGAAATCATGTTGTGCACACTTGCATTACTTAAATCCAGTTGCTATTACGTACAACCAAAATAAATGTTTGATCCTTCGAGAACAACCAGTTTAATATAAACAGTTTTAAAGATATAATTAAAAAGGTTATTATATACACAGATAAGCATAAACACTTCTCTTTATCCAAACACTTACAATTGTTTGTTTGCTTTTCAAAGACACAATCAAGAGACAATCCTCTAGTTAAATCTATGATGTGGGACTTACAACTACAAAATCCTCCATAATGGTATTGTAAACTGTTTATTTTGCTACGTAAACCTTCAGATGTAACAAGCAGATATGCAAATGGACCAAAATATCTAGCTGAATGAACAGCCTAACAACAAGGCCTCATGATTATTGGCATATTCACGTGTCTCAGCCTTCACCTTCTCAATCTAGAAAAAGAATGTAACCTTTTCAATTAAAAAAGCGCAAGAATAACATATGATATAGTACTAAAATATAAAACAGAAAAGAATGACCACCTGTTCTTTAGCCTCCCAATCCAAGAAAGCTTAGTTTCTTACATAGGTCAACAAGTAGCTCTACCATTTGATAACATAAGTTTTCAAGGCATCATAAGTGTAAGTGTGTAACATTGTAACCCATTTGCTCCCTAGAAGCAGAGGCTGTCACATTACCCCCAATTGCCTTCACTTCCTGCACAATGCACAAGTGGCTTCCATAAGTTGTGCTTTTAAAGGCCATTTGTTGTGGAAGGTGTGTAGCACCAAATGAAGCTGGTGTTTCATAAATTGAGCCGCTTTTAACATACTACCTACATTGGTGCATCACTTGAGAGGTGATCACTATTTAGAATAAAAATGATTGGAAATGGCCGATCACTACTCGATTAGTGAAATGTTCAAGGGGTGATCACTACCCAATTAGTGAATTATTCAAGATGAGATTACTACCCTATTAGTGATACATGAAGAGCTAATGCCTACCTTCTAAATGAACCAACCTTATGAAATTACAATAAGCTACTCTTAATTTAAATTGGTCAAAAAGACCCATACGGCATACCCACTATATAAAGTGATAAAAAACTAAAATACTACTTAAATAGGTCAAAACTACCAGTACCCAGTTTATGAACTTATAATAACCAAATCAACCTTAGAAAACATTTAATTGTGTAAAAACATGCACTCAAAAGTAACCAATTGCATCATAAAATAATAACCAAAAAGTAAAAGTCAACAAACTGTCTTACTCAACCACATGCCACAAAACAAGTGTGTTGGCTAATTCTTCCATTTGTTTACTTCTTTTATTACCCCACGAGTCCATAAAATACTAAACAATCAATTATGTTCAAACTTCATGAGCATATGCTAATTGATGGTTCAAAAGTCAAACCCCATATCAACAACATAAAAACATATGCTACAAAAGGAATAAACCTTGTACCACATATATATACAAGCTGTTAAAGAAACAGAAAGTATGCCCTGTTATAAAACCTTTAAAACATATGAAGTTTACAATTGAAATTTTGATGGCAAAGAACTAAAATATTTAATTCAATTCTTTATAAACTTTCAGCCACCTAGAAATTTTGTTGATCACCGATAGCCAAAATATACTACAGTTCCAATTGCAATCACTATTGCAAAATCTCAATTAGTGTATTTATAAAATTTCAGTAATCCTATTGAACATAGCATACACATTTAAATACGAAAAAATAGCAGCAACTTGTGCGCACCAATTACAAAAATATAATTAAAGCTGAAAGAACATTGGTCTTAAAATTTTTCTTCATTTGAAAAATTAGTATGCGTATAAGATAGGCAATAAGTTTATCAAAAGATTAAAAATCAAATCTTTTTCCTACTTAGGAAAAAAACAAAGCAACACCAATTCAAATTCACTATCAATCTTAACTATGTATCTATTATCCCATTAATATCAATAAATGTAGGATGCCATATCATAGAATAACTTCAATTAGCAAAAATCACAATGCTGCAATTACCAGATTTTGACTGGGAGTTAAAAGTGTGAAAAACCTAATTATTTACATTCCCCTAGTTAACAAAGATTACACAATTAAGTGATAAAAAAGTAAAGACGTTCACCTCCATAAAACCTCCAGGTGAACACCAATTTCGCATTCACCGAATGTCAAAGCTCAACAAACCTCCAGGTGAACACCATTTTCGCATTCACCAAATGTCAAAGCTCAACCAATTGATCAATAAATTTCATTAATTAGACATATTAAAATGACGCTGCATACAGAGTATTACATGGAACAAAGTGCAAGTAATAAGATTACAGAGGTAGTAAAGCACATCAACAACCTAAGGAAACATTAAGATTTCAATAAAACAAAGAACTACTCCCATTTTCCATGGCCCCTCCCTACCTTGACTTCCATGGTGTATATTCTTCCCCGCCATCTTAGGATACAACTTGACATGTGTTTAATATTAAAAGCAAGAAAATTAGTTGTATCTTTGTGTGTAAAAAGTGTCTAAATTAAAAATAAATAATTAAGGTTTTGTAATAAATAATCATTCAAGAAAACCAACATGATGCAAAAAATGCTTTAGTATGATGAGCAATCCAATAGACATGAAATGAAGATAACGGTACTTGTGTCATAATGAAAGAACTAAACAATTCATACGGGTTTATTTCAAGACTGAGCTTTTAATAAAGAAGATCTGAAATTAATAAACACAAGTCACAACTAATTAGTTTTTTGTTGGATTAAAGGTTCAACTAAAACTCAAATAAAAAAGCTTAAATTTTACAGGTAAGCTAATCACCCAAATCTACTGCAACAAAGCCCTTCTGCTAACCTATATGCTTCCATTTAACTTCACTTAGTGCTAGATTTGATGAATTTTTGATTTTGCTAGCATGTATGTATAGACAAACATGAAAATCAGAGTGGAAATAATAAACCCCATTGCATTAGATCAATCAAGTCAATAACATTAAAACAACAAACAAGTTGATTAACCATAAAAAACAGGTAGAAAACTAACTCAACAATATTCAAAATCATCTGATCTCTTCAGGAACATGTAAAATCAACAAGCATACAAACAACATTATAAGCAATCTACAGAACAAAAATACAAAATGATGAATTAATCAACAAGCATAGCTACCCAATCTGCATAGACAAACAAATTAGAAGCAATCATTAAATCAAAATCAATTGATTAATAAAAACAATCAAAACAACTCATGAAACTAACTCAAATATATTCAAAAAATCCAATCACCTCAATCAAATGTAAAATCAGCTTGTAGAAGTAGTATCAAAGGAAATTTAATTGACCTAATAGCAAAATCAAAGCCAAGAATAACAACCTCACCTGAGAAAGTAGAACCCCGTTCTGTGTGCGCCCCTGATTGACAATGCCAAACCAAAATCACAAGAATTGCCAAAGCATAATCAAAAGCCTAAGACTACATGCACATGATAAGAAGAAGAGGAAGTAGATCGTACCTGACAAAGCCTACGTGCGCAGGGACCTGGGTCATCATCATTTGCATCCCCGGCCACACATATAGTTGTAAATCAACATTTACTAAGAATGTTTGAAAATTCGTAATATTGGAACAAAGAAATGTCCACATAGGGTTATTTGGTCGTTATTAGCATCTGATTGGTGATGTAAATCATCTGATTGAAAATTTAGATTCACATGTAAACATATGATTCATATACAGAGGGATTCATATATAGAGGGATTCATATACAGAGGAAATGGAGAAATGTGAAACATCAATCAAAGATTCATTTACTAACCGGACTTTTGACGTCCTGCAACAGTCGCATCCAAGGGGAATGCAAATTGGGGATGTCGAAGTCAATATATGAACACGCATGCCTAGGAAGGGAAACGGCCAGGGCATTTGAACGGGGGAGCGGAAGGGCCATGGAAACTCCTTCAGAAGGGATGCGGGAGGTCAGACAGACGATCGACGGGGGAGATGGCGACGATCGGAAACCGAATGGGGAGAGTCAAGAGCCGCGTCTTACAAAAGTAGGTGAAATTACAAACTTACCCATAGCTTTTGTTGTATTATACAGTAGTAGTAATATATATTAAATACAAATGACGGTGTTTTGAGTGTGAAACAGTGTAGCTAATAGTACAAATGATTATACCTTGGGTACAACTTCTCTCCCTTTTTAAAGGGATATGTTATTGATACATCCAATTTATTTTATTTTTTCTATATCTTTCTATACATACATATAGATATATAAAGAGAGATAGAGACAATAAAGTGTCTCAATAACATAAATGGGTGTTTGTATAACCTAACTCTTCTTAAATCTTAGGCTATAGCCTTGGTCTCTGTTCAAAAACCCTCATCACCATCCGCCATCTGTGTTTGGGCGAGACTGTCGCCATCGGCAGCCCGTTAGGGTGTTTGCTGTGGCTTTGCCGATATGGCCATCATTGTTTCTTTCTCGGCGGTGGTTGTGGTGATATTTTGTAACCAATTGTCGTAGCCCTAGCCTTGATTCGGTGTTCTCATTTGTGTAGGTGGCGGCGATTTGGCTATGGCGATGCCATAATGGTGGTGGTTTAGTGGTTGTCTCTTGCTTGGCAGTGGAGGTGGTGATGGTGATATGTTGTCGTCGATTTTTGTCGCTTCAGATCCCATTTGATGCTCTGGCTTGATGTAAGTGGTGGTGATGTGGTTGTGACCATGCACTCGTGGTGGAGGTGGGTCGTTCTCCCTTTTGTGGTATTCGTTATGATGTTGTCATTCGTTTCGGTGCGATATCATCATTTGTGAGTTTTTATTGAAGCTGTGTTCTTCGGATTGTTTGGGTTAAGTTTATTGTATATCTTTGGTGATCTAGATGTTGGCCTTCGATGATTGTTTGTCGAGGTTGTACTCCTTTGATTGTCTAGATTCATAAGTTTTTGATGTACAACCGCGGCTGTTTGGCATCATCGGTGACATTTACTTTTGGTTGTCAGTGATTATGTCAGTTGAAGATGTTGTTGGTAGTACATCGTCGCTGTCGCAGCATGTATTTGGCGTGATGATTTCGTTTTTGATGATGGTTAGGCATTTTGCCCCCGAGACACTTGTGGAAGACATGAATTTCCATTGAGATTTACAGGTGCTGGTCATTCATGTTGGATAGTTTCTGTTAGACGATGATGATGAAAAATAAATCGTTTCCTTTGTTATGGTTTGGCAGACTCATGATTTGCAGCCACACAAGATATTATTTCTGAGTCTTATAAATGTTTTTTATTTAAAAAAAGATATAGGTGAAAGGCGATGATGATATGAACGTGAAAAAAAGACTCCATTCACATGTCTAAGCCTCGATTGTCATGCAATAAAGATAAAGCCTTTGATGCTTGCGTGGTATTGAAATGACTTTAACATGTTGCGTTTAGGGTTAGGACCGTCGCAACGCGCGGGGTCGATAACTAGTTAGAATAATAAAGTATATATTAATATATCGATTACGAGCAAGTGTCTTGGGAAGATCTTGTGGTTCACCTAAGATCTAGTAAATCTTTCTACTCTAATAAAAGAGTACCTATGGCGGACACATGGCATCACCACATTTCATCTTATCAAAATTTTCCTACTTCTCTCTTTTATTAATATCACATTAATTACTAATACTAAAGTAAGAAACATATCTTTTTATTAATATTGTTTTTAAATAAATAAATATTTATAAATAAGAAATTTTTCTAAGACATCAAACTTTTTTAAAAATATTAAATATTATTAAAATTGATGTCTTTAAGTAAAATTTTTATAAACAAAAATTAATTAAAAATAGGAGTTATAATAAAAATCTTTTAAAAAATTACATTTTTTAAAATGTTTGTTTTGAAACAAAATTTTTAATTTTAAAAAAAAATTAAAAAAAGTTTAAAAATAGAAGATTAAAAAAATGATATCATTGTTTATTAATTATAGTCCTTACTTATACATAATTTTAATCTAAATTTATCTTATAATATTATTTTATAAACTATTAAATTTTTATTATGTTTAATTTTATTTATTCAACCCGTGTAATATACGGGTTTACTAAAGCTAGTTAATATTATACCCCTTACTTTTTCTAAATTGCCAACTCCTAACAATCAAAACAAATTAAGTTTCCTTCTTTATTATTTATGTTACATGATTGTGGTAGACCGAGAAGAGGAGTATAAAAATGTGTTAGTGGACATCCTCCTGTCTCTTTTTATCCTAAATTTGAAAGGTATGTTAAATTTTAAATACTCTAAATACACGGATAGTTAGTAGAGAAAAAGTATACTAGAAGTTATTCTAAAGAAAATATAAAACTAAAATTTTAAAATATAATCTAACTAATAGTATAGTGTGAATAATATAGGTGTTCTAGTTTAACCGGTGTTACAAAATGTTGTTTTAATATTAACTTGTAGTGTGTGTGTATACGCACATATCTCAGTAACTCATATAGTGATATAATGTGTGTCTCTCTCTCTATATATACACACATATGTTGAAGCCATGATATAAAGCATACACAAAAATTAATCTTCATGCAGACATCAGTCCCTCGTATGCCAAACTTTATGAATGAAGATGAACTAAGTGAGGAATTCAAGACCCTAATTTCTACACTTCCCAAAGAAAAAGGATGGGTTGCTATGAACATGTATAATTATCAAGGTTTTTGGCATTATGCTTGGCAATTGCAAGGAGTCTTTGCATGTCAAAAACACTTTCAGGCTCAAGATAGTGATATTCTTCTTGCTTCTATCCCCAAGTCGGGAACTACATGGTTAAAGGCCATCTTGTTCAGCCTACTAAACCGCACCCACCTCCCACATACCCAAAAAGATCACCCTTTACTATCAAACATCCCACATATGCTCGTTCCTTCTTTGGAGCTTCAGCTCTACATCAAGAATGAGAACCCGGATCTGTCTCACTTGACATCTCCTAGACTCCTTTCTACTCATTTACCATACATATCTTTACCAAAATCAATCCACGATTCGAAATGCAAGGTTGTTTATCTTTGTAGAAATCCTAAAGATACTTTCATTTCTCTTTGGGCTTTCACAAACAAGTCAAGGCTCCAAGACACAAGTACAAATTCACTTGAAGATGTGTTTGAAAAGTTTTGTGAAGGAGTAAGCTGGTATGGACCCTTTTGGGATCACATGTTAGGTTATTGGGAAGAAAGCCTAAAAAATCCAGATAAAATTTACTTTCTTACATATGAGGGGATGAAAGAGCAGCCAGAATTTCATTTGAGGAAGCTTGCTAACTTCTTAGGGTGCCCATTTTCGTTGGATGAAGAAAAAGAAGGTACGGTGGAGGGTATTGTGAAAATGTGAAGCTTTGATAATTTAAGTAATCTAAAGGTGAACAAAGAAGGGAAGTTTCCAACTGGCCGGATGAATAGTGATTTTTTTCGAAAAGGTGAAGTTGGTGATTGGAAAAATTATCTGACAGTGGAAATGGTAGAGCGTCTTGAGAAGCTTTGTGAAGAAAAGCTACATGGATTTGGTCTAAAGTTTTAGTTTCCCTTGTGTGTGTCCTTGAATATTTGTTTAAATACTTTCGTGTGTGATCTTGGATGCTATATTTGTATCTAACATGTTAAATATTGATATGTGTCGAGAATAATGTAAAAGTGAATGTACTGTTTATCTTGTTAATCTATATAAGATCATTTTAATGTTCTTTAAGATTGAAATGCAATATAATACCAATAACTATCTAGGGCTTCTATTTCGTTCATATAAAACCATGCGATGAAAAGCCATAACTTATATCTTGAAATTGACATCAAATTTATTTTCATTTAAAATGATTAATTGTTTATAGAGCCGGACAAGGTATGAATATAACAAACACTAATATTTGGACCTAATATAACAAATATATATCTCTAAATATAAAACAATAAACTAAGAGGGATAGGGATGATAATAATAAAAGTAATCCATTGAATATATGGGATGAGAAAGACATTTTCATAAATGGCCAGATTAGCAAGAAGAAGGGCGGCCCCACCTTGAAACAAAGGTTTAAATATATACATAAAAAGAGACTTTTTATGGATTTGATATATATACACTATAATAAATTAAGGTTAATGCAACCCAGATTTTAGGTCCTTAAAAGCTTATATTATAAACCAACCTTTTATCAAACGATGCATCAAGTGCAAGTGCATTAAACTTAAAAAAAAAAATTGTTAGATAATGCAACCTTTTAAAAGAGTTGTTTGTATTATTTAAATGCAATATTTTTAGGATGCAACCTTTTTAAATAAAAAAATGCAATTTTTTCTATGCTTAAGCACCACATTTATGATTATTTAAAATGATTAATTGTTTATAGAGTCGGACAAGGTACAAATATAACACGCACTAATATTTGGACCTAATATAACTAATATATCTATCTAAATATAAAATAATAAGTTAAAAGGGCTAGGGATAATAAGAATCAAAAAGTCATCCATTGAAAATATGGGATGAGAAAGACGGGTTCATAAATGGCCGGATTAGCAAGAGGACGAGTGGCCCCACCTTGAAACAAAGGTTTAAATATATAAATAAAAATGAGATTTTTTTATGGATTTGATATATATATATATATACACACACACACACACACTATAATAAAATAGCCTAATGCAACCCTGATAAAATGTTGCTTTAGGTCTTAAAAATGTTACATTATAAACCAACCTTTTATCAAGTGATGCATTAGGTGCGGTTTTATTAGACTTAAGAAAATCTTTTTGTTAAATAATGCAACCTTTTAAAAGAGTTGTTTGTATTATTTAAATGCAATATTTTTAGGATGCAATCTTTTTAACTAGAAAATGCAATTTTTTCTATCCTTAAATGCCACATTATTATGTTTTTAGTATAAAAGAATGCAACCTTAATGCAACAACTTCTTACAATTTCAGTTACGATAAATGCAACTTTGTTTATACTCAAATGCAACCTTATAGCATCTTTGTTTCAAGCACTATTATGTTAATTATGCCATAACAACAATAACATAGATATCGTATCAAGTCTTATGGTTTACTTTAACATATATGTCCAGACTTAAAATAACAAAGTAGTTAACACAAAGTTAACAGTTACAATTATAAAAAGTAATTAGAACCTCATGCTCATGTTATATATTCTCGAACTCCAAGGAGTAGTTGTTGTAAAAGCTTCCTCTCCATAGCTTCAAAGTTTTCTTATTGATTGTTGATATCTTTTTGCATAGCTTCTAATTTGTAACATCCCGATTATTGTGAAAATGTCTTGGTTAAAGAATGGAAGCGGGTCATTTTCAAGTTTAGAAAGAAGATAGGGGCAAAAGGTGGACAAATGAGAAGTTGTACACCCTAAAGCTCCCTATAAATGGAAACAGAGCCACCCCAATTAAGAGAAAACTGTCATTCTAGAAAGAAAAACTTTAAGATTCAAGCAAATGTACCAATTTTTGAGTGTATTAAGATAGATCAATGCTAGATTATCTTATATTTGGGTGTTTATGCACTATTTTGATATTTGAAACCTTTACATATGATTATGTAGATCTTGATATTTACTCTTCAAGTTAGGGTTGTCATAGTGTTCTACGTTAAAAGGTGAGTTATCTTATTCTTTCTTATCCTTAATTATTTTATTTAAACTTTCTCATATAGGGGAGAGTTCAAATGAAAACTCACTTATTTTGTGAGAACTCTAGAAACCAATGTGAGCAACACATTTTCAATGGTAAATGATAACATAATAAAAAAAATTTAAAACAAAAAATAACATAAAAATAAAAAAGTAAAATTACAAAAATGTTTCTTTTGATTCCATCATTCATAAAAAAATAAAAGAAATTATAAAAAATAAAAAAATAGTTTTTTTTATGAACATCATTTTACACATATATATTACCTAAAAATACACATGTGTAAAACAGGATTTACACTTAAGTAATGACTAATTTACACATGTGTAAATAATAGATAAATAATTTTTTTAAAAAAATTATATCAATACGGTACGCGTTGCAAAGATAAAAAATACTGAAATTAATGGTGCAATTTTTTGAAAAAATAATATCGTGAAAAAAAAGTTATAAACATTTTAAAATTAAAAGAATTTCGCATGTGACTTGCATGTGAATTAATTGTGTGGCTCATATTGGTTCCTATGGTTCTTATAAAAAAAATAGTTCTCAAGATAACCCTACCCTATATATATATATATATATATATATATATATATATATATATATATATATATATAGTATTGGGTTCAAATGAAAACCAATAGAAATTATATAAATTAATAAACCAAATCTCCACTTTTGACTTATTAAGATCAATGGTTCATATTTTTTTTGAATAAAATAATAAAAAGTTGTACTTTTCTGGAAACATGTGTTGAAAAAGTTAAACAAATCTGATCCATTGATCTTAATCATCAAATATACAGATTTGGTTTATTGGTTTACATAATTTCTCTTGGTTTACATTTGAACCATCCCCTATATATATATATATATATATATATATATAGAGTTGGGTTCAAATAAAAACCGAGAGAAATTGTATAAAACAATAAACCAAATCTCAATCTTCGATTTATGAAGATCAATGGCTCAAATTGTTTTTGAATAAAATAATAAAAAGTTGTACTTTTATTATAACACGTGTATAAAAAGTCAAACAATATGAGCCATTGATCTCATAAATCAAAGGTGGAGATTTGTTTTATTGATTTACACAATTTCTCTTGATTTACATTTGAACCATCCCCTATATATATGTATATATATATATATGTAAGTTAAAGCTGATGATATTTAGTTGTTTTACATAGTTTATTGTTCATGTGGGATATACACATATGTAAATCAACTCAAGTAACATCAGACATAATTTACGTTTATGTAAATCAATAGTTCTGTGGTTCTGAAAATAAAAAGTGTGTCTGTAATGATCCTAACCTTATATATATATATATATTATATATATATATATATATATATATATATGGGAAGAATCAAATATGAACTCCTTTTTTGTGAGAACTCTAGTAACCAATATGAGCCACTAGTTCCACTAGTTTACAATGGCAAAATGGTAAATAACATAAATATAATATAAAAAATTATAAAACAAAAAATAAGATGAAAATGAAAAAAATAAATACACAAAAATATTTCTCTCGTTTCCCTCTTTCATAAATAAAATAAAAGAAATAAAAAAGTTAGTTTTTTTTTCAAAATTTATTTTACACATGTGTAAAACCAGATTTACACATGTTTTAAACCGGATTTACACATATGTAAATAACAGGTAGGTGATTTTTTTTTTAAAATATATCAATATGTTAGCGTTGGAAAGATAAAAAAATAGTGAACCCTGTTATTCATAATAGGTATGGTGATTAAACAGATAAAAAAAATAGTGAAATTTTTGAAAAAATAATGTTGTGAAAATATATGATATGTTCATAACAGGTAGGTGATTAAAATGTTCATAATAGGTATGGTGAAATTTTTTGAAAAAATAATGTCGTGAAAAAAAGTTATGAACATTTTAAAAAAAGATGAAAATGGCATGTGAGTTGCATGTGACCAAAAATGTGTGGGTCATATTAGTTCTTAGAGTTCTCATAAAAAAGGGTGATTCTCAATATAACCCTACCCTATATGTATATATATATATTAGCTTTAATAAACCCGTGTATTACACAGGTTGAATAAATAAAATAATAAATATAATAAAATTTTAATAGTTATAAAACGATATTCTAAAATAAAATATGATAAGTAATGACCATAAATAATAAAATAATAATATTAACTTTTTAATCTTTTATTTTTAAACTTTTTTTATATTTTTTTTCTAATTTTAATTATTTTTTGTTTATAAAACTTTTACTTAAAAACATCTAATATTTTTAAAAAAGTTTGCTATTTTAGAAAAATTTTCATTTCATAAATATTAATTTCTTTAGAAACAATATTAATAAGAAGATTTATTTTTAATTTATTATTAGTAATTAATGTGATATTATAGAAGAGAGAAGGGGGAAAATTTTTGTGAGGTGAAATGTGATGGTGACATATGTTCATCATAATTACTATTTTATTAGAGTATGAAGATATATATATATATATGTATATATATATATAGTGCAGTTTTTGTACAAACTGTTATTTTTATAAAAAGTATAGGAAGTAATAAGAAAGTGACATGTGTACATGCATGTGTTTTATGATGAAGGTATTTTTGTCCATTTAAATAAAATTTTAGGCAACTTATATTAACACCCATTTTTAGACCAAGATGCATAATAATATATTCAGAAATTTAAGCATTGTATGAATAAAAAATCAAGTATATTCACAATCCACATCATAATATTTAAAAAAAATGATAACAACACCATGTAAATTAATATTAAATGTTAAAACACATTAAAAAATGATATCAACATCATGTTAGTATGATATCAACATCGTTTTTGTATTTTTCAAAAACTATGTGTTAATATGATATAAACATCATTTTCGCAGAGTGTTATAAATTTTTTTTAAAAACATTGGTTTTTTTCTTAAAAAGAAGTATAGCAACATTATACGCGTTTTAAAGAGAAAAAATTGCTCAATTTACTGGTGTAATGGTTTTTTTAAAAAAATAACAAAGTTCATAAATATTATTGGGGTTTTAAAAAATAGATGAAATTACTATTTAATTTAGTCAACAAAAGATATTTAATTTACTCTTTTGTCCCTTGTAACCATAATTATACTTTAATTAATTACAAAACTCTCATGTGCAAATCTCAACCATTGAATTAGTTTAATCAAAAGTCAAGATTATTTCCTACACCTTTTACAAAAATTTCACTTTGCACATGATCCTTCTCCTAAATAAATATAAATATATATAAATAGAGAGAGAGAGAGAGAAAAAAAAGAAAGAGAGAAAGTTTTCTATACAAAGTTAATTAACCGTGTGAAGTGTGCGAAATAATTTCAACCATTGATTTAATGGATGGACAGTTTTGATTTGATGTGAAATCATCACACATAGAAGGATGGTCGGAGGAATAAATTTGGAAATAACTACTGTTGACTTTTTCAAATTTCCTCGGTTTTTTTAGACGCATTTAATTTTTTTACACGACATTATTTTTTAAAAATATTACACCATAAAATTGAGCATTTTATTCTTTTTAATTTGAGTATAGTATTGCTATATTTTTTTTAAAAAAATAACATTCTTTTAAAATTGTCTATGTGTTGTGCATATAACTTACATGAATATTAAGTGCGTAATTATAAACATAGCTTGTGTAATTATTATATAACTTGTTTAATTATAAATATAAATTGTGTATTTTTTATAACGTGAGTAATATTACTTTGCGTGATAATAAATATAACTTGCGTAATAATATATAACTTGTGTAATTATGAATATAACTTGCGTAATTATATACCTTATATGCGTAATTGTGGAGCTTACAAAATTATTCCTACGCCAAAGAACACGTGTCACGCCCTGGTGACTTTTCGTACGCTTCGCACGTCACTAACAATTTGTATAGCAGCCGGCCCTTGTGTGTGTGTGTGGGGTTCAATTGGGAACACCAAAAAAAAAAAGAACTAGAGAATCATTTCTAACAAAAAAATATATATCACTTCGATTTCACGTAGATTTTTTTTCAAGTGAAATCAATGTGAGGTTTTCTTCTCACTTACTTTTTACACTAAATTTGTATGTTGAATTTTTTTTCTTTAAATATTTGGAATTAAATATTTCCCTAGTTATTTTTTTTTTGTTGTTTCTGTTTGAACCACCCCACCCCCAACCCCTACTCCTAGCCACCCTCAACCCTCTTTCTTCACGACCCGAACATAAAAATCATATCAAACATGTAAACCCGAAACGTGATACGAAAATTCATTCTTCACGACCCGAACATAAAAATCATATCAGACATATAAACCCGAAACGTGATACGAAAATTCACAAATTGACACAAACATAACTCATGTCACGTTCAACTCGAATTTTATTTTTTTGTTATTTTTCTCACATACTAATACTGTAAGTTACTATTTAAAGAAAGTTACAAATGAATATAAGTATATAACACAATTTATATACTAATATATACTAATATTTTGATATAGTGTACGTGAATAGTGGATTTGTATAAGCGGTCGACGTGTATACACGGCTGTTGATGCCTTTTGTTTTTTTTTTTTTTTTTTCATTTCTTAATTAGTTTTCATATGTCGCTTTTGTGAATAAAATCCACATATTACCATTTATACTATTGGATGGAACTTAGCATATGTGTATTAAACAATAACTCATCAAAGGCAATTCAGAAAATTTCTTTTTCTAGTTGTTTACTTTAATCCCTAATAAAATGCAGCTAGTCAACAATGTATCATCCTCATATGTGAATTGATTTCATAATAGATGAATTGAGGATTAATAAGTTGTTATTCATTCTAGCATTCCATCTAATAAATCAATGGTTCATATTAGTTCTTACGATTTTTAGATAGTATAGAGTTTGTATCGAATACATCCTCAAACGTAGCTTAAGCTCGGCGATCGGCTCTTTACGTAGCTTAAGCTCGGCGATCGGCTCTTTTCATATACACCCTTACTTTATTTTGATTTTGAAAAAGTGATAGTTTTTTGCTGATTGTCTTCATAATTTATATATGTATCATGTATGTATCTACTTGTCTATATATGAAATGCGTGTAGTACAATGGTACCAAGGTTTTGAAATGTTATCTCGCTTCCAAGTTAGCAGCGTTTTCAAAACCGGACCAGACATGTAGATTGGACCGGTTAGAAAAAGGAACTGGTCATAGAATTGGTTTGTTTGACCGGTTAGAAAAAGGAACTGGTCATAGAATTGGTTTGTTTATGTCTATTTAAATAATTCCAATTGAACTCAACAGTTAACTGTCGGACCGGTTAACAGGGTGAATCGGATCGGGTGAACCGGATTCTATTCTTTAATTTTTTTCTCTTTTTCAAAATCTCATTTTTATAAAGAAATTTTGTGTTCTCCTCTCATCCACAGCCCAAAACGCTTTGGTGATATCAGAGGGATGACATTCTTTATAAATCCATATCTCTTCTATTCACGGCCGATACGGAATGTGCTTAGGGTGTTACAGAATTGCAATATGGCTCTTAATGGCCAAGAGGTAAGTAAAAGTTGATTTTTTTACGGTATTATAAGTACTAACTATCAGTTTTTCAGTTTTTCACATGGGTCGGACCACCTAAGTCATGGGTGAGTGATTGTTACTTGCTAGAAAAATAGAAGAGGATTTATTCCTACCATATAAGCCTAGTGGTGCGAACTTATGGCCAAAGTCTCAATGTCCACTACATTGATCCCGCCATTGCATCATACCCTTATTGGAAGAACAAAGAGGAAGAAGAGAAGGGACCAGAATGACATTGAAAGAGGTGGCCAGTTGACATGAAAGTGAAAGATTGTGACATATGCTAAATGCAACAAAATAGAGCACCATTCTAGGAGTTATAAAGGATAACGAGGACCAAGTATTTGAATTTGTTTGTTTGTTTGTTATGGAGACGTAGTGCTTTTGCTATGTTTGTGTGGTTTTCTTATATTATGCATTCGAATGGACAATATTAACTGTTGTTGGGTTGTTTTAGACATTGGGTATGTTTGTGTGGTTATGTACTTGACATTATTAAGTTATTTATTTATAAAATGGTGTTTTTAATGTTTATTGATGATATGTAATTAGAATTGGGACAAGAAAGGTTATACTTGCAATTATCTTTAGACATTTGGTGTGTACCCCTTTTTGGGTGGATAATTTATAATTGCAACTGGCTGCAAACTGTCCCTAAAACAGATTGTTCTTTGGTTGTTGTTTGGATTGTAATTGCAATTCGCAACAAAAAGGTTCTTTGGTTGTTTGAATAGTCCGTATAACATGTGGCTCTTTGAATTCTAATTGCAATTGGTTTCAATTGGGTCATACTGTCCCTGACACTATGCTTAATTCACTACAATATTCTTAGGTTCTTGTTTGGCCAAAAACATGTTCTTTTGCTGCAAGTACTCCACAAAACAGGTTCTAGTAGGGCTGCAAGTACCCCCACAAAACATGTTCATTTTGTTGCAATATGATCAAGTTGTTATTTGGCCAAACTGTACACCGACTTGAAACAAACATGTCCGTTTCCATCAATTTCTATTACATTACTATTATATTTGGAACATATACCATACTTCATAATTGCACAAATAGATAATCACATAAACTTGATAGTTATATACTTCATATAAAACACAAACGTTAGCTACATTAAACCAGGGTTATTTTGGGTATTTCGTTGTGTTGGAAATTTACAAGTTGTAAATATGCAAATTGGCATGTTTACTTCTTGTCCCACATTGGTGGAGGGAAACAATTTTGAGTTGCTTATAAGGGACTTTCCCTTATGAGTCACCAAAATGATAGTTGGGCCAAAAGAAAGGCTAAGCCCGCATGCTCATCGAGCCGAGACGAAGACGCGAGCTGTTCTTTACTAGTTGTTTCTTTACTTTTGCTTCCTGCACAAGCTTCACGTTGATGCGGTTCTATTGCTGTTAGTACACCGGATTCATTCTGCATTAAATCCTGGGAGTTTATGCTGTAGCTTACAGCAAATCAGAGCGCGTAAAATCCTTTAAGGACAGGAATACATTCCGTGCTGTTGATCATTCGAAGAACATCGTATAACAGTTGGTTTTATATTATTGGGTGTTTTAATTCGTCCGATAACAAGACACTCTCCTTCTACCTTTCTTATAATTAGTTTGGATCACGAAGGATCTAACTGATTTGGCCATAACTTGGTAATAATTAATAATAATTAATTGATTTCTATTTGGTCTGATATGTTTTCAACACTTTGCACGTGTCTTCCCACCATCTACTTACATTTTCACCGCCTTCATTAGTGAGGATTCCATCGGTTGGATGGAGCGTTCATAGCAATCAATTATAAAAGAAGCCCCTACTTCGGATTTCTTATTTGTTTCTAGACACTCAGGTAGCGGTATTTTTGTTTCTGTTTCCGACGAACTCTTTCTTTGGCTTGCCACCATTGCAAGTACTCTTTACCTTTCTTTCTTTTTTCTTTTTTTGTCATTCCTATCATTTTACGTCACCCATTGTCCACGTCATTACAATACATTTAGGCATTTACCTACACATGGTATGTGTGGCTAAAAGCATATTATGTGTGGTTGGTTATCTTTATCTACACATGAATTAAGTGTCATGGTGTATGGCCTGGTGATTGTGGATATAGATCATTAACCGCACATTAATTATGTGTAGGCATAGCATGCTATATCTACACATTCAAGTGTGGCTAAAACTAATTAATACGTGTAGTTAAAAGTATGACGATTTGTTTGGGTGCTAGCTGACGTGGCAAATAACTTAGCAGCTAACATGGTGATAAACCATTCCCATTAATTACGAAATCAAATATTGACACTACAAAACAAAGAGTACAAATTCAAAAGATAGTACAAAACCCAATCGGATACTTAGCCAGTTCACCTCGAATGGCGACCCCCATGGTGCGTTATTATCGTCCTTGAGGACAAGGACGTTTTCAAGGGCGGTAGTATTGATACGAGCCCGGCATCAGCAGCCCAAGTATCAACAACCTAGGAAGAAGTTGGCCAGTCAACAGCCCAAGCACATAAAATTAGTTATTTGATCTTCCATCCTGCATTCTAGGCTACACGTTTCCCTTGCATGTTTATTTTTAGTATTTTGTTTACTTAGAAGAGTGTGTAGTTAACACCCATGATCTAGTATAGTAGTACATGTATGCATGCACGTTTCCCTTCAGCTTATTTAAAGGGTTTAAGTTATTAGAATGAATATATATGAGAAAAATTGCAGAAAGTTTCTAGTTCTTTATATTGTTCTTGAAATTGTTTGTTTGCATACTACAAAAGGCTAATTATCTTGGGATACCGTTAATCTCGGATATGGTTGTTTCTATTTCTCCATGATCTCCATAGTTAGTGGTAGTTGCATATTGTATTTTCTATTTAAAGTCTTCGGTTGTGGTGATGGATGCGATCTATAACATGGTGCTTTCATCGAGTCGTTCTCCTTCTTTTCGGGTGTCACCGGAATTTGGGGCTTGGTTCTCTGCCAAGGTCGCACATTTCTATTGGCAAGTTGACTGTTATGTTTCCAATATGAATGGCACCGCACCACCCGGCCCAAACCACCATCGCCATAATTCTACGAACCGGTAACCGAACTTATAATAATAAAATCGGTTTTTGACGGTTCGGTCCAACCGGTTATATCGGTTCCAGTGCAAAAGAATCGGTTCTTGCTCACCCCTACATATAAATACATATAAATGATCATATTTGGTTACGATCGACCAAAATTGGCCCCCAATGAAACTAACTTTTCTCTGTTTGTTTCTAATTAATAGTAATTTAAAACTAAATTTACTCTATTTGTCTTTAATTAACACTAATTTAACTGAATGCGTGACCAATGATCAGCATTGCCCCTAATAAAAAATAAATGGCTTCAGTTACTCTTGAATAGCCAATATTTACTCTTCTTTACCATCTTTCTCCAATATTAATTGTTTAATATTACCCCTATTGATTCTAATTGTTGATAATTGGTCAATAATGTGATTCTGATTGAAATTAACAGACCACGATTCATGTATATTTGCTCTGAATTAACAATATTAAGGGGCTATTTGTCAGCCTCTTAATCAGCCTATTAATGGTTCAGATGTCTGAATAATTCAGCATTTAATGGTTCACACTGTTTGTTTCACGAGCAAATGTCTGAATGGTTCAGACATTTGCCTCTGAATGGTTAAGCATTATACTAATGCTGAATGGTTAAGAGGTCTAATGCTGAATGGTTAAGAATTCTTATGTGAATTGGTCAGACATTTGCCTTTGAATAGTTAAAAGACATACAAACTCTTAATGTTTCAGCACTTAATGATTCAGACCTTTTATTGGTTTAGCACTTAATCATTTAGATATTGCCAAATAGTCCCTAACCTTGATTGTTTAATATTAACATTTAACACTAGTTAACCCATTTGTTTAAGATTAACAGTTAATACTATTTAACCCATTTGCCCATAATTGTCTCTGAATCCCCAAAATGATCCTTGTTGGTGATTATTTACCAAATCTGACCCTAATAAAAATTAATTTATCCTACTTTTTCTAAGCTACCCCTAATTGGTCTTAATAGGTGACAATTGACTCACATTGGCCTTAATCAACTCTAATTGCCCCTAACCAAAACTAAGTGACCCAAGTTGCCCCTAATTGAAACTAAGTGACCTAAATTGCCCTTAATTGACCATATTTCACACTAGTCGGTTGTCATAGACTCGAATTATCTATCAAGAATCTTAATTTTTTTTTTTTTTTTTTTTGAACGGCAAAGATTTTATTAAAGTCTAGCAAGAGGCTAGAAACAGAACAGGGAAAAACAGAACATTACAGCATTACAACCTAAAGTTGCACCATGACTCCCAATTAACATTTTCGAGATTCCCTCTATATTTAATCCATAAAAATGACATAACTTTAATCTCTCCAATTAGCTCTTTTGGTTCCACAAATCTGCTTTCGAACACCTTATTTCTGCATTTCCAAATTAGATATACCACCACATATATTATTGACTTGATTAATTGTTCTTGATATTTACCCGGACGCCATGTTTCAATTTCTTTCAGCAGCTTTAAAACAGAGTTTGAATGAAACACAGGTAGCCGACACCAACGTCGAACGCATTCCCATACTGCAGACACTATCGGGCAGTGCATGGACATATGATTTGACGATTCAGATATCCAGCCGCACACGGGGCATGAGGAATGATCCGAAATCCCACGTTTGCTAAGATTATGATAACCGGAATTCTGTCCATAATCACTCTCCAACGTCAAGAATCTTAATTGACCGTTAACGACTCTAATTAACCATTAGTAAATCTAATTCACCAACAACAAGAAAAATGATAATTAATGACCCGAATTGATCATGAATGACCTTAATTTACCATCAATGACCTTGATTGACCATTAATGACCCTAAATAACTATCAATAACTCTAATTATAATTGACTCCAAATATCAACAACTTTAATTGATTATTAATGACTCTAATTTACTATTATTAACTCTAATTGAGCAATACTAACCAGCATGATTTCATTGGCTGTGACTTTGTGCAATCATGGTGGGTTATGTCTAATTTATTTGACTTTGTAGTTAGAGATGCAATTAATATTTATAAGTATTCTTCGGGTTCAAAATCAAAAAAGAAGACTATCAACTCAATAATTCTAACAACGTTGTGGAGCATGTCACACACACACACACACACACACACACACACACACACACACACATATATATATATATATATGTCACATATCCAGTTCTGTAATCACATTTTTTATAAAACAAAAGTTTAAGAAAAATACATTATTGTTTATTTACTTAGCTATTTATATGTAATTATAATCATATTTTATATTTAAGCATGATTTTATAAAATATAAATTTTTATTAATAATTATTTAATATTATATTTATTCATTTATTCAATTCGTGTATTACACAAGGACTAACCTAGTATATATATAGGATTGTGTTTAAATGAAAATCAAAAGAAATTATGTAAAGCAATAAAACAAATCTCGACCTTTGATTTATGAATATCAATGGCTCATATTTTTTTTGAATAAAATAATAAAAAGTTGTAGTTTTATTGGAACAAGTGTACAAAAAGTCAAACAAGTATGAGCCATTAATCTCGTAAATCAAATGTGAAGATTTGGTTTATTGGTTTACACAATTTCTCTTGATTTACAATTGAACCATCCCACACACACACACATATATATATATATATATATATATATATATATATAGGGGAGGGTTCCAATGAAAACCATATTATAATTGAAAACCAAGAAAACCATTTATTCACCATTGATCTTTTTAATCTATGGTTGAGATTAATAAGTGGCATTTTAGTAATTAAATAGAAGATTATAAGTGTTTAAATAGACATTAAAGGCAAAATAGGAAGAACACAAAAAATTAACTTGGTAACTACCACATATAATTAACAAATTCCTAAATTTACTCAAATCTTCTCTTATTCTCTCACCTCTCATCTCTCTCTTATATTTAATAGATATTTAAATAATTAAATGTATTATTTTTTGTACTTTGATTGAAAAATTAGATAATCATGATTCTTCTAAAAATAAAGACAACTAAACTAAAGGAAACGACTAGTTATGTATGCGGAACACCGTGTTACGTATACGTAACATTATGTGTTACATATATGTAATACTGTCATGCATATGTGTATCATTTTTGATGAATCCATATGAAAATCCAGAATAAGTTACATATATATTTTTTAAACCAAACTTGTTTTCAATGCAAAAAAAAAAAAACAATTCCTAGAGTACATATATTTAACAGTGGTGTTACATATATGTACATTAAACATGAATGCATGTTTTATTAACTTGATAACTTAGATACATATATGTATCAGTATTACCACATTTTTATAATTTAATTTAGTTTATGTATATGTAAGCTAAGTGCATCAAACATGAATGTATATAGTAGAGTGATCAAATGAAAACCAAATGTTTTGATAATTGCTTGACCAAATGGTGTTACGTATTCGTAATAACCGTTTTCATCTTGTTCATTGTTCATCTTCTTAATCAATTCCATTTAATTCATCATCTTCACTTTAAATCACT
The DNA here is from genome assembly GCA_025506415.1 of Flaveria robusta. Taxonomy (NCBI): domain Eukaryota; kingdom Viridiplantae; phylum Streptophyta; class Magnoliopsida; order Asterales; family Asteraceae; genus Flaveria; species Flaveria robusta. The sequence continues at coordinate 14,600,567 of CM046469.1, read as the reverse complement.
GCAAAAATAGGAACAATTTTTTAGATTTCAAAAGTTTAAATACTCTCGTATATGTAACAATAGTGTTATGTATAAGTAACATACTTAAGTACTTTTATATAAACAAATATTTGGTGCGTATATGTAACAATGTAGTTACATACATCAAAACTGTAAGTCTTAGTGTTTTAAAGACAACGGGTACATCTATGTATTATTACAATTACACACTGTTTTTATGAATATGTGAAATGTGTAAAGTACGTGTATGTAATAGTAACTTAAATACAATTTATTTCTAAGTTAAAAATACGAAAAGTGTGTGGTTCCTGAGTGTAACAGTACACTTACATACTGTTTAGCTCTATACTGAGTGCATACAAGGTGACTAGAACATGTATGCAACAGTGTAGGTACGTATATGTAACATTGTGTTCACAAACATCATACATATAAATTTTAACATATTAGGCATGTACTAATATGTAATAATACGTTTACATGTTGTTTATTCTTATGTTTAATAGTTAAAAAAAAGTATGGAACGTATATGTACCGGTATACTTACATATGTTTAATAGTTGATGAATTCGGTAAACTAGTATTCATGAGAATAATCATGAAGTAAGGCCAAACCTTCAGATCCAACATCGTCTTCTTCGATTCAAGCGGTCAATATTGATGGTTTCTTCATCTATCTTCGATTCATGGTTCAATGATTAGCTTCTTCGTCTTTGTTGATTCATGGTTCCTATGTTTCTTATTCGCTCATGGTTCGTTGAAGGTTTTCTTCGATCGATTACCGGTTTCTAGTATTCTTCTTCTATTGATTGGTTTTTGTAAAATTCATCTTCGTCTTCAACGAAGGTCTAAGATTGCAGAGATATTTTGGTAATCTAAATTGTATTATGATGACTATATGATAATGATGAAAAAAAATGATAAAGATTAATTTAAGAAAGAGAGAGAGATATATATGGGGGAGAGAATCAAGGGATTTAAATTAAAAACACATAATTAAATATATGTAATCTTACTATTATACCCTTATTGATTAAATAAAAAAACAAAATAAAGAAATTATTTGATTGGTTGAATATGGTTTTCTTAGTTTTCTATTAAAAGGGTGGTTTTTATTTTATCCATCCCCTATATATATATACATATAGGGAATGGTTCAAATGTAAACCAAAAGAAATTATGTAAACCAATAAACCAAATCTCCATTTTTAATTTACGAGATCAATAAGTCATATTTGTTTGACTTTTTGTACACGTGTTCCAATAAAAGTATAATTTTTTATTATTTTATTAAAAAAATATGAGCCATTGATCTTCATAAATGAAAGGTGGATATTTGGTTTATTAGTTTACACAATTTCTCTTGGTTTACATTTGAACCATCCCCTACATATATATATATATATATATATATATATATATATATATATTATATATATATATATATATATATATATATATATATATATATATATATATAGGGAAAGGATCAAATGAAAACCATGCTTATAATTGAAAACCGTAAAAACCACCACTACCCAATTATATAATTGATAATTGATTTAACCTTTTAATTGTTTAAAGTATATTTGATTAAACTTCAATTTTATTTTGGAGATCATTATATATTTTTTATTTTAAACTCCAAGAAACGATAATGATGACGAAACGACTTACGTATACGTACCTTGTATAAGTTAAATGTACGTAACTCGTAGTTGTACACTTGTTGACACGTACTTACATATATATAACCCCTACATATACGTAACTATTAGTTGTACACTTTGTAATACGTACTTACATATATGTAACCCATAGTTTTCATGGTTTTTATTTATAATATGATTTTCAAGGGATCCCTCCCCTATATATATATATATATATATATATATATATATATATATAGAGAGAGAGAGAGAGAGAGGAGGATCAGATGCAAACACATTGTAGCCAAAAAACTGTAAGAACCAACATAATTATGCCACGTGTCATAAGTATTAGTTATTCATTAGGGGCATTATTGTCATATACAAATCAGGTTATTTTTGGAATTTTCTAAAATCATGTAACTATTTATTATTTTAATTTTTAAACATTGATTACTCAAATTATATATTTATTTAAAATATATTGAAGTTGAAACATAAATACATTTGATACGTATTTATATAAAATATAATATCAAATATACTAGTTCAAAACATAACATGATTTATTTACGTATATTCGCATTTCACATAATAGCACATTACTTTTGGCCAAAATAGAATCACATATGTTTAAAGTAGCACAATATATATAGAAAATAGCAAATTGTAAGCATAATGTTTATCAATTGTTTTTTTTGGCATTATAAAGTGATGTTTTGACGTTCATAATGTGCTATTTTTATTAAGTGCTATTTTTGAGACTTAATAAGTATTATATTTATTTTTAATGAGTGTTGTTTTGGTATTATAAAGCATTGTTTTTTCATTTATGAAGTGCTATTTTTCTAACTTAATAGTTTTAATAAACATGATAACAACACTCTACAGAATGTATAATAGCACTGTTATATCGCAATTATCGCGCTTTTTCCTTATAATTAGCACTTGTGTAGTCGGTCAATATTTTTTGGTGTTGCTTTTATTGTATGATTGTCCGATAATAAAAAATAAAAAAAAAGTCATTTGTATTTTCTAATGGCACTTTTGTATTTGATCGAAGCTAGTTTTTTATGTTTTTTAAAGTTGCTTATCATAAAAAAAAATAACACTATGTAATTTTTATAATAGCACTATGAAATTTTTAGTATGTAAAACTACAGAATAATAGCACCATGTTATTTTTTAATAGCACAATTCTACAGCATATTTTTATGAACTTATTTAAAAGACGCCATTTAAAAAAATAAAATATAGCAATAGTATACAAATACTAAAAATTAAAAAATGATTAATTTTGTAACAAATTTTCTTTTAATACAAAAAAAAAAATACAAAATTAATTTTAGTTTTAAAAGTCGGATGGATTTAGCATTAATTGAAAACGTCAAAATTTAGATCATTTTCTTTTCCTAAGGAACTTGTAGTTATATCGTAATTAATGATGTGAATATTTACTAAAGTGCTTTTAGTGCCATTACATATTAGTCAAATTAAATATTGATGAGTTGTAATCAATCATAGCCCTTAATCCATTTAATCAACGCACTAAATCTGTTCTCACGTTTTTAGATATCATGAGGTTTGTACTAGAATCATCCTGTCTCTCTCTCTCTCTCTCTCTCTCTCTCTCTATATATATATATATATATATATATATATATATATATATATACACATACTAGGTTATTAGCCCGTGTATTACATGGGTTAAAAGTTATAAATATAAAAATAAAAATATGTAAATAAGGATTTTAAATCGATTATGTAAATAAAAATATTTAAACTCTATCATTTTTATTTTAAATCGATTATATAAAAATAAGGATTTGTGATCATAAGGTTCAAATGGTTAAATAAAATTTGAGATAATTGATATCATAAATTCAAAATTCTTAGAAATGGTTATTGGTGATTGAGGTAGTTACACTTGTTCAAAAAAATTATAATAGAATAAAAACTTCAATTAAGAAATATAACATAATTTGTGGAAAGTCTGTTAAAGGAAGTTTAGGCGGGAAAGTTTTTGTAAGGTTAAATATGCGTTATCACATGTAATCATTTATTAGTATAGATGTGTGTGTGTATATCTATACTAATAATCCTTTACAATGTGAGACAAATGGCATTCCCACAAAGCTTTCCCCAATTATTTTCCCGCCTAAACTATTTATTTGATTTTTTAAAAGTCAAGTAACTAATTTCCAAATATTTCTCTTTCTCTCTTTATTATAAATTAAAGTCCTTGAATTAATAATTTTTAAAATATATTTTCATCAAATAAAAACTAAGTATTTTGATTAAAAAATATATTTTTTCAAAAATAAAATTTTCTAAAAAAATGAAGCTTTTTTAAATTATGAAATATTTAAATTCAATCTTTTTATAAAATAAAAGTTTTATAAAAGAACATTTATTTAAAACAAACCCGGAGTTTTTAAACAACAAAATACTAATAAAATAATAAAAACTTTTCAAAGCAATTTTTTTAAAACGAAAGTTTTAAAAATAATAAAAAAAATCAAAATACTTAACCATACGTAAATTTAATCATATTTTATATTAAAATAATGTTTTGTAATTCCTACTCATTATCAATAAATATTTAATATTTTTGTTATTCAACCCGTGTAATACACGGGGATATAACCTAGTACATATATATACAGGAAAGGGATCCCTTGAAAACCATGTTATAAATGAAAAACATAAAAATTATAGGTTACATATATAAAAAAACGCAATTAATACAAACGTAAAAATACTATATTACCACTCATTAATTAATTATATTAAAAATAAAGCAATGGATATGATGAGTTGTTGTAGTTCTTACAATCTTTAGGAGAACTTAAAAGATCCTGACATATATATATACATATATATATATACATATATATATATATACATATATATATATATACATATATATATATATATATATATATATATATATAAGATAAAGTTATGTTGATAATCATCTTTTTTTGTGAGACCTCTAAGAACCAATATAAGTCACACGCTTAAGTCAAATGTCCAATCTACCTTTTTTTTAAATGTTCATAACTTTTTTTTACGACATTATTTTTTTAAAAAAATTACACCATTAATTTCAGTATATTTTTATCTTTCTAACGCATACCATATTGATATACTTTTAAAAAAATCGTCCATCCGTTATTTACACATGTGTAAATTATTCATTACACATGTGTAAAAGCTGTTTTACACATGTGCATTTTCAGATATTACATGTGTAAAATGACGTTCATAAAAAAATGAGTTTTTATTTTTTTATGAAAGAGGGAAACAAAAAAATATTTTCATCATTTAACTTTTTTTATTTTTATGTTATTTTTTGTTTTATAAATTTTTTATTATGCTATCATTATTTACCATTTTGCCTTTAAAAATGTGTGGCTCACATTGGTTCCTAGAGTTCTCACAAAATAAGTGAGTTCTCATTTGAAACCTCCTATATATATATATATATATATATATATATATATATATATATATATATATATATATATATATATATATATATATATAGGAGGGATACTATGAAAACCACAAAGTTATGATAAAACTACAGAAAATCAATTAAACCGGTCACATAATTTATTAATTTTTTATCACTATCCTTTATATATATATGTGTAACTATATATGAATAAGGTATGAATAAAATGAACACAGTAGCATGGTTTTATATATACGTCGCACATAGGTTACGTATACGTAATCATTTTTCATTTGACATAGTGTTACGTATACGAAAGACTCTTCATTTTCGTATGTATGCTCAATATATATGTATCAAATATTTAAATAACATTTTAACAATTAAAATAACAAAAAAGTTATGAATTATGTTATTGGTTTCTATGGTTTTCTTTGGTTTTCACATAACTATTGGTTTTCTCAAAAACCCTCCCTTACATATATATATACATATATATATATATTTATTTAGAGAGAGAGAGATAGAGAGAAAGAGAGAAATTATGAAAAAAAGAATATAAAGTTAAAGATGAGGATTGGAATGTGGCAGGTATTTGAAAAATAAGATATAAATATAAGAAATGATGATGTTTAGTTAAATTATAAGAATATAAATAACGATTATTGGATTTTAATAATTTCAATTTTTATTTATTGGTCGTGATTAATCCCAACTTATTAAATGTTTATAGACACTCTCAACTTTGAGCTTATTTTTGTTCTACGATCCCTTACCAACTGAGAGTTAACACTGTTAGTTTTTTGATGGCGTGAACTGTTTATTTGGCCAAAATACTAAAAAAATTTGAAATCAACCATCTGTTCCGTCAATTTGAAACTTTTGCACCCTAAAACCCATAAATATCCACTTTCTGATTTGAACCACTTAGCTTATTAGAGGTAGATTTTATGTGACGTTAGAGACTAGACACCAGAAAACGAACTTGATGGAGGCTAGGTGGCGGCAAAGTTGAAAAATGGTCAATGTTAGCCCATTTCATTAAAAAAAACTAACGAATGTTAACTTACAATTAGTAAGGGATCGTTGACGAAAAATAAGTTTAAAGTTGAGAGTGTTTGCAAATATTTTCTGAGTTGGAATTAATCTCGTCCAATAAATGATACTTGGGATTATTAAATTCCAAAAACCCTATAAATAAAGAAAGGGTTATGACTGCTCTTAAACTCAACATAGAAGAAAGTTTTAATAAGCTTTGGTATTATAATTCCTCTTTTAGATGATTATCTCGAGTGTTTTTGGTTGATAGGTATTGTTTTGCATTGTCTCATTTTGATTAATCTTATTGATGTAATTTACATATGTTTTGCTGTAATTTTGATGTTTTCATGTGCACCCGTGTTTTTTTTTTTGTTTTGTTTGGTACAAGTTCACCTACTTTTTAATTTGAGTGTAGATTAGGTGTTACTTATTATAACTTTTGGATTGTTCATGGTTTAGGTAGGGATTGGCATTTAGTGTTGATTAATGGTTGTGTCTTAGTTGTAAAGTTGTGTTTGTGTTTGATGATTGAAACTGCTTATAATTATTGTTGAATAATATTATTTTTGCCTATATTTTCTATTGTAGTCTTGTTGAATAATAGTTCAAGGTGTTATTGCTTGTGGGAAATATTGGACATACTATTTACAAGAAGATTATGCCAACAATATCTCATTTTACATACTTTATGAATGTGAAATCGGGGAAAATTAACAGCCTTAAGTTTGAATCTAGATTGTTAATCTTAATTTATGATTTTAATTTGTGTGTATATTAGGTGTTCTTTGGGGTATGTTTTTAAACTAATTCGTAAGCTACTTTTCTCTTATATTGGCAAGAACAGCCTTCCGCTTCACGACGGTAACCTGTCAACTTTTTTGTTTGTTTGCTCTTTGTAATGTGATGCAATTTAGATATCACTAGCAGCTTCCTTTCAGATAACGAGAACGACATGAACAATTTCCGCTGCGGTTGCAAGCTCGGAATAATATTAGTTTGTCTAAATTTGTAACACCGATTTTAGTATTATATTTGAATTTTATAATATAGCCTTTAAGAAAAAAAATTTGAATTATTCTGCATTTTTCAAGTGGAAATATTATGGATTTTCTGCTTTTCTTAACTTTTTAAAAATTGTTTAAGTTGCAAACGCATCGCAAACACTAAAAGAATATTCCGATAAAAATAAATAGTTGCCGCAAATGCGTCGCAAACATTACAAACAATATTTAAATAAAAATAAATATTTGTCGCAAATGTGTTGCAAACATTAAAGTAACATTTAAATAAAAAATAAATATTTGTCGTAGATGTGTAGCAAACATTAAAAACCATGTTTAAAAAAAAGTTAAATTCATTTTTTCTCCTTTATGTTTGACAAAATTATTTATTTTCCTTTAAAAGTTTAAAAACATCAATTTGAATCCAAAAATTTCATCATGTGTTTTAATTTAAGTTCAAAAGTTTTATTTAAAAGTTTTATTATTTTGAATTACAGTTGAAACAACTAGTAAAACTTTTTAGACTGAAATTAAAACAATTTATTAAACTTTTGAATATAAATTATTATTTTTAATATTTTAGAGGAAAATAATTATTTTTATCAAAAAAAAGTGAATAAAACTGAATTTAACTCTAAAAAATATTTGTTGCAAATGCATCACAAACATTAAAAACACTCTTTAAATAGAAAAAAGTGTTTGTCCACAAACTAATGGCATTAAAATTTTATTTAGAAAAATATCAAGTTAATAATTCTTTTAAGTTCAAGATTTTGTTAATATGATAAATACAATTAGGAGGGTGCGTGAAAAATGCATGGCAAATTCCAACGCACTCTTTTGTTGTAACCATTTTGTTAGTTGTGTCGCAAATAAGTCACAAACAATTTCCCACGAGGGATTACCCGGACAAATTATTTTTGTCGCAAATGTATAGCAAATTCCGTTTTCTTACGCATGTGCGACTGAAAAATGCGTAGAAATATTTTTTTTTCTAGTACTGTATATATGAAATAATGGGATTAATATTAGTCAAATTGTTACTTAGGATTAGTACTGATCGATAGTCAATAGTTTGGATTATTAAAATAAAAATTTTCTTGTTATTTTAGCTAAATGAGATAAAAAGAGAAATGAATAAACTAATATTAATAAATGATGGTCGACAATAAAATCATTTAATACAATCGAATCATCACGTTTCTCATATCTTTGATATTTTACTTTCGAATTAACGCATTTGTAACCTAGTTATTGTTTATAGAAAAGTAATGAAAATAAGTTAATGATAGTAACGTATAAAAAGTAATAGTAAAGAAGATGAAATAAAAATGATTGTGGCGTTTTCAAGGAGTTTTAATAAAATTAGAATAATAAAGGTATATTAATATCGATTACAGGCAAATGTCTTGGGAATATCTTGTGGTTCACCTAAGATCCAGTAAATTAACATTATATCCCTTACTTTTTCTAAATTGCCAACTCCTAACAATCAAAACAAATTAGGTTTCCTTTCTTTATTATTTCTTTTACATGATTGTGATGTGTTAGTGGACATGCTCCTTGTCTCTTTTTATCCTAAAGTTGAAAGGTATGTTAAGTTTTAAATACTATAAAATACACGCATATATAATTAGTAAATAAAAAATAGACCACGAGTTATCGTAAAGAATACATAAAACTAAAGTTTTAAAATATAATCTAATAGTATATATATACTCACATATGTTGAAGCCTTGATATAAAACATACGCAAAAATTAATCTTCATGCAGACATGAGTCTCTAGTATAGAAAAATTTATGAATGAAGATCAACTAAGTGAGGAAATCATGACCCTAATTTCAACACTTCCGAGAGATGTGTAAAATAAAAGATGTAATTACTCAACATTTTTTAACTCATTTACCATTTTTAAGTAGAAATATAGTTAACATGGCCACATAAAAAAACTCATGTTAAAGCCTGAAAACTATTAACAACATGCTTTATTTAAACAACAAATGTGAATTTAGGAAGAAACCTTATAAATTCTAGAATACCTGAAGCCTGAAGGTGAGAATACACCAATCCAGTAACCAATAGACGTGTTTGGATTTCTCTATGTTAGAGTCATCCATTCAACCATTTGACCCTAGAATGGAGCTATGTGATTAATAATCACACACAATATACATTGAATAAAGACTCCAAATTTAAGAAACGTTATTCAAATTATAACTAACATTTAGAATTGAGCTGTATACAAAATTAAATAGTCGATGTTACCTTAAACCCAAGAACCAAAGGAGAAGCTTTAACATAAGTTGCAATATCAAGAGTAAATAGTGTCATATATAAAAATGTCCAAAAAAGTTTATCTCTACGTGATGTTACACTATGCAAACCCCACAAATTTGACTGCAACCTCAACTGCGTATCTCCTTTTCCGTATAATGAAAGTAAGAAAGTGGTTAAATCAAACAATCCTATCTTTATAGAAACCATACAATTGATTCGAATAAAGAAAGGGCAACACTAATGCAAGAACAAAAGAGAACAAACTAACAAAATTAAAAACAGGAAAGTGAACTAAAAGTGGGGCAGAATCTAAAACTTAGAGAAAGATTAAATTACATTACATATGCATACTTTACAATCTATAACCTATTTGACTGATGGAATGATCTTTTATTACATTACATGACAACAAATTTGAAAATGAGTTCAATAATTCTCCACTTTTTACTACCCGACATCAACTTCCAATTACAGTTTAAAAACTTATCATTAAGTTAAGAGACAGTATAATATAATAAGAGGAAGTTGTGATGCTATTTTAAATGTAATCAATTCATGTGGACATCATGTATAAGTAACTAGGTTAGTATCCCGTGTATTAAACGGGTTGAATAAATAAAATATAGAATAATTAATAATAAAACTTTATAAATTATAAAATCATATTTGAAGATAAAATATGATTACAATTGCATATCAATAGTTACTTTAAGTAAATAAATATTAACGTATTATTTTTAAACTTTCATTTTATGAAAAAATATGGGTTTTAAATATTTTGTTTTAAGAAAAATGACTTTATTATAAAAAAGTTTGTTGTATTCTATATTTTATAAAACTTTTGTTTTTATAAAGTGTGTTTTTAATAAGAAAATAGGTTTTAATTTATTAAATTATATAATTTTTAATTTGAAAATAATATGAGTAATATTATTAGTATTCAATATTATTAATAATATAAAAAATAAATAAGAAAGTTAGTATGATAAAACTTATAATTGTGTAAAGTTTTATTTTGATTTTTTTTTGTTATAGATAGATAGATATACAGATAATGGATATGTTAGAAACTCAATTATTAAAAAGATTATAGTTAGTAATAAACACGAATAGTTATATTACGATATTTTAATGTAAGATATGATTAAAATTATATATACGTAATAGTTTAAGAAATAAAACAATTATACTATTTTTTAACTCTCTTATTTAAATAGTTTTATTTTTAACCATTCGTGTTAAGATTTGTTTTATAAAAAATTTATTGTTTATAAGAATCTTGTTTATTAAAAACTCGAGTTTCTAATTATTCTGGTTGTTTTAATAAAACTGATTTTAGAAAATTTTATATTTTTTATAATTTTTTTTAAAAATGACCGATTTAAAATATTTTGTTTCAAAAAGGTTTATTGTTTTAGAAAGTTCATATTATATAATAATTTTGTTTTTTTTATGATTTCTATGTTAATAAAAAGATGTAATTTTTGGTTTTCTTAATAAAGTTTAATTTTAAAAACATAACTTAATTTTAAAAAATCTAGATGAGAGAGAGAAATGCATTAATTAATAAAATTGATTTTTATTAAGAGAGAGAAATTAGTTTGAATGCTTAAATTACTATAATACCCTTTTAGAGGGAAAATGAAGTAATGATGTTTAAAATATAACAAGTGTTAAAATGATGGTTTAATAGAGTGACAAGTGACAAAAAAAACTTATTTTATTAGAGACTATAGATTGTTACACCCAAAATTGCTATCAATAACATAGATATAGAAAGTTTTTTTGCTATTCCTTTTTCTAAAATTGTTAACCACAACCACCCTAATTAATTCTCCAAATAGACACATCTCTTTCACACTTTAATAAATATAAAAAAACTATATTTAACATACAAAAAACAAGTGATACCATTTTAGTGATATAACTTTAGAAATAGTTATCAGGTCTAGCCTTTTGTTACATTTTGTTTTTCTTCTCCTTGCTTTTTTTTGCATGATCTATCATACACAAACAACCCCTATTATAATCAAAACCTCAAATTTTAATGGAACAAAAATTAAATTTGGGGATTGACAAAAAGTTATGAGAAAAAATTTAGTGAAATACATTGCGTCGTACTCGTCGTTGGAACCTTTGGAAAATCAAACAAAAAAGGAGACAGTGAGATGTTACCTTGTTAGCTGTAAATTTACTCATTAGTCATCGGTGGACACTCCAAACCCTCATCATGTGTCACCCTCTCATGTCGTCATCGATGGTCGCTGCTAGGGGTGCAAACGAGCCGAGCCGATCCCGATCTCGTATGGGCTCGAGCTCTGCTCGTGAAGACTTAGGAGAGCTCGAGCTCTAGCTCGGCTCGTTTCGAGCTTTATTTTTAAAACTCGAGCTCGGCTCGACAAATACTTTTTCAAGCTCGAGCTCGGCTTGGGCTCGGCTCGTTTATTTATTTAAATATTATTTTTAATATTTTTATATTTAATTTTGATACATATATTTATAATTATATAACTTATATAGAACATAATTCATATTATTTAATTGTTTTTATTATAACTTTATATATAATAGATATTATTTATATAATATATTAAATAAATTAAATAAAAATATACAAATAAAAAGCTCGTTTAGGCTCGCGAGCCGGCTCGAGCTCGATACGTGAAGCTCGGGCTCGGGCTTGATAATTAAATGAGCTTTTTTCCAAGCTCGAGCTCGGCTCGGGCTCGATAAAGCTTGGCTCGTTTCGAGCTTTTTATCAATCCGATCTCGAGTAGCTCACGAGCGGCTCGGCTCGTTTGCACACCTAGTCGCCGCCGAAACCCTAAAAACTTTTTAACAGAACACACCACCGATGGTCACTGATTCCACATCAACCACCACTTGTGACATTGGTAACTAATCAATACCTCTTGATCAGATCAATGGAGAAATTTAAAAAAAATGGAGTGAATTACAATAGGCAAAGAAAAATAAAAAAATAGATTAAACAACTTACTTAGAGGAAGAATAGGAGCATCTTTAGTCTACAATATCACTACATCACCAACCACAAAAACTATTGAATTAATACTTAACCTACGTGATTAATGAATATAATATGAAATCAAAAGAATTTACCAATTGATGGGATGAGAAGACGATGATAACATCACGGTTACTGGAATCCGAATCTAAGTGAAAGCATGGGTTGGAGATGAAATCAAAATCGGACGTTGTTGTTGAGATGAGGGGTAGACACCACTATTGCCGGAGAGTTGAGGTGAGAGACAGAGGTGAAAAAAATAGGGTGAGATGAGAAGGCTCTTTCAGGATGATTGAATGGCTTCATTGAATGAGGCTTTCAATTGTTTGCTTCAATTATGAATAATTCAATTTCTTGAGTGAATAAGAGTGAATGAAAGAATCACCGGCGAGTAACGGTGGAGATTAAAAAGACGCGTCTTACAAATAACTATGAAATTATCTTTTTACCCTATGGTTATGCTTTATAAAGTAGTAAAGATTCATGAATTATTAATTATAGAACTCGTCGGATAATAAATCTTCAATAAATTTTTTGTTGAGGTTTTAAAACCACAAGAAACTTGGGGATATCATGAATAGTTTTCCAACTGTTACTGGAAACAACATAGTTGGAACAAGAGATGAAAGATGATTATGAAAAATTTGTAATGTAACATTTTGTCGTAAAGCACTTTCAAACGTTTTAAAATCGAAATCCACTAAACATGTACGTCCCAATTTACACTTAAATAAATGATATTTGTATCGTTACCTGGGGTGCAAACGAGCTCGGAGCCAAGCCCGAGCTCGTATAGGCTCGAGATCGGGTCATTTTGGCTTAAGAGAGCTCAAGCTCGAGCTCGGCTCGTTTCGAGCTTTAAGCTCGAGCTCGGCTCGTCAAGTATTTTTCAAGCTCGAGCTCGGCTCGTTAAATAATATAGGTATTATTTTTAATATTTAATTTTATACACTTCATACTTATATATTATATATAACACTATATATATTATATAATTGTTTTTATAATAATTTTATATATAATAAAAATTCTCTTTAAGTTTAAGATTTTGTTAATATGATAAATAACAATTAGGAGGGTGCGTGGAAAATGCATAAGAAATTCCAACGTACTCTTTTGTCGTAACCGCTTCGTTAGTTGTGTCGCAAATAAGTCACAAACAATTTCCCACGAGGGATTACGCAGACAAAATATTTTTGTCAAAAATGTATAGCAAATTTCGTTTTCTTACACATTTACAAATGAAAATGCATAGCAATATTTTTTTTTCTAGTACTTTATATATGAACTATTGAGATTAATATTAGTCAAATTGTTAATTAGAATTAATACTGATCAATAATAGTTTTGATTATTAAAATCAAAATTTTCTAGTTATTTTAGCTAAATGAGATAAAAAGAGAAATGAATAAACTAATATTAATAAATGGTAGTCGACAATAAAATCATTTAATACAATCGAATCATCACGTTTCTCACGTATTTGATATTTTACTTTCGAATTAATATATTATTCACCGTGTCTAATACTAATACTAATACTAAGGTTTGTAACCTAGTTATTGTTTATAGAAAAAGTAATAAAAATAAGTTAATGATAGGAACATATAAAAAGTAATAATAAAGAAGATGAAATAAAAATGATTGTGGCGTTTTCAAGGAGTTTTAATAAAATTAGAATAATAAAGGTATATATATATGTATTAATATATATATATATATATATATATATATATATATATATATATAGGGTTAGGATCATTACAGAGTCACTTTTTATTTTCAGAACCAAAATAACCATTGGTTTACATAAACGTAAATTAAATTTGATGTTACTTGAGTTGTTTTACATATGTGTATATCTGACATAAACAATAAATTATGTAAAACAACTAAATATTACCAGCTTTAACTTACATATATGTAAATCAGTGGTTTGTAATTTACATTTATGTAAACCATGGTTCTTTTGGTTCTGAAAATAAAAAATGATTCTGTAATGATCTTGACCCTATATATATATATATATATATATATATATATATATATATATATATATATATATATATATCAATTACGGGCAAATGTCTTGGGAAAATCTTGTGGTTCACCTAAGATCTAGTAAATTAATATTATATCCCTTACGTTTTCTAAATTGCCAACTCCTAACAATCAAAACAAATTAGGTTTCCTTCATTATAATTTCTTTTACATGATCGTGGTAGACGAGAAGAGGAGCATAAAATAATGTTAGTGGACATCCTCCTGTCTCTTTTTATCCTAAAGTTGAAAGGTATGTTAAGTTTTAAATACTCTACAATACACGCATATATAGTTAGTATATAAAAAAATAGACCACGAGTTATTCTAAAGAAAACATAAAACTAAAGTTTTAAAATATAATCTAATAGCAGATTGTGCATAATATAGGTGTTCTAGTTTAACTGGTGTTAGAAAAGGTTGTTATAAGATCAACCTCTAGTGTGTGTGTGTGTCTCTATATATACATACGCACATATTTTGAAGCCTTGATATAAAGCATACACAAAATTAATCTTCATGCAGACATCAGTCCCTAGTATAGCAAAATTTATGAATGAAGATCAACTAAGTGAGGAAGTCAAGACCCTAATTTCAACACTTCCAAGAGAAAAGGGATGGGTTGCTATGAACATGTATAATTATCAAGGTTTTTGGCATTATTCTTGGCAATTGCAAGGAGTCCTTGCATGTCAAAAACACTTTCAGGCTCAAGATAGTGATATTTTTCTTGCGACTATCCCCAAGTCAGGAACTACATGGTTAAAGGCCATCTTGTTCAGCCTAATAAACCGCACCTGCATCCCACATACCCAAAAAGATCACCCTTTACTATCAAACATCCCACATATGCTCGTTCCTTCTTTGGAGCTTGAGCTCTACATCAAGGATGAGAACCTGAATCTATCTTACATGACATCTCCTAGACTTCTTTCGACTCATTTACCATACATATCTTTACCAAAATCTATCCACGACTCGAAATGCAAGGTTGTTTATCTTTGTAGAAATCCTAAAGATACTTTCATTTCTCTTTGGGCTTTCACAAACAAGTCAAGGATCCAAGACACACGGACAAATTCACTTGAAGATGTGTTTGAGATGTTTTGTGAAGGATTAAGCTGGTATGGACCCTTTTGGGATCACATGTTAGGTTATTGGGAAGAAAGCCTAAAAAATCCAGATAAAATTTACTTTCTTACATATGAGGGGATGAAAGAGCAGCCAGAATTTCATTTGAGGAAGCTTGCTAACTTCTTAGGGTGCCCATTTTCGTTGGATGAAGAAAAAGAAGGTACGGTGGATGGTATTGTGAAATTGTGTAGCTTTGATAATTTAAGTAATTTAAAGGTGAACAAAGAAGGGAAGTTTCCAACCGGGCGGATGAATAGTGATTTTTTTCGAAAAGGAGAAGTTGGTGATTGGAAAAATTATCTGACAGTTGAAATGGTAGAGCGTCTTGAGAAACTTTGTGAAGAAAAGCTATATGGATCCGGTCTAAAGTTTTAGTTTCTCTTTTGCGTGTTCCCTTGAATGTTTTTTTAAATACTTTCGTGTGTGATCTTAGATGCTATATTTGTATCCAACATGTTAAATATTGATATGCGTCGAGAATAATGTAAAAGTGGATGTACCGTTTATCTTGTTAATCTATATAAGATCATGTTAATGTTCTCTAAGACGGAAATGCATTATAATACAATAACTATTAAAGGCTAGGAGAGCATCTTATTTCATAGATATAAAACCATGCGATGATGAGTCACAACTTATATATTGAAATTGACAATAAATTTATGATTATTTAAAATGATTAATTGGTTTATAGAATCGGAAGATGTACGAATATGACGAATATGACGCGCACTAATATTTGGACCAATATAACAAATACATCTATCTATATATAAATTAATAAGTTTCTTGGACTAGGGATCATAAGAATTGAAAAGTTCTCCATTAAATATATGAGATGAAAAAGATAGGTTCATAAATGGCCGGATTAACAAGACGACGGACGGCCCCACCTTGAAACAAAGGTGTACATATATACATAAAGAAAACGAAGGACGACCCCACCTTGAAACAAAGGTGTACATATATACATAAAAGAAACGAAGGACGACCCCACCTTGAAACAAATTTGAAGAAAGACTTGTTATACACTACAACAAAATGATGCTAATGAAATCCTGATAAAATGTTGTTTTAGGTTCTTAAAAGATTGCATTACATCTAAAGCAAACTTTTACCAAACGCTACATAACGCGCAGTTACATTAGACCTAAGAAAACCTTTTTGTCAGGTAATACAACATTTTTAAAAGAGTTGCTTGTATTATTTAAATGCAATATTTTTAGGAAGCAACCTTTTTAACATGAAAATGTAACTTTTTAAGTTTAAAATGCAACTTTTTCTATGCTTAAAGGCATCATTTATTATAGTTTTATTTACAATAATACAGCTTTTTCTATCAACCAGTATTATGTTTATACTATAAAAGAATGCAGCCATGCAATATTTTTTTTTTACAATTTTGGTGATGATATGCAAATTTGTTTATACTCAAATGCAAGCTTATAGCATCATTGTTTCAAGCACAACAATAGTATGACTATTAATTATCAGTTAGACCTAATATATATATTAGGTTAATACCCCGTGTATTACACGGGTTGAATAAATAAATTACTAAATAGTTAGTCATAAAAATTTATAAATTATAAAATTATGTTTATAGATAAAATATGATTATAATTACATATGAATAAAAAGATATGATTTTTAAAACAAAAAGTTTGTATCAAAAAGGTTATAATTTTTTTTAAAAAGGAGCGATTTTAAATATTATGTTTCAAAAAGGTTTACTATTTTAGAAAATTTTATAATATATAAAAAAAAATTTATTTTTTTTAATAAAAAGATATGATTTTTAATTTTCTTAATAAAGTTTATTTTCAAAAACATAGCTTCATTTTAAAAATTATAGATGAGATAGAAAAATATATCAATTAATAAAATTAATTTTTATTAATAGAGAGAAATTAGTATGAGTGTTTAAATTACTATAATATCATTTTGGAGTGAAAATAAATTCATGATTTCTAAATGAATTACATGTGTCAAAAAGGTTATTTAAGAGTATGACAAGTGGCAAAAACAAATCTTCTTTTATTATATTCTATAGATATCCTTAAAATATCATATTTAGAAACTTTAAATTTAAAATTTGAAATTTACATTGGAGCTAAAATTAACTCAATAATATTTTATTCCCAATAAATTAAATTTCCATAAATAACCGACCTACATTATTGCTAGATTTTATACAACATAGTTATATATATAGATTTACATTCTCATTAATATACATCTACAATTGATTTATTTGTCCTAGCTGTCATTTTTGCTTCGAGAATACTTCAAAATGGCCTCAAAATTTATGTTAGTTTTGCAGTTTTAACTTTTGAGTACCACATGTTGTTTTGTAGTCTGAAAGTGAGGTGGTGATCATTAGTTAGAAGGCTACAACCATGGACAAAAGAAATAACAGTTCATGGGATCGTTGAGAGTGTTCTTTAATGATGTGTTGATAGAATTATAACGATGATCTGAATCTTAAAACTGGTATAGCACCTAATATGAATGTTTCGGTTGCACTTCTCACTTTTGTGTTCATGAGAACTTGGACAAGGATGCTTAAAATTCGGGATTTCAACTGCTCCATTTAGTAGACATGAGAATAACATGATTCAAACATGTTCAGTTGCGTGTTACAGCATTGCCATGGGAGGTTTGTATATTATTGAGTTTTGAGTCTTTGTTATTTATAAACTTTGTAACTTTTCTATAAAAAGAAGTAGTGTTTTTCTTTTTTTTTTTTTTTTTTTTTTGTGACAAACATGTACGTGAATGTGGGTTTTATTTACTGGTATTAAACAATAAAATATATGGTGGAGCAAGTTCTCCAGGGACTTACAAAGATTCGGGCTTGCCTGGATGATTTGCTACTCTTTCTTTGTCTGTTTTATCAGTCTTTTCGTATTGATTCCGCTTCGAAAGGTATATCATCTTAAATCTTTCAGTATAACAATCAGTAAAATATTAATCAGATCATCTAAATTTAAGGATTATCAACCTGACTTTCAGTATAACAATCAGTAAAATATGCTTTCAAACTTTGAATATATTAAGCTAAGCACCTCATATAAGAAGAAATAGTATTAAAGGTTGATTAATGGAGTTCCATTTGAATATCCATGTTGGGTTAATTGGGTTTGTTCACGGTTCACGGGTCAACATGTTCATGGGTTGAACAGGTCATCTGGGTCAAGTTACGCTTTATGTAATTTCACTTTTATTAATCAAAAGGAGTAGAACCATTTTTGGGTTCACGTGAGTGAGTGTTTCTTTGCAAACCAAAGGCCTGAACTTCGATGAAGACGGAGAAGGCCGGTTTGAGAGTTGACCGTCAAAGGTGTAGCCCTTAGCTGCAGGGCGAACGCAGCATGGAACTGGGGTATTTAGGGATTGTTTGACAGCAAAAGATGGTGACAGAAAAGTGTTTCGGTTCAACCGTTGGCGGAAGTACCGTTTGGCACGACGGGGGTGGCTAGTGATAAACATTGGTGTACCGGGGGCGCTTAGATGTGTTGAAAGAACCTTTGATCTGCTTGTTTCATGATAGGGGGAGACTAACGTAGGGCTTTGGTTTTCTTCCTAGTCTAGGATAAGAACAAAAAAGTAAGATGGCTTATTCTTGTGGCAGAGAAGGTTCCAGCCGGTAACGCAGAAGAAGTGGACAGAAGGGATTCGTCAAGTAGGAGGCTTTGAATCAAGTTACGCTTTGCTGGTGAAGGAAAATTGGTAGATGCGGTTGGCTTTGATTTTTCTCTTGGTTGGTGGTCAAGAACAGGTGGTTCCATGACCAGAAAAAACTTGATGTACTAGAGATTAAACTGAGAAGAACCGGTGTGAAGGTTGGGAGTCCGAAAAGGTCAAGATGGTTTGACATGAAGGTGTTATTTACATTACATCAAGCTTTGTATGTAAGAACCAAGAAAGGTGTTGTTTGCATTATATCCACTGTTTTGAAGATGGATCGTACCGACCGGGCCGATCAGTATGACCGGGAATTGGAGGGGTGACCGAACCTCAGTTCGTTTTGGAGGGGTTCGACCGGCCAATTCATCCCGGTTCGGTGGTTGGACGATTTTTTTTATTTTTTGGACTTTAATGGGATTGAACAATAAATTTGTGTGTTGAACATAAGATTATTATTAAACTTTATATATATCTATAATATACACCTATAAAATACTTATATTGAATTAAATATATACGTATATATATAATATCCTATATATATGATTATGACGTTATCCGAATTTTAAATCCAGTCCGACCACCAGACCAGTAAATCATCCGGTTCAATGTCCGATCTGTTTCTGAAAACATTGATTATGTCTTTGACTTTCTTAGTTATCTTGTTTTACTTTCAGAATTGTTGTTATTTTCAGATTAACCTTGAGAAGAGTTGTCTGGCGATTTCAAGTACGTGTTTCAAGGTCTTAAGTGTTTTCTGTTTCGGCTTCAAGTATTTACCAGGGTTACAAATTTAAAGAATCTACTATTGTTTATGCTATTGTCTATGCTTCTGATCGCTTTCTTCTCCTTTGGCTCAGGTGATTATTTCGCCGCTAAAATTTCATCGGAAGGTAGTCATGATGCTGCAGCTCGAAAGCGTAATAAGAAGACACAAATTCACGCCATCTCTGTATATTATTTAAGAATCAGAAATGAGTGAGTGAACAATAGTTTTCAGATTCTAGAATAAAAGCAGCATGAATGTTGTCTGTCATATGATTTGTCCATATGATTTGTGGGATTTTTGTTATTTATATGCATTGTAAGAAAAATTTTTAGTACATGCATTATGCATTTGATATTGTTCTCTGAATATCCTTTGGCTTTCTGTCTTAGAGTGCAATGATATACAAGTCATCTGCATTAGAATAGTTTTTTCTAACACGGTTAAAATGATAGTCAGTTGCCTAAACAATCAAAGCCACACTATCTTTAAGTTAGATATCCCGCCGCGTCGCGCGGGTAAACATCTTAATTAGTTTTATTAATAACTTCGTATCCCCTTTAAATTACACTTGTTTAACCCATCCAAATACATTCAAAAGATTCTTGAAAAACAAAACTATACAATAATGACCATACAACACCATTCAAACACATTATACCAAAAAAGATCCTTCAAAAGACACTACACCCGCTACATTCTTCAAGCATCGCAACCCAAACCGCAAACCACACTAACACCAAACACAAATGACTGAATCATTCTTCTTCACTTGTGTTATCGGTTTCTTAATCTCATCATCAAGCTTATTCTTGGACCTTAAAAGACTAGGGATAATGGTCCAATGCACTAGGGGACATAAGGGGCTCAGCCCACCCTTAGAACTAAGAAGAGCTGCAAAGTTTATATATCCAGTAAAGGAACAATTTAAACAGCAAAGCCAATCACAATCGTAACCATCATAATAAAATGAAATTGTGCAACAAGTAAAGCAATACTTACACAGGACATGCGTAGAAGCGGCATCCTGAGTTCTGATCGGTCCACGATGTGCGTGCAATCGCGCAATAGCCAACCTTCCACAACCGTAGATCCCCATTGATGAAATTATACTCAATTATAATTTTTCAAAAGTTAGCATATGAGAAAACCGTAGAGACCAACCATGTATTTAACTCAAAAGCTTATACATCTATCACGTAAATTTAATATTTCTTTCCATATATAAAGGGTCATTCTATTTACAGTAGGTTTTGTAATAAATCTATTATGACAGTATGTGCAAATAATAGTACATACTGTATAGTACATTTCTTTAATAGTAGGTTTTGTAAAATATATATAAACTAGATGCTACTTCAATCGGCTATAAAAGACACTGATATAATTCCTTGAAATATATGTTTTCTTACGGTGTACTATATGCATGATAAAGAATCCAATTCACATTATAAAATATTAACCAGTTTGTATCATGATCTGAAACTATTAAATGTTTTGTATCCTTGCATTAATGATGCCTGCTATTGGCCTGTGGTGGTGTATGTTACGATGGCTGAATAAATCATTGACTCATTGTAACACCAACAGTATGTGATGCCATATATTATGTTGGTATTCATGAATATATTAGTCAAATTTCTGCTGACATTTTATGTGTTTCAGGCAGTACAAGGAGTATTGCTAACTTGTGCTTATGCAGTTCTGGACTATGCACAAACTGGTCTGATAGCTGCAGTCTTCGGTTTCAATATTCTTTATATTTTTAATGTGTCTAATCTTATTAAAATACTTAATCATCATGGGCTATAGTTATAGATGATGATATGGTGGTACCAATCTGCTGAGGAGAGGATGTCGGCCCCAACCGTGTATCCTCCCCCACCCCCTCCTCCCGCACCAAAGGTATATGTATGCTGTTTTATATTTGTTTAACATATTTCTCTCATATACATGTAGGATAAGATTTTTTTAAAATGCTGTCACGAATCACAAATCGAGAGTGAACCAAAGTGAATAGATCTCAATATAATCTCAATCAAGAACACAACCTGTGCTAGAATAGAGAAGAACCAGACAACCTCACTAGATTATCAATGTGATAATCTTGTAAAACTCTCAATCATACAGAACACGATGAATTCATTACAAGAAGAGTAAACCTTAATTTCTGGGTAGAAAGTAACAAGAATATCAGAGATATGAGAATGAGGCGTGAAAGTCACGCAGCACCAACTGGAGCATATATAACCCTAAGCATCACTCGAACTCAGCAAGCCCAACATCAAGCAGTAGCAGCCCAAAAGACATAAAGAAGCCCAACTCGCAAACAAGGAAAACAAACATTAAACAGATAATAAAAATGAAAGAAACATAAAAATTTAACAAATGCTTCATTGTTTTTGTATCATAATTATATATAAATTAGTTCTTTTATCTTACAGGTGGCTAAGGAGGTCATCCCCCTGGCACCTGATAGGACATTATGTCCCTTATGTTCTCAGAAGCGAGTAAATCCATCAGCAGTTACGGTTTCTGGGTTTGTGTTTTGTTATGCTTGCATATTCAAGTATGTTTCACAGGTATGGATTCTTTTAACTATCATCTTCAACACTAACTCCCATCTGATGGTGAATGGTGAGTTGGGTAAAAGGTTAAAGGTAAAAAGGGGTAATTTTTGGTGCGGCTCAGGCTGACCAGCAAACACTTAGTTATAATTTAAAATACTAATGTACTGATATGATCATAATAAGC
Organism: Flaveria robusta; assembly: GCA_025506415.1. Taxonomy (NCBI): domain Eukaryota; kingdom Viridiplantae; phylum Streptophyta; class Magnoliopsida; order Asterales; family Asteraceae; genus Flaveria; species Flaveria robusta. The sequence continues at coordinate 14,577,725 of CM046469.1, read as the reverse complement.
ATACTATTACAATAATAATCTGTTTTTAAATAAAGCGATTTAAGTAGTATGCTTTACAGAACCATTTGGACAACTTTAACCCGATCTCTATTAGCTAAATCTTTGATACCCGTTAACTCTTAACGGGCTGATATCCATTAATCAAGGTGAGTTTTTTAGTTCGCTTAAAGTGAGTAAAACTAGCTGTGAGGGGTTTTTCGGGTTTGTGTTTAGGAACTGATAATATTGATGGTTGCAAATGAACTTGATAAAACACAAACTTGATCTTGATATTTGTATTATAAACTGGATAATGATCATATATTCGAACAACAATATTACAGCCATCATTCCCTATTTACAACCATTATAACTGCCCTGGTGGTTACATTTGGCGGAAAACTAATGCTTACCCATATCGATCCATATACATACTTATATAATACTACATAATATTACATTACATTATAATTATTTTTAACTATGCCAATCTTAATTATGTCCAACAAATATGAGTACTGCAAATTGAAGTTGTGGAAAATTAATTTTTATATGTTTGGATAAATAGACTATGTTTCTTATTATCTGATAAAAACTTAGATAATCAGTTTTTAGTGTTTGGATGAAAAGATTCTACTTTTGATTTACTTTAACTGCCATTTTTCCATGAAATTGTATTTTCTGATCACAATATCTTTATTAAACAAAATTTTCCAAAATCTATGTGACTACAGTATAACCCCTGCCCGGTTACATTGGTTTCGGCAACCATAGACCAGATTAGGAGGCTATTTCATGACCTGTAGAAGCAGCTTTATGTCAGGTACAAATGGGACTATCAATGGGTTTGTGATCATACAACCTTTGATCATAGATGTTGAACTATGATGTTATGAGTTCATTGTTGTAGCCAATGAAAGCAAGTGAATTAAGCCAATATGCTGCCTCACTTTCTTTGTAAATGATTTACCATTTATCTACTAGGGTTTTAGATTAATGAAGTTATAAGTTTTTAGTAATAATAGTATTACTATTTGTTGTGAACTCATGATGTTACAAGGTGCATCTTGAATATATCATATAAACATTTATGTTTAGTAAATTAAATAAAATTAAACAAAGTTAATCTGAGTTATGTGATAAAGAGTGAATGGTTATTTAACTGTTGACTATTTTGTGCAAACATGAATATCTATCGACTTAATTAGAGTTTACAAAGTTAATCAGAGTTATGTGATGAACTATTTATATATACATGTGATGAACTATTTATATATACAAGGGTCATTATAAAAAAGAGAAAGGATAACTACCATATGTCAAAAATATAGTGGATAGGTACTATTACTTAAGTTGTTTTTTAAAAGAAAGAAGTTTGGTGGCCAGTATTAAGGATCCTGAAATTTTCTTTGTAGCTGAAATTGTATTATTATATAGATAGATAATAGTGCATGATTTTTGTTATTTTCAACATTTGATTTGTATACGGTTTTCGTGATTCTTAGTTTAAAACTAGCATATCTTTGGTTGAACTGTGATCTTGAGCATACAAAAAATTTGATATCTCCGTAGACATCCGATGTGACAAAATATCTAAAACAAGATGAACTAAGGGGCTGTTTGATAGTATTTTAATAATTATTAAGAGTCTACCTCTTAATGGTTCATAGCCTCTTAATGGTTAAGAGATAATTCTAATATTGAATGGTTAAAAGGTACCTTTAGGATTTAACCTTTTAACCATTCAGCATTAGAGTGGTCTCTTAATCATTAAAAGGTTATAAATTATTAAGAGATAGCCTCTTAATGACCATTAATAAGCTACCAAATAGCCCTAAGTCAAGAATGAATATCTGCTAACATTTGGTGCTAACATAATTTTCTATGATGCTAACGTTTGTTTAGACACATCATTTTTATTTTCAATAGTTAACATCAATACTACAGTATGAGAAAACCAAAGAGACCAACCATAATTTGATGTGTCCCGCACATTAATGTAGGGAATATCATTAACTAATGATTGAAATTAATTTTCTATGGTATATGGATATTCAAAAAATTCAAGTTTACGGTTTATCTTTGCCACATATGGGGATTTATCCGAGGAGCAATAACATAGATGTACGATTTCCGTAAACCTTGTGGGAAAAACCAAACATAGTTAGCTAAGTTTACATTATTAATAATTCTCAGCTCAATTAGTTAAGATGGGATACTTAAAGTTTTATCAAAGCAAAGAGAGATTTTAAGTTTAAGATCCACTTTTGACCAAAAAAAATAATAATAATAATAATAAAATAATAAAATTCAAGTTGGGTCATGAGAGTTTCACACCTAAGGTGAGTTTCCTTATGAGGGTAATATCAAGTTTTAGACTAATGGGGACGAAATGATGTACGAGCTTCTCTTCGAGAACATGTCAGCACAATGCCCCAAGGTTAAATACTCGAGTATGAAGGTGATTGGGCAAGGTAATGGTTTATTAGTTATTCAGTTAATCATTTAAATAAAAAGTTAAGTTTGCATTGGCTTGCTCACAATTGTATATTTGTTTAACTATATTTACCCTTTATACCTTCTCCTTTTCTATTTATGTTTTTTTTTTCCTCGACCACCTTTTGACACTGGTTTACTCACAACGTTTTGTTTTTTTGTTATGACGTACTTATTTTCGTCAACATTCGACTTGAGAGTTTGATGTGTTGGTGTAGGTATGAGTTTTAGATGTTTAAAACTATGTTTTTAACCTAACTTTGATATCCAATATAATCACTTTATTACATGTTTGAAATATAGGCTAAACGAAGCTTAACGAGCATTATTTGAGAAGGTTACAAAGGATACCAAGACTATGGCTTGAAAGGTGCTGAAAACAAAAAAAAGTTGTGAAAAAATCAGGGAGGCCGTAAGCTACGGCCTGAGGCCGTAAGCTACGGCCCTGTGCTGAGTTCGTCTGTGAAGCCCGTAAGACAGGGGGTTTGACCGTCTTGTTGAAGGTAGGCCGTAACCTACGACCTGAGGCCGTAAGTTACGGTCTAACACGAAATTTTGGGGATTGTTACAAATTTCAAAACCTATTTAATCCCTAATATTAGGGTTTCGAAAAGAGACTTTTCCAGAGCCAATAGTACGAATTTTTGGACGAAATTCATCCTTGAGAACCACCTTTAATCATACCAAATCACCTCCAATCATCAACACAACAAGATTAAAGATCTATTGAAGATGATGCGGGGCTAGACTTTTCGTGATTACTTTCGGGAGTACAATTCTTGTTATGCGAAACAATTGGTATGCTTTGATTAGGTTTTTGTTTTGAACATGGAGTTATTGAATGAAACATTATGTTTTGATTAAGTTAAAAGGCTTGCTTATAAATAAAGTTGTTTGCTTGATTATCAGTTTTCGGTTTCTTTGTATCGTGAGCTCATTAAGAAAAGTAGACAAAGTGATATAAGTAAATCGGTAACATTGTGAACAAACGAATCTTAAAAGCTTGTTCCTTTGTTGTCACTTGTCACTTAAATCAAAAGCTAAGATCTTGAAGTATTGTTCTTACAAACCCTAAGTTAAACACACCAATTGTTGATCTTGCGGAATTGGAACCCCGGAAGTGATTATCTTTCCATTAATTAGTAAATTTGTTTCAAAGTTCATTGCTTTTTACAATAATATTCTACAAACCATTCATTGTTTTGATTTTTTATTTCTAAAGTTTGTGTCTTTAATTTAATTGAGTTTTGTTTGTTAAACACTTTCCACATATTCCCTGTGGAGACGACCTTACTTACCCTTACACAGTAAAGGTAGCTAAGACCGATAAATTAAATTGTTTTTGATCAAGTCTCGACAACCAGATCAAAATGGCGCCGTTGCCAGGGAATTAGTGCGCTTAGTGTTTAATTGTTTTTATTTGCTTTTTATTAAAAAATTATAAAAACCCAAAAAGATTTTATTTTTCTTTTTAATTTATTTTCTTTCTTGTTCAGTATTACGCGAGGTATTTTGTGTTTCTTTTGTTTGCAGTTAACCATTACGTGAATGCATACAAGATTTTCAGGAAGGACTTCGCCATTGCAATTTGATCCAGAAATTAAGAAAACTGCAAGAGAAAATCGTGTGTTCCACAAAGCATCAACTTCAAGGACTTATCAGATTCGTGGTCAAACAAGATCAGAAGAAGGTACATTATCAGCAACAGCTCATCGGATTCTAAGTAGACTTTCAAGAACACCTGAAAGTAACCAATCAAGAATGATGAATAACCTAGAAAACCAAGGAGGGCCACAACCCAACCAATCTTTGGGAGACATCCCATTACCCGTGTTTCCTCCGCGTGATGATCCTCCACATCAACCACAACCTGTTCAACCTCAACCTCAGGGGCCGATCCCTGTAAATCAAGGGGTGCAACACCAACCTCACCCCGTAAATTTCCAACCAATGCCAAATGTTTGGATCCGTAATCCAAGTTTTCATCATAATGGAGAAGGCAGTCATCATAGTAATGAGGAACGGTTCTCAGTCGAAGGAAGCCATCATACAGCCTATGTGAATGAGTGGATTGAAGACCAAGACAACATGGACGAACCAAACCAACATGATTTTGAGGACTATGGGAACCAACCGGGCTATCTAAACCAACATATATGTGTGCCACGCCACTAAACCAAGAAGCGTGGCGCATGGGTGGTTGAGCATAACCACCTTGATCCCGATTTGGTTGACGGTTTAGATAGCCCGGTTGGTTCCCATAGTCCTCAAAATCATGTTGGTTTGGTTCGTCCATGTTGTCTTGGTCTTCAATCCACTCATTCACATAGGCTGTATGATGGCTTCCTTCGACTGAGAACCGTTCCTCATTACTATGATGACTGCCTTCCCTATTATGATGAAAACTTGGATTACAGATCCAAACATTTGGCATTGGTTGGAAATTTACGGAGTGAGGTTGGTGTTGCACCCCTTGATTTACAGGGATCGGCCCCTGAGGTTGAGGTTGAACAGGTTGTGGTTGATGTGGAGGATCATCAGGCGGAGGAAACACGAGTAATGGGATGTCTCCCAAAGATTGGTTGGGTTGTGGCCCTCCTTGGTTTTCTAGGTTATTCATCATTCTTGATTGGTTACTTTCAGGTGTTCTTGAAAGTCTACTTAGAATCCGATGAGCTGTTGCTGATGATGTACCTTCTTCTAATCTTGTTTGACCACGAATCTGATAAGTCCTTGAAGTTGATGCTTTGTGGAACACATGATTTTCTCTTGCAGTTTTCTTAATTTCTGGATCAAATTGCAATGGCGAAGTCCTTCCTGAAAATCTTGTATGCATTCACGTAATGGTTAACTGCAAACAAAAGAAACACAAAATACCTTGCGTAATACTGAACAAGAAAGAAAATAAATTAAAAAGAAAAATAAAATCTTTTTGGGTTTTTATAATTTTTTAATAAAAAGCAAATAAAAACAATTAAACACTAAGCGCACTAATTACCCGGCAACGGCGCCATTTTGATCTGGTTGTCGAGACTTGATCAAAAACAATTTAATTTATCGGTCTTAGCTATCTTTATTGTGTAAGGGTAAGTAAGGTCGTCTCCACAGGGAATATGTAGAAAGTGTTTAACAAACAAAACTCAATAAAATTAAAGACACAAACTTTAGAAATAAAAAATCAAAACAATGAATGGTTTGTAGAATATTATTGTTAAAAGCAATGAACTTTGAAACAAATTTACTAATTAATGGAAAGATAATTACTTCCGGGGTTCCAATTCCACAAGATCAACAATTAGTGTGTTTAACTTAAGGTTTGTAAGAATAATACTTCAAGATCTTAGCTTTTGATTTAAGTGACAAGTGACAACAAAGGAACAAGCTTTTAAGATTCGTTTGTTCACAATGTTACCGATTTACTTATATCACTTTGTCTACTTTTCTTAATGAGCTCACGATTCAAGAAAACCAAAAACTGATAATCAAGCAAACAACTTTATTTATAAGCAAACCTTTTAACTTAATCAAAACATAATGTTTCATTCAATAACTTCATGTTCAAAACAAAAACCTAATCAAAGCGTACCAATTGTTTCGCATAACAAGAATTGTACTCCCGAAAGTAATCACGAAAAGTCTAGCCCCGCATCATCTTCAATAGATCTTCAATCTTGTTGTGTTGATGATTGGAGGTGATTTGGTATGATTAAAGGTGGTTCTCAAGGAAGAATTTCGTCCAAAAATTCGTACTTTTGGCTCTGGAAAAGTCTCTTTTCGAAACCCTAATATTAGGGATTAAATAGGTTTTGAAATTTGTAACAATCCCCAAAATTTCGTGTTAGACCGTAACTTACGGCCTCAGGCCGTAGGTTACGGCCTACCTTCAACCAGACGGTCAAACCCCCTGTCTTACGGGCTTCACAGACGAACTCAGCACAGGGCCGTAGCTTACGGCCTCAGGCCGTAGCTTACCGCCTCCCTGATTTTTTCACAACTTTTTTTTGTTTTCAGCACCTTTCAAGCCATAGTCTTGGTATCCTTTGTAACCTTCTCAAATAATGCTCGTTAAGCTTCGTTTAGCCTATATTTTAAACACGTAATAAAGTGATTATATTAGATATCAAAGTTAGGTTAAAAACATAGTTTTAAACATCTAAAACTCATACCTACACCAACACATCAAAGTTCTATATAAATCCGAGTTGTTGCCAACAGCAAGTTAGTACTAATTTACAATTCGTCAAAACCGAGTGTTACATATATCAACACACTCCCCGCAATACACGGGTTCAACCACTGTTAGTTTTCTAAACTTCTTAAGAACAACACTTTGAAGGTCGGACGGACCGGCCGGTCCAACCGGGGATCGAAGGGTATACTGAACTAAGTAGCATCAAATCGTTTCACAATGCAAGAACCGGCCGGTTTATCCCAAGTTTGTGGTTGGATCGGGAATCACCGAATTTCCGGTTGGATCGGCGGTGCTATCTTCTCCAAATCTGCAGCTCTCCTCGTCTCCTCTGGTCATCCCTCTCGACTTCTCCGGCCAAATCTGCCTTATCCGGTCCTCCCTCCGATCGTCTCTAGCTTTGATTGTTTTTCTTTGCACTATTTTTTTGAGATAAAGAATGAAGAAGATTATTATTATTACAGAAAGAAGAAGGGAGAGAAGAAGGGAGAGAAGAAGACAGAGAAGTGAATTAGTTAAAAGAAAAAGATATTAAAAAATTAATTTAATTTTTTTTTGTCTTGAAAATGAAAAAAACTATAATAACATTAAATGTTTGATGGTTCTTTTTTGAAACTAAATAATAATATAATATTTATTTATCATGCTTCTAATTCTTAAAATCTCGAACGTTACATGTTTTCACTTTTTATGTTTTACTTATGCTTTCACTTTTTATGTTTTACTTATTATTAATTTGCAATTAGACATAACTTTTTTTTCTATAATTTATCATTTGTATATGCAAATATATATATATATATATATATATATATATATATATATATATATATATACACACACAGATATATATTAGTTTTATAATATTATCCGATTTTTAGTTCCGGTCCGACCGGTTCAACCAGTTCAACCAGTAAAACAGTAACAAGACCGATTTGATATCCGATCCAGTTTTAAAAAGATTGCTTAAAAAAGTATTATACTATTAAGCCAAAATCAGAGAAGAGCGTGTGAAAGAGGCTAAATTTTGCAATCATCGGTCTTTAAAAATTAAAAAACGACCTTTAAAGATGGTTACTAAGGGGGCGTTTGGCCTAACTTTTATTTTTAGGCTTATGCTTATATTTTAAAATAGCTTATAGCTTATTTTCTATTATTTGATAAGCTCTTTTTAAATGTTTGGATTAGCTTATATTCTACAAGTTGATAATACGTTAAATCCATCATTCTTTAATTTGTTACGGTAATAAGTTGCTTCAATATTCATTAATCTACCATCATTTGATAGCAAATGAGTAACTTACACCTTTATACAAATAAGCTTTTTCAAATAAGCTAAAAAACCATCTTCAAATAAGCTTTTTCAAATTAACTTATATAAACTAATAAGTATAAGCTTAAAAAAATAAAGCAAACATTAAATTAAATTTATTTTATAAAAAAAGCTAAAAAAGCTACAAGTTTTTTAAAAAAGCTTAGGCCAAACACCCCCAAATTCCAAGTCAGCGAACCGGTGTATTTAATGCACACGTATATCTTTTGCCCCAAATCTTTGAATTTGTTGTTTCGAAATTCGATGCCCCTTTCGTCATCCTTGCAATTTCATGCCAATTTTCTCCAACAATTTGATTTCAAGATCGACGGATTCTAAAAGTGAATAATCGAATCAGTCTGCAGGTAATATTTGCAATCGAATTGTTACTTCTTCTTGATCTGTTACGTGTGCGATGGTTACCTAGGGTTTCCGCGTTTATATGATTTGGGTTTTTGTAGAAATTATTCGTATGTAGTTATTTGAGTGATTGTTGCTCTAATAGATGTTTACCGTATCTTTATCAAGGTTCAGTTGGATAATTTTGGTGTTTTAGAGGAGAAATTGGGTGCGGATGCATTAGGGTTTATCAGGAAGTGTGTAGATAGTATAAGATAAGCTTTTAGCTATGCCAATTTTTATTCGAAATCGTCTACAAGAGGGTTTCTTGGAAGCAAATACAATGGGAGTTGTGCTCTGAAATTGGGGATCTTCTTTTTGTTGCATAAAGATAGGAATTTAGTGTACTTGCTTGTGATTATCCTATCGATTGTGAATCTGCTTTTGATTATCTGTTAATTGTGATTGTGTACTTCAGTACTTGTTATCTATTTGTTTTGCTTACTGAGCTGTGGCGGGTCTCCTTGGGGGCAATCTTTTTATCCTTTGAGTTAGAGTAAGATTTGCTCTCATCTCACCCAGCCTACCTAAACCTAACTTTACGAGTGAGATTTTTGTTGGGTATATTTGTTTGTTTGTTTGTTTGTTTGATTACTGAGATGGCTAATGTGACTGTATCATTAATTTGATGCTTTAAATACATCATTTTTTTTTCTCTAATTAGACATGTTCTCATCTGCAGGGACAAGTCCTAGGAACGACTCATGCGGTCAACCAATAAAGATACACGGTTAAGAGAATCCTTAAATATCTTTCTGTAAACACGAAATTCAGAAGAAATTTTGTAAAGTGACTTTTAAAAAGTAATTGCTATAGCCAATCGCCAAGGAAACTAGATGATATTATGAAGACCTTAAGTAGATGCAGGAATAATATTGAAGCTGATGATGTAGTTCTGATTGATGTGGATACTTACAATTTAAATAATGTCATTGTTATTGACATACCTGAGAGTAATACAAAGAAACAGGGAGGTTCAGATGATAAGAATCGTCCTTTGAGGACATATATTTACATAGATGATGATGACGAAAGCCCTTGCGACCATCATGGTAGTGCTCATTTAGATAGTGAAAGAAATTTTGAAAATGGCGCTTCTTCTAGTAGAAGATATGTTCCAGAAAATACTTCTCCAGTGAAGCTATCAAAGGGTAAAAGAACCTATTCGGGAAGAGGTTTTAACACACGATCGGATAGTGAGTCATCTGATAATGACAGTCCTGATTGTGAATTTATAGAAGATTTTTCAGGAAAGTTAAAAGAGCAGTGGGAAAAGGCATCGTTGAAGAGAAAAGCTGCTGTGCACAATCATCACACAAGTACCTCTAGGTCATATGTGGATGATCATATTCATAGTGTATTTGGAGTGAATGAAAACAAGCAAACACGTGCTCAAGTTTCTAACATTAATGGAACCACTGATGAGAAAAAAGGTGAATCTTCTAATTGTGGAGCAAGAGATGATGTTGGTGGTAAAGATGATTTACCACTTGGTGAGGCACCTTCCACTAGTAGCGACGAGGAGAATGGAAAAAATGATTTTGAAAATGCTGCCACGATTGATGATGATGTCCCTGTTGAGAACTCCATTATCGGTCAACGTGAAAAGCTTAAGGAGACCGATGAATACAAGCGAGCACTAGAAGAAGAAATGTCAGCCAGACAAAAAGCCTTACAAATCCAGGTGAATACTAGATGCTAGTTTTATTAATATCATATAATGTGATCGTCTTGCTACTTCAAATGCCGCGTCTCTGTCATTTTTGTGTGTGAACTACATTCTACTTTTCTGGATCTAAACTTTAAACATATATAGAAGTACATATGGGCGGAAAATGGTGGGTTAGGTAACAGGTCAAAAGGCTACTTTTTGGTACAGGTAAAAACTGGTTGGGTCAATTTGTATTGATTCGAATTGTGCAGAAATATTTTTTTTAATAAATGCATGGTGTGGCGAATGTGACAGAAACAATGCTATGTTATAAGCGTTCTGTTTTTTCAATATAACATTTTAGGAGGTTTTATGCATCAAAAATGTATTTTGGCCGACCTTAAATCATAACTTTGTATTTCTCTTTTGTAGGCAGAGGAAGCTCAGCAGTTGCGTCGTCTGCAGAAAAGAAAGAAAGCTGAATGCTTGCGTTTATTAGACATGGAGAGAAGGCAGAAGCAACGTGTGGAAGAAATTAGGGAAATTCAAAAAAAGGTTTGTGGATTTCTTCTACTGTCTCCCTGCTTACACTTGAAGTTTTTATATACATCGACTATTATTATTACTAGTATGATGATCATGATGATGATATGCATTGTTAATATATTTTTGTTCTCATTTCACAGGATGAGCAAAATATGAATTTGAAGGAACAGTACCGAACGGAAGTCAGAGAGGAGCTTAAAAAGCTAGAAATTACTTGTCTTGATATGGCTTCGTTGTTGCAGGGTTTAGGAATTCAAGTTGGTAATGGTCCTGTTCCCCTGTTACATGAGGTGGGTTGCATACCTTTATAGTCGTTTTGCATTCCGCGTATTTTTAACTGTCATTCAACTGTTATACTGTTCAGGTAATTATTTTTTAAACAAACACTGCCTAAAGAGACTAGACCTCTTAATTTTTAGCTTGAATGCACAAGTGTTGTAACATTAAGAATGGAAAGTGTAGGACAAATACCATAAAAACCGACCCAAAATAATATCCCTTTTCAACATTTAATTCCTTAAACTTCTTTCTGTGTTGATTTAATCTTTACGCTATATTTTTTTCCCTATGTACTCATGCATATTTTTTTAAAATTTGTCCTGCAACCTTTTAAATAAACAGTTCACACGTTGCTGGCATGGTTGCCAGGTTGTGTAGAAATGCTTATATGGGTTTGTATTTATTTTATTTCTATTTTATTATAAATTATAAAATAAAATAAAACAAAACAAACCCCTGGCGGCACCCTTCACTTCAACCAGAGTCCACTGAACCCACTGAGAAGCTAACCAACTCATGTCTCTTCCCTTCCCGGGTTCCAGTGGGTGTTAAGGGTCCCTTTTCATTTCTTGAAGAAAATTTGTAAACTTAAGAATCTGTGATGATGATTTCAGGTGCGTGCAGCTTATAAGCGGGCATTACTGAGCTTCCACCCAGATCGAGCTTCAGGATCGGATATGCGTCAACAGGTTGAGGCTGAAGAAAAGTTTAAGCTTATATCTCGCATGAAGGAGAAATTTTCATTGTAATTCATCTGTTAAGTTTAATCTTATATCTCACACGAGTTTATCCTTAGGTTCTACAATCTACGTGTGTGTTGCATAATGCATTGTTCTACAAGTTTTCAATGCATTCCAAAATATTTGCTTGTGCTTAAACATAGCTCACTTTCTTTCACCAAGTCATACTAACTTGTCGTAAGCGTATTGGTGATAAGGTTTATATACTACTAGTCTATATATAACAATTATTGGTTGATTTCAGGCACACCAAGCGTTTGGTATAATGCCTAACAATGCAAGCTTATACATCACCTGGTTATATATTTATCGCATGCGTGGATGCGACGCTTATTTAATCTCATCATGAATCCTCAAGTACTTGCACTTGTTGAGTTAAAACTAGATGCTAAGTTGTTATATCTTCAAAGTGATTAACTATTTGGATAAGTGCTAAAAAATGAATGTGTGGTGTTTAACCTAACTCGAAGAAGGACAAGTTAATTGGAAGCTTTTATTGCTATTTTGCTAATATGAGTTAAAAGAGAACCTTTACACGACTCAGAGGATATCCAACACAATAAAAAACCTATACTCTGAAGGAACATAAATTTTATATTATATAATACTTTTATCTTTTTAATAGAACATTTTCTCAATGCCATTTATTTATTTTTATTACATTAACATGATAATAAACTGTAATTTAATATTGTTCTACAGTTGGCTCTTATTAAAAACTTAAACAAGTAAAATGTATTAATAAAGTTGTCTTTTATAAAAAACCTAACATCCAAAATTTTATTATACTAATAAAGGAAAGACAAAATTGAATTTTAAAAATTCAAATTATGACATTTACCGAGAATTTTCAAGTTAATGGTTGATGACCAACACACATTTAGAGTCGAAATGTTCTTGTATATATTTTGATGGTTTGAATTATTATAAATTCAGTAAATACGTAACCATCGTTCACAAAGAACATTCTGGTGGTAAGATATGTCACTGCTATTTAAGATGTAAATGACTCAAATTTTGTAAAATACATGTATATATGATTAATAAAAGTAGATGAAAAGTGTTTTAGAAGAAAATATTCATATAACCTTCGATTTATTGTTACTCACAAGGCGCCAATTGCCATTCATGAGAAAACCAACCTTGGAAAATTAGTCTTGGAAGTCGGAAACAACCAACCAATTCCTTCGAAGTAAAAATTTAATAACATTAAATGCTTTCTCTCTTTTGATTTCATGCTACCACTATATATGGAGCTTTTAGATAAACTTAAGCTCAAAGGATATATTCTTGAAACCACCCGATTCCTTTGAGGTATCATGCTGGCCCGTTATCATCAAGTGCATCCTTATGCACACATATGTTCGCATTGCTTAGAATCACCATGATATTTATAACATTCTAGGTAAATCTCACATCGTTCGTGTACAGTAGAGCTTTTTATTTCACAAGTAATGTTTTGCTTTTAAAATCATCAACGCGTTATGGGCACATTAGCTGTGAATGAAATGAAAACTCCATATTTAAGCGTGCTCAGTTGACAATAATTCAAGTATGGGTGATCTTCTTAAGAAATTTTCACCCGGGCAACCAAATACAAATCCGTGAGCTACTCGTGGGCAAAGCGAATAATATTGGTGGTATGAGAAGGCGAATGTTACAAGGTATCAAAATCACTCTTGTGTCATTTGGGATGTTGAAGCAAACCTCACTAATGATGGTGATTTCCCGATGGTGTTTAGAAGAACATATTATGCAATCCCTTCTCTATAAATAGGAGGGTTACTCCTCTGGTTAAGACCATCATATATGCAAAGTGTCAAATCCACACTCAGCATCTCCTCTCTCTCTCTCTCTCTCTCTCTCTCTCTACGGAGAATATCTTCTTCTTTCCCTGCCATGTTCTTTGCTCGTCATTAATAGGATCTTGGAAGTCCTTGCCTTCCATAAGATCTTGGTTCCTCTCTCGTCTTGGATAACACTTTCTCACCTACACTTTTACACTATAACTCCTTTTATATAACTCTTTCATAATCTCTCTCTTCTCTATCTTTTACATTTACTTGTTTATATATCTATAAACTATATACTTGATTAGCATAAGCAAAATACTGATTTTAGCGTTGAAGTGCCCTCAGGGCTAGTCCCCCCAGGTCCTCTAACGTAGATCTTTATATATTATATCAACTATAGATCCAAGCTTCGGATAGCTAGACACGATTCAACTACACATCAATCCTAACTTGAATGTAGCAACAGATGTATTATATTACGCCCAAAATATATTAAATTTATAAAAAAAGGAAAGCCTTACAATATTTATAAAAAAAAAGTCACGCTTTTTTGTACACTATGTGCCTACCATCATGTTTTTTTAGCATGTTTAACATTGGTTTTACATAACTCCTGACATTTTCACACAACTACAGTCTACAACGGTGTTCATGATTTACATGCAAAGGGAAATCAATGTAACCGAACCCTCTACGTGTAGTCGGGAATATGGTGAACAGAAAGCTTGCCAAGATCCCAACACCCAACGGCAAATTCATCATTACAACATTCAAATTCGCGCCCGATTCATGAAACATGCACCTTTGCACGTCGGTATCGCTATACACGAACACCAAGAACACAACAAGAGAAACAAAAGCATGAACAACGTCAATTCCACTGATTTTAAACCTTTTCAATCCCTCAACATCTTCATGATAAGTTGTTGCACCTTCTTGATCACAGCAATGGTGGTGAGTACCATAGTTAAACAAATATAGCCCTTTGAAAGTCGCGATACCATAGTAAAGGTGTCCATCTGAGGGGTCAATGAAGCTGTCAGTGAAGGAGGATAGGAAGCAAATAATGGAAGAAACCGCGATTAGCGATGAGGTGAGGTGGCGGTTTGCTGGTAGGCAAGTGGTGCCTCTGTTGGTGAATGATGGAGCGAGGGCCCGGAAAGCTAGAACCATGGTGGTTGGAAGAAGGTTAGCTAGGTTGGACGCAGCGGCTAGGGTCTTGTGGGCCGGGTGAGTGGACCTGCGCCTTCTTGGTTGGTTGGAAAGTCGGTGTGGTGTCAGTGGCGAGTCTTGTTGTGTGGATGAGTTGGTCATAGCGAGAGAAAAAGGAGAGAGGAAAGAAATAAATGTGATCGGTTTTTATTTATATTTATTTTCGATAGAGTGATAACACGTTATTGAAACATATTGGACATTGGTGAATGTAAGTATTAGAATATTGAGTATCATCGTTGACACGAGACACTATCGACGGACAAACCCATCGATAGTGATATACGGGAACCACAAAAATTCCAAACAATAAATAAAAAAAGGAAATTTATATAGTCGTTGCACGAATGAGTTTCTAACGGACCTGTCTGCCGGTGAAAGTCATCGACAATATTAACACTGTTTTTTATTTGAACGAAGACCAAAGATCATATTGTTAAAAATTTAACAACGTAATACATGATGATAAGATGCATCCATACGTTTGTATTAATCTAGACATTATGGTACTTGATGTATTAAAATTATTCAATGTTATTGTCAAATAGATGAGAGATAAGTAGAACTTTGGACACAAAAAACATGAGTGTCGAATTGTGTTTTGAGTCATGTCATGCACGTGGATATTAATTCTTATTTTCTCAAACATAAACAAGTCTATATATGGATATTGATAGATTGGAATAACACTTCATTTGTATATATGCTTCAAAATTAATAGATCAAATTAAGTGTTACCTGAACTTCCGCATCAAAACAAAAACGACCCACATCCCCATCCTCGTCATGCCAACTAGCTCTAGGAACATCAGGGTATCTCAGCCAGAAACTCACAGACATATTCGTCTACCGGAAAATTACTGACAAACACTGATGGAATACGTAAAAACATGATTAACTAATAATTTATTTTGGATTTTGGAGGATGCGTTAGTAATTTATGACAACCTCCTCCTTCATCGGTGATCCTTTGGTAATATATAAGTAAAATAAATGCCCTTACCCTACAACACCGTACTCTACACGCATTTAAAACTTCAATACTTTTGCATTAATACTAACCAAACACTAAATGCCCCTCTAATCATTCTTTAATTACTCTCTAGTGGTTGATTTCTACAAAATTATATATTTTCTAGTCAATTTTAACATTTAGTGATGAATACTTAAAATTCTTTTAAACACTTTTTAACGTTTAGCCTCGTGCGTTTTTTATTATTATATTTTAAAACTGCTTTTTAAATTTACCTTTTTTGTTGTTTGATAAATATTTTTCGAATAAGGCGTTTTTAAATTTTAATGGTCAAACTTTTGGTTTTATTTTTATTTGGATTATCTTCGAAAAAATTAAATATTTTATTGTCAGCGAATAAAGTAACCGCACTAGAATGAATATCAACCGTTAATTAGATCAGACCGTTAATTAGATCAGACCGAGATTAAACTTACTGATTAAAGAAAGGGATTTTAGATTTTCTATAGGTGTAATTTGAAGTCGTGCTTTTGCTGTTGTTGGAAGAACAAACAGTGCAAGAACACCAGTTATGATAGCTAACATCTCAGAGCTCCCTCCCCCACACCAATATTGTATATCTTTAGAATAGTCTTAAAGGTATGCTTTACTTCTGTTTTTCTAAGCTACTTTATCAATGTAGTTTTTTAATATATATTAGTTAGCGTATGCATAATTGATGATTCATGTACACCATTCGCATATACTTCTCACTTGGTCACACACCTATGTTCAAATGTTTTCTGTATTCAAGTCTATAGATATCCATATATTGAGAGCTCTTCATGATATCACTTGGTCCTGCAACATTGTGTTCTGTCAATTAATATGTGAAGTTCAATTGCCTATAGTTGCATATTAGTGAAAGATATGAAGCAACCTGAAAAGGTTCAAGGGTCTATAAAATTTATTAAATATTATAATATTTTTCTAATATATATCTACTTAAACTTAAAGCACAAACATCAGGAAAACTATGCTATTAAATATTTCACATATGGATGCTGAAGCAGATGGAAATACCACATCTTTGATTTTGATAAAGCAAGGAGCTTAAGGAATGAGTTAATTTGTTAGTATACTTTATTCAAATCCTTCGAGTTCGTGGACAATATCTCCAAATGCTTCAGTCAAAAATTGACTCATGATGGAGGGTATATACTTGGTGGTTTCAATGATCGTTCAGCCTACGTATGAGAGGTGAGTTTTCTTTTTAATGTAGATTATTGTTAAATACTAGCAGGATTATATTTGAATGTAATTTTACACACTGGTTAAAATTTTTTTTTCTTTTACACATTTGGCTATTTCTCATTCCTTTTATATTTTGCAGCTAGCTACAGGAATGCGCTACTTCTTTCTAGCATGCTTATACTCCCTTGGTTATGAACCCAAAAGGCCTAAAAGTGAGGCTATATTGCTAATAGATTTACACTTGAGTACCTCGGTCAATAAATCTCATCAGGTTACATATATACATTCTCTCAATTCCATTATCACTTTGGTCTTTTGCTAGACATTCTGTTAATTAGTATAAGTTAGTACACACTTTACGTTTTGTTCTTAGCTGCATAATCCTCTATTCACTTCATGCAATTTGGCATTACTATTTTGGTATTGTGTTTTGCTGATTATCACAATATTACTAAATGATACGTATAATGTGTTGTTTGTAAGACTTTTCTATAGAGTTTTTAAGTATTGGTGGTGCAAAACACGATGAAAGATGACATTTTTGTGAAACATTTAGGTGTATATGGGACTTTTATGATTGATTTTAATGGTACGAGGCAACTGCAATAGTCTAGATCACGTTTATGTTTCGTTCATCTTTTTTATGCTTATGAACACAATATGGGGCATTTTAGAATTTCTTAATCTGCAACTTATAAGTTATAATGATGTCAAATTTAAGCAAATTTAGAGTTTGTGTAGTTATCTTTGTGAAGCTGAGAGTTATTAGCTACTTAATTTAGGATCATGGTGCTTTCTTATCATAGAAGTTGTAACTTTGATGATTATATGCTCAGGTCTCCTAAATTTGTGTTTAAAGTCACATGCTATGGTAATGCTCTTAGATTCTTCTTAAAAGATGTCTAGTTTGTTACTTTAGTTGTCTAACACTTAACACATAGGTTGGAGCATGTTTAATATGTGTTTGAACTTTGGTTAAACCATGTTATATGAAATGTTTTGATCAAGTAGACTTTAAATTATGGCCATGCTCGGTAATTTTGTAAAACTTAAAGTTATTATAGAGTTTTTGAAGCTATTGTTACAAATCTTATAAATTATTAGCTACAATAATCTCAAATCATGTGGCAGGATAATTAAGATCATGCTATGATTTGAATTATGTTTTTTCTTTAAGGAGTGAAATAGTTAAAAATTAAAGAATGTATGGAAAAGAAAGTGGTCAAACAAGTCAAAGTATCCCAGGGTGTGTTATTAATTCTTATGAGACTACCATTGTATAAAATATAGATTAATTTTCTAATTGTAATCACACTGCTTATCTATTAAAAAAAGTTCTGAAATTTAGACATACTTTTTTCGGACCGTCTTGACACATACAAATGGTTACTGGGTTTGCACCGTGTAGTCTTTGGCACACGCCAAATGTTGCAAAATTCTATTGTTTGATTTTGTGCATGATCACATTCTTGGTGTTTTTGTTAAGTTCTCAAGGAGGCGAGCATTTAAATTATTGAGCAGGATCTTGAAATTTAGCAATTGGTATAAATCCTTGATTTTGAATTTTGAGTATGATCCTATTATTATGAAATGTTTTGAAAAAAATAATCTAGGAAGCTTATGCTTTGAAAATATAGTTTGGGACACTTTCAATCCATTTGATTTATTTATTTATATGTCATATTTCATAAAACTGTTGACCTCAAGAAGAGAATCAAAGTATCTGTGGTGACATGAAAATGAAAGATGTGTGCTAAAGATGGACGACCTAGATGAATTGAAGATGCGCGCTAAAGATGGACGACATGGAAGTTGAAGTATAGGTTTGAGTTCAGAAGAAAGAAAGACAATTGAGCAAAAATGATTTTACTAATACCTAAAGAATGGCATCTTGGCGTCCGTCAATCTACACTAGAAATAAGCAAAAATCGACTAAGAAATTTTCTATATGTTTTTGGACACATCTAATTAGTCTAAAGATTACTAAATGAATCCTAATGATTCATGCTTTTGTTATTTTCTTGATTGTTGTAGGATGTTGTGTGTGCAATTCTTAAGAGCTATTCGAGAATACTAAAAAGCTTGACACATAAAATTATGTTACCTTTAAAATACGTACAACAAATGGATGCTCTTACACAAAGTTCATTTTCATGTAGTCTAAAGCTTAACTCTCTTAAAGATTCATTCAAGATGCAAACATCAAATAAGTTTTCCAATGTCCCCATGGATGGAGATATCATGATGGAAATTGAATTTTTTTTTCTCATCAATCGGTAAGATTTAAATTATACGATATACAAATATTGTCATTATTTTTGTTTAAAATGTGAATAGAAAAATGGTTGTCACTATAACATTAAAAACCCGCCCACCGGACGGGTATAAAACTAGTTAATCTATAAGCCTCGAAACCATTTAACAAAAATAAACAATTAAGAGTTTGATGGTTTAGTTAAAAAGAGGCTAATTAATTTGGTTTATCATTAAACAAATAACAAAGAAAGCAATATGAAGCATTTGTTGTTAGAGAATACTCTAACCAACTAGGGAAAATCTTGAACCAAGAATATTGGAATCTACGATTCTTTCGATCTTTAGGATTATCTTTAAGATGAACTTTAAAAGGTCCCAACTTCAAACAAGCTCGTCTTACTTTTTCTCTAGAACTAACCGAATAATCCCACATTTGTTTTCGTTTAGCCGGATCTCTTTCTAGATTATTAACATCTACTTCATTAACATTTGATAAAGAAACTTCAGAAGCATGATGCTCTTGTTGATTTTCACGTTTTTCCGACTCACTAGATGAGGTTTTTTAACGTTTCTCATTATTTGAATCATCAATTTCTTCACCAACAACCTCTCTTTTGAAAAATGAATCAATAGTTTTCCCCTTTCCCACGATTTTTCAATCTAAATTCAATATAACATCAACAATTACTTATTTAGTCGTACATTCAATTGTTCAAAAATCCCTAACAACAAGTCAACAATGAAATCCTAAATCCCAATTACATTCAATCATAACAAAAACTCAACAATTAAAACTTGAATAATAAGTAAACCGACCTTAGGGTAGTCTTGTACGCGTGTGTGGGGCAGTCAACACTCAGCAGTTGGCTGGTCGGTAGGGACCACGGCGTGCAGCAGGCAGCAACAGCTTTGGGCGGTTGGGCCTGGTCGGCAGGGACCAGGGTTGCAGTTCCGCAGCTCGGGCGCTCGGCACAAGGAGGGATGAGGGATGAAGGATCGAAGCAGCGCAGGGACAGAAGGACTCATGGGAAGTCGGGAACACAGCGCAGGGGTCAAGGATTCTTGAGATAAGGTCTTGGTCGATGGTGGCCTGGTCTTTCAAATCCAATCAATAAACAGACTAAAAAACTAATGGGTTGGGCACTTGGGCATTTGCAGCCCATTACAATTTAACTCTATAAGCCCATTTATAATTTTTTTATAAATTTTAAATAGGTGAGCCTAACTAAATTAGTAAATAAAGTTTTTTTAATATTTTTTAAAATTTTATAGATGTAAATTTTTTTAATACTTATTATTTTTTACATATGTATAATTGGTTTTGGGGGGGGGCAAATATAATATATGTAATTTTTTTCAGGGGACTAGCGCAATATATAAAAAAAAATTTCCATTACGTGTCGAAAAATTAACACTACTAACGAAAAAAAGAGGGGGGACGGTCCCCCCCCCCCCCCCCGGCCTCTTCAAACCTTTGCCCCTAGTTGTCGCGGAGATCGAAAGAGATGTGGTCGAAAAATCTTAGATCCGACGACTGAAGCGGCGGTGGGTTGAGAAAACGATGTCGTGTTGGGGTTTTGTGTGTCGATAGAGTGAAGACTGAAGAGATGAAAAAGTAGTTGGAGATTGATTTGGTTTGCTTCGGACGGGGTTGGGTTTGTTTACTTGTGTGATGCAACAAAATGAAAAACTACAATTGCAAAATAATAATAAATAAAAATGAATAAATAATAATATATGTATATTATACGATAACCTGTACATACATTTGTGAGAGAGAGCCTTCAAATTAAATTGTCTTCCATCTTAATATATTAGTCATCATTGTGTGCATGCACAAAAAGAAAAATCCAATATTTACACTATCTATTTGTGTACATACAATGTTAGAATCACTGAAGGTTAGATTAATTAAACTCCTTTTAGGGTTAAGAGTTCAACCTCATTAATGATGGGTTGCTATAAATTAGTTGTGGTATAAAATAAAGTCTATGTTAAATGAGTGTTTGAGTTGTTGTTCTAAAAATCAATTAGTCATCTAATCATTTAATTATATATACCGGTTATTTTTTCATTGCACGGGCATAAAAATTTGAGTTTTTTTAATCGATGTAAGAGACCTTTTTGTATCTTTATAGGCATATTACTATTTATTTATTTTTTTTGTTATACAGAGCCACTTTCACGTTGTATTGAGTGTAGCTTATGATTTCGAACGAGCTGACTCAATAATGACCAAAGTAATGCAGGGTTGCATGTGGGAAAAATCATCAAGCTCCCGCCGCGAAACGAAAGGAGAAAAAAAAACTAGTTAATATAATAGACTAGGGTGTAAAAAGAAATTAGACTAAGGTCCAATTAAAAATATCCATAAAGATTTTTTCCGGGAATATCATCGGTCATTTGTCCGGTAACACTCTCCGACGCACAGTGCTTTGGAAACTGCAAAGTTTAAAAAACCACATTTCGGCACAACTAGGCTTTCTAGAATATTATTGGTTATTTGTCCGGAAACGGTCTCCTATTTTATAAAAATATTTTTCTTTAGAAGTAATATTATTAAATAGATTTTTTTTTAAAGGGAGGTTGGAGGTTTTGTCTCTCTTGCAGATCCAAGGTTCAAACATTGGCATTGGCGAATATTACTAACTTGATAATACTAACAACTAACAACTAACCAACCGTTCAAAAATATTTATCTTTTTTTTAATTTATTAAAAATAATTTGTAATCTAAAAAAAATTAAATAATATTATTAGTGATTAATGTAATTAATTAATATGAGAGCAGAAAAATTTTGATGAGGAGAAATTTAATGTTGCCACGTGTTTACTTAGTTACTCTTTTATTAAAATAATAAGATTTAATACGTTTTGTTTGGAAAAGAGGCGAGCCAAGTATAATAAGTTTTTGTTCAACGGTATAAATTCGAATTACTTTAGGATTCGACGTCAAAAACGAGTCAAGAAGATTGTAATCTATGTGTTTTTTTATACGCTTTGACTTGATATACGTTTCGACATAATTTTGTTTGAAAAAAATGTGTGTCAAGTATAATCAGTTTTTGTCCCACGGTATAAATTAGAGTTATATTACGGTTCGACATGAATTAGTGTAAAGACAAATCGGCTCAATTGTTATTCTATACTTTAATTCAAATTTATTTGTCTATGTTTTGACTATAATACGTTTTTGTTTAACGGTAAAAAGTCGAGACATTTTATGGTTCGATGTGAATTAGTCCGGAAACAAGTCAGGTCGATTGTAGTCTATATTTTATCACGTCGAATACGATGCCGTCACAATACGGGCCGCGGGTAAGTAACTAGTTGAATAAATAAAGTTTGTTGGTCATTAAAAAATAAAAAAAGCAAGGAACCTCGTTGAAGATTACGTGGAAATCAATGAATCAATGATGTTGCTTACTTATCAATTAAGGTGTCATGTTTAAAAAGATACTAATGTTATTGGTTGAAAGGCACTCATGATCCATTGTTTTCTTTTTGAAGGATAATTGGATCACAAAAATAACTTGATGCACTCAGTTATTTTCATTACTCAAATATAAAATTTTGGGCAATTATTTTGTTCCCAAAAAAAAAAAAAAACTCGTACATTAGTTCGTGCTCATCATCCCGAACCTAAAACTGTCCTTAAAAAAAATAATAATAAAACCCACTTGCTCACTCGAACCCTCCTGAAATCTATGTTGGATGATAACTAATGTTTACTTGTTTTTTTTTAATGACTAATTGGATCACTACTGACAGATCATTAGCTCATCCAATCATATATATTAATCAAGTACGGAACCTTAGTCTCAAACCTAGCTAATATCATCCTAGTCATAAGAGAGAAAAACCCCGGGTGGAAGTTTACTTAACTTGTCACTTTACTTGGTACTTATGGTTTAGGCTTTTAAAAAGAAGAAAAAAGGGGCTTTTAAAAAGAAGAAAAAAGGTAGGGTCACACTTAAATTAGGGTGGCTAGCTTTTTGAATGCTGCGTGGGAGCTCATATAGTTTCTTGATTCTATATTCTATATATATAATGTCCACACAACAGGTGGGTAGAGAGTAAACTTTTAAGAAAGCATGGGCGCCTCTAACAGCAGTACTGCAAAACCATATGGAAGCAGCGAAGACGAAGAGCCTCAGCAACCAAATAATAATAATAATAATAATCAAGGACGTAGAGTGTGGTCTCCTCCTCCTACAGGTCGCTATAAAATGAATACGGACGGCGGATGTCGTCCGGTACTCATTGATCATTCGAATGATCATGGTGATGGTGTCCAACGAGGACCAAGTGGGTACGGTGGGATCCTGAGAGATCACCAGGGCAACTGGGTTCGAGGGTTTATCGGCTACATCAGTGATTCAGATTGTCTTACATCTGAGTTCTATGGGATTCTTAAAGGATTGGAGCTTTTAGATAAGCTGAAGCTCAAAGGATCCATTCTTGAAACCGACTGTCAATCTGCATACGAGTGGATCACTCGAGGGGGTCATCGCCCTAGTAAAAGTCAAATCATTCGTGCATGCTGGCCCATGATCATCAAGTGCAGGCAACTTGCTAAGAAGAATGATGTGGCATTCAACCATATTCTGAGAGGTGATGCTAACCGATGTGCTGATAAGTTGGCTGATATCGCCATTGACAGAAAACAGCTTTATGTGGAAATCAAAGATGTTCCTTATGAGTTAAGGGATCTTGTTGAAAAAGAAACTAACAGTTCCGGCGGAAGTTATTCCATCGGAACTGTGACAGCCATTGTTGCAGGAGTAGCAACTGTTGTTACTGTTGCATGGGGCATTTACAAAATGCTCTCTGGCGACACAGAAAACCAAGAAAGAAACCATCATGAGACCACACCTAGGGGGATTACCAAGCAACGTAGTGTGTGGTCTCCTCCTCCTCCTTTTTGCTTCAAATTGCGTGTTTAATCCCCAAACTTTAAAAACTGCAAAGATAATTCAAATTTATTATTGCATGTTTGGTCCCTGATTTTAAATTCATTTGTTTTTTATGCAATTTGAACTAACTTTTAGATTTAATTTTAAGGATCAAAAGTGTAACGCTCACATAAAAATTTAGACTAACTTTAAAATTTTGTGAAATTTGAAGACCGAATTTGTAATAACTACACAAAAGTTTAGATCTACTTTGTAATTTTCAAAGTTTGAAAACTAATCATGCAATCTGATTAAAACACATGGATCATTTATGCAATTTTCTTTTATTAAAAATCTTCATCTTTCTCCACTTCCTCGTAATCTTCATCAAACAAATATCTTAAAGTAGAAGGCTTTAAAAATATTTTTATTATCATTTACGATATTTGTATGATTTGAACATGGATTTATTGACTTTTTAAATGAAGCCTTGTATTTGAGACCGGCCCTTATTTTATTACCACTAGCCGGCTGCTTTTAACAACTATGCTTGAAATGAAGTAGCATGTACCCCACCAAAAGATAAACTTATGATGCTAGATCTACACCATGATCTCTCTACTAACGAATATGAAAGTAACACCAAACACACATTCACCCACCCCACCCAAAGAATATTATCAAATTTTAAATTTGTGTCCTGCTTTGTAACCAGAAAAACATCTTCAGTTTAATTAACTTTCTCAATTATCCCGTTAACGATGGCCGCCTACTTTTAAAATCTTTCGTTTCCATATTCACCAACATCCTATCATTATAACCTCATGTATTGGTTCTTTAGTATTTTCCAAACCATATGTATACTTGCCACTGGAAGGATACAAGACCTTCCATTGAGTTACCGATTATGAAGTTCCTTTTGCATCATGTTCTAATTCCTACCCACACATCCTTTGCTCTAACTCGTTTAACTTGTAAGTTAGAAAAATGATTGACTTTTAAAAGAAACACAAAGCAATGAGCTGCGATCCTTAAGGATTTCAATAACCTGAAATAAAATTTTAAAATTCTAAGCTTTTGTTTTCCAATTTTGCCCCACGGTACCATTTTTCGTTCTTTATATCATAATCAAAGCTCTTACTTTTGATTAATTCAGTTGTTATTTGGTTTTCTAAACATTCACATCTACATGATTTGGACTATTAAAGTGGGTTGAAATGCATATGGAGAAATTGAACTTCACTCTGAAGACATATGGAAAAAAACTAGTTAATATCATCGGTCATTTGTCCGGTAATAGTCTCCGACGCACAGTGCTTTGAAAACTCGAAAGTTTAAAAAACCACATTTCGGCACAACTAGCCTTTTTAGAATATTATTGTTCATTTGTCCGGTAACGGTCTCCTATTATGTAAAAACGTTTTTATTTAGAAATAACATTATAAAAGAGATTTTTTTTTTAAAAGGAGATGGGAGGCTTTGCCTGCGTTGCAGCTACAAGTTTCAAACCTTGGCATTTGTGAATATTATAAACTTTATGATACTAACAACTAACCCTAATCACTAATCAGCCGTTCAAAAATATATATCTTTTTTTTAATTTATTAAAAAATAATTTGTAATCTAAAAAGAAATTAAATAATATTATTAGTGATTAATGTAATTATATATTATATTACCGGCGGTGAGTGTAACCGCTGGTAAAACTCATCTGAACCGTTAGATCAAGCTGAAATGAAATCCTGACCGTTTAAACTTGACGGTTACGAAGGTTCCAGGGTAGTTTTCAGCGGTTATTTTAGTCCAGGTAACTGCTGTGGTTATGAATAGTGCGGTTACCGACAGTTACCATCCTTGATACATTTTCCTCACCCTTAATCTTAGCAGTTTGTGTTGTAACCGTTCCCTGAATCTTCATATATAACAAACATTCAATTGTTCGTTCCACGCACTCCGATTTTCTTTCTTTCTAAACTTGCCGGCAATGCTTCGCTCCGGTATTTGATCAAGACTCCTCTGTTTGATCAAGAGCATTCAAGTCATTGTTCTAATTTCGAGAAGCAAAAATCAGGTACTTCACGAATCAATTGCATGCCCTAGAACTTAAATAGGGTTACTTTTTGGTGAATTGATGTGATTTTGTTCCACCGGGATCGATTTTGCAACGATTTTGGATTTTTCCCCACCAATGTGCTGGTCTAAACAATAATAGTCTTATTTTGCAACAACCATTTCTCGTAGATTTAAAGATTCAGATTGAAGATGACAACAAGTATGTTTTGGTTTTGTTTTGATTGAAGATGACAACAATATTTGATTTAGAGTTTAACATTTCTTTCATTTCTTGAGCATGCAACTATTTTTTATCACTCGGGAGCAGGTGAGTAATAAGGCCTAAACTTTTGGCATCAATTAGGGAAGTTGTGTTTGATTTACTTCCAACATTCATGAATGTCTAGGATTTGAATGATGTGACCTTGATTCCAATTCAAGGATTGAAAAAAAAAAAAAAGAAAGAAAGATTTCTATTATGCATCACGAAATAGTGGTGATGTAAAAGATTTTTATGGAGTTCATGGGTATTGAAAGGGTAATTCAATAGTTGAGAACATGCTTCTTTATTTATATTGTTAAAATTAGTTTACTTTTGCCTTTTTATTATTGTTATATGTTTACAAGGATTGTGTTTAACACCACATCTATGGTAACTAAAAACTTTAATCCCTTTACAAGTTTCAATAGTTTTTGATGTCATCCAACCGACTATTTCTTGCAGGGTCATATACTTGGGCTTTTGTCTTTACAAGACTTCATAGATGCATCCATAGGCAAAATCACGAAGGTATACTATTAACTTTTATAGTTTTATCACCCTAAATCCTATCTTGATCCTATTATATTCATTACACATTATGTATTTTGTTTTGTGTTTTGTTTTTTAAATTCACTTTGTTGCTCATCGGATGAAAAAGAAGATCGCTTTAACAACTTTTGCCATTAATTATGTATTTCGGAAATAACAACCATCATTTTTGAAAGGCCTTGTAAGCATTAAATAATTTAGTTACGTACACCCTAAAGAGGTACCCTGGTAAATGGCGCTATGATGCAAGATGTCCTATTTGTCATAGACTTTTCCATTTATACTGCACTTTTACTTATAAAAAATACTAAAGGCAAAGCTATTTTCGTTATTTAGATTTGGAATTTTTTTAGGAAAAGTGTGATTATTTGAATGTTTTCTTTCTCTAAATCCTTTATTTGCTACTAGGTTATAAACCCACGTAATACACGGGTTGAATAATAAATACTATATGATTTATTTAAAGGGAAATCATAAAATGATCATTCATTTTGATCTTATTCACTATAATTTGTTTTAGAAAACTAAATGACATCGTTTGTAAGTCTCATGTATTAATAAGACATCAAAAGTAGTTGTCTACGTAATACCATAGATTTATACAAAGGATGGGAAAATACATATATAGTACAACCTGTAGAGATTAAAAAACAAAATAACCAGCAAAAAACTATGTTACAAATATCAAGTTTTTTGCCAACTTCTATGCAATAACAACTATTTGATATGTATCTCCATTTTGTCATCATATCAATTGTTCTTTTATCTTTGATAGTAACATTTCTTTAAAAATCAACAACTAATTAATCAACATTTATACATCAATTGATATTTCATCAATAGCTAATACTCTTTCATCAACATATTTGAGTAACAGAAATATAACATTACTTTTAGTTATTATTTTATCATTAAACAATAAATCAACTTTTGGCCCATTTTCAACATCAACTTCATGACCAATTTATAGATTAATGTATCGTCACTTTGTGTTTGCGATAATATACTGATTGAATAATAAGCTTTTATGGTAATAAAAAAAACACTACGTGTAAATATAATCAATTGTGTAACGTGATCATATTTTTATGTGCTTAACTATAGACGGAACCAATAATATGAACGTCTTAATTGGCAATAATATTTTTAAAATCAAGCAATAACAACAATAGATCATTACCAACAATGGTTCTATTCTCACATATGCAGTTGCATTCTCTATCGAATCCCCACCATCTCTCGAAGCAAGAAGCTGAAAAAGGTAAATAAGAATAAACTACTTATGGGGTGAGTTTATGCAACTGAGTAAGCTCTCTTAGTATATGTAATTAAGGTTTAACTATTGTTAGTTTCACTTTCCCTTCTGAAATCTGAAACCACTCCCAATAGATTTATACCATCCGCAATAACCATCTTGATAAAAGCCCCTCCTGTCAACGTAGAGAAGTCATCGGTCGATACAATGTAGCCTGCATTAGAAATCTTATCAATATGAGAAATAATTAACCCATAAATCCGAATACATCAAAAGATGAGACCCAAAAGAAAAGTTTAAACATATTATATAACAGTGAGTGCAAATTCAATACATCAACCTTCAATATACCTTGTCAAACTGTTATTGAATACAATTTAGTCATCTCAGTTTGTAAAACAATACCATATCACCCAAGCTAATATTGTTAACATAAAAAAAATAAAATAATCAATAACTATACTGCACAAAAACCTGTTATACATCAAATTGGAACAAAGGTGCAACATTCCAAACTAATATTTGACGATTTAGCTACTGAGCAGTGTTTTAGATACCTTTGAGCCACAAAAGAGAGCTGCAGTGCAGCGTAGAGAGCCGTCAGGCAGATAGAACCACAAAAGTGCAGCGCAAAGGTAGTTGGCAGCATGCTTAGAACCTGTTCATTAGCATAATAAATTTCGCATGCAGTATAAGAAGTTTCTTGAGCAGCCTATGATACAGAGTAGCCTGTTGAAAACTTAAATATGTCCCGATTGCCAATTTTTATAACTTATGTGTTTTAATTTATTCAGTTAGGTCATAAATCCATAACTTCTAATAAACCACTACATTGTCTCTTTTTATACAACATCCATACAAGGAAAAAAGCAGCTATTACCTACATAAGAACTTATTCATAAATGATTTTCTTGTACAACATTTTCTTACACAAATGATCCATATTTGTGTATAGTAACAGAGCTTAAAATCAGAATATAATTTACCATACATTTGAGATTTAATAACTTAACAAAAGAACCTTACAACACATACATATATATAATAAGACTCCTAATTTGTTACTTTGAATCAAAACAAAGTTCAAAGCTGAGTTCCAATTCTAGTCTTTTAGTCTCAACGAACCATTTAGAGTTTAATCCCCTAATATTTATAGAATCTTTTATATATATTTAATAGTGCGTGTTCAATAGATGCCTTTACTTATTGTGATTTCTTCTGTCAGCCACAATCATTTAATCTCATATAAGTAATTCTTCATGAAACACTTTTATCATCAAATCAGCTTCACCTTTACCCATCCACCGACACAAACATAGTTCATCTCCCAACACCCAAATCTAAAACACACATGAACTCCACAAATCCCTTCGGATTGCCGTCATAACAAATTCATTTACCCATAACATAACAAAAATGAATAAAACTTCATCTTTCAACGAACTAATGGCAGCAAAACACAATAAAGAGCTAAAAAAACGCATCGATTCATACTAAACCACCACCAATTGAATGAAATAAACATATAATAGTTGATGGAATCGAACCATACCACATCGTTCTTTGCTGTAACACAAAATAATCGTGATTAAAGCCTAAAATACATCGCACAAAGAGAAATTGCAAGCGTAGTACGACAGATTAAGAACAACCATTCGGGATTCGACATAATACGTACCTGTTAGGATGAAATCTCAGCAATTTTCAAAGATTCGATTGGTGTTGAACGGATTCCAGTTCACGGTTATCGCTTGGAAGAGGGATTTTACAGATGTAGTTAGATTCAAGTCTGATCTATTAGTTATGAGATGAATCCGCGTAGTTTGTTGGAGGCTCTAGGGTTTTGGGAATAATATTTGGGGGAATGAACGTGAAAAGAATGAAAAGAAATTGGGATTTAGACTCAGAGGGTGTAAATGGGCGGGAAAACCATTGTAAAAGATAGTACTCAAATTTAAATGATTATTAGTATAGATTAACAGTGATAAAAGAGACGTGAGTGGAAATAAAAGGATAATAAGACTCAATGTTTTGACTTGAAGTTTGAGAAATATAGTGAAGCTTTACGAGTTAGTTGCACACTAGGTTACTGAATACATGTTGTTAAGTATGTTTCATGACATGTTTACTTGTAAACATAGTCATAGGTCTATGCATTAAACTCCCAAGTATCAGTATTAGTGGACACCACAGTTGTTGGAGGCATAACTTTATCAATATATAACACTGATGAGGCATGTCCATTGGTTCAATAGAGTATTCTCTTACGTTTGTCATTTTGTTATGTCTATATGTCGGATTTATATGTAAGTATTGTTGACATCATTAAAACTCGATTGCTACTTTTGCGTAAGCCACAATGAACACATTCGTTTTGGACAATGGAACTTTCTCTTTAAAATGTATCCTAATGTGAAATGTTGTATTAATAGATCTACATTAATCAAATCATTGATATGTTGAATCGCCTCAAGAAAACCTTAATGTACCGAAAGATATTAGAACTTGTGGTTGTGTGAAAAGTCTGAGTGAGTAGTTTGTTTACAATATATAGGATGTGACACCTTTTGTAAAAGGTTTAAACATATTAAAGTTATTTTAAAGAAATTGCTTTAAGTTAATATATTCTCACATACCAAAGAAGTACCTTTTAAATAAATGAACTCATCGGCCTGAAATTTTTCAAGTCCTTGATCTTAGTGTAGTGGAGTGATGCATAGAGAAATCGTGAAGAAATGGTGGGTGATTGTTGTAGCTTATGAGCAGGTTATTTTGTATATTTTTTCATTAACTTATGTTTTTCTTTTTATTTTCAGGGATGACATCTTAGATGAATCATACCTATTTTAAGTGTGAAACTAACTTGTCATCGTATACGAACAATATTTATTTCAGGCGTGAAACTAACCTAACTAATTTTATTTGTATTTTTTAAATTATAACTATGAGTTTCGTTTAATATTTTTGTCAACACTGGTTGAAGCAGGCCATAAAATCAATAATTACTCATTACAAGGTTGATGGTAAAGAAATGTAGCAAATTCCTTTTCTCTTTCTTTTAGAATATATTTGATGGTACATTGACGGTAAGCGAGTTGTATTTTGATTTTAAACAAATATTATTTTCGTTTAATATGTAAGGAAAGATAGTTATGCCGTTATGACATTAAACAACCAGGCCACCGGACGGGTATAAAACTAGTTAGTTAATATGAGAGAAAATCAGAAAAATTTTGATGAGGATAAAGTTAATGTTGTCATGTGTTCACTTAGTTACTCTTTTATGAAAATAATAAGATTAAATACGTTTTGTTTGGAAAAGAAGTGGGTCAAGTATAATAGGTTTTTGTTTAACGGTATATATTCGAATTACTTTAGGGTTCGACGTCGAAAAGGAGTCGGGACGATTGTAATCTATGTGTTTTTTTACGTACGCTTTGACTTGATATACGTTTCGACATAATTTTATTTGAAAAAAATACGGGTCAAGTATGACCAGTTTTCTTTCCACGGTATAAATTAGAGTTACATTACGGTTCGACATGAATTATTGTAAAGACAAATCGGCTCGATTGTTATTCTATACTTTAATTCAAATTTATTTGTCTATGTTTTGACTATAATACGTTTTTGTTTAACGGTATAAATTCAAGACATTTTATGGTTCGACGTGAATTTAATCCCAAAACAAGTCAGGTCGATTGTAATCTATACTTTATCATGTCGTATATAATACCGCCGCAAGACGGGCTGCCGGTAAGTAACTAGTTGAATAAATAAAGTTTGTTGGTCATTAAAAAATAAAAAAAGCAAGGTGCCTCGTTGAAGATTACGTGGAATCAATGAATCAATGATGTTCCTTACTTAACAATTAAGGTGTCATGTTTAAAAAGATACTAATGTTATTGGTTGAAACGCACTCATGATCCTTTGTTTTCTTTTCGAAGGATGATTGGATCACAAAAATTACTCGACACAATCAGTTATTTCCATTACTCAAATATAAAATCTTGGGTAATTAATCTATACCCAAAAAAAATAAATAAATAAATAAATAAATCATACATTAGTCCGTGCTTATCATCTCAAATCTAAGACTATCCTCAAAAAAAAGAAAACCCACTTGCTCACTAGAACCCTCCTGACATCTATGATGAATGATAATTAATGTTTACTTGTTTTTTTTTAACGACTAATTGGATCACTAACATGCAATCGGCCCATCCAATCATATATATTACTTAAGTACGGAACCTTAGTCTCAAACCTAATGTCACTCTCGCCATAAGTCCCGGGCTCTAACTTGGAAGTTTACTTAACTTGTCACTTTATTTGATGCTTATGCTTTAGGCTTTTAAAAAAAAGAAAAAATGTAGGGTCACACTTAAATTAGGGTGGCTAGCTTTTTGAATGCTGAGTGGGAGCTCATATAGTTTATTCATTCTGTATTCTATATAATATATGTCCACACAACAGGTGGGTAGAGAGTAAACTTTTAAGAAAGCATGGGCGCCTCTAACAGCAGTACTGCAAAACCATATGGAAGCAGCAAAGACGAAGAGCCTCAGCAACCAAATAATAATTATGATAATCAAGGACGTAGAGTGTGGTCTCCTCCTCCCACAGGTCGCTATAAAATGAATACGGACGGCGGATGTCGTCCGGTACTCATTGATCATTCGGATGATCATGGTGATGGGGTCCAACGAGGACCAAGTGGGTACGGTGGGATCCTGAGAGATCACCAGGGCAACTGGGTTCGAGGGTTTATCGGCTACATCGGTGATTCAGATTGTCTTACATCTGAGTTCTATGGGATTCTTAAAGGGCTGGAGCTTTTAGATAAGCTGAAGCTCAAAGGATCCATTCTTGAAACCGACTGTCAATCTGCATACGAGTGGATCACTCGAGGGGGCGATCGCCCTGGTAAAAGTCAAATCATTCGTGCATGCTGGCCCATGATCATCAAGTGCAGGCAACTTGCTGAGAAGAATGATGTGGCATTCAACCATATTCTGAGAGGTGATGCTAACCGATGTGCTGATAAGTTGGCTGATATCGCCATTGATAGAAAACAGCTTTATGTGGAAATCAAAGATGTTCCTTATGAGTTAAGGGATCTTGTTGAAAAAGAAACTAACAGCTCCGGTGAAAGTTCTTCCATCGGAACTGTGACAGCCATTGTTGCAGGAGTAGCAACTGTTGCTACTGTTGCATGGGGCATTTCCAAAATGCTCTCTGGCGACACAGAAAACCAAAAAAGAAACCATCGTGAGACCACACCCTCGTTCCTTAATTCCCCCAATATGATACCTAGGGGGATTACCAAGCAACGTAGTGTGTGGTCTCCTCCTCCTCCTTATCGCTTCAAAATAAATACTGATGGCGCATGTCGTCCGGTACTTGGAGGAGGACATATAATTGTCTCGGGTGATCGTGTCCAACGTGGACCGAGTGGGTACGGTGGGATACTTAGAGATCATGAGGGGAATTGGGTTCGAGGGTTTATAGGGTTCATCGGTGAGTCTGATTGTCTCACATCTGAACTTTATGGGATTCTTAAAGGGTTGGAGCTTTTAGATAAACTTGAGCTCAAGGGATCCATTCTCGAAACCGACTGTCAATCTGCATACGAGTGGATCACTAGAGAGGACGATCACAGCAGTAAAAGTGAAATCGTTCAGGCATGTAGCTCCGTGATCAAAAGTTGCAGGAACCTTGCTAAGAAGAACAACATTACTATGGAACTTATTTTGGGCGATAATGCCAACCGATGTGCTGATAAGCTGGCTCGTATGGCCATTGACAGAGAAGAGACTTATGTGGAAATCAAAGATGTTCCTTATGGGTTAAGGGATCTTGTTGAAAAAGATGCTAATAATTATTCCTACTAAGGAATTGAAGAAGTGGTACGGTCGATCTTCTATTTTATGTTTAATTACCTACTTTGTTGCTTTACTTGGTGTTGTTTGTTTGATCTTGTATTTCATTTACTCATCTTTGGATATGAAGTGATTGATCTTGTATTTTTTTCATCTATGAATCCAATTGTTCTTCTTTCTATTTCATCTTTTACTCATCTTATTGCCAGGCAATACACCCCACTGTGAACCTCTGGTTGATATTTGAGCATCCACAATACAATGATTCTGCTTGTGTACCAGTACGTAGTAACAAACAACCCCCACAGAAAAATATTAAACACGCCACATGAAACAAAACGTACTACTTGTAATCATAGTCGTTAAAGACACAAGGCGCACTCTAGCTAAGCGATTTGTTGGGACTAAGGCCTAGCCGAGAAGCACCAAAAACAGCGTGGGACTAAGATAAAAAATAAAAATAAAAATAAAAATAAAAATAAAAAAAATAAAAAAAAAAAGCGCACTAAAATATTTTCAAATTTATTATGTAATGAAAACTAACACCTCTTTCAAATACAAAAATTTTTCAAAATCATAATCTTCAAGATAAACTACTAATATCATTTCAAATACCAAAAAAACTCCAAAAACAAAATATTCATACTTGAAAACAAGTAGCTTGTAAAGTAATAAATACTAAAACTAGAATAACCAAAAGTTCATCATTATTAAAGGAGAAAATTACATAAATAGTCCCTGTAATTTAATCAAATTGCGTGTTTAATCCCCAAATTTTAAAAACTGCAAAGATAATTCAAATTTTTCTGTAATTATTGCATGTTTGGTCCCTGATTTTAAATTCATTTGTTTTTTATGCAATTTGAACTAACTTTTAGATTTTAATTTTAAGGATCAAAAGTGTAACGCTCACATAAAAATTTAGACTAACTTTAAAATTTTGTGAAATTTGGGGACCGAATTTGTAATAACTACACAAAAGTTTAGATCTACTTTGTAATTTTCAAAGTTTGAAAACTAATCATGCAATCTGATTAAAACACATGGATCATTTATGCAATTTTCTTTTATTAAAAATCTTCATCTTCCTCCACTTCCTCGTAATCTTCATCAAACAAATATCTTAAAGTAGAAGGCTTTAAAAATATTTTTATTATCATTTACGATATTTGTACGATTTGGACATGGATTTATTGACTTTTTAAATGAAGCCTTGTATTTGAGACCGGCCCTTATTTTATTACCACTAGGTGGCGGCTTTTAACAACTATGCTTGAAATGAAGTAGCATGTACCCCACCAAAAGATAAACATTTGATGCTAGATCTACACCATGATCTCTCTACTAACCAATATGAAAGTAACACCAAACACACATTCACCCACCCCACCCAAAGAATATTATCAAATTTTAAATTTGTGTCCTGTTTTGTAACCAGAAAAACATCTTCAGTTTAATTAACTTTCGATGGCTGCTTACCTTTAAAATCTTTCGTTTCCATATTCACCAACATCCTATCATTATAACCGCATGTATTGGTTCTTTAGTATTTTCCAAACCATATGTATACTTGCCACTGGAAGGATATATACAAGATCTTCCATTGAGTTACCGATTATGAAGTTCCTTTTGCATCATGTTCTAATTCCTACCCACACATCCTTTGCTCTAACTCGTTTAACTTGTAAGTTAGAAAAATGATTTGACTTTTAAAAGAAACACATAGCAATGAGCTGCGATCCTTAAGGATTTCAATAACCTGAAATAAAATTTTAAAATTCTAAGCTTTTGTTTTCCAATTTTGCCCCACGGTACCATTTTTCGTTCTTTATATCATAATCAAAGCTCTTACTTTTGATTAATTCAGTTGTTATTTGGTTTTCTAAACATTCACATCTACATGATTTGGACTATTAAAGTGGGTTGAAATGCATATGGTAGAAATTGAACTTCACTCTTGAAGCTGATAGCAAAGAAAACTCTTGATCGAGGATCAGGAGTGGACATGTAAAGAAGTTTTTAAAAGCATCGGAATCATTATATATATTTACGTTCGTAACATGATATCTTTCTGTCCCATGTCTCTTGTTTTACTTTTTTTTATCATTATAGTCTCTACAATTACCCTTCATAAAATTTTAGTAGAATTCTGTTTACACCCTTTTGTTTCCCACCTAGAATTCTAAAGCCTATATTTGAAATCATCATGAGAAAACCAAGTAAATTATTAGGAATATTATGTATCAACTTCAAAATTTACAATATTTTGTGGAGTTGATCTTTGAAGGCATACGCTTCGAGCTTAACCTTGACAAATTGTTTTAGAATAATTTTGATTTGTATGTACAGATGCTAATAATAAGAATAATAATAAAAGAGTAAATTCTAAGAGCATTCACTGTGAATTACTCATATTTATCCATATAATTAAATTAAAATCACTACTTTTTCTTTTTTCTTTTCAATTAAATAATATTTTTATACTCTTATCATCACTTTTTTTTTCTCTCCTCCATGAACAACCACATTCAAAAATATTTAAAAATTTATAGGTATTGAACAATAATTCCCCAAATATACCGATGAACAAAAATATTTTCTCTCTACTTCACTCACAACCACTCAAAACCATTCCATATAATATAAGAAACACACTCATATATTTTTAGGGATTCCACTGTGAATGTGAATGCTCTAACAATGTCAAAAAGCTATCGGTGGAGCAAGTCTATTCCATATCTAGACCCTTCTCAATGTTGGAAATCAAAGATGGGAATTGGGATTGTGCGAGTGATAAAGCACCGGGTTCGGATGGTATAAATTTCAATTTTATAAAAAATTATTGGTATCTTAATTTCAAAAGAGTGTTTGACTACTTTCATTCCTCATGTGTGATAAGTAATGGATGTAATTCCTCATTCATTGCTCTTATACCTAAAGTTGCAGACCCATTGATGCTTGATGAATAGAGACCCATATGTCTCGTTGGGAGCATTTATAAAGTGATTGCAAAAGTTCTTGCTAACAGATTGAAAGTTGTGATTGGATCCGTGATTAGTGATACACAATCTGCTTTTATTAATTCAAGATAGATTAATCCTTAATGGGCC
Organism: Flaveria robusta; assembly: GCA_025506415.1. Lineage (NCBI taxonomy): Eukaryota > Viridiplantae > Streptophyta > Magnoliopsida > Asterales > Asteraceae > Flaveria > Flaveria robusta. The sequence continues at coordinate 14,540,663 of CM046469.1, read as the reverse complement.
TTTAATGATTAATGAAATAATTGCCTTGCTCAAGCATTCAAAGAAGAAATCCCTATTATTCAAGGCTGTCAGTTCTTGGAAGTCTTTCTCTATATTAAGGCAATGTGACTGTCAGTACCAAGTTATTAAGGCAGCAAATTGAAGAAATTTCCCTTCCTTAAAATGATGATAATTTTGTTTCGTCAAAATGGGTTCCAATTAAAGTAAACGTCCTTGCTTGGAGGGCATCTCTCGATTAAATCCTAGCAAAATCAGCCCTTCAAAAACGTGGTATATTAACAAAGGCTTCATGTCTTCATTGCAACAATTATGAAGAAAATGCAGACCACATTTTGATAAATTGTGATTTGGTAAACTAGGTATGGCGTCTAGTTTGTAGTGGTGTAAGATTCTTTATGTTCATGCTCAATCTATACAACAAATACTTGACTCCCATAAGATCATCAACAGTTCAAACGGCTTTAAGGACCTAATCTATGCGATTTTCTTGTCATCCCAAATCTTTGGTGTATTTGAAAGCCTCTCAATGATCTAAGTTTTAATGATAATCGAAAAGGCTCATTGGAGATTTTTGGTGATGTAAAGTCAATGTCTTTCTTATAAATGAAAACTAGGGAAAAGATAGGTAAGTTGAGCTGAGATGCTAGGGGAAATTTTTTATTGTAATTAGTTTCGTGCTTATTTTGTAATTTTTTTCTAGCTCATTGCTAGGTTCTTAGTGAAATAGTTTTTGGTTGTTAAAAAAAACTAGTTGGCTGGTTTGCTTGTTAACTTGTTTAAAATTTAAGCTTAAATTTTGATTTATATAGATTATACATCAAATGAGATATTATATAAAAATAAATCATACACATATGAATATTTTGATGTTTTCTAATAAAAAACTAACTATAAAAGTATAAAAAGATGATTATAGTTCTTGAAATAAAAATCTTATTTAAATATATTATTAATATTTTTTTGTTTATATGTATAGAAATATGTAAAAAATTAACAAAATTATCTTTAAAAAAATAAATATGTTGCCTCAGCTCGACTCAACTCATTTATAAACAAGTCGAGCCGGATAATACAATTTGAGCTTGTTAAGACACATGAGCCAAGCCGGATCCGCTTGATTTTTAAAAGAGCAGAGCCCGAGCTAAAATAATAATACCTCTTATTAGAAAAATCACTTTAAAAAAGAGGTAGCTACACCTACCTCTCTTTAAATTTTCAAGCCAATAACACTATTATTAAATTTACAAATAGATCCAAGAAACTACCCAAAAATACATTCTCGACGGTGGCTAGAATTTATGATTTCCTTCTACTTAGAAAATCTATGACACAAATCTGGGAGTTGCTTGTAATAGCTATTTTTGTAAGAGCAGGTGAGAAAATGAGCGCTTCAGACCAACCAACATTAAATGTTAATATAATATCTATTTAGAGTTTGATAGTATAAAAGCATGTTGGTGTAGGTTAAAATTTTATAAATTTATAAGATTAGATTGGTATAACAATCATCTTTCATTATAATTATTTAACTTTTGTTAGTAGCCCTATCTGATTAATTATCATTTAATTATATTGATATAATTATTATTCTTTTTATTTTAATTATTAAACTTTTATACATGTATCTTTTTTTAACTATCTCATAATCTTAACTATTATTAATCATTTGAAGAGATAAGAGTCATCTTAACATCATATCCTCTTAAAGATATCTACATGGCATATGAAACCAGTACCTCAAATGAGATGTGAAATATTAGAATCCCATTACAAACCAATACATTGTCATTCCGGATGGCGATTGGCGAACCAATTTTTGATTCGGTCTTTTGAATATTATATTTTTTTTGGAAAATGGACATCAATATTTAAAATTACAATCTATTGAACCCATAATAATTAACACTGCTAATTTAACTAATGATTGTTTTAACCTTTATTTTCATTGAGCAAATCCTCTAACATAATATTCATACATTTATGTTTCATTCTACTCAATTTTCCTTAAAAGGAATGTAAGTTTCTCCATTTCACTCCTAATCCTAAGTGAAATCAAGTGAAAATCAAATGTATGACTATGATAGTTATATAAGTGAAATTGACAATAGAATTAATTTTAAAATTAAGAGTGTCATTTGTTAAATTTAGTATGGATTCGTATGAGCTAGAATATTAAATTTTAAACCAATATTAAAACAAGAGTCCTTTGTTTTGGTAAAAAGAATAAATAAATCATCTAATATACTTTGCAACTTTGAGAGGATTGATTTTGATTTGACTTGTTTTTCTTTTTACACTGTCGGTAAGTCAATGATTTGAGATGAAAGAAGAAAGGAAATTAGTTGAGAAAGTTAAAAAGGCTTTATTTGTAATGAAAGCAGTTGGTGGTAGAATTAAGTCTAGAACAATGTTAAACATGGACTTAAAAGTAACAATTGTTAAGAATGATTAAAAAAGGAACATTTATGAAAAAGGTGATATAATTCCAGCTAACAAGGTACTGTAAATTACAATATGAACATGTAAACGCATCACACATGTAATAATGCCACGAGATGTAAAATACAAGTAAGCATTTTTTTTTTTTTAAATGTGTTTCATTGTTGAAACATTTGATGTTGTAGACTATGTATATAAAGGTTAAAATAATAATTGTTGAATAATTAAAAGTTAATAAACATGGATTTTTTATAAATGGTTAGTTTCTCACGTAAAATTATGTCTATTTCACTTTACAATTTTTAAATTATGACCGTCATTTTTTATCTTTGTTAGATGACAATACAATAGTATCAATACTAAGCTAATTCATATATTTAAAGATGATTTATGTATATTTAATGGTTGTGATCTTAATCCACTGGTGTTTGTATACACGTGTATATATACATGATTGTGCAACACCTAATTAGTTATAAGTATGAAACTATAAAAACCATATAAACACATGTAGCTGTTATTTTAAATGTGTTGCAAAATAGGTTATGCAATCGTATAACTATTTCTCTTTCTTTCTCCCACTGTATATTTTGAAGCACTACATACAAGTTTTGAAGCACATATACAAATGCTCAACTTATTTTAAAGACCAAAACCACTTAAAATGAAAACACATAAAATAGAAAATGCTTATTACTTAAATTCAACATAAATCCTAGGTTAATTTCAAACCTTTTTAATTTGATAAAAAAAATTGATGTTTGTTGAGGTTCTAGTAAAGCTACCGGACAAAGTTGTTGCTCGAGTATATCCACTTAAGTTGTAACTTATAACCAATAACCATCAACAGTGTTTTGTTATCTACTTATTTAGAACTCTAGGGGTCCTTTTAGCAATGTCGAATAAATTGAAGGGTGATTTTTGTAAGTCTCTTAATGTTATTAATTTGTAACAAAAACTTGAGAACATATGGCCCCTACCAAGCTTCATGACACCACGTTCAGCTGCATCCCCACAACTAAATAATTATACACACAGCAAGCAACCAACATGATTAAAACAGCATAAAGAAGCCAAAAGCAATAAAAAAAGTTTTTATTATATTAATTCCATATAAATTTAGTTTCATTATTTTATGTCAAGCAACAATATTGATGGATTTAATGGCTAATATATTCACATCAAATTGATATTTAAAAAAAAACATAAAATATAGTATAGTAATGATTTATACTTTAACAAAAACATTATTGTTTTATATAGTAATCACTTTCACCAAATAAAAAAACGAAAGAGACATCATAGGCCCCAACAAGCCTATCATTAATAATACTCTTACACCTTTGTTGCTTTGTACCTTTAATTCGTCTTCTTCTTCACTTCATTCTTCACCATCACACTTACAACTTACAAACAAGTTTAGACTCGAGACCAAGGGGAACAATGGTTAGAAATGGCTCCAAAATGCCAAGCTTTTGTCTAGCCAAAATTCGACCACATGTTCGAGTCCGGTCGCCAACTATACAATTGAAAGAGTGTGTTGATTGTTCTACTAAAACAGATGATCAAAAGCCGAAGGCTTCGGACGGGTTTGCCAATGAGAAAGAGGCTAAATCCGAAGATGTCGTTAAAGATGACCAGACGGTAAAGGTTGTTCCTAGGAAAGTGATGATTGTTGTTGATTCAAGTGTTGAAGCGAAAAACGCTTTGCAATGGGCCTTGACACATACGGTTCAGAGTCATGACATTCTAGTTCTTCTATATGTCAAGAAGATTGGCTCTAAACAAGGTTTGTTTCTAGCAAACTTGTCATTTTCATGTTGTTAAAATACGGTGTCTAGTGGCTCTAAAGAAATAGTATCACAAACCGGTTATTTGTTTATAGTTTTCTATAAAACAAATAATTGGGACAGAATGACACATTTAATTTGCTTTGCTTGAACGGTTATCTGAGGGATGGCAGTAGTATTTGGTTGAGGAATTTTAGGTTGGTGGGTCAAATTGTTTAACCTCTGCATGACGCATATATTTATTCTTGTCAAATATGTTAACTCTAACCCAGACACACTTAAAATAGACTAACTTGAACATAATTGTTTAACCAATTATCTTAATAGGTCAAACGGGTAAACGGGTTGGGGCGATAATCAAGTTGTAAGCTTGTTAATCAAGTGTGTGGGTTGTAATAAACAGGTTATATGAGTCGTATCTAGTCGATTTGTGTAGTTAAAAAGGATAAACAGGTCAACTCGAATATAACATGTTAAATTAAATAAGCCTTTTTAGAATAATGGCTTAGAGTGCAAAAGCACCTACTTTTACTACAAACTAAATCAACTTCTAATATGCGTCACTTTAGAATTTATACCTTGATCTTCTTCTTTTCTTTTTTTTTATTTATAAAAAATCTATGATTCTTACCGTTAAACTAACGACTCAAATTGCATTAACTTAAGAAAAAAAATTAATCCCATTTATATGATGAACCATGGGTAGGAATTAGGATGGGCCACTATAGTACTATGCTTGGCCGGGTAGGTGAGCCTTTGACGCGGTTTATGAATTATGATTCTCTACCTCTCTTTATCCTCACATACTAGGTTATAATCCCGTATAATACATGGGTTAAATAAATTTACAGTTACATGGTTAATAATATAAAAGTTTATTTCTTAAATATTATGTATTATACGAATTAAATAAACCCATGTATTACATATTTGAAAATTTGAAGTTAACATATTTGAAATTTTAATTATGGATAGTTATTAATTAATAAATGGTTATTATAGTATTCATAGTTAAGAAGAGAGAGAAGCGGGAAAACTAATTATTAGATGGCATATAATGGTGACAAGTGTCCGAATTTATTTTTATTTATTATTATAGAGATTTGGGTTCTTTTGTGGCTCTGAAATCTTTTTCTATTTTTACGGAGTCAAATCAATAACTTATTTTTTATAGATTTTTAAAAATTGTTTTTTTAACTTTTTTTATCTGTTTTTAAACTCTGTCAAAATAATGATAGCATGTGTATTTTGTTACTCATTTTTATTTCAAGTATGTGAATTTACTTTGTGTACATGGATGTTTTTTTAAACTAAAAACTCATTACTATAAAACTCATGTAAAACAATATAGTATGTAAGTAACCAATGTATCAATTGAAAAACAATCTGTGTTGAGGTGAACCTCAAGCCTCAAGGGGTTTAAATGGAAAATTCTATGAAAGCTAAATTCCAATTGGAGATCTATATTATACCAACCCTAATAGGATTCACAATAGGTTTGTTATATATTTAAGAGTGTGCTACTTATATTATATAAAATAGTTGTGAGTGATTGTTAGTGGAAGATAAAAAAATATTAATATTTATCTGTATATGTTATAAGACATTGTTCATTGCTATTAATTTTTTAATATTTTTTTAAAGTAGTTGTGAGTGAAGGAGGGAAAGAATATAATGGTAAAAGTATAAAAAGGTATTATTTAATTATTAAAAACAAAGAAAGTACAATTTATAGTGTAATTATAAGATTAAAGATAAAAAAACTGATGTCAATATTTTAAAGCTCTTTTAAATCATTCACAATATTCTAAAGCTCTTTTAAAGCATTCACAATAGCTTCCATATATATTTGTGAGTTTGTTCCTTGAATTATTTGGAATGTTTGTGAGAGAAAGAAGTGAATTTTTTTTTTATTCATCTGTATATTTGGTAAGATATTATACATCCCTATTAATTTTTTAATATTTTTTAAAGTTGGTTGTGAGTGGATGGGAAAGAAAATGTAATGATAAAAGTATAAAAAATTATTATTTAATTGTAAACGAGAGAGACTAGTAATAATTTTTAGTACAATTATAATGTTAAAGATAAAAATATTGATGTGAATGCTTTTACCACTATAGCATCTCTATACATGAGGGTGTTAATTTGCATGCAGTTTTGAGGATATATGTATTTTCAATATATCGTATTATTAATATATACTAGTTTTTTTCCGTGTGACGTTACGCGGCGGAAGTTTTGTTGCTTTTTCCTTGTGCCACGCATTGGTTTGTCGAAAACCATAAAAACGAATACTGCAATCGGTTTTGAGAATACCAATACTGGCAGCGATTATTTTGGTCATAATCCGTTCGGTTCATTACAATACCGCAATGGGACTACATTCGCTATAGCCTACAATATCAAAAAAAAATACTTGTTTTTCAATACAAATCCATTTTAAAAACAAAATATATCGGAATGTGAAAAAAAAAAAAAAAAACTAAAGACAACTACGCATTCTATTTATTAAAAAGAAGCTTACAAATGAAAATTATTACAAAAAACGAAAATATTAAAAAAATAAAATGAGTTTAAAACGTAATTTGTATATAGTATGGGATGTGAAATAAAAAAATTTTAAAAATAAAAGCTAGGGTGGGTGGCGGCCAATTTCAAAATATGAAAACTTAAGTGGACAATTTTAGAAATCTATAACTTCACTATTCCCTCCTTTTAAGTTTAATAATAACATATCTAAATACGATATAGAGTATGAAAACATAACAATAAAAACACCATATGTATGCATGTAGGGGTGATAATTCCTAACATAAACCTGAACCTGAAAAAATTCAACATGAAGAAAACAGGTTTTGGGTTGGCAATACAACCTGTTTAAAAAACAATTCGGGTTCATGTTAAAAAAAACAGGTCGAGTTCGGGTTGACCCACTTGAAAACCAGGTGAGTTGTTAACATGTTTAACAATAAATGCTTTAGTAATTTATTGTAGGTGTTTTAAATTTTTACACTAATAAATTGTTTTAATGTTTATTACTAAAAACATATGTTTTATTTTTGAAAATATAGCATATGATGTCTCGTTATATATGCAATTTAAAAGTAGAACTCCAATACTAAATTATCATTGTTATTTGACATCATTAGAAAAATGAGTTAAATAGTTTAGGTTCCGATTACATGTTATTATATGAGTTCAGGTTAGGTTTGAATTTTTTGACAAGATATAAATATGTGTCATGTTCTGGTTCGATATTTACAACCCCTCAACCTGACACAAATAACACCCCCTATGTGTATGATTTTGTACATTATTAGATATTACGATGCCATTCACATATTTTTATTTTTTCCTTATTGTATCCGTAACAGGAAATGAGTTGAATAAGGAGAAAACGAGTAAAGTTCCTGGTTTTATTTGTTCCATGAAAAACACATGTCAAATAAAACACCCACACGTGAGTATTGTTCCCTAACCTTGTTGTTTCTCATTTCATAAATCTATAAAAAGAATTATTATGTAATGTTACATATTTCGCTTTTATTGTTGTTATCTTAAAGCTACAAGTTGAGATATCGATGGTAGAGGGAAAAGATAGAGGTATAACCATTGTGGAGGAAGCAAAAAAGCAAGAGGTGACAATGTTGGTTCTAGGGCAAAAGAAGCAACCGATTACATGGCGGTTGTTGTTGACATGGGTGGGTAAATCATCGGGTGGATACGTTGGCGGAGTGGTGGATTATTGTGTCCAAAATGCCACCTGTATGGCGGTCGCTGTGAGGAGGAAGAGCAAACGAGTAGGTGGATATCTCATTACCACCAAACGCCAGAAAGATTTTTGGCTTTTGGCTTGATTAGACCGTAAAATTTATTTAAAGAAGCTATCCATGTGTTGTTTGTTTTTGTCTAAATACAAGTAAATATGATGTGTATATTTTTAACTTTTAAGTGAGAATGGATGTGAATTATTTTTTTAAAGCTTGTAGAACCGATAAAACCTTACTTAAATACTCTTAGTTAAGTTAGGGTAATTAGATTTTAATAATCTCAATTTTATTTATTGGTCGGAAGTAATCTCTACTCATGAAATATTTAGAGACACTCTCAACTTTAAGCTTATTTTCCTCTAACGATTCCTAACTAACTGAGAGTTAATCTCGTTAGTTTTTTGATGACGTAGAATGTTTATGTAGCCAAAACACATAGCATGAAGTTGAAATCTACCATTAAGTCCATCAATTTGAAACTTCTGCACCTTGAAACTCATCAATTTCCATCTCCTGATTTGAACCACTTAACTCGTTGGACATAGATTTCCCGTGACGATGAAGGCTAAACACTGAAAAACGCACCTGATAGAAGCAGCTGGGCGGCGGGGAAGTTGAAAATAAGCTCAAAGTTGGCCACAGATTCATCAAAAAAAAAAACTAACATGGTTAACTTTCAGTTAGTAAGAGATCATTAGAAGAAAATAAGCTTAAAATTGAAAGCATCTATAAACATTTCTTGTGTTGGGATTAATTCCAACCAATAAATAAAAATTTGGTTTATTATAATCCAATAACTCATTAAGTTATTAAGTTTAAGTTTTATATTTATATATTATATACCAATGATTCTCAGCTCAAGTGGTTGAGGTGAGTTACTGATCGCGTGCCAATAATTCAGTATTTAATTGATCTAAATATTTGATTTTACATAATGATTATTATAAAACAAGTTGACTTTATTTATGTTTTAATTAATAGGTGTTTGGAGCTTAAAGTAGCATAATTGAATGTAAAAGAAAAAATACATAACTACAAGGACTGAAGATGTAAATATCAAAAGTCACGTAAAAGGCACAAAATTTAGGTGTACCGGCGTATGATACGCCAGGCGGCGTATGGGCGGCGTATCAGTGGGCGTATTTGGAAAAATTTACAGAAAGTTGGGCGTATGAAGCGATGTATTATATGCCGGTGGGTGTATGATACGCCGGTGGCCTAACAGCATCCGGATTTTGTGGATTTTCAAGTTTATTTAAACCCAATCAACCCCAATTCGATCGAGAACCACTTGGGAACGAAAATTGACGAAGTTTAGGCGATTTTTGGTGTTCCAATACTCCCCAAATCATCCAGAAACATTCTCCAATTCAAGATCGAAGGCATAATGAAAAGGATGGTTGGCTGGTTCTTTCGTGATTGCTTTCGGTAGAATCGATTATGTTAAGTAAGACTTTTTATGTGTTTTCATTAGGGTTTTGTTAAACAATGGTTTTTTAATGTAATTCTACCTTTTGTTTAAGTTAAGAGGTTCGTTTAAAAATAAAATTGCTTGTTGAGATTATTAGTTTTTCAGTTTTCTTGCATCGTGAACTCATTAAGATTGAGAAGTAATTTGATATAGACGAATTAATAAAATTATGAATGAACGAGTCTTAAAAGATTGTTCCTTTGTTATTACTTTAATCAAAAGTTGAAATCTTGATAATTAAGTTTTACAAACCCTAATGAGGCATATAATTTGTTGATCTTGTATAATTGAGTATCCGGAAATGATTGTCCTTAATTATTTAAGTAAATTAATTCTAAAGTGTATTGCTTTATGCACGTGTGTTTATTAATTCATCCAAAGTTCCAATCTTTAAGTTCAAAGTTTGTGTCTTTTAGTTAATCGAGTCATGTTGATTAAACACTTTTCACATATTCCTTGTGGAGACGACCTTATTTATCATTGTACAATAAAGGTAGCTAAGACCGATATATTAAATTGTTTTTGATCGAGTCTCGACAACCAGATCAGTTACCCTAGTACTTCGTCAAAATAGAGGAGGTGTTGGGTTTAAGTCCCATTTGAAAGATTTTCTCGCCTAAGGTTACTTTCCTTTGAGGGTGGTCTCGGGTTCAATACTCGAGTAATGAAGATGATCGGGTGGGCTGATAGCCCATTAGTGATCCTTTAACCGTTTAAAAAATTTTATATATTATATAACTAGTTGGCGGCTGAAGTAAAAAGGCTACGAAAGTAATGTGCGAAGCGTACGAAGTCACCAGAGTGTGACACGTGTTTTTTAGCGGATGGGTAGTTTCGTCCGCGCTATAATTAAGCATAAAAGTTACATAATTACGCAAGTTATATATATCTATTATTACGCAAAGAAAAATTACTCAGTTATAAAAAATAATCACGCAAGTTATATTGATAATTACGCAAGTTATATGATAATTACGCAAGTTATGTTGATAATTATGCAGTGAATAATCAAGCAAGTTATACGCACAGCACATAGACTTTTTCTTAAAAAATGTTGTTTCTTAAAAAAATATAGCAATATTATACTCATATTAAAGATGATAAAATGCTTATTTTTATGGTGTATTTTTTTTAAAAAATAATGCTATATGAAAAAGTTATATGTGTTTAAAAAAATGGGAGGAAGTTAAGAAAAAGTCAACAATTGTAGGCTATTACCAATTCTACCCCTCCAAAAACATTCATTGCGTGATTATTGCATCTTAAATCTGAACCGTTCATCTCTTAGATCGACGGTCCTTGTTGCTTCGTACCCTTCGTACGAAAACAACACTTTGTACCGTAAACTCTCTCTCTCTCTCTATATATATATATAATCATTTAATATAATGTAACATATTAAAAAAAAACAACGTCAAACTTTAACCCCCAAAATGTTCCTCGCCAATAGTTTTGGCAATGACGAAAACAAATGCAGAAACAAATAGGGTTAGGCTATACACACCTTTTTTACTGTTGTTTTCATATTGATTTTTAATATTTTTAATGTTATTTTGTTGTTGTTTTTATATTGATTTGTTATTGTTTTTATGTTGTTTTGTTGTAGTTTTCTTGCTAGTTAATTGCTGTTTGAAAACTGTATTTTACTTTTGTTTTGTTGCTAATGTGATGTTGTTTATAATTGGTTTCATGTTGTCATGCTAGTCTCTTATTGTTTAGGTATGATTCGTACCTTCTTTTGCAAACTATTGACATACACATCCTCTGAAGATGATAGCGATGTTATTCTTAACGAGGATGAAGACGAGCAATCATCAAGGCAACATCATAAGTTTATTCAATGTGATCATGCTGAGGGACACAACCGCCTATACCTTAGAGCTTAATAGTTTTGTAATGTAAGTTGTAGTAATTTTCGGAAGTTGAATAGATATTATAACAATTCTAATTATATTTTAATAGTTTATTACTTGATTATTCTTTCTAATATAATCTATTCTGACCCAAACCTATTTTGGTCAAAGCTCGTTTGACCTAGCCCGTCAATTTTGCCATGTATGCTTTTAATTAATATTTGAAAAAAAAACATATAATAAGACAAAATAGTTGTTAGTTAAGATTAAAAATAAAAGAAAGAGAAATAAATATTAAAAAATGAATATAAAGATAAAGATAGAGAATGAGATGTGAGAGTCCTTTAGAAAATGATATATAAATTTAAGCATTGATGATTTTTAGGTAAAATATATAGATAAAAATAAAAAACCTAGTGTGATTAATGCTCTTATACTCTCATCTAAAAATAATTTTAAAACTTGTCATATTTTACCAAAAAAAAAAATTATTCAAAAAAAGGTTTTTTAATAAATTTCAAAGACACTTTTCATATAATGATATAAAAACATATTTAAAAATAAAAAAAATTCTATAACAAGATAATATAACAATTTCTAAAGTTAAAAAAACTTTTAAAAATATCTTTTAGAATTGAAAATAGACCTAAGTGAACCTAATTTAACCTATTAAACCGTTTAAACCAATTTACTTGGTTCGGTTATCTGATTAAACCTGTTAAACCATTTACTATTCGGTTTATACAAATAATCGAACCGAATAAGCAAGATTTTGTGTAACCATTAACCGAAGTGAAAAACGAATTTAAGATTTGATTTGATTTTTACGGTTATGGATACGATTCAATTTTCGGTTGTAAACTTAGTTAAGCGGTGACAAATAGTTGTCAATGGAAACAAACTTTTGGTAGCAATAACAGCCAATCATCAGTAATACTATATCAGTTGCAAGAAAGCTTTGATAGCAACTCAGATGTAATGGCAACTTGTTCTTCAGCAATAACAGTTTCACAAGTGTAATCAACAACTAAGATACTAAGTTGCTACTGGTGGGCAAGCTATCAGTGGCAATATCGTTACCACTGGTGGGCAAGCCATCAGTGGCAATATCGTTACCACTTATGAAGTTGTTTACTGAAGTTCCAACTAATGGTTCGATCTATTATAACTGATGTAACTATTATAACTAATATCATTTGACAGTTATAACCACCAAGTAGTTATACTATTTTACAAAGAGTGCTAATGTTTCGTTGTCCGAATCAAGACTTCGCTTTTCACAAAAAGTAATTTCTCGTTCTTTGTAAAAACACTTTATGTCATATCCGATTATTGATTTCATGTACCAACAAAGTACTTCTATATGAAATTGATATACATAATTTAAAAGGCTATCCAAGTTATACGAAATTCAAAACATACATTTTAAATAGGGTTATAATCTTTTTATTAGTGATAATATAGTACAGTCTAACCGCATGTAAAACTATTGATTTTAAAGAGCTTTAGTTTGAAATATAGAAGTACAAATCCATACTTTTAGTCTAACATATTCACACAACCTAAAGGAAATATCTCAAAAGTCAGAAATTTGATGGTAAGTGGAAGCCAAAAGGAACTAATGGTGGAAGGGTGGTGAGTGGGTGAGAAAGAGCTTTGGCATGTTGAGTGGAGTGTGGTGGAAGAAGGATAATATGGCAGCATTGTCATGTTCAAGGGATTTTGTCAACTGTCACCATGTTTTAGTTTTAGGTTTTTATATTATGCTTATTACGTTTTGGAATCTTAATCATGTCATCTCATCATATTTTATAGTCGGATGTACGTTAATTATTGTTAATTGACTTTAAAAAAGGTAAAATGCATCATAGTAACAAACTAGATATTATACATCTCACTTTTTTTTTTTTTTTTTTTTTTTGAAAAAAAGTAGTATGCAACTCTATTAGATAAGATAAAATAAAAAGTAAGTTGGTAATTGAAAAAATATCAAGTTAAAATCAAAATATTGATACACACCACTTTTAGTTATTTGAAAATAACCGTCTTCATAAAAACATAATCCATAATTTACAATTATCGTTCATTTAGATTTTCTAACGTACGTAAAAGTTGTATAATCAAACTACTAAGGCTTCTCATATCAATGAGAACCAGACCAAATCAGTTCATCGGTTCAATCGATCAATCTGATATCAAAAGCTAGTCGATAAGCAAAGAGATGAACCACTTATCAACAGTTTAACATAAGTTTTCATCAATTTTTCTATCAACTCAAAACCAATCAGTTTATTCATGCTCGATTCATTAGCTCGTGACCACTTCGACACACCCATGACTTCTATTTTGAGTCGTGCCGAGCTACTTTACAAAACAATGCTTCATTAAGAGGGAGGTTCATTACAGAAACAAAAATTTTCATACTATTAAAAGATTTACTTGTATTAATCATAAAATATTATTAGTGACAATAACTTAGATAAGTGATTGTGACATGATAATCATCTACAAAAGGTAATGAAACGTATCCTCTATAAACTATGAAATCAATCATCACAATAACTCATGAAATTGTTATCAAACCAAATCCCTAACGTCCGACGACACAATCGGAGCAATCGAAGAATCTATAACAACAGAGTCGCTTTCAGTCCAACGTTGACGCTAATTCTGGAATCCACTTTATAACTTTCAACTGTTGAATACTCACCTTTGATGACCGCTGTTGTTCGATATACACCCTCTTTTTCTCTCTCTAGCTCATCATAATCATTCTTTTCGTCAATCGGTGTAAATTACTGTCGATCGGTTAGTTTTTACGAGGTGGGGTTTCAGTAATTCTGCAATTTCATCGATTATTCTGCAAAAGATGATGACTTTTCATGTGGGATCTTGTTTTTGTTTATGGGAATCGATGTTGACTGTCGAATTTGGGGTTTTACCTTGGAATTTATGTTGGTTTCTGTACTGTTTGACTTGAATTTCGAATTCACGTGAATTTGAGACATTGTTGTTGATTATATTTGCTTTTTGTGATATCGATCGTGTTTAATTTTAGTAAGATTGTCTAATTAGGGGTTCTTTGTTAAACCCTAATGGTATGATTGGGTGGGTCGCTTCTGATTTCTTTTATTTGCTTGTTATGTAGTTGTATTCTGTTTACTTGGTTAGCTACTGTGTTTTTTAATGTTAGTTTGTGGTGATTTTTATTGTGTGAATGATGATTGCTGGATATTTTACTGATGGGTTAAATTTGAATCACACTTTTGTAGAGATCTAAGCTGATCAGATTGCATAATGGGATCCTTGTGTTCTTGTTTTCGTGCGCCCGAGCCGGATGATGAAAGTTTAGACTCGGATGATGATGAACAAGTTCAAGAGTCGAGTGACTTGGCTAGTAGGAATGCACAGGATAATTTCACTTTGTTCATACAGAATTTGACCAATAAGGTTAGTTTTTTTGCAGGCTATGTCTGCTAAATGTTATTTGAGTTACATTATGTGGCAAGAAAATATCTAGTTTTGTATGCTGCCTTTTATAAGTCGTAGTGTTCTTTCGGTTTTTGACCGCTAATCTGGCTCCTTTGAAGCTTATTTTGATAACAATTGGTGATCTTGATGAGACTCTTTCATCTAGTTTTGACTGTGTTTGCATGTTCTCTTATCTATCATCATTCCGTGATAATTTATTTTAACTAATTGTCATAAGAATCTTAAAATCCTTCTAATACCTCTAGTTTGTAATTATATCTTTATGCTTCTATATCTGCCTCAATGTTTTTTGTAGTAAATAATGCTAATAAGAACATAATGTTAGTTGAGTCTACTTTTGATGATGATTCATAACTTCAATTATCATGCACCTCTTGACATATGTGTAAAATCTTTTAGTTTATAACCGAGTTTGTTCATAGCCTTATGGAACATGATTATTTACTCTGTTATCCTCGGTGAATTCGGAAAATATGAACGTCAATTTGACTAGAGTATTTTGGCTTCTTTTCTCTAGGTTTAGTCGTGCACTTTCGTGACATTGCTAATAAATTGCAGTTTGAGACATTTGATCTAATATATCTTTTGTGACTTGAACCTTCTTTCAAGATTATTATCTTGCTTGCATACGACAAAAAGTTTCAATTTCATATTTAACGTTATAACTATCATAATCATATCTGCTGCCATAACTGGAGCTTTCTTAATCTTGGCTTTGATGATTACTAATTTAGATGATAACTAGAATAAAATGATGTAATAGATATGGCTGTATAGTATAAATCTATGATTAATATATGTCTTTTATTTAGATATGGGAGTGAAAAGCCAAGAACATTCAGTTTTGCCTTTTCTATATTACGGTCTATGTTTTATTTTGAGGTTTGTAAAATATCTAAAGTTGTTTCATAGGTTCACCGATATTTATAGACTCCTAATAGTCAAGTGTCGAAACTTAGTTTGTGTTACTAAAAAAGTCAAAAATATATCTCTGATCACTTAAGGAAAAAAGTTAAGATTTTGTATTTATTCCTTTTTACCCAAATTTAGATATTTCTAATATACAATTTCAATTGTTGATATTATGAAATACACATAACCGTAACCATACCTATAGTTGAAACAGAATCAACATGAAAATGAGTTCCTGATAGCTAATGCTTTATCATTAGATTTCACTTCCCTACAAGTTGTCTTTAAAATTAAGTTTCTAAATGAAAATACAAACAACCGTATAGTTGAAAACCAAAACAACATAAATATAAAATCGTGATAGTTAATACTTCATGCCTTAGAATTCACTTCCCTGCAAGTTACTTTTAAAACAAGTTTCAAGATGCCCTCACACACATCCAAGCACCACTATAGTTGAAAACCAAACCAAGACAAATAAAATCTAAATAGCTATACATTATGCATTAGATTTCATTTCCTTACAAGTTATCATTAGAACTTAGGGTTGTAACAACTAACACCGATTGCATCTTTCAAAAGTGTGAAGCGGTTCTTGGAAGAAGAGGAACAGAAACATCATCTTGGTTTTATCAAGGTCAAAGCTCTTCACAACCTACTATAGCACATATTGGTTCATCTGGATCTAGCAGCAGTGGTAGTGGCATATCTTTCATGAGGCATGCAAAAGGTTCAAGCCATTCACTCGTAGAACCTGAACCAGTTTGTGAAAGCAACTTTCAGTCGATGCCAAGTGAAGAGGGCTCAAAGAAATACCATGCCGAGATCCCTCCAATGGTTGCACTTGACAAAGTGAAAACTAATTTCAACACTATTTCGGTGGATGATGAGGATGTTTGTCCAATATGTCTTGAAGGTAACATAAATAAGACATACTTTGATTCCTTGAGGTCAAATCTTTTGCTTTTATTTGCAAAATCTTTGTTTATTTTCTTCGTAGTTGTTAATATATTATACCGTCATCAGTATTTTTTGTTTTGAATGATCCACATTGAGTAGATGTGGCAAAATGGTAGGTTGGGTAGCAAGGTCAGAAGGGGTATTCTTTGATTCAGGTTGAAACAAATCGGGTTGGGTTGACCTGAAACACTGTTCTCTTCTTAAAATATAAAGTTTGTTAATTATGATCATAAAAATTATATTTTTCAGCAAAGATCCAAAATATTCTGAATAAAAAGATGTAGGAAGTTGCACACAATAGAAACACACTTTGAACTTTTCGATCCGATTGACCTGTTTGATATGTTTCCTTTTTAGCTATTGTTTTTTATTTATTGTTTTAGGCCCATTAGAAATTAAACATCAACTAATTTGAATCCATTCATAAGTTAATATGTTGAAATTGCTATCTTTAAATTGATGACCCTATATGTGAGTTAACCTTTGAGTTTGAAATATATTTGTTGCAGAATATACCATTGAAAATCCCCGGATTATGACCAAATGCGCTCACCATTATCACCTAAGTTGCATTTATGAATGGAATGAGAGAAGCGAAACTTGTCCAGTATGTTCAAAGGTAATACTTTCTGTTAATTTTCTGCCTGTCATTGGACTTTTTATAGTCAAATTGGTTAACTTTTTTTATCCAAAATTGACAATGCTTGTTTGTTATGAATATTGGGATCTCTGTTATTTGTTTTTATCGAATTGTTGTCGTGTAATGTAACATCTCTGAAATCTTCCAGTTTTAAATATGTACCTTAATTTTGCATCTAAAGCTTAGTTGTTTGACCATACAAGTCATAGATAACCGTTCTCGAGCTCTTGACTCTGCTCATCACTTTTATGTTGCCTCTGTAGTTGATGGTTTTCGAGGAGATGGCTTGATCGCGATACCCTTTTGAGTTCACCATAAATGGTTTGATTACTAAAAATGGCTTGAACAATGATCAAGGAAAGAAGAAAGCAATCTTGGAGATATATATTGCACATACAAACAAGTTCATGGGCAAAATGGTAAAAGACAGATTGATACTTTTTTACAGTTTCTTTATTTCTATCCCAGTTTTCTTCAAATGGTGAAAAATGGTTTTTGTTTTTATCAATTGCTGAATGGTATATAAATGCATGTTTGGATTTGTTTCTTTGTATATAAGGGGCTGCTTTTGTTATTTTCTTAAAAACATGTTTTTTAGAGTATCAGCAATGGGAACTGGGGCGTAACGGGTGCCACCTAGGTCTATCATACCTTCATCACCATACTCTTTTGTGTGAT
This sequence comes from Flaveria robusta, assembly GCA_025506415.1. Classification (NCBI taxonomy): domain Eukaryota; kingdom Viridiplantae; phylum Streptophyta; class Magnoliopsida; order Asterales; family Asteraceae; genus Flaveria; species Flaveria robusta. The sequence goes on along the minus strand of CM046469.1, from coordinate 14,522,655 downwards.
AGAGATTTTGGGGCAAGAATGTGGAGCCATTCACGGGCGTGAGTGTTGTGTGCATTTTTTATATTTTCAACCAATCATAAAAAAAACACCTCATCAACTCTAATATTTCAAACAATCACTATCATACCCCAATTACAACATGTTTTTCACTATCACACACTGTTGACGTGGTTATCTACGTGACAATATTTTTCTATCACTATCACACTACCACCACTAATGCTCTTATCATTTTTTGGTGAAAACATGCAATCATACTATATTTCTACTTAAAAAGAAACTTGGGGCTTGCGCTTTAGTTATACTAACTTGAGTGTAGAAGTGTATAATAAAGATCTAACCGGTTAGATCTCAGGATGTGATAATTAAATTCTAGCCTCATTCAACAACTAACTTCATAAGGAAACATGTTAACCTGTAACTTCAAATAGGTGTCTTCTGAACTTTTAGATAACATTTTCAGTTTTTCTAAAAGACTGTATAGTAAAAGTAACAACGCCAATTGTAAAAATAAATAAGAAAAATAGTAATAATAAATAACATTAATGTAAGTAAAAATTAAACTAATATATTAATAATAGCAGTAACTAGAATATAATAATGATAATAGAACCAAAACTAAAAATAAGCTATTAAATAATAGCTATTTAGTAAAAAGAAGTTTTACGTTTTAAGAGTAAAGGTAACACCCTAGGGAGTCTTAACAAACTAGACTGTTACGTCCTCAAAGGAAAGCTCGTACATCAATCCGTGCTTATCAGTCTCAAACTTAAGACTACCCTCAGGATTAAGTGAGCAAACCCCCTAACACTATGCAATTATATATACAATACAAAAGCCACATAAAACTATATGAACAATCAACTATTAACACCTAAAAGAGAACCCTTTCATCAAATAAATATATAAATAGTTCCTAAATCATTAGACACCACGTTTATACAAGTTTTTACATGTGTCTATTTGAAATGAAAAGGACAAATCCTGACCACTTTCCCATATAACAAAAAAAATATAAAAAAACAAAATGAAGCAAACATGCATATTAGTAGTTAGGTTAATACACTAATATAAGAAGTACCCGTAAGACAAAAATACAAACACAAATTGTAACATCACAAATCTGTTTTCATCTAAGAAAATGGCTTATGTAACATCACAAAGAAGCGTTTGAGCGTTAATGTGGATGCATACCTCTTCATATGGCTACCATATGGTTGTTTGTTTGTTTTTTTTTTTTTTCCAAAATAGTTTACTCATCATATGATATCATTCACACAAGTTGATCAATCAATAAAATAAGTTTAATAAAACTTATTTGAAGGAGATGATTCCTATCTTCAGATTATGAGATGATGATAAACTCATGATGATTAATTCGATTGAGAGTTTTGTTTGCCTTTAAATTGATGGATTAATTTTTTTGGTGTTAGGGTTTCTTCTTATTCAGTGATGAATGTACATAAAGAGAGAATGGAGAAAAGATGGATGATAATTTGACAAATAGACCCCTAAATCTTTTAACCACCAACATTTATATATTAGCCTCTTAAGATATTAATTTTCATCAAATTATATACCCAAGTATTAGGACCACACACACATAACCCAAATAAATATCAAATGATCAAAAGGCCACATAAATATTTCTAACATGATTCGCCTCCAAAAGCTTTTGAAATTCCCTAATGCACCAAACAAGTCTGCATTTTTAACCCCCATAGCTCGAGTTCGATTTTAAGATTGAATTTATCCAAATCATATTTCACATAAACCATTCTTCCATCTGATCGATCGACTTCTTTGTATTAAGCTTGTAACTCAAACTAATAACAGTTGCTAACTTCTAATTTAATAAAAACACTAAAGAATGAAGATTAAATTGAAGAAGTATTATCAACGATTCATTATTGTTTTCAAGAAGTAACGAAGAAAACGAATTGAAAATAAATTGCTATGGGACTCTCATTTCCTGCTCTTTCTTGAGTAAGGCAGTATAATATAAAAACAAAATCAAACAAAAAATGACAACATACACCATCTATAATTTGAAACTAAGCTAAAAAAATGCTTCTTAACACCACCTCTGATATGACCAACCAATTGCCACCGATCATCTAATTATTTTTTATTATCGTATTCTCCAGACGAACTTTAGTTAACTTATATTCGAATTATGTAACACACTATGTTATAACTCCGTGTATTACACGGGTTATATAAAAAATTATAAATATTTAGTGACGAAGAGTACTTTGATTAGTTGATAAAATAATTTTACTATTTTTAAAACTTTCGGTTTATATAATTATTGCTTTGAGAAAATTTCGTTTTGTTTATCAATATCTCATTTTTAAAATTTACGGGTTTGCTTTTTAAAAATATTTTTATACAAAACTTTTATTTCTTTAAGAAGATTGATTTTAAAAGATTTCATAATCCAAAAAAGTTTTGTTTTTTTAGAAAAAGTTCATTGTTTTAGACAATTTTGATTTTGAAAAAACATATTTTTTAATCAAAATATTTAGTTTTTATTCAGTGAAAAAATAGTTTTTAAAACTTAATGATTAAAAAATGATTTGGATTTATAATAGAGAGAAGAAGAAAATTTTGAAAATTTAGTTATTTGACTATTTAAAATGAAACAAATAGTATGAACAGAAAAACTAAGGGGCTGTTTGATTTGCAGGTCTCGATCAAAAGGGACTGACCGAGTAAAAGAGTGTTCCAAAACTAACCGGGTAAGGGGAAAAATATGTATGGGTCAGTGGTGTCGGATCGGGTCAGACGCGAAATAGTGAGAATCAAACACGCTGACCGGCCAAAATGTCTGACCGGATTAGTGGGTCAGACATTTTAATCGGGACAGAAGTAAATCAAACAGCCTCTAAATTGAAATAACTTGTGAAAATAACATGTGACATAACATGTAAATAATTATTAGGTTAGCTAAATAAATCAGACATTTTAATGATCCTTAGGCCAACTGGTTAAGGTGAGGTACCCATGACATGTAAACATTGAGAGGTCATGGGTTCAAGTCTTACTCTGAGCAAAAATGCTCAGAGTTGAGCCAGGGGGTTTTCTCAGCAATGGGTTTCCTCCTGAGGGAGTTGGGGGTGCGGTCTCGGCTGAAAAACGAATAGGTGGGCCCTATTAAAATAACACCTATTCTCCAAAGCAGATTCGCATATTTGCCGTTCAAAAGAAAAAAGATAAATAAATATCACAAATCCATTTTAAATGTTCAACTTAAATTGAAAGCCGATCCAAATTTTGTATAATACAAGTGAAAGCGCCACGTGTAGCAAGAATTATTGGCAACCGTCATGTAAGAAAGTGTAACAATATTTAAATAATAAATCACGTCACTCACACATCCTTTTAGAGAGAGAAACCCACTTCAGAGATCTGAGAGAGATGACTCCAATCTAAATCTAGAGAGAGAAACACTACCATTTCTTTTCATTCCATTCCATTCCTCTTCACCTTTAGTTGATGCACACACACATAGAGTCTATCTCTCATTCTAACCTATACACACAAAAACTCTGTATCTATAGCCATACACACATATCTCCTACAGTGTGTGCGCGCGCGTGTGTTTGGTAAACCCTAGAGGATAAAGTGTTTCATTGATTGATTGATGTGCGATTGAGTTCAGATCCGAGTGATGGAGGAGGTATCTGGAGGCGGTGGTGACGTGCCGGAGGCGGTGCACGGAGGAGACTACGGCGGTGGTAATGTACGGCCTCCGGTGGCGGAGACGACGCCGTTGACGGTTTCGGGATCTTTTAAGGACGGTGGGAGGGCTTCCGGTGTGGCTAATCGTAGGAGGAGTTCCAGGAGGCCGAGCTTGGATACTGATGAGTTTATAAACCTGCTCCACGGGTCGGATCCGGTGAAGCTGGAGCTCAATCGGTTGGAGAATGAAGTTAGAGGTGAGTAATGTGGATTGATCCGTGTGGATTGGTTGGTTTTTTGGTTGTTTGAGTTTGATGTGTTGTTGATTTGTTGTGTTCGTGCTCACCGGTGGGGGATTTGAGTGTGTTTTTTGCAGATAAGGATCGAGAGTTGAGTGAAGCACAAGCTGAGATCAAGGCGCTTAAGCTATCTGAGCGTTTGAGAGAGAAAGCTGTTGAAGAGGTTATGGTTTTTATAATATGTTATTTTGTGCTATGCAATGTGTGGTTTACTTGATAAGCTAATTAGTTTCAAGTTTGAATTATTGGCTTTAGCTTCTTGTTTTCGTTTTGCACTGCCATTGTGTGCTTTGATTTAGCTTAGATGGTTGTTAGTCTGTGATTTGCTCATCTCAGCTTAAGTTCCATAGCCATACTATGTCTTGCATTGATGATTGTAAGCTGAATATTTATTTTTTAGTGTAATTTGTTCCGTTTTAGTATGTGGTTATGGGATCTTAATTGTGTTTATGATGGGGTCTTATGCGAGGCCTATGTTTTTGAACTGCTTAAGTTGTTTATCGAATTTAAATTTGCAATGTATTTGTTATAGATTGTATTTATAGAGTTAGACCTTGAGCATATTGGTATTGTTAAGTTCTTATTAGCTTGCTGATTTAGATATACTGCATTTTGTCTGATGCTATGACTTCCACCTATTAATTCTCTTGTGGGTTTGTTGATTACATGCCCTCCCAAATACGACAGATGTGGAAGTGGGTTAGAACCACCGTACTTTTGCACATTTTTTCCTTTTTTCGATCCAATATGGTCTTGTACAAGTATTTTCTCAGTTGCATCAAGCTGTTTGGTGGCTGTCATCAGGTCAAGTTTGTGCGAGAAAACAACTTCTGTACCCATTTGGATTGCAACGGTAATTTGGTAGAGAAGTTTGTTTTAGTATCTGAGTACAATGTTTTTGTGTTGTTATCTTGGTTTACTTCTTGGGGCTTTGCCTCTTGTTTGTTGACTTGTTTTGTTTTGGGAGTAAAAGTTCCCTTTTGTACTCAGACACTGGTGTTTTCTATTAGCATTCTATTGGGGATGACATATTTATGATAAAGTAGTTGTTGCTAAGCTTGTGATTTTGTTATAATCTCATAATGCTGTTAAGCATTTATTATTGTGTTCTTTTTCCCTCAATTATCTCTTCTAATTCATAGTTCTATTTCAAGTTAAACCTGACAAAATCTTGCTCTGTCTTTCTCTGTATACTTTAGCTAACTGAAGAATTGTCAAAGGTGGATGAGAAGCTGAAGTTGACAGAATCTCTTCTAGATACCAAAGTATTGACTGAAGCACTTCTATTTTTATAGATTCTTTATTATTTTCATTGTAGCTCAGATATCATAACTATACTTTCCGGCTATGTAGAATCTTGAAATTAAGAAACTCAATGATGAGAAAAAAGCATCTATGGCGGCTCAGTTTGCTGCAGAAGCCACTCTAAGAAGGGTCCATGCTGCTCAAAAAGATGATGATATGCCTCCAATTGAGGCAATCCTTGCTCCATTAGAAGCAGAGCTGAAGCTTGCTCGACAAGAGGTTTGGATTCTCTGCTGATTAATAAAATCCATCAAGTTAATGCTAATTGATTATAAACGATTGAACACTTATGACGTTGCCTTATTTTGGGTTTCAGATTGCTAAGCTGCAGGATGATAATAAGGCATTAGATCGACTGACTAAATCAAAAGAAGCCGCTCTACTTGAAGCTGAGAGAGCAGTGCAGGTTGCCTTGGCTAAGGCTTCAATGGTGGATGATCTTCAGAATAAGAACCAGGAGTTGATGAAGCAGATAGAAATTTGCCAGGTAAGATTGTTCTGTTTGCTTTCTGCCATTAACGACTTTAAATTATTATCCTGATTTTCCAATATATATACCCACATGTTTACTGCCACTTTTAATAGGAGGAAAATAAAATTTTGGATAAAATGCATCGTCAAAAAGTTGCTGAAGTGGAGAAGCTTACACAAACTGTACGTGAGCTTGAAGAGGCTGTTCTTGCTGGTGGGGCAGCTGCAAATGCAGTGAGAGACTACCAACGCAAAGTTCAAGAGATGAATGTAAATGCTCTACAAATCTATATTATAGTTAGGGGTGGAAAATGGGCGAGTTGGATATTGGGGTCCAATCAGAGTCAAAATAGGTTACCTTTGTACATGTCAGAACAGGCTGGGTTGATCAGAACATTGACACTTTTTTATTTATTTCGTGGATTTTGGTAAATAATTAATGTGTTGAATGCGTTTAAAGATTTATTTTATTACCGTAATAATCTGAAACTTTATCGAAGTGATTTATGAGATTTATGTGTTTGAATACATTTTTGGAGGTCTTTTGACATGTATTACCCGCTCAACCCATTTGTCCACTTTCCTTTTTAATTGAATCTTTTAATCTAAGCATTTGACCCGTTAGAGATAAATCCCAACCACAAATGGATCGAAATTGCAATCTCTACTTATATGACTAATTTTATATTTTTTGCTTAAACTATACAGGAGGAACGGAAAACTCTGGATCGAGAATTAGCTCGTGCAAAAGTTACAGCAAATAGAGTAGCAACAGTAGTAGCTAATGAATGGAAAGATTCTAATGACAAAGTGATGCCAGTAAAACAATGGCTTGAAGAAAGAAGATTCTTGCAGGTAACATGATATTTCTTTAATTTATTAAGCTTCTCTATGTAGCATTTATTTACATTAATTATTGACTTCTATTGTTAACAGGGAGAGATGCAACAACTACGCGACAAGTTAGCTATAACCGAGCGTGCAGCAAAGTCTGAAGCACAATTGAAAGTAATATTCTGTTAATGACTGCTTATGAAACATGCTATGCGAATTCTAGTGACACTAAGTATTTTATTTTATGTAAAATTATAGGAAAAGTTCCAGTTGAGACTCAGAGTACTGGAAGACACTTTGAGATCTCCAAACACTAATGGCCCTTCACGCCGCCAGTCCCTAGGTGGAGCTGATAACTTCTCAAAACTGGCAGCTTCAAATGGGATTTTACCAAAAAGATCACCATCTTTTCAAATAAGATCATCTGGTTCAAGTTCAATTTTGAGGCATGCGAAAGGTACATCAAAGTCATTTGATGGTGGTACGCGTGCACTTGACAGGAGTAAACTTATTTCAAATGGAAGTGGCAGTCCTACTTTTAACCTTGGCCAATCATGTGAGGGAACCAAGGATATTGAAATAGTAAATCCTGATGAAAAACCGAGTGGCTCCTCAGGCGCTGAAACTGAAGATATGGTGCCTGGACTATTGTATGATTTGCTTCAGAAAGAAGTGATTGCTTTGAGGAAAGCTGGTCATGAAAAGGATCAAAGCATAAAAGACAAAGATGATGCTATCGAGGTTAATTCAATATTTGTTTATTTTTTTATATTTGTTTCTATATTTTAATGTAAAAATTCATGATTTGAACTGTAATATTGGTTTCAGATGTTAGCCAAGAAAGTAGACACTTTAACCAAGGCTATGGAGGTTGAGGCCAAAAAGATGAGAAGGGAGGTAGCTGCAATGGAGAAGGAGGTAGCTGCTATGCGTGTTGACAAAGAACAGGATAATCGGGCTAAACGGTTCGCGAACTCCAAGAATACCTCTCAGCCACTTCCAGCCAGGTATGCAAAATAAGCGGATCGTATTTATATAACTTATTACCACTCAATAGGCATGTAAACTAGACAAGTTGAGCTAGAGCAAGCCTAAGCTCAAATTCAGATTCTTTCAAGTTTTATGTCTAAAGCTCGAGCTCAGATCTTGAGTAACTTTATTTGTATTTTTATTTTGGCTTGTTTAATATTATCAATTATTTTATTTATATACATATGTATTATGTAATTACTTTTATATATATTTATCATTATAATTCTATATATGCACCATAATAAATGTTATTAAGTTATTTGCTTTATAATTACATATATAATAATATTTATTATGTAATTCTATATTTATTATATTTATATAAATAATAGGCTTGTTAAGGCTCATGAGTGTGCTCAACCTTGTTTAAGCTTGATTACTTGAGTATCTCATTAGTGTCTCGGCTCATCGATACCCCTAGCACTAATAAGCACATATGTTCCTTTGGGTCACTGAATACTCTGTATATCTATGCAGGAATGTGGCACGCGGCGGTTTGACACGGAGTGGCCAATAACATGAAAAGGAGAATGATGTTGTTGATTTACTATTATCATCTATAACTAGCATACTATTATCTCATTCTTTCTACTGACTGTTTGGTAGAGAAGCAGTGGACGGTGAAGATGAATATGACCATGAACATTGAGGATGAGCTAACCATTGTGTGGTTGTATAGCTGTTGCTGCTTTCTTACTTTTGGTTCTTATACTTTCTAGTGTGATTTGTGTCAATATTGTTGTTATTATCAGATGGAAGGGAGTGTTGGTGGTGTTGACTAGTGTTTATTTGGGTTTCCTAATATATTACCAATAGTTGTGCTCTTTGCAAAATCATGCAATGTGACCTTATTTTTTTAACTACAAGAACTTGTTTGGCAAAATTCACGGGGATCAATCAATGCCCTGCTTGCTAGTGTGATTAGGTAAAACATTGTTCGTGTAATGTCACACAATGTGATTCTTTAAAAGAAAACGTGAGAATCCTTACTAGAAAACTCAGGTTCTTGTTGATACTTTGATAACAAATGGGATAAACTAAAGCATAGTTTTTTTTTTCTCTTTTTTGTTTACTTCTTACTCATACGCTTACTATGGGGGTGTTTGTTTTTTTGAAAAATATTTACGCAGGCTCTTTTGTCTGCATCGCGCAGGCCACGCGCAGACATTGCCATCTGCAGACTGTTTGTTTTTTCGAATACATTTCATTAAAAAACGTCTGCGCGACCTCTTTTTGGTGTAGATTTGGTCCAGTCATTTCTAAGGTTCTTAAACACCAACCAACACCCACCACCACCACCACCGGCCACCACCATTGGCCACCTCCGCGACCAGCCACCGTTCGCCACCACCACCGTTCGCCGCCACCCCTGTCCACCTCCGCCACCAGCCACCGTCCGCCACCACCACCGTCCGCCACCACCACCAGCCACCGTCCGTCACGTCCACCACCACCCACCACCACCATCTAGTGCCGCCGTCCACCACCATCACCACCATCCGTACACCACCACTAGTTTATTTTAATAATCTGCAGACATTAAAAAACAAACAGTATTTTTCTTGCAGACTGCAGAGGTTTGGTCCATCTCTTCTGCTACAGATGTTTGCAGATCTGGTTCGCAGATTGCAGACATTTTACCTCTTCAAAAACAAACACCACCTGTATCATATTTTTAAATCTACATATATATTTTTTTTACTGCGAAACTTGAACTTCCGACCATTTAAGAATGTAAAAAGTAATTTTTGTTTAGTGATCCTTTAAGTAGGGTTGAAGACAGAAAAATAGTAAAAACTAGATTTGATCTTAAATATATGCTAAAGTAACTTAAGTGATATCATTTAGTTACTTTGAAGGTTTAATATCATGCAATGTGATGTGCAACGTGACTTTGTGCATCATACTATGAAAACAATGACTTATACTTCAAGCAGCAAAACACTGACTCACTGCATCATGCAATTTTGACTTTACAAGATAAAAGAACAAAACAACTTTAAAATCCAATCCAATCACCACTCTAGTTAACCGGTTCAACCGATCTGATTGGTAACCGACATGTTATATAACCGGTTTTATGGCCAGGCCTCCGGTGGTGTGAGCCTGTGAGGTTATGAAATCAATGTATCAATGTACATAATTCTTCTTTAGCTAGTGGCTAGTGGTTGTTAAGGTCAAAGTCAAAAGAGTAGATGGATGATGGATGTGAATATCGGAGTGTTGAAGGTGTCAGAAGAGTGGAAATTGAAAGAAGTACCAACATGATGCCACTTTCCTCACGTGATGGTGGGTTGGCTTGGCAGGGAATATCAATATTTTTGTAATATTAAATAGATATATCTTTCCTCTTTAATGATTGATCTCTAGTTATTTATTTCTATAATATCCAAATTTATTAAAATAGTGGGTTAAATAAATTATAAGGAAGTGATATTAAGATGTGTAGGAAAAAGTTTTATGGTGGATAAAATCTTTTATTTAGGAGAATGATCAAAGGGCATGTGAGGATTTTTTTTAAACCATGAAAACAAACTCTAAAATCTAGCAGATGATTATAAATTTATATTATTCTTCTTATAGAATAATATAAACACTAGGTGTATGATGATAAATCGAACTCACACTAATTTAATGATGATAAACACTAGGTGTAAATACGTCAATAGACTGCCCGTTGAGTACGTAAGTAAATTTTTCTTTAAAAGTTAAAATAATAGTCATTTGAAAAGATAATGGTACCACAAAACTTAAATTCCTTTGCTCTTAGATTATATAATTTATTTCCATAGAGTGCGTAAGTAAAATTTTTTTAATAAAAGTTAAAAATCTAGTCATTTGAAAAGATAATGGTACCACTAAACTTAAATTCCTTTGCTTTTAGATTAAATGATTTTATCAATAAAACCAAACAACTAAATATACATAGATAGGACACTTTTATGAAGAGTAATCTGTACTTTTTATTATCTTTTTATTATTTTATCCTTTATATTATTTTTAGAAACATTTTTTTTTCTTTAATAACTTTTAATATACAATGTTTTAGGAACTATCAAATATATCGTTGTGATGCTTAATATTACCTATATTTTTATATTAATTTTATTTAAAACCAAGCGGGGTTAAAGTTGGTTTTCATTTATAATTTTGGATATATAATCTTTATTAATTTCTGAATATAGAGTTACGATATTTTTATTTTTAGTTATGTTTTGACATAACTCTCATTTAAAATCAAGCCGTGTCAAATTTATTTTTCTCTTATAACTTTAGGTATATAATATTTTATAAGATTTTGAATTCGCTGTGACATTCTTAATTATTTCTATGTTTCGTTACAAAACTTATTAAAGCCAAGCTATTTCAATTCACACAAGGCTTATCATTTTCCCGCTGCACCACGCAAGAGAATTCTACTAGCTTACATTATTTATGAAACTAAATAAATTACTATTTATAGTATATAAATACTACAAGAGATTAATGATATTATATTTATATTTATTACAGTATCAAAGTGTAAAAACATAATACTAGTTACATGCCTATTTTTTTTTACATTTTCATATTTCTTTCATTAAAGTTAGGTTATTTACCAATCGTATACTAATTTGTCTTAGTAACAGTTTGGGATTTATGATTGTAATTTTATAATGAGTTTAAGATCTAAGACAAATATATGTTAAGTTCATATAAAATGATCAAAATATTCGTTTAAGGAATTTTTTGTGTCAATTATTTATTACTTAAATTTGAGGGACTATTGTCTAAATAATTATGACCATTTACAAAAACCTAAATTTCCCACTCCGTTTGTGTCCGGGCACCTTCATCACCCCACACACTAGCCCATCGTCATCACCATCCCCCATTCGCATGAAATATAGAATGGTATTTCAATGGCCGCCCTCAACACCACCATTCTAACATCACCTATCACATCAAATCCACTCCACCCTAAACCTTGATTACAGTTATTAATTACATTAAAGGTATCTATGGATAGGTCTGTTTTTATTTTTACTCTTCAAATTTGAAAAACTACAAGGTTTGTCCAAAGATCTGTCATAACGTAACATAAATGGTCCCTGACATGGATGGAGAGTAAATTTTTCTGTTAACTTTTTTAAAAATAACAATCTTACCATCATATTATTATAAACAAATATAAATAAATGTATGTATATTAATTATTAATAAATGAGTGAAGCCAACCCCACCTCATCTTCAACGTAACTTCACATCCTCACCACCACCACCACCACCACCACCCTCTCACCACCGCAACCCATCACAACCTCCGGTGAGAAATTCTGGCAACTCAATCACAGCTAGGATTTGTTAGATTAGCGGTTCATCTTTATTCGCATCGATTCAAGCTCTTGTGCCATATCCATCCTCATCTTCTTCATCTTCACAAACACATCTCCTAACTTTTATATTACTGCCACCATCTCATCCACCATATTACAAATCACTATCCTTCCCACCTCAATCATAAATAGGGCTCATAAATTGAGGGTAGTTATTGAAGAATCTACATACCCTCGATGGTGGAGCTGCTGGTGGCACGACACCAGAATTAGGGATTCCAGCATCGACACTATCACAGATTGAACCGTCGTACAGTCAATTGAGATGGAAAGAGATTTCTTGTTTGATTTCTCTAGGATACTTGGTGGTGGGGCCTGTTTGGGATTGCTTATTTTAGTTGAAAAGTATTTTTGACAAAAAAGACTTATTAACTTATGACTTTTCAAAAAAAGTTTTTAAAAAAGTGTTTAGATTAGCTTATAAACTAAAATGTCATAAAATGACCAAAAGAGACACACTTTTAAAATGATGGGAGTTAATAGTAAATAGTAGAGGGGTATAATAGAAAATTAGACTAAAAGTTGTTTTTAAAAGTTAATTAGTAACTCACTACTTGCTTTTCAAAACCTTCTTTTTATTCTATATGAAAATTCAATTTGAAAAGTAATTTTGGACTTGCCAAACACTATTTTTGACTTATCAATTTTTTAAAAGTTAATAAGTCAAAAGTTGGTTGAAAATAAGCAATCCCAAACACCCATGTGATCAATGAGGGTTGCTGCTGGAGTTGAGAAGTTTCGGCGAAGGTTGGTTCCGACGATGCATTGATGGTGATTACTGACAACTAGTGGTACCCAGGTTAAGAAAGAAAAGGGAGAAGAAGATGGGTGGTTCATGATGGCTAGAAGCCTCATAGCGGTACTAGCTGAACGTGTGATTTGGTGTTGAGGAGGCAGTCGTTTGATTTGGTCGCCGAAGTCGATATCGTGGTTGCCGGGAATACAACCCATGAGATCGTTGTCCGGAACTTGAATATGGTTGGATGAGATGCTCTTTTGTGGGGCAATTAAAGGTTAGTATCAAGTAATTAAAAATATTTTTTCTTTATTAAAAAATATTATTCAATGGTAGTTTAGTCATTTCATATATATTTAACAGAAAAATTAACAGTCCATCTATTGCAGTTACCTTTTATGTTACAAACTTGCATATCTTTGGACTGACCTTGTAGTTTTTCAAACCTGAGAACCAAAACTAAAAACAAACCTAATCACAAGGACATTTCGTGTAACTAAATCTTGATTCTAACTATAAAATGCATCAAATTGTCTCTCTTTTTTCTCGATTTGGTTTCACCACGCTAGTCGCATGCACATTGGGGTTTCCATTGAGATTCAACCATGCTTCGTTAAGCTTTGAGATCTTGTTCAAAGGCATACATGGCAGGTCTGGCGCTTACCACGAACTATCCCATCTCTTCTCCGACGTAAATTGAGGTAACGAAATTGAAAATCCAAATCGCTATAAAAACAAAACTCGAAGCTAGAATACACAACCAACAATCAGTCATCTACTAAAGAAATTAAAGGTAGAAGCTAAGAGATTGATAACCCAAATAGGTAAAAGGGACAGGTCGACATCAACTTCTTCAAAATTATATTGGAGTTCCGGTCATATTTGTAGGAGAAAATTACACTGATGGTCCTGAACTTTGCTCAAATTTCATTTTTTGTCCCTAGGTTCAAGAAATTACATGTTTAGTCCAAATGTTTGGACAAATGTAAGTCAATTTTAGTGGGTCAAATGGATGTTAAGTAGATTCGTTCTATCCTCTTCGCATGTTAACAACGTGAGGGTATTTTTACCTTTTACTCTTTTCTTTTGTGTAATTATTCGTCTTCCTATTTTAAACTCAATTACATAAACCAGGTTAGAAAAGCTTGAAGAAGCAACAATGGTGATTTACTATTGCGAAGGGCAAGATGTGGTTCACACCAGTTGGACTGATCTCAATCCCGATTCCCGGATGGCGATTCTACCATTGTTCTTTTATAGTCAGTACAGTTTTTGTTTCGATTTTGATTTTGAATGTGATGGAGTTGGCTATGATGTCGAGTTTCATTACACGGTTCAAATTGTGGGTTTTTTTGGATGGTTCAATCCACCAATGTGCGTTTGTGCAATCGAGGTAGTTCCTGGTTTACTGAGATCGAAAGACCTTGAAAGAAGAGTTTAATTTCTTGAATATGAGTGTGGAGTTAGATGCATTGAAATACCATAATGCTTGTTGTGCTCATTTGAATTATCATTATAAGATTCAAGATGATCGTCAGACTCCCTTCTCCTACGTCAAATTCCCTTTTTCTATGTCTTCAAAAATACTCAAAAACATAAATTTATGAAAACTATTTTAGTAAATATAAACCGAAAATCATTTAAACTTAATTTTAAATGAAAAGAAAATTGTTTTTAATTAAAATAAAATTAACTTTTTTTGTAATATTCTTCATTTAATAAAAAAAAGTGATGCAAAACATATTTTAAGGTCCTAGAAATTATGTTATGTATTTCTAGAATTTTTATTTATTATATAGTACAGATTTACAAAATAAACATATAATAAGTGAATTTCCCATCTTTCAATATATTTTTTCTTTTTTTCACTTACAACCACTTAAAACCATTCCATATAATATACCAAACACACTCACATGATTTAAGAATTTCACTGTGAATGCTCTAAAAATAAATGAGATGGCTCGAGTCTTCTACAAAACAAGCCGAGCTCGACTTTTCGGCTCACTGAAACAAACGAAAAGAGCCGGCAAACTCACATTATCATACAAGTCCAACGGCGTAACGTTACACGTTAAAACGTCGGTACTGATGCAGACGTGCACACTAGATCTCACCTCTTAACAACCATCGTTTCCCTCAACCGTTTTTTCCTTCAAATCTCACTTTCTCCCCCAAATCTGCATCTGAATCGAAACTCTGAATCACATATTCATTCATCATTAGTCAGATTTCATTCAATTCAACCTACATTGTCGTAATCGATCATCATTCTATCATCGGAAAATCAGATCTTAATCGGAAACAATGGCGACAATGGAGAGCTTGATCGGACTCGTCAACCGGATACAGATGGCTTGCACCGTATTAGGAGATCACGGTGGCGAAGGGATGTCTCTTTGGGAAGCTCTTCCCACCGTTGCCGTCGTTGGTGGTCAGGTTATTATGCTCCGTTGTCCAGATCGATTTATTCTTTTTTCGTTTTATTGACCTAACGTTGCCGTTTGTGTGATAATAATAATAACAAACAGAGTTCGGGGAAATCATCGGTGTTGGAGAGCGTTGTTGGCAGAGATTTCCTGCCTCGTGGATCTGGTGTGTTTGATGGATGAAACTGTTATTTCTGTGTATAGATGATTAGTGCATTTGTTGGATTTATATGTAGGAGTGAGTTCATGAATGTATATGATGATTCTAACTCTGTTTTTTACTCTTTTGTTGATGTTTTGTTGAACTGTAAGGTATTGTTACAAGGAGGCCATTGGTGTTGCAGCTGCATAAGATAGAGAGGGGAACTGAGTATGCAGAGTTTCTTCATGCTCCGAGGAAGAAGTTCACTGATTTTGGTATGTACTATTTTAGTAAAAAATTAATTGATTCTCGCCTTTTGTCTAGTTTCTCTTGGGTAAACTGCAAATATTGTGTACTAGTGTGTTTATTGATCGAATTACTGGTGCACCTAGCATGAGCAATTGTATAACATTAACAAATAACAATCATCTTGTAATAGCAATACAATTAGAAAGGATATAAACATAAAAGATAGAGGGAGAGGGTTCAGCAATTGTTACACAAAATCCCAAGTTAGAACTAAGAAGATTACTGATTTGTTTTCTCCCCCTGACCTGTCATGGTGTAGAAGTTTCTAGAGTCATGTTTTCCTTGTGATTTGCCTACATCATCTATGCTAAGTTATGCTACCCATGTAAGAATGTGGAAAATTCAGAAAAGACGGGTTGAATGATAAGAAATTTGGATCACAAATCTCAATAATTTTGAAAACGTGACGGTTCATAGGATCGATTTGACTCTTTCACTAGATGTTAGTTTAGATCATAATTTTGTATGATCATTTCCCTTCATGTCTGGACTAGATATGCAACAAATTGCTAGTCCCATTGAAGGCTGCACATATTATCAGTACACTTAAGCAGTAGCTCCTTTGAATTACTATTAGCTACTCAAGTACATGCAAACTAAATGGTCAAACAAAATAAAATGATTCCCCATGTTTGTATGATGTGTTAAGTTCTCAACTTGGAGCAATGTGACCAACTCTAAAGTACGTAATGAAATATCAACAAAAAATAGGCTTGAGTTCAGTTCTGAAGAATCAGACAAGAAATATTATCTGATGCTACATATATCTCATAAAACTGCGATGATCTTTATTATGGGATGATATGCTGACCTTATCATAATTTTAGGTGGAACAAGAGCGCCTAAAGATGTAACGTCTGTCTAAATGATTATAATAAAGAAAAATTATATTTCTTACACAGTCTACATGAAAATCATTCTACTACATTTTGTCATGTAAATGCTTAGCTCTGATACATGTGACACTTGATTAATTATATCGATTTGTATGTTAGATCACTAATTATTTGCTTTTCCTAGAGCAGCTGCTGTGCGTAAAGAGATTGAAGACGAAACAGAGCGTGTTACTGGGAGGTCAAAGGCAATCTCTAACCGTCCAATTCATCTTAGCATTTATTCTCCAAATGGTAATATCACTTTTAGTGGTTGTTAGTTCACAATCATCAACATCATATATACATTTATATATATTTTCATCAATTTGGTTTTATTTATGAAATACTGAATTAATGTGAAAATAATAGCAACTGTAAACTCATCTTCTTCTCAAACCATAAGTTTTTTAAGCATATAGAAAAAACATGTAATCTATGCTTTACTGTCAGTTATAGCATTCTTAATGTGGGTTAAAGTTTTAGGCTACTAATAAATATTTTACGCTACTTGTACTTAAAGAAACAAAAAAGGAAAGAAAAGGGTTTTGTTTGAGCCGGTTGTCTCTTTGGGAGCAACCTCTCTATCCCAAATAGGGATAAGCTTTGCCCTCAGCTCACCCTCTCCAAACCCTATTCTATGAGTGGGATATTGTTTGGTATGTTTGTTTGTTTGTTTGTAAAGGTTTTTTGAAGTTTCTTTTATGGTTTTAATGCTTCTTTACTGAATGTTTGACTTTTGACATATTGGTCAGACTCCATTGTTTCTTTTCCTTTGTTTCTATTTGGCATACGACATCTTCATGATCTTGTCAGATGATTTATTTGGGATAGATCAACATTAAGTGCATGATATTTGTTTCGCAGTTGTGAACCTGACTCTCATAGATCTTCCTGGGTTAACAAAAGTTGCCGTAGGTGAGAATTTACTACTATTTAGGTATAACTTAATTTGTTCTGCCCCAAGAGCTGTACAATGACAGCTGTAACTGATGCAAGTATATTTTATAACCTTTTTGGGTTTTTGCAGAGGGACAACCAGATTCAATTGTTGAAGATATTGAAAATATGGTTCGTTCTTATGTCGAGAAGGTAAGGGAACTTATGGTAAATGTCTTTTTTAACATTGTGTGTGTGTGTTTGGGCTAATTTTCAGTTGGTTCATCTAATAAAAATCTTGCACCTGTAGCCGAATTGCATTATATTAGCAATTTCTCCTGCTAATCAAGACATTGCCACATCTGATGCCATAAAGCTGGCCAGAGAAGTCGATCCTACAGGTAATTTGGAATCAGACTTTTCATGGTTCTTGAATTAAAATACCGTATTCTTCATTTTATATCTTATTTTATAGGTGAACGAACGTTTGGAGTGGTAACTAAACTCGATCTCATGGATGCGGGAACCAACTGTCTGGATGTATGGGCTTTATCACCTCACGAGTTTCTAGACATATTTTTCACTTTAATACCTTGTAACACTTTTTATGCATTCTTGGTTTTTTAAAGCTAGAATCAGTAGTTGACTACACAAAGATTAAAAAAATCTTATAATATAATAATAGGTTCTTGAGGGAAGATCCTACAAGCTTCAACATCCATGGGTTGGAATTGTGAATCGTTCACAAGCTGATATTAACAAGAATGTTGATATGATGGCTGCTCGACGAAAGGAGCAAGAATATTTTGAAACTAGCCCTGATTATGGACACCTGGCACCTAAAATGGGTTCAGTATATCTTGCAAAGCTTTTATCCAGGGTACTTGTTCCCACCATAACCTCCTGTCCTCCTTAATGCTTGCTTACAGTTTCCTTCATCGTATGGTTTGACAAGTTTCTGATTTCTTTCTTGTCTTTCCATTAGCAATTAGAAAACGTTATCAGGCAGAAGATTCCAAGCATAATTGCTTTGATTAATAAGAATATCGATGATATTAATGCCGAGCTGGACCGTATCGGCAGGCCGATAGGAGCAGATGGAGGGGTAATGATTGATGAACTCCATTCAAGTTAACTAATTCTTCTGTACTAGAATGTTCATTATTGGACGTACTTCAAGTTTTCCTGTATGATTATCAACAGGCACAGCTTTATACAATCTTGGAAATGTGTCGTGCATTTGATCGTGTGTTCAAAGAGCACCTTGATGGAGGGTAATGCATGATTTTTGATTGACATTTATGATAGTTCTTAAGTTAATTTGCTCATCTTGTTCTATAAATGTAAAGATGAAACTAGCAATATAAAAGC
The DNA here is from genome assembly GCA_025506415.1 of Flaveria robusta. Lineage (NCBI taxonomy): Eukaryota > Viridiplantae > Streptophyta > Magnoliopsida > Asterales > Asteraceae > Flaveria > Flaveria robusta. Next base: position 14,503,916 of record CM046469.1, on the reverse strand, counting down.
GGTTTCTTTTTCAGGCGACCAGGTGGAGATAGGATATATGGAGTGTTTGATCATCAACTACCAGCAGCATTGAAAAAGCTTCCACTGGACCGCCACCTCTCAGCTAGTAATGTCAGAAAAGTTGTTTCAGAGGCTGATGGTTATCAGCCTCACTTGGTTGCTCCTGAACAAGGATATAGAAGACTAATAGATGGATCTCTTGGCTATTTCAAGGGCCCAGCTGAGGCTTCTGTTGATGCAGTAAGTATATATATGATAAATAAACAGGAGTAAGTTAATTTAGTTGCATGCAGCAACCTGTTCTTTTTGTTTGACAATTAAGAAAACTCGCACCCTTGACGCGTCATCTCATTGGCTTAACGTATTTTTATCTCCTCAGGTACACTTCATTTTGAAAGAACTAGTGAGGAAATCCATAGCAGAGACAGTGGTAAGCAAATCATTACTTTGTTAATATAGATGTTCGATTTTTGTGAGATATGATTAATCTTTTGCATTTTGGGGATGTCTTGTTTGCAACGAAAAACCAAGTAGTTTGTTTCAAAATATTAGTTGCTCTTTGCAGGAGTTGAAGCGGTTCCCATCACTCCAAGCTGACATAGCAGCGGCTGCAAATGAATCACTGGAAAAATTTCGTGATGAAAGTCGAAAGACGGTTACCCGCCTGGTGGAAATGGAATCTACTTATCTAACAGTAGAATTTTTTCGTAAAATTCATGAATCTGATAAGAATCTCAAAGATGATAAGCAATCAAACAGATCAGGCCCAAATGCAGCAGATCGTTACGATGATTATCACTTCAGGAAGATTGGTGAATACTTTACCACTTACTGTTTTTCTTATGTCGTTACTAGAGTGGCAAGATGGGGGGCCAGGTAACAGGTCAAAAGGGTTCATGCTGAAAAGGGCCAGGCAGGATTGTTTTGACCCACAAACACTTATTCGCCCATTTTTTTAAACCTTTTATATATCTTTAATGCATAAAATTTCATTACGAAAGCAACATTATCAAAATAATAATCCTTGCCTTCGAATAAAAAGATTTGAGAGGCTGTATATATTTAAATAAACCTTGGCCAACAATCCATTCAACCCAGTAGACCCATTTCCCTTGTAGCTAAATTTTTTTTTTAATTGACCCATGTTGGGATAAAATGCAACCCAAACCAACCCATTCGGCCATTCATTAGTATATGGGTCAAAATTGCCATGAGAACTAATAGTAAAAAGTCAAACTTATGGAAACAAAATGTGTCTCTTACTCATGTGTTTAAATGATTTATTATGATGCATATCATGCATTTCGAGTGCCACATTTAGCTAGAGCTTCATAAAAGTTAAAAGCTAGATCATATTCTAAATGTATTAAGTGATTGTCATCAGGTTCCAACGTCTCGGCGTACATTGGTATGGTTTGTGATACTCTGAGGAACACAATACCAAAGGCTGTCGTTTATTGTCAAGTCCGAGAAGCAAGAAAATCATTGCTGAATCTCTTTTATGCACAAATTGGTAGAAAAGAGGTTTGTTCATTGATATTTAATCTAATAATTCCATGATTGGATATCATTAATAACCTATTACTATCCTAAATAGGCCAGAGCAGATTTAGGTCTAGACCGAATGGCCCACTGTATCCAAACAGACACCAAACTGAAACTTGTATACCAGTTAGCTGTCAGTTTTGATTTGGATGGTATTTCGTTCATGATCCTGGGCGAGACCGAATGCGACAAACGATCCGGTTCATGGGCTGGGCTGTCGTTCTCTATCCAGTTTCTATCTGTTCAGTCCGGTTCAATCCACAGCCCATGAACAGGCGTAATCCTAATTTAACACAGTGCAACACTCAGGCAAATTAAACCTTGTTTAGGCAAATTACTGAACCATGAAAACAATTGTGTTTTCTTAAAAATGATTATTATGATTGACCAATGAACCTCACACGATAGAATTGTTCATTATGAAACCTTCTAGTCGATATCGAAATTGGGAAGTGAAATTGTTTTAAAACTGAATATTTTCCCCTTTTGTTATGTTGTTTTGATGCAGAAAGAACAGCTTGGTAAAATGTTGGACGAAGATCCATCGCTCATGGAAAAACGAGAGACCTTAGCTAAGAGACTTCAGTTGTACAAGTCAGCCAGAGACGAGATTGACTCGGTCTCGTGGAAGTGAATGTGACTGAACCAGGTACAATGCTATTATGTTTGGATTTCATCAAGTTTACGGGTCTTGTTATGTTGTACTCTAAACCATATTTATGACTGGTAGAGTGAGTGATTTACAGGAAAATATAATCAAATATACTGTTTTGTTTCAGTGTAGAGCTGTGAAACAATATACAAACCTCAATACGCATTAGACAAGCTGTGTAATTATAGACTTACGGTATCTCAATACATACTCACTAGGTGATAAAAATGAAAGCAACACGCTAAATCATGGCCTGCTCGCCAAGCACAGTTCATGCAGCTCGTTAAGAACCCACTCTTCGCCTGTGTGACCACCCAACACAAGAACTCGTGTACCCCCGACCACACAAGTACTATGACCCCAAGCAAACTTTGGAGCTTGACCAGGCACGTTTAGAATCCTCCATGATGGTTTCTCCTCTGATGGGTCCAACAAGAACACCTGGGAAGGAGAGTGTAGGCCAGCAATCGAACCACCAAATATTATAACACGTCCACACGGCATACTCATGGATACATGGTCAAGCCTAGGTGGTGGAACCACTGCACTCTGGGTTCCTACCCCTGTAAATGCATTGCATTCTAAAAGCCTCCATTGAGGCTTCTCATCCAACAGATCTATTGTGTACGCCTCACTTGATCTTAACCTTAAATGACCACTGTTAGCAAGCCCACCAAACATAAGAATCTTGGTCCTTCCATAGACCGAGAGCGAGTGTCCTAATCGAGAAGGTGGGATACAAGAGGTTGGAATCTCTCTCCACATTGGTTTTTCCATTGTGAGATCAAGCAGAAACGTGTCGTTGAGAAGAACTCCTGCATCGGTGCACCCACCTGATACCACTAGTTTCGAGCCTTCAATGGTGCATGAGCTGTGCCAAGATCTGGGAAGAGGTGGACCGCCACCAAATACTTCTATCCATGTTGGTTGTTTTGCATCTAGATCAAGAACAAACACATCATTCAGCAATCCTTGTTTCCCACACCCACCAAATACAACTAACCAAGACCCATTAAGGCACGAGAGTGTGTGGCCCCACCGACCCGGTGGAGACGACTTAACACTCACCTGCCGCCACTGGGGATTCACAGCATCCAGATTGAGTACGAACAAATCATCCATTGGCTGCATGTTAACTCCTTCCCCACCAAATATAACTAATCGGTTCCCAGCAGCACACGCACTGAAATTGCAACGTGACGGCTCCACCGCACCACCGACTCTTAATTTCTTCCAACAAACGGCCTCGAGAGTGGTGAGTTCGCGAGCAAGACGACCCCACCCTAACTTCTTTGTCATGTGCTCCAATGCACATGTAACTTCTCTTCCCCAAGCATTTTGGCACACCATTTTCCTAACATGCTCGTTTTTAGTAAGTTTACGAATTCTTCTACAAACAGATCCAATCGAAGCAACATCTCTAAGTGTCAAACGAGACAAAATGTTCTGAGCAATCACTTCATCAGAAAGCTGAAGAATCCCACATACCTCCCGATGCTCTGTGTACTTCATCTGTCCACTGTTTGGGGAATATTGTCCCATTCCTTGATCCGGTTCATTCTTACAAGTTTCCTTAAAAACAGGGTATGATACACTATTCAGGTCGATTTTGGTTACTGTAAACACCTGAATGCCTATTATGTGTGTGACCACACCGTCATCACCATGTATGGGAGCAAGCCTTAGGCGGTTCACTAGCGGCGTACCATCTTTTCTAAAGTTGAGAAGCTCTCCCTGGAAGTCAATGCCTTCATCAAGGCATCTTCTTATCTCGGAAACACAAACCGGGTCCACCAGCGGGTGCCGCCTTTGGGTTCGCGGGTCTCTGTACTGCAAGAAACGACTGAGAAGAAACATTTCCAAATCAAGAACGTGATCAACAGTGAGTCAATGACCACTCTCAGATCTAACCACATATAAATTTAAAGCAATGCATGTAAAACGTATAAATATAATTATATAGCTGTTTAATTCCACCACCTATAAAGTATTTGTTTCATTATTGTTAATAACAATAACAAAATCAGATAAGCAGAAGGGTTTATGCTGAAAAATTAAAACTTATGTTTGAGGCCTTTATCCCCTGGATGGTTGTTTCATGTTTTATCAAAATTTATGTCATAGTAAGGGTCTGTAAATGCACACAAATCGGTTTTTGGCCCCAACCGGTTTGGATTGGGTCAAAGATCGTCAGCCCTGGTTTTGGTTAGACCGGTTCAGTTTGAAACTGAGATTTATTCGTGCGGTTCAGTTTTGATCGCTTTCAAAAGAGGGGTTTACAAACCGATTCCAAACATATGATTAAGTTCGGGTCTAAAGTGGTTTCAACCAACTGGTTTCAAAACGGTGGATGCTTAGTTAAAAAACCAACTCTGGTTCACAAACCCATTTTTATTGTGCCTATGGCGTACAGGTAGTTTCAACTGCTGACTACGGTTTCGAAAATTACAAATTAAGCTGACTGAGTTGGGTGGATCTGCTGGATCGACATTTTTAGCAGGGTTTGAACTTGTTTTTTTTTTTTTTTAACGGCTAATTAGATCACTACGCGTCACTAACAACCATCTCCACTACTCGAGTATGTAACTCAAGACAAGAAAAAACTCCAAGTCCAACCTGAAACTTTTTCTTTTTTCCACAAAGAGACTTGAGACCAGGACATAACTTTTTTTAAATAAAATTTTGGGATAACTCACTTCAATATCATTTCTATTTTCTTTAAATTATTCGTTTCTATAAAAATTTCAATATGATAATAATATGTTCATACTATGTTCATGAATATAACAAACATATATGATCGCTTATCTAAAATAAAAAGAAGAAACGAACAAATAAGACGAACTGTGAACCGAACACCATAAATCTCACAGGAGTCGACTTGAATCAACTGGATAGACTCAACTGCAAATTATCCTAAAAACTGTAAGCAATAAACGAATCATGAACCCTAACGCACAAAATCTTCTAACGAGATCTAGAAGTAAGACGCAATTCACAACTAATTCAACAACAAAACAAACACGAACTGAATCATCAAACCAAAACGTCAAAAACTAACAATAAAACAAATCGGTAGCAAAGGTGGAAGAAGAAGAAGAAGAAGAAGAAAGCGTACCAGTTCCGACCAAGGACTTCATCGGCGCGATAACCGGTGACGGATTCAAACACCTTATTAACGTAAATGATGGGACAATCAGGTTCCATAGCATCGGAAACCACAATCGAAGTCGGCATCATCGGATTGAAAAAGTCGCCTAACGTCAACGAAAATCCACCGCAGCTGTCGTCCTCTTCGTAGTCGCATTTGAGCCTCTTGGTGGTGGTGGTGGTGGTTAGGTCCGGCGAATCGTCGTCTCCGGTGGTCATCCCCATAGGTGTGAGCTGAGGTAAGATTGAAGGTGAGAGAAGCCCACAGATATTTATTCAACTTTAAAAATATCCCATTCTCTCTTGCAAAATATCCCACGGAAGACAAAATAAAGACATATAAATAACATTATTTTTCTGTTGCTCATAGTAACCCTATTTCAGGCGTGGCGGTGGCGCGCTTTTTTTATGTATTATTATGTTTGTCAGTTGAATTTCTAATGAAATTATTATGAGTTGTAAACGAATAATATCAATGATAAAATACTCTATTTATTTATATTTACAAATAAACGTTAACAATCATGGTTTTGAAAAACGGACCGGGCGGTCCGACCGGTTGGACCGGGAACCGGACTCCAATCCGGTCCGGTTTGGTGCTTAAAACCGTTTTAACGTCGAACCGACGGTCGGACCGGGAACCGGACCGGTCGAACCGGGGGTCAGACCGGTTAAACCGGTTTTTTATATAATTTTTTATTTTTTTTGTAATTTTTACATATATTTATAAAAAATAATTATAATTTTATCCGGTTCTTATATCCGATCCGATCGGTTGAACCGGTCCAACCAGCGGACCGGTAAGCCGTTCGGTTCGCTGTCCGGTCCAGTTTTAAAAACATTGTTAACCATTAATGCAATCTTACGGTCTTATGGTATTGCACAGGGTGAAAAGATTCATTTTTTTCATGATGAAGCGTGAGTTCTATATTTTACAATTAAAATACGTTTAAATAGTAACGTCAGATTCAGTTACATAAAAGATGGCTTGTGTAATTTAAATACATAAGTCGTAAGTCGTGACATGCTTAAAAAGATACATGTGGCATCATTGTGGAAATGAGCATCGAACTATCATTCCATTAGCATATGAAAGTTAGTTGGTGCTTTTCTTAAGAGAATAGTAATAGTAAAATAAAATAGATAATAATAATAATAACAAAAATAAATAAAAATCTAATAATAAATTATCAAAGAAACGGAGAGGGGCTCGGAGGAAGGGAATTGAACCCTTGACTTGCAAATACATGTACCATTGGAGTGAAGCTCCACTTTGTCACGTCAGGCTTATTTAAAACATATGCTGTTCTTTATTTTTTTTTTTTATTATTTATTCTTTTTGGTAAAACGTCAATAGCATGTCTAAAATTAAGGGTTTGTAAATTGTTATCGAATATCATAGATTAACGTTGCGGTCCGAGGGGAGGAGAGATAAGCATATGCAAGCGTATGACCGCGTATATCCTCATGTTTAATCTTTCTACTCTAATAAAAGGGTAACTAAAGATGCCACGTGTCAACACCACATTCAATCTCATCAAAATTTTCCCGCCTCTCTCTCCTATTAAATAACTACCTTAATTACTAATAATATTATTTATTTTTTTAGATCAATAATAGTTTTTTTAATAAATTAAGAAATAAATCTTTTTTATTAATGTTATTTCTATAGAAACAAATTTTTACAAAAAAAAAAAAAGTTTTCTAAAATATCAAACTTTTTTTAAAAATATGAAATACTTTAAAATTAGATTTTTAAATAGTAAAATTTCTATAAACAAAAAATAATTAAAATCGGAAGTTATAGAAGGAAATTTTTTAAAAAAATGGTTTCTTTTGAAATAAAATGTTTAATTATTTTTAAAAAAACAAAAAAAAGTTTAAAAATTAATATTTTTGTTTTATTACTTATAAAAATTACTCGTATATAATTTTAATCATATATTATCTTAAAATATTATTTTTAATTAATAAATTCCTAATATATTTAATATTTTGTTTATTCAACCCGTGTAATACACGGGTTTACTAAAGCTAGTTAAATGTATAATTATAAGACATGATAAATTATTAAAACCAAATATACCATTTTCATTCCTAGATAGTTTCAGAAACTTATTTCATATTTTTATTGGAGTTTACTCGTTCGCTAATTATTGATTATTTATCTAATTATCTATATGTAACTTTATAAAGAATTTAATTATTATTTAGATATGTAAGAAACAGAAGCATATACATAATATTAAGGAGCGTATATTTGGTTTCTTGTATCGAAAAAAAATACTCGTACACAATTATTCAGCCCTACTAGTTTTTGCATGGTTATAATTTTATCATAAGCAAATGCTAGAATCTTTTAGGTGTATTCTTTAAACCTATTATATATCTTAAAATATTAATAATCAAAAAAAATTTTAACTTATATATTTACCAAACTAGTATATATATATATATATATACACACGCACACACACATCATTGTTATTAGTAGTATATGATAAGCATGTTTATAATAATTTTTTTTGTTTTGTTATTTTTCTCGTTATATATTATTTCTATTACTGATATTAAAGAGGTATGAAAGCATACACGTACATGCTTGCATGGAGAGGCCAACATCTAATAGAAATGAAGGGATGTAGAATGCTCTCTAGAATGGATTCGATTACAGAGGGGACCACCAAAGACAACTGGCACTGGACATAAAAAATGCATGAGAAAATCTACCAGTAGGAGGGTAAATGTCAACATAAATCGGTTGGATTAGGACCTTCCCATGCACTCCATCGACCATCTATACCCGTGACCTCACACGTAGAAGGAGGGTTTTTGTTGTACTTGAGAGCTAAAATAAGCTTATGTAATGTTACTGAGAGTAACCCTTTAAGACTCCAAAATCAATACATCGTTTCCAATTTCCTTTTTTCATCTTGTCAAGTTTTAATATTCTTCATTAGCGTCATTCATGGGACTCGAATCCACGACCACGTAGTTAAAAGCCCACTCAATCTGAACCTTGTCGAGTCTTCAAATATGATTAGTGTTAATATCTACATTATTTAGTTTTATTCACTTTATTTATTTTGAAAATCTAGAAATACAAATACCGAAATCTATTTAGTTAGTGTGATCTAAATTCGAGTTTTCTATGAGATATGAGAAACGTAATTCTAAAATCTATTTAGTTATTCGAATAGAATTTTGATTTCACCCAAACATTGCTGGAGTCACGTGGTTTTATTTTTATCAACCAACAACATATTTATATCAATCAGCTCAAAGTTTTACGCTATAAATATAACTAATAATATGAATTCATAGAGTAGTTTCTAAATAAAAGAAAAGTTAAATCCACCAAAAAAAATTTATCTACTCTTTAAACACCGATGGTGTCTTCATTAAATAATTAAACAAATTGACAATAGAAAAGAACAATTATCTTCTAATAAAATTAAATTAAAAAGATTTATATTTTGGGAGATGGGGCGGTGCAATTGGCACTTGCAACTCAGCAAGATATTTTAAAGATATTTCTCCCACGTCATCATCGTATTTCTATTTGGATACTTTCGATCATGACATGGCAGGAATCTTTCTCTCCGAGTTATGTTTTGATATTTTATGATCTCAACGGTTGAGATTCGATCTGATTGTCAAGTTGAATGCATCTATTTTAATTCATAAAATCAATGTTGTTAGACCAGATCGGACCGGCCGGTCCAACCGGTCCGACTGGGGATCGGCTAGGTGGCCGGTCTGGTTCGCACTTAATCATTTTGGGCCAGTCGAACCGGCCGGTTCATCCCGAATCGCTGGTCGAACCGGGAAATCGGACCGGTTCGAACCGGATTTTGTATGTTTTTATTTTTTTGATTTTAATGGGTAAAAACAGGGTGTTGAACCATAAATTGGTTTGTTGGATATAAAAATATAGTTAACTTTTATATATAACTATAAAATACATATATAAATTACTTATATTTAATTATATATATAACTATATATGTAATATACTATATATATAATTATGACGTCATCCGTTTCTTAAACCCGGTCCAACCACCAAACCAGTAAGGCGTCCGGTTCAACGTCCGATCCGGTTCTGAAAACATTGCATAAAATATCGTGTTATAGAATTCTTGTATTTGTGTTGATCCGAAGGATGTCAGACCAACTTTAGTCTCATATACACGACTTTACTTTGTATGACTATAATTGGTTGCTTTTATGACTTGAAGTCTATGAATTAATCACATGTTAAAAAGATAATACCAATTGTTTTAAGAAAAAAGTATTCGTAAAGAGAAATAAAAAAATATAATAAAGATAATAATTTGTAGTATTATTTTAAGATTGTATTATCATAAAGTAAGTGACTAAACGTTGTAGCATGATAGATGTGATATGAATCTAAATAAATTTATCGAGGTGGTGGTAAAGTAAGTTACTGTTTGAGTCCTCGTGCCTTTTTTGTGGTTCCTAAAACTCTATTTGTTTATGTATTTACTAGTTTCATGGTTCATTGAATTGGTCGGGAGCATGTACCAAGTCCCTTCGCTTCTTTGACATCTAGAAAGTTGCATGAAGTTCTGAATTAATGAGGGTCGTTTTGAAAAATATTGTAAAATTTGAAATTAGTATTTTTGTTCATCTTCATAGAAATATGTTGTTATCTATCTAACAACTCATCAAGTTCGAGACTAAAATGAATACACTTTTTTGACAAATTAGTAAAGTTATAATCTCATTATAGATTATATTATTTTGCTAGATAGAATCCAATCACTAAATTTTTATGCTCCTGGTGTTCATCCTGTGTATCAATCTCCCACTTATACAATATATAACAATAAGATGATGATATGAATAGTAAATGATGTCTAACGACATATTACTACCACCCACACTATGACAGTGATATAAAGAGTAAGTAGTGTCTAACAACCCATCACTATTACCCGCGCTAAAAACAATGTTTACACCCTAATAACCAATTGAAATGTCAAGTACACATCTTTAGGGTAATCCGAATTGTTGCATGTTGAAAAACTCAAGACACAACTCCTTATGGGTGAGGATATTCATTTTTATGAGCTCCATCTAATGAGAAGCGAAGAAGCATAATAAACTCTTTGCAATGACCTGGAATGTTTTATTTTTATCTCGTTAAATGTAGTAAAATATGCATCTCTTGAGAAGATCGCAAGCCTTGTTTGGTGGAATGATAGAGATCGAGTCTCATTTAGAAGGATGTCAAATACATTCATCAATCGTTCCCATACATGCATTAAAAAAGGGCAACATTCTCTACGTATCAAAGTATAAAGAATACTAAACCAAAGGTAGGCTACTATCAACCTGACAGAAAAAATAAAAAACCAAAATATACAACAAAATCAAGCAGGCATCTAACAAAATCAGAATTCTAATCAAATCAGAATTCTAATCTTAGTTATGACACTTATTATATTTTGAAACGCATGGGTTAATTCATATTGTCTTATAAATAGAGTGGGGACATCGAAGCTATCCTAATCATCACTTGTAACTTGTTAAAATCACATTCAACACATAACCACGAAGCACTAGTTCATTTAGGGTTGGCAAAACAGTTTTTATCGTGTTTAACATGTTAGAGATGATGCACATAACAAACATATTAGACATGTAAATGACTTGTTTAACTACCTATATATCATGCTTATAATTTTTTTTTATATATTTTTACGAACCAAGAATGAGCAATAATGGAGTCTAGCCTCCTAATTTAATAATTTTTATTATTTTTAAAATATAAAAAAATATAAAATATATTTTTTATTAAACAGATTTAATCGTGTTATAATCAAATCGGAAATTTCAGACCTGTCTATTCATCATATGAAAGAAAGTTTCAAGGGTTCTAAATACAAAACTAACAACTTTGTAGACCGGAAGTCCGGAACAAGAAAAAAGTCAAAAACCTGAAAACTTAACACCTATTTATATAATACTAATTATCAATTTTAGTATGCTTAGTGTGTAGTATTATGTGTTTAGTGGGTTGCACCCACCTTTGTCTTTTTTTTAAACTCTAACTTTTTTTTTTATTTTAACCTATTACTTTTACATTTTTTACAACTTAACCCTAATACTTTTTTTATTTTCATCTTTGATCCCCCATACTTTTCATATTATACAATTTTATATGTTTCGCGTTTCGCTTACGTCGTTTAACGTTTCTACGCTTACTTTTCGTTTATTTTTATTCTCTTTGTTTTTTATTTACTTTTTAATACCAGTTTTTCGGTGTTTGTGGTCACTTGCAGTTGTGTGCCATTGGTGGCACTTGACACGGTTACGCCCCCGCTGCAACGCAGGGGGCTTAATACTAGTTTGCAACATTTCATAACACAAGGTCACATTCTGTCATTAACTCATTCTATCGGGACTACATTGCAAAAATTGAAAATCAACCTCTGCTATAAAAGCCATCAGAGGCCTTCGATCGTGAAGCTTCGAAAACGACCAACGCGAACACACACTACCGATGGCGAACGCCGCTCAAATTCCGACGAGTTTCGGCCATGAGCTCCGATCATGTCTCCGATGTCGCCTCGTCAAAACCTACGATCAGGTTCAAAGCATTTTCCCCTAATATTATTCATCTACTAGACCTAATATTCACCTAGGGTTTTGAAGCACCGTTTAGTTTCGCTCTTCTTTGTGTTTAACCTAATAATGTTTCGATTTTTACTTCGTGATGCTGTTTTTGTGTATGAATTTGATGATCTGCTGCTTATCGGGTTCGTTTGGATGTTTTGAGATGCAGTTTCGAGAATCAGGATGTGAGAATTGCCCCTTTTTTAAGATGGATGAAGATTCTGAACGTGTCGGTGAATGCACCACTCCTAATTTTTCAGGGTATAGATTAAGGATTCGGAATTTTTTTTAATAAGAAGATAGTATAGTTGTTTTGTTTGGTTTAGTGTGATTATCAATGTTTATGCTTCTCGCTGGTTTTATTATTATTATCATCTCAAGCTGAATGTTTGCTTTTGCTGCAGGATCATCTCAGTAATGGATCCTGCTAGAAGTTGGGCTGCTAGGTGGCTTCGAATCGGTATGTTTATTTGTAGACTTCATTTTTGTGTTTGTGACATCCATGGAAGAATATTGTAGATTTTCTATCTCATAGGATTATATCCTAGATTGTATATATATATTCCAAGATTTAGATTCTTTTCAATGTAATCGCAGCTGTCGTTTTAATGTTTTGTCTCTCATCACTGCGACTTTGATCTTCAATTCTAACTTTGACTAGCTTTACACTGATGCTAGCTTCCAATGTCATTCTGACTTAAATAATATCTTAATTTTGGTTACAATATGAGTTCTAAATTTCTAATGTGTCATGTTTTCTCTGCGATTGCATTTGGCTTTTTCTTTCTTCTTTATAAATGCAATGATATTTTGTTTAAGCTAGTTTATATCAGCATATGTTTTTTGTTCAACTCTGTTTCTGAGCATGTTCTCCTGCTGGAAGCTTTTTTTTGTGTAGTCACCATGCTTGTGTTGTTTGTCCTTATGATCTAGTTATGCAACTTTTGCATATCACATATTCACATCTTCGTTAATTTGTTGTATATTTGCATTTCTACAATCTTATATCTTTGACAACCAATGTACAATGACCTAAAATTTAATCCGGGCACAACATTCCACATATTGATGTTCTTGTATTCATGGTATGAGACCTTTTGTGTTGATTGGGTTTATTTTGGATCACATTTGCGTTAAGCATGCATGCACCTAGTGAAAATGTGAAATAAACTACATGTATGAAAAACTTCTTTTGGAAGCCATATAACTATGTTAATAAATCAGCTGGCTATATTCTAGATCAATAAGCTTGTGAATGTTTCCCTTTCAAGTTTTATGTTTTACATGTGGATTATTGCAACCATACACTAAATATTTGGTTACTCAGGATTCAGGAAAATACATGACAAACCACAGCTCAAATTAGAAACTACTGCTAGCAGCTAGCTAAATATCATATATTAGATTACCTCTTTTGATGTTGATGAATTTTAACCTTTAAGGTGATGGCATAGTATTTAGCACTCCTGGCCCTCTATTAGAGGTCTTAGGTTCGAATTTATGTCTTTAACTTCCTGAGGGCCACTTGTTAAACACAAGTTGCTTACCTGATCCCATTGGTTGGTAGGGTATAGGCGGGGTTCCGTGAGTTTTTTGGTAGTAGATTTTCACGGTTACCATAATTTATAGACGAATCTAATACCACACCCATAGTCACTCAACTGGTAATGTTCTACTGCAGTAAATAGTTTTCATTCATAAGGTTGTGAACCTTTTAGTCCCTTAATCAGACATGTTTCGTCATTATATACTTTTTTTACTTGAAGAAGGAAAATTGTTGATTGGAATTTTTGTTTTGGAAACATTTTGCAGGCAAATTTGTTCCGGGTTGCTATGCACTAGCTGTCTCAGAAGCGCTATCGGAGGATCTGCAGGTTCGTGAACACTTTGTTTTTGCGCTTTTAGCGAGATAAAAAAAATTGGAAAAGAACTTACATAGGTAGGACAGTGTTGGGGTTCAAATGTGGATTGGGTCCGCCAAACCCACAAACATTTCTTCAGTTTTTTTTTTTAATAAATAAAAAGTAAATTGCCATTTTCGTCCCTGAGGTTTTGTACATTTCGCCATTTTCATCCAAAAATAAAAATTTTCTCCTCTGTGTCCCTGACAATTAAAAAACTTGCTCTTTTCATCCATTTTCGTTAACCCCGTTAATTTACCAGTTAAGTAGCCATCACGTGCACATCATGTGAGGGGCATTTAGGTATTTTGCACCTCACCAGGATAAAAGAAAACTTAAATAAACATTGTTCAATTTCCCTGAGCATTTAAACATTATTAGATTGCTTTTAATATTCAAAGCTGATGTCTGCTTAACAGGTAAAACAAACGGAGTTAACGGAAGTGGATGAAAATAGCAAAATTTTTAAATGTCAGGGACACAGAAGGGAAAAATAAAGTTTTTGGATGAAAATGACAATAAACTCATAAATAAATTATAAATAATTAAGGTTTTGGTCATGATTACAATTTTTACATTGCTGTTTTCTTTAATAATTACCCAAAGTTTTTTTTTTTTTTTTTTTTTTTTTTTTTTTTTTTAACAAGTGATTTAGAAGGTTACATTGCAGATGATTTTCAGCATGTTCTGTACTCAACCCATTTGACCCTTTCCTTTTATTCGTCATATGTTAAACCCATGTGACCTGTTAGAGATATCTATAAAGTAACTCAAATTAACCCGTTTTCTTAAAAATAGGTTGAATTTGACACCTCTGCTTTATACTAACTGTGTTTATTTTTTATTTTTTGCAGTCTCTTTGCGAGGAAGAGCGTGTGCAATATATTCCACCAAAACGTGTATGAGTACGCGTATATATGCGCATCGTTGTAAGTTAGTTTGTTAGTTGTAAGCGTCTGGTATTCTAACTTAACCGGGGCTAAAAACTTGCTTCCGGAGACTCATAGTTATCGTTGTACTGGAGCTTTCCCTTTATCCAATTATTCCTTGCCCTCGAGATTCAAAGTAGTAGGATCAATATATATTAAAATTTATTAAGTAATTATTTTTGTTACCTGCTTAAAGCGCGAGGCGCTAGAGGCGTTTGGCGTAGCGCTTTATTTCACTGAGGCGCCGGATGTACATGAAGCGCTCTGAAGCGCCGCTTCAGTAAGAAAGCGTGAGGCGATGTGAAGCAGGGCTTCATGTATGTTTTGTCAAATTAGGCCTGGTCAAGTTTAGTTAAATGTTGGGTTTTTTATCAAGATTAACTTCTGGCCCATCTCTCTACTTTAATCAATCGCAGGCCCAACCCACAACTCTATATCATCTAAACAAAATCCTTTAGATTAAAACCCTAAATCATCAATCATGTTCAGACTTAAGTGGTTACTCCAGCCTCATCGTCATTCTCATTAGGTTCTTAATCCAGCCCTTCGGTTCTTACTCTAGTCCTTCGATTCTTACTCCAGCCCTTTGATCTTGAGGGAGATGACGCTTGGGTTGTTGATGAATGATTGATTTGAGACACTTATTTATGTTATAAAGATGCTTAATTATGTTTTAAACTTTAAATTCTAAGTATGTTTTGTGTTTATGATTATGAAGTAAAATGTGTCATGCATAATAATTTATTATTATTATTATTATTTTTAGTTATATCGCCTCGCATACGTGAAGCCCTCGCCTCGCGCTTGAGGCGTGGCGTCTCGAATTTTGGTACCTAAACGCTTCGGAGCGCCTCGCGTTTTTTTAAACCAAGGTTACGTGGGAATTATACTTGTATTTTTAAAAATACAATCCCTAAAAAGAGATAATTGTAGTGAACTAATTTCAGAAAACAACTTTTTATAGATCAGATTAATCAAGTCCCTTTTTAACTTATTATTTTGTGAGGCTTTATTTATATCTTCTTTTATATCATTTTATATTCTTTTAACCATAGTTATAGCTATTTTGTTTGAAATTTTTTTGCTTTATAACTCGTAATAAAAGTTCTAGCTTCTAATTCTCACCTACATTGTTAACTCATACACAAGAATGTTCGGCACACCAAAGAGTACAAATGAAAAAATTATTGAGCAAAAGTAATCATGGGGGATGCAAAATTATTGGCTAACAAGCACTATAACCTGGACAGGTTTGTTAAAGTAACTTGGACACCTTAATTCGAAGTCATATGATGTGTTTGAAATTGAAAAAATATATTTTTGTAAATATATCTTTGTAGATCTTTTAGGCCATGTGTAATGATTTTAGTTAATGTTCTAATTAAAATGACATGTAAGGGCACATAGATAAAAAAAACTTTAACTAAAATCCCATTTGATTTTAGTGTAGTGGTTTTGGCTTACTATACAAAATAATATTTTAAAGTTGTCCTAATTTATTGTTTGAAGGGGTTTGTGAACACCGACTCAAAAAACAATTACAAACCCACAAATCATTTTAAAAGATAGTAATGCTCCTCCCCATTCAAGATAATCTCACCATCCATCATATCCCACCTCTCTGCTTGTGTTAAAATTGGTTTCATCGGCAACAACTCCGACTCTTTAACCCTACAAGCTCAATCAAACCTTCACCTGCAACAACTCCGACAACGGCAAGCTCATCGCCACTACTTCCGATGACAAGACCGTCTGCATCTCACATTACTTTCACCCAAATCCTCATCGGTGCTCTTCTATTTTAGAGAGAGAAAGAAAGCAATACTCGACACTAAAGGAATTCAAACTGCAATTGAAGTTCATGGAGGAATTGAATGGTATGTTTAATTTTTTAAAATCTCCATCTCCACAACTATTTCTCACTTCATAGCAGATGATGATTTGTAGATATTAAATTGTTTTAAAATGCTTCAATTTCAAGCCCTAATTTGGGTCGCTTGGATTAATGTTATAATTGTCTTTGCAAATTTTTTTGTAGATGATATGCTGACCAAATTCATGGAGGTTTCACAGAAAATTCGGTTAAATCTCTCTAAATCATGTCGTGTACATCTTTCACGCCCGTTAAGGGCTTGGCGGTGATCCTCTTTGGCGCCCCCTTTCACCACCGAGTAGTGGCTTTGGCGCCAAAATCGTTTCCAGCTCATCAAAGATGGCGCCTTCGTTTTAGTCCACTACGGGTAGTTTTAGACGCGTATTTTATAAATGAAACCAAAATGTGAAAAATAACTTCCAAGTTTATGAACGAGCTCAAGCTCACGCTATAGCTTTATCGATGGAAGATTATGGAAATCAATGAACTCTACCATGAAGAAAACAACCAAAACCATGAAGAAACAAACAAATATGTACATATAAACTAAACATGAAGTTTGAACAACTGTATGAAATTTACAACTAAACAGCAGGATCAGATTTTTCAGATACTAAAGCCAGTCCCTGCATCATTCTAGCAATCTCAACTGTATCATCAAGATAATACTTCGCCTTACTCGGTTTATTCCCGACCGTGCACGCGAACACTTCTGCATTTGCAGCAATGCATTTATCAGATGCTGCAGAACTTGTAATCACCTCGAACATATCTTCATCGGATCGGTCATCGCCTATACACAACACGAAATCTGGAGTCATCCCTCTATCCTGCATAGTCGTGAGCAGTCGTTTCACGACCAATCCTTTGCTTACACCCTGACATTTATAAGTTATAACTATAGTTAAAACGGTCGAGTTGGTTTTTGTTTAGTCAACTGGATGAAATTAATCGACGTACCTGTGGTTTGATCTCGACACAACTCTGTCCACTTTTCACTATAACGGGCTCGTTAGCAAGCACGCTTTCAAGATGATCAAGAAGCTCTTTAGCTTGACAAGATCCAAAATCAGGATCCGCGTCCTCATAACACCACACCATCGATGTATCTTTCATTTCAATCATCGATCCATCGGTTGTCTCGGTGTAAAGTGTCATGACTGGATGCGCGTTCTGTTTCCACCCGAGATCTTCTACTTGTACACACGTTTCCCATTCCGCATCTCCTTTCAACCTGAAAAAACCAGCAGAGTTATACGATTAATGACCATTTGACACACCGCTAAACGTATGAGTACAAGTAGTCGAGTACCTTAGAAAACACCCGTGCTCTGCTGCAAGCCCGAGTTTCTCACAAGCAGCAAACCATTCGCCTAATGTATTTCGGCTTCTTGAGCTCACAACGAAAACCATGTTGTTCTTGTCTCGACACAACGTATTGAGCATTTCTATAGTTTTAGCACTCGGGCTCTTATCAATCGAAGATTGAGGCATTAAAGTACCATCATAATCCAAAAGTATCGCCCTAGTTGTAGTTCGTTTATAAGCTGCAACTATACCCTCCATTGATAGCTTCCTGAAGTTCGGATCTAACGCAACGACTCTAAAGCTCAACCCGAACCCTATCCCCCAACACCTTCTCCTCACATGATCCTTACAAGTTCTCTTCAAATCTTGCAGAAAGCTACGAGCCCAATACCCGACATCGTGAGTACTAACATACCTATAATGCTTCTCGTGCCTCATTTGCTTCTCGGGCTCACTCAGCTCCAAGGCAGAGACCATTGCATCTGCAACCAAGTCGATATCCCATGGGTTGACCCGTATGGCCCCACTCAAAGACGGCGAGCATCCTATAAACTCAGAAACAACCAACATGCTTTTCTTTGACACAGCTGGATCCAAACCTAAGACCTTATCGAGTTTATCATTCCCCTGGCGACTGATAATGTACTCATACGGTATAAGATTCATCCCGTCTCTAACCGCTGTCACCAAGCAACACTCTGCAACAACATAATAAGCCACTCGCTCGTAAAACTTAAGCGGCTCATCAATCAGAACAATGGGCTGGTACCCGGGCTTCCCAAAGGACTCGTTGATTCGTTTCACAGTTGAATAAGTTTCAGCCTTCACTTCCTTCACATCATTCCCATTACCCCTAGCGGGATTCGCTATCTGCACTAAAACGATCTTCCCTCGCCACTCGGGATGATGAATCAAGAGCTGTTCCAAAGCTAACAACTTCAAGCTAATGCCTTTAAATATGTCCATATCATCTACACCTAACAGCATTGTTTTCCCCTGATCTTTAAACCGCTTGATCAGCTCGCAAACCTTTGATTCGGTCTCAGGCAGGTTTAGCACAGACCGAAGTCGCCTCATATGAATCCCCACTGGTAGGATCTTGATACTAACCGTTCGCCCGTAGTACTCCAAACTGATATACCCTCGTTTCGATTCATACGAAATCCCCAACATTCGACTACAACAAGACAGGAAATGGCGCGCATAATCAAACGTATGGAAGCCGATCAAATCCGAATTCAAAAGCGCGCGAAGGATCTCCTCTCTAACGGGCAAAGTCTTGTATATCTCGGACGAAGGAAACGGGCTATGCAGGAAAAACCCGAGCTTGACCCGATTGAACCTCTTCCTAAGAAACGTAGGTAAGGCCATGAGATGATAATCATGAATCCACACGAAATCGTCTTCTGGGTTGATCACCTCCATGATCCTATCAGCAAAGATCTTGTTGACAGAAACATACGCTTGCCACAACGATCGATTGAATCGGCCGCCTAAATCGGGCGAAAGGGGCAACATGTAATGGAACAAAGGCCACAACTGTTGCTTACAGAACCCATGGTAGAACCTTGTGTATAACCCTGGGGGGAAGAATGTGGGCACACATTTGAATGATTCTAATAGGGTCTGTGAGACTTCATCTTGTTCATTTGGGTGAATCTCTTCTTTCAAACAACCGACGAATATAACGTCGAATTCATCGTCTCCTAAACCATCTTTCAATTGAAGCAGAAGTGAGTTTTCGTCGAAACTGAAGGTCCAGCCTTTCGAGCCATCGGGTTTCCGGTGGGCTCGAATCGGAAGCTGGTTCGCTACAATGATCAGACGATCATGTTGGATTGATGATGATGATGAAGGTGATGGTGAATCAGAGCATGCAGTCTCTGATGGGTCATCATCTCCGTCGGAAACTATGCCGGCGACGGCCATGATCCGGGGGAATTGGCAGGTCATACGGCGGGAGAACGACGGCGACGGGAGGTCGCCGGCGGCGAGATCTAGCAGATTTGAGTATGATTTCGACACCATTTTTGAACACCCTTTGAAATTAACAGCTTAGAGAAGCGATTTCGAAGGGAGATTACAGAAATTTGATAGCTTGAAATGATTAAACTTCATGGGTGAAGTTTGATTAAAGAGGAACCCTAGATGAAGTTTGAGATGAGCTGACAACTAAGTAAACACAACCCATATGGTAATTGTAACAGATGCAGTGATCTGATGAAGAAATATCATTAATTTCACAAAAATATTACAAACCCAGATGAAATCTTTGAAGAAAAGTTGAAGGAAATTACCAGGTGGTTTCTTTCTTGACTCTTTGAGTCTCAGGAGATAACAAGAAAACAGTATTAAAGAAGATGGTAGGGAGGGAGACAACACAGTGCTGTCTGAGCTTTATGGAGCTTCTTATATACAAATTACATTTGATTAGTGGTTTTTGATAATATCAAATTTGGATTTTCTTCTTATTATAATGAGGTAATTTTTATTTACATAACACAATTGTAAAGAGAGGTTTGGGAGCATTCAAGATGTTAAAAATGAGCGTAGTATTTGCGTTTAAAAAGCGAGATATTTTTTAAGGAAGACGGCGATATAAATAAGCCGTTTTAAGGTTTTTTTTATATGATTTAAGCTACTTTAGATATGTTTTTGGCTATTTTTATTTGTTTTAGACCATTTTAAATATTCTAGAAAAAATTTAGACGTTTTAGACAAACTTTAATCGAAATTTTACTGAAATCCTCGTTTGAGCAGTTGACCGTGTTGATTGACGCAAAACAGTAAAGCTACGCCTTGCTTCGCTTCAAGTTAACAGATTTTACGCTTTTGACCACCATACATAACAGGAAAACAACATGATATCATAATCAGGGAGGGATATTATACCGTTTTAGCATAGTATTTTTCAATTATAATTACTTTTTCCAGTATAATTTGAGAAATGACTTTTATATAGTATTCACGCGTATTGTATACTCTGAACTTGAAAACTTTGGTTATGGAGAAGTGTGCAGATGGATTAAAGTATGCTCTGTTTTAATTTATCATATTTGTTAGGATGAATAATTTAATATGGGTTTGGATAAGATTTTTAATTTGTTTTCTCTTTCTTAAAAACAACCAAACTTTTTCCTTGTTAAGTTTAAAAAAATATAAATTGTTTAGAGTGATCATGTGACCTGTCATCTTGATTATGGATAAGTGGCAGGAAAGGTTTTTATATTTTCTTCTTCTATTACACATATATCATATTTATAGAGGTAACATATGGATTCTTTTTGAAGACAAATTAGAGCATTCATATTAGACTCCTTAAATTTTTTTCTTTAAAATATAAAAAAGTATAAAATTTCACTACATTTTTCATAATTTTTCTAATCTATAAATTATAAGATTTATATATATGTTTTAATTTTAATGTGAGTAGAAGAAAGAGAAAGATTTAAAAAAAAGTTTCAAATGATATTATTGATTAGCGATAAATATAAAAAATAAAATCTGGGAGGCTTCTAAAAAATGAATAACATATAAGGATAAAGATGATTTTCGATTAAATTATAATGATAAAAATAAAAAACTACTGTATATGTTCTCAATTGTTAAGATTTAGTTGGTGATAATGCTATAGTACGAAACCACATCATATTTATAGGAGGCAACATCTATGATCTTGTTTAAGACAAATCAATTGTTAAGATTGAGTTGGTGATAATTCTACATTTGGTATGCTTGAATCTAATGAATTTTATGTCATAACTTGAGTCCAGTTACAATCTCTAATCTAAATTCTAACCTAACCTAACCCCAGTCAAGTCTGCAAATTATTTACATCTTTATGATGAAAAAAAGGAATGAAAAAGAAAAAAAAATTACAATTGTTGACTTTTAATTTTAGTACAATCGTTTTCTAAACACATGCAACTTTTATATACTTATTATTTCAAAAAATTAATTCACATATAGAACACTTTTATTTATACACATAAATTATGTAATTATCCTTTACTTCATACATTTCACACAGGAAATCTACTTCTGGCGGTACCTACCACTAAAAAGTAGGGGTGTCATTAGGGTTTTTTAATCGGGTTTCGGGTTCCTCTGGTTTTTAGATGTGGAAAAGCAATCTGAAGACCGAACCAAATAACCTATATTTAATCGGTAGTTGGGTTTTGGTATTCGGGTTTGTTCGGGTCGAGTTAATTGGTAATCGGGTTGATCCACTTGGAATTAAAAAATCAAAGGCAACATACTTGAAAGTTTTTTTGGTTTTAGTAATCGGATTTGACGTCTCTTCACAAACAGATTTGGTAATCATGGTTGAAAAACAGCAAAATCAACCTCTAAGTTCACATGTTACTCGTACATATGCTTAATAACAAACAAACATTATAACTATTACTGGTAGAACAAAAGTAAAGTAATAACACATTACTAAACCTATAAAACTGTTATCTTTATATTATTATTTTCAAACGTACAAAGAGTAACAAACATATATTTTAAACAAATACATGAGAATATCGAGTGTGGAATTATTACATTTTGTTTGTAATCGGGTAAAATGGTTTAATATGGTAGACGGACTGATTGAATGATCGAGTTTAAGACTTGTGTCGTCTGTTGAAAATAGAGTGAATAAATAGCTGATCAACTTTATAAAAAATCAAAAATATATGGCGTCGATTGATATCGTATAACATGAAATAGGGATTATCAATTATGACGATATGGTATTCGGGTTATTCGGGTCCACCCGAGTTGCCAAAACACAACCCAAAAACCGGCTTAAAAAAATTTCGGGTTCGGGTTTGATTTTAATCGGGTTCCTTTTTTCGGGTTATGTTTTAATCGGGTTAGATATTCCCCTACTAAAAACTACGTATTCAAAATTTATGAAATTATAATATGATTTTGTATTTTATATAAATTAAAATTGAAAGTGACAAAGTATTTGATGTGTAACTGAAAGGGAAGCGGTTCCGTTGGTGTGTAACTATAGTTAGGAAAGGAGGAGTTAGTCAGTTACATATGAGAACACGTAGCAAGAGCCTTCATCCTTATTTTACAAGATTTTCGGACTTTACGACGTTCCAACCGCCTATGTATCAGAACAACGATTATTAGATTTTGTCTTCTACCTCTTCGTTGTAATCTTGTTCCAACCGAACTACTTTTGTCATAAATATATGAATATATATATTTTTAAAATGCAACCTATAGCGTTTGCTTGGTACGAGGTAATAAGTCGGACAAAAGAATCAAATGAACAGATGGATAAAATAAATCATTATCTTTATATTTTTTGTGTGGTTACCTTGTGGAAATAGATTGAATCATCATTTAAAGATGTTTGATAGTCAGTAAGAGACGAAGAAGTACGGTTGTGTAGGTGGTGAGGGCGGCTTTGGCGGTGGTAGTGGTGGAGGAATGAAAAAGGAGGGCGGATGCGGATGAATGATTTTGGGATGTTTAATGTTAATGTTTTAATTCTTATGTGACAAGTGATATTATTCAACTGGCCAACCAAACATTTGTTATAATCATGTTGTACGAGAAACTTTAATCTAACTATCTACATTTGCACAAGAATCAATTTACAATTCAATTAGGTTTTTTTTTTTTTGTGTCTTACCATGAATTATATATTTTATGTGGTGCGTGTAAATTTGTATATTAACTTTCGTTCGCGCATTATACTTTATACGTATTAAAGAGTTTGTATTCTATGTGATTTAGATTTGTAATGACTTGATAATTTTTTCTTTCATTTGTTGTTTAAAGTATTTTCACAATTTATCAATAGTAATTAACAACTAATAACACAAAACAATGTAAGAAGTTTGAATTATATAGATATAGCTAGATATGAATTCAATATAATTGACTTTATATGCATAACATAAATAATGTATCAAAGTGTTGATTGAATCAACAACAACGATGCATCTGATAATTTATACGTAAAACAGTTTGACATTTATTAAACATGACGATTATAATAACTAAAGTTAAATTAAACCAACATCTTTAGATGATTATTTTAACTGATCCTATATAACACATTGTGAGGAGATACGAAAATTATACTGTGAATATATATTTTAATATCATAGACATAACTTTACAGAATAATAATTAAAATTTTTAATTGTTTTAGTTAAGTCAATTAAATGTTTTTTTCCTTTTAAAGTCACTGAAGCTTCATTTGTTGTTCCTATGTTGTGTAATTTTAGGTTTTTAGGCTACGTGTCGAGTGATGCAAGCATTCTCACAACTTTCAATGGACTGATTTGGTTTTTTTTTTTTTCGTAATACCAGCAACTCGGCAAAATAAGGATCGTAGAAACACTCAACAGCGCCACATTCGTGGAGGAAAAATGGTTTATTAAATGAAGGCTAACATGGGACAATGACCATTAACAGTAAAATGCTAAACCTACAAGTAGTGTTGTAAAATTTTACGCGGCCGAGTACTCGATACTCAGCAAGGTGACAAGGCGCTTTTAATCGATTCAGTCAACATTACTCGGAATCGGTCAAACTCGGTTCAACTCGGCACAACTCGGCCTTACTCGGTCCAACTCGGCACTACTCGATCAAACTCGGATTTTCACGATTTTTCATCAATGTTTGCTGCTTTTCACCATTTTTGTTAGATTTTTACTGTTTTTTATGGAGATAACTTGGAATATGATATTCAAATAATTATTACGTCTATAATATTTCATATTTAATATTAAGTTTGAAATATTTTTGTATGTGAACATGTATTCTTTTAAAATATATAAAATTTATTAATATTCACATACTTTTTATATATATTATTAAGTTTATGATATTTGACATATTTATAATTTCCAAAAACTAATTTTTTTATAATTTATCACGTTCGCGTAATCCCCGAATACTTCCCGCTTAGGCCGAGCTCTCTCAACTTTCCAGTCGATCGACTCGACAACGCCTAACAAGTTTTGCAACCATACCTACAAATAATGTATTTGTATCTTACACCCGTTGCACGGCTTCTTTGCTAGTAGAAGATTAATTGACTTTTGCCTTTTACATAAAGCAAACTCCTGTCAATTTTTAAGGTTTGCAACGATAACGGTCTACTTTTGTTGTGAAAGATTGAAGTCGATTGCCATTATATTAAAACAAGACAAAACACTTTTTCATAGGAAACTAGTATGCCCCACAGTAAAGAATGATAACATGATGAGACAAAATATCAAGTTACATCAACTTGTCACTGTGTGTCTTATAAAGTTATATGGTGGGGTTGTACACTCATACTCCGTTTGGTTTGCAGAATTTTTATTAACTGAAATTGAAATTAAAAATTTTTTTATTTAAAATCTTATTTGATTGGTCAACAGATAAAATTAAATTTAAATTTTTTTTTTATTTATTAGAATTCATATTTCTTCCACTTACCCATGAAATGTTTAGCAATCCAATGAAATGTTCAAAATTAATATTCCAATTTCACTCAAATTTGACCAACCAAACACATTATTAATTTTAACAAGATTTCAATTCCAATTCCATTTCCAATTTCAATTCTAATTCCTTTACAAAACATTCTGCGAACCAAACGGCCCCTCAGGATTTGAGATGCATTTTGCACGGTTATGTTATTCATGATATAACCCGTATACATAAATTAACCTAAGTAATCAAGCAATTAAACCAATCATGAATATGTATCAGTGTATATCACTCATTATTGCTTCTCATACTTTTTAAATAAAATCCGCTCTAATGATATATTTGTAGGAAATATTGTGAAACATATATCTAGTTAATTTAATCGTTAAAATTGCGATAATTTCACATGTTAAAAGAGGAATATAATGTGGTTTTGTTCAGAATTATAAATTAAATCATACTAAAAATACAACCAACATGGTCCCCCAACGTAATCTCCCAGAACAAAGTTGTTTAGGGTAATGGATACCAGCATACCACTCCTTTATTCTTTTTTAGTCAATTACATACTATGGACAAAAATAATAGGTTTGGTTATTAATTTTTATTTTTAAAAAAGTTTAAATATTGTAGGTTAACTTTTCATCCTAATTTAACATAATAGTTAACGGAAGTTAGAGTTTATGTACTAACTTTCAGTTTTGTAACGAGTTTGTAAATTCAAATTAAATTTCAACTTAATTCAACAAAAATGATCATGAAAATAAAATGTTAGATACTAACATTTTATTATAATTTAACACAATAGTTAACGAAAATTAGCCTTAATAGACAATCTCGTTACATATATGAAAATTAGTATCCAAAACTGTTATTTTTTCGGCTTAATACATCAGTTACTTATCCACCTACGGGACCATTTATATGTAATTAACTCATTTTTTATGTTGATAAATAAAGCATATGCAGGGCCGGCTCAACCATTTTAGTGGCCTAAGACGGGGTTAATTTTGGAGGCCTTTTTCTTAAGTCTTTAATTAAATTCCTCCTCCTTTATCCGGGCTTGGGACCGGCAAAAATAAACTAAATAGCTTATATTTGGCGGAGTACCCTAGCAGGCCCAAGTTTTAAAAACTAAAATTAATACCACGCCTAGTCTGGTCCAAAACAGAACATTTAGCCCAAAACGTAGTAGCTAACCCAAAACTGTAATTACCCTAGCCCAAACACTGAAAAAACTTGAGGCCCTCAACATGTGGAGGCCTTAGGCCACCGCCTGGCCCAATAACCTTATTGGGCCGGCCCTGAGCATATGATTATGCTGATGATCGTGTTAAGTTCTAATTTCTTTTGGGCTAACTGGCTAGTAATAACTTTTATAGAAATTATAAATTAGGTGAGTGAAAATTGTCAATTGAAAATGTCCAATTTTGTATTCTTATCTTGATGGGCTATTTAGTTATGAATCATGCCAAAATCGAGCATGTTATAAAGCAAAACGTAAAAACCAAAAGGGAAGTAAGAAATTTGACTTTTAACCAAAAACCGAGAAGAAGATAACAAACTAAACCGTTAAAACCAAACTCGAATAAGTTTAAATAACAACCTACTCAAACTAACCTACGCTCACCCCTATAAAATTACTAAATTAGTAGTAACTATTTTTAAACAGCAAACATATATTTTCTTAAAATTACTTCTAAATTCATTTTTTACATATTTTATAAGACTTGAACCTACGTCATTATAATAAGAATAAATACGAGATGTTATATAAACATCAACAAAAACTAATTACCAAATTTAAAACTAGAACTTCATAGAGCAACAAATGTTGGTAAATTACGAGTACCAAATCATTGGATCATAGTGCTGAATTTCATAATATTTTAAAAGAATTATTGCTTTAAAATTATTATTATTATTATTATTCTTATATATAAAGAAGCATTGTAGGTCGGCTCAGAAAACGGGCAGCGTGATGTTTCCCACTGTCTACTTGCTACATGCGAATACCATTAGCCGGCTTTCCCATTTTTAATTACTTTTGATTAACTAGTATTTATCCATTCTTTAATTAATTAATCAATTAATATTTAATTACATGTATAATCCTTATCCACTTTGATTGTTGGATCTTTCTTATTGGACACTGTTAATAATGAATAAAAAAAATTTCAAAAGAATGATCGATGTAAGTTTTATGGGATGATTTCTCACAAAGTATAATTTGATCATTTACATCAATTTCACTTCCATTTCTTGGAAAAATTATTTTTAGATAAATAAACTTGATTAACCTATCAATAAATTGAGAAGACGGGCTTTAGTGAAATTAACTGAAATACGTACTAGGTTAGTGAATTGTTTGAGTTAGAAATGACATGTATAAGCTATAATTTCTAGTGGATAGTGATTCTTCATTCGCCTTAATCATATCTAGCATTGCAGGACATGAACTCGAGTTGCAATATCTAAGCAAACCTTTTAGAAAACAAGGCACAAGTGAAGCCTATACCATTGATGTTGATGTTTCTAGTGTCATGAAGGTCTTTTTAATATAATTGAATTTGTTTATGATCAAATAAGAAATCTGAACCACATTGACACAAGTTATAAGGTGTAAAGTGCACGTTTAATCAGTACTATTATAATTTCTAGTAAGAAAAAACCTTAGCGTTGATAGTTTAAGGGGGCCAAGGCCCTAGACAATGGAGGTCCCAAGGTGAAGGCCCCTTGTGTTATGGGTCCGCTTTGCAATGGCTCTCTTAAATAGACTTGACGCCTTTTTGTAGAGTGCCTTATGACAGTAAGAAGTTAGGGTTTAATATCTTCTTGGTTGGATGTCTATTTGCCATTAAACCAGACGAGTCTCATCTAATTGATTAGGTAGAGGAGTCAAACTTGTTGGTGATAGGACACAAAAATGTAAAACATCCTGGAAGTATAGAGTGGTTACAGATTCCTTTATTATTTTTGTAATTTTCTTTTCCATCTAGCATCTTGTTGGACGGGTTTTAATAATATGAGCGTCCGAGAAAAAAAAAGTTTTCACCACATGTTGGCTTCAACTAATTCATTTGACGAGTGAAATAACATGAGGGCAAGGTAACTGATTTTTTTGTAAATTTAAAATGAAACATAGAAAAATTATAGGGATTTTTACATATTTACCCTTCCTAAAACCATAAATTACATATTTTCCCAAACTAAAAAATTAATTACATATTTTCCCTTCCTAAACATATATATTACATATTTATCCATTTCATTAAACTTTATATATTAAATAACTATTTTACCTTGTCTTTACTAAGAGATTTTTACATATTAATGTTTTATTATTATAGTAGTTTAAAACTTTTAATAATTATGTTTTGTATTTGAAGATATAACTTTGATTATCGGTTGTTGTTGATTTGAATAAAGTTTTAAACGAGATAAAATTTTGTTGTTTCTATTTACATAGAAGTCTCGAACTTGAGAAACTATGTAATTGATAGTCGTTAGAAGTGAAATGCATAAAAATAATTTAGTGTAAATACAAGTAATATAATTATTCAATAAATAATTTCAATAAAATGGGTAAATATGTAATATGTATGTTCAGAAAGGGGAAATATGTAATTTATTTTTTGATTTGAGTAAATATGTAATTAGTGACTTTAGAAAGAAGAAATATGTAAATGCCTCAAAATTATAAAGTATATATCTGAATTAATATTTAACGTAACATTTTCTAAAACAACAAAACACTACATATATATATAGTTTTAGGAAACAAGAATCCTTACTTGGTTATGTTTCAAACAGAGACGATTAGCATCTTCCAACGACGCCAAAGATGTCTAGGTGAATTTTGTTTTTTACTCGTTAACATCCTTAATACGATAAAAGGATACAAGATAATATTTTGTTCATAGTAATTAGTACAAAATATCAAACAAAACAAAGTTCATTTTTTAAATCAATAAAATGAAGTTAAAATGGTATATTGGCATCTTGTTATATTCCTTCACAAGGCTTTTGTCAAAAAAAAAAAACTAAGAGAGCAATGATATATTCTATTGTGAGATTTTTATAAAAATATTTTAAAATTTATATGCAAAATAATGTAATATTTACTTTTGTTAGACAAGTAACGACATCTGCATTTCAAATTTTCAACATTGTTAAAATATATAGAAAAGCAATGTGTTGTTGAATTAGAAAGCTAATATATATACCGCCTAGCTTTTAACTAAATGAATCACCTGATTTTATTAATTCAATTAAAAATAGCTAGAGGGCCTGATTTTAATTAGCTCACTTAATAAGATTGTAATATACTTAATGGACTCAAAAAAATCAAGTGCTAATTGCTTGTCAAATAAGTACCAGTTAAATAGAGCTCACTTTTTATTTATGATTGTACGTTTTCAAATAACTGGTTCATCGTGTTGTTTTGTATTGTGGATAAATAATCCATGCATGTATCATGATAGTTGATACTAGAATGTTATGTCATGGTAAGCAAAATCGTGATGATGTTGATTTCTCTAATTTCGATTTATTTACATAAGTTAAAAATAACAAAGAATAACAAGAAAGAGTTGTCTGAGGTATAAGATTGTAAGAGTTTATTCATAGTGTCATGTTTAGATCTTTGATCATCACACAAATGTAAATGTAAGAATTTCTTAACTTCTATTAATGGCCACTTTCGATAAACATGTATTTGATCATTAAAAGTATGAATCTTTTAATTTGCTTAAAATTTGAAATTTGACAAAGAACAAAACAAAAAAATAATTGAGAACATATTATTTAAAAAGAAAATAATATTATGCCTAAAATGACAATAAGTTATCAAACAACCATTTCAGGAGACAAAAAGACCACATTCTGTCATGTTTCGAACAATGGATACGATAATAAATACTATCGTCTTCCAACCAACCCAAAGATGTCATGGTTTATTTTAAATTAATTCGTTAACATCCTTGATACTTCATTATAATATGGTGGTTTTCTTATCTATGTCCAAAATATAAAACAAAATAGAGTTCAAATAAAATAGGGAGTTGAAATGGCATCTTGTCATATTCTTTCACAAGGCTTTTGTCTCATGTGAATATGTGATGGTCAGGGAGAAAAACAAAGAGATCGAGGAATGGTATATCTATTGTGAAATTTATATTGACAAGTATGAAAGATATTTGACAAAATATGTAATATTTCATTTATAAAGATATGTAACTACATCTAGGTTACAAATCCTTAACATTGTGTGTATACATAATTTTTAGTTTTATTATACTATCTATTTAGAATAGAATTGAATGAACAGTAGTTTAGAAGATCTGAATTGTCCGTTTTTATCTACAATATAAGTCACCCAAAATATAAGATTTTAAGATTTTACTCATTGTGTCATGTTTAGATCTTTTATCACTAAACTAAGGGGTGGCTTGCCTCCACACCGGCCAATGGGTAGCCTAGGAAACAAGTACGAATGTTAGCTAGTTACTTGTAATAGTTAGAGCGATATGCGAAAATAAATACGTAAGGTTTTCATAACTTCTACTGATAGTTGCTTTAGATAAACATATGAACCTTTTGTCTTGCTTTAAGTTATATAATTGGTGGAGATGAAATAACAAACAAACAATTTAAAAAATATACTTTTTAAAAGAAAAAACTAATGTTATTTTAAAAACAACAATAAAGTGAATAAACACATATAGTTTTAGTATGCGAAAAGTCCACATTCGATCATGTTTCAAACAACAAAAACTAAAATAAAAATTATCTTCTTTCAACGAAGCCAAAGATGTCATGGTTTATTCTGTTTCATTAGCTAGCATCCTTTAACACGATAAATGGCAACGAGTTACTATTTTGTTTATAGTAACATTGTGTTTTTGTTCTCTTTCAATTTGTCCAAAATATTTTCTAAGTAAAATATGGAGTTATAATGGCATCTTGTTATATACCTTCACAAGACTTTTGTCCGATGTGAAAATGTGATGGGGGAGAGAGAAACTAGAAGAGGAATGAATGTTATATATTTGATGAAATTTAAAAAAAACATATGAAAGTCATGTGGCAAAATCATATGATATTTTCTTTTTAAAGACAAACAGCAAATTGTCAACATTGTTAAATTAAACTAAATGTCTCGTTGTTTGTCAAAAAAGGAGTTCTATAGTTTAATTAGAACATTATTGTATTGTTATGTGTAGCCGCTTTTGTATTTGAGCAGATTGAAAGTTGAATCAATGACAGGCATAGGATAAACACTATTAGCTTTGACGTTAGGATAAGGTATTCTTACAACCAAACTCAGATTTGAGAATAAGTATGATGATAGTATTAATAATAAGAGTGACTTTTTGAATTCAATACCAAATAATAAAACTTAAATTAAACATCTAACTGAATGTGTGAATTAATTAATCCACTATTCACTTGTTTTACATTAAAAATGAAAAATCTTTCAATTCACATAATTCACTATTCATTTACATTCAAACGAAAAATATTTTAAGTTAATATTAGGGCTCCAATGAAAGGATTTTGTCGTAGGGTGACATAGTTGATGAGGTCTTTTTTTTCCGAATGATATAGGTCTAATAAGTTTAGACGGGTTGATAGCTATGTCATTTTAAGTTGTCTTCTTTTTAGTTTTTTTTTATTTATCCATTTTATTCTATGTACACTCTTTTAGCCTTTTAGCTAGCTCTAAATTTCGCTTCATATTAAAGCCCAAAGTGGAATTTATAGACATCATAAAATAAGATGATGAAGATGATAGACAACACCAATTGTTGATAGTAATAGAGACATTAAAGATTGCATTGAAAATTACATTGGTTTTCAATTTATCATTAATCTTTTTTAATCAAAAATAAACCTGAAATACTTTGTAACTAATGGATGGGAGGGAAAGTGTACATCATTTTTATGATATAATGATGGGTTTTATTTCAAACTTGAAGAAGGAAAGTTATTTAGTATCCTGCTATATTATCTCTAGGAATGATAAAATAACCTGAATTAAAAGGTAAACTTAAATTTAAATCCAAAACATATGATATTTATTTATTTGAATGACTATTTGGATCATTAAAAGATTACTTGTCCATCTGATTATTTTCATTACTCAAGTATGGAACCTTAAGGCTTCATACTGACATGTCTTCGAAGGGAAGCTTGTACGACAGCTCGTCCCCATCAATTTCAAACCTGAGCATCCTTAGGAGGAACTCACCTTAGGTTAGAATACCATCTCGCCCAACCTGGAATCTCTTGTTTTATATCACAGATGGGATTTGAATCCAAGACCTTCTCATTTTAATATAGTCTTGGTGAAAACAAAACATATGATATATATAATAAGATGGGTATATATCTAGTGTTCAGGTATGAAACCAGGTCGACCATGAGGTTAACTTTTAAAACTTTCACGTGTTTATGAAGGGTATGGTATTAGGTGATACACGACCGATTATCCGAACTCGTTTATCTGAATATATTAATACATTATATGATCATCTTATACAATATATAAATAGTATTATATATACAGTATATCCGAACTCGTTTATCTGAATATATTAATACATTATATGATCATCTTATCTTTTTACTCTAATAAAAGAGTATCTTGGGTGACACGTGGCGGCACCACATTCACTCTCACCAAAATTTTTCCGTTTTTCTCTTCTATTAAATAATTACCTTAATTATCAATAATGTTATTTAACTTTTTTAGAACAAAAATAGTTTTTTATTAATAAATTTAAAAAAAGATCTTCTTATTAATGTTATTTTAAAAAATAATTTTTATAGCATAAGAAATTTTTACAAAACATCAAACTTTTTTAAAATTAGTGTTTTAAAAAGTTAATTTTTTATAAACAAAAAATAATTAAAATTGAAATTTATAATAAGAAAATTTTTAAAAATGATATTTTTAATACGGTTTGTTTTGAAACAAAATATTTATTATTTTTTTTGGAAAAAAAGTTTTAAACCAAAAGTTTAAAAAGTTGATATAATTGTTTTATTACATATTGTCTTTACTATACGTAATTTCAATTATATTTTATCGTAAAATATCGTTTTATACTTGATAAACTTTTATTATATTTAATTTTTTATTTGTTCAACCCGTGTAATACACGAGTTTACTAAAGCTTGTACAATATATAAATATAAATAGTATTATATATAAATAGTATTATAAAGTTGTTAGAAGCTTAAAGCCGTTAAAATTATAGAATTGTCAAGAGTGTAGTCAGTGTACTTCATATTTCATATAATTTTTTAGGTAAGATTAAGATCGAGTATCAGATCATGGGAATTTCAACGAGTCATTTATTAGTTCAATTAAAAAGATTGTTGTGGCGTATGGTTTTTAACTAAAGAATCAGACTTTATTAGTTATAAGGCCCGATTAAAAATCATGTCCTATTTGCTTGTTAAACAAGTCTTTATGAATGTAGCTTAGTTTTATGCTCTATATGCTGATATATAGTGTCCAATATTAGTCGATACTAGGGTGTTATCTCATAGTAAGTATGAAAATGGTGTTAGATCATGATTTCTCTAATTTTGATTTCTTTACATGTGTAACACTACAA
Source organism: Flaveria robusta (assembly GCA_025506415.1). Lineage (NCBI taxonomy): Eukaryota > Viridiplantae > Streptophyta > Magnoliopsida > Asterales > Asteraceae > Flaveria > Flaveria robusta. The sequence goes on along the minus strand of CM046469.1, from coordinate 14,469,849 downwards.
ATAAATAGCAAAGAGATACAAGAAAGAAGTCACTCAAAGCATAAATATTATCGTTTTCCAACAAAGCCAAAGATCTTATGGTTTATTCTGTTTTCATTCGTTAACATCCTTTAACATGATAAAAGGCGACGATTTATTATTTTGTTTATAGTAACCTAGGGGTTTTGTTCTCTTTTAATTTGTCCAAAATATTTTGTAAGTAAAATATATGGAGTTATAGTGTGGCCATGGGCGAAGCTTAAGTAGGGCCGGGGGGGCCGCCGGCTGCTTTTTCGCCAGTAGTGTTAAATTTTAGTCCGATAGTGTAAATTTTTGGCCAGGTAGTGTAAATTTTTATATAAATATCGAGTTTGCCCCCCCCTAAAAAAAATTAAATTCGCCCCCGCCCCCCTACGAAAGATTACAAGCTCCGCCGCTAAGTGTGGCATCTTGTTATATTCTTTCACAAGACCTTGCCTCATCAACTTGTTAAATTAAAAAGAATGTCTCGTTGTTTGTCAAATATTAAGTTATGTTAGTTTAATTAGAACACTATTATATTGTCCAGTGTAGCCGCTTTGGTACGGATCGTAAGCCGGATCAATGGCCGGCACAAGACGAAAACCATCAGCCTCGAGGTAACGATGGGTTGTCTCTACAACAAAGTGTAAATTAATGAAATTCATTATTCACACGTTTTACGACTAGTTATAATGAAATAACATTGATGTCAAAATCAGGGATACAATGAAAGAATTTGATCCCAAGGGTCGGGAAAACCCCCTCATACCGTTGTCGAATTGTTTAGTCTCTTAATACATTGTTATTTTTGTTCATATAATATTTATTTTTTAATTTCAAATGGGTTAAAAATTATGTTTTTTTTTAACTTGTCTCTACTTTTTAGGTTTTTGACTTTGTTCATTTGATTCATAATGATTTAGCTTCATATTAAAGGCTAAAGTTGAATTTAAACTTGGACATTATAAAATAAAGGTGATGAAGATGATAGACATCACCAATTGTTAATAATCTCTATGAATAGAGAGAGACATTAAAGATCGCATTGAAAACTACATTAGTTATCATTAATTTTTTTTTAAAGACAGGTTAGTGATTAGTTGATGTAACATGAAGTTAGTAATATTCGCTAATTTTAAATTTTGAATTTTATATCTTTAAAAGAGGCAAAGCCTCCCACCTTCCTTTAACACTTTTAATTAATCTTCTTTAATCAAATTTAAAACCTAAAACACTTTGTAAGTAATGGATGAGAAGAAAAATGTAGAATCATTTCTTTCTATTCTAATAAAAATATAACTAAATATGACATGTGACATCATCACATTCATTCTCACCAAAATTTTCCCGCTTTTCTCTCATATTAAATAATCACATTAGTTACTAATAATATTATTTAATTTTTTTAGATTAAAATAATTTTTAATAAATTAAGAAAAAGATATTTTTATTAATGTTAATTCTAACAAAATAAACTTTTATAAGATAAGAAATTTTTATAAAACATCAGACATTTTTATAAATACGAAATATTTTAAAATTGATGTATATAAAAGGTAATATTTTTATAAATAAAAAATAATTAAACTAAGGAGTTATAATAAGAACCTTTTTAAGATGACATTTATCAAAATGTTTGTTTTGAAACAAAATATTTAATTTTTTTTAGAAAAACAACAAAATTTAAAAAATTGATATAATTGTTTTATTATTGATAGTCATTACTTATGCGTAATTTTAATCATATCTTATCTCAAGATATCATTTTAGAAAATTTTATTCAATTTAATATTTTATTTATTAAATTCATGTAATACCCGGGTTTACTAAAACTAGTTTATGATATATTGATGGTTTATATTACCAAATTGAAGAAGGAAAGTCTAATAAGAGAAGAGAAGTTAGTTTAATCCTACTATATTCTATCTTTAGGAACAATAATAAAATAACCTAAATTTAAAAGGAAAATTTAAAATCTAATACATTTGAGACATATACTAAGATGGGTGTCCAGTATTTAGGTATCATACCAGGGCTGACTAACTGGTACTCGACTGATTATTCAAACATGTGTTATCTGAATATAATAATATATTATATAATCTTAAACAATGCAGCAAATAGAATTATTAAAAGTATAGTTGTGTATCTAATATTATATTTTCTATTTTTTTTGGTGATTTTAAAATTGAGTTAGTTTGTAAGAATTCTAATATGATAATCTCATTTAAACCATAAAAATGTATATGAGACACACTTTTGTAACCAGTTATAAAACCAAGATTACTATAACTGGCCCCATATCTGTCCTAACGCAATCACTACCAACTCTTATAATTTTACAAGAAAACACTCACACGAACCCCAGGAATCATGACAAATTTGTCCTCAAGCCTCAAGAACAGCCAAAACTGAAAGTGGTGTGAAATGCATAAATTAGAAGTCACAATCTCAAAACAAGCACAAGGCCCAAGCCCACAAGGTCTCAATCTGAAATTTGGGTTTTCTTGAGTACAATGGACAATTGGACAGGATTGGACGATGCATATAAAGCCCAGAAAAGGCCCAAGAGTACAGTTCCCAAGACCACAGAGCACAGTCTAAGAGACGGGGCAAGAGAGCCCAACATTTTGAAACCTTTTCTATAAAAGCTGTTTTATTTAATAAATAATCTTTAACAATAACAGTTTTAATAAATTGATAAAGTACCCAGAGTTTACAATCCATTCTCAACAATTTACCATTTTCCAAGAACCATACCCAAAGAAAAAAAAAAAAAAACTAAATGTAACGGTCTATTTAGTTTTTATATATTTTGATATAAAATTTGATAGGGTTATAATATAAATAATATATTTAAATAAAAAAGTCTAAGAATGAATCTCAATTTAATATATGTCATTTATTATTTTTAGGGGGGGGGGGGGGGGGATTTATCATTGTTTCAAACATGTTAGATAATTGTGTCAAGTATATTAGGTCATTATATCGTATATTTTTCATCATTTATTATATTTATTTATTATTGCGCCTTATATCATTTGTTATATGTATTTATTATTGCGCCTTATATCATATTGTTCAAGGAACCCTAGATGTCGTCGGAGAAAAGGATCGTCAACAAGAGCGTTCTATTGTGTTGTAGATTCTTATCCAATACTCACTTTGTGTTAATTTGATCATTGTTTTTTGTAAATTATACAAGTTTGTTGTTATTTTATCACTTTGTTTTACAATTAGAAATACATTATTTCACCAATGTGTTTTTCAAAACTCGTCATTTCAGAATACCAAATAGTGTCCAGAAAAACATAATGACAAGCAAAAAAAATAACAAAATATGATATTTTATCATTGTGTTTTACATGCTATATCATTTTGTGTTAAATTGTTTTTAATATGTTAGATAAATTAGTTATTATTTTATCATTGTGATACATACTAAAAGTACACAATAATTTTATTTTACTAATGTGTTTTTCAAGACTCGTCATTTATTGTGTACAAAAAAACACAATAAAAATAATAAAAATAATGAGATATTTAATCATTATGTTTTATATTATATGTCATTTTTGTCTTATTTTATAACTATTATTAATGTATTAGATAAATGCAAGGGTAACTTTAAAATATAGTAATCAAATTCTAAAAACGTTCCAATTACGTCACTCAGGTTTAAAAAAAATGTTTCAATTAAGTCATTCAAATTTCATATTTTATTTGAATTATAGATTTTAACATGTTTTAGCATGTTTTTCTATTTGTTTTAATTAGAAAATTTTTTTCTTTTTTTATGCTATGTGGGGACCTAGATTTTAGGTACTTTGTTTTTTTTTTTTAATATAATTAACATGTTTTTTATTTTTTAATGTAATTACATATATTGGAAATCCCGACTCCTACATCTTCACCTATATTTCGTTTTTGACACAAAAAAAATCCGATGATAACTCAATTTGATAATTTAATGATCCGATTTTAGCAAAATTTATTTAATTTGTTCACTTTTGAAACTTCCTACAATTCTATGGCATTTTCTCTAAAATGTATCATACCTTCACTGACCTTCGCCAGCATTTAAACAAACTTTACAAACTCAGTCCGTAGTTGAAAGAAAAGTAAAGTTGATTTTCACATAAACCTTAAATAATGGTTATAAGTTCAAATTTTGACTTATATAAAGTTACATATCTAACTTGTGTTTAGTTTTAATAAGTTGTATATGATATTTCACTTCTCGTACAAATCAATATTATTCATTTTATGTATCAAAACTCACGCCCTTACTTTTAGTTATCCGAACAGAATTTTCTCAATAGATCATTTTTTTTCTAATACTAAAATTTTCTCAAACATACTTAAATGTAGGCTTTTCTCTCGTTCAATAGATAATTGCATAAAACAAGTTGTTGCTATGTAAGACCAAACTAGTATTATGAGATAAATATATATATGTATTGTTTAAGACCCGTTTAAAGTATTAGGTTATTAGAAAAACAAAATTAACTTCTAGAAAAGTGTTATCTGCTTCCATTCAACTTGTGTTTAAAATATATATATATATATATATATATAAATACAAAAGCAAAAGTGAAGTATTGAAATCCAACAACATTTGCACAGGCATTTAGGGGTGATAGTGACTGGACCACGGAATTGGAGTTGTGGTGTGATGTTTTGTCATAGGGTCAAACTCATAACGGTAAAATTCCCGTGAACTAGCTAATTTTGGTCTTCATTGGCTTCCAACTTCATCCATTCTCATCCAACCAAAACTCGCTAACATCAAATCAAACAAAACTGCCCAATAATTGAAGGGTACTAATATAGAGACACCCATCCAGATAAATCGACACCCCCCTATACGCCGCGTATAGGGTCGAATACATTAAAAACAAGGAAAATTCAGGGGGGCTGTCAGAGAGCTATACCCCCCATATAGCCCTATACGACCCCCCTATACGACACATATAGGGCTATACGACGCGTATAGCGAATTTCGACACTGATTACGAGGAAAAATTCAGGGGGCTGTCAGATGGCTATACGACACATATAGCCCTATACGACACATATAGCCTTATACGACCCCCCTATACTACGCGTATGGGGCTATACGACACGTATAGAAATTTTGGGGTGTTGATTTAAAATCATGGGGTGTCTATTTAACGGGTCTCTAATTTAATTTACGCTCTTAATAAACTTAATAATAATAATAATAATAAGTTGAAGAAAAGAAACCAAAGTATCATTGTCACTAACGTGAGCTTTTTATTTAAAACATAAAATCTATGACTTTACATTTTACAACAGTCACGTAAAAAAGGTTTTAAAAGGGCATCCTGAAGGCAAGTGATGTGAGAACACATGTCATCATCACATTCATACTTACCAAATTTTTTTCGCCTTTCTCTCTTATTAAATAATAATATTAATTACTAATATTATTTAATTCTTTTTTATTTAAAATAATTTTTAATAAATTAAGAAAATATCTTTTTTATTAATGTTTTTTTTCTAAAGAAACAAATTTTTATAAAATAAGAAAATTTATTAAAACATTAAATTTTTTTAAAAATACGAAACATTTTAAATTGGTGTTTTTAAAAAGTAAAATTTTTATAAATAATAAAAATTAGAAGTTATAATAAGAAAGTTTTTATTAATGACATTTTTTTAATATGATCTATTTAAAATAAAATATTTTATTTTATTTATAATAGGAAAGATTTTAATCATATCTTATATTAAAATGTCATTTTTATTATTAACAAATTTTAATTATATTTAATATTTTATTTATTCGACCCGTGTGATACACAGGTTTACTAAAGCTATTAAAGAATATTTTCTAAAAAAATATTTGTAAAAAGTAGTATGGTTTAACGTATGCAACCAACTAATTAGAAGAATAATCAAAATATTGTTATTTTTTTATACTTCCTCCCTGTTATCTAGTTTTATAGTATTGAAAGCAATAACTAATCAACTAAAAGAGTTATAAGAAGTAAGTTAGTGTTATGTTTATCAAAAACATGCACGAACATATTAGAGATACGTTAGAAAAATGTAGACAAGAGAAAATTAGAAATAAAGTTGGTTGAAAATCCTAACACAAAGCAAAAACTCAGAGGCATTAGAAATTGAAAAAAGTTTTCAATCCAGGTCAAAAGATAATATATGAATATGTAATTGATAGTGTTGAGGAAATAATAAATCTAACATTTTATATTACAAATTAGTTACCATTTGAATTTGTGCATATCAGCATAAATGCATAGCTTCATTACTACGTGTGTACATATAAATGCAGAAAAAATTATCACCAGTTTAATGAAAAAAGATAGACATAGCTTAGACGTCACATAAATTTAATTCATTTCTTACCAACTCTCATGCAAGTGAAGAAACGTCTTTTGAAAATGTAATCATTCAAGTGACTTCACTAATTCGTTAAGTGTAAAACCATAACGTCTATTACATTATTCAAAAGGATGGAACAGAGTTACATGAGCTCATCCACGTCAGCCTTGTGCCACACCACCTGTCTCGTGTTGTTAACACATACACTCCCACCCCACTGGGGGGTGCAAATTGTTCTAGTTTTGAACAAGATGTTGTATATTTAATAGAAAATGTTGTTTAAACACAATGAAGAAAGCTTATACATCTTAAAATATTTTATAATTGAAAACAAAAATTACACCATGCTTGCCAGTTAATTTGACGCAATATGGATCTATAACTTATCCACCAAAATGTGTTTAGCATCATATCCTTCCTCATTTTTTATATTAAAGCGGATACCCTTTGAACATTTTCTCGATTTTAGCCTTCCAAAAAACCACAAAGCTGCCATGAAAATGCATACAAATACCTTTTTAACCTTGTAGACCTATGCGAAGACTCTAGAGCCGAGAGGAGTTCACGAACTGATGGAACTAACAGAAATTGACAACGGCACCATGAAGTAATACATCTTCATGTTTCAAAATAGTACATGTTATCGAGTCTTATAAGTTTGAGTGTTAGATTAAGATTAACCCCTCCTATCATGTTTTTTTAATGGTTAGATTTTACCATATATATTTTTACTACATCTAACTTACAATACAATTAATTTACGTTAACATGTCATAGAAAGAGTTCAAACTCTTACATCTAATGCCATCACCACACGCCTATCGAGCCTCAATTTTCTCGTTCAGAAATCTATTCCAATTCTTTTAAAAAGTCAAATAATTAATTGCCTTCTCTCCCTTAATTTAAACATTAAGATTTTTCTAAAATCTAGATTTTTTTAATAAAACATATTTTATTAAATTAATGAAAAACTAAATCTTTAGAGTTAAAAATACAGTTATGAAAACTAAGGTTTTTGAAAACTATTCTAAAACAACGAATGTTTTTAAAAATACAAAATTTTAAAACTGATCCTTTTAGAAAAATAAACTTTTTATAAAAAATAAAATAAATAAAATAAAGAAACAAAAATAATTAAAAGTCGGAGTTTTTAAACAATTAGAAATTTATAAAAAATAAAATATTTTCAAAGCATTTTTTAAAAAGATGGAAAATTATTTACAAAATGAAAATAATTAGAAACCATAGTTTTGCATGTAATATACGATGTTCTAGCTTAGCTTACTATATGTTTATACAAATTTCAAAATAAACTGGTATATTTTGTTGGCATTAGTTTCTTACCTGATTTACAAGCAGATGAAATTTGAGGATTTAATTTGATAAGTCGGTCTAGTTAGATTTAATAGAATTAGTATTGTAGTCAAGTTTGACTCTAACAAGTTGATTATATATTAAAGTTTAGCGATCTTAATTATATTTAAGTATATTTATTTCTTAAGTCTGTAAGTACATAACATTTATTTAAGGTTATGTATGAGTTGTAACTAAGTTTTAAAATTATTTTTCATGATTATAACATAGCGTTTTGGGTCATCTAGTTTATGTGTTTTAATTTTACCGATTTAGGACATGATATTTCACAATAAAAATATCTAAGCTTAGAAATCCAGACTTTATTTGCTCAAATCCCAATTTGACTATTAAATGGTGCAAGATCTAAGTTGACTTTTAGAGGGGAAACGCCTCTTTTCACCATATCATTAGAATTTAATCTATTGAATGGTGTCAAACATCAATCATCACATTCTTTTATTATCGAGTTATTTAAATACGAATATCTCACATATAGTTCTAACAGGACCTCCTCATATTATTTAACTATCGCTTTTTGATTTTAGGGTGTGCACATCTCTTCATCGAAGAAGAGACCACGGTGAAAACCGTATATTATTCATACGAAGTACGAGAAAAATAACAATAATTAAAAAAATAAATAATATTAAAATAAGAACAACCTATAGGATTCAAACACCCAATGTACTTTATGTGAGTTTAATAATTTTGATCCGTAGGATCTTTTGAGCTTATTTATTATAATATAATTTCGTGTTATCTTATTCTCAAAACAAATACTATACTTCCTCTTTTGAGCACTATATTTTGTTTCACATGTATATAATTATAAAAAGGAAAACATATATTAAATAAGGTAATAAAGAATGTTGAGGGGTGCCATGTGGCATTATTTTCTCCACATTGAGTGTCGGTGATTGGTGGGCTCATATTCATTATACTCATTCCTACCCAAGTGCACCGCACCCACAATCATATTATTTATCATACCAACACATTTTCTTTTCTTTTCTTTTCGTGATCTCCTAAATAAATGCTATTATAAATCAACAGCCTAAAATAATATACCACCGCCTATCACTCTTTTCATTCCTCCACATGCTTCGATTATAAAACTTTCTTCAAAAATGTATAATAACATATCGTGTAATTTACGTGACATATATATTATAAGATAATTGGTGAGAAAACGGTAACTTTAAACATGAGTTGTGAGATAAACATGCCATATTTTGATTTGTTTCGATCTCTATGTTGACAAAACAGAATAAGGCTGAAAAATTATGGGTTGGATCGGATATAACGTTTTAAAGTCAGAAGAATTGTGATCAAAATGGATTAAGGTTAAAAATGGGTTGTTTAAAAATTCCATTATTTGGGTCCATTCGCAATGAAGTTTGTGTCGTAGGGGGTGGGGTCAGTTGTGACGATGGGAATTGTGTCATCGATGGTCTGTTTGAAGGTGGCGGCGGTAGAAATTCCGATGAAGGTGGGATGCAAGCGGTAACAGTGGAGTGTTGATGTCATGGAGACGACATTGGTAGAAGTAGTGACAACTGTTAGGTGGTGATAGTCTCGAGTATGGTGATGGTGGTGGGGAAGATTGAGGTGGTGGGAACAACATAGGTGGGTGGACAACAATTAGAATGGGGAGCGGTGGTGTTGATGTGGTAGCGACGGTGGCAGTGATAACGGTGGTTGCGACACATCATGTGACGGGCGACGCTCGCCCATGTAAGCATGTATTAAGTTACCAAATTTTATAAGCTTCTATTTTGACCCCTTGTACAATTTGAATCAACATAAATTTATATAATTTATTATTTTAGTAACCTAAATTGACTCGTATAATTTAAATAAATATATATTATATGATTTTAATATTCTCAATTTGACTAATGAATCAATTTTTTTAACATAAATCAACTACTTTCTTAATAAATTGGTCAAAACCAATACCCGAAAAAGCAGTATTTCCCATCTCTGTATTGATATTCCAAAGAACAAATCGCGTAATCACTTAACGTTTGTTTATTTAATAAGACTTTATTTAATTCTAAATATCACACCATCTAGTATATGTATATTTTATTGTAACCGTTATTAAGAAGACATCATTTTAAATTCAATATTAAAGTTATATAACATCTATATATAATTTTATAAAGATAAAGATTTTACACATTAAAGAAATATAAAAATTGTATATACAAATATATAATATTTAATCATAGACTATGAGGCTCAAGTAAATGGTCTATTGTGCTAAGATTCACAAGCGCAACTCGGTTAGTAGGTTAGACAATGTCCAAAAAAAATGTAGGAAATATTTATTGTGTAGGAACGAACTCACAACTTTTTGATAACTTGCGTAAATGACTAACTAGCAAACTAAATATATTGATTTGTCCTAAAATATGATAACCAACTTTTCTATAGTGTTGCCAGGAAATATACAATGTCAATCCAATATTTAGTTACAGGTATAAGTTATAACATATAGATTGTATTTATCAACATCACATAACATCGATAAGTGTAACTCAATATCTCAAGTATAAAAAATATGAACATTATATATCATGCAACTAAAAACAAGCAAATTATAAACATTTTATTATTTCAATATCTACATGGGTACTATATGATTGCTATTGCCATATAAAAATCATACTTGCATGCAACTCGTTAAGAATACATTAGTTTTGCTAATATTCACCCTTAGCTCATTTCCAATCAAATGGGCTCACGGACGAAACCATGTCGTTCGCTGCCTATTCATCTCCCCGTCTCCCTCCTCCCTCTCATAAACACTCAGTTTTAGACGGTAAATAACATTCACTTCACTTTCATATTTCAAATTTAATTTACTCTCGTCATATTTGTAATTGTTTTATGTTATTAGGTGAATATAGGATTGTCAAACACTCACACATATAAATTAACATGTAAAACTCTTTAAAACTACATAGTTTTATTTAAATTTACATCAAAGCCACATGGTATTAGTTAATACGCTTCACACTATCTCCCCCAAGTTTACCCTAACTCTCCTAAATACTTCATCAAATTTAAACAAATAGAAAGATTTATTCTACAGAAAGTTACTGAAGTGATAAATTCTTATGTGTATATTACGATATCTATATAATATATAATAAAAAATGATTGGAGAGGAACGTGACGCCTTTTAGTTAACTTTAAGGACTCTCTCTCTCTCTCTCTCTCTCTCTTTCCTATTGAATTATTTTAAATAAGTAAACCAAAGTTTTTAAACAATGAGATTTTTATAAAAAACGAATCTTTTTTAAATGAAATATTTTAAAAATATTTTTTAAAAGGAAATTTTAATTTGATAATATTATTATCGTATACTTATTTATATGTATTTCAGTTATATCTTATCTTAATATATAGTTTTATAATTTATAAATCTTCATTACTAACTATTTAATATTTTTATTATTTAACACATGTAATATAAGAGTTATTAAGCTAGTAGTATTAATATGTTATATTGAATATTTATTAAATTTCATTATATGGAATATGTAGTTGTTATTGGTAACATCTTATGATTGTTCTAGGTTTAAACTCACTAAGTGTATAGGTTAAACGCCAACAAACTAAGATGCATAGACATATGCGGTCAAGCAGAAGAAACTTATAACATTGTAGTCACTTGTTATTTGGCTGATTAATAGTTTATAAAGGGACAAACTTTTATTTAAATTGCTTTTAATTAGATGCTTCAAAATGCTTTTTTGGGTAAAGAAAGTTTTGTGGACTTAAAAATAAGATATCGGTTATCATTTTGCTATAACGGCTTAAGATGCTAATGTGACGGCATACATGACATGAAAGAGTGGACTTAATGCATAGGCATTCGAATCAAGTAATTTTGTAGCTTTTTAATATATTATATGATACTAAAAGTTAAATAATCTAGACGCTTTCGAACATATACCCTTATAAATAATTCACGTAATATAAGATATATGGTTGGATTTGTAATCATGCTGCTCTTTCATTGAAATCTCCTAAAAAAAATTTATTTCTCTTTACAGCTTGACTAGGCTATCATGTGTCGTAAGAAAGACGGTTTAACAAAGAGCCCAACAAAAACAAAAGATAATTAAAATATTCCTAACGCATATGACCTCTAGTATAAGAACATATGATGCCAATAGTTGGGCTAACAACTAGATGTGTTTAAGCTAGTAGTCAATGTTTGGTTAAGCATGTACGTACAATAATTCATTCCAAACTAACCTTTATGATTGTTGACTCAAACACGACACTCAAGTTGAAATTGAAATCGTCTTCAAAAAGTCATACAACATTATGAACCAACTTAAATAATACTAGATCTAACACTCGGAAACCCAAATTATATCGGTGAGTCGACTCAATTCGGCAGGAAAGTTTTTAGTGATCCCACTTAGTAAACCAATCTCTTGCAAGACCTGAAAAATATGATCATGATGGAAAAGTTGATGGGTCTGACTTTGGACACGACACTTTATATTAGTAACCAATATGACAACACACATGACATACCATATCACTAAGAGTCTACATGTAACAGTACAAATTTGCTAGTAAAAATGGTATGCACATGCATATCATCTACTACTCAAAATTGTTATTACATTATAATTTTCTAAACGTTGTATCTAATTAAAACTTATTTATATTAAAAACTTAGTTACATAAATTGTCTCTTTGGTTTGTCAAAAGTAACATATTTGTAGTCTAACCTTAAAAGTTGCATTTTTAAGATACGTAGTTGTTATTATATAACATATTTATGGTCTAATACTAATGTTTGTTAAAAATTTTATATGTTTCTAAATTATAGTTTTATGGTTTGAACAAACTACACAAACTATTTATGTATTCACTTAAAACAATAAATAAAAAAACTCCCCTCTATCTCCACCATGTTGAATGCCGACAACCATCCTTCTTTTCTCAAGTTATCCTTGAGAAACCATAGAGAAAACATGATTGATGGCCGAATTAAGGCCTCCAGTTACCTTCTTGACACTTTTCTCTTGATAACACCTCGTAAAAGGGGTGTGAAATGAACAACAAAACATCAAATTAAACGTACCGTCATGTTTCTCGACCTTAGGCGAACTAACGATCAAAGTACAAATCCTCGAATGTTCCTAGGTAGCAACATTCAAAGTTACCAAAGAATCACAGCTGCTAGAAAGTGATCGGGGAAACGAAATATGGCCGCTTACGTTCAAGGGGGCAGGGTGGTTGAAAGAGGTGTATTTCTTTTTCTTATTATTCTAGATAAATTACATAAATAATCTTTGAGTTTTGTCATAAGAGTAAGAGGCTGTTTGGCAATATCTGAATGATTAAGTGCTGAACCAATAAGAGGTCTGAACTATTAAGTGCTGAACCAATAAGAGGTCTGAACTATTAAGTGCTGAACCATTAAGAAGTCTGAACCATTAAGAGCTAGTATATCGCTTAACTATTCAATGACAAATGTTTGACCAATTCAGATAAGAGTTCTTAACCATTCAGCATTAGATCTCTTAACCATTCAGCATTAGTATAATGTTTAACCATTCAGAGGCAAATGTTTGAACCATTCAGACATTTGCTCGCGAAACAAACAGTCTGAACCATTAAGTGCTGAATTATTCAGACATCTGAACCATTAAGTGTTGAATTATTCAGACATCTGAACTATTAATAGGTTGATTAAGAGACTGCCAAACAGCCCCTAATACTATTAAAAGAAAAAAAAAACTAACGCATCTCAATCATATAACTTTCTAAAGTTAAACCTTCAATACTAACAAATTAGCATAAACTATTATATACTTGCTCAATTACCAATGTCGGTTTGTAGTGGCATATTAAAACCCCAAATTTACAAACTAAGCCCCTCTACTACTTAAAGATTACAAATTAAAACTTTTAAGTTTCTAAAATTTCAGTATACGATTTTAACCCAATGATTTTTTTAGTAAATATTTGATTTGATTTTTCTTCAATAATATTCTTTTGTTAACTAAAAACTAAAGAATGGTTGTGTTTAATCTTTTTTATTGGCATCACTTTATAAGTTTTATTCAATGGAGTTGCATTAAAAAAACGGGTATCTAAGTTGTATCGACTGACGATAACATTTTGGTATTCTGAAGAATGAAATCACTACCGATCGAAGAACATTAGTGTTGTTATATAACTATCTTCTATTTATGTTTCAATTTTCAAAACCGAATCATCGTAAATTCATATGTTTCTTTTATGTACTTAAATTCATATATAAACATATTATATAAAACCATAACAGTTTATACAATTATAACCCATGATCAATATTCAAGACACCATCAATTACCACATACAAAAATATTACCGTTTGTGAAAAGACAAAAAGCAGCATATCCTTCGAACCACACTATGTCTTGTTTAATGACACGTAAGTTTTACTAAACGGTAACTTTCTCCACCTTCAATGCACATCACCCCAAGAAAGTGATGCAAACAAATTGATTGCTTGCAGCTGTTCTATAAATAATAAACCATCCATATTATTATTATTATTATTTTATATTTCACACCACTTATTATCATCATCAATATTATATTGTTTTGGAATGTACGACAAACAGAGGTGACCCCATGTGAGCTAGCTGCTTTTACTCATTGACCTCTCTGCCACTTTCCCCATTTCATCTACACCACCGCAACGCCACCGCTGGTTTGAGCTCTCTGTTGTCTGTTTTCCGGCGGAGATGAACCTCCACCGCCACCGCCACCACGGCGGTGGGTCTGTCTCATTTGCTGTGTTGCTCATCTTCTTGCCGCTTGTTGCTCCATCAAATCATGCATCTTCCCCAATTCTGTCGGTGGGTTTTCTTCTTCATCTTTTTTTGTAGATTGATTGAAAGTTTAAAACCAAATCTTTATTTTTTTCAGTTTGTGATGGGAATGTGTTTCTGTAGGTTATAAAGATTGGATTTTTTTTTATAAAAGATTTTAAATTTCTTTTATTTTTTTAGTTTTTTATGTTAATGTAAATCAAAATCTTTGATTTCCTTTTTCAGCTTTTGATTCTTTATGGGTATTTTTTAATTTATCAAACTAAATTCCCCTTTTGTTTTACTGTAATCTTGTTGCTGTAGATAGACACCATGAAATCAAAGATTATGAATCTTGATATTTTAGATGATTTCAACATCTTTCAATTGATTTAATCGAAATTGGTTGTAAATAATATTCAAGAAAGTTATTTAATTTATTATTTTTTACAAGTTTTCTTGGTGATTTCTGCAGGAATCTAATGCTTCTAAGCTTCGGCACTCACGTCTGTTCAAGAACGCATTGCAGCGTCAAACAGTGAGTTTGATTTGGTTGATAAAGTTTACATTTTTATTTGTTAAAATTGATTTGTGTTTAGATAATTTACTTGATTTACTCGATTTCGTGTTTAGTCGAATGAACAATTATCTGATCTTTGGACACCATTGTCAAACCAAGGATGGAAACCATTTGTTGAACCCACAACTGCCTCATGTAAGTTATATAAGTTTAAGTCGATTTCGCGTGTGTTTGGGATTGGGATTGCTTGTTAGAATTGATTGTTTGTGGTTGATATAAGATCAAACAAACGTATGCAGTATAATCCCGCTTATAGCAGGGCCATTTGTAAGTTTAGGATTAAAAAAAGATTGATTTTGAATATATTATTGGAGTGTGTTATTCTAAACCAGTTATTTCGCAAAATAATAAGCATATAAGCAGTTTTAATAAGCAATCCTAAGGCCTGAATGATATTTGTTGTTTATAGTTCTAATTGTCTTACGGGTTGATTTGTAATTTGAAGCATCGTTGCCCGAGTCCACGGGATACATCCAGGTGTTTCTTGATGGTGGATTAAATCAGCAGAGAATGGGGGTATGTTTTCTACATATTCACTAAAAAGGTTTCATAGTACATAACAATTAGAGGTTCCAAAATCGGTAGATTGTCGAATTGGGAACTAGGCAAAATGGGTTTGGATCAAAACAGATCAAGAGCGGTTGGTTGGCCCGCCAAACCTTTTCTTGTCCGATTTCCCTTGTAAATAGATTAATGTATTAAACATGATCATAGATGCTATATCAAGAAACAATTATCTAATTTGATTGAATCAAACGATGTAGGAGGTTGTAAGCAACTGAATACGCTTTGATGTGCTTCCTTTTAGATAGTTTTCTTATTCAGCCGTTTGATTTGTTTAGGGATAGGTTGGTTGTTATTAATCAGGTATTTGTGACCCATGTTACTTAATTTTGATTTTATTTCGTTTAGATATGTGACGCCGTGGCAGTCGCCAAAATCCTCAACGCGACACTTATGATACCATATCTTGAAGTGAATCCCGTTTGGCAAGACACAAGGTCCTTTCACCTTTAACCTTTTTGATGTTTATAGACTTTGGTCCAGTAGAGGAACGTTCAATACTGAACCAATTTTAAGCAGGAAACTATGAGAACCTTATAAAACATGTACTTGTATATTTAAATATGATATATTAGGTATTTAGGTAGTTACATAACCGCATAACCACCTATCTTTCTCTCTCCTAGTAGAGCTGATCAGTATTAAGTACAAGTGCGCATTGTGGTTATCACGGGGTTTTGCTTAAAATTGGTTCTGTATTGAATGCGTCCCGGATATCTACATATTTGTTAGCAATGGATATTTATGTATGTAGTGTTTCATGCTTTGCAGCTCGTTCACGGATATTTTTGATGTTGATCATTTTGTGAATATATTAAAGGATGATATATCGATAATCAGAGAGTTACCTGCAGAATATGCATGGAGTACACGCGAGTATTATGCTTCAGCCATTAGATCCACCCGAATTAAAAACGCGCCTCTGCATGCTTCAGCAAATTGGTATCTCGAAAACGTCGCTCCCGTTCTAGAGAGGTTGGTATACGCGATCTACCTTGTTACAATAAGTAATACTCGATTTTGAGTCAAACATGTCACTTTTCAATTCGTTTTACAACGAGAAAATAAATCTAACTGTTACTATGCGTAGATATATCTTTTATATATACCTGAGCAAAAAGCTTTATCAATCATATGTTTGAACAATGAGATTTGAGCCTCTGACTTGTGTTTTTCAGCTATGGAATAGCTGCGATTTCACCGTTTTCACATCGACTAGCTTTCG
Source organism: Flaveria robusta (assembly GCA_025506415.1). Lineage (NCBI taxonomy): Eukaryota > Viridiplantae > Streptophyta > Magnoliopsida > Asterales > Asteraceae > Flaveria > Flaveria robusta. The sequence continues at coordinate 14,452,919 of CM046469.1, read as the reverse complement.
ACAACATGCCTATTGAAATCCAACGTTTACGGTGCAAAGTCAACTTTGAAGCACTGGTGTTTGTTCCTCATGTTAGAAGTCTCGGGGAAGCACTCGTTAGCCGTCTCCGGTACCCAATTGTTGAAAGTATCGATGCGGTCGGGACCAAATACATTCGACAAGTTATTGATACCAAAGACGGCCATGGGGCAGGCAAATTTGTTTCCCTACACCTGCGCTTTGACAAGGTATGCACAAACAACTTCTCGCGCTCATAATCGCGCTCCCATTTATTAAGAAAAATTGGTCAATTTCTAACTTTAGAAACCTAACATTTTGACATAATGGTTTATTATAACTGAATATTAAGGATATGGCTGCTCATTCGGCGTGCGATTTTGGCGGAGGAAAAGCCGAAAAATTAGCTTTGGCTAAATACCGGCAGGCGATCTGGCAAGGAAGAGTTATGAACTCACGGTTCACGGATGAGGAGCTAAGGAACCAGGGCCGTTGCCCGTTGACACCTGAAGAAATTGGATTATTGCTGGCTGCTTTGGGTTTCGACAACAGTACCCGTTTATACCTTGCTTCACATAAGGTTACAATTTATACCCATTTGCTTGTGAAAGGAGAAATTCGGGTTAGGCGGATAAAAGGAAAAAAAAAAAAAAAAAAAGGACTTAAAATGACCAATAGAAGTAGTCGAACGTGGGGTCATAAGTTTCCTAAGGGGGCGTTTGGTTGGAAGGAATGGAATGGAATGGAATTGAGAAACTAGTATAATTTTCAAGTAAAATTGTGTTTGAGTGAGCAATTAAAAGTAAACCCAAGGGAATGTTTCACCTCAAATTCCCTTGGTTGTGTGATTTCAAAATCCTTTCACCTAGAGAGGGAATTTAAAATCCCACAACCAAGGGAATTTGAGGTAAAACATTCCCTTGGGTTTTACATTTCATTACCCACTTAAACATAATTTTACTTGAAAATTATACTAGTTTCTCAATTCCATTCCATTCCTTCCAACCAAACGCCCCCTAAGTGTATTTTCAATGCTTAAAACCTCTTAAATCATTTATATAAAGAAAAAGCTTAGTACTGAAATAGTATAATTTTTGTAATCACATTTAAGTTCTAAAGTTCTGGTAAAAATGTGTTTCAAGTCAACCCGACCCGAACTCATTGTGTCGCCTTTAATATTATTGAAGGGTGTTTTAGACATTTAACTGGTACCGTACAGGTATACGGTGGAGAAGCTAGGATCTTGGCGTTACGCCAACTCTTTCCATACATGGAAGACAAAAAGAGCCTCGCATCCTCAGCCGAACGAGCCCAAATAAAAGGAAAAGCTTCTTTATCGGCTGCGGTTGATTATTATGTTAGCATGCACAGTGATATCTTCATTTCCGCTTCACCAGGAAATATGCACAATGCCATGGTAAGCATCTTAGCGGGTGTCTGGGTTCGTATTTTAAAACCGATTATTTTGATCTTCAGTTGCAATAATCTAGATCCAATGTCGTTTAGGGGGTCGCAAACGCCTCTTTTGTTCATAGACATGTCGTTATTGGTCATTTTATGTGTCGGTTTCTCTAAATATTGTTGAACGCTCGACACATCTAACAGGTGGGACACAGAACGTACCTCAATCTGAAGACGATAAGACCAAACATGGTGTTATTGGGTCAGCTTTTCATGAACAAAAGCATAAGTTGGTCGGATTTTCAAGAAGCTGTTCTCGAAGGGCAACGGAACAGGCTCGGGGAAGTCCATGAACGGAGACCAAAACAGTCAATATACACGTACCCCGTCCCAGATTGTGTGTGTCAACAGCGCTAAGGTAACAACAATATTGTTGCGTGTAATTTTGCAGTCGCACATATTGTTTGTGGTTTGTCATCACATATAATAATTAAGGCGTGTGTAGCTCGAGCTTTGCTTCTACTGTATTTTTCCCACATGGGTGTCGTGTCGATAGAGGGTTAGTGTGCTATGTAGTGTATGTGTTACGCTGGCACAAATACGTAAAAGGTATACGGTAACATACCCACCATTGGGGTTTTATTCTCACGTTATATATGTATAATATATATTTATTTCGTTCAGTATTATAATCTATACAAATGAAGGTTTTTGATCGTGTTATGTATCTACCATGTTGGCACACAATGGATAAAACCATGACGGACTCTTAAAAGGTTGAATTATGACAACCACGACGCCCAAATACGAGAGACGGGTTTTGTTAAAATACGCGTGTGGGTTTCGGGGAGACATGGTTTAAAGATGGAGGTGGCACTAACTTAATTGTGTTGAAAGGTAGGTTAATTATTTTTTATAGAATTACTAAACATCTAGAGACCAAGTATAAAATGTTGAACGGATAAGTTTAATTCCCGACTTTCACGAGTTATGTGATAAGGGATAAGGCTTAGAAATTTAAACTAAATAGAGATAATTATTGGGTTGTGATAAGTTAGAGTTTAATCTTTATCTTTAGGAATCATTGTTAGTCTCAAATTTGTTTCCTATAAATACCGAGGTCGAGTTCATGATCTTGCATGAGTTAAGTTGAGTTTTGAGTTATTTTCTCAAGTTAATAAAGTTTGGAGAGTTATTCCATTGAAGTTATTATTGTTTTGATTGTGTTAATTGGTTATTAAGACTTTGAATTGGTATCAGAGCCGGTTCAAACCTTGTAACCAAAACTACTCAAAACAAGTATACGTTCGATTGGATCTGAGAGATATTCAGATTTAGTCGACTAATAGGCTGGTCCGAAGGACTGGATCAGAGTATCAAACCTACGCTCACGTACAGTCGAAGAAAGAAGATGGCAGAAGGTGATCGCCCAATTAACAGCAACAACAAGGATAACAACACCCCTCATCTCACATGTCCCATGTTAAGCCAAACCAATTATACAATATGGGCCATGCGAATGAGAGTTATTCTTAACGTGCATGGAATCTGGGATCAAATCGATCCGAGACTTGATAAAAGCTTCAAATATGATTATTGGTTTCATTACTAAACATCTAGAGTAGCTATTTTCAGCGAGATCACATGTTAAAAAACATATTAATATTTTTAAGTAGAACTAAATATTTAATTTTTAAGGCTCACCCCCATACCTAACTAACTATACTTAAAAGATACGACGAGATCGGTTTGGTTGATAGGATATGTCGGTTATTGTCTTGCCATATTATCATTTCTCATTTCAAAGTTAGATATTTTTATTAAGCTTTATCTCTAAGGAAAAAGGAAAATAAAGATTTTGACTTCAACTCTCCTTGGTCGTACTAGGAGAATCAAATAATTATAGTATGTTTCAAACATATTAATGAGATAGGCTATTGGATAAAATAAACAAGGAGCGATTGATAAATAAACTAGTAGATATAATATATAAATGTATATCGATTGTGTGTATAATAAGGTTGTATAGGATTTTATGTAGCTCTAGTAATATTATATTTTGATACCATCTATACTCGATAGTTACAATATAATATTACACTTGGATACCATTCATACTCGATGGTTACAATATAATATTACACTTGGATACAATTCATACTCAATAGGAATGTTTACTTTCGAATTGTTATACAAAACTCTAGTGGTTTGTCTAACTATCAAACCATTTGCAAACCTTTGTGGTAGTACTGTCAATTTTCTTAACATATATATAAAGGTGATCTTTGGTCAACTTAGAGGACGTTTGATTCATAGAATTCTTAGGGGCGTTTGGTATGCAGGAATTCGATGGAATTTAATGGAATTGGAATTTGAATTCCATTGGTCATTGTGTTTGGTTGGTAAAATTTGTTGGAATTCGAATTCGAATTCCATTCTTAACGTGTTTGGTTACGAAAGGAATTGGAATTGAAATTGATTCCCTCAAATTCCTTCAAATGAAGGATTTCAAAATCCTTCCAAATTTTGAAGGATTTCAAATTCCACTGACCCTCGCCTCCGCCACCGACCGCCATCTACCACCCCCACCCACCACCAACCAATGCTACCAACCACCCGCCCCCCGCCGCCCGCTTGACCGATTGGTGGCGACGGTTGGGTATGATCGATTTTTAGCAACGGGCGTAATCTTTGGGCACGGTTGGTGGTCGCTGTCAATTGTTGGTGGTGATGACGGTGGCGGCCGATGGTATGTAGCGGCGGAGATCGGTAATCATGGAGGTGGTGGTGGTTTTCAATTAGTGATAAATTCCAATTTCTTTATAAGTGTTTTGTCACTAATAATGCATTTGGAATTTGAATTTCATATATAAATTCCAATTCCCTTGAATTCTAATTCCTTTGGAAAATATTGAATTCCAATTGCAATTCCTTGTAATTCCAATTTCAATTCCAATTCCAATTTCAACAAATTTCACAAACCAAACGCACCCTTAGAAATTGTAATTGGAATTGGAAAATTTTCCATCCAGAATCATGTTTGGTTGGTCAACGAATGAAATTGGAATTGGGAAATTTTTCCTCATTCATTGGAATTTACATTGCTTTCACTTACCTATGGAATGTTTAACAATCCAATGAAATGTTCAAAATTAAAATTCCATTTTCACTCAAAATTGACCAACCAAACACGTTGTCAACTTTAACAGCATTCCAATTCCAATTCCATTTCCAATTCCTTTGCAAAACATTATACGAAGCAAACGACCCCGGCCTTAGATACGTTTTCTTACAAATGCGTTTTCATACTTGAACCTTTTATTCTTATCGGATTGAAAATTGAGTGCTCACGAAATAAAACAATTTGAAATCAAATTCATGCTGTTATTAGAGAATTCAATAAATCATCAAAAAAAAATCTCAAAACTTACATATTTGCTAGTCAGTGAATGTTAATATGTATACGTAGTAAGGAAAAAAAAAACTAATTTAATCTTATACGGAAAAAATATTGTGATACCTTCACCAAATTAACCCAACTTATAATAAAAATATCAAAGATGATATGTATATAGAGGAGCATTCAATTATTGTATTGAACACGTTTATATACGTGGGTGTGTTGGGGTAAATGATAAATCAAGATATAAAATCTCAATTGCAAAATAAACCATATCCATAAGCATCATTAGCTAGCATCATCTTAATTTTCATTTACATTCTTCATAATACATAAATATATCTTACTAGCTCTTCCAATCAGCCAGTGTATGGTAGCCTGCACAATAAACAATTAAACAGTTAGTCATATAATTTGATTCCTCATTTGTGTCATGGCCTGGTCCCACTTTTCACATAAAACCAAGATATATAAAGCAAAACCGTAGTTTATTTCCTAGTATTGATCATAGAAGAAGACATTTCAACTTCACTTTGATTGGAAATGAAAACCTATAATTATTGTCATTTCATATATTGAAAATTTTGATACAGTGATTACTTTACTGTCATATGTCTTCATCATTAAATGAAAATCCAATAATTGATTGCTTAAAGCCAGGAATATGTACCTAATTTCATATTAATCTCAATAATTCAATTTTCTTACAACAGTTGTTATCATGCATGCATCTTCGAATATGATTATCAACTCTAAATCATTAGAAAAATAAAAAGACATCAAAGCTGATTATTGTGACTTCAAACACACATCCAATTCAGCACTCTATGTATGTAACTAATATGATGAAAGAACTAAGAAAATAGTTAACATTATGATAATTCACACATCCAATTTGTGCATCGGGTTTGCCGATTTTTAAATCTGATTATCTATTGAACTCAAATTCTTAAGGTAGGAGATGTACTAACCCCAACTTGAGGGATGTATAGGAGCTCTGATAGTCTTGAGAAGGACCTGCAGAGTTGGAATTGTCGGTGATAGATTCTGATGAATGACCTTCATCGCCAGTTACATTTGCCGGTTCAGTATGAAGTTGTTTTCGAGCGTTAGATACCCTTAACATCTTCATTCCATATTACAAATAAAAGGTTATCCAAAAAAAAGATTAACACAAAGAAAGATGATAAGAAAACAATTAAAATCTTAAAGGAAACTCGTACTTCTTGTCGAAGGCGGTCATTCTCTGCCATGAGTTGCATTCCCTGCATTGGTGAACCATTATGCAGAGTGTTTCAAGATTTGATCTTTTGGGGCTAACAAAATCAGTTGTATAATTAGATTGCAGTTAGTTCTCACCTTTTCTTGAAGATGGTTAATCTCATTCATGATTACTTCACTCTGGAATAAATAAACATCCAATTAAAAGAATGATAATTTGACAAAAATACAAAGAAATAAACAATTTACAAGCAAATTCAGACTAGATTGTATGATAAAAAAAGTCCCATGAGAAGTGTTCGCGAGAATAGCCACACATGACAGAATGTACAGGTGTCACTCTATACGTGGCGTTTCGTAGTTATATCTAATTACAAAAACAACATTATGAGTCAAAGAAGTATTACAAAAGCCACTTGACATGACACTTGTGTCCTGTCATGCCATGTAGGAGTTTCAGAAGTCTACTTAAACATTCGGTCACTGCGGTTTTATCCCACTACTAATTCAGTCAAAGAATTTGAGCAAGGGTTGCGCTTATCGAATTGACATATGACTTTGTCAAATAATTCCCATTTTGGGGCATCAAATGAAAACGAATTCAAGCTAAAATGACCACTTTGTGGTCAAAACAACAAATTACAATGGTCATAATGGAGAAGTATGAGATGTAGACCTTTTTTGCAACAATCCGCCCCAATCCAGCTTCAAGGGACTTCTCGAGCTGGTGCAGTTCTTCGATACTTAAAGAACGGAGCTCCTCCCCCCTCAATCGCCTGTATTTATGAAACAATCACATGTTATAATCCAAATAAACACAAAAACTTAATCAAGATAATGCAATGTACCTTAATTGAAGAGTTCTTTCAGCAACTTCTTTGCTTAGTTTGGCATAGTTGACGTCTTCAACGAGCTGCATAACAAGATTTTCATTACTTTAACCAGAAAAATGTTCACTGAAATCTGTCTGCAGTTGCTAAATTGACTCCATCATTTTGAACATTCATAATATTCATTTTGGGGATGCCACAGGGTAATCTTACTCGTTACAAGCTAGCCAGCCCGGCCCACTTACAATCATATCATACTATATATAATTTGTTAAGAAAAAACTTGATATAGAAATAATAACAATTTGAATTAGAATGATATATGACAAGTAAGCACACCTGCAATTCAAGTGATGGTTGGTCAAGCTTCTCGATGTTTTTCGAATGTAGGCTATGTCGTTCAAGTATTTCTTTCATGCTGAAAAAACATCCATGACAGATTAAATGAATTGAAAGACAAATTAAGTTACAAAGGACTAGGTTATAGGTGCATATCCTAGTATATATATATGTATATGCAATACAATAACAGCTTGCTTTAACTTTTATAACCATATCATTTCGAGTACGCTACATGTACTGTACCTAATACTTATGGTATCCCAAAACTACACTCTTCTTTTCATTTTAAATATTCAAGCCTGCTACTTCCCAAAGCACTATCTCCAAATGTACCAACATAAAGCAATTAACTATCTGTCAACTTTCAGGGTACATTACAACTCAATTGACTTCCAAAAGTCAAAAGCTGCAAGAACAAGAGGTGGGACTAAGTAAGATTGATTATTGTGTGTTAAGTTTAGTTTGTGGAATTAGAACCAGTTGATTGATCTAAATCTCTCTGTGATTACAAGTGTGTTAATATTAGCATACAAGAGGTGTGCTTGTGATGTGGTTAAAGGTGTGAATTTCGACGATTTAGTCCTGCTGGCATAAAGTACACACAAAATGCCCAATACCAAGATTTTGATTGATATAAACACAACACTATTCTGCAATCGAAACAACTTATTAGACACGATAACCAACTTATGACGTTACAGTTATGAACAATGTATGCAGACACAATTCAAATTAAATTAATTCCAACACAGACCGAGTACCACCCACAGATTGGTTTTTAAAAAGTTATACAAACCTAGTATTTATGTTATAAAAACCAAGATTATATAAACCATACGTATCGAATGAGTTGCACAGTACCGATTCCCTTTCTCTGGGAGCCAAATGAGTTGCAGTTTAACAACATTGATTAAATATCTTTGTAGTTTGCAGTTCAAGTAAATATAACACAATTACAAAACATATATTATCTGCTTTTAAGGTTCCAAATTAAAAGTGACTTTGTACATTCTTGAAAAATTAAATAGCATAGAGCTACAGTAGGTAAGTAGGTAACATATAAGATCAACTTTCAATGTTTGGGCATAGTACAAACCAAACAAGCATGGAGTACAAACCAAAATTATAAGAACTAAAAAGAACACTACACCTACAGAATGAAAAGTGATTAATTTCTTTCTTTGTTTATTTTTATACTTGAGATTTGAACACTTGTTCCTAATCTCTGATCCCTCCATAGTTTACTGTTCTTTTGACCATCTTTAAAAACCAATTTCAATGGCGTCAAATTGTCAAATGATAAACCCTAATTTCATAATCCCATCATAAGCTTTTTACCCAAAAAGGAAACAAATCTAGAAACACAAAGATTCATACACACATCTAAAAGAAGATAACCTTGAGCTAGAGTAGTGAAAAAGCTTGCCAGTAGAAGAGAAGATGATAACAGCAACATCAGCATCACAAAGTATAGAAAGCTCTTCAGCTTTCTTGAACAACCCTCTTCTCCTCTTTGAGAAGGTCACCTGCCTTGCAGTAGCATTATCAATCTTTTTAATCTTTATTTTCTCCCTAGCCATCATCAGCCCACTGTAACACACACAAATACACACTGTGTGTGAAAAAAGATTAAAAAAATTAGTAAATTACACACACAAAAGCAGTGATTAACTTCAAGAGAGCAAGGAATAAACCAGCATACAAATTGAGGGTCTTCTTATAAATAGAAATGTTTATCTCTGCTAGTAGCGAACAAAAAGGATTGCATTATTGTTTTTTGCCAAATTTGGTGGCAGAAGTAATGCTTAAATTAGTAACCCTAAACAGAAACAAAAGGAGACAAGAACATCAATTTACCCAATTCACTCTTTTAACCAGAACAAGAACAATGAAGATGGTGATGATGATGTGATTATGTGATGATGATGATGTTGATGATGAATTGATGAAGATGATGAATCTTTTTCAATAAAAAACTCAACTTTCAAGAGAGAAACAGAAAACCCATGAAGATTACAATTTAGATTTCACAGATTGGAATAGATTCTAAAGAAAATTTATGGTTTTGAGTTGATGTCAGTGGTTGATTGGTGAATTGGGTTGCGAGATATGATATGCATTTTGGGTAAAAACTTCTGTGTAATAACTAATAAGTTCTGACTTCTGATCGAGAGGGAAGAGTAACTTTTGTATATTTAATTCAATTTTATTAACTTTTTATTTTATTCTTTCATAATAAAGATTCTTTTTATGGTGAAACAAAATGCTTGGTGCATTGGTATGATCCAGTGATCCGCTTAGCTTTTAGTAACGTCTCAAGTAGTTAAAGTGTTGATGCAAATTGCTCGACTGGCTGGGGAGACCCACGAGCAATGTCGGCAGAAATATTTCTTTTTCTTTTTTTCTATTTATCTGCTTTTATTTAAATAAATGTTGTATTTTTTCTAGATTAACAAATTAACAGAGATGAAAATTTGTTGTAACTTAACGGTATATGATGTTTTAGTAAGGTTGTTTAGCCTAAAGCCTTGCTTCTTCTGGAAGCAAGGCTATCCTTCGTTTGCGGTCGACGTCATCTTTTTGAAAAAAGCCGGCTTGGTAGCGAGGGTGTCACTTGTATATTCTCTCCGAAAGGAGTGAAGCTTTCCGCAGCTGGAAAGCGGAGGCCGAGCTCTCGTCCCACTCCCGCTTCATGCTGAAACTATCTTCCTTCTTTGTCTTCCCAGTCTCGATAGAATGAGCACTGTGAGCTGAGTCAGAACTACTCCTATGCAAGGCTGTCGTCTCATATGGTTGCCCACTGATCTGATCATAGGAACCTGGGGGGTTGCTCCGAGAAATCCTTTCTTTCTCGTCCACTCAGGGGGGTGCGGCTTGAAGACATTTCCCGTTCAAGCGGTAGTTACGACTAGGAGTGTGCCCTCCATCAGTCTTTCAAATTCAAGAGTAAACGTATGCGGTGGCTCCTAAACGAACTTCTCTCCTACATCTAATCGCAACGTCTGGTCATTATCGATCTTTCGGCATAGGAAATCGGACTGTGCACGTGTCACTGTTCCGGTCGTTGGGACTCAAGCCACCAACCATCGAACCGATATTGATTGACCTACTAATCGGAGAGTCGAAGTCGATTTTTTGGTGCGATTGCCGGGGAATTGAGACAGTTTGATCATTCACATCCCTTTCAGTAGGCAGGAAGGGCGCGGAAGCTACCGTTTCTAGAATGCCCTCTTTAAACCAAAGAAATAGTAGTAAGTGTCATTATGTTTAAAAAACTTTGCAAGCATCCTAGTCTTTTTATATTAATAAGAATTAATCTTGTAATTTAATTAAACAATAATAAATATTAAAAAATTATGAAATTTTTTAAATCCCTCTCTTTTTCTCTTCTCTCTCTCTCTCTCTTTTTATGGTGGTGCGCGATCGAAGCGACCGATCTCACGAGTCACTTCATGTGTTTTTTAGTTTTAATTGAATATTAATTGATTAATTTGTTTTAATTGGATAATTGGGGTGTTGAAAAAACTAAAATGCCCTCATATTTAACGGAGTTTTAACCGAGTTTTAACGGTGTTAGTGGAGTGGGTGAAAATGACAACATTTAGTAAACTACAGTGACTGAAATGACAAAAAAAAAGTTTTGAATTGAAATGACAAATTTAACAAAACGTAAGGTACGAAAATGACATTTTACTCTAAAACATACCTTAGAAATGCTATGGTGTCTCTCTCAAGTTTAAAAATATCATTGTAGATAAATAATGTAGATTTATTAGTATATTATCAGGTGTGTTATCTTGCAATTTAAAATTCTAAATGAATTATCTCTTTAAAGATTCTACTTAATTAATCAAAACAAGTCCAATGGGTTGGTCTTCAACTAGTTAGGAATTAGGATTATCGGATCTGAACGGGCTGACGAATAAAGCCGGTCCTTGTGCATCTAGTCCAATGGGTTTTGTGACTTTTGTCACACTTTTGAAAACTCAAGTTGATTTCTCGTATTCCAACTAATTGAAACCCTTTTGATATTAAATCTCTTTCAATAAAAATATATAATAATTAATTGTTGATTGATAAAATCTCCATTATGGCTTTCGGAGTGTAACATTTGCTATAACTATAATTAGAACTATAAAACCCACTTTTAAGAACGGTTCACGTAATATAAATGTTTAAAATATAATCACTTGACAAATACTTGATACAAACCGAGTTATTAAAATACCCGAACGCCCCTTTCATATTAGAGCACAGGGTAAACGATCTGCTTAAGTTCAACACCAAAAAAGCATGGGTTTTTATAACTGGCTAGAGTAATCGTGACATATCTTGATCAATGAAAGTTATATAGAATGCTAACACAATTTTCAAGATACTTCCTTAGAAACATCTTATCATTAGTGTGGATTAGTTTAGAGTTTTCTTCTACATATTATGAATTGTTTTATGGTTAAAATGATCTAGATTAGAGGCCGAGTAGTATAAACAAGAGGTGGTGTCATTTGGTCAAATCACTTCAAACACCTTGTAATATTTATTGTACAAGTTCTCACGCAATACAAACACATTCTTGTGTACTAGCAATATTGTATTCTCTTCAATAGTCGTTTGAATAGCTTCTACTAATCGATGAAATGCTAGTCTTTTAATAAAAAACTAAGAGTCACACACATGTTTGGGAATCACTTCATGACATTGGGACTACACTGATACGACCCTAAAACTTGCAGGCCCTTCGAATCCATAAGAGTTCATTTCGAAAGACAGGACCCAGCCTAGACACATGATAAGGAAACCTATTAGATTCAGAGATTAGTCAATCATTTACCCCCAAATTCATGCAGTCACGACCTACCATCACCTCCTTAATTAGTTGACAAAAATTGTTGCAATGAACTTAAATTCTGCTCCTTTTCTATGTATACAAATCATGCTTTTGAACAAAAATTGTTCTAAGTAATTTATTTTCTTCCTTATTATTCTTATAGTTTGACCCGCTATAAGGGTTCTTATCATTTGATGCTTTCATTCTACTTATTCAATCTACACATAACTAGTGCTACCACAAATAAACTAATGTACCAATCTTTGTTGTGGCTCATGTTGTGTCAGAAGCCATGAAGAATCAAATGTCAAATTTAAACCTCCTATTCTCGTCTGTAAACAACCAAATCTTAAAAACCGATACCAAGGTTGATAGCCTCATCTCTTCAATGAACAACTAATTATCCAAGCTTGATAACCTCCCATTATCAGGGTTTATGGTTGAAAGCATGTGAGCCCGCATCCCTTAGACGATGCGGAGCTCATTGACTTAGGGCGGTGTAATCATTCAGTTATCGTCTTGTGTTTTGTTCTTCGTTATTTTAAGAACTTGTTGCCATGATGTTTACCTTTCTTTTTGGATTTGATATCTTTTTCATGTTCATGAGTAGTTAAGCCATTAAACCATATAGACTTGCAATGATTAATGGATGATTCTATATGTTTTCGGGTATTGATTGGTTAATGTTTTTGATAAAGACTTATTGCTACTTATTGTTATATTGGTTAGTTTCTGCATTGTAGGATGATTATATTTATCATGTTCCCTCGTATGATTTGGGTGATTAGTTTTGTGTTATTTGGTTAAAGTATACGTTTTAGTTATTACTTTGTGTTTTGATTAAGTTTGGTTGATTCTAGACGTAGATCACTATAGGAATAAGTAATATAATTGATCTAAAAGTAGGGGTCTGACTAGTTCTAAGACCGAGAGGTGAAAAACTATAGATTAGTTTTAGTTATTAAAACTATAGATTAGTTTTAGTTATTAGGTTTTATGACTTGATTGCACGGGAGTGAGTGAATCCTAATAATCTATTAATTATTTTTAATCTAGTCAACATTTGGTAATATTAGGCTATTTATTGCATTCTCTTACACTCCCGAATGCATTGTGAATTGTGAAGTTGAGAGATAATCGATAATTAGAACATGTGAATATTTCATTAGGTTAGTGAGATCGAGATAGAATTAACCTATATCCTGGTGAGCTTCACACATTTATTCATGACATATTAGGTATTGTTAATGAGACCGATAGGAGATCTAGCATATCTTGACATTTCATAAGTTAATGTAATTTTAGATCCGGTCACCAATCAAATAGTCATAACCCGAGAGCATTTGTATCATCAATATGAATCCATGTCTGGATAGTTGCTTTTTCAAATCTAATAGTTTATCTGTGTTATTATTATCATTATTTATCGTATTTAAAATTTGTGTTTAAGTCATTTTGGTGTGTTAATTATTCTGTCTACGCGCGTTTTGCGTGTGATGGACAGGGTTAATAAAGGCTCAGATATACCATCACCGAAGATGATAACGTAAAGATCCTATTCGCACGTTTCGGATTAATACCCTAAGGGGCTATTTGTTTCAGCCTCTTAATCGTTCTGATGTCTGAATGGTTCAGCACTAAATGGTTCAGGGTGTTTGTTTCGTGAGCAAATGTCTGAATGGTTAAACACTTTTGCCTCTAAATGGTTAAGCATTATACTGGGTCAGAATGGTTAAGAGCTCTTATCTGATTGGTCAGACATTTGCTTATGAATAGTTAAGCAATATACTAGCTCTTATTGATTCAGACCTGTAATTGTTTCAACATTTAAAGATTCAGACCTTTTAATAGTTCAGCACTTACCTATTCAGAAGTTGCCAAACAGCCCCTAAATCGAATGGATCGTGTAACGGTCTTTTGAAAATTCTACCAAACAAAATAACTATAGTAATAAAAATATACCACGAATCTGACTCAGAATCGGGACGATCAGTTGCGGTTACACACTATAAACAGTAATAAATTTTATTAAAAAATAATTTTAACGATAAGACAGTTAATAAATTTTAATTAAAAAATTATTATCACTACTATCTTTTGGAACGGTTTGCCCTCCAAACAAAAAGAATAACCTATAGTTATAAAACAACTTTGAGACATTTGAGGTTGTTTATAAAAAAATATTATTATTAAAAAATTGTTATCACTATGAATTCAATAAAAAAAATCATTATTATTAATATGAATTCAATAAAAAAAATCATTATTATTACTGTTCCTTTCTTCTTACATTAATATATACATAATTCCACTTTGATAAAACAGGTTAGAACAACCAAACAATATACATATCGAACATGGTATGCATCAATATACATATCGAATGACTGATTCAATATACATATCGAACGACTGATTCAATCATCAATCTGATCCCAAAAACATTAATAAACATACATTATATGCATCAATAACTACGCGTCAAAACTAGTCACGGATAGCCAATGAAAGATCAATTGGTTTTGAAGAAGATACCTCACGACCTTTTAAAGTAAAGGTCATGTGTTCGAGTCTCAGTTGGTGCGATATGCTCTAAATTGGCCAAATGTTTTATCACAATGAACCTTTAGGTGGTGAGTTACCCCTAAAATAATGGGCAGGCTGGGTTAGCAACGCTGTTTGTGTTTGTGGTTGTGGGTGACAGTTCGTTAGTAAATTTACCAGGATGAAGGTACTTATATTATTTGTTGGCCGTTAAAAAAAATAAATTTGAAAATTGAAAGCAAAGGCACCCTAAGGCCTAAACGACCACAACGTAGTAATATTTAAAGATCCGGCCAAAAAGCGATAAAGAAACTTATTCACACGTGTGACGTGTCATGTGCGGTCATCTTCCCCCCAACCCAATCTAAATACCAAAACCATATAGAAAGCGATTTGTCATGAATCCTGAGGCGCTAATTCTTTTGCGTTCCAAATTACCTTTAGGTGTTTGAATTCCAAATCACCCATTTTTCATGCCCCACACCTATTTTTATTTATTTCAACTTCATCATTTCTTATTTCATTACATAATTAAAAAACTATGCACACTTGAATTATAAACAATTATTTCCGTAACACTTTATGTAAATTCATAGCTAGCCATGAGCAAGAGAGATGTTAATTTTATATTAAATGTCCGATTTTAAATATTATTATAATGTTTTAAATGCATAGACTGTGAATGAAAGAAGAGTTTCATGCTTGTTTTTGTTTGCATGTTGCAATGTTTGAGTGTTTGGGTGAAGGTAATCGTTCTTTTTTAATTTGATTAATTTAGGTTTGATATATTTAGTTGAATGGTAACTTACTGAAATTATATTATTAGGATGTTAATTAATAAAGTGTTGGGTGCCACTCCCTTTTTTGTTTTGACTATGAAAACGTCTCCTACTAAATATGCTCGTAATTTTCTATAAATTGTTTATTAAATATAATACAATGAAATTAACTAGGATGCATAAAAATCTCTACATTATAAAACGCCACGCAAGCGTAACCCTTGAGTTCACCTAGGTTGTTTATGGTTTGATTTAGTCGACTACGTTGACGATATTCTTAATCAAACGTTATATACACTTTCAAAAATCAATGAAAACAAACTAACTGAACATTCTTAAACAGAAAAAAAGTCTTGTTGTTTTTTTACTAAATTTATCTAAACACTCATTTTGTATAAACCACTTTCTGAATATAATATAATATAAAATATAATTGTAACTAGATATTATAAATAATAGAAAAAAGTAAATTATAAACATTAACAATCGGTTTCAAGTTTTAAACTATAAAACGATCCTTATAATCAACAAACTATCAAAGACAAACCATATACATTTTAAGCCAACTAAACCAACCGACTTGATTTAACGATTTAATTAGTTTCAAGTAAACAACTTTAACTATTAACAAAAAGTTTTAATATCATTTAATTAATAATTTTATTATCAAAATTTAATATTTTATGAGCTGTTGGTAGCCTAAAACAAGCGAGTGAAATAGGGGAAAAGAGGGAAAACTCTTACAACCAAAGATTTGATAAAGGGTGAGAGAGAGAGAGAGGGAGATAGATAGAGATACAGAGCGTTGTTACTCGCCGGAATATCTTCTCCTCCGTCACCGTCTCCGTCACCGTCGTCGGAGTTTCTTCCGACAACCAGCTAATCTCCGTCATCCATCTATATTTCACATGAATTAGGGATTTGTTGAAAGGAAGAATCAATCAATGTCGAACAACAACAGGTGGAACTGGGAGGTGAGTGGTTTTGAGCCGAGGAAATCTCCGGCGGAGCAGCCACCGTCTGCTCCTGCTCCTCTTGTTCGGAGATACTCGATCTCTACTCCGTCAGTCGTACCGCATTCCGAGGTCGTTTACAAACAGGCTGTTGCTACGAAGCTTCATAATTTGAAGGATAAGGTCAAGGTATATCGTCAACTACTATGTTCACTCATCGATAGTTTCCTTTCGGTTTCAGAGTATGTGTGTGGCTGTGCGAA
Source organism: Flaveria robusta (assembly GCA_025506415.1). Lineage (NCBI taxonomy): Eukaryota > Viridiplantae > Streptophyta > Magnoliopsida > Asterales > Asteraceae > Flaveria > Flaveria robusta. Next base: position 14,436,361 of record CM046469.1, on the reverse strand, counting down.
TGGAGTGTTGTGTGGCTCTACTAGATCGGCTTTTAAGTATTTTGAAAATTGGTGTGGGGAAATAGTATGCAATTTGTTTTTTCTGTTTGGTCATGACGCTAGATTTAGAAGCGTGTGCTTAGAGGAAGTTAATTGTTACTGTATGTGTGTCTAGTACCTTGAAGTATTTTGTTTGTAATGTGAATATGGTAGGTGAACATGTGCTAAATTTGGATATATGATTTGAGTTGTGGATAACCGGACAACTTGGTTGGGCTGGTTATTGTAAACGTACATGAGTATATGTTGATTTTTGTTCTTGAATTCCAATGTTCATGTTGATGTACTCTTTTGGCACATTCTTGTAAGATCTGTGTGTTACTTACACTTGTAAGTGTAATTGTTACTATTGGTATTTAGAAGCTTATATGTTTTGTTTTGCAAAACAAACTAGGGTGGTAGGACTGTAGCTTATGTTGATTAGCATGATAGTTTTGATGGTCAACATCTTGTAACAACCATGAAACGACCATGACAGATATTGGGCTCGTATTTCAACTGAATCCATCTTTTCTTGTAGTAACAAAACTAAGTTTTGATTAATCATCTGGGACATCCTTGTTGTATTAGTTTATCTTTTAGTAAATATCTTTGCGTTAGCGTCTCATGATTATTTTATGTCAAAAGTAAAGATATGATTTTAGTATATGAGGTTGTTTTTTTTATTGTAAACGTTCATGTCAGGATGTGAATCATACAGGTATTTAGGTGATACAAACACATAGTGTCACTTCAGCTGAACAACTTAAAAGTAACAGAAGTGAAGTTTGAGCATGCAATCTCCTCGGGATAATGTATAGCTATCATTAAGTTTGCCTTAAAAAATGGTCACTATAGTTGTACCCTAGAATAGCTCCAATATGCCATTATCATTTGCTGGCCACCAGTCACCACATTTGGTGGATTGCTAGTCAAATGACTTCTTTTCTAACACATTGTAGACCAGTACATCAAGTTATTTGTTTTGAAAGGGTTCTTAAGAAATGTGGAAATATTATAGGCAACAGTGATCACTTCCATTACTCCTCTTCAGACATGACTCCAGGTAACCCAATTTGAAATGCAACAAATTCAGTGATAGCTTGTAAGCATTATAAGCACATACAGCGAGCAATAGAAAGTGTGATAGTAAAAGGGTAGCAAAGGTATGCTACAATGGTATCTGCTTATTTTTCTTATAATAGCCAGACCGGTTATTTTTTGGTTATTAGGACGGTAATGATTGAGTGATGAGGGAATTTATTGTTTCTCTTCTTTGGTAACTGGTAGTAATTTATTGTTTAGTCTGTTGATCTGATCTGACTTAAAGCCAATATGAACAGGCTGATTATCTAGCCAACAGAAAAGATTAATTGATGCTTTTAACAATTGAGGCAATATAGCTTTTCAACATACTAGATACCCAAAAGGTGGTAGTTTTCATGCTCTGTGGCTGACTGTGTCTTGTTATGTAGTAATTGTTTTATTTAGTAATTATATGCCCTTTTGACATTGGCTACTTATTATACTACATTGACAGCATGTGAGAGAAGATTATTTAGAATTGAGACAAGAAGCTGTTGATCTTCAGGAATACTCTAATGCAAAACTTGATCGGGTAACACGATATCTAGGTGTTCTTGCTGATAAGACTCGAAAATTAGGTATGCATACATTTTGCTTGAATTCCTTATTATTTTTACAGGATAAGTACTTACTCTACTCTACAATTTAATTCCTTTTTTATATGAGTTGTGATTCTTGTATGATTTGTAATCTCTACTGCTTTTTAAGCCTGAGTCTTAAAATTAGGCAGGTCAATGCATGTGTGAATATTTTTGTTATAATACAAATTGGCCACATGACTCTTTTTCTCTTTAATCAATGTTTCAGGATTTCAAACTGAATTAGTGTTATCTTAAGTATTCCTTAAAATCATATAAGTTATTATGTCACTTTTGTTATTTGCTCTACTGAGTTTGTATCACATTTTTTTATGCTGACGGGTCCTATTGAATTTGATCTTTTATTTTTTATTCTAGCTGATATGTGGCATGCACTTAATTTCAGATCAGGCTGCTCTTGAAGCTGAAGCTAAAGTTGCTCCACTTATAAATGAGAAGAAAATGTTATATGATGAGTTGTTGACCGCCAAAGGTAATATGATTTCTTTGATTTAGGAGTGTCTCTTATTGGATGCAATATCATGTACATCTACTCATGAAATCTATGATAAGCACAGTTACTAATCCATCTGTCACTAGATTATCCCAGAACTTTCTTTTACACCATACTAAGAAACTTACTTGAGTTGAGTGTTGACATTTGATATGTTTTCTAAATCTCTTCAATTTAAGAAATTCTACCGTGGCACAATGTGATGGTGAAGTGACTGCCCAATTGTCAAATAGTGATCAAAGTTGGTTTATATATATTAAAAAACGGCAAAATAGTCATTTTGGTAAAAAGGTTGAAAAGGTGGAATGTACCAAGTAAGTGGGAACTTCATCCTGGTGCATATTTGTAACTTTTAATTTGAATGCTTATTCCGTAATTTTAGGAAACATAAAGGTCTTTTGTCGAACGAGACCGCTTTTTGAGGAAGAAGGTCCATCGGTTGTTGAATTTCCTGATGATTTTACTATACGAGTCAATACTGGTGATGATGCTGCATCCAACCCAAAAAAAGATTATGAATTTGACAGGGTTTGTGGACCACATATTGGGCAAGGTATGCCACACTGTACTATACATTTTTATGATAATTTGTGACTATGTTGTCTAAATAACACATGAAATCTTTTGCCTTGTAGCTGAAGTTTTCACCGATGTTCAACCATTTGTTCAGTCAGCCTTGGATGGGCATAACGTATCCATATTTGCTTATGGGCAAACATGTTCGGGAAAAACACATACAATGGTCTGTTTTATACCTCTCAACCCTATGCATGTATTTCTTTTATTTAAGATTTGTAATGTTATTATGCACTTACATGATTGTAATGCTATCCAAACTTTCACCACCAAAGTCAATGGTAAACTAATACTTTGTATCTTCTTAAAGTTTTAAAGATATTCATATTAATGATGCGACTTAACCCCTTGCAGGAAGGTTCTAGCCATGATCGTGGTCTATATGCCAGATGTTTTGAAGAGTTGTTTGATGTGTCCAACTCAGATACAACTTCGACTTCTCGATTTGATTTTTTTGTAACGGCCGTTGAGCTTCATAATGAGCAGGTTACTTTTTTAATAAAATTACTTCTTTGATAATTTGGATATACTCATCAGCTCAAATCTAACCAAGGTTTTGATAATTTTATTGTGTTCTACAGATGCATGATTTGCTTTTGGAGTCAGAGAATGGTCTATCAAAGGTCCGGATGGGTTCACTAGATTCTTTTGTAGATCTTGTACAGGAAAAGGTTGACAATCCGCTAGATTTTTCCAAAGTCATTAAAAAGGCGCTATTAAGTAGAAGTGGTGACAATACCAAGATCAATATTTCCCATCTGTAGGTGTTTGATTCCTTAACTTATTTTTGCAACAGTTTGTTTTGATTCATCAAGTTTTGCAGTTTTATACCGTATCATACTTGTTTTATAGTTAGGATATGAGCCTGACTTGTTCAGTTGGTCAGTTTCTTCTTATGAATGATATTAATATCCCGGTTGTCAATTGCGATCGTAGTGGGCGCGATCGCGCGCTACGTCGCGTCAAGACCTTCGGCCGCTATATGGTATTTAGCGGTGTATAGCGACTTGCAGCAGCATTTTTTTTATTTTTTTATTTTTTTTATTTTTTTTATTCTTTATTACTATAAAATTGACACAAATAGAGTATTTTAACTTATATGGTGGTGTTTGCTTATATATTCTACTACTTTATAGCTAAACATGTTTATTTATTGAATGTAAAAAATTTCTTAAAGCTTCTATTACCTTATCGCTAAACACGAAATAGTGGACGCTATTTATCGCTATTCGCTACGTAGCATATAGGTGGCTTGTCGCTATTTACCGCTATTCCCTATTGACAATTATGATTGATATATATTATCACACCTTTTATTCCACTTACTCTCTCAGACATAAAAAAAGAAATTAGAAACTCAAAGATTCTATAGAGGCTCTAATTCACTTAGAATGCCATGTGTTTTTATTGTTTATAGATGGTGCATAAATTGAAGTAGATGTTACTTAATGTCTTAATATAAGGATTTCATTGGTATATTAAGTTGTACATTTACTTGATTTGAAATTTATAGCTTCGACTTTCAGATCTGAAAGGCTTGGGTAGGAAGGAGTCTTCCTTTTTTTTGTTTTGTTTTTGTTGTTTTTGCTTTATTATTATTTTTTTTGAGAGGAGAAGTACTATGATACCATAGTACAAGAAACAACCCAATGTGTTTGGATTAACCAATTTACACATTCACAAAACTACTACAAAACATATTAATAGAAGATCAAAAGGTATATACAAACTTTTGAAGTGAAACTCAAATGTTGGGACACCATAATGAAGCAATCAAAGCAACCATCAAATAGCACTCACAATCTAGATGCCATTCTAGCCTGATACTTGCTGACCAAAGCATACTCCAAACAAAAAAAATAATTTTTTGATCACATCTAGAAAGAATCATATTTTGTCTTGGATTGTTATCTTGATCATTGGCAAATTATTATTAACTTTATCTTCTTTATTTAGTAAAATTAGTCCTAGAAATGTAAGAACTTGGTTGGAATTATTTTAATAAGTTAGTTTCATGCTTGTAGAAATATGATTGGAATCTCACATACATATTATCATAGAAGTCTTTTGAAAGGAGGTTTTTAGGCTGTTTTCTTACCTTATAGATTATGAAAAGAAATAATCACTTTGTTTTATGGCAAGGTAATTGGTTTCTTGTCAAAACATGTGTGTAACAACATATCTATAAATAATTTTAATGTCCAACCTGTAGCTGTTCCCTCTCGTGCAGTTATAATTCTTTTTAATATGTTCATTTTCAAGGAAAATAACCTAAAAAGCTTTTTCTTTGCCGTCCTTTCACAGGATAATCACCATACATATATACTATGACAATTTGATCACTGGTGAAAATATATATAGCAAGCTTTCTCTTGTTGACTTGGCTGGAAGTGAAAGCCTAGGCCTGGAAGATAATAACGGGGAGCAAACAACAGATATGCTACATGTCATGAAATCTCTTTCTGCGTATGTAACCTATGCCATTTGTTCATGTTAAACAAGTCTTAACATAATATTTTTCATAATCTGAAATTTTGTAACCAATAATGACTGTAATGTAGGTTGGGAGATGTGTTAGCTTCCTTGACATCGAAGAAGGAAGATGTTCCTTACGAGAACTCTATGCTTACAAAAGTTCTTGCTGATTCACTTGGTACTCTTAAAACACCATATGGTTTTGTTATTTCATAAGATATTGTTTATTAGCTTGTGACATGTACTTTTTTAATTTTTCTGTCATCTTAGGTGGAAGCTCGAAAACCTTGCTGATTGTACACATATGTCCAAATGTTTCAAATTTATCCGAGACATTATCATCTCTGAATTTCTCTGCTAGAGCTAGAAACACCGTACTGAGTCTTGGAAACCGAGATACCATTAAGAAGTGGAAAGATATAGTATGTTCGCAAATTCTCTTTCTGAATAACAAAAAAAAAAAAAAAAAAAAATTTGTGTTTTATATGAGGGAGAATAATTTGCATTCCATTATGTAGGCAAATGATGCTCGCAAGGAATATTATGAGAAAGAAAAAGAAAATCATGACCTGAAGCAAGAGATTGCGGGACTAAAACAAGCACTTAAAGTTGCAAATGATCAATGTGTGTTACTATTTAACGAAGTTCAGAAAGCCTGGAAAGTTTCTTTCACGTTGCAGTCAGATTTAAAGGTTTTTGAATTTTACCCATCGGTTTGGTACAACTAGTGTGATGTATATTATGATTACACTTCCAAAATGTGTTATTTGTCATCATGCTTGATACAGGCTGAAAATATTATGCTTGCTGAAAAGCATAAGATAGAGAAGGATCAAAACAATGATCTGAGAAATCAAGTAGCTCCATTAATGCAGCAAGTGCAAGATCAGAAATTGCAATTACAACAACATGATTCGACAATTGAGTCTTTACAGGTTGGTCATCTGTTTTTGGAAATTTCATATTACCATAATTTCATCATGTCTCTCATTTTTAAACAAAAGTTGTGTTTAATGTCTTTTCCTGATGATTTTTTGTGCATCCAGAAATTTTTATTAAACAAAAATAACTATCGATGAAAGAACTGGTTGGCTCCTATTGATTTGGTTAATCTTCTATACATCGGAAACAAATCCTTTTCATAGTATTAAATCATAAATGCTAAACCTGGTTGAGGCCCATGCATAAGTGTAATGTCGTGATAATTAGACCCACATAATTATCTAGTCACTGGTTCTCATTCATTGTCTAAGCCCTTTATTGGTATATCTTCAACACATTCGAAACTCACTTTTTTGCAAGTTGCAACATCAAGTTAACAACTTGTAAGTTGATGGTATATGCGTCATTCCTTATTATGTTTGGTTTACTTGCCAAAAAGGTTATGTTCTTACAAATCTGTAGCTCTAGGGTTTGCAGAAAAAGAAAAAGAAAAAAGAGCTAGCCTTGAATATAATAAAGTATCCCCATAAGCGATAATACTACAGTTGTAAACGTTCATATAATTTTGCTATTTAACTTATGATATGTGAGCATCTTCTTTTTGCAATCCTTTTTTCAGGCAAAACTAAAAGAAATGGAGGCACAGTTAAATGCAACCCTTCAGTCCAGTGGGAATAAGTCCAAAACCAGCTCAGACGCGACAGAAGGCATAGAGTCTGCAGCTGTTACCAAGAAACTTGAAGAAGAACTCCTGAAACGTGATGCTCTAATTGAGGTATGCTACTTTTATAGTTAAGATAATACAATCATGATGTAAACGAATAACTTAAAACATAATAAACGAGTTATTGCTGGACATAGACGGACTGTTCGAATCAATGATTATCTTTATTCTTTATCCTTTGAAACATTAAGGTTGTTACTTGGGTTATGTTCTTAATGGGAATTTCTATTGTGGTTAAACACTTTTCCAGAGGTTGCATGAAGAAAATGAGAAACTTTTTGAGCGATTGACAGAGAAGGCATCTTCAATTGGAAGCCAACAGGTTACTATTTTTTCTGACAAAATTTTCCTTCCATTATTTTCTTGTGAATTTCTCACTTGATTCTTTTCTCAGACATTAGGAGCACCACCCAAAAATTTAAATCAGTCCCCTGACCTTGGAAGGTGAAACTGTTATATTAGTTTGCAATTAGTTTTAATATTTTTCTTTCGATAATTAATCTAAATACTATCTGGTTTACAGACCTGACAACAATAATAAAGAAGGCGCAATGGATGTTGTACCTTTCTCAGCTGATAAAAAGGCTGATGGAACTCTCGCTTTAGTCAAACCTGGTCAGGACAAGATAAAATCAACCCCAGCAGGGGAGTATCTTACATCTGCCCTGAATGAATTTGACCTGGAACAATATGATGGTCTGGCAGCTATTTCTGATGGAGCAAATAAGCTACTAATGCTGGTACAATTTTTATTTTTTAATTTGTAATCACTTCATATATATCTTGACTTCCAATTTAACTTTAGGTAAATGTGATGTATATGGTGCAGGTTTTGGCAGCTGTTATTAAAGCAGGTGCTTCACGAGAACATGAGATACTTGCTGAAATAAGAGATGCAGTTTTTTCCTTTATACGGAAAATGGAGCCACATAGAGTGATGGACACCATGCTCGTTTCCCGTGTTAGAATTTTGTACATAAGGTCATTGCTTGCCAGATCACCTGAGCTGCAATCTATCAAGGTGACAGATGCCATTAATCTATTCATTGAAGCATTGTCGTTGATGCCTTCTATAGTGGCAACATGGCTACATTGGTGGGTCGTCAAGTTGGCTAACAAGTCAAAATTGACCGGGTCAACGTTCATCAGCTTTCTGTTCAACCTTATAATCAAACTTTTAGAATAAAATACACTCTGGACAACATTTGACCCATTTGACCCATTCAATATGTTTTCTTGTTAGCTGTATTTTTTATTTTACCTGTTAGAAACAAAACATAGTCTGTATCAACGTATTCCTTATAAAATAATCCTTGAAATGTTAGGTTCCTGCGGTTGAGAGATTTCTAGAAAAGCCTACCATTGGACACAGCAGAAGCTCAAGCAGAGGTAGCAGCCCTGGAAGATCTCCTGGGCGTTATGATCCTACCATTAAAAATGCTCTAATAGTTGATGGCCAGATGCAAGGTTTCAAAGTGAACATAAAACCAGAAAAAAAGTCAAAGTTATCATCTGTTGTTCTCAAGATACGTGGAATTGATCAGGTACATATTCCACAAAAGAAGTTGAATTTATCATTTGTTGCTCTTAATAGAAAACGAAACCCACTAAATGAGGAATATTTTGGACAGGAATCATGGAGACAGCATGTTACAGGTGCTAAGCTTAGGGAAATAACCGAGGATGCCAAAGCATTTGCAACAGGGAATAAAGCTCTTGCTGCTCTTTTTGTTCATACGCCAGCTGGAGAGCTGCAGCGCCAGATCAGATCATGGCTTGCAATGAATTTTGACTTTCTTTCGGTCAGTGGTGTGGATGCTGTAGGCGGGGCCACAGGTCAATTGGAGCTTCTTTCTACTGCAATAATGGATGGTTGGATGGCTGGGCTTGGTGCTGCAATGCCTCCCGTTACTGATGCTCTTGGGCAATTGCTAGTTGAGTATGCAAAACGGGTTTATAATTCTCAATTGCAGCACCTCAAGGTAAACCCTAGAGATTTTTTTATTATTATTTATGTACGGTTTTGTATTTTACATCTTTTTGTCTAAATTTATAATCTTCTCTAAACATGTATGTGCGCGCATGTGTTATTAGGATATTGCAGGTACATTGGCAACTGAGGCAGCAGAAGACGCACCACAAGTAGCAAAACTCCGTTCAGCTCTGGAGTCTGTTGATCACAAGAGAAGAAAGGTTAGCTTCTTATCTTTTTTGTATTTTATTTTTTTAATCTTTTTGAGTTATCATGTTTAACTGCTTCTTACACCTTATATTAATGTGCTGTGTTATACTGTGATCAGATTCTGCAACAGATGAAAGGTGACAATGCATTATTAACATTAGAAGATGGTGGTTCACCAATCCGCAATCCTTCTTCTGCTGCTGAAGATGCCCGACTTGCATCGTTAATTGCTCTTGATAACATTCTAAAGCAAATCAAGGTTCTTAATTCTACATATAAGTAACATTAAATTAATATTTAACCCACTTGTGATTAACTCGTAATCTGACAGGAAATAATGAGGCAATCTTCAGTTAATATAATGAGTAGAAGCAAGAAAAAAGCACTGGTTTCATCATTGGATGACCTTTCTGCTCAATTACCTTCCTTGCTCGAGATTGACCATCCATGTGCTCAGAGGCACATTGCAGACGCCCGTCGTTTTGTAGAGGTAAGATATTTGTTTAAAAGTAGCGGGTCAAAACGGGCTGGGTCGGGTCATGTTGTCATGGTATCAACTGTTTTGATTATTTTATCTGCAGTCCATTGTTGAAGAGGATGACAAGTTCCAAGGGACATCAAGGGCAGCTTCAGATGAACTATTAACCGCCGAAACTGATGTGGCACAGTGGAACGTGCTGCAGTTCAACACGGGCTCCACAACCCCTTTCATCATAAAATGCGGAGCGAATTCACATTCTGAACTGGTAATCAAAGCTGATGACAGGGTTCAAGAACCAAAAGGTGGTGAGATTGTTAGGGTTGTTCCAAGGCCGACGGTTCTAGAGAACATGAGCTTGGAGGAAATCAAAGAGGTGTTTAGTAAACTACCAGAGGCTTTGAGCCTACTTGCACTGGCTAGAACCGCAGATGGAACCAGGGCTCGATATTCCAGATTATACAGGACCCTAGCCATGAAGGTTCCGGCTCTCAGGGACCTGGTTGGTGAGCTTGAGAAAGGTGGTGGGCTTAAAGATGTGAAATCATAGAGGCAGAAACTGATGACTGTGTGTGAATAAATTTCTCTTATTGATTGTTATTATTATTGACTATGTTTATATATATGTATGTGGCAAATTGAGCCTGTAATTCACTGCAACGGCTTTACTTTTTGAGGTAAGCTTTCCTCTATTCGTTTGTGTTTTGTATGTGGCATATATACGTTTGTGTTTTGTCGGTTTTTAGTTTGAGCTATAGTCGTTATTTTCATAAAAGTATTTTTTTTAAAAGCAGTTATTATTTCTGACTTATGGCATTGCAAATGGTAGTGTCTGAAAGATTGAGAGGTTGCCTTTGTCTTTTGCTAGTCAAACTTTACTTTTATTTTAAGGGATATAGAAGAGACAGTTATTATTATAAATAAAAAGTATTAAACATTTAAACGTTCCACTGTTTTTTCGTGTCCTCAACCACCTCTTCCTCCGAGTGCTACTACCATTGTGACCGTTGGCCTTTGACCATCACCTATACTTGATCCCATACTTGAGACCGCGGGGTCGTATGATTTTCGGACCCTCTCTTCGTTCCACCCGCTGGCCTATTGGGATAGCAGCCTTCAGGCTTTGCCTGCCTTTTTTTATAAAGAATTATGGCTCGGCCCAATGGGTTTTTCAGTTTTACTGATATCAGATTTCTGTTTGTGATATTTGGTTATTTGAAAACTATCATTTGGAATCCACATCATCTAAATCTGATCTCAAATTAATTGTAAAATGTGACTTGTATTCAAGTACAACTGCAATAGTTCATTTATTAACAACTTTAACAAGTTTAGATATTATTATGTCAGGTTCCAATGCATCTTGGACTTGGAGTAATTAGGTAAAATGTATCTATCCCATCCTGAAATTAGTACATTTGAAAATCTTACAATTAATACCGTACCTGAATATACATCCAGTAAACGGCATGATATCCGTTTAGAGTAATCACACAGATGTTATCTAGTGCCATCTTGTAATTAAAACCTTCGAAAAGCTTTTATAATTAATCGTGTGTGTGAATATACATCCCATATCAATATTGAATGTTTCAGGTTAACGGTTGAGTAGCATCCTTAGCAAAGTACGTTAACATGAGAATCTATATGGATTGACATATGGGTGAATACCAGAAAAGTCCATAGCAGGTGAAAATATACTCTTAGGGGGCGTTTGGTTGGAAGGAATGGAATGTAATTGAGAAACTAGTATAATTTTCAAGTAAAATTGTGTTTGAGTGAGCAATTAAAAGTAAACCCAAGGGAATGTTTCACCTCAAATTCCCTTGGTTGTGGGATTTCAAAATCCTTCCACCTAGAGAGGGAATTTGAAATCCCACAACTAATGGAATTTAAGGTGAAACATTCCCTTGGGTTTTACATTTCATTACCCACTTAAGCATAATTTTGCTTGAAAATTATACTAGTTTCTCAATTCCATTCCATTCCATTCCTTTCCTTCCAACCAAACGCCCCCTTAGATTGGTTAACTCAAGTTGTTAACATAGGTGAGAGGAAATAGTTACTTTTTCCAATAATACTTTTGAGAACTATGAAAATCGTTTCGACCCTTATACTATTTATAATATAACTTTACTAGAATAGTATGAAACTTTCGATGTGAATAAGAATTATCTTTTATAAATATGATATTGGTAGCATGTTGTTTACTTTGCATATACACTACATGAACATGTGTATACACATACATGTACATTTGGACATTAAAGAAATCAAGAGAAGATATATCAAATAAAAAGTGGGGAATGAAAGAAATCAGCTATATATTTTCTTTTTCTAAATTTACCCTTTTTATTGAAGCGCCATTTACATGTGCTTATGCAATTCTCAACATAATACTGATTCTAAAATAAACACATTGTTGTATACGGATCTATTAACCAAGAACATCTATATTTGTTCTTAAGCTTCAAACTGATTTTACTTTTATAAATAAGGAACATTCTAAGATCACACCTTATGACCTACTGATAGAAGTGAGGATGTCGGCAGTGGTGGCCGTTAGTGGGTTTGAAGGACAGTAGCGGTGGGTTTGTTTAGAGAAGGTGGGCAGTGTTGGAGTTTCGAGTTGAGTTAGGTGTCTTTACTAGTTTTAGACCAGCACTTGATTCCTACAATCTAAAATAGACATTTTAGAAAGTAAAATCATAAAATTACAATCCGAGTTTCCCTACAAGTAGAGACTATTAATTGATTAATTAACTTCTCCATTTCATTTGCACAATATGGACTGCACCTCTAATATTGATCTGGGTGCCTCCACATCTTTATGCTCTAGTGTATTCCCAACTAATCTTTGCATTTCTGATGTAAATGTTTCATTTAAAACCTGCCAACCAATCATCAAATTTTCAATTCGGGTTATGTTTCATCAATCAAACTCATAAAACAAAAAAGTTTAGATTGGAAAGAAACGGTCAAATGGGTTGAATATCTAAAACAGGTTGCGCACAGCATATTTTTACCAAAATTCTTTTTTTTGGCTGAAATAAAAATATCTATGTGAATAATATTTGACACTGATTTTATATAAAAGTTTAAAATATTATATAAAAAATGTTCATGTTAATTCAACCCGAAACCATTTTGACGCGTTATGCGAGTAATATTAGTAGTGATAAAAGAGAGTTATGGCATACAGAGAGTGCAACACGTGAGGCTTTATAAGTGCAATTCTCTTTTCGGTTCTCCAATACCCTCAGCACATCCTGTTTCATAATAAGATGGAAAATTAGAAAATGATTAAAAAAAATATATATGAAGTAAAAAAGGGACAGGATGATGTTAATTCAAGTCACCTGTCCCATTCGATCCCATAAAGCTCGACAAAAGATTATGAAGACATTATTATCAAGAAAACCATGAAGATCACTAATCATATTTGTTAGAATATCCTTTAAACGCTGCATCCTGTTTCTTATATCAGATTCACCAACATTCTCCTTAGCCTCTTGGATTACCTTCTTCAGGTTTGTAGAAGTTTGCAACTTGGTCTGTGATAAAGAAAAACATAAAAAGTTATGCAAGCGCAATAATAAAACTTCAACCATTGTTTGCCATTCTTCCGAACAGTTTAAGTTATGTAGTACACTAACTGTCTAGTTTCAAGACTTTGGTGACCCATGTTTGTAAAATAGGAACCACGTGCTCGGTTCTAGGACTACAGATCCATTACACTAAATAATTCAAAGATAGGGGTACTGCATAAAAGGGTAGAATAGTTTGGTGGGGTAACCATCTTTTTCACCAATAAAAATGTTACCATTAGCTTTAAAAGTTTCAACTCAAGTATTTAAGGTAACTATAAACCCAACCAGCAGGCCTTTTTCTAGGTGCCACGTCAGGTAAAAGTTAACGCGGTCAAACTTAATTACACCTCATCTTCCATGCCCTCATTTTAGAGGTTTTATCGAAGATATTGAAATTTTAATGGTTTTTGTGAGTGAAAATAAACATGGTTACCTAAAACAGCAATCAGACGAAACTCTGTTACCTATACATGTGATAACTCCTTTAATGATATAAAAAAATATGGGAGATCGTAAAAGTAAAAATAGAAAACTTTTTAAATAAACTCACATTTCCAGCAAGTTTCTCCACAGCTGCTTGCGTATAATTTCTGAATTTGGTTCTCAGCAGTACAGTTACTTCATTCAAAAGTTCTCCTGGAACTGCATTTTCACTCTTTGAAATGCATAAACTGTGGGATTTAAACTGTTTTTCTATTTCGGGTTGTAGCACATCGAGCATCTTCTTCATTGAATTAAAAAGAGTTCCTAACTGAATAACAAAAAAACAGAAACTATTATATAAACTTTTAAATGCTTTTATTCATAGGGATAATTAGATGGGAGAACATCCAACCTCCTCAGAAAAACTGTACGGTGATGAATTTCCTTTTGCAAATTTTTGAACATATTGTACAGCCTTAACCGGGATAGTGTTTTCCTTCAGTGTTGATAAAATGTCACTATACTTTTTCTCCACAGTTTCTATAGTTACCTTTTCAGTGTCTGCTATAACCTAAGAGTAGCAATACAAAAAGTAGCAATAGAAAAAATAGCAATAATAATAAACTCATATAAATTCGACAAATCTAAAGCTGTTGATAATACCTTTTCCAAATCCAAAGTGTATTCAGGCCAATGAGAAACGATGACTTGAAATTCACGCAAGGTTTCGTTCAGTTGCTTGTACATATCATCAACAAAAATAGATGTGGAAATTTGTGGTCCAACACCCTGAAGGACAAGAGAGTCAGATAGCATTGTGCAAAACGTAGGTATATCGAGCGCATTAAATGAAAAAGGTTGGCGTTAAGAGAACTGAAAAGTCCAAAGTGATGCTTCATTTATAGAACATACTAATCGTTTCAATCCAAAAAAGTACATTATATTAAAAAGATGTAAATTCCATAGTTATATTTCACACACTATTATCTACTAATAAAATTAAAATTCTTTACGTTTAAGGTCAACCTGAACTGATTTATAAATTACCCATTTGACCTTAACCCGTTACCCACCCCGCCCATTTTCACACATCTATATAGATAAGTACTATAGAAAGGTATGTACCTTATCAAGCTTGCAGGATTCAATCAATTCAAGGTGCTTATCATGAATCAGGCGTGTTATGTAATTGTGAAACAGTTCTCTGGCATCAATACCGCCTTTTACAGGACTACAAGTAAATTAAATAATATTCAAAGAGACATTTCAGAAAATCAATATTTTATATAGATATGTGCGACTGTGCATTTTAGTACCTAATATTCCAGTAAGCAAGATCCTTCTGTAAATCACAAGTTGTGATAATTAGGTTTGTTACTGGAGGTGAGAGGCTACTAGGTGGGAATGAAATAAGAAAACCACGCATTCTATTGCAAAGCTCTAAACTATAAAGAGCTGAAGAAAGATTTGGTAGGTCTATGAAGCTGCAGGAAATAGAAGCCAATTATTATGATAATGAATACTAGGAAATAATGAAACATCAATCAAGTATTATATGAAATAAAGTTGGCAATATGGGTGGATTGGGCGGGTTGGGTAACAGGTCAAACTGAGTTCTGGTTGAATGGGACATATTTAATTATGGCTGGTTGAAACAGGGCTGGATAGGGTTGACCTGCAAAAACTTTTTTGTCAACTCTTAATCTTTTATAATAAATATTTAATGTGTTACAATGTTAGTTATGATTGCAAATGCAAAATTTTTACAATAAATTATAAATCTTCAAATAAAGCGATATAAAGGGTTGTATATATAGACTTGGACTTTGGGGCGGATATCTACCCATTTGACATGTTACCCTCTTAGCTGATTTGTTTGAATTAAGTTTGACAAAAACACAGATTAACCCAATCATAAGTAAATGCATTGAAATTGCCACCACTAATATGAATGAATGTAAGCTAAAAAGATCACATACCTGGGGAGCACGTGCTGATTATATATTTTTATGTCACTAACAATTTCATTTCTGATAGTTGAACAAAGAGACTTCATCTTCTGATAAGCATCTGAGTAAACAATTTGGTCCATGGTAGACTTTTCACCGCTACATGAAACAAATTCTTTGGTCTCTGCCAAGTGTCTTCGTAAAATCTTTCTTACCGCAGTCTGATAGAATTATAATTATCACTCAGTAGAAGTCGAAAAAGGAAGGCTAAAGAAAGCAAAATTATATAAATGAATGAATGTTTAATACCTGAAAATATTTACATAACTGCAATTGCACTTCTGGAGATTGTATGTCATGCAAAAGATTATATAGTTTCAAAGCAGGTTTCAGAGCAGGTGATATGAAGCCAGATACATTTGTAGGCTTATCTGTCAATCCTGATGGTGAATTTTCATCAAGTGATTTGTAGTTCTCAAAAACTAAGGCAATGGTCTGTTCAATTTTGTCAGAAAGCATCACCAGCATGCGATTCTGGACAATATGTGATAAATTCCACAATAAAATCGATATTACAAAATCCCAGTTAATAACCAGTATAAATTAAAGAATTAAACATCAACTACATTAACATGTTATCATGCAAATGGCATCAGCACATGTTATGAAGTAGAAACATCCATCCTTTTGTATAGCCGCTCTACTATTATAGAATGCGTTTTTACAGGGTCTTGGATTATAATTAGAGGTGGCACCATGAGCATAGTGGGCTGGATGGTTTGAAATCAAAACTAGTCAAAATGAGCTGGTCCAGGTTGATACACAACTCTTCTTTTTGTCAATCTTTATATAAATAATTAGGTGTTTAATATGATTAAGGAAACAATTAGGAATAAAAATTGCTTCACAGATTTTATGCATTAAGAATACCCTCATGGTGACTTTTAACCCATATGACCAGCTCAACCCGTTTGATCTATTTCCCATTTGGTTACTTTTCTGTTTCACCATCTAAGCGGTTAGAGATAAAAGAAAACCCAGCTTGACCCATTTATAAGCAAATGGGTCAAAGATCTACCTCTGTTTATAGTCCACTGTAATTATCAAAAGACATGACTGATTCTCACCTCCTGGGAACTCAAAGTGCCCTTCAGTTTGCCTGTCATGATAACTGGAGACAATAAGTCATGTACCACATCCAGGCAATCTGCAGTTGGTGTGGCAACATCCATAACATATGAAAGGTATCTGAGAAACCAAAGATATAATGTTATAATAACAGAACCAACCTTAATTACAACAATGATATGTATAAATTTGATTTAAAGGGCACCTTAGCTTAGCAGATGCATCAGAAACTCCATAGTAAGTAGCAAATTTAGTTACCAACCACTTCCACGGGCCATGAAGAAGCAAGTTTCTTTGCTGAAACTTTTGGACTTTCAATGCTGCTTCTAAGACCGAGTCATATGCAATAGTTTCAGCAACAATGCCACACTAGGGAAACAAAACAGATATATAAACTATTAAAACCATATAGTTTTACAACAATCAAGCCCATTTTGGACGTCTAAATAGTGACAAAATGTAAATTTTAGTACTCAGAGAAGGCTGATGTTCACATTGCACACAGGTTAATAATTTCAATTATTTCTCATATTGTCTACTGTGAAGCATTTTTATATATCTGTCAAAGTCAGGATAAACTATATATGTATGATTGAAAGCCTGAAATTCCTTAAAATTGAATTAGTTGTTTTTGAATTAACAATAAGAAAAGTAGTTCCCTAATCATGGTAAATCTTAAAAATGGAAAATTGCATATGCTTTTACCTTTACATCGTTACTCTCATCTGTACTAGTTGAATAGTGTATGTTTAATTGTATTCTTCCAACAAGCTCATGCTCTGGTTCATGGTATATTGGCCACCAACGAAGCTTATCCCCCTATAGTTACCTTCATTTTTGTCAGACTTATTAAAACAAATGTCTCTAGACGATAAATTGTATTTAACCATACCAAATCATCTGCTATGTCTGCCATCTGAGCAATGCCATGACCACAATACTTCCCTTTTGAATCAGTAATTTCAATAATCAAATCATCTCTCATGCCGTCTGGCAAGCTGCATTTGATAATTATTCAACTCTACCGCATCAAGACGTTAAAGTGGCATTTTTGGCCCATTTACTTATAAATGGGTCAATTCAGGTCAAATGATTCAAATGAAAAAAAACCTTAAAAAGAAACAGGAAAAACAGATAGAAACTCGCCTATACTATCACTGAAATTTTAAAATAGTGAACTTTGTAATCATGTTTGCCACTCAATATATTTATAATTTTTTTCTTTTAAGTGTTTCAGGACAAGCCAATCTGACCCCAACCGTACCAGAAAACTACATGTTTTGACCTGAACATGTACTCCTGTTACCCAACCCACCCATTTTGCCACCTCCATTTAGAGAAGGACAAGAAGATGCACACACAACACATGGGTTTCACAAGATCCTGGCTGCATCCGTGTCATGTCAGCATCAGATGAACTTTTTAATCTCAAAGAACATAAATATGTTTCTGCATTGTCATAAAAAATGACTTGATAACAGAATTTAAAAATGAAGTAAACTTCAAAACACGCTTAAGAAATAGTGTATTTAGAAAACAAAATTCAATTACATACCTTGTGCCGGTTCAGGAGTTATTGAAGCATTCTGCAAACTTGTTACACCTACTTTAAGGAGGCCCGCCACATCTCTCAAATAATGTGTTCCAAAATGTAAGTAAGCCAAACTTTGGTGTGAAAGTGATCCATTAGCAGAAAATTTTGGGGCCACCCGTACTCGTTTGAGCGCTTCCCATTCCGAATGAACTGTTGATTTCATTCCGGACAACCGCCGATTAAATTTTTGCAGCTTCAACACTGGAGGTCCTTTTATTGATGAAAAAGTGCAGCCATTGGGTGCATCCAAGGCCATTTTAACCTTTCTCACTGAATCACAACAATTTTAGAGAAGTCATAAATCCATACTGTGATTACAATGAAATTTATTGTGATATAGCAAGGTAAAAGTTACCTTGAACTTTCAATTTTCCAAACGTTTTCTGTGGTTTCTTAAGAATTCCATGAACAATTAATTCCGAAGCTCTTTTGCTCAATAACTCTTCTTCTGGTTGTAATAGATAATTTTCCAAACTATGTCATAAACAAAGTTCCTCGTAAACGGGACATAAATCAACCTTATAAATGATCACTATTATTATTACTACCAAATAGTAAACTACTTACGCAAAAGCAGTTCGAAGGAGGGAGCATTCATTTTCTAAGAAGACACGAGCTTCACGGCTGCCTAAGAAGAAGTACTTCAGACACATCCGCACACATGCCTCGTAGGAGATTACAGCACACCAAGGTCCTAGCTCACTGAAATCAGTTTATGGCATATATAATCACATATAACACAGTTGTAAAAATATTAACCACGGTAAAATAGCAAGTAATATTCTCACATAAACTATAATACAAAAGCCAATTAGTCACCTTGCATGATATGTGGGAATACCAACTGGCATAGGATTGGATGATACAGCATCTTGCCTGTTAAATAATAACCAATACCCTTAAATTATTACCCAAAATTCATAAATACAAAAAGCATATACTAAATTTTATAGTATATCTTGGCATACTTTATAGATGGATCACCACATTTGTTTGCTTCGTTAGAATCCGAAGAATTGCTAGCACGTCTAGGCTTCCAAAAATCTTGATTAATTCCAGGAATAGAACCAGCATATTTTGGTCCATTAGAGACTTTGGGACCCATGTATGCCTGAAATCAGTCCACAAAAACATCACTCCACACCTCATAGAAACCCATAATTCAATCTAAGCTTGAGATCAAACACATCACAGCTTCAAAGTTGATACAAATGCTTCAATTTTCCAAGAAAAATATGTGATAACTATTTTTACCTTACAATAAACATGAAAATT
The DNA here is from genome assembly GCA_025506415.1 of Flaveria robusta. Lineage (NCBI taxonomy): Eukaryota > Viridiplantae > Streptophyta > Magnoliopsida > Asterales > Asteraceae > Flaveria > Flaveria robusta. Next base: position 14,416,829 of record CM046469.1, on the reverse strand, counting down.
AAACAACTAAAAAGTCATCAAATACTCACCTGCAACCCTCACCAGAATAAACAGATAACAATCCCAGAATCTGCACCGGATATCGTCACACAAAACCAGTTTCAACTTACTCCAAACCTTGAAAAGTGAAAACACTCTCAACAGTCAACAATAGCATTCTCTAGTCTCCAAATAGTTGTACACGCTCACAACGTTACAGAAGAATACACAGATCTCCAAATCTAACGTATCAGCATCTACAACAACTTGTTCATCATAAATCATAGGGCATTGAAGAAGATGAACGGAATCACTTCCCTAAATTGAGTTCTATAGTCTGACAAATAACTATCATTAACGATTCCACGTATAAATGCCACACAAACTTACAGATTCCCGAACAGATTCGAATAAATTAGTTGCATATACATTAAACACACAAATAAGAGTAAAATCGATTGCGAACATTACCAAATCTAGCAGAATCAAATCAACGAGCATGAAAAGGAAGATATGATGCAATTACCTGCAGAGATTGTGATGAATGTTGTTGATGGTGATGGTGATTTCAACAGGAAGCAAGCAGAATTCAACTCTATTTCAGTGGTGTGAATGTGAGAGAGTGAGAAAGTGGTCAATAGCGTGGTAAAGGTGCTAACGGGGCTGTCTTTTTGATATTATTATTATTATTGTTCTTCTTTTGGTTTTGGTTTGATTGATTATTAGTTTATGTCACATGATTTGTGCAATTGGTGGGAAAAGTTCGTTTGATAGGACATTTTTTGTGGAATGTGTAATAATATAAAAAAGGGTAAGATGTTATATAAAGTTGATTTGAATAAAGTTATGAAAATACTTTGAAAAGAGATTTTTAATTTGTAAAAACATTAACCCTTATTCTTTTAGTTTCTAAAATTGATTTAAGTTGTACCTTTCTCTAACGGCAGATGGATTTTATTCAAGATGCATGCCAACAGGAAATTAGAACTAGTCAAAACACGAAGACATCTTTTCAAAGAAATTTCGAAAATAAAAATTACGTCAATCATTTGAAGTGAGGGAAACAATGTTTGATTTAACCCAAGACCTTTCATTTCTTCAATCACACGAACAAGTCCTTGTTTTTTTTCGTTCGATTCGTTTGCAAGCTACTAATGAATAAATCCACCGAAAATGCATTTTTATAATTCCATATTGTATGTATTTTAATCATGGGTTTAAATTATATTATAGTTATATGACCTGACACGATTTAGATCGGATATAAACATCGAAATTGAATGATCCACCCACCCCACTCCCCAAGCTTGTTATAAATATAAATATTTATATGGCTATTAACACTTAAAATATATTCGTTTGTTTTACAAGCCAATACACAACACTTCTTCTCATTAGAATACACAACCGCTGATGATATAAACATCTCTTTTTTATGTTTTTGTTGCTATTAGACTACTTTCATAACATAGCTAACTATTTTGGTTCCTTAATAATAACAATGATACATGATGTTTTGTGCATACAGTTATAGTTCATTAATATATTTAATGTAATATTATTATTATCAAATTGATAATTCTACTTTAACTATGAAAAAAGTTAACACCAAAACATTGATAAAATGGAATATGTCAATTCCACACATGTTACGGTGGGAACATTAATAATATTTAAAACTTTAAATTAAAAATCAAAACCTTAACTTAAACCCATATGTTACAGCTTTATATAATAAAAATAAAACCATTTTTCCAGTCGCTCGATTTTATCTAAAAGTTATATCAAAACATAATTAGAATAAGCACATCGCAACATTATTGTTGTGAAAACGAGCATTAAGTAACACAAAAGCGAACCCTGAGATTCCCTAGAATTGAAACCGAGTCCAGAGCTCCACGACTTATGATGCAACCTTACGTGTTGTATAGTTCTTAGTTCCTTCTATAGAAAATAAAAAAAAAATAATAACAAAGCCAAAATTAAAAAACAAAAACAGAAATGATGAGAATAATAATCATTGTGACTTATTAGAAAAATAAAAGAAAATGTCGAAGAATGGTAGAGAAAGGAGGAAGTATGGCTCAAAAATAATAATAAAAACAAAAAATGAAGAAAAAAAAAAAGTGGAGCGTTGCCATCAGCCATACTCCAAAAAAACCTTCATCTTATGTTGTTAGTGCCCTAAAAACTAAGTTATTTGCCAAGTAGTGTTCATGTTTATTAATAGTAAAAGATTAAATGGCATATGTGGTGGTAGGTGACATATGATTCACCATTAACCTTCACAAATTAATTTATACTAATAATAACTGAGAAAATGATACTTAAATCGATATATTTTCAAAGGAATGAATCAATGAAATGCTTCAAATTTGTCATGTGAAATAAATATTTTTTTATCTGTTTACTATTATAAAAAGAGAAAAGAAATCAAGTTAGGCCAAACTTGATTGCATTATTGATGTTGATAAATCAATGGTGTAAAATAAGTCATCACGTGACAATCTGGTTATGTTATCATCTAAGCAACATGTTATATTTATAATAATTTTTGTAACGTATCGCTACCTTAAAATATAAAACTTTTTCTTACCTATTTACCTACTTCAATAATCTAGAAATAACATAGAACCAACTATTTACACCAACGACAATCTTCGAACTACATTTCGAAATTTTCTACTTTTATATCTTATCTGTAATTTATAAAATGTAAAACAGAAACTAATACAATATATATTAATTCTTTATCATAAAAAAAAAAAATTCAGTACATTTAATAAAATCCATTTTTTATGTACAAGAAAAGTGACATGGAGGGAAAAGAAGAAAGTATAGAAAAAACTTTATTCTCGAGTTCCTTTTTTCCTTAATAAAAAAAAAGAAAGAAAAGGTAAAGAATACATGACAATATTTTTCTTCTAAACTTCTCTTTCGCTTTTAAGATGGAAATAGAAGAGAAAAAGATAAGTTTTGTAAATTTCTAATATATTAAAAATACTTACATAATAACAACAAACAAAAATAATAATAATTAATTATTTTATTACTACTATTATTATAATCATTATCATCAAAAAATTTCATGAGATCATTAAATCAACCATCTTACAGTCCAACGGTTTGAAACTAAATATGAAACTATTTTTTGTTTTTTTTAAGAACAACTAACTTGTGTCTGAAAAATTTAAAATCTTTTGTTGACCTCTTGAACCTCAACCTTGAAGAGGAACATTTTTATACCACATTTGATACTACATTACCACAAACCTTTTATTTATAAACTACTTTATATTTTGTTATAGATTTGCAATGCCCATATATAAAATATGAAATTAAGTGATACATGAAATTTTGAAGAAAAAAATATGAGTACTTTTCAAAATCCAATCTAAAAACTAATTTGATTCATCGATTCAACCAATCAGTCTCATAACTAGCTAGTGAAAAAAGATAATTCAAATGTACTTTGTCCCGGCTACATAATTGATTTTTAGATCATTCACAGTAGGTTTCTCATTTTGATGTGAGTGTGTGCTTTATATTATGGGGGATGGTTGTTAGTGGTTGTGAATGAATGACAGAAAAAATATATGGGGATTGTACCGTGATTCCCCATATTTGGGGAAACACGGTACAACTCCCATAATTTTTTAATATTTTAAAAAATGGTTGTGAGTAAAGTGGAGAGAAAATGTAATAATAATGATATTCAAAAATATTATTTAATTAAAAATGAAGTGAAAAGGTGGTGTTTTTAGTATAAATATAAGGATGAAGATAGGGTTTGCTAGTGTGAATGCTCTCTTAGGCCAATTTGTGTGATTTTGCGAACAATTGTTAGAGGGTATTCAAACTAGCAAAAATAATAGACATACTAGATATCCTCCCTGTGATTTTTAAAGAAGTCACCTAAACTTTAAGATGAAATTATTACTTTAAAAAAAAGTTAAAAGGTTAAGCAAAACATGATAAAAAATTTTTTAAGAGAGTATGAATACCATTTTTTTTGGGAAGACGGAACGATCTAATAATACTAAAGTTACATGAAAGGTTCCTATGCATAGATCTGCTTTCACTTTTGATCTTCAGGTTTGAAAAATTATAGCTTGGTTCAAATGTTTGTCAAAACGTAACACAAAAGGTCCCTGATATGTATGACAGTTAACTTTTTCCGTTAATTTTTAAAAACTAACTAAAATACCTTTTGTGAAAATATAAAAATATTATAAAACTCACAACCCAACCCTTACCCACACCATCCCAAAATTCTTTTTCTTCTTCCTCAAGTTCAACTCCAACGAACAACCACAACAACTCCTGCAACCATCCTCGCCACCACAAGTTTGGAACCACCATCCCCACTACTACTGGAACTCCACCACCATCCCCACCATCACCGATTTGCAACCATCATCTCCAATACCACAGGTTGCCACCTTGAATCCAATCAAGGTTAGGGGTGCAATACTAGTGACGAGTGATGCTTTTGTTACCACAAATCTACCAGGTGATGCTTTGTGGTAATCCGATGAGTAAGAAATAGTGGTGGTGGGTTACAGTGGGTGTGGGTTACGATTGTGGGCTGAAGTGGTTGGTTGAAGATGAGGATGAATGGATAGGAGAGGACTGCGATGGTGAGGAAGAGAGAGAGAGAGAGAGAGAGAGAGAGGGAGTGGGGCTGAGATGGTCGGCGGTGGGGGGCGGCGGTGGGGGGTAGCGGTGGTGGTCTAGTAGGATGGTGGTGGTGGTTGTTTGGTAGAATAATAGTGGTTAAAGTTTTAAGGTTAAAGATGAAATTAAGGATCCCATCTTTTATAAATATTGATTTTTTAATAGTCAATGATATTTTAACCATTTTACTAAAACTTAATGGAAAAAGATAATGGTCATCCATGACTAGAACCTTTGTTTTGACAAACATTTATAACGACCTTGTAATCTTTCAAATCCGCAAACCGAAAGTGAAAACAGACCTACACTTAAGGACCTTTCAAGTAATTAACTCAATACTAAAGTATTTAACTCAATACTAAAGTAATTTCAGCTCAGGTTGTGACCAAACATTCCTAAATCATAGCCTCAACCATAAATGAAAAAGAGAGAGAATTTTACCCTAACAATCACGTATAGTATTGATTGTTATAGTATTTTTTATAAATGTTATTTTTTTAGATTAAATGAGGTAATTGAAACACATATGAATAATAAAGAAATTTCATAACTAATAAGTTTAAGCCAAATAGGAAAACATAATCACCATATAAAAACAAAGATTCATATAAGTTACATTTGTCTTACCTATTTTAAAAAATATATTATATTGTAAAAGTTTAGTGTATTGAAAAGGACAACAAAAACTTGAAGTGACTTCAGTGAAACAATTAGAAAACTTGATTACTATTACGTAATGTTATCGCAATCAAAAACCTATAAAATCAAAAGAAGCTTTGATTTTTTAATTTTAATTATATAATGGTGTCACTTTAAGCTTAAAAACAACACTTCTATCGGTCGAGACTTATTTTCACATCCCTCATTATCAAGAGACATTTATGTTCCATGTCCTATGGACAGAATATTACAAATGGTAGAATGGTAGCGATGAAGAGTTGCAGAAAATATATCAACTTCATATCAATCAACATTTTGGTATCCGACACCGAGTGGCAAACCATCGAGTCAGGTTGGGTACCATGTCAAACAAGTTAGGGACTTAGGGCCAAAACAAGAAATTTTAAAAGAACATGGAAATGGGTTCAAAAGTTAAAACAGGTAGAATTAAAGCAGGTTCACCCGCTATATTTACTAGCATGACTGCTAGCGGCAAGGGTGACAGCTATGGAGGTAGCTGCAGGGATGGCGTTAGCAGCAATGACTTCGGGCATCCGAGTGGAGGAGCAGTAAGCGGTGGTAAAAGAAAGCATACACCTCTGGGCACTATAGCCTATCATTCAACTTAGCTTTGTTTTCTAACCGAGTATCCATGAGAAAAACACATACGACCCAGTTTGACCTAAAAAATATATTCAAGACCCCAGAAGTTTAAGAGTTTGGGTTCAAGCTGCCAGTTATACTTACAACAGAACACTATTACTCAGATTCCCAAGCGAGAAAGCACGATCTTTAAACATGCTATTGAAGGCAGAAACTACATGTGTTCTCAATGCAGGAAAAAAAAACAGTAAGACAGTGAAAACATAAGCAAATCCGGCTTCCTATTGCCTATGATAAGCTATAGGCAAAACAATTTTGGTTCAACTGTGTTGGATCACGCTTGGTGCAACAAAAAGTCAGAGAAAGTCAACTGTAAAACTAAAGTTAATGGAGATATGCAGAAAGAAAAAAGATGCAACAACTAATAAGTGAAGAAAACGGATCAAATAAAGGGATTGAAGAACCAAAATTCTACCAACTAAAAGGGCGAGTAAATTAGCATTTAGGCATTTAGCATAATTTCAAGTAAAAATGAAATAATGTTACGAGAAACCCAAATGTTTAAATTCTCAACCAAAAAAAGGGTATCACGACTCTGAAAAATCTTTAACAGAGGTACAATGTAAACCTCTGCAAAGGACAACAGACATATATACAAGTTAAAACCAAACAAGGTACAATCTACCTGATGGTGACAAACTTGTTGGTACCATGTTTTGCCCAATGAGTCCTCAAGTCAATTGCAGTAGCAAAGTTATAGCTTTCAGATGCAAGTTTCTCCAGAACCTTCTTGAATGCACCTTGACTCATCTTCCTACCAGCAATCCGAGCCCCACGACGTTTGGTGCTCATCGGAAGTGGATACATTGATATTGTGGTTGTGCAACAAGCCGACTGCCACCCGCCACAGCCCCACCTATAACACTGCTGAGGGACACCAGTACACGAGCAAACAGGTATAGGGATACCGGAAATATCCATATCAATTCCGTTAATTACCACATCCATGTTTCTCCTGGCTGTCTTTGACCGTTGACCAGCGGCATTCCCATTGTCTTTTGGTAAAGAAGGGGCTTTTTTTGGCTTCCTAGCTCTTGGCGGTTTAGGGCTAGCCAATGCCGTCCCTGTTCTCTTCTTCAACCGATCACCACCAAAACCACCACCGTCACCACATCCACTACCACCAGCGATGCTATCTTCTAGATTCATTTCCTGTGAAGAATCAAGTTGCTGCATCATGTGCATTGATTGGGAGGCTGAAGTATTGGGTATAACAGGAAAACTAGGGTTTCCAGGTAACATGTGAAGGATTCTTTCTCTTTGTATCCAACCATCCCCCATATAATGCATTGGAAGAGGTGGTTCCGAAACCAGCAAACTGCGAGAGTGGTGGTAAGGCAACCCATTAGGGTTCACCGTGACTGGACTTTCCCGTGATGATAACAAAGGTTTCACATCTCTATGATCAACCATAGGAGACATCAGTTGCAAACCAAGGTGTTCCTTAAACGAAGGTTCATAATATCCCCAATTTCGCATATTCAATCCATCATCATCCATCTGAAAACTACAATGCAGGCAGAAAAAACACACCATACAGATTACATCATTTGTAAATAACAACCAATCGCTAAAAAACTAGCAACAGAGCTTTTAAACGAACAGATATAAATTTCTTTTCAATTCAATATCAACATGTCAATACAAAACAAACCCTAATCAAATCAACAAAACACGGAGATATCCAAACAACAGATCAAGTATCAACCAATTTCGCATCCATACACATGCTAACACATCAAATCATCCAACTAAGCCCAATTCGACAACAAAAGCCCCAAATTTAGCGTCTCGTAACAGATCTAACACAAACGGCGATGAAACAAACAGGTAGTGGCTAGAATTCACGATCCGCATTCAATGTATGATCAAAATGCTGCAAACAACAGGTGGAGAATATCCAAATACAACCAAACAGATAAAAGATCAAAAGAACAGATCTTGCGATGAAATTTTGGTATCGATTTGTGGGTGATATAAAGTACAACATATATATATGATATCAAAGGGCAAACATTCTTTGAGGATAGAGAGAGAAACATAAAGAGTAAGAGAGAGAAAGGGAGGTAGCTTACTTGTGTGTGTGAGTGTGAAAATGGGTGTTTTAGGGTTTTGGTGAGAGAAAGCAGATGGAGGAGAGAGAATGTGAGGGTTTGAATTGGTTTCTATGAAAAACAAATTTCTGATTCGGTATTTATTTAAAGAAATAAAACAGACATAAGGAAGAGATGTGTTGATTACTTGATTCTCCTCAAAGCACCTTCCACCGAACCCTAATCCAGCACCTCAGGCTAACCGGTGTTAGGTAACGTGGCGGAAGGTTATAGGGTGTTAAACTCTTAAAAGCCCAACACGTTAACGACTGTACAATTTTTAGCGTGTTAATGATGTAAATTCAAGGTTCACAAGCACCGATCGTCGATCGAGACTAAAGTTCCCACAAACTGCGGGAGTCACAAAGAGTCGGAAAAGACACCGAGATAAAGAAAAACATCAAGATTTTCAAATTCTCGCGTAAAACATCAATAATCTAACGAGTTTGAACAGTCAATTGAAGGAGGAAATCAAACAAGAGATTAGAAATAAATATGAGTTTGAACCGTCTTAGTTATTTTTATTTTATGTTTTCTTTATTTTTATGAGTGAAGTGAATTATAAAAATTTTGAGTGAAGTGAATTATAAAAAAAGTTAAACTATTTCTTCGAGGCGATGTGGAGTTATAAGGGAAAATGCAGCTTGTGTTAACATGGGCTGCCCCACATTTTTTAATTTTAATAAAACTACTAATAAACATCATTTTTCTGTGAGGTTTGTGTACAAACAGAGGTGATAATTTTGTAACACGACATGACACTACTCAGACACAAAGATAAGCAGGTTAGGGTTTGAGCTAGATGGGTTCAGGTAGTAAAACAACAGACCTATTAACGACATGATCAAAATAATGTCTAAAGGGTTCTACTCAAGTAACATTTTTATGCATAATTTTGCTGAGTTTAGTTCTCATTTATAGAAAATACTAATTTATATGATCTTACATAAGATTTTAGTCAGATTTATTTTAGCATAAAAGATTATTGATTATCACTACTTAATTTACTTCATGCTTGGCTTTGAAACATTGTATTCATATATACTAAAACAGTTCTATTTTCTAAAAACAGGATAGATGGTGTTTTTTTCTAGGTTGAATAATTATTTTCCTGGAATGCATTTCTTAAAACAGAGTAAAAAAAGGTTCAACTCAATCAAGAGCCAAAAAGATCGAAACTATTTTTAATGCATACAGCCTCACATGTCTTTAGAGCTATAAAATTCAAACAAATGATTGCTCCAACCTAAAACTGTTTTGACCCGTTCTCTGACTAACCCATGTTGACGCCTGTAATACGAATTATCATTTGCATGTACATCATGTAACCTATTCTTTCCCCAAAGCTGAGGCGTTGGCTGTTAATTCATAATTTGGTTCTGGTTGTTTACTTGAATACAGATAGAAGTTGAATGAAGAGCAATGTCAGGTGTGTAATCCGTCAAATGGCTTTAGCAAACCATTTCGGTAATCTGAGGGAAGCCTTCATTCCAAGCCTTGTAAAGAAGAGGGCATACAGAAGATGTAGCAGGAACACAAAGAAACAGCAATTTAGTAAGAGCTGCCAAAAGGAGAAGATACCTCATTAGAAAACAGTTAGCTCCTTTGGTTCCTAGAAAAAGAAGGTACATTTTGACTTTTGAGATTACAAATATATATAAAATAAAGTAGATTAATGGCTACTATCAAAACATATTGATTTTTTGGGCAAAACCAATATATGTTGAGAACTTAAAATTCACTTGTACATAGTGTATGAAATAATCAGAAGCGGTGAGGGAGAGAGAAAAAGAGGCGGTAATGTAACCGTCTTGAGTATCACATCCAAAGCAATAAGGAGACATGCATTATGTGGTTCTCAGCATATTGTTTCTGAAATTAATGCCCCTCTATGTACATATGTCTGAAAAAAGGTTTTAATCTAATTACTTCAACAAAACCACATCAGTTCTGGAGTTGATCTCAAATGTCTGTACCTTCTTTTTCAAAAGAATGGAAGTTAGTAATAGAATGAGAGGGGTAACAAAACGAACCAATGTTCCAAAAATGGCATATATGATATTCATGGATGGGATTACCAAGAAGCCCAAAGATGAAAGGATGAATGTGGCTGAGGCATGAATATTTATGGTTATCTACAAGAAAATCTTGATCAATTTATATAAATATTGGACTATTGGAGTATGCTGATTTTGCAGTGGTACCAAAAAAATTCATATAGGATGTAAAATTACCAATGCAAGAATGTTCTCTCTGATTAAAAACGAGTACATCACTACATAGCCCATGGCACCTGCAGCTCGAACCTGCATGGTTTTTAGATGTATATCACTGAAACTTGAACCTTATAAGATGAGAAAACATGTTTCTAAGCGACCAAACCTGGGATGATGATATATATACATGTTCATTGCATAACCAACTTTAAGTAGAGAACCGCAAGAACAACATAATGCCCTTAAATGTAGTGCTTGGCATATATAGTCAAAATAAAAAAGAGAGTGAGGTAGGCGGTTGCATAACTGTCTTATGCATCACATTTAAAGCAAGAGGTACAAGTGTTTATGTTGTTCTCGCAATACTCTACTTAATATTGGTTTTCTTATGAACTGTGTATGTATGTGTGAGTGTATGTATATATATATATATATATTATATATATAAATAGAGAGAGAGAGAGGCTTTACAACTGCGCTGACAAACACGGAAACGCCCCAACTTGCTTTAGACCTGAGAAGTGATAAATTACAAAAACAGCTTTGAATTGACCAGTGGATGTGATATAAAACATGAATGACAGTACAAAATATTTTCCTTATGTCTACTATAAAGGCTGGCAAAAAAATTTTTTTGAAAATAGGAAGAGTCACAAATGTTTGATTCAGCCAACCATCTTTTGGGTCTTGATAAAAAACAAGTTCTGAATTAACTCAGAAATGAAAGAGGCAAAAAATAAAGAAAAGAGAGAAAGATATAGCAAGCAAGTTGGGACTATAAGACGGTCAACGTTAGAAAAATAATATAAAAGAAAATAACAATGAATAAATATAAGTTGAACTAACTGTATACCTCCACAGAGAGCCCATGGCAAGACCAAGAAAACCATGCATTAGCTGAGATGCAAGTATATACACAATCAAAGGAATAAAGATTTAGCTCAATTTAAGGAGGGATAAGAGAAATTAAACAAAATGTAAACCATATATAAACTAAAGCTATATAATTTAGTAGACTGCTAGCGAAACATTCACTGACCAGGTACGTTATTGCTTTTATCGGGCCAGCCAAGACAAGCAAAAGCGTAGCCGTTGCCACCTACAATTGAAACAAAATTTGAACACATAAAACTAAAAATCAGCAAGTCAATCATCAGTATTTTTAAATATAGGGGGGGAAATGGGTGATTACATACCATAGTCTTTCTTCCAGCAACAATATCCCATCTCATTGATGAGAATACTATGGGCAAGGCAAAGAAACAACCAAAGTAGTTCTGCAATGTAAGCAATAGTAAGTAAATTAAGTTGACTAACATTAACCTTCAAGGAATGGCACGGTGTTAAGCGCTTGAGTGCCTCTCACACAAGTCTTAGGTTTGAATCGAATTCCCATTGGTTTTCTACCTTTAACACCCTAAAGGTACCTGCCCAACTCAAGTTTTATTTACCTTATCCCATTGGTTAGCAGGAATGCAGGATATTGGTGGGGTTCTATGAGTTTCCCAGTAACGGTAATGGGCTCTCACAAGGATTCAGAAATTTAAAAATCTTTTTCCCCAATTATTAAACTATACTAAACTAGAAAGAAGATCTGGAAGTACTCTGGAAGTACTCAGGAAGTACCTCAATAGCAAGAGAGCTGCTTAAAATGTAGATTAACCCACCAAGAGCAGCAAACATCGAACATTCCACCAACCTCAAAGTCTTCTGGTAAACATCTCCATTCATAGTCAAGTCCTCGGAAGAACAAGTGATCTCGTCTTCATCATCTTTCCATGCCATTAACGGTGCTCCAATATCCGAAACCCTAATTCTTTTTTGCTTTGACCTCGTTTCAAAAGTAGGAAACTGGGAATGAGAAAGCATCGAGGTTGACGAGACATTGCAGAGTTTGGATTTATGATATGTTATAGGTGAAGATGGATGGATATTCTCAGAAAAATGAGAAACTTGAGGTTGGAGACGATAACAACCATGAATTTTGAGAATATTCATGGTTGTTAAAGCAAGCATGTTCTTCACCCTTAAACTATTTTATTTATCACAACAAAACGCTGCAAACATGAAAAAAAAAAAAAAAAAAAAAAAAAACAAAGAACATCAAACATTTAGAAAATAAATATACAATGATCAAAATCAACAGATATAAGATGTTTGATACAACAAGACTTGAATGCAAATTCACACCAACAATAATAACTACTTAACTAGTAAAGCATACTGTATAGAAACAAAGCATTTGTTCCTCAAAACAGATATCCTGTCAAACACAGAACCCTAGGTTTCACAATCAACAATCAATCCTACAAATTACATTTCTTTGTCGATTCAACAGTGCTGATAACTCAACAACAACCCACGACAAATTGGAACTCAGCTTCTTACTCCGTTGTTAACCACAACAAACATACAATTCAATTTAGTCTTCCTTCAATGCTTAACCATATAAACCCTAATTATAAATGTAATTTTGGAATGTTTACATAGATTACTGTAAGAAATACGATAGAATAACAAGTTAAAAAACATAATTCGAACAATTACTATCTAATTACCTACAAATTATGCAGCTCCAAAGATAAAGCACATGGAAATGCGCAAATGAGACCTGAGTTTTATGAACTATCGAAGGCCGCGCATGCGGAGGCGGAAGAGGTGGCGGCGACGGTGGCGGTGGCGGAGGTCGCCGGGATGAGGCACCGTAAAGCCTTCTAGTAACAATTTCTTCAAGCGGTTTTATTATCGTTACGATGAGTGATGATCGAATTGTGTGGCCTTTGGGTCCTCTTTCCTTTTCCATTAGTTTACTCTTATGTCTTAAAAAACAAGAAAAAAAATTATAACTAACTTGCTAGCTTTTTAAAGTATGTTTATGTTACGATTGTTTGGTAGTATTTTGATAATACCTTTTAAGCCTGAATAATTAAAAAATAATCTTAAGTTTAAATAATTAAAAAGTAACATATCTTAAGTCTGAATGGTAAAATTCATACATAAGATGGCTTTTTAATAACGATTAATAGTTAGTTTTTTAATAACCAGTAATAGACTACCAAATAATCTTTGTTAGCCATTTGTTATTGTGATAACACACGTTAACTCCTCAAGACCAATAAAAAAAATTCGAATAATATTATTACACATATACAACATTATGTTCTTTTATTTATTTTTTTTAAATGATTATGTTCTTTTATTTATATATGTAAATAAACAATTGTAAAAAAAATAAAAAAGTTTAAGTTAAATCGACAAATATTTATGAATAGTTACGTGTTTAAGTATGACTTGCACCCATACTAATTTTTTTACACTTGTGAATTTACACATACACATATAAAAATATAACGTTCTATGAATAATGTTATTAAGAAAATAATATTTTTTATTGATCTTTATGGGTTAACGTGAATTATCATAATAATAGAGTGTTAACATTTGTTCTCGACCCTAAATTAATATATTTACTTTTGATAAAGATTATAAGTTTGGGAGATGTTTTATTATACAATTATACACTAGTCAAAGACAAACGTAGCAAGTAGTAATTTGGTAACCTTGACCGTCCAATGTCTTATCTACGCTAACCAAAACACGTAATCGTTAAAATGTAATATATCTAAAGCGGATTATTACATATTTTTGTTCATTTTTCACTTAAATTTAGTCTAAATTAATTGATCAAGTCTATGAGGGATTACAAGAAGATTGTGCTTACTAACCAACTTTGATAATCGATTTTGTTTTGCTTTAATGAAAGGGGTGTAACTGGTTCAGCTTCTTTACTATGAACATATTATTTTATTGTTATTGTCATTCAAGGTCCGGTTAGGTATTTGGATGTCTTAATTTGTGGCCATCATCGCCACAAAGTTATTGCTAGGATAGGTCGATTTTTCACGGTTAGGCCTATATGACTGTCTCCACCAATTGTCGTTCACAGTTTACTTGATTGTCAAAGGGGGAACGATTTTGACCCGGGACAAGGGGCCGGCGACGGGTTTCGCAAGGATGGGGATGCTCAATGAAGTATATGAAAAATTCTAACAAGATAATAGTGGGTTTTACAATTTCTTTTACTAGTGATAGAAATGAGTTTCGTAACAAAAATTAAAAGAAAACGATGACTTAACATAAAAAGAAAGAAGCAACGTGTGATTTTTAATATATGTAAAGCGAAAAAAGTATTTTAGTTTATATAATAAATAGAGTTAAGTTCAATTTTACTAGTTGAGTTTTGTTAAAAATAATTATTTACTTCAAAAGATTATAAACGTCAATTTACATCCAAAAGTTTCATAAATTGTTTCAATTTTAATCCAAAAGTTTCATTAGTTGTTTTAATTTTATCCAAAATAATAAAACTTTTGAAATGAAATAGAAACAAAATACGAAAATTTTGAATGTAAATTAATGTTTCTAATCTTTTGAAGAAAAATAATTATTTTAGTTAAACCTTAGGAAGTAAAACTGAAATTAACTCTAATAAATAACTCATTGACAAACTTATCGTCCTTTATATTTGCATAATATTCTTTTTCCTTATCTAAGTCTTTTAAAAAGAACTTTCACATACACAAACATTTAACAAAACACCTTAGCAAAATGCCAAGGATAATACATGACTTCTATAACCCAAAAACCATCATCAAAATCATGAATCAAGCAACAACTAAATTTGTAAAATGTATCAAAAGATCATAAAAGATGCCCATGGTGGAGTATCCACAAGTTTGCATAGATTGTCCAATTGACTATGGACCAACGGTCCATTTGAATCAAAATTTAATATGTGTTTCATACTTCCATAGACCCCCGGTCAACCGTTTATCAATCGTGAAAGTATTTGAATGAAATTTATTAAAACACAAATTAAAATAGTTAAAATATATACTTCTTTAAAACAGTTAGAATAACATAAATTTACTTTACTAGAAGAATCATGTCAAAATAATCACTCATAAACGAGTTTGAATAATGTTTATGGACTTGCTATTGCAATGTTAGATTCGTCATGGGTGTCTAACATTTGGTCGATTTATCAATCACAGATAACTTATTCCGTCTACGTAAATCATGGTGCATCAGTTTTATGTTGTGTTTCTAGTTTAATAAACATCTTTGATTTGTTTAAGAAAAACAAATTTGGTTCTTCGAATCGAGAATGTTGTTCAAAATCTGTATAGATACAAGGGATAAAAAGAGAGAACGAATGGAAGGGAACATAATTATTGCACAACAATTATCAATTTATTAAAAGTGGTTCCATGCTTTATACTCGTGTCATCACATGTTTTTTCTAATTTTTTATTCTTATGATAAATAAAAAAAGAGTTGGTTGATGTTTGTGATGTATTTGTATGTTGTTTTATTTGAGTTAAAGAGATTTTATGTTTATATAAAAAAGAGATTTTATAAAGTTGCAAAACAAAATTAAGTATTTCTAAAAGGAGCTTTAGTGAGATGTTATCCAGAAAATCTATAACACTTTTTCAAGAAAATCTTAAGACTTTGTAGTAAGTGGATACTACTTGTGTGAGCTCAAGAATTTTAATACAACGTATAACATTCACCGACGCAACGCGTTTAAGTGCAATAAAATAAATTTTTTTTAACCTAGTTAAACATTTATACTTTTAAATCTCATGACACTCCTATGTACGAAAAATTGGAAAACATAACCTTTTAAGTTTTATTACACGTATCAATATATCATTCAAATTAGTTTTAATTTATACATGTTTATTTTGTTGCGTAGCTCATACCAAGAAACTTTTACTACATGTACTATGGTAATTGCACAGTGTACAACACCAGGAAACCGACATACTATCACTTGATATGGATGAGCATGCACAAAAGATTTAACTTTTATGAGATTGATAGATGTCAATTATTTCATGTGGCCGGCAATATCGTATCAACCACTAGTTACGCACATTCATATTCATATTCATATTCATAATTTCATATATATTCATATTATCAATATACTCGACCAAATCTCTTTTCCCATCACATGAAATGTCTAATCCATACATAACATAACGTTATTGCAATCATAATATTATTTTTCAAAGTTTGCTCATTCTATTATACTTTTTGGGCATAAGAATACCGCTATCCTAGTGTTTTTTTTATTTTAATAATAAATAGTTACTATTAATTTAGTGTAAAAGTTCTTTTATATTTGTGAGAATCATTTTTTAAACTTACAAGCACTGCTAATATTCTGTTGATCTACGGTATCATGTAAAATGTGTATTGGGCAAGTTATATTCTTCAGTCGAGTTAAAGATAAAAGAAACTAATGAAAGATAGATTCAAATTTGAAAATTTTACTGGATTTAATATTATTCTTAACGATTTGTTAAAGTTACTATAGAATATATTGTTCTTTAAAACAATTCACCTCATGGCAACCAACTTTTTTTTAGTTCTAACAAAATCATTTAAATTTTCTTTTTCTTTAAAGTCACTAACTTTGAAACTTGTTTCAATATTTCTTTGATTTTGATTATTTAGATAAATATTCATAGAATTGATTAGTTGATAATGTATAAAACTAGTTACATAAATTGATTCAGTTTTAACATAAGAATATGATGGACCTAGTTTGATCAGGCGATATCGATAATACTCTTTATAGAACAAGGAACGAAAAATTTGGAAGCATGGGTCTCGCCATGCCCTCTTTCGGAAGAAATGATTTAGGTGACAAAAGATGGTTTTTGTCATTGTTTATTAAAGATTTTTTTATACTAGTGTTGGGATAAGGTTGTGAGATGTCTAGTATTGTATGATTAAGTACAAGTCTTTCAAGATTACCTCCACTTATGGCATCCAAACACTTGTTCTTATGCTTGCATATCTTGATGTTTTATTCATTTATTGTGATATATGGTAGAAAGATTTTGATAAGTACTCTCTTAAAAGGCTTGAAATCATGAAGCAAAGCAACAACTACTAATTTCCTAAGTTGTGGTGAGTTAGTTTTGGTGTTTTGGACTTATTGGGTCATGTTGTCTTCTTGTAAACACATGTCAATAGCTAGTTTTGTTGTTTTTATCATTGTATTTTATATATTATATAAATTTATTGTTATTTTATAGTCGTGTTTTATATTTAAAGTACATAATAATGTTATTTTGTATTTTTCAAAACTTATCATAAAAAGTGTTAAGCAATGACATATACATCACTCTGTTTTGCGTTTTATATCATTTGTGTTATTTTATTATTGTTTATAATATATCATATAAATTAGTTCTAACTTTATTATTGTATTTTACATTATAGAAAAACACACGATAGAGTTATTACACCATTGTGTTTTTCAAAATACATCATTTAGAAAAACACAATGATATTTAGGAAAACATAGTGACAAATAAAAAAATACAATGACGAGCAGAAATCATAATTAGTTGGGAAACGTAAATTATTTTTTGATGATATTGTATTTACTTTTATGGTGTTATTTTTTAAAAAAGTAATATTGTATATAGAAGTTAAAAGTTTTTAAAAAGCATGAGAACTTAAAAGAAAATCAACAAAAATGACAATATTTAAAATATCATTCCAAGAAACTTATTTCTGAATTTGATTTCAATCATTAATTAAAAATTTAATAAATAAAATTGACAGATTATAATCAAGTTGTAACAAATTATATAAATATATATGTGTGTGTGTGTGTGTTCGTATATATTATTTTTCTATTATAATTTAAGTTGTAATTAAACATTTTAAACTAATTAAAAGAATAAAAAATATCAATATAAAAACAACTTGTTTATTAATTGATAAGACATTTTAAGTTGGATTAATATATTTTTTTAACGACATTCATTACAAAAAGACACTTAGCCACATACAAAAGATGATTACACCAATTTGTAGAACAAATTTACTCTAGTTATGTCATTGCAAAACCGCTAATTTAGTTCTACACCTTAACCATGAGAAAGAATGAGATTTGACAACGTCTACCACCTCGGACATGTTTGATGCTTTACCTTTAAAAATGGAATTATTTCTCGACTTTCAAATAAACCAAAGAGTAACCATGATAATCCCATATACTGCCTTTTTTGCTTAGCTTGCACCTATAAGGAAAGAGGAAACTTGAGGAGCTCCATTATGGTGTTGAAAACTGCCACATATTCGGAGCACCACAATAGGACCGAAACCCAATACTTGCTTCGCAAAATCGCATGAAATAAACAAATGGTTAGCCTATTCTAATGCGGTTCCACATAACATAAAATCTAGAGAAACCATCGCCACTCCTCTTTTAGAAAGACTTAATTTAAAGTCTATTGAGTCTCAATCGTCATACAAAACAGTTAACCTTTAACGGAGCCCAAGCCAACCATTCATGAAGCATTGGGTCCGGGGGAACCCGTGAAAATCTAGGATATTCCTCAAAGATTTCACCGAAAACATACCAGATTTTTCTCCAGTCCATACCCATTTATCCTCGCCGCGACAGGGGTGCACTTCGACCAACAAATTAAGGTTACAAGTTTGCCTCCAAAACTGGAACCGCATCAACGATGCCATCCTGTCTTTCACCTTGTATAATATATGTTCTAAACAAGATTCACTAAGTGTACATTATGTTACCTGGGGAAGGATTAAAAGAAAACTACAAAGTTATGAGAAAACTAAAGAAAACCAAAGAAAACCAATGAAAACGGTCACATAATATATAAATTTTTTTATCACTACCCTCTATATATATGTGTGAGTATATATAAATAAAGTTATGAATCAAATAGAAACCGTAGCATGGTTTACATATACGTCACATATAGGTTACGTATACTTAACCATTTTTCATTCGACATAGTGTTACGTATACGTAAGACTCTTCATTCTCGTATGTATGCTCAACATATATGTATCAAATACTTAAATAGCATTTTTACAATTAAAATAACAAAAAAATTATGAATTATGTTATTTGTTTCTATGGTTTTCTTTGGTTTTCACATAATTATTGGTTTTCACATAATTATTAGTTTTTTTAGAAACCCTCCCCTATGTTACCTAGGGTGGAAAGGATGGAGTCTTTTGAATCTAACTACTAATGTAGGACATAGCATTAAAAGAATGTCATGTTATTTTATCAAAAAAATATTTAAAACTTTATAAAAAAAATGAATAATCTTTTAAACCTAAAACTACACTAACACAATCTTTTAGTGTTCATCAGCGAGTTCATAAACAAAATCACATTACTCACTGACATTACTCGAGACACATGAGACGGTATACGGTGTACCTGTGATACCCATAGGAATCAAGGTACTATCCGCTTCCCACACTATCCTCCCTTAATCTAACGACTGATTATTTATCAAATATTTGAACTCGTAAACGTCCGTATAATACCCGGTATACATTTTAAAAAGACGTATAAGCACGAGCCTTTATAGAGTCGTGTTATAAATGACCATCAATGCAATTACTTGTTTCATTTTTACACTCTTTGTGTCACGTCACTTTTCACCAATGCAATAATGCCTGCAGAAAAAATAGTGTCATTCCATCACTACCTTAACTTAAAGTTCAAGTTTTCTTGATTTCTTCTTCCATGCCTTCATCTTTCTAAATACATCACCCCTACCCCTACCCCCCCCCACCCCACCCCACCCCACCCCACTCTCACTAGCATAGTATAAGGTGACTTTTATCACCATCACAAGTCAAAATCCATAGTATCTTTCATTCTTGATAACTCAACATCCTTGAGCTTCACCCTCTACATATACTGTCAGCCTATTAACACAACATTCATATCATCTCTTCTTCCCACAAAATCTCCTCAAAATTGGGGATTTTTATTTTTTCATTCATCACCCATCTCTTTAAACCCAAATCAACCAAGCAAAAACACCCAAATTGAGTAAAAACAGCAAACACCCATGAAGGAAAGAGGCAAATCTGTTGAATCAGAAACAGAGTACAACAATTTCTGCTCAGATTACAACTTCTACTACTCATCATCATCTGGTGTCCCATGTAGAAAGCACCCATCTTCATCCCCTGTTGGAATCTGTGCGTATTGCCTGAAAGACAGACTGATGAAGCTTGTTTGTTCAGATTGTGGAGAACAGAGGCTCTCTTCTTGTTCATGTTCTGATGTTTCTTCTTACAGAAACTCATCGTGCACTGTTGATGTCGGAAGCGTTGGTCGGATCTCGTTTTTGATCGAGAATGAGAAGGCTGGAAGTGGTGATGAACAGAGGACTCTGTTTTCACATGTGAAACAGAGCAAAAAGAGGGAAACAGAGGATGTGATTCTGCTGAAAAGGAGTAATAGTTGTGTTGTTGAGGTGAAGAAATCAAATGGGTTTTGGAGGATTGGGAAGCTGTTCAAGAAGAAGAGGGATAAAGAGGAGTTTAGGGAGAGAAACAGTGAGATTTGGGTGTCTGATTGTGCAATGGATGTGTCAAGATCAAGGTCTATGTGTAGTTTCAGGGGTGGTAATTTTGATCATGATGGTGGTAGTGGTAGTGATATGGCGTATTCGAGTGCAAAGATCTCTGATTTCAATGAATCGGAGCCGAGAAAGAGTGGATTTAGAGGTGGTTTGATGGATTTTGAAGGTGGATTTGCTGCTAAAGAGAGTGAATTCAGTCGAATTCATGATGATTCGAGCTTTATCGATTTGAAACTTGATTTATCGGATCGGTCGAAAACAGAGCACTCTGTTTTCAAGAACCCATTGGAGATTGGTGGTGGTGTTGGTGGTGGTGTATCATCATCATCATTATCATCATCATCATGTAGAATTACAGTGAATGAGAGGGGGATTAAGAAGGGAAGTAAAGGGCATAGCAAGGTGTGGAAGTGGATATTCAAGCAACATTCTGGGAAGAAAGATTTGAATCACATTTTAGAGTCTTGAATTGGGATGATCCAGAAGTCAACAAAAGTCAAAATTTGAGATGTTCCAAAAGTCCCAAAGGTCAAAGGGTTTCAAGTCATTTAGTCGTTTAGAGAGATTAGATGGAGAATGTTAATGGTTGTATTAGTGGGTGTCATGTTTTGATGTAGTTCCTTCGTTTAGCTCAATTACCACTAAAATGGTATAATTATAACATTATATGTGGATTGTGAATTTTGTATGCATGATTTCTTAAAAGAAAATAAAATTAGAAGATAATATGTGTTGTTAGACTAATATGTGTTGATTTTATGTTATGCATGACAGTATCAAGATAATTAGACATGTGTTTTTGTTTGTGGCTTAAAGTTAAGCCTAATGATTTAAGGTTTTAACCGGATGATCTTAATAGCTCATTAGTCGTATGATGATATGATTATTTATTTGTAAGTAGTAATTATAAAATAAACTACAAAAATATTAAATTTCACTCATAATAAACCAATATTGCCTCATAACTTTTATTTTATGTGTGATTATAATTTAAATTTGAAATTAATGACGAGGAAGTAAATGTTAAACATTTTGATTGTTAATTCTGGCATGTTTTAGAGAGATGTTGGTCCCCTTTCCTGAAACACGAACATGCTAGGGAGATCATGGTTAAAGCAGAAATGCTTTTTCTTTTTTCTGTATTCCCAAATTCCGAATATGGAAATGTTAAATATTATAAAAACTTGTTTGATTATTAACAAACTAAAACAATATTTAAATAAATAAACAATACACAAAAGTTATAGACAAGAATGAGAATTATTAATATCAAATTATTGAAAAGTGTCCTTAGAAGGAATCATGTTTTACATGACACAATTTGACAAGTGATCTCAAATATGATATGTTTAACAAAATATTATTATCTTTTACATTAACACAAACATGTTTAATTAATGGGATATATAAGACGACAATTTAACACTATTACATGCATCAGTTCAGTAACATGAATAACATGACACGACTTAACATGTATAACACAATTAGATATAAACATTTCAATGACAAAAAAGACAAAAATATTTAACATATCACTAAACATGTTAACATATAATTAGGCACAGTTAACGTTACTAAAAGAATATTTCAATTAAAACTTTAAAACAAAGAAAAGTGAACTATTTTTTGTGGTATTCATGCTCCACACAGAATAAAATTAAAAAAAAAAACATAAATAATTGACATGGTGGCCTGGTGGGTCCTTCCATAAAGTTTAAGCATGTTAGACAAAGCCTGCTTCTGGCTTATTATTACATCACTACTTTTGTTTATTAATTAATTACATCAGATTATTTTGTGCTTTTCCAAATGAATTAGTTTTTCATGCTTGATTAGTATTTTAGATTTTAATATATAAATATTAACAAATGATGTGAAATTTATATAAACTACAATAAATATTTTTTATATTTTTGCTAATGGATTGAAAATATTTTTGAATTAAGAAAACATTGAGTTTATTATTTATTTTTAATTAGCATAGTTGGAAATTTGGAATAAATTAGTTTAATGAAGTGTCCAACTACAAAAAGCTCATGTATCATCCAATTTCAAATAAAACCTCGAAGCATAATTCCCTAAATTCCTTAAATTCCTTGCTCATAGTAATAATATTCAGTTGCTCATAGTAATAATATTCAGTTGATATAAATAAGTCAACTCGTCGAGCTAAGTACTTGCTCTGAGTTGGAGACAAGTAGAATACAAGCTCAGATTCATGATGGTTAAAAAAACTGATCCGACTCGACTAACATTGTTAGCGACTCGATCAGTGTGTAACTGTTGTGATAAAATGTATTTAGCATTTATTTTTGTTTGTAGTTAAGATCAGGTGTATATAATCTGTTAAACCCAATTAAAGAACATCAATTCATTTTCCCTTTATGTCTTCGAGTTGTTTCCCAAAAGAGTGTAGTTAAAAATTTTATTTACAAAAATGGGTGATTTGAAAATTATTTACCAAAATTGGTGTTTTTTTAAAAACTTGCTTTTTCTCACGCATATTCTTATTGGACAAAAAATACCTATTTAAAATAGTGTTATCTAATGAAATTAAAGAATTTTTTTTAAAAAAATACAAAGAAAAATTGTTCAGATTGTCATATTTTATAAAATGGTCTTTTAATGTTTTTTAGTTTGTTTATTAACATTCATTTTAACTTCTTTATAAAGTATTTTTTTTAATAGAATTGTTTTTAATCTTTCATTAATATATCCATTTTCTTTAAAAGATTTGATGTTTATGTGTTAGATCTTCTTAATATATATTTGTAAAACTGTTAATTTCGAAAAAGTGTTTTAAAATGTTTTTCGTCCCTTTGTTAAACTACTTTTTCCAAAAAATTTTCTTGAAATGCTTTTAGTCTTATATAAATATTTTTAAATTTAAATGTGGTTCGGTTCAGTTTGATTTTTTGTTACGACCGAATAAAATATCATAACGAATAAACCTAATAACCCGAAAATTGAATTGATGATTACCCCTATTTTATGATAAAATGCTTTTTCTTATAAACTTTTTAAGTTGTTTCAAAACAGTTATAAAAATATATTTCTATTAAAAAAAATAACACGTAAACCTCTATAAATCTTTTAAAGAAACAAAAAGTATTAATAAAAGAGCATTTCTAAATAAAAAATATTTTATGAAGAAGTTTAAGTGAACGTTAATAAGCAAACCAAAAAACCATTAAAAGAGCATTTTATAAAATATGACAATCTGAACTATTTTTTTATATTTTATAAAGTTTTTTCTTTAATTTTTTTATGTAACACTATTTTAAATAGGTATTTTTTTGTCCAATAATAATATAAGTGAGAAAATATAAGTTTTTAAAAAAACACTCATTTTGATAAATAATTTTCAAATCACCCATTTTGGTAAATAAAATTTTCAACTAGACTTTTTTGGGAAAAAACTCCTATGTGTTCACGTTGATGGAGAAAAATCCATCTCTGACAACATCACTCTAGAGGTTTTGAAAATTGGTTTTCTAAAAGCATTCACATCAGCTTTTATATTTTTATCCTTATAATTACATTAAAAACACTACTATTTATCTTTTTTTTTCAATTAAATAATATTTTTTTATACTTTTATCATTATTTTTTCTCTCTCTTCTACTCACAACCACTTTCAAAAATATTAAAAAATTTATAAGGGTTGAATTGTTATTCCCCAAATATACAAAATAAACAGTAACTTTTCTCTCTCTTTCACTCACAACCATTTACAACCATTGCTTAAAATATAAGAAACACACTCACATAAATATAAGAAACCTACTGTGAATGCTCTAAAGATGGTTAGGATCAGAATCAGAGAAATTATAATGTCTTGTGTAGGTTTAATAAACATAAGCTAATAAAATATTCTCATTCCAAAGAAAATATCCAAAGATTAGTTATTCAAATAAATCTCAATAATTTAAAGGGTCTTTATATAGGTTTACTATGGAAGCTAAAAAAAATCAAAATGGATATCAATCTTAAAAAGTGTTTTGTTTATGAAGTCGATGTCCAGCAAAGAGAATGGAATACATAATTTTCATTTACTAAACAGCTAAGTGAAGGTCACGACCCACGTATCGTTGAGGCGCTTGCGGTGTCCTCAGGAACCCGAAAATTAGTCTTCCTATCTTGCTTATGATTATTTATAATAATAACTAGTTGATATCCGGTTCGCTCATTGCGCGAGATTAATTTTCGCTCAGATTGTACATGTATTAACGTTCAAGTAACACAAAGCAAACACCTATGCTTTAAACCAAAAAGCCGGTAAAATACAGTAGCTTCTCAGATGACAATACTATCATCATCATCATCATTGAACATACAAATATCACAAAAAAGCCAACGGGTTCATAGATGACCAAAACTATGCTCGAAACATTCAGAAATGGCAACAGGTAGAGTAACAGGCATTCTGATTATCACAAATAGGATTTAGATCTGAAAATTTCACAACAAAGCCCTGAAAAACATGTTAATCAGATCCAATCGGTTCTCAGGTGAGGCCTTCCTCATCATCATCATCGAACAAAGCAACCAAAAACCGCCAGAACAGATCTAACAGGTTCAGAGGTAAAAAAAATCCTCATCATTACCGAACAAAATTTGTGTTCTTGATCTGAAACATCAATAAATCAAGTAAACCAACTGTTCATCACCTTCGTTTATTCATATATAGGAGAAGAAGGAACAACATAAGTGGTCATACCATCATAATCAAGACCACCATCATCAAAAGGACAACCATCAAGATCACCACCGTGAAGACCCCTACTTTCAATACCATTACCGTGAAGGCACCTGTTACAGACCAAACGGAAGAACTCAACCCAAAAGACTAGTCTGATGGGTGAGGGAACCCATTTGGCCTATAAACCCCACATCAATTGCCCATACAACCGATGTGGGACAAGTCCCATACCTTACAATGATTTCAGTCCATAACATTCGCCCCTCCTTAAGGACCGACGTCCTCGTTGGTCACGGCCACGTTGGTCACGGCTGGCTCTCTCCAGGCCACCACTCCGTGGGCCACCACTCCGAGGTTGGCTCTGATACCACTGTTACAGACCAAACGGAAGAACTCAACCCAAAAGACTAGTCTGATGGGTGAGGGAACCCATTTGGCCTATAAACCCCACATCAATTGCCCATACAACCGATGTGGGACAAGTCCCATACCTTACAATGATTTCAGTCCATAACAGCACCCACCGTCAACACCACCACCGTTGACACCGCCACCGTCAAGACTCCCACCGCCAACACCACCACCGTCAAAACCCTCACCATCAGCATCACCACTGTGAAGGTCACCACTGGAAAACGGTTCATGCATGTTGCAGATCGGGAAAGAAGGAGGTGCCCGGAGTGCAAAACCACCTCCGCCATTGCTAAACTCTTCGAGTATTGCCGGTAGCGGTGGCGAGCACTAACGACGGGTTGTAGCATCGGTGATGGGTCACGACGGCGGACCAACTGTCGTGACGGTAACAGGGTCGTCGTCGTCGTGCGATGGAGGTACCGGCAGTATTGATCACGAAATCAAGGATATCACCACCGCCACAAAACCCCGCTACCCCCAACACACCCACACCGGAGGAGAACCGGAACAGCAAGAGAAGGTGGCGAAGGGTCACGGCGGCAGACCAACTGTGGCGACGGTAACAAGGTCGCCGTCGTCGTGTGACGGAGGTACCGGTGGTAGTGATCACGAAATCAAGGATATCACCACCACCACAAAACCCGACGACCCTCAACACACCCACACCCACACCCGAGAAGAATCGGAGCAGCAAGAGAAGGCCGTCGACCCCCAACACACCCACCACCTAACATCTGGTCAAGTATAAAGAGGAAGCACAGTACCCGAGGAGGATGCGAAATACCGAGAGTACCCCCAATCTACTGTTCATCGATTTGCTTTTTTCATATATAGAGAAATAATAATGTTAATTTGAATATATTTTAAATCGTCTGTAAAAAATTAATTAACCTTTTAGGTTTTTATAAAACTTTGTTGTTATTGTTTTGTATTTTTATAAATTTGTTGGTACAGTGCGTAGCTAAAACTATCATATACACCCAGTTTTACTACGAAACTCACCCTCATCAAAAAATATTCTATTATACGGATATGTTCTTTAATGAAAGTTGACTATTTTATAGTATGTTACATGATCTTAGTAGTTATCTAAGTTTTAGTTTAGTTATATTTAGTAAACTCCCTAATATAGATTAGATAAGTATTAGTTTATTATATAGTTATTTTATATTTGTATATATTTACTCACTTTAACCCCACCCAACTTTTAGATGGTTAGCAATTTGGCCATTCATAAATACTAGGAGTGATATAGTGGTATAGGTGTATGCATCACACTTAAAACGTATTGAGTTTCTGTTACATTAGAATTCAAAAACATAAAGTAGATTTAGATCGGAGTAAAAATAGATCAAATTAGGACCAACTAAGAGGAAAAAAACATTTTTGACTACTATAGGACCTACAAATCAATCATGCTTGACGTGCTAATACACCGATGTATGGTATCGACTCAACACATAAACCTAGGCATTGAGTTTCTAAGATGTTCTGACCTGACTCGAAAATAATATATATCAAACATATATAATCAAGTTGACAGGCATCAAACACCGAATACAAATAAAAAAACTCAAGGGTATATGCTTCCAAGAAATTACTGCAAATTTACGTCTGCAAGTAATTACACATGCAATGAAGCTTCCGATATAATATAAAATACAACTAAAACGGGGATCTACACCAAATAATATTTAATGCACACATTAAAGGTCAACATTTGACTTGGTCAACATGACTAGTACAAGTCACGTTACTTGTTTAACTTCTCCACGTTAATCACTTGATTAACATCAACTCTAACTATAAATTTAGAATCATAACAGCAAAAACTAGTTATCAAAATCATAAGCTGGTAATAAGTTTAATTTTTATATATATGTACGTGACACGATCTCTTTCTCACTATAAGAGCTCTCCTGAAGCTCTTTATCTTCCTCCCGAGGGTCCTAACTCGGGTTATTTGGTCATCCAAGATGAAGAGTCCGAAACATACTCATGTTTTGGGTTCTGCAAGAACCGATATCTTGCAGGGTTACCGTTTCCTCAGAACAAAATATTGACAACACGCTACTCCACAGGATCCGGTGAACATCAACATGTTTCTTACAACGAAGTTGTCTTTATTCCGGTCCTTAACCAACCGTTGTCTTCGAATCGATACTATGCCATTAAACCACATGGATCGCATAAAGGGTATGTGTATATATATGACAATTATATTTGCTTTTCTCTGCTAGCATTTTAGTTATAAAATTCCTTGACAATTGATTAATATCTAGATATGCGTAACTAGCTTGTAAACGTTATATGTTAATTGATAGCATTTGTCGGGAACTAAAGAAACTACAAATGGATCTCATATTTCTGCACTTTTGTTTGTGTGGATTCAAAACCTACTTTTATAATCTATATATCTAAAATCACGAGAACCATATAGTTTTGGTGGAAACGGTAAAATTAAAAAAGAGGGCTTTTTATTTTTTTTCTCGGTCTATATCTGATTTTATATCTTTCCTCCTAAATATTTTTCAAAAATATGCACATAAAAATAACTTTTCAGAGCGAATTCTAGTTAATTTATATAATAAATAATAAAAAGAGTATCAGTTGTATAATTTTCAGCATATATTAATAAACAATTCAATTCTCTCCCTATATATATATATATATATATATATATATATATAGCTGCGTTTAATTGTGCGTATGTATGTTTCTTAGGATAATGTACAAACTCATAAATATCTTCAAAACTACAAAAACTCCTATTAACCACACTATTTTTATGTTATATAGAAAAAAGTATAAAAATATAATGTTTATTGATCTCTCATGATTCAAAAATAAAAATACTAAATAAATATCATTTACATATATAACCTACAAATATGTAAGTCATATATGATTTATACCATCTCCATTTGTGCAAGTAAAAAATATTAAAATTTAAAAGCACATAAAGAAATAACTTTGACGGGGTTTTATCTATATAAATATACACAACTGTATATTAAAAAAATAAAATTCAAAAACTTATAAATTATTTGATAGTGTTTCTTAGAGTATAGAAAATACTTATACGTTCTTAAATGATCTTAACCATGTGTGTGTAATATATATATTATTTAAAGGCAAATTTCATGTTTGAGGAGTGCCGAATACTTATGTTAGGGTAAATGATTTGTTTTATTTGTCTAGAGCATGCTTATGTACATCAATCATTTATGTTGGAGACCAAAATTTTATGTGTTAGAAGTATGTTATCCAAATATATGTGATAGTAATTTAGATCCCTTTAATTTACTCGGCAAAATAATAAATATCATGATAACTATAGTATATATGTATGTGGTTTAAATTTTAATATTCGCATCTTAATTTCATGATTATAAGTCTATACATAGAAACACAATGCTTGTTAAATTCGAATAACTAACAAAAAATCTAATAATCAGGGAAGCCTTTACATGTTCAAGGGAGGAAGACATGGCACAATGTTGCTTTTGCAGTTGTGTACGTGATGTAAAACCGAGGCCATTGGATCCACATGACATATACCAACAGTTTGAAGTTGTTCCTTACGAAACACTATGTAAAGGTGAAGGTAGCTTCTACGCAAAATCTCTCGTAGACGATGGCTATCCTCCTAATTTCTTAAGAAGAAAAGGTTGGGAAATTTACTCTAAAACACCTAAAAACTACGAGTTGCGTGAAGCGAAAGGAATCAATGATTCGCTTCGTTCACGTCTTCCTAATTTGAACTTCCATCCATCTACCAAGACTTCTAATAGCGTGGTTGTCGGCAAGTGGTATTGCCCTTTTGTGTTCATCAAAGAAGGAAGACCAAGTGATCAAGTGAAAAAGTCTATCTTTTATGAAATGACGATGGAACAAAGGTGGGAACGAATTTTCGAACTGGAAAACAATCACAACCGTGAAGGAGATGTAGTGTCGGTGAAAGCTGCATTTCATAATGAAGCAGTTTTCATCGGAGAGAGTCAGGTTGAGGCGATATGGGATGAGAGAAACATGGTAGATGGAGCAATATGGTTTACGAGTGATAATGAGAAAGATGAAAGTGTAGGGTTGAATGTTGCAATTTTAAAAAGAATGAGGTGGGAAGAAGAAAAAGTTGGATGGGTTAGTAGTGGGGAGAAGAGGATAGAAAGGGTGAATAAAGAGGTGAAGTTTGAAGGGGTTGGTGGGTGGAAGAGTTTTGGTTGTTATGTGTTGGTTGAAAGATTTGTGCTGAAAAGAATGGATGGAAGCTTGGTTTTGACATATGATTTTGGTCATCCACATCAAATTAAGTCCATATTTGAGTAGGATTTCTGGAATTTTAACCTTCTCAGCTTGTGTATAAGAAAACCTGCAAGTCCTATCGATATCGTAATAACGAATAAAATATAATAAAACATGGTTTGTGTTAGATATGTGATATTTAGATAGCTAATGTTCGTTTTGTAGATTCGTATGATTAAACTTTGACATTTATAGTTATTTATATTGTATATTAAATAGTTTTCGAATTATCTTTTTCGTCTTGTAATCTATAATAGAAAGGATAAAATTTGGAACTATTGTTTGCTGTCTAAAAGGACTTTAGATTGACATTTTCTTTAGCTATGCTTAACTTATCTTTATGGTTTAATTTCTGGTTTTTGACTATATATATTTAATACCTTAAAAGTTTATAAATCTAATTAATATCTAATATCATATTAATTATATTGACGAATCAAACTAATCTATTCAATGTTTGACCATGACATGTTCATACTTTTATTCTTATTTCTTTTTCATTAATTTGTCACTTGTCTTAATCAAGGTACGTACTATTAGATATAACTTGTAGATATTTTGTTTATTTTATAACTCCCTCAAGTTAAACAAATCAACGTCTTTTTTGGTTTATTAGTTATAACTTGACCCCTCGCGTAGAGGTGGTCTTGGGCATAAGTACAACATGTTAAGTCTACATCATACTACACTAATTACGAAGGTTTTATCGTCTGTTTCATACAGCATAACACAATCATTGATGCATACAAAGTTTGATATCAAAATTTAGTAAGTACATCTATTGTTATGAGGAAGATTGAGGCTTGTGATTACAACAAAACGGAGGCTTAGACATGTGCACATAGTATACTTATCACGTCAACATCATCATAGAACATTAACCTATACGTTATTTATTTTAAAAACAAAGCATTAGATAATACGTCTCAGAAATGGTAATTCGTTGTTACCACGCCATAATAATGAATATAACATGTTTTCCATCGTCATTGCCTATTAGACCATGGTGCACACATATCACCAAACCAATCTATCCAACATTAACGACATGAACAACAAATACCCGTGAACCCTAGCTGAGATCATCTAGATGAAAACAAACCGGGGTTTACATCTTTCAAAAGTGTCTCAGGGGCATGTTGTCTCATCACCATTAACAATGAAACATCCAACCAATAAACCATACAAAGACTTCAACAAGAGTCGAAGAAAAAAAAGTGGAGCAAGGTACGAAGATCGAATGGTAAAGGTGAAATTAAAAAATAAATAAATAATTTACACATGTAATCATTATGTTGTAACATAGATGTTGTTTAAAAGCCATAAAAATAAAGTGAATAAACATATTGGCAAGAAATGCAGTACAGCAATTATTCAAAGGTAAAAAAAGGAAATGAAGAAAAATCAATGGCACTACACATGTATAAAAAAGATTGCTAATAAAAACTAAACAAAATAAGAAATACATGATAACTTGTACTATAAGCATAAGGATATCCCCTTTAGCCCTCATAAGGTTGCCAAGAGTAAAGTATACACTAAAATAGATTCATCAAATCTACAGCCCTTTAAATCAACTTAAGATAACGCTTAACTGTTCATAAGTCATAACATATTAACACATCTGCAAGAGAAAAACGTCTTTTAAATGTGAAGTCTATATGCAGTGACAATGGTAATCGTCGCTATGTATAGAGTTCTAGCTATGTATAAAGTTCTAGCGACAATATGCCACTACATATCTCCCCATAAGTTTGGCAATTCAAGCTATCTGGCGACGAATAATCACTATAGTGTTTGATGGGGTAGATGGAAAACTAAACGTCACGTGAGACATGTGTCGTGAGATACCTCGTGGCTATAGATAAATTAATTTTTTAAAACTTTTCTTCTACCGGGCCTCTGCAACGATTTGAGAGACATATGCGTACTAGCATGTAGCCTCCTCGTCTATAGCTACGATTTTCTGTAAAACCTATCACAACGAGTTATCCCATTGAGTATGAAGTTACGTAATAAATGAACTTTTTCCTAAGCTACCTTTTGATGGTGAGCTTGGGTTTAGGGTTCGTTCCTTAATATAATCGTAGGTATAGTGTTTGGTAATATGTTCGTTCCTTAATATAATTATAAAAATCTTAACATTAACATGCATATACGCATGCTTCCACGAAATTACTGCAAATTTACATCTTTAAGTATATAAACATGCTAGGAAGCTTCCCATATATAGAATACATGAGATCTACACCAGATAATCTTCGACGCAGTCAACATGATTAAAAATTAAAAGTCAAATTACTCGTTTAAGCTCTCCAAGTTAATCACTTGATCAATCCCGAATCTTTCTTATATATGTAAGAATAATCATACCAACAAAAACTAGTAATCAAAACCATAAGCTCGTAACCAAGATTCATATATGTATGTAACGCGATCACTTTCTCGTTATAAGACTTGTCCTGAAGCTCTTTATCAGGGCTGGTCCTGAGGATTTTAATGTCCTGGACAAGACGGAAAAAAAAGGCCTATTGGCCCTAACGAGTTGAATTATATAAAATAATTTTTTTGAACAAAAACAAACGTTTTAGAAATAAACATAACAATCACAGTATTACAATTACATAGCGTAATAGTTCACCGGTAACTCATGAGTTTTAGGTATGACAATAAACATAACAAAATCATCTATTTTTTGGCCTGCTCATTTAACCATCTAAATAATTAAACAATTAATAATGGACATGACCCATGACATTTAAATATTTTATTTTCTGAAAAATGGGCTTTAATTTGAGCAATTGAGTTAATAAAATGAGCCCAAAAAAATAAATTTGGTTTAAAATATAATTGAATTAAGTATTTGATTGGATTATAATTTATAACGATTATATATATATATATATATATATATAATAAAAAACAACTTAAAAAAAATTTGTGCCCATGAGCGAGTGGGATTTGGACGGGGAATCCACCCCGCCCCTCCTCAAGGCCGGCTTTGCTTTTTATCTTCTTCCCGACGGTCCTAACTTGGGGTTATTTGGTCATCCAAGATGAAGAGTTTGAAACATACTCGTGTTTTGGGCTCTACAAGAACCGATATCTTGCAGAGTTACCGTTTCCTCATAAGAAAGTATTGACAACACGTTATTCATCAACATCGGGTGAACATCAACATGTTCCTTACAACAAATTTGATGAACATCTTCATGTTTCTTACAACGAAGTTGTCTTTATTTCGGTTCTTAACCAACCTTTATTTTCGAATCGATACTACGCGATAAAACCACATGGATCGCATAAAGGGTAAGTATATGTACCATACATGATAGTATATTTAGTTATTTACTTATCTCTAAAAAGTAATAACCTTTACGTATAATAAAATAATTTATTGACTTCTAAATATTGGATATGCATAACTAATTAACGTTATTATTGTGTCTGAGGGGTTCTTTAACCATGAATATTAAAAGAACTTAGTGTTTTTCTCTTGCTACACGCGTGAGAATTTGGATACGTTCTTGTGTTTTACGTGACGTGACTTTGTTCGTTATCGGCTCGGCTCGTCAGAAACTACAAACACAAATACGATACCGGTTTCGATAATACTAATACCAACAACATTTTATGAGCTTACCTTTCTTGTCAAACTTTTGTGGCAATTATTTGAAATGTTGAAAGTTTCCTTGTAGACAACCTACATTTGTGAGTTTTATATATATAATTACCAGGACCAATTAAATTTGTCTATTTATTTGTGTATTTTAAAATACATCATTGTTATGTGAATATATTTTAATTAATATATAAGGTTAAGCTAAAAACTAGTCTTTGCATAAAAAAAGCTAGAAAAGTGCTATCTTTTTTTTAAATTGTGTTGTCTATTTTAAAATTTGTATTGTCTTATTGAATTTTATGCTATCTATTCTAAATTTGTGTTGTCTGATTAAATTTTATAGTTTTATTGACTTTGTACTGTCTACTTTGTACTAGCGACATTATATTTTATTCGTTCGAGCCAGTTTTAAGGTGTTTAAAATTATTCTTAGGATACTTAGTCAAAAAATTGTTTTTATTTGAATTTATGCTTATATATATACATATATATCTCTATACTAATAAATAAATATAAATACTGGCACTTGTTATCATTTTAGTCCATCTAATAATTGGTTTTTTCGCTTTTTTCTCCTCTTAATTATGAATGATATAATAGCTATTTATTAATTAATAACTATTCATAATTAAAATTTCAAATATGTTAACTTCAAAATTTCAAATGTGTAATACATGGTTTTATTCAATTCGTATAATACACATTATTTAATAAATTACTTTTTATATTATTAACCATGTAATAATAAATTTATTTAGCACGTGTATTCATGAGATTGTAAATATATATATATATATATATAAACACATTTATAATTCTAATGTCTACCCATGTGAGAAAACATGTTAGGAGGGAGAGAATACAGTGAAAATGATTAATTAAAGACATTAATCATTTAATATTTACAATTATCATATTTCATTTAACTTTTAATTTCATAATATTTATGGTTTCATAAAGAGCAAATATGGGTGTGTATGTATATGTATTTGTATTAATTGAAAGTAATTTTTATCAAATAGTATTTGGTTCCGTGGTATTAAGGGTGTGCTGGAAATGTGTTACTTTCAAATAAATAAAGGGTTCAATTCTCACCTGTAAATAATAACATGTATATATAAAAGGAAGATTAAAGTGTGCCTGAGTTAACCTTTAAAAATAGGTAAAAGAGGGTATTTATCATGTTTTCTCATTTCTTAAAAATCATCCACATCTAATTTCTCATATCCCCTACTAAGTACTACTTCTTTATTTATATTTTTTAAATTTTTTTTCATTTTTTCCCACTTAAGACCACTCATTGTAATATAAAAAATAATACGATAAATGATTATGATCCTTCAAATGTGGGGGTTGTTGCATTATTATATTTTAATTAAAAGGGATGAAGATAAGGATATGACACCCGATATGAGAATATAATTGTATAATTTTTTTTTTTTTTTTTTTTTCATAATTTAGAGATTGAATGAAATGGGGGATTTGATATGAATGCTCTAAAACACCATAAATAATTGGTTTACCGGTCATACCGTGTTAATGTGCCATCTATTGTAATGCGAGGGTGAGGGTTGGGTCCAATGAAAAAGTTATAAAATTAGAGTTGTGAAGCTCCCATTTAGATCAAGAGTTCGTGTTTCGCATATAATAAATTAAAGTGAATTATTTGACACAAGATATAGGAGTATTTTAAATGGGCATGCGAGATGTAATTCTAAAAACATCTATTATAGTGTGAAATGATATATATATATATATATATTGTCTATAACGTGCTTCTATTTATAGTTCTCCAGGTTAATGATGTATGTTGGATATCCAAATATTTTGCAACAGTAACTTAGATAACTAAGATCTCCTTAATTTACTCAGCAAAGATTAAATATCATGATAACTATATAGGGGAGGGATCCGTTGAACCATATTATAAATGAAAATCATGAAAACTATGTGTTAAATATATGTAAGTACGTATTACAAAGTGTACAACTAAAAGTTACGTATATGTAGGGGTTATGTATATGTAAGTACGTGTTACCAAGCGTAGAACTACGAGTTACGAACAACTAACCATACAAGTTACGTATACGTAAGTCGTTTCGTCATCGTTGTCGTTACTTGGAGTTTAAACTAAAAAATATATAATAATCCCAAAAAATAAGATTGAAATTAAATCAAATATAATTTAAACAATTAAAAGGTTAAATCAATTATCATATGTGTTGGGTAGTGGTGGTTTTCATAGTTTTCAATTACAAACATGGTTTTCATTTGATCCCTCTTCTAACTATATATATACTCATAAATATACTGTTTTGTTTTCATTATTTGTAATTAAAAGCCTATACAGAGAAATAGATCATTCATTAATCCAAATAGCCAACGAAAAAGCTTATCAAGCAAACATTTACATGTTCAAAGGACGAAGACATCACAATGTTGCTTTTGCAGTTGTGTTCGTGATTTAAAACCGATGTCACCGGACGATTCTCGAACTATCACATACATTTGGGGACATATTAGAAACCCCCCGTATCAATAATCCGCAAAACCGACCCGACAAAATGTCTGCACCCGACCCAACATAATCATTCAACCAACCCAACATAATGATTCGCCCGACCCGACCCGAACTGGATTTAACAGTTGTTAGTTTTCGTAAAACCCTAAAATCGGACCACTCATCGTATCATCTCTTCCATTTCCCCAAATTCTCAGAAAGAGCGGGAAACATACGCACACAGACACACACCTTAAACACACACACAAACACACGCTTCAATTTTACAATCGAAAGTCCGTTATATATGTTGAATATGATCGATCAAGATCAGCAGTGGTTGATTAACTCACTGAATGCTACTCTTGACACTAATCAACAAGCTCGATCTTTCGCTGAAGCGTCTTTGAATCAAGCCTCCCTTCAACCTGGTATAA
Organism: Flaveria robusta; assembly: GCA_025506415.1. Classification (NCBI taxonomy): domain Eukaryota; kingdom Viridiplantae; phylum Streptophyta; class Magnoliopsida; order Asterales; family Asteraceae; genus Flaveria; species Flaveria robusta. Next base: position 14,380,104 of record CM046469.1, on the reverse strand, counting down.
GCATGTTTTGCTTGTGTAATTTGTTTGATATGTTGTGTGAATTTCTAATTACTGCTTTAAATCTTCATCTTTTTCTGTTCTAGTTGCTGGATTTCACGGAGGGTGACATGTTATCAAACTGTATTGTGTTCTGTTGGTGTTTGATTGTGGGTGATAGCAATTTGTAGAAGAATTTTGGATTGTTAGTGTTGTAAGTTAGTAACAAGAAGCAGAAAGTTGTTTTTGGTGATAGAATTGTAAATATATGATTAGAAATTGTTATGTTATGGTTTTATGCAGTAGAAAACATGTTTCTGTAATCATGTTTTAGGGGTAATTGAAGTCTGGTGAATTCAATTACATTTTGTACAACTGAAGTGATTCTGATGAATTGCTTTTAATCAAGTGGTTGATTTTTCATCACAATTAAATGTATTTAACTCAATTATCTGCTTTTTGAAACAATTCTACATGTGTTTCTTTTCAAAAGTGAAATGCTTAGTTGGATTCGGAACCTGTATTATTCTAGTAAAGTCAAAATGATGTTGAGCAGTTATATTCTCCACTTAAAATTAAGGCTGTAGCTTTGAGAGCTAGCCTATTGGAAAAGGAGAACTACCCCTGATCTTCATAGTTTTTGTCTTCTGTTAGTCGATTTTGTTCATTGTGCGAATGTTGTAATTTCTTTTTTGCACTCCGTATTAACAGTGACTGTTTATTGCAAAATTTTGAAGGTTTTGGAAGCGCTCTATCTAAGATTGCTGCTAACAGAGATCTTCCTCTAGGATCTCGCCAAATATCCTTTTGCTAGTGTAGAAAAAGTTGTAAATATTTTTTTTTATATTGGATTGCTTGTATGAGTTTAGAAGTCAAGTCACATTAAGCATCTCATGCTCTGTAAGAAAAACCAAATTGTTCGGTTTTCTTGTGTAATATGTTTCACATTGTTACTCTTGTGAGATTTAACCATCTTTTACCTAGCTGCGGTTCTTCTAAAACAGTTTATTAAGAAGCATTGGCAGGAGGGTGAGGATGGTTTTGAACATCCAGTTGTTTCAAATGAGGAAAAGGTGACTCTTCCTTTTTTTTTTTTTTTCCTTTTATGTCTCTCTAAAGTGTCATGCACATGCACTATAGTTAATATCATCCTTTGTTTTTCCTTGGTTTGAGTCTTATTAATTTGAACTGCGTAGACTTTAAATCCATAACTAAAGAGGACTATAAACCTCAACAAGATGCATACGCAACTAACATGAAGTTTGTCTTCTATTGTGTTTTTAGTAAATCATATGCATATTCTCCACCCAGATTTTCTTTTTGTACTTTTTTTCTCATTATTTGCAGATAAAGTTGAATTATCATGAACTTTTATTTTCTGAGGCTACATCATATCTAGTTTATTGCAAGTTTTCCAGTTATTAATTTTCTTTCACCATCAGGCAATTATACGTGGTCTTCTGTTGCTCTCACTGGATGATCCTCATAGAAAAATCTGCACTGCTATTAGTATGGCCGTAGCATCAGTTGCACACCATGATTGGCCAGACGAATGGCCAGACTTACTCTCATTCCTAATGAAGTTAATCAATGACCAAAGTAATACAAATGCAGGTATGTTTTAGTTCTAAAATTTCATGCTCGATACATGTATGCTGTATTTCTTGAAAAAGTGTCTTTGATACGTTTTCAAAGAAATTGTGTTTTAATATGGCAAATATGATGCATTCTACACATGCCACTCATGGAAGGTGGGACAGCTAGAAAAAGCTCATTTTTATTAAAGTTAAGTTGGTTCCGCACCCCCTGACAAAACTTGAAACATTAATAACAAAGAATGGAAAGTTTATAGATGACATTCTTAGAGAGCTTTTTGCTTAGTTTATTATTAAGTTGATCCTCTATGGTGAACTTATTATCTTCTTGCCGTTCCATGGCTGATGCAATCATTATAATCTTTCAAAATGTCCAGTGAATGGGGCTCTTAGATGTCTGGCTCTCCTCTCTGCTGATTTGGATGATAAACTAGTGCCCAAAATCATACCAGTTTTATTCCCGTGCTTGCATGCTATTGTTTCATCACCCCAGGTCAACTCTATTGTCATGTAATAATCTATTATTGTTTTTCTCTGTAAATGTATAATAACTATGAATGCACAATAGTTGCAATAGAAGATTCGTTCCTGTAATGTTTAAGTAAAAGCTGAAACATGCTGCTGCTTATTATATATTATAGGCTGTGAATCAGGTCAATTTTTTCATTTATTTGGGGCTAATAATTTGCAGATACATGACAAACCATTGCGCACAAAAGCTATTTCTATAGTCTATTCTTGTACATCTATGCTGGGGGTTATGAGTGGTGTGTACAAGGTACTTTCTGTTTCTTTACAGTCTTGGATGGCCAGAATTGATCTTTTATTTGGTTTCTGTGATGAAAATAATAGAATTTTTGTATTCTCCTTTTAGACTGAAACAAGTGCACTGCTGCTACCATTAGTCAACTCTTGGATGGTTGAATTCTCATCCATCCTTAAAAATCCTGTGCAATCTGAAGATCCAGATGACTGGAGCCTCAGGATGGAGGTAATTTTTGTCTAAATTTATTCATCTGTGTTGAAAAATCATATCTGCTACTTGAATATGGAGTCACTTCTCATCTTCTATTCCACCTTCAGGCTTTAAAATGCTTGAGTCAATTTGTTCAAAACTTCCCAAGCCTGGCAGAAAGTCAGTTTATGGGTATGTTTGTAGTATGTTATTATTGATTTAGTTCTGCTATTGTTTATAAGTTATAATACTCAAAAATTATTTTCAGAGGTTTTGGTTCCATTGTGGCAAACATTTGTGTCATCTCTTGGTGTATATGAACGATCTTCTATCGAAGGACTTGAAGATGCATACGAGGGAAGATATGATTCTGATGGTTCTGAGACAAGCCTTGAATCCTTCATAATTCAAGTAAGAAGTTTCTTTTTTCAAACTTTATATCAATTGTTTGTGATGTAACCGTGTAATTTAACCTTTTTTCCTCTTTGGTTCTGCAGTTGTTTGAGTTTCTATTAACGATTGTTGGTAGTAAAAAGTTTGTGAAGGTGAGATCTAAAAGTTTACTTATTGCAAGATTTGAGTACTACCCTGTTAGATGTTCACCTGCTAAAATTTATTCTTCAGGCTTTTGGAAATAGTGTCAAAGATCTTGTCTACTATTCAATTGCTTTTATGCAGATGACTGAACAACAGGTAACTTGCATAATATCTTACCTTCTACTATTATACACATGCATTGCTTTACTTTCAGCAACTAATGTTAATTGATAATATCATGACACTCTTTTATGGAATTTCTTGATAGTTCTTTAATTTATCAGCATATGCAATAATGTTGATCCAGGTCCATGCTTGGTCATTGGATGCTAATCAGTATGTTTCCGATGAAGATGAAAATACTTATAGCTGTCGTGTTTCTGGTATCTGAATTACTTTTTTTGCTATCCTTTTCATATTATCAGTTACATTCTAGCTTGAGTTACTGTAATCCACCGATTTTATATATGTGATTATTTTCATAGGTTCTCTTTTGTTGGAGGAAATTATAATTTCTTGTGGGATTGAGGGAGTTTATGCTATACTAAATGCTGCTAAACAAAGATTAGATGAGTCTCAGCAGGAGAGGGGTAAAGGCTCTACTGTATGGTGGAGGGTACGCCTCAGTAATTGTTTATGATATTTATTCTAGTTAACCCCATTTATTTCTAAATATCTTGGTAATGTTAATTTCTATTTCTTTTATTTTTTTTGGGGGATCACATTAAATTTATGTATGTTGTCTGATGGAATATATTTTATGCTTCCTTCTGTTATATTGGTATGACTCCTTTAGTTTTCCTTTGCCAACCTAATCTTTATTGTATTATAAATTTTGTCAGATGAGGGAGGCAACACTTTTTGCTTTGTCTTCTGTGTCAGAACAGTTGCTTGAAGTTGAGGTTAGTACTTTCTTTCTGGTACCTACCAACACTATGTAGATTGATTGATATTAATACTTGTTTTTCATTTTCATATCACCATGCTTGGTTAAATTTTTACTCAGGTTTCTGGGCCATCTGAAGTGACTTTGGGGAACCTATTGGAGCAAACTTTGACAGAAGACATGGCAGCAGGTATAATCTTGGTTAATTATGCTGCAATTGTTTTCATATTGTCACCATCTTGACTGGTTGGTATTTGTAATGCAGGCGTGCATGAATTTCCCTTTCTCTATGCTCGTATGTTCTCATCAGTTGCTAAATTCTCATCAGTGGTACCTATAAAGATTATACATATATTTTCATTCATGTTCTTAAGAACATTATTCACATTTACATTTCTTTCTTCTTATAGATCAACAATGGTGTTATTGATCATTTCCTCTATGCTGCTATCCAGGCAATCGGGGTGGATGTGTAAGCTTCTATGTTATTTTTTACTTTTTCAGTCATGTATAATTGCCTCTGATGATATGATTTTAAATTTCAAATATACAGGCCTGCACCAGTAAAAGTTGGTGCATGCCGAGCACTTTCTCAACTCTTACCTGACACAAATAGAGGAATACCACCGCCTCATATATTGGCTTTGTTTTCATCACTTACAGAACTTCTTAAGCAGGTAATAATAATGACATTTTGAATTTCCTTTTTATTCAAGACACATGAAATAATTATATTTTTGAATGTGCAATTCTCTGCAGGCATCTGATGAAACAATGCATCTTGTCCTTGAAACACTGCAAGCAGCTGTGAAGGCAGGTTTGTGTTATTGTATAGTAGGGTTTTTTTTTTCATTTTTTGTATAATCTCATTTTCAAGTTCTGGGAACTGCTCATTGAAGGTCATGAAGCTGCCCTGTCCATAGAGCCCGTAATTTCTCCTATTATACTAAACATGTGGGCTTTGCATGTTTCTGACCCTTTTATAAGCATTGATGCACTTGAAGTTCTTGAGGTAATTTAGTTAAATAAAGTGGTAAAACTTTGACCTCAGTTTTTTTAAGTAAGGAATGTCATTAACAATTCTAATTTCATAATAGGCAATAAAAGATGCTCCTGGATGTGTTCATCCTCTTGTTTCGCGTGTTTTGCCATATGTGGGGCCAATCCTCAACAAGGTACGTTAGTTCAAACTACCTCATACACATACTATATTAGTTTTCAGTCATTTTACTTGCATGGGATGAGTTGTTCTCTGGTGCATCCCATGGCTTTTCTCAGCCTCAACAGCAGGCTGATGGTTCAGTTGCTGGTTCGTTGGATCTTTTGACTATGTTACTCAAGGCAAGTTATAAATCTAATTCAAATGCTGTTTCTTCACATTCTTGCTTTAAAGCTTTATATTTTATTTCTATAACTTATAAGTTTTCACTGTGATATATTAGAATGCACCTATTGATGTGGTAAAAGCAGTTTATGAAGTTTGTTTCGATCCAGTTGTACGCATAGTCCTTCAGAGTGATGACCATGGTGAAATGCAGGTTTGTATGTAGCTCAAGGCTTTCCATCTTTTTATAATACATTTTAAATTTATTTGTTTCTTACTCGATCGTTATTGAATCAGAATGCAACTCAATGTCTTGCTGCTCTAGTCTCTGGTGGAAAGCAACAACTACTCACCTGGAGTGGTGATTCTGGTTTTACGATGAGATGTTTACTTGATGTAGCTTCAAGGTGTGAGTTGTTTTGAAGCGGTTATTTTAAAGATATCTAATCTTTCTGCTTATCTGTTCAGCACATATGATATATTTGCTATTTTGGTAGGCTTCTTGACCCTGATCTAGACAGCTCTGGGTCACTTTTTGTTGGGAACTATATATTACAACTTATTCTACATCTTTATTCTCAAATGGCACAACATATAAGAGACCTTGTTGCTGCTCTTGTTAGGCGAATGCAATCCTGCCAAATTGCTGGATTGCGAAGCTCATTACTTCTTATTTTCTCAAGACTGGTATGATAATATGATTACAACCTAAAATAACATTTTACATATGATTATATGTGATTTTCTTTTTTCAATTTTTCATGGCACAGGTTCACATGAGTTCACCACATGTCGAACAATTTATCAACTTGCTGATTGCTATCCCTTCTGAAGGACACACTAATTCTTTGCATTATGTTATGTCAGAATGGACCAAGCAGCAAGGTAAGCATTCTTCATTTTAATGGAGCTTTTTTTTCTTCAATGGCTTCTGCACACTGTTGCTCTATTGCATACATCTTACCTTAATAATTAATCACCAAATTACTTAAAGTTTACTCGCTACTTAGGAGTGTTAAATTGCCTCAAAAGTTGCATATATCTTTGTTGTGTTGATTGTTGTAACCAAACAAAATTGCAATCGAGTACAGGTGAAATCCAGGGGGCCTACCAGATCAAAGTTACGACAACAGCTTTGGCTTTACTATTATCGACCAGACATGTTGAATTTGGAACCATCAATGTCCAAGGCCATTTGATCAAGGTGTTTTACTTGTCTTACAAGCCGTTACCATCCCTTCAATAACTGAAATCAGGTTCATTTATTATTTGTATTTGTGAAGTCCTCTGCAGGGATTACCACTCGTTCAAAGTCCAAAGTTGCTCCTGACCAGTGGACATTGATGCCACTTCCTGCAAAGGTTTTTACTTATCTACTAAATATTACGTATCTTTTATGAACGTATACGTGGTAATGGAATCTGATGAACGCATTATTTCCATGTGGGAAACATAGATTCTTGCTATATTGGCAGATGTTTTGCTCGAGATTCAAGAACAGGTTTTAGAGGATGACGATCAGGTATTTTTTCTTTAGTGTTAATAACACTGCTATCTTTAATTGTTATAGTTATATAATATGATATTGTTAATGCAGGATAGTGATTGGGAAGAAGTTGAGGCAGGAGATGCTGAAACTGAGCAAGATTTGCTTTACTCAGCTGGTACCACATCATACAGTAGACCTTCACATGGTTATTTAGATGCCCTGGCAAAAGCTTTCAATGAGGTCTGCAACACAAATGAAACCAAAAATGAATATATATTATCATTTAATTTTGATATTTATTTTTATAAAATTATAGGATGAAGATGATGGTTACGATGATGACCTACTAAGTGCTGCTGACCCTCTCAATGAGGTATATTTTCTTGCAAAAGTTAAATTTTATGAAGACTTCATCATAAAGAGTTTGGTCATCACTTTAACAATTTCGTTCTTCATTTACCAGATTAACCTGGCGAATTATCTCAGCAACTTCTTTCGCGAGTTCTCTCATGGAGATCGGCCTCTTTTTGATCATCTTTGCCAGGTTTAATGATTGTTATTTCATTTTTCTAAATTTTATTTTTTACTTTTTAAATATGGAACTTGTTTTTGATGCTTGTTGTACCTCGCAGAGTTTGACACAGGCTCAGAAAAAAGCTGTACAAATGGTGCTGAGTTTGTAATATCCATCATTATTGTGCAATCAATTGAAGAAATTTCATCTGCATGTATTTTTCCGTTCGAGGTGATAAAATAGCATTCGAGTTTGTACATTGCGGTTTCTTTTTCATGTTGATTGCTATTTTCTAGTTTTTTTTTTTTTTTTTTTTGTCATTGCTATTCATTTTGATTTAAAGGGCTGTAGGGACGTAGGGTATGTATTTGAGTTTGCTGTGATGATCTATATAACTTGCCTTTTGGTGGCAATGTAGAGGTCGATTAGTTGTGTTATTGATAGTTTTCGTGAGGAATCGTTTTCATACTATCTTGTTTAAACATATTAGTGCAATCCAAAGGGTTTTATTTGTCAAGATTCTGTGCACCGGTGTGAAATTGCCAATATTGTTCATTTTCGGTTGAAAAATCTTGAAACCTCTCAACATACACATCAAAGTTGTGTTTTCAACCGCTGTTCTACTTGTAAGCGCTCGATTCTCTTTACTAGATGTTGTAAATCCGGTCAAAGTATCAATAATTTTGAATAGAACGGATAGACAACGGCCAATCTGAGATACAGGCACACCACTCAGATTAACACGCCGGGCACTCTAAATTCAACGTCAAGTTACAGACACACCACTTGAACAAATTTAGACTCCAAAGATCACCACTCAAAGTTGCCGAGTTTGAGTTAGCAATGGAAATATAATCACTCAATTGAGAGCAATCTTCAAATTAATATCTAATCTCTGCTTTTCATTGCATCATAAAGATTACATATATATATATATATATACATATATATGAAAAAAGAAATAAACTGACACTCCACGTTCCTAAATTAAAGCTAGACGCTTGCAAATATAATAAAATAAAAACATAAAACTGCAACAAATTATAATAAAAACTAAAATACTAGAGCTTGAAAATGATCATGGGAACGTGGCCCATGCAAAACGTGCATGGAGTACTTCCGGTTTAATGGATCTTCAACCTCCATCGTGGGGCTCCATATGACTCAATTCAAGACCCGGAAACATCGATCCATTTGACGCCTCTGACCTGTATCTGTGTGTTGTCTCAAACCCACAAGAAACAATGGCTAGCTTGTTCGAAAATCCAACGACTATTTCTCCGGTTATAAGCTTACCTCTATGATCACTAGATGTATCTTGTTTGAATCCGGCTTCTTGTAGTTCTCCTCTAACTCCTTGAAGGGCTACATGCTTAATACAAGATGCGTTTCACTTGATCTCAACCTTTAACGGGGTATTGGTGGAATCATTTAAGTTTTTTAGTAACAGGTTTTCACGGTTTCACGTAGAACCAACACATACATATTACACAAATTGACGAGTGTAAAATAAGTTAAAAATGTCACCTTAGAATTTGTTATGTAAAATTGTAAATGTAAAATCAACCAATATTTGGTGACACAGCTGCAAAATTACTCTTGCAAGTAATTCTGGTAAAAAGTGAACAATAATGTATTTTATTTTTATACCATATCTTCTATACATATTCCAATGTTTAAATTAACACAAACCAAAACAACATACTGCAAATCATTCACCGAATCCACCACCTATCACAATCATCACCCGACCCGTTGGTCGAACAGAAGCTAAACCACAGCAATTCACGACCAAGCTCGCAAACCACCCGAGGTCCTGCAAGAACGTCTCGGCACAAGGGGCATGTGGTGTGCCTATACTCGACACAACGGTCCAAACAGCCCTTGTGAAACAGATGGTCACATCTCAGCACTCTGATCTCATCATCATCTTTGATTGTCGACAAGCATACTGCACAGTCTACTGGCTCATCCCTGCAGCTCGAGCTGTGGTGATACCGGCTCACACCAAGCTCTTGGCCATTTACATGAGGTTCAGATTGAATGCAATGGTGGAAGAAACATAGGTACATCAAAAGATCCCATACATGTTTCAAATGGGTACTGATAGATGTAATGTAACTTGATGCTATTAATCTAGTAAGCATGTTTTTTAGTTTCTTGTTTTGTTGTTGAAGATAGGTGTTTTATGGCTGGAGAGTTATGTATATAAGTGTGTGTATAGAAGGTGAGGATGTGCATGGACATGGTGATATGATTGGGAGTATTTTTTGTTTTTATTTTATGGTTTTAATAAAAAAAAAGATGATTCGATGTAGGAATATCTCACATGTTTATTAAATTAATGGCTAAATGATCTTGCTAAGAGTGATGGTTTAATTATTTTATGCATTATTATTCATCTCTTTTTGACAAGTGGCGTTTAAGAGGGTTAAGAAAGCTAAACTGAGACATCTTAATTAAAGATACTAAACTTTCTGCGTGCCCCACCAAAGGTAGTGATGTTAAATATTTATGCTCATGGGCTTGACACAATACCAAACATGGCATGAACCTAAAATACAAGTTACACACACCACATTCCACAAGTTTTTTCACGTGTTGAAATAAACATGACCCTAGCCAGTAATATTATCTTTTGTTGTAAAATTGACGGGTCCAACCAGACACGAACTCGAAAATTTTACATGACCCGAACCTGAAAATTATACCGGATGTGTCAACCCGATGTTCGACTCAAAAATTCATGGGTTGAAATAAACACGACCCGAGAGACTATTTTTTAAAATTTTTATATATTTTTTCACATATTTTTACTTTAAATTTACGATTTTACAACAAAAGGTACAAATGTATATAAAACAAATATATTTTAGTATAAAATCTAATGTCAATTTCTATTTTTAGTTTTAAATTTTGAAATAAAACACACAAGAAATTTAATTTATGACATAAAAGATATATATAAAATAAATAAGAAAATGGGTTAAACATGTCAACCCGTGAAACTGACCCGAACCCGTTTATAGTAAACCCAAACCCACGAATTTCATCTTGGTTCGTGTCGTGATTTCAAATCATGTCAGAAGTTTGCACCCTTGTAATAATAACTATAAAGATACAAATTTACAACAAAAAGTACCAATTTATATAAAATATAAATACACTAAAATTATAAAACCTCATGCTCATTTATCTTTTAGTTTTTAACTTTGACATAAAATGCCCAGTTAGTTTAAGACTTAAGTTATCATACAAAACATGTTTTTTAGATAGACAATTTAACCTTCAAAACTCTCGGCCCAAACATGACCTACTAAATATGTTCGTGGGTTCGAACTGAAATCCACTTGAATTTCTTTGTGGCTTTAAAATATATTTTTTGTTGTGCTTTATCTGTAAATAATCAACAACGGTTTTTTGCCTTCAATGATTTTTCCATTGGCAAAAATCTGTTATCAACAACAGATATGTTATTATTCAACAGGTTAAATCTAAGGGTGCAAACGAGCCGAGCCGCTCGCGAGCTACTCGAGATCGAGCCCGAGCCGAGCTCGAGCTTGGAAAAAAGCTCATTTAATTATCGAGCTCGAGCCCGAGCTTCACGTATCGAGCTCGAGCAGGCTCGCAGGCCTGAACGAGCTTTTTATTTATATATTTTTATTTAACTTATTTAATATATTATATAAATAATATCTATTATATATAAGTTATGATAAAAAACAATTAAATAATATGAATAATGTTCTATATAAATTATGTAATTATAAATATATATATCAAAATTAAATATAAAAATATTAAAAATAATATTTAAATAAATAAATTAGCCGAGCCCGAGCCGTGCTCGAGCTTGAAAAAGTATTTGTCGAGCCGAGCTCGAGCTTTAAAAAGAAAGCTCGAAACTAGCCGAGCTCGAGCTCGAGCTGTCCTAAGTCTTCACGAGCCGAGCTCGAGACCATACGAGCTCGGGCTCGGCTCGGCTCGTTTGCACCCATAGTTAAATCCAAAACTTTATATTAACAACCATTACAGATACTATTAATTTTTTAATATCTTTTTTTATGATCTTATTATATATCAATAAATCTTTGAATCTTTTTGTTAGTAACAAATCTTTAAATTAATAAAAGAATATGAATTGTTTTTTCCAATATCTAAGACATTCCTAATCATGAAGATATAGTAATATTTTATGTAGATAAAATAAGTAGTATTTTGAGATTATATTTAATAAACACCTTCTTTCAATTTTTTTTTTTGTTTATCATTATTATTAATTTTTTTAAGTTTTCTTTAGTTGTTTTAAGCTTTTCTAATGGTTGTGAACTTAGAATTTTATAACTTATTTCAACATCAAGCGGTTATATCAATCAACTTTTGTATCTTTCTTATATTCTAACTAAATTTATTAATCATTTTAATAAATTTTCACAAATTTAAATTTCACATATATTGTTACGATTTGTTTATTTCTATTTATGTTTCTGGGCTGTTTTCAATATAGTTATAAGAACACATAACATGCCTATGTATACTATAGGTTCCGCAACTATATTTTTATCGTTCACCTGTACGAACCAGCCTTATCGGTGAGACTCAATTCTAGCTAAAATAAATCACATAATATATTACCTACATTTGTAATTTGTAATTTTTCAGAAAATATGTACAAACATTTCGGAAAAGATTTTTAATACGTTCAAGTTAAACATGACAAAAAATATATTTTTCAAACGATCATAGGGGAATCAGGAACTGATTCGCTTATGATTTGTCTTTATTCTTTACGAATGATTAATTCTATATTTGATCTTCTAGAGAGCGATACTGTTATTTGTTGAGGATGTATATTTGATAAAATATTGAGCAATATTTATATTATTTTTTAAATCATATTCTATAGTAGCTGTATTGTTTAGTAAAACTCTGAATAAATTAAACATTTATTTATGTAGAATAATCATCATACGAATGTTTGTACGTATCAGTTTTGATTCTGAAGATGCATTCTTGACACATCCCCACATGTAAGTTATAATAAACCTGTTACGAAGATATATAAAATTCCAAAAGTTAAATAATTTAAATATTTATTCACTTATAATAATAAATTTAAAGATTTATTTGAATAGAATAAATGCGGTTAATTTTAAAGTACAAATAACAAATGTAACCTAGACAAGTACAGTTAAAGAAGTGAATTATTGCAATGGGTAAACATCATAATATTTTGCAAGATTTAAAGAAAAGATTATACCGTTATCCACGTTTTTATGATGTTACTTGTTATAGTAACATCTTATAATTAAGTTATTCATTATGGTTAAAGTTGTTTATTATGACCGTATGATGTATACATAAATGATCAAAATTGCTGGATTAGAAGATTGTATATGATATATTCAACCTTTTCGTAAGTGATAGACGTGAAAACTTTTTCCATGTGAGTTGAAAACTTTTGTGTTCAGATGTCTATCATTTGATTTTAAATTTTCCAGTCTGGTTCGAGCTGGATTTCACTTTTTATCGAAACTAGTGTTTTACCAACCACGTGTTGCAGCGGTATCGTACGCAGTGTAATAAAGTATAGACTAACAATCGACCTGACTTGTCTCCGGACTAAATTCACGTCGAACCGTTAAGTAATTGGAATAGTTTTGTGTATAATGGGCTTGTATCAAAAAAGGACGTTTATAAAAAAGTATCAATTTGATTGGCTTAAAAAAGGCTTTAATCAAAATTGGGCTTAGTTTCTAATCAAATAGGCATTATTTTGACCTCTGTTTGTAATCTTGATGTCTTAGGGTCTACGTCGGAATAACAGTCGTTGGTACGTGTTTGGCGTCCCCGTTATGATATTTGGAGATCGTGGCTGAATTTTCATCGGAACGCGATGGGAGGAATATGTAGTTAGAAATCAAACCAAAGATCTTCCTTTAATAGTAAGGGAATCAACACAATGAGTCATTGCAAGTGATCACAAAAGGATATGAATTGACTGATATAACTTTCAACAGTTGACAGTTACTGTACCAGAAATTTTCAGTACTAACTTCATTATTAGTAACTTAGATGCTAATAATGTTTGTCTTGCTACACCTCTAAGTTGTTATTGATGACACATGTTATTGATGCTTCTAACTAGTTACTATTGATGATTTAATTGCTACTACCAAGTCACTTTCCATTGATGTGTCAACTTTTACCAAATCATTAGTTTCAATAAATTATCAGTTTCTACAGATCATGAGTTCCTACCAATGGTCACTACTAACCATGGTTGCTACTATTGAACAATAGCAACTTACTATTGATTCATTAGTTTTGCTATGATCATATTCAAGCAACTTTTCAATAATTATATGAATTTGAAGTAACCACTATGGGTCGCTGACCCTTGAACCTTGTATGGCATTGCCATGGTTGTGCTCGAAGTGGAGAACGCCCCCTGTGAACCGTCATTGTCTAGGGCCTTTGAGCTATCGGGCTTGAGACACTAATTAATATTGCATAAGTGTGCATTTCACAACTTATAATTTGGAATAGTGTTTATGCTTAATTCTCTTTAGTCTTAAGTAGATCAGGTTAAGTTACAATAATACTGACGAAAATAAAATCACCATGGTGGGTTTGTGGTGAGGTGGCAACAATGAGGAGGTGGCGCTGGCAAGGGAAGAAGAAATGATAATGACTCAATGACTGATGGTGGCAATGTTAGTCATGATGCTAGCGCTGGCGGTAATTGAGGCAGTGAAGGTGGCGATAAAAGAGGAGGTGGATGCAAAAGTTACTACAGCAGTGAACCATGTCAACGGTAACGTTATAACACTGGTACATAACCATATATTTTTTACATTATGTATTTATCATGTTATGCGAACTAATAGTGTGATGCTATGAAGTAACAAACATCACTTTTCTAACTTGAAGATGGAAATTTGAAGTGTTATATAAGTTGACCTTAATTCGTAGCTATCAGCCTATCACACTCACAAGCATGAAGTTAACTTCGGAGTTTGCTAAAAGTCTACAAGGACCTAAAACTTGTTGGGCCATTAATTGGGCTGAAGCGATTAATAGACTCAATACTTGTCCAAAACAGGCCCAAAACTCACGTATGGCCCAGAACTGGTATCAAATTACATGGGACCAAAAACAGTCCTGATATTTTTTAAGTTAAATTTTCGGCAACGGAGCCATACTTATAAGTTCTAACTAGCAATATAAACATGTCTATATTAAAATGACTGTGATAAAATCTACCGCACTATAAAATCGCATGTGCTTAAAGTACTTTTTATGTCTTGAATGTAGTCCTCTCTTTGAGTTTTTAATGTTTTGAATGTAGTCCTCTCTTTGAGTAACTAGAGTGAAGATGTACTGATTTAGTAGGGGGCGCCTCTCATGGGTAAACTAGATATAGGGTGGCAATTTTTGGCACGAACACGAGTATCTTATTGTTACCCGTCAACCCATCAATCCATTTGAAATATTTAGATAAACCGGTTAAATGAGTTGTGTTCGGGTTACATGATTATAAGTGTGTGTAGTTTAGGGTTAAATGAAAAAAAAGTTCAGGCTGGATAATTCAACTAGCAAAGCCGCCAACCCCTAATTCATCAACCCAACATGATTTACATCCTTAAATAAAGAAATAATAAAGAATTGATGTGACTCGTTTACTAGGGAAGGTGTTACGTTTAGCACGACCCTATAACGTATGTCGTTAGAAAAACCCTCACATCAAAAGTTCATCACACAAAAGTAAGCGTTTGTAGATTATTTTATATAATTCATCTCCTAATCACGGGTATGCATGTGTCTGCTTGGGTCGTTTTTTAAAGGGGTTTTTGAAAACCGTTCGATTACGGTTTTCACAATAAGCCCAGTTTGGTTTTTTCAAGTTTTGCCACAACTGCTTAAAATGTTTGAACATAAAACGGACGAAAATCTATATGTGTTTAAAAAAGGTATATGCATTAATATGAGACAAAATGTGTAAAATATGACCCAAAAACATAAACATATCATAACTACTTATTGTATTAACATCTTTAAAAGAACCGAACCAAAACACTTGCATGAGAATTCATAGTTTTTTTTTTTTCTAAAAAAAGGTATTTTTGTCAAACTAAAAGCTTGAGACACGCCTTTTATAACGTGACTTGTGTGATAATCTTGAAATTACGCAAGTTATATCATTTATCACGTAAGTTATAATAATATATACGTACGGTTATATTATGCAATTCATTTAAAACTAGTTCTAAGTTATTTAAAACTAAACTAGTCTGAGGCTATTTAAAACCGGCCTCAAATCATTCATCAGTTTCTATTCTTGAAATTATGTATCTGTAACATGACTTTCATGATAATTTTTAAAATCCCACAAGTTATAATAATATATGGGAAAGGTTATAAGGATATCACGCAAGACATTCAATACTTGTTCTAAATCATTTAAAACTAGTCTCAAACAATTTAAAACCAGTATCAAGACATTCATTACATTTTTAAATTTACGCAAGTCATTCAGTACTAGTTCTATATATAAATACATACATTAATACATAAATACATATATATATATATATAGTTGTTTTGTTTAGTTTTAACTTTAGTTTAGGGTAACTTTTTTCTATTTTAAGTTATGTTGAAGATAATAGTATAGTTTTCCGTGAAAGAAGTTCTATTTAGAGAAGTATAGTATTGGGTTCGAGGCAATCAATCTTTTGGTGGAATGATTTAGATTAACTTTGGTGTGATTTGATGTTAATTATATCATAGGTTTTAGATATGAAGCTTAGGATCCTTTGTTTAATTTTAGCTGGTTTGCATAATCTTTTAAATTTTTTTAACTTGTAATGATCATGTCGAACATATAGACGATGCAAATAAGTAATCTTAAATACTTTAGAGGTTTTATGCATGAAACTATAGTTTGGATGACTTTTATAGAGTCTAATATCTAGAGAAATTGACCAATTTCAAATGAAACACAACCCAAATCGACCAATTTACAAATTATCACCATCGCAACATCACACACGTTTTCTACTAATATGTATGTGTGTGTATCGATTAAATAATTCTATAATTTTTAGATATAAGCAATTTATTATGAAAAAAAGAAGAGATAAAAAGAGAAGTTAATGAATAGAACAAAGACAACATTTAAAAATGTTAAACTATACCTTTTAATTAAATTTTTATTATAAAAGATAGGAGAGTTTTTTTAACGTCTCTAACTAATCATATCTACGTATTCTAATTACTTCTATTTAATTACACCATTTACTCATAGCTACACATTCTTATTACGTCTTTTTTTAATCGCACCATTGAGTTTCACATTGGTTCTCTAAATTTCTATTATATCTTGAATCCTAAATTAAACCATTCCCCACTACAAAGATGCATAAAACTCATCTTGATGTTAATAGCGCCGACAAAAGTATTCGTGGGTTGATCCATATCTGACTCGTTTAACTCGCATCTTATAAATATACAAATCGATAACAAAAAGAATATAAATATGTATAAAGTAGTTATGTTAAACATCCAACAAAAAAGTACTTTTAAAACAATTTTACCATAATACACCACTTAATGGAACCCATTTAATTAACATTATCCATTAGCTCGACTTGTTCATGGGTTTGAGCGGAAATTGACCCGATTCAATTAAACTAAACTCAAACATATGAATTTCATGTTAGGTTAACACCTACTCAGAAACTAAAACCTCTAATACATAAAGGTTAGAGAAAAGTTTAAATAAAAAAAACTTTAAAACTAAAAAAATATAAAAAGTAATCTCAACTATTCATCTTTTTAATTAATGGTTGATGTCAGATTATAGGAAAAAATTTGTTAGAGATTTATATTAAAAATAATCATTTTTGATGACTTGTTGCAAGTTCTCTCATTTTTTTAAATATTCATAACTTTTATGTATGACATAATATTTTTATAAAAACTACACCATAAAACGAGTATTTTTTATCTTTAAAACAAGTACAATGTTATTATATAAAAAGATAATAAAATCTTTTAATGTTTTAAGCTAATATCTCAATCATTATTTCTTTTAGTGCAGTTAATTGTGTTATATTAAATGCTATTGTGTTTTCCTAAAATGATAAATTAAAAAAAATATATAACGGTGAAATAACGTTGTTGTGTATCTCTAATATGTAAAACATAATAATAAATTAACAACTAATTAATTTAATACATTAAAAAAATAATGACAAATTAACACAATGATAGATAAAAGTATATAAAAAACAATGACAAAAATAACACATTCTGTTATTTTCAACACTATGAGTTTTGATAAATACATTGATAAAAATATATTATTGTGCACTTTTAATTATAAAACACAATGATTGATAACAAATTTATATAATCTATAGAAACAATTGCAAAAATAACGCTAGATGATCTAAAACCTAAAATACAATAATGAATACATTTAATAAATGATTTAAAATATATAACACACTGAACTGATATTTGTCACAATAAACATATATAATATAATGAGCTGTTGTATTTGACATAATAAACCAAATACATTCATTTTTAAAACAATAAAAAAAAAACGAGTCAAAGCCATAATACTTTTTAAAATTTTTAGGTTAAATAATTTTTTACTATATAACTATCGGTTAAAACAAGTCGAATTCAGTTCTTTTGTACCCAAATGAACCTTATCAAAGAATAGGACATAATATATGACAAAAAATAGTCAATGTGTTCTTAAAGAATTATTATTCAAGAAACGGTTTGTTTGATCATTCAACGCTGACATTTTGACAACTTTTGTATTGTAGCTCAGTGAATTTTACCACCTGGGTTCGGATTTTGAAACCCACCCGGTTAACGAAACCGCGTTTTTCAATTGATCGTTCGAGGAAACCGTAGAAGTCGTCAAAAACGCGTAAGGTACCATTTCTTGATTTTGGGATTTGGGTTGTAATTAGATCTTCTAGATTGATTTTGGTCATAAGAGATTGTTCGTTCTCTTGTGGTTTTGACTGAAGTGATGTTGATATGCATGTTGCTCTGAAGGTGTTCGATGAATTGTCTCTGAGAGTGTGTGTGTGTGTTGAAAGAAAAGTTTCTTGCTTTGATTTCAAGAATTTAAACTGTTGAGAGTGGTGGTTGTTTGATAATTTTGTTGTTTGATTCTGTAATTTTGAACATTGGTGATTGTGTTATGAATGGCAAGCTTTTCACCGTCACCCAATACTCCACCTGTTAGTGATCCTCCATTGCCCCCACCGCGGTTGTTTCCGCCACCACCCACCGCCACTCCACCGGCTCAATCACCCCCTTCAACAGCAGCCCCTCCGCCATCATCACCATCACCACCATCACCAGCACCACCATCACCACCAGCACCACCAGAACAATCACCTCCTCCTTCTGCTGATCCTCCACCAGCTACTGTCTCACCGCCATCAAGACCGCCAATATCTTCACCTCCACCAACAGATTCTCCTCCTCCATCATCACCAGTTCCACCAGTCAACTCTCCACCACCATCATCACCAATTCCTCCAGTCAACTCTCCACCACCATCATCACCAATCCCACCAACCAATTCTACACCTCCAGCATCCCCTCCATCAACCAATTCTCCACCTCCATCATCACCTAGCCCTCCGGCTAGTTCACCACCACCGCGTATACCCCCCCCTGAGTTTCCACCTCCACCACCATCTGATCCACCTGCAAGTTCACCTCCATTACCATCTATTAGTCCACCACCAATCTCACCTCCACCATCATCAGTTCCACCAAGGAACTCGCCTTCTACTCCATCTCCACCAATCTCATCTCCACCGCCATCAGTTCCACCTAGGAACTCACCATCTACTCCACCTCCACCAACATCAGTTCCACCAAGGAGCTCTCCATCTACTCCACCTCCATCAACATCAGTTCCACCAAGGAGCTCTCCATCTACTCCACCTCCACCAATCACAAGCCCTCCACCACGCACCCCACCATCCGAGGGGCCTGCTATGAATTCATCATCGCCACCAGTAATCACAGTCCCCCCTCCTCCACCCTCCTCTACCAATTCATCATCGCCGCCAGTAATAGTAGCTTCCCCTCCACCTTCCAGACGACCGCCTCCATCACCTGCAGAAGTCATATCACCCCCAGGCAACCCAAGCAGCAATGATTCGAGTCCCAGTACACCATCCAGCAATGGGGGCATTGGTACTGGAGCCATCGTTGGAATTGCGGCTGTATTGGGCGTTGTACTCCTTACAGCTATCATAGCAGTTTTATGGTGTATAATTAAACGAAAGAAAAAGATTGCTGGACATGATGGGCTCAATGATTTGCCAACCTCAATGGGAACTTCACCTCAGTCAGGTAAATTTCTCTCTTATTGATATTTCTGCATACTCAATAATTCTGCAATTTAGGTATATTATTTGGGGTATTTGCTTGAGTTTGAGAAGCTTTATGATTTGTGGTAGATTCTGGTCTACTAAAGATACAAACATCGGCAGTTGAGAATGGAAACAAATCTGCAAATGGCTTCATGAACAGTAAGCAGGAGCATGGTGGATTAGGGAATTCAAGATCAAAGTTTACTTATGAAGATCTTATAGAGGCTACGAATGGGTTTTCACCGCAGAATCTTTTAGGTTCAGGTGGATTTGGTTGTGTTTACAAGGGACTCTTAGCTGATGGGACAGAAGTAGCAGTAAAGGAGTTAAAGATTGGAGGTGGACAAGGGGAACGCGAGTTTAGTGCTGAGGTGGAAATCATTAGTCGAATACACCATCGTCATTTGGTTTCACTTGTTGGTTACTGCATCTCCGAGAACCAAAGGTTGCTTGTCTATGAATATGTTCCTAACAACACACTTTACTACCACCTTCATGGTAACTAACTTTTTCGTTTTTCCGATTAACCACATATTTTACATGTTAAGTGCTTCCTTGATTGCGCTTATATGTTGTGTTTACCTTTTGTAGTGTCAGAGCAGGTTTTAGATTGGCCAACTCGTGTAAGGGTTGCTTCCGGTGCAGCAAGGGGTATTGCTTATCTCCATGAGGATTGTAAGTGCCGCGAAAATCTAGGACGCTACAATTTGATAATAAGCAGAACATTTCTTGAAACTACATTTATTTGTATGTTAAGCACAAATTGTCATCCACTAGCTCACTTTTGCCCGTTTATACAGGCCACCCACGTATTATTCATCGAGATATCAAATCCTCAAATATTCTACTAGATAAAAACTTTGAAGCCCGGGTATGCCTTTTTATCCAAGTTTACGTTTTTTGTACTCCTGCGTTCAAGAATTTGTTTTCAATATCAAATGTTGTTTAATTCCTTGCTTCACAGGTTTCTGATTTTGGGCTTGCCAAATTGGCTGCTGATGTGTACACTCATGTAACAACACGTGTTATGGGAACATTTGGGTAAGTTCGACTATACATCAATAAACTACTCACAAAATATACTGTACTATTATAATTCCAAATCACCCTCTGTTTTTAATTTATCTTCCATTTCAGATATATGGCACCTGAATATGCTTCAAGTGGCAAGTTGAGTGAGAAATCTGATGTCTTTTCCTTTGGAGTGGTTCTTTTGGAACTAATCACAGGACGCAAACCTGTGGATGCATCTCAACCGTTGGGCGATGAGAGTCTTGTTCAGTGGGTAAGTTGTCATGCTGGATACTTTCTTTTTCTGATATGTTTTTCCAACTAGTTTTGGGCATACATAAGACATTAATCTGTGCTACTCATTCCTCTGAATTATTTTTATAGAGGGTTAATTTGCTTATTGTTTTAACTAGCTGGTCAAAGAGGTAAAATTTAGAAACTTGGAAAATATGAAACTGGTCAAATTCTTTGAACAGGTCGAAAGTCATCCAATGTGTATTTAAATGCTTACAACTCTTAAACCATTAAATCTATTTATTCAAGAGTATTAGAGTAACTCTTCCTAGTAGATTTTTTTTTTTTTGAATATTATCATGCTCCATCTTGACCTTTTATCAGGTCAAAATTTTTAATTAATGCCAGCCATTCTGAAAAAAGAAAGTTCAAGTTTTGAAATTTAAATTTCAGGCTCGGCCACTGCTTAGTCATGCACTTGAAACTGAGGACTTTAAAGAATTGGTTGACCCAAGGCTCGGCATGAACTTTGTTCCAAATGAGATGTTTCACATGATTGAAGCTGCAGCTGCTTGTGTACGACACTTGGCTACAAAAAGACCTCGCATGGGGCAGGTATTTCTCTATCTTCAAAATCAAAGTCAAAAGCGACCATCGTGTCGAGATCATTAAACATATTTCCTTATAATTTTTTTCAGATAGTGAGAGCTTTCGAGAGTTTGGAGACCGAAGATCTAAGCAATGGTATGAGAGTTGGTGAAAGTGAAATATACAACTCTGCTCAACAATCTGCAGAGATTAAACTATTTCGGAGGATGGCGTTTGGCAGTCAAAATTACAGCACAGATTATTTCTCTCAAGGCAGCTATGCCCCTGATAGTAATGAAAGGTAGATATCAAGAATTGAAATCTTTTCCCCGCCCCTGTATTGACCCACAGGCCTGTGCTCTTGAACTATCAGTTTATGGCTGGTTTTGAGAGAAAAGATTCAATCTTTTATCAGATTCTGTAAGTAGTTTTCAGAGAAGATGGGGTATAGTATGCATATTTTTGTTTGCTGCACATATTTGGTTTCTGTAAGTAACATGTTTAGGGTTTCTTTACCCTGATCCATTCTTTTGATACAATGATTTTACAAGAGCAGTATTTTTGTTAAATTGTATATTGTGCATAGTGAGACAAGAAACAGCATTATTATTTACTGTAATCAGATTATTTTGTATTTTTGTTGTATAAATTAGCAAAATGATACTATACAAATATATAATTGATAAAAGTTAGGGGCGACCGTGGTGCTCTTTGGTTTGGTTACGGGTCAGAAGCAAACTTGTAACCCGCATGTTGGTTTCCACACGATTCAGTTAATTTGGTCATTAGAAAAGACAGTTCGGTTAATACAGTTAACTGATAGCGGTATCTATTCAAAGCCCATTTCCATTAATTAGTTCCTATAGTTTTTGGTTCAAATAAACAATCAGCCAAGTCTCTTAATTTATAAAGAAGAATGAGCATGTTGTTAATAAAAATAAACTAGTTAGATAACCACTGGCGCTTTGCGCCTTTTGCCACGTAGTGGTGATCTATGATCATAAGGCTCAGAGTGTGCGGCTCGTTGTGACTGCAAATTCTCATTTGCCGCGCCAAAACAACGAAGTCACGCCTTATTATTATTATTTTTTATTTTTATTTATTTTTTTTTTATCATCATCGCCTTATCATAGAAAGCCCAGATCAGATTTTCAAGTGAAAATAACCCCACCTCGGTATAAGATGAGCTAAGTTCATAATCACCAACATGTGTGTTTTGCAACAACAACCAAACTCTAGCTATGTCTTAAAACAGTTAGGTGTATCACCATCATCAACATATATCTATCTCACTGGCCAGTAAAACCATTAATCAAAGAGAAACCCAGAACATACAACCAAGTGATAAGGGCTCAAGCGTGGTCTCAGATGAGTCAGGTCATCAAACCTCAAACAGTAGAAATCCAAAAGGTAAAACATAACTTGGTTTGATAAAAAAAAATTAGGGTTTGCAACAATGAGCACCAAATTAGCGTGAGCAACCAAAGAACTAAAGAACTCAGCACAGAGTGCACACCAAAGACCATCAAACTGTTAAAAAGAAATAACGGTGGGCATGTTATAATCAAAATGGCTCTTAGATGTGGCCTACACATCATCACCGAGTGAAAACATAAGGAGAACAATCATAATCAGGCGCCATCATCGAAGAGATCTCAGGCTATGAACCACAAATCAGATAAAGGAAGATAAATCGGAGTCGCTGCCGCCTACGCGACCCATGCAAGAAAAGTTCCGGTGGTAGCAGGGGCTTATAATCCCTAAGAAGGGGTTATTTCCGGCAAGAGCCCCAATCGACGCCGACGGAGGCTCCGACGGGGAGGTGTGGCCACAACAACCGCCACATCGACCTTCAAAAGCAGACGCAGGAGGACGCACAGGAGGTGGGGAAACAGCAGCCACGCCGGAAGTAGCCACCGCCTCCGCCACCTCCGGCGGCACCAAAAAAACCGATTTCAAGCCACGAACCATGAGGTTCCATAAAACGACAGCACCAAAGACAACGACGATACATGCCGCTGGTTGAGGCATGGGCAACCTCCGCTTACTCCACCTCAACCATAGAGGGGAGGCGAAGCAACAACAGAGCCACCACCACAACAACCACCAGCGAGAAAGACACGCAAGATAATCGTTACCACTGCCCTCGCGATCGTCGCCTTCGATATGGCCGGCCACCACCGCAAAACCCTAAAATCCCCTTCAGAGAAACATATGGAGAAACAATGGGGAGAAACCCCTTTTCTTTCCAGATACAACACAAATAGGAGGGGCAAATCTGAAAGTGGAGCAAAAACCTGTGGCCAAACTTAAAAACCCAAATAAAAGAACTGCTGATCAACTTGTTCTTTTCATAAGGTAATATATAACTAAAGAAACCTTTTTTTATTTATAATAAATTATATTAAAAAAATAAAAAAGTAAATAGGTTGGTTTAAATGGTGGCATGATTTAGTCAATTCATTTACTTATAATTATAATACACATGTATGATGTATCCTTAATCAAACCATTAAATTCGGATATAAATAACATAATCAAACCACAGCTGGTTTCTCAATTTTGTTCATTTTTCTTATTATTCTGTTTTGGATTTTCTGCATGCCCCCTAAAATAAGCAGACAAAAGTTGGGTAACCCAATAATGGTATCAGTGTAACAAAAGCAATCACACTTTTCTATTCAACACCATCACATGTTTGCTTACACTCTACACTTTGTTTCCACCATTTTTAACACCATCTTCCAAGAAAAAAAGGAATCCAAATTCTTCAATATATCAAAATGAATCATCCTCTTTATTTTTTCCATCTTCTTCCTCCTAACTCCTTCGAATTCGAACGATGGAACGCCAAAATTGGCACGTGATTGGTGCGGATTGTCTTGTTATATCGTGTTGTTGCCAATGCTTGATGCTACAACTCCTCGTGTTCGTGTTGCTCAAACTTCCTATCAAATTGGTCAAGAAGACAAAGCATTATGTGAAGAGGAAGTTAAGGAACAAAGTGCGCAACCGTGAGAATATGGTGAGAATGGAAGTGGCTAGATGTGTTGAGGAAGTTGTGGGGTGTCGGAAACAAAGAGACTCAATGAGGGATCAAGCTCGAGCCTGGAGTTTTCGGCGAGATGGGTTCGATGGGTGTATGGAGGAGGTTGAAGAGGTGTTGGAGGAGTTGTCTACAAAGGGTAAGTTTGGATTTGGGAGTTTTTGGAGAGGAGATGGTGGTGTTGAAGTTGATTTTCCTGTATGTCTTGTAAATCAAGAAGCTAGGTGACTCGGTGGCGGAACTACAACTTTTATCTCGGGGTTATAATAAAGTTCTTTTATCTACCAGCTACATTTACGAAATCAAAGTCAGGGTTTTTATAAAAATGCTTAGATATATAAAAAAAATCAACGAATTTCATGAATAGAGCGGACCCCTTGATCCCCTAGTTCCGCCCTCGGGTGACACTCATGATCATGCATTTGGCCATGTTAAGATGCATTAACATTATGTTAGCTTATGAACTTTGACATTTGATTAGATATATAACATCTTGAAATTATTGTTTTATATTTGAAACTCATTAACATTATCAGGATCGAGCTTACTTAAACTCGACCTAATTCATGTTTTAACAAGTCTACCTCGCATGGCTAATAAGTGGCTGGACTCACTTACCCTACTTCATCAGCGTAATGTTAGTGTACAAATTAAGAGATTGGGGGGAAATATTTCTATGTAAATAGTTACATAAAAGCAGTTTTAATAAAAGTGGTTTGATTGGATTTTAAAATATGAACAAAAATTATGGTATAATAGTTTCTAAAACATGGTAGAATTAAAAGAAATTTCTTACTTATACCTGCATGTTGTTGCAAGAGCACGTTGTGGTGAGAATTTCGTACGTTGGTAGAACTATAAACCGTAGATCCAAAAGATAAAACGACGGTTGGAAATGTAGGTGGAGATAAACGCGTGGTGGGTCCCTATAATCAAAAGATAAAACAGCGGGTTGTTAGCACTAAATACATGAGTTGTAAAGAAACAAATGAAATCATATTATGAGGCCAAAATATTTATATTAAATACAACTTTCTACTCAATAAAAAAACTTAAATCAAAATAAAATAAAAAACTAAACCAAAAAGTTTAGGTTTATATCATTAGCAAAAAACTGAATTATTCAAAATAGAATAGAATGAGAAGAAAATAAAAAAGGAATTTGTTTTTAAACTCCCAACAATATTATTGTTTGTGTCATGTGCTTTGTTTCTATATTGAGATTCAAATAGTTTTCAAAGGCAACACAAAAAATAATACGAGACGTGTAGTTAAAATGATAGAACCGGTGGTCGATCCGGCGCCACCCACCTATGTTGGAAAAGAACTTAGTACTCTCCCAAAAGCAATGATGTATTCTTAAGTTGAAACTAAGTATCAGATATTAAAAGTGAAAAGTTGTATCACCGGTGCAATAACATTGTAGCCACCTACGTGTTATTTATATATACATATATCCTTGCATTTAAAGTCTATTGGCATACAGCTTTATAAATATCCTTGCATTTAAACCTGGTTAAAAAGTATGATTTTGATCAATATATTGCTAGAACCTACAAATAATAACTTTAAAGGTGGGAGGGACATCCGTTGGGTTCTTATGAGGATTCAATAAGGTTGGGCGAGAACACCACTACAACCAAGGTATAGCCATTGGGTTCATGAACCCAAGATTGAAGCGCTGAATGTATACCTTCACGAGCTGGGTTAAATTGCTAGGGTATTATAAGATAAAAAAGATAGTGTGTCAGATGAGTTGGCATCATATCATAGGATGATGGCTAGAGCAGTAAAAAGCTAAAAAGATTGTGTCCCATCACCCTAAGTGAAATTCGTATTTCTTGAAATATTAAGCTCCAAACAATATGTTACAAATTCTAGAAATTATTAATACATTGTTGAAACATTCATAAAATTGTTTTCTTCTAACAACTAGATTTTTTAGGATAAAATTATCAAAATGTCCACTCTTCGGAACAAGAACTCATAACTTTTTTATTGAGAAATACACTAATTACCACTAGTTTCCCTTGATGACAAAAACAATTTTTAACTACTTTTTTACTTTTAAATATCATTTAATCAACAAGCACTTGCAGGGAATCCAACTCACAGTGTTTTTATAGAAACAATCACTAATATCCCTGGATCATAAAGCCTTTGCTTTTATAAAAGTTGGTTAATTTAATTTGTTTTGTATTTAAAAAAACAAATAACCATTTAGCATCAGGCATTAGCCCATATAAACAACTTAGCACAAATGGCCCAAGCTGTTGCCCATAACCGACTCACGGGTAATAGGCCCGTACCTTAACCCAATCCGGCCTAATAGGCCCGAAACCCACACTTTCTCTAAATCGGGTCACAAACTCGCAATGCAAGATCCAAAAATAGTTGATTTTAAAATTTTGATTAATTCTTTAATAACCTTCTAAAGAAAACACGAATGGTCTACATGTTTAGTAGTATGATGACTTTGCTGATTGATTGTCTCCTACAAAGTCAAAAATTCAAATCCTTACCGGTGTAAATGATAAAGTGGCAGGGAGAAAAAAGCTAATTAAAAACAAATATTCTTCAAGCCTTAAGACTTCACAATTTTTTATCCTAGTTGTCAATTGTTTTGCGTCTTAGTCAAACTTTCACGTAATTATACTATATATTAAACCAGTTGGTCGGTTATTACAGAGAGGATTTGGGTTTTTTCATTTTTGCCACAGAAGTTTTTTTCCTTTTTAAACTGACCACAGATACAAATAGGTAATTAGGTGTACACGTGTGCTTTTCTCACCGCTTCCCCTTACCATGCGTCTCTTCCGTACGAATTCGCCGCTTTCCCGTGTCCACAAAAGTAGTGATTAATTGGAAAATAGAGGATCAATGTGGGGCTAGCTTATTTGATAGAGGTTTTGTTTTTTAGAGGGGAGGTCCTGGGTTCAAACCCATGAACCCACCCATGCATTGTGTAATTTGAAGTAGTTTAGGACTAGAAGCAGGATAGATTTGCTGTTAAAAAAAAAAAGAAAATTGGAAAATGGAGGCAGTGGAGGGGAAGAAACGAGTGGAAAGATACACCGGAGAGGATTCCAAACACCGACGCCCGTCGTAGGAGCGCCACGGTTATCCACCTGATAAATTTCAAATTTAAAAGAGAAGCATGCCGATGATCTAATTGCTTTCGGTGATTTTTTTTTTTTTTGGTTCTTCTAATTTGTTGATTTCTTTGGTTGTCTTACTCAAATTCAGACAAACAATGATTCCTATCAAAAGCATCTATGGGTTTTTCCTTTAAAAAGACCCATTCGTAAATTCTATGGGGTTATTATACACCTAAATCTATGAACAGAGTGAAAGATATCTGTTTGTTTGTTGTAGGGAGTTAATAAATATAGCAAAGAGAGACTGATGTGAACTACTTGTAAGTACACTTCATTTATACATTTCATTTATTTTAGCTATCTTGATTCATCATTTTGAATGTTTGTTGCTTATCGCTTTCATGTGTTATACTGTCTGTAGGTATATTGATTCAAGATTCACTGAGTTAATCTCATCGAGAGGAAGATGGGTGGCTATTTCAATGGTACAAAAGTTATTATCAGATGATTTCATAATTCATACTTTATTTTTGTTCTTTTATTCCTCGTGATATCCTGGAGCATTGGTCAAAGCTAATTTTGTTTTATGTACATGGAATGGGATACAAAGAAAATGAAATAGCACACGTTTACGATAAATAGAAAGTGTAAAAGATGATGTTTGTTAGTGTTTCGAGGAATTGACAGAATCTGTGACTTTACAAGAGTCTGTTTCTGTCATAGATGTATGTTTACAATCACCTGACTATAGTTTTGTGATCCAAAAATGGCTCTGATTACAAATGGTTGATTTGAAGAAGATGCCATAATGGCAGGTGTTTTATCAAAATTATTGCTACAAACTGCTTTTGAGATGGTTTTTTAGAGGGGCATTTTGTCAACATTATTGAATTGTGTACCTAGACTGATTAGGAATCTTATTCTATCCCCCCTCTATGAACTGGTATCAATGTTCATACCTTTATATAAAAGAAGGTAACTCATATGCGCGATATCACAGATTCATAGTCATCAATGCACATACTTAACCTTCATCCATCTTTATTCGATCATTACATCAATCAACTCACCTAAAATGTTATGAAGCTATGTTTACTCTAAATAATGAAGCTTGTGTTAAAGCTTCCCCTTTGTCTTAGGTTAAAGGTAACAACAAATAAATGATTACGAATACACCCTCCATTCCATTATCTGAATCATAATTGATGTTTGCTACATATTTTGACTCTTGAAATCACACATAGGTTTAAACTGTTGACTTTTCATTTTACTTTTCATTCATGTTATGTTTATTGTTTGTGGTTATTAATCCAATAATTCCATTCCTGGGTGAAGGGGCTGAATGGATAGATTTAGCATTACACAATCCAAACCCATCTGTTATAACTAGATTGGAGTATTCTCACCTGCATAGCTATTTTATTAAATAAGAGGCTGACATCAACAACCTCTTAAATACGTTTTTGAAGCAGGCGATGGAGTTGTGGAGCAACCTGGTGTTAGAACAAGCACAATGATACCTATTGGACCCAATGGACCAAAACTTCTCTCCTAAAGGCCCTCTTCTAACTGAGGACGCGGTATGTTTTTTCATAATGATCTAACTTATTGCTTACTATTTGTCAAGCTTTTACATACTTTAGGAAGTGGTTTAGATGTTTTTGTAGGTTGGACTCGACCACTTAGGATTTAGTTATCTACTAATTAAAATTATCGAGAGTTAAATTTGAATAGGTTGTAGCAAATTGGTTATAATTTCAACCATTTACCAATGAATGGGTTAAAATGGGTTATGTCTCATCTTAAACAGTCAAATAAAAGATAGCTAAAAGAGGAATTGTTAATATGTGTCAAATTGTTGTGACTGGGTGAGAGTCACGGATAACATATACAATATCATATATCATTTTTTTCAAAGGTTTATATTATAATTGTAATGATAATATTGTTTATATGCAAAATTTGTGGGTATCTATACTGAAAAACAAGCATGAATGTTTACAGGTGCGGAATCTTATTATTCCATATGATAGTGATATATGCTTGCACCTTTAAAAACGTGTCGAAGTTGTTCTAGAGAGCAGCAAATTTGAAGGAATGTACAAAAACTAATGGTTGGTTGCATTTTACTTGATTTATCTTGAGAAATAAATTACCAATTGATCGTTCCAGGTGGTAAATTGGCCGAGTCGGTCTGTTTGTGTAATGGGTCAAGCATGTAAGTTTTTAATTAAGGCAAAATACGATTGACCAGAATTATTATCTTCAATAATTTTTTGATGTGAATAGTAAGTGCCTGAAACATACTTAAACTCGTGTGTGTAAAACTGGTCTTTTTTACTTTCTAAAACACGTTCTAGATGTATCTCCAGTTAGTAGGCTTTATTACTATAAATTTCAATTAGATTACAGTTGCAAGATGTTTCATTCAATTGCGTTTCTCATTCGGTCGACGTTATTGTTTCCTTTGGGTTTTGCTTTGTGATTTTTAAGAAGAACTTTCTTTTTTTTTTGCTAGCACTAATGTTGCATCATGTTATATTGGTTTGTAGGGATGCTTTTTACCAAATAAATATGACTCCCATGTTGGTTTTGACCTCTACGACTTGCTGTCAATGCAGCAGACTCATCACCAAAAGTAAATTGACTCAACTTGTATTGAAAGAAGAAGATGGGTGTTCGCGCAACAGAGTCTAGCTTTTTATTGGTGTTTACAGGGTCCTAGAAGCAGGCTTCTGTCTTCTTTCACAAGCAAGCAGTTTGGAACGTTTTACCCGAGAGCATTTACAATAAGCAAATGTCGAAACCAATAGCATGCTGCCACATACACTTCTATATGTTGTTTAAAAGGTTTATGCTTTATTATTACTCATTAATGGCTTGCATGTATATATCAGCAAAACACATTTGATCATGTCACCGTAAACACTATACTTGCTTTTGCACGTACACAAATTCTCCGCGGCAACGCGCGGCTACATCTTCTAGTTATTTCTAACATCTTTAGCTCTTTTTATCTATATGTATTTTTGTAATATGAGAATGATCAAAATTAATGTAAGTGATAAAAACAAATAGTTGGTTTTTTTATCTAGCGTAGCAAATATTTTAATGTTATCCGTTAATCATGGATCACTTGCCATATCACAAACGGTACGGTCGACGGGGTAACTTGGCTACCGCTCCACGTTACATGCATGAGAAACCGATACCCTCATACCTAGCCTAGGATCAGTGGCGGATTTAGAAAAAAAATTCAGGGGTAACGTAAAATTTTTTTTACCGTACATTTATATAAATACCACCGCCGCAGCAGAACGGTGGACGGCGGGGGGCGGTCGCTCTGGTCAGGTGATGGTTGGTTGGCGATAGGGACAAAGGTTGTTGGGTGATCGGCGAGAGGGTGAGGCGGTGAGGGTTATGGGTATAACTAGTTATTTTTTTTTTTAAGTTGTTTAGTTTGGGTAATGACTATTTGAGCTTGTAAATTTGTTAGGTTTTTAAGTTATTTAAATTTTGGGCTTATTATAATTTTGGTCATGTTATTTGGTATTTTGGGTTTGTTAGTTATTAGCTTATTAATGTTTTTATAAAATGTTATTTGGTATTTTTGGTTTGTTAGTTGTTTAGTTATTTATAATTTTGGGCTTATTATAATTTTAGTCATGTTATTTGTTTAGTTATTAAGTTATTAATGTTATTTGATATTTTGGGTTTGTTAGTTGTTTAGTTAGTTATTAACCAAATAACACAATTCAAATTCATAAAATTTTAAATCAAATACATCTCCAAATCCCTAATTTTATCTTCCAAATAACATTGCAAATTCATTAATCATTAATCAATTTCAATCTTCTACTCTAGTCTCTAGAAAGATTTCAAATAAATCAAATAACAATTCAAATCCTAATTGTCAATAAAACCTAAACAATAAATCAAATAACAATTAAACCTAGATTCATAGAAAGTAGAATGTAGAAACTAGAAAGATTACCTTCAAGGCTTCAACTTCAAGCAGCGGGGGCAGCACCCGGCACCGCGGTCGGCTGGTGGCAGCAGCAGCGGCGGCGGTTCGCGCAGGGCAGCAGCGACAGGGGGCGTTGATTTGAGGAGGGGGCCAATGGTATTTGTCTATTTGCCATTTGGGTTTTTAAATTGGGTTAAATGATTATTTGGGTTTTTAAATAAAGTGACAAGTGGGCTTTTAAAATAAATTGGGCTATGTAAATTTAATTGGGTTTTATAAAGAATTGGGCTTTTAATGTTAATTGGGTAATTGGGTTTTATAATGTTTTTATAAAAGTTAATATTTTTATAAAATATTAGTCTAATTTTTATAAAATTTAAAAATATCTATAAAGTTGAAAGTTTAAAAAAATTTTAGGGGTAACAAAAAATTTTCTTAGGAGTAACGTAATATTTTCTCAGGGGTAACGTAAAACCGTAAAAATTTTTTTTTTTACATAAAAACGTAATTTTTTTTTACACTACGCGTAAAAATTTGAGGGGTAGCGGAGGCTACCCCTCCCACCAAAGTAGATCCGCCCCTGCCTAGGATAGTTTGTTTTTAGTATTTTTATAATTATTTTCAATTTTATATCATACTACCCGCATTTACTATTGCTTTTAGTGTTGTATTATTTTCAACTAGGTATTACTCCCCGCGCTCCGCCGCGGAGCGGGGGATGTTCACTTTTGAGAAGGCATTATCTTGTCCAAAGCAACCTTATATACATATGCATAAACAGTGAGCTAAGAAAAATACATATGCTTTTTATTTATAAGAAAAATCCATCGTTCTCCACCCGTTGTGACATGTTCCCCTTCCCGTTCTAGTTTCGGCTCCATTTTATGTTCCCACTGCTAGACAAATACGCACCAGTATCATCCTATGCATCGTCAGCCGCTATCACAATTGCTTTCCGGTGACGGTTTAATTTCTTTTTCGGTTCCCCCCTCCTCCACCTTTCTTTCAGCAATCAAAGTTTTGTGTGGTAGGAGTATATACCCGTTGAACACCTGCATTCATAATCATAAACCACCCGAGTAAGCAACTAACATCACAGTTAGTGTCTTCTTGAATTTACTCTTCATACCACATTATTTTCATGCCATTTTATGAACTAAGCCTTGATAATTATTGTAAGCTAAATCAAGTTTGTATCAAGACCAAAAAGAATAAATACATATCAAGCCTACCATTCTACAAAAGACTTTGATACGTAATTAACCACCCAGTTGATACTAACAAAGCATAACCTAATTCAAATAAGCTTAATAACATAAAAAAAACTCCATTAGGCCATGAAAACTACTCAATTGCCTCTATTCAAATTAGCATTTACAACCAAAAAGACCCTTTCAAATAACCCAACAGGACACCATAAACAACACAAACTGCATGGCCATAAACAGAAACCTAAACAACCTATGGTCATGTTTTCCAATATATTTAAGATTAGTTGGTTGTTGAGTTAAGCTCAGTTTTGTTTGTAAAAATGTACTTGGTTGCAATAGAGGTTGCTAGTGGGTAGACCAACCTGCTGTCCCCATATTTTTGCCGTGGCCAAATGCAAGCCTAATAATCGGAATCTTTTTCATTTTTAACGAACGGAATCGGAAACCGTCAACACGCATTACATACAGCTAATGTGGCAGGAATTATATATTTAATCTGCTAATCACGGACCCATTAATGTAATACGCACATAAGCCACACACATTCACATAAGCAACATGTAAACTAATGCGTAAAACACACGTTAAACACTATTCAACCTATTCATCTTTATATATAAGATTAATAATAATCGATAACGCCAGTGAATATGCTTAATAATAAGTATGACTTAAAGCTACATGTATGCCAAGAAAAGGGACATGCG
Source organism: Flaveria robusta (assembly GCA_025506415.1). Classification (NCBI taxonomy): domain Eukaryota; kingdom Viridiplantae; phylum Streptophyta; class Magnoliopsida; order Asterales; family Asteraceae; genus Flaveria; species Flaveria robusta. Next base: position 14,346,544 of record CM046469.1, on the reverse strand, counting down.
GGTAAGAAATACACTGATCATCAAAAAACTTAAAAATCTCTAAACATAGAAATCAACTATTAGAAAAGTCAAAATTTTTCACAAAAATTAAATGGGTCATGCTAATTCAGAAATAAAGAATTATCAATAAACTTAAGAGTACTATGGTGCAATTTAGTTTGCTGGAACAAAACAACAACCAAATGAGGCAAAAGTGTCAATTTTAACTTATGTTTATAAAACTGCTCTTGGCTGCAACAGATTCATCATCACCAAGAATCAAGATGCAAATGATCATAAGATTTCATAGTCCAGTCAGACAAAGTCAGGTTCATCATCACAACCTCTTACATAAAACACAGTCAGTTAAAAATCCCAAACACCAAAAAGAATTTTGATCGCCACTAAAGAACTGTGGTTTAGCGTGTATGGGATTTACAACAGTCATTACCTAAATAAAACTCTATCACCAACTGAGAGAGGAGGCAACCACCCACATAAATCCGAAGTACAGAACCAACAACAACTCTAATCCAGTGCTTGCCAAAAACAATTCTAGATAAACCTTAACCACTTATAGAAACGATTGAGTCACTCAACAAAAAGAAAAAAGGAGAAAAAGAACTTATCTGCATTCTCGCATCTATCTTCAATTCTTCATACCAAATAAGCACCACAACTTGTTGTCCAAAGAACCACTGCGACTATCACATTAGCACCATCACAGAAGTACGTACCACCACCTAGGGTTCCCAATTGCTAAAAAACAAACGACGTAATTCGTTTACTTTGGGCAAGCACCCTAGTGATGAACCCAACGATGATTATCCAAAAAAGAAAGGACTATGCGAACCAGACCACCACCAGCTGAGCTTTCTGAGAGATGAAAAACACCCCACCAAAATCGCCGTAGTTGAGCAAAAGAAACCCTAAGAGAGACCTCTTACCAATGAACCCAACAACGGTTATCCGACAAAGAAACCTGTGCGACCACCACATCACAGCCACAACCGAACCACCGCCACCTAGGGTTTCTGAGAGGTGAAAAACAAAATCAGACTTTAACGATTCGAGCTAAAAAAGCCTGAACATATCCTCTTACCATGAAGCCGGAGACGATGCTCCGATAGTCGGCGTGGTCATCGTCCAACTCAACTGAGAGAAAGAGATGAACTAAGATGGGAAATAACCCACAATAAATTCGTGGCACTACATAAGTGAACTGAAAGAGAATAGTGTAATGATATTAGTCGTCTGTTAGTAACCCACATGTGAGGATAGCACATGCAGAGACAACTTGTACCTAATGCATAAAACACTTGTAAAACACTATTCATTCCATTGCTTTATTAATAGTATATAATTTTATATCATACCAACTTTGTAAACTTTCAAGTTTAATCTACAAAGCTTTCAACTTAATCTCTCAACTTTGATATTCTATCTGACCCCAATACCATAAATAATATTCGCTTATAAGTTATTAATATTTTACTAATTTTATTTGTTTTTAATAACTTTTATTTATTAACTTTTACTAAAAACTTTAATTTGTAGTTGTGTATAGTCATTTTTTTCTTGCCATACCGGTACAAATTTTATTTAACATGGGTTTGTATTTAAAGTAGGATATTTTTTTTAGTATCTTAGGTATATCGACTATATTTTCATCTATGTACCAATTTGTAGTATCGAGTCGCAATAATTTTATGTATTTCTTTTATGTATTTAACATCATGACAACAAGAGAGCTTAATTTTTAATTTATATATATATAATGTTTATTTGATTGATAAATTGATTTTTTTATTTCTATTCAAGACATACATAAGTTAAAATGAGTCAATTTGATGCAGGCTTGTAAATAAACCAAACATTCATAAACCATTCAATGGAAAGTGCGTCTATGTTCATTTATTTTCATTTATTTAATATATAAATGAACATGAATAAAAATTTTATACATTCAATTAAATGAACAAACATGAACACATGCTTTGTTTGTTCATTTACATTCATGAAAGTTCGTTTTTGTTTGTTCATATATGATCGTTTATATATGTTCATTTGTTTACGTCTGTTCGTTTACGTATTGAAACACAAATTCATATACATAATTTACGATGATTTTTTGGATGAATCATTTTTGATGATCTTTTGATGGATCATTACGGATTTTTTTGATAGATTCATATTTTTGGATAAATCATATACATTTGAACCACTAATATAGATGTGTTTTTGGATGAATTATGATATATTACATTTGTTCTTTTGTGTTTATTAATGTTTGTTAGTGTTCGCTTATATTTGTTCAATTATGTTCGTTTACGTACGTTCATGAGTTGTTCATTTAGCTTTTAAAGAACGAACACGAACATTTCATTTCTCGATGAACGAACATGAACAAAAATCGCATTCGGTTTTGTATCCGCGTTCTTGTTCATGTTATGTTCGTGTTCGTGTTAAATGAACGAACATGAACATGTCGATGTAACGATGTTCGTGTTTGTTTGGAGTCCTACCCTTATGTAAGTTAGTCAATTGAATGAGTCTAAATGTGACAACATCCACCACTTAGTGTCTCCCGCCACTATCAACTCGAGCTAAGATCAAATAACTTTTTGTAGGAACCGTTCACATAAAATTATAAATAAACAATCTTTATTGATATATACAATACAAAGAAATATAAATTACAATTATAATTTTCTTTGCAATTAAAAACTTTACAGAAATAGATGAACAAAATGTAAAAGCTGAGGATCGTGTTTAACACGGGGCCCTTAAAACAAATTCCGAGCCTCCCAGGAGAACTCGTTTTGTTTCCCCGGGTACAACAGCCAAAGCAGATTGTACTGCCGGGATTGATCTAGAACCCGAATTTGTTTGTAGAAGAGAAACCAGAGAGATGGAGGATGTTCAGAGAACCTGTTTGCTGCAGATTTTCGTGTTGTTTGGTGTGTGTTTCTACTAAGCCATCCTTAGTATTTATAGTAGACTTTGAACTCCGTAACCGCCACTCAGTCATTACTCAGCCATTAATCCGAAATCGTAACCGCCCATTTAATTCGTCATTAACAGCCATCAGTTTCGGTCAACACGTAACCGAAACTGTTATGAGTCGCGCACCAAGGTCAGACGCACCTGACCGGACCCTCGAGCCAACCTTCAAAAATACTAAGGCGGCTCTCAAGCGGCTTGCGGTGATGCGAGTGTGCAAAGTTCGCCATCAAAGCGCCACATTGCGCCCACATGCCCACGCCGCGCGCGCGTGTGCGAGTTAAGGGTGCTTCGCACCCTTCGCGAATCCACTTAGTGTGAAACCTTAGGAAACAATATAGACAGGAGGTTATAGAATATAAACCATTTTATATTCTTTCTTTCCTCCAATGTGGGACAACTTCCCACACCCATTAATTCCTAATGCCATTCAACACATTAATTTTATTGACTAAATATTAATACTCATATTAATATTATCAATAAATTTCCAACACTTTTGACACACACCAATTTGCGTTTATTCAAAGGACCCAATTTAGCCCGAACCTAGATCGACCTAAGCCCATTTCTCTGATCGAGACGGTTTTACCATTTAACCATAATTACCTTAAATAATGACAAAGGAGTTGATTATTATAACTCTTTTGAAGAAGGTAGATAGAGTAATATATGACGATCTTGACGTCTTCTAATGTAATTATGAGATAAGAGAATTACGTATACTCCGTGAAATAACACCCTAGCTTTGAGTTGCTCGCGTGTGAGTTGCTTATATTAAAACTCATGTGTAACAGAATAGCCCGAGTGAAAAGAATCTTTTTTACATTCTCTTTCCTTGTTACATCTGCAACGGTCCCCAAAACTTATTACCCCTTTATCTTTTGCTTGTCGTGTGGATATGTGTGAATGTCAATTCACATTGTTTTAAAATAATTATACTTTTCATATTCCCTATATTGCATTTTTAACAATATCATTATGTAATTATCTTATTTTATTGTTACCTCTTTACTAAACTCATTTACTCTTAAAAGATTACACATCTATTTTACAAAATTTAAATCACAACCTTTTAATAGGTAACCTATCACTTTACCGTGTGTCCCATACGAAATATTCTAACTGTGACTAAACTTAATATAGTGCGTGGTTACGGGTAAGATATAATTTTTAATTATAATTAAAAATCATGTATTATTCATCAAATAATTACGACTCTTTCGTTCTCTAACGTCTTAAAATTCAATAGTGATAATTAAATAACGTGTAGGATTTTTATTGTAAATCAATAAATAAGTAGCAAAATTAATTTGATGATGTTGACTTTAAATGTGATTAGAGCTATCTTGCTATTTTTCAACAGCGTTTGCAACTACCCTAATACCCGAGTGGGCTTTATTGAGATAAAATATCAATAATTCATACTAATTTTAACGCTCAAAGTCTAACTGACACAGGAACACATCAAGAAAGTACCTACCACTATGGGAAGATCTTTTTGAATCAGGTTTAAACCTGACACTTAAAAGGTCTCAAACCCAAATCATCACCCACACACCATTAAACCAAAAGACCACCTGTAGTTATCTTGATATCTAAATAGGTGAGTTTTTCTTCATTGTTACCTCCTACTTAAAATTAAATTTAAGAAAAGAATAATCACCAAACAGTAACAGAGATTCATATGGAATTTATTTGTCATTTAATTCAAAAAATTACACTAACAAAACTTTTCACAGCATTAGAACATGTACTGAAAGTGAAGTGATTTTCAGTAAAATTTTTGAATTATTTCAGTAAAACAGTTTGAAACTTGATTATTTTTAGATATAAAAACAAAGATATGAAATTTAAATAGAAAGAAACTAGTGATATTTTTAATTAATATTTTTTAAAGGTTTATTAAGTTGTAAAATTTATTATTATAATCCGTTATTCTATTTTTTTATTAAATATGAATAATTTTATTTTTATATGATAAAAGTGAGCATAGAGGATATAAATTAAATAATTAAATATAAATATAGATATGATTAAAATCACTAATCTTGATTATGTGACCACAAAGACCGGTTTTTGTGGCAAGCGTGCGTTATGCCACACTCACTTCCAAATAAATTCAAAGAGACATGTGAGTATGATTATAACTAAAGTAGTCATTGATTGTCCAATTTTACACCACATAAAGTCATAAACACCCATCATTCATACCTTCTAATTTCGTGATGTGATTAGATATTAAAATCATTATAATTAATTAAATAACCATTTAGTTCAGCATAAAATTAGAAGATATTATTTTGAAAATCTCTGTATTGGGTAGACTAAATCTAGATATAAGCGTTAGGCTGTTTTAGTGTTTGATTTAACTTTCACTTTGTTATGGTTAGGGATGGAATGGGTCAAATCGTTTGCAGTCTCACATATAGAGTCTTACCTTATGCTTTGTGCAATGGGCTTATAGATTAAAATTATGATAACAAAGTGACAACACATGATATAAGCAATGTAAGAGTGATGAAAAATCAATACTGGTTTGAAGCTCGCGTGATGCGTTGGAAAACACAACACCTAGGTTGATGATTTTAAGGATATACGTAAGCTGTTTAGATCAGTTGTAAGACAAAATCGTGGGAACCCAAAACATAATAAAAAGTTTTATTTTTTTTTAAAGATCCTTAATATAAAAGCAATATATTTTTGTCGTTGAATTACGTGATAATAACCCAAATTATTAAGAGTTCATAAAAGAAATTTGGATCCGTACACGTAGTCATTGTGTTAAAATAATGCTCTTATACTTTTATGTTATTTTGCTTTTATTTTTTTATTGAGGTAGTTTTTGACTTTTAGTAACTTCGATTAAATCATATGATGTGTATCTTCATCAATTCGAGTTTATATATTTCATACCTTTCATTCATATATTGGAAGGGTTGGTTGTGACCCACTCAACATCAACTCAATCAAAGCCAAGTTAAACTGTTTAAGTCTAGCTTAAATGAGTTCAAACCGAGCTTAAACCAGTTGAAGCCTTTTAATAAACTTATCATATTTTTAGATAAATAAATAAAATCTGTCTATCGCTCAAAAATTATCAATACTATAACACTCAAAATTTCCTCTCTTTCTTTGAAAAGGTTTGAACTACATGTACATGTGTGTTTTGAAAATATCGTGTATCCACTTTTATCTTTTCTTCTACTCTCTATCAAATTTCTAATATTAGGTATGCATTATTTAGTTTTCATGGTTATTTACTTAAAACTATACGCGTAAATGACTAAATGCATAACACATACATCTTTATTTCTCTGGCAAAACAAAAGGCAAATTAAAAATATATCACAAGTCACAAACCACTTAATTAACCTCCAAAATAAGTCTTTCTTTTATAAATCTATAGTGTAATTATATTAGTAAAACAGAAACATGAAGAACCAAACCTTGATGATATATCAGAAATTAAGCCCAACACTTACAACATCAACTGCAATTCAACACTCAAAATTCAAACTCTAATAAGATAAATACTAAGTTCTGGTCCTCCATTGTTATCAGGATTCATCATGTAAAATGCTTCAGAGTCTTTTGAACCCACAATCCTCTCAAAACTTGCTCTCATATACATCAACTCTCCATCACCACCAACACCGCCCTCCGGCAACACTCCGGCGCCCATGGTAATCGGTCCGACCGAATTGAACACCTTCCATTCATCCGGTCCACAATCGCGCCTCATCGCATAACCACATTTCTTGCCATTGCAGTATGTCCTCCAAAGTGGCTCATCAAGCAGCTTAAAACCCTTCTTCCCAATCTTTTTATCGCATTCTAACGCAATCCGAACCAGCCCTGACGCCATTTCCCTGACCAGGAAGCTGGTCGGGGTGGCCAGCTCGACCAGAAAAGCGGGACCCAGTTTGGGATCCTCTTGGAACGCGATGTGGACGTGTCCACTTCGGTGCCCAAAAAGGGTGCCCACTATTCTGGTCGTCTTACCCAGACCAGGTTTAGAATTAAATCGGCTCTTACTTTTACCAAAAGTAAAAGCCGACCGGAGCTTAGAAACAGACATGAGTGTCTGTTTCTTTCTCCTAGGTGCAGCAGACTGTGGCACCGGGAGGCTAAGATGGTCATCAAGACTCATATTGTCTTCTTCGGTCACAACGCATGCAAGCGATGATGACCGAATATGGAGGGTTTCTTCATCATCATCTTCATCTTCAACATTCTTCTTCCATTTGAAGTATCTTCTTGAGAATGAAAAGGAAGAATCTTGAGGGGTTTTGGCAGCCATGATTGACCTCATCTCAAGAAACAAAAGCTAACCAACAATGGTGTATCAAGAAAGTGATAAAGCTTGTGAAAAGATTGTGGTTTTTTATCTCTTTTTTAAGGGGTTTGTAACTATGAGAGACTCAAGGGTGAAAGTGCTGACAAAAGATGGTGAGCAGTCCCCACCTAACTATAGGAAGACTTTGTACTATTTTCGGGTGTTTGATAATGGCTTAAACCTAAAAATTATAATATAATTAGTTATAATAATAACAAGATGTATAAGATGATGTTGGCATTAGATTTTGGTAATCAGATAATTAAATCTTTGCAAATATATGATTCTAAGGATTATGTAAAACGATACTTTTTTTAAAACTACTTGCCCATATATTCTTTAATCCAACTATTATTTTTATATATTTTTTTTTATCGTAAGACTTTTTCAATCACCTGATGATGTATAATTTTCATACATACATTAGTATTGTCAGGTCATTGACGCTTTTTGGTTGTAAAATGATACTTAACATAATTCGCTAATCAAAGTTAGTTTGTTACAGCCACATCCAAACTAATTATTTGAATTCCAGCCAGATGATTTGTTAATGAAAGTCACAGTTGTTTTATTTAAAGACTTAAACTAATTACCAATCATTTAAACTTCAAATTTTAAGCAAGTTACATTTTTCTAACTAGAACTCCAACTCTTTGGTCCATAAATATACAAACCTTTAGCTTAAACAATAATACTTTTAGTTTTCACTTTTATTGCACGTACGATCCTGCAATAACACAAATATGTGTTCACCCTCAACTTTCATATACAACGTTTCAAAGCCATTTGCAACATTCTTATTAGATCTAAAATAGTCAATTGTTTAATAAGAGCATACATAGTTGCCTCTATTTGAGTGGGATTCATTTTCATTACAGTTTTTATATTCATGTGTATCATTAGTTAAATTATCAGTATCAATTATATTCAATTAATATACACTAGTTTGAATATTGAATTTCAATTGTAAGTGAAAAACCCTTATATTTAATAATTTAAATATTATATGTATATTATATTATATATATATATATATATATATATATATATATATATATATATATATGCTGTGTATGTATACTGACTCTAGACACTCTTAAGGAGACAAAGTTTTATGATACATCTTTTCTGTTGGGAATAGAGAGAGATAAAAAGAAAGACTTGCATAGGAAAAAGGTTTACAAGAGAAAGTAAAAGCCAACACCAAACAATAACAGCCAGACCATTTTCTGTTTTCTTTTTTCTGAATTCATGTTATGCTAACAACCAAAGTTTGTTGCTCCATTTGTGGTTCTTCCCTTAAAAGAATGTTCTGGTTCTTGGATTTACATAGATTGTGATTACTGAGACACCCTACAATTATAAATCAACATCTCGAATTTTTATACGGGTCGTATAACATCATACACGTCGTATATGGGGGTCGTATAGCCCTATACGAGGCGTATAACCACTCTGATAGCCCCCAGAATTGTTTCTCGTAGCAGTGTCGAAATTTGCTATACGCATCGTATAGCCCTATATGTGTCATATAAGGGGTCGTATAGGGCTATATGGGGGGGGGGTAGCTCTCTGACAGCCCCCCTGAAATTTTCTCATTTTCAGTGTCTTCAACCCTATACGCCATATATGGTGCTATACGAGGCGTATAGAGGGTGTCGATTTATAATGTAGGATGTCCGTATATTAAGACTCTTAATATATATTTGTAACTTTAATTACAACAATTGATATTGAACATGTACACATATAAACACATATTTTTGAAAACAACTCCTACTATACTCATATTAACTACAGGGAAAAGTTATTGTACAAAATGAATTTTCCATTTAAAGTGTAAATATTATTACGCAAAAAGAACACATTACGTGTGAATTTATAACACAAGTGGTACAAGTAATCAACAGAGATGAAATTATCATGCAATATGAAATTGTTACGACGTAAGTATTCTTGCATGATAATTTGATCCATTTCTGCGTGATAATTTCAAGCAAATGTAATCCTTATTGCGTAATAATTACACCCCAAATGTATGCTCTTTGTACTAATAAACATTTTTTACTCTAAACATTCTCTATTAACCATCTATACATACATCATTGCAAAATTTAAATCCTTAACTTTTTAAATATATAATAGACATCTTACCATCAGAATTTCCTTCAAAACTAGACACAATATTTAAAGAGCGAACTAGATGCAAACGATTTGAATAGCTATTCTTAGACGTAAATTATATGATCATCAGCTTTTTGATTATAACTTCTATCCATTTTTAAAGATTTTTCTATCTTGTTTTGTTATGCTTATGTGTGTAAGTTTTGACATCTCATCTTGCATGCATAATTTGACACCTAAAAGCATCCACAATCCGTTTATTAAAAATATATGAGTATGATGTTTATATTATATGGAATGATATTGAGTGTTTTTGAGTAGTAGTGAGTGGAATCAAAAGAAAATGTTACTGTTTATCTGTAAATTTAAAAATTCATTGTTCAACCTTATAATTTTTTTAATATTTTAAAAAATAATTGTGAGTAGAGAGAAAGAAAAATTAATGATAAATGTATAAAAAAGTATTATTTAATTGAAAAGATGAGATAACAAATAATGATTTTTAATGTAATTATATGGATAAGAAAGATGAATGGGTTATGAATGCTCTAAAAAAAGATGTGAGGTTGTGTCTAATAAATAAAGTCATTTGAAGTTATAGTGGTAAAACTCCTTTTAAATTTAAGGATTTGAGCTCTATTTGTGACAAATTAATATAGAATCCGAAGTGCGTGTGAATTGTGCTTCAGAAAACACCTAACAACGAAAATGATAACAAGAATGTCAAGATGGAGAGACCAAAATGTCAAAAAGTAGTGTTTAATCATGCCTAACATTGAGCCAACAAATTTTGGACCCACAGGGTTCTCCCTCTCCTCCATAGTTGAAATTTTTTTTTTTTTTTTAAACGACAAATCTATCCTACTCCTAAATTACTTCATATTACACCATGTCTGGGATTGAACCCAGAACCTCCCCTTTAAAAGACAAACCCTCTACCAAGTGGGCTAGCCTCACATGACACAGTTTGTTACTGCCTTTCTATCATAAATTATTTATTTGGTTTTAATAAGCTAGTTGCATAATATTTATTCATTACTATTTTTGCAAATTTTATTATTTTATACATGTATAAGTTTTTTTATTAACTTCTTTCTGGAAACTTATAAAAAAATATGTAGCCTTAAACATTCATATTAGTTGATGTATTTATTTTAGTGTTTGATAAGAAATTTCTTCACTTTTTACTTTTTGTGTTAATTTCTTTAAAGGTTATTATTTTTCTTTAATTTATAAAGAATATTGATTTTTTTACTAACAAAACTTAGGGTACTAGGGTCACAATCCAAACCATTCAAACCATCCGAATTAAATCAATCAATAATTAACTGTTATCTTACTTTTACTTAAATTTACCCAAAATACCCAAATCATTTTAAAGGAATTAACAACGATCAAAAGTTTGGAAAAGCCTCGGATTGTAGAAGCCAACTTGGCAAACCAAGGGGGCGGTGTTGCCAAAGGAACCGACCTACCCAAAGGTGCCTGAGCACCCTAAAACATCATTGATATTGTTATAATAAGTTTTTATATAACATACATATTGAACATGTATAATTTCATGACATCAAGTGTCACTAAACTACTACTACCAAATTATGGATATATCCCTGCATATGTAACAAGATTTTGAAAAATGATTTGTTGGGGCGCATATGTCGAAACATAATATGTTAAATATAATATGTTTCCTTTATTATTAATATTTTTTTACTCTTAATGCCGTGTGATCCTCCATTTGCACTTCACTTTTATGTGGTGACAACAATTATCAATGTCATTAAGCTACAATATCATGACTAATATGTTTTTTTTTTTTTTTTTTGATGGTGAGAAAAATAGTGACTTGTAACTTGAAAATGAAATAGAATTACTCATATATTTGTCTTCAATGGACCAAGAATACGATTTAATTAGGGTAAAAATAGTGACTTGTAACTTGAACATGAAATATAATACAATTGTCTTCTACAAAAAGAACATAGAATACGATTTAATTAGGGTTACTATAATTACAATATCTAATACATTAGTATGAAATTTCATAAATTATAAAATAATATTGATTAAACAATATCTAATAAATTTTTTTTATTATAACTCTCAATTTTAATTATTTTGTGTTTATGTCTAGTTTCACTTGTTTGGTGCTCTTTGGTTGAGTCTTGAGTTGATCTATGAGCTAAAAAGGTTCAGACTTATAAAGATCATAACTTGAACTACGTTTAAAGTTGCGAGGCTCATAAATAATGAATTAAAATGTCTATACTTAAAAGGTCTATAGGCTATTGATTAGAAATTTCTTATATTGTTTTTGAGTTATTACATTCTACATAATATAAAAAGTGTATCGGACCGTAACAACTATAACATATGTCAAATTCCCCTAAACGTTTAAAAAGCAAATGAAAGAAACAGGAAAGTTAATTTGGTTTTAAGTTTGGCTAAGATAGTTTTCAAACTTTGTTTTTTGGCCTCTGCTCAAAGATGTTTATAGGGAGAAAAAAGGAGAGGAAACTTGCAATTTTTTTTATCTGGTTATCTTTATTTTAGCATAAAAAATTTACACTATTCGAAGGAAAGGTGTTAATGACTATTGATACACCAATGATATAAATAACACAATTTATATATGACATAAACATGCTTTTAACGAGATTTAAGTCGGTTCACGTGCGAAAGTAAATAAGCGATCATAAGTTAACGTATTTAATACTATAAACATATTATTAATGTTCATGTAAGTTTTATTATAACAAAAATACATAGGTATTAGACATTTAGTAAACTAACCACTTCGTGATACATATAATATATCCCTATCAAAAAGCTCTCCATATATAACGTACAACCGTTGGTGCATAACAAACAAGGGGTGAATGCATGAAGAGAAGAAGCACATCTGACATCTCACCTTCTCAAAAAGTCAAAGTCAAAGCATGAAATAAAGCCACATGTAATTTAATAAATCAATAAACCTAACACACTCGAACGTAGGAGTGGCTATTTGTAGATCAACAAATCTGTGAAATGTGACCAACAATTTGACTTAAGTGATACCAAATCCAGAATACTTAATGTCTAGCACAACGTACAACCATACAAGCGTGCACATGTCATTTGCTAGTTGCTACAACACCAACGACATGAGTAGAAACTAAGGTAGGTTACACACAACCTAACTCGTATTTAATATAGTGAAATGCATATAAAAGTTATACCGAGATTAAGTTCATATTATCACATCAACAAATTTAATAATTCAAAAAAATATTCATAAAAGTTTTATACATTCAACTCTTTTAGTTATACTAATTGAAGTCTTTTAGATCTAAAATTTAGGTGATAAAAAATTAACCTTTTTAGTTATAGGGTAGCATTATAATTAAAGGAAAATGTTTAATTTAAAAAGCCTAAGGGGCTGTTTGATTACCGCTGACTCAGTAAGATCTGACTGAGTCAGAAGCTGACCCAGTTAGAAGTTCTGACTGAAACTTGGCTGTTTGATTCAGTATTTAACTGATCACTCTTTAGTCTTCACTGAAGCTCAGCTCAAACCTTAAAAATCTCAAACATTTTCTTGTTTTCAACCCAGATTTTCAAGAACCATCCTTTCTTGATTTCAACCCATATCCTCTTGGTAGCCATGGTTGCCACCAATATCCTCTCACTTTACCACCTCTCCACCACCATGATCTCCACAAAACCCACCGGAAACCCCAACCCACCGGTCCCCGATCACCTCCTCCGGCAGCTACAAACCATACGCGCCACCATCAACCACCTCACGCGCCTCCAACCCAACCCATCTGCTCAAACCACCACCACCGCCCCATCGGACCTTTTATTGTACACCCAACTCTCTCCAATCGCCTCCGCCTGCCGGCACCACCCTGACCTCCTCCACCGGTACATGAACTACACCCCTTTCACCACCTGTCCGGTGCCGTCCTCCGCCACGGCGGAACCTTTGATCCTCCATGGCTGCCACCCTCTCCCCCGCCGGAGATGCTTCTCCCCCACCCCTACTAAACAACGATCTTCACTTCCGACGAACCCCTTTTCTCCGATGCCCGAAAATTCCATCTTGTGGGGCAATTACAAGTGCAAATCTTTCGATAGTTTCAACCCAGATCTAGGGTTTGATCTAGCGTTTCAACCCAGATCCCGGTGAAGAGGGAGGGCGCCTAGTCAGTCGCCAACTGCTGGTGGTCAGTGATGATGATTTTAAGGTCCCGATCAGACCCATTCGACCGGGTCAGTCGCCAACTCCCGTTATTCAAACGCGCTGATCGGCTGACCGAGTCAGCCAGTCAGCGGTCAGCCCTGGTCAGCCACTTTTAAAACACAGCCTAAGTAGGTGTTTGGGATTGCTTATTTATTTTAAAAGTTACTTTTTAAAAGTAAGTTTTTTTTACTTTTCAAAATCTACTTATTAACTCTTTTTCTATGTTTCCCAAACATACTTATTAACTTATTAACTTTTCAAAAATTAATATAAGTTAAAAGTTGGTTAAAAAGTAGGTTTCCCAAACACCCCCTAAATAAAATTATGGGTTTGATACGTGTTATTTTATTATTTTAAAATGGAGAGCATTTTGGTCATTATGTTAAATACGTCAGCCATTGTGTCTTATACGTTCACTGTGTCAGATATCAGTTTATTGTGTCATATGTTTTAAATCATTTGTTATATATATTTATTATTGTGTTTTACATTTCACTACTACAGAATTAAGCAAAACCGACCAAAATTTGCGAATGTAAAAAACAGTCGCAAAATTAGCGACTGTATAGCGACCAAAATCAAATGATTGCAAAATTACCGACCAAAACAAACTTGGTTGTAAAATTAGCGATCAAAGCCAAATCGGTCGTAAAATTGGCGACCAAAACAAAATTGATCGCAAAATTAACGACTGAAACAGAATGGGTTGCAAAAATAGCGACTAAGTATTATCCGTTCGCAAAATGGTGGTAAATATAGCGACCGTCAAAAATAGTCGTAAAATTAGCGACTGTATAGCGACCAAAATCAAATGGTCACAAATTTACCAACCAAAACAAACTTGGTTGTAAAATTAACGACCAAAGCCAAATTGGTTGTAAAATTAGCGGCCAAAATAAAATCAGTGGCAAAATTAACAATCGGACCAAATGGGTCTAAAAAATAGCGACTAAGTTTTTTCCAGTCGTAAAATGGTGGTAAATATAACGACCACGTTTGTTTTGGTCTCAAAAACGGTTGCTAAGTTTATAAAAGAATAAAACGATAAACAAAATACTAAGTTGGTCATAAAAATGGTTGCAGATTCAGTAACTATAATATTTTTTGTCATAAATACAATCGATAGTTTTAAAAAGAATAATGATATATATATATATATATATATATATTGGTTACAAAAGTGGTCTCAAATTGAACTACCGAAATAGTTTCGATCGTAAATACAATCGCTAGTTTTAAAAAATAAAATAAAATTTAACTTGGTCGCAAATGTAGCTACCGAAATTATTTTTGTCTTAAATACAAACCCTTTTCAGAAAACGGTGAATAAATAAGATTAAAATGAGAGCCGATATTGGTCGATTAGCCGATATTACATGTATGATCTACTATTACAAATTGTGATATAATATGACGCATTGTAGCCTGGTTTAGCTTATTAAGACCTAATATGACACTTTAAGGTTCATCATGCTTCGCGGATCTAAAATCACTCTTTAAGAGTATTATATTAGTTAGTTATATTTATGTGAGTTTGTTACTTATATTATATGGTACGGTTGTAACTAGTTGTGAGTGGATAAGAGTGAAAATATTACTGTTTATCTATATATTTGATAAAACATTGTTCATTCCTTATAAATTTTTAATATTCTTTAAAAGTGGCTGCGAGTAGATAAAAAAGAAAATATAATGATAAAAGTATAAAAATATTATTTAACTGAAAAAGAAAGAATAAAAATAGTAATTTTTAGTTTATTGCTCCCTAAGGTTTGACAAAATTAGCCATTTTCCTCCAAAAGTTTCAAAATATAAATTTCAGTTCAAAAGTTTCATCATTTGTATCAATTTCAGTCCAAAAGTTTCATTTTTGTATTCAAGTTGAAACAACTTATGAAACTTTTGTATTGAATTGAAACAACTTATGAAAACTTTAGAGGTAAATTAATATTTTTAATCTTTTAGAGGAAAATAATTATTTTTATCAAACTTCAGACAGCAAAATCAAATTTAACTCTAAAAATAAAGATAAAAATACTAATGTGAATGCTCGACTCAAACATAATCATTAAGGCTTGTATGAGTCATCACAACTCATTAGACATAATTAATAAGAATCACTAAAACCCAAATCTAGAAATGAAGATAGTCAATTTACTTACTAGCTAAAACACTTGATAGAGTTTTTGTCTTTTAGAGTTAAGATCACGGGTTCAAATCTATACATGATATAATTTAATGTAAAGTAAAAATAGTAGTAGAAAATTTACCGTTAAAATAAAATAATCAATTTGCTTATTATATTTT
This sequence comes from Flaveria robusta, assembly GCA_025506415.1. Classification (NCBI taxonomy): domain Eukaryota; kingdom Viridiplantae; phylum Streptophyta; class Magnoliopsida; order Asterales; family Asteraceae; genus Flaveria; species Flaveria robusta. Next base: position 14,330,564 of record CM046469.1, on the reverse strand, counting down.
TCTTATATTTGTTTGGTAACCATATAATGTCATCATCATTAATTACTCTTATAACATATCTATTAACTTTTTTTTATCTACATTATATTTGTCTTAGTATATAATTATTTATTATTTCGCCTAAAATTAATCTCCCTCCTCCCGGTTAGTTGTATTTTTCAAAAAGAAACTTTATTTCCCTCCCAATTCTCTCCAAAAAAAGTTAATTTTCCTCTCCCGCCCTCTTTAAAAAGTTTAATCTCCCTCCTCACCCTTGCCCGGAAATCTTAAATTGATTTTCTAATCCATCCTCCATTTCATTGATCCTCCAAATTTCCCACCCTACCAAACAATAACTGCTGCCAAAGCAATCTCTCCACCTTGAACTCACGTGACCCAGCCTTCGTAGCACCAAAAACCACCCACATTGAACATGAATACAGTGGTTGAATCACGCTTTTGTATGAGGCTTATCGAACGAATCCTCAACCACTGTACCACTCATTGTTTTGATAATGTTTTATTGTTTGTGATTTCAACGTTTGTTTACTAATTTCTTTTTTTAGTTGAATTTCAGTTCCAAATAATAGTCATCGATGTCTATATATGCAATCGTCTGATGTTCCAAGGTGAGTTTTGTCACATATTAAAACCTTAAAATTACTTGAATTACAATAGTACCGACAAAGTGTCACCTCCCATCTCATATTAATGCCATAACTTTAGATTCTAGTGTCTTTTTGTAGTAGAAATAGTTATGATAACTTGCTACCATGAATGAGGACAGTAGCAGTTCTGACCTAAGGGTGATAAGGAAAGCTTTTTAGGCTACTTGGGCCACCCTCTAGAAGGGGCTTCAGGTATTTTGGTTTGATCGGTAACATTGTCGTTAACAAATCGGTAAGCCAAAGCGGGTTACAACCTTGGCGACTACAACCCAATTTCTTATTCCTATTATACAGGGGATAAGGCTATGTTGGGTTTTCAAACCAATTACTTGCAAGCGTTTGCATATACAAGCAAAATTCACAAGGAAATGGATACACTATTTGACAATTGAAGGCAAGTAGTTTAGATGTTCATTTGTATAGTCACAACTCGTAAATGTTATGCTGCAAAAGATCGTGTTACAAAACTTGATTTTGGTTTATCATAATACGTTCCGTGGTTTTAATTTTTAATATCATGTTTTATTGATTAAAGGTATAAGAGTTGACTAAGAAGATGACACAGTTATATGCAAGCAGAGTTGAGAAATGAGCAATGATGGAGTAGATTGAGAAATAGAGTTGCAAACAACAAAGTGAAGTAGCAACTTGAATTTTTTTAAAGAATGCACCAAAAGAATCCTCTAACTATTTTAAGCATGTGATTTGTGTAAACATGATCAATTTATTTTGTTTTCATGCTGATGTTTGTATATATCTAATTATACTTATCTTTGAATAATTTGATCATATTTAGAGCATACTATTTGCATATATATGAATGGCAGAATGTATACAATTTTATGAATTTTATTATTTAATTTTGGGTATTGAAGTTTAAAAATAGTGGAATGCTGGAACCGTTCTTTAATATGCATTATTTTTGTTACTAAAATATTGGTTGCAAATCTTGTCGTAAGTTTGAAATAAAACTTGGTTGCTAGATTAGTCACAAAAAAATAAATTGTAAAGTTGGTCGTTAATTATTTTGGTTGCACAATTGGTCGCGAATAGGTATGGTTGTAACTTTGGTCGCTAACAATTTAGTCGTACTATTGGTCGCAAAAAGGTTTGGTCACAAATAGTTGTAGTCGCAACTTTGGTCGTTGATAGTTTAGTTGCAAAATCTGTAGCAAAAAGTTCGGTTGCAATTTCGGTCACAATTAAAATTTAGTCACAAAATATGTCGCTAATTTTGCGATGGATGATTTGGTAGCAAAATTAGTCGCGAGGGCTTTTTGGTCCCAAAAATTGGTCACAAAAGAAATTACCGACCAAGGTATAACCAACCAACGAAACTGGTCGCAAAATAGTAGCAAAAGGGCATTTGCGACTATTTTGCGACCATTTTCATGGTCGCAAATACTCATTTTTGTAGTAGTGTTTTAAATCATTTTGTGTTAGCATAAGATAACATAATGACGATAAAAAAAACACAATGAGAAATTATATTATCCTATCATTATTTTTAATGTATTATATTGGTAAGTTGTTAGTTTTTTTTAAAAAAAAATTAATGGTTGAAATTACTTATTACACTTTTTAGGTTTAACGAACTTTTTATTTGAACATTTCCATATATGTATACACACACATTTTAATATATTCCATAAAATATGACTATTTTGCCTTAAAAGTTTAAACTTTATTATTATTCAATTTTTAAGTCATATGTTTTTGCTTTTTGTTTTCTTTTTCCATTTTCACTTATTTTTAACAACACTACTTGCTATTTTTTCATTTTCATTTTGCCTCCTTTTATCTCATTGCTTACGACATTCTTATAGAATTTTTTACTCCCTTTTTCAACAAAACAATTTTCATATGCATCTAACGTAAAAACAAAATCTCTCTCTCTAATCGACTCCTCTTATACTAACTGTTTTCATTTTACATTCATAGTCAAAAATACCAAAATCGTAGAACGAAGTGTCAAAAGAAACAAGAAAAATATGGACAATCACGAAAAATGTCATAAAAATAAGGTTAAAGTTTTAACCCATTACAATACAAAAAAAATATAAATAATGTTCGATTAGTTATTATCGCTAGCATTCATACTCTTTCTATGTCCCCATTAACTAATTGATGATTGACATTGATTAAAACATTGAGATGTTGAATTCTTGCATGTTCTTTCATTACCTACTCATAACAACACGAGCATCTATGTCTTCTTTTATTCTCATCATGTGGTATAATTCTATTATTTCTTGGTCTTTTAAGTGGAATTAATAGTTGGCAGGTATATCTTCTCCTTATATCTACATACGCTCGTTGATCCTTTATAGGCATTAAAGCAACTTTTTTGGCATAATTTGCTTTAAGTTTCTCAATATTAAAATACAAATCAACATATTTGTCCCACTTTACATCTCTTGTGAACGCAATAGAGGTCATTGCATGCACACGTGAAAATCCTTTAACTTGCAAAACTTGAAAGTGCATGTTTGCTCATCAAGCATGACCTCCTATTTTTTCCCATGCATTTCACATCAGTTGTATTTTCATCGATTCTACAAACTTCATATTCACCAAAAGTTCTACACAAAAGTTCTACACAGAACAAAAAAAAATACATTATTAGCAAAGTTCACATTGATATGTTTAATATGTACCAAGGAATGACAACTACACACTTGTATTGTCGATTTTGTGAAGATATCTTGTATGATAGGTACTAATGTGCCCTTATATTCATTTATAGTCCTTTTTTTTTATCGTACCATGATGTTTTTCCTTATGGAAGCAGGGAGAGTAACTATCAGCTGATTATGCATTTCATCTAGCCAAGAAGCAAACTTTTACTAAAAACATCACCATGAAAATATTTCTTAAAATTGTTATACAAGTGTCTCATGCATTTTCGGTTTTTAGAGACATGATACATTTGTATTGAAATTTCCAAACATTTTTGCATGTCTGATGATATAACTAAATCATTAGATATACCGATCATCTTTTTGACTAACTCAAGAAACCATATCAATGAATTTTATATTCTCCAATTCAAGTATATCATAGACTACTGAAAAATGGTATTGTTACCATCAACACTTTTGGTAGCAACTAGTACTTGTTGAACTTTCACTTCAGATGACAAACATCAAGAGAAATGTAAGGATAACAACCATCAAGAAACCACTTAGAGCAAGTTATTAGTGTAGTAAAAAAAGTAAAAACATTTTCTTGTTACCACTTATCTCGTAGTCATTGTCTACAATGCTTTTTGATATTCTATTTAGTATTTCCTCCTTAAAATTGGTAATCTACATAGATAAGACTTTCCACTTGTCACAAATATCACTATGAGCTTGTCCTTTCCTTTTATTGACTTAAAGACATAATAAGTTGATGTTATACTTTTTCATAATCCATTTCGTTAGATCGGTAACAGAATACCCCCTTTAGATTTTAGCGTCTCGGTAATTACACTAGCAATCCATTCTTGAGCTGCACACTTATTACCACCCTTGTGTTTTGAGTGCAAGAATGTGATTCTACAAATGTCTTAACCTACACAAATGCTATTAAGCGTATAATTTTTTTAACAACATAGTAGTGTCAGAAAGATCATTCTCATTAAAATATATACTTACTTTGAATGTAACTTTATCTTGTGTGATAGAAGCATGAATTCTTCACGTGCACTGTAAGTGTACGCTCCTTGTTTGTAAATCGTGCTATATCACTTTTCTCAAAGAAGTATCTCCACTCATTTATATATGCATAATTGTTCAAAGCTTTGAGTTCACTTTAATGGTTGGAGTTTTCTTGTTATGTGAATATGTTCTTCTTTGCAATTTTGCAACTCAACCTCATTGTATTCATCGCCAACTTTCAACACTTGAAGAGTAGTCTAATACTTCATCACCACTTAGTTGCTCAATAACCTCAGTATTATTATTTGTTGTCACATAAATAGTTAACTCTTTCTCTATCTCGTAAATATTAAGCATTAACTAGAAGTTCTTATTAGAATCAAGCTTAATAACATATTACTCCATGGTGTACTTATCAACAAAACAAATTGAGAATGTTTATTCAAATAGATTCTTAACATCATCAACAAAACATATGGACCTCTCAACACAAATAGATTTTTAAAAGAATTATTAAAAGCCAAAAGAATACTTTTTATAGAATAATTATTAACATTATCATTTAAATCCATCAGGTTATCTAATTTGTCTAAGAAGTAACCATGACGTTGTCTTTGATGAACAACCAAATTTAAAAGTTGAAGATAACATAGGTAGGTAATCTCAAGACACCTTAGATCACAATAGTGATGATGATACGCTCGTTGATATAGACGAAAACGTTCAAAATGGTGGCTCAACTAGTAGCGGTTCAAGTTCTTTGCAAGTCAAAGAGTCAAGTAGCTTATGAAGCAAATGGTTCAAGTTTAAGTAACTCATCAACAATCCACTTAAAACACGTTCCTTAATGGATATTTGTGCATCATATTATCTAGCTTTGTTTATGGTAGAGGCCGTAATGTTTGTAAAATCATACGTACAAGAGTGTGCACATGAAATATATTTATCAAAACTTGTAAAAAACCACATTTTGACTCTAGTCGACTTGCCACAAGAAAAGAAACCCACGGGTCTCAAATGAGTCTTGAGAACCAAGCTTGAAGCCAACATAAAAATTCTATAACACAAAGCGAGACTAATGGCCAAATGATACGTTTAAGGGTGTGAAATTAATTTGAGGATGCATTCTTCTGGGTAGCCAATCTGAGGCCATTCCATTACTAATCTACGCAGCAGCCTAAAAAAAATAGTAGGTATACTAGTTTGACGTGATGTTAGACTTTACTTAGCGGATTTTTACAGAAAAAGGTATAAGTTTGGAGTCTTGGAGTTTGAAGTAAAAGGAAATGAATAACAAGTTCACAAGCTGTTTTACCGGTTTGAGATCCAAATGATTCAGTTCATTGCTGGCTTTTGGTTGTTTGGCGATTTACCTGTTAGGTGCGACTTGGAGCTTGGAACCGAATGTTAACTTTGATTATTTGTATATATTTTTCATTAATGAAAAAACACGATTACGTATATCTATTCTAATAATAAATCATAAACCGAACCAGTAAAACCATCGAACCGGTTTGATTTATCATTCCTCGAAACTAAACCGAACCGGACCTTATATCTTGCTTGGTCCGGGACTAGGATTGCACTTGTAATTATGCCCAGTCGCGATGGTGGTTTGAAATAGGGTTTCGAAATCATCACCAGATCCCCAAATCGAGTTCGTTACCAAAGAGTGGATAGCTTATACAAACCCTAATCATCATACCTCATAGAACCCGTATACCTGCAAGATTTCAGAGTCTCTTTCTTAACTTCGCTACGTAGTGGAGTATCAAAGGACTATGGCGACTGAAGGTTCAAGATCTTCGAGTTCATCGGTCGATTCCTACATTGGAAGCCTAATTAGCTTGACTTCCAAGAGTGAAATTAGATATGAGGGCATTCTGTATAACATCAACACCGAGGAATCCTCCATAGGATTGACTAACGGTAATCAATTCTATTCAGTCTTGTTTTCTGAAAAGTTGGTGGTGGTTCTGATTTCTAATGTTTTGGTTTCTGTTTGCGTAGGGTTCATAACGCTGATTTTAACGATTTAACTCTAGAAGTGAAAGTATTTTTTTAGATGTGAACGTAGTTGTTCGAATAAGCATATGTCGACGCAAGTTGCTACACTAGAATTGGATTGGTGTATATTAAGAACTAAATAGTTTTATATATACTGTAAAAAGTAGATAAAGCAATTGGATTCCAGTTAGATTTGTAGTTTCTGTCTTCTGAATGATGTTACAATTAGTAAGCTGTTAGTAAATGTTAGACATCCCTAGAAGTGTACTTCAAAGGTAATCTTATCATGTTTGGAAAAGTACCTGGATGGTGTCACAGTTGAGGGAATTTTGTAAGATGTCAGTTAATTCGTTGTCTATGTCTATTCTAATTTATCCACTTCAAGCAATCAACTTCACTTTTAACCATTGAGATGTGTTTTATGTAACAATATTTAATAGAGTTTCTGTTCATATGATAGTTGTTGGTTTGTTCTCTGTCCATCTATAAGGTAAATATATGTGTGTTTATGAAAGCATGTAATGTCATGACAATCTGTTTTCTTCATTACAAAGGATAACATAAATATTTTCTTGAATTATCTTTTTTTTATTTGAAAGATGTACATGAAGTGATTCAGATGTACCATGGAATGTGTTTTCCACCATGGATGTTGCGGTAGATAGCTAGATACCGGCAATCTGTTCATGTGAAGCTGTATGTTGACATTTATAGGTGGTCTATTAGATCAAGCCCCAATAAAACATAGCATATCAAGTGTGGCTGTAATGATTTAAAAGTGGAATATAATCATTGTATTTATGGACAAGTAGTTAAGAATATGGTCTCTTTTTGTTTAAACCAACTTCACTACAGTTTAGGTGATTGATGTGGATTTATAGGCTTAGCAGTTAGCATAATTTCAGGTGTGTGATTGAAGTGTTATAAACCCTGCATAGGACTGCATTGGCAGCTGCTTTGGATATTGAGAATCCTTTACCAATTTCATTTAAGCATCCTCTACCACTGCTTATCTACTAATATTGAATTAACCATTTCAAATAATTAAGTGTACTTCAATTTTCAACAAACCTTTCTAAACTTGTGTTACACCAATTAACTGATCTGAACTTGAACAGAATTCCAATCTTCTGACAAGGATTAAGGATAATAGTTGTGCAATATTGATGTCGTGATCGTACAACATTTTGAAGCATTGTATGTCTACATGATCTAATAAATATTTATAAAATGAAATGAACCACTTATGCTTCCGCTTGTGGACAGAATGTTTGGCCACAAAAAGACAAGATATCACATTGCAAGACAACTAAACAACCAAGATTAACAGTAATATGTATAAGTAGTGAAGCCAAACTTTCTTTAGTGACCTTAGTCCTTATACTTGTCTGCATTATGTGCTTGGTTAGTTATGCTACTTTCAGAAAGGGCCTCTTGCCTTACATAGCAGTCATTCTTTCCAAACTTGCTAATTATAGAATTGTTATATTATTGCTGAAACTCTGCAGTAAGATCGTTTGGAACTGAAGGGCGAAAAAAAGATGGCCCACAAGTCATGCCTAGTGACAAGGTTTATGAGTACATATTATTCCGTGGAAGTGATATCAAGGTACCTAATGTGGAAGATGTCTGACTTTCTTCTCTTTACTTGCTTGTTTGTGATTACCAGGCATGTGTCATGATTATCGCATGAGGATGATTTTTTTAGTAGCTCTCTATTTTCTAAAAGAAATATTTTTAGATGCTCATTGAACTGTGGTCGTATCTTTTGGACTTTTGGTATTTAGTTTCCCTATGTTGTGGAATGTTACCTATACCTTTGTGTGGTGAAAGTAAGCCAAAAAGGTATATTATTCCGAAATCTGAACTATGCTAGATGGAGCTAGGCAATTGATCGACCTATATTGAGGCCAAAAGTTACCATTGTAATTGTAAATAGTGATAAGTTGATTAATATTTAATAACTTCTTAAAAATGATGTACACTTACCGCTAAATAAACTAATGTAATAAAGTAACAAGTCGATTTACATTTCGTAAAGAACTGAGTAGTAAGAAATAAGTAATTAAGCAATAAAAATATATTAGAATTATTAAATTACATTTCCAAAGTTGTTTTTCAAATTGTTAAATTTGTTACTTTTTAGGGTTATGGTTCTGAATTGTTATTTATCTTTTGTGAGCAAAACATGTTAAAGTGACCCCTGTTCTTATATTTATGTTGCAGGCTTGCAGCTATGTAGCATTATATGCATAGCGTTAAGTTCTATGTATATGTATAAAATCAAAGGGTAGTCATATGCAAACAAGATTACCTTTGCTAATTTTTGTTTGATTTTCTATGTGTCTTGTATTATATTCTATTCTTCATATTATGGCTTTTCTTTTTTATATCGAGCATGCGCCTTCAGTCTAGGCGCCATACGAACCTTTTGCTTCTGGACTGCGTTTTTTTTTACTTTGACTACTATGGTAATACCAGAGGTTGAAATCAAGTGATGTCAATGTATGCTTAAGTTAGATGAGTTTGATGGCTTATTTATAGAAACGTATACTTAAATGTTTTTGTTGCTTATTTAGACCAATTACTGCCCTCATCCCGCCCTCCAAGACCCTACCCATAGATTTATTATTGAGTGAGATTTATTGGGTATGTTTTGTTAGTTTGTAGCTAATTTTAGGATATATGTGAACTACAAGGAAAATAAACACTTTTTTGGAATACAAGGATCTAGAAATAAACATTTTGTAAAGTGGAGACTTAGCATTTGTCCTTTTATGAACTTTGTCCCTCTTCTTTCCATCTCATTTAAAGGGTGGTGTTGCATGTCTTAATGAGTGTTAACATTTACTTTAGTTGTCAATTCATAACTCAAAGTGAGAATGAATATGCTAAATTGTTAAACCATGAACTGAGTTATGAAATCCAATCATACCATACCTCAACCTTTTTGAAACATTTTATATAATAATTAATATTTCTTGCTGTATAATTGGACTTGCGGACAACAAGGTGTTAAAACAATATTCCCACTTTTCAGGATCTTCAGGTGAAATCATCTCAGCCTGCTCAACCCACACAACCCATAAACAGTGATCCTGCCATAATTCAGGTAAATTTTGGAATCATTAATATATTTGGCTATTTGCAACAACTTTAATTGTAATAGCACGCTTGATCTCATTGCAGTCTCATTATCCCCGGCCACCTACACCATCTTCGACATTGCCTGCTGTTGTTAGTGACTCTACATCTACTCCTAGTATCTATAACCCACATCTGGGTCAACCCGGGCCAACTTTTCAAGGCGGTCCACCTTTATATCAGCCTGGTGGGAATGTTGGTTCGTGGGGTCCGTCACCTCTTCCTCAAAATACAAACAGTAGCGGGCTTGCAATGCCCATGTATTGGCCAGGATACTATGCCCCACCAAACACGCTTCAACAATCATTGCCTCCACCACCACAAGGGTTAGGAATGCCGCCTTCATTACAGCAACATATGCAGCAATACCCTAGTTTCAATGCTTCCTTGGCAACCGGACCGTCAAATACGTCTGCCAGCTCAGCTACCTTGACATCCAACTCTTTACTGGGATCCACACTATCTTCTTTACCAAATATACCACCAAGTAGTAGCTTGCAACCACAGTCTACTGCTGTTACTACTACTGATGTAAATGCAACCATACCTCCCATTAAGCCTAATACGCTTTCTGGTGCAAGATTTCCTTACACGTCCCAGCCAATATCATCTATCGGCAGTGCGCCACTGGCCCCCACTGGATCATCCACACCATCACTTCTAACTCCAGGCCAGCTGCTGCAGTCTGTGCCAGGTGCCATGGTTTCAGGCCAATCTTCACCAGCTGTCCAGAATGACGTGGAAGTGGTTCAAGTGTCAGGATCGTCATCAGTTCCAACAGAAACGCCCATTCCTGTGCCAGCTGAAGCGCCCATTTCACCAACAGAAGCTCAGCCTCCGATATTGCCGCTACCACCTCAAACACAAATTGCTCAAAAGAAGGTGCGCATGCCTCTTATAATTTGCACTCTTCCTCTGATAAAAACTTTGAAGCTATTTTTTATTTATATCTGTTTAATTTATGATTTGCATAGATAGACAACAGATGGATTTGTTTTATTTAATGTGTTTTTTTTTGGGGTTATATTCCTTCAGCCCAATGGAGCTACTTACCAGAATCGCCCAAATTACAATTACAGGGGGCGTGAAAGAGGCAGAGGATCTGGGGTAACTTCTTATTCCCCTTTGCATGTGTTTGTAGCTTATTTCAGTTGGTTGTACAAGCTGCATGATATTTACGCACTAAATTTATTTGATTGCTTGTATTCCAACTTGACATAAACCAAATACCTGTTTTTTCTGTATAATCTAACAGTGTGTGTGAAATTTGTAATTAATTTAAATTATTCAGGGATCACGACCAGTAATGAAATTTACTGAGGAGTTTGATTTTAATGCAATGAATGAGAAATTCAACAAGGATGAAGTCTGGGGCACTTTGGGAAAAAGCAACAGGTCCGGTTCAAAGGAAAAAGATGAAAATGCTACTGATGAGGGTGAATCAGAAGAGGAATATGATCCCAACTTACCCAAAATTGATGTTACGGTGACCTGTTGACCATTATCATTGTTATAAATAAATTCATTATCAAATGTCTAATCTTAATAATCTACCCTGCAATGATCGACAGCCTGTTTACAGTAAAGACGACTTCTTTGATACTTTATCTAGCAACACTTCTGATCGTCAATCAAATTATGGACGGACTAGATACTCAGAACAGATGAAACTAGATACAGAGGTAACATATTCACAAGATTATGAATATTTTTGGCGGTAGGGTTTTTTAGGGGTGCCTTAAAACACGACATGATTTTTGGGTTAGGATTGATGTCTTGACATGGAATATTAGAAGGGGCTTGTTTAGGTTCAATGATTCAACCTGTCAACTCAACTCACAATTGCCACTAGTAGTTTCTTTTTCCTTTTATATACTTATGTGTTATGGTGGTCTGCTGCAGACATTCGGAGAATTTTCTAGGTACAGAGGGGGTGGTAGAGGCGGGCGTGGCTCCTACCGTGGAGGGCGGTCTCGAGGTGGTGGTTATCATGGAAGAGGAGGATATGGGTATGTCGGGAGGGGCCGAGGTGCCAGAAATGCAAATCCAAATGCAGCCAGTGATTATTAAAGCTTTGTTGGTGTTTTAACATATGTTTAGGCACATACTGAATGGTAAGGCTGTTTGGTTTTATCTGTTCCAGTTTTATTTCTTTTAATTAGAAATAAAATTAGGTAGAATGTTTGTTCCCAGCTTCCTCATGGTATGGTTTTACTACTACTGAATATTTGTAGACTTGAGGCCTAAAAAAGTTTATGACTTTATGATTTCAAGACCATTAATGTGTTAAACTAGTTGGACATCATTATCTTTTACCTTTTCTTTATATAATATTATTTGTATTTTCGTTTTGCTGAACAAAGGAGCAAATTATAGTGAGATTGGTGTTGTGGTGGCATTGGGTCATCAGGAATGAATGCCCCTGATGGGTGTCCTTTGACATATACCCTCACTTTCAGACATCTTGGTATCTCGCAACGAGATATATCTACGTGTGACATATACCCTCACTTTTAGATAGGTCGCGCAAACTTGCATGTTCGCAACCTCAAGGCCTAGTCCTGGTTTATTGTGGAATGATAACTGCATTTTGCATTTGCACCTCCTAGATTCTCTTGTATAATACGTTTATTTGATAGTGAACGTTAAGAAAAAAATTATTATACAGAAACTGGAGTAACCTCTGAGGTGCATAACAGGGACCATGATATCTCTTGTTCACCCTCCTATGGTGGTGGTATAAGAAAGTTGGTTGTAGCCAGTAGAGAATCAAAAAAATTAGTTGTAAGAAGAGAATTTATGGTGATATCTAACCAAAAAATTTTGTTTCCACCATTAAAACAATTTACAGTCCTATGTTTTCTATGGTGTATAACCATGTTTAGTTTATTAATTTCTGTGACGTTACAAGACAAGGAAATACAAGATTATTGTTATCAAAGTAACAACCAAGTTTTATCAATATAAGGCCAGGTAATTAAAATTCTTTCTACACAAGGGTAATATTTATAAGATCTTGATTTTAAAAATAAAGTATAATATTCTGCTTCCTTAGGACCAGAACCCGTATTCTTGAAAAGTACACTATTTATCACTAAGATGTTCTCTTGAGGATGTAATTGAAGTATTTGAACCTTAGTTTTTATATTTTCAGGAACCTATAGAAGGTATTTGCGTTTGGATATTGCATCTCTAGCTTGTCTTTAGTTGCCTCTAAAAATGCTATGCTTTATGGTATATTTACTATGTATTCAATGGTGTGAGACAAAAATATTGTATGTATCTATTTCTGTAAGTCATTGTTTTGAGAGCACAATGATGTAAATATGCCATTATTCGAATTGTTACTCTTGGTCTTCTCTTGTTTGACATCATCAAAGCATTACACAAATCATGTCATTGTTCGTGCTATTAAAATACCAATTGAATATACGGATATCATAAAGAGTTTGAATTTGTAATACATGATACCATCTACAATTTCATCAATTTTTCCCATCAATTTACACAACACCACCAACACATCAACCATTTGTTTTATAAACTTACCTTATTTTCTACGTAACTTTAAGAGGTTTATAGTTAGTTTACACTCAGTTACATGTATGGATAACACATATACATCTGTCAAAGTATTCAAAGTTTCTACCGAAGCCGTTACAACATTAAAATATTTTCTAGGTCGTCAAGTAGGGATGACAAACGAACCCAAAAGTGATAGGCAAAACCGAAAACCAAACTATTCAGGATGGGTATTCGGGTATGGAACAAGGCATATGACTAGTTCCAATAAACTTTGCTAGTATGAGACGAGTATGATATTAGGTGATACCTGGTTTGATTACCCGAAACATAAACGCTCGTTTACCATACGCGTAAAACATTTTATTTTTAGTTTCTTCTATCATTGAGTAATCATGTAATAAACTAATCTGTTTATTCCAATATTTTTTTTGTTTTTATTTTTCTAATTTTCTTAGGTTAAAATTAGTTAAAAGTTAAAAAGGAGGAAATATATTTAGAAATTCCAACTTATAACTATTAATCAACTAGCAGGAGGTATACCTGATACGCGATAGTAATCACATGACATGTTACCAATATATGTGCTAAACCCATCCCTCGTCTTTCCTGTGTCCAAGGATCTCTTTTGTTTTGTTATACTGAATTATTAAAAACACTAGTCGAAAATTACAAATGACGATATTTTTGTAACTTTATAGTTCTCGTTATTTACGGACTTATAAAATGACAAGAATATCCGTTAATCTAATCGAATATGTTTCGAGCAATAGATGTGGAGTTGAATTAAAGGTATTTTTTTGTCATTTTTATAACTCTAGATGATATAGAAACTTTAAATATAAATTATTCTATCACTTGCAGATTTCAGACAATTCATTTATTAGAATCAGCTTAAATGAAACCAAATTAATATTTGAATAAACTATAAGCCAATTTATATCACTTAAATGATCTTAAAATTTTTTTAATAACAATTCTTAATTTCTTATGAAGAAAATAATGATTAAATTGTAGACCGCAGAATTTGAATCTATAACCACTTAAAATGTACACAGCTGACCATCAAACTATCCTTTTAAGAACACTTAAATGACTTTAATTGACAATATTTTAGACAGTAAAAAATGCTTTACCCCAAACTTGACTATCGTTTTCGTTGCTAGTTTAGTGTTTTTGTTTTGTAAAAAATGACTTTAATTGACAATATTTTAGACAGTAAAAAATGCTTTACCCCAAACTTGACTATCGTTTTCGTTGCTAGTTTAGTGTTTTTGTTTTGTAAATAAGACTAGAAATATATAAAGGTTTTATTACTTGACGGTATTAATGATTGAATCATTCAAATTTTTGTCGTCATAAACTTGAATCATACTGTAAACATCAATGACCACTCGTTGAAAGTTAGTCTCGTGTTATCATTTACGTATAAAAATATATGACATGATGGATTTTCATAAACCGCCACTCGGCTAACAAAGTGAACGATTCATTTGTGTTATAGATGATATCGTTAACGAGTCAACTTGTACCAAAAGACTATATCATATCTAGCCCATTTGATTTGTTTATTACGCGATGTCAACTAAGTTTGACGTTTGTTGATTTGAAATTAATTCGTCAATATTTTAATCGTCCAATCTTTAATGTTTAAACATTACCTAAATATATATAGGGTGATCGTTTTGGCCGACCCACACTAAAAGTGAAAATGATAACTAAATGATCTTGTATTCGCCATTTTACGTGTAGATTTGGTATGAAACAAGCAAGAGATTTTAAAATAATATATATCTTATAAGTTGTAACAATCGACTGCATAAGATTTCTACTCGCTTTTTTAAAACATTTATTTTTTAATACTATATTATTTAAAAACATCCTTACATTTTCATATGATTACCTTTCTTTACATTTACTTTTCATTTACATCCCTACTTCTCCATTTGAAATCTCAAACGAATTCACAAATCTCTCCTAAGGTAGGGGTATTCATGGTATGATTTTAATTGTTTTTAAGTCATTGTGAGTCAAAGCGTTAATCACTATTTTCTTATTATAGAAACCCAAAACCAGACCTTTGACTTATAATACCAAACCAAGCCGTATCGTTACTAATGATTTGGTTTCATAGATTGAAACAATAATATAAAATAGACACAAATATCACTCCTAAGGAATTCCTATATCTTTTTACTTTAATAAAAATATATTTATAAGAACACGTGACAGCATCATATTAATTCTAATTAAAATTTTCTCGTTTATCTCTTTTATTAAATATCTACATTAATTACTAATAATATTATTTAATTATTTTTAGATCTAAAATAGTTTTGTAAGTAATTTAAGAAAGAAATCTTTTTATTAGTGTTATTTCTAAATAAACAACTTTTATAATATAAGAAACTTTTCAATAACATCAAACTTTTTTAAATATATTTTTTATAACAGTTTGTTTTGAAACAAAATATCTAATTTATTTTTGGAAAAAACAAAGAAAAGTTTTAAAATAAAAGTTTAAAAAGTTAATATAATTTTTTATTACTTATAGTCCTTAATCATATATCATATATTATATTAGAATATAATTTTATAATTAATAAATTTTTATTATATTAAATATATTATTTAACCAACCCGTGTAATACACGGGTTTTACTAAAGCTAGTTAAGTAATATTACCATGTCCTTCGTTGCAGGACAACAATTTTAACATTGATACAATGTGTCGTTAAAAGTTGTATTGTTAAAATAAGAGGACAAAATGTCATTGCCTTAAATCATAAACCTTGAACAATAAAAAAACAAAAAGAAATTACAAAAAGAAAACCAAAATCAAACCAAGAAAGAGTCAACAAAATATTAGACAAAAAAAAAAGTAAGAGAAAGAATTAAAAATAAAATAAAATAAAATAGCAAGTTGGGAAAGGGCTTTGCAAGGTTTAAACCTGGTTTAACTATAGATTTGGAGATTGTAGTGTGTGAGTTGTGGCTTACCATTAGGCAAGACAATCCTTTTGAACCTTAGGCTGTGTTTGAAAAGTGGCTGACCAGGTCGGATGGGTCTGACCGGGACCTTAAAATCATCATCACTGACCGGGACCTTAAAATCATCACCGCCCACCCGCTTCCCTCCGCCGCACTCCTCGGCGCCCTCCCTCTTCACCGAGATCTGGGTTGAAACCCTAGATCAAACCCTAGATTTGGGTTGAAACAATCGAAAGATTTGCACTTGTAATTGCCCCACAAGATGGAATTTTCGGGCATCGGAGAAAAGGGGTTCGTCGGAAGGTTCCGCCGCGGAGGAGGACGGCGGCGGACAGGTGGTGAAAGGGGTGTAGTTCATGTACTGGTGGAGGAGGTCAGGTTGGTGCCAGCCTGTTTGAGATTTTTGGGGTTTGAGCTGAGCTTTAGTGAAGACTGAAGAGTGATCAGTCAGATACTGAATCAAACAGTCAAGTTTTAGTCAGATGCAGACTCAGTCAGAACTTCTAACTGGGTCAGCTTCTGACTCAGTTAGATCTTACTGAGTCAGCGGTAATCAAACAGCCCCTTAGTT
This sequence comes from Flaveria robusta, assembly GCA_025506415.1. Lineage (NCBI taxonomy): Eukaryota > Viridiplantae > Streptophyta > Magnoliopsida > Asterales > Asteraceae > Flaveria > Flaveria robusta. Next base: position 14,314,041 of record CM046469.1, on the reverse strand, counting down.
TTTCCAATATTCTTAAAAGCAAAAATAAAAATAAAAAAAAATACTAGAAGGTATAAGAAAAAGTAAAAAAGGGACAAGCATGGTTGTGGGCTTGTAAGGCTCGAACCTTGTTTATTTGGCAAAAAAGGGCATGATTTATAAGTTATCACTAGGCCAGAAGTGTTTTTGATAATTAAAGTGGCCTAATATTATTAAAACTAAAGAAAAATACCGGTAAAAACAAAGAAGAAAAAGGAAAAAAATAATGAAACATTCGGTCCAATAAGAATGTGTCACGTGACGTGAACAACCAATAACAATCAAGAATTGTTCACGTCATTTTCAATTGCATATATGTATAATAACGCTAATATTCAACAAACTAAAAGAAGATAAAAATATTACATAAAAAAATAAACCTTCGAATGTTAGAAGGAACGAACAACTAGCTACTTGAAGCTAGAGGTGTTCAATATTCGAATCGGATTCGAAAAGCTCGAAATTCGATTCGAGTGGAAAATCACTGATTCAAAATTCGATTCGAATTTTCAAATTCGAATTCGATTCGATTCGAGGTCTAATTATCGAATTCGAATCGAATTACGAATTCGTGATTTTCGATTCGATTCGATTCGAAATTCGAATTACAAATACACACACATACATTTATTTATTTTGTATATTAATTTAGGAATATGCATATGAGAAATTAAGAATAAAAAGTTTAAAAAATATATAATCTAAAATGTTAAAGCTTAATTGATACCTTTTGACTTATTTGAAACTTGTAATAATTCATATGTTATGCTTGTTTATATATTTTAAGCATTTGAAATTGAATTTGTCGAATGAATTTTGAAAATGCTATTCGATTAAGTTTTTTTTTATTAAATACGAATCGAATAAATTCAAATTCGATTCGAATTCGAACTTTTTTCGAATACGAATCGAATTCGAATCCTGTTTGAAAGTTTCGAATTCGATTTATCTTTTTCGAATTCGAATCGAATTCGAATCCAGTTTGAAAATTTCAAAATTCGACTTATTCGATTCGATTAACTCGAATTCGATTCGATTAACTCGAATTCGATTCGATGAACACCCCTAGTTGAAGCACCCACAAGTCTTCAAGCAAGTGAAGAAGTAAAAGTCTTAGCTCACTTTTATTTTTATTTAACATAATATAAAGAATTAATTTCAATCTTGTTTCCTAAGGTTTAATAAAAATAACAATTTTACTTTACAAACTAAACTTATGTCCAAAAATTTAACAAGTTGTTTCAAATGTAATCCAAAAGTTTTATCACGTTGGATCAAGTTAAAACAATTGATAAAATTTTTAGACCAAAATTGAAACAACTTATAAAACCATTGGATGTAAATTAATATTTTTAATCTTGTAAAGGAAAAATGGTTATTTTGATCAAACTTTAAAGAGAAAACCAAACTTAGCTCTAATATAAAATATAGAATATACATGTTATATAACATACGAAAACAAATTAAAATATATTCATCTACGATAAGGTTCGGTATATACGGTTTGAAAATCCTAAAACCGTAAACCAAACAGTTCATTACGATATTAAATTTTAAAATCATCTAACCAAAAGTTAACAAAAAGATTCAACCACGAAACCAACCTGATAAATAACTTTGAGAGTTTCACGGTATACACCGACCGTAAATATCACTACCCTAAGAATTTTGCCCAATGCTTCCCAAACGCTAGGCGTTTGAAGACGGTCTTAATTATAGTTTTATAAAATATCATATGATGAATAACGTATGAAAAGTCAAGGGATATCCAAAATTTCTCTTACCAAACTCGTTATAATCAAATATGATTTACGTCCTTACATTTTTGTGGTACCAAAATTCTTTAATTTTGTTCTATTCAAATATATAAAAATTATCTAATACAACTTCATTAGTTCACATTTTTTTATTATATATTACTAACAATAGAGGAATCTTTTGGAGTTTTTAACCATATAATAACAACCTTGTAATTCACCTAAGACAAAACCAAGTTCAAAATCCATAAAATAATACATAAAAACAAATACTAGAAATCAAACTCTGATCGTCTTTACACTAGCGACAATTATGCATCTTTGATATGATCATCGTTCATAAATATGTGGGACCAAACCAAACTAGTTAGGTTTATTTATCGGATTTAGTATTTGTAACCACATAATCACAAAGATTCGATCATGTTCATGATAGTGACTATAAATACTCGTAATGATTTCTTTGTCATTCATACCCATATTAATCAACCATCAAGAGCAAGATTCACCTCAATGGAGTACAACTGCAAGGAGTTTAAGGTTGGGAAATGCGAAGGCGAGAAGTTGGTCGATGGCGAGACCTTGCCGTTGGTGCTCACACCGCCTGAGCCCAACAAGAATGGGATCGACTCGTTGCTTGAGGCTCTCAAGAACAACAAAGAGTGGTTTGATGACATGGTGACGAAGAATAGTGCGGTTTTGTTACGAGGATTTGATGTTAAGAACGCGGTTGAGTTCAATGACATCATTGAGACCTTCGGTTGGGAGGATATCCGGTATGTGGGCCCCGCCCCTCGGACTCATATTCATAAGAGGGTTTGGACCGCGAATGAAGGGCCCCTTTCGGAGTTCATTTACTACCATCATGAAATGGTTCTGGTATGTTGATTAAACAAATGTGTATATATACAGACAATTGTCATTTCAGAACTAATAATATGCTGAGAATTTGTTTTTTTTTTGTTTGATAATATTCTACGACCAGATAAATGAATTTCCAAAAAAAGTGATACTTTTCTGTGAAATTCCACCACCAGAGGGTGGAGAGACGCCATTTGTCCCGAGCTTTAAGGTCACAGAACGAATGATCGAGGAGTTCCCCGAATTCGTAGAGGAGGTTGAGGCCAAGGGGTTGAAATACACGTTCATCGCTCTCAGCAACGATAACACAACCTCCATGAGAGGCCGAGGTTGGCAAGATGCTTTTGCAACAAATGACCAACAAGAAGCTGAGAGAAGGTATACACTATAGTTTAAAAATCATATCATCACAATTGTTGTTAATAGTGTAAACATGAACCTAACAGGGCTAGGGCGCTAGGGATGGATGTGGAATGGCTCGAGAACAGTGGTGTGAAGACGATTCTGGGTCCGAGACCGTTGACAAGAGTGTTTGAGGGAAGGAAAGGGAGGCGAATGTGGTTCAACACATTGGTCGGGATGTATGGAAAGGAGCTCAGCTCGGCAATGATGGCTGATGGGACGGAGATACCTGCGCACATAGTGAAGAGATGCGAAGAAATAATCGAGGAAGAAAGCATCCAATTCAAGTGGGAGAAAGGAGATGTCTTGTTCCTCGATAATTATGCGACGCTCCATGGAAGAAGGCCGTCTTTACCTCCAAGAAGGGTCTTGGTTGCGACCTGCAAATAGGTCGGTTTGGTTTGCTTTGGTTGACAAGCAAAACGTAATAATAATTGGGTGCAAATAAGGGAGAATATACGGTCTTCATGTTTGATCTTAAAAAATCTTCAATAACGTTCACATGTGTTTGGATTTGTCTTTACAAGTTATGCATCATATCACATAAGTTATTAATTATCCTTAATTAATTTCTAAGGACAACCTTAAATGCATTTGTCTAATTGTAATTTGTCGCTATGATCAGTCCTCACTTTTTTTGGCTAGCAAAAGATGAAATATATAAAACAAACACCACCGGCTAGCAAAAAAACTGACTAAGAAAGTTACAAGAAAATAAGAAGGATTTTTCAACCGATATACCCTTTTTAGAGTTATCTTACAATTCCTGTTAGTATACCACAAATAAGAGTAATTTACTATAAGATAAAAATTAAACTCTTCCCCGACGTATTACCATATGAAAATAATTATTCTTATGATGTGATCAACTCATATTTTACATCGAAATTTGCTTGAAGTAACACTCCAGAATTTCTTTCTATTATTTCCTTTTAATTTGAACCCGGGTCTATGACCTAAGAGCATTCACATCTCATTTTTTATTTTTATCCTTATAATTACATTAAAAATCATTATTTTTTTTTCTTTCAATTAATTAATATATATTTTGTACCTTTATCACTACCTTTTCTTTTTTCTCCACTCATAACCACTTTCAAAAATATTAAAAAATTTATAAGAGTTGAACATTGAATATTCAAATTTACATATGAACAGTAATATTTTATCTCTCTTTCACTTACAACCACTCAAAACAATACCATATAATATAAGGATTACACTTACAAACTTTTAAGAAACCGCTTGTGAATGCTCTTACATCTTACTACTAGATAATGTTATAATTCTTACTTCTTCTCCTATGTATAAAACATCCTTCATGTATATTAACTTTTGTCATTTGTTTGCATTAAAAAAAGTCAATGTTGTAAAAATTGCTAAGCGCTAGTGGGGCGGTGAGGTGCCGACTATCGATTAATCGCTTAATCGGATTTAAACTTTTATACATAATTTTTAGTTTTATATATAAATACACACATTTTCATATGTAATTTTAACAAAAAAAAAATGTTTAGTTTTATATATATACACATATTTGGCCGGAATTTTCAAGTTTAAGCAAGAATTTTCAAGTTTTGGCCGGATTTTTTATAGTTCGCCCGAAAGGTTGCCGGAACCTCGCCGAAATCACAGATTTTTGGCCGATTAAGACTGCCTAGGGTCTGGTTAGGTCCGATTTTGACTGACTAGGTCCAACCACCAATTTTTGCCCCGATTAGATGAAAACGCCAAGGTTGCACTCCGATTTCCGATTAATCAGCGACCAGTCGCCGACTAGCGCCAATTTTTACTAACACTGAAAAAAATGTCGTCGATACAAGGGTTTGATAAGTTTTTTTATTGTCACTAATATTCGCGCAGAATCAAAGCTTGTGTTTGGTAGTAACAGCCGAAGCCAGCCTTCTTGAGAAGTTGACTTTTTTGCGAACAAGGGGAGTTGTTTTAAGTCGCTGTAGCGAGTCAATGATTGTTAACGGGTTAGGCCTTTAGTTGGCCAAGCTTTATGGTGTGGTGAGATTAACCGAGGTCTCACCCAATTTTTCCATAACAAATCGACAGCAAGTGCTTACCTTCTTAGTTGGATCCGTATTGCTCATGCTTCTATATCAAGAGTTTGTGTACATATGGGTCAAAATACCATATCTATGTCTAGTGATTTAAACATAAATGGGTCAAAACTACCATCTCTACGTCCAATGATTCAAACATAAAAGGGTCAAAACAATCATATCCGCTTCTACTGTTCAAATATAAATGGGTCAAATTTACCATCTCTATTATCTCTACGTCTACAGGTTCAAACATAAGGCCCGATACTCCTAAACGTGGAGTAAAATCTGATCAAACCTAACCAAATGAAATAAGATTAACACTATCCATCATCAAATGAAACTAAAAGATAAAATAAGAAGATTCTTTCAAATGTTTTCCTTGATCATATAACAGTCGACAGATCTTATGTAATTTATACATTTATGCCTCTTCATATTGTGTTTGTTCGTGATTTCCGAGTAACTCACTATCAGATGTATAAAAATAACTTAAATTTAAAGTTTCCATCGAAGACTTACAAGCAAGAACAGCAGTTAGCTACGCATAGTGATTATAAGCTTTCTGTCTATAAACTTGGCGCCCCCGACTTTCCCTTGAATATTAGAAGGTAAAAGAACAACCCGTCTTTGATCCCCGGCTTCAATCAACAACTCTGATCCTCCCCTATACTGCAAGATTCAATAGTCAAACAAACAACATTTGACTTTAAAATCAACACAATAATCTCAGATGGAAAATTACACAAGTTTTATGTCGACTTACTTGATATAACTTGATTTCAGACTTGTCAAAACCAGGCATGAGAAGGGTCACGGATTTTTTAACGGCATCAAATGTCACAGACTGCGTATACTCACTCGAACCACTTTTTGATGCACTTAGAAGATCTTGTGCATCCTTATAATGATCATTGCGCATCATATCTCCCCAATCTAAAGGGGAGGTGAATGAAATAGGAGTAAAGGATGCAAAAGGCAATGGTGAAAATGTATTTTTGGCGGTATCCAGATGTCCTTGGTCACAAAGTGAATGCATTACGCCAAATGCACCAGAAACGAGTGCCCCAGCTTGTACAGCACAACCCCAGTAACGTAATGCAGAGTTTAGAGACATTGGATCGTTCACATTCATCACAAGATAGCACCCGAATAACTCTGGATTTGTAATAAAAGATGACCCTTTCTGCATGATAAATTAACAATTTTTAGTTTTATGCACAACTTAGAAACATAGTTACTAGATCTAACATGCTATTTTGGGGAATTCAGTTGTTGGTCAACGTCTTTCTTAATAACTCAAGAAGTGACAATTCCTTTAAGAAATTTCAGTCATAAGATGCGAATGTGATACCTCTAACATGTGCTCTAATTTGTTCCATATTTCTCCACTAAGTTGCCCGTTATAACCAGAACTAATAGTTCCTGCATTTAACGCCTCATCTGCAAGTCTCAACAGTGATGGGCCGGCCAACCGTCCCAAATCTGTCTTTTCAGCCAACAACCGCATGTATTTCAAATACAATCTGGTACAGAATATGATTATATATAATCATTGAGTAAATATATATGTTTAGTATGCACATGTGTATGCATATATACATATCAGAGAGAGAGATGGAAGACCTTGATTTCCCGGTGGCACCTATCATCCTTATTGTTTCTTCGGTGCTTAAACCATCATAAACGATTATATCAAAGTCGTATTTTGGGTTAGTCTTTTGTGTTTTCTTCTTTAAAAACCCTACAAGTTTTTCAAGTTCCAACGCTGAAAATATCGTATCCATTCCAGGAAGCACCCCGAGCTCTTCTCCCACCACCTACTCCACAATGGTGCATGCAATGTCGTTTAGATAAATCTTATGAAAAAAAAAAAAAGTAATCGACTTTGTAAAACATCATATTTGGCTTTCTGTAACAAGCAAACCGTTATTATTGCAAAAACCTAACCAAGAATGAGCATCATAAAAAAAATCATTTCATCATTGCAAATTACAATCAGTTTATGGTATTTTCTCAATAACAAAGGTCTATTGTTAAAAAAGGTACAAAACACAAAGCTTTTATAAAAGACATTGATAAAGGTCACATACCCACCCCTTCAAGGACTCCTTGTGTCAGATTGAGGCGTGCATCAGCTTGTTTCAACTTACTAAGTGGCTCGAGAATCATCTAACATTGTTCAAACATACTTTATCAACGGTCAATTGACGATTATCAAAAGATGCAAAACCAAATAATACCAAGAGAAAGATCTAAAGTTAACTCAAATGAACAACAAATAGAACTTACTTTTGTAGTTTCCAATCTAACAGCTGAAAGATTATCATTGCAAGTAACCGGAGTTGTTCCAATCTTACAATTAAGCATATAATCCGCCGTCGGATCTTGTGAATGTATCACCAAACATGTTTTCATCCCAGCCATTGCATAATGCTGCAAATTTTCAACTTTTCAAAATCTTGATAAAATTGGTGCATAACTACTAACCACAGTCAAAATTAAAGACCCAATTTGAATTTTAATCAATTTCAGTCAATCCAACTGTTACTTCTGCTCGAATCTCAACCATAAACACTCTGCTTCAAAGAACTTTCGCACAGTTTAAGACTATAATCTTAATCATCTATCAAGTACATTTGAACCAATTTTACAAGTTAATATAATTACTACGTTTTCTACTAAATCCCAATTGGGATCGATACAATTGAAACCCTTTATTCCCAATTTTTGGTACAAACACAGAGTACTTAAGATGTCACGATGCAATGAAGTAAGAAAGCGAACCTGAGCTGCGAAAACGGCGGAAGAGGTTTTACCAGAGCCTCCTTTACCCAAAAACGTGACGAATTTAGTGGGTTTTGAGCGGCCATCACTGTCATCGGTTGGTGGTGTTGAATTGTTGACGATAGTTATGGCCGGAAACCTTGGTGGCATTCGTCGGACGAGGGTTTTCTTGAGTTTATGATGAAATTGCAGAGGGGAAGATGATGAAGGTAAAAGGGGGTTGCAGAAAGCCATGTGGTAAGACGTTGATTCGAAGAGGAGTTTGGGAGAGTTTGATGAAATGGTCGGTACATCCATACGTGTACCAGACAGTCACAATCCGACCCGCAAATATTTTTTTAATCCTAAAAAGAAAATAATACTGGCAACCGTTTTATTTTTACTCGTGTGACACGTTAAAGTCACATCAGTTTTTTAAATAATTTTTTTCAGGTTTTTCATGTTTTATATTGTATCGTTTCAAATTTTCCCTTTTTTCTCATTAAAAAAGAAAAGTTTAAAAGGTTGGTGGTTGTATCAATGGATCATGGTGAAAATTCATCGAGTTAGCCTTTTCTAAGTCAGAGGGCATGATGTTTACAGCGCGACCTGGTTTTTCCTAGGCTTTCCCCGACCTTTCACTGTCGCCACTCCATGCGTTCGACTCAAAGTTTGTTGTGAGAGAATCGTGTTGGACACAAATACTAGCTACAAAATACAAACACACACTTTTATTATTTGTTTCTCAACTTATTTTATTTTATTTTAATTATAAAAGTATTTGTAGTATATTTTTTTCCTTACTATATTTTAATATAGTTATTATAAAAATAATTTAATATAGTTATTTTTAAATATTTTAATATAGTTTTGGATAAGATCGTTAACACCTTAAGGGTTAAAATACAATATTATAACACATGTTAATAAAGATGTACACATATCCGAAATGACATGTTTAGTTATGGTGTTGGAATGTTTAAGGATGAACCTACTTTAAACCAGATTTCAACCCAACCACTTGTTCAATGTGTTTACTAGATTAATTAATCTGCTGAAAAAGTAAATTTTGCTTACAAAAAGCTTACTACTACTAATATACAAAGTCTGTTGATCTAGTCCAATTGCTGACCTTTTATATATCAATCAATACTATTTTTGTCATCCGGTAGTTATATATGCCGATATACTGCTTTTAATACAAGAATGTCAGTGTTGAGGAGTAGCGGTGCAACCATGATGCTGCAACTATTGAAGATCCGCTCTTATGATTTCCCGAACTTTTTTTATACAATTCATGTATCCAATAATAATATACATTCGTGCTATGTTATAATGTGCAGATCAATGGCTGCAACTTGTTATTGATTCTAAACATAGAATAAATAATCATGATTAATTATAGTGTTTTGTTTTCTTAGTATAAATACATCGTACTTGTACTGTTTAGAGTTTAATTCATTTTTTCTTGCTATAACAACTTTATAACTTATGCAATATATCAAGTGATGAGTATTTTGAAAAAATTTCACTATGTTTAGTTTGTGTTTGAAGTATTAATCTGTGTTTGAATCTAACATTTAATAGTGATTTCGCATCTATTACTTGTTGATTTACAAAAGTTTTTGTTCTAACCGATCCAACATCTGTTCAACATAAAACCAACGATCTTAATCCAAATAATTATATGTATAACAAATATAAATTATGTAAGGTTGTTTAGTACGAGTGTTCAAAATCAGATATTTGAATTTCATATATGTATTTTTTTTAATTTTGATAAAAATATAATATTTTTTTAAAAAAAGTTTTAGGACATCCAAAGGTTTTATAAAAATATCCGAAATACCTGAAAATATACAAAATTTCTAATTAATATTTATTATCTAATAATTTTTTATAAAAATATTCCGGATGATTCAAATATCCGAAAATCCGAAAATCCTCAAAAACACTATCCAAATTCGAAATTTTAGATATTTTCAATTTGGATTTTCAGATATTTTAGATTCGTTTTCAGATACGGATATTTTGAACACCCATATTGTTTAGAACCTAAATGGGAACTACGGTTTGTGCAGATTTGGATTTTAGGAGTGTCATCAGATCCTTGTGGTTGTCCAGCAACGAGATGCGATGTCAAGTGGCGGTCAGGAGAAAGGACGACGAAGGTGGCTTTGGTTCGTTGTAGAAAGGAAAATTACCAAGGGAATCGAGAGAGTGAGTCATATGAGATAATGCAACAAAAATGGATCAAGGGCACTAGTATACGAACATGAGGGTATTGGTGTAGACCAGTGAATAATTACCTATCGGAAGCAAAATTTACACATCACATTTGAGGGGTGGTGTTTCATCCCGAGGCAGAGTATTCCCTACCCACCCCATCTTCGTCCCACCTGCTTTATGGTCCTTAAATGAATTTTATTGTGTCACGCGTACGTACACCGTAGGTCGATAGTGTAGTTATGTGCTTGCTTATAGATTATAGAGCTTAGACTTCACGTTCAGACGTTTAGTAAGATGAATGAAGTAAGTGTAATGAAATCGACTTAAAGTTGATTCCACATCCCTCTACCAAACAACCCTTATTGTTAGAAATATTTTGAGTGCAACTATACTAAAGTATCTCTCAACTAAATATCATATATTAAACATACAATGAGGAAATAAAACACCATAAACTACTTCTACTTGCCTCAAAATCATTGCCATCAAGTGGGGTTATTACTTTGTACCATTTTTCACTATTTAAAGAAGTCAACTCTTTGAAAATTGTGTTTTACTAGGTTGCAAACTTCATGTTAGTTCTAGAGATATATGAATTTTAGGTTGAAATATAACGATGGTTTAAGCTAAAACTTAAATATATAGCATGTACTTAACAAACGTAATTATCTATTTTTATAATTGATGTGACAAATTTTAAACTTGCAATATAACTTTATTAAAATTTGTATATCTTTAGTAGCTCAAATCATCAAGGTCAAGTTCATAAGGTAGAGGCTTTGCCTCTTAGAGTGGAGGTACTGGGTTTAAACCCAGGCATGATGTAATATGGAGTAATTTAGAAGTAGGAGTAGAATAGACTTGCGTTAAAAAAAAAAAAGTTCATAAGATAAGGTATATAGTCACGTCTCAAGTCCTAGTTCGATGTGACTTGCAAGAGCCGCGAAGGTCCTATGTCTTCGCGTTAGGCATCATTAGGCTCTAGTGCTTAAGAGTGCTAACTAAATAATGTCAGACCAGGGTCGTAAATATCGGAGTATTAATGTTTGAGGTTGTATTAATGTTTGAAGTTGCTAAGGACCAAGTGATCGAGTTAAAATGCTATGAAATAATAATGTTTAAATTGGAGGAGTTTATTGGGTGTTTTTTTAGGAAATGTGGGCACACCAACTTAAATCTTCCATAAATACTTATTCGTGGGTTATATAGGTGTGTTTATGTAGCCAACGTCATATCAGATACTTAGACTAAGTTTCCGTTGAAACACCCACATTAGATATGTTATAGTCCATCGTTATAGGCTTATAGTTTTCGATAGTTTGGATGTTAGAATGGCCAACTTCACTAAGGCTATACTGTAATATATATATATATATATATATATATATATATATATATATATATATATATGTCTATCTTAATTCATAACGATTAAGAGGCTGTTTGGCAATATCTGAATGATTAAGTGCTGAACCAATAAGAGGTCTGAATCATTAAGTGCTGAACCATTAAAAGGTCTGAATCATTAAGAGCTACTATATCGTTTAACTATTCAAAGGCAAATGTCTGACCAATTCAGATAAGAGTTCTTAACCATTCAGCATTAGACCTCTTAACCATTCAGCATTAGTATAATGCTTAACCATTCAGAGGCAAATGTCTGAACCATTTAGACATTTGCTCGCGAAACAAACAGTCTGAACCATTAAGTGTTGAATCATTCAGACATCTGAACCATTAAGAGGCTGCCAAACAACCCCTTTTAAAAAGGTAAAAAGGTATTTTCCCTTACTTTCAAGGGAAAGAGCGCCTATCACACACCCACATATGATGGGGTTAAATGTCCGTCGGTTGTAGTAAAAGTAATTTGCGATGGTATATTATAAGTGTAAATTTGGTGTTAATAAAAGGAAAATAATATAGCATCACCCACTTAAAATTTTATAATGATGATTAGTGATAGAGTTTATAAGTCGTAATTTATCATCATTGTGGCTTCAAAAGCAAGTTAGCAAAATTTATGATTGTGCCATGCCTTGGTAGTTACTCATGTTTATTTTAATGACAAATCATTAATAATCATTCAACTAAAAATATTATCATATTTTCTCAAACACCCACAAAATACAACGTACCAAAAAATCTAGAAATAATCTCATATATTAACCTGTCTATACAAACTTAAACGCATTAGTAGACCATACAAGAATATAAGTAGTGGTTCAAGACCGTGAGTATACATATAGTGTCATCATATCTTCTAGTGATGCAATGGGTTTGGCCCCGATGGTACAAGGCGCTTTTCGACACCATAACGTGGATCAATGACATCATTTATTCCACCCGTATTCAATGAATGTTGATGGTGGTTGTGGTGGTGGTGTTGATGGAATTTGAGATACGGGGCAAAGTTGAATTTGGATGCTAACATCTTCCGGCTGGTGGAACCGTGGTGGTGAACGATGGTAGTGGTGGTGGTGGTGGAGAATTCAAGGTAGTTGAAAAGGAGATAGAGGCAAAGAAAGAGAGTTAGGAGGTGAGAGGTTTTGAAGGGCATTGTAGAGGTGAAGGGGAAACATGGTTTGAAGGTTGAGAGATAGAAAATGAGAGATGAAATATATAACAACTTTAAACTTTAGGGTTGATGACTTTATGAGATTTAACTTTTTAGATTGTGTGCAAGGGACAGGACCCCTTCCCCAAAAAGTGCCTTAAAATACAAGGAATGTACACACTTTACATGGATTCATGTATTTGTTTTTCATTCTGTTTCTTTATGATTGTTATGATTGTTAATAAGATAATTATGATAATTACCTTAACTCATATGTATAACATATATGCATGGATATATTATCACAAAAATTCTTTTCATTTTAAAAATCATAAGAAGGCGTAAGATACAACATCTGCATACGCATGTATTTTTAGGAGAAGGGGTAGTTACGCCAATTTGACGAATCAAGGTTTTAATGACTAGTATGTAAAGTTGGTCGCATCTATCTCATGTGTAGGATGTATCATTGTAACTAGAAAAAGGTACTAACTCAGCTAATTATAAAGTATATCATATGTGGAAAGTTGGATGAGCCATTTTAATGGGTTGGAAATATCATTCTAATGAGTTAAACGTATTATTGTAAGAAGCTACATGTACTATTGTAATCTTAGTAAATTAAACTAGTTACCCTAAAAAAACACTAAAATTTGGGCGCATGAAATGGACATGCTGTTAAATGAGTTTAAACACATTGCTATAATCACCAGTGTGACAATGATTTAAAGAAACTATTTTTTTTTTAATATAATAAAGATATATCAATTAAAAGATAATTTTTTTTGAATCTTATAGTATAATTCAAGAAAAAAATAATATATATAAAAGTTATTTATGTTATGAAGATGAAGAACACCGAATATTTTCTCTTTTATACTTTTAGCTATATTTAACTTCTATTTATTATGTTCATCATCTTATCGATTATAAACCACTAAATTAACACAATCAATCTCTCTATGCTTCTTTTAAAGACTTTTTACATACATCCCTTTCTAAAACATACATATTGCATATTTATCCATCTTATTAAAATTATTTATTGAATGAATATATTACTTATATTACTTGTATTTTACTAAATTATTTTTACACATTTAACTTTCTAAGACTATTAATTATATATTACCTTAAGTTCGAGTCTTCTACGTAAATAAAACAACAAAATTACATTTTGTTTAACACTTCATTTCAAAACAACAATAACCGGTAATCAAAGTTATATCTCCAAATGCAAAACATAATCGACAAAATTTTAAACAATTATAATAATAAAATATCAATATGTAAAAATCTTTTAGTATAAATAAAATAAAAATAGGCATTTAATATATTGATTTTCATAAAATAGATATATATGAAATATATATTTGTTTTAAGAGTGAAAATATATAATTGAATAACTTGGAGAAATATGCCATTTATGATTTTAAGATGAGGAAATATACAAAAAATAAGAAACACGAACAACCATATAAGGTTCATAAAAACACATCTTTAATGGAAGTATGATAGATCACTTATGTAGTTGAATAGTTGATGGAAGAACCATGTGTTTCTATCTAAGGTATCAATGCACAAGCAACTAGGCTAAAGGAGATGCTAGTCACGCATTACGGAGACATTAATCGAGCTTTATTTGATCATACCATTCACAAACATATAATAACATGTGACGCTCTTCAAAAATAAGATCAATGGATATTTTTCTAACTATTCTCTCAATATCAAATACATGCTATCTTTCATAACCCAAACCTCATGTAAGCCCATCTTCTTCAGCTAATCGTTCTCTTCATCATATATGGAAGATCGATCTTCAATTCCGAGAGGATTGTGACGTTTACGCCTCAAAAGAGGTGTGGTCTAGGACACCAATCCTAAAGTTCTCAAAGCTTTTGCAAAATATAGTATAAGAGTAAGCCGAGGATCAAGTCAAGGCTAAAAAACATTTGGTTGTTGGAAATTGGGTACGTCTAGACCTCAACAGGCGAACAATAAAACCCGAGGATCAAATTGAGGGTAGTAACCTTGTGATCAATTGAGTCAAAAAATGCTTGAGTTGGGATCGTGTGGAGAGCATGGATAGTTTGGGATGTTTGATTTATTTTGTTGTTGTAGTGAGCGGATAGACTTACTACATTTTAAAAAGCACTAAAACTATATCATACTTAGACCACATGTTTTGAATGTACGTTGCAGGCTTTGGTTTTAAATAAACATCATATCGAAACGTACGTAGAGATAATTACGCCACCGATATATTTGGAATTTTCAAAAGCATTATTTTGTTTTGAAAAAATTAATAATATTTGACCCGAAATCTGTTTCAAATGAAACTTACACCTGAATGTAGATAAAAATAAACATGTCTTAAAAATGTATTCGGAATCTAGAATCGCTTTGTATAGTTAAAGTTATAAGAGGAAAACAATATTTCATAAAAATTAATTATACTAATAAAATAATAATAATATAACATTAGAAGAAAACAACCATCAGACGTGTGAATGTATTGTTCAGTAAAAGTTGTACTTTATGTACTGAGTTGATTTAGTTTTGGATTTTAAAGTATATATAATGTATTTAATTTGTAACTATTTAAAAATGGTAAAAGAGGAAACAGCTAGATTTTCAATGTTTTCACTATCGTGAGTGACCGATGCCATCATTTACAGACCTCATATTATGTGTGACCATAAGAGGACAAGGCATTCTCCCTCCTCACCTTTTATTGACTTTTTTATAAGAGTAAGAGACTGTTTGTTTTTCTATTGTTAATTTAGATATCTGAATGGTTTAATATTTTTTAGTTTAAAGTGTTTGTTTCGTGAACAGATTTTTGAATGGTTAAGTATTTTTACCTCTGAATGATTAAGTATTATACTGAGTCTGAATGGTCAAGAGATTTTATCTGAATTGGTTAAACATTTGTCTCTGAATAGTTAAACACTTAATAGTTCAGAACTTTTAATAATTCAACACTTACCTATTAAAAAGTTGTTAAACAACCCCTAACTCTTTTACATTAAAGACCATGTGATCTTACATTTGAAAGAATTGAAACCCACATTATTTTGTTTGGAGAGACAATCATTTATCCTTGCGTGTAACACATATTCTGAAAAAAGTTTTGGAACAATAAATTGATAGGTTAATTAAAACTGATAATCAAATTCAATTAAATTTCAATGACCAAATATTTTAAATTAAGTTAGTACCATGCGTATTACATCTCATTTAGTAACGGATTTTATTAATTATAAAACGATATTTTGAGATAATATATGATTGAAGTTACGTATGAGTAAAAAACTATAATTAATAAATATTGATATCACTTTTTAAACTTTTGTTTTTAAACATTTTCTTTTATTTTTCAAAAAAAATATTTGAATATTTTGTTCGAAAACAAACCACTTTAAAAAAAATGTCACTTAAAAAATAATTCCTTAATTATGACTTTGAATTATAACAATTTTGGTTTATTATTATTATTTAAAAATAATAATTTTAAAATAATTAGTATTTTTAAACAAGTTTGATGTTTTAAAAAAAACTTATTATAAAAAAATTAATTTTTTTCGAAATTATATTTATAAGTTTATCATTTTCTTAAATTATTAACAGTAGTTAATATGATTATGCCCAAAAAATTAGAATTAAAAGTATAAAAATAGCGCAAGTTCACCCGAAACCAATCTCTAAACCGCCGTTGTCGCTAAAATACTTCGGCGTCCAACATACACCAACGCGAAGGCGCGAAGCTAACTTTCTCTCACAAAATACAGAAATCGATCCACCCATCGGAGATTAATAATCACAATCGAATATGGTACGTACTATAATTTCTTATCAACATCTTGTTTTTCTATATATGTTTGTTAATTATTGTGATCTTATTCATCTTATAGATCGCCCCTTTTGAGTCAATTAGGGTTTTGCAATTTGTTTCGTAATTCTGATTCGTGAAACGAGGGTTAGGGTTCTTTAGCGTAAATGGAGAATTTTGGATCTGTGGCATGTTCAAATTTAATTAGGTGATGAAAGATAAAAATAATTTGGGGAATTTAGGGTAAATTGCGTGAAATTGGTATCTGGTTGAAGGTTTTCGTTGCTCTAACTATGGATACTAAGAAGAATGTGCTTTTATGGTGTTTTAGAATCAACAGCTGTTGCTAGGTGATATAAATCAATTGATGTATTGCATACTTATGTGGAACAATACTCCTTATCTGTTTGTATAGAATATGCGCATTGATTGATTTAGCTTTACTGTCTTTGACTTGCGCATGTGGTTTTATGCCGAAGAAAATCTGTATATTGGTTTTAGTAGAGTAAGATCAACTGAAAAGACCTTAGCAATGGCCTAAATCTAGAAGGAATGGTTTTTATCTTCATAGATAAATGGGATTTTGGATTTATGAATGTAATTCACATGGTCACACCCTGCGCATGTGGGATTTTGGTTTTAGTGGGATTTTTCTTATTGCCTATTTCCTACTAACTTTGCCCGTGTTGTTCATAACTTTATACGATAGCAGCATAGCTACCATTTTGTGAGTTGAATCGAGAATCATTATATAAAATATATGAGCATCGACTCCGGTGTAATACAGATGTGGATTTGTTAAAGGTTCTTCTAAAATTATTTGCATAATATTTTTAAACGTATGCTGAAGCTTCTGTTTTGTTTAAGGTTTAAACCAATATATACATAATCATTTGAAGTTTGGTCTCCCCAGGTTGCTACTAATAGGTGTTTGGTATATGAAACCTACACACATCCACAGAACAATATGAACAAATTTTAGAATTACTTTGTCAAACATGTTACACTATTGTGTGTTGATGCAGTGATGATTCTGAGTGATTTTGGTTTGTTATAGGGTTTAGTGTCATTGCTTCAGAGTCTGAATCGCAAATAGTGCGATTAGGACACTTGGAGATTAGTTGCTGTATACAGAGAAAAGCAAACCAATTTTGAAACCCTAAAATAGTTATCTTTGAGGGTTGTTCATATATATAAAAATATATAACTGTATCTATACATGTATATTATTTGGCTACTAAATTAAGTTTTACAAGGTTATAGTTGCATTCGCTCGTATGTTACAAGCTTTTTCTTCATCTTGGTCAAATTTATTCATTAAATTGAAACTGGCGATTGTAGTCTCTTGGAAAGAATACCCATTTTACCAAGTTGATGTCCGTTCTTTATTTTCATTTTTCAAACTTCAATCTTGGTTCGTCATGCTCGAGCGCATCATTATCCTTATGTGTATGGTATTCAATTGTGAGAGTGCAATAATGACTATTGTTTCTTCTGCAGTCGTCACTTGCAGCTGCTCGGGCAGACAACTTCTACTACCCCCCAGAATGGGACCCCAAAAAGGTATGCTGTTAATCAATTAATTACATGTGCGCTAAGATGCGCAAATAATGCTTTGCGTTATGGTGTGTCACATCTATTTTTTTTGCAGGGTGGTCTGAACAAGTTTCATGGGCAACATGCCTTGAGGGAGAGAGCAAGAAAAATAGACCAGGGCATCTTAATCATAAGGTAATCTTCTTACAACCACTTTATCAGGACCCATTTTTTATTGCATGCATTTTCTGATACTTACCTTAGTAAGATTCATGAACCATTATCTTTTGGGTAATTTGCAGGTTTGAGATGCCATTTAATATCTGGTGTGGTGGTTGCAATTCTATGATTGCAAAGGGTGTGCGGTTTAATGCGGAGAAGAAGCAAGTGGGGAATTATTATTCTACGAAGGTAAACTTTATTTTCAATACGTTCACCCTTTGTCTTGAGTTCTTCATATTGATTCCTGGTCTTCTTACTCAGATATGGAGCTTCACTATGAAATCTGCATGCTGCCAGCATGAAATTGTCATTCAAACTGATCCAAAGAACACCGAGTATCTTGTCATTAGTGGAGCTCAAAAGAAGGTTGAAGAATTTGATACCGAAGATGCAGAAACTATGGCACTTCCTGTTGATGAAGGTCAGCATGATTAGCAGTTGACCATTTTGTAACCTCAAACATTGCTTTGGTTTTTTAAAGTCCAAATGTTGATGAAATTTATGTTTTGCAGAGAGAAGCAAGCTAGCAGATCCTTTCTATCGCCTTGAACACCAAGAACAGGATTTAAAAAAGAAAAAAGAAGCAGAGCCGTTGCTGGTGCGACTTCAACGAGTATCTGATGCTAGACATTTGGATGATTACTCCATAAACAAGTCCCTGCGTGCCAAACTTAGAGTACATATGTTTTTAATCAAACTTAAAAAAAATTAGCTTTTTTAGTACTAGTACTTACTTTTGAGTCTTTTAATGATAGGCTCAAAAGAAAAGAGTTGCTGAAGAAGAGGTGGCTGCAAGGAAGATGGGACTCGGGATAAGACTACTCCCAGAAACAAAAGAAGATGTGGCAGCTGCTAAGCGGGTCAAGTTCTCATCAAACTTTAATAAAAACAGGGATGAGAAACGCGCATTGATCAAATCTACATCAATTTTCTCAGACTCATCTGCTTCATCAAGTTCAAGAAGGTTGGAGCTTGATTCAAAAAGAAGAAGAATAAATGCATCAACTGCATCTAAGTTGCTGACTGGGGGATTTAAGCCATCATCATGGTCAAACGGTACTGGATCTTCAGCTCGTAAGAACAGGTCTTAATATTGTCACTCGAGTAATCAAAATAGGTGTGTGTTTGTGTGTTGATTTATGTCCTTTTGCTTGATAGAATCTATATGCATGGTTTTCTGCTTGTGTATATTTCATAAGATGTTCTTTTATATACTAGTCAAAGTTGTTACATGACATGCTAAGTTTGAAAGTCATGGTTGAGAAAGATTATCGTTCACATAGGAGATGGACAAATGCTTGACCCTTACATTCTATTGCACATCCTTGTTCCACCCCCCATGACTCTATGTCGTCGTCTTTTCCCCTTTTGCTACCTGTGTAACGTTGTTCGCCACATCCTCTTACTTGACGTTTGCATCCCTGCAAACTCAACCATCTACACCTGCGAGTTCCTCTCTTGCTCTTCAAGAACTTATTTGATCCTAGACTTAATTTCTCTCTCTTCCTCGGCCATCTTTCGGTTTGACAATTATACTTGCCACCAACATTCGATATTCAGTCACCGTTATTTCTCCCGGTATGACCTTTGTAGTCATGATGGCCTTTAATGAACTATGATGGGCTATATTAGGACAATTGGGGTCATAATGGCTTATATTAGGTTGTAACTAGTCATATTAGATCATAGTGGACAATAATAGATCATAGGACGTAGGGCTTAACCGGTGCTTGACTTGGCTCATGTTGCGCAAGGTCCGGGAAGGGCTAGATCGCTTTGTGATCTGATGTGCGTAATCTTAGCTTACATTTGGTGCATGAGGTTGTTTTTCACGACTTAAACCTTGCTCAAATGGTTCAGGTAAGGTACTCTAAGATCTCATAAAAATATGTGGAGGTATTGTGTTCAATTCTCACCTGTAATAAAGGTAAATGGGGGTTTCAGGTGGGCTAATGGGTATTCTCACCTAACGTGAGTTTTCTCCTGAAGGTAGTCTCAGGTTTCGTACTTGAGTAATGAAGATGATCGGATGGGCTAGTGGCCTGTCAGTGATCCAATTAGTCGTTAAAGAAAAATTAACTAAATTAGGAATAATAGCTCTTAAAGTACCATAATATTATTAGACCACATTTTGTAACCACATTTTGTCTTGAAGGGTTATTAGGATTGTAGTGTGATACTAAATCACAATGGTTGGTAATTGATCATACATGTGTTAATAGACAAGTTAAGTTTCTTTTCAGATTCGTAGTTCGATGATAATTGTGATATAAAAGTCACAATACTTAGAGTTATTAAAATTTGAATTATAAATAATAACAATTTTTTATCGTTGTTGTTAAGTTAATACAATCTAAAGAATTTGAAAAGGAACATTAGGAGGGAATTATAAAGCAAGGTTTAAAGAGAGAGAAAGTAGTAGAAACTTTTAAGAGAACTACGGAAACTATAAATTAAAAAATTAAAACATTAATTATTTTAATAAATGTATATAAACTATTAATGTTATATATAAAATAAAATCTTTTTTCTTTATTTCGAATCCGTCTGTAAATCCGTTGGCAAATATAAATGATTTCATTTTTTTTAAAGATTTCATAGGTATATTCTTGAGTAATAGACTAGTTTGGTTGCTTTAAGATTTATATGCTATGGATTACGGTTTGGTTTGACAGGTTTAACATTCCTTGAAATTGAATCATATCATTTACCTTTTCAGTATAAGAATATGTAATATTTCGTATACACGCATAAACACTTTGGATCAAGTATAAAGTCTATTTTCTGGACTTATATCAATGGTTAAAATTGGGCAGTGAAGTGATGAAGCAATAAATAATAGAGTTACAAATAATTGAAAATGTCGAAAAAGGAATCGGTCACCATCATCGACTTTTCCGGTTTAACTTATTCCTTCATTTTTTTACAACTTGTATATATCTTTTCTAAATCTTATTATATATACTATAAATCCTAAATGTTGGTTTGTACATGGGTTTTGTTATAATTTACATAAGTGCCACCAATGTTTCATATTTTACAAAATTCTATTATCAAAAAGTTACTTCTTTAGTAAACGGATCTTTGGGTAATAGATTAATCTTTTTTTTTTATCATTATGTTTCATTGTTTTAAAGATACACAAACGATAGAACCACAATGTAAAAACTTTTTAGTTTTTAAAAAGATAGTTATTATTACTTCTTAAAAAGCAAGGTTGGTGGCTTGTCACCGGCCAAAACTCCACTCAAGCTTTTCTGAATTGACACTTTAACATTTAACTTCCCTTTAATTTTCAACTTTTACGCTTTCATCTCGTAAAACTTTTTAAAAACTTTGTTAAATATGACTTTGACCCACTTAAATTTCGGGTTACGCATGTACAATTTTTACCTAAAAAACTGATTTCTTACGTTTGAATTTTTATATACGTATTAGTATAAATTCGAGTTCGTCTAAGTTTTGTGTTTTGTTTAGAAACGAGTAAGGTCATATATAAAATCTTTCCGTGCTAATATTTAAGTACGCCTTGAGATGGTCAACGTTTTGACATAAATTTAGTTCGAAAATGAATCGAAGCGATTGTAATCTATATTTTATCACGTCACATGCAGCGCTGCTGCATGTGCTTTTTATGTACATTTGGAGTTGGTCTATGTTTCAACATAAATATGTTTAGAAAAAATACAGGTCAAATATAACACGTTTTCATTCAACAGTATAACTTCAAGTTACTCTACATTTCAACATAATTTTAGTTCGAAACAAATCGGGAATGATACTTTATCACGCAGCGTACGATACCGCAGCAACGCGCGGTGGGTAAAAATCTAGTTCCTTGAAAAAATCAACAATGAAATAAAGAATTTTAGGGAGCGTTCGGTTCACAGAATTCATCGGAATTCATGGGAATTGGAATTGGTATTGAAATTGTGTGTAATTTGTCAATCAAAATTGTGCTTGGGTGAATAATGAGAGGGAATGTCTTACCTCAAAATTCCTTTGGTTGTAGGATTCAAAATCCTTCTCTAGATGGAAGGAATATTGAAATCCCACAATTAAAGGAATTTAAGGTAAAACATTCCCTCTCATTGTTCACCCAAACACAATTTTGGTTGACGAATCACACAATTTCAATACCAATTCCAATTCCTATGAATTCCGTGAACCGAACGCCCCCTTATTGTCTTTAATGTTAGGATAAAATTATTATATAATTTTAAAAAAATAATTTAAATAAGCATCGTCGCAATGTAGTTATACATATGATAGGGCGTTATTAATGTGTATTACTTTTTTCTAACGGTTAATTTGATTATTGACGGATCACTGACCCACCCAATCAACTTCAATACTCGAGTACAAAACATTGAGGAACTAGGATGTCACGTCCTTGAAGGAAAATCGTACATCAGTCCTGAACTTTAAACCATATTAGAAGGAAACTTATTTTAAGTGAGAAAAAACCTCCCGGTTTAATTTGATTTTTTTTTATTATATGTGAGACTTGAATCCACAAACTCTTTCTATCCTAATGAAATCTTAAGGTACCATATTTCAATCATTTAGACCGAGAATCATTGATACGTTAATATATATGTGTCTTGTGTAAAACAAGTCAAATCTATCATCCAAGTGATATTACTACAGCTTTAAAAGGCATAGTGATAAACAAAAATGCATGGTCTACAAGTATGAAGTGCACAGAAATCTTAAAAATTCTTTATTAACTTAAAGTTTCACTTCAAACCCTTAAAATTTATATTTTTTACTCCTTAAAATTTAACTAAACTTGCATTTTAAATCCCATACTTATCTAGTTATCTAATTTGTTTTATTCACTCATTCATCTTTTTCTATTGTTTTTTCATTTAAAAATTTTAATAACCTACGGAATCTAAAATATAACGTGGCGACATTCTTATTTTTGTCTACGCTTTGGTATAAAGTTTCAAGTACCATCAACATGTCCATCATAATGCACAGGTTTGTGGCGTTTTTGTTTTTTTATATAAAGTTTCGAATGATGTCAACAACCTGATAGTTCTATTTTTCTTATATAAGGCTACGTATACCGTCAATGCTCCTTTTAACTTAGATGTTCGCACAACGTTAGTTTTTTCCATGACTTTACACCCCCACCCCCTTTGACAATCACGATAACATTTCACCATTATTTTTTCTTAAGGTTTTATGCCCCCATCACAAAACCAAAAATCTTAACTAGTTAATAGAGTTAATTACAAGATTGGTCCCTGTGATATTCTCATATTATAATATTGGTCTTAACTTTTGAGAAATTACAGGTTTGGTCCTTATTGTTTGACAACTCGTAACACGATTGGTCCATAACATTAACTTTTGTTAAGTTTTTCAGTTAAGTGGATGTGAAAAGTTTAAAATACCATTGCACTAAAAGAAAAACACACCGCCTGCGCACCACCGTCGCCGCCCACCGCCTGCGCACCACCGTCGCCGCCCCACAGCCTGCGCACCACCGTCTTCTCCGTCTCCCGATCGGCATTTATGGTTGTAGTATGGTGGTCTGGTGATGGTTCTAATTGTAGTATTAGTGTAGAGGTATTTCAGACTTTTTACATTCATTTAACTTGAAAACTTAACAGAAGTTAGTGTTAGGGACGAATAATATTACAAATTGATAAATAGTAAAGACCAAACCTGTAATTTATCAAAAATTAAAACCAATATTACAATATTAACAAAACAAAAGGACCAATCGTGTAATTAACTCTAGTTAATAATTAATTTGAATCATCAAAAGCTTTTAATATTATAGTTTACTTGGTGGTGCACTGTGACAATCAAGAAATTAAAATTGTATCGTAGGCGCACTTTCTATACGGTCGACCTCTAGTCAAACCAAGAAAAACATTTGGCAGACAGAGAGAGAAAGAGAACGAGTGCTACTGCTGATCGATGGTGCCCTAGCTTCTCTGATCTCAATCACTCATCGCCATGGCTGGGTAAGCTCATCTAATTAATATCCACGTAAGCCCTATCACGAGACACGATGCGATTAACTTCCATTTGAGGTTCTCTTGAACCAATTTGAGATTTTTTGAGGTTTTGACGGAAATCCACTCTAGAAAGCAGGTTCCTTTTGCTGTTTTGATGTACTCTAGTTGTATCTGTATGTTTCTTGAACAAAATCTGATGAAGTTTGGGGGTTCTTTTTTGCTTGTATGGTTAATGTGAAATTTGAACTTGTAGTTTGATTAGTTATGTGATGGGAAGGGTCAAACGAGAGACACCCTTTTGGTCAAAGAGGGATCTAAGATGTTCCATTGTTAGTAATGAGTGTGATTTATCAAATCTGAGAAGTATTGTTGTGCTATGTGTTTTTGAAGTTTAGGGTTTGTTTTTATCATGTATAAGTTAAGGTTGTTTGGAGCTATGCATTTGTTCATTGATGTATGTCATATATGGATGATTGGATGAGCATGAACACTTAATGTTTCGTTAGTGCTAGTTTATCTGAATACCATTTAAAATAAACACTTGATTGAACTCATTTCGTTAGTGCTAATTTATCTGAATACCATTTAAGTCAAACACTTGATTGAGTTTGCTTCTTTAATGCTCGTTTATCCGAACCCCATTCAAGATAAACATATGATTGGGTTCTAGACAGCAGTTTCTCATTTTGGGTTCATTTTTGCAGACCATCATGGTTGGTTGATGGTAACAGATTTGCAACAAAGATTAAAAGTGCCTCTGGTGCATCTGATTCTGAAACTATCAAATGGAAAAGCAATCCCACAAAAGCATGCCCAAAATGCAACCATATCGTCGACAACAGTGATGTAATCTTCTTTATTTTGCTGTATTACATCATTATAACCATGCTTTCTGTTATAAACTTAGTTACTCACACCCTTTAAACTAATGTGTGACAAACATTCAGAATCTTTTTGAGATTGGGAAATCTGAAACGTTTTTGTTGGTAGGTTAATCAAGCATGGCCTGGGTTGCCACGAGGGGTTAAATTTGACCCATTGGATCAAGAAATTATTTGGCATTTACTGGCCAAAAATGGTGTGAATGGTTTCCAGCCTCACCCTTTTATTAATGAGTTTATTCCAACTGTTGAAGAAGATGATGGAATTTGCTACACTCATCCTCAAAAGTTGCCAGGTACTTGCACATTTTTCTTTCTATTTGCTATATGATAAATTGATAAGGTTAATTTTATGTTGTTTTTATGAAATCTGCTTTTTTTGTTTTGTTTTAGGGGTCCAACAAGATGGAAGTGTATCTCACTTTTTTCACAGAGCAATCAAAGCGTATAATACTGGTACTAGGAAGCGTCGTAAGATACACGGTGATGATCTTGGGGATTTTCGTTGGCATAAGACGGGGAGAACAAAGCCTGTTGTTTTAGACGCGGTTCAACGTGGGTGTAAAAAGATTATGGTTCTTTATGTAAGTCCAGTAAAAGGCGGGAAAGCAGAGAAAACAAATTGGGTGATGCACCAATATCATTTGGGGACTGGGGAAGATGAGAAAGAAGGTGAATATGTGATTTCAAAAGTCTTTTATCAACAACAACCACAGTCAAAATCTAATGGAAAAGATGAAGATATCATACTTGAAGAAATTGATGCTCCTGTTGTAAAGGTTGACCCTGTGACCCCTAAGTCTGTGACCCCTGAGCCCCCTCGTGTTGAAAGGCGGGTCCCAGATATGGATTTTGAACAAAAGTCGACTGATATTTCTGCAGATCGCGATCAGGTAAGCGTCTTTTTTTTTTGGTAATGAATGTAGATTTGATGTGAAGGTACTTTTGTACATGATCTTTAGTTTTGATCACGATACTTTAAAAGTTATATGCTTGAAAACTTAAGCTCTTTTTTTGGTCAATATTTACCTACTAAGATTCTATAGTGGAGCTAAAAACGGACTTGAGTTGACTAGTTTATGGTTATCAAAATGATGTTATGTTAATGCTTATGGGCAACTGTGTCCGAAAATGTAAATTTTTGGTCGGAAAGCATGACCAATGAGCAACAAAGTTGATCTAAAGTCTAAACATCAACCATATAGATAAGGGGGTGTTTGGATGTGTGCTTTGAAAGTGATTATGCATATTGAATGATTACAATATGATAACTAGCTTGTAGAAGCCATTGTTTGGATGCGCCTGCGCTCCTTTAATATGTAATAAGATAGATAATAACATCTTACCATCTATCAGAGAATCGAAGCTGGAACTTACAAACGAAAAACGAAAGAAAAATGTGTTAAACTTTATCACTTTACAACCTGTTTCTTGATTTTTTTACTATTTTTCTTACTGAAGCATGAGATGGAGCCCGTTTATGAGGCTGAGCTCGAAACATCTTGTCAGGAGCTTGACGATCATGAAGACCAAGAAAAAAACCATGTTTCTGAGAATCTGGGGGCTAATAATGGCAGTCAAGGTGGAGAAGAAGCAAAATGGTGGGACAGTGAGTCACAATATCTGTTAGATTCACAACAACTTGTGGAAGGATTATCTTTGTGTGACGAGTTTCTTCAGAGCCAATCTCCTCAAAGAGATGTCATAAACCAAGAATCAAATGGAAAACCGCGTCTTGCAGATTATGTTCAATTAGGACCAGAAAGTTTAAAGAAAGATTTGGAGGCATGCCAAAATTTGGTTCTTGATCCTGCAAATTTGGAACTTGATACCCCACCTGATTTCCGGTTGAGCCAGCTTGTAAGTTTTAAGTTGAATATTAGATTATATATGTATCATTCACTCTTTTTTGTGTTACATATGTTTGCTAAAATGGTGGAATTTGATGATGCTATTACAGGAATTTGAATCACAAGAAAGTTTTCTTGCATGGGGAGGCGGTAAGTGATGGCTTTTGTTCTTTTGTGAAACTATTGTATGTCATGTTCTTGAAACTGAATTTGGATGATTTGAGATGGCACTTATCCTTTTGAAGTAATTGTCTATAAGGCATGTGCTGCTACCCTTTTTGTATATAGTTTTTTTTTTTTTTTTTTTTTTTTTAATTTTTTAATATAAATATGAGAACCTTATCGGACCCACTAATATCTTACTAACCATAACGATCAGGTAAAACGGAGCTTGAGTTGTAAAAACCATGGGAAGCTAGATTCGAACATAATCTTTGTTAGGGAACTTGAGCTCTTGCCACTCACCGTTAAAAGTTTAATCGTGGTTTTCATCCAATTCTAATTTTTGATTTTCTATTGTTTAATAAACACAAATAATTTTTTTAACTGTTTATGACACTTTTAATTGGTTTGTTAAATGAGGCTATAAACATGCTTAGATCAGCAACTGTGTCCTCATGGGTGTGTTTTTGACTTTTTGTACATTTAGAGTTGTAGAGATTGCATTGTTGGATATACTGTTTACTGTGAGCTCAAAAAAAAAAAAAAAAAAAACTCTAATAGTATAAAGCTGATAAATATAATTAAATCTCCTCAAGTTTGAGCATTCATACAACTTAGTTTACCATAAAATCTATGTCGAATATTACTTGTTACAAATTATTGAAAACTTAGATTACAATATCTGTTAAAAGCAATAAAACACGTACATTAACTTTAATGTTTTGATATTAGGAGATATTATATATAAAAAAGTGAAACAGACCATGATCAATAACCTAAACTTGGCTCAATATTAGTGCATGCGACCACCAAAACTTTTGCCCTGGGTTCGAGGCGGCCTTTCGCAGGTTCTTCGTGCGAATTGCCCTTTCTTTGTTATTTTTGATATTTATATTATAATTGTGAGTTGTTATTTTCTTTTCTGTAGTTTGGTCATATTTATTATTTTCATCAAAAAATGTTTTTTTTTTTTTGGAATTTATCTCCTCAAGATTTGAAAAAGTTATCATTTTATTCAAAAACATGAATTTTGTGAATGAAATTTTATCAACAACATGTAATCATAAATAAGAATCTTGTTTTTACAAAAAAATTTACATAGTACCTTTTTAACAATAAATATTTAACATTTTAAAATAATTAAGTTAACATTTTTGGATGAAAATGATAATTTTTTTTAACCTTGAGGAGCCAAATACAAGAAAAAAATATTGTTGGATGAAAATAAAAAATATGATCAAACCACACAAAAGAAAACAACAATTCACTCTAAATTTTAAGATATTTTATTTTTCTTTGCAACTTTAAAATATAACGTTTCATATAATTTCGTACATATCATTGTGACTTCTTAATTTTTTATTTATGTTTTGGTATAATTTACTTAAAACCAAACCGAGTCAAATATAATTAATTTTTAACCTTTCTACGAATTTTGTGTTTTTATGATTTAGATATTAATTTTATACTTGGACTTGTCAACCCTCATCACGTTCACCAACATCTATCTAAAAACATTTTTTAAATAAATATTAACACTTCTGACAAATTTACAACAACTTATTTACCAATAGCACAATTATTTGTCCAAGAGCCGATCACAGAATTCCTAGTCGCGAGCGATTTCCACTAGTTAAATATTATATGAAAGGAAAATATAACTACTTGCCTTAAAAATGAAAGACATATCAAAAAGTTAAAAAAATCAAATTGACTAGGTGATCATATTTTTTTTTTGAACAGCAACTAGATAATCATAAAAAGATTGTATTTTTAAATCAGTACACCCATAAATCAATGCAACTTTCCATAATATAATAAGGGTCCGGTTATTGAACGCATCTCGTTATAAATCAACACCTCAGATTTTTATACGGGTCGTACAGCCCTATACGTGTCGTATAAGGAGGTTGTATAGCCCTATATGGGACGTATAACCCTTCTGACAGCCCGCTGAAATTTTTTCTTCGTAGTTACTGTCGAAATTTGCTATACATATCGTACGAGTCTATATGCATCGTATAGGATGTTGTATCTATATGAGGCATGTCGTGATGAATTGGCAAGACACAACAAATGAAACTCACACCCTCACACAATAAAGCTACAATGAAACTCAGTAGCAAAGAACAAGAGAGACACTGAATTTCTGTGAATGAATAAACTTGAAAACTTCATCGTACATAAATAGGGAAAGGAAACATGAACGTGCACATGCACTACTTGCAGAAAACTAGCTAACAAACCATAAAACTAGGAAGAATAAGCCTACATGGCTGACTCACTCTCTTGACTTATTCAAAGCAATAAAACTACTCTTGCTACGTGGGCTTTGATGTTGACTATTAACATGTCGCCCTCTGACAGCCCACTTGAATTTTTTTCGTTTTCAGTGTCTTCGATCATATACGTTTTATATAATACTATAACAAGCGTATAAACGGATGCTGATTTATCATGATGGATGTCTTAATATTAGAATTCTATACGTTGGTACGTCTGCTATCGTATGGTTTTAATTAATGTTTAGGGTGATTTATGTAAACATCCCCAAACTTGAATATGACATGACACAACGAGAGCATAAAGGTGAAAGAGTTGTAATAAATGAATGAATGTGATTGGGGAGGTGGTGGTCGTCACACGATATGTTCATTTTTTTAATAGTAAATTATATATTTTTTTAATTTCATTTATATTTACACTTGGATTTAAACATAAATCATATTTTTAGAAGATAATCATCAGTGCAACTAGAACATGTGTAATTTCTAGAAACACGATGTACATGTTTTTATTCTTTTATTGTGGCTCAGTTAGTGTAGTAAAAGGTGTTGGGCATG
Source organism: Flaveria robusta (assembly GCA_025506415.1). NCBI lineage: Eukaryota > Viridiplantae > Streptophyta > Magnoliopsida > Asterales > Asteraceae > Flaveria > Flaveria robusta. Next base: position 14,284,096 of record CM046469.1, on the reverse strand, counting down.
TATGTGGTGGGTGTGATTACAATCACATAATCACTCTTCGTAAACACATGTAATGTTTTGTTTAACGTAATCGCATTTTTTTTTATATATATAGGAAACATTTATTAAGAACTATAAATATGTAAAAACTTACTAAAAACCGCATAAATAATATACTAATACTTCAACACAAATGGTAATAATTAAAGAGAATAGGTTGATTCCATCTTTTCATTGTTTTTTTTAATTCTATCATCTCTCTCTTTAGTTTTTTTTTTAAACTATAAAATGTTCATATGTGCAATATAATGTGGTAATGAAAAACTATAGACATAATATTCTTTTAAAAATATATCTTTAAAGTATCAAAATTACAAACAATCCGATCAATTTATATGATAAATAGTATAAGTGTAAAAGTATTTTTTATGGTTCTTTACAAATTTATGATTTTCTTAATAGGATGTGCCCCTGCAAAAATATTTGTAAAAACATATTTATTAAAGAGATAACTTTATAAAATAGTAATCAAGTTTCAAGTTTGTTTTAATTAGGTCACATATAAATTTTTTTTCTCAATCAGGTCATTAAAGTTTCATGATTATTCTAACTAAGTCATTCATAAATTGCAAACTATATAAAAAAAGTTGAAATATATAAAGTTAATAATATTTATAAAAAACCAAATTATTTAAAAAAAATTGTGAATTATTTAAAAAAATTTAAAAAAATATGAATGACCTAATTAGAATACTTTTAAAATATTAGTGAAATGATTGAAACAAATAATAATATTAGCAACCTGATTGAAATAAATAAAAATATTAGTATACTAATTGAAATACTATTAAAACTTGACTATTATTCGATGAAGTTTTTCTTTATTAAAAGAAAACATAAACTGACATAATACTAACATAAATTTAAACAATTTTAAACACTACAAAGTGAAAAAGAAAAAAATATACTTCAACCAGCGTTGATAACTCCAAATAATTCCTCCAAATATGCTCACTCAAATTCGCTTTACAATTTTTATGCATTTCTCTAGATCAGTGCACAGTTTGCTTGCTTTTCTCTCTTGCCCTTCTTGGTGATCTTTATAGTTTTGACAAATCGCTCTTCTTTTATTCTCTTAAATCATATTATGTAAAACCACATATGTATACATTTTAAATATTTTACTTTGTTCCAAAGGCGTGGAATTACCCGCTATATGTCATTTTTTTAAGATGTTGTTTGTTCTTTCGATATCCTTTCTTGTCAATTCTTAATCTGCTTTAAAATAGAATGATTTATCATCATCTTGTTAAAAACATGCAAATGGTTTGACGAAGGTAACATATCAAATATAAATACATCGACAAGATAATACCCGTGATTATATTCCATTCCATTGACATAAAGCGAACTCTCGAATAACTCTGTTTATACATTGAGTTCTCATAACAAAAAGAAAATAAAGAGCATGAACCCAACACCACCTTTTGACTACAAACTATATTTTTTTTTATTTTTTGTTTGTAAATTTAGTTATTTATTGAAAATATATTGTCACCTATCACATGGGCCCTACAACACCTTTGACTACAAACTATTTTGTCTTTGTAAAAAGATCAAAAGCATCAAAGCCAGGATATTTGGTTACAAAATTGTCAAAGCTCATGTGCCTATCAATTCTTCTATTTATTTACAACATAAAAGAGAAAAAAAGGAAGCCATGAATGAATGAATCATTCATGATAACAAAGAAGCATGACCACACATCTTCTGATGATATAAAGTCTTGCTTTTTGCTCTTTAAGCATTCCTCCAAATCCTTTGCTTGAAATCTTTCTTGTGGGGCTTCCCATGCTATTGTTCCCAATCATCTTCATCTCTTTCTTTGTGCAGCCCAATAAATAGAAGATCCTGCTCGTCGTTAATCAATTCACTAGCGATACAGTCCTCTTTGAACTCGAGGTGGAGATTATCTGTGTATGCCAGATAGAAGATCCTTCTTGTCGTTACACCAGTTCACTAGCGCTATAGCCGAATCCGTGGAGGACGAGATCACTCAAGATTTCTTGAATTGGGCTTGTTTTGATTTGAAAACAAGACTTGTTTGTGTTAAAGAAAGTTGTAGGATTTGTGGTATCTTTATATAGAGGGTGATATATATAGTTTTTAATTTGAGGGGAGAAGGGGTGGTGGTGCTTCTTGGGTCACCAAAGCACTTTCTCAACTTGTAGGCTTCACTTCCCACTTGAGATTCCATTCCAACTTCAAAATCAGTGGAATATTAGTATGGAACCTCATTCAACAAGTTATAAGAACAATATTATTCCACTATCTTCCTTTCTGGCATGAATTATAAAAGGGTTGAATTATAACCATCTTACACGTGTGGTGATTTATAACACAACCTGCATATCTATGTTTTAAACTATGAACTTTGTGATGTTGTCTAATTCAATTTTTTTATGTTTGACATGCGGTTTAAAAAAGCTTATTTTTTCATAATTATCTTTGATGTTGTCAAATATAATATCATCGTTTGAAGTAAATAATTACTTATGATTTTCTCAACACCTGATTACATATAAGCATACACTTATACGAATTTAAACATATATCATTTTTGTGAGAAAGTAAACCTATCATACGACTACGCCATTAGGATAATGATCTATACATACATATAGAACTCAATCATTTCTCTTAAATAAAATTACAAATGTGTGATTGTAGCTATAGTATTTATGTTAGTGTGTAGACATCACCCACAAACATAGTGGGTCTAGCATCATCTCATTGAGGTAGCATGAATTTAAAACTCATCAACTTCTTCATCATGAGGTTATCATTTATTATAAGGCTTGGGTTATAAACATCATTTATCATTTATTATAAACATCAAGATAACTTATTTATTTCATGTATATCATTTCTTGGAAGAAATGGTATTTTTATGGAGGAATGATAATTGCTGCTCAAGTAGTTTCAAAATTAAAGTTATGAGCATTAAGGAGCAAGTTAAATTATGAATTCAACTGTCAGCAAAACTATATATATCTTTGATTTCCTCACCTATATATAAGAAACTTTTCTCTTATTTTAAATGAATGATACATCAAGAGCAATTTACTTGTTCCTGAACGTATTCTTTTTTCGATCAACTAACTCTAGTCTAAAGTAAAGGCATGATTGAGTTTAACTGGATAATCGATATGTGTTACATACACGAGTCTTAGGCACTGAGTGCCTTGTCATTAATTATAGTATTAATAAGTTCATTAAATTTATATAAATTTGTAGATAACGCAAAGTCAACTTCCTATTTTTATTTCTATTATAGAATGCTTTGATTTTCATAATTTATTTTACTAATAAAGTGTTAATAAGTTACAAACCCTACAATAACATTGTTGGTAAAATTTGCCTCTCCCGCTAATCCTATCTTACGTGATCGGATTAATCTGTTGTTCAAAAGTGACACATAGGCCCCACATCCTCCTTTAACTTCATATCTAAAAAATATTCTAAGTGTAATGTCATTCTTTATACACAAACACCTTATGTATCCGTATAACATACACAATCAACATTCAATACCTTTTATGGTTTAACTATAACAACTCGGTACATACTGGCCATTAATACTCCAATTCTTAGTTTGTAATCATTTCGGTTTTCAATCCGGTCTGGTTTTTTCATCCCCCATATGCCTTTTCCATATAAATCTTTTCACAAATCTCCTTATACCACAATGAGTTTAGGATCAACCTCACTATCTATGCTTGTCTTTACCTTTATGAATTATGATTGACCAAAGGTCCATCAAAACTTACCAAGGACTCGATAACACACGATCCCACTCACCATCCCCCACACTAATCACGGGACACAAACCACCAAATTCAAATTCCAGTCTAGCCCTTTATTTATTCCCACTCCTTCCACTATCATAAATGACACATAGGCCCCACATCTTCCTTTAACTTCACATTCACACCCTCACCTTTTTATCCTCACACACACCACCAAAATCCCACCACCACCACCACCACCAAGCCACCACCACTCCACCTCCTCACCATCCTCCTCCTCCTCCACACCACCGCCGCCGCCCTCCGCCTACCGGAGTTCCAAGAAGCTCCGGCGTACCAAAACGGAAGACAATGCAACAACACCACCACCATCCACATCGCAATGACCCTCGACGCCACCTACCTCCGCGGCTCCGTCGCCGGAATATTCTCCATCATCCAACACTCCACCTGCCCAGAGAACACCGTCTTCCACTTCCTCACCACCCACCGCCTCTCCGCCGCCCTCCGCCGCACCATCGCCACCACCTTCCCCTACCTCCGCTTCCACCTCCACCGCTTCAACACCCACCTCGTCACCCCCAAAATCTCCACCTCCATCCGCCGATCACTCGATCAGCCCCTCAATTACGCCAGAATCTACCTCGCCGACCTCCTCCCCACCGCCGTCCACCGCGTCATCTACTTCGATTCTGACATCATCGTCGTCGACGACGTCGTAAACCTCTGGGAAATCGACCTCGACTCCCACGTTGTCGGAGCGCCGGAGTACTGCCACGCGAACTTCACAAGCTACTTCACCCCCAATTTCTGGTCAAACCAACGTTTCTCCGGCGTGTTTGACCACCGTCGTGCGAAAGCTTGCTACTTTAACACAGGCGTGATGGTGATTGACGTGATGAAGTGGAGAAAGTTGAAGGTAACTGAGAATCTTGAGAAATGGATGGAGGTGCAGAAGAGGTATAGGATATATGAACTGGGGTCGTTGCCGCCGTTTCTGCTGGTGTTCGCCGGAGATGTGAGGGCGGTGGAGCACCGGTGGAACCAGCATGGGCTGGGTGGGGATAATTTGAGGGGGCTGTGTCGGGACCTGCACCCGGGTCCGGTGAGTTTGCTGCATTGGAGTGGGAAGGGGAAGCCGTGGTTGAGGCTGGGTTCGAACCGTTCGTGTCCGTTGGATGGGCTGTGGGCGCCTTATGATCTGTTGTTGAAGCGTGGGTCCTTGTTGGTTTCTGACCGGTGAGTTGCTGGTGGTTGTTCTGCCGGAGTTTGTGAGGGTGGCGGTGGTGGTGGCGGTGTCGGCGGTGGAATGTGGCGGTGGTTAGTGGAGGATTAATTGAGGGAGATGAGTTTGGAGTGGTTGTTTACTTGTTTAGTATATCTCTGTGGTGATACTTGTTAATTACGATTTACGTAGAAGGTAAATATGAAAAGGCTTTTGATTGGATTATTTTGATTTAATTATTTATTATAATTGTGTTAAAAACATACGATACTATTCGAGAGTAGTTTTATAGGATTTTTGATATGAGTTTGGAGTGGTTGTTTACTTGTTTAGTATATCTCTGTGGTGATACTTCTTAAGAAATGCATGATACGAGGAAAGAAAAAAAAAATTTAAAATTTCTGATAGATTTTTTTTTATTTCCTTGAGATTGTAGTTTTATAGGCAAGAGCATCGCCCTCTCAAAACGGTCAAATTGATTTTTTAACGTATCTAAAAGATCATGATCGAAATGATGGGTAGTAACATCCTGAGTGATTAAATTAACCTATGGTATCAGTTTAACAATAATCTTTTGGACTAAAATGAGAAGGGAAACATACGAATCATCAATGTGGTGTGTAATTTATTAACAATCTATAGTGTTTGTTATGGTTATGAAGTGAAACTATGATTCTTAAAAATACTAAAATTTTATTTTATTTTTCTAGATTCAACCTTATTTGGTTGGTTGATTAAGAAGTGTTTCACTTCCAATTTCCTAAATAATTGATCTTTTAAAAATATTATACATTCTCTTTGATTTTTAAATCTATACCCATTCTGAATGCATCTTACTCCTATAACTACGTCATTTGACATTAAAGAAACGGTTTATTGCATTCACTCATTACTCTTAGTGTTGATTAACATATCACCTATGTTAGGTTGGTAAGGTCATACTTCTTGAATTTAATCATTGATTTGTCAAGGTCGTAATACTTTCATAATATAAGGTTTTTGACGCTTGATTTATGCAACATCACTGTCACAAAGTTTCAAGTTTGGGTTGATTAAAAATTCTATATTAATGTAGATTAAAATATTTCTAATGTTAACTATTAAGCATAAACATTATTTTGCCTCTTTCTAAAGCCTATAACAACATTTGTTGTATTAATATGGATCTATATTATCAATACATAATTTGTCTACACACTTTTGCTTTTCTATAAATGGATCTTCTTTAAATTTATAAAGTGACCGATTGATATCCACCAATTGTTTTGCTTTGAAAAGATAGATTTTATTAAATCATAATATCGGATAGATAAATATGAGCATTTATATTTCTTTTATAATATAAGTAGTAGGGGTAGACTAGTGGGACGTACCTTTCACATAAAAATTATGGAGCGGGACAGTTGGTTGAAATTTAAGCTAACATATATTTTGTAATATTTAATTTACTATATTTGGTTGATATGTAAATAAAACGGTTTATGTAAGTATATTGTTTGTTGTGACTTTTTATTTTATATTCTTGTCGGCTTGTTATCTGAATTAGAGTAAAATATCATTTTCGTCCTCAACGTTTAGTTGAATTTGTTATTTCAATCCAAAAGCTTTTTTTTTTGTAATTTCAGTCACTGTAGTTTACTAAATATTATCATTTTCATCCACTTCACTAACACCGTTAAAACTCGGTTAAAACTCCGTTAAATGTGAGGGTCTTTAGTCTTTTTCAACACCCTAATTATCCAATTAAAACAAACTAATCAATTAATATTCAATTAAAACTAAAAAACACATGAAGCGACTCGTGAGACCGGTCGCTTCGATTAATTCTAACACATGTTGTTCGATTAATGTCTTCTGTGAGATTTCAATTAATCTTCACGTTTTGTTTGAATGTGTACTTTTGTTCGATTGAGCTCTACTGTTGTCACGTTTTGTTCTATTGAGGTTTGAATTGTCACGTTCAAAGACATCAATTAAAAACCTCAATCAGATAAAGTATGTGAACAACAAACATCAATCCCACAACAGAGCTCAATCAAATAACGGTACATGTTCGAACAAAACGTGAAGATTAATTGAAATCCCACGGCACCCTCAATCGAACAACATGGGTTAGAGTTAATTGAAACTTTTAAATCGAATCGTTTGGTCTCACTAGTCGTTTCATGTGTTTTTTTAGTTTTAATTGAATATTAATTGATTAATTTGTTTTAATTTGATAATTAGGGTGTTGAAAAAGACTAAAATACCCTCACATTTAACGGAGTTTTAACAGAGTTTATACGGTATTAGTGAAGTGGATGAAAATGGCAACATTTAGTAAACTACAGTGACTGAAATGGCAAAAAAAAAAAGTTTTTGGATTGAAGTGGCAAATTCAACAAAACGTCAGGGACGAAAATAACATTTTTCTCTCTGAATTACCACAAGTCAATGTTTAGAGGAAAATAAATTGTTTTATTTTTATATCTTTTAAATACTTATTAGGTAAAATGAGACTAATTTATTTGTATAGGCTCTTGTCTTTTAAAAAATATAAGATATTGGATTCAAATAAACATGAGACAGATTAAAGTAATTTATGAGTAAGAATAAATTTGTGGTTATCACCTTCTTATTATGTATGTTACAAATTAAATTTTTATTACTTATAGCTAGTCCATAAATAAACATACATTTAAAATACAAAAGATTTGAAACAGATTCATAACAAATTCTTAAATAGTATTATAAGAAAATATATTTTTTAGTTAATTGAAATTAAAATTAAACTTTGAATAGACGTAAAAGTTAATTTCAATGTGTATCGAGTAATTTTCATAATTATGATGTAAGACTTTTCATAGTAGATACCATCAACTACCAGTATATATCTCTTGTTTACATCGACGACATATCACATCCATTCAACTATCATTCAAACTAGTAAGATGATCGGGCGTTGTAGCGGGCTAACCTCGGAAATAAAAAGTTAATAAATGTTTAAAACGTTGCTAGACCGTGCGTTATGTGGGTGACACTGACGTGGTTAAGTGGGTAAAGATAAACATATGAAGTTACGACAACTTGTTTATGAAAACTAAAAAGTTCGTAAAATGACTTTATTAAAAATGTATTAAAAATATTTTTCCAGAATTTCACATGTGAAACCGGGCTTGAAAAATGCGCAGTTTTAAGCCTTTTTTTTTTTTTAAATGAAAACGGCCAAATGGCAGTTAAGGATCCCAATCTCCTAAATCGAATTGCAGACATTTTTGGTCATTTTTTTCTAGTTTGAATTCTCTTCTTTTGGTTCATGAAAATCACACAATTATACGTACTAGTTCTTGATCTCTTACTCCAAGTATAAAGCCGTAATCTCCTATATCATTATCCTTATAATCTATTAAAAAAATCACAGCTCGAAATCTAAATATGCATAATGCATTAGTATAAATTTATAAGAAACAAGAAAAGGTTTATTATTATTGATTCAGAAAATCAATTTAGCCCAAACCTTTACCCAGTAAGGGGCCAAAAAGCCCAAAAACGACTTGATGACATTATCTTCTTCAACGTTATCTCTTTGCACCAAAGCTTTCTACTTTCTCCAATGGCTTCCATCATCTCTCTACCCTCACCTTCCTCATTACTCACCCACAATTCTTCCAATTTCAAGGTACTTTCATCTTCACTTCTGCAATTTCTTCTTGTTGTTTCAATTTCATGTCTACACATTCGATCAATCTATCTTTAACAAGCAGGGTAATGTGCGAAACCTGAAGTCAAGCATCTGTCAGTTCCCTTCAATACCCAATTACAAGAACAACACCGGAGTGCACCACCGGAAACCCTTAATCGTAGCTGCATCATCGCCGATTCCGTCAGCTGTTGTGAGCTCAAATGTTCGGTTCCGGCTCGACAATTTGGGGCCCCAACCGGGTTCGAGGAAGAATGCGAAGAGAAAGGGTCGGGGTCACGCCGCTGGTCAAGGTGGGAGCTGTGGGTTCGGGATGAGGGGTCAGAAATCGAGGTCTGGTCCAGGGGTTCGTAAGGGTTTTGAAGGTGGTCAGATGCCCCTTTACCGTCGTCTTCCTAAGTTAAGGGGTATTGCTGGAGGTAATGAACAAGATCTTGTTCTGTACTCTTTTTTGTGTGAATTTTTGAGGTTTTTATGGTTGTGACTTGTATGCACACCAAGTGTTTGTTGAAATGCTATAGTGAGTTTGGGGCTAATTATAAGTATCTACTGCTTACCGTATGAAGATAAATGCTGTTGGATTATTTTTAATTGCGTTTGTTTATGGTGTTTTTGCCGAATTGTTTATTTTGCTCACTGGTTACTTGTGTTTCCATTGGATCAAGGTATGCACGCTGGGCTATCGAAATACGTTCCAGTGAATTTGAAAGACATAGAAAGTGCTGGATTTCAAGAAGGCGAAGAGGTTTCGCTGGAGTCTTTGAAAGCAAAGGGGTTGATCAATCCATCAGGAAGAGAAAGGAGACTTCCTCTCAAGGTACATAATTGTGTCACGCGATATTTTGCATTTGGGTCGCTGAATATCAAAAGTTTTTCGATTTGCTAATAGATAAATGCTGACTTATGTTAGACACTTAGATTCGGTAATAACACAATTACGAGTATTTACATGGGCATTGCTAGAATTTTGTTATACCGGCATATGTGGGTCACATATGGACTCAAATGCCGACGGAAATACATAACATTACACATTTGTAGTTGACTTGGAAAATTTTAGAGATATGTAGCAATTGTAATTAGGTAGACTTGTAATTGTATGTTCCTGAATCCTCAAAATGAGAAGGAGTGAATACAGTAATCATTGTTGGTATTAGATTAAAGGATTAGTAGACACAAAATAGAATGTGAACATTGTTTAAACAAGTTGTAAAACCAATAACCTTTAAGGGGGTGGCGCATTGGGAACCAGTTAGCAACTTAGCTCCAAATTTTCTTCTAGCAGATGTCTCAAGTTCGAATCAAGTTTTTACTAACACGAGCGGTGTTTTAAGTTGTAATTGAGCCTATTGGTTAGCAGGGTATTGTTGGACATGTGAGTTTTCTGGTGGCGGGTTCTCATGGTAATATGAAAAGGTCTGTGAAACAAAACAGTGCACACTTAAGAATCCAAATGTTTAGAACCCAAAACAATTTCTTTGTTTTAAATCCTAGATTCTTTGAATCCGAATTAGGTTTTCCTTAAGGTGTGTGCTTTCGGAGGACCTTGGTGCATGTGTAGTCTTTACATTGTGCACTTGGAAAGTAAATTATCTGATCAGGTCGATCCACATAAAGAGTGCAAAAGAGGGATTTGTTGACAAATTTTTAAACTCAAATCCATTTGATCATTAATTTTAAGTGGAAAAAACAAATTTGCTAACTAAAGTCTAGTAAAAAGCAAAATTGTCATCAAGTGTTTTAGAAGCCTTTATTGGTCACTAAATAACGCTAAGAGACCCTTTTTGCCACCAACCTTTTAAAGAGGCTTTAATTGCCATTTATCTTTTAACATGTTTTTCTTATATAAAATACTATTTATACTTGTATGTTTTGATTTTTGACCAATACCTACAATACTTCTTTTCCTTCTTTCTTTGAGTTATTTATTTAAAAAATATGTATTTTATATTAATTATCTTAAATTCTCTGTCATACTGTTTTTTACTATTTTTGTTTTTGTAGATATGCATATATTTGTCTTTCATCAGTTGTTACTTAAAAAGCTGTGATTCTGCATTAGATGAGAACTAAACTCAGTATCTTTAAAGTTTATTTAGCCACTGATAATTAAGATTTAGAAACCTTAGATATTTCTTTAATTGATTTACCACAAAATTCGAATTTCAAACTGAAAATTAAATATCGACATCGGTTTGATCTCTAAAGCGAATTCAACTTTGGAATCTGAATCTGGCTATCCCCGTTTTCTGGTTTCTTCGATGTGACTTTGAATTCGTTTCTGTCTCTTTTTAGATTCTTGGTGACGGTGAAGTGAGCGTAAAGTTGAACTTCAAGGCCCGTGCCTTTTCTGCACAAGCTAAAGAGAAGCTTGAAGCTGCAGGTTGTTCATTGACTGTGTTGCCAGGCCGAAAGAAATGGGTCAAACCATCGGTTGCTAAGAATCTGGCTCGTGCTGATGAATACTTCGCCAAGAAACGAGCGGCTTCAGCTGCTAGTGAGTCACCCGAACAACCATCCACTGCTTAGAATCCAGACAACTGAGTCATTCTATTTTGTCTTTGTAAACTTGAAAATAGATGTAAAGCAACACTAATTCATATTCTGTTTGTCTGGAATCTATTCATCATTTTGTTAATCTTGATTCATGGCTAATCGTAGGGTGTTCGTAAGGCTCTGGGCTCGGGTCACCTTCTAATGGGTTTATCTACATGTTACATGCCATATATGGGCTCAAAAATGGCCCATGGATGCTAGAAATGGTCCAACTTGACGAACTTAGATATCTTTTAGGGATGAAAAGACCGAACATCGTGTAAAAGTAGACCCAAATGCGGATATGTTTTGTAGTAATTACATTCGCAAAATGGTAAAAACAAAATAAAAGTATATTATATTTTAATATCCTTAACGTACATACTATTACATCAAATCAAAATACAAAATATGTATGATAGAATTACCAAATATATACAGAGAGGGGGGTCGTTTCATGTAAAAGGGGTTCTAAACTTTGCGAGTACGAACAATGTCACGTGTTTTCTCAAGATGAGGTTATATGCGTCCGCATAGCTATAAGTGTTTTTTTACACACCGTTGTAATAGACACAAATTGGCGACCATTTTATACCCATTGTTGTAATGATTTACACAAATCATTGTAATTAGTTTGACATATCATTGCACTTAGACCATTTAAACGTGTTGTTGTAACTAGTATAGCGGACTACTATATTCTACATTGCATTAGCATTCTACATTGTGTATCATATTTTACTATTATTAAAGTAGTTATACTTAAAAGATAGGATTATGGTAAAAAAACGATATTTAATTCAAAACATCTAAAAAAATTATGGGCTTGACATGTGTTTTTTTATTGTTTTAAAGGGGATGTCAATTTGGTTACTGCATTATGTCATTGTGTCTGATACGTCAAGTAATTGTGTCAAATATTTTTTGTCATTTGTTATATGTATTTATCATAGTGTTTTACGTTTTAGATCATTTCGTATTATTTTTGTTATTTTTTTATATATTAAACTTATTGTCATATCATTGTGTATTATAATCAGGGGTGCATAATGATGTATTTCACCAATGTGTTTTTCAAAACTAATTGTCTAGTATAATAGAATGACAAGCAAAAAACACAATGATACATTATATCATTGTATTTTACATTTCATATTATTTTGTGTTAGTTTGTCATTGTTTTAATATATTAGATTAATTAGTTGTTTTATCATTGTGTTTTACATACTACAATCATATGATATTGTTATTATATCATTATGTTTTTTTTAAGAATTCATCATTTAAAAAAAACACACAATAGTGTTAAGAAAAACACAATAATTAACAAAAAAAATACAATGAAATATACTAAAGACACAATGACGAACAAATTTAGTATCTTTTTATATAATGATACCACACTTGTTTTAAAGATTAAAAACACTCGTTTTTATAGTGTAATTATAAAAAAAAAATAACGTTGTATATAAAAGATACGAATGTTTTAAAAAAATAAGGAATTTGAGAACTTAAATGATTTTATGAGTATAAAATAATTGAAGAAATTATACATCTGAATAATATCATAATTTGTGATTTTATTCTTTAACCTTTTATATATACACGATATTTTTCCATTTATATTATCCCTTGGACTTTTTAGTGAATCATTGTTCTTCCTTATACATCCAGCACAATTATTTTATATCTGAATGCCCATACATGTTTTGTACGTACTACATGAATTTGATTTGTTGTTTACTGATTTTGTCTCATGAAAATTACAAATATTAATTTATATAATATAGTGGATAATATTATATTATTCCATGTATATTTAAAATAAAACGAAAAAGAATATATATCAACTCACAATATATAAAGACCGTAGATGACTCAAGTGTTCTTATAGTTTTCGTAGGGAGAAACATAGACACCAGACAGCTCAAAACATTCCACTACCCTTTTAATTATATATAATATAATATTAATATAATATAATATAATGTAATTTAATGTAACGTAATGTAATATAATATAATATAACAAAAAAAAATAACCCTTATATTATATTTCATAACATTACATCCAGTGACGGAACTTGAAAATTTTTATTAGAGGGTCAAAATTTTTATTTTACGTTGTAAAGTAATTAGTTGTTTTACCAATTAATTTTATTTTATCAAATTAGTGTACTACAAGAACAAGTACAACTAATAACTAGTAAATTGTACCTACCAACTTTACAAATAAATCAAGGCGACTAGGTTAATAATAGTGTGGTAGACTACGACTTAAAATGGCTGAATTGTTGTAATCACAATTTCATTTTTGAAATTAAGCTTAGGTATTCTTAATTAGGTCTGGTTACTTGCAAGGAACCACCTTGTGTTCTTTTCCATGAACAAAATACTACGTTCCAGAAAAATATTTTTATTAATAAATACTTCGTTGGAAATACATATAAATATATATAATAACATAGAAAGATAATAATTTTTAAAAAATTTTGAATCAAATGAACAATAAATAGATAAAGAAATTACATAATATTAAGAAAAACAAATAAAATACTAAATTATATATAAAAAAAACTAAGTAAAAAGCTTTACGTTAAAGGTGGTAAAATGTAAAAATAAATGAATAAATAAAATCAAATATAATCAATTGTCACTATAGTTATCTAGATTAACCCATAGCTATACCCCTATTACCTTTATGATTAATAGTAAATTTTTTTCTATCTTCTTCTTCGTATCTGCTTACAGCGCCACCGCCATAGCCACATTCTCCGGCCAGAAAAAAAAATTTGTCTATTTTTCATTGTTTTCTTTTTCATTTCAAATACACTATGTCTCTACTCGATATTACGAAGGGTCAAACTACAAAAGAGAGAAAAATCTAATATATCCTACTTAAAGAAATTTGGCCGGCCAGAAGGTCACGAGACCCCCCGGACTCTCCTGTGGATCCGCCGATGGGTGTCAAATTTAATAAATTAGCTTGGATTTGTGACTCAAACGGGAAGATATTATCATGTAATTTAAGGATGAATTAGGTCATATCAGTAACGATCAATGATTTCCATAAAAGCTTGGGGGATAGCGTCCTTGTTAAGACACTTCAACTCGCAAGTTATAAGATTGGGGGAGGGTTTCGATAATCGACCCATCCTTGACTGTGTAGTGATGCATTGGCCCCTCATGAACAATACACATGGTTGTTACGAGTAGATTGTTGATTTAATATACATATTTGATAAGGATTTGTAGAAAGATATCTTTTAGGTGGACATGTTTACGAGTTAATGCAAGATAATCAATATAACTTTTTTTTTTTTTTTTTTTTTTTTTTTTTTTTTTTTTTTTTTGCATATTATGGATAACCTATGAATGATTATTTAAGTATAGACTTATACAAATATATTTAGAGAGAGAAAGAAGAAAGACGTAACAGATGGTTTATATAATCTACCTACTGTAATAAAAGAATAACTATAGGAGACACATGATAAAACCATATTCATCCTCACAAAAAATTTTCCGCTTCTCTCTTTTATTAAATAATTACTATTATATAAAATTTTAAATTAAAAATAGTTTTTTTATAAATTAAGAAAAAGATCTTATAATTAATGTTATTTCTACAAAAACAAGTAACAAGTTCTTCTAATAGATCAAACATTTGTAAGAATATAAAATATTTTAAATTGATGTTAAATTTTTTATAAACAAAACATAATTAAAATTACGAGTTATAATAAGAAAGTTTTTAAAAATGACATTTTTTAATACGGTTTGTTTTGAAACAAATTGTTTAAATTTTTTTCGGGAAAAAAGTTTAAAAAATTGATATCATTATTTTATTACTTATAGTCTTTACTCATACGTCATTTCAATAATATATTCTATTAAAATATCTTTTTATAATTAATAGATTTTAATTATATTAAATATTTTATTTATTCAACCCGTGTGATACACGTGTTTACTAACACTAGTTAAATAATATAGACAATCAATTCATCAAATGTATAGATTTCATAAAACGTGTGAGACGCTTATGTTAAGATTGATGAAAGAAGTCCCATATTTACATAGTCATAAAGTTCTTTTTTATTGCAAAGTTAAGGTTTATTAGCAAAGTAGAAGACATAATTGATTATTCATGATACCCGATAAGTTTATCTAAGAAGAAAGGTCCTACCATGGTTTTCCATAAGCAAAAGTTATCTCAAGTGAGAAGAAAAGCTAATCTTGGTGCCACTAAGAAAACTTTTCAACATATGGTAAAACTAATAAGCATTGAGGTCATATTAAGCGACATTGGATGCCAAAACAATAACAATTGACTTAATTATCCATGTTTTCTAAGATTATATTTGATTGTTGACAATGTATTGTGTGTAAGGATAAGGTTTATGCTATAAGAACTTCGATACTATATTAAACATCATCAGGTGAGGTGCAATTTCGTTTATTAAGAATTTATGTCCATTGCGAATAGACATATATAACTTAAATGCTATTGGATGTTAATTTAGTTACTTCAATGCTATTGTTACACTAATTATACATAGTTATATATATATACCCAAAATATATTGTGAACAAAGTGGAACAATGTATTTGCTTAAACACGAACGTAAACAAAAATAAAGCCGCAGCAACGCACGACATGAAACCCTAGTTTGTTATTATTTATTATCAACTTAAGAAAGTAACCTTACTAGTGAAAGCGACATTCAAATATACTCGTGACTTTAAGATAACACAATATTTATGAATTTGATAATATCAATGAAAGATACAACGTTTATAGTAAATACTTATATAACTAAAGCATTGTAAATTGCTCCTTCATCTTGTTGGTCTCTCGTCGATAGTTTTAAAGGCATTTAATTGATCTTACGGTCATTACTACCAAGTTTGCTGAGAAGCTAACGATTATGTTTGCGGGTATAAAAGGTAACATACTTGATTTGGAAACTTTAGAGACTTCTTTTTCGCTGCATGTTAACGTCATTTTTGGCATTGTTATATTTGCTCAACTTATTTGTTTGGTTTCGTAGGTTTGGTTTGTAGAATCTAGGTTTGATTTTATCTGACATGTCGTTTTATTAAATTCAGATCACAATCATCAATCCTTAAGTCATTTATACAATCAAATTGATTGATGATAAGAAATATGTCATCAACCCTTAATCATTGATACAATCAAGTCACTCAATGATGAAAGAGTCGTCAACCCTAATATCATTGACTCTTTCATCATTGGTACAATCAAATCAATCAATGATACAAAAAATCATCAATAATCGTATCATTGATACAATTAAGTTAATCAATTAAAAAAATTCATCTTTTTACAGAGGAATGTTAACGTTATTTTTGGCATTGTTATATCTGCTCAGCTTATTTGTTTGGTTTGTAGAATCTATATTTGATTTTATCTGACATGATCCTTTCATTTAATTCGGATAACAATCACTAACCCTTACGTCATTCATACAATTGGTTGATGATAAGAAATATGTCATCAACCTTTAATCATTGATATAATCAAGTCGGTCAATGATAAAAGAGTCATCAACTCTAATATCACTAGTATAATCAAATCAATCAATAATAAAAAAAATATCAATAATCATATCATTGATACAACATAAAAAATTCATATCTTTTTACAAAAAGAAGTTTTCTTTCCAATTAGAACTCATAAATTTTGAGTATTTAACCATCCAATTCAGAAAATCGTATTTAAACATCATGTGATCAAGTTGCTGCATTGTAGTTTCAATCTTGAATATTGACATTTAATAATTAATTTTTTTTATGGCAGAAAGAAAATCTTGCCGGCCTCATGAAAGATGTTGCCGTACCTTCAATTTTAATTTTTTATCACACACGTGGCAGCTGTCACAATCGATTATTGAGACTCAGCATGTGACTTTAGTAAAAGCTCCATCCCAAAATCTTTTAGCTTTGAAGCCAGTAGATATTTTTATATTCCTCCTATTATTTAATACGATTTCACTTCTGGTACTTATAAAATTCAAAATTGAAGTTTAAGTCTTGTAAATGTAAATAAGTCGAGTCGAGTCAAACCCAACTTATTAATTTTAAGAGTTTGGATTCATTTTCGGCATATTTAGACCTTTAGTTACGAAGCTAGAACTTGAGTTGTAAGTCGTATGGCGAATTCAAGCTAGACTCATCGATTATTTTATTAATGCATACATATATACTAGTGGAAATACCCGCGCGTTGAGGCGGTACGGCTGTTGCGTGATTTTTTGGGAATTCGATTTTAGTCAGTATCGGCTCGGTGCGTTATGATGTAAATAAAAAAATCAAAATATAATTATTAAAAAAATTGAATGAAAGAAAACAATTACGTATATTACAAAAGTTATTAAGACAACTATATTATCCCAACAAGATTAGTGAAAGCATGGGTGGTATTTGTAGTTGAAAATCACTTATTACCTAGTTTTTAGGAGGGTTTCGTTTATGAATGTAGAATATAGTTTTATGATCATCGGATGCAGCTTTCGGTGGTGATTTGCGTAGACCGAAGAAAGTTAGTAGAGAAATTGTCACAACAAATTATCATCTTGATTGTTGTTGAGTTTTTAACAACCGACAAGGGAAAGGGGAAGATGGATTAGTGCTCAACGCAGTGAATGAATGGAATTGAAAGTAAATGTCGGTTTTGTTTGACCACATCTATATGCTTTAACATTTGTATTATAAGCATCATATATTATACTTTATTGTAAGGGTATAAATAAAATAAAATGGTTAATTTTTTGAAATTTAAGCATGACTTTTCATATGTGTATCTTAATCCATATGTAAAATTATTATTCAATCCTCCTTTTACTTTTATTATAAAAGATATAGATAAATATTAAAATTATTAAACTCACAATATGCCTCTATAAAAATATTAGTATTATAATTATTATAAACATGAAGAGATATATATATATATATAGGTTATATACTTAAATATTTAAATAAAATAATACTTAATTTAAATAATATTTAATTATAAAAATATAATTAGTAAATGTAAATTTAAATGTCAATTTATAGTAGCATAAATAAAATAAAATTTAATGAATTGAATTAAATAATATTAAATTATTAAATAATATATTAATAATATTTATTAAATACATAAAAGAGACAAGGGCAAAAATGCCCATGTATATAAAATTTAATTGATAAATTTATCATATTGCCCCTAAAGTGTATTAAAATCTTAATCAATTCTCTATTATACCCCTATTAAATGTCTTGCAATCCTTTATACATGTTGATTCAAAACTTGTATGCTTGACAAAATTATATCTTGATCCAGAGAGATTTATTATAAAGTATTATAGATATAACTATTTAAATAAAATAATACTTAATTTAAATAGTATTTAGTTAAAAAAATATGATTTGTAATTATAAATTTAAATATCAATTTATATTATTTTAAATAAAATAAAACTTTAGTTTTAAAGGTATGATTAGTAATTATAAATTTAAATGTCAATTCATATTATTATAAATAAAATAAAACTAATAAAGTAAATTAAATAATATCATATTATTAAATAATGTATTAATAATGTGTATTAAATAATACAATAATTAGAAGAAGTTAATTAAATGGGGGCAAAAGTGAAATTATTACATAAAACACTTGTACTCTATGCTTAAAATGTTGCATAGGTGTCTTACGTTTTAAATGAAATTACCATCTTATCCTTCTAATATGCATTATATAGTAGTATAGATATATATACATATTTTCGTAATTATAATTGTAAGAAAACATACCATATATTGTTTATTTTCTATTAATGTATGTAACAATATTTATTATAACATATATAACGTAGCATATTTTTTCCGTATATAGCATATATTGCAAATCTCGTAACATATATTGTTTATTTTCTTTTATAATTGTTTATTTGTTTCAAATGGTCCAATTATTCGAGAAACTAGATATCCAGTGATCACGGTCACTTTGGGCGCGTCACGCCCCGTTCACGCCGGGGCTGTCATTAGGGGAGGGGGTGCAATAAGACGTGATCGAGTCTGGTCAAACCTGACACACTTCATAACGCATGACCTAACAAATAAATTACTCTCCAAAAAACTAACCAATAATTACAATCGTTATAAAATTATCCATAAACCAAAATAGTTCTACAAAGCATGCAAATTAAGGGTGGGGTGGACGGTATGGTTGCAACATGGAAGCCAAGAGCTGGTCGACCAACCAGAACCCCTACCCGCTCCCTCAGTGCCATCAAATTCGTCATGTTTTATTAAAATTACAATTGCCTATCAAAAGTGTAAAATAGTTTCGTATTGTTTCACACAAGTATAATTATTTACAACTTCATATGATTTTTAACACTGTTTCTATTATCAACTCGTATTTATCTTTCTACTTTAATAAAATGATAAATAGAGAGAACACATAGCATTATCACATTCACCCTTATCAAAATTTTCCCGCATATTTTCTCTTATTAAATAATCATATTAATTACTAGTATTATTTAATTCTTTTTTATATTAAAATAACTTATAAATAAATTAAGAAAAAGATCTATTTATTAATATTATTTCAAAATAAACAAATTTTATAAATATAAGAAAACTTTTTAAAACGTCAAACTTTTTTAAAGATACAAAATATTTAAAATTGGTGTTTTTTAAAAAGTATCATTTTTATAAAATTATTAAAATTAGGAGTTATAATAAGAAAGATTTTAAAAATAATATTTTTTCAAAATATTTTTTTAAAAATTATTTTATTCTATTTATAATAAGGATGATTTAAATTGTATCTTATATTAAAATATCATTTTATTATTGACAAATTTTATTATATTTAATATTTTATTTATTCAACTCGTGTAATACATGGGTTTATATTATCTACCCGTAGTTGTTTTATTAAAAACTAAAGGGCATGTTTCTCACTAATACCTGTTAGTTCAATATTTAAGTTGCTAGTCTAATGATAAGCGTCGAGGACTCTTTTAAAATCATTCAAACTTAAATCGCTAGAAGTAATTTAGTACTTTAGTAGGCTTTAAAATATGGTATTATTATTAAAAAAATAACTATTAGTTCAACTTTTATGGCAAACAAATGTTTATATATAAGAATAGAAGCAGAGGACGTGTAAATTAAACTTCTTAGCTTGACAGACCCTTGGTGTGTAAAATGATATTTCTCTCGAGACAAATGGTTCATGAGAGTGATATAGTATAATCTATCTATTATAATAAAAGAAGGTTTTAAGCCGTCAAGTGTCGAAATATTATGCTTTCTCATATTGATTTTTCCGCCTCTCTCATAATAAATGACAATAATAAATAATAATTATATGATTTAAAACATTTCCAGATTAAAAGATATTGTAAAAATTATAAACTAGATTTTTATATAAAAAATAAACAAACTTTAAAAAATTATAAGATATAAAAGTTTTCTTTAACATAAAACTTTCCTAGAAATTTAAACTTTTTTAAAACCATTTTTTTATTTTAAGAGTGATTAAAAAATAAAATTATATTTAAAAAACAAAATGTAAAAAAACAATCTTATAAAACGAGAGTTTAAGATGATATTATTGTTGTTTTACTTGAATTACTTATTTATAAGTAAATTAATATTTTATTTAAAAATATTATCTTATAATTTTTATTATAAACTATTTAATATTTTATTAATTAAATTCATGTATTACATGAGTTATAAAATATAAACTAGTAGTATATTAAAATGTTGTTATAGAAAACAAAAATGATAAAATTTAATTTTGAATAAAAGTAAAATAATATGATTCCGTATGTTACTTAAAAGCGGGTGAGAAAACCGATGAGATTTCTGGCCACAGGCACCGCCAACGTGATCCCCTTTCTTAAATGCATTCTTTTGCATTGCATCCTCTCTCTCTCACACACACACACACACTTCACCCCTAATTCCAATTTTCTACATTTAAATACACCAATTTCACCCCTTTCAATTTCATCTTCTTCTTTTCTAATCTAATAATCTACTCTAATATATATACCAAACTAACCATCTCCCTCAATCTCTCTCTCTCTCTCTCTTATCGTCATCTTCTTCACCTGCCTTTCAATTTGGTCTTTATTCCGTTAGTCGTCCGGCCGCCGGAGGCTCTGCTGCGAGATTTCCATCGCTCCAGCTTTATCAGGTGAGGATTCAGCTCCAGCTTGTTTGAGTTTCGTGGAGATCTATTAATCTGATTGAAATTTTACGATTTTGGAGGTTTTTTGTGTCAATTGCTTGAAACTGATGTGGATTTGATTTTTGAAACTGTTGATGTTATATGGTTGTGTGATGGATTTGAGTAGGTGAAACGAGTCGAAAACTGAAACGTTTTTTTTTTTTTGTGTCTGTAAACCGGTTGAGTTTTGTTGTATGTGTGTATTTGATTGATGGAAGACAAAAAACTTCGGTTTTCACGACAGATCTGAGTAGTTTAAGCTATTAAAAGTGTGTTTTTTATTTTTAGTTTAATTTCTTATTTTTTCAGATTGATTCGTTTGTTTAATTTCGTTTGAACAACTCGTGATATCGATTTCAGATCTGGTTAATCAAATTAACAGGATCTAATTGTTTGATGCATGTGTTCTTCTCTCAGATCTAGGATTTGTGTTAGCGATTTTGCATGTACATGATTTGAATCTGATGATTTCTGTTCTAACAGGTCTTATTCTATCAGAAAAAAAAACGAAAATGAATCACTGTGGAATCCCTCAGAAGAACACCTTTGCTTCATCGCCGGAAGAGATGAGATCTATGGTCTGTCCCAAACCGAGGCGACTCAGTCTCTTTAGCACCACCATCAACGAGCCCATTAGGCCTCTGAAATGGCAGATGTGGTAAATTTTGTTTCAAACACATAAATATTCTAATAAATGTGACGTCTTTAAACTAACTTCGTGCTTTTCATTGATCTACAGCCATCCGTCGGATGTTCACGAATCGAAAACCGGCCCTGAGCTTCTGGACGCCATTTTCGCTAAGGTAGCGACTCAATTGGTGTCATTATGGTAGTTAATTATAGGAATCTGTTCATGATGTGTGTAATTTAGGCTAATGTTTTGATATTGTAGGGTTATGAGCCTGGTGGTTATGGTGCACCTGAACAAATTTGTACACAGATAGCCTCGTCGCCCCCTTTTTTCAGCGGGTCACCGCCGAGTAGAGTTTCTAACCCACTAATTCAAGATGCGCGCTTTGGGGATGACAAGATATCCCCACTGTCGCCGCGTTCGATGATCCCCAATCCTGCATCGTCCGGTTTGCAATCCTCTCCTTCGTCTGGAAGGAAAGGAGGATGCCATTTCAGCAACAAACCGGCGGTCAGGATTGAGGGGTTTGATTGTCTCGACCCGGACAATAGGCGCAATTGCAGCATCCTTACCCGGGCCTGAATCAAACCCTTGATTACAGTCATATTTTCTTCATCAAGTACATAACAAATCATTCTAGCAAACATCAGTTAGCATCAGCAATCAGTTTATTTCAGTCTGTTTCATTCTAGTCTTCCAATGAGGAGTTTTGAAGGAGATAATACAGAGATACACCCAGCATTCAGTGGGTTGCTTCTAGTGTAAAAAGGAGTCTTTTAAGGCGCATGTATGTAAGTAATTAGGGAGTTAATGACCAAAGATCAAGAGGGTAATATCTTGAACTTATATAAGAGGGTCTTTTTCTTGTTTTTGGGAGTCTTTTTGTAAGCCATAGGATTGCGACTTTATGAAGAGAAATGTGTATAGCGTTTAAGGTCGCATATCCAAGTTGGGTCATTTTGTAAGTATGTTTAGCATCTTTGAAGAAGAATATGTCCAATCTTTTCGTTTTATCTTTTTATCGTGTGAACCCGTTAATAGCATTTACATCACATTATTCTATTTTTATCCTTATAAATATATTAAAAAACTAATTTTTTTTTCAATTAAATAATATTTTTTATATTTTTATTATTATTTTTTCTTCCGTCTCTACTCACAATCATTTTTAAAAATATTAAAAAATTTATAAGTATTGAACAATAATTTCTCAAATATACAAATTGAACAGTAATTTTTTTTTTCTTTCACTCATAACATTTACAATTTTTTTTAAAATATAAAAAATACATTCACATAAATATAAGAAATCTATAGTGAATGCTCGAATGAAATTTTAATCTCAGAAGAAATATACCGATATCTTATGATTAGATAAAATGTAGCTCCCGCTTCATGGTGGGTTTGTAGTTATAATCCCGTTAACTTGATTGGATAAAGTCATAAAACAGAGGAAGAGATCATACGTTATAGATCTTGACTTTGAACCATATCTTGAATTTTAGTTTTTAAATAACAATCACATTCAAACTACACGAGCTATCTTGAATTATATTAAATGATTTTTTATTATAATAGTATATCTTTAACTATATTTGATATAAAGCTTTATATTATAGTAATGTAGAAATCATCATATGAATCAAGTGGGTCGCATGGGGTATTAATAAAGGCACAAAATGAAGGTAATCATTGTTATGTGATCTTATATACGATCATGAGGACTGTTGAGACGAGAAAGTTTACAAAATTTGGCGTCTTTTACCCAAACAAGAATAATATTTAGTTTAATAAAACAAAAAGAATTATAAAAAATGTATTTCAAATGTAGTATAAATACACAGATATGATGATATGTGTTTTTTTATTGTTTTTAAATGAAAGACTATCTTAATAATTGCATCAATTGTGTGAGATTATTATGTTTATACATCAGGTCATTGTGTTAAACATTTTTTATCACTTGTTATATGTATTTATCATTTTGTTTTACGTGATAAATTATTATATGTTTTTATTTTGTCATTCTTTTATATATATATATATATATTATATAAAGATGTTATTAAAGGAATTGGTAAACTCATCAGGCTCCTGAAGATGATGCAACATTTTTATTATTGTGTCTAACAATTAAAAATAAACAATAGTATTATTTTATTAATTTTTTTTCTTAAAAACTCGTCATAAAAAGTGTTGAGTAATAATGAACAAAAAAATATAATGACATATTTATCATTATGTTATTTTGTTATTATTTATAATGTATCAAAATTAATTGTTGTTTTATTATTATAATTTACATGCTAAAAGTACATAAAAAGGTAATTTTACTATTTTGTGTTTCAAAACTCGTCATTTTAGAAAAACAAAATGACGAATAGAAAGATATAATGACGAGTATGAAAGATACAATTATGAGCAAAAATCACAATGAACTAGAAAACATATTTTTTTATTTTTTATATAATGACACTATACTCGTTTTAAAAATTAACAATGCAGTTTTTATTGTGTGATTTCTGTAAAAATAGCTTCACATATTTGGGAAAATAAACTATAAAAAATAAAATCTAAAAGCAACTTTGATTACCTTTAATTTGCTTTAATGGCTTATACCTTATCATACACAATTTACGGTTTTAAATAATGTTTCAGCAAAGAAGAATGATGGTCACAATTTCTGACCGTGGTACTTTAGACGTGTATGGAAGTTGTTGAAACAATGGTTCTTTAGGTGTTAAGATTGTCACAACTTCTTACCTATGTAAGTTACATTATTTAGGACCGTTTGCATTAAAACCGACATCACTACTCCAAAAATTGCCTTTCACCCATTGGTTTTGGCCTTCGAAGAAAGAAAATCTTGAGGAAATATAACATTCTTAATATTGTTTTGTGCATGATTAAATTGAACTTGTATTCCTAGACGTGACACACTCATGGTATCTTGTAGTAAACGAATATTTATACTAAATCTATCATATTCTAATGATAGAAAGTAGGTCATAATGTAAATGTGTAATAATAATAGTTCGTGTGTAATAGTAATAGTTTGTAATGTTGGAAACTTGTTGCAAACTCTTTTAGATATTTTAGTATAATTGGATTGACTAACGATCAATATTTGATGATAATATTTATTAAACAAGTCAGGAGGTGCGGAGTGCACACTTGTTTGAGTTTATTATGATCTTCTAAATTGAAAACCTGCTTAGGGGCGCAATGGGGGTTCCAAGGGGACAACGCTCCCTTGGCGGGGGTCCGGGGGCAGCACCCCTAGAACGGGATCCAAGGGGCGGCAGCCCCTGTCGGGGTCCAGGGACAGAGCCCCTAGCTGGGGTCACAGGTCAGCTTGGAAATTTTTTATACATATCATAGTAGTTCTTGAAATTGAGTTTTATCCGATTGAAAATTTGATGTGAACCCAAATAATTTAATCTGATAGCGTTTCGCGACTTTCAATTTATCACAAATTTTCTACAAACTCTTTCACCTCAACAAAGCATGAAGAGGTCATCCCGTTTAAAATGGATGATTACATATAAACTAGTTGGGAATACGTAATGTGACTTATAATCATCCACAATACTCATCACGCATTATATTTTGTATATGGTGTGATGAAAGATATTCAAAATGTTAGTAAATAGATGATTCATTTAACGTATTTTCTGACAATTGAATTTTATGATCGGATTTCGATAATGGTTAATGACATAAGCGAACCGAACTGACATGCTATTTTTAACCTTCCTTAACAACCAAACATATCAAAACCTCCATTCTCATGCTTTCGTGTATATGATTCTATGTCTATAATAGTATGTAATTTCTCCTATCTATTAAAAAAGCAAACTCATGAACAGTACTTCATCACATGTATAGCGTGAGGTACAACTTGTCTGCTTTACCCTTTTATATGTGTTTATTTGCCTTTTTCTGACAGATCTGGGTGGTGCTGGATGTGGGATCCGGCGATGGTGGCAACTACAGGGCCCTCTTTCTGCCGGTTCCACTGCGAAAGTGGCCTCTTCGGCTAACATGATCGGGCGGAGATGGTCGAGACATTCTTTTTTCTGCGTTGGATGCGGCCGTTGGTCGGAGTGGACCGCGTTTGGTGGCGTCCGACTATAAGCGGTCATCTCTTGGTCTCATGTTTCGGGCCACACCATCCTCCGCCACCTATTGTCTCGGATTACCCCGTATTCGTCGAATAGGGTTTGAGCGTTGCCCCGGTCATGGCAGCGATGCTCCTCTGTTTCGATGGCCTTTTACAACAAGGGTGAGTGTGTGAGGGTGGGAGGTGCCGGCACGGACGCGATGGCTACTCCAGGCTGGTCTCTTTTGGGATACCTTGGGTCGATGATGATGGATGCATGTTCATCTGAGACCAATCTTCAGTACATGTAGTTTCATTTTGATATAATCTTGGTTTGAGGTTTTTGCTGGTCTTTTTATTATTTGGGTTTTACCCTTTTTGTGATTGCTCTGTTTTAAAAGCCTAACCTGTTTTATTAATGGCTCGATGATTACAAGCTGCTATCTCTTGATAACGATGAGGTATGCCTCATATGAGACACTAATTTGAGGTTTTTGGCCTTCAATCCTCATATTTAACTCTTTGCCATAATGCCATATGTGGTCTATAATGTCAGGGATTTCCCTATATGAGACCCTGTGTGACTGTTATATATTGGTTGGTTCCATCAATATTGAAGATGAGGGTTATATTGTTTGGTTAGTGATGATGAGTGGCAATTCATCTGAGTCCTTACAATTAATAGATCTTTGTTGGTGTTGATTGTTAGTCTCTATTGTTGGTTTTGTTGTTGTTTTTATACTTTATAGTTTGGTACTGATGATGAAATTGAAAACACTCTTTTTATTTTGCACATTAAGTGTTTTCTTGAAGTTTGCTGTGGTGTTGCATATTGTTATTATCTGAAATTTTGTTGGTATTTTTGGTGAATAACATCATTTCAAAGGTGCTGCTTTTGGAATCGTCTTGAAACCTCCATCATTGAATAGGCAATGACGATGACAAAACATATGTGTTCGTGGTTTGGCGTGGCAAACGATCGTTTGTAGCCACAAAGAATCATTGTTTCTGAGCCTTCTATTTCAGATGTATGTTGTTTGGTTGGCTTTCTAAAGTGTGTTATTTGATATACATAGGAAGCGTAGATGATTGTGCATCCCTTTTGCCGTGCTGTTTGGTCTTAACCGGATATTTATCCATCTTGTTCATTTTTTTCTATATTCGGTATTCGAAGGCAGTTTGGTATTTAACGGGGATTTGATCTTATGCATTTCTTGCTCTAAAATGTTTGTAAAGTTGAAATTATACAAGCAAGATTGCTTGATTGATAATTATACTACGGAGATCCTTTTAAGGGTGAACAACACACCATGTTGACTTGATAGGAATCTGTTATTTCACAATAATCAATTAGACTTCAATTAGACTTCAATTTGACCCAACTCTATGAATCCTGCAGGTGGTTGTTTGTTCATATGTTCATCTTTCTATTTGATTTCTTTTGGTTGATTTCAACTTAATTGTATATGATGATAAAGATTTAGTAATTGATTTGATTGATTTGTCTAATTTAGTTGGCACTTCCAAGTTACGTTATA
This sequence comes from Flaveria robusta, assembly GCA_025506415.1. Classification (NCBI taxonomy): domain Eukaryota; kingdom Viridiplantae; phylum Streptophyta; class Magnoliopsida; order Asterales; family Asteraceae; genus Flaveria; species Flaveria robusta. The sequence continues at coordinate 14,256,338 of CM046469.1, read as the reverse complement.
AAACTTGGAAAGCCTGAAAACTGGGCGGAAATGTTGAACTTCTTTGTTTCATTCCAACTATTGCCGGCTAAGTTAGGATACGTGCTCTTCCATTATGTCCAATTTGATTTTTAAAACCCAATCTACTATTTTTAGAATTCAAATTTGACAAAAGTAAAATTCAGTTTTGCCAATCTAATTCATGAATTCCATAAGATAGATTTATAGATTCCTTTGCAAAAGTGTATATACAACATTTTGAACCCAATTACAGTGTTGTTGCTACTGAGATGCATTTGCAAAGGTTTATTCTTAAAATTGTTTTTAATTGTTGTTTAACTGAATATGTGTACATCTTCGATGGTTATTTAGCATTGACATTAATACCCAATTAGGACAGCTGTTCTAATTACGACAACAGTAGCATCTTGAACCAAAGGCTTCTGTACATTAAAACTAACATGTTAAAAAAGTTGAAAGGAGTAATATATGTGTATGAGGGATCGTGCTTACCGACTTACCGTGGATCGTCTTGAATTTACTGATTGAAACGTCTACAAGGTTTTTGACAGGTCATTTGACATTTTGCAACAAAAGTGGGGATTTATAATTTGTCACGGCTTTACCTTTGTAGTGATTTTCAGGCATTAGTGTTTTGCTCATAAATTTATTTGGTGGACCAGGATAGAAGAACAGAACTTCATTGTTCTTGAGAAAAAAAAGCTTTCAGCTGCACTTCATTCACTATTGGTTAGTTTTGTTCAACTTATAAAGCATAAATTAGTTTTTGTATTTTAATGTTTTTTTCCCTTATCACCAATCCTTTATATTTGGCACTGTTGTATCATTTTGTGGAATATGCATCCATCATTCCATTGACTTGGTTGAGAATGCAGTGTCATCATCATTTTAGATTATAATATGCTTCCTTCATAGGACTATCATTAAAGAATTCAATCATATAATTTTTTTCTCTGCCTTTTGTAGCTCAAGCAAGTGGATAACTAGATCTAAGAATTGCGTTAATTGTTTTGATAGTAATATAATTGGATAAGTTGATTTTAATTAGTTGGAAGGTAAAAAAGATTGTAAACCTTTAGGCTCTAAATGCACCCGGAGATGATGATTTGTAGCTATTCAAACATCTTGTAGAACTATTACCATGTAGTAGAATACAAATGTTATCTTATATTGAGACTAAATTTGATTTTGGCAATGACGAAAAACCCCCGCAGCAACGCGCGTTGTTTTGGCACGACAAACGATCTTTTGCAGCCGTAACGGATTATTGAAGATTATTTCGCTGTGTAGAATAGGTTTTAAACCTGCCGCGAAGCGCAGGGAGAGTTACAACTAGTTGTGTCAATTTGTTGTTTCATTTTCCTAATTTGCATGCTACTTTTCTTTTGGAGAATTACATATATCCTTTTGTAAGCTTAATTATCAAAGCATGATTTGGGAGAATATAATGATACAATGATTTGTAGCATAATTTGAGAAAACATGTAATTTTACAAGTTTAAAGAAATACATGAAATTGCTTTATTTTTATACTCATATTTATTGAATCCTGTGAAGGTAGTTGACCATCATTATATTTTCTAAACTTTTTTATAAGACAATTTGGATTTTAATAATTTAACTATTACTTATTAGCCGATAATAATCGGTAATATTAATTTGACAGATAATAATTTTAACTTTTACTTTTATTACCAATGGTAATCCCAGTAGTATAATTATCATACATTCATACTCAATTTGTATTTATTTTAGGCTTGATTTAGCTTATATGTTTTTTCATTTTATTCATAATCATTATTGTGAACGAAATCGATCGTAAATATTTAATAATTATGTTAATGAGACTGCTATTGGTAACAAAAGTGATAATTGAGATTATTATCGGCAAAATTAATAGTATGGATTATTATCTGCTAATGAGTTATATCTTAAATTATTAAAAATGTAATTTGCCTTTTTATAATTATATTTCATTCTTTCGAAGTTTAGCCACAATTCTTTTGTTGCTTTTAGTTCTATCGCAAGCTGTAATACTTTATTTTTTTAGTTTTTATTTTCACCCCTCATACTATATATAACAATTATATTTTTTTAGTAATAACTTTCGTTTGTTAACTTTTTATAAGAAACGAAATGCAAGGCTTCCATTATTTTTTCAGTGTTCCAATATAATTTTTTTAAAAACGGGTATGTATTCTAATCGAGTATTTTCGGTATTGTAGGCTCCAGCAAGGGTAGTTATTGTTGCGGTACCATTACAAACCTAATCGACTATTAACAAAAAACATCGCTATCGGTATTGGTATTATCGGAACTAGTTTTGATAGCCATTTTAATGGTTTTCGACAAGCCAATGCAATGATGACCAAAGTCATTCCATGTAGAGCGGGAGAAAAACAATCATACTCCCGTTGTCCGGCACGGTGGACTAACTTTCGTTTCTAAAGCTTAAAAAAAGAATGCATGACTATCTTTGTATACACTTTTCAACGTTCCGATATATTTTTTTGAAAACGGAGTTGCATTTGAAATAAGTATTTTTTTTGTATCGTTGAATATAGCGAACGCAGTTACTGTTGCAGTATCTTCACAGACCCAACTAATTATGACCGAAAAACTTTTGCCACAATTGGTATTAGCAAGACTAGTTTCAATGCTTTTGTGGTTTTATGCGAGCCAAGACAATAACGACCAAACTTATACCGCGTATTGCTGGTAAAAACGACCAAACTCCCATTGGCTTGCATAGACAGATTTCTTTCGTTAACTTAAAAGAACAGGATTATATTCAAGATCAAGTAACTTTTGATATCATAGACTATATCAAGTGCATTTACCATTGTGGTATCTTGACGAACCAAGTCCATTATAAACAAACATTATCGTTGTCGACATTGATATCATCACACCTTTGTTAATGTTCGCTTTTACGGTTTACTATAAGACGTCTTGGTAATGACTAAAGTCACGCCACGCAGCGTGATGTAAAAAACTCGCATCATGGGGGAAAGCAGCTATTATAATTAGTGTGCCATGTTTAATTGGCATATTTTTTTTCTAAAAATCTATTTATTATAATAAAAGAAGGTTTAAAATGGACACTTGGTAATTTCTGATTAACTCTAAAATTATGTTTCCCGCCTCTCTCTCATATTAAATAAGAATTAATTTAAATATGTAAACTATACTATAAAATATTTAATTATAAGTGTTTTTATTCTAATAATTTATTAAAACATACTAAATCATATGATTTATATTATATCTTATCTTAAAATATAATATTAAAATTTTTATTTTTTATTATATTTATAATTTCTTAGATATTTATTATTTTTAATTTCACCAATTACTAATAAGTAATAACATGTAAGATATAAAACTTTTATAAAAAATAATAATTTTAACATGTTAATTTTATTTCACCCATTTATTACATGAGTTTTTAACCTAATTTATAAACTCTAATAAAAAAAGGTTTCTTTTGCCACTTGTCATTCTTTTAAAACATTTTCTAACACTTGGCATTATTCTAAACATTCTCATTTTATTTTACCTCCAAATGGATATTATGGTAATTTAACACTCACACTAATTTCTCTCTTAATAAATATCAATTTTATTAATTGTAGTATTTCTCTTTCATCTATATATTTTTTTAAATCAAGCTATGTTTTTAAAAAATAAATTTCATTAAGTTAATTAAAAATCATATTTTTTTATTATAATAGAAATAATCAAAAACAAAATTTTTTTATAATATAAAATTTTCTAAAAAACTAAATCTTTTTAAAGCAAAATATTTTAAATAAGTCCTTTTTTAAAAAAATTATAAAAAATATGAAATTTTCTAAAAGCAGTTTTATTAAAACAACAAGAATAATGAGAAACCCGAGTTTTTAATAACAAGATTTTTATAAATAATAATTTTTTTATAAAAATATCTTAAAGCGAATGTTTAAAAATGAAACTACTTAGATAAGAGAGTTAAAAAAATAGTATAATTGTTTTATTTCTTGAACTATTACGCATATATAATTTTAATAATATCTTATATTAAGTTATCGTACTGCAACTATTCATATTTATTAATAACTACAATACGTTTAATAAATAGGTTACTAGCCTATCTATTTATCTATCTATCTATCTATAATAAAAAAAAATTAAAATAAGAATTGACACAATTGTAAGTTTATCATACTAACTTTCTCATTTCTTTTTCTTTTTTCTTCTTCTTCTTCTTCTTCTTCTTATTATTATTATTATTATTATTATTATTATTATTATTAATATTAATCATACCATTTTCATATTTGAATTGAATACTAATAATATTAATCATACCATTTTCATATTAAAAGTTATATAATTTAATAATTAAAATCTATTTTTTTATTAAAAACACACTTTTTAAAAATAAAGGTTTTATAAAATACTGAATACAACAAACTCTTTATATAATAATTTCATTTTTATTAAGATAAAATATTTAAAACCTATATTTTTTTATAAAATAAATGTTTAAGAAAAATATATTATTGTTTATTTATTTAAAGTAGGTATTCATATAATCATATTTTTATCTTCAAACATAGTTTTATAATTAATAAATTTTTTTACGAATTATTTAATATTTTATTTATTCAGCTCGTGTGTAATATACGGGACACGAACCTAGTAATTTTATATTTCAAAGTTTTTATACGATAATCTGTTCAAAATTAAAGTGTTGTCGATATGCGTGAATATGACTATAACACCTTTTTCGCGTTTCTCCAAACATTTCACCGCTCTTTTTCTTTTCTTTCAACCTTTTTTCATTTCACTCCCCACAAACACACCCACCAGCAAGCAGACGACCAGAGAGAAAGCATGGGCGAAGGAAAAGGCTCAACACTCGTTCATCTGCTACTCATCATCTTATCATTAGTTGCTTTTGCTTTCGCCATTGCCGCCGAACGCCGTCGTAGCACCGTACAATCTCCTCCATTCTCACATCTCAATTGTTACTTCTACTGTTCATGTTCATTTCAGTTGTTACTTGGGGTTTTCTAGATCAAAGTATCATTCGTGCTTCTGAATCTGTTGTTCACCTTGATTTTGTTTAATCTTCGTAGCAATTGATGATAGGTCGTGATTTTCGCTTCAGTGAAGTTTATTCTCTGGATTGTTGAGATCTAGGTTTTTGATATGCGAAAAATGAAGTTATATGAATTTATACGTGGTTTGCATTGTCAAATGAGTGATTTTTGATGATTTTGGGTAGAGTTATGCCTGTATGTTGAATTTTTTATACAAATAAACATACTTGAATTTTTGATAAATTTGCTGGAGCGGATCCGAATCAAATCGTTGTCTGTTTGGAGCATGATTACATATAACAAACATATGTACGTATTATCATGATTACACTTGGAAATTCTAAATTCTACCTGAGTGAAGCAAACTGTATTATCTGTTCTGTGGTTTTATCTAATCATGTGAATTCTTCACTGAAATCTTTAATTTTTTCATTCTATAAAGATTTGCAAATAATGAGGGCTTGAATATGTAGCTTCTCATTTACCTGAACTGTTTATCTTTGGTATGGATTTGTGCTCCACCATGGGTGATTTTACTGTGTTTATGTAATTGTGGATTGTACAGACTTTCTTGTGCTTTTGCTTTATCTAATTAATAAACATATTTTGATGACAGGGGGTAATTCATACAGACGACAGGACCAATTCTACATATTGTGTATACGATTCAGATGTTGCAACTGGATATGGTGTTGGGGGCTTTTTGTTTCTACTCTCTGGTCAGTCATTGCTTATGGGTGTGACTAAATGCATGTGTTTTGGAAGGCCTTTAGCACCTGGTGGAAATCGAGCTTGGACCATCATCTACTTTACATCATCATGGTAAGAAATTCAGTTATGCGTGCAGCCTTTTTTTCACCAGTCTGTAGCACTATCCACGGATCTTATAAACTGCTATACAAAGTTCGGGCATACATTTGACTCTTGATGTCAAACGGTCAAGCATGTTAATGTGTAAGTATAGTATCCATATGGGACGAGTTACCTCTTTTGCACTAAAATTCTCGGGTATTGTTAAATGCTAAATAAGTTCAAGATGAACGACAGTCTCCTTTCGTGAGATGAATTTGTTTCAAATTGAGTTGAACTTTAAGTTCATTCGACCTCAGATGTTGAACTGTTACAAGCTCTTATCCGTATCAAGGGGAAATCGACTCATAAACTCTTGCCTTTACACTTTTTCATAAACTGTTGCTTTAACTCTTGTTTAACTCCTCCCATCTAGTTAGTAATTAAGGCTCTATGATCACTTTGCATGTAGATTTGTTTACTTGGTATAGGTAAAATGAAGATATAACCCACAAATGGTAAGAGGAAAATAGTAAAAACTGAACAGGGCAGAAACTATCTTCATGTTTTAAGAGTTATCGACTTCTGTAAGGAATCTTCATGGCCTTTACAATAGAACTGTATAGCTCAGAAAATTATCTGGTTAGGTTAATGGGTCAAACCCTGAAATTATATTGTACAAAATGGTCGGGTCTAGTTGACATGAAAACATTTTGGTCTTTCATATTGTCTACTTTTTATAAATAATGGAGCTGTTAAATATGATTATCGAAACTATGTTATTACAATAATAAAATCATATTTTTTTAAACCCCTTTGGAGGCTGTATGCACACTTCAAGTGGCTCTTGACTTACTTGACCTGTTCCCCTTTTAGCATATGTTTATTCTATTACCCATTTTGGCATGTTCCCCTTTTAGCTTATGTTTTTCTATTGCTCAATGGACTTGTTAAAGGTAAAATGTAGCCCACATCGACTCACTCATAAGGAAAGGAGATGGGTTGGAATAATTATATCTATTATTGAACAAATTTGGGAATGTAAATTCAGAAAAGAATAATCATACTAGTCAATTTTTCTATGAATTCCCAAATTAACAGAAAGTTAGCACTCTTTATGCAAAAATGATGCCTTTATTCTAAATAAAATAAAAGCTTACTATGCATGTTACAAAAATCAAGAGTCAAAAAAACCCAACCTTATTATGTGTATTATATGCAGGATGACTTTTCTGGTAGCGGAAGCTTGTCTGGTAGCCGGGGCGAAGAAGAATGCTTACCATACAAAATACAAGAGTATGACAGAAAGCTTTTCATGTGACACATTAAGAAAAGGAGTTTTTGTTGCAGGGGCGGTGTTTGTTGTGGCGACCATGATTCTGAATGTTTATTACTACATGTACTTTACCAAGGCTACAACTCAGCCTGCTCACAAAACCAACCGTTCTAGTTCAACTGTTGGTATGGCTGGCTATGCATAGACTGATTATGGCTGGCTATGCATAGACTGATAGACCTTAAGGTATTTTGAATTTTCACTACTTAAAACATGTATATTTAACTTCTGGATGCAATTATTTATCAGATATGGTTGTTGAATGTTGATCATATCATTCAAAAGATTCACTTCTACATTAAATATGGATTAAAATCAATTAATTTTGCTATGCATATGTTATAAATATATCAAAGTTGTAGAAAAGGGTCCATACCAGGTGCTAAATTCTTCTAGAGGAGATCCACAGACTGAACTAAACTTGTCAGCTCATGAAGTCCAACGATCGACTCTTTAGAAAAGGCCCGACCTAGTGTCCACCTTGGAGGTCTCCATCATCTGGTACTATCCGTAGTGATCGACTTCAACAAGATAAGCAACATCCAGTTCGTAACAAGAAATCAGAAGCCAGCAGCCAAACTCTATGCCCTCCACCAAATGGTTTTCGTTAATAAGCTCATCTAAGCTAAGGTGAGCGCTACAGAAATGGAATGGCAATATCACATGGGAAGGGAGCATAAAACGATCATTATCTTGTGTGCCAACGAGCCTATGAAAGGTGAATAGTGCAACTCACGCCGACTATCACTAAGGTTATGTCTTTTCCAACTGGAACATCGTAGGGTTCACTATGAGAAAACCTGCGATGACTATCCAACCTCAAGAAGGGATGCCTAGAGGCACCCATGTTAAGGCTGTCGATAAAGGTGGATAACAGAGGTTCATTTCAGTATCTTATGGAGATTGATCCATTTTTGAAGGTTAACCAAAAACAGTTCAGAACAAACAAGTTTTCGATCCACGGTTAGGGTCATGCAACAAATAGATAGAAACATTTTAGTTACTGGGATTAGTCCAAATAGAGCTTAGAGCTTAGAATAGGTGAGCCATGTTAAACGTCATGATGGAAGTTGCAAATGACATAGGCATATCAAGCGAAGCATTTGTCTGGCACAACTGCACAAGGTCAGGCGGCCGAAAGTCATCATTTATCTAGATACTATTTATATGACCCACACATTTGAAAAGATGCGCCAATCAGTCACACCTCGACTTGGGAGCGACCATACCTCCAAGATCTCTTGACACACTTAAGATATTTATACGGAAGAAGCGAGTTGTATAATTGATACCTACTTATATTTATATAGTAGGATCGAAGCATTCAAAGGCCGTACGCTTTGATCTTTAGCAAGCTAATCTCAAATAGTTTACGAGTCGACTTAACCTGTTTGGACCCATTCTTCCTCCGAAAGCCTTATTGTGTTGCTTGTTTTGTGAAATGATCTTGGCTTCATGTTTCTAACCACAAACGCCTATGAAGAGTAATGGTGTGGGCACTCTTATAGTTTGGTTTACATTATGAAAACAATACATATATAAATTTGTATATATTATTAGATTTTTATAAAACAAATTTGCAAATCTATAAACGAATTAATTTAAGCATTTATATATTATTTAACTTTACTAAAAAAACATTAAATTTAAAATTTTAATATGGTTTAGGAATTTGCACAATTTACAAATATTGACTTATTAAACTTTTATAATATTAATCTATATAAAATCTAATAAGAGTAATTTGTCATTTTAGTCTTTGTGGTTTGAATAGATTTGCCACTTCAGTTTTAAAAGTTTTTTTTTTCTCATGTGCATCCTAGACGTTTGCAATTTTTTGTTATTTTTGTCCAATGCACTAACTCCGTATCAAATATTAGTCAAGCCAGTGGCATTTTTTTTCCTTTTAAATAAGGTACAACATATTAAAGCTTCGTACAAACTATTAAGACATAAAATAAATAAAAAATGTTACACGTTTTTAGACGGTTGGGTTTTTACTTTTAAAAATTACACATTTCTATTTTTAAAATAAATAAGAAATGTTATTTAAAAAATTCACATTTTTGAAGTTTGGTATCAAGGTTTAATATGTTGTACCTTAGCTAAAAAGATGCAAATGCTCTTGAGTTAACTGACATTTTTTAACAGTGCATTGGATGAAAATTGCAAACGCTAAGGACACAGATTAAAAAAAAAAAAAGAAAATTTTATGAACTGAAGTGGTAAATCTGTCTAAACCCAGGGATTAAAATGGCCATTTACTCTTCTAATAATTTCTACAAAACTGAAATGGATATATATATATATATCCCTATTGAACTTTTAGAATATATTTTATTTTGATGTAAGATTAAAATGTAAGTAAATTTATTTTATGATATTAATAAGAAATAGTTAATTATAATAAATAATTTTATTATGAAAATAAATGTAAAAATCTGCAAATGGAAGAACGTTCGTGAAGATTATTTCACTGAAGATGATACAAGTGTTTTTAACGAATAAATGCTTAATACGACTCGTGACCCGTCATGGTCACGTCTCTACACGTTAGTTAGATTATGCATTGTAGGTGCTCTACACCATCTCTAATGGGTTCCCTTCATGGCTCACGCGTCTCGCGTGAAGGATAGAGGGAGGAAAGGAGGGATGCGACGCCTGATGGAGAGAGATCCGTGAAGAACTGAAGACGGTGTTTAAGACGAGGTGCGTTAGAGGGGGGGGTTGGTATGGAAATCACGTGGAGGTAGCATCCATACGACTCCATAGAGAAAGATATGTCCTATGGAAGTTGTGTTATCATTTCATGAAAAAGAAGGTTAAAAAGAACAAATTCATCATCCCAAAATATATTAAAAGGACAACTTATATGATTTTATAATACTCGTATTCTCTATGCATTTTCCTTTAAACATTAATAATCGTGTATTTTATATATTAACGTATTAATTGTTTTAAGGTGGAAACGGATTCCACAAATTGGCTGACAAATATATTTTTGTATTCTCTTTTCTTAGTAGAAATATGCCACGAGCCCACGAGGGAGTTATTTTATGTAAACTAGCAATTCCATAGCAAGCTTGTCAGATCCTATTAGGATGTTATGATGTTGGTGACTGATTATTATGCATATGTATATACATTTAATAAAAATAATAGTAACTAAAGAAACTTAAATAATAACCACTAACATAATTTAGTGTTAAAGATGTATGTTTTTTATTTAAAGGATGTTAAGTTTTAATCTCTCATAAGACATGAAGCAGATTTAAATGTAAACTAAAGTAGAGTTAGATTAGGCGTTCAAAAGTAAAAAGTTAAGAAACTCCTGTAATCTAATAAAAGTAAAGTTTGAGCTGAATAACATATTTTCAAACACAAACAGAACAAAAATGAAAGTTCAGCAATTCACGAACTAAATTATTCTGGAATGATTATTTGGTGAGATATATTATTTGCATTTAGCTTTAAGAATAGATGGTCATAAAAAATATTTTTATGAGGGATAATTATTTAGATAAACAATCTTACAAGAATATAAAATGGACCAATATATTATATATTAGATATTGCATTTATTTTTCTTATTTATGAGCATATGTATAGAAATGATTTTGGTTATGCGCACAATATGAAAGATCTTTTAGACGCACAAATGCCTCTTGGATGATGATTGGGACGCGGACAAAAAGAACATTATAACACAATTAATAATTCAATTCATTATCAATTTGGACCTGTGTTAGGTTATTTAAGGGTAATTACTTTTTTGGTAGCTTAACATATGTATTTTTTAACCGATTTTGCATATATAACACAAGACTTTACTACTTAAACTACGTTACATACTAATCACCACTACATTGCGTGATTCATCATAAAATGAGATTTTTCTCATGGAAATAATGTATTGAAAAGAATATTAAAACATAAAAAAACTATCATATCTCATTTAAACATGCCCACCCTCTTTTAAGTTCTCATACCTTGGGACTTTATATTCATAATAATATCATACTTGCATTTGGTACTTTAAAGAAACAAATCTTAACCGAACATATATTTTCTCAATAGGTATATATATATTTTTTTATAATTTTCTATTTGAATTCTATGATCAAGAGTTTAAATTTCATAGTGAATAAACATATAGATTTAAAAGCAACTAAAATAAAATGAGACTGACGGCAATTGGGGTTGCCGCATCATGGTTGGGATTGAGAATTAAATGTGATTTGACGAAGAGACGAGAAGACGTTAATGTCAAATTAAGGAGGTAGGAGAGGGGTTATATTTAATCTTAGCCAATTATATTTAGGTGAGGGGGATATTAGGTTCTCTAATTATTGTTCACATAAGCTAATGTGCGCATACATGATACATATTGGACCATTAATTAACTCGTATAAGTTTTTTCATCATCTTATTTATATATGCATCCATATTTAAGCACTTAATCGATCGCTCACATAATTTAACCACTTAAACACTCGTTTCATTCTCTTATGTATAAGATCAATGAAATAACTGATTTAAAAGAGGAATGGGACACTCATTTCTCAACCCTCAAGTACCCTAATTAACCCCACTCAATCACAACTTGTTTCATTTTAATCCTCGTCTATAACCCTTGGGAGTTGTACCATTTATTTCTCAACCTACTTGAGCCCTTAATATTTTCTAAATAAAAATTAAATTCAATATCTAAACACAATAAACATAATTCTCATTAAATAGAAGTAACTAAATATTAAAAATAATAATTAAAAAGACCCAAAATTACAAATTTGTCTTAAAGAAACATAAATTTAAAAAATAAGCTACAAAAGACGACCGTGTTATCACACCATGCCACACTACACCACGACAACACATACAAGGAGCAATTCAAGGTCACAAGGAATATATGCCGTGACAAAGAAAAATACGACGTGAACGGGGTAGCAACGATTACGCCCCTCGGCGCGGTGACTCGCTATGGGCTTAGGATGTTGGTGCCCCTCCCACTAACAATTAACAAAGGATCAAGGCTTGTTTATAAAGAATTTTCAAGATAAAATGAACAGGTAATCATTACAAAATCTGACCACAATGATTATTGTTAGCAATATCTATTTTATTTCTAATAAAAAATAATTTCTGCCCAAAAACATTTACCATCACTAAACCTTGAGTACCTATTTAAGATTTCTTTCATCGTTATCTGTGTTTATAACTTTATATATCAAATATATAGGGTCCCATTCATGCACGAAAAACTGAAAGTATCTTTCTCTCTAAAAGCGTTTCTTCAAAAACAAAACACCCACCCAAAGAGAGAGTTTAAGAAGAATTAACAAGAGTGAGCTAATACCAACAAAAGTCCTACTGAACAACATCAATCAACTTCAACACATTCTCACCGGAGAATTGAGCCACTTTATGTGTGTTTTCGCCGGCGATCGATGTCGTCCTCCGCCGGCCGACGGAAGGTTTACTTGGTGGCACTCTTGATCATTTTGTCACTGCTACAAATATGGGTTTTAACCAGCGACCATTGCAGCATAAGAGCAGCTACACCGCCACCGCCACCGCCACCACCGCCACAAGATTCAGATGCAGTTAAAAGATCAAAGCTTCATAGAAAGTTCTTCAATGGCAGATTTCCTCACAAAAGTTTTCAAGAAAATAAAAGAATTGTTCCCAGCTGCCCAGACCCTCTTCATAATTAACGAACGATTAAGCTTTCGATCATCTCTTTGTTATTACTCTTTTCGCGCTAATTATCCAAAATACCCACGTTTTTTCCCATTGTTTTATGATGTTATCTTGACGGATTTCGTTATATTAGGGTTAAACCGTGGGTATTTTGGTGATCTTGCCCTAAAAATGCTTGCTTTTTTGGTTGATAGATCAAGAAAACGGTGGTGATCAAGATTCATGATGTATATGATATATTTGATATTTAAATTTTACATGCTACAACTTTTATGATCAACTTTTGCTTGCTCGAAGTTAGTTGAGTCTTCATTGTTTTAATTTTCTTTCAATCTTTTATTTATATGTTTATTTATGTATTTTTGTTAGTTTGCTACATGTACAGTTGATACCTGTTTGTGTAGTAGTGTGACGCTACATACAACTCCTCTAGACAATTGATTCAATCATGGAATGTTAAGTCTGTGACTCGAGTGGCTGGATCGTAGTGGTGAGTTGCTAGTGAATATTATGATCAAATTGGTTAATTACAAATAATTTGGTAGTTTTGATTTATATTTTAAATTCATACAATCAAGATTATTGTTTGTAGACCTTAAGTGTCAAGTGGTTATATAAAAATTGTACGTATAATATAACTTTTGCATATATGTGTACGTATTATGATTATAATATTATACTTAATGATATGTGCAAGTAAATATACCTATAATCAAGTCATGATGCTTTTCCGACAGATTACTATGGATGCCTTGTTTTTTTGTTTGAGAAAACGATAAATTAAGTTGTCTTTTATTGTAGTCATAAGGTTTAAACGTAACATCCCATGTGAAGTCATGTGTCCTTCTCTTGAATTCCAAAAAGTTAAAACAATAAACAACTTTACAAAAGAATCAAAATTTTGTTGATGACCAGAAGGATTTGACTTCCTGATTTATTCACTTCAATTTTTCTTTTTAAAATCAATTATCCTTTTTATTTAAGCTTTTGCTAGTTGAATAACTAGTTCATGAGAAACACATGTTGATAATAATAATTTTAATCTGTAACACACATTTTTTTTTGGGTTTAATTTGGTATTTAAGTAGATGAAACAATAAGCTATATAACAAAATAAAGGATCACTAACACTTAAATCAATGTTGTTAAAAAAAGGTTATTCAAAGACCAAAGACCTCAAAGAAACATTTTGTTGGAAAATAGTAAACTACCGAACTAAAAGATTATTATACTATTAGGATTGCTATTTACAGAATGACAATAAAAAATAAAAGTTAAGATTATTATCGGACAAACTAATAGTATGACTTATTATCAGTTAATAGATTATAATTTGAATTATTAAAATTTAATTTGTTTGTAATAAATTAATAAGTATATTAGATCATTTTACTACAATATTTTTATTTGTTTACTGTTATAACAATTATCGTTGTATTATAAATCTTCTATATACAAAGTAAATTTTATATTTTAATAATTCAAACTATAATCTATTGCCAATAATAATCCACATTAATACTTTGATCAATAATAGCCATAACTTTATTTTTGTTGTCAAATACAATCTTAATAGAATAATTATCATCGACTTACACTTGATTTCCACAATAGATTAAAAAAACACAATAACTAACAAAAATACACAATGAACTGCACTAAATACACAATAACGTCATATGAGTTTAAAAAATAAAAAAAATTTATTATCTTTTATCATTTTGTGAGTAAATATTTATTAAAAAAATTTTTACATAAAAGTTATGAGTGTTTAAAAAATAAAAAAAACTTACAAAAATACAATAAAAGTGACTATTATTAAAATACTACTGTAACAAACTTTTTCTTAACTATAATTTCATCTCAACCATTGATTAAGTAAATTGATAACTGAGATTACTTATTACACTTTTTAGTTTTAAGAGAATTCTTAATTGAACATTCTTAATTGAACATTTTCCTAAAAATAAAATCATAGTGAAATATACACTACATGTTTAATTAGTGAACTTTAGGATAATATTTAGGTAAGGAAGTCGTGGCCGTTAATGATTTTTTTATTTTACTCAAATGGTTTTTTTAATTAATGTTTTAGTTGACTTCTAATGGTTCATACAAACAAGGATATTTGACCCATTTTTTAAGACTTTTGAAGTTCAAGAGTGTGTTGTTATACTGATTTAAAAGTGGAATATGGTAAAAAGTTGAACTTGTTAAGACTTATTCTCATCATATATATAATAGCAGATCGACACATGAATGATAGGTTGTATGTTAACATGACATGTGATCCCTTTATTAATCCATTGCAAGTCTCTTTATATATAGTTCGTTCATAATTGGTTATATTGTTTTGGGTGGTACTCCCCATCCATATATCGAGATATGATCAGCGTGGTTTAAATCACTATTAAATCCCTGAGAGCATTTACAGTAGATTTTTTTATATTTATATGAGTGTGTTTTTTATAATTTAAGTAATGATTGTAAATAGTTGTGAGTGGAATAGAGAAAAAAATTACTGTTCAATTTGTATATTTAGGAAATTATTGTTCAACCCTTATAAATTTTTCAATATTTTTGAAAGTGATTGTGAGTAGAGCAAAGAGTAAATGTAATATTAAAAGTATAAAAAATATTATTTAATTGAAAAGAAAATATAAAAAATAGTGTATTTTATTATAATTATAATAATAAAAATAGAAAACCTGATATGAATGCTCTAATCTCTATTACGTCTTATATGTCTACCAAACCATCTTCTTATACTCATGTTTTCAAATTAACTTATTTGCTCTTAAGATTCATTCATTTCTCATGTTAATCGTACTTTTTCCACTTTATATGCATCATATTCATTCTTTAATTCTCCCCGGCACATGTGATCAATAAACAAGAACTTACATATTATCATCAAATCACAACACAAATTGAAGTATTGAACCACAATTGATTTCTTCCATTGATTATTATTGAATTTATGAACATACTTAACTAGGAAGACCTAATTAATTAAGCGCAAAGCTTAATAATAATCCCTTACAAAATTTAGGATGCATGTGGTGTAGCAAGATAAGTTACATGTTAGTTATTTGCTAAGCAAAGGAAAACTTGAACAAGACGCCCTCTTCACAAATCTTCCTTTCATTCTAGGCCTCTTCTCAGCATTTAGTTTTCGTACCTCGTATCTTATTTTTTTTGAAAACAGTCTTGTTCGCCTCTTTTCTCTATATCTTGACACCCTCGCCTCTCTCCCACCATCTAACATCGTTGGATTCCCTGTCATCATCCTCATATCTCCATACGGATTATTATAATGATGCATTATCCCACATCCACCCTGATAAATCAAAACAAACATAACATCTAATCAGGCTGTTAAACCCTTACATTAAGTAGGTAAAGCAATGTTTTCATGACTGAACCTGATCAATTGGTCAAACTGGAACCCGATGCCTAATCGCTTCGGTTATGCTATTTAAACAATTTTCATTTTATCTGGTGAATCGGCCAAACGAACCAGTGAACCAAACGGTTCAAATGAATTTCATTTATTCATTTAATTATTTATTTTCTAAAAATCTCATTACTCTTTAATTTAATATTTCAGATTTTATATTAAAATTGTCTAAGCTATTAAACTTGCAAATCTATACCAAACATTGAGAACTTTATATTTTTACTTGTCGGATTAGATTTAGAATTTGATGATGACATAAATATTATACATATGTGTGCATGTATAATGTATTGTAATTTTTAATAATATTTGTGACGTTATCTAATTTTTTAATCTTCTCACTTGTTTGACCAGTAGACCAATAAACTTCCGTTTCAATATACAAATGACGAAACAATTAAGGAAAAGTTGGTGCTATAGGTTTTGAGAGTGTGATAACGTTCAAGCTAGTGTGGCTACATAAGATTTCCCATAAATAGCATGTCAATCAACGCCGTGCAATTGTTTAAATGAAAAGCGAATCGTAGTGATATGATGAATAAAAAACTATTTGATAACATTTTAATAGTTATTAAAAGATTATTTTTTAATAATTAATAGCTAGTCATTAAAATTCTATTTTTTAATAGATTATATCTTTTAATTGTCAAGATGCAAGCTTAAGTCTAAATAATTAAAAGATAAGTTACCTTTTAACCATTCAAACTTAAAGTAATCTATTAATTATTAAAACAATATGAACCATTATGATATAGTTTTATTATTAAATGACTATCAAACAACCTAAAAAAATAACCTACCATGCACTGAGGCCAGCAATCGTCGGGATCGAACTCCGGCCGGTCACCGGTGGTCCACGGAGATCTCTGCTCATCCCATGCACCAATGATCCCTTCAAAATCTACCAGCTTCAATATTATTCTACTTTTCTTCTTATCATTTTCACCATCATCATACCTTCCTATAATAACATCATCAACATTACAATCTCCATCTTCATCCTCCTTCACCGGAGCTCTATAACCACCACCACCACCGCCACAACCACCGCCTTCCACCGCCGCCTTCTCATCTTTCTCCTCCCATAACGACGAGTCATAATCAAAGCTCAACTGAAACGTATCTCTCATCATCTCCATTACTTCTTCATGATACTGCATTTGATCTTCTTCAACCTTCACTCTGCAATCCAACAACCCTAATCCCTCCATACCAAACGACTGCTCATCAAGATCTTTCCCCAATAAATTCTCCACGTCCGCCGCGAACTCCGCTAGCTCGACGTCCGATGGGAGCATCAACCCGTTCAAACTGTTCAAATCAAACGTCAATTTCAACCCGCGATCATCGGCATCGGCCTCATTCGAGTCTCCGATGGGAGCAAACACCGGAACTTGATACAGAACCTGCTCTTCACGTCTCGCCGTATCGGTCTCATCGGTTCCGATCTCGGGTACTAAGTGAAGGGGATTGGAACTAATGCTCATAATACTTTCTTCTGATTTTGTCGTTTTATGAGACGCGTGTTTGTAATGGTTTCCGTCCCGTGGAGTCCTTGGTTTTTTAGTGAAACCCTGGTGCCACAGGGGCGGTGCAGGCTTGTTTAAAGACGAAAGCTTTAAAAAAGCTGTCTTTAGACGAAGCCTTTCATGGCGGCGAGCCAGAGGGTTCGCCGCATGAACCAAACCATCGCATGATTGGCATAAGAAAGCGTCATCGGCGGCGCAATACCACCGGGCGCGCTTTCTTGTGCAATGATCACAAGCTCTAGCCGTTTTTCCTCCTACAACGTTGGCCAAATATGTGTCGGATGAGACCATCTGGTTTAAAGAAGTTAAAAGTAGGAACTTTTTGTTCAAAACTTGAGTTTTTGAGGAAATTTATGATGGGATTATAGGTTTTGGGTGGTGGGTGTGACCCACTGTGTGCACTTTTTACAGAGGCTACTGTGGTTTACTGATGGGGTTTATAAAGAAGCTTGGGTAGATCCATTTGTGTAAGTCTAGGGGGTCCCACAAAAAGGTCTTATCTTTATTTAATTGGCTAGTTCATGAACTCCATCCTTCAACTTGTTTTGCTATTGGTTGGCTTTCTATTCAATGGATTTCCTGGTGGGGTCCTAGTAATTTAAGAATGTTTTTATGAAATAAAAACAGATAATAGAATTTAACGATTAACACGTCACCTGAAAACAACTGAGTATCACCGATAATTGTGTTGTGGATGATGGTGTTTAACTGTACCAACGATGGTGATGATGCTTTGTTAGAAATATGGTTGTAAGTAATATGATTTCTAACATATTACAAATAGATCTTACAGATGGGCTTTAGGTTTTAAAATTTTACTTAGTTTATTGACAAACTTTCAGCCATAACTTTTGCCGATGATTTCACATCTTTTCATTATTAAAATCATGCAGCTTTTTATCAATCGTCACTCAGGGGCTTGGATCCACCAAGGGTCGTCGGCCCTTGGACCTAGCAACTGGGGGGAGGGGGTGCTACCCTTAGAACCGCATTGTACAAGGACTTTAACCCCTTAAATGATTAAATTATCTTAAGTTCTTTTTACCTAAAATCGGTTCAAAATACATACCACACCCCCTAACTTATATCAATATAAATATCAATTTGTTAATCATTCATAAGCAAATCTAACAATACTATTATGAAATTGATGACCTAAAAGATCTTTAATAAGTAGTAAGTTATTACTAATCGTCAATTGAAACTATGATTAGCAACATCTTTCGTCTTTCGTAGTCACTTCTTATTACTAAACATGACCTTAGATTTACTAATACTTAAACCATAAAAAAAGTATATTTAACAGCATTATCCAAACATCTGCTTCATCATTAATTATGCATGTATAAATTTATTAAAGTTGGATGGCCTTTTCCACTTTGTCTCTATGTAAACCTCACACGATGTTGAAGATGACACTTTTGTTGGATAACCTTTCCCGTAAAACTTTAATGTACTAGCCGCGAAAAGTTATCAAGTCTTTTGTTTTTGTGCTCCCCTCAATATCCCTCACCCACAACGCTTTTATAACGGTCCCCGTCTATTATTTAATCGCGAAATTGTCTTGTCGAACTGCTTGGCAACCTTTGGTTGGATGACTCTCGAAACCCCTTTTGACACTATATGTATAGGCCCGACTACATTTCTATTGACTATTATGTAACAATATTAAAACATGCATGTGACCTTTTCATAATTGAAGGGATTGAAAATATCTTTGTGAAATGTAGAAAAGTGCATATATGCAGAATAATTTAATAGTTTATTTCCACGTACATATATAATGGAAGGTTTAAACGAGAACTTCATGCACTATGATGAGAACTATAAAGCCAATCTGAATTATTTAATTACAATTAATAGAAAAAGAAATATTTTTATAATGAATCATGTCACAGTAATCTAGTGGCAGTCGCAAAACGGTCTCAAGAACTGCAGCTTGCAACACTCGCAACAACAGCCTGTGGCAAATTAGTGACGTTGCAAAAAGGTCACAAAATAAGCGATAGCAAAGCAGTCGCAATAGTTGTGTCTGCAGTAGCGGTTGCAATTTCTGGTCACGAATATAAAGGCGATTGCAAAATGATCACAACGGGCCATTTTTCTTGACTTAGCTCCCGTTTTACATAGGAACAGGATCGTTTCATGATCTAATGTACGCAGTCTTAATTTGCATTTTGTGTAAGTAGTCTTTTCTAACGACTTGAACCAATGATTTCAAAATCACAAAACAACAATCTTATTAGTTGCTTTATAACTCACCCATCCATCTCATATAAGTGGAAAGATGAATTTACATTCATAAAGTGGATAGAGCTTTTCTTTCTCCTACCAAATAGAGTAGTCTTGAGGCCCACTTCCACTTGATGAATAAGTCTTGTTATATAAACTAATTAAATTAAAAAAAAAAATGAATGTTAGAATAATACTATAACAAAAGTAAGAATAAAAAGCGTAGACTGAAATCGTCATTGATCCATTGGGAGAAAGAAACCAAATAAGTTGGCTTTATCTTGGTCCACTAATGTTTGCCAAATGCCAAATCTAACAATTGTATTACATCGACTACTTTTTTCTAAATATAATCACCATATATTGCTCATGGTATTTAGGAGGCCACGTCCACCTTCGTCAAACTAAACTAATGAAGAACATGCTCTCTCACTACAATCATTTATGGTTGTTCATGATACGAACCCAGCCGAGTCTGGGCAAGTTCGAACTCGGATCAAAATTAAACCGAGTTAGCTAGGTTCGGTTTGGATTTAAGACTGAGCTGGAAATCTGAGTTCGAGCTCGGCTCGGCTTGTTTTGGTTTGGTTGTTATTTTTAAACACACTTAAAAAAATCAAATACAAAAGAAATTTAACACACTACAATTCATAACCATTTTATATCAAGTTTCGTAAAATATAAATTAATTTAAAGTAAATAAGTTCAACTTTAACAAAATATAAATAACTTCATCACATCTAAATGGAACGAATAAAACCCGAAACACTTCATTACATTCAGTGATCTATTATATAGTAAAGAAATTAAAAGTGTGCTTAAATAATTCATTAAAAATATAAAAGCAACACATGAAACGGTCCAATAAAAACATTATAATTTAATATTTTGACATTAAAAATAGCTTTATAAAATATTTTATACTCTTATCAATTTAGCAAATATCATATATGTTATATATATATATATATATATATATATATATACATATATATATACATACATATATATAATACAAATAAAATAATCCGAGTCATACAGAGTCGAACTACCAAACGAACTAAACTAAGCTGGCTCGCTCGTCACGAACCGAGCCTAGTTTAACTCGTTTTGATACCGAGCCAGCTCAGCTCAGCTCGGCTCGACGCGGCTCATTTTAAAACCTAACTTTTTCCCAGTTAGCTCCGAACCGCGAGCTATTTTAACAGTCCTACAATTATCTAACGGAGCCACGGAATCACGGCTCAAGACACGCTCACAAATGAGAGGAGTAGTGCTTTTGTGAGCGTGAGCCACGTTGACCACCTCACGACATCCTCTCATGCCCTTGGCCTAAGATATATAATATATCCACGGGCTACCCGCAAGTTGTTGGTGCGCCCCTAGTTTTTCTCGTTGGTTCCTAGAATCTTATAATAAAAAAAAAACATACAAGAAAAAGAGGAGATACAACTTGGATGATAATTGGCTGCGTCGAGGATTGATATGGTCTTTTTTACATATACGTGTAGATTTTTATCATTATTACCATACAAAAGACGCATAGCGACTAGCAAGAATAAAGTAGATTTAACATTATATAAAAAAGTAGTATCTACTTTAAAAAGAACAAATGAAAATAATAATAATTATGAGGATAAATATGAGAATTGAAGGTGATGTATATCCATGCTGTATGCAGCTAACAAAATCTTGGCTAAAGTTTGGGAGACTTTTTGTAGATCGGGCGTGAAGCTCATGGGCTTGACCGTGACTTTCACAAGCTGTCAAATGTCAATGTCAATTATAAAATATGACAAATGAAAAAAAAAGGTATTATCAGACTAATTAACAAGCTTGCGCCAAGACACCTTGGTGCGGTTCAAACTACTATCTCTGTCCTACATTCATGTTATGCTATAAGTATCTTCTGGTAATCACCCGTGGGCTGACCAATATAAAATACATCTGACCAATATAAAATACACTGAGCAATCTATGAGATAGTTGAATTTAATTTAATTAACTTTTGAATTAAATTCAATTTTACTCCTTGAATTTTGTTAAAAATAATTATTTTTCTTCAAAATATTAAAAACATCAAGTTACTTTCAAAAATTTTAAAAAATGTTTCAATTTTAATCCAAAAATTTCAAAAATTGTTTCAATTTTAATCCAAAAGTTTCATTAATTGTTTTAATTTTATCCAAAATAATGAAACTTTTGGAGTGAAATTGAAACAACATATGAAACTTTTGAAGATCAATTGATGTTTTTAATCTTTTGAAGGTTAAAATAGTTAATTTAGTTAAACCTTAGAAAGCAAAACTGAAATTAACTCTTAATTTTTTTTATGAATGGTGTTTGATTGGTCAAAATTTTGAAATAGGATTCAAAATTTATTTTGAAAAAAGGCCTTAAAACTTTATGGGTTCATTTGAGACTTTCTAAAACGAAATTCAGAATAGGCTCATTTAGGCCCCCGAAAAAAAGTAAGCCGGTCTGAGTTTTTTAAACAAGTTTAGGGACAAAATCATACAAAAGGGGCATATTTGTAGGGTTTTTAACTTAATCCGACAAAATAGTAACATGTATTACAGTATTAGTAACAAAGTGTAGGGATTTTTTAGTTATAAAATTTGAAGAAATGGATAACATAAATGATTGTAGATTGGCCCAACCCATTTTTAATTGTTTTGACCCGTTACTCAACCAGTCAACCCACATAACCTCTATCAAAAGGCAAAACAAGAAATTTGAGGAAAAAACTCTAGTACTTGCAGTGTTTGACACCCATTTGCATCTTGTTTATTATATTAGTGTATAGACGTCGTCATGCAAAAGGAGCAATAATGCAGCGCTTTTATAAGTTCTAGGACGTGGTCACACAAAAGCAAAGAGAAAATTGTTCAAAGTGAAGTCTCAGGACTTTTTTGTTGTAAATATTCGTGTAAAAATTAAGTCCGTATGAGTTTAATGAAAGTCATGCAATGATATGGATAAAGGTGTAAAATAGGCAAGCAAGGCAGGTCAGGTAACAAGAAAAACAGGTGGAGTTCAATACAGGTAATTTCTACGATTCGGGTTTGGTTGACCAAAAACATTGTGTCCCATATCTCAATTGTTAAATATATAAGTGTCAATATGATTACAACATCTATATGATCTCAATAATAATACCCAAATCTGTGTCTAAAACGATTAAGAAAATTTCACACTAAAAATACCCCTTGGACCCCGTTTGACAAATATAACAAAAACAACCCAACCAAAATTAAATGGGTTAAACTGCCAGCTCTAGTACTTTGGAATAGTATCATATGAGATGTTATTACCTCTTTGGCAAAAAACTTCAACATGTTTAACAATCTGACAAACATTAGATAAATGATACACATATTTATGTTCATTACAAGGGAAATAAGGCAGGTCACATAAAATGATGCCATGCAAAACTAGCAAACAAAGATTAATTCATAAAACGACAACAATAATGATAATACCTGGTAACTAATCGCGGGCGCTAAATCCCCACCAGTAACAACATTTAGTTATGCTATTGCCCTGTTGCTTCAGTTTTGACCATTTATGTCAAACGGTAGAATGGTAATTGCCTTACTTTTAACAATATTAATAATAACAACAATAATAATACCTGGTACCGTGTTTGCTCACAACTAAATGTACAAGTGCAGCCGTTGATTAAACTGTCTCTTATACTTCATTACTCCTCTTTTCATAATCTCAGGATTTATCTAAGATAAAAAGAAATACAAGATAAATGAAGGTTGGGTTTAATATATCATTAAAGATCAAATAACAACACTGAACAACATAATGAATACTAGCGACTAAAGCTGAACTAGCAGCCACAAGATATTTGTCAACAATAGCTTGCTTCAACTGCCTCTCAAGTTGAGTAAGGAGTGTTTCATCGATATTACAGCATATACATGGATGGCATTTGCTTGATACATATATGTTTTTGCCATTCATATCCCTCGGAAATATTTCAATAAAACAAGAAGAAAAGTGCAAAAGTTTGTACCAAAAACAGTCCCTTCACAGAACTACAAAATAAAAACAAAAGTTTGAAAGTCAAATTGAAAAACATGAAAAACGACCAAAAAGGTTAAGAATGTAAGCAACCTAGTTAAGTGAAATCGATGTTCTAGGGTGTTCCCAAGTTCTTGAGTGTGAGGTTAAACATTTCCAGTAACATAGGAGTGCTAAACAATATGACTTGCTAAAAAGTATCATCAAAGAGATTTGGAGAATCAACTTACCAAGTTCTCGAGTGTGAGGTGTAACGTTTTCAATCATGAGAGTGTTGAACAAAACAACTTGCTAGAAAACATAAAATCAAGGAGGTTCGAGGAAGTAAAGAGCAAAAACACAAACATCATAACATTAATCCAGAAACAAAAACATAAACAATAGAAAACATATTCAGTAGGCTGACAAAGGCTTAGCGCTATCAAGTATCAACTAATAACCAGTGTCTAAGGTCCAAACCCAATTCACATAGCGTCAAAAACACATTTCAAAGAGATAAGGCTGCTAAGAAATAAGGACGATCATGTGCTTAAAGTTCAGAAAAATCGAAGCATAAGCATACAGGATTCTCTATAATCTCAACAAGCATGAAATGGTGAACTAATGTCAAGCAATGAATTAAAATTTATGTTCAAAAAACCACAAGGACCGGAGGCGAGATCAATAATTACCAAATGATTTCATAAGAAGATCATGGAGACGGGTGAAATTGAAGTCCACAACCTCCGGTGAAATAGTTATTTATTAACTTTTGAAAATTTATTTTAGTTTAATTTTTTATTATATTTTTCTACTACCTAATACTAACTCCCTTTATTTTAAAAGTATATTCTTTTTTACCATTTTACAACCTTTCAATTTATAAGCTAATCCAAACATTTTTTAAAAACTCAGTTTGAAAAATCATAGGTTAATAAATCCTTTTGTCAAAAATCCTTTTTAACTAAAATTAGCAATCCCAAACATGGCCGAAATAGACGCGTCGAGAGTGCGGATTTAAGGTTTTTAGTGATTTAGGCTTCAGATTAGAAAGGGGATTTAGGGTTTGGTTTTGTATCAGAGTGAACACTGATATAAAACCGTTAAAGATCTGCATTTTCTTTAAATATTTTGAAGCTTTTAATTAAAATGGTTATACATTTTGTCTAAGATTTTGTAAATCTACCTTAGTGAAACACTTGATTTTGAGGTAGGATTTCTTTTTGGATTTTATTTACTTTATTTAACTTTATCTAAAAGTTACGTGGCCTCCTTACCTAACAAAAACCATTATTGTGTATGTTAAAATAAATAAGTTGTATAATTAGAATATTTTGGAGCTTGCCTACAAAACATATTCACAAGTGTTTTAATATTGGCCATTAAAAAGCAAGCATTTTCATCTTTACCTCGGCATATAAACGTGTGAAATGACATCAATCCCATGAGGTGAAGGGTTTGAGTGTTAGCGTAAATATTATGTAGTATTAGTAGATAAGATGGTAATTAGAAGACGTATTTTAATACTTATTTTGTTTATCTTTTTTTTAATGACTAATGAATGTTATATGTCCGGTTATCCAAGTAAACCCATTAACGAAAAGTCATCCATCTCTGCAAACACAAACAATGTTAATGGCCCGGCCTATCCATCATTTCAAGGAAAACCACAACCCAAAAGCCCACTATAACAAAAATCACTGAACCACTTGAAACATATTACATCAAATAAGACTTAAACTCATAACCTTCAAGTTTAAAAACCAATTGATATGTGGCTTATTAGCTTTTTATTATCTTGCTCTAAACTGTAAGTACTATTTCGATGAGTGAACAAAAATCAATGCACTCTATTTAAATCTAAAATTCAAATATGACTGCTTCTTGTCTTTTCCGTTACTAACGATTTCTTCTGCTTTTATATAAAATAAAATAGGCCGATCGCGTTAAAGAAGTCAGTCATGTATGTTGGCTGAGATTATTATCAATTATAGTTATTATTATTTGATTTATTACTCAATTTTAGAAATAAAAACAATAAATCGTGCAATGACATGCAAGGAAAAAAAATATGACCCTAAGTTTAGAAAAACCGAAAGGGGGAGAATAACTCGAATGATGTGATAATACTTTAACAAATGTTTCACAAATGATCAATTTTACCCCTAGTTTCAAGTTACACGTTGCTCTGAACATGGAGCTTGAGGAAGATGTTAGCTAAGTTATTATTTATTATATCTATGTTACTCCATTCATAATTTATCTTCGAGTTTTTTTTTGTTAGTCATTATCCTATCTAGTTGAATGATAAGATTGTTATTAAACCTTTTATCAACATCTCATAATCCAGTTACAGCTCTATATTCTATCTATAGTTTGAATGTTTGAATGTTTGAATGTTAGGATAGTTTGAAAAAATAGATACTACCAGAAACATATAAAATATATGGTAGTTAGAAACTTAGAATGGAATGTCGAGGCAATCATAAAATCTTATCTTGTTTTTGTTCATGATTACAAAGATCTTGGTGTTAAGATTTCCACATACTTGTAAAACGTTTGAGCAACATAACCTTTTTAATCATTGCCAGTAGCAAAGCCGTTGACAAATCCATCGGGTAGTTGATACTTTCAGGGGGAGCAGGATCATCATTTCCACTAAAGTCGTGGAACCAGCTGGGTTTCTTTTTCAAAGATTTAGAAGAGTGTAGCCCATGCTCAATTGTTATTGAGCTCAAGCTCGGGCTTGCCCTTATTTTAATCTATCAAAACCCCTACAATGTTGTACTCTAAAAATAGATATGCAAAAATAATTGTCCAATAACCATAAGAATAATGCTGGAAAAGATTTTTGGGCTTAAATATGAAGTAACCACTATAAAGATGACCAACATAATACATCTATGATCTCTACTTCAACTACAACACTGCCTTATATTTAGAACAATCATTGACCAATTTGGTACTTAACGACTTAAACCACTCTTTCAACCGAAGCCTCCAGCCTAACCCGTTTAACCATGTCCCAATTCATTTTAATCACCATATCTAATATAGCAGGCAAATTGGCCTTGGTGCGTATCCAATGACAATCATATTCCTCTAATCCCCTTTCAAATATAAGAGAACATAAAAGGTACCTTAACTAAAGCTTTTGCTCAGGACTCAATGGTTCCCTATTCCTCAGCCTGCACATGCTTCTTCTATGAACAAGGTGTGCCAGAGCAGCATCGGTGGAAGCCACCAAGATCCACAGGTCGGGTGCATCAAGTATGTTGGCCCAGTAAGTAGACATAGACCGAAACTCAGGGGCATCAAGTATGTTGGCCCAGTAAGTAGACAAAAACCAAAACTCAGGTGAGTTCAGATATTCAAGTATATCATCAAAGCATCATCGTGTTCAGATGGCAAATTGTTACAGATCAGAAAAATGCAGCCTGCATGACACCCTCTCCTACTGCATTTTTCTACTTGCTAATAACCAAGAACCTACCTGCCCACCACCAAACACCAAAAATAGTCAGTCACTCAGTTCCTCAATGTATGAGATACAAGTTATAAAAACACAACTATACAAGACAACGTGGGCCTCTTGGCAATAGACATTTTGGTGTACAACCAGGACGGTATGATGTACAAGGTTACAAGTCATTCCACCTAACCTTGTTTTTTTGTCAGAATTCGCATAGAGCATGAAGAGCAACTCTTTCAGTCACATGATATTATATAGGTTCAGGCAGCAAATCCCAGCAAAAAAAGGCATAAAGAAAATGGCAATATATTTTGTGACGGCGGTACCTAATTCATAGCAGCTTACAACATCAAACTGTTGCTCGAAAAACAATCAGAGTTCCAGGTAACACCGTATCATCAAAAACACCGGTTTATTCAAATAATATATTTAACAGTTACTTGTATTCCAAATCATTGTACGTGTGCAATCTGTGTTAATGATTTCAATTTCAAAATCAAACATTGAAGTTGCCTAAGAAATTAACAAGTTTAGCCTGTATCTGATCTAATGATATAAAGAAGTTTTGATCAGGCTGTAGATGGTGTTGATGTGGTTTTCCACACTTCATCTCCAGTGATGATTCCATACAACAATGATATCCAAGCAACATTACCTTCAAAATAGCATCAATTTTAAAAACCCACATGCTTATCTAAAAAGAACAATATTATACTCCATACAAGCCAATATTTTAAGCACACTTTAAAATTTCAAGGTGAAACATTCCACTTCTAAAGTTCAAACTTGATATAGATTCTTTTGTCAACTTAGAAACATCCACTTTCCCATCTGAATATCTTGAGATGTAAATGAATTAATAGCACGATATCACAAGCATAAAAATATATCACTTACAGGAAGCACTAATTAATCCATGCACAAGGGTACCATGAATGTGCTGAGTGCAACAAAGCAAAGAATATGAAAAAGACAGTTCTTACCTCATCCTGCTCTTCGATTAGGTACCGTTAAGATATCCTGTCCAACAGATTTTCATCTTAATCCATCACCCAAGAATACTACAAACAACACAATGTGATGGAATACTTGCATAATTTAAAATTAACATAAAGTGAGCCTTCAAGGTCATCAACTCATCATTCGAACTATTTTAAGTTGTTGATTACATCCAGCATTGTTATGCATGTGCAAAGACATTAGCAAAGAAAGATGCATGGAGTGTAGCAAAAGATGGTGGGATCAATCTCGTCGTTGTGAACCCTTCATAAGTGGTGGGCCTATTGCTTGCACCACAACCCGCAAATACACTTCACCTGGTACTTGTTTAGGAGGGGCTATTTGGTAGCCTATTAATGGTCATCAGAAAGATTACCTCTTAATGACCATTAAGAGGCTACCAAACAGCCCATTAGTTACGTATGTTAAGGATACTAAAATCAAACTTGGGCTAGTAGTTTACTACATGTTCATGGAATGGTTGATGCTGAGTTTGTAATAATGACCAAGTTTGGCAAAATTATAGAAACATAAATGAGTGGCAAAATTATGAAAAAACAAACACAATTGGCTTGTCAAACCATTTATATTTTCACAGTTTACCCAAAATCTTTCTTTATTGCAACAATAAAAACCAATAACTCAAATATATATGCAAAAGGACCAAGAAAAAGAACCACTTGATGCTTTCCGTCCACATTTGGTCTTCCAAGATGTGACGTTCAATCTGCAATTTACAATAATGATGATCTATTTGCAACAGAAAGCCAAGTTGCATAAAAATCCAATATTTTTACTTATTTAGATATTGAGCGATTAGGATACTTTCATATCAGGAGTGGTAGAAGAATACCCAAACACAACAGTAAGATTTCACATAGATGACGTGGTGGCAGGTCATATTTAGCAATGGAAAGAAGAGGCTGCAGGCAGACCTCAGACCTGTATGCTCAAGCACAGTTGCGCACTGCTCTAAGGTCCTTCAGATGCTTAAATGAAAACACTGATCTTATCCTTGTGTAGACAAGAAAGCAGAGATAAAACTCCTATTTTATTCAAGAAATCAAATGTTAGATGTTGATTATTACTTACCAAATGCATGTGAATAACTGAATACCATCAGATATAGAAGCCAAAAGAGGATGACAACCTGCATAGCATAATTAGCAGTAAGATATTACAACTCGGACGACCTCCATTGAAAACAATCAGAAAAATGTTTGATGACTGCATCAAAGGTCTCCAGGAGAAGGTAGTTCTAAGAATTTCATCACTGCGTCGTATTGTTTTGGGTATAAGCAGTCACAGAATTTTCTCCAATTCGATAGAAATTTTAATCTTCGAGAACAAATTGTCCACTTTACTAACAAGATTTACAGATTTTAACAACTTACCATGATGTTGGATCTGCAAAGTATGGATCTGGTTGTGATCCAGATCAAACTCCATAGTTAACAGTTCTTGGCACATCATTAGCAAAATCGGATACGACAAAGAAGGAAACCAACGTCTTTGTTCTCTTGTGAAATAATAAAGATTACCAATAAACTGATATCTAAGATTGATGGTCAACTGAAACTGAAACATTTATTACCTTTCAATGTATCAAGAAGACCAATTGGGGAAACACTAAATACAACAAGTCAAATATAATTTCCCATTTGTAAAGTTAAAAGAATACAAATTTGCAAAACTAAAAGCAATGCAGAATCAAATAATGCAATAGTCATCCAGGACTTCACTAGTCACCAAATGAAACAGCAGATTAAAAAGAAAAAACAAAGAACAGAGAAAGTCATTGAGAATGCAAGAAAGACCCACAAATAGTTTGTATACCATCGACTGTAGCAGAATTAAGACATGTACAAATGCTCAGTCAGCAAATGGTAATTTGATAACTGGAGTCAGGTAAACAGCCTCTTTGTCATTGCCCATCAGCAGATCTTGAGATCATCATCCAGCCTGCTGAATTGACCCAGCAGATTGCCATGGTTGTCAATCACAAGCATATCAATCCCCAATCCCAACCAAGGTGGCTTGTTCTCTTCTCTTGAATCCTCACCAGAAGCATTGGTGGTGGTTGTTGTAGTCCCACTGATCGTTTCACCGCCACTCAACGGCTCAACCTTCGGAGATTTAAGAGGCGTTTCGCCACTTTCTGAACCAGGTGGAGCCACATAACCTGACACAAAAGCCTGCTTCATGGACTGAAGAGCCTTCAGAGCCTCTTCTTCAGGATCACTATCACATCCACCAGATTGAACCTCCGGTTTCCTCGCCGGATCATAAACCGATCCACGCCATCTCTTCTTCCAATGAATCGGCGACTCGACACCACATTTAGCTCGACTCTGGTCAGATCTTCTCGCCTGAAACTCCTGCTTCTTCGCCATATACGCTCTAGAAGCTTCCTCCGCAGTATTAAACGTCCCCAACCATATCCTCTTCCTGCTAAACGGATCACGGATCTCCGAAGCCCATTTGCCCCACTTCCTCAACCGAACTCCCGTCAATTTCTTCCTCTCCGTTTGCTCCACCACCGATTCCCCCTTCCTCTCCACCGGATCATCATCATACTCTTCAGCCTTGGCTCCGATCACAATCTCGCAAACGATTCTTCGAGTGGATGATCGCTCGGTGGTGTCCTCTTCGTCGGATGATGAGTCGGTGGCCTCGGGATCTGAGCAGATGACTCGAATTTTGCGGAGGTTTTTGCCGGTGATTTCCGATTGCTGTTGCTTGTTGATGACGGAATTCCTGAGCCTCTTGCTTACACGGTGGTCCGCCATGGTTGCTTGTTGAAGGTTGATTGTTGAATCCCTAGGTTTTGATGAGCTGCCTTGTTACACACACAGACGGATGGCTGTGATGCAGAGATATATGTAATGTGAGGGTTTGCGAATTGGTAACCTCTTTTCACAAGAGGAATATTCTTCCTTCGTTGGCATTTGAGATTTTGTTAAGCCTCTTTAAGTTGGGCCTTAATATGGGCCTTTGATGACCCGATGGTTTGGATTTTTTATGTTTGGTCTTCGGTGTTGGGCTCAAAGTTGGTGTGTTTGGACTTTGGAGTATAGATGTATAGGTGTATAAGGTGGTTTGGGGCTGAGTGCTTTGGGCTCACATACCGGCTCGGTTTGGATTTTGTTGTGTTTCAAGTCAATATAGTAAAAAACAGTTTGAGGTAGAAACGAATTCAGATAGAAACTAATAAACTGAATTACTCTATATAAGAAAAAAGTAAGTTTGAGAAATAGTAAGTTGTTTTTTGTTTATGATTTTGCCACAGTTGTTTGTTAACTTATTATTTTGGTCCCTTTCTGTTTGCTTATACATATCATTTTGGCCTCTCTCTCTGTGTAGTTATATGAAAAGTGAAAGGGTTTTGTGGGTGTTGCCGGTGGTGGTTTGCCGCCGCTCTGGTGGCGTTCGGTCGTTACCTGACGGTGTTCGGCCCTTTGCTGGTTGCCGGTCTTCACTGATTTTGTTGGTGGCTTCGCGAATCTGTTGTATTTAGCCCTGATTTTTTCGGGTTTTGATTTGGGGCTTTTGCCTACGGTGGTGGCTGTTCGCGAGTCTTTGGTTGGTTCCATCGTTATCGTTGATGTTTGCGGTTGTCGCGGCAGTCATGGAGTTGCTAGAACCTGCTACTGCCCACTGGGGTGTTCGGTGGTGTCCGATGGTGCTCCGACTCGATGGCGCGCGATGGCCGCCCTTTAGGGTTTCGAGATCTGGTTGATTTGCCATCGTCGATGCCACTTCCCGGTTGTGCTTCAACAACCGTGCATGTCGTGCCTTCCCGAGCTCCGCTCAGTGTTGTCGTCGGTGTTGGCTTTCCGCTATTATCAGCTTCATGGTGGCGGTGGCGGCGGCGGCGATGGTGAAGGTAACATGGTCGATTTGCACCATTTAAGAGTGGTTATGGTCTCTTGATGCTGACGTTGGTAACAATGGTGATGGTGTTCTGGTTGGTTTGTGATTCGTTGATGATGATGAGGTTTTGCCTCGTCTGAGACCGATTCTAGCTCATTATTTTCTTTGTGTCGCGGTAGAAATGTCGATGACGACGAGCTGCCGCTCATCTGAGACTACCTATATTTGGGTGTGTTTAGTCAGTTTCTGAACCTGGTTGTCATTGCTTGGCAGTCGTTTACGGCATGCAGCTACAACCGAATAGCGTTTCTGAACCTGGTTAGTGTAAAATTATCTATATCGTAAGATGTTACTTGTTGTTGTCTCCATTTGGCTATGATTGTATTCGAAAAAATTATCAGTTACCTTGGCGTGGCAACCTATTATGGTTTGCAGCCGTAACTGTAATTCGATTCTGAGCCTATTGTTTGATTTGCGATGCATATACGGCTGTGATGGATTATCTGAGCCCTAGGCGCACGCGCAACGCGCGTGCCCAGATTTCCAACTAGTTACTTTAATTTGGTTCTTGAAGCGGTTAGAGTGAAATTAGTTTTATCTCTGAAGCGTTAAGCGTTGAACCATCAAAAAACGCTAGAACGTTAGTCACAACAAAAAGAAAACGTTTGAGCTTTTTTTTCCCAAGGTAAAATATGAAAAAGTGGCTATGAAACTCGCCCCGATGATGATGCATGATAAGCTCAAGCCCGAAACATCATAAAAGTCTCAATCAAAAAATGCTACAACTGATGGCAAGTACAAATATAAACTAGTCTAGTGGATGAGTCGAGTCAATACCTGCCGGTATCTAAACCTTAATCTAAGTCTCATGTCAATGTCCAATAATGTCTAGTCTAACTTGGTGATGACGAAGTTCGATACAGAAAGTCAAGTCATGTACAAAACAAAAGTCATTTAGGCTACTAGTTGATGATGTCTTGACTTTAAAGTTTTAGGTCACTTTATAGCAAGTTTTAAGTAAAACAAACAAACTTACTAGATTAATAAAAAAAACATTTCACCACTTTTAAACCAATGTTTTGAAAACACATTAAAGTTAACATGACAATTTATAAAGTACTTCAAGGCTCTCTTTGAAAATATATAACTTGAGATGTAACAACAGCTTACTTTCATGCACACTTAGATTATGACAATTGTTTAAAGGTAGAAATAGATAACGAAATGAAACGATTCAAGCGATGTATGAAAGCTAACGCGTTGAATTAAGTACTAGAAAAAGAATCATGTAATTACGATTAAAAATAAGAAAGTTATGCACTTCCAAACTAGAGCTAACATTCTGATAGAAAAATCAAAACCAATCAATAATTTTGTAACAACTATTTTACGAACTAAAAATCATGAAACCATTTGGTTTTGAAATAAGACTATTTGAATTTAGCTTTAGACTCAAGAATCGTCTAATTTAATTATGTTGTGAACAGGTTATACTCTTTAATTACTATTTATATAATTTTGAACTATTAGGTACACCGTACATGAAATTTTTGGTTTTTGTGTTTTGACCATAAAAGTTTTGTGATTTTCATATTTTGAACCTTTTTTTGCCAAGTTATTTTAGTAATCAAACATTATTCTAAATACCTATTTATTTAATTTTTATTATAAAATATGTGAAAACTTGCGTTTCGACACGTTTGTTAACTTTTTTCTATTATGTTGACGTTAAAAAAAATTTTTGTTTGATGTCTTTAAGTGTGAAGTCAAATTGATAATTGTTACTATATTTTTATATTTAAATTCGTGATGTAATTACCTGGGCTTTTTAAGTTTGTTATAATTCATTCATTCAAAACCAATTATTAAGGATTCTTATACATCCTCACAAAACATCACCTTAATTTAGATAACCACATCATTCTAGCCATAGCGCGTGTATACACACGCACCACTGACGCGTGTTCGTAACACCTCTACCTTTCCCCTTGCCTTGAGGAAGGGGCTATCCCACCGTATACACCCCCCACACCTTTCTCACACACACACACACACACACACACACACACAGAGACGCAAAGAAGACGAAATCGGTTTATATATATCCTCTCTCTCGCATTCTAAAGCTTCCGATTGCTTCTTCTTTTGTATAATAATAATCTCCGATTCTTCTCTCTCTTGTTTTCTTCACGTAAATCGATTGCTTATTTGAGTTGTGACTGCAGACCACAATCTGAAAGATGAAGGTTTTTGTCAAAACATTGAAGGGGACTCACTTCGAAATCGAGGTGAAACCTGAAGATACGGTTAGTCTCTGTTCAATTCCGCTTGTTTTTCTTCTGTTGATCGAATCGTGGTGTTTCGATGTGTGATTGATTGGGAATTAGGGTTTTAAGCGTTGTTTGATCTGATGTTTTGCTCGTTAATGTTTGAAGCGTGTTTTTTTTGCTTCTGGAACTGTGGATTTGGTTTTTTAGAGTAATTGTTTAAGTCACGCTGTCGTTAATTAGACTCTGCCTGCTCTTCTCATGTGAATTGATTAAGATTGGGATTCTTAATTGTGCAGTTACGTTTTGTTTACCTATCAGTCATGATGCTATTATAACTTTGAATTATTCCAATTCGAATGAGATATTGGTTGTTGTGAGACGTGACCAAGCCTGGAGATAGGCTGTATATGTTTTTTCAAGTTTAGTTACTGCAGTTTATACAGTTGGATTCTGATTATCTGTCAAAATTTCATTGAATTGGAATGTTAATCGTGGTTGGTTGCTGTTACCTTGTTAGAGACACAGATAAGTGAGTGGTAATCATATTTATAGTCCAAAGAACCAAGCATGATACTTGCTTACATGTTGTTTTTGTTTTGTATAGTTGAGCTAAGTTATCCTGGGAGTTACATAAATAATAGCCAAGTCATTGAATTGGTGTTATGGTGGTTCATAAAGCAAAGGTTCCTTACTTAAGAAAGCAGATTGCCAGTCACATCTTTGGTTTAGGATAAACAATGTAATATTGGACTTTATTTTAGTGGTAAATTGCCTTGCTTTATTGATGTTGAATGTGATATCATCAGTTGGAAGTGATCAACAAGTGGTTAGCAAGTTTAATGAGAAATCCGACAAAGGTCAAACACACTTTTGGTTATTTGCAAAATTGATACAATCTATTTCAGGGAATTAGTTTAATTCTGAATTGCCCAATGTGAACCAATAGGAATGTGAACTAGTTGGTAGAAATCTGTCTCTCGACCAGTTTGTAGGTTGACTTGCGCTTATGCAGTTACATTATTTTTCTAGTGTATCTTTAGTTGCTCTGATTTAGGATGTTAGTTAAAATCCTAGAACTAGTTGGTAGGAATCCGTCTCTCAACCAGTTTGTACTTTGACTAGCACTTATGTTGTTACATTATTTTTCTAGTGTATCTTTAGTTGCTCAGTTGCTCTGATTTAGGATGTTAGTTAAAATCCCATATTTTACTTACAAATCAAATTGGAATATGAATGTGGTTGTAAGCCGTAATCCAGGAAATGAGGTAGTGAACTGGCAATTGTATTTGATGTAGTCACAGTGACTAGACGTCTTCCTTGCTCGTGTTTTTGTTTGTTGGTCTTGTTTAGGATAAGTTGATATGATGCAAGGAATTACCTAGAACTCCTAGTGTTGCTATGTTTCGATCTGTTTTTAGCCCGCACGTGGGACAGATTGCAAAATATATTGGTTTCAATTGGTTTTTATTTGGAAATTAGACAAATTTAATCACCAAAAAGACTGTTCATGTGGCGTATGAAGTAAGGGGATAGTTTATTTGATCAAAAAAGAATTCACTTACGTGATAGTTTAAAGCAGTATTAAATACTTGCTAGCTCACTTGAGAAATTCCAAAGGAATAAATGTATATTGCTCATGAATTTGTGTAGTTGGTTTTATTTAAGCTATATAATATAATTTCAGGAACCAGTTTAGGTTGTATAGTTTATTGTGAAATCAATGTTGGCACAATTAAGTAGTAGCTTTTTTGTTTTCTTGAGTTTTGGCTTTCTTATGTTATATCTTCTTTCTTTTACATAACATGTCAATACTAGGGTATCTACGAATCATTCGTTCTTAAAGATATGGTCTCATGCACATGCTCTACATTCTTGTTAGTCGTCACCAACTAAGATTGAATTTAGA
Organism: Flaveria robusta; assembly: GCA_025506415.1. Classification (NCBI taxonomy): domain Eukaryota; kingdom Viridiplantae; phylum Streptophyta; class Magnoliopsida; order Asterales; family Asteraceae; genus Flaveria; species Flaveria robusta. Next base: position 14,219,671 of record CM046469.1, on the reverse strand, counting down.
ATTTGTGATATACTAGCCAATAGTCATGTTGGTTGGTTTTTGAACTTTGTGGCAGACAAGTTAAGTGCTTTTTGTTGTTGTTTGTCTGTGGTGATGTCTATGGTGATTACATACAGATGTTTGCATGGAAGTTTAACCAACGGTCACATAAGTTTATGACGTCACCATCTGAAGAACATTTGAACCAATGTGCCTTCAGTTTAAACATTAGAAATTCAGTGGCAGGCTATTCAAAATGCATTTTTTTAAATATCTAGTTTTCATTGCAGACACTGTAAACAGCATCGTATGTTCATTATCTGCTGATATGTGATATGCCAAATTTGGCATAAAAACGATCAAGAAATGCCATTCTTCACTTTTGCAGCGTTGGGTGCCATGTCTAACACCCTGACCAATGCTTTTGAAACCTAACTGTTATAGAACTAGGATGACTATTGGATGCTGTCATAAGTATATGTGTTCTTATTAGTGTATATTTCCTATTATAACAAAGCCATATTGTTCTTTAATAAACTGCAATTTTTTGATGGTTTTTGAATGACCTGACATCGAGTTTGGTTAATTGTAATCATAAGATGGAACATTTGAAATAAATTTCAAAAATTTCAGATTAATCACACATAAACAAATGTTTTCATAATAATAAATTTCTAAACCTAGGGTCAGGTAGCAATGTTAAGCTTTTATACACATAGAAAACATTGTTGTGTAAGGGGAATCTCTTTTTCTCCCACAAAATTTTCTAGCTTCATCTGTTGTTGCTTTTGTTCTCCTATGCCAAGGTTCAGCTTTTGCTTTTTCTTCATGCTTGACCCACCTTTCAACAACTCTTTACTCTGCTTTTATTGACTCCCTCTTTCTACGGAGGAGGAAGAGAGCGAGAAAGAGAGCTTTTAGATTCAAGGTTAAATTTGTTAAAAGCACAGGGTTTAATGTTTCTTGAGAGGATGAACCGATGAACCAATAAAAAATTATGTACTTTGTGTTTGGAATGGGCGTGAAAGTGATGCACGTTGTTTGTGTTAAAGGTGTGGGTTTGGCAAAACCCATAAAATAAAGGTTTACAGAAAACCACCCAATAGGTTCAGTATTATAAATCCAATCCGAGCTCTCTCACACACCATCCTCTTTCTTTGTTCTGCTTGACCCACTTTTCTTCATTGACTCTCTCCTTATTAATAAATACCAATCATCTGTACTATCCATTGGTGATGTGGGATTTACCTATGGTGTTGCAACATCCTAGTGCAATTCGCTGCTTAACTGTTCAAAACTACCGACCCTTTATATTAAAATATTGCCATGTACATGAATCAGGATTCATCATGTTATTTTTTTGCTTGACTGTGGAAGTACATGCCATTCAGAGGGTTGGATGCTTCTCCGTGTTGATTTCATCTCTTGAGTCAGTTTCACAGCATAAGTATGCTAGCTGCACATCTTATCTCTATTATTCTTGAATACTAATAGCAAATATCTCAAGGTCGTAGGCTATTAGCTCATACAAGGTAAAAGCAAAAGTTGGTTATTTTACTAGACTGTAAGCCTGTGATACAACTAGCTTCACAATATTCAATTTTCTTGGGTAATGAGATTTGTTATATTTGACATCCAAATCCTGCACTGATAATATACTGAAAATATATCTTGAAATCCAAACAAGCACGAATGTTATATTTGACACACAAAGCCTGCTCTGATAATATACTGAAAATATATCTTGAAAGCCAAACAAGCACGAACTTTTTACTTCGTTACATTTTCAAGATGTTTAAAGTATGTACTATGTAATCACTAAACACTCTTTACAATTCCTTCTATTGTTGGTCTTTTTAGTTTGTTTACAAAAGTTAATTGTTTGAGCTCATAGCAAAACTAGAACAATATGCTCTGCATGATTACAACATGTGAATTTTATGATTGGTCACATCAAAATATACATTTGTTAAGTTGTTAATATGTTTGATGTGATTAAAGTAGCGTATATGGTGGTAACATAGTGTGATTATTCATGCAGGTTGCTGATGTGAAGAAAAATATAGAAACTGTCCAAGGATCAGATGTTTATCCTGCTGCACAACAGATGCTTATTCATCAGGGTAAAGTGCTTAAAGACGCCACCACCTTGGAAGAGAACAAAGTTGCCGAAAATTCTTTTATGTCATATATGTTATCTAAAATCACCCCCCCCCCCCCCCCCCCCCCCCCCCCCCCAAAAAAAAAAAACTATCTCCAGCCACCCTAAATATTTTATCATTCAGTATAAAATGTCTTGACAAGGAAAAGTAAGTATTTATGGCTCATAGTTGAATAAAAAAATGCCACTAAATGGAAACTAAGAATTTCACTTGGTCTTTTTTAAACTTATTAATGTTGAATTTACATCAGGATTTAAGTTCATTGATTCGAGTATATTTATGTTTATATTTTTATTTTCTATCTTATTTCCAATGTGTAATACAGAGTAAGGCACCCTCTGGTCAAACTTCAACCGCAGCAACTGCCCCTAAGGTATAGAACTTATTTGTTTCACTTCTATTGTCTTCCACTTTTAGTGCTGCTCTAGCTACATCTCATAGATGTTTATGAAGTTTGCGTGTGATATGCATTGAACGGTTTGAACCTACCATGTCTTGCAGGCACCTCAGACAAGTGCCGCTGCTCCCCCTGCGCCAGCGGTCACTCAAGCTGCTCCTCCAGCTGTGACACAGTAAGTTTAAGCTGCTATTTTTGTGTTCATTTAAATTTTAATAAAAAATCAAATTAAATTTTCTGCTATATAATGTACTTTTCTATGCTTGCAGGCCTGCAGTTGTCCCTCCTGCTCCAGCTTCAGATTCAGCAGCAGCTGCTGTGAATGCTCCGTTAGTATTTATCCAATAAGACGGGATATCTAATCACATTATTAAATTAATAAACACTTATATTAGGTGGTTCACTGAAGTATGTTACTGATGGTTTCATTACAGGTCCGAAAATGTATATGATCAAGCAGCATCAAATCTTGTTGCTGGAAGCAATTTGGAGAGTACAATCCAGCATCTTCTTGATATGGGTGGAGGGGTTTGGGACAGAGATACAGTTGTTCGTGCTCTTCGTGCTGCTTTCAACAATCCAGAAAGAGCTGTCGAGTATTTGTATTCTGTAAAGTCTATAATACCTCACTATTCTAATATTTATAGTGAAAGCTGCAGTTGATAAATTATGACACCTCTATATATCATGTCAGGGTATTCCTGAGACAGCCGACCTTCCTCCGGCTGCAGGAGCTTCACCAGTGCCAGGTGTGCAGGCTGTGAACCCTCTTGCTCAACCTCCACAAGCTACACAGCCGGCAGCTGTGCCTTCTACCGGACCAAATGCAAATCCATTGGATCTCTTTCCTCAGGTATTTTTGTTGACTACTAGTACTCATCTCCCTATTTTAATCTGGACGCGTAAAAATGATAAACTTGTTACATTTGGCCTAGGGTCTTCCTGACATGGGTGCAAACGCTCCTGCTGGTGCCGCAGGAAACCTTGATTTTCTCCGTAACAGTCCGCAGGTATTCCACACACTAGCCCACCACACACACAGAGAGATACTCAGAGTTCAGCTAAATATATAACCATGTGTTTTCCCGTTTCCAGTTCCAAGCACTTCGAGCCATGGTGCAAGCTAATCCACAAATCTTGCAGGTATTATGTCAAATTATTTTTCAAATTTGCACACATTCACACATCTGCACACACATACAGACACGACTACATGAGTAGATATGATTATGCATGATGCTTGCATCTTATCACTTTGATGTTGACAGCCTATGCTCCAAGAGCTGGGGAAACAAAACCCTCACTTGGTGAGACTCATTCAAGAGCACCAGGCTGATTTTCTTCGTCTGATCAATGAGCCTGTTGAAGGCGGAGAGTATGCCATATCCTTCAATTCCTTATCTTCTATTCTTGCTTTATTTTCCTTACTGTTCTAAATATATCCAATATTTCAGGAACGTACTTGGCGATCTTGCTGCAGCAATGCCACAGACGGTGAATGTTACACCTGAGGAACGTGAAGCCATTGAACGCGTGAGTCATCTTTTCTTGTTTTCACATCTGGTTTAGTAAAAAAATCCTAAAATGGAAATAATTCAGAGTTAAAAATGTTAAAGGCATTGTTGTGAGTTTTTTACTTGTTAAAAGTGATATTTTGTTTCAGCTTGAAGCAATGGGATTTGATAGAGCGCTAGTATTAGAAGTGTTCTTCGCATGCAACAAGAATGAGGAGCTGGCAGCCAATTACCTATTAGATCACATGCACGAATTCGAAGACTAGTTATATAGTGTTGATTGATGAAATGGTGGTGAACTATTCGATCCTGGTGGTTATTTCTCTTGGTTCTTTTTTATTTCCGAGTTGTGGAAATATGGGGGGTGTCAGGGAAGACCAAAATTGGATTGTAACCAGATTCTCTTGTGTCGTATTTAATTCGCATCTGCTTTGTATTTTCGACTTTCGGATTTTGTCTTCATATGACAATAGTATTGTTGGTCTCTTTCATCTGTACACATCCCCTTCCTCTTCCTCATCACCATGCCTTTAGTACCTTTAAATGTTGGCCGTATCGTTCTTTACTACCTTGATACGTTGACCAACCATACCATTGTTCTTTAACACCTTACTACGTTGACCATACTGTTGTAATAGTTTAATTAATCTTGTTAAGAGCTCTGATTAAGATGCTTTAACTGGTCTCAAACTGTTTTTTCAAGTTAAAACACCTGATGCTACATCTGAATTTGGATAAGCCTAGATGCAAATCGTAATACATAAAGTACTTGTTAGAAGGTGATTCTAACATTAAGCAAAAGCTCTATAAACATCCTTTTGAAGCTCAAGTTAGTGATTTATATAGAGGTAAGTATGTTTATGCAGATGCTAATTGTTGAAGCATGCATATATCTCAACAAGTCTAACACGCTAGCACCAGCTTTGGTTGGACGAGCCTTTGTAGGACTACTTTGGTAGTCTCTAGTGATTGTTAGATTGGCCATAAACTACCTGATGAATACTTATAATAGAGTTTTATATTCTAAATAGAAAGAATGAAAGCAATAAGTTAAAAGCATATCAAAAGATTATTCACATCAAGACTGAATGAGATGAGGATTAAAAAAAATTAAACTGTTATAACCTTGGTTTTTACCATAAAAGCAGAAAGCGCCCAAAAAAAATGAGCGACTTAAGATATGTCATCGCTCTTCTCTCTTGACCTGACTACAAAGTAATTTTTCAGTTGGAGCAGAAGTGGACGAACATCAACTTCTTTCCTTGAATTAGCGTCTGTTTTTTCACATCCACTTCAGGGAGAGAGCAAATATAAGTGATAGCTTTAGGCTTTCGAGCCTTTCTTTCTAGGACAAAAGCCTTTGATCCATCATATTACAACAAAAATAACTAAAACCCATCATATTACAACAAAAATAACTAAAACCCTGTTAAGTTAAATATTAAAATTTAACCTTTTTTTTAATCATGAATTGAAGCTCCCTTTTCATAGTTATCTCATTAAGATGGTGTAGCAAACCATTGAACATTTCTAACAGATGATGCACATGAATCAAATGGCTGACATGGAGCTAAACCACTTGAACCATATAGAACAAGAAAAAATCTCTCGTCTATAGCTGGAGAGGAAGAGTGCCGAATTTTAGGAGAGGTGGTTGGTTTAGTTTTAGATCCCGAGATAGTTTAAACGGTTTAAAGTTGTACTCTATAAATCAAAATCAATGTTATCATAGATCTTGTTCTAGTTTAGCGCTTCTAAATAGTTTTCATTTTGGCTGACTGGTTTTGACAGTTGACAATAGGATGCGAAAACTAGGATTATGATGAGACTGGAAATGTTGAATCCAACTAGGCATAACAAATAAGAAAATATTAGACCTACATCTTTTAAATTTAAAACCTTTAAATTAAAATCAATGTTATTCAGTTTTCCACTCAGTTTGATCACTGGACTAATAAGACATCCGATTCGATTACCAGTTTGGAATTTAAACAATTTATCAAAATCCAACCGATCGAACCACCATTAACCCAATCCATCACCAGACAACAACAACAATAATAGATGGCAAAGAAGGTTCCCTTAGTAACAAATTTCTTATCATGCTTAAAAGATGTAATAGTTTGTAGTTTGGTGCCTCAACTGACTAAAGGTTCATAGCCAAGGGACCTTCCCAAAACTTTCTTCCAAGAAAATTGCAATTTCTCCATTTCTCTCGGTTCTGCAAGTATGCTCATAATCATACGTTAATTTCAAATCAAAAAGGAAACACATCATCTCTCCTGTAATGATCGAAGAATGAACATGACTATGGAACTGTAATCAAGCTTGCAACCGCATTCATTATCCTTGGTAAGATTCAGATCCACTCGATCAATCTGTTATTCTGTTAATATAATCTGATTTGCCATTCAAATTTCCGTTATTTGATCCAATTTGCATTTTTACCATGGTGATTCGTAGGAATCTCTGTTAAAATATGTGATTTGGAATTGATTCGTTTGTTACTTGTCGTTTATCCGGATTTTTTTTAGATTTAGGGTTAGTTTAGATCGCATCGTTTTTAGTTTTGATTAATTGGTTTATTCGCACTTTTCATGATTCAAATGATCGGTCTTAAGCTCTTAAATGTGATATATTTTGCTAATTATTTGTTTCCATATATGTATTATGTAATGTATGTATGTGCTTATATTTCTTTATGTTAAATCATTTTAAAGCTAAAAATTCATTGCTTTGATATTTGAAGATAAACCTTGCGAATAGATTAACGTTACATGATTGTTAATTCCACAAAAGAGAGACATCTGACTTCTGGTGTTGGAAGGATTACTTTCTATACAAGAATTGTTATAAATGTTCAGAAAAACTGATGGTTACATTGAAGTTTATATACATTTTTGTAAATAAGAAGACATTGGTTTTGAGCTTGCATTCTGTATGAGTTCTGGATTGAATCTCTGAGTGTGTGATAGGTAGCTTGGTTAACTGCAGTTATTTTTAAACTGCAATGTCAATGGGGGATGAGCCTCTGTACCCAATAGCCGTACTGATAGATGAGCTGAAGAATGAAGATATTCAATTGCGGTTGAATTCTATTAGAAGGCTTCCAACAATTGCACGTGCTCTTGGGGAGGAACGTACCAGGAAGGAGCTAATTCCTTTCCTGAGTGAAAACAATGATGATGTTGATGAGGTTCTTCTTGCAATGGCGGAAGAATTGGGTGTCTTTATTCCTTATGTTGGAGGAACAGAGCATGCCTATGTGTTACTACCTCCTCTTGAAACTCTCTGCACTGTTGAAGAAACCTGTGTGCGAGAGAAAGCTGTGGAGTCTTCATGCAAGATTGGATCACAGATGAGGGAGACTGATTTGGTTGACTTTTTTGCACCAATGGTCAAGGTTAGTTTGACTTTAGCACTATAAGGAACACTGTCAAGCTTTTTTATTATTATTTATGATTACATTGTTAGTACAGAGGTTGGCAGCTGGTGAATGGTTCACTGCAAGGGTGTCTGCTTGTGGGTTATTTCATATTCCCTATCCTCGTGCCCCAGAGAGCTTGAAAGCAGAACTGAGGTCAGTATATAGTCAATTATGTCAAGATGACATGCCTATGGTTAGAAGATCTGCTGCTACAAACTTGGGGAAGTTCGCTGCTACTATGGAACCTGCTCATCTCAAGACTGACATCATGCAGATATTTGAGGATCTTACACAGGATGGTATAATGTGCTCTTTCATTAGTTATCTGCTTGGAGATTTAGCTTTTTGGTTCATCTTTTGATTAGGGATATAATTTTCTCTTTTTGACAGATCAAGATTCCGTACGCTTACTAGCCGTTGAGGGTTGTGCTGCACTTGGGAAGTTGCTAGAGCCCCAGGATTGTGTTAAACACATTCTTCCTGTCATTGTCAAATTTTCTCAGGTAAACATATAGTTGTGCAGTTGTACTTTCTATAATTCCCTGTCTTATTACCCTTCATTATTTGCTTTTGTATTTAATTTTCTTCAGGCCGAATATCATAGTGAAAAACTTCACTTCATATGTGTAAAAGTAATTAAGTTTGTAGAACCCTTTTAATGTCAGTGGTTATCCTGGACAAGGTTATCTATATGGTTTTGTATTCATGAATGTTATTTGGTTTCTGTCGATTTCTTTCTCTAGCTGTAAATTCTTTAATGAAAATGATGACGTAGGGACCTGGGCTAAGTCTGTCATTTATCTTAATAGATTATTATAGTAGGTGACAATATTTTCTATATATTGATGTTCGTTCTTCAATGAAGATACAGCCTGTATTTTGATAACAGATTTCTCTTCATACTCCTTATACTTGTTGCTGATATTTTGTATGTCTTCTTAAAATATCTTTTCCCCATGCATTCTTCTTCTGTTAACTTACTATGCGAATGGTATCTTTTAAATCAGGACAAGTCATGGCGTGTTCGGTATATGGTAGCTAATCAATTATATGAACTATGTGAAGCTGTGGGCCCTGAACCTACCAAGTACGTTTATATTTGAAGCTACTTTTTTATCAGGAAATTTGTCACATATTTTTTTTACACAATTGCTGAATACAAGGAGCTTGTGTGTATAATATATATAGTACCTTTGCTTCAATCTTATATGATGATCTCATTTTTTGTTAGACTATTCAATAACTTACTATTTCTGTCCCTTTTGAAACTGGTAGGTCAGAATTGGTTCCAGCATATGTAAGGCTACTTAGAGATAATGAAGCTGAAGTACGTATTGCAGCTGCTGGAAAAGTCACAAAATTCTCTCTGATTTTAAACCCAGAACTTGCAATTCAGCATATTCTTCCATGTGTAAAGGTGTCTTCACCAAATTCTTGTTGGTTAAATATTATTATCTTGTTTCACCATTCTTATATCATTCTTAATGTTGGATTATTATACCTTCTAGGAATTGTCATCGGATTCTTCGCAGCATGTCAGGTCTGCTTTGGCATCTGTTATTATGGGCATGGCCCCTGTTTTAGGAAAAGTAAGGGTTTTGTATAATTCATCCAGCGCCATTTATTATGCGTAGAAACAGAATTTTATGACCTCTTATGAATTGAAAGGAAGCAATTGTTTTGATCTTTAGTTTGTTGGTAAATTGCAGGAGGCAACAATCGATCAACTCCTTCCTATATTCCTTTCACTTCTTAAGGACGAGTTCCCAGACGTACGCCTCAGTATTATCAGTAAACTAGATCAAGTGAATCAGGTATACACTTTGAGGATTGTTTTTCGAAATGTTAATAGTTCTAAGGTTGATATTATGTTTAGAACACTTAATCATGGATTTATTGCTTTTTATTCAGTCATTTACATGTTAGCTGTTAATTCAGGTTATTGGGATCGATCTTTTGTCTCAATCTTTACTACCAGCAATTGTTGAGCTGGCAGAGGACAGGCATTGGAGGGTTCGATTGGCCATAATTGAATACATACCTTTATTGGCTAGCCAGTTAGGTGTAGGATTTTTTGATGACAAGCTAGGTGCTCTCTGCATGAAATGGTTACAGGACAAGGTTACATCTTCACACACACATACACACATATATAGTATATAGTATGTATATAATATATATAGTAATGTATATGTGCTACAGGTTTATTCCATCAGAGATGCTGCTGCTACTAACTTAAAGCGCCTTGCAGAGGAATTTGGTCCGGATTGGGCCTTGCAGCACATTGTTCCACAGGTTTGTATTATTATCTTGGGAATCCTGTAATTATTGAACACCACACTGCATTTTTGTTATATCAATCTATTTAGGATTTATAGCTATTGTTTTTATGACATTTTTAAAGTTTTCTTCTTTATAAGTACATATTGTAATGTTATCTTAGGAATCCTGTAATTATTGAAAACCACACTGCATTTTTGTTATATCAATCTAATAAGGATTTAAAGCTGTTGTTTTTATGACATTTTTAAAGTTTATGTTGGTTTTCTTCTTTATAAGTTGCATATTGTTTTCTTGGCAGGTGTTAGATATGATTAAAAACCCTCATTACTTGCATCGTATGACCGTTATTCGTGCAATTTCACTACTTGCACCTGTTATGGGGTCAGAAATCACTTGTTCTAAATTGCTTCCTGTGTTGGTTGATGCCTCCAAAGACAGGTGAACACAGTTGTTGAGATTTATCTGTATTATTTTTCTGCATTTTGTTGCTTATATACCACAAATTGTGTTATTTCAGAGTGCCAAATATCAAATTTAATGTAGCAAAGGCCTTACAATCCATAACTCCCATTGTTGACCATTCTGTAAGTTACCTTTTACCCGATTAATAAGTTTATGCTTATCACCTAACATCCCCGCGTGGCCGCGTGTTAAATACAGGGGTGACAATCATGCTGGGTTGAATGGTTGAATTGAACCCAGACAAGAACAATATATATTTAATTATTCATTCATGTCAAAGACATGTACCCTAATCCGGACACACTTAAAATCTTATAACCTAAACACGATCTGTTTAACCTGTTTATTTATACAAGTCATGTTTGTTTTTAAGGTTGTGGAGACTACCATTAGGCCATGTCTTATTGAGTTGTCTGAGGATCCGGATGTTGATGTCCGTTATTTTGCAAACCAAGCACTCCAAGCGATTGATAACAAAACGATCTCAAGCTAGAGAAATCTGAGGTGAATTCTCCAGCAGTTTTTATCTTTTTGTTTGACAACAGTTGATTATCTTTATTCTTTATGATTTATTCATGTTCTTTTTATTTAAAAAGACCACGATCATGTTAATGCACAAATTAAATTGAATTACGAGATTCATTTTAACTTGATTAATGAAATGAAGCATTGAAAATTTGCAACTCAGCCTCCATTGCTTGAATATATATCAGTGTAATTTTAATATATGTTGCTACACTTATATAACTGATTTATGTATCATCAATATTTATATTTAGGCATTATTTTAACCATTTATATATTGATCATTCGACCCAAAGTGGATACAACTTTTTGCAGTAGGTTGTGTATATGTATTGGAAACTTTTTCAGTCCCTATTGCTTCCTCTCACATGGTCGTTCCCTAGACCCTGACCGCTCGTCTCCCCCATTCTCCTCAATAGCAATGTGCTAGGGCTGAAGAAATGATATTTTTGCAACACACTTGTCATGATATGTGTGACTAACCTATCAAAATCATTAGCATTCTAGTGAAATATTCAATCGACCATGACATTCTCACAATTTTTAATCTCCAGGAGTGAGATTAAAAATGAACATTGAACTATTTCAGTTTATAAGAAAAAAGATGTCATAATCAATTATAAGTTGATAACTACAAGAACTACTTGAATTTGATTCTATATTCAATGTACACTAAAACATCATAAATTAGTTGTCTCAATAATTGTGTTTTGACCTATTTATATTTAATATTAAGTTCCAATATACAGCAGAAGTTATGAGAATCCCTACTAACACGGGTTAGTATCTTGGTAGCATTATTCTAGTCTTTTCAAATATGACTTGTGAACCTGTAATTTTCCATTATCCATTTTATTATTCTCAACTAAACAATAACACACCACACCAACGCATCCTATTTAAACCAAACACCCCCTCATGCCACCACCAAGCCACCACCCACATCCTCCGATGGAACGTGGGCCAACCTCTGACGAAGCAGAAGATAACGCCTTCTATGCCGAACTCACAAGGCAGATACTGCTGCTAACAGATGAAAATGATGAAGTACAAGTGAAAAACAAGTGTGTGAGACCATTTAACCGGAGACTAGTTGGTGGTGGTGCATGGTCGTTGGTTCACGGAGACTCTTTTAGTTGGTGGGACGGTGGGGAGGTTTTGGTTCCTGGTTGGATGGGGAGGTTGTGGGCGGCAAACGGTGGTGGCACCGGAGTGTTTATACCTCGTGGTGGAGCACACAGGTCCAGAAGGAGACATAATAAGCCTAAGAAGAGCAATGATAGGGGCGTGGCACATCCCACAGCAGGACACAAGAATCTTGGATGATCATAGTACTGTGTATCTTGCAAGTTATGTAATTTGTATCGAGAGCATACACTATATTCCAAAGAGATATATAAATGCAGCCTTAACATTGTAGGAGTGTTTATGGGTCGGGTTGGTTTAGGTAGTTGGAATCTTTGTTAGTCTTGATACCAAAACTGTCACAAAGGTTGTCATTCCAACATAAAACCCTAAGACATTAAGATAAACACAAAAAATACGTCACAACAGCTGTCACAACGCTATTAATTCCTAACGCGTACTATTTTGTAAAAGTGAGCATCACCGTGTTGTAAAACCCCAAAAGTGCATTCCGTCATAAAGTGGTATTCCATCGTAAAAACCACCATTACCGCTTGTAATAAAAGAAAAAAAATAAAACAAAAGGAAAAAACATAGGAAAAAACAAATTTCAAAACAAAATGAGTTTCTTAATCTTTCCAATACAAATTTGTATATTAACATAACAAAAAAGATTAAAAAGACTACCGCTTGTAGCTGTGCTTTAGAGAGAGACCTTATGTGGAAAAAATAAGACTTGTGAGGCCAAAATGAGAATAATAAAAGTATACTATTCCCGTCCTTAACTTTTAAAGTTAATAATAATAATAATAATATATATCATGACAGATTGACATCCGATTAAAAAAACAACCAACTTAACAGAGGTGTAGATATCACACTTAATTACTAATGATAGAATCTCTATCAAAAAGTTGATCAAAAGTAGTTGCCGTGGTTAGTAAATGTGTCATCTACAACAAAACCGTAAAAGATTTCAAATTTCAAATAAGTTTTACATGGCATAATAATTTATAAGATGGAGATTTCATACTTAGTAAGTGCAGCATACTTATTTCTAGAAACTTTGTTTAAATAATACACCCCATTGTTAACAAAAGTTTTCCAAAATATCTGTTTATAAAAAAAAATCTTATACAATTATAGAGTTCTTTAGATAAAATTAGTTAGAATATACATACAAATATGAATGATGATGGAAGTATATGTTCTAGAAGTTGTTACCTTTGTACACCACTAAAATAACAGATGGTACATTGCAGTGGCGGATCTAGAAGAAAAGTTCAGAGGTAACCTTAAAAATTTTTTTTTTACCGTACATTTATATAAATAACACCGCCGCAGCGGAACGAAGGGACAGCAGGGGGCGGTCACTCTGGTCAGGTGATGGTTGGTTGGCGATAGGGACAAAGGTTGTTGGGTGATCGGCAACAGGGTGAGGCGGTGAGGGTTATGGGTATAACTAGTTATTTTTTTTAAGTTGTTTAGTTTGGGTAATGAGTATTTGAGCTTATAAACTTGTTAGGTTTTTAAGTTATTTAAATTTTGGGCTTATTATAATTTTGGTAATATTATTTGGTGTTTTGGGTTTGTTAGTTATTAACTTATTAATGTTTTTATAAAATGTTATTTGGTATTTTGGGTTTGTTAGTTGTTTAGTTATTTAAATTTTGGGCTTATTATAATTTTGGTCATGTTATTTGTTTAGTTATTAACTTATTAAATTATTAATGTTATTTGGTATTTTAGGTTTGTTAGTTGTTTAGTTAGTTATTAACCAAATAACACAATTCAAATTCATAAAATTTTAAGTTAAATACATCTTCAAATCTCTAATTTCATCTTCCAAATAACATTACAAATTCATTAATCATTAATCAATCTCCTAATTGCCAATAAAACCTAAAAACTAAATCAAATTCACAATAACATTACAAATCCCTAATTGTCAATACAAATCCTTAATTGTCAATAAACCCTAAAAATTAAATTAAATAACAATTAATCAATCTCCTACTCTTGAAATCTTGTAAATAACACTTAAACTTAGAAAGTAGGAAAAATACCTTCAACTTCAAAGCAATCAAGATTCAAGCAGCATGTTAGCACGGAGCAAGCTGAGCAGCAGCTGCGGCGGCGAGGAGGAGCAGCGGCGGAGACGAGGAGGAGCAACAACGGCGAGCAGCAGCAGCAACGACCAGCAGCGCATATGGGGTTTTTTTTTTGGGGGGGGGGGGGGATTTTGGTATTTAGTTGGGTTTTTATGTTTTATAATAATTTGGGCTTTTAAAAATTAATTGGGTTAAAGAAATTTTTGGGCTTAATTAACATTGGGGCTTTTGAATGAGTATTTTGGGTAATTGGGTTAATTTGTTATAATATTTTTATAAAAGGTAATATTTTTATAAAATATTAGACTACTTTTTATAAAATTTAAAATTTTCTATAAAGTTTTGAGTTTAAAAAATTTTAGGGGTACTTTCTCAGGGGTAACATAATATTTTTTCAGGGATAACGTAAAACCTTAAAAAAAAATTTTTTACATAAAAACGTAAAAAAAAAATTTTTTTAACACTACGCGTAAAAAGTTGAGGGGTAGCGGAGGCTACCCCTCACCCCTTAATAGATCCGCCCCCAGTACATTGGTACCACAATGTCTATGTATGAAATCCCAGATATGTACTATAGATTACTAAGAAACATATGTGATATCGACTAAGATACTTTTTTCACCGTAGCTAAACTCGATACAATTCACGTTCTATTCTCTTCAGTAGCAAATCAAGATTCACCAGTCTACCAATATTTTTATGAAAATGCATTGTTACATAGAGATTTGAAGCAATAAGTCTACATCAAAACACCATTTGGTTTCAAAGAAAGTTTCAAGAAGGGAGAAGTGTGCATACAAAAAAAAGTTCAGTGTGAACCGGGTTTGTGTTTGACACCAATCCCTTAAACAGATTTGCGATTTGTTCTCAGGGTACGCCGGTTCGAAGCAGCAAACGCGGACTGCCTGACCTGAGCACTTGCCTGAAACGTAAACGGAGTTGTTGCAGCAGAAATCAAGAGAGGAAGAATTCTGTGTGTTTTTGGTGTGTTCAAACTTCTGATTATAATCATTAGTGCGTAATAACGATGGTTATTAGTGAAAACAAAGCTGAAAATAATAACGAGCATCAGCTACAAGTTTCAAGAATTCAAAACTGCCTCGCGCAAGCTCGGTTTTTGGAGCTGCACTCGTGTCCACCGGATGAAAATCCAACCAAAAACCTGTTTTTGCACCCCCCCACCCCCCCTCACGCGGGTAAGACTTGTGGCAAAATATATCATAATGATACACTAGAGTAATAAGGCACCTTCTTATTAACCAAATCTCACTTTGTTCTCACACCAATCTAGGACAAAATAAACACCACAATTTAGACATTAATTCACACACCCAATACTTCCAGCAATAGCTTCTTGGATTTCAAACCAGTAGAGACCATATATATATTATGATGATGAACACATCAACTTAGAGAAATATATGTCCAGATGACAAACAACTATATTCACGGCTAGAAGGTAAATTAGTATAACTAGTACATACAAGATCAAACATAGCCTACACAGCAGGGATTGTAAGCCTATATATATATATATATATATATATATATATATATATATATATATATATAGAGTACGAATGTTAACCCTTGTTTATTGCGATAACCTGTTAACCAAACTAGTGGTCCACAGCAGGCCACGTAATCACTGTAACTTAGCGTTACAGTGGTAAACTAGTGGTCCACAATGAACATTAAAAAATTTTTAAAAAAAATATAGCAAGACTATACTCAAATTAAAGATATTAAAATGATATATTTAATGGTGTAATTTATATAAAAAAATAATATCATACAAAAAAGTTAAGACGGTTTTAAAAAAGGGGAAATTTTTTAAAAAAAATGGAGGGAAAATGGTTACACCAGTGATGTAACTCGGTGTAAAAAAAAATTAACTACATAATCATGGTGTAAGTGTTTGTTACATTAGTGTTAACGGGTTATCGCAAGAAAGGTGGGTTAACAACCGTTCCTTACCCTATATATATATATATATATATATATATATATATATATATGAATAAACCAAAAAAAAAACCATATGGATACAACCTTAATTACGTATAATGAACCATTTCACTAATTTGTCTTTAACAATAAAGTTATCACTTCACAAATAACAAATGTCATAAATCATGAAAGTTTAACATATGTCTTGCATCCTACATATGCTTTCATAGTTTAGTCCTGGAATATCCTAATTAACATCAATGCTATCATAGAACAATCATTATTTATATTTAAAATTACATACAAAAAATGGATAAATTATAATGATTACAATGATATAAATAGAAATATAATTACTAATTATGAGTCACTTGTATAAGTATGAGAAGCGAGCCACCCATCCACAAGGACTGAAGCTTCTTTAGGCTTGTTCAGTGACACAGAATGACCTGCACCCTACATGATACAAATGATTCATTAGTATAATGAATATGTATCATATCATATATATGTTAATAGACATGAGTTAAGTGTCATGTATGTTTTTACCTTAATAGTCGCATAAACCAACGAGTATCCTGTCGTTGAATAAGTCATTTGATATCTACAAAAAAAATGAAAGATATATGAAGCATGCGATCTCATGAAATAAAGACTAATGAAGAGTATTTGAATTGGAAAACTAATATAGATGAAATATAGCACATAAACGTATGAAAGAGTGGATATATGAGCTCACCCTGCGATTTGATTATCAACAAACCATGGGTTCCATGGGCTTTCAACGGGGACATCGAGAGATTTGATCCATTGCTCCGTGCCCACATATGGAAATGTTAGATCATGGTCACCGCTACGAATTGAAATCATTAGAGTAAGTTAGATGAAATCGATCATATCGTGACTCGTGTGTTGAGACTTGAGCCAGTGTTTGAATTCGGAACAAGTACAGCTAGCATGAGTACCTGATGATCAACGCTTGACAGTTTCTTGTAACAAGTTGTTTATGGTCGTCAACAGTGCTGAATACATCATATGAGTAACATATGGTGTCATTTTTCCCAAAAGTGTAATGAATAGTTTCGTTAGTTTTCTCCCACACGCCTATTGTTCCCTACACAACAAACAAAGTCACATTTGAGGTATCTCATGAGTTTACCAGTATATGTAGATATGAATTTGCTTTTGGATGCAGAGTGTATGAAGTCGATGTGAACAACATACCTCACGAACATGAAGAGCGTCTTGAACCTCTTTTTCGTTTGCCCAAGCATCTAATGTTATCTTAGTAGCAGCCTAAAAACAAAATACAATGTAATTAACGTCACACTAATTTCCTCATTTTATCTGTTTATATGTGAAGGGTAATTACTCACTGTGATTACTGACAAACTACCAAAAAAAAGGAGACTTTTATTGGTGAACATCATAGACAGTATTTGACCCTAGGTAAAATCCGTCAGGTAATTTTCATTGACGAACATCACCAGTGGGACCTACCTTCACTGACATTCTGTGTGTTTAGTATATAATTATCAAAAGAAGAATCGAGAACTATTATCTCCGCACTTAGGTGTTACACATGATTCTTAAAGAAATATGTAAAAAAAACATACGTGATCGGTCTAGGAACGGAAACTTTACCGTACAGTCGGGTGCTGGATTTACATCGTCACACACTGGCTCCAATATATTCGAAAAGTTAATGTCGTTTGTGCACTGTGAACCGAAACTAGCTAGGGTTAAAGTCTTGTCACATATAAATTCTATTAATATATTCGATAACACGTTATCATGTTTACATACCTCATCAAACCGTTGAAGATTATATAAACATGCGATGTTGTTGGAATCGCGGTATACATAGTTACCACGACATGTTTCTTTTGTAGACTGAAATAAAACACAAATTAATCAAATGTTAGAACATATGTTACTTGCATTTTGCGTGGTAAAGTTCATAATAATATCTTTTGTACCTCGTAGATATCGTCTGAAATGAGTGCGACGCGGTGTGCAAACTCTAATCTTGAATTAAAATCGATGAATCGATCGGTGAGAGGGCTAACAATCAGGTAACCCTGCATGCCAGTTAATTTAATAGTAGTTAATTGGAAGTTTTATACAGTAATTATATTAGTGAAACAAATACGATTGATGTATATATCAATTAGCGTATAGGGTTAGATATTTACTTTGATATTCAGTTGTGGTTGACTTCCACGTTCATTACCTACAAAATCAGAGATATGATATATAGTAAAGAGAATGGTATAAAATTAAGTTGAAAAAATATTTTAACTGGAAATCCGATATATCTATCTAGGGAAACGTTCAACACACCAGCAACTTTAAGTAAAAAACTATGAGAAAAGAATAAAATTAGACATGTTTTGTCATTTTGTTATGAATGTTACACTTAATTGCTAACTGTGACAGCTTTATTGAATATATGGTTGGTAAGTGGTGCAGGTGACACACTTAATTACTTAAAAATTTACGAAAAATTGCCACGGTTAGTACGCCTGACATCTACAACAAAACGACAAAACATTTCAAATCTTCGAATCGGATCTACATGACATAAGTTTTTAAAATGAAGATGTTACAGTTGGTGTGGCATGCTTATTTCTGAAAACTTGAAAGAAAATACTTCGTGAATAAAAGTTTTTTAAAAAATAATTATTTATAAAAAAATCATATATAATTTTTAGAGTTATTTATTTATTGTTAGTTATAAGAGCATTTACAGCCGGCTCTCCATAAATCTGTGTGTGTATTTTTTATATTATAGAGAATGATTATTAGTGGTTGTGAGTGGAGGATAGAGAATATGTTACTGTTCATCTTTATATTTGATAAAAAAAACACTGTTCATCTCTATTAATTTTTTAATATTTGTTGAAAGTGGTTGTGAGTGGAGGAAAGAGAAAATGTAATGATAAAAGTATAAAAAAATATTATTTTATTGAAAAGAAGAGAGAAAAAATAATGATTTTTAGTGTAATTATAGAGATGGAGATGGAGGGTTGGTTGTGAATGCTCTAATATATAGAAATATGAAGGATGATAGAAGTATATGTTGTAGAAGTTGTTACCTTTGTACACCTCTAAAGTAACAGGTGGTACAAGAATGCCCATGTATGAAATCCCAGATATGTATAATGGATTACTAAGAAACCTTGGATGCTCCACAAACCACTGTAGTTACATATATAGGCATCAGTTACAAATAGATTTTATTTAAAATTTTGTATTTTTAACAAATAATTATATAACTTTTAATAAGTGTTAGGGAGGATCAAAAAAATAGGTCGTTATATTCGGTGATTACCAATAGACAACCTAACCACAAAAAGAGACTTTAGCCTACGAACATTTACCGACGGGCTCGTTCGTAATCTATCGGCGATAGCATTCGTCGTCGATCTATTGGTAACATCTATTGACAACCCGTTTGTAAATTCTTTACCCATATCATGTATTGTGATGCACCATCACCATGCACTGTTAGACTACTGGGTTGTTTCTTACGTCAGTTTTTGTCGGAAACGCATAAAAAACATCTGTTTCTGACAAATTTCGGACCAAAATGGACTTTGTCGGAAAGTGTATTGTCGCATTCGCAACGTTTATGCCATTTGTTAGTATATGGTTGGAAATTGTAGCTAAAATTAGGGCTTTTATATAGAAATTTCATCAGAAATTTGTAGTGATTTTTTACAGTACTTTTTTAATAGAAAATTGGCCTTATTTCTAACAGTGAACAAATAACTGACAACGTCCCCTTCTGCGCGCCAAGAAACTTTGAAGGATAAGTGCGTCCGTTACAGAAAGTTGTTTATTTAATTTGGTATTGTGCGATGTTTAATCTCATTTAGTTTAAACTAGTTACAATATAATTGAGTTATATGTCAAAATAAATTTAAAAAAAATAAAATAATAAAATTCCCTCACCTTTGTTAGAAACTCATAACTATGCAAAGCTAGAATGGAGTCACTACTTCTCCATCCTTCCCACGTTGTAGCATACGAAAACCCTACTCCAGCTGGTAGATCTAGGAATATTACATTAGCAGCCTACAAAACATATAAATCTTTTATTTAAACTTTATAACATTAATAAAATAAATACTACAAAACAACTAATTAAAATTGAGTAAAATCTTCAACCTTTGTCCATGAGTTAGGGTTTAACTCCAATGTAAAGTTATTCCACCCAGAAGCATCTAAACGAATACTTAGCGGACCTACAACATGCATATATAAGATGGTTTTATTTGTAGTGTTAGAACAATTCACATACATATTCTGGTTTGGTTAAAAACATAGTTCATAATAGTAACCAAATTTATTAACAGTTTTAAAAAAATTTATAAATGTTATAATTTTCTAAAATTAATTAAGTGAACTAGATGCAAAAAGATGAAACGCGGTTAGTGTTTAGCGATTATTTTTCTTTCAAAGTTTCACATGTAATAGGAGTTACCTGTTAAGATAAAAAAAAATCACTTAAATGAGTTGAGTTTCATAATTGTTGTATTAGGTCATTGTGTTTAAATAGTTACTAGTGGGTGAAACCCGCGCGGTGTGGCGGGGGTATAAATATTTTTAAGACTGTGTCTTTCGCTAACTTTACCTTATTGTGCTAACTTTCATTTTGTTTTTTTATTTGATTAATGTGGGATATCAAACATATCTATATTACTATAGAGATGAATAAATTTGTAAATAACAAGTTGTTTATGCATAATCACTTGTACCAAATGTAAAAATTATTCTTAAGTGTCTTAAAAAGGGATTAAAGTTATAATGTTGTCTAAAAATTGTATTATATAATAGTATAAATATAGATAGATTAAAATAACCTTAAATATAATAATGATGCTTTAAATTTAATTAGGAAATGATGGAGTACAAGTATCTAAAGCTTAAAAGGGGCATAATAAGAATAAATCTTATGATATTACATATTAAAGCTTGCAACTTTTCATATGCCATCTTAAATTGATGTAAAATTACAAATCTAACCATGGTTTCTCTATTATATAGTAGTATAGATGAAAAATTTCACTGAAATGAAACAATAAAGGAACTTGAGCGGTTTTTATAGATAACAAGAATACAAGTGACTTTATTAAAATAATATTGAATTACTTTATTTAAACTATATTAAAGTTTGGCTGTTATTTCTTGAATTTATCTCTGAGTTCCTATCCACTCCGGTATAAACTAGTAAAACATACATGATTATTAAAAGGTGACTACATGCATGCGTGTTTGCTATAAAATTCAGTCGGTAAAAACTCAACCTACGTGGACTATTAAAATAGGCAAATAGAACTGTAATTTTTCAATTTATCACTCATTAGATGATAAAAGTTCATATAGACCGTCTAAGCAATTATGCATAAAATTTTCATTTTTATTGTCTATATCAATTTTACTCACATAATCATCATAGATTACACTTGATTTCACTCGATTTTACCCACAAAGATAACTATGAGCGAAATAGAGAAACATATCTTTCTTGCAAGTGAAATCAAGCGTACATATATTATGCAAGCGGGATTGCTCTTGATAGCAAAAGGGAAAGGTATGAAAGAAATTGGTCAAATTTTTAGTATGAATTATTATCATTCAATGAGTTATTGCTTTGATGATCAAATTTCAATATAATTAACTTAAAAATATAAGAAATTTACCAATTTGATAGAGGAAAGGGAAAAGTCCGGAAGTGCCAGGTCCGCCCGTGAGATAAAGAAGCAGAGGGTCGTGTGTCGGGTCTCTTTGAGACTCAACAAAATAGTAAAACAATTGAATCTCATTCTCATCTCCAACTCCCACATATCTTTAGACACAAACAGAAAGTTAACTTTTATTGAATTGACAAAATTTACGATCAAGAAACACATACATACATACATACCCGGTTTCGAAAGTGAAGGGAAGATCACCAGGAAAGCCAGGGAGATTCTTGACGATCGACTTGGAGTTTGATAATGTCACAAAGATGATAAAAAGTGTAAGTGTTATAATGTATGTAAACTCCATAATATAAGTAGATTAATCCTCGATCCTCTCAACTTTCGATACTTGATCTAATGATGAAATCGAACATCTTTTTATAGCAAGTAACTTTGTCTATGTTTGGATCTCGATACGATATAATTAACTAAAGCAATTATAGTGTATACAACTTGCATTGATGTATGCCACTTAACAATAAATAAGCAACTTGATTTTTTTATTTTTGGTGACCTATTGGGTTGCATATTTTCAAAAGCTTTAAACTTTTTTCATATTTTATTATATAACTTATTCTATTCTTGTTTTTTAGTGTTAAACATCATTCCCTTTTTTATAATTAGTACAATTCTTTCTTTACCTAACCATGAATATTTGTGAAATTACTAATATATTTATAACTTTATAATCAATATGGTATAAAGGAGTCATAAGGGTAAATGAGTTGGATGCATTGGTCATTGGCTACTTGATTTCAACCCATTAATTAAAGACGTGAACTGAGACGTGCTTAAACAAACTTAAGCGTGAGCTTAATCCTAAATTAAAATTTTTATGATATATGAGTTCGAATCTGAACTTCCTATGTGTAGAGATCGAGTAAGCTTGTAAGCATGTCATTTAATTCAATATATAAGGTTTGATTATCTTGAATTTTATATATCAAATAAATGTGTTTGTTAATGTTACTATGATAAAATGTGTTAAACAAAAACTTATCTTGTTAAACCGAAAATACTATATTACTTATGTCTATTTTGTAATTTACAGATAGTTATTGATCGTGAAATAATTTTTATGCTTCGTTAATATATTTTGTCACGAAAGAAATAATAAAAAAATATTAATGTTTTCAATCACGTTGTAAAATTTCATAGTTTGTCTCGAATCAAGTCTTACAAATATTTATATTAATTATTCTCTAGGGTTTTTGCTTTGATGTTCATTCTAACGATTAAATGTGTTAGTTTGTTCATCAGATTAGGTATTAAATCATAAGCGTGTTATGCATGCTATAACACGCTTATGATTTTTATATCTCTATCTCTATACTAATAAATAAAAATAAATCCGGACACTTGTCACTATTCTAGGCCATCTAATAATTGGTTTTCCCACTTCTCTCTCATCTTAATTATAAATGCTATAATAACTATTAATTAATTAATAACTATCTATAATTAAAATTTCAAATATGTTAACTTCAACTTTTCAAATGTGTAATACATGGGTTTATTCAATCCGTATAATACACAACATTTAAGACATAACCTTTTATATTATTAACCATGTAACAGTAAATGTATTTAGTCTGTGTATTATACGGGATTATAACCTAGTTTAGTTATATGCAAAAACTCGTTTCTGAAAAGATATATTAATGGTAGACATTATTTTACTTAAAAGATCGAGGCTTAAATCCTATAATATAAGGCAATTGAATATAAAAATCAACCAAAATCAAACCGCATGTGAATGTGAATCTCCAAATCTGAATGAATATTATTTATATATGCATCTAGGTAGTAGGAGTATAGTTGAACCGAAATTTTATATTACATGTGATTAATAAATTAGTAAATGCATAATGTAAAGCTTTTTTAATTTTTATAAACTAGTACACGTCTAGACCACTTACTCGAATCACGTGAACATTAATACATTATCGTCGTTGACATGACAAATTAAGTTAGCTGGTTAGGTGTAGAAAGACATCGTAGACGTAGCTGACCCCACAACTTTATTCTTTAGATATGTTTATTTTAAAACCAAAAGTGTATAAACTATAAACGAGTCGAGTCAAACTCAAGTTCGGCTCGTTTTAATTTTAGAAAACCTCGATCTCGAGTTCGGCTTGTTTGTAATTTTGTTTTTAAATCTTGAGCTCGATGTGCTTATTATTAAATTGTTAAACTTTTATTTTTTTTATAATTACTTTTATATTTTATTATAATCACAATATTTATATATAACATAATATAATATTATTTGAGAAATTTTATCTTTCTTTTATATATAATAAAGTTATTTATATAAATATATATTTAAAGTGTACTAAAAAATTATATATAATTAAAAGCTCGTTTAGGCTAGCAAGTTAGCTCGAGCTCTAGATAAGAAGATCAGGCTCCAGTCGTTTAAGCTCGGGCTTGAGTCATTTAAGCTCGGGCTCTAGTCATTTAAGCTCGGCTCGATTTAAACTTTATTCGAGTCAATTTCTAGTAGCTTGCGAGCCGATTTAACTCGTTTACACCCCTTATCAATAATATATTGAGATTTATGAAAACCGTTTAATATATTTATACATAACGAATGAAGATAATTGAATTGTGGAAGATAGAAAGTCAAGTGGTTGCATAACCATCTTATATATTACTTTCAAAATAATACGTATAAAAAAATTATTCAATTTCAAACTTCTCAATAAGCGCTTGGTTCGATTGATTTTTATCTGCCTGAGCCAAACAAGTAATCACGGTTATGGGAAACAACAAACCAAGTTGATCGGTTGGATGAATTGACCTGACCGATCGATTATGTTTTAACATTTTGAGCCGGCATTAAAATTTTTTTTTTCAAATCAAGAGTTTATATAAGGTTCTTTTTAATATAAAGATAATTCTTGATTATGATACATATATAACAAAATATTTCAAAGTATGTGTGTAAAATAAAAGTTAAACAATCCATTCTATTTACATGGTGCGCTGGATTAAAGTTTCGCACAAGACTATCATTAAACCTGCAAACTATAAGTATCAAAGCATTTTCGGCAAAAGGCATATTTTTCGGAAAACTATGATAAAATAAAGGGAGTTTTGAGACGACAGACGTGTGCCGGGATGGTAGAATCAACAAATCCAGATAGCTGAAACATATAGAATGTTTCCTGTTGATTACAATGTAAGAAGGCGTTTTAAATAACAAATGTATAGACTGGTTTCTGTAGATTACAGCGAGGCCAAGAACATTACGTATGATTAATGGTATAGTCATAGGACTAAAGATTTTATCACAATCAACTCCAACATGTTGGCGTTTACTGTTCACAACTAAGTGTGCATATCATTGTAACGACCAATTGGTGTTACAAGTGAAACACCATGCCGCACTACCATGGCCTTGAGCGTGGCATAATATTGTTGGTATACTCACGAGCGTGGTGGAGATGAAATTACCCACTGAGACAATTTTCCAAGAAAATTAAGTGTCTTATAACTAGATTGTGTCAGGTACACCCACGAGGCTTCATCCATGAGGTAAGTATTCAAATATGTTATTAGTATTAAGGTTTATGAGTTTACGGGCATAGTTAGGTTTCTAGGGTTAATTGTAATCTTTATATATTGTAACCTAACTATTCAATAATATCATTTAAGTCTTTTACCATCTTATTTGATATCAGAGCCTTGGGTTTTGGACCTCTCTCTTTTTCAACCTGACAAATACAAACATTAGTCGTCGCCAACAAAGTTCAAACCCTAGATAGGACAAAGTGCCGCAGTCGCCACCTTGTCCCACCTCTATTTCTAGTTTTAACAGAATAAAGTTTCGTTATCGATTAAAGACTCAATTCACTTCTCCAAATATTATTACAAGACATCTTTAAGTCACACCATCACTAAAATTAGAACCGCCATAGCCTGATTAGCCTACGCCGAAAAGCCGCCACTTCCTTCATATTTTTGTGATTGGTTTTTAGCCGCATCAAGGACCAAGGTCCAAGGCCATCGATCTCAAACTACGGTATAATTAATTTCTTTTTTTAGATCTACGGATCTACTCTTGCTCTACGAATCCAAAAGACTAATGTCTAACCACGATCATTAGTCTTGCTTTCTTTGTTCTTTTAAGATTTACAGATTTCATCTCTTAATATACGGATCCAGGAGACTACCGTCTGGCAACGGTCACCATCCTTGCTTTATTTTTCTTTTTAGATCTACTGATCTCATCCATTGATCGATAGATTCAAGAGATTGCCACATGCTTTTGGCAACCGAGACCGTGCTCCATTGCTATGTTGTCTTTTTTTTTTTAACTATGGATGACATAATAAAGCAAAGTTTGGACAACATAATCAAACAAAATATAAATGACAACATTAAGTACAATATGAGTTTGTTGGCAAAAGTTTGGATTTTCTAGTCGATCGAAACACGTTTATCTTATTATTGTTTGTTTCTTATTTTTTTTTCTCTCTAAGCTTCATGTTTTTTCGCTCCGACTACTAGAGAGTATTAAAATATATTATTAGCATTAGGGTTTATTAGCATGAACCGATAGTCTCAGTTAGACTTTTAGAAGTAGTTATGATCTTTATATATTATATATATATTATTAAAAATCTATGTCGGTGTGTGCAGTAAGGTTTTAAAGTTTTTTGAAAAGACCACAAAACTATCATTATTTGCAAAAAGGCCTTGCTTATTTATGTTATGAGGTGGAAGATGCTTCAGCAAATTGGGGGTGACCCTTTGTGTCTCCGGCGACTCCACTACTCCACCACCAGCAACCGTCCTTTCCTTCGATTTTTCTGCTTCTTCATCATCTTTGTCGCAGAAGGGTCGTTCATCGGCTTCTAATTTGAATGTATGCATTTCTTCAGTGTTTCGCTAGGACATGGTGTTCTAGGCCTCGACTACTACCCTGGAAGGCGGCTTCATCTACAATCTTTTCATAGCTTCTCTTTCTCCATCCCGGTAAGCCGTACCGATTTTGATTTCATCTACGATCTCTGGTTTCTAAAAGTAAAAAATTAGGGCTTTTTGTTTCTTAATTTGGTATTTAAAGTTTTAAACACTAAACTAATTCAACGAATTTGAGACTTTTATGAACATCATTTTTGTAGAATATTCTAACAGAGTTGAAGAATGAACATTATTTTGGTCCATTTGACTTCATATCTATTCATCTCTTAGTAACATTCATTTGGTCTCTATATTGTTACTTGAATCGAGTTTTGGATGATTAAATAAGCAGGATTTTGACTTTTAGTTTTTTTAATCGTGTTATGCTTCTGTTAGGAATATAAGTGTTGCTAAGAGTTGCTATTGTAAGAGGCGGTACTTGGATTAGTTGGAAGTTTCATTGCAATACTAAGTGTTTAAGACTATTATTTTGTTTTGTTAGTTCATTCAAGAGTGCTGAATTTAGTAGTCTCATTCGTTGTATTGATTTTGTTTCATATATGGTCAGGTAACTTTCAAAGATCCTCAAGAATTATTTATAACAGTTAGTCTTTGAACATTGTGGCATCTTCTTGCATTGCACCTAAGACAAAATTTCATGATTATTTTGCTGCCTTATTTTACATTACATATGGTTAGAGATAAACCTTCCATCTGTTTACTTTATAATGGATCAACTTCGCTTATATTGTTTGGAAATGGTCAAATGGATCATCTCAAACGGTCAAACTTTAAGTTAAAGCAGACATGGATTGAACGGTTCGAATGGGTCATCTCAAGTTCCTAAATTGCTTGAGGAAGGTACAAGTTGCAATAATGAGATTTGTTACATCTTACGAGTTATGTACTTAACTGATTTGGGAATTTATGTAATTAGTTTTATAATAAAATAGCTTTACAAACATTTGAGAACCAAGTATTTATCGTTTTATTCTTTACAAATGAAGGAATCAAAGCCTACATGTAACATTTTAAAACAATACAATGATCTATTATTTAGTTGGTCAGGAATATTTCTCACATGTATTTAGTCAAAAACAAAAATGCCCATTTTAGTAGCATTTGGTTTGCCTTTAGGATGATATATTATTTAGTTGGTCAGTAGTATTCCTCACATGTATTTAGTTAAAAACAAAAATGCCCATTTTAGTAGCATTTGGTTTGCCTTTAGGATGATACCAAACTGAAGTCAACTTAACCAGGTCCATATATCATGCTTAGTTACGAGTGATGAGCTACTCTTTTAGTGTATAAGAGGTAATTATATAATTTCATGTAACATAAATAAGATCATCTAGGGTTTTGAATCCGAAGATTTATATTTGGAACGAAGCATATTTTAGTGCCTTCTTATATGACATATTATTATATTCAGATAATTCACTTTTAAGAATGTGACTGTGGACGAAAGTAAAGCCACAGCAACGCGCAACATTTACTTCTAGTTATAAATAACTATTCATATATCAATTCAAACTTATATCATCTTGTAATAAACTGTGTAATGGATGTATACGTGACCACCAATCAAAATTAAGATAAGGTTATTTCTTTAAAAGCAACATGTAAAACTACCTGGTACATAAACAAGTGACATCATATAATTTAGGGTCATTCACTCTTGTTTTCTTGTATCCTCTCTATACTTTTCTCTCATATACTTAGAGCATTCACAGTGGAATTCTTTAAAATATATAAGTGTGTTTGGTATATTATATGTAATAGCTTTGAGTGGTTGTGAATGAAGAAGAAAGAAAATATTATTGTTGATTGGTATATTTGAAGAATCACTGTTCAATCCTTATAAATTTTTTAATATTTTTAAAAGTGGTTGTGAGTGGAGTAAAGAGAAAAAAATAATGATAAGGGTATAAAAATATTTTTTAATTGAAAAAGAGAGAAAAGATAATGATTTTTAGTGTAATCTATACTAATAAATAATTACATGTGGTGACACATGTCATCACCATATTTCACCTTACAAAATCTTTCCCGCCTAAACTTCCTTTAACAAACTTTTCACAAATCATGTTATATTTCTTACTTGAAGTTTTTATTCTATTTTAATTTTTTTTGAACAACAAGTGTGAAGTTTTTATTTTTTTTAACTACCTCAATCACTAATAACCATTTCTAAGGATTTTGAATTTATGATATCAATTATCTCAAATCTTATTTAACCATTTGAACCTTATGATCACAAATTCTTATTTTTATATAATCGATTTAAAATAAAAACGATAGAGTTTATATATTTTTGTTTACATATTTGAATTATATATTTATAACTTTTACTCGTGTAATACACGGGCTAATAACTTAGTTACATGAATAAAGATTGAAAATCTACTGTGAATGCTCTTATGTAAGGTATATTTACCATTCTCACGACGGAGGGTGTCATAGGAAGAACCCCTTTTTGCGACGAGATTGATAGTGATTTGTTTTCTAGACTCGATCATGTTGTTCATCCCATAGGCGCTCGAAGTTCTATCTTATGGAAACGTGCTCATCGATCTGTGATCTCACGGGTAACTTTCTATAATAATAAAAATAACAACAGATGTTAATTTTGAACTTTCCAACACCCCTTGCAAAGCAATATCTTTTTGTCAATGAATTCATTCGAGAAGTGAACAAATGATGATAAACATTGAACGCAAGAAGTTTATTACAAACACGTCTAGCTAAACAACTCATTCAAAACATGATTCTGCTAACAAGTTTTATAGAGCGAGCTACGATGTAGCATACAGATCATTAACGATTAACTTTATAATAACAACAGTATACTTATGTAACACAAATGTACAAAACAAAATAAGTATAATGTTCACAAATGAAATCCGGTCCTTCTACGAAAATTCTTGATGTCGTTTCCTTCAGAAACCGTCATTCCAATGCCTGATCGCCCGTTTTGCCCTATCCCTTTATAAAACAATCTCCATTCATCTTTCTCGCCTTCCATATGAACAAGATATGGTGACCCGACCCCTCCATCATCCCAACAACCATTTTCTTGGGCAGGCTTCAAAATGGGCTCGCCCTCGACCCTATGCCAATCTTTTAGCCCATTTGAAGATTGGGCCAGCCCGATAGACCGCCTACCATCTACACCCACCCCTTCATAAACCATGAGATAACCTCCATCTTTCTTGTTCCTAACAACACAAGGATTCATCACCCCACACTCATCAAAACTACCAACTCGCCCGCCCCCCATGATCTTCCCAAGCTTCATCCACCTCATACCATCGCGTGATCGCGCCATCCCTATGGCAAATTGACCCTTTTCGCGATCAAACGAGTGGTAATACATCCTAAGATCACCACTACTATGAAAAACAACTCGTGGGGATGATATAAACATCGAATCCCATTCACCTTCCGATCCCAAATCGAATAAAGACCCACTATGATGCTCTCCTTCTATCCTTGCCCAATGCCTACCATCTTGACTCATAGCTAAACCAGGTAATGACCTGCAAATCTTCCCAAATTCACCATTTTTACCACAAATTTCAGGATTTTCTAAGCTAAATTCAAGAGAATTGTCTAAAGATTCAATCTTTTCGTTACTAAAACCCGTATAATACAACCAGTAAACCGCATTGCTTGCTCTAATCTTGGAACTAGACATGATCACAATCTCACCTGGCATTACACCATTTGTATCAAAAGCCCACCAATCATTACTTGATTTCAACACTAAACCCACATCACTATTAGATTGAACAACCCCCTTACCTCTTTCCCAATGGATCCCATTACTCGAAACCGCCAACCCGATTGAACCCAAAACCGAATTCCCTCCGGGTCGCCCACTGTACCACATGTACCACCTCTCTTCTTCATCACTCAAGAACCTCTTCACCACTGGAGACCCAACTTCAACACTGTCCCAAGATCCCTCTGAGCCCAAATCAAGAACTAAACCTCTGGAAACCGAAGAATTTGAGGTGGGTTTTGCTTGATTTGAGGTGGGTTTTTGTGGGTTTTCAAGGTTTTGATTTGAATCAGATGAAACTGATGAATCTTGATCTTTGATTACGTTATCTCTATCATCTGAAACTGTAGGGTTTGTGGAACAGTGGGTTAGAAAGATGGGATTTTTATGGGGATTTCTAGGGTTTGTAGAGATTATGATTTGGGGATTCAGAACAGATGAGTATGAATGATGATCATTGAGCAGATTTGATCTTTTGAGAGGTGTGGTGATTGAGGTTCTTGATCTTGGAGTGGTGGGAAATAGGAGGGGGTTAACTGTGGTGGTTGTGGCCATGGGAGATGATTGTTTGAGAGAATATGAAAAGATCAGACTGAAAGAGGAGT
Source organism: Flaveria robusta (assembly GCA_025506415.1). Taxonomy (NCBI): domain Eukaryota; kingdom Viridiplantae; phylum Streptophyta; class Magnoliopsida; order Asterales; family Asteraceae; genus Flaveria; species Flaveria robusta. The sequence goes on along the minus strand of CM046469.1, from coordinate 14,188,683 downwards.
TGGCAGTTGAGAGGCCAATAGAATGATGACACTTGGGTGGTTTTGGTATTTTTACATGTTATTTTCTCTTTTATCTGTAAAATTTGGAGGACTGCGATTTGATATTTATGGAGGAGAAGAGAATCAATGGAAAAAGAAGAATTGAATGGGTTAACGAAATGGGTTATAGCTTATAAATTGTTTAACGAAAATGGACCTAAAGAATTTTACACATTTTATTGAAATTATTTATTAATGATTATATTACTCGTATTTTCACTAAATTATTTTTACGTATTTTACTTCTAACGACTATCAATTAAATAGTTTCTCAAGTTCGAGTCTTCTATGTAAATAGAAACAACAAAATTTCATCTCATTTAACACTTTATTTCGAAACAACAACAACCAATAATCAAAGTTATATCTTTAAATACAAAACATTATTGTCAAAAGTTTTAAACAATTATAATAATTAAACATTAATATGTAAAAATCTCTTAGTAAAAACAAAATAAAATAGTTAATTAATAGATAAAGTTTAATGAAATAGATAAATATGTAATATATATATTTTAGGAAGGAGAGATATGTAATTAATTTTTTAGTTTGAGAAAATATGTAATTTATGTTTTTAGGAAGGGAAAATATAGGTATAAATCCCAATTCAACATGTTAAAGACAATTATAAAAGCCATAGGCAAGTATGGTCTAGAAAGAACAAGAATTGGACCTACATACACCAAAGCCATAGACAAAGGAAAAGAGTGTTCACTCTTCAAGCAAGGCATCTAAACTCTTTTGACCAAATGAATCATATCTGGCCTAGATGCATTTAGCCATTTAGGGCACCATTATCTTAAAGAAAAGGTGGTTACAACCCTTTAATTTTCTTTACCAAAATAAATGATTCTACATAACATGCAAAAATGCCATAGATCATAGATTTTAGGACTAGATCCTCATCACAAGCTAACTCAATTACGAGTAGGTTAACTGCATCTAACAATAACACGCAACACGAAAAATGTTAATGTACTAACAACCTTAATGCATAGAACAACAAAATCCAGTCTTTTGAAGCATATAAGAAATATGAGAGATTACATGCCAGCGGATCTGCCTCTATCGTTCATCTCAGCAGCATGCTGCTCCTTGAGCCTCTCAACGATTTCCAAGATTCGTGGATTGAAGAAACGGGCATGAACGTATTTCTTCTCTTCAGCTTGCAACTCCTTTACAGCACTTGGATATGGGTTTGGAGGGGGTTTCGTTCCTCTTATTCGTGCAATTTCTTTCAATCGTTTGTATGCCTTTTTTTTGGCTTTTTTCTGTTGCCCGTACTCCATCTGAAAAAAAAAACATAAAACCTCCTAAATTAATTATTGCAAATTCATGCAATCCATATTAGCATACTAGTTTAATATTTTGTGGAATTGAAACGGGTTGCGTCTGGTTGAATTGGCACGAAAGGCTAAAACAGTTTTGTCCAAAATTTAAGTTTTTTACTTTTTTATATACCAGTTGCCCAGCCTGTCAGTTTTCTCACATCTGCCCCTGACTAGTTTTCTAGTTCAAAAAGGACCAACAGCGACCCTATTCTAAAGGAGAAAGGAGGAAAGGAGGAGTAGGAGCAAAGCGGAGAATCTTTTTGATGCATATTTGCTTGATACACTCAAGTTAAAAGGTTAAAGTCTGCATATACTTACATCTGCTACATCTATAGCTTCCTCTTCACTGACACCTTGATCCTGTAATTCAAGCACCCGGCAAGCAAACATACGTGATGGGGTCGGGTCAAAATCACAAATTCTATCACATAAAGATGTGAATATTAGTCAATTGTATAAGATATTTAAGAGCAAATAGACCTATGCACATGAGAGAACATTTGAAATCAAGATAATTTTCAGGGCAGAGAGTTGCACTTGGTAGGATGAAAGCAAGGTTAGAAAAAAGTAGAACAAATATGATTGAAAATTATATAATCCAGGCAATATGGACAAAGAAGTACTTGATAGGATCTTCATGCAATGATTCAGGATGCTTCTTATAGAACTTATTGATATAAGCATCCTCCGGGAGGCAGATCCGCTCAACTTTCTTTTCAGCTCGAGGAAAGACTGCAGGTGGGGACCTACAAAATTCAATATTTTTATTAGTTTTTTAGCCCAAACTAGAGTAATCTATTTAATGATTATTAACAGAAAACTAATTGACTAACAAGCTGAAATGTTTAAAATCAAATTGTATAAAGGCTTTACTAAACATAATGCATACTTTTCCATAGCTTTAAGCCAAAGAGGTTTCGCCTTAGCCAAACCATTAACTAGCTTTCTTGTTTTTGTAAGCAAATCACCTTGTGTAAACGACATGGACTTACTTCAGCGGCAACAGCTTCAATGTTCTTCAGTTTCTGGTATCAACAAAAATATGACCTTAAAAACTTTTCATTTCCTTAACCCCTAAACTAGCCCCTAAATCCACAAATTAACCCAATTCAGTGTTATAAATACTCAACTGAATGGAACAAGTCATGTTTAAACTAGCTGTTAATCCCCAAGCTAAACTATGTCAAACACAAACTTTAAAAGAGCCCCAAATCAAACAAATTTAAACAAGATCCTAATTCTCCACGAGAAGTCTAACAAACAAGATAACAATAATAGCAGAACATAGCAGCTACTGTTATGACTAAAGGGTTGTTTGAAAATTTTGAATGATTTATCCAAAGGCCTGAATAATTCAAATGCTATGGAGTTGGTTCAGAATGAAAACATACTGTTCGGTGTGTGTTTTAAGCGAATCTGTTGAATTAACAGAAATCATACCATTTTAGCCTTCCATGTCATTTAATGTTGAAGAAAAGAACTGTTTTATAAGTCTAAATAGATAGAATACGTTGTAACCAAACTACTACAACCTCATTATCAAACCAGTAGAAAAATCCCCTATGGTTTAATTTCTGTTATTTATATAAATATTATAAACTATGGTTTGGAAAACAATCAAAAGCTAAAAACACTTGCAACGCAAAGGACAAAAGTAAGTATAGTTTTTATCTTTAAACCTCAAAAATATTACAAAAAGAACGAATTAGTATCAAACAAAATGTTTAACGTATATATACATTGTCTCTAAGTTAAAAATATTAAAGGAAAAAAAAAAGAAAAGAAAGACATAAACGATAAATCCCATGGTAGCTTTAAACCTCATGCCCCAGTGGCTATGTTACCTTTCTTTTCACCAACCATCGAATATCTTGATATAAACATGCTAAACTCCATCAAAAGTTTATCAAATACATTCCATCAAATCATAACCAACTTCTGATTGTATTCAACTTCCAATCCCAATATGAATAGAAATTCTGCATCATTTAACTTGGTTCAAAAAAAATTTATCAGAGCTTCAAACATAAAACTACACAGAACTATTTGGAGCTGAACTCAAATTTCACAAAACTCAAGACAATACACAGAAACATATCAACACTAGTAATTACAAGCAATTAGAAATCAGAAAATGTTGCTGTCTAACTAGTATTTACAATAAGTAAAAAGATGCTACATGTTAGTGCTTTTATAGATTTAAAATCCTAATCCTAGAGGTTGCAGAATTAGTGCGTGAGAAAAAGGGTCAAAACGATTTAGGGCCCAAATGGGCTGTTTTTAAGATAAGGTCAAGTGGGTTTGGGTCAAGTTCAGTCACTAACGTGTTTTCCTTTATTTCAACAGATCCTAAAATAGCCACATAAATTAGATTTAACAATAGCAAATATTATTTTCTAACGTATTCGAATAAAATCAAGAATGTCATCCCACGGGCATCAAAGCCTTCGATCGTGTTTCTGCATTGCTCCAACTCTGCTTTTTCCGGCTGTCCATACTTGCACAACTTCCTGCGCAACTCAAACTTACCCATCTAAGTTCTCATCAAACAGATCAAAACCTACCTTGACTTCATCCAAAAATCTGTTCCTCAACTTGCGGGATCATTCTTTACTTGTTCAATCAACTATGAGAGATTGGATGGAATATTACAGGGGTTTTAACAGAACTTTATAAGAAAGTGGAACATTAGCTATGTGAAGATCATGGTAATATCTTGATAGAAAATGCAACAAGGTGAACTAACTTGATGCGTCAAAGAAAATGCTACAAGGAGTTTTAGCACTTCAACCGTCAAACATCACCAATGTGAATCAACTATGTGCATTTGTACTTCATAATCTCATATACTACGAGCTGTATGTTGTTCATAAGCACAACATCATTCAACTACAAATGAAATCGAGATAGTTCCACTGGTTTGAGATAAGATAACCAACCCTGAACCCCATCAAACAGCAGAAATGCAGAATTGAACAAAATCCTAAACTACAATTGAACAGTAAATGCAGCAGATTGTTATCATACCTGATTCTAGTAGGGTAAGATTGAAGGGAAGAAGATAATACAAATAACAAATTACACGTTTGAGACGTATAACATGGCCCAAATGGACCCCTTATTTTAGAAATCGTCTCTACTCGTTATGATTATGACAAAGTAAGATTCAATTTAAGCTCAAAAGGTTCAGAATTACAACACATGGTGGCTACAATGCAAATCAATGAGAATTGCACTGATCAATTCAAACATGCATTGCTACTTTTTAATATAAAACTGCAGATTTCGATGAAAACCATTTCAAACGAGCGATGAAAACCATTTCAAACGAGCAATGAAATGAAATAAAATTAGGGCAAAACTAAGATAAGAATGTAACTTCATCGGAATATTAAGTCGGCTACCTACGGTGGAACTCCGGCGAGCTGATACGGCGGCGACGGGGGCAAACTTCTTCGTCTTGCAGACGGTTTGTGGGAAGTGAATTTCATGATATTTGTCATTATGGACTATGAATATTCAACTTTAGTCCTTGGTGTTGTTAGTTTTATGTTATTAATCTCTCAAATTAATATTTGACTTGTTAAATTTCATATTGGTCCATGGTAAGATGAGATATAATGACATTATGGTATAAATTCTTATAAACAACACCAAGGACTTGCGTTGCTTTAGAGTAAGCAAGTCATTATTAGGTTACATATATATATTTGACATGTGAAAATGATTTTTTAAATTGATGTTATACCAATAACGATTCAAATAAGCCGAATATCTTATAATAATTAGGCTATAAAGTTTAGAGAAAATCATAAGTATGTTTATTTTAAAACAAGTTTGGGGATTTAATATACAATAACTAATTTAATAAAATTTTTTGTATGTTTTTTACAAATTTAGTGACTTTAATGTAGCAAAAATAAGATTGAGCGGCTTTTTTACTAGAAACAACATGCCCCGGCACCACCAGACACCACCGCTACCACCCATTTTTCATGTCACACGACGTGCGTTTTCGACATTCACTCGTTGTGCTTCCCTTCAGCAGATCCACCCTCGACGTCTAGTTTCACAGCCGTGATATTGTGACAACACCACCGCTAGCAAACTAAAATGTGTGATGTAACGTGATATAACACAATTTTGTTGATGGATATAAAATGTACCACGGTGGTGTGACTGAGTGCCCCTCCACACACCGTAAAATAAAGACTTTGGGAACTCAGCTTATGAAAATCACATAGTAACGTCGTCACCGGCTATCGTGTTTCCGGTTCGTCCCACTTCCTGCACTCAATCGCCGGCACTATCAGTCACATCGGGAGCATATAGCAACAATGGCGTCGTTGATGACAGCGATGGTGAGAACCAACCCATACAGCAAAGTTTCCTGTGCCTTCAAAAGGTGCATTCATGCCATCGCTCAACCGCCGCCGCTTGATGGTTCGATCAGTCGATCAGCCCCATCGCCACCGTTCACTTTGCCGGAAACCGAGAGAAGCGTAGACACAATTCACCACGGGTTCGGATCTGGTTTCAATATCGGGAACGGGTCTATGGACCTCATGGCTGTACCTAAGAAGAAGGTGTGTTTCTTAAAAACCTAATTTTTTTTTAAGTTTTTGATTTCTGTTTTACACCTTACGTTAATGGATTCAATTCGTGTTTAATTTGGTTGTGCGAAGGTTTGTTGTTGGATCTCTTAGGTTTTGTTGCTTTAGGGTTTAGGGTTTTGTGCAATTTGCGATATTATAGCAACCCTTATTGTTGACCATTGCATCTTTATGCTTTCATAGTTCATACTCAATGGCAAGCAACCCTAATTAAGTTGTATTTAGATTATGTTGTCTTTGTCATCGTTTATTGGTAGTTTATATATCTAACTAATAATATATAATCAAAATATTTCCTTTAAACCAAAATGAATTGTTAGCAAGTGTGCCTCACGTATCACCTAAATGAATTGTTAGCAAGTGTGCCTAGCGTACGGGATCTGTTGGCCTTCATCTCCCGCATTGGCTATAGGGATGTCATTGTCTCCGAGTGCCTCATGCTTTTCAAAACATGGATGTGAATAACCAAGTGTAGCAGTTTCATGGCTTGGAAAGAGAAAATGTTAAAGGCCTTAATGTCATACACATTCCATTATTTTGGCAGTTTTGCATTGTAATATTAAGGTTAAGATGCCTTAAAATGGTTATAGATTGATATTTTCACATTGCTGCAACCCAAGGTTTATTCTCTGTTTTTTTAGGTTTTTGTTGGTATAAGTTGCAATGGCCATCTTTCTTAGGTGTTGGCATGTGCGCTCTGTGATGAATAAGGGAGACAAAGGAATTTGAGATTATTTGTTTACTAGTCTAGTGTATTAACAAAGATGGAATAAAGTCACTTAACTTTATACATAAATGAAACATAACCAACATATCAATTAATAGAAAGCTAATGGGTGTTTGTGTGCGTTTTGAAAGTGATAATGTGATTTTTAATATCTATAATAAACGGGCTAATGATATGGTGTTTGGATGCTCTTTTGCTATCAGCTATTTAAAGTTGTAGTAGTCCGATAATAGTTTGAATATTGGGCAAGTTCCAACTTCCAATTGTTAAAGATATAATGCATTAAAATGACCAAACCTGACCTTTCTTTACGAAAACAAATACATATGTTTTGGGAGATTGAGTAAAATTTTCAATACAGTTTTTAAGAAGGGGTCATTAGGTGATCTTATTATACATTTTTGTATGTAGCCACTGCCCACTTGTATGAAATTGATTATTCCAACTCCTAAATAGCCACTTTACCAGAAGCTGAACGTATCTTTATTAAAAATTTAAAACTGATTACCACGACTACCAGTTGCAATTATTGAATTTAGTAATCGTTTAGCCAAAGATCTCTTGGACTTTCTGCTGATGTTATCTGTTTTTCTTCACAATTTTTCGATCTTTAGTTCTCTTAGTCTCTATGAAGCATCTTCATTGAGTTAGAGTTTTTACTTTTTAGTAATGTTTCGTTGATGATTCCAGACTTCTCCTCATAAACGTGGAATCAGAAATGGACCGAAGGCTCTAAAACCCATTCCAGTCATAATACGCTGCAAGTAAGCCCTTTTTCATCATTCCATGTCTTGAAATGTTGCATTTATGCGGGATATGCTTAAAAGGAAATAAAAATGCAATATTTTTGGGACCTTTTGTTTATTATCATACTAGGTTAAAAACCCATGTATTACATGGGTGTAATGAATTTAACATGTTAAAACCATTATTATTTTATAAATGTTATTTATATTGCATGTCATTAGCTATTGGTGAAATAAAAAAATAATATATATTTAAAAAATTATAAAAAATAATAAAAATTAGAAGTTTTAATATTATATTTTAAGATAAGATATAATATAAATCATATAGTTTAGTATGTTTTAATAAATTATTAGAATGAAAACATTTATAATTTAAATATTTGATTGTTTAGTTTACATATTTATAATGATTCTCATTTAGTAGGAGAGAGAGGCGGGAAATATAATTTTAGTGTTAACCATAAGTTGCCAAGTGTCAATCTTAAAACTTCTTTTATTATAATAGATAGATGCACGCAAATTGTCAGCAAATAATTCGATTTCTGGACCTTGCATGATATTATTGCAGGGTTTGTGGTCGAGTCAAACTACCTCATTTTTTCTGCTGCAGTGGGCTTAGGGACACGGATGCACCCAGTGGTTCAACCAGTTGATCACCGATTGGTAGAAATGGGTCCTCCAAACCATCATGGATTCATGGAAGAGACCTAGATCTGACCCAATTGGTTTTCTTTCTGATTCAATATTTGGTCTAGTAAATCGAACTGCTTTTTTTATTTTAATAGGATCATGTAAGATTTTGAATTGCCAGCTTCTTTGCGTAATTGCATTTCTTGGATGGGAATCATGCAGGCTCAATAATTTACGTATAACAATGGGGTTATGAAGGCTTAAGGCAAAAGTACATGTATGGTTCACACCTGAAAAAAAGCCGAAGTACATGTATCATGTATGTTTTTTTAACATGTTTTTATAAACTGCAATGTCACATTATCTCATTAAGCCATGTTGGTAGTCTATGGAATCCACCAACTTTTTTTTTTCCGGTAAATATGTAGTTTTCAGAAGTTATTAACAAAGTTTGGTTAAATCTCTTGCCTTTGAAGCTGCTCTTACAGTTTCAAGCACGAGGAAGACGTGCTTGTCATTGTCCAGTTGACTGGTCTCTCTCTCTTCTCGTCATGGGTGACGCTCCCTCTCATCTTTTCTCTTACGATATTCGTCTGAGCTCGTTTTGCAGAAGTATTTCCACTTCACATGCGTCCTCCAACACAACCCCCCCCAAACCAGCTGTCTAACAATGCCATGTCATCTCATAGCGTCTCATAAAAGGTGGTCCCGTCTAAGATGGTCTTATAGATTATATTTAAATATCACATGATTTGAAAATTTTAATATCATTAAAAAACTAAATAATTTGCAAGCCTTTTATTTGTAAAATTAAAATAAAATGTGAATCTTAAGTCGTATTTGTTACATACTCTAAGTATATAAACACTTTCATATTGTGTATGCCAGTTGTTAAACATAATAAGAGATGAAGAGCAACACTTGTACAGTTAAATACAATAAAACATTTTACATATGCACCACATACACATACATTTCGTTACTTTAGTGATACATCACAAGTTAATTAAACCGTATGTTAAGCGTTTATTAGACAAAGGAAGTATGTTTTAAACCTTTTGGATATTAACTAAAGAATAAATTTTATACAAAAAACTATAAGAATGTATAAGATATTTGTGTCTATTGTTTTAAATGTGATCCTTAAACAATATCTCTTTGTTTTTTATATTTTTACGCAAAATATTACTTTATAAAATTTAAAAATAAAAAATCTGTAAACGGATAGACTGCCATCACTTTGTAACCACCAATAACGAGAACCGAAAGCCAGTAACCATGGCTACCTTCTTCTCCACCTTCACTACTCCAAACCCTATCAGATCCAAATCAATCCTCCATCACCACCAACAATTCACCGTAAAATGCTGCTCATCGCTTCCTCCGGCGGTTCAGACATTCTGGAAATGGTTCTCCGACGAAAAGGTAGTCTCCTCCAAGTCTCCGGCGAAGCCCGGAACCGTCCCAGAAGGCCTAGGGTTGGTCGCTCAGAGAGACATAGCTCGAAACGAAGTCGTTTTGGAGGTTCCGAAGAAGTTTTGGATCAATCCCGATACGGTATCAGCGTCCGAAATCGGTAGGGTGTGTAATGGATTGAAGCCATGGATTTCGGTTGCTCTGTTTCTAATAAGGGAGAAGCTTAGGGGAGAAGATGATCGTTCTCCCTGGAGGAATTACGTTGATATTCTTCCTGAGTCTACTGATTCCACTATCTTCTGGTGAGTGTGTTTTGTTGTGGTTAGTTTTTTAGGGTTTTTATTTGGAGTTCTTCAGTTTGATTCAATTGAAATCGATTAAAGTTCTCTAGTTATGATGGTTAAACATTGAGCTGATTATGTGGTGCTTTTCCAGAACAGGTCAGAAGAGGAGCTCTCTGAGATTGAAGGTTTGTGAAATTGCCTTAAATTTCATTGAACTTTGGAGATGGGATTTAGTTGAATGTGGTTTGAAGCATTCAGTTGTTAAGTTCATATAATTACTTGTCACAGTGTGAGGTTAATTAGGAAACAAATTATTAATCACAGAATATTAACTATTTTTTGGATTGTTTTAAAACAGATAACAGTATAATACCAATGGCTTAGTTGGGTTGGGTTGGGTTGGTTGGCTGGACCAGCTGGTTTTGGTGGTTTGGAGGGTTAATGGTTTGGTTTTAGCGGTTAAGGTGGACTTTTTACTATTTTTCCAAGATCGTTAGTTTGTATTAAAGATTTAAAAGTGATAAAGTTGACACATGAATATTAGTAATACGTATGTATATAACTTCATATTCTAGAAATTAAATGAGACAAAAACCTGGTTCGGTTTACATGACGAGTTCTAAGCTCCATAGCACCGGCTGAACTGTTAAATTGACAAAACCCAACAATGAACCAACTGGACAAACCATCCTGCTTGTTTTAGTTTAGCCGGTTTGGTCGGTTTCAAGTATTTATGAGCATTCCTACTCACAATTTTCCTACATTGGTTTGTAAAGTTGTATTACGCAATGCAATTTCAACACTATGTCGTTCGGTACAACTTTATAATGCAAAGAGTTGTATGCAAATGGAACACAAAAAGTGAGACAACATATCCGAACTCATATACCGTGTTATTTATATACCTTAGAAAACTAATAGCAAAATGCTAGTATGTTATGTCTTCAGATATAGTCATTTTAAGGCATACTAGATATGAAATACCTTGTAGTTCTTCAAGCATGTCTTAATATTCTTGTTATACGACCCAAAAAACAATGGAAAATGATACATTTGTCCAAGCTGCAAATGTATGCTGTACTGAGTGTTTGCCTGCCTGCAAAAACAAAGTAGAACAAGATAGTTTTCTTATATAAGATTTTGACCGATATTTGTTTCAAGATTATTTGCATGCATATCTTGATTAAAATGAGGTTTCTCAGGAACCCAACTATTGAGCACGACATTGAGTGTAAAAGAATATGTGAAGAACGAGTTTCTTCAAGTCCAAGAGCAAGTCATTCTTCCTAACAAACAACTCTTCCCCTTTTCGGTTACACTCGATGACTTCATCTGGGCTTTTGGGATATTGAGATCAAGGGCATTCTCACGACTCCGTGGTCAAAACCTTGTCTTGATTCCCTTGGCAGACTTGGTAACCTCTTCAAAAACTATTTTTTTTTTTTTCACAAACTTGTTAAAAGGTTCAAATAAACATGCATAGAGTATAACCCTCATTAACAGTTTATTTCTTGATACATGTATATACATTGATGTCAGATCAATCATAGCCCCAGTATAACCACAGAAGATTATGCTTATGAAATCAGAGGGGCTGGCCTATTCTCCAGGGATCAAATATTTTCTTTGAGAAGTCCTATACCAGTTAAGGCTGGTCAGCAGGTGAGTCGAAACTCATAACTTATTCCCTCTGACTTCTCAAGTCAAACTTGTAACACTAAACATAAAGTTGCATATGAATATAAATAAATATTTAACAAAATATATATTTATTTGTTTCAGTTATTTTTGAAGTTTTACATTGTTACCAGAGTCCCCCTAAAATATACAGATTTATGATAATTAGAAGTTGACATTTTATGCATTTGACTAAAAAGTCAAACTGTCTTTTACTAGTTCTTATTTGAGTAAACTCTGGCAGGTCTTGATCCAATACGATATGAACAAAAGCAATGCTGAGCTGGCACTAGACTACGGATTTATAGAATCGACACCAGACAGAAATACATATACCTTAACACTACAAATCTCAAGCTCAGACCCTTTTTTTGATGATAAGCTAGATATTGCTGAAACTAACGGCACAAAGGAAGTTCAATATTTTGACATCACTTTAGGACGGCCTCTACCACCTAAGATGCTACCATATTTAAGGCTAGTAGCCCTTGGTGGGAGTGATGCTTTCCTTCTAGAATCCATTTTTAGGAACACAGTCTGGGATCACCTTGAACTACCGGTTAGCCGTGATAACGAGGAGGTCATATGTCAAGTTGTACGCAGTGCCTGCCAGTCTGCTCTTTCTAGCTACCGGACCAGCATAGAAGAGGTATGTAGACTTTATCTTTTGGTTCTTGATCCTACTTTTAGAGGTGGCAACTCCAACCCTTTTATGGGTTGAGGAGTTGTTTTTTTCTCCCTTTAACGGGTCAAATGAGTAAAAGAAAACAATCACCTAGATGGGCTGAACACGTCGAAAGTCCTCATATGTATGCAAATTTTATAGAACCTCATAATAGTTTATAAACGGATGATTTAATAAAAAGGTAACCAACCTTGGTCTCGTTTCTACTTTAGGTAACAAATATTCTTTTTTAATGACAATTTTTGATATAAAGTAACCAGCTTTATAATGTGCTCCGGTAGCTAGTCAAAATGATAGACATGACAGCCTATGTGTCTGCAACTTTTGATCATGTCCTTCTATTTTCATACTTGGTGCTGACATTGCCTCGTGAAAACCCCGGTTAACTTAGATAATTACCTCAAAAGTCATTTTTTTAAACTATGATGGTTGTTGTCATTGAACCAGCCCGAATGGGTTTATAGTACTCAATGAATGAATTTGTGACTCTGCAGGATGAGAAGTTGGAGAGAGAGAATATCAACTTGAGGCTCAAGATCGCAGTGGGGATACGAGCAGGAGAGAAAAGGGTTTTGCAACATATAGATGGAATCTTCAAAGAGAGGGAAATGGAGTTGAATGAATATGAATACTATCAAGAGAGAAGGCTTAGAGATCTTGGTTTGGTTGGAGAACAAGGTGACATTATCTTTTGGGAGCCTAAATGAGGAATGTTAAACATTAAATCTGGTTTACAAATCCAGAATAATGTACAATTTTTATTTCACTATGTACAACTTGGATTTGGGAACTTTTATAGGCAAGCTATCATATGAGTAATTGAGTAATGTGTCTACTTACACCCCCTCACAATGTTTTAAGGTACATTTGGTTTGAGCCCTGTGTGCTATGTATTTAGTATTTACACCCCCACTCATAACTACTCATATACAACTTGGTCATCATCAGATGGTGCTAAACATACCCCAACGCTCACCCTTTTGTTATTTTTATTAAATATTTTCACTCTTTTTACTAAATCTGTCGGTTCATCTTTCTACTTTTACTTAACAGTAGTACATTTAAAATACTGGTGGGATATGTTTAGCATATCCTGCACACTCTCCCCATATCCATATATGCATTTCACACCTTGCTTATACTCAACTCTTGCCGATATGCAAAGCCATGATGCGCTCCTTCCGGTTGAACTCATCCCCATTTCAGTCATAGCTCAGACTTCTGCGTCAAAGTAAGCTCCATGCATAATGCATTGTCCCTTTTAACACATATTTTCTTTATCTTTACAACACTAAAGCTTCGATGACCCATATGAAGACTGGCAACCTGATCAGACTACGACATCGGGCCTCATTTAGATCTATCCACCATCACAACAGAGATTATACGTAAAAGCTACTTCATAATGTATGGATTAACTATTACGCATAGTTCAAATGATTACAAATTTTATATCGTGATTCTATATAGTTTACAAGTGGGAAACCAAAAGGATCAAAGAAACCGCTTAAAAAGCAAGCTTACCAGAATCAGCCGAACCTATTTGGTAACAAGAAACTAGATCGATTTACATAACCGAGGTGAAAGAGATTCCAAGGACATCGGCTAATATGTTTAAAACATCCCACACGCAGGGGCGGAGGATAGTGAGGGTTTTTTTCGTCGGCAGTGTTAAATTTTGGTCCGGTAGTGTAAATTTTTGGCCCGGTAATGTAAATTTTTATATAAATATCTAGTTCGCCCCTCCTAAAAAAAATAATTTCGCCCCCGCCCCCCCTACAGGGATGTTCAAGCCCCGCCACTGCCCACACGAACACTTTCCAACCTCGTAGCACATAACACATTCATCACCAACACCACGCCGTCTTGTCAAGACTGGATAAAACACAACAAAATATTATTATCAATGTATTATTACTTGATATGTTTTAACTTTTGACCTTATTTTGACCTAAATATTCTTTTTATAAAGTTCCTTTTAAAAAATTTAATCAATAACCATAAATTGTTACAAACTTATTATATTTAATTAAAAATCAATTTTTAATGCATAAATCAAAATTGTTACCTCTCCAACATCCCTGAAAATCAACTTCTATAAAACGAGTGTCAAAACATCTATAATAACTTATCGGATTTATAGATAATCGAAGATAAATCAAACACACAAGTCGTTGTAGTATAGTGGTAAGTATTCCCGCCTGTCACGCGGGTGACCCGGGTTCGATCCCCGGCAACGGCGTTCAGTTTTTTGTTTTTCTACTGGTTTCCATTTCTTATTTGTCTTTTGTTTCAATTGTTATCGCGCTCTGTTATCTTCTCTATCTTGCTTGCAAGATAGCCAACATTCGATACACCAATTGAGTAGGCCACAAGTATGTTGTTTTTCCGATGCATAACGCTTGATTATTATGATACGTATTCAAAGATGATGTTGCAGACACTCAACTGTAATTTGGTATCATCATTCCCCACTTGTTACAGAAAGGTTTACTATACCACGTATAGATCGAGTTCTTTGGTAACGTATAAAAATCTTACGATCGTACACTTGTGGTTCGTTCTAGATGGGATGGGTTGTTTCATCATGGGAAAACTAGATACATCTGGACCAGTGCATGGGTATGAGATTGTAAGTATTTCTTCATATTGGACCCAATTGCCCGCACCTACCCGTTTACGTACATTCAAACTGAATACATAAATACATTATGGATTGGGTTCAAATGAAAACCAAAAGAAATTGTGTAAACCAATAAATCAAATCTCCACATTTGATTTATGAAAATCAATGGCTCATATTTTTTTTGAATAAAATAATAAAAAGATGTACTTTTATTGGAACACGTGTACAAAAAGTCAAACAAATATGAGACATTGATCTCGTAAATCAAAAGTGCAGATTTTGTTTATTGGTTTACACAATTTCTTTTGGTTTATATTTGAACCATTCCCAATACATTATATAGTCTTAAAAAGTGTAATAAATTATGTGTTGAAGTTGCTAAAAGTTTAAATTTTTTGAAGTTATAAAATCGTTCAAAGTGTGGCCAAGTATTTTATAATTCAAATGGACTTTGGTGTGAGTTTTTTAACCATTTACCATAAACAAATATGCTTATTGTCCGGCTTCTGTTCTAGAAATCGGTTGTAGAATCTTGGACTTGTTCCGACCCGTTGTAGCAGCTTTTGAGAGCTAGTCTCAAGTGTCCATGCACCATCGTGCATATAGTTCCTCAAACACATACAACTACTAGTTGTGTTTTTATGTTTCTGGTTTCAGTTGGTTCTTGTGATTTGTGATGTTTCGCGTACTTGGGCTATCACCTTAGTTGTTGAATGGTTGTGGATACCGTTAGTAAAGTCATCCATAGATCCATTGGTTTGAGACTTTGAGGTATGTTTTTACATGTTTTTAGTATGTTTTTTCATCTTAGTTTTAATTTCGTTTAAAAGAGTTACTTTGAAATTCCAACAATGGTATTATAATAATTTTTGCAATATTGTGGGCAAAGCATGCCATATTAGTGGGTGTGCAATGCCGGTCGGTATGGAAATCGGATTATACACCTAGTGGACGGATTAAAGTCTATGGCATGACATCAATATAGAGTATGTGAATATGAGTTTGTTAATATAAATAGATGGGAAGATAAGCAAAGTGACAAAGATAAGCTAGTGAAATAATATACATTTGTTATAAATTAGTTAATGACATATCTATTGAAATTGTGAATCACACACGAACCGCTGAATTCAAAAGAGCATTAATTTTAACCGTTAACATTTAATGCCAAATTTAATACAACAGACTCACATATGTACAAGATCTGATAGATGTCAGATCAATTTGGCTCTAACATTCAAATCTTATCATGCATTAATGTAAAGGAATGTTTTCTCGACTCGAACTCGCAACTTCAAATCACATAACAATTGTTTTACCATTGCTAAGTTGCTTCAAGACTCGTCCCATTTTTCATGCATTGTTAATATTGTTAATATTATACTTATACTTAAAAAACAAGGTAGGTGGGGTTGCCACAGGCCTTGCCACGTGTCAGATTCTTATTCGTTAGTGGTTTGTTAATTGTTTTTTTTTTTTTTTTTGAATTTATCAGATTTTAAATTACTATAAATAATAAACTATTGTCATGATTCATAAAAGTCTTTGTTGCCAGGGTGGTTTAGTGCGTCCCCTCCTACACTCTCTACCTGGGTTCGAGTCTTCAACCTCGCATATTCGCTTTCTTTTGAAGTTTTGTTTCTTTTGTTGTTTTTTTCTTTTTTCTTTTATAAATCACCCTTTTCTTTCTTTTTTTTCTTTTATAACTAACATTTTTCTTTTTATCAGAAATGATTATTTAATTTGTTATTACTTTCTAACGGGTTGTCGTTTCAATGTTAAGTTCTGTTTACGTGTCAATGTGGAAGACATAATACTCCTTTTTATAATCTATGAACACTATCTCCGGAATCAAGCTACACATCTTCATACGTTTCTTGCAACACGGGTAACGAAGTTCGCATACGTGATACGTGTTTTTAACCATGTTATTTTAAAAGAAAAGGTAACGTTTGACTTTAATTATGATTTGATAACACAAATCAAATACTTTTTAAAAATTTAAGTTACGTATATTATCAACTCTTTTTTCAACACGTGGGTTTGCCAACGTTTCGACGTTTTTTGTTGGGACATGAATACGTTGCGACGTACGAATCATAATATTTTTTTCCATCACAGCTACATACGTTTTTTTATATACCTAATCACGTCAATGTAATCGTCATAAAACACGTAACTGTTTCACAAACGCGCCGCAAGTACAGCGCGTGGGGTTAATTTCTAGTTGATTCTTAAATTTTAAGATCTTTCATTTAAAATCATCATTTATCTTGCCTTTCTATACGTGGGTCTCAAACCAATCAAGAATCTTGATTCTTGAATCAAAGATATTTCACAATCACTCCGTCGATAACCATCGATGCTCTCCCTCCGTTGATTCATCATTCACCCACTAACGTTTACCGACTCCGGTGGCTGTTCTAACGCAACCAAATTCCCCCAAAAATGAAGAAATCATTAACCCAACCTCCAAACAATCAATCAACATCACCGTTTAAATCTAAAAGGAATCAAATCCAATTCGAGAACTACTAATCGGTAGTTCCCGTGAATGGGGAGATCGAGAACCCCCTTTTTTCTCTCAAAGTTCGCCGCCGATTTACTGCTTCGAAAATCCCATGTTTTTCAACCTAATTTTGCTTTCCGGCGTCTCATTAGACCCCTAAATCCCAATCTTTCGCCTAATTCTTTGATACCCACAACTGATTTTTGTAGCTTTAGGGTTTTTTCTTCTTTCCCGGCTGCAACAAACCCCATTTTTGATGTTAGTAACTATGATGAGCGGAAATATGCAGAAGAATTGTTTTTGCACGATGAAGATGACGATGAGTTGGGGAAGATATCTGTCAGAGCTATCTTTCTCTGTACAAGGTTCGAATTGTGCTCTTTTGTATCTGTCTTGAATTCTAATGCAAATTGGAGTCGTTAGAATTGGGGATTTATTTGATTGAGTTGCAGGGTTTGATTCATATTGCATTGTTTATTATGTGAAAACTGTTATGGCATGCTTCTGCACTTGACCCTGATGAGGAACCTTGCAAATCTCTGATTTTTTTCCGGTCTGAGTTTGTTTTTGCTCGTTATCTATAGCATTGTTTACTGGGTTGCGGATTTCTGATTTAGATGCTTGTTAGTTGAACTTATTGCTAGCATTTATGCAGTAATAATGTTGATCAAGATAAAATTTTAGAATTATGACTTCAGAAAGTAAATTAAGCACCTTTTTAGCTTTAACAAACATGATCCTTTGCAGCATTAAACCATAGAAGAAGCTCTGAGTATATGAATTATTTTGATGTAAAATATCAGATATATTCTTGTTTTTAATCCCATCATTGTTACACCAGTCTTGTTAATAATACAGTTTCTGATGATCCAGAAAGTGATCATATTTCCAACTCCATTTCACAAATTAAGAAGAGGTTATTTATGTTTTTTTACTTTAGATATTTGGATGTTTATCATTCATTAATTATTGGTGAGTGTGAACTTCACTTGTTATGTGCTCGATGCAAGAATTAACATAGGTATTGTAAGTTTTAGTGTCTGTAATCTGTTTCACATGAGAAGATTGTGGGATAAAATATCCCAATCTCATATTTTCTTCTGTTTATGGTTTGACAGTGTCAATTTGAAGGGCTTGCAAGTAGAGCTTTCAAGCCATGTTGTTCGTCCTACCTCCCGCTCAACCAACCATATTGCCCTCAGATTTTGTAATTCTAATCCAGATTATATGGTAAAAATGGTTGCAAGTACTTCACTATCTATCATCCTACTTCCTATTTCCCTTTGTTTAATATATGATTATTTGTTTTAAAAAAAGGGTCATTGACTTTAAGGGCAAACACATTGCTCTTTATCTTTACAAAGATGAGATGTTATGTTGATTGTTCTTCAAGTTAGTGTGCAGCTTTTCTTGTTACACAAGTTTAAGCTCCCTAACCTTCAAGGAGGTGGCATTGACAAAAGTTATATAATTTTAGTCCATAAAAGGCATTGACATAAAGGGTTTAGGAGTTTAAGTATTAAGGTCAATTTATAATCACCTTTCTTTTCATGAGCAATACCGAATACGAACTTTGCTGAGTAAAAATGTTACATTCATACTTAACATCCCAAATAGGAAGTTATTGGATTTCTATTGGAACAAAAAGAATAAAAAGAGTTTTTTTTTTTTCACATCAGGAGGTTGGAATTGAAGAAACCCCTAGCTCCCATAGTTACATGGTCGTGTTCCAGTATGGATCTGCTGTCTTGTTCAATGTGGAGGATCATGAAGTTGAGTCTTACCTTTCCATAATTAAAAGACATGCTTCTGGATCAGTACTAAAGGATTCCGAGACAAGAAACGATGGTTAGTTAATTTTCTCCTAGAGGTGCCAATTTGACCCATTTACGTATGGATGGATCAATTTGGGTTGTTTGGATTGTTTTATCTCAAGAAGATCAAATTGAAAAAACTAAATAGAAGGGTATCAGGTCAAACAGATTGAAAGTCACCCAAAGCCAATCTTTAATGCCTTCAAAGCGACATCATCTTAAATTACCTTTATTCAAAGATTCAGATTAATTATTGCGTGTTTTTTGGATCATACTTGACACACTAATTATTCATCATAAATAAATATAAATGGATAAACAAAGTGTTTGCGGGTCTATATCTATAGACCCAATCCAACCCAACCTTGCCTGTTATAACTCATGCTGAAATGACCTTTGCCCAACCCACATGACCCAACTATCTTGTCATCTCTACTCTTTCCATTGCCATTTTTGCACATATTTATCCATAGTACTTGCATTAAAGCATGTGTGCTTGTGTAAACAGATTATGTGGTTAAAGAGAAGCCATCGTTGCCTGAGGATATGCAGGGTGGCCCAGATTACATCATTTTGAAAAACCTTGATATCGACAGTATTCGTATTATTAGTAGTGTGCTTGGCCAAAGCATTGCATTGGATTATTTTGTTTCACAGGTATTAATCACCTTCTTTTTAATTTTATTTTATGCAAGAAAAAAGTAGAGGCGATTTCACAGGTTACATGTTTTTTTTAAAGGTTGATGGCATGGTTAAAGAATTTACAGATATTAATCGTATAATGGAGAAAACTGGGACATTTACTATGGATAGGAAGAAGCTTTTCAAACTTGTTGGAAAGGCTAATTCAAATCTAGCTGATGTGATTCTTAGAGTAGGACTTTTTGACAGGTAATTGTTTGTATATGTTAATGATTTTAAACCATAGAGATGGCATCATTGCAATTTTTGGCCCGTTTAGTTATGAATGAGTGGATTCAAATAATATTTCATATAATGGTCGAAAGTCTCCAAAGTGTATTTTTATACATAATATTTCATATAATGGTCGAAAGTCTCCAAAGTGTATTTTTATACATAGAACCTCATAAACAGTATTGTCAAAAAAGTTTAGGTTATATTGAAACAATATAATTCTTTTTTCCTATCTGACAAATTATTTTAGTAAAAATTGGTCAAAAGTCTGCTGGGTCAACTCAACTCGACCAGTTTCGATTGGTAAAAATGCAGTCGTTTTAACCAAAACTTGTTACCCAACCCAGTGACCCACACATTTGACAACTCTATTATAAATGAGAAGAGTGCCAAACATGTTATTGTTCATTGCTGAAAAAAAGAATACTTGTATATTTCAGATCAGAGATTGCCTGGAGAGAGGCAAAATATGCCCAAATATACGAATACCTGCGCGAGGAGTATGAAGTTACCCAACGATTTGGAAATCTTGATTATAAACTGAAGTTTGTGGAGGTAACTTTTTCAGTTTGGTTTTCGCCTTTGTGATAATTTTTCGTTAAAACATGAAATCATTAATCTTTTTTTTCCGTGCGAGAACCCTTTACCAGAAAACTCACAAGTCCCGACCAATACTCTACTAACCCATGAAAAAAGATAAAACTCATGAAACCATTTACATGTAGTTTTATTGGATGCGTTGTGTGTTATCATTCATCTTTTTTGTTTGTTTGTTTCCTTTACAGCATAATATTCATTTTCTACAAGAAGCCCTCCAAAACCGAAAGTCAGATCTCTTGGAATGGTGCATCATCGTGTTGCTGAGCATTGAGAACATTATAGGAATATATGAAATCATCCGGGAAACGAGTATTGTCCCAGTGTGATGGATATATTGATAAAGATATGTTTATTTTACAGGTGCTTTCTTGTTCTTTTAGCTTAGAACATAAAAGTGAGATAGGAACAATTGATTTGAAGTGTGCATACTTTTGTTCATATTCAATTTCACTTTATTGTTACTATTTAGATGATTTATATGGTTTGACTTGGTATAATGTCAAAGTCAACAATAAAAGTTTTTTGCTTTTTGTTATGAAACACAGAAATTAGCACATATTTTGACCTTAAAAGTCAAAACATATACCAGGTAGCAATTTGTGACTATGCGAGTAAAATCTATACATTCCAACCTATGCACTCTACACATTCAACTATGGTCCAAACTATGTCTCCTCACGACTCTAATGTATGAGGGGCTCTTTAGAATCTTGTTTGATAACACGCGCGCATAATATATGAGTTTTAAATGTTATAGCTTTTTGATAAAATTATCGTGAATCCGTGAAAACACAGAAGTTTATACTTTTGTTAGCATATGACTATATTAAATTGATTGATAGGAATTAAGGAAACAAGAAACAGAATAATAAGTGCGAGTATAGACGCGCTATAACTTACCAAAATTCTTTTCAAGATCCTAAAATATAGTGGTAAATTTTACTCCTAAATTAAAACAACTACAATGAAATAGTGTAGTTTTATTTGTATTATACAAGTCCCTAAGAGCACTAAACTGTTTTTAACGGTCTCATCGAACCATCAAGGTGATGGACATGTAGGCACAAAACCATCCAAAAGGTGAAGGCACACCCGTTAAACAACGTGGTTTTGCCGATCCACGCTTCAAAGAAAGAAGAAAATGACATGGTGGATTTGGCGATGTGGCGTTGCGGGTGTGGTGAATACTGCTATCCAATTGTTGCGTTGGCATGGTGGAGGAGTCATGGCTCCACGTCTTAGAATAATCTTACCAATAATCTCAACTTTCAGTTATTTTAAACTTTTAAGCTTTAACTAAGGGTTATATGATCAACATAAACATCATTTTATTGGGTCTAGTTATTTGGATATCTCATTTATATTGTATACAACTATTTTAATCAGGTCAAAAAAAAACATAACTAATAAAAATTTCACACATGAAGTAAAGCGAAAGAAGAAGGTTTTGAAAAAAAAAAAACACTATTTTATTTAATGAAAATATGTTTGTTTTAAAATAGAAAGACACTTATAACTCATTTACAGTAAAAACTGAAGAAATAACAGTTGATCAACACCATCTATTGATGTGATTGATTTACGTTTATAAAGACGTTTATAATAATTCGCTAAGGGTTAAATGTCTGGTTAAAATGTATTGGAATTGTCGGTACGAAACGTCCATTTACAATGTCTTGTCAAGGCAAAACGCCCGTTCACATGGCCTCGCCAAGAGCTATACTCCCCGAATCAACGTCGACTAAATGCTCGTTTAAAAGTTGAAACGGTTTATGTGACGGTTGTAACATAAAAACACCCTTATTGACATCATATTGACCTTCAGATACATGTTTGACTGCACTCGCAGTTCTTTCTGCCTTGATACAATGGCTTCCTTTGCCTCTGTAGATTGTAATCAACTTCAAAATCGCTTCTCAAATTGAGTTTCAGCCTGAAGATCTACATCTCTAGATCATAGAAATTTTGACTAGCAAAACCCCACAAACAATCCATCAGGTGAACGATACGAAAACCCTAATTTCACTTCATGTTTATTTCATCAAATTGAAGTGCTATCAAGTTAATTTCTAGCTCTGTGGACCTTGATTATCTCTATAATTCCTTTTCTTTGATGCTCTGTTTGTTATAATTCCATTTGTATAGTGGATGATTGGTTGATTTGGTTAAGAATCAAATGAAGGGGATGTGTTCAATTCTGATCGTCTAACTTTGAATTTTCGAACACCATGTAGATGAGTTCAATGTAAAAATCATGAGGGATCGAAGGAGAAGCGTTAGGAAGCATAATGTGGTTGTGAATTGTGGATTTAGAATATGATTTTGAAGGATATAAAGAAACAATCTTGATTTTAGTTGCCCAACAAAGTAAATTAATGAAAACATTAGAGATTTAAGAAATTATTTCTCAATTTGCTTGTATCTTAATCAGCAGAATCCCCAAAAATTAATGCATTTGATAATTTCATTTTTGAAGCTCTGAAGTTAACTTCATCAAATCATAATGTGTGTGTTGTTATTAAAGGATAAAATAAGATGAATTCAGCTTCATCCCGTTTAATTTGCGACATATAAGTATCAAATTTGGCTTCATAGATTGTGAGGAATGGACATGGATGAATGTTATGACCCCAATGGATTGAAATCCTTGGGAGCTTAACGCTCACCTAGGTCTGGTATTTCGCGCATCAATGCTGCGCCCTTAATCTGGCCTTATCCCACCAAGTAACGACCAATTCCAACAAACCCACCTATGATCTTAGTTCCGGAACCCATAATCGCAAGTAGCAACCAACCAACACTGTCGTCGTCACTTTCTCTGATATTGATTTAATGGTATAATATTGGAAAGTAGGCTTGTTAGACCAAAGTTAGGGTGGAAGATAAATAATTTTCACAGGATAGACTTATTTGTTGTTGTCTATTTGGGTTTATGATTATTGCTGTCATCTTGCCTTACAAATGTGAAATAAAGCAATTCAGAGAGGCATCTGTATCATATTTGCCAATTGCCTTTAAATGGATGACTTTAGTATATGATAAAAGAATATGTTTGATGTGATAGATTGTGTAGTGAAGATGGATGAAGAGATGATTGCACTGAGTAATGTAATGCCCGTGGAGCTAGCTATAAAAAGGGAAATGGAATATCGGACTAAAATTGAGGTCTTGAAGAACCAGCGTCTTATTAACTTACATCCTTTGGTGCCTTCCCAGGTGAGACCTGTTTAGAATAGTGTCTTGAATCAATATTGGACCATTTGAATCAAGTAGTCATATGAGTCGGTGTGCTTGATACTAAAGGTGACAAAATGGGTGGGTTAGGCAGGTTGGCTAACTAGTCAAGACGGTTATCGTTTTGTTATGGTCAGACAGGACGAGTTTGGGTTAACCGGAAACCCTTTTATCCCATTAAGAAAAACATTTAACTGTCATGATCACAAAAGTTATATAATATCAATAGCAGTCTATTTAGATTGTTTTATGCATTAACAATACACTAGCAACTTTTGGCCCATTCCAGTTTCCCTGTAAGCTAATTTTAGTAATTTTACCCGTTAGACCCATTATATATAAAAAAATAACCCATATCGACCCAGTTTGTAAGTACTAAGTAGATTAGTTGATTTGTGCAGCTACAATGCAAATATGTTTTCACTGGCATATCTTATCATTGTTCCTTCTTTCGTTCGTTTCTTTCTTCACACGCGTGCATGCGTGTAATAGTTATTAAGAACCAATAAGTCAATAACTACAAATATGCGTTTAGGTACCTGCCGCTAGTCATGCAACATTAAAGAGAAAAGAACCCTGTTCAAGTGGCACATCGCTAGAAGGGCGTTCAACTGGTCTCGTTTGCAAGATTTGTCAGATAACATTTTATACCATCCTTCATCTAAAGCAGCATTCGAATACTGTAAAGCACAAAGGCAACACACTGCAGTTGAAAAAACGAGGTCAAAATGTTAGCACCCCATTTTTATGTGAGCTTTGTAACTCGTCTTGCTCAAGCGCCATCGTAATGGAACATCATATTAAAGGTACAAAACATGTAACTCTCCTGCAAGAGATTGAGGATGCTAAAAGGGCTAGAGCAGAAGAGGCTTTTGCTGCAAATGTGTATTGAATGTTTGGAAGGATGATGGAAGTTAGTATCTAGGAGAACAACTGATTGTGTAGATTAATGTGATTGTAAGATTTTATATGTTCTCAATTATGATTTTAATTTTTAAGAATATTGCTGATTAGAGCATAACTTAGTTTTTAGTTTTTGTTGATATTTTGTAGATATTTGTTGTATTTTTATCTTCTAGATCATCTAGTAAGTGTTACTACTTAAAAGATATTTATCTTTTTAAGTGTTTAATTTTTAGAAAGAGTTAAATGGATTGGGTGCTAGACAAGAATGTATTAGATTTTAGAAAGGTATTGAGTAAATTAAGAGAAATGCTAGAATAGTCATTTTTGATATATTTGCATATTAGTGTTAGTATTTACTAGTCTTCTAATTACATGATTAAATGCTTGTGAATGTTTTTCCATGTTCGTTTATTTTAACTTTAATCAAACAAACGTATGCTTAAACAAAGAAATATTTTTGCTCCTTTTCGTTCGTTAAAAAAATGAGTATGACCTTATTTGTTTTTATTTGCTTGATAGCTCTAATCGAATATTAATTAAACACACATAAACAACTTCCAATTGAAAGTAAAAAACAATATTCAATTTAAAGTCAAAATAAAACAATATGCAAGTATCATTATCAAATGAAAGTTGAAACATATTACATGATTCAATGTTAAGTCAAATACAAGTTAAAAAAAAAACAAACATAAGCGAAGGGATATGATGAGGTCAATAAGCGTTGTTAGTAACCGTTGTTAATAACCAGTAAAGACATTACATTACATACTATTAAAAGACCAAAGGGATGAATAGTAAATTGATACATCCTGGCCGTCCGTTTCATGATATGTGGTTACTATAAAAACCTGCCCTATGTCTGCCACTTTTGTATGCTTATTACACACATGTACAACTGTTTTTGATATGTGTAGTTGGGGTTGCAAGATACTGATGATGATTTTTTTAAGCTTCCGGTTCCGTCAGTTCTTAGAGAGAGAGAGAGGCCATTTTCCGGTGTGTGGTCGTTGGCGCCTACAGGCTTCGTGTTGGCCGGCGGTTGCATTCCGAGAACAAATCTAAACCCGGTTTTGTGCTCTCCCCCCTTTTGGATGTTGTTTTGACTTTTGAGTGTGTTCTTGGTTGTTTGTTGCAGGTTTGTCGTAGCCGCTACCGCTGTCGGCAGCCTTTGTGTTGCCTGGCGGCATGCATGGTGGTGTGGTGCTGGTTTGTAGCCCACGGAGCTGGCGGGTTTCGCGTTGGCCGGCGGTTGCTTTCTGATCATAGATCTAAAGCCTATTTTGAGTGATGTTTTGATTGTGTTCTTTGCCGTTGGGTGCCAGTTTGTCGACGCCGCGGTGACCGTTTCCGCGGCCTTTAGGTTGACCGGTGGGGTGGTGCTGGTTTGTTGCCGGTGAGCTTCGTGTTTGTATGTACTTGCTTTTCGGTTACAGATCTAAATGTCATCCCCTTTTTAATAAGGTTTTCAGTGTGTTATTTGTTGTTAGGTGCCAGTTAATTTGTCATTGTCGCTGTCGACCATCTTTGTCTTTAACCAGAGGCGTTGTCCTGTCTTCGAGTTTGCCGGCGATTGCTTTTGGATATGAGTCAATGAATCTGTTTTGGTAAGGTTCTCATTGTGTTGGTTAGTTTGGGATGTGTTATTCATATTACAGTACAAGAATTTTTTGAAAAAAGGATGAGATTTTTGCCTTTATGGTGTTTGTTTGTTGATATAAATTGGGACATTTTGAAACAAGGAATCGAACAGGGAGAGTAGAAATGTGAAAAGATGACACTCTTCACTCATCAACACCCATTTGCTCAAACAGATGGGTTTCATCGTTCTAATACTGTTATGTTTTGTTTAGCTATTCAATTGTTTAGTTAATATCTTTGGCAAGCTTAAAACTACAAATCATGTTGTGTTGTTGCATAATATAAGATATAATCCTTTTAATTTTCAAACAAAATGAATGGTGATTTGCAAGGTTTCACGCGATTGGTAACAATGGTATTGTCTTCGATGGTGATAGGCGATGACGAGTAAAGTGTACATGATGTGTTCATTGGTTTGGCAAGGTAAACATTTGTTTGCAGTCACGATGAGCCATCATTTCTAGGCCTTTGAAAATATAGTTTTATATTCTTTGAATATTCATGTCAATGATGATGAACGAGCGTTCATCAAAGACATGTTGAGACTTCATATTATGCTGCTTTCAGTTTGCAAATGAAATGAATAATTATTTTTTGGGTTTGTTGCTCTTTGTATAACATTCTGGTTTTGTTAATTTTACGTGTAGTTACCATGCGGCCATGATGATATGGAAACAGGTGTTCGTTGTTTGGCTTGACATTGTTTTTACTTTGCAATCATAATGAGTTACCTATTTTGAGCCTCATGTAGTTGTCGAACCAATTTATTTGTAACGACTATTTATTGTTACACGTTTTCCACTCTCGCAACACGCGTGTTCGAATACATCTAGTTTATATAAATATTTAAAGAACGTAAGTGAGGAAAATAAATGAACAAACAAACATAAATGAATAAACATAAATAAACGATCATAAATAAATGCAAAAACAAAAGTTCATGGTTTTTCATTTAATTAAATGAACAAGAAAATTGCTAAATGAAACCATTATCAAACAATTCATAAACATTCACCGAACTACCGAAGTCTAAACTCCCGGTTCATTTACGCCAAACAAATTGTTAACTCTATAACTAAATAGATATGTGAAGCTAGTCAACCAAAATTTTACTTTCTTTTATATTTATAGATAAAATAGTTTATCGATTGTCTTTTTTATTTATCTACTCTATCTTTAAATGGTTTATTAAAACTTTCATTAAAATTATGAATTCCATCTTACAATGATAAACTAACATAAAATACGTAGAAGAAGAATTTTTACTTCTATAATTATCTCATAACTGTAAAAATAAAACCTCTAAAAAAATCTATAAACCAAACTATAAATATACTAATTCTTGTTATACTCGATCGAAAAATGTAAAAGAAAAAAAAATACTCCTGAAAATACGCCGGTCAGTTCGGTCAGATATATGATGTACACAAGAGACATCATGTGACGTTATCATGTCCGTGGTGGCCCACTTGTTGTAAAGTATACTTTAAACCTAAATGGCATTTATGTAATTTATCAACAAAATGAAGGGTTTGTTTGGAAAAGTCTATCCGGTTGATACCCATCCGAGATTCGCGGACCCGGGAATTAGACATGCGAATCGAAGTCTTTTTTTAACGGCTCGATTTCGTACGACATGTGAGAGTAAGACCCCATAGTTTTTTATATGTTCATAATGCCCCCTAAAGAATCCATCATGTTTCCCATAAGCCCTTCAAGTACAAATTTGCAAAATGCCAACTGATTTCTCTCCTAAGAATACCTTTGTTGGATATGATACTTTTGTGTATCCTTGTTCTTCCTTTGTTTGATATACTGGTGTAGAATTAAATTTAATACATATTTACGAGTATCCAATAAGGCATTCTGATGGTAAGTGCCGCATTTCATAGCCAAAAGGATACAGTCCTATGGGTTTTGTCTTGCAGGGTGTAGAATGTGATTTTATTTTTAAACTTATAGTTATCGTTAAAAAAAATTATATATTTGTATTGATATTTATAATTGATTAAACATTAAGGATGACTTTTGATTATAACATATGGATATAATTTCATAAGTTCCTAATAATTAATAAACTCTTCGCATTTTATAATGACAATGGTGTATGATTTGGTTAGTTTTCTATATAACAAAACAAAATGAGAAAATACCTAGCCTCAAATTTTAACATCAAAATTTTTATTTGTTAACTATCTATTACTAGAGTATATTTGTTTTCAACAAATTTAATTGTACTTTATCAATAATTATTCTATATATAGTTTAAGGTACGAATTAGTTCACTATAAAAAAATAGAATATAAACACACTAGAACTGTGTAAATAAATTACTGACTTAATTACTAATTATCATAAAAAAATGAAATTAGTTTTGGCGGGAAAATAAAATTTTTAGTACTCTAGATTTGTGCCATACTTTCAAAATACTTTTCTTTAAAATAATAAGATAAGATGAATATCACCTTCTACGAGTCTTTTATCTTGGTTATGGGTCCAAAGAATGACTGAACCAACCTTGATTTTTATAAACAGAGATAATTGTATTTGGACTTGGGTCTGCAAATGTTCACATAACTGAAACAACCAGTCCAATGGGTCACCATATCATGGCCACTTTTTTATATTAACATTTTCAAAAACCTATTATAAATCATGGTAAAATTATTCTTTCGTATTTTTTTAAGAACCATGTCAACTATATATACCTAATAGTAACACGAGTTCTAAATTCAAATATGCTGTTGATAAGCAATATAATGAAAATCCAAAGCAATATAAAATAAATATTTTACTTGTGAAATGCTAACATAATAAAATAGCAATTCCAATAAGGCAAGAACTATTAAGCATCCTCGTTTGATGTCTACATGTACCACCAATTATGAGACAATATTATCTAAGCATTAATAAATAATAAGTCTACCTAGACCCTAGCTAGTTGTTGTCTAGATGCGATACCAATCTGTTACCTAAACATCACATGCTAAGGCATTCCTCTATGTGCAAGATAGTTCCATGCAACAATAATTATAACTAACTATATAGCCCACTTCATTTGATAAAACATTTGCTTGCATCACATAGACACACCTGAAGTCCAACTAGTATTTCTCAAAAAGGTTACCAATTGTGAGCTTTACATCACAAACATAATACATTAATAAACATCTTTCTCAATATAAACATCATCCAAATGGTCAAATTACCAATCTTAGGTTAATTTAGACAAAAATCCAATTTCTACCATCCATGCTTATAAATCCGAAACTAATGTGATGTGAGCTTGTGAATACATGAAATAACTTGAACTTTCGTTATCTACTTATATTAAACATCACTTTTTCTTGTATATTCGTGCATGCTCGATAACTCAACAAGATACGTTAACATGTTTAAAGCTTCATACCTTGGTTTATTGTATTTTTTTTTTTTTTTTTTTTTTTTGTTGTAAAATACTTCCAAGTTTATCAGTCCTTTACCATTTCAACAAATTGGAGTTAAATGTTGTTTTATATTTTCACCTTATTTAATTAACATGAATATATAAAATAAGTATTGTTACATAGTAATATTTTACATGCATATATATATGATTTTATTTATATCAATTATCATAATTAAACACCACCTTAAGTCTAATTATCACTGTTAAAATACTGAGACATTATAAATTAACATGTAAATAAAATGATTTTCTTCTTTCTTTGAATGTATTTACTACCATCTATTATTTTTGAGAAAATATTTTTATTCTTTTTTCGAAAAGGAAAAAGAAATATTAAAATCATATGTATCCATCCATTTCACGTCTTCTTCATTAAATCATTTATTGCATGTGATATATTTTGGCACAACTAATTAGTGGTTGGTGATTATTTTATTTATTGTTATTTAGATGCATTTGACAATGCTTCTTGTATAAAGTACAAACATCAATGCACAATGTATCAAAAAAGACTTATATATTATTTATTTATATATGACAACTTTTGTGACTTCCACTTTTAGACCTTTACCTTTTTCATTAAATATGGAGCTTAGAAATGGAATATGTTTCTTTTAAAAAGTTTGTGATAAAATATGCATATGTGATATTATAGTATCATTATAAACTTGTTTGTTTATAAATAAATTAATCATGCATTGTATTTAGTTATATAAACAAGGGGAACGCATGCCAGGAGATAAAATATTGATATGTAATAGCATGTCTGGTTTCTAAAGTAAAGGCATAATTATGAAAATGTAGATGGTAGAAGTAGAATATTTTGTTAGAACAAAATTTGTTTTTAGTTTTTTGGTAACCATACTTTTTTGGAGATGATTATAAAACGGATGAATATATAAATTAATTAACCATATAAAATAGTTTCTAAGCAATACTTTTTATTAGTCCTATTTAAAAGATAAAAATGTGTCTTGTCACATTAAGTTGAACCGACCATATTTTTTTTATCTGCATTTTAGACCGTATAAGTGCTACACATTGAATATAACTATATTAGTGAAGATAATAACCTAACTATATTTTACCTTATATATGTCCTAAGGAGACGTTTCGGTGGCAAAAGCATGCACTCTCCAATGAAAACACTATGGTTTTAAATTCTGTAAAATATAGATGTGTTGATTTTAAAAATAGAATAAACTCTGTGTATTCATCTATATATAATACTAAAAAAATAACTTGAGGGAACACTTGTTATATTCCTAGACCCTCTAATTTTGTTTTTCCCTCCTCTTAAATAATTACTTAAATTAAAAAATATTAAATAATTTTAATTGTTTTTAGATTACAAATATTTTTTTTAAGAAATTAAGAAATATGTCTTTTTATTAATGTTATTTTCACATTCTTTCTTACTAAAATTTTTCCGCTTCTCTCTTCTATTAAATAATCACATTAATTACTAATAATATTATTTTATATTATTTAGATTAAAAATAGTTTTTTAATAAATTAAAAAAAGATCTTTTTATTAATGTTATTTTTAAATAAATAAATTTTATAACATAAGAATTTTTTTTAAAACATTAAACTTTTTTAAAAATATAAAATATTTTAAAATTTATATTTTTAAAAAGAAAAATTTTTATAAAATAAAAATAATTAAAATTTGAAGCTATGTAAGGAAATTTAAAAAAAAATATTTTTAAAACTATTTCTTTTGAAACAAAATGTTTAAAAAAACAAAAATAGTTTAAAAACAAAAATTTAAAGAGTTGATATCATTATTTTATTACTTATAATCCTCACTCATACATAATTTTAATCATATTTTATTTTAAAATGTCATTTAATAATTAATAAATTTATTATTTTATTTAATATTTAATTTTTTCAACCCGTGTAATACACGGGTTTACTAAAGCTAGTTGGTTAATAAAGAATTTAACTTTATATGTAATATTGAGAGCTTAAAGTTTTTTTTGAAAATGATTTTAAGTTTGAATTCACTTGTAGTAGTGTAATGTAACTCTCACAAGGGAATCTCTTATAAAACTTTTATAGTTTCTAAACAACAGATTAATAAATAAATAATCTTTTAATACATAAGTTGTGTTTTGACTATAAACAATGCATGCATTTATTATGTCCAAGGACATATTTCAGTTTTATTAATAAAAAGAAAAGCTTGTAATTTTGATGAGACAAAAAGTATGATCAAAGAATCCAAAGCAACTTTTTTGCTGGTACTTCCTGCATAACAATTTGTACAATGGAGTAAAAAAGATATGAAAGTGAATGATTCTTAATAGAGATCTTCGTAGAACCTTTGACTCTAATGTCCTAAAGTAGAATAAACTCATAAAACACAAATAACAAGGTTTGGCCCTAAAAGATTTGGCATCTTTCAAAGCATTACTGGTTTGAGAAAAGGTTAAAAAGACAATTAACCTAACCTAACTATAGTTGATACAATTCTTGTTCATAACAATATTTTCATATATTCACAAACTCGTTTTTTGTATTTATATGAGTGTAGTTATTATATTATATGGAATGGTTGTGTGTGGTTGTGAGCGGAGCAGAAAAAAATGTTACTGTCAATCTGTAAATTTAAAAAAATATTGTTCAATCCTTATAATTTTTTAATACTTTTAAAAGTGATTGTGAGTGAAGGAGATAGAAAAAGTAATGATAAATGTATAAAAAATATTATTTAATTGAAAAGGTGAGAGAAAAAAATAATGTTTTTAGTGTAACTATATTAATAAAGATAAGGAATAAGTTGTGAATGCTTTTATACCAGTTCACTAATAAACTAGTCAAATCTATATCAAAAATAAAAAAGTGTGTAAATAATTTAAGTTATATTTGTATATTTTCGTAGGTAAAACTTAAATAATATAGGAAACTACTTATCTTTTTATGTGCATCTGTCATCTTAATAAATTATAAAACATGGAGTAAACATACATATTATTAGAAGTAGTTAGACATATAAGTAAAAATGATTTTAGAAAAAAAAGATTAAAAAACTTGTTCAACCACCGATTTGGTTTATAGTTTCAACCGATCAACGTAATAACCAACCTGCTCAAGTGAAAACAATTTTGATCTGCCACAATGCCATGAACACATGATCAAAATAATGATCCTAAATGTGATACACCAAAATCATTTCAGCACAACTTAAAATACACGTTAATTATGATCATCAGGGTGGGGGGGGGGGTGACTATTCAGGACCCGAATTTTTTTATATATTATATAATATGTATTTAAAAAAACTATAAACTATTAATAAACTTAAACCTATTAGCAAGTCCAATAATATTTTAATTATTTTAGCATATAAAATCTTATCTTAGAGCCTATTAGGCCCGATACCTTTTATCCAATTCAAATTTATATAATAATACCTAAAAAACCCTCATTCAAGATTTCAAGGACAGAAGTGAGAACACCAATCAGCGATCGACATTGGCACTTCGATCGACTATGCAAATTATTCGGTTTGGACTTTTTTTAAACTTCGTATTGCAGGGGCCCATTTATTTGCTCTCACCCTGGGTCCCAGGTCTTTTGGGAATTCTTGGGACCAACCCTAGTCATAAATTAATATTCTTTATGAACGTATATTTTTTTATGAACTAAAAATAAAGTAAATGATATAAAACTTGAAGCAATTGTTCAAATGGTTTTGCATTTGATTAAACACAAATAAATTATTTATTTTTGAGAAATTATTTACTATTCTTTAATGGAATTGACCTTCTTGACTTCGTTGATGGTGATAAATTATTTTATTTCTCATTACCCTATATGTTAATTTAGCAAGTTGAGGAACAGTGATTTTGTGTATCTGACCCGTTGGTTTTTCATCGGACGGTAAAGGTTGGACAGTGAAGGAGCAGTTATGTCTTGGCTTACACGTGGCCTGAGCAGCCTTCGTGGCAATCATGCATCCAAAGAAAGACACAGAGATAAGTCTTGTCTCCAACGGCGAAGAAGGGCGGAAGCCTCTTGACCACTTCGATGTTAGATTAGTGCAGATCAGGTGGTGGTTCCACGAAGGTAGCGGCGGCGTGCCCGTATAGGGTCCAGTGAAGTCAGCGTCGTCAGTCACCGTTGCGGCATCAACCAAATCGCCCTCTTCATCTACCGTCGCCGTCTCTATTCCTCCACTGGAGATGAGAGGATTTGAATCATTTTTGCTAAGTTCTTTAGCCATAGACCTGTAAAGAGGTTAGTATAATAATCAATTGCGATAACTTCTTGGTTTATTATTCTTCGATCTGCACCGCCTCCGCCAAAGAAGGAACATCCGGTCGACGATTCTCTTTGTCATGCGTTGATGGTGGCTTGTGTATATGTCGGTGGTGCTTCATGTAGTTGCATGTATACCTGCCACAATGCAATTCACGCCATGTCTGTACGTTGAGAGATATGGGAATAGAGGGAGAAAGAAGGCTGTCAGATTGATCGGGTGAAGATATATGTCATTCATCAATCGTCTCCACTTCAACGTCTTATCGCCGGAGATCTTTCATGGCCTTCTAATTAGTGTATAACCGTTTTTCGATAACTTTACAATTTTAGGGTTGAATGAATTTTGTTTTCTGTTTGCAGTGATTCTCCACGCTAGAGATTTTTGTGGATTTTGATCATTTGATCGATTGCAGAGGCTGTTCTATTTGAATGATCTTCACCGTCACCGGCATGCTTCTTGACCATAATCACCGTACCACAAAAACCAATACGCAAGTCCTCCAGATCTATTGTTGTTACTGCCATTGTTGAAGTTAAGACAAATAAAGTTAAACTAGGTAAGTTTCTTGATTTCATAAGATTCTTAGTTGGATTTCTTTGTTTTAATTAGGTGTGTGGATTAGGTTCATATGTGGTGTTTTTGGTGTTAGGTTTGTATGTGGTTCTTTGGTTTTGATTGTATGCATCCAATGATATTATATCAGTTTAGGAATCTAATTGAAGATAGTTGACTACAAATTGTATTCTTGACGGATAAGTTGCAATTGGTTGTAGAAGTTAGTCACTGTTAAGGATGATTACAGGTACCATGCCAGGTGAACCTCTTTTCTAATTAACAACAAACTTTTTTTCCTTCCCTTGGATTTTCACAATTAACTATAGTTACAAATTGTATATAGATTGTATTTGATGATTTAGGGACACGATAACGTGCTTGGTTTGCTTATTAGGATTTAAAGTATTTACATTGTTTGATATTTTAAAGGTTTTTCATTTGTGATTTCTTTTAACTATTTTTTCCAGGGTTAAGATTTAATTTAGTTACCTTGCTTAAGCATAATATTGCTGGTAAATTTAGCTAATAATCTTGATCTAAATGCAAGGTGTTTTAAGAGTGATCTTCAGTGCTTACTAAAATTCATTGAAATGTATGAAGTTATCGGTAATTATATACACCTGTTAGGATATATTTTGGGTATATTATCATCTAATGCAAATATGAGAAGTATGAAATGTATGAAGTTATCGGTAATTATTACGTTGCTATTAAGGTTTGATGATTATAATGTTATAAATTTGCATTCATTTATTGTGTATTTGGTTGACTTTCTTTTCAAATTGTTCAGGTTAACAACAGGTGGGACTAAGTTTTCTTTGCTGTCACCGACTTGCTTATGGCTAACCATCACTGTACCATTAAGAACAACACGCAGGTCTTTTTAGTCTACTATTGGTGCTGTCATTGTTAAAGCTAAGAGAACTAAAGGCAAATTAGGCAAGTTTCTTGATTTCTCAAGATTTATAGTTGGATTTTTTTTTTTTTTGATTCAGGTGGGTATAGGCATTGCTACTTCAGTATCATCATATTTAAGATATTGGTAATTGCATGAAAAATTTCAAGGTGTGGGTATTGCTACTTTAATATCATCACTTTGCATGTTACTATGATATTGTGATTTTATGGATCATGAATATGTTCCTAATTACTTAATATTTCTATTTATGTAATTTGTTTCATTCCACAAGATCTGAATTTTGAGCCTCATCATTGTTAGTTTCATTGCTAAACACATTCATCTATTTTGTTAGCATTCTCAAGTTCTTTCAGATTTTGTGATGCGACGGTAAAAATTGAAGAGAAGAAGGGCTATGCACATAACATGATGTTTTTTTTGTCTTCCAGGCAAGCTCTTAGGCTATATGGTTGAGCTTCTTGATCTTTGACATATGAAATATCTTTTTAAATGGTATTCGATCTCAGGACAACATATCCGTGAGATGATACCTCCATTCTATTTTGACATGCTAAGTAAATGGTGAAATTGCTTCTTTATATATAAACTTTTTTCTATAAAAGTTATGAAACATAAATACTTATATATAAAAAGAAAGCTAATTAAGATGTATGATTTGAATAAGTAGTGACTAGGTATAAGCCACAAGGTGGTGGTTGTGGTGCTGGTGATGGTGAAATGATTATGAATCATATGCATTTGAATGCAATTTGTTAATTAAATAAGTTATACATACTTGATTTGATATCCAGGTAACCAGGTATATGTAATAAAACATAATTTAACAAACAACATATTTGTTAATTAATATTACTTACTATAGTTTGTGTACATTCATTATTTATTAGTAGCATTATAGTTAATTAATATTACTAATCTGAAATAAGTGTTTCAATCTGTTTTGATAGTTATGACTGGGGGACAAAGGTGAGGCGAATTCGGCACATTCAAAGACAACTCACTGTTATGCTTCTATATATTTTGACATTTGGGATCAAAGAAATTGCATTACAGTTTTATTATGGATGTTAGTTTGAATATTTAAATAGCCTTTGTCAAAGTGGCAAGGATGGGACCTGCAACTTGCCTTGCAACCATGATTGTTAGAAGCTCTAAGTCACAATAAGCTTGATTCCGTTTGGATGTGGGTTCTTCTTTCATTTTGTTGTTGTTCTTTTAAGGTGGTATCATACATTTCAATACATCGGTTATGATGATAAAATTAGAACGAGCTTGTCAAGGGCGAAGCTTCATAGGGGTTGGGGCTTGTTTTTCGTCAATAGTGTTAAATTTTAGTATGATAGTGTAAATTTTTGGTCAGGTAGTGTAATTTTTTATATAAATATCGAGTCGCCCCCCTAAAAGAAATTAATTTCGCTCCCGCCCCCTTACGAAAGAGTTCAAGCTCCTCCACTGCAGCTTATGCTTTGAATTTTTCGTGGCAATGATGATGAAAAGGATGCATTCGACCTTCTTTGGTTTACCCAATTATTAAGTTGGTCTGCCTCGCCGCGAAGCGCGATTGAGAAAATCGCTAGTTCTTATTATATTATAAATTTTCTGGATTATTTCAATAAATCTTTCTTTGACATCATAACTCTACATATCGGTTCCAAGACTGTTCTATGTATTATTATTATTGTAACTTAATAATATTAAGGTTATCGTTATGGTGTATTCGAAAGGTTTGAAATGAAGGATTGAGTGTTTAAAGTAAAAAAAAAATTTGTGTATAATCAGATTATTAGAGGAGATAAACTCATTAAGCTTCTTGTGGATTAAAAACTAGTTTTCAATGGCAAACATTAGAACTGTTTTACTATTAGTTGGAACTTTTTTCTTTCTTTTTCTTTGGATTTCATGTTTTGGTCATTGATTTCTTTTGATGAAACTATATGTAATGGGATGACTGGGCTGTTGTAGTTTCCTGCAATTGCAGTCCTCATTTTATTTATTGAAATGAAGTTTGCTATTAAAAGAATAAGAATAAAAATAAAATAAAATAAAGTTCATGTCTTAAAATAGATATTATTATAATGACATCTTAATTAAAGTAGATAGTGTTCTTTCATCATATCCTTTTTAATTATCATTAATATTGTAGTTTAATGATATCTTAAATCGATAAATTGTAAATTGATATTCGATTAATAAGAAAATACATTAAATTTACATATTTGAAATTATGTTATTTTATTGTGAATATTAGTTTTAAGACATTATCACAAGTGTCCACAATAGGACATCAT
This sequence comes from Flaveria robusta, assembly GCA_025506415.1. NCBI lineage: Eukaryota > Viridiplantae > Streptophyta > Magnoliopsida > Asterales > Asteraceae > Flaveria > Flaveria robusta. The sequence goes on along the minus strand of CM046469.1, from coordinate 14,150,804 downwards.
GGTTGTATATTCAATAATAATTGTATGATGGTGTACTTTTCGACCGAAGGTTGTGAGTTCAAATCGTATAACATGTAAATATGCTGATTTTAGAGATAGAGTAAGTGTATAAGAAAGTTTGTTTGTCCGTCACAAATATATAACTATCGCAAGTTTTCATGTCACTTTGTAAGTAATATGAAATAGTGTTTGATTCAAGAGAATGTCAAAGCAAGGACATTTCTCTTTTTAATTCAAAGATGTATCATCCCCGTATTGTACCTTCTAAAACCTTGATCCACCTCAAATATAGTAGCACGATATTTACCTTTATAACAAAGGTGTAAGTTGTAGATAACAACAAAAGACAGGATAATCATATATCAAGCATCTATATGACCATCTTACATATAGAGATATGTATGTATGTTTGTGTGTATGCGCTTACTCGTGTATATGTGTTGGGTAATGAGAGTGTGGAGCCTAGTAGAGAGGAATAATTGCTTTTTTGTAACCATGAGAACTAGAGGTGCACAAAAGAACCGAACTGGTTTGAAAAAAAAAACGGTTTGACTCCCGATTAGAACCTCAGAGGTTTGTATACCGGTTTTGGTAGCCCGGCACCCAAAACCGGTTTGTAAACCGGTTTAAGTTAAAAAAAACCAGTTAAATGGGGATAAAAACCGGTACTTAAAAAAACCGGTTTACAAACTGGTCTAAACCGATTTGAGCGGTTTGAGGATTCTTAATGAAAAACAAACCCAAAACTGGTTTGTACAGATGCAAAAAAAAAAAAAAAAAAAAAAAGATTTGTACACCTCTAAAAAAAAAAAGATTTGAGCGGCAAGTGGAGTTTGCTACAGACAATAACTTTCAAGAGGTTATGAAAAAGAAAAAAAAAAACAATAGACATGATGATTCAAACCTAAAGTTTATATACAAAGATGTCAATGAAAAAATGTTTGTAACTTGGGGAAAGGATTTTCCTCTCTTGTAGAGAAGAGGGAGAAAGCACCTTTTATCAAGTGTTTGTACCTCTTATGTAAACGACCCGTTCAGAAAAATTTAGGTTTTTGTATATTATAATTATATCTTTTGGAAAAGCTAGAAAAATATATAAATTTTATATTATGTATACTTAACTGCATAAAATATGACATCGTTGTTGTCCTCGTCTTGAATTAAATTAAAGAGTGACAATTTGTATTTAAATACTTAGGTGAGCAATCAATTTGCATGTAGGTCCCCAATAAACATCAATTTAACCAAATCTTAAAGGTTTACACATTTCCCCATGATAGTGACTACTGGTACATCTTCAGGGACCACGTAATAATTTAGAACTAATATATCATAATTTTTAATTTTCATGATGTTCTACCTCTACATGAGTTTTCTTGAATAGCATAAATTTTATAACTACAAAGGGATAGTCTTTAAAAGGTTAACTTGGTGGATATATGTTGCCTTTGGTCCACAACCAAGTGATTATTTCACAACACTTTGGAACTTACCCGGATTATGATACGAAACACATCAGATGATGTTTATTTTACCAGTCTTGAAGATGATTGTCATTAGAAATATTATTTTAATTCACAACATAAATGTACCTTTTACTTGTATTTGAATATAAATTTTTGTTACATTAGTCATTTCACATTTTAAATCTTGCATAGATACATATACCAGGGAAGGAAATATATAATAATGCTTAAGAGTGATACAATTTATTTAGTTAAACATAAAATAATAACTAAAATCAATTTATTCATAAATAACAACGAAAAGTTTAAATATATAATAATGCTTATAAATACGTATAAATTCACAACTTCTATTATTAATTTAAAAGTATATTGGTATGAGAAAAGTATGATGTTAGATGATACTCTAACTACATGAACTTATTTTCGTGCACCGAAACCCAATAGATTAATATATTATATTATATTATAATATGATAAATAATATGTCAAAGTTGTTAAAACTTGAATTTATTAGAATTAGGGTTGGTGATGAATCAAACCGAACATAATAAAGCCTCCTTCATGATTGTACTTGTTCACACATGTTACACGTAACCAAACAAAAGCAAATAAACATAAACGGACGCAAACAAACACAAACGAATATTAATTCCAAACATTAGAAATAATCACTTAAATAATATGAAGTTAAACTAGAGTTGTACAAACAGTCTTTTTTTCCCAAACCGGTCCGGGTTTTAAACCGAACTGGTTTTTTTGACATGTGGGCAAACCAGTTTTTTTTTTCCAAACCGGTTAGGCTCACTAAATACTCGAACCTCTCACGGTTTTCAAACCAGTTTTTTTAAACCGGTTCTTTTACCGGTTTTAAAACCGGTTTGTGTAGTATGGGGGTCAACCCGAGGGTGAACCATCGGTTTGGGCCGGGTTGGAACCGATTTTAGGTCAAATCGGTTTGGGGCGAAACCGGTGCCGGGTTTCAAACCGGTTTGCGAACCCAAACCGGATTTTTTTACCCACTTCTAAGTTAAACACTTAACATAATAATCATACATATAATTATCCTAATATAATTGCACAAGTTATACATACTAATCATACACATATATATCGCAAAAAAAAAAAAATTGTCTCAAAGGTATAAGTTTTAAATGACTAAGTTTAAACATGATAGCTTCGCATGACTATGGTTTCTATTTTGAAAACTACGGTATTAAACTAAACTTAAAAATTAAAAAAATATTAAAAAACACCCTTGATAAACAAACATAAATGAATAAATGCGATGAACTTTTATGAACATAATTAAACACAACCACTATTCGAGTTAGTTCTTTTAATTAACCGGACATAATTTCTTGTTTATGTTCCTTCATTTATTAAACAAACAAACATAAACGTATTTTTCGCAAAACAGTTTATGAATTCATTAAATGTTAGGTTCGTTTGCAGCTCTAATTAAAATTATAGAATTTTTATAAATGCAACTGAATAGTATATATTTCAATATGGTTTTTCAAGATGAGTTTATGATAGAGTTATGAGTGATATCTATTACAACGAGTAATATTTACCATATAAGATTACAAACAAGTGCATTATACATCCATGTGTATGCTACGAATAACAAGTAATATGTAATAGCACGTAATACACAAATATAAGACAAGTGTGATAAAAATTCCGCATCATACTAAATGAGCAGTAGACTAAAAGCTATTCGAAACAAAATTATCATCCTTTTATTTGACCGGCTAATAAATCTAACTTCAAATTACATTCTGTTTGGGTTTGAACATAAGACATCACTTATAAAATGTAATACCTTTACCAAACAGGCTAACCTTATAACAAACATAATTATAATCTATTTTAGAGGCTGTTTGATAATTTCTGAATGAGTAAGTGTTGAATTATTAAAAGGTCTGAACCATTAAGTGCTGAACAAGTAAGAGATCGAAATCATTAAGAGCTAGTATATTGTTTAACTATTTAGAGGCAAATGTCTGACCAATTCAGATAAGACCTTTTAACCATTCAGACTCAGTATAATACTTAACCATTCAGAGACAAAATTTTTTAACCATTTAAACATTTGCTCACAAAACAAACACTCTAAATAATTAAATGTTAAATCATTCAAACATTTAAATTATTAAAAAACCGAAACAAACAACCTTTGAACAATTAACATGATATTAGAGTTTTATCAGAGCATTCACAGCAGGCTCTTCGTAAATCTGTGAGTGTGTTTTCTATATTATAGAGAATGGTTATTAGTGGTTGTGAGTGGAGGATGGAGAACATGTTACTGTTCATCTCTATATTTGATAAAACATTGTTCATCTCTATTAATTTTTTAATATTTATTGAAAGTGGTTATGAGTAGAGGAGAAAGAAAATGTAATGATAAAAGTATTAAAAAATATTATTTTATTAAAACGAAGAGAGAAAAAATAATAATTTTTAGTGTAATTATAGAGATGAAAATAAAAGGTGGGTTATGAATGCTCTCAAACATTACAAGTACAACTATGCAAAAATTTCTTACCTAGGATCTCTCTCTCTCTCTCTACTAAATAAAACTCAACTCTCTCTAAAAACACACATTTATTCTCTCTCTAAAAACACACATCTTCCTTTTCAGTGGCCCAGCAGATCGAAAATCTTCATTGTTTTTCTCATAAACATGAAGTGATCATCCAACCTCCTTCAATGGTGCTGCTATATCTTCCCACCATTATTACAATCAATTAGCAATCACCACGTCACCACTCTATTTTTATTTTTATTTTTATTTTTACTCTTTTTTTTTTACCATTTTTGAAACTTGCTGCAATTTCAAGGTTTCTTAAGTTCATGGGTACTGCAAGAAGGTAGTTCAATTGTACAATCAATTTTAGTATTATCAAGAACAGGGCTCAAAACGATGTCGTCCTAAGGTAAATGTTACTTCAATTTCTCATTTTTTATTCATTGAGGTTTTGGGGTTTCACTGTAATCAGTTTAATTTTTTTGTTTCAATTTTCAGAATTGAAGGTTGATTGATTTGGGTGCAGAAAAAATGTTAATAATTTACAAAAAAGATATTTAATTTATCAATGTTATTATTCGGATTTCATAAAGTACGAGGGTTGATTTTTTATAAAAAATAAAATAAGTGGACTTTAATCATACCATGGGAAGATTTTTTTTTAGGGTTCTTAATTTCTGATAAGTTTTTTGATTTGGGATTTTAATAAGTTTGACTAAATCATCCATTGGGAGTAGTATTTTAGGGTTCTTAATTTCTAATAACTTTGGTTGAATTTATATACCTGAGATAGGTATTTGCTGCAGCTCTACCTAACCAAAAGCAATAATTCTTTGTGGGATCTGTTCTTTGTTTGTTTATTAATCTAGTTTAGATTCTCAATTATCGCAAAAGGGGGGAAATATTAGAACTTTACTTATAGTTTAGGGTGCTTGATATGTTAAATTGTGTGTTTTCTATTCATAGATATATTGAATTTAGCCATAAATAATGTGAAGAGAGATGATCGAATCAAACTCACGTTGTTATAAGCAAAATGCATGTTTTATTAACTATATGCGAAAGAAGGTGATACACGAGAGGTTTATCGAGTAGAGTTTGATGTATACAGTGGGATATGCGAGTTAAAGTAGATACACGGTCATACTGTTGCAGTGTTGCGTAACTCCTTGCTATATGAGTTATTAATTTCTGAAATTGCTATAGAGGCAGATCACATCCAAAAATTGACTAGTTTTGTGATTTTATCTAATTTTAATCTGTTTTGAAGTAACCTCTTCATTTTACTTGAAGCTTCATTTGAAATCTATAACACGAACAATTGGTAGCTAAACCATAGTTTTTATTGTTCTTGATAAGGGATTGTGTAAATTGGTTTGAATTTTTACTGTGGATTGTTGACAATTGGTGAGTAGCACATTTTTATATCTAAATGGCTATAAATAGCTTTATTAACTATGTTTATACTATCACAGAACATGATCCAATATTGTTATTTAATCTTCTTAGCAACATTAACATTTTCATTCTGAACAAATTATTTACCGATAACAGGAATGGGAACAGAAGTACACTACAAGAACTTGTTCCCAGGATATCACTCCATGAGAAATGCTGATGAAGATTCTAATAGTAGCAGCTGGCATCTCTTTAACACCTTGACTAACGGCCATTATTATGATGGATTTACTCCAAGAACTGTCACGGATGCATACGTTGGTCATGATAAAGACGAATTAAAACAAAAAATGCTTCAACACGAAGCTGTCTTCAAGAACCAGGTAATCTTTACACTTTCTTCTTACCTTTTATCCTTGGTTGAATGTTATATAGCACACCTAGACCATTACGGGCCAAAAAACTTTTCTATTAGGGCGTGTTTGGCATTGCATTTTGAAGTGATCATCTGATTATTTCGGTTGCATAATAAATAGCTTAAGACTAGCTGCAACAAAAGTGACTGAGTATTTAAATATTTAGGAGTCATTTTACATGTAAATCCTTATGTTAGCAAAATTTGCCACACTGTCAAAAAACAACCGATTAATTGATCATCAACACTACTAAACATCGAAGCCCATATGGTTATATACTTTTATCTCATTATTTCACATCACATAATCACTTCCAGACGCAATGCTAAAGACCTTGTTATTTGATTTTATGTTGTCATACCAGGTTTATGAGCTCCACCGTCTTTATAGAAGACAAAGAAACATAATGGAAGAAGTTAAAAGGAAGGAGTTTAATAAATATCCGATTTCTATCGATACATCATCTTCTTCAAGCCGCATGCCCTCTCAAAAACCTTATGAAGGCGCTAGCAGGTGGCAGAATCCTAGCTTCCCAATGGGTAACACTACATCTAGACCGTCCATATTTGGAGCAGAGATATGTAATTCTCCATTAAGTTCAAAAGGGAATGGCTCAAAGGATTGTGAAATAGTGGATTGTAGACCTTCAAAAGTTAGGAAAAAGTTATTTGATCTTCAACTTCCAGGTCATGAGTACATTGAACCCGAAGAAGGTGAAAATACAGTAGACAACCAGACTTCTGAAATATCGAGTTACCCTGCTAAAGAAAATGGATTTGTAACTAAAAATGGAGTAAAAAAGTTTCTTGATGATGGCGGGAAGAAAAACGGTTACACAAATATTGCATCTGATCAACACTCTATGCGTACTAACGGGTTGGCGGACCTTAATGAACCTTACTGTCAAGATGCTGCCTTTCTTGGTCCTTCTAAACCAGAGAGATTCAGCAATTTACCATTCGAGGATAAAATCAATAGACGAGACAGTTTTCCATCTTGTCTGCAGGGACCAGGTGATTTCATCTCTTTAGAGTATTTATTTTCAGGTATTTTGTGTGTTTTGCCACTCCAATTTACAAACACCTAAGTTATCTATCAAGCGTCCACATTTCGAAAAAACAGTATGTAACCGCAAATAAAACAAGCATCCAAAATTGAACTTATAATCTGGATGTTTAATTTGAATTAAAATTAAGCGAAGGATAATAATCAGTAGAGGTGGCAATTTTGACCCACATACAAAAAATGGGTACATTTGGTTTATGATTTATCTATAACAAGCCAAATGGATTTAATGAAGGAGCTACCTAAAAGGTAACGGGTCAACGGGTTGAACATCATCTAAAGAGTATTGAAATGCATAAAAGCCCCCTAAATCTTTTTCTTAATACATGTTAGATTATTTTGTTAATTAAGTTTGTAATTGTATTTAGCACATTATTTACTTATTCAATTCAAAATTTGTCTTTGCGGGTTTGTCTAACGCAACCAATCAGTTTCAGCTTTCAATCACCCTTAAAAATTGCCTGTTTGACCTCTTATCAAACCACCCATTTGACACCTTTAATGCTCATAATCGTATATGCTTGTGTTGAACTAAAAGACATACCTGCATTTTTGAACAGGGAATAGCAGAGGCAATACGAACTACACTTCTCAGTTTATTGAAAACAGTAAGTTGCAGACACCTTCTAATGCAATGCAACATTTGCATAGTAAAGAATTTCAACATCGTGGAATTTATTCAGAAATTTCTTCAAGAATTCAAGATCGTTCACATTTTAATCAAACCCCTTTGCTTTTTAAAGCTTCTAGTGCATACCCGTTTGCTAGTACCTCAGATATGGGGAATTCCTTGTCTTCATCTTGGGTAAAGTCAGCTGATAGCTTGACTCACAAGTTAACCACATTTCAAAAACACACATCAGTTTTATCATCTCCTAAGAGCCATGAGGTTTTTAGAGACAAATGGCATAGAAATGACAATGGGTTTTACAACGGGTCATCGTCTGGGTCAAAAGAACTTTCTGTAAGATTGCATTCGGTTGGTTATGGTTATCGACACAATAAGTTTGATGATGGGTCTCGAAAGATCTTTAAAGGCTCAAACTTTGTTGATTTAACAGATACTACCAAAGATATGGACTTGAATACTGTTCAAAATTTGTGTAAAGAAGATGATAATTCGAGTAAACGTGACCAGACGGTGTTGCCATGGCTTACAGCTAAACCAGTAATCCGTAAAAATGGTTACCATTCGAGTGATTTGGCAAAAGAGAAAGATGATTCTTTGGGTACTGATAAAAAGCTGTTAGGATTTCCAATATTTGGGAAGTTTTGTGTTTTGAAAAACGATGATGCATGTGCTGTTTCAACCTCTGCATCGATTGAGCACAGAGGAATTGACATTAATGTGACTTGGGATGATGATATAGAAAAGCAGATTGATGTCAATACAGATGCAGAAATCAAAAATTTCAAGAATCATTTTGATTTGAATTCATGTGTGACTGATGAAGATGATTTGGTAGTAATGGAATCTGTTAAAAGCTCAAAGAAGACAACAATGGAGATAGATTTAGAAGCACCAGCTGTTTCTGAGATTGTGGAAGAAGATGATCACAAAGAAACTAAACTAGAACAAAATCATCCCGAAAGCACAAAGCTTGAAAAGATTGCAGCGGAAGTAATCGTTGCAATATCTTGTCAGCTAAATCACATGGAGCCCATATCTAAAGCATCTAATGATAATGACAATGACAATGACAATGACAACAACGATGATCCACTTTTATGGTTCGTCGAGGTGATCAATTCTTGTGAAACAAAACTAGTGTCTGCAACACGTGAAATGGACGAGTATGAGACGTTGACTTTACAATTAGAGGAGACTAAAGAGGAAGATTACATGCCTATGCCATTGGTTCCTGATTTTCAGGAACCTGATGAAGTGGGTCCCACTTTAACGAGTAGTAGACCCCGGAGAGGGCAAGCGAGGAGAGGTAGGCCCCGCAGGGATTTCCAAAGGGATGTCCTTCCGGGCATGACTTCCTTATCAAGGCATGAGATAACCGAAGATCTTCAAATATTTGGAGGGTTGATGAGAGCTACAGGTCATTCTTGGAGTTTAGGATCAACAAGGAGGAACGGGAAACGATTAGGAAACCGGGGTAGGCGGAGGGTGAAGGCGGTGGAGACAACTCTGGCCACCACCGCATCGCCGCCGCTGCCGCCACTATCATCTAAGCAGGTTAACAATGTTGAAGTGGTGGGATTGGATGAAAGAAGCTTAACAGGGTGGGGTAAGACAACGAGAAGACCTCGAAGGCAAAGATGCGCTGCTGGTAATTCTGTTGCTGTCCAGTTAACATGATCTTTGTCCCGAGTTCATATCATTTTGATACAGAGGTCTCATGGTTTATTTTCGATACATACTATGATCGAATCACCAACTTTTGGTCGAGACGCGTGGTCCAAGCTTCTTGAAAAGGTTTAAGTTGTGAAAAAGAGAAATTGTGGGAATTGATCATGGTACAGTTGCCAATCATGTGAAGTTGTTTTGGAATGTGTTCATGTACTTTAAAATGTCCGTAAGGTGTTTGATGAAATGCCTAACACATAACATTTGTTTGTGTAAAGTGATGATCTGAAGGTGGTTGTGGAATGATTCACATTGAAACCAATTAAAACGTGTTGGGATTTTGAGTTTGTATGCTGGAACCATTTGTGGGCATTTCGTATACAATCAGGCTGGGACTTCATTAACGGGTTTTCTTCATGCCGCAACCCAACCTCAGGCTCGGCTACGAAATTTATACACACGATTTTATATACTTTAATCCTTTTAACTTATAAAATATGAAAACCAGTTTTTAAATTGGATTCTAATAATTCAAACTATGACATGTTGGTCAATAATAATCAATACTGGTAATTTGGCCAGTAATATTCGAAACTTTTAATTTTGTTGTAAAGATTAATTCTACCCACATAATCAACATAGATTTCCATGTGATTTTGTTTACAAAGAACAGACGTATTGCATTTCGTTCATAATCATCCTTGTGAGCGATCAAATCTAAATCTATGATGAGTAATGGAATTGGAGAAAGTGAAAGTTTGAAGTATGATTGGTTAAATTGTTAGCATGAATGGTTATGTAATAGTCATTTGACTCAATTTGTATCTTTTCATTAACTAAGTTTAAGAAAACTTACATTTTTTGGTCATAATAATGCCATCACAAGTTTTCACCGTTAACTTTTTTCTCATAGTAAAAGTTAATGTCCATTTTACCCTCACTCTCTCCATCAACAGTTCAACACGTATCCATCATAGCTCAACACAACTTACGCTTTCAACACCAAGGTCAAATACGGAAACATGCTACCTACTTACTCAGAATCTCTTTCTAATCAAAACAAACCATGGACTCGGTGACATTGACAAGGGTCCCAGCAATGTACAGCCAAAATCATCTAATTTCGAGCTTACGGCTAGCACAAAGTTGATGTCCGATGCCGTTACTGGAAAGGAGATGGACCCGGGCAAGGTAGCAGGCGCTGCTGCAGAAGTTCTTTATGCCGCGGTTAGTTATGGCATGCTAGATGAGATACAAGGTTCGGGGAAATATATGGAACAAGCTGCGGATTATTTTCACAAATATGAAACAACCCACAGCCCCAGGGGCGAACCCAAGGAGTGATTATGGAGTTCACCCGCACTCCATAAAAATTTTGTTTTGTTACTACATTTACGATTTAATCCCGATTGACCCCCAATAAATTTTAACACCAACCCTCATGAAATTTCAACACCGACCCCAAAAAACTTTTAGCAAAAAATAAAAAATAAAAATTTGACACTAAATCCCAAAAATTGTTACAAATACATAACTATTATAACCTAACTTGCATATATTTTAAAAATTATGAAACCCACTAACTATGTAATTAACTAAGTCCATTACTATTTTTATTCTTATAAATTCAATTATCAAGCGCTAGGTTGTCTAAATAGCTCGCGACTCGAATCTCGCTCGAAAAAAACTCGCTCGAGAAAAGCTCGATCGAAATGGCTCGATTTTAAACTAAACTGAGCCTGCTGGCTTGGTATGACAATGAGCTGAACTTGGCTCGCTTTGTGACAAGTCAAGCCGACTCGGTTTAGTTATTTGTTATCTCGCCTCGGTATGGCTCGGATTATTTAACTTGTACTATATATTATTTTTATGTATATAAGATATGCCATGACATTTGTCATTTATTAAGAGTATACTATATATCTTTTTATTCTAATATCAAAATATTAAACTATAAAGTTTGTATTAGTTCGCTTCATATGTTGCTTTTATATTTTTGTATATTAGAACGAATTATTCAAACATACTTTTAATTTATTTACTAAAAAACATACTACTGGATGTTATGTAGTGTTGCGGTTTAGATGATGATAAATTTATTTGTATTTTGTTGAAGTCAAATTTAATTTCTTTAAATTAATTTATATTTTATGAAACTTGATATAAACCGCTTATGAGTTATATAGCATGTTGAATTTATTTTGTATTATATTTTTTAGTTGTATTTATGAATAAAAGCCAAGCCAAAACAAGCGGAGCTAGATCGGTTAAAAACCACGCCGAGCTCGAGTTGAGATTTCCAACTCGGTTTTAAATATGAACCGAGCCGAGTTCGAGCTTACCTTGGCTCGGATCGGTTCGGCTCATAAGGCGTGAGAATGGTCTGTTTATGAACCGGATATGTGTTCAACATGAATTTTGGGTGGGTTTTGATCCGGTTTAATCAGAGTAGCTAGTTTGATCTGGAATTACTTCGTATGGGTTTGCTGTTGGGCTAATGGGCTTGTGACAACATTGGATTCACAAACTAGGCTTTTGCATTCTGGCCCAATTTTCATTTTAGGAGTTATCATTTTCACTCTACGGACTACAAATTACCTTCAGACAAAATTCTTCCTTGAAATACAAAACACAATTACACAATTATTGTAACATTCGTCAATTAGTTCTGTTTGTAAGCTACTTAGCGTTTACTAGCTAAAAGCTTGAATCTACTTGAGTTTAAACCTACGTTGAAGCTCGTTTGATAAGCTAAGTCTCCATTTTATATATCAAGTTTGATTAGGATCTAGGTGATATCTAAGGGTGTTCATTATAAGTCCGGGATTTGAAATACCATAATTTCGATTCGAATCAAACTCGAGGTTCTAATATCAAAATCATGTCCTTATCCGAATCATTTTCGAATTCGATTGTCAAATCATATTCAAAGTTGAGTTTCAACCCGACCTGTGATTTGATTATTTGAGTTATATAATTTATATCTATATTATTTTATAAGACTTACATAGTTATTTATATATACTTGTGTGCGGTATATTATTTTAAGTATTTTCTATTTATAAACAGTTCAAGTGATATCAATATAACCCGAAATCAAACCAGTTTCAATCCAAGCCAAGTAAACCTAACTTGAATAATCCACAAACCATGTTGTAGTTATTTTATACTTTGACCCGAGAAGAGGTAAATGAGGCTACACCACCATCGAGACAGATCCGAACCCGAGAAGTCTCTTACATGTCAAGTCACAGGCGATAACAGCCTAGAATTTGCTTCAACAGTATTTTGAAAGAAAAGAAATTGAGAAATAAATATTAATATCAACTTGTGAAACTTGATGAGTCAAGTACCCCCCAGGTCAACAGTTCAACTATTTTAACTTGATCTATGGTACCAAAGTTTAATATCTATGACAAACTTACAACATTCCCAAATGGCTAAATCATGGATAATTATTTACATAATCCCAAATCTCTACAAGAATGTGATGAAGCATTCTCAACACACACTCGGAAAAGGTTCAACTTACACAGAGGCTGCTCACATGCGCTTTAGCTATTCAAGCTGACGAACCAATACCTTCTCTTCCGGTTTTGAAAACAATGGAAGGGGAGTGTAGTCAGTATTGATGAAATCCTTGATCAGTTTTGTGACCGCTGCTGGTTTTTCAACGTGCGGATAATGACCACAATTTGGAATTTGTCGAATTATTGCATTTGGAAGCTCACAGTGTAATCGCTGCATCGTATTATTACACGTGAATTTAGATGGTCGTGGGTACTTAATTTGATCATGAGAAAAGAAGATTAATGGTTGCTATGATATAAAAGTACTAACCACTCCTAGCTTCCTGTCAATTATTTGATCATCTTCGCCCCATATTACGAGTGTTCTCTTCTGAACCTGGTGTGCCATTATAATGAAAGGGGTTAGTCTCAGATTCACAAGAAAATGGATTCATTGGCATTATATTTTAAAATTAATGGGCTAAACATGTTAAATAATGATGACTTTTGTAATCACAGTTGACATCAAGTACTACAGAAAAATTAAGAAATTTTGGACGAAGAATTTAGTGTGTCTCGGGTCAACCCATCTGGACTTGTAAAAAAAACTGCCTGTTTTGACCCTAACCAAACTAACCTGGGTTATCTGGGAAGTGACATTGTATCCCCCGCTGTTCATAAAGTCAACTGTTGCTTCCTCCCACCAATGTAATATACAATGTAAACGTCCTATCTAGAACAGTTACAAACAGGAAAAAACATATGTTTGTTATCTGACATCGAGGCACTAACCGTGGAAATTGTTTGCAAAAGGAACTTACACGTGTCCAATCTAAGCATGTATCGAATGACAAGGAATTATAATTCAGATACGTAGCAAATAGACGCAAAGGGAGGCTCTTCAACACAGATACCTGGTCAAAAAGGTCATGAAAGGAAGAATATTAATATCATAAGGTAATCATGGAAAGCATGAAAAGGAAAATAGATGCTTTTTTTAGCGAACCATCATTTTTGAAGATACGTAGGCATGTTTTATTGAATTACATCAACACTCAACAGTAAAATGAAAATATGAAAAGGAATGTGATGAGAATCCAAAAGGCATTAACAACAGAACACCAACTTCAAGATCATTAAGCATAGATGATGTGCATGCCAAGTATGACGCTTTGTTGTGCATGCGTATCAACAATCACAGGTTATAAATGGGTTGAAAAGTTGTAATAAATGAGTTAAATGGGTCATAAACGGTTGGTAGGTTGACCTTATAAATTAAATTTTTTACTCTATATTAAAATGGGTTAAACAAGTCAACCCGAACATGACTCGTTTAAATAAATAAGTAACCCGACGACCTGTTTATTAAACGGGTTAGACATGACAACCAAAGCCTAATTTTTTTTCATGTCATGTCAGGAACTGCCACCCCTACCTTTATGTTTGTAAGAAGGGTAGTTCAAATTTTATAATTTTATAAAAAATCCAACTCCTAGACCTCACCAAAACATTCTAAGCATCAAGAGAAACAAAAAGGGTCTATTATCATAATAAAGAAAATGCATCAAGGATACTCACACCAGCATAAGCTACAGATTTTGGTAACCTAGAGAGGCTTCCTGTGCCTTCTGCATAAACACTTGCATCAATCAATATCAGCTTATCAACCTGTGAAAATATCAAAAACAAAACGAAATAATCCCTTTAACACGACAGCTCCGCTTATACAAAGTCTAGAACAGTGTTGCTTTATATTAAAGGCAGAATTTTAACCCATGACTAACAAACGGGACGATTCGGCTTACACTTTATCTCTAACAGGGTCAAACTGGTTGAAAGTTGCCTGAAGTGTATTTTTATTGCATTAAACCTCAAATAATATTATTCAATATATTGGACTATTCTTGAAAACATATTATTTTATATTCATATTGGCAACTATTTATAGAAGAAATAAAAAAATCTGGATAAAGTTTGTTTCAGGTCAACCCAACCCATTTGACCAAGTATCAGGAATCTACCCGCTATCCAACCCCAGCCATTTTTCCACCTCTACCTTATATTGTATCTCCACCACAGAAAATACTCTGTACTTACTGCTTCTGGATGATTGATAGCAAAGTCAATTGCAACTGCGGCTCCTAGACTTGGCCCAACTAGCAACATAGGCCTTCCAATGTAGGACTTCCAGAACTAAAAAACAAAAACAAAAATAAAAACTATTTGTAAAATGGGACCATCAGGTAGAGACCCCAATCTCCATTCATTTCGGAATTTGATTTTGCTGGTTTTTTATTTCTTATGTCTTAACCAAAAATCACATTTTAATTGCTTTGCATACTGATAGGAATCATGTGCTAGTCTTAGTTTGTCTTTTGTAATTGTGGGAGGGGGATTAGTGTAATTCCTAGTTCTATAAATAAGGGTCACTGTTCATGTGGTAAGGTAGGAAAGATATTGGTTAAGTGTTAGGCTCATTGCATATGCATGAGAAAGGCTTAGCCCTGGGACCATTTTGGTTGGCTATCCATTGTAGATCCTTTGGATCATCTTCTTCAATTCTATAGTTGAGTATTTGATTTCTTCAATTCTATATCAGCTCCTATCATTGGTCCGACCTGCCGCACCTCTGCTCTCCTTTCGTTTTCAATTGCCGGATCTCTGCTCTCCTTTCGTTTTCAATTTCCGGTTACGTGCTCTCGGTTCCACTTCGATTTCAGTTCTGTTCATCAGCTCTTCAATTCGATTTTCAGTTTCCATTCAATTCGCTCAACAATCTATTTGGTTTTCGGTTCTGACTCATCGGCTCTCCAATCTGATCTCCAATTTCGATTTCCAAATCCAATTCAATTCGACCTACAAATCCAATTCGATTTCCGTTCTGTTCATCAGATCTAGAATCAGATCTACAATTCGATTTCCCTTTCAATTTCAACTTCAAATTGATTTCAGTTTTGATTATCGGATTTATCATCTGATCGCTATTTCCAACTTTTGTTTTTCCTGCCAAAATTTTTCTGTGATTTTCCTCCTTCAATTCCGATTCCAATCATGGTGAATCAGAACTGTCGTTTGGACAATCACAAGCAACAGATTCAACAGCTTCAATCGGATGTTGCTACCATCAAAGCTTCTCTATCTGTATTAGAAGCCGATAGGGTTGAATCAGTGGAGTTTCATAAAGTGATGCTGGGATGGATGAAGAAATTCGAGACAAAGCCAAAAACAGATTCGGTTGAATCTGGGATCGAGCATGAAACCCTAGGCGGTTCTGGTATCCAATTTGTAGCTCAATTGGAGGAAATTGTTTCCCGATCGGAAGAACGTTGGAGTGCTCATGGTCAAGTTCATTTGCAAGCTGTCCGTTCAAGCTCTTACGCCAAATCAATGGCGCCATTTAAGTCTTCCGGTACACAGGTTGTTGACGTTCAATCACAATTTCACAAATTGGAATACTATCGGACCGATTTCAAGAACTAGTGGGCTTCGGGACTGTTGAGGGCCATGAAATGGAGCTGAAAACAGAAGTACAGCTGGCCTATTCTGATTTGGGCTCTTACAAACCTCCTAAGTTGTTTGATTTGGTTGCTGATCCTAAACCACCCGACCCGTTTATAAACCTTAAATCAGAATTCTTCTGGAAGTTATTTTGTAGTGGATACAAGACTGCAAATCAGGTTGTTGTGGGTATTGTTGGATCAATATTTTTGTGGGTAGTGCATGGGCAAGGTCGACCTCCTGAAAACGCACTCGGGAAGCCTTCGTTTGGGTGTCATGTCAGTTGTTCTTTCTCAGTCTTGAGGGCAAGACTATTTTGAAGGGGGGAGTAATGATAGGAATCATGTGCTAGTCTTAGTTTGTCTTTTGTAATTGTGGGAGGGGAATTAGTGTAATTCCTAGTTCTATAAATAAGGGTCACTGTTCATGTGGTAAGGTAGGAAAGATATTGGTTAAGTGTTAGGCTCATATGCATGAGAAGGGCTTAGCCCTGGGACCATTTTGGTTGGCTATCCATTGTAGATCCTTTGGATCATCTTCTTCAATTCTATAGTTGAGTATTTGATTTCTTCAATTCTATATCAGCTCCTATCACATACCATGCAAATGGGACCCACAACATGAAAACAGAGAACATACAGAATGTATAGTGTATATATATATCCAAGTTCCATGACTAACATGGGAACAAAAAACGTGTACTCAAAGCTATAATGGCTGCAGACTCATGAGTAGTAAACAACTAGGACTTTACCTGATAAAGGTGATCCCGCTTAGATTCTACATTACATAGTGGAAGCTTTTCTGATGAAATCAAAAAAGATAACAAGAAGAGGATTAAACAAAAGATTTACTTATAGTCTAATATATAAAGATGAAAAAAGATCTAAAAACAACCCAAATTAGAGAAACCCCATCCTAGAATATCAATTGCCCAGGTCTCAAAGCCAGCCTGCTCAAGAAGTGGAAGTGTGTATCTCCATTCTAAACAAGAGCTGAAGAATAAGAGAGAATCAACAATGTAAACAAAAGTGCAACTTTTGACAAACATTTATAAAATGGCTAAAAATGACAGGGTAAGTAGAATATATGATATAAAATGCCATGGATAAATAAGTCTAAAATCCTTTCAAAAACCAAAGCAATAGAATGTATGATTATAATGACAGCAATGGTTCAATATATGACTTCGCCTGAAAATTTTGCCAAAAAGGGGGCTCCTTGATTTCATTAGATATTTTGTAATGGGATTTGTTGTAATTTTCATTAGACTGTTGGACAACATTCTTTTACTAAAACTTTTACATTCTTGATAATTCAAAGTGAACAAATTCAGAGTCAATAGATGTGTACCTGTCAAACCCATGTAGTAGAACAAGTGGATTGGCCGCTTTTTGTATCATTGGCTTCACGCAGCTACTCATAATACAATCCTTTGAGATGCTAAGCTGTGAATTCGAGATGATGTCCATTTTTTACTTTAGTAAACCGAATTGAACGAAACACTAGATATGCATGAGTGAAAGGTATGATCTATTTATAATATTAGTATAGAACACATATATCAGCCATACAATTACTTCCTACTATATCTTGAAATTAGAAGTATGCGAATGTAACATTTTTACCAAATAAATTAAGAGAAGCAAACCAAATTGAGCTAAGAAGAGTTTCAATTATTGCCATAGAATCTTTACATATGGGGCACAATGGGCAATGGGCGAGGCTTCTCTTGAAGAGATTCTCCGTAGCAGCAGTGGACTTGGAAATGTCATATGATAAAAATAGTTTACAGTTTGAATGTCAGGAGATGTTCCATAAATTCATCCAGAACTTGGCCAAAGTTCCGGTTTGAGAGACCAGAATATGAAAGATGCTTGTGTAGTAGCAATCCAAAATATTATGCGTCGTTTTGGATAAACACAAGACTTTACCACAGTTTGGGCACAGGCTAGGTTGATGACAAACATAAAATTCTTCCTTGAAGAGATCTAGTTTTTAGTCCAATAAAAACTGCTTTGGGAATTTCCAACCCAACACCTCACGACTTGGAGCAGAGCAAAATACAATCATGGAACAAACCACTCCACAGCCATAACATTAGGTAAAACCCTTTGATAATCTCTCCCCAAAATGCACCTCGGTTCATAAGAAGTCTCCATACTTGCTCGGCGAAAAGAAATGCATTAAAAACCCCCATCCAATATCACCTACTTTCCTAATTTTTCCCAATTGATGTGATGCTCTACCCCCAACCAAGAAAAACGAACACATAGGTCATAAGTTTATTAAAAAACCTTAGGACGAAAGATGTTCCTGCATAAACCGTCACCACCGGTAGGGGAGCAATGTAACGGTGCAAGATGAGTTGCATCGCCACACATCCATAGTCAATGCACCCACTAAAGCACACTGGTGGTATTTGAAGCAAAACATGATTAGCCTCTTTCTTACGTACAACGTTTGCCTAGGTTTCACCCAAAACTACAACATCTAATATATGGAAAACAAATTTTCCTAAATACATTCATCTCACTGTCAGTTTATCAGTACCCAAAGGAGCCAACCAGCCTAAACACTCAACCAAAATCATGAACCAACATCTTTTTTGGAACAAACATCAAAAACCGAATAACCAAAAACCTCCATCAAACATCAAATTCAATAACCAAATTCCAAAACGCACATTACTAATTTCGTCCCCAAAAGCAAAAAAGTGCATTTCACCTTTTCCCTAAAAAACTCAAAAATTGAACCACACATATCAAGTTAGGTTGACAATGGGGCCATTCAACACAAAAAAGGAAACCTATCAACAGATAATCAGAAAGGGGGATTTACCTCCACAGGCAATCGTTCAATCCTCGAAGCCAGTTTCCGAGCAAACGGATCCTTAACGTTCTCCACCTCTTTCGGCAGAAACGGTGGGAAAACCTCCGCCGATAGCCGGACCACCGGCGGCAACCGCCGATTGGATGCGTTTATCATTCCGATAGGCGAGAAAGAGGCGGAGATGGCGGTGGCGGTGAACATAACTTCCGGCGAGGCTACTGGAGGTGTCGGTGTAGAGTTCGTAGAGAAGATTAATGGCGATTGTGATGGTGGAGAAGAAGATTATTATTATTATCGTAATGGTGGAAGTGGTTCACCGCAGGCGAATTGTTAATAATCGACAGAGGTCAATGGTACTTCGACGTGCTCATTCATAATGCTGTACGTCTGTAGTAGGAGTATAGCGTCGATGCCACACTCCATTTGTTGCAAACAAGGTGGATGTATATATAGTGAATCACACATGGCTCACTTATATTAAGGGTGAAAAAGTCACACGGAAAATAATTGGATGGGTATTCAGGTATAGGATCAGATATAATATTGATAAACCAAAAGTGTTATATTAGGTGATACCTATTTTAACCATCAAAATTTATATATTTGTTTATCCCAATCGTATACTAGAAAAATCAGTCGTTGCCTTTTATTTTTAACAGGATTACCCTATTTTTGGCACATTAAATTATTACTAACTAGATCTAAACCTGAATATTCTTAAAAAAAAATACTTTGACTCTTGATCATTTTGTAGTGATATATCATTCTAGTAGTTTCTTTATTTTGGATGTTTGTTTCTATTTTATATGTTATGAAATATAAACTTATGTTTTGAAAATTATATCGTTATTGAATTATATGTTTTTAATCTTATTAACATTTCATGATGATAATAATTAATATGTTGGTGATTTTTCATGTTTTAATATGAAGTTAAGTTTGGTTTTACCCTTGAGGTTTAACAAAAATAATTATTTTTCTTTAAAAATACTACTACAAACATCAATTTACCTTCAAAAGTTTCTAATTTGTTTTAATTCCAGTCCAAAAGCTTCACCGGTTGTTTCGACTTGTTCCAATATAATGAAACTTTTTTACTGAAATTGCAACAACTTATGAAACTTTTGAGGGTAAGTTGATTTTATAATCTTTTGAAGGAAAATTGTTATTTTTGTCAAATCTTAGAGAGCAAAATTGAAATTAATTTTTTAATTTTTTGTAGTTTATTAAAAACATAAAGTTATATAAAAATAAAATGGTAAGAAAATAAATAATGTTTGAAATTTCATCTCATATTTTTTGAGCAAACTAACAGGTAATCTAGTTCTAACTACTATGCTTGATACCTGACAAGTATTAAGCTAATAGATATAAGACATTATTTTACAATCAGGTGTGAGATTGAGTTTATCAATGTTTGACATCCTTGCTTAATATATGATTTTGATTTTTTCATGAATTAGGGATTTACGAATCTGTATATATGTTTTACAGTCTTCTGTTCCTAAAAGTTACAGATTTAATATCTATAATTGGTCAAAATGCAATACGTTTAGTTCTTATTGCTAAGTACATAAAAAAGAGCTATCAAATCTATGCAAAATTATCATTTTATCCATATGCTTCAAATAATTTTATATATATTCTAGTTCATTTGTTTTTTTATTTTATTTTTAATAGAATTAGTATTTTTTGTGATTTTATATTTTTTTTAATTTAAATGTGGAAATATGGAATATGGAGATTTTAGGGTTCTATAGTTGCATTCGGGGTCTTAGGTAGCATCCTATGCTTCCAAAGATTACTAGTGAGATATGTTCTTGATTTTAGTACCATCGATGTCATTTTAGTGTAATTGTTTTTACCTCAGACGAAATGAGAAATTTGAACACACACATGTACGAGTTAGAACATGGGAAGTGCACACTCTCGTTCAAGACTATTCTGATCTCGAACATAAGAAACCTTTACGATTTTAATGGACAAAACTCTAGACCATGAGGGGTTTCAAGGAGCACCTCATTAGCAAGGTACAAGTGGCAACGCTCTTGGAGGGGGTTGAGTGCCTAGTTAGCACGAAGAAAATTTATATTAACATGTTAGTTACACATAAGAAGTTGATTCGAATTTACAACTTTAGTAAAAGTTGCATGAACTTTTGATCATCACTGGTAACTACGATCAATAGCAACTACTCACCATCTGGCTTATAGAGGCAACTAGCAACTTTGATGATTAACAATAATTAAGTTGTTGCTCGTAAGGAGAGAGTTGAAGATTTTCCTTCTTGTTAATCGTCCAACTATTTACAGTTATAACCGCTAACTGTTGCACTCTTTCACGAAGAGTTGCAATGTTTCATCCCAATCACTATGATGGTTTAGCTCTTATATAAAAAAGTTTGTTTGGTTTGTTTAAAAGATAAATATTTCAATATCGTTGTCATATAAAAGGACAACTCGTTTTTTGCATAACTTTTTACGTCTTATATGCTTATTGATTTCGTATATACATGAAATGCTTTAATCTGAAAGTGAATTCATACATAATTCAAAAAGGTATCTGGTTCTGATTGAATTGAGAAACCTACCAGATTCATATATTCTCGTATAATTGTAAAACCTTGTGATAAAGATTAATATTTACTAACTATGATATCAATGATACTAACCTTGTGTTTTGAACATGAAGTGGTAGAAATATAAAAAAGAAGAGTAAAATGAAATTTGTGGTTGGACATTGAAAAATGTCTTTTACATAGAAAAATTATCATGATAAACACTAAAATTATATTTATCATCTACGCTCATATATAGCTGCTTTTTATTGTTGTAGATCTCAGCTAAAATACAATTAAATTTCGAAACATGAGTTATCGATTTGTGAAATATGAATGTGGCGAAGGTATGTTTAAGAAATAAATATTTATAAAACTACAACTAAAGTAAAAAAAATACAAAATAGGGTTTCTTATTATGAAAGCTATAGTTCTCGTCCATAGGTTATGTTGGTCAATCTTAAATGCCACCACCAATTCCACATTAAGGGTACATTTGCAACTCACAAACGCCCTACACCAAATCCATTGATTTCTTGGGGCGCCAATACCTTATCCCATGCGACTCAATAGATTTTTAAAGTTTTCATAATCTCTTCCTACAAATATTATAATGATTTCTTATACCCTCAACGACCTCCACAGTGATAAGTAATATATGGGAACACTTCCTAGTATCGCTTTTAGGGTATTAGTCTCCCACCAAACTGAAGCGTCTTGGATTTTCATAAGGATAGATTTGCTTTAAAAATAATTAAATACCAGCTTCTACTTCTTGGTTGAGTTCATGTTGGCACCAATGAGTAATGGGAACATGGTTTCTTTGACAATGTAGTATGGTAGTCATGTACTTGATGTAGAATGGGTCTTCATCGATCCCAAAGACCCTATTTCTGTCAAAATTATGTGGATAATTGTTTGTTTTTAACGTTATATTTTTAGAATAACTATTATATACACCCTTATATCTAAAAAACAAAAGGTAACCGAACGATATGATAAAATTTTGTGATAATGGGACACATGTAAAAGATGTGGTACAATACATATTAAGATATATGACATGATGTTTTGAACACTTGATTATGGTATGTTCTATAATTTATATTCGTTTGTTAGAAAAATGCATGTTTAAATACGATAGTGAGTATGGATGTTAGGTGCTCTCACGACGATGAACGCTAGGCTGCAACATAGACTAGTATTTTGGTTGATCCGTGCAACCTAACCTTATAGGTTTGGACTCGTCTAGCCTATCAAATTGACTATCGTAACATCCTTTTAGACTTTCGGGTCTAAAGGAATGTTAGATATTTATATAAACTATTATCAGGTGTTTAACTATTTAGTTAACTTGCATTTTCTTAGTGATACATGACCATGTGTTTCCAATTAATTCGTACAATAAAATGAATATATGAAAAGGAAATTTACCTAACTCTAAGCAATTTAAATGTATTTAAGTTATTACCCAATTGATAGTACATTTTAACGTGACATGGAGTCACCTACAAAACATAATAATACTACAAAAAAAACCAAGGAATTATTGTGTTTAAAACATTTAATATTTTGGTATATTTAAATATAAATTGACGACTGGTTTAATCCGAAAAACAATTTATTTAGATTTAGTTGGATTTTAACACCTCAAATTTACAAATTTAAAACCAAACATAGATGTGCATAAAAAAATTGCGTTTAAACTAAAAAACTGACATTTATTTCTCTATTGACTTTTAGATTTTTGCATATAACATGAACAATCACTTTATGCTACAACATATAAAAGCTCATATTCTTAAGCTATAAAAACAGAGGTTATAATATTCAATATGTGAAACCGTCATGATCAACAAGTGAAACTATCATAGTAACTTGAAACATATTTGTTTGGCTAAACACGTTCGTAAATTAAATTGTAGAGTTAATCTCGGTTTTCATCCCTGAGTTTTGCAAATTATCTTCACTTTAGTACCAACGTTTAATTTGTCTCAATTATTGGCCTGAGTTTTGTAAATCGTTTCTGTTTTCGTCCATTTCACTAACGGTGTTAACATTTTTTGCTAAAAATTTTTGAAAAGACCAAAATACTCCTATGAACTTATATTATTTATAAAAAAATCTCATCACCCTCTCACTTTTTAATTTCTCTCACCTCTCTCTCTCTCTCTCTCTCACACACTCTCTCTTACACACACAATCTCTCTCTCTCTCACACTCTCTCCCTCTCTCTCTCTCTCTTTCCTTTCTCTACTGCCACCGGTAAAACACCATCTCCCGCCCCCACCTTCCGGCAGCCACCTCCATCGCTATTGCCCCAATGTCCCTGGCGATCCTTGCTCACCACACCACTGTTGCATCTCTTTCTCAAATCTACGACCACCTCTACCCCCAACATCCGACGCCCACCTCCACCACTGCCCTGTTGTCTCCGACTACAACTAACCACCACACCACCGGACGGGTTGATCCACAGGATCGAGCGTTTGTTAGTCCCTCGATCGGTACAACAGGAGTTCAACCGTTGCTGGAGTTTGACCTCCATCTCCGTAGTGCTGCCGGAGGGAGCTCCGGCGGTGGATCCGAGGACCCACCATTTGAAAAAACCAACCGCCCTGGTTTAGGCCGGAGCTCCACCGGTTCTCCCGATCTACGACGCGATGACCCCCAGTCCCTCCCTAGCTCCGGCGCCGGGTCCCGATGGCGGCCACCGCCACTTCGACGGCGAGACCCAGGTCAAAGACTTCATCAAAACGCTCCTAGGGACGGTGGTAGTGGAGGTGGTTGCCGGAGGGTGGGGGAAAGAGGTGGTGTTTTGCGGTGGAGAAAGGGAAGGGGAGAGAAAGAGTAGAGATAGAAATTGAAAGTGAGATGGTGAGATTTTTAATAAATTATTTAAACTCCTAGGGGTATTTTGGTCTTTTTAGAAAAGTTTAACAGAAAAAGTTAACACCGTTAATGAAATGGACGAAAACAGAAACGATTTGCAAAACTCAGGCCAATAATAGAAACAAAATAAACGTCGGTACTCAAGTGGAGACAATTTACAAAACTTAGTGACGAAAACCGATATCAACTCTAAATTGTAACTGGTTTGAATACGTTTAGACTAATCCCAAACTTTAAAGTTTTGTGAAGTACCTATGGTACAAAAACTAAACTTTTAGCTATTGACTAATTGGTGAATAGTGTGCGCATGGAAATAAAATATTTGGTGGAACAAGTGAACAAAATTTCACATCAGCTTATCAAGAGTTGCTAGATATTAAATAATTGGTCAAATGTCACTTCAATACATATCGTTTCATGGGATTTGTTCCAGAAAGTGGAGTGATTTTAAAATCATCGAAAACTTTGAATGGTAAAATTAATATTAATAATATATAATATAACACCACATAATCTGGTGGCACATAAATAATTATATAATTGAATTGTTAGTTATTTATGGGAAAAAAGATATATAGTATTGCTTGATAATCACATGGTTGAACAAAAAATTATGTAGGGCCATCTATATGTTTAAAAAATAACCGTCCATTAATTGAGACTTACTTATCTTGTCTATATAAAATTATTGTAAAAAAATATTACATAATTTTTATTTTAATAAAAAAGTAACTAAAATATACACGTGGCAAGATTCTAAAGCACCATTAATTTCATTTTCTCTCTAATTTGTTCCCTTTCAATATATACATTACCATATTTGTTTAAAAATTAAATAAAATCATCACTAATTATTCTTTCACGACTTGCATCATTAATCTGTTACTATTTGCATGTCATTTTTTTTTGAAAAGATACCATTTTTATTTCCCCTTTCTTTTTTCTCTGCATTCATCACGCATGGTTGTAATTTTTTGATTTTTATCTAATGTAATCGTTTTTATTAGTCAAAACGAATAACATATGTATATATATTTTTTCTATTTATAATTGATCCGAGCCCATGTAATACACGGGTTATTAAAACTAGTATATAATATATAGGGTGGGTTATGATAAAAAATGTATTAAACCTAAAAGTCTAATATGATTCTGAGCTTGACATGTTGATTATTTTTAAAAGAAGGTTAATTATTTGGTTATTGTATCAAATACATTGGGTAATCATTAGGTAATTGTGTTAAATATATTTTGACATTTGTTATATGTATTTCTTATTGTTCTTTACATTTTCAAATCACTTTCAAATATTTTTGTTATTGTTTTTTACAATTAAAAGTATAAAATAATATTATTTTACCAATGTATTTTTCAAGACTCATAGTATTACTGAAAACACTAGAACAGTCATAAAAAACAAAATTAGGCATTTATCATTGTGTTTTATATTAACCCATTATCTTTAGGAGCAAGTTGTGTTTAATAAATCAATAATCATTATATTTTTTTTAACACCCAATAATTATTATATAATTACCTATATATTAATTCATCTATAAATAAATAGTAAAATAATATTTGTTTAATAATTGGTCCTTTTTAAGTTTATTTTTATTGTTTTGCTTACTTTGTCATGGCATGTTTTTATTTTGGGTTTTGTTTTTTATGTTTTTACATATGCCATTATTTTATTATTTATTTTTTAAGCTATTTTAACTTACGACATGTAACGGTTGTGTTATCTATTTTTATCTTTTGACTTTTTTTTTTTTTGTTATTTTGTTTGTGTTGGGGAGGGAGTGTTATGATGCGTTTTTATACCCTTTTTTTTAAATATAGCCACGTTGTTACCGCGCAACGCGTATTTGTTTTACGACTATTTATAATTTAAAGCTATTATCAACTCCCTGATAACTAGATTATTACCAACTCTTATAACTTATCATAACCTTTTGCAATCATTAACACTTGATTTTATTAATTAATTATTTAACAATAATCTAACTACAATTAATAATATATTTTTATAAATTATTTCATAAAATATATATATTTTTCTCCTTTAATTAATATTCGTATCTTGATTATTTAACTCGTTAAATAGTTTTAATGTTTTGCAGATGGTGTAACCTTTTTGAATCTTATCTTAAAAATAATACTTATATGTTACTAGAGGCGGACCCAAGTGTTTTTTATAAGGTTTACTCCCACCCCATGAAAAATTTATTCGTTAATATATATATGTTCAAATTCTGACCGACCCCCAAATATTTTTGACGCCAAACCCCACACAATTTAACCGGGCTCCATTTGAATTTTTTACAACAACTAAGCATGAAATTTGTGACACGGACTCCCAAAATTTTTTTACAAAAACATACCTATTATAATCTAACTAACACCTATTTAAAAAAAAACGTATAAACCTATTAATTATATAAATAATTAATCATATTACTCTATTTATTCTTATTAGTTGGATTACAAATGCCTAATAACTATTTAAAAAACTAAACTCATTACTTCATTATCCCAACCATTAAACAAATAACCTAATAACTAATACAATATTCAAGTACAAATAATAATATAAAAAATATTAAAGTAATTGAAGGGACGATTAGTTCGATCACATATCCAATTCTAGGCAGTTCGATCGTCATTGTCGTCCTAAGCATGGACTGCTCGGTCTTTGCCAAAACCTTGTTGTTGGGGCCGCAAACCACTAGTCACCCCTCTATCCACGGTTACACCCCCCTCCCAAACTCGATTCTAAACAACTTTTTCTGTTTTGGACGATTGATGGATTTATATTATGTATTTAAAATTCAATTTGGTTCTATCTTTATATTACGTGGCCCAACTCGACCCGAACCAAACCGCACAGGAAAAAAATAATATTTAAAATTATAAAACTAGCTTGAAAAAATATCTGTCTTTAATAAAATTCCTAAATCCGCCACTGTATGTTTCTCGGGCATACACTATTTCCAACAAGTTACACGTATGGTAACTATTTCCAAATAGTCACTACACATGACATCGTGTTTAGTTTACAGCTCACTAATGTGTAATAACTACTTAAGCTGGAAAGTGTATTGCATGAAATCTTCTGTAACATTTCCTTGGTATTTATAGAGATGAAGGTCTATAATTTCAACTTTCAAGTTTGAAATAAACGATTTTACTTTTTAATGAGCAAACTATAATATTGTTTACGCTTTAAATCCTTAAAACAAATTCATAGTAATTTTATACGTATTTTCTATGTATGTAAACACGTTATTGTCACTGTCACAATGTGCGTAACAAAGTTTATAAATGTGCCATTAACCACGTGAATGACGTTATACTGCCCGCTGCAATTAAAGAACTCTTTACTCTTCATTTGCTCTAAATTAATAAACCTCTATCCCATTACAAGTCTAAGGTTATGTAATCGCTATCTTCTTTTATGTTTCGCCTCTTTCTCAACAACTTGTCATGATTCAGGTCTAAGGGGCTGTTTGGTAGCCTTTTAATGGTTATTAAGAGGCTACCTTTAATGGTTCATAACATTTTAATAGTTAAGAGGTAACCTTAATGTTGAATGATTAAAATGTCAAATCTTAATGGTACCTCTTAACCATTCAGCATTAAAGTTATCTTTTAACCATTAAGAGGTTATGAACAATTAAAAAGTAACTTTATAATAACCATTAAAAGTCTACCAAACAAACCGAATTTTCACATAGGGCTGATTGGCTGAACTCCAGTGACAAGATCGTATTCGTATGCATAAGCTTTCTAGAAATGGGCCTTAAAATTTTGAGGCCTTAGGCCCAAACCCAAAACCTTTTACTTAAAGTAAGGCTGAGCCTGAGTGACACAACCATGCATGTTTTTCTTTTCTTTCTTTTTTTTTTTTTTTTTTTTTCAAATTTAAGTTTACATAGTTTGTCAATCTCAATCAAGGAAGCTTCATCTTCTTTAATCCAACCTTGGTTCTTGATTTCTTTCACTTTTGCCAATTCCTCAGTGTTCTTACTACTATCGAGATGATGAACCCTAAATCGGCTCCCAGTTTACGCAACCTTCTACCATTCATAAGCAGACATCTCACCTCCCGATTAGCTTCTTCACCCTTCGCCATTCATCATAGCCGACATCAATTCCACCATTTTCAATCGCATCCATTCACTCCACAGAACCCTAATTCATCTTCATCTTCATCTTCTTCCGTATTCGATCATCACCCCGTTAATCTTTCTCTTAAAATGCTCCCAAGTTCTTTTGCAAGTCGTTCCCAGTACTCCACCACCACCACCACTGCCGCCGATGAAGATCTCAGCCGTGAAAACCCTCATAAATTAGCTCAGTGTAATGCTCTTTACTTGCAACATGTATATCTTTTCATCTATGTTTTGGTTTTCTTATCTATGTCTGTATGCCTTCCAAGTGTTCGACGAAAGTTCGCTTCTAAAATTGTAGCTTATACTGTGTGTTATTTCACCATCTGAAGACGTTGGATGTTTGTTCCTTACGTAAATTACAGAAACTAGAAAATTAACTATTCATTTTACAACATTCTTGCAGCTGACTCAAATGGTGAAGTTGAACCCATTGACGTATGGGAGGAAGAAGATGAAACTGAGCCTGAGGTGTGTTCTCTCACCTTTCCATTTATGTGTAACACAGTGACGGAACTAGAAATTCTTTTAACGATCATCGTAAAGTTCTCTTTTTAACTAACCACAATTAAAACGTCTAGTTTTTCTTGAAAGAAATTTAGGTTTTATAAAAGTGTTTTGACCATTCCGTGATCGAAGGATCAACAGACCCTTTTGACCCTCCTTCCTTGGTTCCGCCCCTGACTTGCTTGAAAACTTGTGTATTATCTCTATTCATTATGCATCAGTTGGTGAATGTGGTTTGAACATTACAGATTGGAGATGGTGGAGATGGAGGTGGTGTTGTTTTACAAAATTGTCCTTGGGGTGAGAGAGTTCTATCTATTGCTCAAGATGTGTTGCAACTATTTGGTGATGACATAGAAATCTTTGCTTTTAAAACTTCCCCTCGAGGATACATTTATGTGAGACTAGATAGACTTGGTAACGAGTAAGATTTTGTATTCGATCTCATTTTTATCATCTAATGCTTGTTTGACATGTTTATGGACATGAATTCATGTGATGTTTTGGGTGATTTAATGTTTGCGTGTTAGATATGGGTGCCCGAGCATGGAGGATATTCAGAGTTATAGTCATGAATACTCAAAAAAACTAGATGAAGCTGGAGCTGCTGGAGACATTCCTAGTGACTTGGCTCTTGAGGTAACCCTTTTAAGTTATTATGTAATATTCTGTGGTATAACTTCCATTTAGTTTGTTAACCATGTTCGGTTGGCTGGTTAAATTGATGAACCCGCACACGAGCCATATGTTTATATGTGTTGAAGACATCAACCCTAATCGGACTCGCTTAAGTTCTTCTAACTCTTTGTAATAAAATGAGCACATCAGGAGCGCATTCTATGCAATGAACATGATGTAGTGATGAGATCACATCACTGCAGTTGATACGATGCAATTACATGATGCCCATGTGATGCGTATGGTGTTGTTCACCATTATATTTGAACAAAGTAAACCATCGATTGCAGTGAGTTTGAGTTCTTCAAATCTGATTGAACAATTCTGACCATTGATTGAGCAATGGCTAGATCATCGATTGAACAAATCTGTTCAATGATAGATGAGAATAGCTCTATTTTAGTGTTTAAAAGTCCAAAATTTAAAATATTATCCATAATGATTTTTTTTTTTACTTTCAAATAAAAAAACACCTCACATACGTGATGGCGGGCATCGTGCATAGCACATCTACTTTTGGGATCAAAACGCATCAGATTGGCACATGCATTTTTATAACCAAGTTCTAACCCAAACATGATGCCTCTAACCCATTTATGATTTACCTGAATGAGTCAAAAGGGTTGTAAACAGGTCGTACATGGGTTGGCCGGTTGACCTTATAATTTTTTATTTTATTTTTTGATTTTCATTTCAATTTTTAAACGGGTTGTTGGGTCAACTAGGTCAACCCAAAGACGACCTATTTATTAAACAGGTTAGTAATGACAACTCAAGTCTAGATTTTTTTTCACGTTGTGTAAGAATTGCCACCTCTACTTCCATTATTAGCAAATCCTTCAAACATGAGAACTGTGTGATGTTTTTCTTGGAAGGTATCATCTCCTGGTGCAGATCGGCTACTAAGAATATCCGATGATCTACAACGTTTTAAAGACATGGCTATGCGAGTAAAGTATGTTGAACATGATGATCCTAGATCCCCAACTAAGGAAGGAATATTCTTTTTGGAATCCGTTGAAGCAGAATCAGGAACTTGTGTATGGAGTTTGGCTGATGTAAAAGAAAACCGCGACCCGTCATCTAAAGGAAGACCAATGACCCGCAAACAAAAGGACTGGAGACTCAAACTGCCATATAAAATGCTGGAGCAGGTGACTCTGTATATTGACTACCAATAACATGCGCTCTTTAGTTTTATTTTTTTGTGGATTTTTCAGAAGCTGAACTTTACAAAATTGAAAAGTTACACAACAGGTCCTACCAGTCCATGTCCTTAGTCAGTATTGGTTATAACCGGTTGTAGTTTGGTTTGGTCTACCTGGTGCAGTCTTTTTGGTTTATCAAAAGCTGGCTTTGATGTCTTGCTAGCTTGTATCAAATATGGTCTAGCTAATTATCATGTCAAACCTTCATCTTCTTCTGGATCACCACCATTATCAATGTCTATTCACTATAACATCTAAATCTTCTTAATCGTCAACATTCACCCATACATCACATGATGTAGACCAGTAGATGATAAGATCATGTGTATACAAGTATGCCATGGGGAAATATTTTGTTGCAGGTGAACTTGCAGGGAAGATGTATGGAAAGCTTTTCTGTGATGATTTTAAAACCCTTACGAGTCTGATGAAAAAGAGTCATCGTCCATACGCGGTTTATTAGCGTGCCATGTGTTTAAGCCTGCAGGCATTAAAATGTGACCCTATCAGAAATGAAATGACATAACAGACCCGTTTGTGTTCCTTTGTTTAGTAATGAACCTAGGAAGTAATGTTTTTTACAAACACACGTTCAAGATAATTATGTAAGACTAGAGAAACGACGTATGGGCTCTAGTGAACAGATTTTGTACCTATCATTGTCTTGGGTGTCTGATCTCTCAGAGGGTGTTACACCCCACAAGGATTCAAGTTCCTCTTTTGTAACCTCAATTATATCTGCAACTCCCAACCCTTTTAAATGATAACTTCAGTTTCTTCTAGAGATGCCACAGAGGTGATGATAGCTTAATATAAAAATTGAGCAATTGTTTTCATTTTATGGTCAAAAAGAGAGATTGAATTAAAGGAAAATATCATTGCTAGCACAATTAGCTTAAGGACCGAACATGAAATATGGACTGAATTAAACATCTTTGATATGATTTTGGGATAGCATTATTGAACGAGAAAATGAGTCAATTTGGGTTTTATTTTACATGTATGTGTCAATTTTAACTCATTTATAGGTCGACATGTATGTTTGGCTCATACCTTATCTCTAACTAGTCAAATGAAGGTAACAAGAAAGTATGAAACTGGACTGAACGGATTAAAAGGCATCCAAATTACAGTTAATGCGTTATGCCTTCTAAATTTGTTTTATTTTAGAAATTGAATTTCCATCGTAACAATATTTTAAGCATATTTGAAACATCAACTGATTGCAAAATTTAAGCATATTTGAAACACCAAAAACTTTACTTCACTTCTCTATAGATCTCGAATTTTCAAAAACCAGAAAAATATACATTATTAACTATAGAATGTATAACAGAAAGAGATTATAACATTCCCTGTTCTCATAAGCTGGTTCAATATATTCGGTTATAAACCATTTCAACCGAAAACTAAGTTCAACCAAGTATTCAGTTTCAAGAAATTCTACCCGGTTAAATCGAGGAAACCTGTCACACCCTAATCCACGGGCGTGACGTGTAGCATCAATCACAACCATAGACAACGAAAATCTTATACATATTCAAAACCACAAACTAGATTGAATTAAAATCTTAATAGTGCCTACATAACCCATACATCCAACGTGTTTCGAATACAAATTAAAAACTAAAGCATCGTCTTAGGTATTCTTAACTCAATCACTATCTTCTATTTGAAGATATTATTTATTCACAGTCGCTAAGTTTTTTTGACATAGCTAGTGCCTCCCAACACCTCCAGCTCCTTCATCACGATCTAAAACACGTCAATAAGAATGTTATTGGTGAGTTATAACCAAGACTTTAAAGCAATTAGACAATATAACCATGTGTTCGTAAGCAAATTGTTTACCAAATCAAATCTCACTAACACTCTCACACTTAGGGAACTGTCCGTCAACATATACGCCACTTCAGGTTTCACAACATGACGATGGGTAGGTTAAAGATACCCCAACCGACCGAATCCTAACGCGCCTCAACATATGAGTAGCAAACAGCCTAAAGGATCATGCACTCTCGGGTTGCATACAGCCTTAGCGATCCTGCACTTTGCGGTGACAGACAACATTAACGATCCTACACTCTCGACCAATCTCGTAGGATTGCAACCCCAGTGATTGATAACTCTATCCATAGCCCATCCTTACATCAAAACCTGCAAGTGAGGGCGTTTCTACCTAGATGGATCCAACTAAGAGGCACACATACCCCAAGGTGATTAGTGACTCAATCCAGAATCCATACTCTCACCTTAATGATTTCCTCTTGACTGTAATGACCAACATGTATGCTAGCCCATCAAAGACAACTTACCTTACCACCACACATACAAAATAATTACTCAAAATGTTTAACGAGCTTGAATACAACCCTAAAAACAATTAAGAAAGTAAGACAGTTATACTCACAGTGATGATCTTTCAAGGGTGTCTACAAACTGTTTGGCAAGCGTCACGAGCGTCTTACAACTCTGAACATACAAACATTCACGTCAAGAAATAATCCATTGATCGTGAAATCCCTCGGGTCCTCCCACCCTATATAATCATTCGACCTGCCCTAGTCATGTCTGTAATCTCGAGCTATAGTTCTCCGACTTAGGTCGATGTTTCCATCACAACCCTTGACGAACATGCGTCAAAGAGTTAGGGTTTACGCACACTTCTGACACAATGACTAGACA
Source organism: Flaveria robusta (assembly GCA_025506415.1). NCBI lineage: Eukaryota > Viridiplantae > Streptophyta > Magnoliopsida > Asterales > Asteraceae > Flaveria > Flaveria robusta. Next base: position 14,117,092 of record CM046469.1, on the reverse strand, counting down.
TACTTAACCACCACACAAAATCCCTAAATCGTGCAAATCCTCATGACAATCTCATGGTTATGAAATGACACTACATTATCCATTTTACACTTATTTCGGATTTTGTCCCGCAATAATTTTGTTTATCCAAAAGTGATCATTTTCCTTATCATATTATCAATATGCATCCTAAACACTTAAATATCGATTTTTACTTTCAAAACCTTAGTTTACCCTTGTGTGCCGTAATGATGCATAATGTAAAGGTTTTGAACCTTACCACAACAAATCTGAGCTTTCTGTTGATCTTTGATGACCACGGTTCACGACTAAGTGATCTAAGACTACAATAGAGTTTTACACGTCACACATACGCTCATATATGACCATAACTCATATTAACAAAAGTTTAAGGCTTACCAAAGCATACTCGATCTGCCTGACTAGCTCCATGGCGGACTGGCTACGCAAACCTTGGCGGTCCGTTGCAGCCTTAAAAGAGGATATATGCATCTTTCAAATGGAATATTCGCATCTTGAAATTGTATATTTCTCGCAAAGTGTTAAGCCCGACCATGATGGTCCGCGACCATCATGGCGGACCGTTACCCTTGACCATGGTGGTCCGCTATGAGGTCTAGTGATCTGATTGTCGACCTCCTTCCATGCAGACCGTTATGGTCACCCTAAGCACCCATAGCGGTCCATTATGATCTTATATTTTCAATACTTTAGAAATTTTCATTTTCAATAATTCCATGGGCTATTTAACCTATTTCCGCACGTGATAACCCATCCATTGGGCCAAGGGGTCACAATACCAACCACTTGAAACCTAGACTGATGAACACTCTCTATGTTGAAAATTAAGTTCTTCAGTTTGAAACCAAAATGAACCAATTCAAGTTCAAAGATGTAGTGATGAGTTGTAAGAGCGAGTAAAAACCACAGACGTATGCGCGGTGTACTCATGTGGATGATCATTCTTGACTCTGTAATTAGGTTTTCAAGAAAACCAAAGATAATTTCGACATTTTAATGGGATTAAAGAAGATAAGAAGTGAGATCACGCCAAAGATCTTACGAATGTCACATACACCCTTGTTGGCCAAGGTTTCAAAAGAGAGGTTTCTAGGTGAGATTTGTGATCAGTCTGCGGTTTCAAGAGATAATAGGACTGTTACAAGTTCAGTTTTGGGTGGTGCAAAACCACAAATATTGTTCACATTCATAATATTGGAGATAACATCGATGCAAAAATGCTTTGTGATCCGATGTTACAAGTTAAGTTTTGGGTGATGCAAAACTGCAAATATTATTCAAGTTCATAATATTGGAGATAATATATGCTAAAAAGCTTAATGATCCAATGTTAGATACAGTTAGGATATCTTACCACAGATTTTCTCCTATTTAACTATTTCTCAGGGTTTGTGTTGGCATACTTCATGTAAACAAACCTTAAAAGAGACGATTTAGTGGTAAGAGTTTGACTCTCTGTAGCAAGTAATGGTTAGAATCCAGCTTTAACTGGTTTCTACATTAGACCCTTGAAGGCTACCAGCCGAACACAAGTGGTGTTTTACATGTCATATTGGTTAGCAGGGTATTGGTAAGGTCTGTAAGTTTTTCGGTAGCAGATTCTCACAGTTATAGGAAAAAATAATCATGTAAACTAGCTAGTCTCGTAACGATTTGCTTTTGTAAAACAGAGCAGAAATAGAAAAAGTTTGATAAACATAAACAAGAGATGGAACAGATTAACTACTACTCTGCTTCAATGATTCTGCTTCAGCAATTGCCATTGGATCATCTTTAGTGTCAGGTTCATCCTTCTCGCCTTCCCGTTCATCTGCTAGTTGTTTTCTACGCAATTCCTCAGCAACCTGCATTGCAGCTTGGTTTTCCTTTTGAATTCGTTGCATTTCTTCTTCTTGTTGCTGTCGTTCAAACCACGTGTCTGCATCGGCCCAAACTGAAATACAAGAATCAAGTTAGTTAGAATTTAGAAATAAACACAACACATTTTAAAGTTCAATAATATAAGCAGAGTTTGGTGTTCAAATCTTAAGATCAAAGAGTTAAGTGTGAGTTAGAGGACGCATGCTATATTTTAGAAGAGAAAAGGTCCTGATTCCTGAATATGACAAGAAGAATAAGGACAATGCGAATATACAATGGTGCGAGAAAGATGAATTGGTCGTGTCGACAGATACTACTAGCTGCAGGAAGCAAGCGATACCAGGTCTAACTACACAGAATTTACACACCTATCAGCTCAACCAGGCACCAACTAATAGGGACGGCAAGGGATGGGGACCAGAATGACCAATTTGCAAACAGTTCTCAAACACTAATCCTAAAGGGCAAAAGGCAATCAAGCCAAAACAGATGATAAACATATACTCTATGTACTTGAAGTATAAATAAAAATAGATGCCACTTATTACTAGCTGGGGGAAGCAAGCAACACCAGGTCTAACTACACTTAATCCACACACCAATCCACTCAATTTGTCACTAAGCAATAGGGATCCGCGGGATGGCGACCTAAAGGGCCGATTTGCACACAGTTCTATAACCCTGATCTCATTAGGCAATCAAGCAACAGCAAATAATAAAAACATAATCTATGTATTGACAGTATAATTAACAATAGATGCCACTTATTACTAGCTCCTCAAAGCAGGCGCCATAACTACAAAGGATTCACACACCCATTATCTTAATGGGGAGCTAGCAAATAAGGACAGGCAAGGATGGTGACCCGAATGACGAATTTGAAAACAGTTGTAGAGCACTAATCTCAGAAAGAATTCAAGCTATAGCAGCTGATAAACACATAATCTATGTATTGGAAGTATAAAACTATAAATAACAATAGATGCCACTTATTACTCAACAAACAAGAAATGATACTTGCTATTTGACATGAATTTGACCATTAGGATGCTTAACAAAATCATCAATGATCTTTCTGAGAGCTAAAACCTCTAGGTCTAAAGAAAAACCCTAGAAGATTCAAATCTCTGCATCAATCAATCAATCAAGCATTCAACTGCAAGACACTCACACAATAACTTCTTCAGATAAACTGCAATGCGAAACTGATAACATCTAAACCTAGACCTAATCTTCTAACAAACAAAATCTAGGGTTCAAGCTTGAAGTTCAACGAGAAGAAACAAATACATACTAGGTTGAGCAGCCCATCCCTGTTCACCACCCTTAATCTTCTCCGGCAGGGCGTAATTGACGGTGAGCACACGACCGTAAAGCTCGGCACCGTCCATATTATCCATCGCCGCCGCTGCATCTTCTCTCTCCAGAAACGTCACGAACCCAAACGATCGGTGCTTCTGCGTCGCCTGATCCAACGGCGTCTTCACATCTTTGATATCTCCGAACGGTATGAAAGCTGAATGCAGTATCGTTTCATTCACCTCCTCCGCCAATCCACCTGATTAATCAACAACAATATTAATCACAAATATCATTCCTGCAGAAGAAATACCAAAATCCGTATGCATCTGCACATATGTGAGTCAATTTGTGTGAAATTGAAGTTCGGCGAAGGGTTTCTTACCGACGTAGAGTGTGTTCTTTTGCACCTGTTGATTCATCGTCTTCTACAACAGAGTATCGGTGGTGAGTGGGAGACTTGTGTACTGTGAAAACTAAATGTTGGGGTGGAAAGTATCACTATACATACTCAAAGGGGTGTTAGTGTCATAATTGATGTTTCTGAAATACGCCTTTTAGTTATCTAAAATTGACAAAAGACACTTATGTTTTTGTGACATTGAAATACTATGTTATAATAATGACATGAGTTGATAAAGCTGATTAAATTCATTTAAATCAACAAGCTTTATCCTTACTAACAGCAAGGTTACCTTGTTTAATATGAAAATGCTTATTCAACTCTTTGATTTATTTCTTTTATTTAACACGTGGTTGCTATGTTTATATTTTACATTTTAGGACCACTCTAATCATCACAAACTAAAATCAAATGGTTGTTGACTTGTCGTGGACCTCGTGGTTAAATTTCAAGATGACATAAAGTAAACAGATATTAAAAAATTAGCAATCAAAATGGTTTTGATCTTTGATGCATGAAAATATGTGATCTATTAAGCTAACAAGTATATTTAACATCTTTTAAAAGTTGCATAGCGTGATTATTTAGATCTCGTTCCCTCTATACCTTCAAGAGTAGTAGCGTAAACTATAGACATCAAGTTCAAATAATGTTAGATGATGATAATACCCAAAAAAATTTTAGCAGTCCTCCATTATTTCTGAGAAGTTTTCTTGCACGTCAAAACCATCACCTTCACTTGACTACAGGTTTTTGTGATCAGACAAATTGATCTTTATTCGTATTCATCACTTGAGGTGTCAAGTGAAAAGGGGCTGTATAACATATGTCATTATGTAATATGATTTTTCATGAACTATAATCAAAACTCAAAAGGATCAAATACTGTTGAGATTATTTCCCTTAGCCTGAATAAATTTCAGAGTTTGTGGGTGTCTTTCTACATTGTTCTTTTATTTGAAAACAAGTGTGCATAAGAATTAAAGAATGAAAGCATGATTGGATAAATCGGATTTAAAAGGCAATTATTAGCATTTTCGATTTTTAATAATTAAAGATTAAAGAATAATGAATACTTAAGTGTTATGTATAAAATGTTTACATAGTTATTATGGTGTGTTATGTTTATTTTTGTTTCAAGAGTGACTATTATGGTTACTAAAGCAGGAAAAAGAAACACAAATAAATCAATAATGTTGATTTTGTTTGCAACGGAATTTCTATTTTCTTTATGAACTATTTTAATAAGTTAAAAAACAGAAAATCTAGTACCCTAAAATGGTGGACAAGAGTACAAGACTAGGTGGAGGTGGAATCAAAATAAATAATGTCACGACCGGATCGGGTAGACCGGTCCGACCGCTATTCAGTTGGACCACCGGTCCATCCGCCCCAAATCATTTCTGTCTTCAAGAGCCGGCCGATTCGAACCGGTTTGACGGTTGGACCGGAAACCGGTTCGGACCAGATTTTCAATTTTTATTATTATTATTTTTATTTTAATGAGTTTAACAAATAAGTCAAATGATGAATTTCAGTGTTAGATGTATTATTATTGTTGAGTTTTGTATATAACTATAAAATATACATATAAAATACTTATATTGAATTATATATATAACTATATATATAATACAAATATATATAATTACAACGTAATCCAGATTCTTAAATCCGATTCGATCAGTTGATCAGTAACATGACCGATTCGTTATCTGATCCGGTTCTGAGAACCTTGATCAACATAAATTAATAATAAATGGGTCCAATTAAAAAACATATAAAAAGTAAGATAATAAATGTGTTAAAAACATATATCTTTACTAAATACTATTAGAAAACTAAATATTAGTGATAATACAATAATTTTCTTTTGTATACTTAATTATATATATATATATATACATATTATTTTGAGAGAGAGAGGGAGAAGGGAGAGAGAGAGAGAGAGAGAAAGAGAGAGAGAGAGAGAGGGAGAGAGAGAGTTGAAATATTTTCATGAAAATAAGTTGCCTACAAGGTAGGGCGTTTGTGAATGACAAGACGAGATTCTATCATCTTTCAATTGAAAATGGAGAGACAAAATAAACCAACCTCAACCTGCGTTCAAACAGAAAGCAGAAAGAAAAAGAAAAAGAAAAAGAAGAATGCATGCATGCATGCATGCATTGCCTCAGGATGATGAGTCCAATTCCACTTTCCACAAATGTATACTAGAAAACACTAAGCATCCAACCAATCATTACACCCAAATCCGTTAATCATCAAACCAATTTCACATCTTAATTTCTGTGTGTTTTTGTGCGCTTGCTGTGTTTTACATGCATCCACAAACATTCATGCATTACGAATCTTTCAACCCCCAATTTTATAAATATACATATCTTACTTTTAATACAAAACTAATTTTAATCAATACGAAAAACCAATTTCAATTCCTATGTAACTTCAAGAATTTCATAGCGACAGTGCATGACAAATGTACTTAGAACATTAGATATGATGTAAGTCTTCATGTGATTCTTGTAATTATATATATAAAGTTTATTCCATATGTACGTATACACAACTTGAAATTGCTACGTATCAATATCCTAAATATTATATATAGAGATGTGTATGCAGAACTAATATATATTAAGTACAAAAATGTGAGAAGTATATAAATGAGTCTAGTGCATTAAATATAACTAGAGAGGTGTCCACGATATAGGAAAGAAAACACAAAACACTAACACAATCATTAAACTGTTAAAAAAAAACATAATCATTAATAAAACACTTAAACAATTAATTGGTGAAGTAGCACATAGATTAAAATGTTTAATAAAAGTTTATAAAATAAAGTAAATATGAAATCATATAAAAACAATACACTTATCTTATGCATTAAATAGTGATTTTTTAGTGTAATTACCAGTTCGGTTATAAAAACATTGCTTGCTGCCTTGCTGCACGTTATCACTTGAACCTGTTTTTAAGTTTTTCGTCTAACTACTAATGAAAGAATTCAAGATAACTTCCATCTTATTATTAACCAATCTGTCATTGTATCTAGCTGATGTTATCACATAAAAGTCGTGTGTAACTTAAGAAGTCGTGTATAACTTAATTAACGTGAAATACATCGTCCCCATTATCTCTAAATCTTCACTAAACCAATAAAGCATGTAGCAAAATAGAACACGGAGTTTGTATCTTACATAACAATTTATATATTATTAACTTAATTACAATTAGCGTTGAATAAACTAGTTTTTGTGTGACCAATTAAGTTGTTATACGAACATAGAAAGGAGTAGGGTGGAGGCAAGGGCACTAGTGTAGTTTCCATAAAAGGAAAGCCAGGAAGAGTCTTTTCTATGAAGGGACACTACACTAAGCCAGCAAGAGTCTTATCCATGAAGAGACACTACACTTCAAGCTTTTCTGCGACCTCGTTTTTTTAGTATAGTTAATAAATTAAATTTTTTTATTTTTTAAAAAATATTTAATTAATTATATCAACAAAAATATATATAAATTAAGAATTTGAAGATAATATTGGGAGATACTAAAGAGAGAAGTTATGCACGCCATAACGGAATTATTTTATCTCAAATAACAAAACACAGATAATATTTGAAATTTAGAAATTTTATGTTTCTTTTTGAATTATATGTACTTGAAAAGTGCTTTCGCATTTTCTGTTGTGTTTTCGCATTTTCTGTTAACACATGAGAATATATTGATTATAGATTTGAATAAAACATGTTAATAAATATGATGATTAGAATATATTGATTATAGATTTGAATTAAAAATGTTAATAAATATGATTATTTTTTTTTATCGTGGGATCCTGTTTTTGATAAGTTTATGAGTCATGACAATACCTCGTTAACCATGAATTGAATAAGGTAAAAAGTAGTTTATCATGACAAGAAAACCTTCAAGAAGGTTAAAAATTGAAAACTAGTATTATGCCTCCAGTGTTGCAGGGGGAGTAAAACCATATCAAGTAGCATCAATGACACACCACCTCTAGTAACCACTAACATCGAAATAGCTCGTATTAAAAAATAAATATAAAAAATGAAAGAAATAAAACTGAACGAAAAGTAGACGTAAGAACGTTGAACCACGCCGACGAACCATATAAAAACGAAAAAAATAAAATGAACAAAACGTAGACGTAAAAATTTAAACTACGCAACAAAACATAAAACATATAAAGTAATAAGTAAGCAATCTAGGACCAGCACGTTGCGTTGGAGCCATTAAATGTGAAAAAATAAGAGTAAAAACGTTGAACCACACACGCACGTTGTGGACTGTTAACTCTCAAAATTTAGACTGATATGTACAACTAAAAATTTATAAAATATAAAAAATATAGAGGGCCAAAGTTAAAAGTAAAAATATGTTGGGCTAAATTGTAAAATATATAGAAATATTGGGTTAAAATAAAAAAAGATAAAGATTTAATAAAAAGACCAAAAAGATGGATACAACCCACTAAGCATATGATACAACACTCTTAAACACAAAACACTTGATAAGCATAAGGTACCATACCACTATACACATACCACTTGATAATTAGTATTGTATAGATTATAAATTAATTTAAAAGGTTGACCAACACTTAAGAATTAGTTGACTAAATGAGAACTAGAGTACAACTTTTGAAGGTTAATGTACAACCATAATGTATAAATCAATTGATAATTAGTATTATATTAATTTGATTCAAACGGTTTACTAGCCATTGTATCTCACTTATAAAGATTAAATGACTTATGACTATGATGATTCGTAGAAAAATGTCGGTAAAAATAAGGAAAGTGGTTTAAAAAATTTTGAATTAAACTTTCTTGAATACATTAAAATTTTTTGGTAAGTTTTAATTGTTTTATTCTTTTTCCAGTCAAAAAACGATATAATCATATTTTATTTCTTATATGATAAATGAAACATAATTATACATTTGGCGTATTTTCTTTACCTAGTTGCTAGTACATTAAATTCAGTCATATGGTTTATTATTAATATAACTTAGATGATAAATAAAATAAATCGCACGCGTTTTTTCAAAATAATTTTATAGAATTCTACCCACTTGCTAAGTGTGTTGATGTCTTTATAATTGGTATTCCTTTATAACTTCTGTTTTTTTTTTTTTTTTTTTTTTTTTTTTTTTTTTTTTTTTTTTTTTAAGTTATGTTCTCCTTTTGTGGGAGTTTGATCTGACTGGTTCAGACAAAGCTAGTCTAATCTTAATTAGATTCCATTAGTTTAACTTAATATTGATAACCTTATATATGTATGGATACATAAGTACTTGGAACTTTGTTCTTAAATTCTGTTATTATTATCCATTTTCCCTGAGGTTGTAACATATATATGAGAGCAAGTCTAACTTTCAAACGTGCCAATTAAAGTAAACACACAAGAAAACTGCATAGGAATTATAATACACTTAAAAGTATAACTTTTTTGTATACTTTAAAGATCTTTTCAAAATTATGTGTGAGATTTGCATTATTGAAGTTCAGAGTCAAAATCAATATAAAAAAACCATTTTTTCAGGGATCTCAATGCGAAAAATTTCAATGAAATACCACCAACCCACGCTTAATTGGAAGGGACAAGCAAAATAGGTCTGAAATGAAAAACAATATGTTGCAAAATATTTAACACCACATATCAAGAAATAAAAACAAAAAACTTCGTTTATAAAAGGATGAGAAGAATCTCAAAATCTTGCCAACAAACATTGATCACTTTGATGATCACTTTGATGAGAGGTTACTTAAAGGGATTGAAAAGTTGAAGGTTAAAGATTCTTCATCTAATTGAGGAAGAAGAATGATTTTTTAAAATTATTATTATGTAGTGTTTTTATTTGAATGATTATTTTTTAATTTTTTAATTAGTTAATATTAATGAAAAACTTGTATTTATTACATAATTATTAGGGTTATTGGATTTTAATAATCCTATCTTTCATTTATTGGCCGGGATTAATCCTAACTCAATAAATATTTATAGACACCTCCAACTTAGAGTTTATTTTGCTTCAATGATCTCTTACCAAAGAATAGTTAACACCGTTAGTTTTTCGATAGCGTCAACTGTTTATATGGCCAAAACACTAAGCCGAATGTTAAAATCAACCTCTTGTTCGTCAATCTGTAACTTCTGCACCCTAAAATTCGACAATCTCCAACTTCTGATCTGAACTACTTAACTCATCCGAGGTAGATTTCAGGTGAAGTTGGAGACTAGACACCGAAAAACGGACTTGGAAGAGGCTGAGTGGTGGTGTACTTGAAAAATGACTCAAATGTCGGCCCCATTTTATCAAAAAAACTAACGGAGGTTAACTCTCAATTAGTTAGGGATCGTTGGAGGAAAATAAATTTAAAGTTGGGAGTGTCATCAAACATTTTCTGAGTTGGGATTAATCCCGGCCAATAAATGAAACTTGTGATTATTAAAATTCAATAACCCAAATTATTATTATACTTAAGAAAAATTAAAAAATTAAAGTGGAATGTAAAGGTTGCGAAAACCATTTCCCATAGGTCAATGATAGTGGTTGGAATGTGAAATATGACATGTGAAATGTACGTCAAGCGGTCTAAGTGCATTATTTTATTAAACGGTACATATTAACATACATATTAACATGCTCTTTGTTATAGAAATATGGCATAGTACATTTTATTTAATGTACTCCTTCAACTTTCAATTATCTTATTCTGTTAATCTAAAAGACACCTAAAACGATCAAACATCATGGTGATAATCGATAAGTACTGCATATATTGTTGTGACGTTGTAAGTGTGAATAGTGGGATCATGTTTAAAGAGGTAAAACCGAAAATATAATTTGTTTAATAATTAATATCACATATAACTATATAAGTACAATCGATGCAATTATGATTCATTTGTAATAAAATATTTCAAGAAGAACATACATTAATTAATTATATCTTTTAATGACAAAGGCTATGAAATATTTTGGTTTGTCTTAAAGACAAAACCAATGAGATTACAGGAAGTAATACACTGTGCTATTGAATTAGCTCATGATCATAATATGGACGAGTATTATTTTATTTCAAAAGTGTAAAAAGAGTAATTTTTACAACTGCTACAATTGCAAATAAGCATGCTAAACATGTTTGTCTTGTCACTCAACGAGAAACAAAAAACTTCGTAGTGATTATTGAGATGATACACATGGAAGTAAATTAGTGATGACTGATGAGGAATAAGAGTTTGAAGATCACAAGAAGGAAGTTTCATCCAGTGACACTGCATCAACTGTCACTATAAATAGGTTTTAGTGGTTCTTTTTATATAAAAAAACATTAAAAAGTGATATCATGCACTTAAGTTTTCTTTTATTAAAGGAAAAGTTTTATTGCCCACTAGAGCTTATTTATATCTATTAAACACACGAACCTCTTTGGTGACTAATATCGTCTTTTAGTGACTCAAAATGACATTTTTCATTTAGTAAGGTACATATGATGCATTCCAAATGACGTACGTGTTGAAGATGAACTTATCTTATCTCATAGCAAAGTTGAGATTAACATGTCGTTATGAATTTTGGTTTAACTATTATATTTATTTGTTTTGGTATTTTTATTTTTCCTAATATCGGGATGTTATACCCTCATAATTAAAAACAAACAAACATAGTTGATAATATCTTACTCGTAAAGCATGGTTTAAATATAGTAAGATAAAACAAATATTATATATATCTAAAGAAGTTATTAGATTTTAATAATCTCAAATTTTATTTATTAGTCGGGATTAATCTCAAGTAAAAAAATATTTACAAACACTCTTAATTAGAGCTTATTTTTCTTCCACGATCTCTTACTAACTGAGAGTTAATCACGTTGGTTTTTTGATAACGTGGATTGCTTATGTGGCCAAAACACTAAACAAAAAGTTAAAACCTACCATTAGGTCTATCAATCTAAACTTCTGTACCCTGAAACCCGTCGATCTCCACCTCTTGATCTGAACCACTTGATCGTTGGATGTAGATTTCAAGTGACAATAGAGACTAGACACCGAAAAACAGACTCGATGAATACTAGACGGTGGCGGAGTTGAAAATAAGGTTAAAGTTGGTAACGTTTCTTCATAAAAACTAACGGGGTTAACTCTCAGTTAGTATGTGATTGTTGGAGGAAAATTAAGTAAAGTTGGGAGTGTCTGTAAATATTTTTTAAGTTAAAATTAATCACGACTAATAAATAAAAGTTAAAATTATTAAAATCTAATAATCCCAGAGATAGAAAAACTACTTTAAAAGACCACTTGTTCAAAACTCCTTTGCGATAAACAAAACCAAGTAATATAAACCATAAGGTAGAGTCTGGTATCAAGGAATGAAATGCGAAATGAAATGAACGATTGAGAGCGAATGAAAAATAACATGTTTGGAATGTAATGGATCATTACATAAGTAATCGCATTCCCTCAAATCACACCAAATCCATTCTATCCATTCTTTTTTTTCATTCCATCCAATTTTATCATTAGTCACTACCATCACCAATCACCATCGACCACCACCACTCACTGTCCACCGACCACTTGCACCATCAGCCAATTCCGCCACTGACCACCGCCACCATCGCCACCGGCCACCGCCACAGCCACCAAATCCGCCACCATCGCCGCCACTACCACAACCACCCCCGGCTGCTGTCGCCAGCCGCCACCACCATCGGTCGCCACCACTATCGACCACCACCACCAACGGTCACCACCACCGACCACCACAGCCACTACAGCCAACAGCTACTACCGCCAATCACCACCATCGGCCACTATGCACCACCTCATTGGCCACCACCACAACCAACACCACTGCCACTGGGAACCACCACTGCCAATAGGAACCATCAGTGGCCACCGACCATCACCATCATAACTATTTTTATATTTAATTAGATTCATTCATTCTTAAAGGGTGATCAAATAGGAAAATAGAATGTAATGATTTATTTCATTCTCTCGTGCATTTCATTCATTCGTCCATTCCATTTTTTCGTCCATTCAATTTCTTCGTCCATTTCATTTCTTCGTTTATTTCATTAACTAATACCAAACAAACCCTAAATTAATAGTAGAAAAGAAAAGAAAGGGATGGACTAAAAAGGGATCACAAATCACGTAAAGAACAACTAGCACTGACATCCAGTAAAAATGATAAACAAAAATACAGGATAAGTCAAGACATTAAGATCTAGCTAAGACAAAATCTACACACCCCTTTATTGATTCACGTTTATAGTAATTATTTATAAAGAGGTTATGCCTGGATATGATCAACTTAGTTAGTAAGTTATGTATGTCTAAGAATTGCATAAGTGGGATGTTGGTTTGAATAGCTTCTAAACGTATATATGGAGGATGAATAGGTTACTTTAGTTTTTATTTTAAACAACTTTCTTTTAGTTTTTGAAAATAATATGAAATTTGTAACTACGTAAAGAAATAAGGGAAAAGATCATGACGCGTACCCGGCTGCATAGGGTTTGGGTGGATGTTAAATCGTTGGCCTTACGTCCACTTCTTCATCACAATACTTCTTCACTATCTTATCTCAAAATCAATATATAAAGATCACGTGATGGTAAAGACAATGTTTTCGTAACCGGTTCGCACGTCGAACCGGATTTCAAAATCGGATAACGTCATAATTATATATAAATAATATTATATATATTTATATATATAATTCAATATAAGTATTTTATAGTTATATATAAAGCTTAATAATAATTTTATGTTAAACACTTCAATTTATCGTTCAACACACTTGTTAAATCCAAAAAAAAAAAAAAGAAATACCCAAGAACCGGTTCGAAACCGGTCCGACCACCGAATCGGTTCGAACCGGCCAGTCCGATGACTACAAAACGAATCCATGCGGCTAGGTTCGCTCCCCTTACTGATTCCCTCTTAACCATTCAATAAGGTTACTTTTTAAGTATTAAGATACTATTAACCATGTATATTAATGACTATTAAAATGATATCAAACAGCCTAAATTTTATGAAAATACATAGAACGATAATAATCACTTATTTTTAATCTTATAGTTTTTTAAATAAAAAATTAATGAAAATTAAAAGTTTATTCCTCTATCCTTAAACTAAAAAGAACATGAACGATTTTGTTTATACTAAAAAGAACATGAACTATTTTGTTTATAGCTTGTATCGATCACCCACATTTAACGTATATATATGTAGCTAAGTAGTCAAAGTTTAATAACATATTAAAAAATTTAGTTTGGTGTGTTTTGTACATAAACAATATTATTTGTGTGTAAGAAATGTAAAATTAAAAAAAAAACCAACAGTCAAAGAAGTTAATTAACTATTTAGTTTTGTTAATTTTGTGATAATTTAGTGTTCTATAACAAAGATAATTGTGTTTGTAAGCATGTTTAATATAAAATCGATCAGTTGTAGGTAGAGAAATTCGAGAACTGCATAAGCATTTTTATGTAATGCTTGAAAAATAATCACAAGTAATGAGAGAGAGAGATTGAGAGAGAGAGACGGTTAAAAGTTTTTAGTATTACATTTAAAGTAATATTGGTACTTGTTTATTCATCTCTCGTAGTTATCTACTTATACAGGGTTTGCATTTAACCTTTTGTGTATATAAATATATTAGAGGGGTGTTGCATGATTTGATAATAAACACAACATGTAAAATTTATTCAAAATTTAAAAAAAAAAAGAACTATAACAATATCATACTCAATATAAGGAGAATAAAATTTCTTGGTGTAATTTTTTGGTATAAATAAGTGATAGCTAGTCATTTAAAGATCATGAGAAAATTAGTTTAAAAATCAACAATCGTAGATAATTAAGAAAATAAAATTTATAAAACTCTCTTAAATCTTAAAAATTAATGTGAAAATAAATATATCATCTTACTCAAATGTATCACAATATAAGACTATAGATATATGAGCGTGTTCAAGTCAATCGTAATGTAAGTAATGAACCGTAAGAATCTCATAATACACTTATACATGCATATTAGCACAATGAAAAAAAAAATATGAAAAAGCCCAATTAAAAGAATAAATGCTTATACGTTTTCACTTGCATGTTTTTTATAGTTTAATTTTTTACTCATTATTGTACATCAGATAGATACGTCTTAATTTATTTACGGGTACATATAATATATACACACACACATATATATACATATATATATATATATATATATATTATAGGTATAGTTTTGTTCTATTGATTCCAAGTTGCGGTAGGAACATATGGAACTTTTGTAAAAGTTTAAGTGAAAGGATATAATGGAAGAAATAAACGGAACCACTTGTTCTTCACTACCACTTTATTAGGTTTTTCATTTTGTGGTTTTAGTTTCAGGAAGTTTGTCTTATATCAAGGACGCAAATTCTTAACCATGCACTACTTGATTAGATCTCCTTAAACCATAAATAAAAGACATAAAAGACACAAATGATCTAACATATACAAAAGTAATAATATGATATATGAATGTTTAAAGGATAAACATAAAAGGGTAATAAATTGTGCTATCAAAAAGGAAAATTATTAAAGAATAATAACATGACGTATTAAAGGAATTTTGTTTTTATATGTAAAAGATAATTTATATATTACCTGTAAATAATAAAAACTAAACTAATTTATCGTTATGTTATAAAAATTAAACTTTTATAATTCTGTAAATATATATCTCTTTGATTAATTAACTACATATATTAAAAAATTTGAAAACTTATATTACTTCTTACAAATTTTATAATATCTTACTTTGAACATGATAGTTTATGTCATAAATCAATAAAATGAAATCGTATGAGATGCTAATGTTGGTGTGGATAATTCTTTTGAATAATATTGAGATGATTTTGTAACAACTAAAAATAAAACTTAATAACAAATAACTAATACAACACGTATGCTTCTTGAAATTAGTTAACTTAACTTGAAATCAAAACACAATAAATAATAATTAAAGATCAAAATTAACATAATAAATAACAATAATTAAAGATCAAAATATTGAAATACAGGAAAACACATGTTTTAAAGTTTATAAAAATTCAAACATTTATAATTTATGTAATATGGAGCAAAAGTGAATCGTTTGGAAGCTATATTTGGGATGTACTATTAATATTTGTTGTAGGAACCCTAAACTTATCTTTTTTCATGCACCAACTAGCTTCCCTAGCCCTACATTTACTTCTATATATCTCCCTCCCCATCAAAACCCTAATGACCCTTTTCATATGCAAATCTCTCTCTCATCTCTCTCTCTTTTGATATTAATAATCATTGATTATTATTAATACAAAATCTATCATTTGTTATATCATCTCTTGATTCACCGCTTAATTAATTTCCATTTGTATGATCATGAACTTTGAAGTGCAAGCCGAGAGGGTAGCGAACATGGATCCGCCCGTTCAAACTCCTCCGGATCAACACCTTTGTTACGTTCGCTGCAACTACTGCAACACCCTTCTAGCGGTATATATATTTGTGCGATTTTAGTTACGCAACTTTGTTTCTATTAGAAGCAAGATAAAGATTCAATAAAATGATAGATTTGTGTTGTATGTGTATATAATATTAATCTGAAGAATTTGCTCTTTGTGATCGACTTAATGGGTTGTTATAGGTAGGGATACCATGCAAGAGGCTACTGGATACAGTGACAGTGAAATGTGGTCACTGTAGTAACTTATCATTTCTCAATGTTAGGGCTTCTCATCCTGATCATCCTTCAGTTCCTTTTCAGGTATTTTTTTTAGATAATTCTTATAAAATATTTTGTAGTTAACTTAATATGAAACAAAAACAAGAAATAATCTTACCCAAGATAATTCATCAGAATTTATGTTTATTTGTGTTTGAAACCTGCAAACAGGCTGCTTTCTCGAGTGATTTCAAAAGGGGTCAGTCTTCGTCTTCTTCGTCGTCCACATCTAATGAACCCACTTCACCGAAAGCTCCTTTTGTTGTCAAACGTATTCACCAGTTCTTCTTTAACCTTCACAAGATATTCATCATTATTTTTGAAGTATTAAAGAATAATTAGAGTTATGATTATAAATTTGTTCTTGTTTTTGGGCACACAGCACCTGAGAAGAAACACAGGCTTCCATCTGCTTATAATCGATTCATGAAGTGAGTTTACAACCAAATTACCAACAAAATCTTGACGTTTTTTCGACATTTTACTTATTCGACTCGTTATTATCTTGTATTTTTTTTTTTTTTTTTGTTTGTTTGGAAATTATAATATAGAGAGGAGATACAACGCATCAAGGCTTCAAACCCTCAAATACCTCATCGAGAAGCTTTCAGCACGGCTGCAAAAAATGTAATTAACTATGTGTTTATATAGCTTCTAGTTAATACTCATATGTTTATGGATATGTTATAGAACTAAAAATAAGAAATTAATTAGACAATTGATCTGAATTGGATTTCGTTAATTCATCTTTGAATATTGTTTGCAACAGTGGGCTGGGCATATACCAAATGGATCTCTGTCTGGGAGCATCAACACTGTAAGATTTCTTTAACATTTCTTGGTTACAAATTGAAACATTGTTTGATAATTAAATGTATATTTCTCTATTTAAGTTACTAGCTTAGTAATATTGTTTCATAAATCAAGTTCGATTCCAAATAACAAACCAAAAAAAGCTAGGTCTTTACCATTTTAATATAATATCTTTTCTTAACCAAACATCAATGTTTTCCAAACCTGATCGATCGGAGAGCAAACTGATTGTGTTACTGGTCGAATCGGGCGAATTCGGATTTAAAAACCACATGGGGTCACCAAAAATAAAAAAATGTTCTTATATATGTTATAATTTAAAACAAATATGAAAATAGTATATATGTATATGAGTTTGCAATTTCAACAAAGTATGAAGATTTAAATACTAAAATACGAATTATGGACGACTGAATTTATATAGAAATATAAGGTTTTGAAGGGAAAAAAATAAAAAATAAAAATTAAGATCCGCTCCAACTACTATGTCCGATGCTCCGATTCAACCAGTTCACAAGTCTGATCACTCGGTTCGGTTCAAACAATCCACCGCTCCGGCTTGTGTAAATGGTAACTAACATTCTAAATAGTTATTATCGAACTGATTCCATGACCGGTTTCCGGTCCAAGCGGTCCCACCAACTAATCCGGTCCGGTTCTGAGAACACTACTAAACATCGTAATTGTTAACGATACAAAATTGTTTCTACAATATAATTAATATATAGATGGCTAATTAATTTCCCAATCAAACTACAAACTATGGTTAAATGTTCTTTTATCTGTTAAAAAGAAGCATTACAACCATATCATATCTAGTGAAACAAGTTAATTAAGAGCCGAAATAAATAAAATACTCATTATTTCATTAATTTAAACAGAAGATTATGATATGATAATATTAAATATTAGGAGTCATGTATGACTTAGTACGTAATTAAGTCTAAACCTTATAATCTTATCAATGTTCAAAAGTACGTACTTAAAGTCTAAACCTTATAATCTTATCAATGTTCAAACACACGGTGTGTGTGTTTGTATATTCTTAATTACAAAAGAATCATAGAGAACTTGAAATTCAAATGAAGTTGACTAAAGTTTTTCTAATGATTCTCTCGATTCATGAATGATGATATGTTTGTATTTTAGGGTTTTGATCTTGCAGGATTGAAGTAACCAAATATGCATTCTCCAATTCTGAAGCTGCTTGAAGATGTAAAAGGATTGATGCAACCTTATGTATTTGAGTTCTAAACTGATGTCCTATGAATGACTTATGTTATTTAGTTTTCATATTAGTTTCAAGACATGCATGTTTATGTAATATATATGTCTAATTTTAGAATGAGTTGTCTACATATATATTTTTTATTTTAGAATTATTAGTTTATCGAGATCGAGATATATATAGCGTACATATTCTTTTAACTATTGAGTTTTAAGTAATTGCATATGCGATTTTCTCTTGTCTATCTGGGTTATATATAGTTAAGGTCCCTATGGAAATTAAAAATAGTGTACTCAAATGTGGGAAGTTCTGGAAAGTAATGTTTAGATGCGTTAATGCTTCCCATGAAGTTAATATTGTCTAGATAAACTTTAAATGATGTTTGGAACTTTACTAGCTGAGGATAGAGGGAAGTTTATAAAAGTAAGTGATTCTAAAGAATGCTTTATAAAAATAGTGAGATTTGGGTTTCTATATTTCTAGTACAATCGAGTAAGCTGCTTCGTGCCTGTGACGTTTCACTAGACGGTCTTTGACAGTAGTATCTTACTTCCTACTAGCTGCCCAGGTAGCTAGGTTGACAGCTAGTACGTAGTTTTTTTTAGAGATCCCCAATTAATCGCCTTAATTTCGACGTCTTGAAATGCAAGATTTGGATGGTAGAGTTGTCATTAGCTTTTTTTTTTTAACAGTAAATGTACGACCTTGCTTTGAAGAATAGGTGTTATCTTAATCGGGCCTACCTATTCGTTTCCCAGCCGAGACCACACCCACAACCCCCTCAGGAGGAAACCCATTGCTGAGAAAATCCCATGTCTCAACTCTGAGCATTTTGCACAGAGTAAGACTTGAACCCATGACCTCTTAGTATTTATATATCATAGGCATCTCAAATTAAACAGTTGAGATAAGAATCATTGTAGTTGTCATTAGCTTGTGGAAGATATTGGGTACTAAAGTACCATAGATTTAGGGCTTGTTGGTTTATTTTGTTTTTAGCAATGAAGTTGTAAAAGGAATGGGTCCACTGGCCCACCTTCATGTAAAAGTTGTGTATATTTATTTCTAACTTTTTCGCATCATGAAGGAATGTACTGTAGTACTGTACTACGTATAGCTAGTCACTTTTTGAGTTTTTATTTTTTAGAAGCTTGCATTCACGGTGGATTTTTTATGTTTATCTATATAATTACATTAAAAATATTATATTTTTTTTTCATTTAAATAATACTTTTTATACATTTATCTTTTTTTTTTCTCTCTACTTCACTTACAACCATTTTAAAAAATATTAAAAAAATTATAGGGATTGAACAGTGATTCTTCAAACATACCAATCACAATAACATTTTCTCTCTTTTTCACTCACAATCATTCAAAACTATTCCATATAATATACCAAACACACTCACATATTTTTAGGGATTTAACTGTGAATGCTCTTATATTTATAAGTTTCACACATATTATGTTTGCAATTTTCGCTGCTTGTACAACTTCATCGCTAAAATGCTTGCAAGATAGTGTCTTACAATAAGCAAAGCTCGATAATAACTTAAGAGATGGTGGGTGTTTCTTAATCAGGAATGTTAAGGAATGCTTGTTGATCATGTTGTCTTTGTTTCTTTCTAAAATCTTGAGCGTACTTGTGTGGTTTAAACATTAATAATTAAGCAAGAACAAACACCCAAGGACATTTCTAGTCATAGTTTCGCACTACTAAAATTATATTTGTGAGAAGGTTCGGGTGTGACACTTTTAAAGCAAATAAGTGCAAAAGCAAGATATTGAGATCGAAGAATTACTCGGGTGTGACGCTTTTAAATCGGACGAGTACAAAATAAGTGAAATGGTGTATTTGGATCGTTTTTCATTATTGGATTTGAAGTGCTTATACGCGAATCAGAGAACGTTTTGGAATGAACTTTAGTCAAAAGGATTAATGCATGATAATATATAAGTTGTTGAAGAACAAATATATAAGCTGTTAAATTTATTTAAAATTTTCTTTCTTTTAATGTTTCTTTTGGTTTTTTTCTTGTGATTTATAAAATGTGATATTTTATAAGCTTCTAATAATTTTTATAATGTTCGGAACATTTCAATACAGCATGTTTATTTTTTTGTAAGTTTCAACACAAATTTAAAATCGATAAATACAAACGTACCATAGTATGAGTCAGTAAAACCGAGCCTTGAAGTAAAGTCCAGGTTGTCAGAGCATTCACGGTAGGTTTCTTATATTTATATGAGTGTATTTTTTATATTTTAAGCAATGATTGTGAGTGCAGAATAAAAAAAACTTATTGTTCAATTAGTATATTTGGGGAATTACTGTTCAATTCTTATAAATTTTTTAATATTTTTGAAAGTGATTGTGAGTAAAAAAAAAAAGAAAAAGTAATGTTTTTAATACAATTTTAAACATAAAGATAGGAAACTGATGTGAATGCTCTCACTAACTAAATAAAACCATAATATATGAATAACATGTAAATATGAGAAAATTATAAGTTTAATTATCACTCTTTCTCATACTTGAGATGGTGGGTTTTTCTAACAATTTGTTTTCTACTAAAAAATTAAAGGTATGATTCCCAAAAATAAATTCAATTAAAATAACACATATCAACTATCATCACATATGTGATTGTTTAAAAAGAATAAACAAATGAAACCATAATATATTTCATTTTCCGGGAAACGAAAAGAAAAAAAAAAAGAAAAGGGAGAGAAGAAAAAAGACGCGTGTTAAGTGTTTTGTTGTCGTACGTATAACCGGTCACACTCCACCCACCTTTGGAAGTTTCACGATGCCGGAAATGTCAACGGAGTCGACCACCGCACCGCTACTCCGGCCACGTCAGGTCGCCGGAGAATCTCCACCGGGAGGCGGTAGGGCCAACACCCTCGCCCTTCTCCTCGGGCGTGCTTCAGGTCGCCACGGTGCGTCTATGCTGGTTCGCGAGACTGCAGCGCGACAGCTCGAGGAGAGGCGAGCCGACTGGGGCTATTCCAAGCCCGTTGTTGCCCTAGACATGACATGGAACCTCGCCTTCGTCGCGGTTTCCGTGGTTCTCTTGATTTGCACGTTGGACGAGAAACCGAATGTGCCGGTTAGGGTTTGGATCTGTGGCTACGCGCTGCAGTGTGCCTTGCATGTGGTTCTGGTGTGGTTGGAGTACAGGAGGAGGAATCGGAGACCGCAGGAGGATGAGGTTGCAGGGGGGACTGATTTGAACTTGAATGATAGTGAGGAAGATGAAGGAAGGAATGGGGATGTGTTGGTTTCTAATAGAATCAGGTGCGTTTCGTAGATTATTTGATTTCCGTTTGTAGGTGTAATTTTACATACCTGAAATGATGTTATTGTTATTGTGGTGTGGTCATTCCAGTTCCTTTAATATATGCTGAGCAATATGGTGTTGTTCTTTGAGTTTTGAGGTGTCTCGTAGGACGAAAGATGCTAGTGTTTTCAGCTTTTCAGCCTCTGTTTTACTGGTTTTGTGTGTTCAGAGAGATGAATAGGAAGAGGGGATTACTGGGAGGTTAGCTGAACAATCTTGTGCTGTCTTCCAGTAATAACTTAGTCATTGTGATCTAAAGTTAAAGTTAATGATCTTTAATATTTTTATATTGTCTTGATTGGTAACTGGTAAATAGCTATCACTGCTGTATATTCAAGATTTAATCTTCATTTTGGCTGAGAGTGATGAGGCTCTAGAAAATTTGAGCAAAAAGGCAGTTGCATTAAGTACATTTAAGATTTATCGAATTTACTTTGAATTGATCACAAATCTGCAGGATATTAGATGGTTTGTTTTAAAGCATTATGCGAGGCATATCTAACCATCTATGAGGTTAATTGCAGCTGTCCTGATTTTATAATGTCTAGCATCATAGCATGTAAAAGTTCACACAAAATGTGAATGGTAGAATTTGTTTTGAATCTGATGACTACTGTATACATGATTCTTTGACTGATGCATTATATTTGTATGATTTTCAGCTACGCTAAAAGATGTGAAAATCTTAATACAATGGTATCATTTGTCTGGTGGCTAATTGGCTTCTACTGGATGGTTTCCGGTGGCGAGATTCTTCTGCACCGTGCTCCACGTCTTTACTGGTATGCCATGAACCAATATGATACTATTACAGTCTAGAATTCAGAAACCATCAAGTGTTTCAATAATCTTCCTTTTCTCTCGTTCTCATGATTGCAGGGTGACTGTGGTGTTTTTAGCCTTCGATGTGTTCTTTGCCATCTTCTGTGTTGTTTTGGCATGCTTAATAGGGATTGCTCTTTGTTGTTGCTTGCCCTGCATAATTGCTATCCTGTATGCAGTTGCTGGCCAGGTGATAAAGACAACTATTTCTTTGATCTTCGTATTTTCTTATTAAAGGAACCAAAACAGGGGGTCTTTTTGGGTCGAGTAACAATGGGTTCTTGTTTAAAGTAGGTAACTTCATGTTTTCTTGTCAGCCTTTCATATTTTTTAATCAATTATGCATTTAATATGGTCAATCGACTATATTATTGAAATACAACCCTTTATGATGTTAGATGACTTTTGAGTCTATTTTTTTAGCTCTTCATAATGTTTATCCTTTAACATGTTATTAAACAAATACAACTTGAAATCGCCTGAAATCTGTTTGTATTTAAGTGGATTGAAATCGTCACATCATTTAGTGATCAATGTTTCATGAACATTTATAAAATACTCATTGATCAATGTTTCATGAACATTTATAAAATACTCATACTTTAGTAACATGCAGGAAGGTGCATCAGATGCAGACCTCAGTGCCCTTCCCAAATACAGATTTCAGGCGTCCAAAGATAACGAGGACAGCCCTGATGTGGGACCAGGTAGAATGGTTCCTGTTGAATCAAATGCTGGTTGCTTAGCGGTTGAACGTGTTCTTCTCCCCGAGGATGCTGTAAGTTTATCATTGATGATTATGGTCGACTGGAAGGGTATTTTAGGTATTTGACAACGACTGAATCTTTCTTTTGTGGCATAAAATGTCGCAATTTTCTTTCAGGACTGCTGCATTTGTCTAAGCACATATGAAGATGGAGCGGAACTTCATTCGCTTCATTGCAACCATCATTTCCATGCCACATGCATTGTGAAATGGCTGAAGATGAATGCAACTTGTCCACTTTGCAAGTACAACATCCTAAAGGGAAATGAACAAGTTTAAAAAGCGCTTTAGTCAACATGCGTGTATGTATTTATTCATGTACATGAGGAAATGTAAACAAATAAACCCATGATGACGGCAGATCTTGACCATTGCTTGTGTTGTTTTTTTGTATGAGTTTGGTCCTCTTGGTACAAATGAACACAATAATGTTTACATATATAGGCTTAATTTCAGTGGTATATTTGTGTAGCTATTTGATGAACTTGGATGGATTTACTCTTCCACATTGTACTTTAATATTTCTCCCAACTAAGTTAGTATTGGGTAATATTATGTTGTATAATATAGCTTACAGTACACTTGAGTCATAAAAAGTGAGACGGTTGGTCTCAACTTTTATTTTATCTGATCAAATTTAATTGATGTTTTGCATTTGCTATGAACTTACAGTTTTAGGGATAAATTCGTATAAAAAACTAATATGCTTTTAGATCATAAGGTTAAAAGTTTCTTAACTTAATTTTCACATATTAAAATTTTTGAAAGTATTTAAAATACTTTAAACCCATGTATTCGTGAAATCAACAATATGTGGTCATTCAGGCTCTAGCTTTGGACTTATTCTTATGCTTGGTTTATTTACAACCAGCAGTTGAAGTCTTCTATGTAAGTTATGGTCTTGCACTTATTATAAATATATAGTTCTTTTATACAAGTTATAGTCTTGCAGATCATTATAAATGTATAGTTTGTGTAGAAAGTGAAAGTCTTCTATGTATGCTATGGTCTTGTGCATATGATCATTACATGTGTATAGTTTGTGTAGCAGATTTATTGATGACATAATATTATGAAACTTTTTTACATGTTAATAGTTACATGTAGACATTTCTAAACACTTGGAATGTCACCTCATCAAATTTTGATCTGTTTAAGAGATAAAAAGTCAATTTTTTAAAGTTGTGTAAGTTTGAAGATTTTAATATATTAAACCGAACTAATAGATTCTATTTAAAATAAGTTTGTAAATATTTTTCATGACATCAAACTTTAATATTATAAGCAATCCAAAAGTCCCTTGTAGCTTTATTCATTTAAGCAAGAGCATCGACAATGTGTCCGACACTCCATAGACCTCCACATCAGATATTTTCACGGTCAATGGATACAAACCTACCATTTTTTCTCCTCTCCCTCTCTTTCACATCCGTGTTTTTCTATTACATCATAGTTTTTAAAAGTTGGCAGTCCATTGCGGATGCTCTAAGCCTCTAACATAAGTAAAAGAAAGTGTAAGTTTTGTGGCAAATGTTATATTCTCAAGTTTATTTAAGAAGAGAGAAGAAAAGAAATGAAAAAAAAAGCTAAAATCAATCATTTTAAATCAGAAAAAAAAAGAAAAAAAAAAAGAAAAGAAAAAACTTCTTTCGTTAAACGCGGTAAGAGCATTCACAGTAGGTTCCTTATATTTATGTGAGTGTGTTTCTTATATTTTAAGGAATGGTTATAAATGGTTGTGAGTAGACGAGAGAGAAAAGTTACTGTACATTTTGTATATTTGAGAAATTACTATTCAACCCTTATAAATTTTTTAATATTTTTAAAAATGGTTGTGAGTAGAAGAGAGAGAAAAGGTAATGATAAAAGTATAAAAAAATATTATTTAATTGAGAATGAGAGAGAAATAATAGTGTTTTTTAGTATAATTATAAGAATAAGGATATGAAAGCTGATGTGAATGCTCTAAGATAGCGTAAATGGTGAAAATATAAATGTGTGTGAAGTTTAAGCCCATGTTTGGGATTGCTTATTTGTTAAAAAAGTAACTTTTGAAAAGTTACTTTTGAAAAGTTAATTCTATTAACTTATCAAAAGTAACTTATTTACCTATAAAAAATAATTTTTTAAACTTTATTTAAATATTTTTAAAAACTTATTGACTTTTTAAAAATTAATAAGTTATAAGTTAGTGGAAAAATCATGCTAAACATGAACTAAATTTGTAAAGAAAGAGACCAACAACTCTGCTCACGGTTAAATGACACTCCGATGCGCCGCCATGGAAGCTTTCAAATCTTCCTCTCTGATTTCATGGAGATCCGTACGTCTCATTCCTCTCTATATCACTCTCTGATCATCTATCACACATATTACCCACACTACTTGATTATAACAGACTAACAAGCTGCAGCAGACGATCGGTGGTTGTATCGAGAAGACAGGGCGGACGCTTCATTCCGGCGACCTATCGACCGTAAAAATCTGGCCGGAGTTAGCCGGAACAGGAAGGTACTTCGATTTCCGTTCTCTTTCAATTCCCGCATCAATTGATTTTGCTGAAGAATCGCCGCTTTGTACCACTCTTCGTAAAGATGGACACACGGTGCGAACTGTTGAGCACTTGCTATCGGCTTTGGAAGGCACAGGTGTCGATAACTGTCGAATAGAGATTGTGAACTCTGGTTCTGATGATACGTCAGTGGAGGTATCATTGAATAAGACTAGCTAGTTTTTGGTTATGGAATGTGCGTATAGATTGCTAGGGTTTTGAGTTGATTGGATGCGTGAAAGTTGTGTTCGTTTGATGTTATGATTTTTTGTTTTAGGTGAATTAGAGAGTGTGGTGTAGGATCTGGTTTGATTGTGTGGTTGAGTGATGCAGGTTCCTATTTTGGATGGATCAGCTTGGGAATGGGTGGAAGCTATTGACCGAGTTGGGCTGACCGTTGCCTTGGATTCCAATGGCAGAAGCTGTGATAGAGTAGCACCCTATCTTACTGAACCTGTTCATGTGTCGAAAGGGGATTCAGTTATTGCAGCGTTCCCTTCTAATGAAACAAATATCAGTTATGGAATTGATTTTTCGCAGGTAAATTGTGTTGTTCATATTGTTAATTTTCTTTAGATACATACATGTAACCATATTCACAGGCTACTATGTATGAGATACTGTGTATTGTAAGAAATATTGATTCAAATTTGTATAGGGGGTCGAAAGTGGGAACCGCCTCATCACACTCTCATGAGACCCTACAAATAGCTTTTTTTATGACTGGGGATTATACTGGATATGTTTGTTTTGTTTGTTTGTATAGTAGGTCGAAAGAGGTGTGATTTGTCCAAAGACTAACTTGTGAAAAGCTTTTTGATTTATGGCATCTAGTTTTGTGGGTCTTTTGATATATAAGTTATATATACTGTTTAGGTGTCAGATTTAAGCCTCCAGTGGTTTTCTTCAAGCTTTTTCACCAGATCTTTCTATTCTAAGCATATAGCCCCTTCAAGAACCTTCTGCGTTTATGAAGAGGTAAGAAGCTGATTCTTTGCACTAACAGTATTCCCATTCTAACATCTTAAGATCCTGCCACTTGGTATTTGATCTTAAATTTCAGTTATTATCATGATGAGATCTGCCGAATTTGCTGTACCATAGGGTTCTACAATCCATCTTAAAATAGAACCTGCTTCCAATGCAAATTATAAAGGCATTAATGGTCTTCCAATAGAAGTCCATGGTCATAATCCTGAAGCAGATCATAATACAATTTGTTTGGTTTTAGTGCAAAGTAATACTTTTTTAAAGTTTTTTCTTGTTGCAATTTGCAAGTGTCCATTACTCCATCTTGCACGACCATGGTTAAAAGTATTCTGTTTTATTAAAAAACCATGGAAGTTGAAAGAATAGGCGAATCGTGTTTCTCATTCGATATTTATATTTAATCTACTATGTTTGCCTTCTGTTATGTTTACTTGATAGAAAAATTTATTGCAGGTGGAGAAAATGCGTAGTGCAGGACTCATTAAGGGCGGTTCTGCAGAGAATGCTGTTATTTTCAGGTAAGATGCTCTGTCGAATAGTTTGTTAATAATTATCAGTTTAAAGGCTTCACTTCCAGGTTGATAGCAGTAACTGTAAGTTGATAAATGTGTCTGAAAATGCATCATATGTGATATGCTTGTATGTACAAACTAGAGGTGACCTTTTTGAGGTTCAACAGATCACTTTGGCTTATATATTGCCTCAAGGGGTCAAATGGGTTACCCTAAAGAACTCAGTTAACTGAAAACAGGCTGGACAGTCAAGCAGACCTACATTTTATTTCAAAAGTTAGATTATCATTATAGCAAAATAGTTCATCTAAAACATTATTTATCTATAAAATTCAAGATAAGAAATGACAATAAGTATTCGCATGTGGATCCGGCCATGTACTAAATTGACCCATTGCCCGATCCCATCTGCCATCTTTAGTTTTGATTCTTTTGCTGATTGATCTTCATTTTCTGTTCCAGTACCAGTAAAGGTTTGCTGAATCCACCTCTGCGTTCACCCAAGGAGCCATGTAGGCACAAGATGTTGGATCTTATCGGCGATGTCTCTCTCTTCGCTCGCAATGGTAGTCAAGGGCTCCCAGTTGCAAATATCATAGCTTATAAGGTTTGTCTCGCGAAATCTATTTAACGCATTAACTATATTCAAGGTTTAAAAGAACGGAAACGAGCCTCGAGGCGTTTTCCCTACGCCTCACGAGGCGTAAGCCTCGAGGCGAAACGAGGCGTAAACCCGAGGCGGAAATAATAAATAAATAGAAAAATTATATATCTTATAAAAATAAAATACTAAGAGATCAAACAAAGCATATTCCTAAGCAAATTCATCATCAAATTTAAAAGTCATCACACATAACGTATCACAAAGTCTAAAACATAAAAATAGATACGAAATTAAGCACACATTAAAAGTTTGTAATCAAATTCAACTTCAAACAACATAAAAGGCATCACTTTCTAACTCGTTATCCTCACAATCATCTTCTTCTACCGAATTCGTTTCACCATCTTCATCCTCATCCTCATCCTCGTCACTCAAATATATTTGAACGCTTTTTCTTTTCCTAGATGACGAACTTCCACCTGCACAGCTACTTCCCTCCCCACATGCTCCGCCACCTCCGTCCAAACCTGCATCGCCACCTCCAATTTCCTCTTCATCGGCATCAATTGGGTCAGCTAACCATTCATCATCAGACAACACATCTTCAACAACCAACGGATCATCTTCTTCTTTTAAAGTAGTCTTCCTCAAGAATTTCTGCCTCAACTTTTTATTGTGCATAATGTAGACCAAGTTGTTCATTCTTTTGGTTGTCAACCGGTTTCATCTCTATGTATGGACTTGATTAAAAGTACTCCAATTACGTTCACAAGCCAAAGCAGAACACGTAATACTTTGTATAGTCAAAAATGTTGTCGCGAATCTTGTGGCAGCCGGTCGAAGAAGATCTTTCTTTAAAATCTTTCTGGCTAAACTCAACACCCACTGATGGTTATAGATAAAATTGCTAACTTTTTTTGCTTTAAGCAAAGCACTTTTATGCTGCATCAAATTACTGATATCTTCAAACATCAAATCAATGCAATGAGCGGCACACGGGGTCCAATACAAGTTTTTTCTCTTCTCCATTAACAATGCTCCAGCAGCTTTGTATGCACTAGCATTGTCGGTCACCACTTGAACTACAATATCTTCACCGATCTCTTCAACAACTTCATCAAGCAACTCGAAAAAATTTTCATCATTTTTTATACAATCTGATGCATCAACAGTTCTCAAAAAAACAGTACCATATTGATTGTTGACCAAAAAATTAATCAAACTTCTATTTCTCATGTCTGACCAACCATCTGATAACAAAGAAACCCCGGTGGTCTTCCATGTAGCTTTTATGTCCTCCACCATTTTTTCGGTCGGGAGTGATCCTTCTTCGCTATCTTTTGCACCCCCTACAAACCGATCCATTGGCCCTCTAACACCCCTAGAGGTAGCACATGGATCAACACTTCCCCCACTGCTATAATATGGCCCACTTCCCACATTTTCTTCAAAGTTTCGTTGGGCAGCAAACTTTGCATCCTGAAACTGCTTCAAATATTGCTTTATTTCATCTTTTACTTCAGAGGGCACATTGGCACAAGGCATGACATCTTTATGTGTGCCAGCAAGATGTTCCTTCATTCTTTTCACTCCTCCTCTAATAACTTTACTACAAAACTTGCACTTTAGATACTTGTAACCCTTTTTACCACCTTGAGGAGGTACCTCAAATTCGTCCCCGTACTTCCAAGCCGGATCTTTCCTTGCACCTTTACTAGCCATCGTAAAAAAAACTATGTACATAAAAAACAAATGTTCGAACATGAGAATCAAGTATATTATATATTTGTATGTAAACATTCACAAATCAGATCCTTTTTGCTACATTCACATTCACAGTTGACAATTCACAAATCTAGTATATAAACCTTAAACCCATACACACTAATTCTAAAGTAGCATACAAATCTTCAATCTTTTAAAATCAAAATCATAATTCATACAAAATAAAATTTAATTCTAAAATAACATGAGACTCAAGTATATAAAGTATAAACAATCACAAATCAAATCCATTTTGCTACATTAACATTCACAATTCTAGTGTATAAACTAAAAACCTTAAACCCATACACATAACACATTAACACACTAATTCTAAAGTATATAAACATTCACAAATCAGATTCCTTTTGCTCCATTCACAATTCAGTAATTCACAAATCTAGTGTATAAACTAATAAACCTTAAACATGATAACAAGCACAAACATCAACCATTCACAAACCATAAACATCAACCATTCACAAACCACAAACATCAAACCATTCACTGTTCGGTTGTTCACATACCATAAACCTTAATGCACAAACAAAACATGTCCCAAATCAACAAAACAAACTCTTGAATCAAATATACAAAACTAACATCAACAATATTAGAAAATCAGAAAGAAGAACCTTTGAAGTCGCGAAAATCAGAAGAAAATCAGAAAATCAGCTGCGATGTCGGAATGTCGGGTACTCGGGTCGATGCCTGGTGCGAGGGGTGCGATTGGGGGTGCGATGGGGTTGTGCGATGGGGGTGCGGGTGTGCGATGGGGGTGTCGGGTCAGGTGTGCGATGGGGGTGTCGGTTGTGCGATGGGGGTGTTGTGTGCGATGGGTCGGCTGTGAACCTTCTGAAAGTCACGATGTTATTTTAGGGTTTTATTTTTAGGGTGCGACTTTTGTGCTTTAATTTACTTTTCCCGCCCAACGTACGCCTCACCCCTTTCGTACCGCCTCATATACGTTTTTCGTCCGTTTCGCCTCGAGGCGTACGCCTCTTCTGTTTTTTAAAACCATGACTATATTTATGTATAATCAGATGTAGATTATTACTTTAAGTCTATGATTTAGTAATCATATTCAACACATTGTGCATAAAAAGTTCTGAAAAAATATGAACAAAAACCCGAACCCACCTGTCTTGAATCTTGATTCATACCTCTGTTGACTACCTGCCTGTATTGCCACCTCTAGTGTTCCTATCTCACAAACTACCATACACTTGAAGAATTCTGGTGATTTTTACTAACTACCTAACTGGTCCTAAACTTTGTACAAATGCAGGGAGGACACGCACTGCATGCTGAATTTGTTCGCAAACTGTCAGGTACTTCATGAACAGCAATAAGGCAAGACCCTCGTCCTTGTTTTCAAGTGTGTGTGCAAAATTTTGGCTTGCTTATACACGGCCGTAGTGTATGCATTGGTACAGCTCGAAAGCAAAATTTTTTACAGTCGAAGAAGAAAATTCCCGCCTATTTTTGTTCGACTTATTAGATTCTCCTTGTGACTGCAAATGTATATGCGAATATTTTTGTATAATTAGGGAATACAGGATACGGATGGATGTATGAAAACATCAGTTATATCCTATATAGATTTTTCATATGACAACTATGTTTGTCTGTACAACATCACAGTAAGTTTCACTTACCAAAAAGTGTATCAACAAACTATCAATTAGGATATCATAGCTTATCATTTCCTAGAGGCTAAATTTTTTTTTTAAGAATGTATAGTTTTTAGCCATAAATTGTCCTTCAAGTGAATATGAGCTACAAGACCTCTCTAGGCTTTCTTCGGCAGTTACTTCCTAATTCGGAATGTCATCCAGAGGCTAAATAACTTTTGGAGCCAATGTATATATGCGACTTGGCTTGATACTTTTAGATGTTTGCCAAAGCCTATGATTCCAAGATACTAGAAGTCAAATACAAAGTAATATCTTGTTAAATGGTTTGCTTGCTGGTTAATTTGGGTGTTGAGGGGGTTATACTAACCAAAAGGTGGCAACCATAAACAGGATCACTTTAGCCATTTTAGCCGTACTTGCAAAGAGTCATCCACTCAAGGACCTGACGCTCTTGCTCTGCTAAGTGGGTAAGAGGTATTCGCTATTCTAATGATGATGATTCATAAGGGTTGATGATTTTGAAAATATATAAACTTGCCAACACTCCTATGGTGATATTGTCATCACCTCTAAGCTTGCGTAGATTACTAAATTGTAATATAGTTAAAACTTTAATATTCAAATTGTAATATTGGTCATGGACATGTATGTGAAGCTTTTTTAGGGTGCAAGTACGTTTTTCAGGTTGTACATTTAAGTACATTTTTTTTATTATATTTTTTTTGTCCTTAAGAATTAACAATGTAGTAAAGTAAATATTGACTAATCACTTTAGAAGTAAATTTTATGAATACAAGGTGCCTTGTGTACCTAAAGCCCCGCCTTGCGCTGTGACTTTTGAGACCTTAGGATCTTCGTGCTTTTTAAAACCAAAAGCTCGCAATGACGTTAGCAACATTGAGCTCATGCAAAAAAGCAACAACCTTATTATCACCACTTCTCTATACTCACACATGTAGATCAAACGCAACGAATTAATCTAGTTTGAGAATGAACCTTACGATCTAAATTAATCAAAGATTGATCTTATCTGAAAATAATGTTTTGACCTTTGTTGTCTATCCTCAAACAAAGATCACACTCATGATGATGTGTTTCTCTACCAATGTTTTAAGTTTTATTTATAGAAAGAGTAACGTGGAAATTTTACATCAACTTAACAATCATGTTTAACACATGTTACTAGTAGATACAAACATACTACAAGTTTGCAAAAAGGTTGAGCTTAAATTCGTAAGTCTCAAGTGTTTGAATAAAATCTAAAATATAACCATACTTCTAATGGGAGAGAAGGTTAAATACTTCTAAAACCCAACAACCATATAATTGATAGAGATGAAAGGAGGAGCAAAGTATAGTGAGTAAATTGTTGTAGGTCAATCGATGATTAACCATAATAGGGTAGCCATGGGAAAGATTAATATGGCATAACTTGTTTTTTGTTTGGGTAACTGACTTTTTGATTAACTTTTGATTTATTAACTTTTGAAAAGTCAATAAGTTAATAAGTATATTTGATAAAAATTTTAAAAGTTGATTTTAAAGGGTTAATAAGTTACTTTTAAGAAGTTAATAGAAGTAACTTCTGAAAAGTAACTTTTCAAAAGCTACTTTTTGACAAAATAAGTAATCCCAAACATGGGCTAAAAGAGTAGTGGTGGTTGGCGTCCTTGTTAATGTTCTATTAGACGGAACTACAAGATCATTTTTTACTAAAAGAAAATGTTATTAGACTGAAACAATTTAGAGTAATAAAAAAAGTAAGATGCTAAAACGATAGTCTTGTGAAGAAAAGGGAAAAGCCTCGCATGCTACTTGAATGGACCTTGTCCCTCTTAGATACGTGTTTTTAATGAGCTTTCATTAAAACTCAGATCTTGTGCTATCAAATAACTTATTATATTTAAATCGTAAAAGAATCAAAACGTGTTAATTCTTAACACTTTTACTAATTGTTGATTGAGAGCTCAAATCTATTGAAAGCAAAATATGCATTTTAGATAGGGTGTGCAAGACCCCGAAATAGCCGAACCGTAATCAAAATAACCGACGCAACCGAACCGAAAAAACTAAAACGGCTAAGAAACCTTTTTAAAAACCAAATTTTTCGGTTCGGTTTTGGTTTTGCTTGTAACAAAAACCGAAAAAACCGATCCGAAAGCATAAAACCAAACTTGTAAATTTAGAGGTGTAATCATACACTTATAAATATTATTAGTCTATTAATAACTTGTTTAAATTATGTTAAGATTAAATATTTAGGTTTCAAAAATAATCTTTAAATTTTTTTTGTTTCAATTAATAGATTAAAATGTTTTATTGAACTTTGTTCTTATATTTTATGTATTGTATTTAATTTTTAATGTAAACTAATTTATAAGAATATATAAATTATATTTAAAAAATCAAAAAAATAATATAATGCTAAAGTTTTTAACTTAAATTCATTATTTTAAAATAATTTTTTCTTTAAAAATTTGAAGTCCAAGTGGTAAAAGCGAAAAAAATCAAACGATTTTAAAAACCTAAAAACCAAAATATCGGTTTTTGGTTTCGGTTTTAAACTAAAATCGAAACAAACTAACAATGTTCATCCTAATTTTAAAATTAGAGTTTTGTGAGTCAACTTAAATAAAAAAAAAAAAACAAGTTTGAGGAGTTCCCTTTGGCTAAAAAGGCCGTACAACTCCTGTGATCAAGTCCCAATTTATCAAGTCAAGCGTTACAAACCCCAAAACGCCAAAAACAAGCCATTGTGAACACCACTCCGGCAGATCTCCGGCGACTCTTTCCGTTTCCGATCAATCAAATTCACACACTCAAAACTCCAATTTTAGATCTGCAATTCATCAATTTTCTTCTCCAATCCGAAAACTCCACTCCTTGTGTTCTTAATTCTGTAACCTTTTGTCTCTTCATTGATATTGTTAGCTGTAATTCACCAAGGAGATGTTCCGATTCCAGCAAGAGAAGATCAGAAAACGACTTTGATTATCATCCTTCTTCCTCCGACTGATTAAGAATTTAATTTTTGTGTTGTAATTATCGTGTGATATGGCCGATGCTTTATCTGCCATTCCGGCCGCCGTGCTGCGTAACCTATCTGATAAGCTATACGAGAAACGGAAAAATGCTGCGCTTGAGGTTAGTGTTGCTTTTTGGTTATTTTGGTTCAATCTGAAATGTGTTGTGTTTGTTATTCTAGTGTGGTGAACTGCATTTGTTGTGGTTTCTGGATACTGGTGGTGATTTTGCTGTTGCTTATTTAGGTTGAGGGGATCGTGAAGCAATTGACAGCCGCCGGAGATCATGATAAGATTACTGCTGTGATTAATTTGTTGAGTCATGATTATGCTTACTCGCCTCAAGCAAATCATCGCAAGGTATAATGAGAATAATTGTGAAATTTACTTTGCATTGTTTATAATTTGGTTTTCTTATATACAGGGAGGGTTGATTGGCTTGGCTGCAGCTACTGTTGGTTTGAGTTCTGAAGCTGCACAACATCTCGAGGTGTGAATTAATTATTGCATTGTTTGTTGGAATGTCATATGAGTACAACTATAGGGTTTGAGCTTTAAGATACGCTAGTTAGATTATTTTTCTGTCTATATAAAACTTATGCTATAGTAGCTACCGTTTATCTTCACATTTCTGGCACATCATCTTGTGGATCAGATTAGCTACTCAGTGATATGCTAATAGTTGATGATAGAGATGTTTTTTTTGAAGTCATTGTTGATTTGTGTGACAGCAACTTTCATGATTAATGAACATGTAATCGATTGGTTTGTTTCACCAGAACAGCTTTGTCTGCTTTTCAGGGGTCATGGATTGTCTATGTTGTGACGTCATGTGTCTTCTGATAATGTTCTTGAAGAATAGCATTTAAGTAGACAAAACATAGAGGTAGTGATAAGTACTTAAGTTTTGTTATACCTTCCTAAGCATCAACTGTTTACACTTCAACTAGAATCTAGGATCTATTTGGTTTAATGAGACCCAGGCATCACATCATTCGACTTGCCGAATTATGATGGTGAGAAATAGTTTTTAGAAAATGTATATGAGCTAGCCGATTTTTTCTCTCTTGGTTATATCCACCAAAGAATGCAATTTGTCATGGTACCTGTGGTGGTTTCTGTAGATTTGCTCTGTGTTTTATAGGTCTATAATTTGGTTCCACTATGAATAAGATTAACATAGAGGGGTGATCAGGCTACTTGTTTTTTCCTCGTCTTAAGTGCGTGTATTTGTTAATTTTTTGTTTACTATGTAATTCCAAAACAAGACGTCTCTTATTTAAGATGAGTAGGATCAAATGCTCAATCGAAATTTTAGAGGTGAACTCCTTATGGTTCCAGGACATGTGTAACAACTTATCAAATAACACTATTCCTTTCCAAAGACTACATTGACGATCATTTGTGTATGATTACTGATACTTGTAAAGTTCAGATACATGCAAAGGCATTTAGAGGTGAACAAACGTAAATACCAAACTAATAACCAAAACTGTTCAATAAATTAAAAGGGTATATAGTTCACCTGAAAGCTTACATAGGGTTCATGCCCATTTTTTCGTCTGACAATCTAGAGTTAAATTGTCATACCTCAGAGTTTTGAGCGAGTTCCTCTTGCATTTTAGTTTTGTTTGTAAGGTTTATTCCTTTGTTGTTGTCTTGAATATTTATTGTCTCCTTGTTCGTGTATAGGACTTGCTTATTCTAACCAAAAACTCATATTAATAGGATGGAGGATTCTTCTTTTACATTTAAACATGCAAGGTCTTTTAGTAATTAAAGGTGTCTTGAATTCTTGAAATTTTCTTTTAGCCCCATCAAATGGAGTTCTATATTACTTTGTTGATATATAATTTTAGGGTAGATTTTGTTGATCTCTTTACTGCATATGTGCATGATATCTTAGGTGAGATACAAAGACTAGTAAAATGTAGGGTTTGAGGTTACAGGATACGCTAGTTAGATTTTTTGCATAGTATAAAACTCATGCTATAATAGCTACTGCTATTCACAATTCTGGCACATCATCAAGTTGATTAGATTGGCTACCCAGTGACATGCTAATGGTCAATGATAGCGATGTTACTTTTGAAGTCATGGTTGATTTGTGTAGCAGTTATTTCATGATTAGTGAAAATTTAATTGATTGGTTTGTTTCACCAGAATAGGCTGGTCTATTTTCAAGGATCATGGATTGTCTATTTCATGACTTCCTGTGTTGTTCTGCTAAAATTTCCTGAAGAAAAGGAATAATATAGGTAAACATAGAGGTAGTGGTATGTACTTAAGTTTTGGAATACCCTCCTAAGCATCAACTATTTACACTTCAACTATATTAGTGTAATCAAGGATCTTTTAGGTTTAATGAGACTTAGGTATCACATTATTGGACTTGCCGGCTTATGACAACGAGAAATAGTAGAAAACATATGCGAGCTAGCGGACTGTATCTCTCTTGATAATTTCCACCAAAGAATAAAATTTGTAACTTCTGTGGTACCAGTGGTGGTTTCATAGATTTGCTCAGTGTTTTATAGGTTTATAATTTGGTTCAACTATGAATAAGATTAAGTTAGAGTGGTGATCAGTCAACCTCTTTTCTCCTCGTCATTAAGTATGTGTAATGTATCTGTTAATTCTTTATTTTATTGTGTTATACTAAAACAACAAGACATCTCTTTTTTAAGTTGGGTAGGCTTAAATGCTCAATTAAAATTTTAGAGGTGAACTCCGTATGGTTCCCGGACATGTGTAACATGAACTCATCATATAACAATTCCATTCTAAAGACTACATTGACGATCGTTTGTGTATGGTTATTGATACATATAAAGTTTAGATATATGTAAAGGAATTTAGATATGATCAAACTTAAATGCCAAAGTCATAACCAGAACTCTCCAATGAATCGAAAGGGTATTTGATTCAACTGAAAGCTCATATAGTGTTCATGCCCATATATTTGTATGACAATCTAGAGTTGAATCATCATAACTGAATTCGAGTTTTGAGCGAGTTTCTCTTGCATTTTAATTTTATTTTGTAAGGTTTATTCCTTTGTTGTTGTCTTGAATGTCCTTGTGCGTGTGTAGGACTTGCTTATTCTAACGAAATCTCTTACCATAGGTCTCTTAGATATCTAAAGTTAAAAAGTGTAAGTTATACTTTGACACAAATATTGAACGACTTATCCATCAATCTTATTAAATTTCAGTAATTTGATTAGTTGTGTGTGTTTTCGAGTTTAACCTCCATGTCGCTGTTACTGAAATAGCTCCTAATTTTGGTATCCCCTGTTTTCCCTTTAACCGGTCAAACGGAGACCATCTGAAGAAAATAGGAGATCAGACTTGAGCATTGGAAGGATTAGAAAATTGCAATGTGCATGTGTATGCATATTAATAAAATTCATTTTTTAGCGAAAAAAGACGGCTGCTCTTATGAAAAGCATATTTTATGTTACTTCATGCTAAAGTACATGCTTTAATTTATGTCCGTTTCTTACATAAAAGTAACCAGTTGATGTCACGTCTGAATAGTTATACTAATTAATTTGATCAAACCCTTCTTCCTTTTCTTTTCTTTCCATTCAACCTGTCAGCAAATTCTACCACCAGTAATAAACTCTTTCTCTGATCAAGATAGCAGAGTTCGGTACTATGCTTGTGAAGCTTTATACAACATTGCAAAGGTGAGGATGAATTCGAATTGCATCAATCAAGCTTTCTTGATGCAAGACATATTCTAATTATGTCATGCCCTTTGCAGGTAGTGAGAGGAGAGTTCATTTTCCACTTTAACAAGATATTTGATGCGTTGTGTAAGCTTTCAGCCGACTCAGATCCCAATGTACAAAGTGCTGCCCATCTTTTAGATAGACT
Source organism: Flaveria robusta (assembly GCA_025506415.1). Taxonomy (NCBI): domain Eukaryota; kingdom Viridiplantae; phylum Streptophyta; class Magnoliopsida; order Asterales; family Asteraceae; genus Flaveria; species Flaveria robusta. Next base: position 14,078,766 of record CM046469.1, on the reverse strand, counting down.
CGTGAAGGCAAGTGTTATCTTCATATGCTATAGCTTTTGGCCATGTCCTATATTGTGCTAAACTTAACTGTTAAGTTGCTGTTTTACTTGTTGGGATACAGGACATTGTGACAGAGAGTGATCAATTCAGGTGATTATATTTGGTTTTATCTTCGGTTCTAGATCTACTCGTTCAACTTAAAAGTTGTATGTAAAAAATAATTTGTTTTCCTGCTTATTTTAAATAGCATTGAGGAATTTATACCGCTGTTGAGAGAGCGGATGAATGTCTTGAATCCTTACGTCCGCCAGTTTTTGGTGGGATGGATCACGGTATTGGACAGTGTTCCAGACATAGATATGCTGGGCTTTCTTCCAGATTTTCTTGATGGTAAAGGATTTTGAGTTAAAGTTGATAGACTGTCATCTCTCAGTTTACTTTTTTTTTTTTTTCCTTTTGTCACGGTCCTTTATAATCTTCACTGACATGATGATATCCCAGGTTTATTTAATATGTTAAGTGATTCCAGCCTTGAAATCCGGCAGCAAGCTGATTCAGCACTTTCAGAGTTCCTTCAAGAGATCAAGAACTCTCCGGTAAGACTTCTTCTGTAGGAAGTCTGCTATCTATTGTATGATATTGTACTAGTGGTGTTTTGTCAAAGCTTTTTGCTCTCAAGGGAATATGACTGGTTTGCACTAGTGGTAGTTGGTGCTTCTGTGCGTACCTGATGAAATTTCTGATTTCTGATCCAAGAAATCATATCAATTATAATCTCCCATATATTTTACACTAGCATATTTTATTGTTTATTTGTAAATTTCTAACTCTAGCACTCATACTCTTGAAGTCTGTAGACTATGGTCGCATGGCTGAAATACTTGTACAGAGAGCAGCTTCCCCTGATGAATTTACTCGTTGGACAGCAATAACATGGGTAAGGATTAGAGATATACTTCCTACCTATATTCATATTTTTCCTTGTAGTTGGACTTGTTAATGGGATTTTGGTGTTATCAGATATCAGTGTCGTATGTTTGTTGTAGCAATGATTAGAGAACTGTAAGTGCAGATAAATGAGTTTGTAAAACTTGGTGGAGACCAGCTTGTACCTTATTATGCCGATATATTGGGAGCTATCTTGCCTTGCATAGCTGACAAAGAAGAGAAAATACGAGTAGTAAGTTTGCATTAATTTTCTTCGATCTAGAGAGTCTTAAAAAAGAAGTCATCTACTTATTCAATATCATATTTTACTAACTCTTTTTATGTACTTTGTTATGATTAATCGACTATCAGGTAGCCCGTGAAACAAACGAAGAGCTTCGTGCAATCCAAGCGGATCCTTCTGAGGGGTTTGATGTTGGAGCTGTTCTCTCCATTGCAAAGAGGTGTGTTTTAGTACTCAAGTTTTAATAATTTGCATATGCGGTTCATAAAGCATGGTAAAATTAGCTTTAGTGTTCCATGGCTGCCTCACAGTAGTATGGCTATTGATATTTTCATACGTTGTTTTGATTATTGTTTTATTCTTTCAATCAATATCAGGCAGTTATCTAGTGAGCACGAGGCTACTCGAATCGAATCTTTGCACTGGATTTCAACTCTTTTAAATAGACACCGTCCAGAGGTAACACTCCAGTATTACTATATTTCAACTCTTTAGATAATTGTTAATTATATATTCGTTCAGTTTTTCTACCATTACAGTTCACAGTTGATTTATTTTCGCTGTATTTTAGAAACATCTCTACTTGCACATAATTGTATTAGTACTTTGTGTAAGTTGGATTGTAGTGCATTGTACTAGCTGACAAGTTTTATGTGTGTATATTAACTAATTCTAAATGTAGAATACACCAACATAGATGCTATTCATTTGCATTGTTTACCTCAATTCTGGATTATGTGAGTTCTATCTGAATTCTACCACCTACAGCACATATTCATTCTCTTCACATGAGGAGAAAATGGAAATATCTAGATCTTAATGAATTATGGATCAATAGCATTGTTTTCCTTGTAAGCAAGAATTCTTCCTGACCTAATGAATTAATTTCATTCTAGTATTAGCCACAACCAAAAAAGTTAATCCTATAGTCTTACAACACACACACACATATGTTTGTGTTTAGTGTATACATGTTTATATATATATATATATATATATATATTATATATATAATATATATATATATATGTGTGTGTGTGTGTGTGTGTGTGTGTGTATTGGCCTAATACCATCCTGGATCTGTTGGTCTTACATGTTTCTTGTCAATACTTGTAAATAAATTGTTTTGCATTAGATAAATGTGTTCTCTTTGGCCTTCACAATTAATGATTATTGAGATTTAATAAACAAGGAAACAACTTATACGTGATCTCATGTTACAGGTCCTGACATTTCTGAATGATATTTTTGACACACTTCTGAAGTCACTTTCAGATCCCTCTGATCAGGTACTCTTTCTCTGGCTTCTTTATCGGTTTATTGTTTCATCTCACTGCATTACAGTTCACATCTACTTGTGTGTTTGTTATCCCTCCTCTTCCTCTCCTAAGAAAATAATATAAAAAAATTATATGCAGAGGAAGAAATATTCTGTCAGTTCTGATAGAGTTATCTTTATATAGAGTTAAATGCGTTTTACATCCCTGAGGTTTCATATAAATTGTCATTTGAATCCAAAAGTTTAAAATGTTGCCATTTGCATCTAAAGGTTTCACAAAAATTGTCATTTGAATCCACTTAACTACTCCTAATTAACGTCATTAAGTTTTTCCGTTAAGTTTCCTAAATTAGAGGTATTTTAGTCAAAACAATACAAAATAATAAAAATCAGCTCTACGTGATAAGTTTTAGGCGTTCAGTCTCTTTTGGTAATCATCATTGCGATTTTAACTTACAAGAAATGATAGGTCATCAGTTCTTTTATTTCATCAAGAAAGTCATCTCTGGACGTCCTATTAGATAAAATAAAATATCAGTTTAACTAACTAAAAGTGATCTATTTCTTACTTTATAAAACATACAAAACAAAAATATATAAAAATAATAACATAAATTATTTGAATCATAACCATAAAAGACAAATTATCATAAAAGTATAAGAACAATTAATAATATGGCATTAACTGCCATGAATAATAATTATAAAATATCAATTATCGTAACCATAATTAAACTTTAAACCAAATAAATCTATGTTTAAAAAAACGGGCAAAAGTAACATGATTACTAAACCAAAATATATTAACAAGACAAAACAATAAAAGACTATTACAAAGTCAAATCATAACTACAATTATCAAAAGAAGCTAAATATATAAAAACCCTCACGTGAGTTGCTTCTTTATTTTGTAATTTTTTAATTAAAATAACTCTCATGTTGGAAACTTAACAAAAAAAGTTAACCGTGTTAGTTAGATGTAGCCAAATGGATTCAAATGGCAATTTTAGTGAAACCTTTGGATGCAAATGGCAACATTTTAAACTTTTGGATTCAAATGGCAATTTTTATGAAACCTCAGGAACGTAAAACGCATTTAACTCCTTTATATATGTTAATTGTTGTATGGTACCATTGTAGGTAGTGCTCCTGGTACTTGAGGTGCATGCAACAATAGCAAAAGATAAATCTAACTTTCACCAGCTGCTTGTTTCCTTGGTTCATAAGTTCCGAATGGATCACGATCTCCTGGAAAGGTGATATATGTTCTTTTCTTTACTATAATATATTTTCCTGATTTCTTTGTCTTATATCTTGATGGATTTTTTGCTTTTTTGTTTGTCCCTTCAGGCGAGGTGCTTTAACTATCCGCCGACTTTGTGTGCTTTTAGATTCCGAAAGAGTTTACCGAGAGCTCTCCAAGATTCTTGAGGGGCAAGCAGACCTGGATTTTGCATCTACTATGGTTCAGGTTCTTGTTTTTTTCTTTTATTCTTATATAAACCAGTGGTATAAGGAAAATAATATATAATAAACAAAAAATTGAGGAGCTATAATTCGATCTCAAGAACAAAACACATCCATGCTTTGTTTTTCATATCTCAGGCATTGAATTTGATTCTCCTTACATCATCAGAGTTGTCTGACCTGCGAGATCTTTTAAAGTTATCTCTAGTTAATGCTGCTGGAAAAGACTTCTTTCTTTCATTATATTCCTCATGGAGCCATTCATCAATGGCCATAATAAGTCTCTGTTTATTAGCACAGGCAAGTCCTAGTAATTTTATTGTGCTATTCCTATCTGAATATTATGGGATGATTTCATATATCCCTTAAAAACTTGGTATAATATCATATATACACAACAAAAAATCATAATATCATATATACCCATTTTCATATTTATGACATATAGCCTTCCCTAATAAATTGTATTATGATATGAGAGCTTAGAGTGTAAGGAGAAAGAGAAGGGTATTATGGTCATAATAAATTATATATACTGTGATGGGTAAATATGAAATTTTAAGTATTTTGAATTGGTATATTTTATTTTATATTTTTGGTTGGATAAATATAATATTTTGCAAGTTTTCAAGGGTTAATTGAAGTTGCCCCAAATATCATTAATGTTAAATCCAACCATCTCTTTGCTTCCTTTTTGGTGTGCTTTAGGCTTATCAACATGCAAGTTCCGTCATTCAATCTCTATCCGAGGAGGATATTAATGTCAGATTTTTAGTCCAGCTCGACAAACTAATACACCTGTTGGAGACTCCCACTTTTGCTTACCTTAGACTGCAGGTGCTTTGATTGTGATTATTTTCTAATTTTCTATTAATTTAAATTGGAAAAAGTTGAAAATTAACCTTTTCTTAATATATATAATCGTACATGCAGCTTCTTGAACCAGGAAGATATATATGGTTGTTAAAAGCTCTGTACGGCCTTCTTATGTTACTTCCTCAGGTATGTGTAGTTAATAAGTCTGCCTTTATTTCCTTGGTTGAATCAAGGGGAATAACTCAAAAAAAAAAAAAAGAAAACACCTGGATCTGGAAATCTATATTATCTGATGATTTATACTCATTGTGCTACTGATATTCACATTTTCAGCAAAGTGCTGCGTTTAAGATTTTAAGGACTCGTTTGAAGACCGTACCTTCATATTCCTTCAACAACGAGCAAGTAAGACATCAATCATCAGGGAATTCTTCAACAGGGCTACATTTTTCAGAAGACGGTACCATGAATGATAGATCCAGTACCGTGCATAACGGAATAGACTTTGCATCTTGGCTGCAACGGTTTCAACAGACACAACGTCAGCATCGCCTGCATTCAAAATCACAATCACGGTCACACAACATCCCCGTATCCTCAAAGGTGCTCTTTCTCTTTTTCGTTAAAACTTGTAAGCTTGATTAGAAAATGACCATGCAAAGTGGAAACAAATAAGGCTAGATGCGTTCTAAATGTTTAGATAAAACCCAAATGGGAGAGTTTAATATCAAAAGTATGAAACTAAATGTCGAATTAACTATGACACTAAATGAAATAGAAAATGCAACGGTCAAAATAACTAATAATCTAAACTTAATTGTAATATAAAAGAAATTATTTGAATCTTTGTTGTTTTCTTGGGAGCTATTAACCCGCTTCTTCACACTTTCTCCACATCCACATACGATTCAACCCTTAGTTATCTGTCCCTCAGCTTTGTGCCTTAGTAAATCTTAATGCTACCCCTTCCATGTCTGTAGGAGGTCCAAAAACCAGATGAAGTGAGGGGAGCTGCACCTGTCGTGGAGATTAGCAGGCCGCCTTCAAGATCATCCCGTAAAGGTCCAGGACAGCTACATCTATGAAAATTAATCACAAAATCTTTATTTTTCTGGCTGGTATAAAGTGTAAATTGTATGTCGTAGCAGTTCATCTTCCTCTTCAACTTTTGAAGGTATTGGGTATTTTTTTTCCTTTTCCTTTTTTTTTTAAATTTTCCTGATTTATGGAACGATGCTGGGATTGTCGGCCAGACGTTTGCGCTTTGTGGCTGTGTATTTTTATTGAAAACCGCAAAGTGCGTTAAGGCAGAGAGATGGATTTTCTGAATTTGAAGTTGCAATATGTTACCGTTATAATAAATAATCTAGCTAGCAGTGTTACATGTTTCTACATAAGAGCTTATGTTTGCGATGGCTTTTGCACCTTTGTATTGGTAGTATGTACAATCTGAAGGGTTTTATGCAACTGCTGGTGAACCTCAGCTAGCAGCTCAGTCGACTAAGTACTTGATCGCTTATTACTCCTTATACTTGTAGGTTGTAATATGTCAGTGTTAATGGTCCGGGTGGCTGGTTTGATGAAAACTAGGTAGGCTCAAACCATTAACTGTGATTTTAGTATATGACAAACCAAACCATTTAAACCAAACCAACAAGGTTTAATGGTTCGGTCAAGCCGGTCAATCAAAGGTCTACGGTTCCATAAGATAAAATGTCCTATCGAAGAAGAAATGGAACAAAGAAGGTGGAGGAACTATGGACAAAAATCCAATCGTAGAAGAAAAAAAAATGGTGGTCGATCAATAGTTGTTTTTCTTGAAAATTTATAAAAATTTTTAAACCAAGTGCTATTTGTTAAATATTAATAATTAGAGGGTTTACATGTGCACTATGACGGAAATGTTGAACACGTGTTTGGGAAGTGATTTAAACTTGTGACATCCTGTATAATATATACTAAAGAAATAAAACAATTATATTCTACACAATTTTTAAATAAAACTTATGTTAAAACGTAGATAAAAATTAACGCTTCTTAGCGTATACTCAAACTTTCACGAAATGATATATTTTAAAATTTTCTTATAATAATACTAACAAATAAAAAAGTTATAGATATTTAAAAATTCGATGAAAAGTTAGCTGACAACCATTTAATTTTTGTTTTAATAATTTATTTTAAATAATTGTATCATACATTTTAAAAATTATAATTATTCAAACAATAAATCATCTAAAATTATTATTTTTCTTCTCGTATGAATCAGAATAATTATCTATTAAGTTATGAGATTAGGTTCTCTTATATATTTTGAAAAAAGGTATTTTATCATCTATATATTTAAATGCGAATCAAAGAATTAATAACTTCCCAATAATTATAGCTTCGTTTGGCATATAATAATAATAATCTGTTACTGGATTTGCGGAGAGTTGAAGGGGACACCATTCACTCATCGTGCCTTCACGCACACCCTCTTCTCAAGCAACTATGATCCCTAAATATGGGCCGAAAAATTAGGGTTTGATTAATTCCCCTTTCATCAACATCAATCTTCTCTCATTCTTCAAATCAATCTCAAATCGCTTCAAATTCTCTTCAAATTCGTTTCAAATTCACACCAACTTTTGAATCCGATCGTCACATTCATCGAATCGAAGATCCCGTCAAATCCATGGGTTTGAAGAGCTTGTTTCACCGGAAAAAGAAATCCGGCAACGACGGCAGCAACCACAGCGGCGTCATCTTACCCCGTACGAGCTCCGGCAACTCTCGCGTTCGGATCGAGGAGGAGTTGGAGCAAGTGTTTAAAAAATTCGACGTCAACGGCGACGGGAAGATCTCGTCGTCGGAGCTGGGATCGATAATGGGGAGCTTGGGCCACCGGCCGAACGATGGTGAACTCGAGAGTATGATCAAGGAGGTGGACGCTGATGGTGATGGATTCATTGACTTGCAGGAGTTTATTGAGTTGAACACGAAGGATATTGATTCGAGTGAGGTGTTGGAGAATCTAAGAGAAGCTTTTTCCGTTTTTGATATTGATAAAAACGGGTTGATCTCGGCGGAGGAGTTGCAGAAGGTGTTAGGGCGGTTGGAGGAGGAGTGCACCGTCGCAGAGTGTCGGAAGATGATCGCCGGTGTGGATGTTAATGGCGATGGTATGATCAGTTTTGATGAATTCAAGGTGATGATGATGAATGGTACGCGATGGGATCGGGTGGCAAAGGCATGTGGAGGTGAAGAGTGATTTTAAGGTTTTTATTTTGATGAAATTTTGTTGGTTGATTAATTAGTTAGTATGAAATTTTTGAAAAAGCTCAAATTTTATAAAAGATTTGGATTTTTAGTTTTTAATTCGTGTTTCTTGTTGAATGTTCCGAGAAGAATCGTGGTGGTGACATGAGTTTTTATTTTTAATTTGATGGTGTTTTGAATGTTTATTAATGCACACATGTTATTATGAGTTGATTATCATATATTTAAATTTGTGATTATTTCTAGTTTGAATAAGTCATTTTAAGTTATAATATACATGTATAGTCGATGCAGTTTTTTTAAATATATTGAACTATGAACATGTTAACTATGTATGAATTTATAGTTTTTGTAATTGTACGTTGTATATATTAGTCATTTAAAGATTTAAAAGATCAAAAGAAAGTATTGGCGGGAGCTGATGAGACATGAAACTAGTTTTTCTAACATAAACTAAAGCGTGTTTTTGACACAATGCCCAACATGTATATCAATTTACGTACAACCAATCACTGTTTTCTTCCGACTTAGATTATCAACTTTTTCACATCAACCAATCATTCTTTGTTTTCTTTTGAATTAGGTTTTCCTTTCAAGGAAATGCATCTTTATGGATTTTGTTTTTTAGTAATCTACTAATGAGCGATCATTACAAACAAAACCTACAATGAGTGATCAATACAGGATATAAATAAAAGAAATTTGGGAGAAAAGGATATTAATAAAATTGATTGTATGTTTATAAGATTTATCACCTCTATTCGAATAAAGAATATTTAAGGTATTTACTATTTTACTTATCATTAAAAAAATTCATTAAATTTTATACTAAGTCGAGCTTGAATGGAAGCTGTAAATTGAATTAATTTAATCATTTTTGTATCAATATTTTTCTATTAACTCTTCTTATTCATGCAACGTAAGATTGGACATGAAATGGCCTAGTAGATACTCTCTAATAGTAATAATCATGTAGGATATCCGAACTAGTTTTTTTAACTGATTTACACCTAACCGCATAGTAAGTTAGTAATTAGCTTGTATCTGATCCAAACTGTTTGTTTAGGGTGAGTTTGGTGTTTCACAAGTAAGAATTGATTTCTATTTGGTTTTTTGTAACCGGTTTTTCTAACCGTCAACAAATACCAGCTTTTAACCAATTAAAAACTAGTTAACCGGTCACAAACTAAACCTAAACGATTCCATTAATTAGGTTCTTTAGACCTTTCCAAACTGGTTTTTGAAATAAACATTTCATCATTTTTTACTCTTAACGAAATCGATTAATAACCGAACAAGTTTTCTTAAAGTAGCGGGTCATTTCCTGCAAAAAGACCCACCTTGATCTTGTCTTTAATTTATTCTTTCACTAATACACCAAAATCAAAGATAAAATCTTAAACACCCAAAAGCTAAGGCATTTCACATCTAGAATCCCTATTACCAAGCCACTTCCTACTTCTTCCAAACCATACACGCTTCACACTATTGTACAACATGCATAAACATACGTACCCTTAGAATGATAAAAAAACTCAAAGATTCTCAGGGCATGTTTGGGATTGTTTATTTTGATTGAAAAGGACTTTTGATAAAAAAATAACTTATTAACTTATGATTTTTCAAAAAATGTTTTTAAAAAAGTATTTGGATTAGCTTATAAATTAAAACGTTGTAAAATAACAAAAAAAGACATACTTTAAAAATGATGAGAGTTAATAAGATGTAGTAGAGGAGTATAATAAGAAATTAGATCAAAATTAGTTTTTAAAAGTTAATAAGTAACACTTCTCTGACTTTTCAATAATTTTTTTTTATCTTATATGAAAAGTTATTTTCAAAAGTTCTTTTTACTTTGTCAAATATTTTTTCTTTTTACTTAGACAAAATTACAGAAAACTTCCCTTAAGTTTATATAAAGTTGCAGGTTTCATCCTTTATCTTTAAAAAGTACTCTAAACATCCTTTATATTAACATTTTGTAACAGATATCGTCCTTTAGACTAACTGTCGTTAACTTTTTCTGTTAAGTCAAGGGTAATTTGGTCTTTTTACCTCTAAAGGACTATTAATGTAATTTTTTCTAAACATAAAGGATGTTTTCTGCAACCTTTTTATTTCTTACTTAATTTATGTATTTTTAGAATAATACATATAAATATGATTTTTTTATAACATAATATATATTATTTAATTATTTTCATCTACGCATTATATGTAAATATTAATTATATAAATAATTAAATAATACAAACGGTGTTTAGAGTTAAATAAATTATATAACTTTATTTATATAGAATACGTCGATGAAAATAAATATATATTATATAAATAACTAAATATATAATTATTTTCATGCACGTACAACTAACTGAATAGGTTCATCCATTTATAATTAATTAATTATTTTCAATCACGTATTATATATATATTATATAAATACATATATTATTTTTCTCATCCACGTATTTAAACTATATAGATTATATAAATAATTAATAATATAAAAATATAATTAATATTTATATATAATGCGTGGATGAAAATAATTAAATAATATATATTATGCTATAAAAGAATCATATTTATATGTATTATTCTAAAAATACATAAATTAAGTAAGAAATAAAAAGGTTGCAGAAAACATCCTTTATGTTTAGAAAAAATTACATTAATAGTCCTTTAGAGATAAAAAGACTAAATTACCCTTGACTTAACATAAAAAGTTAACGACAGTTAGTCTAAAGGACTATATCTGTTATAAAATGTTAACATAAAGGATGTTTATAGTACTTTTTAAAGATAAAGGATGAAACCTGTAATTTTATATAAACTTAAAGGACGTTTTCTGTAATTTTGTCTTTTACTTATTAACTTATCAAAGTTAATAAAATAAAAGTAAATGGGAAATAAGCATCCACACAAACATGCAGTCAATCCCCCAACGGATCCCGTTGCAATGACGTTTGTCGGAGAGCTTCTATGCCCAGTGCTTGCAGGTTTAGCTCGAACACCGAAACCCTAAGCGCAATGCAGCAAGAAATGGTGACCGAGGGATCACCGGTGATCGGTAAGCTTCTAATCAGTTGTAAACTTCCGTTTATCATCATGCGAATCCGTAATTTGTTGCTCTTCTATCTGATCGTATCGTTTGATTGACGTCAATCGGGTTTATCTGCTTTTTTAGGGTTTAGAATTTGTTCAAGTTTGTTTGATTTTTGAATCGTAGGGTTAATAGATTCATACGATTGATTTTGTCTTTGAATGATGTGGCTACCTGCTAGATTATAAATTTGTAATTCCCTATCCAACTTAAAATCAACATTTGTTTAAACCCTAAAACTGGCCTATTTGATCCCTAAAATCATGTTGTTTGAGGGTTTAATTAGGGTTCAGTTGGAACAAAGTAGCTTTTGTTAATTAGCAGACTTGCAGATGAGCATTGGATGGTGTATACACTATATATATGTTGGTTGGATGATAGACATATAGTAATAGTGTAGTTATTCTTTGTATAAAAAAAAGTGTTATGTGTTTCTTTAGCTGATTATTATGATGCTTAACATGAAACTGAAATCACTTTAGTTCCGAGGAGCTTTTAGATTGCTAGAAGAGCTTGAAAGAGGAGAAAAAGGGATCGGTGATTCGGTGATGGAACTGTGAGCTATGGGATGGATGATGCTGATGATGTATACATGCAATCATGGACAGGGACAATCATCAGTCCGTCTAATGTTAGTTTGCTTAAAATCTTTTCGTTTAACTTAATTGGTTTTATTTTGCATCAAATGTTGAAGATCAAATGCATGATGTTACATAACTTCATGTCAGACTGTTCATGAAGGGCGCATATATCAGCTGAAAATATTTTGTGATCATGAGTATCCGGAGAAACCACCCAGTGTGAAGTTTCAATCACCCATAAACATGAGTTGCGTGAATCAGGAGTCGGGTGTGGTGTGTGCTATCATTCTCTTTGAAACTTCATCATTTAAATGATATGTTTGTAAACAATCTCATGTTAACCTTCAAGGGGTGGCGCCCGATTCCCCTCTAGTGTAGGTTTCAGGTTTGAATCCAGTTTTCTTGCTGGTTTCTGCCTTAACCCCTTGAAGACCAACTGGCAACTACCTAGTGAAAGCTGCACTTTACATTGTTCCACTAGTTAGCAGGGTATAGGTGGGGGCCTGTGAATTTTCCCAAATGGGTTCTATTGGTTACCAAAAAAAATCTCATGTAGTGTGAACTTAATAGGTTGAACCGTCTATATTCCCCATGCTTGCTGATTGGAAACGAGAGTATACAATGGAAGACATATAGACTCAAATCAAGAAAGAAATGTCCTCCCCGCATAACAGAAAACTCACAGAGCCTCCTGAAGGTGCATTAATCTTTTTTTTATTTTTTATATTAATCTCAACTGTTCTGTTACTGTTTAGAACATTAAATGCATCCAAATCAAAGAAACCGATATAGCATATTTGACATTAAGATATAAGAATCTAGAACCGTCTCGTCACTCTTGTTTGTTAGCATAACAAATAAACACACATTAAAGTACCCTACTTTGATTTGCTTTAGAGATGTAACCAACACATTGGCTTGTCCATAAGAAAACATGAACATTGAAGTAGTTATCATTGTCGATGCAAACAATTTTTTTGACATTTGACTAGCTTAGGCACTATTGATAAGTGTTCAGTAATTTTCAGTATACGGTCTAAAATGTTTTTAATTTTCTTCCCCTGTTTCATTTAATGCATGAAATGATGATGGGAGGGTGGACCCAAAGGGACTAGTGCTGAAGTGTTGTATTATGTAAGTAAATCATCTAGGATGCGGTCATTACGTATATAGTTGCTTAAATTAACCACTCTTGCCTGTTAAACAGAACTTATGTTGGTTAAAATATAATCATCAACATGGTTAATGTCCCAATGTCAAAAGAATGTACTAGGTATTATTAATTGATTTATATTTTGACTGGTTGATTCTACCTAATAATGCCTAATTTATATTTTGACTAGGCTTGTTACGTTGCTGGTTGATTCCTGTGATGTAAAACAAATTGGACTGAACCATATAAAGATTTAATTTCGACTCATTGCAAACAATACTTGGCTCGGGCATGAGTATTCATGCTTGATCACTCACACCCAACCAAATTCCTCAAGATTTAAACTTTAACCGCATAGGTTATGACTTGTCTGGCCCATGCTGATAGTCGACCTGGGGTCCTTTGCTCTTGGTCGATTAGCGGGCCAAGGCATAAGCTGATTGAAGACATTAAAACACAGGTTGTTTAGAAAGAAAGCAGCCCAAAGTAACCAGATGGGTGTTTTGCCAATAGTGCATCGTTCTTGGGATTGAGGACAAGCCTGGGGTCTTTCAGAAACATGGGTTGCGTAAAAAAAATTCTTTGGCTTGGTTGACCCCTCCCCTCCTTGATGTGTCTGCCAGTGTATGTAGTCAAAGGCGCACAAGACGCTTGCCTAGCAACTAGACACTACCCCACACAGCATCAGTGCCTTACGTCCATCAAGCCACACAGACACAAATTCCAGTTGAATTCTACCAAAAAAAGGGCAGAAAAGGCATAAAAGAACTATAACAGGTTTGAATTATTTAAAAATGACCTTGAAACAACTTAAAATATCCTAAACCAAGTTTAAACATGTCTATAACTAATCCAACATGTGCTTAGTGATGATATACGTTTCGTGTTTCTTTAATTTAAACAATGTTGTGTGACTTGTATAGTAATAAAATATGTTCTTTTTTCATACGAAACTTCCATCTAGTTTCTCTAGTGTTGGGGATTTGTATTTCTAGATGATTAAACGTATGGATGAAACTGAAGTCGTAACTGCACTTTCAGATTGAAGTTATTTGGTGTTTCAGTCCCAATACAACCATATGATAAAATGCGATACATACAATAAAAAACAAGTATGTTCGTGTTCAGGCCATGATTAAAATAATAATGAATAATGAATAGTAACATATGGCCTTTGAAAACTCATGATTATCGTCATAACTCATTAACCTAATCTAATGGTTACTTGTTTTCTAGATGCAACAAGATCATGCCACAAGTTTCACTTTAAAAGAGCATTTTAATCATTTATTGACATCCTAAAAAAACCAAATTTAATATAGTGGTAACAAAATTTTTTTCTAAAAACCTTCATAACATTTTTATACATTGCTATTTTTTTTAAAAAAAAACACCATTAAACTTGTCACATTTTCCTCTCTAATTGCGTTATAGTCTCAGGATAAAAATTATTGAAGTTCAGATCTGGTTGCACCAATGAAACTTGGATAAAATATGCAAGTCCAGATAGGAGAATTACACTCGTGTAAACATGATGATTACATCAATGTAAGATCACAATACAAAAACGTAACTACTACTTACACTAGTGTAAGAATGAATTTTTTTCCCCAAGACCATTACAAAATTAAAAAGAAAAATACAATGAATTTAACCGCAAATTTTAAATAATAAATAACATGTGATGAAAAAATTTATAAAGTTTTAAAGAACAATGAGGCAAAACTTTTATATATAAAAAAGTAAAATAACTAAATATACGGTGGTAACACATGTTAGCATCATATTGAATTTGAAAGTAAGATGTGTTAAAATAACTATACTACCCTCTAAACAATTCTCACTACTCATTTTTCATAGATTAAATCTAAACCACTCATTCCAATGTTTAAAAATTAAACAACAAATCACATTGTTTTAATGGGTTTTCATAATTTTAAACGGTTCTCGTGTGAATAAAATCCTAATAAAATATACCATCATCCTTTTATAAGGGCGGCTCTTTTTTTCTTTTGATTTAAGCATGATTTAAATAGTAGCTCTTTTTTCTTTTTCTCTAAGTGTGATTTTAATGTACTATTACAATAAACTTTTTTTAAAACATTTTATTTTTTAATTATAAATTAAATAATATAGTATTTAATTAAATTATTAATATAGCATTATAATATGAATATTTCTAATATAAATTTATTTGAAACAAATCTAGTTAGATATAATACTTTTTAACTTTTTTTTATTTTTAAATACAATTTATTGCTTGAATAACTTTTAGTATATATTTTTATAAAATTATGAAAGTGATGTTTTAAGAGCATGCACATCAGATTTCTTATCCTAATCATTATAATTATACTAAAATTATTTTTTTCTTTTTTTATTACATTTTCACTTTCTCTCATTCTCAATCACTTTTCAGAAATATTTAAAGTAATTATGAAAAATATATTGTGAATGCTCGAAGATTCTTAGTTTTTGATTCTTATCATTTTTTAATAAGAACTTATCATTTTTCTTGCACACAACTAGGGCTGACAATTTCTGACACGAACCTGTTAACATGACACGACACGACACGAAGTTAACAGGTTTCGTGTTTGAGCTTAACAGGTTTCTTGTCGTTAACAGGTCGACACGTTAAAGACACGATAAAAATCGTGTCTTAACAGATGAAACACCTGTTAACCTGTTAACGCACATATCAAGACCTGTTTATATTTTTAGCTTATTAATATAGTTAATATATATATATATTTATGATATATGTCATTATTTTTCATGTTTAATTTAAAAACCTTATCCCTTGCCTAACCACTTCAACCAAATACGACTATCACAATACCGTTGACAGAGTCTCCTGCCTTCGTCTGAGCCTTCTTCGTACTCCGTATATTACCTTATTAAACTATATTATCGGTTAAAATAGATTTTTTTATTGACTTATGCTTCAAAAATGTCAAGGATTATCATGCTAAAGATTATGGTATATTCAAAATTTTGATGGATGTCAGTCAATTTTTGTTTCACTAAACGTGTGATTTTTATCGTGTCTCTTAACAGATCTTATCGTGTAACCTGTTTCTAAACAGGTTCGTGTTCGTGTCTGGAAAAAATGACACGATTAGTTATCGTGTCGTGTTCGTGTTAGCACTTATTGTGTTCGTGTCTTATCGTGTCGTGTCTGATTTGTTATGCCAGCCCTACACACAACCACAAAATCCCACAAATAAAATCACACAATGCCTAAATTTCAACACTAATCTTCATACACAATAATATTATAAGACTATACATAGTGGATCAAAAATAAAGGCGTCAAAACAATTACATGAAAACTAATGTGGCATTAAAGCTAATACATCAAGGTTAAAGGAGGCTTCACAATGGTACATCACCAAACCCTAACATACGTGAAGGATAAGCATATTTAAAGGTTTATTTTTTTATTAAGCTTTAACAAAACCACTACAATTAAATTAAATGGTGTTTTAGTTAATTTTTTTCTATGTAACATCTACATTTCACTTTAAATAAAAAGTATTAGCTAATTAACCAAAAACACTACACTATTACACATAATTAAACTAAACATGTACATCTCACTTTAACTTAGTTAAAAGATTAGCCAATTAACAAAACCACTACACACGTAGTGAAACTATTAAGTCTAATGCTAGAAAGAATTACACACACGAGTCCAAAGTTCACAATTAAAAGAAGTTGAATTTCTAATCAAGCATAATCATTTCCATTTCCACCAAAACAAAATCAAATTTGAAAGCAATTAGCCGCAAGAGAAAGAACACAAAGCCACTAAATTTTAAATTTACAAACCAATTACACTCACTAACTTCCAATCCAATAGCCGACCCCATTGAAATAGAGTTCTAAAGCCACACTACTTTATAAAATTAAAAAAAGAACTAAAACAGAAGTATCATCAAACCCCCTAACCCTATCTCTTTTTCAATCAAGCCTCCACCGGAGGTGCTGGTTTCACCTTCGGCGGCCGCCCTCTTCCCCTCTTTTCACCAGCCGCCGGTGGCTGCGACGGTGGCGGATCAGCAGCCGTCTTCTCCTTCGGCGGCCGCCCTCTTCCCCTTTTCTCACCGCCCGCCGGTGCCGGTGCCGGTGGCGGTGGCGGATCACCATCTGCTTTCACCTTCGGCGGCCGCCCACGTTTCCGACCACTTAGCGACGGAGCAGCTTCCTTAATAGATGTCGGATTCATCTTCTCCGGCGACTTCGGCGGCCGGCCTCTGGGTCTCGGCGGAGAGACGACGGCGCCCTCCGGCAGAGGCTCTTTGGGCTTCGCCGGCCGGCCACGGCCTCGCCGGGGAGATGCGTTGGGGTCCGGTTTAACGTAGTTGTTCTTGATGACAACTAGTTCGCCACTGGCTTTCATTTTGTTGAGGTGGTGTGAGAGTAGGGTTTTGTGAGCCGCCGGTAGATTGCCGTATGAAGCTTCGATTTGCTTCGAGATTTTCGACTTGTTAGCTCCATTTTTGCTATCTATAGCCTCAATTGCAGCCAGAATCAGCTGAAATCAACCAAAATCAACACACCCACATCGTTAATTCAGCTCAATCGCACAAATTTCATGTGAAATTAATCAACAAGAAAGTATTTTTAAAAATACATAAATCACAAAAATCAAGATCAAGAGCTAGAACGATGAAGTTAGATCAAATTAAGCTTCATATCATATAATTAACAGAAATTCTAGTCCCAAACAAGATCAAACGATTAGATTACTTGCAGAAACAAAACCCAATCGACGAATGATGAATTAAAGTTATTTTCACCTCTGGGTAGTGTGGGAGAATGGGATTGGTGGCCGGAGCAGGGGAGTTGCCGGAATCTTCAGCAGCCATAGTGTTAATCTTAGCGATCGGCGATTGAATAGAGATGATGGTCGGAAGGAATTTAGTATTTAAATAAGATCGGAGTTTGCACAGGGATCAACTCAGGGTTTCAGTGTGTGTGTTTACAGGGATGATCTAAGGGCTAGGGATTGCGTATGAGGGAGGTTATCGACGGCTGGTGTTAGTTGTTATCAATTCTACAGGGATTATTGACCTGGCATTATTACATAAAGAATTTGAAAAGATATGTTTTATATTGTAATTTATTATTTACTACTTTGTCCTGAAAAGTATATTATATGGGGAAATAAAGTTAACAATAATCAATGTTTTTAAAACCAGATCGGATAGTGAATCGGATGTTTTACCGGTCCGCTGGTTGGACCAGTACAACCGGTCGGACTAGATATAAGAACCGGATAAAATTATAATTATTTTTTATAAATATATGTAAAAATTACAAAAAAATAAAAATATATATAAAAAAACCGGTTGAACCGGTTCGACCGCCGGTTCAACCGGTCCGGTTCCCTGTCCCATCGACGGTTCGATGTTAAAACGGTTTTAAGCACCGAACCTGACCGGATTGGAGTCCGTTTCCCGGTCCAACCGGTCGGACCGGCCTGTCCGGTCCGGTTTTCAAAACCATGACAATAATATATCAATATTATATCTATATGATTTTGAAACGATGATGAGCAGAGAATTTTTTTTATTTTCAGTTTTGACCATCATTTTTTTTAGAGTTTCTATTTGTATTATGTTATTGTAGTTTTTATATCTTAGTTTCTTAGATCTTTTTTAGTGTAAAAAGGCGTCAATTGTGTAGAGAGGAGACTAGTTTTAGACGTATAAATAGAAGCCTAACATGTGTTGTTTTCGATGTCCTCCTCGGCGGACGAGTAGATGACATTGATATTTGTGTCTTTATCATTTCTACATGTTTTTTTTTTTGAGTTTGATTTCAATCTCTCTTTGGGCTTCTTTTGGTTTTTGTTTTTTATGTGCATTGATGGTGATGGTGATGTTATTGAGTCGTTGAAGGCATCGCTTCATCTCATACGGCCTTGTATTTCTCATAGGATGGTCCTTAGTTTAAAGTTTAAACCCAAATTTGTTTTGTTGTTTATGGTTGTTTTTAAGTTTTCATTTCGCTTGGCAGTTATTTAATAACCCTAATTAAGTGTATGTTTAGTCAGTGATGGTGATTGTATTGGGTTCATGATGGTGATTGGTGAGCTACCTTGGTTCATCGGAGATTGTTTTGATGTTCACAGCTTTAAAACCTAAATTATTTTTGGTTTTAGCTTCTGATGTCGTATTGATGTATATAATGTAATACGATAAATATACATGCTTAGCACTGGGCTAATGACCCTTCATAATTCTTAAAATGCTATTATGTTATTTAAAACACTAATAAAATCAGGGGAAAATAACTAAACTTGCGACCAAATCAATGAGTGAAATGTGATAAAATGAAACAGTAAGAAATCATAATAGTTCATCTAAAGTTGAAATATCTACAGAGTTAATTTAAATTTCTGACTATTTTTTTTTCTTTTAATGAATTCCACCGAAAATCTGTCATGAGTTGATTCGATTATAGGACCGAATTGTAAATTATATTATTTTTTAAACTAAATAAATCTGACCTTCGTAGCTATTTTGTCACGGTGACCAATTTTTTCTCTAAATTAAAAATTCAAACCTACGTAATTCATAAAAAAGAATCAATAAAACATCATACAAAAAGCTCGAATTTAATTACATAATATAATAATTCTTTCACTAATATGACTAATTTCTTTCTTACACTAGCTTAACCATTATTCTAATGATTAATACAACTAAAATGCATGTAATCTATAAACATTACCTAAATTTGATAAAATTAGTCGACTTCCTTAAGACTTAAGTACATAAACCGGCTATACATCACCAAATTTTGAATTATGTTTTCATAATATATAGCGTGACATCCAAAAATAGGTTTTAGATAATCAACTTTAATGAAGTGAGTTAAAAGACATAGTATACTTAAACAGAGATCAAAAGACCGACTATATATTAGTTGTTATAATCTGATTAGTGTCTTATTCATATCAACAACTAGAACCATTTAGAATATAACATTAGTCACGCAGCAAAAAACTTGCTACATCGCATAACCTAATCGCTCGATCATGTCCCAAAACCCTAATCCAATAATCGGAAAGAATCATAGTTGTTAATTCTCAGTGAGGAGTAACTTTTAGATTGAGTGTTTTATTGAGCCATGATTTCCAATTGCTAGAGCTCTTCCTCGTTGTCTCCACCACTTGCCGCGGTTTCTTACACAACATGAAGTTCCTCACTCCAAACGATCCGATCATCTCCTTCGGATTCAGAGCTGCATGAAATAGTTACACACATTGTCACATAATATACGAAAAAAAAAACAAATAATAT
This sequence comes from Flaveria robusta, assembly GCA_025506415.1. Lineage (NCBI taxonomy): Eukaryota > Viridiplantae > Streptophyta > Magnoliopsida > Asterales > Asteraceae > Flaveria > Flaveria robusta. The sequence goes on along the minus strand of CM046469.1, from coordinate 14,058,639 downwards.
ACTAATAACTATAAAAAGTATATAATATATCATGGTAGATGATGCATAGAAGATAAAGCTATAAAAGAGACAAATTGTGAGAGCTACTAAACCCCATCATGTTGTGCAAACATGTGAAGAATTTGAGATAAATAAATGTTATTGTGATACAACCTCTTAGTAGAATTACAAAACGACATCATAAGAAAAGCTTTTTATAGGATAAGATTACATACATCAGGTCATGCTGGCTGACACACATACACCTCAGTACCGTTTATTTACTAAATATGATTGTGGTAGGGATGTACCTTCGGTTCGGGCGACCGGAGTGTAAAGAAAGAAATCACCAAATTTGTTTCCTAGAACAGGAAAACGACCTTCGTGAGCATAGGTCTTAAGAGCAGCCTCAATGACGGAAGCCACCGCCGTATCTTCACGAACCACCATGCGAATGGGGCCGGAGCTTCCCAACACGTTGATCTTGATCAGAATCCGCTTGCCACCGTCTCTCGTGACACGATCCTTTATCTTCTTGCACGGCAGCGTCAACATGGTAACTTCCCCAGGGCGGAATGATGCTTCGATGCGGCGGTGGCGCCAGGTTTTCGTGGAGAATTAAGACGAAGGATAAAGAGATGGATGGAATGCAAATAGATGATGAAGTGGTTAGAGATGATTTGTACCATTAAAATGAGGGGAATTTTCTGAAGGTTTTTAGAAGAAGGAGAAGAATCGAAATGAGAGGTTTGGGAGAGTTGGAATAGGAATAAAATCAAGTGTGTGTTAATAATGGTGCCGGACTGTAGACGAAATCTGCCGACGCTTTCGTATAAGGTTTGATAATTTCAACATCTTTTTATCAACTTTTTTCTAACAAAGTTTAGACTATACACAACTTTAGCCTTCAATTTCCCCATAAACATGGTTGGTTATATATATTGTTATATAAAAAGATAATAATTTTTTTTTCGTTTTGAGCTTATATCTTGTTATTATGTTTTTAATGGAGGTAACTTTGTAAAATAGTAACCAACTTTTAAAAGTGTTCAAATTAGGTAACTCAAGTTTTAAAAGTGTTCCAATTATGTCACTCAGTTTTTATATTTTATATAAATTAAAAGTCTTAACATGTTTTTTTAGCATTTTATACTTTTTGTTTCAATTTGAAAATATTTTTTTCTATGTTTTGATGTTGATATGGAACGTTGACGTAAATTTTAGATACTTTTTATTTTTTTCATAATTAACATGTTTTTTTATTTTTAATATAATTTTATATATTGAAAATTCTTACCCTCACGTCTTTTCCTTCGTTACTTTCTTGACATAAGAAAATTTTAATGATGACTCGATTTGATCGTTTAGTGGTCCAATTTGAAAAAAAATATGCATTAGTGACTAAATTAGAATACTTTTGAAACTTGGTCACTATTCAGTGACACTTTCCCTTTTTAATGCAGTTCATTTGTATTTTTGTTAGTTATTGTATTTTTCTAAATAATATTATGTTTTTTAAATAATAAATTTTAAAAAATATGATGGTGTAATAACATTGTTGTGTATCTATGTAAACACAATAATAAATTTACAACTAATTTATCTAATACATTAAAAACAATGACAAAATAATACAATGTTTTATTGTATTTTTTTATTGTCATTTTGTTATCTTGAATACTATAAGTTTTAAAAAAAAATATTGGTAAAATAACATCTTTTTGTACTTATAATTGTAATACATAATAATAGATAACAACAAAAATACAATGGTGAAAATCCTAAAATACTAAAAAATAATAACAAAAATAACACATTATGTTATCTTTAATATTATTAGTTTTGATAAATATATTGGTGAAAGTATATTATATATTGTGCACTTTTAATAGTAAAACACAATGGTATATAACAAGTTTATATAATTTATATGACATAATAAATTAATATTTAACACAATGAACGTATAAGACAAAATGAGCTGACGTACTTAACACAATAACCAAAATTTATTTTTTATTAAAATAATAAAATGATACACGTCAAGTCCATAATATTTCTTAGGCTTATTAGATTAAATATATTTTTACTATAACCCTACACATATTACTTTTAGTATAATTTATTACTTTTCAATTATATTTTAAAATTTTTAAATTTTCCTACAAACTTATATTTTTAAGTTTCAACTCTCGTGCCAATTGCCAAACGATTATATTTTAAATTTCCTTTGACTAAAAGCATATAAATATTCTTTATATACTTTAGTGTTAATTACACAGATGGTCCCTTTAATTTAGGCAAAATAGCATATATATTAAACAAAAAAAATAATAGTTTTGAATACTAATTATAAATTTGGTAACGCTTTTGAGTATCAATGCTACTTTTTTTGGGGAAGTTTTAAATAAAAATGTCCTTAAAATTAAAAAGTGTAAAAAAATAATTTCAGACATCAGTTTCTTTAATCAATGATTGAGATAAAATTACAGAAAAAAATTTGTTAGAGTAGTATTTTAAAAATAATAACTTTTATTGACTTTTGCATGTTTCCTTATTTTTTTAGACGTTCATAATTTTTATGTATGATATTATTTTGTTATAAAATTTATACCATAAAAACGAACGGTGTTATCTTTAAAATGAATACAGTATGTTATATAAAAATATAATAATTCTTTTTATGTTTTTAATCTCGTATCTCGTCATTGTGTTTTTGATGCATTTTATTTTGTATTTTTGTTATTTATTATGTTTTTTTGAATACTATTGTTTTTTTTTAATGATGAATTTAAAAAATAATAATGGTGAAATAATATTGTTGAGTATCTTTAGTATGTAAAACAAAATAATAATTTAACAACTAATTAATCTAATACATTAAAAACAAATACAAGCAATATCTCATTATGGCTTTTGATTGTTATGTATTATCTTGAACACTGAATTTTAAAAAATACATTGGTGAAATCATATCATTATGTACTTATAATTATAAACTACAATAATAAATAACAAGTTATATAATCTATAAAAAACAATAACAAAAATAACATATTGTGTTATCTTTAACACTTTCAGTTTTGAAATATAAATTGATGAAAAGTATATTGTTGTGTATTTTTTATTGTAAAACATAATGATAGATAACAAGTTAATATAATCTGTAGAAACAATAACAAAAATAACATAAAAATGATATAAAATGCAAAACATAATGAATAAAAGCATACAATAAATGATGTAAAATATATGACATAATGAATTGGATATTTGACACAATGAACGTATAAGACACAATAAGCTAACATATTTGACATAATGACCAAAATACTCCTCTTTAAAATAATAAAAGGAAATGTGTCTTGCCCACAATCCTTCTTAAACTCTTTAGATTAAACAATTTTTTATTATAATTCTATTCATTTTTTTATCCTACTTTAACTGGAAAAATTAATAAAAATAACAGGTTTCAGTACTAATATTTCAGCCTAGTTTAACATAAAAGTTAATGATCATTACTTTAATGTCCAAGCTCATAGTAAAATTATAAGTATGGAATGGTGATGATGCAACAATGTTTCTTTTTAAGTGAATATGGATCTTTTTATTAATGAGCTTTTAGGGTATTGAATGATGAATGTTTTTTATGTGGCAGCTAACAAAACACATTTTCAGTGTTTTAAGGGTTTTTTATTGTGAATACTTTTAAAGTAATTAAAAAGAGCTCTTAGATAAGTTTTATGAAAACTTTTATACAAAGTATAATGTCTTATAAGTTTTGTAAGTTTACAAGTCTATATAATGTTTTGCGCTACGAAGTGCATGTTTCGTGTTAAAGAGTGTTTGTTTACTGTACTGAGTGCTTGATTCTCTCTATTGCCCTTTATATATATTTGGGTTATTGGGTATATCAATAAGATATATGTGATTTAATTTGGTTTATTTGTTATTTAATATTATATATTACTTATACTTTAAAAGCCAAACTTGAAACCTCTAAAGCACAAATTACAACCATTTTATGCATGCTACGTGTATGATTCTTGTACCGCCGCACGTGTCCACTCTACCACCGTCTTTTTCTTTTTGGTTTTTTGTTCTGAGAACTTTATTATTAATTTCTTCCATTACCTCACCACTAGAGATTAAAAATACAAATTGTTTTAGACTTTTTGGATTTTAGTTTTGAAGTTTGGTAAGGTGATAAGCATAATTACAGGAAGGTGGTTTCTTCTTCACTATATACCGGTTTTAGCCATATGGTTCGTAAATCTGTCAAATTCAACGGTGATGATGTTGCTGCCATTCTATATATTTATAGTTGTAATTTATGTTTGCTACCTTAATCGTTTAATGATAAATCATTAAATTTTTACCGCATGTTCGCTCTAGACATTTTCACCTTCTACACCGGAAGGCAAGATCATCAGCGTTTTAGGACCACATCATGATAATTATGGTGTATGTATTTCAAGTATTTTGAAACATCAATGAATTTAGCGTTCATATCATGAGTTGTATATTAGTATCAGTTCTGCTTTGGTTTTACAGGCTCAATAAATGTTTTTCTCAAATTTAAACCTACGTACCTGAATGCTTTATATTTTGTTTAGTAGTATTGTTTAGTTTATTGCTTTGGGAAAATGATAAAGATTAATATGTGTATATAGTTACATTCTCAAAGCCTAAATATGGTTCACTAGAACAACTAACAATTCCCGGTCACTACCTACTAACCTTATGAACGTTATGCACTTTTGTGATTGTTTTGTGACACAACTAATAATATTCAAAGAAGTGATGTGATGCCTCTAATTCTTTTTGGTTTTACATATCCTACTATATTTAGAGAGGGTTATAGCATTCAAATTAATTTAGGTAAATAGTTAACACTTTAACCCTATCAAATACAAATACCTTGCGCCGCTACGGAGCGCGGGAATCTTCGCTAGTTGTCATTTAATTTGCAAGGTCGGCTAACCTCATAAATTTTTTTTATTTTTATATGAAACTATATTTGTTTTTTTGATCCACCCTTAAGATTTATTTAAGATTTATGAATGTCTACCGCTGAGATTTTTTAACTTATTTTAAAAAGATCAATATGTATATGTTGCATTACAAAAAAGCATTGAGAAGGAGAGGGGTTACAAGTAATCTAATTGGAATTCTGGTCATTGTTATATATATATAAGCCACTTGTGATAACCTTTAGAATGATTGTAGAGGTTTCTTGGTTACCCTCAACTAAAAAGACATGAACCAAAACCATCTCACTTATAGGACCATGGACGAACATAGTATATAGATTGCAACGTCAGCCGACGCTGTAGTTTTGTTTATATTTATATGTAATGTATATTAGGTTTTTCAATCCACACTTAAGATTTATGAATGCAACATTGAGATTTTTGAACCAACCTAGAAAAGATCAATTCATATATTTTGCATTTCAAAAACAAAATAAATAAAAGAAACCAAAAACATGTTATTTTTTCTTTTACGCTGTGTTTCCGAGTCTCATTTAACGAGAGAAATGAAAGGAAATGAATGGAAAGTGAAAAATAATTGTGTTCCTGAGTTTTTTTTATAAAAGGAAATGGAAGGAAACAAAAAAACTTTATGTTCCCGAGTTTTTTAAAGGAAGGAAATGGAAAGAAATGAAAGGAAAATATTTAAGGATTTTCCTTTCTAACTTTCCGTCCAAAATGGAAGGAAATGGAAAGAAAAGAAATATAACACATAAAATTCTAACTTTCTTTTTATTTTTTTCAAACTCCGGAACACGAAAATTTAATATGTCTTTCCCTTTCTTTTCATTTCTTTTCTCTCCTTAATTTTCTTTCTTTTCATTTCTTTTCTCTCGCTAATTTCCTTTCCGTTCTTCTCATTTCTTTTCTTTTGTTTATTAAACTCGGGAACGTAGCGTTAATGTTTACTAAGCAGCACATTACCTTTTCATGATCATGATTGCCTCAGAAAAACCTAATTCTAGCTCTTTGTTTCACCAGCTGTAACGACAAGCTATCATTAATTTATGTGACTGGACCCAACTCAAGCAGGAAATTAAATGTTATGTTAAGAGACATCCAAACATACGTCTAAACCCTAGGATTGAATCGATCACCAAATAAATTTGACCCTTCTGAAATGGTGTGACCCGTCCTTTGACCCTTGGATTGAACCTTTCCTTGGTCCGAATAGTTGCAACCACACGAATAGGTGTCAACTAAATTAACCACCAAAAGAATAGTTGGAGTGGTTTAATTATGATACAAAACCATTAAGTGTAAACCTTTTACCCCTAAGCTTCAAACCCAAAATACTACATACCATTTATATTTCAAATAACTCCTCTAACATCTCTTGCTTGTGAAGACATATATATGTGCAAAAATTAAGGGACCCATAACGTGAGAAGAATTAATGTTTTCAGAAACATGTTTATTAATAAAAAGACAAAAGTACCCTCTAACCCGGGTCAGAAATTGGACCCAATAAGCTGCCTAAAAGATTTAATGCCTAGACATTTGTTAGTAAAAGACTAATAAACCCCTAACAAGGGTCATACACACATGAACCTGATAATTTAGACGATTTATTTATAACAGTAAAGTCAATGGTCTGTTTGCTAAAGTAACATCATCCACATGATGCAAACAATATTAATTAATGCAGCTGTATCAACACCAAAATTCTATACGGACACTCATAAACTTTTTTAACAGAAGCTTTCACATGAACTCTGATTAAAGAAAGCAACAACATTAACTACACACAGACACACTCAGCTCTCTCCATATATACATGCATTCATTTGATAATCAATAATACGTACGTACGTAGTCATAAAAGATAATACGCGTGTTGTTTATCATATTATTCAAATCAACAAATACAAGTAAATCATGCAATTCTTACTTGACATATTATTGGTTCTCAAACCAACGTCCATATTATGCATATAGATATGTATGTATGTATTCGGAGCATAGTCGTATAATTACCGTTAAAAAAAATTACTGTTGAAAAAGGTATGTTCTCTCTCAGCAAGTCAATGGTTTGTTTACTAAAGTAACATCACTCACAAACAATAAATTAATGACAGCGGTATCCACATCAAATTCAATACAGAAACTCATTAACTTTTGCAACAGAAGGTTTCAGATGGAAGTATGGAACACTGGTTAAAGAAAACAATAACAGTAAATTCTATCACACTCTCTACACCCACACATATGTGTATAATAATAACAATAATATTATTATTATGTATATACTTATATATTAACCATTACTGTTATGTCACCGGCTAGTTAAACGCTGACTAAAAGTCTGAAACAGTTGGAAACCCATGCTACCATTAATTCTAAGTTTCTAACTTAGATGAAGAACATGAAGAAGATGATAACACAAAAATGACAACTGAATTGATCAATTGTGAAGAGGGTTTGGACCTGTGTGAACTAATCTGTTATCTTCATTGTACAAATTATCTTCTGCAGCTTTATGGCTTCGTGTTGTTGCATGGAACTGTGATGATACATGAGTGCTTCTAAAGAATACAGCTTTTCCGCCCGAAGGTACCGAATCATGGCAGTGGTGATTGGCGGAAGACGGTGGTAGATGGGTGGCTATTAGGATGATAATCCATATGAGAAAAAGCTGTGTTCTTGGATTTGAATCAGTTTTTATACTTTTGCATCTTGTTGGAGGTGGTTTATGTGAAAGATCTTGGGCCATTGTGAAGGATGGTAGTAACAGCAGCAGTATGGTGTGTGTATATATAGTAATATATGTATGTACAGGCAGAAAGGAGGAGAGAGAGAGAGAGAGAGACAGAAGATGAAAGGTGAAAGTGAGATATTTGACTTAATTGCAAGTTGTAAATGGAATTGTGTGTCTTATTATTCAACTAGAAGACAAATTATATTTCTAGAGAAGGTGGTTGGTGGTGGACTAGTGGTGATGACGGTGGCGGTGGTGGTGGTGGTGGTGATGACGGTGGCGGTGGTCAATGGCGAAGCATAGTTAAGACCGGGGGGGGGGGGGGGGGGGGGGTTTTGTCGTGGTTTTTTCGTCGGTAGTGTTAAACTTTAGTCCGGTAGTGTAAATTTTTGGTCCGGTAGTGTAAATTTTTATACAAAACTCGAGTTCGCCCCCCCTAAAAAGAAATAATTTCTCCCCCGCCCCCCCTACGCGAGTGTTCAAGCTCCGCCACTGACGGTGGTGGTGGTGGGGGTCAATGTAGAGGTTATTACTCTTGCTTCTTCCCCTTATGTTACGGGTGTAGGTCACATGATATTGGACTTTAGTGATTTGGATAGTTTTGAATCTTAAATATAAAAGTTTGAAACCAAGCTCGTGATCATCGTGACAAAATGGGGTTGAAAGATAACGTGATACTTTGAACAATATAATTAATGTTTTTGGTAATAGTTAGGCAGTGAACCAAACATACAATTGTTTTACGTGTTTGATCGGATTTAATAATCATATCACCTCAAAGATAATATAAATAAATGAGTAAATTATATGTATGGATTAAAGTTTTAAAATTACAAATATAGTCCCCAATATTATATTTATCTTTTATTAATGATATCTATTCTATTACTTGTAGTGATCAACAATGTAATTTATATTTTATTTTAAGTTTTTTTTATTATAAATATGTTTATTATTTAATACACAAATAAAAATATTTTTAAAAAATCTTCTTTTTAATGTTTGTTTATAAATATTTTTTTAAACCTTTTGACTTTTAAACGACTTTCTTAAACCTTTTCTATTTTAAAGGTATTTTTAAAAACATTGCCTTTCTTAAAATTATTCCGTTTTTTAAATATAATTTTTAAAAATTATTTATTTTCTTGATATTATTTTTAAAAATGTTTATTTATTGAATGTTATAAAGAAACATTAAAAAAGACGTTTAAAACTGAATTGATTTAAAAAAGATTTTTAAAATTATGATAATTTTATAAAATATGTTTTAAAAAATGAATGGTTTTAAAAAAGAACTTAAGAAAACAAATTAGTTAAAAAAACATTTAAAATTCAAATGGTTTTAAGAATGTCATTTAGAAAACGAATGGTTTAAAAATCGAACATTTCAAAAAACATGTTTTTAATTTAAAATGTATTTTATTAAATGACAAACATATTAATTAATGAAATAATAAAAATAATATAAAAATAAAAACTTTGAAGAAAAGATATATAACTTTCTTTAATAAAAAATATACTTTAGTTTAAAAGGTAAATTAAATGGATGACTAATGCAAGTAAAATGTTAATTTTAATGATATTTAATATTAGTAACTGTTGACTAATAGATCTAATGACACTAGATGAAGATAAAGAAATGTTAAAGTCTATATTTAAAAATTTTAAATTTTAATAACCAAATCTAAAATTTTAGCATAACCACGGGAACCATCCATATAATTTACTCTAAATAAAATATTAAAAACAATATATATAAAAGGGAAAATTGCGTATCCTTTTGTAAACATTCTTAATTGTATATATACTCAATCAAAAACCAAAACTGCATATATCATCTCTCTTAATCAGTGTTGTAAAATTCGCGACTAGCCTCCGATTAGTCGGCGATTAGTCGCTAATCGGAGGTTGGCCGCTTCGATTTCACCAAATCGGAGGTGCTAGGCGGCAGTCGGTCAAAATTGGTCAAAGTCAGACCAAATCGTCCAAATCGGTGGTGCTCCAGCGATGATAACCGCCGGCTTTTCCCATTCCGGCGCCGGATTTGCCGATTCCGGCGAGGATTGTCCACTCCGGCGACGGGAACGACGGAAGATTACAGCGGTCGGTCGGTAACTGGAACGATGAAGGGCGGCTGTTTTTAAATTTAGGGTTTAATGATTTAATGAGTTTGTGTATTTTTACATTAAACCCCTTCAATTTTCACCAATTTATAAATTATCCCCCAAACTTGTAAATTAATTCATATAAAAGTATAAAATTATACATAAATTTGCAAAATAATACACAAAAGTCTGATCCGATTAATCCCGTTTAATCGCGATTAATACCTAGTACCTACTTCACCGCCCGATTAACGCCTAGCGATTTTTACAACACTGCTCTTAATGAATATTTTTTTAATTTACCCAATAGGATTCACTTTTTATAGAAATAAATTATAAAATCATTATGATACCCTCCTTTTAGTACTAACAAATAATTAAATTTTTTAAAGTTTTATATTTACCCATTTTTAGCTAGTTTATTTATCCTTTTTAAATTATTTTGGTTTTTTTTTTTTTTTGTTTTATTAGTTATGTTTAGACAATGAGTTTTCTAATTTCCCAATTTTTTCTTCTTTTTTTTTTTTTTATATTTTTTCGTCTATATTTAGTCTACTCTTTATCACTAAATTTTGGATTAATAATAATCAAATGAAAGCACAAATGTCAAATTCTTAATCCATTTCTGTATCAGTAAATCATGACGAAAAACAATGGTATTTGTTTTTTGCATTTTGGAGATTGTGGCATCAATTATTGGTGATTGTTTTAATGAAACTTTGGCATTTGTTTATCATTTTGATATTATCACTCGTATTGTTTATGATTGATACTTCAAAAGTTGGTGATACATAATAGCAGTAAAAAAATATACTTGTATTTTTTGATCATCTTTAAATTTTTATATGTACTTCACCTTTAACTACAATAAACTTTATCTTTTTATCTATGCTTTAACTTTGATTAACTTTAGGCCGTTAGGTTTTTTTTTACTATGATTACTTTCATTCAATACTTTAACATTTTATGTCATTAAGTTATCTATGATATACACTATTCATATTGTCATGGAATCGCTTTAAGTAAGCTTAGATGTGGATACATTAACTTGCATGCGGGTGAATAATTCATATTCAGGTAACCATCTCAATTTCGGGGTGAGTTAACTCATGGTGACTAGGTTAACTTCAACCGGGACACATAAGGGTGAACAACTCACCTACGATGAAAGTGCCACCTACGAACGAACAACTTCACATTCGGTGAGCATTGTCACCTACGGGTGGCTATACTTCATCTCCGGTCAGATGGGGGTGAAGCTGTCAAATGTAGTAATTAGTGTCAGATGTGGGTGATTAATTCTTTCAACTATGTTCAAATGCAGGTGAATAATTACATTTGGATGAACATCTTTAAGTATGGGTGTTAACTCTAACTTTGGTCCTTGCGGTTAACTATTATGACATTCTAGTGAACAATCCTTCAACTATGATCACATGCATGTGACTTATTTACCTTAGGGTGAACAACTATAACTTTGGTTGCATTCGGATGACCAATATCACATTCTAGCGAACTATGCTTTTAACTTTAGTCACATGCTAGTGACCATCATCATGTTCGAGCGAACTTTGTTTCTAACTATAATCAAATTTAGATGAATATAACTTCAACTATATTTAAATGCAGGTGAATATGACCTACTGTTTGATTTATACAACTATGTTTGTAGATTTTTCAACTTTAACAAATTAAAACACTAACTTAATGGTTCATGCAGTAAGAATATTTCATGTCATGCACACGTGTTAAACCTATAAAAATATCATCTTAATGATTAAAACTCCTTTAAATTTTACTAAAATAAAAATGATATAAATACTAGCCCCAAAATAACGTAAACATATAAAAATAGGGATCTAGAAATCATCTCCTTGTAGAACTCGAAGAAAGCCCTAATACATGAAATATGAACCGAGATCTATATATTCACATTTAAAAATGTTAACTTTATATATACAATTGGTGCATAATCACCGTATAAACATAGATCTAGCTTGAATCTATCAAATTGTATAGAGAATTTGTACATTTAGCTTAATTTTGGAATTTTTCTCTCTAGAATTGTGCTCTCTCTTTAGTTTCTTTTAGAAAATTTTGAAAAAAATATAAAATGAAGGTGACCCTCTCTCCTTTTAAACTCAAATGAAAAGAGAAAAACTAAGTAATATGATATAATATTCATGTAAAAGAGAAAGATGATAAATATGTTAGGTGAGTGTGACCGGACACCCCCCCCCCCCCTCCCCCTCCCCCTCCCCCTCCACCTCCAAGACATACGACGAAGTTAAGTGAGGAAGAGAAATGACAGACATGAAAGAAAAAGCACAAGAAAATAAAAAATACATAAAAACACATGATCTCTTGTAATAAACTTATAGACCGTTCATAGAAAAGGTAGCCGAGTTTTATAATGCACAATAGGTTTTTCATTTTTGATGTGAGTGCGTGCCTTATATTATGGGGGATGGTTGTGAGTAAAGGAGAAAGAAAATATATGGGGATTGTACCGTTATTCCTCATATTTGAGGAAACACGGTACAATCCTTATAAATTTTTTAATATTTTTAAAAATGATTATGAGTAGATAAGAGAAAAAATATAATAATAAAGATATTAAAAAATATTATTTAATTAAAAAGTTAAAATAAAAAATAATATTTTTAATGTAAATATAAAAATGTATGAAGTTGCTAGTGTGAATGCTCATACAATAAGAAAAGACTCAAAGAGAAAGTTTTATGTTCGTAGCAGTAAAAAGATGATGGGATGGTTCTCGAGCAGTAGATTTGCATAAAGCCATCCATAACTGATGTGGTCTAAATTTTACGGGTTTGGGTTTGGGTTTGACCCACAAATACAACCAACAGTCAATTAAGTTGAAACAGAACCATCCACGTGGGTGCTAAAAGACTGTGTTCGGTGAGCCCATTAAGACAGTGGGTGGTTGGGTTCTATAATCTATGATCTATCTATATGCAATATACCACTAGTCAACATCTTTTCTATTGTAGTTCACTCAACCACCATGGACCCCGCAACCGTTCCACCACCGTCACCACCACCACCACCACCACCGCAAAACCCTCACACTCCCACCGATGCACTAACAACCGCCTCCGCCATCGATTGCTTCCACAAAGGCCACCGGAGCATGGACAACTTCAAAGCAGTGGTGGTTAAGCTCGCCGGACGACTCTTACCGCCGAATCGATCGCTCATCGACCGACGATTCCATGATATCATCCCTCACGACCTTCTCGTCCCCGATCACCCTCCTTACGCCGATGTAAGTCGTTATTATGATGTTCAGTTGCAATGTTCGTTTGATGATCTTATAGTTTATGCTCGTATGCATGTGGTGTTGAATATGATAGTGCTGGTGTTGAATCTGAAATGAAGGGATTGTTATTTGATGTGTTTCAAAACCTAAGGATCACTATTGAGTATTGAGGAGATTTTTTTGTTGCCAATAATATTTGGGGGAATGTCTTTAGTGTGTGTCATCTTGATGGTTTGTAGGCTGATTTTGGAGTGATGAATCTCATAGATGTCCATAAGGTTTCTTTTCGTTATGGGAGCTGATAGAGGAGCTAGCAGACTCATACTTAGATTAGCTAGATGCAGGCAAACGTGTAGTAGAAAAGGGCCTAGCCTAAAAAGGGCATAACTTGTGCTACGTCCGGAGTTACATGTCATATAGGTAATGGACATAAAAGACTCAACGGGCAGGATCATGTGGCAAACCTCCGTAGGCGATTTGTCCCGACGGGTGGACCCAAGTTCCATCATCTAGAACCCTAATTCGACACAGATGGTTTTTCCCTAATTTTTGGAATTCTGATTTATTTCCTATTCTAGTTAAAAGCACGTGAAATTTTTATTCGAGTAATTCACACATTTATTTAGGACGTCACTTTCATGATCAGGCGGTCAATTTCAACTTCCCAAAAGTTAGCTTGATCTGCCAAATTTAGATTTACCCTATAAAAAGGGGCTTTCATGTAATGGTTTGAACATTCAATAATCTATCTACCTCCTCTTGAGATTATTTTCTCTGTTATTCTTGCTTCTGCTCTGTGTCACGTTACCTCTTTGGGTGAGCTTTGAAAATGTTGTTGGGTTCAAGTGCGTGATTGTTTCTTCATGACAAGCAATCTTTTCTTCATATTCTTGTGATTTTGTGGCGATAAAGATATGGAAAGGTTATAGAAGTGTTATATTTTGGAAAAACAAAGTCATAGTAATGGTCTTATTTAATTTTATTGTTTGTTTTCATTATATATCAGTCTTTTTTGCCTTTATGTCATCTGTTGTTAATCTTCTTTGATGTTTGTATAGATGATATTAACAGCCCTATGGGAGTTGAAAGCAGAAGGCGGTTCTAGTGAGGAAGACATTTCACACTTTATTGAAAAGGAATACCATGAATTGCCATGGGCACATGCTACCATGCTAAATTATCATCTTAGAGAGCTTTGCAAGAAAGGCATGATTACCATGACTCGTGACAGATGCTACATACGCGGTTCATCAATGACAAAGTCCAAACGTAGTCCCAGTCCTTGTCCAAGCTCTAGCCCTAGTTCATCCAGCTCTGACCCATCGACTAGCATTTCCACTAGCCCTACTACATCTAGCTCTAGCATGAGTTGGGGTGGTCCTTATCAAAGAAAAAAGAGAAAGAAAATCAAGCGAAGAAGGGGTAAGACGGTTCAGTTGAGGGGTAGGGATAGGGGAGTGCAAAGGCGCAGGGGCAGGGGCAGGGGTAGGGGTAGGGGTAGGGGTAGGGGTAGGAGTGGACCACCCATGATGATTGATGTAGGGCAACGACGTAGTGGTAGGGGTAGATTTGATGTTGAAGGAAGAAATAAGGGGCAAGAACCCAAACAGGAAAATGAAGATCAACACGAAGTTACAAGCATGGAGGTTGAAGATTATTCAACAAAGGATAAAGATCTTCCTGATGTAATTGCAAAGATTAGCGAAGAAGAAAGTCTGTCATGTGAGCAAAATGATAAAGAGCAATCTCAACCGCAAAAAAAGTATAATGTTACATGGATTGGTCGGCGAGCACGAAAACTAACAGAAGAAGCTGAAATAGATTTTGTGAATGTACAGTCTGATGAAGAAGTCACTGTGCTAGATGTTGATGTCAGCAATGCTAAATTAGATGAACATGTTGAACGGTTAGTGGAGAAAGAAGAAAAAGGAGCCACGGATATGGAACATAACCGACAAGAAGAAAACCAGCTTTCTGATATTGTTGAGGGACAAACTTTAGGGGAAGAGCGTGTAATGAATGATGAGAATCTATCTAAAGAACAAGATTCAGCGATGATGCGATGTGAAGCACAAGTAACAGCTGCTGGTGTCAAAAAGCAGCATGGTGGCACATTTGAAGAACAAATTCAGCCTGAACAATATAACGACGAATTCCAGACTCATGAACAAGAAAAAGGAGGCGATGAACAAAAAATGGTAGAAAGTACTGAACCTAATAAGCAGCCCGATTGTTTAACTAAAGAAAAAGTAGAGACGTTTGAACAATCAGAAGATCTGCATAATGATGATGATGATGATGTTACTGAAGAACAAATTCATCCACAAGAGCAATGTATTGAAAAGACTGAAGAATCTCCTCAACCTTGCGATCAAGATCAGCTGAAAAACATAGAAGTTGAGTCAGCTGAACAGGAAGAACATCAAGCAGAAGTGAATCAGAAAGAAATTGTGTTAACTGAAGTCCAACAAGCACAATTTGTTGAAATGGTTGACCGGCAAAACCAGCCTTCCATACAGCAAACTGAAATGTCAGAGAAAGATTCACTTCAAGAAAAGAACAACCCAGTGAGTAATGAAGAAAATACGACATCATCAGGTAGTACGACTGAAGGATTGAGGCAGCCATCCAGACCAGTACTGAGGTCTAGCAGCAAGAAAGAAGATGCAGCTCCAAACTCCAAGGTATCCATTCAGTCGGGTTTTTTTTCTTGTAAACTCAGACAGTAGTGTACTATCTAATTTTTTTGCTTATAGAAACAACTTGAGCCATTGACACCTGTTCGTCGAAGCTTGAGGTCTCATAAAACAGATTCAGAAGCAGGTGTAAGAACTGAGGTATGGTATGCTATGAAGTTGACAATGTAGTCCATACTATTTTTTTTGTAACACGAGAACCCGTTACCAAAAACTCATAGGATCTCACCAATACCCTGGTAACCAATGATATCAGGTAAAAAATAGCTTAAAATACAGCTTATGCTCGGGCACATAGCCTTCAAAGGGGTGAAAGACAAAAACTAGAGGAAGCTCGATTATTTTATGCTACTTTTGACTAACCAAGCCCCAAAATTGTTATACAGGTTTCTGATCATTCGAAAGAGCTAGTAACACATTTGGGACGTACAAGGTCCTCTAAGAGGAAACTTGTGATTGCAGAAGCAGAACAAGTATCGAACAGACGGAAGACTAGGAGTACTGGTTTATAAGAACCAAGATTTTGTATCCAATGTAAGTGTTAACTAAGTTTTGTTGTAGAACTGCCTGATGTTGTAGTAAATTATTGTGGAAAGATTGATCTTGTTGTAGCTGATACAGTTGTTAATGTTTTGTAAACTGTTGAAAAGTTTATTAAACAACTTTAATTGTTGTATCTGGATCAATGCTATTAATATTTTGTCATGTGATTATTTATAGACAGAAAATGTGGATTCCAAGTGAAAATTTATCCTAAAATACTCGGTAGAATTTACTGATTTGTCAAATGGAATACTGATGCAGGCAACCTTCAATTGATGAAAACAAACTAACACACATAGCACACACACACACACACACTCAAAGATTTACTTCAATAGAAAGTGTATATTGATTTTGTTTTCTTTTAACACACACGAGCAGAAAGAAACTTTACTGTAGAGTATAGACCACTTGAGACTTCATTCAACAAAAACAAATATTAATAGCCCTACGACTTCATGAAAGTGGAGCCAAAAGCAAATAAAACTCCTATAGTATGGTACCACTAATCCATGTTTAAGACCCCTTGTTCTGCTCAAAATATCCTCATGACATAAATATTAAAACCACTGCAAATAACCAACAAACTTGACCCATTAAAACAAGACCTGCAAACTCAACTCCAAGACATGCTAACCCGCAACCCATTACCCCTGAACAAACCCGATTAATCCAACATCCAACAATTACTAGGTTTGATCATAGGTTTAAGGTTTAGGTCATAAGATTTATCCATATCCCTTATCTCTTATCAGGAAAGATGAGATGACCTAATGTCTCGAGCACCTAATGGCCAGACCTCATTTTGCCCGGGTACCTAACTTCTAGAACACCTAATGCTTGAAGTAACTAGCGTCTATAGCACTTAGCGTCCTGATGACTTAAAGCCTAGAATATTTGTGGAAGCACAATAAGTCATTAAATGACCAGACGTATCAAAAGAGCAATCGTACAAACATACCAATACGCAATATGTACACACATACCAATGATTAATACATTAGAGCACTGATCAATACCTAGGATTGACATGCAAGTTTCTTAGTGTCACATTCAGCGTGAATGAGAAATGTTGTGTTAAGCAATTTTGACAAAACCTGATGACTAGGTAGCCCATAGCCTCGGTTCGTAACCACCATGAAAGCCAACAACCATGGCCTAGAGGAGGCCCAAGAAGAAGGGCTTCCGAACCGTAAAATCCTAGAAGTGCTTAAATACCAAAACCAGAATAGGAAGATGCTTAATATTATCCCCAATTGATGTAAGGAAACCAAGCAGGGAGAGCTCAGTACCGGTACCGAATCAAAAATAATCCCGAAAATCACAAAAAGTGTGTACATGTACCAAAAATGCTCAGTACGGTAGGTTCGGTACCGGTACGGTATTTAAAGGTGAAAATCAGTAAAATACCGGTACCGTACCGAATCGGTACCAAACCATAAGTACCGATCCCGAAAACACCAAAAAATGGGTAACGAATTGGTACCGAAAATAATTCGGTATGAAAAATTCAGTACCAGTCGGTTTCGGTATTTGGTACCATTTGATCATCCCTAAAACTAAGGGATAACTTTCATTCCCTAGAAGAACCCTCTTTAGGTCACTTTATACGTACAAAGCATTTAGTGAAGGACGGTCAACCGAGTAAGCGAATACGCTAATAAGCATACTTTGTATCCAATGCTAAGAGCCTGTCATTAAATGCACCAGATATCACCAAGATTTGAGAATCCTCTTCCGAGATAATAATCCGGAAGGCAATTCCCTTGAGTTATGTGGATAAGAGTCAGAACCAAAGACTAAATCCATATCGCGTATTAAGTAACACCGACAACTTTAGAAGTCATCCATGAAGGTTGTTAGGAATCCTATGATAAGTTAGGTGTGTAAACTCATGTTACTTTCTGCATTCAATTATCCTCCAACTACTCAAAAACATAATACACTTAACATTTATAATTTGTTCTTAAGCCTCCTCCGGTACGAATACTTATATTTACATCTGAAGTTGACCACGGCAACATCTCAAGGGGTCTTTCGTGACAAGACTTATATCAATAAGTAAAATACATAAGCTAGTTTTTATTTTTAAAGTTACAATTGCATTAAATTGTTAAAATTTATAACAATCTTAATAATAATAATTAAAATAAACAGCATGATTAGGGAACATTTGATGAAATAAACATTGAATGAAAACAAAAATAAAATCAAAACCTTTTGATAAAAACCACATATAATAATATTAATATTCTGCTTGAAAGCAGGAGTCGCATTTTCGGCTCCCCGAAACCTCACGGGATTGCACACAAAACGTGAAAACACACACTTGTCACTCCGAATCTTCAGATCAGACGAGTAACATATTATATTATTGCCATTGTTGATCCAAACAATACTCAAATCACCTTTTTCAATTCCATTACCTAAACCTTCCTAACGACGATCACTGACCACCAATGGAGAAGTTGAAAGGAGCCCTCATTCAATTTGCGCATTCAAACCCTAGTTTCTTCCCAAATAATGCTGGCAATTCGTATCCCACCATAATCGAACAGTGTTTTCCTCAATTCTTTCCAGATTTTCAGACCCCTGATCATCCGCCTTACGCAGCTGTAAGTATAATTGTTCGTTTTTCAAGTTTAGGGCTTTTTTGGTGTTGAATTGTTGGAATTGGGGTATATGTGATCTATTAGTTGTATGAAGAAATGGTAGAGTAATCTTGTTGTTGTTGAAGATGTTTGAATGATTAGGATTACAGAAGTTTTTTTATTGTTCTTGTTAATGGAATTATGGGTTTGGGTTTTAAACGAACCAAACGTTCAATTAATTTTTTGTGAAATGTTATGTTTTGTTTATGTTCATCTAACATGAACAAAAGTTTATGTTCATTTAATTTTACTGACCAACACGTACGCATGTATTGTTTGCTCATATACATTTATAAACTTTGTTTATGTTTATACACTAAGGTTCATTTAATGCTAGTTTGTTTATGTTGATTCTTATACATTTACATATTGATTAAAATAAATTGAATAGTAATACTAATAAAGTGGGTCCAGTTTCGGCCTAGTGGCCCCTGGTATCTTACCCCCATCAAATAGGTGTGGGTTCTATTCTTACAAAGTGGGCAATATGTTGCAATTAAATAAATAAAGTGGGTTCAAACCATTTTGAGAGGCGTTAGCCCATTTCAGCTACAAAAGCTTGAAACTTTCAGTTGCTAGCGTTTAGAAATTAGAAACCTTAGGCTCGCAACCTCGTGTCTTTAATTATCAGTTGGATTTAAGTATTAAGTGTGTTTCTGCTTGTTTATGATTGTCTAAATGCTAATGAATGAATATAAATGAACAAATACAAGTTCATTTTCTTAGCGAACAAACACAAACATGAAAATATGCTTGTTTATGTCTTCATGTTTGTTTATTTGTTCAGTTAAGGCTAAATGAACTAACATTAACATAAACTGATTTGTGTTAGCTTGATTTGTTTTTGTTTATACTTTATAGCCTGGGTTACTTGAGTTCGCTTTCTGTTTTTTTAATGGGAGTCCAACCTTTAAGGTTTCTTTTAACACACCACAATCTATGTCTTGTGAAGTTTTTGAACCCATGGAATAAACTCATCAATGCTTATATATTACACTTGGATGGCTGGTCAATATTAGCTTTGTTATTGATCTAACCACATAATGGTCAATTATGGATACAGATGATTTATCAGGCGATTCGGGAATTGAACAAGAAAGGAGGTTCTAGTGAGAAGTCGATATCGAAGTACATAAAAAAAGAGTATGCTGACTTGCCTTGGGCTCACTCGACTTTGCTGAAACATCACCTTGAGAAGCTTTGTGATCGAAAAGAACTTTGTATGACTCAGAAGCAATGCTATTTGCTTGCTGGTGCAGAGTTGGAACCAGGGAAGGAAAACAGCGGGCCTAGTAAGAAACGTAAGAAGCAGAATAGTCAATTGGATTCAGAGGTGGGCAGGAAAAGCACTAGGCACCAGAAAAAACATAAGAAAAAGGAAAAATGCCGGTTGGGTATTCAGGGAACTAGTGATAAGGAGCAAACAGGGTTACATAAGAGGAAGAGGAAGCACAGGTTGAAGTCTAAAAGGAAAAGTACCAAGCGTGCAAAGAAAAACGAGATCAATGTAGAAACTGGTGATGAATCCCGTGAGCAGAAGCAGATGTTAGAAGTTAACAATGGTGACATACAAGTCCAAGAACAAAATAAGGTGGATCAAGAATCACACCTTGATAATTCTGGTTATATCAACTTAGAGCAGAGTCAAACGAAGAAGAATCCCGAGCTTCTGCAACCTAAGGAATCTCCTGATTCCAATCACATATTACACAGAAATTGCAAACGCGTTTGGACAAGATCACAGATAAAAACAATTTCAAAAAAAGATGCATTAGCAGCTAGCTCAGAGTTAACAGATTCTACAGGTTATGCAAATATGCCAAAAGACAAGCCTGCCATTTTTGAGGATCTGTCAAATGAAAATCAGCAGATATCAAAAAGCCCGAGTTCAGAGAAGCCGTTGATAGAACTCTTAAAGCAAAGTTCTTCAAAGTCAATGCCCCGATCTCCTGATTATGAACAGACAGCTGTTTCAAGTTCAACAGTATTGCAGGATCCGATTAGTTCTCAGCAAGATCAGCAACCAGAAGAGTCACCAGTTGAAGATGAACCCAAGTACAACCGTCATGGTAGGCATCCGAAGCATACAGAACCTGAGAAAGATGAGGTTTTGCACAATTTTAAATCTGCAGCTAATCCCAGGAAAGGTCAGAAGTTGGTGAAGAAGGGTAAAGTAGGAAATAAAAAGGATCAAGGGAAGTACAAACGCCATTGCGAGCATAAGATGACCAGAAGGAGCAACAGAAAGACAAGTTGTTAGGCTAAAAGAGACCAAATCTTGAGTTTAAGGTAGACACTTATTCATGAACCAGTCATAATCTAGGTGCTGACGGGATTTTTATTTAGTTTGGATTAGAACCGATTATCTGTTGCTTATATTTTGTTCAGTTACTATTTATAAAGATTGGTTTATTGTTAATGATTACTGCATAAACTAGGAAACATGAGTCGGTTTAGTTCGGTTAATGGCTAAAACCGAACGTATAACCAGTGTTAGCCAGTTTAGTTCGGTTATTGATCTTTAGATTATTATAATTAAAAACCAGCTGCACTTTTGATTTTGTAGAAACCCAGTGTTTTAATTTGAACCGATTTATGCAAGTTTCCTATATTACACAAACCTTAAGGGACAATTAATTAGTGAATGGATAGAGGTTAAAAGTTAGATTGGATTGTGATTCGTAAGGAAAATGAAAACCGATCAAAATGGTTCTAGACGATGACTATGGGGCGTATAAGGTGACGATCATATGGTCTATAATTTCTACAAGGGCTAACCCATCAAGGATAATGTTTTCGTATGGGTTGCATAAATAAAAACATATAGGCCGAATAGTTCATGTACATAAAACAAAAATAAGTCTAACGTATTTCTCACGATTTAAACTTTAAAGAACTTCTGGTTAGCAATATATCGTCTAAGAACCGTTGGTTTTATATCTATTTGTTCATAGGTTTAATGCAATAGACGGTTACTGCTTTTAAACCCGTAGAAGCTAAGGAAGCAAGAAATCTTTAGTAGGTGAGTTATATAAACGTCTTCAAAACGAGATATATACTATTTAAACAGTTTTGTAAAGAAGGAATCTTGAATACATACCGGTTATATTTGTATACATTATCGTATAAACAATCATCCAAACTATCTATATTCGTATAAACAAACCGGTTATATTCTTGTTGTCGATGAAAGAGAGTTGCAGTAGTATACGTATGTAAGATTTTAATGTCTATTTTTCTTTCTGATTGTCTTAACGTCCTTAACTTTTTTTTTTACGTTTCTCTTTAAATTTTAGTCAAAACCAATTAGTTGTGGCATAGGGTTCAAAAAGGAAAAAAAAAACTCATTGCAATGCGTGGGAATTAATTATAGTTTGTATAATGTTGAGTATTGGAAATGAAATTTTTTTTATTTAAATGGAATACATTGTAAAATATTATGATTGAGATCTCTGTTTAAAATGATTCCAATATGAAACACGATCTTTTATCCTTCATTAATAACTATTTATTATATAACTAGTTAAATTTACAAAGAATTAAGAGAACATTTCCATCTAATACTAATAAGTTTTTTTACGTTGTGTTTTCAAGTTTAAAAAAGAAAAAGGAGAAATGGAAGAGGAAGAGAAAAATATTATAGTGTTTCAAAGTTCAAATAAAAGAAAAAAAGTACAAATTTTAAGGTGAATTTTATTTAAAAAATAATGTCATATAAAAATTATATGTGTTAAAAAAAACAAAAGAAACTTAAAAAAAAGTCAATAATTGTAAGCTATTTCAAAATTTATCCCTTTAGACGTATTTATTGCGTGATTATTTCATCTTAAATTTGAAGCTTTCATCTCTTAAATTAATGGTACTTATCACTTCGTATTTGTACCGTAAATTTTTCTTATATTTGAGTTTATCATAGTTTAAAGAAAATTACATCAGATATCTCTATTTATTTTATTGCTCTTATCTTATTAGTTTGTTAGATCAGAGTTATCATGTAAACTTGTATTGTATTATCTACACAAAAACAAAGTTCTATACTAATACTAATATTATTTTCGGTTCTCGTTTTGAATTCCTTCTTGGTACTAGAGCATGCAATGATCCTGAAGACCAAATTCTTTTTTTCTGGTTTTATCACAAACATTTAAAGTGATGCACCACCATATTTTTTCACCAACGAAAGTGCAGTCAAATTAAAGCAGTCATTTGTTTTGTTTTAGCCATTATTGCCTTTCACGAAAACAGTTTAATTCATCCTTTTATTATTCCGGAATGATCATGAGTATATTTCCCAACAATTAAACCAATAGTTCACACAAACAAGCTAATTAAAGCTTATTATATATACAATACTATTGCGAACATAATGACAGGAATTTTTATAGATAAAAGCAAGCCACCAACATAACATAAATAAGATGAGGACTAATCCCAAACACACTCAAAATCAATTATTTAGAGTCACCCAATATATATCGATGATGAATGTGATCTGATTTTGGTTTTAATTTATTTAAGTTTACTTTTGAAGATGATGAGTTTCTATGTCTCCGGCCACCTTCTTACAGAAATCCATAAGTGTGTCTGGATCAGGAACATTAGGGTTCAGTTTCTCATACTCGACGGTCCATGTCACCAAGTTGTTTGAACCATGCTTGTCTACTTGAACATGACTAACGAAAGTCTTATATTGTTCTAGCAGATCGCCTTCTAGTACCTCAAAAGTGATTGACTTTTTGCTTTCATTGATGTCTTTTATTATGGTTTTTGCAGTACCATCTTTTCCATCTGCAACAACAAATATATCATTAAAACAGGATTAGGTACACGTTTTCTACTGCGGATCTGTGGCGAATTATACCCATTTGCTACGGAGTCGATCCACTACTAATCATTTTGTCACTAATCAACAAAACAAGTCATCGTTACGTTAGCTAGGGATTTTGCTACACAAATGTTTGTTACATATTTAATTAAATTAATATTTTATTTTTTGAATACTTATTTACTCATTTTTACTCTGTATTTGTCAAACTATTTTTATTAATTTTTTTAGTTATTTGTTTCTCGATTTTGCTAGAAAATTCATTTGAGACAATATATTTATTGCTAAATCGTAGCAAAACTTTTAGTGACTATCTATAGCAAATTTTGCAACCATTTTTTCATAGCACATACTTATTTTTGTAGAACTGAACTATGATTTTGAAAATTGATAAAAAAATAATTACTTTAGGTACATGTAGCTTACCAAGAACATAGTTCCACATGAGAATTGAGCCTACAGTTCCAGCTTGACCATGATGGATTTGACAGTTTTTGATGGTGGTCGGGGTTAAGCTTGGAATTTGGCGCGGGTTTGCCTTCCATAACTCGATAAAAAGATTACCATTCGACTTGATCTCAACGGGAAAAACTCTTTTACCACTTAGCGCCATGGCTCTCTACTACTTAGAACCCTAAGATGGAAATTACTT
This sequence comes from Flaveria robusta, assembly GCA_025506415.1. Taxonomy (NCBI): domain Eukaryota; kingdom Viridiplantae; phylum Streptophyta; class Magnoliopsida; order Asterales; family Asteraceae; genus Flaveria; species Flaveria robusta. The sequence continues at coordinate 14,034,174 of CM046469.1, read as the reverse complement.
GCTTGTATTTATAGTTATGTTCCCCCTCCCCCACGTTTTAATAGATTAACCACAATGCGATTCAATATTAGGTTTAAAAAAATTATTATTTGCTCATATGATTCACGCCTAATAGAAAATCCATCTATGGATAGTTGCCTACTTATTAAAAAATACCAAGAAAAAATAGACGTTTTTTTGGTTAGTATAACTTTATATTTCTTGAGAGGAGTTTCTAAATGATAAAAAAACAGGTGTTTTTTATATGTTGGGTAGAGATGAGAAATATAGAATTGTTAGTAAGAGTTTGTTTGGTTTAAACACTTGCAAAGGCTATGTGGTTTGATTCAAGTGTCTTGATGGTTTAGACAGCCGGTTAACATCGATTTGCTCTTGGAAACACCTATAAAGGATTGTGGTACTCATCGGTGGAACTACCTTGGGGATGACGGGGTCAAATGATATACTATTCTTTTTTTTGTTTTAAAAAGGAATACGTAATACTTAAATTTCAAACGACACCAATTTTTTTTACGATTGACAGTATTATTTTTAAAAAAACAAATTATATAAGCTTTTTGTAAGTTAAAAAGTAATTAAAAAGATACATAAAAGTCTAAATAAATATTATTGTCTTAACTGTGTAGATTGTAGTTTACTAGAATAATAAGCCCAAATTCCTAGTTAATTCTTAATTTCTATTACCCGTTTTTTAATTAGTTATACCCGTTGCACATAAACACATTGAATTACGCTGATGACGAGACATCATTTTATCATCTTAATTATTTTTTAATTGAATGTATGTTCATAATCTTTATAATACTTTGAGACAAACCTCTTTATATTAAACGTTGTATTACTAAATTTACAATAGTATATTAAACAGTTAGTTATATAAGTGTTGAGTCTTCCTCCGATCGAGTTAAATATATTCATCGTACTATTTATGAAGTAAACAAGTGCATTGATTAAAGAAATGAAATCGAACAAATATTATAGAATCTAAGGTTTTGGGTCCATTTTGATTTTAGAACTCTCAGATATACGTCCTCAATCTACTATAAGATTATGTTTAATAAACTGGATAAAGATATTTTAAAAGTGAATTACGTTTAAGAGTATTTTATTGACAAGCTGCTTGTATCGTATGTCAAAATTCGCCCTAGATTATAATTGCATCGGGAATTCCATCACGTTCCCAAATATTCAAGACCTAAACGCAAAAACATGCCATAACCACTGTTATTCTAGCATAAAATCCTAAGGAAACAAGAAACAAGACTGCAATGTAAATTTGTAATACAGAATTCATTGACATAATTAAAAACAAAAGTTTAAAAAGTTAATATCATTATTTTATTACTTATAGTTTTTACTTATATATAATTTTAGTTATATCATATTTTAAAATATCGCTTTATAATCACTAAAGTTTACTTTTTTTTCTCATTTATTGGAAGAGAAGAAAACCATATGCAATTAGTTTGGATGAAATGGAGCAAAATTTTTGACATACTTGCTTCACTTATTTGTAAATAATACAATGCAATGCCACATTGGCTTACGTATAAAGAAATGTTGTTGTGAAAGACATGTTATGAATTTGCAAGAACCTTAGCATCATTAAAAAGAACAATAATGGTAGGATGAGCAAATGGGTATCAAGTACCGAAATCGAACTGGTATCTTACCGACACCGGTACCGATTTCCCATACCAAATCATTTTAGGTACCAATTCGGTACCTAATTTTTGGTAATTTTGGGATCGTACTTACGATATCGGTTCGGTACAGTACCGGTATTTTACTGAATTTTACCTTCAAATACCGTACGGCACCCGTATTGTACCGTAACGAGCATTTTTGGTACCGGTATCCCATTTTCGTGATTTTTGGGATCGGTACTTTCGGTTCGGTACGATACCGGTACCGAACTCATCCCTAATAATGGGCATAAAAGTGTAGTAAAATATCTTATTATAGTCATGTGCGCTATTAGAATGCAAGTTTAAGAGCTTTTGAACCATTTACCTACATTCCCTTGAACCAACCAACAACCAAGCTCCTCAGGCAGCTACTTCATTTTGCATTATATATGCAACATTGAGTGAGTTAACTGAGATGAGCTTGAAACAATGGTGACCGCTGTGATCGGAACCTATTAGTTTGAAACAATGGTGAAATAATATACTCCTACGCACAATAATAATTTTCCAACATAAATATAAAATCTATTGGATATAAATAAGTATCTATATATGATACCGTATTGCCTACACATAACTATAATTTTCAGACATAAATATTAAATGTACATACATTTCAAGGATATACATAAGCACCTACACGTGGTGCATTATACTGCGAATAGCAAAAGCATTTGATATTTAAATAAAGAATATAACAATTTTAATATAAAGTTTGTCCTTACTAAATTCGTGAGAATTACTTAATTATATCATCCATTTGAAAATAATTGTTATTCATTCTCGTATGATTTAATAAAAATTATTTTCATAAAGATATGGCAAATTTTTGTTCCATACGAGTTCATGTATATGTACTTGTAAGGAATATCGTTCACGATTATGTTATTGGTATTTAAACTTTAAATGTTCAAAATTACATTTAAACCGAAATGGTTTCTCTACAAAATCTTGATTGATTTTTAGATTGAACTAAAATTTAAAATGCTAAAAAGATGTAATAAGTTATATAAATGAAGAAGGAAACAAGGAAAGTAGGTCGGATATACGCAAATTCCGGATAGTCGATTGATAAGTGGTAATGCATGACGAACAAGTGATTCATAGAGTACGCATGCGTGGTGTGAAAAGTACGTACGCACACCAAACATTTGTTACCATCTTAAATGGGATGTATAAGTTACAATGCATATCCTATGGTTTTTATCTAAAACACAAAAAATTTCGAACAAAACTAGGGACGTCTTAATCGTTTTGAACCTTAGACGAAATAAAAATCCAAGTTCCTTTTCTAGTAACCCAATTCGTATCCTTCATATTGATTTAATATAAAATCAACTAGGACTTCTAATGACGACTCTGCCATGTATCTTTTCTTCCGGATCAGATCTCATGATCCCCATTCCGCACCCAAAGGTTTAACTTAGACTCGCAAGTTAATCAATGATCATGATTGATTTTCTTAACCACTTGAGCTAAAGATAAAGATTATCAGTAACAATTGACGATTAGTTTCTATTTTCTGCGAATATTTACTTCTATGTTTTAGTTTTACCAACAAGATATTGTTAAACCCAGGGTCCATAATCTTCCAATTCTGCTTTCTCCGTCTACACCATTACAAAATGACAAACCGATTAACCAGAGCTCACACACCACTCTCCAATGGAGTCAACGCCCCTGAAGCTGCTTCTTCTCCTCATCGTCTTCCACCTACACCCACCGTCCTCATCCTCCACACTCCCCACACAAGCTCTCCCCACCAAATCGGGCTACCTCACTGTCAATTCCACCACCAAATCCGCCATTTTCTACACCTTCTATGAAGCCCAAAACCCCATTAACACTCTCTCCGAAACCCCAATCGTCATCTGGCTTCAAGGGGGCCCTGGTTGTTCATCCATGATCGGCAATTTCTATGAACTCGGTCCATGGCGAGTTACAGCTTCTTTGAAGCAAAACGTCGAACACCTTGCGCTCGAACCTAACCCCGGATCTTGGAACCGGATATTTGGGCTTCTGTTTCTTGATAATCCGATTGGAACTGGGTTTAGTATCGCTTCGACCCCTGAAGAGATTCCTACGGATCAACGAACTGTAGCGAAGCATTTGTTTATTGCGATCAGAAAGTTTATTGCTTTGGACCCTTTGTTTAAATCTCGTCGGATTTACATCACCGGCGAGAGTTACGCCGGAAAATATGTGCCGGCGATTGGGTACTACATTCTCAAAAGAAACCCCCTTTTGCCCGAATCGAAACGGGTCAATTTGTTTGGATTGGCTATTGGAAACGGCTTGACGGATCCTGCAATTCAAGTAGGAACTCATGCTTTGCATAATTACAATCTTGGTTTGATCAATGAGAAACAGAGGACCCAATTGGAGAAGCTGCAGTATGAGTCTGTGAAGTTAGCGAAAGCCAGTAACTGGAGTGATGCTACAGATGCAAGAAACAAAGTGCTGAACTTTCTTGAAACCGCCACGGGTTTAGCTACTTTGTATGACTTCAGGAGGCAGAGTCCATATCGTTCTGATTGGGTGGTAGAGTTCTTGAAGGACCCTGAGGTTAAACGCGCTTTGGGAGTGAACGAATCGATGGTTTTTGAGGAGTGTAGTGATGTGGTTGGTGCAGCACTGCATGCAGATGTGATGAAGAGTGTGAGGTACATGGTGGAGTATGTTGTTAAGAATACTAAGTTATTGTTGTATCAAGGTCAGTGTGATTTGAGGGATGGTGTGGTGTCGGTTGAATCTTGGGTGAGGGAGATGAAGTGGGAGGGGCTTCAGAAGTTTATGGATGCCGAACGAAGTGTTTGGAAAGTGAATGATGTTCTTGCAGGTTATGTGCAGAGATCAGATAACTTGAGCCATGTGGTTGTGTTAGGGGCTGGTCATTTTGTGCCAACTGATCAGGCTGTCAATTCTCAAGCCATGATTGAGGATTGGGTTCTTGAAAGAGGTTTGTTTGCTAATAAGCATACTCAAAGTCTATCTTATGATCTTTAAAATTGCTGTTGTAGTAGAGTTGAAAGCTTTGAAATAGCACTCATGACCCTAATGGCCACGAAATTTATCATATGTTTTGATCTTTAGACTTGTCGTCGTTGTTGTATTAGCATTGGTGTATCAGCTTTTTTGCTTCATGGATTCTATCCATGTTAAAGAAATAAAGTATGATTTTAGAGTGATCATCCCAATGGAATTCAACCATGCAAATGTTAATGTTATTGTAGCATGTATATATTGTGAGACTGAAATAAAGTTATAAAAGTGATGGTCATTCATCTTTAGCTATGTCATTTGATGATCCAATGTCATTGCCACATATTATGAGAGCTACTGATGAAATCAATCTGTTTTTAACAAGTTGTTATGATATGTTTGCAGACTGCTCTATTTGTTATCTGTTTATTGTATTATGTGAATTTGGTGGTGCATATATCAGTTTTTAGTTTAGTGAATCTGCACTTCTAGAAAAGGTAAGAGGCGAGATGCAATGTCTATGAAAGCTTGTTGTAAGAGGAGAGTCACATCATGCAACACCTTTTAACATTCTCCTGCAACTTAGAGACAGTTGAAGCGACATGAAGCTTGTACCGAAAATACTCAGATCATGTTGGAGCCAACCCTTTGGTCGAGATATCAAAAAGTCAAATCAACCATAACCATAAATCAATCTCATGGTGTTTTGTACGCTCATGCAACATTGTATTGACCACAAGACATCTAGCTTGAGTACTTTCACACCACAATGTGATGCTTCTTGAAACTCCAGGTGACAAGAACATAATATTAGGTAATAGACACATGATGGCATAATATAATGCATTGAGTTTGAGCATCTGGTAGTCAAACCATGAGAAATACTTAAGGTACTAAAGAATGCACTTTAGTGCAATCTAGTGTGTCATTAGGTCTCTAAAGAAACAAAAAAAACCTTGCTAACAACATAAACAATCTCCAGTGAGTCGTATCTTGAAGCTCGAACATTGTTGCAAAAAGATAAATCATCCAAAATATCGAGAAAATTAGCAGCCAAGTGAAAATGGTGTCGTTCAAGGCTTGCACAAGCTCAAGTCACTCTGATGGAAAATCAGCTGATTATTGCTTCTCTGCCAACAGAAAACAATCATCAGAGAAGGTAGCTTAGATAAAAGGTATACATGAATGTACATATTAAGTAATAATAAGCTTTATTACATTCTATATAAAAAGCATGTTACTTAGAATTTTATGTTCTTTTATTGAAAAAAAAAACACTTTGAATTATATTGGCAGATCGAATATAAAAAGGTTATATATTTGAGGAATTGGCGGGTTTTTCTTTAATAAAGATTTATTTTATGAAATAAACAAAATATGATATTTTAAGCTCTATTTATTTGCTAAACAAAGTTTTCTTTACATACTTGAAGTGTTTAGCTAATGAATAAGATTATATATATTATGTGAATAAAATATCATATTTATATATTTGACGACGTAATCTTGCCCGAATGTATCTCACTAATAATCTTTTAAGATCTTTTAAGTGTTCTACACAAACGAAATCAACTACAACAAACTTTGCAAGATTCATTTGAGATCACCTTAATTACCATAGGGTTCTACTAATATAATCAAGAATCAATCATTTGATTACATCCTACCAGCATATTTCTTCAAGAGATTATACTCTAAAATCTAAATAATGCTTAATTATCTTTACAATTCTAAAGTTGGAGAATTATGTAGTAGCATATAGTTATAGGCACCGTTATCAGCATTCCAAAAATAACCCTGAAACAACAAAGTTCAATATTAGTTCATAGTAACAAACAAACAAAAAATTATGATTAAATTAAGGACAGAACCAAGGGAGGGTCAAGAGGGTCCACTTATCAATTGCTCATTGGAGTTCGTCATACTTTTTTTAAATATAAAACTTAAGACTTTTTTTAAATCATGAATTTAGCATGGTCATATAGGAAAAGTGCTTTAGTTAGGACCCTCTAACCAAGAAGTTCCGGTTCTACAACTGTTCAACGGCTTTTATAATTTATGACACTTCAAGTACATATAGCTTACGAAGTACTAAGAAGTGTTGCGTGAACATCATACTCCTTAGCAAAAACAAATGGTACAATCCCTACTGATAGTGTGGCCTACAAATGCACATTAACAAAAGCTAATTAATATTAGATCAATCTTGAGTTATAGAAAACTAATTTTTTAACTTTGATGGATTATTTTTAAAGTTTTTATATTTATATCAGTAATTTTTGACAGATTTATAAAAGAATATTGATACAATATATATCCATCATATATTCGTCTCCACTTTACGACCATCGAGACATCATTAATGGTAATATTAAATTTCAACTTTTCATTGTTAAGGTTGATTTGTACAATTGTGTGTGATGATAGAATATGTACCTGAACAATAGCGATATGAAAGAGGGTACCATGGAGGCCAACCACGAATGCTGCAAACGCAGTTACCAATGGTCCTATAAGAAACTTCACTACTATAGAAAGCAAAGCCTTTGATCTCCCACATGCTATTAACTTAGGTTGAAGCGCCATAAACAAACCTTAAAAACATTTATATCATAAGTTAATCATTTTTAACTAAAAGCCGTAAGTACTTAGGCAAGATAAGAAAGTAAAGTAAATGAAAACATGATAACACAGGCGTTGAGAGATAATTTCAAAAAAGAGTATAAAGTGTGAATGGCATTAATGGTATAAAACGTTAGGAGACAATTTCGACATAAAGTGGCTTTACATAAAAAACGTTAAGGGTATACAACTTCAAGGGACAACCTTGACAATACTTTTGTAAAAAACCCGACAACTTTATCGTATTTATATCATTCGTAGATAGTATTTTGGCATTATGCTCCTTCTATTTTTGTAGCAATTAAAACCACAATTTACAATACAAAACTAAAGGAGCTTCATGTTAGTCACAAAAACATATGGAACTTCAAAAGGGTGTCTTTCAACTTAAGTATCACGCAAAAGCATGCTTTATTGACAATAGTTTGTTGGTGTTTATTAAAGTATAAACATTTTAAAGAGAAGAAGTTTAAAATAACACAATTGATTAATAGTCAAATATCCAAATACTTTTAAGAAAAACCACAAAAGCTAGCTTGAAGTCAAGAAAACAACATTTGTTGTAATGATAATCAATAGGACATAAATACATAATCTTAAAACAAAACTTCCCTTAAAATAACTATTTTAATGTTCATTAAACATTCCAAAAATGTTTTTGTAGCATTTACGTACAAAACAAAAATATGACATTAGCACAAAATCAAAAATACCTCTTAATTTGCATTCATATAACTTAAGTTTAAATACTGAATATTTATTACCGAATTCAATGATTTTTGCTAAACAGTCGAAATGTATTAAAAAAAATCTAATTTCTTCATAAAAAAATCAGTTTTACTAGCCAACCGACTGACCGAGGCCTATTACATTTTAAAAATTAAAAGAAAATATACGTTATAAAATAAACGTAATATAACTTGATTTCTACACTCGTCGAGTTCTATTATCTTAAAATGTTGGGAAGTAAAACTTTTAACGATTATACATATTTCTATACCTATTTGTTTTAAATAAAACATAAATTAAAGAGATAACTTACAACAAAAATTAAAGAGATAACTTACCTAAGCTAAACATGGCCATTCCAAGACCAGTATTTGAGATCAACGAGATTGAGTTCCCTATTATTTTTGGCATCACCAAATGCCACCTGTAATAAATATACTCTATAGTTAATCAAGATAGTCAAATTAATATCTATCTTAATTTGACTTAACTATCAATACGTTCTATTTCATTTTATTTATAACTCAATTATACTTAAAAGTTTTACCTGAAAGACACAAGAGCCCAAACTAAACCTATGATGCTCGCATACGTATTAGGGTTCCTCAACAGCTTCCTTGACACCATTAGCAGTATCAACCGGCTCATCACACTAGCAGACGGCATCTGGTCACCAGACCGTTCATTCGGAGCGGTTTCCACCATGGGTTCCATCACCGGTTTGATCCTCTCTCGGTCTCCTCCTATCGCTATTTCAAATTCTTTCATCTCTACACCCACATCCGCATTCAATCAGAATTTTCACATTTTTCAAAATGTCCTACCGCCCACAGACCGTTAATTTGCCCTAACCTTCAAACACCCGTTTGAGGACAACAATTTAAAAACTATTGGAGATATATTAAATAGTTTGTGGTGTATGTATAGCGAGTTTTCATTAAAACTATTGGAGATTAAAATGTTATAAAACTATTGGAGATTAAAATGTTAATGGTGTGTATATAGCGGACCCTTTTTAAAATGTACTTATGTATAAGACCTATAAATAAAATTTTCAGTACTCACCTCCGGGTTTGTTATTATGATGACGATCGGAGATCAACATCCGGGTTTCCTTCTCACCATTGTTACCCGGTCGAGCCGGATGCTCCATCGCGGCGTATAGCTTACTACGGGACCGGCCGCCTTTCGAGATAACCGGAGCACTAGAGCTCCGGCCAAACATATGATCCTCATGCATCGAACGTACCAGCGTTTGTGGTGGTTGTCGGCCTTTAGTAACGCCATTAGACATCTCCGACTTCATCGCCGGAAAATGCGTCGTCATGTTAACAGTCGCCGGAGTTCCGTCATCTTCAAAACTCGAGTGTCTCGGAGTATGCCCTCTCGACGACTGAATCGAATACCGATCATCCGCCGGACCAAAATTCGACAACCGACCGCCCGGAAACCCGACAATCGAGTTGAAATCCGATTGATTGGCGTACGATCCTCTCGGAGTTTGAATCGCCGATGAGCTTAAACTGTAAATCTCCACACCGGAGAGCGAACCACCTCCGATCGACCTTCTGGAGGCATTAGATCTCCTCAAAGTCACATGAAGTTTCCCATCTTCACCGATTTGGGCCTCGGTTTCAATCATATCTTGTGCATCAAGCGAAACGACGTCGAAATCGACGTTAAACGACACAATATCACCTCCGGCGCCGGGAAATCTTTCCCTTATCAGCACCTTCGCCGCACGAAACTCAAACAAGAACAGAAGCAAAGTGTACCACACAATGCACTGCATGACGACCACCTGAACCATCAACGACGCCGAAATCTCACCGTACATGGCGCTCAACAGCGGTATACCGATCACGAGACTGTTGGGCAGCGTTGAGAGGGAGAAGATGGTGATCAGCCACTCAAAGCTGCCGGAGTTTGTGAACTTCGTCCAACCGCCGAGCGCCACCAGCATGATGAGTTTCTGGAGGGTGTCGGCGGCGATGAATCGGAAGTTCATGTCGTAAGGGTTGTTCATGGAGATGAAGTGGAATGAGAGCAAGGGGACGGCGAAGATGGCCACGAAACGGTTGAGGCCGGAGCATTGGTCTGGTGTGAAGATCTTCCACCACCGCACGCTGCCGTAGGCGAGGACCATGGCCACGTATAGCGGCACCATCGCGGTCATGATCGCGTAAAAGTCCCGACCAGTGATCATCTTCTACGTCTCACTGTCTATTCTATAGTTTTAGTTTTGGAGAGATGGTGTGTATATGTATTGCATGTGTTTTTGTGGAGACGTGTTGGTATGGTTGACTGAGGTTTTGACTATTTTGCAAAGTAGTTTGTAGCTACAATTAATGATTGTATATTAAGAAAATAATTTATGTTATTTACGTATTTCGTATTAAATATTTAGTATCCTATTAGGATTTATATTTTGTTTTTTAACTTTTTTAAAACGATTCTAATCTATTTTTATTATCATGTATATTTACAAATTACAATTGTAGATTTTGTATCATGAGACTTTCTAGATGGACCCATGTTATCATCAAAATGTTTCTTTGGAACTGTTTTATTCTTGAGTTCAATGTAAATTTGCTGCTGAATTTCTGGAAATTGTCTTTTGCACTTATTTATGGTGATCTGAATTTGTAAATTTTCATAAACTTAAAAAAGGGAAGTTATTTTTCATATTAAAAGCAAAATTTATTATTCCTGGAGTAAATTTGATATCGGTATTTAATGTTTGAATTGATTATTGTTTACATACACGCATTTGTCTCACAATTTTATTTGTGAAGTATTTACTTTTTTTTTAACGGCAACTTCTATTAAAAAGAGCTAACAAAAAACTAAAACCCAAAAAAGAACAAAAAAAAAATTAAGAAAAAAACAACCATCCAAAAAATCACAATTAAAAAAACAAACATGGACCAAAAAAAGAGCTTAAAAGCTCCATTTAGACCCAAAAGCCTTCTTCTCCATTCTGTTTCTTACCCACAATTAAGCAAGTGTCTTTATGTCATTAACAATCGTTACAATCGTTCATGTCTAAGTCACTTCTAAAGTTGGATTCTTTTCATAAATATAGAACATATTTTTTACTTACAATAAAAAAACAAATCTTTTCTATACAATTTCTAAAAGATAAATTAAGGGTATTTATCGAATCAAATACGACTTAACCGAGTTTATTAGATTTTAGAAATCTTAAAGGTGAATTCGTATTTGATTTGAAAGCGAAAAAGATTTGAATAAACTTATACGAAAAAATAGATTCCAATAAACTGATTCAGGAAGGTTTGTAGAGCATGGAATGAAACTTGGAGACAAAATTAATTACTTAAGAAGCTTTGGTGATGGAATTTATTAAAGCGATTTTTTTTTTTAAATTTTGATTGTTTAACATATGATTAATTGTAAATATCGATAAACAATTGTGAAAAGTCTTTGGTTTCATGTTAATTCAACAAAGGGTTTATCATATGTCACTCGGTAATGCACAATACATCTATAGTTTAGTTATGAAATGAACGTTTAGATGCATAAGTATATGAATTGTGTTGTAGGCTTAATATAATCAAATTAACATTGAAATTGACACTATACAAAGGCTTAACTTAGATGTGGTGTACCCATCATTCCTTAGATAGCTAGGAGATATAGAAAATAACTGAAACACATAGATGTGACCATCACAACTCCTGGGTACTAATGATAATAAAAAAAACAGTTTTAAATTTAGCAAGCAGAAATACCAAACAATTTTATAAATAAAAAAAAGTGAGAAAATAAATAAATAAACACTTTTGAATAAATCAAACAGAAAAATCAATAGCAAAAATGGAAAATGCTCGGTCACAGACAACATTGGTCTTAAAATATCACAAACAAGATTTTTTGAAATTAAAAGTAAATTAAATAGGTATGTAAGTTGTCGTTTTAGAAAAATAAAAATTTATTCTTTTGTGTATAGATTACTGGTAGGCCTAAAAGAGTTCCTATACCTTGATTAGATTGACCGTATAACCCAAGTTCATCTCTATAAACTGTAATCAAGTAATTAATTCTTTTTTATATGACCTCCTTGTTTGTTTCTAATTACTATCTATATTAAATCTATATTAAAGAAGAAGCGAAATGAATAGTAAATTAGCACATCTAAGCCGTCCATTATTATCTACGGTGAAAAGGCTGTTTTGACTTTTGAGCCTTTGGATGCTTTGCTTTACACGTGGCAAAGAGAGAACGTGTCGTGTCATTTGCATTTTGCGTTTGCATCAAAAGAAAGAGAGAGGAAGAAGATACACAGGTTGCCTTTTATCATCTAGAAAGATCGAACTTCAAAAGGATCCCCTTACGGCCCTACGCTAAGGTTGTTTTGTTCTCGGCCACGGCGGTCATACGGTGGTGGAGCGGCGGTTGTTTCTAGGGATGCGCTGTGTTTGTGTTCCCTTCAGCGATGGCGGTGATAAAGGGGCACCAACACCAAGTGTAAAGATGATGTGATGGCAGGCGGCGTATGCAAAACGACGGGCACCACCGGCGCCGTTGGCATTCACCGGTCGCCTCTCTCACTATAGGTGGTTGTTATCTGTTGGTAGGTGATTTGGTTTATGCCTAAATAGGCGATTAATTCTCTTGATTCCAACATGCTTTCACATATATGGATTGTTTATGTCTTGCTGTTGGTAGTGGTTGTTGTTTGTGCTTAAATAGTTGATTATTCATGTTCATTATAAACCCTGTGTATGTATTATTGTTTTTGTGCTTTAGTTGTGATTTGTAACGAAAAATTAAATTCTTTACTTTTGTAATCTTTATGGGGATATAATTTTTTATTGTTGTCTTTGAAATTGAATGGATTATTTTTTATGGTGATATATATACATTTGTTTCTACATTCTCTGATGATGTTTGAAGGTGATCATCAATAGATGAAGAACAAATTATCTCAAAACCATTTCTGGAAATTCTTTTTTCTCGCGTAATGAGGTATTTACCATTAATTTAATTTTTAGCATGATTATGAAGCATAACTTCTTTTTGTACACGACTGCCAGGTCACTATCGGAAACCAAGGTATTACTTTTTCTTACCGGTCTCTTGCTGTGCATGTGGTTCGCCTACGTATTATTTCGGTTTTAACCGTTTGTTCTAGAGTTTGACAGGTTGCAAAAACGATATATGACTTTTCCATACCGAAGGAATTTTATTACATAGACAAAGGAACAAAAGATGTTGATATTATAAACCTTTTGAGTTCTTATAAAAATTTACAATCAGCCAACACCTAAACTTAAAATAACTACTTTAAACTTTTGTTTTACATATACTTTGTAGACGTCTATTACTTTCAAGATTTCGATCAATATAACCAAAGTTAAGGTGTGTTTCGAAATTTGGAGGTATGTTTGGAAACTCAAATTGATTGTAAGTTCCTTTCACATATTGTCAACTTATTTAAATCTCAAAGTTTTAATATCTTCTTCGGTTTCTTTGACTTATCTATGGTAATGGGTAGGAACTTTTACTAATCGATCAGATTTATATGTCAAAATTCCTTCTTCAATATTGTTCTTATATACTTTGTGTGATATGTTTTATTGTTAAAAATCTACTTATTTATGATATGGCATATATCATTTATTAAGATTTACCCTCTTTGCAACAACCAAATATTATTTACCTTACTGTTTTAGTTACATAAACTTTATTGTAACATCTAATATACGTTATTATCAAACTTAAATTAAATTGTTACTTATAAATTATTAGCAAGTGATGGTTTTTGAGGAAAGGACATTTGCAAACGATACAAATTCTTCATATCCATTAAGTGATGGTTTTTGATGGTTGAATTTTCTTGGTGGTTTTGTGATGAAAGTTATTTTGTGTTTATTGATTTTAAAAGGATGCAACTTTCGGGAGATCAAATGAGTGTACAAAACTTATTACGATCATCACACTTGGTATATTTTTTGGTTCTTCATTGGGGTGACATTTGCAACTTCTTCACTGAGAAAGATACTATTTTAATTTTTTTTTAACGGCTGGTTAGTGGTTAGTTGTTAGTATCACCAAGTTAGTAATATTCTCCAATGCCAAGGTTTAAACCTTGGACCTCCAAAAAAAGCAAAGCTTTTCACCTCCCCTTTAACTACTAGGTAAAGAGATCATTGGTGATACTATTTTAATACCTCTCAATTGTTGAATTTATGAATGGCTTAGTTGAATCCACTTTTTGAAGTATGGCAGTATCTAAGCATGTTATTGTGTTTAATTAATTATTTATTTATATTCATATTAGATTGTACATTTGGTTTAGATGCCGATATTTTTTTGTGTTAATGGGTACCTCTATTGTAATCCAGGTGCCAAAAGACCAAGCTCAACAACATGAGCCAATGAGAAACAAAGTAAGCAGAGTATCCACACTTTTGGGCTTTTTTTTGTCAAGAGAGGGGGGAAGGGTTAAATCATTGAATTGTCATGAAATTTTTTTTAAAATATTATCTCCAATATATCACCGGTTAGTTATGTCAATGACATGACATAAAGTACCAATTGTGTAAAACAAATAGTTTGGCAAAAAGCATAAATGGTAAAATATGTGTCAAATAATTAGTTACACATGATTGGCATACTATTTCATCCGTTTAACACATGTAATTACCATGGGGGTTTAGATTGAATTTCACGTGTTATTGAGCTTTAGAATAATACTAGGGGGCTTCTATTTATGTTACGTAGGTTTAGCCTAATACATTCATTGCGAGCGTAATATGAATAAGCAAATTGTAAGCTCTCATTTGATGTGGTTTTTTAATGTCCTTTCAGTAGCGAAGCTCCCCGCGCAACGCGCGCGGGGTAAAACCTAGTGAAAAACAATTTGTGACGTTAATAGTAGTGTTTTTTTGGCTTGGATCGTACCAGGATTTGAAGGGGCTACCGGTCCAAACTACCCCAATTTGTTTTGTAGCCAAAGAACCGATCGGTTTGATGGTTGGACTAGGAACCTAGAAGGACTATATTTATTTATTATTATTATTTTTTGGATTTTAATTAGTGAGTTTAACGAATGTCTCAGACGATAAATTAGAGTGTTGAACATAAATTATTGTTAAGTTTTATATACAACTATTTGGTTAAAAAAACATTGGTTAATAATGTTCTAATAAACCATAATTGGTTTATTAGGTTATAACGTCCCGTCTCCACGCTTGATATTTAGGGGCCCATGAATTTTATAACAAATTTCTAAGGGATAATTGCATATATACCCTTATAAACCTTGTTAATTGTATATTTATCTAAATCAAAAACAAAATTGTATATATCCCCTTCCTTAATCTATTTTATTTCATATTTACCCAACTTAAAACTAAAATTGTATATAAACCCTTCTTTAATAAAAATAGTATTAAATTAACTTATTTTGATATTTTATTAATAATAAATTATAGGATGACTATTTTACTCATGACTGTTTGTGATTGTTTTTGTCATAATTTGTTAGTTCTGTAACAAATTAAAAGTTTGATATTTGTATTGTATTTTATTATTGTTACTCTAAAAACTTGATAAAAAAATAGACTCAACATAAATGAATAAAATTATTAAAAAAACACAAAAAGAAAAAAAGTTTAAGAAACAACTAAAACTCATTAGCAAAATATGATTAAAAAGCAGAAAAAAACTAAAAATAATGTAAAAAGAAAAAAAAACAAGCTAAAAATGGGTGAATATGAATTTAAAAATTTTAAATAAATCAATCTATAATTTATTTTTAATAAAATAAATCAAAATAGGTAAATTTGAAATTTTTTTCATTAGGAAAGAAAATATATGCAATTTCGGTTGTGATTTGGGTAAATATGTAATTAAAAAGATTAAAGGAGTGGATATATGTAATTTTAATTTTGAATTAAGTAAATATACAATTAAATTATTTTACAAGATCAAATATATAATTTTCCCTATTTCTAAGCAAGATTCCATTTACGGTCAATATGTGTAAAAGATTTGGGCCGCAAATAGTGAACTGTTGGACCGCATTCAGTTTCAGTTATCATTTTGATTTTTGGAAAACACCCAACCGAACTCGATTTCAAAACCGGTTTGGGTGAACCGCTGTGGATCTTAATCGCACAATAGGGCTGAAATCGGTTTACAATCCTATACGTCAAACCAGAACCAATCCGATTGAAACCCGGTTTCAATTTTGTATAAAAGCCGATTATTTCTCCTCACAAACCTATTTCAAGTTGTATCGGTTTGAGCCCATAACGCAATTTGTGCCCTTCTAAATTGGCCATTAACCTGTTATAATGTCACACATGCTAGAAATCAATGAATAGCATAGATTGGAATGTACATGAGTACAATTGCTAGTGCTTGTTAAAAGTTATAACTATGTTTCCGTAAAGATTCCTTCAATTGTGAGTACTATTAAAGTAATATCTACAAAGTAATCACTCTATATTACATATATTTTACCTACAAAGATAACAAAAAAGGTCTGATTACATACATCACTCGACCAATAAATTACATACATCACTTGATCTGTAAAATAACTGCAGTTCTAAACTCGATAAATAATAATATATCTTATTATAAACTGTAGTTCCCGACATGTCAGTGATCCGTTCAATCCAATCAAAACAAAAGCTAAGCAAATTTTCAAACAAAAGTCATAACCATCAAGAATCAACAATTCAACTTTTTCAACCACCACCATACACCATAAGCCTAGAAACAAGATTAAATGAAGTAACTAAAAACTTCATTACATGACACTATACAAACTCAACTAACCAACAACTGCAACACAAGAACATGTATCAAGAACATCACAACCGTCGATCCACTTCGCAGATCCGATGACGAGGATTTACGCGGGTTACGAGGTGGATCCTTGTAGTAAAATGGGTACCACGGGACTATAGGATCCGGGGGTGGTGGCGCACCCCCATAGAAGGTAGGGGTTGAAGGGTTATAAGGAAAAACACGTGATGGTGGTGTGAAAGTAACCGCCGGAGGAGGATAGTTCCCCGTTTGCGAAGGGGGAGGAAAGGTTGTCGTTGGAGGTGGCATGGTTACCGCTGGCGGCGTGTTGCCGCCAGTGATTGGTGGCGGGTTGCACGGGTAGGGACACTGAGCCACCGCGCAAGGCGGAGAATTTAGAGCTATGTAGAGGAGGAGGGTGATGAAGAGTAGTTTTGAGGCCATATTTTGTTTGAAGATATTAGAGTGCGTTAAAAGACTTTGAATAAAACGTAGAAATATGGTTTTGATGTCATTTTCTTTAGGGTGGTTGATTTAAATTTTGTGTCTTTTGGTCATAAATTGGTTACACATGGCTATCGCTTATATATGAGTGAGGAAGTTTCTTTTTAAATTATTCCTATTATTATATTTCAAAAACTAAGGAGTTTTTTTTTTTTTGTTTTTGTGTTTTCCCCAAATTTCATTCAAAATATACTTTATTTTTATCTAATAAGTTTGTAAAATAGAAATGTAAAAATTTGTTTAAACGTTTTTGATATATTTGATCTAAAATTTACTAAATACTAAGTTGTAATTAAAATAAAATGTCTTTAATTTGGACCATACACAAGTAAATAATATATATATATATATATATATATATATATATATATAAGGTAGAGTTATTTGTAGAATAATTTTTTTGTGAAAACTCAAAAACACAATGTGAGCCACACATTTAATATCACATAGAAGCAGTTACATGTTATTTCCACCTGTTCTTTAGTGTTCTTAACTTTTTTTATGATATTTTATATTTCAAAAAAACATCACCATAAAATTTAGTATGTTTTATCTTTTCAACGCGTACTATATTGTTTTATACTTTTTTTTAAAAATCATCCAGCCATTATTTACACACATGTGTAAATAAGGTATTACACATGTGTAAAACGACGTTTAAAAAATTGAGTTTTTTATTTTTTATATATTTTTTAATTTTTATATGAAAAAGGGAAAAGAAGTAAACATTTTTTTTATTTTTATGTTATTTTTTATTTTATAATTTTTTATTTTGTTTTCGTTATATATCCTTCTGACATTGAAAATTTGTGGTTCAGACTGCTTCCTAGAGTTTTGAAAAAATAAAATTCTCATTTAAACCCTCTTCTATATACATCTCCCTATATATATGTATATATATAAACTTGGTTTTCAATATAATTTGTTTTAAGAGATGATGAAAACGAAAATAAAATTGTATTTTAGATTTATATTAAATCTTTTAACTTATTATAGATCAGAATATATCATAAATAAAAGAAAAAAAAATAATGCATATCTAGTTAGAGAACTTGATGTTATATAACGTACAGTGGTTTTAACTATGTAGACAATACAGTAGTTATAAATTTTTATTTTAGATCGAATGACATTAAAAGAAAGATAGAGCTAATAACCTTTGATCCTGAGTCATACTCGGTCAAACTCGGAAGGCTCTAGCATATATGATCAACTCTAAAAATACTAATAGCATACGAAGTGAATAAGTTGAGATAATTATACAGTACGATATTTGACAAAAGGTATATAATTTTTAAATAACCAAAACAAGGATGATGTAAAATAATCAATTTTAATGTGTTTAAATATTTTGAGCATGTGGCATGATTGAAATGAAGGGACATTAATATTATTGATGTCACTCAATTATTGTCCGGCCCGTCAAGTAAAGGAGCCTATGTATAACCGATTTGAACTTAAACAATAATTTAATTAATTTTGTTTTTATCAAGAGGTAATTTACAAAAAATTTTGACAACTCTATTTTCGAAAATAGATATATATTTAACTTGACGTTTATAAAAATCTGAAACTCTGATTTTTTAAGCAAATGTCTAAGATATAGTTTAAGAAGTTAACATAGTCATTTTAAGAATATTTGACAAGGATTATTAGTTATTACTAATTGATAAATTAAAACAATTTTCAACTGCATATTAATAACAAAATACATTATTTGTTTTAAGAACTCAAGATGAGAGAAATAAAACTTGTTCTTTTTAGATAAAAATAAATTCAATACATGTTTGAGGTGGTTTATTATTGAAAGAAAGTGTGTTTTCTTAACATTGATTGTATTACATAACAATTGTTAATTGGAGAAGGAGAATAAGGGAGTAAATGTATTCTGTAAAAGAAGAAAAAAAATATCAATTATGGTAGACGAATATGCGAATCAGATCACTAGATAAACGCAACCATATACAAACCAACGGAAACAATCTTGATGACACAAAATTAACAAGCAAATTATTAGAATCAATATAAACTCAACCATGTCGACACCGCAAAAGAACCTAAAACCCATCCGAAAGAAACGAGAACACCCAAAAACGGTAATTTTCACCTGCATTGCTGTTTCTTCACCATTGATCGAACAATAAATCGGGTCTAAAGCCGTTTCTTCCTCATAATTTGTGCAATTATATTAAAATGCTAAACAATTTGAGGCCCTTTAAATATGAGGTCCTATGAATATGAGGCTTTAAACGTAAGCTTGTTGTCAACATAGTTAAGTTAGCCCTAATTCAAAGAATACATATATTTATTTATACGTATTCTTAACATTAACTTCTTCGTAATAAATACACTTATTCTTTTCTATATTGTAGGACTGTAAATTATAAAAGCTCAAATAAACTTTATATATAATTCGGTATGAAACTATATATACAAAAAAGCTTTTCGTTTTGTTTTATAAGTTTAATAACTAAAGACAAAATACAAGTTAAATTCTTATACAAAATTTAAAAAGCAATCAATTTTTTTCTAAAAGTTGGCCAATAACTTAAGTTGGTCAAAAACATTAGTTTAAGAAGACAATGAATCGTGGGACAAAAAGTCACGGAACTCAAGATTGATTTCATACTCGCACCAACTCTGACAACTAATCATTTTCAGAGTTCTCATTTAAGAATATCCGAACCTCCCTTTTTAGTTAAGTAGACAAAATACAAGTTAAATTCTCATTTAAAATATTTTTTTTAAACAAAAACATTTTAAAAATAAAAATTTAAAGAGTTGATATCATTATTTTATTGCTTATAGTTTCCACTCATACATAATTTTAATCATATCTTATTTTAAAATATTATTTAATAATTAATAAATTTTTTATTTTATTTTTTCAACCTGTGAAATACACGGGTTTACCATAGCTAGTCAAATTATATTCTTTTAAGGTTAATAAGAAAACTTCGATTTTAATCAGACACAGATAATTATACGTAATCCGATAATAGTTTATATTAATATAATCAATTTATGTATACGACTCTTGATCATTACTTCTTTTGTTAGAAGCTATATTACTCATATAATAATTATACATTTGCACTTGATATTGTTTATAAAAAGAGTATTTTTTTTTTCACTCATAATCATCATTAGCCGATAATAATTTTTATTGGCAATCTAAGTATTGTACTCTTAAATTTTACTTTTTTCTAAGAGTTGTAACATCCAGACTCTCATATCATCAATATTGTTCGTTTAACTCACGAAAAGCTCAGGTTTGCTTTTGGTTACCCGGGTGAAAATTTATTAGTGAGGTAGCCTATCCCTAGATTGATGTCACCTAAGCACGCTTACATATAGAGTTCTCCTCACATCCACAGTCTACACGTCCAAAATACGTTGGTAATATTATAGACGTGACATGTTTATGATCAAGTAATATCTACTATCCACGACCGATGTAAAATTTACCTAGGGTGTTACAATCACTCCCTCCTTTGTACTCATCGTTCTCGATAAGGTTTGCCCCACCATCCCATCCTTGATGTGAGATTTGCCTAAGGTGTTTCTCTAAACCCCCAGAGACTCACCATCTTTGATAAAGTTTGCCCTACCATCCCAATTGGTATAGGAGTGGCTCTGATACCATTTGTAATATCTGACCTCTCATGTCCACGGACGATGTGAGATTCGCTTATGGTGTTAGATGAAATTGACATTTTACTATTAATATTAATTAATTAATTAATAATAAATAAATGACTCAAAAACAAAATAAAATTCCTCCAAAAGCTACCATCATAATTCTATAGAAAATCAATTTTCAAGTTATCTTTCAATTTAACACTTCAACTTTCTTAATTTATATCATTGAATTAATTAGACTTTAACTTCCAACATTTTCTAGTAGCTCATTTGTGGATTCTTGATAAAAAATCAGTTTGAACCCGAATCGATTTAAAAAAAAATCCAGTTTGTACATATGCAAAAAAACTAGTCTGGTGTAAAAACCAAACCGTTTTGGCAAAAAAAAAAAAAAAAAAAAAAAAAAAAAAAAAACTGTTTGTACACCTGAGGGGTACCTTTTCTAACTTTCCGTCAATAAATTACGAGACCTATATATATGTTTAGTTGAAGTTTTTCTTCTCGTTTTTGTCTTTACCCAATTACCCATACAAGAGTGTGTCTACTGTCTTATAAGCTTCTTATAAGAGCTAATGACGTAGCACTTGCGAAGTAAACACATGAATTAAATAGGTCGATGAACATACATGTTGATGATTAACTTTTTGGAACGACTATGATGATAATGACAACGTTAGTTCACATCACATCTTTTGTTACATCAAAATCATATATATATCTAAATGTCCGGTTATACACAGACACACTTGTAATTGAATATATAGCATACTATATATTATTTAGATTTTATATGTTATTAATCGCCTAAAATAAGATTATTTATGCAGTTTTATAGATATAAATATATATTATATCTATATAAGAAACAATTTCATTTAGAATGGCAAGCATAATCACTTTAGAGTGCCCTCTGGCTTGTTTATTAAATCAACGATTAATAGCTTAAGATTGAGCTTAGCTGAATTGGAGGTTTATCAAAACAATTTTTAGTAACTTGCAAATAAATGATCTTGTATGTTATGCATGTGTAGTTGATACAAAATAATTTACTAAAATAACATTTCACTTGTAATTTTTTTTTTTAATTTGTTATTGTTTGAAATGACTGTAGTCTATTCTGCTGCTAACCCAACAATCGAATATTATTACTAATTATATATCAAATTAAATATGACATTATTTTTTGATGCAAATATAACCCAACTATTGTATTAAAAATTACTGTTTAACGAAGTCTTACCAACTACTTATAATATCAAGAAAACTTATAAGATAATATTAGTTTAAAAAAATATATTCATTACTTGATTGTTTTCGAAGAACCACCAAACTAATGGTCCAAACACCATGTGACATAGATGAGGAGATAAGACACGTATTGAGACGTTTCAGGGCGGCAGTGGAGACACTTGTTGTCAACTTTCTCTAATTTGTGGAATTATTATTTCAATAATAAATTCCTAAATTCATTTTTTAATTCAATTACTTCTTCCTAATATGATAGTCTTTATTATATAACTTAATTAGTGACCATAGAGATTAATGAATGTTATGAACAGTAGCGCGCTAGCCAATCAGCGCCTAGACATGGGTCAAAAAACTGGTTCGGTCAAAAAAACCGGAATTGGTTTCAAAGAAAAACCAGTTTGGCCCAAACTGGTCCCAAACCGACCCGAATCACCAGTTTGCTTACCGGTTTGGTAGCCCCACACTCAAAACCGGTTTATAAACCGGTTTCAAAGTTAAAAACCGGTAAAAAAGAACTGGTTTAAAAAAAAAAAAACTGTTTGACAGGTCCGAGATTTCGGTGATTCAAACCGGTTTGAAAAAAAAACGGTTTAACCCCATGACAAAAAAACCAGTTAGGTTTTGAACCCGAACCGGTTTGGATAAGAAAAACCGGTTTATACACCTCTATCAACGCCTACCAGTGATATTTTTAGATATATAATACTAAAACATTATGACGGTTGTGAGGTTTTTTATTTGTAATGTGAAGTATAGTCGTAACTTGTCACGTGACAGGCTGTTTTGTTTTTTATTTGCATAACATTTACTCATGTTATATACAATTACATTACATATATATTAAATCATATGTGGTTGAACAGTAATAAAATTAATAATTTAACAGTAATTGTCTAATAATTGTTTATTTAAATAATATATTGACGATAATAATAATAATTTAATAGTAATATTTTAATAAACTTTTCTTTAATTAATATATATGTAATAGTTGTTTTTTATTGGAGTGGGATATAACTACGATCCAGTTCGGTCGGGGTTTCTAGGTAACCGATGGTTCAAAGGTGTTGTATAGATGTAAACCAAATTGATTAACGGTTTGATTGTTTAATTTTTAATAATAATAATAAAACAATAATAATATATTTTAATTTGACAATTAAATAATAATATTATTATTTAATAATTTGTTTATTGAATGTTTATTAAACATTCTAACTGGCTAACTTTGACATCTTCACATCCTAACATGTTTTAAAAACTTTTTAAAATGTCAATTTAACCTCCTTAGATTTTAAAGTCTTGGGTTTACGTGTCGAGTAGTATATAAAATATTTATGTGAATACAATATGTTTTGAGATGATCTTATTTCTACGTTTGCCTACGTTTTGAAGTATATTTTTTCTGAAATGGGTGGGTTCACATATAAAACGTTTTTGTTCGATGGTATAAATTCGTATTCCTCTAAGTTTTAGCATAATTTTATTTTGGAAACAAGTCGGGACGATCATAAACTATATTTTATCTCGCCGCATACAACACAATTGCACGTGTTTTTCATGTACGTTTTGAGTTGTACTACGTTTCGACATACTTTTGTTTGGAAAAGAGTCGGGTCAAATATAATACGTTTTCGTTCAACAGTATAAATTCGAGTTAGTTTATACGTTATCACGTCATGTACAATACCACCGCAACGTGTTTCGCATTCGCGTTTTGATATTTGCGACCAAGGTGGAATTCCCAGTGCAACGGACTGGTCGGAAAAACCTAGTTAATTAAAACCAAGAAAGTCTCTTGGTCTAGTAACATGCATGTTTCGTTGTCCCAACCGACGCTAGGTCTACCCTTGCGACCTCCCCACTCACCCCACTGATTTAGTTGTAGACTTTTCTATACCACCTTTTTTTTTTATTTTGAAAAAAGAATTCCCTTTCTTGGTTTTATCTTTTATTTATTTTAGTTGCCTTTTGTTGGTTTTTTATTTGCTTACTTGCAGTTTTAAACCCCTTTCTTTAATTTCTTTTTCCTTTTCTTGCTTTATTTTTTCCTTTTATTGCTTTTTTTCCCCTTCTATTCTTATTTAGAGAGATGTATTCTTAAAGCGTTAAGTCTAATATGCATTATTATTATTATTATTATTTTTTTTAAACCCACTTACGCAATATGCCTATGTTTATTTGCATATCCTTGCTGAAAATCGCAGGTGACACCCACGTTTAAAAATAATTAATTAGTAAACCAATTAACATTTATAAATAATTTTCGTCAGTTCTCGAATTATGTAGAAAAACAGAAGAACAAAAGAACTTGATTAACCCTAAGCATAACGTTACACTCATAAACACATGATTTCTTTTAAAAAGACATATTAGGTTTGAATCATGTTTCAAAATTAGTTTTAATTGTAACCTTTTGAAGGTCACCGGTTCACGAGCACAACTAGCATGATATTGACGGGAGTCGTGAGTTTTATTGTATTAAACTCTCAAGTAACAAAAACAAAACTTAAGAAAGACAACAATTTCATTCAGGAATTAATTTTATATCAAAACAGTAAAATGTTACACCAGTTATTTTTATTACAAAAAGATTGCTCTTCTCCTCCATACAATCATCTGGTTCATCTTATTCCTACCCATGAAATTCAATAAGCTAGCACACCCAATAATCCAACCACCACCAGAAGCGGCGGCGCCGCCGTGAAGCTCCGGCGAGCAGCTGAGATAGATTGGACAACGGGATACAAGTCTTTCGGGGGCCCAGTTATGTAAATATAATCAGGTGGAGCTATCCCACCTCCACCGCCCTTAGGCGGTGGCGGGCAGTTGACACCGGGAGTCGGAGAAGGCTTCTTGGGCGGTGGTGGCGGAGATGGAGGCGGAGGTGATGGTTTCGGTGGCGGAGGACTGCTGTAGCAGGTTGTACCGCAAGGACAAACACCACACTTGATTTCGTCCTTCTGTGATCGGACGGTGGTGGTGGTGGTCGGAGTTGTGTCATCTAGCTTTCTGTGGTTCATTGCTTTGATCGGCAGCGGGATCACCACCGCAGCTAGGGTCATAAACACCGTAATTCGGAAGGCTGTCGTCATGTTTCAGGGCGGCAGCCACCACCGGAATAACTAAAGTGCCTATTTGGTGGTGGTGGTGGTGGTGGTGGTGGTGGTGGTGGTGGTGGTGATGGTGGTGATGATGGTGATGATGGTGATGGTGGTGGTGGAATGTGATTCGGTTATGTACACAAATGAAGTTAATCGGGCATAAAGTATTGGGTGTGTCTAGAGTTGATAGATTGGCTTATTCCACAAGGCACCCACCCATGGCCCCTCAATATATATGCAATGGGTTTCCCATGACCCCTTTACATTCACAACCCACCCTTTATCTCCATCTTTATAATTACATTAAAAAACATTATTATTATTATTTTTTTTAAATAAAATAATAGTTTTTATACTTTTATCATTACATTTTTTCTCTCCTCCACTCACAACCACTTTCAACAAATATTAAAAAATTAATAGAGATGAACATTATTTTATCAAATATAGAGATGAACAGTAACATGTTCTCTATCCTTCACTCACAACCACTAATAACCATTCTCTATAATATAAAGAAAACACTCACAGATTTATTGAGATCTTGCTGTGAATGCTCTAATATAGTTACATAATTACATAATTACATGTTATATAATAAGTGGTATTATGTGTATACAAGTAACATAATCGTTTTAACTGACGAGTCTGGTTAAACTCGAGGATTGTAGCTTGAATTAGAGATCAATAGCATTGAATGAGCTACAATTTAGATTGAGCTAGGTCGAGTTTATTTAGACATAACCAGATTTAATGATATTTAACGAGTCAATTTTAGGTAGGTTACATTTGTATAAATGTGTTTACACACGAAAATGACTGTGAGTTAAGGTAGTCCCAGTCTCAAAGTTTGGTCTGATGGCATGATTGTCTTTTTTTAGAAATAGAAATATTGGACCATGTTCAATGGACTTGATTAGCTCAAATAATTGAGCAGATAACAAAGGAGAAAAGCAATTTTCTTTTCCAATTGATGAGTTGGATACTAGGTTCGCTTGATACGAAAGGAGAAAGATGTTACGTGTCTATGATTTATGTAAAAGATAAGAAGCATTGGTGATATAAAATTTATTAATATGATCTGATTTTGATACATAATAGGGGACCTAAAACCAATTAAGACCCCTGGCAATAGGTCCATCACTCCTCACCATGGGTGGTTTGCTAAGTGGAGTTTGTGGCCTTTTTCGGGGGATTTGGATGCTCTATTAGATACAAAGGTTATCGATTAATTTCAATTTTTATCATAAATAAGAAAAAAAAACTTTATTTGTTTCAACCGACACCTATTATGCTTCTATTAACTGACCCGAACATCAATAAACCAACGCACTGCAAGATTCGAAATCTCACCATCTAATAAGAGAGTTCATCATTTATCATCGGGGAATTCCCATAGGACAAATAATATGTTATACATATAATAGAATATTCTAAAAAAATAAAAGCAAAACATAAAACAATAAATTATCATAAACGTATGTATCACAACTTACGTATGTAGTCAAAGCGAAATCATAGAAGTCTTGACACCCATTTAATGGATAAAAAGGGAAATTAAAATTCGTTGTCATCGTTTCATATGTTGCAAGACTTTTCAACCACATTAGAAGGACACGTTAAATCCCTGGTCTTTTCATAAGACTATTTGTTTATTAAAAACATTAAATTAGATACTTATTATAAAAGTACTTTCGAACTTACAAATCAAATTAAACAAACAATTTCTACATATATTTTATGATTTCTTTTTTCCAATCGAACTCCTTGCTTATGAAGTAAAAAAAGCATGCGTTGGACGAGTACATGAGACGAGATTTAGTTCAAATTGTTTTCTTTTTGTCTCTCTTTTCACGTCTTAAATGAAAAACCGATTGTTCTGCCCTTCAATGACGGATGCATGGAGTAGAGTTACACGGAAGGATAGAGGATAAGTGAAGATTTATGGATGGATAAAAATGAGACGACTTTTGTATCTATTGGGGAAATTATTTTTCTTTTCTCTTTTTTACTAAATTAAATGGATGGTTTCTATGTTATGTATAAATTACGGTTTTGATTCCAGCTTTAAAAAGCTAGAAGGTCAGTTTCTAAATATGCTTAAATGTAACAGATTCAATTTCTGACATAGATAGATAGTTAACTTTTTTTTTAATTATGTGAAATGACTAAACTACCCTTAAATCCAAAATAAAAAATTGAATGCAACTGAAAAAACAAATTTAATAAAGGGCCTCACTTTAAACAATAAACCACCACACCATGCCACCAGCGGTAGGTCGGCTACCACTCACACCATAGAAGTGACGCCGAGCACACCCCACGACAACCACTTCCGCCACACCACCTAGCTTATGAAGGTTCATCATCGTCGCACGTATCTATTCTTCGCTTGCTCAACGTTGTCAGATCTGATGCTAATGTTGGTGGATTGAGAATAAGTTCGTGTTTCAGATCTTTAGGGGATGCAAGCGCCGGTGGTGGCATGAGCAGCGGTGATGGGTGTGCACGATGGAGATGGCAATGGCTGTGAATGATGAAGATGGCAAGTGGTGTTACATGATGGTCATGGTGTAACAGTGGTGGTGTTGCACGATGGAGATAAAAGATGGTGAAAGCTGAAAGATGTGGCCGGCGAGAGAGATGACAGTTTCTTGTCGTAGAAGACGAAGTGAAGGGGTGGAGGTGGGTCCCACATTTGTAGGTTGTTTCAAATTATTCGTTTTTTACTTTTTATTTTTAGTTTATGGGTATTTTGGTAATTTTAAAAAATATTTAACAGAAAAGTTAATCTCCATTCAACTTAGGGACTAAATATGTTATGTTTATGTATACTTTGAGACTGACATTGTAATTTTTTAAGCTTGGGGACTAAAATCTTAATTTGAACATAACACATGAACAATCTGTGTAATTTACCTTTTTTTTTTTATGAAAGACGATGGGATACAAACCTCTATTGTGATCGAGTGTGCACTGTGAAGGTCGCCAAAGCATGTAGAATGGAGGCTGTCAAAGTGCATAAAAGTTCAATTTAGCTGGAAACAAAAAAAAAACTGTTTAAATTTTATATTTCTTCATAATTTATTTTCAGACCTTATTTATTACTTTTTGTAAGCTTATTATATATATTTTTTATTGTTTTCTAACAACGCGCTTCTTTTTACGCGTTTTTTTTTCACCAACCAGCAAGTGAGGTACTTTACATCCTGAATGTGTCTTTCACCTTTCGCCTTTGACTATCTAGGATTTACCAAAACAAATGCCCTATAAGCTTTTGAAAATCTTTTTTGGCCGTTATTAGGGTCATAAAGTCCAATTTCATAGCAAAGGCCAGTTCTGTTAGATTAAAAGCAAAAGCGATGTAATATAGCTCGGATGGATCAGAATATATTGCATTTGATTTCTTGTTATGTAATTAGTGTTCTTTTTTGCGTGAAGCAACATTTCTGTTTTGCATTTAAATCTTTTTTAAATGTAACAGTTTCTACTTAGCTTTCTTTTGGTTTAAAGTTTAAACTTTCAATCCAAAGGCCCAATTGCCCAAACAAACCATTCATAGCTTCATAGGCCCACAACTACACCTGTACAAATCATTTATAGCTTCATAGGCCCACAACTACACCTATACTAATCATTTATAGCTTCATAGGCCCACAACTACACCTATACAAATCATTTATACTCCTAAACTAAGAATTCTAAGACATATTTAGACATATAACTTTAATTTCTATCAACTTAATATTCTTTTCTTTGTTTGAGACGTGTTTATATTTTTTAATATTTTAACGTAAATTTTTAAAAGTCATTTGTTTTTATATAAAGTTTTGGATATTAGCATACAGATATGCGATGGTTTCATCTTTTTATATAAAGATTTAAATGCTATCACGATGTTAAATTTTCATTGTTTATATAAGATACATATGTTATCAACGTCTTTATCAACGTATAAATTCACGACAATTTTTTTAACCAAGGGCGAAGGATATAAGGAGCTTGGGGGGGCTTTTTTTTTTCGTCAGTGGTGTTAATTTTCGATACGATAATATAAATTTTTTGCTCAGTAATGTAAATTTTTTTATATATGTCGACTTCGGTGTGGTTTGTTTATATAAATTACACATGTTAACAATGTTTCATAGTTTTACGTACTCACGAGCACGCTTTAACCTACAAAATATATTATTTGACTCATCAGTCATCACAACCTCGTGAGCAATCTAGTAGCTTCTCGTGAATATACCAAAAGAAATAATATTGTAAAGAAGATAATCTATATCCACATGGCACATAATCATGCCAGTTGGATTTGTGAAAGTTAATTTGGCGTATAATATAATTCTGTGTCATCGTCTACCTTTCGAATTTGATCGCCATTAATAAGATCTTCAAGTCTCGCAGATGTAAAGATCACCTTTTGCTTGTGTATCCGCCATTTCTAGTCTATTGTATTTTGTTGCAAAAGGTAATCATCTTTAGAAACCCTAGATTCATTATCTTTCAATGCAACCATGATTACAGTTCTGTTCTTGTTAATTGCTTAGAAACTTGCTTATTATTTTCGAATTTTGGTTTCAAAGTGATGTAATTGTTTGATTTACTTCATGAATTGTAGAACTCACTGAGAAAAGCAAAATTAGGGTTTCTTCGACGGGGAGAAATGCATCGGATGTTAATTGGATTACACGATAACATGAAGACGATGCAAGAAGATCTATTAAGTGCAGTGGTGCCGTTATTAAAGCTTTTATCACTTACTGTTATTGGATTAATACTTGCTCATCATAGAACACAAATAATCCCCAAAGCTACATTTAAGCTATTAAGCAAGCTTGTATTTGCTCTGTTTTTACCCTGTCTTATATTCATTGATTTAGGTCAATCGATCACCCTACGTAATCTTTCTCTTTGGTGGTTCATACCTGTGAATGTGATAATCAGCATGATTTTAGGGTTCTTGTTGGGTGTTATAGTTGTGTATTTGTGTCGCACGCCTCCGCAGTTTGTGAGATTTACCATTGTCATGACTGCGTGTGGGAACACGGGTAATCTACCCATTGCTATACTGGGTTCACTTTGTCATACTGATGATAACCCGTTTGGCCCGAATTGTCATCAAAGAGGGGTCGCGTATGTGTCTATCGCGCAATGGATATCTGTTGTTCTTGTCTACACCCTTGTGTATCATATGATGGAGCCTCCTATGGAGTACTATGAAATCATTGAAGAAGAGAATGTTGAAAATTGCAGTAGTGATTCTGGGCCTTTAGTTGTTGAAGCAGAATGGCCACCTGGTTTTGAGGAAACTGAAATTTCAACAAGATCGTCTATTGCTAAGACCTTAAACGGTTCACAATCTTCTCATAACTTACAAGGTGATGAAGAATTACACTTATTTGAATCCAGAACGGAACCCATAGGTTCAAAAATGGTCCAGAAGGTTAGAGTTGTTGCTGAAAAGACTCCAATCAAGAACATTTTTCAACCTCCAACAATAGCTTCTCTGCTAGCTATAATCATAGGTTCGATCCCTCACGCCAAATCTTTTGTTTTTGGACCTGATGCACCCCTTGGCTTCATAACGGACAGCTTAGAGATCTTGGGTGGGGCCATGGTGCCTTCGGTTATGCTTGTTTTGGGAGGTATGCTTGCTGAGGGACCAAACGTCTCAAAACTTGGACTCAAAACAACCGTTGGAGTGATTGTTGCTAGATTACTAGTGCTACCAGTATTAGGGATTGGAGTTGTTGGTTTGGCTGATAAGATGCATCTTCTTTTAGCGGATGATGCTATGTACAGATATGTCCTTATGCTGCAGTATGCAACCCCGAGTGCCATTCTTTTGGGAGCTGTAGCCCGAATGAGAGGTTATGCTGTTAGTGAAGCATCTGCACTTCTGTTTTGGCAACATGTGTTTGCACTCTTTTCACTTTCTTTATACATATTCGTGTATTCTAAACTGGTATCACTTGTATAAGCACATGTTGGGTTTCTTAAGAGTCCTTGGAGTTTTGTGAAGACGAAAATACTGAAAGGATAGCAACAATCTTGATAATGTGTTCAGAGCTTTGTAGGATGAGATTGAAGTTTCTGTGATTTTGTTCCACTGGTAATATTTTTACTTCTATGATCATATGATGCATTGTTGAATGAGTGTACATTGTATATATTTTATTAAATCACTAAAGATGTGTATTCTTTTATAAAAATACAATGTTAAGCTCCGTTTATTTGTGAAAAACTGCCAGCACAACATTACATTCTTTACTAACATGAATCTAGCCAGATCTCAAAGTCAGAAACAACGACAAGAGAGAGTTTCAGCTTCCGTTTCATGGATAGCGTCAGATGTTAACGACAATAGAGGCGGGTCATACTTGTCATCACAGGCTTCGGTTCTACTACAAACATCAAGGACTTATAACGTGAGAAGAGAAGGCGACATGAGGTTGGAGCCCATCAGAACACTCATTCAACCGTGAACTTGGTACTTCCCTACAGATTATTTGTATATTATATGTAGTGTTTTACACCCAGTGATATGGACCCAGACAATTAAATTTGGTTAGTTTGTTTGTTTTATACCACCATCTCCGCTGCCGGCACCACCTAACTGTCGTCACTTCCACCAACAACAACGCTGCATTCTTCGTCATCATTGCCACTAGATGTCAAAAAAACAAATTTAGTAGGTGAAACCGTTATGACCATCATGTTTTGACTTGAACCCGTATAACATGTTTTCTTTTCTTTAAATGGGGACCCTGGAACATGTGTGACTTACTCTATACAATGATCCTTTTTGACCCGATATCAAACCCAACTCTACCCTCCTGTTTTGGTATTCATATTATCTTTAGATACAATAAAACAAAGAGAGCAAGGATGGGAGATAAGATTCTTACAAATGCGCTGTACGCAAGCAAGCTATATAGGCATAGCATTGTATGATGGATTTTATCGTTTTAGAACCTATTGGGCATGAGGTGTTCTATTTATCAAGGGCTTGATCGGAATGCTTTGACTTCTTCCTATAATATGTCTGGAATACCAGGTAATCATAGTATCTTCTTGAGGTTCTGCTTAATTAATGATGTCTGACCTGATCTTCTAGATCCTTTTGAGCATCTATGGGAAGTCTAAGCCTCAAGGGTATGCGGACAACTAGATATACGGTTTCAAATTTTTTAAAAATGGCTTAGAGCATCTGCAATGAAAGGTCCTTAGGAAGTCTTTAAAGGAGAAAAGTTGATGTAGTCATGTGGCAAGGAGAGCCACAACTTTGAAGAGGGGCCCATGGAGGGTTTCGACGGTTTGTCGGCGTAAAAGACCGTGAGCTTTTTGAGGGTTCGTCGACGTAAAAGCCCATGGGCACTATGGGTTGCGGATGCTCTTTTTAGGACTGTGTTTATCTTGTTGGGATTATCAAGTTGAATTAGTTTGGTATGTCAAATTGCATGTGTCAAAGAAATTCTTGGTTTTATAGATCACTACTAAAACATGTTATATTGTGATTTTTCTAGTCTACGTGTTCTTGGTCAAACTTTTGAAACTATGGTCAGAGTCATATATGAATTTCCGTATAAAAAATGAGTTACCAAAGATTGGTTCTTCTTCTGGAATTGATAATTGTATTCAAAATTGTAAAAGCTAAATAAATAAATTGTTTTGAGTATTAAAAAGAATTATCGCATTTATATAATTATTCAGCAATCATTTTTCATAATTAAATATATTTTTATTTTTTATAAAAATAGTCATGTAAAAAAAGAAATAAAGCATATTGTAGCATCTAGACTATACGCTATACATATAGCTTTTAACTTTTAAATATTTTGTTATTTTAATTAAACATTTTTGCTAAACCATAGCCAATTATATATTCTTTTTGAAGTTTCAAAGCACGATCGAAGCTAATGGACGACTGATATCGGTGACAAATATATACTATGGCCTCATGACGTAATTGTTAAGGCACTAACAAGGCTAGATGAACATATTGTTTACTAGTGTATGACGGAAAATTATCAATACCTTACAGCTTTTAAATTTTAAACGTCATAACCAGAAGATGATGCAATTTTCATGTAATTAAGACGGTAAGAAGACTAAACTCGCTAAAAATACGAATTAAACTATTTTCCTATGGGGTCTCACGAACGCTTGCAACCAAGGGGCAACACCCATCATGTTATGAGTTATGACCCTCTTATAAGTTGAGAATGTTACAAACTCTCTTGTCCTTGAACATATGCATCAATATGGATTATATAGCTTCAATCACATGAGTAGTCTTATGAATCAACCACTCATATACAAATGAATTATGAATTGGTGATACCCATTTTTCTATAGTTCATAACTTAATATATTTTATAAATAATTCATATGTTGTATTCTCTGAATTATATCTATTACCTATACATACTAATAAAAAAGATTTTTTAAATAACATGTGACATGATTATAAGTCTTTTAAATCTTAATTTCCCGTCTCTATCATAGTAAATAATTATCTTAATTACAAATGATATTATTTGATTTTCTTCTTCAAACTAAAAATATTTAATAATGAATTACGAAAGAGATATTTCTATAAATGTAATAATAAGGAATTTTTTTAAATAAGATATTTTTTAGAAACATTAAAATTTTTTTAAATACAAAAATAATTAATATAAATTTTTTATGAAATGAAAATAATTCAAATTCAAATTTATAATAAGGAAATTTTAAAGATGATATTTGTAAAATCATTTGTTTTAACACAAAATGTTTAAAAAATAACTTTTTTAGAAAATAAAAAAATAAAAAACAAAAACAAAAGTTTAGAAAATGATATCGTCGTTTATAACTTGAAATTCTTACTCGTAAGTAATTTCAATCATTTGTTATCTCAAAACCCGTTTTATAATTTGTAAGTTTTTATTACTTCTATTTAATATTTTATTTATTCAACTAGTGTATACACGGGATACTAAACTAGTATAAGAATAAAACGGTTAATACGAGGAGTCCACATAGCGCGTGTATTGAAACTTGTTAGGTGAAAGTACATTTCCATATTTGTAATTTTCATTAGTTTTTATACAATTTTCTAACTTAAAATATTGATATATGCATGTTTTAAAAGTGTCAAAAGCAGATCCTTGTAACTCATCTTCTTGTTTGGTCTTTTAGTCACAAATTAGTGATTAGCAAGAAATTTTAAAATAAGCTTTTTGTTATCTTATAATTTCTTATTCCGTTTATCAAATTTTTTATAATAACTAAAAAGACATGCACGAGAAATTATACAAACGCAAACAAAGCATGAGAGTGGTCCCAAATCTTTTTAAACAAGTGTCATCACCACTTTTAATGAACACTTTTGGAAAATGCAAGTGTCATCAACACTTTTGATGGTAGAAAAATCACCTCTTTCTATTGATTTTTGTAAAAGAAAACTTTAACCGGTTGTAATAAAAGTTTTTATATATGATTCAGTTATTTTAACTGCAAACAGTATGTGGTTTAATTATATTAATGATGAAGGTGTTAGATGTTCTACTAACAGAAAATTGGATGGATTGAAGAATATTCCATCTCTAGTTCCGCCTACTAACCCTTTGTGAGTAGTAGCAGACGTAGTGTCAGAGAAAAGAAATTGTAACAGACCAGAAAAAATCAGGGTCTTGATGATATATAAGTGATATGTCCCATAATCAAGATATTATTTATTATGTTCTTACGCCCTCCAATATAAAGAATTTATCTTTAAAAAATCTAGTTTTTACTGTTAAAAAACCCTAAACAGAGATCACATATCCCGCTGGGTCTCTGGTTTTTAGTTTTTGTTTGTGGTTTATGCTCATACCTTAGATCATCAACAATGGTCTCTCTCATGGACATCATATGATGGTTAGTGATCCATGGTTGTCTCTCTTTTCTCTCTCTTTCTCTCTAATTTGAGTCTCTCCCTCTTTGATACTATGGGTTGCCATCCTTACATAAAAATCCCCCTAACTCTCTTCAAAGTCCATAGACTACGCTTCCATTATGACCAAAAACAACCCCACACACTCATCACATATTATTTATAATATGTTTACGTGTTAACTTTATTATGTATATGTTATCTCTCTTCTCTAATTTGTAGAAGTAGGGGTTTCATGCCTGTTTGATGATATGTAATAAATGAGATTTTGAATTAATGGTTTTAAATGTGTTTTTGAGTTTTATATTTATAGGTTCGTGTTATTATTGATTCTTATGGTTCTGCTTTGATCGTAATAAGAGTGGCTGGAGAATAAAAGAGTGAGCAGTTGTGATGGTTGCTAGAGTATTAGGTTGTGGTGTTGCTTGATGAAGACAATAGAAATGGAGTGGATGGAAGGTGGTGTTGTGATGGTAGATGGTGATATGGTCATGGTGCTAACAACTAACAAGGTGGTAAATTTAGGTCATACACAAAGATGTTAATTATTAGTTGATAATTAAATATTAAAACTTGAGTTTATATTTTAATCTTTTGATATTTTAATCTTATTTTGATTATTTATAATTTTTATCAATATGATTTTATTTTCTAAGTCAGATGCATTTTGGTTTCTATTTTGTTGTTTCAATCCAACTAACTAAAATTATCTTTTTTTTTTAACTTTTATGAACTCGATAATACCTAAGTCTTATATACTAAATGAAAATACAATAAAAACATATCAAAACCAAAATAAAAAAGAAAATAATATATAAGCACCCCCTCCCCCTTCTATCTAAGCTTGGTTTGTCGACCAAGCCCTCCTCCCGTCATCGACCACCAAAAGTTCTTTCAAATACACACTCCGACGCCCCCCCCCCCTCTTGTCACTAGCATCATATCTAAAACTCATCCTCTCTATAAAACACATCATCTTCTCTTGCCTTCAACCTAACAATTGCCACCAAATCTTATCATTACAGCTCTCTAGTGTCTTCATAAAATTTGACCAAAACAACCAATTGAGACCGACTTCCTTTCATGTCTGAAGTACCACCAAATCCACCTTAATATGATCGGCTCCAAGACCATTGTGATCCACGACTAAATCCCCCTGCTAAAGCTCTCATATTTCCGATTCATCGCACAGATCTATCATACATGTGATTTTGGGGTTGATCGCGCACCAAATCTTAGAACCCATTGTAATGGTCCAATACCAAATTTGGGGCTTTGGTGAATTCCTTTCATTCTAGGTGGCTTGAGAAAAACCACATGGTTTCTAGGTAGAAATTAAACCTGTGTTTATATTTTAGGTGAGCGATTAGTAGTAGCACCGAATGCGAGTGAGATTCGTTAATTGTAGAAGCATATGTGATTTCAAATGATATTCGATACCAATTTGATTTTTAAATATTTTATTTAAAAAATTAATTTCATATATAATTTGATTTTTCATTAAAACCTGTCATATTTAATCTCTTTAAGAAATCCAAATACACCATTGTGTTTCTTTCTTTCTTTTTTCATTCTTCTAAACATTTCGATATAAATTTTGTTAAAATTAAACTTACTTGAGTTTGTTAAAATTGAAATTACTGAAACATAAAATTAATAAATCTTCAAACTTTAAAGTTAAAAAAATAAAACCTTATTAATCCTATCAATTACCCAAAACTTTAATAATGATCAACCGACTTGTTTCGGTTCTTGAACTCGACCCACAAAGTTATTCATTTCAACGTTCGTACCAAAATCAAACCGACCCACTTGACCCGAATTCCCAAATCGGACCTTCCCTGAATCTTCCCTACCATAACCATACCACCCCCTTATAAATACCCCCACCACCACCACCACCCCCAATCTGCACCACTTTCTCTCTCCAAATCTCATCTTCCCATTTCAGATCTTCAAAACCCTAATTCTTATCTTCAATCAATTCGCTACCACACATTATCCCCAAATCAAATCAAATCAAATCAACCCCCTTTAAATCTTCCTCCGATGGCTCTCGCTTACCTCGGATCAAAGAAACCCGCCGCCGCCGCCGCCTCGGTAATGGCGTCGCCGCCGCAGCTCCTCCTCACCCAAGACGACCTCAAGAAGATCGCCGCCTACAAAGCCGTGGAGTTCGTGGAATCCGGCATGGTCCTCGGCTTGGGAACAGGGTCCACCGCCAAACATGCAATCGACCGCATCGGAGAGCTTCTCCGGCAAGGGAAACTCAACAACATCGTCGGAATACCCACTTCGACGAAGACCCATGAACAGGCTCTTTCGTTGGGGATACCCCTTTCGGATCTTGACACCCACCCGGTTCTCGATTTGGCAATCGACGGAGCGGATGAAGTCGACCCGGATATGAATTTGGTCAAGGGTCGGGGCGGGTCGTTGCTCCGGGAGAAGATGATCGAGGGCTGCTGCAAGAAGTTTGTGGTGATTGTTGATGAATCGAAGCTGGTGGATTACGTCGGAGGAAGTGGGTTAGCGATGCCGGTGGAAATCGTGCCCTTTTGCTGGAAATTCACCGCACAGAAGCTTCAATCGTTGTTTACAGAGGCCGATTGTACCGCAAAGCTTCGGGTTTCGCCGGAAAATGGTAATCCTTATGTGACTGATAACGGGAATTACATAATTGATTTGTATTTCAAGAAGGATATTGGGGATTTGAGGGCTGCCGGAGATGCGATGCTGAGGCTCGCCGGAGTGGTGGAGCATGGGATGTTTATTGATATGGCTACTACTTTGATAGTCGCCGGAGAGCTAGGGGTTACGGTGAGGAATAAGTGTTAGGTTTACGGTGGGTTGCCGGAGAAGATGACCGGAGATTTTGGTTTTCAGGCTAACATTATTAGGATATGAAACTGTTATGTTTCCTTTGTTCAATTTTATGAATTTGTTTAATTTTTATGTGTTCACAGCACATGAGCTTCAATCTTTATGTATGGCGTGTTGATAAAAGAGAGAATGATTCATCCATAGGCCATAGCGTGTTGGATGAAAGAAAAAAGAAATACGTGACTTGCATTTTCTAAATGTTATAAACCAGAAAATATACGTTAGTGTTTGTGAATTTCGTATGATCTAACATCTACCAAAAACAAACTTATGAAATTAAAACTTATGAATTTATAAGAAGTTTGGAACATAGATAGGAAAGATTATTTTGTGCTGCCACAGATTATCTTTTTTATTTATTTTTAATAACTAACGAGCGAAAGTAATTAGTTTTTTTTAAAGAAAATTAATGATTGTAAGTAATAAAGAAAATCAAATAACATATATATTGCATATTTATTTATTTTATTAATATTATTTATTAATTTATTATTCTATCCATACTTTTATTAAGTTACTTTTTTATATATTTCTTTTCTTAAAAACATCCGTAACATATTTTTTTAAGATTGAGTATTTTATATACATAAAAACAATTACAAAAGTTTAGAACTTCTTTTCCAAAACAATAGTCAAAGTTATATCTTTAAATACAAAACACAATTGTCATGGTTTTAAACAACTATAATAACAAAACATCTATACATAAATGTGTAATACATATGTATTAAGAAGAGGAAATACGTAATTGATTTTATGGATCAAAAAAATATGTAATCTTTGGTTTTAAAAGGATAAAATATGTAAAAATCCATTAAATTTAAAGCTTTATAAAAGTTAATTAAGGGTTAAACATTGACGGTGACAACATTACTAATTGTGTTATATATAATTCTAAATTGACACCCTTCATCAAAATTGCTTGAAATAGCTCTCATTTGTAAACTGTTGAAATATATGTTTATTGTTAATTCAATGCCAAACATATAATTCATATAATTGTTCTCTAATTGTTTGTTGTTTATTTTGTTTACATGATGATATGATGATGGTCTGCAATGCTTGTGAGGTTGTTATACTACTTAGCTTGAAGCAAGTTGAAATTAGAAGATTTGGAAAGTTGAGGGAGCTTTTATGTCATAGATAAAGCTCGATGGGCTTGGTGTGCTTATTTCAAAAGTGCTTCTTGATTTCTATATCATGCCATAGACTTATTATTCAAGAAAAAGACTCAGAGAGTATATTGGGGGTTTCTCAATTTTTGATCCCTGGTGTGGTTTTCATCTATTCATATCACAAATAGCTTGTGATCAATCTTCATCTTCTCCAATTTATCTAGGGATTTTATCCCTTGTCTCATGTTAAGAATCAGGTTCTCATCAGAAGTTTATCTTAATTAGTCTTGTCTAAAATCATCTTCTTCTTCGTTTGTGTTTTAGGGTTTACTGTATTTTTAATCAGATTGTTATTGTTCTGATTTTGAGTCTTTCTTTTGTTTTGTTGATGTTCTTGTTTTGATTTCTTTGTGTGAAACATTTTGGTTTGGGTTGAATCATATTTGGATTTATTAATTTTGACATAAACGGGTCAAGCCCGAGTCAAGGCCATATCGGCTTATGACTTGCTCTTTAGTTGGCTCGTTGACTTGCTTGCCGACTCACACGTTAGCTTGTTTAAAATAAAACTTAAAATATAGTTTGTATATACTATAAACAATAAATCATACGCATATGATCATTATTAAGTATTCTAATTAAAAAATTAAGTATAAAAATATAGAAGTTAATCGTATATCATTCTTGTGTCATATTTTTCAACGAGTTTAGAAAACAAATATAAAAATGTTATGATATCACAATAATTTTCACAAGATTAGTGTTATAACCTTAAGAACTTTAAAGAGAATTGAAAGAGCAAGAAGAAGAGAAATGTATAACTTATGAAAGTGTATACAAGAGGTGCATCTTCTCCTCTACATTGAGGTGGTATTTATACTACAAAGATTAATCATTTTGGTAGACAAGGTAAACTATTTTGGTAGATAAGTAGCATAGTAAACTTATCTACAAGTTTGACAAAGAGTTCATCCACTTGCTATGGTAATAATTCATAATACTCCCCCTTGGATGAAACTTTTCAAACTTCAAGAGTTTAAGTACTGCCTCGTTAAAAACCTTGCTAAAGAAAAACCCAGTGGGAAAAAAACCTTAGCTAAGGAAAAAAGAGTGCAGCTTATAACTCCCCCTCAAATTGTCTTCTGTAGATCATCACATTGCTTGTACATGCCGCATGCCAATGTCATAAACATGTTTTCTAAAAGTTGTTTTAGGAAGTGCCTTTGTGAAAAGATCAGCTGAATTATTACTAGATTGAACGTATCTCATTTCGACTTGTTTATCTTTAATAAGATCTTGAGTGTATGAAAAGAATCTTGGTGGTATATGTTTTGTTCTGTCACTTTTGATATACCCTTCTTTCATCTGTGAGACACAAGCTGCATTATCTTCATAGATTGGTGTTGCATTTTCATCTTTCTCCAATCCACAAGAAGTTGATATAAGTTGTGTCATAGATCTTAACCATACACATTCTCTTGAAGCTTCATGTAGTGCAATGACTTCAGCATAATTTGAGGATGTCGCAACGAGTGTTTGTTTCTGAGAACGCCATGAAATCGCAGTTCCTCCATTCTTAAATACGTATCCAGTTTGAGATTTTGCTTTATGGGGATCAGATAAATAACCTGCATCTGCATAACCAACCAACCCTTCTTTTGAATTATTAGGATAAAAAAAACCTAAATCAATAGTACCTCGAAGGTATCGAAAAATATGTTTAATCCCATTCCAGTGCCTTTTAGTAGGGGCTGAACTAAATCTCGCTAACAAATTAACTGCAAAAGAAATGTCAGGTCTCGTACAGTTAGTAAGATACATAAGAGCTCCAATTGCACTGAGATATGGTATCTCTGGACCAAGAACCTCTTCATTATCTTCGCAAGGACGAAATGGATCATTATCAACATTGAGTGATCTAACAACCATCGGTGTGCTTAAAGGATTTGCCTTGTCCATATTGAAACGTTTTAAAAGTTTCTCAGTATAAGTTGACTGATGTATAAGTATTCCATTATGCATATGCTCAATCTGCAAACCAAGACAATATTTGGTTTTTCCAAGGTCTTTCATTTCAAATTCTTTCTTTAAAAGAGCAATTGTTTCATTAATTTCCTTTTGCGTCCCAATTATATTTAGATCATCAACATACACAGCTATGATCACATATCCTGATGTTGTTTTCTTAATGAAGACGCATGGACAAATAAGGTTATTTGTGTATCCTTTACTTGTCAAATAATCACTCAAACGATTGTACCACATCCTTCCAGATTGTTTGAGTCCATACAAGGATCTTTGTAATTTGATGGAATACATTTCCTTAGGCTTTGAGCTTAATGCTTCAGGGAATTTAAACCTTCAGGAATTTTCATATAGATGTCACTATCTAGTGATCCATACAAGTAAGCTGTGACAACATCCATAAGACGCATCTCTAAATTTCTAGAGACTGCTAAACTGATTAAGTATCTAAAGGTTATTGCATCCATAACAGGGGAGTATGTTTCCTCATAATCAATCCCTGGCCTTTGTGAAAAACCTTGAGCTACAAGTCTAGCTTTATACCTTGTAACTTCATTTTTCTCATTTCGTTTTCGTATAAAAACCCATTCATACCCTACAGGCTTTACAGCCATTGGAGTAATAACAATAGGTCCAAAGACCTTTCGTTTGTTTAGTGAATCTAATTCAGCTTGCATAGCTCCTTTCCATTTATCCCAATCATGTCTATTTTGACAGTCACTAACTGATTTTGGTTCAGGATCATCATCTCCACTCATGATGTCACTTGCTATGGAATAAGAAAATATTTCATCAATACTTTCCATTTCATCTCGATTCCATAAGATATGTGTGCGACCATAGTTAATTGATATTTCTTTGTTATTTTCATCCAAATCCTCCTCATGAGGGGTTTTGGTATTCAGCGTTGCATCAAGATCATTCATTTTATGATCAACTTCCTTTTCATGAGTTTTTCTTTTTCGAGGATTTTTATCCTTGGAACCGACTGGCCTTCCTCGTTTCAAACGTTTTTGAGATTCATGAGTCGTTGTGTTATCTATTCGCTTATTTGGAATCTCAACTCGAGCTGGAGCATTAGCAGCTGGTATATGAGATTTAGTAACTCTATTTGTGTCAGTAAATGCATCAGGTAATTGATTTGCAATT
The DNA here is from genome assembly GCA_025506415.1 of Flaveria robusta. Classification (NCBI taxonomy): domain Eukaryota; kingdom Viridiplantae; phylum Streptophyta; class Magnoliopsida; order Asterales; family Asteraceae; genus Flaveria; species Flaveria robusta. The sequence goes on along the minus strand of CM046469.1, from coordinate 13,991,777 downwards.
TCTTGCAGATGTATTATCTTTTGGACCTCTGTCTCACGTTGTTTAGTTACTGGATCAAGATACAATAATGAAGGAACATACCATGAGACATCATTTTCTTGTTTTTTCTTTTCTCCCCCTAATGCCGGGAAGACTGACTCGTTAAAGTGACAATCAGCAAAACGTGCTGTAAATACATCACCCGTTAAAGGTTCAAGATATCTTATGATGGAAGCAGATTCATATCCAACATATATTCCCAACCTTCTTTGAGGACCCATTTTTGTGCGTTGTGGTGGTGCAATAGGGACATACACAGCACACCCAAAAATTCTAAGGTGGGAAATGTTTGGCTCATTGCCAGAAACAAGCTGTAACGGAGAGTATTTAAGATTTGCACTTGGTCTCATACGAATTAGTGATTCAGCATGAAGAATTGCATGACCCCAAATAGACACAGGGAGTTTTGTCCTCATTATTAATGGTCTAGCTATTAGCTGTAGACGTTTGATTAATGACTCAGCTAAGCCATTTTGTGTGTGTACATGAGCAACAGGGTGTTCAACAATAATTCCTACAGACATGCAATAATCATTAAAAGCATGTGATGTGAATTCACCAGCATTATCAAGTCTCACCCTTTTAATAGTATAATCAGGAAAATGTGCTCGTAATTTGATAATTTGTGCAAGAAATTTCGCAAATGCTACATTACGAGTTGATAACAAAGAGACATGAGACCATCTGCTTGACGCGTCTATCAAAACCATAAAATATCTAAATGGTCCACATGGTGGATGAATTGGCCCACATATATCTCCTTGAATTCTTTCAAGAAACAAAGATGATTCCTTTTCAATTTTCACAGGCGAAGGCCTTGTAATTAATTTTCCAAGAGAACAAGATGTACATAAAGGAATTTTATTCGATTGTGGGATCTTTTGATATTTCAATGGATGCCTATGAGTGTTTTCAATTATTCTTTTCATCATTGTAGATCCTGGATGGCCTAATCTGTCATGCCATAAGTTAAGTGTTTCAGGATCACAAAATTTTTCTTTAACTGCCATATATGCCTGAGGCACATTAATGTGTGTATAATGTAAACCAGACTGAAGCATTGGCAGTTTTTCTAATATCTGATCTTTGCTTATGATATGCAAATATTTTTCATTATCAACAGTCCTTGACTGAGTATCATATCCGTTATGATATATGTTTTTGAAACTCAACAGATTTCTTGTTGATTTTGGGGAAAATAAAGCATTTTCTATTATAAGCTTTGTACCATTTGGTAATGCTAAATTAGCTTTTCCCACTCCTTCTATCAGGTCTGTAGGGCCTGATATTGTATTAACGATTCCTTTTGTTGGTTTAAGTTCATAAAAATATTTCTTAGATCTAAGTATAGTGTGCGTGGCTCCACTATCTACTATACATATATCTGCTTCATTTGTTTGATCTTGCGCTCCGGTGATTTTCATTTTAATCTTGAAAGTATAAAAAAAATAATAAGTGAATAACGACAATATTGTTATATTTTAACAAGAACTTTATTTAATCGAAAGAAAACATTACATGAAGAAAAATACATAATTGAAGATAGAAAAACACTTAATTGTTGCATATAACTATTATGGTTAAGCAACATGTGTTTCAGAGTTCTATGTCAAAGTCTGCAGTGTTCAACTCAACATTGAGATCATTAAAATTATCAACATGGTTCACTTCCTTCTCTTTTCTTTTAATAGAGGCTTGGTATAGTTCACACAAATGTGAAGCTGTGCGACAAGCCTTCGACCAGTGGTTTGTGCTACCACATCTAAAACAGGAAGTGCCATTATTTTCGGACCTACCAGCTTCATTCCCTTTGTACTGGTTGGAATTGTTATTTTGTGGGGCGTGGTAATGGACTGTTCTTTGATTTCTACCACGGCCATATCCACGGCCACGACCACGTCCACGGTTATAAAAGTTACCTCGGTAATTATTATTACCCTTAAAAGAATGGTTGCGATTATTAGGGTAACTTTTATCAAAAGAACCACGACCACGACCTCGTCCCCACTTTCTTCCAGAGTTTTTAGTAGCAACATTTATCTCTGGAATTGCTAACGATCCCGTGGGGCGAGCTTGATGATTTTTCATCAAAAGCTCATTATTTTTTTCTGCTACGAGGAGAAATGAATTTAAATCAGAATATCTTTTAAACTTTTGCAACCTATATTGTTGTTGCAAGTTTATATTTGATGCATGAAATGTGGAGAAAGTTTTCTCCAACATATCTTCCTCGGTTACATTTTGCCCGCAGAATCTGAGGGTCGAGCATATTCTGAACAAAGCAGAGGTGTACTCGTTTACCTTTTTAAAATCTTGGAACCTAAGATTGTTCCATTCATCTCTAGCAGTGGGAAGTAGAACTTCCCTTTGGTGATCAAATCTGCTTTGTAAATCTTTCCATAAAATATACGGATCTTCACAATTTGAGTATTCAAACTGTAACATCTCATCAATATGCTTATGTAAAAAGACATCAGCTTTCGCTTTGTCTTGTTCGGAGCAAGCATTCCCCTCTTGTATAGTTTCTAAGACACCCATGGATTTAAGATGTCTTTTTACATGGGCCGTCCACGGCATATAGTTTTCACCATTGATATTAAGAGCCGGGAATTCTATTTTGGCAATGTTCGACATTTTGTTTCTAAACAAGAATTAAAAAAATAGTAAGATAATTATTAGAATCCATATATATCAATAAACATTGCGATACAATAAAGCGGTAGAGCTATAAACAAATACAGAAATAAGAAAAGTTTAAATTCTTCGGGTGGTAGTTCAGCAATGGGGATAAGAATTAAAATAAGCATTATGGTTGCCAGTACTAAAACTGGGTGTATCATCTTTGAAATATTGTCTTGGATAAACTTGAGAAAAGAGATGATCTGTTTATTGTAAACGAAAATAGATTGATAGTGGTCAATTTATAGTTTAAAATTATAACCGTTTGTAACGGTTATGTGATTGTTTACAACAGCTATATAACCGTTTATAACGGCTATATAACTCTCGTGTGTGTATATATCGACAATAATTTTTTTTTTAAATAAAATATATAAGTGTAAGATTATGTTACAAAAACGGAAATATTAGTTGTATAAATAAGAACGACAATTTAGGATAAGAATAAGACGTTAGTACGAATAAATGTTAGTAAACATAAAAAAAATGTTAGTTGTATAAAGTTAGTTGACATAAAAGGAAATGTTAGTTGTATAAATAAAGATTAAGTAAAAGTTAGATGCATAAGTAAATGTTAGTTGCATAAGTAAAAGTTAGTTGACATAAAATAAAATGTTAGTTGCATAATCAAAAGTTAGATGCATAAATAAAAGTTATTTTGTTAGTAGTCCCATGGTTATCAAGTCCATAATAAGATCTCCTTTATGCTTACTTTATTTATATTAGTTATCTTCTCAATATAAGATATTGTATATTATTACTTAATGAAGCCCTTACCTTGATTATTGGATGACTTTGAGCTTTATTGATCTTCTTGTTTAGAGTTTAAGAGCTCTCGTGCTGATAACGTGTTATGATATCACAATAATTTTCACAAGATTAGTGTTATAACCTTAAGAACTTTAAAGAGAATTGAAAGAGCAAGAAGAAGAGAAATGTATAACTTATGAAAGTGTATACAAGAGGTGCATCTTCTCCTCTACATTGAGGTGGTATTTATACTACAAAGATCAATCATTTTGGTAGACAAGGTAAACTATTTTGGTAGATAAGTAGCATAGTAAACTTATCTACAAGTTTGACAAAGAGTTTATCCACTTGCTATGGTAATAATTCATAATAAAAAAGTATTATTTTTTTTAAATATGAAAATATGCGTAGAAGTTAGATACATTACTTTTAACAGATAAATAAATTGACTCGCGAGCCAACTAAGCTCGACTTCTTTATAAACAATCCAAGCCAGAGCTCTCATTTAAAGCTCGCCTTAGTTTCTAAACGAGCTGAGCCCAAGCCATCATGACTCGGTTCGTTTACAAACCTACTTCTTGTTCCAGTTGCCTGTTGTATAACAATGACAAAGAAAGAGAAAATGATTTGTGTTAGGGTTGTGCATTAGCTGGTTTAGCCTAAAATCAAAATCAAAAACCAATATTTTTGTTTTTGAGTTTTTAAATTTGTTCGGTTTTGGTTTATTTGGTTTCACTTGGGTTTTGGTTTTGATTTTTTTTATTTTCACTTTAGTTTAGATTTTTACTTCGGTTTCAATTTCAGGTATAAACCAATAATTTTGTTAATTTTCAAAATAATCTATATGTTCTTATTAATAGTGCAATATGAATTCAAATAAACATTAACCGTGTTATGCCAAAAAAAAAAACAAGTACGTTGAAATTAAACAAAATGATTTATTTTATAATATTAATATAACATCATATAAAGACAGTTAATTGGTTTTGGTTTGGCTTTTTTGGTTTTTGTTTGGTTTGGTTACGGATGTGGTTCAGTTTGACCGTAATATGGTATGGTTTTTCTAGTTTTTGTTTCAGTAAAAAATGGAACCGAAAATTCGGTTTTTGAAAATAACTCCAAACCAACCCGGTTTTTGTTTAGTTTTAGTTTTTTTAGTTTGAATTTGTAGGTTATGAATCGGTTATTTTGATTTCATGTACACCCATTATTTGTGTGTGGGGCACATCCCACAAACTGGCAATTTGAGGGGGAATTGAGGGTGGTGGACATTTGTGGGATGTGAAGTGAGGTAGAGGACATTTGTGGAGGTTTTACATAAGAATATCCCTAAGTATTAAACGAGTAGAGAAGACCGAAAATGTGAAGAAAGAGAGGGTAAGGTTGGAGTATGTGTGTAATGTTTGTTATACCATGAAGGGTATTATAATCCTTTTACACTGACCTAACAATACAAGACTAATTGTGTTAACGTGAAAATATTAAAAAATAAATCTATAGAATAAGAAAAGTTATTTTTAAACTTTTGAAACAAATTAGCGTCTATAGGAAATTCAACATACACTAAGAATTCCAATGTACTCAATGTTCTGCTTTCAGAGAAAGAAAAAGAGAACGCGTTTAAATTTAATAAGAATAAAGACATACAAGTCCAAAATAGAAAATTCAATGAATTAGATAACAAAGGGGATCCACGATTTTAAACTGCGTAATTTATTCAAAATATTAAAATTAAGGTGTTCTTTTTATTTAAGAAAATTATTACAAGTCTATTTAACACGAAAAAACTTTTTATGGTTATTTTTTACATTGTTTGTTTACGATTATATTTAGCAAAACAAATAATAAATTATTGCGTATTGCTATAAATAAAGGTTCATGTTTCAGTTTTTTCCCATACCAGTTTGGTTTGAGTCAACAATGATCAAAATGTAAAAACGGTCCATGTTCAAACCACTTTTTAAGTGAAAAATTATCGGTCTAGTTGAAACCAGTTTGGTTTGGTTTAAACCAGTTCTAACCGGTTTCAAATAAACGACTATAAACCTATCATAAACTGATTGTCGGTTTCAAACCTAACTGGTTTCTCTCAAACCAGATTTATATATGTTTGAATTTGGTTTTCAAATCGATTTCGGTTAGGGAACTTCTTTTTACCCACCTCTGGCTCAAAACATGAGCAAGCTACTTTTGTCTTTTCCCTCGTATGTTTCTATACACCAAAAACTTTCATAACATCTTTTCTAACCCAATAGGTGGCTTTTGGGGTGGGCTTTTTGGGGTGGGCTTTTTGGGAGTGTGGTTTTTGGGGTGGGCTTTTTGGGAGCGTGGTTTTAGTGGGCTGGATACCAAAATAAGTTACCTTCTTCGGCCTTCATTTTAGTTAAATCATGTGTCTCATATAAGTGGTGTAAAAATACCCTCAATGCCGTCGATTGTTTGCATTTCGGATGAGATTCTTGAGTTTGTTGACCCCAATACTTACACTGAGTCACTAACTTAACTAAGTTAAATAATCTTTTAGTGAATATGAAAAATCAGGTTGAAATCGGATAGAAAACCAGTTCTGAAAGCGGTTCGGTTTGGCTTAACCAAAATCACAACCATTTTTAACTGGTTCGAGTTGAAATCAGTTTGAGTCAGACAATTGATCTAGTTGAATTAGGGTTGAAACTGAGTTGAAATCTAGTTGGTTTGAGTTTTACCGAGTTAAAACCGGTTTCGCCATATAAGGTTAAGAACTTATCTAAATCTTACGGATTGGGTCTGGTTGGAATCAGTTTATGTAAGGTTCTATTCCTGAGACTCATAGTTGGGTTTATACGTCAAAGCATAATTCTTTAGCTGAAATTTCATTGTCATTACAGTGAAAAGATTTAAATAATTCAACAGTGAAGATAATGACACGTGTTTGTCTGTTACATAATTATATCTATTACCTTAAAACATAAACATAAGCTTTGAAATGAAATGTTAGTCTTTATTTAATTGGGTAGACTTCAACATATGTTGTGAGAACCCTAAGCTCAGCCCGTTTTTTATTTGCTTGACAAAAATATTAAAAAGTCAATCTTACAAAACAAGCTATAGTATTTTTTTTAAATGCAACTAAACATACTTTAATAATCAAACATTACACGAGTAGTGATAAAAACGCAACTGATCGTGTGGGACTTAATGCATGTTTTAGGCATAAGTATGATATTTACAAATATTATTTTTTTCTAAAACATGATACTTTGTATGCATTTGTATGTGTAGGATTGCGATGGAAGATGTAATTTATTGGAATGCAAATCATCAAACCGATCACATATTGATAAATAAAAAATAGTTTAAGTACACAAGAAAGAAGCAACAAAAAGTATGCATGAAAGAGTGAACTTGATTTAGAAATAGGCGCACAACAGGCCCTCATAAACCTTTTATAAACACTAAAGTATCATATAATTTCTGTATTTTAATTCCCCAAAAATAGGACTGTTCACGAACCGAACCGAACGAAGGCTCGCTCGAACTCGGTTCGTTTACAAATCGAGCCGCTCGGTTCGTTTCAAATTTAAGAAATCGAGCGAAAAATGCTCGCTCGAACTCGGTTCGGTTTATAACCGAGCGCTCGGTTTTTCTTGGTTTGGCTCGGTTTCATATTGCAATCTAGTACAAAACTAATAATGCATTCAAAAGTTTCAAGTTTCAACTCAAACTTAACAATGTAACAAAAGAAAACATACTAAATAAGTTTAAGTTTTAACTTGAGCTTTAATAAATGACGGTAAAACTAACGTTCACAACCTCCGTTGTAGACATTTTTACGTCCATTATACCCGTTTTGATGCAATGTTTAAACGAGTATACAAAAATCCAAAAAATAATGTTTAAAAAAGTTAAAAGGAAGCAATAGTAAAATAGTAAATAGCTAAAATGGTAATGTCCTAAACTCTAAATAAACAAATTAAACTAGCATATTACAAAGATATATTATATAAAAGTTATATTTATAAATAATTCGAGCGAAACCGAGCGAGCATCGAGCGAGCTTACCTTTGCTCGTGCTCGGTTCGTTTACAAACCGAACCGAGCGACTCGGCTCGTTTACAACCTAGCCAAAATCGAACGAGCAACTTTTCGAGCTTTTTTCGAACGAGTTCTAACGAGTTTCGAGCGTCGAACAATTTGAACAGCACTACCCAAAAATAGAAATAAAAGAGTGATTAATGATTTAGTATGCAACATGTGGGCCTGTGGCGTGTAACGTTGGACCCATTAAGCACTAAGATCCGGTGTGGGCCACATGCAAAACGAACCCGATATTAATGGTGCCCCGACGGCCTACCTAACGGCTAACCCCAAACTTTTTATTTTTATTAACAGTTAAACCTAAACTAATTACTTCATTATACTAATTGTTAGGCTTGAACTCTGTATACTTTAAAGAAGCAATTACTTCTTACCATCCAGCTATAGCACTAATGGCCTAACCCCACACTCATCTCGCTCTTATTATTCTGGGTTAATTGCATTTATTTAGTGTCTTATTCTAAACTTATAAAATTATATAATAATTTAAAAAATGTTTGAAGAACATTATACATTATATATTAAAAAAAAATATGTATTTTACAAGTTTATAGAAGAATACATGCATTTCTTCCTATTATTTATCATATGATATATTAGGCTTTTTAAATAAAGCAGTTTCGTTTATCGAATCCAATGCATGAGACTAGTGGAACAAAACCAATTGTTTACAAGCTAGTGAACCAATCAATCTAGAACTAATGAAATAAAACCAGTTTGATTTATTAAACCAGATTGACTGGTTGAACTAACGAATCGTTAGCATTGTGACCTGTGAATTCTTTAATGTCTTTAATTTTGGAATACATGATTATTGTTCTCAAGTACATATTCAAAACATGTAATATACAAAACGTCAATAAAATGGCATGTTGTTTTTTAGTAGTAGTGTTAGACAAATATGCTAGTGGTGGAAGCTACAAGGATTTTGGGTCTCTTAAGTATTAACTCTGCATATGAACAAAGCTTATCTTTTGCTTTTAGATGTGGCACTTTCGGACCAAACTAGCAGCGGTTGTTGACGGACCATCATTTGATGTGGGCCTTATGCTCCATGGAATCCGAGACAGAGATTATGTTCACCCCATATCATTTCAATCCTTTCTACCTTCACTTTTAGGTAAATCACACTTCTAACACTAAATACACTTCCTGTAATACAAAGAGTTATGTTTGATTTGTGAAATGAATATTTACAATAAAAATAATATATTTTATAAAGTAGCCATATGTATCATAGGTAACATACAAAATAAAATCACGCTTTTAATAAAAAAATACTTATAAAAGCTATGCTACAAAACAACTAAAATCCCACTTCCCGTATTCTTTTAATACCTCTTTTCACTTTTTTGACCAACTTCTACCACCAACTTAATTAAGAGATAAACCCACCTCCCTTTACTCAAAAGTATTAATATTTCTTTTAAAATCACCAAATTATGAAAATCAATTATTTAAGAATATATATAAAAATATATTATTAAACACTAACCTAAAAAAACTCGTGTAACACACGAGTTGGATGATAAAAGATATAAATATAAATGTATATATACTTTTAATTATTGAAATGATTTATTTTATATAAAACAATTTCAAAAGTATGATATATATGTGTCATTCCATTTGCAAATGAGAAATAAATTATCCAGCATTTAATTGTTTTCTTTGAATAAACAAAATTTAAAACAATACTTAGATAACTATGAACAAATTACTGTATTAGTTATTAATTGCATTAAAAAAAAGAAAATAGTTTGAGTAGAAAAATAAATATTTTTATAGTATAAAATCTGCCAAATGTCATTTTAAAATATTTTTTATTAGAGTAGTATGATATGATATAATATGATCATCATACATTAATCATAAGCATAAATTAAGATATCTTTACAATCATAATTAAATGCTAATATATCACAATATACGATATCTTTACAATCAAAACTAAATGTTGATATATCATAATATATTTATATTTATAAACATTAAAGGTAAAATAAAAAATAAAAAGTTGCAGAAAAAACATATAAACCCATAATTCGTCTTCTGCACCCTTCGTCTCAGTAATCTGTTCACTGCTGAACGCACATTCACACCCGCCTTTTCGTTTCGCACCAGAATATAAACAACTTTTGTACGTATAGGTTAGCTTAGAAGACTAATGTGCAACAACAATTATCTCCATGTTTCTTGATTTCTTTGTGCTACTAAATTCGTGAAATTTGATTTGAAGATTATCAAGAAATTGGGATTTCTTTTGATTTCTTATATGGGTTTGAAGTTTTGATCTGAAAACATCATCAGCAGCTGAAAAATGGAGAAGAATCCATTGCTCATGTTGTTCGTTATCGTCTTCATCACCTCTGTTTCATCTCTTTCTTTACACCCAGATGATCAATCAAAGTTTATATTAGGTTTGATCCTTATCGTTTCAATGCTTTAGGGGTTTTTATGTTTATTGGTTTATGGGTTATGTGTCAATTGTGATGATAGAATGGGGCTAGTGTTCAAGATTCATGTTTATTTTTTCTTGCAAATGGGGATTGTTGTTTAATTGTTGTCATATCTGTCATCTTTAAAGTTGAATTCATATGATTTATGAAGATTAACAATTTGGGGTTTGTGTTTTTATTGTTTAGAGCTATGTGATCATGTCTTTTTGTAACTGGATCATCGTAATGTTGAGAAATTGAGTCATTTCCGCCATTGAATTGCTAATGATTTGAGCTTTATCTCTTAATTCTCTCATGGGGTTTAATCTGTATCAGACTATTAATCATTTGCTTATTAATTTTGATGATGAATGACACCATTGATTTCCAGACTCGCTTTGGGCTTATTATATTGTTGATTATAGGAGAAGATAACTTTGGTCGTTGGAGAAATGGGACCTTAAGCTCATCGGCTGCAAGTGAGGCCCCTGGTCCAGCCAATGGTCCATCCGACACACTTGTATTGGCAGGATCAAGAACAAAGAGGCCCGACATTCTTAACCATTTCAAACGTTATCGAGGTGGATGGGACATTACCAATAAACATTACTGGGCAGTAAGTTTCTTTCAGATAACACATCTGAACCTTTTGAAAATCCAATAGTTATAGAAAAACTTGGTTTTTAAATTTAATAATACTTGTTGGTGTCATTCATTGTTTAATGACATTATCTGCAGTCAGTTGGATTTACAGGAGCTGTTGAGTTTATTCTTGCAATATTATGGTTTGTGTGCTTTGGTCTGGCCATGATCATACATCATTGTTGTGGATGGAGAATAGACATTAAAGGCAAAGAATCCCGTGGTTCTCAAAGAATATGCTTGATTTTGCTTATTGTTTTCACGTGTGCATCAGCGTGAGTATCTCAACTGTGATCTTGAAATCTTATTTTGTGCTATCTCTTGATCTATAATGTTTGGAACCTTGGTTTAAGACTGATCATCTCGCAATATGGTTTTAGTGGTTGGAGAAAATGACTATCTAGGGGTCACGTTATCAGTAAGTTAGCATCATATCATTGATTCATTGGTAACAAACTGATTATGTACCTATTTACCCCTTTCTTATTACCTAATAAGAAAAGTTTACTCCCATTTTACACAATGTTTTCTTTTTCATCACAAAATGGCATTTTTCTGGATTTATATATTATTTTCTTCAATGATTAAAGTTTGACGAACAGTCAAACACTTGATTATCTTTTTTTTTTTTTTTTTTCAAGAGAGGGGAAGGGGGGGGGGGGGGGGGGGGGGGGGGGTCTCAATGGGAGCAACCTCTTTATCCTTTGCTATAGAGGAAAGGGTTGCCTCCATCCTACCCTCCCCAAACCCTTTTATTGGGTATGCTTGTTTGTTCAAGCATGTGATTATCTGATTTATAGTCGGATTTTGGTTATTCAGTAACACATAATCACTTAACAAGCATCTAAATGGTCATCCACCTTGAGGTTGATTTTTCATGCTGTTTTCACCATAATTATGTTTATCTCATATTACATGAACAAATCTTGTTGCTACCCAGGATCGGCTGCATACTTCTTTCAGTGGGACAAGATGAATTTCATGGCGAAGCTGTGGACACGTTGAATTATGTTGTAAACCAATCAGATTACACCGTACAAACGCTCATAAATGTCACGGGCTACTTGTCACTTGCAAAGACTGTTAATATGGCCCAGATTTTTCTTCCTTCAGATGTGAAAGATGATATTGACAGGTTGACTGTTGACTTAAACAATGCTGCTTATACACTGCGGCAGAAAACACAACAAAATTCTCAAAAAATAAGAACAGTTTTTGATACCGTGTAAGATTTCTCCTATATTGTTAAGTGTAGATTTTAAAATTGCCGGATTTATTTACTCCCTGTTCATATTGTTACAGAAGATTATCAATGATTGCTATTGCCATAGTGATGCTTCTAGATTCACTTTTAGGCCTTTGTAAGTATTCACAAAAAGTTATTTGTTGATTCATTTTTTTGCGTATGTTTTATGGGTTTTATTATTTTTACTTGCTTTATTGCAGTTCTGTCTATCCTTGGTCACAAGAACACAATATACATGTAAAGTTCCTTTCTTTTTCCCTCTCTTAGACCCGTTTTTGGTGGTTTGGATTGTATCTTAATCGTTGCTTTTCTTTATGCAGATTCATTACCAGTGGATGGTTACTTGTTGTGGTCACATTCATTCTGTGTGGAGTTTTTGTGATTATCAACAAGTAAGATATCTATTGATTTAATATCTCTTGTTTGTGAAATAAAGTTCTGACCTTTTACCTGTTATAAATTTATGGCTAAAGTATCGATATGGGTGCATAATGTATGTTAGATATTTTGTAGATAGTTTGAAATAATTTTTGTAAATTAGTAGATTTCATGGGATGTAGGGGGTATGGATTATGAGACTTTTTGTCCTTAAGAATCATTGGTTTCCCTCGAAAAGAAAAGGAATCATTTTTTATTATAAGTCCAAACCGACTATTTCAACTTTAAAATCTATTAGAAATTCTTACTTTTTTCAAGAAATTCTGACAAACAGTTAAAAAAATTATATATAAATAAAAGTGAACTCTTTTTGGTAATTTAAAACATAACCCATATGGAATTTACATCTAAAAACTAAGTTTGTTTCATGGCAGAAGTCAAATCTTACCCCTGTCGGCTAAGAAACTTTGACTAATGAATCTTGATACTACTGTGTTTTTGCAGTGCAATAGCTGATACTTGTATGGCCATGGGACAATGGGTAGATAACCAGCAAGCTGAAACTGCCCTTAGTGACATCCTTCCATGTGTTGACGAAGAAACCACTAATGCCACTTTGTATAACAGCAAATTAGTCGTTAATGATATTGCCAATATCATAAACGGTTTCATAGGTTCATTTGCAAATTCGAACGTGCCTCTTGGCGGGAACTCTAATTACTACAACCAGTCAGGCCCACTGATGCCTTCCCTTTGCTATCCGTACGACTCTCAACTGCATGAGCTGGAATGCCCTTCCCAATTGGTTTCAATGGCAAACGCTTCTGTGGTACGTAACCTGAAGTCTTTTTTAGTTTAAAGGTGTGACTTTTATGGTCAATTTGACCAACTGTCATCTTCAAAAGGATGATTTTTTACATGAATTTTAATCCCAATAAGTTTCACGTGTTATAACCTTAAATCTTGTAATTAAAGAAGTTTAAGTATTAAAGAACTTGCATGAAATCTGGAATTGAAATTTAGTTCGCAAGACCTCAATAGTCAAAGTGTATGGGGGTCCACTGAAGAAACACACATTTTTGCATTTGAAGGTTCTCTTAGTGGCATGTTACCCCCATGTAAATTTACATTTCTTTGAAGAGAAAATCATGAAAGTGGTCATTTTTATGAGTATGTTATACCTCTAGGTCATGTCAGAACATTTTGTGCATATATCCATGAGATACACAAATCTTTGTCACATATCTGCTTTTACTCACCTAAACCCTTTTTTTTCGTTCTATATGCGACATGGGTTCGTGTACCACATTAGCTAAGTTATTATTGATGGATAAAGCTGATAATTGAGTTAAAGTAGATACGTGACTCAGTCACTTATCTCATGGCTAAGTGATTTGTTTCTGACGTGATTATATTGGTAAAATTTACCCAAGAAAATGATTATGTTCATGATTTTCTTTTCTTTTCATGGTGGTTATGAAGGTATTTTGGATTAATTTCTTTTCTTTTCTTTTCTTTTCTTTTCATGGTGGTATTTTGGATTCATGGTGGCTAAGTTATTATTGATGAAGTTTTTGCTATATCGACAAATTTCTTTTTTGATACTTATGGTGCTATAGCGACCTGTATATCATGCAACAAACAGTGTACATGTCCCAAAATTCGACTTCTTATTCTGGTTTGGTCTCCAGGTCTGGCAGAACTACACTTGCAGCATCTCAGAATCAGGTTTCTGCACCACCACCGGAAGACTGACACCCGACATGCATCAGCAGCTAGTCGGGGCAGTGAACATAAGTTACGCCCTTCAACACTATGCACCGCCATTGCTTAGCCTCCAAGACTGCAACTTCGTACGCCAAACATTCAGAGTCATCACTTCTGACCACTGCCCTCCATTAGAAGGTCATCTTCGAATGGTAAATGCAGGCTTGGCTCTTGTCTCTGTTGGAGTCATGCTCAGTCTTGCACTGTGGATCATATACGCAAACCGGCCTGAAAGTGAGCAAGTGTTTGCCAAGATTTCATCAAGATTCAAGAGCAGATGCAATGGTGATATCATCATTGATGTTTCATCAAACAATAATGAAGTCTAATGTTAAAAAGTCGTTTTAGAATAGTTTTAGGTATATACATAGTGAGGTTGTATGGGGTATGTTGTTTTGATCGTCCAGATTCAAGATGGGGCGAAGCGCCATTTTGAGTTTTGAGCTGGCTGTTGAAAAATTACAAATATCATCTGCCTATTGAGTATGATATTATTTTTAATTTTTTTTTCACGAATACTAATATGGTATTAGATGATACTTGCTTGTTTCTCAAAACTGACACCATGGATCTATCTGTTGGGTTGTGAAGGCTTTAGGCCGAGCCGGACGGAGCTCGGGCCTGTTTTGCTAGGCTAATGGTAAACAAAAGAATGGGCTAGCCGGCTCTAATTAGGGTTAATTAGTTAATTCTTGGAGCCTAAGTTATTACCTTAATTACAACCCTAATCTAGCATTATAAATAGACCCATGATGTAATTGTATTCTTGAGCACAATAATGATATAAACCCTAGTTGCAGAGTGGACGTAGGTCACCTAGACCGAACCACTATAATTCTCTCGTGTCTACTTTATATATATATTGTGTGATTGTGTGTGTTTGATTGCTTCCACTGGAACCTACTCGGATCGTGATACCTAACAAGTTGTATCAGAGCGGAGGTTTGGAAACACACCGGGTTTGCACTGAAATCATAGGAGGCTGTTCGAGAGGGCTGTGGTATTATCAATTTTTTTTTGCTGGTTCGAGATCTAGGGCTGTCCGGGTTTTATTTTTTTGGCGATTCGCGATTAGGGTTTTTGTCTTGAACCCTTGGGGTCGCTGGTATTGCTCTCAGTTCTACAGGTGAAGTTACCGGTTTAGGTATCTTCGGGTTTTAGGGTTTTATTGCAGGTGAAGTTATCGTTTCTCGTTTGCAATGGCTGAAGACGGGAGGGTTCGAATTGAAAAGTTTAACGGGACAGACTTTGCTTGGTGGAAGATGCAAATAGAAGCATTGCTAGGTGAAAAAGATTTGGAAGTAGTATTGGAAGAAAAGCCGGCTACAATGAACAAAGCTGAAGAAGCGGTTTGGAACTCAAAGGACAAGAAGGCTAGAGGGGCTATTACATTGGCTTTGACGAGGAGCGTTGCATTTAACGTTATGCACGAAACCACGACTCGTGGTATTATAACGGCTCTGTCAAATATGTATGAAAAGCCGTCTGCTGCCAATAAGGTGTTCTTGATGAGGGAGTTATTCATGACTCGAATGAATGAGGGAACTTTAGTTTTGGAGCATATTAATGATCTTAACTCGATCATGTCCAGGTTAGCTTCTGTGAGCATGAAGTTTGATGATGAGACTCAAGCTGTAGTATTGCTATCTTCTTTGCCAGATAGTTGGTCTGGAACTGTAACGGCTATTACTAGTTCAGTGGGGACTGATGGATTAACATTTGACGGGGTCCGAAACATTGTGCTAGGTGAGGAAACCTGCCGGAAAAGCACTGGTGGTGGATCATCTTCTGGTTTGTTATATGTTGGCAGGGGAAGGGAAAATAACAGGAGCAGTGGGAGTCGAGGGAGAAGTTCGTCTAGAGCTCGGAAAACTGTGAAGTGCTGGAGTTGTAATGAGATTGGGCATGTTAAGAGTCAATGTCCAAAGCGTAAACAAGGAAAATCTGGTGAGGTAAACACTGCTGCTGAGGATGAATCTAATGATGACACATTACTACTCGAGGCTGAAAACAGTGTGGACTCTTGGGTTATGGATTCCGGTTCTTCGTTTCACGCCATGCACAGCGAGGAGACGTTGGTGAATCTAAAAGTTGGCAACTTTGGGAAGGTACAAACAGCAAATGGTAATATCCTTGATGTTGAGGGCATAGGTGATGTTAATCTGTTAACTCCATTGGGAACCTACTGGAACTCGAAGAATGTTAGGGTGATTCCAGCTTTGAAGAGAAATTTTATCTCTGTTAGTCAACTGGATGAACAGGGACAAGAAGTAAAGTTTGTCAGAGGTAAATGGAAAGTAACAAAAGAAAATCTGGTTATTGCTAGTGGAAACAAGTGGGGATCATTATACATGGTGGAAGTACATATTGGGGAAAGTATGACCGTTCCTCAAAACAAAGTTGGGTTTGTTGAGTCAAAGGGGCAAAAGAGGGTTCAATTTGCAAGACTGAAGCCTGGTGCCAAGGTGATTCAAGCTGAGCGGGATAGGAGGTCTAAACCAGGTCAAGGGTTTGGTGACAGTGGGAGCACGGGGCGTGTTTCGGGTACAGTCACAAAACAACGTTGGGTTGTGAAGACCACTACTCCGATTGTTAAATTCTCTCCTATGGATGTCTTGCTGAATGAGGAGAGTGTTGATGATTCTCGGGCTATCTCTGGAGCTGGTGGATCATGCATACCAGTTGAGATAGAGAATGGGTTGGAGCTCGGGGGAGCTTCAACTGTCCCCTCATGTACTTGATGAGAGGGGGTGCAACTAGGGGTTACAATGAAGTCTTAGCTGATGGGAATTGAAGCTTGAAAGACTTTTGGATATGAAGAATACTGGAGTTACTGGATCTGGGTTACTTGGACGGCGTTTGTAGACTTGGGCAAAGCCTTCAAGTGGGAGATTGTTGGGTTGTGAAGGCTTTAGGCCGAGCCGGACGGGGCTCGGGCCTGTTTTGCTAGGCCAATGGTAAACAAAAGAATGGGCTAGCCGGCCCTAATTAGGGTTAATTAGTTAATTTTTGGAGCCTAAGTTATTACCTTAATTACAACCCTAATCTAGCATTATAAATAGACCCATGATGTAATTGTATTCTTGAGCACAATAATGATATAAACCCTAGTTGCAGAGTGGACGTAGGTCACCTAGACCGAACCACTATAATTCTCTCGTGTCTACTTTATATATATATTGTGTGATTGTGTGTGTTTGATTGCTTCCGCTGGAATCTACTCTGATCGTGATACCTAACACTATCTACCTATAGATATGAATATATGAATACATTGTATGATACTAAAAATTGTAGTTCTTATACGTTTTAAATTGTTAGAAACTTGAAATTATTATGGCGGAGCAGGCTGAACGAAAGCAGTTTGCCAATATACTACCTTTCCTTTCAATGTTCAAGGCCTCAGCACATGTTTTAGACGCACTTAAGTGAATCAGAAGAAGATTCCTTTGGGGTGGTAGTAATTCTAATATGAAAATTTGTTGGATCGCATGGGAAAAGGTTGTAGCGTCTAAAGATCTCAGGAGTCTCGGTGTTGATGCCCTACGGGCATTGAACCTCTCTCTTCCTGTCAATGGTAGTGGCGACATAGAACTAACAACTTAACCCTATGATCTAGAGTTATTTCATCATTTCCCTACAGAAGGAGACAATGGAACATAACCCTGGATCTTGGAAAAACATCTATAAGATTGATGTTGACTTAACAAAATGTTCAACAGTAAATGTAAATTCAGTTTTTGGTGGCGTATGTGGATCGACCTTAAGACACAATTCATCATTTACTAATTACGTGCGAATTCGTGGGTGTAGACTGGTCGAACATTTGATCATGGTGTCTACAATGTAGTATACAGGCCTAACAAGATTCAATTGGTCGCGGATGTTCTATCAGCTTACCAACAATATGCAAACTAAGATGTACACAATAAAGACAAAGAAAAGATGCAACTGTTCTAATTACATGTTGGTTCATTTGGCGAACAAGGAAAAACAAACTTTTCAACAATCATGCACCCCATGTCTCCATGATTACAATATAAGGACAATATTTGTGTAAGTTTCGTTTATGGTCCAAATTGTTAGTCATCTCCTAAAAACAAATATGAAGAGCTTGTTAGGTTTAATAACTTTTCTTCAGCACTAAGGACAGACTATGTCATACGTGTATACGAGGTTGTATAAGGTGTTTATAATGTTATAGGAGGTAGTATGAAGTGTTATGTTTATATACCATACAAGTCATTTTGGGTTTATACAAACATATATTATAATATTATGTCACGTATAACTTACTGAAGTTGACATTTTGATAGGAAGTCCATGACCTTAAAAATATCAAATCATACAGGTTTTTAACGGTGAAATATAGTGTTAACGTTCCAATTCTAGGGTGGTCAAAATGATTTCCTTCCAATCTAAACTTTTGTTGATATGCCCGCATTTCTGGTGTGCTTGATGCTTCTCATGTCTTGTTTTTCCTCGTTACCTAGCTTCTTGTACTTTTTACTTATAATCATCTCCATTCAAAAAAATTATGTCGCGTAGTGTTCACACCGGTGTATATGCATCCATGTAGTGCAGCCTTGCTCTAGTATGCATACATTACTAGTACATACACACCCCGGTGTTTGTGTTCATACATATATTTGCATATATGCACATTACCATGCAGCAGATTTCAATTTTTTTGTTAACAATCCAAAAGTTCAGCAAGTCGGATACGTTACAGTCTGAATCATTCGATAAAAAGACATGAATTCTTTTGGATCTATACATTCTACAATATCAAATCATATAAGATATCGTATCATATCATGATCGTCATATCATATAATATGTTATCATTGCGCATATATCATGAGGGACCTTAATTCACTTGCTTTTGCACACCAACCATATTCCACTCACATCAGCTCAAACTTCTTCTAGGCCTGAAAATTTTCCCAACAAAATCATTACAAAACTCACCAAGTTCCTCACAAATCAAATCTTTCTCTGCCCATTAATATTTCTTTCAGTGGGTTAAATGTGTATCTATTTTGACACTCAACTTTCACTTAATAATTATACAATCTTTAAAAGTTGGGGTTTATGAAAATACTTCCGGTTCTTTTGCCGCGACCGCCAAAAGCAAGCAAGTGCGCCAAATAAACAGCTAGCCACGGCAATCGCCAAAGCAGCACCTGCAGGAACCACAAGTGCGTTTGTTGATTGTAAGACTTCTTCTGAAACCACGTTAACTTTCATCTGAATGTGTTCCTTGTCTTTCTCCTTGTAGAGGGATACCAGCATCTTTCCGTAGTAATTGATTAAAAACTTGAACACCTCATCACGGTCCCAATCAATCGAGCTGCTTTCTTCGTTTTGATTAGGGTCATTGTAGCAATCTGGGCAGAGCTGTTTCGTTGGCCAGATTGTTTTTGGGAACTTGGGGTCGCCGGTTTTAAGAGATTCTTCGGTTTTCTTTAGTCTGTTGTTGACTTCATTATGTGCCTTCCACAACCAGAGTACAAAGTCACGTGTGCTGCTGAACGGAGTAGAAACCCTGCAATATCGCATTGGAATAAAAAAAAATGCGAGAAGAAATAAAATTGCAATCTGCCATATAAACTAACATGCTTTCTCGTTTTGCACGAGAAAGACCCTCATCCCAATTTTGACCTATTAAAGTCCCTAAACTTGTCTAAAATGCACCTGCTTGTGAAAACAAAAATTTTTATAATGACTTGTTTCTCTTAAGCTGGTCAAAATAAAACGTACCATTGTTTTCTGGCAAAAATTTTGAGTGTCGCCTCACGAGAATTGACCGGTTTAAGGGGTAACAAGTCATTTTTTAAAACTTTTTTTTTTCACAAATGGGTGCATTCTAGACATTTTATGGACTTTAACATAGCAAAATTGGGTTGAGAGGCTTTGCATGTATTTTTGTCAAGATACCAGACTTTAATATACCAAAATTAGTAGGTTGATAGACTTTTTCATTCAAAACAAGAAATAATATTGGTTTTTATGGTATTCACCTAACTGTAAAAGAAGGTTTAAAAATTTTTTATTTATTTTTACCTCGAGCACATATTGTAGAAATGTTCACGGCACTCCTCACAGATGAAAAACTGGTGTATAAAATCACAAGTAGTTGTAAATGCCATTTGACTTTCTCCATCTTCAATTCTCACTGAGAGCGAATGTAATAGAACCCATAAACCACAACTGCAGTATCCCAAAAATTTGTAAGTATTCTTTTTTCAAGAACATTGACACATTGTGGCAACTCAAATTTGAAGCATATAAGTTGGAAAGGGTACATAGATTAATATACCTGAAGCCCCTCGTATCATTCTTGCTCCCACAGCAAAACATCTACATACAAAAGCCCAGATAAAAAAATAATAACGATTTATAATTTCTTTACTGAATCATGGCTGTTGTATGGGATGAAGAAGCGTCAAATTTATCTTAATAGAAAAAGAAAGCTTAAATTTACCCAATATCCGCGAGGAACTTCTTTTCCACAGATGTCAAACTTATGCAGAGGACCATGTTCGGTGCTATTTTCAGATTCATGTTTGTCTGCCAGCCACTTATTTGAAGGGTATAAATCGTCAAAGTTAACAAGTATATCAGCACTACCCTTTCGACACCTAAGATTCCAACTTTATATTAAATTTTAAAAATAGCAAGCAATATTGAAATCTCAAGTGTGAATAGAAGGAAGGTACGGTATGAACCTTCTAGAAGGGTGATGAGCCACCATTAGTTGCATGAACTTTATAAGTGTAGCTCTTGTATCTGGTTTAATCATCTGTTAAAAACATATGCGTATAAATACCTAGTTTACAGGAAATGATAGCCATAAAGAATAGGTAATGGACATCCACCTTGTGTTCTACAATAATATCAAAGGCGAAGGATGTAGCCTCTTCAACATCATATATAGCACGTGCAATCTAACTCACAAAAAAAGGGATAAAAAACATTTTAAAAAGGTTAATCACTTAGTACAAAATACTACTTCCATTGTAAATACAACTAGTTACAATTTAAATAGCTTCAGGTTGTAAAAGTATTCTTTTAACAAACCTGTCCAGGGTCTGAGGCATTTGAATGAAGAAGGTGATCATTTTCGTATTTCCCGTCTTCGAGGCTATATGAGCTAATATACAAAAGCAAAATAAAGCAGATTTGTTAATATGAAATATGAATATCGAAGTTAATCGTGTGGAGCATTTAACCAACCTCCACTTGTTTTCTAATACGGTGAATGGTACTAATAAGAAAATTTTAATTCCCATTTATGTTTATGCCAAACAATCGTACCTTCCCAATTGTGAATTAATCCATTTAAGCAAACGATCAGCAGTTCTTCCATCATCAATAGGACGGATTTCACTTTTTTCATTTTTACCGTTCCACCCGCCACCAACAAATTTAGAAGGAGGCCCCCAATATAGTGATGGATAGTGACTAACAGAAAATTTATCACAGAGCTTAGTGTTTATCTGTGCTGCCAAACATGGATAAGAGGTATTGGTTGCTGACATGTGAAATGATAAAAATTGATTACACAAATACCAAAAACATGGCAACATTAAAAATATATCACTTTCAGAGGATTAATAAAATGTAGTAACGTTACCTTATTTGCACAATCTACCCGTGTCATCAATAGAATCCCTGGATGAACAGCATCGGCTCCATTGAAAAGCCTAGCAACCTTTTCATATTGAGGCTGCAAAATTGAAACAAAAACAATGAGCAATGCAACAAACACATGTGTAGCCATTGTGGACTTAAAATACAGATACCTTATAGTTTCTGCAAGCGGGGCACCTACAAAGAGTAAAGTTCAAACCAAATTAGGACTATATATGGATATTCGGGAACCAAATAATAGTACAGTTAAAGCAGATGTAATATGTATCATATACAGACACAGACACCGATATGCTATATGTGTTAAAAATGTCTTCATCCAAGAACTGCTATATACTATAAACCAAATCAAAATATGGAGAATGCATGTTAAAAGAGAATACTCTGAAATTACTTGTCAAGGTATTCCATAAACTACTTCTATGGTTTCACCACTACTTAGATAAAAAATGGTATGGTCGGAAGAGTTGTTTTCGTATTCTACTTTTTAATCTATTTTAATCAAACTAATTTTAAGTGGTTTTCTGTTGGATACAGATAGCATCTAAAGTTTTCTAAGTTTGAAATATATGTATGGCAATAATACCAGGTACCCGAGATGTATATTCATTCTGGATCAGATATAGGATAAGTGCAGGTGACTGACATAAGATCTATTTACATGCTGTTTATCCTCTTAGATACTAATGTTAACCAGAATATCAAAGGGTAATGGAATCCTATTATCTCAGGTTCCACAGCAATTGTCAGCCAAGTCTTCTACTACTCTACGAGCATCGTAGCCAAAGGTGCACAAGGCGCTCGCCTAGGCACGCAGCACAACAATAATGCCTTGCATCCATCAAGGCGCAAAGACGCAAACTCCAGCCAAATTCTGCAAAAACAAACTGGTATGAGCAGGCCTAAAACAGCTAAAACTAGTCTAAAACATCTAAAAAAGTCCTGGAACCAGCCTAAAAGGCCCTCTATTTTTAAGCGCCTTGCACCAAAGCAGCGGGCTCACCCTTTGCACCTTGAGTGCGCCTAGCGCCTTCAACTAACAGATCTACGAGATTAGAAGAAACACTCTAAAATGCAAGGATAGAAGCACTACAGCTCTTACAGGTAACCAAAATTCTATTGGGTCACCAACAAACTGTCCCTAAAACACCCATACAGAAAAAATACATTTTGACTTCAGAGACACCATTGTTTACCAAAAAATAGCCTTTCAGTACATGCAACTTTGCATAACAAATATGACCAAGCTACCCATAGGTTTCCCATAGCTAAATCCTATTGTAACTACGGATCCAGAAAATAGGGGCTTTTAGCCATAAATAGTAAAATGCATCTCCACTTAATGTTTAGACATCCTACAAATCTCTAGTATGTCTGGCTCTTCATCTTTGTTCTTTGAGTTCTATTTCTGCAATCAAATCCAGGAGGGTACTTCTAGCTCCATCCTCTTCCCATAGAGGTAACTTTTAAATTAAACCTATCTGAATTTCCTACAAACTTTATACAAATTCATAATCATTCAGAGAAAAATCAAACAAATGCATCGGAATTTGTAACAAAATTCATTTCAATGTTTGCACTTAAAAGCTTCTCCAGATTCCAATTCGTATACAGGTATCAAATTTCAATCCAACACGGTAGAGCATAAATCCAAAGCGAACAACATCATAATAATCCATCACCAAATTCCTCAACAACGAAAGATCTAACTCAACAAACCCTAGAAACGAAGATAAGAGAGGTTTAAAACCGACCAGTGAGCGAAGAACTCCACAATGGCGTAAGTAGCTGGAGTATCCTTGAGAACTTCATCGAAGTTAGTGGCGTTCAAATCAACGGCGAAATCAGGCTGATCTACCCCGGAGGTGATGGCACGTAAGAGCGATCGAGATCCGGCGGCCGGATTAATCAGCAGAGCCGATGATGATGACAACGATAGTGAAAGAAGGATGCAGAGAAGAAAGGGCGTCGTTAATAGTGAAGACATGGTGGATGAGAGTGAGAATGAGATGTTTGCAGGTAGATCGGAGCTCTGTGCCGGAGAAAGAGGTTGACCGCCGGAGAAAGAGGTTGACCGCCGGCGAAAGAGGCGGTGGTGTTTCCGGTTGAAAAATGCAGATGGAAGTCTGGTCAAGTAAATGGAGTTTTGGATGAAAATTATTCAAATATTAAATCTTAAGTTATAAGTTATTTCTTTAATAATAATTCCTTCCTAATAAATCTTAATTCATTATGTATGGAGCAAAATACATTTTCCGTTTTGGTTTAGCCGTTTTGGTGTATACTAACTTGCAATTTTTTTAATCTTCATTTATTGTACAAGACCATTAAAAAAAATAAAACATACGTTCTATAGATGATAAAAATCATACAATAATAAGCATAGATGAACCGGGATTTCAAGAACATCAAATTTATTGTTAAACTTTTTTACTTAATGGTGAAGACATACGTTTTATTCCAAAACACTACACACTGATAAAAAGGTGTTATGCGTCATTTATAATTTTACTGGCTCTTATTATGAAAAATACACAAAAATATTTAACCACCACTGGTACATATTAAGACTAACGTAATGATCATTATGTTCTATATTATGAACTCATCTTTGTAATATGTTAATGCACATACGCATTGACACGCATACAAAATTAATCAAAAACCAACACTTTCATTGAAATCGAAATCGACAAATCGTAACTATACATCTATTGTCAACTCATAATTAGACCCGTAAAGCTAATCAGTTACAAAAAGACATAGTCATACCATTGATCTCGAGCAAATTACAGTTTTAATCCTTCGTTTTGGGGCAAAATAAGCAAAAGTAAAGTAAAAACTTACAAATACGTTTTTTTCTTATAACAACTTCTAATCTACTTCTATTAATTATATATACATACATCTGAAAAGAGTTGTGTTCATGAGTTGTTGAAACGGTCAACGACTTGCCATCGGTGAGAGTAATAAATCGGTAACTGGGAGCCTAAACCATGAAATGCTTGAACAAAACCTATAAAATGCTTGAACCATGACATAAAGCCTAGAGATGTTGCATAATAAGCAATGACGGACCTATGTTGTTCTCATAGGGGTCACCCGCACCCTATGAATTTTTTGTTATTTAGTATGTATACGTTCGGTCCCAACAGAGCCCTAAAAAATATCAAATCCGATCTACATTAAATATTGACGCTGACACTCAACAAATTTTGATGCCACCTCCTAAGAAAAATAAATTTAACACTTCAATATTTTATAAATATAAACCTATAATAAATTAAATGACACATGCTTTAAAACTTCTTATAAGCTTAAATACCCAATAATAATTTAAAACAATTTTACTCATATACCCCTTTAATTACCAAAAACGGTTTAAGAATGTTATACCATTAATCCAACAATTAAAATATTTAACCTAATTAAACCTTGTTAGAATGATTGTTTAACGAAAATTTTGCCATAATAGCTACCATCAACTACCCTCTCTTAATGGTTACAGAACCTCATATATCAAATCCGAATCAAAGCAGCCGTAAATACTTTATTATTTGATTATATTCTAAATTAAATATTAGATTATTAATTTATCATTTATAAATTTGATTTATTATTTTATTGGTTACTTAAATGTTTGATTAGTTGACGAAAATTATACAACCAGACCCATCCCATATCAATTTCTTTTTCAATATTTATCAATAGAACCGACCATCAATAATTTCCAAACCTCATAAAAAAAGTTTCCTGGTCTGCAACTGTAATAAGACAGCACTGAATGACACTTTCAACCAAATGCCATTAGAGGGGAGAATAGAAAGAGCTTAGACCATCTACTAAACGTAAAAACACCTGAAAACACACCTAATCGCCTGATACATCGCCAACCTTAATCTATTATATTTTGTTCAACAATAAAAGAAAAAATATCATGTATTCATCTCAACTCATTACTCATTACTAGATCTCATTACTCATTACTAGGCTCTCTACATAAAGAAACATATTCCACATCACACCAAACATAAAACCTCTGCATTCAACTTTACTTGCCCGCAGATTTCGGTCAACAGCTTCAGTTTGACCTTTTTTTCCATTCTTTTGGGGTGGAAGGGGTTCAAAACTCTTGGCATGGCCTGCAACATCAGAGGCATTTCACATTTTTTTGCTACAAATCAATTATCAATCTTTGTTAGATATAAAAACATATCAAACCAATCATTCATGCAAAGTTTAGTCTCTTATTGCATTTTGACAATAACCAATTTAGGGGAGTTCACGGTCCCGTTCAACTGATTTTTTTCCTTGTCTTTCTCCTTGTAGAGGGATACCAGCATCTTTCCGTAGTAATTGATTAAAAACTTGAACACCTCATCACGGTCCCAATCAATCGAGCTGCTTTCTTCGTTTTGATTAGGGTCATTGTAGCAATCTGGGCAGAGCTGTTTCGTTGGCCAGATTGTTTTTGGGAACTTGGGGTCGCCGGTTTTAAGAGATTCTTCGGTTTTCTTTAGTCTGTTGTTGACTTCATTATGTGCCTTCCACAACCAGAGTACAAAGTCACGTGTGCTGCTGAACGGAGTAGAAACCCTGCAATATCGCATTGGAATTAAAAAAAAATGCGAGAAGAAATAAAATTGCAATCTGCCATATAAACTAACATGCTTTCTCGTTTTGCACGAGAAAGACCCTCATCCCAATTTTGACCTATTAAAGTCCCTAAACTTGTCTAAAATGCACCTGCTTGTGAAAACAAAAATTTTTATAATGACTTGTTTCTCTTAAGCTGGTCAAAATAAAACGTACCATTGTTTTCTGGCAAAAATTTTGAGTGTCGCCTCACGAGAATTGACCGGTTTAAGGGGTAACAAGTCATTTTTTAAAACTTTTTTTTTTCACAAATGGGTGCATTCTAGACATTTTATGGACTTTAACATAGCAAAATTGGGTTGAGAGGCTTTGCATGTATTTTTGTCAAGATACCAGACTTTAATATACCAAAATTAGTAGGTTGATAGACTTTTTCATTCAAAACAAGAAATAATATTGGTTTTTATGGTATTCACCTAACTGTAAAAGAAGGTTTAAAAATTTTTTATTTATTTTTACCTCGAGCACATATTGTAGAAATGTTCACGGCACTCCTCACAGATGAAAAACTGGTGTATAAAATCACAAGTAGTTGTAAATGCCATTTGACTTTCTCCATCTTCAATTCTCACTGAGAGCGAATGTAATAGAACCCATAAACCACAACTGCAGTATCCCAAAAATTTGTAAGTATTCTTTTTTCAAGAACATTTGACACATTGTGGCAACTCAAATTTGAAGCATATAAGTTGGAAAGGGTACATAGATTAATATACCTGAAGCCCCTCGTATCATTCTTGCTCCCACAGCAAAACATCTACATACAAAAGCCCAGATAAAAAAATAATAACGATTTATAATTTCTTTACTGAATCATGGCTGTTGTATGGGATGAAGAAGCGTCAAATTTATCTTAATAGAAAAAGAAAGCTTAAATTTACCCAATATCCGCGAGGAACTTCTTTTCCACAGATGTCAAACTTATGCAGAGGACCATGTTCGGTGCTATTTTCAGATTCATGTTTGTCTGCCAGCCACTTATTTGAAGGGTATAAATCGTCAAAGTTAACAAGTATATCAGCACTACCCTTTCGACACCTAAGATTCCAACTTTTATATTAAATTTTAAAAAATAGCAAGCAATATTGAAATCTCAAGTGTGAATAGAAGGAAGGTACGGTATGAACCTTCTAGAAGGGTGATGAGCCACCATTAGTTGCATGAACTTTATAAGTGTAGCTCTTGTATCTGGTTTAATCATCTGTTAAAAACATATGCGTATAAATACCTAGTTTACAGGAAATGATAGCCATAAAGAATAGGTAATGGACATCCACCTTGTGTTCTACAATAATATCAAAGGCGAAGGATGTAGCCTCTTCAACATCATATATAGCACGTGCAATCTAACTCACAAAAAAAGGGATAAAAAACATTTTAAAAAGGTTAATCACTTAGTACAAAATACTACTTCCATTGTAAATACAACTAGTTACAATTTAAATAGCTTCAGGTTGTAAAAGTATTCTTTTAACAAACCTGTCCAGGGTCTGAGGCATTTGAATGAAGAAGGTGATCATTTTCGTATTTCCCGTCTTCGAGGCTATATGAGCTAATATACAAAAGCAAAATAAAGCAGATTTGTTAATATGAAATATGAATATCGAAGTTAATCGTGTGGAGCATTTAACCAACCTCCACTTGTTTTCTAATACGGTGAATGGTACTAATAAGAAAATTTTAATTCCCATTTATGTTTATGCCAAACAATCGTACCTTCCCAATTGTGAATTAATCCATTTAAGCAAACGATCAGCAGTTCTTCCATCATCAATAGGACGGATTTCACTTTTTCATTTTTACCGTTCCACCCGCCACCAACAAATTTAGAAGGAGGCCCCCAATATAGTGATGGATAGTGACTAACAGAAAATTTATCACAGAGCTTAGTGTTTATCTGTGCTGCCAAACATGGATAAGAGGTATTGGTTGCTGACATGTGAAATGATAAAAATTGATTACACAAATACCAAAAACATGGCAACATTAAAAATATATCACTTTCAGAGGATTAATAAAATGTAGTAACGTTACCTTATTTGCACAATCTACCCGTGTCATCAATAGAATCCCTGGATGAACAGCATCGGCTCCATTGAAAAGCCTAGCAACCTTTTCATATTGAGGCTGCAAAATTGAAACAAAAACAATGAGCAATGCAACAAACACATGTGTAGCCATTGTGGACTTAAAATACAGATACCTTATAGTTTCTGCAAGCGGGGCACCTACAAAGAGTAAAGTTCAAACCAAATTAGGACTATATATGGATATTCGGGAACCAAATAATAGTACAGTTAAAGCAGATGTAATATGTATCATATACAGACACAGACACCGATATGCTATATGTGTTAAAAATGTCTTCATCCAAGAACTGCTATATACTATAAACCAAATCAAAATATGGAGAATGCATGTTAAAAGAGAATACTCTGAAATTACTTGTCAAGGTATTCCATAAACTACTTCTATGGTTTCACCACTACTTAGATAAAAAATGGTATGGTCGGAAGAGTTGTTTTCGTATTCTACTTTTTAATCTATTTTAATCAAACTAATTTTAAGTGGTTTTCTGTTGGATACAGATAGCATCTAAAGTTTTCTAAGTTTGAAATATATGTATGGCAATAATACCAGGTACCCGAGATGTATATTCATTCTGGATCAGATATAGGATAAGTGCAGGTGACTGACATAAGATCTATTTACATGCTGTTTATCCTCTTAGATACTAATGTTAACCAGAATATCAAAGGGTAATGGAATCCTATTATCTCAGGTTCCACAGCAATTGTCAGCCAAGTCTTCTACTACTCTACGAGCATCGTAGCCAAAGGTGCACAAGGCGCTCGCCTAGGCACGCAGCACAACAATAATGCCTTGCATCCATCAAGGCGCAAAGACGCAAACTCCAGCCAAATTCTGCAAAAACAAACTGGTATGAGCAGGCCTAAAACAGCTAAAACTAGTCTAAAACATCTAAAAAAGTCCTGGAACCAGCCTAAAAGGCCCTCTATTTTTAAGCGCCTTGCACCAAAGCAGCGGGCTCACCCTTTGCACCTTGAGTGCGCCTAGCGCCTTCAACTAACAGATCTACGAGATTAGAAGAAACACTCTAAAATGCAAGGATAGAAGCACTACAGCTCTTACAGGTAACCAAAATTCTATTGGGTCACCAACAAACTGTCCCTAAAACACCCATACAGAAAAAATACATTTTGACTTCAGAGACACCATTGTTTACCAAAAAATAGCCTTTCAGTACATGCAACTTTGCATAACAAATATGACCAAGCTACCCATAGGTTTCCCATAGCTAAATCCTATTGTAACTACGGATCCAGAAAATAGGGGCTTTTAGCCATAAATAGTAAAATGCATCTCCACTTAATGTTTAGACATCCTACAAATCTCTAGTATGTCTGGCTCTTCATCTTTGTTCTTTGAGTTCTATTTCTGCAATCAAATCCAGGAGGGTACTTCTAGCTCCATCCTCTTCCCATAGAGGTAACTTTTAAATTAAACCTATCTGAATTTCCTACAAACTTTATACAAATTCATAATCATTCAGAGAAAAATCAAACAAATGCATCGGAATTTGTAACAAAATTCATTTCAATGTTTGCACTTAAAAGCTTCTCCAGATTCCAATTCGTATACAGGTATCAAATTTCAATCCAACACGGTAGAGCATAAATCCAAAGCGAACAACATCATAATAATCCATCACCAAATTCCTCAACAACGAAAGATCTAACTCAACAAACCCTAGAAACGAAGATAAGAGAGGTTTAAAACCGACCAGTGAGCGAAGAACTCCACAATGGCGTAAGTAGCTGGAGTATCCTTGAGAACTTCATCGAAGTTAGTGGCGTTCAAATCAACGGCGAAATCAGGCTGATCTACCCCGGAGGTGATGGCACGTAAGAGCGATCGAGATCCGGCGGCCGGATTAATCAGCAGAGCCGATGATGATGACAACGATAGTGAAAGAAGGATGCAGAGAAGAAAGGGCGTCGTTAATAGTGAAGACATGGTGGATGAGAGTGAGAATGAGATGTTTGCAGGTAGATCGGAGCTCTGTGCCGGAGAAAGAGGTTGACCGCCGGAGAAAGAGGTTGACCGCCGGCGAAAGAGGCGGTGGTGTTTCCGGTTGAAAAATGCAGATGGAAGTCTGGTCAAGTAAATGGAGTTTTGGATGAAAATTATTCAAATATTAAATCTTAAGTTATAAGTTATTTCTTTAATAATAATTCCTTCCTAATAAATCTTAATTCATTATGTATGGAGCAAAATACATTTTCCGTTTTGGTTTAGCCGTTTTGGTGTATACTAACTTGCAATTTTTTTTAATCTTCATTTATTGTACAAGACCATTAAAAAAAATAAAACATACGTTCTATAGATGATAAAAATCATACAATAATAAGCATAGATGAACCGGGATTTCAAGAACATCAAATTTATTGTTAAACTTTTTTACTTAATGGTGAAGACATACGTTTTATTCCAAAACACTACACACTGATAAAAAGGTGTTATGCGTCATTTATAATTTTACTGGCTCTTATTATGAAAAATACACAAAAATATTTAACCACCACTGGTACATATTAAGACTAACGTAATGATCATTATGTTCTATATTATGAACTCATCTTTGTAATATGTTAATGCACATACGCATTGACACGCATACAAAATTAATCAAAAACCAACACTTTCATTGAAATCGAAATCGACAAATCGTAACTATACATCTATTGTCAACTCATAATTAGACCCGTAAAGCTAATTAGTTACAAAAAGACATAGTCATACCATTGATCTCGAGCAAATTACAGTTTTAATCCTTCGTTTTGGGGCAAAATAAGCAAAAGTAAAGTAAAAACTTACAAATACGTTTTTTTCTTATAACAACTTCTAATCTACTTCTATTAATTATATATACATACATCTGAAAATATTTGAACCCTTAACCTTTTGGATAAAAAAAATAACTTTTTACCAACAGGATGTCTTTTTAATAATTGACCGACATCCTCTTAGTTTTGTATTAAATTGGTAACAAGATCCATGTTTTGTACCATTTATGATGGGGTATGTTTGATTTCAAAGCAACTTCTAGCTTCTCTTCACTTGTTCCACAGTCAAGCATTGAACATGTTACACAACAGATTAATCAACTTCTTATATTTATCATGTATGTATTTTTGTTCAAAAACTATGATTATAGAGGAAATGAAGAAGGGTACCAGTGTAAGTTTACTAATAAAGGATACTACTGTATGTCTTACTGATCACTATTTCGTAAAGAGAAGAGCAGAGATACTGTGAATACCTTCGTTTGTGAAATGACTACTATACCACTTCACCAAAAAAAATGTTAACACTTGTCGTTAACTGAATGCTTCGTACGATTCACACGTGACACAGACTAAAATAACTTTCTATTTGATCCAGATTATGTGTAGTGCTATAGTTGCTTCTTCAATGGCTTCAATGAGTCTTAGCTTTTAACACTTGGGCCATAGAGGTTCGAAAGGCAATGATATGTTGGTCAAGATAGATCTTAAACTTGCATTGTATAACATATTACATAACATGGTTATATACATTGCATCATTATGAATACATGTTCACTCTAATGCATCCATGCTATTATTTGAGCTTAATTTTCATTGTAGATGTAAAATTACATATGAAAACCAGATATATAAACTGTACATATTACAGAGATTTCTTAAAGCTGTTTCATTACCGCCATAAAATTGGGCGTTTATGTAACATGATCTACGGTTAAAGGGGTGTTCTTTTGCTTACTAGCACGCCATAAGACCACAGTTGACCGGCT
Source organism: Flaveria robusta (assembly GCA_025506415.1). NCBI lineage: Eukaryota > Viridiplantae > Streptophyta > Magnoliopsida > Asterales > Asteraceae > Flaveria > Flaveria robusta. The sequence goes on along the minus strand of CM046469.1, from coordinate 13,959,592 downwards.
GGTGCATCACACACGAGTCATCATTTCTCGTCTGTCACATGTTTGCCATTTGGGTCAAACTGCATCCCAGACGGATCAGTGCACCCGAATGATGGGTGACGGGTTCTGTGGTGGTCTACCTTCTCCCTCGTCAGAAGAAAGAGATGATGTTGATGCATTGGAAGCCTAAAAAGTCAAACCCGAAACATTATAAGTGGTTTGACTCCTCAGTTAATTATAAATCAACATCGGAAAAACGCTCACCAGTCGGCGTCGCTGGTGTATCAAAGCCGTCATAGCTTTCATGATGATAAAGATTGGCAAAACCACAGCCGAAGTTCGTAAGAACCATAACTGAAAACAAGTGCAAAACCAGTGAATATTATCAAATTATTCAGTAACAACAACTGTAATATTATCTTTACCATAAATGTCAGAAAAGAGTGACTCTCCGCCTTGTTTGCAATGATGGGAAGAGCGTGACGCAAGAATAGAAGAACCACGAACTGCACAAAAAGATTACAAATAGAAATTAATTTTAACAACCGAGATATCTTGGAGAAGGGAGGATGGAGAAAAATCATACAATGGCTGCAACTGAGCGGAAGCAGAAAAAGCTTCTACAAGTGGAATCGGTATCATAATCCTGATCAAGGTAACTATGATCAGGTGAAACAACAGCAATTATTCGATGGTTATTATTCATATCCCTCCTACCAATTTGCCAATGCCCCCTGAAAAACACATTATTAGCAAAAGGAAAAAAAACTAGAAGATGCACATATTCCACAAGATTTGTCTTTTGGGGTCAAATGAACTGATTCTCTACATGTAAGTGTGAAGACTTGTTAATTTTAATTGATAGTTTAAATAACCACTATAGAATCTTGCAGCAAATTCTAAAAACAGCGGGAAAATTATTGAGTTAAAAAAGTAGCAATTTCTGTCCCTTTTGAAATCGAAAAGAAACAGATTTGACCAGAAAAATCAACATATGCTTCTTTTTAAACCGTGGTACCTCAAATTCAATGGAATGCCCCCTAACCGAAAGACGGGGGATGGTGCTGTGTACCCTGGCTTGAATTGCTGCAGTTAAGCCAATTTTTAATAAAAGAGTAAGATAGATTCGGGCCTCCAAAACTATTTTAAAAAATTCTTAGTTAGACAATTAATAGAATTTAGGGACGGTAAAATTATCTTAAAAGTAAAAGACCAGACAATAATAACACACCTGGTGGCATATTTCGCAAATAGTGTCACCCTTCTCGTTACACCATCTTTGAACACATCTGCGATGGGCATACTACAAAAAGTAAAATGGATATGAACACGAGAAAGTGAAAGAAAAAAAAGCATAGAAATCAACTCATAATGGGATCCATAGACTACATTGTTTCTTATGAAATTTGAGAGCTTAGTTAACCTTCTACAGGTCAAAAATACACCCAAAAATACATTAGATAAACAAGAGCACTAAAAAAATTCAAAGTATTGCAATCTTAAACTCAAGATTTTGAAGCCATTTTTTTCTCAATCTGATGGGACTTAGCAATTGCAAAACTTCACATAGCTAAGAAATCATTTCTAATATCTTTTAAACCACAATCAACACAAACTAATATAATTATGTGACAACAAATGTAAGAAAAAATGGCACCCCTAAAATAATAAATAAAAAAGAAAGGTTATAATAAGAATTAGATATAAAAAAATAAAAAAGAAAAAAAGAAAACCTTCAGGCTTCCACAGCAAGAGCAAGGTGTCTCCATATTAGAATCTAAATCCTCATCTTGACATATTCTACATTCAACCAATTTCTTTGGGGTTAAAGGAACATGAGAAGAACAATTGATAATTGTGTCATCATTTTCCAATGAATTCAACTGCTTTGAAGGGTTTCTGCTTTCAATTGCAGCCTCCAAAGTGGATTCTGTGAGCAACCGATCAACCAAAAACACGAAATGATCCCCCATAACAACAATGCCCACCAATTACTTCCCTATCCTGGGGCCAAATGATAAAACAATTAAGAAAAGATCTATATACCGATGCAAATCAATGTATGGTTTCTGTTTTTGACAATTTCAAACTAAAACTACATATTTGACTGATAAAATTTGTTACAGATATTGATGTATCTATTCAACTCGTTTTTGAGAGGTGTCAAGTTAAATGCAGACAACATATAAGCTAGTAATACCTCTTTGCCCACTAAAGTTACTATAAGATATGAATAACACAATACCATCAAGTAGAACTAACAATATCCTTATGATTTTGTCATTAACATATGATTCTCAAATAAGATTTTTAGTATTTTGAATGTTATTAAACCCAGGGAACACTTGAAACTTTAGGGGATGATAAGTATAGTTTGAAAACGTAACAAAAAGGGGCTGTGCCTTCACATGACAGTGACAACAATAGTCAACGAAGGATATGTCTAATAAACCAAAAAAAAAATAAAGAACTGATTGGACTTCCAAATCAACATCTTGGCTTTTACAATGCAAACAGATTTGTATATTCATAAAAAAAAGCCCGCGTTTCGCAATAACCAGTTATTTAAAACAAGATCCAAGTATATGAATGCAAAAAAAAAAAAACACATAGCATTTTGTCCAAAATCACCTTTCCAGCAATGTTGTGTTTTTCTATTTGCTAAAGACAAGATTACAAGAAATTTAGTCAATAGCAAGCACACAAATTTTGATAATGAAAATTCTATAACTCAAAACCATAATAAAATCCCAACTTGTAGTTGGGAAGGTGAAAATTTATGGCTCAAGCAATCACTCTAAACGTGAATTACTTCCTTAAAAAATTACAATTTGAAATTTTGTATTGAAATACAGCTGATCTTATAGATATGCCCATAAAATTAACAAAAACGTGAAATTTTTATACAAGCCCAAGTTCTGAAATGTTGAAAAAGATACGAAGTGAAGATAAAATTTGATTTTTGATCAAAACGAACTAACTCAATAGAAAAACTCAAACTAACAAACCCTAATTTAAAAAAAATATGAAAAATGAACCCAGATGAAGAACAAAAAGTGAACTTTCGAACCAAAAAAGGTAAAGAATCAAATAACAAGAGAAACCCACATGAATTCGCTCATCTTTTTCGAGCTTTAAATCGAAGCAAACACAGATTAAAAGGGTAATTTGACAAAAGTGAAATCAACGGCTAAAATACGAGTGAGTACCTGCAGATTGGTAAAAACCAAAAAGGGGTCTATCTTTCTGTGAATAAACAGAAGCTGATGGCACGAAGACACAAGTTATAAGCGAGAATCTGATACGATTTAAGTAGAGATTAAACGAAATTGACGGAAAGAAGAAAGATAAAACTTACAAGAAGGGGATCGGATACGTTGAAAGCGAAGAAAGATATTGAATCTTTGGGGAAATGTTAGGGTTTTGCTTTTAGGTTTGGGAATCCCCCTTGTGAAGAGCAATCAATTTGCATAGTATTAGTGGATTCCACTCATTCGTGACTCTGTATTCTCTGTGAATTTGTACATGGTTTCTTTTCGTCTTTATACGATCTTCAACTATGAGTTTTCAGTTTTATATAGGCGAAATTTACTTTTTTATATTTGGTTTAACTTTTAATTCATATATAGTTTCAACCTTGTCGGGTTTGCGGGTTGCAGGTTGACGGGTTGAATGTTCAACTTGAATGCAACTCATATTTTATTCATGTCGAATATTAATTCTAGCTCGCACACACTTAATTTCGTGTAACTTGAAAGTTACTCGTCTAACGCGGTTATCTATACATGTCAAACGTGTAAGTAGTCGGAGGGTAAAAATCAGTTTTTGAACATGTTAAGTGGGTTGATGGGTTTTGAAAAATAAGTTAAAGAGGTTATAAACAGGTTACTAGGTCTACGTGTTTCATTAAACGAGTTGATGAGTAGACTTGTTAACTTAATTGGTTAAATAGATCAACTCAGACATGACCTGTTTAATATAACATATCAACCCGAACACAACTTGTTTATTAAACGGGTTAGACATACCTACCCAAAAACTTTTTTTTTTTTTTTGTGTCACGTATGTGTCGTTTTAAAAATGAAAAAAATATTATGGGGCATTCAAATCATAACAAATTTATATTGTCTAATAAGCTGGTAAATATATAATAATCAGATGAATATAATTATATATTATATATATACACACATATATAAATGGGTTCAAATAAAAAATTATTTTTATATATTAAGCACAAAAAGTTACCATAATAAAACACTTGTATTAGAGTAGAGCGAATTATATTTGTGCCAATATAAGGTCATGCTATAAATCATGCTACTGCTTGCATCACGCTTATAATCACACTATTCATAATAAAGTTCATTCTACTATCAGTCATTTTTTAAAAAATAAAGTTTTTCTAAAACTAGCAATAATACTATACTTAAATAAAATATGATAGTTTTTAATAAAAATAACCAAGTATTACAAGTTATTTAAGTTTAATAAAATGAGGGAACCAATAATATTTTTTTTTTCCAATTTTGCTCTTCCAAACAATTTAGTTGTTTTCATTTTGTACACGTGACATCATTTAATTTAGCAACTATATGTTTATTTCCTACGCTTCGCACTATCTTTCATTTTGTATTTGATTTTTATTACATATAAGTGTATAATTGCATAAAAAAGTATTATTACAAATAAAACTAGACAACAAAATACACATTTTATTATACATATAAATAAAAGAATAAAAAGGATATGCATTTTTAAACAGACAGGGAGGACGCAAACATAGGCGAAGCTTAGTGGGGGCTAGAGGGGCCCCGCTCCGTCTGTTTTTTCGTCAATAGTGTTAATTTTCGGCTTGGTAGTGTATATTTTCGGCCCGGTAGTGTAAATTTTTTAATATTTATAGATCGAGTTCGTCCCTCCTAAAATAGTTTACTTTCGTCCCCGCCCCCCCCCCCCCCAATAGGATAGGTCAAGCTCTGTCACTGGACGCAAATAAATACTATATATTATTATATTAAATATGTTTCCAATAATATACAAACTAATTCACATTCACAAAATCAGTAAACGGTTTATAATAATAAACACGAAACTTTAGATTTTTAAGAGGGTTAAAGTGACGGGTCAAATTCGATCATTTAGATTTGAATTCAATAACACATAATTTAATAAACAAATATTATTATTATTATTTAATTATTAACAAAATCAATAAACAAATATCACTATTATTTAGTTATTATTTCAACTGTTCAATTTAAGGTGAATTTATATAGAAGTAATTAATAAGACTAAATATTTGAGGGAAATAATATTTTAAATCGAATACGCCCATACTCATGTCGTTCTCCTTGTCCCAACTACCGAGTTCTCATGATTGATCCTCCGACTTGTGATTGGAAGTAGGGGTGCAAACGAGACGAGCCGAACCCGAGCTCGGCTCGTGAAGACTTAGGAGAGCTCGAGCTCGAGCTCGGCTCGTTTCGAGCTTTATTCTTAAAGCTCGAGCTCGGCTCGACAATACTTTGTCAAGCTCGAGCTCGGCTCGGGCTCGGCTCGTTTGTTTATTTAAATATTATTTTTAATATTTTTTATTTAATTTTGATATATATATATTTATAATTATATAATTTATATAGAGCATTATTTGATTATTTAATTATTTTTTATCATAACTTTATATATAATAGATATTATTTATATAATATATTAAATAAATTAAATAAAAAGCTCGTTTAGGCTCGCGAGCCTGCTCGAGCTCGGCTCGTTTCGAGCTTTTTATCGATCCGATCTCGAGTAGCTCACGAGCGGCTAGGCTCGTTTGCACCCCTAATTGGAATTGGAGGTGAGTTTATACATGCAATGCAATGAAACATCTTCGACCATTGACCAATTTAAATTATGTGACATTTTATTGTATCATCGCTTATTTATCAAACCCGATATTTTTAGTTTCTTTTAGCTTGTTATTAACTTAATTTAGATGCATGAGACGTGTTTATTATAAAATTAACTCTTTGATAAAATAGAGATGTTAGAACATATAAATAGCACTATCAGTTTAGACAATTCCAGTCTCTAGACTTGTTAACTCTAATTAAAAACTAAGAAAATCATATAACAAACTTTATATAAAAGATTAATTTTGCGTTAAACATTTAAACGATGTTTCAAAGATACAAGTAGTTAGTTTATAAGTAAGATGCACAAATAATCCCTTTTTGTTTTAAAAAATGTAACAGATACATTTTCAACTTTCCTCGGTGATATGTATCATCGTCTTATTAATAGAAAATAAAAACATAATGTCATGTAAGCAATCTTTATATTTTTCACGAGGGGATTGGTTAAACAACCGTCTCATGTCTTTATAATATATATATATATACTAGCTTAATAACCCGTGTATTACACGGGTTGAATATATAAAATATTAAATAAAATAAAATTTTGTTAATTATAAAATGATATTTTAAGATAAAATACGGTTGAAATTATGTGTAAGGACTATAGGTAACAAAATAATGATATCAAGTTTTTAAACTTTTTTTGTTTAAAAAAACTAAATATTTTGTTTCAAAACAAAAGGTTTAATAAAATTTATTTATTTCAAATAATTTTTTATTTATAAAAATTTTACTTTTTAAAAATAATATTTTTAAAATATTTTATATTTTTAAAAAAGTTTGATGTTTTTGAAAAGAAGATTATTTTATAAAATTTTATTTCTTTATAAATAATATTGATTAAAAGATTTCTTTCTTAATTTATCAAAAAATATTTTTAGTCTATAAATAAATTAAATAATATTATTAGTAATTATAGTAACTATTAAGTAGGAGAGAGAGGCGGGAAAATTATGGTGAGGATGAATGTGGTGCTTTCACGTGTCCCCATTAGTTACTCTTTTATTATAATATAAAGATAAAAATAAAGATATATATATATATATATACATCTTCCTATATTTAGTGCTAGATATGTAGGGTTCAATAATATTGCTACACAACATTTTGCCTTTAGGCATCCACTACACCAGGAAGCATTATGTAATGTACTGAAGTGTAACTCGTCCCAAATGGAGATCCGATATGAACTTCATTAAATAATCTGAACTCCTTTCAGTCGGACGACTCATAGGTAAATTCAAAACTGTGAGGTCATCGTGGTATAAAGATGAGGAAATATCTAAGCTCAAAACGAGAAAGTCGAGTTCATTTCCCTCAAAGAATAACGCACCAATAAAATCATCCTGTGACAACGAAGATGACATGTAAATAAGTGGTTAATACGAAGACTATGCCATATTGATTAGAGAATTAAGTCTTCAAAATGATACAATATAAAAAGAGATGTAAATCACCATATGATCCAATGATGGATGTATTCAAGGTCAAAAAGAATTCTCCAAAAGAATGCTATAGATGTGATGATATATTCACATCACTTCATTGGTGACAGTGTGAAACAAATCAAAGAAGAAACGGTCAAGAAAAGAGAAGATTATTAAATTTCTTTTTGGTGGAATATGAAGTAATAGTAGAGACAAATAAAAAGAAATATCAAGAGTAGAAGCTTGTTTTATGGGTCTCGTGACAAATGATAGAATCATCATATTCTAGCAACTTATTAAAGTATAGATAACCCATATGATAAGCTACGATGAGGGAGACCATATATACGATAATTTCCAGGATCTTTCCTTATCTACGATGAAATGAACTAAATAAAGCTTTATCAACAACACAACACACATAAATTCCTTCCGTATAAAGTTTATAAGACTATAAATTTTACACCGGATTTCAGTTAAAATTTAGTAGGTTTGCTTTGTTTTTTTTAATCTTTTCACTCTCACTCTTCTTATATCTATTGAGATAAATATAAGATTTTTTTCTCTTCTCATCAAAGGTATTTACTGATATATTACTAGACTAGCTTTAGTAAACCCGTGTATTACACGGATTGATTAAATAATATATTTAATAGAATGCAAAATTTATTAATTATAAATTATATTCTAATATAATATATGATTAAGTACTATAAATAATAAAAAATTATTTAACTTTTTAAACTTTTATTTTAAAACTTTTCTTTGTTTTTCAAAACAAATCGTTATAAAAAAATCTATTTTAAAAAGTTTGATGTTGTTAAAAAGTTTCTTCTATTATAAAAGTTGTTTATTTAAAAATAACACTAATAAAAAAATTTCTTTCTTAAATTACTTACAAAACTATTTTAGATCTAAAAATAATTAAATAATATTATTAGTAATTAATGTAGATATTTAATAGGAAAGAGAAGCGAGAAAATTTTGATTAGAATTAATATGATGTTGCCAAGTGTCCTCATAGATACCTTTTTATTAGAGTAGAAATATATTATGAGGTATTAAAAAAAAGCTCAAAAAACTCCAAAGTCTAAAGCGAATATGAAACAAAAAAAGATTGATCCGAGATTTTATACAAATATGCGGATCGCTTCATATCTCTAAATTCCTTATTAGGGTATCCAAACCGAATGCATCTGAATTCAACCTAATAAGATGTTTGCTTAGTTAAGTCAACTGATTTAGAAATACAAAATCTTGTTTATTCGTTAAACTTAAATCGACTAAACAAAATTCTTATTTCAGTTCAAATTTCGGATGTGATCCTAAATTTCAAATACAAATAAACTGATCCGGATAAATCATTACACAAACCGATTAACACCCCCTATCATTTTTAAAAACCTCTAAATCAAACATTCATTATTATAACATTTCTTCCCTAAACAATTATACTGTTTTGGTAATTTAAATCATAACTTGCACTATTCATATTTATATCTTGTTAATGAAATACTAGTAACACCAATATTATATTATTCATTATGCAAGGAAAGTACATAATAACATAACATAAAAACTTTCAAACACAACCCAAATTCACTCTCACTCATCTACAAAAAACAGTCTCCTCCGCAATAGTATCAAGTAACGGCTTCCTCGACCTACAAACCACCAGCCGATGACTAAACTCCGGCACCAGCACCTCCGCATCGCCACCCTTCTCCGCCAACTCCGGCGATATCTTCCCGTCAATCCGCTTCGCCCCCGCCATCCAGAAAACCGCCATATCCGCCGCTGTAACCATCGAGTTCATCCGCCTCATCGGGAACATGATGTAGATGTTTCCGGCCTCCAGTTCTTCATCGGCCGATAGAGGCGAAAACCTCCGGTTGATGTTCAACGACTGCGAGTTTACGAGGAAGAAGTTGGGGCACTCGATCATGATCTCTGCTGCATTCACTGGCGCTTGAAACTGCCGAATTTCACCCGTTGGGAAGATGACTTTTGCTGATCGGTTGGTCTTTGTTCTTGGAGAGAGTATGAGATTGCAGTTGCAGTTGCAGGTTGAACTGTAATTTCCCATTTTTATGGAGATTTTGAGGGATTTCGAAGGTTGAAGATGAAGGTGTTATGTGTGTGCGTGAATATATATATGTATAGAGAGAGAGAGTTGGAAAAGATGGAGAAAATGCGTTAGAGGAATTGTCACGCAGAGAATTACGCTGGACTTTATATAATATTTATGAGATGTGAATATGTGATGTGAGATGTGGTATTATATGTTAATAATCCGCAATTTCGTGAAAGGTTAACATTTTTAGTTTTTGAATAGTAAGAATTAATGTTTTCGTGGCTGGACCAAGAATCGAGTGTTAAAATGACCTGGTTATTGTCTTTTAAGTCGTTTTCATTTGAGCAGTGAACCGGATGATCAAACTGGATTTTAGCGCTTTTTATATTGTTTTATTGTTTTCATTTTTGAAATCTTATTTACTTATCTTAGACTTCATAGTTTTTTTTATATTTAAGTTTTTAAAAGTACTAAAATGTACCAAAAGGTATTTTTACATATTTTGTTAAATTAAATATTACATAGATTTATATATATTGTTTGAATTTTTATAATACTAATAGCAACATCTGATTTTTAAATATGGTCCAACCAATAGATCTGTAAGGTGACTACTTTGTTTTCAATCCGGTTGTAAAACATTGGTAAGATCTATTTTTAGAAGAACATATAGGATTCTATTAAAACCATAACACAAGATCTTTATGATCTTTAAGAGGGTTAATGAAACAAAGTCCTAGTTTGTCTATTAATCGGTATTTGAATATTTTAAATGTTTTTTAATTAACAATATATGTGCTAAATTGAATAATATCTTTCTGTTTGTTGATGGATAAAATAGATTTTAATTGAAAACTAGATCAACCCTTGTGAGATGATACAAAACCATAAAGTTGACTATTCATATAGAGATAATTTTGTAAGATTTTAAATAACTTAAACCATGTTGCTAAGTTTATTATTAGAAAACGTTATCAAAGGCTCCATCTGGAAATAAAGAAATAATTATACGGAGTTACTTATTACCTTCTTAAACATTTTTAAAAGCACGATCGTTTATGCAAAATCAAAGCATATTCCCTTAAATTGTGTTATCTTTTCTAAGTATATCTATAAACTATGTTCCTTTTTTTAAACATTTTAAAAATACTCATCTTTTATTAATTATTCCATTTAAAAATCTTTTTAAATAAGTTAGAGTTAGAGTACGTTTGTTTCACTTAAAAGTCACATCTTAATTATTCACATAACTAGTTTTAGTAAACCCGTGTATTACACGGATTGAATAAATAAAATAATAAATATAATAAAAATTTAATAGTTATGAAATGATATTCTAATATAAAATATGATAAGTAATGACCATAAATAATAAAATAATAATATCAACTTTTTAATCTTTTATTTTTAAACTTTTTTATTTTTTTTTCTAATTTTAATTAATTTTTGTTTATAAAACTTTTACTTAAAAACATCTAATATTTTCAAAAAAGTTTGCTGTTTTAGAAAAATTTTCATTTTATAAATATTAATTTATTTAGAAACAATATTAATAAAAATATTTATTTTCTTAATTTATTATTAGTAATTAATGTGATATTAATATGAGAGAAGCGGGAAAATTTTGGTGAGGTGAAATGTGGTGGTGACATGTGTCCACCATATTTACTCTTTTATTAGAGTAGAAAGATCTCTTAATGGCCACTTCTTATTTATTAATGGCTCAACACAAACTTGCTAAATAGTCTTAAATTATAAACAAAATTTAAAAGTCACAAAAAAAGTTAAAAACCTATCCCTTGTTCGATTTAAAGTGTAATGTTACATCATGTTTATCGTATGAATTATATATTATGATATTCTTATCATCATTTTTGTCATGGATCTTATATCCTTCTTAACGTATCTTTAAACGTATCTTTAAGAGGTATTTCTATTTAGCTTCTTATAAAAAAAAACATTATTGTAAACAATTGATGAACTAATAATGTAGCATATTCTCAATATTAACTAATCATGACACTAGACAACTAACAATCAATAACTACTTCAAACTTATTAAGATCAATGATATTTATGTCTTTTTCCCGTAAGACCAAATATTATATATACCCTCCCTAATTCTACTAGATAATTAAAAAAAATTACTTTTTATACATAGTATATGCTAGTATTAGTATCACCAATCTTATTTTAGTTTAGTTGAATTTACTTAATACTATAGTGAAACTACAATAAGCATTAATACAAGTTATCAAGTGTGATGTTTGGCATCAAGGAACCTTGCGATTCCAGAGAAGGTTTCAAGTGGGCATCACTCTCTTGGTGGGGTTTAGGGGCAACGACCCTTGCATGAATCAAGCCTTCTAGTCAACGCATGATAAAAATCATGTTGTCTTATTGTTTACACATTGAAATTATATTCGGTTTTGCATTAGGTTTACATGGTTGAAGAAAACATGTATTGAAATTTATCGTATGATAAACAATAGTGACAATCAACAATTTGGTTTATGAGCATCAAGTGTGAGTAACAATAACTTATTAGTAAAAACTAGAAACTAATAACAATAATTATCTGTGACAACTAGGCATCAACGACTAAACAACAACTATGGAGTGGTGGTAACTTGGTATTCAGTGGTAACTCACTAATGGAGTTTTTATCAAATGGATTTCTAGGACGTAATTATTCAACTGTTTATGACTATAACCTAGTGACGGAGCTTGAACTCTTCTGTATAGGGGGTGGGGGCGATTTAAATTTTTTTTTTAGGGGGGGGGGGGGGAACTCAATATTTATATAAAAATTTACACTACCGGGCCAAAAATTTACACCATCGGGCCAAAAATTTACACTATCGGAATAAAATTTAACACCACTGGCGAAAAAAATAGGGCCCCCACCCCTATGATGCTCCGCCATTGTTATAGCCGTCATTTGACACTTTGTAATGGTTCATACCTATAAAAGGATGACTTTTAGTTTGATTTACACATCAAGTTATACATGAATCTTGATTTAGTTTTTACAATATAATTTCATGCTTGTTCTCGTATGCTTTTGTTGTATCCACTAAATGGTACAGAGCCGTCGATATTACTTTAAACTTATAGTCATTCAAACTCGAGTCAAATGTCTTCAATCTATGGTAATTCGCTCGTTCTCTAGTAAGTCAGCTAAAGGAAACAGACTCTAATATAAGCTGGTACCTTTCACATCCTTCTAAGTTCTACCCTCACAGAATCAAATTTTCATAAGTATAATCCTCACACTTTGTCATGATCGTTCCAAATATTCAAATCGAATGCTCCTTGTGTTAATGCATATTCTTCTTATTGTTTTGATAGCAAATTTTATCAGCTTGCTTATCTGCATGAAACTTGAGTATTTAATATGAACTATTTATTTTACATGGACAAATTTGGGCCTTTAGACTTATTGTTTGACATCATTTATCACCAAAGTTAGACGTAGGGTTCTAACTTTATCATTGTGATGGACACCATCTTTTGTATAATGGTTTTACTTAAAATCGTACTTTCCTTGGTGTAAGTTAACATACAAGACTTGCACTATGTCTAGCCGGTGACAAATCTAATTTTTAAAATAGTTCTTCACATTAATTTGATGCTCTTTATGAAACTCCAAATCGACATCAATGATAAGTTGTTTTTCCTGTGTTTTTTATTTCTTCTTTTTATCATTTACAAAGTAAAAAATAAATGGTGAAAGGGTTGTTTAATCAGTTGTGCTTTTCAAACCGATGGTTAAAAGTTCTTTCTGACCCTTTAATCACATGTTGCCACTAAACTATCAATTAACCTTTTATCTTATTTAACTTTAGTATGTCTAAAACAATTCATGAACTCAGGAAAAAACAAATGCAGATAATCATCTGAGTAATAATCAAATGGTATAGTTTTGTTTTTATAAACTTATTACAAATGCATATCCATTCATGCGATAGTTTGAGAAGTTAAAGTATGATTACTCAGTTTAAGAGCATACAAAAATCCCATAAAGACTATGTGGTCTTATTGTTAGCTTCATAAGCTAGAGCAAGAATAAACGACTAAGCAATGATGTTGCCGATTAAGGCAAGAATAGTGGTTGTCATTGTTGGCTTCATCGAGAATGACGATAGAGAGTCAAATGACAATGTTGTTGATGTAGGCTATACTACATAAAGATCAAGAAATGATAAACTAGTTTCATATATCATTTTTATTTAGTTTGTTAAAGTTTTAAAACTTTTAATATTATAGAAAAGCATGAACGAGAAGAAACTTGATCCTCCAATTATATTTGACTTGTTTATAATAATAGTGTTTCTTCCTATGATATTGAACAAGTAATGTTAGATCTCTATACTAATAACTAAAAATAAATCCAGACACTTGTCACCACTTTAGGCCATCTAATAATTGGTTTTCCCGCTTCTCTCTCTTATTAATTATGAATGCTATAATATATTCAGTAATTAATAACTATGCATAATTAAAATTTCAAATATGTAAACTTTAAATTTTCAAATGTTTAATATATGGGTTTATTCAATCCGTATAATACACAATATTTAATACATAACTTTTTATATTATTAATCATTTAATAGTAAATTTATTTAGCCTGTGTATTACACGAGATTGTAACCCAGTTTAAGAATAAAACAAAACAAGTCACTTTATATAAAAAATTGAACGGTCATGATTTAAAAAATCACTATTCCTTCGGTTGGTTTTTATTACAGATAGATGGGTGCGTTTGCCCTTACAGAAAAAGAATAAAATTGATTTAAAATTTAATAGTCTGTCAAAAAGCTTTTAAAAATTAAAAAGATGATTTATAGGTTTGGATGAGTTTAAACAGTTTATGAATCGCTTCAGTATTAGGGGAATATTGCAGACTCTGGACTGAAATTGAAGTGCACCTTCCTGAAGCTCGAATTCACAAAGGGAAGGTCCAAATTCGAATCAAATAGGGGAGATCTAGATTCAAATCGTTGGTGTAATCAGTAATGCGATGATAGGTGTAACGAACAGACAAAATCAAGCCAGTGAAGAAGAAGAAGAAGATGGATCAGATTTGATGAAAAAAGCAACAGAAGCTGCTGATGATCTGTACAGGATTCGAGACACTTATTTTCCTTCAGACCCAGATGACAAAATCAACAAACTGCAGACGCAATCTCAAATCGCTCTCAATCTCCTCGATTCCATCCCTCCTGGTACAGTTTCCTGTAAACCCTACATCTTAAGATGAAAATTGCATCTTTATTTGCGTAATTTTTGGGTGTTTGATTGCTTATTTGTTTGTTTGATATGGGTTCTCATAGCAGTAGGTGAAATGAATGCTAGTTGATAAGATTAGGGTAAGTGTTAATATGGATTAGTGGAATACATATGATGCAACTTTAAGATTGCTTTCATCACGGGTTTAAGTCGTGGAAACAGCCTCTTGTAGAAATGCAGCTGTATGTGATGCAACTTTAATGGTGGATTGGAGATTATCTGATTGATATCTTTGAGGGTTTGCAAATGTATAACTGAATGCATTCGTTTGCTTTGATTGTGTTGTGCAGAAGAGAGAAAATTGGCTACACAACGTGCAATGTATGAATATTTGAAAGGAAAGATATTAGATGTGTTTCCAGAATATTCAAAAAAAGCTGAAGATCATCTTTCTAAAGCGGTAAGTGAAAGATCATGGTTCTTGAATTGTATAGAAATGACTGAATCTTGATATGAGTCTCTTATTTTGAATCGGGTATTCGCGCTTGCAGGTTAAGTTGAATCCTTCTCTTGCAGACGCTTGGCTATGCTTAGGAAATTGTATTTGGAAAAAGGGAGATTTGCCCGCGACAAGGAACTGTTTTACCCTTGCACTAAGCAAGGTTGTTTGTTAGATATATTTGAGTTTTAAAAATCTTACTAATGTTAGCCGAGTGAAATGTTTAACCTTTTCTTTTTGTTTTCAATGGGTCATAATGCAGGGTCCAAACAAAAAGATACTAAGCCAATTATCAATGCTTGAAAGACGAATGGCTCAAGGCAAGAAACATAGATTGTTTACTGTGGTTGTTACATAATCCTGTTTAGGATTGTTTCAGATTTTGTTTTCTTGCCCATCTTTAGGTGCGGATAATCAGGAAGAAATTGTTGGTGAAAGCATCAAACATGCAAAGGAAGCCATTGCTTTAGATGTCAAGGATGGGAATTCATGGTGTAAGATTTATTGTGTCTTAATCTTAGACATGCATGTTTCCTCATTCAAGAGGCAATTAATCATTACTAAAGTTTTCTTATTTAATCGAGACAATCTTGTATTTTACCGATAGACAACCTCGGGAATGCTTGTCTCACGTGTTTCTTTGTGACGGGTGCATGGAATCACAGCAAATTACAGCAGTCTTTGAAAGCATACCAAAACGCCGTATGTTGGAACATGAGATTACATAAATTAATTATTCCCCTCCTTATGCTTGAAATGTAGAACTGTTCTTGACAAAAGTCATATTTGATCTAATTTTTCCTTCCATGATGTAACAGGAGAAAGATGAGAGCATGAAATTGAACCCGGACCTATATTACAACTGTGCTACTGTAAGTATTTCTCTCTTATATAACTTTAGCAAGTTTATATATAGCTCTTTTTCATTTGACTGCTTGTTCTTTTGCATTCTCATAAGTGTTTGTTGACTCAAATTTTTTTCCACTAACTCAGGTAAATACATATTTAGAGAATTATGAAAGGGCTCTCAGTGGATTTGAAGCAGCTGCATCGATAGATCCTTGCCTCAATGCCACTGAGGAAGTTCAAAAGATGATTAATCTTTTTGATAAGTTAGACACTCTGTTGAAGGTGAGTTTTGGTTTCTTGATATTCTTGGTATGGTTTTTTCTATCATATATTTGATCATCTTAAGAGATTGAAATTCAACATGATTCAGTTTCAGTTTATTGAATTGTCTTGTGTGTAACTCTACCTTCTGTGGAATTAATGTAACATTCAAGAGGTTATAGCTAGAATTAATGAGAACAGTATTAGTTCACCTCATAATTTTGCAAATCTTAATATCATCTTGCGTTTAACACAATTCTTGAACTATATTTAGATGTGCAGAACATGAGTTTGTTGTTTGTTCGGTTCTTGATATAGAATATTTGTGATGTAATTTGCATTTCAGCATTCATACATATTCCAAAATTGCATATTCTGGCATAGAGAGTATTTGATACCAAATATTTGTTGAACAGGGACAAATTAAGGCTAAACGACTTGCTTCCTTGACATCATCTCTTTCTGAAGTTCAACGTAAGCTACCTAACTTTACCATTTCTCATAAACGTTATCTCGTATCCAATGTTTTTGTTTAAATTGTATTTTTCTTTCTGGTTCAAGTGAATCCATCTTACAAGAGGTCCACCATTGATAATCTGTTAGATGGTATTAACAAGTCAATTGCAGTTGTGGGAAAAGTTCTTTTCTTCGTTAAGCATGAGAATATTACTCCTCTGTAAGCAATTTCAGTCGTTTGATTCATATCATTTTTAGCTAAAGTTCCTATATTTTACCAATTTGATCCATTATCAAACCGACACAACCGGAATTGACCTGTTAACACATATAAGGAGATGAAATTCCTACATTTAGCTGACTCTGTATTTGAACTCTTGCAGGTATTATCTGGTGTGTGATTCAAACCAAACATGTTTTGTCCTTACAGTATACGGGATAAGCAATGATGCTGTAAGTTTATAAAATTTTTGTTTATATAGCTTAAAGTTGAAAGTTTTTCACTTTGAGGGAATTTTTTGTAAAACTATTGTATTTATTAAAAACATTTGTAGAACTAACTGGCTAAGAACATTTGTTTCTGTTGTAATACTATGGTAATTGGAGTCGGAGACCCTGGGTCTCTCTCTTGGCAACTTTTCTTTTAACTTTCCAATTTCCATCTTATATAATCTAGTTTTTCACTGATGTTTAATATCTAATATAAATCTAATAAACAGTTTTGTTTATTTTTTTTTATCTACATTTCGATATAAATTCTATTGAAAACTGAGTTTTATCCAACATAAAATACTTTTTACTTTATGTTAGACACAACTTAGGTTTTGTTAAAATTTATGTCTAAATATAGACAAAAAAATTGAACAAAGCTGTATATTTAGATTTATATTAGATATTAAATATTACCAATAATCGGAGAAAACCAAATTAATCAAAACGAAATTTGAAAATTTTAAGAAAAATAATGATAATTTTGAAGGAGTTGCCAGGAGAGAACCAAGGATCTGTCTCTATAATATTAAAGTACAAATTTTCTTTCCTTAGTTTTACAAAATTTTTAATAAATACACTAACTTTACAAAATTTCCACCTTTAGGAGAATTTCGGTCCCCTTAAACAATAAAAATTCTGATTTTTTTCCAAGAGTAGTTTGGTTACTATTTATTTTATATATCATTCCAAATTTATATCTTCCTTTTACAGATAAAAGAAGGTGACCAGGTCACCTTATTGGATCCATATTTTCGCAACAATGATTTTTCATGGAAGGAGAAGGTTTGTTCTTTCAGATAAGATATACATATTTGTCCTTAGTTTAACTGTAACGTCCATTTTTGCAGCATTATGAGTTTAGATCGGTTCGTGTGGATTTTCTGGAGCAAGTGCATGTAAATGGAAAACCCATCCATCCTCGACATTCTGTTCGATCATCGATCTACGCGCAACATAAACCTTGAAGTTCTTGTAGTCCGTGTATGTGGCATGGAGATTGGATACATAAAGAAGATAGATTTTGGAAGAATGAAATACACATGAAAACATATTATGTTAGATTTTAGAATGCATAGGAGTGTTTTTGAGTTTATTTTTGATTTGGCTAAAGATTGGATTTTGTTTGGTGATTTTTGTGTACAGACAGATTGCTTGTCTTTTAACTCTTGCAAAGTGCTAAACTAAGTGAAAAACTGATGGTTTGAGTATGATTTACTTATAACTGATTTTAAGTGAAAAACTGATGGTTTAAGTTTGATTTACTTATAATTGATTTTTAGGGTTCAGTTATGGTTAATGTGCATAAATAGATGAGTTAACTGAACTTGACATTAAAATCAACATTTTATTTCTAAATATTATGTTATGTCTTAAAAAAAGTACATTATAATTTCTTATAAATAGCATTATTAGTAAAAGGATGGCTAATATTTTTAATTAAATTTATTAATTGAAATTTAGTTGAACTTACATACATCTAAAGTCAACGGTTACAACTAAAACCAATAGCTTATAAAATTTGAAAACTAAAATATTTTTAGTTTTATTTTAGTTTGTAACCAAGCATAACCGACCCATGCTCGTTCTTGTTAAACAATACATTATATAAAGTGTAACAAAATATTTATATAACAAATTATTATAAAAGATGGTTATATATTAATGAATGATTAAAACGAAAGATGCATGTCACATATAGCTACCCCTTGTGTTACGGGTCAAATGTTTGAGATTGGTTTAGTTAAACCTTAAGATGTTTTTTATTTTTATTTTTATTTTTCCAAAGTATCTTAATGATTAATTATTAAAGAAGTATGCACCCCAAAAGTGTTTACCCTTTTCAACACCCTATTGCTCAAGAGGTTAACGGGTCAACATGGATTTGGGTTGGTTGGTTTGGAACTCACAAATTCGTAAGTCAATGTGAAAATTGTAATTTGGACCAAATCAATCTTTTAAGCCGAAAAAAAAAAAAAAAAAGAAAAGCACCCATGGCTTAATAGTTAAGTCAAATTGATGATTGTCACTCATGAAAAATTTATGAATTCAAATCTTTCAAAGATAAGATCTATAGAAGTTAAAACATTTCCTGTTTAAGAATAAAAAGAATTGGTTTATTTCAATTTCTAATTTTTCATATTGAAATTATTTAAACAGTCTCCTCAAAAATACACCTCACCTAAAATGGGAGGTTGGTGGTGGGGGTTGGTAGGAGAAGCTCAAACCAAAATCGCTATAAATTCAGTCAAATCGAAGGTTATTCGACACGATTCAGTCACCGTAGGTTCACCGTCGCTATCGTTCATTCTCAGGTCACGATCCGGTTGAAGCTCCAATCAGGTTTTCATCAATATCTTTTTCTCTCTGTGTGTGTCTAATTCGTTGCGTCTCAAATAGTGAATCCACAAATTCATTCCAATTGAACAATTTTTGTTGTTGTTGTCAGCAATTGATCTGTTAGCTTTGTAAGACTTTCAGTTGGATTTGATTATGTAGATTTGTGAATTATTAATTGTTTTTGTGGTTATGTCTCTTTAGGATGCATGGATAACGCAACGACATTAGATGGTTGGTATTGATCTGTACTTAGATAGAAATGTTTTATAACAGATGACTGTGTTAAGGATACCTAATGTGTTTAGCCCTAAAATCTTACTCAGCTTTACAAGTCTTTGACTTTGGATGCCAGTAGGTTTTGTTCAACTTCAAATTTGATTTGGTTTATGAAATTCTGATAAAGAATGATCATTTTGTATTTGAAGCTGAAAGTTTGAAAGGTAATTGGTTTGAGATCGAGATCGAGATCAAACTCTACCCTTTCTGGAGTTGGAGTAAATTATACTTGTAGTTGAGATGGTTCATTGGGGGTTTGGGAATGATTTTAAGATTAATCGAATGATCCGTTAGGGTAAGTAAAGCGGGCATTTATAGTATGACAGAACTCAGAAGTTGAACTTATGACTAAGAGGAAGAATGCTGAAATTGGTAACATGGGTTACAAGTTTAATCTCTACATTTAATTTTATTGAAACTTTATATTTGAAAGATTTTCCGTTTTCATTTTATTGAAACTTTATATTTGAAAGATTTTCCCTTTTCATTTGGATATGTCAATGGTTGTTCTTTTGTTAAAATGGATGTCATAGTTATTAGCTCTTTACTTACATGCATTACAACCTTAAATATATGATGCCCAACTTCCAGCAGTTTGTTGGCAACAGAATGATCATTTGTTTAATAATTTGGTTTTGCAGGCAAGCTTATCACAAGGCTGCTTGTGAAGGATCTTCATATTTAAAGAAATCTTGATTTGTTTAATTTTTAGGCAAATAAGGAATGGAGGCCAAAGTTTTACAGAGCTTACACTCAACATGGATTGGTTCAGATAGCATGCTTCCAACACCAAGCAATCCCATGAGACTATGTACACAGTTTGAGACAAAGAGAAGGGTTAATACGCTTAAATGCAATCTTGAGCGAACTATAAGACCAGTGATTGGGCAAAAAGCAGCAGGGTTAAAGATTTCATGTATTTCGCAGAACTCTCCAGGTATTTCATCACAATCCAATGATAAGTCAAAGTTTGAGAGTATATGAGGAGTTTTATAATCAAAGAAAGAGATATGAGAGGCATTATTTACTGCCATAGGATGTGAGGTGATCCACAGTGCCTTGGGTATATAAGTATATTAAAATTTAGGTGTCCAATATGTACTTTGTTGGAACTGAAGTAGAAAATAGCCATTCTATTCTGGTAAAATGTTTGAGCAAACTCTTGAGTAATGATAAGATTTACAGTTAAGAACTTTCTTAATGTTATTACTGCAAAGAACTTTCTTAATGTTATTACTGCAAAGAAGAACTTGAAGATATCCCATTAAGCGAGTTTTGGTCCCTTTTTTCTCGTCTTCAGTACCAACGTTGAACCTGAAGACAGAGCCAACATATATCAAGCAACATTGTAAGCCCGCAGGGTGAGGCTATTAGTCTTGCTCCCTAATTCCATTCCCATGCTACATTTCCATTTGTATCTATGTGCTTTGAAGATATTATTCCACATCACCAAAGGATCATACAGGGATAGCTTTTGTTCTTTGTAGACTTTCAAACACATTTTCTAAGCTTCTCATTTTTTAATCTGCCTATTAAACATGTGTGTACATATAGGAGATACTGTCCTTGTATCTAGAGCTGTAAGTGTATTTAAACTGTGTTATCCATGTCTAAGAGAGGCTTTGAGCCTTTGATGGCCTGATTTGATTCTCACGATAGAAGCCACAGACAGATTGCTTTACAGAATATACGAATAATATTTTAATGTTAACCTTATTTTCTTTATTTGATTTCTTCTTGTAGCTTCAATACTTGAATCTGGAACATTTACCACAGAAGAAGATTTGGTATTAAAGGTATTTGATGTTCCACCATGTTTCTTGCATTGAATGTACAAAGTGAAACTTAGAGCTGTATGTTTCAAAACTTTTTCCTGATTGTCTGAAATATATGCTGTTTAATAGAGGTGGCCAAATGGGCAGGTCGGACGAGTTGGGTAACAAGAAATTCTGGGCCGGTTGACACGATATACTCTGTCCAATGTTATGTAATAAACTGTGTCTTAAGTATGACTACAGAAAAAAGAACTACAATCACAATAGTAATCTGATATCTTGAAAAGCGATTTAGAAATAAAACTTAACCCAAATCAGGTGATTTATAAGTAAATGGGCCAAGATTGCCACCTCTCACGTTTGAGATTTATAATTATAAAATAACATAAAAGGAAGTTACGTCTGTTATTATGGAGTTGCATGTCACATAACATGAATTGCATAAAATATTATTGTATATGGTAAATTTACAAAATAATTGTATGCTTTTTGTTTGTTTTCCAAATCAAAGAAGTTATCTTTTAAACTTTATCAAGCTTTCTTAATTATTTACGAAGTAATTTTCTAATTGCAGCAGAAGTCTGAGGAGGTTGAACCATGTCTGAGTGGAAGGTGTATTTATCTAGTAGGTCAGTTGTAATGACATTTTCTGTCTTTAAATTTGTCAAACATAGAGGAGGCATTTCCAATGAATTCAACCCATTTACTTAATGTAAGAGTCGATTTGGGTATGTTTTATCTCTAAGAGGTCAAACATGTAAAATAAAGAAGATTAGATAAAAAGGAAACAACTCAAATTAGTCGTAAGTCACCAAAAGTAACACAAAGTATTTTACGCATTAAACCTCCTAAATTATCTCATTTAAAAAAATTATATTATTATGGGACTGTTATATTATATTTGACATGCTAATTTATTATAAAAGAATGCTGGAAAAAAAGTATCTCGGATCAACTCATCCTGACTTGTTTCAACCATATGATTTTTTTTATCTGACCTGTATTGATCGATTACCCAACTCGCCCCTTTGGTCAACTCTAGTCAAATGTAAACACTATCTTGTGTGTGTATTATATAAATTCAGGAATGATGGGATCTGGGAAAACAACAGTTGGCCAAATTTTGTCCGAGGTGCTTGGTTATTCCTTTTTTGACAGGTTTGTGACATGTTTGCTTGTTTATATATTGCTTAAAACCCAATTCAAATGCTTTTACTAAGATATACATATATTGTATTGTCTTCCATTGTGATAACATTCATGCGTTAGATGCCTGCAGTGATAAATTAATAGAGCAGTCTGCTGGGGGAATTGCAGTTGCTGATATCTTTAAGTTGCATGGTGAGGCCTTTTTCAGAAATAACGAGGTTAGTTATATGGTCCCATATGCACAACGACCATGTTCTTAATAAATCCATTTATTTTGGTTAGGCTTGGCCGAATGGTCGTATGATGTCACTGGTCAAACAGGTTATGGTCAAAATGGACTATTTTACTACTGTTTGGGTTAGGCCAACCCACAAACACTCTTTTTTTCTTCTTCTCTCTTTTTTTCTTTTGAAATTCATGAATGGTTAATGCATTATTATGGTTACACAACTAATCTAATCTTTTTCTCATTGAAACGATTTAGAACGTTTTATGCATGTGATTACATTTTGGATGACTGTCACCTGTTTGACCTGCTTGAATTTAGCCATTTTCTATTCAGTTAAATCTTTGAGCTCAACACATCCGACTAGTTAGAGCTAAAGCGTAATCCAGGTTGACCACTTGTATATAAATGGGTAAAAAATATTCCACCTCTAGTTCTGGCTATTCATCATTTTGAATCTGTGGCTCTCGGTATTGCTATGTATTTTAATTGTATTATTCTTTCTTTAGACCGAGGTATTGCATAAGCTGTCATCAATGCATCGACTCGTTATTTCTACAGGTGGAGGTGCTGTTATTCGGCCTATCAATTGGTATGGCATTGAATTTATTTTTCTTCTTTTCCTTTGTGCTTAATTTCAGCCAAATAAATAGAATTGTAATTTACTGTCAGGAAATACATGCACAAGGGTATTAGTGTATTCATAGATGTGCCTTTGGATGCATTAGCACAGAGAATAACCGCGGTAGGTACAGCATCTCGCCCGCTTTTACACCATGAATCTGGCGACGCTTACACACAGGTATGCACATGATTTTTCATAATAATTTTTTATAACAATTTCGAACTTTTTAACCATATTTAAATGACATTGATATTTCATTTTATGATATATGTAGACATTGAAGAGACTCTCGAAGCTTTGGGAAGAAAGGAGCGATGCTTACACCAACGCCCATGTGAGGGTTTCGTTGGAACGTATGTATTACTTCTTTGTCTAATATATAATCGTGTATCCATTCTCGCTGTTTAAACAAACTAACTAATGTAGCAAAATCCCACACATAGCAAGAGGCAAACCTTCTCACTATGTGAAAGTACAAATTTGTTAATTAACAGAACAAGGAACCTAATGCTGCACACTAAAGGGGAATGATTCTGTGCAGGTATTGCAGCCAACTTGGGACATAAAGATGTCTGCTGTGTTAGTCCAACTCAAATAGCAATTGAGGTCTCTCTCTCTCTCTCTCTCTCTCTCTCTCTCTCTCTCTCTCACACACACACACACACACACACACACACACACACACACACACCCACCCCTCTACAACTTACATATTTCTGTTGCTAGAGTGCCACATATTTCTGTTATTAACTTTACTACTCAATTTGGCAGGCACTCATCCAAATCGAGGATTATTTGAAGGAATAAATCAATCGTTTTGGGTTCGACTTGCATCAGTTGTGCAATTAGCCTTGCAAAATCGTTAGGCCTGTTATTGTTGAATGTTTCCTTTTGTTTCATACCAATAGTGGACTACCTCATTTTCACCATACTATTTGTTCTTATTGTAAAAAGAATTTTGCATTGTTTCTGGTTTGTTCATGATGATCTCGGGAATTTTCTGTAAGCCTAAACGAACATCAATCAATCATTTGTATACATGCCAACTGGTTTGAATTAGAAGTGATGAACTCTGCTAGACAAGTTAAATATCAAAAGCAACTCATGATAGTGGCTGGCTAGTAGTGTTAAGGTAGAATTTGAAGAACAAGAATATAATCAGTCAAAGAATAGTTTCAATCTTGATAATCCTCTTGTTACTTGACTCTCGAGCTTTATTACTATTCTAATTGCTGCTAAAGAGTTCTAACTATAATTCAGTTATAGACTATAGTCGTTATAAGCTACTTACAACATAATCCTTTGTTTTGAATGATTACAAGATCAGTCCCTCTATTTTGAACTTGAAATAACAACCATAGCAATACTTTCCCCATTTAAAGATCCTTGATAAGGATGAAATGTGGGGTAAATAACCTGGAGATCATCTAAGTACTCCCATGTTGCATCTGTAAGGAGTTCTTTGCCATTGCAACAAAATCTTCAAAACAAGTTTCTTGTTTAATCATCTTCCTGTCTGAAACTGCAACTGATTGTAAAGTGAAACGTGGATTAACTGGTTAATGTATAACCTTTGTAATAGAACCCCGGGCTTCTTTAACTAATGACACGTGAAAGGTCGTGTGAATCATGTAAGCAACAACTTAATCAAAACGTTCCTAAGTAAAAGCTGTGTGTCACCTTGCGCCAACTTACGGAATACGGAGTAAGTATTTGAACATCTACATGTTGAGCCCAACAACCTATAAGTCTTTCAATTAATAATGATTCAAAAGAAGAGAATGCTATTCACAAGTATCTGAACATTCACATTGTTCTCTTTTGACGTAAATCCAAAAGCTTGACTTCTAGCTTTGGCACGTGATAAATAAGCGAACGAGCTCTACATACAACAATTCAAAGAAAAAAAGAACCATAATAGAAAACCGTTCTCTGGAGATCAATCATCTACAAAGAAAGAGAGAACTTTTTCCCTCAACCACGATTTACCTTTCACCAATTTAATTACATGATTATTGGATCCATGCTTTGAATTTACTTCAAATTGACAAATTATTTCAAACATTGTGCTTTTGTACTTCATCTCTTACAAGCTCAAGATAATAACTCTACTTGATAAAGAAAGAATCTCACTTTAACTCATGCACAAATCAAAAAAACCTACGTAGTCAAAGGCTCAAGCACTCAAGTCGCAAAGGGTTAGCCTATCGTTAGGTGCGAGGCACTTAAAAAGCAAGGACCGAGTGCAAGCAAGACCTATAGTGTATAAACAGACTAAGTTAAGTTGTTTTGGCATGGTTCAAGCTTGTTTAGACTAGCTTGGGCCAGTTCAAACATTATTATTATTATTATTTGCAGACTGACCTGATTTTCAACTTTATTTTGCGTTCGTACGCGCATTGATAAACCAAGGCGTTTTTGTTACGCTTCGCAGGCCTTTGACTACGTAGCAAAAAACTAAACTTTTTCAGACAGATTACAACAATATTGAATTGACAATGCATAAATACTTTTTTCTATGCTACAAATAACTATAACAATGAACATCATTTGCTGCAAATTCTCACTTTAGTTATCAATCATGGTATACTTTATAGCAATGCACAAGACAAGAAACATATTAAACATACCTTAAAAACTACAATTTCCTGTCACCTAACTTAAGTCTTGCCTCAATCAATCTAGCAGTAAACTCTCCATCACTAACCTTGAGCATTTCCCACAACGGTACAGAAAGCCCATGATCAACCAACAACCGATGGCGAGGCGCGATCTTACCCTCCAAACTGTACGAAAAATACTGCGGAAACCTCTTCAAATCGTGCAAATCCCCCTTCATTTCGTTTAAAAAGTACTCGACTTTCGGTTTAAAGTTGTTCTCAATGCTGAATGTCAACAACCCTGGTGATCTCAACACCATGTTAACCACTTCTTCATACTCAAACCCTAATCCCATCAAGTAATCCAATTTGGGCATCAGTGTGCCTCTTACACTTGACACTAACAACATTGTTGTTTGTGATGTGATTTTGTTCGGACCCACGAACCCTAGTTTTCTCAAGAACCACAATGTGGGTTTCAATTGATCCTCCACGCTGCAAATCAGAAGTCTAGGGCACCGACGAATCGCTTTGCGAATGTCGAAAAATTGGAGACCCACGTCGGCTAATAAGAAATCAAACACGGGGTAAAGATCGGTGTGGGGATCACAAGTCAGAAGCTGAGGATACATGTCGAAGATACGACCGAATTCCGATCGTTCAATTCCCATTGAAGATAAACAATTCTCCACCGATTTTAGGGATTCGAGTGAGGTTGATCGGAAATTGGGGTTTTTTTGTAGGGCTTTTGTGGGGTTTACTTTTAATGCTTTAAGATACAGAATCTTTTCTCGGAAAAGGAGGCCGGAGTCGGTGGTGACCGGAGTTGGTGGTGGTGGAGGGTCGGTGGCTGTAAAAACTCCATTTTTAGGGTTTATTGAAGGCTTTTGTAGAGTTTTGAAGTGGGTTTTTGTTGGGTGTTGGGGTGATTGAGGTATTGAAGCTTGAGGAAGAACATGGATGAATCTAATTATCATTTGGTGGTGGTTTGTTGGATTGAGGTGTGTGTGTTTTCAATGGTGATGTTTTCTGACAAGAAAGAAAGGATCGACTTACGGTTGTAAGATATGATCTTGTTTGTGAAGTGATTTGAAGTTGAGGGGTCTTTTTGTAATTATCATATGGTAAAAGTCGTTGTACTTTTCTTTATCCAGACATTTTGACGATAGAATGTATTTCTTTTATTTATCTTTATGAATTTATGAATGGTGATATCTACTCATAGTGTAATTTAATTTATTTATACTATATTATAATACACGAATGATAGTTTCCGTCATAATTTAAGAGATTTGAATATTTTAAGCAAAAGGTACAACTTAAAATCAAGTTATTTCTAAGGGTAATATTATCATTTTAACCATGCTAAAAATATGAATATTCAAATCTATTTACACATTGATCTCATATTTGTTAATAATTTACTATTTGTGTGGTTGTTAGATGTTTTCACTTAAAATATAAAAATGTTTGTTTTGACTTTAAGAAACAGTTACAGTCAGTTTAAAAAAATCCAGCTTAAAAATACGCACTAAATATAGTCCAGTTTATAAACAGTCGACCAAATCTCTTGAAATTATGAGTTTTACAAATCTTAATACCTAACTACATATCATGTTTGATTTTAACCCGTCGCATCGCACGGGCACACTACTAGTATCTATTTATGTTTCAAGTCATACTTAAACTTAATATATTTTAGATAAGTAATATATACTTTTATTACTAGACTAGCAAACTGGTTGTTTTCTTTCTTTTATCTAACATATAAATGGTTCAAATCCATAAAATGTGAATACAAGTGATTACTATGAGTAAAATATGAGCTGTTTCAAAAAAATTGAAACTTTTAAACGATGTGAGGTATTCTAGTGAAAGGGGGTTGGGTATTGTGGCTCACGCTAACCGAAAACACCACTCTCTCCTCTTGACTCCCGTGGACGGCCCATGCAACTTTCACCATGATTCCACTTACGTTTGTGAGTAGATGACCATTGGAGAAGTTCTCGCCAGATGTAATAACCATTTAACGATCTTGAATAATTAATAAAAACATTATTATTTTGAAAAAATAGTATAAACATTACACAAATCTTAATTTATGTCTGGTTGGAAAGAAAAAGTGAAATAAGCAACAAAGCCAACTTCATTACCATTGACGTAAATGAGAAACTTGATGAGTAGCTTCGGGTAAGCAAATATGAACTGGTACCATGGGCACTTTTACGGCGAAGGAGGCGAAAAAAAAAAAGCAATCCATAGAAACATTTGACGCTGCTCACTAAATTCTGTGGTTAATAAAATTTGTAAATCGATGGTTCCTATTTGGAAAAAAATCAACAGAATAGTAATAACATAAAAACATATCTCTAAGTAAAGTATAAAGGAAAAACTGATATGTTGCCTTGATCTTTCTTTCTCAAACCACATACCCCTATAATAATGGTAGAATAAGGGGTGACCACAAGGAATTGACCGGTGGTGATTGGTCGAAGCTCCAATAGGTAGCCACTCCCTTCTTAGGGAATTGTACGTGAGATATCCACATCATATGGCTCCGTCCCAAGCTTCCGTCGTCGGCCTTGTCACTAGACCACTATCTATGCATATACTTTCAGTCTGGACTCTAGAATCTTTTGCATCTCGAGTGGTAGCAAACAATGCTGCTTGCGTTGCGGAAGTTAGCAAAATTTAATACGTATAAAAAGAGAATATCAAGTTGAAAAGAAACAAGGAGAAGGTAACGATTTTGAAATTTTCACAACCAACACTGATTCTATGATCAAAATGTGAATTTGCTAAGACAATAAAAAATTATTAATAAGAAATATAGACTCTTGTAATTTTATGTCACAAACTAATGTTTAGATATATGTTATTTCAAAACAGTCTCCAGGTATATAACCTCTGATCACTTATGTTTGTCATATTAAAATTACTTAAGTTAATACACGTTAGAAGTGAATACTCACCATGATTCAAACTATTCAATAGTTACCATGCAACAAGAAATATAAAATGAAACATATAAACCTTAATCATTACTTGTCATGATAAGAATACAACACAACAACAATTATATCCGGTAAATCCTATAAGATTGAGTATAAGAAGGCATAGACAAACCTTACCAGCCCAAAAGAAAAAAGAAAAAAAGAAAATCCTGAATCTAAAAAGACCCGACTCCAAAACTAACAACCGAAAACATACAAATATTGACTGAATTTTATATATTCGGGTCAATAAACCTTGTGGTCTGGTTCCTGCCCCCAAAAACCCTGGTGAAGGCGCCGAGGAGAGATGGGGAAAGAAGATAAAGAACGGCTCAATCAGTTATTAATCCAACATCTCAACACCATCCATGAGACCTTTCAGGTTTAATCTAATTTCTACATATGTTACTATCAATAACGATTATCAATCGGAGCTCTTTGATTTTGAAATATATTTGATACCGATTCACACCACAACTAATTCCAGGTCTTGGATCAATCACCTCCATCTTCGCTACAAAAAGTAAGCTGGGATGACGTCGTCAAATTGGGGGAACAGCTCTATAAACAGGCCACCACTGGTAATTATCTCCTTATCTGACATAAGTGGTTGAAGTTTCTAATTCTCATAGTGGATATTTATGTTTTATGTGTGATTCTGACCACTGCAATCAGTCTGCGATGTTAGGCATTTTGGGAAATGGATGATAGATCAAGGGTTTGACCTTCTACTTTCAGTTTCAACTCCTTTAGGTGGTTGATATTTGTGATACTAGTTGATTGCTGAACAAAGTTCTTTTGGTGCTTCTGATTGCTGATAGCTTAGGGAATGAAGATGTTCTTGACATTTGTGTTTGATTGATGGTCAAGAACATCTTTTTTTGAAAAATTCTGAACCATCATTTGATGTTTGAACACAATTGTCTAGAATATCTTTATTTGTGACACTAACTGGTCATTGAACGAAGTTGTTTCAAAATTTTGATGGGTTTGTTGTTGATACTTGGGGAATAAAGATGTTCTATACATCTGCATTCAAATAATGGTCCAGAAGATGCTCGTGTGAAATCATATACAAATCTATACTAATAGAAGTTTTCCCCCTCAAACTGGAGATGTAATCATGTGATCCACAAGATGTTCTCGTGTAGGAGGTTTATATGTGAAAACAGCAAACACATGAAGAAGTTTTGAAAGGTTTACTTGATAATAGGTTGATATATAAAACGGATAATTGAGAAACAACTTCTGGTTGTAAATAAAGCTTATTTGTTGTATATAGACGCATGTTGCATGCCTTGAGCCTTGGCTTTTGAGACCAATGCCTCAGAGCGCCTCAAGCTTTTTTAAACCAAGATTCAGAGAATGAAGAACATGTTTTTGGCTTTTGGGCTCAGTTGATATTAATTAGCCTCAAAATTGTCTTGTTAGTTGAATTTTCTTTCAAGAAAGATGGTAATTGCTGCAATAATATACTGTTACTAGTTTCTTGATTTGTATATTAATGGTGTCAGTTGTCACTTTATCTTGTTATGTAGTGGGAATGCTTTGGACTGGAGATGGGCCAGATGCCAAAGCACTTGAGGAGAGCATGGGGACTTATTCGAATTTGCTTCAAGGATTCCTTTTGCTTTCGCATGGAAGTATGATTGGTGCAGGAGCTACACTTTCTTCTTACATCCACAAATCTGTGAAGCAAGTTATCGATTGCAGCTTTATGTTATTGAAAGAATCGGTGGCTTGTTATGGTAATCTCTTGTTTCTCTCACGCAACAGATTATTGGTCCTATAACATTAAGACTTTATGTTTTTGCTAGAGTATAGAAATAAAAAATGTTCGTTTTTCTAGTAAAACTGCAGCACTTTCCTTCTTGAGATGTTCAATGAAAATTTCCAATTCATGTTGAAATTTTTGGGGATGGCAAAATGAGGGGGTCGGGTACTCTCTACTCAGGAAAATTGTAAAAACAGGTTTAGGTTGGGATGAGCCACAAACACTTTCTTTGATCTTTTTTCATGAATAACTAATCTGCTACGTATGTTTACGAGAACCATATCATTACCATGATTATATACTCTTTTAGAGAAAAAAAACGGTGTGGGGGTGTTTGGGAAGTCCCATGCATTGGAATACATTTTTGAGGCCATTTGACCCACCTGGCGGTTTCCTTTGTAACTAAATCTCTTAGCTTAAACCATTTGAGCTATCAAGGTTAATACATTACGCATGTGTATTATGTCAATGGGTCAGAATTGACACCTCTAATCTTACCTATTATCATTACAGACTGATGTGATCAAATTTGGTTGAATTATTTTGTTGATAAGATCTGCTTTTGCGAGATGACAGATAGAACTACGTGTCAGTCAAACTTTACAATTTTCCTGTCACTTGCCTAGAATATAAATGCTTCCTCACGCCTTAAATATGAACATTACAGGAAACAGCAGTAAGGCACACCAACTCTCAATACCTCAGATTGTAGGCACTGTTTGGGAGGCATGTTCATCTCTTAAGAAGACCCCCGGGACAAACATTACTGCCATAGGCCGATCCATGACTCAAATTGCAGTTTCCATTAACGACGTTCTTCGTGAAATGAAGGAGCTTAAGCCCGCCTCTGCAGGCCCGTCTGACGAGGTTTCAAATTCCAATAACGATACACATTACAGTGACAACTCATCAGAGGGAGATTTAGGGAGTGACTTGTCACCCGAAGAAATGAAAATTACTGAATTAGCCATTGAAGTTGTGTCTGGAACTCTTTCAACAATCAAAGAAACCATCCGCTCAATCACCAGTCTACTCAAGAACCGTCAAACACAAAGCGATAGTAATCAAACAGTAGAATCTTTGGAGAAATTATTGGAAATTTGGAGAAGCATGGGACTGCAGGTAGATGAGATTGGAGCTTGTCTTTATCCCCCTCAAGAAATTTCTGCTATTAGAACTGCTTCTGAGAAAATGGTGAGCTTTGTTGGTGAGCTGCAGGAACAACTGGAAAATGTTAGTGGCTCTTCGGATGCTTTTGTTCTTGCAAGTAGTGGTTTAAGGAGTTCTTTAAAGCAGCTGCAGTTAGGGTTAGGGGGCTCGTGTGAGGATGAACTCTCGAGTGAAATGAAGAACCTTGAGATAGATGATTAGATACTTGTCATTACTATTTGTATGAAATCAACAGCGGTTTTTGTTTTTGTTGCAACTGATATTTTGTTTAAAATATGAGTATCGTAAAAACAAGTTTTGGTGATGAAATGATAATGTTATTTATTTTACATCCGTTTAAGGTTATAATGGGGGTGAACCTTGGGAGTGGTAGTAAAGGTGATGCCATGTGACCTTGAGTTAATAGATCATTCTATTTCTGCAAGATAAGAATACGTACATCAGTCTCAAGTTGGCCTGACAATCTCCCAGACCCAGCGTATATCGGAGTTTTGTAGCGTTGGGTTTGTAATGTTGATATTTGCTTAAGCTGACTTTTGATGGTCAAATTATTTTCATTTTACTTTAAAGAACAGCAAATTTCGGAGTTAATATCATTTGGGTTTAGTGATTCAAATGTACAGACATGCTGCACCTAACCCATACCTGACCACAATACCAGAAGTCAAATGTACACGGTTAATATGGGTTCGGGTGAAACAGAATGACAGTTTGATGGTTGTTATAATCGAACCATGTTATGTACTAGTTACAAACAATGAATATATTCTACAAAAAATACACGATCTTCATACATCTATATCAAGTCTTTTATCATTCTTTGGTTCCGTGTGCCCCAGGGAGTGATCTGGTCTCAAGCCATTCACTTACCAATGAGCTTAACGGTCCACGCACCACCAAAGTAAAGACCCACAAGTGGTCCGGCCAGAAGAATCTGAGTCAGAGGATCTGTTGAAGGAGTCACGATAGCAGCTGCAACCACTGCACCAACTACCACGTATCTCCATATTGATAACATTTGATCACCCGACACTAATCCAACTTGCCCTAATAAAAATTGTATAACTGGGACCTACATACAAATGGAAATATGTAAGCAAATACAAGCACATATAAATATACATAAGCATTCAGAGATCATAGTTGGATGGTTCTTAAACATATAAAACATTACAAAGCTAATATCAAATTTGAAGATGGATACAGTTTGACCTCAAAGTGTTAAAACAAGTATAGGCTTTATCCTAAAGATTTTGACTTTTGAGGTCAAACATACTGTTGTCAGAATTTAAATTTGAGTTAATCCATTACAAGTTCTGGCAGCAATGTTTTTCTGCTTGTCGAGTTTCTTACAAGGATAACACAAGAACTCAAAGTTATCCAATAACTTTACGAAATACGTAAAAATCATAAGATGAAAACTAGTGTGTTTGACTCTATAAGTCAAACAAGATCTTCAAGAGAAAGGATTACCTGGAAAGACAAGCCTGTACTAAACATGAGAACCAATATGAACTCAAAGTATTGATCAATTGACCACAATGATTCAACAACGCCTTCTGCATAATTAACAAAGAAATTCAAGGCGGCTGGAGTGAGAACTATATATGAAAATACAATCCCTGCGTAGAAAAGTATCGAGGATCCTAGAACAATCGGGCCTAAGAATTTTCTTTCCGCTCTTGTTAATCCAGGTAGAACAAAAGCTATGATCTCATAGAGAATCACAGGGCTTCCTAAAAGAAGGCCACAATATCCTGACACCTGCATATCCAAAAATAGGGGTATTATGATTCACAAGTTTAGCAAGGATCTTAAAAAGGGTAATCAGAACCCAAATTAATTTGAGTTCAATATGTTACGGTTTGAATGTAAAAGTCAAAATATGTTTTGGAGGTTTAACCCGTTAATCAGTCTTTTATATAAGCTTGAATTAGATGGAAAAAAACACTGGCTTCCACCACTAAAACAAAAAAGTTCAGGGCTTTAACCAACACATATTAAGTTGGCGAGACTTAACTGATGAAGTGATGAATGTTGGTCGTTTAGATTCAACATAAAAGTTATAATATATATAGGTTTGAACAAACTTAGTTAAAGGGAGTATGTACTGTGAAAAAAGTGCACGGGTCAACCCTCAAAATGTTGAAAGTCAGTTGGTTTTTATGGTTACCAACCCTAAATAAACCTAAAAGTCTCTAAATTTGGTTTAAAAGATGGGGTCATTTGTAATTTTGCTTCACCCAAAAAAAATAAAGTTTTGATGCAGATAGTACGAAACTTATTATATAACATCTAAATAATCTATAAACCAAATGTAGGTATGTTTATCAAAACATTTTTAACTGATTATGATGACTTACAAATCACAATAATCAGATAAACAGTTCCAGAATGCAAATCCAAAACCCCCTAAATATGATAAATGGAACATGCATATCACGAAAAGTGCAAATGGGTTAAATAATAACCTTTATAGTTGTAAAGAAAAACTCGCCAGGAGCTAATTGTAGGAACCGAACACCTTGAGTTCTAACCGGAGCTTCAAGAATCATTATGAGATCCTTTGAGTACACAAAACATCCCATTATGGCAGCCCCAACTGCCAAAACCGACACAAAGATTCTCTCTCTTAGCTCTTCAAGATGATCAAATATGGTCATTTCTTTGTCTTCAGGCAGGAGCTCTTTATCCGGGTACAGAAAATTATAAAGAGCACTTCCATTATCTGAACCATTGTTTACTAGTGCATCTTCTTGGATGTCATCAGCAACCTCTATATGTACAAAGTCGAAAACAAGGTTATTATAATCTCATTTTCATTTCGTGGGTCCCATATAAGCCATTATTAAATGTATATAACAAAGATAATCACATAAAATAGATAACAGTGGTAACTGGATCAACAAACATTTTGGGATTGCTTATTTGAACTAATCTGCTTATTGCTTTTTTAAAGACAAATAATCACTTTAGATCATTCGTACGAAGAAAAATGTTTATGCTTATTTAAGAGTGAAAGAAATTGTCTCAATAAGTAGTTCGAGATTGCGTATTTCAACTAGAGTATTCTTGGTTGATTCAAATTACAAGTCTACCCTTGGTTGATTCAATAAGTTTCCCTTAGTAAGCTCATTATTTGCTTATGCTTATACCCATACATGACATCTTGAGGTATTAAAGATTTAAAGCCAACAAGGATACCCACATTTAAATCACTCTGCTAGATAACAAGGTTTCTTGAAATTCAAGCTTCTTGATTCTACTCATACTGAGTAACAACAGACGAACATCTAATCCAAATTTATTCATAAGTTAGTCACTTTATAATTAATTTTAACTTCTAAATAATGTTGGTTGTATATGAACAATTAAATAGTATCTTCCCTCAAAATGCCCACAAAACCATTTTTCTGTATCTGCAAAGGAAGTGAAAAGATCATATAACCTAGAAGTATGTTCCTAATTTCCTGATATTAAAACCTAGCAAAACATCCTTCAACAAAATTTAACAGTCACCAACAAAACATCATTCAAATTACTAACAAATGAATCTATAATCAAAACAAGGACATATACAAAATCATCATAATATTAATTGTGTCAACTAAAATCAAGACATCAAAGTTATCAGTACAGGATTATACATAGGGATTTTATGATTCTATCACATATAAACAAGAAAACCCATAAAAGGCGAGTGATTAAAACTTCAAATTAGCTAACGAAGATCAACAAGAACTCAAATTTGCTACTTACGAGGTCTATCTTCAAGAACTGGTCCTGACCCCCCAATTCCCAGCCTTTGTTGAGTATCTCTTACATCTTCAAGAGCAAAGCAAACAACTTTGCTAATCTTTCTGTGCCTGTTAATTGAAATACGCAAAGGGGTTTTTCTTTGATTGATTTGCAAAGAAGTTGGATGATTTGTTCTTGAATTCACGCAGTTGAAGCATCTGCTTGCGTTGAGATTAAGATTGTGGATGAGGGCGTTTGTGCTTCCCATTTTTCTTGATTTTTTTAGGTGATTTTTTACCTTACTTTCTGGGGTTTTGCCGGAATTTGGATTTGTGTATACGATTTTGATGTTATGACTTATGACTAGACCTTTTGGAGTTTTGGGTGACCGATATTTTTTGGAAGGTCTGTGGTGTATGTTAGGAAGATAGCTTAAGAAATAACATACAATAAAAACCTACCATTCATAAGCCATTAGGTATTTTAATCCTCTAACGTGAGAAAATCGGAGTTAGCTTTTTTCTCTAGACTAACAAATATTTTCTCTATTCAAATATTTCCTAATAGATTCCTATTAAAAAGATATAATAGGTGAGAGTGGGAAAAAAACAAAAGAAATGTGCATTTGAGTTCGCCTTTTACGTCAAATAATTATAGGTTGATACCACTGGCGGATCCAGTAAATTTTTTCATATGGGTTGGAAACTTTTTAAGGGTCTTTGACTGACACAACAACGTTATATAATAATTTTTTTGGTCCATGTCGGGTTGGATTGGGTTGGGTCAATTTTAAAAAAAATAAGCAAACTAAATTTCATAAAACTAACAAAAGCACGCCAAATGTAATTACAAAAACATAATGTAAGTACAATATAGCTAAAGTTATTTTCTACGAGGTTTTATTTTTAGAAGTCTTTTCATAACAACGTCTAGAGAGACATTTCTAAGTAATTTTTTTTACATAAAACAAATACAACTATCCACGTAATTCCATGTTCAAGTGACCTTAATTCAATTGTTAGTTATTTATTTTTTTGTTCAACCCATTCAAGTATATTATAAGACTTAATATGAGCCTTCAAATTGTTTTTATACCTTAATTCAGTTATCATTTATTTTTTTCAGGAAGCCGTTTTCTACTGCAAAGTGATAATTGATGTTCGTTAGTACCACTATACCAATTAAATACCAATTAGAAGCTAGGACCCTGCCATTAGAAAGTCAAACAACAACCATAGGTGAATAAACCAAAGAGGAACTGGTTGGACTTCCATCTGATCTAACGGTGAATATTCTCATCAATTGGTTGATTTAACCATCAAAAAGGGCATTTTATTTCTTTGGAACCGAAGTTGATATAATTCTTATAAAATCATCAATTGAGATCTGACACAGAAGAATATATTAGCAAATGCAACTTGCATACTCAAGATATGTGATTTTGGGCTAGCAAGGGCTGCGTTTACAGACAACCAAACAACAATATTTTGGATGCTAAAATACTCGTTCAATCATGGCACATCATGTTGCGCAATGAGCTTTGAATGACACCTGATATGTCGTTACAAGATGCTATGGGGCTCCTAGCTATGTGGATCTTTTTATTCAAAGGTATGGTATCTTCTTACTCTAATAAAAGATTATTTAGGGGGACATGTGGTAGCACCACATTGATTCTCATCAAAATTTTCTCGCTTCTCTCTCCTATTAAATAATTACTTTTATTACTAATAATATTATTTAACTTTTTTTAGATTAAAAATAATTTTTTTTTCATAAATTAAGAAATAGATCTTTTAATTAATGTTACTCCTAAAAAAAGTTTTTATAAAGTAAGATGTTTTCTAATACATCAAACTTTTTAAAAAATATAAAATATTTTAAATTGAGGTTAAATTTTTTATAAACAAAAAATAACTAAAATGACAAGTTATAATAAACAAATTTTTAGAAATGACATTGTTTAATATGGTCTTTTTTGAAACAAAATATTTAATTTTTTTTGGGAAAAAGTTTTAAAAAGTTGATATTATTATTTTATTACTTATAGTCCTTACTCATACGGAATTTCAATCGTATATTATCTTAAAATATTATTTTATAATTAATAATTATTTATTATATTTAATATTTAATTTATTCAACCCGTGTAATACACGGGTTAATAAAACTAGTAATTATATAATCTAACCTAATAATCCTTTACATGTGATGTCACATGACATTCTTACAAACCCTTTCATCTTAATTTTTTCGCCCATACTATTTATTTCATTTTAAAAAAATCAAATAACTAATTCTCAAACTTTTCTTCTTTTCTCTCTATATTGTAAATCCAAGTCCTTTTTTAATCATTAAATTTTTAAAAGACATTTTTTATTAAATAAAAACTAAGTATTTTGATTAAAAATATACTTTTTTAAAATCAAAATTGTCTAAAACTTTGAATTTTTTATAAAACAATGAAACTTTTTAAAATTATGAAATATTTTAAAATCAATCTTTTTAAAAAATAAAAGTGAGATATTAATAAACAAAACGAAGTTTTTTTAAAGCAATAATTTTTTAAAACAAAAGTTTTAAGAATAGTAAAAGTGTTTTATCAGCTAATCAAATTATTTTTATATTTAACGTTTTACAGTTCCTAACTTTTTGTTAATAAATACTGAGCATTTTTTTCTTATTTAACATGTTTAATATACGGGATTATAACCTTGTTAATAATAATCCATCTCTCCATTAGGGTATGTTGATGGTCTTCTCTTTAAATGTCAACATGTGGTCTTTGTTATGTTGTTCTTTTTTGGTCCTTGTAATTTTTTTTATTTTCTTTTATTGCAGTATTTTTTATGCCGTTGTAATTTTTCCGACTAATTATTTTTTGTTGTAGTATTTCTTCCGTTTAAAGGACAAAATATATCGAGCTCATAGGTGAGTCATCTTGGAGCGATGTTTATATTAATATTCATGAAATTTGGAGCATGGTATCATGTTCAAAAGCACTAACGAAGAAAGCAAAACTTGAGTTCAGTTCACTAAAAGGTTTAGATGTCATGATCCATATATCCCATGTTTATTCGTTGCCTGTTTCTTGGTCCACCTCGTCATCGCGCACCGGATAAACTACCATACATATAAAGTTTGGTGTTCATCATAACTTCACCTTATAAATAAATTCTTATATACAATTCCTTCCATGCATGTATAGATTTTGGGGCGTTAGCCTAACGAAAATGTCCTCCTACTTTTGGTTCATTGCTATAGTAGGTCATATTTTACTCATATTTGTTTAGAATGTAAAAGCAAAAAATAGTTGTATCATCATACCATTAGTACCCGACCACCAGACAGGTATAAAGATAATTTTCAATTGTATTTTTAAAATTTCGTGTGTCATTTATAAACATACTTACAGGTAGTGTTAACATTTTCACTATTTTATCATATACTATTAGAATGCATGTGTTAATTTTTATTTTTGCTAGTCTCCTAAACTTTCTTTAATGCATAATGACATTTAAATAATATCATAAGTATATATCACAGATTTGGGCTAAATATCTTATGACAAGTTAGATAGAGGGGTTTGCAGTTAGATTGAAACTATCTAGGAATACATATTTTAGATCTCGTTAGACATTCATAAAGCATAGAATGACTCGCATTTGGTGCACGACATCTTAATACAATCTTATTGTGTTGAGTTATAATTTCACATACATGGGCACAGCTTTAGATTAGGATGATTTTTTCAAAAAGGGGATGTGATTAGGGCACATGTAGAAACTCACATAGTGACTCAATAACTAATAATAAGTGTAATATATTTTCTTATAAAAGTAAGCATCAAGTGGACATGTTGTTAACATCTTTAACGATGACACTAACATGCATCACAGAAAAGATATTACCGCGGTACACAACCATAATTAACACTCTGATCCCACTTGTTAGAAAACATGATACAAGTTGCGATGTGTGTGAGAAAGTGGATAACCAAGACTAAGTGACATTAGCACTAACCTCACAACCGAATCTCTCTACTCTAATAAAAGAGTAAATGATAGGGACACGTGACAGCACCACATTCTTTCTCATCAAAATTTTCCCGCCTCTATCTCTTAGTTAATAATTGCTATAATTACTAATAATATTATTTATTTTTTTATAGACTAAGAATCCTTGTAATAAATTAAAGAAAAATTCTTTTTATTAATTTTATTTATAAAGAAATGAATTTTTATAAAATAAGAATTTTGTTAAAACATCAAAATATTTTAAAATTGGTGTTTTTAGAAAGTAAAATATTTATAAATAAAAAATAATTAAAATTAAGAGTTATAATAAAAAAAATTAAAATGCTTTGTTTTGAAACAAAATGTTTAATATTTTTAAACGAAAAAAGTTTAAAAAGTTAATATCATTGTTTTATTACTTATATAATTACTAATACGTAATTTCAATTATATCTTATCTTAAATATCATTTTATAATTAATAAAATTTTATTTTATATAATATTTTATTTATTTAACTCGTATACTACACGAGTTATTAAAGCTAGTTACTTAGTAAATTGTAAACAAAACCAATAATAGAATATCTACTCTCACCCAATGGGAATATTTCTTCTTCGAAAAGTAAAGTTTTAGCATTAAAACTTCAAATAGAAACCAGTGTGCCTTCTTATAATAACACAATATTATTCCTGCTATATAATAATAATAATTGAGCAAGAAATGGACTACACTACAACGGGACCTAGCGTTCTACGGTGCACCAGCACCAACCGATGAACCGTTGGACATCATCTTCTTGAACTCCTCAAAGTTAACATAACCATCACCGTCGGCATCCACCGACCTGATCATATTCAGACAATCATCGGCCGTACACTTCTCCCCCAACCGAGTCAAGATCTGGTGCAACTCAGTCGACGAGATCAACCCGTTCTTGTTCAAATCGTAGAGCTCAAACGCCTCGCGGAGCTCCTTCATCCCTCCGTCGTCATCGCCGGCGGCGGTTCCTTTGCAGAATCCGGCGAACTCCTCGAGGTTGATGTAGCCGTCGCAGTCGGTGTCGATTTTGGTCATCATTTGCTTCACTTCTTCGTCGGAGGTGTCGGATCCGATGGCTCTCATGACGTGGAGGAGCTCGTCGGCGGAGATCTTGCCGTCGGCGTCGGCGTCGAAGCGGCGGAAGACTTTGGTGATCTCGCCGGAGTCGGTGAAGTAGAGGGTTTGGTTGCCGGAGTCCGTCGTCATTGTTGGAATAGAAAGAGGGAAGGGGGAGGGATGAATCAAATATAGAAGATGAAGCCGCGTATGCCGCGTGGGGTGTGGGCTGCTTTCATTGGAGAATATTCAAACAGGGTCGAAATGAATTCACAAATATCTTTAAAACTACTAGGAATTTTATCAATATATAATTTTTTTTTTTAATTTAAATCAGAAGAATGATTGAAATATAAGATTTAAACGTCTCTTTTGAAGCTTGTGATTTACATAGGTAAATCATACATGGGCTATACTATTTAGGCATGTATAGTTAAACAAAGAGTGAATTATACGGTTCGTTCTTGAGTTTTACTCAAATTTCATATTTCGTCTTTGGGATTGAAAAATTACAGGTTTAATCCTAAGTTTTGAAAAAATATAACACATTTCATCCATGGCTCTAACAACCGTTAGCTTTTGACGTTAAATAATTGTAAATTTACCATTTTACCCTTCTTCTTCTTCTTCCCCACCCCCCACCTCACACTTCTTCTTCCCCAACTCCCACCCACACTTCTTTCTTTTTCCTCATCTCTACCACCACACCACCACCCATAACTATACCATCACCATCACTCCTCGCCACCGTCACCGCCACCACCACCACTACCACCACAACCAATCCACCAAAACCCCCCCCACACACCCATCTCCACCCTCACCATTAAACCACTGCTCCTCACCACCACCACTACACACACCCATCTCCACCACTGCTCCTCACCACCACCACTACACACACCCATCTCCACCACTACCAACAATCCACCAATCTACCACCACTACAAGCCACCACCACCACACACCCCATCTCCACCACCACACCATCTTTACCATCCGCTCCACCACACCACCACCACCTACGAGGTTGCTCACCTATGCATCTGCTCACAAAAGACAGAAGGTGGGATGGGGGATGAGGTATTTTGATAACATAAAAGTGGGGTATTTTGTTTTTGCATGGTGGTGTTGTTGCAAGTTGGGGCTATGGTGGTTGCAAGGTGGGGTTGTGGTGGTGGCAAGGGGTAAAATTGTCATTTTTTAAATTTTAATGTCAAAAACTAACGGTCGTTATACCTAGGGACGAAACGTGTTCTATTTTTTCAAACCTTAGGACTAAATTTGTAATTTTTCAATCCTAGAGACGAAAGGTGAAATTTGAGCAAACTTCAGGGACGATCCGTGTATTATATGGGTTAAATAAATAAAATATTAAATAAAATGAAAATTAATTAATTATAAAATAATATTCTAAGATAATATTTGATTAAAATCTTTCTTATTATAAAAGAATGAAAATTTAATTTCAAAATAAACTTAAAATAAATAACATGTGTTTTAAAAAATTTCTTATTGTAACTCCCAATTTACAATTAACTTTTTGTTGATAAAAATTTTACATTTTAAAAACACTAATTTAAAAATATTTTTTATTTTCATAAATGTTTAATATTTTAGAAATTTTTTTTATTTTATATAAATTTATTTCTTTAAAATAGCAATAATAAAAAGATCTTTTTATTATTTATTAAAAAATATTCTAATCCAAAAAAAATTTAAAATGATATTATTAGTAATCAATGTGATTATTTAATAGAAACGATAAGCGAAAAAAATGTGATGAGAAAGTATGTGTTTTTGTCATGTGTACACTCTAATTACCTTTTTATTATAGTGGAAAGATTTGTACAATGGTTCTTACGTTGTTTTTATGGTTTTTAAATTAAACATATACAATTACGTGTAAAAAACATAAATTTTGAAATACATGACTTATTGTTAGATATTTTAGTATAATTGTATAGATTAACGACCAATTTGATCATAATATCTATCAAAAAAATTAGGAGGTGCGAGGAGTGCACACTTGTTTGAATTTATTTTGATCTTTGAAATTGAAAACCTTATTAGGGGCGAAGCCCCTAAGCGATGGGGGTTCCAAGGGGGCAACGCCCCCTTGGCGGGGGTCCAAGGGGCAGTTTTTTCTTGAAATTTCACATGTGAAACTTCGGGGTAAAAAGTGTAAATTCATATAAGAAAAACTGCCTTCGGTAGATTTCCCCATCCCTGAAATAATCGAATTGGTCATCTTTTTCATTCTGCTCTTCTGGTTCATGATCATAAACACACACGAATTTCATACTTCGATTTTTGAAACTTGAGTTTTATTCGATTGAATATTTGGAGTGAACCCCAAATAGTTTCAATCTGAAAGCGAATTGTGACTCTTAAGTTTTTCAAGTTATTATTACGATTCCTCTACATTTATTGATATTATTTTTTGCGGTTTTTAATATATTTACTAGTTCTCAAATGATTCTAGTTCTATTCAAATACTAAATGAGTTTGTTTTAAATTGTAATTTTATATAAAAGTGTTGTTTTTGTATTAATAAAAACTAGTGGAGAAACCGACTTGGACATTTGTATTTTTTTTTTTTAAATGTATATTTTCGAAGCTTGTGATAAAAATAAACACCTTATAAAACATCATAATTTGAAAGGTGTAAGAAGGACAAACACGATAGAAAACAAAATATTAAATTTAAATTTGATGACTTTTTATGATTATAATTCAGTAACTTGTACATTACTACGTATAAGTCTACATCGAAATGCAGATAATAATATTTATTAGTTGATTTTTTTCTTAAAACTGATAACTCATTATTTATTTAATAAGTATCTGCAAGTTAGAATTTTTAATATATCGTTTTCTAAGCATGTCGGCACAGTTTAAATCTCATTGGTTGTTAATTAGTCATACATCTTTGAGGAAACTAACGTTGTCACGTGAGGGTAAATAGTTCTAAATCTCGAGATTTGTGTGCTTGAAATCAATAAATTATTTAATATATTATTTAATCTCGAATTTATGGATATTGACAATTATCCTGGAATCCATGAATATGTGGACCACCAAAATTGCCATAGATACATATTAATTATTTTTAATTTTTAAGCGTATAAATTATTTCCTCGTATCATTGTAGGTTTATGCCAATGACGTGGGTGTATAGATACCGACATAACCGTGTGTTATTATGTTGTTAACTAATAACTATTACGTCGTTAGAAAAATAACTAACAACCATTACACACACGATGTTAAATTTGAGTCTAGTAGTAAGAAAACGTATAGCAAAATGTTTTAAATACCAACAAATTAAGACTCTATTCATTATTATTTTTTATAGCGTTGATATTAGTAGAGTAAGTGTTTTACATGTAACAAGTTAATTGTTTGTAAATCGTGTCTACTTGAGTAACATGCTTAAATGATGGGTAGTTGGTTAATTATGCATATCTTGTGAGATGTCTTGAGAAGTATGGAACATGTGCCTTAGAAGTGTTTGCACCTCTTAATATCCTGGTTAGGAGCTGGGGTCGTTTCCTTAACGAGTCTGATACATGACAAAAGCAACAAATCTTTATGATATGCAAAATGAAATGGTTGGCCCTTTGGGAAAAAGAACGTCTCGTGTTGCTCGTAGGACGACTTCATGACATATGGTTTCAGAGTAGGATCGACATGTGGTTAGTTTGACGTGAAAAGTCACCAAACCAAAAACTTCATAAATGGTGGCAGAGTAGATCTATAAAGAGGCTCGTATGCGAGTTAATCCGGTGTATGAGA
The DNA here is from genome assembly GCA_025506415.1 of Flaveria robusta. NCBI lineage: Eukaryota > Viridiplantae > Streptophyta > Magnoliopsida > Asterales > Asteraceae > Flaveria > Flaveria robusta. Next base: position 13,914,838 of record CM046469.1, on the reverse strand, counting down.
ACATTAACCACGGGGAATCTTTTGCTTCGTTTGAGAGTTTACAAGGAGTTATAGCCGGATTGCTAGAAACGATAACAATTGTACCAAAAAGAGTTATTGTTTAACGTTCATATTTTTCTAAGCCATTTTATAATCACTTGTAAATAGGTCCTTGTATTTCAAATTAAAAATAAAATTTATACACATGCAAAAGCGTATTATTGTTTACAATATTTACAATCTTAAATCTTAAGTTTCAAAGTTAGGTACAAGTTCACACCGTCATAATATTAATAAATTTGTAAATTTTATACTACATAAACATAATTTTATCTATGGGTGTGCACAATTTGATTCGGTTTGGTTTTGAGACCCTACTGAAACCGAAATTGAAAAATTTGGTTTAGAGTTTTTAGAAACCAAGCGGTTTCGGTAAATTCAGTTTTGGTTAATCGGTTATGGCTCGTGCGTCAATTTGGTTTTTCGGTTAATAACCAAAACTTTTTACTTGGTCTAAAGGTTTAAACTTTTGATTTTCAGACAAATGATTCAAAAGTTTTGGGTTTAAACATGACTTGGTTTAAACTTTGCATCACTTTAATCTCTCAACCAAAAAAGCATTATATAGAAACTTATGGTTTTACAATGCACCTATTTTTCTCTTATAATAAAAACGTATGCGAGATGTTTGGTTAAGTGTGCTATAATGAGATTTTCTGTTCAATATAGGTTTGAAGAACAGAATCTGATATGCATTATTTGATATTATTTAAACAATATTTGATGCTCCGTCACTACTATGTTTAGATGTTAAATAAACTTATGCCTTCAAGCTCCTCTTGCTCAGATCATAGAATTGGGTATCAATTTAATGCATTCTACAACAATCAGATTTATCTAAAACCATGACTCAATCTGATTTCTTCAAGGCTCGTCACTCTTTATCATCTAACTCGTTTGTTTTACCCTAAAACATGAGTGGTTCATTCTCGGGTGGCAACATATTTGATTTTTTTAATCTTGAAGTATTTGATCGTTGTTAATATATTATCTACTTAGCAGATTATCATTGAGTCCTTGTCAGTACTTCATCATTCTTTGCACTACGTTAGCATGATTCAAGACTATTGATGATTTGACACTCCTTTTCCAATATCGTGTTTCGAATGAACTTTTGTCATGTTTGACCACTTGGCATCCCACACTCTTGTGGTTTGAACGTCCTAACTCGTGTTGATCTAGGCTTTTGCTTTTGACTAGTGATGTATGAATAATTTGGTGGCCCAGACGTGTCATGCTCCACACATACTCGTACAAACTTATAAATGGAGTGGGGACTACCCCATTAGTCAAAATCTAACCACCATCAACTCAATATGATTGATAACACCCATAAAATGTGTTGATTACAAATCATTATGTTTTCTCATCACTCAAGTAAATGAGGCAGAACTACATCCGACAATCGTGACCCTTTTAAACGAGTCATCTTTAAGTAAATTACGCATATGTTGATTCGATTAACTTTGGCTAGTTAAATGTTTTGTTTTGAGTTGTGAAATTAGTATGACACTCCCACAAAACCAACCGCCAAATCGCCAACTTATGTTATCACCATATACTGGTCGTCAACACAAACACCATCATCACCAGCACCGTCATCTCCAGTACTACATCTATCATTGTCACCGCCACTGTTGCCACCGCCACTGTTGCCACCACTCCACCGTCGTTGCTAACAAAACCCTACCCCCCCCCCCCCCTCATCGCACACCACCACCGACTCCACTACTGCTACCACGGCATCTTTGTTTTAGTCTCCACCACCAACATCACCACAATGTAATGGTTTGAACTTTGAGGTTTATAAACACGTTAGGTAGACATAACAAAAGGAGGAGGTAAAAGTGAATATATAATATAAGCTAGGGACTAAAGTCATAACATAATAAAGTAGGGGGTGGGATTCGTAAACATCACGAGTCACACGACTCATGATCTGGCGACAAACAATATGGCACTATTACACTATCATCTGCACACATCGAACCCTAACATGCACTAATTTCATCTCTTCAAAATTCAACCAACAATCACCAATTCACCATGCCTGCTGATGGTGCTACTGATCGGAGAAACGATTCTCCGTCGTCTTCTCTGCCGGCGACGCCTGTACTCACCGGCAACGGAAATGCCAACGGAATTGGACCAGTGCCGATGACTTCCAATTTCCGACTCCGATTGAATCCTCGTCAAGATCACCAACCAGATAGATACGAAGATCTTCAATCGGAGTTTACTCCTCTGCTTTTCAGCTCGCTCGAGCGATACTTGCCGCCGAACCTCTTGAATCTTACTCGAGAAAACAAGCATAGGTACATGCGGGAGGTTCTGCGTCGTTATTCGACTGAAGGAGAGCGTAATCGGGTGAGTATGTCGTTTTCACGATGTATTATTGTGTACTCACTTGCAGTATGATGGATTGAACTGATTGTATTATTTGTATGCTTGAAATGATTATTCAGTGTCCTTATGATTACACGCAAATAACTTTATGAGGATTTGATTTTTAGTATAGTATTCGCTAGGTTTTGGAAGTTGAGTATTCTTAGAATGCGGAATTGTTAATAGGTTGAAATATTGGATTACAGAATATTGTTTCTGAGGGTTGCAGGGAAATGAATGAGCAACTTACCATGCTTAGTGACTTGCTGTCTGCTGTCTTTATATAGAGATGCAGCAATTTGTGGATCTTTTCCTTTTTTGTTGTCACCGAGGGTGTTCTCAATTTTGACTTATGCTGAAAGACCTGGTGAACTAAGGTTTGAATTAGGAAACTAAATCAGATAATATATTTAATTAATGGTGTTTTTGGACACAGGAATGTAGGAAAGACATGGGAAGTGGGAAGTGGATTGTCCTATATTTGGTGCCCGTGAACCTGACTTGCTTAAATTTGCTGCTTTTCTTTGATTGTATGTCTGATGAATGTTCACTGAAGTGTGGGGTTTTTATTACCTCTTTGTAATTGTATTCTAGAGGTGATGTCAAGCGAGGTACTGAAATATGTAAAATGTCTTGTTTGCCTATCGGTTCTATGCTTTTTATTTGTGAAGATCTTGTTTGGTGTCTTTTTCTTCCACAAGTTAATAGAAGGTTATTTCATGCTCACAAGTTCTGAAGCTACAAACCTTCCCTTCTCTGCCTGTTGTGAATATGTATTCCAGGGTGGTGCCAAGTGCTTGGAAAGTCACATTTTTGTGTTTTGTATTTCAGATAGGGAAAAAGTTTACATTAAAACCAGGTTTCAAAATCTGTGAACTGGGAACTTGTGCTATCTGGGCTTCATACGTTTCTTGTGTTTTTCGTGTTTAGTGGACCTGCAAAACAAAGCGATAAACATTCAATAGCCTATGCAAAACGAGAGTTGGTGATTGGTGATTTTGTCTTCTAACTCCTCCCTTGGTGATCTTTAGTTACAAACTGAATACTTGATTTCCTTGTTTTTCTTCTTTATTCCACATGAAGCTTTACAGTAAAAATTGTTTTGTTATTGGTTCTATCCTTCTCAACATTCTACTATGCTTCTTTACTGCACATGAACCTTTAACCATGGAATTTTTTTCTGTTATCAAACTTATAGTTGCACAAAAGGAACAACTTCAGTACTGTGCTTATTCTTCGGTTTCCACATTTTATTCTTATGTATTTAAATATATTTAGATAATCTCTAAATAGCTACATGATATGCTATCATAAAATCTTTAAAGGGCTTTTTTTTTATCCTGGTGCCTTATCATGGTAGGTCTTGTCTCAAACATGCGATATGCTCATATAGTGCTTTCTCCTTTTCTATGAAGACTGATTATAAGACTTTATATTAATATCTATTATAATAGCTAGTTTTTTTTCTTTGCTTTGTTTAAGATTGTGTCTAAGACTTCATATTAAAATCTATTACAATAGCTAATTGTATTTTTCTTTGCTTTGTTTCAACAGGTCCAGAAGCATAAGGAATACAGGCGGAGAATTACATCCAGCTATCAGGTAAACTTTGAGGTGCCCTCTCGAATACAATTTTCTTGAGGTGTTCTCATTAATTTATCTGAGGCTTTTGAACTTGATTGGTTAGAAACCAAGGACGCTTTTAGTTTATCTATGTTTGAAGTCATATACCCCTTTCACTCCTTGCATGAGATTTATCATATGTCCACTTATACTAGATAGAAGGATCCATAACCAGTTTTTAGTCTTGCTGTCTTAAAAAAATCAATGTGATATACTTAATTTGCGCATCCGATTGCCAAGGATGAAGTATAATTTGTCCTTCAAGTTGTCAAATATTAACATATTTAAGATTATTGTGCCTCTCTGATAGCTGATTGAAAATCTAGGCATGCTTTTAAAAAAGGGAATTGTGCATGGTTGGACATGCTAATTTATATATATATATATATATATATGGATGATCTTTTGTAAACCAAATGAAATTGTGTAAACCAATAAACCAATTGTCCACCTTTGATGTTTAAGATCAATGGCTCAAATTTGTTTGACTTTTTCAACACATGGTCCCACAAAAGTACAAACTTTTGATTTTTTTATTCAAAAAAATCTGAGCCATTGATTTTAATACATCAAAAGTGAAGATTTGGTTTATTGGTTTACACAATTTCTCATAGTTTTCATTTGAACCATCCCTATATATATATATATATATATATATATTAGTTAATTACAGGTTCATACGTTCAAACATTATCATCCTGTATTCTGACATCATATAGCATTTTATTAGATGTAATCTATCATATGCGATTAGTTACTTTTATCTCTTTTAAGTGTTGCCTTTTCCTAATTTTGAAATTTATTCAATAGCCGGTCACTCATTTTCTTTGTCCCTATACACTTCATTTCTTTCAGCCTCTATATAGAGATTTATACAGATTGAATCCCACAGACTTCTTTGTGCCTTCCTTCATAAAAGCATTCATGGTCATTGAGATGAACAGAGATGAAAGTATTAAAAGTATAATGTCTGAACCTGCTCCTGGAGTTTATACATTCAATATGCTGCAGCCTCGTTTCTGTGAAATGTTGGTAGCTGAGGTATCATTCATTCTGTTCATGTTGCCTGGTCTTCAGGCATGCCAATTCTATATATTTTTTGTAGTTTAGCTTTATGTTTTCTTACCAGGTTCTGATTGCTTAGGTAGAAAATTTCGAAAAATGGATTCTTCAAACAAAATTCAGAGTTATGCGCCCAAATACGATGAATAAGTTTGGGGCTGTTCTTGATGACATTGGAATGAATTCTATGCTGGAAAAGTTAATGGAAGACTTTATACGTCATATCTCAAAAAGTAAGTTATACAAAGTAGTATCAACTAAAAGCAGGTAATAATATGTTGTGAAGGCTGAATGATGCTGCCAGTCATGCACCCTTAATCGTCAACCAATTTCATTAAAAAATTTGCGCAGTTTTCTTTGCTGATGTTGGAGGATTTGCTCTTGATTCACATCATGGATTTGTAGTTGAGTATGGTTTTAATAGAGATATTGAATTGGGTATGTCATCCTTTCGTTCTTTTTTCCTTTTACTCTGCTCATATTCTATGACATTGTTGTTTATTCATGTTCATTGTGCTTCTTTTCTATGAATGAAAATTTTGTTATAAGACAGCCCACAAAACAAAACTACACCAAGTTGTTTTCATGAACATGGTGCTATTTCTTATGTTTGTGGCTCCCCATTCAGTCTCTAGTTTTCTACTGCTACAGAACAACCATAAATAGGGCTTCTTTCTGATGCTATTCACATCATCCACAAAAGCTGTTTGTTTTCATTTTTACAAAGAAATAGCACACTATCTTACTGATTAAGGCTATGTTTATTGTAGTCATTTGCGCTACTTCTTATTTTTCTTTATTCGTCTAGAACTGATACCTAACTTTGTGTAATTTTGTTTGTATCTTTCTAGTTGTGTTATACTGTTGTAGTTGGTCTATAAGTCTGATGCCTTGCATTTCTAGGGTTTCATGTGGATGACTCGGAGGTGACCTTAAATGTTTGCTTGGGCAAGCAGTTCTCTGGCGGAGAATTGTATTTTAGAGGTGTTCGATGTGATAAACACATGAATACAGAAGCACTACCTGAAGTACGTATTATATTGTATTATTGTTCTAGTTCCTTTTTTTTTCTTCCTTTTGGCAATCTTCAGGTAAAAAGGTTTCCATAACTTTTCTAAAAATTTTCTTCCTCTTTACAAAATTGATTTATTGCTACTCTTTTTGTTTTTAATAGTAATAAAATTTGGCTTAAGCCAGGAGATATAACTGATGATAGAATTTGTTGTTTTGAGGGTTGAGCTGATATGTGATGGTTGAGTGAATTGAAAAGCTGAGTATATTAGAAACAACTTAATTATAGCAAAGATAACGTCTGCTATTGGAATAGCCTTTTTTAGAATGGCAGTTGTTGTTTGGGTGATAAGTTACCTAAAATTACATGTATTGACAGGAGATCTTTGATTACTCTCATGTTCCGGGCCATGCAATCATCCATCGAGGTCGCCATCGACATGGTGCCAGAGCTACTACAGCTGGCCATAGAATCAACTTACTACTTTGGTGTAGAAGGTATCAGATTTTTTCAACTCTAAATTTAGTGCCATTGTGAGATTTATATAAATTCATATATTGTCAAGAGATACAAATCATCACTCATGGGTCTGCTAATTACTTTTTCAAAGGTTGTCTTTTATCTTAAGCATATGGCTCCACTCAACTTTTTATTGGTTATAACCTTTCAAACTTCTATTTTTTGGATTTTTTCTTGAAAACATTTTTAAAAAATTTGACTATTAAAATAACCTAGCGATGCTTATGACATTGAGCATATGCTTATATTACATAAATTGTCGTTGTCATTAACGGAATGAGCTTGTCCTTTTGTATTTTTGCTGATTAATTATCATAATATTTGAACAAACAAAACATTTCTTTCCTTTTTTGGCTTATTAAAATTAACAATTTTGGTTACTTATTAAATATCGAATCTCTATGGTTATATATATGTAGGATCTGTTCTGCTCCCGTATGCCCATTATACATGTAACCACCCACCATTGACGTAAATTTACATACTACTTGATTCTTTCTCAAAGAAAAATCCTGCACATAACCTTTGCAAATTCGAAATCGCTATTTGCAACTCCAAATACCAGGCCCTACTACGTATTGATTAGGTGGCTTGATGGGTAGTTCAAGCTGGTGAAAGAGAGGGTCAAGATGGTTTCTTGAACGAATGTCATTTTTAGTACCAGTCAACAGACAGCACTTTTTTGTCCATTTTTATAAGCATTTTTAACTAGTTAATGCAATAGCATGATTACAAAAGCATTATTATTACAATAATAATAGCCTAAATTCAGGAAGTGTATACGTAAATATTGACTTCAGGTTGATATTCAACCCATTTCTCTTTTAACTAATTTTGTTTATTCGAATTGTTCTTATAAATGGGCCAAAATTGTCACCTTCGCAGTTCTGTGTTTAGAGAGTTGAGAAAACACCAAAAGGGTTTTGTAAGCTGGTGCGGAGAGTGCCAAAGGGATAGGAGAGAACGTGTTCATCAGGCTGTCACTGCAAAAAAAATGGTACAATTTTTAAAATTTCATTTGAATTATTAAAAAGATCATTAAAAAACGAAAAATACAATGGTCATTATTTTGTTTCCCTTTTGCAGGAGTTGTTTAGAGGTCAAGGAGAAACTGCTTCTTGATTTGATAGGTGAACTAGTGTGCTCTTGTTGTGTTGTTAGGTCAGTGTACATTTAGAACCTATTTAATACCCAAACCACTTAGTCGGGCCTGTTAGCATAAACTTGGTTTCAGCCCTTTAGCGTAAGCTTGATTCGGTTAAGTTATTTCTAATCATGCCTTCAAACACCAATAGATAAAGAGCAAATATCTGGTTTTTTATAAGCAACTAGATTTTTACAAGTGATGCATACCTGGTATAGATATCCACACCGCATACCTTCGAATACCCTTGATATTCGATTACTTATACAAGTAAAAGGGGGAATTCTGAAGTGTCAACCTAGTATGCATCTCTTACATCCTGATGTACATAGCACGAACCATTATGATACCAAATAACTAACAGTAAAATGGTCATTCCACACGAGTAAGATTTTTATTTTTGACCATTGTAAATCAAAGGAAAATGAAACACAACCAATTATCCGCTTTACTTCGGTTTGTTTTTATCGAGCTGGGCTTATTAAGTCTTTTATATTAAAAAAAAAATTAAAATTCAATGAGAATAAAAATTAATAATGTTTAAACACCAAAACTAAAAAGGGTCTTGCTAGTTAAAGCCCAATAATGTGTTTTTACCTAATATAATTAAAGAGTCAAATACAATATAAAAAGTTACATAGCGTAAAACCTTACTTTTTTTATTTTTATTTCTTTTATCATCTTTCTGACTTTAAATTGTATCCAACTTGTTCAGCAAAAATTTTAAAACACAGACAGTGTGAGGGTGTGACTATGTTTAGCGTGACAGATCGTTTTAGGCGGTTTTAGAATTCAGACTAGACCATGAATAAAGATAAAATGATATATTGTAAATCTATAAGAGACCTAAATGCAACCAGAGCTTAAAATTTAGTATAAGTAACTTGTTGAAAGATCAAAATACAATGAAACGACGTTTAGAGTGAATACTATACTAGAATAATTTTGTAATGCAATTATTATTTTATATGCTAAAAATCTTTAAGTGCACTAACTTACCACGACATTGGTATTTTTGTTAGATGCACAAAGATAGACATGACCTTCCAGGGATATTTGGTAGCGTCGACTGCACACGTTTTAGGCTCCTAAAATAATGAATTTGATGTGGCTATGGTTTATAAGTTAATTCAGGTTTAGTTTTGGAACAAGGTATGATTGAAACCAACCACCTCACCAGTTTACGGTTATGACTCTCATTTGTAATAGAAACTCGCTTCAATTATTAATTTCTGAACTCGTTTATATTTGGAACTTTAGGATGATTAGTGTTCAAAGTTCTCTAATTTTTTTTCGAACATTTTTTTAATTTTTTATAAACTTTTAAATGATTATAAACTTTTCTGGTTTTTAGATTAGTCCAAACAGTAAAGCTGTAGAACAGCATTGTTTGTTGAGTTTTAATATTGACAGACTATAAATTACAAAAAATTATTGTGTAAACTATATACATATAAAACCAACTCTGTTAAAGATGTTTTTATGGGTTTCTGACCTGTGTGTCATTTAGACCGCTTTACTATTCAATAGTTGAGTTACAACATTAACATCAGGTTTTTTATTTTTATTCTTATAATTACATTACAAATTAGTATTATTTTCTTTCAATTAAATAATACTTTTTTAAAAGATTATCATTATATTTTATATTTCTTCCACTCACATTCATTTTTAAAAAAATATTTTAAAAAAATTGTATGAGTGAACAGTGTCACGCAAATTTATGCAAGTGAACAGTGTCACTCACAACCATTTCATATAATATAGGAACACAATTATAAAAATATAAGATATTTATAATATAAAAACACACTTATAAAAATATAAGATATCTATAATATAGAAACACACTTATAAAAATATAAGATATCTAGTGTGAATGCTCTTTAAGTGGAAATAGAAAAAAGAAAAAGCCTTTAAAAGTAACGATTAAGTTGGTCTACCGACTTGGAATCAGTTGTGAACGCATCCACACTTGGGTTATTGTTTAACAAAGTTTTTAAATTATTGAGCCACATATAATATTTTTCTATTGCTTGAATATATTTTTTTTATAAAATTATCATCTTGAAATCCACCATTGAAATAAAGTTAAAAAGAATATACTTAAATATTTATCAGAGGGAAGATTAAAATTCAGAAACTATTAAATATATAAAACATCACATCAATTAATATATCTTTTTATCTAAAAACCTGCCTCCAAAAACGATTATGAGAGATGACCAAAGGCAACTCCCCTTGGGTCTGCCTAAGCCGTACATTTGGATCTTGCTATTGGTAATAGTCCATAAAATGGTGCTATTTTGGGACCAATTTATTATTTTTGTTTGACTCACTCACCCAGAGTTGTTGGAACAAGCAAGATTTCGATAACTTTACGTATTAGCTTTAAACTTATCTCAACCGGATTTCTCTATAGTAATAAGTTTTTGTTTTAATAGTGTTATGTGATGAGTCAGGTTTAAAACATCAAAATCAGTATAAACAGTTAGTATCCCATATCAAAAAAGCTAGCGAAAGAGAAAAATATAAAGGTTAAGGCTAGTGATAAAAGATAGAGATTTTTAACAAAAGGATATCGTTTAATTTCACCAAAAGTAAATTTACAATGAAAAATTATGACCATTACCGTTTAAAAGAAAACAAATAGCATGAGAGACTTTCTCCAAATGACATGTTGATTGCAAAGTGGTTACTCTCAACCAAAGGTGGTGAATTTAAACCACAAACAATGCATGTGTGGTAAAATTATTAGTAGTGCTCGCCGTTAATTTCAACGTTTAATATTATGAACCATTTAACTATTTTTATAAGTTATGTCAATGCTACAATTGTCATATAATCAAGGGCAGAGCTTCATTAGGGTTGGGAGTGGCCACCGCCCCTCATTTTTTCTTTGTTAGAAGTGTTAATTTTAGGCCCGGTAATATTTATTTTTATCTCAGTAGTTTAAATTTTTAGAATTCATCATTTAAAAAAAACAATAGTATTCAGATAAATATAATAACTAACAAAATGACATAATGACGAGTAATAAGCTTAAAAACATAAAAAAATATTATATTTTTAGTTTTTTATATAACAATATTATACTCATTTTAAAGATTAACATATTCTTTCATCCTCCACAAACGAGAAAATACAATGATATCATTCCCATCTTAAACAAAACATAGTACCACAAAAGAATGATTGAGATCCTAACTCACAAATACGTCAAATGTGACAAAATGTTACGTATACCAATCACAATGTCATGTGTTCGTTTTGCCTTTTAACATTTCAAAGTCAACAACATAGAACCTTATGAAGGCAATACAAGTTTTGACATAAGTAAACATAAACTTAAGTCTAAATCGACGGTGGCGAGCTTGGTTTGAGTGGAACCATATTTGCCTGAGGCGTTGGTGGTGTTTTCGGATCATATCGTTCAGTTCTGAACTCCCCGCTTCGATCTACAATACCCCAATATCATTACCATCACAACAACATAAATTCTCACATTTGTGTATTCTAATATTCAAACAAAGATCAAACACAAAATCTATGATATTTTTTTAAGTATACATATTATTTTTTGACACCATAGGCTTATGGTGCATAGACTTATGGTTTTGTTCAAAACACATACATAGATACATCATTGATCATACTCATATCTTTCTTCAACTTTTATTAAAATTGAATATGTTTCGAACAGTAATATGTGTCACATACACGCAGAGACATATGTATAAGTGATAAAACAAACCTGCGTTGACGATAAGAAGTTGTGAAATGAAGATAGCTGCAATGAAGAAGAACAACACAGTTCTGATGTTAATGTAAGCCATGGAGACAAAAGTGAACTTCATTCAGCTTCAAATGATTTAACGGCCTTTATAAGTATAAAAGTCAACTATAACATGAACTACTTGTTATTTTCTTCTTATATTATTTACTTATTTATTATTTATTTATTAAATAAGCATGTGTTCAACGTTTGGTAGGAAAAAAAATTCATAGCTGCCTTTCTTTTTTCAATATATTCCAATATTTATTGTGGATTCATACTGAGGATGTGATTAAAATGGTGTAGCTATAACACTTGAGGTCTAGGTGTTCGAGCCCAATCTAAGATGAATCGGTGTGATTTACTATTCCGGCGATTTTCCTGAACTGGATCCTCTATTATCCGTCACCAGAGGGAGGAGAGATGAATAAGTATTTACAGATGATATAAAGAGGTCGAGGTTTATAGGGGAGAGGTTAAAAAGTTCTCCCCACATTAAGTCATTAATCCTACGTTGTGATTATATGAACTTTCAAATCAAATTTAAAAACACACATTTTGAGCCTAGATTAACGTTTGGGACTAGCTAGATGTTCTCAAAAGTCATCATGATCATAAAGAGTTGTGCTCTCTGACTAAAGTTATAGGTTCAACCGTTCAAGTTTTGCAAAATGTGAGTGTGGTTTTTCTTAGAAGTAGGATAAAGAGTGTGTTTGTTGGTAAAAACAAAAATTAAACAATCTACACACCACTACCATAAAAAGTCATACGCGCTACACATGTGATATACAAGCGTATACAGGCTGAAAATAGGGTTTAGGAGCATTACGAATGTATATGAAGTTGTATACGACTGCATACGAACTTTTTTTTGAAAAGCACAAACCAATTAAATCAATAAAAAGAAGTATGTATAATAACAAGTGGTACATTTAACTTGTATCTAATTTTGTTTTGACATGAGCTAGATGCGTTCTTTTGAATTTTCAATATACGCAAGTCCAAATCAAAAGAATTAATTTTGTTTTGTAGCAAGAGAAAGAGAGAAAATTTTACGGATGTAACTACTTCAATAGGGTCATGTCTTTTTAAAAGCATTCACAATGGATTTATTATCTCTATTCTTACAATTACACTTAAAAATCATTACTTTTCTATCTTATTTTCCATTAAATAATATTTTTTATATATTTATCATTTTATTTTTTCTCTCTCCTTCACTCACAATCATTTTCAAAAAAGTTTTAAAAAATTATAAGGATTGAATAGTATTTTTTCAAAAATACAAATAACCACTTATATTTATAAGAAATCCGCTGTGAATGCTCTAAGTAGCTTCTTTTGCTTTCCTTAAAATTTCATTAAGTGGTTGTTTTCCTAGATACTCGATTTTCTTTCTACAAATTGCCAGAAATGAAGAAAAGCAAACTAAGAAATTTAAACAGGAAATATGGTTCATGTTACAGTTCCAAACCATGAGAACTTGAGAACCAAACCGATCCTACCCATGAGAACTGATCATGTACTAGGTATATACTGTTTGCGGTTCCTATGTTTTAAGAAAATCAGATCCAGTTACAACACGCATAATTAAACTTTAAACCGTGAGAACCGATTGTAAGGTTAAGTAACTTTGAAAACTATTTTTCAAGAGTTTTCTAAAATTAATCACATGTGTCCAGGGGTGTTAATCACAACTGGTAAACCAAAATCAATCACTACAGGAAACAACAAAAACACGGCACAAAACCAAAATCAAGCCTACGTAAACAGACCTGCTAACTCATCCTCATCGCATTCTACCGTTCTATCACTAGGATTGAATATCAGTTTTACTTCTAGGATTAGTGCTGTGAATCATCATCAGTTTTCGTTTTTAGTTAATTATCTACATGCATACATATATGATAATTTCAAGTTTCGACCTTGGTTACAAAGGAGATAACGTATATGTTTCTGATGTCAAGTCTTGGTAGCCATTGTTATAGTGTTGGAAAGATCAAATACAGAGGATGCCCTAACACTACATGTGAAGCGTACGGTGGACACATCAGTCACAGGCAAGCAACGTGCGCCATGCGGCCGTAGTCTAGGCTATATGAGCTATAAGGCTATGTTGGTAAATAGAAGTACATAAAAAGCTTCTAATTAAATGGTTATTTCATGTTAATTTACAATCTAAAATCTATCATTACCTTCATTATCACCATCACCATCATCATTTGTAGATTAGGGATTTTAATTTGGTCTATTATCTAAAAGTTTAAAAGAGACAACAAAAATATTTTACGAGTAATTGTGTCATTATTCTGCAGACACATTTTAATTTGGTCTATTATCTTAAGTTATTGTGTCATTATTATGAAAACAGCAAACATAACATGTTAAACATCGATTACAATATCTCACTGAATACATCACATGCATCTTAAAAACACAATAGAAAGTATAATCAACAACAGAACTAATTTGAAAACAATAAACCATTTAGTTTTATTATTGTCAATTCTAAAACAAGATAAAAAGAAATTTTATAACAATAGATTTTAGAAACAAAAAAAAGGCTTTGCTTAAGCCTTCAAACAAAACGAAATGGATGGAAGTTGTTTAAATCAATATAACAAAACACAAAAAGTAAATTACGATCACTGATTCCAGATTAATCAAATTTGATGCAAATTAAGATTATTATTATTGAATGGTTTTCATGATTTACATAAAGAAATGCAAAGAGAAAGATTCAGGAACATCTCACCAACATAGGTTGCATCCCATAGATACTGATCAAATGGTCATCAGTCATCAACCATGAAAATTCAGAAAAAAGAGTAAAGGAGAAAACCACCAGTAATCTGTGGTATGGGCGGAGTCGGAAAGTAAACTGTCCTTTCCTTCATCAGGAAACAATTCATTCTTTCCCACCCGACCATTCCACACATTACAAGCAGATCCTTTTATCCATCTTCTTGTATCCGTACACTCAGCGCTTCTAAAATGGCCTCAAATTAGACCAACACAAGGAGCATACGACCAATACTAGTCATCAGCCATCAACAATCAAAATTCAAGAGAAGAGTAAATGACAGAGTGAAAACCACCAGTAATATGTGGAATGAGCGGAGTCGGAAAGAATCATCCTTTCCTTCAAATGGAAACAGATTCCTTCTTTCCCACCTAACCATTCCACGCATTACCAGCAGACCGTCTTTCCCCTCTTCTCGTATCCATCCATACACACACGGCTTCAAAAGCAGCCTCAAATTAAACCAACACAAGGGGCATACCATCAATACTAGTCATGGGTCATCAACCATGAGAATTCAAAAGAAGAGTAAAGGAAAGAAAGAAAACTACCAGTAATATGTGGAATGGGTGGGGTTGGAAAGAAATCTGTCCTTCATGAGAAAACAAATTCATTCTTTCCAACCCATCCATTCCACACATTACTAGCAGATCAGCCTTTCCCCATTCTCTTATTATACAGACAGTGCTTCAAAGATGCACTCCTATTAGACCAACACAAGTGGTATCCAAATGATACTTGCCATCACCTCTCAACCAGAAAATTTCAAAAGCATACATCATCTTTTACCTCATCTATTATTCATAAAGTGAAATAAACTCTCTCCTCTCCACCACCATTTACATAAAATGCTTACACAAGCTCAATCCTATATCTACATCTACATCCAGTGAAACCCTAGTGACACTAATCAGCTAGTCAATACAATCAGAGAAATCAAACTGGTGAGAAAAGCAACAATCTTTCGAAACAAACAAAAAAAATCCATAACGTATGACCATAAGACTCAAATTATGAATGATCTGAAGTTCAGATCTGTATGTTATGAAAGGTATAATGAAACTGAAGATATTTAGGAGCAATTAATCGATAATAACGTCAGATCCGTAGCTAAAATCAACAGAAACATGAATATTAGCATTAAAAAACGTACCTTGATTAACTTTTTCCGTCACAGAAACCATATCGAAACTGATGGATTAAACAAAATCGATCTAGCTCAGGCGAAATCATACACATAAACTAGATCGACCGTATTACAATCAAGATAAAGAGAGTAGATCTTAAAAAAAAAATCATAACATGAACTTCGATATAAACAAACAAGCTAAAAAGCATGAAATCGTGCCTAGTGTTTTGATATATAAACTTATAGAGAATTGATAAACACAGAGACAATCACAGAGACATAAAGCCACAGATCTGCAAACAAGACGAAAAATTTAAGCTAACTAGAGCATGAATAGAGCAAACAATGACAGATTTCGGCTAGGGTTTGCCAACGAATGGTACTCTGCGATCTATTTATACGGAGACGATAAAATATTTAGGGTGAATTGCATCAAAGCCCTCTTAAACTTGTGTTATATTCATAAAAGGACAATGACTTTAGCAATTCTATAAGTTAACATCCTATGCTCCTTGTTCTCATCACGAAAGGTCGTAGAAGTTGGATGGAAATTCATTGGCAAAAGTGCAAAAGTTAATCCAATTTAGTGGACCAATGACATGATGATTGATTGTTACATGTGAGCTCAGCTGTTTACTTGTTTAGATACTTGTAATTGGAAGTAAATAAGGAGATTATAAGATAATTTTGTTATTAAAAGGATATATACTAGTTTTAGTAACCCGTGTATTACACGGGTTAGAATATTAAATATAATAAAATTTTATTAATTACAAAATAATTTTTTTCTTAAAATATAAATAGAATGAAAATTTTGTTTCAAATTTTATTAATTACAATAAAATATAAAAAATATTAATAAAATTTTATTAAAATCTTACTTATTATAAATAGAATGAAAATTTTGTTTCAAAATAAACGTTTTAAAAAATTTCATTTTAAAAAATTTTCAATTATAATTGTCATATTTAATTAGTTTTTGTTTATAAAATTTTTACTTTTTTATTACACCAATTTTAAAAATATTTTGTATTTTTAAAAAAGTTTGTTGTTTTAAAAACCTCTTATTTTATAAAAATTTATTTCTTTAAAAATAACATTATTAAAAAGATATATTTCTTAATTAATTTAAAAACTATTTTAATCTAAAAAAATAAAATAATATTATTAGTAATTAATGTGATTAATTAATAGAAGAGATAATCGGGAAAAATTTGATACGAATAAATATGGTATTAACATGTGGCCCTTTTATTTATTCTTTTATAAGAGTAAGAATATTTATTCAGCGATATAAAAGGCCAGAGGTTTTTAAGAGAGACAACAAACGATACGAAGCCACGATTTTTAACTAAAATAATCTCCCGTCTCATTATCTTTGTAAACAATGCACACCATATGTATTTGTTTACCTAAGTAGAGACTGTGAAGATTGGTGGGTTCAAAATTTTTTTGACAGTACAATAAAAGACTGTCAAAACAAAATTAGTCAAAATATGAATAAACAAATAAAATAATGGTAATTTATTTGAATAAATGTATCAATCCAATCTCAAACGGTTTTTGATTGTTTTACAAGAAATCAATCCATGCTACTTGATGCTTCCAACCTTACCACAAACATATAAAGTTTATAGTATTAAAACTTCTTTAGTAATATTTTAATGTTAGGAATAAGATAACTACAAACAATACAAGAGAAATAAAAACATGAAAAGGCCACTGAATTGTTTTTAAAAATTTGAATTTAGGTATTGTTATATTAAATTAGATTTAGCTTGGGTAAATGATATTAGGTTAAATTATTTAAAATATTAATGGGTTTTTTTAATAGACTAAAATAATTATAATAATTAATTAAAATATTATTGAGTTTGTTAATGGTTTTATTAATAGTTTATAGTTTTTTTTAATAAAAATACATATATATACATAATATAAAAAAAATTAAAACTTTCGGGCCTCCAAGGACATTAGGCCTTGGGCGGTCACCCATCCCGCCCTCCTTCAGGGCCGCCCCTATCTCCTAAATTAATAGCTAATTCATGAAATCATTTAACTTAGAAGAAAAAAGAGAACACATAGACATAACAATCACAAATTTGCAAATAAGAAGCAAAAATGAAGCAAAGTAGAGCATGCATAAAGCAAACAATGGCAATTAAAGCTTTAGAGCATGGATAGAGCAAACAATGGCAGATTTCGGTTAGGGTTTGGGAACATCTGGTTCTTAATGATTTGTTATAAATAGATGACGTAATACTTAGAGTAAATCGTAAAAAAGACCTCTTAAATAAAGTTATTTTCATAAAAGGACATACATGTTAGATCTTTTTTCCAGCGACGAACTTAACACAATTTGAATTTACTTTTAAATCTATACCACTTATCAATAATATTTGAACCACAGCCATCTTAAAAAGAAACATCATGTACATTAAACCAAAGGTCATTTGTACATAGAGTTTAGATATTTTATAAGTTAACCACTTGCTTCTACTCACGCTAGAAATTTAAAAATTAATATTAATTTATGTTTAATGATTAACTCACGCATCTAATAACTTGATACAAAACTAAATCATATGTTCAAAATGACACTTCAACTCTTATCACTTTGAAAGAAACATCATGACACTTAAACTTTTAGAGTTCTTATAAATCTTTGTTAGAATAATTTTTTTCATTAAAAAAATTATTTTAGAATAGCCGTATGAATTGTGAACTTCGTGAAATTTAATTTAATCGTGTAAAATCATCATCTTAAATCCTATTTTTATAGATATGTATGAAACTTTAACCATTTTAGTTTCTTTATCAACTTCATGAAACTAATCATTTAAGCTTCTTTATAAACATTATTTAAGATTTCTATAAGATTTACTAAAAACTAACCACTTAAATTTCTAAAAATTGGTTTATATTTTAAGTACTCAAAAACTCAAGCATCTTCTAAGCACTCAATACGACCAATAACTTTGTACTGTAAGATGCCATGGGACATCACATCACTAGCTCAAACATATTGCTAAAGTACGTCTTCTTACCAGTTCACTCATGTCACGTTTTTATACGTTGTATCAAAACCCGACCAAAACACGAGTGCAAAATAAGCAGCACTATCATTTCATGATCTACTTGTACTTTCACAAGAGTCCTATGTAATTTTGTACATTCCAGACATTCAACATATAATTGAAAGGAAGGTGCAAGGTATAATACAAAGAACATAGTCAGCAAAACCAACTCGGATCATAGCAGCAGCAGCAACAAGCTCCAGCACACAAACTTTTGCATAATATATAAAATCTCTGCAAACCAGCAACTGAAATGAACCAAAAACAACACCAAGAGTTAGGTAGATAATTGTTTGGAAAAACGAATATTGAAAAATACAAAGGTTAAAGATTTAATATAAAACAGTCAAGAGTCTTTACGCGTTAAGCATAGTAAGTAGAGATTGTTATATCCATATGCACAATATATACAGGGATACAAGCCATCTTAGCTTTATTGAATTTTTAGACACGGTGAATATTTCATATGGTTACTTTAGGTAAAAATAATGTTTCCATAAAAACTCTACAAGTAGGGATTATTATTACTGAATTAACACTTGAAAATATGGAGCCTCTCGAAATCATGCCAAATTTTATTTTTTTATAGGTTTTTTGTTTTTTTAAGTTAGTTAAAGTATCATGTCCTGTCAAATTGTTGTGAGAGCAGCCATCTCAACCTATCCATTAAGGCAAGCATCCTACTATTCTAAGCTAATCTCCTACATATACAGCTACTTATACTAACAAATATTAATGCTTAAAGGTCACGTAAAAGTGAAACATATCAAGAACGGGTTGTTTTCAAGCTTGCAATAACCCCATGAACAAATTGTTTTTTTGGCAGTGAATTCACAATTGTATAATGGTTGGGTGAACCAAAAAGCAATTGAAAATTTAATCCATCGTATTGAATTAAATCGGATTAATACTTGTGAAGAACTATGATTCATGTGGTAAAATGCATAAATGCCTAAACGTGTATTCCCACCATCCCCATGGTAACTGTATCATCCGAAAGAGCAAGTAGTTGAGTTTGTAGTTATTACTAAAATGCCAAAATACCATTGGATTCATAGTATATGAGTATAAGACTAGCAGTTACTTAACAAATAATAATATATTATTTAATTAAAGAAAATAAAAAAAATATAAACATTAACATAATTACATATGATAAAAATAGAAAGCAGAACTCAAGCCTGACAAGCATTGCCATAAGATATGTAATTCAGGTACCTGGGTCAACTTGACTTCACATGGACCTCAATCATGTCATCATCTTCCATCTCAAGACTACCAGGAGTAGTTGAGGGGTCAATTTTATCCCCATCAAAACAAAATACTAAATTCTCTACCTTATTCTTCACTTTGTCCGCATACATTTTAAAAAGTCGCTCAAACTTATCATCCTACAAAAACGTGCAATATAAAGCAGTTATTAGATATAAATATTATGTCCTAGAGACACAACTATTAAATACATATATATAAATAACACTCTAATATGAGTCTATACTTTATCTCTTTTTAGCAAAAAAACCAACCATATAAACTCGAAACTGCTTCAAACCGTCTTTGTCTTGGATGGATATCACTATTTTCTGTCTTTCTACAGCCGGTTTTGGAGGCTTTTCAATGGGACTTTCACAATCTGTATTCGTTAAGGTTTTATAATCTCTTTTGACATATTCTTCAACAGTCCGCACCATTTCTTTAGTTGATTCGGTAAAAGATAACAGCTCCTCCCTTTTCAGCCTATTTTCACAAATATAAAACAATATAAAGCAGTAATATAAACCACTGTCTGCAGAAGAGAAAATTAATGTTCTAACATGCATTATTACATGTGAAGCTTAGTGATGAAATCACAAGTAAAACTTGCAATTGTTGCTTGAAAAAAATGGTTTCACACGTCTGTTTGGCTCTGAATGACCTCAATCAGACGGACATGATTTACAAATAATGTTTACTAAAGATTGCATAATATATCAGATATTATTTATACAGAATTTAGGTAGCAGATAACTTTTGCTCCCATTTTCCAAACACTTTCTTCATACAGAAGATTAATTCCATAATTTGCCGATGCTGTTCTGTATATTAACTATAATATAAAGGGGCATCAAAAAGATAAAAAGATAACTTAAATGAAAGTAAAGGTCATAAATGCATGAAATGTTAGCTCACTAGGGCAGAAATAAAGTGATTTAGAGATCCAACACTAAAGCATTTTCAGGGCTAATCATTGTATTTAAATCAAGAATATTTGAAAATAAAAAGTTGCATTTCGTCAAATGACTAATAAACATTAAGAATAGAAGAACGCCATCCATGGTTAACCGAAACTATAATCTGTGTCTAATCATATATACAAGACAGAAGCTGACAAATCTGACATAACTATTATACCTCAACTCCTTAATAACCGAATTTTCACATCGCTTGTCCTTGTTAACAGGCACCTTTGGAGGCGACTCCAACCAATCCAAATCATCATTGTCATCACCATCATCAATCACGATTTCTTCCCGAGTCACTTGTACCTTATCAACCTATCCAATTTGAATATCATAAAGATTCAAGACAGCAAACTTTCTCACCAAAATAATCTATCAAGCTTCACAATTAAAGATACTTGCTAAAGTATGCGGTAAGACGATATGCTTGATAAATACCAACTATCACGTGTCTTATTCCTCATCTATGTTGCAAAGAGAAAACATCATGTTCGTATTTTTCAAAATGACTACCTTACGACTTCAAATTTAACATACACAAACATACATTATGCAGCAGTCACACCTATATCAGGCCCGATCTGATAGGCGTTGATCCGGTCCAACTTGGCCTGATAGTTTTAGCTCACTTCCCCTATGGAAGGGAAAATAACCTCATTTTTCAAGGGTTCTTCCCAATCTCTTTCGGGTTGTTATCGCTCCTCCAGCATACTCTCTTTTAAGTATCAAGAGTGTGTGTGGGAGGAGCGATAACTATTGGGCAAGTTGGCCCACCGATATAGGTACAAGCTGCACATTCCACACATCAAATTCCAAACTTGATGCAGTTTATTATACAAACAACAAACAGAAGCTACTTAGGGAGGTAGAAAAGAAGAGCTTACAGCAGAAGCAGAGTGTTTCCTGCGTTTTGGAGGAATAATCGAAGAACAATCATCATCATCATCTGCCCAATCATTCATAATCATCAATTATGCATAACCCAAATCAAACACATAATACAATAACAAAAATCAACCATAAATAGATACAAGTCGGCTAATAACGCACCGTCGTCGAGGCAAACGACATCGAATGGCTGAACGCGACTATAATCAAACAAGGGTTCGAGTTCTTCCGGTGGTTCCGACTATCCCCAAATCAGAAAATATTAGTAAAACTGAAATCGAATTTCGAAACCCTAAGAAAGATTTCGTTTTGAAAAGCTAAAAGAAAGGGGGAAATCGCACCATTTTTTGTTGAATCTATGCTGTTCGAATGCTGATCGATCGCCGTTGGTCTTGTTGAACTCCGGAATTTGAAAAATTTATGAGTTTTGAAAACACCCACAAAGATTTCTCGTGAAAGTGGATTTGCTATTTGGGTATATCTTTGCGGGTGACCCGAGCTTACAAGTGGATCATGCCATCATGGAGCCCAAAATAGCATAAGTTGCACTTGAATGCAAATTTACAATTTGTAATATCTAATTGTTTTTTTGGTAAATCGAGGAGTATTTTACCAAACTTAGTTTATTAAATAGCCAATGTTTTTTTTTTAAATCAATAACATGAAACATCGTTGATTGTTATATATTTGCAGTACGTAGCAAGACTTTTAACATAAAATAATTGAAAGAGGCAATATACGAAAAAAGATTGGCGCCCCAAGACGAGATTTACACCTCATATTGAAAATCATAAGCTTCTTGAGCCCTATAGTCGTCTCGATTTAAACAATAGTGATAGGCTGCTAATAGAGATTTGGTACTTTGGTAGAAAATAAGTCATTACGTTTACTGAATGAACTAGAGGAATTGAAAAAATCTAAGATGGGAGGTGTGTTAATGGACTCTATAGGTGAGAATAACTACATTGAAGGGCATCCTTTTTAAAATAGTGTAGCAACATTGAAGGCAGTAGAAGGGTTGACAAGGGAGAAAAGGCATTGCTTCACTGAGACAAGGGAAAAGGGGGCTACTGAAGAGTGTGCAATAAGCTTATGTTTGTGAAGCAAAAATTGTCACAATTATTGCCAAAAATTTGTGGGTATTTTACTATTAGAAGTTTACTAAAAGTCTAATGCAATCTAGTAAACGTAAAAAGTAGAGAGTTGTATATGGAAGTTATGTAAATATTGTAATGTTATCAATATAGAAGTTTACTAACTGTCAAAGTGAGGTTAAAAGTTATGACTTGCAAATTTGGTTTTAAAAGTTCTCTAGTGACCATAAAAATACAAGGTTATATATTCTACTTTTACGTTATTCTAATGACAAATAGTCTTAAATCAATAGTCAAAAGAATAAGTAATTGTTTCTATCAACCTTATAACAACTTATAAGTAATTGTTTCTATCAATAAAACAAATAGCCCTACGGTCATCCACCCAACACACCTATAGAGCCGACAATGGAACACATACATGTCATTCTCTTAACAAACGTAGAAAATCAATTTATATAGATATTTGTGCCTACTCAGTTATTTACCTATATATTAATAAAGGAATGTGATGAATAGTGTTTTTGAGCTGTTGATGCATTATGTACAAGTGCTTTATGCACATACCATCATTTTTGCATCCTGTACAACCCTTTGCGGTGCCCCTTTAAATTAGGGTTTTCACGTTTGTTTTCAAGCAAACAAGATTGCCTTCGGTTTCCACCACCACCGGCACCGCCAACGCCACCACCATTGTCGCCGTCTGTGGCTATTGTCACGGCAGGTGGCTATTCACTTCGTTTTCAGCGAGGGACGTATGCTTGCTGCCGTTGCCGGTGGTCGTTTCATTTGACGATCGTCTGTAACGACGACAGCTTTACAGCTTCCATCGCCGTCTCCGCCGACTGTGGCGGCTCTATTGAAAGCGATGGTGGTGTGATTGTTGCCATTGTCGAAGCCGTCTCATTTGATGAACGTTTGTAGCAACGACCACCATGCAATAGGTGCCTATTTGGCAGACGCCGTATGGCCTAAACGTCGTATGTGGCGTCGGCGGCTATACAACCGTTAAATGCAGTGGCTTTCTCTTGTCTCTGTCTTCGATTGGCTTCTTTGTTCTTGGCTTTGTGAGGTTTTAGGGTTTTTTCATTAATGGTTGCTTGAGGTTCTTTGTTGTTTTCAACTATTTAAAACCCTGATTTTTGATGGGTAATACATGATGTGGGACCAGTTTCCTCTGTTTGACTCGATGACGACGAGCATTGGCTCATCCGAGAGATCTGTCTATGCCCTAACATTATTTCGATTTTATTCATGTTCATTTTGATTATGCGTTGGTTGTATATGAGCTTGAGGGTTCTACCTGAATCGCTTTTGTTGTTTGATACTGATGGTGGATCATCACAGTTATTGGTGTTGGGGTTATATAGACGAGCATGTTCTCATTTGAGCCTTCATCTCGCTTGAAATCTGAAAGTCAGGTTTTGTTTTGTTGTTACATATTGATGTCAAACCTTAATATGTTTGAGTATTAGGAGCAATGATGATGAGCCTTCACTCATTTGTGCTTCGATTTTGCTTGGCAGATTTTGTTCTGTTGCTGCATATTGATGACAAACCTTAATATATTTGGGTATTGAAGGCTATGATGATGAGTCTTCACTCATCTGAGCCTCGATTTCGTTTGAAATCTGAGAGTTGGGTTTTATTATGTTGTTACATATCGATGTCAACCCTTAATATGTTTGGGTATTGAGGGCTATGATGATGAGTCTTCACTCATCTGAGCCTCGATTTCGATTGAAATCTAAAAGCTGGGTTTTGTTCTGTTGTTTGGGTATCGAGGGCTATGATGATGAGCCTTCATTCATCTGAGCTTCGATTTCGTTTGAAATTTGAAAGTTTGATTTTGTTCTGTTGCTTTATATTGATGCCAAACCTTAATGTGTTTGGGCGTTGAGGGCTATGATGTCGAGTCATCACTCGTCTGAGCCTCGATTTCGCTTGAAATCTAAAAGTTGAGTTTTGTTTAGTTACTAATATCTATGCCAAATGTTAATATGTTTGGGTATTGAGGGTTATGATAATGAGCCTTCACTCATTTAAGCCATCGTAAGGATCTATTAGGCTTATTTACCTGTATTACCTATATATTAATAACGGAACGGGATGAACAGTGTTTTCTAAAAAGTCAATGTGTTACGTATAAGTGTTCTGTACAAGTGCCATTTTTTGGCCTCGTGTACAGGTGTTTTATGTTGCTGGCTTATTTTTTTCATCATGTATGATTGTGATGCAATTGTGTTTATGCGATGCCCCTTTAAACGTGGTTGGTTGTATTTTATGTGAAACGGCGATGATGAAAACGAAATTATTATCTGTTGTTTGGCGTGGCATCATTTTTGCATTGCAGCCACAACTGGTCAACTGTTCTGAGCCTTCGTTGCCTATCAATACAATCCACCTATATTGATTGTTGTGTATGTGATATATGTTGCGGATAAAAAATCGCGCAACGCGCGATGTGGTAAACGCCTAGTTTAGTTAAAGTAGCAAACAAACATGAATAAACTAATTAGTGTTTAGTGGATTGTTTTAGGCTTTTACATGTTTACTCACACACTTTCTTACCATAATTTATGTGGAAATTAAAAAAAATGATAGTAACATATGTTTATTTAATCTTAGATATATCACATATATTTGGGTTGGTAGCCCATAAGAATCAAAGACTATTTTCATATTCAAATCTGATTTGTAGTAAGGTAAGGGCTTAAAAAAATTACATTAAATATACTTTCTTGGGTTTCATTATAATAATACTAGGTTAGTACCCCGTGTATAACACGGGTTGAAAAAATAAAATTATAAAATAGTTATTAATAAAAATAAAAAAAATTATAAAACGATATTTTGATATAAGATATGATTGACATTACGTACGAGTAATAAAATGACGATATCATTTTTTAAACTTTTGTTTAAATTTTCTTTTTTTTTTTTCAAAAAAAGTTGGTTTTTAAACAAATTATTTCAAAACAAACCGTTTTTAAAAAAGTGTCATTTTTAATCATTTCTTTATTATAACTTTGAAATTTAATTATTTTCGTTTCATAAGAATTTTATTTTTTAAAAGCCATAGGTTTTAAAATATATTGTGTTTTTTAAAAGTTTGATATTTATTTTTGAAAAAATTTCTTATTTTATAAAAAAATTATTTCTTTTTACAAATTGCATTTGTAGAAAAATCTATAATTTTTAATTTAATAAAAAATATTTTCAATATGAAAAGAATTAAATTATATCATTTGTATTTAATGTGATATTTATTAGGAGAGAGAAACGGGAAAATAAAATTTAAGAGCTATAGAATTGTAACAAGTGACATACAAAAAACCTTTTTTTGTTAATATAGATAGATTCGCCTAAATGAAACGTCATATCAAGTTTTATTCTGAGTACATTGTGACCAACACATGAAATATGTTACGAGCGAGAATAGTAATGATAGATAGTCCCACTGCTTAATAGTCGTTCTTTATGTTTAAATATAGAAAATAGACACTTTTGGGTACGTATGTGTTTAGTGTTTACTATCTCAAACCATACATTAAACATGTTTAATGAAATATTAACTAAAAACAT
Organism: Flaveria robusta; assembly: GCA_025506415.1. Taxonomy (NCBI): domain Eukaryota; kingdom Viridiplantae; phylum Streptophyta; class Magnoliopsida; order Asterales; family Asteraceae; genus Flaveria; species Flaveria robusta. The sequence continues at coordinate 13,888,484 of CM046469.1, read as the reverse complement.
AAAGGGTTAAATATGCAAAGACATTGATAAAATCATTAATCACCTCAATATTATGCATTGTATTAAACAGGCAACTACGTGATTCATATCATATAGTTGTGCCCTTTCTTTCAAAATTTGATAGTAAGCTACGTGACAACGCAAAATATCCTAGTGGTGTGCCCTCTTAAACAAAATATCTAGACTTTCAACATGAGATGAAACAACTATTTATAGATTCGCCAAAATAAAACGTCATATCAAGTTGTTGGGTTGTAGTACCCAACAACTTGGTGAGCAATTCATTAAACCACTATTTATATATGATATTGTATATCATGCTTATCAAATATGTTGGACATGAAAGAGTTGTATTATTAGGTTTAGTGGGATATACCTAGCAATTTGAGGAGCAATTCATTATATATATTTCTAATTATTGTATATAATATTAATTATCAAATGGTTTGTGTATTATGAGTTGTACCTAAGTTTTAGTCTATTATACTCACTTTTGTTTTTTGTTTTTATTTTTAAAACCTTTCTTATATTTAACCCCAATACTTTTATATTTTTTTTACAACTTAATACTTATAATTTTTTACTTTCAACTTTGATTCCCTATGCCTTTCATCTTTTATAAATTTTTCGTTTTACGTTATTGTTTAAATTTTATGAGTTAACACGCCACGACATGCACGTGTGGTTTAATGTTTTTACGCATATTTTTTCCCATTAAAGGGCCCCATCATAACGTGCGGTTCTTAGATCAACTTAGTTATTGTTTTTAATGCTTTTCATTTCGTGTGTGGGGTTCAATGTTTTTACGTCTACTTTGCGTTTGGTTTAATTCTTCCCCTTTTTATATTATTTTTAATACGAGATTTTTCGGTGTTGGTGGTGTGAAATTGATGTTACTTGACACGGTTTTAGATATCCATCGCAACATAAGAGACTTAATACTAGTTTAAAACTATTTCACATACTCATACCATCTCTTTCATAGTTCTTTTCGAAAATTAATAGAAAGTGGTATGGCTATGTGATTATAAGTTAGTTAGTCATGCCTTTTATTTTTTCAAAGTGATCACTTTTATCCAAAAATGTCACAAACAAATAGAAAGCTATTCTTCCTTTTATATCTAAACTAAAATTTTACTTTCTAATCAAATAGCTGCGGGTTAAATTTTATAGTGTGAAGATTTTATGATTAATTTTTCCGGTAATAATTATTATTATTTTAAAGAGTCTAAAATAAAATTGTATCATTATTTCATGATAATATATAAAATAACAGTTTGTGTATTATCCAATTTGACTAGGTTTGCTTGTTTCACTTATCTTTCACCCTTTTCGTAGTGACTATGTTAGAAAATAATCCACAAATTGGTTGACCCTCCAAAAATATCCTAAAGTGAGTCACCAATTTAAGCCCACGCGGCTACATCATCAGTCATCACTCATCACCAAGCCTAATTGATATTGTCGGTAGTTTCAATAATAGTTAAATTCTTTGTCAAAATTGTTACAATTACGATTATATATTATATAATAATAATAATAACACGACACAAACATGATATTAACGTAATTAGGTTTGGATTGTGTTTAAATAGATACATGTAGTAACAACATGTTGACTTGTCTAATAAATAGTTTAACATTTCATTCTGTTGAAGAGTATAATTTTTAAAAATCAAAATATATAGTTTATAAATTTAAGCTGTCAATCCATATAGTTTTCTTTATACAATAAGTTCTTTAATGGTCCCTATAACCAATTTGCAACTTGACTCGCCCCATTTTCAATCACACACGATTCATAGGGTTCTTTTTAGTGTCTGTTTGTTTGACATGTTTTAAGAAACGGTTTTCGTGGATTGTGTATGGCGTACGTATGTTAAGTATCTCTAGTATTAATGTATTAAACGCATATAAATATATTAGCTTATATTATTGTTATTTTTCTTTAATTGTTATTAGTATATTGTTGTTATTAAACATTTAAACTAATATTATTATATTATTGTAGATTATCTGAAATTATATCTGTGTTAAACATTTGATTTTTTTTTATAAAAACGTTTACTTTAAAAATTGGTTTAAAAATGTTAAGCTGGTTCATCGTCATTCTAATATTGTCAAAAGAATAACTGTTGTTATTTAGGATTTTGGTTGTTACATGTTAATTGTTGATACCATGGTTACGATTATAACCAAAGCGACAAGATGTTGTGTTAGGTGTCATTCTCAAAATACGTAGAATAACATTAAACTTTAAAGCATTCTATAAGATTGGACGTAGTGGTGTCTCTACGGGTTGTCAAATTTGTTGATTTGGACATGCCTCTAAAAAACATTATATTAATAGGGGGTTTCAATACATGTTTAGTCAAACCCTTAACGGACGTTAAAGGGACGAGTGAATTTCTTTTTCTCATTTTTGACAATCTTTAACTAAAATGTGCTTTAAAACCAATACACTTGTTTTAAAGAGGTTTTAATAAATTCATATATTCGTAATAGCATTTTAACTAAATAAACCAATTCACATGGTCTAAACCATGTTAGTTAAAGTCATCTAATATTGCATTGGTGATGTCGATCCAAAAGAAATTCAACGTGTTATCAACATCATCATAGCAAGGGTTGTTTTTGGTTCGGTTGAAAATTGTAAACCATCAAAAATGGTCGTCAGCCAAGATTCATGGTTGTTTTTTTTGTATAATATCTGGTTGGTCTTTCAATCCATAATGGACGGTTTCGTTTGCGTTTACTTTGAAAACCTACTGTGCAAAACTGTAATAGACCATTGTATTGAGATATATTTTTGAAAAATTTAACAATGTTATATATTACATATACTTAATTATTTATATCAGGCTTAAACTAGTTTCTTTTATTAAGTGATCTCTTCTATTTGCATGTGCGCTACTCTTGAAATAAAATAGGAAAACTCATGAAATAATTCGGGTTGCATAATAACCTATAGCTCAAACCCTCAATGCGTCGGTTTCTGTTCTACATATTGACCCTAATTTGAAAAATCCAAAATCATGCCTACTCCTTTCTCATACTTGCCAATCGACCTCCTGTGGTACCGCTTGTATTGTTCAACAATCGACATTAGGCATCTAATGATACCATGGTCATACCTGCCTTGATGAGGGCCTAATCTAGTTTAATGTATAATGTGTGAAAACGATCTCGATATGGATTCATATATGTTATTTGTTTACTAAGTGAATTCAAAGTCTAAGTGATATATACATTATATAAATTGATTGTCCTCTTCTTTGTTTACCGGCTCCAGTTAGATTAAATTGTTAGTACTTTGTAAATACTAAAACCATACTAATATGATAGATACATTTTACTAGTTGTGTGTAGTTTTGGCTCTTAAAAAGAAAAGAAAAAAACTGAAATATATGGTTCCTTGAATAATGTTATATAACACGCTGTATAAATCTTTAATCCTCTCTAATCTTACCAAGACCACATAATATTCTTGTGTATTATAGCCAAAACCATTTGACGCATAAGTTAATGACTATTAACAACACCCATCGCAGAAACATACTAGACTTGATATAAATTTTATTTCTTTTACTTTATTTGTAGTCACTTACAGAAACAATCTGGTTGTGTAGCATCTTTTAACAAATTGCAACATCGAATGAGTGGGTCAATCTTGATCATTAACTGAAGTCGGTGCAGGTCATCTTGAGCTCCAATGTTCAAAGCATTAAAGATATATGAAGGGTCCTAAGTATCAAAATGTAAAAATGTATATTACACGTAGCATAATTGTTAAACGAATGCATAAGATAGAATATTGAAATGTGTGTGAGAGACAAGTAGAATTTCGTATTAGAATGTCAATGCCTTTTTGGGTGCTTTGTTGATTTTTCCTATTGTGTTTGAATTTTGATTTATTTCTATAAAATTATTATAAACTTTGTTTCATTATTCTCTTTGCGATGAAGTTGATGGGTTGAAAGTTGTAATCATGAGAATACAATTCTTTCTTAAAAAAGTCAAAAGTTCAATCAACATTAAATAAAAAATTATACCTTATCCAAAGTTAAAATTTTTTTTTTAACGGCAAATGTGCGACCCTGCTTCGGAGAATAAGTGTTATCTTAATCGGGCCCACCTATTCCAACCCCCTCAGGAGGAAACCCATTGCTGAGAAAACCCCCTGGCTCAACCCTGAGCATTTTTGCTCAGAGTGAGACTTGAACCCATGACCTCTAATATTACATGTCATGAGTACCTCACCTTAACCAGTTGGGCTAAGAATCATTGGTTATCCAAAGTTTAATTATTTCATAACTACTAACCGGGTTTTCAAAAGGCAAGCATACGCCCTTTGAAATTTAATCATCTATTACTCATATTATAATACTTGAACTCGTGCCATATAATCAGGGGTGAACGTCAGATGCCACTAATGCAGGGTGAACACCAGATGTTACTTAGGCAAAAGACGACAAGTTTAATTATTATAACTTAAAAATAAAGATCGGTGACTTTTGTCACTTGCCTTTACGTACTTCCCATCAATTTTGCATTTGGATAATTTCATTCCTCAACTTTTTTAAAAACTTTGTATAATATCACTTTACCCTTCGAGTTTTTAAAGTTTCAGGTTACCCTTATACAATTTATTTTACATTTTGATAATTCCATTCATCAACTTTTTTAAAAACTTTGTATAATATCACTTTTACCCTCTCGAGCTTTAAAGTTTCAGGTTAACCCTATATAATTTTTATTTAAAAAGACTAAATTCTTACTTAAAATATTAAATTCTTATGTTCGTATTTTTATCTTCGTCAAGTTTGTTTATGTATGTAAATTTTGTTTAGAAACGAGTCGAGTCATATTAAATGTTTCATACTTGTATTATATACAAGTCAACGTTCGTCAACGTTTTAAAGTAAATTTTGTTTAGAAATAAGTCGGGTGAAATATAATACACTTTGAGTTTGTCTGCATTTCGACTTAAATCTTGTTTGAAAACGCGTCGAGTCAAATACAATACGTTTTCATTTGATAGTATAAATTCAAGTTTCTCTATATTTTGACATAAATTTAGTTAAGAAACAAGTCAAACGATTATTATCTATACTTTATCACGCTGCATACGGCGCCACACACGTGTTTTATTATGTACGTTTTGAGTCGGTTTACATTTCGATATAAATTTGTTTGAAAATAAGTCAAGTCAAATATAATATGTTTTTATTCAAAATGTTTTGACGTAAATTTATTTTGAAAAAGAGTAAGGTAAATTGCAGTCCGTATTTTATCACGTCGCGTATGATGTTGCTGCAATTCACGACGGATAATAAATAGTTAAACTTAAAATCTAAATTCTAAAAATTAAATAAAATATCTTATTAATAAAAGAAATCGTAATATAATTGACAGCGGAAAAGTAAACCAGAACTATAATCCAGCTTCTGGCGATCCCCAAATTGCAGAATTGGTAAGGTAATGGAGCCAACCCCTACGCCACCGCCACCGTCTCTCACCGCCACCACCACCGCCACCGCCACCACCACCGCCCCAGCTCCGCCACCTTCCACCACCTACCCCGACTCTCTCGACTCCTCTCCTCGTTCCCGCAACACCGATTCATGGGGCGAAGACACCTCTCTATACCCATCCAACAACGGCACCACAGCCGGGCCGCCGCTAGGGCCCTTGACTAAGCTCCGACTGATGTGCAGCTACGGCGGCCATATAGTCCCCCGTCCACATGACAAATCTCTCTGCTACGTCGGCGGCGACACTCGCATCGTCGTCGTTGACCGCCACACAACCCTATCGGACCTCACTCACCGTCTCTCCAAAATACTCCTCCGATCGTCTTCTTCGTCGTCGTTAACATCTGCAACGGCGTCGTTTACGCTCAAGTATCAGCTCCCGTCGGAGGATCTGGACTCGTTGATCTCCGTTACGACCGATGAAGACCTCGAGAACATGATTGATGAATACGAGAGGCTCAATTCGTCCTCCGATGGGAACAAATCGTCTCGACTCCGGTTGTTTTTGTTCCCGACGAAACCGGAGTCTGTTTCGTCGATCGGATCGCTGCTTGAAAACAGCACGAAATCGGAGGATTGGTTCCTCAATGCGCTCAACGGTACGACATCGGGATTTTCAGATACTTCATCGGTGAATTGCTTGTTAGGTTTGGATGATGATGTTTCTGTACCGGAGAAGAAGGATGTTGATCACAAAGGTGTGATTGGTAAAAACCCTAAGGCTAATAATTCTGCTCAGGATGTTCATTCTGTACCTGATCTGGAGCGAACGTCGTCGTTTGGGTCTGCTTCTTCGTCTCCGTCGTTGGCTAGCTTGCCGCCGATTAGAGTTCATGTGGATGATAATCAGAAGGTTGGAGGAATTGATGAGCAGTTTTCTCGGATGAGTGTACAGCAGCAGCACCAGAAGGTTCAAGATGATGGGGCTTTTGTTGCTGCACCTGCTCCGGTGGTTGTTGCCGGTGTGCCGCAGAGTTCTACGCCGGTGGCGGCGGAGTACACTAACCGTATTTTGTCTGAGGATGAGAGATCAGAGCAGAGTATGCAGCATGCTTATCAGAATCATCCACAACAGTATCAGCAAAAGCAATCCGCTGGTTTCGATTTGGCTTCTACCGATTTGGCTTCAAGGTACTTCTTAATTCTCTTGATTGTTTGGTTATGATGCATAGCTAGTGTTTGTGTAAATGCCTAAGTGAATTTGATGTGTGATCTTGCTGTGAACTAAGTGTTTTGTATCATTATATGCATGAATTGCAGTGATGGTAGACAAAAACCAGCCATGATTTATCAGGATCAGTTGTTAAAAATCCCATCTTCAAACAACAATCGAACTACTGATATGAACAATATCCCTGATCAGAACACTAGAATCCAGATGCAACAACAACAAATTTCAGATTCGGGTTATATAATGTCGATGCCAAATACCCAAGTCGATCCACAAGGACCACAGCACCCTCAAATGCATCATCAGCAACCACAATTCATTCATACCGCTGTTCCACAACCACAGTTCATTCACCACCACCCATCCGGGGCGGTTCCCATGACATCTTACTACCAGATGTACCCATCTCAAAACCAACACCACCCTCAGCATGCGCCCCTAGAACAACAGAACTTTGTGTATTATATGCCGGCGAGGCAGGTTCCCCATGGCTACAACTTGCCATTGCCGCACCATGCTACTGGTTACGCTGAGGTATCTTCTGCAGCTGGCGCCCCTCTTCCCCATTCTCAAGCACCACCTTCTGCATATACCACCACCAGGGCTGCTCAAACTGCTCCCAAAAGCGAGATACCTGCTGGAGTTTATGGAACAACGAATTCTAATGCTTCTCAATTTGTTCAAGTTCCTTCCAGCCAACACCAGCCTCAACCGCAATTTGTTGGGTATTCACAGATGCACCATCCGCCTCAATCCGTTGCTAGTTCTGCCTCTGGTGCTGGACCTGCTGGGGCTAATTATGGATATGAGTTTGCTGATCCTGCACAAGGCCAACCTATATACTATGCAGCTCAGCCGTTGCCACCTCAATCGACTGCTCAATATCAAACAGTTACTGCTGAAACGGGATCTTATCTTCCTGCAGACAATAGTGCAAAACAACAAGGAAGAACTCAACAACAGCCTTGACAGGTTGGATTCTGGTAAAGTTTTGCAGTAAAATTGGTTTTTGCTTTTATTTGTGTTCATGATCATCTACTGTCTATCTTTTATTTGTGTTGGTTGCTGGTATGTGCTTATGTGATTAGGTAATAAGAACAAGTCCAAAAAGTTCGTTAGTTTTTACTATGTGTATTCTTCGGTTGAATGACTTCTATCTCCTGTTGTTATTGCTAATGAAAATAAATAGTGGATTCCTGTAAGTGTACTTTAGAAGCTTAAAACTTTATGTTGTTTGAGAATTTGATTATGTATGAACAGCTTACGTGTACATGTGTAATGTCATGTTGCATGTGCTGTTAAGTAATTTAGTTGTTGATATTTCATGTTTGATTATGTGAGACACATGCTAAATATGATATCATCGATAGGGATCGGGTCTGATCTTTGGGGCGATCATTTTGAACCTTTCCCAGCCTTCTCTCCTACTCAATATGGACTACTTGTGTATATATCCTTGGTTAGCATCATGATATCAGTCAAGTTTGTTCCTAAACCGTAGAAGAAACTACTTGCTCATCTAAACTGTAGCTGTGCATAACAGTCACTAGAAACCCTCGCTGCCAGCACGTCACTTTTCACCAGATCTGCCTTCCTAAGCGTTCAAAACAGTCCCCGAAAACGCTGGTTCTTTCTTACCAGATATGTGGTCCTAGCAGCTCTGCTCATAATAGTAGTTGGAAACTTTAGCCGCTACCCTCTGGTTCTCGCCACATTTCTTTATGAGCCCCTGGAAACGACGACGGCCACCTTAGTTTCTCACCATTTTTGTCGTCCGCTGTCAAATGACAAAAAAAGTCCAATTTAAACCAAAGTCAGCATTTGAAACCCTCCCACAATCATGACTTACAAATTGTTGCCAAACTTATAGATTTTTCCTTTTACGGGTAAAGCTAGAGGTTGTTATTGGTCATTAGTTTGCGGGAAGATGTTCGACTTGGTCATTAGTTTGCGCGAAGGTATCAGAGTAGTTATATATTAAGTGATATGTATAATTTAAACACTATATCTCTAGAAACTTATTTTACACAATATAGAAACATCAAACTATGGTTGGTGTATTTTAGTCTTCTGTATTTTCTAGTGCTCTTTTGGGTTCTTTTGGATTCTTTTGGATTTCATTTAGTTGTACTACATATTTTATTGGGTAGACAGGAATTCGTTTAGTTGTCTTCTTGATTGGTGCGAACTAGAAACAAATGCAGACCGAACACCAGATCATGTTAGGCCCTTAGGGTGATCCTTTTGTCGACGGATGACCCAATTACGCTCGTAGTCTTTGAAGTATGAGAACCATCTATATATGTAGCGTCATCAGTAATAACAAACTTTATATGTCATCAGTCTGTTCCTTTGTAGGAACTTCCTGTAATAACAAACTTGCAAAACGTATCTTTTTGTAATAAAGAGATTCATCATTCTTGATCCTGCTTGAAGGCTCCTTCGGTCCACATAGATGCTTATCACCTGTCTCGCCCTTTACACTAAACCAAAGGACTGGTTTCACGACTTTCATCGTGCCTCACCTACCCTTGTCTAGCGGTCACCTCCATCTCTCCCTCATGCGTGTTGAATCCTTTGCGGGCTTTTACTTCATGTCCCTTAGCATGTAGGGGGGATTGGTGTGCCACGGCCTTCGTGGAGCCACATAAGCTCTCAAGCCCAGAGCCTGAGAGCATGCCCCAAGGCCTTTAACATCCATAGCAAGGGTTTATGTCAATCAGTGAATGCATAACCAAGTTTCATCACAAGGTTTAATTCTATGAGTCCATCTTTCAGCATGAAATTCTAATCATCCAATTTAACTTTCCTGCCAAACAGTCATTAAATATGGTTTATTCAAGAAAAGTTATAGAGGATTTTGTTTTTGGAAGCTCTGTTGCTACATCATTTGTTGAGGCTGGGTCTTGGTGCGAGATGGACCGGAATCTAACTTTTCCCCCAACCCAGATACGAGCTGCAACATGAATTAACCCATTACGTTCTTGAGACCATCCTTCAAGAGTTCGACCATCAAGCCAGAATCCATAACAATACAACCCTGTATAATATGAATAGATATGGAAGGGGGGTAGTGAGAGATGCTACAGATGGAGTAGACAGTAGAGGGAAGAGTCTCCGCTTTGAGGGAAGGGACGAGAGTGCTGGATTAGGCCCTATGCGCCGGACCTCATCCGGGCCCAAGCCCAAACACTAAGCCCGAGCCGGACGAATGTCAATGAGTTTCATTCGGAGAATCATATATTCGTGTCAAACGGGTTTTTGTTTTTATTTTTATTTTTGAGTTTGATTGGTCCATAAGTTAGAGGAGAATATGTTTCTTTGAGCTCCAATACAGCATGCTAGTTTTCATAACACATATGTAAGTTTGTATAAATGTTTTAAGGAGACTCATAATTACTCTTTTATGAAGGCTGAGAGTTCTATAAACAGTTTGCTTCAACTTTAGAAAAATTTCATATGTTCTGACTGCATTTCTAGTAATGCATGATTACAAGTATGGTGACAAGAATCACATTCTTAAGATTAACCCTATATGTATACATGCAAAATTTGTTTAAGAACACTAAATATTTAAAGAACATAACAACACATCTGACCACTTATATCAGAAAATTTGAAGGGTCAAGATTGAATTTATTCACATAAAAGTTGCAAAAATTTTTTTATCTAAGGTAGAGAATTTGTGTTAATAGACGGGTGTTTGATCATAGTTTATCTAGGCAGACTTTATCACTCTCAAGTCGACGCGAAAATCTATACTAATAAATGATTACATTGGGTTGATACATGTCACATATATATTAACTCTACGATTTATTTCCCGCTCAAAATCATTTATCAATTTTTTAAAAGTTAAAATAACTAATTGTAAAATTCTTTTTTTTTCGTTATCTCTCTTCTTTTCTCTTTCTCTCTCTCTCTCTCATACACACACACTTTAAACATTTTAAATTTTTTCTAAAATCAATATTTTTTATAAAACATTCTTTATTAATTAAAAATTAAACATTTTGATTAAAAAATATATTTTTTGAAAATTTTTTTTTTTTAGAAACTATGAATTTTTTTTAAACAACATATCTTTTTACACATATGAAATATTTTAAAAATGACCTTTAAAAAAATAAAGGTTTTATATGAAAATGTTTTTCTAAAATAATTTAAAGGATAACTGAAACCTGGAGTTTTTAAACAATAAATTATTTATAAAATTGATATTTTGTCTAAGAAAATTTTTATTAAATACAAAAATTTATTTATAAAACAAAAATAAGTAAAACCCATAGTTTTGAAATAATAAGATTTTTTATTAAAAATGACATTTTTAAAAAATAATATTCTTAGAACGAAATATATCTTAACATATTTATAAAACAAGAGTTAAAAAAACACTTTTTTAAAATGAAATTTTTAAAAAATTAATAAAAATATTTTATTAATTAAAGTATTTACTCACATATAATTTTAATCATATCTTATATCAAAATAATATTTTATATTTTCTAACTTTTCATTAATTTTTAATATATTTTTTTATTGAAACCGTGTAATACACGAGACTATAATCTAGTAAATAAATTATCATGTGAGTTTTTTAATTCAAACTGACGTTGATTATCACCCCTTATCTTTTATCATGGGTTTGTAAAATTTATTAACAGAACCTGGAGTGTATTTAATCGTAAAAAATGGTGGGATCTTGTGTTTATTCAATAGTTCATTTGGCAATAATTTGGTTTAGTTATAATTGCAGGTTCTATGACGTTCACTTAAGTTTGTAAGAACCAATGATCCTTAGTCCAATTAGTTAACGTGAGGCATCCCAAGATTTCATTATGGTAGAGAAAGGTCTTGCTTCAAGTCTAGCTCGTGACAAAAAAAAAAAAAAGGTTTCAGATTGGGTCTAGGGTTTTTTTCACCTATGATGAGTTTCCTCCGGTGGTATCGGGTTTCGTACTCAAATAATAAAGTTGAACGGATGGGCTAGTGGTCCATCAGTGATTAGCCGTTAAGAAAGAATAAAAAAAATTGAAGTTTGTAAGAGATTCATTGTAAACTTAAATGTGGCAAACTGGCAAATTAAATAAATGAGTGTGCAGGGCGCCTTTTCTTGCACCATTATTTTGCCCATTGAGTTGTGGATCTGAGAAAGAAGCTAGCAGGCTCATACTTCAACAATCTTGATAGAAGCCAATGAGGTAGAAAAGGAGTCAAAGTAAAAAAAATGCATGATTTGGACTACCTCTAGAGTTACGGGGCTCGTTAGTCATTACTAAGTAATGAACTAAACGTCTCAACAGGCCGGATCATGTGTCCCAACTGTTGGACTCAAATTCCATCATCCCGAGCCTCACCTCAATTTCGATACATATGATTTTTTCCCAACTTCCGTATTTTTTATTTATCGTCTTTTCTATATAAAACCATGCGAGTATTTGATTTGTTTAATTTACGTGTTTATTTAGGAAATGAATTTTTATTTTTAAATTTAGCTCGCATTGTCATATTTGGACTTAATGTACAACAAGGGGTTTGATAACATGTATGTTGTATGTGTCTAAAAAGAAGGTTCTTTTTAGACCGGAGGTTTTAGCGAAAACAATCTCTCTCTATCTTAGGATAGATGAAAAGTTTGCTCTTATCTTATTATTTCTAGAACATATAATAGCTTTGTTATAAATGAGATTGTATTATATGCATTGGTTTATTTTTTTTTTGTTTTCATTACATTTTAGCCCGATCACAACAAAGAACTCATCGGAACGACCCAAACCCAAGCTTCTTTTTGTGCAAGTAGATGTGCGCATAATGGTTTGGCACCAAGAACCAATTCAAAACTGGTTCGGCTCGTAGTCACATGATCAAAACCAATTTGTGATCAACACGGTCAAAATCAGTTCCTAGTGCTTATTTGTTTTTTAAGTTGTCTTAAATGAAAAATTATGAAACTTAGTTATTATTTTGTGAATTTTTTCTTTCTCAATTACGTCATATTTTAGGTTAACTTGAACATTATAATTACTAAAACGTAGTTAGGTTTTATATTTTGTTAACTTTTATAAAAGTTTATACAAATTGCAGCAATATTAAAACCCAAGTGGCCTTCGTTGTTAGAGAAAGATACAACTGACTGTAGTAAAAGACCGAAGAATTAGGTTACAATTAAGTTTTCGCATGCAGAACTTATATTTTTGTTAAAAACTTTGGACTAATACATTGTGGTTTAAACTGTCAGATTCATATGTAATTCCTCATAACAGGAGACATGTTATTTGTGAGAGGATGTATCATGGACCCACAATAATATTGAAAAATAAAGTAGGGAACATGATGACAAAAAAGCCATTATCCCATTACCAATTATGATGAACAAGTTAAGCTGTTCTTCCCTGCTACTATTTACATGCACCGAAACACCAAACAACAGCAAAGGATGGGCACAAAAGTTGCTTTGGATCTTGCTGCACAAATATGATGCATATATTCTTGTATCCGATTTCAACGACAACATTTCTCTCAAGATAACAGTACATTCGTATATTAACCCAAAAGTTTTGGACCCAAATGCCCAGTTTTTTAGTAGTGTCCGGAAAAAGTTTGATGAATCACTAATGACAAGTCAAAGTATATCATTTTGCTAATGCCTGCTGAAGCTAATGATCATTGTTACTTAACCTCCAAACTCACTATTTGGGGCTAGTCAAATCTGGGCCGGTATGTAGATTTGAGATGCCCCGTGTGAATGGAACCCTTAACTTAGAAACTAATATATGACAGGGCCGAAACACAAGGCCTAGGGTGCTAAGTCGCTGGGTACAAATTGAAGGATGCAGATGATTAGTGTAATTAATGTTTAAGTGAGTTAAAATCACTGGGTGCAAAAATAAAATATATTTTAATAATTTTAAACTTAATTGGTTAGTTGGGTTAACCGACCCATCTAGAACTTGTTATGAAGCTTTAAAATGTTTAATTAGTTTGTTAGACCCCTCTAAAATCTATAGTTTGTGATATATCTATATATTTTTTTAAAAATATATGTTAATCAACACCCGCCATCTAAACGGCAAAATAAATAAATAAATTTAACCCCCTAAAAGTTTGGGCCCTTTATGGTTGCCCACCTGGCACATCCTTAGGGCGGCCCGCAGCCATGCTAGTCATTGAACTCATTATTTATTTATTTATTTATTTATTTTTTAATTTTTTTTTCGGAACCCAAGTTTTTAGCCCTAATTCCCTAAACCATCATTTAGGCCGAGAGATGTGTTACGATAAAAGAATACAAAAGAAGACAAATAAGAAAACTTAATTCATTTCATCGATGATCCTTTCAATTACACAACAAACTTATAACTACCAACTACCAATGACTAACGAATTCCGATACAACAATTAACAAATGACAATTAACAACCTACAATTACAAGTAATGACAATAATACCCCTCTACTTACTATATCAACAAGATGGGTCATCGTCATCACCAGTGAAAACCAAACGATAGCAAGGTGGGTTGGGTCGCGAGGTGCTTACAAAGTGGATTAGTATGACAGGAGGCAAGGGTAGGTCGAGAGATGAGGGCCGATCTAGTTTTGGTGATGTTGTGTCTAACTTGCATATAGATTTGTAGATGAAAGTTTTATGGATTTACTTAGAAAATAATTGTTATACTGTACGTGATTTTATGTTGGTAAGTATACAAACATAATCGACTAACTGAGTAAACGAAAGATGATAATATGCTAGGCAACTTAGTATATTTGACTAAGTATAGGTTCGGACATTCACAATGACCACAATGTCAACAAGTTTATAAGTATTGTGAGTCAATGTGAAATAAATTTACTTAATTTGTTTGTCACTAACCTTATGAAATTCAATGGAGTTTCTTTAAAGTATAAGCCACAGTGACCATTCAGGTTCGCCACATGAAACTTATACACCCACTGTGTGTTTGTTAGTCTTGGGCAATATTTATTGTGCTAACTACTATAAATATGAAGCGTCAAGTCGAAAACCGAAGAGTAATAGTTGTGCCTTGTCATGGGTCAAGTCTCGGTTTATGGGTCAACACAAAAAGTGTGATTATGAAATTTGAAGTAGAATCTAATTAGATCATGTGCTTAAGAATTCATAGAAGAATCATATTTAGTCCATAATTATCTTAAAAGAGTTTCAAAACTATCTGATAAGCTATTCAAATTTGATGAATCTCAATTCATCAAAGATTCGAAAGAACAATGTGTATAGCATTATAGCCTAAACTCTTATTGTAGAAATTAGATGGCGTGTTACGCAATCATTAATAACATCTAGAGTGTTCAAAAGTCTTAGAGCATCCGCCACCAAAGGAGATTCACATGCCTTCTTCAACGTAAGGATTGTTGAGGAAAACCCTATAGAGCGTAAGTTCTCTCTCTCACACAAACAAATGACCTTCTCCCTTCACGGGCTATCTCTGGCCATAAATTTTTCATGCCCTCTCTCTTGACCGCATCTACAACATCCTTCACTCTCCCCTTCTCTTCCACCTAAGCGTTCTTCAGCCCCACGGGCTTGCATTTTGGAAGCTCATAGTTTCTTCGAGGTGTGTTCATCTTGTCCTAGTTTGTCTAGGATCAATCTTTTTTAGTCGTTGAGACTCTATCAAAATAACACTCTAGAATTAAAAATTGAAAATTATTTGCTAGTCACAAACATCTGTCCTTAATTAAAATTATTTTGCTTTGTTTAAAACATGTATTCCTCCTCATTCAATTCAAACAACCATAAACCTAGGACGAATAGGCGAACTGTTAAAAAAAATAACTACTTGTTAGAGCATCCACAACGACTGTTTTTGGCCATTCTTAATTGATGTGACAATTCATCAAGCCGATGAACGCCCGATGTAGAGTAGAGAGGGAAGAGAAATGAAGGGGGTGCGTCCGTGAGGAAGAACATCATCTGTGAAGATGTGAGAGGAGAGAAATTTATCGATTTTTATTAAGAGGGAGAAGAAAAGGATGCAGGCATGGGCAGATAAAGCGAATGTGAAGGAAAGAGGGAGACGTGAGTCATAATTAATGATACTTGTATTATTTTCAATTATCAATTATGGATACTTTAGTAATCATCCTATTTAATGATAGGTACAAGTTTTAAGGAGAATAGGAACAAAAATGTACGATCACTTAAATATTGATTTAATCATAACATTACTTTTAACTGATTTGTTTTATAATTCGTTCATAGTTCTTGGTTATTTCAAGAAAAACACATGATATTTTAGTTGCTTAATTCTACTTTAAGTTGAAATGTAGCACAGTTAAACTTCATTTTAGCATTTTAAATATATTGTAATAGTTCATACTAATTTTATTAAATCATATATCAAACCTAGTGCTTAAACTTATTAAACAATAGAAGTAAAAACAAACACATCCCATACATACACTATGTATATATACACAACCTTACTGCTCATAGCATCTAAAGCATAGATAAAGTTACAATAACGAACAAGTTGTTCAATGGCTTCAGACTCATCATCAACCTACCTTCTCAACCATGCTGATCTTCATTCACTCTACTATCAAACCAACAATGAAAATGGTGGTATCATTGACTTGGGGCTTAGTCTTAGAGTCTTGCAGCCACCAGCTTACGACCACTCCGAACATCCCCATGGTAATATTACTAAAAATACGAATGTCACCAATGACCCATCACCGACTGACAGTATAAGTATACTTTGTCAGTGATCAACCATTGGTGAATATTATGTCGTTGATCCGTTGGTGATACTGTCATTCTTACAACCAGTAACTTTGTCGGTAATCCACTACTAGAAAAGTTTTACGTCAACGGTTTTGGTTGGAAAGTCCTCTGAAAAGACCAACAAAAATATTTTTTTTCAAGAAATTATGGTTGGAAAATTTTTCTAGTAAATTTCTGACGCTAAAGATCCCGTTAGTGATCTGTCGTTTAATGCACTACCCATAGTCCCATACACTTTTTCCCGGTGGAGTATCACTAATGGGTTACTGACTGGACCCGCTTTTATCCACTATCGTAGAAACCTTTCGTTTTGTATCGTATTTCTAGTTATTTTTAAGTTTACTTTTTCTACATATTTATAGCTATTTCTTATTTTTATCTATTATAAAATGATATTTTAGTTGTAGAGGACTACCGTGATCTGGTAGAATGGAACCAGGTGAACCCTTACGAAAGTCCAGACGCTAGTGTCGTTTATCCTAGGAAGACTAACAACAACGTTATTGATGAAAGAAACATGTTCCAAAGAGGGAAACAACAAAGCGAGTTTGTGAAGGTTAACATGGATGGGGTACTCATAGGCCGAAAAATATGTGTTCTCGATCACTCAAGTTACTTGAGTCTTGCAAATCAACTAGAAGACATGTTTGGTTAGTATGCTAGCTTGGAACAAGTTCTTGAAATGTGACAGTCTAATTTATTTGATTTTTATTTTCTAATGATGATTACTACTTAAAAATTTGTGGTTTTTCAGGAAAACAATCATTCTATAGTTTACGACTTTTCGAAAGTGGTTCGGAGTTTTCGTTATGGTATAAAGACAGACATGAACAATGGAGAATCGCTGGCGATGTCCCGTGGAAGTAAGTTCTTTTCGCTAGAAAAAGATGATTGAGAGTTTAGAGTTTAGTGATTAATATTTGTATTCTTTTGGTTTCTTAGTATATCATAGATCATAAACAATTAAACATCTATTTTATATATGTTTAATGTTTGGCGTAACTTTATAAAAATTTCTTTTATTATGCAGGGAGTTTGTAGATACTGTAACACGTATTCGGATCATGTTTAAGGATGAAGCACTCATTCAGTCAATTAACACAATGGTTTGATGCTACCATGTCCCGACCATGAAGTTTGTGTAAGACGGCATTGACGAGAGATTGGAAGCCATTGACATATTTTTATGCCTTGTTTTTATTCAAGCAATTCGTAGAGGCGTTTTGTCTTTCGAGTTTATGCAATGAAATTATATCGTTCGTTAACTAAAATGCAATTATCTTATATTCATGCTAGTTTATGGTACGAAGATCATGAAAATTTGATTGTGAAGTTATTTATATTGACCGATTTGAGTTTTGGTAAAAATAATATAACTTAAAATTAGATAATTGTCAAATAAGTAGTTCAAATTTTCACGTCTAAATTTATACTCCATTTTCTCAAAAGAAAATGTAATGATGAGAATTTGCCTAATAGTTCCTATTAGCGAAAGGTTTAGAAAGCATAAATATAACTAGAACTCCGATATCCATATGAATTATTCAGTTATTTATGTATTTCTATAGATTCTAACATGATTATTTAAATACAGAATTGTTATATGAATATATTTGATTTAATATCGTAAATTGATGTGTTTATATGTTACAAAAATCTACACACTCATTATAATTCTTTTATCTACATATATGTTAACTAGTGCAAAACGCATGCGTTGTGACGGAGTCGACTATTTATGTTGTAGTACTCTTTTGTAGTTAGTTATCAATTGTTTGGTTTTTTATGAAGTTATGAATCACTTAAAAGAACTAACATACCGAGTTAATTTCCATTTAGCATATTTATAAAACTTTTTCTTTTTTTTTTTTACACTTTGTGCAATGAGCTGTCACTGACAATTCAAAACTTTGTATGACACTTCAAAACACAATATTAACATGTTATGTATTATATACCATTTTGTGATTATGTGTTTTACCAATGTCTGTGTTATTATGTTTTGTTTTGTAGAATTGCGCGGACACCCATTTTACGATCACCATACTCAAAATAAGGACAAAAAAATGCTTGTTTTTTAGGAATTTTTAAATTTTTTTTTAATGTATGAAAATGTTATAGCCGTTTAACATGATTTCGATATTGTTGTTGTTATTATAATAATAATAATAAAAAAATGCTTATTATTATTATTATTATTATTATTATTATTTATTATATTATTATTATTATTATTATTATATTATTATTATTATTATTATTATTATTATTATTATTATTTATGATTATTGTGATTATTATTATGATTATTGTGATTATTATTATTATTATTATTGTTATTTAACTTGAAAGGTTAATGATTATTTATTTATATAATTAATCACACATATAGTTTTAAAGAATTTTATAATATGTAACAAAATGTGTAACCTTGCATTAGCTGATTGTACCTTGTGTTTTAAGACTTATAGTTGATTGTACCTTATGCTTATATTACTTGTATCTAATGTTTAGAGGGTAATTTTGGTATTATTAAAACTTTTATGAAAATTTAGCCTTATGAAATATGAGTGTTTTAAAAATGAATGAAATTACATTTTTATCTTTCAGTCACTCTTATTATTAATAGTTAGATGACTCACTCTTATTATAATAGTTAGATGTGTATGAAACACGTTTTCAGAAAATGTAAGTAAATTAATAAACTAAAAAGAGAATCATTTGATATCTTAATTACAATTAGAATATTAGATACCATCATCTAGTTTTTAGTATTAAATTAATACTTTAGATCGGATCCAACGAGCTTAAAATATTTTCTTTTAATTGGTTCTAGCCAGGTTCAAATATTTACGATTATGTAAATAACTGTTTTCTATTAGCAAATTGAACAGGAATGATTTCATTTTAAAGGTGGAATCAAACTTGATTATAAATCATATGATTTAAAAATCCGAGCAACTAAATATAAAAAATTTATAAAAGCACGACCAGCATTCTTAATTTTTTATAACTTGGATAAAATTGAAAAATGCCTACAAAACCGGTCCAATTTACTACTCTTGAATTGGTTTCATTTAAGCCAATTGGTTATGTCGCAACCAGTTAAACTAGCGAAACATATTCGTTGTTGGACATATCATTTCATATTTCATATATTGTTAATATTATAAATCTGTATCTTTAGATAAAATCAAATACCTTTTTATAATTAGTTATATCTTTTTGAATGACTGTAATAAAATATATAGCTCAAAATTTTAAGATGACATTAACACTAACAAGAATATAACCAAATATGAAAACACCGAATAAGATTAGTGCGTTGAAAGGTTGAAAGATTTGATGCATTATTGGATTAAAAGGGAAAATAATAAGATTTTAATTATTTTAAACGACAAAATCTTACCTTAACTATCTTACATCACCTAATGTACTTAGGTACATTAGGTGATTTACATTAACCGACAATAGATTGGCTCAAATCCTTTTCTTAATAAAAACTTTATTATTCTAACTTCAAATGGTTTTATTATCAAACTCAATCCAACCCAATAAAAATTAAATAATAAAACTATAAAAAGAATCTCATTGATAGAAAAAAACATATCAATGGTTTTAGTTTTTGTTATGAGTTGTGACAAATATTAGGGTGTGTCTGGGACTGTTTATTTTGATAGAAAATGACTTTTGATAAAAAAATTATTAATTTATGATTTTTCAGAAAGAGTTTTTAAAAAAGTTTTTGAATTAGCTTATAAACTAAAAAATTATAAAATGACTAAAAAGACATGCTTTTGAAAATAAGAAGAGTTAATATGAGATAGCAAATAATTATAATAGAAAATTAGATTAAAAGAAGTTTTCAAAAGTTAATAAGTAACTCATTTTTTTATTTTCAAAATCTTATTTCTACCCTATATAAAAAATTAGTTTAAAAAGTTATTTTGATTTTGTCAAATAATTTTTTTAACTTATTAAAAGTTAATTAGTTAAAGAATAAATGAGGGAAAAAAGAAAAAATTACCAAAATAACCATTTGACTAAATCAAATTACCAAAATAACCGGTCAAAATCAAGTTTATCAAAAAAATCAACCAATCTTATCCTGCCACGTGTCTCGTACTCGCCCACGTGGCGAGGATTAGCCATGATCCCTCGCCTAGGAAAACATGTCGGCGAGGGAAAACCATGATCCCTCGCCCACGTGTCAAGTTTTGGTGCATCCCTCGCTGACTTAGCGAGGGATTATGAGAAACCCTCGCCCATATTTACGAAAATACCGCCCTCGCCTAAAAAAAAATTTAATTAATTAATTTTTAATCAAAAAAATCCTAGTTTTTTAATTATTTATTGTTTATTAAATAATAAAAAAATTTTAATTAATTTTATTTTTCCCTATATAACACCATGTTTACCCATATATTTTACATCCTTCTCAACATCTTTCATTAAATTCTTTAAAACTTTATAAAATGTCAGTGAATATCATACTATGTAGTGGTGGTAAATGACATTTTGTAAACGGAGTTGAAGAATATCTACCATTAAAAGGTAAATGTGTTAGACATGTTCTTAGTTTATCTACTAATATAACGTTTGATGAATTAAAAAATATTATTTCTTCAAAACTGAGAATTCAAAGTTATATACGGTTATCATATAAAATGTCTACCTATACTCATTTTATTGATATATCTGATGATAAAGATTTACTATATTTTATGAATGCTGTTCTTAAAGATCAACACGACATTTTTACGTTATTCGTCAGTGAAGAATCCGGTGTTGGTAGTAGCTCTGCTGTCCACGAAAAAAAATTCAATTTTACAAACAACACTGAAAAGTTTATTTATGATTTAAACGATATTTCTGTGGATGACGAGAGTTATAGTGATGTTAAGCAAGAATGTGATTATGAAAACGAAAAAAATAAGGGTTTATGAGGTTTCCTCGCTACGGGCGAGAGTTAAAGTCAAAGGTCCTTTTTTTTTTTTTAATTAGTCAATGGTTGTTTTGATAAACTAAGTTGGTCAACTGGTTAGTTTGGTAATTTTCCCGGGAAAAAAAACCCCAAAAACACCTATTTAACATCCCTAGCGTATAACGACAATCACCACAGATAGATCCAACGAGAAGCAAGTGCCGATGACGGACTCTATGATCCGATCACTAGTTGAAGCCATTCATTCCACTCCGACTCAGGCGGTTCTCTACTTCTCCGGCGGTGCTTCTCAGGTCAATCCGTACACTCCACCGCTGTCGTATACTAATTCCACACACACTATTGCCTATTGGTGCTCACACTTGTTTTATCCCTTCAATTTCAGGCGTTAGGCTGGTTGGCCTCAGTTCCAGGAGCTTCTAACACAATTCTCGAAGTTATTGTTCCTTATTCTAGAATGTCCATGATTCAATTGCTTGGCAAGGTGTGTGGATTTTGTATAAACTTAGCGATTGTGTTGAAGTTTGTAGTCTGATAGAATGATTGAAGATTGGAAATGAATCTGTAACTTATTTTTTTTATGATTGAGCTTTGATTTGATAACAGGTGCCTGTTCAATTCACTAGCAAGGAGACTGCTGAGGATATGGCGTTAGTGGCTTATAATCGGGCTGTAAAGCTCTGCAAACCAGGTAATTATCGAATTAAACTAGTGGTTATGGAGTTATCAGGTTTGATTTGTAGCTTTGTGTGTTTTTTATGTGGATGACTGATGATTTTGGATGTTTTAGTTATCGTTGACTATTGTTCTGTAGTTAGTCGTATAAAGTGGCAGGAATGAAGTGGAATAAATTTGTCAGTTTGAAGTTAGAATATGTCAAGTATGAAATTGGACTATTGGAGCTTTGTTGTAGTCATATCATGTAGAATAGCTGATATAATAGAAGAGAACTTTGAATTTTATGTTGTTCAAAGAACTAGAAATGGAAAAAATGTCGAATTAGCTCTATACACATAATCTTTTGTTGTTTTCAAGACTTAAAGGATAATCACTTGAATTTTTTGTGCATCCTTGTTTATATTCTTGTTTGTGTGCTTTTGATTAATCGTAAGTTTAGAACAAAATGTAGCCTCTAAGATATATAATTTCTTTTTCTTCCATAGGTTCTCCGGTAGTGGGTGTGGGATTTACAGGTTCTTTGGTCAGCACACGTCCAAAACTTGGAGATCACAGGTACGCCTATATAACCTATTAAATTAAAGCTTTAAATTGCGTGTCTATATATACACGTATCTGGTAATCAAGTGTCATCAACATACTTCTATTGAGTACCGTAGTACAGTCTTGTCATTACTCATTACATTGTAGGTTTGTGTAAAAGTTTTGTCATGGTACTTGAGGGAAAGTTAAAACTTATATTCCTTGAGGAAACTTACATGATAATATAGTAATTTTATGAAGTCACCTATGATTGAGGTGTGTTGGGTAGTTTTTTCCTAACTTCCTATCTAGAGCTTGATATTCTGGATGTATTTAAAGAATAAGTCTGTTCAAAGAACGCTTCATATGAGCTGCTTTAGTATTTCCTACTTCTGGCCAAGCTTTGTGGATTGAGTAAATTGACTCACCTAGATGTGTTGTCATTCTTCTCAGTTTAATATATATAGTTTTTCTCTGAGCTATTGTTAGTTGTTGGTAAGTTCCTGATGAGGATACCCATGACCACCTGCCTCATGGATTTTGCTTAGATAATTTTAAATTTTATAGATGAATGGTGCTCCAATTAGTGTTTTCATTCAGTGTCTTGTTTCATTTATAGGTTTTACTTGTCAACTCGGACTTCTAATCGTCTATGGTCTTCGACATTAACTTTGTCAAAGGTAAGGCTTATTTTCTATGAGGGGTGATGATGGGTGATTTCAGTTTGTGTATATTTTTCCTCATTCCATATCCCAAACCAAACCACCTCCTGCTCAAGAGGAACTGGAAACTTGCTGAAGTTTGTACTATAAGAATTAATGTTTATGAGTTTCCAATATTTTCAAAGATCTATGTGATTTTAAATAGGGTCATTGCAGGGTCTGAGAAGTCGAGAGCAAGAAGAACGAGTATCAAGCCAAGTTTTACTCAAGGTATTAATGTTTTAGAAATTGTGGCCCTTGAAGTCAAGTCAGTTATATTTCCGTAATTGACATCATTTCAAATTGGTAATAATCCTTGAGGGTACACTACGTATTCCAATAATTGAGACCAACTGTCTATAAATACATGCATAAAATCTGTCATTTATTTCTTCTTACTAAACAAAGAGTCTTTTGGTTCAAAGCTAGTATGTGGTGAGAAGTGAGGGTGCGGTCATATGCTATCCCTAATCAAAACTAGCCCCTTACACATCTTAAGGAAATGCTAAACTAACTCATCTTGACAGTCACCATATTTAAATTATAAGAATTGTCATTGGTGTGCTAGTTGTTTATTTAATGACAAATTACAATGATTTCTTTGGTGGAAAATCATTCAAAATGTATATTCTAATTAGAATACAGTTACTTGGTAGACTTCTAAGTGAAAAAAACCACAAAAATGCAATATAATATTTACTTTTTACCAGTAAACGCAATGTACTTTTTCATAAACAGTTAATGCAACATACGGTTTCCTACAAAGTATGCAACTTTTAATGCATTAAACTGTAAAAAGGATGTGCACTTTTTTAGCACTTTGCTATAAATGGTTATTAAAACACGCTTATTAAATTATTTAAAATAATGATAAGTATTAAAAACATACGGTTTCCTATAATTTGGTTAGTAATGATAAGTATTCCTGCATGACATGGTTATTAAAAACATGGTGCATGTATTGTAAAAGAGTGAATAGCACATTGCATTTTCTTCAGTTACATTAAATTATTTAAAATACATACAGAAATTTTTATGGTTATTAATGCTAAAGCTAACTGTGCCATGCATGGGGCCTAAGACTGACCTCAAATTAACAATAATATATAGCAACTTATATGTAGTTTACATGTTTCACATAGTAATTAACCTTGTTTTTTTTTAGGTAGTAGCATTTCTAGTGACTATGGCTTATTTATGTTCATTTATAAAGGCTAAAACATTGTTTTTTTTTTTTATTTTTTATATTTATTTATTTATTTATTTTTTTGCTGATGGAACAGGCGATTGCCGATGCTTGTAATGTTTCAAGCTCAACAATGTTATTTTCAGATTTGACTGAACATGAAGTTCCTGCTGTAAGTGAGCAGTGCTTTGATGAAGACCAAGAACTAGAACAACTAATACATGGCAAAATATGCTTTAAAATTTATCCATTTTCAAGTGGTAAGGTTCATCAAGTGTTTTTCTGAACAAAATATTAAATGATATTTTATGTTTTCTGTTAATCTTTATTATGAAGTCAGTATTTTGTAGGGACACAAACTTCAAGTGGAGAAAGGAAAGTAATTCTTTCTGGCTCGTTTAACCCTCTACATGATGGTCACCTTAAGCTGTTGGAAGTTGCCATGAGGTATGCTGACCTGTGGTTCACTTTTAGACCTCTTAAAACGAATCCTGAATTACACTGTTATCTTTCTCTTATACATATGATTTTTGTTTATATTATGTGTGGAAGTTCGGTTTCCTTTTATTGAATATATCTTTGTCACAAAATTTTACAGATGATTAATTTATGCAGTCTCTGTAGCGATGGGTATCCATGCTTTGAGTTGTCAGCCATAAATGCAGACAAACCTCCACTGACTCTTGCACAGATAAAAGACCGTGTTAAACAATTTGAAAAAGCCGGTGAGTGCGATTCATCTAATTTTTACATAAAGATTTGGCGTTTACATGATAGAAATTATCTTCATAAAATGCATTTACCAGATTTAAATAAAAGTTGGCATAATTTTGCAAATGCAGGAAAGACAGTGATTATTTCAAACCAGCCATATTTCTATAAGAAAGCAGAGCTTTTTCCTGGCAGTGCCTTTGTAATTGGTGCTGATACTGCTGCAAGGCTTATTAATGTAAGAACTTTTTCTTCAAAATCTGTTTGACCGATGGTGGAGCATTTTTACTTGATATGCGATTTTTTTTATTGTCCTTTTTCTTTAAAATCTGTTTGACCGATTGTGGAACACTTTGATTCCCTAGCTTCATTGCATTCTATCTCATTGCATGTATGCTTATCTAGTTATCTGGATTACCATTTGTTCATGAAAAAAAAATGTTTTTGGCGTCAAGGTTTCAATGTGAGCAGCCTCTCTATACCTTGGGATAGATGAAAGATTTACCTCTCACCCCACCCACAGACACTATCCATAGTTATGCTATGAGTGGAATTTACCGGGCATGTTTGTTTTTGTAAACGTAATACTTTCGGTGCCTCTTTCCAGCCCAAGTACTATGGTGGCAGCTATGAAAACATGATAGAGACACTCCTTGGATGTAAAAGAACAGGATCCACTTTCCTCGTAGGTGGTAGGAACATGGATGGTGTTTTTAAGGTTTGACCATATTACATTGGATCTTTAACTCCGCCATATTTTCTCTGAGTTACATAATGATGTATAAGCATAATGTTATTGCAGGTTTTGGATGATTTTGACATCCCAAGCGAGATAAAAGATATGTTTATTTCAATACCGGTGGATAAGTTCCGGATGGACATTTCATCAACCGAGATAAGGAAAAGGCAAGGGCAACACTCATTCTAGTTCAGGTTACTTACCTTGCTACCTTTATTGAAGAATCATAATTTGTTGTTTAATACTAAGTTTTTATTCATGGTTTGTATACAAATTTATGTCAAAGGCTGCAAATAATGGTTTTTAATTCATCCTCTATGGTGATTAGTTTGGAAACTTGTGACTAGATTTTATAGATGGTGTTTAGCTAGGGGTGTGAGTATTTAAAAACACAAAATAAATAAAGGTACAAACCTAACACATACTTCCAGGGTTCTAGTTTAGTCTAAACAAGCTCATGTTTAGCCCGCACACACATTTAGCTAGACGAGCAAGGTTCAGGCGTTGCTTGTTTTAATTGTTTATGTTTATAAATCATATACAAATATTTTTATACCATGACTTAAACGGATTGAGTATTTTTTGTGAAAGATAAAAGCACAAAGAGAAACGAGCATCAAATTTTATAGTTTAAACGTAATGGTTCTATATGCATTTTACCTTTTGTTCTAACTCAGTATTGATATGCAAAAGAAAAAAAAAGGTAATGACTATGTGAAACATATGAACAACATAAAAATCACTTTAAATAAGTTGTGATGGTCGATGGGAATTCCAGACCATAATTGCAGCTTTTTGAAGGGTGCTTCGAGGCATATGAGTACAACCTCCTTATTGTTTTTGCAATAAAAACGTACAATCAAATACTTGCTACTTTGCCACTTGGCCACCCTCTTTGAACCAAAACTACAAAAGAAGCAATACAAATGTACCAACACTCACTAATTCGTCATGGTTGTCCTAATTGAATAACAATTTACATACGTTGCTTCACTGTATTTAGGAAAGCCAATTCGTCAAATGCTGCCACACAAGCCTGAGAAGATCAAATGATGAAATTTTTTTAAGAGCAGAAATTGCTTTTTATATTTTGAACATTGAGTAGAAATTCTGCTTTTAAGTAGCAATCTTATCACTTGCTTTAAAGTAGCAATCTTATCACTTGTTTTTGTTTTATATAGCGGTCAAGATTGGTTGGTTGTCTCTAATTCTCAAATATTGTTCTGGTTTTCTACTCAACCAATCCCATATATATTCATATACATAGATACATAGACATACACAGGAACGATTAATAAAATGTTTTTAATGAAAAAATATAGAAAGGATTTTAGATGTTTTCTACTGCTGTGATAATGAAAGTTTTAGTTTAGAAAATTATAGTTATGATATATGAAACCAACTATGAGGACTCCTGAACATGACCTCACAATCCGTTCAACACATATCATCATGTTGAAAATCCATGTTCAAACACGTAATTCTTTATTTATCTATCATCCTCTTCATCTTTCTTTAATCTTTTAGAGATCACGTGTACACGTATCTTACATGTACAACGTCTAGCGTAAAGTAGAGCATACAATTCATTTAGCCTCATGACAACATACCAAAAAATACAATATATTATACGAAAATGACGAGTAACAAACATACATATCTAGTAATATTACTCATACTAAAGTTATTTTTGATAGAGTAAGATGAAATGAGAACAAGCTTTCCTCTATCCTTGTAAGCATGACCACTATTTATAGATAATTTAACATGTCAGTTTATTGGTTTTCTCAAGTTAATACACAAACATCCTAATATAAGCTTGGAATGACTTCAAAAACCTCCCTTTAGACCTTAGGACTTCAGAGAATACTCCCTAAATAGAGACGCCTGCCATCTATGAAATAAATTTGACAGCATCTCACGTGTAGTAATCACTAAGCTACAAACCTGGGTAATAAATGAGTTGAAAATATGAAAATATATAATTTATAAATGTATAAATATTTCATATGATAGAGTTACGTATTACATTAATAATGAAAAGTTACACTTTTAAGTTATAAATATTCAAATATAACATACAATTGACCTGTATAAAATTAAAAATTGATTATCTAAAATTTACACTAACCCAAAATATATAAATATATCAATAAATGTTTTTTTTACCTTTTCTAAATAACTTTTTATTTGGCTATATACGTATGTATAATTCAAATTAATACACGATTACACAATTTATTTGATAATATAAAAAAATTAAATTCAAAACATATTGAATTATTAATTTAGTTTCTTAAAATAAAAAACATGACTAAAATTATATATTAGTTTAGGCAAGAAATTTTTTTGAAGAGTAACAAAAGAGTATCATATGATATCGTATTTATTTTTTTTATTATATACTATATATTTAGATTTATGTTTTTTTCTTTTGTTTTGTACAGCTAGTAATCATTTATGTGACCACAAGAAAGGTTGCCACTAACAGTTCGGCAACAGGGTGACCACCATCTTTGCTCACTAACTAAACTATTAGTAACCACCACCATTTTTGTCGCTAAAACTATATTTTACCATTACACAAATATACTTAACGGTGGATTAGTGAAGATTAAGTACAACAAATATGGGTATAAGTTGAAAGATCTTCTAAATTTGTGGCATCAGTCTTTCTGGGGCAAATGCCATTCTATAACAATCAACAGTAAGCTCAAGCAACTCAAAACTTGAACCATCCACTTAGATAACAAGCTTGGTTTTATAATGTGCGAAGCACTCTAAAGGCGTTTAGGTCTGGAATGACAAGGCGCGAGATAAGAGCTTCACTCACAAAAGGCGTTTCTCTAAGAGCTTCACGTACGAAAGGCGTTTATAATTTAGATGTAACATATTGAGAATACTCACAAGTCTCTTAATACCTAAATACTAACATCACAAACTTGTTAAAAACAGATCACCAGGAAAGAAAAGGAGCCTGTTTATAATTTAGAGAAAAGAGCATACAACAATGAAAATTTACTCTTGCTTTTCTATAAAAAGGAGCCTGTTTATCTTTAGTTTACTTTATCTCCTATACTAATCTTCCTTACGAACCAAAATATCAACGTAAACTTTATAGATAGGATTCGAGTTTCTTACAAGTTCAACCTGATATCATCTACGCGAAAAGAAAAGAAAATCTGGATGATTGACGTGAAGCATTGTCAGCCAACGGTCAGCAGCCTGCAACAAATCACTCACTAACGTGCGTTCATTGTGGACCCATAGTGGTGGCTTAAACTTGTATGAAGCAAGACCAAAAGCTGGTAACGAGACCATAGGAATGCCATCTGTCCCGTTAGGATAGGTTACAACAGGTGGATGATCACATTGATTGCCTGCAAAATATAATTATGCAACTAAGAAATACAAAAAGGGTTCTTTTTAATCCTTAACACTAGCCATTAGAATAAATATTATATGCACAATGGATTCTCTAGAGGTAGAATCTATGACAGACCTGTCATGGGAGTGTGAAGAGAATGAAAAGTCAGAAAGCAAGCATCAAGATCTTTCAAAGTGGGTCCCATAGGAATCCTATATATCGGGTACCTAATAAAAGCACCGAGAAGGTCTATCAAATTGCATACATGTGAGGAACTAAGAATAAGTATGAGAACAAAATTTAAGATCATAGTAATCATACCAAGCCGCTGATAACCAACTAGATGGTAGCAAGTCACAACTTCTTAGACTTTTCAATTCAGGAAAACAACCCGCAAGATCAAATATCTGTTAGAGCAAAAAATAGAATTACATAGTGGAAAGAAATAATCAAAAGTACCTACTTTCTAGTTGCTAGTTGCTACATACAGTACATGAACGGTTGGGTAATAGGATAAAACAGGTTCAGTTCAAAAAGGTCACTTTATTAATAGTCAAAATGGGTTGGATTGAACTATCATCATTTCGATTTTGTTACTTATGATTTTATAACTAAATATGGTATTAAATACAATAACTAAAAAAAATATCCAGTTAAAATAATAATAGATCGGCTTAAGAAGCCAAAAACAATTAAACAACGGTTTGGGTGATTTTGAGTTTGACCTGTTCTGCTTTGAGGTAGATTTTTAACTTGACCTGTTCAACCGTCAACGAATAGAGATAAACCTAACATTCTAACCTAAATCAACCAATTCTTAAGTAAACGGGTTGTAATTGAAACTAACCTTATCAGCTAAAGGTTCTCTGCCCCAAGGCTGATTCCGTTCCATGTACTCAAATAACAGGCAACCTTGAGTGCTAACAGAATCACTGTCATCACTAGAAAAGCCTTCTTGAAGCACACGATGCTGATCATCCATTGACAACTGATTCATTCGCCTACGAATTTCACTATCTGGATGGTGACTACTATGCAAAGAGCTCCTTTCATGTTCGTAATCACTGCTTGCATCACTACATGAATCCCTATAGGAGTCACTGTCACTATCTATGGCTTGTTGCCTGTATAGAGCAACAAGAAAAACAATATTTGTTGAAGACCAGTTCATTCAAGAACCCGGCAATGATTTGGTTTGAACAGCTGAAATTAACCCGACATTACTGTTGTAGTACCTGGATTTACTTGAAGACTTTAAAGGGTCTCCATATAATTGAATTCCAGACAAATAAGGCACATAATACTGGATCACACCATCAGTGTCATCTAGTATCAAAGGAACACCGGCGCCATAAGCACTCCACTCCTTGAAAGATTCCCATAAATCATCAAGCACAAAGTATGGTTGATACACATCACTAGTTCTCCACCCTCTCATAGTTCTCTGCTGACACCAAATTCAATCAAATATCACCATTTAGACCAAATAAACAGCTTTTCTTTTATAATAGCTCCTAATCTCACCAATACCCCTTTTCTACGTAAGTACTGAAATCAGACCTGCTCATAGGTAGTCAAAGGCTCAAGATGCAAAGGCGCCTTTATGGACGCAAGGTGGTTTTGCGCAGGGGCGCCTTTGACTACTATGTCTGCTGTTATATATATTAGACATTTTAATGTACTTTTTGATTCAATTTTGGAAAATAGTATTTTGCTTATTACAAATGTGCATTAACACATATGCATACACAGTTTGACAGTAAAAAGAAATGGCTGATTACTAATGTACATTAATACATGCATACACAGTTTGATATTCAAACAGAAATGACTTTTGACATTAACAACATGAAGTTATGAACTCCTGATTATACACTAATACTTATTATTCTTAAGCTATTTCCATTAATTTACTTCATATCAAATTATACAACAGTATTGCCGCACCAGGAAGCAAAAATATGTTCACCATTACCGAATGCTCCTAACAGTTACTTCACTTCATGATACAACAATACTAATATAAACCACAAAATGCATCTAAATCAACTAAACAGAGTTCAACCAACTGAATTAACATCAGTTCAACAGACCTTAGATTGATGTTGAGCAGTAACCAAAGGTGTAATAGATTCCAAAAACCGTTCAAGATTACACACCGGCGAAGACGCCGGCGCCGGCAACACCGCCGGCAGATTCTCCTCCGGCTCCTCCGCACCAAACGACGTCTTAGATTGCGCCGGTGCAACTTCAGTTCGAGCTCTCCGGAGATTCTCGTGATTCCGACGATTCTTTCTCGCTTTCGCCGGATTGTAAAACCTATCTTCCCCACCTCGACTCCGTCCAAACTGCAATCCAGCTCCCAACATCTCCACTAAAACCCTAAATCACAGATTACTCGATCTCTGATAACAACGATGACCCAAATCACGAAATGCAACGATTGTTTGAACAATTAGATAGTTAATGGAATTGGGTTTGATTCATTTTCGTTATTTGATGTCTCTGAACTGATAAAACCACGTTGGCTGTCGTTTTCGTTGTAATCAAGATGGAATCAGCCGATTGAGGAGTCGATGGATTCAGTGAAACATTAACAAATCAACAAAATTGAAGGTTACCCAACAAAAGTTAGGGATTGAAGAATAATCTTTGAATGAAAGTTGGATGAGAGAGATGAAGAAGAGCGTGTGAGGGGAATTGATGGGGGAATGACAGGCAGGCGAAGATGGTAAGAGCACAATTAAAAGAGTTGATTAATTTTCATGTTATAACTTATTTTTTTATTAGAAAGTAGATCTTAAATTCAACAATAATAACCATTATCGTATTGGTTATCATATAAAGTATGAATGGTTACACCCTTTTAAGTTCTACAGTTACACAACCAATAATTTTAAAGTCTAGTAATCATCTTGATACTCCATTATTTTTATTGGTCCTTACATAATATTAATTTCAAGATAACTTTCATTTATCGAGGTGTTACAAACGTTCAACAAGTATGCTCTCTTTGTAATGAATGCTCGGAGTCGGCCCTACACTTGGTTACATCATGTTATATCATTGCTTCGGTGGTATGGCATTTTGTTTTCATCTTGGTGCAAAATTCTTCGGATATTTGCTTTGTTCATAACAAATCTGTTAGATATCCATAATCACAATGAGCTTGATTCTAGAAAGATGAAGACGGTGCTCGTGATTATTCTCACTTCACTTTGGTGCGTATGGAAGTGCCAAAATGATGTATTTAACTCAAAGAACCCTTCCAAGAATGGTCTATTGAAGGAAATCAAATCATTAAGCTTATTGTGGATGAAGAATAGAGCAAAATTTGTCTCCTTAAAATTAGTGGATTGGTGTTGTTTTAAATTGTAAATGTAGACTGTTTGATTTTTGAGAAAACTTTTTGTATAAGGCGTTTGGGTGGTGGCTTGTATCTTATTAGTCCCATTCATGTTTTAATATATTGGGCCGTTAAAAAAAAAAAAAATAGTTTTCATTGCATGTTATGAAAAAAAAAATGTTATTAAGTTTGATTTAAATAGATAGATACAAGAAAAGAAGAAATTACTAGTCTATAAAACTTCTAGTAATATTTATGGTCTAATTTTGATAGTTTTTAGATTAAATTAAGAAATAAACCATTGATAATTGTTTAAAAATCTTTTGATGCATACATCTTCACATATTACGCACTTAATGTTTTGTTTTGATGAAGGATGCCCAAATAATCATAAGAAAGGATGGGCAAGTAATCAACAAACGAAACAAATAAATTGCGAGATATTAGACACAAGTATTACAAACTTGTCACAATTGAACCGTGTATCGAGCGTCCAAGGTGGAGGCAAATTTGTGGGTGGTTTGAAGAACAATATAACCGAATAACCTCGACCAATGGATGATCGGACCGTAGATCGACCGCCGTGATGTACCTAGACAAATTTCAAGAATCGATAGAAATGTTGAAAAATAGCAAAACAACACCAAATATGTATCTAGTGCCAAAGATAAACATGCCTCTCGCTCAAAAACACATTACACCTAAATGAGATTTCATATTTTTCTTTAATAATATATAAACCCAAGACGGATTTCTAAAATAGTTATATAAAAAGCATCTTGAGTCAAACAAAAAGGCGTAAAATCTTTTTAAGAGGGATGCATTTAAGTTGAAGACATGTAGAAAAGGTGTGGTCTATATGAATGAGGCATTAGACACACTATGAAGGTATAGGCAATAGCAGAATCAACATCATTCCAAGAATAGATGCTCGTTACATCAAACTTTAATCACTCTCAACTTTGACCAAGATAAAATCATATCAACACTCATGTTCTCTCAGTACTAAAGGCTCAAACGAATTATTCAAATTCAGTTTCTGTACCTATTACAATGGATTTATTTTTCAGAGACATAAATAAGATAGAAGGAGTACGAGAAGCACGCTCTGACTTTGCATCGATCGTGGGAGTATGACGGATGACACAATAGACCGTTTTGACGGATGGCACAATCGACCGTTTAGCTATCGGATGGATTTTTGGTTTTTCTTTCTTTTTGCTATTTAAGCGAGTCTTTCCTCACATGTTGCCTTGACCTTTATGAGCACTTTCAAATTTCTAAAATCTTAGTAGGATTTTACGTCACTAAGTATGAGTAAATGAATAAGATATGCAATAATATAATGTACACTCAATTAACGTATTTTTTAAAAGTCCGCCCATACCGATGCGACGTAATAATTTTTTGGTGCAAGCTTTAGTTGTAGCAAAATTTTAAAATATTACTACCATATAATAGATGTTACAAGGAAAAATGGTCACTTTTATTAATGAATTAATGTATGTATGAAAATAGGAAAGACATAAATCTACAAAAATATATGAGTTATCACTATTAACTATTAACTAAAGTAAACTTATTAATAAAAAACTGAAAAGAGTTAACATAGTAGATATCATGCCATCAACCATTTGGTTGAGTGGTAGTCTCATGACTTTCTCTAAGGAAAGTTGTTTGAGTCCTACAGCAACAAAATGTTGTTGGTAGGCCAGGTTTTACCACAATGGACCTTCGGGTGGCTAGTTTTTTTAGAATTGGTGGTTGGTGGGCTTGGGTTACCCAGCCCTGTCTGCGCTCGCGAACACATGGGGTGTCTTTTCGCAATTGGAATACCCCGAGTAATTAGCTTTATTAGTTAGGCGTTCAAAAAGAAAAAAAAAAGTTAACATAGTAGATATTTTCATGAGAATGTTTAAATAATATTATGTTGATTAGTTCTTAACGTACATAATGAAAGAACAATATTAGAAGATTGATAATACCTGACAGGCTAGTCTTAGTAGTGACCACAACAGACGTAATGTTCTTGATTCTGATCGAGTTCCAATTTAGGGTGTACGGTTAGGATGGCTAAGGTGAGACGGTGTCTCACGAAATTAGGGAGGACGCAAAGAGGGGTCACAAAATTTATTAGAGGTGTTGAACAACCTTTAAGCTCTGCTAAGACCTTTTATTTATATATTTAAAGGGACATCCTATTTATGGTTATAAAAGTAATACATCAAATAAACGTCAGTCATAAGATAATTAATAATAAATCAATTGATGAATTTAATAACTAGATAAATAATTATGTGGGCTACATTATTATAACGTGAGTCTAACATATTATATAGTGGTTTCTTAATATCTTATAGCAAAAAGTATCAAGACAGACTTTTATTAGTGTTCTCTTATCTTTGAAGATATATTAATTGGACACATGTGGGGGCGCAGAGGATCAAAAGAAGTTGGCCAGCAAGTGGTCGGCGAACGTGTGGGTTGTAGACCCGATCCAATCCAAACCAATATTAAAGAATCGAAAAACGGTCAATTGATTGGTAATGAGCATCCAGAAGCAGTACGGTAAGTGATATCATTGAAAATGTTGTGATAATTTTAATCCAGAATTGAAAAAGGGTCAATTGAAAATAGTGTAAAAAAACTGTTTAAAGAAAATAGATTGTCAAAAGTTGTGGTTTCTTTGTAGGTGTTGTTAAAAAATTTGGTAGTGAACTAGAAAAATGTAGGCACAAATCAAAGTAAATTATATTATTTTCATCGCTACTCTTTAATGTAGATACCAAAGCAATCAAATGGTTCAAGAATCATTAGTTAATCAAAGTCTTTAATTCCAACAAAAGGTTCTAAAAACAAGGTTCTTATAAAGATTCTAAAAGCAAAGTTTTTATTATTCGAATTCAATAAAAACCTTGTAATAAACTAAAACAAATCCTAATATTTATACTAGACCATAGAAACTTAAAGATAGTGATAAAATAATAAAAGATACACATTCTAATAACCTAAAGATAAAAGATAATCTACATAAATTAAAAAGATAATTAAATATTATTCACATCTCTAAATAATCTTCAATCTGGATCCCATTCCAAAACATATTCAAATCCTTGGTCGTCACCTACATCATTCTCCTCATCTTCAAAAAAGACTCATGGAGTCTTGAGTCTCATGTTGTAACTTGAGGTCCTTGACTCAAATGCATATCATACACGATCTAAGCTCGATTTGGTGCAATAATCGGACGGCTCCAAGATCTCTCTATAGACAGCCACACACTCTTTCTCTAATTGAAGTTGATGATGAGAATGAGCATGGGAGTAAGGGGTTTCAGGGCCTTGCCCAAAATTTCTTCATTTTCTTTCTTTCAACTTTCTTTCTTTCAACTGTTAAACCAACACCAAAAGTTTGATGTTTCTATTTTTTATATTTTCGGTATGTTACAAGTTTACTCTCAGTGGAGAAATAACAAGAAAAAATAAATTAAGAATGAACATATAATACGGTCGCAATATTCCAACCTTTAAATTTCTGTAGCACATTTGTCAGGAAAACATAATGTAAAAGTATGATAAAATTAGGTCACAAACCGGTCGTAAAGTTTAAGATTGATTAACTACCGGTGCAAATCAATAGGAAAAACATAAAAAGAAGAAATTAGAAATAAACATAAAATTCGGTGACAAAGAGCTAGTAAAATTTGAAGTTATAAAATAAATAGATAGAAGGCGAAAAAAATAAACTAAAAATAAAAATAAAATTCGATAGCATAGCTTAAGTTGCCACCATTAATTATGGCTGTTATCACAAGAAAAAGATAAAAATAAATAAGTAAAAATAAAATTTGGTTGCAATTTATCACATAAACTACAACCATTAATTTCGGTCTTCGAAATTATGAACGTTTTAGATCTGAAATGGCAGTCACAAATACTCTATACCAAGGAAATGAATAATCTAGCAATCTCATGTTAGCTTTGTGTTAAAGGTATATTTAATAATTATGTCAAAGGATGCAAGAAGTATTATCATGAAAAATTCTTAAGAGTAGAGAGTAAATTTTGTTTTTCGACTCTTATTTGTGTATTCTGGTTCTCAAAAGACATTCTGGTGATAAGGTGTATCCTTTCTATCTAGAAGATGAAGATTTTAAATCCTACAAGATACATATATAACTGGTTAATAGAAATTAATTAATAGACATTCTAAAATATCTGTTTATTCCGAGTATGTTGTTTGGGTGTGTATGGGGAAGGCAAGGCTGATAATTCGTATATTGAGCAAAGACCAATGGTGAGTCAAGTCTTGATAGTTTGTCTTTATCATAAATGATAAATTGATGAAATATGATGTGTTTGGCATATAACAGCTTCAATCAACTTGTTTAAAAGACTTCAATTTACACAAATACTTCAAGTCAACTGCAGAGTTTTCAATTTTCAATATGCTAAAACTTCTAATCAATAGCAAAAACACAAATTAAACAGCTTATTACCTGTATAACTTTCTTCAAGTTATTATGCAAAAGTATATAGTACCCTACATACACAGTGCTGGTAATGTCTTCCGGTGTGGTCGTGTTATATTCATCAATTTAACGAGATGTAGATTTATCTTTTTCTTTAAGTTTGAATTATGATAAGTTGAGACGTGTTATATGGGGGAAAATGGGAACCACATGAAACTTTAAAAACAATGGCGTTTTAAATGGGTTAAGGATGAATGGAGGGCAATAATCAATAAGTCAAAGTCTTGAATGTCATAGTCAACATGGAAAAAAATGACCAAAGTGATGAAATTTCTACTGTTTCTGGCATAGAAAATGGGGCAGGCTTATTAAATGTAATCCAACCCCACATTACTCAGCCCAAGGGTCTCCAAGATTTCTGGGAAAAAAACATATATACGTAGAAATTATGTATACTCATGTATATAATGCAATAATGGAGTCTCTAAAATGCAGTTGATAAGCTGTGTAGTTCTCCAGTCTCTTCTGTTGGAATTTGAAATGATTCTGGGTTTCCTTTTCGCGTCGATTCTTCTCTCTTGTCTACCTCTCCTTCAATCCTCTGCTACAAACGGAAACATTTCTACGCTTGCAGTCTGTCCAGAAAGTTTCAATTGCCCCGGTTTGGGCCCGTTCAAGTACCCGTTTTATGATGGCAATGACAAGCGATGTGGGCTGATCAAGGTCAATTGTAACTCGCAAGATGGGGAGATTCAAATTGGAGGACGGTCATATCCAATTGTTGGCAAGTTTGATTCTGAGAATGATTTTTATAATAGTTCTTATAATATATTCATCCGTAACAAAACGTTTAAGAATCTTGTGCAAACAAATAGATGTGAAGCACTTATGAATAATTTCAGTTTTCCAAGTCCAAGCCCTCTTTTGTATTCCATTTCAATATATCCCAATATCACTCTCTTCAAATGCACAAAAAATCTCACTTATTTTGAGGATCATAGATACAATAGTCACAAGACATGCAAAGATCACAATTTCTACTATAACTTCTTCAATGGAACAGTTCCAAATGACCTCCCACATACATGTCAAGTACTCTACCTACCTGTCAAATTGTCAACTACTACTGGACTTGAAACCAACATATTTTCTCTTCTCTCTTCTTTTTATTCTATTTTCTTTCAACTGTCACCTTCCTGTGTCAATTGTTACAATAAAAGCCGCCGGTGTGATACTAAAAATGGACATGATGTTCAGTGTTCAGATGCCATAAAGGGTATTTACAACTTTTCTCCTCTTCCATCTTCCCTCATTTTCACCTTACTATTGCTACACATCTAACATGCTCCAAAATTTTTTTTATTGCCCTATAATATATTCTTTTGCCGTTTGGTTGCTGCAGGTAAACCAAGCGGGGAACCAACACCAACTACAGATCTGGGTAACTTGCATCTGCGAACCTATAATTTGTCATTAAAAATATAAATACACACACCAGAGTTGATAAAACTAACGAGTCTTGAATTTATTTTTGTGACATAATATATAACTTATCTTTTATTATTTGGTTGCTGCAGAAAACCAAGATGGGGAACCGGCACTAATTAAGATTCTGGGTAAATGTTGCTTCGATCCTATGTATTATTATTGGATATACATCATTGCATACACACCCATACACGTAAGAATTGTACCTGAATGTGTCGAATTTATTGTTCTAGTTATCGCTGGTTTACCCTCAATCCTCATGCTATCTTTTGCCATCTTCATAATCTGGCGGCACTGTAAGAGCAACCCTTTTTCCTACATCTCATCAAAGAACAAGTTTCCAAACCTTGAAGACATAAGTCTCTGCTGTGGTGTCTCCTTTTTCTCCTATAAGGAGCTTGAAGATGCCACCCAAAATTTCGATCCCTCTCTTGAACTAGGGGATGGGGGTTTTGGAGCTGTTTATTGTGGTAAGAACTTGATTCTTTCAATGTAATGCCTAATGCCTTTGATTGTTCATTTTCACTTGAAAACTTCACACCTGATCTTTCAATCTTTCTGAACAAGGTAAACTTCAAGACGGGCGAGAAGTTGCAGTGAAGAAACTTCACGAGCACAACTACAATCGTGTCCAACAATTCAGAAATGAAATTGAAATCCTCACCAAATTAAGGCACCCAAATCTTGTTCTTCTCTATGGTTGTACATCTAGACAAAGCCGCGAACTTCTGCTTGTTTATGAATACGTTCCCAATGGCACTGTTGCAGATCACCTCCATGGGGAACAAGCAAATCCAACCCTGCTAGCTTGGCCAATACGATTGAACATTGCCATTGAAACCGCCAGTGCACTAGCGTACCTTCATGCCTCTGAAATCATACATCGAGATGTAAAGACTAATAACATTCTTCTTGATCATAATTTCAGTGTCAAAGTAGCAGATTTTGGTCTCTCGAGGCTCATACCGAATAATGTCACTCATGTGTCAACAGCTCCTCAGGGAACACCAGGATACATGGACCCACAATATCACCAACGCTATCAGTTAACAAATAAGAGTGACGTTTACAGCTTTGGGGTAGTCTTGATTGAACTAATATCATCAATGGTGGCAGTGGATTTAAACAGGTCTCAAGACGAGATAAGTTTGGCTAACTTCGCTTTAAACAGAATCCAAAGATGTGCACTTGATCAACTAATTGACCCGCTTCTAGGGTCTGATTCAAATCCTGAAATCAAGAACATGATCACATCAGTAGCAGAACTGGCTTTTCAGTGTTTACAGTATGAATCAGAGATGAGGCCTACAATGAATGAGGTGCTGGATGTGTTAATGAATATTCAAGCAGTGGGAGGAATAGAGCCTTATGATAGTATCAGAGATTTCCAAACCATGAATGTGCTGCCTTTGTCAGACACCAATGATGCAGTGGTTTTGTTGAAAGATTTCCGGCCCTCTCCAGTCTCCGTCACTAGCGAATGGCAAAGCATTAACAGTGCATCGACTACGCTAAGCAGTAATGGAAATAGATAATCATGAAAGTAGCCCTTCCACAGTCACAAATCTTTTGCCTCATTATTATACATTTTGGACACATAAAATGTCCAATGAAGAACAAAAGAAAAGATGGTCTGTACACTATAAAGTAACAAAACCTGACCAGAACACGGTCATAGTGTTATAGAATTCTGCATAGCAATGCAATCGTTCATCACTGACAGTACACTGCAAGAGCACTATAAAAGTATATTTTCTTGGGGTTAAAGATATAATTCTATAATCTTAATTAACTAGTTTTATACCCGTCCGGTGGCCGGTTAGTTTAATGTCATAATAATATAACTATTTTTTTCATTTTAAATAAAGAAGTATATGAGTAAAAAAGGACCAATTATGCTTGATAGTATTTGGATGATTATGAAATGCTTGTAGGGTTAAAATGATAGATACAAGAAGGTTGTCATCTTTATGCTGTAAAGCTAAATGATGAGGTGTATTATCTAGATACAAGTTTCATCCATTCAACTCAAGTTTCATCCATTCAACTCGCGTTCTTTGTTTTCAATGTTTGCACCAATTCAAAACTGAAAGCAGGTTGTTCTTGAGTCACTTGGTTGTTGCTGCCATTTCTCTATCAAAATTTAATCCAATAAGATGAACTTCAATGCCAATCCTTGAGATTATTGTAAATAGATAGAACATGATAAATATGTTAGGAATAAAATATTATCCAAATTGACCTATTGAGGTGTAAACACGGTGAAATTGCCACCTCTAAACAAATATAGCAAACATGAAAAGTACAAAGCATATGTATCAGAAAGTTAAAAAATCAAGTTTCTTATAAAGAAAACTGTTATTATAAACAACTGGAACATGAAAAAGAACCTAAAGTAACCTAATAAACAGTAAACGATTTAGATTTTTGAACAAATATACAAGAGTGTAAGCAAAAAATCCTAAGAATATAGTCACCTCTAACAATGTACCATACACTGTATTTACAAGACATTTCATCATACTTTGAGGGCTAGAAAGAAGCCAAACAAAAATAAAATCATAATAATCAGTAACACAATACTAAACATACAACATGCCATCTTAAGCTGTTAAATACTTAAATCCTAACTTAAAGATAAATAAATATGATGTTTCACTCGGTGCAAGGTTTTGAGAAATATGAACAGTTAGAGCAATGGGAGGCCCATATATCCATAGAATAGAGAAAATAAAAATGCAATAAGTCAGTATCTAATTTGGAAAATAATTAACATGCATAAACATGTGTATGTATACATTTGGATCTTGATGATTTGCAATAGAATTAATGTTTACCCCCTGTATGAATTGGGATTAATCATGATATTAAAATATAACTAACTAAATCGTATAAGATAAAAAGGCATTAGACAAATTCAATTTCCTTGTGAGATACAAGCTAAGATAATAGCAAAAGAAATTGTTGTTAAAGACTTCAAAGAAATAACCTTTGGCTAAACACACTATGTTTTTTGTTGGATTGTTTCATCATAATCTATGTAACAAAACATACAAACTGGTTAGACATGTAATCATAGAATAATAAGAAATAAGAAAATTTCTTACCTTCAAGGTCTTCTTCAACAGAAGCAGAGGAACATTGCACCCATACTGAAATGATCTGGTCCTGTTGTTTCATCTTTTAGGTCTACAGCAACTATTCCAAATTGATGGTTCCTAAATCTAGAACCCATAAAACGAATAACCTGAAGAAATCAAAGAACAAACATGTAACACACTCACTAATGCTTATTGCAAAATTAGAGATATGAAATATGCTTTGAAAGTCAGAGGTACAATGTTGAGTGCAGGATTGAAACCTTATTGTTATACTTACAAGGTATTGATTCAAGGGTTTTTAGGGGGGTTAAGCTATTAAAAATGGTAAAAAGTTTGTTTTTTCTAATGATTAGTGATGGAATTTGTTTTTCTTCCATAATTGCAACATTTTTCTCCAATTGCCACTGCAATATCACCAAAACGTAAAAAGATTGGAGGTTTATCAAATCACAGAAACCCTAAATGCAAAATAAATCAAGATTAGGGTGAGAAAAAACTTTAATTGTTACCTTGAAGTTATGGCACAACCTTGATGATGCTTAATCTAGCAGAAAACAGAAACCTGAGACCGTTAATCAATGGCGTTTCGTCTGATGATTGAGTTACAGAACAGGGGAGGAGATTATCGAGTGAAACATATGTTTAATTTTAAGTTACATGGTGTTCAACAAAGGATTGGTCATGGCTTTCGACCTCAATTGGTTTTCAAAAACTGCTGCTAGTCGGATAT
Organism: Flaveria robusta; assembly: GCA_025506415.1. Lineage (NCBI taxonomy): Eukaryota > Viridiplantae > Streptophyta > Magnoliopsida > Asterales > Asteraceae > Flaveria > Flaveria robusta. The sequence goes on along the minus strand of CM046469.1, from coordinate 13,846,029 downwards.
ATATAGCAGTAAAGTACGTTGGTCTTGCGTAAGATTAGCAGAAAATGAATCAACGTGGGAGGAATGACCGGAACCACAGGTAACCGCCTTAGAAACCAACAATTGCCGAATTAATACGGCTGAGATTGAAACAACGTGGGATTGGGGTGGTGATCAAAGCAAAAGCGGTTAAGGTTTTCAGACGTGGGAGTATAGATCTGAGGGAGACCGTATGTGGAAAATCGTATGTAACTGTTCAAAAGTTGGTAACTGCCGACTTTACATGACTGAGATTTAATATCAGGTTCGTCTAACGGATAAGATTTATCCTGTCAGCGATTATTTTACCCGCTGACAATAAAATATATAATTATTGAATATCACTTATCCTTATACATGTCTACAAAAATATATACGTTTCCATGTAGATTAAGTTTCTGGAGGGCACTGGAATCTATTTAGTATGTCTTGGAATGATGAGTACTTGGTTTCGTTTGAAAAGACTTCATTAGATTATATTTTCCTCGTAAATTTAAGTCAAGAAAAATAACAAATATTTATGTACTAAGTTTTTAATATTTTTCTTTTTATCATTTATATGTATATTTTATAACTTTACTACAATCAAATTAATTTTTTTCCTTATTTTCATTTTGGTGTTTCTAAGAAACGCAAGGATAATAACTGATAAAATTTGAGTTAATGAGGTGAATCTTGTTAGTTTGTCTTCATCATAAAACTAGGTTAGCGCCCCGTGTATTACACGGGTTGAATAAATAAAATATTAAATAATTAGTAATAAAATTTATAAATTATAAAACTATGTTTGAAGATAAAATATGATTATAATTATATGTGAATAGCTATTTTAAGTAAATAAACAATAATATCTTTCTTTTAAACTTTTATTTTATAAAAAAATATAGGTTTTAAATATTTTATTTTGAGAAAAATGAATTTATTCTAAAAAAGTTTGTTGTATTCTATATTTTATAAAACTTTTATTTTTAAAAGTGTGGTTTTAATAAAAAATAAGTTTTAATTTATTAAATTACATAATTTTTAATATGAAAATAGTATGATTAATATTATTAGTATTCAATAGTATTAATAATAATAAAGAGAAATGAGAAAGTTAGTATGATAAAACTTACAATTATGTCAAATCTTATTTTAGATTTTGTTTGTTATAGATAGATAAATATATAGATAAATAGATAGGCTAGAACCCCATTTATTAAATGGATTATAGTGAGTAATAAAAACAAACGGTTACAGTACGATATTTTAATATAAGATATGATTAAAATTATATATACGTAATAGTTCAAGAAATAAAACAATTATACTATTTTTTTAACTCTCTTATCTATTTTTTAACTCTCTTATCTAAATAGTTTTATTTTTTAATATCCGTTTTAAGATTTTTTATAAAAAAACGTATTGTTTATAAAAATCTTGTTTATTAAAAATTCGGGTTTCTAATTATTCTGGTTGTTCTAATTAACTGCTTTTAAAAATATTTTATATTTTTTATATTTTTTTTTAAAAATGACCGATTTAAAATATTTTGTTTCAAAAATATTTAGTGTTTTAGAAAATTTTATATTATATAAAAATTTTGTTTTTTATTATTTTTATTTAATAAAAAGATGTACTTTTTAATTTCTTTAATAAAATTTATTTTTAAAAATATAGCTTGATTTTAAAAAATATAAATAAGAGAGAGAAATGTATCAATTAATAAAATAAATTTTTATTAAGAGAGAGAAATTAGTTTGAGTATTAAATTGCTATAATATACTTTTGAAGGGAAAATTAAATGAAAATTTTTAGAAAAATAACAAGTGTCAAAAAGATGGTTTAATAAAATGATAAGTGGCAAAAAAAACCTTGTTTTATTAGATTCTATAGATGATAATTTGATCAACAATGATGTGTTTGGTATCCTAATTTCAGTCAACTTGTTTAAAAGACCTCATTTGACAAAAGCATCAAGGCAACTGCTGGATTTCCAATTTTTAATATGCTAAAACTTTTAAATAAATAGCAATAACAAAAACTACACAGCTTATTATTATATATGTTAAAAAACAAGTTGAGTGCTACAGTTGTTTTATTAGCTTTCAAAATTAACCATTAAATTTTATTAAGTTTTAACTTTGGCCACTATGCATTTATTGTTGGTTTAGTTTTTTGCCACAAAGTTTCTCCTTTCCTTTTTGCATTTGATTTTTTTGTGAAATATCATTTTTGGTCCCCTCTTTTTTTAAAAACTATAGAATAACATTTATTTTATGTAATAATCTAAATACACTATTTTTAACCATTTTGGTTGCATTATTTTTTCAGTGTTATTGGAGTGACGAACCGAATTAATTTTAAGCGAAAAGCATAGTTGAGGACATTAGTATTATCTGCACTGGTTTTGATATTTGTGTTTATGGCTTTCTATTTGGTATTCGTTTTTATGGTATTCAACGAGCTGAGAAGATAACGACCAAACTCACACTGTTTAATTCGGAGAAAAATGATCAAACTCCCGTTGCGTAGCGAGGGAAAAAAATCCTAGTTACCTTTATAAACGTTCTTCAAGCTGTGCTGCAAAAACTCTTGTATCCTGCATATAACAAAGCTGTTAATGTCTACATTATCTTCTTGTGTGATTTAAATTCAATAAAATGATGTCTGAAATCTAAAGGTGTCTTTTTCTTAAAACAGTTTGATTATGATAAGTTGAGAAGTGTTGAGGGCGCGATATGGGAACCACATGAAACTTTCCAAGTGTGTCCTGTATTAGCGTTTGAAAGGGGTTAAGAATGAATGGAGGACAATAATCAGAGGGTGTTTGTTTTTCCTGAGAAGCACTTCCTGACCTCTTTTGTCTGCGCCGCAGAGACCACGCGCAGACGTTGGGCTATGAAAATTGTTTGTTTTCTGGAAGACTTTTCACTAAAAAACATCTTCCTGACGTATGCGTGGAGAAGACATTGAACTATCATTTCTAACATCTTCTAACCTCTTCTCAACACAATACAAAACTCCCTTGAACCTCCTCAAAACCCATCTTCATCTCATCTCCATCCTCCCACCACTTGAACCTTCTCCCCATCCTCCCTCTCACCACCTCCGCCCCACCTCCCCCCATCGTCCAGAACTACGCCGCCGCCGGCCCTCCCACTGCCTGCAGCCCTCCGCCTCCTTCCCTCCCACCACCGCTGGCCCCCTCCCCCACGTTTGCACCTGCGCCGCGCCTCCCTCCGCCGGCCCTCCCTCCGCCGGCCCCTCCCTCCGTCGGCCCCTTCCTCCACCGCCCTTCCCTGTGCCGACCAGCACCTACATCTTCGACTTCAAGGAATGTTTTTTTTAAGTTTTATTTAATTTGTGGTTTATGAAGTATGTTTGTGATTTGGGTTAGGGTTTTGTGATATTAGATGGTATGATTTGTGATTTAGGTTAGGGTTTTGTTTGATTTGTGATATTAGATGTTGTTTGTTGATTACAGAATATTTTAGCAGTCTGCAGATGTTAAAAAAACAAACAGTTTTTTTCTTGCACTACAGACATTCGGTCCACCTCTTCTGCTGTAGATATCTGCAGATGTGATCCGCAGACTGTAGATATTTTCTTACAGAAAAAACAAACAGCACTCTAGACTATTTAAAATTATAAAGTCTACAAACAATTTAAAATAAAAAACTGCTTTTGGCATGTCATATGGAAGTCATTGTCACTAGGTGAAGTTGATGCAGATGGTAGTTTATAAAGTTTTTATGAGCTTGTTTTTAGAATATTCAATCTTATTCAAGATTTTAATAACTTGGAAAAATAAATTTAAAATTTAAGGAATCCTAATTCTAGCAAAACAACCTAACTGCTTACTATTATAAATTAAAATCAAACCATAATACGTAGAAGAAGTCAAGAAGCCAACACAAAACCCAGAATATTAATTTAATATTTGTATGTGGGCATCAGCCAACTAGTCCATCTATCTTGATAAAAGAAGAGAAAGAAAATAAAAAAATCTTATCTTATCTTATTTTAGCTTATCTTACTATTCTAATAAAAAGTTAACTAAGAGGTGCATATGTCATTATCACATTCATCTTTATTAAATTTTTCTTTCTTCTTTCTCCTATTAAATAATCACATTAATTAATAATAATATTATATTATTTTTTTATTAAAATATTTTATTAATGTTATTTCTAAAGAATTTAATTTTTATAAAATAAGAATTTTTTTAAACAACAAACTTTTTAAAAAATAAAATTTTTTTAAATTTGGTGTTTTAGAAAAGTAAAAATATTATAAACAAAAAATAATTAAATATGACATTTATAATAAGAAAATTTTTTAAAATGATATTTTTCTAAAACTTTTGATTTGAAACAAAATTTTCATTACATTTATAATAAGTAAGATTTTAATTTTAACTTATCTTAAAAATTTTGATTTATAATTAATAAAATTTTATTTTATTTAATATTTTCATATTCAACCTGTGTAATACACGAGTTTATAAAAAATAGTAATATATAATTTGTAAGATGGAGTCATTTAATTTTGGCGTTTGAAAGGGGTTAAGAAGGGAGAGAAGACTAGAAGAGGATAGAATTACTTGCAAGAGATCGAGACAGCACCTATGCTAGCTCTGTTCTTGCCTTCCAATAAAAAGAGCCAAACATGTGGAGGATATATTACTTAGATTAGATAGTTGTGTAGCCTTTTCTGTTGAGCCTTTGAAATGATTATTATTTTCTGTTTCATGTCTCTTATTCTCTCTTCTCCCTCTAAGATAACCAACGATATTTCTACGCTTGCAGTCTGTCCAGAAAGTTTCAATTGCCCCGGTTTGGGCCCGTTCAAGTACCCGTTTTATGATGGCAATGACAAGCGATGTGGGCTTATCAAGGTCAATTGTACTTCGCAAGATGGGGAGATTCGAATTGGAGGACGGTCATATCCAATTGTTGGCAAGTTTGATTATGAGAATGATTTTTATAATAGTTCTTATAATATATTCATCCGTAACAAAACGTTTAAGAATCTTGTGCAAACAAATAGATGTGAAGCACTTATGAATAATTTCAGTTTTCCAAGTCCAAGCCCTCTTTTGTATTCCATTTCAATATATCCCAATATCACTCTCTTCAAATGCACAAAAAATCTCACTTATTTTGAGGATCATAGATACAATAGTCACAAGACATGCAAAGATCACAATTTCTACTATAACTTCTTCAATGGAACAGTTCCAAATGACCTCCCACATACATGTCAAGTACTCTACCTACCTGTCAAATTGTCAACTACTACTGGACTTGATGAAACCAACATATTTTCTCTTCTCTCTTCTTTTTATTCTATTTTCTTTCAACTGTCACCTTCCTGTGTCAATTGTTACAATAAAAGCCGCCGGTGTGATACTAAAAATGGACATGATGTTCAGTGTTCAGATGCCATAAAGGGTATTTACAACTTTTCTCCTCTTCCATCTTCCCTCATTTTCACCTTACTATTGCTACACATCTAACATGCTCCAAAATTTTTTTTATTGCCCTATAATATATTCTTTTGCCGTTTGGTTGCTGCAGGTAAACCAAGCGGGGAACCAACACCAACTACAGATCTGGGTAACTTGCATCTGCGAACCTATAATTTGTCATTAAAAATATAAATACACACACCAGAGTTGATAAAACTAACGAGTCTTGAATTTATTTTTGTGACATAATATATAACTTATCTTTTATTATTTGGTTGCTGCAGAAAACCAAGGCAGAGTACAGAAACCAATTAAGATTCTAGGTAACTACTGCAAATAATACGAACAGAAAAAAAATACTGCCTTTTTTATCTATTCAACCCATTCAAAGACATCCGTTTTCTGCTCCATGATCTATACTTGACCCGCTCAAGATTACTGATCAATTCCTACAATATCCATAAAATCAAATGGTTACATGACATACAAACACAAACATTCCTAAAACAAGTTAAATGTTATTTGATTGTTAAAAGCGAAAAAATTTGTTTCTGGCTGGGGTCTCTTTTCATAAATGTAGGAAGAATTTTCGTGTCTTGGGTGAATTTATCATAAACATAACATATCTTTTTGTCTAGTTGACCATCTATTTCACTTTCAAGAGCAACTTATTGATGAGCTTTCCTCAATTCATCTCAGTTGCAGTTCTTGGTGTAGGCTCTCTGATAGTTTTGGTCGTCACAATCTTATGCTTAAGAAGGAAAACAGAAAGGAGAAAAAAGGCAAAGCACAATGTCAAAGTTGAAATGTTTTTAAAGAATCATGAGTTCCTAGCTCCAAAAAGGTACTCTTACTCACAAGTTGAGAAGATGACAGACTCGTTTAAAGTAAAACTAGGCCAAGGTGGATTTGGTGTCGTGTATAAAGGAGTGCTAAAAAACCAAAACCTAGTAGCAGTTAAGGTTTTAAGTGAAGTAAAAGGCGATGGGGAAGATTTCATTAATGAAGTTGCTAGTGTTGGCCGGACTTCTCATGTTAATATTGTAAGTCTATTGGGATTTTGTTTGGAGGGTCGTCGAAAAGCTTTGATTTATGAATTCATGCCTAATGGTTCCCTCGAGAGGTTCATATATAGTCGTGGTCCTTCAAGTAGTAGTCAACTTGGGTGGGAAAAGTTACACCAGATTGCAGTTGGGATTGCTCGAGGTCTAGAATACTTGTATAGGGGTTGTAGCACACGGATATTACATTTTGACATAAAGCCACATAATATATTGTTGGATGATGATTTTTGTCCTAAGATATCCGACTTCGGGTTGGCTAAGTTATTCCATGAGAAAGAAAGTAAGATATCCATCTCCCATATGAGAGGAACGCCTGGTTATATTGCTCCTGAACTATTTTCTAGGAATTTTGGAGAAGTCTCTCACAAATCGGATGTTTATAGCTATGGGATGATGGTTCTTGAAATGGTTGGCGGGAGAAAAAACATCGAGGTTGGAGTTGATCGTACAAGTGAGATCTACTTTCCTCACTGGATATATAAGAAGATGGAATTACATGAAGAACAACTTGGACTGCACGAGATCGTGACCGATGTAGACAATAAGATTGCAAGGAAGATGATTATTGTGGGATTGTGGTGCATACAAACGAATCCCTTGAGCCGACCGACAATCACGAAAGTGTTGGAGATGTTGGAAGGAGACTTAGCATCATTGGAACTTCCTCCAAAACCTTATCTATCTTCTCCACCCAGGTCTGTAGGCTCCCCATCTATAGATTCATTGCATCCTTATTTTTCTTCTACAATCTGATACTTTCTAATTAATATTCTTTCAACTAAGTAATAATTTTATCTTAGTTAACTTCTATCGATGACTGATGTGATGTACAACTATTTACTTAGCATGATTAGTTAATTGTATGATTATCAAGGAGCAAGAATATCACGTCTTAAGAAAGTGTGGATTGTCATATGAATAATTGGTTTTTGTTTTCCGAAAGCATGTATTTTCAACTAATGACCACTTTGACAATTAAATGTAGACTTGCATGTTATTTAGTGACAGTGATATGTCTTAAGAATCAGAAACTGTTCGTGTTTATTGTAAATATCATGTATTTGTTTTAAAAAAATAATACATCTTAATAATTCCATGCTTTTAATGGTTAAATAATAAAAAATGTTGAATTTGACAACTTTACCCCTCCCTGAACAAGACCTTTTCCCCCCATCGACATTCATCCTTATTGCCCTCTCCCACATGCAATATCTCCTGTCATGACTTATCCTTGTCGGCGGCCACCCTTCGTCGGCGCCACCCTCTGGTCGGCCAAAATTCCTATCAAGGATGAACTCACTTGTCTGCTGCTTCTAACTTTGTTTCCTCATCGGAAAAAACGTGATTCTGAAGCTGAATACTCGTCTAGGGTCAGTGATCATTGTGGTTTATATGAGACATCCTATGGCAACTTCTACTATTTTGTATTTGCATGCGCTACTAATATGGGTAAGATATATGAGCTATTTATTGAACTTAGTATTTGATTACGAGTGAATCTCATGGGGTATCATTTTTTATCTTAAAACTATGGCATTTGACTTTATCCTTTTTGTAAACCCGAACTTGTTTGGATTATTCATGTAATATTGAAATTTGTCAATAATAATTAATCAAATAATTAATTATTTAAATCAATAAAACTTTTGGTTTTAAATAATGTAGGTCTATTATCTCAAATAATTTTAAACAATCAATTTTTTTATTATAGAGATTTTATAAAAACTATAATTTATAAAATAATTTAATATCCTTTTATTTATTTTATATCTTTTTTAAATTCCAATTATAACCCTTTTGTGAAAGACTTTAACTCACCATCCTCCTAACCTCAACTATAAATACATACCTTAGTTCTTACTTTTTCTTTACTAATTCTCTAAAAATCTCACTCATAAACTTTTTTTTATCCTTTGGTTTTGACCAATTCTTTTATAAATAATTTCAAAAATTATCTAGTTATCTAGTGCTAAAGTAATTTTGTATTACTTTTATATTATGTATTTATTTTATATTATTTCAATTTCCTCTATTTTGTTTTAGTCTAAAGAACCATACTAACAACGTTCAAACATACATTATATTGTTTTAGTCTAAAGAACAATCCTAAGGTTAATCCATATATTAAATTGATGTATGATGAATGTCAGAATATAAATAAAGAATAAGTTCATCAATGACTTGATTCATCAATTGTTCTCCTGATTTCATGTTCTTACTTTTATTATTTCTTCTACAATTTTAATCATAATCATTAGATCATTAACTCCAACATTCATTAACCATATAACATTCACTAACATGCCTAAATCAAGTTAAGAACACTTAACATAAACAAAAATTTTGTTTGTACATGGACGGTTATGCCGTCGCATTCAGTTATTCACCATGATAGCTATGCTAAAGTCTTGAAACATTATTTATAATTCAAATGGACTCTAATATACTATATATTGACATCTTAAGACTCGTTCTAACTCGTTTCATGTTTTAACAATTTTAAAAGTGAAACGTCTTACTAGAATTTGGGTAGAATGTAATCTGACTTCAATTAGTCATAACTTTGTCATAACAAACTAAATTTAAGCAAACTCAGACACCACAATTAAGTTCATGGAATTATCTTTTTAACAATAATTTATGCATCTTCAAACTCAATCGGACGACTCCACAACAACCTTCACAAGATAAGTGCGTATTTCAACACCTTCTGTCTTGTGCTACTGTTTTGACTTATTTTCGGGTCTTTTCATAAAAAAATTTTCTAAACAAAAGTTATCCGGGAGACTCTGTACTAGTTAACTATGAATTTTCATAATTTTCTAAAACCGTTTGATATGTTTAAAACTTGTTCAAATGCATACTAAACATTCTGACCAGAATATAAAATTGATGCAATAATCCTTTTTTAATCTAGTTTTTGCCTTTTGGCATTCTTTAAACGTCCTAACTTCTTGTAATGACTTCCGACCTTAAGTTATTATTTATTTATCCTTTAGAATATCATCATTAACTCTTGAACATCGAAGTTTTCTTATAAACCCTACAACCATTATTATATAATGTGAATATATATTAATGATTGTAAGAAAGGGTAGAAACCTCCTTTATCAGGACGCGTTTTGCTTAAGCGAGCAACTAATCGGGTGAGAAAAAAACCTTAAATTCCTGGATGGTCAACCCATCAGGAGCAAAACGAATGATATATTGGTACGGTTTACATGGTTTGTTATAAAAATCATATGTTAGATCGGATTAGACTAAGAGTTCTATGCAAGAACGAATTTGACTTCTTCGAAGAAATGGTAAACGAGATGTTCGACCAAAAAGAGAGATCTCCGTTCAAAATTGGTGTGTTTTGACTTTAAGGCATGCGGCATGCGCATCAACATAACAAGGCGCCTTGCACTTCTTTATCCATGTGATTGTGATCTGTTCATCATGTCAAAACATAATGCCCGTTAGCCCAATACCAATTTTAAATCAAAAGCCCAATGAATCAGATTTAAGTTAAGGCCCAATAAATTTAATTATAATATTAAATCAATAAATACTACAAATTATATTACCTTCAACACCTAACTTGTTTAATAACTAATATAAATTACTTGGTCAACAAATTAACCCAACAACATCAAAACGTATTGATAACACTAAAATTACCAACAACGAGTATAGAAGGCAAGACTACAAACATTATTGTGAGAATTCAAACTATTGAATGAAAGAAGATATGATAGATGCCTTTGCTAGAAAAAAAATTAACATGGTTACAAGAGCAACAAGTCTCGAGACAATGTTCACCGATGCAACCCTATACTACTAATTCAGTCCTTGGTATTTTCATTCTATAGTTGCATCAGTCAATCTATACCTCGACTTCTATACCATGACATTACATGAGGCAATAAAAATAGATTGAAAACCTATGAAGAAAGAATTTACATATAACAAAAGGAAATATATAGACAATAACGAAAACTTTTTGTTTACCCGACAAGAAGAAATATTAGATTGAGGAAGGCATTTTGAAGCAAACCGTGGACAAGCACAATGCATGAGCAATTATCATTACAGAGGGAAAAGACACACCTCTTATGATATGAGTTGGAAAGAACTAACAATACAACGTAAAAAAATGATATCAACTAATACGTAACAGTTATAAAAAATAATTACCATATTACATGCTACAAATGTAAAAAACTTTGGCATCATGCTTATTAATGTTTAGGAAACACAAGCATAATGCTAGTAAAGCCTAAGGTAGCGTTTGGTTCGCAGGAATGGGAGCGGAATGGAATTAACCATTGAGGGTGAATAAAAAGATACATATTTGGTTGGTAAAGTTAATTAAATGAACAATTACAAAGTTGATTTTATTCTCTCAAATTCATTCCATCCAACCCCTTTTTTTTTTTTTTTTTTTTTTTTTTAATTATGTTCATTCTTCCATCTTAGTCACCACCACCATCCGCCCACCCACACACCCACCACAACAACTACCACCGGTGACCAAGATTGATCTTCATTGGCCACCACCACAGGCACAACCACCACCACCACACCACCACCGACCGCCACACCACCGACTGCCACAACCACCACCACCACCGTTACCACCAGCCACCAAGATTGGTCCCCACCGATCACCTCCACCGCCACTATCACTACCAGACACCAACATTGGCAACCACCGACCACTAAGATCGGTCACCACCGACCACCACCACCACCACCAAACACCACCACCGACAACCACCACCACTACCCCACCACCATCACCACCACCATAACAACCACTACCCCACCACCATCACCACCACCATAACAACCACTACCCCACCACCATCACCACCACAGACAACCACCACCACTTCCGCCACCGCCAACCACCATCGACAACCACCGGCCACATCCACAAATTACCACCAACCACCCTAGCACCACAACCACCACCACCATCATCACCACCACCACCACCGTCCACCACTACCATCTCCAACCATCGTCATTGACAACCACCACCATCAGCCAACACCGCTACCACCACCGACAATCACCGACCACCACCACCACCACCAAACGGCAACCACTATCACAGGCAATCACCACCACCACACAGCAACCACTATCACAGGCAATCACCACCACCATCGGCAACCACCACTAGCCACCACCACCACCGGCAACCACCGTTGGCCGTCTCTATCATAACCACGTTTGTATTCTATTCCTTCATATATTTCCTACGTTACAAACAATATAAAGGAATAAATTATTCCATTCCCACATGGTAATCAAATATGATAATGAAACGTAATAATTAATTCCATTCTCTCATATATTTAATTCCTTGATCCATTCCATCATGTTATACCAAATACACCCTTAGCTTTGAGAATCCATCTAGAAAGAGTCCTAACTTTCCAAAAAATAATAATTATTATAAATGTAAATTAATATGTATAATCCATAAAAAAACAATACGAAAGAATCAGTTTGAATTGCAAAAGAAGTCAAAGAGGCTAGCACTCGAGTCAGTCGGGAGAATGCAATCATTGATCTGCAATCGATTGTTGATGGTGTCAACCGAGGAGAAATCAATCATCGTTATGTATTGTAAGAACGCAGCAACCGAAGGTTAGTATTTTTATATTTATTTATTTACGCTGTGTTCCCGAGTTTACTTAACGAGAGAAAAGAAATAAAACATTTTCTTTTATTTTTTCTTCTTTTCTTTCCTCTCCTTTCTCTTCCTTTAATTTCCTTCCAATTTGAAAAGATTGATTTTAGCTTTCATTTTCCTTTCATTTTTTTTCATTTTCCTCCTTAAGTAAACTAGGAAACACGTACAACTTTTTTTCCCTTCCATTTCCTTTTATTAAGAAAAACTCTGGAACACAATTGTTTTTTTCTTTCCTTCCACTTTCCTTCTTTTCTCTCGTTAAGTAAACTCGAGAACAAAGCGTTAAGGCATCACTATCTCTTCCGAATTCTCTCAAAATAATTCTTATTTTCGATTTTTGAAGGTTTCAAAGTGATATCGAAGCCTCGAACTCAAAGTGACATTGAAGGTTTTGCAGGAGGTACTATTCTTTGATTTTTGAAGACTTTAAATCACAACTCTCAAGGGTGGTATTTTTTCTGATTTGTTGCTTTGTTTTTCTATCATTGCCAAAACGTTCTTGATTGTTTATCACTTAGTGTCTGTTTGAGATTGCTTTTGAAAATCAAAAGTTACTTTTGAAAAGTAATTATTTTTAACTTTTTAATATCTACTTATTTAGCCTCCAAATTGGACCATATGATAAATAACCTCAACTTGAGAGGTACCGCAATGGGTGGGGTAATAGGGATGGGAGATATAAACCACATGAAACTTTCTAAATATCGTTTTGACGTTTCAAAGGGGTTAGAAATGACTCGAGGAGAAAACTAAAAGAGTGTGTTGATGGGGCGGGTCAATAAGAAGAAAATTGCGATAGGATACGATTGACCAAGTTTGCTCGGTTTTTGACCTCCACGGAAAACCAGAGAGGTGGAAGATATACGCAAAAAAATACATTGAAAACTGTGGTATTATTAACTTATTTTAGTTTACTTGTACTTAAAACTAAAAAGTTAAGAGTAAATATTGATATGAGTTAAAAGCTATGACTCGCTTATAACTCTTCTTAAAAGATACCTAGACTATTTAAAACTATAGAACCTGCAATCAGTTAAATAAAAAACCGCTTTTAGCATGTCATATGGAAGTCATTGTCACTTGGTGAAAATGATGTTTGATGGTAGTTTTATAAAGTTTTTACGAGCTTGCTGTTAGAATATTCAATCTTATTTAAGATTTTAATAACTTGGAAAAATAAATTTTAAAACTTGAAGGAATCCTAATTCTAGCAAAACAAACCTAACTCTGCTTACTATTATTAATTAAAATCAAACCATAATATGTACAAAAAGCAAACACAAAACCCAGAATATTAAGCTTTAATATTTCTACGTGGGCAACTAGTCCATCTATCTTGAGTCTTGACAAAAGAAGAGAAAGAAAATGACAAAATGATATATAGTTGGAGTCTTTTTGGCGTTTGAAAGGGGTTAAGAATGAGGGGAGAGAACTTCCAATAAAAAAGCCAAACATTTGGAGGATATATTGCTTAGATTAGATAGTTGCGTACCTTTCCAGCTGAGCCTTTAAAATGATTATCATCTTCTGTTTCATGTCTCTTATTCTCTCTTCTCACTCTGCTCTAGCCAACAACATTTCTACGCCTCACTGTCCAGAAAGTTTCGGTTGCCGGGGTTTGGGAACGTTCAAGTACCCGTTTTACAATGTAAAAGACACACGATGTGGGTTGATCAAGGTCAATTGTACTTCGAACGATGGCGATGGGGAGATTCAATTTGGAGGACGATCATATCCAATTCTTGGCAAGTATGATTCCGATCATAATTCTTATTATGGTATTTATAGTATAGCCATATGGAACAAAACACTCGACCATTTTGTTCAAACAAATAGCTGTGAAGCACTTATGAATAGTTTCATTTTTCAAAGTCCAAGCCCTCTTTTGTATTCCATTTCAATATATCCCAACATCACTCTCTTCAAATGCACAAAAAATCTCACTTATTTTGAGGAAAATAGATACAGTAGTCACAAGACATGCAAAGATCACAATTTCTACTATAACTACTTGAATGGAACAGTTCCAAGTGACCTCCCACATACATGTCAAGTAGTGCAGCTACCTGTGAAATTGTCAAGTGCTCCTAGACTTAATGAAACCAACATATTTTCTCTTCTTTCTCCTTTTCCTTCTATTCTCTTTCAACTGTCACCTTCCTGTGTTGACTGTTACATGAAAGGCCACCGGTGTGATACTATAAATGGACAGGATGTTGAGTGTTCAGATGCCATAAAGGGTATTTACAACTTCTTTTCTCATATTCCATATTCCCTCATTTTTACCTTATTATTGCTACATGCCTAACATGCTCCAAATGTTTTTTTTTCTTGCCCTATAATGTGTACTTTTGCCATTTGGTTGCTGCAGAAAAACCAAGCGGAGAACCAACACTAACTGCAGATCTGGGTAACTTGCATCTGCGAACCTATAAGTTGTCAGTGGATATATAAATACACACACCAGAGCTGATAAACTAATGAGTCTTGAATTTATTTATGTCACTTAATATATAACTTATCTTTTATTATTTGGTTGTTACAGAAAACCAAGGCAGACAACTAAGACCAATTAAGATTCTAGGTAACTACCGAAACCAATAAAGATTACTTCAATTCCTACAATATCCATAAAATCAAATGGTTACATGACATACAAACACAAACATTCCTAAAACAAATTAAATGTTATTTGATTGTTAAAAGCGAAAAAAGTCCGTTTCTGAAATGATATTGGAATGGTCTCTTTTCATATATGCAGGAAGAAAATTCGTGTCTTGGGTAAATTTATCAAAAACATATCTTTTTGTCTAGTTGACCATTTATTTCACTTTCAAGAGCAACTTATTGATGAACTTTCCTCAATTCATCTCAGTTGCAGTTCTTGGTGTAGGCTCTTTGATAGTTTTGGTTGTCATAATCTTATGCTTAAGAAGGAAAACCGAAAGGAGAAAAAAGGCAAAGCACAATGTCAAAGTTGAAATGTTTTTAAAGAATCATGAGTTCCTAGCTCCGAAAAGGTACTCTTACTCACAAGTTGTGAAGATGACAGACTCATTTAAAGTAAAACTAGGCCAAGGAGGATTCGGTGTCGTGTATAAAGGAGTGCTAAAAAACCAAAACCTAGTAGCAGTTAAGGTTTTAAGTGAAGTAAAAGGCGATGGGGAAGATTTCATTAATGAAGTTGCTTGTGTTGGCCGGACTTCCCATGTTAATATTGTAAGTCTATTGGGATTTTGTTTGGAGGGTCATCGAAAAGCTTTGATTTATGAATTCATGCCTAATGGTTCCCTCGAGAGGTTCATATATAGTCGTGGTCCTTCAAGTAGTAGTCAACTTGGGTGGGAAAAGTTACACCAGATTGCAGTTGGGATTGCTCGAGGTCTAGAATACTTGTATAGGGGTTGTAGCACACGGATATTACATTTTGACATAAAGCCACATAATATTCTATTGGATAATGATTTTTGTCCTAAGATATCCGACTTCGGGTTGGCTAAGTTATTCCTTGAGAAAGAAACTAAGATATCCATCTCCCATATGAGAGGAACGCCTGGTTATATTGCTCCTGAACTATTTTCTAGGAATTTTGGAGAAGTTTCCCACAAATCAGATGTTTATAGTTATGGAATGATGATTCTTGAAATGGTTGGAGGGAGAAAAAACATAGAGGTTGGAGTTGATCATACAAGTGAGATCTACTTTCCTCACTGGATATATAAGAAGATGGAATTACATGAAGAACAACTTGGACTGCAGGAGATTGTGACCGATGAAGACAATAAGATTGCACGGAAGATGATTATTGTGGGCTTGTGGTGCATACAAACGAATCCCTTGAGCCGACCGACAATCACGAAAGTGTTGGAGATGTTAGAAGGAGACTTAGCATCATTGGAACTTCCTCCAAAACCTTATCTATCTTCTCCACCCAGGTCTGTAGGCTCCTCATCTACAGATTCATTGCATCCTATATGTTCTTCTACATGATACTATATATCTTATTTTGTGTCAATCAAGTATATATTGCTATATATGTATGTTAGTTAATCTCTATTGACAGCTAATGGGATGTACAACTACTTACCTACCAAGATTAGTTGAATGTATGATTAACAAGGAACAAGAATATCACATCTTTAGAAAGTGTGTATCATCATATGAATAACTAGGTAAACTAATCAAACTAACCTATCATATAGTTACAAGGCTATAAGTAAAATAATTTCCAACAATATCATCCGTTGTTAGACTAGAGAGATTTTATGATCAATTTTAGAACTCGAAACTCAGAACTATTCATAATAACTTGTTCCCTAAGTTGGCACAACCAACTTAAAAGCTAGAACCATGCCATAAATTCCATACATGCCAAACCCGTAATTATAATTTCACGCTCGAGCATCTTCTCCATCAATTTTTTTCAGCAGAGGGTCAACTTACATTATATAGGTATTGGAAAAGCCAACTTACATCAATTGTAATTACACCGACCATCTCAAATGTTGGCCAAGCAGAGAATCAGAAAACATCCTGATGAGTGCCAAAGTGGATTAATATCTCAAATGTTGAAACCACAACCAACATTTGCTAGTAAATTGATTTCATTTCTTGCCTTCAATGGCCGCCCGCCGGATTTATATGAATATACTTATACTATTATCATGTTTCATTGTTTTGGTATTCAGTCCAAGAGTTAAAAAAGCATGGACTAAGATCTGTGTTATATTGATAGTACTCTATTTTAAAAAAGTTGTTTCCAATTTGATATTTGAATGATTTTGTTATTGTAGATGCATGAACAAAATTAGGAAGAAAATTGCCACGACTAATTCTAGTCTTGGGTAATTTATCATAAACTTATTTTGTCACCTTGACTTTAAAGAATAAACTTATTGATGGACTTATTCTATTGGCAGTTGCGGTTCTTGGTGCAGGCTCTATAACAATATTAACCGTCTTAGTCTTAATCTTATTCTTAAAAAGGAAAAAAAATGAAAGTAGAGAAAAAGCAATGCCAATGTTGACATGTTCTAACGAATCATGAGTATGAGTGTTCTTCGTGGACTTTAATCAGTTTTGACCTAGAGTGAAATTTATGGAAAATGATGTCGTGATTACCATGAACTGATAAAAGCTGATTATAAACATCATTAGACCTAGTTTGGATATCC
Source organism: Flaveria robusta (assembly GCA_025506415.1). Classification (NCBI taxonomy): domain Eukaryota; kingdom Viridiplantae; phylum Streptophyta; class Magnoliopsida; order Asterales; family Asteraceae; genus Flaveria; species Flaveria robusta. Next base: position 13,828,632 of record CM046469.1, on the reverse strand, counting down.
GAAGGTATACCTGCAAAAATTATGGATTTTATTGATGATCTTGTGCTAAAGTTCATCCTAAATGCTAATTTGGTGAATTAATTAATCAAACTGACGCCTATGGCATTGTGCTCTACTTGCATTGATGATTGCTTCAATTCTACAACAGTTATGTAGGTTAGACTACTAGTTGGCGTGATCAGGGGCGCTACCCACATGGACTTCCACCTTGGTCGTGCACACCACAACATGGTGGCGCGATCAAGCGGGCGTGAGGGGGATAGAGGCGGAAAACTAGCCGTTGGGATGTTGGGAGTTGGGAAAGAGCCGTTGGCTCACTAAAAAAAAATCATTTCACTAGAAAATGTTGGGTAATAGGGATGGTTTGTTTCAACCAAATTTTGATCTAATGGACGACGAGACTTTTACAAATTTAACAAGTAGTTCATTTGATTATTCCGAACGAGGTCATTTCGGAGTCACAACCAAGTCAAAATGAATTGGTTAAAGATGTTCCGACTGTTCAAGTTAAGAGGCGCTCTCATCACAAGAGTAAGGGAGGTACAAATCAACTGGAAGAGTCGGGGCCTCGAAAAAGAAAAAAAAAAACTCTTCGGTTAAAAGACCAAAAAATAGCCTTGTGTCGTGCTTGGATTAATATATCCGAAGATCACCAAGCCAGTACTTTGTTAATAAATTTTTTTGTTTACAAAAAATTTATTTTCACTTTATTTATTTTTAACATTTTGTCGATATTTTTTTGTAGCCGACTATCAAAAGTCGAAGGTGTTTTGTGCAAAAGTTAGACTCTTTTTACGAGCTAATTGGTCATAGAGAATGCATCGCCGGCATGATTTCTGGTGCCGAAGTTCGTAAATATATTAGTTTATTTACGCATTTACATAAATGGAATAGTCGCCTAATGCGACCAAGTGTGTGTGACAACCAATAAGTTTATGAATTCACCCAAGAGTGAAAACAAAAGGTATTTAGAAAATATGACGTCTTTGACGAATATTATTTGTAGAGAATTTTAAAGGGTGCTTGAAATGACGCCAATTAGTTGCGCTGGATGTGAAGGAAGCACAACTATGAACGAAACCAGTTCGTCCGCCGCCTACGGGACTACAACTGGTTCTGATGGTCGAATTGATTTCTACCTAAACTTAACCGATTCGGACGCCCCAACACAAGGAACAAGTCGGCCAAAGGGAAGGGATTGTGGAAAAAGTCAAATCAAAGTGTCGATTCTGAATTACCGCCAACATCGATAAAATAATGGCAAGTATCGAGAAAGCGGCAAAGACGAAAGCCTCTAAAGCTATGTTGAAGAAATTAGCTTTTCTTACTCGTGACTTTAGTTCTCTTGCCAAATCAAACAAAGCTTTAATGGAAAAAATAGAATGATCGTATTCGTAGGGAATTGAAAGATGAAGATTAGTTACATTTTTTTATTATGTTTTTAATAATTTTTTATTATAATGTTTAATTTTATATTATTGTTTTACATTTAAAAACATTTAGAATAAATTAAGTAATTCGTTCGAGCCCCTAATCACCTGCTTCACAACAGGGTTAGGCTACTTGATCAGGGGCTCTATCTAGAGCCTAGTTAGAATCCAGTTAGCATTCAGTTAGCATCACATGTTACAATATTATATGATAACTTGAGGAAGTGTTCTATCTCACAATAGATAGTCCTAGAAGCCCTGCAAGTAGATGTTGATTTTATAGTATTTAAGAGTAAGATTAGCGAAATTGATCAAATTTATCGACTTCACGTGGTTCCAAAAGATCAATTGTATACTTATATGGGTTTTTGAACTTTAAAGTTCTCATGACCTAACATGTCGGGCCAGGTTAAAGCTTAGTTAAGAAGACTTAAGTTCAGTCTTAGATGTAAACATGACCAAATGAATGCCTATTTGCTCGTCTAGAACAACTAGAGTTAAATTGACTAGAGTTAAATTAGACGTGAATTATGAAATTGATCATTTGGTTAATTGATTTCATATTTTGCTCAAAGGGGCACAGTGATGAAACTTGGATTAATGTCGATATTGAATTATAAGCATTTGGTGTATGGGATGGGATGCATATTATACCTAATAAATGATATTACCTGTATGGAAGTAAAACTTGCTTGACATATATTCTCACATATGAATACACGTACTAAATAGATATTATCTTGAATTTAATATTATAATGACTAAAAAAATGAAAAGAATGTTAGTGATTTAAACAACTTGAAAAATAGTTTTGGTTGAGTCAGAAGATTTTTTCAATTGTGTGTTTTCTCCTGAAGTGGTTGGTGGTGCGGTTTCGGCTGGAAAACGATTAAGTAGATTCGATTAAGATATCATTTCTCATCTGAAACAGGGTTGTTTCTTTGATGTTAAAAAAACAATTTGAAAAAATAACTATTTTAAATCATAACAAGGGCTTTTTGTTTGTAAAAAGTATAGGAATTGGAAACTCAATAATCAGCCAAAATGGACAAAAAAAGAAGTTAGGAATATGTGATGAAAAGTTGCTAACAAATGTATATTATGACTCCATGATTTAATATTTTACTTCAAAAGGTAAATAGGACACCTAACTTTAATGGTCTTGTCCCCAACTTGAACGCAATTCAATTCCACGCTTCTTTCCATGTGTTTTTCCAATATGCATAATATTCAAATGCGGCATGTCACTTGTACAAATAAAAAGGGCTAATGTTATTTATTTATCTAAAATTTGTTATTTTTTTAATAGCTCATTTTAAGAGTTTAAAAATTAATGAATTTTGAATTATAATAGATAGAAATGTACAGAATTATATATTAACCATGTTAAACATGTTGTATTACGTAATCCGTTTATTAAAAATGTCCGTATGAGTGTTCAAGTAAATGATGCATTTAATTAAATGTGTTGCGTTCGTTTTAAACATATCACGTCAAACAATATAAAATTTACCTTAGCACATTAGCTCTTTAATTAGGTATTAATCTTTCTTCTAAGATAAACAAATTTGAATCTTATTTTTTTAACATAAACAAATTAGGGCTTGAGATGTCATTTAAAAAAATAAAAGTGAGGCATTTCAAGGAAATTATCAAGAAATGAAACCACTCATTTTAAAAATAAATGCAACTTTTTAACTGGTATATGTGAGGGTTATAATAATTTCTTTTCACCATAATATAAAGACATTAATATGAATATTGTGTTGTGAGCATCAGATTAACTATTATCAATTCAATTTCTGACTGATTTTTACTATTCAAGTTGAAATCGATCTCTCATTTCATTAAAATTGTGTTTCTTTTGTTTAGTCAAGTTCGTATGAGTCAATCTTTAGTGTTGATTAATATTTGTTTTGATAAAAGACAAGACATCTAATACTATATCAATTGTTAAGGGTTTTGTAACACGTATAACTTACTTTTTGTCTTTCTCAGTCTTCTAAAACCACTAGGGCATCTAAACAACCAAGTTCGTTATAATTTATTTATATGATCAAATTACTTACTTAAATTATGAAGCATACTCCCATCTAATCAAGCAATGAATTCTAATGTTCAACCATATTTCCAAGCATTTCTTACTTCTGACGTTAGTGTACGCGCTTCAATTTAGTTTACAAAAGCATTTTCAAAATACTAGTTTTCCTAGTTGTTTTGCTTGTTAGAAGCTTATAACTTTGTTCTTTTTTTATTAATCATTTGCTTAAGAATTCCACGGCCTTTTTTAAACACTTTTTATTGGTCATTTTAAGGTTATCATTCCTATCTTTAAATGATACTTTAACACTCCCATGCCTTTTACACACCTTTTTGTTATGTTATATTATGTTTCTTCCTATACCTTTTATATTCTCTTGATTTTGAATTTACCGGACTATACGACCTAAAAAGCATAAACCGATACAACTATACCTATACAAACCCAAAATTTGGGTACACGTAGAACTTTATTAAAGTTACACCTTTGACTTTGACCATTTTTTGTGGAGGGTTATTAGAGTTTAGAATGACATATAGGTGATATTGGTCAATCTATTAAGTGTTTGACTAGTAAATGTGAAGCTAATTACTTTAGCTTAGAGTTTAGTTTTTGTAAATAAGTTTAGTCGTATTGTATGAATTGGTATCGTTGGTTAGCAAAAGATAACAATACCACATGCATTGATATCGTTACTGAAAAATATTTGAACACGTGATACGATCTAATTCGTGAAATATTTTGAATATTTTTAAAATCAAAGGCTAGTCTTGTAAAGTGATTTGATAAATTGGTTATTTAAAAAATTTCCCTAAATTAACACATTCTACTCGCTTCGATCATCTCCACTAACGTTCACATTCTCCGTCACTGCACTCATCTCCCACCGCCAGTATCTCTATCAACAATGGCGCCACCACCACCACCACCACCGCCACCGCCACCGTCACACCACCATCTCACACACATTCTACTCCTACTCCTCCTCCTCCACCTCCCACTCCTCCACGCTACACCACCTTCGAACCACCACCCAGACCTCACTCCACTACTGGCATTCAAAGCTTCCTCCGACGGATCAAACAGACTCACCACCTGGACCTACTCCTCCGATCCATGTAACACCTCCTCCGCCTTCTACGGCGTATCCTGCCTCCACAACCGAGTCACTCGACTCGTCCTCCAAGACCTCCAACTGCAAGGCCGATTCGACTCACTCGCGTCCCTCACTCACCTCCGAGTTCTCTCCCTCAAACGTAACCGCCTCACCGGCCCCCTTCCAGATCTCTCCAACCTCACCTCTCTCAAGCTACTGTTTCTATCTCACAATCAGATCTCCGGCGACTTCCCGGCGTCATTAACCTCATTGTTCGGTTTATACCGCCTTGATCTGTCGTATAACAGCTTCTCAGGCGAGATTCCGGCCACAATTAACCACATGAACCACTTGTTAACCTTACGCCTTGAGGAGAATCAGTTTTCCGGTTCGATTGGCGTTTTAAGGTTGCAGAATTTACAGGAATTCAATATCTCCGGTAACCAGGTTTCCGGCGAAATTCCGGTCGGACTCTCCGGCTTTCCAAAATCTGCATTCGGAAACAACCGAATTCTGTGTGGATTCCCCCTATCTAACTGTGCGGAACCGGAAATTCCCGGTTTAGCATCGCCGGTGGATAAACCGGCCGATACAGTCGTCACATCTTCTCCGACGTCAATGCCTTCGACGGCGACATTGTCTAATGATCATAAAAACTCAGGAAGCAATCATCACGACGGTAGCCGGAAAATCAGCACCGTCGCAATCATCGCGATTATAGTCGGAGATGTTTTGGTTCTGGCGTTAGTGTCGTTAACCCTCTACTGCTACTTCTGGCGGAACTTCACCGGAAAAACGATCACCGGAAAATCACCGTCGTCGAAGATTCTAGAAGGTGAGAAGATAGTGTACTCATCAAGCCCGTACCCGAACCCGAGTATGCATAGCGGGTTCGAGAGGGGTAAAATGGTCTTTTTGGAGGGTGCTCGGAGGTTTGAGGTGGAGGATTTGTTACGGGCGTCGGCGGAGATGCTGGGGAAAGGGGGGTTGGGGACGGCGTACAAGGCGGTGTTGGACGACGGCGATGTGGTGGCGGTGAAGCGGTTGAAGGAGGCGGCGTTTGGTGGTCGACGGGAGTTTGAACAGCATATGGAGGTGTTGGGGATGCTGCGTCACCCTAACGTCGTTAGTTTGAAGGCTTATTATTTCGCGAGAGATGAGAAGTTGCTGGTGTATGACTACATGAGTAACGGCAGCTTGTTTTGGCTTCTACATGGTATGTTATTCTTTAACGTTAAATATATTTTTAGTTATAGTCAAGAAATGAAAGTCATCAAAAGTTATACTATTTGCTCAAAATTTTCATATTGAAATAGAATGCTTGAATTTATATAAATTGTTCCAGATTTAAATTTCAGGACTGAAATTATATTCTAAATAAAACAATAAGAAAGGTATATAGTTATTCTATTTTTAGGTAGGGTGTAACTGTTAAAAAGCTTAAGATTTAAGAGAGCTTAAACTCGAGCTCGACTAATGAATCTCGACACCAACTAAGAAATAAGATTTCTCTAAGAATTTAAGCATGAACTCGGTTTGAGCTCTACCATTTTTTTATGAGATTTTATAATTATTTACGTACATTCTTATAATTATACTTTATATACGACCAAACATATATTTCTTAATTAAATAACTAAAAGGTATATTTGCTCGCGAGCTTGACATACGAAGCTCGAGCTCGTAATACGTAATATAAGCTCTAATTCAGGCTTGAAAATTATTTTCATCTTCCATTTTAGTTTTTCCACACACGATACGAATTTAGAAGGCCGTTAAATTTTTTAATAGTGAAAGGTTTTTTATTAAAATTAAAAATAAATAACAGATGAAAAGAGCAGGCTGCTCCACTTTCTTTTGATCTGGGAAACAGAAAAATCTGTTGTATTTTTCTCTTTTTACCAGCTTTGCCCCACCAACTTCCTGTCTTTTCCCATACCTACCCTTACCTTTTTCAGTTGTTTATGTGGTTTGATCAAATTAATTTTTGGATTCTTATGATTCTCATAAAAATAGTATTTTCTTAATATTAATATCATAGTACATCCCAGCCTTACGAATAGTTTCTCTTTAGCTCTTAATTTTTTTAACTGACTCGAGACTCACACACCCTTGTATCAGAATTTTGCACAACTAAGAGCATTCACAACCCATTCCTTATAATTATATAAGTGTATTTCTTATATTATATGGTATGGTTATAAATGGTTGTGAGTGAAGTATATGAGAAATTTACTGTTCAATCTGTATTTTTAAAAAACATTGTTCAAATTCCTATAATGTTTTTAATATATTTTAAGTGGTTGTGAGTGTAGAAGGGAGAAAAAGAAATGATAAAGTTGAAAAGTAGAGAGAAAAAATAATAATTTTTAATGTAATTATATGGATAAAAATGATAAATGGATTGTGAATGCTCTAACATCTGTAAACTGCAGATTACAATATATAAACTGTAGTTTACTCTGCGAACGGCAGGTGTAGCCAGAGGACAAGGGAGAACACCCTTGGACTAAGATTCTTGCGGGTAAACTTTTGTGACAATGACATCAAAGGACTAAGATTCTTGTTGGTATCATGTTGTTGTAATAAAACAGGAAACAGAGGACCAGGGAGAACACCCTTGGACTGGGCCACAAGGCTTAAGATTGCAGCAGGTGCAGCCAGAGGTCTAGTCTTTATCCACCACTCGTGCAAGTCTCCTAAGCTAACCCATGGCAACATTAAGTCCACAAACATCCTCCTTGACAAAACCGGCAACGCCTGCGTATCCGACTTCGGCCTCTCCGCCTTTGCCACCCCAACCACCAACCCAAAATCCAACGGTTACCGTGCGCCAGAACTACTAACAATGGATGCTCGCAAAACCACTCAGAAGTCTGACGTGTACTCCTTTGGGGTCCTGTTATTGGAGCTTTTGACGGGCAAATGCCCATTAGTGGTGGATGTTGGTGGGACCGGGTATGGTGGGGCCGTGGACTTACCAAGGTGGGTCCAGTCCGTGGTGCGGGAAGAGTGGACCGCTGAGGTTTTTGATTTGGAGTTAATGAGGTACAAAGATATTGAAGAGGAACTGGTAGGGTTGTTGCAGATAGCGTTGGCGTGTACTGCAGCTGCACCGAATCAACGCCCTACAATGGCGTATGTTTTGAAAATGATCGAGGAGATACGGGGAGTGGAAGTGTCACCGGGTCACGAGATGCTTGACTCGGTCTCGGACTCGCCTTCTGTGTCGGATGACACATGCCGAGCAAGTAAGTTACTAAGTCATGACTCGTGAGTCGTGAGCGTTGAGGTGTTAGTTGTAATTTGTAAAGTAGCTTTTGTTATTTGCTTTCAACTTTTTAAATAATTTTAGTGTTGTTTATTTGTTGTTGACAAAATTCTTTAAAAACCGTGAGTCAATTGGGGGGTGTTTTGTATTTTTGTGTATTGTTTTTGTTGTTGACATTTATTATTTAAATTTTCTTGGTTCGTTCTCGTAAACTGAGGTGTAGGAAAAAAAAAGTCATTATCGAGTATCAACAATCCTATGTGAACGGATACTGAAACAGATTTTGCAAGAATCTGTTAAGGTAGGTATACTATTAGTTTGTAATGAGTTTCTAACCTATCCGTTCAAACTTGAAACGAATATGACCATACTTAACCGATTAGAACCGTCTTATTCAATCAGGAATTTTTGGCATCTTTATGTATTATTTTGTTGTTAAGACATTTATTGTTTTTATGTTCTCTGCTGGTGATAAGTGATATACGTTACAACTAAAAATTAGAGTTTTTAAAATTTTTACAGAGTAAACTTGAATTTAGTAATTGTTTAAAATGAATATTTATTATTTTATATTTTCTTTGTTCTTCATATAGTTTATTGTTTTTTAGACGCTAATTGTGTTACTCCTAAATTATATAAAGAGAATAAGTGTGTTGAGGTGTTCTAACTTCTAACAATAGATACTTTAAAAACACCCTAAAGTATTTACTCCTTCGATTCACACAAGCCCATAACCCTATTTGGGCTCTGGGACCAACGAAATCAAGACATCTGGACATGTTTTTGTTCTATAAAAGCAGTTAGGTGTGATTGTAACCGAAAACTTAGGTTTTCAATAAATGTCTTAACGACTCAAATCACCAATAAAAGAAAAATATAATTGCATGATGTTGTCGTTAGGGTTGAGTGAATAATGGTTTCGGTAAGTATGACGAGACTTAGAATACACTCCGCTGAGTTAGTTGGCTTTTATAATCCTTTTAAGCGCGTTTGAGTTGAAAGTAATTTGATAGTTGGGTCACTTGTAGGTTTAGTAATTTGTGAATGTTTGGATGTTTCTTTGAATTGTATTAAACACTTTTAGATTGCAATATTTCTTTAGTACATACCAACTTTTTAATCTAAGACAAAAAACTGTTAAGAACGAGTATGGAAATTTCTTAGTGAAATTGAACAAGAATTCGTATTGAATTAGATCTATCGAATCAGAGCAAATGATTTCTTTATATAGGGGTTGAATCGGTGCAATAAATCAAAACTTTTCATAGAACAACATGATTGTTAGTAGTTAACTTGATGGTTATAAGTGCTAGTAGGAATATGAGTAGAAACATAGTTCCTATGACCATTAGACCCTCAATAGTAACAAAGTTACTATCGACTTTCAAACCATTAATAGTAACAAACTTACTACCCAAGTTCAAACTAGCTACTAAAACCAAAGTTTCTACCGCAAATCATTTTACCTATGCTTTAGTTGCTACCGCATGTTATAGTTACTACCGAAGTAGCCAATTATTACCAAACTTGCTACTAATGATGAGATGCTACCAATCATCTACTTTAAGCAATTGCTATCAATCTAATGAATCCGAATCAATATCCACTGTAGATTAAACATGCCATCTAAATCTTCTTCGCACTAACAAGCCAACTCGATCGCTACCATGCATTTTGCCCTTTTTACCCCATTAGAGACCGTCACCCTTTAGACCCCGCGACTAGGGGCGATGCCTTACCTAGAGGGCTTCACCCTTTTAAACTACATAAGTTACATGGTTCTAGAAATTAAAACATTCTCGAATGAGTGTGCACTTTACACCTCATAACTTATATGAATGTTGATTCTAAAGAAAGTTCAGTTATACTAAAATTACCTTGATGTCACTAAAATCACCGATCACTTGACATAAAGTTTTAAATTTATTATTGATTGCTCATAAAATTTCTTGTATACTAGTAGTTCGCAATTTTATATTCCAGATTACTTAGTATAAAACAGTGAGAAAAATACTCGAAATTCAAAATAAATTGACAAACTCAAGCAGGTATTAAGTACATGCTGAACAAGATTTAATCTGAACAAGATTTAATCTGAACAGATTTACCTTTAATTATACACAACTAACCATAGTTTGGTAACTTATATATGTTAAAAATCATCGGATACAACCTTCAAAAACAAAAACAAAAATAATCGATATAAGTTGTTACAATGAACCCCTAAATTTGAGAGATGCCATAGGTGTTAAGTTGGGTATATCTACACAAATATATTCAATTTAAAACGACTCGCTTCCTATCTTGATGCAAGCCTTGACAACCTTTCAAAAGGATGTGGTGTAAGCTTTCCTGCCAACAAATGACATGGTATATATCTTATATTACTTCGTTTGTTGCACTCACCAGTCATCTAGGTGCCATAGGTGTTATATTCTGTGTTGGACAGGGTTCTTTTTTTGATCGATTAACAGGATGTCAAAGTTGGGCTTGAATCCACTTCCCCAATCTATGAGGTAACAAGATGTAGATAAGTAGCGCGAGTATAGGTCATGGTTCATTTCAAAGCATTGTAACCCTTGACGCCGTTTGCCAATCACCCGCCTTGGCCAACAGGTCCCACCAAATCATGTTGAGTTTTCTTCATTCAACATCCTATGATTCATAAGAAAAAAACATTCATATGTTCGTACTAACGAAGGACAACATAATATCTTACAAATGACATCATAGAGTTAAAATGCACGGGTAATTAATCATTTATTAGGCAAAAGGATGCAATTGTCGATATGTCCGAGTGGTTAAGGAGATAGACTTGAAATCTATTGGGCTACGCCCGCGCAGGTTCGAACCCTGCTGTCGACGGTTGTTTTTGAAACTTCTAATTGTTTTTTCTTGCATTTAATAACTTAATATTCTATTAATTTCCTATTAAATTTGTCCATTTGTTTTTTCTTTTTTAATATTAAAAGCCTTATGTAATGATACGAAGTTGATCCAGACATAACATATTTTATACTTGGAGTAAATGGATAAGTGAAATTGTGCTGGAAAGTAATAATTCAACTAACTTGAAAGGTGCACAACTTTCCCTCTATTTGAAGTTACGGGGATGTAATGGACCAGAACATCCTAACAGTCTTGATCATGTGACAAACAGTCATCGGTGGTTTGTCCCAAATAGAAGCTCCTTGTGCAACCACATTTGAGAGTTGTACTCGTAAACTCAAAGATGTACCAATAGACTTTTAAGAAAAAGAATAGAATTATGCGAGTTTGAAACGAAATATAGGCAACGTCTTAATCTTACCTTACAACTTCTTAACTTTTACCAACCATTTTTCTTTGGATTCATTTTTTTTTTTTTTTTTTTTTGGTAGAGTATAGAATGGAATAGAATAAAAGAGAAACAAGCTAGAAGAAATAGAGTATTTTTGGTGTAAAAAATGGTAGAGAATAAAACTACTATTTACAGTGTGAAATTAAATTTTATTTTTTAGAAAAAATCCAACGCTAATACCCAACGTTCGAAAGCATCAAATTGGTGAGGCTTAACCCGGTTCACGAACCCCTTCTCCAAACCCGCAAGCCTAGGGGTTGTATACCCGACATTCGAGCCCCTCCACCCACCGTTTAAAATATATAAAATCTTATAACTATAAAATATTATCCTTAATATATATGTGTGTGTGTGGGTATTTACAACTTAAGTATAAAATATGATATATTTGCAATATATAATTAAGCGCGATTAGACGTCAATCATCCTCACCTAATCAATCACATATGTTGGCAAGTTATATTAGAACCACAGAAAGCTAAACATTCTACATGATAAAATGTTACTTTTATTTCTTACAATTTTTTGTTAATCATAATCTGAAGAGCTTATAAAATTTTATATGTTGACTATAGAAAACTTAAGATATCACGTTAACACGAACTGGCTTGGTTCATTCAAGAAGTAGATTAAATCAAATATTATTCTCATGGTAACTGCAATATAAGGAATTGGATCAAATCAAATGGTACTTAGGTATATGACACATAAACATGTGAAAAGTCTCAACAACTCCATATTTTGACTACTAACGAGATGAGATTACATTTTCAAATGATTCCTTGGATTGTGTCTCAAAAGCATTGGTTCCACATCAATTAAATGAACATCAACAATCACTTTCACTTTTAGTTACAACTCTTACTTATTAGGCAATTACTTTTTTTAATTTTTAAGAAATAATATAATATTTTTTAATTTCTAAAGTACATGTAGCATCAAACATAAATGCCAAGAGTTTAACGATCTAAAAGAAGTAGAATCAATTAAGGCACTTGTTTGACAAGATTCACATAAAATAGATTTTGTAACTATTCATGTATGACACATAGGATAATAGTTGTACTATCAAATAAGACCTCACAAGTTTGAGAATATCCAATGACTTTTAACATAGAATCTTTCATGAAATGGGATAAGTGGTTGATGTTTGGTTGTATGTTTCAAGTATAAGTAACTGATGTTATAAATAAATAATTTTGTTCTTTTAAGCTATTAATAGTTAATATGTTCAATGAAATATTCAGGAATCTTTGAAAAATTATTATTTTATAGATCTAGCAACACATCATTTAATCAATCTAACATGTAATCCTTTAAGTCATAACCTGACAAAAAACTATTAACTTAACAAGTTTTTAATTAATCGGATATCAACCAAAGGGCATTTGAATTAATGTTTCTAGTGTGTGTTACATATGATATCCATTCCAAAAAAGTTGATAGTTCAATTCTCGTCATGAACAAATGACGTAGATTTAAGAGTATATTAGAATGTGTTTGAGTTTTTCGTTAAGATAAAGAGTAATCAGGCATTAAATCATCAAGATTTAATGGATGTCTATTATCATATCATACACAAATCAAATACCTTTTAATCCGTTATATATCTTATTCGTCAATAACGTCGTTTTTTCTCTAGTCTCAAATCTACCACGGCGATTTAAAGTACCCTATAAGCTATGTTAGAGAAACCAAATTCTCAACATTTTCTTATCGGTTGGTCCCACCAACATCATTTTTTTCGCATAATTATGAAACACTAATTGGAAAAGACTATTGATTAAATAATTAACTTTGATTTGGATTATCAATTATTATATTCGGACTAGGCATGCTTATCAACTATTTCCATAGATAGAGTTCAATTGTTAGACCTAACTATCAGATTTATCAAATGAATGAAGGTTAAAATTTAACTAATATATGCCATAAATGAGTAATTTTTCTACAATTTGGATAAAAGAGGAATCGATCAGGTAACAGTGGGGGTCAAACACTCACCTTGATCTTAGGGTTTCTTGGCTTCAAGCAATGGACAAGATTGAGAGTTAAAAGCTTTGCATCATGAGCATGTTTGGAGTACTGGGTAGCGTTCTATGACAGACGCTACTAGAGAACTGTGTGTTTACGCAATCAAAGCGGTCATGGTCTCAAAAGTCAAAACTTTAAAAGGTTGCACTAAACCAATTATTAGTATGAATATATCTAATAATCTAGGTTTTTTGTTTCTTGTATGAAATGAGGTTGAATAATAAAACGATTAAGGTTTATTTATGAGGTTACATGATGGAACAAAAGGCTTTTGTTAAGTTGAATATCTTGGTACGTAGCTAGGGAAGACTAAACCATAATACTGTTAATTAATTTAAATATATTATTCAAACATGTTTATTTTTGTGTTGGTATAGATTTTATTATGAACCGAGTTGTATAAATGTGTCTTTTGTCTTGACACACAGGCAAAGCACAAATATTTTTCATTTTTGTTTGTGGGACTTTTCAAGTATATATATTGCAAGGAAAAACATCATTTTAACTATAAATCGCTTTGTGATAAAATCAATATGGACATGTTTTTGGTAACAATGCAAATTACAAAACTAAAAAGTTTATTTGTAGTGGTAATGCGGTATTTGGCTTGGTAAGAAAAGGTGTGATTGTGTAACTAAAAAATAATATGAACATGTGTTTTATATCGATGATAACGACATGCATACACGTTTATTAAGGCGTGGTTATTGTTCGCATATGAAAAATAAAAAGAAAGTAAATAATAATCTTAAGAATAATAATAGTAGTAGTAGTTATAATAATTGAAAGAAAAGTTAAATAAAAGTTCTAAGAGAAGATAAGCAAATAAAAAATCCCAAGAATACCTAATACTAGTAAGAGAATGCTAAATAAAAGATAATAATAATAATAATTAAAGTAATGATAACTAAACTAAAGGAAAAAAAAAACCTTAAAAATATAATATTGTTAGTTGGGGAAGGAAGAAAAAAAGGGTAAAAAATAATATTGTTAGTGGGGGAAGGAAGAAAAAAAGGGTAAAAAATAATATTGTTATTGGGGGTGGTTGCAATAGAAAGGAGAATGCAGAATTGCTAATTGCAAGATTTAAACATTACACCTCCTTGATCAACGGAGTGTGGATGCCTGATCAAATGAGTTTGCTTACTATTTGTTATTCATCCGGAAAGAAATATGTATAATGAGTGTTTCACGTGGAAGTTTTGAATGGGATTAGTACTATTCATAAGTGACAGTATAAATTCAACAGAAAAATCCTAAAAGGCTTGAATTTCGTGGATATGTGATAATATTTGGTTGGTTTCATCATTGACTGGGTAAATTTTGCTAGGAAGTATCAAAACACATGAAGTTTGTCCTCAAAATGATGTCATTTAATTGGTTCCGTCATTGACTACGTAAAGTTTGTCAGATAGTGCCACAAAACATGATTTTTGTTGCGAACTTGTAAAAAAATGAATTTTGAACATGTGTAATTTCTTATATTTTAAACTTCTATAAAAAGTCATTTCTTAAATAATTATACTATTTTTAAATTTAATTAAAGTATCATATAGATAAACTGTCTAGAGTAGTAACTTTATGAAATTTTCTTAAAACACATATCACACACCACTTATTCTAAACGTACTCTATTATTAAAATCATCACATAACATTTTACAAAAGTTGAATCATATTCATTTGGTAGAAGATGTACAATTTTATTACTTGGGCACGTATATGCAAATATGTCACTCACATTAATCTCCACATCAATCATATGCAAACATCCTAGACGATAATTCAAAATCCACACGTAACGGTGGGTCGTTTAGGTTCAAACCATTTTGCACTGCGTTGAGTACGCAAATTCAAAAGGAGAACCAAATTGGCAAATGAATGAGTGATACCAAATTATATTGTGGGTCACGTTTAGAAAGGAATTTTCTCGAGTTTGAGAAAATAAACAATGCACGAGTCCTTGTAAATTCATTAGAAGAAAATAAAATTAAGGATAAGTTTAGTACTCCAGATAATTCTACAATTTATCCCAAACTTAAAAAAATATGTTGTATATAATTAACGATAAATTTCTTTAATCTCTAATTTGATTTATCTTTATAAAGTAGCACTAAAATACCTGCTTAATGTATAGCTCCTCTTAAAGATCTCAACAAAATTATTATTAGATTAAAAGTATAAAGTTGCATTTTACGATTTAACTATGTTTATTACCTTTTACACATTTCAATTTACAATTGTTTACTTTTAAATCAATTTTTTTTTTACGATTTTAGATGATTATAATTGTTTTATACTTTAATATTTTATTTAAAAATATAAATTATAAAAACGAGCATTTTTTTCTTTTTAATATAAATATAATATTGTTATAGTTTTTTTAATATAGCTAGGTCAAGATTTGTTAACAACATTCTGTAAACTACAATGATTGAAATTACGAAAAAAAAAATTTTGAATTGAATTGACAAATTCAACAAAACCAAAACGTCAAAGACGAAAATGACATTTTACTCTAAAGAAAGGGGTAACTTTGTAAAATAATAACAAAGTTTTAAAAGTGTTTTAATTAGACTACTCAAGTTTAAAAAGTGTCCAATTAGTTTACTCAGATTTTATATTTTATTTAAATTATAAGTTTTAACATGGTTTTTAGCATGTTTTTTTTTTGTTTTAACTAAGAAATATGTTTTCTTTATGCTGATTTGGAATGGTGACATGAACTTTAGGTAATTTTATTTATTTTTTTAATATAATTAACATATTTTTTATTTTTTAATACTCGATTTGAGGCTTAGTGATCCAGTTTTGGAAAAATATACATGACTGACTAAACTAAAATATTTTTAAAAATTTATTACTATTATGTGAAATATTCATATAAAAATATGCTTTATGCATAAAGCAGTGAGAGAGATGAAGTGTTGTGTGGAAATCCATCGCAGTTTTGAGCATAGTGTCACACCTCACTTAAGTTGCTCCTTTACTTCTTCTCGAGTGAGAGAGAAATTAAGAAATCTTTCAATTTATGTAATTTCCTCTTAGTTTAGATATAGATATTAAGCGTGGGATGATAAAAGAAGCACAAATTCTTATGGAAAACTAGAAACAATTAACTGGGCATGTAATGATAAGGTATTTAAGTATGAAGTTGGTTTCTTGTATTTCTTTTGATATGAGACATGTATGGAATTAGATGAAACCTTCCTTAGTAAGTTAATATGTATATTACATCGAAGCGTTAATTACATGAAAAGTTCATGTGCTTAGTTCTCTTTTCACTTTCGGTCCTCAGGTTTGAAAAACTACAAGATCGGTCTAAAAGTTTGTCAAAACGTAACACAAAAGGCACCTGAAATGGATGGTCGTTAACTTTTTTCGTTAAACCCTAGTAAAATGAGCAAAACACCCTTGACTATTTATGAACAATGGGACCCACAACTTCATCTTCAACTTTAAAACTCTAACCACCATTATTCTACCAAACCACCACCTCAACCACCATCCTACCAGACAACCACCGTCACCCCCCACCTCCACCTACCACCTCAGCTCAACTCTCTCTCTCTCTCCCCCCTTCCTTCTCTCTCACCACCGTAGTCCCCCTCCCCTTCCCTCCCTTCATCCTCATCTTCAGCCCACCACCATAACCCACCACCACCATTTCTTGCTCACCGAAACACCACAAAAAAGCATCACCCATCACCATCATTGCAGCACCCCTAATCTTGATTGGATTCAAGGTAGAAACCTATGGTGTTGGAGATGGTGGTTGCAGACCGATGGTGGTGGGGTTTCAGTGGTGTTGGAGATGGTGGTTGTAAACTTGTGGTGGTGGGGATGGTGATAGTGTTTCGATGGTGTTAGGGATGTTGGTTGTAGACTTGTGGTGGTGGGGATGGTGGTGGCGTTCTGGTGGTGTTGGAGATAGTGGTGGTAAACTGATGGTGGTGGTAGATCGTCGATGGTGGGGATGGCGGTGAGGTTTTAGTGGTGTTAGAGATGGGGGAGGAAGACCGGTGGTAGTAGGGGTGTTTGTTGGAGTTGAGCTTGAGGAAGAAGAAGAAGAAAAAAAGTATTTTAGTCATTTTTTAAAAATTAACAGAAAAAGTTAACGACCATTCACGTCAGGAACCTTTTATGCTACATTTTTGATAAACCTTTGCACCGACCTTGTAGTGTTTCAAATCTGGGACCGAAAGTGAAAATAGACTTAAGCATAGAGACCTTTCATATGATTAACACTACATCGAAACTATTATATATATATATATATATATATATATATATATATATATATATATATATAGGGTTGAGTTCAAATAAAATTATATATAGGCTTAGCCAAATTGGTTTTCATAATTTTTTTAGTCTTGAACCTAAACCTATATATACACACACTAGTATATCGCATAACTTTAGAGATAATGAATAGTATATTATACTATGTGCTAAACTTTTGAAATCATTAGGAAAATAATTTTTTATAAGTGTAGGTTATAATTTAAGTAAGCTTTTATAATTCGATTTTAAGAAGTGGTTTCGTGTAGTTGACATCCAAGTTTATTATAAAATACTACAGTCCATGTAACACTTTTCATTTGTGCATGCATCTATCTGTCTCTCTCATACAGTCTCTCTCTCTCTCTCTCTTATCAAATTAACCTAATACGTATGACTATATATATATATGAGACATATTTAGATCAAATATATATGCAGACACTATGGTAGAACATGATCACCATCATCAACCAAAATCTTCCACCACCAAGATGAAGCTATTTGGGATCATTGTCTCCAATGATCAAGATGCACAACCACCCTCCAAAACACCATCTTCCTCCTCGTCCTCCTCCTCCTCTAGTAGTAAATATGAGTGCCACTACTGCGGTCGCGTATTTCAAAATTCACAAGCCTTAGGAGGCCATCAGAACGCTCACAGGAAAGAACGCCAGCACTTGAAGCAATCACAGTTGCAACTAATTAACCAAAATTCCCACAGAGGCCCCGTGGTGGTTCCGGGCTTTCATCTCTTGGATGGCTGCCCGTTACCAGCTGATCGGCCCGTGGTGAGCGATGGTAAAGGACCGGGGATGTTGATCCCAACTTTGACAAGTGTTGGGCCTCAGCATAATGCTCATATTGTTGATGGGAACAGTAGCCCCAACTTTGATGGTATAGACTTGCATCTGAAACTTTAAGATGTTTTCCAGCTTCAACTACTAGGATCATGTAAATGATGAATAAATTATAAGCATAAAGTACTTTATAAATTGTATTTCTTCTTTTATAAAATTATAATACTTATAGTGTTTGTTTAACTGTACTGAAATAGAATAATTGGTGATTAATTGTAGGACAATTAAAGAGCGGATGAGTACTTTAATTAATTATAAGAGGGGTAGCATCTTAGACATCATTCACGATTTTAAGGTATGTAAAATATGTAACCAATGATTATTTGTTTTTCCGTAAAAATAAAGAAATATATTTTTGTGGATGTCCTATAATCATTTTATAATTTCCTGATTCCAAACCGTAAGTTTTTTCCCCTATTCTCATTTCTCCATCTCTTTTGACAACTTGTATAAGAATGAGTCCTGTAATGTTTATTCTCTTTATGATTTAAAACTAGAAGAAATAACAATAAATAGATTTATATTTAAAACGTTTGAACATACTTGTAGTCGTAGACTCATTGTGTATTTGGACTCTCATAAGTTAGTGGGCTAGAGTAGGCCCAATAGCTACTTCTTTCACTATATTGGGCCCAATTCCATAAGTGTGCCCTAATTTGATTCATTATTTAGTAGAGAAAATTGCATCAATGGTTTCTATGTTTTGATCAGATTAAATGATTGGTTATCAGACTTTGAAAATTATAAAATTAGTCCAAATTTTTGGGCAGTCATTGCAAATGTGGTCTTGAAATTTTACAAAAGTGCAAAGTTAATCCAAACTTTTATGGGGACGTTGCACTTTTGGTCCCTAAACTAGACGTAATACCACCGCAGCGCACGGGGCAGAAAACTAGATATTACTAAGTTTGATAATTATATTCGTTAATAGATAATTGGTGTTGTTTCCAAACTACACTTTTTCATACTGCAATAGGATTGGTATTCAGATTACAACAAATGTATCATGTTTGCAGGAGTCCTCTCCTAATTTTGTTGCTACTTTTGCTTGATTTTCACTATTGATTTTGCTGCTGGATATTGAAGTAGTTCTTGTTGTTAGATTAACACATGATTTTATTGTTTTTCATCATTGTTGGCATCTTCGTTTTCAATAATTAAATCTCTCTTTGTGGGATGTATTTGTTTTATTTTTAATTGTGTACCGGGTTGATGTTTTCTATGCCGACTATAGTCTAGCTTCTGCTTTGTGTTTTGCGATGGATGTGTTTTTGAGTTGTTCAAGAGGTTGAGTTTTGCTTTCTATTTTGGGATTTGCATGCTAATGATCATATTTAGTCATAGTAGCTAGTTATAGTTATGGTGCATCTTCTATTTCTTTTTTTCTTTCTTTTTTGGCGTTGTTTGAATATGATCGATTAATTACTTCTCAGTAATTATCTAGTTTATTGCTAGTTTAAATGATTTTATTTTTTTAGTTTTAGAGAAACATATCACTGCTAGAAAACATGATAGTTTCCTAGGGAAATATTTTATTCAAGTAATTGTGTCACAAACACGACCCTCTTAACACGACCCTCTTAAGATAGTTTTCCCAAAAAGATCCAAATTATGCTACAAATTTGCATTAAGGTAGCGACACAATGAAAAAAACGTTAATATTAGAAACACGTCACAAGTAATAAATACAAATTTCAATATGTTGCAAAAGTGTCACAATTAAAAATAATAATTAAATAAATATTCTTATTTTTGGAAATGTGTAGCAAAAATTAGAAGTTCATTAAAAACTTTAGTTCATAATTGTAACAATTTTAAAAACAAAGTTAATGCTAATAATAATAATTAGGAAGATCTGTAGAGAAATGCTAGTTGATACAGTTTTTGTCACATACGTGTCTCAAATTACGTAGAAAATCTGTCACAAATCTTTCCCTATGTGCAGTGGTATTTTTGGGCAAAAGTTGTTGTCACAAATTTGTCTTAATTCTGATTTCCAACGCATTTTCGATGAAAAAGTGCATAAGGAATTTTTTTCTAAGTAGTGTATAAACTGGTCACTGGTGTATACATGCATATCATATATATACACACACAATGATATATACAAACTTGTATACACGACATATTTGACGCCTATATGCTTGCATAAGTAAAGAAACGTAATAGAATGATCTAGTCATACATATTCTAGATAAATGTGGTCTCAAAATCATGCTTCTTAAAATTATACTATTATGTAATTAATTTAAAAAGTATATGTAGAAACAGGTGAACATATATATAGGGCGCGTAAGAGGAGTGTCTTAATTTGGGTTTGTTATGATTCTGTGTTTGTTGATTAGATTCTCTTGTCTTTAGTTAGGTTTTGTGAATGCTCCAATTAATAAGTCGGTTTTGAAAAGTTTAAGCTTTCATAAACTTTCAATATACGTTTAGAAACTTAAGCTCATAAACGGTGTTTTATTGAACTCATGTGCTTCCAATAAGTAAAGAACTATGTACAAAATAATTTTTTTCTTTTTTAACATGCAAACACCCAGTACTCTCCTAGGCTTAAACTCTTAAACTGCACTCTTGTCTTGAATAGAATCATGATCTCTTCTTTAAAAGGTTTGTGCCTCTATCACCCCGGCTAGTCCTGTGGTGACAAAATGCTTGTTTTTAAGTTGGATAAAAAGTTTAATTGACAATATATAAAAATTTGCCAGTTAGGGTTATATATATTTATATGCACAAGTATGTGTATTGTATATTAGAAGACATTGCATACAACTTGCGTTTCAAATTATGGTCCACGTATCAGCTGAATTAGTTTATTACGTTTAACGACTTTACATTGAATTATTGTTATCAATTTTATGACACTAGTAAATTGTACGTTGTTAGGTTTTAGTAAATCGTATGAGTTTGGATATTTGATCGCTTTCACTTGGCATATATATTCAAGTATAAATAACAAAAATAAATATGCAGAATCTATTATGAAAACACATGTACGGGGAACAAATCAAAGACCTTTCTTATATAGGAGTGAACCATTACAATATTTAGTTGGAAGTTGATGGTTATAATTTTCAACAATTAGACAGTTGCATCAATTGTGAAATCTTCATCGGTAACTCGGCTACTCATGCATCACAAATAATTAGTTAGCAATAACTTACTAGTTCAGTTATCACTATTGAGTATTGTTCATGTAACTTTCTATTAGTCATCGGGACCCTCGCCAAAGTTCTGCTTTTTGGACCCGCCGAGAGCATTACCTCTAAACCCCACCAAGAGGGCACAACCCCCCTTGAAACCCGTGCCAAAGGGGTACCGTCCCCTTGAACCTCAAGGTTTCTTGACACCTGAAATCAAAATAGTATAAAGAAATGTATTTTTAGACCTTTTAACTTGTATCAATATTTATCATAATTTCATTTTGACTAATAAATAAGTTAAAATATCCTATAATGATATTATTGACACTAAAATCATCATATTTTGTACTACAACTTACAATGGATCTAATGGTTGGTTTCTATTCATCATTACTTGTACAATATATTAAATTGTTGCGAAATGGTACTGGATTTTTAAACAAGCTGAAAATATAAGAAAAAGAAATGATGTCAGATAGAAAAACTTTAAGTGTAAAATTATAAGAATCACATAAATACTTAAACATTTTCCTTTAAGTATGATGCATAACGGTTTATTAACTACCTCTTTCTCTCTCCAACTAGATGTAATTATAATCCATATATGCTATGTAAGTGCTTATGTAAATCTGGTAGTTCTTCGCTTAAAAAAATTTTCACGTCCTGTAGCAAACACTAATACAAAATACTTTATAACTGTGAGATATCAAAATTTAAAATTAGTGTCCTACGAGTAAATTTTTGTCCCCTAACACAAATTAACCAAATATGGTTTGATATATATGGATAGGGATTAATTTGATACTACTAGAAAGAGGCTAGTTTTCCTACGAATAGAATTACATAAGAAATTCTTACCCATTTCTAACAAAATATCAACGTCATACTAATAAAAATTATTTTTGTCACAAATGTGTAGGAAATACGTACGTGTAGGAGAAATTTTCACTCGATAGCTTTTCTAAAAAATCATTTTTGTTTGAAGTCGACCAACCCCTAATGACCATTTCCTCATTTCCCAAAAATTATGGCATAGTGAAATAGTTTTCCTGTAATGATATTGGATCCTATAAATATAGAAATCTTTTCAATCTAATAAAAGGGTAACTAGTAGTACACGTGACATAATCATATTTCTTCTTATCAAATTTTTCTTGCTTTTCTCTTCTGGTAAATAATTACATTAATTACTAATAATATTATTTATTTGGTTTTAGATTAAAATAGTTTTTAAAAAAATTAAGAAAGATATCTTTTAATTTACTTTATTTCTAAGGAAATAAATTTTTATACAATAATAAACTTTTTTAAAACATCAAACTTTTTTAAAAATATAAAATACTTTTAAAATTATTAAAAAGATAAATTTTTATAAATAAAAAATAATTAAAATTGAGAGTTATAATAAGTAAGTTTTTAAAAATGAATTTCTATTAAAAGGTTTGTTTTGAAACAAAATTTCATTCTATATATAATAACAAATATTTCAATCATATCTTATCTTAAATTATCTATTTATAATTAATAAATTTTATTATATTTAATATTTTCTAATTCAACCCGTATAATACGAGTTTTTTTCCTAGAATGGTGTAATTAAAAATTTTATTTACCAAATTGGTGTATTTTAAAAAATATTTACCAAAATAGTGTGTTTTAACTTTTTTGTTTTCTCATTCCTACTCCCATTAAATACTTTCCAAATTTTTTTAAATTCTTTAACATATGATTTGTTTAAATTTCTAAAAATGTATATGAATATAAACTTCTTTTATTTTTCTAGAAATACTATTTAATTTCTTTTAAAATGTTTCGTAAAAACAATTTTTCCCAATCTGTAATCATAGTGTTAAAAAAGAAATATTTTTAATTTTTGAAAATTTATTTCTTAAAAATATTGTAAATATAAATTATTTAATTTTATGAATAAATATAAATAAAAAGCTTGTTTAAAAATATAAATATAAATTACGGGCTATCTGATAGTTTTCAAAAACTCTCTAAACGATTTGAAGTAGTTGTATCAAGAACTTCTTTTAACGGAGAATGTATTTTTTTTTACATTTTGTAAATATCACAATTAAACATTTTAAAACAATTTAAAGAAATAAAGAACATTTCTATTTTAATCTTTTCAAAAAATAAAAAAGAATTTTATTTAAAAAAGTTTAAAAAAAAGTCAAAAACGTTTATTTTAAGACCACGAGTAAACATTTTAAAAAAGGTTTTTTATAAAACATATTTAAAGAAATTAAAAAATATTTCTTGAAAATTAAAGAAAGTTATATTTAAAAACAGTTCTAAATGTTTATGAAAAAAAGGTCTAAAAAATTAAAAAAGATATATTCTTGGATTGTGACTAACAAAGGTTTTTTAGAAGCTTTTTAAGAAATAAATTTATAGAAATTAAAAATGTTTATTTTTTTAACACCAATTACAGATTTGGAAAAGAATTATGAAACATGTGAAAACAAATTAAATAGTATTTCTAGAAAAGTAAAAAAAAAGTGTTATATTTATATAACATTTTTATAAATTTAAACAAAATAATATGTTAAAGAATCTAAAGATTTTTGAAAGTATTTAATAAGAGTACGTAAGAGTGAGAAACAAAAAAATTAAAAACAACAATATTTTAGTTATTATTTTTTAAACTACAATATTTTGGTAAATAAAATTTTCAAATATATTATTTTAGAAAAAAACTTCGTATAATATATGGGTTTATTAAAATTATTTTTACATAAGATGGTCTAATTTTGCTAAAATTAAACCCTGACTCAACAGGTTTTATGATCCAAGGTGAGGCTCCTAAAAGTTATGATATTCACTATAACGATCACATGGCATGATGTGTTAATAACACCTTAATCGATTTCGTTTTATTTCCCAAAATAACACGTACTAGCATTACTGTTTATCTTATCAAGGCACTCATGATTCATTAGAGTCGTACTTAAGTTTGCAATTGAACATATTTTGCAATCGTTATTATTAGGTGGGTATGGCGACTATGTAGATCGTTTCCATAAAATCAGTGAGAGAGGTAGGGAACTGAAAAATTGGTACACTGCCTAAACTGTGAACATACGATAAGAAAAGTCTTTAACTGTTTGGTTTTCATTTATGAGGTATTTATTGACATACTTTAAGGGTTTCAAAAACGTATTAATCATAAATGCAAGTTTATATAAATGATTTAAAGTAACTTTTTTTGAACGGCATTAAAAGTAAATATAAATATAAAATGATTAATAATAACAATTTTATTGATGATACCGGCATTGTAGTGTTTTATGGAAAGAGTATATCAATAATATTTATTGGTGATCACTATGTATAATAAGATATAAAGAAATGGTTACAAAGAAATTAAAATAAACAATGTCTACTAATGTGAAGATAATGAATGAATCTTTTATATAATAATATGTAATATAAATTTCAAAAACCCTTGATAAATTATATATGTTTAACGTTTTAACCAATTAAATTAAATAGATAATTTGAAAAGCATATATACAAAGTTAATAAATATTAGTTGATGTAACTTTTTTAGTGATGCATAGTATAATCTTTACGTTAGCTAAGATAAATTAGTGTTAGAGTTATTGTTAATTCAGTCTATTTAATTATGTACATGATATATCTACTTTTGGAGATACGAATCCTTAAGAAAATTCATGTAAGACAAATTTTATGTTATCATGGAGTGGAACGCATTCATTACCAAAAAGAGAATTGAGACAAAATGAGAAATTGAAATATGAGTTATTATAATCAAGGCTACTTTAATTTATTTTGATTTACCTTAGAAAAAATAGAAATTGAAATATAAACTAAGATGTATCTAATGCACACTCATTCAATTCAAAAATATTCTAATTTCTGGAATGAGAAAACCCATTTCTTAGTTAACATGAATAAGCAAACACAATTCGATAGTCATGGATTGAAAATTTGGTTATATGGCATTTAATCCCATTTCATAAATGATTTTAGAGTACCTCAAGTTTAAGCTAAATTTAAACAAAACTACATCCAAGGACCCCAATCACTAGAATTGGTTGTTTATATGTAAAGTTGAGTTTTAATTTTAATAAAAACATAAATTAGACATGTTAATTGTAGTTGATACTGATCAAACCTTATGACGGTCCTTTGACTAAGAATATATGGTTTCACCACTGTGTCACAGGTAATTAAAAAAAATGACCCAACCATGCATTCAAGATATTGATAACTGAGTTTCATCTTTACTAAACACACATATACATGTTTGTATATATGGGGAGGGATCAAATAAGAACTCATTTTTTTTTGTGAGAACTCTAGTAACCAATGTTAGGCACTAGTTTTCAATAGGAAAATGGTAATTAATAAAAATATAATAAAAAAATTATAAAACAAAAAATAGCATAAAAATTAAAAATAAAAACACAAAAATATTTCCCTAGCTTCCCTCTTTCATAAAAAATAAAAAAAATTTATAAAAAATAAAAAAAAATTCATGTTTTTTTTACAAAATTCGTTTTACACGTTTGTAATACCGGATTTACACATGCGTAAATTCGGTATTACACATGTGTATAACCAGATTTACACATATGTAAATAACGAGTGCATGATTTTTTTAAAAAAGATATATCAATATGGTAGGCGTTGGAAAGATAAAAAAATATTAAAATTAATGGTGTAATTTTTTTTAAAAAATGATGTCGTGAAAAAAAGTTATGATCGTTTTAAAAAAAGGAGGAAAATGGCATGTGACTTTCATGTGATGAGAAATGTGTGCCTCATATTGGTTTCTAGAGTTCTCATAAAAAAAATGATTCTTAAGATAACCCTACCCTTGAATATATAAAACTAGGCTAAAGACCCGTGTAACATACGGGTTCAATCCAAAAATATTGTTGTTGTTTAAAAAAATTCGTTAGTTATAATGTTGTTGATAATATATACTTTGTATATCGACTTTTGTGAAAATATTATTAGCAGATGGATTTAGATGTATTGATTCATTTAAACAACAACGTAACTAAAGATCTAAATTGATATAAAATATTTGCTCGTACAAATGACACTAATCATTCAATTCTTTTAAAGCTTAATATCACATAATCAAAGATTAAGTGATGAACAAAATAACATCTTATAATTATTTCAAGATGTAGAGTTTCAAAACATGTTAAATAGATTATTTAGAAAGCTAAAATAGTGTTTCAAAACAAATTCACCATCCCCCTAACTACAAATACATTAAAACAATTTGCACATATCAAAAGAATTTCAATCAAACATAATAATAATATGACAGTATACATAAGAAAAAATAAAAAAGTTTAAAAATCAGAAGCATGTAATATCTCTTCAAAGATGGATTGTCGAAGCAGATCGCCTTTAAATTAAAAAATGAAAGAAAAATAATATCAATCCAAAAACACAATCGCAAAGGATAAAATCTCAAATATAACAAAACATAAATACCTTTTCTTCTAGAAAACTTGAAGAAACCAAAGCCAAAACGATAACGTTGATGAAGTTTGTCGAAGGTGTTATCATTAGAGTTTATAAATACAAATTCCGAGTGTTCCAAACAGATACCATTTTTTAAAGTTTTTTAAGGATGATCTTTTAAACAAAATGAAATTATTTTATAGGAAACAGTTAAAAAAACAATTTCATAAACGAAAGTTTAAAATGATATTATTGTTGTTTTACTTGAAATATTTACATATTTAATTTAAATCATATTTTATATAAAAATATTCTTTTATATTTTCTAAATTTTTATACAACCTATTTGATATTTTATTTATTCAATTTGTGTGTTATAAAATCGTGTATGATTTCATTTCCAAAGAAAGATATCCATTAATTCCTTCGAATTGGAGAGGAATCGATGAAGAAATCCCGTAATTTTTGTCACGATTCGAATATAAAGCGAGCATTTTATGGATTTGAAGGTGTTCTACAGTTTTTATAGATGAATTATTTAAAGAAAGAAGAATAATTAGGTTTGATTTCATTTCCAAAAAAAGATGCACTCTAATTTAGGGTTAAATTTCTAAAATTTCCTCAAATGTCTCTAAATGAATCTAGACTAACATTGAGAACAGATACATATTTCGGCGGGAATTGAAAAAAATAGAGCATTAAGAGAATGACATGTGGCACTAAAGTTATTATTTTATTAATAAGTATAGATAAGTTAGTATCTTATGTATTAAATGGATTGAATAAATAAAATATTAAATAGTTAGTAGTGAAAATTATTATTTTAAAACGATATTTTGAGATAAAATATGGTTAAAATTACTTATAAGTAAATATTATAACTAATAAAACTTTTAAACTTTATTTGATTTTTAAAAAAATTAAACATTTTGTTTCAAAGCAAGCCGTTTTCAAAAAATGTCATTTTATAAAATTTCCTTATTATAACTCCAAAATTTTAATCATTTTGGTTTATAAAAGTTTTATTTTTTCGAAAAACACTAATTTTAAAATATTTTGTATTATTATATAAATTTAGTGTTTTAGAAAATTTTCTTATTTTATAAAAATTTATTTCTTTAGAAATTACATTTATAAAAATATTTTTTAATTTATTAACAATCTGTTTTTAATCTCAAAAAATTAAATAATATTCCTTAGTAGTTAATGTAATTATTTAATAGAAGAAATAAACGAAAAACAAGAGACAAGAAAGTTGAAGTTAAGAGGTCTAGAATTAAGATTGATTCAAGCTTCAATTCATATGACTAGACGACACTAGTTAGATGTTCCCTTTTCATGATACTCGGGACAAAAAGCCTACCAATGGCCATGTATCCTCCAAATTCCCCATACTCTACCAAAAGCAATTTAGTTATCCCTTCTGAATGTGGACTCACAAAACTAGCACCACCATACATATTTGCAATGTCCACTTTGCAGCTCTTCCACAATTCACTTTATATAATTCTTTCAAGATCTAGAAACTTTTATTTGAGATCGATGATGAATTAGACTCTTGTTGTGTATCTATTAAAATGTGATTAAGTCTAGTCTACTAGTTTATGTTCAAAAACCCAAATCAAAACTTCAAATCATTATGTTGTGCAACAAATGTTTCATTAACTTCAACTTATGAGTGTGAGCGTAAGCTTCTATTATTACCAAGTGTATTAAACTAAAGCCCATAGGAGTTGTCTGGAGGTCAATCAGGTGACTCTTAGACTATCTGCAATGGAGGGGGAAGGATGACACCCTCTCTCCTCCACGTCAATCGTGTAAAAACTAAAAACGCCTCAAGGATGGTCGTCCAATATCTCGCTCCTCCCTCTCTCATATTCTCATCGGTAGCTGTGGTGAGGACGGCTATTTCTCATCGTCTCACCTCTCTTACACGTCTTGCTATCTCTCCTCCCTCTCTTCCAACTCCGCATCCATGAGCTCACGTACATATCAACATGCCGTTGCCCTTACATCCATTTTCCCATAAGGTCTAAGGTTTGATCTTGTATATTTCTTTGTGTTTTTAGTGGGTTGATCATGTTGAGAAAAGAAAGCAAATTAATCTCTTTGTTGAGGCAATTTGTATAAGCTAAATGTACATGTGTGAGTAAAAGATTAGAGATATTATAATTGCATAACAGAAAGTGCAATAATATGATATAGGGAAAAGATGAAATAAAGTACTTAATTGGGAAACCCTATTACTGGTTCAATAAAGAAACTTGAAAGTAGGATAACCTAACTATATTGTGTCAATAAGTTCATGTACTCTTAAATTTTCCTATTAGACAGCTTCTTTGTAACATCTTTCAAGTTTTGTTTTTGGAAAACAAAACACTCCCATTCATCTCATGGATGATCACTTCACCCTAGGAATCAACTCAAACATGGAACTTCTAGACAACAACATCAATCCTTCACTTGGGACTTTTGATTCCTGCAATGATAGCGGTCATGAGTTTACGCCTTTGTCCGGAAACAACTTTGCAGGCTGTCATCATCCGAGGCATGAGCTTCTATTCATGCCTTTACCAGATGATATTGATAATAATCCAAGCTTTAGTTTTGATGGTGATCATCAAACCGATTCTTTTTACGACCCATTGAGTCATTTCCCTACATCAAGAGAAGGTATGGTCAAGAGAAAATCTGGGAATGAAAGTTTAGGGAATACCAATTCCCCCAACATTAGACCTGGAGTTACTGGAGAGAATAAAGCCAAAAAAAATCATGTATGCTTCTGTAAATCCTATAATTATTGAACTAACTTCATTCCTCTTAATTAGATAGTAAAGATCAATAATGGGTTCTTATTCATCCACTCATGATATCGGCTAATGCAAATTTTCCAGGGCAACGGTGGTAAAAAGAGAGGGAAAAACAGTGCAGCCAAAGTGGAGAAACCGCGTGAAGTTGTTCATGTGAGAGCAAGGAGAGGTGAAGCTACTGATAGTCACAGTTTGGCAGAAAGGGTTTGTGTCCTACAATTTAATTTCTCTTATACTATTTACATAAACCCAAAGAATTGAAGGACCATAGCTTACAATTCTCAACAGATGAAAGAAATTTAAACAAACTGCTGAATTCTAAGTTGAATATGGTTCTTGATATCTTCTAAAGTTTATAGACAGATGTAGTTTAGATGAGAAACCCAACACCACAAATTTGATGATACTCACATGCAATTATCATGATTTTTTTTCTTTTACTGGATTAGATGAGAAGGGAGAAGATAAACAGAAAACTAAAAAGCTTGCAAGAACTTGTTCCAGGATGTTATAAGGTATGATCTATCTTAACCTTTATGTATTCGATCATAATTAAGTTATGTTTCAAATTAGCCAGTAGTTCTATGGTTTTGATGTATTGTTATTGATTTTCCATCAGTTCTTTTATTAGTTAACTGTCTTATTTTTCTTGATTACCTGCAGACTATGGGAATGTCAGTAATGTTGGAAGTAACAATCAATTATATCCGATCTTTGCAGAATCAGATCGAGGTAGCTTATACAAAAATACTTTGCTAATTAAGATTAGTGGGATCATGTTGCAAAGTTTTAATGGTCTTGATTATTTTTTGCTTCCCAGTTTCTGTCAATGAAGCTTACAGCAGCAAGCATGTTTTATGACTTCAACTCTGCTGAAATGGATGCTTTTGATGCAATGAAGGTAACATACTTTTGTGATCTCGAGACTAAATCAAAAGTACAGATCAGATCATGAATATGATTTATAAGGAGTACTTAATTGGTTGTTAAATTTTAAATTTGATCTATCAATTAAGTATCATGTTTTTGAATTTCCTTCAGTTTTAGTATCCAGAAACATAAGGTGCATCTAAATTACCCCTCGTCTCATAGACTTCACACTTAATTTGGAAAGTTTTTCAAATCATCATACTATGAATTTTCGCTACGCGTACCAGATCATCGCGAAGATGTGGAGAAAACACTATTTTTCAAGAACGAGTTACTTCATATGTGAAGTGTCAAATACGATTATCCATTGGGAATTTACATCATCACAACTTGTATAAACCTAATCATTCTTTATATTATAGCATTGTAATTGTATGTGTACATGATCACTAATTCACTAGTACTAAAACTACAAACACTTCTTAGGCCTTAGAATTTTAACAATTATAACCTTCAAGCGTTGGTGCATTGGTAAGCATTTGATTCCCCTTTAGCAAATGTCTCCGGTCTAAATCTTGTTTCCACTAGTTTCCTACCACAACCTCATGCACAACACAAGTTGCAATATACCTAACCCGTTAGTTAGTAGGGCATATTGGCCTGAAAAAATATTATGCCAATTATGTGTTATGTTGAAATCTGAATTTTTTCAGTCTTCATTATCTTAGACTTTTGTAAACCAGATATCTAAAAACCATTATGAACTAAATCTAGTTGATCATGGACTAGATGTAACTTATCTAGTACTTGATGTAATCTAAGATGGAAAGTGCATTATCAAATATCTTGCTTGTATGTTTATACATTTTGATTTGTTATTTGAAAATATTAAAAGTTCATGGGTAAGTAAATGTGTGAAGGAATTGATGTTACTGCAGGAAGCAAATGGGTATGAAGCACAACTTATGGACACAATGGATGGAGAAGGGTATGGAAACCTTCAACAGTTTCAACCAGCATGGCCTCTTTGAACTCTATGCATCTCTCCAGGATATTAATATGATACATATACATACACTTGGCACATATGCTCCTAAAATAAATGCCAAAGTTGCTCCTAAGCGGAAATATACGTTTTCTTTTCCTAAAACATACATAAAATGATCTAATAATGGTACTTGATTTGTAATGTACACTTGTTATTTAGTTGCTTGTCGTGCCTCGTTCTATATATGTTTTTTATAACTTTGCACCTCTTGAGTCATTATTCAAGACTATTAAGATTATGTGATTCTCATAGTAATGATGATCGAGTGGTAGAGATGGCGAGGGTGTATAGTTAGCATTAATTGTGTAAAATAAGTTGCTAGCTTGTTAATTAGAAATGAATATTTTAACTTCTTAGGAAGAGGTTTTATCTCCAACTTTGGGAGAAACTCTAATGGAGAAAAGGCCCAATCTTTGCACCTCTACTTGCCATCAGTGTTCAAGTTAAAAAATGGATATTGAAAGCCTATCTGATATCAGTTAGTCACTAATGGAGATTGAAATCCTGAATCTTTTAGTGAATTGGAGACTAGTTCAACCAATATTAAGAATGATATGCTTAGGTGATTAACCATATATATACAACATTTCGACTGGATTACCGTTAAGGAAGTTAAAGACCATGACTGCCTTTTTAGAGTTTTTCCTTAATGATTAATTCGAGTGGGTGCCCTTAGAAGGGACGAAGTGATGAAGGTGAGAGGCTTGGGAGGCCTACGTGGCTGGAAAACCACTAGGAACGCCGCCCTAGCCATGCGACTAGGGGTCAGGGAAGGGGATTCACAACTTCCGGGTGACATTTTAAGAAACACTGAAAAAATAACCTCGCCCGTGTTTCGGTGGATACTTTAGAAAAAATAAATTAACCATGTAAATAAATTATATATCAAACCAATTTTACACGCATTCTACTCATATTTCTCTGCACAAACCAACCTCAACAAAATAACGTCTAAATAATAAGACAAAGGCCCGAGGAAGTTTATCGGTTTCTCAAGATCCCTTCAATTTTTAACATTCTGACGCATTTTAAAATTTTAATGCTTTCCAACCCATGACCATTAATAAATTAAAGAAGTTGCATTGGTAAAGACTTGAATCCATATATCCAAAGACCTGGTGACCTGAAACAAACAAATTAAGGATGAATTGTTTTTGGAAACGAGTCCTTGAATATTTTGTGCATGAAGGTGGAGCAAAAGCTCCCACCCCCCAACAAGTGAATTCAAATTAGAAGGATATGTTGAGCGATATTAATAGTTGTAATGACATTTAGACAATCATTATAGTAGTCAAATCCAATGAAGATGTACTACATGAGATTACGTATTTTAAACTTTAATTTACTTTAAATATTTTTTTAAATGTCTAGTTTATATCTTTGTTTTTGTAATACTTTATAGATGAGACACACATTGTGTATACGTGGAACAAGAAGGGGAATTTCAAACAAGAGGTGATGTGGCCAATAATAAAAGATAACGTGCCAAATGAAGTTTCATCGGGAAATGGGCACGACTTCATATTAAGCGGCTATAAAGAAATAATGGAGTGACTTCATCTGAAGCACGATATCCAAACCAAGTTAAAGATCTGGATAGACCGCATCATAGATGGAAACAACAAACTCCATATTACACAAGTGACTCACAAAGATTGCTTAGGATTTTATAAACACAATTTGAAGATCGAAGATGCAACGAGAGCAAAAGTTCCGTTTCATGGAAAAGCACATGAACCGGTTACCAATCCTTGAAAACCACATAGACATTGTTTGTCGCATTACTTAATTTTATAAATAATCTAGAAGCATTTTACTAGGTTATGATGATTAACGATTCCAGACCGAATAATGTTACACCTAGATTTTCTACTCAAAGAATTACCCGTTTTGAAAATATAAAACAATAACCCTAATTGTTAATGATTGAGACCAAAAAGTTATGGAAATCAAACGACGATCGAAAATCAAAACTGTTTAGTCAAACAAGTAAACACATAAATCAATCTAACCGAAAGATTAACTTCAATCCACATACAGAGTCAAGTAAAAATCAATTAAACAATTTCTATAACAAACCTTACAGTAGGGAATGACCATGAGTGATCTAGCCTTGTATCATTTTGATTATATCTTCAATCTTGATTAAGATCAAAGAAACATGAATGTAAATGAAATCAAGATGATTTGAAACCCTCAAAATAGCCTTTTTGCCCAGAAAACTTATATGGAAGTTCTCCCTTAAAACCTTATTTCTTCTCTTTAACTCGTTCTAATCCACATATTCTGTGACTTTAACCACCCTTCAATTTAACCTAAGCTAGTACGACATAAATTACACTGATCTCACATGTTTACGCTGCTAGAGCTTGTCATATGATGCTGAAACGCCATTGGCCAATATACATGGGAATAGGATGTAGTGACCATCTTTTTGTCTTATTTCTTTCATTCTTTGATTTAGGTCTTATCTTTCTATATTTTGCACTCTAAGCCTTCATTTTCCGCATATGACCATCGATTACCAAAGCACTTCAAAGTGATGACGGTCTAACACAGATACTACTATAACTTCATATTTGTTAACATTAATAATACCGAGTAATTCCCCCAAATATCATCTACCAACATCCTAGTGTCTTTATTAATATCATATTTAAGTCATCCATTACAACAAAGCATTTAAAGGTAATAATATAAGATAAAATTATCAATCGTCCTTTCTTTATTAGACACTTTGTTGAACATATATGAGACACAGATCTGATCCATCCTCCAACCTCTCTCATGATTATAAGTTTTTCAGTGTTCCAGATTCGAATACGCTTCAATTTTATTAGATGTTTCAATTTGAAAATGAGATTTGTAAATAAAGTTAAGGAATATTGATAATCGATTAATCAAGCAACATCTTAGAATCGCTTGTGAGATGCAGAAAACATAAGAACTATTACAACATGCATAATGAGCCCTAAACAACTGGGAGGCCTAGACTAGAGCTTATTTAGTATAAATTAAGGGTCGTCCCTTGATGAGCTTTTCCCCTTGAGTCCTGAGGTAATTACGGGCAGTCCATTGACGAGCTTTTCCCTGGAGTCCTTAGGTAATTATGAGTTTTGAGACTTGAACTTCATTTATATTTCATTCTTCAATCTTTTAAACTTTAGACCTTTTGAAACCCTAAATTTTTTATGATAATTCTTACTCCACATTTGTACATACGAAGTCTCAACACTAACATCCAAATTAGACGTATATTAATTCTAAGGACCAAATTTATGAAGGTTGAATAAATAGTTTGAGTTTTATGTGTAATTTCTTACAAATGTACTAAAAATAACACTTTAACTTATGAAATGAACTATTGGTAAATAACGTTATTTATGAGTGAACATGTAGATAAAAAAAATAGTTAATTATCCCTAGGGCTGTAAACGAGCCGAGCCGAGCCGAGCTCGAGCTCAAGCTCAAAGCTTATCGAGCCGGCTCGGCTCGAAAATTTTAACGAGCTGAAAACTCCGGCTCGAGTTCGGCTCGTGAAAAGTTCGAGCCAGCTCGTGGCTCGAACGAGCCGGCTCGATTTAAATTTTTTTTTTAATTTTTTCACATTAATTTATATGAAACACAAAAAATATATATTAGGGCTTTTGAGTTTTGTTGGTTACTCCGTATTTAGGGGAACAAATATAATTATTTTGAATATAAACAATTTACTATCAAGTTATATATTTTTTTAAACAAAATACTTAATGTTTCTAAAAAGAATGCATTTTTATTTTAAGAAAACCTTTTTAAAATCCTAATATAAAAATTATAATCATAATAATAGTAGTAGTAGTAATAATTATTATTATACTATATATATATATATATTATATGCACCGAGTCATGAGCCGAGCCAACGAACCGAGCCACGAGCCGAGCTCGAACCGAGCTAACCCTGGCTCGAGTTCGGCTCGTTTAGAATTCGAGCCGAGCCGTGCCGGCTCAATTAGATACAAGCTTTTTTCGAACCGAGCTTTTTTCGAGCTTTTCTCGAGCGAACTTCGAGCAGCGAAATTTTTGTGCAGCCCTAATTATCCCACTTAATAGAGGTTATTGTTAGGTCTAGAATTCAAACACAAAGATAATGTAGATTAAATTTAGAGTTATCTAAAAACAAATGCTTTGAAAAGAAAAGGATATAAATAAAACGAAGAGCAGAAGAACGGGTCGGGTTACGTTTCTGCGTGTGATTTATAACTGCTTGCCACCGGTGAACGATGAGCGAGATCAAGAGTGATTCCGGCACCGGAGATGATAAGACCGTTCGAATAACACTCAGAACGATCGGTCCTTCTCTTCCTTCTTCCATCGATGTCCATTCTCCGATCAAAGTATGACTCTTTTCGCTTCTGATTTCATACGCATATTGTAATTCCTGTTGATTTCGTGGTAATAACTGTAATTTCATTGTCATTTTGATGGATTCGTCAATTCTGTTGATGATTTTGATTGCGAACCATAACAAATTGTACTGATTGATGGAAGATTGTATTGGAATTGGTTGCCAATCGAGTTAGGGCTCTGCTTGTAGTTGTTTATCTCAAATTTAAGTATTTTCTTTCAGGATTTATCATGAATAGCAGTTTTAGGTATTATTATTATTGAATTTATGTGGATTCATGAATTTTGGAGTTATCAGAGGGCTTAATTCTTCAAATCTTCTGTACTGTGCTACATTAGTTGAGTTCAGCAATAACTTAAAGGGGATAGGCCTGTGTGACTGCATTTTGAACCTAAGATTTTGGTGCTAAAAACCGATTTAGATTCTGGTTTAGGGTTGAACGGTTGAAGAGATTGTTATGATGAAGGAGACTGCCCATTGGCACCTCAAGAAACACTTTTGATAAAGAAAACATTTACGACAAAAAGAGGGCATACCTATTTGCATACCTCATTGCCTTCCCGACATGCTTTGGGAAGGTAGAGATCATAGAGCTAAAGGGAATTCTAACCAAAGTGCTATACATCTCAATCTCAACAAACAATTCGAAATACCTCAAGTATTTAGAAAATTTCTTTAGTAGAACCATACAACTACAATAGTTTAATACTACCCATGACTTTTTCTTGAATTACCAATATAGCCAATATTCCAGCTTTTTATCTTCATCAATAACCAAGAATATTGTCAGAATGATATCTTTTTCACTGCTTTTGACCCAATAGATTATCACCTTTTTATATCTCATGCCACCAACTTGAATGAAGAAGAGAGAGTGACACTTGATTGTTGTCTTAACTGAATCTATTCTGACTTTTCAATGACATTTATAACATCCATCAGAACTGTTACTTTTAAAATTTGGCATACTCATGATATCATTATAAACCATAAGGGCATTAACACCAGTGCCATTTTCAAGATCCCCCTATTGACATTCTTTTCAAGTAGCTTTAGAGTGCTATCCCTATGCCCATCTCAAGAAGAATTTCATGAAACAGCAAAGGATCCCAATAATAGATAACAGCTCTATGCCACACATAAGGCTTCTTAGTAAAGCTCAAATTTCGAATGCTTCTGTAATCTGTATGGGCACTGCAAATTCTATTCGTATGGATTATAATTTTGAAAGAGCCTTTCTAGGAACTGGAGCAACATAAATTTTGTTGATAGGGATGTATTCTTCTGCTTTTATATTTCACAAAGCGATTTAGAATTTTCTTGATCAGGTTGGTCCTCATAAAGTGGTAGATGAGCAAGTGCCAAATTGCATATGCTGAGTTATGATTGTGGGACAAGCTCTTGCGAGCGGAATTATTTGAGTTTTATTGTTTCAGAACCGAAGTTTTCTTGGGGGGTGGGGGGAGGGGAGGGATTTTAATATGGTATTGTTGGTATATCAATAAGGATAAGTAACTAGTAGCCGTGTGGCGTGTAGTATTAATTGCTGAGTACTATGAAACAACCCTCTATAAAAATTCACTACACAAAGTTAACTCCATCATTGTCACAATCGCATGAAGTGCACGTCTAGGTGCATGCTCCTCAGGCAGACGCTAGGGGAGGAACTTTCAAAAGCACAAAGGTGGCTCACTGCGCACGCCTTTTGCTAGGTGCAAGATATAGTTTTCTTTAAAAAAATTTAGGTTTTAAACTTTTAGTTGTTCGCTTTAGTTAATTTATGTATATTGATATTTCCAATATATAAATAAGACAGTTTATGTTATTAATATTTTTTTAACACAACGTCAGTTAGCAGCTTATGTATTTTCAATTTTAAACATAAATTCAATTTGCTAATTACATGAAGGCTTATGTAATCGGTTCTAGTAAATATCCATGTGTAGTTTATGAATTATAGTATATGAATACACACATACGCACGTGACATATATGTGCATGTGTCCATATATTTTAATTAGACAATTATAGTTTACAAACATATTTGTAATTATTTCCTTAAACACGCTGGAAATTGAGAAATATAAGGGGTTAAAAAGCAGTAACCTTTTATTTGATTTTCATCATCTTAATCGCTCCCCATTTCTACCGCATGGATTGATGAGAAACAGAACAAAAAACAGTATAAGTTAACCAATAAATAACTAAGCAAACATATATACACAGGTGGATATGTGTTAAAAATATGATACAGTTCATATGTAAACATAATGCAAGACACACATGTGTAGGTGTTTACTCTTAGTTAGTCAGGATAAAACCCAATTTAGCCCTCTTCTTTTTCATTTTCACTTAAGTACAACAAATCAAGTTACATGTATAATGATTTTTGCGATTTTCAGCATATTTGTGGTTGTTAACATGTGCGTGTATGTGTGTATACATATGCGTGTCTGTATTCTTATGAAATCTCTTGATGCTCCTTCGAAAAATGTGCATAGGTGTGTGATTTGAGAAATTTAATTGCTGGAAATGGTCGTATCCCTCTGGAAAATTTAAGGCTTGTTTGGCAAGGAAATGTGTTACATGACAGCAAATACGGTGATGATGTATCTGTTCACTTTAACAATGGAGGTATAAATTTTATTCCATTTGATATGTATTTCATGAATTTCGTGCATAAGTTTCTGCAGAACAAGGGCTTGCATTTTTCGTACTATTATGAAATGGAAATTGACAAGATTCAGGATAATTTACTGTGGTCTAGTGCATTTAATTCCCTTGCAGATGTGGCGTTGATTATAATTCTAAACATATAATAGGTTATATATAAAGAAAAAACCATTTCTTCGCTCAATCTGTTGCAGTCAACATTCAAATCTCCTCGCAGATATGACCTTAATTTTTATCAACGCCCAGCCCAGTTGTAACTGGGTCATGCTATAAGGGTTAAAAGCAGTGTTTTTCAGAACTTGACCAACCGGTTGCATCGAAACCAAACACATAACCAGTCTGGTTGAGTCTACATGAACTACCTTCATTTGTATTGCCCAGCTAGCGGATGAACGGACCTGGTGGTCGACCTGAATTTTTATTTTTCTCTTTTCAAAATCTATGTAATGATATATTTACAATTTAGACTCAATATTTTGTTTATTTAAAGCTTCATATTTTATAAATATTGCAAAACCACAGAAAAAGATATTGCAAAACCTTACAAAAAGGATAAAGTAGTTTCATATTTTGTTTTGAATTAGTTATATATTTATATTTATTAATTTTCATTTATTTATAACATAATTCGGTTTTTGAAACCAGTCCGAATGGCAAAGGTGGCTGGTTCAAGTGTTCAACGACCAGTCCAGTTATGAAAACAATAGTCACAAGTAACATATTTACTTTGTATATTCTACAGACACTCTTACTGTTGCTGTTAAACCAAAATCTCCTGCTAAGCACATTCAAAACGGATTTGATGATGATGAAGAGGAGCCAGTAAGAATTGATTTTTTTTAATAATTTTATAAACTTTTTTCATTTTACAGCATTCTGTGATTGTTCTTGGCAATGTATTTTTCCCCAATTTATAGAAGTTTCAGGTCCCCGAATTAAACAGTAGATGGAAGAGACGGCTTTTTATTATTTTACATGATAAGCTGAAGATACCCGGTAAGCATGTGATATAATGGAATTTAGGTTTATAAGTTACAAATTTCGATATTAATATATTTGTTTTGTGTTTTATAGACATGCTTCTGATGGCAATCTTCTCTCTCAGCCTAAAGGCATGGGCTATATTTATCATGTGGTTTATCTTGGCACCTATTGCACACAAATGGGATGTAGGACCTTTATATGTAAGTAATTCTGCTCCTTCACATCAAGATTCAGAAATTTTGCTAGTTCTTTTATACCTTTTTTTATATAATTATTTAGTGACTTAAATAGTTAAATACCAAAAATATGTTATTTCAATAATATTCAAATTAAGGGATTTAGTGCGGGTGAAATATTTTGATTTTACCCATTTTGACGTGGTAGACAAAGCATAACTTGAACCA
The DNA here is from genome assembly GCA_025506415.1 of Flaveria robusta. Taxonomy (NCBI): domain Eukaryota; kingdom Viridiplantae; phylum Streptophyta; class Magnoliopsida; order Asterales; family Asteraceae; genus Flaveria; species Flaveria robusta. The sequence continues at coordinate 13,788,498 of CM046469.1, read as the reverse complement.
ACCTGTTCATAGTTTACACCCATGTGATAATGTAGATACTTGGAACTGGTTTTGCCATCATCTTTTTGAACCTTGGAAAGCGTGAGCAAGGTGATATGAGGTATGTGTCGCTTAACATGAGCAATGATAACATGAAATCAACCCATTCATAAGTATATGGTTGTGGCATATGCAGCGCTTATTCCATCTTCAATGAAGATTTCAGAGAACTCCCCAGGACCTTCAATGCAGAGCGAGTAGATAGAGATATCCGAGCAGGTCAGTTTTGATTTGCTGACTAGAAACTATAACTTGAATGTTATTTTTTTTCTTGTGTCATACCTTACTGTAAATGATGTACAAATAGTCAGAGTAATGAAGCTTGAAAACTTAAGAGTCTGGCAGCAATGTTGATGTTTGTGGTGGTTGTTGCCAGATGATTGTGATCAAGGGCGTGTTAAATGAGTCGTTTTTGCGGGTTAAACACAATACCAACCTGAAAAGTGAAAAGACTCCAATTACGTCAATGTACTTGAAAATCTTGTCTGTCACACGAAGTGGAACATGATATGAGTTTTCGTAGGTTGACATGAACAAGATCAACTATTTAACTTGAATTTTATTAAATTACTATTTTACAAAAAAGAAAATACAAATGTATATAATATAATTACATTTAAACTGCTAAATATAATGCTCATTTCTCAATCCTTTTTTTTTATAAGTTTTAGTGTTTAAGCTATGACTTAAAACACATTATTTAAACCTTTTCAAAAAATAAACGCATTAAACAAGTTAGCTGATGAACTCACCAAGTTGACCCAAACACGAACACTTTACGCGTTTGATCTCGAAACTGATCCTTAGACTAAAAGTTGTTAATTGTTGTTTAAGATGTGCTTCCTACATTAGGAAATAAAAAGATGATAAGAAAATATTTCACTACTCTTTTTATTTCATGAATAAATACAATGATAAATTTTGTTATATCATCTTCCGACCGAAGAGAGAAAAACGACATCCCTCAACAAGTGTCAAGAGCTTTGACACCGTGTCAATAGTCGTACTTCGCTGTCGTGAAAAGTCCAGGAATATTCCATCATATTCATTACATACACCAATAAATAAAACTCAATAAATAAACCCTTCCAACTATATAAATTTAAGCATCAAGACTCCATCTATAATTGAGAATGCCCTTCTCTGACTCTGCTTCAAAATTGAAGCAAATACATGGATTATAAATAAATAAAACTCTTCCACTTAGGGCCTAATCCTTTTGTGCATCTTTAATAACTAATACATTAGCTTAGCTTCAAAAGTAAGCTCCTAATTCAATTATGTACCTGGATCTCCTTGAAATATCTACAACCCTTACTTGGGTTTTGAGTTGAGTCTCTTTTGATACACGTTTGGGGGTTACTTTTCAACTTGGTAGAAATTAGCATATACTTGAGAATGCGCATCCTTAAATTTGTATATGCTAAACGTACGATTGTGGGCTATAGAATCCAAGATATTGACACCCATTGTACTTGAAATATGACTTAGAAAAACAACTGTGTCAAAAACAACTTTGGAAAGAGTTAACTTGATAAAGGTTGCAACTTTATGTATGATTGTGTTGTTTGGATTCAAAACAAGCTAAATTCCCATCTTGTGATGGTTTTTGGTTGTTCTATTATTGTCTTCTGGTTGGATTTTTTTTCGCTTGTTTAGGAAGCCTATGTTGTATTTTGAAAGATGAAATTGTAAGTAATATTTTATTATTGTATTTTGAAATCAAAGACCACTAACACCAAAGATTCAATATTTTCAACAAGATCCCATGATCATGGTGACAAAACGGTTGTGAAGACAAGTAGGGGTCGTGTTGGAATATCAAATTTAAGACTTTGATCTTTATCAAAATTCTCGTTGATATGACCTTGACCTCCATGGTTTTTTGGTTTTTCTGATCGTTCACAAAGCACAAAAACCCAAAAACCCTAATTGGCTTGTTTTGCATTATTTTATTTTTTTGCTTATTGTTTCTAAATAAATTGCGTGGTTAGAATTGGAAAAGTCGGTTTTAAGATATATGGAGGTATTTTTAAAACCTAAAAGTAAATCATAATTTACCAAAGTTTTTGAAATCTAGTGTCGTGTTGAAGTTATTTAACGTAAAGTTAAATTACGGATGAAGTGATAAAAGTTTCATACATCTATCTATTAGTAGTTTTAGATGACATGTTTTAGGAAGATAATGAGTTACAAGTTTTATTATACCAAACAAAAAAATTGATGTGTTTAATGGGATTTAAGTTAAAATAACACATGTGTGTCCAAATGATTGTATGTATATAAAGATGAGTTCAGAAAAGATTATATGTGTTTTAACTATGAAGCATCTAGGTATAAGCGTAAAACCAATAAGGATGAAGTTGACATTAACGTGACGAAAAATGGATCACCGACTAAATTGTTGAGGTATTTCTCAATTATACCGAGACTAAAACGATTATTTTCAAACGAGAAGAAAGAAAAATTATTGTAGTTGCATTCATAGTACCGTATAAAAGATGGGAATTTAAGACATGTGGCGTATCGGTAGAGAAATATTGTTAATATGTATCCAAAATTTGGTAAAGACCTTAAAAACTTATGGTTTGTATGTAGTTCAGACGAAATCAATCATTTCAGAGACATGCGTATTCGTCATAGTAGTTCTTCTATGTTTCTATAATCTTCAACTTAGTTATACATTAACGAAAATACATAGTGTGCGATCGCTGTAGATTGCTTCCGGATTGTAGTTTTTTTTAGATAAACATATCATTTTGATTTATCCAAAAATTGGGCTCTTTGTTTTTAGAAAAGAAATCATTTAGAGCGGTTTAATATCTAATTTATTAATTTATTAATTAAAAGAATATAACAGTTAGATTTGTTTGCAATGTTAGAATTTTGGAGCAGTTTTTTATTTACCTTTTAAATATATATGTATATAATATAGGGTGATTTTTCAATGTTAACTTATTTTAATTATCATAACTCAATAACCTAATCTTTGACATGTAATGGTACAATTATGAGAAAGCAATTCAACGGTTCATATTAATTGATATAAAATAATCATTTTATTGTTATTTTTATTTACCAGAAAGGTTATTATATTAATATTACATTTGTTCTTGCACATCAAATTAGCTACACTTTCCTACAAATTTATAGAAAAATAGTTACAGCCAAGATTTTTTTTTCAAAATTTAAGAGATTCTCATCAATCTTGCCTCCAAGATCTCCAACATTACAACCTTACACCGATATCGATCTCCCCTTGACGATCTCCAACTTTATGTTACATTTGTTTGAATCAACTATGAAAATATACGCTGAAGAAGAGTTATACTACATTTAGGCATGAAGAAGTTGTCAAGAAGTAGGGCTAAAGTTTTCAACAATCAAAAAGATTCAAACTCGATTTAGGGATGAAGAAGTTTTCTAGAACCGAAGTTAGAACCCTTTTTTAAGCATGTGGCTAGATGTGGCAAGAAAAAGGAAACATCTATGGAGTTTTTGTGTGTTGTTTATAAGTTAAGTTAGGGTTTCCGTAACATGTTTATAAGCAGGGGACAGATCTCTTTTCTTGTAATAAAACGATTGTTATAGGTAACCCATAGTCCTAATATGTTATTATTTGTGTTTAAAGTTTCTATAACCTGTAATCCATTGCTTACCTAATTTCATGTAGGTAGTCTTTGCATTTAAAGTTATGCTCTGATGAATAAATCAAAGTATGAAATAGAAAGAATTTTGATAAGTTTAGATTGATAGAGTGGTTTAAAATTAAAAAAAAAAAAAAAAAAAAAAAAAAAAAAAAAAAAAAGAAGATGCATACACTTTTCATAGCTCATGGGGTCAAACAAGAAGATGCATTTAATGAGAGCTCAAATATCAAATGACAAAAATACTTCTATTGCTTCAATTTGTGGAAGTGACATGCTAGCTTCCCATTGGCTGGATTAGGTTAATGAGTTAGAAGACAATTACAATGGGATAAGAAAAAATGGGTACCATATATATATAGACACACGTATATACAACGGAAGCATTTGGAGCAGTTTAAACAACTGCCTAAAAAACGGATGGGAAGTATTTTTCAAACACATTTGTAGCAGTTTTTGGTCTTTTCAAAGCTATTATCACAACCTCTTTAAAAGTTAGCTCATTATTTGATGCGATATTTTTTGAAGCGGTTAATAACCTCTTCAAAAAACCAATTTTATCACCCCTAAAAATCTCTTTAATTAATTTCTGCCGGTGAAAATTAAAAAAACAGTAGTGAAAATTTATAAAGCATTAATTATTAAAGTATTACATCAAGAGTGTTTAAGAATTTAACTTTTTAATATTTGATGCCTTCAAATGCACTAGTTCCCACAAACTTCAATCAATCTCTCCGGTCCAGCTTACAACGAAGGTGTAAACTTTTCTGTCACTTGATGTATTTCTAGTCTGTTTAGAGCCAATACAGTCTTGTTCATCAGTTTTTGATTCAAATAATAACATTAACACATACACTAACATATAGATATTACTCCAAGATTGCACTCATTACTCTCTTGGCTCTATAGAACAATTGTTTTAAGTTTTAATGCGATAATAAAAGATCAGTTTCGTGCTCTGAAAATAAATTTAACTTTCATTGCAAGGAGCACAAGTGTTATAGTTAAGAATCATACTATTATTGGGTTTCTATATCATTCAAAGCTAAAACTATGTTCAGCTGTAGGTTTAGCAAAAAGACACTAGGCATTTCTTTTCTTCTAGTGGTCAGAATATATGCATTCATTGTTACTCGTCATGTCCCCGCACTCTTGTGTTTGAAGTAGGGATGAGCTCAAAAATCACCAATATTGGGTACCAGTATCGGTACCGAAAATGCTTAGTACCGTACGATTCGCTACCGGTACCGTTACCGTACCGATCCCAAAAAAACCAAAAAGTGGGTACCGAATTGGTACTGAAAATAATTCGATACGGGAAATTCGGTACCGGTTCGGTTTTGATATTTGGTATCTTTTGCTCATCTCTAATTTGAAGTGATATTTTACTAGGAATGTTTATTTGTTTTATTGTTACGTGTCAAAGGACATACATGTTGAAGTCAAATTTGAGCTAGTTATGGCTAGTAAAGTTCAATGAACCACTATTGGGCATCTGTAACATCAACTATTACATGGAATCATTGATTTGCTAGAAGCTATGGATACTCTTATAATGGTACGTATGATCAAGCTAGATATGATACTTTACTTTCACGCACATAATATTCTGGGCTCTCTTTTCAAGTTGGAATTAGCTTCATTACAAACCAATCTATGGATTAAACATTTGGACTTGACTTATTCTTCAAATAAATGTAAAAAGGACAAAAACCAAGTCCATAAATAGAAAACTGGGTTTTTGCAACCATAACATCGGTTGTAAATCTATTGTTAAACGTGACAAGACTGATTTGGGACTGAAATTGTTGATGCAAAAACTTAAGTGAGCAATCATATTTTGGGACTGCTATGTGACTGAAGTTTATTTTACAAGTGAATTTATTTTTATTTTTAATTATTCTTTATCTTTTTTCTTTTTTGTGATTTATTTGGGACCGAAACTAGACAGTGACAAAATTTGCGACAGGTTCTTATTTTATTCTTTTGCAACTGATTTGTGATAAAATTTAAACAGTTGCAATTTTGCGATCCATTTGCACCATTTTTTTAATTTTAATTTATTTTCCCCCTTTTTTACGACTGATTTGATACCCATACGAAACTATTAAAATTTTGTGATTACTTTACGAACAGAATATATGTGGTCGCTCATTCTAGTAGGATTACTGTAACAATTTGGTCATTAATTTTTCAATCATTTTGTCGGTCAAATTTCAGTCGCAAATGCCTAGTTAAGTTACTAGTAGGGGAGAAAAAGTTACCGCAAAATCCAAGCCACCCAAAACACACTCATCACTGCCTTCTTACACCATCTAAGGGGCTGTTTGATTTCACTTACTCGGTCAGAAGATGCTGACTGGGTAAAATATTGTTCCAAAACTGATCGGGTAAGAAGAAAAATATGCATGGGTCAGTGGTGTCGGACCGGGTCAGCGGGTCAGACATTTTGACCGGGTCAGAAACAAATCAAAAAGCCCCTAAAACTTGTCGGAACCACCTTAGATGATCTACATAAAATATGACTTGATAAATTCAAATGGTAATGGTTTTATTGATCTATAATCAAATAAAGGTATACTTATTTTAAACGAAGTTACCTTAATATCTATTGTTTATTATTTATAGAACGATGAAGCAAATATATATATAATATATGATTGTGTGGAGAATAATGTCTAAAGTACCCACTTAGCATCTGCTTTGGCATATGTTATGCTATATGCTATGCTATATTATATTTGCCTTGTTATAAAATTAACTTATAACTTATAATCACATCATAACAATTATTTGATGAATCAAATTCCAGTTCCTATGCTACTCAACTTTGCATAAACTAACCTTATATACCATCCGGATAAGGGTATAAATTAAAGCAATTTAATTTTCATGTTTCACTATTGCATGACAATTATATTTTGTGTATGCTTAAGATTGGAAGATGTAAAATTAAGTTAATTAATAAGATGATTATTGTGACCATAGTTGTCAAACACATAACGTGTGGGCATAGGCGTCACTTCACCTCAGCACCCAAGCACTGATGCGCCGGTGGTAATGAGAGACATGTTTTTTTAAGTTCTAACTGTTTGATTGGTGGTTGGTGATGTTGAATGATGAATGTTAATGTTTCTTTGTGAATTCTTATTAGTTTTGAACCTTTTGAACATTTTACTTTACCATCAGGATGCCTTTTTGTGAACTTATTTTAAAGTTTTTAAAGAGAGGTCTTGGTGGTAAAGTCGTATACTTTTCAACAAAGGTTGTGGTTCAGATCATGTAGAGTATAGATTTATTGAATTTAAAAAAAAAATAAAATAAATGTAAAGTAGAATGTATGTTTTCTGGTCAAGTTGATCTTAATTAGTAATTCTACTAGGTTTCTTGTATTGCGAATGATATTAATTATTTTAATTTTGTATGCTTATTACATATTTGTCTACTTATCGGTAATTGCATCTTTTATGTGTCATGAGCTAATTTTTATTCCTTGTGCCTAGACGACAAGCCTCAGCCCTTGAGTGTGTCGTGTGACATTGACAGCCATGAATAGTGCTTGATTTAGCTTCTGATTTGTGTATTGTTAGGTGAGCTATTGGATTACTCTGATGCAATTAGTATTACCCTATACTTTGTGTAGGAGATTGTTTCTTATTGTTTGAAACTATATATACTTAAGTTCATAAAACAGCAACATTATCAATTAATTGATTGATTATAACATACAATCTGGTCTAAATAGAGTATGTTATGCCATATATATCCTAGACTTCAGAAATAAAACCATCATCCATATTTGCCTAGTCCTAGTAAGCTTGACTCATTTGCTATGAGTTCCCAGAAGCTCAATGGGTTATTTTACTTTATGTGTTAAATTAACTCACTTATTGGTTAACTGTTGCCGAGAAGGTGTGGATTTTGATACCACACAACTCAATGACCCAAGATTTGCATTAAAGCTGACAAAAGCAACTTCTTTAAGACCAGATCTCACAATCTACAAGCTGCAAAGCCAACATCACATCCCCAAGGTTTTAAACAAACTCTCACTTTATTTTGGATGTTGGCTAGTTTGTTAAAGGTAGAATCATGCTAACACTCATAACTAGATTCTACTTTAGTATCTAGCAAGTACATTACATATAAAACCCAAATTGTATACGAAAAAAGCACAAGGTCCCACTTCCTGCTTTGATTCTAGTTTGTTGCAATGCATACATACCCACCATCAATAAACATCATGGAAATGAACTGTGAGCACTTAATTATGATCAATGGCATTACCATAAAACTAACATGTTATCATGGTAATTAAGATGCGTGCAAGCTTATGGATGTTAGCTATAAATGTATGGTAGTTATGACATTATAATACATAAACACTTGCATTATCATCATGATCATGGTTGGGTCATTGGGTAACTAAAAACAGATAGACAAATTAGAAGAAGAAAAGTACAATGCACCACGTATATGTTTTTTTCTTGTTTGTTACCGTTTTTTTTTTTTTTTTATCTATACTTACCTTTCAAAGAAAGAAAAATAAGAGAGGCATTAATGAGTCGTGGTCACTCTGGAAGCAGTCTCTTTATCCTATGTGATAGAGGTAAGGTTTACCTTTATCTCAACCCCGACCCTATAACCCAGTGAGATTTTATTGAATATATTTGCTTGCTTGTTTTTTTTTTTTCAGAGTTTATTTTTAACATTTTTATGAACATGTCATCCATACAAAAAGCTTATATATTTTGCTCGCATCAAAATAGCATCATGACAATGGTTTTGTCTTTAGTTGTTGAGGAGACAAAAGTAGAGAAGAATGAAAAAGATGCTTGGCTTCACAAGGGTTCATCCTAGTGAGATTCTTCTTTTTCTAGCAGCCTTAATCTTGTTGAATATAATGCTTATGATTGGGATAACCTAAAACATGTTGGACGTGTGGGTCCCTTCCTGCTTTATTCTATAATTCACAAGCTTATATCTAAGCAGTGGTATCACAACACAATGAGGATTTAACTGTCTTGCTCCAAAGGAAATATCATCTCTATTTTCAATCTTTTATTTCTTACATATAAAACTATGATCTCAAGTACTCATAAGTTGTTTATTCTTCTTACCTGTATTGGAATTTTAGCAGTTGAACCATATATGGTTTCTGGGTTCAGAAGCATACTTATTGAACTACCAACGGGTCATCGCACGCTCAAAGCAGTTTCCCTGGTGAACACACAAGCAAAGCCATCACCTGCAGCTTTGAACAAGAAGTTTGACCCGTATCAGTCGAGTAAAAGACCAGTTCGAAGAGGGTCAGACCCTATTCACAACCGGTCTTAGTATGTGCAGAAACAGCTTGAAAGACTTCGGAGGAATTGAAACAAAGGGTTATGATGATTTTTTAAGTTCTGATATAAAAGGTATTAGTGTATTACAGTAGAGTGATTCACTGATGCGCATAATCAGACTTAAAGAATAGCGTGCCTAAAGGGGCCGGGTGCAGTGAATATTATCATGATCAGAAAGAGTTCATCAAAGATGATGGTCTGTCACAAACCAAAATGAGAGTTCCTTTCATAATTCTTGTTTGAGCAAGAGCAAGAGCAAGAGCAAAGATCAGTCTTCACTTGTTGCTTTTACTTTCTTATAGAAGTGGTCATATTGTTTTCTACTTGTTCCTACTCTAACAGCATAGATTTATAGAATTATAGTATCTTATGCGCACTAGTAGTGACGGATCATAAATTTTCCATTACTGGCTGAAACGGGTCGAGTTGAAATGGTTCGATTTAAAACGGTCAAATTTCAATGTAATTTAGGAAAAAGAAAACATGAAAAGTTTTGATCTTAGTAAGCGACTTATAAAAGGAATCTTTAAATAGTTAAGTAGTGTCTCAAAGTTTATTTATTATTCTACTAGATCCCTTTCTCTCCTTCCCTTTATGTGTATGTGTCTGTATATGTGTGTCGATTTTGTCACTGGAGACCAAATTTAATGGTGTAAAAAATAACTAAAGATAGCAAATGTTGTTAGTTACATTTTAGACATAGTTTGTAATGATTTTAGACAGTGGCGGAGCTTGAGCCAAATCTTATGGGGGGCGGGGGCGTAAGTAAACTATTTCAGGGGGTGCAGACTCTATATTTATTAAAAAATTTCCACTACCAAGCCGAAAATTAACACTACTGACGAAAAAAAGAGAGGAGGCAAGCCCCCCCCCCCCCCCCCCCCCCAAAGAAGCTTCGCTCATGATTTTAGAGTCTATTTTTGTTACATGTAATGCATTAATCGTAGTCATATTCGATTATTTTATGCAACACTTGTGTTGGTGAATAGAGTCTACTTTGGAATTTTTTTATTGTTTTGTAGGTGTGGAGCGTCTGTGACTGTAGGGGTGAGCAGATAACCGAATTAACCGCATTAACCGAACCAAATTAACCGAACCGAACAATTAACCGACGGTTCGGTTAAGCATAATGTGACACCTGACATCTTTCGGGCCATTTTTCGACTAACATGAACATTATTTTCCAATCATTCATGTATGCATTTAGTAATTTGTATTCAAATATGACAGTTATTAATCGAATGTTCATGAACATTTATTTAGCAAAAATTCAAGGAATTCCCGGACCGCACGAGCCGTTTCCTAACGTGGTGGGTTAAAATTTTCAAACAGTGCATATATATAAAAACAATGCATTCTTTGAACAGAATTCTAATAACTTGAAGAATAATAATAATAATATATGAGTAATAAATTAAGATGAATGCATACACATCAAAATAATAAATAAAGCAATAGTTGAAAAAAAAAAGAAAAAAAAAGAAGAAAATCTAAACAATTGATATCTAACGGAGAACCATCGACCCGAATCGAGATCCATTTTCATTGACCCATAAGCCTTCAATTTTGACTTGATAGTTGTTCTTATTGGATGAGCATTAGAGTTCCACGTTATCTATACAAACTAACTCCCGAGAGAACGGGGAGCGGAGCATGAGAACCGACATCCCAAAAGAAATCATGATATATACCTTCAATTTCCTTGTTCACCTGATTCCCCTTGGAAAACCTTGATCGCACAAGGTGCCTATTGTCACTTTCGTTTCTGCTCCAGTTGATCACCACCGCACCACACCGTCACCATTAAATCAGCCCCGCAATTGGTTAGGCTCCATCTGCGTACGACCAACTACCACCGACGAGGACCGCGCGCTCAATATTAGAAGACCGCACGTGTTTGGATATTTCTATTCAGCTTGATTGACGACCGACAACCGCCGTACGCTGTCGGCATCACCGCAACTCCACCGCCGTTCATTATAGAGCATCGTTTTCGGAGCCGCGCCGTTGACAAGTGAGGTAACAGATTTTGATCGTGCGGTATTGTCGTTATTATTTTTTTTTAAATCGATTCATATGGTTTTGGTTTGAGAAGACATCGACATTCTGCAAACCTTCATGGATGTAATAACCTTAATAATATGTTCATATTTAATATAGTATACATGCATGCAGGCATTACACAAATCATCTTCATGAATTAATATACATAACAACACTCACACCTATGTGTATATTATATATAATGCATGCATCATCTATTCTTATATTAACACCTATATACACTTACCTTTTAACACTCCATTCCAAGAAGAAAAAAAAATTTAATTAAGTTATAATTTATAAATAAAGTTAAAAAGGATCGAAGTTGAATTTTGTAAACTAGTTACGGGGATTTCTGGTGCACATGGTTACAATCACAAATTTGGTAGTTAAAAGGAAAGTAAGAAGTACTATGTTGGAGGTGGTTATTATACAAGAAAAATAATATTGCATGAGGGGTCAAGCATGATTGAACATGAAATTATATAAATACCAATATATATGTATATATATTTAACACGTTAATACTTAAATTTAATCGAGACATATTTGGTTTTGTAACAAGCATAATGTACACCCACTTACAACCTTATAATTTGTTAGGTCCCGGTTAGCTGACAACGTCTGTTTTAACATTCGTTACACACATTATAAGGTGAGTTTTCACGGCCCCTGTTTTACATTATTTTCTTTTTGGGGGAGAAAGCATGCAAACAATATTTATTATTTTTGTGGTTTTAGTATTATTGTTTATCGCCTGTTACGTTAGTGCAAACATATAAAAGGCCTTACATTCTCGAACCGTTAGTAATGAGCTAGCGAGGTAATTTTGGGTAGTACTACTGGGTTTGACAAACCCCGCCCGCGTTAGTCGCGCTAACTCGACTGGAGGTCGAACGGGTGTTTAATTGACCTAACATTTGCCACGGTCACTGTTAGACGTGGTGGAAAGGCAAACAACTTACAAACAGTCAGCTTCGGTTCGAAACGCTAAGTAACTTGATTATAGGCTAGCTACCTATCGATATGCTTTAATTACTTTACCATGCGAACATTTTCAAACATATTATCTGTTGTTAAACCTGTGAACTCACCAACCTTGTGTTGACACACTTTAGCATGTTTTCTCAGGTCACAGGAACGCTTAAGGTTAGGTTGCACGGCTAAGGATTCACTCATGGCATGCATTACAAACTTATTTATTTGCATTAAATACTTTTATCTGGGCGTTGTGTTTGCGCATCTTTTAGTGTTGGCTTTGAATTTTACTTTTATGCTTCCGTACTGATTATTATTCAAACTATGTTCCGCTCTGATTAAAGTTCAAACGTTTTATTAACCGCACCGAACCGCACCGCGCACACCCCTATCTGTGAGCGATTATAAGTGACAATTGGGCCGCGTTGGAGGACGTTAGAATGAGTCTTGGTAACAAAAGAACCCGATATCTAACATTACAAAAATTTTGGATAGATTAATGAAAAGACCGCGTTACACACTTACACGTGGGCTGCTAGATAACAGGAGATCAACAAATGTATGCCTCTTGGGCTTAAGCCAAGTTTTGTGGATTTTAGTTAATTGGGTTGGTTTACGTTTTATTAAGGTTACCTAAATCAGATTTTAGTTAATTGGATTGTTTACGTTTTATTAAGGTTACCTAAATCAAATTTTAGTTAATTGGATTGGTTTACGTTTAATTAAGTTTATTTATTACATCTAAATGGGTTAGTTTTTGGTTGAAGTGATTTAAGAGAAAAACACCATTAAGAATGAATGAGCCAAGTCGTAGTTATGGATTTGGTTGACTAGAGAATTGAAGGGCGAAAAAATTAGCAATTTTGGGGGTCATCTTGGATAGGGCTAACTCACAAAATGAAGGCAATCAGGCATCATCCAGAAGATATAATTTCTTTTTTACGGCTAATTGAATCACTAACGGACCACTGACTCATTCAATTATCTCCATTACTCGAGTATACAACTCAAGGCTACCCTCAAAAGGAAACTCACCATTAATGAAAGAAAATTCCCTAGCTCAACTTGGAATCCCCCTTTTTTTTTATAAAAGATAAGATTTGAATTCAAGACTTTTTCCTATTTTAATAAAGTCTGGGCATCTCATCTCAACCACTTGAGTTAAAAATCATTGATAAAAGATATAAGAACATTCACAACCCATTCTTTATTTTTATTCACATAATTACATTAAAAATTATTATTTTTTTCTCTCGTCTTTTTAATTAAATAATATTTTTTATACCTTTATCATTATCTTTTTTCTCCTCCACTCACAACCATTTTAAAAAATATTAAAAAATTATAAGAGTTAAACAGTATTTAAATTTACAGATTAAACAGCAATATTTTTGTCTATTCCACTCACAACTACTTAAAACTATTTCATATAATATAAAGACCTTACTCATATATTTTTAAGGAACAAATAGTGAATTCTCTAAATTATCTATAAGGCACTTAAAAAGATCTATCAGGCATAAATTATCTATCAGGCACTTCAAAAACAAAGATCGTCGTCTTTTTTTTTTTTTTCCTTCATTAAAGGCAACAAGAAGGGGGAAAAAGTTTTAAGTGTTAATTTTTGAGTTTTGTTTTTGAGAATATTTGTTCGTTCGTTTATTTCGATTGTATTTTCTGTTTTGTTATATACTTAGTTTCGTTGGTTTAGCCGACATATTAGGTTTTTTTACGCTACTTGTACAACTCTGCTTGCACCCCCAACCCACTCAAGAAAAAACCATCTGGTTAACCTAAAACATTTTTGCTTCAAACAAGACCTGAACCCACAATCTCCTATTTGAAAAGTCATAGAACTACCACTAGACCAGAAGGCTTCAGGGTGGATACATATTAGTTTGTTAATATAATTACCCACTTTGTTAATTATTCTAATAAAGTTTTGCATGTTTTAAAACCTTGACACAATTTTAACATTTATTAAAGGAACAAATAACTGTTTGAGTTTGTCTATAAATTCAATCTCGTTATACAATCAAACAATCTAGTTTAACATGTCAAACGACGTGTGTGTTGAATTATAATTAATACTTCTGTCACCGCATCTCGCACGCTACAATCCGAACGATGTGAGCTTAAAATAATGGGTTGGCTCTAATCAATGAACAGTGTTTTGTTAGACATTAGATGGAGTGTTTATGTGCATGAAAGTATATATAAACTTGAGTAAAATGCTATTTTCATCCCTAACGTTTTGTTGAATTTGCCATTTCAGTCCAAAAACTTTTTTTTTGCCATTTTAGTCACTGTAATTTACCAAATGTTGCCATTTTCATCCACTCCACTAATACCGTTAAAACTTCGTTAAAACTCTGTTAAATATGAGGGTATTTTAGTCTTTCTGAGCACCCTAATTATCCAATTAAAACAAATTAATCAATTAATATTCAATTAAAATTAAAAAAACACATGAAACGACTAGTGAGACCAGCCGCTTCGATTTAAAAGCTTCGATTAACTCTAACCCATGTTTTTCGATTGAGGTTTGCCGTGAGATTTCAATTAATCTTCACGTTTTGTTCGAATGTGTATCGTTATTTGATTGAGTTCTGTTGTAGGATTGAGGTTTGTTGTTGATATTTTTTATTTGATTGAGGTATTTGAACGTGACAGTAGCAGACCTCAATAAAACAAAAAGTGACAACATTAGACCTCAATCGAACAACAGTACACGTTCAAACAAAATGTGAAGATTAATTGAAATCTCACAGCAGACCTTAATCGAACAATATGTGTTAAAATTAATTGAAACGATCGATCTCCCGAGTCACTTCATGTGTTTTTTTAGTTTTAATTGAATATTAATTGATTAATTTATATTAATTGGATAATTAGGGTGTTAAAAAAGACTAAAATACCCCATATTTAACAGAGTTTTAACAGAGTTTTGACGGAGTTAGTGGAATGGATGAAAATGGCAACATTTAGTAAACTACAGTGACTGAAATGACAAAAAAAAAAATTTGGATTGAAATGGCAATTTCAACAAAACGTCAGGGACGAAAATGACACTTTACTCTATAAACTTTAATAAAGATTTTCACACAAATTTCAGTTTTAAAAAAGGTTTTCACTTAGAAACTAAACCACACATATAATAGGCAAAGATAACTAAAAATAGTAGTATATCTAGTTACTAGCTTTAGTAAACCCGTGTATTACACGGGTTGAGTAAACAAAACATTAAATAAAATATCATTTTCAAAAATACAACAACTCTTAATTTTAATTATTTTTTATTTATAAAATTTTTACTTTTCAAAAACATCAATTTTTAAAATATTTTGTATTTAAAAAGTTTGATGTTGTAGAAAAAAAAATTTATAATTTTTTTTAAATAATATTAATAAAAAAATTTCTTGCTTAATTTATTATAAAACTATTTTTAGTCTAAAAAAATCAAATAAAATTATTAGTAATTAATGTAATAATTAATAGGAGAGAGAAGCGGGAAAATTTTGATTAGAATTAATGTGGTGGTGACACGTGTCACCCTTAGTTAATCTTTTATTATATTAGAAAGATTAGTAAGAGCCGGATATCACTCTATGGACATAGTAATTCTCAATACTTAATCTTTATTACAGTTTAACCGGTTAAAAACAAAAGATGGTTTACTTTTAACTAAACTAACATATAAAATTTAACAACTAAACTAATAAATGCAAGGATAAACAATTAAAAAAGAATAAGCACCCCTTTTAGTGCCCTGGCCCCTCACGTTTTCTCTTAGAATTCAAATTACTCCATGCTCACTTGGTCCATAAAGAATGCTTGTGGAATTTCCAAGCGCCTTACAACAAAAGATGATGAACACCAAATTGAGTTTAAAGTTTTGTATATAGAAATACAAAGTTGCAAATTATAAATTATGTTGTTAAAATGAATATAAAAAGATATATTATATTTGGCCATGCTTGGTTTTATATAAACTAGAGGACACGGTACGAAGGCTATCCACAAGATTTGCTTGTGATCGTTGACACGATTGAGTTTTGAATAAAATTGATATCAAAACGTATGAACAAAATAAAAATATAGCAACCGTATGTCTTGAACAAAATTTATATATAAAATTGATATGAGTTAGTGAGACAGACGTGATGTGTTATAACTTTTCAAAAAAAAAATAAGTATAGTTATTATTAAAGTTTCAAAACGAAACTTGAAATAAATATATATTTAAAGGACAAATTGGTATATACTTAAAAAGGACATGTAATTTACTCTTAATGATATTTATCAAAATATAAGTATGCTAAGTATAAGATAAATCCAATGTCACGTCATTCCGTCAACATTTTTTTTATATTTCAAACACTTTTGAAGCACATATTGTCCATTCATCATTTCAACGTGCTTTTCTTTCTGCTTTTACATATTTTCTAAACACACATGCTTCTCATCATATCATTATTTTTTATATATTTTTCAAAAACACACTCCATGTTATGCCCATGAATGTGAATATTTTTTATGTTGTTTTTCGATACCCTTCACACGTTAACTTTATTCTTTGGAGTTAATTTAATTACGTTTTGATCTTAGGTATAGTTAATTTAAGTTTTTATGTGAAGTGTACCCAATGTCAATCATTACATTACTGCGGAGTCACTACAAATATTTGTGTGTGGCTATATTAAAAATCACGCATATAACACGACTAAAATATCCACTATCGTTCGAACTATGTTTTATTAACTACTTTCATATATAATTTAAGAACAACTATAAATTAGTTTGTTATCAATTATTTGTTATGTCTTCTATGTTTTCATTTATAATTCTATGTTATACACTAATGAAGATGTATTACGTTTATAAGAAGTATAATAGTATGATAATATTAAAAAAAATACAAGAATCTTATGTTGAGTAAAATATATGAATTGATAAGATAAGGAATGTTTGCATAATTTTGGGGATCCATAGATTCATTCAAAATTGACTTTATCAATGGTTATTAACATTAGAGGCATAATTTACTATAGATATTGCCTAAAATGTTGTTGATTAGAAAAATGAAAATAACTCTTTTTTAAAACTTCAAATTCTTTATCAGAAAACTTATAAGACGTCATAATATCTTGTTAATCAACGAAATCAGATATATGTTAACTTGCTATGATCAATTGGCGCTCAAGATTGAAAAAAACACTTAATCTATATACATAACTAGCTTTAGTAAACTAGTGTATTACATGAGTTAAATAAATAAAATTAAAATTTTTTAATAATAAAATAATTTTTTAGAATAATATATAATCGAAATATTCCTTATTATTAATAGAATAAAATATTTTATTTTAAAAAAATATCATTTATAAAATTTTTTTATTATAACTCTTAATTTTAATTATTTTATAAAATTTTGCTTTTTAAAAAACACCAATTTTAAATATGTCGTATTTTTAAAAAAGTTTGACATTTTAAAAAATTTTCTTATTTTATACAAATTTGTTTCTTTAGAAAAACATTAATAAAACTTTTTTTTAATTTATTACAATTTATTTTAATATAAAAAAATTAAATAATATTAGTAATTAATACAATTATTCAATAGGAGAGAGAGAAAGAGACGAGAAAAACTTGATAAGAAAAAATATGGTGATATCATGCGTCTTCTGTATTTACTATTTTATTAAAGTAGAAGGATAATATACTAACATTTAACACGCTTGACATAATATTGGAGCACATTAGTGTAACACCCGGCTTCTCGTACCACCAATATTGTCCGCTTTGCCCACAAGGAGCTCACGGATTTGCTTTTGGTTGCTCAGGTGAAAACTTCCCTGGGAGGTCACCCATCACTGGATTGCTGCCACCTGAGCACGCTTAACTGTGGAGTTCTCCTCTCATCCACAGCCAATACGCCCAAAACGCGTTTGTGATATTAAAGGCCGGACATTCCTTATGAACCAAGAATCTCTCCTGTCCACGACCGATATGGGATATATGCTGGGTGTCACAATCACCCCCCCTTTGGACTCATCGTCCTCGATGAGCCCGAGAACACACTCACCATCCCCGGTGAGGTTTGTCCCACCATCGCGACGGGCACAGGAGTGGCTCTGATACCATTCTGTAACACCCGGCTTCTCGTACCACCAATATTGTCCGCTTTGCCCACAAGGAGCTCACGGATTTGCTTTTGGTTGCTCAGGTGAAAACTTCCCTGGGAGGTCACCCATCACTGGATTGCTGCCACCTGAGCACGCTTAACTGTGGAGTTCTCCTCTCATCCACAGCCAATACGCCCAAAACGCGTTTGTGATATTAAAGGCCGGACATTACTTATGAACCAAGAATCTCTCCTGTCCACGACCGATATGGGATATATGCTGGGTGTCACAATTAGTACCACTTGGCATTATTTGGTTGTTTCTCTATCTATTTTTTTCGCCCAAATCTTTTTACAAATTATATTATCTGATGTTTTATCTTTTTATATTTTCTACCCAAACCTCTTTTACAAATTATATTTTCCCTGATGTTTTATCTCTTTATTTTTACCGCTCAAACCTCTTTTACAAATTACTAATCATTTTGATAATTTAAATTAGTAAAACAAACTTTGATTTTTTACTAATTTAACTATTGACCATAAATAAGCCCCTTAAATCTCGCTACCTACTTTTAAATATCGCATCCCATTTTGCTTTTTTATAGAAAAAAAAGTTTTTAAAACCAAATTTGAAAAGACCAAATAAATTATTTTAAAATCTAGAAAATATATATAAATAAAAACATAGTTTGAACTTTCGTTAGATTCTTCAAACTTTTCAAATTGTAGGGAGTTTTACTTTAATTAAAATGTTTGTTGCTTATAATAATATTTGAACTTTATTTATTTATTATCGGAAAGGTATTTTAAATTTATTGCCGTAATATTTTAAATGTTTAGAATTTATGCTGTTTGTAATTTATGATTGTTTATTAGTCACTTCTAATATTTGTTTGTAAGAGAGTTTATTATATTATAAACTCAAATATTTTTTATAGGAATGAGAATTTTTTAAATAATTCTTTAAACTTAAAAAGTGATGACATTTTATAAAAAAGATTAAAGAAATATACAATAAATAAGTTTGGATTTTGATATATATATATATATATATATATATATATATATTTGTTTGAAATAAAAAATTGAATATTTGTAAATACTTTTTCTAAAGTATATTTATTTTTAAACTGAAATCTTTTTGAAAGTAAAAATTTTAGATTTTTTTAAATTTGGAGAGGATAAAAAAACAAACATACAATAAATATTTTGTGTATTTTAATTTATAAGTTTTAACCGTAGTTTTTCAAAAATAGTTTAAAGATTTCTTAGCATTTATTTTTAAAAGTCAATGATATTATAAAGTATAATGTTATTAAAAATAACGAGGTTTGTTTTTTTAAAGTTTATTATGTTTTTATATAAAAAGCGGTGAGAGTTTTTTTTTAACAAATTAAGCTAATAAAACAATAATTTTTAAAAAATATAAATAATTTTTTAAGATAAAATGTATCTCTTCTTTTAAATGAAAGAAAATTTTACATTTTTTCTATTTTATTTGATTTTATGAAAAGAAATTAAAGATCTAATATTTTTTAAATGAAACTATGGAAGCGAGATTTAATTTGTTTTAAAATAAGCGAGATTGTTTTCGAAAATCTCGCTTAGGTGGCATATTGGCTAAATTTTTTTTAATTTGAAAAAGATGACGAAATTTTAGAATAAAATCTCACTTAGTTGGCGAAATCTGTTAAATTTTGTATTTGTTTAATATGACAAGATTTCGTAAGAAATTCTTGCCTACATGGCAACATCAAGTGTTAGAAGACGGAAAGAACAAACACTTGTAATATAGTTGGTCCACTCTGTATTACATCGCTTGTAATATAAAGATATATATTAAAATTTATAATTAATAACTGTAAATTAATTTTTATCATTATAGTAACATGTAAATTTTTTTGTAACAAATATATATATATATATATATATATATATATATATATATGTATATATTTACTAAATGTAAGCTATTAATATATTAATATACTATAATTTGTTTAACCCGTGAGACACAGGTATATAAGCTAGGGGTGTGCAAGGAACCGAAATAACCAAACCGTAACCAAAATAATCGACCCAACCGAACCAAAAAAACCGAAACCGCTAAGAAACTGATGGTTTGATTTGATGATTTTTTAAAACGGAAATTTTTGGTTCGGTTTTGGTTTTGCTTGTAACAAAAACCGAAAAAAACGAACCGAAACCATACAACCAAACTTGTAAATTTAGAGCTGTAATCATACACTTATAAACATTATTAACCTATTAGTTAGTTATTTAACTTATGTTATCTATAAAAGATTGAACATTTAGGTTTCAAGAATAATCTTTAAATTTTTTTTGTTTGAATTAATAGATTAAAATGTTTTATTGAATTTTTGTTCTTATACTTTTATGGATTGCATTTAATTTTTAATGACAACCAATTTATAAGAATATATAGATTATATTTAAAGATCAACAAAATGATATAAAATCAAAGTTTTTATCTTAAATTCATTACTTCAAAATAATTTTTTTTTTAACTTGAAGTCCAAATGGTAAAACCGAAAAAAACCGAAACCGAATGATTTTAAAAACCTAGAAACCGAAATATCGGTTTTTGGTTTCGGTTTTAAGCTAAAACTGAACCAAACCGACCATGTTTACCCCTAATATAAGCTACTTCGCTGTAAAAGGAAGAAAACATATGTTGTCAATACTGTGTAGAATAATAATTATGTTTGTTTATAATAAAACCTCAATTATTGAAAGATATATCAATTATTCCTCCTAAATTTGACCATGACTTTTATTTCCTCTCCGCACAAATTTATGTCGAAAACAAGATTAAGACATGCAACTAGAGTCTAAAAAATCCCCGAATTTTGAAAAAAAGAAATAGATTATTTTCTTTTTTCTTGTTAACAGCAAATAGCATGATAAATCTACAGTTGTTGCTCTTTAGATAAGACTAAAAAGAAAATATTCATTTTCAGGCTAATTAACGATCACAAAATTTTAATATTATTTTTATCAAAGCATGACTTTTAAGATCTTAACAAAATTGTATGGTTTAAAACATCTTATCATTGAGTTGTCAATTCAAGCGATCATTACTTCATTATTATGTATTAAATTCACTTTGATGGTTCAAAAAGTAGTATTAATCTCTTTTGATTTTCTTCAATCTTCTAAAATATTAAATAACATGGGATTTATTTATTTTTTCTGTTGAGCTTGTTGTAAGGTTATAATGAAAAATGCGTACAATAGAGTAGTATGATACCAATTAAAATAGTTTTCACGGTGACTAAAAATAGTTTTTTTTTTTTTTTTTAATAAAACTTGTTATTTTATATCAAAAATCAAAATTATAGACCAAACTCATGTGTCACTTTGTTATGCATTCTTATCATTTTTTCTCATAACTCTCATATTAAATGATTGTATTAAAGATAACAATGAAACTAGATAAATATGTTTTAGGTATCAAATAATAATGATATTAAAGATAATACTTTTGTTTTTAAAGAAATTATAATATTGTAATAATTTTATTTAACCAATATAAATAAATGAGCTTTTAACTTATTAACAGAATAAATTTTATTCTACAAGGCAAGTGGGAATATAAGCATGTATGGTCCATGGAAAGTTGGAAACTTTGACGATTCCTCGTTTCTATTCCACTCATCTATCTGTTTTAGTTAATGAGCTTCAAATCAGTTGGTCTGTAAAGAGATAACTCTATGGTTTTTTAAATATGAAGGTTATATGTTCAAGTCTCATTTGATACAAAATGTTTCAGATGGGTTAGAGGTTTTACTATAATTGGCGTTCGGGATATGTGTTTTTCTTGAAATGGTGAGCGAGCCGGGTCACCGGCATAGTATATGTTCGTAGGGCGTGGGTTGTCTTTTGCCACTGGATTTACCCAAGAAGGCTTGGCTCGTAGTGTTGTTGTTTAATTATGGATAGTTATTAATTAATGAATAACTATTATAGCATTCATAATTAAGAGTAGAGAGAAGCGGAAAAATCAATTATTATATAACTTAAAATGATGACATGTGTCCGAATTTATCTTTATTTACTAGTATAGAGATGTTTTACATATACTTTTTAAAAAATAATGGGCATGAATATTAGGTTTCCGTTAAAAACTAACATGACATTATATGGTCACAAATTTAAAAGCTAAAACCATAAGTTTCAAATATAACCACGTGGATATTAAATGTGCGTGTGTTCTAGAAAGAAAGCGTGTGTTTTCAAATTAAGAGCATATTTAGTTCGTATTCGTTTGTTTAAAATATATACGTAAAATTGTTAGGGTAATAAGTTTATTGAAAAAAGAAAAGCCATAAGTAAAAATATACAATTTATTATATTTAATAAAATAAAGTTTTTTCTGTCATTTGTCTTTTTCTTAACTTATCTTTTTTGTCATTTGTTCTTCTTTTTAAATATCATCTCAATCATTTTTTCCTCAAAAAAGTATCATAATAATTTAAACGTTTAAACTAATTTTTTTTATTAAAAATTAATTTTATTAATTGTTATATTTCTTTCTCTCATCTATATTTTTTAAAATCAAGCTATCTTTTTAAAAATAGATTTTATTAGGGAAATTAAAAATAATATCTTTTTATTAAAATAGAAATAATAAAACACAAAATTTTTATATAATATGAAATTTTCTAAAACACTAAACCTTTTTATAACAAAATATTTAAAATTCGGTCCTTTTTTACAAAAATATATAAAAGGTAAAATTCTCTAAAACAGTCTTATTAAAACAACCAGAATAATTACAAACTAAAGTTTTTAATAAGCAAGATTTTTATAAAAATAGTTTTTATAAAAAATTGTTAAAACGAATATTTAAAATAAAACTATTTAGATGGAAGAGTTAAAAAATAATATTTTATTTCTTGAACTATTACGTATATAAAATAAAACTATTACGTAAGTACTTAGTTATATAGTACAAAACTGAAACGTGAGAATGAATTCATTTTATTCCCTTCAACATTCTTTGCTTTCAAAGAAATATAATTTGCAACGCCTCTGGTTTTTTGTTTTTGTTTTCACCTTACTACTTGATCGATGTCGAAGTACCAATCAAATAAAATGTAAAATGTGTTCCTATTCACCTTAACTAGTTAGGGTAAGTAGGGTTGTCGATCCTCGTGGAATTAGTGGTCGGTGTATTGCGAATCGATTTGTATGAAAACAAATAACCGAATTACTAAATTAATTAAACTAGTGCCCCTTGGCTGTAAAGATTGGATTTTTTTGGAATGATTGCTAAATTAACTAGAGAAACAAATTATAAAGATTCAAACTTGATTAAGAAAATAATTATAAGAAAAAGCAACGAACTTCGGATCTAGGTTTGGCTTTCGGTAATCGTTTAATTTAACTTTCTGGAAAATCCATAATAGGGATTCTGAACGTGTAATGATTAAGTGATATCAATAATCAAGACTTAATAGGTCTTAATACACAATACCAATTCAATTAGAAACCAAAACTTGCAATCATGTAATTCCCGGAAAATTAAATGACATTCAATAAAGGTTAACCAAAATCATTGTTTAAATAATCAAAACATAAGTTAAACTTATAAAAGAACTTAATGGGTTCTAAAGTTTAATCCCAACAAAGTTAAACATAGACAAAAACCTAATCACTCAAAACCTAATACCCGAAGTCGATCACGAGAAGTTTAGCCTTGCATCTTCATGGATTCGGCAACAAAATCGGATTGGAACATGGATTTGATGGATTGGAATGAGTTAGAGAAGTGGAAGAATCCTCAAGAATGGCCAAAGTTCGTTCCTTTTTGCTCCCAATGCGAATTTAGGGTTTTGGAATTGATAATCCCCTTTAAATATGGTCAAAATCCGGAGAATTCTACCAAAATTAAGTAAACGACGTAAGTTACGTCCTTCGGGACGTAATTTACGTCCTCCCCCTTAAATACGTGCTCAGCCTCTGTCTTACGTCCTAAAAACTGCTCTTTTTAAGAACGGACGTAGCTTACTTCCTTTAGGACGTAAGTTACGTCCCAGGCTAATTCTTCATCAATTTCTTCATTTTCTTCATCTCTTTTCATCCATATACCATCCAATCTTCGTGCAACCCTTGAATACATTATTTAAGCTCAATAAACCTGCAATTCAAACACAAAACAAAGTGACTACGCTCGATAGAAAAATAACGTTAAAAGCATACATTTAAACGCTTAAAACACATACAAAACATGAACGTATCACATCCCCACACTTATCATTTGCTTGCCCCCAAGCAAACTTGCTCATAACACTACAACTATCATTAGACAAATACGGTCCAGCCATGCGTTCACCTTTGGTTAGCTACGGTCCTAAGTCATGCCCAACTTACGATTTCATATATCAAACTTTGTAATCAAAGATATCACTCTTTGAAATATGATCTATCTAACCAAGCCTAACAAGCTTTTTAATCTTCCCTATGCATGTAGTCACACCTCTCATAAGTTTCACTCCTCTCGATTTAGTATCTGGTCTAGCAAAAGATGTGCTAGTTTATCAATGTAATACTCTCAACCAAGAACAACTCATAATTACCATAAGCTTACATAATGATCGCAACTCCACCAATTAACACAAACCATGCACACATCAAAAGGTCTTGAAAGGTTGTAATGTAGGGCTTAAGGTTTGGGTGCGGATAAATGATTTGAAGTGGCTAAAGGTGATGAAATCAAAATAAGTATGTTGAGATCTTCTAAACATTGAAGCAGCACTGCACAGTAAACTTGGGTGATTTTTAACCCAATTCACATTTTATTACCACTAAAACAATGCATTGACATTATGATCATATCAACCCATTATTTTCTTAACATATATTTTTTTCTTTTTTTTTTTTTTTTTTTTTTACTACTTCTAACAATATTATATCCAAGTTTCAAGCAATACTTATCAGATTTCACCACACAGGTTTAAAAAGTAAAAAGTTTGAAAGGCTAGTGGGTTGATTCGAGTTGAGACAAATAAAAAGGTTGGGGCTCAAAGTGGCAACTAGGGAATCATTTTAGGATAGGGTAATACAATTGAAAAGGCTAGTAAAAAGGTTCATCCTAATGCCTTAATCATTTATGTGTAATAGTTTGGTTCATGATCTCGAAACGCATCAATTATGCAAGTTATAGAATAATGCAATTGTTTTGGTAAACACACATTAAAGGAAAAATGAGCAATTAACCTATTGATATTCTAAGCTCATGTATGGGCTCAATTCTCATAGAAAATGGGTAAAAGGGTTAACGATATGAAAACATGCATAAAAGTCCATTATCTAGCTTGTTATCCCTGGTTAGACATCTCTATCAATCATCAGGAATTACTTTTTCAAGTGACCGAACCATGACTAAAAACCACTGCTTGTCCATAGGTTAAACATACTTTCACGATTTACATTGAAAAAAAAAAAATTAAGCTTTCATGCATAAATGAGTCGCTTTAGGGGCATTTTGAAAGATTTTTGTTCAATCAAAATTTTTTCTTAATTTTCAAACTTCCCCTTATCCCCACACTTAAACCATACATTGTCCTCAATGTAAACATTAAAATTTTTGTGTGAAACAAGGGTACTATCAAACATCCTAATCGTTACCCAAGTGAATTTACAAGGCTAACTTTCCAAACACGCATTATGTCTACCATGATTATACTAAATGACACCAAACTAGCAAAGCTTTAAAATATAGAAAAAAGTACATGGACCTGATCTAGATGATAAAAAAGTGCCTCATCATCAATATATGGTGGTTATGGGTCAACATAGACAAGTAAAGTCGCCCAAGCCCACATTCCTTTATGCTCCTAAAGATCCTTGAGCTTCCCCACACTTGAATATTTGCATCCGGTGTTTAAAGCTGAAAAACAAATTAAACAAAACAAAAAAAAACCAAAAACTAAAAGAAACAAATCAATTTCGGGTTGCCTCCCGATTAGCGCTAAGTTTTAGGTCTTCAGCCAGACCGTACCTGCGACCACTCATGGTGGTCAAGTGGGATGCTTGACTCTGATATTCTTCAAATGATCTGGTGGGTCTTCAACTAGGTCGTATTGTGGCCTAAACATTAATGGCTCAATTCTTTCTTTTATAGGATCAAGTGGATAGTCAAATTTTTTCTTCACTTTCGGCTTCTCATCTTTTGTTTCTATCTTCATAATTGGCTCTTTCTCTTCTTTTAAATTCATCAACTCCTTCAAGTCCACTTGCTTAACCCTATCATACTCAAAACCATTCTTAAAATTAATGTCCCCACTTACATGTGAATTGCAAATAGGAACACACACGTTAGTTATATCTGCTACAAAAACAATATCATTAACAAAATAATTGATTGACTTGGAAAATACATCAAATCTTAACTTACGGGTTTTGTAGGTCATGTCAATTGTTCCGTCCCGACAGTTGATTTGAGCATTAGCAGTTGCTAAAAATGGTCGACCCAATATGACCTTTGGTTGCTCATTTGTCCTCAATGGTGCATAATCAAGCACCATAAAGTCCACGGGGTAGTAAAATTCTCCCAACTTGATTATGACATTTTTTACCATCCCCCGAGGACGTTTCTGAGTCAAGTCAGCTAACACCACAGTGGTGTCTACTTCCTCTAAAGGACCAAAGTCATACTGATCATATAACGTACCTGGCAAAATACTAGCACCTGCTCCGTAATCCAATAGTGCTCTTTTTATCTTCAGTTTCCCCACTTTGATTGAAATAATAGGTGCTCCAGGGTTACTCTCTTCCACTACATCACCTTCATCTTCCTTACCTACAACTTGTGAAACAGAAATTAAGTTATCATTAAAAATTTTAGAGTTAGGAAGAATACTAACCGAATTAATATGAACATTTCTCATGTCCTTTGTGGTTGACCCTTGATGTTGTGGATTGATTTTAGTGTCACTTGGCAATTTCCCGGGATTTCTTTTGATTTGAGCCATGTCCTCTGCCAATTGACCCATTTGTTTGTTTAATGCTTCAATAGCTTTGTCTCTTATTTCATTTTCCCTCTTGTTCTCTTGCATGTTTTCCTTCATCATGTTCATCAAAGCATCCAACTTTGCATTTGTAGATTCTTCCCCAATAGTTACTCCAGGTTGAGAGTTAGATTGGTAGCTTCGTGATGAGCTTCCTTGCTGGCCTCCATAGTTGTAACTCCCTTGATTATTTCCTTGAGCATATGAAGTTCTTTGATAACCACTTTGATTATAATTCTCTTGTGTTCGGTTATGATATGTTTGAGCACCTTGATTATTGCCTTGGAAGTTCGGATTCATCTGATTCGAAGCATTTCCATACTTAAAATTAGGATGATTTCTCAATCCGGGATGATAAGTATTGGAATTCATATCGAATTGCTTCCTATCTCCATAAACTTGGTTAACTTCCTCTTTTCTTTCCATTACCAATTGGCATGAATCAACATTATGCCCCAACTCACTACATTCTTCACATACATCATACCCCACATTTGCAACCTCCTTTGCACCCGTTCGCCCTAACCTTGTCAATTGTTTCTCTAGCGCTGCAATTCGCTCTTTAGTCTCATAATCAACCGTGGTTGATTTTGCTAAATTTGGTTTAGATCTTCTACTGGCAGAGGCTTGTGCCTTGGAGTTCCTACACATCCTTTCTAAAAATTCCCAGTCTGCATCTTCATGATTAGAAAGGAATGTGCCATTGCTTGTGGAATACAAATACTTTCTTTCCTCATTTGTCAACCCATCCGAGAAAGCCTTTATCAACTCCCAACGTGCAATTTCGTGATGTGGACACATACGGATAAGTTCCTTAAACCTTGTGAATGCTTCATGAAACTGCTCCCCTGTTTATTGTTGAAAGGATCGGATAGCATCTCTTGCGTCACTAGTTTTACCCATCGAATAGTATTCATCCAAAAATGTTTGTTGCATTTCTTGCCATGTGTGAATACTATTATCAGGCAAGGTGAGAAACCATTGTTTAGCTCTATCTTTCAAAGTGAATTGAAACAATCGCAACCTCACTTCATCTTGTGTGAAATGGTTTCCACCAATAGTGCTACATATGGCATCAAATTCAGCAAGATGCACATATGGTTCTTCTGTTGCCGTGCCTCTAAATGAAGGAAGAATAGTGAGATAATGAGGGCGTACATCAAAAGCTCTTCCTCTACAATTTGGAGGTGCAATAGGGTTTGGGTTTTTAGAAATAGCCGGTTTGAAATGGCTATCCACACCTTGTGCTTGAGCTCTTTGAGGTCTTCTTGGTTGGTTGATAGTATTATTATTATTCCTCCGTGGTTGATTGACAGGTGGTGCATTCCACCTATGATAATCATTCCCCCAATTGTTATTTCCATTATATCCGTCACCTCTACCAAAATTTCCATCCCAAGCATCATAATTGGCATCATTATAAGGCTCTTCATTGTTGTTCCACTCATCCTCATAATCTTCATCACCCGTGTGAACACTATGCATGCTCACACGATCAAACTCATCTCCTTGGTTGAGGTTATTGTGATTCATGTTATTGTTGGGTGGTGGTTGGTTTCGGTTGTTGTGGTGGTTGTTATTTGGTGGTGGAGGTGGATTAGGGTTTTGATCTTGGTTATTAGGAGGAAGGTTTGGATTTTGAGGTGGTTGGTTATTTGGATTATCCATATGAGTCGAATCAGACGAACTATCAGCTGCTTGATCAATAGCATGTGAAATTGATGTAGTCGGTAACCCTGATCGATGAAGAACACGATTATACCGTGCTGATTTCTCTATCTCTGGATCGAATACTAACGGTGATTTCCTACCCGAATATCGAGTATGCATGCAACCTGTCACCTGCACACTGAAAAACACCAAGCGTAACACGAAAATAAAAACAAATAAATTAAAGATAAGTAAACTAAAATTTAAACAAATCAACTAACAAAACACCAAGCGCACCGATTCCCCGGCAACGGCGCCAAAATTTGATCGATATCGAAGTACCAATCAAATAAAATGTAAAATGTGTTCCTATTCACCTTAACTAGTTAGGATAAGTAGGGTTGTCGATCCTCGTGGAATTAGTGGTCGGTGTATTGCGAATCGATTTGTATGAAAACAAATAACCGAATTACTAAATTAATTAAACTAGTGCCTCTTGGCTGTAAAGATTGGATTTTTTTGGAATGATTGCTAAATTAACTAGAGAAACAAATTGTAAAGATTCAAACTTGATTAAGAAAATAATTATAAGAAAAAGCAACGAACTTCGGATCTAGGTTTGGCTTTCGGTAATCGTTTAATTTAACTTTCTGGAAAATCCTTAATAGGGATTCTAAACGTGTAATGATTAAGTGATATCAATAATCAAGACTTAATAGGTCTTAATACACAATACCAATTCAATTAGAAACCAAAACTTGCAATCATGTAATTCCCGGAAAATTAAATGACATTCAATAAAGGTTAACCAAAATCATTGTTTAAATAATCAAAACATAAGTTAAACTTATAAAAGAACTTAATGGGTTCTAAAGTTTAATCCCAACAAAGTTAAACATAGACAAAAACTTAATCACTCAAAACCTAATACCCGAAGTCGATCACGAGAAGTTTAGCCTTGCATCTTCATGGATTCGGCAACAAAATCGGATTGGAACATGGATTTGATGGATTGGAATGAGTTAGAGAAGTGGAAGAATCCTCAAGAATGGCCAAAGTTCGTTCCTTTTTGCTCCCAATGCGAATTTAGGGTTTTGGAATTGATAATCCCCTTTAAATATGGTCAAAATCCGGAGAATTCTACCAAAATTAAGTAAACGACGTAAGTTACGTCCTTAGGGACGTAATTTACATCCTCCCCCTTAAATACATGCTCAGCCTCTGTCTTACGTCCTAAAAACTGCTCTTTTTAAGAAAGGACGTAGCTTACTTCCTTTAGGACGTAAGTTACGTCCCAGGCTAATTCTTCATCAATTTCTTCATTTTCTTCATCTCTTTTCATCCATATACCATCCAATCTTCGTGCAACCCTTGAATACATTATTTAAGCTCAATAAACCTGCAATTCAAACACAAAACAAAGTGACTACGCTCGATAGAAAAATAACGTTAAAAGCATACATTTAAACGCTTAAAACACATACAAAACATGAACGTATCACTACTTCTGATAGCACGACTATAACGATTGAATGTTAGTGTTTTAGACAAGACCTTCGCTTTGCCAAAATTTATTAGATCAGTTTCGTATTTTTTATATGTGGTCATGTTACATCTAATATTATGAATCAATAATTTATATGTGATCATGTTACTATGTGTCTTAGCATTCAACATAAAATTTTATTTATTAGTTCGAATTAATTAGAGTTGCAAAGTACGTTCAATTTCTTTATATTCTTCATATAGGAACTTTTAATATCAATTTATTATTTTGTATTTAAACATATTATTTTATTATTTATCTTGCTATTCTGTTTTAAATGTAATCAATTATGTTGAATATATATAGACGGTGAAATATATTAAAAAATGAACTCATAAAAATATGTTTAACACAAGATTACTCAAAAATTGATATTTTATACATAAAACTACATCTTTACAAGTCAATTACTCTAAATAATCTTTTTTAATAATAAAAAAATACAATTCAAACTACTAGCACATCTTACCAAAGTTATTATATTTGTCCAAAAATTCTATCCCTATTTATAATAATGAATTATGAATTTTTTAGGTAAGTAAAGTATAAATTATTGTATTTTATTTTAATTAATATAATCTATTTATTTTGATAAAAACCAAGTTTTGGATAGATATTTAACATAATTCTAGATTTTCCTGATTCTAATTTTTCTGTTTCTCTCATTTTAAATACTGACATTAACTATTGATGATATTACTTGATATTATTTAATTATTTTTAAGATTAGTAGTTTTTAATAAGTTAAGAAAAATATCTTTTTATTATGTAATTTCTAGAGAAAATTTTTTGACACAATTATCATAATTTTAGATTTTCTAATTCTAATTTTTTTCGCTTATCTCATATTAAATAATTACATTAACTACTAATGATAATATTTAACTATTTTTTAAGATTAAAAATAATTTTTAAATAGATTAAGAAAAATGTCCTTTTATAATGTAACTTTTAAGAAACAATTTTTATAAAATCAAAATTTTTCTGAGACACCAAACTTTTTTAAAACTACAAAATATTGTAAAATTAGTGTTTTTAAAAATTAAAATTTTTATAAAGCAAAATAATTAAAATTTGAAGTTATTATAAGAAAAAATTTAGAAATGATATTTTTTTAAAATGGATTGTTTTGGAATAAAATGTTTACCTTTCTTTTGAAGAAAACAAAAAAGTTTAAACGTAATTTCAATAATATATTATCTTATAATATTATTTTATGATTAATAAATTTTTATTATTAACTATTTAATACTTCATTTACTTATCCCTGAGGTCTAACCTAATTAAAAGATAAAGCCAAACCTTTAAACTGTTTCAATAAGTTACGAAATACATAATTCTAACCAAACGAATATAATTTGGTCGAAATTATAAGTATCTAATGTAACACAAGAATGTTTCAACGGGAAACCAATGATTCTTAAGGAGCCACGTCATATGCCATTTTAGTTTATCCTAAAATATGAACTCCCAATTATATCCCTTAATTACAAATTATAAAAGTCAATAAATCTATTTTTCTTAAATAGCACTACCTTATTTTCGGACCTTAAATTACCCATAACCAAGATTGAACTTTTGGTGATATTCAAAAAGTTTTTGGCATATCATTAGAGTATGAACTCAAGTATCCAATAAATAAATTTTAATTATTTTTAAAATAATTTTCAAAATTCTATGAATTATAGTACTTAGTCTAGGTGTAAGGCCTCGTGAACACAGGCGTGGCCATAGCCACAATATGCCATGCGGGCCTTGTGAGATGGGTCGTAAATGAGCCAACCTTGACCACAATCATGTGGGTGAGACTCCAACTAGCCATTGCTGGCACAAGTTAGAGAAAAAACTAGCCGCTAAAGGCTATTTAGTTTTAAGAAAATAATTAACGTTAATGATTAATTAATAAAAAGTTGGTCACCATCACTTTGGTACTACACCCCTTATGTTGAATTCTTGAGTTTACTAAAAGAAAAAAACATAGGTGAACTTAAGTTTAGAAAAGAAAAAAAAATGGGAAAAAAAGAAATAATTTTATTTTGTGTTTGTAAGTTCGAAGGAAAATAAAAAAAATTTTCATGTAAAATGTAAAAGAATATAATTTACTATTATACACTTTTAATAATATAATTAAACTAGATTGAAATGATAAAATCATAAAATATAAGATTATTAAAAAGTGTCCTTTCATTTCCTTTTGATTTCGGAGGAAAGCCAAGAATAAATATCATCAAATAATCTATATTCCAGGTTATTTTATTTTTCTCATTAAAAAAAATCCGTAACACAAATATAATCCACTTTCTTTAAAAAAAAAAAACACAAAAACCCCCCTCAAAAACACAATGCTAGTAAGTGTGAGGGTGAGCACCCTCACTACTTATGTGATAAAGGAAGGTTAACTCAAAGCAATAAAACACACTTGATTACATAAGTCGGGTTCTCTTTTATAGATTTTTCATAAACAAAGGGAGCTAAACTCAAAGTAATGAATTATTATTATTTAATAATAGTACTTAAGAGGGGTGGGAGTCGCCTAGGTTTTCCTAGGTTGCCACGTCATTTTTTTCTCATTGTACACGATGTTGTTTCAGTTTTTCCCTAGTTCTCCTATTTGACCCAAAAAAAGAGAAACTAGGTGGTGATGCCTTGTAAAAATTCAACGGATCGGGTCATTTTTTTTCTCCCTAGGTCGGGGGGCGTGGTATTCCCACCTGACCCTGGTTTTTCCCAGTCTATCCCCCGCTCCACCCGGCTCCATTTTATCTCCCCTAAGGGACATTTTGATGATAAAATACCTCCCTTCTATTAAGAAGACAGAGGATTCAAATCTTGAAAGACATGTGTCTAGGTAATTAATGGATATATATATTTTAAGATTTGTTTTGAAAAATTAAACAATAACACCTCTTTATGAAGATACCATTGGAACTCACTTGTATCTAAGACACTAGCTTTTATTTAACGACACAAAACCTAGTTCCTTATCTCAAGTCATGTTCTTTTGCTAGATATGGAGGCCTTGCTACTTTTTTGAGCATGAAAGATGTCATTAATCTTATTGTTTTCATAAAACTAGATCATATTAAGATGGACATATATGTGACTTTGTAGTAGTGACTACTACTACTATCATCAAAGTAAGAAACTTTCACACACTTAAACACAACCACAAACCTTCTCCCATCCTTAGATTGTCTACGATTTAGTGGTGGTAAAGAAAGAAAATTATGGTTATGGAGTGAATTGTAGTTGCAAAAGACAACTACAATTAGGTTACATACAATAATTTGTTTTTGAATGTTTTATATATAAAATAGTTGTAAATAAAAGTTTAAAATGGTAATCAGTGTGACGTCATTAGCCATATCTTTTTTCATAAGTAAAATACACCATAAAAGTTAAAAAAATGTTAACTCATAGTAAAGATAAGGTTTAAAATACATATGATAGCAATAAACATACAAATAAACACATTTTGTCATTTCAATTCACTTACATATTCTATGCAACAAGAGAGCATTTTCAATTATATATCCAAGTCAAACCCTAGAAATTTGTTAAACATGATATAAAATTTCACTTTCATACATAACTTGTTTTCCCAAATAAAAAGTTATATTAATTACCCCATATTATTTGAGTGGAAGACATGTCCATATGGTGCATTAGATGATACATATAAACCCCCTACCCCCTCATTGCTTTTCATTTTCATCATCCAATCATCTCCTTGTCTCCATTACTCATAAAAAATCAAACCCCCAATTCTCATGACCCTAATCTTACAACTTTGTAATCACCATTTGATTAGAGCATAAAGACAAGATAACCCTTTGAAAATTTCAAGATTCTTTGTTTTGAACATCAAATTATGGACCTAAAACATCCCACCACCCAAACCCCACCTCATTCCCATTCAACCAACCTATTAACCTCCACCAACGGCAAACACCACCACCACCACCACCACCACCCGCCGCCGCACACGGCGGTGGCATACAAACAATGCCTCAAGAACCACGCCGTCGGCATCGGAGGCCACGCCCTAGACGGCTGCGGTGAGTTCATGCCGGCTCCGACGTACAACCCATCACAACCATCGTCCTTCAAATGCGCTGCCTGTGGCTGCCACCGGAACTTCCACCGCCGTGAACCCACCACCGCCACCAGGACCCACTTCATAGATTTCCCGCGCGGCCACCACCCCTCAGCCTCCGCCTCCTTATCTCCGCCGTCGCCACCGCCTGAACCGACTAACTTCGCCGTCGGACCGCATCTGCTACTGTCACTAGGCACGGCGGCGGAGCATAACCACACGGTGGCTACGCCGGAGACGCCGGCGGCGATCAAGATTAGTGGGAGGAAGCGGTTCCGGACTAAATTCAGTCATGATCAAAAGGAAAAGATGTTAATTTTTGCAGAGAAAGTGGGTTGGAAGATGCAGAGGTGTGATGATAAGATGATTGCAGATTTTTGCAGTGAGATTGGAATCAGAAGAAGAGTTTTGAAAGTTTGGATGCATAATAATAAGAACACTTTAGCCAAAAGAGAAAAAGACACCACCGGCATCGTCGTCACCACCGCCACCACCGGCGTCGACTCCACCGGAGTACGTAGTGATCAAGAAAACGGGTCGTCTTCTTCATCTTAACTCTGCAGTTAACATCGCCAAATTAACCCTTTTTAGGGTAAATCGAGCTAACCTCACTAATTATTAATCATCTTTCTCCAAATCATCAGTTATTTTGAGGTGAAATCGGTTGTTAATTTATGTTCTTCCTGTGAAAATGGAGTCTTTAAACAATGGTTGCTTTTGGTCAGAGTCAAAGATCAAATGACCCAAATTTTGAAAACAAAATCTTCTATTTTAGCTCATAGGGTAGATGAATTTGATGAAGTTTGACTGATTCAAAGCTGAGATGGTCAAAACAAGCAATTATGTGTTCTTGAAGCATTAATGGAGGTTTTGGTACTATTTGCAGAGAAGTAATGAACACAACAAACTTTCTTGTGGTTGTTGGCATTTAAATTTTGCAGTAGCTTTGGAGATTAACCCTAATCTTTGTTCTTCATATCCTCTAATCATTGTTTATTGTTTGATATTTAATTAAGTATTCTATATGTAGAAAGTTGTTTAGGTTATGGCTTATCGTTTATTTTAAGTCTTGCGATACCCATGTTGCCCTTGGTGGAATCTTGTTGAGGCTTCATTCATGTTAATCATGTACACACTTGTTATTCTTATCCTTAATCCTTAAATATTAATATATGTATCTATGTTTAGTGTATTTAGGTTAAATTATGTTTTTATAATTATTAATATGGGTACTTTATAGTAAAAATTATATTTAATCTAAAAAAGTCAAATAAAAAATTTTGTGTTTGATACGTGTCATTTTATTATTTTTAAGATGATAATATTTTGGTCATTTTATCAAATAAATCAGCTAATTGTGTCATATACATTCATTGTGTCATACATTTTACATTATTTATTATATGTATTTATCATTATGTTTTACGTTTTACATCATTTTGTGTTATTATTGTATTGTTTTCATATATTATTTAAATTTGTTATCTATCATTGTGTTTTACAATTAGAAATGCATAATAATATACTTTCACCAATGTATTTAGCAAAACTCATAGTGTTAAAAATAACACAATATGTTAATTTTGTCGTTGTTTTTTTCTACATTATATAAACTTCTTGTTATCTAGTTTTACAATTAGAATTACTTAATGATGTAATTTCACCATTATATTTTTCAAAATTTATAGTATTTAAGATTACACAATAACGATCAAAAAAACACAATGAGCTATTGTGCTATTTTGTCATTGTTTTTTATAATATATTAGATTAACTAATTGTCTACATGTCTTGATTTTCCTTTTAACTATATCCTTTTATGTTATATAATTACTACACTATTATTATCCTATATACTATACATAAAAAAGCCAGATTCATGAAGCCATGGTAGTAACAAGAGTAGCCTCTTTATTTCACCGAACCGAAGAAATATCTTCTTTCATTTCATGTCTCTAGACCTTACCAATTGTTATGTTATAAGTGAGATTATACCAGACAAGGGGTAAGTTTGTTAAGGTTCAAACAAAATACTTTTTGCTAGATTATGGGTTATTTTGTAAGATATGAAAAATTCTAGGTTAACAAGGTGA
This sequence comes from Flaveria robusta, assembly GCA_025506415.1. Classification (NCBI taxonomy): domain Eukaryota; kingdom Viridiplantae; phylum Streptophyta; class Magnoliopsida; order Asterales; family Asteraceae; genus Flaveria; species Flaveria robusta. The sequence goes on along the minus strand of CM046469.1, from coordinate 13,751,899 downwards.
GTGTATGTTAACTCGAATCTTTTTTTTTTTTTTTTTTTTTTTATAATAACTCGTTTACAATAAGAGGGGTGAGGGTCGTCCCACATTTTTGTGGTTCCCCAGATTGTCACGTTAGCGTCACATCAATTTTTTTATTTTTCTCAAGTTTTTTTTTGTTTTACTTGGTGTTGTCCCAATTTGTTGACATTCCCCAACATGCATTATGTGTGGCGGAATATAAGTTGCATTTAAACAAAATAACCTGCTGAATCTTGGTGAATTTTCACCGCGTCAAGGGAATTTCCTCACTAGGACCGGAGGGTGGTGTTCCCACCCGGGGCCGGATTTCCTCACCCTTGTCTGGTCGCAACACCGTCTCCTCTAATATATATGATACTTTCAAAGATAATTAAATTTTAGTTTCAAATTTTGTCCCAATTTAAACAATATTTTTAAGGATGTCAAATCTTTTCTTTTTCATTATTTTCATTAAAAGTATAGCTATGTCTAAATTAAAACAAACATTGTTAAATTATATATCAAATTGCATGTTGTTCATATCATTAGAAGCTTTCATACGTTTGTTTTCTAATGGTTCTACTTGCATATATTTTACCCATGTAAAGCATAACCATATGTTTGTTTCATTTAAACTCAATGAAATTCAGTGGAACCAAATCTGGTTCTGATTTTTATATGTTTATGTTGAACTAGTGGTGAAACCCCCGCGCGGTGCGACGTGGTATAAATATTTTTAGTATTGTGTCTTTCGTTAACTTTACCTTATTGTGTTAACTCTCATTTTGTTTTGTTTTTTTTATTAATGTGGGATATTAAACATATCTATATTACCATAAAGATGAGTAAATTTGTAAACAACAAGTTGTTTATGCATAATTACTTGTACCAAATGTAACAAAATTATTATTAAGTGTCTTAAAAAGGGATTAAAATTACAATATTGTCCAAAAAATTATATTATTTAGTAGTATAGATATAAATAGATTAAGATAACCTTAAATATAATAATGATACTTGAAATTTAAGTAGAAAATAGTGAAGTACAAGTATCTAAAGCTTAAAAGAGTCATAATAGGAATAAATCTTATTACATTACACATTAAAGCTTGCAACTCTTCATATGCCATATTAAAATTGAAGTAAAATTACAAATCTAGCCATTGTTTCTCTATTATATAGTAGTATAGATATAGATAATCCGTTGGAATTTATATATTACTAATTACCAATTTTATTATGCTTAGTGGGTTGTACAATATGCTTAACATGTTGTATCCACTTTTGTCTCTTTTTTTATCCTTAGTTTCTTTCTTATCTTAATCCAATACTTTTATACTTTAACAATTTGGTCCTAATAATTTTTTTACTTTCAACTTTGATTTCTTATACTTTTCATATTTTATAATTTTTACTGTTCGGTTTAAATTTTGAGAGTTAACTCACCGCAGCGTGCGTGTGTGGTTCAATGTTTTTGCCTATATTTTACCTGTTTGACGAACCCGTCGCAACGCGCTGGTTCTAGATCGACTTACTTATTGTTTTACATGTTTTAGTTTCGCCTATGCGGTTTAACATTTTTACACCTACTTTTCGTTTGTTTTTATTTGTATTTTTACTACGAGCTTTTTGGATGTTAGTAGTCACTGACGGTGGAGTGTCATTGGTACTACTTGACATGATTTTACGCTCGCTGCAACGTAGGGGGCTTAAGACTAGTTAAAATCTAAAATTCAACACATAACATGTCGATTGAATAATTAAAAAAGAATGAAAATTGCAATAAATTCTTAAATATATTTTAGGTAAAGAAATTTAACAAAGTCTTTTAAATAACAAATAAATAGAATATTAATTTTTCTACAACACTACCTTTGTTACCTTCAACACAACCATGTTTCCATCACGATCACCACCATCATATTGTTGTCGCAACCATCACCCTTATCATCGGCTCTCTTGTCGCTACTAGCCTACCACCAATGTTTCCACTCCCAACCACCCCACACCCAATGTCCAACTTTTAATAGATTTATAAACTCAACACGAACTTTGTTCAATCATATGTATCACACGTTAAAAATTATCTTTCATAATACTAATCTTCTAATTTCCAATGGGATAAATCAAATTTTAAACTTAAATTGATAAATTTAACATATAACATTTTCAAATCCATTCAAAATATGTTTTATGAACTAAACTTCTTCCAAAAATCTTTCACATGTAGGTTCATGGTTTTGGAATTTTTGACTTTTCGGGGAATAAGGGTGTTCTGGGCATTAATGATATGATGTGACATGAGTGGATTTTATAACATTTTTATGTAATCTTAAGGCAAAGTAGTGCATGACTAAATTTTATATTAGTATGGATGTTTGCACCTCTGACACCTTTCCTATTTTGGTTGGATGATATGGGAGGCAAAGATTTCTTTTTATTTTATTCTACTTTTTTATGAGCTGTGTTTTAAAATAGTAATAAGATACCATTTTGTTCTTTGTTAAACAACGCATCCATAATAAATTAAGAGTTAATTACGCAAATAGTCCCTGTGGTTTATCAAAAATAACAGGTTTGGGTATTAAGGGTTTTTTGTAACAGGTTGAGGTATTATGTTTTCAATTTTGTAACGAGAATGAGTATTAAGACTAACAGACGTTAATTTTTCTGTTAATTTTCAATAAAATTACTAAATTACCCTTCAAGGGACTACTTCTGTAATTATATAACTTTTTTAATCCAGGGATCATTTGTGTAATTACTTATAACTTAAAAAAACCCAACCCAACCCCCGCCCACCCATCCTACCCACTGCCAAACCACCTAGTTGCCGTTCACCACCATCGTTGTTACCAGCCATGGCTGCCGCCCCACCACCACCTTGGTTAAAGTTTGTTTCAGACCACAAACCATCATTAAAACCACCACGGTTGCTAATAACAAAAACCCCCCCAACACACCTAATGTCGTCTCCCTCCCACTACCATTCAAATCACCACCATTGCTAAATCCACCAACGCCGACCACCCTCACCTTGGTTGCACCCTTCCTTCTCCGTCCACACTTATCCGACGACACCATCACAACAAATCAAAAAACATCGCTGGTTCCCCCCACCTCCCATGATGTGTTTGAAACCCTAAAACCCAAATTAAACATTACCTAATTGGGAATTCTTGACTTAGGGCTTGTTGGTAGTGGTGGTGGTTTAATGGAGATGAAGCGGGGGTGGATGGTGCCATGGTGATGATGATAATGGTGAGATGGTGGTGATGATGAAGATGGGTTGATGTGCTGTTGTTTAGAGAAGATGATGCTGCTGAGGACGATATGACGGGGTGGTGGTTGGCAGTGAGGGCTAGCGATGGTGGCCGGCGACGGGGCCTGGCGGTGGGGCTCAGCGGTGGGGCTAGGCGGTGGGGGTCGGCGGTGGGGCTCGGCGGTGGGGGTTGGCGGTGGGGGTTGGCGGTTGATGGTTAATTATTGAATTCACACACACTATGTGTGTATATATATAGTATGCACTATGTATATATAGTAAATTTCTAAAACACACCCTTATATATGCTGAATGACACAAACAGTCCCTTAAGTTACATTAGCAATCCTTGTAAAGTGAAAAGACAAGAATGCCCTTAGGTTTAACAGAAAAGTTAACTTCTGTTAGTGTTAATACCTTAACTTGTTATAATTTGAAAACACAATACTCCAACCTGTTACAAAAAACCTTTAGTACCCAAACCTGTTATTTTCAATAAACCACAGGGACCATTTGCGTAATTAACTCATAAATTAATAATTCAATTTTTAAGTATAGCCATTGCTGCTTTAGTTAGATTTAATAAAGCCAAAAAACATAAATACGATATTAAAATTAATAGAGTAAATTACATGGGTGGCATCTGAAATTTGTTTAATTTCATCTTTCGTTTTTATGATTAAAAAATTACTGGTTTAATCTTAAGTTATGAAAAAATGTAACACATTTCATCCCTTGATCAAATGCTCGTTAGTTTTTGATGTTAGAATTTAAGAAATGATGATTTTACCCCTTTCCATCCCACCTTGCCATTTTATGGCGAACCTCCAACAACATCACCTTGCAAAACCAAAATACCATACCTTCACGTTACCAAAATACTCCAACCCTCACCCCGGCTTCTATCTCTTGTGGCCGAAAAAACATTATTCTCGACATTAGAGGAAAAAGTGAGCAAACGTGGGGGTGGTGGTGGTGTGGTGAAGCAGTGGTGGAGATGGGGTGTGTGGTGGTGGCAGCGATGAGTGGTGGTGGATTGGTGGTGAACATAGGTGGTGGTGGTAATGGCGAGGAGTAGTGGTGGATTGGTGGTGGTGTGGTGAAGTAGTGGTGGAGATGGGGTGTGTTGTGGTGGCAGCGATGAGTGGTGGTGGATTGGTGGTGAACATAGGCGGTGGTGGTAATGGCGAGGAGTAGTGGTGGATTGGTGGTGGTGTGGCAGAGATGGGGGTGTGTGGTGGTGGTAAAGATGGAGCTGATAAGTTTTTTAATTCAACATAGTTTTTGTGATCTTGTATGTAAGACTTCCGATGTGTATTGTTGTGAGTGTGATACAATAATTCACATAGTGTTTTGAGGATGTGACAGTTAGTTATACGCTACATTATCCATAGTTAAAATTAAAAATTCTTTAAAACTAATACTTTTAGATAAAGTAGAAAATGTTACAAAGAGAACAACGAATGTACGTTTTATGCAAAGAGCTATTTAATAGCTTGAAAAATATTTTTATACATTTTCATTCTAGATTATTGTACGTAACAATATACAATTTAAATATATAACATTTACGTCAATTTATTACGTTTAACTTTTTTCTCTTTTCCACCCCTGTATCACACGGTTTATAACCTAGTCTATTATATTTTTAATTATACAATACAACTAATACAATGAAACCAATCAAATATAGAGGTTGTAGCCTTAATCTCAAAGCAAATTTCACCATTTTGCCTCCAAACGTTGACCATTTGGCATGGTCGTAGAATTATGACGGTTGTGGTCATGATTAATGACTCAATGGCTAATTAACAAGGGATAAAAATATATATTAAGGATTCTGGAAATTCAAACTGTAAACTTTCATATAGAACAGAGGGTTAGAGTGTAAGAGCATTTACATCAGTTTTCATATCTTTATCCTTATAATTACACTAAAAACACTATTATTTTTCTCTCTTTCTCAATTAAATAATATTTTTTTATACTTTTATCATTATCTTTTCTTTCTTTTCTACTCACAACCATTTTTAAAAATATTAAAAAATTTATAAGGGTTGAATAGTAATTCCCCAAATATACAAATGAACAGTAACTTTTCTCTCTCCTCCACTCACAACCATTTACAATCATTTCTTAAAATATAAGAAACACACTCACATAAATATAAGAAACCTACTGGGAATGCTCTAAAATAAGAAAACAATTTGTTCATGTCTGCATGAGTCATATGACCCTCCTTTAACTATGCTCGTCCTGTTTAAATCCTTGATATATTTCTCCACTACCATGTTCCAACAAAGACATTCTCCCATTTTTGTGCTAACTCAAATTGTATCATGTCAATGAAATGTGGTGCTATGGTTCAACTTTGTGCTTCGAGTCTTCTGAAATCCTTTTTAAAAAAGCAATGTCACACGAAAATCATTGAAATTTGACATCTTGATATCAAATTAGGATTTAAACCCACAACCCACATTATTAGGTCATCGTTAATCTCACAATCCAATCTGCATCACTTTCTTAAGTCTTACGAAGCACTACACGAATTACATCTTACACCTATGACGGCTACAATGATGACAAACATTACTGGAAGTAGGGGTGTTCAAATATATCCGAATCTGAAAGCAAATCAGAAATATTCAAACCCAAAATATCCGAATATTCATGATATAAGAAAATTCGGATATCCGAAATTTTCAAATTTGGATTGGGATAGTGTTTGAGGATTTTCAGATAGCCGAATTATCTGAAAATATTTTATAAAAATTATTAAATAATAAATATTAATCATAAAAGTTGGATGTTTAGGATATTTTCTTAAGTACTTCAAATATCAGAACACTTTTACTAAATATTATTAATTTTTTATAAAAATTATTTAATAATACATATTCTTTTTAGAATTCGGATATCCGAATTGGAATGCGAAAGTTTGGGTGATTTGGATTCGGATGGTAAAATTCATTATTTAAAATTTTTGAATATCTGAAATCCGGATATTCAAATTTGAACACTCTTAGCTGGAACAGAGAAACTATTAACCAAACTTTGATTTATATTTTATACCATATAGTCGTTCATTGTAAAAATTACTAGTAGGTAACCCGCGCGTTGCGGCGGAGTGAAGAATTTACAAGTCTATAGTTGTTATATTTCAATTAATTTATTAATTGTTTTGTTTTATGGTTTAAATCTCTTATACGACTTATGATTTTTATCATATGTTATAGCTAACATATTGTCACAGAACTAATTAGCATTAACAAGAATAGTTGAATGACTCAACTTTTAGGTAAACATAAGTGTTGAACATAATTAAAGTTTAACGAATATTTTCAAGAAAATTCACTTTCGACATAGTATAGGTTGAATTGCTTTAATACAACAATGCAAAGATTTGTGATAACATTATATATTAAATATAGATATATTAATAAAAAACCATGTGGAAAGCAGCGGAGTTAGCCGAGTAGCTCGAGCAAGTTCAAATTGACGTAGCATGAAACCTATTAGTCGTTCATTTTTTTGAAGCAGAATGATAGTATAAAAGGAAAATTTTCTATAATATTAAAAATTAAATCTTGCAATCCTTTATATGTTATCTTAAAATTATTATAAAATTATAATTTTGTTTTAAAAAGATGTTTTATAGATAGTAATAAACAATAGATGATATAGATATAGATTATTATTATCATCATATTATAAAAGTATTTAGTAATTATATAGTTAAGTATTCCAATAGAATAATACTTATTTATAAATTTTATTATTATTATTATTATTATATTATTATATTATTATTGTTGTTGTTGTTGTTGTTGTTGTTGTTATAAAAGTATTTTGTTAAGTATTTAAATAAGGTAATACTTATTTATAAATTTATATGTTAATTTAAAATATTAAAAATTATATAATATTTAATGTAATGAATTAAATAATCTTATAATATTAAATAATGTATTAATCAATGTATTAATTACAAGAAGTTTATTAACAAGGGGTAAAATAAGAATGATTGCATTGAACAATTATATCTAATGCTTAAAAAGTTGTATTAAGTGTTTTAATTTTTTTGTAAAATTACATTTGTACCCTAGGGTTTTGCTTTATATAGTAGTATAGTGGACACCCACGTTTCGCCGCGGTTTAATTTTAAATGTATATGTGAACGGCGCAATGATAGTTTTTGGGATTATCATGATTTTAGTTCGTTCAATAATATAAGTGCTCGGATTCTCATGTATATCTACACATGATTTAGTGATTCGTTATTATATCGTCATGATACTATTATTAAAAGTATTTGAATAAAAACTATCATAAAATGTAAAACATTATATCATGATTGATGATATGTTATTATTATATTGTTACAGATACAATAACATGATAAAAGCACATTATTAAATTTTAACATAATATTGTTGTTGTTATTATTGTTAACTTTTTAATAAAAATAATCATTACTATTAATATTATTATATTTATTATTATTATATTTAGACATAATAATAATATGTCATTTACTAACAAATTTAATCATAAATACTAAAGTTATTGACTACCCAAAATGCCCCTAGAAAATATAACTATTAGTTATTATAAATATTAGTTGTATACTTAATTATATAAATAGTATTTAATAAATTTAAATGTCCTTTTTAAGTATTAAAAATAATATAATATTAAATGTATTGAATTAAATAATATCATATTATTAAATAATATATTAATAATGTGTATTAATAGTGTATTAATTAAAATAGTTTATTAAATAGGGGTAAAAGAAAATTATTGCATAAGGCACTTGTACTATATGTTTAAAATATTATATTAGGTGTCTTATAATTTGAGTAAAATTACTATTTTGTCCTCCTAATATGTATTATATAGTACTATAGATAATATGTATTATATAGTACTATAGATATAGATATAGATACGTATTTCCTATTCTTTAAAGGTGTGTATTGTAATTTGTTGTATTAGTTATAGCAGGCCTCTCCTCCATTATTGGTGTGGAGAATTCAATTATGGCGATGACATATATAGTCGCTATATGCTTTTTTAGATTTTTGAGTGGTCCAACCCTATAATGATAACATGTAATTGCTAAAAAGGTTGGCATGGTGGCGGGAATTTAGGACGCCATATGACATATTCAAAATACATGCTAATAACATGTCGTCGTTATAAAAAATATGTTTTTTTTATATACTACTAATACAAAATAGAATGGATCAACACAATTTTACTTACCTATGCAGATGACATGTTGTCGGCATATGTAAGCTCCATTTTAATTTATTTTTTTAAAAACCTTTTAACGTATAAAATACCACATCTATGCCAATGATAACTTGTCGGCATAGGTTAAATTCTTTTTTTTAATTATTTTTCTTTGTAAAATTTGTCCGCTTGACTAGGACCTATATCAACATCATAGACCCTATGCCGCGACAACAGGATGTCGATAGGTCTCAGATTGATTCAAAGCATTCCAGGAGTCTATATGCAAACTCCTCTTGATCTCCGCCTCATTATTGTGGTAAAGGAATAGTTAGTGAGGATGATAACAACGCCTGATAATTCCTTGGTAAACAATGTGGTATTGACGTAACCTTAGTCGTAAAGGGCAAAATCTCGCACAAGTTTCTTGCAGTTTGACACTAGGGGATTTATGATTGTAAATATTCATATATCAAGTGGTTTAATTTTAGCTTTTAACCAAAACTTATTTGTTTATAAAAGGTCCTATCTTTATGATGACTAACATGTTCCACATGAAGTTTATCGTTGGATATATTCCTCAAAACGGGAAAAGAAATGGTAATATTAGATGCATACTGATGATTTAGAGGTTAATGGGGGGTCCGATACAGAATGCTAACGGGGTAGTATTTAATTTTATGTCTTTCATATATGTTATTATATTCTAATTTTTATATCTAAGTGAGATTGAATTGGACTGCATAAGCAAAAATAGAACTGTTGTCTCATGCGTCGTTCATGATAGTAGCTGCACTTGGTATTTATGAAGTACCAATAATGTTGTTTAATTAGGGATATGAAGGGAAGTTTAACAAAGCACCAAAGAAAGGCGATAAGCTTTACTTAGAATGGATTAGCTGCTATGATATCGGGATAGGTTGAATTCAAATTGTTTAGAAGATATAAAGAATCTGTTATGTAATTATGTAAACTATGGCGGCTACCCCCGAACCCAAAGCCTAGGTCCGCCCCTGTATATAAATATGGTTTTAAGATGAGAATGGGTATGCATTCCCTTTTATAAATCAATTCATACTTAGTTCTTCAGCTTTATTTCGACAAATTTATGTAAATAACCTCAACCCGTAACGTGCGGGTGAATTGTTTATTTTTTTTTTATAAAGGAAGTGGTTGATTGTAACGCTTTGTTAAATAACACATCAGCCATAGACATAAAAAATGTTGGCTTCATAAGAAATGATCCATGTAAAATACCATCAAAGCATTTTGGCGTATTGGTTATGGATGAAATAATAACTACACAGTTAAACGTGCTCGGGTGAAAGCAATCCAGAGATAGGTGACATTCGAAAAATTTTCACTCAAACAATTAACAAAAAACAAACCGTGAATTTCTCATGACAAATTAAACAATATTGGTGGTATGAGAGAACATATGTTATATTGGTGATAATTAAATTTGAGAAAAAAACTTAAAATTTTCATTTCACTTTAAGCTTTTTAATGATGGACCTACCTCTAAACAAGAGAGATGTGTGGTTCATAACAATTTTCATACCACTAATAAACCAATGATATTTAAGCTTTTTGTTTGTGGATAAGTGAATAACTCAAATAATTAAACATACTTACATGGAAGATGACATTCTATCAATCAAGTCATCATTTTGACCTCAAGTTGATCACACTCAACCCAAAGACCTTACTCCTCATCGTATATACCTCATCATCATATGATATGAATGAGAACATCGCAGAATATGGCTTATGCTGGTAACGTGATGCACAAACAATTTCAAGAGAAATTATAAAGAAAGAACAATAAAGAATACATGAATATACATAAGTAGCTAGGTCGATGTGATGAAGCTAAGTCTATGACATAATTAACAAGATTGTTATTGATTATTAGTGTTCACTAAACAACTTACGATTTATTAAGTTGAATATGTGTAACTGTTCGTGTCTACAATTCCACACAAGCAAAACCATAATTCTAGTCTTGCGAGTCAACCTTCGATCATCACAGACAACATAAAAATATCCAAAAAAAAACAGTTTTAGTTTCATCAATTTAAAAAAAAAAAACCTTAACAAAAGGCCATATATAAAATTCTCAAATGTCTATAACATATATTATCGTAAAATATGAACATGTGACATAAATTAATTTTAAAACTTAAACGAAGAACATAATGTATATTGATTATTGTATAATGTTTACCAAAAGTCCAAAATCAAATTAAAAACTAACCAAGTTTAGTCCAGTTTCCACAACCCACAAAAAAAAAAAAAAAAAACCCAGCCCACATACAATCGGGCCCAACAAAGCAAAATATTTGACAAATTTGCCCCCATCCCTAATGTTATATATTGTGTTAGGGTTCCATTATGATCGTCTACTTCAGCAGCAGCGCAGAGGGTGGCCGCCGGAGGCAGAAGAGATTAATCAAGTAGCCGCCGGAGTATCGACGTCGAACAACAATGGTTCACGTCTCCTTCTACCGCAACTGTAATTTCATCTCACTTTCTCTCGTTATACTTTCATGCTTTTTTGTTTCATTTGATCTGTTTGTGCAAGGATTATGGTCATCTGAGCCTCTAGATCATGTTGATTTTGAGATCCTTACAAGTTGTTTATTTTGATAGTTTGTTTAATTGATAGTGTTATAGCTAATTTGTTTTGAAATGGAGACAGAATTAGGGTTTTATTGAGTTTTGTTTAGGATCGTGATTTTTGTAACGATCTGTTTATCATTTCTGGACAAAATGGAATGCTAAAATTTATTAATTGATATTTTTTGAGCTCGCTCTTTTAGTGTATGATTTTATGCTTACATGCTTTTGTTGTTTCTTTTGATCTGTTTGTGTAAGGATTATTGTCGTTTTAATCTCTTGCTCATGTTGATTTTTGAGATCTTTATAAGTTGTTTATGTTGATAGCTGTTTTAGTTGACAATGTTACAGTTAATTAATTGGAGGCTTTGCTTTTTTTGCACAATGAGTTTTGTGTCGGTTTGTATATCATACTCGCATCAAACGCAATACTAACATTTACGAATTGATATGATTTGTTGCATACAGTGTGATTATTGTTTCTGTGCTGTATCAAGCTTTTGTTTTTAGCTTTGATGATTGAATGTTATCTGATTTGTTCACACTGAATGGTGTGCACTTTTGAGCTATAAACTTGAAGGAAAGTTGAACTAGTAGTATTTACCAAGCAGTTTGGTTGCTGGTTTATGTGTTTTGAATGCATAATTAGTGGTGGAAAAAGTTTCAGGATTGTTTATAATCTGTTGTCAATATGTGTTTTAGATGGTAAGACTTTTAAGAAGCCGCGTCGTCCTTATGAGAAGGAACGATTGGATGCTGAGTTGAAGCTTGTTGGTGAGTACGGTCTTCGATGCAAAAGGGAGCTTTGGAGGGTGCAATATGCTTTGAGCCGCATTCGTAATGCAGCAAGAATGCTTTTGACCCTTGAGGAGAAGGACCCACGTCGTATCTTTGAAGGTGAGGCTCTTATGAGGAGAATGAACAGGTACGGACTGTTGGATGAGAGTCAGAACAAGCTCGATTATGTGTTGGCCCTCACTGTGGAGAACTTTCTTGAACGCCGTCTCCAGACGCTTGTGTTCAAAACTGGTATGGCTAAGTCGATCCACCATGCTAGAGTTCTTATCAAGCAGAGACACATCAGGTATAATATTGTTTATAAACGCCATGAAACGTGGTTTATGTTGAATGACTGTAAAATTGTAGTAGGTGTTTGAATTCTTGACATGAATCTGACATGAAAGTTTTGAGTTTGGGTTGACTATAAATGATAAATGGTTTTGTGTTAGTTCCCGTCAAAGTTTTGAACACATTTAGCTAAATAGGTTGTTTTAGGATCAGATCATATTTTATATACATTGGTTTTTGAAAACAAGTGTTTTCTTTTTTATGAATAAATTGGCTGGGTATTTAGTGCTGAAATTTAAAACATAAAAGAGAAATTGACATATGATTTTTGAATTTAAGCTAAATCGTTTTGCATAAAGTGCTATTTTCTGTTTTAAATGTGTAATTTAAAATTATTACAATGTAAAATAAATTTTAAATACAGAATTCTGGTTGAATGATTGTGCTTGTGTTAGCCCATAAACAATCTTGTCAAGTTCAGGTTCATGTGATAAACAAGATTTTTGAGTTGCTGTTTGGTTTTGTGAACCTTTAGGTTTGTTGTCACATTTGTATATGATTTTGAATTGCTTTTACCTTAATTTAATGTTTGTTTACAGGGTTGGAAGGCAGGTTGTGAATGTGCCTTCTTTCATGGTGAGAGTGGACTCACAGAAGCACATTGACTTCTCACTCACGAGTCCATTTGGAGGTGGCAGACCAGGAAGAGTGAAGCGAAAGAACCAGAAGGCAGCTGCAAAGAAGGCTGCTGGTGGAGATGCTGATGAGGATGAAGAAGAATGAGCTCACTCTTTTGGCTCTTAGTCTTAACATCTTTTGCACTGGTGACGTGTACGAGTAATTGTTATCATCCATAATTACTGTTGGTAGGAAGTTTTGGATGCTTTGTCATGTGTTTGTTGCTTTTTATGTCTTTTCATGGATTTAGTTAATGACAAGTTTATGCTTTGGATTGCTACTTTGAAACTTTAATGATTATGCTTATAGAACTTCTACATGTTAATCTTTTTTAACCGGGTTTTCCTTTGTATTGTTCATTTTGTATAGGATATTTGTCTTGATCTTTAAACACCGTTTTCAGTGCTCTAAATCAAACTTCACTGCTCAAAATGAGATATAAAATTGTTAAGTGTAGATCAGTCTCTTTGTTCTGCGTTTTAACAAAAGTCATTGTTAGAATCGTTAACGCTACAAGATGACACAAAAGTAGCCTGTTTTGTGGGTTGGTTAGATTGTGTGGTAATATAAACCAATTTTGTTCCTAATTTGTAAAAGAAATATTGAAATGATAAAAGTTGTTTAAGAAATATGGCATATATGAAACTGTATATTCTAAAGAAAAACAAGAAAAAGGTAGATTGTTACACCGTTCCGTTTGCTTCCTTTTGTTTTGTTTCAATGGTGTTAAAACTGTTGATCATAAGTAGTGATTTCTTTTCCAATTCATGTGTCTCTCTATATATAATGTTAAATTCTGAAAAAGTATCATCAAAACGAATTTGATATGATAAATTAAAAGTCAGTTCTAACATGTCAAAACATTGAAAATATGGTTGGGGGGTAACATCGGGAGAAAAGAATCAGGCCACATTATTGGCGGTTTGTCCTAGTGTTTTTGGGCCCAAATCAATCTCATGTTCACAAATAGATTTCTGAGCCCAAACAGGTTGAGGTTACAACTTCGGGTTGGATCAAAATATTCTAAACTTGTTTTTTAATAAACCAGTTACAAAACTATGATTTGGTTTGGGTCTAGACCGTTTCCAAGCAAATTGGGTTCGCTATTCAAAATGAGATCACGACGTAACTTGTTGTTCGTTTACCTGCCATTTTAATCGTAAACGTTTTCTTTGACTTGCGAATCGAAGTAGCAATGTATAAAAAAAAAAAGCAAATTGGTTTTGGTTGGTAAAACGGTTTCTTTCATCTTATGCCAATATGGTGTGTAGTTTAGTGCGTCGACAATCATCGTTTCATGATTATGAGCATCTCTAAATCTATTTTGATCTTCGTGGTTAACACTTTAACACGAAATTTTGTTAGAGTTCATTCTATAAAATAAATTAACACAATAAATCTCATAATTAACTTCAATTTGAGATGGTAATAGATTAATAATTAAGACAATTATATGATAGTTTATATGTATATCTATAGATACAAATTAGGAATGAAACTAACGTAAATTTTAATTATAGATACAATTTTCTTTGAACTTTCTATCCGATCGATTTTATTTCTTTTATGCTTTGTAGAAAATAAATTTTCTTTTTTGCTGTTCAACTAACTTGATAAATTATATAAATAAATATAGTAATCAACTAAAACATTTTTATAGTTTTACTCTTAACATATCAAATAGTTTGTTTTTATAATGATTAATCGTAAATATTAATGCTTTTAATTTTAAGAAACAAACACAATTATCCACTTATATCACTACATTTTCAAAATCAAGTATAAGAATTACTTTTTTGAAACTGCAAGTAAAAAATTACTTGTACCATAAAACTCAAAATATCATAAATTAAGTATATAGGAGAGGCGTCAACTGAACTGAAAATCTAGATGTCAAGTTATTCACGCACGCAAAAGACGGACCCAGTGAAAATTTGGATGTCGAGTTAAGGTTTGAATTTCTGACATGGACATGAAGATAGTACGTAATTCTTGAGTTTGTGTTTAGTCTAGACGAGTTTAAATTAGTTTTCGGTTGAGCTTGCTAAAACATGTCTAGCTATGCGGGTCGTCTTTAGGTTGACCTAGCAACTCACAAGCTGACCTATTTAATTTATTTTTTTAAAATATATTTAATGTCATAAATTAAAGTAATTTATATCTTACGTCAAAATATAAAACATAAATAAGAAACAAGCATAATTCTTTTCATAGCTTAAACATAAATATTTTTATATATTTATATTTATGCTTTTATATTTGTATTTTAGAACATAAATGTGTAAAGAATAAAAAAAAAATTTTAAGTTAAACATGTGTTATTCGTGTCAACCACTTTTCTAAGTACTTGTGTTTCCTAGCATAACGTTATTTTTATTTTCATATTTTGACATGTGGGATCCTTCTTTCCCGTAGGTTTTTAATATGGAAAAAAAGTCGCATGAATGAATAGTCATTTTCACTAAATATATTATCAAAATAGCCATTGACACATGTTTTTTAAATAAATAAGTTTAACCAAACTTATTTTCTAAATAGTAGTTGATGTTTTTTTAGATCATCAATTCAACTTATTTGGCAGTTACATACATTTTATGGCATCAAAAACCAATCACGTCTGAACATGTGCTGTGTAGTGCAAAACTTGTCATCCCATTAGAACTATAAAAGGTTTTGTGTCGCTTAGATAGTCGACTCTTTCAAGATAAAGAAAAAGCATGATCTCATCTCATCATCTTTAAACCCATACAAATAGCTTCTAATGGGTGTGATTCTATTAAGTAGGTGTATATATTTGCATAAGCGCCCAAAAATCTTGCCACGTGTCCATCCTTTGGGCATACATTGATACAAAACCTCAAGACTTTTACGTCATATGCGTAAAATATCGTAATCTTTAGATACACAAATTATTTTGATTGGATGTAACCATTCTCAAATCGAAAGCTTTAAAAAGAGTTGATGACTATTTGGTTAAACAAGTTTGGTCAAAAGCTTATTACCGTTATTTTCTCTTTTTCATATAATTGAACAATATATACATGGATTTATTAAGTTAAAAATATAATCAATCATATTAAATCAAATCAAAACCATGTGTATAAAATGGAAAACGAAATGAATACAATGAACCCAAATCAAAATCAAATCCAACATCTCGAATATGTGAAGTTTTTCTTACATGGCTGATGTGCAATTGTCAGCATTTTCTTCATTAAGCATGTATTTACTCATTATCCACTTAGGTAGTTAAAGGTTCAAGACACATTCAAGGCACAAAGGGCACATTACCTAGGCGTAAGGTGATCAAAAAGCATGCGCGATACAAGAAAGGAGCAAAATATAAACAAGTTATTTTAGCTATTTTAAACTTATTTTCAATTGGTTTTTAGCCTTTTTAGACCAGTTTAACCATTTGATACTACTTTTGGTTGGTTCACACAAGTTTTTTTTGTGTGTGCCTTGAGCCTTGCTGCATGTGTGGTTTTCTACACCTCGCGTTGCTGCACTTCAGACGGTTTTGCTACACCTCACCCCGCTTGGGTGCGGTCCTTTAACTAGCATGTCATCTGCTAACACCACTTGAACTTTTATGTGTATTTACCATTGACACTAACAATTCTAAGTGAAAGCTAGCTTTTTCATTTCATAGAGATGCAGGGTAAGACTACGTATATCAGACTCAAATTGGTTTTACACCTTCCCGGACTCTACGCATGTGAGAGATTTGTAGCAGCAAGTTTCCTCTTTTATGCTAAAATATAAGAGATAAAAGAGAAACCAACATAATTTCTTTATTATAGTTTGAACATAATTATCCTATATCTATTTGTATTTTTGTTGTAAATTTTTTATTTAAAGTATTGATAAGCAAAATAGTAAAATAAAATTTCAAGACAAATGGGTCGTGTTTGTGTCAACGCGTGTAAGCTTGTTTCATATGCGGAGTTATGTGATATTATTTTCAGGTTTATGTCATGTTTGGGTTTGTGTCAAATCTTTGGGTTAACACACCAACCCTCAAACATGACCATTCAATAATACCCTAGAGAGCTCACCAAATGCTACATTTTGCTCATAGGATGGCCATTGGAAACATCTCTGGCTGCCCTTTTTCTTTTTTCTAATATATATTTGATGGGTAGAGAGACCATGGTGATCCAAAACGAAATGCTGCTATACGTAAACATAATCGACAGATGATTGTGTGACTTGGTGCGATCTCATGGACCAACATTTGTTCTTGCTTCGTTAACTGCCCTCGATGCTAGCAGTATCAAGGTTCCGACTTCAACTTTCCTAGCATCAGTTTATTTTATTTTTAACCTTTTGACATGTGGAATTTCCTTTCCCAAAGATTTTTAATACGGAAATTAAAAAACCATTAATAGCCATTTTCACTAAATATATAAAAAAAGCCATTGCCACATATATATTTTTAATAAATTATAAGTTTAACCAAACTTGTTTTCTAAATAGTAGTTGATGTTTTTTTAATTCATCAACTTCGCCTATTTGACCATCTAAGTACATTTTATGACGTGGAAAACCAATCATAATTGAACACTTCCCGCTTGGTGCAAAACTTGACAACATTTGCCACTTGGTTCCTATTAGCATAGAAAAAGGTTTTATGGCGATTAGATAGGCGACTTTTCCACGATATAAAAATTTGCTCTCATCTCATCATCTTTAAAATTTACCAATAGCTTGTTGTGGTTGTTATTTAAATAAACATGTTTGTTTGTCTAAATAAGCTCCCAAAAATATTAACAAGTGCTCATCCTTTGTGCATATAACGACCGAAAACCTCAAGAATTTTATGCCATACGCATAAAGTTTCGTAATCTTGAGATACAACTTATTTTGATTGGTTGTAACCATTTATAATTATCAAGTTGAAAACTTTACAAAGAGACGATGAGTAAGTCTTGTGATTTCCCTTTTTAATACCATTGAACAGTACACACGGATTTGTTAACCTTAGAAACATAATCAAATCAAATCAAATCAAATCAAATGAAAAGGTTGTGTATTAAAGGGAAAAAGAAATGAATACAATGAACCCAAATGGACATCAAAATCAAAATTGAAATTGGAATCCAGATCTGAAGAAGTGATGGAGAGAGGAGAATGCAAGTAGCAGAAAGCTTCCAAAATGGACAGAGTTAGTGATGGGTCTACTTTCTAATTAGAATACAAGAAATGCACTATTTTAAATCACACGTTGCAGACATCATGTGGTTCGTTCACAAGTCACCAACACTGACGTCAACCAACGATGCCCACATGGGAATCAGAGTGCCATTCATATCTTTATTTTTAATAATTATATAAATAATACATTCATTTCTTTTCTTTTTGGTGACAGTTATGTAACCAAATGTTTTATGACATGATTAGTTATTGGTTTCTTTTGTTTTTAATAATTATTGCTTGTATCTCGACTATTCAAGAAAACTCATCTATTATGTGTCTCAATCACTCGAAGACTAGAAGTGAACTGGTCACTAAACGCTAAAGTTTTGTTCGTATTTTATTGCGCTATTATTTTAACAACATAATTCATCTGCTTTTTTTCTTTCACGATATGATGATGAAATGATGTTTTATTCGAACCATTTTTTAAAGTTCTTTTTAAAAGATTCATCACACAAACATTAAATCACTAAAATGTCTGAGATACGCTTAGAATCGGATTAGTTTCTTGAACAAACCTACAAGATACACTCCTCACCACCCATGTAAGACTACTAGTTTTACCTTTGTCTCTGGTATGTTTCTAATCACAACTAAAACGACGCATCTTAGATCTCAACTACTAAGAAATGTTCCACTTGATCGACCTACTGATTGATTGAAAAAATTATTTCAAAGCCTTGATCACATCGTTAAAACTGAGGCCTTATCACAAACACACCATTAGAAGCAAAGTCTAGACACCATAGTTAACTCTCATTTATGAACCACACAACTAATATCTTGTTGCGTACATGGAATTGCGATTTGAAATATGAGAAGCATGCATGCTCTAACAATCTAACGATCCTTATAGTGTTGCAGTTTCCCTGATTTCTTACTTCTCTTGAATACTTTCTATCATGTGTGAACACTTTTAAATTAAAGTGTTTCGCATGTATATGAACTCTTTAACGAATAATTCCGAAAGTTAATTCACAAGAACGAGTATAAATTTTCAGTAACAATTCATGTGTGAAATCTGACCAAATTCAACTTTGTTTAAGTGTTGAACCAGTGCAACAAATCATCAGGACTTTTCATGAAAAAAACATGACAATTGACGATATATCATAACTATCATAACCTTCAACGGTTGATAATGACATTATAGTAATTTAGTTACTACCAACTTACAAAACATAAATAGTAACAAAGTTACTATTAATCGCTCAATTGCTACTAATCATCAGTAGTAACAAAGCTATTCATCATCATAGTTGCTACCTAACCCAAGTTGCTATCGACTATTAGTTACTATTGAAGATTACTTTTGCAACCAAAAATCATTTTTGATACTGATGATCAATTCTACTACCAATAACCAAAGTCTACTAATCATATTATTTAAGACACCCAGTAACAACTTACTATCTGATGCATAGTTCTTACATGATATCAAATTTATACAAGTTTTATTAATCAAGTAATCTTAAAACAACTAAAGAGGTTCCTTCATACCATAAACGAGAATAGTTTTGACTGAGTGTGCACTTCAAACCTCTTAACTCAATGTACATTCTTATTTATCATTTGGTATTAAGCAAATTCAATTATACGATAATGTCTTTGATGACACTAAAAATACTAACATTCCTTTACCACTAGTCTTAAGCGAATCCAATTATCCCTATAGTTGACTTGTGTATAAGATCTTTTCATAACACTTTGTTTAGATGATCAACTAAACTATGTTGTGTATGAATATATTCAACAGATGTCACACACCACACACGATATTTGACATATCATGTTACATCTAACACCTTAGTGTCTAGACTTTTCATTAACATTTGACTATAAGCTCTAGCCATGTTGGCAACAATATCACACCGAAAAGATATTGGTGTCATCAATTTTGACCATAATGGAATCTCATATACTAAATCTCTTAGTCATTCAACTTCTTTAGTAGCCACAACTAAAAAAACAAAATCAAATTCTATTGTTGAGTTATAGAAGATGATTTTTTAAAACTCATGAAATAAGTCATTGTCCAACTATAAATAACCGTCAGCTAGTTTAGGTATTTTTCAGCTTGCTTGCATCTGAATAACCATATAGAACAAAAATAGATCTAGTGTAGAACAAACTTTAATCAATGGTGTTCTTTAAGAACTTAAATACTCATCGACATGTCATCCACTAGCTTATCACCAAAATAAAACTCCTTTATCGAAATTATCAAACTTGCTATATATGAACTTTTCTGCTTGGTTAAAAAGAAATCTCACTATATATAATATGTCATCAAAATTTGATGCCATTGGTTTAAACCTTGCTTTAGCCCCAATGACATTTAATCAAATTTAGGTGTCGTTTGTTTTTTCAGAGGTAAAATATTTGCGGTTTGCGGACTACATCTGGAGAAAAAGAGATGGAACAAACTTCTGTAGTCTACAAGAAAAATAATTTTTTTTAACTTCTGCAAAAGAAAAAAGGTGAATCAAAACCTGCTAAAACGAAGCAGGAGGGTTTGCGTGCGAAAGCAGTGGTGGGAGGGGGAGGGGGTGAAACAAAAATAGTAAATCAAGGAAAATTTGATATACTAACCTTGAGTCATTAATAGTTGATTTCTTGCTAGTCGTTGTGGATCTAATCAATATGACCAGAGGAAGGAACTTATGAAGAGTCGTATGCTTTGTGAATTATGTGACTGTGTTTCTTCAATAACTGATCAAAACATCAGAAATTTCATCAGGACTCAACTATCAAGTATTATTCCCGCTTTAAAATTTTATCAGGCTTTGGTATTATATGAGTCAATGAAATCTTAAAGCTGGAATAATACTAGATAATTGAGTCCTGATGAAATTTCTAATGCTTTGATCGGTTATTGAAGAAACACAGTCACATAATTCACAAAGCAGACGACTCTTCATAAGTTCCTTCCTCTGATCATATTGATTAGATCCACAACGAATAGCAAGAAATGAACTATCAATGACTCAAGGTTAGTATATTAATTTTTTCTTGATTTACTATTTTTGTTCAAAAAATTTTGATTGGGTTGCTTTTTGATTGTTTTATTTTTGTTAAGTTGCTTTTTTGAAAAAGACTTGATATTTTTTGTTTGATTGGAACCCAAAACACGTTAAGCCAGCCCTGTTTTCAAAATAGCTTTAGAAGAATAAGAAGAGAAAGATGGGAGCTAAACTTTGTGATCGTGTTTTGAGTTTCATAATATTTTTATATTGAGTTGGATAAAAACCTCAATATCTTGCTAGTACACATCAATTCAAACTCCAGTAATCTTATCATAATAATTAACTTTTTAGAATTTAATATATTCTTGGTGTATATCACTCTTGTAACCAATACGGGCAGCTGTCGACGGCTCACGACTGACGGGGGCTAAGTGGTTTCACCAGTGATGAAGGATGCCTATCGACAAACGAAGTGGGTCACAACCATATTTTGACTCATTAAAAGTCATTTTAATTTGTTTCATTTATATAAATCTGGTTATAAAATATAAAATGTTATTATATATTTTTATAACTACTCAGTTTACTTCATAATGTTTAATTTCTAATAGCATTTACAAAGTCATGTAATAATTTTTATAACTGTATAAATTAATAAAGAAAATGATTTAATATAAACGATTTATCATACATCATATATATTGATCATCTATTTACGCTCATCGTGTCGTAGGTTAGTGACGTTAGTGATTAGTTCTCGTAAATGTAGTGTGAGTTTAAGACATTGCAAGTAAGATGTTAAGTAGAATTAATTAGGAGAAAAAAATGTAATTCTGTATAATTTGTATCAATTTAAATTTTGTTTATTTAATATCTTATTAAAGTAAACTATTTATGGAAAATATATCTCTATACTAATAATCTCTATACTAATAAATAAAAATAAATCCGGACACTTGTCACTATTCTAGACCATCTAATAATTGGTTTTCCCGCTTCTCTCTCCTCTTAATTATAAATACTATAATAGTTATTCATTAATTAATAACTATCCATAATTAAAATTTCAAATATGTTAAATTCAAATTTTCAAATGTATAATACATGGGTTTATTCAATCTGTATAATACACAATATTTAAGATATAACTTTTTATATAATTAAATACTAGGTTGGTATCCCGTGTATTACATGGGTTAAATAAATAAAATCATATATAATTAGTAATAAAAATTTGTGAATTATAAAATTATGTTTAAAGAGATTATAATTACATATGAATAAAAAGATATGATTTTTAAAACGAAAGGTTTGTATCAAAAAGGTTATAATTTTTTTAAAAAAAGGAGCGATTTTAAATATTATGTTTCAAAAAGGTTTACTGTTTTAGAAAATTTTATATTATATAAAAATTTTGTTTTTTTAATTTTTTCTGTTTTAATAAAAAGATATGATTTTTAATTTTTTTAATAAAGTTATTTTTAAAAACATAGCTTGATTTTAAAAAATCTAGATGAGAGAGAAAATTGTATTAATTAATAAATTTGATTTTTATTAAAAGAGATAAATTAGTTTGAGTGTTTAAATTATTATAACACCCTTTTAGAAGGAAAATAAATTCATGATCTGTAAATAAATAACATGTGTCAAAAAGGTTGTAACCTATTATGTTATAAACAAAAAGTTGTACTAGTAAGTACACTGAATAGTTTATTCATAAAAAGTAATAACACTTATAATAGATATTCCAACTAGTTTTATATCTGCTAGTTGAGTATATTTTAATGTAATGAGTTGAAAATTGAATCATTATTTAAAAAATGTTAACATAGCCGACAAAAAAATCAATAAGTTAAAAATTTAAAAACAAACATATTTTACATGCGTGGGTACGTATGTAGATACATACATGCATACATACATAAATGTAATTAATAAATTTAAATAAAATAGTAAGCTAGGATATCTATTGACATGAATGTATAATATTATTAATTATAAAACTTTTAATTAATAAAATATTTATGAAGCAGTAAAAAGGATACCTAAAGGGGAAAAATATCCGATCCAACCATCGGCCTGACTTGCCGGTTCAAGCGGTTGGCGCCAAATCTGACCGTTAAAATAACAACGGTTTTAACTCTAATCAACGAGACTGGTTGTAAGTTAATTGATTGGTTCGGTAATCATAATATGTAATATGTAATACCATAATATTACTATAATAGTACCATTCAAATTTCAAACTTATCATATATTTGATATGGCCTGTCAAGAGAACAGAGTAGAAGTTGTACGATCATACCATCCTTTAATCTATATAATGATTATCAAGAAGTAAGCATAAAATAATAAATTTTAATCTAAAAAGTTGCATTTTTCAGAACCAAGCATTTATTTTAGTAGAAATATATATTTTATTAATTATTATTTATTCTATTGCTATGTAGAAACATGTGGTGCACGATATCCACATCCTTCTTCAATTCTCTTTTGATTTGTACCCATTTAATTACATATAAAAATGTGAAATTTATCTTTGTAGCTTTAATAAGATAAAAATAAGAGAAAAACAAAAGTTTTCAAGAGCGTAGTTTTTTTGAAAGCAATCTTTTTATCCTATGAGATATAGATAAGTTTTAATTTCATCTCACACTTTATATATCATAATATTAGTAGTGTTTTTATCTTATTGGATATAAATAAGTTCTAATTTCATCAACCTTTTATATACGATACTTTTGAGTGAGATTTTGTAGTGAATTTATTGTAATAATTTAATATTACTATTTTATTCAAAATCATATTTTTTACATCTTAAATATAGAGAAATATTCAAATAAAAATGACTCTAAAACTAAAAAGTGATAGAAGTAATCTCAACCATACATCTTCTTAATCAATGGTTGAGATCAATTTGTAAGAAAATTTTTTATTAAAGTGTTATTTTAAGAATAATCATTTTTATTGACTTTTTGCAAGTTCTTTCATTTTTTTAAACGTTCGTAACTTTTATGTTCGACATTATTTTTTTTATAAAAAATACACTATAAAAAGAAGCATTTTTTAATCTTTAAAATGAACAATATTGTTATATAAACATATAATAAAAATAAACTATTTTACGCTTTTTAGCTCATATCTTGTTATTGTATCTTTTAGTGCAGCTTATTGTATCTTTTTCTTATATATTGAGTTTTTCTAAATGATGAATTTTAAAAAGATATAATAATGAAATAACATTGTTTTGTATCTCTAATACGTAAAACACAATAATAATTTTACAACTAATTAATCTAATATATTAAAAACAATAACAAATTAATACAATGTCTTATTGTGTTTTTTATCGTTATTGTGTTATCTTAAACACTATGAGTTTTGAAAAATACATTGATAAAATAACATCATTGTATGATTTTAATTGTAAATCACAATGATAGATAACAAATTGTTTATATAATATATAAAACAATGACAAAAATAACACATTATATTATTTTCAACACTATGAGTTTTGATACATTAATAAAAGTATATCATTATGCACTTATAATCGTAAAACACAATGATATATAACAAGTTATTATAATCTATAGAAACAATTAAAAATATAACACAAAATGATCTAAAACGTAAAACATAATTATAAACACATATAACAAATGATGCATAATATATGACGCACTGAACAGATATTTGATACAATGAACGTATATGATATAATGACCAGATGTATTTGACACAATGACGAAACTATCTTAATCTTTAAAACAATAGAGGTATACATGCCAATCCTATATTCCTTCTTATACTTTTTAGATTAAACACACTTTTTACTATAACTCTACCATTTAATATAATGTAAATAAATAAAAAAATCAAGCAAGGTACATCGAAATTGTTTTGGGATCAGGATTAGATATATTTACAACTAGTTTCCCATTCCAAACCCATAATTCTCATGCATGTATGTAGATGTAATGCATGCACGCATGCATGTACAGGATGTTGGATGGTGATGTATGAATGGTGAACCCCACATACTTTCATTAAATCTGTCAATACACAATAATTATAAACCTTAAAAAGCCTTTTGGTGACTCTCCAAACTTGTATAAAGCAGACGTGTGCACATCTATATACCACATCTACTAGTGGAGGTTAGTACCAAGGGGCCATCCATGGTTTTCATGAAAAGTTTGATTCCTTCGACTTTACAAGGGGATGTGACTTGTTTTCTGAACTAATCACTATCAATTCATTGCTTGTATAGAGATACATTTGTTTAAAACTTTGAACCACTCCTGAGCCAACCTTAATTGCTTGTGACCCGACCTTGAACTACCTTGTGACCCCAAACCACTAGCTACTTTGTGTGGTGATTCATCTAATTGGTTGCTTAACGAGCAGGTTGAGTCGAGCTTGAAGTCAAACGAGTCAGTTTGACTAGGTTTGTTTATTTTTAATGAACTGAAATATAAGTTCAAGCTCAGCCCATAAAAAGTTTGAGTCAATCAATTTGTTGACTAACGAGCCAAGTCATTTATTATTCAAATAAAAACAAAATTAATGATTTTTAACATAAATACAAATCTTTTAAATATATTTAATACGAAGCAAAACAAGCAAGCCAATGAGCTTAGGCTTCGAAATTAACATTAGACTATCTGGGATATAACTTATAGGGTTGTGTTCAAATGAAAATCAAGAGAAATTATGTAAACAATAAATTAAATCTTCACTTTTGATTTATAAAGATCAATGACTTATTTTTGCGTGATTTTTATTTTATACACATAGTTCAAAAAAGTACAACCATATATTTATTTATTTATTTATTTATTTATTTATTTATTTATTTATTTATTCACCAATGATCCTTAACCCAACTGGTTAAGGTGAGGTGCCCATAACATGTAAATATTGAGAGGTCATGGGTTCAAGTCTCACTCTGAGCAAAATTGCTTAGAGTTGAGCCAGGGGGTTTTCTCAGCAATGAGTTTCCTCCTG
Source organism: Flaveria robusta (assembly GCA_025506415.1). NCBI lineage: Eukaryota > Viridiplantae > Streptophyta > Magnoliopsida > Asterales > Asteraceae > Flaveria > Flaveria robusta. Next base: position 13,725,859 of record CM046469.1, on the reverse strand, counting down.
AGGGGGTTGGGGGTGCGGTCTCGGCTGGGAAACGAATAGGTGGGCCCGATTAAGATAACACATATTCTCCGAATCAGGGTCGCACATTTGCCGTTCAAAAAAAATATATTATTTTATTCAAAAAAATAAAATAAAAATGTTGGATGCAAACTCAAACCAACATTGTTAAAAAGAAATCGAAGGGCTAACATAAGTACTAGAACTCCATGTGAGCGTAAATACAGTAAGGTCCTTACTAAGTCTTGCCTACAATGATGAAACCCTAGAAAGGAAGAGAAACCAGAGAGTTGTAACTAAAAATGAACAAGGGAAGAATTAAGAATAAACTTATTCACACACACACACTTCAATATATAACCTCCAACAAAAATGAAGCATACACAAATTAACCACCTGAGATCTGATCTGCGTGAAGATTAGAGAGCAAGTGAGTCCAAAAAAATAAATTAGAGAAATAGAAAGCCAAATGGCAGAAATACTCGTGTTGGAGAGGCCCGCAATGAATAAAATGAATATAATCTACAAGGATACAAGCCAAACATATCCTCGAACGCTTGCATTCGACAAAAAACCATTATGCCGTGATTTTACAAATATATGATAAGTAAAATAGTTTCATTTATGTAATATTTCATTTTTTTATTTTTGTAATTTGTAATATTTTTAAATTAAATGTGGAAATTTAAATTTTTTGATAAATCTTATAATTTTTAAATATACTCCATTATATTTTATACACATATATATGTATATATGTATTACAATAGTAAATGATACGCAATGAAAATTAAATATATATCATAAAAAATAATTTGGTTATAAAAAATTAAATTTAAAAAATGATGATAACGCATAAATGCAAGGACGACTATAAAAAATTTAACTTGAAGAGCATAAGTATATTTGAAGACCATAGACATTTGTGATGGAAAAACTAAATATATTTTTAGGCCTCTTTTAGCATCCCATTAAAGATGTTCACGCACCTACGCAAAGCCAATTTTCATCATATTTGCAACAATCACTTTTATTTCAAAAACATTTTTTAAGTACCAATACTTTATTCAAATAAGATTTATTTTATACACTTCTTATCTTTATAAAACTTTTACCAAACACATACCTATTAATTAATAGTTGTACATACATATAATTATTTTCATTTAAAATTAGTTCACTAAAATTTTTTAAACAAATTTATTTTTCTTAATGTTTTAAAAAGAAAGTTGCATAAATGATAATTGTAGTTTACCTAAATTGCATATTTGGTTCTTAACTTTAAAAAATATAAAATTAGTTCAAAAGTTTAAGTACTTATTGCGAGGAGCAAAGGCAATGAATAAGGAGTGGGGGGGGGGGGGGGGGATACACCTAAAAATTTTATTAATTTATAGTATAAAAATTTATAAGTTTGTTCATTTTAAGCCTAATTTTAATCGAGATAGGGGATACTTTGACTGAAAAATTGACATTATTTATAACAAGTTGGTTGCATATTTTCATTGAATTCCAAATCGAAGTTTTAACCTTTGTTTTTGGCACCCCTACGGAAAAATCCTGCCTCCGTCATTTCTTATTGCCCGTTTGGTCATTGACGTTAAATTTATTTAGTTTTTATACTTTTTATAGAGTTTGAACTAATGTTTAAAATTGACTTTAAGAGCCAAAAATGTAATGCTCATATAATAATTTAAACTAACATTGTAAATTTTTAAATTTGAGAAGTAAATATGCAATCTAAACGAACCAGATAAACCATTTATATAATTTTCTCTCTTTCAAATTTTGTTCAAAAGAACATCTCAAAGTAATATTAGATTTTAACAGGGGAAAAGGATGGCAATGAAGTGCAGGACATATGCTGGTGGATTAGGTGGCAATGTATGCCCCTCTCATTACCATCGCCTGAATTCCAGCCCTCTTCTTGCCTTGAAATTTGTGTAGCAAATGGTAGGAAACACGAATTTCCGACTTATTCAAGACGCAAACAGAAAAAATCTTCATCGGAAATCATTTACAACGTTTTTGCAGCACATTTCCAACAGAAAGTAAAGTTGGTATAAGGATTTGCGACACAACCTTAATTAATTCAATTTAACATTTATTTTGTTTATTTGTATATTATAAATATTATTATGATTTAAAATTTGTTATTACTTGCGACTCACCCTCAGTAACACAATTTTGACACATCTCGAAATCAATTAAACATTTTAATTATTTTTATTACATATAGTGAAAAGCTCGTTCTGAAATTTTTTTACGCCTACGAATTTACCCATATACATAAAAAATAAAACAATAAAATTAATAAAAAATATTATTAAAATTTGATATCAAATAAATAAATATTTTAAATATAAAATTTAAATAAGTAAATAATTACAATTTGATTTATGCATATTATTTAATAACAAGAAAAAAGCAAGAATAAAACCAGTAGACTCAAAGGAAGAATTGTAGCACGTGACGTCACTATTAACTTATTTATTAGATATAAATATTGTTTCATGTGGCGCTGACAATTGGATGCTGACTGTATAATGGATAGATACTCTTATCAAATAGTCTGAACTTATTGTGATTCAGGTGATTATGGGCTTTAATTTTTTTCAAATGTAAAACAATAATATAAAATTAAACATTATAATCAAATAAAATTCACTAAAAACATAATAAATATAAAACATATAATAAAAAAACATAATAAGTAAAAAAACTAATCTAACTAATTTTACTCTTCAAATTCCTTCCGAATATAGTTCTTTTCTTTTTCCATCAAAACTTGGTACGATGTCAGGAGAGAACTAAAGTTCCGGGTAAGAAAAGTCAATTTCTTCAATCTAGCTTTAAATACTTTAGCCGTTGCCGCTCTCTTGATATTTGATGTTATTTTATCAATCTTTGAGGCAAATTCTTAATTGACACTTTGAGTCAGCTTTTCCCCTCGATCCCTTCCAATTGCCGACTAGGTCCTTGTGTTGGGGCGTCTGAATTGGCTAAGTTTAGGTTGATGCCAATGTGACCATCCAAATCGGTTGAAGTCCTGTACATGGCGGACGAACTAGTATTCGTTCGTGGTTGCGCTTCCTTCGCATCCGGCATAACTAACTTAAGCAATTTCGAATACCCCCTTAAGTATTTTCCATATATAATCTTCGTCAAAAACTCTACTAACGTCATATTTTCTTGAAACTTCTTGTTTTCACTCTTTACGAGTGAATTTATAAACTTGTTGGTTATCACAACCACAACAATTTCTATTATGTAAATTCATAAATAATCCGACATACTTACGAATTTCAGCACAATGACAAGAAATCATATCAGCGGTGTGTTCCCTACTACCAACATGCTCGTAAAAAGACTCCCTAATTTTTGCCCAAAACACCTTTGATTTAATTTTAATAGTCGGTGGTTCGTTTTGAGTTGGTTGTATCTCCAGAATGACCTCATCAAGAGAACAAATTTGACTAAACACAATGTTTGTAAATGTCCCATGGTCCATAAGATTCAAACTTTGGTCGAACGAAACATACAATGACCTAGAATTTTTTAGTGAAAAGGGTTTTAAAAAATTCAAAAGAGAAAGAAGAGAAAATAGATAGGAACGTAGTGACCTTTTATAAAGTGTGAGGTTGTATTTATAGAGTAAAAAATATATATATTTTTTCACACACCCCAATATCCAACGACACTATTTTCTCCGCTACCATGCTTGTGCTAGTCCCAATCGCGCCCTAGTTGCGCCTGCATGTTATGGCGTGTGTGATCAGGTGGCTCGCGCCTCTGGTCGCGACTCAACAACAGATTGCCTTATATATTTATTCTTTATTTATTTTACAAAAGGCTTGTCATATATAGTCTCCATTCTTTCTCTTGCAAAATATTACCACACACACACTCTCTCTAGAATTCATCTCTTTCTCTCTCTAAACATGATGATGAGACCACAGAGAATTATTGAAATGTTGAGAAGAGTCACATAATCAAAGCCAAAGATCAGGTGGCTTAAACAGCTGATGACTTGCACTGGCATGGCCTTCTTCTCCACCAATTTCATGTTACACTCCTCCCAAGAAGATGAGCATCATGCCCCTACATCTCTCTCCCCAATCCTCACACCTTGCAGCACTACCACTCAAGATCTTAGTGGTAATTAACTTAACCAACTTACCCCATCGATCTCTTTCAAAGATCATGATGCATATGATGTACATCTCACTGATGCATTAAAGTTTCACTTTCAAAGTTTTCATTTTTTTCATTTTCAAGCATCAAATCCAACTGGGTTTGAAGAGAGTTTGAATCTTTATGGATTAGATGATGATCTTGTGCAGGTGTGGCATCCTTCTTGGGAAAAAGATCGATGTCGACTTACTCGGGCATGAACAACATAGATGGATGTGATCAAGATGGGAACATGAATGGTGAAGATGAGTTATCAGATGATGGATCGCAGCTTCTTGCAGGAGAGAAAAAGAGGAGGTTAAATATGGAACAAGTGAAGACACTTGAGAGAAACTTTGAGTTGGGAAACAAGCTTGAACCTGAGAGGAAAATGCAGCTTGCAAGAGCACTTGGACTTCAACCAAGACAGATTGCCATATGGTTTCAAAACAGAAGAGCTAGATGGAAAACTAAACAGTTGGAAAAGGACTATGATGCACTCAAGAGACAGTTTGAAGCTGTTAAAGCTGAGAATGAGTCCCTCCAATCTCAAAATCATAAACTTCAGGCAGAGGTAATATTAATATTATCTATTGCACATAAGTCACTAGCTAGACCCTATCCGTCGCATACCGCTCCATGTCGGCATGCTCGGAAGGGTTATCTAAGGACACCCCCTCTCTCTCTCTCCTCCCTCTTTCATAGAGCACCAGTGGTGCTCTTTCTAGCTCACGGATGAAACACTTCCCTCTCTCCTTCACATCCGCCATCACATCCTCCTCACAAACTTAACGCTCATGGGGTGGCTAGGTTGGAGATGGTGTTATCATCTAATCCTTAGGTGATCACAAAAAGTACAATATATTCCATTTCATAATAGTAAACAACTGCTTAGCACATCTAATTACAATTAGATAGAAGATTATTCTAAGAGCCTTGATCTGCTTAACCGTTTTTCTACACCGGCCAACTGTTAAAAACATCACATCTTTACTTTGTAAGATTTGAATAGATTAGGAGGTGAGTTAGTATTTAAAAGTTGCATTAATCCTCATTTATTATAAATTTATACATAATATAATAATATTTAGAAAACTAATTGTAGCAATTACTTTCCGTAAATAGTATGTCAAAACTTTATATGATTATAATAATATAAACTCTTTACACAATTTCCCATAGTGGTCATGGCCAAAGTTTGTATCTTTTAGAAGGGCACAAGGATCAATAAGGAGCACGGGCTATGGGCAAAAGAAGTGAAATATGTGTACTCTTCAATTTCTTATTCATGATGTGATTTACAAAAAAAGAAGCCATGAACATTTTCATTGATTTCATTATCTTTAGAGATAAGTTTTGGTTTGATTATCACATCCAGCCTGAAAAATTGAGGATAATCACAAACTATATTTCACATTCATGCTAACTAACCATAAAGATTGAAACTTTGCAGATAATGGCCCTTAAAAATAGGGAACCAACAGAACTAATCAACCTCAACATAAAAGAAACAGAAGGATCTTGCAGCAACAGAAGTGAAAACAGCTCTGAAATAAAGCTAGACATCTCAAGAACACCGGCTACCGACAGCCCTCTATCATCACAACACCAACACCAACACCAACATCAACATCATCAGCAGCCAATCCCTAATCTTTTTCCATCGTCGAATATCGAGAGGCCTAATTGCAACAACAGTGTGGGTCATCAACTCTTCCACAATTCATCATCAAGGCCAGCAGATCATCAACTCCACTGCCAGAAACTCGAGCCATCAAATGCGATTAAAGAAGAATGTCTTAGCAACATGTTTGTTGGTATCGAAGATCATTCAGGGTTTTGGCCATGGTTGGAGCAACCACAATTCAATTGATGAAATCAGGAAAGAAAATGCACAAGAAAACGGTATTCTGATTCGCCTTCTGGCTGGTCTTTAATTTGATTATATTTAAAAAGATGGAGATCGATCTGTTGTTCTCTAAGTTTTAAATTCTTGTTTTTGGCACTTAAATTAATAGAGTAAAGTTTAGAAGAAAAGAGTATTATTATTTTAAATTCAATATTAGTGTCTGCATAATCCTTGTATTCAAATAAATAAAAGGGTATTAATCGTACATGCTTTTGCATTATTCACTAGCTAATACTTAGAGATAAAAAAAAAAAAAAAAAGATATTACAATCTCCTCAAAAAATTTTACTCATTTTCGGTGGTAGTACCGTTTTGCTGATCTGCATATGAAATAATTTGTTATTGTTTTGATGTATGTATGTATGCATGCATGCATGTGTGGGTATGTATGTATGTATGTGTGTGTATGCATGTATGTGTTTGTCTTTTATTCTGTAAAAGTAATGGCTCTCTCTATATCAAACATTTTCTGCATCAAAGGATGGTTGGTGTGAGTGTGTGACAGTTTTGCTGATTTTGATGTAATCAGTGTACGACAGTGCAGAATGGTAAAAGAACAAAACTTTAACATATATAATCATTAATCTTAACATAATAGTGTTAGATAAAAACAAAGCTATTTTAGCATACAAATCACCATTTTTAACTTAAATATGGAACTTTTTGAGGTCAAACAAACATGAGCTCTAAAGTCATACTGATGCACGTAAATTTCAAAAGATTAACACTAGAAATTTCAACCCTTATCTAGCATACTTAAATTTCACATGTAGTTGATAACAATTGAAAAGAAATCTGATGTCCAAATTTACTTTCACTTGTTTTTATCATAACTTTACAAAGTCATATGTTTAGTGTAATCTATGACTTATCTAATCCTGTTAGAGTATTGACGGATCATATGAGTTAATCACTATTAAGGTATTGACAGATCAGGTGAGGATCATATGAGTTAATCACTATTAGGGTATTGACAGATCAGGTGAGGTAATTGGCAAAGGGGTTCATGAAGAAAAAAATCTAAGAGTGACAACTAACAAGTGTGTCTAAAAGGGTTTTGTGTATAGGAGAGGAAATTAACTTGTTTGAGAGAAGAAATTAACCAAAGCATCAAACACGCATTCCAATGTAGAAAGAAGACAAAAAAATGAAAGTGTAGAAGAAAAGCAAGAGTTGGAAATGGTCACTTTCTTGAAGGGAACATTTGGCAAGCTTTTATCTTCCTGCTATTTTTGACAAGAAATTTAGGGTTTTGGCCATCATTACACCCCTTTAGTTTTTGTACCACATCACTTTTTTTCTTTTGTCTATTTTATGATTGTTAGGGCTTTCAAAATCAAGTCTACCTATGGTTTCTTCTAAATTGGTCCAACTCAATAAATGTTAGGATATTATTGGACCTTGATCGAGCCTGTTATATTTGATTGATTTGAAGCCAACACAAGACTCTAGCTTATCTTTAACGTTTCAATTTCCACTCACTCCTTTGCATTTTGGTTGTCTTGACGGTGATAGTGATGGTTCGATTACTGAACTTGCAACTAACAAAGGGATAAGAGATTCATAGAATTGAAAATTATATATGAGGTCGTAAGTAGTTTTACATAAATAGTAATTTTTAATCATCTTCTTAAAAACACAACTGGTTGTTTGACCAAATTTAAAATATTACATGAATACTTAGCTATAAATCGCATGTCACCGGTCATTCGGCAGTAAGAAGAAACATGGCAACGCAAATGAAGATTTTCAATAGTTTTTAAACCCAAACTTGGAGATGACACATTCGCAAACCACACCAACGACTATATCCATATGTGTTGGCGTTTATTGATGGGATTATACTTTTTATATAATCAATCACAAGGTTAGATTGTTATATTTTATTTTTGATCAGAAGATTATATTAAGTAAAATGTTTAGACAATTTTATCTTTCCCGTGATGACCCAACTAGCAAACTTTACAAAATATATAAATTATAGAGGACAAAAGTTGTTTAAAATATAATTATATGCTTCACTATTTGTTCGTTTTCTTGTTTTATGTTAATTTACAACTTTATAAACAATCTAGTTAATATTTTGATTGTTTGAAAAGTACTTGCATACATGCTGCACACATACATACACATATGTGTCATATATATGTTACATTATGTTCTCTAGATACATTTGTACATGTAAATACAAATTCAAATAAACATATTGACCCGTGTGATCATATGTCATATTATCTTTTTTCTAAACACGACAAATGAAAATATGGATAGTAGTTAAAGAAAAGAAAATAGATTCCTTCTGGCAAATTCATGTGAGCTACTGTCACCCACTCCCTAGCATCCAACACAATCAAGGGGCCCACTGCATGCCTCTCAAATGCACCAATCTCCAAATTAGCATGTTCATTCCCTATCAATGTTTCTTCATTGTTCACACTACACATCATAAAGTTTTATAAGATATAAATTAAAGTTTTATCTTCATTACATAAGATCAAATACTAATATAGATTTAGTTTAGATCTCGTGAAAAGCAAACTTCAGATATCTATTTTGTTTCAAGTACCATCATCAGTCTTAGCAAATTGTTCAAGGAGTGTGATCATTAATTATTCAAATTTCGGATTGGGTAGCGCAGGTGTCCGGTCTAACCATAGCAACTTTGCAGAAAGAATTGGGAATTTGTTATGTAAAATGTGAACCGAAACTTACTGTAACAGTGACACGTGCCTAAAATTTAGATCCTTCCGTTATAATTAGTTTGGCACATCCTTAATCTACATTTACATACTCTAATAAAATCGTAATTAAGAAGGAATGAACATGTGACAACACCACAATTATTCTAACCAAAATATCTTGTTTATATCTCCTATTAAATAATTACATTAATTACTAATAATATGATTTAACTTTTGTTTAGATTAAAAATAGTTTTTTAATAAGTTAAGAAAAAGATCTTTTTATGTATGCTATTTCTAAGATACAAATTTTATATAAAATAAGAAAAAATATCAAACTTTTTTAAAAATATGATATATATTGAAATTGGTGTATCTTAAAAGTTAAATTTTTTATAAACCAAAAATAATTAAATTTGGGAGTTATAATAAAAAAAATTTTAAATGAATTTTTTTAAATGGTTTGTTTTGAAACAAAATGTTTAATTTTTTTTTTTTTGAAAAAAAACAAAAAAAATTTAAAACAAAAGTTTAAAAAGTTGAAATCATTGTTATTTTACTTATAATCCTTATTTATTTGTAATTTCAATCATATCTTATTTTAAAATTTTGGTTTAAAAATTAATAAAATTTTATTATATTTAATATTTTATTTATTTAACCCGTGTAATACATGAGTTTATTAAATTAGTTACATACTGTGTCAAAGCTGATCATAATAGTTGTCTATCAAAACTGCAATTGTTTTACTCAAGTTGCATACTTTTGCATTGCAAATAATTAGTTAGTTTTTCTTACAAGAACCATGAATTAAACGATAACTTAACGGCTCATATTGGCCTTGACGATGATGATCTAGTTTTGATTTATTGGTCAAGCTTTATGATCTATAATTATTCTAGGTTGTGAAATTTGTCTTCTTATCAATGTGTTCTTCATTTCAGAAATTTTTTTGTAAGCATCGGCTAACTATATAATAAATTGTTATATTATTTAGGCTTCCACGTACGTTCTTGTCTTTTGACTCTAGAAAAAGTAACATGAATTATCATACCATATTATGGTTTTCTAAATTGTAGCATATACCTCAAGCTAATGTGTTTTATAAAAGTTCAAAAACTTTTTCAATTTTACGCACTCACCCTTTATAAGTTCCTAAATATATTAGACTCATCGTTGAAAATTTTATTACCACAAGGTGCAATAAATTAAAAGTTGTAAATACTGTTATAGTATAATTGAATGCAATGAACACTAACTAAGAAATTAAAATAAACATTAAGTTAAGTTACAGGAAATGAAATTCATATTCATTCAAGAATTTTTTAATTTTTGAAACCAATTAACTATGGTAGTTCAAGAGTGCGAGAACCTATAGATGACAATGGTTCGGGGCATCACCCCCGGTAACAAGGTTCTGGAGGCAAAGCCCCTGATGGTGATCGGTAGTATAACTAAACTTTTGCAGGGTCGTTGCCAACTTTGGTTTTGGTATCAAATCATGCTTAGTAGCAACTTGGTCTTAGATAGCAAAAATTATAAAGTACTAATGTTGCTTCTACGATGATAATCAACATTAACAATTTGATCAATTACGCTTACAACTTTCACTATCATTGACGCTTGTTAAATTGTCAATATTGATTATTATTAATTAACGTGTTGTTTAAAATATTAAAACCCAAACTTCCTAATATTATCTGTCAGTAAATTATAGTTAAATTATTAAAATAATAGTTATTTTTAGGTGCAACCAGTGATGCTTATGGTACAACTCGGTTTTCACAAACCTATCTTTAAAGCCCTTCCTCATTCTGCTTGTTATTCTTCCTTTATCGCTGAAGGATTTGTTGTCACCGTCGCCCCCGCCATTGCCAGCCGTGCGGTGTGTACTGTGTGTGGTGCTTATGGTACAATTCTCTTTGTACCACCCGACCTTTAGATCTGTGTTGGGCCTTTTTCTGTGTGATGCCATATGTCTTTGTCGACGGTGCCATAGATGGTGGCAGTAGCGATGGTGGTGACGACGGTCAGGTCGGCCGGGGATTAATTCTCACAGCGACGCATGTCGTCATTGGGTGGCGACGATATTGGTGCAAGCCATTTCGTATTTTCAGATATGCATTTGTGGGTGTTTTTTGTTGGTTTTCCTCCATCGATGATGGTGCTCTATGCGTTCGCTGCTATTCTATGGTCATTGCGTGACATGCAACATCGGACGCTGTTCAACCCTATTCCAGTTCCAATTTTGGACCGTCGATGGTGGCGGTTAGCTCTATGCCCAACTATGTTTGAATGAACAGTTTTTTTTTGGGGCTTGTTGTCGATGACGATGAATATTAATTCATCCAAGACTGATTGTTGTTATTTTAGTTTTAGAGATGTCGATGATGACGAGCTGTTGCTCATCGAATTCAAGGATTATGTTGGGTATATTGATGTTTAGTGTTTATTTTTGGCGAACTCCGTGGGCGGTGATGTATGACCGAAATATATTCGATTTTCTGGGCGTGGCTACCATTTATGGTTAGAAGCCGCGATCAGACGCTGGTTCTAAGCCCTGCCATAGCGATTATTATGATGTGTCATTTGATATAGCTGGGGCCCATTTAGTTGGCGATGATACTGAAAGATGATCAGTCTGTTGTTATGGTGTGGTAAACTAAAAAGTTTGCAGCCACATATCTCGCTGGTTATAGTTTAAATTATTACAATTTAAAATTTCTAAACTATTACTATTAATAAATTCATAAATAGACACATAAATACATATAGAGATGTTCTATAAGCGACATGATTTGTCATAATCATTTCATAAAGCAGGAATTATGCAATTATTAGTTCTCTAAATCCGATATAATCTCTGTGTACGATAAAATACAAATAGAAGATCATACTAGTAAGTCGTGCTTAATCATAAATTGTATATATGTATTATTAAGCCTGCCAATTTAACAATTTATATATTATATCTTGGATCATGTGAAGAAGATATAAACATGATATCGGAGTATGACATGAAACCTTGGCAAATGTCCTTTTTAAAATTTTCTAATGGATTACCAAATGTTAAAATAAATTAAAAAATTACTTGTATAAATGCTAGTAATTTAATATGATCAAGTTTACTAAAGCTTGTTAGTGGCCACATGCATGACATGTGATGTGAATATGTGAAATAATAGTTTTGTTGCTTTGGATATTGTTATAAGAAAATTGCATTTCAACCGTTTTTCTATTTTAAAAGTTATCAGGATAATTTAATAAGTTAATTGTGATTGGAAATAAAATATAGGACGTGGATATTTCAAAATTCAAAGTTGCTAATAGGTTGATGGTAATTTTATTTTTAACAACAAAACTACCCAACTTTAATTTTTAAATTCCTTTAAACTAATTTACATTATATTTGGGTTAAAACCTTTGCTTTAAGTAACAGTCTCTAACAAGTGAGATTGCCCATATTGCTAGGTTAAGTGCTTGTTAAGAAGCATCTTTAACATTAACTAATTACGCTAACTAAAAGTAATTATAGAAATCTATTGTTAACATTGATGCTATAGTGAAACTTGCCTTGGGTGGAACTAGGAGTTTCGTGAATCATTTATTAGTCAAATCTATCTATATTTATAAAAGAAGGTTTTGTATGCCATTTGTAATAATTTTAGAGCTCCTAAATTTTATTTTTCCGCTTCTCTCTCTTAATGAATATCACATTAAATACAAATGATATTATTTAATTTTTTTCATATTGAAAATATTTTTTATTAAATTAAAAAATAGATCTTTCTGCAAATGCAATTTGTAAAGAAATAATTTTTTTTATAAAATAAGAAATTTTTTTTAAAAAAATCAAACTTTTAAAAAACGCAATATATTTTAAAACCTGTGGCTTTTAAAAAATAAAATTCTTGGGAAATGAAAATAATTAAAATTAAAGTTATAATAAAGAAATTATTAAATTTGACACTTTTTAAAAGCGGTTTTTTTTGAAACAATTTGTTTAAAACCCAACTTTTTTTGAAAATAAACAAAAAAAAAAATTAAACAAAAGTTTAAAAAATAATATCATCTTTTTATCACTCGTACGTAATGTCAATCATATCTTATATCAAAAGATCGTTTTATAAGTTTTTAATTTTTATTAATAACTATTTAATATTTTATTTATTCAACTCGTGTTATACACGGGGTACTAACCTAGTTTTTTATAAACACTAGTATCCAACGTAATTGATTGTTTTCTTATACTTTGACCTTTTGCAGATTGTAGAGTAGTTAAAACCAATATAAAAAGAAAGAAACTTTTTTGATCCCTAGATTATCATAATTAACTACTTGAAGAAAATATATGAGCTAAAATTTATTGTTCTTAAAACATTTAGAATAACAGTATGTAACACAAATGAACTTTTTCATCGCGGTAACATAATCTTTATCATAAAAAATGAAAGGATATTAGTATATATAGTCTCTCCTATATAACCATAAGTTCACTTCAATATATAGTTTGATCATTAATTGTTTTGAGAATTTTATTGAAATAATTTGCAAGTCTGTTAGTATGTTGTTGCGGACTTTTGTCACCTGTAACCTACATCAAATTCACCATTAAAAATAAATTCTTCCCATTGTTTTGTTAAAAACACAAACATTAAGAAAATAATAAGCTAAACTGTAACTTGAAATAAATAATTAAATAAGGCATGTGAAAAGCAACAATTTGCCCCACAAGCTCTATGAGATCATCACATATGCTTCCTCATTTAAAATTGACACCAATTTCAAAGTAAAAATATGTAATAATAATTAAATCTTGAACGTAGGAAGCAGTACCACTCTTTTTGAGTACTTGTGTGCAATTTAACCAGCCAAATTGTTACAGAATAACATAGTCAGTGATCAAACATTCAGAGTAACTAATCAAATACATAACCATCTTAGAAATCTATGATTTGCTGAGTTGATGACTTGATTCTTCAACACTAAGTGTTGGTTTTAGGCCCAATGTCACACATAAAAACAACATATAGAGGCAAGAATTGTGATGTTGAAGGATATCGTGATATGTATCCCATAGATGTAATTGACTATTGAATTAAGATGAAAAATTGAATATGACCTATAGTAATTAGTGTTGTTGGCAAATAAACCTATATTGAACTTTTCATACAAGTATTTGTCATTTGATATAAACTTGTCTCATATTACTAATATCGTGATAAATTTAATTAAAATGAGACTGATTGTTAATTTCAATAATTAAAAGGTTTGTTCTGTTTATATTTATTACAAAGTCGGTTAAATCAAACCTTTTTATTATAAACAAAACGTTTAAATCGGTTTATTTTCTTGTTAGGAACTTGTTCTTGGTTGAACTACTTCGGATTAGAAACTGGTTTCTACGGAGAGAAGTGACAGTTAGGCTTGGTCTGGTTTTGTATTTTGGGTTGGTTCAATTCAGGTCAAAATAGATCAAACCAGTTCAAGCATAACACCTTACAAATTGGTATTAAACCGACGATTCGGGTAGGAACCGGACCGGTTCCTAACAAATGGGTTTTTTCTGGTTTGGGTTGGTCGTTGATTCAGATTCCTAAACAAGTTTTTTCACCTCTGATTAGACTTAGGCAAAAAAACCGGGTACGGACCCGACCCGGCGAACCCGACCCGGACCCGGGTCCTGGTACAATCCGGTATAGGGTGTACCCGGTTTGGAACCGAAAATACCCGGTGGGTAGGAACCGGTTAGGGTTTTTGATATTTTTCTAGAACCCGAACCGTACCCGACCCGACCCGACCCAACCCGGACCCGACAGATCGTACCCGGGTTCAACCCGGTTTTTACAAACTCATTTTTGACCTTTTTTTTTGTTTTTTTTGCCCCCTAAGGTAGTATAAATAGGTGTGGGTTGGTTTGATTGAGTACCCAACTCTCAAATGCAAAAACATACGCAAAAAACGCAAAAAATACTCTAGTTTACTCTCGTTTTACATTTTCACTCTCTCGTTTTACACTTTTCACTGTCTTGAATCTTGTTATGGCTCAATCACAATCTTCCGTTGATCAAAGTTCTTCCAACGCTCCAACCGTCGTTCGTGTTCTTCCACACAATCGTAACATGGATGTATGGTGCAATTGGGATATGCTTGAGTTGAGTGACGGGTCTGTAAAAACGTGAATTCAAAATTTTCAATATAAAAATGATATGTTTACACAAATGATAGAACCAATGAAAGAAAAAAATTAAAAAAACCCGATTATACCTGGGTTCGAACCCGGTTCAACCAGTACCCGGGTACGAAAAAAACCGGTTGGGCCGAACCCGGTTTCAACCCGGTTTCGGGTATTGGGCCGGACCCGGTTTGCCCACCTCTACCTCTGATCATGATTGCAATTGGAGGTCTTATTTAACACGGGCCTAACCAGAGCTATACAATAGTCCATGGCCTTAGCCCATTTGCGATGTGATGCAACTTGTATAAAATTTATTATTATTATTATATTTTATTATGTATATTAAAAGCCAACTCATATGCTACAGTAAATTTTTGGGGTTTTAGTATTAGTCACCAATGTTCAAGAATTTACAAATAATCCCTACATTACGCATATTGTTTAAATTTTCTGTCACATAGGTTTATTTTCGTTGTTTTTGCCATCTTTTTTTTTTTTTTTTTTTTTTTTTTTTTAACGGTGAAATGCCATTTTTATCCCCTTTTTCTATAAATTATAACATTTGGTTTTATATAATTATATAAATCTATTATTTTAGCATTTTCAGTTATATTAAACTTTTAAGTAGTATTACCGTGACGAACCGACTATAAGCGGAAAAAATCATTGCGGCATTGATATTATCTTAATTGGTTTCGGTATTCGCTTTTGTGGTTTTCGACGAGTTGAAAAGATAGCTACTAAACTCACGCCACGTAACCTGGGGAAAACCCACCAAACTCCCGCCGCGTAACGCGAGAAAAAGAACTAGTTAGTTTTATTTCAAAACTATTAATTCGATATGGGTGGTGTAGATTGTAATAGGATCCCTACGTTGTCTTTTCAAGTTTTTTAATAGAGAAATGAAAAGAAGTGGAAAGAAAGTAAAAAATATTAATTTGTGTTTAAGGTTTTTCTTTTAACGAGTAAAGTGAGGGAATTGAAATAAAGATTTTTAATAGGATCCCTACGTTGTCTTTTCAAGTTTTTTAATAGAGAAATGAAAAGAAGTGGAAAGAAAGTAAAAAATATTAATTTGTGTTTAAGGTTTTTCTTTTAAGAGTAAAGCGAGGGAATTGAAATAAAGATTTTTAATAATTTTCATTCTTGGCTTTTCTTTCAAAATCAGAAGTAAGTGAAAGGAAACTTTTTAATAATCTTTCTTTTTAACATTTTACTCTTCCAATATAGTTTAGTTACTAGATTAAAATGCAATAATAGTAAAATTATAACTTTGTTTTTTCCCTCTCAAACTCAATAACATATAGCATCTTTCTTTTCATCTTCTAGTCTTTTACTCCAACTCTAAAACATAAAATAAAATTATATCTTTCCCTTTCATTTCTTTTATTCTCTTCTAAATTTATTTTCTCTTCCTTTTTTTTTTTTTACATTTAGTTAACTCAAGAATACAACTTTATCGATTATATAAATGCGACGTGAATCTGTAATTTCAAAGAACACCATTACGCAACTATATTATCATAATTGCTAAAGAGAACATAAATTTCCTAATGTAAAATGCATATATGTTCTCGGTAAACATCATCTTAATTTCTATGCATACTTTGCCATCAAGAGATGTGTTAGTTATCAAAGTGTAACGAAGGCATCACTATGGTGCCAAGTGCCAACTGATTCGAGAAATCCAGGAGGATAAGAAAAGGTGGTTCACTGGTTCTGATGTTTATTCTCGCAATTAGATTTTAGGAACAAAGTTCTTTATAAAGGGGTAGTATATTAGTATAACTAGCTTTTTTACCCGCCGCGTGCTGCGGCGTCATCGGACGCAGCTTGATAAAATATAGATTACAATCGACTCAACTCTAAACTAAATTTACGTCAAACGTAGAGGACTCGAATTTATACTGTTGAATGAACACGTTTTATATTAGACCCCACTCTTTTTGAAATAAAAAATTAATTCTAGCGTGTTGCGGTGCTTTTTTAAACCTTGTTATGCGCATTACTACAGTGACATTGACGTGATTAAGTATGTAAAAAGAAACGTGCGAATTTACGACGATTTGATATAGATAGGAAAGAGTACTATGCCTATTACCTTGCAACGTAAATAAAACGTAACGTTGACGCGATAATCACTCAAGAAAAATTAAAAGTGATTGGCGAAAAAAATATCAAAAGATTAAAAGAAAAAAAAAAAAGAAAACAAAACAAAAAACAAAACTTGAAACTCCTTAGATTCGAACCCGGGGTGGTAGAATAAAAACTCAAGTCCACTACACCAGCTACACACTATGTTTAAAGACTTTGAAATATAAAATATAATATGATTTTATGAGAATAAAAAATTTAAAAAAACCCACCAATCTTCACTTTTAAGTATATGTAAATAACATGCATCCAATTGTTTTTTATGCTAGACTCTCACTTATAATCCCAATATATAAGTATTTATAATATTAGAGGAAATGTCTAACTTTCTAATTCGCTAAGTTAGTGTCTAAATCATATGGCCATATGATTTGTTAAGATGATAACTGAGTTCATGACCAATAATCGTATATTTGTCAAAGATAGTTTGCAATGTTGTTATATTAGTTGAGATAGCTTTGAATATGTTTTGAACCATGTCACAAAGTCTACAATATACATATTTAGACTAGTTTGGATGCATTTTAGTTGTAATCTAAAATCCGTGAAAACTCATGACAATAGATCATTAGGCCACTAGACATGGCTATTGTTGTGGTTGTGGTTAGACTTATAACGGTCATATCATCTAGATGAAAGCCCGAAAATTGACTCGAAAACACGAATCGAGGGAAGCTTATGTGATGCCACGATTGTAGCCATTATTAAATTGCCGGTCTTTCTTATGTTCGGCTTTTAGGTAGTAATTCAACTTTTCTTTGGCCCTGAGGTTGTTATAAGTCATAAATAAACTTGGTTAATTGTGTACCACATCATTTAGCACAAAGTTATCATCTTGAGGTCTAGTACTTACATTTTTGATTTTATCTGTTTTTTATATCCAATTGAACTAATTATGTTAAATTAAGTATGATTTTATTTTTTTTAATTCGATTCGATCGGTCTAACTATTAAACCAGAAGAATTATTGATATAACGACTTTCTTTGGTTTTCTAATCAATGGTTCATATGCATTTTAATAAAAATGCAGAATAAACGTAACAAAATGTTAATTTGTGTACCCAACTGCTACATTGACCTTTCTGAAACTTTTTCAAAAGGAGTGGCCCATAAAAGATTGTGAGGTCTGTTGGGTGTGAACCCAAATCTATTGTTTCATATTCTATTATTATTGTTAACATTTTGTAACGTAGTATGAACAAAAAAAAATTACATGATTGATTGCTTTCACTATTAAAGCATGGGTGTACAAGAAGACTTTTCATGCCATCATTGCTTCTTTCCACACCACTCAGAAAATTGAACATTTTTTTCCTATGTGTACATTTCTTTTAGAGTGTATAAATCAACTTCTAATAGTTATTTCTAAATTCTAAATTCTTTTACATTCATGTTTTGATTTATTGTTGTTGTGTAAAATTATTTGATTAATTTTGAATTCATTTCTTTATAAATTATAAAAATATAAATATGTGGAGATGTGAAAATAGAAAGGGAGATCAATTACAATAAATAAAAAAATATAAAAAATGTGTACGCCACACACATGACATTATACTATTACTCAATTAGCAAGGTCGGTGGCGATCACCGACACAATTTTCAACTTAACCCCTCAAGTTTTTAAAAGTTTAAGTTTACCCTTTGAGTATATATAATACGTTTTTAACTCATTAATTTTTAACTAATTTGATTTTTTTAGTAACTAACTTTTTAATCTTAAAAAAACTAATCTGTGGCTTAGACTACTTTTTTCTTCTTGACGTCCCGGAATAAATATTGTTAAAAACAGAGTAGTATTCAAAGTAAGATGAATATTCTATAATAGATTATATCGATCCAAGGTAACATGTTGGTATGGTGAAAATTGAAACCGATGCAAACTAAAGAACATCAGTACCGTTATATATTATTTTTATCTATGTTTCGATATCCACAACCGAGTCGTCTCAACTTAATACGAATCTTTTATATACTTAGCCACGTTAATGTTACCGGCTTAACACACATAATAAAGTTCGTAAACGCGTCACATCGCGCAAACTTAGTTTTTAGTTATTTACTATAAAAGAAAAGTCGAATTATGCTCATTAGATATTTTAATGTAATTGTATTGAATTTCCCTAGTGCAACGCCTTTGGCTTAGAGTCAAATTTAAAATTTATATTTTGATAAAAGTTGTTCCATTTTAATGGATCAGAATTTTATTTTTAATAAAATTCACATGTGAAATTCGGTTGAAACATTGACTTTATTTTGTCTATTTGGTTTTTAAAATATAACTACGCAAAAACAGTTTTCTAGCCCAACCATTGAATACAAAATCAGAGTCTTTGGTCATAGATACCAGTTCACAAAACTCATAACACACACATACTTGTTCTTGATCAATTTTTTGGTCTTATTTAGTCGAAAAGTTTGGATTGAAGCACCAAATTGTTTCTATTTGAAAGTAAAAAAAAAAAAAAAAAAGACTTTCAAAATATCCAGCATATATTTACGAGTTCTCTATAATTTCTGTTATAACTTTTAGATAAGTTTAGTTGCTAGTTATAATGTTAGACCAATCACTACTAAGTTGAGAAGAATGACATCTTCGTGAGACCTTATGTGAAAAATATTTTATACATGTTTACAAATACTTCACATTAAAAAGTCTAGCAAAACGCCCGGGTCACATTACAATCGGAAAGGGTCAAAATGAGTAGTCTAAAAAATTATCACATGGAGCGTGTCTTATTGGCTCCTGACACTAATGCGTCCCCAGGCATACTTGTTTTCACTACGGCTTGTGAAGAAAAATTAATTAGCATAATGTATTTTTTATTAGAGTCGCAAACGAGTCAAGTTAAGTCAAGCTTAAGCTTAAGCTTGAGCTCGAGCTCTCTTAGACCGAGCTCGGCTTGTATTGGCTTAGGACTTCTTGAGCTCGAGCTTGGCTCGTCTGTAGTTTTATTTTAAAGTTCAAGTTCAGCTCAGTCTTGGCTCGTTTATAAATAAATTATTAATTTTTTTTTTGGGTATGATCGATTACTTTAATATTTATTGATATTCATACTTTTTATATTTAACGTAACAGATATTGTTTAATTATTTTAATCAGAAATTTATATACAATAATATTATTATATATAAATCTATTTAATATGTAAATAAAAATTATATAAATAAAAAACTTGTTTATACTCACGAGCCGGCTCGAGCTCGATTTCTAAAACTCGAGCTCAAGCTTATTTAGTAAACGAGCAATAATACGAGCTTGAGCTCGTATAAACTTGACCTCGAGTTCGAGCTGGTTTAAGCTCATGCTCGGGCTTGAGTTCGTTTAAGCGTGGCTTGATTCAAGCTTTTCTGAACCGATCTCGAGTAACTTGCAAAACGACTAGACTCGTTTACACCCCTAGCTTTTAACCTATAAAGTTTATAAAAATAATATTTTGATTTAAGAATTATTATATATGATAAGCATTTATACCAAATTTACAAATGCATTTACACAATGTGTAAAAAAACACCTTGTTTCCGATGGATCTTTGGTTATCCTCAGTTTTCTCACACAAATATCATAAGCTAAAATTTTATAACAAATGGAAAAACCAACCAAAAAATATCATATTTTAGGAGAATCACACAAATATGAATGAAACCAGCTAAATAATTTCACGTATTCATAAAATGTTTATGTGGTGCGAATATTTCAGGTTTTTTTTGCGTCTAACTGCTTAATTGAGTATCGTGTTCTCTTCTGCAACTGTAAGTTTTTATATTTTTCTAGGCACATTGAGTTACCGATTGGATGAACTTAAGCCTTTTGGGAATTTGATTATATGGCTATTAGGATAATACGTTGGTCAATTTATTAATTAACTCTGATTTTTTCTTTTATTGGATAAGGAATACTCAAATGACTTGATGCAGAGTGTTGCATACTCGTTTAAAGTACCTTGATTTATCATTGACACATATCTTCTAGATCAATTTTTTCATGTAGTCTTTATGTACATATTAGTACCCTTTTGTGTGTTCACTGAAACATGTTTGTCCGTGTTCGTTAACATAGTTTTCACGGTTGTTTGCATGTGTCGTGCATGTTTCATGACATAATTTTTAAGTTTATTTTAGAAGTTATTTGATACGACAAAATATTATTTATGAGAATATCATAAAAATAAGATAAATGAAATAGAAAAACTGATATTCATGTTATTGTGATACTTAGAGTACGTATAGCTAGGTTCTTATCAGTTTTTGATGTCTCCTTTCAATTGTGTACTCTGGAAGCAATTTACCAAGAAACACAACCTTTATAGGATGCGTATGAGTTAACGTTAAGATATTTTATATTTATATAGATATAGTGAATTATTGTGTGATACCAATACCTTATTATATTATACATTCGGACGCTATGCACATTCATGAAATCATGACATGTATATCTCCTCATGTTTCGATAGATTACTATTTTTTGATATATTTTATTAATATTCAGTCTACGCATATACCCTATGCAAATTCATTAAAATAAGTTATCTAGTTTTATCATTCTAGTACTTCTTGACATTCAGTCTTTGCATATGTTCATACTTGTTAGCAAATAAATTTAAATATTTAAGCGGTTTCTCAAGTAGTTTTTATACACGGGGTAATCCATGAATATAATATAATAGACATTGGGATGTAGTCCTTAAGTTAAATTAATATTTTTATTTCTGTAAATTACTAAACTAGGTGCATGTTTGGGATTGCTTATTTTCCCTTAACTTTTGACTTATTAATTTCTCAGAAGTTAATAAATTAAAAAAAATGTTTGTCAAATCCAAAACAACTTTTTAAACTGACTTTTCATATATGGTAAAAAGGAGATTTTGAAAAGTAAGGAGAGAGGTACTTATTGAATTTTGAAAACTTTATTTTGATTCAATTTTCTATTATAGCTTTCTACTATCTCCTATTAACTCATACCGTTTTTAAAAGCATGTTTTTTTTGGTCATTTTATAACATTTTAGTTTATAAATTAATCCAAACACTTTTTTAAAAACTAATTCTGAAAAATCATAAGTTAATAAGTCTTTTTTGACAAAAGTACTTTTCAATCAAAATAAGCAATCTCAAACATGGCCTAGGTTTAGCGAAAATAAGGGTATGTGGTGTGGTCATTTAAGGTGAGCAAAAAATCACCTCGCGCAGTCGTTACTTTATTATGATGAAGATGTAGACCGAAAACAAAATGAGTAATTAAACATGTTAATTCACAAATAATATCAAAAATAATTTTTCTAATTATCATTTATTCACCAGAAATACTGATAATTAGTAATTTCACACTAACACACATTTATGATGGGGAAACAATGATTTTCATATATTTTCAAAACTGGTCGTCCTCCAAGGGTTTATAGAAATATAAAATGCAAGATAAAATTTGAATGAGCCTTAAAACAAAAACGGGCCAAGAACTAGGCCATAAACAAAATACAGCACAAACTAAAAGTAAAATAAAAAGTTAAAATACTTATACAGTAAGGCGTTTTGGGCCGCAACAACGACCCAAATCGCCTACGGTATTTTTTTACTGGTCATACGCTTAAAACGGAGCCTTCTAGGTCAAGTTGTAGCCATTTTAATGAATCCCTAACAGACAAACGATTCTGTGCCTCTAAATAGAAAATAGTTTGCTCTTTCGCACTTGGATCCGCACTAGTCTCTCACTCACCCTTTACTCACTCAAGAAGTGTATATGATTAGCGACCGTGAGTGGGATCTTTTTTATATATTATTAGTATTGAACAGTTAATGTTAGTAAACCATGATGTTCAATTCATACTCGTTAGACGACTAAGGCGTAAGTAGCACACGCATGAGAAGAGTGTTGTTCTCATAAGAGTGAGCCACAATGACACCTACTCACACCTCATCCATGATGTAAACCACATGTCCTAATATGAATAAATTCTGTCTTAGGAGAAAAGGTCTAGCGTGTTGGGTGGGGAAGGAAATAAACGAAGTCAAGTCAACTGCTAATTAATTATATATTGTGGACCACTAAGGAGGCCCCTTTTCACGTACATAAATACACACACTCAACCTTGGTTCTAATATTTTTATTAATTATATACGTACTAGCTTTAGTAAACCCGTGTATTACACGGATTGAACAAATAAAATATTAAATATAATAAAATTATATCAATTATAAAACGATATTTTACGATAAAATATAATTGAAATTACGTATAGTAAGAACAATATGTAATAAAACAATTATATCAATTTTTTAAACTTTTGGTTAAAAACTTATTTTTCCAAAAAAAATAATTATTATTTTTTTTCAAAACAAACCGTATTAAAAATATCATTTTTAAAAATTTTCTTATTATAAATTTTAATTTTAATTTTAATTATTTTTATTTATAAAAAAATTAAACTTTTAAAAAAACTAATTTTTAAAAAGTTTGATATTTTGTAAAAATTCCTTATTCTATAAAAATTATTTTTAAAAATAACATAGAACTTTTTTTAAATTTATTAAAAAAACTATTTTTGTTTCAAAAAAAGTTAAATAATATTATTGATAATTAAGGTAATTATTTAATAGGAGAGAGAAGCGGGAAAATTTTGGTGAGAATGAATGTGGTGACGCCACGTGTCACCCCAAAATACCTTTTTATTATAGTAGAAAGATATGTACATGTGTTACATATAGGTTTCTATAGAAAATGACTTTTTGTTTTACTAAAAAGGCTATGAGGAATATTTTTAACCGCTTTAAACCAGGCTTAAAAGAACTCTAATTAAACTCATTCAAACTGCTTTGGAACTAGTTGACTACCATCTTAGGTTTTAGCGTTTAGCTTTAAGATTCAACTTTTAAGATTTAAGGTTTAGCTTTAGGGTTTAGAGTTTGACGTGCTAGTTCCAATGCCACTTAAATGAGTTAAATTGTAATTCGTTTGACCCGGTTTATATTAAGTGGCTAAAAATCCTTCTTAGCATTTAAAAAGAAAAAAAAATTAGTTAAACTTACACTATGCGTGTGTATGTATGCACAAGTACTAAACTTCATCCCTTACATGTTTTGAGTACTAAGCTCTAATATAAAGTTTTTATGTTCATCAATAACTTTGTTCGATGAGGTAAGATGTTAGAAATAGACAACAAGAAGTTTGAAACTCAAGGACCAAGACATATAATCAAGGTTGGATGAAACGCTCCCTGACGTTTGAACAATATCCTATATCATGCACGATCCCCGCGACATGTAGGAAAGAGCTATCCATGACAAAAAAAAGTCACACTATAATCAAGGTTGCTATCATTCAGACAAATATAAAAAAATAAATCTAATGCAACTTTTGCAATATGTTACATTAGACCTTAAAAAGGTTGTATTAGCATAAAATAAAAAAATTTATCAAAGACTGAATTAGGTGAAGTTGTATTAGACCTAAAACAATTTTTTTTGTTAAATAATGAAATCTTTTGGTTAGAAAATGCAATTTTTTAAGCTAATACAGTTTTTTATGAAAGGTTGTTTCAAAAATATACATTACAATCATTTTTCTAGTAGTTATATATAACCATAAATGGGTACCCCTCAGTAGATACAAGACGATTATGATTATTTGACAAAGACCATAATCAAACATGACAACACACACTAAATAATACACCTATAAGTGATATGTCAATCGTATCTCCTACTTGCTATAGTAACTCGACTAGTATGACGAATACATTCGTTCTAATGGCGTATTTAAGATAGTTTCGACATCAACCGCAGTGTATAAATACCATTCACCAACCGACGTATAAACATTCATTATTCACATTATCTTTCGAGTATTCAATGGTCTTTGCTTGTTTATCATAGAATATTTGCTCTCGGTCTGAAGCAAAATGATGACACATTTTCTAAAAAATTATCACTCTTTTGATTTTTCAGGGCATCCGGATCAATATTTCATCTATCATTATTTTCTAAAAAAGTTAAAAGTTTCTAAACGAAATCTGATGAATACATGATTGGATAGGAGCATTAGAAAATTCCAGAGTGGGGAGATGATTTGGATTGGAGCAATATGTATTATTATAATATTTATTAGAAACAATAGCATACCTATTTTCGTTTATATATAACATGTATATCATATTTGACCTTGAAACAAAACTTAGCTTATAAAATTGACTTAACACACAATTAAATTGACTTTTACATAACTAATACATCCCAAAATAAATTGTAAATAGTATCAATGAATGAAAATCTACTACACCAAATTTCTATTTAACGTCCAAATTTCTACTTTTCAAATTCTAAGAAAAAACATATTAATATGTGTGCGGTGAACAACGACACGATTAAAATAAATATAACACGAAAATAATCATGTTTTAAGTTAGCTTATATAATTCATTTATCGAATACGTCAATACGAAAATAATCTGTCTAATAACAAATTAACCTATTTAAGTTTTAAGAAAATTTTAGGAATCGTATTTAGATTTTGAACTATGATAGAATTTTTGTGTCCCATTATTGTTTACATATACCAAGTCAATGGGTTCTATCATCTGTGACGAAATTTTCCCGTCGTTTTTTGTTTCGACCCCTACCTCACTTTGATAGCGACATCCTTCTGTCACCACCATATATGAGCACAAATCCCTTTTCACTTTAATTTACTCTCAATTTGCTCTTCATCTCTTCAATCAACATGGGTAACTGTTTCAATTCTTCTTCCGCTAAAGTAGACGCCACTATCACCCCCCGAAACTCCGGTAGGTATACTCTTTGATTTCATCCAATTTGATGCAATTATACGTTTCATGTTTTTGTTAATTCTTGATCTTAGATACTGTTTATGACCATGGAATTAGAGGGCTTGTAGTTTCAAGTTGTAATCGAAGTTTTTTTTTTTTTTTTTTTTTTTTTTTTCGTTTTCCCCCAATTTCAGTTTTAATTGATGGAACTGTTGTTCAATTCGTGTAATTTAATTCAAATTCGATTAATTGAACTGTGGTTTGTGGATTAGAGGTGTTAAATTGGAACCCTAGATGCTAATTTAGTTCAAATTCGTTCAAACTTTCCCTGTGTTTTGATTTCAACCAGATGAATTGGGGATTACGTGGGTGATCATCAATCTAACAATTCATATCTGGATAAACAGGGATCTCGAAGGTGGGTTCGTCTTCAGGTCCTTCGAGCACGACGATTTCGATTCACAGTGGTGGAAGCAACAGTATAGGTAGCATTAGTACGCCAAGATCCGAAGGAGAAATCATATCATCTTCACATGTGAAACCCTTCACTCTTATGGAGCTGAAAAACGCCACCAGAAACTTTCGATCCGATGGTCTTCTTGGCGAAGGAGGATTCGGGTATGTTTTCAAAGGATGGATTGATGAATACACTCATCTGGCTTCAAAACCTGGATGCGGCATCACCATTGCTGTCAAAAAGCTTAAACCAGAAGGTTTTCAAGGCCACAAGCAATGGCTGGTATGCAACTATGCAATTATGGATTCTTTCATGTTCGATTGCGTGGTATCGTTTGAAGTCTACCGCGTAATGTTTGCTGATTGTTGTTGTTCTTTGCAGACAGAAGTGACTTATCTTGGTCAGCTGCATCATCCTAATCTGGTGAAACTTATTGGTTACTGTTCCGAGGGTCATAACAGGCTGTTGGTTTATGAGTACATGCCGAAAGGAAGCTTGGAGAATCATCTTTTTAGAAGTATGGTTTCTAGTGTTTATATCTTGTTGTATGATTTTGTGGGTGTGTTGCTTTAATTTGACTGTTGATCGTTTTGTTTGGATTTGCAGGGGGTCCTCAACCACTTCCGTGGGCAACGAGGCTCAAAGTGGCAATTGGAGCTGCACGAGGTCTAGCTTTTCTTCATGACGCAAAAGACCAAATTATATATCGTGATTTCAAAGCTTCAAACATCCTTCTTGATGCGGTATGGGTCATTTTGTCTAGTACTATGTAGTCAAAGGCGCAAAAGCCGCCCACAAAAACTGGCTTAACATATCTAAAACAACTAAAACGAGTCTGAAACATCTAAAAGTGGCCTGAAAACTGCCTAAAACATGTTTAAAACCCCTAAAAATGGTCTATGCAATACTGTGCTCTTTGCTTAAAATGCTCTTGTGTTTTAAGCGCCTCTCACCCTTTGCGCCTTGAGTGCGCCTAGCGCCTAAGCTCAAGGCTCATCCTTTGCATCTTGAGTGCACCTAGCACCTTCGACTAGCTAGGTCTATCAGCCCCTCAAATTAGCAAAATTTTCTAAACACCCGAACAACTGATTATCTGGTTGTAGTTATATATGTCAAATCATCAAAAGATCACTCACTCATTATGTTTTCTTGAGACAGGACTTCAATGCAAAGCTATCTGATTTTGGTTTAGCGAAAGCAGGGCCAACAGGTGATAGGACTCATGTGTCGACTCAAGTAATGGGTACACACGGGTATGCAGCCCCAGAATACATTGCTACAGGTTGTTACACTTAAATCTTTAACTCTTAATGCATCAGAATTGGCTTTTTAACATGACTATGAAACGAAATGTTTTAACTTTTGAACACATGTTCTGTCCAACAGGTCGGTTAACAGCAAAGAGTGATGTGTACAGCTTTGGGGTCGTTCTGCTGGAACTACTATCAGGTCGTCGAGCCGTTGACAAAGATAAGGTTGGTATCGAACAAGATCTTGTCGAATGGACAAGACCGTATCTAGGAGACAAACGAAAGTTGTTCAGGATCATGGACACTAGATTGCAGGGACAGTACCCTCAAAAGTCTGCCTTTACTGCAGCTACACTTGCTTCACAATGCCTCAACAAAGAACCTAAAACACGACCTCGAATGTCTGAAGTTTTAGCCAGTCTAGAAGAGCTTCAAGACGGCAAAAGTGTAAAAGATCGACAAATGATGTCTAGTTCGGTTCCTAGATCACCGGTAGGACATCGGCAACGGCTTTTAACACCCTCGGCATCTCTGTTGCTGACGCCGCGACAAAGTACTACTCAAGTAAGATGATCAACAAACCAACGCAAGTTTTATATGAGTCTTGTTGTTTGTATGTATGTGATGGCGTAATTAGTATATCCCTTAGAATCTTGTTTTATCACCATATTATTATTAGCAACAATAACAAGCATTATGGTGTGGCATATATATTTTAGAATGTTTTTATAGCCCTTGAAGTTGATTGTATAATGGTTTATTGAAATTCATTTCGTAAATTTGTTTGTACTTATAAAATCATACATTGAAACTGATTAGAGTTTGTTAGATTAAAGTCTAAAGTTGTCTGATATGTATGAAAATGACTATTTTAAAATAATAACTTGTTAGCTTAAAATTTGATAAGCTGACATTATATATAAGTATATAATCTGTTGTTTGGCTTTGGCCTAGTATAAGAGGTAACAAGTCGTCATCTTAGCATGTAACTTTAATCTAAAATAATAAAAACTACCTTGTGTTTTATGGACTTAACGCAATAAGTTATTTCTGAAAAGTAAAGTGGTTAAAGCTATTTTACAGCAGTGGTAAATACTATATAGTTCATAACAATCATACTTTAACATAATACAAGTACTTAAACTCAAAATTCATTCTTCTTTACAGATTCAGGAAACTTGAAATTATTCGCAAAGTAACCAAACTTATTCACCTTTTACGATCAACAAAAATGACACAACTTCATATATCTTGAACCAATGAAATGATGCAAGATGAACTTTAAGCCCATTTTGCCATCAAAGACATCCCACCGGCACCAAGCAACACGGCTGCGTAAGATTTAACTTGAAGCTTAATGCTTCCTTGAAGCTTCGGACCCATGAAATCCGACGCAAGAAGATCGACCAACGCCATGTAGATAAGTAGTCCAGCCGATGAAGCGTTGAGTAATCCGACTGTGATTAATGAACTTGGGCTATTCTCTTTGTATGTCTTAGACAACGCGATCCCAAGAGCGATCCCAAATGGGGTAGTTATTGAGAAGAAGAAGGCCATTGTTGCTTTCTTCACCATCTTATACTCAGCCTGTTATTGTTACATATTTAATTATAAATATCATACTGACACTGATACTGATACTGATAGTCAGATATTAATATATGAAACATAAATGTTATTTTTATAATACCTGAAGAATACAACCACCAAGACCCATGCCTTCAAACATTTGATGGAAACAAAGAGCTGCCACCAATGGCTTTATGGTGCATACATCATTTGACGCCCCGACTCCAAGCCCGATCACAATCGAGTGAACTACTATTCCGAGTTCAAGCACCTGATAATCAAATATTCAAGTTCTATTGTTTTAAACCATCAGTTTTCTGGAACATAAAACGATATGTATACACTACTAGAAAATTAAGTATTAGTTATGAAAATTTTCTACAAAATAAATCTTTTTTTAATTTTCTACAATGTTTAGGACGAACATAAATGGTCTCAAATTTAGTCAGAGAATTTACGACGAACGGAATTTGGATGATGTAACTGTAGTCAATACTCGATTATATACTTGCTAGTGACACTTAAATAACATAAAGAGCCATTAAATGTCAATTTTCATAATTTATTTTTCTAGACTTGTCCAAAAGTGTCAATGTTCACTGATATATATCTACTTAAAAAACAATGATGTGTTTCTAATAGAAACAAATTAAGATTGTTTTAAAAAGTTAAAAACTTATCCACACATTTTTTTATTGTTTTGAATTAAACTTGCTCCAAACGTATAATAATATTGTTATAATTTAAAACTAACCATGGCCACAACACGATAACGAAGAAGTTGTTGTCCTATTGCACCCTTTTGGCCGTGACTATGTCCATGGAAATGCATACCACCACCACTCGCCGCCGCCATCTCCTGGTCCGCGGCCGCCACGTCACCGCCATGAGCTGCCACAACGTTGTTCTTCTTAGTATACACGCTTGTAGCCATCGAGTCGACCATGAGTGTGAAAATAGCGGATAACATAGCAACAAAGCCCGTGAATGGGAACTTTTGCCAAGGGTTATCATCCAAGCAACTGGACCTCAACATGTCGAAAGAATCGGGCAACACATGCATAAATCCCGTAGCCAAAATGATGCCCGAAGCAAAAGCTTTGACGATCACAAAAAGGCTTCGGTCGGGCCCAAGGGCGGGGATGGACCGAGTGATTAGAGGCAGGCATACACCGATGATGCTCGTGATGAGGATAGCCGCTATACCGATGATCTTTAAGGTTAAGGCTTTGGACTTGTTGTTACAAGGGTTGTTGGTTTCATCTTCACATTGTGCAAAGGCTTTGGTGCATAAAAATGCCATAAATATGATGGAGATTGAGACCATTTTTGGATTGGAAGCCATGATAAGTTGCTTCAAGATTTATTGAGTTTTGTTTGTTGGGATGTGTTTGAGTGAAGCTCAAGGTGGTTGCTATTTATATATGAGCTTGTACATCATATCATGTGTTTGTATATGTTTAACATGATTAGATCCAAATTAATTGGGATTATTTAAAAGAAGTATTATCAATTTGGAATGTTATTTGGTCAACTCTTGAAAGCATTATTCATGACTTCTACATATTTCAACTACTACACAAATATTTTGTAATCTTTTAATCATCTTACTATACCTCTTATTGTATCGTGTATATTATAAACACAACATAAAAGTATTTATTCGTTTTTCACATTTTTTTATTTAAAGTCAGTTTATTAGACAACACTTGCATGTATTTTATGTTAAAATTATAAGAGTTGTCTGATTTAAAAAAATAATGAAGCATATTAATTAAAGAGTTAACATGATAGTTTTGAAGATGCTAATCTTGATTAAACAAAAAAAAAATAATTATTATTAGTTGTTTAATAAATGTTTTGTAGAGTTTGTATTAGACTAGTATCGAATTTGTTTATTAATCTGATTATTTAATAGCATTTGAGTTGCATTAAAAGTATTATAGGTCTAGTATGAATAGATGATTTAGGGTTTTTGTAAAAGTGTGGTTTTGTTATTAATAATTTTTGGTGTTTATCATGTTTGCTCAATCCATAAATTTTCAACAATTGCTATCAAAGTCAAAAACACCAAAGATCTATTGAAGGGGTTCTATGTGAGCCAAAGATCTATACCAAAGATCTATACCACCAAAGAGATTTTGTGTTAGCCAAGGGAACGGTTTCACGTAAACCAATAAAACTAAGGTTTTAAGTGAGTCAAAAATAATAATTCTGTGTAATCTATAGAAGACAAAGAAAAGAAAGACGATCTCTCTGATTTTGAGTAGCATTAAGAGCATTTTAGGTTTACTATAAATAGATAATTTAAAGTTTTTTAAAAGAATGGTTTTGTTTTAATAAATTTTGATGTTGATGGTATTTTCTAACAAGTTTTTGCTCTTTTTTTTTTCACCACTTGATTATGAATTAGCACCCCGCATATTAACTATTGATTTTAAGTATCCTGTCACATTATATATTAGTTTCGCTTGTAAGGGTTATATAAAATCAAAACTACCAAAAAGTGTTTCGTTTAACGGCACTCATATATTTGTATAGTGTCACTTCTTAATGATGAGATTTTAAATCTTACTATTGATAAAAATGATATAGAATAGAGTAACTGAGTAATCATATATCTTTTAAATAAAATAAGTAATAAAGTCAACTTTGAGAGGATAAATACGCAGGATGAGGAGGTCGATCAAGTCAAATGTCAGAACACTTGTGAGGGTTACTTCGCAAAACGACGACATGCAATAAGTCTTCTTTCTAGTCATGTGCCACTTTCGTTAGTCAACGTGTGGCCTTTGCTCGATGCCCACGTTGCGACAGCCTTACAATACATTCACAGCCAGAATATTTATCAAAGAATAATTAGGTTGTCACATCCTAATTTTTTATTTCCTTACGACTATTTTTTTTCCTAAACACTTTACCTAGTTTTAAGAATTTGAATTAGTTCACACTTTGTGTTATATTCTTTTACACAACTAAATTAATTATCATTTTATATTCAACTAAATTAATTATTCGTTTTAATTTTTATGTACATTAATTAAATTGTTATTTTATTAATTATAGGGTAAGTTGTTCAATCATATATTTTTAAATTCTGTACGGTAAAAATGATTTTGATTATAGCTACCATCCAATTAAAAAAATGAGTAAATTATCCTATTTTTCTTCTTGTGGCTTAATCACATTCGTTATTTTCTTTCAATTTTTTTTACATCTGGCTTCTCAAAGTTTAAAAAATTATCATTTCATCCAAAAAAGTTTATTCCGGTAATTTAAAATATTAAACCTTTTATCATAAAAACTGGTAGTTATGTAATTTTGCATATAAGAACAAACTCCTAATTTATGTTAATGTATTAGTGTTAAAATTCTATTCACGCGTTATTATTCTATTTACGAAACCTAAATCGAACATTTAATCATAAAACCTTTCATCATGACTGAATCATAATATTGTTGGTTTCAATGATGGGAAAGGAAAATGGACCTTGTTTTTTATGGTGGTAGGGAACCCATTGCAAGGGGTTGCATAATAGATATCATCGCATCTAGTCGTCATCTCCCTTATATCGTGATTCAGTCCCGCCTGATTATGGTTATGTAAGTGAGAGATTTTGTTTTGAGTTTAAAGATTAATTTTGTCTATTTACATGTTAAACAATTAGAAAAAACATAGTTAACTTTTTTGAATAAAATGACAATTTTTTAAATCCCTAGAAAAACTATATGCAAAAAAAATTCTTTTTTGAATGAAGATAACAAATGCGATTAAACCAAATGTAGAAAAAAGATAATTCACTAAAAAAATTTAATCAGATAATTACATGATCTAATATTTTTGATGATCTGCTAAATCACATGATATCTTTTGAAGATATCTTTTGACATATAATTGGTGCCGAATATATTAATAGTTTATTTAGTTTTATACTCATTTTGATAGATTCATCAAGTTCGCTTCTAAAAGAAGTTTTAAAATATAATTAACTTTTGGTCCTTATTCTATACTTAATATTATTATTGTAGATCATTGATTACATATTTCCTCTCATAAACTTAAGGTAGCGTTTGGTACGTAAAAATAAGGAACGTAATGGAATGAATCATTGAGTGTGAATGAAAAAATACATGTTTGGTTGGTAAAGGTAATGGAATGAATTATTACATAGTTTATTATATTCTCTTAAATTCATTCTATCCAAACCCCCTTCTTTTTTTTCTCATTTCTTTTATTCTTTAATTATTAGTTACCAACATCATCCACTCACCCACCACAACAACCACCACTAGCCACCAAGATCGCCACCCACCGGCCACCGCCACCCACCGGCCACCGCCGCCACCCACTAGCCACCTCCGCCACCAACCACCGGCCACCAGCGATAGCCACCAACCACCGGCCACCGGCGGCGTTGTCGCCGCCAACCACCGACCACTTGCAAGGCCGCCTACCATCGACCACTCGCAGCACCGCGTGCCAACCATCGGCCCCCGCCTCCACCGCCACCAACCACCAGTACCACCGTCGTTGCTGCCAACCACCAGCCGCCACCGCCTCTACCAACAACTACCGCCGAGAACCATAACCACTTTTACATTTTATCTTCGTCTTTTGCTACCTAAAAAACTAAACAAACTAATGATTCATTTCATTCTTAAAAGGTAACCAAACATAATAATGGAATGTAATGATTTATTTTATTTTTTCATCTATTTCATTCCTTCATTCATTTCATTACTTCGTCCATTCCACTAAATCATACAAAACAGGCTCTAAGTGAATTAGATATATACCCAACTTAAAATTAGTTAGAGTCTGTTTCGAGTTCGCTTCAAGCTATCAAATAAATAGATTCACGATGTGCAAAAGCTGGATTTGAGATAAGAGAATAACTCGTGATGCAAAAATTAGTAAATTTATGTGTTTGGATCATGTTGCATGACATAATTGAAAGTGTCTCTTATGCGAACCAGAGAACGTTAGAATTGAAAGGTAAGCAAGCTAAAAAACAAAAAGAACGTAAAAAGTGTTAGTATCGAAACATTAACAAATAATTAAAACTTAAAAGTTGGCAAAAAAAAAACGTAATTTAATATTTTAATAAAAATAGGAGTAGAATACTAATAATACAAGTTATTTTTTATAAAATAATCAAATGGGTAAATATGTAATATTTATGTTTAATAAAGCGGATATATGTAATTAAAATTTTATTTTGGGTATATATGTAATTGACTAAGTTTTAGAAGGGGACATATGTAATAAAATTTTAAGTTGGATATATATGTAATTAATTAAGTTTGTAAGGGGAAATATATAATTATCTCTTTTATAATTAAATCTTAATCCTAACTATTTAATTTAAAATTTTCTTTAATTTGTGTAATATATGAGTTTTAACCTACTATTATATACTTGATAATATTATAGATTTTAGATACATCTACTTTTTTGTGTAAAATAAATGTTATATATGTTCTAATTTGGCATCTAAATACTAAGAAGCACAAACCTTATCGATTAAATTAGAAATGATTGATTTTTATTTTTTGGAACGAAAAACTCACAGATACTAAACTTGATACTATTGTAATAGAACTTTTTAGTATATTAATAATAATATATCTACTCTAATAAAATGATAACTATGGATGACACATGTCATCACCATATAACTCATCATCAAAATTTTCTCGCATTTCTCTCATATTAAATAATTATATTAATTACTAGTAATATTATTTGACTATTTTTAGATTAAAAATAATTTTTAATAAATTAAAAAAGGTCTTTTTATTAATATTATTTCTAAAAAAATAATTTTTTATAAAATAAGAAATATTTTTAAAAACATCAATTTTTTTAAAATACAAAATATTTTAAAATTGGTGTTTTACAAAAGTAATTTTTTATAAACCAAAAATAATTAAAATTGGAGTTATTAAAATTTTTTTATAAAATGACTCTTTTTAAAACGAATTTTTTTGTAACAAAATGTTTACTTTTTTTTGAAAAAAACAAAAGTATAAAAATTTGATATCATTGTTTTATTACTTTCTTTACTTATGCGTAATCTCAATTATATCTTATTTTACAATATTGTTTTATAATTATTAAATTTTTATTATGTTTAATATTTTATTTTTTCAACCCGTGTAATACACGGGTTTACTAAAACTAGTAATACTATATACACCCATATATGCCTAGTATATGCTAAGATAACATCCAATAAAGATGTTTTTAAATGTTTGTCTTCGGAGGAGAGAGTGTGCAACTCATTAGTTTTTGTAACAAGCTTGGATCATCTTTTGCAAGGGGAAAAGAAGAGAGAAAAAAGAAAAAAAATAAGAGTAAAGGGATAATATGGTGTCGTGACTGTGGTTTAAACGGTCCAGAATGATGGCAACGGTTTTGTGCTCTAACGAATTAGTATTATTTTATTTTATACTTTGTTATATTTTTTCTTTGTAGTCTCGACTTTGTTCTAAATTGTGTTAATCACTATATTTTTTATATTATACATCTTTATATTATATTTACTTGATTAATATATTAAAAAAAGTTTATTAAGTGATTAATAACAAGTACAATTATTAAAAAAAAAAAAAAAGTAGGAAAGAATAATTACAAGAAAACTACAATTTTTACTTGATTATGTAAAAAACAATTTGTTAAGTAATAAATAACACTGCAGCAGCTCACGAAGGCAAACATCAACACTATCGGCGTGAAAAGGGGTGTTGCTCACATTTCATGATCACAATCACTATGAAAAGGAGGCGTTACCCATGTGAGAATATTTGAACAAAAATGTGTATTGGCGAATGGTATCTAACCACATTAACTCTTTTATCATTTTTTAATTGCATAACTCGTCACACTTGCACCCTTTTAATAAGTGCGAACATAACCACAATACTTGCTCAGGTGACGCCATGTCAATACTTTTTACTTACACTCAATTTTAAAATTTCACGTCCTAACTATTCAAATCACAGGTAATAAAACAAGCTAGTGGCAGACCTAAGTTTTTTTCTTGTTGAGTTTTGTTTTTTGAGTGCGTAAATGAACCAGGGTTTATTTGGAGGTAATCATAACTAAAATAATGTTATATGCAGTTTAATAACCACATAAAGAAAATAAATGAAAATATAAATTCATTTTTTCGTTCTTCACTTTCTTTTCCAGATGCAACATTTATAGGTTAATATTTTTAAAGCAAGTTCAAGAATCTCTAGTGATAGAATTAAAAATCTCAGTGGTCGGGAAAAAAAAAGTAGCATACCCGTTACTTATAGAAAAAACCAAAAACCACGGTGTTAAAGAAAAAGCATATTAATTGAAAATTAATTCCCAGACCTAGGAGCATTCATAATAAATATTTTATATTTATTTTATTGTGTTTTTGATATTTTAGAAAATAGTTGTGAGTGGTTATTATTGAAGTAAAGAGAAAATATTACTGTTCATTTGTATATTTAAAAAATTAATAATCAACTCCTATATATTTTTAAATATTTTTGAAAATGATTGTGAGCGAAGGGAAAAAAATAAAATATAAATATAAAAAATATTATTTAATAGAAAATAAAAAATTAGCAATATTTAATATAATTATAAAAATAAAAATAAAAAACCTTGAATGTTCTAACACCGTAGAAGTTTTCAAAGAAAAATAATTAGAAACATGATTATATGAAATACAGCAAAATTCATGCCGTTGGGAATTAAGTTAGTAAACGTACAACGTTGAGAATTCGAATGTCTCATTATTTATTTAGTTTACTTTAATCTTTTTCTAATATGTAAAATGGTACCAAGTAAAAGTACGGCAAGCTCCGTGCGGGGTACATGTACGACCCCGTCAATTTTCTATATTTGAATTTTAGTATGTACTATTAATTTCTCGAGCCAAGCCGAGCGATTTGAAAATGGAAATCGAGTTGGTTCGGTTTGCAAAAGATCTTAGCCGAGCTCGGCTTGATTTATAAAATGATTTGAGCGAAGTTGACTCAAGAGCCTAATTCAAGTTGGTTTTTCAGACTTATTTCGAACGATATTCAAGCAATAAGTTGTTTGAACAACTAAAGACTCAATTTTAATAAGTTGACATTATAAATTATTGAGTATTTTGGCTAGAATAAGGGTATAAACTAAAATTTGAATATAAATATGTAATGAGTATACAAAAATTTAGACAAACATTCTAATTTTTAAAGTTTGAGTATCAAGCACATATTTTGATTAAACCACATGGATCTTTTATGCAAATTTATCTAAAATTTATATAAGAGTTAGTTTTGATTTAGTTCCTGAGTTTTATAAGTTGTTTATATTTAAGTACCAACCTTTAAATTTTTTTCATTCTTGTCTTAAGTTTTGTAAATCGTTTTAATTTTTTTACTTTTGGCTAACGGTGTTAATATTTTCAGGTTTGATTTTAGGGAAAATACTAAAATACCCCAAGGGGCTTAAATGGTTTATAGAAAAATATTATCACTCTCTCACTTTCCAATTTCTCTCTCTACTCTCTCTCTCTCTCTCTCCTTCTCTTTCTCTCTCCCTCTCTCTCTTCTTTCTCCATGACTCTTTAGTGGTAGCATCTTGGCCTCACCCTTCGACAACCACCTCCACCGTCGTTGTCCGGTAACACCTTGCCCCCACCCTCTAGCAACCACCTCCATCGTCACTACCCCACCCCATACCCTTCTCTCCTGCATCCCTTTGTATTCAACGTTCCTCCCCAATCACCATTGCCACAACATCAACACCACTACAACACCATTACCATCGTAACACTAGCCTCGGACCAACCTCGCCCACCCCTTGTACCCCTTCCTCCTCACCAAAACCATTATAAAACCTAGATCTAGATAGGGGAGATGATTTGAAACCCTAAGGGAGCCATAATCATAGCATTAATGGTCGATCACCATCACCGGTAGAAATTGATAGCTTTAACAGTTTCAAACACATAACTTTAAACATCAATATCACATATGCATCCATTAATTGTTTGTTTGCTTGCATTAGCCAGCATTATGCTTAGTACCATCAAGGTTGTAGCACTTGCCTTGAAACGGTTTAGATTTTTTTCTCACGGCCCATACACTCGTCCTAAGGTTGTTAGGCTTTGCTTTGTCTTGCCCTAATCTTACCGTTGCCCTTGTTCCCCTTTTAAGGATCGACCATGCTTCATCGTATTTGTTTTAGCCTTAGCTTGCGAAAGGTTATCTTGTTGTCATATTTGATCAATTATGAAAATGAACCAAAAATTCTTCCACGGGTTGCATAACCAAACAGTGTACCATCAGCACTAAGCAATTTTTTTCTTTTTATTTATTTACTTATTTATTATTATTATTATTATTATTATTATTATTATTATTATTATTATTATTATTATTATTATTATTATTATTATTATTATTATTATTATTATTATTATTATTATTATTAATATTTATATTTATATTTATATTTGTATTTATATTTGTATTTACTCTAAACTTTCTCTTTAGGTATCCCCCTGTGTGAAGGAGCTGTAGAATCAATCCTAGCTATCTGATAATAGCAGCTGCGATCACAGAGAGTATCCAACCCAGTCTAGTAGCACAGTCCTACAAGCCAACGGTTGCTAACTTTCTTTCAAATAAGATCTATCCTAGCTGGCATTATTCTTTAAACACCTTCTCTTGATGTAGAAAAATCCCCTTTATTTGAGGGTAATACAGAATTAGCTCTATCTTATCCAATTGGAAACTTTAGAGTTCATCCCTTAGTTGTCCAGGCAGTGCAGTACTTCCTCTCGAGCATATTGGTGTATAGATACTTTCCAGCCGGACAAGTAGTTCCTTTGAAGCTAGTAACTAGAAGAAGAAGTTCTATAAGTTGGAAATAAAATATCTTTATTCCTGTTCTCAAGCCTTAATAAAGGTGATGTTTTGCGAAATGAGAAGAGGGCTTTAGCAGTAATTGACGTATGAGTTGTTACGGTTGAAAGTGGCTCTACTGACAAGTAGAAGGGATTAGGTATGATTATTCCCATTAGAAAAGAAGAAACTTTAGTTTTCTTGGTTAAAGCATTCCTATACTCCGTTGGTGAATGTCCTTGAAGATTACAATAATGACAGAAGTTATATTTATATTATTGCTACTACTATTGTTGTATATATGGATGATAACCACGCTCTCATAATCAAAGCTCCTACTAAACTTATATAGATTTGGACAACATCCGTGCCCTCATTTTTACTATAATACACACAGAAACATAATATATAATTTATTAAAAATGATGGTGATGAATAGTATCATCATCACACACTTGTCATGTGTACTTTCATTTTTATGTATTTATTTATTTATTATTATTATCATTGTTTTGTTTTTATTTTCAAACAATAGCGGACAAAATATGTTTACCATCTTTCATGTAATTTTACCTATATAAATTTTATTTAAACACAAACAATGTTAAATTTTGGTTTTCTTTATAACTTTAGGTACGTATATAATACTTTATAAAATTTTGAACATATTGTTACAAAATTTTTATTTTTATTTTACATTTCGATTTAAATTCCATTCAAACCAAACCGTCATAAAACATGAACATGACCAACAACTTTTAATCAAACTAGTGGTAACCCCTAGCTTCGCGACGGGCCGTAACGACTTATAAAAAAACTTAAACTTTTCTTATTTGGTTAGCAATAAGATTCATTCATGCAAAAGAGTACTAACCTTTAAAATAAGGTAAATAGAAACAAATACGCAACAACAACAATAAGAATAATATGTGAACAAAACATAAAACAAACCAGCAAAAAATCTTATCAAACATAAACGTTCATAGCGAAAAAGAAAAAAAGTAAATAGCAAAATATGGCGCAGAAAGGATTTAAACATATGACATTTCACTGCAAATCACACTTAATACTAAAACAGCAGAAACCTTTTTTGTTTGACAAACCAATACGGATTGATGTTATCTTTTAAATACATATTGTAACCATCTATTGAAGGTTAATTATTTTCCTTTTTATCTTTAAATATATTAGCAGTGACTTATATTTAATTGAACAACCAAATAAAAAATATTATTAGAAAGTTACTCTTATTTGTTTCTTTTCTAACCTTGCTTCGGATGATAGGTATCTCGATCAGGCTCACTTATCCGTTTCCCAACCAAGACCGCACCCTTGGCTCCTTCAGAAGGAAACCAATTACTGGGAAATTCCTCTTGTTCAATTCTAAACATTTTTGTTTAGAGTGATACTTGAACTCAATAACTTTTTATATTTACATGTCATGTGTATCTCACCTTAACCAGCTGAACTAAAAATCATTGGTCCAACGTCACTTTGTTATATTTTTTATATGTAAGGTTTCATGAAAAATTACCAATAAAATTCACGAAAAAGAGTATAAGAAAATTGAAATAAAAAAAATTGAGATAAACAGTTTGCAGTTTAGTCCAGGTTCTTGGAAAATGGAATCTTGAATATAAAACTCCAAAGTGAAGGTCGTCGCTCTAAAATATTCCGATCAACACCACCCGCTAGTTACAACCACCAACACACCTCTCTGACGCCACCGCCCTCATGAACACCGACCCCCTTTACCATACGCTGCCCACCGCCGACGTCTCTACCAAATGCCGCCAGTCACCATCTCCTGCCGGTCGTCCACCACCCGCTGGTGTCCATTCTATTGTCTGGTCCAACACCACTACCGTACCTCCGCCTCTCTCTCTCTCTCTCTCTCTCTCTTTCCCTCAGGCGTTTCTGGTCTCTTTCTTCTCGCTTTCTCAGTCATCACCGCCACA
Organism: Flaveria robusta; assembly: GCA_025506415.1. Taxonomy (NCBI): domain Eukaryota; kingdom Viridiplantae; phylum Streptophyta; class Magnoliopsida; order Asterales; family Asteraceae; genus Flaveria; species Flaveria robusta. The sequence goes on along the minus strand of CM046469.1, from coordinate 13,684,889 downwards.
ACACCGATAGAAGAGGTGTATCTGATCTGTTGGTTCACTTCTCAGTTGGCAGCCGTTGGGTGGCTGTGGTGTAATTGTAGATCTCCGACGGCAGTAATAGTTTTCTTCTTTCTAGATAGGGTGTTTTTTGCAAATAATGATACTTCGGTGGTCAAATTGAAAACCTTAAAAAAATCACTGTAGTTACCGACCACAGTGATTTATATATATATATATATATTTATAATATCTTACTTAGCTGAACGAAGTATTTATATTAAAATACTTAAAATTGAATTTAAAAAACGAAATAAAAATAAGATATTTTAAATAATATTAATTATCATAACGTCATAGATAACTCACATGTTTCTTCATGTGGTCTTAGTAATATAAACCATATCCCCACACAGATCACATGCACATTTATCCTTCACTTTCTCGTTAATTCATTAACTTTTCTTACATACAAAATGCTTGCCAATAATCACTTGCTGATCTTTATAATACTCATCTTGACACCAAAATCCATTTTCTTCAACATCCCACTTGCATCAAGCAGTGACACACTTGTTGCTGATTGGAAGCCAATCAAGAATTTGAGTGACACGAAGGTGGTGGACGTCGGGAAGTTTGCAGTAGCGCGACACAACTTTGAGGCCAAGACTCGACTGATCTTTGACGATTTGGTATATGGTGAGACGCGTTCAAGAACAGGAACGAATTACAATCTAACAATCGCGGCGAGCGATGGTGGTGATGATGATGATACAGTAAGGAATTATGTGGCCATTGTCTCTGATATGCAGTATCAAGACTTTATGCATCTTGTTTCATTTAGAGGGCCTGTTTAGGTGTTAAGGACTTAAGGATGTTGGTTTATGTGAGTTATAATGATATTCATTAATCAAATAATGAATCACATGTTTTTTTGGGTATCATACAAAATGAAATAGTTTTCTTTTTTTGCTTTTATTTTATTGGTATGTCCTGTTAAATAAAATTCTTATGACCTCGCTAAGGGTAAAAACGATTAGTTTCTTTAATATATAAAAAATCAAATAGGTTTCTTGAACAATGTTTTTGGTGAGGATTTTCAAATGTATGCTACTCTTAAAGCAATTTTAAAATTATAATAAAAGTGTGGTAAGTGGAGTTCTCTCCTTAAAACTAATAAAATTTGGAAGTTATAAATTTCAAGTTTTAAAGTTTCATTTAAGATGTATTTTATATTTTAAACTAAAAAATTATAATATTTAATATAAATCTCAATATACAGTTTGTTTGATTTCATATGGGCATGTTGATATAAGTTTTATTGAAATTAAAGTTGTCTCCGACGCAAGTACTTTTTGAATACCACGAGACAAATATATTCTATATTTGATACAAAATCCGTTTTCAATAAATATATCAAAACAATAGAACAAAACCAAGTTAAACTGTACTTTTAAATTTATATTAAATACTATGAGTTATTGAAGAAAAACAAAATTTTATCTTAAGTGAAAATTTTAAAAATAAAAATAGGACTTCTCATTTGAAGTTATTAGTTCAAAAGAGAGAACTCGGGTTATAAACTCCACTTACCATATCTTCTTAAAACAAACGTATTTACATTACTTATAAAAATTAGATATATTTTAATTAGTACTATTTTGAAAAGTTTCTACATTGGTTGGTCAAAACTAGCGATGGCGACAAGATGCGTTTGAGATGGTTGCTTGTAATCCTTGGTTCCGTTTGAAATGCCGACAAGTATATCACGTAATATCCCTTGGTTATTGGGTATACCCGTTTGTTAAAACTTCATTTTGAGATTTATAAATACATTATTTTGCTGTTAATATTATTTCGCAATAAAATTAGAAATATAATAACTAAGAATTAATGGATTGGTAATTTAATAGTCACTTTGTTAACCAAGAGCAAAGAAAAGATAAAGTTTAAAGAAAAATGTCTACCATCCGGGTGTGTGTGTTTTAAGTAATCGGGCTAGATATCACCTAAATAGTATGAAGATTTTGAAAATAATCACATACCCAATCATTTATCATAATACTCGTCACAAATGATTTAGATTTTAGATTTTCCTATTAAATTGGTGTTTGTTTGTCATCTCTAGTCAAAACAAAAGGAGGTTTTATGCCTCTATATACATGAAATAAAAATAGCATTTGTGATATATCAACACGCATCTTTATTCTTTAATGTCATGAGTGTTTGTCCTCAATTACAAAACAAAGAAAGTGAGATACATTCAGACCTCTTTAACAATCATTTAGCAGTATCAAAGTTTAGAGGTAACATATCATCTAAATGATTAAGGGTTATCCTAAATAATAGTATAAGTTTAGAAGTAAATTTAAAAATTGGATCGTTCTAAAAGAATACATACATGTCCTTCTATGTTTAAAGAATCTCAAGTACTTTTAGTTCATAGGTAAATAACATTTACTTGAATATATTAACTTATATCAAACACTTATATTAGTCTTAGTCATGCAAATAAAGATCTACTTATGTTTTGTTTATAAATTTGTTAAAATAATTAGTTCAGAAAAATCAATAATCTATTGTGAAATATTAGTATTTTAATCATGTACGATTTAGTTAAAAAGATATATAGTTTATTAAAATAGATAAAAAAAATTAAAAAGTACTACCACAAACGTAGAACCCAATTAAAGATAGGTAAATTGGATTTTAATAATCCAAACTATTACCTATTGGTCAATAATAATCCATACTATTAATTTGACTAGTAACACTCCCAACTTTCACTTTTGTAACCAACAACAATCCCAGTTACATAATTTTTAATTTTTTACGCTCAATTTGCATCTATTTTAGTCTAAATTTAGCTTGTATGTTTTTTATTTCATTCATAATTATTGTTGTGTACCGAATCGAGTCCAAATCAAACATAAAAAATTGAAAATTATGTCATTAGGACTGTTGTTGGTAATAAAAATGAAAGTTGGGAGTGTTACTGGCCAAATTGATAGTATGGATTATTATCGGCCAATAGGTAATAGTTTGGATTATTAAAATCCAATTTGCCTTAAAGATATATGATAGATGCAAGGAGGACAAATATATATTATTTTTTTGTTGGACAACAAACTTATTCATGAACTACACAACCAATTACTCTATCAAGTTTGAATCTAATTTAACTGTCAAAAAGTTTTACCTTTTAACACCAAGCTACAACCAAATGGTCATTACTCCATATTAAGAGATAAAAAAGTTTTACCTCTTAACACTGACTACAACTAAAATAGTTACACTTCAAAAACTATAGCCCGACTCCAAAATGGTCCAAGAAAAAGACTATAACCTTTTGAAGCCCACACAACTGCAATTTACCTGACCCTTGTTGACATATTAAGGTTAAATATCAAAAGATACACAAGGTAAACTTCTTAAAAGTTGGATTCAGAAAAGCTGAAGATATGAGATAAGATCATACCACCTAAATACTAAAAATTCAGATACAACCTCATGATCATTGGTAAAACTAGCAATGACTATCTACTCCATTCTAAATCAGCGCCATACCGTGAATTAGCGTTGCTCAAACCGCCTGTGCCTTCAGGTTTAATGGAATTCACAAAGGTATGCCACCCCAAAAGGTATGGCACAGCAAACTGCATAACATACAACATGTTAGAAAATGCTTATGGTCACAAATATCACCAATTTCCAAGATTTATCCAAAACAATGTTGTTACAAAGTATAATGTTGTAACAGAGAACAAAGTATAATGGTTAGTTAGTGCATCACTTGCACTAAATATATTGAACCAATCAATATGTTTTTCTTAAAGCGCCACTTAGGCGACTCCTAACAAGATTTCTGTAGCAAAGGTTAGGTTTGGCAGGTTGCTTAACACGTCAAAAACATGTTCTGATGCAAAAGAATATTTTTGGTATGGGTCAGGATGTGTTGATATGAAATACTATTTCCAAATTTTTTTGATTTTGTATAAATAATTTGTGGTAAAAATAAGAATATTTATGTACACCCTAAGGAGACAAAGAAAGCCCTTCCAGAATATCATGTAAAACCTGTTCTAGGAAACAGCCTACACTATCCAAATGAAAGATGATAATTAATATTATATTTCAAATAATTATGCCTTAGTAATATGTTTTGTGTGGATTCTAACGTGTCTGACTCACTTGACCCGTAAGTACCAAAACAGAACCTATGTAAATCAGCATGTGCTTAAATAAATGGGCTAAAATTGCTACTATTTAGTTTACAGAACTTATGTTATGAGTAACATAGCTAAGTAGGTGCGGAAAGGGGCATACATTGAAAGCTGAGATGAGAATTGCAAACTCTGCCTTTGTAACAGGGATATAAATGCTTTCATCCATGTTTATAAGCTTGTTTTGAACACCTTCCATTCAGAAAAAATCATTTAGCTAAATATAAATTCAAGAAAATAAGTTCTATAAGAAATGAGAAAAAGTAAATGAAAATAATTACTGAGATTAAAAAAGTGGCCGGATCCATCAGGGAGAGGCTCCACCTTCAAAACCTTCCTGACCCTACCTTCATCGCTGCCAAAAAACGTACGATTCAGCAAAAAGAAAAGACATTTTTACGCTCCGAATGACCATGGTTGAAGATATATGAACCTTTTTCCTTTAAAAGGATCATGAAAGAATTCACATGAATCTCTTGCACCAAGGCTGATAAGGCTTCCAATTTCAGTAACTGATAATGAGAATACCTGGAATTACGGATGAAGATTTATAAAACAAAAAAGTAATTAATAAATTCTATAAATAAATAGTATGGAAGATAAACTATAACCAACATTTCACATATTGTGGTAAGAATAATATTAAAGTTAAAATGGTTATATTAGTCACAATCTGAACAATCCGTGTAACTGTGTATAGCAGAATCTTTATTTATAACTGGTCTGTGGTACATAGATGATAGTCCCATATAAATACAAAATAACAAGCTGATTACCTTAGTCACAATTTGAACCATCCATGGATAATAGATTTTTAATTTATAATAGTATATAGATCATGATTTTATTTCAAAACAAAATAATAAGGTTTCTCATATATAAATTTAATTAGATTTTTGAATTTATAATTAGTATATTGATCATGATTTCATTTAAATAATAATAATAAGGCTTCTCATATATAAATTTAATTAGACTTTTGAATTTATAATTAGTATGATTCCATGGTAGTTATAAAACATGTATCGCACATGTTTCCTCCAATCTAATACGGCAATGTATTTCATGTATCATATGTTTCTTAGGCAAACCCGGTGCACGAAGCTCCAGCACGAGTGTGGTCTAGGGGTGCCGGGCCAACTTGGGTTGGATGTACACATCCTTACTCTGCATTTTTACAAGAGGTTGTTCCACGACTTGAACTTGTAACCTCCAGGTCACATGGAGGCAACCTTACCGTTGCTCCAAGCTCCGCCCCTTATCATAGATTTCTTATGATCTAATATAGGCATATAGCATTGTAATTCATGTTCCATATCACATGTTTCTTACAATCTAATATAGCATTGCATATCATGTCCCAATATCACATGTTTCTTATGATATAATATGGTATTGTATTTCATGCCCCATATCACATGTCTCGTAAGAACTAATATATCACCATATGTCACGTGACCTTACATGGCCATGTATCGATCATGTTTATTATGAGAATACACCATCAAATTTCATGAGAACTTATACATTCAAGATATAGGATATCTTGTAAAAGGTTGTCTTATTTGAGGGAAGATGATTGTCTTCACTCCAATATGGGATCTTTACTTTTTTATCCCACATATAATAATAGAAGTTAAAGAACCTTAAAAGTCCAAAGTTTTGTGCTATAATATCTTCCACCATGGTTTTTATGTTGAGCATGACTTTAAGCTTTACGATCTTACAATTTGGGCCTATCAGAAAGAATATGTCCATAAATCGCTCACACACAAGGGGATTTGGGTTCATAAGTATGAGTTGGTAATTTACGTTGTTTCTTGGGGAGACAAGTAATATAAATCTAAACATGACTCCACAGTCAAACGTGCTTGGGCAAGAGTGCTTTGTGAATTTTATAAAAATAATAAAGACCAGTCACAAAGTTTAGAATAATATCAATATTGAATAGCAATAAAACTATATTATTTTTATCATCATTGATATTTGATGATCAAATATGCATTTACTTGACATATAACTTTCATAGTAACTTATTAAAATTGTTATACCTACTTCAAACTTTAAAATGTAGTAAACTGAAATCCAAAAATAAAAATGAAAAAGATGAAAATAAAATAAAAACAAAATATATAGAAATGAAAAAAAATGAAAAAGTAAAAATAAACAAAAACAAAAAATTCACATGTTTTATATTGTGTTATATACATCGTTTTTCATGTGAACTTACCGCTATAAATTCCTACCCACACCACACCACACCAACCATAATTCCTATTTTCATTTCTCTTTCATGCTCTTACCACAAAATCTTTTTCACACAAAATGAGTTCAAATTATCAAACTCTTCTCCTAACATTACTAGTCTTCCTTTTGGGTTCCATTTTCTGCAATGTCTCCCCTGCATTTGGTAACAAGACACATGTGGATAGTTGGATTCCCATCAAGAATTTGACAGACACTAAAATTGTGCGCCTTGTGCAGTTTGCAGTGACAGAACACAACTATATGGCCAAAAGCAACCTTGTGCTCTACAAATTGGTGAAAGCTGAGGTCCTTCAAGGGTATGGGACAGTGTACAACCTAACAATCAATGCCAAAGATGGTGCTCGTGATGTTAGACCTAAAACTTATGTAGCCGTTGTTGTTGATGATATATTTATGATTAGTTTGCGTCTTGTTTCATTTAAAGGACCTATTTAGGTATAAAGAAAGTTAATTTATGGAAATTATGTTGGCATTAATAAAGATTTTTGGTTATTATGTGCCTGATAAAATGTTTAACCAGCTGCTTTTCTATCTACAAATTAAATCACAATCATAATATGTATTTCCCATATGGACCATATCATGACTATTGAAAAGCTTCCTTTTGTTGAACTAACATTACTTGCACGTTCTAAGTTCCACCATAACTTATAGGGTGAGATTAATGGAGTTTTTCGATGCCTGGCAGAAGCGATTACCGCAATTCATGAAAATTGCAAAACTTTAACTTATTTCTGCAAAAAACTTAAGTTATCTATCAATCAAAAACCAAGAATGCAAAGTTACCTGCTTTCTACTCCAATCGTATTGGCGAACGCCCGCAGCAGGCGCAAACTGAAGATATATGAAACCCTCCTTTGTCAGCTTAAAAGCCCCTGACTGTACAAACAAAACCGCCCCACATATTAATCATAAGGTAGAGATACAATTTGACTTTGGAGTCAAACACATTACTTTTGAACTTCAAATTTGACATGGGTTTCAAACGTTTTCACACAAAGTTGCCCCTAAAATCAAATAAAGTATATCAAGCGATCGAGCATACATCTAATGGTGCGAACTCAGGTGGACGAGGTTCAACGGTAAGAGCAGCCTTTCCTTTGTATATCGAATGCCCGATGAACACCTTCGGAGCATCTGTTCATCAATCGAAACAAAACCCATGTCGATTTCAAACAAAATTCCCCTTAACAAAAGGAAAAAAGAAGAAATTTTAACCTTGTCTTTGTTGCGAGAACGATGAAACATCGGGCCTTTGTTGTTGGTCGGAGTATTGACATTTCAGACGGAGTGTTCTTGAGGTTTGATTTACAGGTTTGATTGTAGATGGAGAAGAGATTTGTGGGTTTAATAACAAAGGGGGTTTAGGGTTTTGGATGATGGAGGCTCCTCGTGTCGTTAAGGGTATTGAAAGATTCAGCATCTTCGTTCCACCCCTCACAACTCGCTTTAATGGAAAATTAAAAGCATGAATTTGTTATATAGAAGGTTGATAAACCCTTGGTAGTTGGAACCCTATCTATCAAAACATTATACATACTAGTGGGATAGTGTCTTTAGTAACGTTTGTTATTTTTGTTCAAGCCATATTTACATTTTAAAGAGCTGTCATGTTTGTTTATAAAAGGTGATTTTGAGGTTGGCCCTAATCATAACAACTTATACTATGGTATATGACACATGTTTAATATTTACATTCAAAAACATAGGATGTCGTATTTTTAGGTTGTCATGTTGTTTTCTGCCAAGTATTTGTTCTAGAACGACAAAAGATTGTTATAATGCCTGATCGAAGCATCGAAGCATGATGCGAGGACTAGCATTGTGTCTGAGATGGCGCCTCAAAAGAATAGGCTAGATAACGACGCAGCATCCGAAAAAACATCACCCAAACGCCTACGCTTCTTTCATGGCTAGTAGAAGAACAATACATGTACAATATAACAATAATACACACCCTAACTAATGTTAGGCGAAAGTGACAACAAAACCTGGTCGCCACGCAAGATACCATACACCTGCTAACTTATGCATCATACAACGTCACAAACAAACCGATAGACATTGACAACAAAAACATATGGAATATAAGGGTACAGGACACCAAACACACATAGTACAAGAAAAAATGTTGAAAAAACACATGACTAAAAAACCATACCTACATACGGTAACCACATGAATTAAAAAGGGGTACATATGTCCTCCTTAAACCCTGCTAACGCGAAACAAAATTCGAAGCACTAAACAATCAAATTCCACATCATAATCCAACCGAATGTTAAAACGTACTATACTCATAAGTTCGACAACAATAAAAACACACCCGTAAGGATGCCAACAACATATTCATCATTCATCGAGACAAACACCACAACCTGACCGATCATACATGCATACACTGCTAGAATCCCCCAACTATACCCAGACAAAACAGTTTGACACACACTACACCTGTAGAAACATAATTGGAATACTTTGGAAAAAATAAGCCAACAAAAAACGAGTACAATATATGTTAAGAAAACAAAGCCTATATTGTTCATCCATTTAAAAGTAGATTTTGTGCAGCAGGCAACCCATTTGACGCATACCACCTTAACAGTAATTTTCTAGTGCAAATCAACCTATATGAAAGGAAATAACACAGATCAACTAACCTAATTACACAAATAAACCCATTAAAAGTAAATAACAAAAATTTATCACACCCAGAACAATGACAGAATCATCGAGGCGGATGAAAGTAAATCGATTATTTATAGCACATGGTATTCAATGCATTGAAGTGTTATTAAATGGAGATTTCATTAATTCTAAACATCATAACATTATTAAAAACCCGAATACAATTGAAATATAATAACATGTCTTTATTATTAACTAAGTCCAATAATCCTAGTTGACGAGCAGCTTGAAATCCAACTAAATATTTTCTGAAATCATGTGAAAAATAATATAGTCAGTTAAAGAATTAGTTGGTGAGTAAACACAGGTTTACATACATGGTATATAGATTAAAAGTAATTTAAATAATTCAATTCTCATAACATGTCAAGACTTATAAGCAATTATGAAACATATAAGATAAACCATACATAATCAAACCTAATGACTAGATTAATTCAGTTTGCAAATAAAGTCTTAGTGAATAAGACACATGTATAAATCTGGTTTCAATCACCCTTGAATAATCAAATATGATGGGTTTGTCAAGTCAATAGATCTATCATTGTTCTCGTGGTTTGTATAAATTAGTGATTATGCTAGAATAAATGTTTATCTAACTATGAACACCAAGTAATAATATAACATGAATTTAAATTGAATTTTGAATAAAGTGAATCAACAATAAACACTTGATTAAATAAGTTCATATAATTTTCCTCAAATTATAAAAGATAAGAACATGGGTTTACTCAATTTGTTAATTGCAAGTGGATAGAATAATAAAATGTTAGAATAGACACTAAAGATTTCCTTATGAGTATCGGTGTCTTTAGTTAGATAATAACCTATTTCGAAATTCGAAGATCGATTTGAAATCTAAGGTTTCAAATAGGAATTTGGGGTTTTAACAAATAAATTATAATAATTAATTAATTTTATTATGTAATTTGATTAAATAAAATATAACAAATGATTGTTTAATAAGATTTAAATTTTAAATAATGATTTATAATATATGTGATATAATGATTAAATTTTACTAGAATAAAATGTTTAATTTATAATAATTTAATAAATAAAATTTAAATATTAGAGTGTGAAAAATAATAAATTTAACTAGTGTTTTTCCCACCGCGCGTTGCTGCGGGAAACCATTTAAAATGGAGAACTTTACACGAATAATCCATACCTATCCCTGCAAACTATATTGTGAATATTAAAAATCGCAAGCAAACCATATTGTGAATGTTAAAATTGCAAGAATACATTTGTAACAGTTGTCTAATAACTAATAAGTAACTTCTAGACCATAATTGGCCAAAATTATGTTATTTCGATTGCAAATGTGCTAACTATATAATAACATATTGCGGATTTATAAATGTTTTTCTGAATTTTAAATAATACACCATCAAAAATGATGATAAAAAAATTCGAGCCTCCATAATCTCATTTTCTTCTTGTTCGTCTACCAACTTCCTATCTTTCAATTGTAGAAAATGAGTTTAAACATAATGCAAACTCAAATCCCCACATAAACTGATTCTTTTCCAAGTTACAAAGTTTGTTTCTTATCAAGTATTTAATGACACAAACCCATGAAACCATTAAATCTACTTCAACCATATCTCTCACGCTACTTAGGTTTATTTGTTCAAATCAAGGGGTTTTCTATTTTGTTGTAATCTTTATGCTACAATTATAACACAACTTGAGTTATCTATCATATCTATATAAAAATAAAAAAGAGTGGAGAAACAAAATTTGGACTACAATGAACGAAAGGAACATAAACTCCATTGTTATTGATTGTGCTCTCTCTAAAGCAATCCACCAAATCGATACTTAATTCCAAACTAAGATCTAATTTGGTTTAATCTCTTCCTATAAAACAAAACCCTGATTACAGGGGATAAAAAGTTTAAAAAACCATATTGTTTTCAAAACCCATTTCAAGAATTTTAAGATTTGCATTATTACTATTACCCTAATACTAAGAATAACTAAAATATGTGAAGCTTTCTTTAGTGGCATTTGTTCCGGTCCTTTTCCTTTTAGTTTTGCCTTTTTTATTTCGGAAACTTGAGATACCTGAGAAATTGGTGGCAGAGATGATGGCTCTTGCAAAAGAATGCTAATTGCCAACACAATTTTTGTGGTTTCTCAAATTCTTGCCCTTCTTCGTTCTGTTTTACCTTGTTTTGTAACCATAATTTCATCTCTTTGCTCGGGATCTTGAATTTCCAGCAACTTTTTTTTCGCTATCCCGCAACATGACTTTATCGAACTCCGATTTGTTGCGTTTTACTCATTCATCTGCAGCAATACTATGTTAAGTTTTGATTGATGGTGGCAGTGGGGGTTGTGGTGGCAGGGGAGGCAAAGATGGTGGAGTCGCCAGATGTACCGACCGAGATTCCTCTGGTGGTGTCAACAGCGCATATGAATCTTTCTTAGGAAGATCCACCGATGTATCAAAATGATCTCCTCACCAGGAATAATATCATCCAAAACCCCATGACTGTTAGGTGAGTATCATCGGAAATCTCCAATGGAGTTTACCATGGTGGTTCTAGGACCGCGATATTACCCGAATATTTGGGTAAGAATTGGTACTCCACTAATCGGTTGCTAATCAAGGGAAATCATACCACCGCTTGGGGTTGATGTCAATGGAGATCCCTTTCTCTCAATCCTTTTACCTTTAACTTCAGGAATTGATAACACGTGTTGTTGGTCAGTGGCCAAAGACAGGTGTCAAACTCCCTTTCAATTAAACACTACTTTGAATTATAACCGTAGATCTATTGATGGATGGCTCAAATTTCTAAAACTACTCTTCATGACGTTCGTTTATTAACTATAGGGTAATACTTAACTAATTAAATAAATTGGATTTGTAATATATTTTTATTTAAAACAATTTGAGATAGTATTTTTTTGTTTTATAAGAATATTCATAAAAATTAGAACTTATAAATAAACTTTTAATCTTTTTTATTGATTTTTATAAAACTTTATAACTATTAAAATAAATAATGTGAACTTAGTGCTATAAATTCCTACCGCATACCACATCTGTTATTCCTATGTCCATTTCTCATTCAGTTTTGGTTTTATTATACACATCGTATTTCATGTGAACTTAGTGCTTAATTGCTTATCACAAAATCTCTCTCACACAAAATGAGTTCAAATTCACTTCTCATAACCTTACTAGTCTTCCTTTTGGGTTTCATTTTCTGCAATGTCTACCTTGCATTTGGTAACAACACACAAGTCCATAGACGATGGACACCAATCAAGAATGTGACAGACCCTAAAATCGTGTCCATTGGGGTGCTTGCGTGGGAGAATACAACACCAAGACCAAAAGCCATCTCGTGTTCTACAAATTGGTTAAAGTGGAGTTCTTTCAAGGGTATGAAACAATGTACAACCAAACACTTAAACCTAAAGATGGTTTTCATGATGTTAAACCTAAAAAGCATATAGCCGTTGTTGAAGGTAACGTATATGTGCAAGCGCATTATTGGCGTCTAGTGTCCTTTATACCTTATTTAAGTGTAAAGAAAGTTAATTTACGAGAATTATTAAGGTGGTAGTAAAGTTTTCGGAAATTATCTTCTTGACAAGATGTTTAATCCGCTGCTATGGACCATATCATCATGAAAACACAAGTTCCTTTTGTTGAATTAACTTTACTTGTGTGTTCTAACCATAACTTATAGGGTGAGATTAATGGAGCTTTTTCTTGAAATTTTTTTATATTTTAAGTATTATTTTACTTAAAATTGTATGAATTTAAATTATTTAATTTTACATATATTATGTTTTACTCCTATAAGTTTTATTAGTTCGTATTATCTTAAGTTTATATAAAATACTTCGGATTTTTTAAAGTTTCCTTTTTAATTTATTTGTGTCCTTAAAATTCGTTTTCGTATTTCATAACGTGCAATCTTACAAAGACATTTTTAAATATATCATCACAACATGTTCTTTTTTTTTAATCTATGTTTCGGTTTTAAAAAACAACCACTGCAACTTGCGGACTATAATTGCTAGTTTATAACGAAACTAGTGGCAAAACCTTATCATTGGTGTTTTGATTAATAATGGAATGCATTAAAATTGATAACAACCCTCTTATTCCAAATGATCACTTCAAATTTATCGGTTTCCTTGTATTGATTACAAATGTCCGTTGTAATCAGATCCAAAGGCCCTACACCCTCAGGAACCTTCGTATGTAGAAGCCTCATGCACCGGATTTGTAAAGATATTCGTTGTGATCAATAAGTAAGTAGACGTGAAAAAAAATACTATCAACTACAAGGTTGTCCTGGTACACAAGAGAGTGCGCCAGCACAACTGGTGAGTTGTGGAACGTCTGATCCTGGTGCAGCTTCAATCATGTGCTCTTGTTGTTCAGGGGTTAGTTGCGGGTCAGACCCCGATGGTACGAAGAACGCTCCATTTTCGAATACGTCGAGTTCCGATGATCTCCAGTTCCAGTTTTTCCACTCTTCCTCTTTGGCATTACACCTCATTGTCACCTTCAAAACATATAAATTATGATCAAATTTCACCCAAAATAAGCTTAATGTCATTCAAAAGAAACATTATTTAAAAGCGAAGAGGCGTTGGGAGTACTTATAATGTATATTTCAATAATCATGAATTTGAAAACCGGAGAGCGAGTGATGGAGCTATGTAGAGCATTGCATGTTTTCGACGGATCGCTGATGTAGCCCATCGCAACTTTGGTTAACCACAACAACTAAGGAGACATAACGAAATTTTATTTGAAATCTTATCCTTATAGTTACCAATGGCCCAGTGCCAGATATCTAGTCACAAAGGTCAATGGCCAACACTAGTAAAATTTTCATCCATGATCAATCACTAATAAATAACTTATAGATATATTTATGGTTACAACTTTCTGTTGATGAACTCTCGGTAATGACAAAGGGATTACTACCGACAAATATTTATAGATTCAATTTTTTATTTTGTCTTTTGTATCGGTTCCATCGGTAATAATTACCGATGGATCAAGTCGCTCGTCATGTTTTACCGATAATAGTCAGTTTTTTTTTCAGTGCTATAGCTAGCTCTGGAATTTGGATACCTGTTTCAAATGTTTTTCATTGGGAGCAGAAAATCGGTTGCCTTGGCTGAGAATAGTAGGATTCGCGCTACCACCAATCGCGTATATTCCCCATCCTTTGTAATCGTTGTTCACGACTTGAAAGAAGCCGAATCGACATCTAGGCATTCGTTGGACGCATCCATCAAACCTATTGTACGCGACCGTGACCTGCATAGCTTTATCTTCGGTGTGCGAATCGTCTGCTCCAAGCAATATGGCCTATTTGTGCATTCTAAAGTTTAGTTAACTACACACATTAACAACGTTAGTACAAGATTCAATATAGCTAGACACTTCTTACTTTATCGTGACCCGTAAATAAGCAGTTGGATATGGTCACACCCGTGCTAGCTACCGTGACATCGATGAGCCCATCGGGACCTTTACTAATCGTGCAATGGTCGATCCAAATCTTCGTAGAACTTTTAACGGTGATGCCATCACCGTCACAACCCGATCTTCCTCCAAACCCGGGCATCTCTTTAACATCATGGATGTTGATCCCGTGAACAATGACATTGTTGACACCATGCATGGTGATACCTCCGCCATACGCGATCTCAACATTCACGCCTCTACCATCAATCGTCTTGTCGCTAGAGACGACAAGCGTGTGCTTCAAAGTAATCAACATATCCTTTTCAAACACAATCCACAAAGGCCTGTTCTGCGTGACGCCATAACGCAACGTCCCTGGCGTTGGGTTTGTGGCGTCTTCGTCCGCAGAACTGGTCACAGTGTAGATTTCACCACCCGCTCCCCCTGTGGTCCCCTTTGCAAAACCGGCCACACATTCGACTAGCGCCTGTCGGTTTTCCGCCCAATCGGGTTTGCACCTCCAACACTTGTCTATTATGTTCTTTGTGGCACATTCATGCAAGTTCCTCCTTAATGAACTTTCAAATATTCCAGAGAACAACTCGGGGTCGTACGCTTCCATCGCGTTGGCGTTGGTGTTGGCAGCGTAGTCCTCGGTGTCGGCAATGATAGATTCGGTTTCCGGTGACCGAGCTAAACAAGACGTCATCATAAGACCAAAGGCCAGTGTGATAAAAAGAAGAACATAATGATACTTCATTGTATGATGCTACTTTTGACAACGTTAATTTGACAAAACCTGAGTACCAAAATCTAGTCTTGATTAATGATGTTGTTTAAGGATTCTTGAATGAATAATTAGTGTTCGTTTATTATGTTTCTTGTGTGTATATATGGAGAGCATGCTATGAGGACCAATGCAGGAGGACGATACAATATTCATCAATTTCCGGGTCAAACAAGTATATAAAATGTGAGACAGAGAGCATTCGTCGAATTCGTCGAAGTACTCTGATACAACAAAATAAAAATATTATTATATATTTGATGTTTTAGTAAAGTTAAGAAAATATGCTTTCAATGTTATAAAAATTGTGGTGATAGTGTTTACATAGTAGCTAAAGATTATTTATCGATTGAGCTACTAAAAAAGAGGAGGATTCGCGAATAGTTTAACCTACGTCGTAAAAACAAACACGACTATATTTCACAACTAAAAGTCTGAAGTTTACATGTCAGATATTCAAACGGGTATCCTATATCTAAAACTCTAAAAGAAAATGTATTGTTTAATGTTTGTTATTAAAAATTAATAATTTATATAAAAAATTCATATTGGATATCTGATTTTTTTTTTTAAAATATTCTAATAATCCAAAAATATGAAATTTACATTTATTATATAATAATTTTGAAAAAAAATATTTCGTATAATTTAGATATCTGAAATATATGAGTTTTCAAAAATACTATCCAAATTCGAACAATTTCGGATTTCTGAAATTCGAATATCCGATTATGATATTTAAGGTTCATAATTTTGGAAATTTTTATTTCGGTTTTGGATTCGGATCTTTTTTCACATCCCTACTTCTGGGACCAAAATTGTGGCCGATACAATTAACAAACAAATAATAATGGCAAAAACATGTGATGAAGAGCGGGTTTAGTATTTTCTATCACATGATGTGTAGTAAAATTCATTGGAAACTCAAATTGCAGAAAAATGACAATCAAAAGGTCGAAATGAAAACTGATAATCGATAGGTTAATGAGTTTTAGATTAATTGGTTTGCGAGAAGGCACTCATAGCTATTTAAAATGGATGTCATTAATTCGAGTCTCAGTTGATGCAAAATACTTTAAGTGGGGTGGAGATTTTATCACAGTAGGCTTTTAGATGGTAAGTTTATCCTGAAAATGATAACCTTTCGCCAATAGTTTTTCTCGAATGACCGAACTTAAAATTTATTCGTTAGTTGTTCAAAAAAAAAAAGAAAATCAATCAAAGACGTACTTGAGGATTCAAGATAAAACGACCAAAAGTTCATTTGAAAGTTCAAAGCCAAACTACTTTTCACTACAACAATTATGAAGCAAATGAAATCAAGATATATCAAGACTTCCTCACTACAACAAAAAGTAGAGTGATAGAATTCGTACAATCAAATGTACAAGTCAAAGTAATAAGTCGAGAAATGAGTCCCATTGAGCAGCTTGTACCCAATGGGTCCCATTTGACATAAATTATACTAATGTCACGTGATAGTCTCTTACAATATTTTTAAAATCGGATCGCACGTTGAACTGGACGTTTTATTGATTTGGTGGTCGGATCGGTTTTTAAAACCAGATGACATCATAATTATATATATAGTATATTAAATATATAGTTATACATATAATTAAATATAAGTAATTTATATATATATTTATTTATAGTTATATATTATATTTTGATATCCAACACACTAATTTATAGTTCAGCATCCTGTTTTTACCCATTAAAATAAAAAGAATTAAAAAAAAATCAAAATCCGGTTCGAACCGGTCCGGTTCTCGGTCCGACCACCGATTCAGGACGAATTGACCCGTCGAGCCCCTCCAAAACGAATGGATGCGAACCGGTTCGACCACCTATCCGATTAACAATCGAACCGGTTGGACCAGCCAGTCTATCCAGTAATAACAACATTGGTCTCTTATTCATCCATGTAATGGGCATAAAACGTGAAAAAGAATATATCACGTGTCCTACTTCTATTGGTGGAAAGGGTAACTTTTATGAAAATAAAGTAATAATAATTTAACCAATCTTCATTTTTGTATGTTTAGTAGTAAACTTGTCCATTTTAGTTATTTTTTGTAATTAACTTTTTTATTATTTTTTAATTCAATTTTTTTTTTATTTTGCTCTTTAATTTTCTATTTTCTAGTGTTTTTATATTGGTTTATGTTTTATTTTTCTCTTATTTTTTCATTATGAATTTTACCACTCCCTTTGTATCAACAATTTCAAAATACACAACAACGTATTATGACTAGTATCAATAAAATTATGGTGCCTGGTGCATAGCGAGGAAAATAACTTTAGTGTTAAAGAATAAGAGCAAAGAGTGAATGAGTAATTATTCAATATGAACACAAATGTATATACATTTATCATTATAATCCAATACATGTTGTGAGCATAAGCCACCTATTAAATGTTAGCTAGTCTAAGCATATATAACAAGTATAATAGATCGAATCTAGTGGTTCATTTCCTTTACCTTACTATATACCAAACGAATTACAAAGAATTAATGTGTTTAACAAGGTTGTCCGGGCACACACGAGAGTGCACCAGCAGCGTTGGTTAGCTGAGGAACAGATTCCCCTGGTTCAGCCACAATCAACAGCTCCTTTTGTTCGGGTGTTAACGGCGGATCAACGCCCGATGGCAGAAAGATAGCTCCGTTTAAAAGCGCGTCTTTTTCCGATCTCCAGTTCCACTTCTTCCACTCTTCCTCCGGTGCATCGGCTCTCGCCAAGACCTTCAAAACACGCGATATATAAATAGCACATTATAGGTGTTACGACAGTGATGTTATGATAATATGTGAAAGTTAAGGTGGTTAAACAATTAGAGTACATTTTTCTTAATAGGGTCATCGGGGGCTGCGAATCGGTTGCCTTGACTAAGGATAGTTGGGGCCGCACTACCACCAATCGCATATGTTCCCCATCCCTCGTAGTTGTTGTTAACGACTTGGAATAACCCGAATCGACACCTAGGCATCCGTTGGTCACATCCTTCGCTAAACAAGTTGAACGCGACAGTGGCTTGCATAGCTTTATCTTCCGCGTGGGCGTTGTCTGCCCCGAGCAGTATTACCTGTTTACACATTGTAAAATTCAGTTAAAAGTTTTTAACATAATTCGAAATTTTTAAAAAAATTATTACAATTGGAGTAATTTATGCTTTTCAGTTCTGGGTTAGTCGGTATCTAAAATAATAACTTATGTATCTTAAAGTTTACAAAACTAAAAATATCATGTTAGGTTAGGACATTTTATCTTACAAGACAAAGTCCTGAAACACAATAATCTTGTAATATTAATAACGTCACCATGGCACAAAAGTCTTTATCTTAGATATTGAATAACTCAGAGCCAAAAGTTTTAATAATAATCCAAGAATGATTACCTTATGGTGATGGGTGAACTTGCAGTTAGAAATGGTTACAAGTGTGCTTTTCAAGGTGACATCGATGAGCCCGTCCGGACCTTTACTAAGCGTGCAATGGTCGATCCATATCTTGGACGAGCCCGTAACACATATGCCATCGCCATCGGTCTTTTGTCGCAGCCCAGGTGGACCATCTGAGTTCTTAATCATTCCACCTGGGGTTTCTTTTATATCATGGATGTGTAGACCATGAATGATGACATTTTTGACATTATAAAGAGTGAGACTTGCCCCTGTGATCTCTACTTTCGCGCCACGACCATCAATAGTTGTGTCGCTGGTTATAACAAGCTCTTGTGTTAGAGCGATGACCATATCTTTCTCAAAGGTGATCCATATGGGTTTGTTTTGGGTGACACCGGCTCGAAGTGTCCCAGGCTTTGGGTTTGCTGCATCGGCGTCGGTTGGGTCAGTGACTATATAGGCTTCACCACCCGAGCCGCCGGTGGTTCCCTTTGCGAAACCAGCTGCGCATTGCGCTAACGCTTGTCGGTTTTTGTCCCAATCGGGTTTGCACCTCCAGCACTTGTCAATTATGTTAGTTGCTGCACATTCAGCTAGGCCCCTCCTTGTTAAGTTTCCTCCCGAAAATAGAAGCCTATGATCGAAAGAATTTGTAACTCTTAACATATTGCCACAGGAGAAATGGTCATATAAGACCATCTCCAATTAGAGATTTTTGTTTGTTTTTAAATATGATGTGACATGTTTTTAATATTCATCCTTATTGGTAGCATTTGTTTTTAATAAAAAAATTCTTCCACAAAAATATAAAAAAAATGAAAATTATGGCAGGTGGGTCAGTGGATAGGGTATTTTTCAAAACAAAACAAATCATTTTTAATGTCGCGACTGACTGAGCCAGAAGAAAAATATCATTCTGGTCGCAAATTAGTCGAAAAAAATTGAAATAATATAAAATTCCGTAAAAAATTTTCAACCGTCTCATTTCGCTAGCAAATTAGTACGGAAATAAACCGGTCGTAAAATTTATGATTGATTCACTAATAAGTCGAAAATTAAGAATTCAGTTGAATTAAATATAAATCTGGGTCACAAACTGATCGTTAAATGGGTCGCAAAATCACAAAAACAATTTAAAACTACAATAAGATGACCGTCACGAATAACTCTGTGTTCATATCTATGGTTTGTTAACTGTATTTTCGGTCGCGAATTCACTTCGAAAGGTTATTTACGATCGGTTTATGATAAAAAATGCGATAGTAAATACCTAGTTTTAATTATAAGAATAAAATAAAGAATGAAATGAACATAATTATTAACTCACAATTGATCATCGTCAACGCTTGCTGTATGTCGTGCAGCCTGCACCGAAATGAAAAAGGAGAAGCTGAAAAACAATACAACAACATAATGTTTCCCCATTAATGTATGATTATTCAATTCTTTTCACTTATTTTTCAAACGTTATTAACTATTTATTCTTTACTAATGTTTATTGTGATATCCTATGGGGAATTATTTCACTACACAAGCCAATGACTTGCTTTTCACGTTTCTTCTTTCAACTTTTCATCTTTTAAAAAGCTAAAAGTTGTTTATATACTTTCAGAAATAACCGGTTTACCAAGAATTAGACGGTCAATAACGTGAGCCACAAGTAATGTGGGCCAATAGATAAAAGGAAAATACTGAAATTAACGAGAGATAGAGAATGTTTATCGGGGTACTTCAGAAATCTTGTTCACACATGTCCTAGCTCTTCGTATCATCGTGACCAATCGGAGAATATGGAAGTTGTTACCAACACGAAATAGAGTGTCGTGATTCAAAGCGAGTCGATTTTCCCGATCACGAGAAGTTGATGTTTTTCGAAAGGGTGGTCGAATTACTGGCTAAGAATGGGAGACGACATATGGATAAATAGATCGATAGATCTATATAGATGGAAATGATGAATATGTTCTTTGTTCCATGCAGTCTTCAGCTTGTGTTCAAATTTAATCACTTGAATCCTTACCAATATTGGAGTAAGTATGAATCACGAATTTCGCTTTTTTTTTCTTAAAAAACAAAAAGAAATGTCAACTAATACATCTTTTAATCCTACTTTTATCTGTAAATTATTTATTTATTATATGACTTGAACCCTCAATGACTTAGGGAGAGACACATTTCATACACACATTTGTACCGTTAAGATTAAGCCTCATGTAGTGATCCTTGTATAAACAAATTTGTGACATCATGCTAAAATTTATTTAGACCGACATCAAAGTATCTTAAGGGAAGCACGTAGCCACTTAATTAGTTAATTAGTGTGAGATATTTCAAGATGCAAGTATTTATTTTGTGTATGTTACTTCTTAATAGTAATTTCTACATAAAGTGAACACTGTAATGAAATGGTATCAACTAGAGTTTTAGCTTTCTTTTTTGTTTTTCTCTAGTTTACATATATTTTTTATTTAATTTTTGAAGAGATAAGTAAGAAAAAGTAGAAATATATTTATAAAATTGTGGGTTTAAAATGTATTCGTTGGCCATTAAAAAAAATAGTATAAAATTGTGTCAAGTGTTATCTTAAAATATATTTTATTATAATAAATAGATGTATACATGAAATTATGCCAAGTGTCATCTTAAAATATATTTTATTATAATAAATAGATGTATACATGAAATTATGCCAAGTGTCATCTTAAATTCACAGTCCATTCCTTAAATTATGTGAGTGAGAGTTGTTATATTATATGAAATGGTTTTAAGTGTTATGAGTAAAGGAGAGAAAAAATGTTACTGTTCATCGGTAAATTTAAAAATTCACTGTTCAACCCTTATAAATTTTTTAATGTTTTTTAAATTGGTTGTGAGTAGAGGAGAGAAAATAAGATAAAAATGATATAAAAATATATTATTTAATTGAAAAAAAAAATAATAATAATTTTTAATATAATTATAAAAATAAAAATAAATAATGAGACATGAATTCTGTTATCTTTAAATACAACCTAGCTTCAAGGGACTAATTTAGGATGCTTTAAACTAAGGCATTACCGTTGACAAATATTATCGTACTGTACATGGCACGTAAACCAACATACTATAAAACCAATTAATATATATCTAAATGACTTTTAAATTTAAGTTTGAATGATAAGATCTTTAAAACTCAAATTCATTCATAATTTCTATAACATCCAAATACCAAAAAAAAAAAAAAACAAACCATAATTGTTATTTAAGTATCATTTTGATTCTTAGTTGTATCATCTGAAAAAAGAAATAATCAGAAAAATTATAAAAAGCTGCATATTATTCATATCATAAGAAAATTTTCTTATCTAAACAAGTTCCTTCTTTGTCAAAAGCAACAAAAACAAAAATAAATAGATATTTAAACTACCCCTAAATTAACTTCAATATTCTTTTTGTTACATAAATATAGTATACATACATATTATCTCTATATCCTATCATCCTGCTGAAAATGTAAGTCACATTTGAAACATCTTTTGCGACAGTTTCTTCGATACACCTTCAACTTCTCCGTAGTTTAACATCTAGTCCCTCTAGTTTGGTACTTGTACCTGTTAGCCCAAAACAAATAATGAAGAAAATTGAGCGCACTCAAAATGCACATCAACCAGTAAAACCTCTCCAAATGATAATGGTTCAAGTTCTCGCCGGACAACCACCCAGGGTGGCCGGACCTCCCGGTGGCACTGTTCACCACCGACACGATCACCGTGCTCAAGTAGTACCCCATGGCTAACGAAGCGAACGATAGCGATGTCGCTAACGACTTCATGTTCGCTGGTGCTTCAGTGAAAAAGAACTCCATTAGTCCTGCTAATGTGAATAGATCAGCTGAACCAAGAAACAAGTACTGGAACGCGATCCATAGAAACGTTATCGGTAATGGCTCCTGGCTGTCTAGCCCAGATCGAGTGGCGATCCGTTTGCGTTTGATCTCCACCAGGGCTGCGACCGCCATTGCCATTATTGACAGAAGTAGACCAATTCCGATACGTTGTAGATGCGAAATGCCCATTTCGGATTTCGTGGCTTTACGGGCGAATGGGATTATGACATGATCGTATATCGGTGCGAGGAAGATTATGAACAGAACCGGGAAAATGGGGAGGGAGGCGGCCGGGACTTTTAGCGACCCGATTTTCGTGTTCATGGTCGAGGCTTGTTGGACGGAGAATGTGGAGAGTTGAGCTAAACAACAGTTGAGCATGATCGTGCAACCGAAGATCGGGAGCACTCGTAGAACGGTTTTTACGTCTTCGACTTGTTTAACCGTGCAGAAGAGGAAGGAGTAGGCCGGTTTGTTTACCGCGGCTTGGTTTAAGAACTTGAGACTTTTGGATGGGGCGGGTTCGATTTCTTCAGAATCTTTTGTGGCAGTTTGTTGTTGTTGTTGTTGCTGCTGCTGTACAGTGTCGTTTGGGGACAATGACATGCTCACGATGGCGTTGCTTGGACTTCTCGCGATGTAATTGTTTAACATTGCTCCGATTAATACCTGCATGAATAAGCATCCATCAGAAGATGTTATACTATTCATGACCAAGAATTAGTGACGAATCCAGAATTTTTTTCGATTTCGAAAAAGAGTTGGATAGAGAGTTTCATTAATTAGCAAAATGCATATACCTAATCTTGAAAGAAAAAGTGGCCTACCAAAGGGATAGTTCACAAATAATGATTTCTTCTATTTTGAAAAGTTTGTAGGTGAGGAATTTATGGTTGATGATATATTATGTCAGCTGACTAGACATGTTTTAAAGTAAAAATGTATCAAGAATTAGTAATATATTGTAGATGATCTTACCTTGAAAATTGTGGTGAGTGGGCTACCGGACGGGATCTTGTTTCTATAAAAACCCGAGCCAGCTACGAACACCGGAATGGACAACAATATCGTCAATGTAGAAATCCCGAACCCCCATTCCCATCCTTTGTTCTCTTCGATCCAAACTACAAACGTAACAGCAATGAGAGCCCCAAAGGCTAGGCAAAACACG
This sequence comes from Flaveria robusta, assembly GCA_025506415.1. NCBI lineage: Eukaryota > Viridiplantae > Streptophyta > Magnoliopsida > Asterales > Asteraceae > Flaveria > Flaveria robusta. The sequence goes on along the minus strand of CM046469.1, from coordinate 13,661,045 downwards.
AAGTAGTTGAAGAACGTCGATCGCTGTTTTCTTCCCTTTGTAGTGTTCTCGTCGAACTGCTCAGCACCGTGTGCGGGCAAAGACCCTTTTATGCCTCCTACACCTAAAGCAACTAAATAAAGACCTGAAAAGAGAATTGCAGCTTTTGCACCGTGCACTTGTTGGCACGGGACCGTGCCTCCTGGAGAGGTGCACTTAGGTGGCTTTAGCGACGACGATCGAGCTTGTATTGTCAGTATCACTAGACCCTGATCAAACATCAAAGACATACCGTTAAAAAGAACAAGTGATGATATCTGATGCACATGTTCATATCATATAAAGCAATCAAATCGTACTTATATATTATTTTGTATGAAGTTGCATAAATGGTATATATGATTTAACCAAGTTGTATGTTTAGTCTTTTAAAATTATATATTTAATCTTAACTTTTGTGTACTCATTGTATTTTTGGTTTCTGACATTAAATTCATTTAATTTTTATGTATTTCTTAAAATTTGGATTAAATTTTAAATTTAATTTTAAGGACCAAAAGTGTAAAAATCATATAAAAGTTTAGACTAATATTTGATGAAGTAACGTTTCGAAGTGTTAAGTAACATTGATGTGGATAACATTTTTATTATGTAAGTGATATAAATTTGTATATGTAGTAGTTAAAATAGATGAAGTGGTATTTCAAGTTATAATAATGTTATTTAATAATCGTGTTAGTAAGCATTTTAAACATGTTCAGAAACTTTTATTAAGATTAAAAAAAAAATGTTTGAGTAACTTTTCCTACAAAAGAAAAAAATATATTAACTTTTTTTGCCACAAGATTTATGAAATGAACGCTGTAAGTTTATGAATAATTTTATAAATAATGGTCCATACACATAAACAAACAAGTATTTGTGACGAGTAAAACTATAAAGTTTCCATTACAAACACCCTTTAAATATCAGTCACAAATAGTTCCGTCGTCATATGATATATAAAACCTTAGCTTTTGTGATGTCATTATCTCAATCTATCGAAATAGACTCAAAATCTTAACAACCCACTTTGTGCAAGAAAAATCCAACAAAATCATTTGTCAACTTTTAATTTGGTAAATAAATAAAAGAGTTAATTAGTCGGATGGTCTTGTGATATTGCAAAGCAACAGATTTAAATATTAAACAAAAAAGTAAGGAAAAAAAACAATAATAATAATAATAATAACACAAATTTTAGATACTAACTTTTAGTTTTGTAACAAATTGTATATTAAGGCTAATTTATCAACCAATTGAACAATTAAAAAATTTATAATTAAAATAACAAGTTCGTGTACTAACATTTCATCTTTATTTAACAAAAACATTAACAAAAATTAGCTTTAAAACTTAAACTCATTACAAAATCAAAGATATACTTAACTATTATTTTTTTGAATGGGTGTTTGATATTTATAAAAACTAACCAGGAGCTAGATAGATATAAACAAACAAGTAACATAAATACTTGTATACAAGAGAATTACAACTTAAAATAAAAATGATACCAATCCTTTCATTCGATCTCCAAACCTATTACTCAATATTCAAGCCTATTATTTTATCCAAGCCATAATTACCATCTGTATAATTAACTCATAAATTGACTACATATATTGGACAATTGTTTGCACGTTTAGAATGTATATCATATAAAGTAAGTTACGTATCAAAAGTATGTTATTTATATTTCTAAACTATTACTAGCAGACAAATAATAAGTTGGACTTAAATTTTTGTTGAAAAATCTATTTAAATGATCTTATATAATCTTAATCAAATCAAATAACATATTTCTAATAATAACTAACTTCCTACTCTTAAACTACAAAAAAATCTTAAACAATTTTTAATTAAGATATGCACTGTAAATATTTTTAAGAGTCTTTGTTTTTTATCACAAGATATAAACCTAAATTGCATAAAATAATAATTCTAGTATTTATTTTGATGAGAAAATGAATATATATTGAGTAAATTATTACAACACTTGTTTTAATCATTGTAAAGGGATTGCGCTTTTGATCTGATAGATATAAAAGAGAAATAATTTATTTAATAACATAATAAATTCATACATCATAATTAATACAGTGCATGATGATATTTGTGTACCTGTGGATAATGTCTTATCTTGGTGAGATAAGCTTTAGTTTTTAATAATAGATAAATCACGTTTAAAAAAATATCGAGATCTAAGCTAATATCATAACACGTTAAGTATATAAAACACGTTTAACATGATTCATGCATCATAATTAACATGTTAGTTTAATTTTGTATTTTGATGCGAATCCATAACGTAAATACCATGTTAAGTATATAAAACATGAACATAAAGTGATAAATGAATCATTAGATGAGATTTTAAAAAGACAAGAAATGGATCAAGTAAGAGAAAACTTATGTTTCATCTAATTCACCGGTTTTTGATCCAACTGATCCAAATAAAAATAATTCTAACACATGTATTGAAACCAGAGCTTTCAATCGACTTTTATATGACCAGATTAAATTATTAAGTCCGGTTATAAAAACGTTTAATTAAATACTTCCACTAGTATTGGATCGATCTAAGATCTAACTTTGATGAGTCAACAAGCATGCGACATTATCCACAATTTAAGCCGAGGTCAATTTTTAAGTTGTATTATTTTGACTTCAAATTCAAACGTTGGCTACGTGAGACAGGTGTGTATTAAACTATAGGTGTCAAGCGAGAAGTGGTACCACGTGGCACACATAGCAAATAGCAAAACAACTATATTTATTGACAAAAACAAATGAGGACAAATGCAACGGTCTTATCGGGACAAGAGACAAAACATTAATGGCAATACGAGTCCACCTTGTTTTCATCACTTTAAATCTACATACGTGATGTGTAACATGGGCGTGGACCCACACCATTAAACCTTCCTAAAAAATAATTTCTAACACAAAAAAAATAGAAAATATTATCAGATTCTTTTATTTCTTAGAAGGTAACACATAATCTATATATCTCAAAAATCATATACTTAAAAGACGAGGAAGAGGGTTGTTTAGGTATGCGATTTTTATGTGAACATGTTTATATATTAAAGTAAAGTGTAAATTATATCAATTATCTTTTTTGATTGTAATGGATCACTATTACTTATATATTAAGTTACCTCAAATTAGTATAACTTCAATTCATAAATTTTGTTATCGATTATAGTTTACATGTTCTTTTTGATCGTTAACATGTCTCCTCACTTAAAAAAGACCAGTGAACTCAAATATTGAATAAGAAAATAGTATTATTGGATCAACTTAGCGGATTTATGTCAAGTTTATTTCATGATCTAGCTTGTCCTTTATATGAAAATATCTTTACTTGAAATGGATCTCATTAGGGCCAAACCGGTGGAAACACGTGTCTTGATTTCCATTAGTGGTCGCTATATAGATCAATACCTATTGGTGAAGTGGTGGATCTAGTAGATTATTAATGTTCAAATATTGAAGTGTATATGGTATTAATTAGTAGTTGCGGTGAGTGATAAGGTGATTTGGTACTTCTATCAAATAAAAACACCGATTCTATGTTGTTTGATAGGGGCATGATGAGGTAAACTGTGAGTGGGTTTTTTTTGTTTTTCTTTTTTATTTGAAATTTTTTTTACCTATAACAGTAATACATTTTATTTGATCTAATAGTTATAAACTCTTTCACTATCACATACTCAATTATAATTTTTCATTATTACGCACCATCTGGATGGATGCTTCGTAGCAACAGTTTTTCACTATCCTACAAAACTACAACTACTAATGTCCTTAAAGGATCTTTCTTTCCTTGAAACTCTCTCTTTAGAGGACACTTAGTTTGTTGGAATTTCTAGTGATTTGATGTAGTTGGAGTTTTAAATTCTATTTGTTTGGCGGAACTTACTGGAATTGATATAAATTGAAATGTCATTTTGTTGGAGAATAAACAGATAGAACTAGAATGGATTCTCTTGTTATTATTTCAATGATTTCTAGATTCGTTGTGAATAAAGGAAGAATTCAAACAAAGAAATTGGATCATCGACTCTTATACATATGTATTTATGTTCAATCAACTACAACAAAGAAATATGTATATACATGTAGGCACACGTGCGCCCAAGCGCGTAGTAGCGGTTATATCTCCCCTTGTATTCTATAAAAGTAGCGTATGGGCTTCAAGTGCGCTTCTTCCTACGGTTGACGCACATAGTTCACCACATAAAAGATATATGTATTTGTTTTCTAGAAGTTGACCCTGTCAAATATTTTATAAATATGTACACGCGCGGTTATGGTTATTTCTCACCCTATATCCTATAGAAAAGTTGCGTATGGTCTTTAAGTGCGCTTCTTTCGATGGTTGACGCATAGTCAACCACATAGAAGATATATGTTTTTGTGTTCAGACATTTGACCACAACAAACATATATGTGTACACATCCGTTCACAATTACGTCATATGTCAGACCACGTTCCATAAAAAGTTGCGTATGGGAGTCATGCTTTTTCCTACTGTTCAAGCCACGCCGCGTCCCTCCACATCGTTTCCGTGGGTGCGAAGATAGCGCACTCCTTTCCAATAGAAAGCAAGCTTTTGTTTAGTTCTCTCTCTCTCTCTCTCTCCCTCTCTCCCCCCCCCCCCCCCCCCCCCCCCCCCTCCCTCCACCCCTCTTCAAACAACAATCAAAGAATGTAACAAATCAAATTTCTACTCTAGAATAGCTATTTTAGTCATATAGAAGCCATTGACGACCGGTGGTGGATCGCTATCTTGCTAGTAGTAGTGTTAGTTTTCTATTTGAGCTTCTTTCTTCCTTTATAAGGAATAAGAGTTGCATTAAGACTTGTGTGTGTGAGAGAGAGAGCATAGATATGAAACGATACTAAAGTGGTTGTGTTATATAAATTCTAATTTCTTTAAACATAGCGTAGGCTTAAGGGAATCTCTTAGGGCAAGTTTGATTCACATGTTTCAACTTGTCTTCTAGAAGATAATATTCGATGTGTAAACGGTTGTGTCACATGTTGTCCATATTATATATTGACTAAATTTCAGGAATAGCCATACATATCGGAAAACAAGATGTTATATAAATAAATTAATTACTGAACCATCATATAATTACGTTATATATATGTACAATATTTCATGTTATTATATGTAAGTAACGAATATATATTATTCATTCACACAAACTTTCGCATCAATCAAAAGATTGACACGTTTTTCCACTAGTAAAGGGAAGTGCAAACTACGCTATCTAGGCACGGATTTTTAGCTTTCTTTTTCCTATTTTCTTTCTCAAAGTTAAACCACTAAAACCTAGATATATAAATCACGCACTGTTTATAATTGATGTACCTATAATTAGAGATTTGAGTTATCTTTTGTAGATGCAGATTATTAGTTCGAATTTGTGGGAATAAGTTTCGCATAACGGTATGTCCGATGAAATCATTTTCATCGAAAATTTATAGGAAAATGTTGTTTCCTATGTATTTTCCATGAAAACTCACATGGGAAACGATTGCTTAATTATCTAGTAGGGACCTACATGTATTATTATAAATGCACATTAAACATATAGTTTGATGAATTAAACAATCAAAACATGATTGTTCAACAAAAGATGATCATGTGAGAGAGAGAGAGAGAGATATTTACCAAAAACTCAACAAGTGCACTGATGAGGTAGATTTGATAGGTGGTGAAGAAAGCATCAGATAAGAAGCCACCAAGTAGGGCAAGAAGAAAAGCAGTCCCCATGAAATCTGTGACATGATTTGCTGCTTTTGAAGGAGTAAAGTGCATGAATTGTGTCAAGTACAACACCAGGTTGCTTGCATTTGCAAGATATGCCAAGTTTTCCATCACCTCCACAACTAAACAAACAAATCAACTCATCAAGATTTACCAAAAAAAGATTCAAAGATTTCAAATTCCCATCTCAGATAGTTGTAAATTTCACGAAAAAGATCAAAGATTTCAAATTCCCATTGCAAATATTGATATATCTGATAGATACATCAACCCAATATATTGAAAAAAGCTTTGATCTTGACATTGACTTTACCTAAGACAAAGGAGGCAGCAAGCATGCCACCATGTTTGCCTTTGATTGCAGGTTTCTTCTTCCAATCCACATAGCCTTCCCATATGTTGGACTCATTTTCTTGTAGCTCCACTTCCTGAGAAACATAATCAAGATATTAAAAACCCTAATGGTCTAAGAGATCAACTTCAAGAACAAAAGTCAAACTTTTTTAAATGGTCAGAAGGGTTATTGATCAAGAAAGAGATGATGATGATGATGAACTGACCATTTCTCTTGTGAATCCTTTGAAAAAGAGAGTTGGGAGTTGGAAGTGAGGTATCAATTGGAAGGAGAGATGAAGGAAAAGGGTTCAATTTAAAAGATAGAGAGTTGTCTAGAAAACATCTCCGCTCTCTCTCCTCTCTCTCTCTCTTGTATGTATGTATATGTATCTCAACCTTCACTTTTTTTAGGAAAGAAATATTGTAACATAAATCACTTTCACAATCTCCTATAGCCTGTAGTGGAACATATATATATAGTGCTCAAAAGCCCTTTCATTTTGACATATATGGTATTGATAAAGTAATCAAGTACTTAGCTTTTTTGAGGGAGGAGAGAGAAACCGAAAGAACCATACTTTTCAATATATGTGGTAGGAAGATAGGAGGGAGAGGCAGTCACAAGGTGGGGTGGGGTAGAGATATAGGCATCAAATGCTCCAATGGTAAGTTTTAAAGGAAAGATATATATTGTAATTAAAATTGTGTTCATATTTTAATTTAGAATTTTTTGTGCTTATTATTATTACTATTATTATTTGGAATAGTCAAAATTGATGGTTCTTAAAATCCATTTTAGTGTGATGTATGTATTTATATATAATTATTATGAATAACAAATAAATAGTTGTAAAATGACATCTTGTCAAAGACGATGTTGGGATTCTTCTTTAACATTCTCAAACATGCAACTATATTAGATTTTTATTATTTGACATCTCAAAAGGAAGTTGGTTTTTCGTGTGGGAGATGAAGTATAGACATTTTAGCATGACAACTTCACTAAAACTTTAACCATACATGAGTAGAAACCTCAAAAACACGACGATTATAAGCGGTATCTAACAACTCTAAAGCGATAGATAATCCATTATTGTCGACTCAAAGATATATATTGTTATAAACATGCTAGAAAATTAAAGTTAACCCTTAGACCTCACTTGTAGAGTTGGTATACAATCTCACAAAGGTGCACAAAAAGGTAATACAAATAAAACGTTCAAGAAAAAAAAGGACACAATCATTGTGCTAATTATACTTGCCCGGACCGATTGAGAGACAACACTAACAAATCCAACTCATGTAGAGTATATAATGTTTTCCTCGTGTAAATAAACTATAAAGTGACATGCAATATAATACAGATTATTAACAACCATTTAAATAATTGTTATTAGTTGTCTTATCTTAAGGCTTCCTTTTAATATATGAATTAGAATAGGTTGGTAAATAATAATAAAATAAAAGGAATAAAGGTAATGGAATGATGAAGATGAGGGTTATTAATGTTGTTAGCTATCCAAGCGATTGAGCTTAAAATGGTACGAATACTCTAGGAAATGTATTATTTGGAATGACACATTTTTAAGAATTCACTTATAAATATAGCTGATCCATATCGACATTGGTTAAGAACTGTTATGCGCATTCAGCTAGTCAGTTGTCTTGGCTTTTTTTTTTATAGAAGTAATTTAATTGATTCACGTAATCAATATTGTGGATTCCGGTTAAGAAGTGGACTAATCATGCATATTGATTTTAATGATTGATGGCATGGTAAAGAAAGATGAAAGGATAAATATAAAGAATCAAAAGACTTAACAAGATACATGATAAAGATGAACACAATAAATATACATAACAAAAATAAAGTTAATTGAAAAGGTTGATACCTCTAAATAATATCATAGGCACAACTTCACATACTATATTAAAGATGTAGTTTGCACTGTGATGTTTAACATGGTCATGTTCTTCATGAGAACATGACTGAAGAACAAAATGTTATTTTTTAACTTTTTTAATGTTTGTTTGTAATTATAACTCATTATGTTCATTTAGTTTTTAAATCTTGCTCTCGTTTTTTTTTTGGGTACTTGGTTGATGTGTATAACGAAAAGTAAACTACTAAAGAAGAACTTTAAAGATTAATGACTTAAGCTCCCATATGACTATATAACTAGACTTAATTCGATGCATTTATGCCTAGCTGGCAATTTGTAACATCTAACGTGTATGAGATATCTTCATTATTAATTTATTTAAAAGTACTATTGAATGAATGGGACTTCTTGTTATTAAAATAATTAAAATCTCCCTACTTTAATGAAATGATAACTAGAATGGACACGTGACAACATCATATTCATCCTCGCCTAATTTTTTCCGATTCACTCTCTTATTAAATAATCACATTAATAACTGATAATATTATTTGATTTTTTTCAGAATAAAATAGTTTTTTAAATATTTTAAGAAAGAGATCTTTTTATTAATGTTATTTTTAAGGAAACTTTTTTTTATAAAAGAAGAAAAATTTTTAAAACATCAAACTTTTCTAAACATACAAACTATTTAAAAATTAGTGTTTTATAAAAATTAAAATTTTATAAACAAAAAGGTATTTAAAATTGAGAGTTAAAAATTTTCATTTTATTTATAATAAAGAGTTCATAATATATTATCTTAAATTATCATTTTATAATTAATAAAATTTTATTATATTTAATATTTTTATTTAACATGTATAATACATATGTTTATTAAAGCTAGTCTATACATATTTAAGTATAAAAATGTTACATGTAGTAACTACGAAGCATTAAACTGTTAGTTTCTTTCAACTTGAAACTATTATGAAGACTTCTACATCAATTCTAAGACTATTCACACTCGCTTGTGCCCCAAACTAGAACTTAATTTAAGAAACTTTCTAATAGTTATAAGTGTTTAATCCAGTGTTATTATATTATTAATATAAACACAGATATATAAATTAAAACGACTTGGTGTTCATTATTTAAATTATACTATATTGTCAAGGTCTCAAGGATTTTAAGATATATATCGGCCTAACTGTTTTTAATTGTATTGCAAATGTACACTCAACTTATTAATAGTATTTTTATTGTTTTCATGAGGTCACAGGTTTGACTATATTTGCTTTCTTTCTACACAACTCAATATTTTTTATTATAATTATTGTTGTTAGGATACATTTAAATAACATATATTTAAAGTATAAAAAATTACGAGAGATTCACAGTACGTTTAATTTTATTAACTAACTTAAACTTTAATTTTTCCATTTGGTACCCATATATAATGGCGGATATAGCTCGTAAAGTCAAAAGTATCTTAAATTACGAATTGTGTCATTTATTAATACATAAAATTACATCGTATGTCTTTTAGTTTCAATAATTACAACGTATGTCCTTTTTAAAAAAAATTTGCACATCTATTGTCCTATACACTAACTTTCATTAAGTTCCATCCAAATTGAAAGTTAAGTCAAACATATGCCAAAAGCATGATGGGCATTTATGTAATTTGACAATTTGTAATTAATATAGAATTGAGTAATTGAAACTTTAAAAATCATTTAATCCTTTTGCTTCTTTTTTCTTAAAAACGATCAGCAGAAAACTATTACGAATGATATACTTGATTTATTTACGAGACTTTAAAAATCAATTGTTTTTCATGATTTATTTGTCAAAGTTATGTGTAAAAACTTAATGGCTATTATGAATTTAAGCATTTTGCTTTCTGATAAAACTTTATGGAACAAAGCATTCTACATATTGGTCAAAAACATTCCTAAAGCAAATAAACATTTTGTTCAAAATGGTTCAAATTATTAATGTCTAAATTAAAATCCAAACGGTTCTGCACTGTGCTTCTGCATAATTTTACATATTGGTCAAGTGGTCAAAAACATTCACAAAGTATTCTGCTTAAAAAATCCATACATCCAAATCATTTAAACCCAATCCATTGAAAGAGACGATAATGAAGGGACGGGATCGGAACTGTTGCGTGACTTCATCAAAGCAATTAGGGTTTACAATAATCTATGCGTACATCTATTTTTTGATTCATTGAGGGCATGTAAAGACATAAATGCCCATCATGCTTTTGGCACATGCTTTACTTAACTTTTAATTTGAATGATAGTTAGGGTAAAGGACAATAGATGTACAAATATTTTTAAAAAAGAACATATGATGTAATTATTAAAACTAAGGGACATACAATGAGATTTCATGTATTAATAAAGGACATAATTTGTAATTTACTCTAAAAAATATTTTATTTATGATATTTTAAATTAAAATTAAAATTTATATTTTTATAGCTAAAAGTATTTAACTTAAGTATTATTTTATTTTTATAATAATAATATTTTTAGGGGGCATTTTAGGTATTTAATAATTATAGTATTTATGACTAAGTTTGTTAACGGCATATTATTTAACATGTTGCAAAAAATAATTGCAATAATAGTTAATTTAAATATAATAATTAAAATAATAGTCCTAATTATAATTATCATTAATAATAATAATAATAATAATAATAATAATAATAATAATAATAATAATAATAATAATTATTATATTATTATATTATTATTATTATTATTATTATTATTATTATTATTATTATTATTATTATTATTATTATTGTAAGGTTAGTAATAACAACAACAACAATATTGTGTTGTTATATTATTTACAGCTTAATACTGTTTTTTCATCATATTATTGTACATGTAACAATTTAATAGCAAAATATCTTCAATCATAATACAATGTTTTACATGTGATAATTCTTTTTTGTTCGAACACTTTTAATATATTCATTTTAATTTATACCCAGAACATATCAAATATCACATGTTAGATGATTTTATCATGACGATACAATAACAAATTGTTAAAGCATGTGTAGATATCCAAGTACAAGAACCCGAGTGCCTATATATCATTGAACCCAACAAAACTAAGATAACCTAAAAACTATCATTACGACGTTCTCGTATATATTCAAAATCAAATCGCGACGAAACGCGAGTATAATCCGCTAGTATTAATTTAAACATTTATCCATTCAATGTATTTACACTTTGATGTATCATGTCATAATATTCTTGTTGAATTTTCTAGACGTACCAATTGATTTGTTGTGTTTTCAAGCGTGCCATTAACAGACTAATCACGTTAAAATACGAATAATATCGTAAAATATTATTTTCTTTCTTGATTTAAAATTTAATATTTATGTCAATAATTAATATAGTCATATCAAAATTTTACTAATTATTAATTCAAGAAATTAAACAAACAACATGCATCGACTAAATACAGAAAATAGATATTTTTTTCCTTTAAATTTATCATTTTTGAAGAACAACGGATTTGAGCGCTCATGCTCACACGTTCACTGTTATCCTATTCAAAATCTGAACTTCATATTTAAACTAAACAAATAAAAGTAAATGGATTACAAAACTAAACTTAAAGCGGGTATAACCGGAGTTTATATGACCCGTAGATATGGTTCCGAAGGTCTTCGCGAAGCAGATGCTTGGACAAACCCGTGGTCTCGGAGGTCGGATTTACACATTAATTTGCATAATAGTTTTTAAATTGAAAGTTTCATTTATGCATATTGGAAATACGTATCAAGAATAATCTCCAAGTCTATTACGTATTTCTTAAAAAACATAGAGGTTCGTAAACAAAAACATAAATAACATGATGCTAGTTCCATATGGGGTAGACTTCTCTCTAATGCCCATCATGTCTTCGTAAACCCTTGAGGCTAACTTATACTTTTACTTGATATACATACTAAAAATGAGTTACGCCGAATGAATTTTATTTTTCATAGGCATTTCATGACATAACATAATACAACATACATTAGATCACATTAATTAGCATAACGTAACAATGCATGATACTATGTATCCTTATTTCATTCCATTAGTCAAAGCTACTATGTTCATGAGTGATCATCATCACTCCATTCCATTAGCGGAAGCCCGAAGCTACCATGTTCGTCCATTTCATTAACCATACTGTGTTCATATATTCCGTTAGCCGATGTTCCATAACCGAGTGGTACAACTGTTGGCAAGATATAAAGGCACTACCCATGCCATTGTAGAAGGACTTGACTTGGTTGTACAACCGTTGACAAGCCATAAAGGCACTGGCTATACCATAAATATCCATGGATGGACATGCCATTGTATCCATATAAGGATCATAACGTATTGAATTATTAAAGCATTAGCCTTTCAATTCCTAGTTTCCTCTACCATTAACCGTTGCATTTTTCACACACACACACACACACACACACACACACACACACACACACACATATATATATATATATATATTCTGCTAGGTTAGTATCCCGTGTATTACACGGGTTGAATAAATAAAATATTAAATAAATAGTAGTAAAAAAATATTAATTATAAAATGATATTTTAAAATATGATATGCTTGAAATTACGTATGAGTAAATCTATAAGTAAAAAAACGATGATCTAATTTTCTTTGAACTTTTGTTTTTAATTTTTAAATCTAAAAAAATTTAAAAAATTCATTCAAAATCAAAATGTTTTAAAAAATGTCATTTTCTAAAAATTTCTTATTGTAACTTTGAATTTTAATTTTTTTATGGTTCATAAAAAATTTAATTTCTAAAAACATTGATTTTAAATATTTTTTATTCTTTAAAAAAGTTTGATATTTTAAAAAATTACTTGATTTATTAAAACCTATTTTAATTTTAAAATAATTAAATAATATAATTAGTAGTTAATGTAAATATTTAATATGAAAGAGAAGCGGAAAAATTAAGCTTAGAAGGTTTATTATTATGACAAGTGCCAAATAAAAACATGCTTTTATTATAATAGATAGATTATATAACTTTTTTATTTCAATTCGTGTGATGCAGTGGTATCTAGCTTATTTACTCTAATAAAAGGGTAAATGAGAGGGACACGTGGCAGCACCATAATCCTTCTCATCAAAATTTTCTCGCTTCTTTCTTCTAATTAATAGTTATTATAATTACTAATTATATTATTTACTTTTTATAGGCTAAAATACTTTTAATAAATTAAAGAAAAGTTATTGTTATTAATGTTATTTATAAAGAAATAAATTATTATAAATCTAAATTTTTTTAAAGCATCAAAATATTTTAAAATTAATGTTTTTAAAAAGTTAAATATTTATAAATAAAAAATAATTAAAATTGAGAGTTATTATAATGATTTTTTTAAACGTTTTGTTTTGAAACAAAATGTTTAGTTTTTTTTAAACAAAAAATTTCAAAAAGTTAATATCATTATTTTGTTACTTATATTCTTATCTTAAAATAACGTTTTATAATTAATAAAATTTTATTTTATTTAATATTTTATTTATTTAACCCGTGTAATACACGTGTTACTAAAACTAGTAATAAGATAAAAGAAGCAATAGGAGAATTTTTGGAAACAAAAAAAATAGATAACTCAATACAAATTAAGGTTAATTATTTAAATGTAACTGTCTAACGGCTTAATTTTCTAAGAAACTATCCCCGAGTCATTTCCCCACTCCCACGCTCGTGACCCAGCCACGATGACCCTACTCATGGCCCTCTCACAGAACTGATGTGGTACGTGTTCTATAAGCATGGGTTGGATGTGACGTCGAACGCGCTTACCCTCATGTTACATTACATATTCTCTAAGCTTTGAACAATAACAAAATTATTGAATCATTGAGAAATTATAAACTAATTAATTTCATTAAAATATTGTAATCATTACTAGCTGATAGCTGTTGATAGTTATCAAGACGCATACTTTCGAAAAGAACATACTATTTTAAACAAGTCAATATATATTATTTAAAGTTGGAATAAATAAATGAGCTCAAGTTTAGTTAGATTATTTTATTTTATTTTATTAATAGAAAATTTGGGTGGAGGGTGTCATCTACCTCGTCCTAAAAGGAGAGGTCACGACTGTACAGAGAGTCCAAAAACTAGAACGCATACCCATCATCCTACTTTAACCATACGAGTATTATAAAGTGTAATCCATTATTACTATTTTTTAAATAAAAGCACATACCATATTATTCATATATTATATGTTCGGATTCTATCGAATGCCATTGGGAACACTGCTACAAGATTATAGAATCTCCTTTTTTTCTTATTATTCTTTATTATTTATTAGAATAAAATCTGTAAAAGGTTTTTATGGAGGTTTGTAGAGGTTTAACACATCGGTACATAGATTCTACAAAGTAATAAGATTTGTTATAATTGTTTTTTTAGTAAATTATCATTTCTGTCCCTGACTTTTGGTTCGTTTTGCTATTTTTCATCCAAAATTATTGTTTTATATGTCCCTAAGTTTTTAAAAAGTTATAATTTTCATCTATTTTTGTTAACTTAATTAATTGTGTTTGTTAAGTTAAAAGCATTTAAGTTATTATATCAGTTATTCTTTATAATTATTAATTAAATCGTACTTCTGTAGATCATTGATACATGATATACAGTATCCTGTAGTTTTTTATTGTTTTTATAGAGATAATGTTGATATAAGGAATGAGATGTAAATGGTTTAAGAGGTCGAAAGTTATTGCATTATTACCATGGACACATTAAATAGACAGATTAAGAGTTATTTATTTTTGTCTTAATGATGTCATCTTGTCGTCTCAGTCGTAGCTCATGTCACCACATTCATATTGTCGTGCCTTTTTTCATTGCTATGATTTTAGATTAAGTGTCATTGTATGTTGCCATGAAGTTTTCGTTGTTTATTTTTTCGATGAAATGATCTTATACCGATGACTTCTGTACTTTTTGCTTCAAAGCATCGGATTTTCTCCATAAGCCTGCCAGAGCGATTATTAAATATATTATATTATTACCCGATTCATTAAATCATACTAGACATTTATTATGCTGGAAACATTTGCTATATTATCTTTATCATAACTATGAGTTATACTTAGATTATATTTTCTTTTTAATTATTTTTTAACAGCAATTATTATCATCAAATTCTACCTAAGTTTACATTTGTAAAGATTATAACCCACACTACTTTTGTAAGAAGCAAACACAAAATCCCTAAACCATTGCGTCATGGACTTGTTTTTAATTATCATCAATGTACTCCTATAAACATTTGATCAATTATGCACAATACCTTATGCAATCTTTCATTATTTTCAAGGGTCTTGTAACAGAACTTTCTTATTAATAACTTAAACGTAATAAAAAGATGGGTCGTGTTGATTTGGTATATATAGAGAGAGAGTACGTTTTTATTTATTGTTTTAGCTCCTAAAACTGCATTTTCTCATTTGAGTTAGGGATTCACTATCATTTGTTAGCACATACATAATTTGATGTATGGTGGTTGAATTCATTACTAATATTAGTAAAGCATCTACACCAACCCTGGTTAGGTGAATCATTTCTTAAGAAGGTTCATGCTTTTTGGCTTTTGGTTTGGTCCTTGGGTCCCAAACTACAACTTGCCCAAAAGCCTCCAACAAGATTGATCACTAAGTTAAAAGATTTGTGGAAGCTGTAGTCAAAAAGTTTGAGAAAGCATTCCACACCCTTTTCCCAATCTTAATTCAGTGAACATCAACCTAATCATGCCACTAATATGCTAGATTAACTCCTATCACTTTTAAAGCGAAAAGGATGCCACTTAAATTTCTTAAGCCTTAAGTACCTCATGCTTTCAAATATCTGATAATATTCCCCCCCCCCCCCCCCCCCAAAAAAAAAAAACACCTACGTGACATTTTGCGAAATCGAGTCTTCTGTTGATGGGTGCAACTAGAGGGGGTTGTTGATCCTCCGTCTTATTAAAATTTCTATTAATAAGGGTATCTGATTTAGAACCCGCTAGCTCATTTGACTTGATTTACAACTTGATTATAATTCGTTTAACATATTTACAAACTAATTACAACCAGTTTAGAACCCGCTAGCTCGTTTGGCTCATTTAAAAAAGTAGGTTAAACAGTTTGTGTTTGGTTACATGTTTTAGGCTTGTCCAAGTTAAGGATAATATCTTTTACACGAATAAATATATTGGTCGTGTTCGTGTGCAACCATTCAACCTATCAACCCCACAAAGTTGACGCCCTAGTTATGATTCCACAAGCGCACGACGCGTACGTAGATGCAGCATGATTCATCCAGAAATACGAATCCGATACGGATTTGAACTGCGTAAAAGAAATGGCTTACAAGAAAGCAATAAGAACATGAAAAGATCTGTTTCTTTGCAGCAAATGGTCTGAAAAACTTGATGCAGAAATCTCGTGACCACGGGATGCAAAGAGCATCGAATTCCCACAATTCCTGAAAGTTCAGGGGATTCATTGTTATCTATCGCTAGAAAATATGCAAATCTGAAAAAAGTGAAGAATATCATGACGTCCAAATTGACACACTTGACTCTTCATGTCAATTATGCTTCGGTAAATTGTTAAAATTCTCTCGATCAAACATTGCGAGTTTGAAGCGTAAAGATATACGATTGTCGAGTGAATGGTGTGATGTCAATTCTGTGGCACTTTATATAACTTTGATCTATCATAAAGATCGAAAAAAGTAGAAAAAGTTACAAAACTGTCATGGATCATGGGTCACTTCTCTCTTAGGCATTTCATCGAACAGTTTAAGGGCGCCCCTAATCTTCAACAGAACAAAGCGATTATCATTTGGGTCACTTAATCTGGATCATGAATCTTGAAAGAAAAACGTTCAAGCCCGCATAATTAATAACCCTTTGAACAAGATTCAATCATGATAGTTAGCATGTGATTATCAAGTTCTATATTTGATTCCAATTCCCTCTGTAAAAATGGAAATTTGATTGAGTGATCAAATCAAACACCCGTGAACAATCACATCGTTATAACATATAAATTGCGTTTTAGTTTTGCGCTTGTTCGAGAACAATGGATGCAACAAATTAAGACACGAGATTAGCATTTAATGACACCCTAAATCTCCATAATGAAAACTAGCTAAATATCCTGTGTGTAAATTACAGGTTTAATGTAAAGGCTTAGAAAAAACGTAACACTTTTAGTCAATTAGATTGTATTTATTAAAAAAGAAATCCAAAATTCTAGTATTTCTAGAACATCCTGACTTATCTTTATTTAGATTAAAGTAAATTACATTTTTCGTACTTTAGGTTTGTAGCAAATTTTACATTTTATTCTTAAATTAAAAAAATTACAGTAAACGTCACTTATATTTAAAACCTTTTGCATGTTTCATCCTTTGACCTAATGTTAGTCTATTTTTAACTTTAAATGGTGCCATGTGCCTCTCAAGTGATGGTACAATACTCTTTTTATACCTAATAACCTAAAAGTTAAATTATAAAAAAGGTAGAAAATGAAAATGTCTGTGTTCGTTCATGTTATTAGTATTTTTATATAGCAGTCTTTTTATAAAATCATGTAATTAGTCTTTTTACACCCAATAACACGATTTTTTGTTCATGATTTGTTTATTAAGAAAATGAAAATGTTCATGTTCATTCTTGTCCGTTCTTTAAAAAGTTAAACAATTCACAAATGTAAACAAAAACCAATGAACAAATATAAACGAACATAATTGACAAACATAAATGAACACAAAGGAACAATTCTAACACATCATACTTCATCCAAAAACACATGTAGATTAATGGTTCAAATATACATGATTCATCCAAAAATATGATTCTATCAAAACTTCATAATGATCCCGCAAGAAATCATCCATAATGACTTATCCATACAACTAGTGGCGAACCCAAATTTTTTTTTTATAGGGGGCGAAAGTGGGGTGGTTGCATAATTTTAAGGGGGATGCTTGGGATTTTCGCACATATATAATACTAAAAAATTTTTTTTACGGGGAGCGGCCGCCCCCCTCCCCTCAACCTAGGTTCTCCCCTACATACAACCATAAACAAAATATGTACATCATATATTGTTTAGATACATAAGTGAACACACGCAAGCAAACGTAAACAAACGACCATAAACGAATGTAAATAAACTAACATTCACGAACATAAATGAACAATCATAATATGTATTCATGTTCGTTCTTTTAAATTAACAAACAAAATTTTTTGTTCGTGTTCGTTCATTTAATTAAATGAACATATATAAACGAACTTCTCACCGAACAGTTCATGAATGTTCGGTTCATTTACAGATCTAGCCAAAGTTGGGTTATTACTTGTTAGTGGCGCTGACTTATACAAGTTAACCAAAATTTAGATTTCCACTTGTAGAAAGTTAAGACCTGTTTTAGGGAAGAATACCAAAAGATTGGCTCTCTTAGCTTTCTTATCTTACTTTGTTTTGAATTCCTAACATTTTTTTCACGATCCATTTCGCCAATACTTTATTAACTAACTTAATCTAGTAACTTGTAGCTTGCACTAGGCTGAATTCTTATAAACCAATGTAAGCAAGATTCAAACCTTAGAACTTTACTAGAGGAGAACCCGTTTC
The DNA here is from genome assembly GCA_025506415.1 of Flaveria robusta. Lineage (NCBI taxonomy): Eukaryota > Viridiplantae > Streptophyta > Magnoliopsida > Asterales > Asteraceae > Flaveria > Flaveria robusta. Next base: position 13,642,315 of record CM046469.1, on the reverse strand, counting down.
AATGCTGGGACTTTAATTGTATAGATTTGGAAAAGTGTATAACATGTAATATTTTAGTGTGAGTTTAATGTTTTAGTCAAAGTTGGGCAATAAAAACACTTAATGACAACAACAAAGTTACTACCGAGCATTTATTACTATCGAGCAAAAGACTAGTAACTTGTTTAAGTTACTACCAAGGTCACTTACAAATTATTACCGAACTCATTTACTACCAAAGGGCGAAGACTGGGTTACTGACGAAGTTTGTAAAATACTGAGATCGTCGATACTAAAAGTTAAAGTTTGTTACATATCAATCTACTAAAGATATGGTCAATAAAATAAATATTCCATCATAACAAGCTTTTCTATCTATGTGCGGTGAATAAAGGAGAACCAATCTATCACATCGCAGTCTACTAATACAATAAGAAAGGCAAAAGACTGTAAATATAAGACACAACCAAGACCGAATGAAGTCTGGATTTTGTGTGTCGTCATCCCTAGACGAGTCCTATCTATGGAGAGATTGCAATATTTTATATATCAGTTTCACTTATCATATGTAAAACTGTCTAGTAAATCATATAATCATATGACTAGTTGAGTTTATCTTTACCTTCTCCTATATTCATGTTTACTTTTATTATTTGTTCGTGAATGACCACAAACCACTCGTCTCAATGTTCAATGGTGTGTTTATGGCTTGATCAGATGTTTCCGGATTTTATCATCCAGAATTTGTAGCATGTTTTTCTTTACTTAATCCTAAATATTTGTTATTATGTTCAAATGAAGCTATATAATTTGGTGATAGAAGCCATTAAAATCAGTGAAGCATTTTAGGGTGCTTATGATTATTAGGCCATCCGAAATAAGCAATGTAACGTGTATTGTTTGTTTATCGTCACATATGCCTCACTCTAACAATATTTCCAAATTTATCATGAGCAAACATATTTCATAACAACAAGATATCCATAAATGGATACTAAATTTGAAATCCCTACATAATGTACGTCATTGGCCCGTATGTTATGCCCCTAAAACTGCGTCTGGCACGTGAATTTTAATTGAATCGAAAATTATTATTTTTCTTAATCAATGTGTATAGTTTACATAATTTGTTGGAATTCAAAACCGGATTTTACTCTTAATGTGTTTTGTTAAAAGATGAATTAGACCTAGAATTAGAATTAATTCGTTCAACGACGACGACGGCACTGTTGCTAGAAGTGGAGGTGTCGAAGACCCGAGCAAAGGGGCCAAGGCAACGGTGGAAAGGTTACGACGGTTGCATTTGGTAACCTTTAGATGATGGTGCGTTGATAGATTTCATTTTCTTTATAGCTGTTTTTTTTTTTTCGAAAAATGCATTACAAAATTTAAATTCTTTTATTATTTTCTTACCTTTAAAAATTTCAAATTGTTTACAAGTTCAAATTTCAAAACTAATTTTTTAATAGAAAATTGCATTAATGGTCCTAGATTTTAAAATTTTAGTTCAAACACTTGAAAGTTGGCTTCAAGTTTAGTCTTTACTGTTAGAGTCCGTTAATTTTTAACGATCTTGAACTAAATCTGTAATATAGTCAAACCATTGGGACCAATTATTCAATTTTCTTTAAAAGTTTAAAAAATTGAAAAATTCAAATAAAATTCAGAAATGTTAATATCAATTTTAAGAAAGTCAAATAAACGTTAACAATAAAATTTAACAATCGTTAAAAAAATAAAGGTTAAAAAATCAAATTAATTTTAAAAAAGTAAACAAAAGTAAAAATAAAAAAAGTATTTAAAAACTTTTAAAAAAATAGAAAAAAAGAAGTATGCTTAAATTTTTATATTTATCTTTTAACTGTGACGAAGCCCATAGTCATGCCTAAACCGAAATATTGAAAACCTTGTGAAAGTCCAAATCCAAAAAACAAAACATGGATTCGAAAGGTTTTTGTTTTTTATTTTAATTGTTGTTTAGTCCTTAGATCGTTAAAAATTAACGAAAAATAACGGTGGTGACTAAACTTACAACCACTCTTAAATATTTGGACCAAATTTACAAATTCTAAATTTTGGAGACTAAACTTGTAATATTATCAAATCACATGGATCATTTTTGTAATTTTCTCTTTTTCTAAACTTTCATTTCCTTATTTTTCACTTGTTTTAATGCACTTTAGATTTGTTTGAATGTGTTCATTTGATTTTCCTTATTCTGATTAAGAACACTAATTTAATAATAAAAACAACCATTAATATGAACGTTGATAATTTTACAACATATCTTAATCATTACAGTTTTATGAGTATATCTTCTGGATGTATTGCAATGTCCACACTCTACACTATGTGTTTTGAGTTTTGACTATCTATATTAATTAAAGCAAAATAAAGGCAAGTGAGGTAATAAAAAGGAAAAATGCATCCTATTTGGTCACTTTGTAGAGATAACGTTATCATTTGAAATAAAATAAATTAAATTTGTGTACACTAAATTCCCTTTCTTTATTTTTATTTGTTGATATTAACAAAATTCATATGATCAGCCATTGTATAAAAATATCTTTGATATTTGCAACAACAATTTTTCTCAAACTCTGAATCAAAGTAAATGGAAAACGAGTATCTTGTTTATTGTTCAAACCTTGAATACCAGAATCAATTAAACTACATGTCTTGAGGATAATAAACAAATAAATATACCCACTAAAATCTCAATAAAAAGTTACTGATAGTGTCTTGAAAGGATACGATGTGCCAAAATCTATCTATCTATCCCATAAGATAAAGAGGTCACTCCTATTAAAGATAATTATAAAATTAGTTATGTAGTCATGAACCATTATCACATAGATCAAAACTTAACATAAGAAACTTGAAATGTTTTATATAATCTTTCTACTCTAATAAAAAGCTATCTATGGGTACACTTGGCATCATCACATTCATTTTTATCAAAATTTTTCCGCTTCTCTCTCCTATTAAATATTTACATTAATTACTAATAATATTATTTAATTGTTTTGGATCTAAATTAGTTTTATAAGTTAATTAAAAATTAGATCTTTTTATTAGTGTTATTCCTAAGGAAATATATTTTATAAAATAAGAAACTTTTTAAAAACACCAAACTTTTTTAATTATATTTTTTATAACGGTTTGTTTTGAAACAAAATATTTAATTTATTTTTGGGAAAAAAACAAATAAAGGTTTTAAAATAAAAGTTTAGAAAGTTAATATAACTTTTTTTATTACTTATAGTCATTAACCATAATATTAGAATATAGTTTTATAATTAATAATTTTTTATCTTATAAAATATTTTATTTGATCAAATATTAAATTTATTGAAAATATGATAAACGTACGCATTACTTAAATAGTTAAGATAATAAAATAAAAAACCCGAAACACAGCACTAGAATTGTTACAATAAGACATATTTAAAAGTAAATTTACTAATATAAATGGGTTGAGTGCTATACTGTTCAAGATTTTTTAGTGGGTTGATAACTTGATATTACTAATACTTATTTTGCCCGTTTTGAAGCCCATTAATGCAAGTAACAGTAAGGCTCTAAATAGCCCAGCCCAGCCCAGCCCAGCCCTGCCCCAAATATTAAGACTCTTAATTTCTCTATATAAAGGCTAATAACTTCGCATTCTTCACATGATTGTGGGTACACAAGTGGTCCTAAAAAAACAAGTTAACCAAACTGACACGCTTTTGTAATTAAAACTGTAGCCAGTTAATAACCGGTATGATCAAAACCAGTTTATAACTAATCTTAATCGTCGGTTTCAAACTAGTTATGGGTATTATGCTTCAAACTGGTTTTGATCACAAAACTCAAAACGCTCTCTATTCCCTCTTAATAATTGATGTGGATGTTCAAGTTAGTGAAAATTCAAGTATGTCATTGCTATCAACCTATTCGAGCATTGGTTACAACATGTACTTACCTCTTATTTAAACATATACATATCAAAAAGAATGAAGACGACTTGACGATGATCTTTATATATTATATATATAAATGTATCTGTAATTTTATATGTTCTTCTAATGTTTCGGAATTTGTAAGTTTAACAAAAGTAATGATGAAGCTTAACAAAAGTAATGGATGATCTTAACAAAAGTAATAAAAAATGAAGCTTATATATTGAGTTTATTATATATACTTAATGCAAAATTAATTATTTAATAAAATATATTTACAAATTTAGTTTTTTAACTAATGTCGAGTTACCGGTATGATTATTAACCTAACCAGTTAGACAGGTTAGATTTTTAATACACCAAAACCAATTAACCTAACTTGTTATTTTAAAACCCAATTTTTTTTCTTCAAAATTAATTGGTTGGTTATTAACTTAAGCCAGTTTTTTTTTTTTTTCAATTAACCTATACTTGTGCCTCCACACAAGTGTGGTACCTAGTAAGGGTGTTCAAAAATAACCGAATCCAAAATATCCGAAAATCCAAAATCCGGGTATGCTAAATTTCGGATTCTGATAGTGATTGTGAGAATTTTCGGATTCGGATATTTTTGTAAAAACTTCGGATATCGAAATTTCGGATTCGGATTCAGATAGTAAAATTCACTATCTGAAATTTTCGGATATTCGAATTTCAGATATTCGAATTTGAGCACCCCTAATACCTACCAGTAGCATATTGTACATTTTGTCTAACTCCATGCTTACACGCAATGACAACGTCAAAAGGCAAATACTAATCTATTTTAAAAGATTTGAGTTTGGTGTCTATTATGTTCCAAAGTGTTGATTGAAGTTTAAGACGCGTGTTCATGTGATGGTTTTTACAGAAATGAGTGATAGGTATGCTATTTTTAAATTATCACTACTTTTATATAAGATTTTTATTAGTCATATGATATTCTTTAGAGTTTAGTGAATGCTATGAATTAAATACCAATAAATTAAATAAAAAATAAAGAGTACAAGAAATATCATTACACAAAAACAAGAGGTTGAATAAGAATGTTAACTATTACATTATATGCTAATTCATTGATTCTTAATCAGCAATTGCTTTTCACTGGTTCTTTTTAAATCGTAGAGATCACCATTCACAAAATAGTTTTTCTAAAATGATTTTATATATAAGAAAATAACTTCTCCCTGGTTTCTCTTTGTTAGAGATCATTGTGATTGTTCACAATATAAGAGAAAATGCTCACCTTAATAAACGAGTATTCGAATTATTAGAAATGTTCTCTTATCAGCCAATATCCTATCTTGCTATCTTTACTTTTGATTCTATATATGCTTTAAATATAAGATTACTCATAGATTATTTAATATCTAGAAATCTTAGTTTAAACGGATTAGCCTAAGTGATGCTATAAAGATTGTTTAGAGAAGAAAGAGAACTTTTAAAACAGTTGACAGGATATACACCAACTATCCATGACAAAGTCGTATAGTGACCATAACATTATTTTCTTACCTTATTTCTAGTTGTTGTGTTCAAGAAAAATCCAAAGCCGGCCCTGAGGAGGGGTGGGATGGACTCCCGTTCAGGGCTCACTCGCTAAGAGAGCACAATTTTTAAATTGGCTTTTATATTATATATATTATTATTATAAAAAAATATTTATAAACTATAATCCAATCATAAACCTAACCCAATTATATTTTAAACTAAATTTAATTTTTGGGTCTATTTTATCAACCCAATTACTCAATTAGAAACCCATTTTTTAGAAAACAAAATACTTAAATCTCATGGGTCATGTACATTATTAATTGTAATTATTTAGATGGCCAATTGAGCAACACAAAAAATAAATGATTTTGCTATTTTATTGTAATACCTAAACCGCACAAGTTATCGGTGAACTATTACACTATGTCATTGTAATACTATAATTTTTTTATGTTTATTTCTAAAACGTTTGTTTTTGTTCAAAAAAAATAGTTTATATAATTCAATTCGTTAGGGCCAATGGCCTTTTTTTTCGTCTTGTCCAGGGCATTAAAATTCTCAGGACCGGCCCTGGAAAAATCCGTTACCTAAGTACTTGAATATATCCCGAATGCATACTGACTTGGAAAACCGAAAGATGTGACTAGGTAATTAAATTTGTTCGATGCATAACATGGTGATCAAGTCATTGATCGACCATGGATACTCCTTAGCTTGATTCCTTGAAAATAATTCAACTCTTGAGTTGGTACATCTATCATATTGTGGTTTGACTGCATGTTATTTGTGCAAAATAAAACAATTTTAGTTTAGTGTTGTGCTTGGGTTGATTAGTTGCTTATTAACCATTTTGACATACGTAATGTCAGTTTCGGTTTATACAGACACATTAACATCATTTTTACATCGTTATAGTTTTAATTTTATCAAACATCATCCTGTACGAACTATTATTTTTTATTAAGAGTTATGGATACAATAAAAAATTTCATTGATGTATCTTATTTAATATTTTTATGCTATGCACTCTACGCCACACCATCCCACATATATATATATATACACACACACACACATATATATATATACACACACACTAAGTTTAGTAAACTCGTGTATTACATGTGTTGTGTTGAATAAATAAAATATTAAATAAAATAAAATATTATTAATTATAAAATAATATTTTAAAATAATATATGATTGAAATCTTTCTTAATATAAATAGAATAAAAATTTTGTTACAAAACAACCATTTTAAAATAATATCGTTTTTAAAAACTTTCTTATTATAACTCTCAATTTTAAATATTTTTTGTTTATAACAATTTTGCTTTTTAAAAACATCAAATTAAAATATTTCCTATTTTTTTTAAAAACATCAAATTAAAATATTTCCTATTTTTTTTAAAAACATCATGTTTTAGTAATTTTCTTGTTTTAAAAATTTATGTTTTTAGAAATAACATTAATAAAAATATCTCCTTCTTAATATATTAAAAACTATTTTAATCATAAATCTAAAAATAAATAAATAATATTATTAGTAATTAATGTGATTATTTAATAGAAGAGAAAACCAGAAAAAATATGATGAGAAAAAATGTGGTGTGTGCTAACATATGTCACCCTAAGTTATTTTTTTATTAAAGTAAAAATATATACAAACACTTTACTCACACCGGAAGGATTATATTTAAAGCTCTAAATATTGCAAGAACCGTAAGAACTCACAAACAATCAAAATCATCAATCTATTTAAGAGTCTAACATTAATATTAAAATACAACATTGTTATTTGAACTTATAAACATAAATTTACTTTACTTGTATTAGTATACTATGAAAAACTTATGCATGCATAAATTTAGTATTTACTAAAACTTATGCTTGCATAAATTTAATATTTACCATGTTTAAGTGTTTACCATTTGCACGTGTTAAGTTTTGAAATTTATAAATATTATAGTTTTATTCATATAATTCATAAATAATATTAAAAATATAATTGTTGTAGATATAATAACGGCATCTATTGATTTTGATTGTTTGGTAATAGTTCTCATCATATTTAGGAGTATTATTTATTTTTTTAATAAATCAAACATATTTCAACTTTTTGTATTTCATATCAATATATTTCACTAGTTATAACATATAATTTTATTTTTTGTCCGATAACTAGTACGTAATTTGCTTATTGCTTTTTAAGATTCGGAAAAAGTCAAAGCTCATAGTTATTTTATAATTTAAATATATCAATATTATTGAAAAAATGAAATTATGTTACTAATTTGTACAATTACAAGATTAACTAAATATTATTTTTGGGTAACAACGTTTTTACTCATAAATACCATTTAACCCTATACTTGCAAGAAATTAAACACACACCTCATTTGTAGTGACAATCACTAGTATTACAATATTACAAGACCATAAACATTAACCAAATAACTAAATTGTTCCTTAACAATTATAAAATAGAAAAAGTTTAAATACAAAAGACTTTAAAACTAAAAAAAGTATAAGAAGTATTTTCAAACATTCATCTTCTTAATCAATATTTGAGATTAATTTTTAGGAAAAAGTTTGTTAGAAAATTATTTTAGAATAGTCATTTTTGTTGACTTTTTGCAAGTTCTTCTATTTTTTAAATATTTATAATGTTTATGTATGAAATTATTTTTTATAAAAATTAACCAAAAAACAAATGTTTTTTATCTTTAAAATAAGTATAGTATTGTTATATAAAATTTTAATAATTTTTTTATGCTTTTAAGTTTATATCTCGTCATTGTATCTTTTAATGCAGTGTATTGTGTATTTTTGTTAATTATTATGTTTTTCTAAATACTATTATGCTTTTTTTTTTAAATGATTATTTTTAAAAAAGTACAATGATGGAATAAATTTATTGTTTATCTCTAATGTGTAAAACACAATAATAAATTGACAAGTAATTAATCTAATACATTAAAATTAATGACAAAATAACACAATGTCTCATTGTGTTTTTTTTATCGTCATTTTACAATCTTGAATACTATAAGTTTGAAATATACATTGGTGAAAAAAAAAATAATTGTGTACTTCTAATTATAAAACACAATGACAAATAATAATAAGTTTATATAATGTATAAAAAATAATAATAAAAATAACATATTTTGTTATTCTTAATACTATGAGTTTTGATAAATACATTAGTAAAAATATATTATTATGCACTTTTAATTGAAAAACACAATGATAGATAACAAGTTATATACTCTATAAAAACAATAACAATAATAACACAAAATAATCTAAAACGTAAACTACAGTGATGAATACATATAACATATGATGTCAAATATATGACACAATAAACGTATATGATGCAATGAAGTGATGAACTGATGTATATGACACAATGACCAAAACACTTTCCTTTTTAAAACAATAAAATAACACGTGTCAAGCCCACATTAGTTTTTAGATTAAATACTTTTTTATTATAACCTTACACTTATAAAATAAAAAGACTCGTTATACAAATATTTGAAGGCATTATTTTCAAGTCATGATTAGTATTAAGAAAAATAAAAATGAAATTTAATAGTAAAAAAACGTAAATGTAGCATTTTATTGGACTAGAGAATTGTTTGCTTTGAATACTAAAAGTCGATCGCATATTGGGAAATTTATGAGTCAAATAAATAGAGATGATATTGAAATGTGAGTTTTTAGATTGGTTATAAAAGTAAGTTTTACTCCAAATATAAAATATATCATACTTTCAACCAAAAAGTAAAATGGGATAACATATGGTAGGACGCCACTTTTAAGTGTCCATGGTTGAGTAGATATATAATTCATTAATTCACATGGATCAGGATAGGAAGCATATGTCATAGTGTAATATTTACACGCAAGTGTTATAAAAGGCTACATATTATTTTATAAACCATTCCGGTTAGAGTTGGGTGGTAGATGTTTCGCGGGAGAAAATCAACTTTTAAATTCTAACATGAAATAAGTTAAAAGTTAACGTAGATTAAGAGTAAAAGTAGATGAGTGTGCTAATTATAGTTCTTAAAAACATGTTATTTTATTACAAATATCGCGTTAAAGAAAACTCTATGCCTATACTCATAAGTTACAACATAAGTGATTCTACATAAATGCATGTTACATGTTACCAACACTTACACGTCAACCTTTCACCTATTTCACATATGAAAACGTCTCATCAGAAAAAACTGACTGGCGAATATTCAATTTTTATGCTACCTTGACTCACATATTACGCATTTCCATCACGTATAATTTGCAATATCAAGCATTTATATGATACACGGACATAAGTCACGTATCACAAAACCTTCATTTGTTGTGATGGCATGGATCGGATACACGGTGAAGCCATTCAAAATATGTATTATAAAGCATATCCATAGAGAGATATTGTGATGCCTAGGAGTCTAGGACACTTTTGTGAGGCCACCGAATTAATACCCACGTGGAAACCATTGAAATAACTTCAACGTGTTTACAATGACATGATCAATTGTTGTCTTTGTCTCATAATTTCTTAATCAACTGGTCATGCGAGTGGTAATATGTCATAATTTATATGACCTATCACCAAAGAGACGAGTTGCGTTTTTCAATGGTCAGCGTTTATGAACATGTTATTGGTGTTCACACGTTCTCGTTAGTTGATAGATTAATAACGTTTACACGCTTTATGTCCTTTGTAATTGAGTGACTAATCTTACAGAGTTTACAACACGTTCAGCTCAGGTATAAATATAATTATTTAATTATGTAAACATTTTATTTTAAAAAAATCCATTTTAAAAAACGTTATTTTTATAAAATTTTTTATTATAACTCCAATTTTAATTATTTTTTGGTTCATAAAAAATTTACCTTTGGAAAACACTAATTTTAAAATATCTTGTATTTTTAAAAAAATTTGATGTTTTAGAAAAACTTCTTATTTTATAAAAGTTTATTTTTTTTAGAAATAACATTAATAAAAACACATTTTTTAATTTATTCAAAAACTATTTTTAATATAATTAGAGTTAAATAATATTATTAGTAATTAATATAATTATTTAATATTAGATAAACGTGAAAATATTATTACACGATTTATTAATATTATTACACGATTGTATTGATGGCATGTGTCATTCATAGTTATCATATTATTAGAGTAGATAGATGACTTTATCAATAAAAAAAATTAATTTTAACAAATTTATTCTCTACGTTAGTTTTATCATGAGTTAATTACACGATTGGTCTCTGTGTTATGCCCATATTGCATGATTGGTCGTAACTTTTGAGACCAGTCGTACAATATGAGCATAGCATAGGAACCAATCATATTGGCCGTGTCTGTATTTATTTTATTTGAAAAGGATAATACGAAGTTGGGTAGAAATAGGGAAATAAATGAAGAAAAGGAAGGTATGGCAAGAAAATATCTTTTAAGCTTAAAGCTTGACTTGTGGTTCTAGAATTAAGACAATAAAAAATTAAAAATGAAATTTTTTTGAAACAAAAGGTTTCTCAAAAACATATATAAATATATCTCCTTTTATAATGGGGTTGATTCTTTTCTCCCAAATTTTATTCGTTTTAAATTTTAAAAATGATATATAAAGTAAATAATACATGAAAAACCAATGATTATTAGCTCAAGTGTTTAAGATGAGTTATCTTAAGATTCTAATAAAATAAGTGAAGATTTTAGTTTCAAGTTTCACCTAGGATTAAAAAAAGAGAAAGAAAAAGAGGAGAAGTTTCAGGTTGAGTCAGGAGGTTTCAACTATGGTGTGTTTTCTCCTTATGGTAGTTTTAATTTTGGAACTAAGGTTTTGTAGTTGAGTAATGGAGATAATCAGGTGAGCCAATAACCCGTCAGTGATCCAATTAGCCGTTGAAGAAAATTATACGTGAAAACTAGAGATCATTACTGTACTTTCTATAAATGATGTTGAAAATTTCGGACAATTTGTTAAATTCATGTTTACTTCCAAACTATGAATTCTGGTTTATCATTTTATTGAGGTTTAAACTTAAGGTAGGATTTTATTAAAAAGAGGATTTAATCTAAAAAATCTAAGAATGGTTGTGGGATTGACATGTGTCCTTCTATTGTTTTAAAAAAAATGGCATTTTGGTTATTGTGTCAACATCATTAGCTCATTGCGTTTTAAAAGTTAATTATGTCAGATATCAGTTCATTGTTTCATATGTTTTGTATCATTTTCTATATGTATTTATTATTGTGTTTTACGTTTTAAATCATTGTGTTATTTTGGTCATTGTTTCGATAAATTATATAGACTTGTATCTATCATTGTGTTTTACAATTAGAAATACACAATAACATACTTTCACCAATGTTTTCTTCAAAATTCATAGTGTTGAAGATAACACAATACGCTATTTTTTATTATTTTTTATAGATTATATAAACTTGTTATATATCATGGTGTTTTACAATTAGAAGTACACAATGATGTTATTTCAACAATTAATTTTTTAAAATTTATAGTATTCAAGACAACGCAATGACGATTAAAAAAACACAATAAGACATTGTGTTATTTTGTGTTTATTTTTAATATATTAGATTATTTAATTGTTAATTTATTTTTATGTTACGTATATTAGAGATACACAACAATGTTATTCTAGCATTATATTTTTTTTTAAATTCATCATTTTAGAAAAAACACAATTGTATTTAAAAAACACAATAAGTAACACAAATACACAATAAACTGTACTAAAAACACAATGACAAAATATGAGTTTATAAAGATAAAAATTATTATCTTTTTATATAATAATACTGTGCTTATTTTAAATATAAAAACGCTTGTTTTGTGGTTCAATTTTTTAAAAAATAATGTCGTACATAAAATTTATGAATGTTAAAAAAAAATTAGAGTGTAAAAAATTAAGAAAAGTGACTATTCCTAAAATGCCCCTAACAAAATTTTTTTTACAATTTGATCCAAACAATTAATTAAAAAGATAGATGATTGAGATTACTTTTTACAACTTTCAATTTTAAAAAACTTTTTATTTGAATCTTTCGTGAAACAATGTATAGTTAAATATATTAGAAGCCTATATAGTTTAATTCTTTAAAATTTAACCATAACAGTTTTGTTTTTTATATTATAAAATTACAATTTTTCATTAAAAAATACTATTTAGGTGATAGGACGAATAAGAAAACAAAGAGGTCAAATCAGTCTATTTTGAAGAAGAGGGTGAGTCACCATCTTTATAAATTATTCGGTTTACATGTATTCTTTTTTCTAATTTCTTTTTGGATAGAATTATCTGGTCAAAGCTCATTTACTCAGATAATTTACTCTAGAAATATATTTATATAAACTTATAAATTTATTATTATAATATTTTAAGTTAAATAGATTGTTTTCTAATAAAAATGTATATACTTAACAATAGATTACACGGTCTATACTTAACAATAATATCCAAGAAAAACATATTTATTTCATAATAATTTTTTTTCATGATAAATTAGAATATTTTTTCACATTGGTGGAAATTATAATAAATCCAAGACACGAACATTGATCAAGATATTAACTTTAATAAATATCTGCAACTTAAATGAAAACACTCCTAAACTAGAGAACTTGACAGATATGGCAAAGAAGCTAATAAAAATTGTTTGCTTCCCATGAAAATTGTAAATAATTTTAAGTAACTTAGACATTGTTACAAGTAAAGGAACAAATTACGCAACCTGAAAAAAACTGGAACATTATGGTTATAATAAGCTAGGGCGAGTATGGCTATATACTAAAATAAACCTATAATTGAGGTTTTAATAACTAGATTTTAATAATTGATTGGTTTCGGTCAAATGGCTGGATTTCTTCAATTATAGAGGAAGGGTGTTCATTTAACTCAGTAACCATGGGTTTTTGATTCAGTTCAAACTCATTTCATCAGTTGATAAATACAATCATGTTTTGAGGTAAATTAGAAAAGAACCTCTTAGTTTATTAAGCTTAGAGTAAAATGTTATTTTCATCTCTAACGTTTTGTTGAATTTGTCATTTCAATCTAAAAACTTTTTTTTTTCATTTCAGTCACTGTAGTTTACCAAATGTTGCCATTTTCATCCACTACAATAACACCGTTCAAACTTCGTTAATACTCCGTTAAATATGAGGGTATTTTAGTCTTTATGAACAACCTAATTATTCAATTAAAACAAATTAATTAATTAATATTCAATTAAAACTAAAAAACACATGAAACGACTAGTGAGACCAGACGCTTCGATTTAAAAGCTTCGATCAACTATAACCCATGTTGTTCGATTGAGGCTTGTCGTGGGATTTCAGTTAATTTTCACGTTTTATTCGAATGTTTACCGTTATTTGATTGAGATTTGTTATGGGATTGAGGTTTGTTGTTGACATGCTTTATTTGATTGAGGTTTTTAAACGTGACAATAACAAACCTCAATAAAACAAAACGTGACAACAGTATACCTCAATCGAACAATAGTACACGTTCAAACAAAACGTGAAGATTAATTGAAATCTCACAGCAGATTTTAATCGAACAACATGTGTTAGAATTAATCGAAGTGACCGGTCTCACGAGACGTATCATGTGTTTTTTAGTTTTAATTGAATATTAATTGATTAATTTATTTTAATTGGATAATTAGGGTGTTGAAAAATACTAAAATACCCTCATATTTAACGGAGTTTTAACAAAGTCTTAACGGTTTTAGTGCAGTGAATGAAAATGATAACATTTAATAAACTACAGTGACTGAAATGGCAAAAAAAAATTTTGGATTGAAATGGCAAATTCAAGAAAACGTCAGGGACGAAAATAACATTTTACTCTTAAGCTTATGAAAAAAATAATATTCTGTTTATATAAAGGATTAACAAAACTTTTAACGGTAAATTGTCTAGAGTTTTAACCTTCATATATAATTAAAATAGTTAATTATTAAATATTTTAATTAATTTAATTTAGAGTTAATTGTTATTTTTGTCCCTGAGTTTTATTTGTTTTGCTATTTCCAAAAAAAAAAAATTTCTCTTTAAGGTCCCTAACTTTTTAAAAATATGTTATTTTCATCCATTTTTGTTAACTTAGTTAATTGTGTTAGTTAAGTTAAAAGTATTTAAGTCATTATACAAATAATTTAATTTAAATTTTTATTTGTATAATAACTTAAATGTTCATAACTTAACAAACATAATTAATTAAGTTAACCAAAAAAAATAAAAATAATAACTTTAAAAAGTCAAGAACCTACAAGAGAAAAATAAAATTTTGAATGAAAATAATAAACGAAACCAAAACTTATGAACAAAAATAGCAATTAACTTTATAATATATAAACAAAATCTATGTTTTTTTAAACGGCAAACCTATCCTACTATTAAATTACTCAATATTACACCATTACCTGAGTTTGAACCCAGAAGCTCTACTCTAAAAAGCAAAGTCTTTATCAAATATATTAACCCCACATTCTATGTATCAAAGGGTAGAATGGTGATTCGCATACAACGCATAAATTATATAAGATAAAAAAAATAGTTTTAACAATATATGTAAATACATAAAATAATTCTGATTGATAGAAACGGACATCACCCCAATTTTTTTCTCCATATCTTGGATGTTCCTATAAAACCGATCAACCCCTCCTCCATCAGACAACACACGCAAACAAATACTCTCTCTCTCTCTCTCTCTCATTCTTTTTTTTCTCACTCTAAAACACACATTTGCATGGTTGTCCATTAAGACTTTGATTCATGGGTGTGATCTCTCTCTACCATCACATGACTGTAATTCTAATCACTTGCTTTTTTAGACATAAGCCCCATCTCCCAATAATCTTCTAACTTTGACCAATTAGACAGTGTCAAAATTGGAAGTTCAAAGCACTTATAAATCAATGGAAGGTGGAATTGTGTTTGAATCTTTGCTCCAAAGTCAAAGACTTGGTCTTTCTTCTGATGGGTTTGATTCCCCATGGGTTTCCGACTCCTTTAATGGTAATTGCTTCTAATCTTGATCAATTTCTTTAAATCTTGTTGCTTTTTTCTTAATTACTGTTTCATACTTGAAAGAATATTTTAATGGTAACTAAATAATTGCAAAAATGATATTAATAATACAATCAATGACTCTTTTACTTTCATTGCTAAAAACAACCATACAATCATAATCAAGATAAATCTACACTTGCTTTTACTTGATTTACTTTTAGAAAATATGTGTTCTATGTTTTGCTTATGATTATACTGGCTTTAGTAAACCCGTGTATTAAACGGGTTGAACAAATAAAATATTAAATATAATAAAAATTTATCAAGTATAAAACGATATTTTACGATAAAATATAATTGAAATTACATGTAGTAAGAACAATATGTAATAAAACAATTATATCAACTTTTTAAACTTTTGGTTTAAAACTTTTTTTTCAAAAAAAATAATAAATATTTTGTTTCAAAACAAACCATATTAAAAATATTATTTTTAAAAATTTTCTTATTATAAATTTCAATTTTAATTATTTTTTGTTTATAAAAATTAACTTTTTAAAAAAGTTTGATGTTTTGTAAAAATTTCGTATTCTATAAAAATTATTTTTAGAAATAACATTAATAAGAAGATCTTTTTTAAATTTATTAAAAAAATATTTTTGTTCTAAAAAAAGTTGAATAATTATTATTGATAATTAAGGTAATTATTAAATAGGGGAGAGAAGCGGGAAAATTTTGGTGAGAATGAATGTGATGCCGCCACGTGTCACGCAAGATACTCTTTTATTAGTGTAGAAAGAAGATATAGAGAAAATTACATAAATGGTTATTGTAGTTTAATCAAATTGTATGTTTGGTCCCTAAATTTTAAAAATTACAAAATAGTTCAAACGTTTGTGTAATCATTTTATGTTTGGTCCCTGACACTAAAAGTATTCATTTTTTATGCATTTCATAAAATTTGAACTAACTATTAAATTTAATTTTAGGGACCAAAAATACAACTTCAAATAAAAGTTTGGACTAATTTCAGTGGCGGAGCTTGAACACTCCCGTAGGGGGCGGGGGTGAAATTAATTTATTTTAGGGGGCGAACTCGATATTTATATAAAAATTTACACTACCGAACCAAAATTTAACACTACCGACGAAAAAAAGAGGGGGGGGGGGGGGCGGCGGCCCCCCCGCCCTTACTATGCTCCGGCATTGACTAACTTTACACTTTTGTAAAATTTGGGAACCAAATATGCAGTTACTACACAAAAATATAGACTAACTTTATAATTTTTAAAGTCTGAGTACCAATCATACAATTTATTCAAACCATATGCAATTTTCTCTTATTTATATTAACGAAACCGAGTAAATCTATGATGATCATCTGAGTAAAATTAATCGGTAGTCACAACAAAAGTAATAATAAAAGCTAAAAGTGTTTTCCGTCCAATTTTCAAAATGAATTATTATTATCCAATGGATTTAATTTATTAAAATCAATTTAACATAACAAATAAATATATGGTTCATTTGCAGAAGAACAAACAAATGCAAAGAGGTCTGTTTCCAGGCAACTGGAAAAGGAGGAAAACTCAGACGAAGACTACGAAAACTCTTTCCGGCGACCAGAGAAGAAAAGACGGTTAACGGTTGATCAAGTTAAGTTTCTTGAAAAGAGTTTTGAGGAGGAAAACAAGCTTGAACTAGAGAGGAAACTTCAGCTTGCAAACGACCTTAATTTGCAGCCCAGACAAGTTGCAATTTGGTTTCAAAATCGTCGAGTGCGATGCAAGGCGAAACTGCTAGAAAAAGATTACGAGATTTTGAATTCGAGCTACGATAAACTCAAATCGGAGTTTGATTGCTTGCAAAAAGACAATGACAAGTTGAAACAGGAGGTATGATCAATGATGATTATAGATGCATTTACATGTTTATCTGTTCGTCGGTTTCAATATCATAATTCTAATGTGGGTCGTCTTTGTATTGTTGTCAAAATAGGTTCAAATGCTCAAAGAGAAGTTGAACAGAAAGGAAAAGGATTCAATCCCAAATGAATTCTCATCAAAAGAATTGGGTTCAAATGATCTAGAACAAAATTCAATCCCAATGTCAATTCAAACTTGGACCCATGAGCCAAATGCAGTAATATGCAAGCAAGAATATGCGAATTCGGTCTCAACAAAAAGCGACATGGTGGATCCATGTAGCGTGGTTGGGAACCATTCTTCGTTTTTTGAGGCTTGCGAATCTTCAAACGTATTTGATAATCAATCTTATTTTTCCCAAGATGAAGAGGATGATTTGACCCTTCTTAGGTGTCCAAAGATTGAATATGAGTCGTATATGGACCCGAATGAGGGTTCTTTAGAATACCCTATCGAAGATTAACCATTTTGGTCTTGGTCTTAAACTTGTCTAGTAGTGATGGATGTTTCATAAAGATTTCCAATTGAGGTTATGTAGGTTAACCTATTGTAGATCAACCTTTTTGTTTATGCCTCAAAAGTTTCCTTTTGGTGAAAGATTTATGATCAAGATTTTGAATTTAGGGTTCTTTGGAGTTGGGGTTATCTGTTTAAAAACAATCTTTTGGTTGTTTCCTTAAAGGGTCTCTCTACGTATGATCAAAATACCATGAAATTTGTAGCCATTGGTCAATCTTTGTGTAGAATTCTTTGCTTATATCTAGTTGAAAGTATTTTCAATCGTGTCGAGTTAAGGGTTGAATTGTTTAACTCGAGCACGACCCATATAAAAATGTGTGTTCTGTCGTGTCAGAATTGGTCCTGTTTCACCAAGGTGCATTGATGTATTGTACGATTTATTTGATGGTTTACCAATGACGCAACTAATAAAAACGCATCCTGCAATCAAAGAATCGAATTAGGGTCAAGTTTATTTAGTTATAAGCCAGTACATTTCAATATCAACATTATGGCGAAGGGCTCAAACGTTGTTTCAGAACACGAAGTACGCTCCACATGAACCCCGATGCTACGAACATTACAATACAAGCAATGATAGCATACTTGAGCCCAATGTTGACCAACATGTTGACCAAAAGTCCAGCCAATACAACCCCA
This sequence comes from Flaveria robusta, assembly GCA_025506415.1. Lineage (NCBI taxonomy): Eukaryota > Viridiplantae > Streptophyta > Magnoliopsida > Asterales > Asteraceae > Flaveria > Flaveria robusta. The sequence continues at coordinate 13,623,715 of CM046469.1, read as the reverse complement.
AAAAAGTTTGCAGATACAGCTGACCAAAATGGCATATCAAGAATTGAAGCTATAATGGCTCCAGTCCACGCGCCAGTCCCTGGGCATGGTACTGCTACAAACAGCATTAGACCGAGCCATTGGAACTCTTCAATGGGACCCGCTTTTCGTTTTGCCTTCTCAAACAATAGGTCTAGGAACCGCGCTGCTGGCTTGTTGGTCCCAGCCAGTAATGTTGCAAGTGGTTTCAAGTAGAGTATGATTAACGGTACGGGTACCATGTTCCTGCAAAAAGTTTTCGAGGCAAAAAGTATGTTATATCTTTAGCTCTTGGTTGATAACCTGTAGAATTATTGACCAAAACCAAAACGTATTATGTTTGCGATGTTTATGTAGTTTATTTATTGTCTTATTGTTTCGATTTGTAAATATTTGGTCGAATATAATTGTAAGTAATAAAATCCGATTTGAGGTTTAAAACATACGCACAACTATTGGAGGAGGGATCACTCAGAAGGCATCGAGTTAAGAATTGTATAATTGCTCTAACATCACAAGGTACTTCGATATTTCATTATTTTCAAGGTTGAAGCTCATGGCATTTTACCATCTACCAAATACACCAGCCATCCTCAAGAAAGCTAATCACATCATTATGTGCAAAATAAGGTTAAAGTTCACAAAATCGCCTGTGTATTTACCAATATTAACCCAAGGTGGAGGTGATCTTGATTATAGGCACTTGATGAATTATAGCTCGTTCATGAGTTGGGTTTTCTTTTAAAGCATATGTAACAAAACAGAGTGAATGTAATGTTTGTTGGGCTTTGATTGTCTATATATATTATTGGTTTCAGTTTTTCTTGATTGTTCTATGTGATGATAATTATGAGTGGCAAAAGACGCAGACCGAGACTGTTTTGTATAAGTTGTGACGGGTCAAGACAAGTTGTTCGGGTCAAAGGGGGCTGCTACAAAGAATAGGTGCAGAATCCTGATGAAAAAGAACAATGATGACAAATATTTGGAAACAGAAAAATGTTACTTTTGTCGAATGTGTTCCAACAATTATACACTTCTGTTATTCCATGAGACTGTTACAGAATACTCAGCACAAAAAGAAACTGTTCTGTGCCAAGGGACTAACATAGCAAGCTAAGCAAAAATCAAGAGACAAAAGTGGTAATTCACTCTTGTCCATATAAATCTTGATAGTTTATCCAATCATCCCAGCATTCGCAAAATGCGAAGATAGAAGTTGGCAAACAGCATCATATATATACTAATTCCCTTTGTGGTTATACGTGGTAGAACTGGTGTATACACCATAATTGCAAGCAAAAAAGAATTCGAAACTAAACCAAATTCAAAACCTTCTGCTAATCTCTTTTGGTATTGAAACAAAAACTCTTTTACACAACTCCAAAATTAGGCGAACGACCTTATTCCAAAAGTAGAAACACATTTGGCATTTCTTATTCTTTGTAGCCACTTAACAATACACAAGCTATAAGTTAACTCTAATTTCAGTTAGCAAGATTGTTTGGCCCATCAAACTTCATCAAGAGACACAAATAAACAACCAAAATGAACACAACAGAAAGTGAACTAACAAACTAATGGTCTCGTCTTACTTTCATCCTGCAAACAACAATTTATTTATACTCTCGACACAAAAGTCACCACTTATAACTAATATCAGAAGCAAGATTGATAACAGCACCAAATTAATCAAGAAACATGATTAAAAAACCTAAAAGATTAAACCCCACAACAGACATATGAACATTCATAACAAGAATCAAGAATCATGAACAATTTTAACTATAATTAACAGCAGAATTAATATAAAATGATATTAGCAAAGTCGACTAACCCAAGAACAGATAAAGCAGTGAGAAGAACAGGGTGGAGTTGCAACCAATACCCAACAGGAATAGCCCCACGTAGCTCAATCACAGGTAGTGTAGCCAATGCAAACACCACAGCTCCATCGGGCCAACCCGACCCTCTCAAGAAATTAGCAACTTTCAGCCCAAAGCTCGAAGCTTTAATGGACTGCACAGCATCTTGTGCTTGTTGAGCTTTAGCATCCGCAGGAGAAAATGCAAATAAAGCTACGGAAACAGATGCCCACAAACATACCCAAAAGATGAATTTCACTGGGGACACTTCAATCGACGGTAAAGCTTCATCTTTTTCGAGATTATCGAGAAACCCATTTATTGTTGACGATGATGGTGAAGATTTTGATGATGTAGAACAAGGGTTTAGGCGGAAATTGAGACGCGGTGAGGTTTTGCTTGTGAAATATGGTTTTGAAATGAAATGGGTTGGATTGAATTGGAGGAATGAGAGGGTGATTTGGTTGTTTGAGGGTCGGAAATCGGGTTTCTTTTGGGAGATTGTAAAGATTGTTGATGGATGCAGGTGATAGGAAGCCATTGATGGAAGAGAGTGAAATTGTGCGACAGAAACAAGGGTTTTTGTACGTGCGAGTTGAAAGGGTTTGCTTGTTCTGTACAATGAAAACATCAATAGCTTAAAATATTAGTACTAACACCTATTCGGATTTGTCTATTGAAATTCAATATCTATACTTTTCAGACATCCAATAATTAAAACATGGAATGAGATTATTTGAGATATGATTGTATCATAAATGATTGGAGCTTAAACATTATAATTTGGGCATTTTAATGTGTGCGCATTGGAGCTTAAATATCATAATTTGGGCATTTTAATGTGTGCACAGAATATCATCAGAAAAATAAAAGTCTATATAAATGAAGACAAAATGATTAGAAGTAAAGGCTTAAAAATGAAGACCCGACGCATGATGCTTTGCCATTGACGCATTGTGCTTTGAGAGGACCCAACGCACTATGCTTCCCCCCGCGCACTATGCGCTGTCTGCCAATCAGCTCCCGAGTTTTTGGGATTTCAAGCACTATTTAAAGATAACTTTAGGGTTTCGAACCTAACATATTACCCGCCATCTTTGGACGATTTTGAGTGACTTTTTCATCACAAATTCACTTGGATCAAGCTCTAACAACATCCATTCAACCATCGAAGATTCAATCATGTTGATAAGATACAAATTTGTTTGTAATCACTTCTAAGAGGATAGTTTTTAGAAGTGAAGCACTAAGGTTAGTTTGAATTGATATTTTTAGTTATGTTCTTTTGAAACGAAAATCTAATTGTGAGTTTATTTAAAGTTAAAGACTTGTTTATGTTTAAGTATTTATATGCTTTCATTTGCATTTGGTTTTCTTACATCGTGAGCAGTTTGTTTTGTGTGTGAATTCTTTACATAAATGAGTTGGCAATCGTGTGAAAGAGCGAGTCTTAAAAGGTTGTTTCATAATTGTTGCTTTAATCAAACTATTTCGCAAAGTCATGTCTATGTTATTCCCAATCAATTCTTACGAAACCAAGTGTGGATCTTTGATCTTGAATATTGGAAGTTGTTACCTTGTTCTCATAAGTGTTAAACCTATAATCAAAATCATTGCTTTCTTAATTGTCTCTGTTTAATTAAACTTTCACTTTTAAGAAAATCCTATAATATTTGCTTTTTTTGTAGTTTCGTTTTGTGTTTCAGTTTCTTAGGTAAAAATTTTTACTCTTTTTACTGATTTTTTGTTGAGACGATCTTACTTACCACTACTCGATATATGTATTTAAGTCCCTCAAATTAATTTGTTTTTTATCCAACCACGAAAACTTGATCACCTAACTCCAGTGCTTGCATTCTCACAAGCGAGATACTAGATTCCATGTCGATTGTTCCGCCATTTGCATCCTCTATTGTCACACGCATGATACCTTCTCACCTCCTGCTCTCATATTCCCATCATATTTGCAAGTATACCATTCTTATCACTCAAAACCCAATCTTAACTTCATTTCTTGCGAACCCAGGTAAGATCGGTTCAATATGATGGGATCCTTTTCTATTAAGAAAGGAAAGACAATAGTGTTAAATGTACTTTTTAGTAATTGCCTCATAGATCTTATTCTATATGTATAAAGAAGAAATCATGTATCAAAGTGAACTATTACTTGTATAATTGGTGCTTTAAACTTGAAATTAGCAATACTTCGTTTATCTTTTGAGTTGTATAACCAACTAGACATATCAAATACTCACATTAAACCTCTAACAAATCTACGATTTTAATAATTTTAGGTTTTAACAATTTCAACATGTTATTAATTATATTTTTCTCCAATTATATAATATATCAAGCGTGTATCATCTAATACCATGCATGTTTCAACCCATAAAAACTTCTAAATCTAATATCATACCCGGTCTCACACTCATTATGCTACATGTTCCATATATGATAGATTTTATGGTCTTGTCTAAGCAATCTCCTACCACAGTTTCTTCTTAGATATTTGACAAAAGTACTTACGAACAGTTTTTGGTTTATCTTATAGTTGACCGTGACTCTTATCGTGATTCTGATTGGGCTAGCCCCTCTCATGACTACAAGAAGATATGGACCTATATTTTATGGGGTCACTCTTTGAGAACGTTAAGTGAATTAGTGTTGCTTGATCATAAGAACGTACTTAACACATAAAATTAAGTTTTGATTACCATATGGCATATAATATTTTTACTAGTGATACTACCTAGGTACTACATGTTTTAAAGTTAGTTATTATATCTTGTTTTGTCAATCACAATGCCTAAGAAACAAAACCTAGCATCTTGGCCATCGTTAAAAGTTGAATACAAAAATATGGCCCTAAGATACCTTACTGTTACTCTTCTCAAGGATCTTGTATAAAGGACTTAGGATCGTATTATTTATTTTTATTGTTTCCAATGTGTTTCATGCTAAGACCCAACATATTAAAACAAAATGTTAATAAACTAAATATTAAAGTTGTCAAATCATCCTATGTCCGCAATTAGGTCAACTATTAGGAGAGAGTCGCACCATGTTGAGGTGTTGATGTGAACAAAGAGGGTTCGTGCAACACCGCCCACCTCACAGTGATGCCACACAAACTGTAAAATACTATCACGAGAATTTGATTTTTTTTTTTATTTTTTATTCAGTAATTTACTTAACATATAATTGGATTAATTTGTAATATTTAACCTTTTTGAATATAAATACATTGTTTTATCAAATTTACTTGTCTACATTCTAATATAAAAAATAAAGTAAGTTTTTAATTTATGACTCACTTTTAAACTTTTTGTCCCAGTCTTAAAATAATAAAAAAATTATTTTATTTTCAAAATGACATGCTTTTAAACCGCTGTCCCCTTCTCTCTCGAAAAAGTGTTGGGGACGCCAGGGCAACATAGTGTAGGTTTTAGTGACACTACGTTATTTGAAAAAGTGTTGGGGATATCACACCGCTCTACCCTTCTCTCTCGTTGAATTTTTTTTTTTGCTAATTTTTATTCAATGATTAACTTAATAGACAATTTATTTTTCTCTCATTTGTAATATATAATTCCTTTAATATATCTAAATGCCTTGTTTCATTTAAACTTTTTTTTATCAACATTCCGATATAATTTTTATTAAAAACTAAGTTGTTTTGAAAAAACAATATTTCTTTGTATTTAGAGCTTGTTTCAAATTTTCTTGGCCATCATGCACCATGTGTGGTTGATTAACGAATAAGCTTTTAATAAAACTTATATAATAACGTAAAAAAATCAAACAAAATAGTATATTTGGATTTGTATAAGTTAAATCTTACAAATTATTGAAAAAAAATCAAACTATAAGCTAAGTGAATTACTAAAAAAAGAATGAAAAAATAGGTGAAAGATGGATGAGGGTAATTATGCGATAGAGCATTGGTGAAAAAGGGTGAAATGTGAGAGATGATCGTGACACACAGTCTTAGTTAATGTGTTTATCGAAGGAGTGTATGTGGATCAATGTAATACTATTTACGAGTTGGAAACTATAGTTCTTACCCTCTCAACTTAAGAGTGGGTGTAAAAGAAAAGTTCAAAAAAGATACGAAGTTAAATGTGTTAAATGTGAAAGATATCAAGTTAAGGGCTAAAAATGGAACTAGCATAATTTTTTTAAGTTAGGTGATCAGGGAGAACCAAAGTATTAGTGGAAAATCCCCTTTGATTTGTTCTCATCTCATCTTCTATAAATTCTATCAATAGTTTTCTATGTTTAAGATTTTACTTAATTTGTTTGTTTGGTTTAGACGATCGATTAATGAGGAATACAAGTTTCGTTAGATGTATATAGTTTTTTAGTTGTTTTTTTTTTAACTGTAATACCCTAATTTAAAGCTCTTAAACAACTCCTAAGTAATTTTGAACCTAAATGGTTTTAAAACTCACATAATATATTAACCCTTAATTATTTTTAACCTTATAATGCATATCTAAGGGGTCTCATTGTCTCAATATAAAATTTAGAATTAAGTTCATTTTTGCTCTCTAAGTTTTGACAAAAATAACCATTTTCCTCCAAAAGATTAAAAACATCAATTTACCTCCAAATGTTTCATAATTTGTTTCAATTTTAGTCCAAAAGTTTCAACATTGTTTCAACTTGAATCCAAAATAGTAAAACTTCTGGACCAAAACTAAAACAACTTATGAAACTTTTGAAGGTAAATTGATGTTTTTAATCTTTTGGATGAAAATGGTTATTTTTGTCAAACCTTAGGGAGTAAAATTAAAATTAACTCTAAAATTTACAAGAAAATATTGTAATTTTTACATTTTATTATAAAGTAAATATTTGTTATAATATGATTATGCTAGACAACAAATTATATAAGTAATTGACCTTGCCAAACGTTCTTATATTTTACTAAGTATTTTGAATATAATATTTAGAGTAAAATGTCATTTTCGTCCCCGACGTTTTGTTGAATTTGCCATTTCAATTCAAAAACTTTTTTTTGACGATTTCAGTCACTATAATTTACCAAATGTTATCATTTTCATCCACTCCACTAACACTGTTAAAACTCCGTTAAATATGAGGATATTTTAATCTTTTTCAACACCCTAATTATCCTATTAAAACAAATTAATCAATTAATATTTAATTAAAACTAAAAAACACATGAAGCGACTAGTGAGACCAGACGCTTCGATTCAAAAGCGTCGATTAACTCTAACAAGTGTTGTTCAATTGTGGTCTGTCATGGGATTTCAATTAATCTTCACATTTTGTTCAAACGTGTACCATTATTTAATTGAGGTCTGCTGTGGGATTAAGGTTTGTTGTTGACATGCTTTATTTGATTGAGGTCTTTGTTTGAGGTCTGCTATTGTCACATTTGAACATGAATGTGACAATAGCAGACCTCAATAAAACAAAACGTGATAACAGTAGATCTCAATCGAACAACAGTGCAAATTCAAACAAAACGTGAATATTAATTGAAATCCCACAATACAACTTAATCGAACAACATGTGTTAGAATTAATCGAAGCTTTTAAATCAAAGCGATCGGTCTCACGAGTCGCTTCATGTGTTTTTTTTTATTTAATCGAATATTAATTGGTTAATTTGTTATAATTGAATAATTAGGGTATTGAAAAATACTAAAATATCCTAATATTTAACGGATGTTTTAACGGAGCTAGTGGAGTGAATGGAAATGATAACATCCGGTAAACTATAATGATTGAAATGGCAAAATAGTAGTTTTTTTGATTGAAATGATAAATTCAATAAAATATTAGAAACGAAATAACATTTTACCCTAATATTTATTTTCTAAATCAGTGAGTGTTACTTAAATACAACTGATAATGATTGGTGGACAAAATGGCACACACAAACAAGGTTGAGAGGGGATAAATCAAGGCATTCTTCTTACTAGATTTAATTTGCTAATTTGTCTATTTTCTTTGATTCTAGATAATGTTTGATGTGCGATTTTGTTTTTATTGTTAGTTTGGTGAAGGGCTACTTGATTATTATTAACAGCAACCAATCTTTTCAAAATTTGATTCCTTCATATTTCAAGAGATTTGGATTTAAGACATTAGAAGGAACTAATAATAATGAATGCTACAACATAAATATAACTTACGAGTATGTTTACATGTGCTATAACAGTATGTGCAAGCAAAATTCTAAATTGAAAATAATCATTCATAAAGTGTTAAGTATAAGCATCTAATACCAATATATGATAAGCAGTAGTAAGAGCTATGGCATGGGCGCATGGCTTAATTAGTTACCGAATCATTGAGTAGCTGGTAAATTGGCACTTGATAAAAAAAAATCTTCATATTTTATAAATTACTACATCTAAAAGGTAAAGGTCGGTGACTTTTGCCATTAGTCTTTACTCCCCCCATCAACTTTAAAATTTTTACCTTCAGCTTCTTTTAAAAATTTTGTAAAATTTTATTTTTACTTCCTTGGATTTCGAAAGTTCCAGATTACCCTATACAATTTTTATTTAGAAAAACTAAATTCTTACGTTCGTATTTAATATATGTGTTGGTATAAATTTGAGTCCGTCTACATTTTGATGTAAATTTTGTTCAAAAACAAATCAGATCATGTAAAACATGTTTGTACTTATTTTATATATGCTTTATGATGGTTTACATTTCAACGTTCGTCTACATTTCGACATAAATTTTGTTCAGAAATGAGGAGGTTTAAATATAAAACGTTTCCGTGTTTATTTTTATGCACGCTTTGAGTTTGTCTATGCTTCGACGTAAGTTTTGTTTGGTAACAAGTCGAGTTAAATATGATACGTTTTCATTTGACAGTATAAATCCGAGTTACTGTGTACGTGTTTCGACATAAATTTAGTTTGGTAACAAGTCAAGATGATGATAATCAATACTTTATCACACCGCAACGGCGCATCTGCACGTGTTTTTTTCATGTATGTTTTGAGTCGGTCTACTTTTTAACATAAATTTGTTTAGAAATGTGTCAAGTCATATATAATAAATTTTCATTCAACAATATGGATTCGAGAAACCCTACGTTTCTCGTAAACTTAGTTAAAAAACGAGTCGGGTTAACTGTAGTTCATAATTATCACGCTGAGTACGATATTGCCGCAGTGCGCGGCGGGTTAGAAACTAGTTATTTCATAATTTGTGGAGATATGATAAAAGACATGCCCATAAGAATCTTTTCGAAGCTTCATTTGAGAAGTGATCACCATCAGATTCGGGAGTTTGAAGTGATCAGGAGTTGCTTAAGAGAAAATATCCAACCCAAAATGATTCTCTTAAAGATACCAAGACCAATATGGCCCAAAAAATAAATCTAAGGCCCACTTTTTCTCCTTCTCAAATAGTTAGAGATGCACATCCATCCCAAATCTGACCCTAAACCCTAACCGTAATCAATCTAGAACCTGGATTCTGTGAAACTGTTTTGAAACCAAACTAGTCCCCTAGTTTAAAATTGTTTGGAGACCCTATCCATTGACACTGGTTAACACTTATCCGAACTGAATTAAAACTGCTTTCAAACCAAAAAAGTTTTCATATGATCTAGATTTTCCCCCTTAGAAACCGATTTCTAATCTGACCAATTAGTTTTGACTTTCTTTACCTCGATCCAAAATGTTGTTAAGGCTCATTCAGTTTTGCCCAAAATCAGGTTTTATACACTAGACACAGTTGCTAACCACCGCAAAAGACCTATAAATTTGATGCTTTCTTTTCCATGATGAAAATTGATGGTAAAAACCAATCAAACAACACATGCTACTGCCAATTGAAAACCATGAAATCTCTCATGTGATACTATTAGCAAACTCCTTGAAACAACACAACTATAGATTCTTTCTTTAAAGGTCCAATACATTGTTTTGAAAGCGGAGATCCTTACCTCAGTTTCCCATCCGCTCTCTCCTATTTCTTTTTCCTCCCTCACCCTCACATACCTCGTCCACTCGCATCCTCTTTTTTGTACTAATCATTCTATCTCCTCCACCTAGCATTCAAGTTGGTACCAGATGCGTCCCGCGCGATCTTTGGGTTGAAGATTATGTAAGTGTATTCAAGTAAATCATTCTACGAAAATATAGTTTTTAATGCATAAAAGCATCCAAAATTCTTAGTGTTTGCAAGGATTTGGGTTTAAATCTACGACTTCAACCTAGTGATCTTTCACTTTCAAATAATCGGTCACTCTCAATACTCATCTTAGGTATATAAACAATTCTATAAACATTCTAAGCAATCATATTATTATCACTCGTCGTTATTTTTCCAAACTCCCATTATTAATTCAAGTTTGCTTGAATATAACCAATTTCCTTGTAGGATTCCCAAATTAATCACACATGATAGTTTTTATACAGCCTTAACTTCCTTTTTAGCACATCACAAGTATAAATATCTTGAGAAAGCTCTTCTTGAGTTAGATGTAAATCCTCAATCCCGGGAATCTTTGCAGTTGGATATACACGTCATTGTATAATTCTTAAATTGAAAATTTTCATTAACATTGTTGTGAAAAGTATTTTAAAGCATTAAACATTCAAAATTGATTATAGAGACAAACATTTGTCGATTACATTAGTGTCATCAATTTCTTAAGAACATAAACATATGTATGAATAAAGATTCTAGTCTATATTTAACCAGTTAGATTCCATCATAATGTAATCCTAAACTCTAAGCTCAACTCATCTTTAAGCTTTAGTTTTATTATATGACATGTATACTAAAAACTCAATATTATTAACTGACTTTTAGTTTTATTTTTAAATGTGTTTAATCATACTTAGATAACCAATTTGAGTGAGTCATAAACGGTTTTGATAAACTCTTACAATTGAGAGACTCCAATAGCGACTCAAAACTTTGGAGATGATACATGGTTTTCATACTAGAACAGTTGCCTCAAATCTAAAAAAACCATTTGCCTCAATCAACCAACACCTTTTGTTTTCATTCACTTGTTCTGCTCAAATTTATTCTTGATAAAGAAGACAGCAGAGCTGCATGAAATTAATTAATGGAGCAAAGAAAAAACGTTTTTGTGTTGGTCCATCCCACGCAAACTAAATCAGAGAGTTTTTTTTTTATCCATTTCTTTTGATACTTTTCTAGGGTACGACAACGAAAAACAGGAAAACAGATTTTATAAATTTTAAATTCACCTTTCATTCCAAAGGTCCTTGAAAAACCAAAAACACAAGGATTCATTTCTTTCTTGACTATCACGACCAAAAACAAAACCTACTATAAATTTTAAATTGATTTCGTCGTACTAGATAAATTTAAGGAAAAATCGCCCCTGTATATATATGTAAGGTTCAATTTTTTTTTTTAAATATAAGTGTAAGAAACAATCTCAACCATTAATCTCTTTAATCAATGGTTGAGATCAAATTGTAAAAATAAGTTTGTTAGAAAGTTATTTTAGAAAGAGCCACTTTTTTTACTTTTTGCAAATTTTCCTCATTTTTTTAAACGCTCTTAACTTTTATATATAATATTTTTTTTTATAAAAATTACACAATAAAACGAGCTTTTTTAATCTATAAAACAAACACAGTATTGTTATATAAAAAGATAACATTTTTTTACGTTTTTAAACTCATATATCGTTATTCTAAATTTTCATGGATGCATTAAAAACGATTTGACAAGTATCATTATTTATTTGCAAAAATTGTAATGCATTGTTGCAAAATTGTTTCGAGACCAAACATCTATGAAAATAATCACACTCCTAAAGATATTACAATATTTTAGTGTATCAGACGTCATATATTTACTTGCGATACTTTGGATGAGCAATGTTTAAATAAATTAATTATAAGTGCTGGTTCGATCATCATCCGTTTTACAAAAAGAACATTTAAAGGACCAACCGTGCATAGGCCTGTAAATGAACCAAACGTTCATGAACTGTTCGGTGGAAAGTTCGTTTATTTAAGAAATGAACGAACATGAACAAAAAAATTGTGTTCGTTTAATTAAACGAACAAACATGAACACGTGCTTTGTTTGTTCATTTGCGTTCATGAACGTTCGTTTATGTTCATTCATATATGTCCGTTCATTTATATTCGTTTATGTTTGTTCATTTATATTCATTTATTTATATATATTAATATATTAATAAAAGAGTATTATGTGTTAATATTTAAAACAGTATAAAGTTTTACTAGAAACTCATAAGTTTAGTGAGTTTCAATTTCCACTAATACACCAAAAATCCAAAATGGTAATTTAAGATTGTTTTTTGTTCAGTTTTGTTTGTTTATTATGGTTCATTTATGTTTGTTTATTATTGTTCATTTGTGTTCGTTTATGTTCATAAAGTGTTCATTTAGCTTCTTAACGAACAAACATGAACGAACACGGACATTTTTATTTTCTTAATAAACGAACATGAACACAAGATCGTGTTCGATAATGTGTTCGTGTTCGAGTTCGGTAAAAGTTAAATGAACAAACACGAACATGCTGATGTTCGTGTTTGTTCGGTTCATTTACAGGCCTAATCGTGCACCGCAGGGGTTGTACCACACACAACTTAGCAAATATAACATTATATAGAATACTAGTATTAGTAAACCCGTGTATTACACGTGCTGGATAAATAAAATAAAATTTTATTAATGATAAAACGATATTATAAGATAAATATGATTGAAGTTACGTATAAGAAAAAACTATAAATAATAAACATTGATATCATTTTTTAAACTTTTTTGTTTTAAAAAATTAACATTTTGATTCAAAACAAACCGTTTTAAAAAAAAAATAGCATTTTAAAAAATGTTCTTATTATAAATTTTAATTTTAATTATTTTTAGTTAATTTATAAAAACACTAATTCTAAAATATTTTATATTTTTTTATAAATTTTGATGTTTTAGAAAAATTTATTATTTTATAAAAATTTATTTCTTTAAGAATAACATTAATAAAAAATATCTTTCTTAATTTAATAAAAAATTATTATTAATCTAAAAAAGTTTTGAATAATATTAATTAATGTGGTCCTTTTAGTTACTATTTTATTAAAGTAGGTAGATTAATAAGAATTAGATTTAGAGAATTTTATTTTATATGATTACTAGCTTTAGTAAACACGTGTATTACACAAGTTGAACATATAATATGTTAAATATAATAAAAATTTATTAATTATAAAATGATATTTTAATATAAGATATAACTGAAATTACGTATAAGTAAGTATTATAAGTACTAAAATAATGATATCAACTTTTTAAACTTTTATTTTTAAATATTTTTTGTTTTTCCCATAAAAATATTTTGTTTTAAAAACAAATGTTATTTTTAAAAAAATTTATTATTATAACTCTCAATTTTAATTAATTTTTTATAAAATTTACCTTTTAAGAACACCAATTTTAAAATACTTCATATTTACAAAAAAGTTAGAATTATTTTTTAGTAAAAATAATGTGATGCTAACATGTGTTTTTTTAATTATTCTTTTATTAAAATAGGTAGATAAAATTCTATATATAAATGGTTTTTGTATAATGTATACCAATTCAAATGTGAAATGAAACCTCTACGTGTCCTTCTATATATAAGTTTTGAATCAGATCTCATGAAAAAGTATGGCCAGTTTTACGAAAGGACAAAAGGTGTGTTATTTCATTTGTAGATATCAAATCTCCTTTACATTAAATTATTTAAAAATCTGTTACGTAAAAAACATGTCCTTTTTAAATTTTTTTCTTTTTGAATTAGCTCTCGGTTTCGATTTCTTTTAACGGCTAGTTTCTTTTAGAAATTGTAATTAAATCTTAATATAGTTTTGAGACAAGAATTGCAACCATGAGATCAAAATGTTTTTATTCCCTTGCCCATAAATTATAAAAAAAAGGAGTATTCCAGATGTGGTTCGATTCTCTCAAGTTGTTTGCATACAGTCATTACATGTAACTATTGCGTAAACCCATGCGTTATAATGGAGATATTAAAACTTGTAAGACTCAGTTTGAACGATTTGTATATTATTCTTCAACATGAGGAAAATTTTCACATTAAAACATTGAATGTTATTATACCATCATCTTTTTAAACATTATAAAAGGAAAACAAAAAAAATATATAGGAAAACAGAACTTTGTATAAATGTTAACGACTTGTACATATGTGATTTGTTGACTTGTATATCATCACACAAAACTTGATTTTAAAATATAATTTACAACAAAAAAATAGATAAAAATAACATAAAATTTACAAGTTATAAGAGCAAATAAAAATACACGAGATCCATTTGGCAAATTTCGGTTGGGCCAGGTAAAGCTAAGAAAATAGGAAAAGTGTAGAGCTCATAAATGACAAGTCCACCTAAAATTGAAGGGGCCATAATGTAACTTCTTGACGGGACAAAATGCAAGTTTAACAAAGTCATGCTTAAGGAGCTAATATCCTTGTATTATATATATAAAACATAATTGTCATTTGCTACGGTAGGTTTATTTTTTTTTTAATTTGATTTTCAGGTGATAAAGTATATATTATTAAATATTAATGAAAGTTAACAACAAATGAGAGCTACACAACAGCGGTGAGTGCGTTACTTTTTCACCCAGCTAACCTTGTTCTAATCCTCGTGTGAGTGTGACTGTGTGAGTAACTTTCTTCTTTAAAACTCACAAATGATTTTTTTACCAGCCCACTCAAATTAATTGACCTTTGTAGGCTTCCAAGCCCATAAGCTATGATTATTTAATTATTTTTATAAAGTTTAAAATACTTACATTTTTACCCAGCAACTTTTAAATTACTTTTTAACAACCATTAATACGTACTATAAATTAAAAAAACAATCAACAAGAGTTAAATATTCACAAATTTTTTTTCTAATATCAAATTTAAAAAGTTTTAGCAATGTAAAAATTACTAGACACATGTTACGTGTAACGCAATCCCACAGGATTTAAAGTGCTGATCAAAGTGGCTACTATTAGACTATATTCTTATTAGTATTTAGTAATGATTATTATTTGGGTTGAGGCTACGGGCCCGTTTAGTTTTTTAAGGTGTCATTGTAAATTCTATATAATGTAACCTAACCTATCAATAATAATCAATTCAGTCTTTAACCATCTTATATGATATCAGAGCCTTAGGGTTCTGGTTACCTTCTTCTCCGCTGCACCACCATAAAAATACAAACCCTAGCCGTCACCACCACGTTCAAACTCTAGACAGGGCGGCGTGCCGCCGCCGCCGCCCTGTCCATTCTCTTTGCTTTTAGTTTTTTTTTATCTTTTTCGTTTTAAATAAAGATCCGTCTCGGTTTTAGATTCAAGCCATTTATCTTAAACCTTTCTTCTCCACAAAACCCATATGCCCATATCCCATCTTGATTTTTTTTTCTCCTTCGTTTGTTCTTGCTGGACCACGGTTCGTTGCCACCAAACATCGCCGCCTGGCCACGGTCACCGGCCTTCGGTATGATACACCACCGCACGACCACGGTCGTCGGGCATCATCTTGTTTCTTTCTTTTTTTTTACCTTTTCGATCGAGATATCGATCATGTTGCCGCTGAGGCGCCGCTTGCTGGATTACGATCCACCGCCGCGCCGCCTCTACCACGTCGTGGTTCGCCGCTGCGCTGCCTTATGCCGCCGTCGCACTGCAGCATTGGAAGCCCCTCGCAAGATTACATTATTATTTAATATTATGGATTGCATTTAAGGTTTTAGATTGAATATTGCAAGATTAGGAAATTTTGGCCGAAGTTGTGACCAAGATTGAGACTATTTTTTATTGTTGTTTATGTTTATTTTTTATTGTTTCCAGTTTGAGAGTCCGATTCTCTACCGCTATGACTGCGGGAGAGTATTAGACAATATTCTTTTTAGTATTTAGTAATGATTATTATTAGGGTTGAGCCTACGGGCCCGTTTAGGTTTTTAGGGTGTCATTGTAAATTTTATATAATATAACCTAACCTATCAATAATAATCAATTCAGTATTTTACCATCTTACAGCTACTTCATTTCATTTTTCATAACCTCAATCCGATATAATGGTCGATTACTACACTGTCAAAATAATATTTTGAGAGGTTAGATTATCCAACTTTATTTTTATGTTTGAACAACCACTACCGTAAAACTGAACATTAGAGACCAAACAAGGTTAGATTATCAAAATTTGCGACCAAAAAATACAGTTGCAAAGTTAGCGACCGTTTTGCGATTGAAATCAAAACGGTTGCAAAATTAGAGACGAAACAAGATTTAGTGGTGGTCAAAAGTTTAGCGACTAAACAAAAGTTGGTGGCAAAACAATCGCATCATTTGCGACTGTCCAATTGCGATCGTTTTTAAAAGAAAAAATAATATGATTAAATAAAATTCTAAACAATGGTGGCAAAATGGAAGCAATTTCTGCGACCGAACTATTTACGGTCACAAAAACGAAAATAAGAACTAATTCGAAATAAAATAGTATATTGGTCGCAAGTCAGTCGTAAAATAT
Organism: Flaveria robusta; assembly: GCA_025506415.1. Classification (NCBI taxonomy): domain Eukaryota; kingdom Viridiplantae; phylum Streptophyta; class Magnoliopsida; order Asterales; family Asteraceae; genus Flaveria; species Flaveria robusta. The sequence continues at coordinate 13,607,270 of CM046469.1, read as the reverse complement.
TAACAAAAACAATAGAAATACAAATACGTAAAAATGTTAAAAAAATCATAAATATATAAAATTAAAATCATGTTTGCAAATTAGCCAGAAAAAAAAAAATTAAATACAAGGGTAAACCATTACCATCTGATTAAGATATCCGACTTTTTCTATTTAAAATAATTTGTGTATCTACCTTAGTCATCTTCTTTGTTGACGATTAAATTTTGTTCTCTAGTCTTATATTTTGTAAGTCCCGATCTCTTTCTTTTATATTAGGATCATCGAAATAAACAAGAATACTATTTCTACGGAGAATATTATTTATGAGGATTCCTTGATTGAGAAGATATATCTTAAGCAATTAGAGAATCACTTTGATAAACACATCTTAAGTGACGCAGTTAAGGTATAAGTCTTTGTTATATTAGATATATAACAAAGGTCAAAGTATTTTTTCACTTCGTTCAAATACAAGTTGTACACGTACGGAATTCTATATGATCTCCACCATCGTCATCTATATTCCCTTTAGTGTTTATTATGTATAAGTAACTAGTTATCATTATTATTATTTAATTTGTGTTATTATTTTTTATATAATAATTACTACTTAATTTATCTACTTTTAACTGTTTATTTAATTATTCAAAATATTATTTTAAATATCAAGATTTAATTGCTTATATATATATATTAAAGATCATTTTAATTATTAAAAGAAATTGCGACAGTTTATCGACGAAACTGCATTTGCCACCGTGTGGCGGTCGTAACACTTCATACGCAAGAGGATTTAGATGAGCGGGTCTTTTCTCTCCTTGATTTCATGAATTTTTCTAAGTTTTCCTCTCAAAACCCTAAATTAAACCCTGGTTGTCTTTCTTTTTCTTTTATGAAGAGGCAAATCAACCAACAAGCCACCTCCGTCATGAGTCTCATGTTTGCATCACCTCAGCCACCATCACATCATCGCTCGCCTCTCATAGCACCATCATGAATGACTAAGCCCTACCAAGGCAAAGTGTTCAATCCATTCTCAGTCAACAACCCTTCAAATCAGGTTTCAATGAATTTCTTGTTATGATTTGTCATCATATTTGTATAGGTAAAAACAAATTTTGAATTTGGCCTTTATGATTATAGTTTTTATTTGACGCCCTAATTCTTATAACTTGAAATTCAATTTATCTAGAATTTACATTTTAATTAAAGTGTTTTTTTTTTGTAAAAAAATTTAATTTAATGTATTCACTTTACCTAGTCTTTATTTGGTGCCCTAATTCTCCCACAAAGTGTGTTTTCCGCTAATTCAGATGTTAAATATTTATTGTTTGATCAATAAAAATTTCAAAACATTTACAATTTTTTATTAAATTCGTTGACGTGATAAAATTTAGCTACATTATATCAGTTCTTTGAACCATTTAATCTTTCATGTGTCTTTTAAGCAACCTATTATTGCACCATCAGATTGGATATGTTCATTTTTAGCAAATTGACGTATAACTATTAATTGTAATCAATTGCGGTCAGGTGTAATTTGTTGTGATTGTTTTGATTGGGATACTCTCTTTCTATTACAATTGAGAACCAACTTTCTAATAATTTTGAGGTCATGGGTTCGAGTCTCACTTAATGCAATATGTTTTAAGTGGGCCAGAGATTTTACCACAGTGCGCCTTTTGATGGTGTGTTTCCCCTGGATTGGTGGGCGGGGCCCGGTCACCAGCGCTATCTGTGTTCGCGGACGTGGGTGGTCTTTCGCCATTAGGTTTATCCGGGTGACCGGGCTTAAAAAGTATTCATTAGCCATTCAAATTTTTTTTTTGAGGTAATTTCATTATATTTTGTTATTTTAGTCTCCTTACTTGTTTTTTTTTATTTTATTACATATTGTTTTTGTTCTACTACATATATGAACTATGTTTTGAATTAGGTTTCAATGCAGGTAGTTGCATATCAAATTCATAAAGAGTATGAGTTTTTTGGATATAAAGTTGTAGACATGTTGTATTTGTAACAATTGCTATGTACTCAAATATAGATTTCCATTTAAAATGCAATGAGTTTGACATTCATAATTTTATATATTAAAATGCAGTCTTTTTACCTATCTACATGGTAATATACCATGGTATTTTGTCTACAGTGTATTGATTGATCATCCCTTCCATCTATGTACTGAAGTCTAAAGGTATAAAAACATTTTTTTTTCATTTCGCTAAATAAATGCTTTGAGGGATGTGGTACACATGTTTTGACATCATGATGTTATTATAGTCTTTGATAACAAATAGTTTCAGTTCTCTTTTTCGGAACTTGATAGTTGAGTAAGTTCTAATGCATTTATTTTTTAATTATTGACGTGACTTGGTTTGTTTCTTTGATTTCTTAATTGAATCTTGATTGATGGATATTGTTGTGTTATAAAGATTAAAAAAACCAAATAATTTAGTTTCCTCATATGTATCCAACTAGAGGTGAGCAAAAACTGATTTTTATTGACCGAAACCGACGAAACAGGTTGGGCCGAACCGTTTAGAATCAGTTGTACTATTATAGGTTAGGTTCCGGTTCCTACAATATTCGTATACGGTTTGCGGTTTGGTTACAGTTCCAAACCCGAGTATGTACATAAAACCCAATAGCCCATTAGAATTTTGAATTATAATAAAATACTAATTTATTTTTGGATCAAGATTTACAAATTGTTAATCTAAAAGACATTTGATCATATCTTCCAATTAAACTCCAATACAACATTGATTTTCAAATCTTCACAACTCAAAAGAAACAATCCCAACCAAAAAAAAGTTGAAGAACAACGTTCATTGACGGAACAACCATGAGATCTCAGTGCTAGTAGGGAAATTTTATGATTTGTGTACCTAAATTGTTGTTTAATTTGAATATTGATTTGTTTTTTCTAATACGTCAAGACGTTATTTTTGTTTTTTCAACAAAATCGGTTCCATATTAGTTCTTCAACAAAATGGAACCGGTTTACCTGGTTAAGAACCATATTGATTAACTAACCATAAGGTTCGGTTTCGGTTTTTAGAATTAGGCTATTCGGTTTCCAGTTTCGGTTCAGTTCTAGCCGGCTTCACACCCCTATATCTAACTATTTAGGTACTTTAATATATGTATAAAAGAATTATAAATATTTATAAAAAAGAGGGGAACGTTTTGATTGGGGGGGGGGGGGGGGGTTTAAGTGGTTGGAGTTTCAATTACCCTTTTATTTATATAAATGATATAATTATATGTTATTTTTATATTGGTCAAATAAGGTTTATGAGTTTGTAAGAGCATTTACATCCGGTTTTTTAAAATTATGAGTGTATTTTTTAAAATTATATGAGTGTAATTATTATGTAAATATTAGAGAAAATTGCAAAAATAGTCCCTGTGGTTTGATCATATTGCAAGTTTGGTCCCCGGATTTTAAAAATTGCAAATTTAGTCCAAACATTTGAAAGTTTGTTGCAAATTTAGTCCCCACCGTTAGTGTCCGTTAGTTTTTGACGATCTGGGGACTAAATATGCAATATGATCAAACCATAGGGACCAATTATGCAATTTGCTCTAAAAATTAAAAAAAAACTAAAAAAATCAAATAAAAATTAAAAATTAAAAATTAAAAATTAAAAGATTCTAAAAAACGTTAATAAAGAAATCCAATAATCGTTAAAAAATAGAATAAAGGTTAAAAAATTCTTATGTTTGATTTTGATTTTTTTTTTAAATTTTATTTGATTTTCAGTTTTTTTTTTAATTTTTAGACCAAATTGCACAATTAGTCCCTATGGTTTGATCATATTACATATTTAGTCCCCAGATCATTAAAAACTAACAAGCACTAACGGTGGGGACTAAATTTGCAACAAACTTCCAAATGTTTGGACTAAATTTGTAATTTTTAAAATCTGGGGACCAAACTTGCAATATGATCAAACCACAAGGACTATTTTTGCAATTTTCTCATAAATATTATATTATATGATATGGTTGTGAGTAGAGAATAAAAAAATATTGTTGTTCATCTTTATTTTTGGTAAACATTGTTCAAGCCTTTATAAATTTTTTTAATATTTTTTAAAATGGTTGTGAGTGAAGGAGAGAAAATATAATAATAAATATATAAAATGTATTATTTAATTAAAAAAGAAAGAAAAAATAATAATTTTTAATATAATTATAAAGATTAAGATAAAAAATATGATGTGAATGCTCTAAAAGTGGATTAACAATCAATCATTCTCTCGTAATATGTTAAAAGCTTATGTATTATATTTATAAGTTTGAAACTTATGTATAACATTAGTTATTAAATCCAACTCGTTGTAAACCAAAAGTTTATATGATGATTTGTATGTTGGATTTCATCATCCATTGGTAAAATAAAATCTAATAAATGTTTAAAACCTATAAATAAAAAATAATAAAGATCTTGTCATTCAAAAAATATAATGAATATTTAAGTTCAATGCATTCATATGGATTAAAAGAATTAAATTAAAATCTACCATAATATCATCATACTAACCTTATAGGAGTTTTAAGATCAAGTTGAACTTACCATTTTGTCATCATCATATTCTTTATAAATTAGTATAGATATTATAAATATACATTTCTTTTATTTGTTATATATAAAAAATAAACCTACGCGATACGACGGGTGTCAGTGATTGTTTTTCCGACCTGCCTTAAAAATAATTATATTTGAGTATTATGATTATTGTTGTTGTTGTTGTTGTTGTTCTTATTATTATTATTATTATTATTATTATTATTATTATTATTATTATTATTATTATTATTATTAAGTTTTTTATAGTAAAAAGTGTATTAAATCTAAAAAGCTTAAAAAAGAATGTGTGCTTGACACGTGTCATTCTATTATTTTAAAAAATAGGATATTTTGGTTATTGTGTCAAATAGTTAGCTCTTTGTGTTTATACGTTCATTATGTCAAATATCAGTTTATTCTGCCATATATTTTACATCATTTGCTATATGTATTTATCGTTGTATTTTAATATTAAGATCTTTTGTGTTATTTGTATCATTGTTTCTATAGATTATATAAACTTGTTATTTATCATTATGTTTAACAATTAAAAGTACACAATGATATACTTTTACCAATATATTTTTCAAAATTCACAGTGTTAAAGATAAAACAATAGATAACACAATGTATTATTTTTGTTATTGTTTTTTATAAATTAAATAAACTTGTTTTTATCTATCGATTATTGTATTTTACAATTAGAAGTACATAGTGATGTTATTTCACCAATATATTTTTCAAACTCATTATGTTCAAGATAACAAAATGACGATAAAAAAACACAATGAGACATTGTGTTATTTTGTTATTGTTTTTAATGTTTTAGATTAATTAGTTATTAATTTATTATTGTGTTTTAGATATTAGAGATATGCAACAATGTTATTTCATCGCTATATACTTCTTAATATTCATCATTTTAGAAAAATACATAGTATTCAAAAAACACAATAAATAACAAAAAGATACAATTAACTGCACTAAAGACATAATTACGATATATGAGCTTAAAACATAAAAAGTTATTATCTTTTGATATAACAATACTATACTTATTTTAAAGATAAAAAACACTCGTTTTTATAGTGTAATTTTTATAAAAAATAATGTCATAGATAAAAGTTATGAACGTTTAAAGAAAACGAAAAAACTTACAAAAAGTCAACAAAAGTGGCTATTGTCAAAATAACTTTTAACAAATTTTTTTTTATAATTTGATCTCAACAGTTGATTAAGTAGATTGATAATTGAAATTACTTTTTAGTTTTAAGGTTCTTTTTATTTGAATCTTATCCTTATTATTATTGTTTTATATGCACTTTTATCAATATTTTTCTTATATTATTGTTATAAGTATTAACATTTGTATTTTTAGATTCATACCCTATTACCTTCTGCGTGTAAATGGAATGGCAGATTTTACACCATTTCTATATCGATATATTGGTTACATAGGGACATGGGGAGGGTTTCTGAGAAAACCAATAGTTATGTGAAAACCAAATAAAATCACGAAAATAAAAAACATAATTCATAATTTTTTTTTGTTTTTTAATTGTTAAAATGTTATTTAAGTACTTGGTACATATATGTTGAGCATACATATGAGAATTAAAAGTCTTGCGTATATGTAACACTATATCGAATGAAAAATGGTTACGTATACGTAACATATGTGTGACGTATATGTAAAACCATGCTACAGTTTTCATTTGATCTATATTTTTATTTATATATACTCACATATATATATAGAGGATAGTGATAAAAAAAATTTATAAATTATGTGACCAGATTCATTGATTTTTTCTTGTTTTATCATAAAATTATGTTTTTCTTAAGATCCCTCCTCTAGGAACATATTGTATATAATTTAAGATAATACTTGTATAGATAAACGCTTTTTTATGTTGTAATATACAAGTTTCTTGCGGCATCATGCATGGAAAATCTTCTAATTATGACTATTTAAATTGTTGTTACATGGAGACAAAATGTTTCGTCACTCTGTCATGATTGTCCATAAAGTTGCATGTTGCAACGATAAAAAAGCGATTTTTTCTACCATCGCATTAGTTCTTTAGGGACTCTCATATGACGATCAACAAAAGGTTATGTTAAATGCTGCCAAGAGACAGACAATGACTTAGAAAGCATGTTATGTTTGTTTACTCGTCAAATCATCTATATACAACAAACAAACTACATTTTGTAACAAAACACTTACTTCTCTTATACTAAACTCTTTTCTCTTATCGTGGATTACTAAACAATGATATTTAATACTTGTAATGAATTTAAGTTCCCTGAAAACTTTAAAAACTCAACAAGCTTAAGTAGCTTATCATCATCCGTACAATGTTGACATCATATACCATCGGTTGTTGTCTCTTGGTATAATTCACTATAAATAAAAATGATGCACATAAAATAGTTTTAAAGATAAAAACTAGTCATATCGATAGTTAAAGCTTTCAATGTTGTTTTCGGCTTATATCAGCCACTGTAAAATCTAATAATTATTTAATATTATCTTATCAGTAGCATTATATATGATAATTAAAAGAAAGTTGAATAATGTAACTCAAGGCTTGCTTGCTATCTACTTTTCCTTTGTCCTTGTAATTTATAATGAAGAGGGTGGGGGAAAAATTGCATGTGTGCTACCACCTTTAGTCCACATCACACTTCCATGTGCTTTTGTACGTTGACCATAAGAAGAGCTATTTGGCTGTACTTTTACAAAAATTAATAAGGTGTCCAACTTTTAAAGCATTCAAAGTGAATTTTTTATTTTATCTATATAATTATATTAAAATTATTTTTTTTCTATTTTTTAATTAAATAATATTTTTTATACTCTTATCATTACTTTTTTCTCTCTCATCCACTCACAATCACTTTTAAAAATATTAAAAAATTTATAAGGATTAAACAATGATTCTTCAAATATATCAATCAACAATAATATTTTCTCTCTTCTTCACTCACAACCACTCAAAACCATTCCATATAATATACCAAACACACTCACATATTTTTAAGGATTTCACTGTGAATGCTCTTTTGATTTTAAATTTATCATTTATTTATTTATTTAATACAGAGATCTTTAAAGTTAATTATACAAATAATCAGAATATATTATAATATATACATTTTACAAATTTCACAAATCAATACAAGCCCATGTATCTTAAGCATTGAAGTATTGTTTTTTTTTTTCAACGACAAACACACGTGGCCCTCTAATCTCATTCCTAAATCTACATTATTGTTCACTACAAGATTTGAACCCTTAACCTTATAAAAAAGATACAATTAACTAAGACGCTAGATACCATTAAAGTCTTGTTTGATTTGGAATGATAGGATACGAATATAAAGCTTCGTGAGTATATGATTTTATTAATTAAATCCTCAATCCGAACACCACCAAATGTTCAAATTACATTTTTCATTGTATATAATAAATCTACGTGATCTACATATCATGAGGTAGAAAAATTGCTGAAAATGCCAAAAACGTTTTAGTTAGAATGTCTTCAAACGAAAACAAGTACGTAAATATTTTTTATTAAAACAATACTCAAAAGGACAACTACGTAATGTGTAGTTGCTAAGAAAACAAAGCGTATACATTTAAGTAACATACACACATACATATGATATATTTGGATATATTTATATATTGTCATTGACTGGTATATTCGTGCTTTTGATTTTCATTATTCATAAGATAAAATAAAATTGTATATTAGCTGCATTACGTAAGGATTAGTGGGTGGTGATATTGTTGGCAAGTTTTCATATCCCTACTCAAATCTGAAAACAAAATAGATTCGTAGAGTCTTCAAGTATAAATATGTTTACCCCTGTTCTAGAACTAGTCTCATGTTTTAATCATGTTTCAAATTATTTTTGATATAATCACTTGAAGGTCATTTGGCATCAACATAAGTAACGAATTACCTGATCCCGTCATTTGCATTGTATTAGCAGATCCCGTGAGTTACTCGTAAACAGGGTCTCATGGACATAATAATAATAATAATGATAATGTTAATAATAATAATAATAATAATAATAATAACTATTATTATTATTATTATTATTATTATTATTATTATTATTATTATTATTATTATTATTATTATTATTATTATTATTATTATTATTATCATTATTATTATATAAGAAAATCAAGTGGCAATAATAATAATAATAATAATAATAATAATAATAATAATAATAATAATAATAATAATAATAATAATAATAATAATAATAATAATAATAATAATAATAATAATAATAATATATATAATAATAATAATCTATATCTATTTCTATTCTATACTACTATATAATACTATTAGAAGGATAAGATGATAATCTTATTTCAAGTGTAAGACACATATACAATATTTTAAGCATATAGTACAAGTGATTTATGCAATAATTTTACTTTTGTCCCCATTTAATTAACTTCTTCTAATTATTATATTATTTAATAATATGATATTATTTCATTCATGTTTTATTTTATTTAAAATAATATAAATTGACATTTAAATTTATAATTACTAATCATATTTTTAAAACTAAAGTTTTATTTTATTTATAATAATATAAATTGATATCTATATCTATATCTATACTACTATATAATACATCTTAGAAGAATAAGATAGTAATTTCATTTAAAGTGTAAGACATCTATATAATATTTTAAACATAGAGTATAAGTGCTTTATGCAATAATTCCACTTTTGCCCCCATTTAATTAACTTCTTCTAATTATTTTATTATTAATACACATTATTAATACATTATATAATAAAGTGATATTATTTAATTCACTTTATTATGTTTTATTTATTTTAAATAATATAAATTGACATTTAAATTTATAATTACTAATCATATTTTTAAAACTAAAGTTTTATTTTATTCATAATAATATAAATTGATATTTAAATTTATAATTACTAATAATATTTTTTTAACTAAATACTATATAAATTAATTATTATTTTATTTAAATACTTATATCCATACTATTTTATAATAAATCTCTCTGGATAGAGATGTAATTTGCCAAGTATACAAGTTTTGAATTAATATGTACAAAGGAGTGCACACATTTAAGAGGTGTAGAATAAAAAAATGGATTAAGATTTTAAAACATTTTAGGGGCAATATCGTAAATATATCAATTAAATTTTATATAGCTTGGTATTTTTGCCTTTGTCTTTTTCATGTATTTGCTAAACATTATTAATACATTATTTAATGATATGATATTATTTAATTCACTACATTAAATTTTATTTTATTTATGATACTTTAAATTGACATTTAAATTTATATTTTTATAACTAAATATTATTTAAATTAAGTACTATTTTATTTAAATATTTAAGTATATAACTTATATATATATATATATATAGGGGAGGGATCAAATGAAAATTATGTTTATAATTAAAAACCGTAAAAACCAAGGGTTACATATATATAAGTACGTGTTGCAAAATGTACAAGTAAGAGTTACATATATTTATAGGTTATGTATACGTAAATACATGCTAACATGTGTACAATTAAGAGTTACGTACATATAGCTCCTACAAGTTACGTATATGTAAGTCTTTTGTCATTATCGACTTTCATTGGAGTTTATAATAAAAAAAACATATAATGACCTTGAAATATAAGGTTGAAGTTTACTCAAATATACTTTAAACAATTTAAAAATTAAATCAATTATGAATTATGTAAATGAGTAATTGTGGTTTTCACGGTTTTTAATTATAAACATGGTTTTCATTTATATATATATATATATATATATATATATATATATATATATATATATAGGGGATGGTTCAAATGTAAACCAAGAGAAATTGTATAAACCAATAAACCAAATCTTCACCTTTGATTTATAAGATCAATGGCTTATATTTGTTTGACTTTTTGTACACGTGTTACAATAAAAGTATAACTTTTTATTATTTTATTCAAAAAAAATATGAGTCATTGATCTTCATAAATCAAATGTGGAGATTTGGTTTATTGGTTTACACAATTTTTATTGTTTTTCATTTGAACCCAATCCTATATATATATATATATATATATATATATATATATATATATATATATATATATATATATATATATATATAGAGGAGGGATCCTAAGAAACCACAAAATTATGAGAAAACTAGAGAAAACCAATGAAAACGGTCACATAATATATAAATTTTTTATCTCTACCCTCTATATATGTGTGTGAGTATATATAAATAAAGTTATGGATCAAATGAAAATCGTAGCATGGTTTTATAAATACGTCACACATAGGTTACGTATACGTAACCATTTTTCATTCGACATAATGTTATGTATACGTAAGACTCTTCATTCTCGTACGTATGCTTAACATATATGTATTAAATACTTAAATAAATTTTTACAATTAAAATAACAAAGAAGTTATGAATTATGTTAGTGGTTTTCGTGTTTTTCTTTAGTTTTCACATAATTATTGGTTTTCTTATGAACCCTCCCCTATATATATATATATATATATATATATATATATTTATGTTTATAATAATTATAATACTAATATTTTTCTAGAGACATATTGTGAGTTTAATAATTTTAATATTTATCTATATCTTTTATAATAAAAGTGAAAGGAGGATTGAATGATAATTTTACATACGAATTAAGACACACATATGAAAATCATGCTTAAATTTCAAAAAATTAATCATTTTATTCCATTTATACCCTTACAATAAAGTATAATATTATACTTATAATACAAATGCTAAAACATATACACGTTGCCAAACAAAACTGCCATTACTTTCAATTCCGTTCATTCATTGCGATTGAGCACTAATCCCTCTTCCTCTTTTCCTTGCCGATTTTAAAAGCTTAATAACAATCAAGATGGTAATTTGTTGTGACAATTTCTCCATTAACTTTCTCCGGTCTCTGCAAATCACCATCGAAAGCTGCCTCTGATGATCATAAAACTTTAACTTACATTCATAAAACAAAACCCCTCTAAAATCTAGGTAATAAGTGATTTCCGATCATAAATACCACTAATACTTTAACTAATCTTGTTAGGATAATATAGTTGTTTTAAAGACTTTTCTAATATACATAACTTTTTTCTTTCATTCATTTTTTTTAATAATTATATTTTGATTTTTTAATTTACATCATAACGCACCGAGTAGATACTGACTAAAATCGAATTCCCAAAAATCGCATAACAGCCATACCGCCGCAACGCGCGGACATTACCACTAGTAATAATAAATACAAATATAAATATAAATATATAAATCAATATCCTTGCCTAGCTACATTCAAAGATGCTCCTGATCAAGTCTTTAAAAATATATTTTATTCCCAATATTTAAACTCCAATCTGAATGTGTATAGCTCACTCAATTAAACAACTAATATTTAAAATTCTTGAATAAATTGGATGTAGACATACGTTTTTTGTTCGTAATCTGTTTAGTTCTGTCGTGACTCGTGACACTGCACTTACGGTGTGCGAAGTTGATGTGGTCAAGTATATTTAAACAGTCCCTTCCAAATTGGTGAAATGAAAGTGGCCAATTTGATGAGGTACGTGATGCTTCTTTTCTTGGAAGGCTCCTTTGGTCTTCTTCATCCATTTAAAATTATTCTTTTCTATGAAATTCTTCAGACCGTTGATGAATGGTAATGATCGATTTGTGGATTTTGTCAAAAAAGGGTTCTAAGGCTACCAAATTTCCATTCAATCTTTGCACATCATTCGTATAATGTTAGAAATGTATCTTGACCAAGATTAAGATCTTTTCACAACTAAAATATTAGATATTTGTGACCGCGATTAGTGTTGTGAAATGTTTTGTGAGCGACTAGCGATGAAATTATTGCTATTGCAAAAACCTATGTGGAGATCTCATTTTGGCAAATGCTTTCCACCCATGGTTATTTTGCGACCAAAATTATCGAATATTGCGACCGGTGTGTGACCACAGGCCCTTTTTGTTACAGCTTGCGACCACCACAACTGCGATCAATTTGAGACTGACTACTTTTGTGACCAGTGTGCGACAGGAAATTTGTGACGTGCTTGCAACCACTTTTTATTGAGTGCTTTACTATCATTTTGTGACCACTTTTTGGTTTTGTGTTTAGTAGTCAGTTTCCTAAATTGTTTAGTGTTCAAATATTTAGTGAAAACTAACTATTTTTTTTTTGCTAAACAAAATATCAAAACTGTAAAAACATTAAACAATGAAATAAAGACAAGCAAAGATTAGACCCACAACTTACTTTTTGCTACTTTTTCACGTGATCATGATAGGCCCTTAAAGACATATAGGTGCCGTGTGTTTACTCTTACACCAGTCAAATGTAATGGTTTATAGAAATGAAAGAATTATACCTAATTAGCATTCTCATGCACACATGCAACGAATTTCTACTATCAGTTACTTTTTTTAATTATACAAAATTATTTTTTAAACAATTGTGCAAAGCACATACACTAGGATTTATTATTCTGAGTTCCTAGTTTTATAGCACACCTTCCTAGCCCATCTTTCTCATCGTTGTGTAATATATACCTCAACTTTTAACTTCTTAATATTATAATGTTACTTTAGAAAACATACCTTTGTACAAGAACGTTTGCCCTCTTGATTGATATCCTCAACTCCTTAACCTTCCTTGTATCACGTACTAAAGTTGATTTCTACTTAAACATCGCTTTTAAACTAAATCTGCAGCATCAAATCAATCAAATTAGCTTATCAATTCATAATAATATTTAATAAATCAACTTTAAGTAATCTCTTTCAAGTATTTTTTTTCAATATAATTAAACATCCTGGTTATAAAACTAACCTCATATCCAATCTGAGGATCAAGCCTTGGATCGAACTATTTCATCAAGAGCAAACCTAGTTTGAGTTTAAGTACACTTTAAGTACTTAAATCTTTCAAACTAGTGTTATGTTACCAACTTATAACAGACTAAAATTTCATTACTCAATAAAGAGTTTGGTTACAAACATAATTTTTCATAAATCTCTTCAGATAAATCAAATTACTTTTAAAACTTTGTAATATAATTCTTTATGCTCCTTACTTGGTTTGACAAGCATATATAATAACAATCCACTTCGAGACTTGACCTTGATATCAACCACCCTCAAACAATATTTTTGCCCTGAAAGTATATGTTTAATACATGTTAAAATACATAAAAAACATGTTTAACCCCAAATTGACTTCGGAAAACTGCCCCTAGTGTTTTTGCCCAGAAAGTATATGTTTAATAGAGATTAGCAATTACCATATGAGATTATTTTTACAAGGAAATCAATTAGACTTTCATAAATACTGTCTAATCGTTTAATTATTTGGAAAGTGAAAAAAATAAATAGATTGTAACCACCTAAAAGCATTCTTTAAAGAATATTTGATATAGTTTTGTCAATTTGATAAATATACACTACACTCCATTCAATGCTACCTAAAGCTACTAGCCACCTTAAATCATGTATTGTAAACAAAATAGATAAAATTCATCGACTTATGTTTGTCATACCAGAAATACATTTATGAGCAATACCTATAATTTTACATAGATGATGACATGAGATATTGAAATCAAACACAAAGTTTTTTTCATGGTGCTCATGTCCGTAATAGACGTAATGTCGAAGCTCTCATTCACAATTTCTAGTCATATACCATGAATACACATAGCAACAAATGCATATCCATGAATAAATATCCGTATCACCTATAGTATTTTAACATAATATGACTAAGATACACATGAGACAAAAAATTTCACCACGTTACGCAAACACACAATCATCGAAGAAGGTTCAAAAGATTGTTATAAAAATCAACATAAATTTCACAAAATGTTACATACAGATTGTCAAAGTTTGGTAAGAATTCGTCTAAACTAAGTGAACCAAAATGTTTAGCCTATAATCTTTACAAAGACACCTTGAATGGTCTAAGATAGACATGGAAAGAACAATAGTTTTTCAAACCAAAATATAAGCTAAGATGAGATAAAAAGGTTTGCCTTCCTTAGAGTGGCAGTGTGGCACGACCCTGTAGCTTTAATATAAGAGTTAATATGTATTATTAATACGCATATTTATTCACACAACAAAATCCATTTCTAAAACATGATAAACGTACAAATCGTATTTTTAATATTATTATAAGAGTTTTACTGCTGTGATTGCTTATAACCTTGAATGCTTTTTTGTAAATTTAAATATTAATCATGAGCAGGAAGAAACACTGTTTAATATCCCTGTGACGTGAATAAATCATGGTTGTCAATTATTTGTGCCGTCACAATTGACAACTTATCTGTTCTTATTTGATAAACTATATATGGACATCCTTACTTCTTACATTCAAATATTCAATCCCTATTTGCTGAAAAAACTAGCGTAAAGATCGATAATACGTGGCTGAAAACTAAGATCGATCTTCCATTGAACATGACAACAAATAAAAATGAGGACCCCGCATGAATCTCCTATCTTCATTATTTAATTGCAAACGTTAATTAGAAAATTTTATGATTTTTAACTTTGATTTATTTGTTTATTATCACATTTAATCGTAAAACTTTGGTATAGAAGATGTCGGCTGATACTCCTACTAGAATCTGGATGTTAAAAAAAACATAAATCTACGTTATTCTTGCCTTAATTTAATTTAGTTTTGCACGTTTAGTAACTTTTGATCTGTTTTAGCATGTAAATCTTCGAATTACATGATGCATCTACAATATGAACCAAGCTTTTTCGGAAAATAGTTTAAATGAACATTAAAACTCACTACAAGAAACAAATGCCCACATCTATAGCGACGACCTGTCGACGTTACAAAAGCCTTTAATTTTTTAAAAATAATTTTAACTTTTGCTTCGAATTGTCATCATCATATAGTTTGGTGGAGGTAGCATGCATGTTGTTGCTAATATCATAAGGTATTTAATTTATTATTTTTTTATCCTTGAAAATAGGAAAGAATAAAGCTTGAGTTATAATTAGCGAAGATAGTTGAGGCGACGTGTCATTGCTACAGGTATAAAATGAGAGTATACAAATCTCTAACATCTAAATTAAAATACAAGGGTATATTAATAACTAGATTAGTACTCCGTGTATTACACGAATTGTATAAATAAATTATAAAGTAATCAGTAATAAAAATTTATAAATTATAAAATCATATTTGAAGATAAAATATGAATATAATTGCATATCAATAGTTACTTTAAGTAAATAAATAATAACGTATTTTTCTTAAACTTTTATTTTATAAAAAAATATGGGTTTTAAATATTTTGTTTTAAGAAAAATGAATTTATTTTAAAAAAAAGTTTATTGTATTCTGTATTTTATAAAACTTTTGTTTTGAAAAAGTGTGTTTTTAATAAGAAAATAGGTTTTAATTTATTAAATTATATAATTTTTAATTTGAAAATGGTATGACTAATATTATTAGTATTCAATATTATTAATAATAATAAAAAAATGAGAAAGTTAGTATGATAAGATTTACAATTATGTAAAGTCTTATTTTGATTTTTTTTGTTATAGATAGATAGATATACAGATAAATGGATAGGCTAGAAACCCATTTATTAAAGAGATTATAATTAGTAATAAACACGAAGAGTTATAGAACGATATTTCAATATAAGATATGATTAAAATTATATATACGTAATAGTTCAAGAAATAAATCAATTATACTATTTTTTTAACACTGTTATCTAAATAGTTTTATTTTTAAACATTCGTGTTAAGATTTGTTTTATAAAACATTTATTGTTTGTAAGAATCTTGTTTATTAAAAACTCGAGTTTCTAATTATTCTGGTTATTTTAATAAAACTGCTTTTAGAAAATTTTATATTTTTTATAATTTTTTTTAAAAAGGACCGATTTAAAATATTTTATTTCAAAAAGGTTTAGTGTTTTAGAAAATTTCATATTATATAAAAATTTTGTTTTTTTTATGATTTCTATGTTAATAAAAATATGTGATTTTTAATTTTCTTAATAAAGTTTAATTTTAAAAACATAACTTGATTTTAAAAAAATCTAGATGGGAGAGAGAAATGCATTAATTAATAAAATTGATTTTTATTAAGAGAGAGAAATTAGTTTGAATGTTTAAATTACTATAATACCCATTTGAAGGGAAAATAAAATAAGTATATTTAAAATAATGACAAGTGTCAAAATGATGATTTAAAAGAGTGACAAGTGACATAAAAACCTTCTTTTATTAGAGACTATAGATGTATAAAATGAATGTTATTTCCGAATCTACAGTTTAAATTGTAAAAAACATTTAATAAACCCAACAATAAAAATAAGCGTATAGTTATATTAAAAAATGTATCTAAAAAGCCTAATAATGATTGTGGGCTTGACACACATCCTTTTATTGTTTTAAAAAGAAAACATTTTGATCACTGTGTCAAATACGTCAACTCACTATGTCTTATACGTTAAATGTATCAAATATCAGTTTATTGTGTCATATATTTTGTATTATTTGTTATATGTATTCATTATAATGTTTTTAAAATAGTTTATTTTATGTTATTTTTGTCATTGTTTTATAGATTATATTAACTTGTTATCTATCATTATGTTTTATAATTAGAAGTACACAACGATATATTTTCACTATGTATTTTTTAAAACTCATAGGGTTGAACATAACACAAAGTGTTATTTTTATTATTGTTTTTTTTATATATTATACAATTGTTTTTTTTCATTTACTAGTCGATATTAATTTCAACTCAGATAATGTTTACATACACTTACAACTTTAAGTTTATTTTTCTTCAGGGATCTTTTATTAACTGAGAGTTAACCCCCATTGGTTTTTTATGAAACGAGGCCAATTTTTAATTATTTTCAATTCCGCTGTTACCAAGCTTCCATCAGGTGCGTTTTTTATTGTATAGCATTCATTATCAGCTAAAATCTACCTTTAACAAGTAAGATGGTTCAGATCAGGAGGTGAATATTAATGGGTTTTAAGTAGTAAAAGTTTCAAATTGATGGACCTGATGTTAGTTTTCAATTTTCTACGTAGTGCTTTGGCCACCTAAGTAGTCCCCTTCATTAAAAAACTAATGAGGTTAACTCTCAGTTAGTAAATGATCGTTGGAAAAAAATTAACATAAAGTCAGGAGTTTGCATAAATATTTACTGAGTTGAAATTAATATCTACCAGCTAATGAAAATTAGGATTATTAAAATCCTAATTTTATGCACTAAAACTTCAGAATAAAATAATATTTAATGTAGATATCATGTACAACGAAGAAGCTAAAATTTTGTCATTTCTTGGTGTGTCGCATTTCATCATATTAGATTTTATAATATATCTTAATATATCTTTATGAGTATTATATTATATTAGTAGATTTAGTAAACCCGTGTATTACACGGTTTGAATAAAAAATATTAAATATAATAAAAATTTATTAATTATAAATCGATATTCTAAAATAAAATATGATTGAAATCTTTCTTATAATAAATAAAAAAAAATTATTTCAAAACAAACGTTTTACAAAATGTCATACGTAAAAACTTTCTTATTATAACTCTCAATTTTAATTATTTTTTGCTTATAAAAATTTACTTTTTAAAAACACCAATTATAAAATATTTTGTATTTTTAAAAAAGTTTGATGTTTTAAAAAATTTTCTAATTTTATAAAAAATTATTTCCTTAGAAATAACATTAGTAAAAAGATCTATTTTTCAATTTATTAAAAAACTATTTTAATCTAAAAAATAAATAATATTATTAGTAATTAGTAATTAATATGATTATTATTAAATAATAGAGAGAAGCGGAAAAAAATTAGTGATTAGTAATATGATGTTGACATGTGTCCCTCGTAGATATCATTTTATTATAGTAGTAAGATCTACATGTCTTATTATGGTAAATAATATAATTATCGAATGTTTACACTAAAGCATATAGTTACACATAACAATCTTATTGAAAATTTTAAAATGAGTTTAACATAAAATATAACAGTTAATTTATCTTAAAATCTTTACAACTAGTATTTCTAATTTATTAACTAGGTGTATGAAAAAAAATTCTCACAGTTCTTAAAAAATTAAAAGAGTTATCATTTATTTTTTACAACTATGAGAACTTTTATACACATGTATGAATATGTATACTATTTTACACATGTGTAAATATATGTGAAAACTTTCTCATTGTTTTCAAAATATATAAGATTATCTATACTACTGTATAAAGCAAAACCTTGGAATACAAATGTAATTTTACAAAAAAAAAAAAAAAAAAAAATTAAGACAGCTAATACAACTTTTAAAGATTTAGATACAAGTGTCTATACAATCATTTCTATTTTGCTCCTCATTAAATAATCTTCTTTTAATTAATATATTATTTAATGATGTAAGATTATTTAATTCTCTACATTATATTATATAATTTACAATAATTTAAATTAACATTTAAATTTATAAATAAATATTATCTTATTTAGATACTTGACTAAATACTTTTATAATAATAATTAAATTTATAAATAAGTATTATCTTATTTGAATACTTAACTATATAATTACTAAATACTTTTATTATTATTATTATTATTATTATTATTATTATTATTACTATTATTATTATTATACAATTATTTTAAGTATTATCTTTTTTATAATGCTTTAAATTAATATTAGAATATATATTTATTAGTTATGTTTTTATAACTTAATACTATTTAGTTTAAGTATAATTTTATTTAGATATTTAAATATATAATCACTAAAATTTACATAATAATAATAATAATAACCAAATGTATCAGCGTTTAAAGTAGGTCTAGAAAATAGACTCGATAACATTCGTCGTATTATTATATATAACAAATAAAAAAAACTATGAGTAGTAAAGGTGTAGTTTTTCTCAAAGTTATCACAATAATTTTATTTTTCTACAAACTAATAAAAAACCTATTTTTTTATAATTTTACATTTAAAAATCTAAGAATTTTTTAAGCTAACCATAATACTTTATCTCTCTTTATTTTTTTCCAAATTGATACCTACTCTTTTTTTTTAATTTTATATTTAAGCCCTCAAGATATGTCAAATTTAAATTTAATCAACTGAACTTTATTTAAATTTTATTCTTAAGCATTTGAGTTATTTCAAATTTACATTTTATCACCTAAACTTTTATTAACTTTTATACTTAAGCATTCGAGTTATGTGAAATTTATTTTTAACCAATTTAAAGTAAAGCTCGTTAAATATTTCTTTTTTATATTATTTTTTTGTTACAATTTTTAATCAGAATTTCGCACCTAATTTTTTTTTCCGGATGTTTAGTACTAATGTATAAATTATCAGAATTAAATATTTTAACTTTTATAAATCTCGCTGCATAACACGAGTTATACCCATCAGTTAAGATAACATGTAAAGCAAAGGTGCATAAATCAAAAACTAAATTTTTTTATATATAATGAGTTCGCCGCCCATCCCCCCAAAAATAAATTAATTTCGCCCCCGCCCCCACTCCCCCTATAAAAACATCCAAGATCCGCCACTGAGTATCACCCTACCCAATCTGTAAATCGATTGTGGGTCCTTAGACAATCTCAAACATCTTCTAGCTAAATTCTAAAATGTGATGCTATTCATATCCAATCAAACTATTTTTATTTTCTTAATTCTTCTTTTCAAAAATTTTAAGTTGTTAATCTTTTTTGAAACTTTTTTTGTTTAACACATCACCCCTCTTAGTATGTTAAACTAAAAACTTTTAAATTTATTTTTTATCAATAAAATAATTAAGTCGGCTTGTGGGCTATTTAAGAATATTACCTCACAAAAGCTTATGTCGAGCTTATTTTTAAAGTTTTAGTGAAAGTGGCTTTTTTTTTTCAATTAGTTCAACATATATCTCAAGATTTTTCAGAGATAGCTTTTCCTATTTAAAAAAATCTTATCTTAAAAGGAAAAACTTTTTTGTTTATTTTTTATAAAACATTTTAAATGTTTTTTTGGAAAGTTTTTATAGAAATCAAAAACGTTTTATCATAAAATTTTATATTTTTAAATGATATTAAAGTATCATTTTATTAAAAGTGTTTTGAGCTCTTGTTTAGGAAAAAAAAACCCTTTTCTAAAGCTAAAATTTTTTTCTTGAATAAAATATGATAAGTTTTGAAATTATTTTTTGAGTTGTGAAGTATGACAACTGATAAGAGAGTGTGAATAGCCTCATCCATTTTAATCTAGAGTGTTAAACTTCAGACTTTTAAAGTTATTAATTTAAGTAATCTTTAGCTTTAAAAGAAATTTTATATTAAACGAGAAATCACATGTTTGTAAAAGAATTAGTGTTGAATTTATTCATGTATTACCCTTTTAAACACACGTGCGATTACGTATGAGTTGTTAATCCTACCAAAATTGTAAGATTTAGATTCCTCATCTTCATGACAATAGATAGAAGTTTGTAAAGATAACGATTACCTAATTTACAAATGAGAAGTATATAGTGGTTCCTGCAAAAATATAGCCCGAAAGAAGATTGATGATCTATATATATATATATACCATTAGTTATAGTAAACACGTGTATTACACGAGTTGAATAAATAAAATATTAAATAAATTTTTTTATTAATTATAAAATAATATTTAAAGATAAGATACAATTAAAATCACATATGTGTAAGGACTATAAGTGATAAACAATGATATTAACTTCTTAAACTTTTGTTTTTAAGTTTTTTTTTTTCTTTTTTCAAGAAAAAATTAAATATTTTTTTCAAAACAAATCGTTTAAAAAAATATCATTTTCTAAAATTTTCTTACAATAACTCTCAATTTTAATTATTTTTCATTTATAAAAGTTTTAATTTTTTAAAACATCAATTTTAAAATATTTCGTATTTAAAAAGTTTGATGTTGTAGAAATTAAAATTTCTTTTTATAAAAGTTTGTTTCCTTTAAATAATATTAATAAAAAAATTTCTTCATTAATTTATTAAAGAAACTATTTTAAATCTAAAAAAATTAACTAATATTAATAGTAATTAATATAGTAATTAATAAAAGAGAGAAGCAGGAAAATTTTGATAAGAATTAATATGATTGTGACACGTGTTATCCTTAATTACCCTTTTATTAGAGTATAAAAATACTAGCTAGAGAGAAACACTGAGAAAGCAACCTCTACTTAGAGAGAAATTTTTAGTGAATCAAACTCTTGATGGATACCAAAAACCAAACGCATGATGGATTGACTAAATATCCATGCCAACCATTATAAATCTTAGAGTATATTACACGGACAGTCTCTGGGTTATGCACATACTACAACTTTAATCCATACTTTCAATAAATTACAGATAAGGGCCGAACATTGCATGGTATGCACAACATTAGTCCCTGACACTAACAAAGTCCAAATATCTCTATTAAGTCAATGTAAAATTACCAAAATACCTTTGAATAAAAAAATAAAAAGACCCATTATATTAATTAAAACCAACGCACCCCTACCCA
This sequence comes from Flaveria robusta, assembly GCA_025506415.1. Classification (NCBI taxonomy): domain Eukaryota; kingdom Viridiplantae; phylum Streptophyta; class Magnoliopsida; order Asterales; family Asteraceae; genus Flaveria; species Flaveria robusta. The sequence goes on along the minus strand of CM046469.1, from coordinate 13,585,023 downwards.
ACCCCCCTCCCCCCTCCATCTTTTTCTTCTTTATTATCAGTCTCCTCACTCCAACACCATCATCCATCTCCATCATCTAAGAAATCAAGCACCTCCAATGATCACTACCACTACCATCAATCATTACCACCACCACAGATCCCAACCATCACCAAACCCCCCTTTTTCTACTACTGGTTTTAGGTGGTTGCGAGAGTGGATCTATGATGGAGATGGTGAAGGTGACGTTTGGTTTTCAAATGGAAATGGCGATGACGATGTTAATGGCGATGTGGTTGTAATGCGGTTGAGAAGACGACGGCTATGGGATCTACGATAGGATGTTCTGTGGTTGCAAGGAGTAAGAATGATGCGGTGGGGTGTGGACCTTGTGGCGGTGTTGCTGGTGGTTGGGGGAAGAAGATCTTAAGGTGCGATGATGGTGATGATTGTGCGGATAGATGAAGATGATGATGGTGTGATGGAAATGAGGTGGAGGCTGCCGGGATGGTGGCGATGGTGCTCAACAGCCTCATCCGGTGGTGGTGGTAGTGGTGACCTTTGGTAGTGGTGATTGTGAGTGGTGGCGATGGTAGTGACCTATAGTGGTGGCAATTGTGAGTCATGGTGGTTCCGGTGGTGGTGGTGGGTTGAAGGTAGAGACGGTAGTGGTGGGTGTTGAATATGAAGAAGAAGATAAAAAAGAAGGATATTTTGGTTTTTTGAAAAAATTAACAGAAAAACTTAAACTTTGTTAGTGTCATGGACTATTAACGTGCATTCTTTTCCAGGCCCGCATATGTAACTTATTGAAAGTAAGAAATAAAGTTGCAATACGTGCATACCCCGGGACTGTCCGTATAAGTTACTCTAAATCTTATCTTAAACTAGTTAGTTATCATACGTCTTGCACCAACCAAAGACCCTAACATGTTGATTTATGAATACGTAGCATAATCAAGAAATTAGATGTGTGAGTTGTTGGTGTTTAACTATTTCTGATCAAAAGTGAGAATTTATAGAAAATTGTCTAATGATCCATACTTTTATATAACCAGACATCGAGTTGGTAGCCTTACCCATCCACTAATCGGCTCGGCCAATCCAATGCATGGGATAACATACGCCATAAATATTATAAAAATTTAAACTACATACATTTAAACTAGAGTATACAATATTAAATTAAACAATAAATGAGATTTTAAAAGAAAAATAAAAAAATATGTATATACTTCAATTTCCATTAATCGATTACAAAAATAAATTCTGTAAAAAGAAATGTATTACTTTATTTGATGGAAATTAATTTTTTTGCAAAGGAGTTCCAAATTCAACGTACTCATCCCAACCAATGATCACCTTGCATACATGCTGCTATCTACGTTAATGTTCTATTCCTCAAATCCAAAATTCTAATCATCAGATCGTCTCCCACCTTCAGCTAGTGAGGGCGTATCAAACTATGGATTTATCTATAATATGTCCTAGTCCAAGTGTTGTTACGTAAATGTGTGTTTAATAGTGCATGTAAGGGTGTAACAAAGCTAGGTCCTCGCGAGCTCTCTAAGATTGATTTGCTAAATAAAAGCTCCAATAGAGAAGTGCCCGAGCTCAAAGTAAGGCTTGTTTGATAAAGGAGCTCCAGTCTGAGCTACGAATATAAAGTTTGATTAGGCTTGCGAGTTTGCACAAAATTATAATTATATGTAAATATAATAATATTGGTATATTAATATTATATACTATATTTACTACACACACTATATATATATAATTATACTAAATAGTTCAATTATATATGTTATACATACATACATACATATATATATATATATATATATATATATATATATATATATATATATATATATATATATATCAAAAACCAAACGCATGATGGATTGACTAAGTACGGTAATTGTTTCATGCGTTTGGTTTTTGGTATCCATCAAGGGTAGTGATAAAAAATTTATAAATTATATGATCGGTTTCATTGGTTTTCTTTAGTTTTCTCATAACTTTGTGATTTTTTTAGGATCCCTTCTCTATATAATTATACTAAATAGTTCAATTATATATGTTATACATAATTAAAATTACACTATAAATATATAAAAATAGTCATACATATGATTAAAATTTGAATAATATATAAATAATAAATGAACTCGGCTTAAGATTGTAACATTACTCACAAATTGAACTCAAACTTTATACATAAAACTCGAAACAAACCGAGTTTAAGTTTTAGAGATGAAACTTGAAACTAATGTACTCATTTTCAGCCTTATTTATACATATTCCTTGCTTCTATTTACTATTTATCATTGTTTATATCGGCTTTTGTTCATCTATAGCAATTTCCAGAATAGACATGTAATATGAACTCTCATGTAGAATTATATAGTGAAGGTTGTTAGTAAAGGTCTAAAGGAGATTAGCAAAACCCTACGATCACCTATTGTTTTTTGGTTGATAAATACTTGTAGATTATTAACAATGTAGCATTGACGGACGAGCAGAATTAATTATGATATTCGATTAGTACGTATGATGTATGTTACTGTGGTTGAGCGACTTTACAAGACCATAAAATACCATTTTCATCAGAGCTGTAGAAATTATTGATAAATGCACCCAGAATTCTATTTTTGCAGGCCCTGAATAAGACATTTACAAGGTTAATATAATATATAAAGTGTTAAAGTGTAGTAAGCTGGTTATTTTGGATCGTTAATCATATATTACAATAGTTAAATTGAGACCGTAAAATATTAGATTAATAGGAAAGTGAAAAGAGGGTTGAAACTTGAAAGGGTAAAAACAAAACATCCTTCATTTTCAACTTATTAGAGTTAAATTTACTAAATATCTTTCTATTTTAATTAAAAAGGTATTTATGGGAACACGTGTGGCAACACTATATTCATTCTTATTAAAAAAAATTCGTTTCTCTCTTCTATTAAATATTTACATTAATTACTAATAATATTATTTAATTGTTTTTAAATCTAAAATAGTTTTATAAGTAAATTAAGAAAGAGATCTTTCTATTAGAATTATTTCTAAAGAAACAAATTTTATAAAATAAGAAACTTTTAAAAAAAATGTAACTTTTTTAAATATATTTTTATAGCGATTTTTTTAAAACAAAATTTCTAATTTGTTTTTGGGAAAAAACAAAGAAATGTTTTAAAATAAAAGTTTAAAAAGTTAAAATAATTGTTTTATTACTTATAATACTTAATCATATCTTATATTAGAATATAGTTTTATAACTAAAAAATTTTATTCTATTAAATATTTTATATGATAACCCGTGTTATAAACGGGTATACTAAAGCTAGTATTGTATAGACTTAATTATTTTCTAAAAGAAATTGCTCCAAAAAGTTCTTGACTTATTATTATTTTTCAATCAATGTTATAATATTTGTACACATATATATATACATACATATAGAGGGAAGAGTTCCAATAAAAAACCAAGTTATAATTAAAAATCAAGAAAGTCACTTTCTAACCGTTGATCATGTTAATCAAGGGTCAAAATTAAATAGGATAGATTTGTATTTTTTTCTTTAATTATATATGTCAGATTTTAATAAAGAGTGGTATAATGTGCAACTAATAATTTTAAAAAATATATCTCCTAAATACTATTTTCTCTCTCCTATCTTAATAATCAATTATCTGAAAATCAAAAGCAAAATTCATTTAAATTTCTATCATTTTTTTCTTCTTTGGGTCGCTGTTTCTTTACATAAAAGATTAGTCATGATGAAATTATTCAAGTAAGAAGTTACATATGCTTATTATAATTTAATAAATATAATAATCTGATGTTACATATACGTAGTAAAGTTTAAATCAACCAAATCATTTTTTCTTTCAAATCTACAAAAACTTAAATGCAAACCACTTCTACATATATGAAAGTCAAGCTTTTTTCCTCTTGACCAACGTTTAAAAGCAAACAACTGAGCTTGTTACATATATATGTAAGTAAGCTGCATTTACGTTTATGTTTATGTTGGATATAACACATGTTAACATATACGTAAGTATTTTCCATGTTAACAACAATTTTCTAATTAGTATAGAGATAATTTTGGCCGGGAAAGTTAAAACTTAAAAGAGGGTCCGAATTTAATTAGCCTTTTCTTGACTTTTTTTCCGTTGAAACCATATTTTAATTAACTTTTGTATACTTTCTTATTTTTAATATTATAGTACACAATCAATAGTCTTTAAAAATTTTATAATATTTTTATTTTTTCTAAAAAATGACTTTTTCTACAACAGTGTGCAACATTGTGCCATATGATTGTGTTGTTATCCTACTTAGACGGTGTTAAATTAAGTGATTATTGAATTCACGTGATGTTGTTATGTGATGTTGTTATGTGCTTTGGTCTAAGATAGTATTTCGGTTACAAGAAGTAGAGTATAGTTATCACATTTTACACGGTGAGTTATGCGCTCTTGTTTGAAATAACATATTTGTCATTCAAAGTAGGGTGTTGTTATCACAATGATGTTTTGAGCACAAGGAACATATTTTCTTAAATGGGCGCAGATACGTTCTCTCATATAATCTCATGCATGCTTGTGTCGCCTTCTTATCATGTTTTATAAGGATTTTGTTTTGTACAGTATCACGCCCCTACACATATGCACGCGCGCACACACAAATATAAATATAAATACATACATACATATAACTAGATATGGTTTTGCTTAAATGCCCCTCAAATACACCATCAACTATATGTTTCTACAATATAGCGTGAAGATCAGATACGAATTTTGTTTCCAAGCGAAGGATGTAAAGCTAATTGGGCTATTAATCATGTTTTTTCAACGATTAAGATGAGGGGATAATAAGAATAAGAATTTAGAAGTAAAAAGGTATAAGAAGTTAAAACCAAAAGCAGAAAAGCCTAGTTTGTTGTTTTTTGGGTTAAATCTAGTCCAATCATTTATTTAAACATAAATAGCGTTTATATAATTCATTAATTTTTACAAACCTATAGCAGGGTGGACCTAAAGCATGAGAGGGGGCAGCCACCCACCACAACAAAATTTTTATGGTTATATATACGTGAAAATCTCGATCGCTCCCATAAAATTTTGAAAATGAAGAAAGCGTAATATTGTCTCAAACACATTATCAGTGATGGAACTACAATGGAGTCTGGTGATCTTTTGATAGTTCAGGGAATCATATTTTCTTTCTAACTAAATAAACTAGGGTATATAACATAGTAGATTTTTAGTATTTTCGTCATCAAATAATCAAGTAGTTATATCAAGATAAGAAAAGGGGGCGATTGCAAAATTTATATCGAGATAAATGTTTTATGACAATAAAACATACTAAATTTATATTGTTTCCAACATATAAGAGATCAAATGCTATATTTATGGTTGACTTTGTTTTCAAACATGTTGAACATCATTGGCATTAAAGACCAATTGACGCTCTTAACAATTTGCAAAAGTTTCTATTAAAACCCCTCAAATGAAAAGTCCTAGCTCTGCCAACGCATATTGTCGTTTTTATAAATACAATTGTTTCAATCATTACATATCATCATTTATATAAGTATAATTGTTTTAATACGGTTATTGATAATAATAAAAAAAGTTTGGGACACAATTTAATGAATTTTTTGGAAATGAACCAGATCCGACCTAAGCAGACCGAAAAAAAAATATTATATTGCGATAGTCAAATGAACCTTAAAAGTTTCCCCTCCCCCTATGAAAGAAATTTTTGAATACGCCGCTAACCTATGGTAGTATGGTATACAATCAAGAATTTGATTATATTTAACTTGAGTATAAAATTGTTATAAATTCTTTTAAATTATTCTTTTATAATAAACCGGTAAAAAGCCGGTAAAATAACTCGTGAAATTACATATACAAGCTGTATAATTATAATTCGTGATTATACACATCAAACCCCGACTTTTACATTAATATATAAATTGTAATAATAAAAAGTAAAATTTTTGCCAATTGCCAGATGCTTATTTTGTAATCTATCACATTTTTATCATCTTACTCAATTTTATCTTTCATTAAATAGTTATATTATATCTCTTATAAAATAATTATATTAAATAATAATAACTAATAATATTATTCAGGGTAGAGTTATAGTAAAAATAGTATTTAATCTAAAAAGTTTACGAAATATTGTGAACTTGACACGTGTTATTTTATTGTTTTAAAAAGAATGACATTTTAGTGACTGTGTCAAATACATCAGTTTATCGTCTCATATACGTTCATATGTTATATATTTTATATTATTTGTTATATGTATTCATTATTATATTTTACGTTTTAGATTATTTTGTGTTATTATTGTCATTGTTTATATAGGTTATATAAGCATATTATCAATCATGGTGTTTTATAATTATAAGTGTACAATGATATACTTTCACCAATAATATTTATCAAAACTCAAAGTGTTGAAAATAACATAATGCATTATTTTTATTATTGTTTTTTATATATTATATAAACTTCTTGTTATCAATTATTATGTTTTACAATTAGTAGACACAATGTATTTAGTAAGTCCCGAGCTCTTTCTTATATATCGAGGATCATCGTGTTAATTTAACAGTGTATTTTTTAAAACTTATAGTGTTCAAGATTATACAATTATGATCAAAAAGCACAATGAGATATTATGTTATTTTGTAATTGTTTATGTATACGATGACGATCAAAAGGCACAATACGACATTGGGTTATTTTGTAATTGTTTTTAATGTATTAGATTAATTAGTTGTTAATTTATTATTGTATTTTACATATTAAAAATACACAACAATATTATTACATTATTATACTTTTTTAAAATTCATCATTTTAGAAAAACATAATAGTATTTAGATTAACACAATAACTAACAAAAATACATAATGAATTGCATTAAAAGACATAATGATGATATATGAGCTTAAAAACATAAAAAAATTATATTAAAATTGATTCAAAGATAAAAAATACTTGTTTTTATGGTGTAATTTTTATAAAAATATAATATCATACATAAAAGTTATAAACGTTTAAAAAATAAGGAAATTGCATAAAGTCAACAAAAAGGGCTATTTTTAAATTACCACTCTAACAAACTTTTTACTACAAATTGATATCAACTATTGATTAAAAAAATAAATGGTTGAGATTACTTATTACACTTTTTATTTTTAGAATTGTTTTTATAAAAACCTTTCCCTATTGTTTATACCTTTTCATCTAAAAATAGATTTTTAAATAAACAAAAATTTGATCTTTTAATAAAAACATGATTTTTATATATAAAATATTTGTAAAATATAAATTTGTCTAAACAACCAACTTTTTCAAAACATGAAATATTTTAAAATTGATATTTTTAAAAAGTAAAAGTTCGCTAAAATAAGTTTTTCTTCAACAACAAGATCTTTTATAGAAATTTACATGTTTCAAAAACACTTTTTAGATTAAACTTTTTAATAAAAGTTATAAAATAATATTATTATTTTATTACTTAAAATTCTTATTTATACGTAATTTCAATCATATTTTATCTCAAAAAATTATTTTATAATTGATAAAATTACAAAAAACGTCCTTTAAGTTTATATAAAATTACATGTATCGTCATTTATCTTCAAAAAGTACTCTAATCATTATTTATATATACTTTTCATAACATATTACGTCCTTTATACTAACGGGAGTTAATTTTCTCCGTTAAATCAGGGGTAATTTGGTATTTTTACCTCTAAAGGACTATTTATGTAACTAAACATAAAAGACGTTTTCTGTAACTCTTTTACCTTTTAATTAATTTATGCATTTTCATAATTATACATATACATATGATTTTTATATATAATATAACATATATTATTTAATTATTTTCATCAACATTTTAAATATAAATATAAAATCATGTAAATAGTATTATTATTTTTTATACTTACGCCCTTAGCCTTATTTACTTTACCTTTAATATTTTTTACAATATATTTTTATATAATTATAGATTATTACCTTAAACTTGTTTTTTTAATCTAAGATATAATAATGATTAACAGAGATGGTCACATATGATTAGTTTTTTAAATTAAATTTTAAATAAATTTCATGAACCATTCCTCCTGTGTTTTTTTAACTAAAAATATAATCTAGTTTTTAGTAAAAACGATAAAATAAAACCAAACGGAGTAAAAACATTGAACTACACACGTAAAACGTAAAACATTAAAAACAATAACTAAGTCGATCTAGGACCTGCCCTTTTTGATGTGGCTAATAAACTGAAAAAATAGGCATAAAGATGTGGAATCACACACACACACACACACGTTACGGCTTGTTAACTCCGAAGTGTAAAACGAAAAGTTCATAAAAGATTAAAAGTATAAGCGACCAAAGTTGAAAATAAAAAATTATAAGGGTAAAATTGTAAACGACATAAAATTATTAGGGTTAAAAGTAAAAAAAAATTGATAAAAAAACAAAAGTGGATACAAACACTAAAGGTAAGGTACAAATCATGATGCACAATTTATTTGATAATTAGTAATATATATAATATTTTTTAAATTAATAAAAATTTGTTTTGTGTCTAAATCATATTTAACATAATAATATTAAAACAAATTTAATAATATAAATTCAAATTAGTTAATAAATAATTATTAACTAATTATAATTTATATTATTAAAAATTATTATAAAATTTGTTAATTTGTATAATATATGTTACTTGTATATCATTATTAAAATACAATAATTTAAAAAATTATATGTATAACAAATTTTAAAATAAAAGCGAATTACGAAAAACGTCCTTTAAATTAGGTTTAAAGTTTCAAAAATAGTACTTTAAGGGGTAGATAGACTAAAATGCCCTTGACTTAATGGAGAAAATTAACGCCCGTTAGTCTAAAGGACGTAATCTGTTATGAAAAGTATACATAAAGGATTATTAGAGTACTTTTTAAAGATAAAAAATACCTGCAATTTTCTATAAACCTAAAGGACGTTTTCTGTAATTTTATCTTTATAATTTAATAATATTCATTGCTAACTATTAAATATTTTTTTATTTAGTTTGTGTAAGACACAAGGTAGTAGCCTACTGTACGCACACGTTACTCAATGTGATATGATAAACATAAAACTATAACTTTGAGTTATTACATTTACATATTATGTAATTATAGCATATTGTTACGCATGCACATATACACCCCTCATTTAAAATACACATGTCGTATTCTAGTGATTTTGTAAGCTTCGTACAAAAAACATTTTATGGGACTTGTCTCCCACCTTTCTCTCTCTCTCTCTCTCTCTATATATATATATATATATATATACATATGTGTGTGTGTGTGTTAAAAAACCTATGTGTTACACGGAAATATACGGGTAGAATAAAATAAATAAATTATAGTTAGTAATATTTAGAAATTATAATTGAACAATTTAATTAGTTATAAACAAAAATTTAAATTTAAAATTTATAAATCTTATAATATATTTTTTATTATTATTTAATAGGAGAAAGCGGAAAAATAAGAGTGATAAGTAACCAAAAAGTAACATGTGTGTTGTCATATAATATGAGAGAAAGAAACGAAAAAATAATGATAAGAAGGCATCATACAGCGACATGTGTTTATTAAAACCTTAATTTATTATAAAGTGTGTGTATATGTGTGTGAATGCATATGTATATATGTGTATCTATGTACACATGCACGTGCATACACACACACACACACACACACACATATATATATAGGGTAGGTTATCTTGAAAACCATACTTTTTTATGAGAACTCTAGGAATCAATATAAGCCACACATTTAAGTCACATATCATTTTCACCTTTTTTTTTAAATTCATAACTTTTTTTCACGATTATTTTTTCAAAAAAAAATTGCACCATTAATTTCAGTATTTTTTATCTTTCCAACGCGTACCATATTGATATTTTTTTTTAAACCGTTCACCCGTTATTTACACATGTGTAAATTAGTCATTACACATGTGTAAATACCGTTTTACACGTGTATTTCCAGGTATTACATATGTGTAAAATGACATTCATAAAAAAACGAGTTTTTTTATTTTTTATAATTTTTTTTATGAAAGAGGGAAGCAAAAGAAATATTTTCGTCATTTTACTTTTTTTATTTTTGTGTTATTTTTTGTTTTATAAATTTTTTATAATGTTATCATTATTTACCATTTTGTCATTAAAAATGTGTGGTTCACATTGGTTCCTATAGTTCTCACAAAATAAATGAGTTTTATTTGAACCCTCCCCTCCCCTATATATATATATATAGGGGAGGGTTCCTGAGAAAACCAATAGTTATGTGAAAACCAAGAAAACTAATAACATAATTCATAACTTTTTTGTTGTTTTAATTGTTAAAATGTTATTTAAGTATTTGGTACATATATGTTGAGCATACATAAGAGAAGAAGAGTTTTATGTATACTTAACACTATATCTAGTGAAAAATGGTTACGTATACGTAACCTATGTGTGACGTATATGTAAAATCATGCTACGGTTTTATTTGATTCATAACCTTATTTATATATACTCACACACATATATAGAGGGTAGTGATAAAAAAGTTTATATATTATGTGACCGTTTTAATTGGTTTTCTCTAGTTTTCTCATAACTTTATGGTTTTCTTAGGATCCCTCCTATATATATATATATATATATATATATATATATATATAGGGTAAGGAACGATTGTTAACCCACCTTTATTGCGATAACCCGTTAACACTAATGTAACAAGCACTTACACCATGATTATGTAGTGTTACTAACTTTACACCGCGTTACACCAATGATGTAACAATTTTCCCTTCATTTTTTAAAAAGTTTCACCCTTTTTTTAAAATCGTCTTAACTTTTTTGTATGATGTTATTTTTTTATACAAATTACACCATTAAATATATCATTTAAATATCTTTAATTCAAGTATAGTCTTGCTATATATATTTTTTAAAAATTTAACGTTAATAGTGGACCACTAGTTTATCATTGTAACTCTAACTTACAGTGATGACGTGGCCTGCTGTGGACCACTAGTTTGGTTAACAGGTTATCGTAATAAACATGGGTTAACATTCGTTCTCTATCCTATATATATATATATGTCTACATATGTGCGTGTGCATACATATTAAAAATGATTTACTTAAAATACATAGATGTAGTGTTCATATAACGTTGTCTAAACTATTTAAGAACGACGCATCAAAACAATTACAACAATACGTATAACTTAAGATAGTGTGCATCCATAGCGACTAATTTTGATGAATAATAATTTGTGGGATTACAATATTGCATCTAAACCATTACAACGATGCGTCAAAAAACACATAGAAGTATTGGATGTATTTGTACTCCCGCTTGAAATACACGTCTCAAGTGTAGGATACTTCTTGTGTTTTGTATGGAAAAAAGTACGAAAAATAAATAATTCTAACACTGTACTTAATATATATGTTCGGATTTATCTTTGTGTGTGCTTAATAAAATATGCGGTCAGTCTCCCTCTGCTGACCAAAACACATTCCTTTTTGTCAAATTTGTACAAATTCGATGACGATGGGCCAATAATTATATTGTCTGCTACCTTTGAAAATAGGTTTAGAGACCGAGGTTAATTATATGTCGTAAAAAAACGGAGTAAGAGAGGAGTGTGTGTGCAACGAATCTTGTGTATGTTATTTTCCACACTGACTAATTACGACGAAACAATTGAAAATATTAAAGATATATATGTAACCAATTTATATTGTTAACCGAAAAAGTTAAAATTATATATGAGAAAATCTTATTAATAGTGCACCTAACGATTGAATTTGTTTATATACTCACTGATTTTTTAAACATTAAGAATCAAATTTAAATTTTTTTATAAAACCATATGAACTAACCGTGTAACTTACTTTTTAAATATATTCATATCATCACGAGTACTCCATTCTTTTAGTCAGGACATAGTGGATATTTTGAGGATATGATTACATGAACACAATGAAGCTCCAAACAACATTACGAGATACTAAAAAGGGCTTCCAAACTCATAGGACGTCAAACACAACTTTTCTTATATTTTATTTACATGACATTTTAATTAATAAACACTACACAGTCTTATAACTATAAGAAAATGCATGTTTACCGGAATATGAAGCCATGATATCCATGTGCAAGAGATGTATGACCCATACGGATAGTTTTAGCATGAGTTTACTACAACGCCGTGATATTATAAAGAAATATGTGAAAAAAATACAACAATTATTAATAATAACGAAAAAAAATACAACAGTTATTAATAATAACGACAGGAGCAGAAGTAGCAACAGCAACAATAATAATAATCATAATAATACTGATAATAGTATGAAATTATAACTTTCCTTTAATAAAAAACAAAGAGAAATTGCATATATAATCTCTTTTTGGTTTAATCAAATTATATGTTTAGTACTTAAATTTTAAAAATTACAAAAATAGTTCAAATGTTTATGTAATCATTGCATTTTGATCATTGACACTAAATTCATTTATTTTTTATGCATTTTATAAAATTTTAACTAAGTTTTCAATTTGGTTTTAGGAATCAAAAGTGCAACGCCCACATAAAAGTTTGGACTACTACACAAAATTTTGAACTAACTTTATAATTTTTAAAGTTTGGAAACCGTATAGGGACCATTTATGTAATTTTCTCAAAAACAAATGAAATCTTTTGAGTTATAACGTTTGATTACATATTTTTTTCAATTAATACAAGGTAGTTTATAAAAAAGAAGAAGGATCATAAAAGACAAAGAAAAAAAATAAAGAATATATTTCGGAAATGAGAATAGTATAAGAAACACAAAAAAAAAAAAAAAAAAGAATAAACAAGTAATCTTATTAGCACATTTTGAAGAATGAAGCGTACCAAATGTTAAAGAAATAAAAAAGAAGGTTTGTTGACATAAAATTTGCATGCGTGTCTGAATTAGCCGAATTGAATAGAATACACAGTAGTTATGTAATGGTTATTTGTGGAATGTTGCATATCTAAGAACAATTAAAATAAATCAACTAGGGTGCTACTCATGTAGTCGTGTTTAACGTAACTTTGACATCGTTTTGGATAGTACAATGGCAATTTAATCTATGTATTACTTTCAAGAGATGAGCAGAGCATATCTAATTGCATTTTATAAAATAATATTTCTTTTGTCATTTGTTTTTTATTTAACCCATTTTTTTTTTTTGCCACTTATTCTTCTTTTAGATATTTTTGCATCATTTTTCCTAGAAAAAGATATCATAGTAATTTAAAGGGGTAACTTTTTACAATAGTAATCAAGTTTTAAAATTTTCTTGGTTATGTCACTCATAAACTTTTTTGTTACAATCAAATCACTAAAGTTTATTTTGATTTTTCAATCCTGTGTATTTAACTTGAATATTGGTAAAAAAATTAAAGGATTAAAAAAATTAAAAAATATTTATAAATAATTATTTTTATAACCAATTCTTAAAACAATATGAAAGCAACAACAATGATTCATATGTCTTCATCATCAACAAAAGATCCAATGACGATAATATCCAAACCTGCAAAATTTAAGAAGATACTAACCAATCAGAAGCGATGATCACAATTCCAGCACAAAGCGGAAGAACCCCATTGCTCAAAATCTATATCGCAATAGCACTCCCAATCACCTTCGCTCCGATCAACGTGGTGGAATCGGCGGGGCAACGGCGGTGACGTTGGGGCGACGGCGGTGACGATGGGACTATGAAGGTGACGGTGGGTCGACGACGATGACGGTGGGTCGAATGGTGGAGAATTGCAGATGGGAGGGATGATGTGCAGGGAGACAGAGTGACAATGTGATGATTAAGGTTTTTTAATATTTGTTTTTTATATTTTAAATTTGATTTTTTTTTATTAATTTTAAATATGAAAAAACAATTACGTGCAAATCAATTTAATTACATAGAATTAGAACATCAAACTAAAGTTAAATAACCTAATTGAAACAATTAGAAAAATAAATGACCTGATTAGAACACTTCTAAAACTTGATTATTATTTTATAAAGTTTTCCCTAATTTAAACACTTAAACTCATTTTTTTCTCTTAATAAAAATCAATTTTATTAATTATTATATTTCTCTCTCTCATTTTGATTTTTTAAAATCAAGCTATCTTTTTAAAAATAGATTTTATTAAGTAAATTAAAAATCAAATCTTTTTATTAAAACATAATTGATAATAAAAAAGTTACAGAATATGAGATTTTCTAAAACACTAAATTTTTTTGAAACAAAATATTTTAAATTGGTCCTTTGATAAAAAATCATATAAAAGGTGAAATTTTCTAAAAACAATATTATTAACACAAGCACAATAATTACAAACTACAGTTTTTAATAAACAAGATTTTTAATAAAATAATAACTTTTTATTTAAAAAAATCTAAAAACGAATGCTTAAAAATAAAACTATTTAGATAAAAGAGTTAAAAAAATTAGTATAATTGTTTTATTTTTTGAACTATTACGTATATATGATTTTTAATCATATCTTATTTTAAAATATCGTAGTATAACTCTTTGTGTTTATTACTAACTATAATCTATTTAATAAATAGTTGTATATCTAATCTATTTATTTATCTGTCTATCTATCTATTTATCTATAAAAAAATTAAGATAAAATGTGACATAATTATAAGCCTTATTGTACTAACTTTCTTATTTTTTTTATAAATGATAATATTGAATACTAATAATATTACTCATATAATTTTTAAATTAAAAATATATAATTTAATAAATTAAAAACCAATTTTTTATTAAAAACAAAAGTTTTATAAAATATAGAATAGAAAGGAACCTTTTTAAATTTATTTTTTTATAACAAAATATTTAAAAACCACAATTTTTTATAAAATAAAAGTTTAAGAAAAATACATTATTGTTTATTTACTTCAAATAGCTATTTATATGTAATTATAATCATATTTTATTTTCAAGCATAGTTTTATAATTCATAAATTTTTATTACTAATTATTTAATATTTTATTTATTCAACCCGTATAATACACGGGGTACTAACCTAGTATATAATAATAGAAGGTTGGAAAGAGAGCCGGACCTAAAGGAGGAAAGCATGGATCATGCCATAAAAAAACCACAATCAATTTAATTAACATTTACAGCATGTATATACATCTTGTGATATGCATGGTATTATAAAAAGGGATTTTAATATAATTCCCCTTCCTAAGACCTTAAATTACATATTTCCCCAAAACATAAAATTAATTACATATATCCCCTTTTTATACACATATATTACATATTTATCAATTTTATTAATATTAACCTATCAAGTGACTATTTTATCTTGTTTTACTAAAAGATTTTTATGTATTAATGTTTTGTTATTATAATTGTTTGAACCTTTGGCAATTGTGTTATGTATTTGTAGAAATAACTTGGATTACGGTGATTATTGTTTTGAAATGAACTTTTGTATCTGGAGTTATAATAACATACTTTATATTTGTATAGAAAACTCAAACTTGAGGAAATATGTGTTTAATGTTTTTAAGAAGAGAAATACGTAAAAATAACTTAATAAAATTATGAATACAATAATCATTCAATAACTAATTTTAATAAAATGAGTAAATATGTAATATATATGTTTTAAAAAAAGAAAATATGTAATTAATTTTTTACTTGGGTAAATATGTAATTAAAGAGTTTAAGAAAGAGAAATATATAAATGCCCCTTATAAAAATAACAAATTACTTAATCCTGTGATCTTACATTGTAGTTAGCTAGTGCCTAGTAGAATTTGTGGTTTTGGAAGATAACAAAAGAATTATTATGGCGTCTAATTTTAAAATTAAACAAATAGAGAGATAATAAAAAGGTTACATAGGATACAAATAATACCATCAAATGAGATAACAAAAATATCGCAAGTTTGACTAACGAATTTTCCACGAGTTTGAACAAAGGCACTGCCCCATTTTTTGACTGTCAAAAAGTATGTAGTATATATTTTGGCCTCACACTCTGCTGCGTCACTTAATATTACTGATTTTATATTGTAGGTTTCATAAGGCTATCAATAAATATCTATATTATTAGAAGTGACCATGAGGACTCCAAAAGGAGAGATGAAGTCAAGTTTGAAGAAAGGGGCATGGAGCGTAGAAGAAGATCGGAAGTTGATCGCTTATATCAATCGATATGGCATCTGGAATTGGTCTCACATGCCCAAATTTGCTGGTAAACATTAACAAACCAGTTTTTGATCTGAAAACTATTTCTAAAAGCAGTTTCCTTTGCATTTCTGATGAATATTGTTGTGGGAAAAGAGCCAGTTTTTTAATAGTGGTATTTCTTTTTAGTGTTATTTTATGATGGTTTTCTTTGTTTGTAGGCCTGTTAAGAAGTGGAAAGAGTTGTAGGCTTCGATGGATGAATTATTTGAAGCCTGACCTAAAGAAAGGGAGCTTTTCAGAAGAAGAAGAACGAAGCATACTCCATTATCATTCAATTCTCGGAAACAGGTATTACATATTGTGATTATATATAACTCGGGAACCATGGCTCCTACGTCGGATCTCTTTTTTAGCATGAATGAGGTTTTTACAAAGAAACAAACAAAAATATCCATAATACTCTCACTTATAACAGAGCTATTGGTAGGATATGCGTCTATCACATAAATGAAACACATTTATATATTTACATATTTTTCTCTTTAACTTTTTATCAGATGGTCTGCAATTGCAAGGAAACTTCCTGGGAGAAGTGATAATGAGATTAAAAATTACTGGCATACTAATCTAAAGAAACGTGTGACAAACAACCCGATGCTAAAAGGTTCAAAGCAAAAAGATATGAACATGTCACAATGTCTTGAATCTAATAATATTGAGAAATTAGAAATTGAAGCAAATCACGCAAACGACATCGACAACTTCCTCTTCTCGTGGGCATCCGAAGACGATAATTCATCGTCTAGCATAACACCTATGCCCGAAGAACATCAAGCTGAATTTACAACTGATATCGGTTCACCCGGTACAGTTGAAGATCTTCAATGTTTCTGGAGAGAACTCTACCCATTGGAAGACCTGGAGCTCAGAAACATTGATCAGGAAATGTTTCTTGATCACATGTTTCAAGATTCATACGATGATACAATCTCCCCGTGGAGCTTCTATAACGATGAATACGACGCCTCTCATATGAGCATTTAACTTAAAAGTTAAAACCTTTAGATCATAGAAGTTGTGGGTTAAATATCTTCGTTTGCCCATTAGAAGAAGTTAATAATGCTACCCCATGCATGTAAGACTAATCTCATGATGTATATACAGATGAGGGGTACGTGCTGATCATGTTGTTTTCTTATTGAGGCTATGGCCGTTTTAAGTCTTTAGTTATCTACTATGTAGGCGCATCATTGTGTATATAATAATAATAGTGGCTACTCACTTGATATTACTAGAAATGTAATTTGTATGTTGTATGTGCAACTCTTAAATCATATAAATAATCAGAAGAGATTAATGCCTGAATCGACGTATTAGAACTCTAGCATACACAGAATACGTAGATAAAATCGTCAACGTTCAAGTACTATAATGATATAACTATTTATTTTTTTGCAAAAGATAACCATTCCGACTCACTAGATGAAAGATTAAATTGTTTGTCAAAAGTTGACGGAGTGAGTGATTGATGAACTCATGCTATTTGTGTGTAAGATAGGTTTTTTTTTATCTTAAAATCATGGGTTTAATCTCTGTAAAATAGCCTCGTATACAAAAAATAAAGGTTGCGTATATCAGCTCGTGAAGTAATCTAATGCCTCCCTGGACTCGGGTGTCAAGTCAATCATCGTTTGCACACTTCCATACTACTTGACCATAAGTAATCAATTTGTAGACGGTAAATATTTAGAGGTTTACTGTTGTCTTTAGTATTGTATTATATATGTATGTAAGATTGGGCCGATCAAGTGTAAACAAACTATATTCATGTAATCTATATTTATATTGTAGTGCTCAAAAGCAGTGGCGGAGCTTGAACTTTCTCGTAGGGGAGGCGGGGGCGAAATCAAATTTTTTTAGGGGGGGCGAACTTGATATTTATATAAAAATTTATACTACCTGACCAAAAATTTACACTACCGGACTAAAATTTAACACTACGGGGGAAAAAACAGGGGGTGCGGCGGCCCCCCGGCCCCTATAAAGATCCGCCCTTGCTCAAAAGGTTTACACATTATTCTGTAGATGCTACTATTCTTGCATGACGTCTTCTATATCTAGAAATTACTAACGTACAATTCCTTGCATGTTAGAAACAATAATATATTTTTGAGTAAATTATAGTTTTTTTTTTTCATGTGGTTTAGTTAAGTCCTTGGTTTCATGACATTTCTTTCTATATTAATTAGTGCAACTATGTAACACCATTAGATTCTAATATTAACTTTATGTGATTTGTCTAAGATACTCTTAATTGTAAAATAAAAGAAGCAAAATAAAACTCTCTTAACCCTAACCGTACCTACGATGTCGTACTCAACCCTAACTCACCCCTCAGTCACAACCGCTCGTCTTTGAGTCCACCCGAATCTCTTCGATCACTTTCGCCGCCAGTGATATGAAACCTTTGATGACATATGCAGCCATGAACCACCCTGTCACAATAGCCAAACAAAAACAACGATGGGAACGATAAATTCCTAAATGGTATCTTGATGTATGAAGCAAGTACAAAGTTTTGTAGTAAATTCATAAACTATGTTTTCCGTATTTATGATTTAATTGCTAAACTAAGTTGCAATACCTGGAGATTTATAGTTTAATAATGGTGTTGTATGTGAATCTTGCACAACACTATTACGGGTAACTGTAGGCCTATATATATGTGTGTGTATATATATATATATATATATATTGCATGCCTTGCGCTATCAAGTATCACAACTATCATAAGGTTCACATGGCCTATCAAGGCACCATAAACTTACGTGTAGCCGTATAGTTTTCAAGACCGTTTCCTCGTTTCTTATGATTTCTACAAGCTTTTTTTAAGTGGTTATTGGATTTAAACTTACATAGATTTATTTGCTGACTTATATGTGATGCATATCTCATGTGAAGAGTCATCTCGAGGTCAAAATTTGATGGTATTGATCGGGGTGCTAAGAGGACGTGAAATATGATCGTGTTTAACTTAATGTTGTAATTTTTTTTTAAAA
This sequence comes from Flaveria robusta, assembly GCA_025506415.1. Taxonomy (NCBI): domain Eukaryota; kingdom Viridiplantae; phylum Streptophyta; class Magnoliopsida; order Asterales; family Asteraceae; genus Flaveria; species Flaveria robusta. The sequence continues at coordinate 13,565,650 of CM046469.1, read as the reverse complement.
TTTTGTTTGAAACACAATTTTTACGATAGAAACTAGCCTGTTGGAATTAGTGGTCTCAAAAATAAAATTCAGTTATATGTATCCCAATGGAAGTGGAGAACGTAGGTTGGTTTATCATGGGTGGTCATGGATCTTACATCAATGCCGGTGATAAAATCTCTACTTAATTATTTGTAATTAATCTAACATGACATGATGTAACCAAAAACATGTCTTTAACAAATGATAAGGCCCACTAAGGTCTATTAACGGTGAATTAGTAAACTTATCATATACGTACACTATTTACAATTATGATAAATAATTAGCACATGATTGGCCTATTAACGGTAAAATAGTGGACTTACTATCAAACATAAGTCATTAACGCCTAACTGACTTGATTTGGCCTAAAATGATATGGTGTAACCTAAAACTAGCAATTAGCACATGATAAGGACTTTTAAGAGTGAATTGTGGGGTTATTTTAGAGTGAACGCTTAGTAAGTTTTTATTAACTTGGTCTTACATGTGTATTTGTTTTAATAATAAAAAAGTTAACAATTTATAGTAAAGTGAGATATGGGAACCCCAATCAACTTCGGACAAGCTCTTAAGAGGTTTAGGTTTCATCCTTGCATGGTGTGATGTGACATGACAAATGTGACTTGTGATTATATGGTTTGATATGATATGTATGATTTGAGCACCCGTCCCACTCTTATAATTGTATGAAATTGGATTTTCTTAGTACTTGTCTAGTGTATTTTGGGTTTCATCAATGTGATCATAAATCATTTTTAACGTATTTTGTTTTTGTATGGTATATGGCTATCTCATTTCAAGAATGTCAATCTTGCATGGGAAGAAATTCTGTACGTTACAATCCACCTAATTAACAACTAACATTAGCAAACATATATAGCATCTCCAATTTTCTTGTTGGTAAATGAAATCTAGGTGGTAATGTAGAATGAATTAGAGGTGATCATGTTGTCATGTTCACTTAGTGAAATAGCCGGTGTGAAACTTGAGCATTCTTAGGGGCGGAGAACGAGCTAAATATATATTAAAAAACTTAAACTATCAGGCAAAAAACTAATCGTTTTAACGAAATAAAAGAGGGGGCACTCCGGCTATTAACCTTCGCAAATGCTAATATGGTGTCCATCACAGTGTAATATTAAAAAATATATAAAGGATTGCATCTAAATAAATTAATAGAGGGATGATTACATTACATATGGTTGTTATCACATATTGAAAAATATGATATCTAATGGTAAAAGCTAGTTAAAGTATATATAAAAAAAATGCAATGTTATATTACGTACATTAAACTTTTAAGAATTAATTAATTTTTTAATTTTTGATTACTTTTAATAATTGCGAGTACAATATATTCGGCTAGACAAAGTTGATTAACGCTTGTTTTCAAAACACGTATGTTTAAACTTGACCAAACGTATTAAGGAGGATTGTACATAACCAAACTGTATTGAGTGGTTAATTTGAAAATGATATTTACATAATATTTTTTTTAAGCATTCACATCTTATTTTTTATCTTTATTCTTATAAATACATTAAAATCATTACTTTTCTATCTCTTTTTTAGTTAAATAATATTTTTTATACCTTTATTATTACTTTTGTTCTTTTATCCACTCACGAACACTTTTAAAAATATTAAAAAAATTATAATGATTGAACTGTGATTTCCCAAATTTACAAATAAAAAATAAAATTTTCTCTCTGATTCACTTACAACCACCCCCAATCATACCACATAATATAAAGATTATACTTATAAAATTTTAATAAATCGGATGTGAATGCTCTTTGTTGGATATTTATACATGCTAATAAAAAAAGATTTTTGAGGGACAAGTGGCATAATTTTAGACCTCCTAAATCTTTTTACCTGTTTTTTTTTCAATTAAATAATTATATTAATTACTAACGATATTATTTAATTTTTTTAATTAAAAATATCTTTTAATAAATTATGATAAATTTTTCTATAAATGTTTTATCAATTGAATATAATTAAAATTCAAAGTTATAATATATAAATTTGTAAAGATGCTATTTTTTTATAAAAACAGTTTGTTCTAACACAAAATGTTTAAAAAACAATTTTTTTTGGAAAAAAAAAAGAAAAAAGTTAATAAAATGATATCTTCATTTTATTACATGAAATTCTCACTCATAAATAATTTTAATTGTATCTTATCTCAAAATATTATTTAATAATTCTAAATATTCGTTATTAACTATTTAATATTTTATTTATTTATCTCGTGTAATACACAGAATACTAACCTAGTATACAATATTTATAAGTTTTGAAGGAATATATATGTGGAATTTTCTATAAATATATTAATAAACATGTGTTTACATGTAATATTTCTACATAAATAAACATACATTAGCGAATAGTTTTACCAAACGTTTACGAATATAAATGAGTGATTGTTATTGTAATCTTGTCACTTCATTGATAAAACAAGTATCAAATTTTGTACACCTTCACTTAAATAAACTTCCTTAAAATATATGATTCACTAATGATTCGTTTAACATTTGATTAGTTTTCAACCCTAGTTTTTAACAACACATTCGTATAAAATGTGAAATACATTTACCATACAATACTAGATTTGTTGATAATGACAATTGTAAATGGGAAATTAATATAATACTAATTACTAACTTGGTTGGTACGTTATGATTGTATCATGGCATCAAATGTTGTATCTTAAATTGCCCCTTGGTCATGTATTACTAATTATTAATTATTTATACTATTATATAAAACAAAAACTTCCGACACAAGTGTAATTTTACAACAAAAAAAAAATTAAGACAGTTAATACAAGCTTTAATCATTACATATAAGTTTTTTATGCAATTATTCCTGTTTTGCCCCTCATTTGATAAACTTCTTTTAGTTAATACATTAAATAATACATTATTTGATAATGTGAGATTACTTAATTCATTATATTAAATATTATATAATTTATAATATTTTATATTAATATTTAAATTCATAAACAAGTATTATCTTATTTGAATACTTAATTATATAATTACTAAATATTATTTATTATTTATTATTATTATTATTATTATTATTATTATTATTTATTATTATTATTATTATTATTATTATTATTATTATTATTATTATTATTATCATTATCTTTATTATTATTTTTACTATACATTTATTTTAAGTATTATCTTATTTATAATACTTAAATTAATATTATAATATATACATTTATTATTTATAATTTTATAACTTAATACTATTTTATTTAAGTATTATTTTATTTTGACACTTAAATATATAATCACTAAATATTTACATAGTTATAATAAAAATAATACCCAAATGTATTAGCGTTTACGATAGATCGACAAAAAAAACTCGATAACATTCGTCACATCGCAATATATAACAGATAGAAAATATTATGAGTAGTGAAAATATAGGTTTTCTTAATGTTAACATAATAATTTTTTTTTCTCTAAACTAATAAAAAAACTAATTTTTTTACAATTTTATATTTAAACATCTAATGATATTTTGAAACTAACCATAATATTTTCTCTCTTTCTTGGTTTTTTTTCTAAGTAATAACTACTTATTTTGTCTTTTTACACTTAAACCTTTGAGTTATGTTAAATTTACATTAATTACCTGAACTTTTTTTAAGTTTTATACTTAAACCTTCGAGTTATGTCAAATTTTCTTTTTATCACCTTAACTTTTTTAAGTTTTATAATTAAACATTTGAGTTATGTCAAATTTTCTTTTAACCAATTTGCAGTAAAGCTCCTTAATTTCGTATTCGTTATTATTCTTCTTTATTTTGAGGTATTTATATTTTTATATTTGTGACAACCCGAGTTTTCAGGTTAATACCGTTTCCATTATCTAACCTCTCTTCATTATTTGATAATTACTCAAATTATTATTATTGAATGATAATTGTAGTTATTCTAAATACTACTAATCATAAACTCTAAATAAACTAAAGTCAAATTACATATTATGCAATTTAGGTTATCTGGAGGGACTTGTTATGACAAGTTGGAAAGTATGATTCCTTTTAATAACCAACCTCCTCATTCTTCACACCGTAACCCTACACCCACTGCTGCCGTTTTCGAAATCGTGAACAACAACAACAACAGCTGATCATCGCCTTCCTTTCTCCCTACGCATATTTCTTCGACAATCGCAAGTCTCCGGCAACCGCGAGCCTTGATCGTTGCCGCCCGGTACGGTAGGTTCTCTTTTGTTAAGTTTTCATGATACGTAACGTGCGATTCGTTCTCGGTTCTTGTTTTCGGATATGGGTTCGGTTGAGGGAGGGTGTGCGTGAGTGTGGACCGGTGTTGAGTGTCTTGTGGTTTCCCGGTTGGGTGGTTGATTGGTCCCGAGTTCTTTCGTGCGCGTGTTTCGGTTGTAAATACGTATGTATATATATGTTCCGGTTACGTGTTTGTGTTTAATCTGTTGGGTATGGATGTATGCATCGATGAATGTATCTATGTTATGGTAGAGTGATTTATTTGATGCGTATGCATATATATATATATATATATATATATATAATCATGTGTGGCTATGTGATGGTTCATGTGCAATTGTATGAAGGTATGATATGTGCGACGTGTGTGTTTCTGCACTTAGGTGCAGATGGTTTGAATTTTGTTTTTGCAATATATGTATGTGAGCCATTCAAGAAGTATGTATGTATTGTATGTATGAAGTGTGATTGCATGTGCATGTATCCATCGATATTTGTTTAAGGGAAAGGGATGGCAGTGAATGTTAATTTCTAACCTTGAACTTGAATTTTATTTCATGTATGTGTATGGTATAATTATGGGTAATGGGTCATGTGTGTACGTATGAACATGGATGTGTTTGCGAATGACTACGGAAATATATACATGTTAGTAATATGTAGATATAATTTATAAGTGCGTAGGTTAATATATATATACTATTTAGTGTGGGCTGTGTGAGTCACGTACTATGAAATGTATGGGTTCAACCATAAAAGGTTTTTATAGTTTGTAATATATATAAAAGTATTTTCTGGTATGAGATTGGGGTATGACAGTGTATGCTTGTGAATGGGGAAACAACCATTATTCGACGCCGCAACCGAGTAGCGAATCGTGAAACTGTACCATTCATGTGTTAATAATTAGTTATTAACATTACTTATATATTAACTAAAATTCAGGTAATCCGGGAACCTAATTTTCTGTTCTCTGCATTACTTTGTTGCTCTGCTTTCAAGGTGAGTTCTCAGCCCCACTTTACTTACTTTCTTTGGGGTGAAAGAAACGTGTGTTCTAAACGTATTTTCATTTGATCAGTATTACTGTAATATCACTTGTTTACTAGTGTTGTATTAACTTAAGTCCTCACTTTCGAACCGTTAATGTATGTACTTTAGCGAGGTAATTCTGAGTAGATCTACTGGGTTTGACAAACCCCACCCGGGCTAGTCGCGCTAGCACAACGGTACGTCAAACGGGTGTTTAATTGACCTAATTTCAGTTGCTGTGACCTGGTGTTCACAGCCGAGGCATTCCTTTACATTGTCAGCTTCGGTTGCGAACTTCATACACTTAGTAACTTGTTAAGTAGACTAGCTATCTACTGATATTACTTTGTTTACTGTATCAGTTTACTGTTATGTTTTGTTTATCAAAACCTGTGGACTCACCAACCTTGTGTTGACACTTTAGCATGTTTCTTTGAGGTTCTTAGGGTGCGCACGAATAGGAACATCTCACGCTGCATTCATCATCGTAGAGTTTAATGAACGATTTACATTTTCTACAAATTATATTTATCTGGTTTTGCGCGTGTTTGCGCCGTTTGAATGATGAATTTATACGCTTCCGCATTACTTTCATGTTTCATTTTTAACTTTGACTTGGGAAATTTTAATTTAAAATAAGCAATTATATTTTGTAATTGTTGCGTCGTTTGGTGTAACTAATGGCTGAGATCCTGGGATGTCACGCGCCTAACGGTATTACCCCGTTCGTGGAAATTGAGGGTGTGACAGATTGGTATCAGAGCCAATGGTTATAGCGAACTAAATTAAATTGCATTTCATTTGCATTGCATTTAGACTATAGCCTGATGCCTTAGTTACACACACATAGATTATTAAGTTATACTTGCTGCTGTTTATTTGCTTGGGCTTATTCCTGTGAGGGTTTACTACAGGGATGGCATCTTCTTCACGAGTTCTAGGTAAGAGACCTGCACATTCTGAGTCTCCTACTCCACCTGTACCTGATAGAGGGTTTAAATGGCCTCGTCTCCCTTACCCTTCTAGAGAGATAGACTGGGATCAACCTTTTGCGATACCTTCGCGCGATGCTCCACATGACTGGAGTTACTATTCTGATTGTGTATACCGTATGATTCATAGGGAGCATGTTCCATCCCCGCCTACTACTGGACCTAGGACTAGGTCAGTGACTGCTTCTACGAAACCAATTCTTCCTTCACTTCGTATCCCTCTCGAGCAGATTGTTGCGGCTTTGGTTGCTTCACTGGATACCGAGCAACACCGTGTCAGAGTGCTCACGGATGAGAACGCCACCTTACAAAACGAGGTGCGTCAGCTACGCTTGCAGGTAGAGACACTCGAGGAGCGACTTTCGATGTCCATTAATGGGCATCATACCTTGACGGGTAACGTGATGGCACTCGCAGACCGCATGGTCGAGCAGGAACTTCACAGCGCAGGAACCGATGATCGAATGACTGGACTCGAGGCACAGCTAGCTGCACTTCAGATTGCGGATGATCCTGCACCCGAGGAAGACCCTGATGAGGATCCTGAAGAAGAACCCGAGGAGCAGCATGATGACGAGCCAGAAGATAGTACGGGATCCGTTGATTCGCATTGATTCTCTAGCTCTTCTATTTCTTTCGTTCATAGACTTTCATTCTTTTTCACACCTAGATGGGAAGGGTTGTTTCCCATCCGACTGATGTTTTTGGGTTTTAGTATTTGATTTGATTGATTGTAGAGGTACTTACAATTTGTTTAATCAGAAATTATTATTTGAACTCATTAGTTGTGTGTGTGCTAAATTCTTTTAATTACTTGTACTTAAATGAAGTAGATATGTTGCATATTACTTATTTTTGTATGTTGTGATTGTTAAGAATGTCTGGAAGTGGCCGAGGACGCGTACATGGTCGTGGCACCATCAACATGACCCCAGCCGAGCTGGCGGCTCTCATCAATCAGCACGTGGCTGATGCTCTAGCCAATCAGAACCCCAACCCGCAGGCCGCTCCGATCGGTAAGCAATACCAAAATTCATTCTTGACGTTAACGTTCCGTCAGTTTTGTTAAGCTGTAACATTCGTTCGAAATCCTAAAGTCCTGATTTAAATCTGTTACAGGTCAAGGGGTCTGTACATATAAGTCCTTTATGGACTGTAAACCCAATCCGTTCACTGGAGCGGAAGGAGCTGTGGGACTCGTACGCTGGTTTGAGAAACTCGAATCTGTATTCGAGATGTGTAACTGCCCAGTGGCAAATCGGGTTAAGTACGCCACCGGCACTCTAGACGGTGCTGCATTGTCTTGGTGGAACACTCAAGTCCAGATGTTGGGTGTCGAAACTGCAAACCAGACAACCTGGAATGACTTCAAAACCTTGATGAAAGAGGAATACTGCCCCCGGGAAGAGGTGCAGAAACTAGAGGCTGAATTCTGGAACCTCAAGATGACAGGTTCCGAGATCGAGGCGTACACCACGCGATCTCACGAGCTTGCTACCTTATGCCCTAACATGATCAACCCTCCTTCTTTGAGAATTGAGAGGTATCTTCATGGACTGTCACCCGAGATTCAAGGTATGGTCACTGCTTCCAGACCAAACACCATACAAGAGGCAATCAGACTGGCCCATAGGCTAACAGACCAGGCGGTTGCGCAGGGTAAACTACCCCCGCGCGGTTCTGCATCAACCACCTCTGATAGTAACAACAAGAGAAAGTGGGAGTCTGGCCCTAATAACAAGCAGAACAATTCTCAACAGCAGCCACAACAGTCATGAAAGTTTGACAACTCTCGTTCATCCAATCAATCATCCTCTTCATCACAGCATGGTGGTGGCTACTCCGGGACGTTACCTAAGTGTAACAAATGCAACTACCACCACAATGGGCCTTGCAACAAGAATACGTGTGAAAGGTGTGGTAAGTTTGGCCATGCTGCTAAAGATTGCCGAGTGAACATTACAGCTAAACAGCCAACCCAACAGAATGAACAAAGAGGCTGTTATGAGTGTGGTCAGACCGGGCACATTAAGAGGAACTGCCCAAAACTAAGGAAAAACAATGGCGGTGGTAATGGTGCTGATAACCGCAATGGCAATGGTAATGGTAGAGCCAAGGGAAGAGCCTTCGTCATTAGTTCAGGTGAGGCTCGTAATGACCCTTCTACTGTAACTGGTAAATTTCCTGTCAATGGTTGTTTTGCCTCTGTGCTATTTGATTCTGGTGCTGATAGGAGTTTCATTTCGCATAAGTTCAGTCGATTGCTAGACGTTAACTCTACAGTTTTAGACACGAACTATATAGTAGAAATAGCAGACGGTAAGATCATCGAGTCTTCTCATATATACCTGGGTTGTAAGATAAGTCTAGCAGGGCACGATTTCGATATTGATCTTCTATCTATCACACTTGGTAGCTTTGATGTCGTTGTTGGCATGGATTGGTTATCTAGGAACCAAGCCGAAATCATTTGTCGCGAGAAACTCATCCGACTACCTCTGCCTGATGGAGAGATACTCACTGTGGAAGGCGACAAGAGTGGTGCCGTGGTTGGCATCATCTCATACATGAAGGCTCAAAAGTGTCTGAAGAAAGGGCATTTAGCGATTTTAGCCCTAGTTACTGAAAAGACTACTGAGGAGAAACGACTAGAAGACATTCATGTTGTTAGAGATTTTCCTGAGGTATTCCCCGAGGACTTACCTGGCCTCCCTCCGCACAGACAGGTAGAGTTCCATATTGAGTTAGCACCTGGAGCAGCTCCGATAGCTCGGGCGCCGTACCGTTTGGCACCGAACGAACTACAAGAGTTGTCTAAGCAATTGCAGGAATTGCTAGACAAGGGATTTATACGTCCCAGCTCTTCACCCTGGGGAGCTCCAGTGCTTTTTGTGAAAAAGAAAGATGGAACCTTCAGAATGTGTATTGACTATCGGGAGCTGAACAAGGTGACGATCAAGAATAGGTATCCACTCCCACGCATTGATGACCTGTTTGACCAGTTGCAAGGATCAAGCTACTATTCCAAGATTGATCTGAGATCAGGTTATCATCAGCTACGGGTTCGGGAGGAAGACATCGCAAAGACGGCATTTCGGACTCGCTATGGGCACTATGAGTTCGCAGTAATGTCTTTTGGACTGACCAATGCCCCAGCAGTTTTCATGGACCTCATGAATCGTGTTTGCAAGCCTTATCTGGATAAGTTTGTCATTGTCTTTATCGATGACATACTAATCTACTCTCAGAATAAGGAAGATCATGAGAAACATTTGAGGATCATTTTGGATTTGTTAAAGAATGAACAACTATATGCAAAGTTCTCAAAATGCGACTTTTGGATGCGGGAAGTGCAATTTCTTGGGCATGTGGTGAACGAAAAGGGTATACATGTAGATCCTTCAAAGATTGAAGCAATCAAGGATTGGCCGGCACCGAAAACGCCTACTGAGGTGCGACAATTCCTTGGTTTGGTAGGCTATTACAGACGATTTATCAAGGGATTCTCAAAATTAGCTCAACCTTTGACTGCCCTAACCCACAAGGGAACCCTCTACAAATGGGGCAGCCAAGAAGAATCAGCATTTCAGACACTTAAAGACAAACTCTGCAGTGCGCCGATCCTAGCTTTACCAGAAGGAACTGATGACTTCATTGTTTATTGTGATGCATCCATCCAGGGTTTGGGATGTGTACTGATGCAACGCAACAATGTCATAGCTTATGCGTCTAGACAACTCAAGGTACATGAGAAGAACTACACTACGCATGATCTGGAACTAGGAGCTGTAGTGTTTGCCTTGAAGATCTGGAGGCACTACTTATATGGAACCAAGTGCACGATCTATACAGATCACAAGAGTCTCCAGCACATATATGATCAAAAAGAGCTGAATATGCGGCAACGACGATGGTTAGAATTGCTCAATGACTACGATTGCGCCATCAAGTATCATCCGGGTAAGGCTAATGTGGTAGCCGACGCCCTCAGCCGAAAGGAAACCTCCAAACCTCGTCGGGTACGCGCGTTGCAAATGACCATCCATTCCGATTTGCCAGTGCAAATCAAGGCTGCCCAATCTGAGGCCTTGAAAGTCGAGAATCTGAAGGCAGAATCCATGCGAGGCATGGAGAAACAATTAGAGACCAAGGCTAATGGAATCCGTTATTTCATGGAACGGATCTGGGTACCACAATATGGGAATTTACGAGAGCTAGTAATGGATGAAGCTCATAGGTCACGTTACTCAATTCATCCGGGTTCAGATAAGATGTACCAAGACCTGAAAAAGTGTTACTGGTGGCCAAACATGAAAGCTGAGATTGCCACCTATGTAAGCAGATGTCTAACTTGCTCTAAAGTTAAGGTGGAATACCAGAGACCATCCGGTTTACTTCAGCAACCGGAAATTCCAGTGTGGAAATGGGAGCAGATCTCGATGGACTTTGTCACAAAGTTGCCTAGGACTCCCAGCGGATGCGATACCATTTGGGTTATAGTAGATCGCTTAACAAAATCCGCGCACTTTCTAGCAATCCAGGAGACTGATCGAATGGAGAAGTTGACACGAATTTATTTAAGAGAAATAGTCTCTCGGCATGGTGTGCCAATATCTATCATATCCGATCGTGACGCTCGATTCACTTCTCATTTCTGGAAATCTTTGCAACGATCATTGGGAACGCGGCTAGACATGAGCACTGCGTATCATCCGCAAACCGATGGTCAGAGTGAGCGTACGATCCAGACACTGGAAGATATGTTGCGTGCCTGTGTGATTGACTTTGGTAGCAACTGGGAAACTCATTTACCATTGGTTGAGTTCTCCTACAATAACAGTTATCACACCTCAATCAAGGCCGCACCGTTTGAGGCATTGTATGGACGTAAGTGCCGATCACCTATTTGTTGGGCAGAAGTTGGAGAAAGCCAACTTACAGGTCCTGAGCTTGTGCATGAGACGACTGAGAAAATCGTGCAAATTCGTAACCGTATGGCAGCAGCACATGATCGACAAAAGAGTTACGCTGATAAACGTCGTAAACCATTGGAATTTCATATTGGTGACAAGGTACTCCTGAAAGTCTCACCGTGGAAAAGTGTAATACGCTTTGGAAAGCGTGGAAAACTAAACCCTAGATACGTTGGACCGTTTGAGATTGTCAAACGGGTTGGTCCGGTAGCCTATCAGTTGAATTTACCCGAAGAGCTCAGTGGAATACACAACGTGTTTCACGTGTCAAATCTAAGGAAGTGTCTATCCGACGAATCACTTGTCGTTCCACTAGAGGAACTCGAGATAGATGAACAGCTACGTTTTGTTGAGCAACCAATCGAGATAATGGATCGAGAAGTCAAAACCTTAAAGCATAGCAAGATTCCTATTGTGCGCGTTAGGTGGAATTCAAAGCGTGGACCAGAGTTTACCTGGGAACGCGAGGATCAAATGAAGAAGAAGTATCCGCAACTGTTCAAAGATCAGGCACCTACTTCTTAAGGTATCTTTCGCATGATATCTTTTTCTCAATTTCGAGACGAAATTCCCTTAACAAGGGGATGATGTCGCAACTCTTGCGAAACCTTACGTTTCTTTGTTTTCAGTTTGTTTCAGAAATCCTTAGAAACCTCATCCTGTTATGTTTTAGATAACTAACCAGCTTGTTCACCGGTCGTTCGTTAACCCTTGTGTTTTAATTTTCGGGACGAAAATTCCTTCAACAAGTGGATCATGTGACAACCCGAGTTTTCAGGTTAATACCGTTTCCATTATCTAACCTCTCTTCATTATTTGATAATTACTCAAATTATTATTATTGAATGATAATTGTAGTTATTCTAAATACTACTAATCATAAACTCTAAATAAACTAAAGTCAAATTACATATTATGCAATTTAGGTTATCTGGAGGGACTTGTTATGACAAGTTGGAAAGTATGATTCCTTTTAATAACCAACCTCCTCATTCTTCACACCGTAACCCTACACCCACTGCTGCCGTTTTCGAAATCGTGAACAACAACAACAACAGCTGATCATCGCCTTCCTTTCTCCCTACGCATATTTCTTCGACAATCGCAAGTCTCCGGCAACCGCGAGCCTTGATCGTTGCCGCCCGGTACGGTAGGTTCTCTTTTGTTAAGTTTTCATGATACGTAACGTGCGATTCGTTCTCGGTTCTTGTTTTCGGATATGGGTTCGGTTGAGGGAGGGTGTGCGTGAGTGTGGACCGGTGTTGAGTGTCTTGTGGTTTCCCGGTTGGGTGGTTGATTGGTCCCGAGTTCTTTCGTGCGCGTGTTTCGGTTGTAAATACGTATGTATATATATGTTCCGGTTACGTGTTTGTGTTTAATCTGTTGGGTATGGATGTATGCATCGATGAATGTATCTATGTTATGGTAGAGTGATTTATTTGATGCGTATGCATATATATATATATATATATATATATATATAATCATGTGTGGCTATGTGATGGTTCATGTGCAATTGTATGAAGGTATGATATGTGCGACGTGTGTGTTTCTGCACTTAGGTGCAGATGGTTTGAATTTTGTTTTTGCAATATATGTATGTGAGCCATTCAAGAAGTATGTATGTATTGTATGTATGAAGTGTGATTGCATGTGCATGTATCCATCGATATTTGTTTAAGGGAAAGGGATGGCAGTGAATGTTAATTTCTAACCTTGAACTTGAATTTTATTTCATGTATGTGTATGGTATAATTATGGGTAATGGGTCATGTGTGTACGTATGAACATGGATGTGTTTGCGAATGACTACGGAAATATATACATGTTAGTAATATGTAGATATAATTTATAAGTGCGTAGGTTAATATATATATACTATTTAGTGTGGGCTGTGTGAGTCACGTACTATGAAATGTATGGGTTCAACCATAAAAGGTTTTTATAGTTTGTAATATATATAAAAGTATTTTCTGGTATGAGATTGGGGTATGACAGTGTATGCTTGTGAATGGGGAAACAACCATTATTCGACGCCGCAACCGAGTAGCGAATCGTGAAACTGTACCATTCATGTGTTAATAATTAGTAATTAACATTACTTATATATTAACTAAAATTCAGGTAATCCGGGAACCTAATTTTCTGTTCTCTGCATTACTTTGTTGCTCTGCTTTCAAGGTGAGTTCTCAGCCCCACTTTACTTACTTTCTTTGGGGTGAAAGAAACGTGTGTTCTAAACGTATTTTCATTTGATCAGTATTACTGTAATATCACTTGTTTACTAGTGTTGTATTAACTTAAGTCCTCACTTTCGAACCGTTAATGTATGTACTTTAGCGAGGTAATTCTGAGTAGATCTACTGGGTTTGACAAACCCCACCCGGGCTAGTCGCGCTAGCACAACGGTACGTCAAACGGGTGTTTAATTGACCTAATTTCAGTTGCTGTGACCTGGTGTTCACAGCCGAGGCATTCCTTTACATTGTCAGCTTCGGTTGCGAACTTCATACACTTAGTAACTTGTTAAGTAGACTAGCTATCTACTGATATTACTTTGTTTACTATATCAGTTTACTGTTATGTTTTGTTTATCAAAACCTGTGGACTCACCAACCTTGTGTTGACACTTTAGCATGTTTCTTTCAGGTTCTTAGGGTGCGCACGAATAGGAACATCTCACGCTGCATTCATCATCGTAGAGTTTAATGAACGATTTACATTTTCTACAAATTATATTTATCTGGTTTTGCGCGTGTTTGCGCCGTTTGAATGATGAATTTATACGCTTCCGCATTACTTTCATGTTTCATTTTTAACTTTGACTTGGGAAATTTTAATTTAAAATGAGCAATTATATTTTGTAATTGTTGCGTCGTTTGGTGTAACTAATGGCTGAGATCCTGGGATGTCACGCGCCTAACGGTATTACCCCGTTCGTGGAAATTGAGGGTGTGACAATATTATTTTTTTCTGTTACACATTTTTATCAGAGTTTCACACGTAATTTTTTTCGGATGGTTAGTACTAACGTATAAATAATTAGAATTAAATCTTTTAACTTTTATAACCCCATTGTATAGCGCGGGTCATATCCACTAGCTCTCTTTACTCGTTATATATATACTACGTTCGTGTCATTTTAAATCTTTTTAAAATTCTGAGAACATTAACTTATTTTGTGATTTTATGCGAGCGTGCACAAAAATGGTACTAGTTTGGAACATATAAAAACTAGCTAGTATTTTCACTAAATATACATTAGGATAATCATTGATATACTATTTTAAGTTTAGTAATTTTACTTGTTTACAAAATATTTATTGAAATTTCTTATAAATTTTCAATTTAACTATTACATACACATTTCTATAGTATAAAAATCCGATCACAACTTCCAACACGTTGTGTTTGATAGAAAACTTAACGAAAAAAGATTTTGGCGTGTGATTGTCTTTTCCATCGATGAGAGCAATACTTCAAGACAAGATAGTCAGCCATCAGACAATCATAACTTCACGGTAACTATTTATGTGTCTTCTTCTTGTTCTCACGCGTGAACTTTCAACTTCATTGTTTCCAATTTTTGTGACATCTACAAATGTTTCGAAGAAAATGTTTAACAACATCTCTAGATGATGATGAAACCAACTTCATAATTTTTTTAAAAAAATGAGAAAAGATATTGAAAATTATTTTGTGAAAATTTTAATGGTTAAAGTAATATTCATATAGGAGATAAATGAGATTTGTTTAATTAAAATTTGTTTTTAGACCATTGCACAACGGTCATACATGCTCTAACAGTCAAAAATACGTGCGTTGATAAGAAGAGCAACTGCAGCGAAAACTCCACAACAATTCTTGCATAAGTGCATCGCGGCGGGGTGTTCCCACGAATGGCCACGATCCACATTACGACCCCACTTCATGCGGCATAGGTATTACAAATGGCCAAGTCACTTTATCATTGGTATGGACCATTGGCCCGAGAAAAGCTAATAGCTTAAATGTCATGTTTATCATTGGTCTCGCACAAACCCTAGAATTAGGGCTGCAAATGAACCTAACGAACACAAACAAGGCCTTGTTCATGTTTGTTAATTAAGAAATAAACTATTCATAACCACTTACCGAACGAGTTTCCTTGTTCGTATTCGTTCATTAAGGAAATGAACATGTTCATGAACTGTTCACGAACACTTACCGAACACAAACGAACACAAATAAGATCAAACGAAAACAAACAAATGTTCGTGAACATGACGAATACAAAGAAGTCTATGAACACAAACAAATACAAATAATCACATATTTATTTTAGAATAAAATCAACATTTTCATAATAAAATTTACCAAAAATAAATAACACACGTAACATATATATCCAAAAACACTTGAACATAATTGTCATAAAAATAAATACAAAAATTAAGAACATAATTGAACACATTAACGAACACATTATCGAATGTTCACGAACGAACATTAACGAACACATTATCGAACGTTCACGAACATAAATGAACGAACACGGCTTGTGTTCATGTTGGTTCATTTAACTAAACGAACGAAATTATATTGTTCATGTTCGTTCATTTACTAAACGAACTTCCAGCCGAACAGTTCACGAACTGTTCGCTGAACGTTCAGTTCGTTTGCAGCCCTACCTAGAATTCTTGAGGTATGATGCAAAATTTCATAATTTTAAAACATATAACCTGCTATTTTAATTGAATCTAACCCTTTCTAAAAATCAAATAAAAAATAATTAAAAATCAATCAATATCTTAGTAAACAAATTTGACCAAATGACTACGGTCATGATATTTCCATTTTTAATTATTTATTCACAAGGAAAACTAAAAACTCACTAAAATGAGAACACAAAAACGTTTTCGTGCTCTTTTGCGGTCAAAAGTGGTACACTATTTTAGCATATTTTCAACGAATGTAGAGTTGCCTGGAATCTTTAATCACATGGATTGAATATAAATATTGAATGGGACAATACTACGTTAGTTGGTGACTTCAACATTTCATCAATAATATTAAACTACATGATGTATCAAGTAGGACTATGAAAATAACGTTTTAAGCCTGCATTCTACAAATTACACCGTCCCCTTCAATTCATCACAACAGCCACCCTCGCAGAAGATCGGAGAGATATGGAGAACGGTTCGACCACCGACACGAAATGGGGATTCAGCGGGAACACCGATCTGGACTTCGTGCCCGAGACAACCATTAGAGGCACACTCACTTTGCTCATGTCAAATCTCAATCCCTCTGATGATAGACCTGTAATTCCTATGTCGGTGAGCGAACCTTCGGCTTTCCCGTGTTTCAATACTGCTCCGATAGCCCTAGATGCGATCGCGGATGCTGTGAGGCGTAGCGAGTTCAACAGTTATTTCCCTACCGAAGGTATTCTACCGGCTAGAAGGTACGTACTCCCTCTTTGTGTCATGGTGTATCTAGTCATACATATGTTGTTCTAAATGCATTTATAAAGAAGTTTTAGTAGTCTGATTAATTTCAATCGGGGATTTGTTCTGGATGGTACCCACACAACGCTGACACACTAATATACGAGTTGTATAAGATGTCTTATTGGTCGTGTGAGGGTTATACTCACTAATTATATGATTAAGAATGTTCCGTATGACCCTTTTTGCCCTTTACAAGGCTCGTGTAAAGATTGGGGGGGTCAAAGTTAAAAAGTGAAAAATTATAAAAATTAAATTGTAAAAAGTGGATAAGTATTGGGTTGAAATTATAAAATCAAAAGAAAATAAAAAAAATATGCACAACTTTTAAGCTCATAATATAACAATCAATACAACTATAAATTGCTAATTAATATATATTAAATAATAATAATAATAATAATAATAATAATAATAATAATAATAATAATAATAATAATAATAATAATAATAATAATATCAATGCTAATAACAAATATTAAGGTTAGTAATAATAATAATTAAAGAATACTGTACTTATGTGTTAAATAGCTTCTAAAAATTAAGAACATGATCTTTTTACAGGGCTGTAGCGGAGTACCTGTCGAAAGACCTCCCCGACAAGTTATCACCAGACGATGTATTTATGACCGTAGGATGCCAACAAGCGGCTCAAAACATACTACATGCTCTTGGTGGATCCAAATCAAACAATAATATACTTCTCCCAAAACCATACTTCCCGTATTATGATGTTTTTGCTCAAATAAACCATTTAGAAGTTCGTTTCTTCGACCTTCTTCCGGAAAAAAACTGGGAAGTTGATCTAGAGTCTGTCATAGCCGTTGCCGATGAAAATACAGTGGCCATGCTTATTATTAACCCCGGAAATCCTTGTGGGAATGTTTTCACATACTCTCATCTTAAGAAGGTGAACATGTATACATATTATATTCATTAGTGAAACCAAGAGAGGTCAAGAAGGTCTCCTCGATCACAAGAATTTGTCATAAGATTTTTTTTTTTTATAAAATCTAAGATTCTTTAAAAAACATAAAAGTTAAACCTTTTAGTTATAGTGAGTAGAGAAATGAACGTTATGATGGCCCTCTAATAAATAAATTATGGTTTTGCGTCTTTTACTTTTTGTTCATGACACAATCTCTTTGGGCTTTGATTGTATAGTATTGACTATAACATTGGTGATTTTTGTAGGTTGCGGAGACTGCACGAAAGCTTGGAATAATAGTTATTTCTGATGAAGTTTATAGACATATAGTTTTTGGGGAAAACCCTTTTACTCCTATGGGAGTTTTTGCTTCAATCACCCCTGTTGTTACTCTTGGCTCCATATCAAAACGGTGGATGGTTCCTGGTTGGCGAATCGGATGGCTTGTTACCCATGATCCTCATGGCATCCTTAAAGAACACGGGGTTGTATATCGTTCTCCCACGTACATATGCGCATATGCTTTGAGCAAACTTATGTACGTATGCATTAAGCTAATACAATCTTCCTTATGTGTTTTTCTTTTAGATTATCAGAAGCATTAAGAAATATGTCGATCTATCCTCAGTCCCTCCAGCATTTATTCAGGTTTTTTACTACTATTTGGTACTTTCATGATTTTCTTTTATTAGATCTTAACAGTTTATGCTTTATATAGGGAGCCCTTCCTGATATACTGGCGAAAACTGATGATGAATTCTTTTTAAAAGTACTAAACATGATTAAAGAGGATGCAAATTCTTGTTATGAGGGGATTAAAGACATACCCGGTGTAATTTGCCCAACAAAGCCCGAAGGATCGATGTGTGTTTTGGTAAGAAGATGGATGCAAAGTTTACATGTTTTACAATCATTAAAAAGTAAAACATTAGAAAATTTATGTTGCTAAATAAGAAGAGTGCTTGAATATGCATTTCTCTATAATCCTTAGAAGAAGCTAAATGAACTATGTGTTTGTCTAACTTATGATTATTGTTTTATAGGTGAAATTGGATATATCTATGTTTGATGGCATTAAGGATGATTTGGACTTTTGTATCAAGCTTGCTAAAGAAGAATCTGTCATGATCCTACCAGGTATGATGAAAATTTAAGAATTAAATATATCAAATAACTTAACTGTAAATTAGAGTTTAGTGTATTAAGGTTGCCAGTTAGCCCCCAAAGTCAAATATGTCACCCCCATACTTATATACTTATATGGTTGTTCGATAAAAAGCTAAAACAATTGTTTAAAGCTAGAGGTTATTACTCAAGCCCTAACCTTTGAATGTCGTTCGAGGAATCCTCAAATGGGCATTTGAAAAGTAGGGGCTATGATACAAGCCCTAACCCTCAAATGGTTGTTTAAATCGACTTCAAACAACCATTTAAAACTAGTGTGAGATTAGATCATTAATTAGTGGCGTGTTCAACTTGTAGCAAGCCACTAATGATCATGATTTTCAATATATATATAGTCATGTATGTTGTTTTAGACATAGAAGTATACAATATATATATATAGGGTTAGGATCATTACAGAACCACTTTTTAATTTTAGAACTACAGAACCATTGATTTACATAAACGTATATTAAGTCTGTTAATACTTGAGCTGTTTTACATATATGTATATCAAACATGAAAATTTAACTATGTAAAACACCTAAATATCACAAGCTTTAACTTACTTTTATGTAAATCAATGGTTCGTAATTTATATTTATGTAAATCAATGGTTCTTTTGGTTCTGAAAATAAAAAATGATTCTGTAATGATCCTGACCCAATATACATATATATATATATATATATATATATATATATCATGATTTTCTTGAGACATAAGAATTTGAATAAATTTTAAGACTGAAACGAATATTAATATATTATCAACGATAAGTCAGTGTTTCAATTGTTATTGATCCTATGATCTTATACATACACTCCGAAATTGGCTTATCTTTGTTCAGGTATAAGCGTAGGACTCCCAAACTGGCTCCGTGTAACATTTGCTATTGATCCATCTTATCTTCAAGATGGCATCATGAGGTTTAAAGCTTTTTGCCAAAGGCACTCCAAGAAACCTTAACCCTTTGAATCTAGTGTCACAATCCCCAAGGATTCTAGAGGATGAAATTAATTTCATCAATCAACTTCTTGGACCACAAGCGATTTCCAAATGCATTTCTTTGAGTTTGTATAGTTGTAATGCTCTAAGGAGGAGGAAATAAATGGGTCGTTATTATAAATAAAAGCAATCTTTTTAGGGTTATTAATCGTAGGCTCAACAATACCAGCTTTAAATATAATGTATGTATATGTATTTGTATGCCTATACTTATGCGTATGCACATACTTGGTTTTGACTAATATTTATCTACTAGTGTTTTATTATCGTATGCCATTGCGAATTAGTTAGATAAAGTGCATTAAAGTTTGATTCAACTTATATCTATCTACGAGTGTACTTTGTATTATTGTATTTTCTATAGGCAATGTTGCATTGAATTATATATAGTTCAAGATCAAATTACTCGTAAGTTGAAGTAGCCCAAAGTGGGTTGATTCTCACGGTGTGCAAGTTAGATAACAATTTGTGTTTGTACAAGCTTCTCATTTCATGTTTGGGGTTTTGTGCAATGAATATAGACGAACTCTTTACAGTCTATAATCACGAATTAAGTGGTGGAACCTGAGCTCCTAAAATGTCACTAGGTTTGGCTTCTTATATGCTTACTCTTCTTTCTTATAAAGTTCATATAACATGTTATAATGCATAACACACTTGTAACCGTAAATCCTTAAAACATAGTCAAGTGTGATTGACCATATAAGCTGGTTGGTATACTTTTCTTTTATCAGGTAGCTTGATGTGTGTGTACATTCCTCTTTTATAAGCATTTAGATATCAAACTTTTATTTGGCAATTGGCATTCCACTGTAAAATTAGTCTTAAGTCAAGGTAACAAAGTACTAGCACCTACTTCTCCTAAACTTAATAATTTGTCACACCCCATCTTTACGATGCGTGACTTATGAGGTTGGATTTGCACAATTTCTATCTAAAATATTACTTCTATCAACTGTAGTAAAATTTTGAATTAAAGTTTTTTCAATTTATAAATACCACAGGTCGCACATAAGTTGTCCAAAATGACTCTCAAAACGCCCTTGTTTCTCAACCTTGCTCTGATAGTCTAATACCAATTGTTGGTTCAAGCCTCGAAACACGCACTAGCACAAGTTTTAATTGTTTAACTCTTGCTCACTCTTTCATTCATCCTCAAACTTACACTAAATAAACAAAAACAACCCCTTACACCTAAAGGAATAAAAATCAATTAACCCATTACTTGCTAGCCACCCATGTTTTATTAAAACGATAAAAACATGTTATTAAAATTAGAATATGTTGACCGTACCCTTTGACCTGAAACCCTCAAGATTAACCCTACACGTTTTTGGGTTACGAGAAATTAATTGTAACATTCAGCACATCATATCATTATTCGTTTTGCACATAAGAGGCTCATGAGTTTGATTTGGCTACTCAAGTGGAGACTTTCCAATATGTCATCCATCTATGATCACTCATACTCAAGCACTTGAGCGTGTAACTATTCTTGCATCCACACACAATTTTCACAAATAAAATAATACTATTTAAAACATATCGTTTCTTATAATCCTAACATCTTTTTTATATATAGTCAATATAGAATTTGTGTAGAATGTTAAATCTATATTATCTTATCCGAGCACCTTTTAATAACTAAACTGCTTTAAAGTTACTAATAATTTAAACGCACATAGAACAATATAACATGCATGTACCTTTGCAAAAATTTCTAAATGGTACGTATTCCAACTAAATAATAAGCATGAGGGGAAACTTAATATATAAGAACTTATCATAAACTCAACTCTATCTGGCCACACTCATCACGTTCTCTAAGTTGTTAGCTCTTTGTTTTTCATCTCTTCAGTAACCGTAACATTTATAATATTTTACACAAATACTACTATCTGCCTAGAGATCCTAGTCTGAGAGGTTAATATTGTTGAATTATAGTTTCCCGGCCTTGTTGTAAATTAAATTATGAGATCTTTTTTTTTATGTCTTATGTTCATTTCTAGACAAATCATCATAGGATTTCTTAGTGTAATACCCTGCACGAATTAGGACACACCGCATGCAATTAAGGTTGTTCAGTTGCCGAGCCAAAATAAGCAGACCATTGCTCATGATTGGCTCTTTTACAAACTGAACCGAGCTGATCGGCTCGTTTACAACTTAGCTGTAAATCAAATGGACATTTTTCAAGCGAGCAGCAACCGATTGTGACAACTCTACTGTTTAGTGTGTCGTCTAGTTTAAATTGCAGAGCGCTAAAATGACAATGTCAGGTCTCAAATTTTTATTTCTAAATTTACATTTATTGTAACATTTAATGTGCGATTGTGATGTATGCTACAAGATTTATCAAATAAATTAAAAATGTGCTCTAATTGATCAATAATCCTCGACATACAATGGATAAACCTCGAAGGGAATCACGTTTGTCTAGCCTATTAAGGTAATTAATCACATGTGTCACATGTTACTAAGGGCCATCTTTTGTCACATGTTTTCTTTCCGAAAACGGTAACTAATGATTAATTGAATTTATTCGATAATAATCATGATGGCAATTTCAATATTCCCACATGCTCAAATCCGACACCCTATCATAACACGCATCTTCAAGTAGTTTGATGATTTTTAAAGTTGTTTCTCATTATATTTGCCTAATATTAAATGTTTATAGGACATTACATTTGAAATTATATGATTGTCTCAATTTATGAGAGAATCCAGATGTGATCATTTTAAAAGTAAAGTAAAAAATGTTTGTTTGTTGATAAATTAAAAGAAAATCATTTTTTGTGAGTACTGGTTTGAAATCAAGAATTGTTAGATTGTGTGTTAACCTTGAAAATTATTGTATATATTGTTGTTGATAATGGTGGATTTTAGTGCTTCATGTCAATTTATGTTACAAGTTCAATACTAACGTAATATGGTTGCTTATGCATTTGATCAACGTTTGAATTTTGTTAAAACTGGGTTTTGACTTTGGTCAAATTCAACCTAGACTCTTATTAATTATTTGTTGGTATTGCTTGTGTTGAAACTTGTTCTTAGATTATACCAAACATTACGAGAATTGGTTTTTGAATGACTTAAAACTAAGTTTAGAGCATTCATAATTTCACGGTGAATTCCTTATCTTTATCCATATAATTACACTAAAAATCACTATATTTTCTCTCTACTTTTTATTTAAATAATACTTTTTATATTAAAAAAATTATAGGGATTGAACAGTGATTCTTTAAATATATCAATCCACAATAATATTTTCTCTCTCCTTCACTCACAACCACTCAAAACTATTTCATATAATATACCAAACATACTCACATAATTTTAGGGATTCCACTGTGAATGCTCTTAGATGTGCAAGATTGAATATTCGGTACAATCCAAAATATAGTAGTTGGCTGGCTCAACCAAAGAAACAAAATATTATGGCTATTCTTTTAGAGGTGGATCATGGTTTTTGGCTGAAGAACAAACCAATAGATTGATATTTTTGTAAGAATACAAAATGACCATGGGTTTTTATCATGGTTTTTGAGGTACCGTTGTACCTAATATAATTAAAGAGGAGTCCTGATAAATGATAATATAAAGAGGAATCATGTCTTTTGATGTACGATTATGCTTTAATTTGAAAGAAAACATAAGAGCTTTTGGAAAGTTGTCAACTTTCGGTTTTAGCTTATGAGTTCATATGATGATGTATAACCTATGGTGTTTGTAAATATTTCTGTGACATGCTAATATATCAAATTATATAGAAGCCCATGTGTAACGTGAAGGAATATAACGTTTCCAAATATTGTTTATAAAAACCCATACTGACAGTACTTAATAAGAATCATTTGATCATCTATCAAACGATATGGTCTAGAAGCACTAGCATTTAGGATGTGGGGGACTAAATCATGTGTCAAATTTTTATGGTTTCGTGGATAACATTTATACAATAACATGTAAACTTGACTTGTATTTAGGTCCTCATAGAATTGAAACAACTTGAAATGATCCTGACTCCACCAGTGGAAGTATATGAATTTTAGATTAGGTGAAGTTGGAGATAGGAAAATGGTAAAGGCCCTTTATTATGATAATAGATGTCTAACTGAAATAGATAAATATTAGGCAAAGTTTGTAATGGCTTGTCTTTAAAGTACTTTGCATCTCTTTCACCATCACTTGTATATGTTTATTATCCTACACCAAACTATTGTTAGGCATATCATAAATACTTTTAAAAAAAGATTTGGAAAACTTTTATATGTAATTAAGTAAAATGGAATTGAAGGGGAATAAGTTTAAATAAAGTAGGGTTTGATTTCATAATATATATATTACGAGGTGGGGTGGGGTGCCCAAGCCAGAAGGCCGAGGCATGTGCTGGCGTCGAGCGGCAACACCGCCGCCGCCCTGCCCCCTCTACGCCATGTTTTTTCCTTTCCACAGCATGTATTCATCGTGAAATTTTTTGTGTGTGTGGTATAATGGTGTGGTGTGGCAACACCGCCCCGACCAAATTTGAGGTTGTGATATAGTATGGTTTGGTGTGATGTAAAAATATAATGATATATGATTGGTGGGTATATGATGTGTTATGGTGTGATATGGTGTGGTGTGTATGATGTATGCATCCCTCTAATACTTACTTTTTAAACTTTTCTTATTGAAATGCATCCTTTTACTCTTTTGGTATAGAAAACAAAAGTTTTTAAGTTAGTTGAGTTAAAATTTTAAAAATCGATACTAAACACAAATGCTTATAGAAATTGATTATTTTAGTTTAAACCAGTAAATGGAAATGCGATGTGATATTATGACAATTAGGCCGAATGTTTTTATGACAGATTTTATATGAAGTTATATTAACTAGTAAAGGAACCCGCGCTCTGCCGCAGGAACCTAAAACTTTTAATACTCAGTTTTGACGACTTGTATATTAGTATTCATCCTCGATTTCAAATAAAATTTAGGTGAAAAAATATATTTAAATAAGTGGCAACCTAAAACTTTTAATACTTGATCAATGTCGAAGTATCAACCAAATAAGATGTTAATTATGTGTTCCTATTCACCTTAAACTAGTTAGGGTAAGTAGGGTTGTCGATCCTCGTGGAATTAGTGGTCGGTGTATTGCGAATCGATTTATATGAAAACAAATAGCCGAATTACTAAATTATTTAAACCTAGTGCCTCTTGGCTGTAAAGATTGGATTTTTAGAATGATTATCAAATTAACTACTAAAACAAATTGGAAAGATTCAAACTTGATTAAGAAAACAATTATAAGAAAAAACAATCAACTTCGGATCTAGGTTTGGTTTTCGGTAATCGTTTAATTTAACTTGATGGAAAATCCTTAATAGGGATTCTGAACGTGTAATGATTAAGTGATATCAATAAATAGGTCTTAATACATAATACCAATTCAATTAGAAACCAAAACTTGCAATCATGTAATTCCCGAAAAATTAAATGACATTCAATAAAGGTTAACCAAAATCATTATTTAAATAATCAAAACACAAGTTAAACTTATAAAAGAACTTAATAGGTTCTAAAGTTTAATCCAAACAAAGTTAAACATAAACAAAAACCTAATCACTCAAAACCTAATACCCGAAGTCGATCACGAGAAGATTAGCCGCTCATCGTTCTTGAATGATCTTCAAAATCGTTGTTGATTTGCATTCCGGATGATTGGATTATGTTTGTGAAGGTTGGAATGGTGATTTGGTGGTCTAAGAACGCCCAAAAATGGTCTCCAAGCGTATTAGGTCGAATAGGGGGCAAGTGGTCCCTAAAAGATAAGTAAAATACGTTTTTATAGGGTTTCAAAAACCCTCCCAGCATAGCCTAAGCTGGGCCTCATTCTGCTACTTTTTTTAAGCTGCTGGCGTAGCCTACGGTGGCTACAGTAGGCTACGGTGGAAGCCTTTCTGCTGCACTTTGAATTTTTATTTTCTGACCCTTCCAAGACATAATTTCTTCATATAAGCTTTCAACTTGCATGTTTTACCTACAAAATCACTTCCAATGCATAGTTAACCTATTCAACTTAATCTCATGCATATAAACGACTAATAATACGTAACATTTGACATTTAAACATTTATATTGCCATTTCAACACCCTTACATCAATACTCGATTTTCACGATTTGTATATTAGTATTCATCCTCGATTTCAAATAAAATTTAGGTGGAAAAATATATTTAAATAAGCACGTCGTAACAGTAAATGAGTAACTGTTTATAAATGAAGAGTAGCAAAATGTAAATGGATATGATACTTACAAAACCATTTCCTTTATGTTAAAAAAAATAATATGAACACTAAAAAAAATAGTAATAAGAGGAAAATTAAAAATAAAAATAAAAATTAACCACTATGTGAAGAAAATGTAAGAATTCATATAATACTTAAAGCGATGTAACCAATCCAAGAATATTAAACTTAAAAATTTTGTTTCGATAGTAAACAAAAAGATACAACTATAAATAAAATAATAAAAACTAAAGTTTAAATAAAATCCAAAAAACAAACCACATTATAGGCCACATACCTACTAATGAAAGTCTAAAAAAGAATTTAAATGATGTGGGGGCATTTGTATAGCCAATTATTAAAATGCAAATAGAAAGTAAAGAGCAGAGAGTCAAAATAATGATGCAAGGGATAGAAGCAAAAGCTTTTTACCAACAAATAAATTTCAATGAAAATTTAACTTAACTAATGACGAAAAACAATTAAAAATTCCTACTGTGCAGTTTTAATATATATATATATATATATATATATATATATATATATATATATATATAAAATTTATAGGATAGACATTTTTCTTTACTTCCACAAATGTTCATTTTTGTACATGGGAGTTGGATGAAAAATTGTCAACTTTTTAAATAACTCAGTTTTAATAAGTATTCATACATATTATTGAAAAACGTGATTGATTATACTCCTTATCGTGCATGTATTTTATATTTTTTACTAGGTTAGTCCCCGTGTAATACACGGATTGACTAAATAAAATATCAAATAATTAGTATAAAAATTTATGCATTATAAAATCATGCTTGAAGATAAAATATGATAGTTACGTACAAATAGCTAATTTAAGGGAATAAATAATTATGTATTTTTCTTAAACTTTTGTTTTATCAAAAATTATGATTTCTAAATATTTGTTTTGAAGAAAAATGATAAAAAAGAGTTCATGGTATTTTATATTTTATAAAATTTTCATTTTTAAAAAGTGTGTTTTAATAAAAAATAGGTTTTTAATTTATTAAATTATACATTTTTAATTTGAATATGCTACGAGTAATACTATTAGTATTTAATATTATTATTAACAATATAGAGAAATGAGAAAGTAAGTATAATAAGTCTTAAAATTGTTTCACACTTATTTTAGTTTTTTTATAGATAGATGGAGAGTCGAAAAACCATTAATTAAACGTATTATAGTTAATCATAAACACGAAAAGTTACAGTATAATATTTTAATATAAAATATAATTAAAGTTATATATACGTAATAGTTCAAGAAATAAAACAATTATACTATTTTTTAACTCTCTTATCTAAATAGTTTTACTTTTAAATATTCGTTTTAAGATTTTTTTATAAATATTTTTTTATAAAAATATTGTTTTTTAAAAACGTTTGTTTGTAATGATTCTGCCTGTTTTAATAAGACAGTTTTTAATAAATTTCACCGGTTTATAACGCTTTTTAAAAACAATTTAAAATATTTTATTTAAAAATGTTTAGTGTTTTAGAAAATTCTTATATAAAATTTTAGTTTTTTTCGTTTTAATTAAAAGATTTGATTTTTAATTTATTTAATAAAATCTATTTAAAAAAAATAGTTTAATTTAAAAAAATTTAGATAAGAGAGAGAAATATAGCAATTAATAACATTCATTTTTAATAAAAGAGAGAAATTTGTATGAGTATCTAAATTACTATAATACCCTTTTAGAGGAAAAATTGATGTGTGGATGTCTACAAGAATGACAAGTGGCAAAAAAGTAGGATAAAAGAAGGACAAGTGGCAAAAAAAACCTTGTTTTATTAGATGCTATAGATATTTTGTTGAATTGTAGCACATGTTGTACCAAAGCAAAGCTTATGATTGCCAAAGATGCAAAATTGTTGCATTAACATGTCGAAGAGCCTTTTTAAGATGGAAACGTAATACATGTGACCAATTCTCGTCAATGGAGGAATATTGATTCTGATATTAACCTGGTGAGGACATTATAAATATATGTTTGGGCCTTAGTTCAAACTGATTATTTAGAAACATGCATGATTAATTGGACGTAACAACACATGGTCGGTAATGCTTTTACAATTTTCCATCTTGGTTACACATGAAACTAAAATAAATCATGACATCATTGGTTATCGAACAAATCCTAAAACAAACAAGTAATTGAGGGCATGAATGAATTATGGACTCTAAGCATCAACATATATGAAGTATAAACGAAGGGAAAGTTTCAAGTGCTTGTGTGCCATCAAAGTAATTAAGAAGCTAATATACCGGCTTACAAAATGTTGTAACATTTAGGCATCCAAAATCTAGGCAAAACTATATTATTTACCAGCATATGTCTCAATTCTCAAACAATCACGAGTACGCTTCTAGTTTATCTTTTACTGTTCTAGCTTGTATATATTCTTCTTGTCATTGTATGAGAAAGCTAATGTCTCATTGAGGATAGATAAGACACCCACATACAAGTATAAAGATCAGCAAATGTTAATGATTAAAGTAATCAAACCATTTAAAAGTAATTGAATTTACTTAACACCAAAGAAAGATCTTAATAAACATTAATATAAATTAGGATGTTTTATACTTGTGTCAAAACTAATTTGATTTCTATCACCTAGCAACCTCGGGGGTTTAAAGGGTGAAGGTTCATAGACCATGGCATTCCGAGGGTGTGTGTTGAGTTCAAAAAAAAATTTTGTTTTAGCTTATTGAAAGTTATTTGAAATTTTTTGGATTTAGATTGTTGCTAATAAAAAGTTATATGAAAATGATTATTCGATACGATTTAATTAGCTACTAAGGCCTCAGCCAATGGAGACGAGAAAACGCCAGGGATTGCCCGGGAAAAACCAGGGCCGGCCGGGAACACCGCGCCCTTAGTTCCATGGAGCTACTACTTAGGTTGTGTTTGTTTTTGAAGATGTAAAATGTCTGCAGTCTGCGGACCAAATCTGCAAACAAAGAGATGGACCAAACCTCTGCAGTCTGTAAGAAGAAGACTGTTTATTTTTAAACGTCTGTAGATTATTAAAATAAACTAGTGGTGGTGTACGGATGGTGGTGATGGTGGTGGTGGAGGGTGGTGGTGGAGGGTGGGTGGTCGTGGTGGTGGCGGCGGACGGTGGTGGTGCCGATTGGGGGCTGGTGGTGGCGGCGGACGGTGGTGGCGGCGGACGGTGGCTGGTGGCGGAGGTGGACGGTGGCGGCGGCGGCCGGTGGTGGTGGTGGTGGGTGTTGGTGGGTGGTGGTGTTTAATAAGAGCTCTGTAGACCTTAAAAGTGTATGGGCCAAGTCTGCACCAAAAAGAGCTCGTGCAGACGTTTTTTAATGAAATGTCTTCGAAAAAACAAACAGTCTGGGCGTGGTCTGCGCGGCGCAGACAAAAAGCCTACTTAAGAAAAACAAACATCCTTTAGTGAATTTTCTGGATTCACGGGTATACAACCCAACCAATTTTAAAAAAAAATAGAGAAAATGGTGAAACGAATAAAACTAAGATGATACAATGTAAAATGAAGGGAAGAAAAACTAAGTTAAAGTTAATGTATCCCACGAAAAAAAACAAAAAAAACCGATATGGCTCTAAGTGACGTAATTGTCAATGTCACCGGTGATAAATCGTAGGGTTGAGAATAAGTTGAGAGATTTGTGAATATTTATAAGGGCAGTCGACAACAAAAGGCTTGACGCTCCAAGAATCATCACTCAGAAGTCACTTCTTTTGAGCTCCCAAGGTCTACCTCGCTAACCTACACAGGTGGTGGGTACACTACGCACCCAACAACCACCCAGAAGATCACACGCAGGTGTACCACCCACACACACTCTTATCTATATCCATCCATACATACGCATACTCATCTGTATCTATATCGTTAAGCTGATTTAGCACTCACAAGTTGGAGTTTATGTGAAGCATTCTAGGGTTTCCATCAGTTGGATGGTGATTTCAACAGTATGTCATTTGATTTGATGTGATTTGATTTGATTTGTTGTTTGGGTGGTTTCGCCGGTGATGATGAATGGCGGTGGTTTCCGGTCAGGTGATTCGGGGTCTTCGTTGTGTAATTTGACTGAGATCTGGCCTTTTCCGATGAACGCTGGCGGTGGAGGTGGTGGTGGGAATGTGGCGTCGTTTGGTATGGGGCAATTAGGGGATAATTGTGGTGTGTTTGTGGATAATCGGGATGATCCGATGGTTTTGGACCAAAGAGGGAATAAGAAGCGACGTGAAGATGATGATTCCTCTAAAGGTGTTTCCACTAGCAGCCGGAGCAATGGCAATAGCATGGTTAGTATTGAACACTAGTTTTATGAAATTTAATGTTGCAACTGTAGATGTTAATTTCCTCTTGAAAATTGAAATATATTATGCTTATTGTTTTGTGTTCATCTTAAGACTTTTGTTACTTTCATGGTGAAATTTGAATGAAATTGAAACGAATTTATTCTACACTTTAATAATGAACAGTATGTAAATTCACTTTAGTTTTATATAAATTGTTAACATTTATCTTAATCCTTGAACCAAATTTCTTCAATTTGACCAATTTATTCTGTTTGTATGCTATTAAATCCACCAGAAACAGCTGCAGTTCATTTCTTGCAGTACTTTTTGGGTTCAGCTTCTCTATGTTGGTTAATTGTTTATTTCATAAAGTTTAGTTTAGACTTTAGATGCTAGAATCAGTGGCGGAACCAGTGGAGGGTCAAGTGGGTTCGTTGACACTCGGTTAGCTGAACCTGTCTGTTATTTATATATGAAACTGAGTTTTTTGAAGAAATTATCACTTGGGCCTTTACTTGTAGCCGCTAGAGAAGAGAATCTTATAATGACTCCGACTAAGAAGCTCTGGTGTGCCACTTTTAGAATATAATAGAGTTCATTTTTATAAAAAATTGTGAAATTGTAATCAGCTTGATGGTGATGCTAAACGCTTGAAGACTTTGGCGCTTGAAAATGAAAACGCAGAATCTAAACCAGAAGCTGAAAGAAGTACAGGCAAGAGAGCCGAAAACTGTGTGAAACCATCTGAACCACCCAAACAAGATTACATTCATGTTCGAGCAAGAAGAGGTCAAGCCACGGATAGCCATAGTCTAGCAGAAAGAGTAATTCTTCCACCTTTATTAAACAATCGATTTAATTTAATCGAATTTTTTTTTAGTTCTATTTTATAAAGATCGAGTTTCTTTTGTAGCTTTCCTTTTTCTGAATTTTGACCCGTATTATGGTCAGGCTAGAAGAGAGAAGATAAGTGAAAGGATGAAAATTCTTCAAGATCTTGTCCCTGGTTGTAATAAGGTGCGATTTTATTGTTCTTGTTTCGTCATCTGTATGCAAGTTAAAATATAAAATCAATTAGCTGATAAGATCTAGACATCATGACATGTGAATCTTGTTCAACTGGATCAAGTTTCTTAGTTCCAAAATGTTTCAAACCAATCTAAAAATAGAACACACGCGTATACATATGGACTTCAGGCTGTCCCATAACAGACTTCCATTTTAAATAATTCCACAGGCAATTATGTAAACCCTTTAATGATGGCAGAAGATGAGATTACTTGTTGAAAGTTTTCTGAATTCAATATTATATAAGTATTAATTGTGTGATCTTCAGGTTATTGGGAAAGCACTTGTCCTTGATGAGATAATTAATTACATTCAATCACTACAACAGCAGGTCGAGGTAAGCTTGTTTACTTTTCAGATTGGGTTCATGACTTGCATATCCATTTCAATGTTCGACGATCATATTGCTAATCAAATAGATTGTAACAGTTCTTATCAATGAAGCTTGAAGCTGTCACTTCAAGATCACACCCAAGTCCCCAAGGATTTCCTTCAAAAGATGTAAGTATAGAATGTTATGTGTTTTGACAATATGACCCCTTCATCACATAGCGTATATGCCCTGGGATTTGGGTTAAATAAAGATGCCAATTTCGACCTGTTTACCTAATATAGGGTACATTTGTGTTATGTCTTATTCCTAACAGGTCAAGTAAGTAAAATAGAAGTATATCAAGCTTAAAATGTTACATGTTAGCTCGGTCTAGGGTTCAGTGTATGCGACTTAACAACTCTTTTTACTAATAACATTAGTTTATTACTACTATATATTTTTCCTAATCTTATTTAGCACACTCATTATCCATTAAAAATGTATAAAAGTGACTTATCTTGATAAACTTTTACCCCCTTTGACCCATTTCCCAAACTGCCCATTTTCCACCTCTAGGGTTAAGCGGTCTGATTCTTGGTATTACGAGCACGTTAACATGACAAGTCAATGTTGATGTCTCAGTTTGGTCAACAATCATTCGACATAGCTGGGTTGCCGTTTCCATCACAACCCACGAGGGAGTTCAATAACGGATCATCACCAGAATGGTTGCACATGCAAATCGGTGGCAGCTTTGAAAGAACAACATGATTTCATCATAATCAATGGCAATAAGTAATCATTATTAAAAAGATGCCGCCATGAGATGGGCATACTTGCATGAAGCTAATGATCATGAGACTACACAAAGAAAAGGTTATATGCGTTTAAACTATAATATCTCCATCTTATTGTTTTACAAGATGAACGTATGTATGTGTGCATGTATGTATGTACTATTCTTGCTCATACGTCTCATAGAGTCTTATGTCCTTTTACCCGATAAAATTGTTTGTCCATTTTTTTTTTAAATCAGAAGCATAATGTGTACTGAAACAATTTAGGGATTACAATAAGTTTCAATCCATTTTACTCCTATAGTTTTGAGGTTTCCAGGCATTTGTATCCCAAATTATAATTATATCATTTGTTCTTCTATTAAATCGTGTGATGTGTATATATTATCTATATTTTGTTATCCTATAAATGAGGTGTGTTCTCCCTAACCAAAAGAGTGTAAGTTCAAATCTTGCAGCGTACTCATGTAGTGATTTTTAGAGTAGAGTATGTTAGGCATAAGCTCTTGTAAATTGTCGGAAGAGTATGGTGTAATGAGTGGAACACCATACTCCTATCAATCCTACTCCCACCGTGTTTATATGATTCATAGGTTACTATCATGGGTCTCTTAATGCAAAAATCAATCGTAAAATCTGCCCAGTTACCCCTAGCATGAACACTAGATATGGTTAGTATGGACCAAAGGGGCAGTTAATTTGTAACTAGGGATATCCCTAATACTATTCCAATCACATCAACATATGAGTTACCATTATCGTACAACTTCGCAACTATTCTTTAAAAGACAACAATCCACATATCTACGACAAGATATAACTTTACATAATATACAGCCTCTGATACTCTTACAATAAGGTTACTTTAAAATCTCATCAAAGAAGATTCAAGTGATGTGAATACGTAGTTAGACACATGAAATTTCTTTGAGGTCATGAATCCTATTCATGAGGTCACATCTCCTACTTTTCTCCCTATGAGATTTTGCCAATAATTTCACTAGCATCTCTTAATTTTCATGTTACTTATCGTGAGATATTAACACTTTTATAAGATGGTTAATGTAATTTATTACATAACAATTTTGGATATCAACGCACACACCATTTAGAGTTCGCGATGTCAAATCATAAGTTATAACTCTTATAATAAGTCCTTTAAGCATTATATACAAGTCCCCAAGTGTGACTTGATTAAAGTTGCAATATCTCTATTAATAAAGCTACAATAAAAGCCTTCGATTATAAGTAGATGACCGACGTCAAAGGCCCAGTCAAAAATAAAGAATGTTTATTCTTAATTACCTTAGGCTAGCTAGGGCAAGTAAGAGTGTCGAATCCACAATAAGCTATTGGTTGGCAACTAGTTCGTGTTGATGTTGAAATGTAAAAGTCATTTGTTGAAATGTTGATAATTAATTGAATTTGAGATAAACTTAGTCAAATTAAGAATTAACACGTAATAAGAGAAGATATAATCACTTCTGGCTTCGGGGTTTAATCATTCACTTGCTTAGTAAGTTCATTAGCATGCTTGACAAATCACATAGACATAACTCGTACAACTTTTACACTAATCGAATTGTTTCACGTTAATCAATCACGTAGGTCATAGTACGACATAATGGAGTCTCTCCATCATGGAATGACATCTTGGTGAT
This sequence comes from Flaveria robusta, assembly GCA_025506415.1. Lineage (NCBI taxonomy): Eukaryota > Viridiplantae > Streptophyta > Magnoliopsida > Asterales > Asteraceae > Flaveria > Flaveria robusta. The sequence goes on along the minus strand of CM046469.1, from coordinate 13,531,315 downwards.
TAAGCAATGAACCATACCAAATCAAATTAACTTAATCGCATAGGAACATAATACAATTCTATAGAGTTTCTCTATAGAAGAATGACCATCTTGGTGAATCAAAATAAAGTGTTCTTCCAATTAGCATTGAAGTAGCAACAAAAGCACAATTGAAAACATTACGCGTACGTGAAAACAATTGTCTTAAGTTCAAGCAAACTAACAAAGTAAAGCTTCAAGTGATGAAAACAAACCCCTAATCCAGATGTGATTACAAAGTGTTTAGCTACATATATTTGGAATGATAAGAACAAACAATTGATATGTAGAATCCATCCAAAATTGATTATTAGATGATAATATCAAATCTTCAATGATTCTTCAAGGTTTCTTCGTCCCAAAATCGCCCCAAAAGAGTCTCCAAACGTTCCCCCCTTCAAATGAAACCCAAAAACTGCTTAAAAGGGGTGAAAACCGTTGACCAACGCCCCAACTTGCTGAAATTCTTCCTTTGGCTTCAAATGCAGCATTGATCAACGCTAGATGAAGTTGACCAACGCTTCAAGTTGCTGATTTTGTACTTTTGCTTTGCTTTTCTTCGTTTCAACCTACAATAATATAACGTAATTAAAGTACAAGTTTTTATGATATTATGGATCATATTATGACTATTAATCAACCAAAAAACATTAACATTTATGATCCGATCAGTAGATTAATCTTTTAAACTTTATATCTTTCTATATATTTCTTTTTTATCTTTTGGTCTAACCAAATTCTGACTAGCGGCTCAATTGATTTTTTTTTCTCAATTTTTAAAATACACCATTATAGCGTGTTTATTTTTATCTATGGTTTAAAATAATTTTTATTCAAAACTGAGTTGTATGTGATAATATACAAGTTATCAAAAACAAACATACAAGTTGTTAAAACCCCTTGAATGTGACTAATATGTTTCTTTTTCTTTTTAATTTTTTTGTTATTTCTCTTACAACCTTTAAAATATGATTTTAATAAAATTGCAGATTCATGATTCGCTTAGTTTTATCAAAGATTTGATGTAAACTTTTTTTTGATAGGTTATAATTAACGTACAATTCAAAGTGGTCGGGGCTTATAAATCTTAACACCCTATCATATCGCGCAACTTTCATCACCAGGTTTCCTAGCTCTATTTTTAGCTTTAAGGAGACGAAAAAACCAAACTAGTATCAAAGTTGATACAAAACAAAAGTACAAGGACTAACATAACACTTTTACCTTTACTACATACAGAATTACAGATCTCTATATTAATAAATAAAAATAAATCTGAACACTTTTCACTATTTTAGCATATCTAATAATTGATTTTCCCGCTTCTCTCTCCTCTTAATTATTAATACTATAATAACTATTAATTAATTAATAACTATCCATAATTAAAATTTCAAATATGTTAACTTTAAATTTTCCAAATGTGTAATATATTGGTTTATTAAATTCGTATAATACACAATATTTAATACATGATTTTTTACATTAATGATCATGTAATAGTAAATTTAGATACCGTGTATTACACGGGATTGTAACCTAGTTATATATACACACAAAAAAACAACCTTTGTTTTTTTGGGCAAATTCTAGAGAGAGAAATCTGAAGTCAATGGCGACGAATCTGTAATCCGCCGGAAAATGATATTGAAATCCGACGACAGCATTCTTGTTAAGTTAAATCCGATAAATATTTAACGCTTGCTTTACAAAATCATCGATTTTTAGGGATTTGAATCCCTTTTGTTCTTCTTCCTCGTGATCCGATCGTCGATCTGTGGATAATTGATCGGAAAAGGGAAGGGGAAGATGCCGTCACACGCGGATATAGATCGGCAGATAGAGCAATTGATGGATTGCAAGCCGTTGACGGAATCGGAGGTGAAAACGCTTTGCGATCAAGCTAGGGCTATACTTGTAGAGGAATGGAATGTGCAGCCGGTGAAATGTCCGGTTACCGTTTGCGGTGATATTCATGGTCAGTTTTACGATCTGGTTGAGCTGTTTCGGATAGGTGGCAATCCTCCGGATACCAATTATCTCTTCATGGGCGACTACGTTGGTGAGAATTTGTTGCTTTATTTATCTGTGTTGTTGTTATATGTTAATTTAGGGCTGAATGGGCTTTTCTGCGGGGCGGGTGATTAACTTTAGGATCGCTTGTTGTTGTACATGTGGAGATCTGTAAAAGTATGGAGTTTTATTTAAGAATTGGTGATATTAGAGCACATTAAGAGCATTAGAGCAACCTGTTGTCAAGGAATGAGCTTTTGAGGTAGTCTGGGTTAAAAATTGCATTTTTTGTATCTTCTCAAACTCTTGCTAGTTGGATGTCTTAAAGTGACTTTCAGTTTGTTGGAGCAAATGTTAGTTTTTGTTTAGATTGCTTGATTAAAGTTAGGAAGGTTACTAGGTATGTGCCGAAAAGTTGTAGCTTATTCAGGTTTGTTGCTTACTGATGCCTATCTTCTTGTTGTGCCAGCGCATATGATACCTTGTGTCTTGTTACAAAATAAACAAACAAATGTACCTAGACCCTAGTGGCATCACACTCATATTGTACGGTCTATGGAGGGTGAGATGAGGGCAAAGCTTACCTCTATCCCAGAGAAAGAGAGGCTGCTCCCGAGAAAACCCCTGGCAAACCCCCAACCCCCTTCCTCTTCTTTTGTTGTTTTTTTTTTAAGTTACTTCTTCTCATTAAATGCCATGCTTCCTTCTTTAGTGCTATTAGAATCCATTGCAGAGAAAATACCTGATTACCATCAACGATGACAATGTAGGATTTCAATCAGTTCTGTAGTGTTATCCATTAGGTGTGCATTTGGAAACTTATTGCGGTCATGATGCTGGTAGATCATCATTAGCATGAATAGTATTGCATATATCTGGACACGCATGTACTACTATATTTTTGGATGTTAAATTAACTGGAAATGATTCATCAGATTCATTGTTAGGAAGATATTGGTGCAGAATCTGAGAAGTGGTTTTTCTGCAATCTTGATGTCTTAAGATGGATTTATGGTAAAACTATAAGGCATACAGTCTAGAGAACATTTAACATATAGTTTGATATACAAGTCAAAGAAGGTGATGTATTATCATGTAGGCAAATAAGCCAAAACTAGGTCAAATAAAGATGGTGAATTAAAAATATATTAAGATTATGCAACATTACTTCTACTTGTGAGTAGTGCTAGGATTATGTCGTACATGGTTCTGTGAATGGACGTTGTCTTAAGTCCATGTTCTTAGCGGTTATAAGTGGTCTACAAAGTGGCAAGAGTGAGTTTTGACTCCATTCATCTTTCATAATTATAATCAGTTTGGTGCAAGACTGTGAGCAGTGTGTTTTATCTTTTGTTTATTTTCAAATTTTCTTATTTATCTGCCAAATCTTTCTCAGTATTTATTGTTAGGTGTTGCTGATTTTACAATGGTAAATTGGTAGTTACAGATATATGTTTGCAAGTTTCATTTTCAGATATTTTCTTAAATTTTTCATGCTGCACAACGTATTAAACTGAATTTTTCTTACTGTCCAGGATGTTTGATTGAAGTGTACTACTTCAAGCATTTTAATATTTTGATTACGACTGTTCTAATCGCATAATTATCACAGATCGTGGGTACTATTCCGTGGAGACTGTCGCACTCTTAGTGGCTCTTAAAGTTCGTTATAGAGATAGAATTACAATTCTTCGAGGAAATCATGAGAGCAGGCAGATCACTCAAGTGTAAGACCTTTACATTCTTATTTTGGAAATGGGAAAACACACACACACACGCAATTATCAAGGTTTGCAACATAAATTAACATAAACAAAGGTCAAAATTTTGATACAAATTGGTATTCGAACAAGAAGATAGGTGTGATTGAGATCGGTTAACCAATGAACAATCGTTAATTACCTATAGAGGATGCAATGAATCAAATGCTTCCTGAATTTGGTAATTTGGTTACAACTGAGAACACAAGAAGAAAGGAAATGAATACAATTTTTCAACCCCTTCTACGACTCACTCAATCAACACTTATACTCAATGCTGTTTGACTGTGACTTCTAACTAATTATTTATTGACCAACAACTAACTAACATCCAAATACTTTTCCCGCGTCCTCAATTATCCAACTACTAAAGATTTTTGAAAGATCCCTTTCATATTGACCCTCCCTGATTTTTGGTCACTAATATACCTTTTTGGTCAACTAGATATGGATTCTATGATGAATGTTTGAGAAAGTATGGAAATGCTAATGTATGGAAGCATTTTACCGATCTTTTTGATTACCTACCTCTTACGGCACTTATTGAGAGCCAGGTTAGAAATTTACAAATTTCATGGTTATTATTGTCATTTATCTTATGATAAAGTTTAATGGTTCTCTTATGTCGTAGATCTTTTGCTTGCATGGAGGGCTTTCACCATCATTGGATACACTAGACAATATCCGAGCATTGGACCGCATACAGGAGGTACTTTGTATTTGCTTTAGATAGTAGAAATTGGTGATTTTAAATTTGCTGATGCATTTTCGGTGACTTTGTTGTAGGTCCCACATGAAGGACCAATGTGTGATCTGTTGTGGTCTGATCCAGATGACAGATGTGGGTGGGGAATATCTCCGCGCGGAGCTGGCTACACGTTTGGACAAGATATAGCATCTCAGTTTAACCATACAAACGGACTCACTCTCATCTCAAGAGCTCATCAGCTTGTCATGGAGGGTTTTAACTGGTGCCAGGTTAGTCACCCTCTAAACAGAAAAAGGATAAAAGAAACCATAATCGGTCATTCTAAATTTTGTTTGCGTATGGTGGTGTCAGGACAAGAACGTGGTGACGGTATTTAGTGCCCCAAATTACTGTTATCGGTGTGGAAACATGGCCGCGATACTTGAAATAGGGGAAAACATGGAACCAAACTTTCTTCAATTCGATCCAGCACCAAGACAGATCGAACCAGATACTACGCGCAAGACACCAGATTATTTTTTGTGATTTGCATGGATGTGACACTAACACCCTATTACAAACCGGGTTGTTTGTTTGTAATCCTTGTAGATTTCCCCCCCTTGAAAAACAAAGAAGGGAGGAGTTTTGTTGTTAACATCATTCTATTATATTGTATTTGGAGTTTGGATTGCTGCTGTTATTGACAAACTGAAATGTACCAGTTGATTATAAGCAATGACTTGCTTCTTCAGTTTTCATTTCCCTAGTTAGTTGTTCTTAAAATTAACCAACTTGGAGACGCATCTATCCCAATGTGACCTGCTTGTTGAAACTGGTACCAAATAACCGGGGTTGATAAGAAGCATAATGATTAATTTGTATCAAGCTTTAAACCAAACAGGCTGAGATAAACATGCGCCCTCACTAATCCCACTTGCTTGCAAAGAGAAAACGAACTCGACTAACTTTAATCACCAAACTAACTGGGAGCATTAGTTAACTAAGTAAACATCCATTACTAACATCTTCACATTCACTCGTGTGAAACTTCTTTCTAAACTAATAAACATTTTGCACCCTTGGACTTGATCGGTTTGATTTTGACCTTGACTTACCACTTCCATTTGAAAGGGAAAAGAATATGAAACTGCTACCTTGTTAACAATCTTTGAGGTTAATCAGCAACTAGAACCTTTGTAAACACATCAGCTAACTGTTGGTCGACAGGGAGCGTGTATGACAGTTTACTGATTCAACAGAGCGCATCAAGGGCCATTATCACGTAAAGTAGTTTAAGAGGCATTAACAAAACATAAAATGTCCTATTTCCTTCCGTCAAACATGGTTTACAATAGCAGTATACAATGATGCAAACATTCATCAATATGTTGTTCGGCGTCACAAAAAAAGAATCATATATCATACATCTATCACCAAAACCTTTCATTTCATACTTACAAAAGCAATGTACCATTTGATATGAAAACCCAAGTACAACCAATCAAAAAGACCCCCTCCCCCCTTTTTTTTCACGTAAACGATAGTTAGCTTCGATCAAAGAATCAATCAATCGATCAAATATCAGTATATCTTGTAGTATGTCACAAAGATCTATCCCAAGGTAAAACTCCAGTCGAAACATCACCCAGGTTAGCCAAAACAAAGTCCCTTAAACCAGTGTCCCATACCTCACAGAACTGCAGCCTCCAGTCAGGTGGTTCGATGGCTTCAGTCCCCAAACCGGGTGCTCGGTCTCTAGACCCTTCATTGTGGTTATCCTTCCAATCAGCCACATAAGTAGCCACCCTTCTATAAAACTTCGCCCGAAAAACTTCCCATACTTGATACTTATAGTGGTTAATCGTCGCAACACTTTGAGGCAAATCGACGTATGTGAACCCTTTACGTAAATGGAAATGGTGCACGACGTTCATTAGAGTAGTGTCAAGTGCATCCGGTCTGATGATCGACTTGTGCCTTTCCGGGCTCTGTAGTCTGCAAGTGTACCCAACTGTGACTCCCTGTTTGGGTCGAGAAGTTAAACCCGAAGGCCCAAAACTATGGCAAGATGTTCTGATCTCCCCGATGGATGACGATGTGGTGAAATTCGAAACCAGGGTTCGTAGTGCACCCTGACCCGGGTATCCGGATATGGGGTTGTATGGAAAGTAATAGAACTCATCTACATCCATGAAAGAAACCCAATTGCATTCGGTTTGAGCCCGTATAGCACAATGTGAGAACCCGGCTTCTTGAGTTTTGATCCACGGCCAAACATGTCTACTAACATTGTAACCCTCGCGATCAAGATCATTGATCACGGTTTTGATCTCATCGTCACTGTTGTTATCGTAAATGAACCACTTCTCGACACCAAGCCACGAATGGTAGGTTATCCACTCCCGAACCGAATGAGCTTGGTTCCACAACATTGTGCAAACACAAAGCTCGCGTTTTTCCACTTTTGTACCAAGTTTCGGACCCTGTATTTTGGCTACGGACGGAACAAGAACCTGTTCCGCCCGGCCATGAGCCCGTGGCATTCGGAAGCTAACTGTAACCCGAATGCCACGGGCTTGGGCTTTCTCTGGAAGTATAAAAATACTTCCAGGCAACACGCAGCGCACTACTTCCTGCGCTGCGGTCACAGCTCTAGAAGTGAGCATGTACTTCCCATTCGGTCCGTTATCGCGATCGGGTAACCCGAAATGGCAACGGAAATGGGTCGGGTCGGATTCTTTACCCTGCCTGTGACTAATCCCCTTCACGAAGACAATAACAGTGTCTCCATCCAACACCGCTTCATACGCTAAATTCTCCCATGAATTCAAGGGTTTATCTTCCACCGTACCGATCGTTAAACCCCGTCGCCGGAGGGCGATCGGAGCTGAGAAGTTCGCCGGAGGGAGGGGACAACGAACGACCAAACGGTTATCGCTGAATTCATCAACCGACAAGACAGTTCTCCCGGTGATAACACCATCACCGATATCGGAATGGGAATCGAAATTCGAGTGATTGCTTCTGTAAACACATTCCAATCTACTTCCAATCGGAATATTAACTGCAGTTCCGGTGCCGGAGCTTTTTGATACTAACAACAGCACATGATCAGGGAACGAAACCCTATCTTCTATCTGAAACTGAGTTAACTCGTTGAACTTGGAGAAAACCCTAAGCGAATCGATTTGGGGCAATCTGGAGAGTTGTTGAAAGGCCGTCGAGTGTCGCCGGAAAAGGAGGTAGAAGAAGACGAAGAAACAGAAGCAATAAAAAAGAGATCTTACGGGAGGAGAGTGGCGGAGGGGTGATAGCTTGTTGGTTTTGAGAAACCGCTTCCGCTTCCGGCGGTGCTCCGGCGAGTCCATAACCAAATGGTTAGGTGTGTAGTTGAAGTTTGTTAAAGGATGTGAGTAGATTGTTCAGGTGAGTTGGATCTGCCGGAGGCGATGGGGCGGTGGTGGTGACGACGGAGGTGTGGCTGTGCTCCGCCGGTTGTTTGTCGGAGGCGGTGGCCGGAGCCGGCGACGTGGGGTTTAGAGGAATTTTAAAAGCAAAGGGTAATAAGAGGATGATTTAGAAATAGGAATGACCATACTTTGAACGAATACTTTTGATTTATTATATAAAGGTAACTGAAAATGATATATTACTATTAGAAATATGAATAAGCGGAATAATAAACATAATAAAAAGTGATGTTGTGGTGCCAACAAAAGTTGAGATTAGATATGAATAAAGTATTTTTTTTCACTTTTGAAAATGTGGCTCAGTTATGAGTTTTCGCTAACGTAAAAGGGATATACTTGTATATGAAAATTGAAAATTGAAAATTGAAAAATAAGATGATATAAGTAAAAGTGAAGAATGCTTCCTTCAATGATAACGTACCAAAAAAAGGAACAAAATAATGGAAGGTATCGTGCACTTTTGCAAACATGCTCCTCTTGTTTCGTGTCAATTGTATGTACACTAAAACGAATTTCTTTATTCATTTTAATATGTATTTAATTATTTTTTTCTTAAACATAACTATTACATAATACATTTGTATGTAATGCGTCATCTTTTAACAAAAAAAAACAACTATTTATATGATTTTAACGCCTTCTGTATGTATTAAATGAGATTCGCATGACATATTGCTTAAACTTATTTAATACATAATTAATTTAATAGTTTTGACTCTTGATGAATATGTTAGAAAAATGTAGTTGTTTTCAACACAATACTATATTAATCATGACATTGTAGTAGATATTGAATGATTTACTAATAATTGTGTTTTATTATAAAAAGTTGCATAATAATAATAATAATACCAAATATAACGTCACATCAATATTTTTGCTAAACTATCATTAAAATTATTAATTGATTTATCTTGATTTTAATAATCAATAAGAGGGTGGCAATGCTCCCAACCCTGTTGTTTTGTCATCATCCAATAAAAAAGACGCCTATTTGGACCTTACTTAATATTAACAAGTAATTAAATTACCGATTTACCCGTATTTATATCATGTGATTGTGAAATGTGAACTATCTAACATAATATTTCTAGGTTTAAATTATAATCTATACGATTATTGTCGGTGTGAGGCCCCAAAGCGTTAGCATAATTACTCGTTTGGATAAATAGGTAGGGTTTGAATCAACACAAGGTTTGCGGGACGATTTGCTTAACATGTCTATACCTTTTCAAAAAATAAATGATTTTCATGGCATGACTTCAACAGGTGCATTTTATGTCAAAACTAAAAACTAAAATTAGATTAAGAGTATATTATACGGATAATCCCTGTGTTATATTCAAATTGTTATTTTTGTCTCTAGGTTGAGAAACTGAAAGGTCAGTCCTAAATGATGCATAAACGTAACAGGTTTGGCTCCTGACATGGATGGACAGTTATATTTTTCGTTAAGTTGTGTGAAATAACCAAAAAAGCTCACTGTTAAAATACATTCTCCACCAACACACCACCAATCATCACCACTAATGGTCAACCTCATCTTGACCATACCACCACCAATCATCACCACTAATGGTCAACCTCATCTTGACCATACCACCACCACCATCTTGACTATACCAACACCACCATCATCAATCATCACCGTCCGCTTGATTATCCTAGATCCACCACCCACCACCACCCACCACCACCATCATATCATCTTCGTCCTCATCGTTGCTCACCACCACCATCTCAGCTACCCCCTAAACTTTCACCATCGCCACCCGTTGCTAAACCTAATCATTGCTCATCACCATTGTTTCCATAGTTAATCCACGTCACCAAAACTTCATCTTTCATCATCTCCTATTGCATCCAACACCATCCTTTCTTGAGTTTTCACTAGATCTAAAACTAACCCAAAATATACAACATATTCTTCATAAAAGGGATGAAGATGGTTGCAGGTGATGATTGGGGGTTGCCCGTCAATCAGAGAACACTTCTTAGTAGGTAGTGTTGTGGATCGATGGGGCTGGCGATGGGTTATGATAGAAACTATGGTGGTGTTGGTGTAGACTGGGGACGGAGGAAAAGAGAGTGTGTGAGAGAGAGTGGTTACAGGTGGTGGTGATGGCTCGCCAGAAGTGGTGGTGATGGCTCGCCAGAAGTGGTGGTGGCCTACCATAAGTGACGGTGGCCTATCAGAAGTGGTGGTGGTAGAGAACTGCAAACAATGACGAGGGGGGAGGTTCTTCTGGCAGTGGCGATGGAGGTGGCCAGCCTGAAGTGGTTGGGTCTAATAAAATCATATTTTTTTATTTATTTTTTAACATTAAGGGTATTTTGGTCATTTTTTAAAAACTTAACAGAAAAGTTAACCTTCATTCAACTCCGGGACCAACCCTGTTACGTTTATGCATACTTTGGACCTGATCTTGTAGTTTTTCAAACCTGAGTACTAAAATCATAATTTAAACATAGCACGGAGACTATTCGTATAACTTACTCTTAGATTAATTAAAGTGTAATTGTTTTGAACAAATTTACATATTTGGTTGTAAATTTGTAATTATAGAGTATTAATATGAAAACAAAATTGAGTTAAACATCTCATGTTCTTGTCAATCGGTACGAATACTTGTGTCAAATCCGAGTTCATATGCATAAGATGATTTTCAAGATCATGTCATGTTCAGGCTCGTTTCAAATTATCAAAATCATGTTGGATTTAGTCAGCAAACTCATGAATACCACCGTTTAGTACCGTAATTTATAAAGATGAAGTAAAAGCAGGCGCCAAAGAGGTTGGCACACTTGACCAAGGATCTTTTTGAGAATCTTCTTATTCCTTGTCAATTAAAAAGATATCATGACCCATTTGGATCAATTGATTATCAAGAATCATTTGATTACCAATAAAACGACTAACTATATTTTTAAGAATACTTGTGTAATTTAAGGTGTTTATTCGAATCTAGTTTGATTATTTGAATTATTTAAACTCGGGATTCGAATAAGATTCATATTATTTTATTCGAATAAACTTATTTAAATTTAAATCAAATACAAATTTATTCAAATAGACCAAAAAAGTTAGAAAATAAAAAAAAAAGAGTTGGATAAAAAAACTAAAGTCGGTTCTTTCAGATAATTTTAACGATCTGATTTATATGTCATTGCAAAGTAAACATAAGGAGCATGTGAACATAATTAAAACAACAGGATAATAGTTTCAAATAAGCAAATATAGTATATTGATTTAGTATTTTATGGTTTTAAACATATAGGGTATTTACTCAGTTAGTCAATCGGCCTACAAAAATATTAGGCATAACTCAAATTCATACTTAAAAGCAAGAAAAAGATAAAAAGTTATATGCAATAATATTACTATACATAAAAAGTATAAAGTATATTAGTATATATAATTATTCCTTATTCGAGTTATTAGGATTGCAAAAATCATATTCAGATTCGATTTGTATGTAGTTCAATTATTTGAATTCAAATTGAATTTGATTCAAATAAACCAACAGTCGAATTCATATTTTTTATTCCAATCGAATTTCAAATTATTCGATCAACTTTGATTAACGAATACCACTTTGCTCGTGAAGTTACCAATTATCATTAGCCTAAGTTGCTAAGGTGCTGTGCCCAAAACTTTATTAAATAGAGGATGTCTAGGGTTCAAGTCTCACATGTGACAAAAAAAAGAGTTCCAGGTTAGGGCTAGGAAGTTTTTGTTACGCAGGATGAGTTTCCTCCTATGGGTGGTCTCAGCATCATCTATACTCGAATAATGAAGATGATCGGAAAAAAAATTATGTCAACTTTGAGCATTATTCTTAGAGTAATTTTAATATAATATTTAAAAACTTGGTTACTAGTGGCGCGTGAAATTCTCTCTTTCTAAAATAATTATGGAATATTATTTAAACAATTTTATATCTTAGAAAAGTAAAAGAATAAAAAACGACTAATTTCTAAAGTTGGGCGGCTGGCAGAATTGGTCTTTAATGACTTGCGACCCATTAGCGTGGAACAAACTCATTTGTATAAACGTGTTGCCATTTCTAACTTTTGAATATTCTTTGCTTTCATTGGTCAATGAATTTCTGCATTATATTAATTATTTTATTTTTACCAAAAACGAAACATGGCATTTATTTTTTAGCGTATGGTTGTTCACGAATAAATTCAAGTTAAGTAAATATTAAATGTCTCCATCCGACATCCAGATTGTTAAACGATGTGTTTTCCAACTAAAAGTTGTAGGTTTTAATCTTGCGCGATGCATCTATGATAATTTTAAAAGTGAGTAGAGCGTGTATGTTCGCCAGTCAAAAGAAAAATAAATATTAATTTAGAGTTTAAATGCTCAAGATAATTGTACTAGAAGTCAAAGCGATTCAGCTTAACGTATTTAATTCTAACCGGATGTTTAATTCTCATTTAACTTGTGGCTTTGTGAGTTGTACTGGTTTTTTTTGTTTTTGTTCTTTCTGAAAGTCTTATGACATCTAATTTTGTCCATAGAAGTCTCTAATCACATGTTTGAATAATATGAGTCTTAAATAATGTAATATTGAACTATCAATATAACAAGGATAAGAAGTGAATAATTAATGATAGATTTGAAAATTTATTAACGAATGAGCTTTTAGCTTACACTTATAAGCTTATATGATTCAGCCGTCTCGAAGCTCAAGCTAAATCAATTCAAACTCGCTTTTATTGAGCTTTTAAAAGCTAATACATAAGTTACACATCACAACTTAAAATAAACTAGTTTATCCAGTTATGATATAAAATGATAAGGTTATACTTAAAAGGTAAAATAACCATATGTCTATATCGATGATAAAGTGATTGACTTTCTTGTTGCCAACTTTCTATGACGATAAAAAAAGAAGCATTATTAAGATACTAACTAATAATTGTTTTTTATAATGAGGACAATGTGTTTTATGCCTTTATATTAATGCTACGGTGTCACAACTCTTTGGCATGTGCTTTTATGTGGAAGAATATATCGAGATTAAACCTCATGAAGTTATTTTGTCTGTAAACACATGGTATTAGAAAAAAGCTAAAAGGATGTCATCATCTTTTGACAGTTCGTAATTTTTACTCGTGATCATTCATATTTTTACTTACATCCAAGCTGGGTACAAAAGTTAACACATAATAATGGAAGCCTATACAAAAAAAATGTTCATGAAGAATCATGTAATAACACTAAATTAAAATAAAATGTAAAAACTTTAAAATAAATACGAAGAAGCTTAAAGGAAGAGGGCAATAATAATTATAAAACCTTAGTGACCTAAGTTGAGACACCCCAATTTCCCGACGCACGAAACAAGCTGAATTTATTTAAAGCAATATCATTTATAAAACACAATGGAAGTCAATATATGGTCATACAAATAAATGTAAAGATACTTATAAACTTAACTACATAAAATCGAAGTTATGTGAGTTATGGTCTTCAACAAAAGCCTTTTACTTGTGGCTATGCTATCGCTACAATGAACACTTTTACTTGTGACAAAATTCCCACTGTCACTATTAGTCGGCACTTTTACTCGTGATATTCCCCACTGTCATCGAATATGAGGACTTACTATACACTTTGGTAGCCTATATGATATTTGTGGTTTTTAATAACCCCTTTTAATATCTATTCAAGCAACATGCTTTATTCCTTTTAAGTATAATATTATTTTATAGGTTAAAAGAATTTAAAATAAGACATTTTATTTGACATAAGAACTCGTGTTTTAGCATAAAATCCGTATAAAATGAGGAATAGGTCATACCACATGTGTGTGAATAAATTTTATGAGTACAATGCACCTAAAATAATAAAAAGGACAAAAATCAATAGAACTAATGAGAATCTCTTTTCCATGACAATTATTACATTTTATTTTATCTACTGACAGCTGTTGGATTTCTATAATCGTATATGATTACTTTTTATCGACGGTACAATTGCCATATGTGCGGGAACCCTACTCGATTGGTTGAGATCCTCGTGATAATTAGGGACTTTGGTTTGGTCACCTACCCAACAAACATGTTTGAGCATTCGCAACTAGTTAGTATGGAAAATCAAGCTCGAATCAAGCATTCGCAACTTTGGTTTCCATGACATTTGGTACATACATTCATGCTTTCACTATCATCAAACCGAAGTGTGCACTCGCATCGAAATTCGACACAATTCCTAATCGAGTGAACTGATTTGGGGTTGATCAAGAGATCAGTATATCATAGACCCAAACAATTTTTGTTAATAAGTTAATAACCATGTACAGGAAAGAAAGCCCGAACCGGTTTAAAGCCCATATTGGATGAAAAATCTCGGCCCATGTTGTGAAAAGATTAAGCCCAAGTGTTTTATCATTTTAATCCAGTGAAATCATGCAGACATGTTTGTTGATATAATTAAATGATTCAATCTTTTCGTTCAATTATTATAAGCATTTGTATATTAGTAATTAAATCTTTTTAGTTGATATAAAAAGTATTTAAAATCATCATGGGATAAGATTTAAACATTTAAACATGAGGTCAACTTATTGACACCTTTAAAATTGCCATGTGCATTCTTTAATGTAACAATATATGCTTTTAGTTATTTTGAGTTAATTACATGAAAAGCTCACGTGGAACCGTTAGATTACAGTCTTAATCTTAAGTTTTAAAAAAATGACATATATGGTCTCAATTTTTACTTATTTAGTTACTATAAATTATCTTAGGATTTCTTGGTGTTCATCATTCTTTAGGGTTTGTTTGTTTGCTTGCAATCATATATTTGGTGGAGAAAGGGGTTGTAGCAAAGTGATGGTGCTCATCGAAGGGAGATGTTTGTGGCATTATCGGAGATGGTGCAGTAATTTTCACAAGGACGGGATATAGTTTGTAGTGTTCTTTGTTTTATAGTAATATAGAATATCATATTATTTTACTAAAATACAATAAAGAATTTATGGACCACCCATTTCAAAAACTAAAAGTGTTAAAATTTAGCAAACACTCAGCACAATAAGTGTAATTTCCTTATCGCATGCCAAAATCATAAACCGTATGGATTGTTTATGTAATAAGTAATTAGTTTTTAAAATCATAAACCGTATGGATTGTTTATGTAATAAGTAATTAGTTTTTTTTTACAGTGTAATTTTATTTTTCGTGTATTATTTTTGGCATATAATATTATACAAACTAAGCATGTTGCTATGACATTTCAAAAAATTGAGTCATGAGAAAAGTTATACAGATATAATTTACACGTCTCACCTTTTTATAAAATTTCCAAAGAAGTGTTAATAAAAAACAAACACATCATATTTAAATTATATAAAATATCATGTAACAAAATTACATAAGAAAACAAAATTTTTACCTTTACTAAAAATCCAACAAAATAGTTTAAACTTAAATGTTCACATTAAATTAGAGTGCAAATGATAATTTTGAAGTTACCACCTAAAAAAACCTAATTATTACCCAAAAGATTTGATAAACACATGCAATATTTGATCCCTCGAATTTCATCAAAGTTACAAGCAAACCTTTCGAAAACTCATCAACACGAAACTCATAGACTAACGGCGTTACCAACACACCGTTACCGGTCGGACCGGTTTCCGGTCACCGGTGTATTGACAATAAAGACGTCAAATTACCGTCACTATCCCTGTGGTCTCTTCTCTTTCTTCTTTGTTACACATACTGTGTGTTTTTACACACACACACACATCCAGTATTTATACACATAATAATATTATACCCTATACATACACAGAACTGTATCTATACCTCGTCTCCAAATTGTATACGGTGTCTACATTGAAGCACATATTATACGGTTTTGTTGTACGAATTTATAGACAGACCGATGGTGAATTTTGTGAAGTTGAAGCGAGTTTGAAGGACGAGGAGATCTTCTGGTCTTACAAGAGTAAAATTCTCCATCTTTGATTTTCTGTTGTTGCATTGTTAGATGCTTCGATAGTTCGATTAACGTTGAGCTCAATTTGAAAATTGATTCATAGCAAAGGAGGAATGATTGACGGTGATCTGTTTACAGGTTTGAACTAGGTGTTGTTAATTGTTGATTTTCGATAAGTGTTGTGTTTTAGTTGATGTTTTTGGTTGTTAATTGGAGGTTTTTAGTGGTGTGATAATATTATATTGTTCTAATGGTGAAGGGATGAAGCGGTGTAGAGATGATGATGATGCTGATGCTATCAGCAACAGCAGTCCTCAAATCAAGCGGACATTTGTTTCTGAACAGTAAGTATCTGTAGATATACTGTTTTTGAAGAATATGTGGTGGCTTTTGTTGTTGATTATTTGGTACAGATGGAAGTTGGTATTTTTCTTTTTGAATGTTTAATGTAAGTTGTTTAGGGTGATTTTGGTGTTTGTTGGACATAGAGTCATAGATGCATTATTGTTCAATTAGGGTTATAAGGGAAGTATAGGATCCTTGTAATAGTCATCAAATTTAACTAATCATATACATCTAGGTAAAGTTTGATTTTGTAGTGGTACGTCTTTAAATTAGTCATTCTTTTGTTAAGTCGCATGATGATCTAACTGCCGCTACAGATTGGGAGTCTAAGAGTGCCAGTGGGTGAGGGTAGGGGGAGAGGCCCCTTGCGGGGTTCTCTAGGGTTGCTCAGGGACTGATCTGTACGAGTTTTAACATAATCTGGCTTCAATAAATACAGCTCCTATGTTATTATAAACCCTAATCGTAGGTGCGAATCATGAGACATAATAAGATTGATTCGCTAGTGCGGCCGTGGATTAGGTCTTTTCCCTTGGGCTAGACCCTGGAAACCTGTGTTCGTTAGTGTTTCCTTTGTTCAATTATGCTTCTAGTCGTGTTCTTGTGTGGTTTGTGATCGCACATTTGTTGTCCAATTTACCTCCAACATCTTTGTGTAATCATCAAGTCCCCAATGATCTAGGCTGGACAACATTGACGACCATTAATGTTACTGGTTTGAGATATCTTTTTGACTTGTGTTTCGCATTTCTCTAATGAACTGTATTTTGCAAGAGGCTTGTCGGATTATATTGATATTCTAGTAGCTTGTGGTCCTTGTGTTACATGTTTTCACTTGTTCATTTTATCTTCTGCAATGAAGCTCTAAGCATAGGCAACCCCTGATGATCACCAAAGGCAGCTCGCAGAAGTTGACAACAAATGATGCCCTTGCATATCTCCAGAAAGTTCAAGATATATTTCAAGACAAAAAGGAAAAATATGATGAGTTTCTTAAAGTTATGAACGATTTCAAGGCACAAAGGTTTGGCTAAGGTGTTGCTTCTTTCAGTTTTCATGCTCTCCTTATGTGAAAGTGTTCTTGATTATAATTATTATATTTTCTTAGACTTGACACCACAGGTGTCATAGCAAGGGTGAAAAAGTTATTTGATGGGCATCAAGAACTACTTCTGGGATTCAATCCCTTTCTGCCAATGGGATTTGATGTCACCCTCCCGAAAGAGCATGGGCAACATCATGTAAAGAAACCTTTGAATTTTGAAGAGGCGGTTGTATTTGTAAACAAAATAAAGGTAATAACAACATTATTCGAAACGGTGCCATCAAGCCACAGGTGTAAACCCCCTTCCCTTGACCTATATATAGTAAAATGTGGTTCGGACCAGTAATCCTTGGTTTCCATTTGAAACCTTTCCTTTAACAAGAGTTTTTGTTTGCAGACAAGATTTCATGGTCAAGACCATGTATACAAATATTTTCTTGATAATTTGATCAAATACAGAAAAGAAAATAAACCCATCAAGGAAGTCCACCAAGAGGTTTGTCGTTAAGGCAGCTAAAATTATTTAGTTGTTAACAACTCTTGTGGTGGTTCTTGTTTGGTACAATCTACTTTTTTCCTTTTCAGGTTGCTGCTCTTCTTAATGATCAACAAGATCTGCTCAAGGAGTTCACCAATTTTTTTCCTGATACTTCAGCAGCAGTATCTAATCATTCTGGTAACTCCAGTAGCAACAATAACTCTGTACATGATGATAGGAGCTTGCCAGCTGTCACAATGAGATCTCTTCAGTCTGAAAAGGTAGTAAACCCACCTACTTAGTTAAATCAGATGCAAACTTCCATGTTCAGTCTAATAATGGTCTTATTTGCACTTGTAGTAGTACTAAAACTAATCATCATATATACTCCTAGATGACAATCTTCCTGATTTCAGCTGTGTTATTTGAGTCAAATATTCATTTGAGGATTAGATTCGTTCATCATAATGAAACAATATTTCTGGTTTTCAAACTAGTTTATATTCATTGCCAGATTGCTATTGCTTCTCATGTTGAAAGCAAAGTCAACACTGACCGGATCGATCCGGTTCATGAAAAAGGATGTGTTGTGGCTGATAAAGAAACAGACACATCAGAAGACACAGAACTCAGAGAACATAATCTGGATGACAAAGACTGTGATGAGATGCGTCATTTTACCAAACATAAACCTGCTCCTGCTCTTGAGGACTCTGTAGCTGAATTGTTTCATCAAGGTATCTCCTAACTTCGAGAAAATAGTGAAACTACTACACGAAAAACTGCACTGTGTTATGTGATTTCTTGTCCTTAATTAAGTTTTTTCTGTTGGGAAGATTTGCATGGCCAAATGCTTTGTCTTCGTGAGAAAGTAAAGGAAAGATTGAGTAACTCAGAAGATTATCAGGCATTTCTGAAGTGCATTGAACAGTACTGCACACAAGCAATTACTCGACCACAACTGCAGGAACTGGTAAATTTATGTACATGATATGCATTAACTATTTTTTTTTTTTTTTTTTACTTTTGTAATTTATATATCTTCAGTTATTCTATGTTCACTGTAGGTGTCCATAGTTTTAGCAGATTTATAGATAACTAAGCATTTTACACGTGTTTCTTTGTTATCTTTATTCATTCAGATTTCAGAGTAATATGCAGTGTTTTCATTAGATGTTGATTATGACTGTTTAACAATCATCTCATTTGCGTGACTTCTTTGTGTAGCATGCTTATATTTGATGGAATTCTGAACAAGTTTGGTAAATTTTAAAGAATTTTCTTTAATTTTGTTAGGTGAATAAGTTGCTTGGAGCATATGCAGATCTTGTGGAAGAAGTCAATGAATTCATAGATCGCAGTGAAGTGACAAGTAATTGTTAATAGAAATTCTTATTTACCTGCTTGATAATGGTTTTTCTCTGTGGGTTGATAAGATTTTTATCTAATACTGAATTTATGCATATAGCTTTTCTTCCATTCATTTTTGCATAATCAATGCTGATTTTACATGAACGGCTCTCGGTGGTTAATTCATTTTTCTATGAGACCAGCATGACTTTGACTTTGCAAAATTCATGCTATCTTCACAGATGTTATCGTATTGTATTGGTGATTATAACTAATTTTGGCAGGATCTGGATCTAGATCGTCTTCAATTTCCAGCAAGGAGAAGTATTTGTCAAAATCGATTCAAGAACTTGACCTTTCTGATTGTGAATCCTGCACTCCAAGTTACCGGCTTCTGCCAAAAAATGTAGGAAATTTTATATCACAGGCGCTTGTTTTTCAGTTTTGCCTTGAATTGCTTTTTTATTTGAAAGTTGGTGTTGCTTGATACAGTACCCAATTCCTTCAGCTAGTCAACGAACAAAGATCGGTTTTGAGGTGTTGAATGATCATTGGGTTTCTGTTACCTCTGGAAGTGAGGATTATTCTTTCAAGCACATGCGCAAGAATCAGTATGAAGAAAGCTTATTTCGATGTGAAGACGACAGGTTGGGAATTTCATTGAAATATAATATCACTATGTTTGTATTTTACCAAGGGGTGACTCTTTTACTTATCAAGGGTTTTTGTACTTTACTTTGTTTTGCTATAGAACTTTCATAGGAGATATATTTCTAGAAGGTTGATTGGTTTGTATTTTTCAGATTTGAACTGGACATGTTAGTAGAATCTGTGAATGTAACAGCCAAACGTGTGGAAGAATTGTTGGACAGGATTAATGATAATTCCGGCAAGACTGACAATGCAGTTCATATTGAAGACTTCACAGGTGAAAAGCTGATTGATGATCTGTATATGTGACAAAAATGGTTATTGGAGGGGCAGAATGGGTACTTTTGTTACTTTTGTCCGAAAATCTTAAAATTGTTCTATATTGTTAATATGCCAAACTTGATTACAAAATTTATGATATTTCAATGATAATCAAAATTCTTGGATCTGAAAATTTATCACAATTGTTCTAAATTATCTGATTTTACACATTAAAGATACACTTTGAGCCACTTCCAACTCGTTTCCTTTAATCCATTTCACATTTTCACACCTGTTTGACCTGTTAAGAGATGAAACATAACCTGAATAGATCCATTTGTAAATAAATGGGTGGAAATTGTTGGCTGATTTTCTCTCTGTGTGTGGCTCAGCTATAAATTTGAGATGCATTGGACGCTTGTATGGTGATCATGGGCATGATGTGATGGATGTATTAAGAAAAAATGCATCTCTTGCTCTTCCAGTAATATTAACTCGTCTGAAGCAGAAACAAGAAGAGTGGCTGAGGTGCCGTTCTGATAATAAAAAAGTTTGGGCAGAAATTTATGCTAAAAACTACCATAAGTCACTTGACCATCGCAGCTTTTATTTCAAGCAACAAGATTCAAAGAGCTTGAGTGCTAAAGGTAACTGTTCTCCACTTAATGTATTTTTCGTGGATATTTATATTATTCATGGTTTTTTCTTCATATTGCAGCTTTGTTAGCTGAAATCAAGGAAATGAGTGAAGAAAAGTCTACAGAAGATAACATTCGTCAGTGTGTTGCTCCTGGAAAAAAAAAAAATGCTACTCCACATCAAGAGTTTAAATACTCTGATTTGGATATCCATGAGGACTTGTATCAGGTTATGAAATATGCTGTTGTACAGACTGGTTCTCCTGAACAAATTAATAAGGCTGTGAAGATCTGGACTACTTTTGTGGAACCTATGCTTGGTGTTCCTCCTCGGTCTTCAAGCATAACTGACCAAAATGCTGCAAAAACAGCCGATCGTGCTGTTATAAGTGGCATTACAGCTGTGCAGTCAGCTTCTAGAGCTAGCATGTTAGCTGATAATGGTAGTGTTAAAGAGAATGGTTATTCCAACACTGATCGTTTCGAGCACAAGGGTGGGTCATTTAAGAAGGATAACTTTGCACCAAGTGAGAATGCTTTTGAAAATGGTGATGATTCAGGAAGTGAATCTGGTGATGAAGAGGACCTTTCTCCTGATGGGGACCATGATAACAATGGGGAGAGTGATGATGTGGCGTATGGGATGGATGACGAGATCTATCCAACAGAAAATTTATTAGAGAGGGTGAAACCGGTAATGCTGCATGTTCCTGCAGCATTTCATAAAAAGGAGAATAAATCTCGGGTCTTTTATGGAAATGATGACTTCTATGTTTTCTTCAGACTTCATCAAGTAAAGCTTACTGTTTTATGTTGCATATTGCAACAATGATTTCCATTGTTTGTTGAACTTTCATTGATCTCTGTCCTTAATTAACAGATACTATATTCAAGACTTGAGGAAGCAAAGGAAAAGTCTCTGGTTGAGAGATGGAGGGGTTCAAATGATACAACACCTAATGATTCATATGCTAGGTGTTTTAGCTGTTGTAATTGAAGTCTATTTTCTGTTTTACCAAGATTTCTCAATGGTCATTCTTAATCATTAGTTTTTTTTTTGTTTTTTTTATTTCCTTCTGTAATACAGATTCTTAGATCTACTCTATAGTTTTCTTGATGGTGCTATTGATAGTGCAAAGTATGAGGATGAATGCCGGGCTGTTCTTGGCACTTGGTCGTTTCCCGTCTTCACGTTGGACAAGCTAATCGACAAGCTTACCAAATTGGTGACATCATCATTTCTCGTTCATAGTCAAATATTTTTTCAATTACATGTTAGTTTTCTCCAGTTTGACCTAGGATCAATGCCTTCCACAGCTACTAGCCATCACCATGGATGAGGTTAATAACAAGCTTCTTGACCTGTATGCATATGAAAGTTTGAGGAAGGAGAGATTCATAGACGAACTTTATAATGCAAATGCTAGTGTAATTGTTAATGACTCCAAGATCTTCCGGTTCGACTGTGTGAGTAGTCTAGTTTTTACTAATAACATAATTCTGGAGGTTTTATTCTTAAAATACACTTTGGGCCGCTTTTGACCTGTTTGACCCATTTTAAAGCTTTTATTTTGTTTACACTTTTAACCCTTTAATTATATAAAATAACTCAAACCAATCCATTTGTAAGTATATGGATTGGAATCGCTACCTCTACCTTACAGTCTGGTTTAACAAGTATTGTTTTGCTGCAGTCATCTATCCCAGAAACAAATAGACAAACCCGCTTAACCATACAGATAATAAATTTTGGATATGACAAGTCTGAACCACCGGCTTCATTAATGGACCCAGGTTTTGCAACATATCTAACCCAACTCCTTTCAGTTAATCCCAGGAAAAAGAGGCACAGAATCTTCTTGAAGAGGTATGTGGCAGATATTTATAGTTTAATGCCATTAAATTTGTTTTGGACTCACTAATTAACCATCCTTGGAATTCTAGCTTTTGTTCTTTACACTTGTTGAATTTTTTGTCATCTTGTTACAATATGATATCGTGTGATGTAAATCCATTTAAATTAATAAGGTCTACCCACTCATTGATCACATGGAGCAATTTGTGATTTGGGCTGGGCTAATATTTGGATGATTTTGATTTTAGAAACCTGTAATATAAGATGGGTGTTGATATAAGACAACCAAATCAGCCATACCAAATCACCCACAACCCAAAATTAGAACGACCAGCAATGAAAACCTGTCAATCATCATGCATCGTCGAATTCTAATTTTTTGGATTCACATCTTAAACACGCCCCCAACGCTAAACCATGGTGTCAAAAAACTTTAAACTCCATTACAAAAAGATAGTGCAAATAAAAATGTAAGTTTATATATTTTTGGTTTATGTATTTACAGGAATAAGAGGAAATACGCCTGTGAAGATGTGGACTTGGCAATGGCAAAGGCCATGGATAGATTTCATATTGTAAATGGGCTCGAGTTCAAAATAGCTGCCTTTACACATAAGGTGATTCTCATTCCCTTTGTGCAATAAGATTTGCAAAACTTCCCTTTTTTCAACGTCCCATGAAAGTCGTGAACTTCCATTTCCAGAAGATCCGTAGTAAGATTTACCTATTTACCCATTTCATCATTATAAATAAACTGATAATGTATAGATATGGTCCTAAGATTCTGTAATTGATCTCTGTGGGAAAATATTTTAAATAATTTAAAAAATGACAGATGCTCAAAACTTGTTACTTAAAGTATGCACCATGTCACACGCCTCTTTTTTCATGTGAATTCTAGAGTTCATGGTAAAATGCAGAGCTGACAATTTTGACTGATTTACTTATGAGTGGGTCAAATTTAATGGGTCAGACTAGGGCTCTCAACGAAACGAGACTTTCGACTCGTTTAAGTTAAGAGAGCTCGAATTCGTTTCAAACTCTACATCTAGAGCTCGAGGTCAGATCGTGTATTATCTATTAATTATTGTATTATTATATTTAATATATGTACAAATATTATTATATATTTATGATAATAGTTTTACATATAACATAATATATATTATATAGTTTGAGTTATGTCTGTCACCATTCTAATCAAGCTTGATATGCGAAACTCGGGCCCAAGCTCGTTTATTAGAGGAGTTCCAATATAGGCTTGAGCTTAAGTTTAAGCCTAGCTCGATTCGAGCTTTTAGTGAGCCAATCTAGAGTAGCTTACAAGCGGCTTGGCTCGCTTACACCCCTAGGTCAAACAGGTTAATGAATTTTTGCTAGTCATAGCCTTGAGACCTATTTTCAAGAGCTAAGGACATGCATAACTTATTGTACTTTTAAAGTTAATATAATTGTGGTAAATTTGACAAACTAGGTATGCATAAACAGTTAATATAATTGTGGTACAGATCTGGAAAAAAATGGTGTTGGTCAAACCCAAACTGTACATAAAAGTTACCAGTTAACCAACTTGCTCATTTTGCCACCTCCAGTTAATGGAAAAGTAGTTTGTGGATTTCCTGACCTTTGGGTACGCAGGTGTATTATGTTATGGGTACATCAGATTCGATGGTGCAAAAGTGCAGAAAGAGGATCGATAATCGTATGCGGTCTCTTGAACATGCTACTACTTCAAATGGTCATTCTCTCAAAGCATTGAAGTTCCAGAAGCTTCTGCTGTCTAGGCTTCAGTCCATGCAACCATGAGAAGCAATTTTATGAGGTACTTTCATAGCAACAAACATCTCCCTTGCTCAGTTTGACTTTGACAAAGTCAAACTGAATAATTGTTTGTGTTTTCATCATGCCCTTATAGTTCTATTAAACTTATGGTTAAACCATGAAGGGTAATTGTAAATATTCATTGTGTGTGTAATAGGGTTACATAGGGGATCTTTATATAGAATTTAATATTACACGAAGATACCCTATAAATTGGGTCAAACACAGGGCTACAAAGCTCCCTTATGCGCTGGATCAGGGAGGGTGTCGGGCCAACTTAGGCATGATGTAAGCAGCCTTACCCTGTATGTTTGCAAGAGGCTGTTTTTATGACTCAAACCGGGTGACCTCCGAGTCACATGCAACAACTTTACCATTGCTACCTAGATACCTTATAGAATATGATAATTACAGCTAAATGCATATCTAGTCTGATGTATACGAGGTTTATAGATTATGCATTTGGAGAAATCTTTATATCTTTTTTCCTCTTTTCCTGAATTTGCAGAGGTGTGGTGAACGTGTTGCGGAGGTAGCATGCGACGAGAACAAAGTTTGAATCAAAATGCTTCCTGGTTCTATTGACTCTTTTACTTTTCCGCCCCTGAAAAGGCCTTTGAGCCTAGTTTATGAATGGATCACAGTTATAGTTAGTTTCTTCATGATCCAGTTTCAAAACTAATCACAACTTATTAAAATTAGATTTAAATTAGAAAGATGACAGTACCAAACCATGTTTTGATGTTTATTTGTCACTAGTTTCTTTTGTTTATGTTACATTTTGATACATGTCAGGTTGTACGATCTGAATAGGTTTAACTTGCCCTTACAAAACTAAGGGCCTAATGGGTAACTATTAAACTATGAAATTTCATATACACCTAAAATATAATTGTTTTCGTATATAAAGTGTTAAGACCATAAAAGATTGATCTTGTAACATTAATGTTTAATTATCCATCCTAATTAATAGATTAAAAACAAAATTGTAAATCAAACGAAGTTAATATAAAATGTGAACAACCTTGTTCTGGTTGAAGTTACGAGACCACAAGATATGAATGAAAACGTCTCAACATGAGATTAGCATTTTACTTGACTTTTGGATCCAAATTCCTTTCAACTTTTGGATCCAAATTCCTTTCAGACCTCTGATTTTGAATTTGAAGACTTTAAAAGGGTGTTAAGTTTTTTTGACTTAAAAAACTAGAAATTCAAATCGAATCAAATTTAAAATTTTTAATTTTGAGTTTTCAAATCAAATTTACATTCAATTCGAATTCAAATATCAAATTTCTAACTGAATTTCGGAGGTTGAGAATTTGCATATAATTTTTATATTTTAAACTTTTGTATGGACACAATTATGTAATTATAGAAATTATGCTTCTAGACTAAATTTATATTCTGGATGTTACAACTTTAATCATTTGTCATTTTGATGTTTTATTAACTTCAGGACTTGTATATTTTGATTTCGAAAAATATTCAAGCTCGTATTAGTTTTCAAAATGACATTAAATCAAATTACTTTGTATGAAATGAATTAAATCTACTTGAATTAATTTAATTTTAACTTCTAATCGAATTCCAATATCGTTTCGAAATTTAAATAATCAGTTCGATTAATTTGAGTAACTTAAATATTGATAAATATTTTTGTTTAGAGACGCATAATTAATAAACAAATATACGAGTTAGCTTCATACTTCATACTCGTTTAAATAATAATCCAACGACGTCGTATGGATGACCACCATAGTGGTTATTGTGGTACACAAACCGTACACCACAGCCTAATCCATCCCGCCATGAACACACTCTCTCCATCATCTTCTTCCTTTATCATCTCCCCTCAAAACCCTACACTTCAAATCGTTCAATATGCTCTCCATCGTTACTTCAGATATCAAACTCACTCTCACATCACCCCACCCTTCTGTTTCCTCAGATCCTTTCGATTTCACAAGCAAAAAACTCATCATTTTCGATGCAATTACAAGTATCCGGGATCCAATTTCGCCGCAGGGGAGTCTCAGGTTTCAGATACGGAAGAAGATGATGAAGACGATGAGGAAGCGGCGGAGGAGTACGAAGTGGATGGGGAGTTTAGTCAGGAGATTGAAGCGTACAGTGAAGAGGAGGTTGAGATCGAGAGCGATGAGAATGTTGTTTCGGAGGGTGGTGATAGTAACTCTCGGTTTGAAGAGTTTAAGTGGCAGAGGATTGAGAGAATTCGTAATGACGTGAGAGAGTATGGTGATGAGATTATAGATGTTGATGAGCTTTCTTCTGTTTACAACTTTAGAATTGACAAATTCCAGGTGGTATTTGGTGTTTAAGCTTGCACATTTTGATATTTTGCATTCCATGTATGGTAATTGATGGTTTTAGGATTATGGGAATGCCAATGTTTTACGGGGGGTTTTGAGTGTAGATAAACCCTAGAATTCAATTTTGTTGCAGAATGCAACATTGGTTATTTTAACACTAACTTTGATACTGACTTTGACTTTGTGCAGCGGTCAGCAATTGAAGCTTTTCTGAGAGGTTCTTCGGTTGTAGTTTCTGCACCGACAAGTGCTGGTAAAACTTTGATTGCTGAAGCTGCAGCTGTTGCTACAGTAGCTAGAGGAAAAAGATTATTCTATACTACTCCTCTCAAGGCACTATCTAATCAGAAATTTCGCGAGTTTTGGTATCAAGCACTTGTATATTTAAACAAATAATAGATTAGAGATTAAGATAGTTTATTCTTTATGTGAATTTGATTGGTCATGAAATACGTCTGTTTCTTGTTTCTACAGTGACGCATTTGGTGAAGACAATGTTGGTCTTCTCACCGGAGATTCTGCCATCAACAGGGATGCGCCGGTTCTAATTATGACCACTGAGATCCTCCGGAACATGTTATATCAGAGGTGTGTACTGTGTAAGTTGTTCGTTTCTATTTCTTTGAAATGAGAGTCTGTCCAGCCACCCAGGTATACAAATTGCGTACTTTACACATCCTTATGAATGCAGCGTTGGAATTATGTCATCAGAAAGCGGGCTTTTCAATGTTGATGTGATTGTTTTGGATGAAGTACACTATCTTAGTGACATATCTCGGGGTACAGTCTGGGAAGAGATAGTGCGTTTCTTCCTTGCTTTAAATTTGTAAAATCCTTAAATCGTTGAGTGTAGTCTAACTCTAACCATGTGTGTGTACACATTTTATAGGTCATTTATTGTCCAAAAGAAGTTCAACTTATATGCTTGTCAGCAACAGTAGCAAATCCAGATGAATTATGCGGTTGGATTAATCAGGTATATTTCTTTATTAACAATAAAAACCCACATCTGAAGTTATGTTGAATCATTGATTTTGTGTGTTTTAGATTCATGGAAAAACTGAGCTGGTAACATCAACAAAACGTCCAGTTCCTTTGAATTGGCACTTTTCTACCAAAACAGCTTTGCTTCCCCTTCTAAATGAAACAGGAACCGGCATGAATAGGAAGCTATCAACCAATTATCTGCAACTTAATTCGTCATACGAGGAAGAGAGGCCGAGAAGGAGGAACTCGAGAAATTTTGAAACTGATGCATCATCTTCTTCAAAGAATGACAAAAGCAACATTCGCCGTTCACAGGTACATACTTTCTGAAATCTTAATATTTGACCAACATAATGTTCAATAACTCTATAATTTTTTAGGTTCCTCAAGTTATAGATACATTATGGCACCTTAAAACAAGGGATATGCTGCCTGCAGTTTGGTTTATTTTTAGCAGAAAAGGGTGTGATGTGGCGGTTCAGTATCTTGAAGACTGCAAGCTTTTAGATGAATGTGAAATGAGTGAAGTTGATCTGGCCTTAAAACGGTTCAGAATCAAGTATCCTGATGCTGTTAGGGAATCAGCTGTAAAAGGGATACTTAGAGGAGTTGCAGCTCACCATGCTGGCTGTTTACCTCTTTGGAAGTCTTTTATAGAAGAGTTGTTCCAAAAAGGGCTTGTTAAAGTTGTTTTTGCTACTGAAACACTTGCTGCTGGAATTAACATGCCTGCACGGACGGCTGTGATTTCGTCACTCAGCAAGAGGAGTGAAAGTGGACGAATCCAGTTAACCACCAATGAACTGCTTCAAATGGCAGGCCGGGCTGGTCGAAGAGGCATAGATAAAACGGGTCATGCAGTTGTTGTTCAAACTCCCTATGAAGGGGCTGAAGAATGTTGTAAACTTCTTTTAGCTGGGCTACAACCCCTTGTTTCACAGTTTACTGCTTCGTATGGAATGGTTCTCAATCTTCTTGCGGTAATATACCAAACTATTGTTATCTTTCTGGCAGCAATTGCAATCTGTTTACTTACGAATGCGGATGTCTTGGGTCGTGTTTTATTTTAAATGGGTCATAGAAAGAAGTTAACTAATAGGGGAACTGGTCAAACAGATTGAAAGTAGCCCAAAGTCCATCTTCAGTTCATATAACCTAATAAATTATTTTATTCAAAGATATATATTTTATAATAGTTTTTTAATTATAGTTTAACACATTGATTGAAAAAGCCTACCAATCCCATCCCGTTTCAACCCATACTAAAAAGTAAAAAGTGACTTGTTTCAACCCAAACTTGTTTGGCCTATTACCCAGCCCTCCCTGCCGTCTGAAGTGACTGGGTATTACTGATCAATAGTTCTGGTAGGCAGGGTGCAAAAGTTACTCAAATTCAAAATGAAGGAGATGGTTCAGAAGTTTCAAGAACAGGGCGGACTCTAGAAGAAGCAAGAAAGTTAGTTGAACAGAGTTTCGGAAATTATGTTGGGAGTAACGTTATGCTTGCTGCACAAGATGAACTTAATAAAATACAAAAGGAGATTCAGATTTTGACTTCTGAAATCAGTGATGAAGCTATCGACAGGAAAAGCAAGACTATTTTATCAAAATCAGCATACAAAGAAATGGCAGATTTGCAGGAGGAGCTCAGAGTAAGTATTATTTTATTATCGTCATCAAAAGGATATTGACAAAATTCGTTCTTCTTTTATGAGTTATTGTAAACAATTATACTGCTATTTGTAGGCAGAAAAGCGTGTTCGAACAGAACTGCGTAGAAAAATGGAAATGGAAAGAATGTCTTCTTTGAGACCGTTGCTGCAAACATTGGAAAATGGACACTTACCGTTTTTGTGTTTGCAGTATCATGATAATGCTGGAACTAAACATTTGGTCCCTGCTGTATATTTAGGTGATATTGACTCCATGCATGGTTCAAAACTTAAAAATATGGTACATGTTATTGCTTGTGTTTTGTAATGCTATCAAACTTATTACTAGAAGTACATTATAAATATCGTATTGCTTTGCTACATTCAGGTTGTTGAGAACGATTCTTTTGCTTTAAAAGCAATATCTGGAGGTGGTGTTGACCTCGAAAGTCAACTTACTACAAGACCATCTTATTATGTGGCTCTTGGTTCAGATAACACATGGTATCTTTTCACAGAGAGGTGTATTAAGTCGGTGTATAGAGCGGGTTTCCCCAATATTGCTTTGAATAATGGTGATGCTTTACCTCGAGAAATCATGACCACTCATCTTGAAAAGATGGAGATGCAGTGGCAGAAACTTAGTCAATCTGAACTTGGAGGTATTTGGTGTATGGAAGGGTCGTTAGAGACATGGTCATGGAGTTTAAATGTGCCAAATTTAAGTAGTCTTTCAGAGGATAACGAGGTAAGAGTTACTGGTTTTTTGTTGTGCTTATAGTTCAAAAACATCATGATACTTACAAAACTACTTGTAGCTGATATTTCATGATAGAAAATTTTATCAAGCATCTAAAGAGTTATTTGGATTTGTGATTTGAAAGCAATAATGTGATATCAAATGACAAGAACCGTATAAGCTGTTGTAAAAAAGAGCTATAGACGAGAGTATCTGCTTCTGCTGATGAATTTGTTGTTATCAGATGATTAGGGTTTTGACAAATGCTGATTATGTTAAGAAATTAATAGATAAAGTGACCAAAAAAGGAAAGAAAAGAGACATGTGAAATGGGACTAAGTCTCTTAATATAGGTCAAATACTGCAAATAGTTAATTTTAGTTTACTCTGGATGATAAGTTTTATCGTAGCTGACTAGCTAGTATGAAACTGATTTCCAAACGGATTATTTGACCTCCAGAGAGTGAGAAGCAGGGCCCGTCTATTTAAACATATAAAACTGATTCTTGCAATTTCGATGTGCAATAATCACATAATCAGTTCCAAAACGCAAAGCACAATTCAAAACTCAAATCTTAACACCCCCCCAGGAATCATTTGGACCATTATGCTGGTCTCGTAAGTCGTAATGCATATTTGAGATTTGATAAAGATTTTTGCCCACATATGAATATTCATATTTTCTTGTGGGTTAGGTTGTGCAATATTCGCAAGCATACTACGATGCAGTAGAATCTTACAAGAATCAGCGGAATAAAGTTTCTCATTTGAAGAAAAAAATAGCTAAAACAGAAGGCTTTAAAGAATATAAAAAAATAGTGGATGTGGCTAGGTTCACTGAGGAAAAGATCCAACGGCTGAAAGCTAGATCAAATCGTTTAATGACTCGTTTGGAGCAGATCGAACCATCTGGCTGGAAGGAGTTTCTGCAGGTAATCTGAAAATAATAATTAGTTATTGTTACTTTTGTAATGATGGTAAGTACTTTTGACAGGTGAGCAGTGTGATACATGAAACAAGGGCTTTAGATATTAATACCCATGTGTTATTTCCTCTTGGTGAAACTGCTGCCGCTCTTCGAGGGGAAAACGAGCTGTGGATTGCAATGGTTCTTAGAAATAAAATTTTATTTGATCTTAAACCTCCACAATTAGCTGCTGTGTGCGGAAGTATTGTTTCTGAAGGAATCAAGGTCAGACCTTCCAAAAATAACAGGTATATTATATTTATTTATGTGTAATTTAGTGATCAAGAGATTTTAAGTGTCCACACGTCTCTAAGTTGCAATGAGTTAATATAATTTTCTTCTTGCAGTTATATCTTTGAACCTTCTAGCACTGTTTTAGAAGTCATCAACTTTCTAGATGACCAAAGAAGATCACTCTTACAAATTCAAGAAAAGCATGACGTAAAGGTTAGTCCATCAGGTTGAGTATGGGTCGAGTCAGGTCAGGTAGGGTCCAGCTTACAAACCCTTCTTTGTCTTGTTTCCTAACTTTATGAGTATTTCATGTGCTACATCTAACCTAATAATCCTTTACATGTGGTGCCACATACCATTCCCACAAGCCATCTCATCTTAGTTTTCACGCCCAAACTATTTATTCTATTTTAGAAAGTCAAATAACTAATTCTTAATTTTTTCTCTTTCTCTCTATATTATAATAATCATTAACTTCTTAAAAAACATTTTTTCAGTAAATGAAAACTAAGTATTTTGATTAGCATATTTTTAAAATTAAAATTGTCTAAAGCTATGATTTTTTTCTAAAACAGCGAAACCTTTTTAAATTATGAAATATTTTAAAAATCAATCTTTTTAAAAAATAAAAGTTTTACATAAAAGTATTTTTTACAAAACAAGCTCATAGTTTTTAAAGAGTAAGATATTGATAAACAAAACGAAATTTTTTCAAAGCAATAACTTTTTAAAACGAAAGTTTTAGGAATATTAAAAGTGTTTTATCAGCTAATCAAAGTATCTTTATATTTGACATTTTACAGTTCCTAACTCTTCGTTAATAAATATTTAGTATTTTTTCTTATTTAACCCGTGTAATACACGGGGTTATAACCTAGTATGATTATATAAACTTACATTATAACAAAAACAAACAAAATTTTTTAAAAACCATTGAGGAGGTTTATTTGAATACAGATACCTTGCTGTTTGGATAGCCAGTTTTCGGGGATGGTAGAAGCATGGGCATCTGGTTTGACTTGGAAAGAAATAATGATGGATTGCGCAATGGATGAAGGAGATTTAGCGCGCTTGCTACGTAGAACGATTGATGCGTTGGCACAGGTACACGTCTAAGGTTAAGTTTTTCTTCCATAAAGAAACATGATGCATCGGTTATCTCTTACCGTTTTAACATTCTTTTTTTTTTGGATTTAGATTCCTAAATTGCCTGATATTGACCCGCAATTACAAAGAAACGCAGTAGCCGCATCTAGCGTGATGGATCGCCCACCAATAAGCGAACTTGCAGGATGATATTTGTAGGTCAGCCAATGAATACATGCATGCGCTTTCTGATATGTTGTTGAACATTAGTAGTAGAATTAAAGAAACGATTATTTGTTTATTTAGGCCTACTCTTTGGTTTTTACCCCCAGGCCACCCTCAGGAAGCTTAGGCAGTTAGGTACCCAACTTCTATTTTTTTTTTTTTTTTTGGTAAATTTGAGAACTTGTTAACCTAAACTC
Source organism: Flaveria robusta (assembly GCA_025506415.1). Lineage (NCBI taxonomy): Eukaryota > Viridiplantae > Streptophyta > Magnoliopsida > Asterales > Asteraceae > Flaveria > Flaveria robusta. The sequence goes on along the minus strand of CM046469.1, from coordinate 13,498,542 downwards.
AAGCTGCTAATACCTTGCAAACCAGTAAGATCAGGTAAAAGTGTAACCTAGATTGCGGGTTGGTAGCCGTTAAAGGGGATAAAGGTAGAAAACCAATGGAACTTAGATTCGAACCTAAGACCTCCATTAGGGGGCGCTAATGCTTACCATGGTTTAACTTTTTTTGATTTATTTAGTCACAATGTTTATGTAAATGACCCTTTTACCCTTAGAATATAGTTGATAAAATTTATTATGAAGTATGAACCCCCATTAGTTAACTTTTAATATAAAACTAGCATTAACACCCTCGTATTGTGATGGGGGGCATAAAATCAAAAAAAAATAACAACAAAACATTGTCGTGAACCACGCGTTGAGGGGTTGATAATATACATAACTTTATATAAGAAAATTGGAGATTATAATATTTAAACTTTAACGTGTTAGTTGTGGTGGGCACGTTCATAATACTTTGAAAGTTTATATAGAAAAATGAATTTGCTAAAATATTTCATGTCCGAATGTCAATAAAAATAAGAGTGTCATAACCGCAAAAACTTCATGGTTAAGGATATTAACCTTGATAAAAATTAGCACGAATAAATTTGGATTTTATAAAAATCATACTTTAAATGGTAAAAGAGGAATAGATAAGTGAACCATAGAAAATAAAAACCTTAGATAAGTTTTGATTGGACTTATACGTTTGTGTTTTGATTACTTGTATAAATGGCGTATAACGTTGTTTTGAATAAAGTTAACACCGAAACGTAGATACAAATAATCATGTCGTGATGACATATTCGTAGTTTTCCAAAAAAAAAAAACAATAAATATCAAAACTTATAAGGAATAAAAAAACTAAAAATTTATGAATGTATAAAATTTTTTTATAAGGTATAAATGACATATATCCAAACTTAAAAGGAAAAAAAATATAAAACTTATGCTAACACTATGTTTTCAAGTTTAGTTAAGTAAAAAAGATAAATGAAACGTTTTTTTCTTTTCTTTTTATTTCTCTTTTGATTTTAGTATTCATTTTCTTTTTACGTCTCTTTTTTTTTCTCTTTAAGTGAACGGAAAAACACAACTTTTTTATTTCTTTTATTTCCTTCTATTTAAAAAACACTCTGAAAGACAATTGCTTTTTTCTTTTTTCACTTCTTTTTTTTTCCCCTTAAATGAACTCGAGAACACATTATAAAAGCAAAAGTGTAATTACATAAAAATCATGCATGTGACAGTTCTACTTCATACCTAAGTGATCTTGTTTATAAGGGTATGCTAATTGATGTTAATTGAGTAAACTTCACTTTTGCTCACTGTGGTTTGATCAAAATAACAGTTTTGCTTCAAACATTTCAAAATCACAATTTTAGTTCCTATGATTTGCGATCCGTCTCAATTAAATTCAACCCATTAAAATCGTTATTTTTTCCTGTTAATTATAAGAGGATTTTAGTTATTTTACTAGTAAGGGCTAAAATTGTAATTTATTCAAACTTATTTAGTATATTAATTATATTATAAGTACTATTCCACAAAACCCAACACCACCACTTAGACCACAACACCACCATCATCACAAGCCACTGCCCCAACACCATCACTTAGACCACAACATCACCATCATCACAAAGCCACTGCCCCAACACCACCATCACCGCCACTGCTATGTTGACCACAACACCACTATTGCCCAAAATCACAACCATTGCTAATGTGAACCATCACCATCGGTCACAACCATCACCGCCCAAAATCACAACCAACACCGTAACTTCTTTAATAGGTAACCCTAATGCTGAATGGTTAAAAACTACTATTAAAATTTAATCTTTTAACCAATCAGCATTAGAGTTAGCTCTTAATCATTAATACCTTATAAACTGTTAAAAGATAGCCACCATTAAGCTGCTACCAACTTTTTGATTGATTTTTAACTTATTAACTTTTGAAAAATCAATAAATTAATAAATATGTTTGGATAAAATTTAAAAAAATTAATTTTAAAATTTTAATAAGTTATTTTTAAAAAGTTATTAGAAAAAGTTATTAGGGGTAACTTCTTAAAAGTTACCTTAACTTACTTTTTGATAAAAAAGAAATCCCAAACATGGGCCAAATAACCGCTGTTATCTTTTTACTTTTTAATCTCACTTTGTTAAATTTATTCACCGTTACCCCTTCCCCAAACCTAACTTTTCGATCCGTTCATCGGCCAAAAACCACCGACGACATGGCTTTAGCTCGCCGGAGCTCCGGCCTCCTCAAGCCCCTTTCCACCGCCTCCTCAGCCTCCTTCCTCCACCGTCGCCCCTTCTCCACCGACGACACCGCCACCACCATCACCGTCGAAACCAGCGTCCCCTTCACCGGCCACAACTGCGAACCTCCGTCGCGATCAATCGACACCACTCCTAAAGAGCTCATGACCTTCTTCACCGATATGGCACTTATGCGCCGTATGGAGATCGCCGCGGACTCTCTCTACAAATCGAAGCTGATCCGAGGGTTTTGCCACCTGTACGACGGACAGGAGGCCGTGAGCATAGGGATGGAGGCTGCGATCACGAAGAAGGATTGCATAATCACCGCGTATCGTGATCATTGCCTGTTCCTAGGGCGCGGTGGGACGCTATTGGAGAGTTTCGCTGAACTTATGGGTCGACAAGCGGGTTGCTCCAGGGGGAAAGGAGGCTCGATGCATTTTTATAAGAAAGAAGCTTGTTTCTTTGGGGGGCATGGGATTGTGGGAGCTCAGGTTCCGTTAGGGTGTGGATTGGCGTTTGCACAGAAGTATAGGAAGGAGGATCATGTGACTTTTGCTATGTATGGTGATGGTGCTGCTAACCAAGGGCAGCTTTTTGAAGCGCTGAATATGGCTGCTCTTTGGGACTTGCCTGCCATTTTCGTATGCGAAAACAATCACTGTAAGTAAAATCATGATTGATTGTGTTTGAGTTCATTGTGTAGTGTATTCATAAACATCATCTAGAGACTTAAGATGTAATATTTCTGGTTTGCTAATGTAGGATATAATGTAGTATATTTAACATGTGGATATCAGGACATGTGCTTCGTGTGATATATATTTTTATTGGATCAGTTGGTTGGACAAGAGTATACTAGTATAGAAGTATTCATTTGTTTGTGTTGGTATTGAATTTTGGTCGTGATAAGCCCGCCATCAAATTGGAAAATCGAACAAAATATAGAATATTATGAAATGTTTGTTGAACTTTCTAAGACATAATTGCATGAGTTCGTAAGACCTTTTCTCTTCTTCTTTTTTTAATTTATGTTTTAAACAGTTACTGGGTCGAATATTTACATATCAAGTTAGCTAACTATATATAAAGTTTACGGCTTTGATATTTGGGTGAGAAGTTGGAATTGAAGCTCCTAGATTTCAAAAACAAGCGGATTTTCTGAAAGTATATTTCTAGATCATAATCTCTCGCAACTCATCTAATTAAGAAGGAAGCCTGTTTCAAGATTACTGGTAGTTGTTATTATAAATAAATCATGTGAGTGTGTTTGAATTTATTCATCAACTTAACAGTAGAAAAGTAAACACTGCACACATTTTGGTTGATTATTGAGCTTGTGGACATTGCCTGAGGCCTTGAACAACATTTTGTGTAATTGAGGTTTCTGAATTGATGTGCAGATGGTATGGGTACAGCTGAATGGAGAGCTGCAAAGAGTCCTGCTTATTACAAGCGTGGGGATTATGTTCCAGGACTGAAGGTGAGTTTGATTCTTGTACATTTTGATGAAAGTTAAATTTACTACTCGTTATCGATATTATCATTAGTATTACTATCTCTCCCTCAATCCCTCTGTCTCCTAAAAAAAGGTCCCAAAAAAAGGTTATGCTTCATAACCTTTTGTTCCTTAGTTGTCCTGTTTAAATCGGACACTTTAGATAAGTAATAAGTTATAAGAGTTTCCCTTCTAATTAGCATTTAATATATAGTTGTTTTCTTGACTTGTATTTGGTCAATTTTAGATTCGTTCAAAAGAATAGTCTTTGGCATTCCTTCTAGAGTTTAAGATGGACTCCGGTTTTTATTTTACTGAAGGACTATTGTTCTCCTGTTTTCATTTTGCTAGCTGCTATATTATGCGGAAGTGTATCTTGTTTCACATCATGAAACAATGTCTTTTCTGTGGCTATACTGTCATGAATGTCTTGAAATGCTTCAGTTAGGGGATACTATCCACTCCTCTGTTTTATACTCCTTTTCATCTTTTTTGAAAGAAAGGTGCATGTGTCATCTTCTTTATCAGGAAGCGTCAATCAGCGAGCTAAAATTTTTTCAAGTAATAAGTTATTCTGACTCCATTGCTCTTGCTTTCTCACACCTATCTTTAGAAGTGCTGTAAGTCTGTAACACTAAATGTTATCTCATCAACACATCCAATGATTTAATAACATGCTGGAAATGATTTTTAAAGCTTGCAAGTGCATGCTCTTTGTAGCTAAAGTTTTACGATTAATTAGTTAAGTGTTATTTTGACGTGTGAATGTGCGATCTATAATTTTTGTGGGCTCTACCATGCCTTTTATATCTATTTTGGAAGTTTATATTTAAAATTTTAATATCAAGTCTTCTGGGTTTTTAATTTGTTGATGATCTTAATTTGCATTGTTGCCAGGTTGATGGTATGGATGCCTTTGCCGTCAAACAAGCTTGCAAGTTTGCAAAGGAACATGTTTTGAAGAATGGACCTATTGTAAGTAGTCAAAGTAAAATGTTGTTATCATGTTAGAAATGCATCTCATTCCTTGTGGGATTTTTATGTTTTTCCCCTGATACTACTATTTTTATTAAAGTTTTATATGAAATATTAGCTTTGAACAGCATCACATATATTCACTGCAAGCACTTTTAATATGGAATTATTGATCACTTGGTTAAGTTTATTATCTTGTTGATGATTATTTTCAGATTTTGGAAATGGACACTTACAGGTACCATGGTCACTCCATGTCTGATCCTGGTAGCACCTACCGTACGCGTGATGAAATTAGTGGTGTCAGACAGGTTTGTTAATCTTTGAACATATTTTGTCAAACCATTATTCTGTTAATAATGCTGTAATTACCACTTTCAGGAACGTGATCCTATTGAAAGAATTAGGAAGTTGATACTTGCTCATGATTTAGCTACCGAGAAAGAGCTGAAGGTGATCCATTGATCCATCTTTGTTGTTTATAGCATCATTCTTCACTTTTTAGTGTTCAGTTTGATGGGTCCCACCTCAATTCTCTGCACATTTTCATTTGTCGTCACACCATATAAAAAAAAATGAAGATTCTATTTGTTCTTTATCTTTCTTTAGTCCTCGTACCAATTCTAAAATACCAAAACAAATTTGAGTATTTATCGTTATTTTAAAAGCAGACGGCAGTACCCTAACGCGCTCTATTGTATTTTTTTCAGGATATAGAGAAACAAGTTAGAAAAGAAGTTGATGAAGCCATTGCTCAGGCAAAGGTGACAAACTTGTGAAAGTTCTCTTGTAATTTTAACCATTGACATATATAGAGGCCCATAAATAACCTGATATTAGCATTCTCTGCAAGCACAGGAAAGCCCAATGCTAGATGAATCTGAACTTTTTACCAATGTTTACCGTAAAGGATTTGGGGTCGAGGTATTTTTTCTTTTATTATTTTTTATGCTTTCTGTTAAATTTCCGTCCCCTTTGTTAATAATACACAATCTCCATCTTCTGATCAAACTTGTTACTTATGTCTTGCAGTCATTTGGGGCAGACAGGAAGGAACTCAGAACTACACTTCCCTGACTGCAAATATGAAACCCTAATCAACAGTATGTTCTTGTTCCTTCTGCTCTGTTCTTCTCTGCGCACACTAAACAAGAATAACGAGAACGGATAGACCCGGCAAATAACTTTCTACCGCTCTATTTTTTGCTTTAATTTATGTTATTTTTCGCCGATTTATGGCAACACAAAAAGGTTTTGACATTGACATGATTCTTTGGCAAGTATAGATGCTTCTGATTTTTGTGCTCATGGAGTTCTATATAATTTGACTCGTAAACCTGTTGACCCGTTGTTCAGTTGAAGCTATTTATTTCGTGATCTATGAAAGCCTATTGACGATTGGTAATTGTGTTTTGTGTCGTTGATTCATCGTAATTTAGCTTTTGCTTGTATGTGAAAATGTCAAGACGGTTTCAATTTTGCAAGAACTAAAGCACTGAGCTGAGGTGTTGAAATGTAACTGTAGAAATGAATTGATGTTTACTTCCGAGGCTATGTTGTGAATTGCAAAGTTGTTTTAATAGCACATAACTTTTCTCGAAAACAGCTCAAGAGTAAAACAACTTGAGCTAGTTTCGGTTGAGTCAACTGGCTCGTACAAGTTTTCGATCTGATATTAGCTTGCATGAGTAAAAATGCCTGTTGAATAAACCAACTAATCAACCTTCAGTATCTTCTTTGTTTTGCTTAGGGTTTTTGGATTTGTGTTTGTTTTGAGTTGGTTAGTTTAGGGTTATTTCGTATTTAGTTTTTGAAATGAGCTGGTTTGTTAAACTACAAGTCGGCTTGAGCTGTAAATGAGCACTGTTCAAACTAAATTTTCAGCCTGGAAGAGAGATTTCGAGCCTAATCGGCCTGTATGGTTTCAACGTTGACTTGTGTTGTCTCGGCTTAACTTGCTTGGTGGCCAACCCTAGTCAACTGTAGTGTTGTTTTCTTTTAGAAAACTAGAAAACCACAAATGATAGTCTAAAAGTTTACGTTAGTGTTTGTTTCAAAAAATGACTGTTAAAAAGAATACTCTTAACATCACTTAAACGTAGATATTATAGGATTTAAATTCTTATCAATTGGTGAGAGGAATATACTATTTATCATCACTGCATATTGTAGGTTTAAATACTTATCAATTAACGAAGGGAACACAATATGTTTCATGTCCTCATAAGGAATTATAAGCGAAGGAGTTTGAGAAATTTAAATATTATTAGTTATCAACTTATTTTTGTATTACTTGTTGTATCATGTGCATAAAAGGTTGTACATATCTTTTAATTTTTTTTTATTTTAAACTTAATACTTTTACATATTTTACAATTTAATATCTTTATCTTTTTCACTTTTAACTTTGATACCCTATACTTTTTATCTTTTACATGTTTTTCGATTTACATTTTGATTTAAATTTTAAAAGTTAACACGTCTTAACATGCGCGCGTGATTTAACGTTTTTACGTATGTTTTTCGTTTGTTTTAATTTTTTTTGTTTTTAGTACTTTTTTAATACGAGTTTTTCCGGTATTGGTGGTCGCTGAGTGTTGTGTGATATTGATGCTACTTGACACGGTTTTACCCCCTTCCCTCGCCGGCCGTCACAACGCGGGGGGCTTAATACTAGTACTATGTTAATTTTTAATATTATTCATTTATTTTTTGTGTTTGAATTTGAGTTGCGAATATACATTATTATTACGATAAAGATTAATAATACATAAAAGAAAGTGTAGTGTAGTCACGGGTGTACCATTCAATGCAACAGTGATGTTTTGGTGCCACCAATCACATGGGGTTTATCATTTATATAAAGTAGCTCAACTTGATGATTCTCGTTTAAAAATTTAATACTTCTGTTCTAACTTTGTACGAAAAAATAATATTGTTTACAGAAAAACATTTTACATTAAATTGTTGACAAACATACCGAGTAATATTAACTTAGAGAATATAGTTTGGACAACAATAAAATGCTAATCATGTAATAAATTTTACATACAAGCAGTTGTAGCATGGTTAGCTATCCTGATCGACCTGAATACCTGATTTTTCTAAATAAGTTTTACGTATATTCGTCCTTTTTTTGTTTCATAGAGTACGGCAACAACATTCATGTACTGCTATAAGAGATGACCAACAATAGCGTAGAAGAAGTGTTCTTGGACATGAGAGTGTTTTCATATGTTTTTGTGTGTATCTTTCTTTCAATTCTATTTTACGCATATGAAAAAAAGTGTTTAATACTAAAACAAAATTGGAAGAATAGGTGGCGGCCTCTCTTTATTATGCGATAATTTAATAATCTTGTAAGAGATCAAATTTAATTGTATTTAACCGGCTTAGTGACCAGTAAATCGTGATTAAAGAACTACTATTTCTATTGATTTAGAGTTACAATTCAAAAAACCAAATAAAAATGTTACAGGTCAAAGCAAAAACCCTTAAGTGAGATTGAAAACTTTGGTCCTACTATCGTGTCTGGCGGTCACAAGCATATACAGTTTTTCCGATTCAAATCCCGACTTGCATGAGCTCTAGAGTTTAAATGTTTTCTATGATTTAAAGTAATGTAACAGTCTAATAATGATCGAACATCAAGATTCATTCATTACTAACAAATTAATGATTTAGGCTTTTGAATCAACCGGTAAATGTAGCTTTTAAACGTTTGAAAAATGTATAAATAAATATTATAAATCGATAAATGTAGCACACCACAAATTTTAAAGGCAAATTGGATTTTAATAATCCAAGCTATTACCTATTTGCCGATAATAATCCATACTATCAATCTGGCCGGTAACACTCCTAACTTTCACTATTATTACCAATAACAGTCCTAATGACATAATTTTCAAATTTTTATGTTTGATTTGGACTCGATTCGGTTCGCAACAATAATTATGAATGAAATAAAGAAACATACAAGCTAAATTGAGACTAAAATAGATACAAATTAAAAGTAAAAAATTAAAAATTATGTCACTGGGACTGTTGTTGGTTATAAAAGTAAAAGTTGAGAGTATTACCGGCCAAATTAATAGTATGAATTATTATCGGCCAATAGGTAATAGTTTGGATTATTAAAATCCAATTTGCCAATTTTAAAAGAGCAACTTAATCGACCTTTTCTTAACTTCAAAACTACCCCCACCTCAAGGATATTAATTGTTTAATTTGATTATTCTTAAAAGATTATATAAATAATTACATCACTAATCGATTATCATAATTTAATCACTAGTTGGGTATATAGAATCTTACACTTCACCCATACGGGCATACGGCCATACTTAATTAATCAATCAATTATTATTTATATAGTTATTATTATTATTATTATTATTATTATTATTATTATTATTATTGTATTATCTACAAGAGTCTAGAAAGCAAACATAACAACAACGCTTGTTAGGTGAAATGCATGAGTTGAATTCAATAATAAGTATAATTGTGTGTTCCATTGTATAAACGATATTGTATACCTTTATATTATTAGTTACTAGCTTAGTTGTAATGATTAATAAACCTAAAAATGTAAAAGAAATCAAACCTTCTATATTCTATTTTAATTTTCTTATAACACTTATTAATCTATTTTATTAACCAACTATGACCTGTATTTTATTTAAGTAAACATAAATAGTTTCATTTCATAATCTTATCTTTCGGCTTGAGGTTTTGTAAGAGAGGACACGTGGCAAGTGGCATTGTGGGTCCCACAAGAGTGCGGTGACAAGACACATTTCTGCTGTCGCCATCACGTCTTTCATTTTAATCTGTACCCCACCTGTTGCTCTTTTTACTTTTCCAGAGTTCGAATATCTCTATCCAGATCAACGTAGGACTTCTGAAGCACAAGTTATTGGGTTACGAAGAGCATGATGTCTGGATTTAGAAATTCATATAGAAAGACAAGTGAGTTTAGTTCATTCACAGCTGGCACCATTATGTTTCAACCTGCCTCTTTATATTTATAACTGTATAAAGTGTTTATTCCAACCATATTTATCACTTTTTATTTCAATATAATAAATTATATATTAAATATTATATCCATATTATTTCAAAACTTACTTCTTTAGTTCTATTTGTGCATTTAGGTAGCCAATCAACAAAAGTCAGCTACTTGACGGGTTTTGGTTTTTCCATTTAAAAAAGTTGGTTTTATTATTATTTTTTTCCTCTCACGAGGGAAATAAATCTAGTTATTATTATGAGAACGAAAAAAATCAATAAATTCATAATAAAACGACGCAACTTTTGCAAGAATCAAATTTGGATCAAACACGCCCTGAAAGTAAAAAAATTTGATATCATAAACAGACAGAAGAACCACGGTTTATACACGATATGACTGTGAAATACTCAATATAGGTCAAATGCAAAGTTTCAAACTTTCAAGCTAATTAACAAAGTCTACAAAATACAAGTTCAAATTAACCATCAAACGAAATAACAAGACATTAATATACATAACGTCAAATGATAGACCATAAAATGTCACTTGTCAATATCTTACAAATTATAAAAATGAGAGTTTATAAAACAAAATTGTTACGTAAAGTGGTTATGTAGAACCATCAATTGACCAAGTAAAAGATCAAGTCTTGTAGATGTTAAAGGATTAGATGCTAGATTTTGTGAGCTAACAGAGTAATCTACTAATCAAGTAGTTGTTTCTATTAAAATTGCTTGTTAAAGGGATCTTTAAACTAAACGCTCATGTGTTTATAAGGCTAGTGAAGTGGTGAAGGTGCTCGGGATGGGGAGGCTTGCGTGGCCGTAAACTCCCATCGAGAACACCATCCCATCCATGTGGCTTGGGGCGTGTCACCGACTCTCATGTTTGTGTGTGTGTGTGTGTGTTGAAAGCTGAGGTGGGAGAACATTAGGGAGAACCAAGAAAGAGTCATCGGGGAACACAACCCCTTCCATTGGCTTCGGCTCGAGGACATTAATCATCGCGGTGACTTCACTGACCTAAGAGGGATTTATGTGTACTTTTAAACAATCAATAGAGTAAAACACTCTATTCAAAGTAAAAAACTAAAGACTAAAGAACTACCTGTGGATGAGATGAATATTTATATTTACGTAAAGTTATAGCTTAGAGAATTAGATAATGATTTTCTAAACAAAAATTACACTTATGCTAATCAACTTTGACATACTTCAGCACTTTACTAAGTGTATATACTCGGACTACGATATGTACAAGACGTAGTAATTATTCTTTAAAATAAACCTAACTTGAGTTAATCATCAAATTTTGTATTAGTTCAAAGCAAAATTATAATTCACTGCATCTAGAATTATCAAGATGTTTAAATCGAATTATAAAAATATAAAACATTGTTTTTTTTATGTTTACCAGTTACGCGTTAATAAGTACTTAGTCTATGCAAATTAAGTAGACCATGTCAAACTAATAACCCTAAAACAAATTAGAAATAGACCATGTCAATATTTGAATTTGGTAAAATAAACATGTTACTTTTAAGGGCTATATTAAAGTTTTTAAATTAATTATCAAATCCAACAGTTCTACAACTTGCTGATCGTGGACCGGTTTGGTTATTAACAAAAACTTAGCCTATAGTTAATATATTTAATTTCAAAATTTTATAATCGAATGATTTCGGTTAAAAATGATTCAATTATTGGATAAGAGGGGTTGGTTTGATGTGGGTAAATTAAAGCTAATTTCAATTATTAAATCCATATATTTTGAGTTAGATAAAATAATCAACCTTTTAAGTAGCTTTTAGATTGAGATAGAGGTGCTAATCAACTCTAGTTAATCCAATGGTATTATACAAATTTTGAATTTTTAAAGCCGGATTCAAATTTGATCCGAATTCAAAATAGTCTTGAATAAACCAATTCAAATTTTCAAAGTGTGAATTTATGTCAAATTCATAATTCAATTTGACTTGAAATTGAGATAAAAAAAATAATTTTATTTTATTTACAAAATTATGCAAATCAAAACACCTAACATTGAGAAGTTACAAGCAATGAACACTAACAAACTAAAACTTTCAACACTACCTCAACATATGTCTAAGCTTTTTTATTCATTCCAACTTTTCTCTCTCTAAGTCTCACATTATCATTAAAAGAATATTCTTTAGAGACACTATGGATACAACTTATAAATCTTTGAAATATTATACCTTGTGACTGAAGCTTTTAAAATTAAAAATGCTCAAGAAAACCCATCAATCAACTTATTCTTTTTTGTAGTCCAAAGAACATGATGGACTATATGTATGGATGGTTGATTGTCAATGATGAGGGAGTGAGACATCAGTGGCAAGTGAGAACAAGGGTTCTTCACTTATTCTACTAAGATTGAGACTTGAGTGAGAGAACAATGGTGGTAGTTCAAGTATTCATGATCTATGAGAGCGGATCAAGTGTTCGATTTAATAATACTAGATTAATAAGTATGCTTTATGGTGTGGTCAAAATTAAATTAAAAGCAACATGATTGCATTTACTTTCAAACAAGTCATAGAATAAAAGATGAACATTTATGAAATCTTATCCGTCTTTTAACATCGAGTCCCGTCGAAATTAGGAATTGAAGTCTCAAGGGTTAAGTGATAAGGTACAAACTATTTGAGTTGGTATACTCTTTAGAAAAAAAGAAGATCATGGTCTAAATAATGATATTTAAATAATGATATGATTTATATAAAAGTTTGTGTAGTTTAAAAATAAATAATAAGGTCTTAATTATTTTTTTAATACTTATTCTCAAACATTAATTTTTAAATTCCTAAAAGCGCAAACATTAATTAAATACACATGTAACCATAAAACCATAAATTAAATGCAATAACATATCAAACAAACTACTTTAACCGTGAATCAATATATCATTTAATAAAGATGTTCTTGTTACTTAGTATTTATCGGACCACGACATTTCACCTTGTTCATTACGACTTAGTTACTTACACCATTTAATATTTGTTTGTGCAAGCTTTCCCATTCCATCTTATCTTTATTTATTTTGTTATACTTTATATTTTGGTTACTTAATTTTCAAATACTTAAATAACTTTTATTTATCTGTTATATAAAAGAAGTTACAAATATGCTACTATATTTTCTTATATCAAACTCAACATATTTTGTTTGATCAATACAAATATTTTAGCTCGTCTTTTTGTCTGGTATAATTGAGAGAATATGTTATTGGAAACCTCACAACCTATGAATACATTGTTAACCAATGTGGTTTCGAAACACAACATATGTTAAGTAGATGATCATCGTGGGTCACTTTGTCTATATGGGATATGACTATTCAAATAGCTCATATCTTGAATCTCCTTTAGAAAAAACTCGTGTAAAGTTCAATAATAAATGACTCAATTTATAGCTTAAGTAGCGGACGTTCAATCTTTTAAGTCTGACACGTCATCATTGTTTAGTCTAATTCACATATGGAATTTTTTTTTTGTTTAAGTTCTAATAATCTAATGGAGACAAACCAAGTTAATATGATTTTTTCTTAGAACCAAGTTGGGTACGTTAAAAATTTATTTGAGCTTAAAGTCGTCCTTATTCGACTCGGCTAGACTTGCGAACAACCCCTATTATGGAACCACTTGAGAGTCGCCCCACTATTTGTTCAATAACTTTTAGCTTTTCTTCGATTTTTTTTAGGTTTCTTGGACTCTATCATTCTATACTATAGTTATAGTAGATTAATTTTCGAGTTAAATATTTTTTTCTCTATTAGGTTTTAGATTCCTAAAATTAAATAGACAAATTAGATTTTTATTTTCTGAAATATAACCTATTAGCAGATAATAATTTATATTATTAGTTTGGCTAATAATATTTATAACTTTCATTTTTGTTGTTAAATGGAATCCTAATAGCATAATTATTATCGATTTACACTTGATTTTCACTCATTTTTCACTTTGTTTCGTTGTATGTTTTTCTACTTCATTCATAATCATAATTGTAAGTAAAATCAAGCAAAAAATTAAGTGTAAATCAATGAATGATTATGTTAGTAGGATTGTCTCACGCAATAAAATTAAAATTAAAATTACTATTGGCCAAATCAATAATACGAATTATTATTAATAAGTTATAGTTTGATTAATCAAAATCTAATTTGCCAATTAAATAAAGAAAACAATATTGACTTAGAAAATATTTACATTACTGTCCTTAATTAGGTATGTATTACGTGGTAGTAAAATACTACATTTATAGTAAAAAGCAATTTTATTAAAAATTATTAAATTACCATTAAATAAAGAATATTTTTGTAATTTTGTTGCCACATAAACATATATTTTTCCCAATCTCAATTATTATTTATAGAAATGAAGTGATTGAGAGAGAGGAAGAGGGAAAGATATCCACACTCCCCCCAATTTCATCTCTCCACAAAAACACACACACACACACACACTCATAAATCCCAAATTCATCTCTCTGTTCATTTCATCATCTTCTTCATCTACTCTACTCAAATCTTCAATCTCACCCACCTCAATTCTATTCTCCCACATGAAATCATGATCCACTAGCAATCTAATCCACCCCACCAATCTTCAATCAATCGGAGATGGGTTGCTTTCCATCCTTCAACGACGCCATTGTCGTTCTCTTCTTCTTATCTCTCCCATTAATGACCTCCGGGATCCGCTACTTTCCGGCGAATGTGCAGATGGATATCCATTCAAGAACCGATGCCCTATTCGGGTTCTCCGAAGCACCGGAGTACCGAAACGGCGAACGCTGCACACGCGATTCGATCCACATCGCAATGACGATCGATCTGGAGTACTTACGTGGGTCGATCGCCGCCGTGCACTCCGCCCTCTGCCACGCCTCCTGCCCGGAAAACCTCTTCTTCCACTTCATCGCGGCGGAGTTCGACCCGGCCAGCCCACGTGACTTGACCCGATTAGTCAGATCCACCTTCCCTTCCTTAACCTTCAAGGTCTACATCTTCCGAGAAGACACCGTCATCAATCTGATCTCGTCCTCCGTCCGGATCGCACTCGAGAACCCGTTGAACTACGCCCGGAACTATCTGGGCGACATACTTGACCCGAACGTCGATCGGGTCATCTACCTCGATTCCGACGTCATCGTCGTCGACGACATACAAAACCTCTGGAACACAACCCTCAAAAACAACAAGGTCATCGGAGCACCGGAGTACTGCCACTCCAACTTCACCACCTACTTCACCGAAGCCTTCTGGTCCGACCCGGTGATGTCTCGGGTATTCGGGTCGAGAACCCCCTGCTACTTCAACACGGGGGTGATGCTAATCGACATGAAGCGGTGGCGTATGGGCAACTTCCGGCGAAGGATCGAGAACTGGATGGAGGTCCAGAGGGTCAAACGGATCTACGAGCTGGGGTCACTGCCGCCGTTTCTACTGGTGTTCGCCGGAAACATCGAGCCCATCGACCACCGGTGGAACCAGCACGGTCTCGGCGGCGATAACGTGAAGGGGAGCTGCCGGAGGCTCCACTCCGGTCCGGTGAGCTTGCTGCATTGGAGTGGAAAGGGGAAGCCGTGGGTGAGGCTTGATGAGAGGCGATCGTGTCCGTTGGATCGTTTGTGGGAGCCGTACGATTTATACAAGCGGAATAATAATAATCGGCCAAGGGCAGCCGTTGGATCGTTGGATGGGGATGGGTATTTGAATTACTTGATTTGATTTAGTTAAGTTAATAAAGGTGGTGTAATTTTGTTTTATGGTTTCTAGGGTGGGGCCTGGGGGTGTGATTCTTTGACAGCTGTGTAAAGAAATTGTAGGGGTTTTGTTTTTTTTTAACTTTTGATTGGTTTGTTGGATGGATGGGTGTTGAGATAGAGGTTTTTTGGTTGTATATTACGAGGGATATTATTCATTTAATTATAAAGACCATATTAGTTGGCTTGTTGGTTTTTTAATTTGTTCTGGTTTGGTTTAATATCGGATTGAACCAAACTAGGATTCGTAATGTGTTTTTGTTTCTCGTTTGATTTAATGTTAAATTGAACGAACTCAAGATTGTTAATGTGTTTTTGGTCAGTTTATGATAAAGCTTATCTTAATAATTTGGATTTGGTTTGGTTTGGTGTGGTCTGATTTGATCTTCAACTTAAACACATGCTTGGTTTAGTATGTCTAAACATAAGGCTATGCAGCTTGAGCTCGAATTACGGGTGGTTTTGCTTAATACATTTTGTATGATGTTTTGATTTGTTTGATCATATTCTTGTTTACCTAAATTAAAATAAATTAAATAAGGATAATAATTTCTTATTTTACGACAATAACACTTTAACTAATTAAAAAATATATAGTATGTGCAATAATTGAATGCATAATGACAATCTAAAGGGAAGTGTGTGTCACAATTTAACCCCATGTTCATTTTCCTTAAAGGTGGCTATCGTCATCGATATTCAATGTTCAAAAGAAAAGAAAAATACTTATTCAAAGCTTATATATCATATAATTCTATCTACGTGCTATGTTACATGTTTTAGTGAATAGTGATCGAGTAACTTTCCAATAGTTTGTCTAAATCAAACAAATAACAAAATTTTATAAATCAAACCCAAAAGTATATAGTAGGTTCTTTAAAATCTACCTATTCTAATAAATTAAGGTTTTTGAGGACATGTATCGCAATTCTGTGCATTCTCGGGTTGGTTTTCCCGCCTAAACTCACATACAAATTTTTATTTAAATGATATTGGACACTTACTAAAATCATATTCTCCTTTTTTTATATAATTTCTAATTTTCTTTTCTGCATTTCTTTATTTCATTTTAGATTAATAATTTTTTATTTCTCTATACAATCAAGCGACCTAAAACTTTTCAATATTAGTTACAAAATCATTTACTTGATATTGTTTGAATGATTTAAATACTGGTAAGTAATTATCTTAGTTACATATTTTCAAATTTAAGTTTATAATTCGTAATCTTCATTATTTGTCACTTATAACTTCTTATATATTTATTATTTCTTATTTTACCAATGGTTGATAGCATCTAATATACAAAAATTTTATAAAAATTTATGATTTCAAAAAATTAATTTTATTCCACCCATGTAATACATGGGTTCTAAACTAGTGTAATATAAATTAGAAAGACCGGAGATAACTATATTATATTTAGGTACCGAAAATCAAATGAAATCTGGTTTATATACTCTTATAAATTTAGAAAGGTTCTAAATAGAAAAGACAATAGGTTGCCTAAAATTGTGTCTAGGGCTCAATCACATCGTCATCGGATGCCTATTACTCAATGTCTGTTAGATTTGGGAGTACATATATAGGCATTAGTGTGTCTATCTATGATCTATTATGGTTAATATTACTTGTCGGAATACATATGATTTGAAACTCGATTTTAAACTAAAAAAATACTTAAAATATTTAACATTCAATTACACCTCTAATAATTTTATAAATTTAAGTTAACAACTTTACATGCTATCTATCTATTATATATTTAAAATCATATAATATATTAAGATATTTGGTGAACAAGTCGGATAGTAAAACGAGTATCACTTGATTCCCCACCGTTCCAAACTCACAAAAGTTCCTAAATCTAATTTATTACTCAAAATGTAAAAAAAAAAAAAAAAATCAAGTTTTGAATTTACGTATCAAAATGAGTCGTTTTCGGGTTGATCTGTTTAATTAAACTGCTCGTGTTCAGATTGAACTCTTTAACCCTTTCAGTTAAACAGGTTGACCAACCAACTTGTTAAACTTGATTATAACCACCAATCATACCAATTCGTCTGACACGTATAAATAAACGTTTAAATGAGTCGTGTTCGGGTTATAAGATTTTTAGAGTGCGTGAATTAGAGTTGCCATTTCAGACACCAATAAAAATATAGGTCATGTTTAGATTGAATTATTTAACCCGACAACCTACAATCCGTAACGGGCAACCGGTCACGACTGACATCCTATGTTGGATTGACGTTTACATAAACCCTACAAGGAAGTAAGAGAAGTCATGGTGTCCAAGGAATGTGAATCTTAGTCCGGTAAAATGTTTCCCGGATGTGAACACCGCCCCTAAGGATAAATAGAATCATCATCTCGCTCGGTCAAAAGATCAAAAAAAATTTATCGAAAGCCTCGCCAAATAACCACAATCGCTACAACCATCATCTCAACAGTCGAACTCATTCAACACCTCTGGATATCGCCTACAATTCTAATTGGTACAACTAATGATCCTACTAAAATCATATCGACACTCTTTGGTGTCACAACCCGTTCAACAATTCCTCAAATATTTTCAAGATTATCGTCACTCAGATTGCGACGGCTTTGATTCAAGTGAGGAAACATTACCTAGTAACAATCCGCATCAAAAGAGGAGGATAAATTGATGCAAAAGCAAAAGAAGACTAGTGGAAAAGGAAAAACAAAAAAACAGTTGGGCTGATAAAGAAGAAATGGGTAGTGAGAGAGATGGTTTATTGTTTAGAAGACCAATCATCCAGGTAGGCCGGTATTCCCTTCAATGGGTAGTAATTAACAAACGTCGAAAAGATTAAAAACAAAGGAATTTGGTTGATACACCATGGATTCGAAAGCTCAATTTTCCAATACCAATCTCAACGATGATAACAATTACAAATGATGATGATCCACCCATCTTTGTAATGCCCAAAAAAACTAAGAAATGAAAGATATCGGTCTCATCATCACAAGATAATTTGTAAACAAGACCGACAAGTTCAAAACCTTTAGTCAAATCGAAGCCGAGTAAAGATCCCAACTTTGGGACAAGTAGTTCTGTATTATAAATGTTAAGGACAATTTTACAGAAAACGTGATTTAGGTTTATGAAAAATTACGGATATTATCTTTTATCTTGAAAAAATACTCTAAGCATCACTTATGTATATTTTTTATTACAGGTTACGTCCTTTGGATTAACAAATGTTAAGTTTCTCTATTAAGTCAAGAATATTTTAGTGTTTCTATCCCTTAAAGGACTATTATTTTTAAACCAAATTAAACGACGTTTTTTAGTTTAAACTTTGTTATACATATAATTTTTTTAATATATATTATTTAATTTCAATATAAATACACAGATAACACATTAGATACAAATTAACAAATTTTTATCATAACACTTAATAACATATATTATTAAGTTTGTATTAATAATTATTATATTAAATATAAAATTTAGAAATTAAACAACTTTTTATTAATTTATAAAAAAGATATTCCTTAAACACAGTAGAATATAAAAATCAATTACAATCCTAAATTAATATTAAACACATTTAATAGTAATCGAACACTCTTCGTTTAATCGAACAACTACGTTAAATTCATGAGCCTTCCTTGAGAGACTATTCTCCATTTACTTACCAACTCAATAAAAGCAAGGGTTCATGAAATTTACTTTAAACTAGAATATATATTTAGTTAAAATAACACAAGATGAACATTTCATGAAGTTTACTCAAAACTTAATAAAAAAAAGTAGCCGTATGTCAACCTTTTGTTGATCATTATTATATCTTAAATAAAAACAGGTTTAAGATAGTAATATGTAATTATATAAAAATATATTGTGAAAAATATTAAAGGTAAAATATATAGGGTTAACGGCGTAAGTATTAAAAATAATAAAATACAATTTTTTATAATTTATATATATATATATGTAAAATATAGATGAAAATAATTAAATAATATATATTATGTTACATAAAAATTTCATACGTATATGTATAATTGTAAAATACATAAAGTAAGTAAATGATAAAAAAATTGTAGAAAACGTTCTTTATGCTTGAAATTACATAAAAAATACCAAATTGTTATAAACCAGCATCGTCCACGACCACAACCAGCAATCACCATTACCACCGGCCACCACCACTAATTACCACCGCCACCATCACTAATTACCACCAGCTACTCCGGCACCACAATCACTACCATCGTCACCACCTTTGCCACCACCCACGACCGCTGCCGCAACCACATGCCGCCACCACCGCCAACCACCGTCACCGGCAATCACCACTATTGGTCGTCACTATCATAACTACTTTTATATTTCATTCTTTTATATTTTTTACCTAACAAATAACAGAAAATAATGATTTATTTCATTATCATGTGATAACCAAACATGATAATAATATATAATAATTTATTTCATTTATTTATGCATTTTATTTTTTCATTAATTGCATTAACTCATAATAAGCAGATTATTTTATAATTTTATCCATGTAAAATGAACAAGAAGGCGCGTTGGAATAACTACGTAAATAATCCGACTTGGATTTTAAGAAATAGATAAATGTTGGACGACTCCATACCCTAAGGCCTAAGGCAGGTATCACAGAACCAGTTTGACTCGTCATTTCTAGTATTGT
The DNA here is from genome assembly GCA_025506415.1 of Flaveria robusta. Taxonomy (NCBI): domain Eukaryota; kingdom Viridiplantae; phylum Streptophyta; class Magnoliopsida; order Asterales; family Asteraceae; genus Flaveria; species Flaveria robusta. Next base: position 13,478,317 of record CM046469.1, on the reverse strand, counting down.
TACACTCCTTCCTTGTGATTCATCGTTAGGGTTTATACTATTGTCCTTTCTTCGATCAGGAATCCCTCTTTCTGCACATTATTATTATTATACTGGATATTCTACTTCCACATTTGTCCTATCTCAGCATTCATAACGGTGTTCCAATGATCAATGCCACCAACGTTGGGAACAAGGTACAGCTTTTTCCCCTTTATCGTTACTTCAATTAGCTCATTTCTAATCTCATGCAATTAGAAGTTAGTATTTAATGGATTGCATTAGTCGAATTCACGGCCTCTTCGGTTCAGTCGTTAGTTTCTACAAGTACAATCTTAGATAAGATTGATTCCATCTAGTTTCATTGGCCGGTTACTTCAGTATTTGGGGTTCAGATTTGTAGTTTGTGCTATTAGGGTTTAAGACTTTCTTCATTGGAGGAGATTATCTATTTCATATGGTTTGACTAATTAGTTTAGAGGATCTTGAGTAGGCATGCTTTCATATATAGTTTAAACTGCTTGGTTAATTTGAATTCTGCCTTCTATTCTTTTCCAATTCGATTTTAGCTGTTGAAATTAGGGTTTGAAGTTCTTTTGTTCTAATTTGGGAAAGGGATCATAAGGGATTCAAACCTCTTATCATGTTTGTACTCTATGCTTTACTATTTGGACAATCAAAAGCAAGATTGCATAAAATGCTTGAAAAATTTGAATTCGATATCATTCTAGGGACGAATGGGATAGGTATCGGTAATTCAGTCCCTAATGTGATTGTAAAACCGTGTCCAAACCCGGCGTAATATACGTTAGGTATGCCCCTCAGGTATCTAGCATAGTAGTATGCCTATGAGCTTGTTTAAGAAAAAAAAAAAAAACACTGGGAGTTTCAAGTACGTTATAATTTGATGTTTTTAACAAGTATAGCAGATTAAAGTATGGTTAAATTATATAAATATCATCATCACCATCAGACGTTTAAAGTGTCTCAAATTTGAAAATTTCATCATGATATAAATCTTGATTGATAAATGATAAGCTCATGAATTATACATACAAATGTAAATAATATTTATAAATACTTGCACCAAAAGAACATTTCATTTTCTACATAATGAAGCTACTCTAGTTAAGCAATACTATACAAGGGTTAACGGAAAATAAAAATAAAAATAAAAAATTTTCAGGTATATGATTTGGTGAAACATGTATATGGTTTCAAGTAATGAGGCCAGGTATTACTAATATCATACCCGTCCGGAATCCACGAAATTTTTTTGTCAATCTCATACCTGATCCTATACTTGAATACTCTCTTGAAGATTTTGTATTTCAGGAAATCTTGTTGGGTTTGGGTTTTTCTTTGCATCCCTAGATATCAATACACTTGATCTCCTTGTTTCTAATCATCATCCTCATCTGAATCACTTGAACTGCTACTAATGAAATTTGGTGGCAACACCGGAAACTTCAAGGACGGCCGGAATGGAACCGCTGTTTCCGCCTCCTCTCCACCACCACTTCTCCTCTTCTGCAGTTTCACAGCAATATCAACACAAGCCTTATCAACCATTTCAAGAAAAGCCTTCACTATCACAAACAGTTGAAACTGCTTTTTTCCTTTATATTTTGAAGCTCCAGCATGATAATACTCGTTCGTTTTCTTCACGAGCCCAATAACCCGTTCTTGGTCTTCCCTCAACACTTGAATTTCCTGTTCTGCCCTTTCAACAAACTTCTCTATTTCCCTCACAAAGCCTCGTCCATCACCATCACCAGATTCACCGCCACATTCTCCCATGGTTTTCTTGATTTCACCCAAACGCTCACTTAACCCCGAACATGATTTCAAAAGGACATCAGAGTCAATTTCAGCAGCTTTCTTGACATTAGAAAACTCAGAGCTTACTCCTCCCACAACAGGCAATCCAAGCTTTATGTAATCTCTGCCTCTAGATGCTTCATTCGTTGAACTAACCGTACTATTCCTTAAGCTGTGATTTCGATTAATCACGCATCGTTTTCCCTCCAAACGAACAACTTCTTCAACAACAAAATGAAGCAAATTAGTCTTCCCATCAATGCTTTTAACATCAGACAGCTTCAAAAGTGAATTCAGATTAAAAGCTTGTGCATTTCCCCGTGAAGTTCCCACATTCATTCGGTTTCCGGCTTTTAGAACTGCTTCTAGAAGCTTAACGAAAAGCCCACGAGTTTTAAGCTCTTTGCAAGCCATTTCAAGTGTTTGTAAAGTGTTCTTGAATTCGGCTACTTCTGAGGTGTAACTTAACCTAAAGAACATAGCATTGAATCTGGTAAAAGCTGAGGGAACGGCACTTAGGACGTGGTAAAGGAAAGATTCAGCATCCGCTAGCCTCGTGATGTCTTGATCATAGTTGAGAATGAGTTGTTGTTCTTCTTTTGTTGGGCGGATTTTAGTGAGCTTTTCAAGCGTATCTATGTCTAAACCTTTGCCTTCAAGAAGGCAATCAATGATTTCTTGTCTGGATACGACTAATGATCGAAGAATTATCGCTATATTTTGTGATTTACGTGTTTCAAGGATGAATCTTTGAGATGGTGGACCTGATTTCATGGTTTTTGAAGTTGGTGTGTTGTTCTCTTTAGGTGATTTTTTGTTTGCAGCTACTGTCCCGAACATTGCTTCCATTAGATCACCATCAAACCTGAATAATATGGGAAAGTGAAACATTTAAGTATTTGTGTGTCCCAAATTATTCCCGACCCTACCGACAACTCTGTTATGAGCGAGATTATACTAGGTACGTTTTGTGTTTTGAAAGAATCTAAAAACTACATTTGAGGTCTAAATGCATGATTCTGTATACCAAAAGATGCTTTTGAATGATATAAAGGCTTTATAGGATTTAGTACTTAATGAAAAGTAATTTTTAATGTGTTTGGGTACAAGTTTATGTGTGTCAAGTGCAAATCTTTGATGCACACAAGAGAGGCCTTCAAAAAGATTGAAAATTTACCTGAAAGAACCATTATCCATTTTATCCCATGCCGTGGGATGTCCCACGTTAGCGTTGAATTTTTCCCAATGCAGTGGCTTGAGTTGGACCGGGGGTGGTTGTGGTAGTTTTGAGGATGAAGTCAAACCACTTGTTTCAGGTGGTAACGGTGGTGGTGGTGGTGGTGGCAGACAACTCTTACTTTCTATCACAACCGGTGGCGGTGGTGGCAGTGGTGGTGAAGCTGGTGTTGGTGGCGGAGATCTTGACGACTTCTGAGTTTTCATGAAGACTTCTTGAGCCACAACTGGAAGAGAATCATTTTGACTTTTGATTTCTTCTCCTGATGGCCATACATGAGAACCTGAAGATTTTCCTCTGAGCAAAGGAACTTCTTGAATATGAACATCAAATTTCTCCGACTTTCTTCCACCATGATCAACTCTTGTCGGGTGTTCTTTCTTAAAGATTGGTCTATTATTCCCGCCATCATCATCATCATCATTGTCAAGATTTTTCCAGTAAAGGACATCTAATCCTTCTTCATCAACAATGACCCCTTTGATCGCTTCAACTCTTGTAAACCGACTATTCAACATCAAAACTGGATCTTGTGTATTTCCGGTTTCGTTACTACCTTGTACAATGGGTTTTTGTTTTTCTTTCTGGTGTCGTCTATACTTCACAAACAGTAAGAACAATAACCCTGATAAAACCAAAGTACTTGCTGCTGTTGCAGCAACTGCTTTAGCAACTGTTTTATTTGATGAATTCGATGGGGGGTTGTTCGTGACAGGGGTAGGAGTAGGAGTAGGTGTAGGTGTATCGGTATCCGTTGAAGGTGGCGGCGGCGGAGGCAGACGTGGTGGCGGTGGAGGTGGTGGGAGTGGAGGAGGAGGAAGGGGAAATGGATAATAGACTTGAATGTTTTGAGGCGCGAACTGGGAAGATGATCGAGGTAAAAAGGAGGACGAAAGCACGAAGAATAATAACAATGGAGGGAATTGGATTCTGGCAGCCATTGAAATGCAGAGGAGATTTTATGAGGAAGATGTTGAAGACAATCTGTTGATTTGTTTAAGTGGATTGTTGATTAAAGTATTATGAATCTGGTGTTTGCCGACGATAGTATTTTCTGACACTTTCAAACAAAGTTGTTGGGCTATTTTAGTTCCATTTTATTTCATTTACTTGAATTTGTCTGGTGATGTCTTCCCGGGCTTTTTGTCAAAATGACCGATATATCCTTACGAGTTTCAAGCATTTTATATCGGTCAGTTGCGTGACCTCTTTCCACACTGTTTCTCGAAATGTCTTAAATACCTGAATCGTGTTTTTATAACTGACAATACTTTTGTTACTCGAGATACCTTTTCAAAGTAGTTAAATTGGAAAAGTTCATAACAAGGGTATTTGAGTAAATTCGGACTAATTCAAATGCCATTTAACTTGTGGATAAAGGGTTGAACCGGTATAGCTACAAATCTAACAATTAGGCGTGATTAAATTAACAATTAATATAACATTAGCAATAATAATAAAGTATGAAGATGTCTCTCTCGGATTCTCTGGACAATTTAAAAAGTCAAAAGGATGAAGAAATAGTCAAAATTAGATACATCTCAACTTCTAATTAAACCCATTAGTTTGATCCTTTAGGTTTAAACACATAAGTTTTTCAATTGTTTAGAACAAGTACCTGAATGATCTTGAATTCTTGATATCACATTCGATATCGTTTTCTACTCGTTGATGTGTGTAACTCTTTGTGCAATCTCTGAGCATACAACCGATATGAACTTGTGATTTTAGTTACTTTTTATTGAATATGTGTAGGTTAAGATAAATGTAACACATGGTGAGAAAAACTTACGCAAAGTGATTCACCTAAAATATATGTACTGATGTACTGACCCAAATTGACCAACATCACCATCGTGCGCATAATGTTGTGGACCTCCAAGCAGACTCATGTGAAATTTGGTTATGAAATTTGGGCATCCATTTTGTTTATTTTGTTTTATAGAGTTCACCATCAGCCATTTGTTTGAGGCATGATGATCATTTTCATCATTTTACGTTCAACATGTTGATCTTGTTCATCTTCTTGGATAACCATTTACCATTATATGATCATGTTCTTTGTTGGCCTGGATCGATATTAAACACACGAACGAACATCGATAATTTGTGAGAAACTTTTCACGGCTTTTTGCTTTATTAAATTGATCAAATCATGCAAAAACATAATACCGTAACATATTTATTTATACTGATTAAAATACTACTCCTAAGCCAACTCAAATACTATTAAATAATTATATAAATAACCAAACATAATTCTAGTCTAATATAAATTTAATCAAACAATTAATAAACTAATACTAATAATTATCTATTTAATTTATCAAGATTAAATCTTTCATTCTTATCGTTAAAGTGAATATTCATTTGCCTTTAAACGAGCAAAATGTTTGCAAGATACAAAGAACAACACTTGAGCAAGAGGAGTTTTAACCTTTGGAAGGTCTAATATGAAGCGTTCTCGTGAATTGTTCTAGTGGATGGCATCCATCCCATTACGCCCTGCTCACCAATCTCTCGCTCTTCGGTCTTGAAACAGCAGGGTGGAGCACTTGTTCTCATGCAACCACCGAGCCCTCTCCATCCCGCATCCATCTCTTGAGATCTTCCGAAAATCACAAAATTTTCTTGAAAAATGTGTGAACTTCTTGCTTAGGCTTAGATCTTGTGGTATCAAAGGCCATGGGCAGTGTTTCCCTCAATCTCTCATGCCACCTCAACCCTTTTATTCCCTGCAGCCTTATTAGGTTAATTAAAAGATAAACAAAATTTTGAAATGATGTTTACGAAATTGTTATACAGGTTAAAGTGTTAAACATCAAAAGAATGAATCATATAAAGGGGAAAAAATTTTTGTTTTAAAATTATAATTTTGGTGTCATTTGTTTGTGGGTTAATTCTCATTGGGATCTTCAAAATCAGAGTTTCCAGGAGAACATGCAACTATAGCAATCACTATAAGACACTAACCATATTTACAATTTACTCATACCACCCAATCTTGAAATCTAATACAAAGGGTATTCGCGATCAAAGTTATGATCCAACACAGTGGCGGATCTAGAACAACAGTTGAGGGGTAACGTAAATTTTTTTTTTTACCGTACATTTATATAAATAAAAAAAAACATGATAATAAAGGGGTGCGGAGGAAGATAATTCAAAACAAATCCGAAGGAATTAAACTCGAAAGAATTGAATTTGAAGGAGTTGTTGACTTGATATCAGAATCAGCTGGTTGCATATCATTATCATTATTAGAACCGATACCTCCTCTTGAATTTTTTTTTAAATTATCAATTAAAATTTGTTTTTTCATCTTTCAACTCTCTAATTTTATAACAAATAACACAATAAGATTACAAATTGCACTAAAAAATAGTACAATTCAAATCCTTAATTTCAATATCAAATCTCTAATTCATTTTTCAAATCCCTACTTCATAGTTCATATACCTAATTGCATAAACCCTAAATATTAGAAATTGAACCAATAACCATCAACTAATATCCTTATATTAAAATCTTTCATATCACTAATTTTTATAACAAATAATACTTAAATATTAGAAATTAAACAATATAAACACTAAATCCCTAACTTTATAATGTAATTAAGAAAATAAGTTAGAAATTTTACCTTGAACTCTTATCTCTTGATTTGGTAAAAGCAGAAATATATCGATTTGGTCATGTTATTTGGTATTTTGGGTTTATTAGTTATTAAATTATTAATGTTTTTATAAAATGTTATTTGGTATTTTGGGTTTGATAGTTATTTATATTTTGGGCTTATTATAATTTTGATCATGTTATTTGTTTAGTTATTAACTTATTAAGTTATTAATGTTATTTGGTATTTTAGGTTTGTTAGTTGTTTAGTTAGTTATTAACTAAATAACACAATTAAAATTTATAAAATTTTAAATCAAATACATCTCCAAATCCCTAATTTCATCTTCCAAATAATATTACAAATTCATTAATCATTAATCAATCTCCTAGTTGCCAATAAAACCTTAAAATTTAAATCAAATTCACAATGCCATTACAAATCCCTAATTTCAATACAAATCCCTAATTATCAATAAAACCTAAAAATTAAATCAAATAACCATTAATCAATCTCCTACTCTTCAAATCTTGCAAAAAAAACTTACAAATTGCAATTACAAATAACACAATTCAAATTCCTATTTTCATATCCCTAATCTTTAATTCATAGAACACAATTCAAATCCCTAATTTCAATACAAATCTCTAATTTTCGATAAAACCTAAAAATTAAATCAAATAACAAATAATCAATCTTCTACTCTAAAAATCTTGCAAATAACACTTAAACCTAGAATGTAGAAAGAATACCTTCAAACTTCAAAGATTCAAGGCTTCAAATGGGTAAATGGGCAGCGGCAGCAGTGGTGGTCGAGCGCCCGAGCAGCAGCGAACTCGCGGGCGGAATCGGAGCAGCAGTGCAGTAGGATCGCAGGCGGTGCACAGGGAAGGGGAGAACTCGGCAGGCGAGCAGCGAGTTTTTTTTTTTTTTGGGGGGGGGGGGGGGGGTTCCGATTTTGTTAATTAAATGGGTAAATGAGTTTTATAATAATTGGGCTTTTAAAGATTAATTGGGTTTTAAAATATGTTGGGCTTTTAAATTAATTGGGTTTTTAATAAATTGGGCTTTCAATGTTTAATTGGGTAATTGGATTTATAATGTTTTATAAAAGGTAATATTTTTTATAAAATATTAGACTAATTTTTATAAAATTTATAATTTTCTATAAAGTTTGAGTTAAAATTTTTTTTTAGGGGTAACGTAAAATTTTCTCAGGGGTAACGTAAAACCGTAAAAAATTTTTTTTTACATAAAACACGTAAATTTTTTATTTTTTTTTACACTACGCGTAAAAAGTTGAGGGGTAACGGAGGCTACCCCTCAACCCTATATAGGTCCGCCCCTGATCCAACATATCCTTGTAAGGGCGTAAAATTAGTGATGGCTTTTAATTTCCTCGCTAGTTTTCAACATACTTTTGAAGTTATAAAGTTCGATCACTTGGTACTGAACTTTATTCTACCAATTTCCTTTCTCTTAATTTGCTCGAAACACCCTTGACATCAACATATAATAAGCATATCCACAAGCCGAATTACTCCTTTTTGTATATTTTTTCACTCTATTTAATGTATGTTAATATTACTATGTTTCTTGCGTTGAGGCATATGATATTGGTTTGGAAATAACAAAACTGTTTTAAATAATAACATGGTGTCAAATTAATCTAACTTTAGGCGTTTTTAGTTGTTATTTTATAGTGATTATTGTAAGTTGAAAATATACTAAAAAGCGGAAGTATCATGAAAGTATAGCAACTTAAAAAAGTTAACAATGAATCGTATATAAGAAAAACTAGAGAAGAGTAAAGAATAAGTAACGTTTTGTTTGGTACGAAAAAGTCATGAAGCGAAAATGACGAGTACACATTATATTCGTTTTAACGAAACAAGTGGACCATTATAGTACTACAAGTTGCTATTTGTTTTTATTCTTGTTATTTGTACCCATGGTTTGTTCCACATGTTGAAGTGCCCTATGTATATCCACAATTAACTAGACAATCAAAGACTAACGAACAACCCCCCTTGTCTCGTCCATTGGAGTCATTGACACAACATGACACTTTATTATCCTTTCTAACATAGATTTATGTTATCAAAAGAAATTCATATATACCTAATGGATATAACAATACATATACACCAAGGTTTAGTCTTTGAGTTTTATTCCTTTTCTTTGGAACATTGCTTAGTGATAGATCGAATGAAAAATTAAATGTGAAATTACTCTTAATCGTTAAATCCTGAAATGTTTAATCACATGTTTTTTTGGCAATTCAAAAAAGAACACGGAATTGTGTATCACACATAAGAAAATGTACTATTAGACTTGGTAGTTACCTCGAGTTATGCTGCGTACCTTAGGAGTTCGGACGATTTATGATCGATGATACTATGATTTTAGAGGAAAATGAAGAATCTAAATTTGATATGTTCACAATTAAAGGGGTAAATATAGACAGAATAAAAACATCAGAGAGTGAAACAAAAATTTTGGTTTAATTAATTATTAGTTATCGGTTTGTTAGGAATATACTAGTGGGTAACCGGCGCGTTGCGGCGGAGTAAAACAATTTACAAGTCTATACTTATTATATTTCACTTAATTTATCAATTGTTTTGTTTTATGGTTTAAATCTCTTATACGGCTTATGATTATTATCATATGTTAGAGCTAACACATTGTTACAGAACTAATTAGCATTAACAAGAATAGTTGAATGACTCAACTTTTAAGTAAACATAAGTGTTGAACATGATTAAAGTTTAACGAAAATTTTCAAGAAAATTCACATTCGACATAGTATAGGTTGAATTGCTTTAATACAACAATGCAAAGATTTGTGATAACATTATATATTAAATATAGATATATTAATTGGAAACCATGTGGTTCATTTTTTTGAAACAGAATGAGAGTATAATAGGAAATTTTTTTATAATATTAAAGATTAAAGCTTGCAATTCTTTATATGTTATCTTAAAATTATTATAAAATTACAATTTTGTCTTAAAGAGATGTTTTATAGATAGTAATAAACAATAGACGATATAGATATAGATTATTATTATCATCATATTATAAAAGTTTTTGTAATTATATAGTTAAGTATTCAAATAGAATAATGCTTATTTATAAATCTTATTATTATTATTATTATAAAAGTATTTTGTTAAGTATTTAAATAAGGTAATACTTTATATAAATTTATATGTTAATTTAAAAGATTAAAAATTATATAATATTTAATGTAATGAATTAAATAATCTTACAATATTAAATAATGTATTAATCATTGTATTAATTACAAGAAGTTTATTAATAAGGGTTAAAATAAGAATGATTGCATTGAACAATTGTACCTAATGCTTAAAAAGTTGTATTAGATGTTTTAATTTTTTTTATAAAATTATATTTTTATCCTAAGGTTTTGCTTTATATAGTAGTATAGTGGACACCCGCGCTTCGCCGCGGTTTGATTTTAAATGTATATGTGAACGTCTCAATGATAATTTTTGGGATTATCATGATTTTAGTTGGTTCAATGATATAAACGCTCGGATTCTCATGTATACCTATACATACTTTAGTGATTTGTTATCATATCGTCATGATATTTATTGAACATATGATATTTAATAAATCGTGGATATCAAGTAAAATAAATATGTTAAAAGTATTTGAATAAAAACTATCATAAAATGTAAAACATTGTATCATGATTAATGATATGTTATTATTATATTGTTACAGATAAAATAACATGATAAAAACATATTATTAAATTTTAACACAATATTGTTGTTGTTATTGTTGTTAACCTTTTAATAAAAATAATCATTACTATTAATATTATTATATTTATTATTATTATTATTATATTTTTAGACGTATTAATAATATGTCATTTACTAACAAATTTAATCATAAATACTAAAGTTATCGACTATCCAAAATACCCCTAGAAAATGTAACTATTAGTTGTATACTTAATTATTTAAATAGTATTTAATAAATTTAAATGTCCTTTTCAAGTATTAAAAATAATATAATATTAAATGTATTGAATTAAATAATATCATATTATTAAATAATGTATTAATAATGTATTAATTAAAATAGTTTATTAAATAGGAGTAAAAATAAAACTATTGCATAGGACAGTTGTACTCTATGCTTAAAATATTGTATTAGTTGTCTTACAATTTGAGTAAAAAACTATTTTGTCATCCTAATATGTATTATATAGTAGTATAGATATAGATATAGATATTTTTAGACGTACTAATAATATGTCATTTACTAACAAATTTAATTATAAATACTAAAGTTATCGACTACCCTAAATACCCCTAGAAAATATAAGTATTAGTTATCATAAATATTAGTTGTATACTTAATTATTTAAATAGTATTTAATAAATTTAAATATCCTTTTCAAGTATTAAAATAATATAATATTAAATATATTGAATTAAATAATATCATATTATTAAATAATATATTAACAATATGTATTAATAGTGTATTAATAATATGTATTAATAGTGTATTAATTAAAATAGTTTATTAAATAGGGGTAAAAATAGAATTATTGCATAAGACACTTGTACTCTATGCTTAAAATATTGTATTAGGTGTCTTAAATTTGAGTAAAATTACTATTTTGTCCTCATAATATGTATTATATAGTAGTATAGATATAAATAATATGTATTATATAGTAGTATAGATAATTATTAGTTTATCTATATGATCATTTAAATAGTATTTGAGTTGAGATGTTTATGTCTAGTATAAATATAAGGTTATGTATTTAGTTTTATAAGTCGAGTTCAATAATAAAAAAAAATCAAAATATGTTACTTCAAATATCTGTGTTTACATATCTTTCCGGGTTGATCTGATTGTTTATTCCAACTAGAAAAACCTACACCAAAATACTAAAAAATTGAAGATGTCGTAGGTCGCTTTTATTAATATAAAGATCAAAGTTTAGCATATATAACTGAAATATCTGTTTTATAACATCCAGTCTCTTATACCAACTAACATTATGTGGATTTTTTTTGGTTGTTCGAGAAAATACGCCCAGAAGGTCTACCATTCTACGATTACTCTCACTAAAACATAATGTTTTCAGGACCAGATTGGATAGTGAACCGGACGTTGTACCGGTCCGCTGGTCAGAGCGGATATAAATACTGGATAAAAATTATAATTATTTAACGAATATATGTAAAAAAATATTGAAAAATTAAACAATGTATATATACAAACTGGTTTGACCGGTTTGACCCCCGTTTCATCCGGTCCGGTTCCCCATTCGATCACCAGTTTAACGTCAAAAGGGTTTTAATCACCTAACTGGACCAGATTGGAGTTCGGTTTCTGGTCAAACTGGCCAGTCCCCTCCGGTTTTCAAAACAATGCTAAAACATGTTTAACTTTGTAATTTTTCTATCATCTAAAACCAATGCCTTCAAACACGTTAGTAATATTTGAGTTATATTATTTCTCATGAACCCAACATTTTTATATCTGTTTACAATGCATGATTTTGGGTGTTACATATTTACGAAACGATAACCTTTCTCAAGGAGAGTTAGGCCCACTACAAGTGGCGGTGCCACTTAACACCAAACTAAATGATTCAGAACTCAATAGGGCCGGTTAGTGAAACGAAAATGAAGTGTTTGAACAAGAACACTTCCCACTTACCTGAGTTTTTATTATTAAATACAATTTTGCAAGAATGTAATAAATAACGTGACGGTGTTATGAATCAAGTTTTGTACGCATCTAATGCCAGTTTTATCTAATCATACACGTAAAAAGAGAGTCAAAATCGTGCAAGTGTAAAGATATTTAATAAAATTTAAAGGCTTGAAGGAGAGTCGAATATACAAAAAAAATAAAAAAATAAAAATAAAAATAAAACATTGAATATAAAATGAGTTGTCACTACATTGTAGATGAAATTTATGTTATTTATAAGTTTGAAGGTAAATCCTGTTGGAAAATAAGTTTGTGGTGCATTTATATTGTTTAAAGACAAATTGAATTTTAGTAAACTAAACTATGATCTATTGTTCAATAATAATTCATACTATCAGTTTAAACGATAATAATCTTAACTTATATTTTTGTTGTCAAGAGCAATCCTAATAGCATAATTTTCATCAATTTACACTTCATTTCTACTCGATTTTACTCACAATAATGATTGTGAATGAAATAGAGAAAACGAAATGGAGTAAAAATTAAATGTAAATAAGTATATCCATAACGTTTAAAATAATTTATAAGTTTGAACTAATTAATATACACGATCACAATTGCGGTGATAATCTTTAATATTGTAAATTGTGTGTCATTAAAATGTAACAACATTCCGTATGGATTAGGTCAAACATTGTATTACATATAGATTATTATAAATGAGTATGTGATACACTTGACAAAATACTTTTACTAATTAGTAAGTAAATACAATCTTTTTCTCGGCGGAATCACACCTCTAATCACAATTGAAAAAACCCCTAGTTCAATGCTAAGTATTTTTGCTCAAAGTTAGACTCGAACACAAGTCCTCTTCAGTTTTGTTTGTTTTGGGTACGTTACCTCCACCAAATTATTTGTGCTAAGAACTCTAGATGTAAATGAAGACAACTTTAGTAAGATATATATATATATTTTTTTTTGTACTGAGTTATTCTATGTATCTCATTTACAAGTGTAGGTGGGGTACCACCGACATCCCACGTGTAAGCATCTGATTGGTTTCAACTTTTTGTTATTTTTTTGGTTTTTTACTAATTTGAGAAGAGTTAAAAAATATGTTTTTTAAAGCATGCTCAAAGATGCAAATGGTGCAGTGGTTAGACGTGTTTTTGTTCCAGGGAATCGATCGAACAGAGCCCCACTCGCGGCTGTTTTTGTTTGGGTTTCTTTTGGAATTTATTTTTCTTATACTTTTCTTTTTTTTTTTTTTCTTTCAATTTATATTTTTTCCTTTTCTTTTCTGATACTTATTTCATTTTAATGACTTCTTTAATAATTTGCACACACGCATGGAATGAATTTTGCATTGCCACCTACGCTCCGCCATCCATTCCAAGTTTAGGAACCTAGGGTCGCAACGTGTCCTTAACCATGTAAATTTTATCATACGGCTCAGCCGCAATGCACTAAATTACTTTTTATAGATTATTACGGCCGCAACATGCAATGTATAATATTGTTTTAATATGTTTACTTTATTTACTTAAGCATGTTAACATCTATGCTGCAACGCTTCTAACGCAGTTCGTAAACGCGACGTGATGAGTAATCACACCACAACGTGCGAGCAACCCTACTTGTTATATAATATGTGTAAAGTTCATTTCAAAAATAATTTTTATTAGACTTAAACCTAAAAGAAATTGTTGACTTTTCTCATGGAGTATTAGTTCTCATTGTTTAGTTCATACGAAAAATTGGATATTTATTTCACCTTATTCGTTTTACTTTTTTAATAATGTAATTATTTTTGTTCTCTTTTAATGATAATTTCTATATCTGCTGTTAAACACAAGTTGTAAGTATTTCCATTAAAAGGGTATGTAACGAAACTATAGCTACTAAAATGAGTCAACTTTGAAGTCTAAAGAAAGAAGTCAACTTTGAAGTCTAGGAAGTAGGAACAACTTGAAAACAGCAAGTGTAAGTAACGTTTTTGTTTGATACCAAAAAGCTATCGATCAAAATAGATGTGTTTGTCATCATATTCGTACTATATTCCAACAAATTGTTAATTGTTTATATTCATGTAATTTGTATCCCTCGTTTATTTCACATGTTTAATTGATGGACCCTATTTATATTTACCATTAATAACATAGTTAAAAACTAAGTCTTACATCAGGACTAACTGCTTTTATGATTATTCGTTATTCATTCAGTCATAACTTCAATTATGCATTATGAACATATACAATGCGTATATTATCAATGTTTAATTTTTTGAGGTTTTATACCTTATCATCATTTCACGGTTTTGACTAGGGAAAGATAAATTGTTGTTAACAATTAAATCCTGACATTTTAGCGAACAAGTTTCAGAGATGTTGATAATCAATAGTAATCAGATAAAAACTTGGAATTGTGTATTACACTTTTCCAAAGTAATGTTTGTCTCAACAATTACCTAGTGTTATGTTGCCTTATGGCAATCTAAAAAAAAACGTATCCAGTACTTGGTTTAGCTTTTACTTTACGCAGGAGTCGGGGAGGTATCAAATCGCTTCATGATTTTACATACGCAATCTTACCCTATGCTTACTATAAAGGATTGTTTTTTACTACTTAAACTCGTAAGCTTAATACGTATCTTTTGACAGCCCAAAAATCATTATAAACTTTCTATTATAACAAAATAGTTACTTGGGGAGACACATGTCAACATCACATTTCTTCTCACAAAAATATCCTTGTTTTTCTCTCCTATTAAATAATTATATTAATTACTAATAATATTATTTAATTTTTTATAGATTAAAAATAGTGTTAAAATAAATTAAAAAAGATCTTTTTATTAATGTTATTTTTAAATAAAATTTTTTTTATAAAATAAATTTTTTTACAACATCAAACTTTTTTAAAATAATGAAAATATTTTAAAATTGGTCTTTTTAAAAATTAATTTTTTTATTATTTATAATCATTACTCATACGTAATTTCAATCATATATTATCTTATAATATCATTTTATGATAAATAAATTTCATTCTATTTAATACTTAATTTATTCAATTTATGTAATACACGAATTTTTAAGATTAGTTTATAATAATCTAAATATATACGTTTGCTATTTGGGTGACATCATTTCATAGAGTTAGAATGATAACAAGGGTGTCACTTAACGCACACGAAATTAAAGTGTTTTCTTTAATCATAGGGGGTCATATCAACCATAAAAAGTTAACAGTCAAAATAAATTTTCTGGTGCCTATTCATGGACACCAAGGGAAACATTGTTTTTTATTCCAAACTAGTGTTTAAACAGCGACGCGCTTTGTGCGTTTAAATTTAACTGTTAATCTGAACCACATCACTTTTTTAACCGACTATCAAAGGTGATACGTGGCTCAGAACCAATAGTTAGTTGTGGCTGCAGACCAGAAATGTCTACCAAGCCAGTGCAACCAACAACAGTTTCAGTATCCAATCACGGCCACAGAACAATCAAAACGATAATAAATTAATAAACTGAATGAATAGTGATAAAAGCAAGATATGTAATTACGGATTTAAAGGCTCCGAGATGGTGGTTCATTGTGGCTACAAAGACTCGTTTGCCACGCCAGAACAATAAACATAACATTTTTTTTTCCTCATCGCCTTAGTGCCTAAACAATAAAGTAAGCAACCAACAACAAAAATCTCGAATGAGCTTGCACTCGTCCTCATCGACTGGGACATACGAATAATACAAGCATTATCCAATGGTACCGAATGCAAAATGGATTGCAAACCGACTCCATTGCTAAATCAACATACAAGTTAAACAAAACCCCCAGAAAAAACCAAAGAAGCTGAGGCGCCAGTGGACATTGCTTCCATATTACGGCCCAATAACAGTCACAACCAAGGTCGGTGTCCGCGGAGGGAATGCCAACGGCTATGGCTGCGTACCGCCTTATTAACACCCAAAAACAGAAGGAATTCATGGAAGAGAGACAGATAATGGGGAAGTCTACTGCACACCACCACCGTCTGAGGAGCGGCAGAGCTGAACAGCCACCGGCCCCAAAAGGCGGCCGGTTGCGGCGGCGACACGCCAGCACCCCTCCTTTCTCTCTATGCATTCAACCAGCCCAAGACCGTTGATCATCCTGCCATCGGCCAACCTCGCTGCTACCCGCGTACAGCCGGACAGCCTCGGACGACGTCGCAGAACCACCACCGCGTCCCGACAGCGCTCGACTTCCACCCCGCTCCAAACACAAAAAACACGAATCGGAAATGCTAACCCGGGGGGTCGAAGATCAGAGACCTCAAATGAAAGTGTCAGATGATGTTTACCTATCATCATCAACATGCTGCGACCACCGAAGGTTTTGAACAAGAAACATAAATCAGCGACTCAGATGAGTAGTTGCACATCGTCATCGACCAATCGGAGCCCCATAAGGGCTTGGTAGGCCAGAAAAAGCCTCGCAGAGACGACGCTCAACCTCCGGTCGGCCTAAGGGCGGCCCCCGAAATCAGCCGTCGTGAACCGACACAACGAAGGTCCACCATCCACGTATGACAGAGACGGAAGCCAGGCGATCGCCGGCAAGAAGCAGGCGGCGGTCATCGACGGGAGGCTTGCCGCGGTTGTCGGCTAGAGGTGGCGGCAACAGTTGGCATCATTCCGCCCCCCTCTCGGCCACAGTAGCCTATATAGAGCCAGACAGGGGCACAAATGCAAAAAAAAAAAAAAAAAAAAAAAAAAACTTTGTGGCCATATTGAAAACTCTCAAAAGCCACTATTCCTCATAGTTGCTTTTTTCATAGTATGTAATGAATTCAGATATTCCTATTTATTGGGTTCTAATTTAGTAAAACTAGTGGTTTACAACCACTTGCGTTGCGCGTGTGATGAACGGGGCTCAGAACAGGATTTCGGGTATGGCTGCTAAACATTAACGGTAGCCACGTCAAAACAACCTGGTATCATCTTTTGCTAATCATCATAGCCCGGTACAATACTAAATGCAAAATGTACAACACCATACAACATGTATATGTCTCAGATTAACATAGGTTCACCATCACTGACTTGAAATAAGCATCCGTTCATGTTCCGAAATGCAGCATGACGACATAATCTCAAAAGCAAACACAAGGACAGGGTCTCAGATTAACAATCTTCACTATCATCAAACTATAGTAACATATAGAACTCTTTCACAGAACCACAATGGATGAGGGTTGTCTTTCCCATTATAACCGACCTTCAAATTCCACACAAAACACGCGATAAATTGAAAGAGCAATAACAACCACCTGAACACCATCGCCGATCAACTCAAAGGAGACCGGCAGCAATGGCGACACACCACCACCAGCGAAAGCCGGGCAAATATCATAAAAAACCTAGATCTAAACACAAAATTTCACATTGCAACAGAAAAAAAACCCAACACAACCAGTCATGTACAAAGCACAAGCCGGGCCGGATGCATCAACACACCACTCTACCTACAGCAGGTGGTCGAGGAACCCGCAAGAACACAAGATCTGCTGAGGAAACCCACAAAAACACCATTGAAACCGGCAGGGCATCGCCACTTTCTCTCTCTAGAAACAAACAAAGCAACCGGAGGCAGAAGGGAGGCGAAAAAAGGGAAAACAGATCCGAGGTGGCACCCGAAGGGAGGGGAAACGGTAGCCAAGCTAGAGCGGCCACCGTATCCGCCGTCTCGGGCACCACCATGCCCCGAAAACCCCTTTCTCTCGCTACAAATCCGTGTTCATACCTTTCCATCTATAAAAAGAAAAACTACCACGGCGTCAATAGGCCCACCAAACACAACCATCGCCAACCACCACCATCGCCGGTTATATTCCGGCCGGATGAGATAGTGAAATGAGACGTGTGATGATACAAAAGCAAACGACACAGAACCCGAGGCCTAGCGAAATGCCGAAAAAACCCTCGAAAAACTACAAACGACACAGACTCCACCCACCATGGCGGAGCGGCTTAGGCCGAACACGACGGTGGCTCCCCTACTCTCTCTCTCTCTATAAACAAATTAGAGGGGTAAAGAAAGCCTAAAACCTTATTTCTCTGTTTATACAATTGATAAGATAGAAGGGCAAAAATGAAAATTTACAAAAGTCATGTGGACAAAAAACTATATTTCATAAACCCACTGTTCATTCTAATTGTCTTTTTAATATTATGTAATGTAATGTAATAATGTAATAAGTCCACCACCCGTTGATGTGGTCAACGGCCACTTTGATATATCAAATAAGGAAATCTAGCCAGCCAATGGAATCTTTACATGAATCTTTTTATATCCGTATCTATTATACAATGTATTAGTTTAGAGACATTATTGAAGGAAAGAAACAAGTGAGGATATTTTAATATAGATGGAGAAAATGATATCTTTAATAAATAAAAAAAATATCAATATGTATAACCTTTAGAAAGTGTTAATATTTCTATAGAAAAATAAAGAAAATGATCAATTTATTGGATGTGTTTACTTATAAAGTAAATAAGAGCTCTAATGTGGATGCTTAAAACAATTTTATTCGTGCATCACTGTTATTAGTCTGATAGAAATAGTTATGTTCATGAGTTATGCACGTATAAAAATTTGAAAGTAGATCTTTGAACTCTAAAAAATAAATATGAGAAGTTATGAGTTCAAGTCTTACAAAAAGTAAAAACCGAAAGACACAACAAAATAATATTTAATAATTATAAAGGCCGAAAGACACAAGTAAAGTATTTAAAACTATAAGTAACTAAAGAATATTTATTTGTCATCGAACTATTTCACACCAAAATAATATTTACATAATCTCATTAATTTCTCAAACTAATCAAATACAAAGAAAGGGTACCCATACTTTCCACACTTTCACATCACAATCCAAACTCCCACTATAAACAAGATAAGAAGTACCACCATCTTCACCAGAGGTACAACTGTCTAAAGCACCAGCCAAACATTTGACTGGACCATTATGCCCCTCCAACACACACACACGACCATATTTTTTCCCACCAATACCCCTCCAAACTTTCACTGTTTTATCCGCTGACCCAGTCAACACCAAGTCTCCGACCACCGCGATACACAAAATCCCCATACTATGCCCCCTCAGAGCTCCGGCGACCACCATATGCCGCCCATCGCCACCACCATCTCCGCCGGAACCCCGTTCCCACACCAGTATCGAACGATCACAGGCACCGGAGTATAAAACCGACCCATCGGAGCTCAAAGCCAATGCATTCACCGCCGATTTGTGCTTCTCTAAGGTGTCTATTAGTGTGTGTTTTCTATCTCCGGCGACCTTCCGCCACACCCTGATTTTCCGATCAGATGATCCGGTGTAGACGTACCCATCGGCGGATACCACGATGGCGTTGATAGCGTCGTCGTGTGCGTTAGAAACGGACTCCAAACACTTGAAATCCGACGTCCGCCACACCTTAAACGTCCGGTCCCATGAGGCGGAGTAGAGAAAACAACCGTCGTGGGACACCGCCATCGCCGCCACGGCGTCCGTGTGGTTCACCCGCCGGATCTTCACGTAATTCGTCGCTAAAAACATCTTCGTCGGCAACGTCGCTAAGTACGTCGATTTGATCAATTTCCGGTAACCAACGTCGTCGCCGGCGTGATCGATTTTCCAAACACAGATTTTGTGATCCTGGTGGCCGGTGAACAGCTTGTCGCCGGAAACCACCATCGACTTCACCGGACTGTCGCCGTACGCCACCAAATTCTGGGGTGTGGGTTGCGAGTCTTTGGGCCAGAGGCGGACCTGGTGGTCGGAGGAGCCTGAGAGAAGGTGTTTTCCGGCGAGGCTAAGGCAGGAGATAGACGACGTGTGTGCTTTGAAGGTGGTGATGTAGCGGTGGTTTTGGGTGGTTGGCGGTTGTTTCGACGATGTTAAGGAAGAAACCGATGCTAAACTGTGTTCTGAAGATGGGTAATTGGACTCCGGCTGAAATTCCGGTGAGATTTCTTGATTTTCCGACCACCGGTGGTGAGGATGAAGAACGCCCATTTTGGTATGTATTGAATATTTGAATTAGATGAAGAAGATGTGAATTCGGTATGTATTTATATAGAGAATATTATTAATTATATTAGATATTAGATTATTAGTGAAGGTATTTGGTGGGACGCATAGAGGAGTTGTACGTTGTGGAGTAGGAGTTGTACGTTGAGAATTGTACGGGCGAAGGGATAGATACTTAGATAGTAAAATGATCCTTAGCCCAACTGGTTAAGCTGAGGTGCTCATGACATGTACATATTGGGAGGTTATGGGTTCAAGTCTCACTCTGAGCAAAAATGCTCAGGGTTGAGTCACGGGGTTTTCTCAGCAATGGGTTTCCTCCTGAGGGGGTTGGGGGTGCGGTCTCAACTGGGAAACGAATAAGTGGGCCCGATTAAGATAACACTTATTCTCCGAAGTTGGGTCGCACATTTGCCGTTCAAAAAAAAAAATACTTAGATAGTAGGCATGCAAGTTGTATTGCCGTGGGGACGGTTCCAATGATTTCTAAAGTTCGTGTCTTTTTCCATGAATGTTACAAAAAATTGCCGTCAATTTGAACAATATTATTAGAATAATCTTAATGCCCTTTTGAATCATGATAAAATAATAATATTTAAAAGATTAGAGACGATTATAGTAGCTTTAAAACATTTTAAAAATTGGTTGATATAACTAAACTACTAAAGTAATCATGCAATTTCTTTATTTGGCTTATTTTAAGTAATAATTTTATTATCTTTAGCTATATGTTATGGGTCGTCTCGAGATGCCTCATGAGACCTAAGGTCGTTTAAGGGCTAGTTATTCTGTCTTATTAAGAACATTTCTAGCTTATTTTTTTTTTTCTTTATCTTCATATTTAAATTGTAAGAAAAAACCCTAAAATTTTTCATTTTCACCCATCCAACCCAATCCTTATACTTATTTCTTATCCATACATAAATTTTAAGGGTAGCTACAATGAATTTTCAAATATAAAGATTCATTGTTCATACTGTATATCGTCTCCCTATATTGTTTTTTTCTTTTTTTTGTTTTACGTGTCTGTAAACGATATAAAGTTTCTATAATGCGTTTGTTTCTAATGCTTTTCTTGTCTTAGCGATTAGCGCACGAGTGTTTGAGGTCCTTGGTCTCGGGTTCGATCCTTGGGCTTTGGTTTTTTTAGTTTTTCAGTTGTAAGTAACCTACATTTATTATAACTTTTTTACACTTGTAAATTTACATTTACACACACACACACACACACACACACACATATATATATATATATATATTATATATATATATATATATATATATAAAAGAACACAACGTTGTATCGCTAATGATGTTATTCAAAAAAAAAAAAAATAATGATTTTAATTGATCTTCAAAAATTAAAATGGTTATCGCAATAATAGAGGGCTAACATTTGATCCTTACCCCATATATATATATATATATATATATATATATAAGAGCTTGAGATTGAGAGGGATGGGCCCTGGAGGTTCATTCATCGGGGTTGCCAACGACGATGCTATTCTGTGCCTTGGTCTTCGTCCTCTATTGATCATCTCTGTCGGACTTCGATCTTGATCTATAAACGATACGAGGTCGAGATTAAGAAGGAAGGAAACTAGAACTTTTATTCTCGTTGGTGGCTGATTATATGGTTTCAATTCATTGTAACCTGAAATGTGGTTTGCTATATTTATCACAGTTTGTAAATCATAGATGGTATTTTTTACATTATTGAGTTTACAATGATCTGAAACTCAATTTTCATAAATGTAAACCTTAGGTATTTTAGGGTTTAGGAGACTGGTTGCTGATAATCTATGATGGTTTGCAATTTGTTGTCTGTGTGCGACGTTTATGAAATATTAAAAACATTCAATACAAGTACGATTAGAGATTTCGTCCAAAAAAATCCTTGTGAAACATGAGAGAATACACCTAGTGATCTGGTTGTCGTGGTTGGATCAAAAACAATTTAATTTAAAGGACTTAAATACCTATAACTAGTACGGGTAAGTAAGTGTCGTCTCCACAAGTAATTGGTGGAAAGTGTAACACTTGATTACATTAAAACTAAAACACAAAACGCGAATACTAAAAAGAAAATATTTTTGGTTTTTTTGTTTATAATGAAAAGTAAATGAAATGCATTAAATTGGAAAAGCAACAAACTTGATTATGTTTTTGAAAACTATGACGAAAAAAGCAATCACTTTCAAGATTCAAGTTCAAAGATTCATACTTGATTTCATAAGAATTGATTGGGAATCACATATACATGATTTTGAAAATCATGTGACTAAAGTGATAACTATAAAACAACCTTTTACGACTTTCTCGTTCACCCAATTACCAAATCATTTATGCAAAACATTCACATACATAACAAACTACTCACGATGCAAGAAAACCGAATGCGAATTAGAGCACATGAATAATTGAACATAAACCATAAACAAGTCGTTTAACTTTAAATAAACTAACAATTAGATTATTGTGTCAAAAGAACATAACACAAAACATCAATTAAAACTAAACCTAGTGCTTCACTTACAAGAACTCCCCTCCCGAAAGCAATCACGAAGGATTTAGCCACTCATCATCTTCATTATGTTTTCAATCTTGATTTTGATGATGAATGTGGTTGATTTGGAATGATTAGATTAGAGATGTTCTAAGGCTGAATTTCGTTCAAAAAATCGTTCTTGTGATTGAAGGAATGTGTGTCATCAAACCCTCATAATTGGGGTTTAAATAGGATTTGAAATATGAACTAATTCTTCAAATATCATGTTAGACAGTAACTTACAGCCTACCTTCAACCAGATGTCCAAACCTTCTGTCTTACGAGGTTCTCAAACGGACTCAACACAGCGCCGTAACTTACGGCCTCATGCCGTAACTTACGGCCTCCCTAAATTCTACACAATTTTTTTAATTTTCAACACCTTTCAAGCAATAGTTTTGATATCTTTCGTATCCTTCTCAAATAATATGCATTTAGCTCCATTTAACCTCTATTTTAAACACCTAATAAAATGATTGTATTGGATATAAAAATTAGATTTAAAACATAGTTTTAACCATATAAAACCCGCACATATAATCAACACATCACCTAGTAACAATAATAAATTGGTAATTTTATACTTGATACTTGATTTATCAAAATCTTAGTGTATGACTTATTTTAAAAATATGAATAAATTTAAAAGCATTCATATAGACTGTTAATATGAAAAATCAAAGGCTGGAAAGGTATTATTTATATGCCTTTTCATCAAGTGATTGAGATTTTATATTAAACAGAGAGCCAACAATAAATTTTACATTTGCAATCCAATAAATCAATGTAGTTAAACATGCTTCACCATCTATATACATGCTTTCTTATAAAATTTGAGATATTTTTAGATCACTGAATTAGGTAGAGGCTGCGGCCTAATGATAAAATAGTAATGTCACGGCCTAGTGATAAAAGAGTAATGTCACGATTGTGTATTCAAGTAGAACACAATGTTATGTTAATAAAAGTTTACTGAATATTAACTACTAGGTTAGTACCCCGTGTATTACACGGATTGAATAAATAAAATATTAAATAATTAGTAATGAAAAATTATTAATTATAAAAAATATTTTGAAATGTTATATGATTGAAATTACGTATTAGTAAGGACTATAAGTAATAAACAATGATATTATTTTCTTTGAACTTTTGTTTCAATTTTTTTTATCTAAAAAATTTTTAAAAATTCGTTCTAAATCAAGACGTTTTAAAAAAAATGTCATTTTCTAATAATTTCTTATTATAACTTTGAATTTTGTATTTTTAAAAAAGTTTGATATTTTAAAAAATTATTTATGTTATACAAAAGATTGTTTCTTTAAAAATTACATTTATAAAAAGAACTCTTTCTTAATTTATTAAAAAACTATTTTAATCTCAATAATAATTAAATAATATTATTAGTAGTTAAAGTTAATATTTAATATGAGAGAGAAGCGGGAAAATTAGGCTTAGAAGGTCTAATATTATGACAAGTGGCAACACAAAACCTTCTTTTATTAAAATAAATAGATTACTCATTTACTAATGTCGGTGGCCACTTGCCACCGACAACAACACAACTACAAATCTAAATGTATATTATCTTGACCTAATCCAAAACAAAACTTACTCCTGGCCTGGTGGTTTTAGTGTTGCACCATATTTGGATTAGACTGAGTTTGAATCCAGCAACACTACGATTTATTGTTCTTTATTTCTTTTTTGTCTTTATAATGGTATTCTTAGTTTGTTTGTTTTTTTTTTTATTTTAAATCTTGGTGTCTCGTAAAATTAGCTATAGTATACCCTTAAAAAGAAAGGTCCGTGGCATTTGTTTATTTTTTTTTGGCAAATTGGATTTTAATAATCTAAACTATTACTCATTGGCCGATAATAATCCATACTATTGATTTGGCTGGTAATAATCCCAACTTTCATTTTCATTACTAACAACAGTCCCAGTAGTATAATTATCATACATTCACACTCTATTTATACTTATTTTAGGCTCGATTTAGTTTGTATGTTTTTTCATTTCGTTCATAATCATTATTATGTACGAAGTCGAGTTGAAATCAAGTGTGAATTTCTAATAATTATGTTACTGGGACTGCTGTTAGTAATGAAAATGAAAGTTTGAATTATTACCAGCCAAATCAATAGTATGAATTATTATCGGCCAATGGGTAATAGTTTGGATTATTAAAATCCAATTTGCCTTTTTTTTAATATACTTTTGTACTTTTCGACGTTCGTTTACGTTTTGATGTAATTTTCTTCGGAAATGAATAGGGTCAAATATAAAACGTTCTCATACTAATTTTTATGTACGCTTTGAGATTTTCTATGTTTCTACGTACCTTTTGTTTGGAAACGCATTGGTTCAATATAATACATTTTTATTCGACGGTATAAATCAGAGTTACTCTACGTTTTGATGTGAATTTAGTTAAGAAATGAGTCGGAGCGATTATAATTTACTATTTATCATACCGTATATCACGCTGCTGCACGTGCTATTTCTATGTATGTTTTGAGTAGGTCTACATTTTGTTATAATTTTTTTGGAAAAGAGTCATATCATATATAATATGTTTTCCTTCATATATAATATAAATATGTTTTTATTTAACGGTATAAATTCAAGATGCTTTACGTTTTAACGTAAATTTAATTCGAAAACAAGTTAAGTCAATTTTAATCTATATTTTATCAAACCGCGTATAACGTCGCCGGAACACGCGGCAAGTAAAAGAATTAGTTTAACTGAATTATGTAAATTTTGTATTTGAAATATCTAAACTTGATAAGATTGCAAGTTGCCAATTGGGTCCCACCTTTCACTTTTTGGATTATAGGTGGTTATTTCCTGTGGACATGGGTACCACCTTCTCCCTACCTTCATCATGCTGCTTTTAAATTTCCATATACATTGCTGCATGCATACACATAGACACATATAAAGGGGATGCTCCGCCAGACGGCGAATAATGCAGATTGTATACTTTTCATACTCAAACTGAAAAGAACTAAAAATAATTTATTCTTTTCTAAAATATTAAGGGACGAAAAGATTATGACTATATGTTAATTTTTTTTAAATTAAAAAAAATAACTATAGCAATACAATAACCAAATTAAAAAGAATAAAATACTCATTTTTATGATAATTTTTTTTAAATATTAACATATTAAAATGTTATGGTCGTTTAAAAATCCTTGTGGTTGTTATTTTTGTTATTACTATTATTTTAGTTAAGGTGAGATGCTAATGATCATTTATTAATGAATTTGATAACAAATTAACTTTAAATGATGCTACCGTGTGTTTTAAAACTTGTAATTACTAACTTTTAAACTTTTGTACAATTATCATTTTGTCCTCAGATGTAATATAATGTAATATAAATATATATATAAGAATAAATAAAATCATAGAGAGGCATTATATACATAATATATTTAAACAAAGAAATACAAGTATTTATTAGTGTCCCACGGTTCTGTACTCAAGTAATAAAGATGATCGGTTGGTTTAGTGGTACGTCAGTGATTTAATTAACCGTTCTAAAAAAATTATCAGTGTTTTAGTTTTTATTTAAAATAAACCATGTCAACCTCTTTCTCTTACGAATTACATGTGATTATCTTCTTAGCATTTTCAAGTATTTGTTGATTTTTGTAGTTTTTTTACTTAAACTTGGTTTTGTATTAAACAAACTCATTTATCGTGATTTTCTAAGGTTAGACCAGCTGGTCTGACTGATTTAACCAGAAACCCATGGGGCCACAGGTCTAAAATGGTCCACTAGGTGAACCATTTGTTAAGGAACTACAAGTCATGCTTGAAACCAGGTTCAAGTGGTAACCCGGTTCACCGTTTAACCACAACAAGCCCTGATTAAGGATAGAGTGAAGTTTGTGCCATTTTATAGAAAGGGATAGATAGCGGACAAGGAAAAGAGAACAATATTGAAAGAATAATTCTAATCCATCTTTTACAAGTGTTTTTTATCTTATCATGTTGGTTAGTAGAAGTGTAATAAGGTTTTATGAGTTTTCTGTACTCGTGATTACCAAAACTAAATATTAAAAATTAGGATATTATTTGGTCTTTTGTATGGCAGCTGGAAGCCATGTTGGTTCATTAACATATGCGTCATGTAAGATACATATACATGACGTTAGAAATGATCGTGACTTACACTATTAGTTTTAGACGTACGGGCCAGAACAAGATGTTGAAACGATAAAGTTTGATTAGTAGGATCTTTTGTTAGGCCAGATATTGAAACTATAAAGTTTGAGTAGCTTTGTCATGGACGGAAAATATGAAATATAGTTATGGTATGTTAGACTTATTTTCTTTTACTTTTTTTTCTGGAGGTACGCTATTCAAACGCCCCTAATTAAGGGGACACCCTAGTGATAAATGGTATATTTTTCAAATCGGAGGTTCTAGTTTGTGGAGAATGTGATAGATTTATTTTAAAAAAGTATTTGTTGCTATTAAAAAATAAATCCTAACTCTAATTATTTTTAGAGTAAAATGTTATTTCCGTCTCTGACGTTTAATTGAATTTGTTATTTCAATCCAAAAACTTTTTTTTGTTTTTGCTATTTCTCAACATAGTTTATCAAATGTTATCATTTTCATCCACCCCACTAACTCCGATAAAACCTTTGTTATATATTAGGACATTTTAGTTTTTTTTCAAGACTCTAATTATTCAATTAAAACAAATTTACTAATTAATATACAATTAAAACTAAAAAACACACGAAGCGACTGATGAGACTGGTCACTTCGATTAACTCTTACTCATGATGTTCCATTGAGTTCTGCTGTGCTATTTCAATTAATTTTCACGTTTTATTCAAACATTACTGTTGTTAGATTATACATATAGGATTGAAATGTGCATACTTTGGTATTATATATAAAGATTTCGTTAGTTTCATGTCTCACGATTCATCATATTGCCTATCAGCATATCTTTCTCTAACCAAGGTCTATTGCTATTCGAATATCTATTTTGCAATGTTGTTATTAGGAATTGTCATCTGTTGTGCAGAGGCTATATTGGATTAAAATTGGAGATTAAAACTACACATAACATTTGAATTTTTGTGCCACTTAACTTAGTAATCTGACTCAATTGGTGCTAAAAATTATCAGTGGTTTAATATGGTTTTTAAAACAACAATAAATACTAAATAAATTTGAAAATTAAATTACCACAAAAGCTATCTACAGATATTGAATGGCCACATGGTTTTCTACATGCATATATAATTATATAAACATTGATTGTTTCCTCTGCATAGTATCAAGCATATTCTTTAATTTAACAGTTCTTTTAAATCTTAACTCTTAAGACTTTGAAAAGACCGTTCGAGTTATGTAATATATGATGGTTTTATTACTTTATTCTATCACTAATGTGTTGAAACCTCTAACATTGTTGACCCAAAGACACCAATTGTGGCTTTTGTTTACGTGAAAGAGTTATTTCTATGGCTCACATACATTGTTGTTTTAATGGTCTTATGATATCATTTTTATATGGGAACGAGTTAGAAGAGAAGAATGAAAGCTTATGTTAGACATGGGTTGCTAGAAATAGAAAATCATACAATTTGTTGTCGATCAGCTTGTTCGTCTAGTTGTACCTATATTTAATTACCTTCCGTATTTTGATATATTTTTTTGTTCCACTCTTTGATCTAGTTTAAAGAAATATTACCAAAATTGACACATTTAGAACCATATGAGTTGACTATTGTCACATGACTATTTTGTACCTATATTTATTTACCTTTTGTATTTTTAATAGCACTATAGTCAAAATAACGTCCAAATAAAATCTCGTTAGCTAATTATTTCAAATTAAAGCGTGTTGAGCCGTCATCACCACAACCAAGCCAAGGAGCCACTTCAGTGGCCACGCCACACTAGCGTCCACCTAGGACCACTGTTTGGCCCGTGATAAGTACGCTGGTAAGCCTAAGCCTGACAAACATCAAGTCTAGACAACAAGAAATGGGGTCGTTGTTGCGAGTGTGGTCTGTAGTGGCGTTGTGGTGGTGGTGGGGTGGTTGCAGCGGGGTGTGGCCTAGGCCTTAGTGGCTCAATGGGTTACTAGCTGTGCAGACTAGAGGTTTAGAGTGCAAGTTTCAAAACAAAACCTCAATGTAATAGGTCACTTTGCTAACTTGACCATAGTCTTCCAAGTTCCAGACTTCAATCTAAGCCCATGTAAAACAGCCCATTACTGTTGGGCTTAAATTAAGAGAAAATTAATTTTCCTTAGGCTATTTACATTCGATAAACTCAATTATGCATATCTATAGTTTCCAAACATTATCCTAAGTATCTTAGGCCTTACGGCTCCGGTAGTGGATATGAATGATGAATCAGACATGTTAGATAACGGGTTAAACCGTTAAAATTTAATAAACAAAATTTAGTAGAGTGTAGTTGATTAAATATAATTAATGGATTCAAAACTACACTATTTGCAATATTGATTAAATATAATTAATTAAAAGGTTAGCTAGTATTTAGGTGTAGAAAATTAATGTTAGAAAAAATAAAACTAATTAATTAAATAGCCATTTTGATAATATTTATCCATTTAAAAGTATAACTAAAAAATTAGTAATATTGCAAAAGGGTCGCTTTGAATCCATTAATTATTTAAATAGGATTTAAAGTTTTTTAAAGAGGTTTACAAAATAGTAATCAAATTTTAAAAATGTTTCAATTAGTTAACACAAGTTTTAAAAATGTTCCAGTTAGGTCATTCGGCTTTCATGTTTTATTCCAATTATAAGTTTTAACATGTTTTTTTAGCATGTTTTTCTTTTTGTTTCAATTAGAAAATATGCTTTTTTATGCTAATGTGGAACGGTGGTGTGAATTTTAGGTAATTTTTATAATTTTTAAAATATAATTAACATATTTTTATTTTTAATATTATATCATATACTAGGTTAGATACCCGTGTAATACACGGGTTGAAAATATGAAAACTATATAATTCATAAATGTATAAATATTTCATATGATTAAGTTACGTATTATATAAAACAATAAAAAATAAAAAGTTACATTTTTAATTTATATATATTCGAATACTTTTTTGGATAATATAACATACAATTGACCCGTGTAAAATAAAAAATCAGTTGTCTTAAATTGACATTAACCCAAAATATATAAATATATCAATAAATATTTTTTTTTAACTTTTTTCAATTAAATCTTATTTGACTAAAAAAGTATGTATAATTCAAAATAACATATGATTATACAATTTAGTTGATAATATAAAAAAAATTATATTAAACAAAAAATGAATTATTAATTTAGTTTCTTAAAATAAAAAACTTGACTAAAATAATATATTAGTTTAGGCGGAAAATTGTTTTTTAGGAGAGACAGGAAAGTGTCATGTGGCATCCTAGTTACTCTTTTATTATATACTATAGATATAGATTGAATATTCCGACCCCAAGCCTTCTCCTCCATTACTTTTTTTACGTAAGAAACTTCTATAACGATTCGAATTTGATGATTTATTGGTCCAATTTGGGGAAATTTATGTATGAGTGATCAAATTGGAACACTTTTAAAACTTTATTGCTATTCTGTAATATTTTCCTTTATTTAAACTAACAACGTATTTGTGGTGGATAATCACCAATAATATTAGGCTACAAAACCATAGACATGTTGGGTGTCGAATCCAGCGAATAAAATATATAAATATGGACCTACTGTCACACACACTAAAAATAGTATGAGCGGAAGTAGGGTTCGTGTCCTCAGTGATACGTGTCAATTATTTTATACCAAAAATGTTTTAGCACAGTTACTTTGAACGGGTTAAAGAATGTGGGGGGTTTTAATTAGAAACTAAAATTGAAAGTAAATTGCAAAAAGTAAAAAAATTCCAGTAGGTTGACACGGCCGTGTCAGAACTGTACGCGACCGTGTTAAGGTTCTGCGGGAAAAACGAAAATTGACATTTTTTTTGTATTTTTTTATTCTGAAAAGGAATTAATAAAAACTCTAATTAAATTGTGAAATAAATTAATATATGAAAGCTAATTCCAACACTAAGGTAATTTCTTGATTCGATTTGGCTTACGATCATTAACGATTATGGTGCAATGACTATTTTTAATTAATGATTTGTATCGATACTAGACATCACGCCATTCGGATATCCACTCTATCTAATGTCCAATCAAGTGCAGTTCGTTGATTAGAGCCAACCCGCTACTCTAAGCTCACGTCGTACGGATCTTAGCGTGCGGGTTGTAACGATAGAAATATCAATTATAATTAAACACACGCGCCGTTCGGTATGCTTAACTAGATTGTATGATTCTATAACGAGAATGAATTCATAGACAAACTCAAACCGTTAATTGTTCCATATATCAAAAATCAAAACTTTATTAGGGTTTTAAAATTTGAAGAAATTTATTAGAAAAATTAATAAGTTGATCAGGTTTATTAACAATCTAATATATACCAGAGTAGATCCGGGTTTAAGATCAAGAATCAAACAAACAAACCATTAAAATAAATAGATCTCATAGACGGTTCACAAAAGTTCAAACCAAATCAAAGAAATTAAACCTTAATGTTGAAAGTAAAAATTGTTCTAGCCGGACATGACGGCTAGATCAATCAAAACCAAAATAATTAAAAACTTACTAACAGAAAAATTAATTGTCTTCCCAAATCACAATTTCAGCAAAAAGAAAGAAAAGACTGCGATTTCCTTCCCCTTCTTCTTGGTCGACTTTCTTGTGCTTTCCAGGATTTTTTTTCTTTTTTTCAGCTCTCTTTTATTTATTTTCATCCCTTATCTTCCAGATCCACTTTTTTAGGATTTATTGTTGTTTATCTTTTAAGAAAATTTTAGAGATAATTATCTCCATCAATAGATCATAAACTTTAGGGATTTTTCTGCACTCTTTAAAATTGAAAAGTATTCTTTAATAATATTTCTTTTAAGCTTTTTTCTTTTCTCCCAATTCCATGAACCTATAAAACCAACCAAAACACACCAAAGTAGATTCTATCCCACAAAAACTACTATTGTATAAAATAAACGAAAAATACATGCAAATAATGCAAAACATATGCCAAAATATAATCTAAAATTAATATAATTAATGACTAAAAATATAACTAACAAGACACCTAAACGATTGTTAACTGATGAATTAACCATATGCATTAAATGTTAACCAAACTTCTTTGACCCAGACACTCTCATCATGTTGGGTTTGGTCTTTATATCGTATTTTCATGTTGTATTATAAAAATCGTCTCTGCTTATGTTTTTAGCGGCAGAAGACTTTACATATATATATACATACATACACGCGCACACACAAAAAGCTGACCCAAAGAAGGATGGAAACAGTGGCAGACCCAGAAAATCTTTTCATGAGGGTCGAAAAATTTTAAGGGTCGTTTGTGTATCGTTTAATATTAAATTTTTCGGTACGCTTCAGTTCAGGTCGGGTCGGGTCACAAAATAAACATATAAAACCAAATTAAATTAAATCTCAAATACATAATAAGAGTACGTAAATCGTTATATAAACACATTATAGAAATACAATGTCGGTATAGTTGCTTTCTATGGTGTTTTATTTTTTTTAAATATTACAGCATCTTAAAAAACATTTTTAAGCTTAAATTTTTAATTATTATATCTGATTATTTATACTTTATTTTTTAATAGGAATTCATAACTTGACTCAATGTACAAACAAATAAACTCCAATATACAATTAGAAGCATTATAAAACAAAATATATAAAATGTAGTTTCATATTTTTAAGTATCATAATCTAAAAACAAAAGAACTAAAAACAATTGTAATAAAAGAAACAAAACAAACTAAACAATAAACATTGAAAAAGATTAACAACTCTAAACGTGGACATAGATTTCGTTTCTTAACAAATTGATTTTAGTTTGACAATCATGAATATTTAATTTGATGGTAAATAATATTATTAATTTAGAAATAACTAACAATTAAAAAGGAATTAAGTAATCAGAATATTCTTAATAATAAGAATTACCTACTTAAAATCTTTTAGTTACAAATATATTGAATTACCTAATTAATAACATTCGTATATAAGGAATTAAAGTAATTACAATAATCTATTAGGAAAGTATTGTCAAATTGTCTTTAAAAAAAGTTATTGTTAAATTAAAATTCTTTATCTTTTTATTTTTTAATTTTTTAAAATAAATTGAACAATTCTCTTAATCAACACTTTTGTAACTCACTTAAAAACACCTAAGATACACACATCTCATTTCTCTCTTTAACTTTTATACTTAATCTGCAACCAGACTCAAGCATCTCTCAAGTTCAGCCCCACATAAAAATACAGTAAGATAAGAAAGATCAACCAATACAACAACAATATGCTTCATGGTTTGATAACCATCTCTCATTGCAAGATGAATTTATAAATTTTAAATTAACTTTCTTTGGTGTTATGTTCAAAAATATTTCATGAGGGTTGTTGTCAAAAATTATTGGGAGTCACTCAGGTTTTGATTATATATATATTAAACATACAAAAAAGAAGTTCATGGGTGTTGGGTGACCCCCATACACTCCCTATACGTCCGCCCCTGGATGGAAATAAAACTTACATAACAAGAAGAGGGTTTTTAAGCCACTTTTCTCTTGACCTACTTTTACTTTATGATTTCTTATTACCAAACCATAAAAATGAATAATTGACAATCAAATAGAATAACTATCCGTTCCTTATCACGTGCGGTTGAGGAACAACTTTGTTCCAAAATTTCCTAATAACGCACAATGAGACAAATAGCTTCGACCATATCCTTCTTCGTCATTAGGAGAGTTAGAGAATCTAAAAGGTTAACCAAAAGCCTCATGCGAACACAAATGAAAAAGTAATCTCTAACCAGGAAGCCATTGATTTCAAAATCGATGCACACAATCTTACAATCACAATTGAACTTGATCAATAGTTTCCACCTAATTCGTATATAAGGGCCGTAATACCAAGGGGATATCCATGCATTTTTCGCTATGATTTAATTCGGTAGGAAGACGATCCAACAACACTCTCCATGCCACCTAGTAGCTCGATTAGTAAACGAAAGGGAATCCCAATCTATAACCAATCTAATTCCTTTGGATAGATAAATTATCATGGTTATCTAGGCACCAAATCTAAGAGTCATCTTCCTCCAAATAGACATACCTTGAATCAAATGTATCATATATATATATATATCCCCACTATATAGTTGGTTCTCATCACCCCAAGTGGTCCCTTTTATGAATAACTAGTTATAGTAAACCCGTGTAATACATAGGTTTAACAAATAAAATATTAAACATAATAAAACTATTTTGTTTCAAAACAAATCATATTCAAAATTAAAAAATTTCTTATTATAAAATTTAATTTTAATTATTTTTGGTTTATAAAAAATTTACTTTTTAAAAACACTAATTTTAAAAAAAAGTTTGATGTTTTATAAAAATTTATTTTTAGAAATAACATCAATAAAAAGATTTTTTTCTTAATTTATTAAAATACTATTTTTATTCTAAAAGAGGTTAAATAATATTATTGGTGATTTAAGGTAATTATTTAATAGAAGAGAGAAGTGGGAAAATTTTGATGAGATGAAATATGGTGCTGACACGTGTCACCTCAAGTTAATCTTTTATTAGAATAGAAAGATTCAACATGAGTTTTCTTCTTTCAATTAAACCGTCTCTACTTATACACTACTGAATTATCATCCATAGTGATTAGGTTTAATTGGTTCCTCTATAAAAATTACGCAATGGTTCGTAAAATCCTAGTTATATTGCAACAAATAGTCGACTATGGTTTTCGATGATTATAAACAACTAGCTTTAGTAAACCCGTGTATTACACGGATTGAAAAAAACATATTTAATAAAATGATTGAAAATTTTCTTATAATAAATAAAATAAAAATTTTATTTTAAAACAAACATTTTAAAAAATGTCATACTTAAAACTTTCTTCTATAACTCTTAATTTTAATTATTTTATGTTTATAAAGATTTTACTTTTTAAAAACACCAATTATAAAATATTTTGTATTTTTAAAAAAGTTTGATTTTCTAAAAAGTTTTCTAATTTTATAAAAAATTATTTTCTTAGAAATAAAATTAGTAAAATATCTATTGCTTAATATATTAAAAAAACTATTTTAATCTAAAAAATTAAATAATATTATTAATTAGTAATTAATGTGATTATTAAATAAAAGAGAAAAACGAGAAAAAATTATTGATGAGCAATATAATGTTGACATGTGTTCTCCTAGATGCTTTTTTATTAGAGTAGGAAGATTAATCTTTTTTTATATATTCATTACTTTTTTTGTTTAGAAAAATTTTTGCTGCCCGTGTTTTTAAGTTTTATTCATTCTGGTAGATTTATTTTCTTTCATTTGAATTTTATTTTAATCATAACTTATTTAATAAAAATACAGAGGATACAATGATCAAAAAGTTAGAAAAATATGAAAGGATTAATTAAAATTTGTAACACCCGGCCAATCATACCACCAATATTGTTCGCTTTGCTCACGAGTAGCTCACGGATTTGCTTTTGGTTGCCCAGGTGAAAATTTCTCTGGGAGGTCACCCGTCCATGAATTGCCGCCACCTGAGCACGATTAACTGTGGAATTCTCCTTTCATCCACAGCCAATATGCCTAAAACGCGTTAGTAATATTAGAGATCAGACATTACTTATGAACTAGCAATATTTTCTGTTCACGACCGATGTGGAATTTATATAAGGTGTCATAAATGTCACACCCTCAAATTCTACTGACGGTGTATAATCGCGAGAGTGTGATAAATCAGGATCTCAGCCATTAGTCACACCAAAAGACTATATATGAGTTTAGAGAAAAACCATATGTAAAGAAAACCATAAACCAAAACAAAGTTTAAGATTTAAGAAATACGGAAGCAAAAAGAAAATGCAAAGAAAACACAAACAGTTATCTTATAATAAATGACTGCGCAAAACACACACACAAAAGAAAACTTTAGAAGCATGTAAAAAGTAAATATGTCTTTCCAAAAACCAAAGATGCCGTGAGATGCCCTATGTGATCTTAATCTCGATAACCTGTGAGAAAACATGCTAAAGTGTGTCAACATAAAATTGGTGAGTTCACAATTTTTCAAAACCATAAAATAAAGTTTATGCAGATTCAGTAAACAAAGTATATCAAGTAGTTAGCTACACTACTATGCATGTTACACTAGTGTGTAAATCATTCGCGACCGAAGCTAACAGTAATGTATGTATGGTGTGCCTTGGCCAATGCCTCCCAATGCCTCCCAGGCATGGTAAAGATAGGACAATTAATCACCCGTTTGACTTCCGTGGTGCTGGCGCGACCAGCCCGGGTGGGGTTTGTCAGACCCAGTAGTACTACTAAAAATTTCCTCGCTAAGTAACGTAATTAACAGTTCGAATAGTAAGGCAGGAAAGTGACACTAGGTACCCATGTGATCATACAGTTTTACTAATCTGTTAATAAAAATACAGCATGTTATCCCTTCCGAAGGAGTAAGTTTAAGTAAAGTAGTGACACTCACCTTTGGGTGCACAGCAAATGCAGTACACAACAACCTAGACAACAATAGGTCCTAAGAGTGTAAGTTCATGTGGGTTTATCAAAACCCTAAACATCCAAACAATCCCAATGCTTATTTGTGTATGAAAAGTTTGACCTGTTTGACCAACTTTTACCAAATTTAACTTTTGTTGACTGGACTTGACCCCGGAGACTCGTTGGTGACCCATTAAGTATATTAATGTTTGTTTATGATCACGTTTTAAAAATAAGCAAGTTAAGTTCATCACATAACACGTATGGTCCACGTTTAAACTTTATTACCGATAAAGTTTCTCTTTTTAGCAAGTCATGATCAAGAAACAACCTATTAGTAACCTAATTTTACTAACATGTTTAGGTGACTAATTTAACATATCGTAGACCATCACACCACATGTAACACGTATAGAACACAATATGTAATTCACAAGTCCAATAAAGTTTCTAACTTTAGTAAGCTATGAACCCTTCAAGTTTTAATGACTAAAGGTCAGGTGTATCCTTTCAACAGGTTAACATTTTAACATACTTGCATATTCATTACAACACATAATCAACCATCACCTTTCATCTAACATATATAGATTTCACTTTACAAGTTCCAAAACCAATAAAGTTCATACTTTTTAGAAACCTTAAGAAACTCTAAGTAATCAAGCTCCGTTTATGAGATTTAATTCATCAATCCACATTTATATAATTCAATTAGCATGTACCTAACCACACAACCCATCAAACATGTCTAACATGCCACCTAAATCATAACTGTAACAATAAAGACAATATATGAACACAAGGCTTTATTTCTATTACTTAACCACCTACTACACTTTATTTACATGTTCCCAACATGTATATATATTAATTTTTAAACATAGTCAATCATCACATCTCATTGAACATGTCTAGAATTCAAGATCAATTTTGAAAAACCTAAAAAGTTACTATTTTAAGTAAGCTGTGAACAACACACGTGATTTCCACAAATCAACCCTTTACATCATGTTAATATGTTCTAACTAACATATTCTTACCACCAATAACCAACAATCATGCATATAACTCAAATCATAAAACATTGAAAATCAATAAAGTTACTATCTTTAGTAACATAAGAACTAACATGAATCCTATAACTTCTAATCACAATTGAATCCATACAAACGTTAGAACATCATGGCAAAACATAATAACAATTCACTTTTACATCTTTGTTTGATTAGAAACTTGTTTGGATAAACTAGGGTTTCACATGGGCATTAGGAATCGCATGAAATAGGTATAAGAATCACTAGGAACTTACGAATTAACATAAACCTTTGTTAGTGGATGAATCCCCGTTGCTCAAAACGTTCACGAACCATACCGGAATTGGACTAAATACGAATGGAGGTCAAAACCATATCAAACGAATTCGGAATTGAGTGATTCAAGCGGCCACGCGTCCCTATTTCAGAGCTCTGTCATCACCTTCACTTTCCACCGCTGGTCGCAGTCGTTTCCGCCGCCAGAAGGCTCAGCAATCGCCAGAAAACTTTCCAGTGCACTGCTCTGTTTGGAAAATTAAAAACCAGGCCTCTAGGCCTTAAAATCAAAATCCCAATGGTGAATACCTTCGCCTATGTGTCTAGAAGCTCCTGTCAAAATTTGACGTCGATCCAACGGTTAGATCTCCGGGGATTGTCGGATCTCTGTTTCAATGTTCTTGAAAACGGGAATGGAGGTTGTGGTGGACGATTTTTGGGTGAGTGGGGGTTAGGGTTGGGTTAATCTTTACTAAATAGTGTAGTTAGAACTTAAGCGGACTTTTATTGGGCTTTGAGTCGGGCTTTTACTATTTTACAAGAACCGAACTAACTAATGAACTCTAACATTTTGAATTAATGAACGAGCATTCATATATTATATAGACGACGTCTTCTTATTCATCTATTTAATACACAATGTATAATTTATATGTATCATAAAATCACGTATTACACAATTTCATCGAATAACGATACATGTACCTTTGCAAACAAAACATATAAATTTACAAAATTATATTTAATTAACTGCTCATAAATATTATATTTCATTTTGATCACCAACGTTTGAAAACATAGTTTTGTGTGAAGACACGTGACTTGTATGCAGGACTTTACTGAATTAACTGAGTTAACGGAATGTTATTAATACAGGTAACTGGATTAACTTGAAATTACTGGGTGTCACATCATCCACTTATTAAAAGAATTTTCGTCCCGAAAATTATGTCCGGTTAGTAATGGTATGAAACAGAAAAGAAAAATTTATGGTTGTTACAATAAAATTTCTCTCCCTTTATATACAACCTCAAATAAATTGGTAGTGATAAACCAAAACTGGAAGCGTTATTGTTGTTGTTGTAGCGGCCGCCGCCGTCATCGTTGTTTTTTTTCTTTACCTTTGAAATTTTTTTGGGACTTATTTTTTCTTTGTTTTTCACTTTGAATTTTTTAACGAAATCAATATTAACATAGAAATAATCAAAACCAGGCATTATAAATTTAGCACGGGCTGTTTTTACATTTCAAACATGTAGGGTAGCATGGGTGCCGACCTACTGGTTACTACTAGAAGCCATTTAAAAAGTACAATACTTCAAAGAAAAGTATATGTGTGATCCGATCCCTATATATTTGGATATTTATTCATTTCTAATATCACTTAAAGTGAAAAATGTTTATTAATGAAATTTGACTAGAGGGAATAAGACCCCAATATTCTATTCTATTGTAATAATAGTTATAAATTGAGAATTCCACATGTTGGTTTGATGAAAGCATGCCTTCATAGAAAATATTATATAAAAACAAAAGATAAAGTAATTGGAAGGCGCTAGAAAGTTGATTCAAATTCTTTGCATTTTGGGAAATAAAGTAGGAATTTAAATTGGTCATAAGTCTATTGACATTTTAAACATAAAATTTGAATGAAATGATGGAATTAAACAACACATAGTCACATAATATATTTATTGCAATAAAAGTAGCAATCAGATTAATTATATTTTGTGGGGTCCCGTCCTTTAAGTGTGTAATCTAGGTTCATTGTTTCTGTGTAAGAACAAGATTACACATGTATAAAAAAAAATTTATTTTAACTTAAAATTTACCCACTACTGAAAACATCAATATTTATATATTATCATACAAACATTCGGATGAAATGTTAACTTATTTTTCGCGACTAAACTCTTCGTTAACCATTCAACATAAATTAAAATTATTATTATTTTTGTTTGAATAATATATCATTACATATATATAATGTCATGTTTTTTAATGCATATTTGTAAATTCGTAAGTTGATTTTTTATTTTGTAATTGTTTTGATCAAAAAACCCTAATGTAGGAAATTTACCTGAAAAAATTAACGATATTAATTAAGAATAGTTAAATGGATTAAAATAACAATTTTTGTTTAACATTTGGATGCAAATAGTAAAAATTAAACTTTTGGACTCAAATGATAATTTATATGAAACCTTAGGGATGAAGAATGTATTTAAGTCTTTTTAAATATTCTTAAAAAACAAGTTTTTTCAAAGAACAAAAATAATTACAACATGAAGTTTTTTATAAATAAAATTTGTATAAAATTTGACATTTTTGAATATTTATAAATGAATTATTTTGGAAGCAAAAGTTTAAAAAATTAATAATATTATTTTATTACTTAAACTATTTATATATATATATATATATATATATATATAATATATATATATATAATTTTAATTATATCTTATATGAAGACATTGTTTTATAACTTCTAAACTTTTATTAGTTACTATTAAATATTGATTTTATTCAACTTGTATAATACATGAGTTTTTTAGGCTAGTATGTGTGTGTATTAGGGTTTTGACATTTTAAAAAGTGGATACTAAGTTCTCAAGATGGGCGTATAACCTTTATATTTTTGAGGACCTAAAGTCAGCATTGATCAATAGTATACCTTTCTATTTCTATTCATATTCTTTATTCCAATTTGGTTGGTTCACTCGTGTTGAATGTGACGAGAATAGCCTTCTCAGGCGTAACAACTGGCAATATGTATATATTGTGATTATTCCAAATAAGCACACTTGTAAAATTAAGATTTTTGGATCTACAATTGATGGAGGAAAAAAATGCACAGACACCAACTAAGAGTTTTGCGGGATGAGAGTTGGGTTTAATGATAAAAACATTTAAAGTTAGAGTGGTAAACCTTTTCTTGAAGTCAAAGGATCGTATTCTGTCTATAACAAGTTGGTGTAAGTTAGTTGTAGTATGGATTAGATGATTATGAGTGGAATGGTTGGAGTAGGACAAATAAGGTAACATGTAATCGTAAAAAAACTACAAGTTCTTTGGAATAAGTATAGAGCAAAGGTTATATGAAAAATTCATATGAAGTAGTTAGTGTGTATGTAACGATTGAGCATCGTATAGAGGTGATGTTTGGGTGTTCACGTGATGTTATTACATTGGACTTAACTCTTAAGCCCTATTTCCAACTTCAAATGAATTTGCGATTAAACCAAACCCTCTAGCTTCCTTAAGTCCGTTGTTTCTAAGTAGCTCAGTGGTAGAGCGGTCGGATCTTAACTAGCTGGTCGTATGTTTATATCCTGCTTGGCCGTAAGCCGGTGAGGAGTGAGGGATCTACTGAGATAGAGCCATCTTCGCTAGCCGATCTGTTAGTTCTATAGGGTATGAAGTTCTTTCATAGTATTGGGTTCAGAAATTCATGCTCGCATGTAAAGAGACTAAAGAAACGAAAATAGAAACAGCCTCTTGAAAGAAGAGAGCATTTGCCCACTATGTGGTACATGAGCTCCTCTTTTTATAACAAAATATGCTTAACTAACATAATACTGTTATAAATATATATTACTAGTTTCAGTAAACCCGTATATTATACGGGTTAAATAAATAAAATATTAAATAAAATAAAATTTTATTAGTTATAAAATGATATTCTAAGATAAGATACAATTGAAATTACATATGAGTAAAGACAATAAGTGATAAACAATGATATTAACTTTTTAAACTTTTATTTTTATGTTTTTTTTGTTTTTTTTAAATGAATTTAACTTTTTTTTCAAAACAAACCATTTAATAAATATCATTTTCAAAAAATCTCTTATATAATTTCCAATTTTAATTAATTTTTTTATAAAATTTTTAATTTTTAAAAACACTAATTTTAAAATGCTGCATACTTAAAAAGTATGAAGTTTTAGAAAAATTTCTTTTAACAAAAATTTATTGTTTTAAATAACATTAATAAAAAAATTTCTTACTTAGTTTATTAAAAAAACTATTTTTATTCTAAAAAATTAAATAAAATCATTAGTAATTAATGTAGTAATTAATAAGATAGAGAAGTGAAAAAATTTTAATATGAATGAATGTGGTGGTGACACGTGTCACCTTAGTTACCTTTTTATTAGAGTAGAAAGATTGTTGTATCAACACCTAAGAGCATTCACAATAGATTCTTTATATTTATATGAATGTGTTTCTTATATTTTAAAAAATAATTGTAAACGGTTGTGAGTGGAGAAGAGAAAAAAGTTACTGTTCAATTTGTATATTTGAGAAATCACTGTTCAACCCTTATAAATTTTTTAATATTTTTAAAAGTGGTTGTGAGTAGAGTAGAAAGCAAAGATAATGATAAAAGTATAAAAAATATTATTTAATTGAGAAAAAGAGAGAAAAAGTAATGTTTTTTAGTGTAATTTTAAGTATAAAAATAAGAAACCTGATGTGCATGCTTTAAAATAAATTAAGCTTCTTTCACATGTTCTCTTCTCCTATATATATCTATACTCTAATAATGTAAGGTTTTCTATAGACACGTGTCAATCAATGAGAGTCTCTTTAATTGAGTTTTTCCGCCTAAAACATATTAAATTATAATTGTAATTTTATTTTGGAAACTATATTAATAATTTTAAAAGACAATCAACACTTATCATAATTTAAAGAGTTAATTGCCATTTTCGTCCCTGAGTTTTGATGCTTTTTGCCGTTTACATCCAAAAACTTTATTTTTCCCCTTTGTGTCCCTGACATTTTAAAATTTTGCCATTTTCATCCACTTCTATTAACTTCGTTTGTTTTACCCGTTAAGCGAACATTAGCTTTGAATATTAAAAGCAATCTAATAATGTTTAAATGCTCGGGGAAATGTAACAATGTTTATTTAAGTTTTCTTTTTTCCTGGTGATGTGCAAAAATACCTAAATGCCCCTCACATGATGTGCACGTGATGGCTACTTAACAGGATAATTAACGGGGTTAACGAAAATGAATGAAAATAGCAAGTTTTTTAAATGTCAGGGACATAGAGGAGAAAATTTTTATTTTTGGATGAAAATGGCGATATGTACAAAACCTCAGGGATGAAAACGGCAATTTACTCTAATTTAAATTTGCTATAGTTTTCACATTAAAACTTGATACATTTTATATTTTAAATAGTTTTCATATTAAAATTTGATATCATATAAAATATTTTGAATATACGTTAACTTCTTATTGTTTAAATTGTCTTAAAATTTTCATATGTATTAAAAAGGAACTATTTTTAATAATAATAATACCTTAATGTAATAAATAATATAATATTTTATCATTCATTTTAAATACAATTAGAAATTAATATTAAAATAAGAGTTAATGCGCGATTGGTCCCTGTGGTTTGTTCATTTTGCAATATTGATCTCAATTTTTGAGAAATTACTAGTTTGATCTTTACTGTTTGTCAACTCGTAACATGATTGGTCTCTGTACTAACTTTTGTTAATTTTTTCAGTTAAGTAATTATGAAAAGATCTTTTATCCCTAAGTACAAGACAAATTAAAAGACTCTTTTATATGAGACCCACTTTCTTTGATTTAAAGAATGGGGACCTATATATATTTTGTCTTTTAGTTAGGGGTAAAATATTCTTTTCACAATCACTTAACTGAAAAACTTAATAGAAGTTAATGCTAGGGATCAATCATGTTATGAGTTGGCAAAAATTAAGAACCAAACCTGTAATTTCTCAAAAGTCGGGACCAATATTGCAATATGGGCAAACCATATGGACCAATCGTGTAACTAACTCTAAATTTAAAATAAAAACAATTTATGATTAAAAAAGTACAAAAAGTTATCATTCATTATAAGCAATTTATGTCTTGATTATGGCAAATTGTTTTAGAAAGAAAATTTAATTA
Organism: Flaveria robusta; assembly: GCA_025506415.1. NCBI lineage: Eukaryota > Viridiplantae > Streptophyta > Magnoliopsida > Asterales > Asteraceae > Flaveria > Flaveria robusta. The sequence continues at coordinate 13,434,351 of CM046469.1, read as the reverse complement.
TCTATGGACAAAACGTATTAAAAAGTTGAAACTATAGTGTTCTTTGGATTTAGACATTATTTGACAGAACTGATAATCATCTTTATATAAATGATCTGATATAAATTTTATTTAAAATAGAGCTGTTAAAAATTTAAAAAACAAGGAATGTTTTTAAACTTTTGATATATTAATTTAATGATCAGGATGTTATTGTTAAAAAAACTCTCAACTCAAGTGATTTGTTAAAGCATAAAATAGTGGTAGTTTTTGGAGTTTATATATAAGTACTAGCTTAACCACCCGTGTATTACATGTGTTGAAAAAATTATATTTAAAATAGGATAAATTACACGCATGGTTCTTATGTTATGTTAAAATTTTGGGTTTGATCCTTAAAGTTTAAAAATTATAAATATTATCCCTAATATTTCATTCTTATTCATCTATGTTATCACATTCTATTAGTCAACAATTAATAATTATAAAAAAGCATCTTTAAAAAACAATCACTTTTTTAAACATATTTTTCAAAAACAATTCATTTTCAAACGACATTTTTAATATTTCTTTAAACGTTCAATAAACAAATAGTTTTAAAAAATATTTAGAAAATGAATAATTATAGAAATTACACTTAGAAAACCGAATGCTTTTAATAAATATGATAATGCTTTTAAAAAGTATCTATAAAAAATCAAAAAGTTTTAAGAGAGATATCTAAAAAATCAAAAGTTTTAGAAAAACATTTAAAAACCTAAACATTCTAGAAATGACATTTTTAAAAATATTTTTTATTTAAATAAAACGTAAATTACATTGATAATCTTTGAAGGTAAAATAGTCATTTTGAAAAAAATTACATTAGTAAACTACAAGAACCATCCATGTAATTGTCAGTTACTATTAATAAGTTTATAATATACACGCATGTGAAGGTCGATCAAATAAATGTGTATACTTGTAAATTAAATAGAGATGTATAAATGATTGGCTAAAATGAATAGACGCAAATAAGGTAGAGTTGAATCTCTATTCTGTTAGATATACAAAAGGTCTTTATATGAAAGCATGAATTGATATAAAGGGAAAATTGTGTCATAAGAATTTTGACACAAACCTATAGTTAATTATGAGGAGATGTATTAACTCAAGATAAATACAATAATATTTCAACATCTCATTAGTCTGGTAGTACAAAGAGTGTCGTATGAATATCATGATTCACTTGTCAGTTGTCACTGATATTTACATGAAACTCCATGAACAATTTAAATTGTTATAATTATGAGGTGAACACTATTATTGTTGTATATATATTCGGATCTAAATACACTATAACTTGAACTCTTAATGAGTTTTCAAAAAAGCATTTGAGTGATTAAAATGACAATTTAATATATCTTGAAGTTGTAATTTTTGTGCACCAATAAATATGCATGAAAGAAATTATATCTGTTGATGATATCTTAATGAATTTATATACAAAAATGGTGTAATATGAATTTTGAAAAATTATTTGATGAAATCTTTGAATATGATATAGAATTTATGTATTAAATTAGAATAGTTTATGTGTCAAGATTCTTGATAATTGTATGCACATAAATAATTAACCAAAACTGAAAGAAGTTTGTAAAATATTATAAATGATGAAAACATTGATATCAAAACCGCAAGATATTTATTTTTATATACTTAACAAGATAGGTATGGACTAAAAATAGTCTAGTTGAGTATGATATAAGCGACTCATCGATTATCTTAGAAATAGAAAAATCAATGTGTTGTTACTCCATGTGCTTTATTTAAAAACATGAGGTTTACAAATATTGTATTATATGTTGATGATATCGTTATATCTTCTCAGGGGATTGAAAAGAGTTTATATTACTGAAGAAAAATTTAAGATAAAGATGAAATTACAAATATATGGCTTGATGCGTCGATGTGCTAAAATAGCAATTGTGTTCTTACCCATCAATCAAATTACAACAAGAAGATGTTAAAACATTTAATATTGACAAAGTTTATCATTTTAAGTACGTCAAATGTTCTCCAATCATTTTCTCTTATCAAATAAGTAGAAATTAAAGGTCTACACTAGCTATATAGTTAATATTGACAAGATACAACTTGTGTTTTATAAGAAGATATTGAATGGGGTTAAAGAAATTTTTGATACCCTTAAAATATGAAAAATATGTATTTATATTTTACTAACTCGTCAACAAAAATTAGCTTTCCACATGCAAGTAATGTTACAATACACAATCACAAATCATGTGATATATGTTTACAAATGGAAGCAATAGAAGTTTACATGAAGATCATACAACATTATCTAACATAAAAGAATTGTGTATCAAGTGATCAAGCAAAAAATCATTAACTAAAAGAGTTTTTAGCAAATTTCATAGAAGATCGTGTTACTTAAAGGATACATAAATGAGGGGGGGGGGGGGGGGTACTATAGACGTGTACTTTATTTCCATCACTAAATTTTCTCGTGTTGGGTTCTATTGGTAAGTTTCAATTAAGACAACATAAATTTTGATCAGGGGGAGACAATATGCGCTAAACTATTTTTCATTAGCTACGGTTTTGTCCCACTGAGTTTTCCTAACAAGGTTTTTAACAAGCCAAAATTTCAAGCGTATAAAGTTGATAAACAAAGAAAAGTGTTATAAATATATATACATGGTTCAAATGAAAACCATGAGAAATTATATAAACCAATAAACCAAATCTTCACCTTTGATGTATTAAGATCAATGGCTCAGATTTTTTTGAATAAAAAAATCACGAGTTTGTACTTTTGTGGGACCATGTGTTGAAAAATTCAAACAAATCTGAGCCATTGATATTAAACATCAAAGGTGGAGATTTGGTTTATTGGTTTACACAATTTCATTTGGTTTACAAAAGAACCCATCCTTATATATATATAATATATATATATATATATATATATATATATATATATATATATAATATATATATATATATATATATATATATATATATATATATATATATATATATATACTAGGTTGGTACCCGTGTATTACACGGGTTGAATAAATAAATATAAAATAATTAGAAATAAAAATTTATAAATTATAAAACCATATTTGAAGATAAAATATGATTATAATTGCATATCAATAGTTACTTTAAGTAAATAAATAATAATGTATTTTTATTAAACTTTTATTTTATATAAAAATATGGGTTTTAAATATTTTGTTAAGAAAAATGAATTTATTTTAAAAAAGTTTGTTGTATTTTGTATTTTATAAAATTTTTGTTTTAAAAAGTGTGTTTTTAATAAGAAAATAGGTTTTACTTTATTAAATTATATAATTTTTTAATTTGAAAATGGTATGAGTAATATTATTAGTATTTAATATTATTAATAATAATAATAAGTAATGAGAAAGTTAGTATGATAAAACTTACAATTGTGTAAAGTCTTATTTTGATTTTTTTTTTGTTATAGATAGATATATATACAGATAAATGGATAGGCTAGAAACTCATTTATTAAAGAGATTATAGTTTGATAGATAGATATACAGATAAATGGATAGGCTAAAAACTCATTTATTAAAAAGATTATAGTAATAAACACGAAAAGTTATAGTATGATATTTTAATATAAGATATGTTTAAAATTATATATACTTAATAGTTCAAGAAATAAAATAATTATACTATTTTTTTAAGTCTCTTATCTAAATAGTTTCATTTTTAAACATTCGTGTTAAGATTTGTTTTATAAAAAAATTATTTTTTGTAAGAATCTTGTTTATTAAAAACTCGAGTTTTTAATTATTCTAGTTGTTTTAATAAAAATGCTTTTAGAAAATTTTATATTTTTATAATATTTTTTAAAAAGGACCGATTTAAAATATTTTGTTTCAAAAAGATTTAGTGTTTTAGAAAATTTCATATTATATAAAAATTTTGTTTTTTTATGATTTCTATGTTAATAAAAAGATGTGATTTTTTATTTTCTTAATAAAGTTTAATTCTTAAAAAAATAACTTGATTTTAAAAAATATAGATGAGAGAGAGAAATGCATTAATTAATAAAATTAATTTTTATTAAGAGAGAGAAATTAGTTTGAATGTTTAAATTACTATAATACCCTTTTGGAGAGAAAATAAAGTAGAGATGTTTAAAATAATGACAAATGTTAAAATGATGGTTTAATAGAGTGACAAGTGACAAAAAAAACATTCTTTTATTAGAGACTATAGATATATTAGTATGGTTATCAATACTTAAATTAAATAGATTAAGCTTCTTGCACAAATTTTCTTTAATATATTGTATTGTATCATACACCTAATCAACGATAAAACTTTGTTCTCCCTACATCTCTTTCTCATGTTATTGTGTTATTAAGCTAGTTTTAAAATACATACATATTTTATATACAACCGTCACTCTATCACACTTTAATATTAATATTAAACATTTTCTTAAGAACATACAAACCACACCTATCATATTTCACAATAGATTAATGCATACTTAAATAAAAAAGGGAAAATGAAACATTATTTTATAGAGAATACAATCATATAAAGATCTTCGCATCAAAAGAAGGTTGATTACTAGATAACTAATTGGACGTGGTTTCCAATGAGATAGATTGATGAGTAAAAATGTCTCTTACTCTCTTTAATCTTTTTAATCAAGTAATTATGTATTCAAATTTTACAACGTTCCAATTTGATGATTTTTTTCTGTCACTATAAATGTGTCGTTCCAAAAATAATAACTAGATAACTTGGACGCTCACTTAAACATTAATCTTATTTTCTATCGATTAACAACTACACATTAGGGGTTAGGGGATGGAAAAAAGACAGCTTGGATTAAAATAAAAACTTAAATTGAAGCACAAGTAAAACTTCACTAGCATATAGGAATCATAGTTTTGTGAGTCGTCAAAGATTAATTATAGAATTTTTGGGAAACAGAATGATTTAATTTGATTGATGTTTTGGGAAGACTGGACGACTTAACAATTTTATGGGATCCCTTTAAAATTGATGCAATCAAGAATCAAAATTGCTATGTTACTAAGTTGAATTGTGGTACAAATTTCTAAGAGATTTCACATTACGAATGCTCCTCAAGACATGGGTGCAAAAAGAGCATTGTGGGATAATATCCTTACTTGAAATCTTGCTTCTTTAGTATTAAACCAATGGCTAAAATTAAGTTATTTGGTTAGCACGATAAGATAGGGTAGATGAACCAGATTTGGTTAAACACATGTGGCTTTTGCGCATTTGTACTACATATTATAACGTACTTTTAAAATTGATCTATGGTGTCACTTTGAAATGTGTGAAGGAATACGATAGCGCAGTAGACTGATGATAGGTTTGTTTATATATATACATATATACAAGGTTAGGATTATCTGTGTACTCACAAGTATCTTCAAACTACGAGAACTTTTATCAACACACAACTTTTTTTACATTTTACACAAAAAATAATTGAAATATAATGTTAAATCATTTCTCTTATATTATATATAGGGTGAGATTCGTACTAAGACTTGCTTCACCGCTGAGTGCATCTACCACTCCTTGGTGGATTAGCAAGGCTCTCATCTTCAACCTCCACGGATTGAAATTATTTTTCCCATCAAATTTTACCAAATCGAACTTCGTCGAGACCACCTTCCCAAATATGTAATCGTGATTTGAAGATTTTTTGAGAATCAGAGCCGTAACTAAGCTCTGATACCATTTGTTAAAAACATCTCAAAAAAATTAAAATGAAACAGAAAAATTTAATCGATCTTATTGAACAAAGAATACGAACAAAGGAAAGGAAAAACAAGATGAATCTCAGTTGCAGAGAACAAAACGAATTACAAGAAGAACTAACTACACTCTTTCCCCAATTTGTTAGTCTTAAGTCTTAACCAATATTAACAAACTAAAGAAACGGATTAACACTATTAACCCTCCAACTTTCAAACAAATACAAAAACAGCCCCTAAACTAACAAGTGCTGTTTACTTCATCACTATATTATTATCAAATTAAAATAAAATTATCCATGTCCAAATTTCGGCACGTTATCACCGAAGTTTTAACCACTTTACCGACGGATGACTCATCGCTTTTGTACAGTAGTGGCATGAGTATGTATGTCCCTTTTAACATTTATAAAGAAATATGTAGTAATAAGAGGTAGACGTTGTGATATTGATTCTTAATTGGACCCATTTTATTATTATACTTTAAGAGATATTTATAGTGGTAAATTATTAGATTTGGTGAACTTATTCCCAACTGATGATTACATCCTCCTGTTTCTTTGACCTATGTTCACTATATAATACTAAAATGACTCTACTTTGGAATAGAACATGAATATTTGCTTATTTTAATGGTAAAAGTGGTGCAATAATCACATGTTTTCAACATTCAAATAACCCCTCTTTGTAAGAAAAACTACAATAATGATGATTCTATATTTCTATTGGCGCATTTTAATTAATATGGAGGAAATCCACTAGTTTTTATTATATTCCCAAAACTTAAAAGATAAACGTGTCGCTAGCTATAAAAGGTGATGAATTCTATCTGTTATACATAACTTACAACATTCATAACACTTCAAAACAAAGAGATGGGAAAAGTTGTGTTCGATTTTCTTTCATCGACACTAGATAGCGACGGCGTAGATACTCAATATCCATTGATAATATCTAACAAGAAGATCCGCTTATTCGGGTTTGAGCTCGACCCCAACCAAAATGGCTCAATGCTCAACGAACAAGGGTTAGACGAACGGGAAGAAAGCCCACATTCATCACCCACCACAGCCACAAGTTCCGAAGAGACAAAGAAGTTCGAGTGCCAGTATTGTCTGAAACGTTTTGCAAACTCGCAAGCATTAGGTGGTCACCAAAACGCGCACAAAAGAGAGCGAATGAAGAAGAAAAGATTATTGTTACAAGCTAGAAAAGCCGCCATCGCGTATTACCTCCAACCTTTCGACCAGATTGGTAATAATCATGGTATTAACATAAGTTTTGGTCATGAGTATAGTGCACCAGATATTAGTCTTGGTATGTACGATGAAGATTTAGTAACATTTAAGGATACGTGCAATTCTGGTTACAAGCATGCACGAATGTCAAGAAGGATGCATTCTTTATTATCAAACGATTCAAAGGAATCTTATAAAGATCTGGACCTTCAGTTGGCTCTAAGTTCATGCTCCGCCAAGTAACATCTTTTAGATTTTGAAACAATTGACATAATTATAGTATATAGGGATGTACGTAGGATAAAAGAAACATAAAGATTCTTTTGTGGTTGATCATTAGATCATCAATCTTGCTTCTTGTAATCTTGTGTCCGTATGCAAGCTATGGTTATTATTGTTCAATAATGAATAGGATCAAGGAACTTTGTTGTAGCTAAAAGTTTTGTAATTGTTTGTTTTCACGCTGATAATAGCCATACAAGATTCAAGTTTTACTAATATATTCTTTTAATTTTACAAGGCTTCATAATACATATCTGTGTGTGAGAGAGAGATTATTACATAATACTATATGATAGATGTCAAGAGAATAAAATGAGCAAATTTTACTGTTTAAAATTTTTTAATGGTTCGAGTTTTTTTTACATTTTCTTTTTCTTACATGCATGTAACTCGTTAGTATGTACCCAAAATTTATCAAACTAATTTGTTCATGTATGTTTTATAATTTTTATATTTTAATTACACATGTGTATGTGTAGTTTATATAAATAAATGAACAATCAAATGAGTTTGTTTATTTACTTTATTTTTTTGTATTAAGGGGAGGAAAGTGAGAAAACAAATAAAGAAATGAAAGAATAACCGTTACATTTGTAATGTTTTTCTTTATTTCATACTTTTTGAAATCGGAAAAATAAATGGTTTATTTTTATTCTCACAGTAATTTATATTTTGCATGCTCAGGTTCTTTATATAGACACACACCCTAATATAGTTTTCTTAATTCTGAGAGTTAACATAAGTTTGTGCAAGTACGTACAACATAACCTACTTGTTTTATGATCTCCTTCTAGGTATTTAACATTGTGACTTGTATTAATTAAATTATTTAACAAAGTAGGTTGTGACTAGCTAAGATCAAATTAATATATATATATATATATATATATATATATATATATATATATATATATACTAGCTTTAGTAAACACATACATTACACGGGTTGAAAAATAAAATATTAAATAAAAAAAAGTTTATTAATTATTAAACGATATTCTAAAATATGACATGATTAAAATTACGTATGAGTGAGTACCATAAGTAATAAAATAATGATATCAACTTTTGAAATTTTTGTTTTTAAACTATTTTTGTTTAAAAAATTTTTTTGTTTCAAAATAAACCGTTTTAAAAAATATATTTTTTAAAATTTTCTTATATAGCTCCAAATTTTAATTATTTTTAGTTTATGAAAATTTTCTTTTTAAAAATATAAATTTTAAATATTTCGTATTTTTAAAAAAATTTAATGTTTTGAAAAAATTTCTGATATAAAAATAGATATCTCTAAAAATAACGTTTGAAAAAAGATCGTTTTTTAATTTATTAAAAAGTTATTTTTAATCTAAATAAAATAAAATAATAATATTATTAATTAATGTAATTATTTAATAATAGAAAGAAGTAGAAAAATTTTAGTGAGAAAAAATGTGACAATATTATGTGTCTATCTTATTTATTATTTTATTAAAGTAGAAAGATTTTCTAGAAATATCATTAATAAAAAGACATTTTTTTTAGTTTATTAAATCAATTATTTGTAATCTATAAAAAAAATTAAGATCATTTAATCTTTTTAATTTAGGTAATTATTTAAGAGAAGAGAGAGACGGGAAAAATAAATTTAGGGGGCATAAGAATGTGCCAAGTGTTCCCCCAAGTTACTCTTTTAGTATTATATATAGATATAATATATATTTCTTATTTTTCTTAATATAGTTAATGCAACAGAATAGAAATAGCTACAATATTGTTTTGTATATGATAATTTGATCTCAGGAATCTCGATCCTCTAATTCGACCTAAATTAAAAAGAACTGAATAGATTTTGTACCAAGTGATTTTCAAGAAATCATTTCTTTATTCTTTAGTTTAATTAACACATGTCTTAAGACATATATTAAGATAATTAATATGATTTATTTTAAATAATTCTTAATTTTTTGCTTCATTAAATTAATATAAAACCACAACATCACTAATTGCAACTAAGACTTTTAAATAAAGTTGTAAATATATCGAACGGTTAATGTATGCAATTTAAATCATAAATACAAAATAGGAAACTCTTTGTTTATTAGAGCGCACACCTTGTGAATCACATGATTCATTTTGAATGCAACGTTTTTTAAAATCAAACCCATAACTTTTAAAAATCTATCGAACCAATCTTAAAAACCAGAGATAACGTCACAACTTATGAAAAAACAAAATATAAAAAATTAAAACAATGATAAATTTCTTAAATGATAATCACTAACCTTATAAAATTTAAGCTATGTATTTCTAATGAATAACCTACTCGTTAAATTGTTCTCGTATAGCCGTATTTTCTCAAGCCTAAAGCCCTCTTTTGTTGTTGCATATATCTATAGTATATAATAAAAGAGTAACTAGGATGTCACATGACACTATCCTGTTACTCCTTAAAATCAATTTCCCGCCTAAAGTAATATACTATTTTAGTTAAGTTTTTTATTTTAAGAAACTAAATTAATAATTCATTTTGTGTGTAATTTAATTTTTTTTTATATTATCAATTAAATTGTGTAATCATGTGTTATTTTGAATTATACATTCTATTTTAGTCAAATTAGATTTAATTGAAAAAAAAGTTAAAGAAAAACATTTATTAATATACTTATATATTTTGGGTTAGTGTCAATTTAAGACAACTGGTTTTTATTTTACGCGGGTCAATTGTATGTTATATTATCAAAAGAAGTATTCGAATATATATAACTTAAAAATATAATTTTTTATTTTTATTGTTTTAGGTAGTACGTAACTTAATCATACGAAATATTTATACATTTATAAATTATATAGTTTTTATATTTTCAACCCATGTATTACACGGGTATCTAACCTAGTATATATATAGACTCCTCCACGTTCTCATATTGCACGGCTGCTCTTGAAGTCTTGGCTTTTAGCAACACTCTCACGATGATCACACCACACCATTGTTCAAGAAACAATTAGTTGTCAGTTATAGACATCAAGGCCGTTCTTAAGATTTCAAGTGTCATGTGCAAGTAGTTAAACTCGGCCCTCATAAAATAACACATAAAAGATATTAGTCTAAAAGATTATTTATTTATATAGTGACTAAAGTAAGCTAACACAAACAAAATAGTAAGTTCTTATATTTAGTTTTTTTTGCAAGTATAAGAATAAACTTTTTATTTTACATTTTTAATAAATGTTAATAATTATTACTAAACCCCTTAAAATATTAGAAATCAAATTTATTTTATTTTAATGTATAAGAATAAACCATTTATTCTTAATCTCTAGTTAATTATTAAGGATAAAGATTTTGGTTATGGTTTCTGATAACCAATTGTAAGATCTTAATTATAACCTGTCATGATAAAATGTTTTTTTGACCACTCAAGTATTTTCTCCGGGACTCGATGCTATATTCTTATCCATCTATTTTATCATTTTTTTCACTTCCTTTTTGAAAAAGAAATGTAATGAATATAATTTTTAATGTATGCTTTTATTTTATTTTTTGAAATTATTGTTCTTTTCTTCGCCCAATGATTCCAACAGCACTCGAATTATATTCTAGACAAACTCCAATCACGTGAATGATGCTTCGATTTGCCTTGCTGCCCTGACATCCAAAGACCAAAGCCTACGCCTGGCCCTCCATATGGCTTAACGCTTTACATAGAAGCGGAAACTGTACATCAAGCCCTGTATAGCGAGACAGATTCTCATTGCACAAAGTGATTGAATTGTTTGGGCCTTTCCTTGGGCTTGGGCCCTGTGCAGCTGCCCATAGTCCCAGACTACATATGCAGCCCAAGGCCGGCCATGATATTCTGGTTGTATCAGATTAATGCTTTCCGATTATATATGTGATTCTAACTGTTTTAGATACATAAAAGCAACAAAAGACATATACTAGTAGTATAAATGTAAAAGTATCTCTTCTAAGTAGTTTGTTAAGGGTTAAGTCATACGGTAAAGAAAGATGTATATTTAGAAGTAAGATTAAAGAATTTATAAGTTAGAGCATTCACAGTAAAATCTTTATCTTTTTTCATGTAATTACATTAAAAATCATTATTTTTTCTCTCTCATTTACAATTAAATGATATTTTTTATAACTTTATCATTACTTTTTTCTCTCTCCTACACTCACAACCACTTTCAAAAATATTAAAAAATTTATAAGGGTTAAACAGTATTTTCTCAAATATATAGATGAATAATAACATTTTCTCTTTCATTCACTCACAACCACTCAAACCTATTTTTTATTCTTTATAATATAAGAAACACATTTACATACTTTTAAGAAATCTAGTGTAAATGCATGGCTGGCCCTGAGGAGGGGCGAGATGGATGCCCGTCCAGGGCCCACTCGCTTAGGGGACACAAAATTTTTTAAATAGTTTTTTATATTATATATATATTTTATAAAAAAATAGTTATAAACTATAATTCAATCATAAAAATTAACCCAATTATATTTTAAACCCAATTGAATTTTTTAGGCTCATTTTATTAACTCAATTACTCAATTAAAGCCTCTTTTAAAAAAATAAAATATTTAAATCTCATGTGTCATGGTTTATTATTACTTGTTTAATTATTTAAATGGTCAATTGAGCAGCTAAAAAATAAATGATTTTGTTATTTTTATTGTAATACCTGAACCTCATGAGTTATCGGTGAACAATTACGCTATGTTATTATAATACTATGATTTTGTTATGTATATTTCTAAAATGTTTGTTTTTATTCAAAAAAAAATTAGTTCATATAATATATACGTTAGGGTCAAAAGGTCTTTCCTTTCGGGCTCGTCCTGGGCACTAAAATTCTTAGGACCGGCCCTGTGTGAATGCTCTTAGTCAGTTCAAACATAAAATTTCAAAATAATTATTTATTATATAAGTAAGATATTACAATACTTTCTCGAAACACAATTTTACACTTTTAAAAACAAGCACACGTACACAAAAGCCATAATAACAACGTACAAAATGCAACAAATTTATGATCAAACCCTTTCTTTGATCATGAGATATGAGAGTGTCAAAGCAACAATACTTCCAACCACCGCCGGAGAGACGATGGTGGTTCCAGACGGTGAAGGAGCCGGAGGCATGTACATCCCGGGCATGTGGGGATCCATGGCAGCGGCGGCTGCAGCGACCATGGCGGCAAAGCAGACGACAAACACTCTAACCGGAGGCCCCGAAGCCATTGTTAAGTTAATGGTGGTGTATTTGTTGAAGATAGATTGTGGGTTGTGATTGAAAGAACATGGTGAAAATGATTAGGGTTTTATATAGAGATGTTGATAGGTTTATGAACTGGCAGTGGGCTTGTAGTGATCGATGGTGACGACCGGCCACCGTGAAAACCCAAGCTAAGGGTCTTGTTCAATGGTGTCATTGGTTTCTATGGCATTCAACCATATAATATTAGAGGTCAAATGTAGAATAATTTCACCGGAGAATACAATATAGTTTTATTTGATTCCCTTAACAATTATATGTCGTTTTCTTAGGTTAATTAGTGCATATATGTAGAATTAAATAGTGTAATGAACTTAAAAGTATAAAATAAGTTACGTGATTATGTTTTTATCTTGTCAGTTACTTTATTATCCCGTAATGTTAACTTTTCAGGGATTAACTCAAGTGATAGAAGCACAAGTTTTTTATTAAAGAGGTTTCAGCTTTAAATCCCTACAAGATGTAAAGGGGTTAGTTTAGGTGTTGAGTCATTTCTTACCGCTAAAAAAAAAAAGAATTGAAATAAAGAAATCTTGCAGGCTTAATAATGTGCCAAACGCAAATAATTATAGCCAAACACTTACAAGGAGGTAACTAGAGCTGTCTAATTTTGTGTTTTGGTTGGTAAATACTTGTTTGTTTCATTGTATGAATTAATTAAATATTTTTGTATATATTGTTTTAAGTAATCGCACATCTGATTCAAGATTAAGTCTATTAGAGTTAAGCATTAGGTTTAGGAGTTATTGTTTTTATATATGTGTGTGTACGTACTAGATTAGAAAATAGAAATTCATGTATTACATGATAGAATAAGTTTGATATATTAAAATCATCAGTTTTTATTAATATTTTGTATGTTACATGTCATTAACCATTAATAAAATAATAAATATAAAAAATTTTGAAAAATTATAAATAACAAATAATAAAAAAATTATAAAATGATATATCAAGATTTACATTTTAAATATTTAATTATTTAGTTTACTTATTTAAAATTATTTTAATTTAACAGGAGAGAGAAATGGTAAATAAAACTTTAAGTTTCACCGGAGATGTGAAATAGGTGCGTTTCTATTTCAAAATTGTAATAGATCCATACTCTTCAATGTGTTGATTTTGTGATGTCTCCACGTTAAGAAATCATTATCACCTGGTTTAATCGTCACAAAACTAGTAATGTATATGAAAATTATAATTCTAGTTTCTCACATCCCACCCAGAAAGATCTATCTCATGACTGATTGATAACAACCTAACACTGGAAACAAAATAACGAAGTTTCTATTAAAAACATTAATGTTATTTACCATTAGAATTCGTACAACTCAAAACATATTCACTAAGTTTGCATTGCTAAGTTTACACTTGCTTACCTTATTCCTGAGGTTTCATTTGATATACATCATTTAAACAAAATATACACCAATCGAAAATATTGGTGAGCTAATATAACATCATTAAACTTTTATTGTGATAGGTCTACTACTTGTACGTCCAGTAGATGCCTCATGTTTGCAAATGATATTTCACTTTGACCCATTATACTAAGATAATATTCTGACATTTTATACACAAACATCTAGTATATATTGTCAGTGTTGTCGACATGTTCTTTGTACATATTGATAAAAGAATTGAATCATTGATGGTACTCAGGTGATCTATATTTCGGATTAGTAAGTCAGCTTTTATTCACAGATATGATCATGCAACTGCAACATAATTTAGCATTTAAGATTACTTATATGGGAAATAGATTTGGAACAATAGATAAAGTACTCACAACTGAAGTGGATGACTAAAAAACTATCCATGAAACGAGAACAAAAAATCATATAACAGATAGAGTATTCATAAGGTTAAGCTGTATTCATAAGGGTAAGTTGCTACACTCACTTTTTAAATATATTATTTCATATATAAATGTGTATTACATATTTTTTTGATTAAAAAAATTCAACTGCATTTCCCTTTGTCTCTCAAGTATATACATATAGAAATATATACCTGCGGAGCCAAAAGAAAATAGCAAGTGAATTCTTCTTAAACAAACAATCATATAATACACATTTACATCTTAAACAAGAAAGAGCATTCAAAAAGCAATCCAAAAACAAAACAACCCAAAATTAATTTCTATATAAATTTCGGGTGGGTATTCATAAGACCACACGTAGTGGACCAAAAATAGGGGCTTTAAAATGATGATATGAAAATTAATGTGACGCTAAACTCACTACTTCTAGTTTAAAGGGGGCTCCAAAATAATTCATTGCCTAACGTCCCTTAACGGGCGTGAAAGATAAGCATCTGAATTTGACCAACAAGAAGTTTAGTTAATGATTAAGATTAGTCAAAACCACTACACTTATATTAAGTGAGAATTTAGTTAAAACTTTTTTCTGCCTTAGTGACACTTACATGTCATTTTAATTAGGAGATTAGCCAAAACTACCAAGTATAGTTCAAGCATATGATAATTAGAGTGAAGTCACGTAACCTAAAAGCCAATAACGCACAACACTACTATCGCGTCCACGCTAGTAGTATAGCCGCTTATGGACGTTGTCACTGCTACCGACACTAGCTAGGGGTGTTCCAATGGTTCGATCAACGGTTTATTCGGAGATAAAAATTTTTGTTCCGAGCAGGATTCAACCCATCCCGTTTTCACGCCCACCACATATGATACATACATGTAACATGTTTACATATTAGATTCGTAGTAATTAATGCTGTCTTGATAGACGGAAGATGAGTTCGGTTCGAGTCTGCGGCTTCGACCCTTGTTCAACGGTTTTTTCTGATGTCCGCACATCTCATCCTTAATCTCTCGGGAAGATAAGAAGAGCAACAAACTGACACCAAAAAGCACTTTAACCATGACTACAAACCTTACACCTTACACGAATACCCTAACGTGTTAATCCGATGCCTTCCAAACAGCTGGCCAGCATGAACGATTATATATCCTTGATATATAAAAATAAATAAATAATAATAATAATAATTTTGTGGGCTGGAAACAGCTGGCAAGTAAGACAAAACAGATTCATGGGCTTAACCCGTTTCCCAAGGCCCATTAACTCTCTTCTCACTGGATTCATTTATATTATATAAGATTATATATAACCACCTACTTTACATTCACAGGTTTCATGCAAAAATGGCTTCCACTTCCAAATCTCTCTTCTTACTTCTACTTTCCATCGGTCTTCTCTCTCTTATTCAGGTATTTTACTATTAAAAATTAATAAAATTATTATAATCAACCATTAAGTTTGTAATGCTCACATGTTACTTAAGATTTTGAAGAAATGCGTTATTATATATGTGAATAAAAACCACCAATGCATGATCGCAAAATCATGTAAAGATATCACTTGAATACTCATTTTAGATGTAGGATTTTTCAAAATACAATACTTTGTAATTTATTGTTTATTTAGTTTGTGGGTTTTTTGCAGGTTCCTTTTTCTTCATCATCCGAGACTCAAGACCATCAATTACAGGTTTTTCATCATTTTTTAGTTTTAGAAAAAATGTATAGGTGAAAGCAAATAAATTTACCTTCTTCTTTTTGCAAGAACACATAAATGAGACATTATAAGTAAACGAATCAACACACATAAACGTACATAATATTTTTCATTTATGTCGTTAATCCGTAATGCATTATAAAAATACAAATGAAAAATAGACTAAGAAAAACATAATGCATTATAAAAATACAAATGAAAAATAGACTAAGAAAAACATGTGCTCATATTCCTTATTTAAATAAATAAAGAGATAATGTTGTTCAAAATAACAAATTGATTTTTCATCAAAATTTTACTTTATTGAATTATCAACTGTACCAAGAAATTGTTATAAACGACTCAAAGCTTTGTTTACCCCACTAAATTTTGTTTACCCCACTAAATTTTAAGTTATAACTGATTCGTGTTTGCTAGGTGGTAAAAGGTCCAAACCGGAGGCTTTTGGCGTTTGTAGGTACTGATTGTACACATCTCCAAATTACTTATAAAATATTTGAGGGGCGGAATGTGCATGTTAAGTTTTTTAAGGGTAATTTTCGCATGTTATACAGACTGTGGGGGGCTATGTGCAATAAGATGCGGGAAACATTCAAGGCCAAACGTGTGCACAAGAGCGTGTGGCACGTGCTGCCAGAGGTGCAAATGTGTGCCACCTGGCACTCATGGCAACAGGGAGATGTGCGGCAGATGCTACACTGATATGCTGACTCATGGAAATAAGCCAAAATGCCCCTAGATGTATGTTTACGTCTACGTGGCACCCATGTAATATTTTCAAAGTTGCATACTTGCATCGTATGTGAAAAAAAAATCAAAATAAATGTATAATTATGATATTGAAATAATAATCTGGTTGGTAATAAATGTTTCACGTGAGAAACGATTAAAAGGCAAGCAATACTAACTTGCTAAAGATAACATAGTCCTACTATATTTACTACACTAATGGGACGTTTGGTTCATAGAATTCTTAGCAATTGGAATTGGAATTGAAAAATTTTCTATCCAAAATCATGTTTGGTTGGTCAACGGACGGAATTGGAATTGGAAAATTTTCACTCATTCATTGGAATTCACATTCCTTCCACTTACCTATGGAATGTTTAACAATCAAATGGAATGTTCAAAATTAAAATTACAATTTGGCTCAAAATTGACCAACTAAACATGTGGTCAATTTCAACAACATTCCAATTCCAATTCCAATTCCATTTCCAATTTCAATTCCTTTGCAAAACATTATACGAACCAAACGGCCCGTAAGATTTTACTTTAGCAAATATGTTTTCATCGTGAGAACCCATTTAGAGATTGCATAAGCGTTTCTAAGTGAGAAACGATTGGTAAATTCGATTGGGATACAAGGCCCGTTTGGAAAGAAGAAAGATAAAAGAGTATAAGTGGACAACAAGACTTTTTGTCAACTACCACAGTCTTTACATACAGCCATGGTTTCTTACCTATCACCAAACTTGAAATATAATATTACCTTTTTTCTATTTGTATTTATAAACTTTATATAAAATATGCTCAATTTTATTCTAATAATACAACGTAATATGTAGTAAAATAAAAGATATTGTGTTTGTTTAGTTTCTCTCTATAATTTCATATATTTTATATTGAAAACATGGTTGCATCTAAAATAAAACATATTTGGTTTCACGATATTAAAAAATGAAATTTGAAACAACTTGGTTTTTAATTAAAAATAAAATTAAACTATAGAAATATATATATTAAAAGAATTGTGTATAAATTATTTTATATCTTAAATATAGACTTGTAACAAGAAAAAATATATTATATACCAATTTGGGTGAAGCAGTGTAATAGTCAAGGATAAAATCTTTATATTAATAAATAAAAATAAATCTGGATGTTTGTCTCCATTTTATATCATCTAATAATTGGTTTTTCCGCTTATCTCTCATTTTAATTATATATGCTATAATAGCTATTCATTAATTAATAACTATCCTTAATTAAATTTCAAATATGTTAACTTTAAATTTTCAAATGTATAATACATGGGATTATTCAATCCGTATAATACACAATATTTAAGACATAACTTTTTATATTATTAATCATGTAACAGTAAATTTATTTAACCTGTCTATTATACGAGATTGTAACCTAGTAAAAAAATATAGTTTTAGAAAAAAAATTTCTAAAACCCTAAACCCTTGTCATATTTTACCCCATAAAAAATATAGTTTTAGAAAAAAAGTTTTTCTTTTTTCTTTAAATAAGTTTTAAAAATATTTTTTATATAACGATTAAAAACATATTTAAAAATAAAAAAATGTTTCATAAAAATTTAATATAATAATTTCTGAAGTTAAAGAAACTTTTAAAAGTATTTTTTAGATTTGGAAATAGACCTAAACGAACTTAATTCAACCGATTAAACCATTTAAACTAATTTATTTGATTCGATTATCCGATTAAACCAACTAAACCGTTTATTATTTGGTATTATACGGATAACTGAACCGCATAAGCAAGATCTTGTGTAACCGTTAACCAAAGTAAAAAACCGAATGTACTATTTGATTCGATTTTTAACGTTACGGATACGATTCGGTTTTCGGTTATTTTAAGTTTTTAACTTTTTTTAACAATTGTAACTACTTCAAATTAAAAAAAAAAAAAACAAAAAACATAAACTATAAAGACTAAAAGTAATAAACAGATAAACCAAAAATATTTAGTTTAATATTTTAAAAAACAAAAACTAATTATTTTTATAAGTTGAGGGAGGGGTATGACAAGTATAAATATTTTAGAGGGGGGTATATATAGTATCACCCTTATTTTATATCTTAAATATAGACTTGTAATAAGAAAAAATATATTATATACCAATTTGGGTGAAACAGTGTAATAGTCAAGGATAAAATATATTTAAGAGGGAAGAAAACCTACTTTGTTTTAAAATTGACTTCAACTGAAATTTGGTAACGCATGTGAGAAGCAGAGAGGGAATTCTTTTCCACTTTTTTTTAATTGAAATTAATAAAAATATTAGGGTATAAAAAATTATGTAAGCATGTGACGTTAAGCAGGTGAGTCATGTTTCCGGTATGTTTAAGGGTGTATGAACCGGTGGCCGGTTAACCGGCCAGTCACTGCGGTTCATTAACTTTTTCGTCTAGTTTTGAGTAGGGCTGTTTACGAACCGAACTGAACTGAACTGAACCGAATGAAGGCTCGCTCGAACTCGGTTCGTTTACAAACCGAGCCACTCGGTTCGGTTCGAATTTAAGAAATCGAGCAAAAAATGCTCGCTCGAACTCGGCTCGGTTTTGCTCGGTTTCATATTGCAAATTAGTACAAAGTAACAAAACTAATAATGCATTCAAAAGTTTCAAGTTTTAACTCAAACTCAACAATGTAACAAAAGAAAACATACAAAATAAGTTTAAGTTTTAACTTGAGCTTTAATAAATGACGGTAAAACTTACGTCCACAACCTCCATTGTAGACATTTTCACGTCCACTGTACCCGCTTTGATGCAATGTTTAAATGAGTATAACAAAATCCAAAAAATGATGTTTAAAAAAGTTAAAAGTGAGCAAAGGTAAAGTGGTAAATAATTAAAATAGTAATGTCGTAAACTTTAAATAAATAAACTAGCATATTACATATATATAATATACTAGCTTTAGTAAACCCGTGTATTACACGGGTTGAACAAATAAAATATTAAATATAATAAAATTTTATCAAGTATAAAACAATATTTTATTATAAAATATAATTGAAATTACGTATAGTAAGAACAATATATAATAAAACAATTAAATCAACTTTTTAAACTTTTGGTTTAAAACCTTTTTTTTCAAAAAAAATAATAAATATTTTGTTTCGAAACAAACCGTATTAAAAAATATCATTTTTAAAAATTTTCTTATTATAAATTTTTATTTTAATTACTCTTTGTTTATAAAAAATGAATTTTTTTAAAAACACTAATTTTAAAAAAATTTGATGTTTTGTAATATTTTCTTATTCTATAAAAATTACTTTTAAAAATAACATAGATCTTTTTTTTAAATTTATTAAAAAAATTATTTTTGTTTTAAAAAAAGTTAAATAATATTATTGATAATTAAGATAATTATTTAGTTGGAGAGAGAAGCGAAAAAATTTTGATGAGAATGAATGTGGTGCCGCCACGTGTCACACCAGATACTCTTTTATTAGAGTAGAAAGATAAAAGTTATATTTATATATAATTCGAGCGAAACCGAGCGAGCAACGAGCGAGCTTACCTTTGCTCGTGCTCGGTTCGTTTACAAACCGAACCGAGTGGCTCGGCTCGTTTACAACCGAGCCAAAATCGAACGAGCAACTTTTTGAGTTTTTTTCGAACGAGTTTCGAGCGTCGAGTTATTTGAACAGTCCTAGTTCTGAGCATGGTTGTGGGGGGAAATTCATTTTCTTATTTTGTTCTTAAGTTTTAGGAAACTAATGACAAAAAGTTAAAAACTTCTCTTTTTTGTTCAACTTTTAATAAAATAATGATTGAAAATTTGGTTTATGTCTGAATATATTTACTGAAATATTTATAACATTTATGATGTGATTTGGTTTTTAATCGAGTCTAACAAGTGAAGCTTTGAGTCGTTGATTTCGCTTTCTCGTCTGGCCCAAAACACATACCGTAGGAAGTTGCATATTATACATGGTAGAGTTAGCAGACGCATATCCCTTAAATCTTAGAATCATGCAATAGTACGATTATTTAAAAAAAAAAAAAAGTACATGCTATTTAAAATACTTAAAAATTCAATCAAAAAGAATATAAAGAAAAGAGCGATGCTTCATTTGTAACTTGGTAACTTATTTGAGAGGGTAAATTCTATTACACAACTTTGAAAAAAAAAATTAGTTAGGTACTAATGAATTATATATTTCTTCGGCAGAAATTTTTTTGGCGAATTTAAACTCAATATCTTTGTTTTAAAAGTATTTGATTCTATTAGTTCACCACCAACCCAGTGGCAGGTATCAAGGAAATTATACAATCATACTTATTATTTCATTTAAACATGACTTTTCTTACCGAATTAATTATGTGACCTGTTATATCGTCCCTACCAATTTGGCAAAGGATCCGTTAAATAGCACCCCATGATTTTAAATCAACACCCCAAAATTTCTATACGCGTCGTATGGGGGGGTCGTATAAGGCTATATGTGTCGTATATCCATCTGACAGCCCCCTGAATTTTTCCTCCTAGTCAGTGACGAAATTCGCTATACGCGTCGTATAGCCCTATATGTGTCGTATAGGGGCGGTCGTATAGGGCTATATGGGGCGTATAGCTCTCTGACAGCCCCCCTGAATTTTCCTCGTTTTCAGTGTATTCGACTCTATACGCCGCGTATGGACCCATACGCGGCGTATAGGGGAATGTCGATTTATCTGGGTGGGTGTCTCTATATTAGGACCCTTTGGCAATACTATGGTGACTAGTTAGTTACGTAAGCATGTGACGTTAAGCAACGGCTAATGGCTTCACCTTTTAAAATTTTAATGTGTTTAACCAAAAGCAAACCGCTTAGCCCACAACGTTACTAAAACCGGACCGAGGTGGGCCGCACCGCCCGTCAACCGTCCATCTCTCAGGTGCGTTAAGGGGTGTAAGAGCATGCACTATCCATCCCACATCTTCATCATTATAATTACATTAAATATTACTATTTTTTTCTTTCTCATTTTCAATTAAATAATATTTTTTTCATACATTTATCATTATATTTTCTCTCTTATACACTCACAATCACTTTTAAAAATATTAAAAAATTTATGTAGTTTGTATCGTGTTTCTTCAAATATAGGAAAACACGATACAATCCCCATAAATAATCTATCTCTTTTACTCACACTCATTTACAATAATCTCTTATAATATAGGACATCCACTCGTATTTATATGGGGAAAGAGCTTGCTCTAAGAACCGTTGTCCGGTTAACCGGTTGGCCCCTGCGTTCACCGGCTTTTTCGTTTGATAAGATCAGGCCACGGTTCAAGGAAAAAAAAATCACTTCTTATATTTTGTCTTCAATTTTCTTTTAGAAAATATTAAAAAAGCTTTGTTTACAACTTTGAATAAAATAATAATAAAAACTTAATTCATTTCGTTGAATTAAAATATTTATATTATTACTTATCTCAATTGTTTTTTAAATTTAGTCCGATCAATAAACTTTTGAGTAATTTGATTCATTGTTTAGTCTTGTCTTGAAAACATACCGTAAGGAGTTGCATGTTATAGTACTAGATTTAACAATGTGCATCCTTAAAATTTTAGAGTAATAATATTTTTTTATTTTAAAAAAATAGTAACTAATATCGACATGTGGCAGCATCAAATTTATCATCATTAAAATTTTCTCGTTTATTTCTACTATTAAATAATTACATTAATTATTAATAATATTATGTAATTTTTTTAGATTAAAATAGTTTTTTAATAAATTAAGAAAGATATCTTTTTACTAATGTTATTTCTAAAATGAAATTTTTCTAAAACATCAATCTTTGTTAAAAATACAAAATATTTTTAATTTGATGTTTTTATAAATTAAAAATAATTAACTTGGGAGTTATGGTAAAAAAAATAAATTAGAAATGACATTTTTTTAAAACAGATTTGTTTTGAAACAAAATGTATAATTTATTTTTTGAAAAAAATAAAAAATTTTAAAAGAAAAAGTTTAAAAAATTGATGTCATTGTTTTATTACTTATAATATTTACTCATACATAATTTCATTTATATATTATCTTAAAATGTTGTTTTATAATTAATAAAATTTTATTTTATTTAATATTTATTTATTCAACTCATATAACAAGTTTACTAAAGGTAATAGTATAATATTCATGTTACAAGATTGATATCCAAATTTTAGACCAATAATGCGAATTTTTCTACAAAGTTTCATAAGTATCGTAATAAGTGAAACCAGTCAATTTACCCGATTTATACCCATAAACCTGTTATTTATAAAAAAAAAATTATCCTTAAATAGTCGAGTATCTATGATACTCGACAAATTAACGGGTATCCCCGATATTCAACGAGTAATCAATAGGCAGATATTAGATGATAGACAGGTATGATACAATGTATAAAACAGTTCTACGATTAAGACCGATAGGCATGACTTTTCCCTATAAATACGTCCACAGACTTATTCAAATTCATACTAACTAACCAACAACCATGAAGGTGGAGAAACCATATGGAGCTCATGTGGTGGTGCTACCTTACCCAAGCCAAGGCCACATCAACCCACTCCTCCAATTCGCTAAAACACTAGCCTCAAAAGGCCTTAAAGCCACCATTGCCACCACCCACTACACCCTCTCCTCCATCTCCGCCCCATCCGTATCCGTCGAGCCCATCTCCGATGGGTTCGACGACCGCGGTTACGCTCAAGCTCAGTCCGAACACCTCTTCCTCGAGTCGTTCAAGACCAACGGTTCACGAACACTCACCCAACTCATCAAGGACCACCAAAACACCAATCATCCC
This sequence comes from Flaveria robusta, assembly GCA_025506415.1. Classification (NCBI taxonomy): domain Eukaryota; kingdom Viridiplantae; phylum Streptophyta; class Magnoliopsida; order Asterales; family Asteraceae; genus Flaveria; species Flaveria robusta. The sequence continues at coordinate 13,410,685 of CM046469.1, read as the reverse complement.
GTCACTTGTGTTGTGTATGACTCTTTTCTGCCTTGGGCTCTTGATGTGGCTAAGGAAAATGGGGTTCTTGGGGGGCCGTTTTTCACCAACTCCGCCGCGGTTACCGCGATATTTTGCGGGATACATTGGGGGACGCTGAGGTTGCCGGTGAGATTGGAGGATTGTCCGGTGGTGATTCCCGGTGTTCCGTCGTTGAGTCTTGAAGATTTGCCGAGCTTTTTGAATCCACCCGAGAGTCATCCGGCTTACTTGAAGATGAAACTGAACCAGTTTTCGAATTTGCATAAGGCTGATTGGATCTTTAGCAACACGTTCCAATCATTGGAGTCCGAGGTTAGTGTAGATCAATATTATATATGCTATAAATTTAATGTAACAACTTGTGTTAGGCGTAAATTATACCCACAACACATCGGACGTAATGCTATACAGCAAGCAAACGGTTGTTTGGAGGTTAAACTAACGGTGGTTTGAACATAAAGTGAAATAGTCATTTGTAGGTTAGGTTAAATCTCATGAGCCCCTAAATTTTATACGGTCGTTTGAGTTTGTCGTGAAACAACCGTTTAAATTTGAGTGTAGTTTAGGTATATCATGACCCTTTATTTAAACCGTTGTACCATACAAAAAGTTTTGAAGAATGTTCTCATTGGGAGGAATCTTTTATATCTGTCAGTATAGATATAAAGTTTGCTCTCATCCTTTCATCTCGAGTACGAGTACGAGTAGAATTTTACCCTACATAGACTTTTATTTGGAATTTGAACGTTTGACTTTTCAAATTTTTAAGGTAAATTTTTTGTCTTCTTTTTATTGTATGTTGTACTTTACCGAATAAAGTTCAAGACTTGTGAGCCCTAAATTAGTAACTTGTACAATTTTTTTCATAATGTACTTTAAAGTTACATTTTTTTATTTGTTTTGAAAAGGAAATTCAGATTCATAATTTTAATTTCGTGTCGGCTTGAACTTTAGGTTTTTCAAGTCTTATTATTAAATAATAACATTTTGAAATAGGTGGTGAAAAGCATGTGGGAGCAATGGCCAGCAAAACTTATAGGTCCAATGGTACCATCAGCCTACATAGATGGAAGAATTGAAGGTGACAAAGGGTATGGTGCGAGTCTATGGAAGCCACTTGACAACGGGTGCGCCAGATGGCTCGAAACCAAGCCTCCAAACTCGGTTGTTTACGTGTCTTTTGGGAGCATGGTGTCACTAACCCAACAAGAAATGGAAGAAATAGCATGGGGTTTACAAGAAAGTGAGTTTTACTTTCTTTGGGTGGTGAAAGATTCAGAGAGACACAAATTACCAAAAGGGTTTCTTGATCTAACCACACAAAATCAGGAAAAGGGTATGATTGTGAATTGGTGCAACCAACTTGAAATGTTGGCTCATGATTCGGTGGGTTGTTTTATGACTCATTGTGGGTGGAACTCGACACTAGAAGGGTTGAGCCTTGGGGTGCCTATGGTCGGGGTGCCAAAGTGGGCGGACCAATTGACCGATGCCAAGTTTATATCAGATGTGTGGGGTGTAGGTGTTAGGGCTAAGGTGGATAGCAAAATTGGGATGGTTAAAAGAGAAGAAGTTGTGTTGTGTTTGAATGAGGTGATGAATGAAGGGGATAGGGCTATAGAGATTAAGAAAAATACGAGAAAATGGAAGAAGTTAGCTAAAGAGGCGATAAGTGAAGGTGGGAGCTCCGACAAAGCCATTGATGAGTTTGTGATGTCACTAAAGAACATGTGTAATAGACAAGATGTATGCTCGTGTTGATTCTCTCTTGATTTTAGTACGAATAAGGCTAGAAAATACTAGCATGTAGTAAATAATGAATAATGATATTTCTATTTCTACATCTAAGACTTTGTGAAGTGGTGAAATGGCAAATAGTTATACATATATTTAGAAAAACATGTAAGGTTACGATTAGAGGTTTGAAAAAACATGTAAGGTTATGATTAGGGGTGATCCAAACCGAACTTGAGCTCGTCACAACTTGAGCTTAGCTCATTTAAATTTATTGACCTCAAGTTGAGCTCAACTCCTTTAGTACTCTATTTCTAAGGCGTGAGCTCGCATTAAGGGTAGTTTTTCAAGCTTAAGACTGTTTTTTTTAATATTTATATTTTAAAAAAAATACTATATATGTATGCATATATATTTACATATAATTATAACTTTTTATATATGATATTATATATTTTATTTAGTTATATTTGTCGTAATTTTATATATACTATTTATTTTTTTCTCAATATTTTATATATGCTTAATATTATTATTATTATGTAAAATTTACTCAATACATTAAATACAAATTATATAATCGGGAGCATGAGTTTGATATGAAAATCTCGGGCCAAACTTGTTTATTAAATATGATTCAATATAAAATCGAGTTGTAGCTCATTTAAATTCTTCTCCATTCAAGTTTATAATGAGACAATCTCAATTAGCTAGCATTCCCTTTTGTCCCTTCCACGTGTATATTTTTCAATTTCTTTCTTTTGAACATTGACATTGCCATTGCCATTGCCAATCCCTTTCCCTTTACATCCACGTTACTAATATTCTAATTCCTATTCACATGTTTACAAAGGTCTAAGGTTTTCGTTGTATGGATTATGGAAAACTTAATTTCATTAGTTGAATGAGAATATGAGATACATATTCATATAGGAGATATAAAACAAACAATGCCTACAACAATGAAGATACAACAAACGATAGGATAAATAGTTAGGAGTTCATATCTTTTGTATTTTAAACTTATATTGTTCCCCACACGTGTTATGCCAGATTCTCCACAACGAGGTTGAATTTCAAAATGTAGATAAAAACGCATCGTAGCGGCTATGCTTCGAAGGAAACGCAAAATAAATACAACTATTAAGAAATCATACCAAACTGGTCATGAGTTGTAAAAATATGGTTGGAAGGGAAGCGATGGGATCGAACCTGGATCACCGCATTAGGTGGGACACACGCTATATTGACTGGCTATGAGTCCAACTTGTTTATCAATTCGTATCAAACACACACATATACATAAACAAAAGTAAAAGACATTAATAATAAGGGAAAAGTTCAAATAAAAATACACTAAAACTTAAAAGTATTAGAAGTAATCTCGACCATCAATTTTCTTAATTAATGGTTGAGATCAAATTATAGATAAAAATATATTAGATGTGTATTTTAAAATAACTCACTTTTGTTGACTTTTTGCAAGTTTCGCGATTTTTTAAACATTCATAACTTTTATGTATGATATTATTTTTTTATCAAAATTACACCATACAAACAAGCGTTTTTTAATCCTTAAAACGAGTACAATATTGTTATATAAAAAAACAATTTTTTTTACGTTTTTAAACTTATATCTCGTCATTATGTCATTAGTGTAGTTCCTGTACCTTTTTGTAAGTTATTGTGTTAACTGAATACTATTGTTTTTTTAAATAATGAATTTTTAAAAAATATATATATAATAATAGAATATTATTGTTGTGTATCTTTAATATATAAAACACAATAATAAATCTAATGCATTAAAAATAATGATAAAATAACACAATGTTTTATTGTATTTTCTGATACTCATTGTGTTATATTAAATATTATGAGTTTTGAAAATGTGTTGGTGAAATAACTTCATTATGTATTTCTAACTATAAAAACACAATGATAGATAACAATAACTTTATATAATATATAAAAAAACAATAATAAAAATAACACATTATGTTATCTTTAACACTGTGAGTTTTGAAAAAAATACATTGATGAAAATATATATCATTGTGTACTTTTAATTGTAAAACATAATGTTAGATAACAATTTTATATAATCCATAGAAACAATGACAATAATAACACAAAAAGATCTAAAATGTAGAACACAATCATTGTGTTATTTCACACAATTAACGTATAAGACATGTTGAGCTGACGTATTTAGCACAATGATCAAAATGTCTTTCTTTTTAAAATAATAACCAAATGATTAAATCTTTTTAGATTAAATCTTTTTTTAGTATAATCTACCCTGTTAATAATAACAAGTGATTGTAATGCAGCAAACCCTAATCAATCAACATCATGCGTCGTAGTTATACTTTCTTTTCTAAATATTGGTAATCAAATAAAAAATCTAAATGTATATTTTCATTTTAGTTTTTTTAAATCAAATTATAATATAAAATTACTGAACGTTAAACTTGAAAGAAAAAAACATCTAAACGCATATTTTCTTTGAATTTTTTTTATCAAATTATAATATAAAATTACTGAATGTTAAGCTTGTAAGAAACATTTTGGTCCAGTCTTTTTTAAGGGATTTAATTGCATTATCATCGAACTCTTTACTCTAACCACATGAAATTCCCAAATGAGATATTTATGCATAAGATATTAAAATTTAAAGAAACAGAAAAAGGAAAAAAGAAAGAAAAAAAAGACAACATGACCCCTCTAGTCCTCTACTCAAACCAAACCTAATGGAAGAGTGCATTAAAAGACATTATAGCATCTTAAAACCTAATTACACCACCCCTCATGGACATTATAATGGGGATATATATGGGGGCATTTTCACGATAATACCATAACATTTCATAAATCTCATATATGGATAATGATTGACGATGCATTAAAAGGTATTAACCATTACATATCTTTTTGGCTAAAATTATGATGCTAAATTGACGTTGATGTGACGTAAAATGCCCCTTAAAGAGCATTAACCGTTAGATATGGTCTCAGTTGTTAGCATGTTGATGTTATTATAATGCGGTCAATGACACCACATGGCCCAATGATTCTTTAGTCATGTTCATCCCTAGTGAAATATATTAATTATAGAGTGTGACTAGCATTATACTTAATATGCCCTCTAAGATGGACGATCACGAAAAAAATCCAATCTTGAAAAGTAGAAGATGAAACTTGGGATGAAGCAACAATTTAGTGAGTACATCAACAAATTGATCATCACCAACTACATGTGTTGATACAAAGAGAACCATCATAAACTTTCTCATGTAAAAAAATGAAAATCCAAAACAAGGTGTTTAATACAGGAGTTGAAGATCGGATGGACAGAGTAGTGTGTGACATTTGAGTTTTCACATTTAATTATAGTTGCACTAGTAGGTTTAAAACCATGTTTGAATAAAATGAAGGGTGGCATTGAACCACGGTTGGTGGAAGCTACAACTCTAAATTTGGCTTCAGTTGAGGATATTGCTAATGTAGTTTGGCGCTAGCTTATAGCTAGATGAGATATGATTAGAGCCAAGGTAGACAATGTAACAAGCAGTTCTTCTAAACGTGTGCTTATCACCTGTCTAATTTGCATTGGTAAGAGCATGAAGGTGTCGCGGGGAGTTACAATGAAATAGTAGTCTTGGTCCTTAATAAGACAAAAGAGAGAAAAAAAAACAAATTATGAATTTTAAGCACGCATCATATGGACTTGTGGATGTTGCATCTGCATTTGCGATCAAATGATGGAACAAAAATATGAGGGTGTACCTTTTTGAATGATTCGTAATGTGCAAGCGAGTGGCCCTTTGTGTAACACCATTAGCCTTTGTCAAGACATGGCCTAAACCTGCCCATTGATAGAGGTGTGGGCGGTAGTCCTGAATCTTTGTTAAGTCAACGGTCGATTCATGGCTTGGTGTTTGCCCGAGTTTGTGCAACAAAAACCAAGGCAGGTTGATGAAGGCTAACATTAATAATGCTTTGTGCAAAGAAATTCATGATTAATTAGTTTAATTCTCCATAATTCTAAAATTATAAAATGTCAAACAACTTTTTGCATTATTATCCTTTTCAAACTCTCTTACAATAAACAATTTATAAGACAACAACAGACGGTAGATATTATATTTTTACAATGAAAAATAACATATCTTTAAACAATACGATTCTCAAACCTTAATATTTATTATACAAAAAACATATCGTGATAAACACCGACTCCAAACCCTCGTGGATCTAAAACCATCACACGTATACATAATTATTCATTGGGTAATCTTTTAATACAACTACGAATCTTCAAAACATTTAAAATTTAACATTTTAGAAACATATTCCCTCCTCTCAACACAAAAGAAAACTACAAAACTATAAATTTTCATACCTCAAAGATATTAACATTGATGTAATGATGTTTAAACCATCAAGTCATCAACACATAAAGTGTTACATAACACCCTCCAGTCAAAAACGAAACTTGAAATTGAAAACCCTGAAACTCACTTTAGCAAACAATTCGGCAGAAAACTTTCGGTTTAACCAGCCAAATCGCCACCCGACCGAAACCCTTCATCCACACCGTGGCCGGAGAGGCCGCTCCGCCGCACGCAGCCGCCGGCGTTATCGACGAACTGAAGGCGAAGAAGCTGGTATGATTATCTATTTAACATTTCTGCTCTTTCGAAGTTAATTCCGTGCTTAATTTTTTCAATTTCGTCATGTTTCAAATGATGGGTTTATTCAACTTGTTAATTTTTCACATTCTTATCACAAATCGTTTCAATTTTAGTGCTTTGATATTAACCCAAACCTTATTTCTAATTACATCTCGAAACCCATGAGAAATATCAAAGGTAGAAGAAGAATAAGGAAAACCCTCAAATTGATCGTGATCAGTTTGGGTATTTCCTTTATTGAACAGAAAGTTGTTAACTTTTCTACAATTTCACCCAATTTTCTTGTTTTAACAATCATAGAAAGAACATTTGGGTGGTGATAAGAAGAATTTGTTGTTACAGAAAGTCTGGAGAGGACTCTTTGTAATGAACTTCTTGTTTAATGCATGTTCCACGGCTTTAATAGCGAGGGCGAGTGGGAATCTTGTTGCAGGATGCTTCTCTAATGGAGTCAGCAGTTTAGCCCTGAGAAGAAGAATTGTTCATCATGCTGCAATAACTGCTGCAGAAAATGTATTGGTTTTGACAAGATTTCGTGTTCGTTGTTATTCAACTCGAAAAGCCAGTAGTGGTGGTAAATCTAGGACGAAGAAATCGGATTCTAAGTCTGAAGAAATGTTGGGTGAAGAGAAGAATGCTTTCTTTGTTGTCCGGAAAGGGGATCTTGTTGGTGTGTATAAGAACTTAAACGATTGCCAGGCTCAAGTTGGATCCTCGGTACATTCTTTCAACACATCACATTCCTAGACTGATAATTAATGTTCGTTTATTGGCAGTAGTTAATTAATTGTTGCATGAACAAGAAGCCCATCTAGTATATTTCTTTTAGAACCTGAAGTAAATGGAGTTCGTAGGTGCCTGGAAAGCTATAGCATGGTTATAAGAGCTAATTTCCATAAAAGTCAAACATGTAGCAGTAGCGTAACACGACACAAAGTGATGTAATGTATAATACTAGGTTATTAACGGTTTTGGTGGTGAACCCTTGAATGACTTCATGAAATATACTCTTATAGGATGCTTTAGCCAATAAGTTAATATGCCATTTGTTTTATTTTAATAAAATTAGCTTATTCTTCACTAATTCAAGTCCAGCAAGATTGAATTTTTATGAACCTATAGTCAACATTGGGGTCCCATGCTTGCACAGATCCTATGCAGGATTGACAAGTTTTCTCTGAACATAATCGTAATAGTTTGGGATCTTAGCAATCATTGATCGAACTATTTAACAGCAAACGTTTTAGGAGGTAACTACATATCTTTCAAAAAGCTTAACACATCATGTGGTCCTGATAGGTATGTGATCCACCTGTCAGTGTGTATAAAGGCTACACCATGCCCAAGGAAGCTGAAGAATATATGATTTCTTGTGGGTTTAAGAATGCACTTTATTCCATCAAAGCTGCAGATTTAACAGAAGAGCTATTCGGAAATCTTGTGGCGTGTCCTTTCCAGGTAAAAGTAAAAGAAAATTTGACATGTATTATTTTTGGAAAAAAGCAAAATGTAAAAGTGAAATGAAATCCTTATATGATGTTCACTTGATACTATATCGAATAATTATTGCACACGGAAGATGCTGACTCTTCTCTGGTCTGTCGGATTTGAAATTGTCTATATTAGATCCTCTTATATTAATTCGTAAATTCATTTCTTCTTGTTCGATTGTAACCTCAATATAGTAATTTTTTTTTCTGCAGCAACCACATTTTGCTTTAGGAGAACCCTCTAATGATCATTTGTCCAAAAGAAGATTTCAAGAAGTTTTGGGATCCCAAACTGGGGTAAGTTAAGTGTATCACAAATGGTTTTCATGTTTTAGTTTTTTATCTACTAAATTTGAAAATGTTTTTAATCTAGATATATATATATATTTATCTTCATTTAGTGTGTCACGGTTGAATTTTTATCAAGTATATTGCTTTTGGCAATACGTTTTTTCATTACTGGTGTTTTTTTGTAAATTGCTCACAGGAAGGCTTTGGATTGGCATCTGTGTCCAGTGATCCTGCAAGGAAGCATGCGAAGTTAGAACATCTTGCAACTCAAGCTCTTACGCCTAATGTGAGCTGTGATAGGGATACGCTCATACCTGATTTGTTTTTGATTGATATGCTAATTAAAAGGGGATTTGCTGGTTGTCATGTCGTTTTAGTATTCTTTAATTATTATTATATGATCTAACTAACTCATTACTTTACAGCGTAGTTGTATTCTTGAGTTTGATGGTGCGTCTAAAGGGAATCCTGGACAAGCTGGAGCAGGAGCTGTTTTACGAACTGATGATGGAACTTTGGTGGGTATAACCATTTTTCCGTATTATTACTTCTCGGATGATATGTAGTAATAGCTCCACCTCCTTTTTGTAGATTTGTAGATTGCGTGAAGGTTTGGGTATAGCAACTAATAATGTTGCTGAATATCGGGCTATTATTCTGGGGTTGAGATATGCTCTTAGCAAAGGTTATACAAGTATACGAGTTTTGGGTGATTCCAAACTCGTCTGCATGCAGGTATCTTTTGTGTTCTCTTACATAAAACTAGCCCGTCAAAATTAACAACTAATGATCATGTACTGGGTGTGTATGCTATACAAATACTTTGTGGTTCAGGTTCAAGGTCTATGGAAGGTGAAAAATCAGAACATTAGCAAGTTGTATGAAGAAGCAAAGAAATTAAAGGAAAAATTCATCTGTTTTCAGATTGATCATGTTTTAAGGGTATGATCACACATATCATGTGCTTATTATATTATTTCCATCTATAGTGATTTATTCAGGTAATCCACTTAATTCAAGTATATTGTCTTAGGATTGTTCTATACAGAACCAATTTTATTTAGAGAACTGTGATAGAAGTGCTTATGTGGTTCACACGGTTTAATTGTGATACATAAGACGGTTAGCACTACATACAAGTGCTTATGTGCTTCACCCGGTTTTCTGCTTAAAACTGGTTCTGTATTGAATGCCACCTTATTGTCTTATGCAAGTTGAAACCTTTTCAAAGTATTTCATAAAGATATTGGTTTTACCTATTTTCTTATCATCGTTTCGATTGTATTGTATCGTTTGCACAAGATATTTTTCACTTTTTTTTTTGTTAAAAGAGAATATAGACATTTCCATAAGGAGGCAAACATTCTATTCTTGCAGATAGCTAGTTGTAACTTATAAAACTTACCAAAAATGGAAATGCAACAATCTTTTGTGGAAAGACCTAAAAACTTGAAATTTTTTGCAATATTTATTTTTTTAACCTTTTGAAAAATTCTTTTTCATTCCCTTCTCTTAGGACTTGAACTCCGATGCAGACACTCAAGCAAACTTAGCCGTGGATCTTGCAGGTGCAACTTATTTTCTCTAACGTATCACTTTTTTTTTTTATAAAAAAAATAGAGGTGACAAGTCAGCGAGTCGGATGGGATAAGTAACGGGTCAACTAGAAATCTAGTTGACATATTCTTGGATTTGTGCTGACCTGCAGATCCTATTTTTTCAGTTTTCGTTAATAATGAATGCATATCAATTACAAAATCAATATTATTACAATTATGATTTTGAAATCACGACGTCTACTTTCTGGTTTTGTTGATCAATGCTGATGATACACACCAATATACCATGCTGCTGCAGTTGGTCAGATTCAGGAAGTCGACTCATAAAGCAGACGGCATTCATCTCGGGTGTAGGAGCCAAGAGTACATTTTTACTACACATTCTCCCTTACAATCAAGAAATTAAGCGGTCCGGTCATTATTTCAAGATTTAAACGATTGTTTTTCTAACTTTTGGGGTATATTTAAACTGCTTTTTCACTTTTTAGGGTATATTTTGTTGCAAAGGGGGTTAGAATGAGAGAGTTTTCCATGGACGCGGAAATGTACTTGTTAAAATTGCTGATATTATGGTATGTTACAAGAATACAAGATAGTATGTGAAGTTGTATACACTTATTCTTTTTATGATAACCCAGTACCAATAAACTTATGGGATCCATCAATACGATTTAATTACGAATCAAGCAAATCATAGCTTATGTCTAGTAGGTAGCTTTAAAAGGTTAAGGTAAGAAAGAGTAGAATTAGGATTTGAGTAGAAGCAGGAGTTGGGGAGAACGAGAATCAGATTCTAATGAGTTTTGAGTCGAGATATGTAAGTTTCATAATTTGTAAAACAATTTTTAGTTAATAATTATGAAAGATATTTTATTATATTATTGGGGACATAGAGCAATGTTTAATACAAACCTATTTTTGAATGGAGAAGTGCGAACATCACAAACATTTTTAATTATTGATTTAAATTCAACCGGTAGGCGGTTTTGTAATAATATTTTGATCTTTCTCCCATTACGTTTGATTATCTTTCAAGCAGTACGTACGTGTGGTTGCATGGAACATGTCACTAGTGTTAAGTTAGCAAGTTGACGGGTTGAATCATTCAATTGTTCAGCACCCATGTATTTAATTGCGACGAAGATACCGACTCTAACCCAAACACATCATGTAACCCGAACACGGCTCGCTTAAACCCATTTATTCAAACGATTTAAAAGAGTCGACAAGTTATAATCAAATTGTAAATGTCTTAATGGGTTTTAACTTTTATAAAGAGGTTGAGGGGTGAACATGTTTAATTAAACAAGTAAATCCAAATACAACTCGTTTAATTAAAGATTAACGTAAAAACTAAACGGGTTAGATATGATAGGAGACATATGATATACGGTAGTTGGGCTAAGAAAAGAAATAGATTGTCAATTAGGCCCAGTTCACTTAAAACTCGAAGGTCGACGTCGGTTCTAAAACTCCAAAAACCCTTCTTTTTCACAACTAGGGTTTCAAGGTCTCTTCAGCCTTGTACCCACATTCACCGTTGCCAGCAGTTTGGGGTTTAAGAGCTCATTCTCACTTGTGCTTTCAGCTGCTTCTGGTAATCTCTCACTTGAGCTTTTACTGAATTTTCTAATAAAACTATTCCTTTCTTGTTTGATCGATTACTTGCAGATTAATTTCGGTGTTTGTATGTTTATCTTTTCTATGTAGCAGAAACTCTAGTTTCTTGAGCGTTTATTTGTGTTTAGCTATAACAGCGGATGTATTAGATTATAGGTCTTCATTTACTGTTGAAGCATGTTAGGGCTTTGCTTATAGATAAGGAACTTCATTAGGATCCAGCTAAGATTAGGAATTTTGATGACCCCTGTATGAGGAAGCATGTTGTTGACGGCTCAGTTGAGCCCGTTTGATGAAAGTCCTAACTACGGTTTTGAAAAATGGTAAACCAAACCTGCCAAACGGTTTGGTTTGGTGATTGGGGCGGCTTGAACTTTATTCTTCCCCTGTCACCCTCAAAATGGTTAGTTTGTATTAAAGTTTCAAAATGATAGACATGGTGTATGAATATCTTTATGTACCAAAAATGAAAACATAAGTAAAAGATAAAAGTAACCGACTGTTTTCACATTCCAAACCATGTAATGAACCATTAATTTTGAGTTTTCAAATCGTAAACTGTGATTTGATCTGAATAAACCTAAAACCAGCCTAACCAGCTGATTTGTTTGGTTTGGGTGGTTTGGTTGGTTTCAATGGAACACCCCTATGTGGAAGGAGCTACATCTGGAGTTCCCTGATTGGATTACCTTTTAGTTTTAGAAATTCAGAGTCATCTTACCATTTAAACTTTGGAGAGATAATGAGACACCTCAAAAAATTATGATTCAACAATACTAAGCATGGCTACCCAATGGCATCCTTTTTATTGTAAAAGACATCGATAGTTCTGTAAGAAATTATGAGGATATACAATAGTTAGTGTTAGATTTTGTAACTTGTAATCATGCACTTGAAACTTGCTTTTATTGCTCATCAACATTAGAATCTATTTGTTCTTCACTGGCAGAGGATGTTTTCTTTTCAAGGGGAGCTATTTAGTCATCACTAGGATGCTATTATGGTTTATGCCATTTGTAATTGGTTATTTTGTTTTCAGTTTTACCATTTTTATGTTAACTTATTTTTGTATTTTGAGTTCTCTAAATGTGAAACTTCCATGCTGCAGATTTTTGGCATAAATTTTCAGCCATGGTGCAGTATAACTTCAAGAAAATCACTAAAGTACCTACGGGGAAGGATTTTGTCGATATAGTGCTCAGCAGGACCCAGAGGCAAACACCTACTGTTGTTCACAAGGGCTATGCTATTAATCGCATACGTCAGTTTTACATGCGAAAAGTAAAATACACACAGACAAACTTTCATGAAAAACTCTCTACCATCATTGAAGAATTCCCCAGGCTTGATGATATCCATCCTTTCTATGGTGATCTTCTTCATGTTCTATATAATAAAGATCATTACAAACTCGCCCTTGGTCAAATCAACACTGCAAGGAATCTTATTGGGAAAATCGCCAAAGATTATGTGAAATTATTGAAATATGGTGACTCGCTCTATAGGTGCAAGTCCTTAAAGGTTGCTGCTCTTGGTCGAATGTGTACGGTCACCAAAAGAATTGGCCCTAGTTTGGTGTATCTTGAGCAAATTAGACAACACATGGCAAGACTGCCTTCAATTGACCCCAACACCAGGACAATATTGATATGTGGGTATCCAAATGTCGGGAAAAGTTCATTTATCAACAAAATCACGAGGGCGGATGTTGATGTCCAGCCATATGCTTTCACCACAAAGTCGTTATTTGTTGGTCATACAGATTATAAATACTTGAGGTATCAAGTGATTGATACCCCTGGAATTTTAGATAGGCCATTTGAAGATCGTAATATTATTGAAATGTGTAGTATAACAGCATTGGCGCATCTAAGAGCTGCCGTGTTATTCTTTCTCGATATCTCTGGTTCTTGTGGTTACACCATTGCCCAACAATCTGCACTTTTTCACAGTATCAAGTCTTTGTTTATGAACAAACCTCTGATTATAGTATGCAACAAGACTGATTTGCAGTCGCTGGAAGGAATATCCGAGGATGACAAGAAGTTGGTTGAGGAAATGAAATCAGAAGCAATGAAGACTTTAATCGGTCAAGGTGGCGAGCCTAGAGATGGTGCTGAAGTGCTTTTAACAATGAGCACGTTGACTGAGGAGGGTGTGATTGCTGTAAAAAATGCTGCTTGTGAACGGTTACTAGATCAGAGGGTTGAAATTAAAATGAAGTCTAAAAAAATAAACGACTGTCTAAACCGTTTTCATGTTGCTGTTCCAACACCACGTGACCAAAAAGAAAGACCGCCTTGCATACCACAGGCTGTTCTTGAAGCAAAAGCGAAAGAGGCTGCTGCTGCTGAAAAGAGAAAGCTTGAAAAGGATCTTGAAGAAGAAAATGGAGGTGCGGGTGTATATTCTGCTAGCTTAAAGAAACATTATCTTCTTGCAAATGACGAGTGGAAAGAAGATAACATGCCAGAAATTCTTGACGGACATAATGTGTATGATTTTGTTGATCCTGATATTTTACAAAGACTTGAAGAGTTGGAGAAAGAAGAAGGACTTCTGCAGGAACAGGAAGATGATGAGGTGGAGATGGATGTAGAGGATTTGACCCCACAACAGCAAAAGGAACTTGCTGAAATCAGAAAAAAGAAAAGCTTACTCATCAGAGAACATAGGATCAAGAAAAGCACTGCAGAAAGCCGACCTGTTGTACCAAGAAAATTCGATAAAGACAAAAAGTTCACTTCTGAGAGAATGGGCCGACAGCTGTCATCTTTGGGACTTGACCCGTCTAAAGCAATTGAACGGGTTAGAAGCAAGTCTAGAGGTCGTAAGAGGGAGAGGTCAGCTGATCATGACATGGATGTGGATAATGATGGTTCGAATAAGAAGATGAGGGCACGATCATTGTCCAGGTCCAGGTCAAGGTCAAGACCACCAACGCATGAGTTGGTTCCTGGTGAGGGCTTTAAAGATTCTGCTCAAAAGATTAAGGCTTTCAAACTGGGTAAGAAATCAGTCGAGAAGAGGAACAAAGATGCCAGAAAGGGTGAGGGTGATCGTGTCATTCCTAATTTAAAACCAAAACATCTGTTTTCTGGCAAACGTTCCAACGGGAAGACCAGTAGGCGGTGATGAGGGTGATGATGATGCCAATCTTACATTTGAGGCAAGTATTCTAATACATAAAAGTGGTTGCTTTTTATTTGCACCATTGTTCGATGTCGGGTTTTAGTTGGATTTGCTGGTTTTACCAGCTCGAGTGTTTTAACAGTTTGGTTTTGGCTGAACTGATTTTTTTTTTCTTTCTTGTTAAAATTTTTATAAGAGTCATAAAGATCATATGATTATAATACATATATAAGTACACATTTCAAAAAGGAAAAAAGTATATACAAACAATAAAGGTTAAATGGTTGTTTGGTTTACATTGCTAGTTTCAGGTTCAAATTGGGCCAAATTGTCAAACCATAAAACCGAATTGCGAATTTGGATCATAATCGGCCAACCCAGTCGACTTGCTTTGGTTTGGATGGTTTGGTTAGTTTCATTAGTTTTCTAACACCTCTAAGTTGTGTGTATCTTCATTTGAAATTTTCAGGAGAGGCTGACCAGTATGATTGAAGTCTGGTGACATCCAAGAAATGAGAGCTTATAATTTTGGAAGTCTTTACAGTTTGAGAGTCCACATGTTTGTTTTATTCTATGTATGACCTATGAATTTGGTAGTGACACAGTTTTGAACTTTATATATGTTAATTGTTTTTTCTTTTAGTTTCTATCCCTATGTTTATTGTTTTTTCTTTTAGTTTTTATCCTTGACAGACTGGACCCTGAGCGGTCGGCTCTTCTACCCTCCCTTGGGCCGCCACCCCTGCAAGGCTTGAAACTTGGGTCATGGTTCTCCTGCAGTAGAGATACCTTATGGTACATTCTAATTTGGTGTTTGATTCCTAGGCTTGGGAAGTTGCTAGAAAGCCGAAAACCGATGGAGGACGGAGAGAAAAAGGCAGTTCTTTTTGGTTTCTGTAATACGTAGGTTAACCTAAAATTGAAGAGGTAGAGATGAGATAAAGGGAGGGCAACTAATTAACGACTTTGTTTGTCTCTCCAGGATCAGAAGGATGGAGAATTTTGGTTATTTTACTAAAAGTAATAAAAGTAAACGTTAGACCTTAATTTATTGCAAATTAAAATCACCTCTCTCAAACTTACAACTTTTTAAAGTTAGACATCAAACGTATGACATACTGACATGGCCAAACCATTATGATCATTTCTATAATCAGCTCTAATATTTCTTATGTAACTATAATTTATTATAAGGTAAACTGTTATATTCGTTTATGATATTTTGTTAAATTTGTATTTCAATCTATTTTTTTTTGTCATTTCAATTATTGTATTTTACCAAATGTTGTTATTTTCATCTACTTTACTAACACTGTTAAAATCTCTGTTAAATATGAGAGTATTTTATATTTTTTTCAATACCCAAATTATCCAATTAAAACAAATTAATCAATAAATATTCAGTTAAAATTAAAAAACACATGAAGAGACTAGTGAGACCGGGCGCTTCGATTTAAAAGTTTCGATTAACTCTAATTATGTTGTTCGATTGAGGTCTGTTGTGGGATTTCAATTAATCTTTACGTTTTATTCGAACGTGTACCGTTGTTCGATTGAGGTCTGCTGTGTGATTGAGTTATGCGGTTGTGACGCTTTGTTTGATTGAGATTTGCTATTGGCATGTTTGTTCGAACGTGACAGCAACAGATTTCAATCAAACAAAACGTGACAACAGTATAACTCCTTCAAACACCGATACACGTTCGAAAAAAACATGAAGATTAATTGAAATTGCTTTAATACCATGAAATAAAATAGAGAAAAAGACCTTCAAGATAATAACAGCAAATCTTAATCGAACAAAATGGATTAAAGTTAATTGAAGCTTTTAAATCGAAGTGACCGGTCTCACTAGTCGCTTCATGTGTTTTTTAGTTTTAATTGAATATTAATTGGTTTATTTTGTTTTAATTGAATAATTAAGGTGTTGAAAAAGACTAAAATACGCTCATATTTAACGGGTGTTTAACGATATTAGTGAAGTGGACAAAAATGACAACATTTGGATTAAAGTGATTGAAATAACAAAAAAATAGATTAAATGACAAATTTAACCAAACGTTAGGGACGAAAATAATATTTTATTTTTTATTATATGAAAAAAAAGTATCATAATTACATAAATAATAATCATGTTTACGCTCCAAGTTAACTTCAATAGGGGCGTTTGATTGGAAGGAATAGAATTGAGAAACTAGTATAATTTTCAAGTAAAATTATGTTTAAGTGGGTAATGAAATGTAAAACCCAATGGAATGTTTCACCTCAAATTCCCTTGGTTATGGGATTTCAAATTCCCTCTGTAGGTGAAAGGATTTTAAAATCCCACAACCAAGGGAATTTGAGGTGAAACATTCCCTTGGGTTTACTTTTAATTGCTCACTCAAACACAATTTTACTTGAAAATTATACTAGTTTTTCAATTCCATTTCATTTCATTTCATTCCTTCCAACCAAACGTCAATTTTATTTATCCAATGAGGTTCACTCTAGGCTCGAGCACGGCTCAAGATCATTCACCCATTCAAGCTTTTTCAAACTAATTTCGAATAAATATCTCGACGATTTTACACTCTCAAAGTTTACAGCCGGTTCTCATAATTTGATAAACAAAAATGGCGGTTTTTCACACTCCCATCGTCTCTCTTTCTTCCACCGGACTCGTAACTTCACTGCCTCCGACGACGGTAAAGACCTTAAATTTTGCTACCGTACTCACTTCCGGCAGCTTTTTCCGGCGTCTTCCGTCGAAAACTTCATCTTTCTTCCTTCTTAAAGCAACCCCACTTCAGAAATTCGTATATCCCGACCCAATTCCAGAGTTCGCCGTTCACGTACTCTCTTTATACAATACGCATTCCTCTCCTTCATGTTAGAACCACGAAACACACACTAATCTATTTAGTTTCTTTCGTGTGTGAGGTGACAGGAGACGAAGAAGTACCGCCAAGAGCTCAAGAAGAAACTGTTAACAGAAAGGGAGACGTTTGGAGGTGATCTTGATGCAGTTCTCGACACCTGCACGGAGGTAATTCTTGATCTTGTGATGGGTATAATCGATGATCGTATCTTTTACCGTTTGAATTTCGTTTTTGGTCTTTTGATGCTTGAAAACTTGCAGTTCATTTGGATAAGGTTCTTGCGATTGATTACTTGTTATGCTGATTAACCATTAACATGCAAATATTTGGTGCTTACTGTGAATAATGGTGTGGTAGGGTTTGCTACATAGTGAATGAGCTCAAGGTGTTTGATGAAATGCTCAACTGAATAGCAAGCTTGAATATTTATAGATTTAGAACCATTTTACCCTCAGGGGCTCAACCTTCAGTCCGTCATACATTAATCTTTTATAAGCAATATTTTTACACCCAAAATACCACCTATCTTGCACAGGACTTGAACCCACGTTACATTTCCGGTAGTAAACACCATACCCACCACTAAGTCATGGGATACTTGGTGAAATAAAAGATTTTGCGAGAAAGGGTTGTTTTACAAATGGTCTTGCGCATCTTGTGCTTTTTTTCATGAGTTACGTTTCTGGGTTCTTTTCTATTCAAAGTAGTGAAATCAAAAGTTTGAAAACAAGAAAAGTTAAATTCGTTTTCTCAGACCGCCAATTCGCGTTATGGATTTTAGTTTTCCCCTATTTTTCTTTTTCAGTGTTCATGTAACATATAATTTAGCTTTGCTCTAGTAATATTTTAAAAGATCTAACTACATAATTTTGTTTAAATTTTTTTGTCTAATTTAGTATAATTGAAAACTGACTTAGTTGTATCTAAAATAAAGTATTTTTTATATTTCGGACCAGAAATACCTTACTTTGAATGGCGCCCAGAAACATAACTCAAAAAAAGAACACCAGGTGGGCAAAATCATTTGTAAGAGCATTCACACCAGCAATCTCATCCTCATATTTACACTAAAAACACTACTTTTTTACTTCATCTTTAAATTAAATAATACTTTTTAATATCTTTATTATTACATTTTCTCTCTCCTATAATCACAACCATTTCTAAAAATATTAAAAAAATTATGGGGGTTGTAACGTGTTTCCTCAAATATAAGGAATCACGGTACAATCTCCATATATATTCTCTCTCCTTCACTCACAACCACTAACAACCATCCTCATAATATATGACACATACTCACATCAAAATGAGAAACCTACTTTGAATGTTCTAAAACAATCTAATTTTGCAAACAATTTCAAAACATATTCCCCTATGAGCCTATGAGGCCCATAGTTTTATGTACTCAATATTCTATTGCAGTTGAAGCATATGATTTGTCCTTCACCTGATTATGTATCAATGATTAATTGTTAAATGACTTTTCTACCCTCCCAAAGGAACTAAATCAATGCTTTCATGACAGCTTGTATGGACCTGTTTCTATGGACACATTCTTTAATTTTAACCATGCCTACATATCATCCAAAATATAGCCAAAACTGCTTAGCAGTAGTATATCTGTACCTAGGGTAAAAAGACTAAACAGCCCTTGACATCTTTCTGTTTCTTTTTGAAATCAACCAGTTATTCAGTGAGTTTCTACACAATGAATATGGAGGACCAGGGACATTATTGGTGGAGCCATTCACAAACATGTTAATTGAACTCAAGCAAAAGAAGCTTCCGGGCGCCAACTTGGCAGCCCGGGCATCATTGTTATGGGCTCAAAATTATCTCGATCGCGATTGGGAAGCTTGGAGCTCCAAATCACCCCAACAGCACTCATGCTAAAATTAATTATTCTTGTTTACATATTTTTGATATCAGTCAATTATAGAAAACAAAAAGGAGGCAACTTTTAATTCCACACTAACATATATTTGTTCAAAATTTGTCAGTGTAGTTGCTCATCCTTTGATGTTCATAACTATACAGATGTATTGTTTAATCTGTTGATCGAAGCATGCTTCTTGAAAATCATCAACTAGCACTAGCAGCCTCAGAGATACTCTGCAGCGAAGGACGCCATGATTTTGCCTTTGAAAACGACCCAGACCTTTGCCTGATTGTTCTGTCATGCGCGATCATCGCCTGAAAATCTCAAAGTATAATTTATAAGGTACTGCATAATCTTCTTCTTTGACTTTTAAAATCAAATTTATATTTGGATTGCTAAATGCTAATTAGTAGTTAGTATTTAGTAATATGTAATTAGATGAAGATGATCCACCTGGCTTGAACTCTCCAATTCTGATGTTCTTTCTTCCTCGCCATGGTTTTCTTTTTCCACCATTTTTTCCGGTCGTTCCTTGTTCATCTTTGCTTGTCGCTTTGCTCTCAACACCTTCATAACTTCTGTAAAATGAAATCATCCAACAACGTGAGAACTAATAACAAACCAAGTAAACATTGAAAACTACTAAACAGAACTGACCATGAGATGTAACAAGGCGATAAGCACGGCCAAGAACAAGCGTGTCGGTGGACCGAAGAAGCTTAACTCGGGTGAACCGAACAGTCTTATTCCCGGAACCATCATGGTGTTCTGAACCAGGTAATGGAATAATGAGAGAAACATAATGTCCAGGATTCATCTTCATGATTTGACCTGCAGTTACAGACCAATACATCCTTTCAATCTTCCCTGATGGATGTTGTATCACTAAAGCAGCTGCATCTACTGCCTGACAATTCCCCATCTCTAATTTGATGTTCAAAGAGGATTGTTATTTAGGAAGATAAGAAGGAAATAATGGTTTCTTTATAGGCCCTTTGACATTCCCTACCCCCACCTTTATATAATACCCTCTCCTCTGCTCATGTCTAAGTGATTAAAATAATAATTATTTAATTTAGAATTTCATGTAGTGATGTAGATGTAGAATATCATATTCGTTTAAAAACTGAAGATGTATGATACATAATAGTCTTAAACATATAATGTTACAGGAACACTCCCTTCCTCTCACGGTATGCAGTCACATCAATCCATCAGTCACACGCTATACGAGTGTATGTCGTATTATATGATCATGTATATGGGCGTATATTATCTCATTAGCAGCCTTATACACGCGTATAAAGTTAACATACAAGTATAGCGGTGAATTATGCTCTCCTATACGACCTTATAACATTAAATCAATAGGGGGTTGATTATGGTAACGTAGATGGTATGTGTATGGTCCCTTTCTTTTTGATGTTACGTTTAAGCTAGAGTATGTTAGAGTAGTGTAAAAAGAATTCTTCAATAGGCAATTCAAGTTAACTTTTAAAATATTAACAAGTTTTAGTTGAGATGTGTTGTATTACTTTTATATTTATTCATTATCTCACACCTATAATAGACTTATACTATATTGGGGATTATTACGTATTTCTCTTTCTTAAGACCATAAATTGCATATTTTCCCATGTTAAAAAATAA
Organism: Flaveria robusta; assembly: GCA_025506415.1. NCBI lineage: Eukaryota > Viridiplantae > Streptophyta > Magnoliopsida > Asterales > Asteraceae > Flaveria > Flaveria robusta. The sequence goes on along the minus strand of CM046469.1, from coordinate 13,389,748 downwards.
ATTAAATATTTCTCCTTCTTAAAACATAAAATATTATATATTTATCCATTTCATTGACTCTAACCTATTAATTGACTATTTTATATTGTTTTTATTAAGGAAATTTTACATATTGGTATTTTATTATTATAATTGTTTAAAACTTTCGACGATTATGTTTTGTATTTGGATATATAACTTTGATTATCGATTATTTTTGTTTTGAAAATAAGTTTTAAAGGAGATTTAATTTTGTTGTTTTCATTTATATAAAAGACTTGAACTTGAGAAAATATGTAATTGATGGTCTTAAGAAATGAAATGTGTAAAAATACTTTAGTGAAAATACGAATAAACAATCATTCAATATATAAATAATTTTAATAAAATGGGTAAATGTGAAATATATATGTTTTAGAAAAAGAAAATATGTAATTGAATTTTTGGTAAATAGATAATTAATAACTTTAAAAGAGAAAATATGTAAATGCCCCTATTATATAATATAGTATTGCGTGTTTTATTTCATGACATGAGTGTATGGGATGCATCTAAAGCAAAAATGTAAGATTTATATTGGCCTGTTTGTCGACCAGCCAATTCAATCGATTTGGTTTAGTTTACTAAAAACCCATAGTTATCCGTTCAGTTTAGAAATTTTATTATACCAGTTGAACTGGAGTGTGAAAATGATCAGATGAAAATTGAAAATTCCTAGATGAAAATTGAAAAAGTTTCTATCTCCAAGGTGCTTAGTAATTATAAAATTATTAAGATCTCATTGTTTTGATTTAAATAACATGAGAATAAATCAAATGAAAAGAATAAAGAGAAGATGATTATAATATTAAATGATGGTGAAGGAGATGACGTAAACTAGAGAATGGAGCGGCTGCCGGCAAGGGCCGTAGATGGTGGTGAAATCCCACGTGGCACTCTGTTTTGGACGGCCGATGTCCACAGAGTCAAGATTTACCCTTTTGGACCTCCAGACGCTAATTATTCACTAATTTATTTAATCTTGCCTCAACACTACGGGTTCAATTTTAAAAATATACATAACCTGAATTTTAATAATTAAATATTATTATTATTATTATTCATACTGATAGTTTAATTACTAACACTCATAAATTTTGTATTGTTGTCAAAAATAAAAAAATAGTCTCACTCGCATAGACAACACATTACACTTGATATACGCTTGATAATAAATACTTGATATGCGCTTGATAACAAATTTAATCATAAGATAAAAATTGATGGTTTATTCTTCTTGGTATAAATACTCGATAATTCAAAAAAAAAAAAAAAAAAAAAAAAAAAAAAAACAACTAAAGAACAAGGTTTGAGAGACTTAAAGATTGAAATGTTTTGTTTTATTACTTCAGACCATGTGTTATTGCTCACGGTGAGGAACACTACGGTTTTGGAGGCGTTGGAAAGGTAAGGGTGAATGGTTTTTTATTTTGGAATTTTTTTTATTTTAAACGACCAGCCATGACATTGCACTATATAATGTTATATTTAATTAAGTTTTACATTCACATAAACATTACACACGCCTTAGTGAGTGTGAGCATGATCACACTTATTGCCTACATAACAACACTTTACGTTAACACTCTCTACCTCATGACACAACGCCCTTATATTATGATACGAACTTGATTATAGTTTCATGTTAGATGCCGAAAATGGGAACTTGATTAGCAATGATTTTCTCTCCTATTAAATCCCGTAAAATATGTAAGCAATAACATCTTTCCAACCATATTATATATTAGTTATTAATAGATTAATAGAATCTTCTACACTCTGCATTAAGTTGGTCGTAGTAATAGGATCCTACATGCCTAAAATGTTGATATAGTAATGAAATCCATCTACATTAGGTGTGTACTTTTACATCATTATTTGATCAAATAAATGGTAGGTAAAGCAAAGACATCCTGATTTAACCTTAAGTATTTATATTCAGAGTTAGACTCGAATTTAATGCGTTTTTTTTAATTGTTTTTGACGTCTTACCTCAACTACTTGAGCTAAAGATCAATGGTAAATTAAATCATCACAAATAGTTTAAACGATCTAACCATAGAATGTTTGTCATCACAACTAGTTTAATTATGTACACCTTCGTTATATTGATTATATAGAAAAGTAGTAAAACTAGAAAGAAAGAAAAAAAAACAAAATAAATTTAACTTATCAAACCTAACAGTAAAATTAAATAAACAAATATGTCTAATCCCAATATTACCTAATACATAATATTTCAGTATGTGAGATGTTAGAACTTGAAATATTCTACAAGTTATACAGAAATCATCCCTTCATGATATTTTGGTTTAATAACCAATTAACCATATTAGGATATATCCCGAAAAACGTTTTATAATCCTAGTCTATATTGTTATATAAAATAACTATCGGCCATATTTAATTAGTATGATGGAAACTTTAACTAGGATTGTTATATATCTAATTTGCTCTTGAATAAAGGAAGAGGGATAGAGCTAATAAAGTTATTTATTTAGATTGTATACATATACATATATAGATTTTCATAGCCATATCAACTCGTTAAATTTTATTTAAAATAGAAAAACTGATTTTAGTAAACCAAACTATAATTAGCCAATGATAATGACAGTGATAATTTAAATAATAACACTCATAATAATCACTTTCATTTCCAAAGACAATCCACTGGCATGATCATATAATTAAATTTGATTTTCATTCTATTTAATTCACGAAGATAATTACGAGTGAAATAAAAAACACACATTTCTTGTAAGTCAAATCAAATGAAAATCAATAGTAGATCGAGTATAGACTTATAATTATTATAAAAGTGAGTTTGTTCTTCATAATAAATCAATAATCCATATGCAATTTCATCATATCCCTACCTTTTCTTGTGACCCTTATTACATAAGGTCACGAAGGAAGGCAATCATCCATATGCAATTTCATTTTCCTTTTCTAATATTATTATAAATTTTTTTAATGCGTTGTACCCTTGGTGGGACAATAATGTATGGATGTCTTCACTTGTTACAACCAGGGAATGTGCAAACTACTACTATTATATAAATTGCACTTCACTCCCTAAAGTTTAATAAATTCAATTCAATGCTTATCGCATTTTCTTTTTCTTAAATTATATTTCAAATATTAGTAGCAAAATGGTGGTCCAAGAACTTTGCAATACACATATACACCAAGGACCTTCATTTGTAGAGCCTAATTACTACCTTGGAAGAAAGTTATCACATGTGGACGAGAATTAGCGGTTACGCATACCCGAAGAAATAAAGATGGTTATATCATTCGATGGCACAAGAGATTTAATCATGATATCTAACCAATATTGACGGTTTTACAGACTTAAAAGTGTATATTTTAACAGATTTATAATTATTAGTAGTGTCATGCAAGTGCAAAGAATTTTTTTTTTCAAAATCAAGGTCAAAAAAAGACATAAGTACAAGACAAAACTATCCCTCTCAAGAGAATATTTTTCACTTATTTTTCTAAAGAATTCTTTGAATACTTGCATCTTTGTAACGTGTCAAACCATACAAATATAATATATCACATGTCAAACATTTATTGTGATTCAATACCTGTTTACAAACTTTAAAGCCAAATTCAAGAACGGAACAAGTGGTTGGACACATTAGGGTAAACTTGGCATCCTTGACAGAGACGTATAAGAACAGTAATAAATTTCTTTGATGAAGAATCGGTCTATGTCAAACTTAAATACTTGATGTTAAGAGGATCTCATGGTGTATATAATAAAGTTTAAGGGCTCAAATGTAATACATAAGAATTAGAGGTCCACCTCAATCTTCTATAGTAATATGTGTGTGTGAACATATTCTGTTATTTTGGGGACAACATGAATTAGGTCTCGATTGTCCTTGCCTAGTCTTTATAATTCTAAGTTCTTGTTAAAACCACTCAACCAAACAAGATCGGAGTTTAGGGACATAGTCTTCTAAGTAGGTATATTGCCCCTTTTATTTGATGATTTTTTGTCTTTTAAATAGGTTATCTACACATTCTTCCCCCTTATATAACATTGCCACCATTAAAGACTTGAGTATTTAGATTTCCTTTTTTTATAATTTTGAATAAAGAATCAAATACGTTGGTAGAAGTACATATGTACATGTTGATCTAAATAAATCTTTGCTTATGAAGCTAGTATGAAGCTTCCAAACAAGATACAATGTACATGATGACATTCCGAACGTATTGAGTTTAATTCCGGTTTTGATGTTTATTTCAAAACCGAAAAATACATATACATATATGTGTGTATGTATATCATGTGTGATTTTGAAACTTTTTAACGGAAAAAACAAGTTAGGTTTTAAAAAACATTCTGGTTTTCTAGTAACGAAAAGAAAGGAAAATTGAAGGGACATGGTCCTCTTTTGAGTTGGTTTCTTGTCTCTTGTTATTAAATGAGCTTTGTTTCTTTCCCCATTTTACAGGTCACAAATGAAATGAGTTTTGTTTCTTTCTTTCATTGAATAAATGACAAATGACAATTGAAAATCTAATGTTTTTATTTTACCACAATAAATGAATCCTTATACCTTTTGGGAGGGTGATAGGTTATCATGTTTTACAACTTGATTTTAATGAAAGGTAAATAGTTTCATATTTTCTTATAAAATTTCGAGCACATGTAAAGAAAATGGGCCCCTTTTTATTTTTTAGATTTTGTTCATGTACTTAGAAATTGACAAGATGAAATAATTACATCCTTGCTTGAATAATTGATCATGTTTGTGTTTAAGACGGAACCTAGGAAAAAAAATTCATTTGTTGGTCGGTTTTTAAGTTCTATTGTGTTAGAAACTGAGGTTCTCTAGGTAGGTAGACAGAGGTTTAGGATTAAATATGTCTTAACATTGTACAATAACACAATAATTGTAACAAATAATAAATTCTAGATTGAAATGATCAAAATGGAAAATATATCATCTTCTCCATCTCAAATTACAAATTGATGATCATGAATGCTAAACTATAGAGTATTAAGTCAAAGAAGTGGAATGTTCAACACTAAGCCTAGGGCACTAATTGACTAAACAAATCCACATTGTAGCGTTTGGTATTTAATAAACTCTAAAATTGACTTTAGACATATCGAGAATGTTAATTAATCACTTAGAATTACCAAAAAATAATGTTCTTAAATACAATGGAAAAAGAATCTCGGAGCCTTTTCTTTTATTTGTATTAATAATTGATGATAAGTAAAATAATTGAAAATATCATGTTGAAGAATATTATGTTGTTACTTGTTTCTGCATATATCAAAATATAAATAATATATATATATTGTATTATCTTTTGTATAATTGAATCTAATATTGTTATAAATAATAGTTTGAAAACTTAGTAAAAGATAACATGTATAGTTGTTGGGTGTCGAATCCAGCAAATAAAATATATAAATGTGAACCTACCGTCACAAACACTAAGAATAGTATGAGTGGAAGTAAGGTTCGTGTCCTCAGGGATACGTGTCAATTATTTATACAAAAAACGTTTAAATACAGTTACTATAGTTGGTTATGGGTTAAGGAAGGTGGTGGTTTTAATTAAAAACTAAAACTGAAAGTAAATTGCAAAAAGTGAAAAAATTACAGTAGGCTGACACGGCCTTGTCAGAACTGTATGCGGCCGTGTTAAGGTTCTGCCGGAAAAACGAAAATTGACATTTTTTTGTATTTTTTTATTCTGAAAAGGAATTACTAAAAACTCTAACTGAATTGTAAAAACTAATTCCAACACTAAGGTAATTTCTTGATTCGATTTGGCTTACGATCATTAACGATTATGGTGCAATGACTATTTTTAATTAATGATTTGTATCGATACTAGACATCACGCCGTTCGGATATCCACTCTATCTAATGTCTAATCAAGCGCAGTTCGTTGATTAGAGCCAACCCGCTACTCTAAGCTCACGTTGTTCGGATCTTAGCGTGCGGGTTACAACGATAGAAGTATCAATTATAATTAAGCACACACGCCGTTCGGTATGCTTAACTAGATTGTGTGATTCTATAACGAGAATGAATTCATAGACAAACTCAAACCGTTAAGTGTTCCTTATATCAAAAATCAAAACTTGATTAGGGTTTTAAAATTTGAAGAACTTTATTAGAAAAATTAATAAGTTGATCAGGTTTATTAACAATCTAATATATACCGGAGCAAATCCGGGTTTAAGATCAAAAATCAAACAAACAAACCATTAAAATAAATAGATCTCATAAACGGTTCATATAAGTTCAAACCAAATCAAAGAAATTAAACTTTAATGTTGAAACTAATATTGTTCTAGCCGGACATGACAGCTAGATCAATCAAAATTAAAATAATAAAAAACTTACGAACAGAAAAATTAATTGTCTTCCCAAATCACAATTTCAGCAAAAGAAAGAAAAGACGTCAACTAATTTTCTTCTCCTCCTTCTTAGTCGACTTGAATGTGTTTTTTCAGGATTTTTTCTCTTTTCCAGCCCTCTTCTATTTATTCTAATCCTTTAACCTCCAGATCCATCTTTTAGGCTTTGTTGTTACTTATCTTTTAAAAAAATCTTGAAGATAATTATCTACATCAATATATCCTAAACTTTAAGGATTTTCCTGCACTCTTTAAAATTCAAGATTTCTTTAATATCATTTTTAATGTTTCCATAAGCCTTTATCTTCTCTTCCAATAAACCTATAAAACCAATCAAAACACACCAAAGTAGATTCTATCCCAAAAAAACTACAATTATATAAAATAAAAAAAAATGCAATGAATGCAAAATAAATGCGAAAATATACTCTAAAATTATGATAATTAACGTCTAAAAATATAATTAACAATAGCATATATATCTGATCAATCAACGTAGCTCTCTGAACGATACATAACATCGTACTAGTTGGTATTTTGAGAGTTATATAAAATTTCCTAACGTAAATGAAATAAGAAACAATTTTTTCTTTGTTTGAGTATGTTGCCGCGCATGTATAAGACGCTGATACCTAAAGTTTAAAAAATTAATAATAATAAACCAACCATAGTCCCGCCCGCAACATCATGATTACTGGTACCTTTTAAGGGCCACAAACACATGAGTCAATGAATCATATTTTTTTTGAACGGTTATAATATCCTTCTATACTACTTTAAATTAAATCTACTTCACATGTTTCAAGTGAGAATTGAACCACCACCTTAAGAATGAAAACACACACCTTCGCCGCTAGGCTATGCTAGTTGTTATAGTAAATCATACGCATGTTGTTTGTAATTCAATTAGAAAATGGAATGAAATAAATAAAAACTTGCATCATGCCAATCTCATTATGTGCTAGGGTATCTCATATTAACAAGATGATGTTTTATGGACATCATGTATTCTAAATAATTTATCGTATTTTTGTCAGCAACTACATAAATGGTGTCACTACGTTTGGTTATGAATTAAAACCAAACATATAACTGTTTCGTTTTTTTCATAAGTGATTGATTTCATTTATATATGGTATGGTTAATTTGGTTGTCGGAAAAAAATGATTCAATTAATTCGACTAACTATATATCGGTTAACCGCTAGCTTTAGATGTGAGCGGATTTAAGCTCATTTTAATAAATAATTTAATTTATATCTTGATTCGTATAAATTTGATTCAGTTAAGCAAACTTTACACCAAATGATCAAATAATCTGAAAAAATATTTCATGAATTTGATGATGAGTTTTCAGCAAACTACAAGGAAATAATATTTGTGAAATCACTATCCAAGAGTCTCTCTCAAAGCAAATGTAACTTGCTCATCTTGCATGCCTTGACAAAAAAATTATAAATGATAACTTTAGATCCTAGTCTTCTTCAATAATGGAGAACAATATAATTAACATACTCGTATTATAAGGCAATTAGATAAAAACAAATGGATTAGAAAATGACCCAAATCTAACTAAAATGAACATATATTAACTTTTGATCCGCCTAGAGTTACCGGACTTTAAAATACGGAAGAAAACAGTATAATGATCCAAATTCTCTCGTTTGGAGCCCGGACCAATTGTGACTTTGAAGTTTTTTTCTCTTAAATTTCATGATTTTAGTTTATTTAGTGTCAAAAAATGATTCATTGACATCTTTCAAAGAGGTTTGAACTCACAACCTACATATTGCATAGATCCATTGTTTGTAATGTTTATCCTTTTTGATTTTCTTGGCTATAGAAGAAAACATATGATTTAGATATATGAACTTATTAACGTGCGTATATATATACATATTAAAATGAAGGGTAAACTAGGGGTGTGCGTAGGTCGTTTTGGTTTGGGTTTAGGCTAAAACCGATGTTTAAGTTTCTAGTTTTTTAAACCGTCCAGTTTTGATTTTATTTTATTTTATTTTTGGTTCGGTTTTGGTTTTTTGATTTGAGCATTTGAGCTTCAAGTTAAAAAAAAAGTTATCCAAAGTAATTAATTTAAGCTAAAAACTTTAGACTTACATCATTTTGTTTATATTTAAAAATAAATTATATATTTTTATAAATTACTTGACGTTATAATTAATTACAATCAATAAAGTACAATAACAAAAAGTTACATAAAATAATTTAATCTAGCAATTCAAACAAAGTTTAAAGATTATTATTGATACCTAAATGTTTAATGTTTTCTAGAGAACATAAGTTAAATGAGTAACTAATAGGAAAATCATTGTTTATAAGTGCACGAATACACCTTTAAATTTACAAGTTTTATTATATGGTTTCGGTTTGGTTTTTTCGATTTTTGTAACAAGCAAAACCAAACCGAAAAAACTGGTTTTTAAAAAACCATCAAACTAAATCATCGATTTCTTATTTATTTGTTTTTTCGATTCGGTTGTGTAGGTCATTTCAATTAAGGTTAAGTTATTTTGGTTTCTTACACACTTTTGCGGTGAACTGTTAAGCTGGTTGTTAAAATGTCACTAATATTTTATGTCTACAAGTACGTCTGTTTGGGTGACCAATCAATAGTTGATACCAACAACTTTTTCTATAAAATTTTTAAGAACATCAGTATAAAACTTGAGTCTGAGAATTGCATTTATGTTAACTAACATTACTAACTGTATGCATGTGGCACTAGTGTTCGTTACAGTTGACCAAGCCTTGTTGGACCATGACTCGCGTCTTGTGTAGATGGTTCGTTGCCGTGCAGCTGCACATTACTCAATGCATGCGGTGAGCTTCTTAACGACGATTGGCTATAGTAATTAGCCGCCCGCTAGAGTTCAGTCATTAGATAGCGGGTCACGATCAGTGGATTAATGATTATTGTATTAAGCATACTTGCTATGAGACATTGCCAAAGCATAAGAGGATCTCTAGAATTCAATTCCAAGATAATAGTGTAAACGTTAAAGGTCAATGTTTTGGTACTAGAACAAAACAGTCTACTCATTGGTATGGTTGAGTACCTTCCACCTTTTTTTTATTTCGGTGGGTTGGTTGTGGTGTCAATCGGGGTTGACCGGATTTTTTAAAATATTTTATCTTATTTCCTGTTGGTTCTAATTTATTTATTTTTTATTTGTTACTAGTTTCACATGTTGTTAGGACTGCAAATCCACATAAAAAGATAAAATGGTTTCATATTTTGTTTTAAATTACTTATGTCATTAAATTTTCAAAAAATTTAAATTGTGTTGAAATCATTTAGTTTTTGAAACCTGTCCAAACAATAGATCAGTAAAATAATTGGTTCAATGATGGTATGATAATCAAACAGTTGTTAAAGATGGTATGAAGCTTAGCTTAATTTTTTTTTTAACGGCAAATCTAATCTACTCTTACAATACATCAAATTACATATTTGCTTGGGTAATAGTGTGTACTTGAAAAGAACTGATCAAATGCGAAAAGTGATCAAATACTCTCTTAAATAGTTAAATATATGTGACGAGTCAAACCAGTTGGATATTCTAGATTCTAGAAACGGCCTAAATACACATTACGCCAGCATCACCTAGCTGCGAGCTCTACCGGTCCGACCGGCGTTAAGTCAGTTAAAACATTATTTTAACTTATTCCTCCAGCGGCTGCTATACTACAGCAAGGATACACATCAGCCGTAGACTTCCGCCGTGGCCGGTGGAGAGAGATGAAGGAATATGCAGGCATGGTGGCTGCCCAGACTGCACAAGTGTTACTGATGATAGTGAGCAAGTCCGCCATTGCAGATGGAATGTCCAACTATTCCTTCGTCTTCTACTCCAACGCCCTCGCTTCACTCATCCTTCTTCCTCTTTCCATCATCTTCCACACGTAACTTCACCCATCTTCTCAATTTTTCACTACTTACCCCCGTTTAACCTCTCATATACGTTTTCCTTGCAGATCTCTCAACCGTCCTCCGCTTAGCTTCATCATCATCTGTGGATTTTTCATCATCGGCCTCCTAGGGTATGCAATCTGAAATCTGTTCTTCGTATTCGATTGTTACAATTTCGAAATCAAAAAAGAATCCGTTGATTCATCGGAGCTAGTGTTTTTGGAATCGGAAATGAAATTAGAACCCTAATTTGCTCCAATCACAGTTTGAAGTCATGAATCGGAGCCTGTGGCTGTTTTGAAGTTTATTATCAACATCTGTAATTAGTGGTGTATTAAATTGAAATTAGAGGTCCATTTCTTACTTATGTACAAATGTTTGATCACTTCTCAAACCAGTTGGATATGAACAAATTGCAATTTAGACTAGGTGATGTTTAATGCTTCAGGCATTTGACATTAAGCAATATCCTGCAGTGATAATGTTAATGTTCTCTTTCTGCATATGCACAAATGTTTTAAGCTCATATCAGTTCTTGGTGGCATCATCTGCTACGCGTAAAATGAAGGTTTTTTTGGACAATATGACCACACTGACTGGTAAATGTCTCTGCAGTTTCTTGGCACAGATATTTGGTTACACTGGTATCTCATACTCCTCTGCTACTCTAGCAACAACATTGCTCAACCTCATACCAGGTTTTACTTTCATACTTGCCATCATATGTAGGTACCGCGCTTCACTACACTCTAAAAAGTATGGCATGAATTTATAACCATCGAGTTTATAGTGATCTAAATTGGTGGTTTTAGGATGGAAACGGTCAAGTTTGGAAGCTCAGTGACACAGGTGAAATTCATCGGCACTGTAGTTTCAGTTGCAGGAGCTATAATGGTGACTCTTTATAAAGGCCCACAAATCCTATCATTTCCTCTAAATTCTGAAATCTTGAAGAATCTAATCGGGCAGCCATCAAACTGGATGCTTGGAGGAATCTTTTTAGCAATTGATGCCGTTTTTTCTTCTATGTATATAATTGCACAGGTAGTATAGTACAACAATGGCTGATAATCATTTGCATATTAACAAATGCTAGCTAACTCTGTTTTTGTTGATGTTACTTTTAGGCAATTGTCCTTAAGAAATACCCTGCAGAGATGATTGTAATATTTGCATACTGCTTTGTCTGCACCATTTTATCTGCTCTAACTTCTTTGATTGTTGAAGATGACCTGAGTAGTTATAGTTTACAACCTAAGAAGAGGCTGCTTTCCATCATCTACTCAGTAAGTATTTATGCTCAATCTTGGTTTTAGAAAAGCCCGTCTAAGGCGCAAGGCAATATGAGAAAAGCCTTGGGGTGGAAAACTTTAGGACCTGTAGGAGATTGATTTAGAAATATTAAAAACTACCTAAATGATGAAAAGATTATAAATAGTTTACTTGATAACAAGGCTAATATGTAAAAGAGATGAGAGATACAACTATTGACTGTATATAGAGCTTAGTTGGTTGTACATAGAGCAAAGCCTCGCGTACATGAAGCTTTTGCCTTGCCTCGTCTCATGCCTTTAAAACCAAGTGTTTAAAGTCATAATCGTAGTGGCATCACATATTTATATTCTTCATTTATGATCGTTGCTAGTACTAATGTGTTGTTTGTGAAACTATATAGGGAGTTTTCGGGTCTGCTTTTCAAGTCACGGTTCAAGCATGGTGTGTGCGAAGGAAGGGACCACTTTTTGTTGCTATGTTTCATCCCGTGGGAATTGTGATTTCAACTGTCATCGGTGTCATCTTCTTAGGCGATGGTTTCTATCTCGGAAGGTGAAGATGTTAAATGTTTGCCTTTTATGTTTATGTTTACATCACATCACATTAGTAATTTGAAACCCGAGAATAAATCATGTGCAGTTTGATGGGATCCATTGTTGTAGTGATTGGGTTTTATAGTGTGATGTGGGGAAAAACCGAAGAAGAAAAGATTGTGGCAGGTTCAACGACGGTGGATGAGCAGGCCCCTCTCTTGCAAGATGTTGAGGAGCAGATGACACCTTCCTCATCATAAAACATGATTTCTGAGGTTGATTTATCAAAGGGGAAATGGAAACAAACCTCTGTCTTTCAAAACTGAAGATCATACTAAATTATATAGATAACATTATTCTATTGTATATATTTGTTTGACGTGTAGTAAGTTTGTTATATAGATAGCGTATGAAGTGCAAAGCAGCCGTTCGTTTTTCATCTTCTTCATCATCCTTTGAGGCTGATGAAATTTAGCAAAATGGATTCATCTTCTTCATCATCCTGTGAGGCTGATGAAATTTTGTTAACAACAATCGTAGTTGTGGCACAACATGTATTAGATGTAGCATAAGTTTGACAACAAGGAAGAAGTTTTTGCTTAAATTAATATCATGAAGTTGTTAACAATCATTTCGTACGTGACTAACTTTCTTATACACATACTAACATAATGTTCAGGCATTGTTTTCAAAGGGGACCCAGCTATTTGTAGGCTATTCCTATGATTCTATGAATACTTAACGATGTTTAGAGAGAGTTTTCATTTCCAACTAAACTTGTTTTTTTAACGGTGAACTTTGATGTGAAAGGTGAATGAAGATTTACCCATTTACAAATGTATACCCATTTTCTGGCGTGACGCTTGATAGTAATGTTAGAAGTCATGGCTTGACATGATATATAGATTTGACATGTATTTTTTGGTGGTGTTGTTGGTTCCAACAATGATATTAATTTTCTAGATCGGTTTCAATTTTTCAATGGCGTTATATATGGAGTTGCACCCATGTCCTTGTTCACATTTAGAGGAGTAGAGTACAAGAACGTGTATTATCTTGCTGCTAGAATTTTTTTAGAGTACTATATATGTATTTGCTAAGCTACTTTACATGTCCAGTGGATGAGATACGAGAGAATATCAAATTAGCTCAAGATTCAGCAAAAAAAGATGTGAAACGGACATTTGACGTTCTGTAAAAGCGTTGACATATCTTGAGAAATCCAACACAACGTTGGACGGTAAAAGTGTAAGGAACATAATATATGCATGCATCATACTACATAATATGATTTTGAAGTACGAAAGTCGTGCGATATGTTGATGATGATATCATCTTTTGAATATATTTCTGACCAACAAAAAGAACCAAATTGTTGAAAATTACGCAATCAAGAAATGAATAACAACCTTCTAGCAGATTTAATTGAACATATTGACGAGGTTTTATGTGACCGCAAAGACGACCAAGTATTCATTATGTAAATTTTTTTTATTATGTGATGTTTGTTTATTATGTAATACTCTTTTAATTATGTAATGTTATTTTGTTGTTATAAAATGTTTTATAAAAGTTTAATTAATATGAATTATATTGCATTTCTATTCACTAATAATTCTTTTAAAATAAAAAATAATAATTTTATTAAAATCTTTAAAAAATAATGAGTGGGATTTCATTCACAATTCTACCACTAAAGTGACAAGCTTGTTTATGTGGTAGTGAATCTCATCCACTATAATACATAGCCTAAATGTGCAACCTTTTATTATATCAAAACCAATATGTCATTATAATTATATTTTTAAAGAAAATTTCAATAATGCTAAGATTACAGGAAGTTGAATTTTCTTTTGCGTATGTTTCTACATGGGATCCACCCTCCAGTCAACCCTAACAAACCCGTCTCTTCAATCATATATTAAAAAAATAATAATAAATAAATAAAAAATAAAAAATAAAAAAAAAAACTCTAGAAAACCCCTCTTAGGCTCTTACATCCTTAAAGGCTCAAACCCTACCACCATGTCCCTAACCAAACTGTTTTGTTGGAGCAACTTCTTAACCTTAAGCTCAGTTCATATGATCCTGTCTTCACAACACACCAAATCACTGACATTGTTAAAGGAGACAACCGTTGACCTCAAAGATGTGACCCTTCAATCGTCCATTTTCACCATCGCGATACAACATGCAAACACTTGCTTATACTTATTGCATTATGAAATAATTGTTATAATAATTTTCAATTGCTCAAGCTTCCAGCCATTTGTAAAAGTATGAGACAAACTAGGTCTCAATCATTAATCCATTCCAATCAATGACATTTTGTAGATAAAAAAAATATAACAATCACAACCATTACAGAATATACATAAAATTTTCATGTGGTATAAAAAATGAACATACTATAAATTTAATTTGCTGTGCTTCGTATCGTGCTATATATGATGGGGTTGCAAATAAGTAGAGCCTAAGCTTGGCAATGCACAAGCCACAAGCTGTTTTGTTTAATATAAGGAAACTCAAGCTTGACTTATTCATATCTACAATTATTTTTAGGTGTACTCGTAATAAGTTTTGTATATATAAAATAATTTATATTTTATTATTTCGGTTATGATTTAATATTTTATACTTGTATGATTAATAATTTTGTATACTCGTTCGGTCACTTGTATAAACAATATCAGCCGGATGGGGCCACGCCACATAAATGATAAAAGAAACATATCAATGATATAGTTGAATAAAAAATAATATATCATGGGTATCTTTTATGCTACAATCGATAAACGATCATATTGATTAAACTATTATTGGAGTATCGTTGCTGAATAATTGAATAAATCAAACATCACATTCTTATTAAACTATTAAATAGAAATCTAGCATCTAGCTCATGGCCATTGATAAAATAAATAGATTTCTACTTTTATTTGCAAAATAAATCTTATTATAGGTCTAATTCTTACTTTCTTATAATTTATGGCGTAATTCGGTTTTTAGAATTGCGGCAATGGATGAGCAAGGACGAGCAAGCCAAGGAGGTTCACGTTACATGGTTATGTTTGTGATGATTTCAAGTTCTGTATTCTAAGGGACTTATTAGAAGAGCCAAGTGATTGTTGCCGTTGAATTTTTATTTACTTAATTTTTTATTAGTTTAATTTTATTCTTGTAAACTTTTTAAATTTCTAAAAGTTATAAAAAATTATACAATTTCAAAAAATTGATAACCCTAATAAAAAATTAATTATAAAAAATAAAATAGATAATGATTATAGGGAAATGGGTAAGATGAATGAAATATGCGTAGATTACATGAGGAAAATCTTTCACGAACGATGAATGTTTAGCTGCTTTGTTAAATGACATGAGACTTTCTTGGGTGAACAAGATCATGTTGTTGGGTCCTTTTCCGCGTTCGAGAATCCCCTCCCTTCTTCCATTCCGTCTGGCCACCAACTTATTTTTAAATAATGGCTCTAAATGTTTTTTTCACTTTCCACAAAAATCAAATAAATTACACATACAGTCTTGTACTGTGTGTAAATTATGATTTTACAGATACTTTAGAATATTACACATTCGGTCGGTCGTCAGTGTTTGATCATGGGTAACACACATGGTCGTCATTGGTCGTTGGAGTGGAAATTTATATATTTTTGGAGTTTAAATTTATCAACAAATCAGAGCCATAATTCTTATTAAACCCAAACCTAATTGTACAAACCCAAATAGAAAATCAAGAACAAGTCAAACGAATTATCTAGAATTCAAACCATACAACTAGACCTAAGCTTAAATCAAGACCAACGATAAGCTGATCTTAAAATAAGAATAAAAACATGAAAAGACTATGAAAACTTTTAAAACATCAAAAGAATATCATACCAAACAAAAGATAGAAATTTGGTGATACAAGATAGAAGAATTAAAGACTACATGAAGAATGTGCAATCTCACATGGTTTTGGACATGAGAATAGGATTAAAACCCTAGATACATAAGCCATTGGGAAAGAGGATATGATGAAGATGTAAATTGATGCCACTCATAACAAGCTTATTCTTTTATCATAATATACGTGATAATTAATTACACGAAAATGCCCTAGACGGGCCCACTGAACCTAACTGCATATTCCAACCAACTTCAATAATAAACCAGTTGGTTTCAAGTCCAGCTAATTGATAATCGGCTGCACACCTTTAGCCACACTCAAACAACTAACTGGATTCATTATCCTTGATATAACACGAAACACAAAACATAGTAAATTTAATAAACAATAAGGGAATAATTATATTTATATGTTTGATATTGATATACATATATAGATTGCAAATTGTAATCAATTGAGAACAGTAATACTAAGACATAAATCACAAATTGTCTTATTAAATCAATAAGTAAATAGAAATTAATCACTCGTTCGTTGTTTACCATAATAAGTCAAAGTTAGAAACTATAAATCTTGAAGAAAGCTAAACTCAAACTCTCCTATAGTAGCAATAACGGAGTCTTGCAGATTGCATATAACAAGCCATAAGACTTGTAATTGATCAAGAAACCATAAGATTTGTAATCAATCAAGAAACCAGAAACTGACCAAGAAAGCTAGAATCATTGTAGGTGGAGCAATCGACTCACATACTTATAATCAAGATAAAAATAGCCATGGCCGATTGATCTCTACACTCCCCCATCCCAAAGTCATCTATTGATCTTCGATCTCCCATTCTCCCTTCTAACTTCCATTTACGATTTTTCCCAAATCAAAGTCCCATACCTTAGATAACAAAATAAAGGTGTTTTGATTTGGTGGACATGTTTATCACTTCATGGTTGGACAAAGCCCTTATGACACACACACGCGCACGCGCGCACACACAAAAAACTCATATATCAAATACGCTCACCAACTAGATTATACTAAACATTACTAATTTTTCTCTCCTTTTTAAATAAATAATATTTTTATATCTTTATTATTATATTTTTTTTCATCCACTCACAACTATTTTCAAAAATATTAAAAAATTTATGAGGGTTGTAACGTATTTCTACAAATATGAGAAAACACAGTATAATCCTTATAAATATTCTAACTTTTTCACTTGCAATCACTTACGTATATATGGGGAACGGATTATGAATACTTTAACTTTTTAATTGGATGGTCACCCTTACCTGTTTCACCGACACCAACATCTTGTTTTTGATTTTTAGATAATGTTTCTAAATATTGAAAATATCTGCACTATATATTTGCAGACGAAATAGACCAATCCTGTTACCGAGTCACACCAACCCACAAAATACCTTTGCGTCTCGACGCTGAAGAATCATAAAGCGTATATACGCAACAGTTCGTTTTCCAACACGAATCATTGTCCTCAACCCACACATGTTATCCTCCCTCACGCACTCCAATACATGTGACAACAAAATCTCCCAGCCCCTTCCTAATATTTCATACCAATACATAAAAAGTTAAAAACATCTGTTACTATCTTATCCCTTTCAGTTTCATTTGACCATCTATTCTTCACCTATCAATCTTGCATTGATTCAATCTTTTCCCAAATCAGCAAGAAATCACCTCACGATTCTGCTTCCAGATTAGGTTTTAGTTCAAGATTTCAAGTTCTAAATCAGTTGGTTCCTCGGTTAGAT
This sequence comes from Flaveria robusta, assembly GCA_025506415.1. Taxonomy (NCBI): domain Eukaryota; kingdom Viridiplantae; phylum Streptophyta; class Magnoliopsida; order Asterales; family Asteraceae; genus Flaveria; species Flaveria robusta. Next base: position 13,371,904 of record CM046469.1, on the reverse strand, counting down.
CGTTTTAAGCTTATGGATTCCGCTTATTTCAAGGTTGTTTCTCTGGGTTTCGAGTGATTTGAGTACCACTTTCAGTGTTTGAACTAGCTTCAAGATTCTGAATTTGGTTATTTAGTTTATAAGGGTTTGTTTCAGTAGTTTCAAGAGCATCAAAGTTTGATGCTTTAGGTTATACAGTCTAAAGTGGGTTCTTTCAAGATTCTTGAGCTTGATTTTTAGGGTTTTCAGTGAATTGGGTGTCTTTTTGTACATGGGTTTTTGAAAGTTTCAAGATTTCAAAAACTGAGTGATTTTGTGGTTTGAAACCATAAGGCAACTGCTTTCAAGGTTTTTCAAATTAGGGTTCTTGGTATTTGTTGATTTTCTTGAAGAAATTAGGGATGGAAGATGATGGGATAGAAGAGATCAGTAGCATTAGTGCTAGATTGTTGAGGAGGAGGAGTGGTGGTGGTGATTCGAGTTCGCGATGGGTGGATGGTAGTGAAGTGGATTCAGAGTCACCACCATTGTCACTACTTAATGATGATGAAAATAGAAGTGAAGGGTATGGATCTGCTAGAAGAAGGTTGGTGAAGAGGGCTAAGAGAGTTGACTCTTTTGATGTTGAATCTCTGGCTATCTCTGGCTCCCATGGCCACCATAACAAGGTTAGCTCAACTGTCAAACAATTTTTATTAAAAAAATTGGTCCCTATCTGTTAATTAATAGTTCACAGTTAATTCATAACCTAGTGATCTAGTAGTATGGTTTTTGCCTCCTACAGAAGTGTTGTGTGTTCAAATCTTTACAAATGAAAGGTTAGGTGGTAAAAAACTTGCTGTTAAAGAAAATTTAGTTGAGGGTCAATGTGCTTTGCTAGTTTGCTGAATTATGTATGTGATTGCATTATGTGGTTTTCCAATATGGATAGTTTTCAATTGCTAACAAGATTTTTGGGTTTATGATATGGTTATTTGTAACGTTGTGATTCTTGTTTGATAACAAAGTTAGAACGCGTTTGACAAGAACCTCATAGTATCTATGCAACTTTGTATATACTTGTCATTGGGGCGTTTATATTTGTGTTTTGGAGCTGATTCTAGATTAGTTATTAGTGTTTAGGATAACAGATTATGCTTTATATCACTTTATTATCTAGGGGTCAAATAATCAGTTTCGGATGAGTTTCATACCAGCTGCAACAAAGATTCTTATCAAATGGTAGAATATAATATAATTTACCTATGTAGCCCTTTACAACCTCTATGGGAGAATTTTAGTAGCTTTAAACAAAACTTCCTCTTGTTTCAATTTAATGTATTTTTGGGCATATTATATATTATTAATGCTTTAATAATTGAATTGCCAAACAATCACATCTGATTATCTCATTATAAAAACTTATTAAAGGTAGAGTTAACCGAATAAAAAGGTAACCAAATTTAGTTTAGGCAAAAAAAATAAGCATCAAAATTACAAAAAATTGGTTTTATAAAATTACCTTTGATCACCAATTTCATGCTTTAGAGATTAAGGTCATCATGGTAAAAAGTTGCTTACACGTCAGCAGCCACATCATCTTTTGACCATTTACCTTAATTGAACTTCTTAAAGATCTCTTACCTTAAATCAACATTTTTGAAACTTATATGTTTTTCTCTAGCAAAAAAAGGTAGTTACATAAAATGCAAGTTGGACCAGCTTTGGTTACTCTTTTATGCACTTAGCCGTTAAAGATATGACCAACGTTTGTAATGCCACTTTTGTTTTCAAAATATCAGGATGCGTCGATCTGGCAGACTCTTGGACTGGCTTTTCAGACCCTTGGAGTTGTATACGGTGATATGGGGACAAGTCCTTTGTATGTGTTTACAGATGTTTTCAGCAAGGTCCAAATTGAGTCAGATGTTGATGTCTTAGGAGCTTTATCACTTGTTATATACACAATTGCTCTCGTGCCTTTAGCGAAGTATGTTTTTATTGTGCTAAAAGCAAACGACAATGGTGAAGGTAAGAATTAGATTTACCTGACTCGTTCTCCTTTAAATATATCCACAGATTGACTTTACAGGTCAACCAGTCTATTTTCGACTTCTATCACTTATGCAAATTTTTTGTCTGTTCAAGAACATCATGGTGACGCATTAAATTTCTACCAATTTCTTACACTTGATGTTCGCGAGTTAAATTTGCAACAAGAAATCCACATTTATTAGTGAATTTGGAAGAACTAGGTTTGACCATTACAGGTCAAAGTTTTAACATTTTTTTGCTAATACATGCACTGCTGACTGCACTAGTCAATATTACTAGTTTTTGATCTAAGGAAAAGTCATATTAGTTCTTTAAATTTTCAAGAACGACATGATGAATGCTTGCACTTCTAACAAATTCTTCCGTAAATGTTTTCAATTAAATTTACAAGAAGATATACACATTTACAGAGACTTTTTAAGAACTTGGTTTGACCCTTTCAAAGATTGACCATTTTCATGCTGATAGATAATCTAATCTTGCAGGAGGAACGTTTGCATTGTATTCTTTGATCTCCAGGTATGCAAAAGTCAACCTTCTACCAAATCGCCAACAAGCTGATGAACGTATCTCAAGTTACAGGCTGAAATTGCCTACTCCAGAACTGGAAAGGGCTCTGAAAATTAAAGAAATGTTAGAACACAATTCGTTTTACAAAACCCTTCTTTTGTTACTCGTTCTAATGGGAACTTCTATGATCATTGGGGACGGTATTCTGACCCCTGCTATATCAGGTAAGCTTTCAACTAAACAAATTCTGCTTATTTAATAAAATCACTTTCAAAGTGCACATCAAAACGCAATCCAATCTTATCGATTGTTATTGCAGTCATGTCTGCTGTGAGTGGTCTGGAAGGTAAAATACAAGGATTCGGTACAGGTACGGGATGTTTCTTAGTGGTGTTGACTTTTGACTGTTGAAAGTCAAATATTTCGATATTTGACTTGTGGCATTGTGTTTTGCAGCTGCTTTAGTGACTGTATCAGTTATCATTCTTGTGGGATTGTTTGGCATACAGAGGTTTGGGACGAGTAAAGTGGGGTTGACATTTGCTCCTTGTCTTGCTTTGTGGTTCTTTAGTCTTGGGTCTATTGGATTATACAACCTCATTAAACATAATATATATGTTGTGAAGGCGTTTAATCCTTTTTATATATATTTGTTCTTTCAAAAGAATTCTTTCGACGCATGGTCGTGTCTTGGAGGTTGTGTTTTATGCATTACTGGTAAGTCGTCTACATCTTGTGGTAAAGTTATGATCTTTCTTGTTCTTTTCTTTTCATAGTAATGATGTGATTATGTGGCGCTTTCGTTCCAGGCGCAGAAGCAATGTTTGCTGATTTAGGTCATTTCTCTGTACCATCCATTCAGGTTCGTCTTTCTTATCATATATAGTAGCAGCGGCAAAATGGGCTGATGAAGTGGGTTGGGTAACATGTCAAAACAGGCAGCTTTTTGGATGAATCAATCACACTGGTTGGACCGGCTCACAAACACTTGTTTTTTCCTTGAATTTCATATATAAATAATGTTCTAGATATGATTATAAAAAAGTTACTCCTTTTAGGACTATAAAAAAACACTAGTATTTTCTTAAAATTTAAGGGTATGAGATTACTTGTTTGTCTCATCAGAGGGAAAGTATAACCCAAATCAGATCTTTAAATATGACCCATTCAACCCATTTCCATCTTATCCAATTCTGAATACAAACAGGTAAACTTTTTAACCATTCGACCCGCTTACCATAAAATTGGTTGAATTTGCCTGATAAGTAGCAATCTGTTTTAGTAGTTAAACTTAATTCACTTGTAGTGATCATATCTTCATGTTCTAGATTGCTTTTTCGTTTGTTGTGTTTCCATGTCTTCTCCTGGCATACATGGGTCAAGCTGCATATCTTATAAAATACCCTAATTCCGCGAGTAGAATATTCTATGATTCCATTCCCGGTAACACTTCTATCAATTGTTTAATTTGGAAAAGAAAACCTTTATACCATTATAATTACTAATCATTTGAGATTGTTTAATTCGGTGTTGTATATGAACATGAACAAACAGATAGTCTCTTTTGGCCTGTTTTCGTGATAGCCACATGTGCTGCTGTAATTGCTAGTCAAGCTATGATATCTGCTTCCTTCTCGTGCATCAAACAATCCATGGCTCTCGGATGCTTCCCAAGATTAAAGATCATTCACACGTCAAGAAAGTTCATGGGTCAAATCTACATCCCCGTCATCAACTGGTTCTTGATGGTCATGTGTGTTCTAGTTGTAGCCACTTTTCAAAGCACTACAGATATAGCCAATGCATACGGTTCGGTTTCTTCTCAATCCACACCATAACCATTAGATGCTAGTCTGAACCTTTTGTTCTTCTTGCAGGCATAGCAGAAGTCGGTGTGATGATGGTTAGCACGACGTTAGTAACCCTCGTTATGCTTCTGATATGGCAAACAAATATCTATCTAGCATTTGGTTTTCTCATCCTTTTCGGGTCTATCGAGCTTTTATACATGTCCGCGGTTCTATCCAAGATCACAGAGGGTGGTTGGCTTCCTCTTGTGTTTGCTTCATTCTTTCTGTGTATCATGTACATTTGGAACTATGGGAGTGTACTAAAATACCAAAGTGAAGTCCAAGGAAAAATCTCAATGGATTTCATGAATGACCTCGGTTCAACCCTCGGAACCGTACGGGTCCCCGGCATTGGACTGCTCTACAACGAGTTAGTCCATGGTATACCCTCGGTTCTGGGCCGGTTCCTGCTAGACCTGCCTGCAATCCACTCGACCCTCGTTTTTGTCTGCATAAAGTACGTCCCAGTCCCCGTGGTTGCTCAAGAAGAACGCTTTCTTTTCAGACGGGTTTGCCCGAAAGACTACCATATGTTTCAATGTGTAGCGAGATATGGGTACAAGGATGTCCGGAAAGAAGACCACCATGCTTTCGAGCAGCTTCTGGTCGAAAGCCTGGAGAACTTCCTGAGAAAAGAAGCTCAAGATCTCGCGCTGGAAAGTGAAATAAACGATGCTGAATTCGAGAGCGTGTCAGTTGGTCAAAGAAGCTACTCGGGTGAGCTTAGTGTGCCATTGATACAACCTGATGCGGAGTCGGTGCTGCCATCGAGTGTGATGGGCGCCATTGATGATGATCCGAGCTTGGAATACGAGCTTTCGGCTCTTAGAGAAGCTACGGAGTCCGGGTTTACTTACTTGCTTGGACATGGTGATGTTAGAGCTAAAAAGAACTCATTTTTTCTCAAGAAACTTGTGATCAATTACTTTTATTCGTTCCTGAGGAACAATTGCAGGGGCGGGGCGGCCACGATGAAGGTTCCGCACATGAATATTATACAGGTCGGGATGACGTATATGGTATAATATAGTATGGTATGTATTTGTTAATCTTTGTTGAATTTACTTGTCTAATAAGGAGATTTGTTTGTAAATGGAACTGGTGGTGGTTACATTTGAACAAATGGACTGTGTGACCGAAGTCAATGCAGTTGACTTTATAAGGTCAAAGAGATCATTTTAAAGAGTAAAAATTATCTGTTGGTGGGTTATTATAACTTTATAAGCAATGTTTTCGGTTCGAATAGCTGCTTTACAAGTCTAGGTTGTTTCAAATCATCATAAGTAATTTAAAAATAAAAAAGATATATGTATATAACTAACAAACTATGAATAAATCATTAAACAAGATATAGAAGGGAAAAAAACAGATATATATATTTTAAAAATCTGATTCAACGAAGTATCCTTTTTGGTGGCGCAACTACTTGGAGCTTAAATGAAAATGGTACAACAAGAGTACTCAAGTGACGCAGCAATTTCTGGTCGGATCTAGCGGTATGATTCAAAACACTGGTTATAGCTCATGGATTAATCTTAAAAAGATAATTGCCCGTTTAATAATGATTAGTAATGATTTGACTTCTTAAATTTCATAAATTTTTTGTTTTTAAATAGTTAGGGGCTGTTTGACAACTTTTAAATGGCTAATGGGCAGTTTGATTTACTTCTGACCCGGTTAAAATGTCTGACCCACTGACCCGGTCAGACATTTTGGCCGGTCAACGTGTTTGATTTGCAATCTTCTGCGTCTGACCCGGTCCGACACCACTGACCCATGCCTATTTTTCCAATTACCCGGTCAGTTTTGAAACAAGCTCTTACCGGGTCACCATCTTCTGACCAGGTAAGATATATCAAACAGCCCCTAAGTGCTGAATTATTAATAGTTCTGAACCATTAAGTGCTGAATTAATAAGAACTGAATTAATAAGAGCTTTGAATCATTAAGAACTACTATATTGCTTAACTATTTAAAGACAAATGTCTGAACAATTCAAATAAGAACTCTTAACCATTCAAACTCAGAATAACGCTTAACCATTCGGAGGCAAAAGTGTTTAACCATTCAGAAATCTGACCACGAAACAAACACTCTGAACCACTAATTGCTGAACCATTCAGACATATAAACCATTAAGAGGCTAAAACAAACAGCCCCTTCGCCATTTTATTAATCGTAACTTCTAAAGTTTTTCTTTATATAAAGTTTTATAGAGTTAATTATTTAAATAGTCATCATGGTTTGTCCCTAATAAGACATTTTGGGTTTAAATTTTAAATTATGTAATTCTATTAAAAAAATATTAAGGTTGTGTGAAATACCATAAGGATCATATATGTAATAGTCAGAAAATACAAAAACATAGATAATTCGTGGATAAATAATCTATGTAGTTTAAGATAGTTTTAATTGTAATCTTCTGATACAAGTTAATGTAGATCCTAACTTGTTACAAAATGAAATACACGTAGCTTAAACATACAAAATTTTAAGTTTAGCCCTCAAAGGTGTGAATATAATCAAATAACATGAATTATTCTTGTGATCATATAAAAATCAATAAACTATTAAGTTTTATGAATATGTTACTTATTAGTTTTTTTTTTATCTTTAATCCACAACATGATTCATAAGATATATGACCAGTATCATTGAATCTTCTCCCTCAACTTCGATGAGAGATAAGCTATTTTGAACGAAATATCTTTAACTAATAACCTTTTTATAATTATTTTGAACCCTTTAATGATGGGTTAATTTTAAAGGTTTTGTTACAAGTCCATGTGATTGGTTATGGCCAAACCCAATCTAATAGTGTTATTGTGTTTGGTTAACCTTGACACTTTATGAAATCTTGCATCAAACCTTATATATAAGGTACAATGAGATATCACAAATACGCTAATAATCCAAAATATGTGATATGCTTTAGTACCTAATTCCACACAAACCTACTGAAAATATAGATAAAACATAATGCCTTATTTGTAGTCTATAAAACTTAATCGAAAAAAGGACATAAATGCAACGTTTATTTTTTCTTTCTTTCTTCTCTCTTGAGTTTTGTTGTGTACGTAAGCCAAAATTTATATGCACACAAACATACTATATTATAATATATTTGAGGAGGACAAAATCGTTTATTTACATTAATTTTTAAGGTTTGACGGGACAAAATTGTCTTTTAAAAACTTGACTACCTTATATATCTTTTACTGACAAATGTCAATTATATGATTAAATACAAAAAAAGTAATATTGATTATAAGTACATAATTGTTGAATTACACTTTTAATTATGTAGTTATCATAATTAATAATGAAATTTATTTAAAAAGTTAATTATATAAACAATCAATTTCTTGTTTAACTAATTTCTTTAAATCATTTTTATTTTATATGAATTCATATTTGCTATGTTTTATAAACTTTTATTAAACCTTCAATCTATATGATACTTTACTAATTAATTGCTCAAGTGTTTTACCAGTGTTTTTGTTGTGTGTTGTGTTTGATGTCGCATTGCTCGAGCACCACTCTAATAGGTATATATATACATATATATACGTATATATACGTATATAGGGTCAGGATCTTTTCAGAACTTATAAAAATTACGAGAACTGCGAGAACTCATCCTAATCATTGATTAGTATATATATAATTTATTTTAATTATTTTAAGTCATTAAGGGTAATATGGTACTTTTATCTTTTGTATTAAATGAATTCTTTTATTGTTTCCATTTAATTATGAAAGTTTCAAAATTTCAATTACTCAACAATTATATCCACGGTTGTTTTAATTCTTTTAATTAGTTTATTCTCCTTCTTTGTTTATCAACATACATAACATTCCTCAAAATTCCAGAAATTGTGATTCATCACCGTTTACACATATCTACACATATTTTGAATACTGATTCAAATTAAGTCCGCCATTCAACATTGATTCTCAAAATCAACTTCTTTTTATCATAGGTTCATCATTTTAGGTAAGACTGCGCCCTATGATTTGAAGATATATTTCATTTAGTTTTGCCATTTTATTCGAAAATGAATTTGAAATTCATATCTTTTTGTTGAAGTATAAATATTTTTCATTTTGTTTTGAAACGTATCACACCACGGCTCTTTAGTACGACTGTTCAAGTTCCTATTTCAGTGATATGTCGAATTGTGATGATATTAGTATGACTGTTCCTATTGATGTTTCAATTCAAAATCAATCTGAGCAGATGGTGAATGAGGTTGATGTCGATGGGGGAGTTAATATTGCACGTTAACATGAATTGAGGAGGACGCGGTTTTGTCGTTACTGTCCTATTTTCAGATACCATGATGTTAGAAATTATCCTATGAAACAATAGTAGCCAATTTTTATATTAGGATGATGTTCAATCATTAATTAATAAAAATAGAATTTATATAGGAACCAATTTTGTAGGAACCAACAAGAGGATGATGAAACAAGTTTGTCGTAATGTGGTGTTTGGGTTACTAGCATTATAATGCTAGGTATTCTCCAATGAAGTATCTATATTTTATTGTTTTCATGATATGTAATGGTCTGAATTTTATAGCTATATAATAACTTTTTTTTATGTTTTTACATGTTTAAAGAAAACAAGAATTATTTTTTTAAATTATCAGTTGGCTAATATAACTACATGCATGTAAATTGAGTAAATCCTACAAATTAAGAATCTTACTTATATATGAAAATTAAATTAAATTCTTTATATTATGATTACGTTGTTTATTGTAATTTTGAGTTTCATTATATTGGGTAACATATTTTCTTACCTTTTTCATCTGTCTTCCTAATAATTCTTACAACATGGTTTTCAATGCTTCGCTCAATCGCATGTTCATTCATTGAATTTTCTTCATTTTACTCCCCCAACTTGTAAACTACTATTATAAATAAATAGATACATACACGTAAACTAACAGAATGAATTGTTTAGTTATACCTATATGTAAACAAACAGGACCTAATTATTTACAAACATGCATTAATATAGTGTTTTACATGCACGTAAATAAACAAAATGTTTTGTAATTTTAACCTATGTGTACGTATAAATTATTTAGTTTAACATATATGTAACAAATAGAACGTAACCAATAGAATATTATGTAATTTCAACCTATGTGTACGTAAGAATTATTTAGTTTTACATATATGTAAACAAATAGAACGTAACCAATAGAATTATTTACAAACATGTATTATCCATATAGTTTTACATATACGTAAGCAGACATAATGTTATGTATTTTTTGCCTATGTGTAAACAACATAATGAATTGCTAAGTTTTACTTGTGTGTAAACAAGCTGACCATATACGAATAGAACTATTTACTGACATGTTTTAATGATACAAGGCTACATATACTCACAATCTTGCATTTACTACATCCATAACTTAAAAGTGAGTAAAATTTATCTCACTAGTAGATGATTGAAAAATTAGTTTTTATCATATATGTAATCTTTCATGTTCACATAATAATTAATAACTTTTTCCCAATGCTGCCTATTTCTTCCTCTTTCCAATAACTTCTTTTTTTTTATTTATTTTTTTTATTTATTTTTTTTATTTTTTTTACAATTTGCTACCTTTTGGCACTAACATATTCACCCTGTTTTTATGTTCGTCCATGCATTAAATGCTATCGAATCGCCCAAATTCAACTTTTTCCTCCATTTATGTAAATGCCATCGAGTGGTCCATATTCAACTCTTCATTTGTTCAAAAGTTTATTGAATTTTGGTTAATTTAAATTTCAACTTGTATTGGTTTACTTGCTTTAAACCCACGAATTCAAAAACACTAGATTCATAGGCACTTGATTTTGTGTTTAATAAAGTATTTAAGAAAGATTAGAGAAAAAAATGGAAGTTACGTGGTATTTCAAAATTTTGGAGATTCTAATTGGTTTCCAAATATATTAATTTCCCATAGTACCCTTTTTAATTAATTAACTTTAATAAATCTAATACTAGTTTATATTTTGCACCCTAATCAATCATAACCATTGATCAAAACAATCAATGGTTGTTATTAGTTCTGCGAGTTCTCATTTTAAGTGAAGTTTTGTAAAGAACCTAACCCTACGCATATATATATATATATATATACCAATAAAAGATCTTTTTGAAGTACACACGGCATAATTTTTTGCATCCTAAATCTAATTTTTTCCGTTTCTCTCTCCTATTATATAATTACATTAATGATTAATTATTAATATTATTTAATTATTTTTTTATTTTAAAAATTATTTTAATAAATCAAGAAATCTTTCTATAAATGCGATTTCTAAAAAAATAATTTTTTTATAAAATAACAAATTTTTTAAAAACATCAAATTTTTTAAAGATATGAAATATCTTAAAACCTGTGTTTTTAAATAATAGCTTTTTTATGAAAAAGATAATTAAAATTTAAGGTTATAACAAAAGAAAATTTTAAAATTTGACGCTTTTTTAAAACAGTTGGTTTTGAAATCAAATGTTAAAAAGACAACTTTTTTAAAGAATAAAAAATTAAAAACAAAAGTTTAAAAATTGATATCATCGTTTTATTACTTATAGTTCTTACTCGTACATAATTTCAACTATATCTTATCTTAAATTATCGTTTTATTATGCATAAATTTTCGTTAGTAACTATATAATATTTTATTTATTTAACTCGTGTAATAAATCGCGTACTAGCCTAGTATATATATACACACTAATACCATGTAAGAAGAAAATTGTGTCACATGTTATGGCATTATTCCTGTTTTGTTATTTGGATTTTGCACTCCTTATTATTCCGGTTTGGTAAAAGATCTCTTTTACCTATTTATTCTATGTTTTTATCAATGTCATTCTCTTTAAAGTCACATGGGGGTAAAGATGTAATTTTGTTTTAAAAAGAGAAATACAGAATATTATATAAAAAGATGTAAATTGATTGTTCCCTTGTTGTTATAGTATAAATGAAAGCGATGTGTGAAGGGGAAAAAAAAAGTGAAGGTACATTTGTAAACCCACTACCCTCTTTTTGGAAATATAACTATAGTCTATCATTAAGTCGTTAACATTACTACCAAACTGTTAAAAGTATATCTAAATCTACATATTTAACAATTCAATTAATAAATATATCTTATATGTTGTATTGATTAGTTCGCTCTTTATTTTGTAGAGTAAAATGAAAGAGTTGGTTCGTTTGTCATATGGAAAAAAGTTCAAGGGCTGATATGTAAAAATGCTGAATTTGAAGAGGTGCAGATTTTTATTGCTGATTCATCAGGTTTCTGTTGCTAATTCATTGAGTAGCTAAAGTGAAAATAGCCATACTTTATGTAGATTATTTTACCCCAATTGTTTTGATAAAAAGAATAGTTTTTAAGGGGAGAAAAAATATGAGTTGCTCTTCATAGTACTAACGATCACTAAATCTGATTGTAGTCATCATCATATCATCGTCATCTCCCATATCATCAATGTCTCCATCAGTTTTAGGGGTTTTTCCGTTTCTTCAGTCGTGATGTGTCGACTTCTTGAAAACCGATTAGAGTATTCTCCCATAACCTTTAATCTGTAAACCTTTACTCGTTTGCCCTCGTCATCTTCATGTTTGAGTTCCATCACAATAGCATTTCTTTTTAGTGACTAGTAGTATTTTCATGTTCTAGTTTTTTGCATCTGTGTTTTTTTTCCTTAGCCTTATGATCGTTGATTGAGCTCTCTTATTCTTGGGTGTAAGCAACTTTGGTTTCGAAACAATACTTGTTTGATTTATAAATTCTGACACAAACTTATTAGGAACTTTATATCAAACATATGTGTGTGTTATCTTGAAATTTAATAATATTTCCTCAAGAGAATAAAAATAAGTATTTATTTTAATCAATAATTACAGACATTAGAAGAAATTATTATTATTTTTAAAATAGATTTATCATTTTTCATAAATTAATTACAAAAAGTTTATTGTTTTTGAATCACATAACTTAAAAGTAAGAAGAAAAAAGAAAACAAAAAGGAAATAAAAATAATAATGATAAATAGAAACCGTTGTCACGTGACTACTTCCCCACACTTTACAAGTTTTGATGGAGGCCTCAATGTCACATCATAGTTTGGCATTCTCCCTCAAAACTAATTTATCAACATGCCAAAAAGAAAAGGTTGCCTCGATCCCTTGGAGGACAATAAATAGTTTGGGTATGGGACGGGTCTCAATTTAAGTGAACTAAAACTCTAAAACATTTACCAAGTTCGATTGTTACAAAACCGTTATTCTTTAGAGTTTCATTCGCATTTATAAATACTTTATTTTTTACAGGTTTGTCATCTTTTATGGTTATGAATTTTAGTATAAAATATTTTTTTGATTCAGTTTCAGCTTTCATTTTGTATTATTTTTTAGAATGTCTAGATTCATATTTTCTATTTCGATTTAACATGATTAATTGTAACAAGTAGCTTGTTTTTTCGTTTAGAATGACAAGATTATCAATGATAACTTATTATCAAGTATATAGTTATCAAGTTAGGATGAAATTATAACAAAATTAGGGGCAAATTTGTGGTAAAATCATAAGAGCATAGTAAGTTAGGGCAAAACCATAACAAATCATCACACTAGCCAGCAAATTGTAGAACATGAGAACAAATTTGGTTGACCTCAGATGCGAATATAAAGTGAACAATCAGAAAAACTCGGATTGACAGAGTTACAAAATAATAATGTAGTAAGATTGCAACAGATATTGCTTCACTTTTTGTTTCGCTAGTCTAAAGTTGCATATCACAACAGAACGATTTCGAGTTCAATTGTAAGGGGCAATAACGCAATTAAGCAAGAACAAAATTCATAATTGGAGCTTCAATGTTTCGATTATGATGGACAAAAATATATCTAACAAAATCCCATTCAAGATTAGAGACTAGACAAACCTTACCATATCCCATAAGATGAAAATGCTACTCCCAAACGGCCAAACTAAGTGTTTGAACACAATATTAAACTTTGAAAACGTAAAAAAATAAATAATAAATAATAAATAAAAAACTTTAAAAGCGTTGTCACTTTAATAAAATTCTTAAAATTCTAGGTATATCAAAAATTTGGAATATACAAATTCTAGTGTGAAGCCATAAGCGTCTTTAAATACAACACTGGTTAGGTTAGGTGAATTTAAATATGGGTAGGGTTATTGTAAAAATAGTATTTAATTAAAAAGTTTAAGAGTGATTGTGGGTATGGCATGTATCCTTCTATTGTTTTAAAGATAAGGATATTTTAGACATTGTATCAAATACATCAGTTCATTGTATCATATATTTTGCATCATTTGTTATATGCATTTATCATTGTATTTTACATTTTATATAATTTTGTGTTATAGATTGAATAAACTTGTTATATATTCTTGTATTTTACAATTAGAAGGAATCAATAATATACTTTTACTTTTATCAAAACTTTTAGTGTTAAAAATAACAAAATATGTTATTTTTATCAATAATTTTCATACATTATATAAACTTGTTGTTAACTTGTTATCTATCATTATACTTTATAATTAAAATTACATAATTATTTTATTTCACCAATGTATTTTTCAAAACTAATAATGTTCAATATTATACAATGACGATCAAAAAACACAATAAGACATTATGTTATATTTTCATTGTTTTTAATGTATTATATCAATTAGTTTTAATTTATTATTGTGTTTTACGTATTAGAGATACACAACAATGTTATTCTATCATTATATATTTTTAAAATTCATCATTTTATAAAATCACAATAGTAATTAGAAAACACAATAACTAATGAAAAAGACATAATAAACTGTACTAAAAGACACAATAACGAGATAAGAGCTTAAAATAATAAAAAAAATTATTAAAATTTTATATAAAATACTATACTTGTTTTAAAGATAAAATTGCTTGTTTTTATGAGGTAATTTTTATAAAAAAAATAATGCTGTACATAAAAGTTATAAACGTTTAAAAAAATAAAAGACCTTTAAAAAGTCAACAAAAGTGGATACTCCTAAAATATCCCTATAACAAACTTTTTCATACAAATTAATCTCAATAATTTATTAACGAGATGAATGGTTCAGATTACTTCTTATATTTTTTATTTTAGAGTCCTTTGTATTTGAACCTTTCTTTTTAAATATTTAATAGTATATTAGGAATTATTAAAAAAAAGTGTTTTCACAATATTCTTTTCAACTTCAATCCAAATCTATACGTATACAAATACATATAGAGAAATATAAAGAGTGAATGATGTACCAATAACTCAAATGAATGTTCACATAACCAAAACCATTCTATCTCACACACATAAGGTAATCCGACACTCTAACTTGTTGCAAATTTAAAGTGAAGTCATTAAATTTATATTTTAATACATATACTTGTCATTTGAAAATATTGAGATATCAATTTCACTCTCTTCTATAAGTAGCTCTTTGTACAAGCATGTTTTATTCTCTTTCACACAAATAAAGTAATCTGACACTCAATCATATTTCAATGGTAACACAATGAAAACCAGTGATGTTCCTACATTCTTCACAATGTAAGCATTATGTATCAGGTATACTTTATGTTTTTTCACGGTATGCATCCAAGGTGCGTCATCTGTTCATGCTATTTATCCTAGCCATGCCACAGTTAACTTAGTTCAAAATGTGTAACAACGGTTAGTGTAAATCTAATAAATGTATACGGACGTGAAAGTGGACATTGGTATAAAAGACATGTTTAAACTGAGCAATTAATGAAATTGATCACTTTTTTAATTTTATATCAACTTTTATTCAAGGAAGGTTGAACTCATTTTGCTACAATTTTGAGGCACATTTGTTCTGTAAGTACTACTTTAATCGCTAATTTGTTTGCAACAAAAGCATATTTGCAACGATTTTTAGCTGGAAAAACAGATGTCGCTAATTTATGAATCTGTTTCAGCAAAATTGTTACATAAAAGCATTACAAACTTTTGACGAGCTGGATTCTTCTTAACAAATATGTTAAAGTTTGTAAGGTTTTCATGTAGTTCTTTGCTGAAACATATTCATAAATAAATTAAATCTAAAAAATGTCATTCTAACTCAAGAACAAACAATAGATAATGATTCGTTTAGTTGAATTTATGATTGAAAATAAAAAGAAAGTATTATTATTAGTTGGTTAAAAATAGGAAAAAGAAGGCTTTAATGATATGCTTGAGGTAAAGCCGTAAAGAAAATAAAAAAGAAGATAATAAATTGATTGAATAATAAATAAAAAGTAAAGGTTCATAGATTTATTAGAAATAAATTATACCATTTTAATACATATTTTTTTCACCAAAACAATATTCTAGAATAAAAACCAAATTTTTTCGGTGAGAAAATGATTCCGGATTGTTAATCAAATACTTATAATGGTTAAGGTTAAGAAGGTGACAAAATCATAAATAATAAAAAATTAAACGTGTTAGAAAGTGTAAAAATAAAAAAACCTCTATTGTTGATTTTATTAGGTCAAAATAATTTGCATCAATTTATTTAAAAAGAAATAACTTTTATATACTCACACACCATCTACCAAATTGCCTTAAAACCAAATCAATTTTAAAATCCATCTAAAACCTTTATGGTTTCCTGAAAAAAAAAAAAAAAAAAAAAAAAAAAAACCTCTGTATATGAAAACTAGCGATATACATCTACGCATAAGTAAATAAAATACGCATGGCTTAATTTAAGACTCCACAGGAACTCAATAGCTCAAGCTATGCTCAAAATCCACCCTCTTAAATCTTAAAGTATATGAGTTAAGCTCAAACGATGTTCAACATGACTCGTTTTAGACTCATAATTTACGTTACAATGTGCGCATAGACTTGTATGTTTAAATTTTACCTGTACCCTTATTCACTTGTTATCATCTGGAGTCTTGAAGTGACTCTACAATTAAATACCTAAGCCAAACACTTTCATTAATTGTAGATTACAGGGTAAATGAGTTAGACGTTAAAAAATAAAAGTACACCCCTAAACAACCATGAACCAAAACACAAAAATGACACAACGATTTATGACTTATACAATTTTATTCACTGTTTAAAAATATGACTTTATTGGTTCAACAGATAGTTTGAATCTTGAGTTCAGTCATGTAATTGTAAAAACTAGTCATGTGAATCAAAACGATCAAGTTTCAGTTTTATTCACGTGATCATGTGTGTGTATATTGGGATATCCGGTTACAATTTTAACAAAGTGGATTCAACCTAATGATCTTGACAAAAATAAAATAAAAAATAAAAATTACCAAACAGTATTTGAATAATTTGACCGGTCCGGCAAACCCAACTAGCACAACCGGTTTGGTTTACAGTTTTTCAATAGTTAAGTTCACTTTTACTTCTTGAGATTTGTTAAAAATAACTATTTTTCTACAAAAGATTAAAAACATCAATTTACCTCCAAAAGTTTCATAAATTGTTTCAAATTTAATCCAAAAGTTTCATTAGTTGTTTTAATTGTATCTAAAATAATTAAACTTTTGGAGTGAAATTGAAATAACATATGAAACTTTTGAAGGTAAATTGATGTTTTTAATCTTTTGAAGAAAAATAATTACTTTAGTTAAAACTTAAAAAGTAAAACTGAAATCAACTATAATTATTATTAATTATGTTATAAGTAATAACGTTTTCTTTATGCCGTTTTGCCTATCCTAACACTTTAATAGGACCCACTTGTAAGTTTGGTAAGTTCCTTTGAGGTTTTTATTATTTGATTATTTTGATAGCTTATTTGAACCTTATTAAGCAAAGCTAAATTGCCTTATTATATATTATGCCTTGAGATTTTATTTTATTTTATTTTATTTTTAAACCAAAGTAGCACACAATGTGTCATATTCACAAGGTGTTGGGAGGGAAAATGAACCAAATTTCAATAGGAACATAAAAGTGTGTACATTTTGTCATCTTCAATAAAGCAAGTCACATAAAGACAGAAAATCATTCACTTCCACAACCTAAATCACAACTCACAAGTAAGAAAGGGGGAAAAGAAAAGGCTTTGAAAGCTTCATAAAAAATTGAATGGTTGGTTACCAGTGTACAACTCTCTATGCATGATGTACAAGTCATTTCTTGATATAATGCAATGATTACTAATGAGCAAACTTACTTGCATTTGAACTTCTTGATGGTAAACTTACATTAACAGAAGATGAATCTTGAAACTTATGATGATCTTTCTTTGACCAAAGCCAAATCTTGGAAACAGAAAAGCTTTCACCTTTGCTTCTACTACTAATTTTCTTTCCATCATTAACCCCATCAACAGAGCTATTCCACTTATCTTTCTCAATCCATAAATCTTTTTTTCCAATATTACCCCTATTTGGACAAAATATCACCTGCAACTCTGATTTGCCCACCACATACTCATAAGATCCCATTGAAAAACACCTTCTTGCATCAAGATTCATGTTGCTAGTCTCACCCACTTCTTTTTCTTCTCTTTTATCACCATTTGTGGCTCTAAATTTCCCAAGTCTAACTGGAAACACCCTCTTTTCAATCCCACCTCCAAATTGCTTGAAATTACCAGATGCCCCAACATGATTCATGCCTGAATTTGAGACCACATGATCATCTTCTTCCATTGGATCATCAAATTGGAAATCAAACATAGGATTATCTGTTTCAGGGTTGAAAAGGGTTCCTCTGCATAAAGGGCAAGTTGAATTTGAGAGCAACCAAGTGTCTATGCAATGGATGTGAAAAGCATGACTGCATAAAGGTAGCAGCCTCAGCTTATCATGTTCTGAGAATTCACATAGGCAAACAGCACAATCAAAAGGCTCTTGTAACCCCAATAGTTCTTTGTAAAGAAACACTGGGAGTGCATCAATGAAAGTTTGATCTAAACCAGAATCATGTAGATTGAAGAGCTGTTGCAGTTGTCTCTCATAAGCAACAGCATCAGTACGACTAGCTTCTTGAAATCTTGAAGATTGTTGATGGGAATTTGATGATCTTTTTTTCTTCATCAGATATCTCACAAGAAAGTGAAGTAAAACACAGATAAACAACACAACTCCCAACACAATTACAATGTTTCTAGCAAAAATTACAGTAGGGTTAGCTTTATGGTCGATAAAAGACGAAGGGGGAGGACGAACAGGAGGCGAAAAAGATGGAAGATTTTGTTTGATTAGGGGTTTGATTTTGATCAGGCGCATGTTAGCAGATATGAAATGCTACAGAAATCATCAACTTCACAAGGGATTTCTGTGTGTTTTAAGGATGTGAAACTATGAACTGTCAAGAACGAATTTTTAATTGATTAGTGTGTCCTTGGATCAATACCCTGTTCAGGAAACGCAATAAACAAGCAAATCAAATACCAATTAGTTGAAATTACAAGAAACCCAATTGAATTATTAAAAGATAAAATGCAAACAAACCCAGATCTTGAAATTAAAACCAAATTTTGGGCCTTTGTAGCGATAAAACTCTAGACTTTGAACTTGAACTTACCCACATCACTGATCATACCACCCTCTTAGAACACCAACACTTTCTTGAGGAGTAGATCAAATGATGCATTTTGTGCTTCTACAGGTGTATGTTCTTCAAGAAATCTTGAAAAGGAAAAACAAGGGTTTTGAATGAAAAATTGAAAGGGGATTTTAATTTGGGTGAGCATGCGTGTGATTCATACCTGGAAACTTCCAAAAAGAGATCTTATTAAGGCCCATGGGCATAGGTGGCATCATGAAGGTATGATCAGCAGGGATTATTTTGTAATTTGACAATGATTGTGATTAGGAAAGATGGAAGAAAGTCTTGCTATTTATAGAAAAAGGAGTTAAAGAGTTTGTGCCAATGGGCTTAAAGGCCGAATAGTCACTATTTGGGCTTTGGGATAAATTAATTCAAGTGTTAAATTGTGTAACAAAAGCACATACTAGAGGTGGGCAAATCGGGTCCGGCCCAATACCCGAAACCGGGTTGGGTTCAACCGGGTTTTTTCGTACCCGGGTTTTGGTGAAACCCTACCCGGCATACCCAGGTAGGGTCGGGTTCACCTAATGCAAAACCCTACCCGGCATACCCGGGTAGGGTCGGGTCGGGTCCAAAACCGGGTTCAAATCGGGTTTAGTTTTTTTTTTTTCTTCTTCTTCTCCTTTTCTTTTCTTGTGTGTGTCCCCAAACCGGGTTCAACCGGGTAGGGTCCGAAACCGGGTTCGGGTCAGGTTCACTAAAAAACTCAAAATCTAAAACCGGTTCCAACCCTACGTGTTTAAACGGGTCCAACCCGGGTACACCTCCCATCGGGTACTACCCGTACCCGGGTCCGGGTCGGGTCCACCGGGTCGGGTTCGAACCCGGTTTTTATGCCCATCTCTAGCACATACTAGGGCATAAGGATGATGAGAATTGAGAGGTCCAAGATGGTTTTGGTTTTATAGGCCATGAAAATGAGCTAACAAGTAGAGGACTAGAGGTGTGCATAATCGTTTGGGCCAAAGAACAGGCTCGATTTGTGGTTGAAGAGGTTAAATCCGGTTTGAGGGAGAAACTAGTTCCAAGTGAGGAACCGATTCGAGGAAGGATGGACCCGGACTGGTAGGAACTGGTATGGGTTGGTTTGGAACCGGTTCGGGCTTGAAACTGGTTTGTATAAAAATTACGTACTTTTTTTTAAAGATTTTATAAAATAACTACATTAAATAGACTACATATTGTATTCATCTTTTCTTGTATGATCCAAGTCTATTATAATATTTGTTTGATTAATTCTAGAGAAAATTAATAAAAATAGAGTCCCACCTGTTAAGGTTACTTTAACTGATTAATACCACACTTATTAATGAAAGCTACAAAAATTTATTATATCGCAAACAGGACAATAATCGACTTTAGCTTGTGGGAAATGTTTAAATATAAAGTTTTTGTAAACTAGAAAATATGAGAGAAATTAATATGTTGACACGTGTATTTTTTATCAATATTAGATTGAAGACAAAATTGATAATGTTTTACGTTCTCAAGTTTCACATTTTTTAAACGTCCTTAACTTTTACATATGATATTATTATTTTAAAAAAATTATATCATAAAGACAAGTATTTTTTATCTTTAAAAAACTATAATGTTGATATAAATTTTTTTTTATGTTTTTTTAGCTCATTATGTAACTTCGTCGGGCCATTATGTAATTTTCAGAATTGATGAAGATTACACGATTACCTGATGAGTATTATACAATGAACTGAAAGCGTAAAAAAATTACATTTTTCGGCATTGTGTTATTCGAAAATCATCATTTTAGAAAAACACAATGCATAACATATAGTCAATATTGGACATAATGGATAACACAATGAGCAACACTAGACACGATGATCAGCTTAGACACAATGAATTGCTTAACAAGGATGACACAATAATCTGATTAGGATTATACAATGAACTGGAAAATGTAATAAAAATTTACATTTTCAGCATTGTGTTATTAAAAAATTATTATTTTAAAAACACAATGATTAGCATTAGACATAATAATCTAATTATTCTTATACAATAACTTGATATTACATAATGATCTGAAAAATATTACACAATAAACTGGAATAATGTGAAAAAAGTTTCATTTTTTATATGTTAACATATCCATGTTTAAAAAAAACACTTGTTTTTATAATGTAATTTTTTTGTAAATAGTATT
The DNA here is from genome assembly GCA_025506415.1 of Flaveria robusta. Lineage (NCBI taxonomy): Eukaryota > Viridiplantae > Streptophyta > Magnoliopsida > Asterales > Asteraceae > Flaveria > Flaveria robusta. The sequence continues at coordinate 13,350,749 of CM046469.1, read as the reverse complement.
GTATGTAAAAGTTACGAGTGTTTAAAAAAAGTTAAACTTAAAAATGTGACTAAGACTAAAATATCATTGGTCTATAATTTAAAATTTTAATTATTTACCATTATGACATTAAACTTTTTAACCATTAGATGTAAGATCTGATGGTTAATAATTATTGCAATTCTTTTTATTTTTTATTTCAAAAAAACTACGCCCTAATCTTATTTGGTTTAGAGTTTACGGTTTAGGGTTTAGGGTTTGATTCATTGCATTTTTGTTTCCAATAACTGGTTCATTCCGATTTTGATTGAATAATAAGTTACTTTTTATATATTAACTTGACATAGATATACATATTATGAAAAAGAATGTTTAGAAAGAGGTTCTCGATAGTTTTCATTCTTGTTAAGTTCCCTTTGTTAAAATTAGTTATTTATTGGAAAAGGAATTGTTTTTCTTAAGCGTGAAACTTAATATTGCGAACAGGGAAAATCAATGTTGGCTAGATCTTTTTGAGGACCCTAAGCAAAATATAATTTAAAACCCTTTAACTGATTATCATGTTAAAAGGTCTTGAATAACTTATGAACTTTTTAAAGCTTTTTTTTATATATAAAATCTGAAATCCTTTTTCGAATTCCAAATCAATAATAAAAATTTATATATACGTAATCTATACTAATAAAAGATTACATGCGATGCCACATGTCATCACAAGGTTTCATCCCACAAAAATTTTCCAGTCTAAATCTCATTTAACAACTTTTTCATAAATCATGCTATTTTATTTATACTTAAGATTTAAGATTTTAATTTTTTTAACTAACTCAATTACCACCAATATTCTAGAGATTTTAAATTTCTTACATCAATCATTTCAAATTTTATTTAACCAACTTAAATTTTATATTAATCTATCTCACAAATTTTAATTTTTGTATTATTATCTACTCTTTTTTTATTTTGTTCAAATATCAGGTAAGGTATTTTTATCTTTTATAATTGTACCTACTATACATTCAATGATTATTTTTTGTTTCTTTTATCTTTTTTTGTTGTCCGTTATTATTTTGTTTTCATAAGGTATTAATTTCGTTGTTTACTTTACGTTTTAATATTTATCTTAGTCGCTTATTAAATATCTATTATAAGGTTTTGATTACCACAATGAAAAAAAATCAACATTAGTTTATTGTTGCTAGCAGAAGATTGATTTTAAATTAAGTCTATATTATATGCAATAATTAAATATTTTTCGGCTTATAAATTTATATTTATGTTATTTTTTCAATAAACTTTTCTTTTTTTTAAATTTTATTTTGTAGGCATGAACAACCTTTTTGTTGTTTGATTGTTTCCCAAAAACTGCGTTTTCACATCTTCTTTAACAATCCATTACGTCGAATATACTTAAATTTTCAAACTTTAAAGAAAAACTAAATGTTTAAAGAAAGAGCTCAACCAAATGAATCGCACATTCATGTATTTAATTTTGATGTGTGCAACATTGATCACCATCTTAACTATTTAACAGAGTTTTTTTCTCGTCGTAATAGAGATTGAATACAATCTATTTAATTGTATTATCATTTAATTTAAAAACAAATAATGCTTAAATATTTGTTTACATTTTTAAATTATATATCTTTTATATTTTTTAACCCGTGCAATACACGGGTCTATAACCTAGTACATACATATTTTTTTTCAAATTAAGAGCCAAAGAAAATGAAGACATAAAACGGTTGTTTTAATTCTTTTCCCGTCACCCGTGGGAAAAATAACAGGAGCACAATATGCAACAAAGGTTGCCACCCTTGCCACGTGCAACATTTCAAGAACCATCAATTATGGCATTCACATGCATGTATAAGTAGATGTGATACTATCATTTATGTTAATAATGATGTCACATATCTTTCAAACGTTTAAGATGTACACGTATACAAACTAGTTATATATGATTACTTGTTAACATAAATGTATCATATAACACGAACTAGTTATATATGATTACTTGTTAACACAATATCTGTAATTGACCACCTAGGTAAGAATCAAGTTAACTTCTAAATAAACGTGTAAATTACTCCAATTAAACATTGTATTTATTAATCAAAAGCATATAAACTCATATATATTAAAATTGAATAAATCCTATTAAGTTTCAAATTAGAGCTTCGGTGATGATATTGGGACCAAATGATTGGGGGTAGATTGCCTATAGTTGTTGTCACTTGATCTTACATGTTGAGACGTTTACAATTTTACATCTAGCTATACTAATATAAGAATGTTTTTGGAAGCCAAATGGTATAATTCTAAGCCACCTAAATTTTATTTTTTCGTTTTTCTCTCCTAATAAATATCACATTAACTATTAATGATATTATTTAATTCTTTTTCATATCAATTTTTTTATTAAATTAAAAAAAGGAACTTTTTACAAATGCAACTTTTAAAGAAATAACATTTATAAAATAAGAAAATTTTAAACTAAAAAAAACAATATATTTCAAAACCTGTGTTTTCTAAAAAATAAAATTCTTATGAAACAAAAATAATTAAAATTCAAAGTTTAAATAAATTATTATTGACATTTTTTTTAAAAATAGTTTTTTTTTAAACAGTTTGTTTAAAAACCAACTTTTTTTTAGAAAAACAAAAAAAAATTAACAAAAATTTAAAAAATGATATTATCCTTACATCACTTGTACGTAATGTCAATCATATCTTATATCAAAATATCGTTTTATGGTTCATTAATTTTTATTAATAACTATTAATATTTTATTTATTAAACTCGTATAATACACGAGTTATTAACCTAGTTCATTATATACGGGTCACGTAACTCCAAACATCACAAAAGGTTTTCACTTTTTAAAATGGTCTTTTTCACGCTTACTCGTCTCTATTCAGTTTGTGAAAGTACGAATTTAGTTCTAGCTTCTAGATCAGCTTGATGTATATCACCAACACCTATGATATATGATATTGCTAGCATAAGAATGACCAGCTGTTTTATCAATATGCAATACAAAACACAGGATCATGCAATAATGCATAAGTAAACACAAATCAAACAATTAGGAAGAAGATAAGAAGAAGAAAAAACAGTGGTTTCATATATAAATTGCACGAAAACTTTCATTTATATCAATTCGTATATTAGAATTTATCAAACACAATATGATTATCTTGACATATATATGACTTTGAAAATATATATAGATTGAAGAAGCTGGAACACAACATGTAAAGAAGATGGGATCATTTACTAAGGAATTCTATGATGGATTCACATCAGATAGAGCTTGAAGCACATCAAGCTGTAACTCGAGATGCATAATGTAATTGGCGGTATGAGCAAAAAGACAGTCTGCATTTAACCCTTTTCCTCCCGGTATAAGCTTTTGCAACTTCTTCACCTTCCTAACCACTGTCATGCTGGTTCTTCTTGTTCTTCTTCCTTTTCTTCCGGTTCTCAAACTAGATTTTAGTTTCATGAACCGACGTCTGTAGTCCATTGCCGATGTCTAGCACCAGTGCATCGAAAGCTAATGAGCTCAGCTCACATATGAATCTTGTAAGCACAATCAATGGTTTTGAATTGTGAGAGGGATATAGGGATATGGTGTATGGATTTGTAAGAGGAAATGGTGGTTTATGTATGAAAGAATGATGGGTAGGGTCCAAAGGAGAACATGTGAGCCAAGCCAATTTTATGTATAGATGAGTTAAATTTACAAAAAAGATTCAAGTTTTAATCTTTCTACTCTAATAAAAGAGTATTTTGGGGTGACACGTGACGGCATCACATTCATTCTCATCATAATTTTTCCGCTTCTCTCTTCTATTAAATAATTACCTTAATTATCAATAATATTATTTAACTTTTTTAGAACAAAAATAGTTTTTTTAATAAATTTAAAAAAAAGATCTATGTTATTTTTAAAAATAATTTTTATAGAATAAGAAGTTTTTACAAAACATCAAACTTTTTTAAAATTAGTGTTTTTAAAAAGTTAATTTTTATAAACAAAAAATAATTAAAATTAAAATTTATAATAAGAAAATTTTATACTTTTTGTTTTGAAACAAAATATTTATTATTTTTTTTTAGAAAAAAAAGTTTTAAACCAAAAGTTTAAAAAGCTGATATAATTGTTTATTACATATTATTCTTATTATACGTAATTTCAATTATATTTTATCGTAAAATATTGTTTTATACTTGATAAACTTTTATTATATTTAATATTTTATTTGTTCAACCCGTGTAATACACGGGTTTACTAAAGCTAGTAATTTATAAAGGTTTTCGTAGTTTTATATGTTTATCTATTTCTTTCTTCTTTCATATTTATTTATAAGTTTATTGTTGATTCGATCATATGAGAATCATTCTAGGTGAATCTGTAGCTACCAACAATATATATAATTGGAGTTAAAAAAAGTACTATATATTAATTAGTTGTATTTTGAAAATTAATATTTTTTGTAAGTTTTAAATTATTAATTTATAAACTAAAGAAGAAAATATATTTTGTGATTTCTAGGCTAAATGACAACAACTTTATCATTGTCAAAAGATCCACCCTTCTGATTTACTGACTAGAATGAATACGATCGATTATATCTTGCATGTGTACTTTCTATGCAGTGCCTTTGTACAGGAAGAAATGAATTTTAAGCCAATGCCAAAGGTAGAAAGAACTATTTAATTAACATTTTAGTACGTTTGATCGGAAGGACAACAACCTTCTGGAATGAGATTAATGAAATGAATAGATCGAAACTAAAGAAAAATAGCATGGGAAGGAGGTGTTGTTGAGACCCCACTGATTAGAAATTGTTCATTACTCTAAGTTTTAATTATAAAAATTAAGAAAGAACATATATATGATATTAAATGAGAGATTTATAATTAAATGAAATTTTATTACTATAAATTAGTTGATGTAAGTAAAGAATATCAACTCAAACAAGCTCTAGTAAAACACTTAAAAGTAAAAGCAGTATAACTATTAAGAGTAAACTTTAAATGTTAGCAAGGAAACATAGAAAAGTTGACTAACATAAAATTCTAGTAGTAAATCACAAAATTAACTATTTTTAAAATATGATATACTCATATAGTAATGTTAAAAAGAAGTTACTGTTATAGACAATTATTGTATGTCATAATCGTCACACATGTTCTTTTCCTCACGTATCATCCGTTCATACCTAGTTACATCCCTAATAAATGTTTTTTGAGTTTTAAAATTTCATATTGTAAGTAAATCTCTCATCCAAGTTCAAGCATTAATTAAGTTTTAGGTGGGTTTTGTTACCCTACTAGTAAAAGTTGGTTTTTGGGTTGAATTATGGCATCTCTTAGCTTAAATTCCTTATGATTCGATTTTTTTAACATGACTAAACAGTCTTGTTTTGTGCATACATGATGAAATTATGGTTACATGTCATTGATTCTTTAAATACATGAGTAATTTGACCTATTGTAAATTCTTGTGCAAAATGGAGCTTTTAATCTAGGTTCTTACATACCAAAGGATTTTTACTTATAATGGCATCAATGTTCCATATGCCATAATTCGCCTTGCAATGTCACATTTCAACGTCCATGTTTAGTGTATCAAGAAAACCAAAATGACGTTGAACCTAGAGTCCGAAATCATAAAATCTAGATGCATCTATGAAAGGATGCGACTCTTCGTAGTATAGGGTTTGCATGACCATTTGAAATGCCTCATTTTGAATACGTGCATGTAACGTAGGAGGAGTTGTACAAATCGAATGGGCCACAAGGATACATCATGTGCCCTAGAGTCATGTTTCCATGTGAATTGGCAACTCATATTGATCTTGACTTGCTCGTAAATTCAAGCAACTTGGTACCGACTTCATAATTCTACCCATCAAGGCCAAATGAGATTTTTTAATCTAAGTGTTCGAACAATATTTTTAGAACTGGACCAAACCGTTAACCCATCGCTTTACAGTCCATTGATCGGACTAGTGGAAATCGGTTAACTTCATGAATAATATAATATTAAAATTATGTATGTATATCTAAAATAAAATAAAATATTAAAATAATATATGATTTAGTGTAGATTTTGTATTTTTAACAACATTTAAATACTTTAATAAATAAAAGGCATGTGATAGATACACCCAGAAAGTTATTTGGACGTCAGAATACTGCCTGCATGCCTTGACAAAATTTGCTCCAGGTCTTATTAGTCATTTAGTGCCGTCACGAGTTGTATAGAAGTTTACACTCTAATTACAAAACGTTTATCTTTTATGGCTTGTTCCCAATCTTCTTAACGGATTGTTTTGTCCTTCATAATTTAAAGAAAAAAACACTAATACTAAGGAATAATACGTCACATCAACTTAATTGAGAAACCAACCATACGACCTGTATGATATTTACGGTCGTTTCTCTGGCTATCTAACGGGCCATAAGATTTCTTATGGGTCGTATGCACCGTCTCACCGTAAGCCACTTACAGGTTGTAAGTGTCTTTAGAGCTCGTGGGGAACGTATCCTGAAACATGTGAATTTTTGCAAGCATTTACAGCCTGTAAGACCTTTTACGGACCGTAGAAAAAAAATAAAGAGACGTCTCTTTAACACATTCAGGGTGTATCAATATCTCAACCCTAAATAAAATATGGAGCTTAATATGCTAAATTAATCTAAAAATGAGATTCCAAAAACTTAAAAAAAGTAAAAAGAAAATTTGAATTCTGATCTGATTACTGCTCCGGTTCACCCAATTCAATGTCCAACTGGAAATTGGCCGGTTCAAATGTAATTGATTCAAAGAGGCATAATTGGATATGAACGAAATATGGTCAGTCTGATGGGCAGGTCGATCTAGTCAGTCCAACAGATAGATCCTTTCTGGAAACACCGATTAGAGGCGAAAAAAGATCGTTCTCTAGATAGACGGACTAGAAACTAGCATGTAGCATCATCTTGTCTTAACCTTCCCAAGAGTTTCACATAGCCATGGTTTCTTTGAATCAGATGTATTTTTATATTAGTTGGACCAACTGTTAGCTGATATAATGATTCCAAAACTAAAACCTATTTGTGTGTAATTGGATTAGGATCAAGAAGACGAGTAAACTAAATGAATAGCTGGTATACATATCTTTGGAATACGACTTAAATGTATTTTTATAGATATATCTATTGCTAATCCGTTGGTGATCACAAACGGGTTATCATGGTTGGCTTCTTTCTCACTAGAAAAACAAACATAAGTTGTTTAATATCTACCACCACTAATTTGTCGGTAATTAATTACAGATGGAGTATCGATGGTTGGCTTCATTCAGCAGGAACTTGGTAGCTACGTTACTAAAGATGACAAGGGTTGTTGATCAGTTCCTACACAAGACACTTTGAACGATGTAGTACCAATGGTTTTCTTCGATCGGTTAAAAAAACTGGCATCTTATATATCATATTTACAAATGTATGTACATTTCTTTTGATTCGTCTACTTGAATTGAATATTTCTACGTATGTACAAATGAATCAACCATGTAAGCATCCCCATTTATAACAAATATATTGCATGGTCCGAATTCGCACAAGAATCTACAGTTTATCCTCTTTGTTATATATATTGACTATAACCTATAATAGTTTCTATGTGGATGTACGTGTGCATTGAAAATAAAAAAAATTCAATCATTCATACATGAATAAACTAAACAGATACTAATATACTTGTTTTAAACTTTTACGTACAAATCTTTAATGTGCGAAAAGAGCATAAGCATCACGTATGTAACCAAATCAGACCGGCCAGTCGGAGCAGGACAAGTCTGACCAGGCAATTAACCACTCCAATTAATATATTTAAATTGTTAATTGAACCGGTGAACCAGACTCGTTAAGCCAAATTTCAACATTTATTATTATATTTTTTTCTCTTATAATATTATTTGTTGATTATTTTAATACTCCAGCATCCATATTATATAGACATATTAAAATTTATAATTTCAATGGTGTGATTCGGTTCTTAAATTTTGATCTAACTAATGTCGACAAACGCAACCTGTTTAGCTAACTGTGTTTATGGATTCAACCCTGGAATAAACCAACCCGTTTAGACTAAATAAAAACCCATGAATTCCATGTTAACTTCGTATCATATATGTTAGATGGAATGATGATTGATGCATCTACACCTTATCGAGTAAATGTTGGTGAAACCTGTAACGGTGTTTCCGGACTTTTTGGTGGTGGGAACGGAAAGCACATGCTTCCACATGCCTTCTTGTTTCCATTTTTGATGTCCTTCCCACCCTTTCCATCTCCTTTATGTCATGGACCCCGTTCCTAATTATTCAACAATGTACCATTTGATTGTGATACATGTATCTTGTGTCCATAATTATCATTTGAACTCTTTAGAACAGTTGGATTTGATATTAAAATGGTATTGTTTGTTTGATAGTGATCAAAATCTCTTTAGCGAAATCTAGTTAGACGGGCTTTTGTTTCTTATACTAGTTTTCACATTTGTTAATTTGCTTGACGATTGCAGTTTGACACTCATTTTAATATTGGTACATATCTAAGAGGAGAAATTAGGAAGGTTACAAACATCAAGTATCGATGGAGACCTTCAATAAGAATATATGAAGTTTCCCCAATAAAATTATCCAAACATAAATGTCAATTAGGACTGACAATACCTGACCTACTTTTGATACAATTAAACATGTTTAACAAAAAAAATACACTATGTAAATTTTTATATTTTTAAAAAATTATTAAAATTAAGAGGCTAGCTCAATCATTTTCCCCCTTGGGCTAATCAAGAACAAACTAATACGGTCTTGTGATTGTGATAGCATGCATCAAGGCCCATAACGTACCCTTTGAATATTCGACTATTGGTACTTCTTTGCCTCTATTAAGCACAAGGCATCCCAATTAGATTAATGGAGAATTTTACAAAAATTAATTTCCATAATTGAACTTGAATCGTGTCATATGTGCATGAAATAAAGTTAATAGTTTATTTCTTTGTTTGTGTATTAGTTAGAAAGTACATGGACTAAATGTGTCTTTTGTGCATAATTTCTTCTAATGTTGAATTTAGGTTGTTAATTATTCGTTAGCAACTGATTAGATAAATTGGGGAAGAAGATAGTGTTAAGTGGTGTGTGTAATTGTTTCTTTTCACTTTCAGTTTCTTGTATTTCATTGATATATAATCAATTGAATGTGTGATTAAGTGTTTTCAAGTTTAATTCATTTGTGATGTCGGGTGTACTTTGAGTGTTTTCTAAGTTCAATCTATTTGTGATCTCAGCCTCTCAGGTACGTGTACTTCGATTAACAAATTGCTTTACGAAGAATCACAACAACCTCCTATATTTTTCATGGGGAACTTGGATAACCAAAATTCTTAAGTTTACCAACTTGATTATTCACGCCAAAGATCAAATGACATCACATCAACATATGAGAAAATAATTAGTCTTAAATTTACCAGGCTTATTAAATTTTCTATATACAAATTTCTGAATGTTTTAATTAACAAAAACATTAAACACAACATTCTTGTAAACTTTTGATGCAATTTTTACTCGTATACAAAGATCTAACTTACACAACATAGTAAATGCTTGTGATTATTTCATGTAGATCTTTACTTACAAAATAACTAATTAAGAGTTCTTTTAACTTTCCTACATAAATTATGTTAAATAAACAAGTTCGTTTAAAAAAAGGTATTACTTAATAGAAGTTAAATTTTTTTTTTTTTTAATTTTAAACAAACTCAGTTCATACAAAATATACTTTAAAAAGTCCAAAAAAAGCTAAATATTTGGATATAATTTAAAAAAGTTAAATATAACAACTTTTAAGAGAAAAATCAGATTCTATACAAAAAAAGTTTAAATATAAAAAAAAAAAAAACCAAAAAACAAAATTTGAGTATTCTATGCATAAGGCACGTCTGCTTGTCCTAACAGCAAACCTCCGTGTCACCTTATCACATCTGTTCGTTCAGTTAGTGGATCATTTAAAAAAAATATCTCCAAATCCCACCTAGAAACCATTTATTTTTTTGAACCCACCTAGATAAAAGAATTCACAAGTGGTGAATAATAAGAGATCCATTATTTTTGTTCAAGTCTTGGATAACGAAGAGAATTTAAATGTGTCAAATGGTTTCATTTTCTTCTTGAATATCCATTCTTTTTGTTTAATTCCTCTTTGTTTTGAGATTTAATTGTGCTTTTAGTCCTTTGATCTAGATATAGATGAGAATCTAATCTCATAAAAAAAGTTATTTGATTTTAATAAACCTTTTATTTATTGGCCAGGATAAATTTTAACTCAAGAAGTGATTTTAGATACTTTAAATTTTGAGCTTATTTTTCTCTGACTATCACTTACTAACTGAGAGTTAACCATGTTAGTTTTTTTTATGAAGTACACTGCTTATGTGGCTAACACTAAGCAGAAAATTAAAATCTACCATTAGGTCTATCAATCTGAAATTTTTGTACATTGAAACACATCAATCTCCATCTCCTGAGTTGAATCACTTGACTCGTTGGAGGTAGATTTCAGGTGACGATAAAAGCTAGATACCGAAAAAGAACCTTATGGAGGCTAGGCGGCTACGAAGTTGAAAATAAGTTCAAATTTGGCCACATTTTCATCAAAAAGCCTAACGGGGTTAAATTTCAGTTCTTAAGGGATCATTAGAGCAAAATAAGCTCAAGTTGAGAGTGTCTGTAAATATTTTTTTAGTTGAAATTAATTTCGGCCAATAAATGAAACTTGTAATTATTAAAATCCAATAACCCCGTAAAAAATAACATCTCTTGATTCTGCCACAATTATGGTGTTGAGTTTCATGAATAAATCCTATGACTGAAAATACTTGAGATCAAAGTATTCCCTACCTTCATCTGTGTGCAAAGTCTCAAGTAAATTAATTTGATGTATTATAAGTTTGACAAAATGTGACACTCGCAAATAAGGTATTCCTCACCTTCATCGTATTTTTATATACCCTTAATTGGCCCTAAATTTTTATCAGAATATAAGCATATCAAAGTTCAAACTCTGTGTAACAATTTTCTTTTACTTGAAAGGAGAGAAAATAAAATAATAAGTAGAATATCACTTTGCATTCTCAATTTAGAACCAGTAAATAAATCTTGCTTCTGTTGTATAAAAAATATAATGGCAGATTCTAAATATCTAGACATAGTTCTTTAACATAGAAAAAACTATTTAACACTGCACTCTGCTGGCATCACCTTATATCTTGTTGTATCTTTACAATACGAGTAATACATATGCTTATTCCTGACCCAATTCAATCCAACCATCTGTTGCTTTGATAGCGTCGCATACTCTACACCATCCACAGGATCCAAGCTTGAAAGGGCTGCATTTTTTAGACACGTAGAAGCAACGACTGACGAGTTGTTTTTCTGGATCGAACAGCCTATGATTTCAAGATCTGCCAACGATGCCACAAATGGTGCATACTTGTAGTTCACTGGGTACTTTCCGCCACTCGTTGCCCATTCAGACCCATCCCATATGGTTGCATATAGTGACATTGGCTTTGATGGGTACACGGATGAAATCGCTTGATTGTAAATCACCTGCCGTACAGGTATGTTGTCTACTAGAAACCTGAAATGGATTACAAAAGGTTCATACGATGGTTGTTGTCAAGTGGTTGTTGGTTTTTTAGGTTAACAACATATGGTGTCCTATCATCATGAAAGTGATTATAATCATGGGTAGGGAATACTTGTCGAAAAAGGTTTCCCAAGACATTTTCCCACGAAATCATTTTTGTTGAAATGTCTAGGAAAACATTGTTTCCTACACATTTCCAATGAAACAGGCGTAGGAAATAACCTAGTTTTCCAGTAGTGTTACCATGGTGCGCCAGTGTACGGTTTAACAAGTTAAAATTTATGAAAAACATACACAATGTGATGTTTGTTCCAAAGGATGGAGTATTGATGAAATTGCTGTGTGGGATCAAACCAGAGATAAACTTTCTCTTCTCTTCCAGTTTTGACACTTCCATTTCCATACATATTTGTTTGAAGAACCCATTGCCTTCTTTTCGCGTATCCAAGCAATTCAAAGTCGATCTCGTCATGATTATGCGCGAATAGATCTGCATTTCACATCTAAACATGCATGCATACCGCAAAATCAACTTTAACATTTTGTTATAGGAAATTTGATTAGTTGCAATTGAAAAGTAACATGAACATGACTTACATAGAAAGCTAGTACCACTCCTGAAGTGAAACCTGCTGGCAGCTTTAATGAAGCACTAAATTAGAATCCATGATAGTATCTGTTTTTTGAAACCAATCCAGAACCTAAGTACATAAAACACTATTAATAACATAACAACCATAGATACACTTCGACAAACTAAGTAAACAAATATACATTCATTAAAAGCTGTTTCCTAACGTAAAATCACCTGAGGTTTTGTCCAAAATGATATCAACATACGATCCATTGCTTTTCAAACGAACATTTGACGCCCCAAACAATGTTGACATCCCTTGGGTGAACGGTTTACGAGGGAAACGGTCTGTCAACCGCTCAACGGTTGGAGGCCGATACACCGCACCTCGAGATGAAACCCGTAAGAGTAAACTGATAAAAGTAACAAGACACAAAAGAAGAAACTTTTCTTGTAGAAAAGCCATGAAAGCTTGTTAATTAAAAGAAGTTTCAGTTTGCGTGTGTGTGTATGTGTGTGTGTGTTTTGGAGGTTTGAATTTATTTTATATAGTGCATGGAATATTGATATATGATGATTTAAGTGTTTTTATTATATTATTGCTTTGTTGTTGCAAAGCTGGATGTATCTTTATAAAGATATATAGTGACAAAACATAGGTAATCGGTGATTGATTCATGTCGAATGATTGGCCTGAGATTGCTTTTAGTTGTTTTTCTTTTTGACTTGTTTAATTGATATGATTCAGATTCGTTATAAACTAACTGGTTTATGACTTTTAAGTTCACGATGTCAAGATGAATCGGTGGGTTTGTTTGGATTGACGATTACCTATCTTGCTTTTATTATAATATTTAACTATGAGCTTTCAGTATGATTCTGAATTCACAAAGTATAAAACGCATGTGAACATAAAGACTGATGAGATATAATAATACAAGGTGTTATACATGGTAGCAGAAAGAAATTTGTTTTAATTTGAGTTTTCTAAGTTGTTATACATTAATTTTTGATATATATTATTAATTAGTATGCAGTGGTTTCTTTTATATGATTTTAGTAACATAATATCAGAGGCGTCTATACAATATAAACAACTAAAGTAACCGTTTTATGCCTCCAAATTTTTAGGGCCACCAATTTTTTTAAGAAAAAAATAGATTTATCTATTTTTTAAGCTGAAATATATATGATAATCTAATCAATATCTGTGTTCTTAGAGATAAAGAAAGGATAACAAAATTATTGAAGATTTATTGAGGTCGACTTACAAAATTTGGTTCATTGAGGTCGACTTATGAAACTTGATTTCTCAAAAGTTTATCGACTGTTCATGGCTGAGAGTTTTTTTAGATTCATCAACTCTGAACTATCTTAGCAATTCATCACCTAATCTATTACTATTGTTGTCTGATCTATATATTTATTCTCAATTATTTAAATTAATATTATTCTTTTGTTAGTTTAATCTATTATTGTCTATTGCTTTTAGTCTACAATTGCAGCTGAATTTTCCTCTTCGTTTTAATATATTGTTGTAAGTTTATCACTTAATCTACCCTAAATTGTTTTCTATCAAACTATAAACAAATTTTTTACGTCACCGGTCGAAAGCAAAGATGTTTAAGAACAATATATAGATGAGGGCCTCAAATTTTTATTTCGTTTTAGGCCCCCAGAATCGTTGAGCCGGCCCTGCATAATAGTAGTAGCATCTGGTGTTTATTTCTGAGTAGTGTGGATTTAAGCCTCACGAAACATCATATGATGTTCTTACGGTAAAGTTAAAAAAACACAACCGACTAAAATATATAAATAAAATGTCTTGCTTTTTAGAAAGAGTTTCAAGTGAGTTTGTTTCTCTATGAATAGCTTCTATTTAATGCAATAGCAATGTCATGATTTTCAATCTTCACAACCCAAAATTGTTTTTCCTACAAACTTCTTCAAATCACATTTCTTAAAAACCATTCTACGAAAGTTGAACCAACGATTTTCTATGAATGTTAAAGAAAAAAAAAGAGCACCTTTAGCCCCTAAAGCATTATAGGCTAATAGTTCCCCTCAGACACTAACTCACATCACCGTTACTTCATATGGATAGTTAAAAACACCAGCCGTTACAAACTATATTACCTATAGTTTTGTCACCTAACGACCATAGTAGTAACTACTAACCAACTATCTATGCCGATATATTATTGTTGACGAAACTTATTGGCATCCACCTCAAACTTTTAGTAGTATACTTGACTTCTAACAATACATTCCAGCCTAACACTTCACAAATTACCGCATATGGAGGAAATGTAGTTATCACAATATTATGCATCACATTTATTCTTATAAATCAGGACTAAGACACTTCTTTATTGCTCGCATGTTGCCGGTTTTAAATATAACATTAAACGGATTTGTTAGCCAAGTAACACATTCTTCCGCCAAACATTTTCAAGCTTTGATGGGAATGTTGTAGCGGCCCACGCTTCTCTCTTCACATATCTTTAAGAGCTCTCATTATAGCGATTTTATGACAGTCTATTTAGAGGCTGTTTGAAATCCCTTACTTCGTCAGAAGGTGGTGACTGGGTAAGAGGTTGTTTTAAAACTGACCGGGTGAGAAGAAAAATATGCATGGGTCAGTGATGTTGGACCAGACAGACGCGAAAGAGTGAAAATCAAACACGCTTTCCGACCAAAATATCTGATCAAATTAGGGGGTTAGACATGTTAACCGGATCCGTAGCAAATCAAACAGCATCTTGTTCTATTCCTTCATGAGGTACTCCCAAGCATGGTGAGTGCAGTTGCAGAGCACCCTGAACCACATTAGGAAGGAAGGAAGTCGTCTTCTCTCTCTCTCTCTACACTCTTCACACACTTCCTCTTCATCTATCTCTCATCGGCATCCACTATCACCACCGCCGATTTCGCACGCATTCTACTAATGGAAATCGATCGCAACGGAATCAAGCGGAAATCCTTTTCCCTCGACTGGGAGCAGCTCTTACCTGAGGATCCCAGCGACGACGATCGTTCACCGGAGCTTCTGATGAGATCAGACCAACAAATTACGGAGAATATTGCGAGGTTTAAGAAAACCTTGCAATCGCTAGGTGATAAGTTGCCTTATAAGGGAGAAACCGTCAAGGCATTACTATGGAGACATGAACGTGAACTCAAACGAAGGAAGAAGCTCCAATCAGAGAAGGTTTTGTATTGTTTATGATTAATTGATGGCAATTTTACTGTAAATATGATGGCTTTGCTGTTTTAAAGATATCCCCAAATTGCGCTTTGAAATTTGTTTCCGTAGAGGTTTTGTAGATGCTGATAATTTTCACCCTAAAACAAGTGTTATAACTTTTAACAATATACTGATAAGGGATGTGAGGAGACCATACAACTCTCTGATCATAGAGATGATGGTAACATCCATTTTCAGTGATTTGGTTGAAATTGTGTTTATTTGCTTATTCTTGTTACCAAAATGGTCGGTCTTTGTCTATGCTGGGATTGTGGCATGCATAAAACAAAGATGAACACAAGTATCTCATTTGGAAGTATTGCATCATCTACTTTATTTGCATGTAATCAGTTGAAATGCTTTTGTGTAGGTGCCTCACATGGCAAAAAGATCTGCATCAAAGTAAGAAAACTTATCTCTCTGTAGATGCTATATATTATGAACTTTTAATCATCTTCTCCAAGCTGTCTTGCGACTAATACATGAAGTAACTAGCATTGTGATATCATTATTCATCTTATGCATTGAGAAACATGAGCATTAAACTTGTAATTTGCTTGCAGGTAATTTCATGCTATTAACAAGAATTATTCTTTTTTGATGTCGTGTCTAGAGTAAGTGTTAGGGGTGTCAATTTCTAATACGACCTGAAAAACAACACAAAAACAATCAAATGTTGGATTTGTCATGCCTAATCCACTCCATGAATGGTTGTTGTTTGAGTTAACCTGTTCAACTAGTTTTTTAATTAAGCGGATCTTGTTTAGGTTAGCATGTTAAGCCAGTTTAATTGAGCAGGCCATTTACGACCCATTTAAACTATTTATTACAAAACTCGCACAACCCGCCAACCTATTTGGCGCGCCTAGATAAATGGGTTAAACGGGTCATTTCAGTTTACACCATAACTAATGTGTCCGGATTATGGTTGATGTCTTTTACACGAATAAGTATACTGGTCATGTTAAGATTTGATGATTTAACACGCCATCCCACCAACTTAATACGATTGACACACCTAGTAAATGGAAAATGACTTCAATTCTAAATTTCTAACTTCTAAAAATATTGATTTACATGGTTCGCCTATGTTTTTGCAGATCACACTATGGTGATGCCATCAGTTCTTCGACATATGATTCGTTGACTGACGAGAAGATGCAAAGAATCGTCAATGAACTTGTTAATCTTGGTATACCTCCTTCTGATGTTGGCAAGGTTGCTGAAGTTTGCTACAGAGATCCAGTCAAAGTCAAAGTCAAAGTCAAAGTCTTGTTTGCTTTGCCAAGTGATATGAGAAGATCTTATGTAATTGGGTTCTTGTATCCACAAAATTAGTGCACAAATCATGTCCTCAGAGCATCTTTTGTGTGCTCTTTACCCTTTTGGTATATAAGGGGTTTGCAAGCGGTATTACCTTCCAACTTACAGCAGCACCCAACAAATGCTAGGTAATTTTGTAAGTAATATTAACCATGGCATTTGTATTGGATGTCTATTTTGAACTTGGTTGTTGTGTGTTTGGGTAATGTAATTGGATGGTGTTACAATGATATAGCCTGTAGGTGGCAGTATGACATGGATTTTAATATACTAGAAATTTATGAGGAAATGGTTAATTCTTGATTTTTTAGTTTATATATGCATTAGTACAAGAGGAAATGATTATTTATTGGTTTTTGGCTAATATATATGCATTAATGCAATTTAAATGGTCGATGCTATATGACAATTTAAGTATTAATTGCACGCTTGGAGAAGACAAAGTTGCTTATATAAGCGAAACAATTATATAAAATAAATAATTAGATTCAAGTTCATATGACATAGTTGAATTTGCTTTAAATCTTGTTTAATATTGATGTATAATGACTTGGTAACATCTTTACCATATTTTGATAACGAGAAAGTTATCTGATTTTATTAAACAATAGTGGAGTGAGTTTTTGAGTGTGGTTTTCTATATATAAAATGAGAGAACATGAGACTATTTATAAGAATACATGAAAGATTCTAGAAGCAAGTAACTAACTCAACTAATTCAAACAAACTCAACCAACTCAATTGAGCACATGCCAAATATCACTAACTAACTCCATAATAGGCACATGACTAATATGCCCCCTCAAGCTGAACAGGGAGAAGTCACGTGAAGCTTGGACCGAAGAAGACCAAAACGAGAAGAAGACAAGCCTTTGGTCAACAGGTCAGCTGGCTGAGAGGCAGTAGGAACATAGCGAACACATAACTGTTGTGTCAGAACCATATCTCGAACAAAATGTAGATCAATCTCAATATGTTTCGTGCGCTGATGAAATACGGGATTGACAGCCAAGTAGGTAGCACCAATATTATCACACCATAAAGTAGGTGAATGCAACTGTGGAATATGTAATTCTCGTAACAATGACATAATCCAACGAAGCTCAGTGGCAGCATGTGCAAGAGCACGGTACTCAGCCTCAGTACTCGAACGAGCAACAGTATGTTGCTTCTTGGAACTCCAACTAATGAGGTTGGGGCCAAGAAACACACAATATCCCGTAGTAGAACGACGATCATCAGGGCAACCAGCCCGGTCTGCATCTGAATAACCATGGAGATCATAAGAAGTAGATCGACGAATAGTCAAACCATGAGAAGATGTGCCACGGAGATAGCATAAAATACGCTTGACAGCAACCCAATGACGATCAGTAGGAGTCTGTAAGAACTAAGACACCTTACTGACCGCATAAGCAATCTCAGGGCGAGTCAAAACCAAATACTTCAATGCACCAACAGTACTGCGATACAAAACAGGATCATCCAAAGGAGTGCCAGAAAACCGAGATAACTGTTTCCCTGATGCCACAGGGGTAGACAGAGGACTACACTGAGCCAATCCTGTACGCTGTAACAGATCAAGCAAGTAACGCTGCTGAGATAAATGCAGACAATCATCAGTAAAAGTCGCCTGAACACCCAAGAAATAAGACAAAGAGCCTAAATCTTTGAGTGCAAACTGAGAGTCTAAGCGAGTAATCAACGAGGTAACAAACTCAGAAGAGCTCCCAGTAATAATAATGCCGTCCACATAAACCAAGACATAACAAGTATGGCCATCACGCTGATAAACAAACAAAGAGGTGTCAGAGAGACACTGAGTAAAGCCACTGATGAGAAGAGTAGAGGAGAGCTTGGAAAACCAAGCTCGAGGAGCCTGTTTAAGACCATAAAGAGCCTTCCGTAGAAGACAAACATGATGAGGTCGAGAAGAGTCAACAAAGCCAGGTGGCTGAGACATGTAGACAGTCTCAGATAAGTCACCATGAAGAAAAGCATTGTTGACATCAACTTGACGAATAGACCATCCACGAGAGAAGGCAACAGATAAAACCAAACGGATGGTAGTAGGTTTAACCACAAGGCTAAACGTCTCAGTGTAATCAACTCCCTTTGTTTGATGAAAGCCTTTGGCAACAAGCCGGGCTTTGTAACGACTAACAGAACCATCAGGATTATGCTTCATCCGATAAACCCACTTACAACCAACAATGTTGGCAGAAGTAGGGGGAGGAACAAGATCCCACGTATGATTGGAATGCAGCGCACCAAACTCAGTACGCATAGCATCCCACCAAACAGAGTAACGTTGAGCCTGAGAAAAATTAGAAGGCTCAGAAGTAGGAGCAGTAGTAACATGGAAGAGAACGTGATCAGGAAACAGTCTAGGCTGACGAGTGTGATCACGAGAACGAGTGATCATAGGATGAGGAGGAGGAGGAGGGGGAGGAGGAGGAGGAGGAGGAAGAGAAGGAGGAGGAGGAGGAAAAGGAGAAGGAGGAGAAATAGATGGATAAGAAGGAGGAGGAATGTCAAAATCAGAAGAAGCAATGGAATCAGAAGAAAAGGATGAGCCTGGAACATCAAATGTAGACTCATGAAAAAGAACATGACGGGAAGTGATAGTAGGAGAAGTAGAGGGATCATAGCACAAATAACCACGATGACTTGGTGCATAACCAAGAAAGAGACATGGCGTAGATTTGGGTGAAAGTTTATCCGGACGTGTGTCACCAAGAAACGGATAACATAAACACCCAAAAGTACGTAAAATAGAATAATCGGGTCGAGTGCCAAAAAGAACCTCATACGGAGAAGAATGATGGAGAACTGGCGTTGGAAGCCGATTAATAAGAAAGGCAGCAGTGGCATATGCATCATACCAAAATTTCTTTGGTAGATGAGCATGGAATAATAAGGCGCGATCTTCCTCCGAAAGATGACGATTCTTGCGCTCAGCCACCCCATTTTGTTGAGGTGTATAAGGACAAGAAATCCTGTAAGTAATGCCACAATCAGAAAGATAATGAGCCATATCACCATGAATCAGCTCAGGAGCACCATCACACTGAAGCTGTTTGACAGTGCAGGAGAAAAGATTTTCGACAAGGGGTCGAAAATGACGAAAACAGGCAGCCGCCTGTGCTCGACTAGTCATAGGATATAACCATGTAAAACGACTATAATCATCAATGAAAGTAATAAAGTAACGATATCCAGATCGTGATAAAACAGGAGAAGGACCCCAAATATCACAATGAACAATGTGTAATGGAACAGTAGAATGAGAAGTACTAGTATGAAATGGCAATCGAGTAGATTTTGAAATACAACATGAATTACAAGGCTTAGGTACAGATTTATTAGACATTGGTAAAATAGAGAGCCTAGACAGCACAGGATCAGAAGGATGCCCCAGTCGAGAGTGCCATAGCTCCCGAGAAGTAGCGAATGTAGCAGTCAGAGAATATAGCTGATGAGGACTAGCTCGCATGTGGTGGAGGAGTAGCCCGGTGGGAGTCTGTATAGACAAACCAAAACATGAGAACAAAACAGATATAGGATAGACTAGCTCGCATGTGGTGGAGGAGTAGCCCGGTGGGAGTCTGTATAGACAAACCAAAACATGAGAACAAAACAGATATAGGATAATCAAGTACAAGCTGAGTGATAGATAATAAGTTCTTGGCAAGGCCAGGAACAACAAGAACAAATCGAAGTAAAAGTACACAACGAGATAAACGAAGATAGGAAAATCCGATATGAGAGATGGGAAGAGATGTACCATGACCAACAATCACACATTCAAAACCAGTGTAAGGAACTGTACCAAACACAATAGATGGATCTAAGGTCATATGAGCAGTGGCACCAGAATCAGGTATCCAAGAATCAACATTCTGGCAAGTGCGAGAAAAATCAGCATGAAGGCCATAATGAGGTGTAGCAGCAGAAGACCAATTCTGAAAATGAGTAGGCCCAAAACCCGACGATCCAGGTCCAAAGCTAGGACTAGAGGCGACAGGCCTAGTGTGGGAACCTGAAGGTCCATGTCCAAAACCAAAGTGTGACTGTCCAAAGCTAGGAAGACCATAGGGATGCAGCGGCCCAGGTCCAAGAATACTAGGCCCAAAGGAAGAGTTGGTGGCCCTAAATTCAATAGGTTCAAACCCATTACCATCAGCACCATGTCCACCATGAACAGCCGCAATGTTTGCGGAAAAACGACCACCGGATGGCCACTTTGGACCGCCACGACCACCACAAAAGCGATTGTGAGCACCACGACCACCACCGGAACGACCACCGCGCCACTGTGAA
Source organism: Flaveria robusta (assembly GCA_025506415.1). NCBI lineage: Eukaryota > Viridiplantae > Streptophyta > Magnoliopsida > Asterales > Asteraceae > Flaveria > Flaveria robusta. Next base: position 13,329,581 of record CM046469.1, on the reverse strand, counting down.
CTACCACCACTGTTACTTCCACCGAATCGAGAGCCGTCTGGTGAAGAATACCGAAAATAGCAATTGGATGCTTTGTGTCCAGATTTGGCACAAATTTGACATTGAATTGCTTTCGATGAATCAAAGTGTGGTGGATTTGTTGTGGTCGCAACCATAGCTGCAAGAGAAGGTGAAGTCAATGGCTGTCGTTGCTTCAATCGAGCCTCATAAACCAATAATCGTGAGCGAAGCTGTGAATAGGTAAGTGTTGTAGCTTGGTTTTCAATGTTCATGATAAAATTCTCATATTCAACACTTAATCCTTGAAGAATTTGTAGAAAAAGGAGTTCATCAGAAATTGGATCTCCAATTGCATTTAGAGAATCAACAATATCCTTTGCTTCATTTAGGAATTCAACAATAGACTTAGTGTTCTGTTTAAGAAGGTGAAATTGAGTTCTTAACTGTGATTGTTTTGCAAAAACAGTTTGAAAAAATGCTTCTTCAATGGATTTCCAAAGTGATGCAGTAGAGACTGAGTTTCGTGCAAGATGAATAATTGATGGAGACAATGTGGCTGTAATTAAAGCTTGAACATAGCCATCACACTTCTCCCAAGCCTCTCTCTCGACAGAATCAGTTGCTGGTGCTTGTTCATCCGATTTTAGAAGCTTCAACAGTCCCAACGTCTTCAAAACATTAGTGATCTGATGCTTCCAATTGAGATAATTGTTGTCATCGAGTTTAATGGACAAAAAATTTGCAATATTAGGCAATGTATTGGTTTGATTTGGTTGAATGTTCGTTGTTGCAAAGAAAGAAGAAAATGAAGTAGATGTGGACATGATGGAGATGTCGATTACCGGAAGAAGTTCCCGGAATCGCAAAGCATGAGCTCTGATACCATATTAAACAATAGTAGAGTGAGTTTTTGAGTGTAGTTTTCTATATATAAAATGAGAGAACATGAGACTATTTATAAGAATACATGGAAGATTCTAGAAGCAAGTAACTAACTCAACTAATTCAAACAAACTCAACTAACTCAATTGAGCACATGCCAAATATCACTAACTAACTCCATAATAGGCACGTGACTAATAGATTTAATAGAATCTTGAGGTTTTAATGACAATGGTAGCTTGTAGATCCTCGATATGTTTTAGCATGTAATTACGATGTATGTTTGTTTGTCTTCATCACTCATATCATTTAGTATATATGTATGTTTTACATTCTTCTACGGTTAGAGTTTAGCGTTTCAAAAAACTTGACGAAGTATAATCATTTGTGAAGTGAGACAAATTAATAAAGAGGAAGATTAAAATGTAAGATGAATGAGATGGGTGCCCTGAATCGATGAAAGATGCAAAATCATACTTTGTTATATTGACGCTATAGACCGATGACATATATGGAGGGAAATTTTTAATGATCAATGAGTTCTTTTCTCATAAAAAAACGTCTTATAAAGAACACAAATGATAGATCGTCCGAATATAAAACACAATACAACTTATAATAATTTCACAAACATAAAAAACACACACTATTGATAATAATCCATAAAAACAAAGAAACTTATATCGATGTGTTGTAATTAAAACTAAGCATAAACAATTTATGTTTATACTTTATGATATCAACTAGAATATTTTTAGTACCTTTAAAAACAATCTCTTCCAGGTAAGTTAGTTATTTGAATGCGAGCCTTCCATTTTAATTTTTTAAGTATACCTCAAACATATACATTAGGGTAAGTATTGAAAACATAAGGAGATTTTTACTGTTACATATAGAGTCTTAGCGGATTGGTTTTATCAAACATATCTTATGATAAGAGAGTTAATACATAATACGAGTTGATATGATGACGTCGATCATTTATATTGTAAACTATTGAAAAGAGTATGAGATGTAACTGTAGCCTATCATTACCCTCATGTACCAATTGCCTAGCCTTTGAAATGTAGGTCATATCAGGAACAAGTGATTATATGCTATAAGAATAAAAAGTTAGCGAGAGTTGTAACACTAATAGTTGTTTTACCATGCAACTTATCTTACTAGCCAATATCATCTATTTTACTCACTGGGAGCCCCATGATTTGTTTTTGGTTTTCTGATTGGAGTTCATCTAGATTTCTTCAACTCAAGCATGATGAACTCTGAAATTCTTCTATCATTCAAAATCAGTGCTCCTAAAACACGTTGATGGTATTTAAGACATGACATTACTTATGCAATTATGCAATAAACGTCTTTCCCGTTCAAAAACGATGTGAGATTTGCATAAGCTAACATCCTAGAGCATTCATCCTTGATGTGAAAATTTGACAATTAAACATGGTTGGGTAAAAACAATCCATGACGAGAATCAATGTGCCATTTAAGATGGTAATTTATTGAGGACAATGGCTCCCTAAGGTGTTTGTTACATCTTAGATGAATCCCACATCATTTAGATTTTTGAGACGATGATGTAAACGCCATCGAGAACGATGAGTTCTTGAGGAGGTTTGAGAACACCTTAAGCAGATCCCATATCCTTAGTTGGAATGGTGGGAAAAGCTTAAGTGAGGAAGACGAGTTTTTAATAAGGAAAGGTGATTGTAACATGCTAAGAAAATTCTATGTATCAACCATCAATGTTTTCAGAACCGGATCGGACGTCGAACCGGACGCCTTACTGGTTTGGTGGTCGGACCGGTCGGACCGGATTTAAGAACCGGATGACGTCATAATTATATATGTAGTATATTATATATATAGTTATATATATAATTAAATATAAGTAATTTATACATGTATTTTATAGTTATATATAAAACTTAACTATATTTTTATATCCAACACACTAATATATGGTTCAACACCCCGTTTTTACCCATTAAAATCAAAAAAATAAAAAAAAATAAAAAAAATACAAAATCCGGTCCGAACCGGTTCCCGGTTCCCGGTTCAACCGCCGAACCGGTTCGAACCGGCCTGTTCAACTTGCTGAAAACGATTTGGGGGGGATCGGACCGGTGGACCAGCCGAATCCCGGTCGAACCGGTCGAACCGGCCGGTCCGATCCGGTCGTGAAAACAATGTCAACCATAGACAACATAAATACTAGGTTCATAGGAGAAGCGCCACCTCAAATACAATCAATGTTTTTTTGGCGTATTGGTTATGGAAAAAAACAAAACACTCAATTAAGCGTAGTTGGACAAGAGTAATTCTAGGAATATAGATGACTTACAGAGAAGTCTCCATTCAAACAAAAAAAAATAAATCCAAAAGTCACTCGTAGTTAAAACGTACAATATTAGCTAGCATGATAAACTGAATGTTACATTCATTCAACACCATACAATGTAACTTTTTAAATAAACAGATTCTCAAATGAAAAGAAACTGAGCTAATGTAGACATCATTATACAAAATGTTGTCTTTATGACTTGAAGCTATAACCTCAAGACTGCATGACATTTTTCTTTTTAGAATGACGAATTTCTTTTCGCTACCCTACGACCTGAATCCAATACTTTTAATGGTAAGTGTTCGAAACGCTTTACCTTTGTTGTTGGACCATCACAACGCATTAAGAAGCTACTAATAATTCATAATCTTTAAATAGTTAATAGTTAACCCTAATACTAATAGTTAAAAGGTAACCCCTTTCCCCTTACGACCCAGGCATGGTGGGTGCGCTTTGCAGCGCCCCCTGAACCACATTAGGAAGGAAGAAGTCTTCACAGACCTCCTTTTCATCAATCTCTCATCGGCATCCACTATCGCCACCGCCGATTTCACACACATTCTGTGAATGGAAATCCATTGCAACCGAATCAAGCGTAAATCCTTTTCCCTCGACTGGGAGCAGCTCTTACCTGAGGATTCCAGCGATGACGATCGTCCACCGGAGCTTGTGGTGAAGCCAGACCATCAAGTTACGGAGAATCAACCAATGGATACGGAGCTTCTGATGAAATCAGACCATGAAATCACGGAGAGTATTGCGAGGTTTAGGAAAACCTTGCAATCGCTAGGTGATAAGTTGCCTGATAAGGGCGAAAAGGTCAAGGCAAATCTTTGTAGACATGAACTTGAGCTTGAACGAAGGAAGAAGCTCCAATCAGAGAAGGTTTTGCTTTGTCTGCACCCCTTTTATGTCGGTGCATTGCTTTTTAGATGTTATTAGATGCACATTGGAGATGCATACAGGACCAGCTTGCATTAATATTATTTATGATCATGTCTTTTCCTACCTTGAAAATTAGGGATCAATTTAGGAAGAGGGGTTGCTTGTTCATAATTATATGATGGGAATTTTACTGTGAATTATGATGGGCTTGCTGTTTTAATGTTGTCCCCTAATTGAGCTTTGAGATTTGTTTCAGTAGAGGTTTTGTAAATGCTGTATCCCTCCTCTTGTATGTTTACCAAAATTCTACCTTAAAATGATAAAGTTGATAATTTTCACCCTAAAACATGTTCATGACATGGGTCTTTTGGATGTTGTACTTGTATACTAGCTAGTATATGAACATTGGTTTGTTATCATATTTTCTTTTAACAGGCTGATAAGGGATGTGAGGAGACGATACAACTTTCTGATCATAGCGATGAGGGTAAGATTCATTTTCAGTGATTTTGTTGAAGTTGTGCTTAATTGCATATACTTGGTACTGAAATGGACAGTTTTTGTCTGTGCTGAGATTGTAACATGCAATTAATAGACAGATAAACACAAATCACGTGTTTGGAAGTATTGCCTCATCTATTTTCTTTGCATGTAATTTGTTGAAATGCTTTTTTGTAGGTGCTTCACACGTCAAAAAGAAATCATTGTCAACGTTCGCTGATTCTTTTTGCAAAAAGATGGAGGAAGATGTATGATTCTCTACTAAACCTGAATCATTTGCTTTTTCTTTTTCTACTGCGCGAGTACACACACTTATATTTGTTTGTTGATTAGCATAAAGATGCATTTGAAAAAGATTTGTCTTACATCAAACCTTGTCAAGGGCGAAAGCTGAAAAAGAGTCAAAGTTTGGGTAAAGGAAGATCCAGGATGGGATTATCTTCTTCACGATCCCTGAAGACTTCTTTAGTAGATAGTAAAAAACAGACAATCTCCAATGATGAAAACAATGATGATGATTATACTACACGTTTCTCAGAGTAAGAAAAGTTGTCTCCATCTAGATGGGTGTTATGATATTCTTTTGTTATCTCCTTCCCATGGTCTTGCTCTAGTTCTAGAAGTTATCTTTCATTATTATTTTGTTTGTTCTTATTACATACCTCATGAACTTATAACAGGTTCTTTTCTATTTCCTTAAGTTGTGTTCCTTTGGCAGGCCAAACTCTCCTCAAGATCCGCCCTTGAGAAATTTCAGGCCTAGATCTGTAAGTTATTTCCATTACATTTTCTTGATATTCTCAGTTTCAGGTTCTTGCTTCCTTTGCTTGTTTACTTACTTATTATACGAGACACTAGTTTCATATGGGATTACTACTTAAGCATTGAACAAACGGACTTCCTATTGATCTTAGGGTTCTTGATTAAGGGGGAAAAGCAGAAGATATTGTATTATATGTTCTATTCGTCAACCATATTTCTCGGTTTTCTGTTATATTTGGGCTATCTCTATATCTTTTCAAGCAAATTGGATCAATCATCCCATCTCCATATCTCCTCACATCATGTAGATCGGACTCGCAAAATGGAAACGTTACATGATTAAAACAAATAGGACATTGTGTTTAACTTGAACAAAATATAGGAATTATGAAGTAAATATAAGCATATATCCTATCATTTCTCTAAGGCCTAAGCAATCAAAGATTTTAAAATCTAAGTGTCCGGATATATAAGGCCCTCAATGACTACTAACTTGCATGCAATACGCCACTATTTGAGGTCATCTTGAGTGTACATCTGATGATTTCTAACAATGTCCTTTATTCATCAGGGACGAGCTTACCATTTAGTGGATGTGGATCCTCTGATGCATAAATTTATGGCAAATTTGGATCCATGGTAAATAAGTCTTATTAATTTCTTCCCTGTCTTTACTTATGCTTAATGATCTTAAATAGCAAAAAGGTTTTAATTAATCTTATTCAAATTTCAGCATGAAAGATGTTAAAGTCTACTACCCATCCAGGTAAGAGATAATTGTCCTCTGATCATGATGGCTGATTTATCATTTAATGGAATTCTTCATATACCAGGAATTTTTAGTTTTATTATGGTGTTCCTTTATCTCGTTCCCTCATTATCAACTGTAAGTTTACAGGGATGACCCAGATGCAGTTGAAGTTAATTATGCTGACATGACATGTCTTGCTCCTGAAGCGTGTATATCATCGGCTATAATGAATTATTATATACGGTTAGTGTTTATGTTGTGCAAGACGTCCATTTACTTTGGATTTTTTTGAGACACTTAAACATGTGCCCCTTAGCTTGTTTAAACCTGTACTGATAGCACTGTCCCTAAAACGTTTATTTGATAGTTTATTTGTTTCTTTTGAATAGATGTCTTCAGCAGCCATCATCTTCGTCTGAGAGTGCATCATGCAATTATCACATCTTCAATACATATTTTTATAACAAGCTGGAAAAGGTATATTATTTTGCAATTTAATTGTCCTGAACGAAGTAAATCTGTGCAACATAAAACACTTCTGACAATTACAGATACCATGTGTTTACCATTTGAATTGATGACACTGGTAGCATACTAGCATCTTAAATTGGTAGCAGATATGCTGAGTAGGATTCAACGGATTTAATAATAAAGTAAAAGAATCTTAAGTACACAATTGGCAAAGTGTATACTATCTTCATGAGCATTATCACTAATAATTATTAAGAATAAAGGTAGTCGTCTCTGGAAACTTGCAACATGTTCAGCATCCTAATTTGTATATTTATCCGTCCATATTAAAATTTAATCCAACTGACATTCTACAATTGAAGAAGTGGTTATATATAGCAATTTGTTAATAATATCTGTTTTTAGTTGTTTATTTTGTTAATAATACTTGCTTTATAAATGGCTTATAACTAATGTTCTATTTTTTATTCTTTTTGGTGTAGCTGGGCTACAAGGAAGACTCGTTTCTCAAGTTCAGAAAGTGGTGGAAAGGCGTGCACATATTTGAGAAAGCATACATTCTTCTACCTGTGCATGAAAAGTAAGCTTTTGAACTTGCATCAAGCCTTTCATGATTCCTGGCATTCTTAAGATGCTGCTTGTCATGTTCCTAATAGGATTATTAACAATTAGTATTCTGCTGGCGGGTCTCGAGTGGTTGTCGGTGCTTAAACATTTAGATTGTTGAATGTGGATTTGTTAAATGCTCAAAAAGTGTGCCTGATGGATTTGTTATGCATAACACTTACGATGTATGTTTCTCATTGTTCTTTTAATTTTAATTGTGCAGTGCTCATTGGAGCCTGGTGATCATATGTCTACCTAACACGGAAGACGAACTAGGCCCAATTTTGCTTCATTTGGACTCTCTTGGACTACACGATAGCATGTCCCTTTTTGATAACATTAAAAGGTATACTGCACATATGTCAACCAAATTACATGATTATAGATAACACGACTATGGTAAAATACATGGTGTTGGAATTCTTTGGATAACGTCTAATGCTCAATCTGATATTAATATGATAGGAAACTGCACATTTTTAAAATAATGTCTAAGTTAAAGCCTAAAGGCGTATTTATAACTTAGGGATTGGATACAATTTACATTGTATTCGGACAAAATAGTGTCTTAATAAGAACAAAGTGCAACATGTGTAGATAAAATTTTCATCCTACAATCTACTTTCATGCAATATCTAATTCTGACGGATGTTGCTGTATAAATATTTAAATTAGATTTCTAAAAGCAGAGTGGAGCTACCTAAGAAAATCAGTATCTCATGTAGATCTCCCCGTCCCAAATGAAATCTGGGAAAATCTTGACCATAGGGTGGATCACAGAAGTGTCAAGGTAAACATCTTTGTGGTTTTGGCTCCTACATCATTCACCACTTTTTAATTATTTCATCAGTTTTTTTATAATTATTTTGAGATGGCGTTTTCTTTTCTTTTCAAATAGGTTCCACAGCAGAAAAATGATTACGACTGCGGGCTCTTTGTTCTGTTTTACATGGAACGATTTATCAAAGAAGCACCCGAGAGGTTTAAGAAGAAAGATCTATCTATGGTACATTTCTACACTTCCTCCCTTAAAAGTTACCTTTTTACCTGATCTAAAGAGTTAATTCTTAATTTAGTCATTTTATATCAATATTACAACTTGCTTGCCAATGGATGTATCAGTTTAGCAGGCAATGGTTTAGGCCTCGAGAAGCATCCAACTTAAGAGCTAAAATTCATGGTCTACTTGTGGAAGAATTCAAGAAAGCTAAAGAGAAGGAATCCACCTCATCTCCAAAGTGTTAGGCAGAGTCGAGGTATTATGGTAAATCATATGCTCAATTTAATTTTAGAAGCATTATGGTAAAAATTGCCTTTTGTAGATGTAAATTCTGTTTTTTCTCAAGGCTATCTTTAGTTGTATATACATTTGTATAGGACGGATTAAAAGCAGAGCTATTGCCAAAGGGGAAAGCAATGGGTTGAGTGAGTTGCTTTACCCCTCGAAAAAGAAAGAAATCAATGCTATTTATAAAAATGTTTTTATGTAACTTGTTCAGTAACATTTTCTCACCTATTAATCTTTTCACTATGCTATTGAGCGGTTGTTTCAATTGAATTTGACCTAATATTTTCGACCGATACTCAGCAGAAACTCTATATAAAAAAAAAAAAAACAAACGTTAGTTTTACGTGGGATTTTCTACGAGTTCAAAAAATATAAAATTATGATGCTGCTGTTGACTGTTGTTAGTACTGCTCCTACACTTTAACCAGCAATTAATTGACCATTATTATTCTTCTTATTATTAATTAAATAATATTACATATATTTTCAATATTCATATTTTCAATGGTTATATTTCCAACTCTATAAATACTACATTATACTCATTATTTTACCATCTTCACTTCCTAAAGAAACCATAAAATGGCATATTGACGTGACAGCATCGATACAGGAGCATCTATAAGTTTGAATTTAAATATGTATTCAAATTAATTATCTTTTTAGTTTATTGAGTTTATTTTTTTCTATATTTATTATTATCTTTAGTTTGTTAGAATTTAGTATAAATAAAGGATTAGGTTAACATTTATTATTAGTTTTTACTATATTGAGTTTATAGAACTTGTGTTCTTGGAACCTTTGGTTCGATTTATCATCTTTAATTATCATTAGATCTTTGAGCCATTTAATTATTTCCATAACTGCATCAAACATTTTCTTTGTTTTGAAACAATCTTCGCTAGACGTATCGAGAAACTCTTTTGTAGAGGAATCGGAAAACACTGTTGTAAAGGAACCGCAAAACCCTAAGTGCACACACCGGAAAACCCTCTCGTTCACGTACCGGGAAACCATCTAGTTCACGTACGGAAAACCCTCTGAAAATCTCAACATAAGAAGATGAGTTTGATGATGATAATTTGAGGATTGAGCTTTCAAAGGTTATCTTTATGGTATCCTATCTTTCAAATCATTTGATGACGACCCCACAGAAAAGGATGCTTGCTGGCCTCGTTAATTCTCACTGGGTATGTTATTGATACACCTAATTATTTTCATCCTCTCTATCTCTCTCTATAAATACACATAGATGCATGAAGAGAGATAGAGACGATAAGATGTTTCAATAACAAAAAAAGGTGTTTGTATAACACAACCCTTCACACTAATAACAATATTAATCTTTACTTTATGCAATTTGTCAATATTAGACTTGTGTAATTTTTATTTTTCGCTGATTTATATTAACTTTTAGTTTAAATAAGTATTTAAATAACATTACATAATGCTTAAATAAAAAATATTATCTTTTGACATGAACATGCAGTAATTAAAAACATTAAATAATTCTATTCTATAATGTTAAAAGAGCAATTGAATTGAATAGTGGCTTTCTAGTGTTTTTAAATCCACCAAAGTTTTTCTTTTTATGCTTGTGACTCTGTTTTAGGTCATGTGCCCTAGATTTGTGTTTAAAGGGAGGAACATGGAGAGGAAAGGGAAAATGTGTTTAGAAAGAGGGAGACCAAGAGAGGCGAACGGGTGGCCGGCCTCCTACGGACCATCGGCCTATGGTTGGCCGCCTGCCTCTCGCGGAGCACTAGCCTTTTGTGGTCACCATCTCTCTCTCTCGTCTTCTCTGTTTGACCCTTGTGCCCTCTGATTTATGTTTAGAGAGAGAAAGACGATTGTCTTGCTACTATCGCTAGCTACCTCATGCAAGCGTTGTCGTCGTTGTCTGGATTGTGTGATTGTTGCCACCTATCTCTGGTGAAACTCCACCGATGTGTTGGATTGTGTTTGCTGGTTTTCTTCCACCTCTGGTTGTCGTTTACCCTATGGTTTCTTTTATCATGCTTTTTGAGTTTCTTCGGTGGTGTTAATGATGGTTGGTTTCGGCTAACCAAAAGCACCTTGTGGTTCTCTTTATAATACTTTTTGAAGTGTTGATGACGGTTAGCCTTGACCTTCCGAAGACACCTTACATGTGGGATGTATTTTCCTCTTACACTATGATGTTCAATTCTTTTTATGCAGCAACTTTTTGGCTTTGTTGATTTTCTTTCGTTGATGATGGTGATCACCCATATCATATTAGAATGTGTGATGATGGTCCGCTGATGAGGATGATGTATTGTTTGTTTGATATTCTTTTTAACACGTGCATCCCCCGGGTTTTGTTTTAGGATTATTGGATCTGTGTTATGATTATCTGTGGACTGATGTAGTACTAAAAGAGTAATTGAAATAAATAGTGGCTTTTTGGGGTTTACGAATATACTCACTTAAGTTTTCGTTTCTACGTTTCTTCGTTTCTGCTCTTGTTTGTGCTTTTATGTCTCTATTTAAAATCATGTGCCCTAGATGTAAACGACGATACTATGTTGATGACGATGAACTTATATGTGTGCACACGTGTGTCCCCGAGACTAGGTATGAAACCTAATTGAGTACACATGAATTGATATGGATTGAATACACCAATGCACATGTACACAAGATCAATGTATGTGACATATATATGTGGAGCATCCCTTCAGTGCTTTCCCATTATCCTTACGCTTATGCCCTACAATTCCAACACATTTTAACATCATGTTGGCATATTAGGCACACATGCAAAAGTATTTAAATTCCAAGATAATCAATTTTAACCAACTCTCAAACAACGATCTTCAAATATTAACTCAGCTTGGTGTCATGTACTCGGAAAATGATGAACATACGACATCCAAAGAATGATTTTGTAAACTTTCAAATGTCACGACATTACAGTTTAAAGGTTTAAAAGACTAGACATGTACAATGTAGGCTGTTTATAGTAATTTTCATTGGTGTGTTTGCTATTTTTAGAAATATTATGACTCTTTCTATTATAATAAAAAAAAAGTTTAAAATAGACACTTAGCAATTTCTGGTTAACTCTAAAATTATGTTTCCCGTCTCTCTCTCCTATTAAATAAGAATTAATTTAAATATGTAAACTATACTATAAAATATTTAAATTATAAATATTTTTATTCTAATAATTTATTAAAACATACTAAACCATATGATTTATATGATATCTTATCTTAAAATATAATATTAAAATTTTTATTTTTATTATTTTTTATAATTTATTAGATATTTATTATTTTTAATTTCACCAATGACTAATAAGTAATAACATGTAAGATACAAAACTTTTATAAAAAATAATAATTTTAACATGTTAAACTTTATTCCACCCATGTATTACATGGGTTTTTAACCTAGTTGGTATATATATGAAACTTTTCCGACGTATTTGTGACATATTATCCATCAGATTTTTCAAGGAATGTCGTAAGGAAATTTCACCGGACAATTTGGAAATCAATTTATGAAAAGGCCTATTTATGATGAACTAGTTTTTTTTTTATATTCCACGGTTTCTGATGGATTTTTGTCGTAAACCACTAACACACAAACTGGCTAATGGGTTTGCAGTTTGGTTTTGATAATTTTGACTGTTTATCGGTTCGGTTTAAATAGTTTTAATGATTTGATATAGAAGTTCTTATATATTATGCATGTGTATATCTTCTATTATAGGGGCTTATTTTAGCATTGGATGATCACAAGAAGTAAGCGTGCATTCCTAATTACATTTTTCAGAAAACATTTTGTAGTACGTCATGTTAACCTTAAATTATTTTAGTATCAAATCATATTTTTTTAGTTATGTTCATTCGGAAGTTCATATAATCAGAAAAAAAATAAAAATTAAAGCACAAATGCAAATACATTTAAAGGTTGTTCAGTAATCTTATGCTGAGCTATTAAAAGATTTAAGTGAATAAGAGTTAGGCCTTGTTTGAAACCTGCGACAGTGAAGGACTCGGTCAGCAGCAATGAAAAGCCGGACCCGGTCAGAAGCAAGGTAAAAGGTGGGTCAGAAGCAAATGACTCGGTCAGAAGGTTAGAAATGGAAATCAAACAGCCTGACCACTTACCCGGTCAGCAGTCAGCTCTGACCGGACCGGGTAAGTTGATATCAAACAGCCCCTTAGCATATGAGTCATTCAGCATATTTCTAAAACTTACATATGAAGAAGCTTCATAAACCATTATGATATGATTTTTAAGTGAACAAGCATACTCTATATTTGACCAATTCAATCATTAAAAGGCTATCAAATTGCCCTAAAAGACTTGTGGTATATCATTTGTGATAAATAATATTTTAAAAATGGTTAAATTGCATTTGGATTTGGATCTTGTCATATGCAATTTGTGATTTATGTGCTATAAAATCCCATATTTTTTTGTCATTATACTTTTCCTTTTGATAAAGAACTGAAATTTCAAGAGTCGGAAGTTTTTTTGAAGCCCATAACTTAGCTAGCGTTGGTGTAAGTTTTATGACATGAACGAAATATGAATTAGCTACAAGTCTACGTTAGTAAGCACCGAAATTGAAATTATATCATGCCCTACTTACGTCTAAAGGCAAGTATATTATTTTTTGGAAACATTATATACGAATTTGTACATGGGTGGTCTAGTTTATATTTCCGGTTCCACGCTCAAAACCACAATCGGGTCAAATGTCTACCACCAGTCAGTTTATACGGTTTAAACGCATAGGGGAGTGTTTTTGAGAAACCGCAAGTTATACAAAAACTTCAAAAAGCAGAGTTACGAATATTTGTTTATCCCATATCCTAATCATAGAGAATAAATTATTTATATATTTTATGATTGGCTAGAAGTAATATTCACGGTTTTCTCATTATGTAACTATGTAAGACTATAAGTTACGTATACGTAACTCAAAATTCATCCCGTCATGTTTGAACATATTTAAATAAAAAAATTTATAATTACCTAAAATAATAAAACCATAATTTACTCTACTACACATTAAGAAATTGAGAAAATAAATTATTTATATATTTTATGACTGGCTAGAAGTAATTTTCACGGTTTTCTCATTATATTTTAAACTAGTCATAAATTCTTTAATTCGACCGGTTCACACGTATGAACACCTCTAAGAAAACTTAAATTCTATCATTTATGATGCGATTAGAGAATATTTGTTTATCCCATATCCTACTCATACGCTAAAAAAATTAAACTAAATGGATAAGCAAATATATGTGAAGAATAAAACTATGTTTTTATTGTGTAGAAATAACAGTGATGATTATCTGTTATATCTAATAAAGTGGAATTAAAGCTACTATATGTAACCTCACTTTAGATTTACGTCAATACTTTAATCAATTATCTGGATACTATTTATCTCAAACTAACTACAAAATGCTATATTATCCTATTTGAGAGGTTTTATTGACACGTAAAAGTAAATCTTGACTCTTTATCTATAAATAATATGAAATCAAATACAAAAAGAAGTATTAGTTTAATTTTTTTTTCATAATTATATCGTTTAGTATATATCACCAAGGACGGACCTATGTGCAAGGCTACCCCTCAACTTGTTACGGGTAGTGTAAAAAAAATTTACGATTTTATGTAAAAGGAAAGTTTCAGTTTTACGTTACCCCTGAAAAGAAATTACGTTACCCCTAAAAAAATTTCAAACTCAACACTTTATAGAAAGTTTTAAATTTATAACTAAAAGTCTAATACTTTATAAAAAACAATATATTCTATAAAAACCCAAAATACCCATTATCCATTACCAAATAACATAAAAACCCAAAATACTCATTAACCAACCCAATAGAATAATAAGCCCAAAATTAAAAATTATATATATATATATATATATATATACACACTAATTATTTGTATGGATTGTAAGTTGTATTAACGTGCGTGCGTGGTTAAACGTTTTTTCACTTATTTTTTTCAGTTTAACGGTCACATCATAACGCGCTGATCCTAGATCAGTTTATTTTTTGCTTGCGTAAGTGTATGGTTCAATATTTTTATGTCTACTTTTCATTCGATTTTTTTTTTTTTGTTTTATTGGTTTTTTTAGTGTTGATGGTTTGGTTTCTTTAGTGTTGATGGTTACTCGCGGTGGTCTGCCATTAATATTACTTGGAATGGTTTTACGCCTCCCGTTGCAACGTGAGTGAGCTTAATACTAGTATATAACATAACAAAATAATATCTTTTTTTCAATGGTCATACACGTTTTATTTATTCTTTTATGCCAAAAAAAAAAAAGAAAAAGAAGAAATAAAATAAAATAATTGATGCTTCTATTGTTTATTGTTTAAAAACCTTGACAATTTGTATAGAAACTTTAGGAATGTTGTTAGAATAATGAGAATATGACTCATATTTAAACTTCTATAAAAATTTATTAAAACTCAATTTTAAAAGTAAATGATAATAAAATAAAAATAGATGATGTAAA
This sequence comes from Flaveria robusta, assembly GCA_025506415.1. Lineage (NCBI taxonomy): Eukaryota > Viridiplantae > Streptophyta > Magnoliopsida > Asterales > Asteraceae > Flaveria > Flaveria robusta. The sequence continues at coordinate 13,314,568 of CM046469.1, read as the reverse complement.
TAGTGTATGAATCTACTATGAATGCTTTTATATGATTATTTGTTTATTACGGACATTTTATGTTTAATTTAATGATTCTAGTTATTGTTTAAACTTGAAATTTAGAGAACATGAATTGTTTTACTGTGAAAAGAAAGCATCGAAAGATGAACACGCGTACGGAACACTATAAAATGTAAGTTTTTTTATTTCTTTTGGTATCGTATTTTTGTTAACAATTCAATGCAATTTAATTACGTCTATTCCGACCCAATCGAACAACCCAAAATTTTTCTGTTGTTTTGTTAGAAGCGAATTATAGAAAATATTAACCCCGTAGGAAATAATTCATGTTTCCGCCATTGCATGTACTGTTAAAAAAAATTATGTTACCCCTGAACTTGTATTCTAGATCCGCCACTGTATATCACAATATAATTATGAGACTATATTCAATCAAAGAGATATATATAAGCCTTTTAACCCACGGGTTAACTAACACCACTACAGAATATATCCTTAGTTTTGATATATAGGATAACACGTTACGATAATCATAATATGTTAATATAATAAAATGTCGGTTAGGTTTCTGATATACTATATATACTGCTTCTTCAAGCCAACAAACTAATCACTTGCTAATCAAATTACAAACTTCTTCAAAACTTCGTGATCATGGAGCAACCCCAGAACGTAATCGACGTTTTGAACCTTCGAATCGCTCACAACCATTTCATCGGTTCAACGAAGAGTTGTGGGCATCAATTTAATCGACTGCAATTTGATCACAATCCTATCACTCGAAGACAAAATCGACAACAACAACAACAATGGCGGGAAACCATCGATCCTCTTAAGCTTGTTCTTGGCAAAGTTATTGGTCGAGGGGCTTTCGGAGTGGTTCACAAGGGCTCATACCATGGTCAAACAGTAGCAGGTAATGCATGTTCTTGTTGATTTTAAGGGTGTTTCATACGTCGTGTTTTATTTATTTATTTATTTATTGAGGTATTGATTGGATATTTTTTGTTTTAGTGAAAGTTCTTGATCGAAATGGGATTACAAAAGATTCAATGGAGTATATGAAGAATGACTTCATGAAAGAAGTTGGTTTATGGCAAAATCTTGATCACCCTAATGTGACTAAGGTATGTTTGATGTATGTGTACGTATATAGGGTACTTCTATGATACATGCATAGAGTATAAGAAAACCTATATATATATATATATATATATACATATACAAGCATGCATGCATGTATACAACGACTGATCATCTTCGTGTAAATTTCAGATGATCGGAGCAACCATGTCCATGAAGACAAATTCAGGCAGCAAAAACAAGAAATCGAAAGCCGAAAGTAACTTTTGTATCGTGTCCGAGTATGTTAAAGGAGGCTCACTAAGATCTTACCTATTCAAGAACCGTGACAAGAAGTTGCCTATGAAACAGGTCTTTCAGTTTGCACTTGATATTGCTAAAGGGTATGTAATTAACACCATAATTTAAAATTCTATAAATCCAACATTTACTAACCAATTTATTTTAATTACATCTAGGTTGAGCTACCTTCATTCCAAGAAAATAATTCACCGCGATGTGAAGCCGGATAATATACTTATCGACAATCAAAACAAGTTGAAACTTGCAGATTTTGGAGAATCTGTTTTTGAGCCATTAGAGTTGTTCTTCACGAGTGGTGAAATCGGGACTAAAGGTTATATGGCTCCCGAGGTATGATTTCTTTTATAACTTAGTACATTATTTGTATTCATTTTGTATATATAGATTCCTAATTACTTATTAACAAATTGTGGTGTGGTTATTGTAGATTGTAAGCAAAAAACCATATGGACATAAGTGTGACGTTTTTAGCTTTGGAATATGCTTGTGGGAAATTTATTGTTGCGACGTCGCGTATACCTTCGATTTAGACAACATCACAGCAAATATATACAAGGTATGTATGCGCATATGATTGTATGCTATACATAAACTTAATTAGTAATATTCATTTCTTTTGTAGAATTTGAGTTTAAGATTGAAATCAATTGTTTTCTTGTTGTAATTACAGGAAATGAGACCAAGCTTACCCGTAAATTGTCCAAGATCGTTGGCACAATTAATACAACGATGCTGGGACACAAATCCTAGAAAGAGACCAGAGATGAAGGACGTTGTCGTTGAACTAGAAGAAGTGATGAAATCAGAAGGGTGGCAAGCAGAAGATCATAATAGCGGTTATAGTTGTTTCAGGTTATTTGGACATGTAAAATAGAAGGTTATAGTACGTAAGGGATAATGATTATTTGATGCATGTATTGTAGTGTTCATAGTTCAATTTACCCCCTTGGGGTGACAAGTCTTTAGTTGTTATATTACCTTTGGTTATATTAAAATGCAAGTAGTAGCATTGAACGATCTGGTCCTGTTATATATATTGAATATATGTCAAAAAAATAATAATAAAATGTGGAAATAAATGATATGGAAGACAAGGTTCTGAATTATACTGTTTAGATAAATAAATTGCAAATTTCATATTATAATATATATTAATAACATAGGTTAGTTTCTACGGTGATCAAAAAATTTTTCATTCCGGAGCCACTTAAATAAATGAATTTGAGATCTCTCAACTAGAAAATGGCTTGGTATAGTGGTTTAATCTTTTAAAATTAAGTAGTCTGTCCATATGCGGAGAACTTGATTTGCACGTACTACTCTGTTTGTCTTCTTCTTTTTTTAATTTAATTTAAATAAACTAGTAATTATACACGCCGCGTGTTGCGACGGCATCATATCTTACACGACGTGATAAAGTATAAATTACAATCAATCAGACTCATTTTCGAATTAAACTTACATTGAAACGTAGAGTAATTTGATTTTGTAATGTCAAATGAAAACGTATTATATTTGACTTGACTCAAAATAGAATTTACGTCAAAATGTAGACCAACTCAAAACATAAATAAAGAAGCACGTGCGGTGGAGCTGTACATGGCGTGACAAAGTATAAGTTACAATTTCCTTAACTCATTTCCGAACTAAATTATATCGAAACATATAGTAACTCGAATTTATATCGTCAAACTAAATTTTTGCTCCTTTTGATGATTTCATGTATGTTGATTTATATTGATATTACAATAGTTTTATAAACGGTTTCGTATGAGACGTTAACTATTTCGTAATCTAACAGAGCCTTTTTTACTCCTTAAAAAAGATCCACCTACGGCAACAAATGTGTCTCATATTCTAGATATATATATAATCCCATTAAAAAAGTTTGAGTTAATTAAACCCATCTACAAAATTAACTATATAAAGAAGCAAACCAATAGGAGATCCATTAATATTAAATTAATAAAAACATTATGTAAACCTTAAAAACAAAATTCATTAAAAAACGAATATTATACTATAACTTATTAGGTCGGTGGGATTAAAACGAATTTGTAGTTGTTTAAATACTAAACATTTCAACCGTACAAACTCAAATCAGCTTTGGTTTAGTGGTTTATGCGTTTCTATGCTTTCATGATACCCGACGTTCGAACCTTGGGCTCTTCATATCTCATATTTTAGTGTAATATTGCATCTTTGCATTTGTTATTTTTTGCGGCGGTCCATACTTCTTGAATCCAAGAAATAGAATTAGATTTCCAATTCTCTATCACTCTTATTTTATTTCAAGAAATAATATTGAATTCATGTGTTAATACGTTTGGTAATTTGTTAAACTAATTATAGTCTACTTTTTCTTCAAATTAATTAAGGAGTTAAAAGTTAAATTGAAAACTAGATTTTATGTAAAGGAGTTAACGGATGATTAAAGTGGGTCTAGATACTTGCAATATTATTTATCTCATTACAAAATTTAAAAGTAAGGGTAACTATGAATAAAAAAGTTTTAATAATTAAAGCAATATATTTGTCATTGTGTTGTTCTTGCTTTTTATTTACATTTCTATATAAATTTTGTTTAACATCTACGTGTTTCAGCACACGAACCTACTGTTGAAAATAAACTTTACTTAAATGATATACTTTTTTTTCCAGCGGCATCAAACGGAACTTATAAATAAACCCCGCGGCATCACGCGGGCAGGTAAGCAAGCTAGTTATAACACATTCATTAGAAAACCAATATTATTACTGTTCATAATATATATATAATCCCATTAAAAAAGTTTGAGTTAATTAAACCCATTTACAAAGTTAACTATATAAAGAAGCAAACCAATAGGAGATCGATTAATATTAAATTAATAAAAACATTATGTAAACCTAAAAAACAAAATTCATTACAAGACTAATATTATAACAAATTTATTAGAAAACAATATTATTACCGTTCATTTTCATATGAATTAATATAGTTATTATATTATATTATATTATTATATAATATATAATTATATAAATATAATTCTTAAATTTAAACCCAGACATGGAGCTTGTACAACTGTGCCCATACATTTGTTCAAACTTATTTCATTTCAAAACATGTGCAATTAATTTCCCATAAATAATTAAATTAAATTTATCTATATACGTAAATCAATAAATCTTTTTATCTAAATTTTATTTAAACTTAACAGCAATTAATTGTTTATAATATTACCCAATCTAATGATATTTCAATCTTAGTTTAAATTTAGAATTTTGCCAATGAGCACGCAATCAACAAACGGTAACCAATCATTTTTCGTCATCTGTTTTGGGCGTGTGACATTTTTATCTTTAAATTATACGTGTCACATCTTGTGAAATTAAAGTTTGTAAATATTTTAATTTAATTAAAATGTACGAGCTTCCCTGCTGCATCGCGTGTGGGCGACGTGTAATATTTTTATCTTTAGATTATATGTGACATCTCTTTGTAGAATTAAAGTTACTAATGTTGCAAAACTTTATTTATTTAATAATTTTAAATTAATTTTAATAACATTCAGCAATCTAAATCACATAATTATAATACATATTGAATTTGGAAATCGATTCCTACGGTATCGACATCTAAGTGGTCAACGTGGCTTAGTGGTATTAGCCCGCAACAGTTTAATTTTTATTGTTTTTTATTTCCCATAGTTAAGTTTATGGCTAAATACGTTTGAAATGGAATCAATATACAGGGATTCAAGGTCACTGGTACGAATCCCATTTCCCCTTTCGTGGCCGGTTAAAGGCTTTAACTTGCTTTTTTGATTTTAATTTTTTTTTTCTTTTAAAGCTTTTTTATTTTCCTTTTTGTTGCTTTTCGTGGTTTCTTTTTTAATTTTCTTATCCTCTTTAAATTTATTTTATTTAGGTTTTGTTTTTCCTATATATCCTTTACTATCTTTACTTTCTGTTTTTAATTCTTCTTTGTATTGAACTTTCATGCAAAGTTTATCACGTAAAAATGCTTAACATTTGCGTAAAGTTATCTGGTAAAGATAAAATCATCACGTACATTGTTGTTGATAGAGAATATTGTTTTTATGGAATGACAATAAAATCACCGCGACAACGTGCAAATTTCAATTCTAGTTGTTTATAAATAAAGAATTATTTATTTGTCAAATAATTTAATTAAGTATCTCAAATCAAATAAGGATAACAATCTTTCTACTCTAATAAAAGAGTAACTTAGGGTGACACGTGTCAGCACCATATTTCATCTCATCAAAATTTTCCCGCTTCTCTCTCTTATTAATAATTACCTTAATTACTAATAATATTATTTAACCCTGTTTAGAATAAAAATAGTTATTAAATAAATTAAGAAAAAAATTCTTTTTATTGATGTTCATTCTAAAAAATAAATTTTTATAAAACATCAAACTTTTTTAAAATTAGTATTTTTAAAAACTAAATTTTTTATAAACCAAAAATAATTAAAATTAAATATTATAATAAGAATTTTTTTAATTTTGAATATGATTTGTTTTGAAACAAAATAGTTTTACTATGTTTAATATTTTATTTGTTAAACCCGTATAATACACGACTTTACTATAACTAGTGGTATATATATGCATATAAAATACTAATATATTGAGCACATGACGTTATATTAGGCCACCTTATTGCACATGACAAAATATGGGAGGATTTCCCATTTGTTTTTCCCGGTCAAACTTTGTTCTTTACTTTTGAAAAATTACATAATTAGACATTTGACTAATTTCAATTACTAATCTAACAATTGACCCTTAAATTTATGAAATTAAAAATTAATCCCTAACATCTCTGACATGTATTTGTAAATTTTAGTTATTACGTTTTTTAATTTAATAAATTTGATAATCTATATTTTTATTTTCCCTGATTTCCATTTTTTAAATATTATATATTTTATAGGTTAAAGTGAAGTTTATTATTAATTAGTGTCTTAATAATACTTAATATTTTGATTTAAAAAGGACGAAGAACATTAAATAATATTTTTACTTTGATTAGTAAATTTTAGTTATTCTTTTCTAGTTACAATTTAAATTTATAAAAATTTATTTTTACTAATATATTGCATTTTTTTACTAAAATATTACTAAAGGGGCTGAGTATTTCAGATAAAAACGCTCTGTTTTGTTACTAAAAATTGTCAGATTTTAGAACAAGCAATAAAATAAATGATTTTCTAGAGTTTAATATGTAAATTATTATTATTCGCTTCCTAATCTTAACTTTAAAATTTGTTAAGCAAATGTTTATAATATTATTAAGCTAATTTGTTTTATATAAAAGTGGTCAAAATTTGGTTTATTTAAAAGAGAAGATATTTTTTAAGGAAGGTAGAGAGATTTTAGTGAAAGGTAGCGAGATTTTTATGGAAGATAGGCAAGATACAATTTAAATTGAATTGATATTTTTTTATTCAAGATTTAAAAAAACTAAAGCAATAAAAGGTTTTAAGAAATTAATTTTATTTTAAAACATAAAAATAGCACATTCAGATTCTATTTTTAAAATTTATTTAATTAAGATGACAGAGATTTTTACAACATTTTTGGACTCTCTGGCCAATTGTATTAGAATTAAAAATATTTTCTATTTTTCCTAAAAAAGTTTGTGACATATTACGAGAATTTCTCACCTGCATAGCGAGGAAGCGAGAAATAATGATTCTTTTTTACGGGTTATTTGGTAATATCTGAATGATTAAGTGTCAGACCAATAAGAGGTCTAAATCATTAAGTGCTGAACTATTAAGAGGTCTGAACCATTAAAAGCTAGTATATCGTTTAACTATTCAAAGGCAAATGTCTGACCAATTCAGATAAGAGTTCTTAACCATTCAGCATTAGACCTCTTAACCATTCAGTATTAGTATAATGCTTAACCATTCAGAAGCAAATGTCTGAACCATTCAGACATTTGCTTGCGAAACAAACAGTCTGAACCATTAAATGCTGAATCATTCAGACATCTGAACCATTAAGAGGCTGATTAAGAGGCTGCCAAACAACCCCTACATACATAGCATGATTTGTACAGATGGAGCAATATGATTGATGGAATAATTTTTAGAAAAAAATGATCATAATGTTTATATCGGTAAAATGGGTTGGTCAAATGTTTATATTGGTAATTTTAAGGAATATTTGTTATGAGTGTTTTGATTTGAAAGTATGAGTTGTTTCATGCAGAATGTGTCTATATGACAATTTTTCTCTTTCGTATATATTAATTATATTTAATATTTAATTGCAACTCATAATTTATTATTTATTATGCAACAATTTTAATTTAATTTTATTATGAGTATTTATATATATGTATATATATATATATAAATTAATTTGAAATAAATAAAATAATTTCATATGTATATCTCTATAACTTTTATATCATATGTACCCAACTAAAATTTAAAACATTAAACATACGCTTCTTTTAATGTTTTCAGAAACTCTTAAACAATTTACCCTTTCTATAAACAGCCAAATTATTTAACTATGAAAATATAGTTCTCCGAAAATGACTCAATCCCACGTGCCATTGATTTGTTGATTCCTATCTAAAGTCAGAAATGATTTATTCCATGAACAAAATCAATCAATCTTAATTTTTTTAACGACAAATTTTATTTTTCTTTTATTTCTAATTACATCAAGTTATACTGGGTTTTAACTCAAGACCTCTTCTCTAATAGGCAAGGCTTCAATCAAATGAGCTAGCCCATCGTATCAGATTTTTATATATTTTAACTTTTTACACGACTGATAGCTAGTTTAGTTATTAATTATAACTTAGAAAATTACAAAAAAGAAAAGAAGTTGAATTAAGATATATTCCATGTTAGCTAGGATTATTATGGTAAACTAGATATTGTCGATTAACTTATATATATCACATATCTTCAAACTATCATATCACTTCATAGTTAGATTACAGCCAACATTAGTTAACTTTCTCCAAACTTTATGCACATGATAATGGAGAAACCACACAAAGTAACCAACGTGATGAACCATCAAATCACTAGCAACCGCGTTTCTCGTTCATCAAACAGTCACCAACATCAATTCAATCGAGTGCAACATGATCATGGTATCATCACTAAACACAAGTGGCCCGAACAATATCAACGACAATCGCACGAAACCATTGATCCTCTCGAGCTTGTTCTTGGCGATGTTATAGACCGTGGGACATTCAGCGTGGTCTACAAGGGTTCGTATAGAGGTCAAACAGTAGCAGGTAATGTTCTTAACATGTAGCTTGTTGATTTTAAGGGTGTTTTTTTTGATGTTTTGATTGGTTATTTTGTTTTTTAGTAAAAGTTCTTGATGTGGGTGACAATGAGGTTGTTGAAGCTTCAATGGACTCCATAAAGATTGGTTTCGAAAGAGAAGTTCGTGTATGGCAAAATCTTGATCACCCAAATGTAACTAAGGTATGCTTGATCAATACATATATTGGGTTTGATTTATACAATTAGTGTGTATGTATACAAGATTTGTTAGATCTAATCATATATTTCAGATGATCGGAGCAACCATGTCTGTTATGAAGAATACGGATAACAAAAACACGAAATCGAAAACTAAAAGCAACTTTTGTATAGTCTCCGAATATGTCGAAAGAGGCTCACTGAGATCATACCTGTTGAAGAACCAAAGCAAGAAGCTGCCTATGAAAACTGTCTTTCAATTTGCACTTGATATCGCTAAAGGGTATGTAATCAACGCCTAAATTTTTAAACCCAACGTAAATATTTTGGTGTAATTGGATCGACTAATAACCAACGTGATAATAATATCCATCAAACAAGTTAGACAATGAAGTGCACACTTGTTTGAGTTTATTATGATATTCGGTAATCGGTACTGGAAACCTCCTTAAGGGGCGAAAATTCAAATTTGAAGAAGATAATTGCCAAAGGCCCAGTTAACCCAATTGTTGCAAAATTCGAATTCAAGTGCAATTTTGGTCATCTGGTTCATAATCTCTTGTTCACGAAATTCACATAGATCATAAGTTCTTTAAACTAAGTTTTATCCAATTGAATATTTGGATTGAACCATCAAATAGTTTAATCTAAAAGAGATTTCACGACTCTCAGTTTGTCCAAATTGTTAATCATCATAGTACGATTCCTCTCCATACATAAGGTTCCCACGCGCACAGATGTCAGGTTAACTTATACCTTGTGTACTTTTTGAAGATACTGTTTCCATGGCCTTAATTCTTAACTGATATTTAAATTACAACTTCATAAGTCAAATAGTCATGAACCCTTTTGATTTTGATTGTTTCTAGGTTGAGTTACCTTCATTCCAAGAAAATAATACACTTTGATGTGAAACCGGATAACATACTTATCGACCATCAATATAACTTGAAACTTGTTGATTTTGGAGGATCGGTTTTCAAGCCATTTGGGGGACTGTTCTTGATGTGTGGTGAAAGCGGGACTCGTGGATATATGGCTCCTGAGGTATAATTCTGTTTATAACTAGCACATTTGTATATTTGTATTTATTTATATTCGTGAGTTGCCAAAAAATGAAGATGATTTTATAGATTCTAAGCAGAAAACTATGTGGGCACAAATGTGATGTTTATAGCTTTGGGATATGCTTGTGGGAAATATACTGCTGTCACATAGCGTATCCATACGACGCAGGCATCATCACAATAGATGTATACAAGGTATGTATGCATATATGTATATACATTCTTGGTGTTCATGTCTTTGGTAAAAATTTGAGATTGAAAAAAACTATTGTCTTATTGTCTTTCTAATTCATTATAGGAAAGACCAAGCATACCCACGAATTGTCCAAGATCGCTGGCTCGATTAATGAAACGATGTTGGGATGCAGACCGTAGGAACAGACCGGAGATGAAGGACGTGGTTGTCGAATTGGAAAAAATGATAAAATCCGAACGGTGGCAAGCTCTGTCACAAGATCAGCAAGTTGCTTTGAGTTATTAAAACATGTAAGATAGGATGGCGATGCATGTAGAGTCGCACTTAATACGTATCTACTTGGTTGTGTGTCTGTTTTTGATCGTGTGATAGACTTAATAATTTGGTAATTGATTTTAACAAAATATTTTAGTGTTGAAAAGACAAAAACGTATGACACTAACAACACATTCAATGTAATGTTGAAGAGGTACAACCGAATATAATGTATGGTGGATGGATTGTAGTATTGTCCTCATGGGGATAAGAGCATCACCAATATAAAAACACATGTTCTTTAAAATTTTCAAAAATCACTCCAATAAAAAAACGCAAAAACATTAGCACATCATCACCACCTTTTTTATTTTTAACCACTCATTTTCTCTCTCTCTTTAATATATCCGTATATATAGTACATGGGGCTCACATCTATTCGTTTTTTGGTGTTCTTGAGAAAGAACAATTGCATCAAAAACATCCCCACCCAATGGTACTTGATCTAAAAACAGATGATGTGATGTTTTTTAGGATTGAAAACGCCCTATTAGAGATGCTATAATATGTAATTGAGGATAACATTTAACCATCAGTCCCCACCTCATCCTTTCCATATCACCTCATCCTTTCCATATGGAATTGTTAAGTCATTAACAAGAATTAGTGAACACATGTTGGTGTGTGCATTTGACATTTATTAAAGTGATACCATGTTAGTTAAATAATAAATACAACTTAAAATGACTCATTCTTCATAATGAAATATCTCACACTTACATTAACCAAAAACAGGGCTATAACTAGTGCTATAAAGTAGGAAACACTGAGTTTGTCCATTGTCTGACATTCCAACTCTACTTACAACGGGTCGGGGTGGGGTTGTGTCCAATGGCTTTTGCCATTAGAGTTAGACTGTTAGAGTGGTTAGCTACCAGTGGCGGATCTAGAAGAAAAGTTCAAGGGTAACGTAAAAATTTTTTTTTTACCGTACATTTATATAAATACCACCGCCGCAGCAGAACGGCGGACAGCAGGGGGTCAGGTGATGGTTGGTTGGCGATAGGGACAAAGGTTGTTGGGTGATCGGCGACAGGGTGAGGCGGTGAGGGTTATGGGTATAACTAGTTATTTTTTTTAAGTTGTTTAGTTTGGGTAATGAGTATTTGAGCTTGTAAATTTGTTAGGTTTTTAAGTTATTTAAATTTTGGGCTTATTATAATTTTGGTAATGTTATTTGGTATTTTGGGTTTGTTAGTTATTAATTTATTAATGTTTTTATAAAATGTTATTTGGTATTTTGGATTTGTTAGTTGTTTAGTTATTTAAATTTTGGGCTTATTATAATTTTGGTCATGTTATTTGTTTAGTTATTAACTTGTTAAGTTATTAATGTTATTTGTTATTTGGTATTTTGGGTTTGTTAGTTGTTTAGTTAGTTATTAACCAAATAACACAATTCAAATTCATAAAATTTTAAATCAAATACATCTCCAAATCCCTAATTTCATCTTCCAAATAGCATTACAAATTCATTAATCATTAATCAATCTCCTAATTGCCAATAAAACCTAAAAACTAAATCAAATTCACAATAACATTACAAATCCCTAATTGTCAATAAAAATCCTTAATTGTCAATAAACCCTAAAAATTAATTTAAATAACAATTAATCAATCTCCTACTCTTGAAATCTTGTAAATAACACTTAAACCTAGAAAGTAGAAAAAATACCTTCAACTTCAAAGCAATCAAGATTCAAGCAGCATGTCAGCACGGAGCAAGGTGAGCCAGCAGCGGCGGTGGCGAGGAGCGGCGGCGGCGAGGAGCGGCGGCGGCGGCGAGCAGCAGCAGCAACGACCAGCAGCGCATATGGGTTTTTTTTTTTTTTTTTTTTTTTTGGGGGGGGGGGGGGGGGCGATTTTGGTATTTAGTTGGTTTTTATGTTTTATAATTGTAAATAATTGGGTTTTATGTTTTTTAACAATTTGGGCTTTTAAAAATAGTTAGGCTAAAGAAATTTTTGGGCTTAATTAACATTGGGGCTTTTGAATGGGTATTTTGGGTAATTGGGTTAATTTGTTATAATATTTTTATAAAAGATAATATTTTTATAAAATATTAGACTACTTTTGATAAAATTTAAAATTTTCTACAAAGTTTTGAGTTTAAAAAATTTTAAGGGTAACGTAAAACCTTAAAAAAAAAATTTTTACATAAAAACGTAAAAAAAATAATTTTTTACACGTAGTTGAGGGGTAGCGGAGGGTACCCCTCACCCCTTAATAGATCCGCCCCTTAATAGCTACTTAGCTCCTTCTGAGATCAAGTTCAAACTCCATACAAGACACGTTGGTGTAAATTAGTTATAGTGTTATTAAGAGTATAGTAACATTTGTCAAAAAAAACATAGATGAACTACACCATCAACAAACCTCCTGCAATCACCCCCACACACCTTAATCACGGATCTCTGCATAACCATTCATGAACCCTAATCAGCCCTGCTTTATTCATGGTGACATGCCCCATGAAGAAGACCAAGTGTTGGGTGGGGGGTAAACCAATGGAGAAGAGGAAGTCGGCGATAGAGGTGGAAACCGAAGTTGGAGGATGGTGGTCAAACCAATGTTGTAAAAATCGGCTTAGGCGACCGATTAATGGGGGATTAATTGGTAGTCAGCCCATTACCTTGTCGATTTCAACTAATCGGTACCAAAAATTGGTAGTCGATTCTAGGCGGCACTAATCGGAATTAATCGGTAGTAGTCGGTAGTAATCGGATAAATTTTTCTAGGCGGTCAATGTCGGTCAACTGTGTTTTTTATTCTGCTCCCTGGTCAAAATCAGATCTAGTAGGTCCTAGTTGGCCAAAAATCATTTCTTTTTGCGAGATTCCAGCGAAATATAAAATTTTCGGCAGAATCTCAGAAATTCCAAGAAAAACATGAAATTTCAGGCCAAATATGTGTGTATATATAGAGATGGGCATAAAAACCGGGTCCGAACCCGACCCGGACCCGGGTACGGGTAGTACCCGATGGGAGGTGTACCCGGGTTGGACCCATTTGAAACCGTAAGGTTGGAACCGGTTTTAGATTTTGAGTTTTTTAATGAACCCGACCCGAACCCGGTTTTGGACCCGATTTGAACCCGGTTTTGGGGACACACACAAGAAAAGAGAAGAAGAAGAAGAAAAAAAATAAATAAATAAACCCGATTTGAACCCGGTTTTGGACCCGACCCGACCCTACCCGGGTATGCCAGGTAGGGTTTTACATTAGGTGAACCCGACCCGGGTCCGAACCCGGTTTCACCAAAACCCGGGTACGAAAAAACCCGGTTGGGCCCAACCCGGTTTCAACCCGGTTTCGGGTATTAGGCCGGACCCGATTTGCCCACCTCTATGTATATATATTAATTTGAATATTTTTATTAAAGTAATATATAAAAATGTTTGTTTCTATATATAAAACTGAAATTTATATATAAAAACTCAAATACGATTAATCCCTGGTTGGTAACTCACCGCCCGACTAGCGCATAGCGATTTTTACAACATTGGGTCAAACAGGGGTGGGGAAATGGTTTGTTCAACGAGGAAGCAGCCTACGAAAGAAGGAGCACATAATTTGTTATGATATAATAATAATTTTTTATGCATCAATACATTTTACTGTTTGCGTCAATACATTGTAAGATTACTAAATTGACTAAAATACCCTTAGATAAAAAAAAATATTTTTTTGAACTCAAGGATGAATATAACAACTTTTCAAAGTCAAGGTACAGAAATAGAAAAAAAAATGAAAAAAATAATATGTCACCAGGGATGAACACATTTACTCGAAAGAAAAACATTCCTCATGCTACCTAGATAGTTGGTAACTTGGTAAGCAAGGGGCTGGTGTTAGTATAGCGGCAAAATGCCAATAATCAAACACCAAATTTTCCGATCCTCACTATAATTCAAATCAAGACTATTAACTATATACATTCGGAACAAAAAGTTTACAGTTAACACAATAAATTACTCCCATCACCAAAAAAATAATCAGTTTCATCACCACCACCATCACATTCACATGCAAACTCAAGAACAAGCCCTAATTGATCATCAAGATACCTCTCTAACAGATTCACTTCCACCACCACCACCACCTCTCCTCCTCCTTCCACATCCGGTGGCGGACCCGCCGTCAACCGACACCGCTTATGGCCACCGCGGCAGAAATGGAAGCAGATTTCAAGGGCACATAGCACGGGTATACTCGCAAACACAATAGGAATGAGTAGAGGCAAACATAGAGCTAGAATTAAGTACCGTAATCGACGGCCGTGCAACCATGATGTTAACACCAGAGCCATCGCCGCCGTGGGATTGTGCGATTCTCCGTCGTGATCGTCGCCATTGATGATCAACGGTGTGTTTTGAGGATCGTTTTCGCACTTTAGTTTTGATTTTGATGAGAAACATATGAAGAAACAATCACACATTTAGAGTGTTGGAGTTTGGGGAGGAGTAGGTTGTATAATGGGATTCGTTAACAAAGGCCCTATATGAGTTGCTGTACACATGCTCACATGGGATCCCACATGCCAACTACGGTACCATACCTCTCACTCTATGCATGTATATGCACAATCGAATAGACTATGGTGTGTTTTAACATTTTTCTATATAATTACCTAAAAAAATAACCACTTATGTTACGAATGTCAAATGTTAATACTCTGATTTTGTTGATTTTGACGAAACTCTAAGTGGTTTTAATGTATCACAACCAAGTTTAATTGCTATAAAGGGTTTTGGTTCAGTTTGGCATGCCAACGCCAAACCGGCAAAAAAGGTTCCCTAGGATTAGTCAATCCGGCGAAAAAAGGACAAGGCAAACCAAACGAAACCAAACCAAGTTGAATTGGTACCAGGGATCTTGGTTCGATTTAGCTAAAATGTTTTGGTTTAGATTATTCATCAATTTTTAAAACCATTAATGAAGACCAAAACTTTTGGAACAAAATGAAAAAAAAATATGCTTTTAATGTATTATTGTTCTAATTAACATTTTAGTTTCAAGACATTTAATTTTATCATTTGAGCAAGTTGGTCTTGATTTTTTAATTTGTTTAAGAAAACAACAAAAGAGTGGTTAGAGTGTTGATCATTCATCATACACATAATACTACTAGAATAAGCCATGAAACCTTATTTCCAAAGTTCACTTATTACTTGTGATCACAAATTATAAGATTTGTCTTTGTGTGCCTGTAAGAATCATAGAGCCAAGCATTAGTAGTTCCTCTCATGATACTTGTTATAATTCCTTGATCACTTGTGTTGCCTCAAACATCTTACTACATTTCAAACGAAAATAACATGGGTAATAAAATCACATTGTATATCCTAAAGTCCTAAACCAGCTATAAGAAGACGTGGTCCTAAGACGTTGGACCTAATATAATAATTTAGTTACACGTGTCATAAAAATAGAGGTGTGAGTATGTTTGTTTTGTTTTTCTCTTAGTATTTTTAAAAATTATTGTAAAAACAAGATTTTCAAGTAAATGAAGAGTTTAAAGAGATAAAAATAACAATAAATGTACAAAGGTTTTGATGAATCAAAAATCTTATAATCTGTCTTAAGTCCACTTCTTCATCTTCAGTCAATTGATAGGTAATTTTTTTTTCTTTTACATTTTCACAATATTGATGGCTTGAAAAGCATGATAATTAGTTTACTTACAACTTACAAGCATGAATTATTTTATAAAAAAAACTCTTGTAATTCTACACTTTACAATAATCTCCAAAAATAATTAATTAATTTAATTTATTCGCCAAAATTTTAAAATAAAAAATATATATATTTAAAAATAGAATTTTCTAGTAGTTTAAATAAGAACAAAGTGAAATCAAACGACCACCATATAAACCAGTAGTAAGGCTAACAAAGGCTATCATGAATCCACTCGTCTGTTGATAGCAACAACAACAACAACCGTAACCGACGATAATGGAAGCTCTGCTGAGCTCCTCCACCACCACCCGTCTCCGGCCACCGCTTCCACCCTCCATCTCCTCCAAACCACCACCACTTTCTCCCTCCACATTCACCCCACCCTTCACCACCACCACCACCACCACCACCAGAGCCCACCATTTCCCTCGCAAAAACTCAAAGTCCAACCAAAACCCTTGCTTACGAGTCTCCGCTAGCTCTTCTCCGAGATCTGCAACTGAAACCACCGTCGATTCTTCAGCAATTCCGTCTCAAATGAAGGCCTGGGTGTATGATGAGTACGGCGGTGTAGACGTATTAAAATTTTCCTCCGACGTGACGGTGCCTACCGTTAACGATGACCAAGTGTTGGTTAAAGTTGTCGCTGCTGCTCTTAATCCGGTTGATTTCAAGAGAAGGCTTGGGAAATTTCAGGCCACCGACTCTGCTCTGCCGGTAATGTTTCCGCTTGATTTGATATAATGATATGTTCCGGTTGAATTTTGTTCGATAATTGATTCGAGTGTGATAAGTGATTGTTTCAATTTTGCTAGGTTTTGTCACTGTGTTTGAAATTGATTATGATATTGATCAATTAATTAGGTTTATGAATCACAGATGATTAGTTTTCATGTTTGATTTGAGTATGCTGAAAGTTTTTGTTAACAGACTGTTCCAGGGTATGATGTTGCTGGTGTGGTGGTTAAGGTTGGAAAGCAGGTAAAAGGTCTGAAAGTAGGAGATGAAGTGTATGGTGATATAAGTGAGAAAGCACTTGATGGGCCGAAACAGTCGGGTTCATTAGCTGAGTACACTGCGGTTGAAGAGAAGCTGCTGGCTTTAAAACCGAAAAACTTGGACTTTGTTCAGGCTGCAAGTCTCCCCCTTGCGATCGAGACAGCGTATGAAGGTCTAGAGAGGGCTGGTTTCTCGGAAGGGAAATCAATCCTTATATTAAACGGTTCTGGTGGAGTCGGATCACTTGTGATTCAGGTATAACAACATCAAGAATTCAAATGTTAAATGCCCAAATAGGGAAAAACGAGTGTCTATGTTTATTCATTGACAAGATTTCTTGATGCAGCTTGCAAAGCAAGTGTTTGGTGCTTCAAAGGTTGCAGCCACATCAAGCACATCAAATCTTGAGCTGCTGAAGAGTTTAGGTGCTGATTTAGCTATCGATTACACCAAAGAGAACTTTGAAGAGCTGCCAGACAAATACGATGTTGTTTTTGATGCAATTGGTAAGTCGGGGTTGTAAGAATCAAGAATCATACACAAAATTACATTATGAATGTGCTTACTGAGTTGTTTGAACCTAACATTGTCTTGAGGGGTGAAAATTGTGATTTTGGTGCAGGGCAAGGGGAGAAGGCAGTGAAGGTGGTGAAGGAAGGTGGCAGTGTGGTGGTCTTAACCGGTGCAGTGACACCACCAGGGTTCAGGTTTGTTGTGACCTCTACAGGTGCAACATTGACGAAGCTGAACCCGTATTTGGAGAATGGGAAGGTGAAGGCGGTGATTGACCCAAACGGCCCGTTTCCGTTTTACAGGGTGAAAGAAGCTTTTTCTTACCTTGAAACTAACAGAGCTACTGGAAAGGTTGTTGTATATCCAATTTCTGAAGAGTTTATTTTGGAAAAGATGGCAAAATAAATGTAACCAAACATGTGGTGAGTGTCTTGGACATAATGACATTTCAGGTTAGTTTCAATGTCACTTTTGTTATTGTTGTTGTATGATCAAAATCACTCAATGTGGCGGTTTGTTCGGCTAAATCACGATTTGAGTAACGAAGAATTGGTAGTTGTATGCTGAAACGTTGCCAATCAAACGAATAGTGACCTTAACCGCGTAAAGTTTTGATTAGTTATTGAACAACTTCATCTTCTGAAGTTATTTTTCCGCACGCACTAATTACCTTGATAGTAGAAATTGGGGCGACAGTAAAGTTGCTGCCATGTAACCTCAAGGTCATGGTTTTAGTGAGCCTAGGGAGGAGTTGTAGTTTGCGCCAAATGGCACAAAATATAAACTTTTTCTTGTTACGGGTGTATGTGTAACCGTGCGGGTTATTGTGGGGTTCATGGCGACACCAATATGTTAAGTTTACGAACATAATCCAACAGAAGAGCCATAGTCTATAATAAAACAGCTATAAAAATTTGAGGTTGTTAAGTTAAACACATTCACACAACATACTCAACAGAATTTGTGAGACTTATGCATATAAATACTATTCTTGGAGAACATATGATAGGATCAAATTAAGAACTAAGAAGAAGAGGAAAATTCAATCAATCAAGCTGTTTATTACTCATACGTTCGAGGTATTTATACCGATATTAACTAACTAACCAACCATAGTTAGTTACTAATAACAGCACAATTACAACTTTAGCTATCATCAATCAACAATTACATTTTCAGTCCCTCAACTAATATCTATGTAACAACATACACCTTGTATGAGCTCTATTGCGTTAACGTGAAGTTGAAAGTTTCTATTAGATTAACGTGGAATAATGTATTAGAATTTAGAAGGAAAGATGAGACATTAACTTTAGCATAACCAAAAGAAATGGTTTGGTACCAATAGCGTTTACCTTAGCAATATCTTTGTGTATTTGCGCCTCACTAACAAAATGATTTGAGTTACAAGGGTAAAGCGTGCACTAGTTGGTCGTTAACACACAAATAGAAATGATGTGATCATGTAACGATAGATATTTGAGGAACACTAGAGCAATTAGTTTTATATCCGTCTGACGGTCGATTTGCTTATATACATAATTTTTAAAGACATGCTTGTTCTCTTATTACAACATGTATATTCAAGGATTTCTAAATCATAGCTTAAGCATTTTTCAGGGATGATTTCTTTTATTTTTTTATTTCCTATGCAACTCTTGAGGTCATTCTTAACGTATACGTGTGCATGATTGCTTAGCGATTTAGTTAAAAGTTAATTGGATTATAGTAAAATGACAAAAGTTAATTGGATTATAGTAAAATGACAACATACTTTTGATAATTTACACATAATATTATAATAAAGTTCAAACTAAAACCAAAATCTTAAGACATTCACCCCTTCGTCACTGTCACGGGCAAACAAGATTTCCACCAAAATCATACACACAAACATATACGAATCTAAATAAAGAAGTCATAACATGAGACCACACAAACATTAAACCAAATTTTAAACGGTCTAAAGGTTTACTGTGTCGAAGAGATCAGGGTATAGATACACCAGATGGCATCATTAAAACACTAGGTGACATTATCATATGGAATTGTAATAGAACAGTTACAAATGATATTACATATATGCAATATGAGACTATGAGTAATTTGATATGGAATTGTTCATATTACATATATGTAATCCTATCATATTCTACTACTCTAATAAAAGAGTATCTCAAGTGTACACTTGTCACAATTCTACACTATCAAAATTTTCATTTTCCCGCCTAAATTATTTTCATCTATTTTATGACAATTGGTAATTAAGATAATAAATCAATCACATTTTATGACCATCTTTTTAATTTTTATGTATTCAAATAAAGAATTAAATGTTTCTTAATTAACTTTTCATTTGCAAATAAAAGATATCATATATATCATACCTTCTCAAAATTTTATATATAATAAGACATTTCAGTAATTATAAATATATACAGATTTATAATTTATATTTTTTTAATTATCCAACCCGTGTTATACACGAATTTTTTAATGCTAATACATTATATAAACCTTAAAAAGCAAATGTCAGTAGCAAAATGCCACCAACCAACTTTGTCCCTACACTTTCATATAACGACAATTCTTACCCTCATTTTTAACTGTCCACTTTACTCCATCAAGTTTCTAGATTCTTTTCCTCTTTTGTGTTTTTATTTATTTTACCTTTTTTATATATTTAAAATTAATTTACAATCCGCATATCACGTTACGACATGCTTATTTTTATATATATGTCAATATATATTTGACTTGGGCAACTGATCCATCACAAGTTAATACGTATTGCGTAATCATACTGCACTTTTGTATGTTTCTTTTACGTACATAAACACGTTAATGTTATTGTGTTAACAATAGTAACGAAGGCAAATGTGCTCTTAACCAGATCATGCCGTAGAGTGCAAGCCAAGTATTCTAGTTATTACATAAATGGGGTGTGTGGATAGTAGGTTTTCGGTTTTCTTATAGAATCCCCCTTTTAAAAATAATACTCTTATAACACTAGCTTTAGTAAATACATATATTACAGGAGTTAAATAAATAAAATGTTAAATAGAATAAAATTTTATTAATTATAAAACGATACTATAATATAAGATATGATTGAAATTACGTATGAGTAAACACTATAAGTATAAAACAAGGATATCAACTTTACAAAATTTTGTTTTTAAACTTTTTTTGTGTTCTTCAAAAAAATTAAACATTTTATTTTTAAATAAACTGTTTTATAGAAAATGTCATTTTTAAAAATTTTCTTATTGTAACTCTTAATTTCAATTATTTTTGATTTATTAAAATTTTACTTTTTAAAAACAGCAATTTTAAAATATTTCTTATTTTTTAAAAAGTTTGATGTTTTGGAAAAAATTCTTATTTTATAACAATTGGTTTGTTTAAAAATAACATTAATAAAAAAATCTTTTTTTAATTTATTAAAAACATATTTTTAATGTAAAAAAAGAATTAAGTAATATTATTTATAACTAATATAATTATTTAATACGAAAGAAAAACGAAAAAATTTTGATTAAAACAATGTGATGTTGCCACGTATCCTCCTTATTTTTTTATAAGAATAAAAAAAATATTTCAAGGGCTTAGGCCTCCACTAAACTGCTAAAAACTTTACTTGTTTTGACTCTTGAGACACCATGAATCTCATGATAAATACAGCAACCGCAATCATAAAAAGCAAATCAAATTCAAACTAAACTGTTTCAACCTCATATTGCCACAACCAAACTGATCTATTGATCCAACATGAACTCCTAACCATAAAAGTCTTGATAGGCTGATGAACAAAAGGGCAAAACAAAGAGAACTACATACTTACACTACTATAATATCTTTTCCATTGTCCTTGATGTTTTTCCATGGAATAATATGCAAAACTGGATTCTGATCCTTGTCAACATTCCTGTATGTGGCTGACAAGTCCACCGTTCCCTCTCTGTACACATACACCAAGTCGTTCTCAATCATTCGCAACCACCTGTGACGCCTATCATGAGCATGGTGCAATGGCATTCCCCTGTAAACAAGCCCAATATATGACTGGATTACCAATTAAACATCAATGCATTACCAACTAAAGCATACAATGATTCATACAAACAACTTCTTGTACTTCTAGACAGTTCGTCTAGCAAGACGTAGGAGTAAACTTGTCCATAAAGCACAAAGCAACAAGCGAACTCAAGCCAAGTCCCATCACACAGTTAATTGCACAAGTCTTGCGAACTTCAAACCAATAACCAAATCGCTCCCCCTTGAGTTCACTTGTCATTATGGTAAACCTCTAGGTTCGCTTGCCAAACCAGCAAACTTTAAAAACCATTGAGAGGTCTGCGTGAGTTCGCTCGTATAGTGAAGTGTCTAGAATTACAAGAAGTTTATAAATAAGCTAAATCCTAAACCACCTACTAATCTAAAAAATTCTCAAATTTCATCTAAACAGCAAAAACTAAAACTTGTATCTCAAGTCAAACAAAAATTAAACAAGAAAACAACGAAGTTACAATCATAATCAACAGCAAAAGCTTCTGAACAACATCGATTGCAGATAGCAGCAGATGGGATGCATATACATAATACATTCACAAATCGAACTAATAAAACAAAGGGGGAAACCATAAACGAGAAACTCACCGAATATGAAACAGATCAGAAATATCGCTCATACGGAGGTAAAAATCGAGCGATTCCAAAAACGAACGGTAAGTATTCACATGTAGTCCGTCGATTCTGGGGTACGGAAGGCGAGGGCGGGGCGGCGGAGACGGAGATCCGGCGAGAAAAGCTCCGGCGGCAGAAAACGAGTACTCTTTCCACACGGCGGCGGAGGCGGTGGTAACAGGTGGCAGAGGGAGGAACCCTAGGGTAGATAAGATGTGATCGAGCTCATCGTGGGTGATGATGGGTTTGAAATTGGGGGTGTACCAAATAGCGAGTTTTCTCATGCAGGCTTTCATACACTCCACCTCCATCAATGAAATTGAAATTGAAATAGAAATTGAAATTGAAATTGAAATTGAAGGTCAATGGAGTGTTGTTGATTTCGGTCGGCGGTGGGGTTTTGATCGGAGCGTCAACTTTGTTTCTCCGAAGGCATGATAGGTTTAGTTGGTGAGCATGCATGAGAGAAGACGTTGAGATCCGATTAAGCTGAACAATGGGTCATGGGTTGGGTGGGTGTGGGTCGATTTGTGTTCATTTTAGTTGGATGGGCCATGGCTCGATTTGTCGTTTCGACTCGGAAAGTCAAAATTCGATTAGCCGACTAGAAAATTTCAAACCGAGTCATTTCGTTTGACCCTTTGTTCGTATTAGGAAACTTATTATTCAAACCCATGTTCACACTTCAAAATCCAAAATATTCCGGTCGCGCTGCTTAATTCTGTTAAGAAAAATGTTCAAAGATCCGACCTAACAATAAATCAATCTTGATAGACATCTAAACATCGAAAATTTCCTAACACGTTGAAAAAGAGAGGGAACCATAGAGAGGAAAAAGAATGTGTGGACAGTTAATGTGAAGGCCGGTAAGGAGAACAAACATGTACCTAGTCTAAACATATGCTTTTTTTTAAATCATTTTACGCTTGTACGTCAAAACCCTCTACAATCCTTCTACTCTAATAAAATAGTAACTTAGGGTGACACATGTAATCATCATATTCATTCTCACCAATATTTTCTCGCTTCTCTCTCCTATTAAATAATTACCTTAATTACTAATTATATTATTTAATTTTTTTAGAATAAAAATAGTTTTTTAATAAATTTAGAAAAAGATCTTATTAATGATATTTCTAAAAAATAAATTTTATAAATAAGAAATTTTTGTAAAACATCAAACTTTTTGAAAATTAGTATTTTCAAAAAGTAATTTTTTATAAACAAAAAAGAATTAAAATTAAACATTATAATAAAAAATTTTGAAAAATGAATTTTTTAATACGGTTTGTTTTGAAAAAAAAAATATTTTATTTTTTTGAAAAAAAAATATCATTTTATACTTAATAAAATTTTACTGTATTTAATATTTTATTTGTTAAACCCGTGTAATACACGGGTTTACTAAAACTAGTGCCATAATATTGTAGTCTAATGTGATTGATGATGATAAATATAGTATTGCATATGTGATTCCAAGTATAAGATTTTTATAAATATAGTATACTAGGTTACAATCCTGTGTAATACACAGGCTAAATAAAATTACTGTTACATGGTTAATAATATAAAGAGTTATGTCTTAAATATTGTGTATTATACGAATTGAATAAACTCATGTATTACACACTTGAAAATTTAAAGTTAACATATTTGAAATTTTAATTATGGATAGTTGTTAATTAATGAATAGTTATTATAGCATTCATAATTAAGAGAAGAGAGAAACAGGAAAACCAGTTATTAGATGACCAGAATGATAACAAGTGTCCGGAATTATTTTTATTTATTAGTATAGTGATTTTTAAATCCTTACAAATATAAAATGAAGTAATATTTAGGAGTAAAAAAATAGTTTTGTTAAAAAAGTGGCGGCAACTTTATATATAAATGATTAAATGCATAAAATAACAAGAATCACATGCAAATAAGAGTTGTATAGAATTGCAAATGTGATTCCAAGTATATGTTTGGTAATGGAATGTGATGGATGGATCCCACACACCCCTCTATAGCTCTACTTCATCCTATTTCACCTGCATCATCTTCTTCATCTTCTTCATCTAAACTCAACACCATGACCAACATGTTGCAGAGCTTCCACAACTCCAAATCCCTCCCACTCTCTCACAACTCCTCTCCACCACCCACCGGAATGCGGCGGAGAATCTCCGCCATGTCATTCCAGATCCACCCGCCGACGATGTCATCCACCGCCGCATGGGCGTTGCGGAGCTCCAAATCAGTGTCTTCAATGGGGGCATCGGCATCCATCTCCGTCAAGAGCTGGTGGGATCGTGGGTGGGAATGGATCCTCTCAAGAAAACCAGTGTTCGCACAGGATCTTGAGATGAATCATGAAGAAACCTCTGTTCTTGGTTGCCACAGCAAAGGCACCTGGAGACATATTTTGTATAAGTTCCGATCGGAGATCCGGAGGCTCGTCGGAGCTGATCATGCCGGACTTCCGCAGACCATCCGTTCGGGTTCCTACAGCTCCGCCATTTGAGGATAACAGTTGAGTTTTGAAGATGGGTTCTTCTTCAAGTTCTGTTGTGCTTATGTGATTTTTTCATATTTTTGTTTTGATGCGAGCATTCATTGATTGAATCTATTGAAGAACAACTTGTAGTCTTGTGATTGAGTTTGTCTTTTTTATGTTGATTAATTATATAAAATAAGTGGTACAGAGAATTTACAGGAAGGAATAGAAGCAAACCCATGTTACCAGTTACTTTCTTCTTTCAGCTTAAAAGATTCAGATTCTTGGTTTATAATTTAGTAAAATATTTATTATTAAGCGTTTAGAAAAATAAAGTTCATATTTTTTTGCTTTCAACCCCAAGCAACACTTTGCAGCTGCAACTTGTTCACTAATATCTGTTATACATGAACCAAACAAACTGCAAATCTCCCACAACATACAACTACTTGAACAACAAGAATAGATTACAAAGCCGACTAGACAGCCCTTGTGAACTGACCGCCCTCGGTGAATCTCTCATGCTAATATTCACACTATTCCTCATCGTTCATCTACCAATTCCTGTGTTTCCTTTTGTCATCATCGCCACAAATTCCCCATAATCAATCCTTCCATCCTGAAAATCAACCACACATGTTAAAAACAATAAATTTTCTTCTAGATCCAACCAACAACTTTGTTGTGAATGAGATTTACTAGTTACGTTTGTTTGTTAAAAATAATAAATTTGATGCTTTGATACTATTCTATTTCATCTTTTGAACTCACATTATCTTGATCAACTTCTTTGATAATATCCTCCACAAGAAAATCAGTCATGTGATGATCTGTGCATGCCTGTTGAAGTTCATCAACTGTAATATAACCATTTCCATCTTTGTCAAAATACTGAAATGCCGCTACCAGATGTTCCTCGCGATCCAGTTTGTTCAGATGAATCGTAGCTGCTACAAATTCTCCATAGTCGATTGTCCCACTATTGTCCATGTCAGCCTGAAAACTAACACGTTTAGCTTTTTTCCCCCATAATTTTGGTATATATTAAGGTTGTCTAATAATAATCTTACTGCATCCATAAGGTCGCGTATTTCTGTATCTTTTAATGTAGAACCAAACTTTCTTAAACCGGCTTTTAGTTCATCAAATGTAATTGCACCACTGTTATCAGTATCCATTGCCTTGAACATTTCCCTTAAACCAGCAATCTCTTCTTCTGACAAGCTCTCAGCTATAACCTAAATTCATAAAAACCAAAGGTTAAATATTGTTGCTATAAAGATCGCGTGTTGGTCTGGGTAGACACAAAGTTTTGTTATGAAAACTTTGGTATTACAGAACTTTGGGTCAACCCTAATGGGCCGATCAAGGATGGGATGGAGGCATGGAGCCCACTGGACCGACCTAGAATAGAGGTACCATCTGCAAATAACTTTTTCTAGATAAATGAAATTGTCCCATATGCCCATCTATGTATGACTATACGTCTACATACCCGCAAAGCCATCTTCTTCAACTTATTCATTGCTGAGAATTGCTTCAAACGAGAAAGAACCGCTGGATCAAGTTCTCTGTCAGGCGCAACTCCATTTTCACGTATCCAAGGATGACCTGCACATTTTTTGTAACCACAGATATCCTAAATAATAACATATCACACAATGAACGAATATACAGGCCAACACTTGATAACTACTTTAGAAAGCCGAGAAGATATGATCTATAACAAGTAAGAAAGCATACATAGAACTTTATGAGCTGTTAAGCGATCAGAAGGCCGAGAGCATGTCATCTTTCTTATCAGATCTTTTGCACTATGAGATATACGAGGCCACGGGTCTGATTCAAAGTCTAAACTTCCCTTCAAAACTGCATCAAATATTCCCTGTTGTGTTTCTGCATAAACAGTTAAATGAGAATCGACAAAACTTATCAGAACAAAATCCAAAATGCACATATCTAGCTGATATATAACACATACCAGCCCAAAATGGATGTACGCCGCTTAAAAGTATGTATAGTATCACCCCAGCGTTCCATACATCGGCTTCTGGCCCATAATGCTTCAGAAACACCTCAGGGGCAACATAATATGGGCTGCCAACAACATCTGTGAATATTTGGCCTGTTTACAGTTACAAATAAAATCTAGTTACAAGTTTGAAACAAAATATAAAGCAAAGAAGAACTCTTGATACCAACTGTTCTATAAAGATCACCTGGTTTGAAGAAAACGGAGAGTCCAAAATCAATCGCCTTGAGCGAAAAATCATCATCTTTGTTAACTAACAAGAAGTTTTCAGGCTTCAAATCGCGATGCATAACTCCAAGCGAATGGCACGCCTCCACAACACCAACGATGATCTTGATTAATTCAGCAGCTTTCCTCTCACTGTAATTCCCCTTTTGGATGATCCTATCAAAAAATTCACCCCCATTGCAAAGCTCCATCACAATATGAACGTATAAAGGATCCTCATACGCGCCTTTAATGGTGACAATATTCGAGTGCCCAGCCAAATGGTGCATGATCTGAATCTCCCTCCTCACATCCTCAACATCCTCTTTCGAAATCAACTTAAGCTTCGATATTGATTTGCAAGCATAATCTATACCAGTTGAATTCTCTGTGCATAAGTATGTTGTTCCAAACTGACCCTGACCCAGTTTCCTACCCAATGTGTAAAGATCACGAATGTTTTCGGTTTTATGCCCGATAACATAGAAAGCTTGATTTGCACTGCCATGGCGGTTCATGGTGTCGTCTTGTTTCGCAGCAATTTGGGGGTTCGGATCAGGGTTTGAGTTGTTGGGTGATTCTTGGGATGTAACAGTAAACTTTTGACGGTTGAAGTTGTTAATCTGGCCGGAAGAAGGGTGCTTTCCGGTGACTGATCGGCGTTTAGGTTGATCGAAGCTCTTAATGTCTTTTCCTCCAAGAGATCCACGGCATGAATTACCCATAAAAACTATCAAGATTCTTTCAAATCATCAAACTAACTGCAAACAAATGTCGATTCCAACCAATCAGCCAACTGTTTGCGTAAATGTCTGAACGAAAACAGAGTCATATGCAAGAAATTACAGGCATGACGAAGAAGACAACGACAATAAAAACATAAATTGAAAGAAACTTGTTACAGATCGGACAAATAACTGCATAAATTCGATGATTTGTGACAAACTTCAAATGGGAAATCTTGAAATTATGATGATGATGATGATTGCTTTTTAGAGCGATTTGTGATGATTTTGGATATGAAACTTGATTTCCCCTGTTCTTGACGACTGAAAATCGAATGAATTGAGGCGATGTTTGGGATTGTTTATTTTGATCGAAAATGATTTTTAACAAAAATAATTTATTAACTTATGATTTTTCAGAAATAATTTTTAGAAAAAATATTTGAATTAGGTTATAAACTAAAATGTTATAAAATGATAAAAAAAAACATGATTTTAAAAATGATAGGAGTTAATAAGAGATAGTAAAGGGTATAATAGAAAATTAGATCAAAAGGAGTTTTCAAAAATCAATAAATAACCCCCTTTTTATTTTTCAAAACCTTCTTTTTACCCTATATGAAAAGTCAGTTTGAAAAGTTTTTTTGGGTTTGACAAACATTTTTATTGACTTATTAACTTCTCAAAAGTTAATAAAAGTTAATAAGTCAAAAGTCAGGAAAAAATAAGCAATCCCAAACACGCACTAGATGATGGGGTTCTTCGTGCTGACCCGCTTCTAACCCGCTTTGACTTTCTCCCATTCTTCTCTTTTTTGCCCTTTTTTCTTTTTTTTTTAAGTAATACGATAGAAGAATCTAAAGGGTTAGTGGGTTTTTTTGATAGGTTGAATAGTTTAACTTGAAACGACTTATGTTTTATTGGAGTCGGTAACATAAATTTCAACTTGGGCATATTTAAAATCGTGTAACCAGAATATAACATGTTTAGCTTATAAACAGATGAATGTGATTGATCATTTTTTAAAGTCATAGTGTTTGTAATAAAAATGTTTTTTGTGTTTACTCAGTTTGATTTTGAGTTTTCAAGTATGGCATCAACCAATACATCCCACACTTGTTTTTGTTAACATACGAGGAAAAATGGTCCATAAAAAGCTCCAAAATGTCGAATGGTAGGAATGTGTAGCTCAAATTAATGGTAGGAATAGGTTTTTTTTTTTTTTTTTTTTTTTTTTTTCAGGCTGGGTTGGAACCGATTGAAAGTAGAACAAGTCAACGCGTTTGTACAAGGAAAAGAAGAACCGGTTTGAAACTGACTGTTTTTCGGGTAGGGACCGGTTCCTATTCATATCGGTGTGAAAACGGTTCAGGTCAGAGTCGAGTGGCTAGGTTCGATTATAGAACGGGTAGTTTTTGTGCACCCATTGGTTGACATATTAATTTGTTTAGTTAAACAAGTTAATCAGTCGACCTATTTAATTAAACAGGTTAAACGTGTCAACCCAAACACGACATATTTGTTAAATAGGTTATTTATGACAACCCTAAACCTGATTATTTTCGTTCAAAGTTTGTATTATGCCGAAAATTACCATCTTAGATTAAAACAAATTGAAGTACTAAAGATGGGAGAACACCCTTGTTGTGTACAACGACGAATTGTACGTTAGGACCCAGAATAAGTCTTGTGATAATATGTAAATACTTGTGGTGTACGAATCAACTTCTAATAAACAGAAGGAGACCACCAATTAAGCAATGATACTCAAGTTTCCACCAAAATCATCACAAAACAGTGAAAGGAATACCATTTTCTTTATTGGATTTCACTATATCTGCATAAAGTAAACCCTTTTGTTTTTCTAAATCTAATCATCTCAACTGAACTACATACTATACCAAAAGCATCAAAACAAAAAACAAATACCACCCATCTTCAATACAAATTGTTGTTTTAATCAATAAATGTGCCCATCAAATCCTTCAGATGAATACAACCGGCATCTGGTTATTGACAGTTATAATTTGCTTCATGCGTCTCGTTCTATACCTCTGCTTTGCCCTCCACTCGTAGGCCTGTAACATTACAACAAGATACAATAATATATCTTAGCTGCAAAATGTTGATTTAGGTTGTTAGCATTTCCAATGGAAATGATACTTACAGCCCGTTAAGCACTTTAATCGAATCATAGAAAAACCATTGAAGAGTCACAACAGGGCCCACGAGTGCAACCCGTATTGGAAGACTTCTAGTGAACAAATTCACCAGCCCAATGTTCTTTGCAGCCTGAAAACATCACGCATATTAGAATCTTGAATATCTAATACCCCATCTGTTTAACACGAAGCATACCTGCAGCACTGTGGTGGCCTTTTTGTTATATAAAGATGAAACTATATTATCTGCAGGATTTGAAACTATGGTACCCACAGCACCAGCTGTATATCCTGCTACGCACGTCACACCTAGCTGTTGAGTCCTTGAGCATTCTTCTTTTCTCCTTTGAACCAACTTCCGGTAGATAAGATCAACTGAATGCTCAAATGTGGTAAACATGATCATTGAGACTGTCAAAACCCACAATTTTACCCAAAGTTAACCTGGATTTGAATCTAAATAGTGCAAAAACAAATCATAAACATATATTACATGGAAGATTGCGCCCCCAAAGCGGAAGCAGTCCTTTGTAAAAGCTGCAATCAATCATAAACAACTAGCTTATATTTCATAAACATAAACGCGAACAAGTTCTTGAAATCCATGAACTGCATTTAACATACCCCGAGATTCCTTCTCGTGCATATAGTTTTGGGAAGCCATCAGACAAACCCTTGGCAAAATTAGGCTGCGTTTGGACACGAACTTTCACAGCTTCAAACGGGCAAAGAGCCACGTCAGCGAATACTTGAGCAGACGCGCTACTGAGGAAGAACACGACACTCCGTCTTTCACCTGCCAGCACGTCTGTGTATCGTTGTTTGAAGAATTCATAAAGACCAAACTTGAATCCACCTTGAACACCATAACCGAATAGCTTTCCAGACCAACCTCTCCACAAAGAAGATGGGCCTTCCTCTTTCCAAAGAATACTCAAACCAGATGCAATACTATGAAACTTAATTGGATTCACCTAAATTAAAGAAACTGATACAGCTCAATCACTAGAACAAGATAATACATTTTAACAATATGAGATCATGGGGTCAGTTTATATCACATCATAGTCAGATAATTTGCAGAATTGATACTGATGATTAACCGTTCATGAAGAACCCTAATTCAAGAATTGAGCTGGCGAAGAGGGTATTCAACCTGCATATTGACTTTCAACACATCAAGAGGTGTGACGGCGAGATGGGTGGCGCCGGCGCTGAACATTCCACCGGCGGTGCATATTCCGTAATAATACAATCCACTACTTTCAATCCCCAATTTCGATCTAAAATCCTTCATTTCAATCTTTAATGAAACCGCATGTCGATCAAATTGCCGATTTTGTTCTGAAATCACAATCTTTTTAGGGTTTTGGTGCAAATTTCGAGGGGAAATGGGTGAAGAAAGTAGGGTTTAAGGGAAGAAAGAGGGGAAAGATCTCTTGATGGAAGAAGATCCACGTTTGCAGAGGGAAATGTAAGAGAAAGAGACACGTGAAAGAAGGTAGTGGAAGTCAGACAATGATATGTCTGCTCCAATTTCGTGGGAACTAGATGCAAAGTGGTGATGGTTGCTGCAACCAATGGCTTTGAATTCGTTGGATTCTAGAAACAATTGAAAAGAACCGGCATGGGTTTGGCGGCATTTGAACCGGATCGCAATCCAATTCATACCATTGGTAAAAATAGGCCACCGATTTGATCGTCTCAATAATATTATGGATCTGTTTGGTATAAGATAATGAAATGAATGAAGTAATAAAATAAATAAGACAATAGAATGAATTAGGGAATGAAATGAATAATTACATTCAATTGTCCTATTTGATTACCCTAATAAATGAATCATTACTTTTTATTGTTTGTTAGATATAAAAAAACAAAGAAATAAAATATAAAAGTAGTTATGGTGGTGATAGCTGGTGGTGGTGGCGGCCGACGTGGTTTCCGGCGGCGGTGGTGGTTTCCGGCGGCGGTGTTGGTGGTTTTCGGCGAACGGTGTTGGTGGTTTTCGACGGGCGGTGGTGGCCAGCGATGGTGGTGGCCGATGGTGGTTTTAGGCGGCGGTGGTGGCTGGTGGTGGTTTCCGGCGGCGGTGGTGGCTAGTGATGGTGGTGGCCGGTGGTGGTTTCCGGCGATGGTGATGGCAGGTGGTGGTGGTTTTCGGCGATGGTGGTTTTAGGCGGCGGTGGTGGTGGTGGGCGGTGGTGATTTCCGGCGATGGTGATGGCAGGTGGTGGTGGTTTTCGGCGATGGTGGTTTCAGGCTGCGGTGGTGGTAGGTGATGGTGGTGGCCGGTGGTGGTTTCCAACAACGATGTTGGCCGGCGATGGTGGTGGCTTCAGGCGGCGATGGTGGCCGATTGCAATGGGTGAGTGGGTGGCGTTGGTGACTAATGGTGAAAGAAGTGATGGAATGAAAAAAAAGAAGGGGGATGGATGGTTTAAGAAAATAAAATTAACTATGTAATGATTCATTCCATTATCTTTACCAACCAAACATGTATTTATTCATTCACCCTTAATGATTTATTCCATTCTGTCCATCATTACTGCGTACCAAACGGTACCTTATGAACCTCGTCCCAGTGAAATCAAGATGGACAAAAGTTAAAAGATGGATTGATTGATATTATGAATCTCGTCACACCTTAAATAATTTTGCTATTATTTTATTTATTGTTAAAACAATTATTGTCATATCATATATTTTTTTACATAAAAATTATTCAGTTTAACCATTTCGTATACGTCATATTATAGGGGTTTATATTTTGTTCTTGGCTCGAGCCAATGATCTTTTGAAAATTCTCGAGACCGACTCTAATCACAGCAACTCAGATTGCAAAATGTCAAATTTTTAACTTGGACTTTTTTATTAACATGTTAATTTGTAGGTTCTTTTTGTTGGTAACGGGTCAAAATGCACATTATAGGATTGTGTATTGTTAGTAAGTTTAGATTCAAATTGTTGGTTGTTTCGGTAATTGAAGAGTGCTGTGAATCGAGTATGTCGTTTTTTTTCAAAACCGAATAACTCTAAATGTGGTTACCCACCAGGGTACTATACAGTGCTATAGAATTCACTTCCGAATGCATACAAAAACAATCGTTTGTGGTAGACCACAAGCTGCTCGATTGAACATGTTATTGCAAGGGAATTAAGGCATTTGAATGACATTAACATTAAGAAGAACTCCTTGAATCATAATATAACTTATATTTTAATTATTTTATTATTTAACTAAATTTGTTTGACAAACTTTTCGTGGCGTAGCGCTGTCAAAACATAGTAGTTGTTGTTATTATTATTGTTGTTGTTATTAACAAACATAAAATAGAACTCCAATTCCAAAACTTGTTACGACATGGATTGTCTACTAAATTATAAATTATTGTTTTCGATCATCTCTCCACTCCTTTTCGATGAATATGCAAGAAGGTGGGAATCAATTCAACTTGTTAATTCCTCTTTTTCAAATAACGATCCCAAATTTTTACGATGTATCATCATCTAATAATAATATTTTAAAACGATAATTTTATTTATCCTACTCCATATCCTTTCAAATCTCAATAAAACCTATATCCAAGGAAAAGTATACTTATAATTTCCAATTAAAATATCATATTTACTAGCTTTAATAAACCCGTGTATTACACGGGTTGAATAAATAAAATAGTAAATATAATAAAAATTTATCAAGTATAAAACGATATTTTACGATAAAATATAATTGAAATTACGTAAGAACAATATATAATAAAATAATTATGTCAACTTCTTAAACTTTTGATTTAAAACTTTTTTTTCAAAAAGATAATAATAAATATTTTGTTTTAAAACAAACTGTATTAAAGATATCATTTTTAAAAAATTTCTTATTATAAATTTTAATTTTAATTCTTTCTTGTTTATAAAAATTAACTTTTTAAAAAAAGTTTGATGTTTTGTAAAGTTTCTTATTCTATAAAAATTATTTTTAGAAATAACATTAATAAGAAGATCTTTTCTAAATTTATTAAAAAAACTATTTTTGTTCTAAAAAAAGTTTATAATATTATTGATAATTAAGATAATTATTTAATTGGAGAAAGATGCGGGAAAATTTTGGTGAGAATGAATGTGATGTCGCTACGTGTCACTACAAGATACTATTTTATTACAGTAGAAATATTTATTTTATTTTTAAGTTTTCTGTAAAATACAGCCATTCAATCCTATTTTTCTCAAAGCTATATAATTTTAATGTTTATTTATTATAAGATATTTAATGTTTAAAAAACTACTACAAATCTTTTAACTCGATCTATCCTTGCTTTTTGATGCGGTTTTTACTATAAATAAAGTTTCTCTTCATTTTCTCACATAGTTTTTACATACATTTTTATCAATGTTTATTTAATTGCAGCTTCTACACTTTTTTTAATTGTAGTTTTTTTTTATTGCAATTTTTATGGATTTTTACTCTTGGGAAAAGTTTCCTATGGTCGTTTGCCCCTTGTTGTAGCATGTAAAAACATTAATACGTCTATTATTACAGGCTATTTAACTCTCAATGTAGCGTATATTATACCTTTTTTAAGTTTGATCCAAATATGAGTACACTAATGCTTAATTTAGCTTTGTGTTTGGTCTATCAAATATTGAGACTAAATTCATCCTCACTCGTTTATGTAACCCCAATTTTGATTATTCAAATGATGCATTTGAAGGTCACAATGGTCACTCAAGATGACTCAAATCTTGTATAGACGGATCATACAAAAACTAAATGCATTAGAATTTAGATAAAGTTTCATTGTACGTTGATATTTAATTTTTTAAATATATATAATTACGAAAATCAAAGGTATTATCTTATATATGTATTTTATTTATACAAATGCTAAGCTTTTAATAGACATAATTGTCATTTTAAGAGTAATCCTATTTTAGTTCCAATCTAATAGGTTAAGCCTAAGTGAACCTAACTCTATCCTCTTAGAAATACGTCATCACATTGCTATTGCCCTAGGGCACCCTACAAAGATATGTGTAGCAACACTAATAGACTTGTAGTCAAATACAGTCATATAACAGATTCAAAATTTTCTTTTAATATAAATCAATTTAATTCATAACTCTTGTGTTTTCAAGAGTCACAACACTAATAACTTTCTGATCATCCTATCAATTAAATACCAAGTAAAACTATTAACAAAGAACCTATAATGAACAAGAATGAACAAGTGGTGTATAAAAACACTATAAAAATAAAATCATTACATATAATTGAATTCTCCAACAAATCTAAAGTGTTATTGCTTATAGTTTCCACGTTGGCAAAGAGTCAGAACCACGATTATCTTTTTCTGAATTAAATAAAATTCTCGAAATCAACATATTTTAATTTCCACGCTGGCATAAAAAATAAAATTTTAAATTAAACCAGCGGACGTGGGGGCAAGATCTTTCGCTCAGAAGCCGATACAAAAGAAATTTGTCAGCTAATCTTTCACAACCAGTCCTTCATCTTTTACATAACTACATTTATTTCCCCTTAATTGGTAGAAAAGCCTGTAGAGTGTAGCCTACAACTTTCATTTAAATTCATGAACTCATGAAAAGAATATTCTTCTCAGAATCTTTATATTATAATAAAAAAGTAATTAAGGGGGACACGTGACGGCATCACATTAATCCTCATCATAATTTTCTCGCTTCTCTCTCCTACTTAATAGTTACTATAATTACTAATAATATTATTTAATTTATTTATAGACTAAAAATATTTTTTAATAAATTAAGAAATGAATCTTTTAATCAATATTATTTATAGAGAAACAAATTTTTATAAAATAATCTTTTTTTCAAAAACATCAAACTTTTTTAAAAATATAAAATATTTTTAAAATCAATATTTTTAAAAAGTAAAATTTTTATATATAAAAAATAATTATAAATAAATTTTATAAAACTTTTTGTTTTGAAATAAAATATTTAGTTTTTTTAACAAAAAAAGTTTAAAAACTTGATATCATTATTTTGTTACCTATAGTCCTTATACATAATTTCAGCCGTATTTTATCTTAAAATATCGTTTTATAATTAACAAAATTTTATTTTATTTAATATTTTATATATTCAACCCGTGTAATACACGGGTTATTAAGCTACTAATATATATATATGCATACCCATCACTTTCCCTCACTGTTCTTTTTATGATCGTTTGATTTACGCCCGTTCCCCACCACCCGCATAAATTATTCGCAAATCAATCATCTTATTTTGTTTCAATTTGAATCAACTGTATGTCTGTATCAATCTCAGTATTCAACTGAATTGAAGTTCATTACATCAGTTTCAGAAGCGAAAAGGGTTCGTGCAAGTGGGGAATCACCAACGATTGTCATCCTTTTCATCGATCTTCGATCGCTGTAATGACAACCCTTAAACTTTCAAAATTTGTTCTACTGTCATTCTTCAATTTGGGGTTTTGTTCTACTGTCGTAGTGTAGTCTCTGTTGATGTTTGATACATGTTATTCATATGAGTTTGTTTTTTTTTCTTCATAATTTTTGTGGGTTTTCTTGATCCGAGGATTGATGATCGATTCATTGATGAATGATGATTGATGGTTTGATTCTCCAGGTTGAAGAAAAAGGCGGGAAAATGAGCGGAGCTGTGCTTGTGGCGGTTGCCGCCGCGGTGGGCAACATGATTCAAGGATGGGATAACGCCTGTATTGCTGGTAAGTTGTTTTGAATTCACATAATTTTAGTATCCATTGATCACAAAGTGAAATCATGTTATATGTTATTAATTCATGACTGAAAACTGTTGTTTTAACGTGATTTAGGGGCTGTTTTATACGTAAAGAAAGAATTCAGCTTGCAAAATGAACCAACTATTGAAGGTCTAATTGTGGCTATGTCACTCATTGGTGCCACTTTGGTTACAACTTGCTCAGGCGCGATATCAGATTCACTTGGTCGACGGCCTATGCTGGTCATATCATCTATTCTGTATTTTTTTGGTGGTCTAGTGATGTTATGGTCACCCAATGTTTATATCCTTCTGTTGGGTAGACTGTTAGACGGATTAGGAATCGGGCTTGCAGTTACTCTAGTTCCTGTTTATATATCAGAAACATCACCTCCTGAGATCAGGGGTTCGCTTAATACTTTACCACAGTTCATGGGGTCAGGTGGGATGTTTCTTTCATACTGCATGGTTTTTGGTATGTCGTTGATGGATTCGCCTAATTGGAGGTTGATGCTTGGTGTTGTATCGATTCCATCACTTTTGTACTTTGTTTTTACAATCTGTTTCTTGCCTGAATCTCCAAGATGGCTTGTTAGTAAAGGAAGAATGCTCGAGGCCAAACATGTCTTGCAGAGATTACGCGGTAGAGATGATGTTGCAGGCAAGTTCTTTTGTACATCCATGGTTAATTGATCTTGGTTCATTGACAGTCATATCAAAAATGCATTTTTTAAATGTTTTCGTTTGCCTATCACTTTTTATGTCGTTTTATTGATCTTTTTCCATTCTTTATATGAAGGGATTCATCGTGTTTGTCTAAAATTAACAGGTGAGATGGCGTTACAGGTCGAAGGCCTTGGAGTAGGGGGAGAGACATACATCGAAGAGTACATAATCAGTGGACCTACAAATGACATTGAAGAAGCTGATAACATAAATCTGTATGGTCATGAAGAAGGTGCATCTTTGATTGCTCGACCAATTGCATCACGTCAAGGAAGCGCTAGTTTCCAAAAAGTCCCTCTTATGGACCCACTTGTGACCCTTTTTAGCAGTGTCCATGAAAAGCTTCAAGATGGTGCAGGCAGCAAAGGAAGCATGTTGTTCCCACATTTTGGGAGCATGTTTAGTGTCACTGGAAATTCAGTTAAACCTGAAGATTGGGATGAAGAGAGTGTTGGTGGTAGAGAAGACGACGATTATCAATCTGATCATGCTGCTGGAAATGATTCTGATGATAATCTACATTCTCCATTGATTTCTCGCCAAACTACGAGTTTGGAAAAAGATATAATTCAGCCTGCTTCTCATGGAAGTTTTAGAAATAATAACAATGGAGAACAGTTGAGCAGCACCGACATCGGAGGTGGTTGGCAGCTTGCTTGGAAATGGTCAGCAAAAGATGGTCAAGATAGAAACAATGAAGGTGGGTTTGAAAGAATCTATATGCACCAACAGATTGGTGCTGATATGCCTGCTGATGATGAGTCCTTTCAGGCTGCAGCTCTGGTTAGCCGTCCTGCACTATATTCCAAGGATCTTGTGGACCAGCATCCGGTTGGGCCAGCCATGGTTCACCCAGCCAAAGCAACAAAAGGTCCAAGTTGGTCTGATCTTTTCGAGCCAGGGGTCAAGCATGCATTGTTTGTTGGGATTGGTCTTCAGATATTTCAACAGGTAACAAAAAATGAACTTTTTGGCAAAAGTTATTTGGGCAAAGTTGACCCGACCTGTTGGTGATATTTTCTTGTTTTCTTGAGTAGTTTTCTGGAGTAAACGGAGTTCTTTACTACACGCCTCAGATCCTTGAAGAAGCAGGCGTTGGTGTTCTTTTATCAAATTTGGGCATTAGTTCAACTTCTTCATCTCTTCTCATTAGTAACTTTACAACTTTGTTGATGCTCCCTTGTATTGCAGTTGCCATGAGACTCATGGATATCTCTGGGAGAAGGTAAAAACCTTGCGTCATATAACAATACAAACGGATACAATTCTGGTTAAACTTTTATTTTAACTAACCTACTCTTTTAAACTAGAAAAAAGAACCATCAAAGTTAACTAACTTTCAAAAGTTTCGATCCTAGTAAATGGACCGTGGTTACCTAATAAAAAGTCGTAGCTGACATGTTAGTAACTTTGATGCTGAAACCGTTTTACTCAGAAGATGACCAATTATAATAGTCAGAACCTTTAATCTTTAACAGTTTTATCTGTAGTAAATTGACGGTTATACCCTTTTCGTGTTACTGCAGGGCGCTACTGCTGACCACGATTCCCGTATTGATCTTAAGCCTCATCACTTTGGTTATAGGCGGTTTACTAAACTTGGGTAGTGTTGCAAATGCAGCTATCTCAACTGCTAGTGTTATCATCTACTTTTGTTGTTTCGTCATGGGATTTGGTCCGATTCCAAACATACTATGTTCAGAGATTTTCCCAACCCGAGTACGTGGGATCTGCATTGCCATTTGTGCCCTCACATTTTGGATCTGTGACATTATTGTTACCTATTCTCTGCCCGTGCTGCTTACTTCTGTTGGTCTAACGGGTGTGTTTGCTTTTTACGCCATTGTATGCATCATATCGTGGGTGTTTGTTTTCTTGAAAGTGCCAGAAACAAAAGGAATGCCTCTGGAAGTTATTACCGAGTTTTTCTCAGTTGGTGCCAAACAGGTCGCTGCAGCGAAGAACAACTGACTCGAATCGAAGGTTTTGGAGTGTGTTTTTGTGATTACTTTGTTATGTAATCGGTTTGGTTGAGGTTTTATTGTGCTTTGAAACATGAAATTTTGAGATTTTTATGTGGTTGAATTCTTGGTTTGGTTAAGTGTAGGTCCGAGATTTTCAACATAACATCCCTACAAATCTTATTACAACTAATGATCTTGCCGTTGCCGATCCTCACACCAAAAGGGGTTGCTTTTTCTGTCGGCAGGTTCACTTTCGTAACAAAAGAGTTTGCAATAAAATTATGAGTTGACCCGCTATCAATCAAAATCAATACCTCCAATGAATTTATGGTACCAGAAATAATTAGAATAGGGGTATGCGACTTCACTAATATGGCATGAAGGCTAATTTCTGCCATGTCCTCATGATTGAACAGTTTACACTCAATGTTGGTGGCAATATGATCCTTTATTTCGTTGGCTGCTTCTATCTGTTAGAAAGTACCCGTTTTGCAACGGTGCCTAGGTTTGTACTTATCCCCGTAGCGGAAGCCCTCTCTTTTAATGAACTGAGCTTGTTTTTCCACATTAGAGATACCAAAAGATGTTTTCAGTTATTCTGGAGTTGAAGCCGCAAGTGATGAAATCGGGTTGGTGCACTGGATCAGCTTTGTTGCTTGCGGGTGCGAAAGAATTCTATTGTTTTGATTCTGCCTCAGCTTCATTTCATACTCCAAAGCTAAACTCATGGTGTTGAAAACCGTCCAAGGTTTATGAATGCGAACATCTGATTTCAATTCTTCATTAAGCCTATTCAAAAACACCCCGAGAAGACAGTGATCTGGCCAACTAGAGACCCTTGCCGATCTCTTTCAAAATTCTTGACAATATTCAGACATGGTGCCTATTTGCTTGATACTACAAAGATGCTCATTATAGTTCTAAAATTCCGTTGGACAAAAATTCTTTTGTAACGTGTGCACCAATTCCTCCCAGTAAGTGATAACATTGTCGACTAACAACCAAGAGTAGAGATATAAAGCTTTCCCTTTGAAGCCACATCAACTTTTTCTTCATCGGCAATGTGGTAAAATTTAAAATATTTCTCAACTTTGAGTATCCATCTCTAGGGTCACCACCATTGAAGGTTGGAATGTGATTTTAGAGGTTGGTTGATAGTTGCGGTTGTGGTTCCAAGAAGAATCTCCATCTTCAAACCTTTTCTTCTCACCGCTTGATTTCTCGATATGCTATTTCAGCAACGCAACATCCTCATTGAGTGATTCCATGGATTCCAACCTTTCAACGCTGGTCGCAAGTTGAACCGCAATAAGATCATGATTGAAAATACTTCCTTCTTGCGAACCCCGCGCCTATGGCCCTGGCAGTGGAACCAATTGATATAAACATGAACTAGTTGGCTTAAAATGATTGTTAAGCCACATATTGATCAAGTAAATCAAAATTTATAGTAATGTTATTTAAAGTTTTAATGACAGAAAACTAACAGAAATAAGATTTAAACCTCTAGTGGTTCAGAATCGTATGTATTTGGAGATGAACCTCACGATCATTAACAAGTGACAACTAGGGTTTGAAACAAGCCTCAAGCTTTATCAAGGGTTTAACAATGATTCATGTATCGTGCACAGGAAATACATGCTTGTACCGTACAACCTCATTAAGCTCTCTGGATTATGACGACCCGGGTGAAACGTTGACCCGGATCTTGTGATCTCAGCCGGAGTAAACGACCC
Source organism: Flaveria robusta (assembly GCA_025506415.1). Taxonomy (NCBI): domain Eukaryota; kingdom Viridiplantae; phylum Streptophyta; class Magnoliopsida; order Asterales; family Asteraceae; genus Flaveria; species Flaveria robusta. The sequence continues at coordinate 13,273,463 of CM046469.1, read as the reverse complement.
ACAAGAATTTACAACAAATCTAATCAAATTCTTGATTTCCAACTTGGGAAAGAGATCGAAAGCTTCAGTTCATATGTTGTTGGAAAGATTTTGACTAAAAATCTGCAGCCCTACGAAGGAAATCATCAAGAAAATGGGAAGATGGTCCTGCGATTTCAGATATCTTCTCATACTCGTTGCAATCGCATTCATCTATACACAGGTTAGATATAACTTCGATTGTTCTTCAAGTTTGAGTGAAAGTTTTGTGCTATTGATTGAATTTCGTTCTTTTCATACCCAATTGCAATTCCCAATTTCTCAATTCATCAGGTGAAGCTGTTTGCCACACAATCAGAGTACGTCGATAGAGTATCGGCTGCTGTAAGTATAGTCGTATATCCCTTTGTTATTGCTTCAAGATTTTAGGGTTTTAGAGTCTGTATAGTTGATATGTTGGTCAATTAAACTGTTTGATCATGGATTAACAGACAATTTCATTATATGATTATGTTTTATGATCTTGTTCCTAGAAGCTTATGATAGTAATTAGCTTGTTTATGAGGGTTAATGAGTATGTGCACCATTAATCCTCAAAAGTTCTGTTGTGGGAGTATATGGTGGATGATTGGATCATGTTCATAACAGGTGGAAGCTGAAAATAATTGCAGGAATCAAATGCGGTTACTGATCGATCAAATAGGCATGAATCAGGAGAATATTGTGGTTTTGGAAGGTATTTTGTATCATGTTTTTCGTTTATGCATAGTTTATGCTATTTGGTTTTCGTAATCTGTGTATTACTGGTGTTTTAGAGAAAGTAAAACGTCAAGAACAAGAGTGTGAACGCTTGAGGGCAGTTGTTCAAGATCTTGAAAGTAAGTTCATATTACATTATAAGCATCTTGTTTTAGTTTCTTTGATGTATTTCTCTTTTGTGAATGACAAAATGCTCCCTTTTCATTTATCGATCTTCAGAGAAAGGTGTTAGAAGTTTGATACGAGATGCACAGGTTTGGATGAAAAAAGTCGCATCTATATTTTAATTTTTTTATTTTTATTATATTTTGTTTGCAGATATCACATATTTAAATCATAAATGAATATACTTCATCATTCTAGGTGCCAGTGGCAGCTGTTGTGATTATGGCTTGCAATCGTGCTGATTATCTTGAAAGGACCATTAAATCTGTCTTAAAGTATGTTCTATGTAAATAACATCTTATTTTATTTTTTCCGTAAGTTGATTAACCTTCATGGGCTCATTATTTCACCATTTCTTTGTGATTTCCAGATATCATAGTTCTGTTGCTTCGAAGTTTCCGATTTTTGTGTCACAGGTATATTTGACCCACTAGTTGTTGGAATTTTAGTTTAGGATAATATTTGAATATTAATATTAATATTTTTAGGATGGATCAAATGCTGATGTTAGAACAAAGGCTATGGGTTATGATCAGCTGACCTACATGCAGGTAAATGTTACTTAAAATAAGGTTGATGTGGATTATTTTTTACTCTTAACCGGTCAATGGGCAAACTATCAAGCTCGGGTAAAAATAGAACTGCTCGAATTTAACCCAAAGTATATTCAAATGCTTACAACCCCTTAAATTGTTTAATTAGAAACATTAGATTATTACTTTAACAATAATGTTGTCATAATCATATCTAAAGCATTAATTGTATATAATATTAAAAAAGGGACACAAAATGGTTTGTGGTTCAACTCGACCTGACTCACTTTAAAAATGACCCATTCTGCGCCGAACCCATTTCGACCCTGTTACCCGACCCGCCTGCTCAACCCATTTTTCCACCTCTGGCTCCATTGTCTTGAAATCAATCTCCATTTTCATGCAGCACTTGGATTATGAGCCTGTACTTACTGAAAGGCCTGGGGAGTTGATTGCATATTACAAGATAGCTCGTAAGGATAGTTTCCATAAAGTTCTCAATTCCGTCCTGCCTCTTGCATTGGATAAACTTTTTCCAAAAGATTACCAATTTACCACCATTTTCAGGTCACTACAAGTGGGCACTCGATCAGTTGTTTTACAAACATAATTTTAATCGTGTCATCATACTTGAAGGTATATACACTTTGTTTTAGGTTCTTTGTTTCTGGGAATTTGAGAACAAAATGCAGATAATAGTTAATTCATTTGATGCAGATGATATGGAGATCGCTCCTGATTTTTTTGATTACTTTGAGGCTGGCGCAGATCTACTTGATAAAGATAAGTAAGTCATCTGCGTGAACTATGATAATGTATGCTATAGTCTATTCTTATAAAATTCATTGGGTTGAAAGAATTCTTAATTTTGTAATTTGTATTGTTAAAACCGTGATAGGTCAATCATGGCCATCTCCTCATGGAATGACAATGGGCAAAAGCAATTTGTGCATGATCCTTGTGAGTCTAGCTTTGTTTAACTAGTTTGTATAAACTTTTTGGTTACTTTAAACTCAAAAAAATAACTTATTTCTTTTGTTAATTCTCCAAATATGATCCGCGTGTATATAATATGCTTAAACACGGCATTCTACAGATACACTATATCGATCAGATTTTTTCCCTGGCCTCGGATGGATGCTATCTAAACCTACATGGGATGAGCTTTCTCCAAAGTGGCCAAAGGCATATCCTTTTTTATGAGTTTGTCTTTTGTGGTTCAAGCTCCTACTTAAAAGATACTTGTTTTATTTTAATTTTATGTCGAGTCAGAATTTTCTTTGACGAAAATATTACTTACTGGGATGACTGGTTAAGATTAAAGGAGAATCACAAAGGGCGGCAGTTTATTCGTCCAGAAGTATGCAGGACTTACAACTTTGGGGAGCATGTAGGTATCTTCCATCAGCATTTTGTTTAAGTTAGGCTAATTGCATATTTTAGGCCAGAACAAAGGATCAACATTTTAAAAAATTTGATTTAAGGTAACCAGTTTCCAAAATTTTCGATTTTAGATGATCTGACATGGTAACCGGTCAAAAATGATAGCGCGTCACTTTTGACCATGCTGACTTTTTTCTTGGCATGCGCTTGAAAACCATTAGTAATAAGTAGTTACCTTAAACAAATGTATTAGAAACTTCAATGGGTTTTTTTCTGGCCTAAAATATGTTGGTTACCAAGAAAAGTAATCAAACAAAAGTCTGTTCCTTATTAATATTAGCTATTTAAGCATACCTAATACTTTGATAAATTGATTACTTGTATCTCTTTCTTTTTTCCAGGGTTCTAGTTTAGGACAGTTCTTCCAACAATATCTTAAACCTATTAAACTGAACGACGTTCAGGTATCTAACAACCTAAACTTTCTGTATCTAATGTGGATTCTTTGATATTTATCTCATCATTAATTATTTGTATTATGTTAAAGGTTGATTGGAAGTCAATGGACTTGAGCTACCTAATGGAGGTATGCATTTCACAAACTAAAGTCCTTTAGTAAGTAAAGTTAGACGAGAATTGGAATATGTAATCAACCATTTTGAATATTCATGATAGACTTATGGTTTGTTTGTTTGTAGGATAAGTTTGTGAAGCATTTTGCTGACCTCTTGAAAAATGCGAAGCCCCTATTTGGAAACGATCTTGTTTTAAAGACGAATAATGTAAATGGAGACTTGCGTATACATTATACAGATCAATCGCACTTTGAAAACATTGCCCGCCAATTTGGCATTTTTGAAGAGTGGAAGGTATCACATTCTCATGTCAATAATCTTTTTGTTTATTTCAACTTTTTCATTATTTATTTTTTCAAATTTATTTAGGATGGCGTACCAAGGACGGCATATAAAGGAGTTGTTGTTTTCCGATACCAATCGTTAAAGCGCGTGTTTCTTGTTGGACCGAGTTCTCTCCAACAGCTGGGAATCCCCAACCCGTAAAATAGGCAGATTTTCCAAGTCTTTATGGTACCGGATCTTTTTTGTAAGAATTAGGCAGATACATATAGTTTTGTACTTACTCTGTTTCATATATCGGATTCTTAAGTATGAACATATCCTTCCAAGCTGATAAACCTCTGTTTCCATTCAAAATTTCAAGGAATGCATTTAGCTATTTATATGTGGTTTCTATGATCCATGATCTAGTGAATTGCCATTAGAGTGAGTCAAGCTGGTTGGATAACGGGTCAAAACAAAAGCAAACACTTTCGTTCAACTGAGCGGCAAACCCAGCAAAACTGACGAATTCCCTATTATATTGTGAGCCGGTGAAAGTGGTTGTCCGGAGGAGTCGGTAGTGGGGCACCAGATCCCTTTGGACCTGGAGAACGTATCACAGTGTTGTTATGAATAATATATTTGTTAGTTATAATATTGCTTAAATGGCAAGCTAAATCATTAGGTAAAACGATTTTAGAAGTTATATGTATTAAAAAATAAACTTTGCATACTTTCAACCCATTTGAGAAAACACACGACCCAATTGACCCATTTGATTATTGGATGTAGCAGAACACGAAGGAGGACATAGGCTTGGTCCAACAACAGATGAGGGTATAATGGTCCCGAATCGATCCCATTTCATTGCAGAACTCCCACGCCGCCTTTGGTACCATGGTCTATGACGGTTCAAACTTCTGTGTCTAGCTATGGGATTACCTGTTCAGCATTTCCTTAAATGTGAAGATCATGAGGCTTCCTTCATCCTCACGCTAAATTTGGAAGTAAATCTAGTTCGATGTGTTTGTGAACGACGCAAATAACAAAGTCAAATCTAGCTCTTTTTAAAATGACGTTGGTAGATCTTCGTGGTTCACAAACACATCGATCTTGATTTACATCAACACGACTCAAGATATTCTTTCAAGAAGATAGGTGGAATCTAGTTATAGGTCCGAGTGTTGTACTTGGTACGTACTATGCACGTACTTGCTCCTTGTACTACACAAAACTAACATGATCATAGGCATTTGTGTGTGCTATGTTGTTTTGTACAGATAAACATGGTTTAATTCCCTGTTTTGCTTTGCTTTATAGTATTTGGGGGGTGTTTTGGATTATAATGCTTTTAAGTTATGAACAATTATTATTTTACATGCATTCACTTTAAAATAAGCAAGCAGGATCAAAGAGAGAGAAGATTGTAGTAACTGTAACACCATTGAGAACTCGATCCAAACTACTTTTTGTTTATCGATAACAATAAGTTGACCCAATAATTGGTAGATTCGTATATCAACTATTTGGTTAGAAAGTGGCTGATGTAACGGAAGAAAATTGAGAGAATGAATTAAGTGTAGAAAGATTGTTCAAATCATCCCTATACCCCTTTACTTGATTATTGGTTTAAGTAGAAAGAAATAATTAACAGCGTAACTTGGTTGTTATCCCTAAAGGACATTTTAATGGTAATGTGTCTCTTCTCTATTAAAAAAGTTAATGGTTTAAATCTTGCAAGATGCAGATAAAGGTGGTCAGTAAGAGTATATTAGATTGTTGTGTAAAACATGTAACAATACTTTTCCATTCAAGATTCTTGATCTCAAAAATCAAAATCGGACACTAGTGTAAACTTTTTTACGTTTACGAATTTACACTTACGCGCACACACACACATATATATATATATATAAACATATATTTGTATATATATGTAATGATGTTATTTCAACCAAAAATAATAATTTTGATTTATCTTGAAAAGTTAATACAATTATCGCAATAATAAAGGGTTAACGTTTAATCATTACCCAATCTAAATCCAATTTAACATAATAATACCTAAATTCAAAAATAAAAAGTTTAAAAAATAAAAACAGTAAGAAGGTTGAAAAGTGATTGACTTTGGAACTTCGATCGCATTATACAAGTCATTCGGATTTAACTTTTTCTATACGTCACATTATAGGGGTTCATTTTTATTTGCTCGCCCCGATCATAGGGTCTATAAAGAATTCTCGGGGCGGGCCCTGTCGCACATGCAGTGCTAAACTTTCATCCTTAAATTTATGATAGATTTCACACTCTCTGATAAATTACCTGATATCTTAAAACATCCCTTCCTGGTTTCTTTATGAAAAAACTTCTAGATTCCGTAACATTATCAGGAACACCACGCACTAGAAAGATCTCCTTTTAAGCATAATTACAGTAACTTGTTTCCTATTATGCAGATATTTGTAGCAACAATATATGAATCTTTAATCTTTATTAAGTTAGAGACATTTTTGTATAAGACAAAATCACACATTATATTTATTTACTTTTAATTTTACAGCAACATTAATTTATACAAGGTCGTCGTAGATAGAGGTTCAAACCCTTGAAGTGGTGATTCACAGTCAAACGACTATCATTGAATCAAAGTAAACCCACATGGTAAACGCAGTATATTTATACATTCAATCTCATTATTCGTTTCTCAAGAACTCTTCATAGGACTATCGAATCTCAAAGAAACGACAAAAAAAAATATAAAAATATCATGGGACCCGCAAATGAATACAGAAACCCGCCAATCATCGTACTCAACTTACGCGGAGTCGAGGTTTTGTCATCTGTTCCCATCCATACATCTGTCACCATCTTCCTTCCTCACTTATTCAAACACATTGCTCCTCCACTCCATCCCTACAAAATATCCAAAATCATCATCAATCCCCCCCTTTGATTCAACATCTCACATACCACCATCTCAATCTCATCACAAATCATCAATTCATGCTGTTTTCCCCAAAAATCAACCCACAATCTTCACCAATTTGAATGTAATCTTCAACTGTAAGTCACACTTTTGCTTCCGATCATCAATTTGGCACAATCAGCATGGTATTCGACAACAAAAATGACCACCCAACTTCATCCTCCAACGGCATTCGATCGGTCCCAAGAGAAGACTCCCCGCTCCTCGGTACCTCTGATTCGTTGTCGTCAACGCCCAAGACCTTCGCCAACGTCTTCATCGCCATCGTCGGCGCCGGCGTCCTCGGCCTCCCTTACACCTTCATGCGCACCGGTTGGATCACCGGATTCCTCATGATCTTCGCCGTCGCCGGCCTCGTCTACCGTGGGATGATGCTGTTGATCGAAACCCGAAGAAAACTCGAATCCCCTCTTACGTATTCCAAAATCAATTCGTTTGGCGATTTGGGGTTCGCTGTTTGTGGCCCCGTTGGTCGTCTTGCCGTCGATTTGATGATTCTGGCGTCACAGGCCGGATTTTGCGTCGGATACCTAATCTTTATAGGCAATACATTAGCAAATCTGTTGAATTCCACCCAAATTGAATCGATTAACTATCTTCACACCAGTGGTCACATTTGGGGCATGAAAGCTAAAACCTTTTACATTTGGGGCTGTTTCCCGTTCCAATTGGCTTTAAACGCGATTCCGACGCTAACCCTGTTGGCCCCTTTGAGTATTTTCGCAGACATTGTCGATATCGGTGCGATGGGTGTGGTAATGGTGGAAGACATCACTGTTTTCATGAATAACACCATAAATGTTGAAGCTTTCGGTAGTTTTCCGATGTTCTGTTATGGTCTTGGGGTTGCTCTGTTTTCGTTTGAAGGAATTGGAATGGCATTGCCACTGGAATCAGAGGCCCGAGACAAGAAAGGATTCGGATCGGTGTTGGGTTGGGCTATGTTGTTCATTGCAGCCATGTATGGGTTCTTTGGAGTATTGGGCTACTTTGCATTTGGTCATAACACTCAAGATATCATCACTGCAAACATGGGTAAAGGTGTTTTAAGTTCTTTAGTGCAGTTAGGACTGTGTGTGAATCTGTTCTTCACATTCCCATTGATGATGCATCCGGTTTATGAAGTCATGGAGAGGAGATATTGGGAAGGTATGTATTGTTTGTGGATGAGATGGGTGCTGGTTATGGTGGTGAGTTTGGTGGCTCTTTTCGTGCCAAATTTCACCGATTTCTTATCGTTGGTTGGGAGTAGTGCTTGCTGCATACTGGGGCTGGTGTTACCGGCGTTGTTTCACTATATCGCGTTCAAGAATGAGTTGAAGAGGGAGGAGCTTATGTGGGATTTGGGGATGATTGTTTTGGGTGTGATTCTTGGTGTATTGGGAACTTGGTTTTCTTTGATAGAGATCTTGTTTTGAACCTATGAAATATGAATTAGGGTTTGAATTGGATTGTGAATTGAAGTGTATCATACTATCAATCATCACATCAAAGTGTATATGGATGTGAAAGAAGAGGGGCTTCAATCAATGAATGGAGATAGCTTGTTTTGGTTCTTTATGGCAATGGGAGTTGGTCTACATTAATGCTTGATGTTGATCATTTGGTTGGAGGTTTGTGTGTGTGTGTTGTGGTGTTTATGGGGTTGAAGTCTTCTTATTGTGAAAAAATAAAGATCGTTCTTTTGGTAGTGAAATGAATATTAAAGTTTGTTTTCATGTTTGTGGTGGATTGAATGTTGGTGTAAAAGCCAAAAGAATGAAGGGTTTGTGAGTGTTTGTTGTCTTATTGTGTTATTTATTCGATTTGGCATTGTCATATTACTTAGTAACAACAATATGGCACAATACGAAATTTAAATGTTAGTATTTAGGGTAAAGAGGTTTGGGTTATAAATGGATTCACTCATTGATTATACGATTAAACATGTGTTTAAACGGATTGAACCTGTTAACTTGTTTACGACACACGTAAAACGTTTCAACTTATGTATTAATTAGGTTTACGACGTGTTAATATGACACAATTATCAAACAATGTAAATAATAATTGAATATATTGTAATAAAATATGGAATGTAAATTTTGGTAACTTATATTTATCGTATAAATCACCTCCTATTATTTCTTGACCGCGTTTAGTGAATTGTGTCAATGCCATTCATGTAATTGAACCACTTATATTTATTCGTGCTTAACATGTCTTACCATGCTATTAAACCTATTACACTTAATTGTGTTAAATGTGACATGTCATGTAAACTTTCTATTAAACATGTCCATGTTAGTTTTTAAGAAAATGATGTGTTCAGCTAACTAGTTTTGTAAAATTGGTCATTTCATGTCGTGTCGTGTATGATCAATTGATTTAAAGGCATATATCATTTTAGTTATGAGTATTGAATTATAACTAGCACTTTGAGGGTTAAGGTGGTGGGGGGCGTAGTAACCCAAACACGTCAGGTATCATTCCGGGTGATGGAAAAATAACGCCGTAAGTGATGCGTGTAGTCTTGATCCGGTTGATGCACAAGTACTGAAACCAGGGGAAGAACCTTTTACGTTACAACCAATTCTGATCATTCAAGTGACGTTGTTAGTCCTAATGGGCGCCCCCTTCTTTTTGTTTTTTGTTTTTTTTTTGTTTTTTGAAAAAAATTGACATGTACCCATTATGATTGGTTGATAAGTTGAGTAGTTTTGAGTACTTATAGTACCCTCACTACCTTAGGAATTCGAGATGAATATTTTTTTTTCTTTTTTCCTTTTTGAGTAGAAATGCAGAAAGAATATAAAGACCAAGCCAATGTAAAAAAAAAAAAAAAAAAAAAAAATTCATAAAGAAGTAGAAAGGATCTAGACATTACATATGTAGATGCTTGAATTTGAGTGGGAATTAGCAATATACTTATGTTGAATGTATCGTTCTAATGAGTCTAATGAGTTAGACGTACTTTGTAATGAGAATAGGGTAATTGTGTGATTAAAATTTATGTTATAGTAGTGAACCAGATAAGAGAAATTAGACGTACCGTTGGAATCAACAATAATATTAGAATTCATGATAAAAGAAGGATCAAAACTACACAGTTGGAGGAACTATTGTTATGAGTCAGACATAAAATTGTAACTGGTCGGACGAATCATTGTGACAGACTAACATGATTAACTGCACCGTTAACCAATTATGAATAAGATGTTTGAAAATATATATAAGGTGTAGTTTCTTTAAACAATATAACAAGAATATAAATTAAAGAATAATATTCTAGATGTTTGCAATATAATTTTCTCAATAAAAAGCAAGAATACTAAAAACTTTTAGGGTTAAAAAGTTAGATAAAAATTGTAGATTTTTTTAAGAATCAAATCAAAAATCAAGGCGTTTAAATGTTTTTCTTTTGTTTCTCTCTTTTGTTGTTCATATGTTTTTAACATTCAATAATGCGAATTTGCCGCCATAAAACTTCAAATTTATTTAACCAATTAAGATTATATATTCCTTTACTTTGTTAAAGAAAACCTCTTTTTACAATTGATTTAGAGGTGTATAAATCGGTTTTTTCCCCCAAATCGGTTCGGGTCCTAAACCGAACCCTTTTTTTGTCATGTGAACAAACGATTTTTTCCAAACGGTTCGGGTTATAATCCAGTTTGGATCACTAAATACTCGAATCCCTCAAACCGATTTGGACCAGTTTTCAAAGCGGTTAACCAGTTTTTTTCGGTTTAATCAATTTTTTTTTATTTTTTAACCTATTTTGAAACCGGTTTTGGGTGTCGGGCTACCAAACCGGTATACAAACCGGTATACAAACCGGCAGTTCGGATCCGGCTTGGAGCCGATTTGACTCAAACTGGTTTTTTTTTTTTTTTAACTGGACTGATTTTTTTCCCAAACCGGTTTTTTTGTACGTCTTTAAATTGATTTGTGTGTGAAGGGAATATCATATAAAAAGTATTTTTTAGAATGGGTAAGGATGATATTATTGCGTATGTATGTATTGGTGTGTCCAACTTCACAGTTTTAAACGCTATGTAAAACCAATAATCCTAAAACTAAGAAATACTTCCAGTTTATTTTTGAGTGTATTACAAACAAATGAATGTTTTACTTCCGTTAGTGTCATTTACCGTAATTAAAGCAAATTAACAATATTAATATATGCTTCCTATAATTATATTTTTAGAGAACCAACCTGATGAAAAGCTAATTTGAGATGACTAATCTTTTAAATAACATAAAAAAGACAAGAATTTTGAAAAAAATTTCTTCAATTATTCATTGACCTTAAAATTAAATGGAAGGCATAAAAAGCAAATATGAAAACAATTAGGTTGACTAGAAAGTCATTGATGTTGATCATGTGAACGTGGAGTGAGTGCAGCGAATGGAAGCTAATTAAGCTACATGCATATATAAATGTTAGTTAAATAAATATGCAAACATAAATATTAATTAAATAAGAAATTAACGGGAAAGGCGTTGAAGTCTTCTAAAGGTCCTATCACAACCTCTATACTAGTGGGTGTAACCGGTATCATGTAACGGGTGTTATAAATTATAAGATTTAATTCTGATTACTTGTACGTTAATATTAACCACCTGAAAAAAGTTAGTGCGAAACGCTGATGAAAAAGTATAATAAGAAAAAATACTATAAAAAATTAAATAACTCAAAACAGAGAAAAAAAATAGCGAATGCGTAAATGATGAATTTATTATAATTAACGAGCTCTATTGTAAATTGATTAAAATAAAATTTGGTATAACTCGAAGGCTTAAGTATAAAACATAAAAAAAGTTCAGGTGATTACATATAAATTTGACATAACTCGAAGGCTTAAATATAAATTAAAAAAAAAAGTTCAAATGATTAATTATATGAATTTGATATAAATCGAGGGCTTAAATATAATATTTTAAAAAATACAAAATAAGTAGGTATTAAAAAACAAAGAGAGAAAGTGTTGTGGTTAGTTTTAAAAAATCCTTAAAAGTTTAAACGTAATATTGTAAAAAAAAAAAATAGGTTTTTATTAGTTTGGAGAATAAGTAAATTAATGTGGTAACTTTAAGAAAAACTACAGCTTCATTACTCATAAAGTACCACACAATATTATCAAAAGTGGTATTCTTGATATTATTTTCAGTTTCATTAATAAGGAATGAACCAGGTGCTATCGCGAATTAAAGTATAGACTATAATTTGACCTGATTCGCTTACAAAATAAATTTGTCCAGATGTAAAGCAACACGAATTTATACCGTCAAATGAAAACATATTATATTTGACCTACCCGTTTTCAAACAAAATGTATGTTAAAACGTTGACCTACTCAAAACATACTTAAAATAAGCAAGGAAATGTTTTATATTTAACTCTACTTGTTTCCGAACAAAATTTACGTAAATAACTAGACGAACTCAAGTTTATACTGACATTACATAAAATAATTAATATTATAATTAAATAAATAAAACTTGTATTAAATTTGAGTGTGAATGACTATGGAGAATAATTGAAAGAAACCAAAAGAAAGAGAAAAGGAGTAAAAAAGGATAGAACTAGAGTTGTGTAGAATAAATGAAAATGAGACGGCATTTACTACACGCAATAATCAACATATGTTGATAAAATTACAAAACAACTTGAAATTGCCAGTGAATAAAAATTAAGAGATATTGCACCGACATTACAAAATGAGTATATCAAATGAAAGAATGATATATCATAAGTGACAGAACAAAACATATACCACCAACATTCTTTTCATACACTCAAGACCTTATTAAAGATAAAAAAGTTGAAATGAGATACGTTCAATCTAGTAACAATTCAGCTGATCTTTTCACAAAGGCACTTTCTATAACAACTTTCAGAAAACATGTTTATGATATTGGCATGCGACACGTACACACAATGTAATGATTTACAGAAGACAATTTGAGGGGGAGTCATAAGCTGCACTCTCTTTTCTTTAGCTAAGGTTTTTTTTCCCACTGGGTTTTTTTTTAGCAAGGTTTTTAATAAGACAGTACTTAAACTCTTGAAGTTTGAAAAGTATCATCTAAGAGGGAGTATTATGAATTATTACCATAGCAAGTGGATGAACTCTTTGTCAAACTTGTAGATAAGTTTACTATGCTACTTATCTACCCAATAGTTTTACTTGTCTACCAAAAGATTGATCTTTGTAGTATAAATACCACCTCAATGTAAAGAAGAAGATGCACCTCTTGTATATATTTTTATAAGTTATACACTTCTCTTCTTCTTGCTCTTATAATTCTTTTTAAAGTTTTTAAATTTATAACACTAATCTTGTGTTAATTATTATGATATTATAAGAAGAACTAGAGTTGTGTAGAATAAATGAAAATGAGACGGCATTTACTACACGCAATAATCAACATATCAACATATGTCGATGAAATTACAAAACAACTTGAAATTGTCAGTGAATAAAAAATTGAGATATTGCACCGACATTACAAATGAGTAAGAGTTAATATATAATTACCAATGAACTTTGACGAACGCAAGCAGCATTTTACATAAACGTGTTCAAGAAGTTCATCATTGTGGACTTGAAATTTTCAAACAATTCATGTATCGTTCAAACTAAGAATATCTAACACTATCGTCTTTACCGATCAATATGTTTATTAAGTAATAATTAATAAATTATAATATTTATCAATTGGAATTATTATTATAAAATTATAAATAGTCAATATTATAATTATATCTTTAGTAAGAGTAAATGTATTCGATTTGATAATTTTCGAATAAACTGTACAAGTAGTCATCATATAATAAATAAATATATCTATATATATAAACATACATTCACGTGTAAATACTTTTGTCATTAGAGGATTCACAGTAGATTTTTTATTTTCGATATGAGTGTGTGCCTTATATTATGGGAATGATTGTTAGTTGTTATGAGTGAAGGAGAAAGAAAATATATAGAGATTGTATCGTGATTCCCCATATTTGAGGAAACACGATACAACCCTATAAATTTTTTAATATTTTAAAAAATGATTGTAAGTAGAGTAAAGATAAAATTTAATAATAAAGATATTAAAAAGTATTATTTAATTTAAAAATAAAGTAAAAAAATAGTATTTTTAGTGTAAATATGAGGAGTGGGGATGGAGTTAGGCCTGTAAATGAACCGAACGTTCAGAACAGTTCATGAACTGTTCGGCGGGAAGTTCGTTTATGTTCGTTTATTTAGTAAATGAACGAACATGAACAAAAAGTTTGTGTTGGTTTAGTTAAACGAACAAACATGAACACATGTTTTGTTCGTTCGTTTACGTTCATGAACGTTCGTTTATGTTCGTTTATGTTTGTTCATTCACGTTCGTTTATGTTCGTTCATTTATGTTCTTTTATTTATATATATTAATTAATATATTAATAAAATGGTATTATGTGTTAATATGTGAAACATAAGTGTATTATATTAGAAAACTATAAGTTTAGTAAGATTTCAATTTCCACTAATACAACTAAGAATTCCAAAATGATCATTTAACGTGTTCAGTTATGTTTGTTTATTATTGTTCGTTTATTATTGTTCATTTGTGTTCGTTTATGTTCGTGAAGTGTTCATTTAGCTTTTTAACGAACGAACATGAACGAACACGAACATTTTTATTTTCTTAATAAACGAACATGAACAAAAAATCATGTTCGATTATGTGTTCGTGTTCGTGTTCGTGTTCGGTAAAAGTTAAATGAACGAACATGAACATGCTAATGTTCGTGTTCGTTCGGTTCATTTACAGGCGTAGATGGAGTTGATAGTGTGAATGGCAGCCTTGCTATTATTTAAAGTCCATATTCAACTTTATGCATATCTAACCATTAAGAAAATAGGTATCTTTTGTTCACATTATGCTAATTTGATTCTAAAAATATAATATTTTGTATGCGTTTATTTGAAAATTTACATCTTTAGATGTTCTGTCAATTTAAGCATTGTCGGCTTGCAAATGAATTGACGAGTTATAATCTAGAGTTAAATTCGAATTTTTTTTTGAGTTTTGATAAAAATAATTTATTTTTTTAAAATTAAAGACATCAATTTACTTCTAAAAGTTTCATAAAAAATTTTTAAATTCAATTCATAAGTTGTAATTATTAAACAGTTTAAAAATACGTTGATGAGTCCACACGTTTAATTAATCATGCTAAACAAATCAACTCTAAACACTAATCGGCTAATAACATGTTAAATTTGATAACATAAAACCCAATAATATAGTTATGTAAAACCAAGTAACTTCTTATCTAACATCAGTGCTAAACAAACACATTAACACACAATTAAGATGCCACTCACATCACATATGAGCCTTATGATGAGATATATATTGTCACGCAAGCCGTATGATAGAACGACATTGGTGATATGACCTATATGAATATATGATATATTTGACTGACAAGGAAATGAGTGATATTACCACTCATAAACCATATGTCAACTTTTTCCACTATCATCAATGCCGTAAAAGTCACTAATCGTTGCAGGTCGGTCGACTGGGGAGTTGCGGCTTGCCAGTACTCATTCTAGACAGGGAGTACTCGAGAAGTATTCGGACATAGTAAAGTCTAAAAAAATTATGTTTTTGGAAAATTATACATATAATAAATATTGTAAGTTTACTAATATGTATAACAAAATATGTGAATATTAATATAAATTAAAATGATACATGTTCAAATATCAAAATAATTTAAAATTTGATATTTATTCTATAATATTATAAACATATTAATCATTTAATAGCCACTTTCAAGGTATTTACATGATTAATAACGAAAATCCAACAAAAATAATAAAAAATAGTGAAATATTCACGAAAAATAGCAAAAATCCAAGTTTTTCGAGTTGGGCAGCCTAGCTCCGAGTATGTCGAGTTGGACCGACTAGCTTCGCTTTTGACCGGGGTTGACCGATTCCAAGTAATGGGATCGAGTTGAAAAAATTCGCTTCAGTAAATAGCCGAGTCCTGAATACAACCCGAGTACTCAACCGAGTTTTACAACACTGACTATCATACATCATGTACAGTATGTCTAACTAACAAGAAAACGAATGATATGATCACCGACATTGAAGAAATAGATTATTTTCTTTTAGCAAAATCAAAGATGATTTGGATATTTGTGAGAATTTTAGATATAGATTCTTGTTTTTATGTTTTGTTTCTTTAATGTGAAGGATTGTTGTAACTTTTAGGAGTTTTAACTTTTAACAGCATCATAATCCAAGCATCTTGAGTATTGACTTAGTCCTCTCCTCCATGGCTCCACTGCAGAAATTCCAAAAATTACTCAGAATTCAACCCACAAATACAGTCAACCACACAAAATTCCACAACGAAACTGGACACATCTTACAAAACCTTTTCTTTAATTGAACATTATGCCCCGGTCAAGAAAACCATTAAATACATGAATTGAAAAATATCCGTGTTCATCAAGACTTCATACTCCTGTGTTTCAACTTCCCCAGAGAATTTGAGCAAATATTAGCGGTTTTCATCATGGGTTTATGCAGTTCTTCAACGAACATAGCTCCGACCACCACCGCCAATCATAGTTCATGTACAAAACTGACATCTTTACCAATTTCTCATAATTTATGTGTAATTTTATGTGGGTTATGTTGCTTACTGTTAAAATCGATCGATTTCATCTCAATTTTGCTCATTGATCGTAAAAAGTTTGATTTTTTCTCTGTTTTTTGAACTTTCTGCACATGCTTTGTGGGTTCTCTGTTTCCCATTGACTTACCTGTAAATTTTATGATTTCATCTCAATTTTGTTCGTTTACGACCAAATCTCACCTGATTTACCTGTTTTCTTGAATTAAAACCCCAATTTCTATAAATTCAATTGACATTTATCGCTCAATTTCATATGTGTGTGTTTCAAGAGCTTCATATCTGTTTCTTGATTTCTGCATCTTTATCTTTCTAGTGATTTAGGGATTTAATTGAATCAAGATTATGGTAACACAGTTGCAGGTAGTTCACAGACAACCACCACCACCGCTGCCACCACTAGCAGCAGCAGCATTACTACAAGCTCATTATCAGTATCATCAGCAGGAATTAGTAGCAATGTCTCTGGCAACAGCCAGTTTTCATCAGCAAGCAGCGGTGATGATGTTGGCCCCGGTGGCCAGATCTTGCCTCATTCGAATCTTAAAATATATAGCTATTCCGAACTCAAATCTGCTACAAAAAACTTTCGTAACGATTCTATTTTAGGTGAAGGGGGTTTTGGAAAAGTTTATAAAGGCCGGATCGAAGAAAAAACTGGATCTAAACTCACTGGTAATGCTTCTGTAGTTGCTGTCAAGAAGTTGAATCCGGAGAGTATGCAAGGAGTCGAAGAGTGGCAGGTAACTCCATACGTGTACAATCTGTCGTTGCGTCTATGCATAAGTTCATTATCTGATTTCTTCACATGCATTGCACATTTGAATGCTTTTTAGTTGTTAAGATGAACCTTTTGAGAGGATAGTGCAAGAAATTTTGAACATTTAATTGCTTGATGGAATAAAAAATGGTTATTTAAACTACCAACTCAATAATTGCGCAACGCCTTTAACAAATATCGGCACATAATGCCTTACCTTAAATACCATCAATGCATTTTGGACGTATTGGTTGTGTATGAAAGCCTGTCTGTTAATTATAGAATGATTGACCTTTTGGGAAGTCTTTACTCAAGTAACCAAAAATATAGTTGTGAGCCTCTTTTGAGCAAAGTAAACAATATTGGTTGGTATGAGGGGTCAGATGTTATACATAATGATGCAAAATGAATAAACCAAGATTATTTCTTCAATTTTTGGTTGTTTTTTTGTATGTATATTATGATTCTTTGGAGCAGGCTGAGGTGATCTTTTTAGGAAGGCTTTCGCATCCGAATCTGGTGAAACTTTTGGGATATTGTTATGAGGAGGAAAAGCTTCTACTTGTATATGAATTCATGCAAAGAGGCAGCTTGGAGAACCACCTCTTTGGAAGTAAATTATTTATCAAATCATTAATCATGAAATATTTTCATTGTTAAGTTAACTTATGATCCTGTTTTATTCCAACTTTTCAGGAGGATCGACTATCCAGCCGCTTCCGTGGGATATACGGCTTAAAATTGCAATAGGGGCTGCTCGAGGGCTGGCGTTTTTGCACACTTCGGATGAAAAGGTTATTTATAGAGATTTCAAGGCATCAAACATATTGCTTGACGGGGTAAGTTGAGTTTTATGTGTTAGAGGGGTCATAAAAGGGTGGACATGTCGTAACAAATGGGTTAAACAGGTTAATGAGTTGATCTGCTTAATTAAACGTGTTAAAAGAGCTAAACACAACCTGCTTATTTTATGTGTACTTGGCCGTACGAGAAACAGCCACCCCTCTATTACTCATCATTGCAAGGAGTATCACTGATCCTCTGTTTTGTTCTTGTTTCTGACAGTCGTATAACGCAAAGCTATCAGATTTTGGGCTGGCGAAAATGGCGTCAGCTAGTCAATCGCATGTGACAACACGAGTCATGGGCACACATGGCTATGCTGCTCCTGAGTATGTTACCACAGGTAATCTTAGGGGCTACTACACATTCATACGCCAGTAGATTATAGAACCAGACTAGACCATAATAGTCAGTTTGGTTCGGTTGTGGGATCACACAGTTTGGTTTAGTTCAATTTGTGGTTTCATGTGTCGAACCAAACTGCTCATATATAATCAAATTCAAATCACCTTTTTAACATGATACAACCCAACAAAAAGTGAAGTTCCATTTTATTTTTCAGGGCATCTGTATGTGAAGAGTGATGTCTATGGTTTCGGCGTTGTGTTAGTTGAGATGCTCACAGGGATGCGGGCACTTGACGATGATCGCCCAGCTCACCAACGAAATCTTGTGGAGTGGGCCAAGCCGTATCTGGCTAACCATAGGAAATTGAAGAACATAATGGACTCGCGGCTTGAAGGAAGTTACCCTTCCAAAGCCGCAGGCCAGGTTGCCCAACTAGCTTTCACGTGCCTCGAGCCCGAACAAAAAGCCCGTCCATCGATGCAGGAAGTGGTGGCGACCCTAGAACGAGTCAACGACATCAAAGAAAGGCCAAAAGTTCCTAGAATACGCAATTCAAGTCCTCGCTCGCCATACCAATATGGTCAACAACCTTCGTGTCATCGTCCAATGGTTCATGTTAAGGAGGACGTGCACCGATGGAGTCGAGACGCACCAAAAGGCTCATGATACGTTTAGCGTTATTGTTTTTTGGCCGGGTTGTGTAGATAAGTTGTTATATGTTGTATGGTTTTGTGAAGGTATAAACTGAATGCAAAATAGGTGGAGTTTCATTTCCTATCAAGATTCATTATTGAGTAGAGTTGGTGAGAACGGCAGTAGAATTTAGGGGTGTGTCAACTGGGTTGGGTTGGCGGAACTAGACATCCATGTATTTATTTATATCAAAGACATAACCATTACCGAAACAATCTAGAATGTAATCTGAATGCAACACGTGTAACTTACTTTTAAACGGTTCAAATGGGTTAGTGTGTTATGAATGAGTTGTAATAAAGTTATACGATTTGATAGCTGACAAAGTAAAATTAGAACATTTCTCGTATTAATTTTTAACAAGATGACACAATGTTTGTTGTGAGAGCATGTGACGGTGGAGGTGTGGGACGACATAGTCCACCCTCGGTCAGGAGTTTCTAGGATAGACGTCACTAGACGTTTTAACTTTTTACAGCCAAGGATGCTAATGGTCTAACTAAACGTCATATGCAAATTTGACCAAAGAGTCAAATTTAAACATAATATGATAATTGATATACGCTCTAACATAAAAAAGTCAAACTTTTCATACAAAAATAATCTTCTCCAAAAACATCATAAAACAGCAGTTTGAACTATGAAACATGTTTGTACAATAAACACCAGAAGTTTTGCTAAAAGGCGGCTGGTTTTCCACCAGTGCAAGTAACAAAAGTAATCTTTCTAGTTCATCATTATTCACTCACACCTCCTCAAAAGAAAATCCACATGGCCTCCCTTTGTCTACAAAGAATACTTTAAAACTGAATCACATTACAAGTCCGGCTATATCTTACGATAGAACAAAACATCACGGGCCAAAGTTTCCCAAAAGCCTCTCGACTGCTGCATGAACATTGCCTGAAGTAGCGCGTAGAGCCCTGATATTCTCTTGGGTATCAAAGAATCCCATTTCTTGAAGCTGTGACAGTTGTGTTGCATAAAGTTGTTCTGGCGGCACTACATCAAAAAGAAAAAGAGCACCTTTGTTACAAAATTGCCACTTGGAGGGTGCTTGATGTGCTATGTGAAGTGAAGGTGATGATATTTAAGAATCAATTATTATTGCATATTTTTTATTTAAGGAATTAACATATAAAATAAAGAAAATAATGTTTTTTTGTTGGGAAAAGAATGCGAATCACATAGTGTAACAAGAGTAAAAAACAAATGTTACAGTTTTAAGAATTTCATTTTAACATTAGATAACCAGAAGCATAATCTGTGTATCTAAACATTTGAAAACAGATTACTTCAACTACAAGTCACAATAATCAGATTATTTCAAAAAAAGCTCATTTGAATTCTTGACGACAATGTAGCTGCATAGTTGGGCTATTTAACGACTTGCCACTGTGCAAATCATATATTTCATAAATCTACTTTTCCGTGGGATTTGAAGAAAGTATACCAACACCAAAGGTGAAATCTTACCATCAGGCACAGCCAAACCGCCAGCTCCAAGTCCACCGAACATATTCATCAACAAGTCCAGCCCCATATTAGTTTGTGCTCCTGCAGATTACAGACACAAAAACAATATTTCATACAACTGCACTGTGACAAAATGACAGAAATAGGATGTTTGTACCTGTAGCAGCACCTGTCTGGGTAGGGTCCCTGAAACATGAAGGAGTTGGTTTTAAATGGAAAACAAACACTGTCGGGTGTTCGCGTCATTCATATCTATAAATTTCATTTTCACATGGTAGTGAAATAGTTAATAAATTAGTTTACACTTACAAAGCGGATTGCTGCTGGTTAAGCTGAGGTAGAAGCTGCTGTAAGGACATCATTTCCTGCAAAAATGAAATGAAAATGGTACAAAATTAATGTCAAACTACACATTTAAGCAGTCAAACCCTGTATAAAACACATAAACTACCCAACAAGTTGTATACCTGCATCATCTGAGGTGAGGTTAGCTGACGAATTAATTCTGGATTTCGCATCATCTCTCTAAACTGAGGGTTAGCATCGAACATACTGCGTAGTTGAGGATTTTGGTTCACAATCTACAAATTCAGATCATTCAAAAAAGTTTAGAAAATAGTGGAAACCAGTTACAATATCTGAAGCATGTGTACATACTTGGTCCATATACTGGGGATTTGAAAGCAAGCTTTGCATCATCTGAGATATAGCTGGATTTTGCATGAGCTGACTCATGTCAGGCATGCCAGACGGGCGGTCTAACCCTGGTAGACCAAGACCACCTAACCCAGACACATTTGGTGCTCTGGTACCAGCATTTGTTGGGGCCGCACCTAATAATTTTCAGCGTACAAATTTCAGCGCACAATGATGCTTCTTATAATAAAGAAGCTAGGGGCGTTTGGTCAAGAGAATGTTAATGGACAATGTAATTTGTCGAGAGAATTGAAATCCATAAGATATTGGAATCTTATAACCGTATTAGAATCCAATTTTACAACTAAGCAGGCCAAGAAATAAAATCTTGAATTCCTATTCTGCAAACCAAACATGCCCTTAAATCTTTACCTGTAGTACCACCCCACGGGTTGGGAAGCGGGTTAGAATTAGGAGCTGCAGAGCCAGGAGTAGTTTCAGAGCCCGTTGCTGAAGGAGTGTTACCAGTGTTAGCAGCACCCTGATTACCAAGCAAAGCTGCAAATGGGTTTGACCCGGGATCATTTCCACCCGGTGTTGTGGCATTCAGAAACGGTTCTTGAACATTTTCATACATCCGTCTGAGCATGTTAAAACCCTCAGGAGACGACTCAATATTACTCATAGCTCTATCAGTGTTACGCATCATCTCACGCATAAGCTCAGGGTTCCTTGCTGCTTCAAGTGTCTGCCTTAGAATTGCAGGGTCATTAAGTATATGTGCCAGCTCAGGGTTGCGGTCAATGATTTCACGCATCTGAGGATTGCTCATAATCATGCCACGCATGATTTCTGGATCATTCAGTATGTTTTGAATTGCTGGCATGTTCATCATGTCTCTCATCATATTTGGATTTTGAGTTAGTTGTTGCTGGACTTGTTCAAATTCAGGAAGTCCCGACCCAAATAGGTTTGATGCATCACTACCCCCGAGTCCACCCAAACCAAGCCCAGGAAACAATGGTACACCCGCACCCGCACCCGCACCCGCACCCGCACCTGCACCAGGCAACCCAACTCCTCCATTTGAAACAGCACCACCTTGAGAGGGAGTTCCAGCAGCAGGTGCACTAGTTGTTGGTGCTGGAGCAGAACCGCGCACCACGTGAATAGTGTGATCCGCCTGCAGGCCTACACAACATTCACTTTTAGATGTAAACAACAAAATTCACATACATTTCTTTTACTTTATATAAACTTTTTTGCACAAATCAAGATTTTAGATAACACCCAATACTAAGAATTAGGCAAATCACAAGTTACGCTAATATGTACAACAACTCATTGAAACCTAAATCAATGTACAAATCTTTAAAGCATTATATAACATTTGCAGGCACATTACAATACAATAACCATCAATAAAACCAAAAACCAAACAAAATTGTCAAATTTCGAATCAAATATCTATAAAAAAGGCTTACCATAACTGTCTAGGGTTTGATCATCCTTCAAGATTCTTCCTTTATAAATTAATCTCTGCTGATTCGCCGGAACGTCACAGTTCTGAGCCAAAATATCTTTGAAATCACCGACCGTTGATCGGAGGCTTGCTCGCACCGAGAACTTATTGCCGTTAGAGCATCGGATGCTGAGGTTGATCTCTGCATCGCCACCGTCAACGGAGGCTGCAGCGGTTTGAGTTGATTCTCCCTCGACACCCATTAAACAAAAAAAAACCCTAATTCTAAAATCGAAGATAGAATCCAAAATTGAACATAAACAAACCAAACTTGTAAGGAAGCACGAATTGGGATCGAGAAGATATAGATAGATGAGTTGCCAAATTGAAGAATTTAATTAAAATGAAAAGGGTCAAAATCGGTGAGCGCACATTCAAGATTTGGGTGACAATGAAAAACAATAATTCGTTTGTTTTCTTATATTTCATTCATCCATCAATTTTCCTTTTGTTGTAGATAACCACCATCCGAAGAGTTGAGCCAACTTGATCCGTTTTATTTTACCAAAACGGTTGGGTTTAACGACAAAATCATTTCCGTTTAGTTGTAAAAAAGAGCTTAGTTGTAAAACTTTTTTAGAATTTCGAGCGCTATCGAGTCACACATCCATCGACTCATCCTCCAAAATTATAAGAATTCCTAACCTATTTCATGTTACAATTTAAACAGTGAGTTTTTTTTTTTAAAGATACCAGTTAGAGTTAGGGGGTGTTTGGCCTAGCTTTTTTAACAAAGCTTATAGCTTTTTTAGCTTTTTGTACAAAATAAGCTTAACTTGATGTTTGATTTGGCTTTTTAAGCTTATGCTTATTAGCTTATATAAGTTAATTTGAAGAAGCTTATTTGAAGATGGTTTTCTAGCTTATTTGAAAAAGCTTATTTGTATAAGAGTGTAAGTTACTTATTTGTTATCAAATGATGGTAGATTAATGATTATTGAAGCAACTTATTACCATAACAAATAAAAAAAATAGTGGATTTAACGTATAATCAACTTGTAGAATATAAGCTAATCCAAACACTTAAAAAGAGCTTATCAAATAATAAAAAATAAGCTATAAGCTACTTTAAAATATAAGCATAAGCCAAAAAATAAAAGCTAGACTAAACACCCCCTTAGACTATCAACCCCAAGTATCACTGCAAACATATAATAAGATGGAATGTGATTATAGTAGGTGTATGTTGTTAATACACTCAATTTATAGTATTTTGTTTAAAAAGATGAAGATGTTACGAATACGTAACATTTTGTTGAATGAAAAATTGTTACGTATACGCAACCTTGTGCGATGTATATGTAAAACTTTGTTATGATTTTCATTTAATCAATACCCCTATCTATATATACACACATGCATGTATAAAGGGTAGTGATAAACAATTTTTAAATTATATGACTAGTTTTATTTGTTTTCTCTAATTCTCACATAACTATATGATTTTCTTATGAACAATTCACTATATGTATAAAATATATGTATATATATGGTTAAAAAGTTAAACTACTTTAAAATCATAAAGGTAAAAAAACAGTCATAAAATCGTTACCCAACATTCAGAAAAGAAAATGTGGTTCGGTGAGGCGTTCATAGGTGAGTTACCAAAATGGTTGCTGATTTGAAACCTCGACTTACCATTCGGTTCCATCATTTGTGGAACATAAGACGATGTTGTCGAGCTACACTTTGGTTCCCTTTACAAACATAACATATGTCTGTGTTTTTGTGTCATCAAACCATTTATTTTAGTTTAGTATACTTAAGAGCAAAGTATAAACATAATAAACCTGGATACAAGTTAGGATGTGTGATACTATGATGTACACACTTACTCTGGACCATCATGGTTTATGGCATTTAGAAACTTCGGGGATTCTAAAGGACGAAATCCCTAGACCATGGGATTCTAAAGGGGTATCACCATGCATGTATTTGAAATAGCACATATGATTCGTTTTCATTCACACAAGTAAATAAATTTGAACAAGGTGCTAAGTAAGATTCATGAATATACTCAATTTGTAAAGATGCGACAATTTTCTATATTCACAGTTGTAGAAGAAAGCATTTCCAATTTGTTTTTGACTCAATTTTTAAAGATTTTACCTCTAACAAACACGCTGTTTCTTTTTCTTTTACTTTTTTGTGTTGCAAATGACGTGCCCAAGTTAGATCCCCCTACTTCGTGCTACCTTGGTCTTTTAATAGTTTAATAGAAATTAATACATTTAACACAGTTGTTGGAACGAATATTATTCCATCCAATGCATTGGTACAACTACTTAAGAAAATATGTTTAAGTTCATGTGATGGGGGGCAAAATAAGGTATTTAAGATGGAAGAAATAAATAATAGGTGGTTTTAATGAATCACAAACTGTTGTGAAAATTGCTAATTTAAGAAAACTGAACTTAATTGGTTGATGTAGCAAAGTCTCAAGTATTTATGGACAAGCAACCGATGGATGGTACTCGAGTTTTCAACCTAACAATTGTCGACCACGAGGAAATAGTTTAATTTGTTTCACTTTAGATATTGTAGTGTTTTCAACATTGGTCATGAATCTTTCATCACAGGGTATGTGAGAAGCATCATTAGTTTCAAACAAAGAATTAACAGAATCAAAAGGCTGAAAGAGATTACCTTTGTCACATGTTCTGATGCTCAAACAAATTATAAAAAAACATTTCGTGAGAGAATTGTTTTCTAGGCAGCAAAAATCGAAAGAGGAGGGCAAATCTTTATGAAGCTAAACTAATCAAAGAGAATTTTATCCTTCATAGTCGTTACAACTAGTACCATATGTGTAGATTCTTCTTATTCTGTTAACTGTACAGGAGAAATCTCGGTAATAAAATTGTTTCCAATTGCATTGAGGTTCCTCTTGCAAATAAACCACGAATGAGATGAAATATGGTAATTCTTCTAGTTAGTTGTTGTGGTATTTAAGAAATTGTTTGATTTACAAAGGAACATGAGTCAACTTTTGGTTCCATAAATAACTTTAATACCTTCTGCATAATAAAAAGAGACAAGTATCTCTTTAGTTGGTTACTATTCTGGACTATTTAGTCTATTTAGTGACTACAAGATTAGATGAGAGACTAATGGGTTTTTTTCGTTTTAACCGAGCCATTAACAGATATTAGTTTTTCTTTATAGAACATGAACAATAGATAACACGCACAGTTTTTACCAACAACATGACTTTTTATAGGCATAAAAGATGGAAAACTTACCAAATTAATCATTAGTCCATTGAATTTATAAGAATAGCCATAAAAGATAAGTTTACTAAATAATTCTTCCAACCAAATGATCATGTACTGTCAAGTCACTGATATATCATGTAAGGATATTGTTGTATCACTCGTTCAGCGATATAATCTCAAATTATATCGACAACATAAAAATAAAAACGTGATTATTTGGTAAATATTAACGATAGCATTTCGATATAATATCGCTACACAATAAAATTAAATAATCAAACCCCAAATATCTCCAGGGAAGGGTACAAATAAAAAAGCTTTTAATCTTAAAAAATGTAAGAACTAAGAATCAATGATTGAAACTAAATCGTAGAAAATAAGTTTGTTAAAGGTGTATTTTAAGCATAACCATTTTTGTTGATTTTTTTTAAGTTTTCTTTTTTTTTTAAATACCCATAACTTTTACAAATGATTTTATTTTTTTATTAGAAATTACACCATAAAAAACGAGCATTTTTATCTTTAAAACGAGTACAATATTATTATAGAAAAAGACAATAATTTATTTGCGTTCTTAAGCTCATTACACTTTATTGTGTTTTTACTGTAGTTCATGATTTTTTTTTAGTTATTATGTTCTTCTGAATACTATTGTGTTTTTTAAAATGATAAATTCTAAAAACATATAATCGTAGAATAATATTGTTATGTATCTCTAGTATATAAAACACAATAATAAATTAACAAACTAATTAATCTAATACATTAAAAATAATTATAAAATAACATAATGTCTCATTGTGTTTCTTAACAGTCATTGTGTTATTTTGAACATTGTGAGTTTTGAAAAAATACATAGATGAAATAACATATTGTGTATTTTTATTTATACAACACAATGAAAGATAACAATAATTTTACATAATTTATAAAAAATCATGAGGAAAATAACACATTGTCTTATATTTAACACTATGGGTTTTGAAAAAAAAAAAAAATACATTGATAAAAATATATAATTGTGTACTTTTTATTATAAAACAGAATGATAGATAACAAGTATATAAAATTCATAAAAACAATTATAAAAATAACACAAGATGATCTAAAAGGTAAAATACAATGATAAATACATATAACAAATGATGTAAAATATATAACACAATGAATATATATTTGACAAAATAAATATATGAGACACAATTAGTTGACGCGTTTGACACGATGACCAACATGTTCTTATTTTTAAAACAATAGAATAACACATGTCAAGCTTACAATTCTTCTTAAACTTTTTAGATTAAAGGCTTTTTTTTACTATAACCCTACCAATATCTACGCATCGATTTTGAAACCAAAACTGAATATTATTTAAAACAACATATTGCCGCTACAAATCTCGCCCATTTTTGTTTTTCAAATTTAAATATATTAAAGAAAATATTAGTATATAATGCCACTAGTTGCCATCTAATTAAAATAAATTAAAATTAAAACACTAATAAAATTGATTTTACAAATCGAAACGAATCCAATAAATAATAATAAAGAAAAGTAATATATTGCCACAAAGATGTTAGACCAATCATATATTTTCAATTTAGTTGTAATCGTTAGATACTCTGTTAAAAAAAAAGATAATTCACGTTTTGATAAAAACTAACTTAATGACCTTTGAACGTGGTTATTGGGGAAAACACTTACTAGAGATTTCTCTTAAACAACTTATTGCACAATGCATAAAATAACTATAAAGAAAAGCCAACACTAATAGTCTAGATGGTACTTCGTCACATATTTTAATGTTTAAACAAATTATAAAAAAAACCTTTTGTGAGACAATTGTTTTCTTGGCAACAAGGATTGAGAAAAGAGGGCAAATCTGTACGAAGCTAAACTCATCAAAGAGGCAATTTTATCATTCATAGTCGTTTCACTTGTACCATATAAACAGATTTCTTCTCATTCTGGTCACCATGCAAGAAGAACCTTGGTAATATAATTGTTTTCAATTGAATTGAGGTTCCTCCTGCATGGAAACCATGAATGAGATGAAAATATGATAGTAATTCTCGTTCGTTGTTATGGTATTCAAGAATTTTTTTGGTTCACAAAGGAACATCAGTTAATCTTTGGCTTCATAAATAAAAAGGTTAGGCTATACATACCCATATACTTGCCCCTTAAAATTTTATTTTAAAAATTATCATATTTACATCAAGTAAAATTATTGTTTTTCTATAACTTTTATATTGTGTGTTCTATCTTTACATTCAAATTAAATTAAGTACAAGTTTGAATTTTAAACAATATCTATAATTTTGGTTTTTCTTTTAAATTTAGTATTACTTGTTATATCTTTACGTTAAACAAAACATGTTTATTGACATGAAGAGAGAAAATCAATAAATTGTAAATAATCTTAATATTTTAGAGTTGAATCTATCAAAAAAAAATATATAACATAATATAATTTGTTAACATAAGATATACCGAAAGAATGCATTACTAAATGAAAACCTATTTTAATCTTTTTCTTAACATAATATAATTTGTTAACATAAGATATACTTGCAACATAACTCTAAATATAAACATAAAAGATCATTATTAGAAAAATATATAAAAACAATAAAATGCTAAAAAGAAAAAGAATTTTAATTAAATTAGTCAACAAATATCATATATATATATATATATAGCATCACTTAAAAAGCTAGGAAGTTGTCAAGTATAAATTTGCACATCTAACCTAATAATCCTTTACATGTGATAACACATGACATTTCCACATGTTCTCTCCTTTTAGTTTTCCCGCCAAAACTATTATTCTATTTTTTTTTAAAAAGTCAATTAACTAATTTCCAAATTTTTCTCTTCCACTCTTTATTATAAATCCAAGTCCTTTTTTAACCATTAAAATTTAAACATATTTTTTTATTTAATAAAAACTAAGTATTTTGATTAAAAATATACTTTTCAAAATCAAATTCGTGTAAAACTATGATTTTTTTTACTAAAACAATGAAACTTTTTAAATTATGAAATATTTTAAAATTAATATTTTTAAAAAATAAAGTTTTATACAAAAATAATTTTTGCAAAACAAACCCGAAGTTTCTAAACAATGAGATAATGATTAAAAAACGAGCTTTTTTCAAAGTAATAATTTTTTAAAACGAAAGTTTTAAGAATAGTAAAAATATTTTATCAGCTATTATATTACTTTTATATTTAACATTTTATAATTCCTAACTATTTATTAATAAATGTTTACTATTAATCTTATTTAATACGTGTGATACACGGGGTTATAGTCTGGTGTTGTTTATATAAAAGAAATTATAATAACATGTAATAGAAGTCAAACTATAGTATGAAACAAGTGGAATCAAATAAAAAAATATGAATCATATTTGGCTAAGTGCTCATAATAAACTAAAAATCATATGATATCCTTGAAAAAAAATATAGTTTAAAACTATTCATAATATAACCAATATTCAGATTTCACATTAACTCAACATTGACGAGATTTTTTAAAATGTCTCGCTTAAGTTCATGGTGGGATTTAAGTTTTTTTCAAGGTGATTTTTTTTTAAAAAAGAATTCTTGCCTATGGTAGGATTTTAATTTTTAATTTTCTTTAAAGCTAAAAATAATGAATGAGATTTTCTCGCTAACATGTCGAGAGTAAGTGGATTTAGGAACATGCACTGTGTAAAGGGTATTGTATAGTTGTGTGTATTTAATTGTATAATAGACAAATTTGTCAATTTGTATTTCACACTCAAAATATAATTTAGTTGGACATGAATTTGATTTAATTAGGAGATTATCCTCTACACACTATAGAATTATAATTGTTATTATACAAACCCGTATAATAAACGGGACTATAACCTAGTGCTACATAGAAATCTATTTTTATTATTTAAATTATTAAATCTAAGTGAATTTGAATAATTAGAACAATGTCAAACTCAGTTAATGATTATATAAATTCAAATTTTAAATAAGCTATTTAAAGCTTATGAAACTTAAATATTTTATTAAACTAAACTATTAAAGATCGTATGATTTACTTTGAAAGACGTCTTTTATTTTTTATATATAATAAAAAAAAGGTTGGTTACTTGTCAACGTATAAAACCATAATCGTCACATGTCAAGTTTTTAAGACAATATTGCCATTTGGCAACATTTCCTTCATTTTCTAAAATTTGATTTAATTCCATAACTATTTCAAATAAAAAAAAAAGTCAACATGAAAATAATTTAATTCAAGTCCTAAATTTTCTCTTAATTTGTTAGGAAAGCATATTAATAAACTCTTGAAATTTGATTATTTCCATTCACAATTTACATACGTAAAATATGTGAATATGAAAACAATAATTTCAAACATATTTATATTATATATTATTAATCACTAATTAATATGTTTTATATATTATTTTTCAATCTGTGTAACATACAGATCGGTAGCCTAGTATTTAAATAAAATGATTAAAAACATTAATATTAAGAAAGATGTAATTCCCTTGAAAAATATTAAAAGTCGATCTCTAGAATTTCAAAAAATTTAAGGTACATGATATTAGGGAAAACAAATTAACACTAGACTCAATTTGAAAGACAATTATTTTTTTAGTTTTTCTTTATTTGAACGGCTAATTGGATTTATTTAAATACAAAATGTGAGACCACCTTCAGAAGTAAACTCACATGAGAAAACCCCCATTTATTTTTGTCATATATTATACTTGAATCCAAGACCTATATTTATTTTTACTAGTAGCGTGCCCGCGCGATGCGGCAGGTGCGACAATTTTAATTGCGACTCTCGTACCCCGTACATAACGTATGCGAATAATATTGTTAGATAACAATATATATAAGTTATGAAGTGGGTAAATGAAATGATAATGAATTAACGTAACACACGAATTAGAAAATTCAAGTCTTGAATAATAAAAGCTGCAAACGTAGAATCATAAACGCGTAGATAGTTGCATGATTAAAGAAATTCAACTGTATGCCTCACAGAGCTTGATGATCTCATCGATATTGTTAGCCCACCATTCTTCGTCCATAGGGGACACATGAATATCTTGTACTTCATCGTGTTTGTCTGCCATATCTTTGGTTGGACAAATATCTTCTGTCTTTTCCACTTTGATCGGCACTTCAATGGTTGTAGCAGTTTTAGTCACTTATTTTATCTATAATTAATGTAGAATAAGAGAAAAAGTTGTTAATATAAAAAAAAGTCTAGATTTAAAATTGCACTCATCTGTAATATAGTATCACTTAATACCAAAAAGTAAAAGTTTTTTAAACTATATAGTTTAAAAATTACTCCTATCTGTTTTATATGTTGTTACTATGTATGAGTAAGATATTAAAAAAAAACTTGTGCATTATTGTGTTAATTAATAAGACCTGTAAATTTAAGAAATTTTTCCTACACCCATATATCAAAAACCATATTTTATAGATGAAAGAATGTTTTACTTACACAGCATGAGATATGCTTGTAAAACAAACTACAATTTTTATTATACTAATTAAAACATACATAAAACTAAGAAACAATATAAAAGTATATATTCTGATTTAAACATAAATCTAAACAACATGAGGTCTATTTCGCTTCTAACTGTCACACGAGGAAATTTAATTCTTATTTCGGGCTTCTTAGCTGAACATGCAGTGTCTTCTAGTTCATTTTCTTTGTCAATGTTAACCGGACCATCTAACTCAATGACCTCACTCCATTTCCATTCATCAAGCCTTTTAATTCTCTTTTTTTTGTTTTCAAATATCCTAGCCTGGGCTTCAAACGTGCAATCCTTAAAAAAAAAGTTAGTATACAACTAATCAAAAACAAATTTAATAGTATAAATACTACCTCCTCACTAAATTCACGTTGAAGATCAGATTTGTGGGGACTAAACATGGCACCACAACAAATAATCTCAACACTATTATCAAGATCAAGATCAACCTGTATACAAATATATGAGAGTGCATAATACAGTTAATTTATAACTTGAATCTAAACCTAAACAAATGGAAACCATTTACCTTTTTAGGATTATGTTTCTTCAAATCGCCATCAAGATCTGTAATATTCTGCACTTTATGTTCTTCCACATCCTGATTTATTAAAACAATTCCACATCCTGATTTATTAAAACAATTATAGTTTAATATATAAATTTAAAATAAGATCAAATTAGTACAAAACAATGATATCTATAAAGTTCAATTTAGCTCTAAACCAACCTTGTTATGAGAAACAACCTGTACACAAGAAAATATACAATTAAAAATTTTATTAAAACATATACTTTTCTCAATACAATTCTAATATAGTAACATTTGATGTTTGTACCTTTGATTTGCTGAGATCAGTATGCAGAAGTTCTAAAGGTTCAACCTTAAAGGGTTGGTATTCACGAATGTTTGTAGCATCCAAAGCCATGGTCAGTTTTTCTTCATTTAAAATAGTTATGAACTGGTATGTATTTATAGACTTCTATTAGGTATTTGAATATTTGTTTGGCGCCTGAAGAACAACCGATTTAGGGCTATCCCTACAAATAGGTTGCTTGTTTGGTTTTTTGTTACTGACTTTTTTTAAATGGTGCTATTTAAAGAAAAACATCTTCGGGTTATAAATTTCGTCATCTTTACCATATGGTGAAAATTTAAACTAATTTGAAGTAACATAAAATGGGTACATTAAAACCGGTTACAATGTTAGATTTGTAAAATAATAAAAAGCCTTTTATAAAGTTTATTTTATAAAATAATAACAACAAAATATTTACGTCTATCTTTGAAAACTATATTTTTAATTTTAATGTCCAAAATGGCTTATACAAATAGTTTTTTGGATTTAGATAACATTTTTATAGGTTATATATTAGTAACATTATAAACTATTAAAGTTTTTCATAAGCATATGACGTATGTGTATGTATTTTAGGTTTGCTTATTGTTTTTAAAGTTTTAATATCTATACTATATTTATAAACAAACATTCCATTTTTGATAACTGGTTCATGTTGAATTATCTATATATATATAGTTAATTTGTTTATCTATACTATATTTTATATTCAAATGTATTCTCATTGATATATAGGTAATTTGTTTTTTTAGATATTTAATAATGAAACAAAGATGTACCCGATATTTATTATTTCATAGTTCTTTGAATTTCTTTAGCTATAATGCAGCATAAAATATGTATTCTCATTTCTGTTCGGTTTTGTGAATTAAAGTAGCAACAATTACGAAAAAAAGGTATATATTTCATATTTTTGAAGTTTTGTATATATTTGTAACTGAACATTAATATTCGGAATTCATATATTGCTGTCTTATGTTTGTTTTATTTTTCAGGTTAATATTGATCATTAGCAATCTCAGGTAATACAAGTGAAGCTGCATGTTATACTATTATTTAATCCGGACTGTACTGGACATTCATTTTGATGTATTTGATATGTTTTTAGAGACTTTATGTCGCATTCGTGAAAAGATATTGGCAAATTTTTTTTTAAAAAGCCGAATTCCTCCTTTTAAGCCTATTTTAACAACCATGGAATATATTTTAACCTCTGAAACTGAAAGTAGATAGAAAAGGGGAGGTTTAAATATTGAAATCGGAATTAGATTTTCAATTTTCATGTTTGAACTATGTGGGAGCGATGGGAGGATTTAAAGGTCATTTGAGTTGTTTCATGTGGACATATGGTAGTACAGTAGGTAATAAGAGTTGTAAAACTCATATTTTCAAGAGATTTTGTCAACTATTTATAAATTGGACTATATTTAGTGCGTATTTGTAAGCTGGATTTTTTTGAATTCACTGTAACTGTTTCTTAAAATCAAAACAAACATTTCCATATTTTAAGTGAAAATATCTAACAACCATACAAATAGTAAATTATTAACAAATAAAGGGATCAATGTGTAAATAGATTTGAATGTCCACGTTTATAGCATCATTAAAATGACAATATTAACAAATAAAGGGATCAATGTGTAAATACATTTGAATATCCATGTTTATAGCATGGTTAAAATGTCAATATTGCCCTTTGAAATAATTAATTTTAAGTTGTACTTTGTGCTTAAAAATCATAAAACTCTTAAATTTGACCGATATCCTTTCTTCGTGCATTATAATATAGTATAGATGAGATCTTGTGGTACATCATCTAATCACTTGAGTTAATAATCTTTATTAAGTTACTACACTTGATGATTACTGACTGCAAGATTAGATGAGAGACTAACCTTATTTTTCGTTTTAATCGAGTGATTAGCATATACTAGTCCTTTATAGAAAGACAATAGATGTTAGTTTACGCACACGATTTTCGTCAACAACGTGACTTTATAGTGGTTTAACGAAAAAATTTGCAAAAATATTCAATAGTTTGATCATATTACAAGTTTCGTCCTCGTATTTTAATCGAGTGGTTTTTATCAAACATTTATAAGTTGGTTGCAAGTTTAGTCCTGACCGTTAGCTTTTAACGATCTGGTGACTAAATCTGCAATACGATCAAACCACTACTTGTGTAATTTTCTCTAAAAATTTCAAAAGTTTAGAAAGTAATTAGAAGTAAAAAATTAAAAACAGTAAATAAAAATTAAAAAAAAACCAAAAAAAGAAGTACACCAATTTTTTCTATATTTTGAATGAAGTCCATATGTCATGCTTGAACACAAAAATAGAAAATTTCGTGAAGGTCCAAATCCAAAAAACAAAAACAAGAAAATGATTTAGCGTTAATTTGATTTTCTTTCAATATATCTTTTGAATTTTATAAACATTTATTCGATTTTCTTTTTTAGTTTTATTTGGTATGTTTTTAATTTTTTACTGTTGTTTCCTTTTAAAGAATTTATTTAATGTTTTAATCTTTTATTTGAATTTTAAAATTTTAGAGGAACAATTGCACAAATAATCTCTATGATTTGATCATATTTCATCTTACTCTCTAGATTGTCAAAACTAATAGACACTAATGATGAGGTCTAAACATACAACTAACTCCTAGATGGATTAAGTTTGCGACTTTTAAAATATATGGATCAAACTTGTAATATGGTCAAAACTTGGACCATTTTTATAGTTTTCTTAGGTTTAAAAAATTTATCAAGAGGAACCAGTATGAGTTTATCATCTAATCATTTTCTGTAATCTTATTAACCAAGCACACATACTAAATCATGTTCTTTGATTACCACAATTTTTTTTTTGTTCAACTTGTAAACATTTTAACAAAGTATTGAATGATCAAAAACTATTTTATAAAATATTATTATAATTTCTTAATTTTTTTATTAATAAAAATGTAGTCATGTAGAAGGCCATGAAAAAGAAGATAACTTTGTGTTGATATATTATTTCACCTGTAAGTAAAAATAAAGACATAACTATTATTAAAAAAAGAACTAAAGAAGACTTAATAATAACATATATGTAAAAGAACCAAAAATAAACACAAAACGAAACTAAAGACCATTATACTATCTAATAAAACAGAATTATGTTTTCATTTTATAGATGGGGAGAGTCATAAATCTTCAGATCTTATAGCCATATGAGACCTTTCAATTAATGTTGAGAGAGCTTTAAGACTAAGAAAGTACAACAATTTTAGACCAATCATATATTTTCAATTTAGTAGAAAAATTATAGAAAAAGTTCCTTTTAATAGTTGGATACTCTATTAAAATAAGATAATTCACGCTCTGATTAAAAAAATGTCTCAATGACTTGTAAACGTGGTTACTGGGGAAAACACTTACACAATTTCTCTTTGTTAAGTTATTGCACAATGTATAAAAACTGTATAAAGAAAAAAGTCAACATTAATATAATTATAATTTTTTTAATTTTCTTTTAAATAATAATAATGCAGTCATGTAGATGGCCATGAAAAAGAAGATAATTTTGTGTTGATATATTATTTTAACTGCAAGTAAATATAAAGATGTAGCGATTATTTGAAAAATGAATTAAAGAAGACCTAATAATAACAATCTTTATACTAATAAATAAAAATAAATCATAAATCCGGACACTTAGTTATCATTTTAATCCATCTAATAATTGGTTTTTCTTATTCTCTCTGCTCTTAATTATAAATGCTATAATAACTAATTATTAATTAATAACTATCCATAATTAAAATTTCAAATATGTTAACTTCAAATTTTTAAATATGTAATACATTAGTTTATTCAATCCCACACAATATTTAAAACATAACTTTTTATATTATTAACCATGTAACCGTAAATTTATTTAGCCCGTGTATTACACGGAATTGTAACCTAGTAACATATATGTAAAAAGACCGAAAATAAACACAAAACGAAACTAAAGACCATTATACTATCTAATAAAACAGAATTATAAGAGTCATAAGGCTTCAGATCTTATAGCAATGTGAGACCTTTCAATTTATAGTTGAAAGAACTTTAAGATTATAAAATTACAACGATATTAGACCAATCAAATATTTTCAATTTAGTTGAGAAAATAAAGAAAGAGTCCGTTGTAATCGCTTGATACGCTATTGGAAATAAAATAATTCATGCTCCGATTAAGAAAAATGTCTTAATGACTTGTGAACGTGGTTACTGGGGAAAACACTTACAAGATTTCTCTTCGTTAAGTTATTGCACAATTTATAAAAAATCTATAAAGAAAAAAGCAAATGTTAATCCTTTAGATGATACTCATCACATGTTATGATGCTCAAACAAATTATTAAAAAATCTTTCATGAGAGAATTGTTTACTTGGTCGCAAGGATCAAGAAAAGAGGCAAAATCTTTACAAAGCTAAACTCATCAACAAGGCAATTTTATCATTCATCGTCATTACCACTAGCACCATATATGTAGATTCTTCTCATTCTGGTCACCATGCAAGAATAACCTTTGTAATATAATTGTTTCCAATTAAATTAAGGTTACTCCTGCATGGAAACCACGAATGGGATGAAAATATGGTAGTACTTCATGTTCGTTGTTATGATGTTCAAGAATTTGTTTGATTCACAAAGAAACATCGGCAAGCCTTTGGCTCCATAAATAAGAGGTTAGGCTATACATACTTATATACACCGCCCCTTAAAAATTAATTTTAAAAATTATCATGTTTACACCTAGTAAAATCGTTGTCCGTTAAAACTTTCCTATTATGCGTTGTATTTTTGCATTCAAATTAAATTAAGTTGAAGTTTGAATTTTAAACAATATATCTAATTTCTCTTTTTTCATTTTAAATTCAGTATTACGTGTTATATCTTTACGTTAAACTACTAGTATGCCAAAACATGTTAATTGATATGAAGAGAGAAAATTAATGAATCGTAAATAATCTTATTAATTAAGTTTTAAACCGTCAATATATATATATATATATATATATATAATTAGTTAATATAAGATATAGTGAAAGAATACATAACTAAATGATAACCTATTATAACTTTTTTTAAGAAAAACTAGCCACATACTTGGAAGATAACTCTTGATATAATAATAAAAGATCTTCGTTATAAGTATATATAAAGACAATAAAAAGAAAAAAAGAAAAAAAGAAAAAAAAAGTTTAATTAAATTATTTATTAAATATAGTACACGTCTAATATCACTTGAGAAGCTAGGAAGTTGTCGAGTATACATATTCTAATGCTATATACGAATCTATTTTTATTGTTTAAATTATTAGATCTAAATGAATTTGATTAATGAGAACAATGTCAAACTCATTTAATGATTATATAAAATTCAAATTTTAAATAAGCTAGTTACAGATTATGAAACTTAATTATTTTATTAAACTACACTATTAAAGATCGTATGATTCAATTTGAAAAACATATTGAAATAAAATGATTAAAAGCATTTATATTAAAAAAGATGTAATTCCCTAGAAAAATATTAAAAGTCGATCTCTAGAGTTTCAAATTTTGAGTTACAGGATATTGGAAAATACAAATTAACACTAGTATATAATTCAATTTGAAAGACAATTATCTCTTTAGTTAGTTACTATGATTTAGGGACTCCACGATTAGATAAGAGACTAACCTTATTTTTCGTTTTACTCGAGTGATTAGCATATACTAGTCCTTTATAGAACGACAATAAATATTAGTTTACACACGTGATTTTTGTCAACGACATGACTTTATAGATGTTTAAAGCAAAAATTACAAAATATTCAAATGGTTTGACCATATTACGAGTTTGTCCGTCCTCATATTTTTTTATCGAGTGGTTTTTATCAAACATTTGGAAGTTGATTGCAAGTTTAGTCTGGACAGTTAGTTTTTAATGATCTAGGGACTAAATTTGAATTATGATCAAACCACCCATTTTGTAGTTTTATCTAAAAATTAAGATAGTTTAAAAAGTAATAGAAGTAAAAATTAAATAAAGGAAAATAAAATTAAAAAAAAAAAGAAGTACACTAAATTTTGTTATAATATTTTTGCTGAAGTTCATATGTCATGCCTAAACCGAAAAATCAAAAACTTCGTGAAGTCCAAATCCAAACACAAAAACAAGAAATCAAATGGTTTTTCTATTTTAGCCTTAATTTGATTTTTTTCAATATTTCTTTTGAGTTTTATAAACTAAATATTCAAATTTCTATTTATGTTTTATTTGGTTTGTATTTAATTTTTTACTTTTGTTTCCTTTGAAAGGATTTATTTAATTTTTTAATCTTTTATTTGAATTTTAAATTTTTTTAATTTTATAGGAAAATGCACAAATAGTCTCTATGATTTGATCATATTTCAATCTTAGTTCACCTATCATTAAAAATTAATCGATATTAATTGTGGGGTCTAAACTTACAACTAACTCTTAAATGGATTAAGTTTGCAACTTTTAAAATATATGAATCAAACTTGCGATATGGTCAAATAACATGGATCATTTTTATAGTTTTCTTAAGTTTAAAAGATTTATCAAGAGGAACCCGAAAGATAAACACAAAATGAAACTAGAGGTCATTATACTATCTAATAAAACAGAATTTTGTTTTTATTTTATAAATGAGGAGACTCATAATACTTTAGATCTTATAGCTAGGTGAGACAAGTTGAAAGAATTTTAAGATTATAAAACTACAACAATGTTAGACCAATCATATATATTCAATTTAGTTGAGAAATTAAAGAAAAAGTTTGTTGTAATTGTTTGATACTCTATTGGAAATAATATAATTCACGCTTTGATTAAAAAAATATCTCAATTACTTGTGAACATGGTTACTGGGGAAACACTTACAAAATTTCTTTTTGTTAAGTTATTACACAATATATAAAAAATCTATAAAGAAAAAAAGCAAACGCTAATATTTAGATGGTACTCGTCACATGTTTTGATGCTCAAATAAATTATAAAATAACCTTTTGTGAGAGAATTGTTTACTTGGCAGCAAGGATCAAGAAAAGAGGCAATATCTTTACGAATCTAAACTCATCAACAACGTAATTTTATCATTCATCGTCATTACCACTAGCACCATATATTTAGATTCTTCTCATTCTGGTCACCATACATGAGTAACCTTGGTAATATAATTGTTTCCATTTACTCCTGCATGAAAACCATGAATGAGATGAAAATATGGTAGTACTTCATGTTCGTTGTTATGGTGTTCAAGAATTTTTTTGATTCATAAAGAAACATCGATCAACATTTGGCTCCATAAATAAAGAGGTTAGGCCGTACATACCCATAAATCTATATTAAATTAAGTTGATTTTAATATTATGTGTTGTATCTTTACATTAAAATTAAATTAAGTTGAAGTTTGAATTTTAAACAATATCTATAATTTTGGTTTTTCTTTTAAATTCACAAATATCTGTTATATCTTTATGTTAAACTAATAGTATGCCAAAAATGTTTATTGATATGAAGAGAGAAAATTAATGAATTGTAAATAATCTTATCAATTAAGAGTTAAACTATATATATATATTATACATATATAATTCTTTAATATAAGATACACTGATTAACAAGTTATGAATGCTATAATAACTATTTATTAATTAATAACTATCCATAATTAAAATTTCAAATATGTTAACTTCAAATTTTCAAATGTGTAATACATGTGTTTATTCAATTCTTATAATACACAATATTTAAGACATAACTTTCTATATTATTTTGATAGTGTTGTTCAACAAATTGCGTTTGCAAATACTCGAATTAATTGAAGCTATTCTTATTTTGACTTTTTAAACTTGGATTCGTACTCGCGAATCAAGTCGAATCGAATTTAGAATGTGTGATTGTTGAACAGAATTGAATATTGAGTTTTTCAGTTGATTAGAATACTAACCACCCTTGGATTTTGATTTCGAATTTGATTTTCGATTTAATCCAACAATTTACATGTATATTAACATTTTTATTGTTTTGAATGACAGAAAATATATAACTAAAGATCGTAGTTAAAAAAATATAGCACCCTAGACCAATCTTATATTGACCGTGTATAGTAGAGATTCCCGGCTCATAATAAATGTCATGCATCTAATAGCAACAACGCGTTTTGGACGTATTGGTTGTGAATGATAAGAAAACTCTACAGTTAAGCATATTCAAGTGCCAACAATCCAGTGATGGGTGACTTTCCTAGTAAGATTTCACCTGGGCAACAAAAAACAAATTCGTGAGCTTTTTGTGGGAAAAGCGAACAATATTGGTTGTATAAGAGACCGGATATTACAGAAAAAACCAACCAAACATTAAAAAAAAAACATTACAAACTTAGAAGTGGATTTTTTATCCACTCAACCCATAATATGTTAAATTTTTTATTCCTATTTACAATTCAAAGATGATATGTTAAATTTTCTATTCCTATTTATTGTATATATAATTTAAAGTTATAGGTAATTAATATTGATATATATTTTTTTATATTTTGCTTCGAATCAATCTAAATTCGGGCCAAATTCAAGTCAATGCTAATATTTTCTTACACACATGTAAAGTTAGAAAAGCATATTTGTACTTTAATAAAAAGATAAATGAGAGTGCCACATGTCAGCACCACATTCATTGTTATAAACTTTTTTCGCTTTTCTCTGCTATTAAATAAACATATTAATTACTAATAATATTATTTATTTATGTTTACATTATAATTAGTTTTTTAATAAATTAAGAAAGATAACATTTTATTAATGTTATTTCTATAAAGATAGTTTTTTATAAAAAAGAATTTTTTTCTAAAAAATAAACTATTTTTACGTAATATTTTAAAATTGGTTTTTTTAAAGTAAATTTTTTATAAAATAAAAATAATTAAAATAGGGAGTTATAGTAAAGAAATTTTTAAAAATAAAAAAAATTTTAAAATGTATTTTAAAATAAAAAAACAAAAAAAAAATTAAAAAGTTCATATTATTGTTTTATTACTTATAGTTATTACTGATACATAATATCAATCATATCATGTCATAGTCTATAGTTTTATAATTATTAATTTTTATTTTATTTAATATTTTATTTATTTAACCCGTGTAATGCACGTGTGTAGTAAGACTAGTGTATTATATACGTGTATATATACATAGTTATTCTATTACCTATAGTATGTTAAGAACCACATAAAATGTTTATGTATCTGAAAATGGTAAGAATAAAAATAATGTTTACTTTATCTCCTTCCTATTATATTTTAAAAAAGTATAAACATATACAAATGCACATACATGTGCACATATTTTAAATATGTACATACATTTAGCTAAAAGACTATTATCACCATATTTTATATGATACATCTTGAATGCATTGAAATCTACATGTATTTAGTTAAGTTATATAATGTGTTTCTCGCTGTTGTTAATCTAATAATATTGGTTCCGAAAAGAATGTACTATGCATATAAATATCATATAACCATATAAAAAATTCTAAAAATGTTATATAATTAGGGTAGGGTTATAGTAAAAAAGTTATTTAATCTAAAAAGTGTAAAAGGATTGTAGGCTTAACATGTGTTATTCTATCGTTTTAAAAAGTAAGGTCTTTTGGTTATTGTGTCAAATACATTATTTTATTGTATCATATACGGTCATTGTGTCATATATTTAAATCACTTGTTATATAATTCATCATTGTATTTTATATTTTAAATCATTTTGTTATTATTGTCATTGTTTTTATATAGATAATATAAACTTGTTATCTATCATTTTGTTTTACAATTAGAAGTGTACAATTATTTGCTTTATCAATGTTTATCATAATTCATATGTTGAAAATAACATAATGTGTTATTTTTATTATTATTTTTTATATATTAGATAAACTTATTATTATTTATCATTATGTTTTACAATTACAAGTACATAATAATTTTATTTCACCAATGCATTTTTCAAGCCTCATAGGGTTGAAGATTACACAATGAAGATAAAAAAACACAATGACGATTAAAAAACACAATGTTTAACATAATGAAACGTTGTGTTATTTTTCCATTTTTTTTCATTTATTAGATTAATTAGTTGTTAATTTATTATTATGTTTTACATATTAGAGATACACAACAATGTTATTCCATTATTATGCTTTTTTTAAAATTCATCATTTTAGAAAAAAAAAGAGTATTTAAAAAAACACAATAACTACCAAAAATACACAAATAATTAACTAAATGACACAATGACGAGATATGCGTTAAAATATATAAAAAAATTATATAAAAATACCGTACTCGTTTTAAAGATAAAAGAATACTCGTTTTTATATTGTAATTTTTATAAAAAAAAATAATCTCATACGTAAAAGTTATGAACGTTTAAAAAAATGAGAGAACTTGCAAAAAGTCAATAAAAGTAACTATTACTAAAATACACTTCTAATAAATTTTTTCTTACAAATTGATTTTAACAATTAATTAAAAATATGAATGGTTGAGAAGAATTCTTATACTTTTTAATTTTAGAATAATTTTTATTTGAACCTTTCACATGTAATTAGAAAAAAAAAAAAAAAAAACTTGCTAGAAAATCTCGGCTTACAAATAAGCTAGCCATTGTACTAAAAATCCAAAGGCTTATTTGTTAAAGCTGAGAAGCTAGAGGAGGATTGTTCCGAAAACAAGAACAAGATCTATTAATCAACAGCAAGAACTAATTGTAATATAATCCGAAATATATAAATATTTGCTAGATGAAAATTGAAGACCGAAAATGATAGAACATTAATATTATCAGAGCCGGTTGGTGGAACACTCGGCTAGCCCTTAGCCCGCCTCTTATGGCTAGCCCGTAGCCGGCCTCTCACAACCCGTCCCTAGCAAAGCATGACACGTGCCAACTCCTGATCATTTAACTTTAGGTGACATTAAACCAATGATTGGGTCAGCTAGAGTGTAGCCTACTAAGCCGGCAAGAATGTGTTTGGCACCTTATTATTTGTTGAAAATAGATAAACGCAAGTTAAAAGTCTAATATTAATTTTGGCAAATGGGCCAGTCGAATGTTTGTTTTGATCGTTTTTCGTTAGTTAAATCTATTATATAAAAGTAGTCAATCAAAATCAAACCAAGGTACCGATTATTTGAAAAACTAAAAAAATAACATTAGTTATACGTCGGATTCATTTAGTTTTTTAGCTTTTGTTTTATAGATTCTTTAAAATAAAATCACCATAGTATAGCACAATACTAGAACTCGCTACCTTTTATTTTAGTTGGATAGTACACCAATCTTCCTACTGTAATAAAAAAGTAATTATGATAGACACATGGCATCACCACATTTCAGCTCACCAAAATTTTCTCATTTCTGTCTGCTATTATCACATTAATTACAAACAATAAATTAAGAAATATATCTTTTTATTAATATTGTTTCTAAAGAAATAAATATTTATAAATTAAGAAACCTTTAAAACATCAAACTTTTTTAAGAATTTTAAATATTCTAACATTGATATTTTAGGTAAAACTTTTATAAATAAAAATTAATTAAAATTAGGAGTTATAATTAAAAAAAGTTTTAAAAAATTATATTTTTTAAAATGTTTGTTTTGAAACAAAGTTTTTAATTTTTTTTTTCAAATAAAAAAGAAGTTTAAAAATAAAATATTAAAAAGTTTATATCATTATTTTATTATTTATAGTCCTTACTTATGCATAACTTTAATTATATTTTATCTTAATAAATATCATTTTATAACTATTAAATTTTTATTATATTTAGTATTTTATTT
The DNA here is from genome assembly GCA_025506415.1 of Flaveria robusta. Taxonomy (NCBI): domain Eukaryota; kingdom Viridiplantae; phylum Streptophyta; class Magnoliopsida; order Asterales; family Asteraceae; genus Flaveria; species Flaveria robusta. The sequence goes on along the minus strand of CM046469.1, from coordinate 13,229,325 downwards.
AATCAACTCGTGTAATACACGGGTTTACTAAAGGTTTTGATCCCATCGTCTTCGAAACACAACCCGACATTGGCGGCGTATGGGCTAAAACCATCAAAACCACCTCGCTTCAGTCACCTAAACCTTTGTATCAGTTTTCTGACTTCCCGTGGCCCAAGTCGGTCACCGATGTCTTCCCCAACCATCAACAGATCCTAGACTACCTTCGCGCCTACGCTACTCACTTTGAACTCATTCCTCACATCCGCTTTCATTCCAGAGTCAAGGGAATCCGCTATGACGGACCGTGGTCGGAGACGTGGTCCCTGTGGAACGGCACTGGGGAACCGTTTCCGCCATATGGTAAGTGGAACGTCACCGTTGAAAACACTCAAACTGACGCCATCCAGGTATGTTAACCGATATTTATCACTACTAGAAAACTGAGTATCTGTTAAAAAAAAAAAAAAGTTGTTTATCACTACTAGAAAACTGTGTTTTTTTGACATTATTAAACTGGGTATCTCGGAATTTAATAATTATTAAACTTTACACCAGTTTTTTTTTCTTTATACTTTGAATCATTGATTTTATTTCATTTTTACTGAAACAAAGGGTTTTCATGTTGATCAAGCAGGTTTACAGTGTGGATTTTGTAATTCTATGTGTTGGAAGATTCAAGGATGTTCCAAACATACCCGAATTCCCTGCGGGAAAAGGCGTAGAAGTTTTCAAGGGAAAAGCAATACACTCCATGGAATACTCAGCGATGGATGACAAGACCGCTGCAGAATTCGTGAAAGGGAAGAAGGTTGTTGTTGTCGGGTTTGGGAAAACAGGACTCGACATCGCAAGGGAGTGCTCCGCGATCAATGGTTAGTCGCGCGCAGTGGGTGGTTAAGTTAACCTTATCCGGTGATGTTCTTTAACTTTCTGGTGTTAATTTTCAGGGCCAGAACGACCCACAACGATAGTGTACAGGCGTGATCATTGGAAGCTACTGGACTGGGCTCCGTGGGGAGTCCCATTGGCGTTACTCTACCTGAATCGCTTCTCGGAGCTTCTGGTTCATAAACCCGGCGAAGGTTTTCTACTCAGTGTTCTTGCCACTTTACTTTCACCGCTTGTAAGTCAGTCTGGATAACTATATATTTATTTGCGTCAAAAACATTAAGTCTGACCCGAAAATTATCAAAAATATATCATTAACCAGCACATGAACACAAAAATGAACTATATACACACCTTGGTTAAGTTGTTGTATGTTTTTAATGACTAATGTAACAGCGTTGGGGGGTGTCAAAATTTGTTGAAAGCCACATAAAAAGGAAGAATCATCTAGACAAGTTCAACATGGTACCACAACATAGCTTCACAAAAGACGTCCGATCTTGTATGATATCATATATCCCAGATTCAAACAATTTCTTCAATGAAGTCGAGAAAGGAAGCATCAGGTTGAAGAAATCCCCAACTTTCAGTTTTTACGACGCTGGGATTCTGATCGATGACGACAATACGCACATAGAAGCACAAATAGTTATATTTGCTACTGGATTCAAAGGTGTACAAAAACTCAAAGACATATTTGAATCTTCCACTTTTGGCCATTTCATTGCAGGCTCACCAAGAGTCCCTCTTTACAGGTAAATTACTCATTCTTTTCACTTAAATATACATCACAACGTGCGAGATCTAATGAATACTTAAACATGAGGGCTCATATTAGTCTAAACGAGGCGGGCTTGAGCTTGCTAGAGCTTGAGCTTGAGTCGTTTCAGTTAAAAAACCTCGAGTTTAAGTTCAACTTAAGCTTCATGTGCATGCACATGTGTTAATTCATATTATATTTTTATATATAATAAAATGTGCATATTATTTTATAAAGTAAAATACCATTTTCGTCTCTGACATTTTGTTAAATTTACCATTTCAATCCAAAAACTTTTTTTTTTTTTGTCATTTCAGTCACTGTAGTTTACTAAATGTTGTCATTTTCATCCACTCCACTAACACCGTTAAAACTCTGTTAAAACTCCGTTAAATATAAGAGTATTTTAATTTTTTCCAACACCCTAATTATCCAAAGAAAACAAATTAATCAATTAATTTTCAATTAAAACTAAAAATCACATGAATCGACTCGTGAGACCGGTCGCTTCGATTAATTCTAACACATGTTGTTCGATTAAGGTCTGCTGTGAGATTTCAATTAATCTTCACGTTTTGTTTGAACGTGTACTGTTGTTCGATTGAGGTTTACTGTTGTCACGTTTTGTTTTATTGAGGTCTGCTATTGTCACGTTCAAAGACCTCAATCAAAGACCTCAATCAAATAAGCATGTCAACAACAAACCTCAATCCCACAACAGACCTCAATCAACTAACGATACAATTCGAACAAAACGAGAAAATTAATTGAAATCCCAGGCAGATCTCAATCGAACAACATGGGTTAGAGTTAATCGAAGTTTTGAATCGAAGCGTCTGGTCTCATTAGTCGTTTAATGTGTTTTTTAGTTTTAATTGAATATTAATTGATTAATTTGTTTTAATTGGATAATTAATGTGTTCAAAAAGACTAAAATACCCTTATATTTAACGGAGTTTTAACGATGTTAATGGAGTGGATGAAAATGGCAACATTTAGTAAACTACAGTGACTGAAATGGCAAAAAAAAAAAAAAATTTTGGATTGAAATGACAAATTAAACAAAACGTCAGGGTTGTAAATAACATTTTACTCTTTTATAAATTTATCATAGTTATGTATCTAGTAATATTTACCATGTAATAATATACTTGTTACATTAAATAAAAACTATCATACTTATATAAATAATAAGTTCGTCTAGGCTCGCGAGTCAAGTCAAGATAATTATATGAAACTCGGGCTCAAGCTTTTTATTTAAATAAGTTTCAATCTAGACTCGACCTCCATTTGATTCAATCTTTTAACGAGTTGATCGATCTGAATTGAGCCAATCTCAGGCATTTCACGAGCGCCTTGATTCATATACACCCTTATAATTGAATTGATAATCAACAATGTTATCAGGGAATGCATACATCCAAAGATACCACAACTAGCGATAATTGGATTTTCAGAGAGTTTGTCTAACCTATTCATCTCGGAAATGCGGTCAAAATGGTTAGTCGCGCTTCTTGAAGGTGCCTTTAAGCTACCGAGCGCAAGCGAGATGCAAAAAGATATCGTAAGATGGGATGAATATATGAAACAATCAGCTGGGGAATACCATTGTCGATCTTCTATTGGTGCTTTGGAAATATGGTACAATGATCAACTTTGCAAGGACATGGGCATGAACCCTTTGCGGAAAAATGGTCCCTTGGCTAACCTTTTCGAACCTTATGGTCCCATGGACTACTGAATACACTAGAAGCTGGGCCCAATAGTCTTCAAAGGACCATGGTCATCCTCTATTATCTATAGACTATGCTCGTTATCATTTAGTATTTTGTTTATTTTGATAAATTGGGCCGGAACTATGATTTTGGGTTCTAGTTTAATAAACAACAATTATACAGTTAATATACACGTTGTTGTAATTAATAAAATATGTACGTAGAATGTTAATTTATCAATAAATTACACATGTTAACTAAACTCATCATGTGTATTCGCTGGTATTCATGATGTACAACTAAGTTTAATCTTATGCATATATATTATATTATATTATTATGTGACATTAATTGCGTATATTCTTATAAGATTACATATTTTCACAAAATACAAATTTTACATAATGTACACTGCTTTTAAGGAATTTCATCTATTATTAATCCTTTTAAAGGTTAAGGTGGAATATATTAAAAAAGTATGTAATTCTACACCAAATAATAGATTAATATATTGTAACAATATAATAAGTTGTTCTATTTACTTTATATTTCTTATAACTATTTTGACACTAAGGGGTTGTTTGGCAGCCTCTTAATCAGACTCTTAATGGTTCAGATGTTTGAATGATTCAGCATTTAATGGTTCAGACTGTTTGTTTCACGAGCAAATGTCTGAATGGTTCAGACATTTGGTTCTGAATGGTTAAGCATTATACTAATGCTGAATGGTTAAGAACTCTTATCTGAATTGGTCAGACATTTGCCTTTGAATAGTTAAGCGATATACTAGCTCTTAATGGTTCAGACCTCTTAATGGTTCAGCACTTAATGGTTCAGACCTCTTATTGGTTCAGCACTTAATCATTCAGATATTGCAAAACAGTCCCTAAGTCTAGTACACACATAATACAGGTTTCAATTTTTAAATATTGATGATCTTAAATCTTAGATTCTTTTTTCAAACGTTTACATTGTTAATTAATAATTAATAAATTTTTGTTATATTTAATATTTTATTTATTCAACCTGTGTAATACAAATGCTACTAAAGCTAGGTGTGTGTGTGTGTATATATATATATATATATATATATATATATATATATATATATATCTTTATTCTCTCTTGTTTATCAGAAATTCAGTTATAGGTTTATCTAATCTTTATATATAAATATACCTATGAGATTAATGGAAATTATACAACTTTCTGATTTAATATTTTCTTTCATATTTTCAACACCTGCTCACTATCCCAATTCCCATCACAATTCTCAACCGCTCAGGCAAGTTTCATAACCGTGTGTATAGTATTTGCAATAGGTTATAATTTAGTATTAGGGTAGGGTTATAGTAAAAAAATAATTATGGGTTTGACAAGTGTCTGATTTAGAAAAAAGAGAATTTTGGTTATTGTGTCGAATACGTCAGCTTATTGTGTCTTATACGTTCATTGTGTCAAATATAAGTTTATTGCGTCGTATATTTCACATCATTTATTATACGTATTTATCTTTGTGTTTTACACTTTAGATCATTTTATATTATTTTTGTCATTGTTTTTATATATTATATAAATTTATTATATATTATTGTGTTTTATAATTATAAGTACATTTCACAATTGTATTTTTCAAAACTCATAGTGTTGAAGATAAAAAAAATATGTTATTTTTGTGATTATTTTTTATAAATTATATAAACTTGTTATCTATCATGGTGTTTTACAATTATAAGTACACAATAATGTTAGTTCACCGATATATTTTTCAAAACTTATAGTGTTTATGACAATGACGATTATAAAATACAATGAGACATTATGTTATTTTATCATTGTTTTTAAATGTATTATATTACTTATTTGTTAATTTATTATTGTGTTTTACATATTATAGATATACAATTAACAATGTTATTCCATTATTATATTTCTTTAAAATTTATAGAAAAAAAAACAAAATAGTATTAAAAAACATAATAACTAACAAAAAGACACAATAAACTGTATTAAGGACACAAGACGAGATATGAGTTTAAAAATATAAAAAAATTATTATCTTTTTATATAACAATAATATACTGGTTTTAAAGATGAAAAAACATTCTTTTTTTTTTGGTGTAATTTTTATAACAAAAATCATGTCATATGTAAAAGTTATAAATTTTTTTTTTAAAAAGTAAAACTTGCAAAAAGTTAACAAAAGTAGCTATTACTAAAATAACAATCTAAAATTTTTTTTGTTACAATTTGATATGAAGATTAATGGTTGAGATTACTTTTTTACATTTTTTTAATTTTAAGGGACTTTTTATTTGAATCTTTTCTTTATCATTATTGCAATTTTTACATTAGACATTTCTCAAATTAATTTTGTTTGGAAAGAGATCTTGTATGTGTTGCCGTGTTGGGTTAATCGTGTGTAATGTTTCAAAAACCATGTAATGTTTTACGAGATTGCCGATCTAGTTGGTTTATTCCATAGTCAAGTGTCTTAAGAGATAATGGACCGTATAAAGTGAATTAACTAATTTTTAACAAACCAGGCAAAAACATTTGAAAATTAGAGAAAAGCTGATCATCAAAACCAACTAGAAACCACTGATGTTTGCCTCCTACTTTTACTAGTTGGCAAAGTTTGTTGGACCAGGTTGAATTGATAGATGGTCAAAGCAATTGGCTCGATAATCGATTACGTTTCTAAAAACATTGCTTGCTGAATTGCGAGGAGAGAACAAATACCATTAGTAGTTATGATTAATATAAATTTAACTGAACCGGAAAAAAAGAGCTATATTTTATATAACAAAAAAGAGCTATGTGTTTTAATAATTTGTAATTTTTCCAACAACAGAAACCAGTCAAACTTTTATGTTATGAAATCTAAAGGTGGAAATTTATATAATTAAGAGAAGTAAATGGAACATATAAAAAACTTTATTACTATTTAATGATATTCTTTTCGACTTTAATCCGAATAGAAAATACTTTAGAAAAAAAATCAAATGCATAATAATTAAGTCTCATTGGTGTTCTATATAAATCTAAGTATAAAAAAAGCACTAAATAGCAACAAAGTTTGTACCAAAAATTTGAGTCACTTAATTTAAAAAATATTAATATTTATAAAATCTCTGAACAATATTAAAACATGAGTGGTTTTAATATTAGTAAAATGTACGAGTACTTTATTGAAATAATATGGAAAATCGGTTATTATTTTATGTATATTAATGTACTATTTTTTGGTTTGTGGGAGGTTGCATCCAATACGGAGACTACTAAACCCGTGAAGGGTCTTGAAAACGCAAAGGGAGAAAATATATAAATAAGGAAATCAAAGTCCAAATGAATCTCTAATGTAATGTCGTCTACTTTTCTTGCTTTTGGTGCTAAAAGTTGTATTTATCACAAGTTTGGTGCGCCAAACCACAACAAAACTTCAAATGCTTTTTCGATTAGACTTGTCCCTCTTGGTCCCATACGGAAAGTTATCTTTTTTTAAGAATCAATCATTCTAATAAGTAATAACCACTCAACGCTCTTGAAAAGCCATCAACGAATCCGCTATTAACGCGTATGTTTAAACATTATTGAAACCGATCAAACTGTTAAATGGAATATTTATTTATAGATGTCCAATTTATTAGTTAATTGCCTTTATTAATTATAAAAATCAACCATTTTTTATGAAAGGTTTTGTTTGAACCGTCAAAATTGAACTGTTTTGGTTGGTTCAGTCAACCCAACCAACATGTATGATTTAGTTTTGTAGTTTTTAAGAATTGTAGTAAGATGTTTGGCTCTAGGTTTGTTTGGGTGTTGCTTAGTTGGGAAAGACCCTTACTCAAATATCATCCAACTGTACAAAAATTCAAATTCTGAAGCAATATAGATTATCCCTCTTTTAATATATAAGCATGACACTCATTCAAATTTATAATTTGTTCAAACCTAATGTTAAGCCAGTAATATTACAATGCAAATAGAATTCTTGTTCAGTAAATCGATATGCAAGGCTCAACTGCTCGAGTTGTCTATAGTAACCCCTAAATGTTGCATATAGCAACCACCGGAACCAACAACCATCCAGCGTAGTGGCACTTATGGCAGCACCCCTAACACTCACTTGACATGTTTTATATCGGTAGAGGTAGTAACTTGATTAGGTTTTAACACCCATTGAATTTATTTTACAATTTTGGTTTTTATTTTCTTGTTTACTTATCCAATTCATTGATAACATACTCAAACTTCATTGTTGTTTATACATTTAGTAGTTTTAATTTTTAAAGAAACCTAAGGAGCTTTTACTTAAATACATTTTTAACAAGAAAACTCAAAAACAATTAGTAAAGTAGCATAGCTTTTAGGGAAACTCCTTCAGATGTATTGAAATTGAAAATACAGATCAAATGTTTAGTCGACTGTCATATAAGAAAAACATTCGTCATTCAAAGACATAAACAACTTTTCTAATTTTGTGGCGAGGAATAGTCTTTAGGATAGACCTTTGTGGCGACACCTAAAAAATGGGCTATAGCGACAAGTCTGTGACGACTAGGTCTATGGCGACGACAAACCTACACTATTGAAACAACTGTTGTCGCCATTGCCTTTGTTTTTTGTAATGAAACCGACTATACTGATCATTGGTTGTAAATGATCATTAAAACCGCTTATACGTGATATTTTCCTTTTGAATTGGTATAAACATGGATTTGTTAGCTGGGCTTTACACTTCTTAATATTACCAACTACTTGCAAGATGATGTGGAGATACACCAATCTGTGATATTTTGAGTTAAAATGATAATTCCCAATATCATAAATGTGATAACCTTTTAGAGAGAAAACACCCAGACCATTACTCTTGGTCGAATCGACCCTTCATAGATCCCTAGAATTTATATATAGACAACACGATTAAAATTTGTTTTGTCTAATTTAGTATCTTTTACATAATTGAGGTTATAAAACTTGTGTATTTCCAATTAGGGGTCGTTTGGTTCACAGAATGTTTTGCAAAAAAATTGAAATTGAAATTGGAACTAGAATCTTGTTAAAATTAATAACGTGTTTGGTTGGTCAATTTAAGTGGAATTGGAATGTTAATTTTGAATATTCCATTGGATTGTTAAACATTCCATTGGTAAGTGTAAAAAATATAAGAAAATTTTCAATTCCAATTTTATCCGTTAACCAAACAAACATGATTTTAAATAAAAATTTTCAATTCTAGTTTTAATTTTTGAGAATTTTGTGAACCATGCAGAACCTTAGTGTTTTCCTACACGTGTTGATAGTTGCTCTACCTGAACTCATGAAGGACCATGGAAGGACAATGATAACGATATTATGTAGCCACTTTGTAAATGTTTTTGTATTAACTATGAATTTTATAATATTTCTTATATAAATATTGTATAATTCTTAAATATTCTAGAGATGAAATCATCCTAACATAATTGAAAATTGCTTGAATAAAGTATAGTCAATCATTTGTTTAGATTTAACTTAAATAACATTATTTGCGTTGATTAACCTTTTGAAATGGTTTATTTCCAATAGCTTTAAATAGTAGTAAGTTTATGACTTAATATTAAAATAAGCCACTTCGTGTTCTTTATTCGCTCTGTACATGTCTAGGTTTTATTAACTTAAAAAACTAAATAAAATACTTAAAGCTTGCATGTTTTCCCCGCATATATAATAATTTACAATATAAGAAAGCAATAATTAATTATTAAAGGGTCATGTTGAAATTCATATTTTATTCTCGGTTGATAGGACACCCACGTGACCTCGAATGTCGAATGTGACCTTAATTCACATATTTTCTTTTTTAAATATGATTTAGGGTTTGTAGTGCTACAAAATAGTTGGTGAGTGGTGGAAGGGTGGGGCAAAAATTGCCACCCTCAAATGCTTGAAATCAAAGCCATTTTATTACTGGTTTGGATTGTACAATATATAAAACTCATTTTTAAATTAAGAGGGAACTGTAACAATCATATTTAAACACTTATATATATTCTTATTGAAATATTATGTATATTCTTATTGAAATATTATAGGAGCACTTATGTATATTCTTATTGAAATAGTATTAGAGAGAAATAAAGACAGTTATATAACCGTATTATATATCATAGTTAAAAACATGTGTAAATGTTAATGACATTCTTATAATTTGATGAATACTTATATTTAATGTAAATTAAATTTAGTTATCCAAGTTATGATTTATTAAGTGCAAATAATTTGTATTAACAATATGAACAATGACAACCTTAATTTCGTTTTTTATCGTCTAGGGTAATTCTGTTCACATAATTATCTTAGGGGTTGTTTGGTAATATCTTAATAAAATCATTGGTAAGATATCTCTGAATCGGTAAGAGATGAGTGTGTTTGTTTCAAAGAAACATAGGCTATTAATAGAACCATTTAACACTTAATGGTTAAGCATCACCTTAATTCTGAATGAAAATTCTTACAATTTTATCCCCCTTAATTAAAAACTCCCACCCACACCCATCAACCCCCACCCCCATGCCCACCCATCGACACCTGCTGCCTCACCGTTGCTGCCGAACCATCGCCTCCACCGCATTGCAGATTTGCCGTCGCCGCCTCAAAGTTCAAGGTTTGATTTCTCTCGGTTTTTCTTTGATTTCTTTCAAGATTTGCACTAAAACACTTTATTTTTATTTGGTTTTCTCATCTCTTTAGATAAATATATTCTCATCTTCATTTACATACAAGATTTCATAGATTGTATTTTTAAGGTTTCATGATTTTGAAATTTTTTTTTGAGGTTTTTATGAAACTTGTTTGTTTTTTGATTCTAGATGAATATAATATATAGTTAGTTAAGTTATTATACTGAATTAAGGAAAAAAATTTTGTCCCCAAGATAGGAGGTCGATTAATCGGCCCTAAGCATTCCCTGATGCCCACTCTGAATGCCCTTAGTCGAACTAGTTATCTAACTTTGTTCTTGTTGTTATCAAGTTTTTCCCAAAAGAACATATATTGTGTTGAAAATAAAAATCACATATTAGTATATTATTATTATGTTCTTGGTTGTATTCATGTTTATCATTTACCTTTTCATCATTTAAGCCCTACAAACACATTCATGTGATGCCATGCATGTTACTTCATATTCTTCAACAAACTTAATAATGTTTATTCTCGTACTGTGTATTTTATCCTCATATATATGTTGTTGTATATTTTTTGGAAATACGAACCCTAATGAGTATCGCCCTAGTGTGAGAAAATGCTTGTTTAATTGTTCGATTTCTAGGGGATTATACATCTTAGTTAGAACTAGAACTAAACCCCCGTGTTATGTCGGGGGCGTAAAACCGTGTCAAATAACACCATTCCCACACCACCACCAATGACCACCAATGCTGTTGCAGTGTATTAATACGAAAAAATTAGACCGAATCGTAAAACACAAAAAAGTATAACTAAGTTGATCTAGGATTCATGCATTGCGACGAATCTGTCAAATAAGAAAAAATAGCCATAAAAAAGGTTGAACCACGCAGGCACATTGCTCCATATTAACTCACAAATTTTAAAACGCAACGTAAAGCAAAACGCAAAAATATTAAACCACGCATGCATGTTGCACCTCATGTTTTCATTAGCAAGTAGGATAATTGCGAGTGTGAAGAGGGTTAAAGTGAAGCTCAAGCAGGGGGGAATGAAATCTTTAACAGTTTTGGTTCAGTGTTGGACCAGTTTTTGACGTACAAGTTTATGACGGTGCATCTTACAATGATGCACGTTTCGTATACTTGATAAACTATTGTAATATGTATCTACACATATGTACATAATTGTACATCCAACTTATTACAATGATACATATAATACATTGTAAAGGTCTGCAAGGTTTTATTATTTTTTGCAAAAGATTTTTACGCTCATACATATGATGACATGTCTAATTCATTACAGGGTGTGTCTAACCTATTAAAATGGTGGGCACAAGAATACTACTTAGGGTTTGGTTCAGATGGTAATAAATTTTAATGTATAATTATATACGTTGTGTCTAACCTATTATATACATTGTGTCGTAAGCATTCTTCTCATGTTCTTTTTATCACTATAATTCATTGTTGTAAACATTCTTCTCCCAATATATATATATATATATATATATATATATATATATATATATTGACTCTTGTTACTTTCTTTGTCATCATGGTCCTAGAATTTATAGTTTTTCATTTTTCAACACATAACCTAAGTGTTGATTTCTTCATCTCATGCATGCTCGATTTGTATTCAACTTGGAATTCAAACACGCCACACAGATGTTGAATTCATTTTCGTATCAATGTAAAATGATCTTTTTGGATACATTACTGATACAGACCGATTCGAGATGGTCAATCTCCCGATAGACCCGTTGAGTGGGTTAGACTCCAAGAACAAAGATTAGAGAATAAAGACACAAACTTTTGATCCAATTTTCTACTTCTTTAATAATTCACATACAAATTCTTAAATATGCAAAATATGAAAACTAACTAATCCACTACCTAAGATGATGGAGATCATGCATACATAAATAAAACAATTAAGAAACAAATAAAACATAAATATGCTAATTAACGTGGGGAGTGGCACGTATCAATACTCCCGCCCTAAAAAACGTCCTTGTCCTCAAGGACGGGATTTGTTCTCCACGGTGGCTGCCATTCGAATCTTCCATCGGCATTCGGAGGGGTCTCAACTACACGCCACGGTGGTCGCCATTCACGTGTTCTGATTGTTTTCGTTGCCTCATTCTTCAATGGCAAAACGCGGATGTTGTGGGGGTGGTGGTGGGTTCGACTTTTGGTAGATGTGCATGCGGTTTTAAGGACTGGTTTGGGTGAAGTTGTTGATTTGGCAAGATGGTGCATAGAAGTAGCAAACGTAGGTGTTGGTTTTGGGTTATGGTGTGAGGGTGCAAGTGATGGTGCAATGAGTTGAAGAGGGGCTGTTGAAATGCGGCTGGTGTGGGTGATTGTTGGTGGGGTAGAAAGCACAAAAGGTAGAGGTGATGGCGTTGGTTGAGGCGGATAGGACAGTGATGGTATTGCAGCATCAGAAAGGGAACGTAGTTTAGCAATTTGGTCGGTCATGCTATCGAGGCTGGCTTTGATGGCGGCTTTTTGATAGGTGGAAAGGGATGCAACTCGACGGCGGAAGTTGGCGGCGAGTTGGTCGGCGTTGGCTGTGAAATAATTCAAGAGTTGTTGTGATCTAGCAAGCGTGTCATCCAACGACGGTGTGTCCGTGCGGGAAGGAGAGGACGAGAATGAAAGCACCATTTGATAGAGACCGATTCTAGATGGTCAATCTCCCGATAGACCCGTTGAGTGGGTTAGGCTCCAAGTAAAGATTAGAGAATAAAGACACAAACTTTTGATCCAATTTTCTACTTCTTTAATAATTCACATACAAATTCTTAAATATGCAAAATATGAAAACTAACTAACCCACTACCTAAGATGTGGAGATCATGCATACATAAATAAAACAATTAAGAAACAAATAAAACATAAATATGCTAATTAACGTGGGGAGTGGCACCTTGTATGTAAATAATTAAATAAACGTAATATTCTTGTAAATAAACACTTTTTATCTTATAATATATAGATTCCATTGTATTGCTAGTAACAATTTGCAATTCTTCAGGAATAGTAAATCTACCATCAAATTTTGCTATTTTCGTTGACGACGACTTTTGTGTGATTAACTTGATGTTTAAGGTATATAAGCTTTTTATATCTGCTGCATTGGGGAAGTTACTAGATAGTTAGACTACAAAATTTGAATGAATATTATATATTCCCCTAGAAAATTCTAAAAATCTAATGCCATCTGCCAAAGAGGTCGGTTTTGGACCAAAACAAATGCATTTTTGAATTTTTGGTCAACATAAAGACAATTTTAAGAACAGAAATATGGACTCTGTGATGAGTTGACTATTTTGACGACTAATATATGTAGTTTAAAATATAAAAATGAGTTACATGTAGTTTCAGCGAGTTAAATGCGTATCTATGTATGAGTGCGTGTCAGGGCTTGAGAATTCTCAAGAGACGGAAACAAGAAAGAGACCCTTATATTATGACGTATAAAAAATTCTAAACCGAACAATCGTCCTACTCTAATAAAATAGTAACTATGATGCACACATAGCATCACTACATTTCACCTCGTAAAAATTTTCCTGCTTCTTTCTCCTATTAATATCACATTAATTGCAAACAATAAATTAAGAAATATATCTTTTTATTAATATTATTTTTAAAGAAATAAATATTTATAAATTAAGAAACTTTTAAAACATCAAAATTTTTAAAAATTTTAAATATTCTAACATTGATGTTTTGGGTAAAAATTTTATAAACAAAAAATAATTAAAATTATGAGTTATATTAAAAAAGTTTTAAGAAATTATATTTTTTTAATTGTTTGTTTTGAAACAAAGTTTTTAATTTTTTTCAAATAAAAAAAATTTAAAAACAAAAGATTAAAAAGTTTGCATCATTATTTTATTATTTATAGTCCTTATACATAATTTTAATCATATTTTATCTTAATATATAGAATTTTTATTATATTTAATATTTTATTTATTCAACCCGTGTAATACATGAGTTTACTAAAGCTAGTTTGTATATAAAAATTTATAATACAACAACAATTGTTATTACAATAAATAAAATAAAAAGTATTATAACAAAATAATCTAATGTATTTACTTAAGCGAATCGCGAGGCTCTCTTAACGTTTTTGGAAGCAAAGTTCCCAATCCAATCTTCATAATACATGCTCTCTAATACATCGTTGATTGGGGTTTTCCTTTTTTTTATTTAGGTATTAATATATTAAATTCGATTTAAATTAGGTAAATGATATTAAGCTAAACTATTTAAATGTTAATGAGCTTTAAGATAAAGTTTAATAGGCTAAAATAATAAAAATATTATTGTTTTGTTAGTGGGTTTATTAAAATTTGTAGTTTTTAAGTACGTATATTATATATAATATTTAAAAAGTTTTAAAAAATTTGGGCACTGAGTAGATCGACACAACATGTACATATAGCAAACACACATACATGTGTGTAGTTCCACCTCACTTTGCAGCCTCTAACCCTCTAACGCCCCAACACACCATTGCAAACAACGCGGGACTTTAAGGCTTTTGGATATCTGAAATCTCATATACATACGAATTCAAATATTTAATTAACTATTCAAAAATTTTGGATAAAAGAGTTTCGGATATACAAATTTAAACATCCCTACAGGTAACATGTATGCTTATGGATGAACACGATGAAAATTCACTCTCTGACTTCATGTTTTTTTCATGACGTTAAATAAGTTTATCAGATTTGTAATCATGGTTGAAGAAGTTGCTAGGCATTACTAGGTCGGTCGATTGGGAAGTTGCGAGTACTTGATCTAGACGAGGAGTACTCGGACGTAGTAATTTATAAAGGAATTAATTTTTGGAAAATTATAAATATGTCAAGTATCATAGCCTTACTAAATATTTTGATAAAATACGTAAATATTAATATAAATTAAAATAATACATGTTTACATACTAAAGAAATTCAAAAAGTGAATTAGTTCTTTAATATTATTGACAAAATAATCATTTAATTCTCATCTTGTAATGTATCTTCATGAAAAATAGCAAAAATCCAACAAGAGTCGATAAAAAAATAGCAAAATCGAAGAAAAATAACGAAAATCCGACTAGGCCGAGTAGACCGAGTTTGATCGATTACGATTAATTGGACCGAGTTGATGAAAATCGCCTCCGCATCCTGCCGAGTACTGAATTTTCGACCACCTAGGTTGAGTTTTACAACACTATTTCTAATAATACTCAAATATTTAATCATTCCAACTAATTCAAAGTATACGTTACTAAACAAATTATAGCTGAGTTCTGACCTAATTAGTCAAATTAAAAAATATTTTTTAAATTGATTAATTTATACTACTTTATAATGTGTTTTTTTCATTAACATTTATTTAATATTATGACACTGGTATTTTAAAAAAATTTGTATTTATACCTAAATTTTATTATTTAATAACATATTATTTAACATTTAACATGCTTGACATATCAAATATAAATATTAATATGATTTGCTAACATGTAAGAAATTTGATGGCTAACACATGTATTTTTTTAGCCAAATATTCATATAGCATATATGATGGTTTGTTTTAATAATTAAACTTCATTATTCTCAAGTTATTAGTTTTTTTAAAAGCAAATGTACGATCTTGTTTCAAAATATATAAGTTATCTTAATCGTACTCATTTATTTATTTCTCAGCCGGGACCGCACACTCAAATCGCTAGAAGAAAAACTCTCTGACTCAACGCTAATTATTTTTTACCAGAATGAAACTTGAATTTAAGACCTCCTTATTTTAATTATTTTAGTTATATCATTTTAACCACTTGAGTTAATAATCATTTATTCTTAAGTTATTAGTTATATTTTGTTTCAATTAGGGGTGTAAACGAGCCAAGCTAAACCGAGCCGAGCTCAGCTCGGGCTCGTTTTAACTTTAAAAATCTCAAGCTCAAGCTCGGCTCTTTTATAGTTTTATTTCTAAAACTTGAGTTCGACTCCTCGGAAATTTTCAAGTTCGAGCTCGGCTCAGGCTCAGCTCGTTTATCACTAAATTATTAAAATTTTATTCTTCTTATAATTACTTTACTTTTATATTTATTTATAAAGGTACTTATTATATCTATAGATTCTAATAAAATAAGTTTTCTAAAGCCACATGTCATTCTTTTGACCTACCTTTTTGCCACTTGTCATTCTTCTATACATTATCACCTTATTTTTCCCTCCAAAAGGGTATTATAGTAATTTAAACGTTAAAACTAATTTCTCTCTCTTATTAAAGATCAATTATATTAATTGTAATATTTCTCTTTCTCATCTAAATTTTTTAAAATCAATGTATTTTTTTAAAGTTAGATTTTATTAAAAAATAAATATCATATTTTTTTAATTAAAATAGAACTAATAATAAAAAAATTTTAAATAATATGAAATTTTTAAAAACACTAAACCTTTTTGAAATAAAATATTTTAAATCCGCCCTTTTTCTAAAAAAATATAAAAATATGAACTTTTTTAAAAACTATCTTATTAAAACAACCAAAATAATTACAAACCAAAGTTATTAATAAACAAGGTTTTTATAAAAATAAATTCTTTTATAAAAGAATCTTAATGCTAATATTTAAAAATAAAACTATTTAGATAAGAGAGTTAAAAAATATTATAATTGTTTTATTTTCTTGAACTATTACGTATATAAAATTCATATCTTATATTATAATATCGTACTGTAAATCTTTGTGTTTATTACTAACTATAATCTGTTTAATAAATGGATTTTTAGCCTATCTATCTATATATCTATCTGTCTGTTTGTCTATCAATCTATCTATAATAAGAAAAAAATAAGATAATACGTGACGTAATCTTAAGCCTCATCATACTAACTTTTTCATTTCTCTCTATTATTAAAACTAATATTGAATACTAATAATATTACTCATACCATTTTCAAATAAAAAAATGTATAATTTAATAAATTGAAAATCTATTTATTTTAAATTAAAAACACACTTTTTAAAAACAAAAAAGCAACGAACTTTTTAAAAAAATCATTTTACTTAAAACAAAATATTTACAAACCATAAATTTTTTATAAAACAAAAGTTTAAGAAAAATATATTATTATTTATTTATTTAAAGTAGCTATTTATAAGTAATTATAATCATATTTTATCTTTAAGCATAGTTTTTAATTCATAAATTTTTTTACTAATTATTTAATAATTTATATATTTAACCCGCGTAATACACGGGGTACTAACCTAGTTATATATAAGATAATCTTCTTACTCTAATAAAAGAGTAACTAAATGTGACACGTGGCAGCATCACATTTATCCTCATTAAAATTTTTCCGCTTCTCTCTCCTATTAAATATTACTTTAATTACTAATAATATTATTTAACTATTTTTTAGATTAAAAATAATTCTTTTTGATAAATTAAGAAAGAGATCTTTTTAATTAATGTTATTTCAAAAGAAACAAACTTTTATAAGCTAAGATGTTTTTATAATACACAAAAATTTTTTGAAAATATGAAATATTTTAAATTGATTTTAATTTTTTTATAAACAAAAAATAATTAAATTTACAACTTATAATAAGAAAATATTTAAAAAATGACATTTTTAATACGATTTATTCTAAAACAAAATGCTTAAAAAAATTTTTGAAAAAATGTTTAAAAAGTTGATATCATTGTTTTATTACTTATAGGTTTATTCTTATGTAATTTTAATCATATATTATTTTAAAATATTATTTAATAATTAATAAATATTCATTATATTTAATATTTTATTTATTCAACCCGTGTAATACACGAGTTTACTAAAGCTAGTGAGATATGGACGAGGATACTTATGTAAATGCTCTTACACATAGTAATTTGGGTTACTACAAATTTAGCACATTAATAACTTGTAATTTAATGGTATGTAATTGTAGTTGACAGCTTCAAATTTTACAACTTTAATGTCGTCGATGATGATGACAAAAACCTGATTTGAGACTTGGTGTTGGTTTCGTGTTCACTGATGGTTACATGGTTCTTTTTTCGGTTTCTGTTGGTATATTGATTTGTTGTTGCTACTGATGTCGATGAAGACGGACTATTGCTCATCTGAGACTACCGTTGTTTACGTATTAGGGTTGTGATGACATAGGTGGAGTGGTATCAGTTGCTTTGGCGTGGATACCGTTGATGGTTGGTAGCCGCAACCGAAATCCTGTTTCGTGTGCAACACGCACAATTGTCAAACACTAGTTACATCTTAAAAATTAAGTTAAAAAAGAACAAAAAAGAAGTGTATTTATGTTGTTAGTTTGTTACCGAAGGAAGAAGGCCGGTTTTCTAACTTAAAAAGAGCAGAAAGAAAATGGTAATTACACACGTCATTACATAAATTAGTACAATAACGCAAAGAATAAAGTAAATCATTTGTTTTTTTCAATCTTAGATAACTTGATATTAAAGAAATGATATAAATGCAATGGTTATGGATTCGCACTCATCTCACCTAAGATTAAAAATATTTAAAAATTAGTTTGATTGTTTCTCTATGTATATGTTACAAGCATAGAGGTAATAGATCCAATGTTTACAATAAAAAATAAACACATTAATGATTTTCTACGTACACATCTATGTATATGTATGTAAGAGTTATATAGTTTTAAAAATATGAACCAATGATTATTCAAATTAATTATTTGCATTATTGTGTTCAAGAAGTTTTCTTTTGTCAAAACGTACAAATCGAATCGTGCACAACCCCTAATTGTTATAATAGAATCCAATGTCTTTAGAAAATAAATCAGTTTATAAATAGCATAGCACAATAGTCTTTGCAATAATCACTTTTGGTGTTGTGCAACAAACTTCTTCGTTAAAAACCATCGTGTATAAAGTTAAAGTTCTATGAATAATACATAAATATAATATACATGTATATGTATTCTTCGGTACATAAAGTGTTATGTATTGTTTTCTCCGTTAAAAAGAGCATTTTATTCATAATAACAAGTGCTTGTTACTGTTCATGACAATGTTTTTTTAATATATAGGTAAATTTGCCACCGAAAATCATTTCGTAAATAATTGTAACTTATTATTTATAGGGCAAATGAGTGTTTACAATTGTTGTCCTTTTAATTTGACAAAGTAGTATCATGTTTGATTAGATAAATATTTTTATCATGATAACTATTAATTAATGTGTCCCTTGAAGTTGTTAAAGTGATGATTTTGACTTAAAAGTAATTGTACTCCACATTATTAATTGAATATTGTTTTATAAAAGTCATTAATCCGTTTAAAACTCGATTTTATTGTAACTAACTTTAGCTTAATACAATAAAATAACATAGTCATAGTCAAATACAAAAAAGTACTATAAAAACTAATTTATTGTAAAATGTAATCTGAACGAGTTGAGTTAGAGTCTAATTAAGATTAAGCTCAATTTTATCTAAACTTCAATCTCATTCTCTGATCGCGTTGCTTGAAAGCCTTAAAGTCATCTTGATTAAGTTAAATAAGCTTTATCATTTCAAGCTGTATGTCTAGAGCTCTAGCTCTATTAGGGTTTTTCATTAAACGGTACCACTATGTGATCTTTGATATTGTAGAATCAAGTATGGCAGGAACATTTATAAAACATGTGCAGTTTCATGTGTGGGTGTTTCTTGATCACAAGACAAAAAACTACCATGAAAATGATGGTTTGGTAAGTTTAAAACTCGTTTATCAAACAATGTCGTTAGAGTTAGTAATCAATTACAAACTTGGGTTCGTTGATTATTTTATGCTAGAACCTTTATAAAGGGTTAAATAATGTTGTAACAAGAAATTAAAACTAAGAGTAAAACAAATAGTCTAAAAGATTAAACAGTCTTAATTATCCAAAGTTTACATCAAACTCTAGTTATGAGTTTATTATATTTTCCTATATTAGATTTTATATCAAACCCACGTATTACTTTTTAATAAATATATGTAATCCTTCTTAACTCAATTTTGGACACAGTTTAACTTGCTATGAAACTTTCAACAACAAAAGCTAGGTGTGTCGGTGTGTGGGTGTGTGTGAAACCAAAATAACCAAACCGTAACTTAAATAATCGATGCAACAAAACAGAAAAAACCAAAACCAATAAAAACCGGCATTTTGGGTTGTTGTTTTTCAAAAAACCGATGGTTTCGGTTCGGCTTTAGTTTTGCTTGTAACAAGAACCATAACCGAAGTAAAAATCAAAAACTCAAAACCAAAAAACCAAAACATAATGGTTCTAGAAAACAAAATATCGGTTTTTGGTTTTGGTTTGAGACAAAACCGAACCAAACGGTCTCATACACACCCCTAACAAAAACACAAACACATAAACTATTAATGCTACATCTCATAAAATTGTAATTACTTGTATACGAAGTTAGTAACAAAACATATTAACAACAATTTATATCCTCTCGATTCCCACCAAATTTTCAACACTTTAATCACTAGTACATAAATATAGTTTTTTATAGCGATTATAAATAGCATATACAACGTTTAATGAAACGCTGTATAACTATACGCTGTTTAAAATAAAAATTCTTTTTACAGCGTAAAGATAAAGCGTTGTAAAATTAATAATCTTTTTTAAGTTGAATTTTTAATAATGTTTTTACAACACTTGCTATATATACATTTTACAGCATTTTTTATGTTTTTTTCTTTTTCTTTTTTCTTTTTTTCTTTTTCAATTTGCTCTTAAAGAATAATATTTACAACGATTTTTTGTTCTCTTTTACATCGTTTTTTATATATTATTGTTTTCTATTTATTGTTTTGTATTTTTTTTAAAAACATATATTTATAGATAGATCACATAAACTTATATTTACAAATGTTCAAATAGAAAATATATTAGTACAAGTATTTACAAATTTACAAACATCAAAATATTTTCACACACAAACCAGTGTACAACTAATGCATTTTTTTAAATGCATAATGTAAATTACATCAATATCAATATCAATAATCTTCTAGGAAATTGTAGCAGTTTCAACACTTTCATTTTGGTTCTCAACCTGCCCTGCAAAATATAAAATTTCTCATCTTAACAATTTAAAAGATTAAAGAAACATATGAATGAGAAAAACAAAAACAAATAAATAATATTTTACTTCACCTAGTTGTTGTTGTAATAAAGTTTATACTTAAATCATAAACTCTAACGAAATAAGTCCACTGCAAGAATCATTGACCTGATGCACGAAAACAATTGCTCACTACTATATATCTTGATCATCAATTGATCATTAAACCCTGCAGCAAAAGAATCACAAATTTCTCTCTTGATGGCAAAAATTCTAATAAACATGCAAATACAATAAATATTTATATATACATGTAAATGTCTAAGCATTTTAAAGCATAGAGCTTTAGTCAAAATTACAAAAAGTCTCACTATTCATCATATGAGATACTTTTAGAATTAAAGAAGCAAATATGATTGAAAACTTAGAATCAATGAAGTATACTTTGTTATACCATCACGATGCAAGTGCTTCTAAGATAACACCAAAATCAACTTACGTATGAGGATGGACTTAGAAATTGACTCTGAAAAATCATCTTAAAAATAGTACAATGTTAAAAAGAAAAAGAAATAACAATAATTACCTTAAGTTATATGAATCGACCCAAGAGAAGTAATGGATGAAAATAAAAATGATCTTATTTAAACTTCACTTTTTTGCTTCTTCAATAATGGATTGAAAGAGAATGAGATTGATCTAAGAATATGAAACATACGAAGAATGATAGTTTATAGTTAGGTTAAAAATAAGAGAAAAGAGAATATAGATAAAGAGGTTAAATCATATATAAATAAAATATATTATAAATTTTATCAAATATGCTATCTGTTCCAATTATTAGGCAGTTAAAAGTGAGATAAAACCGTATAAATAGTTATGTTATTAAAATACCAATTTATTTTTTGATTAATATATATTATATTCATGTTTAGAGAGCTATAAATGATAGCAGAGTTCCTAGAGCGCTGTAAAATGTGTGATATAAAACCGTCCAAGTGGTTATTTTTTAAAAATATTGATTAAATTTTCAATTAATATATAATATTATTGTTTAGAGCGTTGTAAATGATGTCGAGCTGTAAATGATACGGTGTTTCTTTGAGATGTCGCTGTAAAATGATGTGTTTTAAAATAAGCGCTGTAAATGGGGGTGTTAGTTTCAAAATATTTTCTTTACTAACATATTCAATTTACTAATACATATTTTATAGTGTTACAAAATTGATACCGCTGTAAATTGCGTTTTTTCTACTAGTGACCATATACAAGGTCGTCGGAGGCGGCTCTAAATCAACATGCGCCACCATCCATAGGGTGCCTGGAGCACCAAACAAAGGACAAACCAACATGCAACCACTAGGTAAAAACCAACTTAATCGCCGGAACACAATCATAACCCATCTCAGCTTCAAAAGATATTAAGAGAGAAACAACCACCATCTACACCACAACCGACCTCTGCAAGTGCGAGTGGAACATCTGGCGATATCGCAAACTTGATCGTCTCTCTTTCTCTCAAGAAGCCAAAAAAGTAAAGATAAGAAAGTGCAATGACCAGTTGTACAATTAGCATCATAATGAGTACATCAAAATATATAGCACCACCACTACAACAACTGGAATTAGGCACCGCTAACGGGGGAAAGAGCTGCCAGCAACACGGGAAGCGAGGAGAAAACAGCCAAGCCGAAGTGGCCACCACCTACGTCGTCTCCGGCACAAGAAACCACCGCACGTACTCTTTCTCTCTCTACGACCAGAACCGAGCACTGCCGACGTGGGTAGGAAAGGCGGCTACACGAAAGGTGAGGATACATCAACCAAGCCGGAGCGGCCACCGCGTCCGCTGTCTCCTGAACCAACAACTATCGCATGTGCCTTTCTCTCTCTACAACTGAAAGCGAAAAGCGCCGACGAGGGTAGTACTGTCAGAGACACGCAAAACATGATAATTTATGTGGTCAAAACTCAAGAATTAGAAAGTATACTGCTTCTTGCCATTGCTTTTTAAATATATAGGGGAATATTATTGAATATAATTATAACTAGTTATATACCCACACGTCGTGATGTTATCATACGAAGCGTGATAAGATATAAACTACAATTGTCCCAATTCGTCTAAGAATTTACTTTTTGTCGAAACATAGAATTACCTGAATTTATATCATCGAACGAAAACATATTATATTTAACCCCACTCGTTTTCAAATGAAATATATGTCAAAAGTAAACCAACTCCAAGTGTACATTAAAATTAGCATTAAAGCATTTTGTATTTGATCCAGTTGATGTCCGAACAAAATTTATGTCAAAACGTAAACGAACTCAAATTTAAAGCAACACGTAGATAAAAACAATGACGTAAAAAATTAGTTTTTTAAAATAAAAATGATTAAAAAGTACACCCAAGATTATAGAAACTCAAGAGTATTAAAGTGGCATTTTCTAAAATGTTAGAAAAAGTTTAGAGAGTAAAAAGTGTCAACAAAGAAACTTGGGGGCGTTTTTGGTGAAATTGGTCGGTGTCATTGTAGCACCGATGGGACGGTCGCTATAGTGAAACCACTTGTATTTATATATATATATATATATATATATATATGTATAATCTACTAAAATAGTGAGTAAATTACACTTTTACTATTTATGATTTGACAAGAATTACAGTTTCAATTTAATGATTTATTTGTTACACTTATAGTCAAATAGTTTTAGATTTGTTTTCAAATTCACACAAGGCACAAACACTGTAATAAATAGATTATTGTAATAAATAGATTATTGGAATGTGATCGTGATTTTTGTCAAACCACAATTCCTAAAAACATAGTTTACTCAAAAATATACATCAAAACTTTTAAAAATTACACAATTATTTTTCTAACATATAAGCAGTACTATTAAGTTTCTATAAATAGTCAAATCAAGATCGTGTAACAAAATAATCCGATGCCTAGATATAAATAATTATTTCAGATTTCAAATGAAATCTATTGAAATCTAGGCCTAGATGAGTGCATACTTGTCATCACAACCTTCAACACCAAAAATTATTTGGGTTCATCGTCAACATCGAACAACAAAAATACATTCAGCTAAACCTAACAAAAGTACATTCAACTAAACCTTCAAGCTCATGTGCAAATAGAGCATAATCATAGCCAAAATAAAGTTGAAGTCATCACACAGCCTCAACATTTAAACAAAATCATTCAAACCTCCAAGCTTATGTGCAACTAGTGCATAAACATAGCCAAAATAAAATCAAAGCAATGATGAAGTCTAGCACAACACAGACTAATAGAAATCTTGGGTGAGCCAATGCTCGTTGTCATCAAGTCAAACACAAAATAACACTATTCCTTGTTGTTTCTTACTCATAAAACATAATAGGGTTACAAACAATTAAAAGCATCAAATAAACTCAAAAAGTTCTTGATGAGAAGAATCTCATTATCATCAAGTGAGCATACAAAAAACCCAAGAGGAAGGAGGGGGGGCGTCTTAGGCGGTTGCATCTTCGTCACCGCTAGAGACAATCGTCGACACGGCCGCAAACAACGATAGGCTTCTACTTATCTCTTTCAGTGAGCTTCATCGATTTGAAAACCCTAAAGGGTTCAAGAGAAAACGAACGCAAAAAACACAACGTTAATGGCCAACGACCTGATCTTATGACCTTTTGTAGGGTTGTCCTCTCTCAACTTCATCTCTCTATAAAAAAAGGGCCTTGTAAAAATAAAAAGACAAGATTGTTAAAAAGGGAAAGGATGATCAGCAGCAACAAAACTCACATATATCAGTGGCCAAAATGAAAAAAAAATTCAAAACACTACTACTCCTTAATGTTAACTAACTACATATGTAATATCTAACATATTTATAGTAACCTATTAATTAAAAACACACAGGAAAACTTTTCATAAAGGTACATTTATGTTTTCTAACAAATAAACAGTTCTAATAAATTTCCAAAAAGAAAAAAAAAAAACGCAAGATTCGAGATCCTCCCAAAAAATAATCCCATAAGTGAGTAATTAGATTACTACCACGTACGGTTTTCAAGGGAGCAAAAATGGCAAGATACGAAAACACAAGGGCGAAGTTGCAAATGTAATGGTACCATCATCGACATACACACGCACTTTCAGTCTCTAAAAGTACGCTCCTCTTTCTCTTTCTCTCTCACACACTCCACCGACGATGCATTCTTTCCCTTTCTCTCTCTACCTCCACCTCTACCTCTGTCCTCTTCTTCTACAAACCGACGATATACTCACCGCTGTCAAAGATTCCCCCACCGGCCCCCTTTCCCTTCCAAACCCTAATATCTCACCTCTCTTCTTCATTTCAATCAACCCCATCTGATAATCCCCCAATTTCTCCCACTCTATTTGGTAAAGTTTCCACCTTTTACCAACATCTTTTGTATGGGCTGTGTGGGTTCCAAGCCCGATGAGTCGCCGGCGGTGGCGCTCTGTAGGAAGCGCTGCGGCTTCCTTGATACGGCGATTCACCAGCGCTATCTTCTTGCTGAAGCTCATTTAGCTTACTGTCACTCGTTGAAGAGCGTGGGTGTTTCGTTGCATCGGTTTTTTGATGTTCATTCCGCCGCCCTGCACGGTGGCGATAGCCCTGCGTCCACGGTGCTTAACCTTCCGCCCCAAAGGAAAGGGGAGGCTTCTAAGCCGCCGGCGGTGGTGCGTGATCATTCGCATTCTAATTCTGGTTCCTCCCACCTTCACTTTCACTCGGATTCCGGTGAAGATTCCGGCGACGATGATGGGTCGCTTCATTTGCACTCCGTTGCTGGAGAGTCTTCGCCTCCGCATCGACATCAACGGTACGCTGATTTAACGTATAATGATCGCCCTGAAAATCCCCCTTTTTATCCTCCCGCCGGTTACCCTATGTCGGAAAATCCCCTTTCCGGTTATCCTCCGTTAAATTACCCCCCTGTTGAATATCCTCCGTTAAATTATCCCCCCGCCGGTTATCCTCCGTCGGGATATCCTCCGGCGGGTTATCCACCGGCGGGTTATCCACCGGCGGGTTATCCACCGGCGGGATATCCTCCGGCGGACTATCCGTCGGGTGGTTACACGATGAACTTTATGAGGAAGCAACCGACTCCGTCCGTCGTGTACCAGCAACGGCCGATGAATCCGGAGGCTATACATTACGGTGAAGCTTCTTCTTCATCTTCATATTATAACAGCAATTATAATTATCAAAACCCTAATTCTTATTCGTATAACAATAATTACTCTAATTACGGTGAGTATTTTGGGTCTTCTTCTTCTCAACAGCCACCGTACGGTGGTGGTGTGTCATCGCCTCCGGCGTTTTTACAGACAGAAGCATCGTCTTCGAATTCGAAACCACCGCCTCCTCCGCCGCCCCCACCGCCAGTGAGCTCTACGTGGGACTTCTTGAATCCGTTTGAAGCGTTTGAGAGCTATTATCCTCCTTATACACCAAGTCGGGATTCGAGAGAAGTTAGGGAGGAAGAAGGTATTCCTGAGTTAGAAGATGAAGATTACTTCCAGCAAGAAGTTGTCAAAGAAGTGCATTCTTTGAATCCGAAGTTCGTTGATGGCGGTGGTGGTGGTGGTGGCGGTTCTAGCAGCGGTGGCGGCGGTAATGTGGATTCAAAGAAAGCAGCAATTGTTGATGATGAGAGTGAGAAAAGTTCCGTGGTTGATTTGCATTACAGAAGTGGACCGAGTGTGCCTGAAGAAGAAGAAGAAGAGCCCGTTGAGTTTGAAGTTCATGTAGTTGATAAAGGAGAAACATCTAGAGGTGAACAACCCACGTTTCATGATGATTCTGAAGTTGTAAAAGAAATTCAAATCCAATTCGATCGTGCTTCAGAATCTGGGAATGAACTAGCAAAGATTCTTGAAGTTGGAAAAGTTCCACACAACCGAAAACACGCAGCCTATCAAGGTCCGGTTTTTACTGTAAATTCAGTTATTTGTATGCTGATATCTTAAGGATTTTACCTAGAATTATCAAAAGTTGCTGACTTTTATCATCATATGTATCTATTAATCAGTTCCCTCAAAGATGTTGAACGTATTTTCACCGTCAGTAGCAGCAGCACCTTCTAAAACTTCTGATCCTGCCAACTTAGATGTCGATGTAGAGTTAAGAACGCGATCAAAAAATCTTTCATCTACTTTGCATAAGCTCTATTTATGGGAGAAAAAATTGTTTGAGGAAGTTAAGGTATGTTAATATTACAACCATTAATGGCAATATTAAAACGTGTTTCTGAAGCACATTGTTTTTTAAGGAACTGTCAATGGTTATGTATGGTGTAGGTTGAGGAGAAGATGAGATTACTCCATGATGAAAAGGACATGAAATTAAAACGTCTAGATGAAAAGGGTGCAGAACCGCATAAAGTTGATGCAACGAGAGCTTTAGTTAGAAGTCTTTCAACCAAAATTAGAATCGCAATCCAAGTTGTTGATAAGATCTCTGAACAAATAAATAAATTGAGAGACGAAGAGTTGTGGCCTCAGCTAAACGAATTCATTCAAGGGTAATGTTAAATAGTTGATAAAGTTTCTGTTTTTTTACCTAAATTTTAAAATTTATGATCTGATTTTGAATAATGTGTGGTCTGCAGGTTAACAAGGATGTGGAGATCAATGCTTGAGTGCCATCATAGTCAGTGTCAAGCCATTGGAGCTGCCAAACGATTGGACGCCATTGCTTCTAGCAAACACTTTTCTGATGATTGTCTTGATGCCACATTACAATTAGAACGTGAACTTTTAAACTGGACTTTTCAATTCTCAAATTGGTTTGGAGCACAAAAGGGGTTTGTGACATCATTAAACAACTGGCTTTTAAAATGTCTTTTGTATGTACCGGAAGAAACCGCTGATGGACCAGTTCCCTTTTCTCCTAGCCGAATAGGAGCACCAACCGTGTTCATAATTTGTAACCAGTGGGCTCAAGCCATAGAGCGGATTTCTGATAAGGAAGTAGTGCAGTCAATGCGGGATTTTGTGGATGTCGTTCTTCAGTTGTGGGAGCGAGATAAACAGGAAATGAGACGGAGACTAGTGATTCATAAAAACACGGATAGAAAGGTTAAGTATTTGGAGAGGGAAGATCAAAAGATTCATAAAGAATTGCAAGTGCTTGATAAAAGAATCGTCCTTTCTTCTGAAAAAGGCAATGATCTTTCGGCAGTGTATCAAAGTGAGACTAGTAAAAGTGTTAGCGCGCAGACAAACCTACGGCTTGTTTTTGAGGCAATGAAAAGATTTACAGCTGCATCTTTGAAAACTTGTGAAGAACTATTACAGCGTATAGAAGAAGACAAAATTTCACGAGAGAAAGAGCAAGGGTCATAAAGAACCATGAAAAGAAACTAGTGAAACAAAAGCATGAAACCGAAAGGCTCAGGTTATGGCTCGGGGAGTGTCCACCGGACCAGCTCGAGCCCATCTGGTCAATCAAGTGCATCAGGCTCACTATGGCTCATTGGCTGTTTTTGATCTGAATGCCCTTCCAAAGGCCATACTTTTGTAAGTGGATGTAGTTTTGTTTTTCTTTCTGGTTTCAACATAGACATAGTAGATGGTAGGAATGTAGGATAGTGTATCTCCAATTTTTGGGCCGGTTTGTTCTGTTTAGCTTCTCTTTTTCATTTTGTGGGTCCGTTTTAAAGGACCAGTAAAATGAAAACGAGTTTGGGCTTAAACAGGACTCATAAGTATCATTCATGTAAATAGGCGTTTTGTTTCCTGTCCATTCTTTGAGCGGCTTCCTAACAAATTAATTTTATGTCATTCGACACAAGTTAATAATATTATTCAGTTTACATAAACGGCAATTATCATATCTTACGCAGCTAATCGAGGAAATTAAGTACATTGGCAGAGGGGGGAGGGGTGAAAATGAGATTTTGCAGCCATGGGCTACGTGACTGCAAATCTTGACACCAGCCCATGTCACTTTTTGGTAATCGAAGCTGCGATATCTCCTTTGACCCTATCGGTAGTTTCAGGCTTGGTTCCTTGCCGGCTTTCGTGCAGGATGCCACATGGCTTAATCTCATTGGTGATAGTGGTAACAAGTCAAGATGTTGACTATTAGTAGAGTTTGGTGGTGATGGAGGCTGTTCTTCCATGGCTGCTCTTTGCTCCAACACCTTTATGGAAGTTGCCTTTCTGTATATTTTACACAGCACTATATCCTGCAGATTTTCAATCAAATTCACTTTTATTTATTATATATTCATAGAATTGATAATCCTATATTCTATATGTACAATTGTACAAATGAAGTTGTATTTATTTTTAAATTTTGCTAGAGATGGTCAAGTCAGCCAAATGGTGACTGAGTTAGCTTGTCAAATAATTACGTTAATCGTAATTATGTTACTACCACGTAAGTGAGTTACGTGTTGGTAAGAGAATTACTACCAGCTCAGACACGTAACTTAGTCACGTGGTTGGGTTTGCTTAGTTAAGTGATTATTGCGGTAATTATAACTAATTTGGTCACTTAACAAAACTTTTAACTTAGTCAAGTGGCTGAGTTAGTTTTGTCAAGTGATCATGTTGGCAGTAATTACAACTAATTCAATTAATTAACAAAACTAACTCAACCATCCACTGTCTCTAAAAGATCTTAATTGTAAATAAAAAATTTAGTTAATAGAAGGTTATAAACATTTAGCCTTTAACTAATTGTGTGATTTGTCTCGCTCAAAATTTATTTGCACAAATATAAGTTGCTACCTTTGACAACCGACAAGAATCGGGCAATCGGTATTCGCTCATGATCCAGTCGGTTTTTCGCCCTCCGGGTGCCCTTCCCTCATAGAACACCAAAGTTTTCTTCAACCCAAGGTGCTTATTTGTGTCAGATAAAGAGAATATTTTACGATCTGACCCAGTTGCCTTCCAATATCCAGTAGCGGTGGTTCGGTTTGGTCTCCCTCCATTACCATGCTTTTTGTTTCGTGGAACGAAAAAGTACCACTCCCTCTCTCCAATCTTTGACAGTTCTATAGATATATCAGTAAACATTATAATTTAGTTACGAGCCATATCTAAAACTCTATTTAATGAAACATCAACACTGTTCACATAATTTCAAATCAGTTTGATTCGACTTGAGTAAAATAAGAATTTCAAATCAGTTTGTTTTGATTTGACTAAAAGAAAATAAACTGAAGCTTGGATAAGCTTTGAGTGAGGAAAAGTTACCTGGTAGAATCCAAGGATCGTAGAGGTATATGTTCAAAAACCCAATGACTTCGAAACAGGTATTGCTCCCTAAAACCATCTTTTTGAGGTATAACTCTAGCAACTCTTCCTCGGTCGGGTGAAACCGAAAGCCGGGCAAATCGAGCTCCAACGGGTTCATCTCCATGTAGAAATTTTTTGAACAAGTATACACATACTAATCGATCTTGATAGTTTATATATATTGAGATTCTATAAAACAAAAATTCACATGATTGACTTCAAGTCTTTGTGGAATTTTTTATAGGCACACGAGCTATAATGGAGTGAGGCAATTGGGTGGATTTTTCTCTTCATGGGCCCACATTTTAAAGAAAGTATTGATAATATAATTTATTAGTATTATTGTAATTTGAGTAACTATGTAATAGATAATATAATTCTATTTTTGTTATTGTAATTTGAGTAACTGTGTAAATCCCTAACACACTAATGATATAATATTTTATTTTACTTTGAAAATTTTGTTTTATTAAGTTTCAAAACTTATAAACAAGGGAATTATTTTGAAATATTAGAAAATATAAAAGAAATGGTCTTGGATTTGATTGGAATTTGAATGAGTCGTTTGTGGACCATGAAGTTATGTTATAGATATTTCCTATTGTCTTCTCTACACCACACAATTGACTCATAAGATTGACCTATTGTCTACAAAAGTCTATTTTTCCTTAATAAATATAAGTTATTATTTTAGTTTAATAGATGGATGGGAATTAGTGGTTATGGCTATGGCTATTTTAGTTTGACACATAACAATTTCTTTGATATGCAATCGATTGGGTTTTCGTTAGAAGTAACCATTAATTCGCAAGTCTTGTCAAGTCGTATACGCGAGGACTCACCAGATGACATAGGTATATCCAACAATCCACTTACTAGCAGCTAAAACAAGCTCACGAGGTGAAAAGTAATCAAGCATCCACATATTATGTTTGCAACACACTTATTGACAAGATATGTATATTTCACAAATATATAACAAATTGCAATTAACAAAAAATCAACCATTAACAATATAATATTGCGTATTGTATGATTGATTACCATAGTTTATACCCAGGTTTATGATCTCATGTAGTCATGTTTCACCCGGAAAGTTTCTTTCCTTTGTAGCTCAAAAGTTGCGCTCAAGCCATCACAGGCAGTTGCATTACTTCTCAAACCAAATGGTTTCTACGTATCAAAGTAGTAAAAATAAGGTTATCATGTAATATTACTACTCATCGTTGATGAAAATCACGAAACAAACTTTGAAATTTTCTAGAGACTAGAAAGGAATAATGAACATGTACTAACAACATACTTTCACATGGCAGTCGATACATGTTATGTGTTATTTTGGCTCTAGATAGTTATAATGTTACATGTAAAGTGCTTTAATTAGGTAGTTTTGCAATTATGAAATGTTTTAATAACTGATTATATGATACATGCGTCCTTTAGCTTTGGTGATGAGACGTTATATTATATTTATACCGCCATTTGTCCAATTGTCCTAATCACACAATTTATACGTTTATAAAAAAAAAAAAAAAAAAGCAATGAAATGAGAATTATATTCATTGTATTAGATCATATGTGGGAATATATATTCAACATGTAAGGGCATACGACCATAAGTAAACCAAATACTCGACACGGACATAATTATTCTTAAGAGTTAATACCATCTTTTAGTTAAAAACATCTAATTAAAACACTCTTTACACTACAAATATCTAATTAAAACAAAAAAAAACATATATATCTATACTAGTGTTGCTACATCCAAATCCGGGTCGGGCGTTATCGCCGGGCATGGCCAAGCCTGGACTCCATGACCCATTTCCGAACTCTAAACCTGGCTGTAACCACAAAGTAGATCTGCGTTAGAGGGCCCGAGGGGTTTAACCCCGAAGGCACTCCGACGCTCAAGTCAGTACCGAGTATTATATAATCAAGCATAATATGTGTATATGTAAAACAAATGGATACATAGATATAAGAGATGAGGGTTAGAGAGAGAGAGAAAACCTTATTGACATAGAACGGCCTGGCGACATTGCAGGGACAGGTTCCAGCGAAGAGGAGTGAAGAGTAGAGCAAGACTTGTCGACATAGCAGGGACAGCCTTGCGATATTGCGACATAGCAAGGACGGCCTTGCGATATTGCAGGGACGAGTTCTAGAGAGAGAGAGATGAGTTCTAGAGAGAGAGAGAGCGCCTCACACTTCTGGTGAATAAGTGTAAGAGCTTCAGACTAAAGAGGGGATGTCTTCAAATGAGAGGTTCACCTCTTATTTATAAAGGGGGAATCCCTCAAACCCTAATGGGCCTGCTTAGTGTGGGTTGGGCTAAGCCCAATGAGTTATACTAATTGGGTCCCTGTGTTTGGCCCAGCAGTCTAGAGATTGACCTGCGATATCACCATCCTAAGGTGTGTTGGGGTTTAAGTAAGGTTGGTAAGGCCATGCGTGCCAGGATTCGTAAGGCCATGCGTGCCAGCCTAAGGCAATGCCAGGATTCGTAAGGCCATGCGATGCAGCCTAAGGCAATGCCAGGATTCGTAAGGCCAAGCGATGCAGCCTAAGGCAATGACAGGATTCATAAGGCCAAGCTAAATAGCTTGAGGCAGGGCAATGGGAGATAAGGCAAGACCAGGTTATCCAAGGCCATATAAGGTATCCTAAGGTAAGGTTGAATGTTGCCTGGTAGCTTGTGATGACTTTCCATGGTCGTAAACCTACTTACATCATCAACTAGGTTAGTATCCCGTTTATTAAACGTGTTGCATAAATAAATATTAAATAGTTAGTAACAAAAATTTATGAGTTATAAAACAATATCTTGAGATATGATATTATTAAAATTACGTACGAGTAATAACTTTAAATAATAAAACAATGATATCATTTTTTAAACTTCTATTTTTAATTTTTTGAAAGTTTTTTTGTTTCAAAACAAAATGTTTTTAAAAATGCTATTTTTAAATTTTTTTCTTATAAAAAGTTTGAATTTTAACCATTTTTGTTTCATAAAAAAATTATTTTTTAAAGACACAAGTTTTAAAAATTTTCATATATTTAAAAAAGTTTAATCTTTTAGTAATATTTCTTATTTTATAAAAAATTGTTTATTTAGAAATTACATTTATAAAATAATCTTTTTTTTTTAATTTATAAAAAATATTTTTAATATTAAATGAATTAAATAAAATTATTAGTAGTTAATGGAATTATTAATTAGTAAAGAAAAGCGGGAAAATAAGCTTTAGAAGTTTTATAATTATGTCATGTGTCATCAAAAAATCTTATTTTATTAGTATTGATAGATTAGCCATGAGAATACTTAATCATCAGGCATCGTTGATTTTGGCTACGAGCTTCAGAATAATGGCTATAAATAAATGAAAACTACAATTGACACTATAACTTATTAACATGCATGAGACGGGTAAATCTCTATTTTAATACAATTCCCCCCACCATTTAATAAATCAGTGTGCTTTGGGTGTTTGTGTTGAATCACTTCTAAAGATACAACAGATCGAACAATGGGTAGCATATCTTATCAACATTGTTGAGTGGTGATAACTTAATAACTTAATGAGTTTTCAAGGATTTCAAATAACTAGAAATCATGTGCGGTACCTACATTATTACCTTCTTATCTACTATTTCCAGAAACAAAGTTTTGATAGCTATACGTACGTATGTCATTAAATGATTCTGTAGTTACAATTATATGTAGGCATTTTTGTGACTTTGTGCAAATGGTCACAAACGCTCTTTTTGAATAGACAATGTTACGAAGAGTCGCAATGGTTTGTTGGTAACAACCGACTGAAAGGTCACAATCCTATGAACCGCAACCTTTTGACAACCACTCTCAATAAGTGCGTTTCATGAAACTAACAAACACAAATCGAATCTTTGTTTCTTTTTTTGTTTTACCTAAGATTTAACCCCAAAATTGTACACTTACTTTTGTCATTTTGAATATATTCCTGGCAATTAACTCATTAAATCTTTATAAAATGAAAAGAAAAGCGCCTAAAAGTCAGATATAGATTTATAAAAAATAATTAAAAAAGACTAACGGGCTGTTAGATAGTTTTTTAATTATTTTATTAAAAGACTACCTCTGACCTACCTTAAAAAATGTGCAGCCACCCCTTAAACAACATCGACGTTGCCTTCAACCCTCCCCCTGTCAGTCTGCCACTTGCACCTAGCCTCTCGGGTACACAAAACAGATTGAGATCTAGAAAACGGATCGAATATACGAGCTCGAGTCATTACCACTCCTTTTGGTGTTCGCTGGACATACGGCTCCGATTGACCATGCGTGGTACCAACACAGGTTAGGTGGGGACAATAGTCATCATCTTCTTCTTGTTTAATTACATTTATCGTTGTTTCTTCATCTCATCTTGTTCTTTTATGTTGGGGTTTATAGCTTTTGTTGTGTTGGTCATCTTTTTTTATTCCATTATTTTTGCATTTTGATATTAAAAAAGAAAAGATATTCTATTGATTTGTTTCAGAACCCTGTTTTTTTTTTTTTTGATTGATTTTAATGATGTTGAATTTTTTATTTTGATTTTGTTAGATTTACTTTGTGTATGTGAGTTAGAAAGTCACACGTTTACTTGTTATTGTTGTAAGAATACTATTTAGTAAGAATTTTGATGTTGTGATGACGTAGTGATTGCATTATTCGCTCAATGTAGTTTGAATTCTACGAGGATGTTTGCAACTGGGTTTGGAATCGGTTATGGACCAATTTATTCACACCACCTCCAAATTTAATCCTACAACACTTTCAAACTACTGTTCAAAGAAAAGCATAACTACGGTTTAAAGAAAGACATGACACCGTTTGAAGAAAAGTAAAACTGTCATTTTAGCAAAACGTGAAACGGCAGTTTGCAAGTTATGTCAAAATTTACAACCCCAATGTTTTGTATTTTGCTTTCATAATTATTTATCATTCAATATAGTACCTCAATTTTGTATTTTACTTTTATAATTATTCATCATCTGACCAAACAGATACATTTCATTCAACATAAAATAGTTTAGAGCGGTAAAACATTCATTTTGCATATTTATTCAGAAATCCAACTAAACAGTATTTACTGGTTTAACATTTACTGATTCAGCTATTACTGGTTTAAAGATTACTAAACAAACCCTAACTTTAATCGGGGACCATATAACCTTTGTTGACCATAATATTCTTGACTTCATACCTTCTATTATTCGTCACCTCTTTTATCTTAATAATCACGTCTCTTTCAATACAGTTAAATGTTACGAGAGTTTCTAGAATAAATTATGTACACTAGTGGATAAACTACGTGTCGCATTAAGTGTATTGAAATTTATAAAGCTTTGCCTTGACGAATTTTACATTGGTATTCACTGTATGGTTTCCAACAACTTGAATTTGAAACCTATACACGTCAAAACGTTAACAAAAATAAATACGTTGCAATAGTGAATTCGAATATCATAGAGCATCGTATTTTATTACTTGTTGCAATAGTGAATTCGAATATCATAGAGCATCGTATTTTATTACTTGTAATAATAAGCAAAAATTTTATTAAAAAAATCAAAACCTGACCACTATTTTACAGGGCCATAGACATCTCGAAACTAGCTACGGACAAAAAATGATTTGTTTTGGTGTCATTAGTGTCCAAGATTTCCTAACCGAGTTGTGTTAATAAAATTTTTATAATAATTAATAATAATATGCATTTTATTCAATTAGGTTTAACCCTTATATTATAAATCCAAGTGTCATCAAGAAATACAAAGTATTGTAATCACATAAACCATTAAACTTTTGTTATAGTCTAATCCGGTAACAGAAGTTAATTTACAAATTCGATTATGACAAATTTTAATTTTGCGAAAATACACTTAAGTCAAATTTTCTGATTGATCGGAATCTATAATGTTGCCTGGAATCGATTGTCGTTGAAGGAAGTAAACTATACCAATAACTCGAGGAATAGTATTGGAGAGATGTTGCGATGAGAGCTACAATCTTAGCAATGACATCGGTGAATCTGAAAGTATCATCAGTTTCTCTTGTACATGTCGTCACTGTTCACCTTCCCGTCGTTTGGCGGGAAGGATGACGTGATGGTTTCGGAAAGGAAGCAACTTCAAAATAACCTGATCAGGTCCCAAATCAATATTATAACAGCACGTTATTTGGATAACCCCTATACTCTTTATTATAACAAACAATATATCAAAAACTTTGTTACATCTCCGATTAAGCACGCTTGGTTCATTTGGATGTTAATCGGTACAAACAAACCAATTTGTGACTGGATCAAGAAACAAATGATGGTATGAAGAACGTGATTTAGACTGTGATCTTAAATACAGATTTAATGTTGACAGTCACATTTTGAGACTTAGATCTCTACTCAGATGTGGCAATCTTCGAAAGTTTAAATCACATAGAAAATAGATCTAATTCAATCTGCGTGTTGCCACAAATTTAAGGCATGTGTATAAAACCTTGATTCAACCTCGGTTAGCATGTTAGTCCAAATCAAAAAAAATCAGACTGCTAGCTTTATTTTCTATCTTGTCTCTGGTTGTTTTCTTCTTTTGAACTTAGTAGAAAGAAACCTTGATTGGAGGTTCCTATCCTTTGAGTAGAACCAATGTTTGACCACAAATTCCAGCTTGTTATGTGATGACAGCAAGCTCCTAGTTTCAAGGATTTGGCTTTGGTTCCCAGAATTAATAAACAAGATTGGTGACAGATTCTTGAAGGAATCGGGTCGATAGTCCCTGGATCTTCCTTGGCGTCTTTGATTGGTTGGCCTTAGATTTCACTAGGTCGACTTCAATCATCCCTATATTTCTCCTTAGAAAAACGATCGGCCCTATATCTCTTCACGACAATGACGGGCTTCCATGTGACGACTAAATCTTGGTATAAATCCCGAGTACCTTGAATTTGGTTTTTGATTTGACCAAGTTTTGATACCAATTATATGTAAAAACAAAAACACACATAATATTATATCTTATTATACTAAAAAATTACTTAAAACTCAATACAATAAGACTCTCTGCATTCTAACTAGGGTTGTAAACGAACCAAATCAAACCAAACCAGGGTGGGCTCGGGTTTGGCTCATTTAAATATCGAGCCGATCCGAGCCGACTATTTTATCTTTACAAGCCCAAAATGTCAGCTCGGGCTCGGCTCGTTTATATACGAGCCAAGCCGGCTCCCAAGCTAACTTTTTTATTTTAAAAAAATATTTGTCTTTATTTTTTACAAATTTTCATATATATAAAAACACAATATAATACTTTTTGTATTCATTTATCTTAATTTGTTCAAACAATGATACATCATTAGTATTTCATGAACTATGATCGTACTCAATACTTTTATACTTAGGTTTTTTTTATTAAAAAATATCAAATTGACCATATGTTTATGTTCTATTTAAAAAAATGATAATTTGGTTAATTTATAATTTAAATAAATTATAATATAGTCTTGAGTTTAAATGAGCCAACAAGCGAGCTCACGAGCAAGCCATGAAGCTATGTTAATTGGTGTGCTAGACAGGCTGTTGATTTGGGGACAACTTTACCTCAAGGTGAGATTTGTGATGCATATTCATGAGGCTCCTCCAAAGGGGTCATCGGAGGATGCTAGAAAGAAGCTGCAGCAGTGCAGGGACTGCAGAAATCAGATACTTAAGGCAGCCTTAGCATAAATAGCAGTGTTCTTGCTGAAATGGAGATTTCAAGTGCTTACTTGGAAACACTGCCCAAGGTATTGTTTCAAGCTTTTGATGGTGAAATATTAAACATGTTGATCTAGGTAGTTGCTAACTTGCTACGTTCAAAGTGATAGTTATTATGGATGAATTATCTTTTTCTATCTGTTGAGGCCCTGGATCAAATCATATAATAGGATTAATTATGGATGAACAATAGATTAAGAGTATGCACAAATTGACTTTCTCTTTGGTCATGGAGTAGATGAGGAGAGGAGAGGAAGAGCATGATTCATATAGCGGAAGAGACATAATTGACTAAGATCGTAACCATCCATAAATTTATGATCCAAGAACCAAAAAGTGGTTTTGTTAAATCTTAATTACTTAATGATTCTCATTTGAACATCCCTCAGTGTGCGCGCGCGCCTGCATACATACTATAGCATTTGTATTTTGCCGTTAGGAGATATTGGCATAGGTTGGAAAAGCATGTGACACATTCATTTGGTCTAGTTTGTGTTGTAAGATACTAAGATGTAGTAAATCTCTCAACATTCCATACATGCATATATATATATATATGATGTCTACTTGGGATATTGTAAATTTTATTTATTATCTATGGAAATGATAAATGAAGATAGTATTAGCACAAGTCAAAATCTATTTTAAGTAAATCTTTTTTCCCATATTGCTGCATACATGTATGTGGGGGAAGAATTGATCATCTCTTCTTCCTATTTTAAGTAAATCTTTGTGAAGAGGATATGATATGATAGATTTTAGCATGATGATATTATATTATTGTGTAGGTAAGTTTAATTTTGATACGATTATGTCAATGATTGTTTAGTTGTGTTCCAATTTGTTTGCATACAAAGCATCTAAGCTGATATTATATATCGAGAAGCAGAGGAATCTTTCTTGGTTGTTGGTTGTTATTAGCAGGAACATATACCTTGCTTCATCATGGCTTAAGAGTTACTTTAGATTAATGAATTCGACCACTTTTATTCCAATTACATAACTTAATTTAATCATTTACAAATAAAAGACTACGAGATTATTTTTATATATTAAATTTCATTCACTTGTTTCAAAAGAATTATAAAAAAAGGTTATCTTAACCTTAACTATTTTAAAACATGAGAGATTACATAAACATGATTGTATTTAAATGAAAGTTTATATATTAAATACAAATTATAAAATTAAGTAATATGGTGATTCTTGTTGAATAAGGAAATTTCTAATATATACTAAAGTTGTTTTAAGACCATAAAGTCCTGTATGTTTTAAGTGAAATAAAAATTAATCAATGTTGTTTCATTAGATTCGCATGATGATCGTGTATAAAAATGAATGCCTCTGCTGCTTTTCATTAAACAATGGAATGGCAAACTCAGCGAACGGTGCTAATATATTTATGATTTAGCAAACGATGCCACTTTTATGTAATTAAATCTAATTATTGTTTAAAAAATAATACAATTTTCTGTAGCATATATGCTGGGAAATTCATAGTTAATACACTCAGTACTATTTATATTTATCATTTTAAATCAATCCTTATATTCAAACACCCAGGGTTTTTTAATCAAAACCCATAGGACTTATACGTATGGTATAACTTTATACGAGATGTATAGGTGACACCTTAACTTTTGTGACACTATGGTATCATTTATGTGGGATATACGATGTGTATAGCTTTATATAATTATACATCACATGTTAGTAAGTATTTTAGAACTTACATTGGAGTTTCATTAACTCTCTTATTATTTTTTGTCTTTTGTTAAGCATTGTATACATCTCTGATGGCAAATACATTATTGGGGTTCTATTTTTTTATGGTTTACGATATAGTACGTTGCTTCTTTGTTCTGTTGTATCAGTTGGCCCAACAAATTGTATTTATTCTAAGAAAACTTCCTTATAGATGGGTGCCTCTCCACATGTAAACTAGGATCATGGTTGTAATCATCATTCCTCACCTCTAACTTTCAAGCACGACATTTATTATCGTATATCTTTATCATTTTTAAAAGGACAGCACATGTTTTTGCTCCTAGACCGTCTAACGGTGGCTGTACTTTTGTGTTCATCGTAACAATCATATATAAGTCACATAAAACGAACCGTCCTCTATTTTCTTCA
The DNA here is from genome assembly GCA_025506415.1 of Flaveria robusta. Taxonomy (NCBI): domain Eukaryota; kingdom Viridiplantae; phylum Streptophyta; class Magnoliopsida; order Asterales; family Asteraceae; genus Flaveria; species Flaveria robusta. Next base: position 13,188,985 of record CM046469.1, on the reverse strand, counting down.
ATTGTCGTGTAACTAATACGAACTCCGTGACGCTTTGTTGTAGGTAAAAGGTTCACCAACAAATACGATCTCCTGATGGCTTTGTTGCATGTAAGAGGTTCATCGTTCGGAACGTACTCCTGAAACAATAGTGTGGTTAATGAAAAATAAGTGAAGAAATTTTTTTTTATTCCAATCTAGAAGCAATGTCGTGTGTAAAAGATTGAACGTCAAACTCCTCCTTATTGCTTTCTGTCACGTATGTAATATTCCCCAAATAAATAGTTGATGTCTCAAACCGGCATCCAAAATCACCAACGAACATATACAATTGAATTTAGAAGAAACTAAACAAATATACTCTGAGCGAATAAAATTTAGACAAGTCCAGCTATTTACGTTCGCCGATCGATTGTTCATTGTTTTTAGTAATTTTTTAGGAAATCTAACTTCTCGTCAATTCAAACTAAAACCATCCTTTGAAAATCAAAACTATATCTGGCTTATAGCACTATACACAACGTACATGATCCCACGCATGGGCGATATGTGTCGTATGAAAAAACTATGTGTGACATACAGTTATATAAGCAGGTGTATAAGATGGCTTTAATAATTGAAGTGACCCCCAACATGCTCTATCAAAAAAAAAAAAAAAAACTATACGTCACATATGACACCATACACGACGTATAAAAAGACACCACTATGTAGTCGGTGTCTTTATGCCTTCTTCAGCTTGAAAGGCATCTCAGGAAAGAGCTACTTCAACCGAAGAAATCGTTATAAATAAAAAAAGTTGTTAAAATACAAAAATGTAAAATCATACAAGTAAAGTTGGATAAAATACAAGATACCATAGATCAATCTTCCTAATTGCAATCATTTCCACCACTTTGTTTATTGTTAGGAAACCTTCCTTTGCGTTTCCTTTCATCCAGCAAAAATGGCAGACTGGTCTCAACTTCCAAGAGAACTTCTTGATGTCATCTCCAAGCACCTCATCTCCGACACCGATCTTCTCCGATTCCGATCAGTATGCACCTCCTGGCGATCCTCCGTACACCCTTTCTCCTCCCGTTTTCCGATCCTACCCAACGCCGGAATCTCCGACACCACCTGGGGTTTCTACCTCTCCAAACGCACCATCTTTCGCGTTGGATTACCTGATCAACAAAACCATCTTCCATGGCTCATCAAGGTCGAAAGAGACAACCCTCAGAAAACCCATTTGATGAACCCCTTAACCGGATCCGAATTCATCCCCCTTTTGCCCAATTTCCCTAGATCCCTCGATTTGTTGAATTTTAGGGTTACGGAATTAGGGCAAGAGTATGCGTTGCAGTACATTAGCTATCGCCCTAATGCCAATTCGATTGGGGATTCCGTTACCCTTTACATGGAAAAGGTTGCGTTTTGCAGCTCCGGCGTTGATGGGTTCGTGCTGTTGACGATTCATGTTTCTGGGAAATTGGCGTTGTTGAGGAACGGTGAGAGGAAATGGAACATAATCAACGATCTGCCGTCGCCGTACGACGATGTTATATTCTTCAACGGGGAGTTCTACGCCGTGGATAGCACCGGGAGGACTGTGATCGTCGATTCGGAGACGTCTTTCTTGAGAGTCGTTGCGGGTTCTGTGTTTGGTGGGGATAAGAAGTTTCTGGTGGAATCAATGGGGGAATTGTTGATGGTTGATAAGTATTTGAGTGTTGGACCGGAGAATGATTTGGATTACGATGATGAGAACTATGAGTTCTATGAGGATTTCGATTGTTTCATGAGTGAAAGGACTGTGAAACTTGAGGTTTATAAGCTGGATAAAGAAGAACAGAAGTGGGTTGAGGTGAAAGATTTAGGTGATAGGATGCTGTTTCTTGGGGATAATTGTGGGTTTTCGGCTTCTGCGTCGGATTTCCCTGGTTGCAAAGGGAATTGTGTGTTGTTTACAGGACAGAATAGGGAAGATGATGGGTTGATCAAGAGTAAAGGTGTGGGTGTGTTTGATTTGGAGAGTGGTACCATTCGGCCTATTCCAAGTAACTCTGGTTATTCGCAGTTGTTTTGGCCTCCTCCTCAGTGGCTGCAATCGGATCCGTTGCTTTTGGAAGTAAGTCTTCTTTTTGATCATATGTTTAGTTTTGGAATTATCTTTGTAGTTGTTTCGTTTTTGGTTGAAGTAGATGGATCGCGTAGTTGGTCACCCTGAAACCAACTGAACAAGTTGTGAACTTTGTTGGTTTTAGCTTTTACATTTGCCTAAAGCTTTGGTCAGTGAAGTAGAATAATGTCATCATCTAATTTTGATCTTGTGTAGTGTATAGATGATTTATATGTGAACTCTGCCCTTGATCTTTCATGAATAGCAATAAGTTGAGTAAGAGGGTGTTTGGACCTGTGGTTTCAAGGTTATTAATGCAATTTGAAGAATTTGAATTAGTTAATGAGATTATAAGTCTAGGACTCTAGGTAATGTTATATTTAGGGGTGTCAATCGTGTGGGGCTAGCAGGTTGAATTGTTGAAACCGAACACAACCCATATGTTTATTTGTGTAAAAGACATTAACCTTAACCCTAACATGGATACGCTTAAAAGTGTGTAGCCCTATCACGACCATTTAACCCATTCATCTAAACAAGTCAAACTGGTGGCGGCTTGTGATCAAGTTATAAATGTGTTAAATGGATTGCTAGGTTGTAACAAATGGGTTAAAAAGGCTCGTAAACAGGTTGAGGGTCGACTTGTAAAATTAAATGGGTAATCTATCAATCTAAACATGACCCATCTATTAAACGGGTTAATTGTGACAAACCGAAAACTAGATAATTATCATGTCATGTTAATAATTGCCACCCCTACTTCTCCAAATCTTGTTATTCTAGATAATCAGGATATCAAAATTATAACCAAGGATTTATTGCATTAAAATGTAAACTACTTTCACCTTTCTGTCATTGTATACAACATACTTTGTTTTTCTCCTATAACATCATCTTGTATGGCAGAAGGATTACAAACTCCCTCTAGTTCTAAATAAGGTTATGAAAACTAAGAACTCCAACGTGGATTTGTAGAAATGCGTAGCTTGTCAAATCTCTTATTTCTCTTCCAAATTTTGGGATTCAATTTTTGTTTCTTCTACTAACAATATTTGTCACTGATATGAACTTGCAGGATCGACTGGATAACCTTAACATCTAACCAGATTCAGACAAGAAGACGCACAATGACACTAGTCGAAACTTTTAGAAAGTGTACATATCTTCTGTGTGGCTTGTGATCTTGTGCTGCTCGTTGCATAAACCTGCGCATCTAAATCTCGTTTTATGAATGTAATTCTCATGATTGGCTTTTTTTTAATTATTTGTTCAATAATTCATTTTTATTTGGTTGTATGTTGATGCTGGTTAATAATGGTTATACATACCTTACTTCAGCTGTTTGTTTTAAATTTCAAGAAAATCTCAAATGTTGTCGGCTTAGTGTGATTTGGTTTGGTTTGTCATTTTAGATGTTGACCCAAACCGACCCGAACTAAACTTCAGTTAATTCCTCTCAATAATGTTTGGTTTTTTTTTTAGTTTGCATTCATATTTCATGGACTCTATTAAAATTTTGTTTTGCTAAAATAGTCTAATGAAACTTTTAACAGAAATTTGTGTGTATGAATAACAATAACACATTTAACAGTTTTTGTGGTTAAACATGAATTGTAGCTTGATTTGAGAAATATCCAAAATGTTGAATCCTTTATTAAAGGGGGCATTTACATATTTCCCCTTTCTAAAGTCATTAATTACATATTTACTCAAATAAATAAATCAATTACATATTTTCCCTTCCTAAAACATACATGTTACATATTTACCCATTTTATCGAAATTATTTATTGAATTATTATATTACTCGTATTTTCACTAAATTATTTTTACACATTACACTTCCAGTGACTATCAATTACGTAGTTTCTCAACTTCGAGTCTTCTATGTAAATAAAAACAACAAAATTTCATCTCGCTTAAAACTTTATTTCGAAACAACAACAACCGATAATTAAAGTTATATCTTCAAATACAAAACATAATTGTCAATAGTTTTAAACAATTATAATAATAAAACACTAATATGTAAAAATTCCTTCGTAATAAAATGGTAAAATAGTTATTTAATAGATAAAGTTTAATGAAATGGATAAATATGTAATATATATGTTTTAGGAAGGAAAAATATGTAATTAATTTTTTAGTTTGGGGAAATATGTAATTAATGATGTTAGGAAGGGGAAATGTGTAAAAATTCTTTTATTAAAACCATGATTTATAAACCATGCGCAATTAGGATTCTTGAACCAGTTTCAAGAATTGAAAACGTAAAATACAAGAGACTTACAATAAACTGCTTAGATCGAGTAAAAATGATGAAGAATTTGTGCCCTTGCAAACGGTTTAGGTTTTCAAGCAATGTTCTTGGCTTCATGACGCACAAGCCTCTTGATTCTGTTTTTTTTATCTCACAGCTAGGTTTCCCACGAATGTGTTGCGTGGGTTATTCTGCCACGAACCTAGGTATCAAAGGGGTATACGAAAACGCATTGCAACGGTTCTCATTACAACATAAAAATCTAAAACATCAAGAAAGGTACAGAAACTACGTCGTAATGGTGTTTACTACACCATAAAACTTTAATGCGTGCTTCGTTGTAAAAATGACATACTCAATATTTTAAGCAAAGAATAAAAAAATAAGACAAAACAAAGCAACAAAATACAAAAACAAAAGTTACATGACAAAACTCTAATAAACCTAATATTTAATCTTAAATAAGCATGTTCATAAAATCACGTGTCTAACACTCTAACCCTTAAAAAAAGAAAAAGAAAACATAAAAAAAGAAGATATTGCCAACATGACATGGTCCATTTTGCTAGAATCCATGCTGTTTGTCACCGAAAAGAGCTTTTTGGTTATCAATAGAAAAACAAAACTCTTTAATACACTAGTTAGACGCTGAATATCCAAAAAAAAAAAAAAAAAAAAAAAACCCAATGGCAGCCGTCACGCAGCTAGCATTATTCCCCTCTTTCATTTTTAAAGTATATAAATATTGTTATCATAAGCAAAACAAGGATAACATAATAACTAAAAGACTTCTGGTATAACTTTAAAAAATAACAAAGGGCGTATCCACTATTCAGTACCCACTAATTGTTATAACTAACTTGCTATATAATTAACTAAGACAAACAAATAAGAAATCAAGGAACATCGGTGGACGATGGTTGTTTTGGACATATAGTAACGCATGGGCATGGTAAGGGAGGTTATGCATGAGCTACATGGGTCTGTCACATATCAATATATCAACCCCCGCCGTACTCCACGTGGCTTTGCTATTGCCCTGCCATGCATTGGACTGCATGAAGTGGCCCTAATTAAATTTACATTGGGATAAAAATTATTAATATGATGCTTTTAATATAACCAAATTTTATCAAATAAAAACCAAAAATTTTACGATTTTTCAAAATAAATTTTAATAAAAAAACCAACATTTATCAAATATATTTGATTAAAAGTATTGTGGAAAATTGTTTTATTTATCTAAAGTTGTTTTTTTTAAACGTGTAAATACGTAAATAATATTCTTTACATCTACCTTTTATGCATATTTAACTTTTTATTAAATATGATTTAACATCAAATTATTGTCTTTTATTTAATGCAAATAGAGGTAATTTATTGAATATATGATACATAAAAATAAAACATTTATGCAAAGAAGGTATTCAAACTTGAGAAATTATTTTTGACTAAGTAAATAATAATAATAACTGTTTTACCAAAGTCATTCACTTTTTTTTTTCTCTAGTTACAAACTACCTGTAATTTTATAGTGTTTTATTGTTATGAAATATTTGTAAATATTAAAACAAAATTAGCTGAATGGAACAAATATAGATTTTGATTATCATTTAATAATTATTGTTTTGAAGTTTAACTAAAGTAAGAGATAATTCTAAAGAAAATTATCATAAATAATAACAATTATTGTTGAATTCAAGTCATTAATTCAACATTCACAAAAAAACCTACAATATTAACACTTGAGTTTAGTTAGAAATATAAAAAAAAATTCTTATGCTAATAAAACGGTAAGTAAGAGGGCACGTGTTAGCATCACATTTCTGCTCATCAAAATTTTTGATTGCCTCTCCTATTATATAGTTATATTAATTACTAATAATATTATTTAATTTTTCTAGATTACAAATAAAATTTTAATTAATTAAAAAAAAAGATCTATTTATTAATATTATTTTTAAAGAAACAGAAATTTATAAAGTGAAAAATTTTCTAGAACATCAAACTTTTTTTAAAAACACAATATTTTAAAAATGGAGTTTTAAAAAGTAAAATTTTTATAAACCAAAAATAATTATAATGGGAGTTACAATAAGGAAATTTTTGAAAATGATATTTTCTTAAAACATTTTGTTTTTGAAACAAAATGTTTATTTATTTATTTATTTTTTTAAATAAAAGTTTAAAAAGTTGATATCATTGTTTTATTATTTATAGTCTTTACTGGTGCGTAATCCCAATCATATGTCTTAGAATATTATTTTATAATTAATAAAATTTTATTTTATTTAATATTTTTTTATTCAACCCGTATAATACACGTGTTAGTAAAAAGAATATATAATAAATTGGTCTATAATAAAACAATATTAGAACGTAATGGATAGTTTGATGGATTTTCCATTTTTGATACAAAATCAAATCAAGAATTTACTACAAAACCATATGATTTAGTAAACATTATTATAAAAGATTTCATGTTTTTATAATGCATTTGAGTTTTGCTGGAAGGGGAAGAAGATCTTTCAAAAATTAGCATTTTTAGTTTTAACAAACAAAATTATTGTTACCAATAATAATATTATCTCGGATCAATCGGAAATTGATTCTCCGATGAACGATCATTTGATCGGTTGCATGACGTGAAGAGAATTCAATCAATGGATTTTTCTTCATCGAGATCTCCTCGTTCCAACAAGCACACACGGAAGACCTCCGGCAGCACCGCCGACGACTCTCACAGGCCAATCCCCTCCGATCTCGACGCCTCGACTTCTCACTCCGTCGACCACCGCGATTTCATCGTGAAGATCAACGGCGAAGATAGGGACAACGAAGGGAACAATGCGACCAGATTTCGACGTGATATGAGTCACGACAACGCCCAACGCGACAGCGGTGGCATGGATGATCCGCCGTCGAGGCTGATCGGAGAGTTTTTGAACAAGCAGAAGGACGCCGGAGGTGAAATGACGTTGGATATGGATTTGGAGATGGAAGAGCTTCGTCACGGAAGTAATTCCGGTAATGCTGCGAATCAGAAATCTCCAGAAAGTCCGGTTAAAGGTACGATCAATAGCGGAAGCGTTAATCCGAATATTAGGGTTCCGAACTCGAGAGATTTGAAAGTTTCGTTTCAACAGCCTCATCAATCGTCTAAAGTAGTCGATATTGTGCCGGAGAACGAACATCACGATACAGAATCATCAGAAGAGGATGAACTGAATGAAATTCGATTACCGGAGCAACATCAAATCAGACGAAAATCGAGTAATCTGAACAATCTAAGCCGTGCGTGCGATGACAAAGGCGGATGTGAGGTTTTGAAATGCACATCGTTTCAACGGAGAGCCACTATCTTGCGAACCAAAACTCATCAATCGAGATTGTTCGATCCACCGGAGGTTGAAGTTGAGGTTCCATTATCAGGTCCAGCTGGTAAGTCAGGGCAGTACAAATCAGGTGTGTTATTAGCACGATCAGGGATACAGCCTAGAGGTGAAATTGAGGAAGAAGATGATTCATTGTATGAGGAAGATAATCCAGATGATTTCAAACGGGCGAAACTCGATGCATTGACGCTGATCCAATGGATTAGCCTCATTTCAATTTTGTCAGCTTTGATTTGCACACTGTTGATCAAAAACTGGAAGCAAAAGGTAGTCAGGGGACTGCACATTTGGGAATGGGAGGTTTTAGTGCTGGTTTTGATATGTGGTAGATTGGTTTCAGGTTGGGGTATAAGGTTTATCGTCTTCTTTATCGAGAGAAACTTCCTTCTGCGCAAGCGCGTGTTGTATTTCGTGTATGGAATCAGGAAGCCGGTGCAGAACTGTATCTGGTTAGGTCTGGTTCTAATTGCTTGGCATTACATGTTTGATGAGAAAGTTGAGGGTCATAACAGGTTCCTCAGGGTTTTGAACAAATTGATGGTGTGTATGCTTGTGGCTACTTCATTGTGGCTTGTTAAAACCCTGATGGTTAAAGTACTCGCGTCGTCATTTCATGTCAAGAAGTTCTTTGATCGAATTCAAGAAGCTTTGTTCAACCAGTATGTGATTGAAACGCTCTCGGGTCCACCATTGGTTGAGATCCAGAATCACATAATAGAAGAAGAGAAAACAATGGCAGAAATTAACAGACTGCAGAATGCAGGTGCTAACATGCCTCCAGAACTTGGGGAAAATGTGTTTCCGACAAAGAGCGGAAGGGTGATCGGGAGTGGAAGGTTACAGAAGCCTGCTCCTGCCATCAAGATTGATGAGAAGGAGCAGGGGATATCGATTGATCATTTGCATCGGCTTAACCCCAAAAATGTATCTGCCTGGAACATGAAAAGATTGATGAGAATCGTTCGTCTAGGGACATTGAGTACATTAGATGAGCAGTTGCATGACATGAGTACACAAGAAGATGAGTCGGTGACACAAATCAGAAGCGAAATTGAAGCCAAACGAGCAGCACGAAAGATTTTCATGAATGTGGCTAAGGCTGGCTCCAAGTATGATTTTATATCCATTTCAAAACACATTTACTCATGATTTAATGATCATATCACATGATTGAGATTCTAGAATTGGAAGTTTGATGTTTGTAGGTTCATCTATCTTAACGATCTAATGCGGTTCTTGAGGGAAGATCAGGCTGTTAAAACCATGTCTCTTTTGGTAGGATCACCTGGAGATGAAAAAGTTAGCAAGGCAGCATTGAAAGCATGGGTGGTAAGATCTCAAATCAGAAAACCTCAAAATCCATGATTGATCACTTGATTATTTGCTCACAACTAGTGAACAATGTTTTGCATTTTGATAATAATCTTCAGGTTAATGCATTCAGAGAACGAAAAGCACTCGCCTTGACACTAAACGATACAAAAACAGCAGTCAACAAACTGCACCAAATGGTGAATGTGTTAGTTGGCATCATTATTGTGGTTATTTGCCTCTTGATACTGAACATAGCAACAAGCAAATTTCTAGTTTTTATTAGTTCCCAGATCGTTGTGGTGGCTTTTATTTTTGGCAATACCTGCAAGACCATATTCGAGGCCATCATCTTCTTGTTTGTCATGCACCCTTTTGACGTGGGTGATCGCTGTGAGATTGATGGTGTTCAGGTACTAAAAACAGTTTGAAAACTTCTGCATCAAATCCATAGCTTAATAGCTTATTTTCTGAATCTTTAATCGTTTGCAGATGATAGTAGAAGAGATGAATATCTTAACAACTGTGTTCTTGAAATGGGACAACGAGAAGGTTTACTTTCCAAACAGTACTCTCTCGACCCGAGCCATCAGCAACCATTACCGGAGTCCTGACATGTGGGATTCGATTGATTTCTTCGTCCATATCACCACTCCTGCTGAAACTTTAGCTGTCATGAAACAAAGAATAATCAGGTAATTAGAAACCTGTCTTCTGTATTATTTTCCAAAGAATTTGGGTCTGATAGTAGGGACAAAACTCCTATGGCTGGTTATCATATGATCTGGCCCATAAAGACGTTTCTATCCATTACTTATGGGCCCGTAACTTTAACGCAGCACAAGTTATCTCTTTTTAAAAGAGGGCTTTTTCTACTAGTTCTTGATCATGATAAAATTGTTTTTGAGTGTAACTTAAATCGGGTTTTTGACAGCTTCATCGAAGGCAAGAAGGATCATTACTATCCAAACGGTATAACTGTGGTTTCACTGACATTGTGGGAGATGAACACGATCAAGATGCACATTTGGTGGAGACATAAAATAAACTTTCAAGACATGGGAGAGAGGTACGTACGAAAAGGTGCAGTGATCGATGAAATGATCCGAATCTTTAAAGAACATGATGTCGAATATAGATTGTACCCGGTTGATATCAATATCAAAAACATGCCTTCACCCGTTACCTCTAGTCGAGTTCCTCCGACATGGTGAGCTTGAGCACGTAAATACGTATGAAATGGAACGGTACAACTTTGATTGCATGGTGTACAAGCCTACGATGCGAGTTCGAACATAGAATCTAAGCATTGGGAAATTCAGGATGTGATTGTGCACAAAATTTGCATGAGTAGTGTTGAAGGCGATATGGATTTAAGTTTGGAGTTATAGACAGAACACAATGATTTTAGAATTGCATATTCTGATAATGGTTGGAATTTGAAATAAGGTTTTTGGTATGGCATGGCTGTGTTTTCCTTATATTTTTGTAGTAAAATCTATTCTTATAACAATTAATATTTATTAAAAAATCAATAATTAATAATATTAAAATAATTGTAAGTATTTGGTAAATAAAATTGTTAGTGCCGTTCAAAAGAAATAAAAATAAAAAATAAAATTGTTAGTATTCGTGATTGGGTTCTGTTATTAGGAACTACATTGCCACTGATAGTTGGTCGTCGAAACGAACACCAATTTCTACTGATTGCTTAATCACTACTTAGTTTGATTTTCAGTTTAGTTTTCACTTTTAAAAAAGTCTATTTGGTTAGAACTTAGGAACACGACTTAAATGTATTGTGCTATGAATTTAGCAATTTTCACGGCCCATTAACATTTACCTTCACAAAACCGAGGAAACCGAAAAGGAAAAAAAAAAAAAAAAAAAAAAAAAAAAAAAAACTAAAATCCACCGGTGCACATAATCATGATACAATATGGAATATAAAGTTCATTGCATAAGGGATACTCTGATTGGGATACTCTGATTGTAAAATGATATACTTCTCAACCAAAAGATTGTGTATTCAAATCTTTTAGAGTGTAAGTTTAGTGAGTTTAATGGTAGAGTAGGTGTGTGCGCACGTATGCATGCATGTGTGCCTGCAAAAGAAAATAATAAATTATATTTTGAATACAAAATTCCATCTTTCATACATCAAGCATTCTAACCAGTACAAAGATGTCATTTTACGTGATTGTAGCACATGCTAATCAAACGTAGCAGCAAGAACAATGGATAATAGTTTTCCTAAACAAAAGTCTTAATCTACATTAAAGGTCAAAAGCGATAAAAAAAATACCATAACGATTCAAGAATATCATCAAAAAAACAGTCTATGCCCCTCCCCAGTCATCCACAATAAAAATAGGGAATTTTACCAGTGATTGACCTTTTTTATTTTTCCAAAACGATACTTTCGTCCATTTCCAGCCTACAGGCTAACACTAAGCCGGCGCAAACGTCACAGGAAAATAAGAAATTCTACACCTGGCTGACCCTGAACAAGTCACGTGTAAAGTTACAGGCAGAGAAAGCCTGTATGACACGTTAGTCAGACTGTAAGACACGTCAGTTTTCATACCTATTCAGTCGATAATCTTGTGCGAAGTTACAGGCTAGGCCGGCGCCATTATGGGTCGTCCTCAGCACAAGACTCGGTTAAGCCGACTTGTTAGCTGAGCAGGCTTCTACGGCCAGCTCATTTCATATTTCTAGGCTTAGCTTGTATCTCTATCCGAGGGTCACTCCGTATCATTGTTTCAAGCTTAGCTTGCATCTCTTTCCTAGGATCTGCTCGTATCATTGTTTCAGACTTAGCCGGTTTCAATTCTTCTAGGTCAACCCCTACCTGAAATGCGAGAACATGTATTGTCGGAATCTATAATAAAACTATGACCGAAATATACAATTAAATTTATACTATCTGCAACACCAATAGCAACAAAAAAACATTTCCAACCGACTGCTATCATCCGTTAAAATATGAAAAATAATCTTCAGGTTAGCCTTTTCTAGATTATGGCAATAAACTGTTAATAACCTGAATGAATCGTTGCCAAATCCCGCCAACATCTCCAACGCATAAACTTTTCCACGTCAAGCTTGCATGTAAGAAATATCAACGTTATATTTCAGACCAAGATCTTTCATTATTTCTTTTACACGATATACACGTCCACTAGCTTTAAGTATGTGTACAAGTTCATAACCAATAACCTTTTTGTTTGCTTGACGTATATGAGGATAAGTCTACGTTCTTGAACAAATGTGTTGATCATGGAAATACCTAACGTGAAACATACTAGAATCAACATAACTTAAAGCCTGGATACACAGGAATCAGCATAACTATAAGCCCTGATACGTTACTCATAATTGACATCCATACACGATGCTTCAACCGATTTATTTAGGCACATCAACTTTATATACAAACTTTTCAACCATAGACATCATCCTCAATCCCAATTTTAAAACTTCCTTATCCTTGAAACAAATACTTTTTAAAGATTTTGACTTTTTTCCAGTTTTTCGTTTTTATGGGTGAAACCGTAGGCATTGCATGTGGTATATCTTCCTAAACCAACTCTGGAATCAAAAAAATATTACTACCAAAACCTTTATACTAATATGAACTTTATTAGTTGTTAGGCTCAAATTTTCATCTACCTGAATATTTAAATCAAAAGAAATCCGCTCACAATCATGTCTAGAAACATATATCTAACTGGTAGAACCACCAAAAACATGTATGTTACCAGTGAACCGTCTCCTCTACAAGGGCGATTTGGGCAAAGGTATAAAGTTGGTGCAGATGTCTTTACATGGAGGTTGATTTAATCCAGGAGCTATTGAAATTTTCATCAAAACTTAAAGGTAGAAAAGATTATTTAGTACGGTTGTAGCTAAACATGAGCTACTGATATTGTTTTTGCTGCGGGTCAAAAAAAAAACAAACTGTACATCAATGGATGACTAGGTTAGACCACATTGTCAATACATGGGTGTTTGACGACATGAAAGTTATACTTTCAGACAAGACAGCCGGGTGTGTTAGTTTAATTCATTGTTGTGATGACGCCATTTCAAAGATCTCATAAACCAGCCACAAATATATCAAGTCTGGTTGCCACAAATATATCAAGTCTGGTTGTAGCTAAACTTGACCATGTATAAAAACAGCTGTGTATCGTGAATGACTCGTTGAACTATCAAGCCAAGCTCAAGCTTAGCCAAGGACCTTCAAGCCAAGCTTGCGCTTTGACTTTCTTACAATCTTCCGACCTATATATGACGCCAAGACAAACATGTATATGTATGTCAGTCTTGATGTTGTTACAACCCTCAAAATATGATCGGTTTTGGGTTTAAGAAAATAGAAATGATTCCAATACATATGGGATTCACCTGGATCAGTTTCTATCTCATTTTCATATAAAATTGATATCGAATAAATACTAATTGAACTCACAAAATAATTAAACAAACTCATGGGGAAGAAAAACAAACAAAACAACTATATGCAAAAGAATATGCAGGTGAAGAACCAAAACTGATACGTGCGTGAGTATTTATTCTAAAAACTTCTCGAGGGGTCAAAAATATCATGGCAAGAACGAGATCACAATAACTAAATTTTCTCCCCCTGATAATATATTATGCTGCCTAAATGAAACAACAATCTTTATAGGTGTAACCATTTTTAAAATCAAATATGCTAAAACAGATTTACTTATCGCGTCTCATGGGAACCATCAAATCAGCGTCGCCACAGACGCCCTTGTTGCTTCTGCTCCTGCATTTTCCTGAATCATCACAACATGTATTTTAAGATAACATTGGTGGAACATCTCAAGGAGGAAGGATGTACTTTATATCAAAAATATTACCAATTATTTCACCACGAGGAAATGCTTTCAATAAAATTTATAGTGAAGTGTAGACAAAAAAAAAAACCGAATGAAGGTGTATACTTCAGATTTATTTGAAATACTACAAATTATTAGAAAAAAAAATATTTTATATCTTAAATAAAATTTTAAAAAAAAAAAGAAAGAACAAGTAAAAACTTCAATTTTGAGTTTGCAAGAGAGAGTGGATTAGAGTTTTTTAAACCAGGTAACGAGTGGATTAGAGAACCTGTAAGAAGTTATAAGGCGATTAAAAACTGCTAAAATTTACCTCTGATGTTCTTTAGAACGTTCAATGAACTCTTTGGCTATATCACGTCCTTGATATGAAGCTAGGACGGGTCGAATATCAGCAGGCCTATGACGTGCGACATCTGCAATAAAAGGTAAACTCAAATTCAGTTATCATAGATAAGTCAACTGTTAGCAAAATCCAATGCTCACATTCGAGGAATGGTATTAGATCCAGAAGCGCCGTGTCATCAGCTTCACATTTCCATGGTTTTATTGGTACACAGTTCTCTGGCTGAAGGCAACTCTCAAGAGCATTACCACTCACATACAAAACCCTTGCAGGGTCTCTGTTAAGCTTTGACAAATCCTACAAGAAGAAACGACATTTCAAACAATCATACATTGTATGTGAATATACATGTGGTGGTCATGAAAATCTGAAACATTTTCTTTTTCTAAAAAAAAAAATCATGTTAAATTTACTTATTTTCTATAGTTTTTTCACTGAAAGCTACTTTAGCTATTTGAAAATTAGTAAATCTTATTTACTTTACTATGTGTCAAGTCAGATATTGCAATTGTTGTACGATAGAGAAATTAACTATTTTTAAGGAAGCATCAATTCATACTGGCTTTTAATGGTTAAGGATCAATAATACATTTAGTTCATAACATGTCTTTATGCTTTTTAGGAACACTGCTCCTACATTTCACTTAACGTCCACGGCATGTGCCTCGTGAATATTCCCGCTGTCATTAAGTTTTTGTTGCTTAGCAATTCAAATAGAAACTAGTTTCAACTCAAATGATTATAATTGGATTCAGCCATTCAGGTTCATTTTATCCCCCCTAACATGTATTATTAATTTTTTTTTTTTTTTTGAAAAATAGCTTAAAAGGAAAAGGATTAAAAGGTAGAAGGTTACCAAAGGTTTACCTCTAAAACATAAAACCACTTGTATCACTACATGATACAGGAAAAAGTACATTTTTGTAATTCATATTTGACACACTAGTTACAGGTCAACCAAACCCAACTAATTTTAACACGTATTTGAGAATTACCCGTTAACCAGCCCACCCGGCACACCCATTCGCACCTCCACTTGGGAAAAAAAAATCCCAGTTGCGAAATGGGCATACTGCTCAAAACAAACGCCATGCAAGATAATATCAAACAAAAGATTAAAAATGCAACGACATACTCTATAGTGCTTTCCATCTTGATATCTAGTTGCAGCCCTTGATAGCCTATACCTTATGCAGTGCTTTCCATCCAATCTATCAACAATAGGATCAACATACTGCACACAAACAAAAGCCAGAGTTTGTAAGGAATACAACCCAAAAGTGAGAGAGAGTGAGAGAGAGGGTAATAAAATGATATACCATAGCTTGCTGATCAGAATACACTATAATTTCATAAAATTGAGCTAGGTGCTCCAAAAAGTCATCAACTCCAGGCCTTTTAAATGTTCTCCACCCTCGATCACGCTTTAAGCATGTACATGATAGAAAAGAAAATTGTCAACAAATAACCCCACTACGTTAAAGAGTAAAAGTACAAAATCAATGATGAAATTTGTTATACACCTTCCAATCAGAATATAGGAGAGTTTCGTTGAGATCCAAAACCAATGTAAACACATGCTGCTCTTGTGGGTGTAAATCTGGAAGAAGCATCTCTGATGAGGGTTCAGTAAAACCCTGCAAAGAATCAAGATATTTAGCAAAGATTAAATAAATAAATAGATAAAAATAGCAGTGACTTAATCTAATTGAAGAAAGAGGTTAACATGACGATAAACAAGTTTGAAAGAATAATATATACGCACTCGGACATGTTCTTCAGCAGAAGCACGCAGATCCAAATAAAGCTCAACTAGCTTGGCAGGGACTGAATCATAAGGACAGCAAAACCACACACACAATAAGTAGATAAGCTAATATGTGTGTGTAAGAAAAAGATTACAGATTGTTGATTATTAACTTCATGAAGCCAAAAGGGTCAAGATATTGTGTTCAGTTGACAAGTGACCCAACACAATCAAGAATAGTGAACATGTAGCATATTATAAGAAAAAAGCACTCGAACGAACCTGTCATTGCAGCTGATTTTAACATAGCTTGAAATTTCTGCATTTAAGATATGTACATATGTTAGAACTTGAAACTTCACATTCAATGATCTAGACATGATAACTAAAATGATTAATGAATAAACAAGAATGTATTCCTGATATTTAACAAATATGTGGTTTAAAATGGTTCAATCGAGTGATAATACATGTCAAAGAAATTTTATTTATAACATCTAAAATTCCATCTCTTTTCATGCATCAAAATTCCTCAAAAATTTAACTTGTTACGAAACTACGACCACCAAAACACTACTTTTTTTCCTAGTGTTACGCTAGTGCCAGATTCCTTGAATTCATATAACAAGGAAATTCCCCGTCAAGCTTAATCTGTTGCAACAACTCGATCTATCATTTCATGTCCATTTCATATCTACCTAACAAACTTACATGGAATTACTTCAAAAAGGTTTCAGCTTCGGTAAGACGTTTTGTAAAACCACGTGTTTTAATTGTATCAAAGTGTTACCAATCAGCAAAGCATAATCACCACATGCATTTTCAAAGCAGAAACCATGGATACTAAAACACACCTAGGTGGATCCAATCCACTCATTAATAGGTCTCAGGCTCACATGTCACTCTCTGATATTTAAGAAGAGCTCTTATATAGTCCATCAGACAGCATGGAAATCCCATTTGAGGTTGCTAATGACTGTATAAAAAAGATCTAACAATAACTGACGGCTGTTTACTCAAGTTTCAAATTAATGCTTGAGAATAGCATGATTTCAATTTTCAGGTGTAAAACAACCAAGGCAAATCATCCACACACATAATAAGTCTGGAGTTAATAAATCAAGAAGCACTATCATATATGTCAACCCTGCAGCATTTATTTCATATTATCTTAGTCCAAACAAGCTTATTGCCAAGCTGCAGACAAAAGACAGGAAAAAAAAGATGATTTTAAATTATACTCTTGATGCTATCTATTACCATACACTCGAAAGCAACTTCATTGTCATATACTGCATAAATATCAGTCAAACCTTCATACATGTAAACACATGGAATTATACTACGTCATACGCACATCAAAAGAAGACATATCATCGTCAACAGAAAATTTTGCTGATGCACGCAAAGCCTTTGTCTTCTCATCAACTTCTTCTAAAGTGTATGCTGCAAACAAGGAGTATGTGCATGGTTAAAATGGCATGAAGAGGGAAAGAAGACAAAACATAGTATTTGCACCAAGTGTATTGGTGAACACTGAACATCCACCTCAATCATTATACAAAACAAGTAACCGACACAACGATGAACTTATGTCAGATAATATTTGTTTATAGCAAACCTGGAACAAAATCCAAAAAACCATAAAAGATTCAGCCATGTCACTAGTTATCTTGTGCTATTCTTTAATTTCAAAGTCTTGTAATTGTCATCTGTTATAGATGTTAATTCTCTTGTATATTCTCTCTTTCCATTTAGGGTGAGAGAGACGATGAGATAGAGTAGTAGTGGGCCAACTACTAGGCATGTAAGATTTTGCAAGAAACAATTAGTAATTTATGAGATTCACATGTGTAGAGAAAAAAGCATACCATAGGTTGCATAACCAGCAGTGGCAACACCTCCAGTAAGTGCTGCAACTAATGTATACTTAAGGAAACTCCATGGTTGTCCACCTGCTCTGCCAGCCGCTGCACTTTCTGGTGGTGGTGGTGGGGGTGGTGGTGTTGAAGATGTAGGCTGGTTACTGAGAATAGAGGAGGATATGATAGGTTCATTGGGACCATTCGCAGATACACTTGAATATAAGCGAGGATTCTTGTTGCTCTTCTGAACAATGGAGAAAATGTGCCTAGATCGAACTATCGACATTGCTTTCTATATTGTAATCTTGTGATCGCAGAGATAATATTCTGTCCTGACGACCTGACCATTAAAAAACAATTAGTTACGGACGCTGAGATGTCGTCAAAACATGCAAATAGCTAACCTTTTACGAAACCTAAATTGGCTAGTATCCGTATAACTGTATAAGAAACTTCAATGAACTGTAAGTCTTGGACTAACGGTTCTGTACAACCAGAACAAACAGATGTGTGATGCCTTGCATTTTTCTAACCAATATACTCCATGAGAACTACAATCAACTCAATAATCTTGTGAATCTTAAAGCTGTAAGCAAATGTCCTAAGATACATGAATAACATGATTATAGTTATTACATTTTTGTAGATACATGCATTGCTCTGACAAAATGTATCATACATTCATACCACCCAAGAACTTTAACCACAGTTCACAAAACAACTTTGCAACTCCCTTTTTAAAAACCTAATTTATTAAAATGGACTGAAACATCAATACAACAATGCAATGTTATCACTATCGCAATACGCATCAAACAATCTTTAACAGCAACTTATTTCCTAAAACCCTAGATTAAAGTTAAACCTCAAAATGAAATAAATTAATGAATCAAACCCGAAACTTGCAAACAAAATCGAAAATTGAAATCTGGAAAGGAAGCAAACATTGATTTGAGCATATGAAAACAAAATCAAACCTCGAATCAAGCCGGAAAACGAGACTTGCAAACAAAATAGAACCTTGATTCGAACTTCCAAACCCTAAATCACTGGGTTTGTGTGTGTGTGTGTGTCTGTTTGGCCGATTGAAGATGGTGACTGGTGTGTGTTTATGTGCGTCTTTCGGACTCAAAACCTACAAAACCTCACACTTGTGAGGACTCAAACGTTGAAATAAGGGTTGAAGGTGATGGTTACGAATTGATGAATAGAGTAAGGTAGAGGGTTTGTTTTGTACTTGCTGTATTTTTGAGGGGTGACATTTGTAAAAGAATAGCAAACTCTAGAGCAAAATCTGGGACATTTAAAAAGTAGTTCAGAATAGCTATTTGCCAGGAAGTTTAAGTGCAACTTTTATGGGTTAAGGCATTCATGATCCATTAAAAATACTAGTGTGTGAGATGCACGCCATGCAGCGAGTGGTATGAAAATTTATAAAACTTTGCATTTTTTTTTGCTAGCTCTGCTAAAAATTAGACCGTTTTCAACTTTCAACCAGTTTAATTGGGAACTGCTAGTAACCCAGGTTCAAAAACCAAAATGACTTTTATCAATTTTAGTTATATTTAATAGCCTACAAGAAGGTATACGCATGAAATACAACTCTTTCTCTTTTAACTTTTGGCAAAAGGGATACTGCTTTGGTTTTTTACACAAATGATGTGGGATATGAACGATTATTAGAATTTTGGTTTAAGGATAAAATTGTAAATGCAATATAGATTTATGTTTCAATATTTGTATGAAATGCAACAACATAGATTTATGTTCCAACCACCGCCCAACTGCGGCGCCACCAACAACCGGCCACCCGCAAAGCCGCAAACCACCGCCCGCCACCGCCTCCGCCAACAACTGCCACCGAGAACCATCACTACCATAACCGTTTTTATATTTCATTCTTTCGCCTTTTCCTACCTAACAAACAACACAAATTAATGATTCATTTCATTCCTAAAGAGTAACCAAACATGACAATAGATTGTAATGATTCATTTCATTCTCTCATACATTCCATTCCCTCATTCATTCTATTTCTTCATTAATTCTATTATCACATACCAAACAAACCCTAAGGGAGCGTTCGGTTCACGGAATTCATAGGAATTCATGGGAAATTGGAATTGGTATTGAAATTGTGTGATTTGTCAACCAAAATTGTGTTTGGTGAACAATGAGAGTGAATGTGTTACCTCAAAATTTCTTTGGTTGTAGGATTTAAAATCCTTCTCTATGCGGAAGTAATATTGAAATCTCACAATCAAAGAAATTTGAGGTAAAACATTCTCTATCATTGTTCACCTATACATAATTTTGGTTGACGAATCATACAATTTCAATTCCAATTCCAATTCCTATGAATTCCATGAGCTGAACACCCCCTAAGAGTCTTAACTTTAGAGGAAATACTAAATTGCTCATCTCAAATGCTTTATGAAGTAATAACATGTAAACCCATGCTACACAATAGGATAATGCTCACTCTACGTACTTGCATTGCATGTTTAAAAAATTGAATTGAATAGGGTGGTTTTTCTCGAACTGGGTGAACCAGGATCAAACTATATTATATAAACCAAAGTTGCACCAGAAAATCAAATTGAGACAAAACTTTAAAATTCTAACCGTAGAACATAATAGTGAAAAATCAAACAGCACCGTGCTAAAAAACCACACATTAGTTCAGGTTTTCCCCTACTATCATGGATCACTTTTATAGTTGTTAACGCTCATTGGTTTTCTTGCTTGGCTGATGTGGGAAAAAAAATAGTTACTAGAGGGACAAAATTATAAATGACAAGTTGTTTATGCATCAATACTTATACCAAATACAATAACTATTTTATTAAGTGTTTTAAAATTGAAATAAAATTAAATTACGAGACAGAGTTGTATTATAAGGTAATATAGAATAAAGATGAGCTATTTAACAACGGCCGAGTCTTAAAAACATTAGATGACTTAGGCCTTTTGGTATACTACTGTGCCCTGGGGCGTTAAGGTCTATGTGGCCTTTAATGGGCGCTAAACAACGCTCCCTTGTGGCGGTAACGATAAGGGGTGAAACATAAGTGTGTTAAAGAGCGTTAATGTTTAATATTGGCCTGCAAAGATGGATTAAGGGGGTTAAATAGTTTCTTTGGGGTGAGGTGAATTTAAAAAAGGTAAGGGATATGATGTGACTTCCATGTGAAGTGAAAGAGCGTTTGAATGCATCTCGTGATTTTTGGGTGTTTTTAATTAGCATGATATACATGAAATATATATAAAAAAACTAGGTTATTAGCCCGTGTATCACACGGGTTAAAAGTTATAAATATATGATTCAAATATGTAAACAAAAATATTTAAAGTTTATCGTTTTTATTTTAAATCGATTATATAAAAATAAGGATTTGTGATCATAAGATTTAAAGAGTTAAATAAGGTTTGAAATCATTGATATCATATATTCAAAATCCCTAGAAATGGTTGTTGTGATTGAGGTAATTAAAAAAATAAAAACTTCACACTTGTTCAAAAAAAATTAAAATAAAATAAAAAAATTTCCAAGTAAGAAATATAGCATGATTTGTGAAAAATTTGTTAAAGAAAGTTTAGGCGGGAAAGTTTTTGTGAGGTGAGATCTGATGATGACATGTGTCATCATATGTAATCATTTATTAGTATAGATGATATTGAAGCTATCAACTATTTTCAAAAAAAATGTTTTCAGCGAAAGGACTCAATTAGCTTTTAAGCGTTTCGTTAGCATTCGCAACGCTCAATTTTAATGAACCTTTTTGTTTTTTAGACAAATGTTTCAATGAAGGAAATTGTGTTGTTATGATGTGGGAGCACCATCCTTCATTTTCAAAGAATGTATAATTTCATGTTTTAGACTATGTGTTGTGTTGAACCTTTTTAGAATGATTTCAGTTTATAAACTATACATTTGATGTCTAAATCCAACTATGAAGTCTACTAGTAATGAAACCTTAAAGTGATGGTGATTGTAGTAAGGTCTTGTGGCGGCAATAATGGTATGAATCTAAATCAAGGAGATAATTCACGAGTTGCTTACTCGTTATGGTGTTGGTGAAGAGGTGATCGCAATGCTATTGAGAACATTATATGATGGGATGATAAGTTCATTGGTTACATTCATTTAACATAATTTTTAATGTTCATTTGAACCAATGACTAAAGGTGTTTCATTTGTCCAAACAAACTAATCCAAAACTTTCTGCCAGCATAAGCGCCATCCGAACTTGCACTGTCGCTCGTGGACCACACCTGTAATTTCTAGAACCTAGAGGCAAAATGTAAAATTTGAGTAAACGTCACATACCATTTGTGTAATTCTTGAAAAGAAATGCTACATATTTAAAAAATAGGCATTTTTTAAAAAAGGATAGATGAGGGAAAATATGATTTGAAAGAACAGACGGAGAAAATATTAGCATTTATAAAAGAATGAACTCATTTATAAAAGAATGAAATATAAATAAAGCTTTTATTAGTGAACTTTGATGATAAAAAAAATTTATATACTTAGTAAATTCAATACGTACTTGCCTTCTTGTCTTCTCAAGCCGTTCCAAAAATATGGCTCAATCAAAACTGATAAAGACCATCGTATCTTATTTAGCCATTTGAGTTGATAGTTCAGTTAAAAAAAAAAAAAAACTATAAACTATTTAAAAACCATTTTTATTCAAACCTAATCAATTACAAACAATTCAAAAGATCCGAAATAAAATATCGGTGTCAAAAAAAAAAAAAAAAAAAAAAAAAAAAAAAAAACTGAGTAATAATCAATAAGGAGAAACTCAAAGCATAAGAAGCGCACAGAAACCCTCCACACGTCCACACATCCCCTTCACTTGACACTTGAGTCCAGTCGTCCACCCATGGATTCCCTCACTCTCCTCTTCACCGTCGCCTTCCTCGCCGGCGGCCTCTACTGGTTCGTCTGCATCCTGGGCTCCGCCGAGCAGAAAGGCAAACACGCCGTCCAGCTCTCCGGCGGCTCCATCCACCGCGAAAACGTCCAAGACAACTACAACCAGTACTGGTCTTTCTTCCGCCGCCCCAAAGAGATCGAGACCGCCGACAAAGTCCCCGCCTTCGTCGACACCTTCTACAACCTCGTCACCGACATCTACGAATGGGGGTGGGGCCAATCCTTCCACTTTTCCCCCGCAATCCCCGGGAAGTCGAACCTCGAGTCCACCAGAATCCACGAACAGATGGCCGTAGATCTGATCGGAGTCAAGCCGGGGCAGAGGATTCTCGACGCCGGATGCGGCGTCGGAGGCCCGATGCGTGCGATCGCTGCGCATTCGGGGTGTAACGTCGTCGGGATCACGATCAACGAGTATCAGGTGAGCCGAGCCAAGGCGCACAACAAGAAAGCCGGGTTGAGCCACCTGTGTGAGGTCGTGTGCGGCAACTTCCTCGAAATGCCGTTTGACGACGAGAGCTTCGACGGCGCGTACTCGATTGAAGCCACGTGCCACGCGCCGAAGCTGGAGGATGTTTACAGGGAGATTTTTAGGGTTTTGAAGGCGGGGGCGATGTACGTTTCGTACGAATGGGTGACCACTGAATTGTACCGTGGTGAAGACCCGGAGCACGTGGAGATCATTCAGGGGATCGAGAGAGGTGATGCGTTGCCGGGGCTCAGGAGTTATTCCGACATTGCTGCGGTGGCGGAGAAGGTGGGGTTTGAGGTGGTGAAGGAGAAGGATTTGGCGAAGCCACCATCGCATCCCTGGTGGTCGAGGCTGAAGATGGGGCGAATCGCCTATTGGAGGAACCACATTGTGGTCACGGTGCTGGAGGCCATCGGGGTTGCCCCCAAAGGGACCGTCGATGTTCATGAGATGCTGTTCAAGACTGCTGATTACCTTACCAGAGGAGGGGAAACTGGCATTTTCACCCCTATGCATATGATCCTCTGCAGAAAGCCAGAGAAGCCGCAAGAATCTTGATCGTGGGTTTTCGTTGAGGTTTATTCGCCGTTTGTTTCTTGTTTGTGCTTTAATTCAGGCTGTTTTGGTTGATTTTAATTATTAGTATCATTTACAGTTTTATATGTTCTGTTACAGTATGATTTGCTGTGTTTAGTTTGATCACTGATATCTATTAAGCTTGATAAGAACTTGATTTCATAAAGGTTGCCTTTAGTTTACTTCTCTAAGCAAAGTGTTGCAGTTTTGTACATTATGGTATTCCCTTGTTTACTTGAACAGGTTACATTGTTGAAGATAGAGCTTTTGTGGCATTGATCTTTTGAGTTAGAAATGATAACTTGGAGTTGAATGATTGAGTTTCATGAGCTTATCCTCTTAGATTTGTAGTCCTTTCGATAATAGATCTTGCAGACGTATGCATTGATTTAGCTCAATATCAAAGTTATGCAATCATGAAGTTCTTGATGTTCTTTAATTATCTTTGGGAAATTAGGCGTACTAAAGATTCTATCTTTTTACTTTGAACCGAAAGATTCCATCTTTTGAGCTTGAACCGAAAGGTGCTATCTTTTGAGCTTGAACCGAAAGGTGCTATCTTTTGAGCTTGAACCGAAAGGTGCTATCTTTTGAGCTTGAACCGAAAGGTGCTATCCTTTGAACTTGAACTGAGAGACATAAGCAGCGTGGGACCTGTTTGGCCACACTAAGAGCATTCAAACTCGTTAAGTAATAATTGAGTGAACGATTCTCAAAGAATCCATCCCTTCTTTCTTGTATTCATGGTATTTTGTGTGTCTAAGGATTGAATCACTTTAAGGTTCTACATTGTGGAGCCTGAGTAAGTGAGTTATGTTAGTTTACTCATTTTGAATCCACTTATCTTTTGGGGTCCCAAATTTTGGACATGAAAATCACATTGTAGATCTTGTAAGGCTGGCATCATAGCTGTAAGACCAAAATGCCAGCAGTATGTTTGGAAAAAAGATTCCCACTTTCCCCTGATCTAGACTATTGAGTGTAAAATATTAGGTTGGAGGAGATAGTCACGTGAGAGTTGAGCTTAGTCATGTGATGGTTTTGAGTAGATTAATTGATTTGAAACCTCACATGACCAGGATTCCGATCCATAGCTGAGTGTCAGA
Organism: Flaveria robusta; assembly: GCA_025506415.1. NCBI lineage: Eukaryota > Viridiplantae > Streptophyta > Magnoliopsida > Asterales > Asteraceae > Flaveria > Flaveria robusta. The sequence goes on along the minus strand of CM046469.1, from coordinate 13,164,008 downwards.
AGTTAGTTAATCTGTTCTGATCATATGTGATTCTTATGTCTATTTAAATAACAGTCTTAGGTCTTATAACATTTGGTTCCTTAAAGATATTTTTTAGATAACCCATCCTACGGCTCCATCAACCTAAGACACATTGTTGCCTTCTTGGTTTATGAAGTCTTTGGGCCCGGACTCATGTTTATGTTTCTTGACCTTTAAGTTATTAACCTTAATATATCTGTATATATATCATAGTCATATGATTGCAATCTTTTGTACTTAGCTAATAAAAAAAAGTCCTAGTTGCAGTCCGTGAACGTATTTCACACTAACTGAACAACTCTAAATTCTCGTGTTGCTTCTACTGTTTTTTGTGTGAGTGTGATAATGTTCCGTTGCGTATACCTAACACAAATGACACGTGCCAAGATATATATTCAGTTAAGCGACTTTAGGAACAAAATTGCAGAGTTAAGTTGATTGGTTGATTTCAAGATAAACCCTTGATCATCGATACCATTACTTTGATGTCTTTTATAACCTGATTTAATTTATGTAGATTGTTTTATGGACTCTTGTTGGTTTGTAGATAAGAACAGATGGATTACTTAACTCCAATAAGTGTGTCGTTTTCTTGGGTTAATTGTTAAATTGCTACAAGTTGATCAACGTTATCGGCATTATATGTTTGAATGCAACTTCTAGTTTTGGCTTATAAACAGATTTAGGTTTTCCCTATTGGGGTTTGGAAGGGAAATGTGACCACACGTGATGACCATTGTAGGAATTGAGAGAATGGAGAACGTGGTGGTCTCACCCCCCAGCAAACAGGCTTTTATAAAACAAAAGTTTGTTTCATTAACATTTTATCAAATCCAAATTATGGTCTGGCTAATCAGAATATGTTTTTATGAAATGTAAATTTATGACGATTATGCAGGGTGAGATTGTCCATCACGACGTTGTCAAGTTGTAGTTTAGGATTGAACTTGTAGATTATCACTTTTCAGCAAGGGATACGTTGAGAAAAGTCTTCCTGAAGTTTCGTTCTTGAGAGCCAATTTGAAAATTTTTGATAATATTTGAAATATTGTTTTCCCCATAATTTGGAATGGCTTATGAGATGATGATATTAACGAGATTGATATTCAGACTCTCCGTCTTAGTCTCTTAGAGAGTGGAATCATCACCATTAGTCGTATTGTTAGTATGAAACTATGAATAGTTATTAGACAATTGGAATTAGCATAGTTGTCAAAAGCGCCAAAGGCGCACGCCCAGGATAGGTTTTGGCGAAAATTCCAACCAACTTCTGCATATTCCGGCTAAAAATGGTCGGACATGATCGTCTTGTTGAGTTTCAGTATTTTTTTTTTCTTCTTTCTTTGTAGCCTCTACTCTTTTGTGTTTGTGATGGAGGTGGAGAAAAAATTAGGTAAAAACAGAGAGGGAGGAGAGCTTGAGTGATGGTGTGGGATTGTGTGTTAGTACAATTATATTTGCTTTTCTATATGAAAGGTACATGATAGGTGATAGAGTATAGTGTGCAAGTTAAAAAGGCTAGATAATAGTGCAGAAAAATTGATTAAATTTCAAAAATTTTGGCTATTAAATTATAAAAGATTTTATTACACTATATATTTTTGTATTATGGTATTGGAATATTTTTGGTATTAAAAAATTGTTATTTTCTAATACATAATATTTTTTTTATTTAACTGCGTTTTTTTTTCTCCTCAAGGCCGCGTTTTTTTCTCCTCAAGGCCGCGTTTTTTTTGCGCCTCTCGCCTAGGCCCCAGGCGAAGTCTAAGCGCCTTGAGTGCGCCTCTCGTCTTTGATAACTATGGGAACTAAATTCTAATTCCCATAGTTATCAAAGACGAGAGGCGCACTCAAGGCGCTTAGACTTTGCTTGGGGCCTAATTTTAATAATGCAAAACTAAATTCCAAAATTAAAATTTCAATAATGCAAAACTAAATTCCAATTGTCTAATACGATTAATTCCCATAGTTTTAATAATGCAAAACTAAATTCCAATTGTCTAATACAGTTTTTAACCTTTTCTAGAAAACTTTTTGCACTCATATTCTTTTTTAGAAATTTGATCTTTTTTGAAACTTTTTAAAACCAAGGCCACATGTGTGGTTTAAATAAAAATGGTAATAAATCTAAAAACTGTAAAAAGAAATCTCTATCATCAATCTTGTTAATTGATGATTGAGTTTAAATTGTATGAAAGAAGTTTGTTAGAATGGTACTTTAGGTACAAAGACTGTTGTTGACTTTTCTCAAGTTCATCCGTTTTTTTTAAAGGGTTAATAGATTTAAATACTCACAACTATTGGGATTTGGCCGTTGTCACCCCCAATTATCATTTTGACGAATATAACTCCCAAGTAAACACTTCGGTGTCTGTATCATCCGCCGTTTGTCAAAACCCTAACAAATGATATAAAATATATGACACAATGAACGTATATGACATAATGAGCTGATTTATTTGACACAATGACCAAAATAAATCAGTTCATTTGTTAGGTTTTTGACAAACAACGGGTGATACAGACACCGAAGTGTTTACTTGGGAGTTATATTCGTCAAAATGATACTTGGGGGTGGCAGCAGCCAATTCCCAATAGTTGGGAATATTTAAATCCATTAACCCTTTTTAAAACATTCATAAATTTTGTATACGACATTACTTTTATATTAAAATACACTTTTTAAAAATAAAGTTTTATCAAATACAGAATACAACAAACTTTTTTTAAAATAAATTCATTTTTCTTAAAACAAAATATTTAAAACCCATTTTTTTTATAAAATAAAAGTTTAAGAAAAAATACATTATTATTTATTTACTTAAAGTAGCTATTGATATGCAATTATAATCATATTTTATCTTCAAATATGGTTTTATAATTTATAAATTTTTATTACTAATTATTTTGTATTTTATTTATTAAAACCGTATAATACACGATGTATTAACCTAGCATACAATAAACCTATTATTTACCAATGTTTTTCGTTTTATTGACTGATCTTATCCTTAAGAGGAATGCAAGAAGCAAGAGTCTTCTGTTAGGTATTACGTGTACGCGGCTGACCCGAGGATTCGGATAGGGTACGAAATCAATACAATACTACGGCTCGGGCCTTAAGAACTTGTCGGTATTTCTAATTGATTTCTAAAACGAGTGACGAGATAATGATAACAATAATGGTAGTAACAAACGTAACTGTGCAGCGGAAATAATTTAACCAAACAACCAATAACGTGAACTAATCAAACTGAACAGAATACCCAAAACAGAACCTGTTTTGTGGCTGTTCTTTGATTAGAAACAGAGCAGAAAACAGCAGCAGCAGCTCACGAAACAGAACAGAACAGCAGCCTGTTCACTGCAGCAAATCAGCCCCTTTGCGGCGGCTGTGATGGCGGCTGCTGGTGGTTTATCAGCTGCAAACAACAGCCCTTCAGAAGGATGTTGGTGGCGGCATAAGGCAGCAGCAATAATGCTGCTGTTCTCGGCAGAAAACACACACACAATCACACGAGCACAGAATAATATCGAAGCAGTAAAGAACACAACGATTTAACGTGGTTCGGTCAAGGATTGACCTACGTCCACGGGCTACGAACCAGGGTTTCTTTTATTTACTTTCAAGACTTAAAGATTACAAGTACATATGTGGGTATTTATAATAGAAGACACTAAAAACTTAACAAAAATAAGTTTTGGCAGACTAGGGTTAGGGCCGGCTGCCCCTAACCCCTTTCTGCAGCAGCTTTGTGGCTGTTCCAGGGCCCGACCCAAGATGGATCGGAGCCCACAACACAACAATCTCCCACTTGGGCTTCGAAACATCTTCACTAGCCTTCCACATCAATGCGTCAAACACTTCAACCTGCTTCCACCCGGATGCGTGAAACATTTGCAACTGCACATGTCTTGTACTTCTGTAATCTTGAACCTTTATGAAGAGAACCCTTCATACCACCTGATCCCTAGCCGCCTTCATCTGCAATTAACCCTGAAGGCCAACTGAAGCTACACAGAGCTTCAGTTTATCCAACGTGACAACTTTAGTGAACATGTCAGCTGGATTTCTGTCCCCTTTGATGTTATTCAACTGGATAGTACCATCACTGATTAGCCCCCTTATGAAATGATACCTCATATGAATGTGCTTAGTCTTCCCATGATAAACTGGATTCTTTGCAAGTTTTACAGCATTTTCATTATCACAGTACAACGGATACTCTGCTTGTTTTCTATCTAATTCACCCAGAAAAGTTTTCAACCAAACAAGATCTTTACTAGCCTCAGCGGCTGCCATATACTCAGCCTCTGTAGTTGAAAGTGCCGCACTCTTTTGGAGCCTAGACATCCAACATATTGCAGTATCACCCATAGTAAACACATACCCTGTTGTACTCTTATAGGTCTCTTTACATCCACCCAAATCTGCATCAGAATAACCTTTGAGAATTGCATCTCTACCCCTAAAACATAAAGCCATCTTTGAAGTGCCCTTCAAATATCTAAGCAGCCATTTAACTGCTTCCCAGTGTTCTCTCCCCGGATTGGACATAAACCTGCTAACAACTCCCACTGCATGAGCAATATCGGGCCTTGTGCATACCATTGCATACATAAGACTGCCCACAGCTGATGCATAGGGAACCTTCGCCATGTCGGCCTTGTCTTCATCTGTCTTTGGAGACTGATCTTTAGAAAGCTTAATATGACTACCCAATGGTGTATTTCGGGTAGTTGTCTTCTCGTGATTCATTTTGAATTTCTCTAATATTTTCTTAATATACTTTTCTTGAGATAATATTAAAGAACCGTTCTTCTGATTCCTGGTGATGCTCATGCCGAGTATCTGCTTAGCTGGACCTAGATCTTTCATTTCAAATTCTTCAGACATCTGTCGTTTCAACCTATTAATTTCTGACATGTCTGAACCGGCTATCAGCATATCATCCACATAAAGGAGAAGAATGATATAGGAATTCTTGAATTTCTTAAGATAGCAGCAGTGATCCATCTCGCACCTCCTATACCCATTTCTGCCTATAAAATCATCAAACTTAATATACCACTGTCTGGGCGCCTACTTCAAACCATAAAGACTCTTTTTTAGTTTGCACACTATGTTTTCCTTACCAGCTATCTGAAAACCCTCTGGTTGTGCCATGTAGATATCCTCCTCAAGGTCGCCATGTAGAAAAGCTGTCTTTACATCTAGCTGCTCTAAATGTAAGTTTTCTGCAGCCACGATACTAAGCACCAGTCTATTGTAGTCATTTTAACCACGGGAGAAAATATTTCATTGTAATCAACCCCGTGCTTTTGTTGGAACCCCTTAACTACCAATCGTGCTTTGTATCTCTTAGTTCCATCACTTTCATCCTTGATTCTATATACCCATCTGTTTTGAAGAGCTTTCTTTCCCGTGGGAAGTTTAGTAAGAACCCAAGTTTGGTTCTTTTCAAGTGAACCCATTTCTTCTTTCATTGCGCGCTCCCACTGAGACGAATCTTTCACACGGATGGCCTCTGAGTAGCATTGTGGTTCACCATTTTCAGTGAGAAGAAGATAATTAACTGATGGAGAATATCTCTGAGGAGGTACAGACGTTCGAGTAGACCTCCTAACCCAATGTGAAGTATTTGAATTTCCTGAATCATTTGATGGTGCGGACTGTTCATCCACAGGATCTGAACTCCCACTATCAAAGAGATCTTCTTGTTGTTCAAATTCTTCCTGATCATTATCTTCAGTTTCTGAACTTTCTTCTTCAGTGCTCTAATTGTTTTCTTTAGTATTTTGACTTTCTGTCTCTGAACCATGGCTTTCTGAATTCTGGTTATCATCTTCAAACACCACCTGATCTTTATGAGTTTCTGGTATGGTTGAATTCTTGTCTTTGTAAAGTTTAGTTTCATTAAAGCCCGGATCTCGACTCCTGATAGTTTTCCTGGCTTCAAAGTCCCAAAGCCTATATCCCATCGATTCAGATCCATAACCAATGAAGGTACATTTCTTTGCCTTAGGATCAAGCTTATCCCTCTCAAAGTCTGTTACACCAGTATATGCATCACAACCAAATACCTTTAGATGTTTGTAACTAACCTCTCTTCCAAGCCATTCCTCTTCTGGTATTTTGAAACCAAGAGGAACCGAAGGTCCTCTATTTATTAGATATGCAGCAGTGTTAACTACATCAGCCCAAAAGGTTTTGGGAAGCCCTGCATTCAATCTCATGCTCCTGGCTCGTTCATTCAACGTCTTGTTCATTCTCTCAGCTACTTCGTTTTGTTGGGGAGTACCGAGAACCGTCTTGATCATTTTGATTCCTCTTTCAGCACAGTAATTGACAAATTCATTGCTGATATATTCCCCTCCATTATCCGACTTTATACACTTCACCTTCAGATTGGTTTCCATCTCAACAGCTGCTTTCCATTTCTTGAAAACATCAAACACATCATACTTGTTTTTGAGAAAATAAACCCATACTTTGCGCGTCACATCATCAATAAAGGTAACATAATAGCTGGAGCCTCCTAATGATGTCACAGGAGTTGGTCCAAACACATCAGTGTGGACAAATTCAAGTTTTTCAGCCTTAGGTGTCTTTCCCGTCTTCACAAAAGTAACACGTTTCTTCTTGCCAAGCACACATGGTTCGCAGAATCCGGCTTCAAGTTCTACTTTCTTCAAGTCTGGGAATTTACCTCTTTCTGCTAGCATCTTCATGCCTTTCTCACTCATATGACCAAGTCGTTGATGCCACAAACTAGATTGACTTGGTCCACTGTTCACATCACCTGCCGGTACCTCAACCATGTATAAAGTACCTTTCTTTTTCCCACGAGCAACTACCAAGTTTCCTTTGACGACTTTCCATTGTCCACCCCCGAACAACACATCATAACCTTGGTCATCTAATTGCCCAATGGAGATTAGCATATTTCTCAACTTAGGAATTACCCTAACATCTTTCAGTGTCCATGTATTTCCTAGAGGAGTCTTCAAATCAATGTCTCCCATCCCAGTAATATCCAGAGTCTGATCATTAACCAAACGAACTTTGCCAAAGTTTCCTGTTCTCAAATTCTTCATCTTCTTTGAGCTAAAGGTGGCATGAAAAGAAGCGCCAAAATCCATGATCCATGACTCAGTGGTGTTCTCAACGCAACAGATAAGAGTATCATCATCTGTATCATCCGTAGCAGCATTAACCTCTTTCTTTTCTTTAGATGTAGATGGTTTGGGACATTGACTTATGAAGTGCCCGGTCTCCTTGCAATTCCAGCTAGTAATATCTTTTCTTGGTCTTGATTTACTTCTTTTCTTTGATTTAGATCGGCCCCTGTTACCTCCTCGTTCGTTCTTCCTTCCTCTGCCTTCAGTACTCAACGAGGAACTGGAAGACTCACCAGTGCTCCTTCTTCTAATGTCCTCGCTCATAATCAGGTCGCGAACTCCATCAAGTTTAAGCTTAGTGTTTCCAGATGAACTACTAACTGCTGTAACGGTTCCTGACCAGCTTTCAGGTAATGAGGATAACAATAGTAAGGCTAGGACTTCATCATCGAATTTGATATCGACAGACGCTAGGCGAGAAATAATGGAGTTAAAGTTGTTAATGTGAGTATTAACAGAGCCACCTTCCTTCAGTCTCGTGTTTACAAGTTCCCGAATCAGAAAGACCTTGTTGGCTGCGGACAGCTTCTCGTACATGTTAGACAGTGCATTCATGACGCCTTTGGCTGTCGTTTCCTTCAGAATGTTAAAGGCAACATTCTTCGTCAGCGAGAGTCTAATCACAGCAACAGCTTTCCTATCAAGTGCAGCCCAATCAGCATCTTTGGTGTTTTCAGGTTTATCACCGAACAACGTTGCACTCAAATCTTTCTGAACAAGTAAGTCTTCGATCTGCATCTTCCACCATCCAAAATCGACGCCATCAAACTTCTCGATTCTCGTTTTACCCTCATCAGCCATAATACCGGAGATCAAAGGATGAGAGCAACCAAGGCTCTGATACCACTTGTTAGGTATTACGTGTACGCGGCTGACCCGAGGATTCGGATAGGGTACGAAATCAATACAATACTACGGCTAGGGCCTTAAGAGCTTGTCGGTATTTCTAATTGATTTCTAAAACGAGTGACGAGATAATGATAACAATAATGGTAGTAACAAACGTAACTACGCAGCGGAAATAATTTAACCAAACAACCAATAATGTGAACTAATCAAACTGAACAGAATACCCAAAACAGAACATGTTTTGTGGCTGTTCTTTGATCAGAAACAGAGCAGAAAACAGCAGCAGCAACTCACGAAACAGAACAGAACAGCAGCCTGTTCACTGCAGCAAATCAGCCCCTTTGCGGCGGCTGTGATGGCGGCTACTGGTGGTTTATCAGCTGCAAACAGCAGCCCTTCAGAAGGATGTTGGTGGCGGCAGAAGGCAGCAGCAATAACGCTGCTGTTCTCTGTAGAAAACACACACACAATCACACGAGCACAGAATAATATCAAAGCAGTAAAGAACACAACGATTTAACGTGGTTCGGTCAAGGATTGACCTACGTCCACGGGCTACGAACCAGGGTTTCTTTTATTTACTTTCAAGACTTAAAGATTACAAGTAAATATGTGGGTATTTATAATAGAAGACAATAAAAACTTAACAAAAATAAGTTTTGACAGATTAGGGTTAGGGCCGGCCGCCCCTAACCCCTTTCTGCAGCAGCTTTGTGGCTGTTCCAGGGCCCGACCCAAGATGGATCGGAGCCCACAACACAACATCTTCCGCGTGCTAACACTGCCAATCATCAAGTATAGCTCTCTGAACAACAATACAAAATTTGTAATCAATCACTCCCTGATGTTTTTAGTTTGTCAAAATTAACCCCTTCAGTTGTGAAGATATTAAGATTAGATTTTTCACTGCACACGTTCCATCACCTTCAACATCTTGAAATAAAGTTCTTGTTTTCTCCTCTTATGGCAAAATATTTATCGAACTTAAAGACGGGTCCGTCTCGTGAAATACGATGGCATGAAAGCGAAATTTGATGGGCTTGAAAGTACTACATCCACATCTACATCTCTCCGTCAAAACACCACATTATTTCCTCATTTATAGACTCTCATCCTTATGTACATGTCATGTTTAAAGAGTATTGAAGGTGGTGATCAAACCAGGAGTAAAAGCAGCAAAATTTCCTCCAATCTTACTAATACCATTCATGGCCAATCCGAGGTATGATATTAGGATTATATAATATCGTCATCTATAGTACACTCGTATATATGCTTTAATGCTTTGGTATCCTGTTAAATAAGAAGAGATATGAAAATAAATATTATTTGTAACTTAATATGGATAGAAGTTAGTGTAAAGTAGAAAAGTTAGTGTAAAGTATACAAGTATGGAAATTTTAAGGTGTTTTTAAGCTTAGGTCATAAATGGTAACCATTTTTAATTCACATTTGCGATTTCGAGCTAGCGAAATGGCTTCCGGAGCATTAGACTCATCATACAGGTTTAAGATTTGAAGGCACATTGGATCCTTATGCTTTATAACCATTTACTTATCAATGATTAGTCTAGTTTGTGTTATGGCCACCAGTTTAAAAATCAATGAGTTTGGTTTGTGTTATGGTTTATCGCTAACAAGTCAGACGGATTAAAGAAGCGTAGCTAAAAAGGCAAATCGGCAAATCAGAGGATGCTTATGGTATCCATCAAAAGTAATGCCTTCATTTATTAATGATATTGATATTCTCTTATCAATTACATAACGACACGTTATTGCATAAACTAACCATGTAACACAAGATTACTAAACTAATTAAAGTATAAACTAAAATATAAAAGTGTATTACATGACTTGTGCAGATTTGAGACTAGATTCTTTCTCTTCATGAAGATAAATTCTTTGCCCTTTTACAAAGTAGTCTGATTAATATAACTTCGGGCTTGGATTGCTATTATCTTCACAGCTTATAATAACCTTATATTCCTAATCCCCTCTTTTCTCTACATAGAAAGAAGAAAGTTATCGTAAGAAAAATCAGTAACACCCAGGTATTCTCTTTTATGCATTGATCTACAAATTTACACGCATGCTTGTTTTTGTTTATATATTTAATGCCAAATAATGGGTTAATAATTTATGTAGTTTTCCACAATTCTTGAAATGAATAATAGTTCAAGAATATTGGTTTTTGTTGTAAGTAAATCTTTTGTATTTCGCAAAGTAGAACAAGTAATCAAAGTCAAACCTGATACATGAATTCCATCTCACAATCAAACCATCTGGATTTATCTTTGAATTATGAATCACTTTCAATAATTTATTTGGGGGTTACACTCACCAAAGATTTATTAAATTACACAGAGATATTTGTCACAAAAAAGATTTTTTATTAGTTCTTGATTTTAACCGAGAGCATACTCCGTAACCGTGCATCTCTGTTTTTGGTTTGTATATATGCTCTCGAGAGAGAACAAGTAAGAAAATAGAAAAAAAACCCTTTTTTTCTCTTGTATTTAATCGAGGGTAGGAGGTCCACACAAGCAGTAGCGGACCTATAAATTATTAAATGGGGTTGAAAAATTTTTAGTGTCGGTTGTGTATAAAATATAAAAAAATGATCCGGTAAAAATCTGGTCGCGTCGGAGAATTTTTGGAGATCAAAATTGAGAGATCACAAGAGATTTTATTGAATATTATATTTGAGAGATCACAAGAGATTTTTATGTTTTTATACTTATAAAACTAAAACTTAATAGCCAACGAATAAAGAATATAAAAAGTAAGCATGTCTCTACAATACATTTCTAAGTTTGATTTTAATTTCACAGAAAATGCTTCAATTTTTTAAAAAGCATAGAAAATTACCACAATTATTAATTCTAAATAATAATTAACATAGATGTAAAATAAGAATAAGTTACGTGATTTAAATTCTTAAATAAGAAGTACAGCTAATTAAAATCTTTCAATATGGAAATAATCAATTATCTAATTATAATTTTACAATCATAAAATGTTACCTAAAGTTAGCTAATTGGCTAATTGGAATATTTCTATTATTGAAATAATTATTTCATTTAGATTATTTATTTGCTTAGCATATTACCTGTGCATTTTTCTTTTTGTCATCTCACAACCTCAATACAAAAAAATTTAATATCTCTCTACTCTTCTTCCTCTTAAACTTTCTCTTTAACTGATGTGAGTCTGCAAGTGTTCTTTCTTTTGAGTTGATTATTTGATTCACTATTCAAATTTCTTGGGTTTCGGTATCAAAATTTCTTGGGGGTCGGTCGAGAATTGATCAAATAGATACTTAGGGGCTGTTTGATTACTGCTGACCCAGTAAGATCTGACTGAGTCAGAACCTGACCCAGTTAGAAGTTCTGACTGAGTCTGCATCTGACTGAAACTTGGCTGTTTGATTCAGCATCTGACTGACTCTGCTGAATGATTATAAAAACCATATTGCCCCGAAGTTCTGACGAGTCTACATTTAACTGGTGTTGTGTAATCAATAAAAATAACCAAATTTTTAAAAAGAACATAATAGCTTAAAATTCAAAATGTCATACAAAATACAAGTTAAACATAAATCATACATAATCCAAACAAACACATCAAATTACAAACATATTATAAGAGTTTGCAAACACATCAACCCCAACTAATATCAAATCTGATTTCAAAAACAACTTAACAATCAAATCTGATTTCTAATCATAACAAGAACAACTTTAACTTTACCAACATCAAAAACAACTTCAGCAATCTGATTTCTAGAACCCATAACAAGAACATCTTCAAGAACAACCTTAGCAACATCAAATCTGATTTCTAATCATACAACTAAAATCAAACTTAAAATCAAACTTGAAATCAAAAGTATACCTTGGAGAAGAAGAGGGCCGGTTGCGAGGGGGCGAGGGGCGGCCGCGAAGAACAGCGAAGCGGCGGCGAAGAGGGCGGCGACGAAGAGAGAAGCGGCGAAGAGAGCGGCGGCGAGGAGGGCGGCGGCGAAGAGAGGAGGCCGCGAAGACGTGCCTACTGGGGGGGGGGGGGGGGGGCGACGGCCGAAGATGGGGAATCCATGAAGAATGTCTCGGTCAGCGATTTTTATTCACAGGTCTCGGTCAGACCGGCTAGACCTGGTCAGTGGCCAACCCTGATACCTCAAATGCGCTGACCGGCCAGTCAGCGGTCCGATCCAGTCAGACGCGTTTCAAACAGCCCCTTACTAAACAAAAATTTTTATGGGGTGCGACCAACCCTCCATTGGTGGCCTTAGGTCCGCCTGCACACAAGCCCTTTTATGTTGTTTTCTTTATATTTATTTTTTCATGCTGTGACCAAGGCTCGATTCCCATACAATAGATGTAGTTGGGCCGAACCTTTCGGCCAAACAAAACCCAACACAAACTTTGGAAGCCCACTTAACAATATCCATTATTTCTCGAGATTTCATATGTTGTATTTATTTGTTATTAGATTAGTACCCCGTGTATTACACGAGTTGAATAAATAAAATAATAGTAATATAATTTTTAAGAACTATGAAACTATGTTTGAAGATAAAATATGATTATAATTTCATATTAATACCTACTTTAAGTAAATAAAAAATAATATATTTTTTTAAACTTTTATTTTATACAAAAATGTGGGTTTTAAATATTTTACTTTAAGAAAAATAAATTTATTTTAAAAAAAAGTTTGTTGCATTTTATAAAACTTTTGTTTTCAAAAAGTGTGTTTCTAATAAAAAAATAGGTTTTAATTTATTAAATTATATAATTTTTTATATGAAAATGGTATGATTAATATTATTAGTATTCAATATTATTAATAATAATAAAGAGAAATGAGAAAGTTAGTATGATAAAACTTATAATTGTGTCAAATTTTATTTTAATTTTTCTTTTTATAGATAGATAGATATATAGATAAATAGATATGCTAGAAACCCATTTAATAAATGGATTATAGTTAGTAACAAACATATAAAGTCGTAGTATGATATTTTAATGTAATATATGATTAAAGTTATATATACATAATGGTTCAAGAAATAAAACAATTATACTATTTTTTTAACTCTCATATCTAAATAGTTTTATTTTTAAACATTTGTTTTAAAAAAATTTTATAAAAAAATTATTGTTTATAAAAATTTTGTTTATTAAAAGCTCGGGTTTCTAATTATTATGGTCCTTTTAATAAAACTGTTTTTAGAAAATTTCATAGTTTTTATAATTTAAAAAAAATCGATTTAAAATATTTTATTTGATAAAGGTTTAGTGTTAATTTTATATTATATAAAAATTTTGTTTTTTTATTATTTCTATTTTAATAAAAAGATGTGATTTAGAATTTGATAAAATTTATTTTAAAAAACATAGCTTGATTTTAAAAAATGTAGATGAGAAAAAGAAATGTATCAATTAATAAAATTGATTTTTATTAAAAGAGAGAAATTAGTTTGAATGTTTATATTAATATAATATCATTTTGTAGGGAAAATGAATTGAGAATGTTTAGAAGAATGACAAGTGTCAAAAACATAATTAAAAAAAATGATACGTGACAAAAAAAACTTATTTTATTAGATTCTTTAGTGACTAATTAAATGGTGCTCTCATTTTATCAATCCCGCTTCCAGTTCAAGTGGAGTAGGTACGTTGACGTTAGTTTCGACAGCCTTGTGTCACTTGTTTGACTTTTCACACCTTGTTGGTCAAAATTTACTTCCTTCGGGTCATAAATTACTAAATTAGTTCAGCTAGGTCAAAATTTAGTTCCCATAGATCAGCTTTTAGTTTACTTTAGTCAGATAGATTTCTGTTTAGTTCGGTCAGAATTCAATTTTTCTCTGTAGGATTTCATTCTGTTGGGTCAGATTCTGGTCAACATCCTGATTATGGTGTCAATGTAAATATCATGTGTAGTCAATTCCTCCTAAGAATTTGGTTGTAGTTGCTTTTTTTGAGGTATCCGTACTCGCATCATTAATTCGGGCCAAAGGCCATTAAGTGTGTGTCCAGTTAATATTGGCATCATCAAAAAGGTTATACAAGATGGTTTTCTTGCACGAATGAACCCTAGATCAATTGGTTTGTTAGGAGCCATCTTATGGCTTTTCAAAATAAAAGTCATGGGTTGGAGTCTCACTTGATGCAATATGTTTCAAGTGGGCCAAGGGTTTTATCACAGTGGGCCTTCGGGTGGTGGTTTTCCCCTGAATTGGTGGGCGGGCCAAGTAACCAACGCTGTCTGTGTTCGCGGGCTTGGGCGGCCTTTCGCCATTGAGTTTACCCAGATGACCGGGCTTAAAAATATTCGTTGGACATTCAAAAAAGATGGCTCTCTTGCTCACTTAAAAGCTCGATTAATGGCAAAAGGTTATACCTAGACCTACAACATGGATTATGCGGAGATCCACTTTCTCTCATGGATTACCAAAATGTATTTGAAGGTGCTTCATGTTGTGGCATCCTATACTAGAACCATGGCCATCACACAATTGAAGGATTCACTATGCTGATTATAATAAAGATCGTACATGTAGTTAAACCTATGAATTTATGGCCATCTACTACTAGATATTGTGATTTCGTCAGTGGCAATGTTTTCAGAACCGGATCGGACGTCTAACCGGACGCCTTACTGGTTTGATGGTCGGACCGGTCGGACCGGATTTAAGAACCGGATGACGTCATAATTATATATATATACTATATTATATATATAGTTATATATATAATTAAATATAAGTAATTTATACATGTATTTTATAGTTATATATAAAACTTAACTATATTTTTATATCCAACACACTAATATATGGTTCAACACCCCGTTTTTACCCATTAAAATCAAAAAAATAAAAAAAAATAAAAAAAATACAAAATCCGGTCCGAACCGGTTCCCGGTTCCCGGTTCAACCGCCGAACCGGTTCGAACCGGCCGGTTCAACTTGCTGAAAACGATTTGGGGGGGATTGGACCGGTGGACCAGCCGAATCCCGGTCGAACCGGTCGGACCGGCCAGTCCGATCCGGTCGTGAAAACAATGGTCAGTGGAAATCTTGTGTCTTGGAGAAACAAGAAGCAGAATATTGTATCTCTCTCTAGTGTTGAATCGGAATACAGTTCTATGGCTCAGACAACTTGTGAACTGATTTGGGTTCAAAACCTTCTTAGTGAGATTGGGTTTAGACAAGCTAAACCTATGAATTTATGGTGCGATAATGAAGCAGCTATTCGTATCGCAAATAACCCAATGTTTCATTAAAGAACCAAAAACATAGAAGCCGATTGTCACTTCACTAGGGAAAGGCTTGAAGATGAAACTATTACAACGCCTTATGTAAAAAATGGAAACAAGTTTGAGTCTTCGCTTGCTGATCTTGTTCCATGCTTTTAGCTCCACATGGTCGTTCTTATTGATTTGCTTCGCATGAACTTTTCTTTGCATGTGTAGTTATCTCACATAACTTCTCTTGGTCTTGATTAAAATGCATAACCATCGTATCACACGACACAAATACGTCTCACATAGATTTGGATCATTTGAATCACTCAGATTTTTCTTTGTAGTTTATAACACAAACTATATTTATTTGCTTATTGATCCAATCACATGATTATTCATACCTTCATAGGTTGCTCTCGTATCACATGAGTATTTCTTTGATCTATTACCGATCATTTTAGTTGATTGTATCACATGATTCAACTTTCATTTATACTTGGTTTGTTGCCTCACACAACAAGTTCCAGTTTGATCATCTCACATGATCTAGATGGTTTGTTTGATAGCACCCTTCACATGTAGTTTTCATATCACACGGATTACTTTTGGAGGATCGATTCCTCTTCTTCCACACGGGTCTGCATCACACAAACCTTTGATTGATCTCACACGTCTCACCAATCTGATTAGTTCTTCTCAAATAAATTTAATCATTGATCCAAATAGTCTCCTTGGTTATTTTCTACTAATGCTTGAATTATATTTTATGCATAAAACCAAATAGTTTTTCTTCAACTACAAAAGGAATATAGCGAAAAATGAAATAGTTTTGTAACTTCATTGAGTAATGCGTATATAACTAAGGGGCTGTTTGGCAGCCTTTTAATAGTTCTGATGTCTGAATGATTCAGCACTTAATGGTTCAGACTGTTTGTTTCGCGAGCAAATGTCTGAATGGTTCAGACATTTGCCTCTGAATGGTTAAGCATTATACTAATGCTGAATGGTTAAGAGGTCTAATGCTGAATGTTTAAGAACTCTTATCTGAATTGGTCAGACATTTGTCTTTGAATAGTTAAGCGATATACTAGCTCTTAATGGTTCAGACCTCTTAATGGTTCAGCACTTAATGGTTCAGACCTTTTATTGGTTCAACACTTAATCATTCAGATGTTGCCAAACAACCCCTAACTAATTTTATAACTACAGTTCCTTCCCTTTGCTATAAACTATAATTTTTACTATTTTCTTTAAATTGCAGTCTGAAAAATGGACCTTGTAAGTCTAGTTATTACTCCAATTGTTCAATCTTTGATGGCCCCCATTAAAGAACACTTAGGGTTCTTTATATCCTCCACAAAGCTTGTTAAAAAGATGGATGCCAAAGTGAAGCAACTGAATGTCACCGCAAAAGAAGTTCAAGCCAGATGGGATGCAGCTGTTGGAAACACAGAAGTGGTACCTCAAACTGTGGAGCCATGGTTGGAAGATGTCAAAAGTTTGAATGAAAGAAGAAAAATGATAGAAGCAATAGGATGCTTCAATGTGGCAAAGAGATACAAAGTAGGAAAACAGTCTTATGATATTCTTGAGGAGATAAAAGATCTCGAAAATGGAGAATCCAGAATCGTGTTTACTCATGTACGAATACCTCTTGCTGAGGTTGGTTCTACTTCCATAGGTCCGTCAACGAGTGCTATGAGTAATCAAATCAGCTTCGAGTCCAGAGATTCGATATTCAATAATGCATTGCAAGCCCTTCAATCCAATAATGAGTCCCAAAAGATGATTGCTCTATGTGGGATGGGAGGGGTTGGTAAGACCACAATGATGGAAAAACTTAAGAAGGCTGTGGAAGATTTAAAAATGTTTGATTGGGTTGTGAAGGTGGTCATCGGGGAAAACATCAACATAATCTCTCTTCAACAAGCTATTGCACAATACATTGGTGACGATTTAACTGAGTCGACTAAAGACGCAAGAGCTGATCGTCTTCGGAAGATATTTGAGGTGAAGTCACAAGGCCAAAAGAAAATTTTGGTAATAATGGATGATGTTTGGAAGGAGGTCGACCTCAAGGATGTTGGACTAAGTCCGCTGCCAAATGGGTTCAAGTTGTTGTTCACATCAAGATTTGAAAGTGTTTGCACTCAAATGGGTGTTAGAACCGATTCAATTTTTAGAATAGGCGTCTTAAGAAATACAGAAGCAAAAGTATTATTTTATAGAACCGTAGGACCATCTCCTTTGGATAGTGATGACGTCAAGCGCCAACACATAGGAGAAAAGATTGTGATGAAATGTGGTGGTTTGCCGATAGCCATAGTAACAATTGCTAAAAATCTTAGTGGTAACATAACGGAGGCATGGCAAAAGGCACTTTGGCGTTTAGAGAAAGATGACCTTAAAGACCTTGACAAAATCACCCGTAGAATATTTGAGATGAGCTATGAAAATCTCAAAGAGGATGATGATAAAGCAATTTTTAATCTGTGCGGCTTATTTCCAGATGATTTTAATATTCCCATCGAGGACTTGTTGAGATACGGATGGGGTTTAAACTTTTTTAAAGACGTCAAGAATTTAGCAATAGCAAGACTCGATATGAAGATTTGTGTTAACAACCTTATACGTGCAAACTTATTAATTGAAAGTGAGGTCAATGGATGTGTCAAAATGCATGATCTTGTACGTGCTTTTGTTTTAACTAATTTTTCAGAAGTCAAACAAGCTTCAATTGTCAACCATGAGAACTTGTCGGCACACACGCTTACAAAAGATGCAAACAAGGCTTATGAAAGAATTCTATTAAAGTGCACAGATATGTGTGAAGTTCCAAGGAACTTCAATTACTCAAACCTCTCCCTCTTGATTCTAATGGATGGAAATAAGCTTAAGTTTCCAGAAGATATTTACGGAAGAATGGAAAAACTTAAGGTTATGTCTTATGAGAAATTGAGTATTCCATTGCTACCAGTAATGTTTGAACACTCCTCCGAACTTCGAACACTATGTCTTGATGAATGCTTGTTAATAAACAATGATATCTCTTTTCTTGGAAGTCTTTGCAACTTAGAAATATTGAGCTTGGTTTATTGTAGCATTAGAAGGTTGCCATCGATGATAGGAAAGTTGAAAAAACTAAAATTATTAGATTTGTCAGGATGTAGTAACCTTCATATTGAAGATGGTGTCATTCAAAACTTGGAAAATCTTGAAGAGCTTTATATGAGACCTTTTAGTGGTCGCCCTGTTGAGTTTACACATGCCAATTGTGAGGAACTGGAGAAGCTTTCACCACGTCTTTTTGCATTGGAGTTGGAGTTCTTTGCATGGAAACCGCGAACAGATTCCGCATTGACGCAGAATAAGCCCCAGTTAAAAAATATGTCGTTCAAAAACATTGAAAGGTTCAATATATCTATTGGTTGTGAATTGGAAATGAAAAGCTTTAAGAATAATTCATTCGAGAACACACTGAATCTTGTCGCTGACTGCAGCGAACTTCATGAATGCAATATCAATGACTTGTTCGGAAAAACAGAAGACCTTAAATTACAAGTGAATGATATGAGCAATCTTGAAGACATTTCAAAGCATCACACATTTTCTCATTTAAAAGTCTTTCATGTTTCCAAGTGTGCAAACTTAACATTCCTCTTCACAAGTTTTGTGGCAAGTGGTTTGAAGAATCTTGAGCGACTCATAATTTCAAAGTGTGATGTTCTAAAATCACTAGTTAGTGATAGTAATGGAGTTGGGGTGATTACATTTCACAAGTTGAAATTTATGTCTTTGGAGGGTCTACCAAGCATGGTGAGTTTGTGCAACAATGGTATCGAATTACCAGAACTTGTGGAGTTGATACTTTGTGACCTTCCTAACTTCACAAGCATTTATCCTGACAATAATAATAATAATATGTCTGCAATGCAACCGTTATTGAACAGAGAGGTACATACATTATCTTATCTTAATATATATAAAGCTACAAATGATTTGTTAATTCTTAATGAATATATGGGTCTAACAAGGCTTCATTATCTTGTAGGGTATGATACCTAAGTTGGAGATACTAGATATTTCTATGATGGAGAACTTGAAGCAGGTATGGTCGTGTCAGATTTCTACTAGTGAGAAAAATAACGTCTCCATGTTGAGAAAGATTAAAGTGGAAAAATGCCATAGCCTTACAAATCTTTTTCCAAGCAATCCTTTGCCGTTAGTGAACCATTTAGAAGAACTTGAAGTTACAGAATGTGGTTCCATTGAAGTGTTATTCAATATTGACTTTGAATATGTTAGTGGAATGGGGGAACACAACAGCATGCTAAGAAAAATTAGCGTTTTTCATTTAGGGAAGCTAAAAGAGTTGTGGAAGATAAGAGGCGTAAATAACTCGGGTACTGCCATCAATGGCTTTAAAGGTGTACAAAGCATAAAAATATTAATTTGTCAGAAGTTTACAAATATATTCACTCCTACAACAGCCAACTTTGATTTGGGTGGGCTTTCAGAATACACAACAGGAGAAACTGGTGGTGACGTTGAAGAAAGTTATAGAAAGGATAAATCACTCATTGAGAGAGACGAAGAGGTATGTCTTAGCATGTTATCCTAGCTATCCATTCTTATTAACATAAACATTTTCTATGCTCTATTAAAGATTTAAATACTGTGTTAAGTTATTTCATCTAATTTATATCGTAAGTTAAATGATTTAAATAATTGATGAATGGTGATGTTATATATACAATTTAATGATTAGAGTTGTTATATCATACATTCAAATGCATATATTAGGACCTGGTTTAAATAATCGGTGATGCTATTTCACCAAGTACATGGGATGGAAGTCTTTAAAAATCGGTTTTATGATTTTTGTTGGTGTTCCTGGCCCCTATCCCATGGTATAACTTGCTATCACCAATGAATTTAAAAAAAACAATATTAAATCAAAGAATGTGTATTGTGAACTCAATGATAAATTTGATATTACATTTAATGATTACATGCAGATTTGCATGGCATACCCATCTTATCTTCTTCACAGGTTCCATCACCTTCAACATCTTGGAATGGGTGATGATAATAGAGTGGAGGTGGTGTTTGAGATTGATAGTCCATGTAGCAGACAGTTAGCAACAAGTCAACAACCATTACTTCTTCCTTACCTTGAGGTTCTATGGTTATATGATTTAAGGGAGATGAGTCATGTGTGGAAGTGCAATTGGAATAAATTCATAAAACTTCAACATCAACCTTTGCAACTTCCATTTCAAAACCTCAAAGACATATCATTGAACTACTGCCACAGAATAAAGTACTTGTTTTCTCCTCTTATGGCAATATATTTATCCAACTTAAAGAGGGTCGATATATGGAATTGCTTTGGTATAGAAGAAGTTATTTCGAGCAGAGATGATAGAAATGAAGAAAATACTACATCCGCATCTACATCTTCCTATCAAAACACCACATTATTTCCTCATTTAGAGACTCTCGAACTTTTGCATATGTCATGTTTAAAGAGTATCGATGGTGGTGATCAAACCAGGGGTAAAAGCAGCAAAATTTCCTCCAATCTTACTAATACCATTCATGGCCAATCTGAGGTATGATATTAGGATTATTTAATATCGTCATCTATAGTACACTCGTATATATATGCTTTAATACTTTCGTATTGATTAAAAAAATCAAACCCGTTGTTGACGTGCGAAGTAGCAGTTGGTTGTTTTTGAAAATGTGGTTAAGATTTAAAATTCTGTTAAATAAAAGGAGATACGAAAATGAATATTATTTGTACCTTGAAATAGATAGAAATTAGAGTTTACCTTTTTATTGAGGTTTGTAAGAACATGATATAAAAAACATATGAAATAAACATGATTTGTGATTCATTGTAGAGTGGTCAAGTAATCGGTGCTTGTTGGTCGCTATGCCAATACCCCAAAAAGATATCCATAGAGTCATGTCATGCATTGGCGATTATAATTCCATGGTACGCAGTAGGACAAATGAAAAGGCTCGAAGAGCTGACTATAATGGATTGCAAAACATTGATGGAGGTATTTGAAAGTGAATCGATTAACAATGTTGATAAAGGAATTGCACTTGGTACTAAATCCACAAGTCAAACACTTTCCGACATTACTACTCTAGAAGTACCTCAACTCTCCAATCTAAAACAAGTGAGGATCTATAACTGTGACCTTCTGTCATATGTATTCACATTCTCCACTATTGCAAGCCTCAAACAACTCAAAGAGTTTATGATTAAAAGATGCAACACCCTGCAAGTGATCGTAAAAGAAGAAAATGGAACGCCATCAAAAGATGTGGTGTTTCCTTGTCTAGAGATACTTGAACTTAACGGCCTACCAAATCTCAAGGGATTCTTCTTGGGATTGAATAATTTCCAATGGCCGTTATTGAAAAATGTAATGATTAGCGATTGCCCTCAATTGACGATGTTTACACCTGGTCGGTCAAAAACACCAATGCTCAAGTGCATACGCACAAACTTAGGCAAGCACAGTCTTGAATGTGGCCTGAACTTTCCAGGAACGATCAATCAGGTACATACATTGTTTTTATTAAATTATTTTTCATGAAACACTAAATGAACATTTTGCAATCCCTACGCGTACTCAAAAAAATCATTTTGTTTTCAAAGGGAAGAAGAAGCTAATATGTGCCTATATAAATAGTAATCATGTTTTCATTCATGTATAGCATTATACTGAAATGAATATAATTCCAAGAATTTTCTTTATTTTGCCACTTAACAACAAATGACTTGTGTTTTCTTTTATTGCCAGTTGCAGACCACATTTCCAACATGTTCTTCAGAACCTACTATTTCAAAAGGGATGCCTTGGTCTTTTCATAATTTGATAGAAATTAATATATCTAACACAAATGTTGGAATGACAATTATTCCATCTAATGTGCTGCTAGAGTTGGAAAAGCTTGAAAAGATTCATTTAAAAGACTCAATTGTAGAAGAGGTATTTGAAGTAGTAGCATTGGAAGGGAATGAATCACAAACGGTTGTCAAAATTCCGATTCCAAACCTAACACAAGTGAACTTAGATTTTGTAAGAGATCTCAAGTATTTATGGAAGAGCAACCAATGGATGGTACTAGAGTTTCCAAACCTAACAACTCTGTCTATTAAATATTGTCATAGGTTGGAACATGTTTTTACATGTTCCATGGTTGGTAGTCTAGCGAAACTCCAAGATCTAGAAATAGAATACTGTGACAATCTAAAGGTAATTGTGAAGGAAGAAGTAGAAGGGGGAGGTTGTGATACCAAAGTGAATGAGCCTATACAGTTACCTCTTCTAAGGTCCATAAAACTAGCCCAACTTATAAATCTCAAGGGATTTTGTTTAGGGAACAAGGCTTTCTCATTGCCTGCTCTGGATACTTTACATATCAAGCGTTGCCGAGCGATAACAGTTTTCACTAAAGGAGATTTGTCTACCCCAAACCTAAAAGTCATAGATACATCTTTTGACATGCATTATGTGAAGCCAGATCTCAACTCCTTTATAAAGACCAAAAAAGGAGAGGTACGTAAGTTCCCTTCGTCAATGAATTTTTAAGAAGGGGCATTTACATATTTCCTATTCTTAAAGTCATTAATTACATATTTACCCGAGTCAAAAAATTAATTACATATTTCTCATTCCTAAAACATACATATTACATATTTACCCATTTTATTAAAATTATTTATTGAATGATTATATTACTCGTATTTACACTAAAATATTTTTACGCATTTCACTTCCAACGACTATCAATTACATAATTTCTCAAGTTCGAGTCTTCTATGTAAATAGAAACAGCAAAATTTCATCTCGTTTAAAAATTTATTTCAAAACAATAACAACCGATAATCAAAGTTATATCTACAAATACAAAATATAATTATTAAAAGTTTTAAGCAATTATAATAATAAAACATTAATATGTAAAAATCTCTTAGTAAAAACAAAGTAAAATAGTTATTTAATATATAAAGTTTAATGAAATGGATAAATATGTAATATATATGGTTTAGGAAGGGGAAATATGTAATTAATTTTTTAGGTTGCGGAAATATGTAATTTATGGTTTTAGTAAAGGGAAATATGTAAAAATCCCTTTTAAAAAAGATCGATGTACTAATCAGCTTTCATCCCGTGTATATATCTTTAACATAATATTAGTTATTCTTTACATTAAAGGTCAAAAGACCGTTTTTCAGCCACACCACATACGCATCACATAGAATCCTTTAAAGTATTTTACCTTAAAATCGAAAATAAACAGAAGTTGATAACCTGTAATGGAAAACAAAAATATAGTTAGTTATATGTTAAGTGTTACAGCTCCTCTTTTCTTCATTCAGGGGTATGAATTCTAGAAAATCAAGATCATCTGCAAGGTTTTCTAAGGTAAATTTTCCTTTTATGAAGTTAAATAGATGTTTAAACATAATTAATTGATTCTGTTACCCTTCAAAATAAATTAAAATATAAAACAGAACATCTCATCTAAAAGAGCATTAGTTTTTTACCCAATAATTTAACATAATTATCAATTGACTCTGTTACCCTTCATCCAGGGGTATATATGTTCATTCCAGAGTACAAGGGTGGTGGTGCATCCGCAAGGGCGAGGGATATCATCGACGACTAGAGAGAGATGAGTTATGTTTTCTTCATGAAAACTCTTGCAAATCCTTTTCAGGTTCTAATACTTTGTTTTGTGGCTGTCTTCTTGTTGTATCAACTTCAATTCAAATAAGATTATAGAACACTACTTAATAATTTGTTTTATGTATTTTCATATGATTTAGAAAACTGGTTGGTAATATAGTATAAATGGTTTTTAATTTCTTGTATTTATATTAGACATATTAGCTCTTAACCTCTTTAACATGTTTTTGTATGAATTTATGAGATTTAAACATTTAAAATCATGAATATTTTCCATGAAAAGGTTCTCTGCTAAACATTTCAATTGTTTTGGCAAATATACAAACTATTAATATGTACATTAATGTAAACAAAATTCCGGCTAAATATGTATCAATTTTGCTAAAAAAATTCCGGCCACACCACCACCAAATCCGACAACAACACCACCACCACATGAAACCCTATTAGCACCTTTAAGTTCTCTCTCTCTCTCTCTTGGGATCGAGGAATTCAACCATCAGCATCATCCTTCTCGTTTTTCTGGTAAAACAAACACCATCATCACCATCATGCATCACCACTTCCTACGACCACAACAACCAACGTCACACCATCATCATCTCTAATTATCAGATCTTGGAGCTATAGGAGTAGATCTAGTTTAGGGATAAAATGAAGTGGGGGGAGGCGGTGGTTTGGGGGTGGACGCCGGAGTGGTGATCAGAGTGAGCTACTGAAGATGGCGCCAAAGAGAGGGGCCGGAGGTGGTGGTGGGTTGTTCTTGAGATGAGATGAGATGTGAGAGAGAGAGAGAGAGAGAGAGGAAAAGGAGAAATGGGTGTGTTGTTTAGTTTGTTTTTTTTTAGAGTAAAATAGTAATTTACCCTTTTTATTATGGTAATATTATCAATTCCTATTAAGTTAATAGAACATTTTTAGCAATGTTAGTGGTTTGACAAAAATTAAAACTAATGTTAAAATTATTAGACCGTTAATGTAACAAATAAACATTTGGAGTGAAATAATAATTTTCGTCAAACTATAAAGACTAAAATAGTAATTTACTCTAAAAATAATTTTGATTGTAAAAAACAACTTTAAAATTGGTGATAATATAAAAGTATAAGAATTTAAAAATGGTGTTTTTGAAGGATAAATAGACGTAATATAGACTAGACACATTCATGGGCATTCTTAAGAGTTTGCCATGGAGACGGTCTAACGGCCTAATCCGTGCTGGTAGGGCTAGAGATGCATAAAAAACTAGTTACCTGAAGCGGTTTAGAAAAACCGATATGTGCACCTCTAGCCAGTGCTGCAGCATCAAGAATTTGATATAAAGATAACTGAATTGAGCATCTTGATCTCTATATTCATATCATACATTTCCTTATCTCACAATATATGACATAATTTGCCTTTGTTCAATTTTTGAATGTCAAAACTTGATAGTTCATGGAGAATGCAGTGAGATTTAATCCGCAATCCAACTTCGTTAATCTCAAGGACAATTAAATGTAACATATCTATCCAGAATTAGCTGTTGTCACAACCACAGGTAAACAAAGACACATGAATTCCCATAACATTTAAACAAGCAAAGTCTACTTAATAGAAAACAAAACAGTCTGGTTTTTTGGTAAATCCCAGAATTTAACTTTAACATATATTGAAACAGACAGTGATTGATTTGATAATAACATGAAGTTGTTACCTGAACAATTGCTACAATCAAAAATCATCATCATCTTCGTCAGCTATGTGCTTTGCGAGCTCTTGCTCTTGTTGTTGTCTCTCTCTCCTCTTTTCAGCACTTTCTTTTTCCTTATGGGAGTTGGGAGGGAACCGAAGGGCACGAACCGCCTCATTATGCATGTTTAGACAAAAAGCGATCCTAGAGTTGAAGGCTTGTTGAGGCTCATTTGTGGAATAAATGTCACCCGTTTCTTTAGACACCATCCATCCATTTGCATGATCTAGTGTCGCGTCTATTGCGCCATCACGGATTGCTTTTGAGACGATGCTCTCGGCATCTGCTACAGGGTTTGGTGAGTCCAGTCTCAGCTTCTTTGCCACATCAGCAAGAGATATGCGGGAGTAGGAAATGCTGATGTTGCGGAGCCCGGTTCTTATCACGTTGTGGCGTAGTCTCACAATCAAGTTGTTGGTCCGGTCTGAGCTGAAGGTGGTGGAGAATTTTTCTGCTACGGTTTTGAACAACTCTAGATCTCCGATCCTAACAGCCTGAAAATCAAGAAATTGTACTTTAGGTCACCAATTTAAGTAAATATTCATGCATGTTCTTTGATAAAGTAACCCTTGTCAACTAAGGCTGTAAACGAATTGAACCAAACCGAACCGAAACCTTGTTCATGTTAGTTCATTTAGCATTTAACTTGTTCACGAACACATAACCAAATAAAAAATTCTTGCTCGTGTTCGTTCATTAAGGAATTGAACTTGGTGCTTGTTCGTTGATTTAAATAAACACAGAGGAACACAAAAGAACGCAAACTAACATAATGAACACAAATAAACATATAATATATTAAAATATATAAATCAACATGCTTAACCCCAAACATTAGACGTAATCACCTTAAAATAAATAAAAATTTAAGCACTTGATATAATAATTATAAACATAGATACTCTCAAACAAAGGCACAAGTTAGAAATAATAATCATAAACATAATTACCCCAAAATAATATCTCAAAGTCTGAAATAACTAAGTTTTTTGAGAGTGCAAGCTTCAAATAACTAGGGTTTCTATTTTACATGTTAGGATAATAAACTAAACATTAAACATTAAGAAATATAAAAAACCTTTAATACGCGAAGTAGCGAACACAGTAAATGAACATAACGAACTAACAAACGAACGTTCACGAACAGCGAGCAAGAACAGAACGTTCACGAACATAACTAAACGAATGCGACATTTGCTCATGTTCGTTCATTTAATTAATCGAATAAAATTCCTTGTTCATGTATTTTACTTATTAAACAAGCGAACGTATACGAACTTGCAGCCGAACAATTTACAAATGGTCCGTTGAACGTTCAGTTTGTTTATAGCTCTACTGTCATCTAGTGTCTTCCTGATCACGTTTTTAAGGCTACCAGGCTAACATTTATATTATTAACAAAGTCTTATTATGATCATAATTACACAATCATTAATCTTTTAAAAGTTATAGAGTTTGTGACCAACCCAACACAACTTGGTCTGTATCAAAATAATGTACATCTGAACTCAAACCCCTTTTAATATATTACTCAATAAGTGCGCCACCCATTTAGCCAGTAGCCAGCTCTGAAGGAAAGTAACCTAACCAATTAGAAATATTTCTGACTGAAGCAAATAAAGGGAAAGCCTTGATGCACAAAGGATCAATGGATTTTTTGATGCATCAAGAACTAACCTTACTATTTGCTCCAATGTTTGACCAATTAATGGAAATTCTAGACAAAATAAACCCATTTGAGTAGAAAGGGCTACAAATCAAAAGCTACATCTGATGCAATAATTGTAAATTAAGAAAAGAGACTCACGTTTGTCAGCTCAAAGTAAGGTCTCAAGGCCTTCTCCATGCCTTTTTGCATAAAAACAGTTCGTTCAGGGATCTCTCCAAGAAGTAAGCGCACAATCACAGCCCACTTATTGCATTGAACTCTAAAACCAAGAGCAGCTACAGGGGCTTTACGAGCAGCTTGAAGAAGGGACTCCTTTGCATCAGTGTACTCCAGCTGAATCGTCCTAATCTTCCCAAGGTAAAACAGGTACCGGCAAAACTGAAACAAATAATAAAGAGATCGAAATTTTAATTTTACGCAGTTTATCACAAATAACCACTGGTACAACTCGACAAACATAAAACTGAAAAAGTAAATCAAAATATGACAAGTGTAAAAGAAAACCTGCTGATTTGAATGAGCTTCAAAACGTGGTGCCTTTGACCTCAGCTTTTCAGCTTGATCATACAAATTGTAATGAAGGTAATTGCGAAGTAGCAGATTGAGAAGGGTTTCCTGCATATGCAATCCCAAGAAAATAAAATAAAGTAAGATAAAATAACAAGAATACAACAAAAGCATTCCCAACAGTAACAAGATGCAAAAAAATAAACCTGCCCCAACTCGTCATGACGTAATGTGGCAACCCGATGCAAAGCAAGAAGATTACTGCAAAAGAATGAACCGATCATAATTTATTATGTCTTGTTTTACTGAAGCAATGATAAATTAAGAATTAGAAACCAGTACGGCATGGCACGCACCCCCTGATTTCAGAGAGTTCGCCAGTAAGTTCATAGCTAAGAGAGTAAAAGAAATAGAGTCTGGAAGCCAGAACATCAACTGTTCTCCTGTTCAAGTTCTTCAAACGGGCAATGCTTGCTGAGGAACAAGCCTTAGCCTACACGATGAGTAAAAGTACTTTAAACAGGCAATGTTATGTAACCAACAATAAACAAAAAACAAAGAAATAAAGAAATAAAGGGGCTGACCTCACTATACTTTTTCTGGTCAATCA
This sequence comes from Flaveria robusta, assembly GCA_025506415.1. Taxonomy (NCBI): domain Eukaryota; kingdom Viridiplantae; phylum Streptophyta; class Magnoliopsida; order Asterales; family Asteraceae; genus Flaveria; species Flaveria robusta. Next base: position 13,135,468 of record CM046469.1, on the reverse strand, counting down.
GAAAGATGAGCACAAGCAAGTAACAGTAGATCTCCAACTCTGGGGAATGCTTCACAGTAGTTTGAGTGCCAGATGATGCAGTGTCGACTTCCATATCGTTTTGATCATCCTTCACAGAATGTAAAAGAAATTAATGCCTACCATACACTATTCATAAAACCAATGTGGTGATCCAAACTCAAATCAAGGTTTAATCAACCCATGAATATGCATCATCATATCCTAATCTATTGCCAAACAGTTAAAGTTGTAGAAACAAAGTACTGATAACAGGATAATGAGCATACATATATCCATTTAAGATTCATGATGCTTATGTCTTAAAGTCCCTTAGCTTCAAGTAATACAAATTATAAAAAATCACTTTGCAAGCAAGATTTAGGCATAAGATTTGACTCCTTAGGGGAACACCATTTTAGCTGTGCCGCCTCGGGCATTTCTTTAGTTCCCTCGAACCACTATCTGAACGGATGGGTTCCGTTACAAAGTGGAATGAAACTAGGTAGCGAGTTCCAATCCTATCTTGGTTTTATGGTTCGGTTTACTCCAACCCAGATCAGGCCAAAATTTCCCTTTGATGTCTTATTAAAAATTGAAAACACGTCCCTTTCGTGTAAATCACAAGAGAAAAACCAAAGACATCTCCCACTGGCAACATCAACAGTAGGTTACAACTGCAGATCAAGACCTGAAGTTGGATCTACTCCATTATACTCATTGTCATTACCAATGTGATTTCGTCTTTTTATTTATGAAGCCCTTGCTAGTAGCATCAATGTTCAAGTTAACAAAGTTTCATCAAAGGCTTTCATGCTCACTGTAGAAACAAGAAAAAGAACAGAAAAATAATGTAGATTTGAAGTCAAGGAGGTGATAACTTGGGCTTAGAGATGTGACAATAATTTTCATCTAGTTTTCTAAACCTGACTTCTTTTTCTCGTGTTTGAATCATCAAGAATACCCTAAGAGAGACTGAGAAGACTCTACTACAGGGCATGACACTTGGAGTGTGCCACAAAGTTTGAACCACATAATCATGTTGTATCCTAACCAAAACTTATATATTTTTCTTATTTTGAGCAACTACTACAATTGTCAGAATTGCTATGTTCCTTTGTAAGGAGTTCAAGGGGTCACGGTAAAATCATGTAGTTTCATTCCGTTTAATTATCTGAACTCTTGAATTCAATCCACCACACCAAAGATTATAGGTGACACTATGGTGGATCCAACTTGAGACACTTTGATTGTTTTTTGTTTCAAGTCCAAACAGTTCTATTACAATACAAAACCATATGCATGTCATCTACATAGGACTCAATAAATAAAACTAACATGCAATAGTACAGCGCCAAATGCTTTCTTTCCATCACAGAACTCTCAGTCAAACCTTACTTCCAAAAACTGAGATTGCCATGCATGCAGCAACTGAAAGAAAACCACTAACGTCTCTCTCAATGTTCACAATGTAATATGTATCTACTCTATAACTGATGAATTGTGCATTCATACCTAGTCAACAGCAGACTGCTATCCAACTCTGAATTTCTATGCTTGGTACATTTGTTCAATCTTTTGGCTAAAGGTTCATCAGTAGCTCCAATATACTTGGTACAAGTTCCAATTTTTTTGACTAAGGGTTCATTGGCAGTTACATTAGACATGTGCATCAGCACACAACCTGAAGTTCAAGTCTTGAAGACACATGTAGATAAGGTAATTCTTAACACTAAAAAAATCCATCACATATGCACTTTTCCTCAGAGCCTATAATGGAAGCACTAAAACAATAAAAGCTAACCTTTGGGAGATATGAAGATAGCCGTTCGTGTGCTTCTGATCCAGGAGCAAGAGCGAAACTCAGGAACGAAGAAACCACAGAAGCCTTCAACTTCCTCCTCAATGCAATTGTCAGCCTAACAGCCCGTGAAATCCGACGAACTTCACGAGCATAAGCTCCCGTCTCAATCAGCGAAGCGATTTCTTTCAAATCTGAAATCAATTTGACATAGATTCCGCCAAGTAAATTCAAAATTCTCAATTACCAAACTTCTATCTTTATCCAAAAAGTAACCAGAACAAGCACTAGCATTCATCCGTTAACAAACATTCTTTAACATCCACTGCCCATTAACACGGATCCTGAACTAACTTCAATCCAAACAGGATCACATGTATAAGCATGTTACAACAAAAACAAACAAAAGCTAACCGATTCTTACGCTGTAAGACAGAAGTGGTAGATGAAGTGGAATTCGAAGGAGCTGCTGCGACCTGCTGTTCTATCATCTCAACATCCTGAGTCATTTTCTTCTATAAAATTGCAATCAAGTTATCAAAGATAGAACGGAGTAACAAATGTCAAACTTCTGGGGATCGATTGTATTATTGTAACCCGAAAACTACCTGAAAGAAGAGATCTATTGCAATCTGCAATCGTCAATCGGTCGGTTTTAAAGCTTTTAGAGAAATCAGCAGGTCGATTAGGGCTGCTTTTGCCCCAAGTTAACTCTTCTCTCTCGTTATAGAAGAAAGGTATCAATATTTACATTTTATGCCCTTAAACTATTTGAAAATACAAACTCAGACCTTGTTATGAAATATTGCTCCATGCAACCCCTCAACCATAAAGTTGTCAAGTAACTTGAACTTGTTTTTCACCGGCTGTGCCGCACAGGTTTGGAAACCGGTTTGGGACGTTTTTTGATCGGTTTTTTGGTATTTTTTTACCATTATACTTTTCACCGACTGTGCCTCACAGGTTTGGGAACCGATTTTGGTGAACCGGTTTGGGACCGATTTGAAAACCAGTTTCAAAACCTGTTTGAAGATTGGAAACCACGGACCGGAGTAGAAACCGTCGGACGATCCAGTTCGGGACCGGTTTGGGCCAGAAACCGGTTCCGTTTTTTGGCCATCTCTAGCTGTGCATTGCGGCGGCATTGTACATGGCATGATAAAATTGAGACTAACAATCGATTCAACTTGTCTCCGGAATTAATTCACGTCAAACACTGTTGAACGAAAACGTATTATACTTGACGCACCTCTTTTCCAAACAAAATTATATCGACACGTAAACCAAGTAAAAGCGTACATAAACGAAGCACATAGATTACAATCGTCTTGACTTGTTTCAGAACTAAATTTATGTTAAAACGTAGAGTAGTATTTATATTTGATCTGACTCATTTCCGAACAAAAGTTGTGTTGTCTCAAGAACATTAGCGCACTTAAGTACATAAAAGAAACATATTAAAATAATATTATGCATCGTATGTTACGACATAATAATTTTAAAAGTAATTTAAGCGAATACAGACGCGTTAGGGCGGAGTCATACGATGACATTTACATCGACTCGCTTCGGCTCATTTAAGTTAAGCCTAAGTTTTAATTGTTTATAAGCCGTGTTATTATTTTATTCTTACCCCACATTTTATAGTAAACCGTCCTACTCATCCAACAATCATTCATTTTGATCATTTAACCCGTTGGTGAGCATGTCAATTGTAAAAGCTACGTCTAGTAAATTAAGCTTAATACATTCATCAAGAAACCATTCGATGAGATCCAACTTTTATAGAGTTTAGGTTATTGTGTAAGTCTTTAAATAGCTTATACTTTATATCACTGATTAAATTATTAAAGAATATCTTAGTGCTTTATAACATGATGCTATAACATTTGGAGTCTACTTCCGTTTTGTGATGCACTCTGTAATAAAAAAATAAAATAAAACAAAATAAAAGAAGTTTAACGACAAACCTACACCGCTCTAAACTACACTATAAATTATTTTTATTTAGGTTTGAACATGAGTTTACTCTAAAGAAGCTTTGCATGTTTTACCATTGAGTTACGACGTAAGTGGCCAATGCTTAATTGGTACATAAGTTGTTGAGTTTGGGCCAAAGAACCATATATGCATAAGATCATATTTGACCGACTTGCATTATATTCATGCTTAATTTTGTATTCCAAATATCCTATAGCTTAAAAAGCAAATGGGATGAACAGTAGTAGTGGGTACCGATCCTAATGCGTTTTGTACAACCTATTGTTTCACGTGTATGTTCTGACTTCTGATGTATTAGGTGCCTTTTAAGTGGGGTAGATGGCTCCCTCATCCATCGACGAGATAAAGAGAGAAAGGTTATCAGGAAAGGAAGGAGAGAGTGCCGAAGGAGGAGCAATGGAGACCACCTAAACGAAGGTCGTTTTGGTCATTTTAGATACCGTCTAAAGTAGAGATCTACATCACGGTTTCCTCCGTCGCCATCGAACAAAATATACCAAAGATTTAGAAGCTTCACGAGGCAGGAGAGGGTTTAGCGGTGGAGATTTAGCGGCATTCGACGGTTCAGGAGAGAGTGGTAAAGGCAACGGTTTAGGGTGGTCGTGGTTATGGCGGTGGTTCAGGGTCATGTTGTGTTCAATTGTTCATATCGCTCTGATCTATCTCTTGCTTCAGGTGATGAACTCAGGGGTAGATTTGCGTTTTCCTGTACTTCTTTCCACTTCTGATGGTAGGTGTCGTCACCCCTAATGGTAGTTGTGTCCACTTCTAAATTATGATGGTCTGTCACTATTGTATCAATCCCATGCAGGTTAGTCTACTGAAGTTTGTTTCCATGGATGTGTATTTAGGGTTTTAGGTTCTCCAATTAGGTTTTATGTGAGTATGTTTGGAGTTTTGGGTTCTTTAATTACGTGGGATTTAGGTTTTCAACTAAAGGTTTGTGTGGGTTTCTTTTGAGTTCTTGGTTTTTTAATTTGCTGTCACATTTAAGAAATCCATTTTTCTGACCGAACGGTCAAAAATTCACATCCACATCATGTAGCCGTTATCGGCTTTGTATACCCATTTGGGCTACCTTTTTGGATGCGGGTCAGGGTTCGCGGGCATTACCTGCAAGTGCATGATTCATGATTGCTCTTTGTAATACTGTATTAATTTAGTGATTTATGATGAATGATTTTTGTTGCCATTTGCTCACTTAATATATTGTTTGGGTTGGGTCTAGAAACACTCTTCTGAGGATAAAGAAAAGAAAAAACTATGCCTATAATGATTCCAGTACCGTAGCAACTGCCATCTATGTTTGTCATCCAATAAGATTGTCATGAGGTTTCAATTAATAGCTACTTTCATTGTTTTAGTTTATATTGTTTGATGCTAATTCTACTTTTTAAATAAAAAATGAAATAAAATACAGTGTAAGGCTATGAGGTCAGTTGCTTGTAGTGATTAAGAATACTTAATACAAAGTTACAAAAGTTAGTGTTTGCACCAGAGAATTAAGTAATTAATTGTCAGTATGGACCATATCGATTGACTTCGAAGACCAAATCATAAAATTTTAGTCATGAAACATCATAGTTTATATTTCAACTAATATGAGTTCATTTAGTTCATCACCCCCAAATCCCACCCTAACCCAATCAGAATAAACATGAGGTAGCGTGTCCATTTTGACAATGAAATTATATGCAATAGATCAGTGAAACATCACAATTTTGCTAATAATATGAAATAGATCAGTGTTCACAATGAATATTTATGAAACATCAGTGATAAAAAATCAGTTTAAAGAAAATAGATCACTACAACATTGAAAGTTAATATAGACTAAATTAACCATAACTTTATTCTTTTTTCTGTAGTTTTGCCAACTTCTTACAGTATAATTTTACTTTTTATAATCATGACATTGATTTATATATGTTTCACAAGTCCAACTGCATGCATCTCTTCGTTCATATTCTCGGTTTTCTGTTATTTGGATTGTATGCAGGTTTGTCAAAGCTTTATATTTTGAATTTATTGCAACTTTTATAACTTTAGCGTTTAATGTATGTATTGATTGCCAATGAAATAATCTGTGAAATGGATTAGAAATAGTTTAACTACTTTCTTTACTTACGGTTATGACAGCTTCCCAAGCACCAATATCTGCAGCAACTCCAGCAAACATGAAGCCCTACCCATACCACAACCACTTGCATTCCTTTCGTTTATAGAAATTATAGGATAATTATCGTGATTAAAAGAATTTCGCGGCCAAAATTGAAAGACCAAGTAGAATGCCGCGGACAAAACTAAAAGACGAAAAAGTTGATGATGAATTTTGACATTTGACCAGCACATCGTGTTGGCGTCGTAACCGATTTGTTTGCAGCCACAACAATCCACTGTTTTTTTAGCCTTCTGATCCGGGGCTACATCACTGTGTTGCGTTGATATCGTTATAAACCCGCCGCGAAGCGCGGGTGGATTTTACCTAGTTAAGATCATAGCGCAACTTAAAACACTAGCCTCAAACTACCAAAATTGCTTATACAGCAATAAAACTGTTGGTTGCTTATTGGATGGTATTTGTATTTTCATCCCTTTGTTATTTTGTATTTTTATGGCTCGATTCTTGGATTTCTATTAGTGCGTTTATATAAATATCTAAAATTAAAAAATGTATTTTACGACCTTTAGTTTTGATTCTTAACAAACTAGACTCAAAAAACAATGCTAACATAACACCCAATTTTGTGACATATTTGTTTATTTGATGCAAACTACAATGTGTTAAACACATGATACGTAATATGCTAGTTCATTAATTATATCTGAAAAATACATTATATTCATAAGCGGAACTAGTTAAGGGAGAGTTAAGATGTTTCGTGAACTCCAGATTGCCCAAAATTATCAAGTTTTTGTGCATAAAAGTTGAGTTTTTAATGAAAGACAATACTTAGATACTTTGGTTGTATTCAATAGATAAATAAATCTTATCATAACCATGACTGAAAAATTATTTTTCTGTCGAATGTCACTCGACGCAAATGATAATACCTTTGTTTCTATCACGTTCCTTAATTTGACTCCTTTTTAGTTTTTTACTATATATAATGCAACAAACAAAAAAGCACATCAAATTTAGTCCAACTCGTAGCATAGATAGAGGCATAAATATTGTATATAATGCAAAGCAAATATAATTCAATGAAGGTTGATGGAATGGAGAGGGTGAGTCTTGAAGCAACTGTTAAAACTATTGCTTTGTGACATTTAGGTAATGGGTTCAAATCGTAGTAAACAGCCTTCTACACAAAAGTGTGAGGTAAGAATGTTTGCATTAGATATTAAAGCGATCTAGCCCCTTTCCGGATACTACATAAGTTAAGTATACGTTTGAAGATTGATGGAGTATGTTTTACTAGATATGTTTGTTTGTTTGAAGGTTGATAGGAGTGATGGTAAGGATAGTAGAGATGTATGGCATATAGGCATGCTAAGAAATCACTTAGTTGCGCTAAATTTGAGGTATCCTAACCATTTTCTTATAAACACGTCCAGCTGACAACTGATTTCACGGTCTCACCTATTCATCGGACCACAACTTTGGGCTAGGCTACAAAACTAGATATGATTTTCTTTATTCTTTTCTTATTAATAAGATTATACAATGGTTTTACGATAAATATATTATATATCATACTAATAATAACTGATTACATGAGTTTCACATGACACTCCTCTTATTTCTTCTTAGCCTTTTTTTCTCATCCAAATATGGCATGCTATTATGTCAACTTTATCATATTATTATGTTACATATGTTAGCTTTTAATGTCAAATATGTCAAGTTATTGTGTTAAATATTTTTCACCACTTGTTATATGTATTTATTATTATGCTTTACTTTTTATATCATTTTGTATTATTTTTGTCATTATTATTTATATATTATATAAATTTATGTTTATATTCATCATTTTGATTTACAATTAGAAGTATATATTGTTATTTTACCAATGTGTTTTTCAAAAATTAACATTTTAGAAAAGCACAGTGATGTGCAGGAAAACACAATGAATGAATGGAAAGACACAATGACCAGAAATAACAAAATGACGAGTAGGAATCACAATGAGCTAGGAAACGTAATTTTTTTATTTTTATATATAACAATACTATACTCGTCTAAAGATTAAAAAGACTCATACGTATGTGTAGTTTTAATAAAAATATAATTTCATATATACAATTATGAATGTTTAAGAAAATTGAGAGAATTTAAAAAAAATATCAACAAAAGTAGTCATGACTAAAATATTCTTGCAACAACATATTCTTCGATTCTATTTTTTAATCTAGATATATTGTATACTATGAAATTTGAGCTCTTAATTATATGATAAGAGACATTTTCTATACTTTTTAATACCGCTAGACCATATGTGTTTTTGTTGTTAACTTGTAAATATAAGTATATTATGTTTTTCTTATTCAAAGATTAAAATTTCAAGTTTTATCATATTTAGAATTATTATTTTACAATCGTTTGAGGTTGCAATTAATAAGGATGATGTGAAAGGTAATGTGACATTATAAGATTTATTTTAATAGATATAGATTGATTTTCCATTTTGCCTTCTTATTTGGATAAGAAGGGTTCATGTTGCAATTTAAAGCCTTAAAACCACTCAAACTAGATTTAGTCATTAGGTTTTACAAACAATTTTGGTCGATCAACGTAGAACTTTTCATACCCCATGCAGTTTGGTTTCTGTCCATCTCGTGGAAATCCGGTCACCAGAGATCAATCTCTCGATCTTTGACGAAAGCAGAGTACATGGCTCTTGCGAGCTGTTAAGGTCTCATGGGTCCAGAAATAAATTACTTCGGGAACTTCACATCCCCACACAATTCCCATTCGACACTCTGTTTCAATCCCATTTCTCACTCTCGCATGAAACATGTTGCCTTAGATTACCATTTTGTACGTGTAAAAGTTGCAAACGGGTTGCGCCATGTGCGGCACATCAACTATGACAATCAGACGGCAGATGCCCTTACTAAACCTCTCAGGCGTTGCTTATTTCTCTAGCTAGGATCCAAGATTAGAGTCCCATCCTTCAGCTTGCGGGGGCGTATTACGATAAGACTAATTCAAATAACATAGTTTAAATTATGTTAGACATTAGTCAAATAGTTAGTTAAAGTCTTATGTTATCTCCATGTATGTAGGAGGATCTCTTTGTTGTATATTGACTACAAAAGCCTGCCATCAATTACAAATTACAAGACTGACTTATTTGCATTTCATATCATTATATTTACCAAGATCTGAACTTGAATCAAGGTTAACAGTTTACATGGTTTTAGTGTTTCAATGATGGTGGTTTGACTGGTGGATGGTGTTGCTGAAGGTTTGGTGTGCAGACTCCGTACCATAACATCATTTACAAAATCATCTAATACGATATGTGAAAGAGTTAATAGTGAATGTTATGGATACGAGTCAAAGATGGGTCAATGTTGCATGGGTTTATGATGTGGTTAGCAGCATAGTTGCATGAAAACGTTTTTTTTTTTTTTTTTTTTGTTTAATTTAGTTAATCAGTTATAAGTCAAATGTAATGGGTAGGTTTTTAAATTAATAAGTTTATAGTTGTCTGCATTTTAGATAGTGGGTCCAATGTTGCTTCTTCTGGTTTCCTATATATGTACTTTGTTGGTAGTAATGAAGTGTGGGTTTTCTTTATTAAAGGGCAGCAAGATTAATTCATGTTCGTATTTTTCATTTAATCGAGTGTAGAACAGTGACTGATCTAAGCTGTCTTTGCTTGATCTAGAGGAGCTGATATCCAACGATATCTATTTACTTGCAAAGTATTAAATACAAGATCTAATCAATGGGAGAAAGAATCATAGGTAAAATAGTCGTTAATACAAGTAAGAAAAAGGTGATTGGACATATCGAACGATATTCCATTTATTCCCCACAAAAGTGCAACCATAAAAAACCCCAAAGTCAAGTAACAAAGGTAAACCTCCTTCCTGTGACAAGGCTAATGACTAGATCAAATGTTAGTGCTCATCATTCTATCTATTCAACATCGATACATTACTCTCTGGAACAATCCGAAACATTGGTATAAGAGCTACTCATGTAATCTTAATAAGTTCCTCTTTCCATGATTCAAAGAATGAAATATATCAAAAATACACAAAAATTTTTTCTACCGCATCAACTCTGGACATGTAACATAAAACTATGAATAACTACCTAGACCTTAGATTACGATACATTTGTCATGATCCAACATTTGTTCTTGTAGACTACTCCCACATCAATGGTGTATAGGAAAGAAAGACTCGCCCCTGTGTGCATAACAAGTTAATAGAGATTCTATTTTTGTACGATGTGTGACACAATCCAGTATATCTGAAATAAGACAAGAAAATATAGTATCAAGTTTTTAATAAATCCAATAGAACTTAGATTTAGATTTATAGTAAATAGTGTTTTTCAAGTTTGTGAGTTTGAGTCCAGGGTTATAAACCCCATTACTTAGTTTTAGAAAACAAAATATTTTACGAAACTACATTAGTTTTAAAAAAATCTCAAGAAAATACTTACAATGTTATTATGAGGAGCTTTCCAATAGAATCCTTGAACTGCAATCACAATTAAGTTTGATGTAACTAGAATAAAAATGCTTAGAGAATGTTTCCCCATCCATTCCAATCCGAACGCCACACATCTCCATCCGTAAACATCGACCTGTAATGGTAGGACATGACAAAGTATGTAAATATTTCTAGCAGACAAAAATAAACAATAAAAGTTCCAAAATAATAATCTAGATACAGCTGCACCAGAGGGTCAATTAGTTTAGTATATTTCATTTTCCTTTTTATATTGTTAGTCTATTCTGATTATACAAGTGTAAGGTACTTACTAGTAGATATAATACACAAAATGTGATTCCTGCTGCTGCTGAGGTTACTAGCATGTAACTGATAGTGTACAAAGATTTATTCAAAGGGATACCTGAGAAAAAAAAAACACACACAGATGGTAATAGTTATACAACTAGATATCAATGACGCCTCATTCAACGTATTGTTATCAAATATTATTCAATAGTTGATTAAAGTATCAAGGTCGAAGAGAAAAGTAAATTTTTTTAAATAGAGAATATTGATGTTTGTTGCGTCAAAGAAACAGTAGCAATATACATCAATATTCTACTTCACGTCAATTTTGCCAACTTATGATATCGAAGAACACATACCTAGGAGAGCAAGTGTGGATCCAAGAACCAGAAACAAAACTGACATGAAGGACCAGTTGCAAAGTCGGTCTTTATGGTCCTGCAAAACCATGTTATACCACTCTAATCATGTTAAATTATTAATCTCTGAGTTTTCAGGAACGACTAACATGTTACAGGTTGAATAACAGCAGTATATGAAGTTTCAGAGCTTTATTACTCCATGACATACTACGGGATTATTTGACAACCTTGTGCCATTGAGAGGCCTGGCTGAATAATAGGTAGCCTCTGAATCAGTCAATATATTTCTAAAACTTACCCATTAAGAAACTCCATGAAACATTAAGAGGTCTCTTCTAAGTGAACTAAACACACTCTACCTCCGACCGATTCTCAAATCACAAGTATTATTTTTTACCATCATGCAGAATCACTAGTAAACTATGCTTTCAGAAAATATATTATCAAGTGGGAAATGATATTCACCTGCAATTCGGTCAAAATATGACCATATTGAAGTCCAATTATGCAGGCCACAGAAGCTGTTAAAGAACTGCATATCCACAATGTCAACTCTGTCATTCGCTTTAGAAATTTGGTAAAAATAATAAAGTTCCAGATAATATTTGTTTGGTCTATAGTATTGTTTGTGTAATCATCAAGTGCAAACATTTATACAAATAGTTTAACCATAAACTAGTAAGCTTATTATCCTTTGACCACAAATGTCAACTTGTATTTATCTAAATCATAATTAAGATTTACTTTAACACAGTTTAATTTTATTTTTTGAAAACACCTAGTACTTTCTAGGATAAAACCACCACAATGTGCACTTACACCAGAATGTTCCCTTGGCGTTTAGCACAGTTTTGCCACTGATTTTTTGAGTTTCTAATTACCTTAAAATGCCTTCGGGTTCAAACGGAGCATAGCACCATGAAGGAGAAGATTCCGAAAGTTGGCCATTCATAGACATGTTACATTCCTGAACTCGTATTACCATATTAATATATTATATACAGTACATAAATCAAAAACCAGAATCCTTGCGGTAGAAAAAATACCTTCAGGTTCCTGTAAACAGGCTTTTGATATAAATGATCAATGCCAAGAACAAATCGGTCTATCATTCCAGCAGCATTGCAGGCAGGCCCGAGATCACCTCTAACAGAACATGCCACCTATACTCAACAACACCAACCCCATATGCATACAGTCAAACATTAATCAGTTTTGTTCCTAGAACAACAATCATAAAACAAGAGAAAGGTTAAAAGAGTGGTCATACAGTATGAACAGTAGTTCCATTCTCTGAAACTAAAGAAGAAAATGAATACAAGTCCTTGAACTGCCAATCTGCAACGTACAAGCCATATGTCAATCCGATGTAGATGGCACACAAGAAAAATACGGCGCACCTACACCACAAAGATCACGGTTTCAATTTTTGGACGGCTAGACAGGTGTCTATAAACACACACATACAGTGAACTATTATATTATATTGCTTGAATGTGAGGATAGCCTTAGTGCTATATGTGTTCTCACCAGTGCCAAATATAATTCCTTAAAAATGCATCCTTTTTCCAGGTTTGACGAGGAAGCCATATTTCACACATCGCTGCAACAATGTATCCAATTGCTATCCTCTTGAAATGATCACAACAATAGAAAAAATATCAGATGAAGGAAACAAATGTTACAGATACTATTTGATATAAAAAAATATACAAGTTTAACAAGTAACAGCTTCAATATATTAAAAGTGAATTGTATGAGAATCAGATGAATGATGATAAGATATTGTAGCATGTTAAAGGATTAATTGGTTCAGATGGAAGACACCTGTAGGATTCCAAGCAGGCGTATTGTTTCAACATCAACTCCATATGTTAAAGAAGTAATCCCGTGTAGGTAACCACCTGAAGAAAATCATAAACGTCAAAAATTATTTTGTGATAATTGGGGTATACTTGTGCAAATAATGCATCTGCTACAATTCTGCACAAACAAGATGTATCAGTTTACCTTGAAGAAAAACACCAAGAAGAAAAAGTTTCACTGCTCTTACAATTGCTTTCCATGTGGCTTCATATCGGTTTTGAACTTTCTAATGATTTAGAAAGAAAGAAGAGAGCTTCAGTTACAAGTTTTAAGCAACTCTTAATATAAGACCACATACTACATAAAACAGTTTAAATCTGACTGGTACTGTATAAGACAGTAGCTTCTGGTTTAACGATGAATCATATGTATAAGTCAGGTGATGGTTGAAAATTTTTCAGAGGTCAAACATCATATGAACTAACCTAGTTGACATCTCTAGAATAATATATATTGATCACAGAATTTGAATTTTTGCAGAATTTGTTGATTAACTACCTTGTATACTATTGCAAGAGATACTCCAGCAGCAAAAAGAAACATAGGCATTACAAAGTCTGCTAAGTGTAGACCATTCCATGGGGCATGAGCAATAACAGGTAAACTAGAGCCAGCATAATCCACAAGCACCATAAGCTGAAAAAATATAAAGATTTGTCAATATGCATGAGAGCCTACCATAAAGACTCGAATATCATATAGCAATGCAATATCTATATTGTTCTCATCAAGGATTTGTTTAGAACTAGGAGCAATATCAGTTTATATCTTGAACTGAAAGCTCCATAACTTCAGATATAGTCTGAAAACTGGTATGGCTTCATATCCCTTCCAAGCCGAATTACACTTGGTAAATCTGAGTTACTTGGTGTTTCATCTCTCACTTGAGTCAACTTGGTTGTTTCTAAATTGATACAAAATCCAAGAGCTGAAAGATTCTTATTTTGAGCATCTAGACAAAATCAAGTGGGCTAAAAAAAGTCCAACTTAAAACGGGCATAAGTTTTGATCCAGATGACGAAACAGAGTAACAAGCTGGATGTTATGAGAAACTGCTATAGGTGGTCTGCCCGACTAAACTTTAGTTTCCATAATTTCCAGCCTGTTGCTCTGTTTTTATCGTCGGGACCAAAAGATATGCACATTTTATGGTGGTTTGACCGCCTATCAGACCCAATTCCCTCATCAGGAGCCCCAATTTCCACTTTTGAATTTGATAGGTTTTCCCAAATTTAGTCATTTTAATTGATTATGTTTCCTATATTAAAACAAGTGTATAATTGATTCCATTAATTCACTCATTTATTTAGTACAAGTGTACAGCATAAGTATAAATGCGTTAGATACACAACTCCAATTAAAAAAGCAGCAAAACATAGTTGAACCTTATGTGAATACATCCAACCAAACACGAATTTCAACAATAAATGCATCTCTACGATATCAAATGGTCAGTTCGACCCTGAAGTCAAACAATATAACCTGAATCTAGCAAAATTATTCAAATTCTGCACGTCTGATCAAAAAAAATAAACAAAATTCCTTCTAAGCGATCATAATCACTAACCAAATCAACTACCGAAATTCCAAAATCGATACTCAAAACAGATAAAAAAAAATACTTACGAAGATAGATAGACCGCGAAAAACATCAAGTGAAGCGATTCTACGACCACTATTCTTCTCCGCTACGATCTGCTGCTGCTGTTGCGATTCTTCATCGTCTTCCTCATGATTGTTGAGCAATGGCTGAACATCTGCCGCTTTGCGCCTGAAATTTAGGGAAGATTTTGAACAAACGGATGACATTTGATCTACTGAAAGTGTTCAGAAGATGAACATGCGATCTGTTTGAAGTTGTTTGATTAATTATTTGATGACAATAATAAAAATCAAATTGGATGAATAAATGGAGGGTTATTATGATTTTATTTGTGAAGGATGTGTTGTTAGGTGGACCATCTATATATCAGCATTCAGCGGGCCCACCTGCGATTACGGTGCAACTTGAACCGCTAAAATGGTATGGTTCGGTTTCACTTTTTATCAGCATCGAATCGATTCGGTTTTAAACTTTTAACAAGTTTTTTAAATTATAAGGTGAGCCGTCAATTTTAGTTTGCTATAGTCTGTTAGTTCGTAATATATATTGTTTTAAATTTTAATTGCGGTTAGTAATTATATATTTTAGTACGTGATTGAATAAATTTAAGCAAAACCACTTTGATATGATATAGCAGCTAATGGTCTTTTAACTTTTGTTGATATGCTTTCAAACGTGGAAGCCATGATGTTGATACAAAATAAAATACAAGTGCATTCGAGTTGAGTTATTCAAATGTTACTCGAGACCGGGTAATTAAAGGTTAATCAAGTATTCAAGCCTATAAATAGGTGCGTTAGACTTGGATTTGGCGCAGGTAGTCAAAAGAATAGTTGAGCTAAAAACCAAGAGATGGTCTTTTGGAAACTCAAAAAAAAAAAAAACAAAACAAAAAACTATAAACTATAAACATGAATGTCAACTAATATAAGGTACACTTTCACTTATCTTGAGAACCCATCTACTCTCACTTGTTTACTTCCATTGCCGACTTAGGCATCGAATGTTTACATGCTACAACATCCTAATGTAGAACAGAAGCACAACTTACGTTATTTTTTAGTATATGAACACTATATCAAAACCTTTTCATAAAGTGAATGTATATTTGTCAGGTAGTTTTAAATTGCAAAAGCTATAGTTGAAAATAACAATTAAGTTTTGGAAATGTCTCGGGTTGTATGGAATAAACTTCCAAAATAAGTCATATATGGGATTATCCAGTTTATTTTAAGTCAATCATTTACCACCAACACCACACTCATTGCCCACGAGCATGATCTTATAAGAGTGAGAGCATCTCCATTGCTCAAAAGCAGATGGTGGAAGAAGACATCGGCGCCCCATAACGTTGAGGGGAAAAAGGCGTTTGAAAAGAAATGTAACATTAGAGAGAAAATGTATGTTTTCATAGAGGAGAGAGGTTCCATGATCAGTCATACTTCCAACTGTTGTAAAAGCATAAAACTCAGGCCCCAAAACAAAACCATATTGCACATTGCATCATTCATTGAGATAGACAACAGTGCCGATTTGCAAAGTGGATGCAAAAACTTTAATCACACCACAAGAATACATCCACTATTTATAAAAAACAAATAGAAATCTTAAGGAACGCGATTAAAACCATCATGAGTTCAAGACTCTTGTTTGTAGCTTCCAAACATCATGGAACAAAATGCATACAAAAAAAAAACCAAAAATGTACCCACCCACATAAAGATGTTCATGATTTTTATAATACAAGCATGACACGACAGGAA
This sequence comes from Flaveria robusta, assembly GCA_025506415.1. Taxonomy (NCBI): domain Eukaryota; kingdom Viridiplantae; phylum Streptophyta; class Magnoliopsida; order Asterales; family Asteraceae; genus Flaveria; species Flaveria robusta. The sequence continues at coordinate 13,119,148 of CM046469.1, read as the reverse complement.
CACTACTAAAAAACAGACAATTAAGGCCTAGATAATTTACTCAAATGCCTAGGCATTCTCCCTGCGCACCTCCGCCTCCTCTTCTGGGGTGAAATCATTCTTGATGTTGAACGTCTTGCGAATCTCTTCAGGAGTCTTGCCTTTGATCATGTCAGCTACTGTTTGACAGGTTAGATCCAGCAGGCTCTTGATGTTCAGATAGTTAGCAGCCTGAAACAAAAACATAAACCTTTTAATCACATGTTCATAAACCATCTCAACAATGTAGCATACATATGGATACGGAATAAGTTGGGAAAAAAATCTTATGATCACTTTAATCAAACTAGATAAGCATATGCAGTTATCTTAATACATATTTATTAACTCCATACATAATAATACTCCGATAATTAACAGTATATTTGATTAAAGTTTCTCTTCTTCCTTATCAGGACTCAAATACAGATTCAATTAATGATGGTGAACTATAAAAGATAAACAGAAGGTTCAACTTTTCACAGCAGGTCCATTAAACAAACCATGTGTTGCACTTAAATGAGCTCTAGAAAAAGTAGGTTCAGACACAGTGATCAATCTTATACAAGTAGTTGTCCTGATACATGTTTATAAACCCTGCAGTATTACTTCAAGAATGTTTATAAAGCCATACACAGAATGATCAGCTGTTCCAAGGTAGGTCCATCAAACAGACCATATATTGTACTTAATTGATCTCTAGGGAAACCAGATATGGTGATTGATCCAGTTGCCTCAGCACGAATACGTGTCATCTTATACAATTAGTTTCAAAGCTCAAGCAGCTCAAACAAGTGTAAAAAACTAAGAACAAAACCGTTCCAAAAGCGAGATAACATAAACCTAGTTACCTACAAAAGCAATCCCACAATTAAAACGCGTATACACTACAAGATTCACAAAACTAAACATATAGCTGAAAAACAAAACGAAACCCTAGAATAGACAAAATTAGGGCACGAAGATATGCATACTGAAACAGCAATACAAGATAATCACGTCGATGATACCAAAAGGAATCGAACAAACACGTACCAGAATAAGATCAAAAAGCGTGCTCTGATCGACTTTCACAAAATCGGCATCAAATGACTTAAGATCCTCTTCAGCGGCCTTCTCATCGCTATTCGGTGGCTTCACATGTTTCTTACAGTACTCAATAACCTTAGACAAGATCTTGCTGGTGACGTTGGGAAGAGGGATACTGGTGTCGGCACATCCATCTTCAATCATGTGCTTGATCGTCTGAGACTCCACCGCCACCGCCTCATCGACCTCAAACGTCTCACCGTCGGAGCTCCGTAGAACGATGGTCTTCGACGACGACGTAATCGGAATTTTGATCGGAGATTGTAATTTGGGAGCGAAAAGAAAACCCTAATTCGGAAGATGTTGAAAGCTTTTGATCGATGCATAAAAGCTTGTTGGGGTCGGTATATATAGGAAATCAGGCGTTGAAGATGATTGAGTTTGACTCTAATCCTATTTCCTTAAATTGTATAAAAGAGTGTTTATTTTAAGGATCCTTTAAATATTTCTTTCTTTTAAACTTATTAATTACATATTTATCCAAATAAAAAATTTAATTACATATTTTTTTTTTTAAAACATGTATATTACATATTTACTCATCTTATTAAAATTAGTTATTGAATGAATATTGTATCTATATTTTTATTAAGTTATTTTTATATATTTCTCTTCCTAATAACATCAATCATATATTTCATCTTTTTCGAGTCTTTTATATATAAAAAAAAACAATAAAATTACTACTTCAAATACAAAAGTTTAAAACTTTATTTCAAAACAATAGTTACCGATAATCAACGTTATATCTTCAAATACAAAATACTATTGGCAATGTTTTAATCAATTATAAATAAAAAAGATCAACATGTAAAAAATTTTTAGTAAAAACAAGATAAAATAATCATTTGATAGGTTAATTTTAATTGAATGGATAAATATGTAATAGGTATGCATTAGAAAGAGGAAATGTGTAATTGATTTTATGCCTTGGGAAAATATGTAATTTATGTTTATAATAAGGAAAAATATGTAAAAATCTCTTATTTTAAACATTGGCATGTTTAGCCTTTTAAACTTGTTTTTATTTTCAAGACTAGAATGGTTGCTATTGCTAAAAACATAAATATGTTATGAGGTGTTTATATGATAGGTTATATGCAGTAATAAATTTAAACTAGATGTAATTAAACATATTTCAATCAAGTTATCAAGTTATATAAGATATAATGTAACACACATATGTGATGGTTTCTTATATAGTCATAAATAATACGAAAACTTAGAAGCAACCAATATAAACTATTTATTTATTATTAAAAATTAAAGAAAAATTTATAATTGTGAAATGAATTTCATATTATTTTTCCTCCTAACTAGCATATTTAGAACGGGAACCGAACAAATACCAGTTCAGTTGTGTTTAGTTGAATCGATTTCCTTTAAGTTGGGCGACTACTAGTTGGATCGGGAACCGGTGGTCAGAACGAATTTCCATATACTTACATCAACACGACAATCTTGCTGAACCAACAGGTTAATCCAGCGGGTACCCAACATTTGTTTGGTGCTAACAACTCTGTATTCCCATTATGATTCCATACTTTAATTGAAATTGGTTTCGCCATTGAAATGATGAACGAAATAGTAAAGATGAACTGATGTAATGAGTCTAAGTTTTATCATTGTGAAGCTTTTTCAAATTGATGGTTGAGTTGATTAGATGTGGGAAGGACAATTGTAATTTAATGAAGGAAGCTGTTAGATTTTAATTGTCGTTGACTTTTGTGTGAACGAATGTATGATCGTGTATAGTATGATGTAGCTAATTGGTATCTTGATTTTGAAGGTTTAGAGATTAGACCTCTCACTTGGATGAATGAGGATGTGGGTTTTACTATAGGATGCCACGTAAGTGGCTTTTTATCCATGTGATGATTTGATCAATAGACCCTTCATTTTGATTTGATTGTGTTTAATTGGGAGTTGATTTCCATTATATGAAAATTTGGGAATGAACGAGTGGAACACATTTTGGTGTTATATTGGAAAATTTGAAAAGTATAGGCTAGAGCTTATGTCGTTGTTTCATCATCACAATACTCAACCATTGACATCGAAGTCCTACTATTCCGTTTTGGTTTTAATATGAAAAAAGTTTCAAAACTCCAAAACCTTATCTCACAAGAAGTCGAGAATCTCTTGTCTAGGACATTAATATGTTTTTAAAATATGCTAGGACATTAATATGTAAAGAATCTTAAAAGTCGTGTGATCTTTTTTAAAACATTGTGATTTTGAAATTTGAACATTAGTATGTGAACGCCTTTTATATAGACGTGTGACATCGATAAAAAACCAAAATTTTAGATGAATTAAGTTTCATGACCATGTAGGACAAATCTACATTTCATCTAAAAATTTACCTTTTTAAATTACTTTTAAAGGCTTATCTTCACTTAATTTAGTGTGTGTATATGTAGAATATCAATTCGAGCCAAAGGTAGCTTGTTTAGATAAAAACTCAAGCTGATTAGCTCAAACAACTCACTGGTTGACTTGAATAAATTAACATGTAATTTAAAGTTTTTATAAATCAAAACCTAGAAAAAGGAGATAACTTGTTCATCGGGTTAGATCCAAACCTAATACGAATATTATTCTAGCTCGATTAGAAATACCATGTTTACTAGCCCAACCAGACTTATTTCTACTTACACAAGCCCTAAGTCAGAGGTTTGTGTAAGTAAAAACCAATCCAGAAAACCACAAATTTCCCAAGGTCAGTCGATTAATTCATATACATAATGTGTTTACGCCCAAATCTTGTATAGAACACAAGTCTTCTAAGAAAATTACTATATAAGAGATGTTAGAAAATAAAATTAGAAACTTGTGCACAAAGTGTTTGAAAAAACTACTGACTGGTTTATGTGTGCTTATTTGTGATTGTCCTTGAGTGCATCAAGTCGCACTTGACAAATAGTAATAATCTATTGGATTCTTTGTAGTCATCTCTAGTGTTTTTAACAATTTTTTGATACTGGTAGACCATGTACCATGTGTGTGAGCATTCACAATAATATTTGTCTTTGATCAGGGGACTGGAGCTCGACTAGCTAGTATTTTTAAACGAAAATATACATCTCCAATCGGGGAAGTTGATGGTTATAAGCTTACAATGAATCTGCAAACTAAGTCATCATAGAGAGAACATCAGTGAATTTTTAAGTAAAGTTTTTTTAAATATCGATGATATCTGATATGCTATTTGATGTACTTATAGAGTTATAGGAAGAGGTTATTCAAAAGATACATGTTGATGCAGCGGTCAACAGGGCACGATGCATGCCACAGATTCCTTCAATTATTGCAGCACAAATAGTTCTTCTGAAGTATATGTATTTGACTCAACAAAGCAACCTTTAGATCATGAAGGTGGTTTCTGTTGTTGGAAGCATTTAATCAAGAACAATCCTTAATCAAGTCAGAATAGAAAAGTCAAAATTGAAAAAGTCAAACATATAAATTAGGCGGGAATTAAAGGGTTAATTGTGTTAGTTTTAGTAGTTTGTAACCGCCATTGTATGGGTATAAATACCCTATTTGTATGTCGAATTATGTGTAGAAATCAGATTGTATTGTGTGTATTTTGTGTGTGGTATTTGACCCTGTTTCCACCGAGTCACTGCACAAATATGAGCATATTCTTGATCTATTGTTCATCCACATAATCGATCCTAATATATGATCTGAAGGGGCCTCAACATCTGTGAACTGATGTCACCGCACCAAATGGTAGTGACTCCTTGGGTCCTAGCCAAGACCCGGGTATGAATCTTCATAAAAGAAACAAGATGAGAGGACCAGAGAGATTTAGAAGAAGATAACACTCAATTCATATTTTTCATTCCCTTCAAACGTAAATATAAATGGCTATAAATAGCCTTAGAAATTAGAATCATAAGGAAATAACTACAGAAACTACCCATTACTTTAATAACTAATACCACTACTACTAATAATATGCATAAAGAAGATATAAATGTGGGTTGTGAGTTGCAAGACTTTTCCATAATGCATGTGCATACAGATTGTAACTCTTGCATGAACTCTAGTACATATCATGAACCTGATGAGTCTCACTAGTACATATCATGAACCTGATGTTAGACTCAGGGGTTATGAGAAAGAAGGTTATGGGCTTTCATGGAACCCTTTTACAGAGGGATATCTCGAGTGGTTCCAATATGTGTGGGAATTGTCCAGAATGCCTGACAATAAAGTTCTTGATGCAAAACATATTTATGAGGTATAATTGTATCTTCCTCAACTTTAATAGAATAATAGACTTAAAGTCTATCTCATCAATCTTGAAAAAAAGTAATAATAATAGAACAAGATAGTCATAGTGAACAGTACAACTTTACTAAAAACAAATAATGAATAATTTATTTATACTACTTTACATAATCAAACAAGATGTCTCATGGATTGATTGACCTAAACAAGTCAGGTGTGGTCAACTAGATCGTTCATTAGATCAACTTCTGATATCATCAAGAAGTCGGGTGTGGTCAATTAGATCGTTCATCAGATCAACCTCTGATCACATGTGATGAGATCAATCAAGATTAAGACCCAACCTAAGGACATGCATAGGTCAAGCACAAACCACTTGAACTACTAGCATTGGGGTGGATCACCGCGCCTTTATAGATACAAGGAAAAACTCAACTTAAACAGCAACAAATAACATACTAAAAAAGTAGCACAGGATCATAGTGATATAGTAGAATGTTTCTCCAAGTTACTCTACACCAAAGATCGATCTGCTATGCAATTTATCTGGATGTCACACGACCACCTGTTATGAAGAAATGAAGAGATCATAAACACACAAAAATGATAAGTACTTCATTGCTAAGTTAGCTAGAGATAGCATTTAACCTGTTTACGGTTTACTTATAAATGGGCCATGGGTCTGTGCTATAGTTCTAACGACTTATATGGAAAAAGTTTGATAAAAGGTAAACGGGTTGAACATTATCCAAATTCAAATTTATCGCATACAACCCTTGACACGATCATCTTTGCCACCTCTACAGACTACAGTTCACAAAAGAAGCAACGTAATTTTGTAAAATTCAAGTTTAATCGTCTAGAGTTTGAAAACACAAATCAATATAAACCAAATAACATATGTTTTCCCCTTAACAGTCACTGGTTCAACGCAAGTTGTGTTTACCTAGTGACATTAGATAGTAGGGTGTTTTCACTGTCATTTAAAAAAGTAATAACTGATGCAATAGAGTTTGTTTACCTTTTCTTTTAGTTCCAGAAGGAGTGGCACCTACTAGACCATTATTAGCTCCACATTCTGGAAACTCACTGAGCAGTGAACCACGGTTCCTCAAACATTGCATATTCTCAGTCTCACAGTCATTTACTTCAAGATCATGGTGCATCGATGCACCCTGCTGCATATTACACGGGTTCAACAAGAACCCACCTCCCAAATTTGGATCAACAGCACTCGGATAAGCAGGATGCTGTTTCTGATAAGGAAAACAACCAATTTCTCCATCAATTCTCCCTCTAATGTCCACAAGCAAACACTTGAGTCTCCCTACCTCTGCTTCTAACCCAGCTTGACTTTGAATTCTCTTCATTAGATGTTGATTCAAAGCTTTTAATCTAACAACTTCATCTTCCAACGAAGCGGCTCGTGCTTTCTTCTTTTCACGGTACTTTCTCACAGCTTCCCGGTTTCCCCGAGGCTTTTTCTTGCTTTTTTTCTTTAAGGATTCAGCAGTAGGGCTATCCTCGTCATTGCTCATAGCTGGTATAACTTTGGTGTGCACATGGTAACACGTGTGGGTGTGAGACGAATCAGGCCCAGGCGGGTTGCATTTGTGAGCATGTGTACACGCATGCACGTCATTAAAGATTTCATCGAAGAAGCTGTTCATGGAACCACTGCTCGGGATATCACCGACATTTGAACTTAAAAACATGTCCTGGTTAGAGGAATCAAGTTCTCCATCCTCATTCGCCATTAACACGTAGAAAACAACTTAACTGTTTCGATCAATCTACTTCACTTAATCACTCCTCAGTTCTTCCTGAATCCAAAACCGAGGAAATACATATATGTAAAGATCAGGAAAACTCATCTAACTATGGGCAATTAAGCTATTAACCCAAAAAAGACAGAAAACATGAATATAGATCAACATAAATATAAGACCAATTTAGGAAAACAGATATTAAAGCCCTACAAAGATGAATTAAACAAACAAGCAAACCCAACAGAGCTATAAACCCTAGAAAGACAGATAACAAATGAGCTGTGAAATCTAGAAGCATAAAGTAATATAAAGCACACCCAACACGAATAAGCATGCTTTAAACCCTAGAAAGACAAAAACACGAAGAACGGATCAACAGAAAGCTAATTAGGTGCAAATTGAGCTCTAAAACAGAACAATCATGATACAGGCTAACTAATTGTCAAACAGAAACCAAAATAAGCAGAAATTCAACATAAGATCTCGAATCACACAGTTAGTTGTAATCAATTAACAGACACAATGAATGAAGATAATTGGCCGATCAAAAGAAGAAAATTTACCTGTAAAGCTGAGAGAATTGTTGTGTTGAACAGCAGAAAACAGAATCTATTGTTTATATAACAATGGATAGAAGTAAATGATGAAGAAGATGAACAAATGGTGTACAGATTTCGCAAAAGAATTGTCTGCATTAGGGGTGTATGAGTAAGTTCTTGAAAATGTATAATGTACATCATGTTGTACACTTGTACTAAATGATTAATATTATTTTGTATAGTAAGAGTGTGTACTTTTCACATCTATAAAGATTCTTCTTTAGTGTACAACCTTGCATGCATACATTACAAGTTGTAATCAATAGTTAGAATTGAGAGATTGGTTGTATGGTTGACTATTTTGAATATTATGTTTAATAGAAGTTAGTTTTTTTTTATTTAATATATAGAACTTTAAGTTATTTTAACAAGTATTCTTAAAATACTTTATTTATTTTAAGAAGATGGAGGAACTTCATGTCTCTGTTAAAACTTAGTCAAATATAAAAACAAAATTTAAGAAAAATATGATATTTAATAAGTTTAAAAGGATATATGTTCATGCATTAATCAGTTCTTTCGACGAACAAGAGATAGCCAATATGTGTATTTTTTTTACTTAAAACTGACCTATTTTTTAATCTAAAGTAAATGTAATTTTTATATATGGTTAGATTAAATTTATTTTTTAACAGCACTTATTACTTTTAAATACTACTATATCATTTAACATTTTAGTTACAAAAATTTCAAAACTATATTTGTGGGATGATTACAATGGCTACAATGCTTAGATTAATATAGTCACTAAAAATCTTAATTGACAAATGATTACAGCAAAATACATGACTCAATTACCAATTATTGCAAACATATATTAACGGTCTTTATAATATTAAAACACCCGCTATTATAAATCGGCATATGTTTATGCACATTGTATAGCCCCACGCGAGGCCTATAGGGTTGAATAATTGAAAGCGAGAAAAATTAAATGAGGGCTATCAGAGAGGCTATACACTTCATATAGCACTATACGACTCCCTATATGACACATATAGAATACAACGCGTATAACAAATTTCGACACTACTACCAGAAAAAATTCGAGGGGCTGTCAGAGGAGTTATACGACTCATATAAAGCTATACGACCTCCTATATGACATGTATAAAACTATACAACTCATAAAAAAATTTAAGAATGTTGATTTATAAGTAAAAGATATACTAATAACCCAACCTCTTTAAAATGATATCGTCATACTTTTCATGACAATATCAACATTTATGGTTACCAATTTAACAAGTCACTTTTTGTCGTTTTCTGTTTTGTCATTTTTGGGATTTGGCTTTTCGTAGTGGGAAAGAGTATTTCTCATTATATAATATATTACTCCTGGTCTAAGTAACCGCTCGTAACTGCCGTCAAAATCCATGGTGACCATCGGATGAAGCTGAAAACAAATCAGAACCGTCTAAAGTCTACGGTTTTTACAAATTTTTACGGTTTCCTACAGTTTTCTCCCCAACCCACGTTCCCTGATTTCCGTTCTCTTTCTGGGTCCTCCTTTTTGAAAAGCTTACCGTGACTCATCTTCAGTTTTAGATGAAAACCTAGAAACGTTTCGATCTTCACTTAAACCATGTCCCCTGTTTCTTGCGATGCCACTGTAGTAATTAATTTTTGTTGCTTCAGCTTTTCAGAAATTTGTTCACATCAATGATTTCAGGTTACTTCCTTATAAACAAGCTTTAATCATTCGATTTAGGTCAAAAAACAATGTATTCCGAGATCAATTATGCATTTTACATTATTAAGTCGCATGTTGGTATTGTTCTTTTATGTTGCCATCCTCTGTGAATCGAAAATGATCACATCAAGTCAATGAATCAATTAGAAATTGCCCTCGTAAAGTGAAGATACAGTTCATATTCTTTCCACCGATTCTATGGTGTTGATTTGCTCAACCACAATGCCTTAAATTCGTGATTGGGCTCCCAAATCCTTTGATCACTGATGAAGGAAAGATTTCTATATATGTGGAGAAGAACTTACTTCGATTGGCTTTTTGTTGTTGGCTTTCCACTCATCGTCACAACATAAAGGTAAATAATCTTTTCATATCATATTACCAATTTACCATGAATATCATAAATGGGTTTTTGTGTTGAAATCAAATTGTTTTAACAGAAATTTAAGGCTCCAACATTACCAACAATGAAGAGAAGCACACCCAGGTTTCTGAAATCAAACAACAGAAAGAGCTAACCAAATTAAATGCACAAGCCTCAACTGTTAATCAACAAAAGTATCAGCCACTTAGGTAAATCTATTTGAGAAACTACAATGGCATATCAATGGAGTGGTTAGATAGTTACATATCTTGATTATTAATTATTTTCTTTACCATAACATCATAACTTTAAGTCTTTAATATACTATTTATATGATTGGAAGGCCCAAGAGCAGGGAAATGAGGGAAGAGACAATTGAAGAAGAAAAAAACTTGAGAAGTGTTTTGAAACATATATGGTTGGGAAACCCAAGAGCAAGGAAATGAGAGAAGAGACAGTGGAAGAAGAAAAAAACCTAAGAAGTGTTTTGAAAGTCATTGTAGCCCTGAGGAGTTTCGGTATGCACATTGATATAGATATGAATTTCACTCTTAATGGTGCATTTTGTACTTTCCACTAATTCATGTCATTTCAGTATAAGTATTCTTGACACAACATTTTAATCATGCTACAACATTACTTTGAAATGGAAAATTGAGTCGTTCGTGTTCATGCAAATAAAGATTGTAATATCCCATGATTTTTTCTTTTCAGGTGATATTAAATGGTCTTTTTTGTCGATACATACATATACACACATAGGTGTGTAAAATGAAACATAGGTGTAAATAGAATTTTGTGCCATTTAACACGAGATAACAAAGTAAATGATTTATGATCTTTTATTTCTTTTTCACTCAAGAATACTTTTCTTTATCTATATATGAAGATCATAACATGTTCAGTTTATATTATTTTTTTCACAAAGATCTTATTGCAGCCGGCATCTAAATTTGAAGATCATAAAATTGTCACTTGGCTATTGATATTTTAAATATTTTCAGCGATAGTATATGTGCCAATGTAGTAATAACACTGGTATTCAATTGTTGACGGGGAATATAATTGGAGACAAGATGAAGGGTTGTTGAGGTGCTATGGATATGGAGACAAAATCGCAACTTTGGGATGCCAAAACTCGATAACTGGACCAAATTTACATGAAAGTAAGCGGCTTCTTGATGAAACAAGGTTGTATCATGTATGCATTTATTAGTCAGAATATCCTAGTGTTGTCATGAATATATTTTAATATTGATTAAGATATTATAGGAAGATATTAGCATGGATAAAAATGTATTTTTGGTTTGCTAATTTCCAAATTAGTTGGGCTTTATCATGAGTTTTAGACATCATTATTCTTTTATTATTTGTTTTTCATTCTATAGTGCTATAAAATATAAATATGTTATTGTTAATTAGAGTTTTGTTGTCAAGAATGAAAGCTTTAACTAGAGTAGCATGTGGGGACAATATTGCATTAGAAGCTTTAAATATGTTCTTCTGTCGATGATTTGTTATTACGAAATTACAACCAAAATATTTTAATACTAAAAAAAAATAGTTTCCATTTCATTCATACTTGCAGGTATATATGAAGATCTATTCTTGCATAATCCAACTCTAGGGGAAGATCATTACATAAGAAGTCATTTACAAAGCAAGAACAAGATGAATAGTTCTTTCATGAAATTTCATTACATGTTTGTGCTTTAGTTTCAAACTGTTTGTTAATTTTGTTTAGAATTCAAAGAAATAAATTTTAATTTTATTATATTAAAATATCCGACCAACGGACGGGTATAAAACTAGTTTTAATTAAAAGAAAAATGATAAAATTGAGAAAAATGAAAAAATGTTGGTGTTTCTATTAAAGAATTTGCTTAAGTTTGTAGAACTTAGAAAACAAAAGCACGATGGAGTGCTAGCCCTTCAACCAATATTTTCAGAACCGTATCGGACGTTAAACCGGAAACCTTACTGGTTTGGTAGTCGGACCGGATTTAAGAATCGAATGACATCATAATTATATATATAGTATATTATATATATAGTTATATATATAATTAAATGTTAAATATAAGTAATTTATATATGATTTATATATGTATTTTATAGTGATATATAAAACTTAACTATATTTGTATATCCAACACACTAATTTATGGATCAACACCCCGTTTTTATCCATTAAAAAATATGTATATATATATATATATATATATATATATATATATATATCAAAATACGGTTCGAACCGGTCCGGTTTCCCGGTCCGACCACCAGTTCGGGACTGGCCGGTTCTACCATCCCAAAACGAATCATAGCGAACCGGACCGGCTAGGTGGCCGATCCCCGGTCGGACCGATTGGACCGGCCGGTCCGATTCGGTCTTAATAACACTGCCTTCAACAAAGGCTCGACACTACAAATACCATAATGCAACCTTGATACACTTACGTTGACACTTGACGGGAGGTTTTACGACACCAGCTACGGAGTGTTTTATAAGTAATAAAATATATACACATGACAACTCGTTTGTGGGGTCCATAACAATCGTGTACCTTTATGTTCTTCCATTCTCTAAAAATCCTTAAGCTAATACTTATTCTCTTATTCATGGATTGAAACTTAGTTGTGAGGTCCACATGCGAGACCAATGATTTTCTTTCTTATCTCTAGGCCTGCATCTTCAAAACAAGTGATTCATCTTCCTACTAGCATTGCAACGATCATCTGTGTTGCAACAGCATCACGATTAATCCCACTGAATTATATTCTAGTTAGACATTAAAGTATTATTTCCATCACTACCTTATCATCCATCTTTTTAAGTAACTTAACTATAACTAAATCTATATGCGATTCATTTTCTTATTATATCTCACTAGCTTATCTAGCTACTTTTATCAAATGAAATAATAATTATTTTACCTAGATATCCAGGTCGTCTCTTCTCTCAATTTTTAAGTACGGCAAGAGATACACATACATTATTTTGCCGGCAAGACATACACATAAATGACGTGATTCATAGTGATGAAGCAATATATCATATTACTTTTCTTTTTAACTTTTATTAATCTTTAGTTATTAGTTATTTAGTTGATAATTTAATATTTTTTATTTTAGACTTTCTTTTTTTAATTTCTCTTATTATGTAACTAATATTTTTTGTATTTATTAGTTATTAATTTTATTTTTTTTACATATCAAACTTAATATTATAATGCGCAGGTCGTGGTTTTACTTTGGTTATACGATTTTTTAAATGTTAATTTATTTCCAACATTGTGCACGTAGGGAATTCTTGCTACAACGGGCGTCTTCTAAAACTCGTTGTTATTAGTTATATTATTATTTAATATAATTATTATTTTTTATTTTTATTTTTAAAAATTAAATGAATACTTTTATAGATATCGGTTGAGTGTAGCCGTGTAAGTGATAAGTGATGGCGATCAATTCCTTAGCTCTTTATGAGCATAAGCTGATTTGGTTTTTAGATCTTTATAACCGTTTTGTTTTAGTTCTAATCTGTTTGATTAATTCAGTTTTTGAGAATAAAAAAGGCAGGCTAAATCGGTTAAGCTCTAGCTTTGGAAGGCAGTGAATTAAAACTAATTTCAACTGATAATTATATTCAGTTATTTGTGAAGCCAAGTATAATATTAGCAATTTTTCAAGAAAGAATAGAACTAATATGTTCATTTTAAGAAAATAACATTTTTCCAACACAAAAAATGTTATTTATAACAAAAAATAGAAAATTAATGTTGATCTTAGTGCTGGCTTGATGAATTTGTTATTTATACACATATAACCATATAAGTAGGTTATAAAAGAAATAGTAGTTGAACTATCGATTTCTCAATCGGTAAGGTCTTTTCTAATCAAATTTTCCATTATTTTAATTATGATCAGTTATTCCATTCACTTATAAATACTATCACTTGAGGTCGCATTCCCATCTTCTTAAATCCGGTATTCTTATATCGCATTTTTATTTCAAATTCAACATAAATAGAAGCAATAATTATTTATCTAAAAAATAATTTTGCACAAATATAGCAAACACATTCTAAATAAATGGAACAAGCACCTCAATCCTCCACCACTAACTCAAAATCAAACCTATCGAACCGGTAGATCCTCTTAAGCCTTGTGATAACCGCATTTGTCTCTCTAATACCAAAAATCTTACAAATAATAACGAACTATTCAACTTACACGTTTTCTACTTCAATCATATGGCCAACATCTCCCCATTTTATTGTCCGCTTCCTAAAAACCTAGGGTACCGATGATCGAGCGCATAAAATTATCATCACAGACCTAAAATTCACCTAAAACATGGATTCGAGAAGCCGCTTGGGATTCATGCTACTCTTGATCGCCATCACGTTGATGTTTGTTTCTTCTGATATCGACGACAATGAATATAGTCCTGGGCCTGTGACATACAATGCCAAGTCCGTTATTGTTGGTGGCAAACCGCTACTCATATTCTCGGGTTCCATTCATTATCCCCGAAGTACTCCCGAGGTAAGGGGTATTTATTGTGATTAATTTGTATTTATAACTAAATAATTGGTTGTGTTTTTGAATTAGATGTGGTCAGATATCATAAGATTGGCAAAAGAAGGAGGATTAAACACCATTGCAACTTATGTTTTTTGGAATGTTCATGAGCCTGTTCAAGGCCAGGTTATTTTTAACTACTAATTATTTATATTTTTTTTATTTTTTTATATTTTAATTATGAGTGAAAAAAAAAAAGAGGCTCTTAGCCCGGGTTTTGAGCGGGAGCAACTTCTCGATTCTTTGAGATAGATGTAAGGTTTTGCTCCATCACATTCTTCCGAGAATGTGATAGGAGCATTGTTATAAGTTTAAGTATATTGGATTTGTCTGTTTGTTTGTTTATGTTTGATTTTGAAAACTTACTTTATTTTATTTCGTTTTGTTAGTTTAATTTTACAGGAAATTATGATTTGGTGAAATTTATCAAATTGATTGCTGCAAATAAAATGTATGTGGTTCTACGACTTGGGCCCTTCATTCAAGCCGAATGGAATCTTGGGTAAAAACTATTATTAATTAATTAATTTCGTTGAATTTCATTTTTTATAAAAACGTGTATTTTTAATTTCGTATGTTTTTATGGAAATTTTCTATGCAGAGGATTGCCGTTCTGGTTGAGAGAGGTCCCCAATATCGTATTCCGTTCATATAACGAACCATACATGGTGTGTAATCATTCTTAAACTTGCTTATTTATTATAAGAATGTGTACGGTTTGGTTCAGCTAGTTTTGACAAAAACTTTTAAATTGAGTCACTATATATAGTTTCAGAAGTCGACAAACAAAATTTTCGGGTTGGTCAGCAGGATGGCCAATTCAACTAATGTGGTTCAGTTTGATGATTAGATTGTTTTCTAGTTTTTTTAAAGTTGTTAATTTGAACTAAAATTGTTATAAGCAATAAAAGATGTTTCATGAATGTTTTACATGAGAATCTTTATAGCCAACTAGGTTTACGCGATTGGTTTCAAGTTTTAAACTGTGACTTTAGTTTTTCAAACCCTAAACTGGATGGTATGAACCTCAAACCAGTAAAACCCCGACAAGTTTCTTCGGTTTTGACAGTTTGATCAAATTCAATAGTTTATGAACGTAATTCTTATTATGATCCACAAAACCTTTTTTTTTTCTTTTCAATTTCTAGTAGAGTCAAAGCTATTCATTATGGTTTTAAAACACAACAAACTAAAACCGGCTAAAGCGGTTTGGTTTGAAAATTTAAACAATTAAATATTAATAGTTTGTAATTTTGTATTACACTATAAAAAATAAAAAAATATAGCTCCATTAATATTTCTAAATGGATTTTCTTCCATTTACTTGTTTTTGCTAGTTTTACAAGATTATGAACATCCCTATACCATAGCATATACTTTAAAATCATGGTTCTTATCAAGATTTTAATTCCTTTTAGCATCATATGAAAAGATACATCGAATTCATCGTAAACATGATGAAGACGGAGAAATTGTTTGCACCTCAAGGAGGTCCTATCATCCTCGCACAGGTATTCCATGTTCATGGAACCCAAGTTTCTTGCTAAAAAATCGTCTTTAGAAGTTAATCAGCGTTTAATCTATTTTTTTTTAGGTTGAAAATGAGTACAATCATGTCCAAGAATCATACAAAGAAAAAGGCACTCAATACGTCAAGTGGGCAGCAGATACATCGACAACATTGTATCCCGATATCCCATGGATAATGTGTAAGCAAAAGGATGCACCTCCAAATGTCGTAAGCTCTCGAGTTTGATTTAAGAATCTAAATGGACTGGTTAATCATTAGAGAAAATCATGGAAAATGACCATTTTGATAGATTAACTTTTTGAAAATATAACCATTTAGCCGTTATTAATGATTACACAAAAAGATAACCTAATTGAAAGATGTCACACTATATCGCATATGGTGTAGTTATGGCCTATAATGTAATGTTCGAGTGATTTTGAAACTAAAAATCAAAAGTGGCAAAGCTGAGCAATCAATTAGATGATGACGTCTCAACTATAAGCAAAAAATGACGTGATTTTAAGTTTAAGAAGCGAAAGTAGTGTGGTTTTAGCCTTAGAATCGACAGTTGCATGGGTTTTATCTTAAAATTCAGAAGTGATGAGGCTATAACCAATCAAGTGACGACACGTCAATTCTAATTGGAAATTCTCACATTTTTAGCTAAAAAACAAATATGACAGGATGTAACTAAGCCACAAAATACCTTTTTGCTTAGGATGTAACTGTTTGACCTTCTCCACAATCACGTCTTCTTTAAATTTTGATCAAATGTAGCATTTTCTTGATTTTCCTTTGATTAAGTGGGTGTTTGGGATTGCTTATTTTGTCAAAAGTCATAGGTTAATAAGTTTTTTTTGAGTAAAGTGTCATTTTCGTCTCTAACGTTTTGTTCAATTTGCCATTTCAATCCAAAAACTTTTTTTTTACTATTTCAGTCACTGTAGTTTACTAAATGTTGTTATTTTCATCCATTCCACTAACACCGTTAAAACTATGTTAAAATTCCGTTAAATATGAGGTATTTTAGTCTTTTTCAACACCCTAATTACCCAATTAATATAAATTAATCAATTAATATTTAATTAAAACTTAAAAAACACATGAAGTGACTCGTGAGACCGGTCGTTTCGATTAATTCTAACACATATTGTTCGATTAAGGTCTGCTGTGAGATTTCAATTAATCTTCACGTTTTGTTTGAACGTGTACTATTGTTTGATTGAACTATTGTTCGATTGAGGTCTAATGTTGTCACTTTTTGTTTGATTGAGTTTTCCTACTGTCACGTTTAAAGACCTCAATCAAATAAAAAATATCAACAACAAACCTCAATCCCACAACAGACCTCAATCAAATAACGGTACACATTCGAATAAAATGTGAAGATTAATTGAAATCTTATGGCAAACCTCAATCGAAAAACATGGGTTACAGTTAACCGAAGCTTTTAAATCGAAGCGTCTAATCTCACTAGTCGTTTCATGTGTTTTTTAGTTTTTATTGAATATTAATTTATTAATTTGTTTTAATTGAATAAATAGGGTGTTCAAAAAGACTAAAATACCCTCATATTTAACTGAGTTTTAACGAAGTTTTAACGGTGTTAGTGGAGTGGATGAAAATGACAACATTTGGTAAATTACGGTGACTGAAATGGCAAAAAAAAAGTTTTTGGACAGAAATGGCAAATTCAACAAAACGTCAGGGACGAAAATAATATTTTACTCGTTTTTTTTTTTGTCAAAAGTTCTTTTCAACCAAAATAAACAATCCCAAACAGGCCTAAAACTACATAACAAGTTTACTTACCAATGGCTTTCAGTGTATTAATATATGTTAGAATTGTGTCTTAAGATGTTATGGGTCTAAGTCTCATTATAAACAAATAATATAGATATAATAATATAAATAAATAATAATATAGATATAATAGTATATTTAGAGAGTATATCAGTTCTCGTTAAAAGAAATAGTTTACTTTGAAACTTTCTGATTAGATTGTATCTCAATTATTTGGACCTAGATAAGTACATGCAATGGAAGGCATTGTGCAGATACCTTTGGTGGCCCAAACGGCCCAGACAAGCCTTCTTTATGGACTGAAAACTGGACAGCCCAGTAAGCTTTAAATATTCCTCATCTAACATATTATTACTTAACTTTTAGCCTGTAGCATATCATTTTATTGGGCTCACAGATACCGGGTTTTTGGAGATCCACCATCTCAACGAGCTGCAGAAGATATCGCATTCTCAGTTGCTCGATTCTTCATGAACAATGGAAGCATGACTAATTACTATATGGTAACAAGTTACTTATATTATTTAAATAAATGTCTCATAACTTCATTAATTAGTTGCGTGATCGTTTTAGTATCATGGTGGAACCAACTTCGGAAGATCTAGCTCGTCGTTTGCAACTACTCGCTACTATGATGAAGCTCCTCTTGACGAATTTGGTGAGCATTTTTAATTGCAGGGTCCATAATGCGTATTGGAATAAATTTAAGAATTCACACGCTTAAATTTGAAAATTTGAAAATATATAAAATTAAAATTAATAATGGTAAATAATATGACCGATAATAGAAGCATCTTGACGGATAATAGAAACATCTTGACAAGGATATTCTGATGGTAATGTGTCTTTCCTTTACAATACATGTCAAGAGTTCAAATCCTATAACATGTAGATATAAGCCGTTAATAAAAATAGATTGTAAGTTGTTATAAAAAATTAATAGAACTAGATTTGAGACTGTTTTAAAAAAACTTAATTGTTGTTTCCGCATAAAATAATGTTTCCAAATTAAAATCATTGGATCTAACTAATAGACATTTAGTACGTAAATTATAAATAACACTTACCTAAATCCTACATTAGATAGTTATATGTATCCATGAATATACTTATGAATGCACACACCTATAAAATGTTACAAAATAATTCATTGTTCTTCGATAGCTTTTATTTATATATTTATTATGTGTTGGATAATTTTTAAATTTATGTTAGGGTTGATAAGAGAACCCAAATGGAGTCACCTTAGAGACCTTCACAAGACATTGAGATTACTAAAGAAGCCCTTTCTTTTGGGTACTCGTAATGTACAAGATATTAACCAATTTGTCCAAGTAAGCAATTCTAGTGCTAGCATCTCCGATGTTTCTACGCGAATAGCTATAATGCATTGAACGTTATATTGTTCAATGCATTATAGTGTTTTTGTAACACTAGAGATGCTCTAACTAATATTATAATAAACCAGAAAGTAAACACAAGTGAATTCTTTATATAGACTTGTTACCTTTCTTGTTTTGCAGATTGTAACTTATGAGAAACCCGAAAGCAAGCTTTGTGCGGCCTTCTTGAGCAACAGGCACAAGAAAGTTCATCGGACCGTCGATTTTAGGGGAAAGCAGTATTTCCTTGCTCGACGATCCGTTACCATCCTTCCCGACTGCAAAAATGTTGTTTTTAACACAGAACTTGTGAGTTTCTATCGTCATAGTCGTTTTTCATAGAGCACTAAGGCACCTAATGGTGAAGCTAACTTGAATATATGAAACAAGAACAGATCACATCACAACATAACTCAAGAACCTTCATCCCTTCGAAACGAGCCAACGGCTTTAAATGGGAAAGCTACCGCGAGTCCATACCAACGGCTAATGATTTAAAGGTGCAAAGTAAAACACCATTGGAACTCACCTCAATGACTAAGGATACCACAGATTATATGTGGTATGGTACCAGGTAATGACATGTGTTTAGTTTATTTTTTAAGTATCGGTTAACGACAAACTTTTGACATTAGAATTCTTTGCTAATAATTGTTCGTGTAGTAGTGTAAATATTTTATCTTTTTTTTTCTTGCAGCTTAAATCTTGATAAAGATGATCTGCCTATGCGACCGGATATCATGCCAGTTATTCGGATACAAAGTCTCGGAGATGCTTTATTAACATTTGTTAACGGACAATATATAGGTGAGATCAATAAATCCATTTACAACTAAAATTAGTGTACGTTTAAACAAAAGTAATAACAAACTTGAAAAATAATTTAGGGTTTGGACATGGGAGCTTCATCGAAAAATCGTTTACGTTCTCCAAACCTGTGAGTTTGAAGGGCGGGGTCAATCAAATATCGATCTTGGCAATGACAGTGGGACTACCGGTGAGTTCATAGTATCAAAACATGTCGTAGGGTGTAACCGAGACATGTATAATGACCATCTCTAGAAGGGGTGGAACCCAAGGGATCGGATCGCGTGAATTTGTTTAGTAAATGGATATTATATAGAAAAGACATGAGTTGTTCACTTTACTTGTAGTCAATAGAGAATATAGCTTTATAATATCATTTGACTAGAAAGTTTTGGTTCCATCACTAATATTGGACGAATAAGGTTATTATTGACATGCGTATTTTTTCTTAACTTACTTTCATTTGCCTTTGGTTTTTCTCGAGTGAAGAACAGTGGAGCGTATATGGAGAAGAGGTTTTCGGGTATCCGAGCCGTTATGCTACAGGGTATGAGTAGTGGTACTCTTGATATCACACTTAATCAATGGGGGCATAAGGTATGTATATGTATATACACACATGCTTTTGTATATATTACATAGGTTAAAATACAAAGGAAACATTCTATACATGTGTATATTAAACTTACCATTTTTAGGTTGGCGTTGAGGGTGAAACCCTTCGATTATTTACAGAAGAAGGATCGAAGAAAGTTAAATGGGCCCCAGCCCGCGGACCGGGAACACCTATTACATGGTATAAGGTAACAAATGAGAATTAACCGTATGTCGCAAGATTTCTTTGGCCCTTTGGGTTTTAAATGTTAATTTATTTTTCAGAAAATAACTAAAAAAGAAACGGAACAAATGGGTCGAATGAGTCAAACCAGGTTAAACTTCACCCAAGTGCTTTTACATGCTTAACACATACATTTTTTTATCAAATAGTTAGATTATAACTCTAGCAAAACAACATTAAAATTTTACTTATCACATTAATTGCTATAAAATTCAAAAGTGTTGAATAACATGGTTTGACGAGTTACCGGATCCATCTCCCACGCCCATATCTAACACGTATGTCTGTTGGTTTCATGTTTTGAACGAAATTTCATGTTGCAGACGCGTTTTAATGCCCCAGAAGGAACCAATCCAGTAGCGATCAAGATGGAGAGAATGGGCAAAGGAGTAATTTGGGTAAATGGTCACAGCATTGGTCGTTATTGGGAAAATTATCGTTCTCCTCTAGGAGCGCCATCTCAATCCGAGTAAGCATAATAACTGGTTCAAATAAAAACAAACATTAATACCACAATTTTTATGCATTATTAGCATTGTCATTTAGGTATCACATCCCACGGTCATATTTAAAACCAAAGAATAACCTTTTGGTCGTGTATGAGGAGAGTAGTGGAACAATAGACGGTGTTGTGATCAACACCGTGAACCGAGATATCATTTGTAGCTATATGTTTGAAGACTATCCACCAAATCTCGATTCATGGAAGATAGACAATGGGGTTCTCAAGCCTGTGGTTGAGAAGCCGAAGCTAGGAGCCCAACTTACATGCGATCCTGATAAGTTCATCAAGGAAATCCAATTTGCGAGCTTTGGCAATCCTTGGGGATCATGCGGTACGTACATGCAAGGAACATGTCAAGCCCCTAATGCTAAGAAAGTAGTTGAGAAGGTAAAAACATGATCCACTAAAACTATTTCTCAATGATACTTTTGTTATATATATGGAAAATTTGACAAACTTAATTTTAATAATTCAAACTATAATCTATTTGCAAATAATAATCCATACTGGTAACTTGTCAAAATACACTAATTTTTCTTTTATTACCAAGAACAGTATCACTCACATAATTATCATATATTTACAATGGTGCTTATAAGCGAAAGGAGGGATGCATCTTCCTTTTAAGCAAAATAAAATTTAATCGAGTGTAAATCTATAATAGTTATGCTAGTGAGATTGTCATTGATCTGCAAATAAGTCATTGTTTTGATTACTATAATTCAATTTTTCTATATGTACATATAGATTATATGTGTGTTAGTGTACACACAATAAGTTCTACTTGAAACCATTTTTAAAAAGAAAAGTGCAAGAGCAACAAAAAATGTTACACTAATTGTTTTAACTAAGATAGATAAGAATGTTCTATGAACTTACAAATAAGTTATATTGTTTAATTGATTAATAAACGTTTTGAAAACTAAAACAGGTTTGCTTGGGGAAGAATAGTTGCAGAGTACCACTTGATAGAGCAGTTTTGGGTGAGCCGACTGGTGATGGTTCTTGTGCTCAAGAAAAAGTAAAGCGACTCGCAATCCAAGTAAGGTGTGGGAAGAAGAATGAAATATAGATGGAGTCCAACCCACAAAATTTTTGATATTTTAATATATGTAAATTAATTAGTGCACTGTAGAATATAACCTCTTTATATTCTTTACTAATTTTTATATTTATTCCCTAAAACTTTCCTTTATCAAACAGCGCAACAATTACACTACTTTCATTCATAATCATATTTTTCCTGATATGATGTTTTAGTCTAATATAACTATTTAATTATACAGCAAACAACTAATTTTATTTTAATTATAATTGATGGTATAAATATGTACATTCAAACATCTCTGTAGTTACTAATAGTCTAAACTTCACTCTTATGATATATTTTATTCAAATATTTTAAAATATGGTGTTGTTAAACAACTTTATTTAAAATTACAAGATTACATGATTGACCATTATCAAAGCCTTCTCAATTAAATTTACAAATTTAACTTGTGTCATGATTGTATGTTAAGTTTTCTAACTTTATGAAAATACAATCATCATTATAGAACATACCTTATAATCCAACATCCTATGATCATGCTTGCAATCAAGTGTGTGAGAACTGAGAAGTGATGGTCACAAAAACACCACCAATGTTTTAAGGGAAAGGTCTAGTTTTACATATAAAGAGACTCAAGGGACAATTTGCATACACTCATTTAGGGAATAAGTATGGTGTAAATGAGCCAAGCAAAATGCGACGTGCCAAACGTTTGAAATTGGCAACTACCTATTTTGTGCTGAAAAACTTTGGGCCCACTAGCTAAAATGCATCTAATTTGAGAGAGTCTTAAATATTAAGGAAAGTCATGCAAAAAAAGTACATAGGATGAAGACCAACATACCATGATCATATTGGTATGTTGGGTCGTAAGATCCACGGGTGTGTCAGGTCCGCAAGTCTGATGTGATCGGCGAAGTCATGAACTTCCATGGTGGACGAGGTGTGGCCACGGAATCGATCAACGGAAAAACTGGTCATTGGAACCAAAGGATTGTATTAGGGTAATGGACCCTCACCCCCGGAATCTATAAACGGAACTTTATTGCGATAACCCGTTAACCAAACTAGTGGTCCATGGCAGACCGCATCATCACTGTAAGTTCAAGTTATAGTGGTAAACTAGTGGTCCACAATGAACGTTAAATTTTTTTTTTAAATATAACAAGACTATACTCAAATTAAATATATTAAAATGAGCTATAAAATGGTGTAATTTGTATAACAAATAATATCATACAAAAAAAATTAAGACGGTTTTAAAAAAGGGAGATCTTTTTTAAAAAATGAAGAAAAAATTGTTATATCAGTGATGTAACGCGATGTAAAAGTTAGTTACACTAAATAATTATGGTGAAAGTGTTTGTTACATTAGTGTTAACGAGTTATCGTAATAATGGTGAGTTATCCATATATATACATAAAATTTATATATATAAAATAAAGACAAACATATTTAAACTCGATTCAGTTTAAGATTTTGTTTTATGGATGTTGAGTTGAAGCTTAGCCATCTTAGCCCACATAGGGAAGTACAAAACTCAAATCTTTTGAAAAGGAACAAAGGGACTTTGGTGGGCACGTAGACAATCGACCGCTTGTTTAACAATCAAAGGACATGTGGACATCTTTTTCTCTTTTATTACAATCGCATCCTTCTTTCTATTTTATTCCCAACATATATTTCAGCTACCTTTTCTTTAAGCCGGCACGCACAAGAGCTGCGTGACTTGGGGGGTTTTCCTGTCAATCTCTTCAGATTTCAAGATTCTTGAAGAACTCAAAAGGGGGCAACTTGTCTTTGAGGGTTTGATCTGATTCAACTAAAAAGAACAAATTTTTGACAGATTTGATATGGGTGTAATCAGCACTTTGTTGGGGTTTTCTGGGTTCGGAATTGGGGTTTCTGCTGGCCTCGTGATCGGTTATTATCTCTTCATCCACTTTCAACCCACAGATGTCAAGGTCTCCTTCAGTTTTCTCTCTATGTGTGTGGATTTATGCTTCTTTTTTTGCATTGATCTTTGTTTATGTGTGTGGTTGATTCTGAGTTGACCGATTAAAGAATTTGTGATTTTGAATATGTTTTCTATGCCCTTGTGGTTGAGTAAAGGTTGGATCAATGGCGATAGATAATGTGCACAGGTTATTGTAGAATAAAGTTATCTTCTTGTTTGGATTTTCGATTCAGCTTAAAGGGTTTGATTTGGGATTTTGGCTGAATAAGTTGATGTTCTAAAGATTTTCTTTGTTTGTGTTATGCTGTGGTTTTGATTTGTTTGTGTTTTGAATGTGAAACAACAGAAAGTTTATGAATGGGAGATGGGTATTGTAGGTTTAGAATCTTTGATCAAGTATATGTTCAATTGAGTTTTTAGGGCATTGTGGGAGTTCTCTAATTTATCATTTAGAATGTTGAACTATTTGTGCAGGATCCTGTCATTCGTCCGTTGGTCGAACGAGACTCTGAAACTCTGCAACGTATGCTTCCTGAGATACCATTGTGGGTTAAAAACCCGGATTTTGATCGAGTATGTATTTCACCATTGAAAATTACCCTACATGTTAACCGATGGCTGCTTTATTATTTCTCTCTGGTTTGATGTTTTCATGGATCAATGTAGGTTGATTGGCTTAACAAGTTCATTGAATACATGTGGCCTTATCTTGACAAGGTATTATAGCAACACTTATTATATTGTTTTTTCGGTTTCTTTAGTAACCTTTTTGTATCCATAGGCAATATGCAAGACTGCTAAGGAAATTGCAAAGCCCATTATTGCTGAACAAATTCCTAAGTTCAAAATTGATTCGGTTGAGTTTGAGACACTTACCTTAGGGTCTCTGCCTCCTACTTTTCAAGGTAATGTTCTCCCTTATTATGTCATCTTATTTCCTACATTCCTTAAGTCATATTTGTTTTGTTAAATAGTTGTCAACCCGATGAACATTCTGTTAGTTATCTTAAAAAATTAAATCGTCATCAGTTGATTGTGAAAGAAAAATCGTTTCAGCCACTTGAATTGCAAATGCGATACCCGTATCCGTATAATAAAAATGTTTTTGATGATAAAAACAAATCGAAATGAAGTGCACCTGATGTAACTAATGAAGTGCAGTTTTTCAATTGTGATAAAATACACTCACAGTTATTATTATTATTATTTTTCTCTTATACACTTATCTCTGTTCCAAATAACTATGCTGTTTGACTTGACACATAGTTAGATAAATGTTTTCGACTAATAAGGGAATACTTGAAATACCCCTGAAAAAGACAATTTAATAAAAACTTGTGGAATCACAGCCACTAGCATAGCCTAGTGGGCAGTGGCAAAGATGTATGCCCTCCATCCATGAGGTGTTGGGTTCAAGTCTCACTTGAGGCATGGAGTAGACTAGGGCTGTTAAAAAATGTAAAAACTTTGTCGACCACAGTCGACATCGATATATTGAAATGATTGTTAGGGAGTAAATTGGTTCTTGGTAACATCTGAATTAAAATATTCAAGAGACATTTTTTTAGGGTGGAAAAGTTAAAAATTTGGCACCTCATTTGTGTTTTATACTATAGAATGTTTGTTCAACCTTTGTTTGGTCATTTGGCCCTTTTTGAAGCTTATATCACCTAAAAATTGCAACAAAGGTCCTTTATCTCAAGGAAAACAGTTATGCTCCCTATAAGTAAGCGGGGATCTCACATTATATTTTTATTACAAGTTCTAGTGTTATGTTTGTTATATTAATTGCAAGGAGTTCACTAATGCCTACAAGATGTTTGCTGGAAACTTGATTCTGAATAGAGGGATGTCATTTGTACAAGAAAAAAAATGTACTAGCTATTTGCCCATTTAGCATTTTTTATATCATGGGTCTTGTTTATTATTATGGGACATTTTGGACATGTAACTAACAGTTAAACGTTTATTCTTGATTATGTGTTCAGTTAAAACGTTGAAATACACGTATGAGTATACAATATTGATATATAATATCAAGAACCTGTTTTTTTAGGGATGAAGGTCTATGTTACTGATGAGAAAGAGTTGATCTTGGAACCTTCCCTAAAATGGGCTGGAAACCCCAATGTTGCTGTTGTTGCTAAATCATTTGGTTTAAAAGCAACTGTTCAGGTTATTTATTTTTTTCACTTTGGAAGAACATGTAAAATTTTATTTGTTGGTTTTCTTAAATTTATTATAACTACAGGTGGTGGATTTACAAGTCTTCGCTATACCTCGTATCACACTAAAACCACTTGTTCCTAGCTTTCCTTGTTTCGCTAAAATCTGCGTCTCTCTCATGGAGAAGGTAAATTGGGCTCCTTTTGTTAGATTCCAAAACACATAAAAATACACCTTGCTTCAAGTCAAGTTGCAAGTCTTGAACATTAAATTTTGTTTATTAATTCAGGAAAATTGATAACCTTATTTTGTAACATTCTTTGTGTTGAGAAACATTTGTAAATAATTAATCACATAAATTCTCATGTGTTTGGTATTCTTGTTAAAGTTAGAGGGTTCTAATTTCTTTGACTTCTTAAGTAATAGCATGATACTTCTCCCATATCAGAATCACCTGCCTATATTAATATGCACTTTCTGCTGAAGATTATAATTTGTGAAAAGTGTTTAAGAAGCATTATGGAAAGTAGCCAAATTCATATATCATACTATTATTCTAATAAGAAACATATTGATTTTGCACTTTTTTTCTGACTTGTTTCTTTATTTGGCAGCCACATGTTGACTTTGGGCTCAGGCTGTTTGGGGCTGACCTTATGTCAATTCCTGGATTGTATAGGTTTGTCCAGGTAAATGCAGATGTCATGTGTGCTTAACTTATTTATGTATGTGAGCAAATTAGCCAATTTATAACATGAGTTTTTACGTATGCTCTTAAGTTCCAAGTTATGTTACAGATATTGTTTTTCTAATTTCTAGCATAAGCATGATATCTAATGAACATCGTGGTTAACTAGCTAGCTTTCCAAGTATTATCACTCGTACATCATGTTTGAAATTCTTTAAATTACTATTCATAAAAGTTTCTTATTCATATATAGATAATTATCTTGGCTTCATGTCAATTGGTGGACTTTTATTTTCAAAACCAATGATCTTGAAAGCTACCACGTGCAGGAACAAATCAAAGAGCAAGTTGCCAACATGTATCTTTGGCCTAAAACTCTAGAAGTACAAATATTGGATCCATCCAAGTAAGTTTATATAATTATATCTTTTTGTTATGTGTAATCGGTGGAAAATGAACATATCTTTGTAAAAGTTAATGTCTTGATCATTTTGACTATTTTACAATTTGCAGAGCCCTGAAGAAACCCGTAGGGATCCTTCATGTTAAAGTTTTGAAGGCGATGAAGTTGAAAAAGAAAGATCTTTTAGGTGCTTCTGATCCTTATGTGAAAATAAAGCTCACTGAAAGTAAGCTTCCATCAAAGAAGACTACCGTGAAGCATAAGAATTTGAATCCAGAATGGAATGAGGAATTCAATATGGTTGTTAAAGATCCGGAATCACAAGCTGTAGAGTTGCAAGTTTATGATTGGGAACAGGTATGAGTTTGCTAATTTTTAAGTTTTTAGCTCACTTGTTTTGATCCAAACTATCACCCTCCGAAAAGAGATCATATGATCTTCAAAGTCGAGTTTGACTCTCTTATCTATTAAAATTTTAATATTCGTTTTTCTTTACAAATTTATCTCCTAAATTTCAGTTTTTGCATATTATTTCTTTCGAAAATCAACACACTTGACAATTCCTTTCTTAGAACTGAACACTTACTATTTTCCAAGGGAGTACTATGTCCTTAAAAAGTAATTTGGAGATACCAAATAGTTCCTTCGGTAAGCGACATTTTTGTGATGTGATATCTCTTCTAAATAACGAACCGCCTATTTCCCAAAAGACTCTCTAGAACGGTTTATTACTTCAGTTATGATTTATTCAATGGTAAATATTTACCATAAACTTGTGATCTCATTTTTACAGATTT
The DNA here is from genome assembly GCA_025506415.1 of Flaveria robusta. Taxonomy (NCBI): domain Eukaryota; kingdom Viridiplantae; phylum Streptophyta; class Magnoliopsida; order Asterales; family Asteraceae; genus Flaveria; species Flaveria robusta. Next base: position 13,090,879 of record CM046469.1, on the reverse strand, counting down.
AAATTTGACATGGGTTGTATCAAATTTAGTACCAAAATTATGATCATGTATTATTATATTGTATGGGGTCACTCTGGCAGTAGCCTATCTTTCCCCAAGGATAGAGGTAATGTTTACCTACATCCCACCCTCCTTGGACCGTACCAATAGCTTTGCTATGAGCGGATTACTGGGTATGGTTGTTAAACAACCTTAGAAATTCTTATCTATAAAATTCCAGTGTTCACTATTTTTGAAGTTCCAAAATGGGTTCATATGACCTACGAAACACCAATAGCTACTTTTACCATAATACCCTTTTGAATGTCTTGTTTTCAGGTCGGCAAACACGACAAGATGGGCATGAATGTTGTTCCCTTGAAGGAACTTGTACCTGATGAGCCCAAAACCCTGACGCTCGATCTCTTGAAAAATATGGATCCCAATGATGTTGTAAATGAGAAATCAAGGGGCCAAATTGTGGTGGAATTGTTATATAAACCATTTAAGGATGAAGATAAGCCAAGTTTTGAAGATGCTGGTGCTGTTCAAAAGGCATCTGAAGGAACACCGCCTGGTGGCGGTGAACTAGTGGTTAGAGTTCATGAAGCTCAAGATGTTGAAGGAAAACACCACACTAACCCTTATGTCAGGATTCTTTTTAAAGGAGAGGAGAGAAAAACGAAGGTATCGTTTCGCAAAACTTAAGTTTTTGGCTCTTTTGATTTTGTAAATATTTAAGTTCTAATTTTTTTCCTGTGCAGCATATAAAGAAGAACAGAGATCCGAGATGGGATGAGGAGTTCAAATTCAAACTGGAGGAGCCTCCTGTGAATGATAAATTGCATGTGGAAGTTGCTAGTGCCTCATCCAGGATTGGGCTACTGCATCCTAAGGTAATTGTGAACTTTTATGGTCAAACTTGCTATTTTAAGCTGTTGGATTCGTTATGTGGGCTGATTGATTTCGGGTACTTCTCTGCGCTATTCCATGGGCTCCCCGAGAGTTGTAATTTTCTTCATGCCACGGGTTGGGTTGGGCTGATTGGGTAGTAATGAATCAAAATGAATAATTTTTGTTTGGGTCGGGTTGACCAGCTGCCTTTTGCCCATGTTTGAATTTACAAATGATTATGGTTAATTAGTTAATTGCATAAAAAAAGTACCTAATTTTGCTCAAAGTTTTGGTCCTTTGAATAATAGTAGTTTTCTCTTTCCTAAAAAGGTAAAGATTTAGATTTTTTCATTATTATAGGTAACCATTTTCCGCAACCCACTTACCCGAAATAGAAAATAACTGAAACTTGGTTACCTTAACTAGAAAACAAACAAATTTTAGTTATCCAAAATGGGTAAAGTTTAAAAATGCCTCATCTTATATAATCTTTTTTTGAAAATTTATTTTTGTTACCTTATGCAATCAACCAAATAATTAGGGTTTAGGGCTTAATTATGGACAAAAGCGATTTAGGAGATTGTAAGCATTTAAATCATGCAAGTTTCGACCCGTTCCAGTTTTAGCTATATTTTTCACTTTGACCCGTTAGACTCGTTGTAGATAAATTACCAAAATCAACCCTTTTAGCTAAAGGGTCGATATTGCCACCTTATGATCAACATATGTGATCTACTGAACTTATCATAACAACTAGCACTACTAACTACTTGTTTTATTGTATAAAACACAGGAATCATTGGGCTATGTTGACATCAGTCTGGCTGATGTTGTGCACAACAGAAGGATCAATGAGAAGTACCATCTTATTGATTCGAGGAATGGGAAGATCCAAATCGAGCTACAATGGAGGACCGTGTCTTGATTCTATCGTTTTCAGTGAGTGAAAGACAATTACATGTAGAGGCATGGTGAAGTTTCACCAACTTTATTACTTTGGCATCAAAATGTTGGTGTTTTGTTTGTTGTACAAAACGTGTACATTAAATACTAAATTGTTTATCTGAGATTGGTAGTTTTGTTCACCTTTATTCTAATACCTTTATTGAATGGGTTGTTAGAGGATTTGGATGCTAGAGTAAACATATTGTCTAGGTAATCACTACCAGCATATTAAAACACACCTCATAAATTGTCCCTAGGTTAATAGTTTTTCTTTTCTACTTAGTTTTCAAAGTCTTTTATTGGTGCTTTGAAAACCAAATCAGACTAGCATGTTAAATCGTGAACCGTTGATGTTGTTTGTTAAATCTAGGCAAAGATAATTTAAATTAGGGGTGTTCATTGGTCGGAACCGGCCTGGGACCGAAACTAAAATAGATGAATAACGAAGATTGAAGATAGACCATTTTGTGTGTTTTTGGTCGCTCTTGGTCCGCTTTGGGACTGTTTATTGATTTTCTGGGGTCGAACCACGAGATGCTCTCCTTAATTGGAACACTGAAGCGGTCAGTTTTTAGAACATTAGACGAATACGCTAAAAAGAGATGGAAAAATGTGTCTGATCTTTGCTAGATTTGATGCGTGATACACCACATTGTCTCTACAAGAAGTTTGATTTGTACATCATCAAAATATTAATAATATAAATAATGTAATTTTTAGTGGTCTACAAATCATATTCCATGCCAGAAATTTATCAATATTTTGAAATCGGACTAGACCTATCGGATAAATCAGGCGCATTGGCTCCATTACCAAGTAATGGACCAAACATAAAAAAATAATATAATTTTTAATAACAATCTTGCATCCTTCATGAATTAACCAACGCTTTTGAGATCCTATTAAACAAATGAATAGTTGGAACCGTCAATATATAATTTTGATTTAAAGAAAACACTAATATTAATAGTCAGAATAGTTATTGAAAAAAGTTCAAAATAATATTCTTTTAGAACATTACAATTTACAAATTACAACAACTATCATTTTGTCATATACACCCCCTAGAATTAGAAAAAAAAAAAAAAAAACGCACACACACACACAATTTAGAATAATTATTTCGAAATCTTTAAATAGATTATTATAAAATTCATGAAACAACCTACGCCGTAGATAATGTGTACTATAATCCCAGTCAAACCACGTGGGCGGACTTTCACTTTAGACTGGCGAGTGCACGAGCTTCTGAATAAACTCGACCACACAGGATCAAAGCTTCTCTTTGGCTCCTAATATTTTATAGCCTATCTATATCTTCAGTGGTCTGCTAGTCCTCAGAGTCCACGAACACACACAGTTACACCTTCACTGTGTGCAAATTCATCATCAATGGCGATGCCTATTGTAGACACCGAATACCTCAAAGAGATCGATAAAGCTCGTCGGGAGCTTCGTGCTTTCATCGCCAACAAGAACTGTGCACCGATCATGCTTCGATTAGCGTATGATATCGATTCATCTCTCTCTTAAACATGTGTTTAGGTTATTGATGATTGTTTCGAGATTCATGAATCATGATGATGAAGGTGATGTTGTAGGTGGCATGATGCTGGAACTTATGACGTCGACACGAAGACAGGAGGTCCTAATGGTTCGATTAGAAACGCGGAGGAGTACAGTCACGGATCTAATAATGGATTGAAGATCGCGATTGATTTTTGCGGTAACTTTAGCTGTTGTAGTTCAAATTTAGGGACTGTGATTGCTATTGTTGTATGATAGTTCTGCTAATTGAAGTGTTTCTATTGTCAAATTGAGCTCAGAGAAACTCGTTACTCACTTTCTAATTAGGTTTTTGTGTTGTCAAATAGACTAGTTGTTTAAGTTCATGAACTCGTAAGTGGTAAGGTTGATATTCGTTTTGTGGTAAATGCTGAACGGTGTCTAGTCAATAGCATTTGTGCTACTTACTCAAATTACTTAAGTTTGATGTTTATTACTCAATTGAATTGATGAGATTGATATTATACTATTGATGGTTGATGTTAAATACTTGAGCGATCTTGTTTTAATGAGAAGTTGTACTGTTAAGTCTCATGTTGTTCAGTAGGTATGATCTTATTTTCCTTTGAACTATGATTGGGGCAAAATGATTTCTCCTTTAGCTTTATTTTTATGAATATAAAGCAAAAGACACCTTTGTTATTAATGAAGCTGGGCATTTTTCTTCTTAAAATTTTGCTAATAAAATTTAATCTCTTGCACATATAGTGCTTTACCAATTAAATGCTACTAAGTAATGGTTTTGAGTTTTTTATAATGCTTGCTTGAGCATGAACTATAAAATAACAAAAACTATTCATAAGGTTTGTGATGTCAAAGTTATTTCAAAGTAAAAAGAAATGACATTGTTTCGCGGTGCCCCTCCTTTTATGGGTGGATTAGGAATTCATAGCTTATTGTTCTACTGTTTAGAACTTAAGGTTACAAAAAAATTAGTTTAACGATTTAGGCTGGCTTATATTGGAATCAGATATTGCCGATTCATTTTGAAAATGCCCTTGTACGTGCAACCATTTTGGATAGGTGCTAACGATAAGTTTTAGTTTAAGGAATTACATTAAATTCTTGAAAGAATTTTTTTTGCTGTCAAGATTGAAGTTTAACTCTTGAACTAAAGCTTGTGTTCCTATCCTAATTAGATTTGGGCAAACAATGTTTTGTTTCAATTTCAATCTTGGCATCATTCTTCTTGGTAGAATAGAATACTCCTCTACAAAGAGAAAATATTTACTTGACTAAACCACTTCTCCTCTTTGACTTTAATGATATATTCTTTCTCACTGCAGAAGAAATAAAGTCCAAACATCCTAGGATTACGTATGCAGATCTATATCAGGTGAACTCAACAATACATTGATACTACAGAATTTCGTTTCTAGATTCAGACAGAAGGGTTTCTTGGGGATTGAGATTCTTAATAAAGAGATGTATTTCCAGATTATTGTTTTTGGCAACTTCAATAACGCAAACAAAAGCACTTATGGCACATGACATGTGATTATGTGAAGTGTATTTTACTACTGAGCATGAAAAACTCTCTGTTTGTAGCTTGCAGGAGTTGTTGCTGTGGAGATTACTGGTGGCCCTACTGTAGACTTTGTACCTGGTAGAAAGGTAACTTGATTTTATAACTTTTTTGTTTTTGTTTAAAAGTTTTTCTGTTAGTTCTTTTTTTTTTCTTGCTTCTTTCCTGCAGGACAAGTCCTATGTCTTATCCTTTTCTGCATAATTTATTTTGAAATCTTTCTCAAAAGCACTTGTACAAGTATGCAATGGGAATAATTCCCAGTAATAAGTTTACTTTTCAGTTCTCATGTTCATGTTTTTTTTTTCCTAGGACTCGAAGATCTCCCCTAAGGAAGGAAGACTCCCAAATGCTACCAAAGGTTTTTGATCCTACTTTTATACAGTAATCTTAATCATATGTAAGAAATGTTGCCCCCTTATAATAGCTTCTTGGTAGTTACAAGATGTTTCCAGGGGCAACTTTGAAGTTTGAATTTCATTACTCAAAAGTATAGAATCTTAAATGATCACCTGTGGGTGCGCGCACACACACACACACACACCTATTGATGGTCTAGCGGAGATAGGATATTTGTAAGGGGAGATCATCTATTTACCTAGTAGCTTCTCACTTCTGTGACAAACTTAACTGCCTGATGGTTTTAAAAGCATGAACAGACTTTAGATAATATCTTTTGAGAGCTTCCAACATGAAAAACTCTTTATTAGAATTTTCAACATGTGAAATCCCCACAAATGTGGATGCATCTCTCTTTAGTAGGGCAACCTTCTAATCGATTACAAAGCTAAGAAATTAAAAACAAAAAAAAAAAAAAAAAAAAAAAAACTATCAAAACCATAACCCTGGCATTAGTTAAAACAGTAAACTAATGATCCTTATGGATTTGATTCATTTGAAATAAACAAATTAAGTTGTAAAACCTTTTATCTACTCGGAAGGGAAAATGCAGTCCTAGTTCAGTTGAAATAGTCTCTTCCAGATCTTTTTAGTACAAAGGACTCAGGCAAGCTCAACTATTTTCTTGATGCTCTCGCTTTCAGATTGTGTTCTTATTAAACAAATCTGGTTATATCATGTACATGATACAGGAGTTTACTATGCATAAATATATCAATACAACCAAAGGATGTTTTTTGTACATCACCCACTGTCGAAAGACTTGCAGATTGGATGTGGCAAATTGCATAGTCTTCCTTTCAACGATATCAGTTTGCATTAAGTACATTGTCTTCTTCTGTGGTACCCTAGATGATGGATCAATATGATTAAATGACCTATACTCACAAATGAGTTAAATGAACATAAAGGAAGTCCAAGCTGGGTATTCTTTGATCTTTCATGAACTCAAAACATAATCATAAGGAAAACCGAAAGACTTATAGGAGGATTTTGTGAATCAACCCTGTGAGAGGATTAATCTAAACGGCCTATATGCTATATGATAAAGTTTAATTGGAAAGATAAATCCTAACCAAAGATATGTAAACAAACCTTATTTCTAACCCTCACATGGAATAAGTGCCTATTTGTGCCCCTAAACGATCCGAATGGGGTTTGTTTGGGTCAGCCGTACGACTTCTATAAAATTGGACATCATAATCAAGTTTGACAGAATCAAAAAGATGGTTTTTTGTGATGACATCATCATTATCTTTTAAATTTGGATTCCGTACATCACATTATTTCTGTCTACGGTGATGTTGTTTGGTGGTGATCTACTGAAGTGGAGTGTAGATATTTCCATGTTTGGTATTGTTGTAGTAATATATTCAATCACTATATCTGTAATCCTTTGCTTTATTGTCCTTGACATGCTTTCCAACACTTGTTAGAGGCAAAGTCATACAAATGTGTTACTCGTTTACCACCCATCATTTTCATGTTGTGGTACTTTCTAAAATTCTCAACTATCAAAACCTTGGAGGTGTTTATAAGGTTAAGTGTCCTCTAGGAGATTTGTGTTAATGCTTATGTATTTTACTTGCATGTTACTTTCATCAACATGGTTGCATACTAACGTAAGTATCAGTTGCTTCTTTTTACTGAACCTGTTATACTAATTTAGGCGCACCACACTTGCGGGAGATATTTTATCGCATGGGTTTATCTGACAAGGATATTGTTGCCCTGTCAGGAGGACACACTCTGGTAAGTTACTAATTACTTGTTATATTAATACCTTAAAGTACTTCCTAAAGCTTTTTTTCAATATTCTAAGTAATAATCTTCAAACCTTCTATTTTATTCTTGTTTTTTGATGAAATTTTGATGCTGTAGGGAAGAGCACATGCAGATAGATCAGGCTTTGAAGGCCCCTGGACTAGGGAGCCACTGAAATTCGATAACTCATATTTTGTGTATAACTAGCTGAAGCCTCATTTTTCCTTTTTCTTTATGATAAAATGATGAATTTCTTCGTGTTTTAAAACTGAAATGACACTAATTTTGTGGAACTAGGGAACTTCTGAAAGGGGAATCAGAGGGGTTATTGAAACTTCCTACAGACATTGCATTGCTGGATGATCCTGTGTTCCGCCATTATGTTGAGCTGTATGCCAAGGTATTCTCTGTTCTATTGAGGTTCCTCTTTTATATTATTGGGCGAAAAAAAACGATATAAAAGGCTAGAAACCATACTTTACTTGCTAACATAGTGCTGATCCTGTATATGTACTAAATTAGCAATAGATTTTGTAGTACTTGCTCTGTCTTTACAAGTTTGGAACTTCCATAGAAGTGCTTCATTATTTATTATTCGGCATCTCAATATCTCATACCAACCAATAATGTCCATTTTGTTCACTAAGAGCTACTGATTTGTTTTGATTGTCCACTAGAGCTTATGGATAAGTTTTTGGCTGCCTAAGTAGAGACTTCGAAGGAGTTAACCCATTCTTGGTTGGTCACACCGAGTCGTGTTTAATCGTGGAGTTCTTTCATCCATAGCCAATGCATGCAAAACGTGTTTGTGATATTTGAGGTTGGGATTTCATTATGAGCCCAACATCTTTTTTGCCAACATGGGATTTGCCTAGGTGTTACATATCAATTCTGTCAATAAGTTGTGGAGATAGCAATGGCAGATACGTGAATCTAACTAGAAACTTATTCAACCATAAGTTAATACAACTAGCCCCCCACCCAAACCAACTGTCCTTTAATAGGGTAGGAAGCTACCTTATCGACTAAAATAGGAACACATTGACAAACAAACATTAAAGCCGAAATACAGTTGGTGTAATTGGTTTTGCATAGATTGACAGTTGGGACCCTCTCTGGACTCTTGGCTTCTTAATTTTTAAACCGTCCCCACCCTACCAACTTTGTAATAATAGCAACTCACATGTTGCCAACAACCTTTCAGAGGTTCTGTTCTTGTTCTGGTACAAGGTTTGTCATATAAAACTAATCGTCCTGGGATATAACATGACTTGGATTCCCTTTCTATCTATTAGTTGTACGGTACAATTTCTTCATGCCTCTCTTGATCTCTCTATTATAACAAGAGAAAATCACTAAAACGAACATTTTAGGCAAGCATGTCAAACTAAATTATACATCTATGATTCTATACGATGAAATACGCTCGGCGTATCATCATACGTCTTGAATGTACAAAATCTGACCCATTGAAAACAAACGAACAAACAAAAGTTACCAGTAAAATGTACTCATAACAAAATTATAGTACTTTTTCTCTATCCAGAAGGATAGAGAGACTGTTCCAGTTGAGACCCCGCTCTCCAAAGACCATCTCTAAGAAAACAAAGGATGTACAAAATAAAGTGGAAACACATGTGAAAAAAAATACACTTAGACAAAAATTTCACATATAAATAAAAAAAATTAAAAAGGTTGTCAGGTTTGTACATTTCAAGTTGCAATATGAAGTAGAGATTATATCGTCCGACATGGACGGCCACGTATAATCATCTCCAATAAATGATTGTTCTCTTGATTTTTTCTTAGATCAATCTCACCTTTATGTAACTCTCAAATTTCAATTTCAATTATCATGCCATGTTGATTTATTCTTTCCTGGATAATATAAACTCAGACACCTGTCACGTTGTTTTTATAGTTCCTTAGCAACATCTAAAACTGATATTACATTCACCAACCTTTTCCCCTATTTTATTATTGGTTAACACATCTTTTCAAGATTTATCAATCTTGTTTTTTGTGTCACGCATGCTGTAGGACTGTACTGAATAACATAATCTTACACCAAGTTATATAGTATAATCCTATTTGTGACACAACTGTAAGACAGACAACAGATCCGAGATAATCAACTATGTTGCTCTAATCTTACTTTCGTCACATGTTTCAGGATGAAGATGCATTCTTTAATGATTATGCAATATCACACAAGAAACTCTCTGAATTAGGGTTCACCCCAAATTCTAAAAGAGTAACTGATGGCGTCGTGTTGGCGCAAAGCGCTGTGGGGGTTTTGGTTACTGCTGCTGTGGTGATTCTCAGTTACGTGTATGAAGCCCGCAAAAAGACCAAGTGAATGAACATTAAAAGTGTCGATATTTAAACATGGTAAACTTTTGATGCAGGGGTTACATGTTTATGTACAATTATTTCCCTGAATTCTGGATCTACTGAAATGATTTACCTCGACATATTACCGTTATTAAAACTCAGCAGTTTGACTTTTGTTTGATTAATTAATATAATCAAAATAATGGAGCGTCCACAAATTATTGTTGCCACCAGAATGTACGTACTTAAATTCCTTTGTGTCGGGTTTATTAATATAATCAAAGTTTTAGATCTGATCACATGCTGGCCTGCTGGGTTACTTAATTTAACTTGTATTTGTTAAATTATTAAACTTAATTTTAAATTTTCAGATAATGAGCTGTATTAATAAGTGTTTTAGATGATAGAAGTTTTGTTTTCTGAAGTTGTAATAATAGTTATATAAAACAAGTAAAATGTCAAGAAAAACATCACCAATCATCAAAATATTAAAATTGAATAATTTGATTTTAATACTTCAAATTAAGATATATTGACGTATAATAATTTATATCAAGAGTGTGAACAATGTTACTATTAATTTTAACCTTTTTATGTGAATGACAATTCTATATGTATAATCATTTCATGTTTACATTTGTAAGGAAAAGAAAATCATGGTGAATCTATAATGATGAGAAAAGTAATGTTGTCCTTGATAACATATATGAAAGATAAGAGTGTAATATGTTAAATTGTGAAAGTGGATTAGAATTTAAGTGTTCAATATTTTTAAACAATTCAAAAAAAAAAAAAAAAAAAAATCGTTTATATTCCTACAATGGTTTTTTTTCTCTTATAATAAAATTATCTGAAGTAGATAATATGAACTATATATACTTAAAATTACCAAAACTAATTGCTGGATTCTTACAAATTAAATCGTAGTTATTTTGTGAAAATCTGAAACTAGTTTAACGGGTTTTAATTCCTTTAAATTACAATTTATTTGACAAATTTGAAATCTAAATGCAATTTCTTTAAATTGTAATTATTTTGATCAATTATAATTCATTAAGAAAGATTATGTTAACCAATAGCTCTTTTTTATGGTTTGAAAACAACCACCATCTATATCATGTGATTCAATAGTTTCGGTGTATTCCGATTGCGTAAAAGCAAAAGGTTCTTTTTCTTCCCAAACACCTCCATTTAGTATTAACAAATCCAATGTACAAGTAATAAAGCACAAGTTACAAATTATCTAATGAAAAGGTACAATTTCTGATACATTAGGTCCAGGGTGTTCAAGAACAATTACAAATGTTAATGCATAAGGTACTAACTATTGGGGAGAATATATTCATGTTGATGTGTAAATTGCAAGTTAGTGAATGAAATATTATAACATAATATTAAATTGATTAGGTTAATTCCATTTTCTAGAGAGTGTGGCATGTGCAAATAATTGAATCTGCCAACTTCCCTCCATTATCCACCTAAACTCATGCTTTTGGTCTATCCTAGTTTGGCAGTGTGCGTTTGGTAACATCAACCTTCCTATTTAAGTTTTTGTCATATTTTATTCCATCTCCACCAAAAATATCAACTTTCCAAACCTAATAGTTTTGTTTTGTTTTCCCACAATTAATCTAAAATTATTTATAGATAAACATAGTTTTTTGTAATTCTCACTGTAAGCAACTTCCCTCCGTGTTGATGTAGAGGTGAGATTATGGATTTGGTTCGGTTATTCATTAAAACTAAACATCTAACTGATGTTTTGAATTTTAGATTTTGCTAACGTATTGAGAGATTTAAATTATAACAATTTTAAAATTAACTACTTTCTAAAATGACAACAATTTTCTATTCATGAAATACTAGTGGTAAAAACATTCATGGTGGATGAAATGATATATACGTCTTATTCATGGGTGAAACATAGAAAAAAATTAAGAAAGCTAGCATGACATTCATGGTGTAATTTTATATTTTCTAGATTTCAATTGAACTTGTCGGTTTCGATCCTTACATTTTGTTAGTGATCTTGGTTTAATAATATATGCCTTTCAAAAAAAAATGCTTACACTATCATGTTAATGTTTCACTTATTTACAAACACCATTTCATGAAGCTTTTATATCACATATATAATAATGTAATCATAATTACGTCACAATATACTACTAAAACTTATCTCATGTACAATATCGTTTTCTCTGTTTTTCGGTAATTAACCCGCGCATAAAGTTCCACTCACTTACAAAAATGTCACGTACTGTGGAGTTTTCTTATTTGTAAGAACAGACAATGTAAATGCGGTTCTCTATAAGCTCATACCAATATACATGTATGCATATGTATCCTTATTTTCGTAGGTTTACCTTTGATTTCTATTCGATTTCGTTCACAATCATAGTTGTCAATGAAAAGGGGGAAGCGTACAAGCAAAATCGAGTAGGAAATCAAATGTAAATTTATAAAGACTGTGCTACTAAGATTGTCCTTAACAACAAAATTAAAAATTAAAAGTGTCATCGGTAACTAACAATATGAATTATTATTAGCCAACAATGTCATAAGCTTACGTATTACATGGGTTAAATATGATTTACAAAATCATAACAAATGTCATTATTATATAATATATTGTTATTTAATATCTAAAAATATTATTTTTTTTGATCTCATAGTTATTTGATATCATTACTATTAATATTATCATTTGTTAGGTATAAAATAAGTCATAAATTACTGTTAAGGCATTTTACCGGTGTCCATATTAGTGTGTTGTGTTTCCTGTAATATATATTACGCGGACACTGGTATAGTAGTGGTCAATATATATAAAAATAAGTATTAGTCAAAATTATTTTTTTGCTTTGATTAAAAAGCGTACACAATATGAAGCGAAAGAGAGATGACTGAGTGAGATCTATTTCATAAAATTGATTCGGTAAATAAAAATGGTTCTTTCAGCTAGATACAACTTAAAGCATTGTTGTGTAATACAGTTTGTTGTAACATAATTGTGCATCAAAATTTATCAAGTTGCATGCTTTTTGATGCATTATTACGAACAATACAGTTTGACGCACATCACAAAGCGCATTAAAAAATAATTTGTTGATAAAGATGATAAAAAGAACCAAATCATAGTGTATTAAGAGAAGCTGTATCTAAATTTTAAAAGTCATATAAAAATGAGAGAACGTACGTGCACACAAACTTTCTTTCTTGTGCAACTCTTATTTTTATGCATAACTATGAATTCACAAACCTGAATAAGTACATTTAGATTTGACTATGAATTCGTTAGAAAATTTATAACTACCGTTATTTTGAACTTACATATCTCTAAGCTATTATATGCAAGTTTTAGATCACTATGACTCCTTAGGTCATACTAGCTCATCTTGTTTATGCATCCTCAGGTATATATGGTAACACTAGGAACATACAAAGCATACTCCTTAAGACGTGTATTGATTACCAACCCCATTTGTTTTGTATCTGTTACGTTTATTTAATCTAGCGGTACAATCACGACATTATAATACATATGCATTAAAGAGTTGCATGGTATGGTTGGATGGAAAGGTGGGTACTAGCAATAATCAAAGGATAAGTATGGTTAGAGCCAACTAGGTTTTAGGATATGTTGGCAAGACTTGTGGGTCTTTTGCTTCTTCTTCCATGTGGAAATCTTTCTACCAAGAAATCCGCTTAGTCTTATTGGATCTTGAACTACATACGTTTAAATATTTAAAATCATTGAATACTATTTATTCACTTGTGAACACATATAATCAATAATAAATACTATGTGTTTTCACCCTTGAATATATTATTTTAAAACCATAAAAGTGTTATAGTATATCTATATCTATACTACTATATAAAGCAAAACATTAAGACACAAATGTAATTTTACAAAAAAAAAAAAATAAAAAAAAAAATTAAGACACCTAATACAACTTCTTAAGCATTAGATACAAGTCTTTTATGCAACCATTCTTATTTTATCCCCTTATTTAATAAACTTCTTCTAATTAATAGATTGATTAATGCATATTCATAATACATTGTTTAATAATATAAGATTATATAATTCATTATATTATTATATTATATTATTTATAATACTTTAGATTAACATTTAAATTTATTAATAAGTATTATCTTATTTGAAAACTTAACTATATAATTACTAAATACTTTTATAATAATAATAATAATAATAATAATAATAATACTTAAATTTATAAATAAGTATTATCTTATTTGAATACTTAACTATATAATTACTAAATATTTTTACAATAATGATGATAATAATAATAATAATTTATATCTATAGTATCTATAATATTATATAAATTTGATAAGAACACACTTGTAATTTTACCAAAATTTAAGACACCTAATATAATATAGTTTATTTTTAGTATTATCTGCCCATATTTAATAAATTTCATTATTATTAAATATTAAATATGGGCAAATTAAAAACTATTTTATATAGCCTTCGAGTTTATTAAATATGGGCAAATTAAAAACTATTTTATATAGCCTTACTTAAAATTTAAGACACCTAATAAAAACACATTTGTAATTTTACTCAAAACTATTTTAAATTAAATAATATATTAATTAGGAGAAATTTATTAAATATGAGCAAATTAAATATTAGGTGTCTTATGTAAATACATTATTATTAAATTTAAGATACCTAATAAACTCGAAGGATATATAAAATAGTTTTTAATTTGCTCATATTTAATAAATTTCTCCCAATGAATACATTAATTTAAATTTATTTTAAGTATTATCTTATTTATAATTTTTTAAATAAATTTCAAAAAATATATATATTTATTATTTATATTTTTAGAACTTAATACAATTTGATTCAAGTATTTTTTTATTTAAACACTTAAGTATATAATCACTAAATATTTACATAGTTATAATAATAATAATAATAATAATAATAATAATAATAATAATGCTCAAATATATCAAAGTTTAAGACATGTTGAAAAAAGGCTCGAAAACACTCGTCACATCTATATATAACAAATGGAAAAGAATTATGAATAGTGAAAATGTAAGTATTCTCAATGTTATTATAATAATTTTTGTTTTCTTCAAACTAATTAAAAGCCTACTTTGGTTTTTTATAATTTTACATTTAAACATAATAGGATTTTTTGAAGCTAATCACAACACTTTCTCTCTATTTATTTTTTTATATCTTTTCAAATTGATATCTACTTATTTTTTGAAAAAAATTTATATTTAAGCCTTCGAGATATGTCAAATTTACGTTTAATCACCAAAACTTTTTTTTAATTTTATACTTAATTAATTCTTTGAGTTATGTCAAATTTACATTTAATCACTTGAATTTTCTTAAAGTTTTATACTTAAGCGTTCGAGTTATATCAAATTTTATATTAATCAATTTACAATAGAACTCGCTAATTATAGTAAAATCATTATTTACGCATTCGTTATTTTTTCTCTGTTTTGAGGTATTTATTTTTTATAGTATTTCTTTCTATTATATTTTTTTATCAACGTTTCACATGTAATCTTTTTTTAGGTGGTTAGTATTAACGCATACATCATTAATATTAAATCTTTCAACTTTTATAATACTTGTTGTATAGCGCGGGTAACACTCACGAGTAGTAGTTAATACATAAATTATATATATACTAGTGAATAATAACATGTCCCACAACCTTCTTATTACTTTGCCCTCATCACACTTATATTTTAATTATTGCTAATACTCACCGTCTATCCAAGCATAACATGAAACTTCTTGGTAATTTTAGTCTTATCAATTCATTTAGTTAGTCGTTTTTGTATAAAATCAACATAAAATATGATCAATCGAGTTAAGAGGTGTGGAATATACGCTCATTCAAAACTATTCTAATTTATGTCAACTAGAGGAACGATGCATCCAAGACCAGAAGGTTTTCAAGCATGGTTCAAGCAGTTGAGCCCCTAGGATGGCTCCTGCGGGGTCCACGTGGCTAAGCTTTTGGTGAGGGTCTCGCGCTGAAATCTTTTTATGAATTAATCATACAATTAGTCCATAAATTGTAATACACATCAAAGATTTGAATTATTGAGTCAGAACTTACAATCATAATATTCTAGTTAGTAATATGATTATGATCTTACTGAGAAAAAAATGCTCTCAGATAAGATATTAATTTTAACAACTTCAATTTGGGTAAACCTATTTTACTTTTAAGTTGATAAAAGACAAATAATTTTCAAGTAAGAATAAAATGCAAATCCCTCTTCCTTATTTTAAGGAAATTTCACACAACCAAACCCATTGATTTTTGTTGGTTAGTTCGATACTTCGATCAATATAAGGTTTTGTGGGTTATTTATTGTAATACCAACCATTTGCTTTTTAAGGCTACCAAACTTTGCAACATCATCTTATGAACACAAAATGATAAAGGAGTGTTAGTTCTACAAGCAATGTACCGATGAAAAACTATATATCTTTCAATTTTAAAACTTACTTTTCATTATCCGTTTTTGAAAAATAGGAGTACAAAGGAACGATCATATTCTTTATCTACGAATTATTAAAGGCTGTTTGGCAACTTTTGAATGGGTAAGTGCTGAACCAATAAGATGTCTGAACTAGTAAAATGTTTGAACCAATAAGTGTTGAACCAGTTTAAGTCTATCTGGTTGGATATCTGTGGAATCACAAATCTTTTAAAAAATTTAATTGTCTTATTTAAAATATATATCTACATAATCTCTGAGTCTCATAAGGCACATAAAATGATAAAACACAGTTCACCTTCAAGGTTCAATCACATTCACTGCTTTTTTCCACCCCATCATAAAAAAAGTGTCAAATTTTCTTCAAAATCTTCCACAGAAAAGGTGGATCTTTCAGTCTTCATCAAATAACCATGAAGATATCTCTGAAACTCGAAGATCATAGCAAAATCAAACCCCAATCCTCTTCAAAGCCAAAATTCCGATCGCCGTCTTCGGTCTCCCCTTCCTCTTCGGCTTCACCGCCGGCAGCACCGCTGACCAGACCCCTCGCCGTCGCCCTCGCCGCTTCACCTGATCCGCCTCCACGTCTGACTCGGATCAGATCTTGGTTTAGGTCTGACCGAATAAGTGGTTCAGTCAGACCTCTTTTCCCATAAGAGGTAACCAACCAAACATTCCACGTCTGACTGGGGTTAGTCAGACCCAACCAAACAACCCCTTAGACTTATTAACCATTAGATAGTTATTCTTAAAAATATGAAACTTGTTGGCATTGACCAAGCAAGTTTTTACCGGCTCCATGGGTTAATAAAAAAATATGCCGCTTAGAAAGGTATATTACACACTAGGCTATAACTTCATATATCACATGGGTTAAATAAAAAAAATACTAAATATTTATTAATACAAAGTTAGAAAACTGTAAAACACAATGTTGATATAAGATACGATTGAAATTACGTATGCATAAGTAATTTGGTAAGTTGATAAAATATTTTTATTATTTCTAAAATTTTCTTTTTAAAAAGTTATTAACTTTGAAAAAATTTCATTTTTTAATCAATATCTCCTTGTTTAAACTTCGAGTTTCAATTAACCTTTAAAAAAATTCTTTTGTAAAGATTGGGTTTATATAAAACTTTTATTTTTTTTGAAAATATTGACTTTATTATATTTTATAATTTAAAAAAGTTATTGTTCATAGAAAAATTTCATAGTTTTAAAAAAATTTATTTTTGAAATCGTATTTTTAATCAAAATGCATCATTTTTATAAAATAAAAAATATAATTTTTAAAAAAATTATTAATTTAAAAAGAACTTAGATTTATAATATAAAAGAGAAAAAGAGAAAAAATTAAAAATTAATTATTTGACTTTTAAAAAGAAAGAAAAATATATGCGGAAAAGTAAATGCGAGAAAGAATGTGCATGGTAATAACATATGTAATCACATATATTCATTTATTAGCATTAGATATTAAATAATAAACTTATTTAAAACAATACTAGATTAATAACAATATTAGATTTAACGAAAAGATAAAATTATGATTTTGCCAAAATATTACGAAATAAAAAATAGTTTAACCAAAAGATAAAACCATAGACAACCCGAAATTATATTAACAACCTTATATAGGATCTAAAATATTTTAATTAAAAATATTAAATTTAGCTTTTCAAAAATTTTGGCTCGGTTTTGAATTAATATTATATCAAAACATAGTAAAAGAATATGAATGTCGTAATTGTAAGTGACTATAATAAAATTATTGTTAATAATAATAATAATAATAATGATAATAATAAAAATAATAATAGTAATAAAATTAAAATAACAATACTAATAATAAAATACTAAAAGATTAAAAAACAATTAACTTAAGGAAAGTGATGTTACGAAATAGGGACGCAAATATAAAAGTGACTATAGTAATAACAATATATTTAAAATGATAATACTAATAATTAAAAAAACTAAGAAAATCTAATAAAAAAAGAGCCTAAAAGGAAAAGCGACGCCAAAAAAAAGGACATGAAAGAATACTAGCAAACTATGGTTGGAGAAGCTTAATCAAGTGATCTGGCCTTACAAAACATATGTATTTAACTTATTATTCCTCGTGGTCATTTGAAATAAGATGATTAATCAATCAAATTACTTAAATGGTAAATTTTCTAAAGCCCATAGAACAAGTTTGTTTGTGTATATAAATAAGAGTAAGGTTATACTAAAAAGGGTATTTAATATAAAAAGTTTGTTTGTGTATATAAATAAGAGTAAGGTTATACCAAAAAGGGTATTTAATATAAAAAGTTCAATAATAATTCTTGGTTTGACACGTGTTATTTCATTACTTTAATGAGGATGATATTTTGGTCATTATGTCATACATAAGTTCATTGTGTCAATACGTTCATTGTATCATATATTTTACATCATTTGTTATATGTATTCATCATTGTATTTTAAGTTTTAGATATTTTGTATTATTGTTATCATTGCTTCTGTAGATTATATAAACTTTTATCTATTATTATATTTTATAATTAGAAGTACATAATTATATACTTTTACCAAAATATTTATTAAAACTTATAGTGTTGAAAACCACACAATATGATATTTTTATAAATTATTTTTTATAAATTATATAAACTTGTTATTTCTCATTGTATCTTACAATTATAAGTAAATAATAATGTTATTTCACCAATATATTTTCAAAACTTATAGTGTTCAAGATTACACAATTACGATCAAAAAACACAATAAGACATATGTTATTTTGTTATTGTTTTTATTGTATTAGGTTGATTAGTTGTTAATTTATTATTGTGCTTTACATATTAATGATACACACCAATGTTAGTCCACTATTATACTTTTTTTAAAATTCTTCATTTTAGAAAAAAACAATAGTATTTAAAAAAACATAATAGTTAACAAACTGACATAATGAACTGTATTAAAAGACATAATGACAAGATATGATCTTAAAATCATAAGAAAATTTATTATCTTTTCATATAATAATATTGTACTCATTTTAAAGATAAAAAAACTCGTTTTTGTGGTGTAATTTTATAAAAAAATAATGTCGTATATAAAAGTATTAAACATTAAGAAAAAATGGGGAAACTTATAAAATGTCAACAAAAGTAGCTATTCCTAAAATACCCCTCTAACAAACTTTTTTCTACAAATTAATCTCAAACATTAATTAAGAAGATGAATGATTAAAAGTGTATTTGATTAATTTAAAAAAGCTTGAAACCATTTTTAGTTTTTTGCTTAATGTAAAAAAAGTACAAATTAGTTAATAAGAATTAAAACGAAAAAGTGAATTTATCTTCAAAAAAAATATTTAAGTTTGAAGATTATATATATATTTATTGGTTTAGATCAATATCAAGAATCAAAAATATTAAAAGATGTTATACATTTAAAATTTCAAACACTTGTTAATATACTAAATTATATTAAAAACTTTAATTGTTTTCCAAACTCATGAATTGTCTATAAAGTTATGTTAACTACTAGTTTAGAAACTAGTGTGTTATTCGAGTTGAATGAAAATATTAAATAAAATTTTAATAATTTATATTTAGAAATTATAAAATAATTTGTTGAGATAGGATACGAGTAAAATTAAGAATGATTTACTACACATGCGAATTTGTTTCATCCCCAATTGAAAACCAAACTAAATACAAAAAGTTTCACAACTCGAGCAACGCTTTTTATTACAATGGTACACAATACCAAAACCTCAACACACTTATTTATTCTAAGTCTCAACTTGCTCCACACGCATCCACTCCCACTCAAATACTAATTAATACGAGACAAACATGGACACAAATAACCATCCTACTAACTAAGATACGACTCCAAGACTTAGGAAAATAAACAAACTTCAACGCAAGTTGCGACTCAACCACTTTCAGCTGCGGCTTAGGCTCAACCATATCTCCCAGTCGGCTCATACCCATTCTTGCTCCACTAGATATGTTTAACTCTAATATCAACTTCCTTGATTTCCAGCTGCATCTATCTAGCTTGGCTTCCAGCTGTATCTCGTGCGACCACAACCGCGTAACATTTTCCAACCACCGCTCAGGTGGGTTCTTTGGCTTGGCTTCATTTCGATTTTGGCTCCAAAGTGTCGAATCACAATACTTTCTTTTATTTATTCATTAAAAGCCAACATAATTTCTTTATTTTTTAGGAAAGAAAATAAATAAAATGTATGCTGTTTTTTTATGCCATTTGCCCTTTCTTATTTGTATAATGATTTTATTTAAATTTTCTTCATATAAAAATTACCTATGTGTTCATGTAATACTTGTTTTTATAACATTGACATTTTAGTTTTTTATTGATCGACACGTTAGTGAACTTTTGAGAACTATATATTACCCATGTATGTGTTTGCACGCTTCTTTATTTCTCTTCCACACGCTACATATACCATCATGTCACTTTTCATCTTAATTGATCGACATGTAATGTGGACTTAATTTGCCTTTCATGTTTGGAATTTAATCACATTGTATCTCCAACGTTGTCAAATGCTATGGATATCAATGCTAATTTGTTAGGTTTCCATTATATAAAGACATGCAGTCATGAAGTATGTGGGTCAGTAAGAGCTACAAATGATAGTAGTTTATGTATATGAGTACAAATCTCTTCTTAGCCCTATTATCTAAATAACCTAGCTACCATCTTAAGAGGAAATTAATGCGACACAATGAATGAAATAATCATCTTGTATTCCTTGTTCCGTACTAACATTACACCTGATAATTAGACATATTAGCTCAACCAAAGATAGAGAATATACACTTGTTTATACCTCAAGTAATAATTTGTAAACATCTATAAAATAAACAATATATACATATTGTAAATGCATGTGTTTAAACATACACATACATGCGTATACATGCATATGTATATTTTGCCTATAGAGAGAGAAAAAAAAATGTGTGTAATGTGGTGTGGGGCTTCAAAAGGGATGTGCAAACCGATGATCCTTAGTCCAACTGGTTAAGGTGAGGTACTCATGATATGTAAATATTAGGAGATCATGGGTTCAAGTCTCACTCTGGACAAAAATACTCAGAGTTAAGCCAGGGGGTTTTCTCAGCAATGGGTTTCCTCCTGAGGGGGTTGGGGGTGCGGTCTCGGCTAGGAAACGAACAGGTGGGCCCGATTAAGATAACACCTATTCTCCGAAGCAGGGTCGCACATTCGTCGTTCAAAAAAAAAAAAAAAAAAAGGGATGTGCAAATTGGGGGAAAAATATCTTGAAAATAGTGACCAACCTCCCAATTATGAATCCTGCTAGTTGTGCCTAAAGTTGCATCAAAAGATTAGGGGAGAGAAAAGTGGAAGGTAAACCAAAGCCCACAACCACAGCCACACTTCACCTTTTCTCCTCTTTTCCTTTTCATCTTTCAACCAACTTCCTACTCTATCCTTCTAGAAACAATATATATATGCATATATTATGATCCATTAATCCATTACACTGGCGCGAATAACTCATTACAACAGTATTTTGTAATTCTTAGGGTCATATTAACTCTTTTCATTACGTAAAATACAATTTCATTATTACAAGGGTGCATCTAACAAACTAGAATTATGGTGTCTGACTTATCTATATTGTTGAATAATCGTGTGTACTTAAATGTAAGTATCCTTCGCTCTAACACATGTATGTAGACGTGCCACAAGCTAACACTTTCCTACGCTCTTTACAAGAAAAAGCTTCCTCCATTAATTAGGTCATATTATCTATATATAATAAAAACACACATATAAATTAATTATATATTAAGATAAAAAACGAATGTTAACTGCATTTATTATGATAACTCATTAACTCAACTATTGGCTCATAGCAGGCCATGTTGGCGCTATAAGTTAGAGTTACAGTGGTAAAACTAGTGATCCACAATAAACGTTAATTTTTTTTAAAAATATATAGCAACACTATACTCGAATTAAATATATTAAAATGATATATTTAATGTTGTAATTTGTATAAAAATAACATCATACAAAAAAGTTAACAAGGTTTTAAACAAAAGGTGATTTTCTTAAAAAAAATGAAGAAAATTTTTTTTAAAAATGAGAGAAAATTGTTACATCAATGGTGTAACGCGATGTAAAACATAGTTACACTTCACAATCATGGTGTAAGTGTTCGTTACATTTGTGTTAACGGGTTATCGCAATAAAGATGGGTAAACAACCGTTCATTTCCCTATACACATACACACATGACATAACTATCCTCTTCACATTTTAAAAAAAATTATAACAATGTCATTTTCCGATAACTTCTATCTCTTAATGTAAATATTAGGTTTTCTATAATTTATGTAACAAATTGACATGATAAGTCTAATAATTCCATTTTTTGATTTCCAATTAAACAAGGATCATCCTTAAAAGTTTGCAACACCTTTTGGTCATAAGGTGGTTAGCTTTCTAAACTATAAATTTTGTAATCATTTTCTACATATCCAAATAAAACATTTTTTCTGGCATATAAAATACATAAAATAATACTTGGAACAAATATTTTATAATAATTTATGGGGAGTCAAAATCAGAAAAAGGGAACCGGCCACCTTAAAATATTTAAAATATTTAAACATAATACTTAACTATTACCTAATTATCATACGATATACGTTAGATCTCACCTGTTAAACTGTAAATATTTTCCATCATACAAATGTGTAAAGTGCATGACAAAAGAAAGGATCACCGGGAAAAAAACAAAGTGGGAGTTAGTTCCAACCACATAATTAACTAAATATTGGTAGTAAATAAATGCAAATGTAGTTGAAGAATTAGGGAAGGTTAGCTAATTACTCTATAAAATTATTGGCCTAAAAGTTGTTCAAAAGGATCACCCTTTGTGAAATCTATACTTTATTACCTACACCTTACTTTACACCTACTTGAACCTCATCCTACTTCTTTTTTAATTTCCTACCTTATATTATTCTACATGTGATGACGAAAATTAAGTGTTTTATTTATAAATTGTTGGAGAGTAGGTTTGATTTCATTCTCGCTGAAATTACGTATCAAATTATTATTGCATGTCTTTAAATTAGGTTTGTTTTAATACAAATAAAATAAATTTAAGAATATAAGTTAGAAGGCCCTTAAAAACTGTTTGTAATTCTAAACATACCATTTTTAGATTTTTACTTGCTACACCCCTTTTCAAGTTCTTATATCAATAAAATTCAAATTCCCATATCAGTAACATTCTTTCATTTACACACAACAAAAATAAATAAAAAATGACTTATCTTATTTTGATGTTTTTAGTAGATTACAATGAAAATTAGAAGGGATATATGATTCAAGAGCATCTACAATACTTAATCTTTTTTTATGTTTATCATTATCTTTAGGCTGTTAATTAATATCTAGTATGAATATTACGGTTTGATATTGTATGCTGATTACTGATTTTCTAACATTGAACTACTTTTATACAATGACCACAAAAAGGATGACATATCATTGGACTATCTCACAAAGATTAGAAGCACCAATAAGGTTGTCTCTTTATGACCTTTAGGTCATAGGTTTAAGCTATGAGAAATAATCTCCTATAACAAGTGTAGCAAGTGATAAATGAGGGCAAATTATAGAGCAACTAATAAGGTTACTATTTTATAACATTAAATTGATCATAGATTTAAGGTGAAGGAAGCAACTTCTTGCAAAGTGTACGGTAAAGTTTCGTTCATCAGACGTGAAACGATCTCGGACCGTTCCTGAACCTTGTCCAAAATGAGAGTTAAGTCAAGCACTGGATATGCCAATTTATCTCATGAAGATTTGGAAGAGACCAATTGTAACATCTGCCTCCTCATACCACCAATATTGTTTGTTTTACCACGAGTAGCTCACATATTAACTTTTGGTTGCCTAGGTGAAAACTTTTCAGTGAAGTCACTCATTCCTAGATTGTTGCCACTAAACATGTTTAACTATAGAGTTCTCCTCTCATCCACAGCCAATGCGTTCCAAACACGTTTGTGATATTAGGGTGATGCATTTCTGATGAACCAGAAATCTCTTATGTTTACGACCGATGTGGGATTTGCCTAGGGTGTTACAATCATCCCCCCTTGAACTCATCGTTCGATCATGAACTGTGTACGAACACTTACCGAACGAGATTTCTTGTTTGTGTTCATCATTAAGAAAATGAATCTATTCATAAACTGTTCATGGATGCTTACTGAATGAGATTTCTTGTTCGTGTTCGTTCATTAAGAAAATAAATCTGTTCATGAACTATTCACGAACATAAACTAGCAATAACAAATATTCATGAACATTAATGAACACAACTGAAAGTTAATAAAACAAACAAATACAAACCATCATATATTGATTTTATAATTAAAATCACAAACAATATGTAATATCCACCAAATATAAGCATGGTTGTAAAACAAGGTCTACAAGGCCGAGTACTATCCGTGTAATCGCTCCAAGGTAGGCTGTCGAGGCGATTTTATTCAACTCCGCCTAATTACTTAGAATCGATCAAACGCGGTCAACCTTGGCCAAAATCATATATAGTAGGTTAACTAGGGCCGAGTTTGACTTTAACAATAATAAAACATAATTTCTATGTCTATTGTATCATAAAATGAATATCATTTTCACGTATTTTGTTATAAATATTAGTAAATTTACGTTATATGACATACATTTAATTTCCCAAAACTAATTTTTTTATAATTTAACATGTCCGAGTACTCTCCGCCTAGACCGAGTACTTTCAACTCCCCGCTTGACCGACTAGGGAGCGCCTAGCGAAATTTACAACCATGAATATAAGTAAATACTTAATATAATTATCACAAACAAAACTTTTAATAAACAAACACAAACGAACGTTAATAAACACATTATCGAACGTCACGAACATAAATAAATGAAAGCAATCACTGTTCATGTTCGTTCATTTAACTAAACGGAGTTTTCTTGTTTGTGTTTGTTCATTTATTAAACTTACGAACATAAACGAACTTTCAGCCAAACGGTTTATGAACTGTTCGCTGAACATTCGGTTTGTTTACAGCCATAGGTAAGAGTGAAGTATTTGGTAAGTTTATTTTGAAAGTTTATTTTAGCTTGAATATTAAGTTAAGATTGAAGTTTAAATCTATTTAATATGTTACAAGGCATGTAATCAGCAGAGGTTATTATTCAGTTTAATAAAAGAGTCGATCATAAAGCTTTGATCAAAATCAATTTCTTTTGGGTGTTTGCACATGTTTGATCCGAAAAACATACAAAGTAGAAAACTAACACATGAATCAAAGCTAACATAGAATCAAATTTTTGTTGTGTGGTTGTACTGAATAATTGAAAAGAACAAGAAGTGAATATTTTATGGGTTTAAAATCACATGCATACATTATAAATGTCCATGGAACAAGGGTGTACTTGGATAACATAACATTGAACAAGATGGTATCCTGACCTCTTTTCCTAGCTTACTCATCACATGAATTCGATGACCTGAGAGAAAAATGGATGGGCTAAAGATAGAGTTCCTATGCTAAGAATTATAAGTTTTGTCTTTATTAGGACACTAGTTTTAGTAAACCCGTGTATTACACGAATTGAACAAATAAAATATTAAATATAATAAAAATTTATTAAGTATAAAATGATATTTTTTCCCAAAAAAATAAAATATTTTGTTTCAAAACAAACCGTATTAAAAAATATCATTTTTAAAAAAAATATTATAATTTTTAATTTTAATTATTTTTTGTTTATAAAAAATTTACTTTTTAAAAATACTAATTTTAAAAAAGTTAGATGTTTTATAAAAAAATTTTATTTTATTAAAATTATTTTTTTAAAATAACATTAATAAGATCTTTTTCTAAATTTATTAAAAAACTATTTTTATTCTTAAAAAAATTAAATAATATAATTGGTAATTAAGGTAATTATTTAATAGGAGAGAGAAGCGGGAAAATATTGGTTAGAATGAATGTGATGATGACATGTGTCACACCAAGTTACTCTTTTATTAGAGTAGAAGGATGGGTTAAGCGTGTAAAAAGAATATAAAAAAATAAAAATAAATAAATAAATAAAATAACTTTAAAAATAATAATAAAGTTGCAAATGTCAAAATTACTCTATAACTTATAGTAAAAGAAAAAATTAGAAAGACGCGTGATATCATTCTAAGTATTCTAATACAAATTTTCTCGTCTCTCTCCTATTTATCAATGATATATATGTATTATTGATATTATTTGCAACCTTTTCAAATTTGAAAAAACACCTTTCAAGCAATTTAAAGCTTGATGCTATTTAAAAAATAGAATTTCATGAAATATAAACTTTTTCTAATAACAACGAACTTTTTATAAGAAATTATATTTAAACAATATGGTTTTTTAAAAACGAAATGTTTAAAATTCAATTTTTAGAAAAACTTAAAAAAATAATAAAACAAAAGTTTTTTAAAAACAAAAGTAGAAAAAAATAATATTATTGTTTTATTACATAAATTAGTTAATTATATTCAATTTAAATCATATTTTATACCGTACTATTGTTTTATAATTTCTAAAATCCTCATATAAATAACCTAGTCTATACTAATAAGTCAAAATAATTTTTTACCACATGCCATCTTCTCATATTAATTTTGATACATGTCATTTGCATAGAAGGTCAGACATTTAATAATAAATTAAATTCTAATGATATTATTTATATCATTTTTAAACTATAAAATAGTTTTTTAATTAAATAAAAATGCTTTTTATTAAAAAACTTAATTTTTTTAAAAACAAAATTTTATGAAATATGAAGTTTTTAATATAAAGAGTTTTTCAAAAAAATGACGTTGTTTAAAAAACGGTTTTAGAAAAACGGAATGTTTAAATTTTTTTTAAATACTAAATTTAAAAAAAATATTGTTATTGTTTTATTACTTAAGGTATTAAAAATATATAAATTCACTTATATCTTATCTTAAAAAAATATTTTATAATTTTTAAATATTAATTAGTAATTGCTAATTTAATATTTTCATTCAATCCATGTATTTGTAATACACGAGTTTTCTAAACTAGTTTTATTAAATATTAATAAAAACAAAAACAGTAATACTAGCCATTTAGTTTTTACCATTTAGTTTAGAACAACTCAATTGGAAATAAAACTCAAAGTGACTAAATGTCTAAATTGTCGAAGAAATCAAGTAATAACCTTTGATGTAAATAAGAAATTAGCTTTTTTTGCTTCCTTGAGGCTTAAGTGATACACTATCAAGTGACTAATTAGGATATGATTTAAATGAGACGAGCTGATCAACTCGCTTGGGTATAACATAATTGTTACATCTTTCTTATGACGGTGTACACCTGTAAAAAAATTGATACCATCATAGCAAAATTTAAATCTTTTGTTAAGGTTGTGGTATCAATTGAGAAGCTTCACACATATCAATTGAGAAGCTTACCTTACCTATTAAGTTACAAACGGTAAGAGTTAAGGTTGTGGTTCGTGACATTTTTATTTTTCTTAGTTTTCTATTATTTTAAGGCGGGGGTGTTACATCCTTCACGTCTTAAAGAATTTCATCCTCAAAATTCACTAGTGAAAGAAATATGGATATTTATTCGTTACCTCTGGTTCTAATTCCCAAGTCAATTCAGGATTGTCATTGAAATCCCATTAAATTTACGCAAGTGGAATTTACTTGTTTCGTAACTTCTTGATTTGTCTGTCTAGAATCTGAAGTGGCTTATCTATGAATGTTATCATTCACTTTGATGTCATCTTGGTACTCATATGAATAACTATTGTTATATAAGAATTCAAAAGGGGTAAATGCTCATCCCAATATCCTTTCGAATCAATAACACAACCCCTTAATCTTTCAATGTTTGGATGGTATGTTCACTTTGTCCATGTGTTTAAGGATGATAAGCCATACTTAGTTTTAGACGAGTTCTTATTTCTTTTCCTTACCATTTACGCCTTGTCATAAATTAATAAACATATTAGTAAATTAACTATTATATATGAGCTTAACAGTTAAAGTTTAGTATTTTTTTTCAAATACTTAATCGATACCATCCTGTCATACACCACCTAGGTCGGGGTACACCTATGACGAATTAATGCCATCAAAGCAGCATATTCATAACACATCTAGAATTTCATAACCTCTTCTTATACATCTTATATCTTATCCTTAATCTACTTCTTTATTATCACCTAAGATACATATTTTATAATAATACGTCATCGGAAAACAATGTTGAGTTTTATAAAATACGTATAAACATTTTTTTTCATGTTTAGTTCAATAATTCAAAGATAAATAGTAACTTATACTAAAACAACATTCAAACATACGATCTTTACTAATAAAAGGGCATATGATTACCACTTCATCAGCCTCTATATTTTCATGTTTTATGACTTTTTATTCTTTTTCTTTTTTTATTCAACCACTTCATCAGCCTCTATATTTTCATGTTTTATGACTTTTTATTCTTTTTCTTTTTTTATTCAACCCTTGTAGTCAGGGTATTCAAAATCGGATATTCGAATTTCGGATATTCAAAAATTTCGAATAGTGGATTATATCTGAAATTTCAGATTTGAATTCGGATATCCAAATTATAAAATAAATATTTACTTTTTAACAATTTTTATAAAAAATTAATAATTTGTAATAAAAAAGTTTTCGGATATTCAAAGTTTTCAAAAAAATATCTGAAATACCTGAAATATTTTGAAACTTCTAATTAAAATTTTTTATTTAATAATTTTTATAAAAATTATTTTGGATAATTCGGATATCCAAAAATTCTCAAAAACACTATACGAACTTGAAATTTTAAATATGCGTATTTTCAAATATCCAAAATCTTAGATATTTCAGGTTCAGATTTTCGAATACTTCAAATACAAATATTTTAAAAAATCTCTTGTTATAGTAGCTATCCCCCCTTCCATCAAAACCCCACAACATGCCAGGGAAATAACCCCTTGCAGTCATATACACTATTTGGTAAAAGAATTTTAGAAGAAATATATTTCATGGATAACTACAACAATCACTAAATAGCTTTTTTATTTTTATATCTTTCCCATAACATGATATGCCAATATCATCCATCATAAACACAAAGCCCACCAGCCACTCCCTCTAACCTGCCTCACCAACTCGCATCTAGAAGCAATTATATCCTCTCTCTCTCTCTCTCTCTCTCTCTCTCTCTCTCTCACACACTCAGCCTCCTATATAGTCAAAAGCTTATCAAATCCCACATCAAGTAGTACCCAAAACGACCGGCTTCTATATCCTATATATCTCTATCTCCATCTCTCTCATAAAGTTGAAAATTATAAACAACAAGAAGCTAAGCAAAGCAAAGCAAAGAAAAGCAAATAATAATAATAATCATGGGAAGGTCTCCTTGTTGTGAGAAATCACACACAAACAAAGGTGCATGGACCAAAGAAGAAGATGATCGTCTTATTGCTTATATCCGAGCTCACGGCGAAGGCTGCTGGCGCTCTCTTCCCAAAGCCGCCGGCCTCCTCCGCTGCGGCAAAAGCTGCCGTCTCCGGTGGATCAACTACCTCCGACCCGATCTCAAACGGGGCAACTTCTCCGAAGAAGAAGATGAACTCATCATCAAACTCCATAGCCTCCTCGGCAACAAGTATGTTCATCTTACCTTTTTCTCAAAATTTCTTCAAATTCTTGATCTTTAATTGTCTAGAAACAAATCCCAATTGCAAATTTTGTATCTTTTCATTAATTTTCGATTTGGGGAATCAATTACAGGTGGTCTTTGATCGCCGGAAGATTGCCGGGACGAACGGATAATGAGATAAAGAACTACTGGAATACCCATATTAGAAGAAAGCTTTTGAATCGAGGAATTGATCCGGCGACTCACCGGCCGATTTCCGATCAAAACGCTCATCAAACCAATAACATTCCCTCCACCGCCACCGCCACCACCTCCACCACCGCCGTCGACGGCAACCATAATGTTACCACCACAACCACCTTCTCGTTTGCAAGTACAACCAATCATCTAGTCAAACACGAAGAGCCAGAAGATGTTAAAAGCATCAACAATTCCCCTGACCGCCGGAAAATCAAGAACATCTCGCCGGAAAATCAAGAACGATGCCTCGACTTGAATTTGGAGTTGAGAATCGGGCCCCCACATCATCATAATCAAAACACCGGCATACCGTCGTCATACATACAGCAACAACCACCGGCCGTTGAGTACCACCGTCAGGCGTTGATGACCGGCGGGAGGAACTCCGGTGGTACCATCATATGTTTTTCGTGCAGTTTGGGGATACCGAACAGCAAAGAGTGTAGTTGTACCATCAGTTTGAATGGTACAAGTGGTAACAGCAGTGGTTATGATTTCTTGGGTTTGAAAAATGTTGCCTTGGACTACAGAAGCTTGGAGATGAAATAATAATTTCTTCAGTTGGCTGATTATTATTTTTAACAATAATATTTTGTATTTTTTTACAAAAAAATCTTTTCTAGCAATTTGCTGTTTTTCTGTATAATTACAGTATATTGGTAATTAAGATAGTTAATAGAAAAGTAAATAGTGATTAATACCAAATTTTGTAAGATGTATTTTGTTGATATTATTATTATTTTTATATCGGTTTAGCTTTCATGAACAACTAACTTTTTGTCTGTTATCTTGTTTTTCTATCATCTAAAATGCTATGTAACTATAATACCATAATCATCCATTAAAAATACAAAGGTATTTAATATTTGATTAAACTTCCATCATAGGACTTAGGGGTAGGGAGGGGCTTGATTCTTCACGACTAACCAAAATTAGATAGTTTTATCATACAATTTATGTAGGATATTTTTTACGGCTTAAATCAATAACTTTATAGTCATAAAGTAGTAATTTTATTTGTTGCTTTAGATGCAGCTTGAGAAACATAGCGGAAAATAATTGTGTGAACTTAAATATCATTAACAAAACAATTTATGTTCTATATTTTATGAAGAATTGTTATTCACAGTTTAAACTAGTGATCTTAAAGTCACAACGTAACAACCTTAATAGTTGCTTTAGATGTCATCCGAAAAACCACACTATAAAATAAAAATTGTCTGAACTCATATATCATTAACGGATTTTGACGCGTTGTTGTATGGGTAATTAATTTGCCTTAGGCGATTGCTATGATCAAGTACTTGAATTTAATTGGTTGGTGGTACTTCTTAATTATAGATTAAACTACTACTATATTTAATACTAGTTTTAGTAAACCCGTGTATTACACGGGTTGAATAAATAATATACTAAACATAATAAAAATTTAATAGTTTATAAAACGATATTATAAGATAAATTCTGATTAAAATTATGTATAAGTAAGGACTTTAAATAATAAAACAATGATATTAATTTTTTAATCTTCTATTTTTAAACTTTTTTTTTTATTTTTTTCATAAAAGATTATAAATTTTGCTTCAAAACAATCATTTTAAATAATATAATTTTTTAAAACATTTTTATTATAACTCCTAATTTTAATTAATTTTTTTATAAAAAATTTACGTAAAAACATCAATTTTAGAATATTTAATATTTTTTAAAAAGTTTGATGTTTTAAAAAAATTTCTTATTTATAAATATTTATTTATTTAAAAATAATATTAATAAAAAGATATGTTTCCTAAGTTAGTATTAGTAATTAATGTAATATTAATAGGAGAGAGAAGCAGAAAATTTTAATGAGATGAAATGTGGTGATGTCATGTGTCCACCATAATTATATTTTTATTAGAATAAGAAGATAAGAAGATTATCTATCATACACACACATGTCGAGGCAAGTTATTATATAAAATGTTAAAAACGTATAAAGTGTATGAAGTCTTTACAGCATGACAAGTGTAACTGGTGGAGATGGATAAAGTGTATAAAATCTTTAGCCTCACGTCAGTTTTTTTTTTTATTTTGCCCAGGCTTTTTAGATTTTTTGTTTTGCAAAGTGTCGTTTCCAGTTTTCCATTGTATCACATTTTTTTCGATTAATTTATTTTTAAAAATTTGTATTGATATTTCATTTTTTAGTAACTAAATTAATTTCAAAACATACAAAAGAATAATAAAGTTAGATAATGCTTGAAAGTTAAAATACTATACAAACAATAATTAATATATTTATAATAAGGGTTATTGAACCAAGTTTTATTAATTACTCGGGATTAATCTCAACTTAAAAAATATTTACAGACACTCACAACTTTAAGTTTATTTTCCTCCAACGATCTCTTAGTAACTGAGAGTTAACCCCTATTAGTTTTTTTGATGAAATGATGTCAACTTTGAGCTAGTTTTCAACGCCGCCACCGCCCTGCCTCCATCATGTATATTTTTCGGTGTTTAGCTTCCATTGTCACATGAAATCTACATCTAACGAATCAAGTGTTTCATAATTAGATGTGAAGTATGAAGAATGACGGGTTTTAGTGCAAAAATTTTAGATTGATGGACCAGATATTTGATTTCAACTTTCTGGTTAGTATTTTTGTCATATAAACAGTCAACGTAATAAAAAAACTAACGGTGTTAACTTTCAGTTAGTAATGGATCGTTGAAGGAAAATAAACTTAAAGTTAGGAGTGTGTGTAAATATTTACTGAGTTGAAATTAATCTCAACCAATAAATAAAAGTTTGGATTGTTAAAATCCAATAACTCTTATAATAATAATAATAATTAAAATACCATGTTGAGAAAATAATAAAATAAATATATTGTGAGAATTCGATTAATAAGAAAATAAGCTTTTGTTAAGTTGACCCACCAACAAATAAAATAAAATACAGGTAAAATAATAAAATTACAACAATAACGGAAACAAATTTAACATGCACTTTGTTGTTGAGTTGACCACAGGTGCCAACTACCATTTAGTTCTCTTGAACTTACGGTAATTTCCATTTTCCAAATGAATGTCATCACAACTTTTTACGTATGGGGTGGGGGGATGGTTTTCTCACCCGGGGCATGGTATACCCCGTCCCGTTTCCCACTCCGTGTCATCTAATGATTTTAAAGTGTAGGCCGGGCAAGCTGATTCATGTGACACCAAAGGTGGTAGTTGATTGGATAATTTTGGCCCTTTCACTTATCCTTTTTCCTGTTTTGGATTTTTATTATGTTATTTTATTAATTTAAAGAAAACAAGATACATGTTATTGAAGTTATCGATAAGTTCCGAGAGGATGAGCTGGAACTAATAAAAAGGCTGCTCCTTTCGCCAGGATAAATTTGGGGAAAAAAATCAACGTAGATTTATATATTTCACCTCTATATAAATCACATAATTGATTGTCTTATCATACGGTTAGACCCCTTTCGTTGGGGCTTGAGGCTCATCTCACGATGTTCGCCTTGTTTGATTGTTTATGTCTTAATTGGCACGCTCGCCTTTGTAAAAGAAGTCATCTATTCGTGCATTAACGTAGGAGACTTTCCTTTAGTTTTCTCCATTGGCGGATCTTGAACTTTCTCGTACGGGCGGCGGGGGCGAAATCAATTTTTTTTAGAGGGGGCGAACTTGATGTTTATATAAAAATTTACACTACCTGACCAAAAATTTACACTACCGGACTAAAATTTAACACTACGGGCGAAAAAAACAGAGGGGGCGGCGGCCCCCCCCGGCCCCTATAAAGATCCGCCTATGGTTTTCTCATTGATGCTTCTAAGCTACTTTGAATAGTTTTCTCATTTAACGCATCGCCGCCAAGAACATCCAATTACACATTGCCAAACTCTATATGTAGTTAAAGTGTTTATCATTTTTAATAATCATATAAGGTTTTTTTATTGTGTAATCCTTTAAATAAATGAATGATACTTTTTATTTCTATTTTTTTCATTATTTTATTTAAAAATAAAAAAATAGTTAAAAAAATGTTGTAGTGTCTCACTCCCCTTTAAGGTCTAATATTTAAAAAAGGGAAAAATATGCATATTTTTTATTTTTATCCGAAAATGCATTGCCAAACAGATAATGAGATAAAGAATTACTAAAATACACATATCAGAAGGAAGTTTTTTTTATTATTTTTCCTGGTAACTTTTAGTTGAGGTAAAAATGTCATAGTGTTTTAGTCCCCTTTAGGGTCTAATATTATTTTATTATGAACCTGAAACATCGGTAAAGTTGTCATTTTTTATGAAGGTTATGTTCGAGCCATGAAAACAATCTTTTGTAGAAATGCCGATTAATATTACGCACGTCACGCTTAAGGTGGTCAAGCCCCCTCCTGGTCCTCATGAATACGGAAACTTTATAGAGTTAGGTTTGCCTTTGAGTGTTATTTTGATATTAACTTGTTTTTATGGTAATTACGAAAATAATATTACATAATTTCTTTTCATCGAGTACTTTTGATATTAAAAGTTGATTGTTATTTTTAAAAAGTTGATTAGTAAATTTTAAAATTTTATAATTTTTGAAACGATAATTCACACTTATATTATATGCTTCTGATTACACTATAATAAATTAACGTCAATCTACTGTATATAAAAGCTCGAATCCTTAAAATCAAAAAAATAAGAGTTAATTTCAATTTTACTCCCTAAGGTTTGACAAAAATAACCATTTTCATCCAAAAGATTAAAAACATCAATTTACTTTCAAAAGTTTCATAAGTTATTTCAATTTTAGTCCAAAAGTTTTATTATTTTGGATTCAAATTGAAACAATGATGAAACTTTTGAACTAAAATTGAAACAAATTATGAAACATTTAAATGTAAATTGATGTTTTCAATCTTTTAGAGGAAAATAATTATTTTTATCAAATCTTAAGGAGCAAAAATAAATTTAACTTAAAAAATAAACACTACTAACTTCAATAACTTTATTATTGTATCCAATCCAGACACCACTTTAAACTTTTATGTAGTGTTCCAAAAAAAAGAAAGTGAGAGCGAGAGTGAAAAACAAAAAAACCTCCCATGGTGCCTTATCTTTCTAGATCTCTACCAACCCAACAATTATTATCTGGCCACGAGCCAACCAACCATAACACTTTTCAATTATTGACCATTTAATTTTTCTAACTACCCTTTTTAAGTTTCCCCCCTTCCAACTTTTTTGAATATTAAACTTATAACTATGGTCAATTTATTATTTTCTCTTAATATCTTTTTTTTTTCACGGATTACACACGTATTCTTTGCTCTATGTTTAAAATCAGTATACTTACACTTAGCATAATATGAACTAGAAATTTTAATTTGGAATGAAATCATTTTACCACTAAGATATCCTCTTAGATTGAAATCATACATCATGCACACTCGAGAACAAAACCTACAACATTTTAATTGAGTAGTACAATAACAACCAGAAAATTGATACACGTCAAAAATATTATCAAACATGATTAACCATTTCATTATTAGAATTACAACAGATGGGTTTATTATAAAATAATACTAAATTATTGCAAAAACAAATAAACACACCTCAATCTTTTTTATCAATAATTTATAGTTTTTAAATTTCGTAATTGTTGCACGTTGTGTATATTTATGTACATAAAACCTATCAACCACTTCTTCATATGTTTTTGTATTTTTAATAATTAGTGTGGTTTATATCATTTACATATGACTCATATATGTGTAAGTGATAGACAAAGAAAATTCGTTTATTTTTTAATCTTAATAGAGACACATAAAAATTGCATTTCACTATTTAAAAAAAATAGATTAGAAAGTGAATAATTTATTGTGTTTTGTGTGTTAGTGTAATATTTAGAGTTCTGTGTAGATCTCTCAAATATTAAAAAAGATAATCATTTATATATTTTTTCTGAAATATAATAATATGATAGAGACGGGTGTCATAAGAGTAATGTAATAACAAAGTGAACGGGGGTGAAAAGTGTGCCATGCATAAGCGAGACGGGCTTCCTCACTCGCTAAACATACGTAATGCGTATTCAATATCCTTTCTCGCTAATTCTTAAGCACATTTGTGTTGATCTCATCACACATTAGGCCATGTTTTCAATTCCCAATGTGTTTAATTTTTTTTTTTGAACGGCCAACGAATAATTTTTAAGCCCGATCACCCGGGTAAACCCATTGGCGAAAGGCCACTCACGCCTGCGAACACAGACAGTGCTGGAGACCTGGCTCGCCCACCATTTCAAGGGAAACCCACCACCCAAAGGCACACTGTGGTAAAATCCTAGCCCCACTTGGAGCATATTGCATATAGTGAGACTCCAACCCATGACCTCCACTTTGAAAAGTCATAGGGTGCCTCCTTCTAAACCAGTTGATTTAGTACTCATTGGCCAATGTGTTTAATTAATGCTTGCATCCTGAGAAAGCCATGTTTGGCTTTATGCACTTCGTATATTTGTTAAATGCCATTTACGTCGGTTTACTCAAATATCTCGTATCGTAGAAATGATTCACACCTTTACAAAATAATTGAAACAATAATTAAATAAAATAATAATAGTAGCAGTTATTATAGTAAAAAAAGTACTAATTTAATCACATGTCTACAAATTTTGTAAATACTATTTCGTGAGCTTTTTCCAAATATATACAAATATTCATGCCATGACTCGGTGCAAGTATCATAAGTTATTTTACAAATTACTGAGGCACACTTTTGTAAAATGGTAAAACTTTGTCTACATCTTGCATCGTACCTTTGTTGGAAACGAGGTACCTTTCGATTCAAATCATTAACTATTCACAAATTAGTCGTTAACTCGTATTAAAACAAGTAGATAAATCACTATTATATACCGGTTCATTAGAAAAAACAATCACGTACCAAATGAATGTTGGCAACCTCATGATCCCAGTTTAGTCAAGCCCTTCTTGTTAGAAGATGTGAAGTTTCGGCATGATAACCTACAAATTAGACCATAGCTCCGGTTGTACCCGTGAAAATATCATAGGATGATGACGACGACAACAATGATGATTTCATTTTTAGAAGAAATATGAAGAGTAATCAAACGCGATATGAGAATAGCAAATGAGAAGTGTGGTAACTAGTTTGGGTATTTATATAATTTTGAAAAGATTTTTTTTAGTCTTGTAGTCATTGACAACGGCTAGAATTCTCGAAATGGGCAAATTAAATCTCCCCTTGCACGAATGTGACCTAGCCATGGCTACCAGGGTCACAACCTCCTCAAGACACTACAGTGCAGTGTTTCATAGGTGTGGGTCTGATACGGCTATGGCTTCTCTCATGCTAGTAGAAAATTACATATGTGTCATAATCTTTAAATGATCAATAAACAAATACAAAAGATTTCTAGAAGGACCACGCATAGAACATATAACCACTTCTCACCAAACTTATGCGGGGAGACATGAAGGAGATAAAAAATACATAACCACTTTCTACCAAGATGAGTAAACAATTGAAAATTGAAATAAAAAATATGGAAATTAATCCCGTTAATAACAAAAGAAACAATTGTTTGTGTGTAGCCCGTTTAAGAGTGTGATATAAAAGAAATCATTTGGTAGTCCTTACCCTAAACTAAGCCACTGGGCACTGCCTCTTCACTACTTCAAAGTCGATTCACCAACTTTTGTTTATTTTCTTTTAATGGTGTTAGGTGCTGACACATTAGAACCTTCCATAGTGTTTTATATACATCGGATGGTTGAGATATTAACATTCCACCTTTAATAGTTTTTTTTTTTTTAAACATTTTGTTAGCTAATGGTAATAATAATCAAACGTGTTATAGTTTGTCAAACAGTAACAATAAATACGTAATTTTTGAAAAATGACGATCGAATCCATAAACATGCAGACGTGTCAGTGTCAATTGACAAAGCAAAAGGCTGCATAGTTAAAAGCTAGTAAAAATATTGTTTTTACTAGCTTTAAACAAGTATTATTTTCTATAATATGTATGACTAATGTTTTGTAGTGTGTGCGTTTTTGTTGATGCTGAGTTCAACAAATTTATATTTTTTGAATTAGAGCTTATGTAAATGATAAGTCAACTAGAGGCATTTAAAAAGAAAACTTGAGGGAAGAAGAAGGGTTATTTATTTGTTTTCTCACGGGGAAGACTAAATCCTTGATAACTATTTATGTAAGAATCTTATAGGACTGGTAAATTATTTATTTTCTTCGTTTAACTTCACGGGCCGACCCGACCCGATTTCAATTAGGTAACAGAAAAAAAAAATGATTTTTGCTTTTTAGATGCCAAATAGATTGCCTTTAAACACCAAAAGTACAAATTGTTTTACTAGCGTATATAAGAAGTTGTCAGGTTAATACACTTTTAGTGAGTTATAGATAAACGCTATTGTATATTACCCTTAAATTAGCTTACAAAGGGGGATCATGATAACAATGAATGTATGGGTTGTTTTTTTTTAAGTTATCAATTTCTTTATATTGCAATAACGAGTATAAAAAAACACATTGATTAGTTTCATTAATATTTTTAAATTTCATTTTTCTCTAGGCAAAATGCACGAGCTTAAAAAAAGTTCGTGGTCCGGACCACCATATCATGCTGAACCGACCCGTTTAACTCGGTTCGGTTGGGCCGGAGCCGTATGTAAATGGTCCGGTTCTCGGTTCTGTATATAAACCTCGTATCGGTTTTGGGTCAATGACGAGTTGGTCCGGTTCGGTTCGGTTCCGACCCATTGCTCACCCCTACATGCATGTAGATTGCGAGCATATGGATTCAAGTTTTAATGCCAGAAGTTTAGTAATATTTCATGTGTGTATAATGATGTTTTTTTTTTTCATGAAAATATGGATTCAAGTTTTAATGCCCGAGAAGGCGAGAACTATATAGATCTGTTATTAAGATTAGATAAGTGTTTACATTAATTATTTAGAAAATCAGAAGAGGGAGGATCGGGTGGGTGTTGTGATGTAAGAAATATTTTAAATTGGTTTGTCCAACTACCACAAACATCACATGCATATCACTAGTGGGAAAATGCCGTATGCTACTATATATTAATATTTCATCTTCAATTATTTATTAAAACATGTGTGGGAATTTAAAAACGAATATAAATTTGACAATTTAAATCATATTTCATTTTATAAAGATGAAAGTAAATGTATTAAAGTAAGCTCAAACAATTTCAATAATTTTATGTTTTCAAATTTCAACTCTTCAACACTTTATTGACATTATGTATTATTTTAACGTGATGTCTTAAAATTACATACTATTAATTGTGCAAAAAGTCGAAAACCTAAGCTACAAGCCTACAAGCCCCATAAAAAACCAAAATTTTGTCTTTTTTTTTTCTTTCTATTTTTTGACAGGGGTGCTCCTATACCGTTAATTGACTGAACATTTGAAGCGTCACTTTGAAATTTATGTAGTTTGGGATCATGGTTTGAAATTTGGAAATTTCCATACAAACCGAACCAAATATTTAACATTTTCAGTTTATTATTATTCATGTATTGAATACTCTAACTTTAATAAACTCGTGTATTAAACGGATTAAATAAAAAAATATTAAATAAAATTAAAATTTGTTAATAATAAAATAATATTTTAATATAAGATATGATTGAAATCTTTTTTATTATAAATAGAATAAAATATTTTGTTTTAAAAATAACATTTTAAACAATGTCATTTATAAAAACTTTTTTATTATAACTTCTAATTTTAATTATTTTATCAAAAATCTACTTTTTAAAAAACACCAATTTTAAATATTTCGTATTTTTAAAAAAGTATAACTTTTTAAAAATTTCTTATTTTATAAAATTTATTTCTTTAGAATAAATATGAGGATGTCATGTGCCTTTTATATTTACACTTTTATTAAAGTAAAAAGATTATATTCA
Organism: Flaveria robusta; assembly: GCA_025506415.1. NCBI lineage: Eukaryota > Viridiplantae > Streptophyta > Magnoliopsida > Asterales > Asteraceae > Flaveria > Flaveria robusta. The sequence continues at coordinate 13,050,947 of CM046469.1, read as the reverse complement.
TAACCATCTTTATTATTGTAAACAAAGTAACTATTTTGACAAATAAATAAAACTATCCGTATAAAACTATCAATCTATCAAACCATAAAGCCGGTTTGTTGTGTTAAACCAGCTAATCAGACTGATTTGTCATCTTTTAAAACTGTGGTTAACGGTTTAACTTAAAATTTTATAAGGATTGAATAAATCTTTTATTTTCTGGCCTTTTACTAACATGTAGGGTAGAATGATTTTTAATGTAACACTTTCACTCCACTTTTAACATCAAATTTAAGGATTTTTGGACTTTAATAATCCAAACTTTTATTTATTGGTTGTGATTAATCCCAACTCAATAAACGTTTACAAACACTACCAACTTTGAGGTTTTTTTTTTCAGCGATCCCTAACTAACTGAGAGCCAACCCCTGTTAGTTTTTTGATGAAATACGACCAACTTTAAAAACCATTTTTCAACTTTACCACCGCCCAGTCTCTATCAGGTCCGCTTTTCGATGTTTATCCTCCATCATCACCTAAAATTTACCTCCAACTAGTCAAGTGGTTCAGATAAGTAGGTGGAGATTGACGGGTTTCAGGATACAGAAGTTTCAGATGACGAACCTGATGATTGATTTTAACTTTCTGCTTAGTGTTTTGACAATATAAATAGTCCACGTTATTATAAAACTAATGGTGTTAACTCTCAGTTAGTAAAAAATTATTGGAGAAAAATAAGTTTAAAGTTGGAGTATTTGTAAAAATTTCCCGAGTTAGGATTAATCATGGCCAATAAATAAAAGTTAAAATTATTAAAATCCAATAAACTTAAATTTTATTGTAACAATATCTATTACATTAAGTTTTCAAAAGTCATATACTTTTTCATATCTTACATAGAAAGTAAAACTAATTTCTAAAGCAATATATTTTTTCGGATATATACATGATAATCCACACCTTAAAGGTTTGAACATTAATATTTTGATTGTGAAATACGCCATTTAACTATTAGAATGTGTTCTTAGCACTCTAGTTGTAATTATTTGCTAGTTAATAGGAATACATTAAGAAACTCACAAATAAGGTGTTTTTGGTCGCAAAAAACGACCACATAGCTAGTTTTTTCGTTCCTCACCTTTGGGTGGGGTTCGTTTTTAGGGTAGTCGTTACTTTCTTGAATGTGAAAGAAAAACAAATGTATGGTGGGGGCTCATAGATTAAACATATAAAGATGGATAGATTTTTAAATAATAAAGTGGTGATAACGTGATAACGTTTTGAGTCTTCTTACTGTTGGCGGCATTGGCGGACCTAATGTTTGGGGTGGGGAACGCCCGCATCCCATCTTCTTTTTTTCTATTGCTATATATATGAAATCCCAGCTAACCCTCACGAAATTATGACACCAACTCTAATATGATATTAAGCTGACATTAAAAAAATATCCACACTAACCCCAACAAGTTTTTAGATCGACCCAATAATTTTTAAACAGTCCGCTATAAGATAATTAACAAATATTAATCAATTAATAGGGATGATAAGTCCATTAAAAACTATTTTGGATCATTTAAGTTTAAATAACACAATTAACTATTAAGCTCATAAGTCATTTAATTTGTTTAACTTATCCAGCCTATTTACCAATTAATAATTAATACAAAACTAAAACCCGAGTTATATTAATTATGAATTTAAAAATACCGAACCAAACCTGCGCTTGTGGAGGCTTTTGTTGGCCTCATTTTTCCTTAAGAGAAATAAAGCATGTGCTCGGGCTTAGCTGTTTTTATTAACTCGTTTACAACAATTAATGTTAAAAGTAAAAACGATCCGGCAGTGAACCATATAAGTTTATGTTAATGAGAAAATACTATTTGATTACATTACGTGTCTAGCTTAGCTTTAACCATAGAAAAGCCATGTGTGAAGGTAAGGTAATGTTATGTAAGATGTGTTTGAAAAGAAAAACGTCAAAATCCCAGAGACAGCTACCTACCTGCTTCTGCTCCTGCTGCTGCTTTAAGGGCGGCTGCCGACGTCAGATCATGTGCTCGCTTGCGGCGCCCGACCCCACCTTAATATATAATCACGCATATCAAAACTTATCATTATCTATAAACAACAAAGCTTTTACATCCTAATCATCCTTATCTCTATCGGTAAAAATGTCTTGGTTTCATTTGTAATAAAAACATAATTCAGGTTGAGATAAAAAGTTTTTTTTCATTTAATTTGTTTTTTTTTTATGTGGTATCAAATTCAGGATTGATAAAAAATGAATTGATGTACAAACTTATTTTAGAGGACACGCTACCCTAGTGTCTCAAGGTTTAGTATTTAATTAATGGAAATGATCATCATCAACCTCATCATCCCTCCCTAGTCATTTATTAACACTGTTTACAACAATCCTTAATACTCGATTGAAATTTCTTGATACGAGATGTTAACCCTTTAATATTAATTTTGACGTTCCAGTTTTGACTTTTCATGATTACTATTAATGAGGAGACTCATCGGTGTGGAAACCCCGAGCTAGTTTCAACTTTCAACCTGAACCAATTTGGACTATAACCCAATTTATGTGCTCTACTCATCACTCCCAACGTAATATCGTATAACTAATGGAACAACTAGGCAAGTCCAAGTCCAAGTTAATTGGGCTTAAAAGGCCCAATCTTTAAATATATCTAGAAAGCCCAGGAGTCACCCGATCCAACCTTTTCACCTCAAGAACTTTTATATATTGCTATGATGACTCTTGATAACTCAACGGATCGTAGGGGCCGCAGCTCGAACCAACGTGAGTTTGTTTGGCATAGTATATCTCACGCCAACCACTAGAGCAACCATCATTTTTTGACAGAGCAAATTATACATATGTTTTAGTGAAAGTTGAAAAAACAAAAATAATATTGCACAGAAGCTTGAAAAACTACTTATAGGCTGAGCTGGAACTTTACAAATAGAGCTTTAAACGAGAAATAGTCACGCTTGAGTTTTCTTAATTTAAACGAACTAACTTCAAGCTTAAGTGAGCTTTGACTCTACTCGACTCGTTTACAGCCGTAGTTAGATGCTAGATGAGTTGTTCTAATGAAAATGAAAGATGGTAGATACAGCGCTATAATTTAGAGCCCGTAATTCTGATATTAAGTATTTATTTACACGTTTAATTTTGATTATATTTTGTAAATTCTTACTTTAAGATTTGCAACTACTTGTCAAATTTAGATCTGGTTATAAACTAGGGCCTGATGTAATTCATTGCAAAGTAGAAATTCACAAGTTTCTTATTATAATTATTTATTTTTCAATGTTTATAAGGTTTTAATTTTTGCGTCTAACCTAATAATCCTTTACATGTGGTGACACATGGCATTTCCACAAGCCCTCTAATCTTAGTTTTCCCGCCCAAACTATTTATTATATTTTAAAAAGTCAAATAAATAATTCTCAATTTTTTCTCTTTCTCTCTCTATATTATAAATCCATATCATTTTTTAATTATTAACTTCTTAAAAACATTTTTTTATTAAATAAAAACTAAGTATTTTGATTAAAAATATACTTTTTTAAAATCAAAATTGTCTAAAACTATGATTTTTTTTCCTAAAACAGCGAAACCTTTTTAAATTATAAAATATTTTAAAATCAATCTTTTTAAAAAATAAAAGTTTTACATAAAAATATTTTTTACAAAACAAGCCCATAGGTTTTAAAGAGGGAGATGTTGAATTGTTGATAAACAAAACGAAATTTTTTCAAATCAATAACTTTTTAAAACGAAAGTTTTAAAAATATTAAAAGTGTTTTATCAGCTAATCAAAGTAACTTTATATTTAACGTTTTACAGTTTCTAACTCTTCGTTAATAAATATTTAGTATTTTTTTATTTAACCCGTGTAATACACGAGATTATAACCTAGTAAAGCCATAAAGTGGTACGGACGTGAATGATACGGGCCGAAAGTGGGCCCAAACTCAGCCCACAAGGTTGATTCAATTGATCAAGGAAGGCTCAAGGCACATAAAGTTGATTCATTCGGTTTTAACTTTTAACCATACTAATTTCAGGTTGTCATTTCAGATGTCGATATGTAGTCCCTATTCCCTACTAGTATATGTATACAAGGATTTAAGATGGATAAAGTCAAAAGGACATATGCATATAAGTTTTCGGAAATTTTTAGAATTTCATATGCACATATGTGATGTGGTTGCAATATTGTTATTAACTAATTCGAGATGATTATGTATTAAAATGGTACAATTTAACTATGTCTAGTGACACAAATGCTTAAAAGATTAATACTGTTTTGATGTATAGGTAGGAGAAACAAGTGTTTAGGGGTATATAAATTTCTCTTTTAACAATTAGATTTATTATCTTATTAACTAATACGTATCATTTTTATGCGGCCGAAATTAACGTCACTAAACTTACAACCTTTTTCTACAATCGGTTTTCTGTAAGGGTCTTTAGCGACCAATTAGCGAACAAACTTATTACAACGGTGTCATAAATCAGCCAAAAAAAGCACCATAATTCCAGATCAAAAATCAGTAGGAAAATAAAGATTTGGTGATTTTGTATGTTTAGTTAAGTTATTATGATATAGGTTAGTGAGTGCATAAACTTCTCCCCACTACACACATACTTTTCATTATCTAGATATTTTTCATTTCAAACCTTTAATACTTGCCTCGTTTGACTAACTAACATTGTCTAGTGAAAATATATTGACACAATCCAATCCAACTGATGCCAGAATATTAACAAATTTCAAGTAACTACATTTAAACAAGATCACAAAACCTAGCTAGCTGTGTTAGGTATTGTATGCACAGAGAAAAAACACAAAAGCAATAATCAAAGAGAATAAACACGAAGATGTAAAGTGGTTCTGTCAGTGTTACCTACGTCCAATTGCTACAACTAGGCTTTATATTATTTAATGTGATTAAAGGAATTGCAAGTACATATGACTGGTATATATAGGACTAATTTAGGGTTAAGATTTCGATTAACAAGTTCACCACAATTTAACATAATCAATGGGCTTCGGCCCGGTTGAACCCTCCACTATTTGGAAGGAACATTTTTTCTCCACACCTTTGTACCGCTAAACTTAGTAGCATTAGGACAAGGTCCATTTGGTAAATGCAATTACATAATTTGTTAAATCCAATACAATTTATGAATTTGTCTCTACTTATACGGTACAAGTATGTTCTATTTATATAGATATTTATGAAGGAATAGTAGGTGAGTGTGTTGTGTGAGACACGAGTAGGGTGCATTTTAGCAGAAAGAGGTGATATTGATTGTAGTGTGGCTAGTCACCAAAGCACTTGGAAGACTCGGCTAATTTAAACCAATGGTTGGCCTCTTTGTTGAAATGCCTTTCTCCATGAGTTGACTTCCACTTTACACGTGAGGCAAGCATGTTTGCGTGATTGCAATTTCCAAAATATCTTTTAAAGTTTTGAACTGTGCGTTAGATTTTAAGGTTTAGAATTTTGTTATCATTTGTGTGACTGTTTGACATTGTTGATCTAACGAGAAAAGATATTGTACTGGTAATATAATAAGCTCAACTACCTTAACTAAGTAAACACATAAATTAGAAAAAAAAAATGAAAGAATTAATTACGCTCACAAGCCTCAATTAGGTATAAGGGTAAAAGTTTACGTTGAACATCCTAGTGACAATCATGCATTATGAGGGTTCTTCTCCTCTATAGTGGTTGGTAGCATTTGGTTCTATTTAATTAAAACTATTCTCTCCAATATTTGACTCCTTAATTATCAGATTATCACTCTTCAACACATGTAGCATCAACTATATTTGGAATATATCCTTCAATATGTTTTCTCCACCGGCCAACTTAGAACTAAATGTCATTTTTGGTTACTTTTCAAATCATATATTATTAATATTAAAGTTTAAAATAATATATGGTTCATCTATCACTACCATATTATTTCTGTTTATAAACTTCTGGCAAACATTTTGCTTTTAGGAAATATAAAAAACAAATACTTAAATCATAATTATCATATAATCAGTTTGACTAAGAAATTGATAATTTTAGATAGCTGATTTTATAGTTTGTTGGTTATGATTATATGTTTATAAATCTGAATTAATTGAACCGAACTGAACTGATATGAAAATCAACATTTATTACTTTTTAAACTTCTATAATAATATGCTTATATGTCGAAAAAGTTTTTATATGTTTTTCTATAAATAACATATTAGTTGTTTCTTATTCTTTTTTATAAATTAAATAGATTGCTAATATTTTATTTAACAAAAATATAACTGGAGTTGCTAATAAATAAAATTAATTTGAACTCACCTACTTTCAAATATCGAGTTAACCGAATTAACCAAACCATCTTTTTAGTTATCAAATTAACCGATTCATTCATAATTAAAACCAATATGTTATAAAATTCGGGGAAAAAAAGGAAACATTGGTAATATAATGTGTTCAAGACGAACGACACATGTTCGTCTAGTTTTTCTGGTAATATCTATATGCATTTTCTTTTTATTAATAAATATACGATCCGGTAGTGGAAATTTTTTAATAAATATAGAGTCCCCCCCCCCCCCCATAAATAGTTTACTTTCGCCCCCGCCCCCCTTAAAATGTGTTCAAGCTCCGAAACTGGTTATCGGTTGGCGTTATCATCGTCGATCCTTTGGCGATATCTTTACCCAAGTCCAGTTTCTCTACAAACCTTCACCCGTAAATTAATTATCAACAATTCTTACCTTCATCAAATAATAACCGACACGTCTATTATTTAATAAAAACCTTTGCTTTGTAAGGTATTTGATTGAACTTAGCCCTAAGGCGCTCTAAAGTAATTTAGAAAGTTAATAGAACTACAGAAGGTTAAATCATGCATCGGTCAAAACCCCATTAGGACTTGCATTTTGTGCTAGAAGTGTCTACCGTGACAAGAAGATGTATTTTATGGTACTTAGCAAGATTATCCACCGGATTTCAAGGTTAGTACATTAATTGCTACAATGACGATACAAATCAAAATTAGATTTTTATAAACCCACTAGGTTAGATACCCATGTAATACACGGGTTGAAAATATAAAAACTATATAATTCATAAATGTATAAATATTTCGTATGATTAAATTACGTATTACATAAAACAATAAAAAATAAAAAGTTGCATTTTTAAGTTATATATGTTCGAATACTTATTTGGATAATATAACATACAATTGGCACGTGTGAAATAAAAAACCAATTGTCTTAAATTGAAATTAACTCAAAATATTTAAATATATCAATAAATGTTTTTTTAAACTTTTTTTTAATTAATCTAATTGACTATAAAAGTATGTACAATTTAAAATAACATATGATTACATAATATAGTTGATAATATAAAAAAATTAAATTAAAAACAAAATTAATTATTAATTTAGTATCTTAAAATAAAAAACTTGACTAAAATAATATAATAGTTTAGACGCAAAATTTTTTTTTAGAAGTAACAAGCGAGTGTCATGTGACATTTTAGTTATTTTTTTATTATATACTATAGATACATATAGATATAGATTTGAAAAATAAATGGAAACAATAGTTGGCATAAAAGATACCCTAAAAGAAACACACTGTAAATATGTCACACATATTTATGACATAATTGACCGCTGTGATACGGATTCTTTTTGCGGTGTATATTGTTGTTAAGGTGATCGTATAAATTTATTAAACTTTTAATAATATATTCAATATGCACATAATAACTGTGTTTAAGGTTGAAATTTATTTAACTTTTAATTTCGTATTCAAAATCTTCATTATATATATCTTATTAAGTAAATAAAATAAAGTAAAAAAAGATAAAAGGAAAACCTGCCACATCAACCAACTTGGCTCATGTCACTATTTGTGCGTACCGCTTTAACATCCATATCACTTTTCTCCTATAAATACACCACAATTTCAATTCATTTTCATCTATACATCATATCTCTCCCATCAAATATTCATATTCAAACCTTCAAAATGTTGCCAAGAAGTAGAACCATGCCATCAAGAATCCGTCATGGTGTTGTAAGTTCTGTTTATTGTAACCATTTTCGCAATCGAGATCTTCTTTCTATATATAACATGCGATCATTTCATTTTTAAAAGCGAATCATTTTCAGACGTAGCTACTTTTGTGACCATCTCAACTTCAATCGCTAATCTGGTTGCTCTACGTGTAGGTTGAGGAAAGACAAGATGTTATGCACTATTCGCAAGTCGAAGCTCAAACTAATGCTGATAACCAAACTCAAGCCATCAACATAGAGGCCAACTATTCGAAGAGCTTTGATGACGACGGTCGCTTAAAGCGTACTGGTAAGTAGTAATCTTGTATATTATTTCACAAGTAACTGCTTCTTGTGTTCAATCGTATTTCAATGGCTTGTTATGATCTTTTGTGAACTTTAAGGTACCTTATGGACAGTGTCGTCACATATAATCACTGCGGTGATCGGGTCAGGAGTGTTGTCATTAGCATGGGCTGTTGGGCAGCTCGGTTGGGTTGCTGGACCGACGATTATGATACTATTTGCTCTTGTCATTCTCTACACTTCTAATTTGCTATCAGAATGTTATAGGTCCGGTGATCCTGTCACGGGACCAAGAAGCTATACCTACATGGAAGCCGTCAAGGCTCATCTAGGTATATATCATCACAATATTACACAAATTTGTGAATGATAAGAATCAAACAATAAACTGATTTGTCATGTTCTGTTTCTTGTTTCTTTTAATTTGCTTTAGGTGGACAAAAGGTGAAAATATGTGGGATGATACAATACATCAACTTATTTGGAGTTGCAATTGGCTACACAATTGCAGCCTCGGTTAGCATGATGTAAGCCACTATTTATATATCTTGATAATAAACAAACGCACCTAGTAAGATCTCATTTATTAGTAGGGTACGGGGGTATTTACTTATCTTGATGAAAATCATTTTTTCTTTATAAAAGTATTGATAATGCAAGAAACCTAACTTGACTTGACTGATTGAATGTTGGTATGATATGATGATCATTTTTTTTGATTTCAGGGCTATAAAAAGGTCAAATTGTTTTCACAAAAGCCATGGGAAGGACCCATGTCACATGTCAAGTAATGGGTACATGATAACATTTGGGATCGTCGAAATTCTTTTTTCGCAGATCCCAGATTTCGACCAAGTGTGGTGGCTTTCCATTGTTGCTGCGGTTATGTCTTTCACTTACTCGTTTATTGGTCTTGCCCTTGGGATCGTAGAAACAACAGGTTTGTAGATAACTAATAAATAGCTATTTGCTACGGATGTGAACGTTTCAAATACTTGTCTTTTTGGTAGTAAAGATATAGAACCGCATATAGAAATACTTGTTTATATTAATCATGGAATATGCCTTCTATCTTTCGTGCTTATATAACTTTGATAAGTTGGATTTTAATAATTTAAACTATGACCCATTTGCCGATAGTATGAAAAATTTGATCAAGTGACTCTAACATTTACATTTGTTTTTAGGGCACTCCAATCCAATTGCATAAGCTCAAAAGATTTACACTTGATTTCGCTTACGAGGAACTTTCATTTTCACATTTCGCTCATAATCATTTTTGTTAGTGAATTCGTGTAGAAATCAATATATGGTGATTATGTGTGTGAGATTATTACTAGCGATAGAAGTAAGAGTTTGCAGTGTTATTAGTCAAATTATCAGTATGTATTATTATCGACTAATAAATATAATTTGGATTATTAAAATCTAAAACTTTAGTTTAACATAGTATACATTGAAACCAAACAACTTTGTTTATCACAAATAGACCATCAACTTTTTTGTGACTTTATCCTGTCCACTCCAATACACACATGCATGTCATATAGTCTCTTTTTAAGAGATAAGGAGTTAGGCTAACAACATGATATTTTTCAGGATCAATGAGACATATCCAAATACAAATTCAAATTCAAATAAATGCACTTATATTTAGTTACCTGACTCAAACAAACCATTAGATACAAGGCTTATAATTTGATCAGAAAAGAACAACAAAAACTCGATAAAATGAATGCACGAAGCATGATTATTTACTCTTGTAAATATGTATATTTTACTGTTATAAATAACTAAGCGCTATAACTTTATATAAATTTTGTAGAAAATAAGGTTATCAAAGGGAGCTTGACAGGAATAAGCATAGGAACAGTCACTCATGCTGGTACAGTTACTCCAACCCAAAAGTTATGGAGGAGCTTTCAAGCATTAGGAGCAATTGCTTTTGCATATTCCTACTCCATCATACTTATTGAAATTCAGGTAATATTTAAATGCAGTGTAAGAATGCGTACATTGGGCCCAAAGTGGTCTCACACCCAAGACCATGCACGCGTGGAAGCTTTGTGCTAGGGCTTAATTTGTCTTTTAATGAATTTATTATCTTGCGTTAGGTCTGATTGAAACAATACGAGTGACACTCGTAATTTGTTTAATGTTTTTGAAATCTTATAGGATACGATTAAAGCACCTCCTGCGGAATATAAGACGATGAAAAAGGCGACTTACATGAGCATCTTCATCACGACGACATTCTACTTGCTTTGTGGGTGTATGGGTTATGCTGCTTTTGGAGATGAGGCTCCTGGGAATCTACTTACCGGGTTTGGGTTTTATGACCCGTATTGGCTACTTGATATAGCCAATATCGCGATTGTGGTGCATCTTGTTGGTGCTTATCAGGTACCAAAACGGTCATTATGTATGCATGTTACTCCTTAGTGAAAATGAAAATGCCACGCTTGATGGTATTTAAGACTCTGACATTCATTATGAACCCAACATTTCTCTCTATTGACTTTAAAAAAACAAATTGAACATATTATTTTTGTTACCGGTTACTGATTTATGAAACATTTAGGTTTACTGTCAGCCGCTATTCGCATTCGTTGAAAAATGAAGTGCACAACGATGGTCCAAGAGTGATTTTGTGACAGCAGAATACGACCTCCCAATTCCCTTTTATGGAGTTTACCAGCTTAACTTTTTTCGTGTTGTATGGAGAACTGTTTTTGTCATCGTGACGACTGTAATAGCGATGCTCCTGCCTTTCTTCAACGATGTGGTCGGATTACTAGGAGCCTTAGGGTTCTGGCCACTGACAGTTTACTTCCCAATCGAAATGTATATGGCTCAAAAGAAAATCAAAAAATGGGGAAGCCAATGGATCGGGTTTCAGATACTCAGTTTTGGATGCCTTTTGGTTTCTGTAGCTGCAGCTGTCGGGTCCGTTGCTGGTGTAGTTCTTGATCTGAAAACTTACAAGCCATTCAAAACAAGTTACTGATCAGTATCGTCTTTGTTCTATCAGTGTTTATCAGTTATATGTAACTTGATTTTGAATTCATATCCAACTTGTGAAATAATTTTGTGTTCTAAAGATTGCAACATGTTGTAAAAGTATAGATTAAATAAATGATTTAACAAGTACCTTAAACAATGCTACTTCTAATTTCTTGAAGCTCTATAAAAGCGATACTGTAGAGTGGGGCTAAGTGATCATAGATTTAACAACTTGCCCAACATACAACATATATGTAATGTGATGACTATTACTACAAGACCTTCTCCAACACAAAGCCTCACAGTCAACCCTATCCCCTCAACATCGGCCCGCCCGCCCGCCCCTCACCGGCTCGCCTTCACATTGGAGATGATGTAATGGCAAGATGAGGTCAGTAACAACTAACAACCCACCCGTATGATTTAACACAACTTGTACCAACAAGATAGGTTGAGTTGCATGAAACAAATTATAGTTGTATTATGGTGCAACCATTAGTAATAATGCAGTTAGCAACTAGCTCAATAATGACATCAATGTGGCGGACACAAAAAATAAAAAGCATACTTGCATGATGAATCTTGAAATTTGATCTGACAGCCATAATCGGAAGTTGGTTTTTGATTAAGACATAAATAGGGATAAACAACACAAAAATTATAATGAAAAACTATTCACATAATCATCAACACAAAGAAGCTTGTTTTATGATTTGGATTTAGACGATTTTGATTTTGATTTCGAATGTGAGGCTGCGGCTTTCACAAGAGTTGTAGGCTTAATAGCATTCTTTGGGTTAAGCGCATTTCGTATCTTGAACACTGCCCAAGCTGTCCCTACCGCATGCCCAGCTGCACTCATCCCTTCGTGAGTAACTTTTGCTGCATCTTCGCCATGCCTGTTAGACAAGTAATTAGCAACAGTTAGTGAACGTGGCTCGGTTTGAACCGATTTGAACCAGATCCGCTCTTCTAATACAAAAAGTACACTTGACATGACCCATTCATCAAGTAGTTAGTTGATTTGGGTGATTTTTGTTTACTTATAGGTTCATTTGGAGCTACTGAGCTACTCAAACTATACCACGGGTCAATTGGGAATAATCTTATAAAACTGGCCAACTTAAAAATGGTCCAAATGGGTCACCAGTCAAAGAATATTTAAGTAACATTCACAAACTTATATATTATTATGGTTCTTTTTCTTTTTCATTTTATAAAAAAGCACTGTTCAACTAAATAAAGCTTCTAATAAACTGAGAAACTCTTACCTATGTGAAACATAGTCCGTTGTGACAGTTGAGGTTGTCGACATCACCTTTCTCCCAGCAACTTCAATGGCATCACATACTTTGTCTGTGTTCAAATACCCAAATAAAAATCATAAACAACACAGAAATACCTATAAAAAGATTATTTTTCTTGAGTTCCTCATTTTTTGGAACTACTAAGCGTTGAATAAATTAGCTAATTTGACTCCAACAACTTGCTTATTTAATGAAAGGTAATTGGAATAAAAACAACACAAAGACGTCATATGAGGACACAGCACAAACATACAACTGTAAAACCAAAGAAGATATATATTCCTAATAGAAATAAGGATTTAAGAGGGGGACATACTGAAACCATCCAAAGATGCAAGAACTATTTCACCAGGGAGAAGGTTGAAGAACTTCTTGCCAGGTTTTGAGTTTACAATAGAACCCGTGACAACTCCAGATACCTTCACAACACCAGAAAGTATCCCCGTCGCTACACCCTCTGACATCTTTGTCAATCTCTTAACCCTGAAACAAATTTCATTTGTCCATAAATATCTTTTATACCAACGTGCAATTATATTACTTCTTCACTTCAATAAGGTTATAAGTCCAGATCTAGCATATGGTCAACTTACTGAAATACAACACATAAATAAATATACATGTACTCATGTAGATATCAAACTTGACAAATAGAATATTTGAATTTCCAAAACAGGAGGACCGTCTCCAGTATTTACTATGTAGTGAGCAAAGTGACTTCATCCGAGTTATTCCTCGTAATTTATTGTTTTCGAAATTGACATGTATATCATAAACGAATACTTAATACTAAACCCGGGTTCAAGTGTCAACCCTTGACATTTAGTCCTCAATCCAGTAAATCGACACAATGAACATGAAATCGTCATGTTATAGGATAAAAGGAACGACTTGGGCGGTTTTAGATATACTGTCTGCTAGCTAACAGAGAAATTATCATAGAATGTACTTATGTGCAAAAATCACTCACTTTTAGCAACCTAAATGGAATCAAAGTGTAGTAATTAAAGATTCATAAATCATAACCCTCATACAAGCAAATATTACCATTCCTAACTATGATACAAATTTATATCAAGATAAGTTCTTGTAGTTAGCATTCCATTTCCATCTATAACTTGTTAAGAATAATATTCACCATCAATAAGCTAATACCACAGGAGAAAACACATGCCTCTTCATTCTCTTCAAAGCATCAGGACTAACATCAGATTTGGAGCCCGATTTAGTCCTCTTCTTCAAGAACTCATTGCCCCATTTCAACCGATCAACAGTCACATCCCCACACCACAATATCCCCTTTATCAGCTGACCAGATCCCGCAGCAATCATCCTCGCAACAGACCCACTGTAATCCTCCACATTCGGGGCCAACGTCGTCCAATACGCCGCCGCTTTCGCCTCCGCAGAGCCACCGTCCTCCGCCCCCACCACCGCCGCAACACCCCTCTCCACCTCCTTCACCGAAAACGCACTGTACTCATCCAAAACCCTATCAAACTCCTCCAACACCTTCTCCAACCCGTTTCCTCCAGTAACCGTCAACCCGTAATTCAACAAATGATCCGATTCATGACCCGAATTAGAATCGGAGGGGACACGTAGAGTGAAGAAGTAGTGCGATCCGTCTAGTTTCACGACGGCTTCGTCTTTGGCCAACGGCCATTGGATCACGTCGCCGATGCGAGCAAGGACGGCGACGACGGCGGTGCCTTGACGTAGACGGAGTATTTCTAAGACGCCGGAGGCGAGTTCGATGCTTTGTTGTTTGTCGATTAAGTGGATGATTGAGCTGGGGATTTTGATTATCACTTCCTCAGATGATTGAATGGAAGTCTGAGCGTGTGGATCGGAAGACTGATGGGTGTCGATGAAGAGATCTTCGTCGAGATCTTTGAAATCAAGAGTTGGGTATAGAGATGGAGCTGAAGGTGTAGGAGATGAGGACGATTGGGATGATGAATATGAGAATGGTGAGGATGAATCTGGGTTTGATTGAAGGACTTGTGGGTAGAGAGTTTTAGGGTTTTGTGAGGCCATTTTTGATCTGATTTTGAGATGGGTGTGGATGTATGAGGGTTTTTGTAAAGGTTATAGCTTTAACTTAGAAATGAAGAAAGTGAAATCGCGGAGACGACGACTAGACGACCGACTAACCGAGTTGAAGAAATAGTTTAGTTTTTCTTTTAGGGGGTGTTTGTTTTTCTGAAAAATGTCTGCACAGGTTCTTTTGTCTGCGCAGCGCAGACCACGCGCAGACATTGTCATCTGCAGACTGTTTGTTTTTTTAAAGACATTTCATTAAAAAACGTCTGCGCGACCTCTTCTTGGTGCAGACTTGGTCCAGCCACTTCTAAGGTCTGCAGACCTCTTCTTAAACACTAACACCAACCAACACCCACCACCACCGCCACCGGCTGCCTCCACCACGGTCCACCTCCGCCACCAGCCACCGGCCGCCGCCACCACGGTCCACCTACGCCACTAGCCACCGGCCGCCGCCACCACCGTCCACCTCCGCCACCACCGTCCACCTCCGCCACCAGCCACCGTCCGCCGCCACCCCCGTCCACCTCAAACCGGCCGCCACCACCACCGTCCGGTGCCACCACCGTCCACCTCCGCCACCAGCCACCGTCCGCCACCACCCACCACCCCCACCACCCACCACCATCACCACCATCCGTACACCACCACTAGTTTATTTTAATAATCTGCAGACGTTAAAAAACAAACAGTATTCTTCTTACAGACTGCAGAGGTTTGGTCCACCTTTTCTGCCACAGATGTTTGTAGATCTGATCCGCAGACTGCAGACATTTTACCTCTTCAAAAACAAACATCACCTTAGGGTTGTGTTATACAAACACCCTTTTTTGTTATTTATACACCCTATTGTCTCTATCTCTTTTTATGTACCTATATGTATGTATAGAGAGAGATAGAAAAAATAATAATAAATAGGATGTATATATAACATACCCTTCTTTTAAAGAATTCTAATTTAAAGCCTATCGCAAATTCCAATACCTTTGGACCATGCACATTGGTATTTTATTTAATAAAAAACAATATTTTTGCACGATTATTAATATACTCTTAATCCACATAATCTGTTTATGTGAGGATTTGAAATTTTGAATCATCGACCTTGATATAAATAAATAACTATTAAACACTTGAATGCCCGTTAATATCACTCTACACCAACATGGCAACATCCATTAAACACACTCTAGAACTTGATAATAAACTCATTCAACCTTGACATTAGACTACAAGCTTATTATTATTGTAATTGAAAAATATTTCTCAAACTTTTGAAAAAATATTTGAAACAGTTTTCATATACATCAAGGTATATTTGGGCACTTCCTTCTAAGGTTAAGGTAACAACGTTTAAATGGATCATTTAGACAAATGTTAAGTATATTTGAGTAACATTAAGGCATTCGTAATAGTAGCGGGGCCAGAGGCGTGGTCTTGCCATGTGTTGGAGAACTCTGCGACGGGGTAGTGTGGTGAGGACGTTGTGGTAGTTCCATGACTAGGCTTAATGTGGTGGAGAGCATTGGGGTGTGGGAATGTAGTCATTGGCAACAACTAGATTTACCAAAATTAAAAATACATATACATACACACACATATTATAAATGCAACCCATTTAACCTATTTTTTCGCTCATATTGTATAATCTTTCATACATTTCTCTTTTAAAAGTTATAAAGAAAAAAAAAAAGATTTGTTGTCCTTCTCATCATCGTCGTCATTTCGAGGGCAAAAAGCTTTTCATTCGTGCGATTTAAACTAGTGTCAACTTCATATGTCACCAAGTTGACAGTTCTTGGCGTCGAGTTAGAAGACATGTTTGAAGTAACCAGGGACGTGGGTGGCTAACACTGTATTGTGAAATATTACTTCTACATAAATGAAAATGAGTAAAAACACAATATCTATCTGGTATATGTCATGTTTGTAAAATCATTCACATGTCACAACGACTTGAACAATGTCATTTCAAAAAAACATAAGAGCCGGTGAGAAAGGATGTCAAGCGTACATTTGAGGTACTCTATAAAGAATGGCAAATCATTGCTACTTCGGCACGTGTATAGCGAAAGGAAAAAATTTGGAAACATTGTATGCTTGTATTATTTATATAACATAGAACAATAAAGGACGAAGGTCCAGTAATATGCCACCATAAAGACACCAAGGACCCGCCTACTATTTAGCTTAGCTAGCCCGAGAGACTAGTCATGGTGTAATGATTCATGACAAAAACACGCACGATACTCTTAAGGCAACTCACATTGATCATGTTTATCAACACCATAACGAGTGAAGAGTTGTATTTTTTTTTTTTTTAATTTTTTTAGGGTTAAAGATTAATAAAAAGTATTGAAATTCTTTTAAGTAATGTTATTATTTTTTCTTCTATATGCATATATAAAATGATAGCTTTAAATCTATCTATCAATAATTACTTTAAGTAATGTCAATTATACTCTACCCATCACTACATGCAACCAATCATTTCTCTTAATGAGTGTGACCACAAGACTTCCTTTTGAATAAAACTCTGTTTTTAACAAACTTTATACTGGGATGCCAAGAAAAAAACTTAAACACAACTCATTGTTTTTTTTAGTTAACGAACAAATGTTTATTGCAGAAAAACAAACTTCAAAAAGTAAAGTCAAATATTATACATAGTACCAAACTACCAAAGGTCACGTTGAGACTTTACAAATTCGAGAGTTTAAGTTTGCAAATTTTAGTCATGAGGCGCATTGCTAATTGTGTTACATATAATATATATAACATGAGGATGGATAGAATAAAAACCCACTGTAGATGATAAAACTCATGAAAACTCAATGTAACAAATCAAAATTTTGCTCAAGATCTCTTGGACTGCAAACTATAGTTTGCTGGGGCTTTGACATGAACAAACGTTAATTTGCACTTCTTTATTTATGTTACAAGTGTATATAATCAGAGACAAGGAAAACAAAGAAGCACTTGATAGAGTTACAACTTACAAAGAAAAAGATCTTAATACAAGCTCTCATGAGCTATCGCCTCATTGCAAGTTTTCATCATCAATAACACTACTAAAATGCATGAGAGTGAGAGTATATGATCCAGTAACTAAACAGAATTCCTCAAACTAGGTAGTGTTCGTTTCATGAAATGGAATGGAATTTGAATTGGAAATGGAATTGGAAATGGAATTTGAATTGAAATTTAAAAAATCCTACTTAAATCCTATAATGTGTTTGGTTGGTATAATTGTAAATGAAATTGGAATTTAAGTTTGTAAAATGACATAAGTACCCTTTAAATCAAACAAGTCTTTTAAGACGAGAGGCGGAGGAGTGTGCGGAGGAGAGGATACGAGCGCCGATTGAGGCGGAGGAGTGTGAGGCGGAGGATGGAGGGGATGATTGGAAGGTGTCGAGTATGCTTTGTTGTTAAGGAGGAGCTGAGGTTATTTTGGTAAATTGACATAAATTTTTGAAATTTTAAAACAATCCCCCCAAGTCTAGAAGGATTTCAAATCCTGTAATTCAAAAGAATTCGAAGGATTTAAATTCAATTCCAATCCTTCTTTTGGTGAAACGAACAGCATAAGGAATGGAATCTGCATTCCAATTCCATCAGAATTCCATTCCATTCTGTGAAACGAACGCTACCTAAGAGACTTTGGAAGCATTCTTAATATCATGATCACATCCCTCAACTTTTAAAATAAAATATTGTGTTTTCGAACTAGAGTCTAGCATAAAATACCTAAAAAAAAAAGAATGACTTATTTTCCATGAATGAAAAACCTTTTATGAATAGAGGACGTTCTTCAAACACAAAATCAATTCCTCTTTACAAAATACAATGTCTTTTCCACACTTATTTGCAATATCATTAGTCAGAAATGCAAACAATGGTTCAAAATGTGAGTAACTCATCATACAACTAAGCATTCACATCTCACATTTCATCCACTCTTTCTTCTCAAGGCTCCACCCAAAACTCAAACAATTCAAGAATTCAGCAACAAAACATAACACTCATAACAAATCCTATTTCATTAACATATCAGATACTGAATAACAACAAGCTAACAATCAAGCTCAATGAAATGCAGTCACCAATTGATCCAAAAACAAGAAACCCAACTAAACATCAATAAACATACCAAAAGCACAGCATTTCCCAATCAGAATCTTCAAAATTGCCTATCAGCAGCCTCACCAACAAACGGCAGTTTAGGAGTCCGCCCCAAAATCGAATACACGAAGGTGTAAACAAAGCAAACAACCACAAACACGAAGATCGCATTATGGCTCATCATCACAATCTTCCCCCCAATTCCATGCGGCCCCGGGTTGAAAATCCGCTGAACCAACATCGGTAACACCAAGAGAACATCAAGCACCACCGCCTGCATCGCATTGAAACGAGCGTAACGACTAACATTAGTGTTACGAACGACGCCGATGTATAGCAGGAGGAAGGCGAGGTAGCTGGAGTAAGGAACTGAGCGGTAGAATGAGAGTAATGGTAGTAAGGGTTCGATTGCGAGGCCTAGGGTTTTGGGGTATTGGGCGAAGAGGAATCGGCCGTATTGGAGACCGTTGAAGAAGGGGAAAAAGTATGCAGCGGCGGAGATGAGACGGTCGGTGACCGGAGTTGTGTTGTAGGAGGCTGAGATTGGTGTTTGTCGACGTGAATGGCCGGCGGAAATTGGCCGGAGTTGTAGAGATTGTGGTAGTGAAGCTGATAAGGTGTTTGGTATAAGAGGGTGAGTGAAGATGGTTGACCGGAGGGTTTTTGGTGGTGGTGATGGTGGTGGTGGTGATAGGGATAGACGGAGGAGAGGGATGGCGGTCATCGTTAGCGGTGGCGGTGTACGGCGGTTCGTCGGAGAGAGATAACCGTGATAGGGGTTTTAGAAATATGAAAAGATAACTAAGAATGTTTATAAAAAATATATTCATTTGAAATTACAATAGTGCCCTTAAAGCCGATACTTTTTTTTAAACATGAGGAAATTACATGGTAACATCAATAACATATGATAAAATAATGTGGAAAGAAAATAAGTTAGAAGTGACAATAAAGAAAATAAGTTAGAAGTGACAATAAGGTGGTGTTTGTTTTTGAATAGGTAAAATGTCTGCAGTTTACGGATCAGATCTTTAAACATCTGTAGCATAAGAGGTGGGTCAAATCTCTGCAGTCTGCAAGAAGAAAACTGTTTATTTTTTAACGTCTATAGATTATTAAAATCAACTAGTGGTGGTGTACGGATGGTGGTGATGGTGGGTGGTGGCTGCCAGTGGGTGGTGGTGGTGGGTGGTGGCAGATGGTGGGTGGTGGTGGTGGGTGGTGGCGGACGGTGGGTGGTGGCGGATGTGGACCGTGGTGGCAGCGGACGGTGGTAGTGGCGGAGGTGGACGGGGGTGGCAGTGGACGGTGGCTGACAGAGGGTTTGTTGAACACATCTGTATTTATAGGCTGAAGAGGTGGCGCGACTGGATGGTGGCGGCGACGGTGGCGGCCGCTACCATGGGGCGACTGGAAGGGAAGGGGTGGCACGAGGGAAGGGAAGGGGTTGCGCGAGGGAAGGAAAGGGGTGGCACGATTGGAATCGACTGGACGGTGGCTCGACGGTGGCGCAAAGGTGGGGCGATGGCGGCGGCGGTAGGTTCTGCGGCCGACAGTTTTGGAAGGGGGAATGGGTTAGGAAGGTGGAGAGGGATGTAGGGTTTTTTGTGTTGAAAGGGTTAAGAAGAGGTGAGAAGACACAAGTACAAGTTTGTTTTAAAAAGAGGTCTTGCAGACATTTTTTAATAAAAACTCTTCCGAAAAACAAACAATCTGCACAACCCAACGTCTGCCCGCGATCTGCGCGGCGCAGACAAAAATGATCAGGAAGATTTTTTTCGAAAAAACAAACAGCCCCTAAGTTTTTTGTGATTTCTGACATCTAACGAATGTATAAAACATAAAAGCATGAGAGCATTTGAATTTAAAACGTGCTTGAGACAAGCTCAAAAAAAACCAAAGGATAAATTATAGGAAATTTTAACACCAGTTCACTATAAGTACATGAAATCTAGATCAACGAAGTAAATTGGTGGTGCAAGTTAACAATAGTGGTAGCCAATGTTTGAGTATGATAAGAAAAATATTCAACAATGTATTCGTTCGCTAAATTATATGCATTGCTATGGTACACAAATTACTTTCAGACTACCTAATAACTTAACATGACCAAACTCGCCACAAATGGCCACAAAAACTTTGTCCATTAGCACCATATCATGCTACAATAGATGTTTGCAACACTAATGTTACATTGCTTTAAGACTGCACTGCTCTCATGTGGCTTACATAAAAGAAAATAAACATGGTGGAAAGAAAATTAAGATTTGGCCTAACTATTGATACCCATTCCATTTCCTTCTTTTCCATTCCCATCCAATGTAACACACCTAGAAGCCATTTTATCGTTTAGTTTAAACGCATGAGCTTACGCTCAACTCATTTAAATTATATATTGGATAATCATATTATTATGTATCGTAAAACTCATGTTCAGATTATGATTCGAGCTCCATCTAAGTTTGAGATTGACTAGCAGCTCGCATCAAACGCACCTAATATAAAAAATACTCATCCACACTCAAACCATTTCAGTGTAAACAAGTGTATCATGATGCTCCACCCACCCAGAGTAGAATTTAGTACCATTTAAGCAAAAATCAACCCTCCACCATTCAACTAAGATGCTATTGTTATCCTCTCACATCACAATTCATTCACATAATTGGATAAAAACCTTCACCATTAATATCTAAAACATATAAAAATCAACCCAATAATCACATAAGGTTCTCTGACCCCATAACATACCATACAAATGGACCCAAAAACAGTTCTTTGGGGCCCATATGTTAGCTAGAAATTGTTTGCAAAAGAAATTGAATGAACATATGATCTCAAGTTCTCAACATGAACCCTATAATATGACCCTTTGTTTCTGCAGACAACAGTATAAAAATCAAGCAGAAAGAGATCTTTACAGTAACCCCAAAGTTCATAACTTCATTAATGGCCCCATATGATCCATATAGTCAGATACACAGAACCCTAATATTTCTACTAGAAAAGACTTCAAATCAACCAAAAAAGATGTCATAATCAAAAACCCTAATAAAAACCACACCAAAAACCCTCAAAATTAAAGCAAACATAGTTTTGGTATCACCAATTGATTCATAAAACACCAAAAACAAAGAAAAGTTAAAAGCAAATGTGAAGAATCACATCTACCCTTTATCATCAACCATCATCAACAGCAGCAGATCAACGGTTGTTCGAATTAGGGCACTCTCTGGAAAAATGCCCTTCTTCACCGCAGTTGTAGCAGCCGCCGCCGCCGCCGCCGCCTCCACGGCTACCACCGTAACCACCGCCGCCGCGACCACCACCACCACCATACCTACCACCACCGCCTCCACCGTTCTGAGTGCAATCCCTAGCCATATGCCCATTCTCACCACACTTAAAGCAACCGCCGCCGCCGCCGCCGCCGCCTCCATATCCTCCACCGCCACGTCCTCCACGACTACCACCGTTGTATCCACCACCACCTCCTCCGTAACGATCACCACCGCCGCCTCCATAACGATCTCCACCACCACCACCACGAGTGCTTCCCTGCACAGGGCCTTCATTGGGACCGGTGACATCAGCGGCTTTAGTGCGGCCATCAGATCCCTCTTCAACCACGTACTCTACGGCCTCACCGTCGCCGAGGCTGCGGAAACCTTCGCTCCTGATGGAGGACTGGTGAACGAAGAGCTCTTCACCGCCATCTTCAGGAGTGATGAAACCGAAGCCTTTGGTGTCGTTGAACCACTTCACGGTTCCTGATTTGCGACCGCCGTCGACCTCCATTGTTTTGAATCGAAGGAAACCCTAGAAACGAAAACCCCCAAATCAAGAGGAGAGAAACCCTACTCTTGGTGTTTGTTATTATCGATCACGCGCAATTATATAGAGAAATTGGTGGTGCAGGGGTAAAATTGGAAATACAAAATATCATGACATCTATTCAATTGATTTGTTCATTATCTCCATTTAAAATTACACGAATAAATTATAGAGCAACTTAAAGCATTTCTATTGTATTTTTTATATTTATTCATATAATTATTTCAAAAATTAATAATTTTTTTACTTTTTTTAATTAAATAATATTTTTTATGCACTTATCATTATTTTTTTTTCTTCACTCACAACCACTTTCAAAAATATTAAAACATTTATAGTGATTAAACAATGTGTGACACCCTGCATATATCCCACATCGGTCGTGGACATGAGAGATTCCTGGTTCATAAGAAATGTCCGGCCTTTAATATCACCAACGCGTTTTGGGCGTATTGGCTGTGGATAAGTGGAGAACTCCACAATTAAGCGTACTCAGGTGGAAATAATCCAAGGATGGGGGACCTCACTGGGAAGTTTTCACCCGGGCAAACAAAAGCAAATCCGTGAGCTCCTCGTGGGCAAAGCGGACAATATTGGTGGTACGAGAGACCGGGTGTTACAGAATGGTATCAGAGTCACTCCTGTGCCCGTCGCGATGGTGGGACAAACCTCACCAGGGATGGTGAGGGTGTTCTAGGGCTCATCGAGGACGATGAGTCCAAAGGGGGGGTGATTGTGACACCCTGCATATATCCCACATCGGTCGTGGACAGTAGAGATTCCTGCTTCATAAGAAATGTCCGGCCTTTAATATCACCAACGCGTTAGCGTATTGGCTGTGGATAAGAGGAGAACTCCACAGTTAAGCGTGCTTAGGTGGAGTAATCCAAGGATGGGTGACCTCCCTGGGAAGTTTTCACCCGGACAATCAAAAGCAAATCCGTGAGCTCCTCGTGGGCAAAGCGGACAATATTGGTGGTATGAGAGGCCGGGTATTACAAAATGATTCCCTAAATATACCGATAAACAGTAATATTTTCTTTTTAATTCACTCATCACTCAAAACATTCTTTATAATATAAGAAACACACTCACATATTTTTAAGAATTGCATTGTGAATGCTCTTATACTTTTTGTGCTTTCTTCTTCTGGTTAGTAAAAAAAAATATGTAAATTATTTATGTTCGTATTTTGTGACACATTGTGTTCGTTTGCACAACCGATGTTAGATTATTCTTTTAAATCCAATAATATGTTTTTGCATATCAGAGTATTTTTGTCTTTTTATTCTTGTGATAACTAATTTGAATTTGGCGCACGCGAGAGGCTATTTTTGTGACTAGAACCAATTATCATTTTCATAAATTTATAAGATAATATAACTATAGAAAGTTATGTTGATAGTAGAGAGGTAACTTACCATTCGTATATTACTACCACAATGCAATTACAAGTCGTTGTGTTCATTTAATCTCGAGTAAATTATTATTTTAGTCATTATGTTTTGACAAAAATTACACTTTCAATCAAGTATTTTTTTTATTACGCTAATAGTCCAATAGTTTTAAGATTTGTTTCACTTTCAATACACACCACTAATATCGTTAATATTTTCAGTTATATTAATTTGAAATGACAAGTTTACCTCTGTAATTAAAATACAAAATAATAAAAACAAATAAGTTCCCCACCCCACCCCACCCCACCCTACCCTACCCTAATCTTTTTCTATCTCTCTCTCTTCAAAAAAAATCTACACCCTTCCAAAACACATTCTACCACCACCTTTACCATCATTTTCGACAACCACCTCCACCACCATCATGACCTCTGCCTTGCATTGTACCCCTAGCCTTCTTTTGAACTGTAGATACCAATCACATCTAACAACCCCTTCCCTCCTTCCCATTGACTTCACCAATGATAACAACCACCATCACCGCCTGAAACCCATCGGCCACCACAATGAAACCCAAATTTCGTATGTGAAAAGGTTATCTTATGTGGGAGAAATAGATCAGATACCACCATGAAACCTTAGATCTCTATTCTCTCTCTCTCTCTCTCTCTCTCTTGTTTATCTAGTGATGGATGAAGGCATGGGTAACGATGGTGTGCAATGGGGATGTAGTGGTGCGAGTATTGGACAAAGGGGAGATGGTGGTGCGACAACGATAGTTGTGGTGGTGGTGATAACCTGGTGAGTGAGGAGGCGATGGTTTGGGGGAAATATTGGTCGGTGGTTTAGGGTTTTCATTTTGAGTTTTATGTGCGTGAGTGAGAGAATAAGAGAGGAAGAAGTCTTAGGGTGGGGTGGCCAGATTTGGGGTTGGCCGGTGGGTTTCGGGTGGCGACGGTGGGTGATGACGGTGGTTGTGGTCTCGGAGGTGGTGGTGATGGTGGAATATATAAAGACAAGTAGTAAGAGAGAGAGAGAGTGTGTGTGTGTGTGTGTGTGTGAGAAAGAGAGAAAGAGAGAGAGAGAGAGAGAGAAAGAGAGATAGTAGCGAGAGATAGGGTGGGAGTGGGTGTAAGATGGGGTTTTTACTCAATCTAGGGGGTACAAATGCCTTTTTACATTGTTTAAGAGAACAAACACTAACGGTATTAGTGGTGTGAACTGAATTTAAAAAAATTAAAATTATTGGATTGTCAGCGTAATAAATAAACTATTTGATTGAAATCGTAATTTTCATCAAACCACATGGACTAAAATAATAATTTACTCTTTAATTTATTTTTTTAAATTTCTTATCAAATTCATTTTAAACTTGAAAATTTACCTTTTAGCCTCCTTAAGTTTTTGTATATGTACATTTTATATTTTATACTTATCTATTTGTGTTTTTTTCTCACTCAATGTTTTTTTCCTCTAATCGCTTTTAAAAGTTAATGATAGTAAAATTTTGAGTATAGTATTACGACATGGTTATTTTTTCAATGCATTAGTGTAAATCACATCCAACATGGAGTTGTTCGTCATAATTTACAGGTCATTTAAATAGAAACATACAAGTCGTCAAATCTGATTTAAGGTTTTGATTTCTCTATTTTTTATTTTCTTCTTATATCTTTTATTATATGAATTTTTTATAAAATTTAAGTTTGTAGGTGTTTTTATCATCGTAAAATATTTTTAACTGTTTGAATGTTGTCGTCTTGTTTCTTTTTCTTTCATTTTTTCCTCACGTTAACCCTATATGCATTGCATGTGGATTGTATGTGGTAGAGTACATTTTGCATATATACCAATCCAACCGGTAAATGCCACTGAATATTTCCTCAGGGGTTAATCCTTTTTTATGAAACACAGATGAGGGGGTATTCCCACACAGGGCCGGTTTTCACATCCTTGTTCCACTTCGCTCTAACCTTACTTGGAAAATGAAAGTTGTAGGTTTGTTATCCTTTGTGGGGTCGTGAACAATTGTGTGAGTTTGTGTCATCGTGATTTTTGTCAAACAAGCGGGTACCAACATATTTATTTGGAAGTAAGGGGTCGTTTGACAATTTTTGAATGGGTAAGTGCTAAACCATTAAAAGGTTTGAACCATTAAGTGCTGAACCAGTAAGATGTCTGAATCATTAAGAGCTAGTATATTGCTTAACTATTCAGAGTCAAAATGTATTACCAATTCAAATAAGACTCTTAACCATTCAGACTCAGGATAATGCTTACCAATTCAAAGGCAAAAGTGCTTCATAATTCAGACTTCTACTCATGAAACAAACAGTCTGAACCATTAAGTGTTGAACCATTCAGACATCTAAACCATTAAAAGGCTGAAACGAACAACCTCTAAGCCCATCAGAAGTTTTAAAGCTGCGATAAACATTTAAATAGATGTTTTTTTAGTTAATAAAATATAATGCTAAAGATTGAGCTTGAATAAATCAATTTTTTTAATTTTTAAACGTAACATTTTTATTTTATAATGTTCAAGAACCTGAGAGTAGAGATTATAATTCATTAAGTTATAATATAGATCGAAATACAATGCGACCATAGGAAAATAATTAACAAGGTTTTCGTTTATTTTTTTTCATTTTGTATTGTGTTCAAGTTGACTTGTTTAATCCATTTAAACGGGTCGACCTAATTGAAAAAAAAAATAACATATTTTATAAGCTAAGGTGTCAATTCCATTTAACTTGTTTATTACAACCCTCCAACTTAATTAACAACCCATCAACCCATATGGCTCGTTTTGATAAAATAGTTAGATGATAATTATGTAATTCAACCCGTCAATCCCAAGCCCGCCAACTAGACATGATTGTCATGGTACTTTGATGGTCTAATTGTTCCTTTTAAGTGTTGATTATGCTAATAACATTTCATTTATAAGGTATTGTGTTTATGTGGATAACCATGGATAAGTTTAGTTAACTTAATGCAATGAAAGAACATAAAAAATTATGTAACGTTTCTTGACTATATGTACGCTGAATAAATAAGAGCGAAATGGAAGCCGAAATTACATATATTTATCGAAAATTAAGCTCGAGATTGATAGATCTCCAATCTCTGTTTGGCTTCTAAAACAAGTGTCTCTAGCAGTGAATCTTGCATCAAATGACCTTGTTTCAAAGCCCATTGAAGCACAATATGCACATCTTCTTGAGCTAATGTTTCACTATCGGGCACATGTAGCGCGATATAGCAAAGGAGGATCAAAGCCGGTACCTGAGCCATTTGTTCCCCGAAATAAGTAAGTTGAATCAAGTATTTAGGCGCTTTCGCCTCTAATATCGCCTTGCAATGGGTCACGTGCAAGTAGTTATCCGTGCACGCAAACTTGATCAGTGCAATAGCCGCCTGTGCTGACACCTCACTCTCCCTCTCGTCAAGGAGCCTCACCAAGGGAGGGATGATCCTCGTCTCAGTGGCCCGAAAGGTTCGAGCCAAGTTCCCAAGTGATTGGATGCTTGGAATAAGGAGATCAGACTCTCCTTTGTTAACAATTTTAAGCAACTTGTCCACAACTTCACGAGCGGTTGGGGACGTTGGCTTAAAGGCTGAACGTCTCAGGTCCGCGTGACTTTCTGCCACCGCAGTAATTTCCATAAGCGCCATTACTGAATTGTACTTCACTTCATCTTCCCCTTTTTCCAAAAGCACCGTGAAACAAAGAAGCGCCCGCGATTCGGTTATGGTCTTACAAATAGAAAAGTTATCGGCACATAGGTGCCACAGGGCTCGAGCCGCCATGGCCTTCATTTCAGTTTTCGTAGCCGGATCTTCGAACTCCCTCCCTTTAATGCTTGCCCCGGGCAATGCAACCCGTCGTCTACTCCTCTCCCGTCGTTGTTGAGGCTGGCTGCTTGGGGACGTCATGGTCACGACATGGTGTATGTCCATCGTGTCTAGATCCCCTGGACGTGCCACGTGGCTCCTGTCGCCATCGGATTGGTCGGTTTTCGGCGCGTGAGTACCCGAATTCGCCAAAAGGACTTCGTGAAGGGACGGCCTTTTGGTTTTACTAGCAACAGTGTACTTGCTGTGTTCTTCGATCGTCTCGTATGACAAATGGCTCACGAGCAAGCGGATCGTGTTGTTTTGCAAAAACCGGTCTTTGCAGGGCGGGTAGTTCGCGACCAACTCGGACACGGCCCAGGCCACCACGATCTGAACCTTCATGTGCCCTTCTTTCAATATCTTCGAGAACACTGCGCACACACCCGCGTTCACGATCTGTTCGACGCTCTCGGCTTCGCGACCAAGCAAACCTATGGCTCGAACAGCGCTCTCTTGACCTTCCATTCGCCCCTCTTTCGCTAGCTTCAAAAGCGGTGGCACCCCGCCTTCCTCGATGATCAAACGCCCGTATCGATCATTGTCACGAGCCAATGACACAAGGGACGCCGCAGCGTCCGCCCGATCCTCCAACGTACCGCAACAAAGGATCGCGATTTGCTCCCATACCAAGCATAGAATGGGCTCGTTCGCCGCGATGGGGGGTAATCCGACGTACTCATCGTCACGTTCGTTGGCGGGAGTGGACACACGAAGGAGCCACGACACGTCTCCGACCGAATTCTCGATCTGATTCGATTGTTTCTTGACACTACCTTTGGGGATGAACGTGTACAACCGGCTCAACCCGTTAGCCCGACATTTGATCACAAGTTGCAGAGTTCTGTCCAAAACCTGTTCGGTGTCATCGATTATCCGGCGAGTGGGTCGTTCATAAAGCTCGTCACTGGCACGGGCCGCCTGCCGGAGGAGAGCGGTGAGCTTTTCGGTTTTGGTTTTGATATCAGCACAATCTTGTTTATAGGAGCAAGCAAATTCTGTCTCTTTGATAATTTGGTCCGCCAATTGAATCGGTCGTGCGATGATCTGTTTCACGATGTCCGCCATGACCACCGGCGGACCGCCTCCGTCGTCTTCTTGAGAATCTAATGAGAGAAAGTGAAGGATTGATTAGAGATTGAATTGGATGATTTCAATGTTGATATTTCTTCAAAAGAATGAATTGGGTGTGTAATGTGATCATCAAAATAGAGTCTTGTGGATTTGTGTGTTATGGGTTTGATTTTTCAAGAAACGACCGTACAAGAAGGTGGTGGAGACGGCGGCCCGCGGCGGTGTGATGGCCGGAGAACAGAGAGGAGGAGATGCCGCAGAGGCTTAAATGTTAAATGCAAATTAGTAATTAAATATTATTTCTTGTTTTTAATTAAATGTATTAATATTTGAATTTGGGGTTTTTTAATGTGTTAAAAACCACATGTTTGGAGGGAGTGTAATGGTTGGTTGGTAAAGAAACAAAATGCCGAGGCGGGGTTTTGTGGTCGAAATTAATTAAGATAAAATAACTAAAAGGTTTTATTATTAATAATTAATCTTTTCATAGGTTAATATTTAATGATAAACTTGTTTTAAGTTACTAGCATATATTTTTAATTATTTGATGAACGAGATGCACGATATAAGAAAATGAGTGGATTTGAGTGAAAAAATATAAGTATCTTTTGTTTAAGTTCTCATTGCTTAGACTTGAAGTCAATTAATATCATTAATAGCACATACTAAAACAATAATTCTATCAGTAAAACTAAAAAAAAAAATATTTTTTTTTTCTAACCCTTACTAATCATAAATTAAAAGTGGTGTGCATCAACATCTATAGTCTCTAATAAAAGAAGGTTTCTTTTGCCACTTGTCACTCTCTTAAACCATTATTTTAACACTTGTCATTATTTTAAACATCCTTACTTCATTTTCCATCAAAAAAGGTATTATAGTAATTTAATCATTCAAACTAATTTCTCTCTCTTAATAAAATTTAATTTTATTAATTAATGCATTTCTCTCTCTCTCATCTAGATTTTTTAAAATCAAGTTATGTTTTAAAAATTAAACTTTATTAAGAAAATCAAAAATCATATTTTTTTATTAACATAGAAATCATAAAAAAAAGTAAAATTTTTATATAATATAAAATTTTCTAAAACACTAAATCTTTTTGAAACAAAATATTTTAAATCGGTCCTTTTTAAAAAAATTATAAAAAAATATTAAATTTTCTAAAAGCAGTTTTATTAAAACAACCAGAATAATTAGAAACTCGAGTTTTTAATAAACAAGATTCTTACAAACGATAAATTTTTTATAAAACAAATCTTAACACAAATGTTTAAAAATGAAACTATTTAGATAAGAGAGTTAAAAAAAATAGTATAATTGTTTTATTTCTTGAACTATTACGTATATATAATTTTAATCATATCTTATATTAATATATCGTACTATAACTCTTCGTGTTTATTACTAACTATAATCTCTTTAATAAATGGGTTTCCAGCATATCCATTTATCTGTATATTTATCTATCTATAACAAAAAAAATTAAAATAAAACTTTACACAATTGTAAGTTTTATCATACTAACTTTCTCATTTCTTTTTATTATTATTAATAATACTGAATACTAATATTACTCATACCATTTTCAAATTAAAAATTATATAATTTAATAAATTAAAACCTATTTTCTTATTAAAAACACACTTTTTAAAAACAAAAGTTTTATAAAATACAGAATACAACAAAAATTTTTTAAAATAAATTCATTTTTCTTAAAACAAAATATTTAAAACCCATATTTTTTTATAAAATAAAAGTTTAAGAAAAATACATTATTATTTATTTACTTAAAGTAACTATTGATATGCAATTATAATTATATTTTATCTTCAAATATGATTTTATATTTTATAAATTTTTATTACTAATTATTTTATATTTTATTTATTCAAACCGTGTAATATACAAGGTACTAACCTAGTGTTTTTATATATGTAACACTAAACGTATTCCCATTCTCTCACACACTTGATGAGTCTCTCTCTAATAAAAAATGTAATATCCTTCTCACAATGGATGTACGTTTAGGGTACAATTTACTTTTAAACGCTTTCTTTATATGTACTAGTGGTAATAAGAAAATAATTTTAGCACCAAAATACTTTGGAGAAAACATATATTTTAAGCAGATATGTTCGTCATTCGTGGGCTGAAAAGCGAAAACTAGTTATTTATTGTTTTGGACCTTTGTGCTACTAGACCAAGGGGATGAAATTGAAGTATGGGCTAAGCCCATTAACTGAATGTTTTACACATTCTTAAAATTGAAATACTTTTGCTACTTTATTGTGTTGAGTTACTTGTGTCAAGAATTGTGTTGGATGATTCATCCATCATTGCTGACTTGGATATTGCAAATTTTGGGTGGCAAAAACCTACTTGAAGGCTATGAATTGTTTGCATTTATGTTTTGGGAAGATTCAGGATTTAAATTCACGATTCATGATCAAAGGTTGAAATATAGATAGTTGATGAGTTTGAATGTGGTTTTAGGAAGGCTTAAACCTACTTTTTGTTCATGTAATGTTTGTGTTTAGTTTTAGAGCTTATAGTTGTAAGAGACGTAATCCGTGGCATTATCGTGGTACTTGGGAGTCTAAGGGTGACAAAACGCCTCGAATGCATATGCATCTGTAGGCAAGCTACTTGGAGAATTAGTCGTCTTATGAATTTATTATACTCATGTCAAAAATAGCTTTTTGTAATTGTAAAAATGTTGTTGATATAATTCAAAAATATTTTTACTTTTAATGTGGTTAACAAATCAAATTGATAAAGTGAACCACGTAAATACCTATGTCGGTGTAGCTACTTTTCCATATTCCTTTATGTTTTCTCGTTCGTGCGAATTTTAAATGTTTGCAAAAAGAAAAAAAATTTGAAATCAATTTGTTTTTCTTTTGTTTTCTTGTGATATTAATTACAAGAAGGGGTCTTAATTCCTCTAGTCAAATATCTTTTTAAAGAAATCACGACCTATATGCTCGTCATTTAAAATCAGCATTTATGAATCAAAAACAAATAAAGGAACAAGGTAACAAAATGATCGTAGATAACTACAAAATACATAACGATGCACTCATTTTCTATATCTCGTAGAAGCAACTTCCTTGTTTTTCGTTGATTCACACGCAAACAACCTACCCTACGATCTATCACCACAAGAAATCAAGAACAAAACACCATGTTATGAAACAAAAAAAGAGTCACGATCATATCATAACAATTAAGAAACACAATAAATCAATTAAATACCGCAAACGGTCGAGATCCCCAAATACAACATTATTGTTACACGAACCCGTTTTTTACAAACAAAAATAAACAATAACCACAAATCACTAAAACAAATTATGCAAACTTCAACACCGCAATAAACTTAAGCTTTCCCTTCGATCCTTGCCAACGTAAGGCCAACACAAGCATCAACAAAATCTTCATCGATGAAATCCGTCGAGAACACTTGCAATCGGTCCGCGATATTTTTCGAAAAACATTGCGCTATGAACAACCTCCCGTACCCATGGATCCGGTTCGTAACCGGTTTCACACACAAAACCGGGTTGTCGGCTTGTGGTGTCGCCGTATTCTCGACCCGATAAAAGTATTTTCGGGAACTCACCGGTGGTTGTTGACCCAGATACTTCAGATTACTCTCGAATTTCGTCGCGGGCAAATCGGTGTCGATCCAGTTATCTTTCAAGTAACCCGAACTCCAAAGCGGGCCGCCCGGTTTTGGCGGGTCGGACTTTTGAGGCTTCCAGATGCATATAATTCTTTTAGGTAGCACCTCAGCAACAGTCTTGTGGAATACTTGATCGTCTTGATGTATCAAGTATTCCCCAAGCTGTTCCTCGAGGTA
This sequence comes from Flaveria robusta, assembly GCA_025506415.1. Taxonomy (NCBI): domain Eukaryota; kingdom Viridiplantae; phylum Streptophyta; class Magnoliopsida; order Asterales; family Asteraceae; genus Flaveria; species Flaveria robusta. The sequence goes on along the minus strand of CM046469.1, from coordinate 13,018,016 downwards.
CTTTTCGAATTCGGGCGGGTCAGTATGCCCGAATTCGGTTCGAATCTCGAGAATTATAATCTCGGACTCTGTTTCTGAAATGAACTTTTTGACGTCATTTATGACGACGTCAACACTGTACGTGGCAAGTATGCCATGACAGACTTTCCGGTTCTCGTTGACCCGGATATCGAGAAGACGGGTACCGAGGACGAGTTGTTTGTAAATGGAGAGAGATTGGCATTGGGCGAATGGCCGGGAAATCATCATGATTCCGATCTTGTTGGTTCCGGAATCATGGGTTCCCGGCCATACGATCTGGTTGAGGTGCACTTTGGCCGGATCAAGGCCGGAAATCCAGTTTTTCCGGTCGTTCGGGTGGTGATCGCACCCCGGAAAGCTGCAGCCGCAGCTCTCTTCGAGTTCCTGTAAGGTTTTCTTCTCGTCGGCGATCGCTTTCCGGCGTTCCACCTGTTTAGACCATTGAGCTCCCATCGTTTATCTATTTCTCGATTTGATTGGTTTTTGGTGGTTTTTACATGTATGATATGATTTCATTTTTATATAACTTTAAGCCTGTCTTTTTCTTTGTTCTATTGATTGCAAAAGTATCATGTTAACTTGTACCTCATGCTTTAAGAGTTGTATCATAATTTCAACACCGAATATGTCATGTATATTAGCCTTTTTATTTTTAATTCCTTTTCATTTTATGTTTTAGTTTTGTGCAACAAAATAGCACCAATCTTCAATGATTAACATGGTGATAAACGTTTAAATCTTCGGCAGATGTCTCATCTTCAAATTCAGCTTTCGTTTGTTTCCGTCTTTCATCTTTTAAGACGTAATTTACGTTTTCTGATAATGGGTTCTCATCGTTAAACAACAGGAGCTTTGTGTTGTTACGGTTGTGATTGATAATCATGTTTCTAAACGATGAAAGGCAAAATAGTTATGTTATGATAACTTGTATCTTGCGCATCAAGAGGTGTACGTTTATAATGATTTTCTAATGGATAATAGTTTGATGTATTGTGGTTGGGTGAGGTGGTTGTTGAAATTGAATGATTGGTGGGCCGGCATAATAGGTGTTATCAAATGTATGGCTGGCAAAAGATAACATTTAATTTAATATATGTTATTATATGATTAAAGAAACGGATTATAAATTTAGAGTGATATTTACATATATTGTCGTGTTATTTTATAAAATTTAAGGGTTGGTGGAATTGATATAACAGTTTATCTTATAATTTAAGATGGATGATGCAGCAACTATGGTGAGGAAGAAGTTAAAAATCGTGTGAATTTATCTTTCTTGAAAAATTTTGATTATCGGTGTCATGTAAAAAAAAATGATATTTGTCATATATTGGAATGTGTTGTACAATGTACAAAACTATCATTGTTGTCTGGACACACTTTGTTGGAATCAATTGCATCCGGTGATTGAGGTATTTAATTATATACTTTCATATTTTTAATCGTTGAATTATTTAGCATCCAAAAAGATTAAAGGTAGAAAATAATAAAATATATGTTCCAACCACATCATCCACCCTCACCATCAGCCATCCCTTCGCGGACTCCTTTGCTATAACAATAGTTGTCACCGCTCACACCACTTTGCCTCTGTCATCACCTCTAGAGATAACAATATTGGTACTAGTTTTGATAATCCTAATCTCATTCATGCCTAGTTATAAAAAAGTGTCGTTACATGTTTAATACACCAATGATACAATTCACTTGTATCCTTATTTGTGAGGTTAAGAATTACTAATTGGGAAATTTATTACCGAAATTTGATCTTAAACTCAACTATGAGCTTGACTTGAAGTGCTAAATACTCAATTACACTTTCAACAATTATATATATATTTTTAATTATCTTAAGTTCAAAGTATTTTGAATATTTTATAAGATTATATAATATATTGATATATTCCTTTTTGACACCGTAAACGTGTTTGGATATTGAGGAGAGTATCACTTAATACCATACGCATCTCAAAACCGTAAATTTTTTTTAACTAATCACATACCTTGGTTACACCCATTTATATCTTTAAGGTTTCAAGTTTTTCTATTATTCATAATCTCCTCCACCGTATCAATCTTTGCCACTAGCTGTCATAAAAACAAATATCGTAGGTGGACACTATGGATGACAATTATTGTTAATCTTAGTTACATACTTGATTCTAAAATTGTGTCATATGTCTCGTACATGTCAAGTACACGATTACTCATTACTAGCTAGGTAGCATGAATACTCGAGCCTCTCCACTGGCTTAACCACTTCTCATTCAGTTCAAAATAATACCAAATATCTATGAAAAAAGTAAGCAAATTTTAAAGATGGTAAAGTGTATTCAAACATATACGACACCATGAATCATTTTATTAAACACTATATTATTGTTTCAATAATATAAACTTTAATCATGTTAATATCTTAGTCATCCCGAAATAGTTAAAATAGAATTATTAATAATTAAAAGTCGACCATTTGAACATTGAAATTGATTCTTGCATAAAAACACTTGATATAACATATGGTTAATGTGTCATTGATTTTACAGCAAAAAGAAAGCTATGGTTGGTCCCATCTTACCTATCAACATTATTATTTTTTGCCACAAAGCATGTGGAAGTATTTGGATAGATTGCAACATATTTGGATATACACCTATGCTCATCATGTTTTCCCCCTCCCCATAAAAATATCTATGATATTTTTATAGGACCCTATGATAATTGTAGAAATTTGTACGTATATAGTAGTCATGCTACGGGCACAAAAGTTAATTATTCGAATAATCCTTAGTGTAAACGTATATCGTAATGTTTGTCTAACTTTCAAAAAATTATAGATTTAGTTCTAATTGTTCGCTCTAATATAACATGGATGGTCTCTGCCGTGAATGGAGTTCAAGTATTTTAAATGAGTATAAAATAACCAAAATACCTCTTATATACACAAATAATAAAAAAAAATTATTTTTAATTAATATATAAACATATAATAATATTAATAATACCCATTGTGTTGCTCTAGAAATGGTTGACGACCACCCACCACAATCCGACCTATTATCCCCTCAGTTTCAATCTCATCCTCTGTATCCATTTTCATTATCTTCGTCACTAGAACTCTCATAATCGACTTTGTTATTCTTCTAATTGCAAGATTTTAAATCTACTTTTCCGTGTTTGATCGGTGTCCTCACTTCTTTTTTATTATTCGTTTATCTTATTATTCAAGTTGAAAATTAGAAGTTCCAACTCTGACTAAGGAACCATATTATTAATGCCGATTTGGATTAGGAATCACTGGTCAATTTACGTTGATGGTGGTTCTTGAATTGAGGTGGTTGGGCAGTTTAGTTTAATATTTAAAGTAATATTATAGTAAAAAATATATTTAATCTAAACAATACAAAAATAATTCTAGACTTGACATGTATCATTCTATTGGTTTTAAAGGGAAAATATTTTGGTTATTGCGTCATATAGTAAACTCATTTATCTAATACATTAGGTTGTTGTGTCAAATATTAGTAAATTGTGTTAAATATTTTTAATCATTTGTTATATGTATTAATCATTATATTTTATATTTTAGATCATTTTGTGTTATTTTTATTATTGTTTTTATATTATATAAACTTGTTATCATATCATTGTATTTTACAATTATAAGTATATAATGATGTTATTTTACCAATGTCTTATTTAAAACTCAGTGTTCAGAATAACACAATGACGAATAAAAAACACAATAAGAGATTTTATTATTGTGTTTTATTTTTTGTATCATTTCGTAGTATTTTGTCATTAGTTTTAATGTATTAGATTAATTAGTTGTTAATTATCTTTGTCGCGCTTGAAGATTGCTAAAATTTTATCAACAATTGGTTTCTATCATTTCTTGATGAAAGATCGAGTTTTTCATCCAACATCATCTATGCATCAACATTATGCAGTTAGTCAATTAATCTTTTTACGATTACTTGTTAATCAAACAATAGTTTTAGTCACCCTTTTGACAACAACACATACTATACCGCCCATAAACTGTTAGCAAAACGAATTTTTCAAACTACAAAATGACTTAACCAAATTAAGACCTTTGTGAATCTCATTTTCATCATATGTATACTATAGCAACTAAACTTGGTCGCGATTCTAACCACAACATATCTATAATGAGAAGTTATTGAAGACGAAGAAAAAGGAAAAACACTAACCATTATTTTCATCTAAACTATTATTTTCATCTAAACTGAGCGAACTAGTAAAACCCCTAGACTCCCATTTATTTTGCATAACATATGAAATAATTAATTATTACAACTAAAAATAAACTTAAATTCTTTCTATTGATTTGGAACAAGAGTAAAGGTCAAACCAACAACTATATTTTTTTTCTTACTTTGCAAACAAACAATCATATCTAGTAAAATTTCATAATAACAAAGTTATTTATGAAGTCTGAAAAACAAACACATAACAAAATTATATATCACTCAAACCAGATGATAGAGATGCTACTCTTCGTGAGACCTCCGACCCAAAAACCTTTACAAGAAATACATCTTTTCTCATTTTTATAGACGATAAATTGATAAAATTACAATAAATACAAATATATAAGTTGTATACTTTATAATTCATAGTGTAATTACAGAAATGCTACATACTTTTCTCACAAATTTTATCAAACATCTTCCGTGCACCAACATATTCACACCTTAAACTTGTAAGCAAAACAGTTTTTTGAAAGTCTCTCGAACTGCGTTATAAAGTCTCTCGAGCAGCAACCTTCCCGAAAGATTGGTCATCAAACTCTTATCATCTGTTCCACTTGAATACCCTAAACTTGACAACATCTATTCAAAATAAATGAGATCATCAAGAAAGTTAACAAAATTCTTTGTGGTATGAAGTTCAGAGTTTGAATTTGATAGCTTTTCTGTTCGTTGTCTTAAATTTATTTGTTATATTTGACATATGAGTTGGTATTGAACAAAAAAAAAGTGACACTTTTAGATAATAAACAAAAAAAAAACATGTTTGAGTATTATTTATTAATATTGTGATGAGCTTAGGTATAATTGTTAACTTTTTATCATAATTTAATAGAAAAATATATAACAAATGTAATAGTTAGGTTTGGGTACTAATATTTTACCTTCAATCAAAAGAAAAATTAACAAAAATTAACCCTAATACCTGAATTCATACAAAATAGAAAAGTTAGTATGCAAACGAGTTAAATTTTTCTGCTTGATACCCAGTTATGTTAACTATAAAGAACGTCTATGTAATTAACTCTTGAAAAATTAATAAGACTTGTTTTCTTAATTATAGTAGCAAGTTTAGATTTTGAGGTAATAGTTACATTTTTAACTATATCTTGATCGTTCAATATATCAAACAAATGATATTAACATATTAATCGGTTTTGTGAGGAGACACCCTATGCCTTTCTAATATGGAGATCATGGGTTCGTTTATCACTTCGTGTAATATGCTCCAAGTGGGTCAATAGTTTTACTATAGTTGTCCTTTGGTGATGGCCGGGTTTCTCCTGGAAAGGCGGACAGGCCGGGTCACCACACCAGTAAATTTACCCGTGTGACCAAGCTTATAATATTTGTTTGCCATAAAAAAACATAGTGCGTATATCAAATGAATGATATTGATATATCAATCGAAATTTACTGAATATATCATAAGTAAACGCGTTACTCAAACACCATAAACGTCAACTTGAGTAAAAATGACCTAATAATGTTCAACCATTACATTATACTCCACAATTGCATCACCGGAGGTAACATTAAACTCATAAGTTTTCGCGGTGGCGACGCCCCTCGCCATCCTAAAAACCCCCGAACCACCGACGATCGGCATCTCGCGATACGGATGAAACACCGCGTTCCGCCCCAAAAGACTAAGAGTACTCCCATTGTAATCCCCTCCACTAAAAACCAAGTTCATAGTCATGAGCAAACCACTGTCCTCTAAACAAGCCGAGCCATAAAAGCCTTGAGCTCGACCCACGACAGTTGAGTTGGGTTCGGGTCCAGTGGTGAGCATGTCGTCAGCCATGGCGACGAAACCAAAAGAAGTCTTAGAGGTGGAGGTGATGGTGGATTGGGCGACTCTGTAGACGGTGGGGTTCGAGCCGCTTACCAAGTCGTGTAGGTAGAAGTGGAGGTGGGTTAGCTTTGGGGTCATGTTTGGTAGGTCCTTGAACCATTGTTCTATGGCTATAGGGTCTTGATCAAGGCTATGGACCAAAGGTGTGGCTAAGAGGACCATTGAGGTTAGTATTAGAGCTATGCATGTGTTCACCATCTTGGTCTTACTTTGCATGTGTCATGTGTGTGTTTTTATTGGTGTTTTTATAATATATAAGTAGAGGGGTGGGTATGATATTCTTTTGGTTTGTTTAGCTAAAACACTACTTTCTTACTTTTAGCATTTTATATGATATATCTTTCTCTAGCTTGCAATTATTTATAGAATATAATATTTTTAGGAGATTGAATATGATTCACCACTATATTTTTAGTTTAACCAACACACTAGTTTCTTTTAAGCACTCTCTCACATAAATATTTAAGTGGTCTAGCTACGCTGGAGCCCAAATGCATATTCTGCTAAACTGGGCTAACTTAAGGTCCTATGAAAACAAGGGCTAAAATTTCGAGGTGCAAAAGTTGAGTTGAAACCTTGGAAACCGGTTTTGATACATGTTCGGGTTGGGCCACGAATCCAGTTTTTTCAGAATCGGTTCGTGTTGAAAGCGATTTGGGTAAGGGGAATGGACTGTTTTAAATTGGGTTGAATCAGGTTTGTAAGTGGTTCGGTTCAGGTTTTACCATTGGCGGACTTATATAGGTTTCATGGGGCCACCCACACACTATGAAATTTTGGTTCTTTTAGTATATATACGTTCAAATTTCGACCAACCTCAAGAAATATTACCAACCTCAATGAAATTTTGATTTCGACTCGATGAAACTTTGACATTGACCTCAATAAACTTTGACACCGATCCTAGAATAATCAAATTAACATTTTAAAATTTTACAAATATAAACATGTGATAAACTAAATGACACATGGTTTAGAAGTTCTTATAAACCCAAGTACCAATAATTATTTATACAATTTATCTCATTACCTCATTCATTTTTATAAACTCAATTACCCTCGTACTCAATAACGAATTATAATGATTAAGCTATTTTCCATTAGGCCAATAATTAAACAATTAATCTAATGAATCCTTAAAGGGATGATCATTTGATGGAAATTTTGTTGGAGAGCTACCACCGACCACCCTTTTTTCCACGGTTACACTCCCTCATCTATCAAAACTATATCTACACAATCCCAAGATCCTTAATTTAGGAATTTATTTTTTAACTTTTTCTCTAAATTCTATTTTATTAATTGACTATTTGCTAGATTGAATATTAGATTATTAAATTATGGATTAACTATTTAATTAGTTGCTTCAATGAACGATTATTTGATGAAAATCATGCAACCTGACCTGACGTTTGTCAAAAGAAATTAATATTTAGTGATAGACAACCACCCAAATTATTTTTGACCCCCCATGAAAACATTTCCTGGGTCTATCGTTGGGTTTTACCAAGTTGATACCAATTTCACCAGGGTTAAGAACCAATCTCAAATCAAAAGGTTGGTTCGGGTTGAAACCGGATTGGGATGAAAGACATGAAATCAGTATGACAACCGGGTCGGATAGCTGGTTTCGGTTTTCAAACCGGTATTTCTCGTCAATCTCTGCCTAAATGACAGGTAATGCCCCAAGAGGCAAGGACTAAACTTATTTGACTAGAAAGAAAGTCCAATACTCTAAACTAATTTTTTTTTTTTTTTTTTTTTTTTTTTTTTTGCCATTCAAGTGATGTCGATGCTAGATAGAGCTAAGAAATTTTAAAAAGCTGGTTCAAGTCAAGTGTAGCGAAATTAAGAGATCAAGACAAAAATTCAAGATTTTAAAGTTAAACATTAATTAAAACTTGTCTGCACAAAAAGCATAAAGATAGATTTGTTAGGGTCATAATATAAAGACACCCCACATTATAAATCGACACCCCTTATATGTCTCGTATGACATCATACGCCCCACATCCCGTATAGGGGTCGAAGACACTGAAAACGAGAAAAATTCAGGGGGCCGTCAGAGAGCTATACGCCCCATATAGCCCTATACGACCCCCTATACGACACATATAGGGCTATACGACGTGTATAACAAATTTCAGCACTGACTAGGGGAAAAATTCAGGGAACTGTCAGAGAGGTTATACGCCTCGTATAGGGTTATACGACCCCCCTATACGACGCATATGGGACTATACGACCCGTATAAAAATTTAAGGTTTTAATTTATAATTTTAAGATGTCCTAATATCCACACTCTTTGTTAATCGTTACAACTTACACATAATATAGAGGGTCCCTCTTTAATGAGCCCAAACCAGCATGTTAGGCCCAACTCAAGCCGGCTCAATATATAATCCCAAATCCTAACTCCCAAATCAAAGCTGGCCTATTAGGATTAAGGTCTAACAAATAACAACTTCCTGTACTAAACTAAACAAACACGCAATGCATGTTAAATTTGTAGAGGTTAATTAAAGATTTATGGTTAAGTCTTGGGTTAAATGTTGATATGAAAGAATTAGTTTCTAGATATTATGATATATGGAAACCTTCCATAGTTTCTTTAGTTTGGGTATCCCCATATCATATGATAATTAATTAGAAATGGAAAATTAGACAATTATATTATATTACTAGGTTAGAACCTATGTGATACACAGAAGAGATGAGAAAATATGAAATGAAAAAAAATATCCACAATTCATAGATCTTTAAATTATATCACAACATTTTATATCGTATTTATAATATTACCATCTCTATCTAAGATTAATAGCTTGAATGTCTTTGTTGTATATTGTATTTATATTGTGTTATATGGATTTCAAAGATAATTAAATTTTTTTGCTAAAATCACAAAAGTTGCAATGTAAAAACAGTAACTAATTGATAATTAAAATTTTTAAAAAATTTAATAATTATCAAGCTTGTCAAACATTTGTAATAACTTCAATATGTGATATCAATTAGTTAGTGTAAATATATTTATTTAGAGAGTCAAATATGATGATACATGTAAACTTCAATAATATTAGAAATTTTTTATTAAATCAACTATAGATTTCTAAAGTTAACTTATGTATAGTATGTTTCAATTTATAATTTCAAATCAGGATTGAATTAAAGAAATTGAAGAAAACGGATGCCATAAATGTGTGATTATTAACTTTATTAATTGTATTTCGAATAACATTTTAAAACCAAGCATGGAACATGATTTTGGCGGGGAAATGAGCTAGAAGGTGCTCTAAAATAACATCACGTGGTACATAAGTTGTTCATTTTCTATATAGTATAGATATAGATATAATATATAGTACCAATCCTCAATTATTCCCCTCTAGCATAACGAGAATCTCATAACAACAATCTCACGAAAGCTACTTACTTTCAAAAGACAGTAAGCCATGTATAGTATCACTTAAAAATGATATTTTATTTTATAAATACAGAGATCAAAATAGAAACATAGATAAGAAAAAATCAAAAGTAAGAGTCGGATTTGAAACCGCTTCCTTCCCACTACCTTGATTGTTTGTAGTACCGCTATCATCTCCCTCGGTCTTAGCCTCATTAATATTAGGCTGGTGGCACAAAGAAACAAAATATGACACTTGGCCGCATTCGAGTTCAGATTTGTCCGCAGGAGTCGGAACACATATGTCATTCTGTGCAGCCATGATTGTCTAAGAACGATATACAAAAGTATTATAAAGAATGATAAAATGAATCACAACAGAAGACTTACTTGTGACTGATGAGTCTCCCTATAGGATATATATAGAGTATGCATATATGTGTTGTGCATATATAGTTTAATGATTAATTTGCAAGTCATGAATAAAGCTAAATATAGTGTGCAAACCACAAGCCTCTGATAGTAATATTTAAACAAAGCATTCCAATAAATATATCAAGTAATGACAAAACTTACAGATGACATACGGTTATTAATTAACGTATACTATGTATGAATTATAATCGCGTACAAGATATAGTCGTTCCACCAGCAACATTTAAATACACTTGCACTAATACAGAAATACATAACGCGCATAAAATAATCCTTGAAACATAAACCCGCACAATGAACAGCAATGCGTGGGTGTTAAGTTATTGAAACAAAGAAAAAGCAAATTTTTTCAGGTTGGAAAAAATGGACTTAAGCTAAAACGTTAATTAGTTGAAAACAATGTTTTGAAGATGGTTTTTGACGTATATTGTACAATACCAAACTAGACAAGAACACAGTACATCAATGGAAATTAAGCTGGAGGAATGTGTAAGATAGCACTTGCATAAATTAAGGAATGATGGATAATGAGAATCCATTCAATGTTTAATAAAACGAAAGGAGCGTGGACTCCACGATAAAGTTCGAAATTAAGTTTAATAATATCAGAGGATTGTGGAATCCACATGACGATGATTGTTTAATTTATTTTTGAAGATAAATGCAGACCAAGGAACATTTGAAAATATAGCGTTGATGGATATTTGTTCAAAGGGCTGTTGGATACATCTCCTTTAAACTTATTAAGTTATTAATTCTCTCAAATCATATTTAAAAAGCATTGTATATTATACATTATAAACTAGTAGTTTGAAAAAAAATATATATAATTTTAAAAGTTTAGAGGGATATATATAATTCCTTCTATTTAATGATTTTATGGTTAAAACTCAAAATGAAGCCTCCTTCAAAGTTCAAAGTAACTAGTTAATAATAACAAGAAAAACATGCATCAAGTCTTTCTTATTAACATATATCACACTTATTCCAGAAACAATTTACATTCACACACACTAGTGGCCTAAGCTATTTTGGAGAGTCCTGAGAAAATTTAATTTCAAATATTTTTCATAGCTTTCTACAATTAACTAAATAATTTATTATTGACATAAATAATAACACACACTGTTAAGAACATAAAATTCCAACTCTATATTTTCAAACCGATTGTAAAAACTGAGGATCTGAACTAATACAAACAAAGACTAAGATGAAATAAATCATAACAAACATAAACAAATTCTAATCAAACAACAAGAGAGAAGAGAAGATGATGGTTGAATCACGTGACCAAAAGAAACTCATGTGATGATGATAAGATGAACACGAACGTGTGCCTTGTTGATAATTGGACATCGAGTAGAACACGTAGAACAAAGTAGATACAAGTTTAAAGCCCTTCATACCAAGAAGATACTAATGTTCTGAAATTCGACGATTAGGGCAAATAGAAGTTGTGATTGTGACTCTCATAAATCATAATTTAATGAGTAAACATGTCTCTTTTTACATCCAATGGATTTTGACCGGTTGGAAAATAAACCCCTCAACTTTTCAAAAGCTTGTAACATTTAGGGATTGCAATCAAACCTGAAACCGATGTGAATACCCAATACCCGATGTGCAATCAAACCTAAATGGATTCTTTATACTCCAACTCAAAGTTTATTTTCAATTCAAACCTCTTACTTTTTTCGCAAGTTGCAATTAGAATATTTGACTGACGATCCCTGCTTACATACACATAAATCAAATAAATCCTTTTTATTTAGAAACAAAATACATGATCATTACTAAAAAAAACTTATTACAAGCAAAACATCCAACTCCATATTTTATCATCCACTGATAAAAAAAAAACATGTAAATTCTTTTATTGGTTACACTTCACAAACAACATGTATAGACCGAATCATTATAAATCACGACATAACTATGGATGAAACACAGTAACATTCCATTCAAGAATAGCATCACCACTCGTAGTGTTAAAGAAAACCGCTCTATTTAAAATAAACCCCTTTGCCATCCTGAACTTCCCTCTACCGCCGACGACCGCCATCTCCTTCACCAACACCAGCGGGTCTCTACACGCAACACTTATCGAACTCCCGTTAAACTCCCCACTCGTAAACTCCAAATCGCCATTGAACAATAGGGTAAAGTCTGATCCGCGGCTAACTGAAGCGTACAACCCACGTGCATTGCCAATAACCTTTGACTGCGGGTCGGGCCCCTCGGTCAGCGGGTCATCAAACACGTAAACTGCCCCGAATGGGACGGGGTTGCCTTCTTGGACCACCGTGTTGTTTGGTTTGGCTACGAGGACCGCGGTAGGGTTGTCTCCGGAAAGGACGTCGTGCATGAAGAAATGGAGATGGGTTTCCTTTACGGTGGTCGGAACATCAACTATGCGGCTGCCGGAGTAATATTTAGCCTTAACTTCCGGCGAGATGGCACCTAAGAATATCACAAGCAACCATGCAAAGATTATTGTTTCCATTGTTGTACGTTAATGAGTAGTAGTTTGTGTGGCATATATATGTATACGCATATACATACATGCATATATACATAGAGGAAATTGACACTTCACCTTTTAATGTTGTAAAGTCTACGGGTATAAAGTATGATAAGAATTTAGAATAGACTTGATTAAATGAAATGGACATTTTAATTTCATTAATTCACTACTTGTAGCGTGTAACTCTTCTATTTGTCATGATTTTGATTGTTAACTTGATGTAATATTAATTTAATGTCACACCTTGCACATGAATTGACTTTTGAAACGACATTTTCAAGAGTTTACTTTTCAAATAAACAATTTGCTATTGGCTTATTATTAGATATTAAATGGAAGCGGTTTTTTATATGTCAAATAATACCCACGAGCAAATTTTCTAGCTAGGTCTATTACCTTTGACGAGATCGTGTCAAGGTTAGCTAATCAGTGAGAACAACCTTGTGCTTTCTCCAACTCACGAGAACAGATATGCCGACATGCCTTGCCACTTTGAATTTAAGGTAACGAACCATTTATGTCCCTAATGTTTACTTCGTTCTTAGGAGTTTAACCACTTGTTCAACGGGCCTAAATTTTTTTAAACTTTCTCTATATTATACATATAGGATAGAGAATGAATGTTAACCCATGTTTATTGCGTTAACCTATTAACCAAACTAGTGGTACACAGCAGGCCACGTTATCATTGTAAGTTAGAGTTACAGTGGTAAACTAGAGGTCCACAATGAACGTTAAAATTTTTCTTTTAAAAATATATCAAGACTATACTCGAATTAAAGATATTAAAATTATTTATTTAATGGTGTAATTTGTATAAAAAAATAACATCATACAAAAAAGTTAAGACGGTTTTAAAAAAAAAGTGAAACTTTTTAAAAAATAGAGGGAAAATTATTACATTAGTGGTGTAACGCGATGTAAAGTTAGTTAAACTACATAATCATGGTGTAAGTGTTTGTTACATTAGTGTTAACGGGTTATCGCAATAAAAGTGGGTTAACAACCGTTCCTTACCCTATATATATATATATATATATATATATATATATATATATATATATTACAAAAATAGTTATAGCATTTTTAACTCAATCAAAAAGTTTAACCCAATTATCTTTTAACCAAAATATAATTCTTTTGATCTATTTTCATTAAACAAACTTATTAGTTATAACTGATTTCATTAACCCAATTAAAAGTCCCTTCCAAAAAAACCTAGATCTCAATTCCAATTGGGACATATGCCAACAAGGAAGTCGAAGAGAACATATTTATGGGTTAGCTATTACGTTATGATATTCTAATACTATTATATTGTTACGCATATGGTCTCAGGTTTGGGACTGATCGGACGGACTGATGTACGAGTTTCCCTGCAGGGACATACTGGCCTAGTGCCCCAAGGTTCCATACTTGAATAATGGAGATAATCAGACGAGACAATGACGCATTACTGATCAATTAGCCGTTCAAAAAATAAAAAATCTTAGCATTCAATGCGGTAGGCTACATGCAAACTTGAAGCCGGTGAGTAATATCTTGCTTTGGTATGTGGAGTTTTAATACAATCTATAGATTTTCTTTTTTGAGGTATTCATTAACGAACGATGTTCATTATATTATGCAACAGAAAAGCTACAATGACATCTAAAAGAATTTCAGAGCTCAAACCTGTTGCCGCTATGTGTTTACTTGAAATATGTTTTGTTTTTATTTGTTCGCTCTCTATATTTTTAAAGCAATTTTTTTTGAAAATTCACTATATTTTTTAATCGTTTATATTCCATTCACATCACATTCAGACAATTCATTGTTTCTGATTTCCATCTAGAGGATCCAAGTTTGTTTGATCTTTTACATTCCATTTTATGTTGGTTTCAAATTTTGATTTTAGAGTTTAAACCAAACTAAATCGAATCTAAATACGGAAATGTCACCCTAGAAACTCCAACAGATGAACATAAAGATATCCTACTAATCGATACAGTATTTCATGGTCTTCAATAAAAATTCATATACATTTGAACACCAGTTGACACCAGATTTGACAGCTTTAACACCAGAAAAGATATCCCAATCAAGAAAATAAGGTTCTACCATACGTAAGCTTTATGTTCTCACAAAATTATAGTATAAGAGCAAGCAAAATGCCACTGAATACAGACAGTATGAAATTCAAAAGCAAATTAAACATGTAAGCATTTGGCAATAACCTTAAAAAGCATAGGACTTTGCTTGTGGTTTTAGTTTACTAATCCCCATGGATAGTATACCTCTCCCACTTCTTTGTCGGGTCATATATCTGCAATCGTTGATCACAATTTGATAAGAACTCATCATTTTGCTCGAAATACATATAATAACGATATCATTAAAGGGGGAAAAGAGACGGGTGGGAGGTTACCTCCCATCGTGAAGCAGGAAATATGTGTTTGTTCTTCTCGTACCAGTGCCTCTCCACAACTTTACCAGCATGCGACTATTATACAATAAAATTTTATTAATACTAGAAGAAAAGCAGGCCATATAATGAGGGTTAATAAAGTAAAAAATACGGTGTAACCTTTAAGATTAAACATTGTTACCTCATCCTTCTCTATGGTTGCGTCTGCAATTGTTCGCACATCCTCGTGTACGTCAAAGTGGAAAAGCTGTGGTGTAAGAAATGTAAAAGGTAAGAACATCTTATATAACATTTTACCGGAATAACAGAAGCAAGATCAAACAACTAGGTATCAGGTAACCACATGAGAGAACAGATAGCTTATGTTTCATATGTTTCTAAAAGTTGGCAACAATTGACATCTATGTCTAGAGTTTTTCATTAGCTTTTCCTAGCCCAGAACAGTGTTGACACGATTGTTGAAATCAGTGCAAACTACGTAGTAAAAGAAACCTCATTCGTTGATAAATAAATTGAACATACCGGTCCACTTTTTCCCCTGGCTTTGTTCACAATCAGCTCATAGAAACTGTGTTGCTGAAAATGGACAACAGTTATGGGAACCAAGAAACAGAACAGTTAGGCTTTGATCTAAAATAATTGAAAGAAAACCTAGGAAAAAGTATCCAGAGCAAAGCACAGATTTTTACATGTGGAATGATGAGATCTTCTTTCACATATAGAAGGTTTTCCACCGAAGTTGTACGTATTTCTCGAAATTCAGGGGCAAGTTGCTGCTGAACAGCACGTAGAAACTCACCAATAGTATCACCTTTTCGAACCTGTGAAGTCAAGCAGTAAAAATGGCACATGGATGGTGAGAATAGGTAATTGTATCTAGCATGGATAAA
This sequence comes from Flaveria robusta, assembly GCA_025506415.1. Classification (NCBI taxonomy): domain Eukaryota; kingdom Viridiplantae; phylum Streptophyta; class Magnoliopsida; order Asterales; family Asteraceae; genus Flaveria; species Flaveria robusta. Next base: position 13,002,204 of record CM046469.1, on the reverse strand, counting down.
AAATTGATAATTTGGACATAAAAAATACCTGCATCACTCGTCGATGGCCTGCTCCATCCCAGTAACTGTAAGTGATTTCAAGTGCCTCATCTGCAATTCAATGGAAATGCAACTTAATAGATATCATTTTACAATAACTCTATATGACATTAAGTTCTTATATATTATAAATTACTTTTAATCTGCTCTTGCTCACGTAGCCACTGTTTCCGCAACCTTTCACGCTCAGCTTGCTCCTCTGCCTCCCTCTCACTGAAGGAGTATGCTTCACACCACCATGGTGACAATTAATCAGCTTAAACATCAAAATTTTAAACTTATTTGCTCGGTGTGTGTGTGTGTGTATTGTGTGTGCCTGGAATGACAAAAGGGGCAGAGAGACGCCACACCTGTCTGGCAGAAAGCTAGTTTCTACAGTGGGATCTTTTCCAAAACCTCTTCGCCCAAACATACTTGATTCCGTTTTCTCTGCATATACAAGACAATAGTGCTAGAATCGTTAATAATTTATACATCATACATTTAAACAAATATTAACTTCACTTACTATCCTCCCCATCTTCTTCTTCCCCATTTTCAACATCTTCAGAAAAAGATAGCCTAGGGTTAGCCTTGACTTTCCTCTTTTTAAGTTTTTGCAACTGAAGCTCCTCCTCCCTATAACAAAACAAATCAAGAAACATATAATTAGCCAAAAAAAGGTAAACAAAACTGTTTGAAAACAGCCGGATATTATGTTCCTCACTCTTGTTGTAGCTTTTGAAGCTTCTCTTTCTCTTCTTCTTCAATCTTCGTTCGAATGTTAACCCTCTGTACAATCAAACATAAATCATTACTCATATTTCTAAGTAGTAAGCAAAGTGAAATGGATAAATATTATTCAAATCTATCACTCACCTTCTCAACATACTGCTCTCTCGTAACTAGCCCAACAGTTTCCTTCTTGAAAGCAGTCTCAAGAATCTGATCAATTCATTCAAAAGTGCAGTATCTCATAAGCAAAAAATCAACAATACATAACGCATGATCATGGAGACGACATTATATCTGCAATCATGTATGTCAAATTTACAGGCTAATGATACCATTCGCTAACCTACAGTATAATCCATGAAATTAGGGCACAGAAATAAATGTAAACACGCAATCAATCGACAACATGCATAGATACGAATCAAAAAGCTTACTTCGGAGGTTCCGGAGCCGAATTGGAGAAGACCAGATTGGCCCTTTGCGTTTTTGCTTTTGAGCTCTTGGATCTTTTTCCTTTCAGCTTCTCTTTGTTTCTCGAGCCTCCGGATCCGAACAGCGTCTTGGGCGGTGCCCACGTACCCGTCCCCCATGCCAGACATCTTTTCTTCTAGGTTTTAGGCCGTCCAGGCGCTGCACCTTCTTCGCCGACGATTTGGTGTTTGCCGGAAATCGTGCGATTCGTAGAGGATTGTGGCGGAAGCGAGGGTTTGTAATTTGGGGATGGTATAGTAGATGTAGGTTGATGGATATCGGATAATAACCAGATTCTTTACCCGCAACTCATTAAGGCGAAATTGTATGCGACCTGGTAAAATATACATTTCAATCCATCAAACTCATTTTTGAATTATTACGTCCCCGATATCTATTTTATTTGACCTCATTCATCTCCGAACATAAGCTACATCGAAACGTAGACCAACACGAAACGTATATAAAATGTTCGATTTTAAGAAAGTAATTTAATTGTAAGGCCTTTGTGCTGCGGCGGAGTAATATGATTTAACGACGCATATGTGATCTACGTTGCGGTTCGTGCGGTCTAATAATTAAAAAAATAATTTAAATGAAATATATATAAAAAAGTAAAAGTAAAAGGTATGAAAATACTCAGAGTTGAGCAAAATAGTGGGAGGTTATGGGTTCAAGTCTCTCTCTGAGCAAAATACTCAGAGTTGAGCCAGAGGTTGTCTCAACAATGGGTTTTCTCCTGTGGGTGTTGGGGGTGCGGTCTAGGCTGGGAAATGAATAGGCGGACCCGATTAATATAACACATATTATTCGAATCAGGGTCGCACATTTGTCGTTCAAAACAAAGGTATGAAAATAATATAAAAAATTTTAATAAAAAACAAAAAATAAAAAACAATAGAGAGCGAAGTTTGTACCGGCGACGTGCTACGGGTTTTACAACTAAGAGGTGGAGTTTTGCCACTCTACCAAACTAACATTTGACTTATTTCAAAGTATAATTATTATTTATTTGGTAACTCATTTTGGAAAATTAAAAACTATGATGTGGTGTGAGTATCTCTCCCACTTTTAATGTAAATGTTTCTTTTTGTTTCATCAATAGTAGTTTTAAAAATGTAAAACAAGCGGCTAAGCATAAACAAACTTGGAGCGTTGCTCCATTAGTTAAGGTATTGATCTTCTATGTTAAACCCAAGTTCGAATCTGGTATCCTCCTTTCTGATGGTTCTTTGCATATATTTTTTTAACTTTACTTCTTAATCTTCTTATTCAAGTTCCAACCCCATTGCTAGAAACGTACAAGACACCATTGTTGGAGCCCCAAATGTTATCTACCCATATTCACGCACACAAATATACGTAATTGTCACCCAAATTGATATTTAGTCTCCCATAGTCCCATTAATCCAAGTGCACCTATCCGTGATCAAACAAGATTTAAAGGATTCTAAGCGAAATAGAGCAGGGTATGTCTTCATTCTCCTTTAAAGGCATAGAACCTACCTAGAAGTCCACCAAAGATCTGATTTTTTTTTTTTTGCCATCCTGTGGTGCACCTTTGATCAATTGAATGCTTTAATTATATTGTCTTGTTCCAGAGCCTGTTTTCTTCAGAGAAGTATCGCTGTCATCGTTTTAAGATCAAGCTTCAATTAAAGTCTTCAAGTTTCCCCAAACCAAGCCCATCTTTTTCTTCAAGTCTCCAAAAAACCCAATTAATATTCCTTTTCCCATCTTTAGATTTCCCTCAAAGAAATCAACTTTTGAGTTTCTTGATCGCTTTACGAGAGGCTCTATATGATGAGAAATATTACGTTGGGAGAGTCCAAACGGATTTTAGTAAGGTGAGTTTACCTCTAGTAGATAATGTTTTCTGCTTCCATATTTGGTTAGTCTAGACTCGAAGGCATGTATGATCGGCTCCCTGTGTTTTGCACAATTCATGTTGACACCAACAATGATTCCGGTATAATAGATTTATGTAACTTAAAGGGTTTAAAACTTCAAAAAGAAATGAGAAGCAGGGCATGAACCCACCTTTTTTTTAAATTGATAGATGATAAGAAAGAGATAGTTTATTGGCTGGATATGAAAAATATCACACAATAGTAATTCAGTTTTAAAAAGTTCCAATCAGGCCGTTCATGTATATTTTGTTCAAACTGGATCACTAAACCATCAAATCGAGTTATCAACATATCATAGGATTTTTTGTGCCAAGAAGGAAATGATGAAGAAGATGTGAGGGTTTGGATTTTCAATATATAAAATTATATTAAAAAAATAAAAAAGGATAGCATTAAAAAAAGGACCGGCCAGTATTAATAAAAGGATATGATTGTACAATAAATTATATCGTCTTTCTAATCAAACTTCCTAGAATATATATGCTCGACTGATTTTTGCCATAGTGTGTCTATTTTAACCTTGTTACATCAATGCTAAGAATCCACATATTGATATTAGGTTGAATTTTACATTTGTCATCCCAAATTATTTGTACTTATTTTGTTTGAAGTATTATAAAAACAAATTCCAAATGAAGTGATAACAAACGGATGGTAAAACCATTGTTTTGAAACCTGGATCGGACCAGCCAATCAGACCAGTAGGACCGGAAACTGTACTCCAATCCGGTCCAGTTCGACACTTATACCCATTTTGGTGGTCCGGTCGGACCAGTCAAACCGGACATATATAAATTTTCAGTATTTTTTTGGCATATATTCATTAAATTATCCGGTTCTTATATTCGGTCAGACTAGTCGAAACGATGCGACCACGGACCGGTAAGACGTCTGGTTTACTGTCCGATTCGGTTCTGAAAAGATTAGGTAAAAGCTTTGTTTTTCACTAGTTTCGCATGCGAAAATGCAAAAGTAGCCAATAACACATTTACCATGATTTAACTTGTACTTAATTTCTAAACATGAGGGATAAAATTGTGGTTTGTTTATATATAGTTAGAGATATGCTAGTCATTTGTTTTAAATTACTACGATGTGATTCTATTAAACTTTAAATAGTGTAAGATAAAGCATGATCACACGTGGCTTTGAAAACAGCCTTTTAGAAGAAACCACCAAAAAGGGCTGGTAAAGTGGTCAAATCTTAGTTTAGAAAATTCGGAGATCCTAACAATAGACGATTATGTGTTCGTCCTCGTAGCAAGTTCTTTGACTGATAATTAATACTTTAGTTTGTTTGATAACTAACGGTTATGCTTTTGTCGCAAAGCAAACAATCAAACATATAATTAGTTTGTACATGTGACTTTGAAAACTTGGTCAAACGAGAATACCACACTTGGTGTCTATCACTCATGTAAAACCCGTCTACCATCATTTGATTTCGTTATTTTTTGTCGTTCAACTCGGTTAGAAACCAGTTTATTACATAAGTTGAATACAAATATTAAATTAAATAGTTAGCTTAAAAATTATTTGCAAAATATTCCTGGTATTTAATAGTAATAAAATTTTATAGAATTACAAATAAATAATTATATTTTAGAAATTTTTTTCTAAACTGGATTTAATTAATCTATCAAAATGAGAATAAAACAAAATAAATTGTTGAATACTTTCGGCACAAAAATATTGTGTGACTCAACAAATCATAACAAACTTTGGCTCGTTGAATATGTAATATTATTGAAAGTTTTTTTTAATTGGTTCCTAGCTTGTCTATAAAATCATTTTCAATATATAGAATTTAAAAATACTTGATTGAACAATTTAATTGAAAATAAACATAATTTCAAATTTAAATACATATAAATAAAAATTGAATCGAATTATTAAATTTAGTTGCTTAAAATAATAAAGTTGATAAAATAATAACAATCATAGAAACCGTTAAGAGAAGAGCGTAAACTCTTAATATAATTTATAATACTCTATAGTTTATCTTCAAAGGTTTTATCCTTAATTTTCTATATCGAAGATGGAAATTGACGTTGAAGGTTTCATGGTTGTGCAAATAATCACATAAAGTTCAAATTAGTGTAAAGGAGACATGTATCCCCAAGAAACCCTCCCCCAAGAAATAATTAATTTTTTTAAAAACATCAAACAACTAGTTTTTAAACTCTTTTAAATGTCAATGGGTATTTTATTAATTAATTTTTAAAATTTCCTGACAACTACTTTTTTCAACTATTCTCTTTTATTTCTATTTCACACCTTCGATACTTAAACTTAACAGATTAGCGATTATAGATCTATTCATACGATAAGAACAAATGAATTGGTTGAAAACTTATCATTTAGAAATTGATTGAAATTTGGAGTAGACAAATTGACTGGAAAGACGAAATAAGTAAGTGTACGTCACATGGTTGAATATCTTCAAAAAGTTGATCTGTTATAAAAACTAAATTGTTTAAGTCCAAGTCATTACCATGCAATTATCACGTCACATGCCACATTATTAGAAATATATAAACAAAGTTAATGATTTGATTGTTATTGATAATATAATTGAAAGTTGAAATTCTCACCTGTCAAATTGTTAGTTGGCATAAATATTGATATATAAAGTTTTTATTATTATTTTAAAATAATGTGGAACTAAAAGAAATAGTATAGTAAAATAAATTTATTATGAAAAATATACGTAAAAAATGTTGATTATATGAAACAATGATGGTGAGCCTTAGCTCCTTAAAGATGGTTATGGTCTTATGGATATGTCCATCATGGATGGAAATTAATTAGGCTTAGGAACGCAGATGACACAAAAATATAACTACAGTCCCGCCTACAACAGTTTTTTAAGAGATGCAAAGTGTAATTGAAGCCAAACTAATGGACGCTAGTTGCACTTTACTCAAAATAAATTCATACATTTTATGATCAAATAAGCGACGATGAATAATTAGAACTCCCCGACCCTTGCTTAAAGTTTAAATAGCTTTATTATAGTTTATAGCCTTTTGAATTAACTAGCTTTATACCCCTTGCGTTGTGATAGGAATGCGCGCTATGGTGGGAAATAATGATGAGAGTGTTTGGTTTCAAAGGTGGAATGTATTAAACAACGGAACCTTGTACAAAATGAACTTTAAAAACATTAATGTATGAAGATATTAAATCGAGATTCGTTATGTGATAGCTTTATTGAAAATTTAATGGTAGACATATAATTTGGTAAAGAAAAAGAGTATAAGTCGGTTAAATTGTAAGTAGTAAACTATAAACTGGTGAAGAAAAAGATTAAAAAAATTAAGTTTATTAAAATGGAGAAGTGTAAATGTAAAATTAATACTAAAAGACAAAAGAATAAAATGTGTATTAAACACTTGTAACTTATACATAAAACCTTTCTAGTTGACAATTTTTATTAACTAAAAAAGCACTCCATTTCTTAATGTACAATAATAATAGCATAATGTATAACACTAATATGCATGATGAAGTTAATAATTAGTAGTATTTAAATATCAGAACATTTATAGGCTTATAGAAAAAATATGTATTTTTAAGATTATCTAAATAATGAGTATTAAAGCATTCACATCTCATTCTTTATTCTCATCTTTATAAATACATTAAAAATTATTATCTTTTTCCTCTTTTTCACTTACAATCATTATTAAAAATATTAAAAAATTTAAAGAGGTTGAACAGTGTATTACCGAATATACAGATAAACAGTAATATTTTTTTATTCTTATCACTATAAGTACATTAAAAATCGCTACTTTTTTATCTCTTATTTTTTATTAATTAATATTTTTTGTACCATTATAAATATCTTTTTTCTCTCCTCCACTTAAAATAATTTTCAAAAATATTAAAAAATTTAAAGTGGTTGAATAGTGTATTACCGAATATACAGATGAACAATAATATATTATTTCTTTTCCGCTCGCAACCATTGCATATAATTCAAGAAATACACTCATAAAAATTTAGAAAATTTGATGTGAAATATTGTAATATTTTATTTTTCTTTCACTCGCAACCATTACATATTATATAATAAATACATTTACAAAAATGTAGAGAAATAGATGTGAAAATTCTGGTACAAACCAATATTATATTTATTCACGTGTTGAAATATATGTTGATTCAACCTTAGTCAGCTCGCAGGTTTAGTGTCATGTCAATAGATATTCCTTATTGTACACTTACACAGCACAAAGTACATTTGAAAAAGAGAGCATCCCTCCAGTTAGCTAGGGGTAGACTCCCTTGTGAAGATAGCCTCGTTCACAATACTAATCCCTTTTAAGAATAAGCATGTCAGCACGAAGAGATTTTACCTCTTCATCCTTACCAACAGCAAGACCAATTAACATAACATCCATAGGGACGAGGAAGATCCGTACCTGCTACCTTTGTCCACCTCTGGGCTCTGGTGGAGGTGGTCAAAATAAGGAAACGATCAACAAACTTGTATCCAATGCTAATAAAAAGAATAGTACATTACGATCGAAATGCTAAATTAGATGACAAAGTTTCCTACCATAACAATATGCTATAAGCAATTGGAATCTAGCTACTCTAACACGTCTGAGCTCCAACTGTTAACGAATTCTTCACTGTGAGAAGTTATAAGTAGTTTTAAGAGATCAGAAAAGCTTAGTTTGTGTATATATAGTACAACAGTGGCGATGTGAGAAGGGAATCCGGAAAAATAAGGGAGAATGTGGTTAATCCATGTGAAGTTATGTAACTGTCGCTAACTGCTCCTAAAATCGTGTAACCGTTGGCTTTATACGGTTGAGATCGATATAATCTCATTAGATCCAACGGTTGAAATATATCTAGCAAGCGGTTACATTATCCACTGACAATATAATATCTAGCAAGTGACTAGAATAAAAGAGGAGAAATTAGACCACCCAACACTGACACATACATCATTTTAACTTTAAAAGCTTATATAATATATAATTTTGCATTACTAAGAAAATCATAACACAATACGTACTATTACAACTTATGGATTACATGTAACAAACGATCACTGATGGATGCGATCTTTATTAACAGAAAAAAAACCCAGATACGTCCTTCAAACCCAACCATATATATAATAACGATACATGCATAACATATATGCAACATATTTGTAAAGCCAATGGCTTATTTCAAGCAGTCACAGGCATTGGCATTGGTGGCAGAAAGCCTAGAAGCATCTTAAAGAAGTTCATGTGAATTTCATCACTCGGGATTGCACTCCTAGTCGCTTCATGTGACCACATACTCTTTCCCCATTGTGCAAGTCTTGGGTTTCTAGCTTCATCAATCACACTGAAACCGAAAATTATTCCAAAAAACTTGATCCATCCGAGAAAACATCCAACGACAATATCAAGATAACCGATTTCGTCTCCACCGAAAAAAGCCTTCCCTTTGCTCAACTTCACAAATGCTTCTTCCAACATCACAGATCCTTCAATGATGAGCCTTTTTAATTCTTCTTTTCTCTCGCTCTCTCGTGTCAGCATGAACTCTTTCATCCATGGGCAATACTGTCAACAATTTCCATTACATAATCATTCTGTAAGTTACATACCGAATGGCAGTTTGTAATCTTTTGATTTGAGTTACAATCGTTTTAGTTTTTCATCATTCGAATTGAAGTGCAAAATTCAGATGACTCTTTATGAAATTTTGGTAAAATCTTGACTTGATTTATTCATGCTGAACAAAACTGGAAGATTTTTATAAACATAAGTCATAGAAATAATAAAAACTAAAGTTCCATATTTATACAATAGTAAATGTCACCCGTAGTTGTAAGGGTGTAAATGAGCCGAGCCGAGCTAAGCACGAGCTCGTTTGGGAACGAGCTCGGCTCATTTGGGTTCGAACTCGGCTCATTTTGGTTTTAGAAAGCTCGAGCTCGGGCTTGCTTGAGCTCGATATTTGAATCTCGGGCTCGAGCTCGTTTAGCAAACGAGCCATAATGTAAGCTCAAGCTCATATAAGCTCGGCTCGAGCTCGTATAAGCTTAGCCAGATTCGAGTTTTTTTCAAGCCAATCCCGAATAGCTTGCGAGGCGGCTTGATCGACTCGTTCACACCCCTACGTACTGTAAAGATTAATCAAAACTAAGGACACTGAAAATGAAAACATAAAAACTCATTACATATTATTTTCATTTTTCAAAAAGCAATTGTTGAAAATGAGACATCTTGTTGTATCCAAAATCAAATAGAATGGATTAGAAGATACCAGGGTATCAATGTAGTAGGCCAAGAATCGGCTTTGAGCTCGATCCGAAGGGTTTGAAGGGAGGATAGGGTGGACATCGGGTAGGATCTCATCAAGGTACTCAATTATGACTAGTGACTCGCTAATGGGTTGTTCGTTTGCATGAAAAAGAACCGGGACTTTCTGAAGACACGGATTCGATGTAAGTAAGAGCTCACTTTTGTTAGCAAGATCTTCCTGAATGTACTCATAATCGACGGATTTCAGTTTAAGGGCGAACCTAGCCCGGGTCACGAATGGACTTCCAGCAGACCCAAGAAGCTTCATTTGATAGTTTTTTGCCATTATAACTAGAATGAGATATAATGCTTGGTTGATTGATGCATGCAAGCTTGGAGAAAGGGATATTTATACACAAAAGCTTACTAAATGACAATTTAAACTTAGGAAAATAATATGTAATTTAAAAGTTCAAAAAGTTGTAGTAATATATATACACATGCTAGGTTATAGTGTCAGATGTGATGGTCAAACAATTACCACAAATAGACAAAATCAAGAATACGAAAACCCAATATACAATTCACAATTAAACCATAAACCATCTGCAATAATTCTAAAAGGCAAATTAAGAAAAATTGTTGTGATCAAATTGACCAACTATATTGTAATAGACCCTAAGTTTATTCGTTTGGATAATTTTAACATGAAATTCATATTTAAATACTTTAGTGGTGGTGTACCTATCAAAGGTGTGTATATAAAAACATAAATATAAATATTTACCATCTATACATGTTAGTATTTTATGTATATTACTTCAATAATATTTGTTTAACCCCAGTCAAAAATATTCCTAACTTTGACTCGAACACCATTTTGACTCTTCAAGTTTTATATCTGTGTTGTGGGTCAAATAAACACGACCATAATTCTCCTTTAAAAGCCATTGTATTCAAACATAAGTGGTCCGACCGGTTGGACCGGGAATCGGACTCTAATCCGGTCCGGTTCAGTGCTTAAAACTGTTTTAACGTTGAACCAGTGGTCGGGCCGGTTGAACCGAGGGTCGGACCGGTTGAACCGGTTTTTTTATATAATTTTTTATTTTTCTGTAATTTTTACATATATTTATAAACAATAATTAAAATTTTATCTGATTTTTATATCCGGTCCAACCGGTTGAACCGGCCAGACTAGCAGACCGGTAAGGCAACCTGTTTATTGTACGGTCCGGTTTTGAAAACATTGCATAAAACTTTATAGTTGATGGTCCTCATAACTATTGAATGCTATCAAAAATCAGAAAGTTTTTTTTTTTTTTTTTTTTTTTTTTTTTTTTTTTTTTTGTGTTAACCTGCAAGTGTCCTTTCAAAACAGCAATCCAATACTAATTAAAATGCATTACAGATGTAGCAACTGCGTAATCGTAAACGGTCCAATAACAATGTAGCCGTGTCAAACAACAAAAAAAGAAAAAAAGATGGTGTAGATTTATCATATAAGAAAAAAGAAATCAAATTCTAATACTTATTTTGATAATCAGTGTGAAGAAAAAAGATTACATACAATATCTTCACATCTTGTAGAATAGGAGCTTGAACTCAATCGATTCTACACCATTGCATGCAGCTCCAGGCCCATAATACGTTAGTGGTCATTTTAAGTTAATTAGAAAGCATCCGCAAATAGAAACCGTAAAAGCAAGCCAAAAAGAAACATGTAAACGAAAGGATTAGAAGCAAGATCCCGTCCAACGAGCACCTATAAAAATCAAACAGAAAATTTAAAGTCACAAACGATTTTAGAACCAAAACAAACTTAAAATCACTCATAGATTATTGTAACAATATTAAAATAGATTACAACAACTTGACTTATTGAATCTCAAATCCATAGTTCTGATTCGTCTTCCGAAACACAAGACGCAAACTTTAAGTCTTGCCCTAACTAAAATATATAAAACAACCTGATGATAAGTAAAAATATATAAAAAATTAGCTATAAGCAATAATATGTAACACTTAGTTTTGATTACCCATGAATGAAGCATAGTTGTGAAAAAAAATGCTATAAATTACCCGCAACTGTGAAAGAAATAAGCGAAGAGGAAACAGTTGAACCATTAAAGAGTTGATAACCCATGATAAATCATCATCCCAACCAGCATCATCAGAGTGCCTGAGATCAACAAAGTCAAAAGAAAATCAAAATTTCACTAACAACATACCTATTGGGAAGAACCTCCAAATTCAAAGAATCAGTTGCCAAACATATTTAATCGAGTTTCAATCGTGGGTTAACAACATTTCAATATAATCGGGATTTTGTTAGAGTAACCTAGAGTTTCGGTGATTTTGTTGAAAGATAGTGATGAATATCAGAGGCCGGATGAATATCTAAGGCGGCCGAGTTATTAGACACACTCGTGCGGAATGTAAAATGAGCGGGAAATTTTGATGAAAGTGGTCGTGTGAATATCATGTGTCAAAAAATATAAACAATTATTAGGATATATATATATATATATATATATATATATATCTAAATATATATGATAAATAACAAATGTTAAACCTTGTTTTTCTTGTGATAATCTATTAACGAAACTATTGGTCCATAGCAGGTCACGTCGTTATTAAAAGTTAGAGTTAAAGTGGTAAAACTAGTAGTACACAATAAACGTTACAAAAAAATTCAAAAAAGTATAGCAAAACTTCACTCAAGTTTAAGATATTAAATCTATCTATTTAATGTTGTAATTTGTATAAAAAAATAATATCATACAAAAAAGTTAAGAATGTTTTAAATAACGGGCGAAGAATTTTTAAAAAATGGAGGGAAATTTTGAAAATTCGAAGAGAAAATTATTATATCAGTGGTATAGCACGTTGTAAAAATTAGTTACATTGCATAATCATGGTGTAAGTGTTCGTTGCATTAGTGTTAATGAATTATCCTAATAAAAGTGGGTTAACAACCGTTTCTTACCCTCTATATAGGGGAAGATTACTATACAAAGTTATTTTTTCGTGCGAAGTGCATTAAGTTAGGGGTGAATTATCATGCAAGAATAATTAATAATCACCCAAGAAGGATTACACTTGCGTGATATTATCATATAAGGATAGAATTATCATACAAGAATAATTAATAATCACCCAAGAAGGATTACACTTGCTTGATATTATAAGGATAGAATTATCATACAAGAATATCATCCTGTGTGATAATTCTACCTTTACGTGATAATTTCTTCTCTGTGTGATTAATTTTAATACTTGCGTTATAATTCCACTCGTAACATTTCTTCTTGCGTGATAACTTCGTACGCTTCGCACAAAAATATCACTTTGTATAGAAAACTTTCTCTGTCTACATATATATATATATATGTGTGTGTGTGTGTGTGTGTGTGTGTGTGTGTGATGAGGAGGGTTCAAATGAGAACTTATTTTTGTGAGAACACTAGAAAACAATATGAGACACAAGTTTTTAATGGCAAAATGTTAAATAACAAAAATATAATAAAAAAGTTATAAAACGAAAAATAACATAAAAATAAAAAACAAATATGTTTCCTTTTTTCCCTCTTTCATAAAAAATTAGATAAATTAAAAAAAAAACTCAAAATTCATTTTACACATGTGTAATACCTAATTTGCACATGTGTAAAACCGGATTTACACATGTATAATGACTAATTTACACATGTATGAAGAACTGTTGGTTGATTTTTTAAAAAAAATTATATAAATATGGTGTGCGTTGAAAAGATAAAAAATACTAAATTTGATGGTGAAATTTTTTTGAAAAAATAATGTCGTGAAAAAAAATTATGAACGTTTAAAAAAAAAGTAAAAACAAAATGTGACTTGCATATGATGTTAAATTATTTAACTTAAATATGTGGCTCACGTTGGTTTTTATAGTTCTCACAAATAAAAGTAATGCTCAAGATAACCCTACTATATATATATATATATGTATATATATATGTATGTGTATATATATATATATATATATATATATATATACACATATACATATATAATGTTATTAAAATAAAAAAATAATGATTTTGATTTTCAAAAGTTAACACGATTATCGTAATAATAGAATTTTAACATTTGATCCTTATCATATATATATATATATATGAGGATTATTAGATACAAACAAATTGTAGCCTAAAAGTCATAGGAATCGATATTATTGCTCCACATGTCATATGCATTAATTATTTATTAAGGGTATTATTATCATATACAAATCAGTTTGTTTATGAAAATTCCTAAAATCATGCTAACATTTATTTTTATTATATTTAAATAATGGTCATATATGTTTAATATATTAAAGTTGTAACATTAATATGTTTAATACACATTTATCTAAATTATAAATATTAAATATATTCATTCAATACACAACATAAAATATTTACGTATCTTCAAACAGTTAGCGTAATACATATATGCAAAGTAGTACAGCATAGTTCAAAATAACATGATATAAGTGTTTTTATATTAAGTGCTATTAATTTTCATATAACCATATTTTTAAGTTTTGTATTATCATACTGTTAAAGTTTTAGGGACTATGTTTAGATATATGTGCTATGTTTAATTTTGAATTATTTTATGTTTATTGTGTCAAATTTTATACATCACTTGTTATATGTATATATTATTGTATTTTACATTTTAAATTATTTTGTGTTATTTTTATCATTGTTTCCATAAATTATATAAACTTGTCATCAATTATTATGTTTTACAATCAAGAGTACACAATTATATATTTTCACCAATTTATTTTTTAAAACTCATTGTGTTGAAGATAAAATAATGTGTTATTTTTGACATTATTTTTTATAAATTATATAAACTTGTTGTTATATATCATTGTGTTGTATAAGTAGAAGTACATGATAATGTTATTTTTAACAATGTATTTTTCAAAACTCATAGTGTTATAACTAACACAACGAGTGTCAAAAAACACAATGAAACATCGTGTTATTTTTTCATTATTTTTTATGTCTTAGATTAATAAGTTGTTAATTTATTATTGTGTTTTACATACTAGAGATACATAAAAATATTGTTTTACCATTATATGTTTTTAAATTTCATCCTTCTAGAAAAACACAATAGTATTTAAAAAAAACATAATAACTAATAGAGAACACGATGAACTGAAGTAAATACATAATAACGAGTAATTAGTTTAAAAGCGTAAAAAAACACTGTCTTTTCATATAATAACATTGTACTTGTTTTAATGATAAAAAACATTCGTTTTTATGGTTTAATTTTTATAAAAAATAATGTCGTATATAAAAGTTATAAACTTTTAAAAAATGATATAACTTGAAAAAAGTCAAAAAAAAGTAGCTATGTTTAAAATATCATTTTAACAAATTTCTTTACTATCAATGAGCCCTAGATCAATTAGTTTGAGAAGAAACAACTTATGACTTTTCAAAATAAAGGCAATGGGGTTTTACCAAATTGGGCCTGTGATTTCCCTTGAAATGGTTGCCTTTCGCCATTGGATTTACTTGAGTTATCAAAATTAAAGTATTCTGATCGTTAAGAAAAAAAACTTTTTCTCTATAATTTGATCTCAATCATTGATTAAGAAGATTGATAGTTAAGATTATTTCTTATATTTTTTAATTTTAGGGGTCTTTTTATTTGAATCTTTCCATTTGATATATACCCAAATTAGATTGTATTTTCACTATGGAAATAGGGTATAATAATTGGGAAATGTTTCAAAAAAGAAGAGTTTTAAATCTAAAAAGTGTAACAAGTAATTTTAATTATCAATCTTATTAATCAATAGTTGAGATTAAATTGTAAGGAATAATTAAGTTTATTAAAATGGTATTAGTCATAACCACTTTTGTTTATTTTTTTAATTTTCCAATCTTTATAAACGCTCATAACCTTTATGTATTATATTATGTTTTATAAAATTTACACCATAAAAACAAATATTTTTTATTTTTAAAACAAATACATTATCGTTATAAAAAAGATTATTGGATTTTAATAATACTAAAATTCATTTATTGGTCAGGATTAATATCAACCCAAAAAATATCCATAGACACTACCAACTTTAAGCTTATTTTTCTCAAACGATCTGTTACAAACTGAGAGTTGACTCCATTAGTTTTTTGATGACATGGACAGCTTATGTCACCAAAAACTAAGCAAAAAGTTGAAATATACTATCAGGTCCATCAATCTAAAATTTCTATACTTTGAAGCTCTTCAATCTCCACCTTTTGATCTAAACCAGTTGACTTGTTGGAGGTAGATTTCAAGTGATAATGATGGCTAGACACCGGGAAAATAGACGTGGTAGAGGTCGGGCGGTACGATTATTAAAACTAAATAAACTCAAAGTTGGTGAGTGTAAGTAAACAATTTTTAAGTCGGTATTAATTCCGGCCAATAATTCTAATAACCTTCTAAAAAGAATATTTTTTTACCTTTTTAAACTCAAGTGATTTATGTATGTCATTGTATATTTAATGTATTTCATTGTGTCTTTTTTGTTTGTTATAGTGTTTTTCTAAAATGATAAAGTCTAAAAGAATAAAATGGTAAAATAACACTGTTGTGTATTTCTAGTATGTAAAACATAATGACAAATTATTAACTAATTAATCTAATACATTAGTAAAAATAATTATAAAGTAACACAAAATGATATAAAACATAAAACATAATGATACATATATCTCATGAATTGTGTTATCTTGAATAATATGAGTTTTGAAAAATAAATTGGTGAAATAACATTATTGTGTACTTTTAATTGTAAAATATAATAATAGAAGACAACAAGTTTGTATAATCTATAAAAAGTATGACAGAAATAACATAAAATGATCTTAAATGTAAAACACAATGATAAATACATATAACAAATGATAAAAAGTTATATAACACAATCAACTGATATTTGACATAATTTTGAACGTATTAGATACAATAAGGTAACATAGTTGAGACAATGACCAAAATGTTCTCTCATTAAATAATAGAATGATACATGTCAAGTCCATAATTAGTCTTAGTCTTTTTAATTAAATACTATTTTTACTATAACCTATCCTAGTTATCGAATAAAATATCGAATATTTTCAACTTGGAGTCCTGTGTGTATATATATGTGTGGTAAAATGGAAAAATTAATGTATTTTAGAAAAAAATCTCACATAATAGTAATCAAGTTTCAGAAATGTTTCAATTTATTCACTCATGCATATTTTTCTCAAATTGGATTACTGTATCATCAAATCGAGTCATTATAGAATTTTCTTATGTCAAGAAAGTAACAGAAGAGAAGATGTGGTGGTCAGAATTTTCAATATATGAAATTATATTAAAAAATAAAAACAAGTTAATTATATTAAAAATTTTAAAAACTTAAAATTTATGCCACTATTTCATATCAGCATCAAAAAAAATGAAAATAATATTTTCTAATTGAAACAAAAAGAAAAACATGCTAAAAGTATGTTAAAATTATGATTTAAATAAAACATAAACGTTGAGTTACCTAATTAGAATATTTTTTAAACTTTAGTTACCTAATTATAACCACTTTTAAAATTTGATTATTATTTTGCAAAGTTACTACTTTTAGAAATGAGTCATATTAACATATCGTATTTGTATGGGGGTGTGAGGTCAAACACCTCACCATCATGAACAATCTCACCTACTCCACCCTCACGCCCCTATCACGGTGGTGGTGGTGGTTGTGGTTGTTCCACACCATGATAGAGAATTAGGGTTGCAAACGAACCGAACGTTCAACAAACAGTTCGTCGAGCGTTCGACGATATTTTCGTTTATTTTCATTTGTTTAATAAATAAATGAACACGAAAAAGAAAAATTACGTTCATTTAGTTAAACAAACGAACATGAAAAGATGTTGTGTTCGTTCATTTATGTTCGTGAAGTTCGATAATGTGTTCGTTAACGTTCGTTTGTGTTCATTAATTTAAAAATTATGTTTGAGATAATGATGTTAAAGTACTTTTTTAAATTTGATGGATATTACATAATGTTTGTGATTTTAATTATAAAATCAATATCTGATGGTTTGTATTTATTTGTTTTAGAAAATTTTGTTTGTGTTCATTAATGTTCATGAATATTTTTATGCATTTGCTTGCCTTCGTTTGTGTTCGTTTATGTTCGTGAACAGTTCATGAACATCATTCCTTTAATGAACAAACACGAACAAGAAATCTCATTTAGTAAGCGTTCGTGGACAGTTCATGAATAAGCTATTTTATTAATGAGCAAATACAAATAAAGTCCAATTCGATCGATTCGCTTATAACCCTATAGAGAATTAGAGGCCATAAACATGCCCCACTAGCGATTATGTAAAAGCAATCAATTCGAGTTCCAGACATGATTCTATGAACCAAACATGATTTATGAATAAATGTTTTCCATTTTCAATTCCTATAGATTCTATAAAACAAACGTAACCTATGATACATATATGCACAATAAAACAAAAATATACGATAAAGGCTATCACTACTATTTTTATCATTGCAGTTATTCTACTCTCAGTTTTGACTCGCAGTAGTAAGATACTATAAAATTGATGAATACTAACTTTATTTATTAGAGTTTTAGATCAATTTGAATTCTAAGTAGACAACGAGAGGATGCCATGAACTTGCTCCATTATTAACGTACCATTCTTTGTTACATATAAGTCACATCTTTCAATATATACCTCTCCCAATCGAAGACCACACAAAAACCGTTAGAAAAGTATGACATGGCCAAAAAAATATTACTTTAGTCAAAATATAACATTTTTGACTTTCAGGTACGCTGGACTTTTAAGTGGTAGGAATGAGTAATGAACTTGAACCGTTTAGTTAAAGGGTGGATATAAAAACACCCAACACGTGCTAAAGGAACGCCCTCTCACCTTTCTTCACGGCTCGTTAAGGGCCTTACGTGTTGCAAAAAGTAATTGAGTTAGGTAGAATCGATGTGGACAGTGAACTTGATGTATTACTGTTTCGTTAGGTCGGATTGCATATAAAAATCGGATAGTATTATAATTATTTTTTAAAATATATGTAAAAAAATACTAAAAATATTAAAAATATATATGTAAAAAACAACCAGTTCGACCCCAGTTCAGCCGGTCCGATCGTTCCGACCACCGGTTCAACGGCAAAACGATTTTAAACACCAAACTGGAATGGATTGGAGTCCGGTTCCCGATCCGGCTTGTCGAACCGGCTGGTCCAGTCCGGTTTTCAAAACAATGGGTAATGTCCCCCATGACCAGTGAACAATTTTACGAGCCGTTAGGTGAATCCCGTGAAAATTATTACAGGCCGTAAAAATATAATCAAATGGGCCCTGAATTACCTTACGGGCCATATGTGATTTTTTTATTTTATTGATGTGACATATTTACCTCGGTATTTGTGTTTTTTATTATAATTACTTGATGCTACATGTTATTTCTAGAAAAACATGTATCAATTATTTGATATGATGTAAGATTGTATATAAACGTACTATATAAGCGAACATATATATGCTATTTTGTTTTATCGGGTGAGTTTGAAACGAGTTAATTGAAAATTACTTACAGCGGAAGTAATAGAAGGTGTTAGAATGAGTCATCTTCTAACACATGTCATTGTTGAGAGAATCCGGGAACCAATAAATAACGATTTATTCCTAGTTATGTAAGGTTTATTACGTGGGCGTTATGGATTTTAATTTAGATTTTTAGGATGCCCTACTAGAAAACGTGGTTTTATGTTCAGATGTAAGATTTTAAACGTGTGCAAAATGTGTGTGTTATATCCCATATTTATAATGGTTTTTTTTAGATTTTGAACTTTTTTGAAAACTATAATCAGGAATTATAGTTAGAGAATTTTAGATTATCACAATATCCATTTTCATAACGTAATTTAAAGTCACAGTAAATAGTAATTAGTCAAACACATCAAACTCATTATGAAAGTCATACTAACAAGTAACAACCAATATATAAATCAAGATTTTTATTTAACATTCAGAACCTCTCTGAGTATTTGTACCAACTACCAAATGGTGGCATAAACAAACTTTAGGATTCATATTAATTTTGTGTTAGAAAAATTATTACTTTGACATCAGAGAACAAAATAAGCATATTTTAGTAACAGAATATCTGATTATTAGAGGACACGTTTGATTAAAATCTACAGCTATATTATGATGTTCATTAAAGGGGCATATGATAGGAGAAAAAGTAAAAGACAGAATTTTAGTTTAAATTAGGCATTAGATCAGATGGTTCGATCATTAAAGTTTTATTAAGAGTAAATTACAAAAAACATCCTTTAGATATATAATGACTTGCAGATTTCATCCTTTATGTTTAATAATTACGCTTGACCTTCTTTATATAATGAGTTTGTAACACATTTGGTCCTTTAGACTAACTAATGTTAAAAAAATTCAGTTAGTTTTCTCAAAATGACAATTTTACCATTATATTTAAAAGCAAAGAAATTTAAAATCCCGTCCCTCATCTCATCATCTTCATCTGAATCATCTCTACTTTATCACTTTACATCAAATAATATCTAATTAGAGATTAATTAATATAATTTTAAATAATCTTCTTTTTAGTTTTGTTAAACACCATATTTCAGAATTTCATATCTTATTAGCTCAAAAACTGTAATTCTTTTACATCAAAAGACTGTAATTAATAGTACCCAAAAACTAGTAGATTTAACAATATTATTAGCAAAACTGAAATAAAAATATTTGCAGTTGATGTTGTTTGGATGATCGAGTTTTAGTTTACCGACCACCCAAATTTGGGAGATGAATATTCAGTTGGGGTAGAAGCCCACTCGCCATCTCATATCAGTTTACTTATGATTTTATTTTTTGTTGTTGCATATATCAGTGACGACGACCACTAAGATGAAGACGATGACGGATGTGACAGTTTAGGTACTGGTGGTAGTGGTGAAATTGGTAGATGGGAGGTTGAGGATGGGGATAGAATTGATGCAAGATAGTTGCAGCAGCCATGACCCATGAGTCAATTAAAAGTTTCAATGATAATGTTTAGTAATTATTGTGGTGAGTTGGTCGGTTGCAGACAAAGAAGGGGAATAAAAAAAGAGTGGGAGTAGGTAATTAGAAAGAGGGTAAATTGGTCATTTAACGTCTTATTTGACAAAAAATCTA
The DNA here is from genome assembly GCA_025506415.1 of Flaveria robusta. Taxonomy (NCBI): domain Eukaryota; kingdom Viridiplantae; phylum Streptophyta; class Magnoliopsida; order Asterales; family Asteraceae; genus Flaveria; species Flaveria robusta. The sequence goes on along the minus strand of CM046469.1, from coordinate 12,981,529 downwards.
AAATCAGTTAGTGTAAAGGTCCTAGTATGATACAAATCTTTTACATAAAAGACGCCTAATGTATTTTTTAAAGATAAAGGATGCAACATGCAAGTTGGTATAAAACTAAAGAATGTTTTTTTTTTTTTGTAATTTTCCTTTTATTAAAGTAGAATAGTATCATGTAAGCATTAAGCTTAGCTCATTCTCGAGCTTCTCCCTCCTCTCGTCAACCCCAGGGTTCGCCTCATTTAGATTAATCAGCAAGTGATCTGAACTTTCTATCTTCCCATTAAACACATAACAAAACATCAAGATAAAAACACAAATCAATTCAAAAGAAGTTTCAAATATGTAATGAAATCCAACAAGACCGATCCTGAGAATTTTAGTGCCCTGGATAAGCCGGAAAAAAAAAGGCCCATTATCCCTAATGAATTTTATATAAACTAATTTTTTTTAACAAAAACAAACGTTTTAAAAATAAACATAACAAAATTATAGTATAACAATGACATAGCGTAATAGTTCACCGATAACTCGTGAAGTTTAGGTATTATAATAAATATAACAAAATCATCTATTTTTTGGGATGCTCAATTGACCATCTAAATAATTAAATAAGTAATAATGAATCATGACCCATGAGATTTAAATATTTTATTCTCTAAAAAAATAAGCTTTTAATTGAGTAATTAGGTTAATAAAACGGGCCCAAAAATTAATTTTGATTTAAAATATAATTGAGTTAAGCTTTTGATTGGATTATAGTTTATAAAAATATAGATAATATAAAAAATAATTTAAAAAAATTTGTGCCTCTAAAGGCCGGCTTTGAAATTCAACAATTACATGGAAGCTAGACTTAAAGTTACTGTGATGGATGAACAATCAATTGTCATCAATCCAATCAATCAAACACATTGTATATGTAGTGTTTAATTTTGAATCGAAAATCAAAAACACATCTAATTGAAATCGACAATCGAAACCCTAATATTATTTGAAAGAAATCGTGATTCAAAATAACATCACGAACACCAAAGATTGAAATCGTTATGTTATAAGATTTCAATCGCCAATGTTATCAAAACATGCCTGGCAATTCAAATCATGAGCACAATCGCATCAAGAATAGGAGATAAAATTAAGCCAAACATAAAATAAAACATCGAACACAAAACAGAAAAAAAAATGATAATTATAACTAATTACTTGAAGGTCAAACACAAGAAATCTGACATAGAAAGTTCAATGGTTTGTGTTGTATTATCTATTTTAACCATAATATATCAATCCTAGTAATTTATATATTATAGGTTGACCTCTACACTTGATATCCCACATTATTGAACTTAATATTTTTAAGATATTCTAAAGATGTAAATTCCAATCGGCGTCATAACGAAAGTATGGTAAAAGTTTTGGTAGTCAATGCTAGTTTATTTCTAAAAATGAGCGATAAATTTGTAGTTTGTTTATGCATAATTACAGACATATTAGTCATTTTTCTAATTTACTACAATGTGATTTTATTAAACTTCAAAAAAACAAAGATAAAGCATTAGATATGGCTAATAAAAGTAGCATTAGACTATGCGTAGTATTGCCTTTAGGCATCGTGAAAGTTGTTAGGACCCAATTGAGGCTTTAAAGCCACTACGTCCTAGTTACGTGGGAGCTTCAAACTCATTTTTAGCCGAACCCTTAACGGCCGTTAAATTCATTATTTTCTCACTTTTAACAATATTTAACTAAAAAGTGTTTTAAACCCACTACACTTGATTTAAAATGATTTTAATAAATTCATATATGTCTATGTAACATTTTAACTAAATAAACCATTACACATAGTATTAGCTGAAGAAAACACCAAAAACTACTGGTCAAGCGGTTAAATTTAGTATAGAAAATCTTTAAATGATAATCAATTGACGATGATGTTTGCAGTTACGGACACATAAATTTTTTTATGAGGATCAGAATATTTGGGGTAGGTTATCTATCGTTAAATATTAAAACTTTTTGGTATAGTACGGTCTTGTTCGAGTCGGGTAGGATCCGCTCGGGTCACACAATAAGAATATAAAACCAAATAAAAGCAAATAATTTGATAATTGATCTACCAACAAGTTACAAATTTTCAAACTAAAAGTAACAATTAGCACAATAGGTGTAAACGGGTCAAGGTGGCTCGTGAGTGACTTGAGATTTGCTCGCCAAAAGCTTGGATAGAGTTGAGATTAAACGAACAAGAGCAAAGCTTCATATAAGAAACTCGAGCCAACTTACATGCCTAAACGAGCTTTTATTTATATTTATGTTTATATTTATATAAATTATTATATATAAAATTATGAAAACATAATTAAAAAATAAACAAGGGAGCCCATGCCTAAGTCGAGCTTGAGCTCTCTTAACACAAAACGAGCTAAGCTCAAGACTGAGGCTAAATAATCTAATCTAGGATTCTATTAGTTAATGTTTTGATAATTAATCAAGTAAATAATCAACTAATAAAGTAATGTGAAATTATTGTGAATGGCCAATTATTTTTAATATTTATTAAGTTTAAATTCTTTTATAAATGATTAATCGGTAAATATGTGTTAATTAAGTTAGAGAAGGTCTATATATGCAAGATATTAAAATCTCAAATTGTTTTTCTTTAGGGCCGGGCGAGATTATATCCTATATATGCTAACACAAATAATTTTCATGAGGTGCAGGCACCCCCAACCCAACATCTTAGATACGCCCCTGGATGTTTTCGTCTTGATAAAAAGGTTTTTTGGCTGATACTTATAATTTATCTTACGAGAAATGCGCTTTTCATCCCTGAGATTTTATACAAATTGTAATTTGAGTTCAAAAGTTTAAATTTTATTATTTGCATCCAAATGTTTCAAAAAATTACCATTTTAATTCATTTGACTACTCCTAATTAACTTCATTAAAATTTTCCATTAAGTTTCCTACATAGAGGTATTTTTTTCAAAACAATTACAATATAAAAAATCAACTCTATGTGAGGGGTTTTATGCGTTCAATCTCGTTTGGTAACTATCATTGTGATTTGAATCCACCTATTAAATTTTAATAATCCTAAGTTTCTTTTATTGGCAGGGATTAGTCTTAACTCAGGAAATAATTATAGATAATCCCAACTTTAAATTTATTTTCCTCCAACGATCCCTTACTAACTGAGATTTAACCTCCGTTAGTGTTTTTGATGAAATAGGGCCAACATTGAGCCATTTTTTAACTACGCCGCCACCCAGCCTCCATCAAATCCGTTTTTCGGTGTCTAGCCTCTAATGTCACATGAAATCTACCTCAATGAGTTAAGTGGTTCAGATAAGAAGGTAAAGATTGACGAGTTTTAGGGTGTAAAAGTTTCAGATTGATGGACCGTTGATTTCATATTTCTGCTTAGTGTTTTGGCCATATAAATAGTCCACGTCATCGAAAAACTAACGGTGTTAACTCTCAGTTAGTAAGGGATCGTTGAAGGAAAATAAGCGTAAAGTTGGGAGTGTCTATAAACATTTCATGAGTTGTGATTAATCCCGGCCAATAAACGAAAATTTAGATTATTAAAAGCCAATAACCCTTAAAAATAACTATCTAAAATTAACTTATTTCTAACTTTATAAAATATACATCACAAAAAAATGGGTTATTGGATTTTAATAATCCCAAGTTTTATTTATTGGCTGGGATTAATCTCAACGTAGGAAATGTTTGAAGACACTCTCAACTTTTAATTTATTTTCCTCCAACGATCCCTTACTAACTGAGAGTTAACCTCTGTTAGTTCTTTTGATGAAATGGGGCCAACATCAAGCCATTTTTCAACTACGTCACCACCTAGCCTCTATCAAGTCTTTTTTTCGGTGTCTAGCCTCCAACGACACCTGAAATCTACTTTCAATGAGTTAAGTGGTTCAGATCAGAAGTTGAAGATTGACGGGTTTTATGGTGCAGAAGTTTCAGATTGACGGATCAGATGGTTGATTTCAACTTTCTACTTAGTTTTTTGAGTATATAAACAGTCCACATCATCAAAAAAAAACTAACGGTGTTAACTTTCAGTTAGTAAGGGATCGTTCAAGGAAAATAAGATTAAAGTTGGAAATGTCTGTAAACATTTCTTTAGTTGGGATTAATCCCGACCAATAAATGAAAGTTGAGATTATTAAAATCCAATAACCCCAAAAAAATATAAATAAACAAATAAGTCATATAACACAAACCATTTGTATCACAACCATAAAAGATAAATCATTATAAAAGTATAAAAAACAATAAAAAAAATACGACACTAAGAGCCCATGAATAATAACTTTATGATAATTTGTATTTTATGGCTATGATTCAAATGGTTTGTGTCATATGATTTGTTTGTTTATTTATATTTTTTGTGTATATTTTATAGAGTTAGAAATGGATCACTTTTAGGTGGTTATCATTATATTTTATTGGGTTATTGAAATTTAATAATTCTAAATTTCATTTATTGTTCGGAATTAATCCCAACTCAAGAAAATATTTACAAACACCACCAACAATAAGCTTATTTTCCTCCAACGATCATTTAGTAACTGAGAGTTAACCCCTTAGTTTTTAGATGAAATGGTGCCAACTTTGAGTCATTTTTCAACTCCACCATTACCTAGTCTCCATCAGATCTGTTTTTTGGTTCTAACCTTTATCATGACCTGCAATTTACCTCTAACGAGTCAAGTGGTTCCAATCAAGAGATGGAGATTGACAGTTCTCAGGGTGTAAAAGTTTCAGATTATTTAACCTGATGATAGATTTTAAATTTATATTTAATATTTGGGTTATTGAATTTTAATAATACCAAGTTTTATTTATTGGATGGGATTAATCCAAACTCAGAAAATGTTTGCAAATAATTTCAACTTTGAATTTATTTTTCTCCAACGATCCCTTACTAACTGAAAGTTAGCATCCGTTAGTTTTTATGATGAAATGGGGCCAATATTGAGCCATTTTTCAACTATGCCGCTGCCCAGCCTCCATCAAGTCTGTTTTTCGATGTCTAGCCTCTAACGTCACCTGAAACCTACCGCGAATGAGTTAAGTGGTTCAGAAGGTGGAGATTGACGGGTTTTAGGATGCAGAAGTTTCAAATTGACGGAGCAGATGGTTTATTTCAACTTTCTACTTAGTGTTTTAGCCATATAAACAGTACACATTATCAAAACACTAACGGTATTAACTTTCAGTTAGTAAGGGATCGTTGAAGGAAAATACGCTCAAAGTTGGGAGTGTTTGTAAACATTTCCCGAGTTGGGATTAATCTCGATCAATAAATAAAAGTTAAGATTATTAAAATCCAATAACCCTTAATAATTTGACCACATAAGCAGTTCACGTCATCAAAATAGTAACGGTGTTAGCTGTCAGTTAGTAAGGGATCGTTAGATGAAAATAAGTTCAAATTTGGGTGTGTCTACAAACATTTTTTGAATTGAGATTAATTCCAGTCAATAAATAAAAATTAAGATTATTAAAATCCAATAACCCTATTTTATTTTATCTAATTGATGGATTCGAATCATAATGATGATTACCAAATGGGACTAAACGCATAAAACCCCTCACGTAGAGTTGATTTTTTATTTTGTAATTGTTTTGACATAAATACCCATAATGCAGGAAATTTAACGAAAAAAGTTAATGGTATTAGTTAAAAGTAGTTAAATGATTCAAATGACAAATTTTATGAAACACTTGGATGCAAATGATAAAATTTGAACTTTTATACTCAAATGACAATTTTGTGAACCAAAAAGATAGAAAAACGCATTTAACTCATACTTTATTTAATAGGGCATTTACATATTTCCTCTTTCTAAACTCTTTAATTACATATTTACCCAAGTTAATAAATTATTTACATATTTTCTCTTTCTAAAACATATATATTACATAGGGTTATTCGATTTTAATAATCTCAACTTTTATTTATTGGCGGGGATTAATCCCAACTCAAGAAATGTTTACAGAAACTCCCAATATTGAGTTTATTTTCCTTCAATAATCCCTTACTAACTAAGAGTTAACACCATTATTTTTTTGATGACGTGAACTATTTATATGACCAAAACACTAAGCAAAAAGTTGAAATCAACCATCTGGTCCGTGAATCTGAAACTTCCGCACCCTAATATGCGTCAATCTCCACCTTCTGATCTAAACCACTTAACTCATTCGAGGTAGATTTCAGGTGGCGTTGGATGCTAGACACCAAAAAACGGACTTGATAGAGGCTGTGCGGAGGCGTAGTTAAAAAATACTCAATGTTGGCCCCATTTAAAAAAAAAAAAAAAAACTAACGCCGATTAACTCTCAGTTAGTAAGGGATCGTTGGAGAAAAATAAATTCAAAGTTGGGAGTGTCTACAAATATTTTCTGAGTTGGTATTAACCCCGACCAATAAATGAAACTTGAGATTATTAAAATCCAATAACCCTATTACATATTTACCTATTTTATTAAAAAGGGTTATTGGATTTTAATGATCCAAGCTTTCATTTACTGGCTGGGATTAATCTCAACTAAAGAAATGTTTACAAACAGTCCCAACTTTGAGCTTATTTTCCTTCAACGATCCCTTAATAACTGAGAGTTAACACTGTTAGTTTTTCAATGACGTGGACTGTTTATATGCCAAAAAAATTAAACAGAAAGTTGAAATCAACCATCTGGTCCGTCAATCTAAAACTTTTGCACCTTAAAACCCGTCGATTTTCACCTTCTGATCTAAACCACTTGTTGGAGGCTAGACACCGAAAAAAAGACTTGATAGAGGCTAGGCGGCGGCGTAGTTGAAAAATGGCTTAATGTTGGCCCCATTTCATTAAAAAAATTAACAGAGGTTAACTCTCAGTTAGTAAGGGATCGTTGGAGGAAAATAAGTTTAAAGTTGTGAGTGTATACAAATATTTCTTGAGTTGGGATTAATCCCGGCCAATAAATGAAACTTGGGATTATTAAAATCCTATAACCCTTATTAAAATTAGTTATTGAATAATTATTGTATTCATAATTTTACTAAGTTATTTTTACGCATTTCTCTTCTTACGAATATCAAACACATATTTCTTCAAATTTGAGTTTTCTAAATTCGATTTTGCTCCCTGAGGTTTGATTAAAATAACTGTTTTCCTCCAAAATATTAAAAATATCAATTTATCTCCAAAGGTTTAATAAGTTGTTTCAATTCAATCCAAAAGTTTCATAAGTTGTTTAAACTTGAATACAAAAAATAAAACTTTTGTATTGAAACTGATACAAATGATGAAACTTTTGGACTGAAATTGATGTTTTGAAACTTTTGGAGGAAAATGGTTACTTTTGTCAAACCTTAAGGAGCAAAATTGAAATTAACTCAAATAAAAACTATATAACTATAACTCCAAATACAAAAGTTTATTTCAAAACATTAATCACCGTAATCCAAGTTATATCTTCAAATACAAACACAATTGCCAAAGGTTCAAACGATTATAATAACAAAACACTAATACTTAAAAATCTTTTAGTAAAAACAAGATAAAATAATCACTTGATAGGTTAATATTAATAAAATAGATAAATATGTAATATATGTGTATTAAAAAGAAGAAATATGTAATTAATTTTATGCATTAAGAAAATATTTAATTTAAGGTCTTAAAAAAAAATATGTAAAAATCTCTTATTTAATAATCAACTGTTATGCTTTTGTCCCGAAACAAAAATTAGCAGACAGTTTGTTAACTGTCACTTCGAAAACTAGGTTAAACGAGCAAGACTTTCTAGCTTTTTAATCGTGCACAACTCGTCTACCATCACCTGATTTGACTACATCTTTATCTTTCAATATTGTGAAACATTATTTTTTATAAATTAAATGTGATTCTCACAAAAATCAATTGTTTTATTATTATTCGCATGTAAATTTCTATTCTTTTTATATTATTAAATTCCTTAACATGTTAAAATATTATTTTAAGTTGGAAATTTTACTACACAAAACCGGTTACAGTCTCATGTGGACTTCACTTCTACTGCGTTTTGCATAGTTGTAAATACGGTTTGCATTGGCAATTTAGTTTGGTTTTAAACACTCAGTAACCTAAATGAAAATTTCGGTTGAAAATTGTTATCTGATTGGTTTAATGATGCCCTTAAAGGGAGATAGTAGAGGTAAAATGGTATATCTTTCCAATAAAAATTTTGCAGGCGACGCTTAACAAATTATTACCTGTAAAAGTATGCAACGATATAAAACTATTATGCAATAAAGTATGTTATGTTATAAAGTTATGTTAAGTATTACGCCAAGAATTTGACATTTTTTAAAATTTGGATTTTTTTTTATAAATTTTATATAATACTATTATTCCCAAATTAAAGATAATAATTTTTTTAATTTTTTTAGAGTAACTTAAAAAGAAAAAAGAAATTTACAAGTTATTTGAGTTTAAAATTTTGTAGAAGCAGATAAAAGTAAGTGATTTTTCCTTATCCCATTTAACTTGTTTTATAGATACTTCCCAATATAAAGTACCAAGTTTATAGAAAACTAAAAGTATTAAACAGTGTTGTTCAAAAGTATCCGAATCCGAAATATCCGAAAATCCAAAATATCCGAAAATCCGAAATTCGGATATCCGAAAATTTGGATTTAGATTCGGATAGTAATTTTGAGAATTTTCGGATATTCGGATATCCGAAATATCCAAAATATTTTTTATAAAAATTATAAAATATTAAATATTAATTAGAAATTTCGTATATTTTCAAATAGTTCGGATATTTTTGTGAAAACTTCGAATATCTGAAAACTTTTTTAATAAAATTTATTAAATAATACAATTTTTTTTAAATTCGGATATCCGAATCCGAAGCCGAAATTTTGGATTCGGATAGTGAAATCCACTATCCAAAATTTTCGGATATCCGAATTTGAACGCCCCTAGTATTAAGAGCCTGTTTGATAGCCTATTAATAAAACCATTAAGAGGATACCTTTGAATCTGTAAGAAATGATGGTGTTTGTTTCAGAAACACAGGCTTTTAATGAAACCATTCAACATTGAATGGTTAAGATACAACACAATGCTGAATAAAATTCGTTACTACTTTGCCCCTCCACCTATGGACCTCCCCACCCATCGAACTTCCCACCGCCAGCCCGCTGCACCTTTTCCACTTCTTTGCCAACCGTCGTCGCCACCCTGTCACACCGTCGCTACTTCACTACCGCCCACGTTAGTTGATTTATTTTGTTTTTGTAGTTGATTTCTTTTGATTTCTTTCAAGATTTGCACTACAACACTTTATTTCTGTTTGGGTTTCTCGTATCTTTAGGTAAATATCTTCCTATCTTCATTTACATAGATGATTTCATAGATTTATTTTTAGGGTATCATCAATTTTAAAAAAATTCAGGCTTTTATGAAACTTGTTTGTTTGATCTAGTATTCTATGAATTTGAAAACAGAAGACTTCTATGAAAATTGTATGTTATAATTTCATGAAATTTGTATTCTAGTTCTAAGGTTTTAAGATTTTCTCAATTGTGGATGTTTGTAGTTTATGAAAGTTATGTTTTCTTTGATTCAACATATTGGTAGGTTATAGAACTTGTTTTTGGTTTGATTCATAAGAGGGGTAAAATAATCATTCTGTACAAGTATTCAGAGATTCAACCAAAAAGTAGTTACCGGTTAAACACTTATTGAATCAAACTTCAAAGTCTTTTAACCAGTTAGACCTCTTAATGATTTAGCATTTATTGATTCAAATTTTGCCAAACTGCCCCTAAATCAAAGCCTAGTCTGTAAGGATGCGTGAGGGTCGGACACGGCTCCAATGACATTGTATATTGATATTGTTTTGTGTTTTTTCTTGAAAAATTTGTCATTTTTTATAAGTTAAACAAGTTGTATTTTTATCTAATACAATATTGGTATCGTTTAGAAGACAAACAAAGTTTTGTCATTATGACATTAAGTTATGTGACTAGCATACGGATATAAAACTAGTTATATACATCAAACAAGTAAGGTGGTGCGAAATACATGTTTTTTTAAGTTTATAGACTCTAAGTATTTAAAAACCTTATTGGTTATGAAGGGTGAAACCATTAAACTTTAAGGGGTTCCAAGGCGACACCGGCCCCTGGACAGGATTCCGAGACAGCAGGAAATGAGGTATAAGGGCCGGCACCCGTGGTGGGGTCTAAGAGATGGCTGGGGCCAACTTTAAATTTCTTTGATTATAATAAGCGTGTTTTCATTGGAAATTAATTAGATTTTGTAAATTCTCAATTTACATAAGAATCCAATGTTGAAATGGGAACCTGTTTTACACCCCAAACGCAATGATATAACCGTTTCGAAGCAATTTTTGCCAAAATTAAATATGGACTTTGGTCTTCTTCTAGAATACGAAACAAAGAACACCCAAATAGACCAGTTGGATCTTGCACATCTCTCTTAGTATTATTTGACTGAAAATCTGAGTGTACCATCAAAATGTTTCAATATGAAGTTGATTTAAAATTCTCAAAGAAATCAAGAATTTTGAAACTACGAGAACAACATACCTTGCATACATGATTTTCAAGATTATCTATTATGGCGTATCATTTACCATTTTGCAGAAGGTACTTCTCTAGGCAATGAAATCACACTTCCTTCAAACTCGTTCTCATTCCTATTAAAAACATAAGGAGTTAAAGAAACGATGGGATCAAGGATTTGACAAAAAAAGGGATGTATCGAGGCATTCTGACGATAGTGAAAGCACAAATAAAATGAAAGAAAATGTGGTATACTATGGAATACCATGTAATTCATTAAGGCTGCGTTTGGTTGGAAGAAATGAAATGAAATGGAATTGAAATGAGAAACTAGTATAATTTTTAAGTAAAATTGTGTTTGAGTGAGCAATTAAAAGTAAACCCAAGGGAATGTTTCACCTCAAATTCCATTGGTTGTGGGATTTCAAAATCCTCCCACCTAGAGAGAGAATTTGAAATCCCACAACCAAGGGAATTTGGGGTGAAGCATTCCCTTAAGTTTTACATTTCATTACCCACTCAAACATAATTTACTTGAAAATTATACTAGTTTCTCCATTCCATTCCATTCCATTTCATTTCATTCCTTCCAACCAAACGCAGCCTAAGTTTCCTAGGAATTTCTAGATTTGGTAGGCATCGCCAAACATTAAAACTTATAATTGCGCTTATAGATTTGTGATATGAATTACACTGGTTAATTTGAAGGCAACAAATTAAAGGAATATATATGGACATGCACCCAAATTACGCTTATAGATTTGTGAATTCTTTCGCATTCAATAAATAAAAAGATATAGTAATTGTAATAAGTATACATTAAAACACCAATTTACATGAAAATATAGAAAATTGGAATGCTCAGCTCCTTTTTACAATTTCACCTATTATACTCTGTTTGACCTAAAGTCAAAGAAACTAGTAAAAAACTATGCATCCAAAATCTTTTTATGATGATAATATTTGGTCCTCAGACTATAAAAACAACAAACCCAATGCACAAGACTCGTATATACATAGGTTTCGAGGTTGTTTGGTCATCTTAGGCCTGATGTACACATGCTTAGCCCTCAAACTATGAAATTTGTAATTGGGTAGTGAGATGGTTGAAAGCTTCTTCACAGCAAGGAATAGTAAGGCCGCCCATCGGATGATCGAACCCAAACTCTTCCTCCGACGTACGTAACAAATCTTGAAATAACGGTTGGTCCAGGTAAGCTAAAGGAACCATGAACCTTTTTCTTTGAATCTCCCCTACATACACAGCCAAATATCCTTTGCGAACATCTTTCTGGTGTTTGTTGTTTAGTTTGATTAGTTGTTTTGCGTTAGCAACTAACGATTGCAACCGGAAAACACCCATTGTTTTGGAGATTAAAAAAGATTGTTTTTGAGAGAATGAAGTACTACTGATGCAAAAAGTTAATTTGTAGAGGTGTAGAATTCAATTGGGAGCTAGATGTACTTTGATGAAAGTCTTGGGGGTATTATCCTTATATTTATAGTGTTGAACTTTCAGGTAGCCACCCAAATGGAAAATTTTATAAGTCTTATCATTTTAATTAAGGGCCTACTCTCGTGAGGCTTCACATGGCTTTGCTCAGTGTAGCAGACTTAATTCAAACAATTTCTTTTCTTATCCATCTATTATTTATGCATTTTTCTTTTTTGAATTATGATATTATAAGCTGCCAACTTGGAATATATAGCTCATTGTTTCATTCTCACAACCTTTTAGAAGGATGGTATTTCCAATACTGCGCATGATGCTACAAAAAATATCATGTCTATTAAATGTGCTACTCATACCTTAGGCATTGTGTACGTAAAATGGCAACGCTCACAAATACTCATAAACACGTCCGGACGAATATTATATTATTTTCACTCATCTCACAGAAATTTTTTTTTTGAACGGCAAATATGCGATCCTGTTTCGAAGAAATGTGTTATCTTTAATCAGGTTCACCTATTCGTTTCCTAGCCGATACCGCACCCCAACCCCATCAAGGGGAAACTCATTACTAAGAAAACCCCCTGGTTCAACTCTAAGCATTTTTGCTCAGAGTGAGACTTAAACCCATGACCTTTCAATATTTACATGTCATGAGCACCTCACGTTAATCAGTTGGGTTAATGATCATTGGTCTTATATTAGCTTGTTTTTGTCTTATATTAGCTTCTTTGCAAACATTCTTACATATTCACGTCATTACCATTTTTACATGTATTTTTCACCACCAAATTATTTTTAAAATAAAATAGTAGAAAGGAAATATAGATATTTGATAAAGTTGGAGAAAGTTAATTATCATTCAAGAGATGGATTCATTCATATCCTAGGCTTTTGGGATATGACCTCTTGTGATTAATATCGAAATCTTCAAATTGAGCACCACCTTTTTTATACAACTTTTTAACTCTTAAATTAACACTTATAGGCTCGAACCCACATTACATTTATAAGAAGTATCACCACTGTCATTAAGTTGCAAGCCAATGAGCAAGTAAACACCATCTATATATAAGAAAATCATCACTTGTATTGGGATTTATCCAGTTAGGTTGAAAATCTGGATTTTTTAGTTTGTTTCATGTTTGGAATTAAAATCGTCACATAAGTTGAACCATGGTTTACCTTTGTTATTTATTTATTTATTTTAGGAATACACTCATGAATATTATTCATAAACCTTCTTTATCATCTTTAGAAAGTTCAAATAAAATAACTATTTATATGATCAAACTAATAACAACAACCAATAAATTTATTCCATTACGTTGTATATGCAAATAGAAAAGCAAAACAGAGAAACAACAAAAGAATACGTAACAATGAAGCTCAGAACTTTTTTGCAACTACATACTTAAATCGATCAAGTAATGCAATTATGCTCAAAGAGTTACATGTAATATGCCACAATGAAGCTCATAACTTTTTGGATAAGATACCATTCTTAATGATACACTTACTATAAATAACCAAATATTCTAAGTTTTGATTGTAATACAAGTTTTCACATACATCAACGAGTTACATGGAATTGATTTCACGAATTCCCTCATGATACATTGTCCCCTTGTACATGAACAAGCCGCTTGCTTGTGTTCTCACAACATACTTTGTCCCTAAGCCTTCTTTTACCGCTTCAACGGAAGCAGGATCCAATGTTATTGCAATCAAGTTGCAACGCGACTTTAGTTGGGTGCATACGACAATGATATTATCACTATTCTCAAAATTCTCACAATTTCACAATTATTAAAAAGACATGCATGCTCCCGTCTTCATGCTTGAGTCTTGAGCAATGGCGAATCCATAGGTTTTCTCTGACGGAGGCAAATTAAGAAGGGAACTTAAAAACGTGTTGGGTAAAAATAAATCAATTGAAAATGGGTTTGGGCCAAAACAATTAATACTTATTTCCCTAAAAGTTTTCTAAAACTATTCATACATATTGACTAAGTTACTTAATGATCCTATGAATTAACGTCTTTCAATCAAATAAAACGTGTACTAGAAAATAAATATGATATTTTCCTATAGCCGAAACTACTTTTTGAAATATAATACAAACATATATAAACTTAAACAAAATGATAATTGATTAAACATAATTACAAACCAAAAATAACAAAAAAAGAAAAATAAAACAATAAATAAAAAATAAAAGGACTCATAAATAAATTGACTAATCCAACAAGTTTAGTACTCCATTTATTTTGTAACGCTTTACACCTAAAATGAAATAACTTTAGGGTTGTTTAAAATTCAACTCAAATTAGAGGCTTTACTTATAACTTTATATAAAATTTAAAGGATCGAGCACCCTTTAAAAGCTCCCACATCTTCCACTTATTGGCACTAATTATGGAATTAATAATTACAAGACTCCATTTATAAACCCAATTAATGTTTTATGTTGTTCATGTGTGGGACAATGATTTAGCTTATAAAAATTATTTTCCTTGGCTCAGTCTCTCAAAATACACTTATTAATATATTTTTTATTATTAAAATATTCCTTAGAATTGGTTAAAGTAACATAAAGGAATCACAAAAGTTTTCCTTTGTACTTCTCCGTTGTACACCGCCAATTGGCCTATGAGAACATATGTTGTACCGTTCGATCATTTAGTCCACGTGTATTAAATTATCTAATGATCGTTCTTATCCCTCCAAAACACACAATATGAGAAATTGGCCTACTTGTTTCTGTCAAGTAACCATCACAGGTGATTAAATGCTAAGGAGCGTGATGTCGAGACTGGTTTTTGAGCTAGAAGAGTGTAAACTAAAGACGACCTCTATCTTAATTTTTACTTAGCTCCTTGCTAGACTTTTTCAATATAATTTTCATTGCTTTGTCTTCATTTAAAAAAAGAGCTATCATCGACCTCTAACAATCTGATAAGTATCATTTAAATGTTATCTTTAATGGATTAAGTTATTGTAATTTCTAAAACTCATTAAATAAAATCACTGTGGTTTCAAATCACAATTGTATAAGTTATAAATAATAATACATCACTAGAAAAAATGTTGTACCATAACTAGTACCTAAAATGATAATTCAATTTATGATATACCCAGAGATTCGTTTGGAGCCAAAATGACAATATCAGTTGATAAATTCAATTGCCAATGGGAATCATTTATATGTAGTTTTTTAATATTTTTGTTTGAATCTGAACATATGCATGTGGCAACTTGATATCCATGTATTGTCTGTTTCAAGTGAACATCAGCAAAGTACCTAACTGGCAGTATTAATACAGCCCACAGTTTTCATTCTCAAAAGCTTTTGAAATTGAAGTTTTAACTAGTTCACCTAACTTTAGATTAATAATAGTATGGTACACAATGCATTCATTTCCTCTGCATTGATGCAATATATGATACTATCATAGTGAAAAAAGGTCTAAATTAAACAAGGACAAAGATCGGATTGTATTAATAACAAGTAAATCGTTTGTGTTTTTATAAAAGGATTCTAAAATTTTGTGGATAAACACCAAACCTAAGATGTAATACAACCCAAAACGCTAAATAAACAACAAAATTGTTGCGAAGATAAACACTTATACGTTGCCTTTCAAGAAAGCATAAGAAGCGGCACGAAAGTACGTTAAACGAACTTTTAGGGTCCTAAAAGTTAAGTGGCATATAATTTACTAACATACAAGGCAACTTCATCTTCAATATATAATAAAAAAAATTATGTACGCATTTATAATCCTATATAATATGATTTTGATAAACGAGAATGCAATAATTTCTCCAGTACAAGTAAATGACCATCCAGCGATGAAAGTGGTATTTATGGTGTATTGTACTCGCAACTAATGCAAATGGAAAATCTGATAATTAAGGAAGATATTGTGAGTTGTTAAATGTATCCCGTCTATTGAACGTACCTTGCTCTTATTAGAAGGAAAATGAATATTTTATTCAGGGTGACCTTCAAATTTGTGAGAGTGTGGCTCGATACATTAAGGTAGGGGTGAGCAAATAACCGATTTAACCGAACCATAACCGAATTAACCGCATTAACCGAACCAAATTAACCGAACCGAACAATTAACCGACGGTTCGGTTAAGGCATAACCAATTAACCGCACATTGCGGTTCGGTTTCGGTTTTGATGTTCAAATTAACCGCATTAACCGCACCGAACCGAATTTCATTAATGTATAATAAATTTACAATACTCCTCATAATTTTACTAGAAGTTCATATATTCATCCTTTTTAATTCGCATTTATAAAAATATATTTACATAATGGATTCCGTTATGTATTGAAAAAACATCATAAACAAACAGAAACAATGCAAAATGCGCGCACACATTGTTGTATGCACACCCCGACTTCAGTTTCAGTTTGGCAAGACCTTAAAAACGAACCATATCGTGCACACCCTTATAAAATTGATCCAAAACTAGCCTAACAATAATTTATTAGTTAATATTTTGGTTTAAAAGCATATGTTAAATATATTGGTTAATTAACCGAAATAACATAACCGGTGGTTAACCGAAGTGTGGTTAACCGAAGTTTCGGTTGCGGTTACGGTTAAAAAAATTGTATTAACCACACCTAACTTCACCGTACACACCCCAACATTAAGGTCACCCATTAAATAATCATATGATCTTTCGTTTTCCTCCCAAGACACACAACATGAGAAATTGGCCTACTTGTTTTTCTCAAGTAATCATCACAGGCGTCTAATGCTCAGGGGGTAATGTCTGTCAAGGATCCACCTGATCCAACCTCCTTTTTAACTAAATATATTTCTATTTTGTGGTTTTCTATTTTTCGAATTCATAAAATAAAATCATATTATATTTTGTTTAACAATAATTTTAAGATATATTAAGATAAATACATTGATAACTAAAATTCTTTTGAATGAATTTTGAAATGTCTAGGTTTTCAAGTTACAATTGTACTAGATAAAAAGGAGTTTTTTTCCCAAAAGAGTGTTAAGGAAAAAAATATTTATCAAAATGGATGATTTGAAAAGTATTTATTGAAATGTGTGTTTTTTATTATTTTTTTATTTTCAACTAATCAATTATAATTTTATTTTAGCTTTAATTAAATGAACTCATTATTTTATTTTATAATTTTTCTCGATCAGCCTATTATAGTTTAATTACATTTTCAACTTTCACACATCCTTTTAAATTTATAATAAAAATATAGATCAATTAACATATGTTCTTCAATTAATTCATACTTTTATATCCTCTATAGGGAAAAGAAATTGCGTTGTAAACATTACAATTGTTTTAAATATATAAAGAAATTATACTGTTGCTATTTTTCTAATAAATTGACGTTAACCAAATAATTTTTTTGTTAAATGGTACTTTAAACTTTAATATAATTGAATTTATACTTAAAGGTTAGTTCAAATAGGCTTTCAAATTTTACAGGTAATGACAAGATATATTTTTTTGGGAGGAAGTTCATTCAAATATATAACTCATTATTTTTTGAAGTGTTATTAACAAAATGAGGATGAAACAAAAGCAATATACCAATCATTACCAAGTAATAAACATTTAACATACTTAATTTTGTATTTTGAATATATTTTTATAAGCTCAATTATTTGTACACTCTATAATTGATATTTTACTTTAAAAAATTATGATGAGTTAATTGAGAAAAAAAAAAGTAAAAACGATAATATGTTGATTGATTAAAAAATAAAACGAAAGGATTAGAATAGATTTGTCTAAAATAAAGAAATAAGAAAAACACTTATTTTGATAAATATTTTTTCAAATCGCCCATTTTGATAAATACTTTTATTACCAACACTTTTTTGAAAAAAAAAAAACACGACAAAAAGTACTACATCCCTATAAACAATATAGAAAACTAAGTATTTACGATTGATAGCATTAGTCGTGATTTTGTCACCAATTTGCAACTGAAACCACACTAGTCGCTAATTTACTATCGCATTCATTCTAGTTGCAAAAGGTCATGAAATTTATGACCCTCAAAATTGTGATTGTAAATACACGGTGTTCTAGTACTGTACTATTATTTATGGTATGCTGAGGGATCTTTTTGGAAGTAAAATGAATACTAGTCTAATAATTTGGTAATTGGAAAAAAAATTAATGATAAATCTATCATGCTCCTATTTCTATTTTTAAATTACTATAAACTATTTACATCATGTCTCAGTATAAACTTAAGACCTCCTGTTTAAAAAATAAATTTTCTACCAACTAGGCTAGCTTTTTGTTGGCCAATAGAAATCATTTATTTATAAATATTTAAATATCTTTATATGAATCTAAAACAAACGCATGTGGCAACTATGACCCAAGCAAAAAAATTGATGTGTTCGATGGGATTGGAAATTGAAATAATACATGCATGTCCAAATGATTGTATGTTGTATAGAAAGGATTTCGAAAAAGAGCATAAATATGTTACTTGTGGCGTATCTACGTATAAATGTAAAAAAGAAAAAGACGAAGTAAATGATGATGTGATGAAAAATGGACCACCGGCTAAAATGTTGTGGTATTTCCCAATTATACCAAGATTGAAACGGTTATTTTCAAACAAAAAAAAATCAAAGTTATTACGTTGGCATTCAGATGAATGTATAAATGATGGGAAATTAAGACATGTTGCAGATTCACCCCAGTGAAGAAAAATTAATAACATATATCCGGAATTTGGAGACGAGATTACAAACATACGGTTTGGTCTTAGTTCATACTAATATAGAATGCGGTGGATCCTAACCCACTTTTTGAATACTCTATCTCATATGTATACATTTTAACGTGTTGACATTAAAGAAAAAATCGGTGGCATTTCCCATCAACTCCCCAAGTATACGATTAAACCTCAAACCCAGAGGAGTAGGAGAAATAACTACCAATTTTTTTTAAATGTCAACACGTTAAAATGTATACACATCCTAAATGAGATAAAATATTCAAAAAGCAGTCCCAAAAAGAGGACAATCCAAAACTTATCTCTATTAGATAAATTTTGGACGGACATAATCTAAAGGGTCATCTTAAACACACGCGCGCGCGCGCACACACACACACACACATATATATATATATACACACCCACACACACATCATAAATACGTCATAAACATATATACATAACTACATACACATCAATAGTCATAAAAACATCAAAAATTAACTAAATCTTATCAACAATAAATATACTAAAGTTAAAATTTACATACCTTAAAAAAAAAGGTCTTTATAAAGTAACATAAAGCTTGAAAAGAGAAATATAGATCTTGAAAAGAGGAAGAAGAAGATGATATATAGGTGATACGTTGTTCTAAAATTTTTAGGGTTCTATGTGTGGCTTATAAATCTTTTGAGGTATTTTTTGAGAGCGTTCATAATAAATCGTCTCAAAATACGTATCTCATGAGAGGGTTCGACTAAATTAGCCATAAAAAAGTATCTTTTGAGGGGGTTTAAACTATGTTCCTAGTTTTTAAAGGTGTTATGTTGTTTTTTATTAGTTTTTGAGTCGAATACATGTAAAACCCCTTCAAAAAATAGTCTTTTTGTTGTCTCAAAAAATAGATATGTACTGGTGTGCGTTAAGAGCCAGATCCATTGCAAAATGAGAAGAGAACTACTTATTGATATACATTATACAACAACTGAAACTAGACATATGCCCGTTTTTACATGGTTTAGAGCATGCAATGCCATACTCTCAATCAAACAATGACAAAAAAGAGAAAACAAAATTGTGGCGGGATACATTTTACGCATTATGAAGGCAAGCAGTAAGTTTGACAAAGGCTTCTTCATGGCATGGAATGGCAAGTCCTCCTGTTGGATAATTAAAATCATATTCTTCTTCTGATCTACGTAACAAATCTTGGAACAACGGTTGATTCAAGTACGATAAAGGCACAACAAACCGCTTCTTTTGGATCTCGCCAACGTACACAGCCAAATGTCCTTTTGGAACGTCTTGTTGTTGTTTGTTGTTCAGTTTGATCATTTGTTTCACGTTGGCAACCAACGAATTCATTCGGCATATACCCATGTTGTTTGAAGAATTGAGGAATGGTTTTCGATATGAGGATCAATTCGATTTGATGTCAGCATGGTGATTATAAAGGTTGTATATATAGTGTATTGTAGTTGCAACTAGCGAATGCAAATGGGAAATCTGATAATTGAGGAATGGAGGATGATTTTAATTTGTATAATGGGACTCACATGTCTCAACTCAGTTTGTTACTCCTCAAATAGCTAATTCTATCCACAAAGTTCACCCATTCACACAAGAAATTAGCGATCAACTTGTTTTCCACAAAATAATCATGATCAGAAATTTGGATAATTTTAATTTGGAATCTTAGATATTTTTCTAAATCGCGAAGATACCGTGAGTGGTTAAACGTACCCCATCTATTAAACGTATCAGATTGTGTTAGAGGGATAATAAATCTTTTATTAGGGGTGATCGGATACGTTTAGAGCACCCATTAAATAATCTATAGCCTTTCAAGAAGATAATTAAAAATAAAAAAATAAAGCAATAAAATAATCTAATGATCTTCTTATCCATCCAAGACACACAACATGAGAAATTGGCCTACTTGTTTGTGTCGAGTAATTATCACAGGTGTTTGAATGCTCGGGGGGTTATGTCTGTCAAGGATCCATCTATTCCAACAAAACTTGTTTTTTTCCTTTTTTCTTTTCCTAAAAATGCTTCTTTTATGATTTTATGGTTGTATATTTTGGGAAATTCATTAAATAAAATCACTATGATATTTTGTTTAACAGCAGTTACTAGTTTTTTTTATTAAATAAATACAAAATAACAATTGAACTGGATAAAAGATACTACGTCATTATAAATAATATTGTAAAATAACTATATCCTAGAACTAATGATAGAAAACTGAGTATTTGCGACACATATAAACGGTCATAAATTTGTCATCAATTTGCAACCGAAATCACACCAGTCATAGATTTGCTATCACGTTTATTCTAGTCGCAAAACGGTCACAAAATTTGTGACCATCAAAATTTGGCCGTAAACTGTTGCAATATTTGCTACTGCTTTTTCAGTCGCAAAACAAACAACTACGGTTGAAATTGCGGTCAATAAATGCACAGTGCTCGTAGTAATGTAATACTTTTTATTTATGGTATGTTGAGGGATCTTATGGAGGTAAAATGAATATCGATCACTCTAATAAATTGCCAATAGGAATCATTTATTTATAGTTTTTAAATATCTTTATATGAATCTGAAATAAACGCATGTGGCAACTTATTGTCTGGTTACCCATCTTCGTGCAGTATCGATACAGCCCATGGTTTCATTCTCAAAAGCTTTTAGAATTGAAGTTTTAGCTTGCATTGCCAAGATCCGCATTTGTATTTTATCATTATCGCATTGCCATTATTAGTGTAATTTGGCAAATTTCATGAGGTAGCTAGTTTGTTTTCTTTATTGTACTAACATATATGTAACTAGTTAGGTTGATTATCTAGCATATTCACTCAAGAGTGTTTTGTCTCTAAATGAAACAACAAAATTATTGTGAAGATAAACGCTTAACATGATAAAATTATAGGTTATTTTCTCGGGCAAAGTTTCTGAATCGTATAAACACTTTCGTATTTGAGTATTTAATGGGTTGTCCGTAACAGAGATGCAAGAACGAGAATTTGCTTTTGGTTTTTGTGTGTCTAACACAAAATTAGACCAAAGAATGCCTTCTATTAGTAGTGTTAACCATAACATGGTGTTATTAAAATGGCGTAATGTTTCATGTAACACTATCAGATAGACGGATGATTCGGTTGGCGTGATGTTGGCTTTATGATAGTCACTAATAAATTATTTATTTCAAGATATATCCAATGATGTTGATCAAGTGTGCACACGTCTACTACCTCAAATCTTTATTTCAAGATATATCCAATGATCATAATGATGTTGATTAAGTAAAGTTAATCACTAATAAAAAGATATTGCATTCATACACCCCTTGGATAACATCCGGGGCACAAAATTTGGAAAAGAAAATCTTTATTTCAAGATATATCCAATGTTCATTAACAAATATATATCGAAACATGAGGAATTTACTTGTTTATAAACACCGATGATAGCATCATATTTATGTTCACCGTATACAATACACCTCAAAATATAAGGTTTCTGGAGCCGAGTCGAACAGACTCTATCCCCTGGGATATAAAGGAAATATATGCCCTCATCCATCCTCCCGAGACTCTACTAATAGTTGTATTTAAGCGATAGATATTAGTGGATGTATGTATTGTTAGTTTTATGATCATTTAGTGAGGTAAGACTGCATTTAGAGCCAGATCTATTGCAAAATGGCAAGAGAACTACCTATTGATATACAATAACTGAAACTAGACATATGCCCGTTTTTACATGGTTTAGAGCATGCAATGCCATACTAATAATCAAACAATGGCATGAAAGAAAACAAAATTGTGGCGCGATACATTTTACACGTTATGCAGGCGAGCAGTAAGTTTGACAAAGGCGTCTTCATGGCATGGAATGGTAAGCCCTCCTGTCGGATAATTGAAATCATATTCTTCTTCTGATCTACGTAACAAATCTTGGAACGACGGTTGGTTCAAGTACGATAAAGGCACAACAAACCGCTTCTTTTGGATCTCGCCAACATACACAGCCAAATGTCCTTTTGGAACGTCTTGTTGTTGTTTGTTGTTCAGTTTGATCATTTGTTTCACGTTGGTTGCCAACGAATTCATTCGGCATATACCCATGTTGTTTGGAGAACTGAGGAATGGTTTATGATATGAGGATCGATTTGATTTGATGTCAGCATGGTGATTATGAAGGTTGTATATATAGTGTATTGTTCTTGCAACTAGCGAATGCAAATGGGAAATCTTATAATTGAGGAATGGAGGATGATTTTATAAATTTGTACAATGGGACTAAGTCATGTGGTGCCTCACATGGCTCAACTCAGTTTATTACTCCCCAAAGAGCTTATTCTATCCATACAGTTCACCCTTTCACATGATATATTAATGACCAACTTGTTCTTCAAGAAATCATGATCATAGATTAGGATAATATTAATTTGTTACATAACGGTGTTAATCAGGTCATGTTTTGGTATTTTTGGTTATTCAAATAGAGTAGTTCGGGTTTTAAGTTGTGTGTGTTATAAAAGAAAAAGAAAAAAAAAACAATGCGAAACCTATTTGAAAAACAAAAACACCAAAAATGGCGATGGGTGGACCTTGAAGCAATAGTAAGCTAGATATCACAAATTGTAGTCATGAGATCAGTCTCATAAAAAATACAAGGTAATGATATGTATATCAAACTTAATTAAAGTAACACAACACCCTGGACTTTATGTACACATAAATGGTGATAGAAACTATGAATTTCGTACATGTACAGCTGTTTGTTTTTAAGTTGTCCTTACAGAGTTTAAAGGGTACAATAACTGCCTGATGATTAGAACAGATAAGTAGAGATAGCCCATTGTTTCATCCTTACAACTTTTACAAAGTCATAGTACGTATACAGATGCCAATTTTGCTATTTAATTTCTCTGACACTTTGCAGTGCCAATTCCATCGCATAGAGTGGGACCAATATCTCAGAGAACAATGAATAAAAAACGAAATCAAGATCAACAACCATATCTCATTTATTACATAACTTATAATTATCAGAAATATAGAAATGTTGATAATGTACTTGAGTGTTTGACATTTCTAAGTTTTTCTTTTTACAGAGTTTTATCTGCTAATCTTATGGATAATGAGTAACATGTACCTGATGAATATAACACCAAGTATGAAACACATTTATGAAACTAAGATTATTAAATGCCACATACTCTTAACTCATTGTCATGATCCTTGCTAATGAGACAAACACTACCTGAGTTTTTAGTACATAATTAAACAATGCACCATTTTAGTAGATCAGTAACTATTTATTTAAACTAGCCCATAGTCACATATGATCCAAACCATCAACTGTAACATGCTTCAAGAACCTAATACAAAACCGACTTAACCACCAGAGTGACTTTGACCATCTTACTTGACTATGCAGATCTTGATGACGGATGCAGCACCGATACGGTGGATCGCCACCACAGCATCCCCTTTCTTGCACAGCCCTTTAGAAGCTGCAGATTTTAAAGCAGCTTCCAAAATCACCTCAGTAGATTCAGCATCAGTCGCCTTAGCCGAGCCCTCAGCGAGAATTGGAACCAATCCCCTGTACACAAGACTCTGCCTCGCTGGCGTCTCATCACTACAGGTCCAGTCAAACGAGTCGGTTGACAAAACAGGGACCACCACTGATAAAATCGGGACAGCTGGTCTGTACTTCGCCACCAACTTGGCTGTGCTGCCACCCTTGGTTAGAACCACAATGAGTTTGGCTTGAGCCTTGTTAGCTGTTCTAACAGCAGATGATGCAAGCGACTCTAACGGGCTCATTGGCAATGGGGTTGACCTTATCATCTCTTTGAAGATGACTCCATAGTCGAGTGATGACTCGGCTTCAATGCAGATACGGGCCATGGTCTTGACCGCGATCTCAGGGTAGGCACCGGCTGCACTTTCTCCACTAAGCATGACACAATCCGTGCCATCAAGAACCGCGTTTGCCACATCAGTGGCCTCAGCACGGGTGGGTCGTGGTGATTTGATCATTGACTCGAGCATTTGTGTTGCAGTCACCACAGGCTTGCCAGCAAGATTACATTTGTAGATCATCATTTTTTGTGCCAAAAAAATCTTTTCCACCGGAATTTCCATTCCTAGATCGCCTCGAGCAACCATGAATGAGTCAGTCTCACGCAAGATCTCATCAAAGTTTATAACTCCTTCCTGGTTCTCAACCTTGATAAAGAATCAAGTCCATTAAAATTATTAATACCCAAAATGGAAATAATAATAATAATGTTCAAGAGATGAAAGAACACATACCTTTGACATCAACTGAATGTTTTTGGCATGCGGGCCAAGAACTTTGCGAACATTCACAAGATCAGATCCCTTACGAACAAACGAGAGTGCAATCATATCAATGTTATTAGGAACACCCCATTGAAGAATGTCTTCTTTATCCTTATCTGTAAGTGTAGGAAGATCAACAACGACACCAGGGAGATTGACATTTTTCCTCTCACCTAACATGGCTGTGTTCTCACAGCGGCATCTGACGGTCCCAGATGCTGGATCACATGACAAGACGGTTAAGGTGATGGTGCCATCCGAACACAAGATGGTGTTGCCAGGCTTCAAGTCAACGGGCAATTTCTTGTAGCTCATAGATATGGTCTCTTCATCTCCTTTGATAGTGTAATCGGTGCTTATTGTGATCTCATGGCCTTCCTTGAGTTTGATGGGTTTCTCATTTTTCAAAAATCCAGTTCGAATCTCGGGCCCCTGCAAGAAGAAAAAGATGATGATTTTTGACGTCAAACAAACGCCTTTTGTTACAGAATTTAAGAAGCTTTCCACCAACTTTTAGGAAGCGATATAATCATGGTCAACTCACTGGCCTGATTTTGCACCAAGAGAATCTTGATCTTAGACGCATAACGCTTAACGACTGTAACATAAAACTCTTACCTTGGTATCAAGCATAACTGCACACAAGATTTGTGTATTTTGCATGGCAATCCAAAGGTTATTCAATGTCTCCTGATGATACTCGTGGGTCCCATGAGAGAAGTTGAAACGGGCAACATTCATCCCTGCCCTCAATAGCTTCTCACACATCTCCACAGACCGAGAAGCTGGGCCTAGGGTGCATACAATCTTTGTTTTTGGAATACGCCCATCGTTAGGAAGGTCTTTCAAGATCCCCTCAATGTCTATGTTTGACATGTTAACTACTCAGATTTATCTGCTTCCTAAATGTCCAAAACAAACATAATAAGTAAATGGTTTCAACATGTAGCACGTATGCACAAAAAATTGTCAAATTCCATATTATCCTAATAAGAATACTGGACCAATATACAAGAAATTTTAATTTTATGGATCAATAGCACTATAGCAGAACAAGATCAAAACACGTTCAAATAGGACTAAATAGCTTTTAACTCTCTTATAAACCTTGAATTCTATCTTCCAATTGTTTTATATCTATTGATAAACATCATTACAGACCTTATAATAACAATATAACATGTTGGAATGTATTGCTGAAAGTCAACGAAAGTTCAGGATTGGTACTAATGAGAATCGGTAGAAATGTTGTATCAGTAGTAAAGTTGGTTTGTAACAACTATGCTCGTCAGTAGCAACTATAGGCAATAGATTGTATATCAGTAGGAACCAATGTTAAGAAAGGGTTAGTTCTAATGGACGTTGCTACCAATGAGTTTATACTTTATAATGGTCGATAGGACTAAAAGCATATTAGTCTCTTCTTCATTTTTCATAATCTGTTACAAACTGCTTAAGCTGGTTAGAGAGGCTTTATAACCGGTGAGGAGAGAATGTTTACACACACTGTTACCGTTGCATTCATTATCATTGTAATTTCTACGTAATCATTCTCTGTTCAGTTCAATAGGAATTCATTAACCATCAGTAAGATGAATCTCAAATGATTCACCCTAAACATAAGACAAACTAAACTACATCTACATACGTTTTGGGACTTCGGTTCCAAGGTTTAAAAGCAGAATCTCAAGCCCGATGCTTATTATACAACAAAATCAAAACCAGGGTTATGTAACTAAAAGCCTAACTCATGGCCTCCAATTCAATTCCTCAGTACTGAAATATGAGCCAATCCCATTGCAAATTAACAAAATTGAGCTTAATTTCAAGCCCCGAATCACCAAACACCATACTCTTACATACTAATTCAGTTCATCTCTGCAAAACACAACCCCACTGCAGCTTCTATAGTTTCTGAATCCACAATTCATTAGGTTACATCTCAATGTTATTTCAGACCAAAATGAGCACAAATTCAAGCGAAAAAATCTTGATTTCGTTCTCCCAAACCCTAAAAGTAATCTACAACAATATAACTTCTGATGCATTTTCAAGAACACTATCAAGATATCGACAACTTGAAATCGTCATTCAGTTTACATATCAGATTTACACCTCCACTAGATGAACAACTTAATCAAACACAAAAGGGTGTACAACTATCGCGTTAAATCACAGATCAACGATAACCCAGAACTAAATTCACTTCAAACTTGATCAAAACAATAAATCAGACACAGAGTAGCGACAAGAAAACAAAAAAGATTACAACTTTGACATAAAATATATAAAAGGAAAGAGACCCAGAAGAAGAATCACTCACACAGCAAAAATTAAAGGTCGTAGACACTGTGGCGTTTGCTTGCACCGTCTGCTTCCTCTTTTGAAGTATATTAATGAAACTGTAAGGATTGTTCAAGCAGAAAAGGGGTATATTCGTGTTAGGCGTGAGGAAGCGTTGATTTTAATTTAAATTTTTTTTTTTTAAATTGTTTTGGGAAAGATTGAGCGGTCAGCAGATTCATTCAGTCAACATGGTGAACCGACAAGCGTCGTCTTTAGTTCAAAGTAGGCTAAAAGAGATTTGCTCTCTTTAATCAACACCAGAGAGGTTTGCCTACCTACACGGTGACAGGCAGGCATTCTTTTGAAACCCGTTCCGCACCGGCCGGTCCGACCAGTTGGACTAGAACCGGACTTCATCCGGTCCGGTTCGATGCTTAAAACCGTTTTGACATTGAACCAGTAGTCGGACCGATTGAACCGGT
Source organism: Flaveria robusta (assembly GCA_025506415.1). Taxonomy (NCBI): domain Eukaryota; kingdom Viridiplantae; phylum Streptophyta; class Magnoliopsida; order Asterales; family Asteraceae; genus Flaveria; species Flaveria robusta. Next base: position 12,953,615 of record CM046469.1, on the reverse strand, counting down.
CAAAGCGATGGTGAGACCGGGAACCGTACCGGTTGAACTGGGGGTTGGACTGGTTGAATCGGTTTTTTATATAATTTTTTTATTTTTCAGTAACTTATACATATTTATAAAAAAATTATTATAATTTATTATCTGGTTCTTATATCCGGTCCGACCAACGGACCGCTAAAGCGTCCGGTTCACTTTCCAGTCCGGTTCCGAAAACATTGGACGAGGTAGCCATGTCGTTTCTTTTTCTTTTTTTTTTTTGTGTCCCAGTCAATTTTTTTGTATTTTTTTTGTTTTTCTTTGATTTTTCATGTTTCGCAAGTTCTTGTTTTTATTTCACTCAAAAAAGGTGTGGGGACTTTGATACATAAACTTTATATATATAATTATGTTGTCAGTCTTTGATAGTGGTGTACACACCGGGTTTTTTTTCAAACCGGTTTGGAACCCCAAACCGGTTTGGCCCCAAACCGGTTCGGGCCCCAAACCAGTTTCAATGATGGAAAACCCAAACCTATAAAACCGGTTCGGGGCCCAAACCGGTTCGGTTTTTTTTTTTTGTTATTCATGATATAATAATTTAAGATATGAAAGATATATAATCATATTTATATTAATAAATCAAAAGCAAATTTAAAATTTAACTTATACTTATGAAAGATATATAATCATATTTATATTAATTAAATCAAAAGCAATAAAATAAAAATTGAGACTATTATTTTATTAATATTGTTATCAATATCATGGCGGTGGTGGTTGTTTTTATTATTATTATTGTTGTTACCAGTTACTTGTTGTGATTAACTGATTATTATTGTTATTAATATTGTTATTAATATAATAATATTATTATTTTATTTAATGTTAAATTATTATATCATACGTTACTTGTTAATCAATAATTTAATATGACTTAACGTTTCAAAGTAAGATATATAATAAAAGTGAGATATATAATATATAAAATATTTAAACAATTTAAACAATATAGAAGATTAAATAATAGTTTTTTTAAAAACTAAACATTTAGCTTAGTCGATTAGTCGTTCTCCGTTCGTTCGTTGCATACTTGTACGTTTATTTTTCGACACCAGAACCGGAGCTGTTACAAAGATATTCATCATATGCCGCTTCATCATCAATGTACCCAACGGCTAGATTTTTAAAACCGGTTTTATGCTACCGGTTTGGGGTCGGTTTGAAAACCGGTGTGGACCGGTTTGAAAACCGGTTTGGGACCGGTTTGAAACCGGACCGGGTTACGAACCGGTTTGCAAGGGGAAATCTACAAACCGACTAAAAACCGGCGGGTTGGGCCGGGTTGAAACCGGTTTGGACCCAAAACCGCTTCCGGTTTTTTCTTCGAACCGGTTCCCGAACCGAATTTTTTGAACATCTCTAGTCTTTGAGATGACGAATAACCTTCATTCAATATGTACCTATTTTCTAGCTTTTTCAATGAATTTATTTTGCGGTTAAATGTGAATTAAAGCAAATTAATTACGCACGAAAAAAAAAAGAAATAAAAAGAAGATTATATCATATAAGAAACTTGAACAAATTAGTATAGTAGCATTTTCAACAAGTATTTTAATGATATTTACCCAAGGTACATGAACCATGAAAAAGGATAGAGAAACGAAAAAGAATTTGTAATGGATTAATTACGTTGTAAAAAAAGAAAAAGTCAATCAAATAGTTAAATTGCAAAAAAAAAAAAAAAAAAAAAAAAAAAAAAAAAGTCGACAATGAGCCCTAGATCAATTGGTTTGTGAGTAGGCATCCCATGGCTTTCCAAAGTGAAAGTCATGGGTTGGAGTCTCACTTGGTGCAATATACTTCAACTGGGCCAGAGGTTTTACCAAGTGGGCTTTCGGGTGATGGGTTTCCCATGGATTGGTGGGCAGCCTAGGTCACCAGCGCTGTCTGTGTTCGTGGGCGTGGGTGGTCTTTCGTTATTGGGTTTACCGGGTGACTGGGTTTAAAAATATTTATTGTCTTATTCAAAAATAATAATAAAAAATAAAAAGTCAATCATGTTTATTGTATATCGTCAATAAGCTCATGAAAGTCTCTTCTTTGCATGGGATTGTGAGACTTTCCATAGGACGAGCATAACCAAACTCCTCTTCTATAATGTTCAACAACATTTGAAATAATGGATGCTTAAGATATGCTAATAGAACTATAAATCTCTTCATGTCGTTTTCACCAACATATATAGAGAAACTAGCTTTAATAAACTTGTGTATTACACGAGTTGAACAAATAAAATATTAAATATAATAAAATTTTATTTAGTATAAAACGATATTTTGCGATAAAATATGATTGTAAAATTACGTATACTAAGAATAATATGTAATAAAACAATTATATCAACTTTTAAACTTTTGTTTTAAAAAAATAAATATTTTATTTCAAAACAAACAGTATTAAAAATAGAGTAAATTACACGGATAGTCTCTGGGGTATGCACGTATTGCAACTTTAGTCCCAACTTTCAATAAATTACAGATGAGGGCCTGAACTATGTAAGAAGTGCACGTTGATGGTCCCTGACACTAACAAAAGTTAAGTTTTTCTGTTAGTTTTTTTTAAAGACCAAAATACCCCTTCTGTTTTTATCATCTTCTTCACATTCAACGCCCACCACCACTGCTTCCACCTTTAACCCACCGCCACCGCCGTCGTCGCCGCCCTCAACCCACCACCACCGTCGCCGCCTGCAACCTCAACCAATCACTAACGTTGCTGCAGCACCCTTAACCCACCATCACCGTCGCTGCTCTACCCTCAACCCACCACCATCGCTACCTTTACCCTCAACCCACCACGTTCGCCTGCACCCTCAACCCACCTCTACAACCGCCTCTACCTTGAACCCACTACCAACATCACGGCCTATACCCTCAACCACCACCACCGTCGCCGCCAACACCCTCAACCACCACCACCGTTGCAGATCTGAACAGAGAAAGAGATGTGGTGTTATGCTCGGTGGTTTTAGAAAAGAGAGAGAGAGAGAGAGAGAGAGAGATAGAAAGAGAGAAAGAGAAAGAGAAAGAGAAAGAAAAAGATAAAGAGAAAGGGAGAGAGATAAGGGGGAAGAAAGAGAGAGAGACTTATACCAAAGGTTGATTTCTTATATGATGGTGGAGAGGTGGTGGTGATGGTGATAAAGATGAAGATGAAGATGAAGATGACGATGAAGATGGATGAAGAAGATGAAGATGGATGAAGAGAATGAAGATGGAAGAAGAAGATGGAGGGTTGGGGTGAGATGTGGTGGGTAAGTTTAGTTATATTATTTTTTAAATTTAAGGGTATATTGGTAATTTTACATTGACTTAACAGAGAAAGTTAACCTTAGTTAGAGTCGGAAACTGCCGGTGTGCATATCATGCATAGTTCAGGCCCTCATCTGTAATTTATTAAAAGTAGGGACTAAAGTTGCAATATGTGCATACCCCAGGGACTATCAGTGTAATTTACTCTTAAAAATATCATTTTAAAAAATTTTCTTATTATAAGTTTCAATTTTAATTATTATTTGTTTTTAAAAAATTAAATTTTTAAAAACATTAATTTTAAAAAAGTTGTTTGATGTTTTGTAAAAATCTCTAATTTAATAAAATTTATTTTTAGAAATAACATTAATAAGAAGATTTTTTTTTAAATTTATTATAAAACTATTTTTATTCTAAAAAAAGTTAAATAATAGTATTGATAATTAAAATAATTATTTAATATGAGAGAGAAGCAGAAAAATTTTGATAAGAAGGAATTTGACGCCACCATGTATCACCACAAGTTAATCTTTTATTAGTAGTAAAAAGATGGTCTTTTGGCACATTTTGACCGTTGAAGAGGATAAGTATTTCCTTATTGATAGCTTACTCTGTACATGATATTGGGAAATTTTTGGATGCCCATACTCGGTGAAAATATGAAATTAATACTATGTGAGAGCAAAAGCTAAAACTTTGAAGAGAAGCTTAAGGAGTTGTTTGTGCAATGTGTATTCAAGCCCAATATTGGTATAAATAGTTCTTTAATAACTATACAACATGACAAGGCAAAAATCTCAACAAAACAAAAGTACGTCATATCAAAGCTCTATAAAATTCTCCTAATCCACAAGATCAAGAATCTTAGACCTTGGGGCCTTCTGAAGACAAAAGTTCCTAGTTTTGCATTTGTTTTAAACGTAATAACAATGAACATGAATATATGTGATATCATATATGTTATCTATGGATATTCTTAGTAGCCGACTGAGATTATTAAAAATATATATATATATATATATATATAGCACATAGTACATAATGTACATTAATACTCCCAAGTCCAACATATGATGAACTTGAAATCTTAAAATTAGTTTTATCCTTCATCATGTAGTTGTATTGAGTTTGGACTCTGTGTTTTGAAGATACATTATATTGGAAGCATGTATGTTGGTTTGAATTTGGGGTCTAATTTAGAATTCCGATGTTATAATTTTGTGGTTGTGTTAGGAAGAAATTTTCAGTTAAGTATGTTACTAAATGTCTGAGATGCTTAGCGTAAATTAGTGGATGATTAATTGTGGATGTCTATTGCTTTGGCTGTTTTATTGTTTATAATGAGCAAATGATGCATAGTACTATAAGCTACTGCATGTTAGGTAGGAAAACATTCTGAAGGATGTATATGAATTAAACTCAAAGAGGCGGCATGCATTAATTTAATCCTCAACCTTGGTACATTAGTTTGTTTTGTTCGGGTATACAAGATATCTGTTTAAAGTTTGAACTATATAGCAAAGTCAAACGTTAGCAAATAAAAGAACTATAATAGAAGAGGGAAATATGCAAATGTATAATTCTATTTAAATTAGTGCATGTCCTCTTCAAAAGATGTTCGTCCCTTCGAGAATCGAGAAGGTATCTATTATTGTACGTGGTATATATATTTCTTCATGAAAGTATGTATACATTTTTATATTCCAAGCCAGCCGTCAAGAATATACATAGATTACTCATATGTGATATCAGGAGATAAAAAAACATTTTATTAAAAACCACAAATATGTAAAAATTCTAATAAGAATCGCACAAACAATATACAAAATACTTTAATAAAAATAACAAGATTAAAATGTGACGGTTTGATTACATATTTCCATTGTGTCTTTGATTTTATCATCTCTCTTCTTATTTTTTTTAAAAAACTATAAAATGTGTATGTATATAATATAATGTGGGTGCGTATATGCACCTAATCAAAAGACTATATATATCATATTTTTCACAAAAAAAAAATCTTAAAAGTATGAAAATTAAAAACATTTTTAATTAATTTATATGAAAATTAAAAACATTTTTAATTAATTTATATAATAAATAGTATAAGAGTTAAAATGATTATTTATGGTTTTTTATATATTTATAGTTCTCAATTTAATTTCGTTTATATATTTATAATAATTGTCTTTTGTGTTCAGTAACAATGCCAAAGTATAATAATTGTCTTTTGTATTTCGTACAACAAAGAAAATCCGTTGAATAATTAGTAGAAACTAGAAAGCTAGAATTTACATAACTTCTGACTATTAATGATGAAGGATATTCTACTTTAATAGTCATGTAGAATATGCAAATCCGTTGAATAATTAGTAGAAAGCTAGATTTACATAACAATGCCAAAGTATAATAATGACGATCATCTAACTATTAATTGTAACTTCATAACAATTTGTAGCATGGATATGGAAGGATGAAAGTAGACTGTCAACTGTGATTCATCACTATACATACATTGTCTAATATGCCATCCTTGGCAATAAACTTTTGGAAGATTGGAAGATTTCATGCATTGTAATGATAAAAGAGTTATTTGCATAATATACTCTTGTTTTATAATTTTATTTTTTTTATCAAATAACATTTGACCTTGCTGCTTCAGAAACACATCTTGTATTTCGGACAAACAAAACTTGTTGTCCTAACATCATATGGTTTAAGAAACAACTCCTAAGTTTATAGTGGCTTAAAATGCGGCATCATTTGTTCTTCTCTAGATCAAAATTAATCAAAGCAATAGCCATCAGCCATTAAGCATCCCCTGCTATACGTTCGACGTCTCAACCATCTAGTAAAATGGCTAACCGGAAACTCCTTCAAAACACAACCAAGAAACCGTAACATCTCAACTAGTCCTACTTTACATGATCTAGGATAAAAATAATATCATAGGTTTCAAGTTATATAAATGTTGGAGTATTCGTGTGGTATGAACTCTATGTTTTTATAATTCCAACCAACTATCAAGAATATATTTTGATAACATCTATGATAACGCATATATTCATAATCAGTGTCTTTTCAGACTAAAAACAACCGCAAAACAAGGATATTTACTTAGTCTTTGAAATTGGTGTAAGATTCTTGATCCTTTGTATGGTTTGGTGATACATATGCTTTAATTTGGTATTTTGAAGGACAAATATTTAATTCATTAAATACTTTGGGCATTTAGATGCTAAAGTTTAATCTTTGGAAGTATCAAAGGTGTAAGATACATGACAACTTATTGTACTTCAATTTCCTTGAAATTATCTCCTTACGGAATAATCTAGTTAATTAGAGAACTATATATACCAATGTGTGGTTTTGATGAACCATCAACTCCTTTAGCTTTTATTCAATATCTTAGCTTCTCCTCTCACATAGTATCAACTTCATTGATTATGGGCCTACACAAATTTCCTAAAATCATGTATACTAAGCTCGATGTAGGGAGATACCTATCCTCTTCGACAATCGTTGATGTACCGAAAGGCCATTTCTCGGTATATGTTGGCGAAAACAATAAGAGATTCATAGTTCCATTAGCGTATCTTAGACATCCTTTATTTCAAAAGTTGTTGAACCTCGCAGAAGAAGAGTTTGGCTTTGCTCATCCAATGGGAGGTCTCACACTCCCATGCAAAGAAGAGACGTTCATTGAACTCATTGAGAACCTACGGTTAACAAATTTGTGGTATATTAAGAGAATACAACCATTTTTTTGCAATGTAATTAGGTAGAAGTCTTTTTTTTTTCTTTCTTCATTGCTTTTCATGGTTATACCCTGGGTTATCACCATTGGAAATATAGGCTTGTGTAAATAGTATTGTACTAATTGGTTCAAGTTTGTAGTTTGAATATCTATATTTTTAAAGTTATTTCTTAACTCTTGGTTTATTTTTGGATCAAATAGAATATTTATTTAATAGAGTAAAATGTCATTTTCGTCCCTAACGTTTAGTTGAATTTACCATTTCAATCCAAAAACTTTTTTTTTGCCATTTTAGTCACTGTAGTTTACTAAATGTTGTCAATTGTCATCCACTTTACTAACACCGTTAAAACTCTGTTAAAACTCCGTTAAATGTGAGAGTATTTTAGTCTTTTTCAACACCCTAATTATCCAATTAAAACAAATTAATTAATTAATATTCAATTAAAACTAAAAAAACACATGAAACGACTAGTGAGACCAGACGATTCGATTTAAAAGTTTCGATTCTCTAACCCATGTTGTTCGATTGAGGGTGCCGTGGGATTTCAATTAATATTCACGTTTTGTTCGGACGTGTACCGTTATTTGATTGAGTTCTGTTGTGAGATTGATGTTTGTTGTTCACATACTTTATCTGATTGAGGTCTTTAATTGATGTCTTTGAACGTGACAATTCAAACCTCAATAGAACAAAACATGACAACAGTAGACCTCAATCGAACAATAGTACACATACAAACAAAACGTGAAGATTAATTGAAATCTCAAAGAAGACATTAATCGAAAAATGTGTGTTAGAATTAATCAAAGCGACCGGTCTCACGAGTCGCTTCATGTGTTTTTTAGTTTTAATTGAATATTAATTGATTAATTTGTTTTAATTGGATAATTAGGGTGTTGAAAAAGACTAAAATACCCTCACATTTAACGGAGTTTTAACAGAGTTTTAACGGTGTTAGTGAAGTGGATGAAAATTGCAACATTTATTAAACTACAGTGACTGAAATGGTAAAAAAAAAAGTTTTTGGATTGAAATGGCAAATTCAACTAAACGTTGGGGAGAAAAATGACATTTTACTCTATTTAATAAGTTGTGAGTAGCGAAAACAATATACCAATATAGCCTAAAGTAAGCACATCAAAGGAAAACACCTAGCAACGCTAAGCCAAACGGTACAAAGCAAAAATACCTTGAACTCCTTAATCAAAACGCCACTCTAGAAATATGCCTAATTACTAAATAATACATTACCTCAATAATGTATGTGCATAGCGATTGAAGCCTGTGAGATCAAGTAATAAATAGTTGCGTAAATGCTAATTACTAGATTACGATAACTCAAAAGCCACAAATATACATGCTTAGGTTTCGGAATGGTTATAATGCAAAAACAAATGACATGTTGATCAGATATAATTCTTATCTTTGGTGTATTAATGAGTGTTATGAATCATGCATGGTTGCATCCAAGTATAGTTAAAACACTAAGAAAAGTACTAAAGTTAAATATAGAAACATTATAACAAGTTAAAGGCTTAAAACAAAAAGTAAAAACCTAGTCTAACTAGAAATAGAAAGTAAAACAACTTAAGATTCATGTTAGCAAGAATTCATATCATTATCTAATCAGCAAAACACCATCCGTTTACATTAAAACATAATGAAAACATTTAGTAAGCAATTTTGTATTTTTCTTTTAAACAGCCATTCCTATTACCAGGAAAATATTCATCAAACCTGCACACTGCAGGATTTGAACCCATAACCACTTGATTGGAAACACAATTTTTACCACCAAGCTATCCCTTTGAGGACACTAAGCAATTTTTACTTGGCATCCATTCATTTCATTTCCTTATCTGTGTTTATAGTCCTAGAAAATATTCACGCAGACACACACAACTACCATTTCGTCTCTTTAATTTTCACAAGACCAATTTGAATATTGGTTCTTTCAAATTAGACTCCAACTTCAGACCATCATACATGCTTCCAATAAAGTAGCCATAGTTACATGGTCAAGAACATAACTATTTCTAAGATTTGGAGTCAGTTAAATGTTGGAATATTTGTGTAGTATGTACTATATTATATTCCAAGCCGGCCAACAAGAATATTCATAGATAACAATTATGATGTCATGTATGTTCATAATCGCTGTCTTTTTCATTTAAAAACAATTTTCAAACAATTAAGTACATTTTGTCTTTGAAAAGACAAAAATGTGCCACTATGTAAGATTCTTGATACATTAGATCATTTGATGCTCGATAAGATGCTTCAATTTTGTCTTTGAAAGGACCAAATTTGTAAGCTGTTCCACTTCCACGACTTGTTCTTCAATATCCTTGAAATTTTCTTCTTGTTGAATAAACTAGTTACTTAAAGATCTATATATACCAACATAAGGTTTGAATCAACACTCCACTTCTTGAGCTTCTCTCAAAATTCTTATTTTGCTCTCACATAGTATCAATCTCAATGATCATAGGTGTACACAAATTTCAGAAGATCATATATACTATGTTGGCTATAGGGCGATACCTATCATCTTCAGCAGTCATGGATGTACCGAAAGATCATTTCTCTATATATGTTGGTGAAAACAGCATGGAGAGATTTATAGTTCCATTAGCGTAACTTAATTATCCTTCATTTCAAACGTTGATGAATCTTGCAAAAGAGAACTTTGGTTCTGCTCGTCCAATTGGAGGTCTCACACTTCCATGCAAAGAAGAGACTTTCATGGAGCTTGTTAAGAATATGCACTTAACATGATTGTGGTCTGTTAATTAAACATGACCATCTTTTGGTTATGTGTAATTATAAACAGTTAAAGAGTTATTTTCTTTCTACATCGCTTTTCATAGTTACTAGGAATGTAAATATGAGTTTGTGTAAATAATATTATGCTAATTTATTACAAGTTTGTAAAATGCCTATCTATTTTTAAATCACGTATCGTTTATTAGTTTGCTTGAATTATTTTGAAACAAGAAATAAAATTCATTGAATAACCAGTGAAAACATAATATTTGACGAGATGACTACGACATGCATCTAACTATTAATTGTAACTTCACAATAAATTAATAGTAGCTTGGATATGGAGCGATCGATATGATCAAATAAAAATGTCATCCGTGATTCATTAACTATATTATACATAGTTTTATATGGCATTCTTAGCATATACCTACACTGCACCTGCCTTTTCAAAATATATCTTCTATTTCCAACAAATAAAGTAATTGTACTAAAACTAATATCAAAATAAACATTTTTTGCGTATTTGAGTTTAGTTAATATACATCCTTGAGAATGTTTTCCTACCTAACCCTGAGTTATTTTTTATTTTTTTTGGACAGTAACCCCGCTTTACGAAACGAATCCTACATTTATTGTTGCTTAAAATACTGCATCATTTGATGTTCCCTAAATCCAATTCAAAGCACTAACCATCAAATAGTAGTCATTCAATAATATATGTTGAATGTCTCATTATCTCAGATAACATATACGATATCGCATATATTCATGTTTATTGTAATTTTCTGCTTAAAAATAACCGCCAAAAAAGTATATATGATCTTTGGAAGGACCAAATTAAGTTGTAAGATTCTTGATCACTTTGATCATTTGGTGATTCATATGCTTCAATTTCATCTTCGGAAGTACCAAAGGTGGAAGATGCTTGGATAACTTATACTCTAAATCTTCAATTTTATTGAAATGTTCTCTTGTGTAATGGTCTAGTTAAATAGAGATTTATTTATACCAAATTTTGGAAATTAGATCTGAAAAACTCAACAAGGATTAGGTAATTCGTGGGAAAAGTACTCTACAACTCTTTTCTTTTTATTAACCGGAAAACATGAACTACAAGACTCCATGAATCCCAACTTGTACTAACCATACTTGATAACTAAGCCTCCTATCTAACTGAGTGAAACAAAATCAACAAACCAACTAAAATTTTATAGACTAAATCGGCAAACACAACTCAAATTAAACATATATTGAAAACAATAAGTAGACCCAAACATCTTAAGATTTAAGGCTGCCAAATCTCGACCCACCAAGCTTTTTGTTTATCCGTTCCTTCTTTCGCATTTGAACTTATGAAGATTAAATCCATCAGCAACTCCATGATGCGTCTTAAATATGTAGTGCAACATGGTGCCATGATGTAATTTTCTTTTCGTAGCTCTCTCTCCACGAGAAAATGTCTGGAAAACAAGTTATGTGTAACAAAGACAGTATTTCTTAAGATCCGTATACTTCTTATCTTTGGTGTATTAATATGTTGGTGTTCCTTGACCTATTATGCATTATGGTTGCATCCAAGCATCCTTGAAACACTATGTTAACTGAAGTTATATACAAAACATTACAAAAAGTTAAAAGCTTTTAAACAATATTCCTTCATGGAATCCATTCATTTCTTTATATTTGTTTATCTTCTAGAACAATCTAGCTTCCTTCATATTAGGCCCCAACTTTGACCTTCATATGATTTCAAAATTAATCCAACTTTATAGCAAACAACCAACTAGTCATAAAACGATAATCTAGGATATAACTAGTATCTAAGATTCTATGTTGGAATAATTATGTAGTATGTACTATATATTTATATTCTAAGCCGGCCAACAAAAATATACGTAGATAATATATATGATATCACATATGTTCATAATCATTGTCTTTTTCAATTAAAAACAATTGCCAAACAAGTATCTTTTGTCCTTAGAAGGACGAAGGTGTTAGATTCTTGATGCTTTGAATCATTTACGATGCCTTAATTTTGTCTTTGGAAAAACCAAGGTGTAAGATGCTAGACGACTTAATTGTCGTACTTTAATTTCTTGAAATTCTCTCCTTTTGGAAAGATCTAGTTAGTGTTCTATTTATATACCAAAATAAGGTTAATTTGAATGAAACCCATCTAACTCCTTATGCTTCTCTTAAAATTCTTAGCTTCCACACTCACATATATAGTATCAAATTCATTAAAAATGGGCATATATAAATTTCCTAAGATCAAGTATACTAAGCCGGCTATTGGGAGATACCAATCATCTTCAGCAGTCATTGATGTACCAAAAGGCCATTTCTCTGCGTATGTTGGTGAAAACAACATGAAGAGATTTATAGTTCCGTTAGCATATCTTAAGCATCCTTCATTTCAAACATTGTTGAATCTTGCAGAAGAGGAGTTTGGCTATGCTCATCCAATGGGAGGTCTCACATTCCCATGCAAAGAGGAGACTTTCATTGAGCTCGTTGAGAATATGCAATTAACATGATTGTTGTCTGTTAAGATCAACATGATCATTTTGCAAGTAACTGTAAAAATTTAGGAGCTTTTTTTTCTTTCTATATCACTTTCCATGGTCATACATGAGGTTACTATCAATGAATATATGAGTTTGTATAAACAATAATATACTAATCTTCACACTTATTTAATATGACTATCTATTTATTGTTGAAGATTATTCAAATAAAATAACCATTGAGGAGGAACTCTTGAAAGTTAGAATGAGTTAACAAGTCTTTCTTGTCCTTGGTTGTTTGTTACTATTTACATTTGAAGGAACACTCAACTCATTTAGCTTCTCTTTAAAATTTTAAAGTCGTGCCTCACGTGATATCAATTTCACAGGTTTTGGGCATACACAAATTCCTAAAATCATACATACTAAGTTTGCCATAGCACCATGTTCGGTAGTCATTGATGTGCCGAAAGGCTATTTCTCTATATATATGGTGAAAACATCTTCTACTATCGCATCTTAAACGTCCTTCATTTTAGACTTTGCTAAGGATTTCGGCTATGCTCATCGAATGGGAGGTCTTGTGCTCCCATGCAAAGAAGAGGCTTTCATTGAGCTCGTTGAGAATTTATGCTTAACATGAATGTGGTATATTAGAACATAAAGCAATATTTTTGGCAAGTAACCGTAAAACAGTTAGAATTTTATTTTTTATCATCATCTTTCATGGTTATACATGGGATTATTGCTGGTGAAAATATGAGTTTTTATAAATAATTTTATCCTAATTCATTCAACTTTTTGATATGCAATTTATAATTTTCACTCATTAGTTGATACATTTTATTTATTTCGAAACAACAAAAATAGGCTTAACTAAAGATTCGGTAATTTGGCATATATCACACTTATTTAGTATCTTTGTTGTATTGTTGTGTTAGCGTTCCTTGACCGGTTATGGGTCATGGTTGCATCCAAGTATGTTAAAACACTAAGAAAGCTAAAATTAAATATAAAAACATTATATAAGTTCGAAGTTTAAAAAAAAACAATAAAACAAAGTGAAATCATCATCAAACATAATATTTTAGACCGTCATCATACATCATATGAAACACAATAGAAATCATACTTGTCATCTCCATCCTCGTAGCACTCAACTAAACAAAAAATAAAATAAATAAGTTTTGAAAGGGTCCACATGGACAAACTCACGCAATGATGCCTTCCATTGTAAATCCGTCCATCATCCCATCATCATCTAACTCACATCAGAGCATTTATATTTTATTTTTTATTTTTACTCTTATTATATTAATAATTATTTTTCTTTTATTTTTTAATTAAATAATATTTTTTTATACTTTATCATTTACAATTTTTCTTTTCTTCACTTACAATCATCTTCAAAAGTATAAAAAAATTAATCAAGATTAAACAGTAAATCTTCAATTTACATATAAAGATTTTACTTATAAATTTTTAAGAAATGAAATGTGAATGCTTTTAATGAAAAGAATTAAGGGTTGTGCGTATGCACTCAGCATGACGTCATGATCCTGAAGATTGGGGGCAATACCAATGGCGTGGAACGGTGTTTTCGCTGGTACCACCATGCCACGCTACATCTGCATCTCGCATCTTGCTTGTTACTTCTTTATCTCCGTTTGGCATTATCAACGATCAACACATACATCCTAATGTTCCCCCATTTTAAGCGGTACCGCATGGGCGCGAAGTCGTTCCCACTAAAACCAACATGTCTAATCAGTGCCACCTCGATCATCGCAAGCTTAAACCTACCAACATAGTAAACATTCCTACTTGGCATTCAAATATTTCTTTTTATCTCTGTTTATTCTCCCAACAAATCTTCACACAGAGACACACCACCACCTTTCGTCTCCGTAATTCCCTGCAATACACCAATTTGATTCTTGGTTCCTTTAGATTCACAAAAATCTTCACAACCCCATTATATATAACTCGATTCTTCATTCGATGAAACCAAAAAGACCATTAATTTCACATAATCCATTCATCTGAATTCATCTTTCTTCTCATGAACGCCATCAAGATTTCCAAAATGAAACTTGGTTGCAGGCTTTTCAATCAAAGCCGAAGCGTTTTGGGGTTCATCAAATCCCCAATTCCATTTCGCAACCTCCACATCTCCTCACCTCGATTTTTGGGTCTTCGATGCGCGATCAATCAAACTCACAAACACTTATCTCTTTCCCATCAAAATTGGGGCCAATCTAGGGTTTTTCCGGCCACCTGTTGTAGTTCTAGCAAGAACAGTAGTAATAAACCTGATCACATTGCAGATTGTTCAACAACTTTGGAAACCCATGTCAATGACAAGAATTTTGACACCATTTACGTCCACGGTGGTGGTGGTGGTGGTGGTGGTGGAGATGAAGGGTTGTTGTCGGAGGAGGCTGCCGGCAGGACGGAGACGGTGGCGGAGAAGGAAGCGTGGCGGTTGTTGAAGGAGGCGGTGGTGACATACTGCGGCAACCCCGTCGGAACTCTGGCGGCGAATGATCCCGGAGATAAGGTGCCGTTGAATTATGATCAAGTTTTCATTAGGGATTTTGTGCCGTCGGCTTTAGCGTTCTTGCTGAAGGGTGAAGGAGAGATTGTTAGAAACTTTCTTCTGCATACTCTGCAATTGCAGGTAATTTTCATCAGATTATGTTTGTAAATAGCTAAATGTTCATATGAATGCATGTGATTGATGTCAAAATCTGTTTTTGGTAGGTTTTCATGATGAAATACTGTCGTTGAATCCTCAATTCTGTTTATAGATTCATCATTTATGTTGTTATTTCTTTCTGTTGGTATAAAGCTCGTTACTTTAGCAAACAGTTGAGACCGAAATCAATAATATTTCCGAATTCATTGATGATTCTTTGTTATTCTTTAAGAGTTGGGAGAAAACTGTGGACTGCTACAGTCCTGGACAGGGGCTAATGCCTGCAAGTTTCAAGATACGAACGGTACCGCTTGATGATACAAAAGTTGAAGAAGTTTTAGATCCAGATTTTGGGGAATCGGCTATAGGTCGTGTTGCACCAGTTGACTCTGGTAAAAAGTCATGTCTTTATTCATGAACTATGACGATAATCGTTGGCATTATGATTCATGTAAGTTGTGACTATTGTTCATTTGTTTGCATATTGATTTTAATGAAGGATTGTGGTGGATTATATTGTTGAGAGCTTACAGCAAGATCACGGGTGATTATGCAATGCAAGAAAGGGTTGATGTTCAAACAGGCATTAAGCTAATTCTAAACTTGTGTTTGTCTGACGGATTCGATATGTTCCCTTCGCTTTTAGTTACTGATGGCTCGTGTATGATTGATAGACGAATGGGTATTCATGGCCACCCTTTGGAGATCCAAGTGAGATATCTTTTTGACTCTTTTCTTTGACTATTGAATTTTGACTTTTATCTTTTATCCAATTCGCAGTCGTTGTTTTACTCAGCTCTAAGGTGTGCTCGTGAGATGCTTGCATCAGATGAAGGATCCAAGAATTTAGTGAGGACAATTAACAATAGACTTAGTGCGTTATCATTTCATATTAGAGAATACTACTGGATAGATATGAAGAAAATCAATGAAATATACCGATATAAAACTGAAGAGTATTCAACAGAAGCGATAAACAAATTTAACATTTACCCGGAGCAGATTCCTTATTGGTTAATGGATTGGATACCAGAGGAAGGAGGTTACATGATTGGAAATCTACAACCCGCGCATATGGATTTCCGGTTCTTTACGCTTGGTAATATTTGGTCGATTGTTTCCTCTTTGAGCACACCAAAACAAAACAATTCAATATTGAATTTGTTAGAAGCCAAATGGGATGATCTTGTTGGCGATATGCCTCTTAAGATCATCTACCCCGCATTGGAAAAGGAAGAGTGGCGTATAATCACTGGTAGTGACCCGAAGAACACGTGAGCTCCTTTTCATCTTGTTCCTGAACTATCTTGCATATTATGTAGAGGTGGAAATTGGATGGGTTATAGAGAAGTTGGGTAACTGGTCAAGTGGGTTGCGGGTCAAAACGGTTATAATTTTGTTAAATAATTAGTGTCTCCAATATGATTACAGAAGTATATTATGTAATGCTAATGTTAACAATGTTTTGCTAAAATGATCTTGGGGACTTTATACTCAAAAGATACACTTTTGGGCCACTTCTACCAATTTGACCCTTTCATCCTATTTGACCCGTTTGACCCGTAAAGGTCAAACATAACCCAAATTAACCATTGCCATCTAAAGTATTATGTTACATCGAACTATAACAATCTATCGACTAATTACAGACCATGGTCGTATCACAATGGCGGATCTTGGCCAACTCTGCTATGGCAGGTTACTTTCACTTCTGTTTCCTTTTTCACAAATATGTCTTTTAAAAATCATGCCTTTTTTGTTTCTTGTGTGTTTTAGTTTACATTAGCTTGCATCAAGATGGGAAGAATAGAATTAGCAAGAAAGGCAGCGGATCTTGCTGAAAATAGATTGTATGCGGATCATTGGCCCGAATATTATGACACGAGAAGTGGTAAGTTCATAGGGAAGCAATCTAGACTTTACCAAACATGGACAATTGCTGGATTATTGACATCTAAGATGCTTTTGGAAAACCCTGAAAAAGCTTCTCTTTTGTTTTGGGAAGAAGACTATGATCTTCTTGAAATATGTGTTTGTGCTTTAAGCAAAACCGGCAAGAAGCTGTGTGCTCGCGGGGCTGCTAAATCGCAGATTCTTGTGTGACAAAGTTAATGGTAGAAGAAGTCCTTGTGTATAGTTACAGAAGACTGTCATTGTATGCTCAAGAACGTTTACTTTTTCGATTAATTGTTTATATGTGATAGTTTTGAGTGATCAATCTATAAGATTTCATTCTTGTGAATGTTACGAAGAACAATTGTTGATTAAACAGCATAGCGCGATTATTGAAATATAGATAATTGCATAAAAGGAGAGAACTTTGAGGCCATTTTTAAGATTTGCGAATCAATATCTTTGCTAACTAGTTTGGCTCAATGTCATGAGCACCTTCACCCTCTGGTTCCAGGCGTTCACATATGTTTGATCTTCTCTTGCTACCAAGTGTTTGCCATCATTTAAAAAATTTTGGGATATTGAATTTGACTTGCGAGATGTTGAGTTTGACTTGCAAGCTACCTGAGGCTCTAGCCCGCTCTGATACCACTTATCAAGGGGTCTTCTTTTGAGACCCGGTAGGACGTCCTCAGAAACATTTGACGTGTCACTGTAAAGTCACCACAGACCTACAGTATTTATCAAATGGGTGATCGGTTTCATCCTGCCATGGATTCATTTGAGTAGTGACCCAACTTCCTACCAATGGACTTTGAGGAGTGCAAGCATTTCTAGGATACACTCTTAGTTAATTGTTGATGCACTACTGAAAGATATGCAGGACCAGAAACCCAATTTGTTAAACACAGCTTGAATATTATCTTCGAACATCTTAAGTGTCACTATAAAGTCACCATGGATCAAATTGAACCATCTTGATCCAATGTTTGTGTTTGTCTATGCTAGCTACTTGACCTTCGCATGCCCAAAACTTCTACGGTAATCACCAAGAAAGGCTCAAAACGATACCTTATATGAATTGCATTTGCAGTGAAAGGCAAATGACAAATGCCATGACGGAAGCAAGTGAGATACATGATCTATGTTTATTTTTTAAACGAGAGGAGGTGAGTAGGAAATATTGGATATTGTCCTTGTAGTTTTGCTTCCACAAAATGTATGCCATATACGAGTATTATTACAACAGTTACATGTTCCTCAGTAGGCGAAAGCGGATCACACCATATTGTCTTGCACACTTCTAAACTACCACCTCATATTTTGTAGTGATCCAACAATCACATGTCCGAGATACACTAATTTATACAATGTGTAAGACCCAAGTATGGAAAATACAAGAATTATCTAACCTTCAAAATTAGTTTATGTTTAGGTTCTAAAAAATGCTAAACCAATTTCATGGGTTATGTGGGTTACCGGTTAACCGTTTGTGAACTACATTAAAGTCAAGACTACATCTAAACGGATCTTGAGTTAAGACTTAAGAGATTGACATGAAATATTTTAAAAGCTTAGCCTTCATTTGTGGCAGACTTGTGATATTTTTACCAGGTTACCCTTTTTGAATATGTTTCATGAAATCATGAATCAAGGTCATAAGTCATAAAAAAAGTATCAGATGCTAGATAATACTGAAAAAAAAACTTTTCAGAATCACTTAACCTACCAACACATATAAAGCTAAGCATGTTGAAGTTTTTATTTAACATTTAAAATTCATCCTTACAATGAAAATCACATATACAAAGATCATAAATAAATTGATCTGATGTGCTTTTACTTTGATCACATCAAATAATTATTTCAAGTTAACCAAATCAGACTCATTTTAAGTTCTCAACTGGTACTAAAAAATACATGTTTAAGCCAAACATGTTACCTGACAAATGAAGAAACCAACCCGCTTGACGTCTTGCTGTCAAGAGATGGAAAGAACGAACGAATGAAGTAAACTTGCAACACAGTATAGCTGCTAGTATAAGAATACTCATAATCATGTGCCAATCGATTTAATAGACTAATTGTTTTACTCGTGTGTAGTTGTGCCGCCATTTTGCTCCTGCTCGTCCTGTTGTAATTGAAATATTTGTGGATTGATTGATAGCTGAGAAAAATTAGTAGCATCTGCACTTAACTCCATCCTCATTAGCTTCAACCGTTGGACCTCAGCAGTTAAACTATCATTTAGAGCTGTCAAAAGTGGGACAAGAAAACAAAGACTAAGATGCCACCAATTTTTATTAGAATACTAAGAGAAAAACATAAACAAATGTACATATTTCTTTAACTGGGATACATAAGGCAGTAATTTAACTACATAACCACATCTCTTTCTCTCACCCAGTATATTCGATCTACACTACATACAAGTGTTTATGCAGTATATGCAATTTTCTACTTCAAAAATTAGTTCCGTATTATGCATATATAGAATACCATTTAAGTCATACCATCTCGAAGGTGGGCTTGCTGTTCCATTGCTTGCACACGAAACTTTAGCTCACTGTTTTGACTTGTTAAACTAGTTAAATCTCTCTGAAAAACAAACCAAATCAATAGAAATAACATAAAAAAACGATTACACTCTTAAAAAGCAATAATGCCTCTAGACCTTTGGAGACTCCCACCTGCAATGATGTAACCTGAGCAGACAATGTAGTTGCTTCAGTTTGTAAAGTTTGAACCTTGTTTTCTAGTTCTGCAATGTAACGCATCTTCCTTTCTTTGGAACGAGCAGCTGACTGTCGATTAGCCAAGATCCTTAAATTGTTCAAGACCACATGTTAGTAGTTGATGAAACTAAATTCAAATAAAGGGGTGATGAATAATTAAAGAAAGTTGCAAACCTTTTGACTCTCTTTGGATCAGTTAAAGCCATCTCAGCAAGGTTCTCATTAGCCATGATTTTCTTGAGCTCAGCCCCATTAAACACACCATTTCCAAACTCCAAGCTAAATGTATCTGAATTTGTGTCGATTAAACCTGTTGACAGTAATTTACCTATTTGCCCTCCGGGAGAAGGCAGCAACTTAAGCGATTCATCAACAAAGTTCATCTTCCCGATAGCACTATCCATAGATACACTTCTATAGTGCCTTGTTGTTGGAGCAATGTCTCCACCTGCACGCCTTTTAACCCCTTCGAGTTTATCAGACATTGAACAGCTACCTGACCTCTGCATATTGCTACTGCTTCCGATTACACTACTTGTAGCTTCATTATCACTGTTATCACCTCCGTTTGCCTTCGTACCACTGGCTCTGCTATCCATATCTTCACCGTTTTCAGTTCTAAAAGAGTTTAATTTACCAAGATTGTTTAAGTTCACATAGGACGAAAACCAATCATCCACAACTTCACCTTCAGGTTTCCTCTCTCCCAACCCATCAGCATTGCTTCCACCACCAGTTTTCTCCCAATTTGGCTCCCGTTTGACATTGTGTCTCAAAGGTGCAGCAGACCCGTCAAAGCCTTTAGAACCTCGTAAGGGGATCAATGGTGGCGACGACTGCAAGATAGTTGAAAAACCAAACGGAATATCACTGTTTGACCGCCTGTGAGTCTTCCGAGGTGGAAGGCCTGCATCACCTACCACTTGATCAGATGCATGTGCTAGATTGAGACCGCGGTAGGAAGATGGGCTCAACGGGGGCAACGAATCAACCGAGAAAAACAAAGGCTGTGATGAAGCCTGCTGATTACTTCCAAGACTCCTAGTGACAAGCGGATGGACCTGTGGATGAGCCGGAGGCATTCCAACCCTCTTACTGCCGTTTTCACCGTTAGAATTCAAAGAAATCGGTTGAATCTGAGCAGGAAACTGGACTGCATTCAACTGTGGTATGTGAAGATGATCAAAAGAAACATTTGATTCTAGTGGAGCACAAATTGAAGATTGAGATTGTACTCTACGGATACCTTCCTCATTTTCACTCATTTCTTCACACGAAACCAACGTTTTCTTCCCCGAACCCTAACAATTGTAATCAATCAAGATCATTAAGCTCGAAGATACCCTAGCAACACTAACAATGCTAAATTAACACCAGCAAACTCTGAAACCAACTGTAGATACCGAATAAACCATATTAAAAAAGCCTAATTTACACAATTGAGACGTTAATATCAACAACTCAGATACAATTTTGTGAATAATAACGGAGACGCTAAAGAGGGTATAAATAGTTTACCGAATAACTGTGTGGAGATGAAATTTCCGCCGATTGGAACAAGATAGCTACGGTTTGTCCGCCAAATGGTGGCGGAAACGACGATGATGGATGGCCGGCGACGGTTTGACTTAGGGTTTACGATTTCTCTCTCTATATCGTTGATGATGAACTCGTGTATGGATTTCATTATCACTGATGCTACAGAAGTTTAACAACTGTGGTATCAAACAATATGGTGGTTTGAAACGATTTTTGAATATGCGAACGTTATGGACGAACTGGAATCCAGAACGTTTTTATATCGTATCAAGGAAAAATTAACAAAACCGTCATTTCATCGATTCTTTTTATAAAATAATCACTGACCAACTCAATTTACAATATAGTTATCATACTTTCACGCGACTACACTAATATATGTGGTATCACCGATATGGTTTTTTTTGGCCGGAGATACGTCAGCGATACAACATGAATTTGGTATCGCCGGCTCAACTTTATGCCAGAGATACACCGATTATTCGGTATCGTTTGTCTTTTTATTAGTTAAAAAATAAAGTTTATAATTATTAGAGTTAATCTCGGTTTTCGTCCCTGAGTTTTGCAAATTGTCTCCACTTGAGTACGTTTGTTTTGTCTTTATTATTAGCCTGAGTTTTGCAAATCGTTTCTATTTTCGTCCCTTTGATTAACGGAGTTAATATTTTCTGTTAGATTTTCTTTAAAAGACCAAAATACCCCTTAAAGATATAAACAATATCATCATCTCACTTTTTTATTTCTATCTCACTCTCCCTCTTTCGTTCTTCTCCACAACACCACACACCACTGCCACCATCGGTGGTGTGTGACGACGGTGGTGTGGTGGTGGTGGTGTGTGGTGGCGGTGGTGTGTGTCAGGGGTTGTGTGTGCCGGCGGTGGTGTGTGCGGAGGGTTGTGTGTGGTGGCGGTGGTGTGTGGTGGCGGTGGTGTGTGGTGGCGGTGATGTGTGGTGCGGTGGTGTGAGGGGTGGTGGTGTGTGCCGGCGGTAGTTTGTGGTGCGGTGGTGTGAGGTGCGGTGGTGTGTGGTGTCGGTGGTGTGTGGTGTGTGGTGTCGGTGGTGTGTGGTGTCGGTGGTGTGTGGTTGCGGTGGTGTGTGGTGGCTATGGTGTGTGTTGTGTGATGACGATGGTGTGTGGTGCTGTGGAGAAGAAAGAAAGAGGGAGAGTGAGATAGAAATTGAAAAGTGAGATGGTGATATTTTTTATAACCCTAAGAGTATTTTGGTTTTTTTAAGAAAATCTAATAGAAAATGTTAACACCGTTAGTCAAAATGACGAAAATAGAAACGATTTGCAAAACTCGGGCCAATAATAGAGACAAAATAAACGTTGGTACTCAAGTGTAGACAATTTGCAAAACTCAGAGACAAAAACCGAGATTAACTCTGATTATTAATAGAAATGACTAATTTTTAAATGTATCTAAAAAATTATTATGAAAACATATCTAGAAATTGTTTTTAATAAAAAATGATTTAAAACATTGTTTTAGTAATTAATAAAAATACAATTTAAAAAGTTTAAATTATGAAGTTTTATTAATAAAAATGATTTATTATATTTTATGAAAAATGGTGAGAGTTTTTTTTTATAAAAATTGTTTTATAAGTCTATTGTAATATAAAGTGAAATATTTTTGTAGCTTCTATTGTATTATAAAGTGAAATATTTTTGTAAAAGCTACGAGACTTTATTTAAAAAGTTGCTTGTTTTTCTTAAAGTGGCTAAATAAAAAAAATGATATTCAATGAAAAAAAATGGATTTAAATTGGCTGTATCTTTGTTCAAAAAATATTTTTTATTTTTTAATATTTGAAACGTGGCTAGAAATTAAAAAATATACATGCAATGAAATTTTTGGAATTTAAATTGGCGATAATTTTATTTAAATTAGCCATATTTTTGTTTAATTGACGATAATTACTTTTTTTTTGTTAGTTTATCTTATTTTGAAACCATTAAATGGGACCAAGAGAAGAGACCAATACATACTTTTTAAATATATAAATACATATGATACTCTAACCGAGTAAATATTTTACAGTGGGCAAAACATATTTTTAATTTAAAATTTTAAACTGGCAATATTACTACGTGGGAACAATGATATTTCTTTTTATTTTATTTGGTTTGTGATACACGAGAGAGTGTGTATCGTTGGTCGGCGATACAAGGGGCAATATATATCCATGGCATATCGCATGAAGGCGATATCTTTTTTTTTTTCTATTTTATATTTTATTTTGGGCTATACATTAGCAATACCACATACATTGGTATCACTACAGACATAAGCTTGTGATACCACGTGTATTGGTATCACTACCTAAAGATATCTTAACACCTGTCACAGTCTGATTCATTAAATATTTTGGATATTTTTAAAGTCAATGGCTATTATTGTAAAGTTAATGGGTCAAATGGTTAACTGGGTAATTTTCCCATAATATTAACACTTGATGGATATTTATAATTTTTATAAAAAGCGCATGGCATTACTGTCTAACACAGCCTGCTATTGTTAAATCAATCATTTAAGTAATCTTATATGCTTTGTATAGCATCATATGCTACCTCTAGCTTTTCAGATTTTGGTTGTCACATCAGTAATTCATAAATACTATACTCTCATACAATGTTATACATCACGTAATACGTCACGTATGATATTGTATAGACGCCACTTATACACGTAGACTATATGTGAGACCCTATAATGCTATACACCATGTATAACTTCTTTTTCCAAGATTTTTCAGTTTATTTGCTGAATGATTAGTTGACTCGTTTACATTTTTTTAATTTAAATTTCTTTTTCTAAGATATTTTAGTTTATTTTTTCAAATTTTTTAATTGTTTAATGTTTTGTTTTAATATGTAAGGACGTCTTATTCTTCTCTTATTTTTTGTTGCAGATTTTAACATCCTTGTTATATCCATGTTTCAAAATATAGAAACATGATTTACGATTATTAGTACAAAAAATAGTAGTCCTATATCAAATAAACTTGAATTGCATCTTTCAACTAAAAGGCATTCTTGGCTCAATTACCGAAGTTACCGAGGTGGTTCGAGGAGTGCTTCGCCCCTCCATGCACCTGGTCCAACCTTCCTTCTAAAAATGATGTTATTTTTTTTCAAGTGTTTTTTACTTAAATTCTTTTATCATTTTAACTTTCTATTTATTTTCTTATTCTATTGTTTTTAATTATTTTCTTTGTTTTTTAAATTTAAAATATTATTTTAGAGTTTTACACATATTTTTATATTTCCTCTTATTCAATACTCAATCACATTTATACAGTAGTTTATTCTTACTTAATCTTGCATGCTTGTCAACACTTAATGTTCTATTAGATTTTGAACATAATCTTACAGCATGGTTATTTTAACGTAAATTTGATCCGCCACAGCACGTAGTAATTCGCACAGGTTAATGCTAAAAAATTAAGTACATGACCAAAAAACTAAGTACATGACCAGGTTTGATCCCATACTTGAGCTTTTGCCCTTCTCCCTCCATTTTACTTCCTTTTTAAGGGCTTTATTCCCTTATTTCTTTCTCGATCCACCACCTTCATCCCACATTGTCCCTCACGTTCTTCTTCTCTCACCCTTCCTCATCGTTGGCGTTGCCATCAACTGTCATCCTTCACAATTTAGCTCTTTGGCGACCTCACTGCAGACATTCTCCACATGTAAGTTTTCTTATCTGTTCCTTCTCGCCTATCGTCAATATTGTCTTTTTACTTTCACGGTTGAAATTGTTATCCTTCCTCGATTGTATGAGCAATAAGGCCAAAGAATATTCAGATTGTCATTTCTGCTTGCGTGGGAAGAACTAGGGTTTTTATAATTAATGGTGTTTCCTAGTATTTTTTGTTCTTTGTAAACCGTAAATGCTTTGTAAATGGTTATTAAAAAAAAAATACTTTGCCTCAGTTGAGAAAAGGACCAACGTATTTGAGTATCGACAATGAGACTACTCATTTGCGCATGTACTACGCACAAAGCCTTGAATAAACATGAATGCAAAGTGAATGAACACGACATGGTGAGATGACTGAGCTTGAAGAGGCAACACGACTAGGGTCTTTATAGGTGGTTTAGGGGTCTATGATTGGGGTTTTAGTGGGTCACAACTACCAGACGGGGTGGTGTGATGGTGCAGGATGGTCGCCGATGATTGACAGGTAGTGAGATAATGGGGATCGGTTGCGGGTGGTGATCGAGAGGAAGGGGGTTGCCCTTTGGAGCTCTTGGTCAAATGGTGGGGGTTCAAATGTGATTAGGGTTTTCAATCCCTAATAATCCTTTTAACAAGGGGGTTGCCCTTTGGAGCTCTTTAGCCCACGTTATAAACTGAGGACCGAACTTTTTAATGTTTAATAATAAACGTTTTATTAATTATTTATATTTAGTATAAATTATTAAATATCTATTAAATATAATCATAGTATATAATTATATCCCATAATTAGTTCGTCATCACCACTTAATCAAATTAAGTGGATTTGACGTTCGTTGCCCAAGGTGGATCATAGTTCAGTAAGGATGTTGACAAATCGAACCCGTGGATCTAAATCCAACAATGTACATTAACCCATCAATCGAAGAAGAAGAAAAAGCGATGGTGTTTTTTGTTGTAATGATGATTAAAAGGTTTTATTTGATTTTAGTTTATAGAGATTTGTAGAGAAGAAAAAAGAGGTTATCAAGTATCAGAGTAGGGCAGGTGGACCATGGATGGGTGAAAACAGGTGGTGGATGATATTCAACCGTCACGGGTAGTGGTTGTGATGATTGTTAGAACTAGGCCTGTAAATAAACCAAACGAACACGAACATTAGCATGTTCATGTTCGTTCATTTAACTTTACCGACCACGAACACGAACACGAACACGAACACATAATCGAACATGATTTTTTGTTCATGTTCGGTTATTAAGAAAATAAAAATGTTCGTGTTCGTTCATGTTTGTTCGTTAAAAAGCTAAATGAACACTTCACGAACATAAACGAACACAAATGAACAATAATAAACGAACATAAATGAACAATAATAAACAAACATAACTGAACACAATAAAACAACGTTAAATGACCATTTTGGAACTTTTAGTTGTATAGTGGAAATTGAAATCTTTCTAAACTTATAGTTTTCTAATATAACATAATACACTTATGTTTCACATATTAACACATAATACCATTTTATTAATATATTAATTAATATATATAAATAAACGAACATAAATGAACGAACATAAACGAACGTAAATGAACAAACATAAACGAACATAAACGAACGTTCATGAACGTAAACGAACGAACAAAACATGTGTTCATGTTTGTTCGTTTAACTAAACGAACACAAACTTTTTGTTCATGTTCGTTCATTTACTAAGTAAACGAACATAAACGAATTTCCCGCCGAACAGTTCATGAACTGTTCATGAACGTTCGGTTCATTTACAGGCCTAGTTAGAACCGATGGTGGTTGAGAGAGGTAGAGAGACATGTTTATCTCTTTTAGGATATTACTAGAAATAATCCTTAATATAGTTTGATTAATTACAAAAACAGTTATTTAAAAGATATTTTAGTCATTTTAATTAAATTTAACATGAACACTAACGGAAGTTAGTATTAATAACCAAACTTGTTACAAAGTTAAAACCATAAAACTTTAACTTGTTACTCAAAAAAATTAATACATAAATATGTTATTATCACCAATCCACAAGCATCATTTGTCTAATCACATGTTCTCCCGCTGTACCCGACCCGTTGCGTTTTCCATAAAACTCCTTTAACGTGTCAATAACTCTTTGCCGTTTTCACTTTACTCCCCTCAAATTCATCATTTATACTTTGACCCCCTCTCCTCCCCTCTTCATTTCTTCATTTTTTTATGTTGTATTTCTTAGTTTATTTAAGGAAAGAAAATATCATTTTCTTTTTTATTTTATTTTCTTTTTATAGTTTTTTAATTTGAAATAATTGATTTTAACTTTTAAACTTTATTTTTTTTCCATTTTATTTTTTTTTCACTTAAATAAACTCGTTAATACAACTTTTTATGTTTTTTTATTAAAAAAACTCGATAACACAACTGTTTGTTTTTTAATTTATTTTTTTCTCTTCATTTCAACTCCTTTAATTTATGTTTTTTTTCTCTAATAGGGTGCTACACAAATATCTTCATTTGTAGAATAAGTTGATTGATCAGTGATTGAAACGCAGTCCATAAGCACGATTAATAACAGTCATCTCAATCACCATTGATTTCAGTTTCAACTGTAATCATCGAGATTAAAGTTTATACAAAATTGTTTGAGGTGGAGGTTGGAGATTTTCAAATAACGAGCAAAGGAGAAAAGTTAATCATTCATCCGAATGAAGGTTGAGATTTTCAGATCAGCAATGAAACTGTCAGAAATTATGTTTCTCAGGTAATTTCCTTTGTTATCTACATATCGTGATTATTGCTTCACTTCAGACATCAAATTTAGGTTTATACTATTTTGGAAATCGAGGGCATAATTGCATGAACGTGCGTTTAATTTCCTTTTGATTGGTATGTGTCATTCATACGATTCGTTTCCGAAACATTAAAAGTTCTACTCCACTCTAATTAGTCATAATTTCGTGTGCCACTCATGAATCTCGAACCCTCACGCTTCAAATTGCTCAGAATTCATGTGCAATTGCGCATTTGTTCACGAGGAGTGATAAATTCGTGATACAAAGTGAAGATTGAGACTTCATTATGTCGATTCTTTTTTAATTAGTGTTAGTTTTCTTCTGTGGCAATAATATTGGCTTAAAATCAATTTGTTTTTGTCTGTAGAATGGAAGAACTAGGGCTAGGGCTTGAATCACTACTACGGATAGCATGGATCGCTGCTACTTTGCCAATTCTTGTTGCTTGGTTGCCATTTCCGGGGCTCGGTTGGTTTCGCAAAGCATTGTTGGGGTTTGCAAGGAGAGGCAAGATTTTGCAGTCCAACACTGTAAGTGAGACTACTTTTGTGATGTTTTTCTTATGTTTATAAAATATGGGATGAAACACTATTCATTGTTTCTGTTGTTGGATGTTAAATAAAATTTCCCCTAAAGCTAGCTAATTTTGCGATAATCATCATAAGTAATTCACCATAGTTGGATATAACTTTCCATAGCTTTTTCAATGGGGGATACTGGATTAATGATTGCATGTTATTAGCAATGATGAAATCATGAGATGGTGTTTGAACTGAATGATAATGAAGCATACTATAGTCTATTAATAAGTGAAAACTACTAAACTAGAACAATTGCATATTTGTTTCGTTGTGCTCCTAAATTGTGTTTCTTTGCTGAAAGAGCTGTAAATTTACAAGTCCGTGCATCACAAAAGTTTAACTGATCATCAATATGCCAGCCTAAACAAAACTTGACGGTTAGTATTTGGTTTTTTATTAGGTTAAACCTTATTTTAATTTTTATACAATCTAATAACCATCTTGCTTAAAACTGATCAGTGATATACGACGCTAAAAAGAATGCTCCCCCTGGTAACAAAATGTATAACCATCTAATTGATCAACTATAGTCTACACAAATAAACTATTTCCTTCTGAAATGTCTCTAGATAAATAACTTAACCAATAAGATATAGATTGCTGATTCATATCATTCACATGATTTAATATGACATACGTCTTCCACCACTTCTCTCATAAATGTGGTATGTCTGAAAATAAGATCTTAAAACCTTTTTGTACGGTAATTAGCCATATAAACCAGATATTAATCCTTCTGTTTGTGTTTCAGAAATTAACTGTGCCTCAGAGATTCTTCTCTCACTTTTACGTGGTGGCTATCTCGTGGACAACTATCTTGCTTGCTGCAGTGTGGTATTATGCAATCAAGATGCTACCATCCCTTATTGAGCAGGACCTCTTTTCTACCATAACCAGTCACTTGACTGGTGGTTCTCATGCCTTCTCCTTGCATAAATCTTTATCCATGAGAGAACATGTGTACAACGTCTGGCTGTCTGTGTTTCTGCTTTTGCTAATGGAAGCTCAAGTTCTGAGACGCTTCTATGAAACAATTTACGTTTTTAACTATAGTCCATCAGCTCGAATGCACATTTTTGGTTATCTGGCTGGCCTATTGTAAGTCTTGCTGTGTGAAACCTTTTTACCATTATATTTAAACTCTTTTTCTGGTTTTTGGATATTTTTCTGATTTGAGTTGTGTTTGTTAAATTAGTTTCTATACAGCAGCTCCACTGTCACTTTGTTGTACTTTTGCACCTGAAGTGTTTGACTTTGTGAAGAACCTGGTGGCAGAGTTTATTGTGAAGGGAAAGGACCGCATGTCCAAGCCCGAGTTTAATATATGGATGTTTGTGACTCCTTTTTTGAGGCTTCGATGGTATGCATGGATAGGTGCGGTTATATTTTTTTGGGGTTGGTTACATCAGTACCGTTGTCATGAAATTCTTGTAAGTTCATTCCTTGCCACTCTTTAACTGTTTTTTGTTTCTTTTCTTTTGTAAAAAATTTATATATGTGCTTTGTTGAATTGTCATGGTAATAAAAGAACTCTTTTTGAGTACCTTATAGTTTATTCCTGCCAAAAATGATGATAAGATGATTTATCATACCCGGGCTTGTTAAACCGCTACTAAAATGACACCTTTCTATCATTTTGTTGTTTTTGTTTTTGTAAAGGGTCTGCTTTGTTGACCTGAATTGATTCGTCACTTGTAGTTAGAACCTTAGAGCATTTGCTGATGTTATTTCTTATTAGTTGGATAAGAAGTGCGATTCTATGGAGGTGGTAAAATGGGTGGGATAGTGGGACGGGTAATGGCTATTCCCGTAATACTGGTCATAACTGGTGACTGGTTAGTTTGAACAGCCAACATATTCTTGTTCCATTTCCTGGAGTTTATATATACTTTAGTTTTTAAATTTGTTAAATAACTATATTATAAAGGTCGCTCTAATGTTGTATAATAAAGAAATTTAAGAGGTTGTAAGCATTGAAATACACTTTGACCCACCTGACCCGTTCATCCTTAACATGAATTTTTTAATTTATCAGGTAGATATAAATTGTTACTCATATCAACCCATTTGTAAGTAAAAAGGATATTATCGGCATCCTTACTTTTATAAGGTAGTTTTCAATTGTTGCATAAGGTAGATTTTATCAAAAACGAGTTTATTTTTGTTTCACGTGTTGGTCAAGCCTCATTTAGGATGTTTGACTGTTTTTAAAAGGCAAGTACCCTGCATAGGCCACCTAGCTTTGCATGAGTTCGGAGTGAAGTTTATGTATAATCTTTTTCTGGCATTTTCTGAAGAGGTTGTCGTCTACGTGGAAATAGTTTTCCTTTGCATTCTATTAAATAGCACGTTCTTTTGAAACTCATGATCAGGGTTCCTTACGAGAAAAAACTGAAAAGATGGAGGAGTATGTCATCCCTTATGGCGATTGGTTCGAATATGTATCATCTCCTCACTACTCAGCCGAAATTGTAAGCCTCTTATTTATTTTACAAACACAATTTACATTGTTAATGATCCATGTTATATCGAAAATGATATAATGTCAATTAGTTCTATCTAACCAATCTGCCTGCATTCATTTCACTGTGATGTTGTTCATGAAGGTCATCTACGGTGGTCTTCTGGTGGCTAGTGGTGGTGCGGATCTCTCATTGTGGTTGCTTTTTACATTCGTGGTATGTGTTCCATCTCTGTAGGACATAATTGGACTCTGAGTTCGACAATAAACTCAAAGATTTCACCTTGCAGGTGGCAAATCTTGTTTTTGCAGCAACAGAAACACAGAGGTGGTACCTGCATAAGTTCGATGATTACCCTCCTAATCGGTATGCTATTTTTCCATTCATTTATTAGCAAGTTTTACATGTTAGAAGTTCGTGTAAAGTCCTGGAGCAAATTTTTTAGACTTTTTCACAGAGGTTGAGATCGGAAATTTTGAAATTTTTGTTAGTGGTGGTTGAATAGTTACTACCTTACACTCAGCATCAAACCTTCTTCTTTCTTGGTACAAGTGAATAGAATAGCTAACGGGTCAAAATAAGTTCGGATCAAAATGGGTGAAGTTTCTAGGCATTCAAAACAGGTTTGGTTGATTTGTGAACACTAATTTGTCCTTTTTTTATCTACGTTTAGATCGATTGACTTCATTTGGCCCTTATCAATAAAATATAAACAATTAATAACAAAAAGATTGCTATCAACAATTAGACACCACCTCAATTGGAAGTTTATAAGAATGCAAATTGCAGGGTACATCAAAATATAAGCTTGCTAATCATTCAAGAGAAGGATGCGACTTGTATAATGGGCTTTATACTCGAGAGTCAAATAAGATTGGAAGTCTCAAAATCAAACTATTGAGAAATTTAAACCTGAACAAACGATTGGTTTCACAGTTTGAGCTTATTAGGTCTACAAAACACGCAAGTTTTTAAACAAAAAATATTCAGTTTCATTAAACATTCCGCGCAATGTTATTTTCTTATTTAATTAATCATTTGTGTGATTTTGTCTTTATTTTATATATATATATATATATATATATATATATAGGGGAATGAACGATTGTTAACCCACCTTTATTGCGATAACCCGTTAACACTGATGTAACAAACACTTACACCATGATTTGTAGTTAATTAACTTTTACACCGAGTTACACCACTGGTGTAACCATTTTCCCTTCATTTTTTTAAAAAATTTCCCCTTTTTTTAAAACCGTCTTAACTTTTTTGTATGATATTATTTTTTTATACAAATTACACCATTAAATAAATCATTTTAATATCTTTAATTTGATTATAGTCTTGCTATATTTTTTTTAAAAAAATTTTAACGTTCATTGTGGACCACTAGTTTACCACTGTAACTCTAAGTTACAGTGATGACGTGGCCTGCTGTGGACCACTAGTTTGGTTAACAGGTTATCGCAATAAACAAGGTTAACATTCGTTCTCTATCCTATATATATATATATATATATATATAATATATAATATATATATATATATATATATATATATTATATATATATATATATATATATATATATATATATATATATATATATATATATATATATATGAGTGTTATTTATATCAATATAATAATTATTATAGTTATTATATAAATTTTGAGATGCATTTACGACGCATGTGGATATTTTCGTATTAAATTAAATGTTACGCGGTAGATGCGTCGCAAATTATATTTTTTATGTAATTAATTTGTGTTGTCTGGATTATTAGAAACTTAAAATATTCAATATGGAGATTTCTGACACTTTTTGCGACGGAAACAATTAGTGTTTCTCCTTGTGTCGCTAAATTGAGTCAAAATTTGTAGAAAATTTGGGTAAGCTTTTTTTCTCGCAATTATGTCGCAAAATTGCGACAAAAAAATTTCATCGCAATAATACGTAGTAAACCAACCCCTGTTTTAGTAGTGAAACACCCTCTTATGTGATGTTTATTTTATATTCTTGTTTTTATATGATCTATAATGTTGTCGGTTGAGTAAGGGGTCTTGCAAGACTTGCACGTTCGGGTGTAATGTAGAAATATATGGTGTCGTCGTGGGATATATGAAGTGTTTAGTCCACCAATGGGTTTATAATGGCATGACAATGATATGTTTAATTACGTAAGAGCATCTACAATTAGATTAAACGATAGATATGGGAAGCGCCTCCACACTAGAATTGCCCAAAAAAGACTATAGACCGCACAAGTTTTTCGTGGACGCTCTCCTTTTCTCTCCTCAAACTTTTACAGAAACTCTCTTCACGGGTGTATGTTGACTTGATCGGTTCACCTTGGGAACCATCCTTTTTATACTTCACGTTAGTCACTTCTTCTTCCACTTCAATCCATGAATCTCCGTGCGCTTTTCATTACTAGAAAGAAATACTTATATGTATGTTGATGTGAAAGTGCATAGATTGAACATTCTCACTAATTTTACTAATAAAAAAAGTTAGATTAGTTTAAGTTTTAAAAAAACTTATAATTGAGTGAGTAATTAATTCTTATTTTATTTAAACATTTTTTCTAAGATTATCAAATAATAAAATACATTATTTTTTTTAATAATTTTCTATAGGGATAATATGCTTGGGGTGAACTTGAATTTTGACAAGAACACAAGATATATAAATAATATGAAGAAATACCATTTGCATGAGAGGAATACGATGAATTCTATTGCATTTAACTTATTTTTTACGTATCATTATATTCCGGAACATATGGTTTTTCGTTTAAACTTTTAGTTTGGAGCAAAATGGGTGAAAATGTAAAGTTAGGTTTTACATGTTACATTACTCATTTCTTTATTTACGAAAATATATATTTCAAACTGGGTTCAATTCTAGCTTATTGGCAGAAGTAGATTAATTCTATATTTTATATTATTGATTATTGATACTTTTTGGATTATGTAACAATTATATTAATTTGTGTTATATTACTATTTGGAAGTTTCCCCACCACAACACTCGTTAGATATGGAATCTTATATCAGGAATACCACCTTTTCCTTAACATGTGTACCCCTTTTTCAATTTTTATTTCCTTTTTTTATTAAATAATTAGTTCATATGAACTCTTCCTATACCAAAAGAATATCAAATTGATTACACAAAAATACAAAAATCATGATTAGAGAGATAAAGATTGATTATCGATGATTAAGTGTAGATTATTTAATCGGGGAGGGATCATGCAATATCTTTTTAATCTAACTTTTTTCTTAAATTAAAGAAAATGATAAAAATGTAATATTTTTCATATTTTTTTTGGATTTTTAAAATAAAATACGAGTAAATAAACCAAAGTCCGATTCCATTATAGCAGGGGCGGCTACTGAGAAGATGTGAAAACCCGCCGTTTCTTTCAAGTTATTGGAAGAATAAATTTGATTTTGCAACAATAAATTAATTTTAACCCTATTAACAGTAATTAGTAGAGAAAATTGAAAATAAACAGTAATTATTATTGGATGTATAAAGAACATGGTAAAGAAATCAATTTTTAAGCCTAAGATAAAAATTTTAGATTCATAGAGAAACTAAATATGTAAATAAAACAATAAAGAAACATGAATATTTTTTAAAAGCTACTAAGTATGTAAATATAAAATTAATAAATATAAGAACTAAAACAATAAAAACATTAGTTTTGCAAATCATAAAATCAAACTAAACTATTTTTTTTAGACCGATGACTTACAGACTTATCTAGTTCTATTATTGAACCATATCAACTTTTAATCTACCCTATGATAAGATTTAAACCATTATCTTCTTCAAAGAGTATATAATTCTTACCATTGAACTACCAGCCCAAGTCATTTTTTAAGACAAATCTACCTATTTATAATTCTAGATAAATTCAAACTAATTTACATCATGTTTGTATTTGAATTTTGAACAAAATCTTCTTATAAGAGGCAAAACCTTTACCAAATGAGCTAGCTCCAATTAAAGCAATTGAACACGTAAAAGTTTAACCCTTTTACATTTTAATATGGGCGATAAGTTTTTCTTTATATTAAAAAAATTGAGAAATCACATGTGTATATAAGTAAATACCTGAAAAAATTAGGTTAACATGTGTTTCAACATGGCCCCATGATCCATTTTCTATCTTTTTATCTCTTTACTTCTTTAGTTTGAAAAGTTGGCTAATTTATTGTTTTTGTGCTATGTGTTCAATCTAAAACAATAAACATAATTCACCATACTATATGATCATATTAAAATTCTATTACTAAAACAGAAATTAAGAAATTCACTTTTTTTTTACTTTGTTCATCACGGTATCATACTTTATGTTCTACGAAAACTAGTGGTCAATTTTCTTTCAAAGGTATTTGTAGGTTCGTTTCTTTAACAAATTATTCTAATCGTTTGATTTGGTGTTCTCACCAATGTTTGCATAAAGAATCTTCATTTCTAACTTTAGTAACGATTCTCGTGGCTTGACCATTCAGCGCTCGAATGATACCGTTCTACATGCTTATAGTCATACAAGTGTGTCTTTATTGGATTCAACTTATGATTTAGAGTTCTGAGAAGCAACATTGTTACTCTATCGAGTCATAAGGTTGATTGTGCAAAATACCATTAATATGATTTGATGAATTGTTTTATTTTTAGACGAGTTACGTGTGATACTCTTATGTTTACCTAGATTGTGATGTGACAACACCAGATCCACCTATCTTAGAGTTAATATGGTGTTTTGTCAGACATGTTAAGATTAATTTTCATTTTATTCATGACAGTATTATCTCATACTCTTCGGGTTTATTATGATGATCGACTTGTTGATGTATTGACCAAGAGAATGGCTTCCACCCGGTTTGATTAACTTCAATTCAAGCCTCACACTGCTTAAGTTGTTGAGCTTGCGAAGGATCTTAACATATTACCTTAGGAGCAACATATAATTCTCCTCCTCTTCAATAGTAGTATCCTAAATGATTGTCCTATTAGTTGTATCTGTTTGTATTCTTGATTAGTAGATAAACATACAACAATTATCTCTTAACTTTTTCTCTTTTAATTGTTTGAGAAAAGTCCTTATATATCCATAAGTTTCATCAAACACATATCCCTAAACCAAATATACACAATCATATCTAATATGATACATCCATTTCAAATTAAAGGCGGTTCTAGAACACAAACAATTAAAAAACTGTTTGAGGTCCCTAAACTTTAAGGGCTTAAAATTGCAAACGAAAACGAAAGTTAGTTTAATCTATATTTAAACTGAAAATATATATGATGATCAGCTAGTTTTTGCATTTTCAAAGAGAAATAAGAAGAGATGACATTATACGTTATAACCTCAATAAAACTACATTAATTTTTTTATAAATATATTAAGAAAACTTAAAAAAAACCTTGATTCTAAAGTTTTCATGCAAAAATTACATAAAGTTTGCATACAAAAATTGCATACACATCTACAATAACTTACGAATACACACATCCATATATATACACATACACACAAATTGTGATGGACCCTAATTGTCCAATATTAACCTTATACTTGATAACTATAGTTGCTTGACTTTAATTACCTCTAATAGACCAATGATAATTGACAATCATTAACTCATATTAAAACTAACACCTCTAAATAACCCTAACTATTAATAACCGAGTAGTATTGACTTTAATTTTCTTTTATTTTCTCATCATTGACTCCGCAATATACATACATACACATGCATAATTAAAATAAAAATATAAATAATAATAATAAAACAGAACACTAAATGAAAAAATAATAATTAATATATTATATAATACCCATTAATATTATAAAAAACAAAATCATTTAAAAAAATAAATTTGATTTCATTATTATAAATATAATAAAAACAAAATAAAATTTAAGTTAATTATTATGAATATTATCAAAGAAAAAATATTTAGAAACTATATTTCTTTTTTATTAGTAACATTATAAAAAATATATTTATTTTATGATTGCTAATTTAAAAAAATAATATTATAAAATAAAAAAGTTGAAATATATAATATTTAAATTTTTGTGATATAATTAACTGTTTGGATTGAAATTTGTTCACCAATTTTATCGCAACTTGCGACAAGTTTGTGACAACATTTTGGTTTCCGCTTAAATTCTACGTCTTCCACCATGTTGTTATAAACTTGTCATAATCTGCGACAAGAATTCAATTACTCGTTCAATTGTTTTGACAAATTTGCGACAATATTTTTTTTGTTGCAACTCTGTTGCAAACTAGTTGCTAATTATGGGTTTTCCACTTTGTTGCAAATTTATTGCAACCTTGCTGGTATTTACTACAAAATTGTTTTTGTCGCAAAAAAAAAAAAAAATTGAATAAATAGAGTTTTCTAATAATGTTGGTTTAGGCCTAAAAAAAATTATTAAGCCGCCTCTGTTTTAAACCCGTATAAAATAGATACACACTTTAACTGGCTTCTCATGATAATATTAGAAATGGAACATTTGTTGTGCACCATATCTATAGGATATAAAAAATAGAGGAAATTGAAAAGTAACGAACAAAAAATAAGCTAGCCGGCTATCTATACACGTAAGTTGGTGATGTCATGCGTGTAAATTGCGATTTAAATAGCATATAAAAAGGTCATGCGCATTAACGCGGGTTCGGTTCTTCTTAATTGGGTTCAACCAAAATTGCTATGCTTACTGCTTACACACAAGACTCTCTCTTCCTGAGCTTCAAGCACTAGTTATAAGAGTTAAAAACTTTTTGCCTTTTTGGTGAAGATCAGTGTTCAAATCTTAACATGCAGTATTTATGATTTGGTTTAGTTTAAGAGTAAGAATATATGAGTGTGTGAGTCAGTCTCTTTAAAAAATATATGTTATAAACAATTTGGTTCGATATTTATAAGTTTTTTTTTTTTCAAAAAAATTGAAAATAATTGACGAGAATCTCTACAAATACAATCAGAGGTGCACAAAACAGTTTGAGCCCACGAACTGGTCCGGTTCTTAATCAACGAGGTCAAAATTGGTTTGATTTTTAAACTAGTCTAACTAATGAACAGATAAGACAACTTATTTGATAACCGTCCCAGTTAGAAAAACATTGCCTATGAGAGAACCCATTGAACCCTACCAAACCACTGAACCAACACATTATAAATCATGAAACTTGAATTACTTCACAACCAAAACGACATTGTAAACTCGGTGATCATTAACTTGAGATTGCATGACTAAGAGATACTATAGTATTGGCTTAAAACCTATAATCTAAGCATTGATTTAAACAATGACACGCGATGTATAGGTTCCTAAGGGGGTGTTAATGTGTGCGTTTAAGAAACAGTAAGAGACTGTTTGGTAGCCTTTTAATGATCATTAAAAGGTTATCTCTTAGTAGTTCATATCCTTTTAATGGTTAAAATGTAACTGTAATACTGAATGGTTAAGATGTACCATTAAGTATTAACCTCTTAACCATTTAGCATTAAGGTTACATTTTAACCATTATCTCGGTAGCCCTAATGTTGAATGGTTAAGAGGTACCATTAAGTATTAACCTTTTAACCATTTAGCATTAAGGTTACCTTTTAACCATTAAGAGATAACCTCTTAATAACCATTAAGAGGCTACCAAACAGTCATTAAGAGTTTGTTGAGTAAGAATGCGGATTATAAATTGATTTGGCTTGATTTTTGTTAAAACTATAAATCAAGACATACTTAGTAAGCTAGATTCTCTAGATGGTCGAAAATGAGTGATACGAAAGCTCAAGTGATTAGCAACTAACAACATGTTCTGATTTATTGCGGTTATGTTGTACAAATTAAAATCTGTATTTTGATTTGACACGAAGCCAATTGAAAAGTTTGTAAACTCGTGTTTAGAGCAATTCTAAAATGCTGGTGGCTAGTATGGAACACAACTTGACGTGTGTATACTTTTATATCATTTAGAGTTATAGAAAACTAAAATATAAACAAAAATATTATAATGGCTCAGACGTGACAAACCCATTTATCTTTAAATTTAGAGTAAATTACAATTTTCGTCCTTTAACTTTATAGCAAATTTCAAAGATTGTCCTTAAACTAAGAAAATTACAGTAATTGTCCTTTACGTTTAAATTTCATTACGCGTTTAGTCCTTTCTCCTAACGTCCGTTTCATTTATTGGTTAAGTCAGGTCACATGACTTGCACACGAGGGTAAATTGGTCTTTTTACTCTCATTAATAAATACATAAATACTAAAAGTCTAAAACCCACCTCACCCACCCTACGGCCTACACCATCTCTCTTTTTCTCTCCATCGCCGCCACTCCTCCGCCATCCGTTAGTGAAAAGGACTAAACATGTAACGAAATTTAAACGTAAAAAACAATTACTGTAATTTCTTTAGTTTAAGGACAATATCTGAAATTTGCTATCAAGCTAAAGGACGAAAAATGTAATTTACTCTTGAATTTATTAAATTACATGTTTATTTATGTAGTTAATTTCACCGGGCTGTTGAATTTGAATGTCCAGAATTTAATAACACCTACCAAATTACAATATATTCATTAAAAGGATTAATGCAATGGTTTTATTTAATTAGTAAATATATATCAAATACCTTCCAAAAAGTTCTCCTTTTTTCTATTCGTTTCTGCTCTAGCGTCATGATTGGCTTACTTTGGAACAATGCTAATGGGACAAACAGTGTAACCGTATATGTTATCTAGAAGTAAAATTACGAAACACATAAAACGGCTTTTTGAGTTAGTTTTACCAATTCAATAAAACCTCGTTATCCAAACATCTATCAAATGATACCTTGGCTTTTTGGATCGCTGACGAGCTGCTAGCACACCCGATTATTTTTATTACTTGAGTACGAAACCTTGAGTTTCTAGGATGACACGTCCCTGAAGAAAAGCTCGTACATCAATGTTTTCTTATCAGTCATCAGTTCATCCGCGTCAATCCTGAACCTAATTTTGATTAGTTATATCTTATCCTAATAGTTTACGAGTAAAAAGGATCTCAACCAACACATAATGATCACATAAAATTAGGTCATATTCTTGGTATTGAGGTAACACAAAACCAATCAATCAAGCATTGTGGGGGTTGTCTTTTTGTTTCATGGGGGACAAATTATGTTGTGCTCTATCTAGTGACCATTGAGCCACCCTTTAGCCTTTTATTATTATATATTGCTTCTTTATTGATTTGTCCATTTTTTATATTTTTGTTTTGTCCTTTTTTATCCGGAACTTGGCATTCTAGAGATCCATTGGCGGTTCTTTTTCGTTTCAATTTTGTAGGGTTTGGTTAAACATACTTTTACTTTACTTCATGTACGGAACCTATTGATGTAGAGCATATTCAACATGCTATATACATGGATATATACATACGGTAAAGGATTGTATACATATGTTATACAGACATATTCCACAAGCTATACGAGTGAAACAACTGATGTGATGATATGATTGGAGGAGATGGTATATACAATAAAAACCCTTTGAGGGTGTGTACCAATGGTAAGAGTTTTTTTCAAACACAAGAAACACTATGAATATATTATTAGAAGATAAATGGACAAAAAAGATTCATGATGCAAATGAAAAAACAAATGATCTTGATAAAAAAAAGATTTATCAATGGATAGGTGGTTGAATCGGTTGTGGTTCACAAACAAACCAAATGGGCCTCAAATGTTTTTTCTCTTGGATAACCGATAATATCTGGTAAGCTTAGGTTAGGAAAAATGTTAATCGGGTTTATAACCTTATAGAATAGCTCAAATCTTCAACTAATGCTATACGTTTATCTTGTTAACTTTTAGTTTTTAAAATCGTAAAAAAGCATATTTGCAATGAGGCGTGTCGAGAACAGGGACGGACCTAGGTGTGTGGGTGGGGGGCAGTCGCCCCCCGTAAATTTTTTTTAATGTTATATGTATGTGAAAAATCTCGAACGCCCCCCATAAAATTATGCAATCGCCCCACTTTTAACCACCATAAAAATTGTCTGGGTTCACCACTGGTCGAGAACTTGATAAGTTCACAAACCAGATCGGATTAACATCCATAACATTGTGCGAGGAAAAATATATATAGTAACGGATAAGCCCTCGTAATCACTTGAAAAAAAAAAGATCATCGAAACTTCAAATTTACTCTCCTTTGCTCTCTTAAACTGATGATAATTAAAGAAAGGGGGACAAACAAGTAAGTAGCGTATTAAACTATTAATACAATCATAAACTTTGATAAATTTGAAGAACTAGTTAGAGGATTCGTAACACTAAACCATTGTATGAGATGATAAATTTGACGAACTAGTTAGAGTATTCGTAACACTAAACCATTGTATGAGATATGTATTAATTTTGTGAAATTGTACATGCTTTCGAATTATGTATGTCATGTGAGGTTAGTTTTATACACTAGGGTTTTCTTTATATTTTTGTTTAGCACTTTTTACATTCTAGTTATTTGCATGTGTTATAGAATTTAATTTTAAACACCTATAATTGTTTATGCATATTTTTATGCTAGTTTCTTTTTAGTCTGTTTGGTTTTAGTCGTATCCAGTTCGGTTATTGGTTACATAATCGAATAACAACCGATTTAATAAGACAACCGAATAGAAGAACCGTATAACTTTGTTTCGCCGGTTAATTTAGGTTCGCCGAGACATTTTAAATTTGAAATGGTTCGAATTCAGTTAAACCCAAAAAATTTCTAAACCGATACTACAACCGATATTGGTAATTGCATACATAAGAAACCCCCATCTACTATCTCCAACAACCACTCGGTACAAATCCGATCATCACTTTTTTACCTTTTATTCCATTATTGTATAATTATATAAAACAAATTTATAGAGATAAATTTATTTATTTTAGAGCATGTAGACAATATATTAACACCATACCCTAAGAAAGAAACTAGATGGGGGAAAAGAACAAAAATTATCAAGACATAAAGGTGTTTTTTAATCGGTCCACTTAAAAGAACTTTCATCTTGTTATTCCTAATAATCATAAAAGAGAACAAGTTTAAATATCATCAACGAGGAAAACCTTTCTTCTTGAATTTGATTCAACACCTATCCATTTCTGAATCTCTAGACTTCTAGAGTACCTGCCATATTGTCACAAATATCCCTTTGAGAAAAAGCCTCTTCTTAGATATGATTCGAAGAGAACTAATAAAATCACTAACAGACCATCCAATCCTAACTGACCTATTTAATTTCGACAACAACCATCATAAAACTTTAAGACCGACCATTGTGACACTTTAACATGAACCCTCAAAAAAGTTTTATTTTAAGTTTTAACTTTTAACTAATATAAATGCCTTATAAACAAATAAACAATATAAAACAATTAAGATGGATAATTAAATCCCATTTTAATTAAACTAATTTGAATAACTTAAACCCAAATTGTTCATGGTTTCACTGTTCTGAAATTCTGATCGTCAAAGCTGGTTGCCTACTTCTGAAATCTGCCATCGCCCCTTCAGCCTTTAAATAATCAAATCTCTTAACTGGATCGATGACTGCTAAGTTTAAAATGTTTCTGTAAGTGATGCGATGAATGTAATTCGAAAAATAAGAATTTGTTTAAAACAATTTTAGAGATTTTATATTCTTGCTATATACTTTTAATGATGATTGAAGTATATAATTTCCACTCTAATAAAAGAGTATTTTTGGGGTGACACGTGGCGGCACCACATTTACTCTCACCAAAATTTTCTCGCTTCTCTCTCATATTAAATAATTACCTTAATTATCAATAATATTATTTAACCTTTTTAGGACAAAAATAGTTTTTTTAATAAATTTAAAAAAAGATCTTCTTATTAATGTTACTTTCAAAAATAATTTTTATAAAATAAGAAATTTTTACAAAACATCAAACTTTTTTAAAATAATTTTTTTTTAAAAAGTTAATTTTTTATAAACAAAAAATAATTAAAATTAAAACTTATAATAAGATTTTTTTTAAAATGATATTTTTTAATACGGTTTGTTTTGAAACAAATATTTATTAGTTTTTTCGGAAAAAAAGTTTTAAACCAAAAGTTTAAAAAGTTGACATTATTGTTATATTACATATTGTTATCACTATACGTAATTTCAATTATATTTTATCATAAAATATCGTTTTATACATGATAAACTTTTATTATATTTAATATTTTATTTGTTCAACTCGTGTAATACATGGGTTTACTAAAGCTAGTTTTGATATTTAACTTGGTTTCATCTTTTTATCGTGTGACCTAACTCGACCCAACTTGAATCGGACCAAATTAGTTTAATATTTAGATATAGTCAACGGCCCTTAAAATTGTCCAACCACATGACAATTTCCAGAGTATGCTACTGCATATATCTAATCTATTCCCAATATACATCATAACTAATTTACATCAATCCGTCATAGGTGTGGCTCGGACCCTTGACTTAAAAGGAAACATCGTCACTTTAACTCTAAGGTTGCGTTTGGTATCCAGAAATAAGAGACAGAATGGAATGAGCGATTGAAAGTGAATGAAATATAATATGTTTGGTTGGCAAAAGAAATGAAATGGATTATTACACATGTTTGGTTGGCAAAAGAAATGAAATGGATTATTACACAAGTAATCTCACTTTATTCTAACCACACCAAATTCATTTCATCTACCCTTTTTTTTTAATTCCATTCCTTCTTTTTATCCTTAGTCACTATTATCACCACCCACTCACCACCGCCCACCACCACCAACCACTACCGCCTACCACCACCATCACCATCACCACCAGCCATCAAGATCAAGAGCCACCGTCCACCACTACTGCCACCAATCATCACCATCCACAACCACCACCACCACTAATCACCACCGCCCACCACCACCATCAAAACCGGCCACCACCACAGCCACCACCACCTGTGCCTCCACCGACCACCATGCACCACCGCCACTGGCCACACCACCAATTACCACTAGCCACCACCAACACCACAACCACCTCCATTGGCCACTACCACCACCGGAACCTCCACCGCCCACCAGCACCACCACCATAACCACTTTTACAATTCATATATTCGTCTTTTCCTATGTAACAAACAACATAAAGTAATGATACATTTTATTCTTAAAGAGTAACAAAACAGAACAACAGAATGTAATGATTTATTTTATTCTCTCATTCATTTCATTACTCGTCCATTTTATCACCCCACACTAATGGCTTACCGTTAGACCCAACCCCCACCCACATTAGAAGGCCGAGGATGCCTACGGTGCTTCTTATTTGAAGGGAACACGCTTTTTGGACCACGGGGTGGTAAGATTTTAACCAACGCCAAACCAATGGCCAGAAGAAGCAAGCAAACGCTCTCATCTGTAGAAATAAGTTAGGAAAAAATTCGGTAAAATATATCATAAGTTCTCAAATTTTCTTATGGGGGAACGAAAGAAGAAATTCACCTAGAATGTAACAGAATCTCTACTTTTGGACTT
Organism: Flaveria robusta; assembly: GCA_025506415.1. NCBI lineage: Eukaryota > Viridiplantae > Streptophyta > Magnoliopsida > Asterales > Asteraceae > Flaveria > Flaveria robusta. The sequence goes on along the minus strand of CM046469.1, from coordinate 12,909,308 downwards.
AAAAGGTGACATAAGTTTTTATATTTCAAGATAGCATAAGTACGTTCAACTTTTGCATTAGAAAAAGAGAATCAATTATCGAGTGAATTCGTTTAAAATGCAAAATTTGAACTTATGTTACTTGTTTCTACATATTTCTTGTTTGTCTCGCGCATTAATTAGAAACTTTAGAAGCTTTTGTTACCATTTAATTTTATAAAATTCTCCTTAAACTTAAAAATCATATATACAAACTATATGGAACACTTGAAATCAAATTTTGATAATCTGAGAGTCGTGAAAATCAATTTCAGATCGAATCACCCGAATAAATCAATCGGATATAACTCAGACGAGATCAACGATTAGTATGTTGTGTTGTGTGATTTTCGTGAACCAGAAGAAGAAGAATTCGAGAGAAAAGTGACCAATTTTGATGATCCAATTCGATTTTCAGGGAGAGAGGGGAAAAACTGTTATTTGGCAGTTTTATCATTTTCTTTTATTTAATTTGAAAAATAACCATTAAAAATACGTATTTTTCCACTCGAATTTCACACGTGAAATTCTAGGAAATCGATTCGAAATGCATTTTTTAAATAAAGCCATTTTTACCAAATACAAAATTTCCAAGCTGACCTGTCAGCTCGACTCCAACCAAGGCAGTGGCGGAGCTTGAACCAAACCTTAGGGGGGGCGGGGTGGTAAGTAAACTATTTTAGGGGGGGCGGACTCTATATTTATTAAAAAAATCCAATACCAGACCGAAAATTTACAATACCGAGCCGAAAATTAACACTACTGACGAAAAAAAGAACGGGGGGGGGGGGGGGGGGCCCAAGGAAGCTTCGCCCCTGAACCAAGGGCTCTGCCCCTTGGACCCTGGCACTAGGGGTGCAAACGAGCCGAGCCGCTCTTGAGCTACTCGAGATCGGATCGACAAAAAGCTCGAAACGAGTCGAGCTTTATCGAGCCCGAGCCGAGCTCGAGCTTGAAAAAAAGCTCATTTAATTATCGAGCCCGAGCCCGAGCTTCACGTATCGAGCTCGAGCCGGCTTGCAAGCCTAAATTAGCTTTTTATTTATATATTTTTATTTAATTTATTTAATATATTATATAAATAATATCTATTATATATTAAATTATGATAAAAAACAATTAAATAATATGAATAATGTTATATATAAAGTATATAATTATAAATATATATATCAAAATTAAATATAAAAATATGAAAAATAATATTTAAATAAAAAAACGAGCCGAGCCGAGCTCGAGCTTGACAAAGTATTTGTCGAGCCGAGCTCGAGCTTTAAAAATAAAGCTCGAAACGAGCCGAGCTCGAGCTCGAGCTCTCCTAAGTCATCACAAGCCGAGCTCGAGCCCATACGAGCTCGGCTCGGCTCGTTTGCACCCCTAGACCCCGCTACCAGGGGCGCTGCCCCCGGACCCCCTCCAAGGGAGCGTTGTCCCCTTGAAACCCCCATCACTTAGGGGCGGAAGGTTTTCAATATCGAAGATTATGATAAACTCAAACAAAACATACACTCCGCACCTCCTAATTTGTTTGATAGATATTATGAACACATTGGTTATTAGTCAATCCAATTACACTAAAATATCTAACAAACTAAAATTGACGTCAAATGACGTGCCTAAGTCCGCATAACCATTTTATTAAACTATAGATTAAGGTTAACAAAAACCATTTTATTAGTTAACAAAAAATGCATAATGTTATTTTACATGAGGAAGTTCATACTTCATAGAACAAGGTAGTTTTTATCCGCGCTTCGCAGCGGGGTTTCGTAACGATATATTTCTATGTTAGAGGGCTCTGAAACGAAGAGTCGTCGTGGGTGCGAACACTTGTATACCCCGTCAAAACAACTATTAGTGGCTGCAAACGGTCGCTTGTCACACTATTAGACATGACATCTTTATTCATCGTCATTTCATGTCGATCGTTGATGCTAACTGTTACTACTAACACAACTTGCATAATCAAGCGGCGACCGCCTACGCCTAGCGGAACCCTCACAACCCTCGTCTCTTCTGAGACTCATTCTTTATAAACTTGAGCAAGGGAAAAACAAAAAATACAGAAGTTTTGTGACCAAAATAAAACCACAACAAACCCACTATTCATTTCACTTGCAAAATTAATATTATGTAATATAAACAAGTCATAGTTTTTAGATTTTATTTTATTCCTAGACGTAACATGTCATGCATGTCTAATAATGGAAAATACATAAAACTATGATTAATGTTCATAACTAGTTTGGAAGTTTTTCCCTGAGAATCAACACCTGTAGAAATTAAAGGATAACGTGTACTAATAATAGGTCTCTTACTATTATTATATAACAGTACATGTTACATAAAATAATAGAGATGTGAATTCACAAGAAATGACTAACCAAGGCTATTTCTTCGTATATACAGTTTTTTTTTTATATGCGGGTCTAACCCTATATTCATAAATAAACAATTAAAATAATTTCTTTTGTTTCTTTTTGAAATCTAAACTGGGAGTGAAAAATATTAATATATTAGATTTATATTATTTTATTTTAGTTTTTGACAATTTTAAAATTAAAAAATAAATAATTAATTTCGTTTTCTCGCAATAATTTGATCTATAGACATTTCTCTCCTAGCCGGCTAACACCTTGCACTAATCAATCAAGGAGACAAACTAACATGGAGATAAACTGGATCTTTTTGCAAAAAATAATCAATCTCTAGACAAAATGATTTTTGTGCTGATAAACTGTCTTATGAGATCAGGAAAATATAATTTTAATTTTTTATATTTTTGTTTTAAGAAAGAATATATATATATATATATATATATATATATATATATATATATATATATATATATATATATATGTATCGATTTTATATGTATTTGTATTTATATAATATGAAGTATAATATTTTATTTCATTTTATGTTAAAATAACTAACATATATAAAATACTAGGTTAGTACCCCGTGTATTACACGGGTTGAATAAATAAAATATTAAATACTTAGTAATAATAATTTATGAATTATAAAATTATGTCTGAAGATAAAATATGATTATAATGAACAAAAAGATATGATTTTTAAAACGAAAGGTTTGTATAAAAAAGGTTATAATTTTTTTAAAAAAGGAGCGATTTAAAATATTATGTTTCAAAAAGGTATACTGTTTTATAAAATTTTACATTATATAAAAATTTTATTTTTTTATTATTTTTATTTTAATAAAAAGATATGATTTTTAATTTTCTTAATAAAGTTTATTTTTAAAAATATAGCTTGATTTTAAAAAATCTAGATGAGAGAGAAAAATGTATCAATTAATAAAATTAATTTTTATTAAGAGAGAGAAATTAATTTGAGTGTTTAAATTACTATAATACCCTTTTGGAGAGAAAATGAATTCTTGATTTCTAAATGAATGACATGTGTCAAAAAAATTTGTTTAAGAGAATGACAAGTGGCAAAAAAAAAAGCTTCTTTTATTATATTCTATAGATTCGTTTGAGATGAAATAAACATTTGAGTTAAACATTTATAATATTAATATCAACTGTCATAGATGATTTATGTTCGATAAATTATTTTGTGTTACGAGGATATAGATATATTAAGTAGACAATTAACACGTATCGGATACAATGTTAACACCGTTCCAATCAAACAATTATTTTAAAGAAGAGTGAAACATGCTAGGTATGATCAACCTTTTTCTTTTTTAAAGAATAGCAATTCACATTTATAGTATCTACTATATTTCTAAACTATACAAGTTTGCAATTTATTTCATATCAAGGTTTGAACCTTAGTTTTCTCTAGAGTCGATGACTCTTATCACTAATTAATGTCACATAGTAAACTTTTTTTAACATTATAAATTTGTTAGATACTAAATATAGTTATAAAAATATTTTGAAAGTTAAAGTAAAAATTATTAATTCTTAAGACCACTTTAAAAGATTTTAGTTCTTTCACTTATTTGTTTTCTGACCTAAGCTTGGTCTACCCATTTTATTTTGAAACCATCTCATGAAAAACTTTTCTTTAACCATGTGTTGTTTGGTTTGTAAATAGTAGGTTTGATAATGCGTATGGATGTAACAAAAATATGTATGATTTTTAAGTTATTGTTCGGTTGATAAAGTTAAACGTAGATGTCATTGTCACAAATCTTTCAGTGTATATGGGCTTGATCCTAGCAAGTATACTCTATTATTAATCTTTACTCAAATATTGTAATCATGAGCGGTAAATCTTGTGAAACTCGAAGATATGATGCATTCTTTGACATCTTGCAAGAACAATCCCATGAGTTGGAAGTTAAGAACCTCTAAGCCTAAATTAAACAAGTCAACATCTCCTCTCAAAGAAACAAAGCCATAAGCCATCTAGCTATAAACTCTACCAACAACTTTTATCCCTTTCATGGAAGTTTAAAATGTCTAAACACAAAAAAAGAATGCTAGACTCGTGTATGCAAGTTATTATAGCTTAACACTAAAGATGTTAAGATATGACTTCCCTCGCTGGTTAAATACCAAACTTTACTTTGTACAATAGATGACCAGTGACTTGGGCTTCATTTGAGGCACATTAGACCACCAAGAATCTCTAACGTCATCATCACCATCAAATATGTTCTTCATGTTCTCCGTAGGACCAGGTTAGTCAAATTCATAAACAACAATATTCATAAAACAATAGAAGAATTTTTTAACTACACAACTAGCAAGAAGTTAGATGAGAAGTTAGATGTTGAAAGGAAAAAAAAACATTACAAAAAACAAGAGCATGTTTTTTAACCAGTCCATACATATAATGTTACTCTTAACTATTTACTTTTTAAGGGACAAACCGGTTTCATAAAATGGATTTTAGATGACCAAAACCATATAAGATTTCTTTTAAAGATGCAGTTATAATTTCCCCCTTTTCAGATGAACCCTATCAATTTTCTTTTCTTTGCAAAGTAGCAATTTTCCCTAATACATATCTGAATCCTAGCTATTTCATTCTTTGAAGGAGAGGAATGTGCATTTGAGATTTTTAAGGCTCGAGAAAAAGAAATTAAATGGAAAGCAATCATTGTCTTTTTTTTTTCTTCAATTGATGATACCCTAACCCTTTATACAGAGAAACTTGTACATAAAAAGAGAGAAATTGTAAAGACATGAGCAGAACTGTAAAATCACAATGAAATCCGATTTTTAGTAGATAATCCAAACCACAATCGACTTTGATTCTTCCCATACTATGTTTCATGTTAAAAATAGGGTACTAATTCATATTCTGTAAACAACTTTAATAACATTATTAGTCTTGATTTATTTCACCAAAAAATCCTATAACTTTTACAACCTAAACACTAAACAGAAGACTACATACAGTTTACATACTTGTTCAAAAAACCACAAAACCAAATATTTAAAAACATAAGTATGGAGTGTGTCAGTCGAAACCCCAAGTACGGTTAAAAAAGGAGCTCACCAACATTAACAATGAAAATGAGCTACAAATTGAACAATTGTAGTCGTTCAATTGGTTGTTAAACATTTGGTAGTTATAACCATTTGTAATTGCATTAGTAAAAACCACCTTCAGTAGCAACTTAGTTGCTCTCGAACTTTACTTTCTACTGGAAATAAAGTTTCAATTAAACTTTTATTTCTACCTTCTAGTTTTCATTATTAAAGTCAAAGTTTTCATCTATAGCCAAAATTACTATTGAGGCTCGATTACTACGATACTAAGTTACTATCGAGTTTCATTCTCAAGTAACTTTCCCATGACCATTCGATTTCGTAACAAATTTCAATGTAATATGAAATGTCAAGCTTAACCTCATCCAAGGTTTTTCCCCTTGGACCCAACTAAGGGCTAATGCCCTTTGGACCCTGCTACTCGAGCGCTGCCTTTGGACCCCCGTGGTCTAGTGGTTCCTTGATTTTTGAAACCATAACAATCTCCAATTAAACAAGCGTGCAGTCTTCACATCCGGACTTGATCATTGTTTGATTATGATATCACATTTGGTCATTAAGTAAATCCATTTATCCAAAATAGCTCAATGACACTAAAATCACCAACACTATTTATATTTCAAACGATGAAATTAGGTTATGCATCTTAAACTGTTATATTCATGGTCCTTAACGCATGCTTATACTTTGATTTGGGTCAAAATCAAATCTGATTTTAACGCAATCAATGTTTAGTGTTATATATCACTCCGTGATTGAACTCAAGAAGACAGGAAAAAAAACAAAAAAAGTTTTTAATTTCAATTCCTTTTTTAATCAACTAAAGACATTTTTAAATGAAATGTTCTCCAATTCTAGTTCCAATACTAATAATTTCATGAACCATATACAACCTTAGTGTACTCCATGGTATTTTTATTTAGAATATACTTTTTGCTTCACTTTATTTTAACTACTACTTTTAAAATTTCTTAATATTAAATACCAAATCAATAAAAGAATATCCGGACTTTCTAAATTAAGATACATATTCTGATAGTTAAATATACATTTTATAATGAAGATGCATGTTCCACTCTCCCCACGTTCTACTACTCATTGAGACTTTGTAATGTTTATTTGCTAGTTACATTCCACAATGAGGAGAATTAGATCCCCTCCCTTTCACGTTGGCTTTCTTGAAAGTGGTTTCACACACCTATCTCCCTCTTTCTAGTCTTTTATATTCCTCGTTCGCGTCCAAAGAAGTTTTCTCACACTCTCTCCTCTCCGATCTTCACGTTGTGTCTGTCTATTTCTCTTTCTTTCACATTAGACTAGCGACCATAAATGAGACAATATTATAATTTACTTGAATGTTGTTATGGAAAACAAAAATGGATGTGTTCACAAGGTGTAAATAAGTCAAACTGGCTCGTAAGTTAAGGATCACTAACAATTCAAATCGAGTTGAGCTTAAACAAACTTGAGATCATTATGGCTCATTAATAAAGTAGCTCGAGTCTGAGTTTTCACATATTAAGTTTGAGTCCTCAAGCATGCCTAAACAAGTTTTTTATTTATATAAAGTTTATTAATCCATTAAATATATATTTATATAAATACTTAAGGTTATTACATATAAATTTATGACAAAAATAATATATATTATGTTGTGTGTGTGTATAATTAGTTATGAAAATATATAAGACAATAATTTAATAATAAACGAGTCGAACTCGAGCATTGCTTGAGTTTGAACAAAATTTAACGAGCCAAACTCAAGCTTGAGCTCATGTAAGTAAAAACAAGTCTAAGCTTAAAGCTCGGGCTTAACTATAGGAGTGTTCAAGAGCACCCAGATCCAAATATCCGAAATTTCAAACCCAAATTATCCAAAAGTACGGATATTCAAATTTTTAGATTCGGATACTAATTTCAGAAAATTTGGAGCGAAATATTAGAAATTATTTAATTAATTATTTGTTTTTATATAATATATAATACCATTACTTTATCAAGCCTTACACAAATCCACAAGCAACTCCAAATCACCAACCATTGATCTCTCTACACAGATCAACAAACAACAATACCAATCATCAATCCATCATCCACTCAAATCAATTTAGGCTCCAATAATCTCACGTTCATCAATAGATCAATTTTGCTCCAATCGTCCAGTATAAACCCTAGATCTATTCAGGTTCCAAGCAAACTTGCCTCGAGGTAAAGATTAATAACGTCAATATTCAAGCAAAGTCCTTAACTTTTAAAACATATATAAGTATTTCTATTTGACTATTTAAGTCTTTTAAACTTTTTAGACCTTTTTGGTTGGTGTTTTGGTTACTTGAATTTTGTTGTTGACTATGTGGGTATTTTGACTATTTATCATTTGTAATTTCATACCAAACGTATTGGATTATGACTACTCTTTTTTATGCATTGAAATTCAGATATCGAGTAAATATTTGGTATATGAATATTCGACTTTAAGGGGCTGTTTGGTTAGCAGAATGTTTTGCAAAGGAATTGAAATTGGTATGTTGTTGAAGTTGACAATGTGTTTGGTTGGTCAATTTTGAGTGAAATTGAAATTTTAGTTTTGAACATTCCATTGGATTGTTAAACATTCCATAGGTAAGTGGAAGGAATGTGAATTCCAATGAATGAGGGAAAAATTTTCAATTTCAATTTCATTCGTTGACCAACCAAACATGATTTTGGATGGAAAATTTTTCAATTTCAATTCCAATTCCTGAGAATTCTGTGAACCAAACGTCCCCTAAATATCCTTACTTGCCAATAATCTTTAACTCAAGTTATTAAAATAAAGTACCCAAAACATATAAATATAAATGGTTTTAAGTTTAAGTCTCATTATAAGCCAAAAACTCAAATTTAAGCCAGAGAGTTTTTCTAGTTACGAGTTTTCTTCTGTGATGTTGAGGTGCGATTCTGAGTGAAAAATAAATAGATTGACCCAATTAAATATAACACATCCTTCGAAACAGGTTTGTACATTTACTATTCAAAAATAAATATACATATTCCTACTAGACTCGACACATCTACAACCTTAGATATGTTTATTTAACCAACTAAACATAGACTATTTGATTGATACGTGATTGACTCGAAAATGTAAATACATAAAATAAATTAAAACCATTTGATCCCGTAGGCTCCGGAGAAAATGTGGTTGTTGGCGGAATGTAATCAACATCGTTGCTTGGTGGGGCCATCTATGCACACCTTCCGAGGTTCTTCACGTTTTCAATATATCGTATGGCGACTCAAATTATCGCGAGAAATTGAGAGCCTATAACGCATTTGAATTCTTCATCTTCACAAAAAGCTATAGCCTGCCTATATGAATTACGAAAGGACGTAGAAGCTCACTTTAATGTTTGTCAATAACCCAACCACTAGAATTATGCCACGTGGCAGATAACTCAGCCCAATTAGATTGAATTGTTTTCATTTTTGGTTAGTTTTGAAAAATGTTCTCAAAATTCGTCTAAACTTGTCACTTTTTTTTTTGTTTTACTTGTGCTTCCTTCAATTCATTAGTGCACTGTTACCTGCGAACATTTTTAAGCTATTTTACGTTGGTGAATCGAGAGGTGCATAAGTTAGAGAATTAAATAAGTAGAGCGTGTTTATCTTTATCTTATTTAAGACTTAAGCACACCTAATGCTATAAGACTTAGTTTAATAATGATGACGACGATGACAATCATGACGATAGTGCTACTTTGTTTACATAATCTGTTTTTTTTTCCTGTCATATGAAATTATTATATTATCTGTTGTCAAGCAAAATTGTATTGGTAGAGGTGCAGATTGCTTAGGAAATAGAAGCGAACAACCATGTATCGTTGCGCCATCTAAGTCGACTTTGAAAATGTATGAACCTGATTACGATCATTGATTACCAACCATCCCAACAATACAAATCTTAACAATTTGGTGTTTAATCAAACATGATTATCATGTATTACATGCTACGAAAAGGCATTAATGCCAACTATAAGATCTGGCCTTTAAAACGGATGTAATATGTTAACATAATGCATTTACTGATGCACAAACTAGTTAAACATAACTTTTATAATGTAAAATAAAATATAAATAATTATATACTATATCTAAAAGTAAAATTGCAAGACATGAACAAGTTTGACATAACAAAGTCATTGTTTAATAAGATGAACTTTTGATGTAAAACAAAAGCATTATATAAATATTTCTACCAAAACTAAAATCGCAAGAAACAAAACAAAACAAGTTTGCCTAAAGCTAAAAGAACATTGAATAATTTGGTAAAACAACAAAATCTTAATTAATATCTTACATCTTTTCCAAAAGATACAATCTAATACGAATTTTACACTCGATAAAGAAAATAAGAATATAAATAAATAGTAAAATATACATGGTTTGCCTAATATAGTAACGTGTTTGTTTAGAAAATGTTTTACAATAAAAAAGGACAAATAACTTATGTGTTTATCGCTGCTTTTTTTTTTTATTGATCACAATTTGGTGCCTTGTAAAATTTGGTTCTTCCTCGTGAGAGCATGAATTTGATCTAACAGGAGAATTTTCGAAGACGATAAATCTAATTGAGAATTTCTCATTTCGTATCTTCGAAAATCTCACAAGTCACATATCACATATCACTAGAAGTCCTATCGGATACTTTCTTGCCTTAGAATTTTGCCATTTGTGATCCCTCTCGACGTGCAAATCTTACCGTCTTATCATTAAAAGGTTAATGTTTATTTGTTAAAAATAATAAAAAAAAACCTATGATTGATCGCTTTATTTTAGAAAATACACTGTTCATTTTATAGATTCCCTTCACGGAAAAAAGTTAATTTTCTAAAAGCTACTTACATATTTTGATAAAAGCTTTGTGCAGTTATTGGAATCAATTTAATCTTCCTTTGACTTTGACTTAGATGACACGAATTAAATAACATCTTTGCTTTGCTTTCTTGGACACGCCACATGCAAAATGGAAAATCGAGCGCTATTTCATTTGAACCATTATATACCGCATGTCTAATAAAAAGAGACAACCCATTATAGGATTGTTTTTGTTTAAAGTCATACTATGTATTCAATTCTTAAATCATGTTATTAATATATAATATATGTATGTATGAATTAGAGACATAATTTTTTGAACCATTCTTATATTAAATTTGAGAAGCATGTAACACATTTGTACATAGCACATTAATGATTTAATGAGATAGTGAAATAGCTAGTTATGTAACTGTTTTTTTTTTTATTATCATATTTAAAACAAAAGGTACATATGATTATGCAGTTCTTGTTGAGTCTAGAGGCTTCGTAAAGTAAAGTTGGCCCTAGGCAGAAGCGTAGAAAGGCAATCAGTCGTAGCCCCCTTACGGTCTCTCTTTATTTTAGACTTGTTAAAATTAATGATTTTTTTGTTCCTAAAGTTGTAAACCTAATTTAGTGATTATAAATAGATGGCATAGCCTTTGTAATTCTTTGAGCACTTTAATAAAGTATACACCTTAGTAGGCTTGTAAATGAACCAAACGTTCATGAACTGTTCGGCGGGAAGTTCGTTTATGTTTGTTTATTTAGAAAATGAACAAACATGAACAAAAAAATTATGTTCGTTTAATTAAACGAACAAACATGAACACATGCTTTGTTCGTTCGTTTATGTTCATGAACGTTTGTTTATGTTCTTTCATATATATCCGTTTTTTTATGTCTGTTCATATATGTCCGTTTATTTATGTCCATTTATGTTCGTTTATTTATATTAATATATTAATAATAAGGTATTATGTGTTAATAACTGAAACATAAGTGTATAAAGTTATACTAGAAACTCATAAGTTTAGTGAGTTTTAATTTCCACTAATACATCAAAAAATCCAAAGTGATAATTTAAGATTTTTTTTTTGTGTTCAGTTTTGTTTGTTTATTATGGTTCATTTATGTTTGTTTGTTATTGTTTATTTGTGTTCGTTTATGTTCGTGAAGTGTTCATTTAGCTTCTTAACGAACAAACATGAACGAACAAACATGTACGAACACGAACATTTTTATTTTCTTAATAAACGAACATGAACACAAAATCGTGTTTGATAATGTGTTCGTGTTCGTGTTCGGTAAAAGTTAAATGAACGAATACAGACATGCTGATGTTCATGTTTGTTCAGTTCATTTTCAGACCTACACCTTAGTTACAACATGTGAACGTATATCACTAATCAAACCACGCTAAATCTCTTGTTTTTTGTTTTCTTTCGCTTATTGTTGGTGTGTGTAGGTGTAAGATACCTAACAATTGTCATGCTTCTCAATATATTTTTGGTCCTTAAATGAACTCCTCCCACACATACACACACAAAAATATTTTTAAATTATGATAATAATTGAAATTTTAAAATTATAAAAGTAAAGAGAAAAAAGTCATCTTCTAGGTAAAAATAATCGGCCAAACAAGTTGCACGTCATAATATTCAAAAATTCAAATATTTGAAAAATATAAGCAATTTTGAAATACTTAAGCGTTAGAATGTAATTAAAAAAGTTTTAGTTTTAATAAGCAAAATTTTTATAATTGAATTATTAATAAGCTTGTAAAAGGCAAAATTACATTAATCTTTAGATGTGTTGCTTGTTGACAGAACACTCAAATATCATAGAAAATGGAATCTTGCTATTGATAAAAGAACCAAAGGTTCAGTAAGAACATATTGAAATTTACTTAAACATGCACTGTTAGCCCAGATCACTTATAAAAATAAGAATAAACATAAGATGAACAAAAGATTCTAAAAAAACCAATGTTCAACTCTTTTATTAATGTAAAATGGAAGTTTACATCTCTAAAAAATCAACCAAATACTCCTATTTGAACTGTCATCTCAACTAATAAAAAATGAAAAATAAGACTCTTAATCCTAAACAAATACTAATTTAAATTGTCATCTCAGTAAAGATAAACATACATAACTAGTAGAAAGCTATAAAATCTCCTGAAAAACCTCTAGAATTAAGGTTGTCGAAATCTACAAAATCTTGACCTGATTCAAATTGAACTTTCGGCTTTCTTTCAGTTTACCCCTTCGTCCGTCTAAATAACCTATATTTGGATTAAATCCAACATGCACCTAGACATGACTATTGGAACATACTGAGCATTATCTTCCATAATTTACTGCTCTATCTCATGTAATGCTCAATAAAGTTGATTAATCACCAACATTACACTATATCCATCATGTTACGAACCATTGAAATTATGAATTGAGCTACTTAAAACCTCTAACGTCAAACACTCAAACGTATGATCCTCGAAAACCCTGATCTAAAATTTTAGAAAACACCCCTTTTTATGCTAGATGACTTTAGTTTCTTAGATATCTACTTTGTTTTTTGAACGGCTACTTTTTTTTGAACGGCAAATGTGCGACCATGCTTCGAAGAATAGATGTTATCTTAATAGGGCCCACCTATTCGTTTTCAAGCCGAGACCGTACACCCAACTCCCTCATGAGGAAACCAATTGTTGAGAAAACTCACTGACTTAACCCTGAGCATTTTGCTCAGAGTGAGACTTGAACCCATGACCTCCCAATATTTACATATCATGGTTATCTCACCTTAACCAGTTGGGTTAAGGATCATTGTTCTTAGATATCTACTTAAACATGCTTTTACAAATAGCATCCAAATTACTCTTGAATAGCACGCATGTGGAAAATTTTTTAGTGTTATATACAGACGAAAATCTCGACCGGCCCTCTTAAAATTATACAATCTTCCCATTTTCGCCCCTATGAAAAAAATTCCTGGGTTCGCCACTGCGGCATGCAGTGGCGGAGCTTGAACTTTCTCGTAGGGGGGCGGGGGCGGGGGCGAAATCAATTTTTTTAATAGGGGCGAACTTGATATTTATATAAAAATTTACATTACCGGACTAAAATTTAACACTACGGGCGAAAAAAACAGGGGGGCTGCGGCCCCCTGACCCCTATAAAGATCCGCCAATTGCGGCATGCCAATGATGAAGCTAGCTTCTACCAAAATTATTGAACCTTTCGGCCCCTTAGTAAACTAGATTCTTCTTTTGTAACTCTAGCCATTTAAATAATGAAGGGTGGTCATTAGTTTGGGTTAAAAGTGGTTGTGTTGAAGGCTAACTCTAAAAAGTTCTCATTTAACATCTTTTTCCTTAATAAAGCCTAAATTGACATGAAAACGGAATTAAACTTATCAAGGTAAACATTATTTTTTTTTTTCACCAACTACAACTTCTTTTAAAAGTAACATCTTATTTTAAAACTCATTAAATTACTCCTAATCATGTCTGAACTTAAGTAGTCTTTAAAGAGTCTTTGATTATTACAACCAGACTAGTAACCCAAGTGGCTTCATTGACTATAATTAAAAAATGAAACTCATTTCTCAAGAAAATTATAGCACAAAAATCTAAATAGTTGTTGTGACCGAAGGGCCAGCATGCTCGGTTTTGGCCCTAATGACACAAACCCAACAAGAATACTACATATAAGGACTCTTACGCGTACCCTTTCTAAAATATTAATATGAATGGACCGGTGCTTCCAGCACTTGTATTTTAGTTGTTTCATTTATTCCAAAGTAATTAACCATACTCGTGAAACTTTAAATGAAAAGTATCTTAATTTATCGTCAAGAGAATACACATTTATAGTCTAATTGTATCAGGATATTTTTTTAATGGTTATAAAATTTACTAGAAACAACATAGCAAGATGCTATGCAAATACCAAAGTACATGGGAAATTAGAGAAGAGCATAAAAGTAGATAAACATAAGCAAGAAAAACTGAAAATCAAAATGACAACACCAAATTTCACCAACGGGAACAATCTAAATTGTAAGACCCCGACCGATTCATAATCCAAATGTAAGTGTTTACTTTGATTTCTTTCATATTTTTCCTAATGCAAGGGATTTTGTTTTTGAAAACACAATCGTTTCTAACTTTCCAAATCATCCACCTCGTGGCCACAATGTTAGAATGGTACATCATTTTTAGAGGTTGATTAACGTTAAGGTTCTTTAGGATCTAAAGAAGTTTCGGGATTGATTTCTTACTGGTTAATGGTAGGCCGCATCATTTCCTAATCCCACTCCCTATGTATATCGCGTAATCACGTCGAGCCAACACATGATCCATAGTCTCCAAATCATCATTACAGAAGAGATATAACTACGAGTTGGGCTGGACCCCTCTTCTTTTGAGATTGTCAAGGGTTAAAATTTTATTCGAAACAACTCTCCAACATAAGAAATCAATTTTTTTATGAATTCATGAACACCAATTGTTCATAGGTGTTATGGCTAAACATTACGTCTTCAATTTATGATCTTATAGATGAGATGGAAAACAGATCATCACCACCACCTTCCATAACCATTTATCCAATTATTAAGACTCGAAGGGCCATTATCGGTAAAAAAGATATAATTTAGAAGTAGATTTACTGAGTAAATAAATTCTCCCTTAAATTTTTATTCTTATTATTATTATTATTTTAAAGAAAAAACAATATCTAGAACACTGATGCTACAAGTTAAAACAATTCCCCTTTTTGTAATACTAATCACAATAATGTTATTATGTTGACTAGTAGTGTTATACCACATGCCACTTTGACCAAGTCTTTTACTCACTTTATTTATTTTGACTTGTTCTAACTTATACATTCTAACTTATACTTTGTATATATATTTAATAGCAAAAGTCGATGACCAATGGGGTTGGGCCACCGGCTTTGCTTTTATAATATATATGATTTGTTTTCAAATAATTAACAATTATTTAGCTAGAACAAGTGGTTAGTTGCTAATGTTTTTAAATGGATGGTCTTTGGTTCTAGGCTTTGTAACAATATTTTTTATCCTTTCTTTTTTTTCTTTTATCCAACTCTTGATTACAATTAATTAATATCTATTCTTCTAACTCTCAAATCTCAAGAACAATTAATTAATTCAAACATATGTAACGAACAACACATATTAATTTATTATGTGATTGGTTTCTTAACATTTCGGTCTAAATTTTAAGTGCTACGTGATAACATAAGTTTTGATCAAGAACGAATTGGGTCAAATATAATATATTTTTATGCTCATCTTTTATGTACGTCTACAGATGGTCTACTATTCTACGTAAATTTTGTCTGGTAACGAAGGTATAAATTTGAGTTTGTCTATATTGTTCGAAAACCGGTCGTATCTATAAGTATTCGTTTACTGAACATAGACGTGCACCTGGCGGAGTTGGTTTATACATGGTTTTTAGTTGGCCATACAATATTGTTTTTTTTTCTTTTTGTTTCTTTCTCTTGACTTTTCTAATAGTTTTTCTATCAATTTACATAACGCGTTTACCCGAAAACTATATTTTGAAAGTTCTTAGATCGTAATGTACAGGGCATGGTTGTGTTTTCTATTTACGCTTTAGTTTGTATAATCGATTTTCCGCAACGTCACATGTTTCTTTTAATCGTACAACCACACCGTAATAAAGTATGGGTTTTAGTTGTACCGCCCCGCCGCATCGCGCGGCGGGTAATTTTGCTCGTTACACACACTTAGTATAACAATTTATTTACTATTCTTTACATTTTTTTGAAAGTAATTTCTTCTATTGTATTAGATTTTCTGTATACATCAAAACTTACACTAAACCATAATCTTTTGGTTATAGGCTACACATTTACCTTTAGTAGAAGTGTGATGTTAGAATAGTCTCACGATGAAATTGTTTCTATACCTCTACTGAGCCCATAGCTTTCAAAAATTGTGTGTACAAGGTAAACAATTGTTTTTTGAAAGACATATCTTAAATTGATTTGGGCTATGTTTTGTAATAATTTTTAATATAATTTTAGGATGTATTTTAGTCATGATAACTTATAGTTGAACGTGATTATTATATTATGTTGTTAAACGCCTTATATCTCTGGTTAATTGATTGTATTAAAAGAAAACTTGACATGTGTTCAAACATTTGTTAAATAAACTTAATTTTATAAGTTAAATGATACATCATTAGAGTAACAGTTTCAAGTTGCCTTTGAGGCTATGCAAGAAGTGCGACTATTCAAGGCCATAACCTTTGAGACCGTAGAATATACCATCAAGAAGAGTCGATCACAATAATATAGCGTTCCATTTAAAATTAAATTTATCACACGTTTATACAAGTATGTGGTATGCCTAAAGGGAATGCTAATGCAAGTGGAACAAAAATAAATATGTGGGGTCTTTGATGAATGATTATAGAAGAAAATGATGGGAACATGAAGTTTGGACGACATATAATGCTTTAAACGGTATGAGTTGTGTGCTTGAAAAAATATTACATTTAACTAATTTGTTAACTAATTTGTTAGGCTATTAGTTCACTGGTAAAACTTGTTAAACCGGATTCAAGCATGAATGACGGTCTAGTTAATTGTAGAAAATATTTAGTTATAATATAATATTTTGAATACTATACTAATTGAAAGGTTAAAATAATTATATCGTTACGTAGGTATAGATAAAATAAAATAAGTATATTTTTTTAAAGAAAAATATGAAAAAAACAACTTTTTTCACAAAAAGAATGGATTATAAGGAATATTTTATTTAGAAAAAATAACACGTCTTCTTAAATTAGTTGTTAAATTCTCAAATTCAAGTCGTGTTCCATCACTTGCCAAAACCCATCAACCATGTTGTGATTTTTCAATTCTTTTGTATAACCAGCAGATCCGATTATAAGTTCATTTTTCAAAAAAAAAAAACAATTAAAAACTCATTTTTATGGTTGTCAAAGTATAACACAAATAAACGAACCAAAAAAAAAAAAAAAAAGATGCGCATCACAAAAACTAACGATAAATAAAAACTACAACAGCATGCCATGAATCTAATAGATATAAACCATCCCAAAACATCAACATGGTAGATGTTTAAACAACAATTCTACACATGACACATGTCATACACTTTAAGATTTGAACTCAAATCCTTTCATCAATAAACCTTAAAAGTAGGATTAAACTTTTTAATTAAGTTATTACAAATCATATTTCCTACTTATAACAAGTATTTTAGACGTAGTTAGCATATTGCTTAATAAGGTTAGCAAGATCTTTACACAAAGTTGCATCCAAAACACCATTCTTTTAAGAAAAAGCTAGCACCAAGTGTCTTTTTTACAATCCTTGACTATTTGACTGGAATTCCCCTAATTTCCCAAATAAAGAATAATAAAAATATTAATATTAATATTAATATTAAAAATAAATAAATAAATAAAAACGGGGTTCTATATAAATGGCCCTCAACTCCCATGCAATTCTCGCTCACTCACATTTCTGAATCCCTCAATCTCTCAATCGTTATAATCCTGCCGCCGTTAGGGTTCCGTCGAGTCCTCCGTTCTCCGATCATCACTTCTGCATGATCGAATCCCTGCAAATCCACTAGATTTCACCCGATCTCGCTTCCGGAATTCAATTCCACCCTTGGATTTGCTAATCCCTTCTTCTGAGCGGTAGTTGTGGGGATACCTGTGTTGTTGAGGAACGTAGGGTTTGGTTCTCCTTTGATTCAGATCCACTTCTGCTTCTTTTGAGGGGGTAGCCGGGGCTCCGGCCTCGGCGGGTTGTAAAGCCCCCTACCATCACAAACTTTGATAAATTCAACCCACTCACCCACCCTTATAATCAATTATCATTCTTTGATTCTTTCATTTTAACCTCACCCATTACCAGCAGATCGGGGAAGAGATGCCGGCCCTAGCGTTCTCCGTCGACGCCGCCATGGCTGCTCTTTCTCCTTGGGATAGCTCTCTTCCCGCGCCGGACACTTTTTCCGGCGTACCTCAATCGACGAACAACGTTCCAGTTGAACACCATTGGACGCCGGCTCAGTCGAGTGCTCTCTATAAGGTTGACGGTTGGGGAGCGCCTTACTTCTCCGTCAATTGCTCCGGCAACGTCGCCGTCCGTCCACACGGCGCACGAACGATGGACCACCAGGAGATCGATCTCCTCAAGGTCGTGAAAAAGGCCTCTGATTCGAAATCTGATGGAGGATTGGATCTGCAGCTCCCGCTTATTGTTCGGTTTCCCGATGTTTTGAAGGATAGGCTTGAATGCCTCCAGTCGGCGTTTAATTATGCCGTCAAGTCTCTAGGTTATAGCTCTCATTATCAAGGAGTTTATCCGGTGAAATGCAATCAGGATCGGTTTCTTGTGGAGGATATTGTTAGATTTGGATCGCCGTTCAGGTTCGGGTTGGAAGCTGGATCCAAACCGGAGCTTCTTCTTGCTATGAGCTGCCTCTGCAAAGGTAGCTCCGAATCTCTTCTTATTTGCAATGGATTCAAGGATGTTGAATATATCTCGCTAGCGCTGATTGCTCGAAAGGTTTCGTTGAACACGGTGATTGTTCTTGAACAAGAGGAGGAGTTGGATTCTGTGATTGATATTAGCGTAAAGCTAGGCGTTCGTCCGGTGATTGGTGTCCGTGCTAAGCTCCGGACGAAGCATTCCGGCCATTTTGGATCGACGTCCGGCGAAAAAGGTAAATTCGGTCTCAACACGACGCAAATTCTTCGTGTTGTGAAGAAGCTTTATCAATGTGGGATGTTGGATTGCTTCCAATTGCTCCACTTTCATATCGGATCTCAGATCCCTTCGACATCCTTGCTTGCTGATGGCGTTGGTGAAGCCGCTCAGATTTACTGCGAGTTGGTCCGCCTTGGTGCTTCCATGAAGGTTATTGACATTGGTGGTGGGCTTGGGATCGATTACGATGGTTCGAAATCCCCGAATTCAGATGTCTCTGTTGGTTACACTTTGGAAGAATATGCAATGGCTGTTGTTCAGGCGGTGAAGTTTGTCTGTGATCGGAACTCCGTGAAGCATCCTGTGATTTGCAGCGAGAGTGGTCGTGCCCTTGTGTCCCACCATTCAATTCTGATATTTGAGGCTGTTTCTTCCAGCAAGTACACAGTTCCAACCATGTCTTCTTTTGACATCCAGCATTTTATAGAACAGCTACCTGAGGACGCTCATTCGGACTACGACAACCTCTCGGAGTCTGCTATTAGAGGAGATTATGAAGCCTGTTTGGCTTATGCTGATCAGCTGAAACAGAGATGTGTTGAGAAGTTCAAAGATGGGTCGTTGGACATCGAACAATTGGCTGCTACTGATGGGTTGTGTGATCTTGTGGCCAAGGAGATTGGAGTGTCCAATCCTGTAAGCACTTATCATGTTAATCTTTCGGTTTTCACGTCGATTCCTGATTTCTGGGGCATAGAGCAAGTGTTCCCTATCCTGCCAATCCATCGCCTAGACGAACGCCCCACGAAAAGGGGTATTCTATCTGATCTTACTTGTGACAGTGATGGAAAGATTGATAAGTTCATTGGAGGAGAATCCAACTTGCCCCTCCATGAATTGGAAGGAGAAAACGGGATGAAGTACTATTTGGGGATGTTCTTGGGAGGGGCTTATCAGGAGGCTCTCGGGGGTGTTCACAATTTGTTTGGTGGCCCTAGTGTGGTTCGTGTGTCTCAGAGTGACGGTCCGTTTGGCTTTGCTGTTACCAGAGCTGTACCCGGGCCATCCTGCAGCGATGTTCTTAGGTCAATGCAGCACGAGCCGGAAATCATGTTTCAGACTCTTAAGCACAGGATTGAAGAATATGTTCATGATGAAGGGGACTCGGGTGGCGCTATGATCACGGGTGGCATCGCTCAGTCTTTCCACAACATGCCTTATCTGACTGTAGGATCTTCTTGCTGCTTGACTGCTGCAAATGGAAACAATGGGTACTATTACTGTTCTGATGAGGATTTCACCGGCGGAGCTGATGCAGTTGCCGGTGAGGATGAGCCCTGGTCTTACGTCTGTGCTTGAGAAAAACAAGCTTCTTTGGTCACTTCCGATGGATTACTGGTTTGGTTGTTTGTCACCGAGGTCGTTCTGTTCTGCAAACTTTAGTATGTTTCTGTTTTTAGTTAAAAGTAGTTATCTTTTTAGTTTGTTCTGCTCTCTTTTGGCTTGTGAACAAGATATATAGAGAGCTGTTGATCTTTTTTGATAAAGTTATGAAGATGGATTTGGGGAACTGTTATGTATCCCCCATCTCTTCCTTCATCTTGTATTTCATCCTCTATGGTAATAACAGTACTTGTTTGCAACATATTGGTTTCTTTCTTTAATTTGCTCATACTCATACATATTGCCGTTTTTGCTATAGATCCAACAATATTCATATCAACTCTTGCTTGCAGAGGTATATATTGTATATTTGTATGTATGCAACTGAAACTGTCGGTTTTGATTGTTTAAAACGACGCCGCCTTATGTTGAAAGGTATGTTTACCTGCTACTTATCTGCAGAATAGCATTCTTATTCAAGTTGTTCAATGGATTTGAATCTTTTGCTCTAGTTTAGCCTCTTATTTTAATAATAAGCAATGGTTAGCATGTGCATGTAGGCCATTATAATCAAAGAAGATTCGTGAAAAGCCACCTTTGATTCCCATTTTCTGTTTTTATGAAGGTGGTTGTGATGACCTACTTGTCGTGTGTCTTTTGGCTATGTCCTTTACCTAAAGTTAAATTGTTGGAAAACACATGATCTCTTTTGGTGGTTAGTTGTGAAGAAATGGTAGGCCTATATACCCCATATGTCAAACCATTTACGCCAATCGCGACTAATACGCGTGTTAATGGGTCAAAGTTTTAGTACTAGATTAATGGAATGAGTAAAGATTAGTCAAAACGCGTCTTTTCTGTGTTTGTTATGCTCCAACCACAATATGACCATGACCTGTGAATTGCGTGGTCCACAAGTCTTACTCTTTTAACCTCTACGGTTTTGGACGTCCCACCCTGGATGTTCGTATCCCGTGTTTATCATTTACGATACGCATAACACGCGGTTTGTGAGCCACAAGGATAAGTGTGGTCCTTACCTTTGTGACAGCATTTGTATTCTTTTTTGGTGGGTGAAAGTTATAGCCTTTAGAATATATTGTTTTGCAGAATATTTTGAACATTCTGTGTTAAAAGCAAAGTGCGAAGAATCAGCAGGGACCTTTAAAATTGAACAAGGTAGACAGCATTGATATGTGTACCCTATGGGTTAGATTGCCTTCATTTAAATGGTTTTTAGTGACTAGAGGGGTGTTTTTGTCTTTAGCTATCAGGTTGTACTGTACAAATCACCAATGCATAAGGCTCATGTGATGACTGATGAGGATTTTGACAGATTTTGGTTGTAGGATTCTGATTCTTTTAGCATCTTGTTAGATAAGATGGAATATGACAATGCCTCTCTCCTTGTGACCTTTATCATATGCAGTAAGGGTTAGAAGAAAGTAAATCTCATCCCTATATCACGTACGATAGATAGATGTTATTAATACTGCTAAGCAGCCCTTGTTCTATGTGGTTATTCCAATCATTACTCGATACTTCAAGGAACAAAAAGAATTTATTAGAATTAGGGTTTTGAACTTGAGAAAATGGGTGAAAATCTTTAAAAATTTTGTTGTTTTTTATTGCAAGAAACATAAAGAAAGTGTTCTTAAAATGGGGAGTTCTTGTTGTCACAAAAGAAATAGTCATCTAAAATGTAGGACTTCTCGTTAAAGAGAGAGATGGAGTTGGGTTTTTGGTTTTTTTATTCATTTATAATATTAACTAATAATATATAATAATAAAATAAAAATCAATAATAAAATGGTATATCTAATTGAATAATTTATGAAGTTTACTCTTTATTTATTTACGTAATTTATTTTGAAATCCATTCATCCATAGTCACTAACATGTTATAACCTTCACCGTCATAACCAAGGTTCTATATCCTGTGATATGATCAAAAGGCGTATCATCACTTTAGGACTTGTATCAGACAACATTTTAAGTAGTTGAGACGTGTGGTAGACGAGTTAAAAAGCAGTACTAAGAGGGAAATGATATCAGAATGATGAATGTTTCTTATCAAGGCCGGCAATTCCTGGAAATAAAGCTCGTGCATTAGTCCGTCACATCAGCCCCGAACCTAAGACCTCCGTCAGGAGAAAACCCTTTCCTCAACCTAAAACGTTTTTTTTTGATCTCATGTGTGACTTGAACCCAATAAATCTTTTTATGTTAATGAAGTCTTAAAGTACCTAAAATTAACCATTTAGGCTAAGAATCATTGGTTTTCAAACAAACTTAAGTAATCCAAACATCATTGAAGATGTTGCATTCCCTTCGAGTGTTTTCTAAAGAGGAATGTATCATATCATAGTTAAAATCTTTTGGACGTGCATAATCGTTTGGTTTTTTGTATAAATATCCTTTCGCAAATCTTGATAACCCTAAATGAAAGCATCAAAGTGTTCTCCATCCTGCTCTATCACGTTGGTAAGAGCATCAACTATGTTTTTACAAAGATGCGTCTATTGTTCAAAGATTTTGTAGTTTTGCCAGAACTTATCTAACATAAGTAAAACAAGACGATTTATGACCAACAATAGTATCATGAAACATTTTATGAAATGTATGTTGGTCGAAACTTTCATGGTTGAAATGTCATGTACTCATGTCGTTTATGTAAAAGTAGTTTCGTGAGACATTCATGAAAGGTATCATGATTCCTAGGTGATTACCAAAATATCACATTGTTTTAGATTATCATCATCACAATGGTTATTATATTTGTTATCATTCTTAATATACTAAATATAATTAAAGGACAACTTTCATTACGTATTCTAATTTATAACCAACATTACATCTTTGTGAACATATTCACAATAAGTATCACTAAGTAGAGTTTAAATAGTTTACGCTTCCTACTCAATTTCATATTTAAAGGACATGGTTAAATCATCATATTACCAAAATTCATATAGTTTGTTACAACAATCTAAAAGCCGATTGATATCGTCTACAATGGCCAAACAACATATGAAGACGGTTATATGACCTTTGTATGCCTTAGAGCAGCTGCAATGGATGGTTTGTAGGTCCACATATGCCGACACGAAAGAAGGGAGTAGAGACATGAAAGAGAGAAGATCAGAGTCTCTAGCCAGTTTTTGGAGGCGGACATGAGTGACCTTAAGGAGGTTTGTGGCCTCTACATTGCAGAGTTTCTGTTTTTAGCAATTTTATTAAGAAGACCAAAGTTGATTTCTATTTTTCGTTAGTTTATTAGTGTGGTTTGTTATTTTTTATACCCTCACTTTTTTATGATCAAAACTAAAATAACTTTGTATTAAAAACTTAAGAATGGAAAAATAAAGTTGCATGTATTTTAACAAATCAGACTTTATAAAAATATTAATCATATACCCTATTAATAATTACTATCTTAATAACTATTTAATAACTACCATCTTTCGTACAAAAGAAACTCCTAAAATTTTAAATAAAGTAATTAAAATTTCATTCATAAAATACAAAATCAAAACCAACTAACAATTTTTTTTTTCTTGAGCAGAAATGAAAAGATAAAGGATGTAAATGGAAAGAACAAAAATAATTTAAATATTAAATGTAAAGACCACATAAAGAAACATTTGCATAAATATGTTAAAATATAACACAGAGACACTCATGACCTTCTAACCCAATGGTAACTCAAAGGGAAGGGATATAAAGCAACCGCGTTGAACCTCTCCATTTTCAAAACCACATTTAGAAAAGATTATATACGCATTATGTATATATGAAATTAGTTTTGGACTTAAAAATTCAAGAAAGTGTTCAAGAATTTATTTCAAACAGATATTCAAAACTTCATATGTTTATTTGAGACTTTATAACAAGAAATTTGATAAATGACCCAAAAATTTAATTTCACTTAGACCGGACTTAATAGACTTTTTAAAGGCATCAAACATTATGACATGAACATATGTGGGCTTCAAACACTATTACAAAATAATTAAAAAGTGCTCCAAACTCATAGGGCTTCAAGCGACTAACGAACGTCAAACACAACTTTTTTTTTATATATTTTGCATCAGTATGGGCACCAAACACTAGTTAAGCACTACATTTGATTTAAAGAAGGTTTTAGTGAAATAGTTTTTAGCTATATATTTTGACTAAACACCAACTAGGCATAATCTTAATTCTTAGACAACCCAAAAAGATTGAGCCGGCTTGACATAACCATCCATCTTTCTCTATTTAACTATATCTACCTGTGGCAGCGTACAAACGTTTACGACGTTAAGTTCTGACAGCAATCTATTTATAATTTATTTCGTATACCCCCAAATCCCCAATTGATCCTAACATTTTAAATATCCAGCCATATCATATATCTCTAAATTTTGAGTACAAATAATCCGAACTAAAGAAACTAAAATTTATAAACATCTACAGTTCACTTTAAATCACATGCATTGTTCAGGAAATTTATTTAAACCTCTAGAACACATAAATAGAGGAAAAGTATGGGCCATTAATTTATTGGTGGCACACAAGCATGGAAATTAGTTGCGAAAATAAGAAGAAATATTGCAAGAACTCGGTACAATGAGAAGATATAAACAACATGCAAGTTTTAATCAAAACACATTAAGAAAAACATCTCATATCGACTCATTGTTACTGATTAAAGGCCCTACAAGACGCTTCTCGAGTAGCCTGCCAACATATAACAAAATAAAAGATTAAGCAAAAAAGTATGATCGAAAATCCTGTTAAAAGCACAAACAGGATAGAGTGCATATATGGTATAAGCACTAACAATATACATATCATATTTCTTCGTCCCATGAAAACTATGATCTTTGCAAGGGAAAAAGTTATTTAGTTTAATTTAAAAAGAAAACGGGTAGGCAATCTCAAGTGCATTCACATGCATAAAGCTTTTTAACTCGACTTGTATAACAATTTACTTTCCTAATGATCATGGTTAAACATATGTAATTTTAGTCTGGCCACTCTGTAAAGGTTATGTTGATCATGGCTAAAAATGTAATTTTAGCTTCAGAAACTGCAGGGAAAAGGAAAAATTTTGTGCTGAACGCAGAATTTACAAAAAGAGGATTTATGTGATTTAAGATGAGCCTGATGGAGTAAGCGGGAGGCAAAAATGAAATACAAAACGATCAGTTTTAAGGAAAAAAAATCCATCTATTAGTGAGACTACATAGAAGAATGGGAAGAGAACAAAACGTTCCAGGAAACGAATCACAAACATTTTCCTTTTGGAGTTCAAATTCTTGAGACTTTGAGAGTGAGAGCATAAATATTGTATATCATAGCCAGTTTGGTTCTAACCTTGATTTATTGCCATGGAGCCGATATTACTTTCAGCTAATGATCCTCTCGACCATAATCATAAACTATCTCAATCTGCAGCAACCAGCAATTTAAAAGCTTAAGCACAGAGGCACATAAATGTTGATCATGGAGCCAGATTAGCATGGTTAAATCACTAGTATGTCAATTTTCCAGATGTATCCATTTGAAGCGAAATATATTTTTTATTAGTGGTGCTAAAACGCACAAGACATATGATAACAAACTAGAAACAAATTTATATGTGGCAATAATGAATAATGTGTATACATAAATTTTCCCCTATCTAGCAACTATTATTACGTGTGTGTTTTACTGTGTTATCATGATACAGAACTACACTACATTGTTAGAGCACATGAGGAAGATCATACAAATTCTTGTTAGCCTGGATTATAAGATATTTCAAAAATGAGATCTGTTAAGGAAGTCTCTGCATAGCAATTGGAATTGCAGAAAATTGGATTGTAAATACAGATAAATAGCTGTTTTTTTCTCTTTTTGATTAGACTAAAGAAATATTAATGAAATTTCCAATCTACTTATAACATGTACTTATCTTTTTCAGGCTAAAACCAAAGAGAAGAAAAGTATGCAGTGCTATGCGGATGGGAATAAAAAATCTATACGCTATTATAAAAGGTGTACTAATGAGAGTAATTAAAGATTACCCCAGCAGGTGGTGTAGGGTTGCGAGTAAATTTGCTGCCGCCAGGAGCCCATGGAACTGTTAATTAGGGGAAAACAAAATACAAAATAATTTATTCAAGTCTACAACTTTTTAAATAAGATTAATCTATTGAAGATTAAATAAAAAAAACATGGTAACAGTGCAACTTTTGATTCCTTCAAGAATGATCAATTCAATTCCATCAGGCAAAACAAACAACTTTTTTACATTCTAATAGAAAGGACCATTCCATTCCTCCTATGATTCCATCATAGCAAACACTACCTTAAATTTTACTAGCACTTACCAATGTAAGGATCAGGATGGCGCCACTTGTTGTATTGTGCCTCACCATCAGCAATCATTCTATCAATAGTTTCTATATCTTCCTGTACATCGAGCAAAAGAAAATATTGCAGATTAGATGCCAAACAAGCATATGAAACATAATGCATATGCTACAATACTCAGCCAGTTCTAGATATTCTGGTTCACCCATGAGTTTCTAAATGGAGAGAAAGAGATCATGTATGTCGTTCAAACTCTGTACACACCATTTAAAGGTGACTTTTCAATTGTCGCATATTTCCAACTAAACCGCAAGAAATTCTGATTTTCGAGAGTAATGGACCTTCTTCATTCATGGAACTACATATCCAATGATCAGGATTCTGAACTGAACATTAGTAGTCACAAAATGAAACAATTTGAGTAAAAACAATAAGCATCTAGCTAACAATAAGATGCTCGCATGAAATGTGACGACATGCTACTACAAACAATCAAAATTGCCTACACCTTTGGAAGTCAATATTCTAACTTACAATTTTTTATGCACTTTTAACTTTGTAAAATTAGAAAATTACCTTAACTTTTTAAGAGGTAATATAGATAGAAAAACACTAGTAGTGATTGCCAATAAGATCCATAGACAAATTGCAGTTGAAAGATAACAAATAACATCAATAACCAGAGTATAGCTCTTTCTAGAACTGAGATAGCTATAATTTTAAACTGTCTACAAACCTAAGAAGACACTCTTGACTAAAACAGTAAAACCCCTATAAAGTAATGTACATTGGCAAAATAACAGCAATGTTACACAAATCAAGTGTATGTGAATGCAAAAGAAGCTTGTTAGGTGCCGCAAAATTGTATCTTTCTAGCAAGTACCAAAACCAAATCAGAAAAATGGATTGAAACTAACCACATTCTTGTTGGCATCAAACCTCTGACGAAGTGCATCGGCCTGAAAAGGTACCAATTAAGAATGAATAAGAAAAAAAAGGGAAAGAGTAAAAAACCCTAGAAATAGTGGTACATCGGGGTAGAAGAGATGACGGTGAACGGCCCAATTGAGAGTGTCTTTGAGGGCACGACGATACAGTATTCGAACTCTCTCCTTCTGTGCCGCCCTCCGACCCAAATACGATGCTGCAATGCTCATCCTTCTGTCTTACACAAGCACGATTTGCCTTCCCATGATCATACGACACCCTTTTAAGATAAAACCCTTCCCATTAAACTCATCACTTTGTTTTTTTACTCTCACTAATAAAATTTCGTTAAAGGGTCTGTTCACGAGTGAAAAACGGATGAATAGTACCGGTTAAGATAAAGTTGATCGTTTAAAACATGGTCATGCTTTTGTTATTCAAATCAATAAATGAATTTCTATTTTATTTTTTTTTAGTTGAGTGTTACTATTGTTCTTTTTTTATTATTCGTGAACACATACTCCTACTAATATCATAATATCTATGGGTAAAACGTCTAAAAAGCCTCCCAAGATACTTAGATTGAAATATTTTCTGAGGAAATATCTTGACGGCCACCATAGAAAGAAACTATACTGGCCGATATGCAACCAAATTCTCTATTTGAGTTTCATGCATGTTTAATTTTTCTCAAATGGTAACTTCTTTGATA
Organism: Flaveria robusta; assembly: GCA_025506415.1. NCBI lineage: Eukaryota > Viridiplantae > Streptophyta > Magnoliopsida > Asterales > Asteraceae > Flaveria > Flaveria robusta. The sequence continues at coordinate 12,880,848 of CM046469.1, read as the reverse complement.
ACGTGACAAAGTGTTTGTAAAAAAGAATTTTAAATGCTTTTTTTGTGCATCATGTATGAATCTAAAGTTATGCTCTAAAATAAGATGTGACAAACAAGAAGATAGAGTTGCATAAAGATGAAAATAAGATGGTTTAACTAGCATACATTTTTCTAAGCTAATAAATCTACTCTCCTCTACTTTATGGAAAGATCTGCAATGCTTTCAACAAGACTATCTAGTGACTCCTTTTTCAAACCTCGAGCATTATCTGCATTTGACGAAAGTGCTTCCTTCAATTGTTTATCAAGTTCATCTTCTTCAACTGGTGTTTCCAAATCCCACACCTTGAAAATATCCTCATCAGAATGTGGTTCCATCACTGATTCAGACGGCACAAAACCCGCATCATCATCACCACCAGAATATTGAACGTTCATCATCTCGTCATTAAAATTTGGAAGAAAAGGTTGTTTCTTTAATATAGATAGAACATCATAGCTTTCTTGTTCTAAATCTTCGTCAACACTTTTTTCTTCAGTATGCATCTCAGAATGTGAATCCTCAGGGTCAATTTTGTCATCTAACTTAACTTGTTCGTTGGCAGAAGGGCCGTGGATCTCAGAATGTTGATCAAGAATATGAAGTAAAGCTTCTTTTAGAGAATCCATATTAGTTTCTGATATTTCAGGTTCTTCAATTAAACAGGAATCTGCCCAGGCTAAATCTTCAGCAGAGAGTATGTCTTGATCATGCATTTGCTTGATGTCAACGTTTTTAAAAATAAGAGAATCTGTGTCATTATCTTCCATAACGCCGATTAAAAGCTAGTTTTATGGTGGCTATAGTAATGTTCGTAACCTGCAAATCAATGCAACAAATTTTGTTAAACAGTAATTTTAACGTTTAAAAAAGGCCCACTTTTGAAATTACAATTTCTATTTTGTGGGTCCTATAAAATCCACAATGTTTATAACTTTATGGTGTCCCCTGGCTCTCTTTCACTTCTGATCAGGACAAGCAACTTTCACGTCTATTTGCTTCCGTTTGAACATTTTACCATAATCGTTACTATATCAAAGACTTGTAGACCTATATTATTACTCTCACCATACTAGAAAAAATAGAGGTCACAAAAAACTAATGTCAGGCATTGAAATTGATGAAAAACTATGCAACAAGCTTCTTAAAAGATGAATTTTAAAGCTAAAATAGGGGAAAAAAAAAAAAAAAAAAAAAAAAAAAAAAAAAAAAAAAAAAAAACCCCTCATATAACTTTGGTATCGGGCCCTTCAAACTTCAATTTCAAATGTTACAAGCATAGCATTTGACTTCAATATCAAACTAGCAATGAGTATTAAGAGATATCGGATATGCCAAGCGTGCTAATCAGTTTAGGAAACTCACTCCATCGAGATTCATACAATCATGGCTTACTTGTCCCATTTGCATACCACATTATGTGCAAACAAATCTGACTTTCCACTGGTTTTCTGCCTTTTACCTTCTTCTAACTAGCAGGATGGACAGCATAGAGTTACCATCTTACCAGTTATTTAAGAAAAAAACATACACTAATAGAAGTTACATCAAACCAAACCCAATACATACTTAAAAATCCCAATCCAAAATAACTAGTGTTCTAAAAATCCCTAACTAGAGCTGCTTAAGCAGCCCTCCACGCGCTAAAGAATCCTCACTGTTCAAAAAGTTAGGGTAGTTTAACTGATCACTGCATCAATTAGCACCCAAATAGTGAAAGTCAAAGGTCTTCCATGGCTCCTTATAGTTAACAAATATGTGTAAACCAAAAAACATGTTATCTCTCTTAGACATCTGCATTCGAAGTCTACACGAACCCCCTCTCTCTTCCTTCTCCCTCTACCCGCTCTCACAGCCCCAGTACACAGGTGTCCATCCCCACATACGTCTACCCTAATAAACCGCGCCGCCCGTGAAGTTATCACCACAAAGTAGGACACACAAGCGTCCATGGGTTGAAAACCCTACATCGCAGGCGCTCTCCATTCAACACATATTATAAACATTGACACAGTTCTCCCGATTTATAATCAGCCTATCTCAAACAAATGAGCTAAAAATTTAGAACTTAACTACAAAACCTGAAAGATATTTTCCTTGTAAAATGGTATGTGTCCCTCTTGTCTAACTAGTCCACGGGTCCATCCGTCCATGCAAAAATTTAGGCTTTCCGGACGGTGATTCTGGCCCTAAGACTTATGCTTCAACAGGCACCAAGTGACCTAAGTGGCTAATCTAGTTAGTCATGACTCATGACTTATGATCTCAAACCTGATGAATTCTATTATTCCCCAAGAAAACTTGCAGAAGCTTGACAAGTGCTGCAAACTGAGATATCAGTATAAATTCGAGCTAATTCTTCGTATATCTCCAAACAAATTAGATTCTAAAACTACCCAGTCAATATCATTACAAAAAACACTTCATCTGAAATTGTGAATACGAATCAAAGCTTTCATAAACATAAACGGATCAAGCACAAGCACATACATGAGCAAACTAAAAGGGAAGAAGAAAACGTTACCGTCGGCGTAGGGGAGAAGACTGTGGTCGATCACGATGACGAATGAAAGCCGTAAATGGGTTAAACGATTAAATTTGGGAGTAATCGTCAAATTGATTCGGAAAGTTGAAGCGTAGGTTAAAAATCTGCAGTGATTATTAGATTGGAAAACGAAGAAGAAGTTGATTTAGAGTTTCGAAATAGATTGGGGAAAAAGAAAAGGGGATTAAAAGCTGAACAAGGGTTTGAAAACTCGATAAAAATGATTTCCGTTGCCGGGATTTGAACCCGGGTCTCTCGGGTGAGAGCCGAGTATCCTAACCAACTAGACTACAACGGATCTTGCTATTTAAATGTTTTATATACGTTAAGTTGGTATTTTCGTTGAAACTCTCAACCCTTAAACAAGCTCACCCGGTGAAATCTCCATAAAACTAGAAATGTTCCATAAAATAGAAAACTCCATGTAATCAAAAACCGAACCGTATTTATAACTGGTTTTAATTGTGAAAGCGGTTTCCCATTTGGTTACCAACCATATATGAATTATGGATTCATTTTTGGTTCGATTAACGGTTACATAAAATTTTGATTATTCGGTTTGGTTATCTGAATAAACCTTATAATAATCAGTTTAATTGAATAACCAAACCCAACAAACCGGTTTTAAAGGTTTAATCGGTTGAATTTGGTTCGGTAAAGTTTTTTCATATTTAGTTTTGTTCAGTTAGCCCCAACAAATTTTCATAACCGAATAAACTGTTAAACACCCCTACGCGCAACCTATTTGTAAGGTGTAAGGAGGAAAGGACGGTAGCAACTCTTACCTATATACTAAGAGACGGAGAGGTAGTTTACACTGAGACCCCCTACTTCAAAAACAATTTTTTTTTATCATTTTAAACTAGTAAACTTAAAGCAAAGGGTCACAAATTCTTACTAATCACATCAAAACTAGCGCATCTCTAAAATGTATGTGTGACTCAAGTTGTGACCTCATGCAAGATTGTTTTTTTAGCGAAGGAACGTTATTAACTCTCATAACATGAGATAAAAGAACCAAATATATTTATAATTTTGGTTTTCCATCTTTTCATTTCATGTAAAGTTTTAATGCTTAAATACTATATTAACACGTGTATAGAAAATAAAATATTAACTGAAATTAACAACTAAAAATAAACATGCATACAACTAAAACATGGCTACATCATGGAAAGGGTGGATCTATATGCTCCGGGGTGGTGAGACGATGCGTAGCGCAGTCTGGTCAGCGCATATAATGTGGCTCGTCTTCTCTTACTAGGGTCCAATGTAGAAATAACACATGTAACTTGTCTTAAGTTTGGTTGGTTGATTAACATAGCTAAATGTGTAACTCCATTCAACGTCTCATTCATCTTGCAATTGAACTTAAGATCGAGCTTGGGATCGTGAACAAAGACAGGTGTGGTAAGCATAAGGTTAGCAGGGATAGTTTTTGCATGGGCAAGGTTAGCAATTTATGTTTGGCGGTTGACAGTTTGACAACAAAAGTTTTGGCATGGTGGGTCACGCAAGGCCAAGTGAGTATACTAAAACAGGTTGCATCAGGTTAGTGTCATTAGATGGTTTATTCAAAAACAGAAGAGACTCTGCTGCATAAGCATTGTCTAGAGATTAAAAAAAACAAAGAAATATCAGTTTGTGGATAGAATCACTTTGATTTGTAGACGATTGTTTCCTTTGATTTTATTCCCATCGTAAAATTTGTTAGATATTTTAGTGTAATTGGATTGACTAACGACCAATTTGATCATAATATCTATCAAAACAAGTTAGGAGGTGCGAGGAGTGCACACTTGTTTGAATTTATTTTGATCTTTGAAATTAAAAACCTTATTAGGGGCGAAGCCCCTAAGCGATGGGGGTTCCAAGGGGGCAACGCCCCCTTGGCGGGGGTCCGGGGGCAGCGCCCCTGGGAGCGGGGTCGAAGGGGCAGAGCCCCTGGCTGGGATCGAGCTGGCGAAAAATTTTTATTTTGGTAAACATTGCTTTATCAAAAATGCACTAGAATTTGTTTTTTCCCGAAATTTCACATGTGAAACTTCGGGGTAAAAAGTGTAATTTCGCATAATGAAAACCGCCTTCAGCAGTTTCCCCATCGTTTTGGTCGATCTTATTCATATTCTGTCTTCTGGTTCATGATCAAGAACACACACAAAAATCATACTTCGATTTCTGAAACTTGAGTTTTATCCGATTGAATATTTGGTGTGAACCCCAAATAATTTCAATCTGAAAGCGATTTGCGACTCTCAAGTTTTCCAAGTTATTATTACGATTTCTCTACAAAATTCAGCTTCTTTGACAAGTAATTGAAGTTTCTAGGAGACATAATTGGAGTTCTAGAGTGTCGATGAGTATTTGTTGAGTGGAGGTGCTTCAGTTTGTGGTTGGTGCACGAAAATAAGTGGTGGTCGACCATTAGTAAAGCTACCAGAGTGGTTGCTGGAAAAATCCTAGGTGTGGATGAGGGGGTTTATATAGTACTTTTTCTTTTTTATATCTAAGAAAATACACAAATGATCCTTGTAAGTAATTAAATATATAGTCGATTTTTCTCAAGTAAAATAGCATTTTTAGCAATTAATAGAAATTTAAGAATTATAAAATTATATTTTAAAATAAAATATAATTAAAATTTTCTTATAATTTAGAAAGTTTTAACAAATTTTTAGCAAATAATAAGATTTATATATTAAATATTTAATTATTTAAAAATAATTTTTTAAAATTTTTTTCTTTGAATAGCTGATCGATAATTTCATTGAAAAACTAACAAGACAGTACAAACAACGAGAAATAACGGTCAAAAATAGAAATTACCCCAAGATGTTGTGATAGAGTGATGGAAAAGACAAATCTAGATTTCAGTATTTCACTAGAACACACCGACACAACCCAAGTTACTTGTCATAATTCTACGAGCCTTTTTGTTTTTTTTATTTAAAAATAAATTTATCTCTTGTTTCTCTATCTTAATTCCTATATGTTTATTACTATCAACTAATCTTCTCATTTGTCTTTCTTTATTTAAAACATGATTTTTTTTTTCCACTTCTCCTTTTCATTCCTAAATATTTGTTATTGATTATTTAATATTTAATTTAATAATTTATTTATTCAACTAATATAATGCATGAATTTCTAGCCTAGTATAATAATAAACTATCAACAATTGTATTTTTTGCGCAAAAGAAACATATTTGTATTAAAATTAGAATAAAGTTCATATGATTTTTAAAGACTTTTTTCATACTAAAACCGTTTTACATATGCATAGTTACTAATATCACATAGCACATCATTCTCAATATATGAAAATTCAGAGATAATTTTTGTACAGAATTTATAGTCTGTTTTCATCTTTTGATGAAACGGTTGAAGAAGAAAACAAAAACTATTCACTTTTAGGTATAGTTTTAGCTATATCAATTAGTGTTTTAATTTTATGTAAAGGTAAAATGAAGATCAAACTCTAGGCTTTATAATGCTTTTGAAATAATTTTAGACATTGCTCAACACACAAGATATCACTTTTTTGGTGTACGTATGTGTTAGTTGGTCTCTTATCCACTCACATGGCATGCTTCAAATGTACATAACCTTTGCTACCAATTTGGTCATGAGGCCAAGACAAATTCAATTGAGGGCAAAATGGCCATCATGGGCCATTCAAGTTAGTTGGTACTTGGACCCTCTTAATAATTCAATCAATTGATGATATTAATAAGCAATTATGACTAGTCCTTTTACGTTGAGGGTGATGGCATGGAAGATGAGTCACTAATTGGTATTGGATTTTTTTACAATAATTATAAATGTTTATATATTGTAGATGCAGTGGATTTTAGAATTTCTATTATTGAAACAATATTCCAAAAAATATATAAGTAAAATGTACAATAATTATATATGCTATTACCTTTTGAATCGGTTCGGAGTTTTAGGTTATGAACTATTTAACGATTAAACTAGGTGCAACCAAAGAAATTAAGCCTATTATTTACCAAATTAAAGATGTTCAATGAATGCACTTAGCCTAAAATTTAAATAGGCATAATGGTCTTGTGACAACATCACTGAACACAATAACTGGTGTAGCGTAGTTTGATTATTAAAAATTCACGTATTCATATAATCAAGTTTCAAGTTTTATGGTTCGTAAATTAGTTCAAAGCTTTTGATTTTATGTGCTTAGACCTGATTTTATGTGTTAAGGAATTTTAAGCAATTGGATTTTTCACTTCTCACTTGTTCAATCCTTGACAAATTTATATGTTTCTTGTCTGACAAAGTTTATCTATTTAGCTCGACATAGTTTTATGCTATGAATTTTTGAGCAATCATAGAGTTATATGTTCTGAGTTTTTAGGACAATTATCTAATTTGCGTTATAAATGAAAAAAAAAGTTTTTCTGATACTAAATTTGATCCGTGATTTGTGTTTAGCCATGACTTTACGAATACAATTGATGTGAAGTGTTGAGAGACTTATAATTAATGGATGCCTCAAATGGGACACATGCATGTGACTTTATGAGCAATGATGTATTACTACATAACCATGCTCTATTCGCCTTTGTTATTATCTTCTTGTTTACAAGTATAGATGTTAGTTATATACCCACTTCACAAGGCATGTTATAAGCTTCGTCATTAATGACAGATGAACCTTTATGGTCACACACAAAGAATAAGTAGGCAAGAGTTATGTATCAAATGTTTTGATTATCTTCAACCTAATGTACGTGTGATGTGATATCACAATACTATAACATGGAATGAAAGCAAAGATTTGCCTTTGAAGGACATCATGCCCATGATACTACCTTAAACTCCCTACGACCGAGGGTAACTTATTAGTTTCGAATTTTCAAACCCAATGAAACTCAAAACCATCTGATCAAAGTATCGTTCTTTGACTAAATTTTCTAGAGCCAATGTTACCCATTCATTTGTGTTTGTTATGAAGCAATAATATAGCACTGATTCGAGTTGATCATGAGTCATTCGTTAATGCTTTAGAACAACTTATGGTTGTTTTGTTTCTCTATAGAGGACTATGAATGTCTTCTCCATTCTCTTATACTTATTAAGTCAATTTCAAAAAAAAAATTCACATTATAGTAAGCAAGTTGTAAGAGTGTTTCAATTAGTCCACTCATATTTTTATTTATTTCAATTAGGTCATTAATATTTTTATTTGTTCAAATCAGATTATTATAATTTTAGGAGTATTTCAATTAGGTCACTCATATTTTTTTAATTATATAAATATTTCACAAATTTTTTAAATAATTTAGTTTTTTATAAATATTTTTAATTTTTTAAATATTTCAATTTTTTAAGAAATATTTTGCAATTTATAAATCACTTGATTAAAACAATTCTGAAACTTTAGTAACTTGATTGATAAAAAAAAATTTATGAGTGACCAAATTAGGAAAAAAAAATTTATAAATGAACTAATTAGAACAATTTTAAAATTTGATTACTATTTTACAAAAATTATAAAAAAACCATCAAATAGGACAAAGATTCTTATATTTTCTATTTAAGTCTCTTGACTCCAAATAAAACTAAAATATGCAAACAAATTCCACAAGATAAAAAAAACATTTAAACTGGGGTATTTTTTTGTTGTTTAAAATATGCACGTGACTTTATTGAAATAATATTAAGACATGTTAGAATTCACCCTGAGCAAAATGTTTAAAGTTGAGTCAGTGAATTTTTTCAGTAATGAGTTTTCTCTTGAGGACATGGGCAAACTTAGCAAGGTGGGGGAGGAGTCATACGACCCCGCAAAAATATTTTTTATATGTAATGTGTCTTAATGGTTTCTGTTTCAACCCCGTGATTATTTGAATGTCGCCCCATATGAAAAACTTAGTGACCCTAAACCCCAAGAACTTTTTTTTAAATATTTAACTCAATATTAAGAACATAATAAGCCTAGCTAAAATCTAATGACCAGTTAAGTTTATTATTAAATCTATTAAGCTCCTTTAATTAAAAGCCCAATTTATTTTTCATTAACCCCTTATCAATCTATCATATTATAATTATTTCTAAGAGATCACTTATAAGTTACCCTAGTTGAAGAAACGCTACTTACGAATTGCCATTTGCGAAGAGAATATTAGCTCCTTTAGCCGAAGATTAACAAATTGCAATTCCTACTTTGGTGTTTCGTTCGGCTACAAATCAAGAAATCAAGTTCTTCATAATGTGTTTATTATGAAATTGAATTTATTATTGTGCGTGTTCAAATATTCCAAGCAAAGTGTTGGCATATGATTTTATCTTTTGTTCTCATATACTCACACATTTACAGCACATGTATTTTGATTTAATATTTAAGTTTTTATTTCTCATGTAGTTTTCCAAATTCATAATAAAAATAATTGATTAAATATATATTAAAACATATTAGTTTATTTTAATCTTAGGTTTTCTGGAAAGATTTTAAAGAAGAAGTTACTCGAACCGTTATCATCTAGTAAATTTCCTAAAAAAATAATTTAGAACATATTTCATTGAATCCTTACAAATGTAAATTAATCAACATTTATTTATGTGTCCGATACGTCCTGAACCGAAAATTCTAACATCAAGTTGAGGTACACTCGAGAACCGAAAAAACAAACCCCGGAGAAAACAATTCCTAGGTCCACCATTGCCTGATGGGGTTCAAGGTGTGGTCTCGGCTGAAAAACGGATAGATAAGTCCGATTAAAATAACACATATTATTTGAAACATGATTATACATTTGTCGTTCAAAATAAAAAAGTTGCTTTCACCCGTTGATATGGCAGGGATTCTATGTATACACAAAAGTTAAAGACTCTTCATCACCGATTATTAAAAAAAAAAAAAAGTCTTTTAAGAAGAACAACCACTTAATTTGAAAGGGAAAAGTTAACTGGTCAATTTGGGAATCCTCAAACTTCTTTATTTATGAAATAATCTGGTATTGTTTCATAATTTTATTTAAAAAGGAGTTTGTGGATTAAAGGGTTAATAATAATTTGTATATTTTACCGCCAGTATTATATTTTTCCTCATGGGTAAATTTGGGCAAAATTTATGGGGAAAAGAGAGAAAATTACATTATTTACTCATGTTCTCATAGTCATACATGAAAGATATTTCAAATTCAAATTCATAGGGCAATTCATTGACCACAGGTATTCGAATACTGTCCAACGATTTTTCTCCTCCATTTAAACTTTCTCTTTTAATTTATTTATTGTAAAATAAATAAATAATTTTAATTTTATGGACTGAGTTTTATTATATTATTGCGACGTATTGTATAACTAGTGATGAAACCCGAGCGGTGCGGCGGGGGTATAAATATTTTTAGGATTGTGTCTTTCGCTAACTTTATCTTATTGTGCTAACTCTCATTTTGTTTTGTTTTTTTTTTTATTAATTTGAGATATCAAACATATCTATATTACTATAGAGATGAGTAAATTTGTAAATAACAAGTTCTTTATGCATAATTACTTGAACCAAATGTAACAAAATTATTCTTAAGTGTCTTAAAAAGAGATTAAAATTACAATGTTGTCCAAAAAATTATATTATATAGTAGTATAGATATAGATAGATTAAGATAACCTTAAATATAATAATGATACTTTAAATTTAATTAGAAAATGATGGAGTACAAGTATCTAAAGCTTAAAAGGGGCATAATAGGAATAAATCTTATGACATTACACATTAAAGCTTGCAACTCTTCATATGCCATCTTAAAATTGATGTAAAATTACAAATCTAGCCATGGTTTCTCTATTATATAGTAGTATAGATATAGATATAAATATTAGTAATTTAACATTTTTTTATTATAATTTAATTCAGATATTTTTTTAGATAAACTTTAACATAGTTTCCAAGTTTATAATAGTACAAAGTTACATTTTTATTTTCCTTGGAAGCAAAGATATGTTCACATCATTCTAAAACTATAATTAGTTTGTTTTATTTTAAAAACTCAAAAACTTAAAAAGAAAATTTAAGTTTTTTTTTCTTATATGTTTTCAGCCTCAAAATTGGTCAAAAAGAAATCACATGGAACCAATTTAATACATTCAAAATATTTATGGATGCCGACCATAGGTGTTAAAAATCACAAAGACTACAAAATAATATACAAATAGAATAAAAAATATTAAATCTTTACTTGATAAGAAGATGAGATTTAATTAGAGTTTAGCAAGCATATACTACTAGCCGTACAAGTAAGATATATTTTTTTACTCTTTAGGATTAAAAATGTAACTAAAAAATAGTAGTCTAGTTATTCTTTACATTTTTATTGCGCATACATGCATAAATAGAGTGGCTTCAATTCGTAAAAGCTTTGATACTAGAGATGAAAAGAGAAAGAGGCATACATGCTAACATGCATAGAACTTATCATCTATATAGAAGCTAAGGTCATGCTGAATGAGAACACAAATGCTAGAAGAGTGCAAATATTTACAAGATAGTTTAAGCTATTTGACTGATATTGAGATCTATCCTTAAATCATCATGTTCAAGTAACAAACTTGCTTTGATATGATTTTAGTCCAATAGATAGATTATGTTATAAATAGTTGATTGATCGAGTAAAGTGTTCTATTAGCATTGAGCCTCATAAGCTTGATATCAATCAAGTGTTAATGTGGATAGTATTTTATGCATTAAGAAGTGTCTTCCTCCGGTGTGTGAATCAGTCCTGTCAATTATAAAACCACGTTTAAACATTCCTTATGTATTGTGTCATCCCTTGTCAACGAAGTGTGTGTAATCTTATAGTTATGCCTTAGACGACCTAGAAAAATCTTTGGGAGGGCTACAAGCAATCAAAATTCACATAGGAGAATGCTCTAAAAGTCCCAAGTGATGGTTTGGATGCCTTGAACATCATGATATTTGTCCTTAATGTAGTCATAACTTGTTTTACTATATAACTAAAAACTAAATATTTTTGTAAATAAACCTACAGTAACATGCAGAGTCAAATGACCTAGTAAACAATCTATTAATCAACTAAAGTTGTATATTATGATTATGACTTTGATTAAAGTTGGATTTAGTTTTAGTTATGATCATGGAAGCCTTGCTAAGTATAAGGTGGATTTTAAAATCCACATGAAAGAGCACAAGATGAGTATTCATGAGCTTTATCTTGGTTTAGATTTTTTTTTACTATACCAAATTACTAACTTAAGTTTATTTATGAAAGTGTAACGTGTCTTAACTGAAAACGTTTATAAATGCTTATATTTTCAAGATTTTTACATGCAATGCTCATCAAAAGTTAGATGTGGTGAGGGCCATAAAAATTTCTTGTATAGAGTATAGCTGTCTAATATGATCTTATTCACACAAAAAAGTGTTAAAGCTTACTTGTTTAACAAATTATCATTTTAGAATGTTTGAGTAAAATTAAAAAAGAAAGTGAAAGATGATTCAAGCATGCTTTAAATAAGCAGTTCAAGATTTCAAGTGCCACTATTTCCTATTCAAGTTTGTTAAAAAAATTTAAAGTGCCACTATTTCGTATTAAAGTTTGTTAAAATTTATTCATAGTTAAACTCATGAATCTGACCATAACTTTTGTGTTCTAAAGACAAAGAGAAGATGTAGAAAGGCATTGTGCATTATATGACCATCCAAGGTCATTATATACGGACCTTTATCCATGTGTGTATAAATTTATACGTTATAAAAGATTTCAACGTATGAAGGTTTATTTATTATAGAACCAACAAGTCATACTTTAGATATTCGGGGTGTGACATTAATACATTATTATTAATAAATGTGACTAAAACTAACAACGAAGAGTATGCAAATGTCGCTAACAATGGCTTGACAAGAAACCAACAAATAAATTTGAATAATTCAAATTAGGCATAAGTTTGAAATTCGAAAACGACATCTAAGCATATCGTTTTAAAAATCTACTGCGGTTGCAATGCACTCTATTTTTCTAAACAACAAAAACTTACGAACCAATATATAATACTTCTATTACACAAAGTACAACTCGACATAAACTAAAAAAAACACCAAAAATTTAACAAAAAATAATTATAACAATAACTAAATAATACATTTCTAACCTACCTTTACCAACCTAACTAAAGTCTTCAAACCGGTTCACCAAAATAGTAAACCGGCCGGCTCTAGACTACCAAAACCGGTTCAACTAATTGACTCGAAGCAGTCTGAACCGTCATGATCGAGGCCGGTTCAACCTCTGCTTCCTTCTTCTTCCTCATTTCCAACACTTTCCGGTGGCTGTTCGAATGAACATCAACGGAAAAGGTGGGACTACACGCCGGTCTATACTCGGGGTAAAGCCGACCGGATTTGAACCGCACACCACAAGCGTTACACAATGTTTTGGGACCCAAAGGTCCGGTTCGCCATTGGGGTGTCTTTTGAACTTGACAGTGAGTACACCTACGTTGACTCACTGACTCGTTCGAACCAGGTCCATTTTGGTTGGCCGGACTTTTCCTCTGCTTCTTCGCCGCCGGTGGCTTTTCAGAAAACAAAAGTGGATTTCCGAAAAGCAGAGGGGACGTTATGGACGAGTCGTGAGATGATGAAGAACTCGAAGACGACTCGGTGAGTGAACGCGACCCGCTGGACCAGACTCGGCCTGGTTTTCTCGACCGGTCGGTTCTACACTTCGTCGGAACCGGATACGGTAGTCCTAAAACAGTGAAACTCCGAGAAGAACCGGTCGCCGCCGGTTCAAACCGGTTCACGGCGGCATCCTCCGTTCGCTTCTCCGGCTTCACCGCCGGATATGAAACCGGAAGCTCCGACACCGAATCATCAACAATTTGCGATAACCATTCGAGGCTTTCCATATCATCAATCTGAAATAATTAAACCAAAACAACACAAACGATTCGTAAATTAATTGATAATTCGTTGAATTGATGCTCCATGCAAATAAACTGTAACTATGAATTATCCTACTTACCGGAACGGTGAGCTCGCCGGCGGTGAGAGAAACAAGGTCGCCGGCGGTAGAAACACCGCTAGAATTCATCGAATTGCTGTCGTTATCCTGCGAAGAAACCGAGGCAAAATCCTCTTCGGTTGATTCTTCAAAAGAATCACCACAAGGATTACTGAATTCCTTATCGGAGAGGTCTAACAGGTCGTCAACGGAAAACTCATCGGAGGAGACATTAACAACGCTGTTAATTCCGGCAACACACCAGAAATCATCGAACGAAGCTTGTGGAGTTGATTTCATGCCATTAATCTCCGACAGAAAGCTTGATTTCAATGCTCTTGCTTCAATACACTCCATTTTCGACTAAAATTGAATCTAAAAAGATGAAAATTCGCAGTTAATCGATTGGTGAAAGGTGCTGAAAAACCCTAACAGAAGAATTTAAATGAAATTGGTGTTATATGATTTGAATTGAAAGCATGATAGATACAATAATTGAGCGTATGTATAGGTACCAGGAGAGAGAGGGTTGAATTGCGTGAAGATTACTGAATTAATGGTGATGGGGTGGAGTCCATGTTTATTTTCTTTTATATTCGGTGTTTTTGAAAAAACAAAAAGTAAATAACCATCATACTATCATACTTTAGTTTTCAAATTTCAATACGCGTACGTTTTTTGTTTTAGAATTTTTCTTCTAAACTACTATAATACCGGGGGAGCAAAGCCTTTAGTTAGGGTTGAGACTCAGTAGAAACTTTAGTTGGAAATCACTTTAAAATAAATAATAATAAAAAAAAAAGTGGGAAAGTTATTTGATAATGAATCTCAATGCTCAATAGTAATTAAACCTCGATAGAAACTTTAAGCTCGATAGAATTTTGCAAAACAGTTTTGGTTGAAAGTTAAATTTCAATAGAAATTTTGATAGAAGCTTCATGATTGAAGTTTTATACCAAAGGTGGCTTTTGTTGATGCAATTATAACCAGTTGTAATTAAAAATTATTTAACTATCAATTGGATAGTTATAACTATTCAGTTAATCAATGTAATATTTTGACCTTATGTTATGGTTTAATTTGGTAAAGTTTGGGTACAATTAACATTATAGATTTCCAGATCTCATTCGTGATTTTTCTTTGAATTTATCTGATTGAATGTTTATGTGTATAAATGGAATAACTCAATCTAGAACTGTTATGATGATTTTAAAAAAATTCGAGATGCACAAATTACAAAAGTGTACACAATTACACAAACATGAAATGTTAACAAAACTAAAAAAATTTAGAAAAACAACGTGTTTTCTTTTAGTTAGATATAAAACATGGTGTTAAACAGGTTAAAATTTTATATTATTATTGTAATCATTTTGAGTTTACATTATTATTTTTTTATTTCAATCAAATCACCTTATATTAATCTTTAGACCATGTTCAGTTTTAAGTTTCTTGTTTATGTTTTATACAACTTGGTGCTATACGTTTTATTTTTTATTAGGTGACAAGTTTGAATATAAAATATTTGGGTAGGAGTGTAGGACCATATCAAGAGAAAGTCTTTGTGTTCTAAGTTCTAAACATAGATTTTTCTTTCATGCTTGACTCAATAGAAGACTTCAGTTTTATACTTTGGTTTTGATTTTTTGTTTTCTTTTAAGAAAAAAATAAATATCACAAAACGTTATTAAGCATGATATTCTTACATAATCAATTTTGAATAAAAAAACAAGAAGCACATAGAAATATATACATACTGCTTTATATTGAAGCATAAGAGGGTTTTCGACCGTTTCTCTTTCATTACTTTCAATTATTATTTAACATAATACTCTCAAGGAGATATGTAGTTCTTGTAGTTTCAATCTTTAATATATTAACACTTATCTAGTTTATGAAATATAAAATTTATAAGTATTGTATTTATTATGTATATCGAAGAAGGTGAAAACAAAGAAAAGTATCATTGAAATGTCCAATTATTCTTTTTATTGTAAATTCATAATTTCCACATTGATGGCACATTGTTTGGTTTAAAATTTGAAGTTTTAAACATTATATGGCCGCCTTTTGTTTTGAAATTTGACATTGTATCCATTATGATTATTATATTCGATATAAAATACATAATATTTCTCTTGTTTCGAATCAGGTATGAAACGATCCACAGAATTGAAATCGTTTTTCTCTGTTAATAACAAAACGTATTTTTAATGTATTTTATACTTTATACGAAGTAACTTTAGTCCAGTTTTTTAAACCTTTATAGACCTTTTAAATATTTGTTCTTGTTATTTATTTTAGAAATGTTAACTCACATGCACTTCAAAAGTACTTTTAAATGTATAGATTAAACTGCTATTTTACTTCCTGTGATTTGATAAAGTTTATGATTTCGGTCCAATGGTTTATTTCTTAAACTGACAGTCCAATAATTTTATGGTTTGTTTCAATTTTAGTCCACACTACTAACTCCGTTAAATTTTCTGTTAAATTAATATGAAATAACAAGTTTACCCTTATGATTAAAAATATAAAATAATTTACTCAAAAACAAACAAAACCCCACCCTACCCAATCCCACCCATAATTTGCTCTCTCTCTCTCTCTCTCTCTCTCTCTCTTTCTCTCTCTCTCTCTCTCTCTCTCTCCCCCCACCCTCCCTCCCCCTCCTTCCCTTTTTTCCTCCCCTCCCTCCATCCCCCTTTTTTTTTTTCTCACTCTCACACTTAATCCTAGCCTCAAGCTGAAGCGGCGTCACCTCCAACCCATCGTCCTTTCCAACAGCCACTTTCACCGCCAAGCTACCACCTCCTTTGCCTCTCTCTTTTTCTCTCTCTCTCTCTCTCTCTCTCTATCTCTTTCTTTTACCTCAAGAACCACCAACCACCTCTAGCCTTTCTCTCCGGCCTCCACTTTGATCTCCACCCCCAAATCACTGCCTCCCGCACTTCATTCCTCCCCCAACCAGATCTACTCCAACAATCTAATATCAAAGATGCTAGAAACAAAAAAATGGTGATGTTGATATGGTGGTTGTGGTCGTAGAAGGTCGTGATGTACCAAGATGATGGCGGCGGTTCTTCTACCGAAAAAATGAAAAGCTTGGTGGAATCTCGAGAAGGAGCAGCTTAGTGGCTCGCGGGTTTCAGCCTTTCAGGTGGTTGTGGTGAGTAATGGGTTTAACTCGGTGGTGGTGCCTGGTGGCTAGTGGTTTCAAGCGGTGGTGGTGAGCGATGATGGTGATTATGGTGGAATAAATACGAGGGGGAAGATGGGTTAAGGGAGGTGTGGCCGGATTTGGTGGTGGCTGGCGGGTTACAAGTGGTGATGGTGAGCGATGATGATGGATGTGATGCATTGAAGGTGGTGGTGATTTTGGAGATGCACAAGAAGTGTAAAAGAGAGAGAAGAGAGAAAGGGATATGGGTGGGGTGGGGTTGGGAATGGGTTTTTATTTAATACATGGGTACAAAAGTTTTTTTATATTATTAAACAAAACAAAAACTAACGGTGTTAACGGTTTGGATGAAATTGAATCAAATCTTAAAACTATTGAACTATCAATGTAATAAATAAACTAATGGATTGAAACTATTATTTTCATCAAACCTCATGAACTAAAATAATAATTTACTCAAATACATAGAAATATTTACTATAGACTAAAGCTCTCAACCACATATAAAGTAACATTTTTACCACGTACTATTAAATATATTGCTATTCTACAAGTTGATCTTTGTAAACAATAAATATTATATATATATTATATTAAATTTTAACTTTTGTATGTTTAATGGTGTTGTATCTTTTGTTTAGGGGTTTTTTTTTTTTTTTAAATTTGATTTTTCACTTTTAACCTAAAGTTTTTTATATTTTGTAATAAAACCTTTCAAATTTTAATTATTTTTACTTTTAACCCAAAACTCTTTATCTTTTGCAATTTAAACTCACAACTTTTATACTTTCAACTTTGGTTTCCTATACTTTTTATCTTTGGCAGATTTCCGTTTTACGTTTCGTTCTAAGTGTTAAAAGTTAACATTATGCAACATGCACGTGTGATTCAGCATTTTTATGTTTTTTTTATGTTTCTTTTTAAATTTTGTGAGTTAACACAACATAACGTGCGTGTGTGGTACAACGTTTTTACATTTATTTTTCTCCTTTGGCAGGTTTGTCGCAATACACGGGTCTTAAATCGATTTAGTTATATTTTTTTATGTTTTACGTTTTGGCCTAATTTCTTCATATCAACACACTGCAACTTCAGTGTTGATAGTCGTTAGCGGTGGTGTGATATTGATGTTATTCGGCACGGCTATACGCCCCGTCACAATGCAATGAGCTTAATTCTAGTGTATAAATATATACTAATTACTAACTTGGTTATGCATCACAGGTTGTACCATGTGTTTGGTGGGTTGTACCTACCCTTTGTCTTTTTTAAATAATCTAAAACTTTTTTCATTTTTACCCAATACTTTTACATCTTTTACAATTTGGCCCCATTACTTATTATTTTCAGCTTTGCTCGCCTATACTTCTCATATTATAAAAAATTTCCGTTATGTTTAGGTCTAAGTTTTGCGAGTTAACACGCCACAGCTTGCATGTGTGGTTCAACGTTTTTACGCTTATTTTCCCCCGTTTAACAGCCCCGTCACAAGATGCTGGTCCTAGATCGACTTATTTATTGCTTTAAATGTTTTTAAATTTCGCCTACGTGGTCCAACGTTTTTACATTTACTATTCAATCAGTTTTATTTTTTACGTTTTAAATGTTTTTTTAATACGAGTTTTTTTTTTTTTTTTTTTTTTTTGGTGTTGGTGATCACAGACGGCGGTGTATCATTTGTGTTATTTGGCATGGTTATATGCTACTCGCTGCAACGCAGGGGGATTAATACTAGTTGTTTGCTATTATCAAGCTTTTGTCCTATCAGACCACGTCACCACGAGGTATTCTCTCTGAGTGAGAAATTATGATTGCCACCTCAACTCACGTTCACTAGCACCACCATCTGCCTCTTTAGTGAAGGGTGATATTGAGGTTCACGAGTGAGCAACTTACGGTCGTGACTTCAACGTTGGAAAAGAAGAAGATAATTAATTTAGTCAAACCAATTAAAATGATACAATATTCAAGTTAGCTTTTTATTATTCTTGTATTGAAATTATCACTCACATTCGCTAGTTGTACCCCTTACTAGTGAATTATAAGTGAGTAAAATGAGTAAGATGATATGACATCTACGTGACATAAACAACCTACCACGCCACATCCCCTTAGCGACCGTTGACAATTTTATTGTAGCTAACAATGAGCTCTTCCTCTTGCTAATAATATAAAGTTGATTTTTATAATTGCTCAAAATCTTTTTTATTTTTAAGAATGCTATAAACATTCAGTCACATGTAGAATATATGTATATGATTATAAAATGTAGCCCCGACTAAAATACATTAACTTTATTATATTTACTTAGAAAGGTGTATGAGTGCATAAACTAGTAAAGGTTGGTATGAATGTTTACACATGTTTCCTAGTATTTTGTAAATAAAATTATGACCTACACACCCATTATTAATGTGTATATCTTCAAGATTTCCTGGCGTTTTATTTGATAGTGTTTTCGGTGATATATGAATATAACCATTTAATTTATTACCAGCGCTATGCGATTCCGTATGTTTTTTCCTAATTATAATTGTAATATGTGGTAGTGTACTTCCGAGTGTTGATAGAACATAAGTGTTAAAATCCGCAACGTTAAAATAAGATAAAAACAAATTGCACTTGGACACTATAACAAACTACACAACAAATTATAAGGCCTAGGGAAAATATAAAGAAAATGAAGAAAAAAGGACTAAAAAGACGAGGGAAAAACAAAATTACGCTAAACAAGAAAAGAAACCGTCCCCCCAAGGATTGGGTCACTACGGATGAGAAGCATCTCCTTATACTAGTTGTCGTATACCTGACACTTTTGTGGTGATCTAACTATAGATATTTTATCAATTCGAAGCCTTATATGAAACATTTCGGGGGATCAATATTGTAGGATGGTTATTAATGAAGTAGAGTGCCACTGGTCGATTTTCAGACTCTCCAAGATCGTCTCTATGCAAATAGCTTTTTGAGGATGAAGTGGTGTCTTGAACTTCGTCTAACAATGTCAAGATCAAATTAGTCAAAAATTCAAAGTTACACCTAGTTGTCTTAATATTCTCTTCATTAGAATTTGATGAATTACATGAAAATGGTGGAAATTAAAATTTAAAGTTAGTCAAAACATATTGAGTGAGAAAAAACTATTTTAAATATAATTTAAAAGTATATACATAGGGTGAGAAAATGTTTTTTTCTTAAATGATAACGGCTCTAGCACTCAATTGACTGTGGCATAACGATAACAAAAGGGATTAGATTGGGTTAGTGAATCACCGTAAACATTCACCCGGGTGAAAATTCTTCCCGGGTCTAGTGAGGTTTTTCTCCTGAATTGACGAACATCAACCGATTTTTAATTGTCATTATTATCGTGCCATTATTCATTGTTTAGATTACAGAAGTTTAAGCTTTTAAAACGGAGTAAGTTTTTTTTCCCCCTCCCCTTTAAGCCGTTGAATTTTCGAAGGGACCCGTTAAATAGACACCCCATGATTTTAAATCAACACCCAGAAATTTCTATACGTGTCGTATAGCCCCATACGCGTCGTATAGGGGGGGTCGTATAAGGCTATATGTGTCGTATAGCCATCTAACAGCCCCTTGAATTTTTCCTCGTAGTCAGCGTCGAAATTCGCTATACGCGTCGTATAGCCCTATATGTGTTGTATGGGGGGGTCGTATAGGGCTATATAGGGCGTATATCTCTCTGGCAGCCCCCTGAATTTTCCTCGTTTTCAGTGTATTCGACCCTATACGTCGCGTATGGACCCATACGCGACGTATAAGGGGGGTGTCGATTTATCTGAATGGGTGTCTCTATGTTACGACCCTTTTCCAAAATATGCAATTGGAAGTTTGGAACAGTTGACATTTCGACCGTACAAGTACACATTAATAGTTGTCGTTATTTAAACCGCGTTAATCACGCCGCCTCTTTTCTCAGTGGTCATGCGGCCTCGGTCAACCATCAATCTTAAACGAATTTTCTCCAAGTTACTTAGACACGTATGCTGTATAAATTTCAATACAAATGTCTTATCATATTAATATATTATATTATTCAACCTTTTAAACGTTCAATCTTCTTCAATTATTTATATATATATTATACTAACCAGCAAATAGTCATGCGCGTTGGCGCGGCGTTGATGCATAAAAATATAAAATGACTCGAATTATTATCGTCTAATAAAAATATATTATATTTGACACAACTAATGTACGAATAATTTATATTAAAGCGTAGACCAACTAAAAACGTATATAAAAATAAGCACAAAAAAGTATTATATCTGACCCGACATATTTCTAAAAAAATTTATGATGACACATAAACCAACTTGAATTTATATCAACACGTACATAAAAATAAGCACGTAAGAAAATAATGTTTTTTTAGTTAGAGAATGGTACTTCGTTTTATGGCGGTCTCGAAACGTAAAGTAACTCGAATTTATACCTTCTGAATAAAACATATTATAACATATTATATTGACCCAACTCGTTTCTGAACAAAATTTACGTTTAAACGTAAACCAACTGAAAATGTACATAAAATAAGCACGAAAGCGTATTATATTGTACCCGACACATTTAAAAAAAAACAAAATTTACATCAAAACATAGACTAGCTGAAAACGTACGTAAAAATAAGTTATATTTGACAAAACTCATGTCCGAGAAAAGTTTACGTCAAAACGTAAATTAACTTGAATTTTTACCAACACATACATAAAAATAAACATGTAAAACTCGATTACAAAGTCTTTAGAAAGTCAAGGGTGTAAGCGTCAATGCTGAAAGTTAAAGGGTAAAAATGTTAAAAAACACATAGAGACAAAAAAAAATCAAAAGAAAATAATCATAATTGAGAACGTAGAAACGCAACTAGGTGAGTTTTTAATTTTAAAAGCATATAACTTCTGTGCAGGTTTAAAAATGAAAACAACATCACTATTCACACAAAAACTCGTAATTGATATCATATAAATTACATTGATTTTTAGATTATGTGAATGTTGTGATATGAATTATAACTAGACGAATTAGTTTAGTCTCTCTCATTGTATAGTAAGTTACAATGTTACATGGATCAACATGTAGTACGTTTTCGTTTATAACTTTTAATATTCCTCTTTTACTTTTAGCATTTGCTCTTTGTACATGTCTAACTATTTTTTCTATGGTTTCGTTTTCTTAAGTAAACACAGGCTTATTCTAATCAAAATTTCGACGTGAACTTTTTTAACCGGTTCATTTTTTTATATAAGTTTTAGATCATTGTCACTCCACTAGTTGTAATACTTGTACTTACATAAAGGTTTTTACATAAAGGTTTTCTGCATTCTTACTTTTATAAACTTCTCATTGTGAAAATTTTAACAAATTGGTTATTTATATAGACTTCCGAGTATCGTTAGTACACTTGCTCAAACGTTGATTTACGTAAATGTTTTAGTTGCGTGCCGGAACGCACAAGAGCTTGATGCTAGCTGAATTCAATATTTATATATTTATTGTTTGTAAATCATGTACTAAATTAGACTAATAATTTTTTTGTTTTTTACTTGTTTTTTATTTTGTAAACTAAGATCTATTAAAATTTAAATATGAAAAATAATTAGATAATAGGAACTGAGTGATTTTTTCTCAAATATATAATCATTACATATTTTATGGATGGTATAATTTTATAATTAAAGAAAGAAAAATATTTCAAAATAAATAAACATTTTGTAGGGTTAAAATATGACAAAGTTTTAAAATTGATATTTAAGGGGTGGGGTATTGCAAGTAGAAAAAGAGGATACGTATATCCTAACCCTTTGATTATTATGTTTTTCTATATAATTAATTCCCTATTATCTTTCTTTTTTATCCACTTTTCTGCCATAATTATCGGATGATTGTATCATCTATTTCAAATTACATTTTAAATTCTCAATTAAAAATTTAAAATGACTCATATGTGCATGCAATAGAAATAGAAATAGAAATATAATAATAATAAAAAATTTGGATAAAGGGTTTGAGATCAATTATGGAAAGGACAAATGCGAAAGCCTTTACGGGTTTTTCATAATTATTTTGTTAACCAACGTTATCTTTAGTTAAAAAAGGTTTACCTTTATTTATTTGAAATTCAAATATCTTTGCTACGGAAAACTTTTTGACTTCATTTTATTAAAGATTATTATTAATATTATAAAAACATGTCGTTTTATGTTCTTTTGAGACTGTTCTAGTTAAAATTTTGTATTTTTTTAACATTTACGTGGGGTTTAGGATTTTACCTACATTTTCCATATTGATCCTAGTTTTAGCCTAGATGTTAGTGATATTATAGTTTATTTTTCCTTCTATTTATTACCATGGTAGGGTGTAATAAAATAGAGAATAAGAATATTCACATGAAAATTTCAAAATTTTAAATTCAAATTATTTGAAAATTCAGATTACCCACTATGGTTAATGAGGTCTTATATAACAAACCATAACAAACAATATAGATTAGACACGAGTAATAACAATTATAACTATATACAATCTAGAATGAGGTCAACAGTTAATCCTTATTGGTTGTTTTAAGTGACGGTGCCATGTGACATGTGGTGAATGTTTTTTTAATATTTTGTTTGGTTTTTTAGCAAATATTTAGTTATGTTTATAAATAAAAAGGGGAAACAACAAACAAGAGAAAAGGGCTATAGCCTGGTGGTAAGGCGTCTAGCCTTCACATCTTATACACTAGTTTGAATATTGCTCTTTGTTATGGACTGAAATCATTGTAAGGTATAGGACTTGTCCCACATTGGTTGTATGGGTAATTGGTGTGGGGTTTATAGGCCAAATGGGTTCCCTCACCCATCAGACTAGTCTTTTGGGTTGAGTTCTTCCGTTTGGTCTGTAACAATGGCATCAGAGCCAACCTCGGAGTGGTGGCCCACGGAGTGGTGGCCTGGAGAGAGCCGGCCGTGACCAACGAGGACATCGGTCCTTAAGGAGGGGCGAATGTTATGGACTGAAATCATTGTAAGGTATGGGACTTGTCCCACATCGGTTGTATGGGCAATTGGTGTGGGGTTTATAGGCCAAATGGGTTCCCTCACCCATCAGACTAGTCTTTTGAGTTGAGTTCTTCCGTTTGGTCTGTAACACTCTTGCCCCTTTGTTTGTTCATTTTTTCTCTTTTCTTTTTACCTGTATTTAAATTGTATTAATAAATAAACTAGATAAGAATATATAACAAAAAGGCTTTCAACTCACTTTTAAAGCACATAGCATTCATCTTCTTGTACATGGGTTCAAATCTTGCTCATCCCATTTGGTTCGTTTAATTTTTTTTTCCCTATATTATTTTCTTTTTTTGTTTTTAGTCGTGCCCGCCGCAGAGCACGAATTACAATCTAGTTATAAACATAACAGATTGCTGTTTTTATTGAGTAAATTGTTTTTTTTTCCTTCATATATGTATATGCCTACTTATAGTCTTATTCCTCAAGTTTAACTGATTGCGATGATTACCTAAGGTGTTTGTCAAATTTTACAATCATTAGTTTAATCATTAGTTTAAGGAACGTTATATTTTCATTTAACTCAAAGTTAAAATAAATAAACTATCCTTGCATTTAAAAGTTTTAAAAATAAAAAAAAATTCATAATAAAAAAATAGAAAAATCTATAAAACCTAAGAACTCCACCACATGTCCAAACACCCCTCTTAAATGTTTTTTTCCGCCGAGTCATCAAATCTCGCATCTAAGAAAACCTCGTAAATTACTAATTTGAGTTACTAAATATATATTTCAATTGAACTAGTTTTGATTTTAAACTTACCGCATATTCGCATATGTTCTTATAGTTTGTTCCGTTTATATGTTTAATGTTTATACGCACATACATCACCTTTTGTTTTCGAAAACTCTCATATGCTTTTTAATTTATCAATTTCTCAATTTACTTTTACTCTTTTTCGTTTCTAAATATGTTTCTCCTTTACAAGTTATTTTGAAATGTACTATACATCAAACCATTTAAGCTCGTTGTAGACGTAAGGCACCTAAAGACCCAGACCCGTAAATCATGATTTTGGCATAGGGACATCTATCACACATCCAGGAAGTACAATTATCAGTTATCACAAATCTTAACCATTGATATAGCGTATCCCTAATTGCATGAAGGGTAGACCTCGCTTGTTTAACAAACTCTATGAGACCACTCTCATCATCATGCTTGATATTTTTACGTACATCATAAAACACTATAAATACAAGATAAAGGTGATTGATTTTCTCATAAACAATTACTCTCCTCTCTCTCTCTCTCTCTATATATATATATATATATATATATTCTCTATCTTAATTTTGATAGTCATTACTTATTCAATTATTCTTGCACCAGAGAATTGTTACAGGAAGATTTTTATTCCTGTGACGCATTAATCATTGTTGTTTGAGTGTGTAGGTCGAGAGTAGAGCTCATGTGGATCCAACCTAGTTTAGAGCACTCACAGCCCACGCCTTAAAATATGTGAGTGAGAGGCCTTATATTATATGAAATGGTTTTAAGTGGTTGTGAGTGAAGAAGAGAGAAAATGTTATTGTTCATCTGTAAATTTAAGGATTCACTGTTCAACCCCTATAAACTTTTTAATATTTTTTAAAGTGGTTGTGAGTGAAGGAAAGAGAGAATGTAATGAAAAATGTATAAAAATACATTATTTAATTGAAAGAAGAGAGAAGAAGTAATGATTTTTAATGTAATTATAAAGATGGAAATAAAAAATGGGATGTGAGTGCTCTAACCGAATACACGAATTTTCACTCATTAAACAACAAGAAGACTACAATGGAGATATAGGTGAGATGGATGACAATATATATTCGGAGGTTATGGGTTCAAGTCTAACTCTGGGCAAAAATGCTCAGAGTTGAGTCAGGGGGTTTTATCAGCAATAAGTTTTATCCTAAGGGGGTTGGGGGTGATGTCTCGGCTGGGAAACGAATAGGTAGGCCCGATTAAGATAACACCTATTTTCCGAAGTAGGGTCGCACATTTGCCATTAAAAAAAAGATGAGAATATACATATAATTAATATATAAACAAAACTATAGATTATTATATAACTAGGTTAGTATCCCGTGTATTACACGGTCTGTATAAATAAATATTAAATAGTTAGTAATAAAAATTTAGAAATTATAAAACAATATCTTGAGATATTATATTATTAAAATTATATACGAGTAATAACTTTAAAAGAATAAAACAACGATATCATTTTTTAAACTTTTATTTTTAATTTTTTTGAAAGTTTTTTTGTTTCAAAATAAAATGTTTTTAAAAATGCTATTTTAAAAATTTTTCTTATAAAAAGTTTGAATTGTAATCATTTTTGTTCATTAAAAAATTTAATTTTTTAAAGACACAAGTTTTAAAAAATTTCATATATTTAAAAAAGTTTAATCTTTTAGTATAATTTCTTATTTTATAAAAAATGTTTATTTAGAAATTACATTTATAAAATGATCATTTTTTTTAATTTATAAAAAATATTTTTCATCTTAAATGAATTAAATAAAATTATTAGTAGTTAATGCAATTATTAATTATTAATAATAAGAAGAGAAAAACAAAAAAATAAGCTTTAGAAGATTTATAATTATGACATGTGTAATAAAAAAAAATTTTTTTATTAGTATTGATAGATAGTTATATTTAGTATAACAAATGCGAGATTTGATGTGATGTTACATTGACCTCCTTGGAATTAATATTGTAATGGTGGCACGTGACCAAGTGTTTAAAGTGTGAGAGCCGGCAATTGATAAAGGGGGGGTCCACGTGGCGGACAGACTAAAGAAGTGTTTATCAGTTGTCTCTGCTCTTTGGACTTGTAGCTGTTAACCAATACATTACTTTACTTAATTTTTTTTAATAACTAACAAATACTTTTTAAGCCCGATCATCTGGATAAAATTAATGGTGAAAGGTCACCCACGTCCGCGAACACAAACAGTGCTGGTGACTCGGCCCGCCCATCAATCTAGAGGAAACCCACCACCCCGAAGGCCCACTGTGGTAAAACCCCTAACTCACTTGAAGCATATTACAACAAGTGAGACTCAAACCCATGACCTTCATTTTAGAAAGCAATGAGATGCATCCTCCCAAACCAATTGATATACGGCTCATTGGCACTTTACTTAATATTATTACTCAAGTTTTAAAGAACCCCCCTACATAGATCGTAACAATTTAGAATGATAGAAACTGGTTTCAACCATAAACCAAATAGTTAAACTAAATAACATCAAATCTAATCTAATTTATGGTGTGAACCGGCTTTTTTTTATTTATTTTTAAGAAATCGGCTCTTAATCTACTCGAGTAATTATCACTTCTGGATTTAAATCATTGATCTATAGTTTATAGATAAGACACATTACCACTCAAACTGACTATTTAAAATGTAGTTTCTACCTATTCTAAAAAAAAATTCTTGGTTTTTATATTTTTTTAAATTGTTTCTAAAACGAGTGAGTGGTTCTGAATCAGAACCAAATGAATTCGGTTACATTGATCTTTTTATGATTTTTAGTGTTTGATTTACTTTTATCCGATCTGATTTAGATTGAAGAAAAAGATACATATGAACTTGTTTAGTAACGTATATTTACTTTGTTTACATATTTTTTATCAGAAATAAAGTCATATAACTATTAGGCAATGTATTATGAACGTAACCGAGAGGCGTAAGAGCTATCACATCAATTGGTTATGAAAAAACACCGTCTCTTGAAGGGAAGAGGTGCGTGGCACTTGAGGGTGTGAGTGAGAAGAAATCCACAAAATCAATTAGCCAATCAATGGTTTACAGGTTACCTTTTGTTTTTCTATTTTTTTTTATTTCATTTTTAGTTAAGCACTTTTTTATTCTTCTCAAATAAATTGTGTTTATTAAGTTTTAAAAAAAAATTATATATGTGATTTTTTTAACATGCTGGTATAAATTTTAACTAAAATAAAGCTGGTTACAAAGAATATATGTTTTATAAGTGGTTTTGACACGTATTTAGATAATGCTATGTCATGCTACACCACACCATATTATATCGGGGACACTCACACCAACCCACACCACAATTTTTTTTTATTTAAATTAAAAAAATTTACTATCAATCAAACAGGCTAAGATCACTCAAAAGATCTCCACACTTTACTCCCCTCTTCTCTTTCTTTTTCATAATTAGGGTTCTAAAAACTCAATCTTTCTCATTCCCACATCATCACATCACATTTAACCCCCTTTTTGCTTCTGCGCCTGCACAGAATCAAAAAATTCAACATGTCTCAGAGGTTAGGGACGAACAATCAAACCACGTAACACCATCAATGTCGATTGCAGATTCATAATCACAAGCTCTCAATTGGGTAACAGTCAAAAAATGAGGATTTCAGTGGTGTGGCTCGGCGTGTACCTGCCGTGAAATGGTGAAAACATGCGGCGTGGGACTAGCAGAGTAGCAGCGGTGTTGCTGTACGACGCCGGCCCCGCTGAGGCCTTCCGGCGTGGGCGCCCCACCCCCTAAATTGATGCAATTTTTGCTAGCATTTTCTAACTCGTAATTGTAGCCTTGTGTAAATGACAAGTAAACGAAATTGTTTTTTCTCCTAAATATCATCTTTTAATATTATTAAATTAAAAACCTTAAGACCATTTACGCCAAATAACCGAAATATGTTCTTTCTCTAAATCATGAAAAAAACAAAATCAGTTTTGGAACCTACAACAACGTCATTTACAAAGTTTAATTTATAATTTCTATAAACAAGTAAGCCATTTTTAAGAAATACACATTGAAAACAAAACCATTTTTAAAGCATAGAAACAATGGGAATCATATAAGCGATCTGTTAGTAGGGATATAGATCAAATATTAACCCTTTTTTATTGCGATAACCCATTAATCCAACTCGTGGTCTACAGCAAGCCATGTCACTACTGTAAATTAAAGTTACAGTGGTAAAACTAGTGGTCTACAACGAATGTTAAAAAAAAAATTTTAATATAGCAAGACTATACTCAAACTAAAAATATTAAAATGATCTATTTAATGGTGTAATTTGTTTTAAAAATTAACTTCATATAAAAAAGTTAAGAAGTTTTTAAAAAATGGATGAAGTTTTTTTAAAAAAGAAGGGAAATTTTAAAAATGATGGAAAAATCATTACATTAGTGGTGAAAAATGGTGTAAAAGTTCGTTACAATAGAGTTAAGTGTTTTATTGTTAACGGGTTATTGCAATAAAAGTAGGTTAACTATCGTTCCTTCTACTATATATATATATATAGGTGTATATTTATGTAAGAGTAATTTAATTCATACAGTTGTGTATTGATTGTATGTCTGGTTATTCTTTATTAAGCCACGTGGAAAAGAACAATTCTGTTACAAGTGTTAGATCCTTTTATGCTAACTATGGCCATAACTCTAAAAAATAACAAAATGATGTAGTTGAAAAAATATTAACAATATAGTGTGTTTTTGAAATTTTTTGTTTCTCTCTCCTCGGTAGTCGGTCCTAGGCGGCAATAATCGGCACTAATCGACATTAATCGGCACTAATCGCTTTGGCAGATTGGTGACAGATTCTTCACACGTGGGATTATGCAGAGGTATTGGTTTGCTACATATGAATAGGTTGATACCCTTTTCAAATAATCCTAATGTGAAAGGAATTTCATTATGGCCACACACATTAGAAGTAGTACTCATGCCCACATCTTAACAAGATCTTTTAGAAAAACTAATAAGAGTAGGTTAAGTAGTTAGGCTGGTTAATCTTTGAGACTTTATGGTGCTTAATGCGATCAAACTGCTATCGTTTTTCGATCCTCATGGCTTGCAGACTGTGATGGGAGGGTTCTTCCTGACCAATGGTCATATCTTGTTTCTCAGTGGAGCTCTGATGAATTTCAGGTTTGTGTCATATTCCATCAATTTAAAGTTTTATAATGGTGGTGTTGTGGTTGTATCTTTACTGTTGTGCAAACCGAGTAACCGACACTTACTTCTTATGAACTTCTAAAACATCACATTTTTCAGTAGCTAAATGATACAAAAGCTTCCTAACAATTATCCTTGGTCACAAACCCGGTTTTGATAAGACAAGTCTACCCGAAAAACTCGGTTTTAGGTTATCACAATAAATAAGAGTTAACAAATGAACCTTACCTCTGTTAGTAGTACTCATGATAAAAAATAAGACTGTTTCAGTTACACAAGCGTCATGTGTGTTATAGTTTAAGTAATTGAAACAAACGTTTATATAATTCCGAATTCCTTATTTTAAACTCATTTTATATTAACCACACCTATTGTCAGGCACAAAGGTCTTAGTCCGTCAAATTTTCACACTTTAAGTATCGCAAATACAAAACCATAAGAGAATGTAATTAAAATGAGATGTAGATTATCAAAATAGTTTTAGTAAAATTTTAAAACAATCAAAATAATTGTTTGTTAAAATGGATAATTTAGACGGTCCCTAAATACACTCCTAAATGTATAGTAATGCTTTCAACGGGACTTGAACCTCAATCACTTAAAGAAAAACAACTTAATTATACTTGATGATAGCGTTATGCAATAAACCTTTTGATCAGTTAATGTTAGTTTAACAAATGTACCTTGCCCTTTTAGTTTTTAAAAAATGTAATCGTTATTAGTAGTGGTGGATCTATAATTTTTTTTGAGTTCTAGTGAAAAATGGGCACGTTAAAGTATAATTGGACTATGTATATTAAAAATCCAGGGTTAAATTTTTTTGTTAAAATATGATTAAACTATGATCAAATATGTTTAGACCCAAAACAAAAACCTAAGCTCAACTATATATATATATATATATATATATATATATATATATATATATATATATATATATAGAAAAAGTTTAGAGTATAAAGTTCATTTTTCGTACGTGTATAAAATGAAGGTGAAATTATTACGCTTAAAAAATTCCAATTGCATAAGATTATCACGCAAAGATGGACCCAGGCTTAAAAATTCACATCACAGAGTCGTCAGTGAGTGTATGGTTCACGAGAAAAAATCATTGAATAACACTTGTAGTCAAACCGTCAAAAAAAAAAAAAAAAAAAAAAAAAAAAAACATTTTGGAGAAGCTATGGTCCATAATGGATTCATGAAGTAAGGTTTGATATCAATTAAGTAGCTTATTGTTGTCAACTAACGACTGTTATGAGCGAAGTCATTAACTAATTCCAGAGTACGAGATCTTATCGGTTTGTAAATATTATCTTGTGCAATAATAGTGAAATCATCACCTAATTTCAACCAACCTTACTTCATGCATCCTTTTGATTTCTTTTGTGACACATTTCTTAGGTTGGTTGTCGAACCACCAAACATGCCATTATCTTGTTAGCATGTTTATTCATTTAATATATGGTAATGGTATTAATATATTGAAACATGTTTTACTTTTAAATTAACCGAATAAGATTTTACATCTTAAATGTGCATCTAAGCGCGACAAAAGTGTAGATTTTGGTTGACATCCAAGGAGATTAGGTTATTCGCTCGCGGATTGATTATTGTTTCTAGATCAACATTAGGTTAAGCGGAGTGGAGGTGGGGTAGGGATGGTGCTGTGGCGGTACCTGGAGGAATTACCGACCCAATCCCATAGGTAGCGAAAAAAAAATGAGTTTCACGAGTTGTGTATGCTGACGCGGGAATAAAACATTGAAGGAAGTGAAAGAGAAGGAAAGATGTTACAGTTAAGAAGCAAAGGGAGATGCTAGAACGTCATTCTAGCATGATCAATACCGAGGCAGGAACCATCTTTCTGCGAGAGAGCACGAACCGCTCAGCCTACACTAACTAGAGATGATATTGTGATTTTTAATTTCTCTGAGATGTAATATAAAAGTGGTAAAAATACATAGTTGCCTCAACAGAATCCATCAAATGATTATATCTTAAAATAATGGTCAAGATTACTACGGACAAAATTGTATAATGTTTCTTTATCAAATGGCTTGTGTTCTAGCGGTATTAGTATGTGTATGAAATGTTTTTCTGTTTAAATGGTTTTGGTTACAAATTGTATGGTGGACAGATGTACAAATTTAAAAAAAAGTTCTAGAGGTATGAGTAGCGTTGTAAACTGCTTAAAATAAATAAATTCGATGTTTACTTGAAAATTTTAGGAGCCCATTGTGTGTCGCTATGCCTATTATTATAAATTCCAGTAACGGGCTAATTGGTCATGCTTTACAAAGTTTTGGCTTTAAACAACATGCTATCCAAGTTTGTTTTATAGATGTATTCTTTGACCGTTTGACGCATATTAGTTCAACTATTTAGAAATCTATTAACTATAATAAAAGAAGGTTTTTACATGACACGTGTTAACATATTAAATATTTTATTTTTTATTTTCCCGCCTCTCTCTCCTAATTAATGATATTAGTATATATAGTAATTATATTATTTAAAACATTTCTAAATTTAAAAAAATATAGATATCATAAATAAATAAAAAAACTAGATATTTAATGAAAAACACACTTTAAAATTGTATAAGACATGAAAAAATTCTTAAATACGAAGTATTTAATACCATTTTTCTAAGTTTTATAAGATGATTAGTTTTTTTAAATAAAATTAAAAAAATACCAGAATGTTTTAAAAAACAATTAAAAAAACACAATCTTATAAAACGATATTTTAAAATAATATTATTGTTGCTTTTTTACTTAAAATACTTATATATACATAACTCAATCATATCTTATTTACAAATATTATTTATAATTTTTAAATTTTATTATAAATTATTTAATATTTTATTTATTCAACACGTATATTACACGGGATACTATACTAGTAAGTAAATAACCACTAATTTTAGGCTCGTTTTGCTGCGGAACCAAACAGTTTGTAGATCTACATAAAAATCTTCATAAAGTATTTTTTTAAACGAATTTGTTTTTATATTATAAGACAAAATTCCGGAAAACAACCGTTAAGTTTATATAAAGTTACAGGTATCATCCTTTATATTCAAAAAGTTAATATCGTTATTTTATTAATTATAGTTTTTAGTCATACGTAATTTCAATTATATCTTATTTTAAAATGTCGCTTTATAATTAAAAAAAATTATTTTGTTTAATATTTTGTTTATACAACCCTTGTGATACACAAGTTTACTAAATCTAGTCACTTTTATATATTTAACAAAACTTAATTGAACTACTACAAAATTGTAGTACTTATTAATTTAGGTGCACTATGAATAGTAGTTTGCAAACTTAAAATTTCGTCACACGTTAATTTTAGGATTATTGGATTTTAATAATCTCAACTTTCACTTATTGGCCGTGATTAATCTCAATTCAAGAAATATTTGCAAACACTCCGAACTTTAAATTTATTTTCTTCCAACGATCCCTAACTAACTGAGAGTAAACCGTCGTTAGTTTTTTTGATTAAATGAGGCCAACATTGATCCATTTTTCAACTACGCCGCCGCACAGTCTCCGTCAAGTCCGTTTTTTTGGCATCTAGCCTTCAACGTCACCTGAAATCTACCTCGAATGAGTTAAGTGGTTCAGATCCAAAGGTGGATATTGACGGGTTTTAGGGTGCGAAAGTTTGAGATTGACAGACCAGATGGTTGATTTCAACTTTTGGCTTAGTGTTTTGGCCATAAAAACAGTCC
This sequence comes from Flaveria robusta, assembly GCA_025506415.1. Lineage (NCBI taxonomy): Eukaryota > Viridiplantae > Streptophyta > Magnoliopsida > Asterales > Asteraceae > Flaveria > Flaveria robusta. The sequence goes on along the minus strand of CM046469.1, from coordinate 12,847,350 downwards.
ATATCATGAAAAAACTAACGGTGTTAAATCTCAGTTGGTTAGGAATCGTTAGAAGAAAATAAGCTTAAAATTGAGAGTGTTTATAAACATTTTTTAAGTTGGGATTAATCGCGGCCAATAAATAAAAGTTAGGATTATTAAAATCCAATAACCCTTAATTTTAAGTTTTGAGCTCAATTTGCATTATTTTGAAGTTTTTTGCTTTCTACTTATGTAATATATAATGTTTTAAATTAGTTTTCTCTCTTTTTGTGTTTTTCTTTTCTTTATTTTCAAGTTCATCATATACAACATGAACGTATTTAATTTTACTTTTATTTTGATAAAAATTTTATTCGATACCGGTTTAGATTCATTTTTATACACGTCGTTATGACAATGATTTTCACAAAAACATAATTAATTATTTTAACTATGACTATATCGTTCAACATGAAAATAAGTTTTGATATAAAATTTATTTTAAAATCGAGTCGTCTACCGCGCAAGCAAAGCCCAAGGGATAGATTACGATTTGAGTTAATTTCAAATTTACTCCATAAGATTTAACAAAAATAACAATTTTGTTCCAAAAGATTAATAGCATTAATTTATATCTAAATGTTTCATAAATTGTTTTATTTTTAGTCAAAAAAATTTATTATTTTGAATTTATACTGAAACAATTGATAAATTTTTGGATTGAAATTAAAATAAAGGGTTATTGAATTTTAATAATCTCAACTTTTATTCATTTGCCAAGATCAATCTCAACTCGGAAAATATTTACAGACACTTTTTTTAAGCTTATTTTCCTCCAACAATCCTTTACTAACTAACAGTTAACACCGTTAGTTTTTTTGATGGCGTGAATTATTTATATGGTCAAAACACTAAGCAAAAGGTTGAAATCAACTATTAGTTCTGTTAATATGAAACTTTTGCACCCTGAAAACCATCAGTTTTCACCTCCTGACATGAACCACTTGACGCGTTCGAGGTAGATTTCTGGTGACGATAGAGGCTATACACCCAAAAACGGATCTGATAAATGCTGGGAAGCGGTAGAGTTAAAAAAATGGCTCAAAGTTTGTCGTATTTTATCAAAAAAAACTAAGGGGAATTAACTCTTAGTTAGTAAGAGATTATTAGAGGAAAATAAGTTCAAAGTGTTTGTAAAAATTTCATAAGTTGGGATTAATCGTGGCCAATATATAAAAGTTGGGATTATGAAAATCCAATAACCCTAAAATAAATTATAAAACTTTTGAAGGTAAACTTATATTTTTTAATATTTCAAACAAAAGTGATTATATTTATCAAACATACGGGAGTAAAATAAAATTTAACTTTACGATTTACATGAAGTGGGTGTTTAGGATTGTTTATTTTTTTTCAAAAGTTACTTTTGAAAAGTAACTATTTAAAATCTACTTATTAACTTTTTATTTTATGTTTTCCAAACATACTTATTAAATTTTTAAAAGTTAATAAATTAAAAATTAATTTAGTAATAGTGTAATTTGATGTAGTGTAGCAGTAGAGTAGATTTGCAGTTCAAAAAAAAAATTAATTAAAAAATATATTTTTTGAACACCCCGAAAGATGGGCTCAAAACAGGCTTAGGCCCATATCACTTCAGTTGGGGCTACGGTGACCATGTATACACTATTAAACCCTAATCCTTTTCTTCTTCTGCGCCGCCGATTCTTCGTTCAACATCTTTGCTTTGAGGTGCGATTTACATTTTCATCTTGCAATCTTCTCTGCTAGTAAACTATTAATCTCTGCTAGTAGTGATGGTGAATCTGATCTGTTTGTGTGGGTTATTTTGCCCCCTTTATGCTATGATTTAGACAACGATATCGTTCTCTTATGAATACCAGTTGTTTGATGAATTCCCCAATCAGCAACATGCTTTATGGTATGTAGTTGGTAGATGAACAAATTATGCAACAAAGTAGGTGATTTTGTGATATCCAATTGGCGTTCATTTTGTAGTGTAATCTCTCGCGGGTGTTTTACGTTAGAAGGAAACCTGAATGAAATTGAAACAAAGTAGTTGTTTTTATGCTATACAAGTCACTTGATAACTTGCAGAAGCTAATTTGTAGTCTCTAACCCGAGTATATGTCTCGTTTGACCAGTGGATGTCCACTGGATCTGCCTTCGTGATTTTCCTTCTGTAAATTTTTCCAATTGTTGTTCAATTGATTTTTGATTGAAAAGTCTCTATTTTGGTATGGAGTTGCAGGATTAGTGTTCTTTATCTTTTAAAGTTTGCTGACGAAAATGGCAACTCAATTGAGCAAAAAGCGAAAGGTCAACCTCATCAACCACTATTGCAAGCTGATGTTATGTTTATTTCCGTGTTGATTGTATTGTGATTTTGTTTGTATGATTCAGTTTGTAGCTGATGGTGTGTTCTTTGCTGAGCTGAATGAGGTCCTCACCAGGGAACTTGCAGAGGATGGTTACTCTGGTGTTGAAGTTAGGGTTACGCCTATGCGCACTGAGATCATCATCAGGGCCACCCGTACTCAAAACGTTCTTGGTAATAGTTTTGCTAGACATTTTGTAGATTATATTTTATAAGATTCATAAAATCATGTGCCTGCATCTCGGTGACATCATGATTAGGACTTAAATTTTAAGTTTCGATTAAAAATCCAGTCTATTTTAGTTTTATATGTTTTTCCCACGTTAAGAAGAATGAAACATAGTGAAGCTTAGGTTGAGCTTTATATATTTTTTTGTTAACTTGTGCTAAAAGCATATTTTTTTCATTGTCTATCGTTGAGCTGATTTTTAAATCAATTAAACCGTCATTATGCTTAGCTTTGATATTTTTTTGTTAACATGTGCTAAAAACATGCTTCTTTTTTTGGTCTATTGTTGAGCTGATCTTGTCAATTTATAAGTCAAATTAAATCATCTTAGACTAACAAAGAATCATGGTTAATGTGGTATTGAATGTAATTATGCAGGTGAGAAGGGTAGGAGAATAAGGGAGCTGACATCACTTGTTCAGAAGCGATTTAAGTTCCCTGAAAACAGTGTGGAGCTTTATGCTGAAAGGGTTAACAACAGAGGCCTCTGTGCCATTGCCCAGGCCGAGTCTTTACGTTACAAGCTTCTTGGAGGCCTTGCTGTTCGCAGGTTTGTAAAGCTTTTATTGTCTAATCACTTACTAGTTCATCTAGATTGTGTTGTTAATGATCTATACTTAATTAACTGATGTTCTATGGGTCTGTTTTCAGGGCTTGCTATGGTGTTTTAAGGTTTGTTATGGAAAATGGTGCAAAAGGATGTGAGGTATATAAAGTATATTGTCATCTTTGTTGTTTGTTCTGACTGAGTGTATAATTGTCAATCCTGTTCACTACTCTCAGGTCATTGTTAGTGGAAAGCTTAGGGCTCAGCGTGCTAAATCAATGAAGTTCAAGGATGGATACATGGTGTCCTCTGGTCAACCTGTCAAGGAGTACATCGACTCTGCTGTCAGGCATGTGCTTCTAAGACAGGTAAACTCACGTTGACACTTGAGGAAATGATTTCTTGGTCCAAACTTTAGTGAGATAAGATGCAATCAAAAATTCATATTATCATCTGTACAAAGAAGTAACTGGAGTACTGTATATTGTGCAAACCAACAGGGTGTTCTTGGCATAAAGGTTAAGATCATGCTTGACTGGGACCCAACCGGAAAGCTTGGCCCCAAGACACCATTACCTGATAATGTTGTAATTCACATGCCAAAGGATGATGTTGTTGCACTCCCACCCAAAGAAGTGGAGTATAGACCACCTCTTGTGATCGGTGATGAGCCGTTGCCTATGCCCGTCTAAATCATTTATCGGAAACAAGACTAGAAATTCCTAGACTTCTATGAATTTTTGTTGTGTTTTTTTTATGAATCGTTGTTGATGACTTCTTTGTTCTACTGATGTTTTGTTGCTGTAATTTTGTTTCTGCAATTAGTTAAATGAGATTATGTTATTTTGGAGTGATAATGTTGGTTGTCATACGTATCCATCTAGTCATGAAGAAACATTTACCATCTTAGAGATAAAAGTCACAAACCTAACTTGTTTGCAATTGCCCGAAACTGGTTTTTGGGTCAAAATGGTTCGTCTTTGGTTAAAGTTGGTTTTAGCCAAAACCATTTTGGTCTGATGCCAATTTTTGAGGGGAAAAGGATTGCATCTGCTTGATACTAATTTTTGACTGGTTTGGTTTCAAACTGTTTTAAACGGGTTTCAACAAAAGAGTTAAACTGATTTTTTAGATTGGCGAATTTCAAATTGGTTTCAACAAAAGAGTTAAACTGATTAAAGATTGGCAGGTTGAGTTGGGTTGGTATCGGCTTCACAATCGTTCAAATGATTTATAAGCCTGGTTATCTTCCCTACAATCATAACCATTCTATTGATTTATGTACCTGGCTTCACAACTGTTTGCATTGATTTTAATTTTTTCGCTTTTTATGTTGGTAGACAGATTCAGGTAATTCAACGGGTATCACCTAACCATACTTGTTATAACCCTTACAAGTCTTAAAAGTAACCATAAACTCGCTCTCGTATCCAAACACTCGTTCTGGATGTTCCGGTTATCATTTGGTTCGGTTCTTTTGTGATCTCTACATGGATGTCTCTTTTAATTGCCTTTCTCATACAACCATGAAGAAAGATCTAAAATTTTTTTATTGACAATTTTTTTTGTTTTTTAAAATAATTTAAAATTCATGGCACGGATCCAAGTTTATCCATGAAGGTTATTTTGTAAATGGCTTTTGAACCCTAATATAAGAGTTAAACATATGTTAATTAAATACACAATGATACACAAGCAATTTTAAAATCATTTAAATTTTAAATAAAAAATAAAATACACTTTATATATATTACTTTTAGTATAATACAAATATATATTACTTTAACTATAATACAAAGAGACAGCTATGTAAGCACATAATTACAAACTTCTGAAATTTAAAGTCAAGCGCCATTATTACAAAGTTATAATCACGTAGTAGTCGCTTTAGACGGTAACCTCGATACATTGAGATGAAAATTCCATGTGAATAGGATTTGCTCTTATATTTTTCTGAATTTACAATAAAAATAATACCAACAATAGTAGTACAAACTAAAGCAAACACTCAGTCTCACAATACAAACTTGATCTGGGTATCAAGAAATGACAAATGTATGAATGCTTGCTTACGCAAATATATACTACAAAGCATGTACATAATGTATGTTAATCATCTGGTTATCACAATGACAAAGTTGAATCATCGCAACACCTTTGATGTTAACGAGATTCAACCTACCAATTCGAGTTCACACTAGGTAGTGCTAACGTCCCCGAGTTCATAACGCGTCATGTCCTCAGAGTAAAGGATGCCTTTTGGTGAGATGAGACGAAGGAGAGCAACAGTAAACCGAGACTGTTAAATCATAGTAAATCAAAAAATAATTACTCTTACATTTTGAAGAACAATGAACACATAATGTTAGAGAAGTTTAAGTTAAACCTTACCCATTGGAACAAAACTAACGTCCACCAGCAGCCGCGCAAACCAAATCCCAAATTGCTAAAAAACTGGAACCAAGATATAAGGTATAAATATGAAGAAAATAGAAAGGAGAAAGATCTCTATCTCAAAATAAAAGCAAACATTTTGTTTCAATACCATGTAACATGTTAATGGTCAATATAAATTATTGATATCAAAGATTTTTTTTATAACTGTGAGAACCCACCATTGAAAAAACCCACTATGCACATAACCAATAGGACCTGTAAAATACAGCTTGCGTGGGTGAGAAGATGGATTGTAAGAGGTTAAAGGCAGAATCCAGTGGAATGTAGATTCGAATCTGAAACCTCCGCTAGATAGAATTGATTTTGATCTATAATATTTCCTAATTTTCGTAACAGCTGAGGGGTATCGTAGGTATTTGATAAAAAGCAAAACACTTCGAATTGAAATGTCAAAATTCATATATTGCATATATTTTGAGATCGTTAGTAAACAGAGCACAAAATCAACACTAGAGAACAAAGATCTAAAGTCCTTACTATGAGAAGAAGAGCACCCAAAGAAAAGATTGTGCTCATTGATATGCTAAAAAATCTCAAATCACGGCCAGCCTGCAAAAGTCAAATTATGAAGTAGTTCAAGGTTTGCCAAAAGTCAAATATGGCAAGAATATGCACATCGTTACATCGAAACAACGATTGCATATTTGCATCACTTAGCAACCCAACCAAAAGCCAAAAATACTGTACATTTTCAGTCCGCCAACAGTAATTTTTTTTTTTCTGGAATCGACAGGTCACACACATAAAAAAGTAAAAATAAATATTTCTGGAATGGACGGGCCACATACATAAAAAAGTGATTCCTTGTAGGGTCATAATTATTTTAATGCAACCAGAATTATTATGCAGCAAACAAAAACAGAACATCAAAAAGAGATTAATTATAAAGCTAAAAATAAGCATACCAACAACGTTCCTTCAAGACTAAGAGTGCTTGCTGTCACAGACAGAGCCATGAAGTATGGAAGTAGAACTTTGTGCATCTGTATTAAAGGAAGATAACCGTGAAACTTCAAGTAATTATTTCGTAAGTATATTACAAGAGAGTACTGTAAGATTCAACCTCTCACACCAACCAATATTGACATACTTTGCCCACTAGGGCTCGCGAGTTTGTTTTTGGTTGCCTAGGTGGAAACTTCTCACAATGTCAAACATCTCAGATCGCTCCCACCCAAGCATACTTACCTCTTATTAGACTATGTCGGCTAATATATTTATTTACTTTATTAATATTCCTAATTGTCTAGGGTATCTATATGTAATTAGTATCTTTATATATTTGGCTGTAATCCTTCTCAAATCATTGAAATCGAAACCTTTTCTACATTCTGATTTGGTATCAGAGCTGAGGGCTGCTGTGGTGCAGCAAAGAAAGCCTTCGGATTGGTGTTGAGGGTGGTGGTGAGAAGGTAATCATGGTCACAAAGAAGAGCATGAATCTCATGGAAGGAGACCGGTGGTGACCTAGCCAAGAGGTTACCCTTAAGGCCATTATATTCTTCTTGAAGCCCCGCAAGAGTTAACATGACGAGATCTTTGTCTTTTACTGGTTCTCCAATATTAGCCAGGGCTGTTGCATATTCTTGAGCCCTACAAAGATAGTCTGCTGGTTTTTCATCACCTTTTTGGGTTATCCTAAGTAGTTGGTTTTTGAGAGTAAATTCATGAGAAGCAGTAACAGGCGCATAAGCCCGCTCCAATGAGAGCCAAACTTCACGAGAAGTTTTACCTTGAACATGTTGATAGGAGTCTTCAGATACGGTAGATATGATGAGGGTCCGAATGTGAGCATCGTTGGAGATCCACGGAGTATAACTAGGATTGTCGACTGTAGCAGCGTCAACTATGACTTGTTGTTCCGGGCATGGAATGGTTCCATTAACATAACCAAAAAGATTATGTGAGGTAAGAAAAGATTCAATCATGCTCAAGTTCTTCGTTCAATTATTTCTTATTGTTCTTTACCTGTTTTGGACAAATTAAATAATGAATTGTGCTCTTCTTGTCAAATGGGAAAATCTTCCAAATTATCTTTGTCAAATTCTACTTTTCGTAGTAATAATATTTTAGATCTTGTTTATTGTGATGTTTGGGGTCCTTCTCCCTCACCGTCTCTTGATGGTCACTGTTATTTCTTATTATGTGTTGATCATTGTACTCGTTATATGTGGATTTATCCTTTAACACAAAAATCTGATGTTTATATCACCTTAACAAATTTCATCACCATGGTTGAACGACAATTTAACACCAAATTAAAATGCTTTCAATCCGATTGGGGTGGAGAATTTCGACCTATTACCAACTTGTGTCATAACCTTGGCATCATTCATCGACGTTCTTGTCCACATACAAGCGAACAAAATGGCATTGTTGAACGTCGTCACCGTCATGTTGTGGAAACTGGCTTGTCACTCTTGGCTCACTCCAGTCTTCCTCAACGTTTCTGGTATTTTGCCTTTGAAACAGCCGTATACTTAATTAACCGGCTACCCTCTCGTGTCTCCTCACACAAATCTCCCTTTGAACATGCCTTCAAACGTAAACCTGATTATTCGTTTCTAAGAGTCTTTGGTTCTCAATGCTTTCCTTATCTTCGACCATATAACCGTCATAAAATTGAGTTTCGTTCCACTCCTTGTGTCTTCCTCGGCTACAGCCCTTCTCACCACGGTTATCGGTGCTTTGATCCTTCCACTGACCGCATCTATATAGCTCGACATGTTCGCTTCAATGAACAAGTCTTTCCCTATCAACCATCATCTACTCCACCACCACAACCTGCTTCCCCATATATCTCTATTTTTCCCAATCCTCCACCTGGCTTCCCACCTGAACCCACCCAACCTTCACACACACCACCGGCTTCATCCCCAACACCTTCTTCCTCACCTCCCATCCCTAATTCGCCACCACAAACGCCTCCCACTCAACCCACTCCAACTCCCATTCCCAATCCGCCACTACCTCATCCTTCTACCCAATCACAGCCTGCCCATCGCACCCGGCCGTCCAACCTTCGTCCTAATCCAAAACAACCCGATCGTTACACCCCTGCTGCCTATACTGTCACCACATCCTCCCCTTCACCTATTGAACCAACTAGTTTTACCGTTGCTAACAAGTATGTTGAGTGGCGCCAGGCTATGTCTGATGAGTTGGACGCGCTTCATAGAAATGGTACGTGGACACTTGTGCCCCCTGTACCTAATGCTAATATTGTTGATTGTAAATGGGTTTACAGGTTGAAAACAGATGAACATGGTAAGATTAACAGGTACAAAGCCCGTCTTGTTGCTAAGGGTTTTCACCAACAATATGGTGTGGATTATCATGATACTTTCAGCCCTGTCATCAAACCCACTACCATTCGCACCGTCTTATCACTGGCTGCCATCAATAAATGGCCTCTTCGGCAGTTGGATATCCAAACTGCTTTCCTACATGGTGACCTTGAAGAAACAGTATACATGCGTCAACCTCCGGGCTTCGTTGATCCTGTTAAGCCTCAACATGTGTGTTTATTAAACAAGTCCTTGTACGGCCTCAAACAGGCCCCACGTGCCTGGTTCAACAAGCTGTCCGCTGCCCTTCATCAATTGGGGTTCTATGGGTCCAAAACTGATCCATCACTGTTTATCCTTCATTCCTCAGGCTCTCTCATTTATCTACTTGTTTATGTGGATGATATCATTATTACGGGCAATGATTCCACTAAAGTTTCAAAGATAATTGAACAGCTCAATCTTCTCTTTGCACTCAAGGATATGGGCCACTTGCACTATTTTCTAGGGGTTGAGGTTGTTCACAAAGGCAATGATTTAATTCTTTCACAACGCAAATATATTAGAGATATTTTGCACAGGGCTGGTTTGGCTGATTGTAAACCAATTTCCACTCCTATGAGCACCTCTTCTGTGTTATGACCGGATGATAGTCCCTTACTTGATGATCCCTCCAAGTACAGACAGACAGTCGGTGCTCTTCAATATGTCACTCTCTCTAGCCCTGACATTGCGTTTGCTGTGAACAAGGTTTGTCAGTTCATGCATGCTCCCACTGAGAACCACTGGGCTGGTGTTAAACGCATTCTCCGTTATCTCAAAAATACACTTAATATGGGCCTTTGGATTCGTCACAACACAGGTTATCGGCTTCAAGCATTCACAGATTCACACTGGTCCACCAATCTTCAAGCATTCTCGGACTCTGACTGGGCTGGCTGCCCAATCGATCGTCGATCCACGGGGGGATTTGCTATCTATCTAGGTTCTAATCTTATCTCTTGGTCTGCTTGTAAACAGAAAACAGTTTCGCGCTCCTCAACAGAATCTGAGTATAAAGCCATTGCGGATACGGTTGCAGAACTAATTTGGCTGAAGTCTCTTCTTCAAGAACTTGGCTTGGATAGTGAAGCACCAACACTTTGGTGTGATAACCTTGGAGCAACTTATCTTACGGCCAATCCAGTCTTTCGTGCCAGAACAAAACACGTTGAAGTTGACTATCATTTTGTTCGTGAACTAGTCACTCAGGGAAAGCTCAGTGTCAAGTTTATCTCCACAAATGATCAAATAGCCGATATCTTCACAAAGCCTTTATCTTCTCAAAAATTTGAGTTCCTCAGATCCAAGTTGCAGATTGCTAACCGCCCTGAACTTGCGGGGGAATATTAGACTACGTCGGCTAATATATTTATTTACTTTATTAATATTCCTAATTGTCTAGGGTATCTATATGTAATTAGTATCTTTATATATTTGGCTGCAATCCTTCTCAAATCATTGAAATCGAAACCTTTTCTACATTCTGATTCCTCTCTACCTCTCAACTTCTCTCATTAACAACCAATGCGCCTAAAACGCATTGTTGGTCTTGTAACCCGTGTTATGGTATAAAACAGTACCAATGAAGAACAAAAGCTAGGAGATGAAGAATATCTTAATTCATTGCATAACCAACCTCAATTCGAAACACATAAAACCCTAAACTAAATAACCAAACTACTACCAACAGAACCACTACACTTAAACTACTACCCCGCTACATGCATACATTACAAGGTCAACTGACTTGTTCACAAGAAATTAATACAATTATACAAAGGAAATTGACAATACAGCCAAATAAAATGACAATTACGCCGTTGTGGAATATCATCATTATATCAGAAAACTCGGTATCTCTCATGTGGGTGGAACAATGTGGGATTTGCCTAATGAGTCACAAGTAATAAATGGTGCAACAGAAAAAATAGAGGGGGAGAGAGAGAGAGAGGGAAGGCAGAGCTAACCTCCTTTATGACCAGAGGATCAGGTGAAAAAACTTTAGGGAATAACCACGGAACAATTGTACCAGAAACACCAAATATTAAACCGCATGATGAACCGATTATCACCAGCGACTTCAAAAGCATTCTTGCCTGGGTAAAGATCAGCAACATTTGTGAAAAACCATATATAAATTGTAAAACAGAAGGTAAAATAGCTACATAAATTAGCACCAGTAATGACATCACTAACCTTTGAAAGACTTCGTTTAGCACCATATAGAAGTTCTGGCATATACGATTGTGCAGTTTGAGATAAAGGCTCACCCAATACAGCAAACATTTGAAATGTTTGGCCAAGGACCTAAAATAATAGAAAATTTAGAGACAGCAAGGCTTGATTTGACTTTACTAGCAAGAACAACTCAAGGCAGGCCCATAGTGCTGCAAATAGAACCAACCTGATGAGCAGCAACGGTTTGTGTGCCCATTGATGTTGCAAAGTATATAAGTAGAGCATAGAATCCCACCTAAAACATCAGACAACATAAAGTAAGAATTCTCTTTAAGCCGGTTGTGTAATGGGTCAAAAATAGGTTAAGTTTGAAACTCGTTATTTTTAGTATGGGAGGGGTTTAGTTGGCCTGAAAACATTTTTAATACATGAGATGATGATACAAACCCCACATTCCAGAAGGGTCGGGTCACCCACCTGGACCATATTACTTCCCAGGTCAGTTGAGGGCAAAAGTAGTGGAGGGAAAGGCTGAATGGTAGTGGCTGAATATTAGGAGAATTTTAGGGGGAATTAACTGCCAGTTTATGTTTAAATATGCAATTTCCTGTTCTAGTTTAAGTGTGGAGTTTTATCTTGTTAATTGATGTCTTGTATTTGGAGATTAGCCCTCTCAAAATGGATGTGTTTGTACTCTGTTTCAGTGAAACCAAGCCGATTAGTTCGGTTCTTATTAGATGATGTCTAAAAATATTATTACAATAATAACCTTAACATTCAAATAAAGCGATTTAGGACCTTGTCTGACCCATTCGACATGTTTTTTATTCAACTGGTTTAAGATTAAACAAAGCACAAACCAACCCATTCATAAGTAAACGGGTCAATATTACCACCTCTGTGTTATCTTTTTGGGGTTTGGTGGAGGGGTAAGGGATAATGATACAAACCTTTGACATCATTGTTATAAATACTGGAGCTGCAAGCTTGAATATTTGTAGCAGTTCATTAGCTGATGGAACAACAATGGCATAACCATTATATCCTTTATCTTTCAAAGCTTCAATCATCATAAATGCAGCAACCACCTACAATATGTGTAAAGTTTGACACAATCTGTATGACAACTTAACTCCTCCAGGTTGAATAGTTTTTCATAGAGCATACCTGAGACACCATGGTGGCCCATGCTGCACCAGCAATACCGTAGCCTAAGATTAAGCAGAGGACCACGTCACCAATTCCATTGATAATGCTAGCAACTGCCAGAGCCTTCAAAGGTCCCCATGAATCCTTCATTCCAAGACTGCTCAAAACAATATATACATCTATGTTAAAACTGAAGCCACTAATTCAGAAAAAAAAAAAACATCTAGGTGATAGTTATTGATCCTTCAAGTTTACACATTTAATTTTATGAGTGTCATACACTATCTATCCTAAATTAGTATGGTGGGGACCTTCATTTAAAGGATGTTAACTTATGAATGAACTTGAGATGAGGTGTCTAGATTCTACCACGAAATCATCATTTAGTGTAATAAAACTGTTGTGTCTACCTTGCACTCTGAGCGACCCACCCAACAAGAACTGCAGGCCATGCCAAGCCTCGAATCTACTAACATATAAGAAACACATTTTATTGATTAAACAAACAAAAAATTAAAGTCAGGTCATAAAATAAAGAAAAAAACTTAACATAAGTAATAGCCCCCATGGACAAAACAAATTGTGTATATAAGAAAGATTTGAGAAGCTTTATAATTAAACAAGTATCTACAGATACAATCTTCCTTCAGAGCAATATGTCAACCTCCAAATAAATAAGTAACATGTTTATTAATATGAACAATTATCCCGAAACCACCCAATATCAAAAGACTAATTGTTATGCAAAAAGGTTTGCAGAATCCAAAGAACCTGAACATATGTGTTTGCTGGTGATAACATATGTGCATTCTTGGCTCCAGCAAAAGCTGAAAATATTGCATTATAGATCTCAATTAATGGAAGATTACAAATGATGATACATAGATTCAAAACTAGAGACAAATTTCATAGTCAAACAACAATCAAACTCAAAATTGACATGGTGCTATTTGTGGTAAATATCAAGAAACTTTTTGTTGTTTAATTGCTTGTACTATATATATCGGAAAAAACAGTGCTCTTGTTCTTTTTTAAGTCTTAAGTATATCTATAACAATAGTCTCATGGGAAAAGCATCAATTACACCACAACAAAAAGAAAAAGAAGTTCTTATTACCTCTCAGTGCCCATTCTCCCCGGAACCTTGTAAAGAAAAGCATCATTGTACCACATGTCAGTCCAACGAAAAGCAAAGTTGATATCTGATGCTGCACCTCAGATTTATCCTGAACAACTTGACTAGTTAGACAATTCAAAAGAGGTGATTAGAAGTCAACATTACAGACATATGAAATCGAAAGGGGGGGGGGGGGGGGGGGGGGGGGGGGGGGGCGCTTTCTGAATTTGTTGCATTGGATGCTATTGGTCATTAACCGAGGAAACTAGTACAAAGCAACAAAAAGAATGTGTCGCCCGATAAAGGTTATTCACCGTTAACTGTAATATTTTTGCATATGGGATCATGTACAATTGACAGGATTGTTGGAAAAAAGTATAGCATGTAAATAAATTAGTGTAAATATGTGTATTTGTATTATCTAGTCCGTAGAATTAAGTGTACACTAGTATGGGTCGGTTTGGGTAAGTATGGGTCAAAGACAGTTATTGGCACCAAACTCAACCGCCAATAACTACCTATGTAACTGTCGTGTAAAAGGGTATAAATACCTCATCTTTGTCATATTATAATGCATGCATATTCATCATTATATGCAGTATGTGCATATTCATCATTATATGCATATTCATCATCTTATCAATTCTATCTTTCTTCCTCATATTCATCATTATATGCAGTATGTGCAATAGTGTGTATTCAAGAATACTTAGTTTGTTTTGTGTTTTGATCGCTCAACATGGTATTAGAGCATCGATCTAAGACCTGTGGAAAATTCGTGGTCAAACCAACGATGGAGTTAGAGGATACGTACTCCAATTGTTTTGCAGATGGGTGTGAGAATTCACCCATGTTCCTGTCACTATACGAAGACTAGAGATGTCGCAGAGAAACAATGGTTAAAGATCAGAGGGATCATTCAGGGAACAACAGTGGAGATGAATCACGTATCAAGTTGGAAGGATTCAATATCGATTTGGATTATCGATTAGTGGCAGAGAGAATGAAAGCCGCACAAAGGGAGTTCGACTCACAGATCAAAACTAAAGGGATAAATTCGGGTAATCCAAAAGGTATGCTTTGTAGTTATTCTAGACAACCATTTCATTTCAGAAGGGACTGCCCCGAGAAGATCAAGAACACGGAGTTCTTGATTAAAGGTACCGACAACAATACATGGGATAAAATCTGCTACGCAAGTCTTACCCGCAAGCAACACACGACAGGAAACAAGTTTTATTCAAGAAGTTGTTAAATTCATTTGGTATAGAGGCACGATCAAATGGATACACCAAGGAATTTTTTAGAGGAAGAGGAGATGTCGAAATGCAGTAGTGAGCAAACTAATTTGGTAGAATCTGTCTACTATGAGCTTACATTAAAGAGGAATGTTCTTCGTATAGATCAATTGGTAAAACAAGGTTTTGAAATCGAATTTGATGGAAACACATGCTGTGTTAACAAGAGTACAAGACAATAGATTAAAACAAGAAACAAGTATAGATTTCAAACTGTTGGAAGTGCAAAGTTGCAAATTATCCTCCTTACATGTGCCCAACGTCCAAAACAAGTTTAGAGAATGCACTGAAACAATCGGCTGTCAACATAGCAGTTTCAAAAGATGATCAAGAGAAAAATATTTTATGGAACCACTTTGATAAGATTTCAATAGAAGCCAACAAGAGTGAGACAAGAACAAATAAGGGAAAGGACCAATCTTGTATCCTACACAAATATATTCATTGCAAGATTGCATTACTTTCATGGATCTAATTCACATTGCTGTTAAAGTGCAACAATACAAAGAATCATTTGAAGTTGAATTTGAAAAGGTTATAGAATGGTTTATGAAAGGTTTTATGAAGATAAGGCTACTCGCATCAATACCCCCAATATATATAGTCATCGAATTAACCTCATCAATCTATACATGATAGTACAAAAATTGGGTGGATATAGCAAAGTTAATAAATAGAGAACTTATGTGCAGGAGTTACATCACAGTTGGGTTAGAAAATGAAACTAATGAAGATTGAAGACAAAGGTCACATGGAGAAGACCATTAAGGTTGTCTATCTAAGGTATCTTGAGATGATAGAATGGTATCATCTTAAGTTCAAAAGAAGAGAAGTCGAGATAGAGATTGGAGAATCTAGCAACACTACATTGGAAAGGAGCAGAAGCATTTGAATGATGCAGAGTAGCCACCGAAGAAACAAGTCAAGATATGAAGATTCCATATCAAGTAGCTAAACTTAAGGGGTAGATTGTTGGAAATAAGTTTAGCACGTAAATAAATTAGTGTAAATATGTGCATTTGTATTATCTAGTCTGTATAATTAAGGTGTACACTAGTATGGGTCGGTTTGGGTAAGTATGAGTCAAAGACAGTTATTGGCGCCAAACTTTACCGCCAATAACTACCTATGTAACTGTCGTGTAAAGGGGTATAAACACCTCATCCCTGTCATATTATAATGCATGCATATTGTCTTATCGATTCTATCTTTCTTCCTCATATTGATCATTAAGTGCAGTGCGTGCAATAGTTTGTATTCAAGAATACTTAGTTTGTTTTGTGTTTTGATCGCTCAACAAGGACAATATCAGAATATTTAATGCAAGAGATTGTTTGAAATGTCTAGATATATATAGATGTAACTTTAAGCTTTTCAGATAATGAAATACTAGATCTAAACCTACATAATGAACAAATAGATGAAGGCAATATATGTTTGTGTGTGTATAACTATATAAACATGGCGATGTAGTATTGGTGTTTTGATAGTTTTCTACATCTATAATTGTATCCTGAACACAAACAAATTAGTCCCCCTCTGAATTATAAGGTTTAGCATATTAATCGAGTTTGTAACAAAAAAGGAAATAGTAAGCAAAGGAATATTTGTGTTGGCAGCTGAAAAGGAAAATAAACATATCCTTACACGCTGGAATACAAACAGAATATCATACAATTTAAACCTTGAACTGATAATGTATAATTACAATTTATAGACAACGGAGTTCATGGAACCAATCTGTAGACTAACATGCTATTCTGAAGATATTTTGCAGAGTATCAAAGGAGAAGAAGATAGCCCTACTAGATATATACTGGGATAGCAGTTTGCATAATACTTTGACAAATGCTTTTGTATTTTTCAAGACAAACGACTTCAAATCTGATTGCAAAATCCATCAGTTTTACTCATAAATCTTACACCAAAACCCACGAACTGAACGTTCAGCAAACAGCTTGTGAATTGTTCGGCTGAAGTTCGTTTATGTTAGTACATTTAATAAATGGAACACGAGCAGAGTTTGTGTTCGTTCAATTACGTTCGTGAACTTTTGGTAATGTGTTTGTGTTCGTTCATTTACGTCCGTTGGTATTTGTTTGATTCTGTTTGTTCCATAAAGGTTTTTAATATTTATAATTTTTTTACTTTTCCCCCTTGGTTTTTACTTTTCCCTCATAAATATTTTGAAACTTCATCAGGTATTTATTCACGCCGTAGCCCTTTCTTCTTCAGCTCAAAATTTAAACCGTCGCTTCCCTACGGCCCTTTCTTCTTCAATTGATGCTAAACCCTCATTCTTTTTCTCAAATGAATATATGTTTGTTTATTTTGTTTGTGTTCAATTACTTTCGTTTGCATTCATTAGTACTCATTTATGTGATCGTTTGTGTTTGTTTACATTCATTTGCGCTTATTGGTATACATTTCTGTTTGTTTACATTCATTTGTGTTCGTTTATAGAATAAACAATCAAATACAAAAAAGAAAAGAACACGAACAAATTCTTTTCCTTAAAAAACGAACATTTCATCTGGACGTACATTCGTGAACCATTGTTTTGTTCGTTAAAATCTTAACAAAGAATGCGAATAAGGGCTCATTCGGTTAGTTAACAGCCCGAACGGCACATCTTCCCAAATACCAGAAAGAAACAATACAAAGTTTTGAAAACATCAATCAAAGCTAAATATAAACATATAAAAAAAACCTGTTTAGCGAGTGAAGTGGCCACCAAATTGGAGGTCGCTACAGATAGAAACATAAACACGTAACTCATATAATCACAAATCACCGTACCAGGCCCTGCAGATATTCAAATACACACTAATCAGACCCCAGTTAACATCTTCTGGAAAACGATCATGTTATTGTAATCGTACCTAAAGCAGCTAACTCGACGGAACTCGATTGACCAATCACAGCAGTATCAATCAAACTCATCAACGGTCCACATAGCCATAGCCCTGCAGCAGGCCCAGAAAACTTCAAAATCTCCACCAATTGATCCCAAATACTCTCGTTTCCCGCCAAATCCTTCTCTACCACCGTCAAATCACTCGCAACTTCCTCATCATCATCACCGCTCTCACTGATAGAGGTAACCGCAGCAGAGATCCGGTGATTCCTGCAGTCTTCTTCATATGAAGCTCCTCCGGTGGGATTAACATGAGTGAAAACCCGATTTCTTCTGAACAGCGGATAGTGGGATGATGTAAGACGAGAATGAATGCGTGAAGTGTAGCCGCATTGTAAAGGAGACTGTAATGAGTTGAACTTTGGGGTTATTGTGATTGATTTGAGGTAGCAGTTGTGCGGAATTAGGGTTTTAGCATCCATGATTTGGGGATTATTGTAGCTTGCTATGTATGAATTGAATAAGTGGTGGGAAGATGAATTAACGGTGAAAACTGAAAAGTGGTGAGATATCTCGATTCTGGACAACATTTTGGACACGTTGTTGTTTTCTCTCTCTAACGAGTAGATCTTAATATCATGCTAACAAATAAGATGAAATACCGTGTAAAACAAATTGATCGGAGTTTTTATGTTAAATAATTAAATATTTGAAAATATGAAACCAAATGGTTTAGGTTTATTTAGATGTGTAACTACTTAAGAGCATGGGAGGTGAAAAAACAACATTAAATGGCTTGGGTTTATTTAGGGGACGTTTGGTTTACAGAATTCTCAGAAATTGAAAAATTTTTCATTCATAATTATGTTTGGTTGGTTAACGGATAGAATTGGAAATGAAAAATTTTCCTTCATTCTTTGGAATTCACATTCCTTCCACTTACCTATGAAATATTTAACAATCCAATGGAATGTTCAAAATTAAAATTCCAATTTCACTCAAAATTGACCAACTAAACACGTTGTCAACTTCAACAACATTACAATTACAATTTCAATTTCATTTCCTTTGCAAAACATTCTGCGAACCAAACGGCCCCTTAGATGTGTAACTACTTAAGAGCACGGGAGGTGAAAAAACATCATCATAATTCATAAAAATCATCCTCTCTCTTCTCTATCCTCTCTTCTCCCTTCCCCTCACATACTCAAAAGTTAATATTTTTATACCTAAACTTCACACTCTTCTTTTTTCTCCACATCACATCTTCTCTCATCTACATCATCTTCTCTTTGCACAAAAACACCAAAAACATCTCTATTGAAGATGGTTTAATAGCTCAAGAGCTACGTAAAATTAAAATTTTAAAGCTTGAAACGAAGCTTTAATGATTTAATATATATGTTCGGATCCGAGCTACACATGATGAACTTGACTAAGCTTGGTAACATAGATGGTGATATTATTAATAAAAATCATATCTTGTTTCATACAGTAGATATAATTTCGAGATGAATTATAGTATATTAAATTATGATACATATAACTATGTTAGTGTGTGTATATATAATTATATAAATATAATTAGACATACATATATCTAAAAGAGTTCAATATTAATAAATAATAAATGATAAAATATTAATAAATAATAAATGATACGAGCTTTTGTAAAAGTAGAGCCCAAGGTTGTAACTTTTTTGCAAATGAGACTCGAGTTTTATACATAAAACTTAAACAAGTTGAGCTCAATCTTTTATAAATTAAACAAATAAAGATTTGGTTCAATCCATTTACGTCCCTAGTTTAATTTCAAGGCTCGGTCTAATACGATATGAAACGTTTATTAAATCGTTTTGTGAGCCAACCTCTTCATGCGAATCTGAAAATAAACAACCACTTTGAAGAAATTTATAAACATTCACAAAGCCAAATCAAATAACTTATTACTTATTGCTTAAGTTTCATATGTTTAAACCAAACTATTAACCACATTATTATCCGTATATTTGTTAAGTTGCAGTAAAATGCTTAATAATTAAATAAATAAATTATAGTTTAATTCTCATATAATATACAAGTCTCCTTAAAAGTATATATATAAAAAGAAAAACATATTGGTCACAATTTTAAATTTTAATCCAAGAAATGTGGACCAAAATGCTTGTGGAAGCTTTTGCACGACGATAAAATGCTGACATGACGCCAGTGAATTCCATCGTGGACGATTGTAATTATTTGCGTGTGCAACGATGCGATTTATTTGTAATTTCAGAGGATTCATCTTGATTAAATGTTTATAATTTGATTAGCTTCTCATTAAAACGCAATAATGCATAGACTTTAAATAGTACGTTATCACACACTATTCCATACAAGTTTTTTTCCTTTTTCTTTCTTTATATTTTATATTTTGTAATTCTTTTATGTTATATATAAAATCATACCATCACACATATTAGTACGCCTTTATTTTTATTTGCGCAATGGTCGAATTTAATATTATTTATTTTTTCTTTAAATTCAATTTAATGTTTCTTAACACTCATTTTCGTTTAGTATTGAAGTTTCAATATAAGTTTTATATAAGACTAAATCGGACTAACTATAATATCTTTTTACTCTTTTATTTTAATTTTGTATAGTGTTTCTAAACTCTAATTTTTGCAACATTGTAATTAGTGTTTCGTGGTGCTAATTTTTATTCACGTTTCATAATAAAAATTACTATAAAACTAGTTTTCATAACGCGTAGGCATAACCCGCTAGTTTTATATAATTATCTAAAATCACCTCTAAAGCCTTACGTCATGGTTCTAATGTTAAAAGTATGTGCTCAACTGAACTCAAGCGGCGTAGCGCAAGAGAAACGTGTGACGGAATGACAAAACTCAGACAATATAACATGAAAGAAAAACTAGTTATGTTTGTATCAAAATAATACTTCTTATATTTATATGTCATTGTTTATATCAAAACATTTGAAAAAGGACCCCGGATTCTTCATCTGAGGCTTCAAGAATTAGTGAGTCACTCTTGTTTAGGGCTGTCCATGTCGCTAGCCGTTTGACTCTCGCTCAGATAATGCTCGGAAAATGTTTGTTCGATTTTTAGCTTGGTTTGTAAATGAACCAAGCACGAGCAAAGGTCTGCTCGGTTCGGTTCGGCTCGAATTATTTTTAAAATCATATATATATAATTATATATACACACACAAATATACAATTATATTACATGCTAGACTAATCAAACTAATAAAAATATATAACACTAAATCTAAAAGTAAAGCTTTAAACCTTTAATTGACAGATTTTGACTCGGACAATCAACTCAATGCTTCTTCATCTCCCGCCCTCACTCTAAGTCAATCGTCTCTTACTCTCACCGTCATCATTCTCTACACTCTACGCATCAACTTATTGGTCACAACCTCAATCTTTCTTTGCAAATTTAAGCCGGATGACACACTAAACAACAAAGCTGTCTGAATCATTCACCGCTCATCGTTCTCTCCATGTTCCCTCGAAAAATGCTCATTTGACTTCCGGGTAAATTGTAAACGAGTTGATTGGCTCGGTTTGATTTGAAAACAAACCAAACACGAGCAAAGGTCCGTCCACTTGGTTTGGCTCGGCTGGGCTTAAACAGCCCGAGTCCTGGTTGCATCAAACACAAAATGCATACCTAACACATACATATACCAACATATGCTGCCAATACTAATATGCCTTCTCGTTTTTTATCGGTCGACTAGCGGTTATATAAAACTTGCCATTGCCACAATAATGACAGGATCACAAATAGTAGTATCAAACACATAATGCATACCTACACATACACTCCACACACTGCCAATTATGATTCAGGTTTCATTTTTCGATTTAGTTTATTTGCATTCAATGGACAAATTTTGAACCAATATTCCATCATGTTTCAACAATATACGTTTTTAGCTTAAAACAGTCTAATAACGTAATAACGTATGCCCCATATGCCACTTTATGGTTATTGAGTTGCCTTTAACGCCAACAAAGCCGCCCCATAAGCCGCTTCGGTTTGAAGTGCTCGACTTACGGGCAAACCAAGCAGCCTCTCTCGAATCTGTGTCCACTTATCGTTTTTCGACCCACCACCCGCCGTAAACACTTCTTCGACTTCTGTAGCTCCTAAATCCTTCAACAATCCATACCCTTTTGCCTAAACAAAAACAGAACTCTCTATCAACATCCTTTAAAGACAAAACGGCATGCTTAACAATTCCCATAAAACAATTCATCTTACATAGTTACATATGAGTTCACGTGTCTAAGAACGAGTACTCCATTTATTAATAGATTGTGTTTGGAACCTTCAAGGGGGTGGCGTCTGATACCATCTAACAGAGGTCTTATGTTCGAATCTAACCTTTTGTTTTTTTACGTGGTCCTGGGTGGTAATTATTACCGATTCATTGAGAAATGGGTTAATTGGATTAAATAGAATTTGCTTATGGCCAGAACTCAATTTGATACTTTTTTTAGGTGATCCTTTTGACCCGAGCCCATTTATCAAATGGCCGGAACTCATCTTGACCTGTCACCCCTCTTGCTGATTTGCCAGGCTTGCGTGGGCACGTTGATTAGCGGAGTATTGGTGGGGGCGTGAGGCCCGTGAGTTTATCGGGTTCTCACGGTTGTAAAATAAATAGGTCGTGTTTGGATGTTTATTTTGAAAAGAAATATGTCCTATGACATGCGAGAAAAAGCCTCTTAAATCAAGTTTGAAGAAGGATACTTAGATAACTTCATTTACCTCAGTGCGCGCTATTGATTCGAGAATTCCATGCAGGTATGCTACATCACATTCTGGTCGAGGACCCAACCTATAGCGTGAAAGACGATAAGATAATATCGATTGCAAAATACTAGATTAATAGTATATGAATATAGGTTTTGTAATCATATTTACAATGCTAACTAAGCTATAAAGATGATATTTACTTTACCTTGGTGCCATCTTGGGATCGGCCACTGGAAACCTCTCTCCCTCAGCGGGTAATGGATAATAATCCAATGATGAAGCTTCCATTGGGTTTATCTGCTTACTCAAATTCTCCAGTTGCTCATCAGAAAAAAGTTGCCGGAGAACTGCTCCGCCAGTGTTTGAGGCACCTCCAACCAACCACTTGTCATCAAGACGATGACTGTACACCCCAAATCGTGCATCTTCAATCCTCGTGGTGCTTAATAGTTTTATCGCGAGTGTTGAACCCAAAGATGTCACCTGCATAAAACCTTTTGGAGATCAGTTTTAAAAAATCAAGATTATATACAATTAATAGTGGGTCTGGTTCCATTATAAATAAATACCGGCCCCATAAAATAAACAGAGGCTAAAGTTTAAAAATGTTTCACCGCCTTCCCCGGCTGAGTAGCTCGGGCTGCAAGAAACGCAGCTATACTATCCGTGGTTCCCGTGCACACAACACAATTCTCAGGAAAACCTGTACAAGAATACAATCCAATATCATGCATCATGTTTTAGCTAACCTTTGTAACAGATTAGTTAAAACTTTATTTTAGATGGTATCATAGGGGAAATATAACTACTTTTTTCTAAAGAGATGACAAAATATACCAAGTTTTGTTCTTATGTCCTCTTTGAGGGTACTGATTATAGTTCCGGGAGCTTGAATGGTTGGTAGAACGTGCGAATAAGGCTGAGATTTCAGCCACGCTGGATACGACTCAAGTTCAGGATCATAGCCAACCTATGCAGATGAATTAGAAATTCCTTTTAGAGGATTATTATAAACATTTGCCTAAAGTGTAAGGTCAAACTAACTACCAACATGGGAAAGAAATATATAACTTTATAACAAGTATGACAAAAGATTAAAGATTTCAGTCAAAATAGTCCATTTGACGTCAAAAAGTCCAACTGCGTTCAGGTTATAAAGTAATACTTTTTTAAGGTCAAATGTACTACTCTCTTTTAGAAATTTAACTTACATACGACGTCTCTAAATATGTATGAAATTTTGAAACTAATTTGTAACGTCATAAAACCTTGTACCAGAGTTTGTCAAAATCATAAGAATAGTTTGTTTGACCTCTAAAGTCAACCTGTGTCCATAGAAAGTAGAATCATACCTTTAACGCATTATTGTAGTCAGACACTCCAATTTTACCATGGAGAAGCCACAAAAGCCAATCAGATTGATGCATAAGCACTGCAGACTCTTTACTCGAATCACTTGAGGTCCACCATGAAATGAGCTTGCATAAGGTTGAAGAACCTGAGCATACTGTGTGGTTTAAAGGGGCAATGGATTTTACAGTTGGTAAAGCATCAGGACAACTCTCGTTATAGAGTAATGGCCTAGCTAAAGCTTCTCCTGTTTTGCTGCATGTATAGAGATTAGAGAAAAGTGGTATAGTTTAAGTTTTGAGGTCACTAAAACTTGCAAATCTTTTGACTTTTCTGTATATGTCTAAAATACCTTGTGGTAGCAAAGACATTAGAGAATCTTCAGAACCAGATCAAGGTCTCAATCTTTTAACTGTATTCTAGTTTACGATACCAAATTTTCGAAAATTTATAAGAAAATGGTAGTTTCCAAATCTGTTACCCGCTATCCATGATAGAAAAAACTTAAGAGTTTATTCATCTTTAGAGAGAAAATACTATATTTCCCAAAGTATCTATTTAGTTACCTTTTTACACAATTAGTCAAATTTAATTATTTTAGTGTACAGGGTTTTGGTTATATATTAGCTACATACTATGGAGTTCATAAACATTTGGTATAAAATATCCTTGGAATATGCTTTTTTACACGGATTATTCAAAGTCAATGAAGAACATGATCATGACTTCCAAAGGATGCAAAATTCAACTTTTTTCATCCAAGACTAGATCTACTTGGATATGGTTATTCAAACCTTATGATCTTTTAGTCTTTAATGAATATAATCCTTTTAGGCTATGCTTTTCAGTACCACAATATCATCACTATAACTATAATATGAAATTTAAGCCTCAATTTAAACTCAAGAATGTTTCTCTTGGAAAATGAAATACATGTAAACATATACATGGAGGAAATCAGTACCTATCTAAAATCAGAGTAGTTGCAGAGGTCCCATCAATAGAGATGGAAGCGATTAATGAACGCAAAGTGATTGGTATATCTTCAAGAAGAGAAAAAAGTGTTGTTTTCCATGATCGCACCCAATCGACCGCGTCACCATTCTTCCTAGACAACAAATAATTAGCTCATAAGTTCATTTAAAAAAATACAATCTATTGTCAATACCCTTTCATCACCAGACAAGGGGACTAGAGTTATCTCCAAATATTTATTTTGTAAGATTATAAAATTTTCAGCTGATACCAAGTTTAAATTTATATAGATATCATGATATGTGCAATGGTTTCTCTCATGTATATGCTTTTGAACCTATCTTAAAGAAACTCAAGTCAGCACCTCAACTAGAATTTTTGATTTCCCTCATGTATATACTTTATACCATAATGGTCAAATGGGCCTATATTCATCTTCAAAATTGAAAAAACACATATATCATGTTAGCCTATGGCACCTGGTGTTTATCCACACCAAACTGGTGTGGTTTGAGTCCCACAAAGTGTTCAATAGGTGGATATTAGGAATAGATTTCAGGGGTGTGTGTTTGACGTTTAAAAATATAATCTTGGACCCGAAAGTGACATGTTTGATACTATAACCAGAACAAAACTATGCTTCCAGAGTGAAAAGCACCAAGAACCCTACATTAGGCTAACACTGTAAATTCATACCACCATTCTCAATCCTTTACTGAGACTATCCAATGAATCCTCATCGTATTTAGATCAAGTAATCAGGGCTTTGCAATCATATACCGATTTCTCCTTTCACATTAATGGTTTGATTCCATCGTACCAATAAGCATTAGGGACAATATTAAATCAAGCAAATGATTCAGACTGTAAAGTACAAAACTTTAGATGATGTAATCAACTAATCATGTAAATCTTACCATATACAGAGGATAATCCCTCTTTCCTTCAGAATGTATCACCCCTTCCTTGTCAATAATTGCATACCTCGCTCCAGATGTACCAAAATCCATCCCCAAATATAGCTTTGCGACATCTTCAACATCAGTGGTTGAATCTGCCTTACAATTACTCCTCTGGAATCGCATTCCCTTTCTTGATTCTAATCTATCTGCAATATTGTTGTAAGACCCACTTCTAGAAATCGATTTCTTTCAATTACAAACACCTGATTCAATTCAGCAAGAAGGCTTACAAGGGTTCTTCTTTGATTGCATTCCGATTCTTGATTTTGATGTATGTACAATGTTGTTGCAGAACCCAGATGTTGAAATCGATTTCTTCGAGCTACGAGTACCTGAAATGTTGTGAAAATGGGTGGAAATTAGTTGGATTCGAATTGATAACGCTTAGCATCAGTGATTTAGGTGAAAGAACGATTGAATTGGAAGCTATACTGTGTTGCGATGAAAACGGTGTGAGAGACCAAAGGGAATGATGAACTGAGGCTGCCATTTGTTTGTTCTTTTGAAGAAATGGATAATATGAGTAAGGTTGGAGGGGAAATGTGTTTATGCTATTAAATAAAACAAAATTTTAAAAACACGTTAGATGTCGTTCCAACTTCTTTTCAACTTTTTTTAACCTTATTTTGAACCAACTCTAATATCCGATAATCCGAGTGGGTTTTTTTAACAAGAGATGCCAACCTTTCATACTAGTAAGTCTGACTCATCCAATAATACCATCATTATGAAAAATTATTACTATGAAAAAACTTTATTTAGTAACTTGAGATTTTAAAAATCTCAAACTCAAACCATCAACTCTTATGTCACTGGACTAGAAAACCAACTAGAGGTGAACCCACATCTACAGGATGGGTGTCACCAGATCCCATGAAATTTTATTTTTATATTAGTATAATATATAACCAAAACTCTAGTAATACCCATGAATTTTTGAGAACGACACCAATAATAATAATTTGTCTAAAAAAGCAACAAATGAAGTTGTCCAAGTGATATTAGCTCGAGTCCCACACCACCTTCTAATAAGAAGGACCCAAGTTCGAAACTTGTAAGTAGCTTTTTTGGCATTTTAAAGACCGTCTAACAAAATGGCTAGCCCATACATATTAAATGACTTTTCAAATCGATACTCCTCATTAAGTGAAGACGTTTAGTTGCCTAATTTATTAACTTTATAAATCTTCTTGTTTGATTAGATAATTGCTAACTTTTTTTTGAAGTTTCGAGAAGTAGCTTTTAAGTTTTTAATATAAAGAGTACAGAGTACTTTTGTGCATTATAATTATAAATTAAATATATCCAACAAGTTACTTCATTTCATATTACCTGCTAATGTATTGTTTATTTCTACGAAATCTTTCAATCTAGTTCAAAAATTATGAATTAATCACACAACTTGAGAGCATGTTAAATCAATCGTTTATGTGGGTAAAAAATACTACAGACAGTTAAACTTGTAGGAAAATTAAAAGAAAATCATGTATATTGTGGTATTATATTTTAAGTGAATCGAACCATACCAAAAATTCTAAACTTGAGTGATGAAGTTCCAAACATCAAAAATCTCCAACACCCATAAAAAATATCTAGGTCTCACGTGACGAATGAAAAGATGGATTCCTTACAAAGACGCACCCAAAACAGAATTTCAAAAGTTTATTAGACTCAAGAAAAAAAAAATTAGTCTAGTATGGGTTTTATGGGACCCAATTTCTTTATTCCATTTTTAGATTTTCTCTAGGTTCATATTTTCATGAGGTATAGAGTATCTACTCATACTTATGCTACGACATTTCTAAGATCAAAGTTTTTGTTTTTGCTATGGTATTCTGCATGGTATATAAATTTGTTTTCATACTTATCTAGATATACATGGATATGTGGGTGTAAACTTTTCAGAATATCTTTTGTATGATCATCAACTTTATAAATTAAACGATGATGATACCAGCGCGTTGGCCAAATTCACTATAGAAAGGTTTGCTACATTTTCAGTTCATTATTTCACTGGTAATTTATCATAATCATATCCTATTTTTTTCAAGATGCAAATTTTAGGGACTTAAAATGGAGTTTGTGTTTGTGGTGACAACCACGTTGAATGGGATCCTGATGTGGAGAGAGTGTAAATACCTTTAGGATTGCATTTGGTGAGTGTTGCGCTACCTTTGTTGCTTGACACATGGCATGCACATGCATACACACATTCGCGCATATTTATATTAAAATTTAGAGCTAAATTTGATTTTGCTCCCTAAGGTTTACTAAAAATAACATTTTTCCTCCAAAAGATAAAAAAATCAATTTGCCACTAAAATTTTCATAAGTTATTTTAATTTCAGTTCAAAAGTTTCATAAGTTGTTTAAACTTAAATCCAAAATATGAAACTGTTGGACTAAAAATTAAAACAAATGATGAAAGTTTTGGACTAAAATTTATGTTTTTAAACTTTTGAAGAAAAATGTTACTTTTGTCAAACCTTAAAGAGCAAAACTGAAATTAATTCTAAAATTATTTTCTTAAGATTTATATTTTCTTTTCTCTTTGATGACATTCCTGATTATGCCATGATTTTTATCTAGGGACAATCATTAAAGTAAATCCTTAGATGTTCTTAATAGAGAGGCTTTTAATAAAACTTTGCCTTTCAAAAAAAAAAAAAAAAAAAAAAAAAATCCTTCTAGATGATTTACTTTTATATGCAGACATATGATCTCACCTTGCTTTTCTTACTTCTATACTTTGATTAATATGGAGACCATTTGGGCGGATATGGTGGGATGAAATTGTACTAACTATTGTCGATAGGGCTGAACCTAACAATCCGGTAAAACATTACCTTTTGACTGATTAAGTGCTTATACATGTTATTATGCCTCTTAACTAAATCTGATACCTTTGCATGCAATCCTCCATCCCCTTCAAGATCGGGTCCAAACAAAAATATGTTGATAATCTCTCTTCAACTCTATATTACATATTGTATAGAATGGTAAATTATTTATAAAAAATTCTGTGAATACATGCAAGTTGGTAATGTTGTTGCTGTTCCGGTTGCCCAAGCATTAGGCTACTCGCTAGCTATGTCATGCAAAGGTACCGCTACAGAAGGGACTGTTTTTATCTTGCCGAAGTAGTTTCCTAATTTAGACGTTGTATCAAGCGCATCAGTACCTGTTAATTCGTTAAAATTAACGCCATACATGTTCTTCATTTAGACATCTAGATTATTTATGCATTGACACATGCTGTAATGCACTAGTTCATCACATTATATCATTCATGAAAGCTTTCATAACTTCTATAAATCTGTTGTACACTATGCACGTGTAAGTATATTCCTTATTCAATCTTCCATGCATAAAGAAAAAGGCAGCAGTTTGAGGTATTTGAGCTAATGCATGTTGAATGATCTTTGTTTATGCTACTGTCATCGTTCTCTTCGGTCCCATCTTGGCTATCGTCGTCTTTATAACCCTCGGACTTTGCTTGACCAGGCCTGAAAATAAACAACCCATGGCTCGAGCCAGGGGTCAAGAAAAGCCACGCGTACACGTCCCAAAACACCTCAATCGGTTGCTTGTGAAGGAAGACAGTTTGGTTACCGCGAAACTTCCATTGCAAGTTTTTTATGTAAATCTGTACAATCCCATCAATGCTGATCCACATTTCTGGGTCGTTAGGATCCGAAAATGAACTGTCCACCACGATGTCGTAATCTTTTCTATGTTTATCGAATTTCACTCTTGTTGTAAAGCTTTTCTTGCCAAAAACATGCTCTTTCTTGAAGAACAGGAGGGTATCAGCTGCACATGGATGTGATTTTGTTCTTTTATATACCTTCTTCTGCAAGTCACCTATTAACAACACAACTTCTTCATCACAAACCAATGCAACATAGAAATCCGAGCATGGTTCTGGTGATCCCGAAAACTTTGCTGAACGGAGATCCCAATAAACGTTGATTTGCAGCCCATCAACCTCAAAAGTCTTGCAACTCTTTTTGCCCCAAAAGTGCCATGGGGCGAGATCAATCTTGCAGTGGTGGCTGTGGTTAGATTCTACACTGTCTACAAAGATGTTCAACGAGTGATTCATCATGTTTTTGGTCCAAACGGCTGTCGTGGTTCGCCAATAACCGCCAAGGTATACCTGATACATGCACATAACTGTGCTTTGCGTGATTTTTGTTGAGGTTGAAGGGTCTTCACCTTGTGAAATTGGTGTTGGTTGATCCTTTGAGATGAGAAAATCCATTTTCGGCCACGAGCTAATTATCTATCTTCAAATGTCATCAATCTTCTTGTATGCTAACAACATCCTCAATCAAACCATGCTTCTTAAACACATGAAATCCTCATTGTTTTGAGGAAATTAATGATGGTTTTGATCGAAATCTCTTAGCATTCGTGGCCTTTAAATCATTTAGTTTCAAATATATGAAAAGATGATGGGATACGCGTATATGTTCGTAAATAACGTTCTGATGTTGCAAGAAGATGAACGAAAACGTTTGAGGATGAGATTTCTTGACGTGCAAGAAACGAGGGAGACATAAAAACATGCACATAAATCTTCCCAACAAATGAGTGTGTAGAGAAAATGATGTACATCAATTAGTTTCTCTATATTTTGT
The DNA here is from genome assembly GCA_025506415.1 of Flaveria robusta. Taxonomy (NCBI): domain Eukaryota; kingdom Viridiplantae; phylum Streptophyta; class Magnoliopsida; order Asterales; family Asteraceae; genus Flaveria; species Flaveria robusta. The sequence goes on along the minus strand of CM046469.1, from coordinate 12,817,121 downwards.
TTAATATATGGAGTCAAAATCAATGGACAGATTAAAAAGCAGGAATTACCAACCAACAAAATTTAAGCTCCATAAAAGGTAATTCAAGAGTTTATAAAATTATTTATTTGAAGACAAACAACTGTGATGTCACTTTACATACTCTAGGTGATTGTGGTGATGCTATTTTTGAGCTTGTGCCAGTGTTGCATGTACGTACGTGTATGTATACATATAACACACATGTATGTATAATGTATATGCGACTATACGTACGTTTGTGAAGAAAACGTACTCGAAAATGATCTCAAGCACTTTCATGGCAGGAAGTCAAAAATAGAAAGGAAAGAAGCATGGTTCATAAGCTATTGCTAGATCTGAATCATGCAACATTCCTTCCATCTTGCTATATCTCTAAATTCGTCTGTGGCACATACACTCTGCTCTATCAAAAATCTTGCCCACAAAAAAGGTGACGTCGATTATGCTATAGGGGAAAGCCGATCAATATGAGACGAGTACCTCGAGAATTAACGCCTATGATTGGAAAGAGGATAATATCTATGGGTGATCATTGGTTTGAATATTAGTTTGTTCGGTTTTGAAACTTTTTTGAGCCTAATAGAAACCCAAACCCACCCGAATTAATAATGTGTGTAATCAAACCGAATTCAACCAATTTATTCAATTTTTTTAGCCAGCTATCTTATTAACCGGTTATTATTCAGTTTATTCGATTAAATCCAGTTCGGTTCTTTACGAATACGGTTTGCTTATCATTTACGGATACTTTTGCTCACCCCTAAATTATTATCCAAGATAGCCATTGAAGAGCAATATTTGTGTTGTTTGGTCAATTTTAAAAGAGAATTATTTGGTTTTTGCAACTTGGTAAAACTGAGGGTCACAAGATCTCTGTTTTCAATGAGAAGGTCAGGTGATTAGGCAAATGAAAGAATTGTTGGTGATTTGACACCTTTGGGACAACTTCGTATTTGTTCCTTTACGTCGGCATAAACTACGACTACTATGGTGTCTTTGCATGTGCCAAAAGTGATGATTTCAAGCTCTACTGTTAACACCCCTCTATAACAAAATAACTGAAAAGGCAAGAGCATACCCTACTAGCAAATCTAGTTAGCCCACGCACTAGGTGACTTGAATCCATGAGCTTTTTGTCATGAAAACCAAGATTACCGGTTCTTTAATTCATCACGATGGTATAGAACATTAAGACTAATGCAGAAATGAGTTCGAACCAAACCCAGTGAAGGAAGTGTTCAATCTTAATCCATAAAAACAAAACCAACAAAATACATTGTCAAAAGCAACACATCATAGGTTCATGTTTGTCACGCAGTACAAATTATTTAAAACATGTAAATAGATCCCTACTTCCATTGTATTTAGGATGAGTTCTTGATAACAACATAAGCTCTTTGTATTACTCAGTAATATGCCTTCCGGGGATTGCCCTGCAAAAGATCAGCAGAAAGGCTAGTAAAATATATATCATCGCATTTAACTAGATAACCAGAGTAAAATTTCAAGAATTTGTTAATTTGATAAACTTTTTCAAATTTTTTTTTTGTTATTACTCATGTATAACTGTATATACATACCACTATTAGTACTAATATACCATATAAAAATCTTAATTTATCATAATGATCATCTAATGTTGATCATGAATAAAACATGTATTATGTAATTTTAAGGGTTATCTATGAAAAACACATACACACTATCACTGGAAAAATGGTTCAAGTCTTCAGTCCTCAGAGTTTCTTTTGTTCCGTTTTAAATAATATTCTACCAGTGGAACTAGTTTGCTATCCAGTTAAGGACTAAAGTGCTTACAAAGTCGAAGCACGTAAAGTTCTTTCAGTTTTCAAAAGTACGGTGAGGGGCTTACTGCCTATAAAGTAAAGGTCTGTAGAGTTTTCCAAATAATAAAAGTAAAACGGGTCTCGTATGATGGCTTTCATGGCATATTTTTGGCATTCTCGCCAAAGTGAGTTATTTTGCAACTAAAATCTGAGTATGATGGTTCAAAAAGTCGATCATTTGTTGTATTGCATGATCAAATGAGAGAGAGAGAGAGAGAGAGAGAGAGAGAGAGAGAGAGGGGTGCATACTGACCAGAGGATTTGGTCTGTGTTTGTAACCAAGCATCATACGCTTTTTATACTGCTCATATATATCATCATCAGGTGTTACTTCACCTGGTTGTGATGCACCAACACCCAAGTTATCCTTTTTCACATTTCCAGCCATTATTGGATCAGCTATCCCACTTCTAGAGCTCCCAAGCCCTTCACCTGCAGTTATAAATACAGGTCATCGTTAGGATTGTCATTAACAACAATTTATGCACTAAATACGATGACAAAATCCAAATTAGTTACACTCTTATTTCTTTTACCTTCTTTCCAACCCATTTTGGATAAAAGTCTATGGCCAACATTGTCAGCCTGGATTTTTGCCTTCTGTGCGGCTTCCTTGGCTGCTTTCTGTGCAGCAGCATCATTACAGCTGGCCATGAACTTGTCGAGTTCTTCCAGAGGAATATAATCACCCATATGATGGCCCCTTTTACCTTCACCTGTACTCATGCCATTACATGATTATATATGTATTTCTGTTAGTAAGAGAAACGGAAAATGAAAACACTAGAAATGAAAAACTATCCAGCTATGTAGTAATTTCATTGCAACAGTTGACCTTGGAGAGAAGCAGGAGGTGGCATCTCGTCTTTAGAGTGTTTCGGACGTCTTTTCTTTTCTTCTTGTGCAGCCTTTTTCATATAAAATTCCATCATAGCTATTGGATCCGAAGCTGATGGGGCTGTCGCTTCACCTACAGTAGTAATTTCATTACAACAGTTGCATTATTTAATTTAAATATCTTACAGATAATATAATATTTCAAAGCAAAGAAGGGAACAAAAGAAAACAAGTCAATTACCATGATCAGATTGTGCACTATCAGTAGCGTCAAATAAAGCTGAAGCAGGGATCTGGTAATTTGAATGTTGCTGTTGTGATCTTTGAGAGCTATTGGTTGCATTAGTCTTGGCAGCACCTGTTGCAATAATCTAAAAGGTTAGACTAATCAGGGAGAGGAAAGAATTGATGAAGGTCATATTAGCTGTAAACACGAACACTTCCAAATAAATTGTGCACAAATAATATGACCAACGTTCGATAAGCAAATGATACACTGATAAGACAAACTTAAACGGTCAGTAAAATTATAATGGTTGCATAGCTCCAACACATAAGTACACATAATGTCCAATCATACAGTCATTAAACGAATAATAATTAGAGCAAACTCTAAAGTCTAACAAAAAGTAATAGTGCCGTTCAAATAAAAAAAAACAAACAAACAAAACATAATAGCATTTAGGGCTATTGCACTAACCAGCATGAGGTATTTGGGAGTCCACGGATTTTCCCAGAACCTTTTCCTCCTCAGTAAGGCGGTACTCATAATATTTGTAATCAGCACAGCTTTCATCATACAGGAATCTGTGAAGACGTCAGAAAACCAATTTTAAGATATTTCATGCAGTGAACATATAGTGTTGGTGATTTAATAAAGATATATGGACTGCAGCATAAAGAAAGATCCAATTATAGTAGTAACTATAGCACACATACTTAAAAGGGGTATCCCCAGGATTCTTTTGGCGTGTGATATGCTCAATCTGCCTCCCATTTTTTGCCACAAAACTTGCTAAATTTTCTGCGGCCTTCTTTACTAGGGGATCACTTGGACATGGTGGTACTGCTGCATTTCACTTAAGAACCGATTAAATCAAGAGCATGAACAAGGGAATCAAAATTTATTCTTGTAGCAGGCTGTCACAGATTCCAAATCTGTCACTGAACATCTCTTCCCACCACAGGTATTAGTATTAGCTGCATTCATCAGACAAAAGTAATTCAAGAATATTTTGTCCTCCCATCCTCACCGACCACACATTCTACAGATACCCTCTTACGGAAACAATTCACTTCTAACACATTCATGTATAAGTTGCAAGATAGTCAATGAGAAAAAGGTATCATAATATAAGATGTTATTACCAACATTAACTTGTTTTAGTGACTGCTCTGAGGCATCAAACTGGTCCAGCTTTTGCCTTTTAATCGGGCCATGACCTGATGGGCTACCACCATTCCTTTCATCTTCATCCTCATCTTCACTTAATTTGACAGCAGGTGCCACAAGTTTTGATTTCTGTTTCAGGCTGAATGCAAGTTTGCCAGATGGAGTTTTGTTGTTTTTGCTAGAGTCATTAGCTTTAGAGCCACTATTACTTATTGAAGGATTTGGTTTTGTGGACCCTGATAAAGTTGGCTCCAATCTAGATTCGTTATCTTGCTGAAGTTGTTTAAACCTCTCCATAAATGAGCCATCATTAACAAATAGACTAGAAGCTGGTTTTTTCTCCATTGGACGTCTTGCTGTTTATAGAAACCACTGAATGACAAGTAAGCTTACACGCTACATATAACGTAACATAAGTTTAAAACTTTCATTACAAGAAGACAGACAATGTCGAGTGGTCATTTGGGAATTCAACCTTCTGTTATAATTAATCATATCTTAATATAAATTGAAATACTGACTAAATGATGTTACTATATGACTTCTGTAAGTAATAATGTTGGATAAACTTTTTTAGAAGTTTGGTTCATTTCTAAAAATTGCATTTTGGTTGGATAAACTTCCGTCCATTACTAAAAGTGAATTAATAAAGGTAGATGTGATATGATGGATGGGGCAATATTATATGGTCTATGACAGTATGACATTATCCAAGAAATAGGAGTCGGAAGCGTTGGCATTTAAATTCCTAAATCAAATAATTTATAATTGTCACTTTTGATCAACCAATCTGATGGTATGTATACATGGCATAACAAGTTAAAAACAACTTATTGCCCAAAATTTCCTCTGACAAACCAAAAAATATGTACACCAACTAGCAGCAAAGTGAAAGAAGAATAATGGTTGATTAATCATAAATGATTATTGCAACTGAAGCTAGAGTTATTGACCTAAATTCGTTGAGAACCTCTCACATTGACACAACAAGAAAAAAAAATGGGGAAACTTTGTAAAATAATAACCAATTTTTAAGAGTGTTCCAATTAGGTAACTCAAGTTTAAAAAGTGTTTCAATTAGGTTACTAAGCTTTCAATTTTTATTTAAATTATAACTTTTAACATCTTTTTAGCGTGTTTTTCTTTTGGTTTCAATTAGAAAATATTATTTCTTATTTTATGCTGATGTGAAACGGTGACATGAATTTTACGTACTTTTTTTATTTTTTAATATAATTAACATGTTCTTTTTATTTTTTAATGTAATTTCATATATTAAAAATTCCGACTCCCACATCTTCTCCTCCATTACCATCTTGAAATAAGAAAATTCGATGATGACTTGCTTTGGTGTTTTAGTGGTCCAATTTGGGAAAAATATGCATGAGTGACTAAATTGGAACACTTTTCAAACTTGATTACTATTCTGTGACATTTTCCCAAAAAAATAGACTGCTACTCTTTCAATGATTAAAAAAAATCTCTCTCTTTCAATATTTACTTTCACCTATTAGTCAGAAGTCTGAAATGTAATGCCAAGTTGAAAGCTCGATCCTAATTTACAATTTTACCAAATTATAAACCAAGTCTGAAGTTGCAAATTTGTACAAGGCAGAAGGGGCACTTATTAGTATATTCAAGACAATCAATCCTTATGAGTCTAGAGTGCAAAGAAGTCAGATTCCCTCCTTTCTTGATGTTCAGGGGCTTACACACAAAAGTAAATCAATATCCTTATTTACTTTCAAAAGTGTCTTCCAACATCTAATTGAAGACCTTCAACCCATGTCTAACAGTTGAACTCAAGTGCACATATTAGTTGTTATATGACCATAGATTCATAGAAAATAACAGTCTATACCAACCTTAAACATCAAAATCTCCAGTCCAGGTATCCTAAAACCAACATTAAGGTTGTATTTTGATGTGATGGAGAAACATAAACCTACTCCAACCCAACTTAATCCTTTTCATACTCTGATTTTGCTTGTATTAATCTGGCATTTACATGCTTTTTAATAGAATTTAAGCCTCCATAGTCCTCTAATTCAATTTCTGTCAATAAAGTCCAGCATCCCCTCCCTTCCTCCCTCCCAGCAAATAGAACAAAGTTGACTAACATTAATTTGATCAAAATCTCAATATATAGTTTCATCCAAACTCTGTTAACACAAAGCTTCTAAATTCTACAGAAGTTAATCAGATGAAAACTTCAAGCCGTCAAATAAGAAGATATTCAACCATAAACACGAAATCAGCAGAAATCACACATCCAACAATGCAAAAAACAATCAAATTTCATCTTGATAGCCAAATCCCTAATTTTTAACACATAAGCAGAAACGAACAAAAAATCCCTAAATCGATGGCAAATTAAGCAGTAAATAGATCATGCATAGGTTCTAACTCAAATCACAATATCTATATACAGACTATAAATCAACAAACATACCGATTGATAAATTTGTAGAATCACCAAGGGGTATTTAGGATCGCGAGACGACGAAGGGCATGATTTGCAGATGAACGCAGGATTTGGGTGCTGTATTTCTTATTTATATTACCCCTCTCTACGTTTTAGTGACTTACATTAACTACCCTTACGTTTTCCCAAAACCTGTAAAGGTCCCCATACTTCTTACTTTGTATGGTTATGGAACCTGTTTTGACTCGTTTTAGACTATAAGTCAAATCGTTAATAACGGTTATTTTACTTTATGGTTGAGGATAAATTGTTAAAAATTTATAATCAAACCGTCACAGGTGTTTTAGTTTTATGATTTGGACTTATTGGGACTTTTGTATAAAATTAAGGATAGTTAAGTATATGTTGGACTAGAAACTATAGTGTAGAAAAAACAGAATGTAAAAAATAAAAAATATAGGATGCCAAAAGTTGTAGAATTAGAAGATGTAGTTTGTTCATTTGTTGCGAGAACGTTAATTTGTGTAGTATATTTGTCCTTTTAGACTTATTGATTAATGTAGTTTTGTCACTCTTTTTAGGCTCGTTGATTTTTGTCAGTTTTTTTTTTATTTTTATTTGTAAGAATGTGTAGGATTTTATTTTCTCCACTCCTTTGGTTAGATGGCTATATATGTCATTAAAAATTTTGTCGCTCCACAATTATCACATCATAAACCTTCTTTAATGGTTTTGATAAGTTTTAAGAATTTCAAAAGCCTAATAATTTTTGCACTTTAGATCCCAAATTGACATTAAGCTGCATCATTCCTTCATCAGCTCTCATATTCCCTTTGCAAAACTACATAAGTTAAAGATGTGTTTAATCGACTCCTGAAGCGACAAACGTTATATGCAATTCAAACGGTTAAAAGAAAATACCATTTTTAGTTAGCTTTTTTTTTTTTTCAAACGAACATATATTCACTACTTCATATTTACACTATTTTTAAAATCATCACACTTGTATTTTATGGGATTGAACTGACAACTTTTGGTTGATGAGTACATTACTTTACAACCAGTGTCTCTTTAGGGACACATCTCTTAGCTAATAGCTCCTTCGTTAGCAGACGATTTAAGGCTACTCTCCACGGATAAAACTAGATTGTCATAGGTATTTAGTTTGACCCAAAGTTTTTATGTTCAAGCTGCCCAAATATCATGCAAAAAAAGAGTTACGTCTCCAGAAACCATGAATCTTTAAAGAAGCTAATCTACGTTTAAAATCCCCAATTAAAATTCAACATTAGAGATGCCTTTTCATGGGTCGACAATAATTTGTTTTAAGGGAAAGCATTTACCCGTTTTATTGGATGAGTAAAAGAAGGCAATATTTTCAACCCGAATACTTGTTTGATGAGTTAATGACGGTAACATTCTAACATTAGAAATAACTTTTATTGGATGAGTAAAGATGGTAACATTCAACATTAGAAATAGCACCATTCCGTTGTTTGGTGTTTTTAACCCTTAAATAAATATTATATATATATATATATATAGGGGAGGGTTCCTGAGAAAACCAATAGTTATGTGAAAACCAAATATAAGCACGGAAAACAATAACATAATTCAAATTATTTTTGTTATTTAAATTATTAAAATGTTATTTAAGTGTTTGGTACATATATGTTGAGCATACATACGAGAATGAAGAAACTTACATATACGTAACACTATGTCGAATGAAAAATGGTTACGTATACGTAACCTATGTGTGACGCATATGTAAAACCATGTTACGGTTTTCATTTGATCCATACCTTTATTTATATATACTCACACATATATGTAGAGGTTCATGATAAAAAAATTTATAAATTATGTGACCGTTTTCATTGGTTTTCTCTAGTTTTCTTATAACTTTATGGTTTTCTTAGGATCCCTCCTATATATATATATATATATATATAATATATATATATATATATATATAATATATATATATATATATATATATATATATATATATATATATATATATATATATATATTTATAGGTGTTGCTATACATATAAATATTCTAACCCTTAAATAAATATGAATTTGTTATACATATTTTATAGGTGTTTTTATACATATAGGTTTTGTTATACATATAAATATCTTGGCTATCGTCGTCTTTAACCCTTAAATAAATATTTTTTCATATCATCCTCTTTAATTTTTACAAATAACTAATACTTTCTTCTAACTTTTTCTTTTAACATATCACCCTTTAAATTTGTTAAATTAACAGCTTTATAGGCTTTTATTTATTTATTTTGTTTCTAATATTTGTTTATTTTGTATTCTATTGTTTTTTTTAACTTTTATTAATATTGTTATAATAGTATTAATAATTATATTATTACCCGTAAATAAAAACAAAATTTTAGAATCTATCAAGTTCTTAAATCAATTAATAACAAAGCTTCATAACCAAGTAATGTGAATCAGCTAAAGCTTCCATCAAATAAACCCGTTTTCTAAAATCCCCAATTGGCTCACTGAAAAATACAACGACCTGCCACATTTTAAATCTAAGCAATCTAGACCTCAATAAGATAAAAATTATAGTGTTAGAGGTGCAAATCAAACCGACTTATGAACTATTCGAGTATTAACGTGCTCTAGCCGAGCTCGAGTTCATGTTATGGCTTATTTTATAAATGAACTCAAATTAGCTTGCGATATTACACGAGTCTTTTTTTAATATATTACATAAGGATTATAAATTATTATAGAAAGTCTTATTTTATTTTCAAAATTGTTTTATATTAGTTTTTATATAAACAAATTTATATGTTTTTTTTTTATCTTTTTATAGATAGTGTTTTTGAACTTTTTTTATTAAAAACATTTTTAAAAAATAAAATTTCTAAAGTAGAATATGATAAGTTTTAAAAAATATTATTTGATGGGATGCATGTATGACAAGTAATTAAATGGTATGCATAGCCTAACGCCCTAACACATTTTTTTTTCATTACTTTTGTAAAGGTAATTAGTTGTAATCTTTACTTCCCCGGCTGCTAAGAATCGTCCTACTCATTAGATCCCAACAACACTAAAACAAAAATAAAATAATTTTTAAAATTCATCTGCTCTTTCTTTTTAAACATATAATCAAAATCCATATCTATTTCTTTTAAATATATATACGATGATTTCTCTAAAACTAAAATTCAAGTATAATGATTACAAACACCCAAGTTTTCTTATGGCTTTTGTTTTAGACCTCATAATGAAGTTGTACATATAACTGTCATGAATATCACTATGTATATAAATTGTAAAACTCATCAACGTGCTGGGTCATTCACAAAGAATTAGTCTTTTTACTCCCATAATTGTCTTGAATATCACTATGTGTTTTGAAGTGATCTTGATGGTAGTATTATGCCTTATTCACCGAGCAAGGACCATGGTGGTAAGCAATATGAAACAACCTGTTAGAATGTCCACATGATGAAGCCTAACGAATACTCTAAGAGTCAATCAAACTCGGTATATTAGGTAAAACTATACAAAACATGTTGTAATATTGTATCAATTGTCATACCCAAAACTTATTTAAAAAAATAGATTAGTTTATACACAACACAATTAATAGTTCTTTCTTTTAAGTGAATAACTTGTAAAAATAAGTATAAAACCCAAAAAGTAGTGTGGGTTTAACAAAACCGTCTAACTTTTGGGTTTTTATAAAGACATGCGCCCTTTTTTTTCTCTTTCTTTTTAAATATTTAATAATGTGTATGTATGTTTACTTGAGTAAGTAAAGATTATATATATCACGCCTTCAAGATTAACAAAACTGAATCATGATGAATTGGGTGGACCCTCCTCTTCTAGTTTTTTTGACTTAAGGCCGTGTGTTCGATATTGGCATCTTCTAGTTTGTTCAGCGCAACGTTCATGGATAGCCCAGTAGCAAATTAAACTATTTTAACTAAAAATTCTTTTAAAAGTTTTAATATACTTTAATCAATCAAGTTTATTACAGAAAACACTAAATTAACCCTAAAATGATTTTGAAATCTTTTTAACCTAATCCAAATTAATTAATTATAGAAAACCTGTGATTCGTACGTATATCATTTCAAAAACAAATTTAAAAACAAAATAGAGTGCAAATATAATCGTAGAGTTAAATTTTAAAATCCCAAATATTATATAAATTCAAAGGTATAAAATTTATAATACTATAATGTAAAGTTGAATAATTATCATTAACTTCCACCTTAGATAAATATTATAGTTTTAAAAAAATTTCCCATGTATTTTTCAACTTATAAACATATACGATAATAAATAACCAACGTATTTTACCATTTCAAAAAAATGTTTTTGTATTTAAGACTTGATTCACTTTGCTAGTTGCTTAGTTGATAACTTATTGTCTATCCCAAACCCCGGAATCTAATTATGATCCCCGAAATTTTGTTCATCTTACCCCCAAGACTGTTGAGTTCCCTTTGTTCCCGTGTTTAACACATTACTAGTCCTATATGAACTCGCATCTCCATATATATTTGTGTTAATCATATAATTGTTTTATTAGAAAAAGTCAAAATGATTGATGATTAGAAAATGGACACCTTTGGTTACTTGCATAATTGCATGATCTTCATGTCTGCATACTAAAAGGAAGCAGGTTAACCAAACCACCATTATTGTTCTATTCTTAACCTTTGTTTATGCCCTTTCCAGTTTGCACACAATAATTTGAAATAAAATATAATAATATAATAACATTCAACCAATCACATTTCATAATATATGTTCATATGAAAGAACTGAAATCCATGATAATCATGTGAGTGCGTTTGAATCTGACGAGGTCTGTGACGTTTAATTTATAACTAATCTCACTTAACTTATTGTTTAATGATGATAATATTATTTTTAATATGGTTACTTGTTATATAAATCCAGGTGTTATATTACTTGCATGCTCAGCTCCATCAATACATGATCTGAGTTTGGAGGATCTTGATCGAAGGAAGGCGAAGAAATGAAAGGGTTTTGCTGGATTTTCGGTTTTCTGGTAGTTTTTGGGTCGGTTCGAGGTGATTTGCAGATGGGGTTTTATGCTAGTTCGTGCCCGAAAGCTGAAAAGATTGTGCTAGATTATGTGAATGAGCATATACCGAATGCTCCATCACTTGCGGCTGCTCTTATTCGAATGCATTTCCATGATTGCTTCGTTAGGGTTCGTTTGATCTTTTATCTTTTCTAAATTTTGCTTAAAAACGTTGCAGCATAATATGCTGCAACATGCAATGTAGCACTCCAAATGTTTACATGCATTAAAATTCGTTAATTCTTTCGCTTTATTTTGTTGGCCCTAGCTATAGTGGTGAAACTAGAACTTCTCGACTCCATGTTTTGATGGTTATCTAACCCTTAAACAACATTTTAACCTATCCGGAACTAATACTGGTGTTTTGAATAGGGTTGTGATGCATCTATCCTTTTGAATGTTACTTCAAGCTCAGGGAATCAAACAGAGAAAGTGGCAACCCCGAACCAAACGGTAAGAGGGTTCGATTTCATTGATAGATTGAAGAGTCTACTTGAAGCCGAATGCCCCGGCATTGTTTCTTGTGCTGATATTATCGCTCTTGCCGCTAGAGACTCCATCGTTATTACTGTAAGATCATTCAAGTTTCAATATTGTAAACCAAACCCTTAATATAAAATTACTGAATTGTCTTCGGTTTCATTAAAGGGAGGCCCTTCTTGGAAAGTCCCCACGGGCCGAAGAGACGGGCTCATATCGGTTGCATCGGAGGCGCTAGCCGAAATCCCCGCTCCATTTGACAACATCACTACCCTCATACAAAACTTTGCCAACAAAAGTCTTGACTTGAAGGATCTTGTTTTGCTTTCAGGTTAGTTTATTTTCTTACAAGATATAAGTAAATGAGTCAAAACTGTCGCTTGAGCTTTTAAAGTTATTCTAATGATATTTTAGGTGCACACACTATTGGAATCGCACATTGCCCCGCATTCTCGAACCGTTTATACAATTTCACGGGCGTGGGAGATCAAGACCCGACACTCGACAGCGAGTATGCTGACAACCTTAGATCGAGAAAATGTAGGACCCCAAACGACAATACAACAAAAGTTGAGATGGATCCCGGGAGTCGTAAGACTTTTGATCTTAGCTACTACACATTACTGCTAAAGCGAAGGGGATTGTTCGAGTCTGATTCGGCTTTGACGAGGGACTCGAACACATTGGCGATAATAAACCAACTCCTTCAAGGATCGGTTCAGAATTTCTTCAGTGAGTTTGCATTATCCATGGAGAAAATGGGTCGGATCGAGGTGAAAACGGGAACCTCTGGTGAGATTCGAAGGAATTGTGCTGTTGTGAACAGTTAAGTGTGTGCACTCCTATAATGTTTCATTTGTTTTGTTTATTTTCGTATTTAAATTAAATTAAACGTGTGCTTTTTTATTGATATCTTTTTATGTGAGGAAAAACAATAAAGATGTGATCAAGTATAAATAGAGACGATGTTTGTATGATAAATCCAAAATTCCAAAATGGTTGAATAAAACGATATGAAATGTGCATTGTTTCTATTTTTTATCGTTTCTATATGTTTTGGATTCGATGTAGTGAAGCAAAAAAGAAAAACATTTCACGAAAATTGATATATAATAATAAAAATATGAAAACGAGTACATTAAACTCTCTTACACTAGAATTTCTAAATCTGAGAGGTATTGCTAAATCTCAAAATCTATATTAAGGAAGCAAATAAACATGTAAATTTATGCTGTCAACGATTTAATCGTTTTTACAACTGGAACATAATAATTAAAAGTTGTTAAAACATATAAAAGTTATAAAAATTCAAAACCAACCGAAAGTTATACCCCATCTTAATTCGCACTTATCTCTTTTACTTGTGCGCTTGTTTTGCATGTCTAACATGTCCATATATAAGTCCGTTAATCTTGTATCAATTTGTCGGGCCAAACCGTCAATAACATTTGCTCAAGCATCCGAACACTAGATTTTAAATTCAAAAATTAAACTTATGTATTCACATGTTTTTACAATTATCCTTGAAACATGCCCCAAGGATACAATAGATCTATAATAAAAGTCGCGGAGTCAAAACTCCGGATATCACCTAGTCACCTCAATCCAACTACACCCAATATCTTTCTTGATTCCTTTACCACGCATCAATTCCCTCAATTGTTCAATTTCATCCCATAAACCATATTTGGCGAACATATTCGACAACATAACATAAACCCCAGTATTCCTAGGATCCAACTCAAGCGCCCTTCGAGCTGCAAACTTACCCAAATCAACATGCCCATGATCACAACACGCGTTCAACAGAGCTCCCCAAACTGTAACACTAGCACTTGCTTCATTTGGCATCTTGTTAACCACAGTCCAAGCCTTTTCTAACTCACCCGCCCTACAAAACAAATCCACAAGGCACCCATAGTGCTCGGGACTTGGGTTTAGCCCAAAATCACGACCCATGGACTCAAAGTACTCTGTGCCAAGATCAACCTGACCCGTGTGACCACAAGCTGAGATCACTGTAACAAATGCCACCCCATCTGGTCTAACTTTCCTTATCAACATCTGTTTAAACAACTGAATCACTTCTTCGTGATGCCCGTTTCTGCCATATACGCCGAGCATCGACGTCCACAACACCACATCAGCAAATCTTGCCATATTAAAGACTTGTTTAGCTTTGATCACCAGCCCACATTTTCCATACAGATCAATCAATGAACTCAAGAGAAACACATCAGTTCCTGGATCGTAAACAGTTCGTATCACTTTCGCGTGTATTTGACTACCTAATTCGATAGCATACAGCCCAGCACATATACTCAAAGCTACTGTATGTGTCCAATTATCATAACACAAATTCAAGCTCCGTATACTTCGGAACAGATCAAGACCATCTAGCCACATCTTAGCATCAGCATAAGCCGAAAGAAGCGCGTTTACACAAACCGTATTCTTCACAGGAATTTCATCAAACACCTTGTGTGCATCAGCAACAACCATTGATTTTGAGTAAAAATCAACCAAAGCACTTCCCAAATACACACTACAACCCCACCCAGATTTCATCACATGGGTATGAATCTGTTGTCCGAACCCAACACGTTTGATTAAACAAGAAGCTGTTAACGAGCTGCATAAAGCGTATGAATCTATCGGAACGCCATTAACATGCATGAAAGATAGAGTCTTGAGGGCAACAAAAGGATACCCATTTCTGACAAAAGAAGATAGGATTGAATTAAAGGGAAATGGGTGTGTGATAATGGAGGAATTGAAGAATGTGCTTAAGGTTTGGATGATGGTTTCTTGAGAGCATATTGTGTATGTGTATGCCAGATCGGATTGAAGTTTGTAGGAGATGAAGATTAATCCTGTTCTGAGTAAACGAGCATGAATCTTCTTGATCGATTTAAGATGGTTGGCTTTTGAACATTTGGCCAGTAGATCACTAAATGATTCATGGATTGAAGAATCAAGAAACAGGGGAGTTGTATGAAACATAAAATTTAAAGGGCTTGTTTTCAAGTGAAGGGAGCAAGTGAACGATTAGAAGTTAACATGTATTCTTTGTGTTTGAAAATAAAATAAAAACTATCGTGTGTTTGATTTAATTCTTGTTTTGCGTAGATTTGAGAAGAGGCTGCATATAGTTTTACAATATGATACACGTGGTTTTACATACATTTTATGAAGACTGATTCTTACAATTTAAAATTCTGATTAAATTACAAAACAACAAACTTACCAGTTATTCAAAAGCCAACAACCCTTTGCGTTTTAATAAAATTTATAAACTTATAAATTATCTTTCATCTTAATTCAAACTATGTTTATATCATTTGTTATATATTTTCTTATGTAAGATTAAGTTTGTATTTTGTAATAACAATCCTCCCCTAAAATAGCAAGCCTAAATTTTAACTCTCTCTAAGAAGATTATCTACATGATCCTATCTTTTGCGTATTACAAATTACAATATCTATTGCTGGCATATCATGGACAAGAACAAATGACAGAGAAAGACATGCTAGGGAGAGTTTCGATACAAGACATCGATACCAGATCGTCTTTGGACAACAGACAAACTTGATGAGATTTGTCAACAGTTTTAAGCAAGTGATTAGTTGAAATGTTTTGCTCTGTTGTAGCTTCTTTAAAATGAAGTTAATGCTTTAATTGCGCTTAGTGAAAATGTGTGGATCTGATACATGCATAGGACGTACATAGGATCCCACCGTTCGCAAGATCAAAGGATGTGGTCCGAATAAATCTGACCATGCTTGTCATGAATTAGTGAATTTAAAAAACATGTTGTAGACTTGTAGCTTGTAAGAAAAGTAAGCGAGATGTCCAACTAAGTGGAAAAAGTTACATGATGTTAGATATTTTAGTTTAATTGTATTGACTAGTTGATCAATGTAATCATAATATCCATCGAAAAAGCCAGGAGATGCAGAGTGCTTACTTGTTTGAGTTTATTGTGATTTTGAATATTAGAACATCTTTAGGGTTAAAGCCCTTAAACAATAGGGGTTTCAAAGGGGCAATGCCCCCTTGGTGAGGTTCGGGGGTAGCGCCCCCTGGTAGCAGGGTCCAAGGGGCGGCAGTTCCTAGCCTGATTCCCGGTTGGATTAGAGGGTTTTCTCACCTATGGTATGTTTACTCCTAAGGGTAGTATTAGGTTTGGAACTAATGAGATGGACTAATGTACGATTTTTTTTTCAGGAACGTCCTAGTTTAGTACCCCCACTGTTCCTTGCTAGAGTAATGAAGATGGTTGGGGTAGGCAATGGCCCATTAGTTATCCAATTAACCGTTCAAGAAAAACTAAACTTGTTCCGCTTACCAATTAATAAAGTACAACTCTTATGGTTTATATTGTGCCGCAATTACTTTTGTGGCAAATGAAATACACCAATTAACACCAAAGTTCTAATAACTTGAACTAGAGTTCAAAATGAAAGGAGTCAAGAGAGCCAAATCAGGAGGGCACGGTAAGCCAAGCGACTCATTTATCCTAACGAGTTTAATTTGTGGGTTCGGGCTACACTCGTTTATAAACAATATTAATTAAATAATATGTCACTATTATGAGTATATTTTATATTTAAATACTTGTTTTTTTCATTAAAAATATCAAAACGAGACCATACGTTTACGATCTATTAAAAAAAAAATTATAATATAGGTTTCTAATTTATTAAAAATTACAACTTTTACTTTTAATTTAAACGAATTACAAATCAACTAACAAATGAGCCACGAGCCGACCTAACATTTGGCTTAGGCTCATCTCGTTCACAAACAAATTAATTTCGAGCAACCTATCTGCAGACTATTTTAAAACGATATTCGAGCGACACAAGAGCCACTAATTTTTTCTTAAAACAACAGTAAAATGAACGTAAAGAAAGTACAACTCATCCAATTAATATGTGCCACAATTACTTATGTGACAAATGAAACACACCAAATTTGAAACCTCAGAATAATTTGTGCCACAATTGATTAGCCCATACCCTACCGCCACGTGTCAAAACCCAATCTTAGTATTATAGAGAACATACCATTTAAACCCCCTAGACTCTTGTCTATACTACAGATTAGCCCCACTTCATTTTGGTTTGTCTTGACTAGTTCTTTTCAAACAAGGGACAAAATTACAACATATTTTTCTTCTATTTGTAATATAATCTCTTGACTTTAAAAAGTCACTAGTGCAATTAATATATTTTTTTAAAAGCATTCACATTTCGTTCTTTAAATTGATGTGAGTGTATTTCTAATATTATATGGTATGATTATAGGTGGTTGTGAATTGGATGCGAATGCTCTAACTCTGTTATCTTAAGATCAGTTTGATAAAAATAAGCTAAACATGTGAACATTTTAGAATATGATTGATCTTTTAAAATTAAATGATGCCAATAGTGATTTTAAAAATTGATCTATAAAATTAACGTATGGTTAAAGATTCTATGGCCAAAGGAATGCAAGTTTTTATTGTTAATATGTCGATTTAATCATTTTGGCCATGCGTAATCCACTCCAATTTCCTACTACGGTTGTGGATGAAAAGAATTTAAAAACCTTAATCACATACCTAATTATAAAACCGGGTAACATACCTGCCCTCATGCCTATCAAGTACAAGATACTCATCATTCATTATGCTCACTAGTTTTTAAATATATGTTTATGGTCTAATATGGCTAATATTACTTGTTGTGATGCACATTACCAGAAACCTAATCTTAAACTAACATAAAAAAACAAACTTGAAATATAAGATAACTTAAAAAGATTCTATTACTTTAGTAATTTTAAGTTTCTGACAATTTCAACGTAGAAGGTTATAAAACAAACCTCATTACCCAAATAACCGTCTCGAATACTACAGGCATTGGGTTTCCCGTCAACTTCTGGTTCGTTTTCATCTCAAAATTATCAAGTTTACAATAAGCAAAAAATATCAAGTACCCAGACTTAACACTACTATAGTTCAGGGGGTGCAAGTGTGATACTCCAATAGCAAGATAAGCAAGAAGCACAAACACTACTATCCCATTCAATAAATTCTCATCCATCTTTCCAGCCCCTCAAATGTGTCCTAAATGTTAGCCATCAACGATGCTGACCAGAACCAGCTTCCGGAGAAGACCGAACCGGATTCCGCAACCCCGAGAGTCCTGTCAATCTTATCTCTTGTTCTCGAAAGACTCGTGAACCGCAACGAGATGTTGAGCTTAAGCAGCAGCAGAGGAGGGAGGCTGGGGAAGAACTTGGAGGTGTTTCATGGCGTTAGACCGCCTGCAATCACCATACCCAAGTATCTAGACCGGATATACAAGTACACCAACTGCAGCCCCGCGTGTTTCGTGGTCGGGTATATTTATATCGACCGGTTGGTCCATAGGCACCCGGGTTCACTGGTGGTGTCATTGAATGTTCACAGGCTGCTTGTTACAAGTATTATGCTGGCTGCTAAGATTATGGATGATGAGTATATCTCTATTTATCTCTCCTTTATCATTAACTTTTTATTGAATATTAGAACTTGTTGTCAGTAAACTTATGAATTCAGTCAATATCTTGCTAACTAACGAGACCCGCTACTGACTGGTTTATTGTAAAACAGGCATTACAACAATGCATTTTATGCTCGGGTCGGGGGAGTAACGAACGCTGAGTTAAACAGGCTCGAAGTCGAGTTCCTTTTCATGTTAGACTTTGATCTCACGGTTACATCACGAGTTTTCGAGAGTTATTGTTTGTACTTAGAGAGGGAAATGATAATGTGGAACGGTACGAACTTGAAGAATGAAAGTGGAAATCGTACGAACACCATTGAAGATATTGCCGAGATATCGGTAGAAGACATGGAAAGCTTTTCTTCATCTATCTCCAATGGTGTACTTGCATGAAAACTTACAATGATTTACATTTATATACTGTAACGTTGAATATACAACTCTAAATGTGACAAGTCAAGTGTATAACCAAGTTTGAATTTTATTATATGATTTTCTTGAAAGTGTTTTCCATGTATCTAGAAAGGTTATTAAGCGACTAACCGAGACTCCTCGCTATTAGGGACCACAATATCGAGCCTCATCGTCAGTTTACACTTATGAGGAACTGAAGTTCCCGCCTGCAGGACTTCAACCACGATTGGAGCCTTACCGTAGAACCACTTAAGTGAACTCTTCAATGGTGGCCCGTTTGGATCCGAACATTCCACATAGTTGTAGCATTGTGGCCCCACGGACCCATGTAGACCTGCGGGCAGTACCCGCATGCCTTCACTGTCTACTTCCTCATAAGTTTGGCCACACCTCATCTTGCTTTCTCATATGCACCCAATGTTAGCCGTGCAATGTTGACCTCATCCGGGTCAGCTGGAGGCTGGAACCTGGAACCGTTCAGGGATCATATTGACGGTATGACTCGTCAATTGACCCTTTTACCGAAGTGGATGCTTCGACGGTCTGCAGTGTTTGGACCACAGCAGTTCTGAAGGTCATTGCTTATTTGACCCTCGTGAACCTCTAAGCACTCACTGCATAAGCACAAGCTGTTAGTGAAAGCAACTTTGAAATCCAAACTTAGAGGTGATGGAATGGGCGGATTGAGTAACGGGTCAGATGAGTTTAAGTAAAAATATGGCAAAGGTTGGGTGAAAACAAACCAGGCTAATATGCAAAATATAATTACAAAAACTATACTATTCAAAAACAATCTTTCTTATAAAGCAATTTTAGCCAGTTTTTATACATTTG
Source organism: Flaveria robusta (assembly GCA_025506415.1). Classification (NCBI taxonomy): domain Eukaryota; kingdom Viridiplantae; phylum Streptophyta; class Magnoliopsida; order Asterales; family Asteraceae; genus Flaveria; species Flaveria robusta. The sequence goes on along the minus strand of CM046469.1, from coordinate 12,797,226 downwards.
AATGCACTTGGGATGACTTTCAACCTGTACAACCCATTTCCGTTTTAGTTAAATTCTATAACATCCATTTAATCGGTTGGCGAAAAAACATAAGTCTGGACAAAATTGCCACCTCTAACCGGAAAAGTTAGTATCAACTTAACGAAAAGACTGCAGGACTCCATGATTAACAAAAGAGCATGAAACTAAATGTATATCTTATCAAAAGATTAAATTAGACGAACGGGTCATGTGGTTTGACAAAAGTAATGGATTTGATCCAAAGTATGAAAATCTACACCACAGCTCCCTGTGGTTTGACCTTTGTCATGGATTTGACAGAAGTAATGGACGGTTGACAATGCTGAAGATGCCGCCAATGATGAGAACAGTCTGGTGCAGCCACTGCTGCGATTCACAGGGAACATTCTTGAGATTATTCTATTTAGATTTTTCAAGAGTTGTCAATTTTTAACAATATATTAACGTCTTTGACAAGTCTGTTTTTCAGAAAAAAAAGAATCAACCATAGAAGTTATGTGCTATTCAGTTTGAATCCTCAAATCAAAGTTAAAACAGTTTATGTCTGGTGCATATTTTTTCTAATTATGGAATTCAAGGGTCAACAAACTACAGATTAAATTAATATCTATTAATTACAGAACCTGCAAGCATGGACCGGATTGATATGGAGAAGTTGTGAAAGTCATTTGATAAAGATTTTCCAAGCATCAAGAACTTCATAAGCAACGCGAATGAGATCAGGAAAAAAAGGCTGTTTTATGGAGGGTCAAGTGGCTTCTCTATGCTCATATCTGCAAGCTTTTTGTCAGCCCTTGAAGCTTGCAATATCTTTTTTTGAGGTGCTAAATACGGTTTTTTTCTTCTTCTTAGGTAATATGGGAGGAAGATCCGTATTTTGGGGTGGGTTAACTGTTTCTTGCGGTAACGCTTGTCATGAGCAGGCTCCCGACAAGCAAAAATGAAGGTTTTTGATGCTTGTGGCCAGTGCTGTTCTTGTGTGCTCTGCAACTAAACTATGTTGGACCAATCTTGACATTAAATAAAGTTTAGGGTCTATTTTGTAATTTATATTAAACTTATTATCTGGTTAAATAAAAGGATAAGTCCAGGTAGTTTAAACTTTATCTCAGATGGATTTGAGATAAGTCATGATGAGTTAAAGATTATCTCAAAAGGATTTGAGATAAAGCCTAATTTGTAGGAGTTGATTAACTTGATGGATAAGGTTAATTAGCTATAAATATAGGTAGGTTTTTCTTTGATGGATGTAAGTTTTTTCCTATCAATTAATTGGAGAAGGAGTTCCAAAACTATTGCTGTGTTTTTGTTCTGTTTTCGAATCTGGTATCAATTTTACTTCAATTGGTATCAGAGCTGTGTTCAGAACGGACTTGTGTAGTTGATTCGAAGGTCTGGATCAATCACCAGATCTGAAAACAGGGCAGCAATACAAGAGGAGATCAAAGTTTAAAACGATGGGGGAAGTTGTGCAGCAAAACAGTCAGGTGAACCAGAATGAGAAGCTGAATCTTCAATTTCAGTGCCCGATTCTAACAGCAACCAACTACCAAATCTGGTCTCTAAAAATTAAAGCGATTTTCAAGGCTCAAGGAATATGGGAGGCGATCGAACCAGGATCCAATGTCGATTCAAAGAAGGACAACTCGGCAATCGCATACCTGTATCAAGCATTCCCTGAAGATTTGATTCTACAAATTGCAAGCTGTGACACTGCCAAAGGAATCTGGGATTCAATAAAAACTCGCCATCTTGGAGCTGAACGAGTCATGGAGGCCCGGTTGCAATCATTGAAGACCGAGTTCGATACAATCAAGATGAAGGAAAACGAAACAGTGGATGATTTTGTGGCAAAGCTTTCTGGAATAGCCTCTAAAGCAGCCACACTTGGTTCAGTTATTGATGAATCAACTTTGGTCAGGAAATTACTAACAAGCATGCCTGAAAACTTCCTGAATATGGTGGCTACAATCGAACAGTTGGTGAACCTTAAAACTGTGAAGTTTCAGGAAGTTGTCGGGCGACTGAAGGCCTATGAAGAAAGGGCCTGCTTGAAGCCAAAAGGATCAAGCAACAATCAAAACCAGTTGCTGCTATCATATGATGATTGGGAGGCAAAGAAGAGACTTGAAAAGGGCTATGGCCGAGGTCGAGGGGGCAACACTGAAACCCGAGGCCGAGGTCGTGGTCGTGGAAGATTTGGAGGTCGAGGGCGTGGAGTTGGCCGAGGTCAAGCTGCACAAAGTGGGACTCAAGGCTCATCAAACCAAAAGAAGGATCGGTCACAGTTGCAATGCTTCAGATGTGATGCTTTAGGGCACTTCTCTGCAGATTGCCCGACAAGGAAAAAGGAAGAAGTCAATCAACCACAGGCTAATGTTGACAATCCTGCACTTTTAATGACTGTTGCCTTTCAAGTTCAAAAGGAGCTGATCTATCTCACTGAGGAAAAGGTGTATCCTGCCAGATATGTGTCTAATCAAGATGAGCAATTCGTGTGGTACTTAGATAACGGGGCATCTAATCACATGACGGGAAATAAAGGGCTGTTTTCTAAACTTGACACAAAGGTAGGAGGCAAGGTGAGATTTGGGGACGGATCATGTGTTGACATTGAAGGAAGAGGCTCAATTCTGTTGGAATGCAAGAATGGAGAACATCATCTCTTGACGGATGTGTACTACATTCCATTCTTGAAAAGCAACATCATCAGTCTTGGGCAACTCACCGAAGGGGGGTGTGAGATCCTAATGAAACAGGAATTCTTATGGATGTACGAGCCCGATGGAAGTTTATTAATGAAGGTACAACGATCACCAAATCGGTTGTATAAGATCACTTTAAAAATTGGCTCACCTGTTTGTCTGCACTCAAAAGTAGACGATCAAGCATGGATATGGCACGCTCGTTTAGGTCATGTGAACTTCGACACCATTACACGGATCAGCACAAAAAGGATGGTTCTTGGAGTACCAACAATAAATCATCCAACCCAAATGTGTGAGGCATGCTTAGCTGGTAAACATACACGACAAAGCTTTCCTGATCAAACTCTTTTCAGAGCAGAAAAACCACTGGACCAGGTGTATGCAGACCTGTGTGGCCCGATATCTCCACCTACACCGGCTGGAAATAGGTATATTTTACTAGTTGTTGATGACAACAGTAGGTTTATGTGGGTTTTCATGTTAAAAACAAAGGATGAAGCCTTTGAACAATTCAAAAGGTTCAAAGTCTCTGCTGAAAATCAATATGGTGAAAAAATAAAGGTTCTCAGAATTGATCGTGGAGGAGAATTTACCTCCCGAGAATTTAATTTGTATTGTGAGCAGGAAGGTATTACAAGATAGCTGACCGCACCCTATACCCCTCAACAAAACGGAATAGTTGAAAGGCGAAATCGTACGGTACTAAGCACAACAAGAAGCATCCTCAACGCGATGAGTATGCCACAAAACCTGTGGGCTGAAGCTGTCAGGCACTCAGTTTATGTGCTGAACAGGCTGCCCACGAAAATCTTGACTGATCAGACCCCATATGAAGCTCTAAAAGGAAGAAAACCAAGGATGGATCATCTGCGTGTATTTGGATGTGTTGGTTATGTGAGAGTGCCTTCGAACCAGCTAAAGAAACTAGACAACAGAAGCTTACCAATGGTACATCTGGGAATCGAAGCAGGTTCAAAGGCCTATCGAATGTATGATGTCAAAGAAGGAAGGATAGTCATCAGTCGAGATGTAAAATTTGATGAAAATAGAAAATGGGACTGGCAAGAGTATTCTGATAATTCTGGTGACAAAGATGCTGATTTTATGATCCATATAAATCCACTCAGAACTGATCCAGAGGAATATAACAAAGAATCTGAGCCTGTTGATCCAAACAGCCCACAAAGCTTAGATCAAACAGGCCCATTGCAGCAAGACCTTCCTCATATAGATCATGAATACTTTTCAGCAGAGCCATCAGGTGATAAAAATCCCATACATTCTGTTTCTAGCAGCCCAGAAACCACTTTTAGAAATCGAGGACCTATTTTACCCCGGTTGCCTACGGATAAAGATGACCCAGCAGACCCATCTTTGGCTGAAGAAGAAACCTTCGATGATACACCACCTCGAGGCTGGAAGAATTTAAATGAGGTCTATGATCTACTTCTTACTGAAGGAGATCCAACAAAATTCAAAGAGGCCACAGGTCATAAAGAATGGGAGCAAGCAATGGAAAGTGAAATTGCATCCATTGAGAAAAACAACACCTGGGAGTTAACGGATCTACCCCCAGGACATCATCCAATTGGTTTAAAATGGCTATATAAAAGCAAAAGAGATGCTAATGGTGTGCTTACACGTTATAAAGCCCGGTTAGTTGCAAAAGGTTACATCCAGCAACATGGAGTAGATTACGACGAGGTGTTTGCACCCGTAGCCAGAATTGAGACTGTTAGACTCATTCTGGCATTAGCAGCTCAAAGAGGGTGGCATGTACATCATCTAGATGTCAAAACAGCCTTTTTACACGGGGATCTCAAAGAGGTGGTATTTGTAACTCAGCCTGAAGGTTTTGTCAAGAAAGGGAAGGAACAAAGGTGCATAAACTGAAAAAAGCTCTTTATGGATTAAAACAAGCTCCACGAGCTTGGAATACAAAGTTAGATGGGGTCTTAAAAGAGTTTGGGTTCAAACGATGCATGCTTGAACAAGCCGTGTATACAAGAAGAACTCACCAAGGATCTCTCTTAATAGGAATCTATGTGGATGACATGATAGTAACCGGAAACAACCTTGAAAAAATTCTGCAGTTTAAAAAACAGATGGAAGATAAGTTCGAGATGAGTGACTTGGGTCAACTTTCTTATTATCTCGGACTTGAAGTTATGCAAAGCAAAGATGGCATCAAGATCAAGCAGTCGGGATATGCTAAAAAGATCTTAAAACAAGTTGGAATGTGGGAGTGCAATTTCACCAAATTCCCAATGGAACCAGGGCTGAAATTGAGAAAAGATGATGGTAGCAGAAGTGTGGATGCAACTGAGTACAGAAAAATAATTGGGTGTCTGAGGTACTTAACACATACGCGACCAGATCTTGCATACTCGGTTGGATATGTAAGCAGGTACATGCAAAAGCCTAAAACTACTCATTCACAAGCTGTAAAACAGATTCTGAGGTATGTGAAAGGGACTGCAGATCTGGGAATTTACTATAGAAGGAATGGAAGTGATAAGCTGTTGGGATTTAGTGACAGCAGTCAATCTATTGATCTGGATGATGGAAAAGGAACTACGGGTCTAGTGTTCTACTTTGCTGATGGACCTATCACTTGGAGCTCTCAAAAACAGCCAACAGTGGCTTTATCCTCCTGCGAATCGGAGTTTATGGCTGCAACTTCAGCGGCCTGCCAAGCAATTTGGTTAAGGGGATTGTTAGCTGAAATTACAGGAAGGGAAAAGGAGCTGGTGGTGATTAAAGTTGACAACAAATCTGCAATTGACTTGATGAAACATCCAGTGTTCTTCGGGAGAAGCAAACACATTGACACTCGCTATTTTTTCATACGTGAATGTGTTGAGAAAGATCAGATCAAGGTTGAACACATTAACGGGGAACAACAACGAGCTGATATCCTCACCAAAGCTTTACCGAAGATTAAATTTACAGAGACGAGAGAAATTCTGGGGGTGAAGATGATTGAAGATACTGGAAAATAACAAAAGACTCAAGGTCAAGATTGGGGGGGTGATTGTTGGACCAATCTTGACATTAAATAAAGTTTAGGGTCTATTTTGTAATTTATATTAAACTTATTATCTGGTTAAATAAAAGGATAAGTCCAGGTAGTTTAAACTTTATCTCAGATGGATTTGAGATAAGTCATGATGAGTTAAAGATTATCTCAAAAGGATTTGAGATAAAGCCTAATTTGTAGGAGTTGATTAACTTGATGGACAAGGTTAATTAGCTATAAATATAGGTAGGTTTTTCTTTGATGGATGTAAGTTTTTTCCTATCAATTAATTGGAGAAGGAGTTCCAAAACTATTGCTGTGTTTTTGTTCTGTTTTCGAATCTGGTATCAATTTTACTTCAAACTATATGTGTTAGCTACCATGATATTTTGGCACCACTAATCAGCGACACTTAAATATTATACAACTTAAATCGCTGCTATTTACATTATGATCAAAATCCACAAATATAGTAATTTCATTTAATAACTTAACAGTTTATACAAAAGTTTACAAGTCTTGACCTAAAAGTCAAAAACATGTCACAAAATAGTTCATCAATACATTATAACTATCAACAAATAAATACGCTAAAGTTGTAATGTTTGCATTACACATTTTCATACAGTATTAAGTACGTAACATACCCTTTAATAGAGACGGTCAAAAGGACTTCACAGAATGCAGACGGTGCCATCACTATTTATAATGGAAACATGCTCCTTTTTTTCAAAAGTCTTTGGTCGAAATCTTCATTGTATATTAAAAAGGAAGAAACTTGAATTCATCCTTTAAAGAAGGTAGTAATTCATGGTATATAGGGGTAAATGTCAACAATCTATGAGCAACTGTTACTTCATCACAAAATTTCAAATAAACGAGGCAGAAAGAGAGGTTTGTGATACAAGTTGGTAACTTCTATTTGTTATCTGAAAGATGATCCCTCGAAGCCTAAGAAATTCCTACTATAACGATCAACTCAATCTAGATACACTTTGACTGTTTAGGTCTAATACACGAATGCCAGCTTAAAAAGATTAAATTTAGAGTAAATTATGACGCCCATAAACTTATAAACCATAAGAATTTGATCCTTAAACTTCAACAAAACCACACAAATGTTCTTTTTACATTGAAAATGACTAGGTTTGACCTTTTCCAAATGAAAGTAGTTATAAAACATTGTTTGGAAATACCAATTTATATCTGAATTCACCAATAAACCCAAACCAAATCATGTTTAGCAGTCTCATCATATGACTCAATCTCCTTTTAGAAGAGAAATTGAGAGAAGAAAGTGTTCATATGACTCTATTTCTCTCAAAAGATTACAACCCTTTGAAGTACTCTCATAAACAGCTAACTGTCATATCAACAACCTAACTAACTCATTATTACCAATTAACCCTTATTACAATTCTAACCTTCTATCTTTACAATTGGCCAATAGGCCTTCACCCTTCAACTACCTATGTCTTAACATCTCAGCAATAGATTAGACAAATCATCAGAACGAAGCACATATTAATTTAAGTTCCATTTGAGCTTTTTTGCAAACAAACTGCCAATATAATTGAATTTACAAAAGCATGGATGCTTTTCAGCTTCAAATTTGGACTCAAACTGCTTATCCGAATCAATATCATAACAATCACCCTAAATGATATAAACCCTAAAATGATAGAAGAGAAATTAAAAGTGTTTGGAACTTACTCCGGCGGACATTAACGACGGTCGTCCGTTTCAGGGAAGAACGGAGACGCCGGCGATGAAGCAACTATTTGAGATGGTGGTGACCGGAGGTGCAAAAGCATGGGGTTAATGTCAACGAGGTCCTCGCATTATGAATATTATGTAAAATAGATCTATGTTGTGTGTTAGTGGACATATGACCCCCTTACACTCGTTATTTTAGCATTATAGTCCCATATGTTTGAGTCATGAAAATGGGATTTGACTGAATGAACCAAAAACTTGATTTGGGTTTATTTTGCTAAGCGTATTCTGCGAGCAAGCTGAGACAAACTGGTAAGCTCGTAATAATATAAGCCAATTTGGCTTGGTGAGTAATCTTCAATCCAAGCCAGAACCGACCGCATATTTAGCTTGAGTCAGACTTGTTTATTTGTACTAATATGATATTTTTATATATACATTTGAGTTTGCACCTTTATCATTATAACTAAACCTAACTAAAAACCATCATTTCATAAATTTAGTTTTAATTTTTGTATAGATTCTAGAAACTTCTCTCTGTCTCACTCTCTATCTTTATTAATATTTTATTTTTTTCTTTTTCTTCTATTAAAATATAACTACTAGTCCAAGAAACTAATATTTCTCTCACAAAGCTCATGCAAGCATTATTGTTCGCATGAGCAAAAGATTAAGAGCCTCCAAATCAACCTTAGAAAATTTAGAAATTAAAAAATTAAGCTGAAATATTGTAGTGAGCTTACAAAGAACAGAGAAGAAGCTTTGTTTTTTTGATGTTGGGGGGGGCGGGGGGGGCTTTGTTTTTTTTAGGATGGGTAGAAAGCTAGAAAAGAAGGTTGGTTGAGATATGATGTGTATAGTGGATTGATATACTTACCAATCTATTTTATTTTTCATAAATTTTATTGTTAAATTATAAAGAGAAATAGTAGTTTAAGGAATGAGATAAAGAAGTAATTTGAATGATTTTTTTAAAATTCACCTAAAATATAGAGATTATGTATACCAATGTTAATGTGACTAGTGACTACGTTTACATAACAAGCTAATAACAATATCAAATTATACAACGTAGTGAAATATCTTCTAATCCTAAACTAAAAATATCCTTATTCAAGGGGCTAAAGCTGTCACTTCATCAAAGAAAGCGGTCGGTATCTGAAAAGCATAAACCATATTTCTTATTTTTCATTCGCATTTCTTCCGATGCTCCCTGCACTTTCTATCGGCATTCTGTCACATTATCCATTACCATTTGTTATCGGCTGCATAACCATAAATTGGTCAATCAAACCCTCGATCAAACTCCTGTTACACTCAAGAAGACTCTTGAGAGCTTAACATTTTGGCCCTGGTGGTACTCCAATCAAGCTTCAAGAGTTGTTGTCTCAAAGCCCATGGCTGATTACTCAAAAACAGATTTGTTGCAGCTTATTAAGCGAATTGGGGCTTATCTTTCCACCAAGATTTCAAAAATCTTTAATACCCAGGTTCCAAACTGCTATTTTGTCTAATTTTACTTGTTTTTAGTGCTTAACCTATGAATTGTTCCAAGAGTCGATGTTTTTGTTTTTATCGACATCTAACCGTTGATTTTTACTAAATTTGGGTGGAATTGAGTTGTTTTTATCTCATTTAATCATGTTTTGATTAAAAGTAGAAATTTTGGAAGATCTCATTTGGGTATGTATGGTGAATTAGGTTATATCATTAGCTGTTCTCTTAGGGTTGGAATCCATGAGTTGATGTACCATTCAGTTATCAAATTGATTTTTGATTATAACCCATGAAGCAGGACTACTAGTGAGGCATTGCTTAGGGAGCTAGGGATGGTTGTGACACCTTAGCTAACTCTCCATGACTTAAGGGACATGACCCGAGAGATTCGGGGTCATAACAAAGGCTCAACCTTCAAATATTACCAACTCGGGAGTAATTTATGAGGGTTGACCAGGAAGTTTTAATTTGGGTGACCAAAATCAATGCCCTGAGCTTCTCATGGACCAAACAAACAGTAGTGGTTGGTATGAGGAGCCGAATGTTACAATAGTTGTATGAGAGCATCTCAAGGGGAAGTCCATGGGGGCACCTGTGGCTTGTGTGGTGCCGACGTGGAGGAGAGAGAAGCTATGGATGGTGGGTAGGTTTTTTCCAAGGAAGAAGTTTGTGGCTACAGAGGGCCCTAACGGAGTAAAGGGAGACACTGTGAGAGAGGGAGAAGAGAGAGATGAGGGGAGATGTCCTTGTGAAGGGGTCCGTAGAGGAGTTGAAGAGAGAGAGATGGCGATGTGGCCGACATTAGTAACATATCCCACTGGAGATGCTTTAATCATCACAAATTGTTGTGGTTTATGATCAACATTTCCTTGTTTTTTATATTGAGCTGCTAATTAAACTCTTCTATAAAAGTTTGTGCTCTTCCAAATGTTGCAGGCCTGCAGTATAGATAGTATAAGTTGAACAAAAATAAATATATGTTATGGCAGATTTTGCAAGCCGTGAACATTGCAAACTTAAGTAAATCATATGTTTAGAAAATAGAATAAATGAGTTTCTAGGTTTAAAAATTATCAACGTCTAAAGATCACACTATCTTTATCCTTTAGTCAAATAATGTAATATTCGATAATCTGGTTTCAGGATTTTCGATCTGTTTGGGCTATAGCTGGATTTGCTGTTGCAGTCATTTTTACATGGAGAGCGTTAAGAACGCCTAATGGATCTCAAAGAAGACAAGCTAAAAGGCAACCTCCCTCATCTAGCACTTCGGGATTCAGTAGTCATACGAATGAAAATTCGTCACCTTCAGAAGATTCAAGAGCAGAAAGTGCAGTTGACAAGTCGTTCCAACCTGCAAATGTAAATTCAAAATTTTCAATTTTTTGTTTGATTTTTTTCTCATTCACTAATATATTGCTTTTTTTGTTGTTGGTACAGCCTACTTTGGGACAAATAGTCAGGCAGAGATTAACTGATGGAAGAAAGGTATGCTTTTAAAGTCACTTGATCCCCGTTATATGAACACGATTGTGATTTTTTTCCAAGATTTCCAATACTACTTTTCGGTAGTCAACTTACTTGTAATGATGACAAGGACTTGAATGTCATTACTCTATTAGTATCAAAATCTACTCCGTAAATGAACACAAGTACGTGTTCATTTTATCTGTAGCTTTTTACCAGTGCCACCATGTTTTGGTTTTCAGATGTCTATTAGCTCGATTTGTAGATTTTTGGCTTCGAGGTTGGGTGAGATATAAAAAAATTTACCAGTGTCATGTGACACGAGTCCTGGCCAACTAGGTCCGGTCTGCCCCTGCTTTCCGTCCTACAAGAATTTTGAAAATTTCGATTATGTGTTGTTCCAAATACCACAACAGCTACTTTTTTTATTGCAATCCTAATTTACCCTTTTGCCTATAAGCAGTTCTTCAAAATTAAAATAAAAAAAATTGATTCTTTTCTGCTAGTACTTTTCATAATATTGATGAATTTGGTGAAGGTTACTTGCCGGTTGCTTGGGGTTATACTGGAGGAAAACACTCCCGAGGAGCTTCAGGTTGCATTAATTTGTTTTTCTACATATATTAAAATCTAAATTAATTTGATTAAATTCTGCTTTTGATGATGTCTGGCAGAATCAAGCAACCGTAAAATCCTCGGTTTTGGAAGTTTTAATGGAGATCACAAAGCATTCTGACCTCTATCTCATGGAAAGAGTTCTGGATGATGAAAGCCAAGTATGTATGAGCTCATATTTCTCTTTTCCACATTTTTATATATTCATAGAATCTTTTACAAAATAAAAATAAATAAACAATAGTTAACAGTTTTAGAAGATCTTTGCTTCAACATTTTTAATCTACTTTTTCATCATGTTTTTGCAGAATAAGGTTTTAACGGCTTTGGAAAATGCTGGGATATTTACATCTGGTCGCTTGGTTAAGGACAAGGTAATAACCAATTGCTTATTATAAGGTTGTAAGTTAGGCTTAGCAGTAGGGATGTAAGTGAGCAGAGACACTCTCGAGCTACTTAAGATGCACTTACTAAAAGCTTGAACCTGTCAAGCTTAAAAGGGCTCGAGCCCGAGCTCAAGCCTAAATAGGAACTCATATAATAAACGGTGCGAACTCGAGCCCGAGGGTCACATGACAAGCTTAACCAGGTTCGTGACAGGTCTATTATATATATTAATATTACAAAATTTTATTTTATATAATAAATATATAATTATCTGATAATAAGTATTATTATATATGAAATTTGGATAAAAATAACAAAATACATAAAGTTATAAATTTATATATATGTATATATGTATTTAAATGTAATAATTAAATATTTAATAAATATAAATGAGCTGAGCTCAAGCTTTAGACACAGCTCGAGTCAAGCCAAGCTTGAGTTCAAGCTTAGGCAAGCGAGGGCTCGTTCGACTCGTTTACACCTAAGTTGGCACCTTTTCATATCTATTATTTTGTGTTTATAGTTTATATTTAATATGTACTGCAGGTGCTGTTTTGTAGCACAGAGAATGGAAGAATGTCTTTTGTTCGGCAACTGGAGCCAGATTGGCATATAGACTCAAATCGAGAAATTACTTCTCAGTTGACGGTATGTATATATGCATCTCTTATGATTCGAGCATATAACGAGAAAATTTTGTTTATAGTGAAAATTTTGTTACTATATGTACTAATTGTGTGTGTAAACGAGTTAAACCCCTCATTAGCTACTTGAGATTAGCTTGCCAAGAATCAGCCGCGCTTAAACAATTTCAAGCCTAAATTGCAGCTCTTTTACAAACAAGCCCATGCTCAACTTGTTCGCACCCTATTACCTAGTATTGCATCTACGTCTAATATGAATTTCAAAAGCAATTTGTTTGTTCCACTTTTTTGGGTTTGAAGCATTTGGAGTTTATATTCTTTAAAAACATACTACTGCTGCTACCTGGTGATATTTTTTGGCGTGTCATTACTTGTAAACTCATGACGCCCTTTACTTGTAAACTCATGAGACCCATCAATACTCTGCTCATATCAGTTAGATACTTAGGATACTATTATTTATTTTGTTTCTTCCTTGATCACAGAGGTTTATCAGACACCAGCTTCACATTTCAGCAAAAACAGAACAATTTGCTTCAAATGTTTACAGTTCTTCATCGCTGGAACAGTTTTTTGCTGTTTGACTTTTGAAAAAAAGGTCAACATATACACAGTTGTTTCTCTCGTCAGGTACATCAAGCTTACGCTTGTGCAACTTAAACCGATTATTCGGTTCTTGTGTCTAGCCTGTAATGTGGTAGTTTGTATTAGATGGACAAAAAGAACATGGTACATTAACTTGATCACGTAGCCTAAGTTTTAATTACATGCCTTCTTAGATACTTGATATGGTTTTTACTTTTTGTGGTTTAATTGCTTGAGGCTAACATCGCATTCAAACACAAGCTTGTTTAACTTATTTGATTTACAATTGATTTGATTATTTGATTCTGATTATTTTATATTACCATATCACTTTCAAAATCGTAAAATGATTTTAAATAGCGTTTGTGTGATTTATTTCAGTCCAAGGTAAGTCAAGCACAACACATGACGATGCCAGTATGTCACCATGCACGACTTTTGTATGTCAAATTTAATGAAAAAAGATGTAAAACCGAACTCTCATAAATGTTTGAACAAATCGCACGTTTTAATAAGATGTTACAATTTTAAACGACTTTTGTGTGGAATCGTTGTTCATCCATCTTCGTCCCACAACCATCATACAACATTTACTTCGTGTCGCACAACAATCCACTAGCAGCAAAAACATTTTGTTGCAATCAAGAGGTTATGGGTTCTTAATTTTGTTCAAGACAAAATTCGTCTATTAAAATTTAAGCCATTACTGTTAAAGGAAAATAAAAACATTTAATTGCTTGCAACGCTTAACGTGTTATATGATTTAAATATTAAAACTAGAACCAAAGCAACAAACTTGATAAGGTCAACCATCACAATTATGATTGAAGGCACTTCAAACAGTTCATCATGTCTTTTGTTAAAACCTTAAACAATGAACATTAACCCACGCTTATACGTGCTTCTAATTGGATTTTCAAAAGGTGGTGCTAAAATGTTAAATGTCTACCTAAAGCATTCAAATTAGGTTACTTATATTTATGTGAGCATGTTTTTAATATTTTAGTAAATGGTTGTAATTGCTTGTGATTGTAAGATAGATAAAAATTTTATTATAATTATAGGAATGAAGATATAAAACTCGATGTGAATACTCTTATTGTGTTACTAGGACACCTTCTACATTTATGATTTACAATTTCTAACAACTTCAACATATCATTTATTATATTTTTAATGATTATATAATATATTGGTATATATAGTTTTGATACGGTTACATGATTTCAGATAATCAAGTAGGCTATATACCATTTTAATACCTAATACCACATTTGTCCTAAACTCATGATATTTTTAATAACCAATCTCATAGTCGAATACTGTTACATATCTTAAATGTTTTAGATATCAGGTTTTACAGCTCAATGATGTTTTCCAACTTAATATAAACATGAACAACTACTCCAACTAGTTTGTGCATGATATATCAATATGTTAAAAAGTCAACTCCACACCTACTATCTACCAAATCATTCCAAAACCAAAATGCTAAACACGACTTTGGAATCAATGCATGTTCATGTAATAATTGAACACATAAACTAATATAATTATCATGTATATAAATACATGGTGTTCATAAACCAAAAACTCAACCTTGCGACCAAGAGAACACATTGATGGCCCGAGCAATGACGACAACAATTCTACTGAGCATCGTTGCCACCACGATGCTCTTTGAATTGGCATTAGGCGTGGATCACACAGTCGGAGCGCCTGGAGGTGGCTGGGACACCGCAACCGACCTCCAATCATGGGCTTCTTCTGAAACATTTACTGTAGGCGATAATTTAGGTAATTTATCTGTCTTATATGTAAAATACGTTTCTTCATCGTTACAATCCTTTATTAAAAAATCACATTCCCATCAATATTCTGCTAATCAATAACATCAAGTAAAACAAAACTTGCCCTCACATGTGACATCTGAAAAGACTAAAGATAGAAAACCAGTGAAAATTGAATTCTAAAAGCTGAGAGTTTACTACTTTCTTTTTAAACATATTATATAAGAGTGACTTGGGTTTGAAAAGACATAATGACTTTAAAACACTTAAAGTGTCTTTGTTCTTTCAGTTTTCACGTATAACCCGAGCCACGATGTGGTAGAAGTGTCTAAGGACGGTTATGATTCTTGCTCCACAAGCAATGCAATTTCATCTAACGCCGCTAGCCCGACGACCATCGAACTTACGGATGTCGGAAGCCGGTATTTCATCTGTGGCACTGCTGGCCACTGTGATCAAGGAATGAAAATTGAGATTAAAACAGTAGCAGCAGCTTCTACACCACCAACAACCACCACTCCTCCATCATCTGGACCGCCAACAACCACCACTCCTCCGGCATCTGGACCACCAACAACCACCACTCCTCCATCATCCGGACCACCAACAACCACCACTCCATCATCTGATTCACCAGCACCACCAACTTCCACCACATCTCCTCCATCGTCAGGTACACAAACGCCGCCGGTTTCTACACCTGGAAGTCCATCATCAGCCATAACAGTAAAGATGAGTGTTGTTTCTATGGTGGGAATTGGGTTCCTTATGATGATATAAACTAATGTCTTATAAACATTCTATGTATATTTTCTTTTATCAATGCATTTTCTTGTCTTCTTTCTTGTATCAACATTGTTGTGCGTTTCAAATTTATTTGAAGGAGTCGTTATTTGTTAATAAATCATCTCTGTTTGAGGGTTATTTCAAAGAGATAACAGAATATCTTGAAAAAATTTCAAATTAAAACCATATCACAAATAAAATTCAAAGCATGACCATAAATAACATACTCGATGCTAAACTCAGCTTCAGGTAATTTTGAAAATACAATGAATAGATCGCATGATACTCAACCTTAATACTTATTCAAAAACAATGTGCTATAACCTCCAAGAAAAACGTAATATTTAACAGTAGAACATCAATCATCATGTCAACCAACGTAGACAAAATTTACATAAGCATTTAAACCATTAGTAATCGAGCATTGAATAATCAAATCATGAGAAGTAGCACCACGAAGATATCAAAGAAGAGTGTGTCGTAAAAAAACAACATATTCAATATACGTTTGATCATGATTTTTATGCTAGCATATATTTTGAGTTTATAATTTTGAAGAACGAAACTAAAGCTCTCTTCTTTTTTTTCAAGTCGAACACATATTAATTTAGTTCGTATAGAATGTCATGTGAGAAAAATAAATGTTTAAATATAATCTCCAGTAAATCATAAATACTCACATAAGATAAGATAAGATTCACAGCAATGACTTGGCACTTCTTATTTGTATTTTAGCCAACAAATCAGTGAGAATAAAAACAAAAATGTAACAACCGTTTATACTTTACCTATTAACCCCTCTACTTTCCACTCTTGTCGCATGCAACCCTCCAGCATTTGTATTTAACTCTAATCTTCGTAACTTATTGAAATTTCGAAAGTCTACGTGTTTCAGATATTGAAACTAAATAATAAACCGCTTTATCTTATATACTCAAATAAAAAATCTCAATCTCTAAAAATAACATTCTAATACTAAAATAATATTATCTTCGATTTAAATGTTGTGTATCTAAATCCGACAAAATACAAGTTCAATGATTTTAAACAAAGGATGCGTGTTTTCATTTTTCAACCTACAATATTTAAATATGCTAGAACTTCTGGAGTCACACAAAAGCTTGAGAATTCTGATTAGAAAAGAAGTGATATCGTAATGAAATCTAAAACAACAATTTCATGCATATTTCTTTTACAGCAAAACTTCCGATCTCAACTACAATTTCATCTTCTGTTGCAGTGTCGCTGGCGCCAGACAATCGCTAAACACAACGGCATGATCAAATCTGTAACGAAGAAAGACGAAAGTTAGAAATTATTTGAAAACAAAGAAGCAATTAACGTAGATTAAACAGAGATTAGACTAATTAATTTCATTTAATTACCTTCAAAACGAGTGATTAATTCAAAGAGAAAACTCAATGATCGGAGACGAAGAAACTCTTCCCGGCGATATCATTGAACAACATCAGCTGCTCGAGTGAGTAAATGCAGCATCCTTTCGAATACAGAGTCGATTGAGCAGCCGGAGAGTTAACCAGCAGCTCCAACAGTTGTTGTCGGTTCAATTTCCCCAATCCTCCGTACAGATTACCATACCTAGGGTTTTCAGATCTGAAATTGATCGGTGAGGTAGATGACACAGGCATTGATTCGAGAACACTGATTTGTGCTTTCAGAAATTTGATGTACTTGTAGGCTTCTTCATAGATCGTCGCCATATCCATCTTCTTCTCCACCGGCAGCAGCTTCTGTAAGCACCGCGTCTTGTCGCTGAGCATGTGCCTCCGTCTCGTCGCCTGTTCTCTGGAGGACAGCTTCGCCGGAGGAGAATTAACCGGAGGTCGTAGCGGTTGCAGTTTCGCCGGAATGAAGTAGTTCGTCATTACCTGAGAGTTCGTCACCGTCGGTTCGAGCAAGTGCTGGTTATTGTACGTAGTTTCCACCGGCGAAAACTTCTGTTTCAGACGTCTCTCCTCTGGATTCACTTGTTCCATTGATCGGAGCTCCGGTAACTGATTGAACAATACATTCGTCGGAATAAAGGTGAATGACTCCGTTGAAGGTTCGATTTTCATCCTCTTGAGCTTCTCCTCCCTCTCGATGCACTTCCATTTGTTGTACTCGTTTGAACTCTCACAAGTGATCGCACTTTGATTAATATTTGGGTCAAATACATGATCAAGTGATAAACCGTAGGGATAAATCAGAGACGAAAGCACTGATTTCTCGTAGCTTCGTGTCAGATAGCTCATTTCTATATGGTTATATATCTCGTCGGAAGTTTCAACCGGTGGAAAATTTCCGTCACCGACTCCATACTTTCCGGCGAGAAGCAGCGATTGGAAACTTCGCTCCATTGTGTACAGAGAGAGATAGCTACAGTGAAATGCATGCTTGTGTGCCAGGTCGGATATATATAGGATTGGGGGTAGGGGTAGAATAGTCTTTTCGAACGAATAGGCCCACATGTTGGGGTATGGTTCCCTTTTCATGGGTCTCTCTCTTGTACACACTGTATCTTCATTTTGGCGTTAAATACTGTATGATATATTTTTATAAACAAAGTGCTTAAACTTATAGTAAATTCTAATTATAAAACATAATTCGACCAAATGCAAGTTAGACCTGTTTATATTGTAACATTTTATGGTTTATGTAAACTTTAACACTTGATTTTATTATTATTTTTACTATGATTTTTAGGGCCTGAAAAATAAGTATATAAGATTTATTCACAACTAGTGGAATTTTAAAGCAAAAAGAATAATAACTCAAAATTAAAAATAAAAATTGTACAATGCAAACATAAAGTTGCCAGCAATAAAATCATGGTGATATGATAATAAGAGTTAAGAACATCAAATTGAATCTAAAATGAAAGATAATAATATAATATATTTGACCGGTTAAGTTTTATATAAATTTATATCAAAACATAATTAAAAGTTAAGTACGATAATGAATTTAAAAGTATATAATAGAATAATCAATTTTGAATTCAAAATTTATATCAAAATATAGATAATATAAACACGTTGCAACATAATATTCATAATTCTAAAAAAATGTTACATTGTATAAGTTATAAAAGAACTAGGCATCTAATATGCCTTCCAACATATTTGCTTATTCTTCATGCTCCTTGAGAACCACATTTGCCTTCACAAAACATAGTCTTTGTTATGTTTGAAGCACAATAGATTAGGCCTAAGCCTCACACCCATCCCCACTCATTTTCTCATTTTCTCGCAACTTACTTCGATGATAACAATAGATTAGGCCTAAGCCTCACACCCATCCCCACTCATGTTCTCATTTTCTCGCAACTTACTTCGATGATAACAATAGATTAGGCCTAAGCCTCACACCCATCCCCACTTATATAATAGTTTACTCACACTTTATGTTATTCTTAAATGGTGAGATATTATGTATTGTGATAATGTGTATGTTGTTTATCTATTTGAGAACCCCTTGTAATATCTTAATTCCAAGCATGTTGAGATCGAAATCCACTGTGTCCGAGAAAAGGTTCGCCTAGGCCACTTTCCGGTACTTCATGTCCTATATACATATTACTACACTAACATCTTCACCAAAATTTTATTGGCCAGTTATTTGAGAATTTTCTATCTAGTTTGAGCGTCACCTCTCATCCTCTCCGAAGTAAAGAGCGCATTAGTATGTTATATATCTTTTATAAATATATAAGATGTAGTTTTATATTCATCCCTGAATATATTAGGGATTCTTGTATTCATAACCATCAATACACACTTTACCATAAATCTTATAATTTAAATTTTAAACTTTCTAAAATAACCTTGAACACAAGGATTACACATCTTTTATGCGCCCAAGTATCCAAATGAAAAGACCGATAAACGTTTATATGTAAAAAGTACCAAGTGTAAAACAATAATAAGGCGACTTCAAAGGAGGGCTCACAAAACCAATTATTCCCGATTGGGCTACTCGTAAAGATTATGAACAAAACTGAAAACCGAACTCATTATTCGCTTTATTTTTTTTCAGTTACAGATGCGGATTGGTTTTTGTTTTTTTTTTTTTTTCATACAGCTAGTCTTTCCACCCTAATTACCTATACATGAAAAAATCAAGTTCATGAACAGTAACGTTTGTCGTTTGTGCTTTATGATCACGGCTGTTCAATTTCTTTCCTATAAAGATAAGACCAACAATCCACGACTCCACCACCAGCTACCACCACACCGCCACCACCTCTTTCACTCCCTTTGGCCGGTGATATATAAATCTCAATAAGAGAATGATCCCAGAAACCCGCAACCATTGTCGTCCCCGTCAATATAAACAGCAAGATCCAAATCAAATATGTGATTGTAATTTGTAAATCCTGAATATCTGTACATCTAGGTTTAAAATTGGAGTTCCCTTGAGGTCGACGATGATCTAAGGCAGCTGAGGGTGACGGCAATTCCGGTTGATAAGATTGCGGTGATCCGAGTTAATGGTGGAACCCAAATGCCGATAGATGATGATGAACCTAATTTTGAGATCCAGATCCCCCAAACAATGATGATGATGATTCCAACTGAGATTACGACTACAGCTGAGATCCATCCCAAGCTGAAGTTGCCTACGAACTCCATGTTGTCTGCGATTCTTTTGTGAGGGATAGAGGTGGTTCGTTCGGTGGCAGAGGGGTGGGTGGTCTGCAAGGAATTAGGAAAGAGATGTGGAGATAGTTGAGAGAGATACGGGGTAAGAGTGTGAGATTTGATTTCAAAATAGGATTTGATTTATTAAGTTTTATCTAGAGATTATGAATAAATAACTGTTTCGAAAAAGTCAAGGAAAGCTAATATTGTGGTCTTTGTCCGGCCTATTTTCTTTCTTGGTCTATTTTAATCAAGATGTAATACTTATAGTTTAGTAGTTTAGAGTTTTGTCTCAAAACTTTGTTTTATGGTTTTTAATGAGCCGGACCAAAAGACCAAAGTAATGCAATGTTGCGTGAAAAATATAACCGGCCTCCCGCAGCATAGCGCGGGGAGAAAAAAACACTAGTTAGATTAACTATCCATACACTTTTATACCATTAACCTATGTCAGTTGTCATCTTCAATTAGACTAATCCAAATTCAAATATATATACACACATCAAGGGAAACCCAAAGTATAACGTTTGTAAATGGGTCCTACTATAGAGACACTCACCCAGATAAATAGACACCCCCCTATACGTCGCGTATGGGTCCATACGCGACGTATAGGGTAGAATACACTGAAAACGAGGAAAATTCAGGGGGGCTGTCAGAGAGCTATACGCCCCATATAGCCCTATACGACACATATAGGGCTATACGACGCGTATAGTGAATTTCGACACTGACTACGAGGAAAAATTCAGGGGGCTGTCAGATGGCTGTACGACACATATAGCCTTACCCGACCCCCCCCCTCCTATACGACGCGTATGGGGCTATACGACACGTATAAAAATTTTGGGTTGTTGATTTAAAATCATGGGGTGTTTATTTAACACATCCCTTGTAAATTTGTTACAATAGCAATGTACACGTGGAAGAAAGGATCGATCCACACCGTTGGTATCTCCTTCGAATCATGTGATACGGCAACCGGTGATTGGCGGGATCTGTAAGCCGACAACTGGCAATTGCCGGTGGTATCCACTTTGTCTATTATTTGTCGTCTTCCTCTCTCAGGTGACCTGAAACAAAAACAGAGGTTCGTATTACAATCGGCAACTTTCAATATTGTTCGTCGGATTACGATCGGACGGTAGGAGATCACTGCGAGAGTTAGCACATGCGGCGGGAGTTTGTCGGCGTGGTACAACCGACAACTACGTTAACCTCTTGTGGCAGTTACAAAACGTACAAGCAGTTTGTTCATTTACTGTTCTGCCCCATGGAGACACGTTCTCTTTACACTCATTTTCTTTTTCAGTCTTTTTTAAATGGTTATCAAATTATTCGTTAATTTAAGTAATTAATCGGTAAATTTTTTATATAATTTAAAAGTAACAAACTAAATGGAAGATGTTATTTATAAAATTAAGTGGAAAAATCAGAAAATGTGCCACTTAGAGTTGTAAACGAGATGAGTAAAAATGAACCCAGCCACGACTCGTTTTAAAATCGTGCCTAGTCGGCTTGTTTAAGTTGACGTGCTAAAAATGTGATATTGGGTTTGCCTTGTTTAAATACGTGTGGAGCCGAACTTGCTCACAAGCCAACTTGTTTATTTTTTTTATAAAAACTATATTTTATTTATTACATAATTCATGTATATAAGAATAAAATACAATAATTTATATATTTGTTTATATTAACTCGTTAAAATACTGATGTGTGATTAGTATTTTGTTAGATACGATTATCTCTATGTTTTTATACATATGTTTTTTATTAGAAAATTTCAAAATGATTTAAGTCTAATTATATAGCAAAAATTTGATTTATAATTTATAAAAATGATAATTTAAATGAACCAATGAGCGAGCCTATGAGCGTGTCAACGAGCCCCATTGGCAATGGCTTGGCTCGGCTCGTTTACAAACCGAGCCGGCTCGGCTCATTTATAAACAAGCTGATTTCAAGCGAGTTACGAATCGTTAGTTTTTTATACAGCTCTAATCCGACTCATACATTACGGTTTGAAAATGATGAGATAAGGACAATGCTTATTTTCTTTTCAAGTTAATATATTCTCTCTAGAAGTTACAAAAGTTTCTATTAAGGTCGTAACACCACAAATTATTTATAACGTGTAAGAAGACAATGAATATATAAGTTTTTGTCACTTTGGTTCTCCTTAAATCCTGTGATATTGTTTCTTATCTTGTGAATCTTTTACTTAAAGATAAACAAATAAAATATTTAGTTAACGAACTATCATGTATGTCACTGCTATATGTTTAATTACAACACACCAATTTTTTTATTTATGCTATTTTCGTGAATTTAAGGAATAAAAAGAAACAATTTCAATTGGAGAGGAGGGGGCAGGGTGGAAGTAAAATACGAGTTTTTTTCCAAATGGGTGTTAATAAAAAATTTATTTACCAAAATGTGTGATTTAGAAAATATTTACCAAAATGAGTGTTTTTTAAAAACTTTTCTCTTTCTCACTCCTAATGTTATTGGATAAACCAACTTACATTTTATTTCATGTATTTATTTTAAAAAAATTCTAATGAAATCAAGAAAGCAATTTATTAGATTCTCAATTTTAAAAAGTTTTTTTAATTTTTTTATTTATTCAGCTTTCATGATTGTTTGTTATCCTAAATAAAAATACAATACTATAAATTGTTGAATGGGTATATCTAGGGGTGTTCAATTTCGGATATCCGGTGAGAAGCAGCGATTGGAAACCTTGCTCCATGTGTATATATATATATATATATAGAGAGAGAGAGAGAGAGAGAGAGAGAGATGGAGGGGGAATGTGAGACCTGCAAAATTACATGAGCAATTGTGAAAATGATATTTAGTTATTTATTATTAGTTTTCATTTTGATATTTATACATGTGTAGTGATTATTTAAACTAAACGAAACTTAAGTGTTATATAGACAAAAATTATTTTATTAAAGTCCTTTTAAATTAAATGTAAGGTAGCGTTTGGTACGCAGGAATGAGTCACGGAATGTAATGAACCATTAAGGGTGAATGAATAAAGACATGTTTGGTTGGTGAAGGTAATGGAATGAACCATTACATAGTTGATTCCATTCCCTCAAATTCATTACATCCATCCCCCCCTTTTTTTTTTTCATTCCATCACTTCTTTTATCATTAGTCACCAACGCCACCCACTCATCTACCACCATCGACCATCACCGCAGCCAACGCCAACCATCGGCCACCACCGCCACTAACCGCCGCCGGCCACCACCATCGCCCGCCACCACTGCCGCCGGAAACCACCACCGGCCACCACCATCGCCCGCCACCACCACCAGCCACCACCATTGCCGGCCAACACAGTCGTCGGAAACCACCACCATCGGCCGGCCACCGCCACCGCCAGCCACCATCGCCGGCCACCACCGCCGCCTGAAACCATCGCCGGCCAACACCGTAGTTAGAAACCACCACCATCGGCCGGCCACCGCCACCGCCGGCCACCACCATCACTGGCCACCACCGCTGGAAACCACCGCCGGCCGCCACCACCACCCACCATCACCACCATAACTACTTTTATATTTCATTGCTTTGTTTTTTCATACCTAACAAAGAACATGAAGTAATGATTCATTTATTACGGTAACCAAACAGGACAATGGAATGTAATGATTGATTTCATTCTCTCACCCATTCCATTCCCTCATTCATTCCATTCCTTCGTACATTACATTACCTCATACCAAACAGACCCTAATAGTTAAATAGAATTTGAAGTCCTATTAATGTAATAGTGTGAATAAAGTTATGTTTGAAGAACATTAAAAGCTTAATGCTTCATATGTTTGGAGTCATTTTTAACTATTATGTAGTGGTGTTTAAAACTTCACTTGTGTTCATATCATCATTATTAACACACCATTCTTGTCTAGTGCGTGTAGTCTTAAAAACTACTTTTTTATTTACCCGAAACCATGCTTTTTAAATCATTACATATATATTTTATAGGGTTTGAAACTACAGGCATTTAATTGATAGTACACCAACTTATTGTTAATACCTATTTGGGAACATATACGATCTAACATTTAAAAATATTATTTTTGTTTATCAACTAAAATATACGTCATATCAACTAAAATATACGTCATACTTAAAAAAAAAAGATAACAATGGAATAGGATTGTAACCAAGCTGAACTGGAGTGTTTGTATATATACTAAGTATGTGTGTATGTAAATTGTATTAGATATGGACTTAAAAGAGAGTTATGACCATTATGAAAAACTCTTAAGAATATTTAGGTGCAAAGTCTCATAAACACCGCGACAGCCAAATTAGTATCATGTGCGTATCAAGTATAGGCGCGTATGTAAATCGTATAAAATATATAAATAGAGAAAGGTAGAGATTTGAGAAAGAGGAAGGGATGAGATCACGCCTCCTTCCTAGAGGCTTAATTTGCAAGTCTAAACCCTAAAGCAAAAACTATAGTTAAAGTGGTAGGGGTTCATTGGTCATCAGAATCATAAAATTTTTCTCCATCATATCATTAGCAATATCATTATGTTAAACTAGATAAATCAAACAGAATTACTTGCTTAAACGTTTTCTTCTCATGTAGGATTGCAAGTAACATTCGTAGCTTATGAGGAACTTGATATTTGATATGATGATATGATCATTTCTCTTGAATTGGGCTTTCGTCTAATCTATTAACTTGGACTTTAGTGAAACTTAAACTAACAAGGGTCCATGCCTTCGTGGACTCAATTGGGCTGTGACTAGAACTGCCTGATTAAATATATATTTAATTACTCAACTTAACTAATAAGTCCATTTGATCCAACCGATTTTCAACGTGTTAGCTAGTCAAACCATCATATCATCTCTATTTCCTAATCCTCGTACATCATATAAAATTTTACCTTGTTCTATCACGTCTATGTAAGGTTTAGTTGCATAGCCGTACTAAGTATATATATCAAGAAATCTAAAACACAGCAATGTTTGTTTGAAATTTGGTTCAAAACACACGACTATGTGATCCTTAAATACATATAAATAAAATTTAAACTTGCATGATTATGTTTTCAGATACATAGCCTTGCTATTTAAGTCACATTTATACTCAATGGCGGTCATAAGTATTTTTTTTATGGGTGTTGGAAAGTTTCGGTGTTCAGATGTCTATCGTCCAATCTTGTATTTCTCGGTTTGGTTCGCTTTAGTTTGGGAAAATTTGATACGTGATCCATTATACATGATAAAATTACGTTATTAAAAAAAGATGTAATATCCTTACGTTTGTCATCTTTGGATTTTATCTTTTGAATAACGATATACTAAATATACTAAACTAATTTTTATAAGCAACGGTTTTTTTCTAGATAACAAAAATAACTATCACTCAAAAAGTTTAGCGAAATTTTTTTCTCGAGCCATACTACTATCTATTAACTTATTATTATTATTATTATTATTATTATTATTATTATTATTATTATTATTATTATTATTAATGCTTAACAAATTTGATAAAATATAAATGTTTTGTTACTTTTTAATTAAAACATCTATTTAAAAATTAGTTATATAAAACTTAATAGAAAAAATATATTAAATTATAAGCATTAAATCAATAAAATTATAACTAAATAATAAAAGTATAAAACTTTCATCTTTTAGAATTTATAAGTACAAAAGAAAAATTAAAACCGAATTACACACTAAACCGGACACCTTACCAGATATTATATTAAACTATTTAATAACTAAAAGTTAAAAGATGTATGAGAAGAACAAAAGTTAAATTATAAGTTAATAATGATATGATTAATTTATCGTTAACAACATTACAAAAATTATAAATAAACTAGTTTTTTCCCACCGCGCTTCGCGGCGGGAATTCGGTTGTTTTCTCGTGTTACGCTACGGGAGTTTGGTCCCGTTAATTTGACCCGTAAAGACCATAAAAGTGAAAAGGATATTGCTTATAGTAATATAAAAAATGACAACGATATTGCTAGCTCATAAACAGTTCAATCCATCACAACAGAGCAGATTCGTGTGGTCGCTTGAGTTAACTGGAGCTTCATCGTCATTGCAGGAGTCAAGTTTGATTGAATCTAATTTTACAATTCAAAAGAATAATCTAAATAACCAACAAATTAATAGATTTAATAAAGACATCTAACAAAAAATATATTTTATGTGAACAACTCAAACATATATAGAATTAAAAGTCAAACATATATAGAATGAAAAGACTTGAATGAAGTAGATATAAAGAAAAAATTAAAAAAAAAAACAACTGCTAACCTGAGAACATAGTTTAACTTGATAAGAAAACCAGACAAAATGCTTATCAAATAGTTCACAAATGTCTTTGAGTCCAAACAGCAATACTAAAATTGAAAATTTTGACAAAGCATTAATGTATTGCTAAAACTTTAACCTGTGATTACAGGCAAGGTTTGACATTTTTCTTTATTAAAAGCTATGCACAAACAAAGACCAGGTATATATTGTCTTCATTACGGTTGTACAAAGTTTTGAAGTCCATTTGTCACTCATTGCCATAAGAAACATTGACTTATCAATTAGGTGATGATGATCTTCAAATTTCCATGATACACTATCAAGTATACTTCTCCTAGATTGAGTCATTGAGTTCAAAGTGCAATCAGAATAGCAGCACATATACAACATACATTGAAAATAAGTTAACTTAAATGCCTAGAAATCAAAAGTCAACTTAGAATTGAAAAGAAACAAATCTGCAGCAAAACACCCATAAAAATTCATTATATGGCAGAAATTTAAGCATACCTTTAAAATCATGCAGAAGCTTAACAATGAACTAATGAAATAGGTCAATTGTTGTTGTCTGAAGTTCTAAAATGTTTGCCCCAAACCTCATATGATTCAGAAACCAGAGCCCAAAAGAGATGGACCACAATGATTAGAATAATAACTTCCATTTGCTGCATTAGCCATAGATATGACACCAACTCCAGTAGGATTCAACTTTGGGGTGATCTCATCCTCAAACTTTAAACTGCAACAACATTAATCATGTCAACAGAATTGTCAGATTTCTAGATCCAAACAAAATAGTTACAATAATATTCACAAATTGTGTCAGGCAATTATAAACCTCGAAACACATTAGTGCATAATTGAGATTTTAAACCTAACTTCAACTTTGACGCCAATTCTTTCTAAATTCTAACAAACAATAAACTTTATATGACTTTTTTTACAATAAAAATCAAGTGTATTATAGTGCTTCTAGACATATAGACTATATCAATAGCATCATATCCAACGAACTTGTACCAATTAACCATGAATATCGTTGAATGAAAATAACTAAACTTACTCGTAGCTGTTAGTCATCGATCCTTCCATCCATGATAGGTTAACTTTGCGATTAGCTCTTGATATAGGTAAGAAATTGTTGTTTAAATCTAAACTCGAACTTGGCTTGTAAATATATTTGCAACTTCCTTAGCTCTCTGTGAGGTTGTCAAAATAGACACTTTATTCCTTCCAAGTAAATCTTAAGAATTGTAGTTTGAATAATAGAGTTGACTTTTACCTTGATAACATAATCATACATTAAAGAATTCACTGCCACGCAGATTTGTTATAGCATTTGAGATTGCTAGGGCTATACAAAAACCTTTATCCCCTCTAGGCATGTCTTCACCAAGAAGTAACTTTGTATATCGTCCCTTCATCTCGTTGATCTCTACAAACCCATGAAATATTATACACCACATAAGGTCTAAGGCTAAGAACACAACTTAACTCTAAGAACTTAAATAATATATACCTTGTGCCTACACGGCAGGGTCATAGCGTGAACATTAAATATTTCCCACTATTTATAGTTGTAAAACTGATGTTTGCATTCACACAAAACAGTGTAAAGTCGATATTTTTTATTGATTATGCAATTAAACTAATCAATTTTTAAACCTAAATGACATCTTTTAACATGAAAATGAAATGACCAAAATTGGCCTAATCAATAACACACTGTATTGATTTATATTTCTTTCCTGTCATAGAAAAATATTTTTTTCAAACTAAAATAAACTGTTTTTCTTTAATAATTTATCAGCTTCTATAATATAAAGTGGTAATTATGTGCAGACCTTACCCCAAGACACATGAGCATGAATCACTAAATTTCGAAAATCAGGAGCAAAATTAAGGTTGGGTTCTGGGTTTAGATTGTAATTGGTTAACTGTGTTCTAAAATAGTAAAATATCTTAAAACTTCATTTAACAACCTTATCTCCCATTTGCTCCATGAATAAATATTGTCTTCTTGAGAAGTAACAGAAGAAACCATATCAGAATTTAAAGAATTCATACTTATGGATAATTTTCTTTAAAAAAAACATAGAAAGTAATACGCGTTAATAGATAGGCTGAAGTTGTCAATATGCTTTCGTATCATACCGATGTAGTTGCGTGAGTTTACTCCATTGACCTAAATCCTTGAATAACATGTCTAATCACACCCTAGCGATCGTGTTACAGAGAAGATGGCACCAAATCAGCAAACAGCCATGACAATTTAACCACCTGTAACAAAGCACCATTTGAGAAAAAAACTTAAAGAA
The DNA here is from genome assembly GCA_025506415.1 of Flaveria robusta. Lineage (NCBI taxonomy): Eukaryota > Viridiplantae > Streptophyta > Magnoliopsida > Asterales > Asteraceae > Flaveria > Flaveria robusta. Next base: position 12,768,709 of record CM046469.1, on the reverse strand, counting down.
AATCTTATCGATGTATGTAGGATTCATGGTTACTAATGATTATTTAAGCATGATAACACGACTTGCCAATGTGCTTGATCACCATCACAAACCTTCATTTTTTCAGGTACTACATCAAATTTTGACAATTCCAAAAACATCATGAGCATAATCACGTCGCAGTTCAAATGAAATGATTTTCAAGTAAGGTAATCAACAGAAAAAATATTTTTAGAATTCATAAATCATCAAGCATCATTGAAACAATCACAATCATTTTAGCCAAATATACCAAACATCATAAATCATCGTATGATGAATTTTGTATGTGGGACCTAAGATTATTACCTAGTTACACATTTGACCTCAAAATTCAAAATCGGATAAATAGAGATTTTGTTACCTTAAGCAGGTAAGTCCATCCAGACTGACAGGCTCTAAATCAGTTGAATGAAACAAATAAAACGAATCAAGTCCAGATTCACATCTATCTCTTTTGATATGAGTAATCATAATTCATGCAACACGACTTCCTTCTAAAAAAACACAATTGTAGCCAAAAATTAAGCACATACTACAATCATATCATATCATCTAATAAATCAGAACAGCAACATAATGAAATCCTTTAAAGATTGTACTTAGTGCAAAGATTGTTGTATGCATTCACGTTTTTCTAATATTCAATTACAAAATAGATTGGTATATGAGCGATAAACAATCTGCATGAAACAACATAAGAAACGACAATAAAATTAGGTTTAAGCCGCTAGTCACGAACTTTAGGGTTTCAGATCTCACCCAAAACATAACCGGTAGGCGGTGACTTTCTACTGAGAAGGAGGGATACGAATCGCCGTTAAGGGTTAGCACCGAAACCCTATAAACGGCCACCGCTCGACCACCGCACCGCCGCCATCTCCGAGGAGAAAACAACCTCAGCATAGGTTCCTTTTGAAGATCATTGAGGTCTTTGAAGATGTATCCATGGCTTCAATGTCTTCATATTCGCCCGTCTCTCATCTCCTTCTCCTTGGTTGATTTGTTTTTGTATCTTTCTCTCTCTTGACGCAGAATGACGCGTGTAAACAAAGCAACAAAAATCTCGTCCACACCGTGGATGAGGAAATCGACGGTTCATCCATTCCATCAGCCGGCAAAACCCTAACCTCATGAACATAACATCTCCCAAAGGCCAATCCATCAGCCGGCAAAACCCTAATAAAAGGAGTAGAACGGTGGTAGAGACATTCTGGCGACCGGAGTAGACGTAAGAGAGAAACCCTCCTAAAGAAGCTCATGAAGTGAGAGAAGAGAGATTATCAAAGAACATGGACATGCGTCTAACTACAAGGGACGGTGGGGAGAACAGGTATGCCACGCAGCTGTTAGCCTGCCTGCTTTCACTGTTCATCCCATTGCAATTTTAACATATAGGGTAATAAGCAACGAGAAAATCATAAGTTAGAGCCATACAATTTAAAAAAAAAAAAGATAAATTATCTTTAGACAAAAAATCAAATAAGGTTGCAATTTTAAATTTCCTATGAATCTAAACCTGCACGTACAACGCTACGTTTGCGTACCACATGACACCCACACCTCGTTTGATAATTTTTTCTTTGTCCTTTTTTTTTTCTTAAGCTTCTTTCATATCTATTTTCATTTCTCACAAAGATGATGTTTCTATCTTCACCATTTATCTCTTCTCTTTTCCCTTTTCCATTGATTTCGGTGTTAAAGTTTCTTGTATGTTTCACCAGATTCGATTGTATATATATTCAAGGGCGGAGCATCATAGGGGAGAGGGGGTAGTCCGTCAATCCGATAGTGTAAATTTTTGATTCCGTAATATAATTTTTTATATAAATATTGAGTTCGTCCCCCTTAAAAAAAATTAATTTCGCCCCTGTCTCCCTACAGAAAAGTTCAAGCTCCGTCACTATATATATTACAAAAAAGTTTTGAGACGGGTGTCGAGTGACTCCAACCTGCAAGGGTAGGTCGACTCATGTTAATGCTCCTTGTAGTTATACTAATTGGGTGTTTAATGCTCTTTGTACTTACATAGCTTTATGCCAAAAGATCATGCAAAAAACTCATAAAAGAATAGATTGTGTAAAAACAATCCTTTATTCAATCTCTTAATTCTTACTCCTAGAGTGAGTGACATTATCCTCCCTCAAATCCTTCGTAGAGAAATTGAACAACACCACTAGTTGTTGGTTCGTACCAAAGATCAACATATCGTCACATGCATGCAAATGATAACTCCGTTATCAATTTTATCAAATGCGTTGTGTACAAATTTATATCGACAAGATACAATGACACAACTAACAAATGTAACCGTAACAACTATGAATATAAATCACACATTATGTTTAATGTGATGCTTTGACTATTCCAATGGGGCTGCAGACTTTCCAAATGAAAAGTCATCCTCATTTCTTGTTTCATCTTCTTGTTGAGTCGAGCGATCTAACTTAATCTCGTTAGCACTATGATAATCAACCCGAACATCAAGCACCTGTCTAGTAGATGATGATTCAGGAGACTGTGGTTCAGCTTCAATATCTGATGCATCAGTGTCCTCGTATGCTATGATAGAGCGTGTTGAATGGCCCGTTGTCTTGAAACGGTGGAGTGTAGCTCCAGTTTTTGGGTTGATAGTCGATGCCATTGAGTGAACTGGGCTAGCAGTAAGACTAGTCGCGCCTGATCGGGTTGGTGATTTCCCGCCTTTGCCTCCATGCTTTTTCTTCACCACCATTCGCCATTTCTTGAGGGCCCTAGCGGTTTGTTCATCGAATATTGATTTCTTCATGTTGGACCCCATCTACACATGCATCACATCAATGTATCAATGTTTAGTATGGTTATATCATCTTCAACTAAAAAGAAAAGAATATGTTTAAGCATTCATAATTTGAAAATGTGATATAATATTGCACTAAAGTATACTTTGGAATGTGATATAAGAGTGCACTAAACTACTAAAGTATACTTTGCGATGTGATATGAGACTGCACTAAAGTATATGCTATAATTGAAACTCTCTACTCTAATAAAAGGGTAACTAGGAGGGACATGCACCAACACCACATTCATCCTCATCAATTTTTTCCCGCTTCTCTCTCTTATTTAATAATCAAAATAATTACTAATAATATTATTTAATTATTTTTAGATAAAATGGTTTTTTAATAAATAAAGAAAAAGAAAAAGAGATTTTTATTAATTTTATTTCTAAATAAATTAATTTTGTATAAATAAGAAATTTTTACAAAATCAAAATTTTTCAAAAATACAAAATATTTTAAAATTGGTGTTTTTAAAAAAGTAAAAATTTTTATGAAAAAAATAATTAAAATTGAGAGTTATAATAAGAAAGTTTTTAAAGATGATATTTTCTTTAAAACGTTTGTTTTCATTTTCATTTTATTTATAATAAGAAAAATTTCAATCATCTCTTATTTTAAAATATTGATTTATAATTAATAAATTTTTATTCTAGTTAATATTTTTAATTAAATCCGTGTAATACACGGGTTTATTAAAGCTAATTATTGTATATTAATAATCAAACTAGAGTATATTTTGGTCCCTTTTAAACTGTTTTCATCCTTTTTATTTTTTAGTTAAATTCACCAGTTTACCCATTTGACAGAATGATCAAAACTGATCAATTGGAGTTATGTAACGTAGACTAACCTGTGATAGAAGCGCATATAGCGGAAGCGTTATATAGCTGCACAAGATCAAGACTCCAACCCTACATTAAACACAAACAGAAAATCAGTCAATCAGCCCTTCACTTGGGACTGCAGTGACTTTTGTTAGATATAATTCATACCCAATGACAAGTTTTATGATCACAAGCCTCATATTGTCATGGAAGCATGAATTGATCTTATATTCATACTGCAAAAGCACAAGAAGTATCACGTTGTCAATGGTTCAAAACAAATTTGGGCGTATAATTATAGAAATTTAAAGCTGTTTCATTACCCAAATCCAAAAGAAGTAAGTTATTTGGAAAGCGTTCTGTGAGCACAAATGATCATGTAAAACAGTTAGCGACATTAGAATAAAGAAGTATGTGATTAAATTCTTGTGGAGTCACCAAGTACCTGAAACAAAGCAAAATGTATGAGATGAAGCATTAGGCTCGGCTTCGAGAACCAAAAGTATTTATCAGAGGCCTGTACAAGAGGAATCCCTTGGACGACTGCGTGTCTTTCTGTGATTTCCAGAGCCATTTTTGTCAAGATGGCTTGAAGCTTAGTTCCAACAGCTAAGATAATCTGTACAGTAAAAAAGTTCGTGTGTCTGTTCCTGTAATTAATCTATAAAAAATGCTGAATGAACAGAAAAATATGGCACTTACGACCAATGGGATTATCGACGCCCAAAACATCGCCTGCCAGCCTGTACGAGAATTGTTTTTTAGAGTTTGTGTATGGTCAGATGAAGCGGAAGATTGCAAACAGTGCCCACAGAGAAAAAGATCAGCTTTGACTTTTTAGTCTCAAAACCAGTAATAGTCAGATTTGAAATTGGAAAAGAATTTAAGGTGAAGTGGTTTGATCATTACACTGAACAGGCTATAATACACTACAAAATGCATAAAGAATTTAGAGATCGAATGCAACAAAACTCATATGAAGTATATGTTGAAAAGATAGCAGGTTTGACTTGGAAAGTACTAATGACATACCATTAACATTTAGAAGCAAGAAGATCACAAACGATGCCCATAGTACTGGACTGAAAAATTTCAGAATGAACAAATGCTATGGTGAATATAGATGAGATAGTTTGATGAATATGTTGAAAGGGTGACGTTTTTCTGTACCTGACTCCCACGACAACTTGGAAATCATCCTCTAGTGACCGTTTGATGTACTTTTGGAAGTTAAATTTAGTTCCTGGAGCTAAATGAAGCTGAAAGTATAGAACAATAGTAATTTCATGACTGAAGGCAAAATAAATATAGTATCAGCATAAAAAGGTCTTACATTTATAAATCCGTTGCGTAGGGTCATATAATCAGACTTGCTAACCGATCTGAAAAACTGGCGGAAGAAGCATCCCTGCATGACAGAAGCTAGCATAAGGTAAACTGTAAACACAGGTACCAAAAGCTATCATAGCCCATAGACATTTGATAAAAGACCTTGACAACTTACAATGTAAAAAAATATCGGGATTCGAGTCCAAAAACTGGTGTGGGCTCTCACGAAAGACGTTTCATGAGTAAGTCTGAATCGTGAAGGGTCTGTATTTTTGATGCATTGTTTAGAGTTAATGCGTAAAACAGGAAATAATGGTATTTTTATAATCAAAGTGTGAAGTAATGTGCATGCAAAAATTATTCTGCACACCACATTATTCGCAGTAAAAATTTAAATTACCGTTGGAAAATTCATAGTCATGGGACGATGTCTCCTCCTCCCACTGCTTCCAGCCGCGGGTCTGCAAAGCAGAAGATAGCAGCAAAATCTTATTAATTTGTAGGAACATCAGTTTACACCAAAGGCCAAAGTTGGATGCTTCTAAAGGTGGCAATTTAAACAGTTATTTATGAATGGGTCGATTTTTGTTATCTTTGATTTCGATTCTTGAATGGGTCAGATGGGTAAAATCAATAAGTTCAGCTACAAAGGGAATGTATTGAAAGAGACTGCAAGTCTACTTAAAATCATACATTCTCATAAATCATTTTTCGTTCTATTGTTTTTGCAATTATGAATATTGCATTAATTGCATTAATTGTTTATAAATAAATATAATAAAAAAATAGAATACAAAGTTTGCAGGTCAACCCAACTAGTTTCAACCAATAGCAAAATGACTAGTTTTATCCCATCTCCGACCGGCCTATCTTGCCTCCTCTAGTTGCTTTCTTCTTAAACTAGTTCATTGCACAATTAATCCTAGTTAAATCTGTTGGGGGTAAATGATCACAAACATGAAATGGACATAACACCAAAAGCAAGCAAAAGTCAGCAATCATAAAATGCTAGTAAATGTAGTGTACCTTTAATCTCCCAAGAGCCATTGTAATAGCACTGTATGCTACATGTAAGACCGCTAGAAAGAATATGAGTATGTGCAATTGATGCAGCCCATCCACAGTTATAATTGGTACTTTTCCCTATCGAAAAAAGGAGTTACAATCTCACTAGGTATATACCAGCAAAGTCACCTATCATACAATAGGTTGTCACATTGACCCGTCACCCCGTTTAAAATTAAAATACATAAATATTTTACTAGGCCAACCCACCAATCTACTTACAACCTGTTTAACTAATTTATTACAATCACCAACCCTTGTATAACCCATTTAACCCGTTTACAACTTGATTACAACCGATGGATAACCTGCCATCCTTTTTGACCCTTTGACTCACTATTCAGGTTACATGATTATAAGTGTGTGACTGATATCTTTGACACGAATAGACATATGGGTAGTTTAATTCAACATCCCAACCCAAAACTTGCAGATCTCCAACCCGACGCTATTGGCACCACTAATCCATACACATTATGTTATATGGAATGGCTAATTAACTACCTCCTTGCAGCTAGACGGATATGCACCAGCCAAAGATCTACGCTGCTCGTACCATAGAAGCAACCGACGGGCTCCTTTTTCGTCTTTCTTATCCTCATGATCTGGCTTAGCACATGGCAACATTGTATCAGCCACATCAACAGGGATGCAAATTCTTGCAATGTAATACTGACTAAAAGTCAATATCAGTGAGATAAACCCAAGAATCATCAACTCTACACATAATTACCAACAACCAATGGTCAGAAATCAGTCAAAACTTTTTCTACGAAATATATAGCACAAAAGTCTCAAGAGATAGTGTTGTTAACCAGCTTTAACCTTCTCCAGAGCTTCAAACAAAGCTTTCTTGTGCTTATCTGTGAAAAACTGATTAACAATTTCATTATTAGTTTCAGTAACATCAAATAATTAAGCTAAAGATTGAAGAACAAAACGGAACAGTTCTTGAAAACTTTGTTTGTTTTTTTTTAAAAAAAAAATCAATCTTTATTAAACTGTAACGATCCTATTTTTAGGGTCAGCACAAATCACACAAATTTCAAGAAAGTTCAGATTTTTATACAATATAACAAAAGGGCAAACACAAACAAAAGTCATAAATTTTAGCAGAAAGAAATTGATGAAAAATGAAACACCTTTCCAAGTTTATGAAGAACCTTCTCCAAAGCTATGGAGACGATGATGATAACTGCACAGACACCTGCTACAGCCCATGTTGGCGTCTGATCAAGCTTCCGTTCAGTTGTTTCCCCTGCCATTTTTGACAAAATCTAAGGTTTCTGAGACATGGGTTGTGTTAATTGAAGAAGATGAATGTTGTGTTTGATGTGAATGTTTGTGAGACGAATGTTGGATAGGTGGGCTCGTTAGTTGACTCTTGTGTCTGATATGGTGTGGTCGGACATAGAAGAAGAACAATGGAATGTGACCCCTGTGGGTCAATCCTATCGCACACCCTTGTTATAGAGTTAACGTTAACAATCTTGGAGCCACTTGTGTCGTTAATCTAATGCTAAAGGTAAAAACCATTTGGAAAATAATAAGCATGTTTAAATTTTGACATAGAAATATAAATAAGACAAGTGTGTGAGTTTTGTTTTTAAATAAGGAAAAGATCCGAGTGTTTGAAAGTTTTATTTTAATTGGTCATAAATTAATGAATAGAGCAATGTTTTCAGAACCGGATCGGACGTCGAACCGGACGTCTTACTGGTTTGGTGGTAGGATCGGTCGGACCGGATTTAAGAACCGGATGACGTCATAATTATATATATACTATATTATATATATAGTTATATATATAATTAAATATAAGTAATTTATATATGTATTTTATAGTTATATATAAAACTTAACTATATTTTTATATCCAACACACTAATTTATGGTTCAACACCCCGTTTTTACCCATTAAAATCAAAAAAATATACAAAAACCGGTCCAAACCGGTCCGAACCGGTCCGACCAGCTGTTCGGGACGAACCGGCCGGTTCGGCCGGTTCGACCAGTTCAAAACGAGTCGCACTGAACCGGATGGCTAGGTGGCCGATCCCCGGTCGAACGGGTCGGACCGGCCGGTCTGATCCGGTCGTGAAAACAATGGAATAGAGTTAACGTTAACAATCTTGGAGCCACTTGGTAATTTATTTTATTTTTAAACATGTTATCATATTAGTATAGAAACGCGTGTACTACACGAGTTTAAATACAATAATAAATTAATAGTTATTTATTAATATTTTAGAAATTATATAATATTTTTGGGATAAATATGATTGAAATTACATATAACTAACTATTTTAGGTAATAAAACAATATTAATATTTTTTCAAATTTTCATCTTTAAAAAAGTTTTGCTTATATATTTTTTAAACAATAAATTTTTTTTAAATAATTTTTTAAACAATGTCATTTTTAAAAATTCTTCGCATTAGAAAACTTTATATTTCATAAAACTTTATTTTTAAAATGTTATGTTTTTAATTTAAAAAAAAAAGCATGCTTTTAACTTACCAAAAACTCTTTTTATAATTTAGAAAGTATATCAATAATCATTAGCATTTAGTGTGTTATTAAATAGTTGATTTTTATTTTAGTAACGACACGTGTACAAATACTAGGTGAAACCTAAGTGGACAATATAAAAATATGTCATGTTTTTTTTAAACATTTTATTTTATTAGTATAGATTATTAGTATAGATTAATAGAATGTTTATGTGTAGATTCCACGACCTAAGTGTTGTTTATAAAATAGTAAAGAAATACATACTTTTATCAACTAATATTATTAATTGAATGATTGGTGGCCTAAGTGGCTAAGTTTTAGACTTTTGCGCGCGTGCGTGTTATTCAAGCCAAGTTTATTTTTTTATTTTTTTATGTTTTTCTATTTTTTTTTTAACGTAAACTTGGAGAAGGGTATCCTAATTCACACTAACAACCTCATCCCTATTCTTATTTTACATTAAAAACATTATTTTTTACTTTATCTTTCAATTAAATAATATTTTTTAATATCTTTATTATTATATTTTTTTCTCCTCTACTCACAATTATTTTTAAAAATATTAAAAAATTTATGAGGGTTGTACCGTGTTTCCTCAAATATAGGGAATCGCGCTACAATCTCCGTATATTTTCTCTCTACTTCACTCACAACCACTAACAACCATTTCCTATAATATAGGGCACACACTCACATCTAAAATAAGGAATATACTATGAATACTCTAATGGTAGTTTTTGTAAACCTTTGCTTCACATAATTCCTTAAAATAGAATTCAAATTATAATTCTTTAATTCATTTGAATTCGTTTTTCTTTCAATTATTCATGTAATGTAATATTCAAAATTAACATTTCATTTTTATTAAAAAATTAACAACCAAACACCTTATTAATTATAACAAGATTGTATATTAATTTCATTTCAAATTCATTCGAAAAAAACATTCTACGAATCAAACGGCCCCTTAAATTTAAAACATTAAAGTTTAAAATGTGTAGTTTAGAAGTAGGATTAGATGCTATTTAAAAGAGTTAATTACACAAATGGTCCCCATGGTAAAGCTCGTTTTCAAGTTTGGTCTTTAAGTATCATTTATTACAAGTTTTTACACTAAATTTGTAGAATCATACCAAAATAGACCCTAACACTAACAGATGTAAACTTTTTCAGTTAAGTGGCTGTTTGGTAGTATTTTAATGACATTAAGAAGCTACTTCTTAATAATTAAGAAGTAACTCTAATGGCTAATGCTAAATGGTTAAAAGTAGGCCAGGCAAAAGAAACCCAAATATCTTACTTTGGGTCAAAATGGGTTTTTTCTAGATAGATGTGGGTTAGGATGGGTTTAAAAAAATAGATAAGAAGTTCAAAATGGGTTGAAAAAATACACATGGAAAACTAATATGGGTCAAAATGGGTATTTGTCCTGTCTCAAATTTTGAATCAACCCATCACCATCTCAAATGAGAAACTCTCAAGCCCCAAATCGCTAACTACATCTAACGAACCTCTACAACTCAAATCGATCACCGCTGAAGCAAATCGACCACCGCACTCACATTGATCGAACCTTTGCTACCAAAATTGAACCACTTGACCCACATCGATCTAACCCCACAACTGAAATCAAAACTTGTTGACACAAATCGACCACCGTACCCACACGTTGAACTCTACAACCCAAATCGACAACCGTACCCACATTGATCGACCTCTGATTACCCAAATCGACCACCGTTGAAGCAAATCGACCACCGCACCTAGACCGATCGATATCAATCTCTCTCAATGAATCAGCGGAGCAAATCGACTACTGCAACACTACCGCAACACCATTTTGACCATCACCATCTCACCACAACAGTTGCCATAACCCATAACTATCGAATTATTGATGTTAACCAATCCCATCACCATTTATGTCCTATTGTTTCTTCAATGTTAGTTGATTTTTTTTACATGTGTTTGACTTTCGCAAATCGATCGATCGGTGTTCGGTAATTTTAGCAATAACCATTTTCTTGAGTTTATGCACGAAGCAACGTTGCTTGATGGGGTTTTAGTAATTTTAGATTTAATTTATTGAGTTTTTTTTTTTTAAATTGACTCATTCTAACTCGAACCCATCCTGACCCAAATTCATCTTTACCCAAACCCATCCTGACCTTTTTTATAAATGATCCATCCTGACCCACACCCATCCTGATCCAAATCCATCCTGACCTAACAACCAGCCCAATCCAACCCGCCCATTTTGCCACCTCTAGTTAAAAGGTTAAATCTTCCTCTTAACCATTAATAAGTGTGTTTTAAAAATACCAAAATAATAAAATTAGAACTAAACTAAAACTAATAAAGTGGGGGTGAACCATTAAGAGATAGTTTATTAAAAATCTACCAAACAACCACTAAGTGTGTTCAAAAAATACAAAAATACCCTTTATGATATATATAAATAATAAAATTAGAACTAAACTAAAACTAATATAGGGGGCGACAGTATAGATTATGGTAATTAGTTCCACTTAAAAACAAACATTGTTCATCAACCCTCTGGCCCGGTCATCTTCACCGGTCATGCTCGCCGGAAAACAAGGTTGTCCACTTGACTGTAAAGCTGGCCCTCATAACATGGTCAATAGAAAATTATTTATTAATTATAAGGTAACTTTTTCATATTTTTAATTAAAGGGTATTTTGGTCATTTATAAAAATTTAACAGAAAAGTTTACGTCCATTTACGTGGGGACAGTTTTGCTAAAACTTGACATATTTAGTGAGTTAATTTGTAATAAATGATAGTTAGGGACTAGACTTGAAAACGAACCTTACTACTGGGACCATTTGTGTAATTAACTCAAATTTAAAATAAACTAGTTTTTTTACCCGTCGCGCGTTGCGGCGATATCGTGCGCGGCCTGATAAATTATAGACTACAATTGACCCGACTCATTACCAAACTAATTGTACATCAAAACATAGAGTAATTTGAATTTATATCGTCGAATGAAAACACATTAAACATACATAAAAATTAGCATGCTGTCGTATGTGCCGTGATAAAGCATAGACTACAATTGTTCTAACTATTTTTCAAACTAAATTTGTGTCGGAACGTAGAGTAATTGAATTTATGCTAACGTATTATATTTGACGTAACTCATTTCCAAACCAAATATGCATCGAAATTTATATTTGTTTAACTTGTTTTCCAAAATTTTTTTTACATAAAAACGCACACAGTAATACCGACACGTACATAAAAATAAGAATGTGAGAATTTTTTTCTATATAAAAATATATAGAAGGTAAATTCGGAGCGTTTTAACGTCAAAGTGAACTTATAAAAATTAATTAGTTAAAAAATGTAAAATTCAAAAGTTGAGAGGTGAAAGTTGGACCTTTCTTTTTAAGATAATAAAATGTTGTAATTGTTAAATTATCATTTGAATTAATTAAATGTTTGGAATAATAGAAATTAATTAATTGCTTTTGAGAGTTGTAAGAAAGAAAAAAAAAAGAATTAAAATGAGGATGCAAAAGATTAAACCAAGTACCCTCGTTTTAAAAACATAAGGAGCTAACCAACTGAACTAAACTTACATTTAAATATGTGTGAAAACAAAGATATATATCTTAAAAGCAAAGTCGGTTGGACCAATTTCATTGGCCACCGATATTTGCTTTTAAGTATTAGTATAATGCTTTGTATATCTTGTTTTTTGAATTGAAGGTTTATTGTATATAGATTAAAACATAATATAGCAAGTAGCTAGAAACCCAAACGTACACCTATATGTCCAGTTTTCATAAAATCAAACCAAGTCAAACGCTTTGTACTAGCACATGTGAATGATAACTATTATGTGGTCGTTTTCAATTTCAAGGAGAGTAACTATGTCTTTTATTACGCTCTTGTGGACTCATAGTAAACATCCACGTGCAGTTGGATTGCAAATTAAGCATATACATGTCATATTAATAAATCCATAGTTGATGTGAGGTAGTCGTAACGTTGAATATGGCAATATTAGATGTTTAATATTTTTCGAAAGAGTATGCTACTTCTGATTGTCTCTTTGACTATTGTTATTTTTAGTTTGTATATATATTCTTAAGTGTATAATGATGTTATATATATGAAGCAATGAAAACAATAAATATAAAAAGGCTCTAGTTTTAAAACTAATTGTTTGTAATAATATACAAGTCGACAATGCACAAACGTAAAAGATGTTAAAGATGTTTTAGTATTTCATTTTTCTATAGTTATTCTTGTTTCAATGGGCACTTTTTTCATGGGATAAATATACTGTACAAATCCCCACCTTAGCTTTCAAGTTTTGCCCACTAATTATAATAACAAACACCGAATAGTTAATCCTCTAAGCGTGTAAACAATATCAACTTAGGGTGTAGCGGGCACTCTCACCACACTAAACCATAAACCCTTCAATCAAATTTTTTTATGTCACACTACACCACATTACATCACATATTCAATTTGGAGTCGGCGTTGTTGCTACACCATGCTATACTATGCTACACTACACCACACACACACACAAACAACAAACACAAGCTCACGACGTGTACATGCCGTGGAAACGGAATTTCGCGGCGTGAAGGCGGGTGGCAGCGGCGGTGCTAGCGTCGACAAGACTCGCCGTGGCCTCATGGCGCCCTCTCTACCCTTGAACATAACATTGTCTCAAATCATACGAGAAGGAGTATATAACAAATAATTTCTATCAGAATCTAAAGTTATATAAGATGATAGTATTAGTAGAATGCAAAGCTAACAAATGTGTTTGGAAATCCAAAGACATGTATGGGCCGTATGACCATCGTGTTTTGCAAATCAAAATAAGACTAATAATTCATGCTATAGTAACTTCGTAGCATGATGAAAACACATAATAAGTGGGATTGAAAAATCCATACACTAAATCGGGTACTTTGTAATTACTTCCTAGATGAGAGAGAGTTATTTCCAAGGTTTTTATGGTATAATTAACATATTAGTGTCAAATCAATTTTTTTTAATTTTTTTAAATTTTCTCCTTTTGGTCACCAGAACCATAAGACGATGTTCTCACCTGAGACCAGGTTTTCACCTCCTCGATCCGGTTCCACTCCATGGGCTCTAAGTATGCAATTTTGTTTGTTTCGTGCGGCTGACTTCCACTTTGATGCTAGTGCATCTTAAAGAGTGTTCAAACACCCAAAAATAGAAATATTAAATTTTCACATGTAATTTAAAAACTTTTATTTTTACTCTACAAATATCCCTACATTTCATATCATCACCTACGTTTACAAATATTTTTTAAATTCAAATTAACTTTTACAATAATACACTTTTTTATTATTATTAAAACATTACTTTTTTTATGACCACAGTAATTTAGTATAGAATACCAGATTAAACTAATATCATGTAAATGATGTGAGTTAATTTACACCCAGCTTTGGAAAGTTAATAAAGATGATTTTGATACTTGTTATTCTCATTAGTTTGTGGGTCCTATAATGATTGTTAGGTAACTTTTTTCAACATTATATACGTGACTTTCTTTTTGCATGAGTAAAGGTTATATTTCTCATCATCTTTTTATGTGACAAGAATGTCTTTCTGTCATGTTAGACACAGGAAACAGGAGTATACATCATCTTCTTTTCAATGATAAATGTTATTTGTCTTAACTTCTTTTATCCTAACTCAGTCTTAGGCGAGCAAAATTAAACATATTAAGTAAAAGAAAATAATATTTTTTTTACAATTAAACTTAAACGTTAAAACAAATTGAGATAATTTCAATTAAACCCTAACCATCATAAATTGGCCTTGACCATCACATATTTGTACCAAACATAACTTGTAATGGATGCTATGACAACGACGTATAAAGAGTAATGCATTAAAAATAAATACAATAACAATAAACACTTGGGAAGGTCAAATCATATATTAATTAACACGTGTTGTGTTTATACTGAATGCCAACTAATTTCAAAATAGATTAGAACCATTCGGTAACTAGGGTTTAATTATAGTTTCGATCCAATGTCGAAGACAGTTAGATGTAGAAGCCCTATTATTGTTGTTACACGAATCGAAAACTAAATAAAATAAGATTACTAGCTTTTCTTTATAACATAAGATTACTAGCTTTTCTTTATAACATGAGATTACTAGCTTTTCTTGGTATTCATTTAAGTTGTAATGTTGTTAACTTGATTTTTCACACGTAAATGCGTAATCTAGCTCCTCGCTAGCTATTTTTATAATATGAATGCTTCTTGCCATTCAAAAAATAAAATAAAACAAGATTACAAATGGATTTTCTAGTTATTGGTTTTAAGTTTGTTCATAGTTTGATTTGATCGGTTTTACACCAGATTGCCAGCTAAACCGTTAGCAACATTTTATTAGCTGACAATTTATAATAATTGTAAAATCAAAACCAACCCTTCGAAATTTAGACAACACCAAAAACCAAACCATTAATGTCTAATCTCATGATTTATACACTTTACTAATTTAGAAATTTACAGATGATAAAAAATGTGTTACATTTTCTAAAAACTTGATTAAAAAGATGGCTATTCTTTCGTAAAGTGATTTCGATTTTCATTTGCCTGATTTTTTTAATTAATGTAATTCTAGATTTGCCGATTATTGTTTTAAATCAAGTCCAATAATAATCAAATATCTTTCGCGACAAACTTAGTTCAGTTGGTCAAATCTTTTCTTAAATAACATGCTACGCTTAAGCTTAATAATAACATAAAAAAAAAAAACCTATAAAAAACGGCCAAGAAGAATATACAAATCCACAACTTGAAGTCGAAATTTCAACGACCAATCATCATGAACCAGACCATAATGAGATTGCAGGAGCAAGATCTAGGTGCATGGAAGGCCTAACTAGAGGTGGGCAAATCGGGTCCGGCCCAATACCCGAAACCGGGTTGAAACCGGGTTGGGCCCAACCAGGTTTTTTCGTACCCGGGTTTTGGTGAAACCGGGTTCACCTAATGCAAAACCCTACCCGGCATACCCGGGTAGGGTCGGGTCGGGTCCAAAACCGGGTTCAAATCGGGTTTAGTTTTTTTTTTTTTTTTTCTTCTTCTTCTTTTCTTTTCTTGTGTGTGTCCCCAAAACCGGGTTCAAATCGGGTTCAACCGGGTCGGGTCCGAAACCGGGTTCGGGTCGGGTTCACTAAAAAACTCAAAATCTAAAACTGGTTCCAACCCTACGGGTTTAAACGGGTCCAACCCGGGTACACCTCCCATCGGGTACTACCCGTACCCGGGTCCGGGTCGGGTCCACCGGGTCGGGTTCGGACCCGGTTTTTATGCCCATCTCTAGGCCTAACCATCACACTAGGGTCCAGGGGTGAGAAAAAACTGATTAACCGAAACCAAGTTAATCGATTAAATATCGAAATAACCGACCCAAACTAATAAACGATCGTTTGGTTTTGCCTTTTCTTTTAAACTGAAAACTATTTATCGTTTTTGGATATACTGATATACATTGTTCCAAAACCGAACCAAATGTTGGCAACTTAACTTCAACGAACCGCACTCGTTTGAATGTTGTTGGATTTATAGGTTATATAACATTTTTGAATGGTAAGTAAGGTAGGGTTATCTTGAGAACCACCCTATTTTGCGAGAACTTTAAGAATCAATCTCAGCCACACAAATTAAGTCACATACAACTCACATGCCATTTTCACCTTTTTTTTTAAACTTTCGTAACTTTTTTTCACGACATTATTTTTTAAAAAAAATTGCACCATAAAATTCAGTATTTTTTTATCTTTCCAACGCCTACCATATTGATATATTTTTTTTAAAAAAAATCTTCCTGGTATTTACACATGTGTAAATTCTGTTATACACATATGTAAACCTGGTTTGACACATGTGTAAATCTGGTTTTACATATGTGTAAAACGAATTTCGAAAAAAAAAAAGAGTTTTTTATTTTATTTTTTTAAATTTTTTTATTTTTTTTATGAAAGAGGGAAACGAGAGAAACATTTTTGTGTATTTATTTTTTTCATTTTCATCTTATTTTTTATTTTATAATTTTTTATATTATGTTTATATTATTTACCATTTTGCCATTGAAAACAAGTGGCTCACATTAGTTCCTAGAGTTTTCGCAAAAAAAGAGAGTTCTCATTTGATCCTTATAAAGACCAAGAAATCCAATCCCAAATATGTTATATAATATGTTAACTAGTTAGATTCGTCCACGCGCGTTGCGTGTGTTGTGGACGGGGCAAAACACGACTCAGATAAACCATAGCCATTGCGTTGTAAACAAAACAGTAGGTTCGAAACCAAAGTCTAGTTACGGCTCGACACTACAACCAGCCACTTCAAAACCAAACCCACAAAGTAAGTAATCCAAAATGCCCATTAAATCATATGACCAAGGTCAAAAAGTTATACGACAAAATAATGCAAAGAAAAGTTGAAACTAAAACGAAACCGTGATACAATGTTAGAAAGCAAAAAATTGAGTGGTCTCAGATGGTCATGCCATCATCATCATCGACCAAATATACCAACACCAAGTAACACATAACCGTGACCATCATTATGCCATTTCGTCTCAAATGAAGCTATCCCCATCATCATCGACGTTAGATCTCAGATGAAACGAACCCCATCGTCATTGATCCCTGGCATCCACTTAGGGTTTTGAACCAGAACTAAACACTCATCGACCACAATGGCGGTAACCAACTACCAAACGCTCATCCGCCGACAAACCGACTTCCCAGAGGCAACGCTAAACAGAGAGGCGCCACAGTCTAGCAAGTGGCTGAATAACGGCGGTACACGACGACGGTGTAAGCAGGAGATGGAGGCAAACCGCGAGGCATGCAATAACCCCCAAACGTGTCTGTAAGTGGCAGTGATCGACAAAGACCCACCTGTTGTCGGTAAAACCAAAAACCCCAAATCAAATGTCGGAGCACAGTGGCGTTAGGCACAAATAAAATAGGTTATGAGCTCACAAAACGTAGAACACAGATGAAGCCATCGTCGTCGTGGCAGACCAAGCAATCGACGATGACACACACTGTGAGAACAACGATCGGAAGGTAGGGGCGACCTGACACCGTCAGCCGGCGGCGGCGCCACCTACGATCGGAACGTCGGGGTGACCCGCCACCATCAGGCAGCGGTGACACCACCGACAAAGCAACCCCAACCAATACTCTCTCTCTACAAAGAAACCATCGATAGCGACACAGGTTGTGCGAACAACAATCAGACGGGAGGGACGACCTACCACCGTTAGGAATCGGAACGTCGGGGCGACCTGCCACCGTCAGGCGACGACGGTAGCACCGGCAAGGCAACCCTAACCAACACTCTCTCTCTATACAAAGAAGCCTTCACAGTGACTATAAAGGCAAATGAAAAGAAGTATTGCAAACCACAAAAACCTTTGTGACTGTAAAGTCAAATAAAAGGACAAAAATGCAAACCACAAAAACCTTTGTGGCAATTTCACAAAATGATCAAAAGCAACTGCATAGCTTTTTTCATAATATATAATATAATAATAAGTGATTAAGTTGTTAAGAAAAATTTAAATTCAAGTTCCAGGCTCAAATTCATTAACTTGGGCCATCTTTTTTCAAGCCCAAATGTAAAACCAAAACCGTCCATAACCCAATCAAACCCATTTGTAAACCGAAAATTAAATCTGATTAGTTTCCTAAAACATAAATTTTGGTTTTGGCTTGGTTCGAGCAAAAAAACCAACCTAAAACAACCCACGCACACCCCTACATTACACAAATATGGTTCAAAATTGAGCATTCACATGTGAACATATTGACCCCAAAACTAAGTCTCATATGGGCCATACACATTGGCTTATTGAATAGATATCCTTATAATCTACTTGTCATAAACAAAAATAGCTATTCAAGTTTTAGTAAAGAACAGAAACAATATTCCTATAATGGGATGCATGCTTTAACCAACTAATAAAACACAACAAAAATGGGTTCCGAAGGTTAAAAAATTTCATACCTTCAGGTTCTTACCAATAACTCTCAATTTTTCCATGACAGATCGAATACGTTCTGATATGTCGATGTAGAGACATCTTTGAGCTGCCTCATCCAACGGCCCAAAAGGCGGCCAGCCTTCGTTTGAGAAAGAAGATGAGTTTCTAGATGTCAATATAGCCGTCTGTTTTAACTTGGCAATGTCAAATTCAATTGGCTCGCCAACAACTATCTTTATGTTCTTGTTCCACAACGGTACAAGAGGTCTCCTGCCAAACATATATTTTTCAGGCATCACCTGTAAATGAATATATGTACTAGCATTAAATTGAGGAACTTGGGGAAGAAAAGAATCATC
The DNA here is from genome assembly GCA_025506415.1 of Flaveria robusta. NCBI lineage: Eukaryota > Viridiplantae > Streptophyta > Magnoliopsida > Asterales > Asteraceae > Flaveria > Flaveria robusta. The sequence goes on along the minus strand of CM046469.1, from coordinate 12,749,720 downwards.
CTGCTGTTTGGTTATTCAATTGACATCCCTTTTCAGTTAGTTAGACGGGTCATAAACATTGTGTATGTGCACATGCATCTTCATACACACACACACACCCCACTTTCCCTTCTAATAATGACATAAGCATCACAGATATAATTGGGAATTTTTAACAAAAATGCTCTCTAATTCCATCTAGTGTTTTGCGGGTAATAACTAGAGGGGGCAATCTCAATCTAACATTTAAACCAACCTAAAATTTTGACCACTTTGGCCGGTTAGCCAACCCACAAGACATATGCATTTTGTCACCCATAGGCCATAGTTATAACTAAATAAAAATTTTGCATTCTTATAATCTAGTTAGTTCATTATATCATGCCAGGAAGATAGAATTATCCTATCAAACATTTTCTAGTGTGTGTTATGGTTAATTGGTAATATACATCCACTAACAAAAAAACAACATAATGTGTGTGTAGAGAGAGATAGAGATATATATATATATATATATATATATATATATATAGAGAGAGAGAGAGAGAGAGAGAGAGAACTTACCTTTTCAAAACCGTGATGAACAATTGGCAAAACTATAGGGGTTATTGGAGCGCGGGCAATGAGACTAGCAGTTCCCCACTTCAATCGTCTTATTGGTTCATCTTCTTGGTAGACTTTTCCTTGAGGAAATGTATGTAGCTATCCAATCAAATAGATTAAAGATAAGATGATATTTCCTAAAAATTATAATCCTAAAAAGATACAGGAGAGATTAAGTTCTCAGTGTACACAAGGACTTGTCAACGTGGTTGAATTAAAAATAACACACACACAGATATATGTAGATATCTAGGAATGACCTCAGAACTGTGGAAAGAAAATACAGAAATATAGAGAAAGTACCCATTCGCCACTTCTTAACCGCTCAAGAGCTTCCGTCATGTGCTCCTGATATATTCCACCGCCCCTAGTAATTGGAATGCATTTCCCTGCAGTTTTTTACAGTTTCAAAGTTGAAGCAAGACTTACAAGTCGAGAAAAATAACAGATAGATTTACTAAAATGCAACTGCAAAGCACCTGAAATCACAGCATATATAATGATCAACATTGAACTACCACCTAGAAGTATCAGCCAAGAAAATCAATTCCTCTTTTCTTTGTCACATAATTGTAAGTTCATAAACGAGATAACTAACTAAACCATGAGGCAAATTAACCGACAAACTTTCAGGTCCAATTGCGAACAAGTAACCTTATCAACAAAAGCAACCAAGTGATTATGGATTTGCCTATTCAACAAACAAAGTTACTCCCAACCAAAAAGGCAATAAGACTCAAATTGACTTGACCTCAAAACACCTAACATCCCTGGAATAAAACATTGAAGTGTCCAAAAAAAAAAAAGAATATATGTACAACTGGAAGATTGAAGGTTCCTTTAGTAAAAATTTCATGTTTAATGGTAACTTATTATTACAAACTAGTTGGGGACTGATAAATGTGAAAGATTATTTGAATATGAACCCAAAGAAATCATAAGGGTTCTGGGAAAAATTATGGGGGTCCTTCAAGGCACAGTTAACTAAGTCCAACTCTTCATGATACTTTAATTGCACAATATCTGTCAACTAATTTCATTATGTCAAACATGACCAACCTCTATCCTCCCTTAACTTCAACTATCCCCTTGTAATTAGTAAATTCAAGTTGGAGATGACCAAACCACCTTCGTTTGTATTGTGTAAGCTTCTCATGCCAGTCAAAAGTTGGCTATTAACATATTAGTTGAAGAAGGATTTTCCGGTCATTCAACTTCATATAAATAACTCAACACCACGTGTCGGCTTGCAAGGCTAAACACATGCATTCTCATCATTCAATCTTGTCAAAGATGTAGAATATTTAACAAATCTATCAAACATAGTCATAAAACTAATAGCAGAACATCCTAATGAAGCCAATCTGGCAAGAGGCAGAAAAGCCTAGAGAAAATGTTATAATGTTCACTACTATTATTCATATTAGTCTGAAGATATTATCACACAAAGGGATATATCATATATGCACAAGTGGTATGATCAATCTTTGGGTTCATACCTCAACAGAGGCCACCATATTGTAAACATCAGAAAACCATAGAACTTCAAAAATGTACCATATAAACAAATTGTCACACACCAAGCCTGAAAAAATATGAAAGGACCATATTTTTGAAGCAAATGTCTTCAGCAGCTAGTACCCATCGTTGCAGATCCGCATTACATGTCGGGAAACCTTTGAATCCCCACATAACTGGATCATCCAACCTGCAACAATTGATCACAACACATAAAAAAGCCTTCTCTTCATCAGATATCACACAAACATACAAGTACACAACATAATGGATTAAAACTAAATCCTAATCAGAATCATAAAATCAAACGATAGGCAGGCAAATTTTCACTATCGAATCAAATGATTGCTAATTTGATGAAGAACATGAATTGAAATTGAATTAAAGTAGAGAAAGGGTTTAATTGACTGACGTTGACATGTGATTGCTAACGGTGATCAGAGGAACACCGGGAGGTCGAGATCTGACGAGATTAAGGAGGGTATCGGCGTTGTGAACGGAAGTAGAGTTGAGAACAAGGGCAACTGCTTTAGCGAATGTACCGACGGCCATTATCACCGTCTTCCGTGGTATACCTCCGAGGTGATTTGCCTTCGCCGCCCACTCCATTATACGGCCCATAGCTATTTATCGACGACGACGACACCACCACCACCACCGACGAAGAAGACGACGACGAGTGTTAATTAGGTCAAAATTGAATGAGTATTGAGCATCGGGCCTCTGGTTAATTATTGTTCACCATGACAGTGAAGCCGAAGGTTATAAGAATTGAGGGGAAGAGGAAAACCTGATAAAACAAGAAATGTACAAACTGGTGAAATTTTTCTTTCTTAATTGTTAAAAATGAATGTTATTAATTGTTATATATTTTTTTTTATTTAAGTTTTTTTTAAAATCATACTATTTTTTTTAATAGATTTTATTAAAGAAATTAGAAATCAAATATTTTAATTAAAATCTAAATAATAAAAAAACTAAAATTTTATATAATATGAAATTTTCTAAAACACTAAATATTTTTAAATAAAATATTTTAAATCATTTTGTTTTTTAAAAGCGTTATAAACTTGTGAAATTTGTTAAATTATTAATACAACCAGAATCATTAAAAACAAGCATTTTTTTAAAACATTATTTTTATAAAAAAATATTTATAAAAAAAATCTTAAAACGAATGTTTAAAAGTAAAACTATTTAGATAAGAGGGTAAAAAATAGTATGATTGTTTTATTTCTTGAACTATTACGTATATAACTTTAATTATATTTTATATTAAAATATTATACTGTAACTTTTCGTGTTTATGATTAACTATAATACGTTTAATTAATGGTTTTTTGACTATCCATCTATCTATAAAAAAACTAAAATAAGCGTGAAACAATTGTAAGACTTATTATACTTGCTTTCTCATTTCTCTATATTGTTAATAATAATATTGAATACTAATAATATTACTCGTAGCATATTCAAATTAAAAATATATAATTTAATAAATTTAAAACCTATTTTTTATTAAAAACACACTTTTTAAAAACAAAAATAAAATACAAAATATGATGAACTTTTTTTTATCATTTTTCTTAAAACAAAATATTTAGAAATCATAATTTTTGACAAAACAAAAGTTTAAGAAAAATACATAATTGTTTATTTACTTAAAGTAGCTATTTGTACGCAACTATAATCATATTTTATCTTCAAACATGATTTTATAATGCATAAATTTTTAGTACTAATATTTAATATTTTATTTAGTCAATCCGTGTAATACACAGGAACTACCCTAGTTATGTCAATATGATAGATTTACTTTTATGTTTTTACCAAAGGCCCGTTGGTATATTTTGACGGGTTATCTTCATGGACAAATAATTTGGTAACTATAATGTTTGGTGTTAAGGTTAGTCTAAGCGTCTAAAGGGCAAACATAGAATATGTTAATTATGTAGGTAATAGAGTCTTGCAAGTTTAGTAATGTATTTAACCAATCGAGTGAAGTCGTATATAAAAAGCATCTAAGGATAATGGCGGGCCCACAAAAATTTTCACATGGGCAGAAGTGAGGCGATTAAATAATTTTAGGATGGGGTGAGGGGGGAAGGGGGGGTTTCGAGATTTTCACATACATATAACTCAAAAAAAAAAATTACAAAGGCGGCTGACCCCGCAACCTTCTACCTAGGTACGCCACCGTCTGATGTTTCAAGAAATTGAGGTAAAAGGTTTTAACCAACCATAGGTGTTAAGAGTGTTGATATATGAAGTCCTAATAACCTGAATAAGTGCATTAAAATGGGTTAATAATGTAGTAAGTTAAAATGGCCCTTATGCTGTGAAAATGGGTTGTATGCCACAGAATATCATATTTGACATTAGATGTGTTGTCTTCAGAAAGTCAACCAATTGAATGAATATCTCACATAATCAAAGAATCCTACGAATGAATGTGAGTTCACCGTCCCTTTGTAGGAAAGTATATGCATGACGACTTATATTGTGTGATTTGATTTTTAATGTACTAGATGAAAGTTGTTTGCTAAATATGCATAGCGAACTATGAGTGGTATGTTGTATGTTAACTCCCATAGTGGATGTGTTTTTAAAGCCTACTTAAGACTAATGAATCCTAATGTGGAATGTGAACACACATGGGTAACAATTTCACCGTGTTAACTGTGGTTTCATGGTGTCACATACTGTTGGTGATTGTATGGAGTTACAAAGGAGTTATGCGACCCATAAGTGGGTGCTGATCAGGGGCGGACCCACTCTTACGGGTTAAGGGTCACCCGACACCCATGAAAAAATTATTTCTTTTAATGCATATACAATCGTATCTCGAGCGACACACAAGAAATTTTAACAACGACCCCCATGAAAAAATAAAAGAGAAAGAAAGAACAATGAAAAGAGAAAAACATAACCTTAAGCAGCCATGAAAATGGATATGAAGGCAGTCATGAAAATGGATACGAAGAAGCCATGAAGATGAAGAAGAAGATATGAAGAAGATGAAGTAATGAAGAAAAAGAAAGTAATTTGAAAAGGGTTAGGTTATACAAACATCCATTTATGTTATTGAGACACCCTATTGTCTCTATCTCTCTCCATGTATCTATATGTATGTATAGAAAGATATAGAGAAGATAAAATAAATTGAGTGTATCAATAACATACCCCTTTGAAAAAATGTAAACTAATGATACTCTGCATTTGTAGCTGTACTTGGTGGGTGTAGGTTAATTGATTGTCTGGTAGACAATATCATAAATCTAAATTTAAATTTTAAATTCCAACGTATTTCATTAATCTCAAACTAATTTATATTATTTAAATAACTCTATACTTTAGTTTGTAATTTGTCTTTCACCATTTCATTAATTTATTTATAATTTTATTTAATTTCATCTGCTTGTTAAGTACAAATCAATAATATGATTATTCTTTTATAATTTAGCATTTAACTTACTAATTATACTTTTTAAAATTTTAATTGTTAAATAGTTTAATATGTTTCCGGATAATGTGTCCAGTTTGTTATCCGCTCAAAACTGAAACACTAAATTTCTAAGTATCTTTTATATTTATATAGTCTAAAACAAAAAATAACATGAAAACTCTTCAAGTACACATGTATGCATTAATTTATTTAGTTATATTTTATTTATTCAATGCTTATATTAAATATAAATTTTATATATATAGTACCTTCTAATATATATATATATATATATATATATATATATATATATATATATATATATATATATATATATATATAATAATAATAATAATAAAAGGACTAGAGAAAAGAACTCTTTATTATTTGATATTTATATCTAATTGATATTGATAGTTGTATTTATTATTCAAAAAAATTACTTTAAAAAGTTAGTCTAGAATACATAATATATCGGTTTTCAATGGATTAATATTCATAGAAGACAATCGAAGAATATTATATATTTTCTAAGAGTATAATTTTTATGTGTGTAATGGATTTTGTGTTATTATTTTCCAGACCCGACCGGGACCAAAAAATCCAAAATCAGATGATAGATATCCGAATACCAAATAATTCTGACACCCATAGAAAAATTTTCTAGATTTGCCACTGATGTTAATGAGTATACAAAGAAAAGAGTTGTTTGAAGTTTTTGCCATGCTAAATTAGCTTGAACTCGAGTATGGTATATACATGTGGCATTTGATGTATGTTGAGTTATTATTGATGTCACTAACTTGGAATGATGTTTGAAGGTGAAAAAAATGCTAAAATGGACTGGGTGTATAATACTGCTATGCCCACAAGGGTATTATACGTTGAATTTGAAACCTATAAGCCGATAGCTACGACTTTACGTTGGCCTATGCTAGCGAATAGTATGTTGGTGGCAGTTTTCAGGGGTGGTGAATTTGATTTTGAAATGCCATTTTATGTATTTTAACATGTATTGTCACTGAGCACTAGTTAATAAGTAGTTAAACATATACTTTCAAAGAAAATGCATTGAATTGGAGGTAGATCTAGAGCAAGTCATGAGGTGGATCATCGAACATAGATTTTGGATATGTTGATTATCATCACAAAATGTCAATCAAAATCAATTGTATTTATTATAAAGCCACAGTCGCAAACATGAGGCGTGATACATCATATTAATCATACACATGTTTCGTCCAAGTGCCCTTGACACTTTTGGAAGCATTGGCTACATGAGCTTTAGGGATGGGTTCCGCAGGAGAATAATTCTTAGATTACAAAACCAATCCAATAAATTGATGCTATTTAGTTTCTTGTTGTCTAAAATGAAACTTAGAAACTGGTTGTATTGTATGGGAACAATTGTTTTTTAAGACTTTTACAAAATATGAAGTTCAAGTTTAGTAATTTCACAAGTGGTTTATCTTTTTTACAAAAGTTAAAGTGCTCAGTAGTTTTAAGTAGGTTTAATAACTAACTGAATCACCTATGCAACTTTTAAATTGGGATCGTTAAATAACTTTTGTCTATTTGACACATGCAATCCTATCTATGCCAACTATTCCTCAAAATAAGTTGGTCGTTTCTTCATAGTTCAAGTTCTAAGTCGTCGAATTTTAGACTTTGTGAATAACGGCCCAAAAATGTTGGGATCATTTTTGTTTTTGTTGTTGTTATTATATTTGACAAGTGATATTTGTAGTTATTTAATGTGCCTCTCCAAAGTTGGTAAAAGTTGAAATTTATTTTGAAGAAATATGTCGCATAGTTGAGCACTTGAGCATGTGAATTTACTATTAAAAATTTATTTGTATTTTTCAGTAAACACATTATTATTAAGGTTTTTTAAGAAAGTCATAAAATGATTGTTAAAAACAATAATAATTATTTTTCAAGTGTTATAAGGGATAGAAAACCCCTGACGGCCTGACATATTAAAAATATGATATATTAAAAATAGGTGTTGTTATATATATCTCATTTATATTTATTTTTATTTGTTATACTTTCTTTTTATTTTCAAATAGATACAATTTAAAATTTTTTATTTTTTAATCCTTTTAAAAGAAAATTATTTAATTATATCTAGATCATATATAATAACTTTTGAAATGCACGTCAATAAAATATATTGATTTTAATTAGACTTGTTCTTAAATTTTGTTAAACACGTAAATTAAAAGAAAGGCTAAATGTAAATAATTTTAGTGGTATTTAAACCTTTTCCATTTTAATATATACACATTTATATAGCTTATTTGAAAGATATTGTTATTCTTTTAATTTGCACTGAAAGTTTTTTTGAAAACGTATTCTTTTAATTTGTACTGGATGTTTTTTTGAAAACATATTTTTATACTTTTAAAAATCATTTCTTTTTATTTTTATAAAAATATTTTTTAATCAATAGTAATATTAAAAAACACTGACCAGAAAAGAAAAGAACAATTAGTATACACGTTTTAACAAGTATACACGCTTTTAAAATTTTTTAGGAAAAACCTTTTTTATTTACCTTTTAAAAACAAATTTAATTTTTTTACATGGTGTAAGAGAATTAAGAAAGGGAGTGACAAGTAATTGGATCAGAATATTTGTTTTTAAGGGGGGAAAAAGTAATTTTTTAAAAGTAAGATATTACAAGTATAAGAGTAAGGTATGTATAGCCCATCACATTAAAAATCCAATTGATTCATCATTCTTATAAAATATAGTTTGGTATATGATAAGTTTAGTTTTAAACATTTCTTTAAAATCCTAAGTTACTCTCCAATAATTTCTTGAGTTCATCTAGGATTAATTCTGACTTTTATAAAAATCTCATTAAAACATATAAATTATAAAACGTGTATAACAAAATAAAACAGAGTTTGTAGAGTGTGTTAGAAGCGAGTTGAGAGATGCATTAAAATTCTTGTATTGTATATAATTCTTTTTAACTTTTCAAATCAAATATTTTAATAATAATCTTTTTGTTATTACCCATTCTACATTCTTTATTATTACGATCACATTTAATATATATGTTAAAATTAATAAAAAGATTTAACCACAACCACTTAACCCAACCAACCCGTCCCACAAAATTAGACAAGCATTGAAATGGCTTGCTTTTTCTTACCCCTACCCTACCTTCTTACCTCTCTACATGTTCATATGTTATTATTCTTTCACCTCGACACCTGTAAGTCGTATTACCTCTTGTCGTTTTTGAGGAGTGATGTGTGTTAGTGGTCGGTTAATAAGTCTGATACACTCATTATTAAATATACAAAGAAAGGGTGATAGTAACCGTAGCATCACAAGAAAATCAAACCTAACTGAACCCGACAAGTGAACCTAAAACATTCGACACAGATAATAAGAATGTCTTTATCTATGAGACGAGGTATGAGAATAGCTTTAAATATATTAACAGATGTAAAACAGATATAATATTAAGTGATATCCTAACTGAATAGATGGAATATAAATGCTCGTTTATTCAAAGTACATAAGTGTTTTCATTCTATTTTTGGTTTTCTTCGTTTCTAGGTGATACATAAATCTATAAGCTTTAACCACTTTTTAGCTTTTATGTTTCTAAATTTCTTGGGTTATAAACTTATATACAAAGTAAAATAGTAAAAAAAAAATATTTAGAATTTACAACAAGTAAGTTTTAAAATAACAAAGTAACAAAGCGTACCAATTATCATACAAGTATGAGAGGGATATGAGATATAATTTTACAACTTAATAAAATACTGAGATTACCAATACCGATCTCAACACCACTCTACCACAACCCATAAATGCTAGTAAACACTCAATGGTATATTAGTTGCCACATTTATAACAGGTTCAGTGCACTCTTTTGCATAGAGATTCAAAAATCTGTACGTACACATCATGAATCACCTAAAGCCCACACCTGCAAACTCATGCCCACTTACACCCCTCACCTTCTTAGAACGAGCTGCCACCGTTTATGGCGATTGTCCTTCCATTGTATACAATGACACCATTTTCACATGGACTCACACCCACAAACGCTGCCTTCGGGTGGCTTCGTCCCTCGCCAGACTAGGTATCCGTAGCCGTGACGTTGTGTCCGTTCTGGCTTACAACGTCCCGGCTATGTATGAACTTCAGTTTGCCGTACCTATGTCTGGCGCGGTACTGAATAATCTCAACACGCGTCTTGATGCCCGGACAATCTTTATCATGCTCCAACACTCAGAGTCCAAAATGCTGATTGTTGAGGACCATCTACGGGTTCTTGCACAGGACACGGTATCCCGGTTTCCACCCGGGATACCGCGGCCTGTGCTTGTTCTCATAGGGGATTTTGGTGCGGATGGTGATGGTAGTAATGAGAGATTTGCAGGTACATGTTTCTTGTTTGTTTTAGTTTCGTACATTTTTTTGTTTTCTATTTTTATAAGTATATAAACTTATTAATTTAGAATTGAAGTAGATGGTGTAGCGCATTTAAGTTAGTTCTTCATATGGTGCTTCAAATATGAGGACATAATTATGAATAATATTATGATCTGAAATGATAATAAATATATTTCTAGATGTTAGGGAAAACTTTATTACAGAAAAAAAGTTAATTAAAACGAATAGTAAATGTATTGTGTATATTTGTTTTCTAGAACAAGTAATTTGAACCTTTAGTAGCTTGGCAAGATTGATTCAAACTCAATTATTTTCAAAAAATGTTCACAATATTAACCATCGCCGAAGCTAACCGATAAATGGTTAGACTTCACATAAGTTGATGGTTTATCAAGTTCAAATCAAAACTCCCACTCAACCTTTTAAGTTCTATCATTCGAAACATCCATAAGAGTTTATACGAGTGTACACATGGGTGGACTTTGCTTGAATGGGCCGAGTTACAGGAATACCGTAAATTCACGCGTATATGGTGATGAATATACGAGATTATTTGAGCGAAACCATTGTGTTTTTAGACAGTGACTTTCTTAGCTGAAAAAATACATATAAACCCAAAACTTGAAAAACAAAAAAAGAAAAAAAAAAGCCTATGAGTTAACTAATTAAATAACTAAATAAGCTCACTCCCAATAAATTCTCATAAAATCCACAAGTTAATTAAATTAAATTAGCTCACTTTCACGAAATACCCATAAAGCCTATGAATTAATTAAATTAACTCACTCCCCAAAAAAAACCTAAAACTATAGACTTGCAAATTGCGTTAAAAACTCAAGAGGCAAAAGAGACGATTTGTTGATTAGAAGACAAAACTCATCATTCAAGGGATTGTTGATAATCAATTGGTTAGTGTTTTGAACTGTTTTTTCTTCAATAAAGAATGTGAAGACGAAGTTACGTAAAAACTTGTACTGGACAATTATGTGTTTTTTTTTAACATTCTAATGATGATGATTTTTTTATTATTGTATCTTATTTTTACTATATGATCAACCTAATCCGACCCGAAAAAACCTGATAATTTTTACATCTGCTTCTTTATAATTGGAGCATTTGAAAACTGTGACTCCATTAAAATAAATTCCTGGATTGGTCATTGTGTGCACGCTCACCACCGAACTTGTTTATCACTTACCTAAAATTTTTCGCATCATTTGTGTAGTTACACTAAAAGAAAGTTAATAACTCAATATTGCCAACTTTTCATTTAGTGTAAGCATTTAATCAGTGATGCACAAAACTACAAATACACACACAAACATACAAACCAAGCTCACACTTGGATAAAAATGTCTTTTACGGATTGAATTTTTAACTTATTCTACATATCCGAGAACCAGAGTGTCCCTAAGGATTAAGTGATTCCAAACTCATTGGAGTATATGAACACAATCTATAACGTAAAGCGTTGTTTCCATATTTATTCATGAGTGAATCAAAGTCAATTTTCAAGCTTTTTTCTTAAATGACCAACTTCATATAGGAAACTCCTTTTAATAATCCACCACTGGTTTCAGTTTTCTTCAAATTTAACATGATGTCATAAAACGTTTTTAAACACAATCCATGGACTGCCTCCAACCAAGGCATCCTTAGCCCATTCGTGATGATGTGGATTGCGCTTAGGTTTCACACGTAGTCAAGTGCGGTGAAGATCGGTTGAGTTGTGTGTTACACTGATCATTCGAAAAGCTACATTACTAAAAGAGTTATCCTAAACATATAAATTTACTGACATATGATTAGCCTACACTAAAGCTGATGTTTTACCAACTTCGTCTCATCTATTTAAGTTATTTTACTTGATAGGTCTAGATTCATATCTAAATTTATATGATTGTGCAATCTCCATCTCGAAACTCGTATTATAACTTAAAACAAACCTCTTTGGTCTCATTGTGATTCCCAATATAATGTTGATAATGCTAAAATTATCAACAACAGAGTACATATGCATTATTATAATTATCTTGTTTTTTAAAGGTTAAATATCCACTTTCCATAATATTTTCATACTATTATACCTTTAACACATATCTCCGAAACAAAATCATATATATTTTTTGTTGAAAAAGAAAGATACAATCAATATAAGGCTGGTAATTTTTGAGCTGTTTATAACACAATTAGATCTGCTTAATAAAAATTATATTATTTATTTTTCTATGTTTTTAAAAATAATTAAAATTAAGAGGCTAAACTCTATTATTTTTCATTCTTGATTCACAATAACATTTCTAAAAAATTACAGGCATGATATATAGGTAGTTAAACAAGTTATTCTCGTATTTAATACGTAACGCGTGTCATCTCTAATCTGTTATTCACGATAAAACCTGTTTTAACAACCCTAAATCAATGTAAGTCAAATGGTCAACTAGCCCAAATGTGGTCAAATTGGGTATGTGTAGCCATTAAAACTCTATATGAAGTGTCTGGGCTTATAATAACATCACTTTTGCTCACGAACTACCGACATAGGTTTATCTCACTAAAAATCATTTAATTTATAAGACTAAACGTATGTAAAAAGGGGCGCCAAAATTGATTTGTTGGTGCTGTATGTGGCGCTAAAAGCCGTTATTTTGGGCGTCAAAATTGATTCTCGTCAAACCCTTAAAGGGCGAGAAAAATAAACATTTTATGAGTTGACCGATAGAAGGTTTCATTAATGATTGGGCTTACCAAAACCATTACATTTAAATCAAACGGGGTGTTAGTTAAAATTTTTCTGTCTATGTCGTGCCTACACATCAATTTAACTACAATATTAATCAAAACCACTACACATAATCAAAAGTGTACCCATTTAACATTAGGCGATACCCTGCTTATCTTAGCAAAACTGAATCATGCATATATTAATTGTTGTATTATACTAAAAAACTAAGATTATATGTAATGATTAGCTAGTTAAAATACCATTAAAATGTCACGTCACACGTCGATAAAAATCATTTCACTAAATCCTTTTTTAAATCAAATGTAATAATTAACTAATGTTTAAAACCCATGTTGATGCTATAACATAAGAAAATATATGCTTGACGCCCGTTAAGGGCTTGAAGCTTTATAGGTTTAAAGTCTATTTAAACTATATTATAATGATTTTTGAAAGTATTACTTATGTTCATGTCATTATGTTTAAAGCTCAGTTATGTCTCTTTTAATATTTGTTTTCCTTTTTCCAGAATCAGCATCCCTCCCACCGAGACCGAGAATCGAATCACCAGCGACCAACGTTGAATTTCTCATGACATACGAGGACATGGTGAGCAACGGAGACTCAAACTTCCAATGGGTACGACCCACCACCGAGTGGGATCCGATCACACTAAACTACACCTCCGGCACCACCTCATCTCCCAAAGGCGTCGTACACTCCCACCGTGCCATCTTCATCGTCACCATCGACTCACTCGTCGATTGGTCCGTACCCAAAAACCCCATTTACCTCTGGACCCTTCCCATGTTCCACTCTAACGGCTGGAGCTTCACTTGGGGCATGGCGGCCGTCGGCGCCACCAACATCTGCCTCCACAAGTTCACCGCCGACGACATCTTCGCCGCCGTCAACCGCCACAACGTCACCCACATGTGCGGCGCACCGGTCGTCCTCAACATGATAGCAAACTCACCCAACGCCAACAACTTCAAACACATACACAAACACCCTGTTCGGTTCTTGACCGGCGGAGCTCCGCCGCCCGCCGCCGTCGTCCTCCGCACTGAGGCGTTGGGGTTCGCCGTCAGCCATGGTTACGGCATGACGGAGGTGGCGGGGGTGGTGGTTTCTTGTGCATGGAAGAAACAATGGAATCGGTTGCCGGTGAGTCAACGGGCGAGTTTGAAAGCAAGACAAGGGGTCAAAACCCTAGCGTTGACTGAAGTCAACGTGTTGGACCCGTCGGGTCTCGGAGTGAGACACGACGGGTTGACTAAGGGTGAAATTGTTCTAAAAGGGCCGAGTTTGATGTTGGGTTATTTAAAAGACCCACGCGCTACAGCGATGTGTATGAGAGACGACGGGTGGTTGTACACTGGGGACGTTGGGGTGATACACCCCGACGGTTATCTGGAGATTAAAGATAGGTCAAAGGATGTGATCATCACCGGGGGCGAGAATGTGAGTAGTGTGGAGGTGGAATCAGTGTTGTATGAGTATCCGTCAGTGGTCGAGGCAGCGGTGGTGGCTCGGCCTGATGAGTTTTGGGGGGAAACGCCGTGTGCGTTTGTGAGTTTGACTGGAAAAGCGAGGTCGGAAGATGTAGTGAAGTTTTGTCGGGAGAGGTTGGCGCATTATATGGTGCCGAAGACGGTGGTGTTCATGGCGGAGCTGCCGAAGACGGCCACCGGAAAGATTAAGAAGTTTTTGTTACGAGATATGGCGAAGAGTATGCTCCTGCCAAAAAGGAGTAGGATATAACGGTTGATTTGTGTCTGTTTGGTTGTTTTTTAGGAATTTTTGAGTTTTATTTATTTGTTCAAGTTTGCGTATACGAATGTTATACATGACAAATGCCTTCAACTACTGACGAATAATAAGGTGTGATGTTTATTTCTTCCTTTTTTGATGGCAACATTTAGTACGTAAGATAAAATGAGTAACATCTAAATAATTCTTTTATCATGTATGTGAGAAACATTGCAAGGCCTCCATTTTTTGTTCTCCTCTTCAATGAAAATAGAGTGTCTGCAAATCTACCATAAGAACGATGCAACGACGATGAAGATGAACGTTACGGTCTTCTCCATCATTGTTAAGAGGTAACGAGTCTGTACTTACTTGATTTGAACAGAATCTACCAGCAAAATAAAAGTTTTATGAGGCAATTGATGGTTTAGCGGTGGAGATTGATTTACAAAAAAGTACTAAAATTAAATTGGTTTCATTGACATTTTGTAGAGATGAAATTAAAATTATGATCTTTCATTTTCACTAGTTAATTAATTAATTTGATTTTTGCATGTTTTAGTTATGGTACCAAACTTGAGTTTGTGTTCTTTTTAACTTGCAATCTCTTGAATAATTTATTATTGATTGAAACTTAATATAATTATTAACAACAAAAAATCCATTAAATTAGTAATTGGGGGCTGACGACATTGTTGTGTTTTCAAATCGAAATATGAGACTAGCAATCGTGTATAAGTTTGTTACCTTGATGAGTATAATTGAGAGTAGGGCGTTTGAGATTGATATTGAAACAAATAGGAGTAAATTAAGGTGAATATAAGAAAGATCATGTATTCAAGTTTCACTCTAACTAATATGTTTAAAGTTGAGTCAGAAGGTTTTTTCAGTGATAGATTTTCTCATGAGGGGGTTGAGGGTGAGGTCTAGCTGGGACACGAATAGATGAGCCCGAATAAAATGACACCTATCCTACGAAGTAAGGTTGCACTTTACCGTTTAAAAAAAAAAAGGAGTAAAGAAATTGCTGATGGAATTTTGGATTTGGAAATACCGCATTGTTTTCCACGATTTGTATCCTGCTTTGATACGCGTTTCCAACTGGATGATGAATCTATTTGTCTGGGGTGAAAAAGTTTAAAATATTAAGAATTGGAGGGGAGAATTTGAGAAGAATTAGATATGGAAAATAAGTTTGATGGTTAGATATTTATAGGTGAAAATAATTAAATTACTTTTTTTTTTTTTTTTTTATAAAATGTCGTTTAACGGCTATATTGAGCACCAAAATTCACAATAACTGCCACCTCCTTCCAAACACATGAAAAGCATAGAAGGAAATTTAATCCGAAACTTAATACTCAACAATCTAATAGGTTACGGGACCTCCATCACTACTTCTAGACCGACAAACACTAGAAAACCTAAAATAGTAAAAATTATTAATAAACTTCTTCTATTTGTACTATTCTTAATGTATTCATCGGAGATCTGTTTGAAGATCACCGATATTTAAAAAAATCTAATGTTCCCCTTCTATTAGTTAAATTATTGGCCCTGCCGGTAATTTGTCGGTAACAGCTTGATATTAACAATGACTATAAAAGTATTAGTTTTTTGTTATTATTTTTTGAATACATCTTATGGTAATTATATGTGATCATCAAAGGATCTGCTCATCCATTAAAGTTGAATTGCGAAATTAGGTGACCTTTTTGTTGGTTTAGTCACTTTTTTCTTACACAATTTACACTCTTCTACCTAATGGAATATGGTTAAAGGAGGTGAGTCATGAATAAAAATAAAATTAAAAAGATATGACTTAAACATGCTATAGTCTCTAATAAAACACAACCGGTTACCAGAATATAAATTAGGTTACTCCCAAACCTGAATTAGATGATCTGATTTTAATCAGATTAGTTAAGTTTTTAGTTGATTCATCACTTGCACTAAAATATATACAACCAAAAGAGATGATCTCAAAAGATTATTTTAGGTAAGCTTAAATTAAAGAGTGGCATTCGAGAATAAAAACACCTCCAAAAAAGTTGGCCTCGTAATAATTCCATTCAAACTTGGAGTACTTAAATTAGTTGACTATATTTTGTTTTTATTGGAGTAATTTGGTTATCAAGTAGGCTAAATTTATATCAAGTTTAGAACAAATGACTATAACTAAAACAATCCGATTCATTTATAATTTTAATCATTTAATTTTTCGAACAACTCTAATTGAACTTAAAACTATTTATTATTAGAAATAGAACCCAAGATCCTAAAAAGCTAAATCTTTATCAAAAAAAAAATTTTAACTAACTAAATGAAATATATATATATGAAATATGATTGATATTAAATGATTATTTTTTAATAACAATAATAACTGATTTTAATATTTTATCACTGTAACTCGTTTGCAATATCCAAATCGAAAATCGAAAATAATTATAAAAACGAGTGATGGTTTTCTCAATACAACACATAATAATCCAAACAATATCTTCATTCAACACTTTCTCATTATCACGTTCCCTCTGTCACTGAATCATCGTAGGCAGATTCCACTCCGTCAATCGACGTCCAATTGCAGTCCCCCCACACTCTAAACCATTCATTTCATTCATTCATGCCATCGAGGTCCACATAACGAGAACACACACACACACTCTCTATTATCCTTCAATTCACACCTTACAATCAAACACCAATTCACTCGTGCATCAATCGATTCACCAAATCAGAGCTCCGTAACCACCAACACCGATGGATCGAACAACTTCAAGCATCGGAGAAGAAGACGATATGCAAAACGGAAGCGAAGGTAAGATGAGCTCTGAGATCGACTCGATCGAGAGGTTGTTCGAGAGTAAGAAGGTTCCGCCATGGCAGAAGCAGCTAACGCTTCGTGCGTTCGTTGTGAGTTTCATATTGGGGATTCTGTTCACGTTTATCGTTATGAAGCTTAATCTGACCACGGGAATCATTCCGTCGTTGAACGTATCCGCCGGACTGTTAGGGTTTTTCTTCGTGAAGACGTGGACGAAGTTCCTTGATAAATCTGGTGTGTTGAAGCAACCGTTCACAAGGCAGGAGAATACGGTTATTCAGACGTGTGTCGTTGCTACCTCCGGCATCGCTTTTTCCGGTATGTTCAGTCTCTATCTCTCTCACACACACATATTATCAGTGAATGAAAGTGCTAGCTGTAGTTAATATTTTATTATAAAATTATTATATGGCAATATATCTTTGCTGATAGTGAGGGCCAGTTTCACAACTTATTAATGGTTAAGTGTTGAATAATTAATAGTTTTAAATCATTAAATGTTGAACCAGTAAAAAGTTTGAATCATTAAGAGTTAATATATTGTTTAATTATTCAGAGGCAAATGTCTGATTAATTCAGATAAAAACTTTTAACTATTCAGACTCAGTATAATGCTTAACCATTCAAAGGTAAAGTGCTTAAACATTTAGAAATCTGCTCACAAAACAAACACTATAAACAATTAAATGCTTAATTATTCAGACATTTGAATGGTTAAGAGATAAACAAACAATCTTAAGATATCTCTCTTGTGTTTTAGACGTCTATGTTTAAAACTCGTAAGATATGTATAGATAGTTAATATATTAAATTAAAGTTGTAAGGTACCTTCGGTGGGAATAAAAAGTTGATGTTTAAATCTTAGATGGTGTAATATAACTTTATAGTACAAGATTATGAGTTTTCTTCTTAAATAGGTAATTTATCTTATTAAACTTAATCCTTTTGAAGCTAAAAAATCATTAAGAATAGATATTTTAAATGGTTTTTTAAAAATTAAGTAATGTTTCAGAACTGGGATCTTTTAGTTTGTACGGAGATATTTTCTAGTAAATATAAATTTTGTTTTTCTTGTTTGCCTTAAAATAATAATCACATTATTTACGGAATATCAAATTTATTTGAACCATATTTCGTTTCATAGATAGGAACATGAAGTGATCTCTGAAAAAAAATAATTTGATGCTTTCTTAATAAAGGTTGTAAATTGAAGTTTATTTCATGAAAATTTTAATTATTTGAAAAATATAGGTGATTGATAAGTCTTTGGTAGGTCATTTTGTTGTTTTACACCTTGCTAGCTTATGCAATCTTATATTTTCTATTAATACAATCTCTCTTTCTTTATAAAAAAAGTATTGATAAATGTTTAACCGATTTAGAAGGACTAGGTGGTTATAACAAAGGTTTCTAACTGTTGGTTCATGACTGATAAAAGCGCCCCATTGAGCTCTTTATGGATGAAGCAAATTAGACGTGCGCACTTCTCTTCCTTTTCTCTCCCTCTCACATTCTTCTATGAATGGTGATCTTCTCTCTCCTTTGCATTGATTACAATGAGCCCTCACGTCCCTCTTCTTGTCTCTCCCTCCATATGAGCTCACAAATGCTCTTTGTGGACACGTGTTAGAGGTGCTCTGACCGTTAGAGGTGCTCTAACTATAAGGCTTATTATAATCATTTAAAGGGTAATGATATATTTTCTTTAAACTTATTTAACTTGATTGCTTTAATTACATATCTTCTTACTCAGATATTGATGCAAAATTTTATAACATTTTTTATTCTTCAATTTGAATAATTTAAATATAAGCGAATAAAATTGTTTTCTTGTTAATGAAAGCCAACTACCGGTGACTTTCATGTTTTTGTTAGAAAATTGGTTGGAAGTTATCACTTAACCTAACCTTTAGTGTTATGGTTAGCATTTAACTCAATGTTGCTACACCTTAGGTGGTTGGTGTTTGTGTATGTTTTCTTAGGAGATCGGTAGGTTATTATTGAATTATATTTAAAAGGTTAGTCTAATTATAATTCTAAGGGTGATTGGTACCACAGTACATTATATCTTTGTTTCTTACAATTAAATGATGTTGGGTTGTTATGTAAAAGGTTGGTGGTGTAGTTTACGCGTAATATACAATTGTGTATGAAGTAAGAACCACATATCTTTAATTAGCAATTTGATTAAATTTTAGACTTTTTTAGGGTAAAGACTCACCCACTATATACATGCTGTCATACACTGATCACGTTTCACGTCTTTATTGATTCGTGCTTACAACTTTTGGCTGTTGGACTATCTTGATGCATGACAATATTTTATATTAATGAGTCAAATAAGTAAAATGAAATACAAAACATAAAAAAAAAAATTTCACTTTTTACGTATGGTATATAGTAAAATAATCATGACATTACTGTTTCCTAAAATTAATCAGGTGAAGTATTCTTATTATTTAATTGAGCTACAATCGAAGTAATTTTGCTTAGTGATGTAAGTTCCTATTAGTTTTAATTAATGTTTTTGCTCTTTTTCTCGAAACTTTTATAAACACCCCATTAGATAAGTTTAAATTTAAATTACAGAAAAATTAGACACCAATTTAACTCCAAACACATATATCATTTTTCATATTATATAGTTTCTATTTTTTTATGTTTTTCAAGATAAATGATGAATTGTAAACGTTTGTTTCGACATATATAAAATATATATAAGGTTAGGATCATTTGAGGAAAACTAGTAAATATCTTAAGAACTGTAAAAATTAACATAAATAGTTTATACTTTAAATTTTTTTACACAGTTATGTGTGTTTATATAAATTAAAAACCATCAAAACTATTCACTATTTTTTTTGAACTACAAGTAAGATGATTAAACATTATATTTCGATCATTTCTTATATAAAACATAAAAAAAATTATGTTGATAGGATTTATTGTTATTTGAAAATATTTATGAGTTATCAAATGATTTAACTCATGATATATATGCCCCTTAATTTATGTTTTTACTGTTTTAACCTACACATATTTCTCTACTTTAATAAAAAGATAAATGAGGGGGGACGCTTGGTAGCGCCCCATTCTTTCTCACTAAATTTTTCCCACTTCCCTCTCTTAATTAATTGTTACTATAATTATTGATAATATTATTTAATTTTATATAGACTAAAAATACTTTTTAATAAATTAAAAAAAAAAATTTTTATTAATGTTATTTATAAAAAAATACATTTTTATAAAATAAGAAATTTTTTTAAAACATCAAAATATTTTAAAATTAAAATATTAAAATATTATTGTAAAAAAATTAATATTATAAATTAAAAAAAGTTCTTTTTATTAATTTTTTTTAAACATCAAAATATTTTAAAATATTGTAACTGGAAGTTATAATAATGATATTTTTTAAATAGGTTTGTTTTGAAATAAAATTAAGTTTTTTAAACAAAAAGTTTAAAAAGTTAATATTATTGTTTTATTATTTATATCCTTACTAATACGTAATTTCAATTATTATTTATTTTAAAATATCATTTTATAATTAATAAAATTTTATTTTATTTAATATTTTATTTATTTAATCTGTGTTATACACGAGTTACTAAAGCTAGTAAATAATATACGTCGATTCATCCAAGTATTTATCTTTTCTATATGAATAGATCAACATATGTAGAGTCAAAGTATTTCCGTTTTCTGCGACTACATCTACTAAAATTTTCTTATATTCTCCACAACCATCCATCCATCCATCATGTGTCATATATATATTTTCATTCAATCAAACGAGTTTAACGATATCTTATACATTAAAACTGTTCTCCCTTTAAATAAAACTTTAGTACGCATTTCTATATGACATTTTTTAAACGAAATTTATAAATACCCTAAGATACATACTTGATTAACTTACATGATAGCTTTAATAAAAATACTTAACCCTTACCTTTGTTCAAGTATGACTAATTTTCCTTTTCCGAAAAAAAAAAAAAAGTTATAATCAATAAACAAGATAAGTAGAAATATACAAAAAGCTTATCATCTTTTAATATGTCAACATGCGTATAGATGACCACTTATTTATTCTATACTAATTAACACCCCCTCTTTGAAAATTATGCTAAAATTCTTAGTCGTGTGGGGTAAGGAGGCGTGAAATTGGGGCATTCATCATGTGGTTCACCTTGTGATGACTTCTAATCTTCCAAGTCCGGCCACTTGATAGCATCACTTGTCAGCTGTGTCTATAATTAATGGGATAGGTTGAACATAAAACGAAACTCTTATGGAGTAAATGTAGAGATGTCAAATAAGTTGTTTAGTATGAGAAGGAGATACATTCACAACAAATAACAGAGGGGGTGTGGGTGTGTACGTTCAGAACAACCCTTAAACTTCTTTGATTTATTCTAATTTAGCGTACATAATTTTTTTGCTTCCATGCTTGTAAAGATTCAATTAAGCACGGATAAACACAAGATCTTTAAAACAAGCAGCGAATTTGTACCTTTTTTTTTTTACTTATATATAAGATAGACTATTTCCTTAGAATTCTCTTAGGAGTATGTTACGTATAAGTTATGTTTAAAACAAGCACACCATGTTTTCTCTCAAAATGCTTTTCTAGGAACTGATGAAATTAGTAAAAAAATATCAGTCTCTTTCTTGTGTTGTCCCATCAAGAAAATAAGATAAATATCAACTAAAGATTCGTCTATAATTGGAGCGTGGTGGTATATTGGCCCCATCCTCGACTTATATGTCAGAATCACTGAGCTGGCTTCTGGGATGTGTGAATAATTCCACTTATTTCAAATAATCACAAATATGGAATATTCTACGTTCTATGATAATTATGTAAGTTTAAAATAAATTTAATTGTATAAACTTTATGAACGAAAAAGACAACATTTTGGTATGGTTTGTTGGCCCATGATTTTTTTTCTTAACTTTGTAAAATAATAATTAGTATATTAATACAGTAAAAAATGATCCATTGTTTGTGAAACTGTTGATTATACTTGTGCTGGTTTGCTTTGTTAAATTATTGAAATTTTACTTGTTAATATTAACAAACTTTGATACAAGAACAAACTGTTAGGACAATGAAAAGCAAAATACAATGTTGATTGTTGTAAAAGCCAAGCTATTATTAATGGTCTTGTATGAATGTAAAGTATTGGTATTCAATATATGAATTGAACTTTGAAAAAACAGAAATATGAATTCAATCCAATTTCGGTTTTCGTTTGGTTTAGAGACCAAACTAAATTCAAATTTCTGTCTACGAATCGAGTGCCAATTTGTGATTTCAGATCTGTCTAAATAACAAGACAATTCTAAAATAAAAACCGAATAAACACTAGTCAGTAGTGACAAAAGAAACTGAGAACGAATTCGAGTGAAGAAAAATTCAATGAGAAGTGATTAATGTTTTTCCTAACTTTAACAGGAGGGTTTGGTAACTACTTGTTTGGGATGAGTGAAGTAATTGCCAAACAATCAAATGAATCAAACTCAGCACAGAACATCAAGAACCCTTCTCTTGGATGGATGATTGCTTTTCTTTTTGTCGTTAGCTTCCTCGGACTCCTTTCTGTCGTCCCTCTTCGCAAGGTATGAATACGTTCAGGTTTTTCATATATTTACCAACCATGAATAACACTTTACACACAAAGTTGCAACTGAATTACAAGTAAATGAGATGATAACAAAACGTTAATAACTATCCTAGTATTTGAACTAGAGATAGACTAATAACTAACAACAAACTAAAAAGATAAATGATACATTGAATAATAATAAATATAACAGATAATAAACTCCCACTAAGTTCTCTATATATCTTGCATTACTATTTCTTTATTTGTCACTCTGTTTTAACCAATTCAATACCATGTGCAGATCATGATCATCGACTTCAAATTGATATATCCAAGCGGCACTGCAACTGCTCACCTTATTAATAGTTTCCACACACCTCAGGGTGCCAAGCTAGCCAAGTATTATACCCATACCCACACCCACCACCACCACCAGATGTGTAAACGAACCGAGCTACACGATATCGATTTGTTAAAAGCTCGAATCAAACAGAGCTCGAGCAAATATTAAAGCTCATTTAATAAATAAGCTCGAGCTTGTGTTTCACTCAATAAACATCATTTGGCTCGCGAGCCTAAATAAACTTATCATTAAGTAATTTTTATTTAACATATTATATTTACATAGTAATTATTATTATATAGAAATTTATAATATAAATAATTAATTAAGATATATAAATATAACAAAATAATTTATAAACAATAAATGAGCCAAATTTGAGTTTGAAAAAGTACCAACGCGTCGAGCTCAAGCATTAAAAATAAAGTTTAAGATATGTGAGTTTTGGTTCGGCTCGAAATAGTTTACACCTCTGGCCACAACCACTACCATCTATCATCTTCTTAGGGGCTGTTTGACAGTCTTTTAATCAGCCTCTTAATGGTTCAGATGTCTGAATGATTCAGTACTTAATGGTTCAGACTGTTTGTTTCGCGAGCAAATGTCTGAATGGTTCAGACATTTGCCTCTGAATGGTTAAGCATTATTCTAATGCTGAATGGTTAAGAGGTCTAATGCTGAATGGTTAAGAACTCTTATCTAAATTGGTCAGACATTTGCCTTTGAATAGTTAAGCGATATACTAGCTCTTAATGGTTCAGACCTCTTAATGGTTCAGCACTTAATGGTTCAGACCTCTTGTTGGTTCAGCACTTAATCATTCAGATATTGCCAAACAACCCCTTAGATTCTTATATGTTTCTCTTCCATTACAGGAAACAAGTGAGAACTCTTGGGAAATTCTTCTCCTTCAGCTTCCTATGGGGTTTCTTTCAGTGGTTCTTTACGGGTGGAGATAACTGCGGATTCGCAAACTTTCCCTCACTCGGTCTTGAGGCCTACAAAAACAAGTATTTCTTTCTTCATTTCCATTAGCCAACTTTTGATGTTTCTTCCTTGATTACCAACAACTTTCTCCTGTTGAACCCAGGTTTTATTTCGACTTCTCAGCGACTTATGTTGGTGTGGGGATGATCTGCCCGTATCTTATCAATGTATCGCTACTCGTGGGAGCCATCCTTTCATGGGGTATAATGTGGCCTCTCATTAACGAAAAGAAGGGTGATTGGTATCCTGCAAATGTCGAAGAAAGCAGTCTCCATGGCTTGCAAGGTTATAGGGTAAAAGCATACATTCTATTACTCTTGGTTCTGCTTTAGCGCTTTTAATTAAACAGGCTAAACGGGTCATGTTCGATTGCTCGTAAGTTGTAAAAAATACTTTTTCTAAAGATTACAAAAATAAACAGACCAATACGTGGACCTACTAGGTGTAACGAAAAGACTCATTTCGCGGGTTCAATCGAGAAATGACCTAAACTCATTTAGACTAATCCAAATCCATAAATGTAATATTTGGTTCATGTCGTGCGTATAATTCAAACTATTGCTTTTAGCATCTAAACCATAAAAATATTCATTCTTTTAAATTTGTACAAAAACAACCTAGTTAAATAAGGTAACGTCACAAAACACTTTTTTTTTTTAAATTTATAAAAATAAACAGGTCAACTCGTGAACCCACTAGGGAACCACCGTTTAGCTAAACTTTTGTGCATATTCAACCGTAGTTGTTTAAACTTTAAACCAAAAAAAGCCGTTGGATTTTATGCTATGTTTATTTCATGTCATAAATTCACACCGCTACCTTTAATGTCGTATACTTTGCAGGTCTTTATCGGCATAGCGATGATCCTAGGAGACGGACTCTACAACTTCATAAAAGTCCTCGGTCACACTTTATTCGGTTTATATCGCCAATTCACCCAACACAAAACCGAACCAGACCCAACCAAAGGTAACTCATCCCCTGATCTGCCTTCCCTCTCATACGACGACGAAAAACGGACACGTCTCTTTCTCAAGGACCAAATCCCCACGTGGCTCGCAATCGTTGGCTATCTAACCATTGCCATGGTCTCCATGGTCACCCTCCCACACATCTTCCACCAACTCAAATGGTACTACATTGCTGCTATTTACATCTTTGCCCCTGCTCTAGCCTTTTGTAACGCTTATGGTTGTGGACTCACTGACTGGTCCTTAGCCTCAACCTACGGGAAGCTCGCGATCTTCGTGATTGGAGCATGGGCTGGCGGCTCCAACGGGGGCGTGCTGGCCGGGTTAGCCGCATGTGGAGTCATGATGAACATTGTCTCCACCGCGTCTGACCTAACACAGGACTTTAAAACCGGCTACATGACCTTGGCTTCACCCCGGTCCATGTTTATAAGCCAAGTGATTGGTACCTCAATGGGCTGCATCATCTCCCCATGCGTCTTCTGGCTCTTCTACAATGCTTTTGACGATCTTGGAATCCCCGGGTCCGAGTACCCTGCACCCTACGCCCTCATTTATCGCAACATGGCGATATTGGGCGTAGAAGGGTTCTCGACATTGCCTCATAAATGCCTCATGCTGTGCTATATATTCTTCGCGTTCGCTATTGCTGTCAATGGGATGAGAGATATGGCGGGAAGGAAGGTAGCGCAATTCATTCCGATTCCAATGGCGATGGCGATTCCGTTCTACATTGGAGGCTACTTTGCCATTGACATGTGTGTTGGAAGTTTGATATTATTCATTTGGTCGAAGGTGAACAAGGCGAAAGCGGCTGCATTCGGGCCAGCGGTTGCTTCGGGTTTGATCTGTGGCGACGGGATCTGGACGTTACCGAGCTCGATATTGGCTTTGGTGGGTGTTAATCCTCCGATTTGCATGAAGTTTCTATCGAGATCAACTAATGTTAGAGTTGATAAATTCTTAGGGCATCACTGATAAAGAGAGTGAAAAACGGATCATAAGTAGCACCTGCCCCACTCGTTCTATATTTTCCACTCACAACCCTTAAAAATCATCCTCTCTCATATACCCAAAACCAACATTCTTACCTTATTGGAGACGGTGTTCGGTTCATCAAGTTTTCTTAAAAGTATATTACGTGAACTTAATTTTACAGGGTTTGAAATGTAATAGACCACAAGGGGGACTCGTTTTAAAAGTTAAAAATATTTTAAAAGGCGGATGTGTGATATAAATATTAAAAGTGTTTAGTACAATGATATAAGAATCATTTCAAGTGAGATGTGTATAAATTGGTTTGTAGATTGTGATTTCAGCATTGTTTTTTTATTTTTAATATTGTTGTACTCTTGAATACATTATGATATTTGCAATTAAGTAAAGAGATTACATCAGCTTTTGGGTCAACGTTAATGAAACGTAAGGATGTAAACAAGTCAAGTCGGCTCGCAAATTATTCAAGATCAGTTAGGAAAAGCTCGAATCCAGCAAAGCTTAAACAAGCTCGAGCCTGAACTTCAGCTCACATTATGGCTCGTATACTGAACGAGCTCGAGCTGGCTCGCGAGCCTAAACGAGCTTTTTGTTTATATAATTTTTAAATATATATTAAATATATAATAATATATACTTACAATAAACGAGCTAAGCCCGAGCCGAGCCAAACCGAGCCCAAGCTTGAAAACTTACCGACGACCCGACTTTAGAAATAAAGCTACAAACGAGCTGAGCTCGAGCTTTCTAAAACCAAAACGAGCCGAACTCGGGCTCGGTTCGTTTACACCCTTAATACCGCTAAAGTAAAAAAATTCTCTCTGAGTCGGTAGAGATAACTCAATGATGTCTTACTAAAAGAAATAGTAATCTACCTGTAATCGTTTCACTAAAAGCACAATGATCACCTTATTCACGTTTCACTAATGGTAAAGATTAACACTTTATCTTCGTATTGATGTTGTTAGTGATCAATAATTTTTCTTTAAAGTTTTGAGTAGATTTACGATGATAAGCACATAAGAATATTTATTCTTTGCCCTCTTTTGGATATCTTATTTCAATTATACAAGATGAATAGAATTTAGAGATTACTTTTAGAGAAGAGATATTTATACCTATTATTTTAGCAAAAGTGTGGTCAAAATCATAAAAGGAAAGTCGATTAAACAGATATGAGAAAAGAGATATTAAAAAATTTATCTATAAAAGCTCGGACGATGCATGACACATATCAACCATAGTCAGACGATTGATGCATGTCAAACAATGTCTCTTTTCTTGCATGTCAAACATATTCCCAATAGGCCAATTCACCAAACGCTATCGAAGTCATCCCTCGGCGGGTTTCAAACTTAGTTGTGAGAATTTGGAGTGGGTTTACGTTGTTTTTATTTTGTAAGTTATTATAATTCATATATAATTTTCCATTAAATATTGCATGTGTACATATGGATATGGACCGAACTGTCTCATGATGTACGGAACGCAACTCACGTATCACTTTAATGGGCGAACAACCCAACCCCTGGAACATACTGCAAACCCAGGTGGCGAAGAGCCAACATCGAGGTGCCCAAGCTTCCCGTCAATGTGAGTTCTTGGGGAAGATCAACATGTTATCCTTAGAGTAACTTTAATCCATTGAGCGACAACCCTTCCACTTAGCATCGTCAGATCACTCAGGCCAACTTAGAAAACTATCAGATTAACCAATTGACCAAATAAAATTATCAAAATAAACATTCAAATATAACAACTACTAATCAGAATCTGGCACTTGATAATTTCTCGCCATGTGGGCAAGGAAAAAATATAATTCCTTGATGGTTTGTACTCTCCTAGATGAGGGTGAAAAAAAATCCTATAATTACTTGCTGGCGTAATATGTCTTATTGACTGGGGAGAAATTGGGTTGGTTTTCCCCTCATGGTTTCCTCACCTAGTCATCAAGGAAAGATGAAATATTTATACTTCAACAAAAAACCAACCTAATTTCTAGTCCAATCAGCGAGATATGCAATATTAGTGAGAAAGTACGAGATTTCCTCACCCACT
Organism: Flaveria robusta; assembly: GCA_025506415.1. Taxonomy (NCBI): domain Eukaryota; kingdom Viridiplantae; phylum Streptophyta; class Magnoliopsida; order Asterales; family Asteraceae; genus Flaveria; species Flaveria robusta. The sequence continues at coordinate 12,721,470 of CM046469.1, read as the reverse complement.
CAACGAGAAGAGTATCAAAGTAGCGAGAAATTATGACTTTTACTCGCCCACGTAATGAGAATTTCCACGTTTCAATCCTGATTGTGATATATATATATATATTTTATAATTATTAGTTTCGAATGTTTATTTAATTATTTTGGTAATTCATTTTATAAATGGATCAATATGGTAATTTCCGTTTCAAAAAGGAAAAATTACCAAAATAACCAATTGACCAATACCAATTACCAAAATAACCGGTCAAATTTGAAGTTTAAAAAAGAAACAACCAATCGGAGCCAGCCACGTGTCATCCCTCGCTGACGTGGCGAGGGATTATGGGAATCCCTCGCCCAAAAAAACGTGCCCGGCGAATCCCTAGCTCAAAAAAACGTGCCCGGCGAGGATATATGGGAATCCCTCGCCCACGTGGAAACCTCGCTGACGTGTCTCTGATTCCTCGCTGAGTCAGCGAGGGATTATGAGAATCCCTCGCCCATAATTACAAAAATACCCACCTGGCCCAAAATTTAAAAAAAAATTAAATCAAAAAAATCGAAGATTTTTAAATTATTAATGTTTTTTTAAATATTTAAAAGTTTAAATTAATATTATTTTGCCCTATATAATACCATGTTTACCCTTAACAAATCTTCCATTCTTCTCAACCTTCTTCTTAAAATTATCTGAAACTTTATAAAATGTCAGTTAATATCATACTATGCAGCGGGGGTAAATGACATTTTGTAAACGGTGTTGAAGAATATCTACAATTACAAGGTAAATGTGTTAGACATGTTCTTAGTTTATCTAGTAATATAACGTTTGATGAATTAAAGGATATTATTTCTTCAAAACTGAGAATTCAAAGTTATATACGATTATCATATAAAATGTCTACCTATACTCATTTTATTGATATATCTGATGATAAAGATTACTATATTTTATGAATGTTGTTCTTAATGGTCAAAACGAAATTTTTATGTTATTAGTCACTGAAAAGTTTATTTGTAATTTAAACAATATTCCTGTGGATGACGAGAGTTATAGTGATGTTAAGCAAGAATGTGATTATGAAAACGAAAAAATAAGGATTTTTATGAAAAAAAAAGACCCCTCGCTGATGTGGCACATCCTCGCTGACGTGGGCGAGGGGAGGGTCAAATCCCTTGCCTCGGTTGAAGGACCCTCGCTGACTCGGCGAGGGGTATGTCACATCCCTCGCCTCGATAAATGCACCCCTCGCCTGAGGTTTTTTTTTTTTTTTTTTAATTCACAATTTACACGTGGGCGAGGGAAAATTAATCCACGTGAGCGAGATTTTATGGCTTTTCCTCGCCCGTGACGAGGGTCAAAGTCAACGGTCCTTTTTTGTATTTTTATTGGTCAATAGTTATTTTGATAATTACTTTTGATCAATTGGTTAATTTGGTAATTTTTCCTTTTAAAAATCTTATAGTGGATGCATTTATTTTCACTTTTCACATCCATAGAAATTCAAATTTCAAGACAAACCTAATCCCCCCATCTCCCTCCCATCATCTTCCACTTCTATGGGTGCTTGTTTCAGCCGGAAAACCAACGCCACCGTTCTCCCGCCGGAGACTCCAAAATCCGACGACAACTCCGGCCGTCAACAACCTCCCAACACCAGAAACGACCAACATGTCTTCAAGAAGGAGATCTTCGTCATCAAACACCGAGTAAGCCATGAAATTGACCGACACTCGGACCGAGAAAGTGAGAAAAACCCTAGCGCCATCACCGGAACCGGCACCGGCGCCGGAGCTAGACCGGGAACCTCCGGTTGTAGTAAGGAAGAGGTGGACGCGAATATCACGCAATGCGACAGGCTTAGCCGGAGCAATTCCGCCGGAGCTCAAAACCCTATTCGCCGAAGAAGGTACTCTCGTTCCAAAAGGAGTTTCGATTTAGGCTTGAATATCAATGTTGACGCTGAGTATGACGACGATTATGAGGTCGATGATGAAGACGATGCACTGAATCACCACCGTCGTCACCGGCACCGGCAGCCGGAGGTTAGGGTTTCGTCTAGTAGAAGATCTAGCAGTAGAGAAAGGAGAATAAGCATATCCCCTAGCAGACAATCTGGCACTAAAGAGAGGAGAATTAGCATATCCCCTAGTAGAAGATCTGAATCACCATTTGGTAGTTTAAACCGCAATCCGCCAGTGGCGGCAGCCGGAGGTACTAGCATTAGGCCTGCTAAAATGGTTTCAATTCCAGCAACTGATAAGAGCAACAATGCAGGGGTGGTTCAACAGGTGAGTGCTGGTGCAGTAAAGAGAATTCATGTGAAGCGAAATGTATCTCCAGCTCGAATGCATCTTCACGACAGCAACACGCGAGAGGCTGATCATAGGCGAAAATCACTGGTCGAGATCGATAACAATGCTGCAAGAACATCTGCACAGATGCGGGATACCAAAAGAACCCGCAGGCTATCTCGCGACCTAGACATGAACCCAGAAAGTGTGATTGAACCTAGTTCTGGTCCTAGTCCTAGTGAACCATCATATGCAAGTTTGCTGCTTGAGGATATACACAACTTTCACAAGAAGAACACAAATGCTGTTACAACGCCGCCATCTTTTGCTCTTCCAGAATGCGTGAGCAAGGCGTGCTTGATTATGGAGGCTGTGGCTGACATGAATTCTAGCACCAGCTCTTTGTGTTCAGATGACAGATGGAGAAACACAACCAGCATCAAGAAAGACAGCTCTGGGATGGTAGTCAATGGTTTGACATAAACTGTAGTCATATTTAACAGCAGCTCTTTGTATTATGTGTTTGTATAAGTTGCACACCATTTATGTACTTCTTTGGTAATTGATAACTTTGTTGTTGTTCAGAGAAACTTGGTATTGGTGCTAAATATGTTCACATTTACATTCAATGGTGTTATGTTAGAACAATTATTTGGTTCATTAGACAACATCTGTGTAGTTAAACATGTATATGTCAGTGACGTTAACTATGGGCTCTGGTAAGCATAAAGGATGTAAAATATTGACATATATGAAATGTTTACGCAAAGACAAGAATGATTAAACGAATATGACCTCGTGTAGCATTGTAGAAGTATAAACCATAGCTGATGGCACCGTCAAAAACAGAGTTATACAGAAGGGCAAAAGTGTCAATTGTCGTGAGCTTACATCCTCCAGAGCACAGCATCATGAACCAAAATTGACAATGCTGGCTGCTGTCAACAAGAACCATGTGCTGCAAGAATGTTTCAATGGAACTAATCTTATGAACCAAGACGTAAAAGCTTGAACGAAAACTCTTGCTATACTCTGGTTTTTACTATACAGTAAAACAATTTTATTTCATAGTAATTTATACATAACTGTGAAAAGAGATCATGGTAAGGAAGCATCCAATTTTACTTTTTATAATTGATGTTGGTGAAAATTTTGTTGTATATCTCAATATTTACTCTTGCCAACATTATGTATGTAAAAGGTATACATTAAACTACATCAAGACACACCTTCAAAGTTCAAGCACACACATCCACAAATAGATTCAAGGCAAAATCATCTTCTTCCTTTCTACTCCCTCCCATTTCTACCGCTGTCAACCGCACTGCCCCATTGTCGCCGCCTCCCACCATACTATACCCCCAATCTGAGATTCGTATGTTTAAAATCACGGTGTTTGTCGGTTTGAATTGTGTTTTTCATTTCATTTGGCTGCATATGTGCATGAGACATGTATATGCATCATTTGTGTGCGTGTGATGCGTGTTCTAGAACTTTTTGAAAGTTTGATTAGCTATTTTTATTTTATTTCTGGGTCTAAACTACAAAGGTATTTTTTGGATTAGCGATAGATGGTGGTGGTTGTTTAATAGCATCAAGATGTAGTGTTGTAAAAATCGGCCTATTCGGCCGATTAATTGGTGATTAATCGCTAGTCGGTCGGTTACCTTGGTGATTTCATGTAATCGGTGGATAAAAATTGGTAATCGGACCTAGTCGGACCAAATCGGTCCAAATCGGCCCTAATCAGTGGCTAGCTTCCGGCCAAATTCTGGTCACATTTTGGTCAAATTCCGGCCAAATGTTTGAAATTACGGTCAAACCTTGAAAATTTTGGCCAAATACGTGTAAATTTTGGTCAAATGTGTTTGTATATATATAAATCTGAACATTTTTATAAAAATTCCATATAAAAATGAGTGTGTATATATAAAAAACTGAAAATTACTTATAAAAGTTCCAATCCGATTAATCCCTAGTAATCCCGATTAATCGCTAGTCGGTATCTCACCGCCCGACTAGCGCCTAGCGATTTTTACAACCATGTCAAGATGACCAAGAACACTTGAAGATACCAAGAACATTTATATACACTTAAAAACAAATTAAAAATTAGATCCAAAACAATATTCATCAGTAATTGAAGGTTAACCAAATGTTAAATCAAACCTTAACCAGATGTTAAGTTGATTGAACAAACAAGCAGAGTATGCTACATCTATTGAGAAAAAAAAATATTTTACATCTATTTAGAAACAATATAATATGTCACCTAGATAAGCAAATTTTACTTTCATTTTTAACAAACTTTTAGCCTAATTTCACACATTTTTCCTTTGGCAGCATTATAAAACTACTAACATGAGTCTACAAAATTCCTCTTATTTGTTACCATCAAATGTCATGGGGGAAAATGGTGTTATCCTAGGAGCTATTATGGGTAATATGAGCAGCTTACCGAGTAACAACATATAACACCATTAGATTAATGGATTTCTTATCAAATGAAATAGCAGGTACCTGCAACAACAACAACTTCATCATAAGTCCATCCATCTGTAAATCAAAATCAAAAACTAATCCTAAATAATAGATAATCATAATCAGTTTACGACTATCAAATTGTTGATTGATGACAAACAATCGAAAACTAACCTGAAAACAATTGGCATCAACAACGCAATAAGAACGATAAACAGCCAAGCATTTAGTCCATACCACTGGCACGAGAAGCTGCGAAATCAACTAGCGACGACGTCGTTTCGGTGGTGGTGGTGGTAACGGTGGCGGAGGGTGAGGTGGTGCTATGGCAGAACGGCCATTTCCACCGTGGGATGGTTACCGGATCGGTGTAAACCACCCTACAGTTTTCAAACCTAGCAACCGCTCTAGCTATCATATATTGTTTTAAGTTTATTATATTTAAAATTTAGAGTAAATTAAATAATAAAATTTTAGATTTGATCCTTAAAATATAATAATTACTAATATAGTTTTCAAAATTTTTTTTTGTTCATGGTTCAAAAGTTTAATGTGATTTAATTTGGGCGTTAAATGATGCACGTGAGATGCAAATCTAGGTTAGAAACTTTATTAATTGAGCCGTGTGATCTTTTTAATACTGGTTAAGACAAAAAACTCGTTTAACAATCATCTCAAAATTTATTGTTCCATTCTCGCATTAGTTAACAAGAACAATGGTGGTCACTGGTCAGGTATGTATGAAGCAACTTTTATGATTATGAGTTTTTGATCATCTTCAATATTACAGTATGTTATTGTTTGATTAATCATCTGGTTTTTATGATTATTGTTTTTGCAACTTTGATGATGTTGAATATTTGATTTTTTTTTTTTTTTTTTTTTTTTTTTTTTTTTGTGGAGATGTTCATGCTTATTTATCCTTACAAATCAATCATGGTGGAAACTTTGCTAGATTTCATGGTAGAACATAGGTCAATAAGAAGGTAAGTTACATTGATATGATGCAGTTTTTTATTCATAGGTTAAATTAGATTATCATAAGTATAGGATACAATATTGAAGAGGATGTTATTTGCTCACATTATAAGATTCCAAAATATTAACCTTGATTTTCAACTTAATGCGTTGAAAATGAAAAAAAATGTGAATTAACATGTTATGATATATAGGTAGGCATAATCTAATCAAGACTTACCTTAAGCATCAAAAATCAACCTTGAATACTAATTTTACCATTTAGGGTTGTTACTGATGAAGTGATGAAGTAGTCAATAACCTTGAGGAAGTAGTTGCAATAATGACCTTAAAACCAACATGCAACATAGCTTTGTTTTCTTGAATGGAATGATATAAATGTAGATTTTAATGATGATTTGATTTTTTTTATTATAAGGATCAACTTTATGAAGAACAACTTCAGGAGTTGTAGGCGATTTGTATTTATAGATGATTAAATATTTTGAATAAAATTGAGAGTCATGGATTTTCAGACTGGAATTATTAGGTAGTTTAATCTAAATATATCAACCGGATAAAATTGCGCACGTAATAAAGAAAAAGGTACGATTTGGTGAGTGATTTGGTAAACCAAAAGAATCAGAAGAAGTGACCAAAAGAATAAAGTCATCTTTTGTAATGGATTGGGTAGAAAACAAACTACTGTTGTAAGTTATCATTCGAATTTAATGTTGTCTCAAATTTTACGTCATTTTTAACATATGAATTTCACATGTGAAATTTCAGAAAAAACAAGTTATAATGTATTTTTAATAAAACAATTTCTATATAAATTAAAAATATGCAGGGGATTATGCAAAAGAAAAAACTGCATTTGAAAATGTTACAAGCAGATATGAGAACTTTTATGAAGAAAGAGTTGGAGGTGGAGATCAACAAAATGTTGTTACTTACCGAATTGAAAAAAAAAATTGTTATTTTGTTGAAAAATGTTTAATAGTTTAATTTCTTAATACTAGTTTTGAAAAACAATTTAAGTTTTTTATAATATTTAGTTCATCTTACCCCTATATTTATTTTCAAATACTTTAACTATTATAGGTTTCCAATAGAATACTGGTTACCCGAGAACTTAAACAAACACACACACTTCCCCTCCCCCGGTGCCCCTTTTCCCTTTCAGCAATTAGAAAGATCGAGGATCCATTGGTAGCCAGCGGCAGTAGCGATTTCTTAGACCCTTCAACGTTTTCTCTCGCATAACCTAAGAAATCAGGTATTCAGCAACTTATGCTTCAAAGAATTTCATTTTTGTTTAGCTGAGATGCACTCCAAGTGTTCGACAAATGTCCTAAATGAATAGTATCATACCTATTTTGTATACTAATCATCTGCTGTTGCTCTTAGTCTTGTATCTTAGAATTTAATCTTGAATTTTTACCAAAACCATTCAGAAAATTACATTTTCAAGCATTCAACTACCTGGGTTCTAAATCAAGATTGTTTTCTTGACGAAATTTGATGAAAGCTGCCTCCTTGTATCCCTGATTGATCATTGATTCTCTCTTTGTGTTTATAGTGAACCATTGTCTTGCTTGTTTGTAGCCAAAGTGGGACATATTTAAGTTTGCGAATAAGTAATGTACCTGTGTTATATCCTTGAGGTACTATTAGAATTTGTCATTGAATTTGTAAAGCCTGCTAGGCAACTTACATTCTAAGTTTCATGCCAAATGAAAGAAAAACAAGCTGCCACTTTTTTTTTTTTTTTTTTTTTTTTTTTTTTTTTTTTTTTTTTTTGTGGTTCTTGTGCTCAAGTTTCATTATCCATAGCCATAATCCAATCTGGGGTCTTAAATTCCTGTTCCTGAGCTGACCAATGAATCCGAGAACCGCTTTTTAATATAGTCATGAGCAAGATCCAGACTATTTATAGCTGGTATTATTTGGGTTTACAGTTTTGGTCCAGCATGATTTTTGCACACTCCTAAGCAATGTTTTCAGAACCGGATCGGACGTTAAACCGGACGCCTTACTGGTTTGGTGGTCGGACCGGAATTAAGAACCGGATGACGTCATAATTATATATATACTATAATATATATATAGTTATATATATAATTAAATATAAGTAATTTATATATTTATTTTACAGTTATATATAAAACTTAACTATATTTTTATATCCAACACACTAATTTATGGTTCAACACCCCGTTTTTACCCATTAAAATCAAAAAAATAAAAAAAAAATACGAAAACCAGTCCGAACCGGTCCGGTTTCCCGGTCCGACCAGCGGTTCGGGACGAACCGGCCTGTTCGACCAGTCCAAAACGAGTTGCACGGAACCGGACCGCTAGGTGGCCGATCCCCGGTCGGACCGGCCGGTCCGATCCGGTCGTGAAAACACTGCTCCTAAGGCAATCTTAAATTAATATATTGCAAAATACATCGTTTGTTGTTATTATATTAAAATTGATTAAACTCAAAATATGGTAAAATATGTGTTGGCAGGTGAAGCCATCCCCTCTTAATAATTACAAGTTACCGAACTCAGTGATTCTGCTTGTATACTGAGGCTTATTGTCATAATTGTTTCTCTTTCTGTGTATCGTCGTGACTCATAAGTTTCTTCTATTGAAGGCTTTGAAGCAGTATCATTAAAATGCTGGGTGGGCCAGGACTTGAATCTGTTGTTGATCGTAAGTACAATATCTCTAGTTTCCTTTTCTTCTACTTGTAGTATTTGCAATCTTTTTATTAAAGAATGTGTTTGGCATTAACTATTAATTGCTGTGAGCTAAGACTCAGTCCCCTATAAACTTATTACTGTCCCTCCAAAATTTTAAACTCTTTTACAGAATACATTTCAGTCATCACGAATGATGGACGCAACATAGTGGTGAGCTTGTCTTTTTGTTTGGATCACTATGATTGTTGCAAATTTAAATCGTTATAGCAATAATAATAATATATATATATATTTTTTGCATTCAGGGTGTATTAAAAGGGTTTGATCAGGCTACAAATATTATTCTTGATGAATCTCACGAAAGGGTTTATTCGACCAAGGTCAGTTCATCTTTTCTATACCAAAACAGATATTGATTTCTTTCAGAATGTTATTTCATGCACCCGACGGATTCATATATTGTGGATGTTAAAAATTGTAATATTTCCATTAGCACACTGCAAAGTCTATCTATGTTCCCCGCATGTATATCATCGAGTTTGTGGCATCTCCTTGTTGTTAGGAATGGAGCGGATAAGAATAAACACAAACACTATCTCACGCGCACGGGGATTTAATGTGGTTCGGTCGGTGTGGCTTACGTCCACTGGCTGCACTATGGGATATTTTATTATTCTGTGCTCAAGGAATTACACGTACATATGATCAATATATGTAGACTAAACAAGATTAGGGTAAACAAGTGAACGGGCTGGGCTAGGGGCGGCTGCCCTTGCCTGTGCCCCTGCCTAGGACCAGCTGCCCTAAGTGTACTCGAAACCTACACATCCAACACTTGTGCATCTAACCACACCATTTATATACTTTTAGTGAATCTGCAAGGTTGACCATTAACATTAATTCCTTCTTTGACTTGCAGGAGGGTGTTCAACAACTTGTGTTAGGCCTTTACATCATAAGGGGTGACAACATGTATGGTCCATTTTTATTTGGGCAAATTACGATTCCATCATTGGATATTCAAATTTGTTACTAAAACAACTTCACTTTTCAAAAATGGTCAACAGAGATTAATTTGATCAGTAACCTGTCAAATGCTGACATGGTGAATGATCTCTTTTAATTTATAATGTTTTTGAAAGTTGAATGGATTTTATAACGTTTTCAGAAATTGGATGGTTTGTTTTTGAACTCTGTTGATCAAGTCAGAGCTTAAAAATGAGGTTTTTATTAAAAATGAATATGCCATAACCTCATACCTTGTACTTCCCGTCCATAGCAAAGCTACTGACGGGGTCTGGGGATGGTGGGAAGTAGGCAAACCTTATAATCAGTTATATTTATTCTTGTGATTATGCAGAAGTGTTATTGGGGAACTAGATGAAGAGCTTGATGCAAGCTTGAATTTGTCTGAACTTAGAGCTCATCCTCTGAAGCCAGTTATTCACTAATGGTCACATGGTATTATGCATGGTTAAAACATGAATGTCTTAAGGTAATTAAAATTTTGTTTCGGAGAGAATACTATCGTGTTTAAAGACACATGAAGTTCAAGTGCTTATTATCTAATGTTTAGGATTCATATTGCATTTAACATCTGCACATATGAAGTTCATATTGAGCTGGTCTTAAGCCATTTTGTAGGCTGCTATTATCAATGACCTTTTGGTACCTGTTTTTGGAGGGAAAAGATGTTTGCTTCTTAGCAGCACCCGTTTGTGTGTGTAATTTAACAACAAAAACTCGTTCCAGAATTTTGCCGTGTGACCTCATTATGCATTGTAATTGTGTCAACAAACAACAACGTTTTCTTTTTTGTGTTTTGTCCCAAAAGAATGCAAATGGGTGCACTCCTACGAAGGCGCATTTAGTTCTTTGACCACTAGTCCAATCTCTTTGTAAAAAAAAAAAAAAAAAAAAGACGTATATTATAGGTGTAAATATTACTGTGTTTGGAGATGATAAGGTCAACCTGTGCAGTGAGCACTTGGGTAGTCAATTATAGGTTGAACCCAAAATAGATGATTGCTGCTAAGATGCCTCTATTGATGATCTAAACCATGAGAAATATCTGATTTGCCAGTTTTCATTGTAATCTAGAGTAAGGTTGGTGTCGCGAGGACATGTCAAGAGACTTATTTTGCTTAAATGATCTCTGTCATAGAAACTGAGGAGTAAGGTCTACCTATTTATGATTATTTTTAAGAGACTTATTTTGGTTAGGATATCGTCTCGCTTCTATCTTGTTAAAGAGTGATGCTACGTGGGTCTTCGATGGATGTTTTGGTGCCACAAGAACAAACCGTTTAGGCAACTACCCTAGGAGAGTGCCGGTCCTTTTTGCTTAAAAATTCATTTTGTTCGTGTAAAGTGAGGCTTCACATATGTTAGGATTTGTATGTGACCTAATAGGAATGCCTTATTCATAGGGAGCATGTTTTGCTTAAGTGATGTCAAATGGGAGCTGTTTGTGGGTTAGCAAGCCGAAACGAACACAAATCTTAAAACAACATGAATCTAAAAATTGTGATAGATATGTTAACTTAATACACCATGTGGTGTCGTGGATTGACCGAAAACAACCCTTAAATTTGAAATTTTATTTTGCATATCAACACCTTAAAATTATAGATTAAAATAAAATAAATAAAATGTGGATACATATAATTATTACTTCTAAACTATACAGTTTGTGCTTTTAACATAATTTACTTCATTAGTTTAGTTATGACAATGTGCTCTTTTAAAAAGTAAAAGTGTTACACTGTTCAAACCATAAACGTGTTAGGTCGACTTGAACATGCTTTTTTGGCTAAACATGTTCATGAGTCAATTGCTCAGTCTTTGGCTTAAACCTAAACCCAGGGAACCTAAACCTGACAAGACCAAACCCCGACTTATGACATTGGTCTAGTCATTGGTTATATAATATTTTGTTCTTTGGTATCGAGTAATACCCGGTTCCGTACAAGCGGACCCAATTGCTCACAGCAACTAGTCTTAGCTGACTTTTCAATAATTTATTTGGTGATACCATCAAATGTGAAATGCGAAAGAGGGCTATTTAGACTTAAGTTGATGGAAGTTAATTTATCATGAAACCTAATTTTGTTTGTTACGTATATGACAAACCTTATTAAATCATGTTAATGAACAACTTCCTACACCCTAGTCCCCACATGAAAATGTATTTATAAAAGGGTATATTTTTGTAATACGATGATTAAACAAGGTCAAATAGTTAGAACCAAAGGGTTTCAGTCCAGTGTATCAAAGGGTATAGTAAATACTTATTTTTCAAGTGATTGAACGTTCAAGTTTATGATAGAATAAGACGTAGATATAATATTGTGTTACCTTGTCTTTTGTAGAAAAGGAAATGGATAAAAAGCGAAAGAGTTTTAGTGGAAAGAAGTGTAAGGAAATTAAAAAAGATTGGGGTTTTAGAGTTTTTTAAGGATAAAAATGTAAATAAAAGAAAAGAAAATTTTTAAAAATCTTTCATCGTAACTTTTCTTTCAAAATGAAAGAAAATGAAAATAAATGAAAAAAAACATATAAAATCTTTACTTTTTTTTTTAATTTTCCAAACACTAAATTGTAATATGTCTTTATTTTTCTCTTTTTTTTCCAAACACTAAATTAATTTCTTTTCTCAAATTAATTTCTTTTCTCTTTCTTTTTCTTCATTTATTTTCTCTCGTTAATTTCTTTTCCCTTTCTTTGTTTCTTGTTCTTTTATCGTTTATTTCGTGAATACAACGTAAAGAATAGAATCAAAACGTATGTGTTGGCAGTTTTCTAAATTACATGCCAAGTGTGAAGTTTTTATTTTGACATTCCATCATAATTTCGATTATTCATTAAAAGTTCAGTTAAAATGGTTAAAGCCCTAGAGTTTTGATTATTAACGCTTATTATTTTTTATTGCCATATAAAAATGGAGCTTTTCTACAAAACATTATGTATTTGATACAATGCAACAAGACACTTGTTTTAAACAATTGGCTCAAAACGGTCAAAGTCTATGGATGGGTAGACTTGGAATGGTCAAAGCAATATAGATATATGTGTGTTGACCTTTTTTGAGTTGACATTGCTAATAAAATAAAATAAAATAGAATAAAATAAAATTATAGAATAGAAGAAGCATGTTTTCCTTGTGGTATATTATTCAAAGTTTACTTTTGCGGCTTTCTAGAAACTAATTTCTGCAAAACCGGTGCAATATTGTTTGTCTAATAGTTTATTTTACAAAATATTGTTTTGTTTTTCTCTTTAAATTTGTAATTTAACTTACCATTTACTTTGAGTAGGGTTGTGACGTTGTGTTCCATACGATATATTTTTATCCATACAATAATCATTTATAAATTTTAACAAAAATGTGTTTGATATTGGAAACCACCGCAATTCCTTCTTGAAACCGATCACCATACGAGGCCCGTTTCCTTCAATTTGTGAGTGTGTTGTTCTCGTTTTATCATTAGTATCACACATACATATACATGATTTTAGAGGTAATGTGTTTATAAATAGTTTTATTTCGGTGAGTTACGAATGATAATTTAACTTTAAATGTTGTTAGGACTCTCAATCTCTGACATCGTTCAACCGTGATTTTAAAGAAATAACAGTGGTTCGTACAATAAGACCTCAATATACTCACAATCACTTTGTTAAATAATAAAAGGTTAAAGTTATACGAACTTATATAAATAATATTTATTTAAAAAAAAAGGTTTCAAGTGTTCCTTATTAATTAATTATATGTATTTATATTTTGTAAATGTAATAATATAAATATGTAATAATATAAACATATCAACATAAAATTTGAATATGAGTTCATTTATAATATTCTAAAACAAAAATAATGCATAACTAATAAGTATGCATAATTGCCGTTCATAAAAAAAAGAAGTATTTATGATTTATCATAAAAGCTCATAATGATTACTATTCAATCTATTAACTATAAATTATAATCATAAAGAGAAAAGGAAAAGAAAATAAATTCAAAATAAATATAATAAAAGAAAATCAGCAAATTTGTTGAGAGTAACACGGAAGGATGTGAAGTCGGGTTCTTTACGTAAATTATTAAAAATTGGTGGCTTATTTAGAAAATCTTAAGAAAATCCCGTGCCAACCGACATACATATTTAATAATATATATAATATAAAATATAGTAAAAATAATAATAGTATAAAAGGACTACAATCACATGTTTATACTATTGAAAAGAAATACAAATTGTTAAAAAAAACTTTGATGTAGAAAACTAATATAAATTCTTGTATGGAAAAATTGTTGGGGAAGGTTGATATATTAAATAACAAGTTGTCGAGGATTTAAGGGCAAATGATTGGTGATATTTATAGGGTGATGATAGAAAAAAAATGTTTAAGACTTGAGAGGTTAACTTAAACTTTAATATAAAAACACTATCAAAAATATTAAAAACATTAAAACAAACACTTAGTAATCCTTTAAGAATCATTCGTATTAACCCTTGATTTTTTTAACTTCTCAACACATTTATATTCCATCACCACATAGGGAAAAGATCAGCTTTATCACATGCAATGTTTTTTACTGGCGAACAAAGATACATTGTGTTTTATATTTACTATACTTTTAATGTCATTACACTTGTAGTTTGTAAAATCTAACCCACAAATTGGATTGGATGGTACATTATTTTAACACGTCTCTTATGGATTACATATGAAATAAAAAATCTGTTTAAATAATTATTTAGTTGTCGTAGGTTCTAAAAGCTACGGTTAACAATTCATATGAATACGGTATTATATTGCCCCGAAGGAAAAAAAATCAACGGATCATTATTTATCATCTACTTATGACATTTGTAGTCGACTCTTTCTTTTCTTTTTCTAGAAAGCATGTGAACATGTCAATCTTCTCAAATATGGTATAAGTCATAATATATTATTTCATATTATTATGACGGCCCTATCCTTCATTTACATTTAAATTTTAGTTTAATTTGAATTTACCATTTAATCAATTGACTTAAACATCAGATTTAGTTGTTTAAAAATGAAATATTATATCTATAAAATAGTTATGATAATGATTAAAGACGACAAATAAAAGATTTGTTAACTGATTGGGTTCTAACTCTCACAAATTTAATAGTTTGATGTTCATTTTTCATAAATATATTTAAATGTTCTTATAACCTCTTCGATTAAAAGTCACATATTTGTAGTTATAAGAGAAATTAAATAACATGGTAAATCGTTTTTGATAGAAGCTTTGGATGATTATCTAAAATTAAAGGATAATAATCATATTTTATAGGGAAAAAATCATAGAATAATAATCAAGTTTCATTAGTGTTCCAATTAAGTCACTCTAACTTTTTTCTCACCTCAAAAACCACTCAACTTTCAAGTTTTGTTCCAATCTTGTGAAAAATTTGAATTTTACATTGACTAATGATGATGTGTCAAATTTTTATTATTTTTATTTATTAAGGCATATGACATGGCAATAATATTAGCTAAAAACTTATGACGTGTCAACGTTTTTCTATTTTATATTTATTAGGGCATATGACATGGCAATGATAAGTAATTAGATGAATTTTAGCTTAAAAATAATAATAATTCATAATTGAAACATCTTCAATCGATCAACAAGGGATGAGCATTGCTGACTTCTCTCACAAAGCCCCTAATATTAATATTGCAATTACCGTTCATCGCGGTTAGGGTCTTGGACCACTCCTTTGGTAACCATGTTCACATGAAGAATTAAAAAAATAGATTTAGTTACAGTTTAAGAACATACTGGATAACACAAATATCATTAGTCTTTTACAAATACAACTGCTGACCTGCATATGTAACCTAAGGAACCAATATTTGATAGATTCTATGAAATGATTGGGTTACTGCCCTTGATCAAAAGAAAAAGATAGAATGCAGTATGTTTTTTACTTCAATCTTGATTTCAGCCTCCCTAACATACCATGCACCTTTTGCACTTTAACCTTTATTTTTACTTTGATTACGTAAAAGTATCACTTCTTGCTAAGTGTACATAAATGCTTACTACATATTACAACAATAAAGAAACACCATAAATCTAAATTCTTCTAAACAATGATAAATAAGGACACTTAACCAAAAACTTTTTTATGTATACGGAATGTATCTTAAATTCTAACTAGTTATCTATAATTCTTCAAGTTACCTCTTAATTGTTATCCACACAAATGTTGAAAATATGAAAGTGAATTTTTTTGGCTACTGTAATATTTTTCTTGCATAATCATTTTATAATGAAAATAATTATATATTAATCAACTTGATTTTTGATTAAAGATGTTAAATGATCAAGTATCTAACTGATTCTTCAATATAAATTAAGAAAGAAAAAAAAATCATGCATGAGAAATGAAGATCAGATAAGAAACAAATTATGCATAAAAATTAAAGTATATAGGAATTTGAATAATAGTTTAGATGATTAAAATAGTCATTCTGTGAAATTATTTAGAGATCCAACCAAATAATATTTATTGGCTCAGCACTTACTAGGTCAAATTGTCAAAGTCTCTGATCCAGTCAGACTTTTTACTAGTTTAACAATTAATCACACAAAGGTTGCCAAACTTCCTCTAAGATCATTTAAGAATTACTAAATATCTTAAGAACTACCAGAACTAAAATCAATAGTTTATAATATAAATTATATATTTTTTATACATAGTTGTGTATGTATAATACATTAAAAAATATTAAAATAACATAAAATTCAATAGTTTATAATTTTTTTTTCATATGTGGATAGTATTACCTATATATAACTTGCACATGTGTATATTTTAAATATGTGTTTTGAATATATTTTTATATAAATTGGAATACATCATAAATGAGTAAAATGATATGATTAATAATTAAAAAGCTACTATAGATCATTATAAGATGTAATTGACAAATAAAAAACGTTTCCCTACCTTTTACTCATATCATTATTTTATGAAGGTAATTATGAAATCCTAACGAAATATGCATACTTTTATATTTTTTTAAACTAAAATTCACCTAATCTCTTATAATTGTCATGTCATAAGTCCTAATAAATATAAAATAGAAAAACTTGACGTGTCATATGCTTTTAACTAATATTATGGCCATGTCATATGTTTTAATAATTAAAAATAATAAATATTTGACACATCATCATTAGTCCATATAAAATTCAAATTTTTTCATAAGATTGGAACAAAACTTGAAAGTTGAATGGTTTTTTGGGTGAGAAAAAAGTTAGAGTGACTTAATTGGAACACTAATAAAACTTGGTTACTATTCTATGATTTTTTCCCTATTTTATACATTATTTATGTAAGTTTCATAGTCTGCTCCTAGATTATCTTCTATGATTCATGGGATTATAGTTGGATTAAAGTATTTCATGGTTCTTTTAAAATCTTAACCTTATAATTCAAAAAGAATGAAAATTAAGAATTTGTGTATCGACTCTCAAAACTTGTGCATGAAATAGATCGAAACTTTCGTTTTATAGTTGGAAAGTCGTCATCACTTTAGTTGAAACAATACACTTTTGTGAATAGTGTGTCAGTTGATGTTTAAAGCAGTTTGAAATTAATTTAGTTATTGTAAGTTGAAATTTACTTAAGGGTTGTCTGTCAATTTCTGAATGTGTAAATGTTAAATTATTAAAAGTTATTAACCATTAAGTGCTAAACCAGTAAAATGTCTGAGTCATTAAGAGCTAGTATATTACTTAGCTATTCAGAGGCGAATATCTGACCAATTAAGATAAAAGCTCTTAACTATTCAGACTCAGTATAATAGTTAACCATTCAAATGCAAAAGTGTTTAACCATTTAGAAATCTTCTCACGCAACAAACACTCTGAATCATTAAATGCTAAAGCATTCAGAAATCTGAATGATTAAGAAGCAAACAAACAGCCCCTTATTGGTGATCGTAGTTAGTATGATCGCAATTTGCATAATTGCTGTTGATAATGCAATTGTCACCGATCACACAGTTGTTGATCAACAAGTTCCTAGTAAAAGATCACACAACCACACAACTAGCGAGACCCCTTAGACCCAAACACATGTCCTGTCCAATCTTTTCAGTTTCAGACTAGACAATAAAGCAGTCATCTTATTGGTCCATGAGTCGGACCGGTCGTACTAGATTAAGAACAGATGACATCACAAATAAAAGAAACTACTATATGTTTTGATGTGAATTTGTAGTTATAGTAAAAATGAGATTTTGAATAAGAAAACAAAAAACATAAAAAGAGTTTTTAAATTCCGATCAATTTCAACCGGTTAACTAGTCTGACTGACATGTTTAGATGAAAATGATGTTAATAGTCATAACCGGACTAGTTCTATTAAGTCCCCCCACCCCACCCACACACACACACACAAAAAGAAAAAAAGAAAAAAACAAAAAACAAAACAAAAAAAAAAAAGCAAAAGAACAAAAAACAAAGGTTGCACTGCTTCTTAAAACCTAGTGTAAATTCGATTTCAATTAAGTGAAATTATTTGACAACTCTAAAATCATCAACATTTTATATAATAAATATAGAAAAAAACACATTAAAGTTGTGAGAGGTGAACCTAATCGGTTAACAAATTCTTGTCATGATTAACTTTTATTATAATTATATTGTATAAATATAATATTCTACCATTAACAATCAATTTTGAGTTTTAAGTTAATTGATGGTTAGGTTTTAATTAAATTTAGAATTTATTGTAGAAGTTAGATATGGTTAATGATGAAAAAAATATTTATATAAGTACACAAAATCGAAAAAAAAAAGATGACATGCGTTACATGTTTTCTAGAAAAAACAAAGAAAAGAAAGTGTCCACTTCAAATGTCAAAAACATCGATCTATTGATTCTTTTATCTTCTAAACAAGATAATACTGTATTCTTATGACTTGTTAACCATTTTAAACAGACTGTATTTATATTTTATATATATTGAAAGTACATCGTGTTTTAATTAGAAATAAGAAAAGTTCATTTTATAAACTTGATATTTTCCCCAAGTTGTGATAATATATAAAAACAAAATTACAGAAAACATTCTTTACGATTATAAAAAATTACAGATATTATCTTTTATCTTAAAAAAAATAAAATACTCTAATCATCATTTATGTATGTTTTTTATAACAGATTTCATATTTTATACTAATGGACATTAAATTTTTATGTTAAGTCTAGTGTATTTTAGTA
This sequence comes from Flaveria robusta, assembly GCA_025506415.1. Classification (NCBI taxonomy): domain Eukaryota; kingdom Viridiplantae; phylum Streptophyta; class Magnoliopsida; order Asterales; family Asteraceae; genus Flaveria; species Flaveria robusta. The sequence continues at coordinate 12,702,783 of CM046469.1, read as the reverse complement.
TTTTTATTCCTTAAAGTACTATTATTGAAATTCTAAACCTATGTTAAAGGATGTTTTTTGTAACTAGCTTTTACTTTAAAATTTTGTTACATATATAATTTTTAATACATATTATTTTATTTTAATATATATATTAAATACTAATTAATAAATTTTTATCATAACTTTTAATAATATAAAATATGGGGAAGTAACGGTTGCTAACTCATTTTTATTGCGATAAACCGTTAACACTAATGTAACAAACACTTACATCATGATTATGTAATGTAACTAACTTTTACACCGCGCTACACCACTGATATAATAATTTTCCCTCTATTTTTCTAAAAATTTCCCCATTTTTCAAAACCGTCTTAACTTTTTTGTATGATATTATTTTTTTAACAAATTACACCATTAAATAGATCATTTTAATCTCTTTAATTTGAGTATAGTCTTGCTATATTTTTTTAAAATTTTTTTTAACGTTGATTGTGAACCACTAGTTTATCACAGTAATTACGTGGCATGTTATGGACCACTAGTTTGGTTAACGGGTTATCACAATAAACAAGAGTTAACATTCGTTCTCTATCCTATAAAATATAATTAGTTAATAATTATTTATTAGCTAGTTATAATTTATATTATTAAATTTGTATTAATAATTATTTTATTAAATATAAAATTTACAAATAGAACAACTTTTTATTAATTTTAAAAACACTACTCCTAAACATAATAGTTACCTATAAAAACAAATTACAGTCCTAATTAATATTAAAACACACTTAATATTAACGAACACCATTCATTTAATCGAACAACTACGTTTAACTGATAAGCCTTCTCGGCTATTTTCTATTTTCTTACCAACCACTCAATAAATTAAGGGTACATGAAAGTTATGTAAAACTAGAATATACTTTAGTTACATAATCACAAAATGAATAGTTCATGAAATTTACTCAGAACGTCATAAAAAAACTAATTATAAGCGACCATATCTGCTAATCACTATTATATATTATATTAAAGAAACAAGTTTAAGGTAGTAATTTATAATTATATAAAAATATATTTTAAAACATATTAAAGGTAAAATATATAGGGTTAACCCTGTATTTTTTAATTAAATAATTAAATAGGTATTAAAAACTATTAACAAATTAATTATTTTTTGTTATATAATTGTAATTTATAATATTAAAAGTTATAATTTGTATTTAATATCGATATTGAAATAAAATAATATAATATTAAAAGATTATATGTATAACAAATTTTAAAGAAAAAGCTAATTACAAAAAAACGACCTTTTAACTTAGGTTTAGAATTTCAATAATAGTCTTTTAAAGGTAGAAAAACTAAAATACTACTGACTTAACAGAAAAACTTAATGTTTATTAGTATAAAGGACGGAATATGTACAAAAAGTTATATATAAATGATGATTTGAGTGCTTTATAAAGATAAAAGATTATACACGCAAATTTCTATAAACATAAAGGATATATTCTGTAATTTTGTCATATATAAATGTGTGTTAAAATTATTTTTTATACCATCACATGTCAAATATTATTAGTTCATAGTAAACAAACTTCCATTTTATTATGTCATACTTTCACTAGGTTGGTCACCCGTATATTACATAGATTGAATAAACGATAAATTTTCAAATAAAATATATGTTGATAATACGATCTAATTCATATGTATAATAAAATTTCTAATGTCAAGACAAAAATATGTTTTTAATATGATTTAACTATATTCATTATTAGTAATATGCAAAAACAAACCTTGATATACATGTCATGAAATATCATATTATTATGTGCAAGATAAATGATCATTATTAAGAAAAATAAAAGAGATCAAATGTTACATTAATTTATAAATACTTCTAATAAATAGATTTAGATACTACTCAAAAGTCATTAAATAATATATAAAGAAAATATAATTATTAAATTGCTTTATTTTCTCGATAATCTTTTAATGTAACCTAAACGTTTGTTTACTTTATGCTTAAACAAAATTTGAAATTTTTAAGTGTTTAATAAACAAAACCTTTTTATAGGTGATGGTAATGAAAGACTTATTCATGTTTTAATAAAATTAAATCAATGAATATTTGAAATTGATGTGATTTAACAATAATAAAGAAAGATTTGATATTAATGCATACATTTAAATTCGGTAAGTGAATGTTAGATAATGTATTGAAACTAAAAATATTAGAAATATTTATAAATTTTGGTAAGTTTGATATTTAGGATTGATTAGTGAGAAAATGATGATTGATATGGTGATAACATCTGACAGATCCTAGATCCTAGATCCTAGGTGTACTATCTAAAAAAAAAGGTCACATGAACAATAGTTTTTTTTATTATTATTAGTATAAGTAATAGACTCCATTTTTTATTTATTACTAAACAGACCTTTTATTAGATCACTTACGAACCACTTGGCACCTACTTATCAGATCATCTTAATTAGTCAAGTACATTACTTGAGACCATTATCAGGAGAAAACTCACTATAGGTAAGAGAAAACGCTTTGATCCAACCTGAAAATTTATTTTTTATCATATGTGAGATTTGAAATCATAATATTTTTCTATTTTAATGAGGTATTGAGTATCTCATCTCAAGCACTTGAGTTGATCATCATTGGTAGATAACTACTATTAAAGTATTAATTAATAATAACAATCATAAAACTAGTCTATATCTATAAATTCTAATAAAAAAAGGTTTTTTTTTTTGCCACTTGTCATTTTTTTAAACAACCTTTATGACATTTTTCATTATTCTAAACATTCTCATTTCATTTTCCCTCCAAAATGATATTATGGTAATTTAACACTCACACAAATTTTTCTTTCTTAATGAAAGTCAATTTTATTAATTGTAATATTTCTCTCTCATCTATATTTTTTTAAATCAAGTTATGTTTTTAAAAAATAAATTTCATTAAGAAAATTAAAAATCACATATTTTTATTAAAATAGAAATAATAAAAAATAAAATTTATATATAATATAAAATTTTCTAAAAAACTAAATCTTTTTTAAACAAAATATTTTAAATCGGTCTTTTTTAAAAAAAATTATAAAAAATATGAAATTTTCTAAAAGCAGTTTTATTGAAACAAGCAGAATAATAAGAAACCCGAGTTTTTAATAAACAAGATTTTTATAAACAATAATTTTTTTATAAAAAAATCTTAACACTATGTTTAAAAATAAAACTATTTAGATAAGAGAGTTAAGAAAATAGTATAATTGTTTTATTTCTTGAACTATTACGTATATATAATTTTAATCATATCTTATATTAAATTATCATACTATAACTGTTCGTGTTTATTACTAACTTATAATCCATTTAATATATGTGTTTCTAGATATCTATTTATCTATATACCTATCTATCTATTTGTAAGAAATAAAAATTCAAAATAAGACTTGACACAATTGTAAGTTTTATCATACTAAATTTCTCATTTTTTTTTCTTATTATTATTAATATTGACTACTAATAATATTAATCATGCTATTTTCATATTAAAAATTATATAATTTAATAAATTAAAACCTATTTTTTTATTAAAAACACACTTTTTATAAATAAAAGTTTTATAAAATACAAAATACAACAAACTCTTTTTAAAATAAATTCATTTTTCTTAAGATAAAATATTTAAAACCTATATTTTTTTATAAAATAAAAGTTTAAGAAAAGTATATTATTTATTTATTTACTAATATTATTAGTATTCAATATTAGTTTTATTAGCATTCTCCTTCAGTTTCTAACTCCTTGAAGGTGAAATCATCCTTTATTAATTTGCAATAGATTTTTTAAGTAATTTTAGAGATATCATCGGGTCCTGGGGCTTTTTCACTCATCTTCTTTGATTTCAATAATAGAGAACCGATTTCTAGCATTACTTGATCAGATTTGGACAAACGTGTAGAGGAATCGTAATAATAACTTGAAAAACTTGAGAGTCGCAATTCGTTTTCAGATTAAAACTATTTGGGGTTCACACCAAATATTTAATCGGATAAAACTCAAGTTTCAGAAATCGAAGTATGATTCGTGTGTGTATATGATCATGAACCAGAAGAGAATAATGAAGAATATCGACCAATTCGATTATTTCAGGGATGGGGAAACTGCCGAAGGCAGTTTTTCTTATGCGAAATTACACTTTTTACCCCGAAGTTTCACATGTGAAATTTCGGGAAAAAACAAATTCTAGTGCATTTTTGATAAAACAATGTTTACCAGCCAGGGGCTCTGCCCCTTGGATCCCGCTCCCAGAGGCTCTGCCCCTGGACCCCCGCCAAGGGGGCGTTGCCCCCTTGGAACCCCCATCGCTTAGGGGCTTCGCCCTTAATAAGGTTTTCAATTTTAAAAATCACAATAAACTCAAACAAGTGTGCACTCCTCGCACCTCCTTACTTGTTTGATGGATATTATGATCAAATTGGTCGTTAGTTAATCCAATTACACTAAAATATCTAACAAAACGCAAATTTGTTACTCACACGTTTTGGCCAATTTTGGATTTGGTCACCAAATTTAAAGGCAAAGCATTTGATGGCCTCTTCTTGAATCACCATTAGATTAGACTCCCACTTTCTAGTTATCGCCATTTCATTAACTCTTGATCTCTTTATGCTCCTTAATGATTCCATGGAAGAATTTGCAGTTCTGATCGTAGTTTACTTCTTATTTACTTCTAGATTTCTACTTCAGGTCTGCTCATTTCAAGCCCTTCTTTTCCAAAAGTCCTTGTTTCACATGTGAAACTCGGGGCGTTAAAACAGTAAAATTTGTATATGATAACTACTGAAGGCTATCACTCGATTTCTACAAGATTTGGAATTTGAAGAAAGGATTAATCAGTCTGATTTTTCTTCCTCTGTTCTGGTTTACAATTTTGACATACACAAAAAATCATACTTTGATTTCTGAACTTGAGTTTTATCCAATCGAACATTTGGTGTGAACCCAAATAATTTCAATCTGATAATGAACTTGCGACTCTTAAGTTTTTCAAGTTATTTATTACGATTCCTCTACACGTAGGATATTATAAAAATATTTTTTTTTTTGCATTCATCCCCAATTATACACTTCATAAGTAATGGTGACATCGTTATCATGTAACCTCAACGTTACAGCTCCGAGCTATAAAAAAAAATACATAACGAGTTTAAGAATAGTTACATCATGTCTATAGCTACCATACATCTACCAGACATCACACACGCGAAAGTCTTATGCATCAGGTTTATTTTATTTTATTATATTATTTTTTTCAAACTCTACACAGTGAGTTTCCGTATCCTAATATGTTTTTATACATGGTGGTGACAGGATAAGAAGTTAAGAGGAAGTGGAGAGTAACAGCTAAAATCCAGCCGACAAAAAAACCCACACGTGCCACGTAACACGCATTCCATACGCCCGCATCCGCGCTTTTTTATTATTTTCAATACCCACTTGTTCTTCCAGACGCTGTTTCTTCACACATATCCCCTCCATCTATATAACTCATCCTCCATCTTCTTCAATCAATCAATCAATCAACAGCATCTCTCTCAAGATCTTCATCTTCCTCTGTTGTTCGCTCATTTGAAGATACATAATAGCATATAATCACTGCAATGGAATTGAAGAACATGGTTTCTATGGTTGCTCGCAGCGGCCGGAGATTGCAGCGTTACAATCACGGCCAACGGCAAGTCGTAGGGTCAGTTTATTATTCCCTCAAGTATCATCTAATTCGTCAGTCTGCTTTCGGTTCATTTTTCCCCCAAATTCGGATTCGGGATGTTAATTTATGCCCCTTTTGTTGATTCGGATCAAATCGCTTGGTGAAATTGATCCCCATCATCGGGCTTTTGAATGATGGATCAAACATGGATGATTTGAAGAAATTCGTTTTTGATTTGGAATTTTGAAATTTGACTAGGAGAAACCCAATGAATTTCTGAAAATTAGGGCAAAATCTGAATTAAATGTTTGGGGGGATTTCGAAATTGCATTATTTTGTACGATTTTTATGCAGATATGCAGTTTTTGAAATAACTGATTTATACCATATATGGGTAAAATTTGTTTGCTAATATTGGTGATTTGAATGTGATGCAGGTGCATACCTTACAGAATCAAAGGTTGCAAAATGGGATCAGATATGAAATTAGAAGATGCATTAGAAGTTCTTGTCATCAGTGCACAAAGGAAAGGCAAAGGAATGTTGTTCCCTAAGGTATTCATTCATACTTTTTTGGTCAAAACACTTGTCAATTTCTGACATTTTGATCATTTAATCTTCAATTGCCTCTACGAAAACGATGATCCACTAATATATGGTTCTTAAATTCTACAGGGAGGATGGGAATCCGATGAATCGATCAAAGATGCTGCTCTCAGAGAATCGTTGGAGGAAGCTGGAGTGTTTGGAACAGTTGAGGTTGGTTCCTCATTCTAGAATAACAATTTTGACTTTTTCTGCAATTATAAAGTCAACTAAACAATCTTGTGTGTTTTCAAGAAGTACCCAAAGCCAAAGTTGGCAACTTTTGCTTATTTTCATTAAGAAAACTTCAACTAATCAAGTTTTTCTAACGTCTTAATACATCCAGTTAAAGTTTTTTTTTTCTTTATAGTCACTCAACCGTTATTATTTGTTCTAAAGTTTAAAACTTTTTTATGATTTCGACACGCGATTGACATACATTACTTGAATCTTTACAGAAGGAATTGGGTAAATGGTGCTTTAAAAGCAAAGGCAATGATGCAACCTATGAAGGGCATATGTTTCCATTACTTGTTAAGGAGCAATTTGACTTTTGGCCCGAAAAAGACATTCGACAAAGAGTTTGGGTGAGTGTCCCTAAAGCTAAAGAGGTCTGCCAATATTCTTGGATGAGGGAAGCATTGGATGCACTAGTGACAAGACTCGAGTCGACGCCTTCAAGTAACCTATGAACATAACACATCGACTTGTAAATATGATGAGACTTTGCACCTGTTGGAAGGTTTCGTGACAAGATTTGATCAAATCAATTGACAACAAGAGCGTGTCTCTTTGATACGCATTGAGTTCTTCGTACACGACGATTATGTTTCCACGATGGAGATGACGCTGATTCGGATAACGAAGACGGAATTAGAGGATGGGTTTGAGGATCACTAACCGATAATTTTCTTTTCCTTTGGGATCGAATTCATACTTCAAGGGGCTTGTTTCATGCTCCTTTTGTTCTCCGTATATGTAATTCTTTCATTTATTTAATAAATAAAGACCTACTACTTTAATTGTCATATTAATAATACTCAATATACATTTTGAAACTTTACAAAACTGTAATTGATCATTTTTACCAACAATTTCAATAAGTGGCTTCTCTTTTAAAAGTTGCAGTAATAATTTTTTTGTATCAATCTCTTTTGTTTAAACCATATATTAGGAACTAGAAACTGATTAACGGAGATAAACGTGAGCATGGGTTGCATGGGATCATGGCACACATCACCCCACTGCTTGACGTACGAGCGACTCGACTCTTAGCAAAGCGCCAAGCTGGGTGCCACTCGGTTTCCGAGGTCGTACCTTCGACCAGTGTTGTTTTCACCTTTCTTTTGTATGTTTCAACCAGGCGGCTCCTACTACTATATATAGGGGGGTCGCATATGGTTTAGGGCTGACTACGTACACTATAAAATGAGGGTGAAGGGAGGCGAGGAGCGGCCGAGAAGGGCCACTGTTTTAACTTAGAAGCAAACCATTCATGGCCATGGAATGGTGATGGTCATTGGATGATTAGTGGGCTGTTAACTTGGCTATATTTTTAAGCCAAATAAACAAGTTAACCTTGAAATTAAAGGCGGGTTTACGTTGGCATGACTTCCTTTTTTTTTTTTTTTTTTTTTTTTTTTTTTTTTTATTAAAACCGCAAATTCACACACACTAAACTATTCCTAAACATACATCATATAAGTCCATAACAAGCATGATTTTCTCAATACAACTATATTTGTATGTTTCTACTTAACTAAAATAATCATTTATATAAGTTAGAAAGTGTAGAGAGTACGATTATTCAAAAATACTTTAGATTCTAGAAACCATATAACAGCTAAGGGTGAAACATCTAGACCACGGGTTTCAAGGGGGCAACCCCAATGGTGAAGGTCAAGCTGACATCTTCATAATAACTGAGAGTATTCATTTTATCTACCAGTAAGAATGGTTTGAAAGAAAAAAAGTTTTTGTATCGTTTTAATGAAATATGATCCATTAGCAAGAGTGGTTTGAAAGAAAAAAGTTTTTATTATCCATGATATATGATTCACTTTATCTAAAGTGGAAGGGATATCCATTTTTTTTTCTTTCTTATGGTTTTAACCAACATTAACAACTTGAGTTTCAGTGATAATTATCAGGGAGCATTAGCAACAACTATGCGATTAGTGGTAGCTTACCACTGAGTACTTTCCAGCTGATGTACTATTGATAGTTATAATTTAACTAGTTGTATATTTTTTCATAAATAGTTATAAATTTTAGTTGGCTTTTTTTAAAAAAAATCATCCGCCTATTCAACACACACGAATTAACACTTCGTTTTTACAAAAAAAAATTATCGTTCTTTGAAATTCACTTTCTATATTTTATGAATATTGATTTCATGTACCCATAAAATATTACGAAATGGAAAACCTTACAACCTGGAAATATCTACGTAACATGACTCTTTTAGGTTTTACTTTAGTTCATCTAGTCACTCATGATCATTGAACTACAATATTGATTAAAAATAATAATCATAGTTTATAATATTAATTAATCATTTATATTTTCATAATAAGCTCTTACTTAGAGGGGAGGTCTTGGGTTCAATCCCAAGCAATGGTGTAATTTGGTGTAGTGTAGGAGTAAAGTAGATTTGCCGTTCAATAAAAAAAAAAAAAAAAAAAAAAAAAATCCCGTAAGTACATTGTTAATAATGATATAAGATAAATGTTAGCCTATGCTAAACATGAGTCTTACCATAACAAGAAACTAGTGTAAAAAATTGAAGTATGAGACATTTGTTAAATGGTTAGTGTGTGGGCCCAAACACCACCTCAATCTTGCATGGCTAGACTGGCTATTCCTTTGCATACTCAACTAAGCAATAAACACCTTTTCTTCATCTACTTAACCACTCACTCAAACCCTACCATTTCATAATAAGCAACAAACAAAACACACAATCACACCTTCTCATGGCCATCAACACTCTCCCTCTTCATCTCCTCTCTCTCATGATCATCTCCCTCACCCTCTTACACCCTTCACACTCATCCTCTGATGCATTCATCTATGCAGGCTGCTCACAGATCAAATACTCACCCGGCTCACCCTACGAGTCCAACCTTGACTCGCTACTCACCTCCCTAGTCAACTCAGCCACCTACTCCTCCTACAACAAGTACAGCATCTCCGGGTCCACCCAACAAGACGTCATCAACGGCCTCTACCAATGCAGAGGCGACCTCTCCATGCCAGACTGCGCCACTTGTGTCGCGCGCGCAGTCACTCAACTCCCCCCACTGTGCCCGCAGACATGTGGTGGCGCAGTCCAGCTGGAGGGGTGTTTTGTCAAGTATGACAATACTAGTTTCATTGGGCAGGAGGATAAGACGGTGGTGATGAAGAAATGTGCGCCGGCTGCGGGGTATGATCCGGAGGTGATGGGGCGGAGGGACGCGGTGCTTGCGAGCTTGGGCTCGGCCGGTGGGTTGTATCGGGTTGGTGGCTCGGGTGATGTGGAGGGGATGGCTCAGTGTGTGGGTGATTTGAGTAATGGGAAGTGTCAAGATTGTTTGACCGAGGCTATTGGACGGTTGAAAAGTGAATGTGGTGGTGCGGTGTTTGGTGATATGTTTTTGGCTAAGTGTTATGCTAGGTATTCTACTAGTGGAGCTCATGCCTATGCAAGATCTCATCATGGTAAGCTTATATTTTCTTACAAATTTACTTAACAAAAGAAATTAATTTTACTGGATACTGATTTGGTCAGGTCGGGTTAAGTTGGGTCATCAGAACTAAAAAGTTTTTTTAATGATAATTTTTTACTGGTAAATTTATTGGATCCGTCAAAACTTATGATATAGATACTTTTTGATTCAATATGTGTCGAAAGTTTAATATTTAACATTTCGTGTAATAGTTTGAGAATATACTACCAATGAGCCCTAGATTAATTGGTTTAGGAGGAGGCACCCCATGACTTTTCAAAGTGGAGGTCATTGGTTCGAGTCTCACTTGGTACAATATGCTTCAAGTGGGCCAGAAGTTTTTACCACAGTGGGCTTCGGGTGGTGGGTTTCCCCTGGATTAGTGGGCGGGCAGGGTCACCAGCACTGTCTGTGTTCGCGGACGTGAGTGGCTTTTTGCCATTGGGTTTACCCGGGTGACAAGGCTTAAAAAGTATTCGTTGACCATTCAAAAGAAAGTTTGAGAATATACTCTGAAATATAGTGTATTGTGAATATAACATATCATTAACGTGTTTATCTTATAAAGATTTGTGAAATTGACAATAAATTAAAAGCGAGGTCGAGAAAAGCACATCTGAATTGATATTTGTGCTTTTCATTTTTGTTGCTTTTGATGTATTGTTTACAGATCCATCGGCACTTCATTTATGTACTACGTAACTATTTATTTAATTACAGTTTGTCTCCCATGATTTTCAATAAAATTAATATTAAAGTAATACAATTTTAAAAACTGATATCGTTTATTGATTCGTAAGTAAAAAACTCTTAATGCATGTCCTATATATAATAAATTATTACTCTCCTACGTACACTAAGTAAAAATTTTACAAAGTAACATTAATCGGGTACAAAATATTGACATTAGGTAACATTTTTTTATATCACATAGACACATATACAATGGTTCTTATTTTGTTATCACGCAATATCTCTCTTCTCTCGTTATCTATCTTATTTTGATCTCTCTCATACGTACATGATGTGTTTTTCTTTTTAAACACTCGTATGATTCACTTTCATAGAGTTGCATATGTCAACACACTTTGACTTAATAATCGTCACGCTCAAAAGAATTGGGAATTATGTTTTCGTAACAGGTGAACATGATGAAGCTGAAAAGACATTTGCGATAATCGTTGGATTACTTGCCGGTGTCGCACTCATAATAATATTCCTAACTTTCATGAGAAAAGCTTTCGGCCGAAATGGTAACTTTTACATAAACATGTTGTTTGAGATAACTAAAATCTTATGTTTATCACTAATTATTATTTTAAATTTATATTAGAATTTATTTTTGAATTTAAGCAGTAGTTTGTCTTTATATTTATTTCTTTTTGAATCAGTTAACCTGGTTTAATTAATAGACTACGTAGAAATTTTAACACTTTTTAAACAATTTACTTGTTTTAAAAATATATGATTATAAAAACATCAATCCACTAGCTAGCAAGACCTTTAATTTTTATAACCTTTTGGCCCTCAATTGGACCTTCTTGTATATACCTTTTTTAAAAGCAACTTTTTCGTATATACTTTCACTTTTCTTTTTTACTTTTTTTTTTTTGTAAAACTTTCTATTTAACTATTTATTTTGTTGTTTTTTCAGGTAAATAAATGTAAACTTTATCAAAAGTTAAAGGGTTGCATGCATGACCTCCACCCTCATCACCTTTGCTGTTTCAATCGCTTATCTTTTTCCTTCATGATGTAAACTTACATTTCAATTTTAATTTATTTTAATTTATCGTGTCATTACTTTAGTTTAGAATATATTGCATATGTAACAAAAAAGTTCAACAAGATTTGTTCAAATGATTCCTGTTAATTAATAAATTTAACTTATGTGTAATAAATTCGAGTTTTGCATTTGCTCATATTATGAGGAGTGAGGTTTTTTAAGCCCCGAACCACCCTCTTAATTTTTTGCTCAGAAATGAAAATCCATAAGCATTTCATCCGAACTTCTCATACGTATTATGTCCGCCCCCTGATTTGGTTTCCATTTCAGCCCCCCATACATTTGTTTAACATCTGCCACTAAATATCATACTTTAAATATATTCATATTGATAATCTATACGCCTTATAAGATTTAAATCCTCTTTTAGATAAATAGAAAACACCACTATCAGGGTGTCACTAGCCTAGTAACATTTAATAAGATACTTAAATGTGTAACTGAGTCTATCACATCGTATGTGATATAAAAATATTTGATACATTCAAGAAATCTAAATGTGAGAAGTGAAGCCTTTATGTTATTGCTCCTTTAATCAAGTTCATTGTACGTGTCAATTAATTTTATTCGACGAGATACTTTGGATACTTTGGACGTATTTTATTGAGAAGAACCAGAATCCGTTTGTAAATGTTTTGTAAATCATATTGGATATGTTTTGTAAAAGTAAACATATTTTACTATTCCAGTAAGCATTATTTGAAGCAAGTTTGGACTTCAATTACATAAGTGTTTAAATAATTTATTCGAATGAGCTATAAAAATACGGATGTTTAAATGGTTCTTTAACTTGGGAATCCAATCTTTGAAAAGTATGTTTTATAAGAGCCTCTACATCAAAAGCTCACTGATGGTGGCCCTTGAAGACATGGCGTTTGAACAACCCCTAGTCCGAAAATCAGGACGGCGCCAAACAAGCGATGGTGCCCTTCAATGGACAAACTTAACAAAGCGGGTTTGTGTTATTTTGACCCATTAATATTAACAAAATAAAATTTTAGTGTCACAAAGTAGATTCGGTTTATTTTTGACATTTAAAAATCTAAAGTTTATTGTTATATTTTTATAAAGTGCATTTGGGTCATCTTGAGTTGTTTGAATTGAAGGCTGATAGCTATAGTTTAAACTGTGTTCAAGTGATTTTGATCCATTTAAATTGAAAGTAGATAGTTTAGTTTCACAAAGTAGATTTTTGTTATTTTGACTCGTTCATATTGAAAGCAAATAATTTTAGTTTCATAAAGTGGATTCGTGTAATTTTTCTACCAATTTAAGATGAAAGTTGGTAGTTATATTTTCATAAAGTGCGTTTGGATCACTTTTAACTAATTTGTTGCTATCGTTTGGCCCATAATTTTATATTTTTTACAAATACTTTTAATTATTTTAATAATTATAGATGGTTTAACAAATTATAGGTCCAAGTTGTTTGAACGGGAATAAAGAAAGAATGAGAGACTCGAGAAAACTTGGTAAACGCTTGGAACAAATAAAAAGACCAGGAACAAGAGAGGGAACGAACACAAACGGGAAAAATAGCGGGTCGAATGCAAGAATTTACAAAAACATATGGAGGAAATTATGAAAAGATTACACGATAAATAATTTTTTTTGTTTTGTATTTTGCAAGAAAAGTTTACTCGAAATTGTTAAAACATTATACAGTTTGAATTTTGTCCGGGTTAGTTATTAATTCAGTAGTTGGCTTTCTAGATTGTTTAAATCTATAGGTGTGCTATCTTTTTTTTAACAATGGGATTACACACTCTCTAAATCTAGTTTAAAATCTAAATCATTTGTTTATGATCTGACTTGAACCCACAGTCTTCTAGGAAGAAAATATTATATAACACATATTGATTGACAAATGACAAGCGTGCTATCTACCAATAACACATAAAATCGTCATTATGATTAATAATGCATCTATTGGCGTCTTTCATTGTGTGTAAAACGATAGAAGTAAGCTGCTTGTGTTTTTATTTACGGATTGATTGCTAAGTGTTGTTATTAAATTTCATATCATGGAGTTTAAAATTGTAATATATTCATCAATCGTCATGTAATTTTAGATTACATATTTGTTATATTATTGACATTTGGTAACTATATTATACATGATAGTATGTATATTCTTCTTCTTTCTATGTGTGTACATGCTCATTTCTTCAAGTTCCTATGATTATGATTATAAGCTTTGTATATTTGAAAACTTTATGAAGGTTAGATTCTTTTTCTTCATATGGATGTGATTAAAAGAAACAGAGGAAAAGAAGCAAGACAAGATGAGGCATATAGATTCCACAAGTTTTCATGCTCCCCACTCAACGAAAGTTGTTTAGTACAATCAATTATTAATTATGTTAATAATATGGTAGATAAATATTTCTTTTTGTTTAAAGTTACTTCCCACTTGAATTTTAATAATTCAAACTATGACCTATTGATCGATAATAATCTTTGCTATCATTTTGGTTTGGCTAATAATAATCCTAACTTTCATTTGTATTGCCAAGGACAATCCTAGTAGTATAATTATCATCGATATACACTTGATTTCCACTCACTTTTCACTATATTTCGTTATATGTTTCCCTATTTCATTTATAATTATTATTGAGAAAAATTTAGTGAAAATCAAGTGTAAATTAATGAATGATAATGCTACTATAAGTGTTGTTAGCAACAAAAATGAAAGTTATGATTATTATTAGTCAAATTAATAGTACGAATAATTATCGGTCAATAAGTCCGTTCAGATTGTTAAAATCCATTTCGTCTTTTTAATATGATAAACTCATACACGCTAAACTATTTCTAAATTTACATCATATGCCTACGATAGAAGTTGAACTCTTATCACTTAAAATGAACAACACTAAATTTATTTGGTTTAACAGGGGAATTTAGTGAAGTGTACTAGTCATATCTAGTTTTTAACACCGGAGCACAACTAGAAAGGAAAATGGAACTCTAAGACTAGACTGTTCAAAGTGTTTGGTGTAAACACTGATGAATCCCTCCAGACAATAATTAATGTGATTATATATAACCAGGGTGATAATTGTCAGAACAAATCTCCAAAGTCTAAAGAACAATTCTAAAATGTTTGAGATGACGAAGTTCAAGTTGGAGTTAATAACAACAAAAATATAAAGAAAGAACAACATGATTAAATCTCAAGTGATAATTGTAGACAAAAATTTATTTTAGTAAGTGTAGAAGTCTCAAATCAATCATTTTATTTTATTAAAATACGTAATAATATCATTTTTTGAAATCCAAACACTCAAAATCACACTTCATAAGTGTGATAATTACAGGATGGGAGCGACACGACTCTAGAGACAATTGTTGAGTCATATGTAGATTAACTACATCGGAAACCTTCACCTCGAATATTCATGTCTAGATTTTTTAGAACCCGTAACATCATTCAAACATTCAAGATCCAAAAGTATACGTATTCAATGAAAACCATCAAACACCGTTAGTCTAAAAACATACAACCAAAATTATATGGCAAAAGTAACCATTAGGGTTGGTGGCCTCGTGGCATAGGCTTTCATTATAAAAAGGTTCAAGTTTCAAACATTATAAAATGTAATATATATGTGAGGTGCAATTTAACAACAATAGTATAATAAGTCTGTCATTCACTCATTCTAAAAAAAAGTATGACACAAAGTAGCCAAGGGAGAAGTTCATACGAATATCCTTGGATCTTTTATTGCTCTTGATATTACAAAATGGATTAAAATGTTATCCAGATAAATGAAACATTATAATTATAGATGCCACACAATGTGAATGGGGGTAAGAGGGAATCCACGATGCCCTATCTCAAAAAGGAAGGTAAGATCGTGTATAGACGAACTATTATATCTCATTGTTTTTAGGATTCTAATCTTTCTATTTTAATAAAAGGATAACTATGGGTGCCATGTGTCAACTCCACATTCATTCTTATCAAAAAATTTTCGCTTCTCTCTTCTATTAAATAACTAAATTAATTACTAATAATATTATTTATTTTTTAGATTAATAATAGTTTTTTAATATATTAAGAAATAGATCTTTTTATTAATTTTAGAAACAAACTTTTACAAAAAAAAAAAGCTTTCTAAAATATCCAATTTTTTTTAAAAATACGAAATACTTTAAAATTAGTTTTTCAAAAAGTAAAATTTTTATAAATAAAAAATGATTAAAATTGGGTGTTATAGTAATGAAATTTTTAAAAATGATATTTTTTTAAATGGTTTGTTTTGAAACAAAATATTTAATTTATTTTTTAAAAAAATACAAAAAAAAGGTTTAAAAAATACAAAAAAAAGTTTAAAAAATTGATATTATTGTTTTATTACTTATAATTCTTACTCATACATAACTTTAATCATATATTATCTTAATATATTATTTTTAATTAATAAATTTTTATTATATTTAAAATTTTATTTATTTAACCCGTGTGATACACGGGTTTACTAAAGCTAGTCTATCTATATTAATGAAAAATAAAGTTTTTAAGGGACACATGATATAATTCTAGAAACCTAAAACTTAAATTTTCTATATCTTTATTTTATTAAATAATTACATTAACTATTAATTATATTATTTAAATTTTTTTAGATTAAAAATATTTTTATAATAAATAAAAAAACATCTTTTTATAAATGTAGTTTCTAAATAATTTATTTTTTAATAAAATAAGATCTTTTTCTAAAACATCAAACATTTCCAAAAATATGAAATATTATAAAACTTGGGTTTTTAAAAAATAAAATTTTTATGAAATTAAAATAAGTAAAATTCAAAGTTAAAATAAGGAAACCTTTAGAAATAAAAATTTTTAAAACTGGTTGTTTTAAAACAAAATTTTTAAAAGGAATTTTTTTAAAAAAACCAAAAAAATTAAAAACAAAAGGTTAAGAAATGATATCATCGTTTTATAACTTAAAGTCATTACTCATGCGTAACTTTAATCATATATTATCTTAATATATCGTTTTATAATTCATAATATTTCGTTACTAACTAAATAAGTGATATGTCTTAGGGTAATGCAAAAACCTAATTAACATAGGTAATTAGGGTAAGTTAGGTGATCGGATGATGTAAAGTCAATATTTAAGTGTTTTATTCTCGTGTTTTATGCATTAATCCTTAAGGAATATAGTACTTTTTGAAAGGTTTTTGTCCTTATAGGATAAACATGGAGAACATGAAGAAGATGGAAGAAACGAGATGGATCTCGGAACCCGGGAGGCGAAGAAATGCAAAATAAAAGTTGCAAGAGCACGGTAACTTAAAATGAGCATAATTTGAGCTAAAATAATTACCGGACCCACGACCTATCAACGGAAAAAACTCGAAAAGTTACAGGTGAAAATCAAAAAATTGTTGTAAGTGGCACCGCACGATACAAATGTCCACTCAAACACCAACTCCATGATAAACCATAATTAGACCCACCTACATTCCGTCAAGCAATAATAAACGCACAATGCACATCACACCGTCGTCAACCCCCAAAGTCCATCATATTGTTTTCTTCGCACCACCGGATCGCTCCAACCATCACTTCTACCCCACCATCTTTATTCTTCTCTTCGATCACCATCATCCATTCACCGTCACCAACCTCAAATTGAAACCGCCATTTCATATAGCATTGTTGAACCCCGCACCTGTTGTTGATGGTACCCACAACAGCTTCGCGTCTAGAGATGTGTTATTCAACAATGCATTGAAATCCCTTCGGTCAGATGATGAGAATGAAAAAATGATTGCTCTATGTGGGACTGGTGGTGTAGGTAAGACCACATTGATGGAACAACTAAAGAAGGCTGTGGAAGATTCAAAAATGTTCCATTGGGTCGTAAAGGTGGTTGTGGGGGAAAACAACGACCCAATTGCTCTTCAACGAGATATTGCAGAATACATTTGTGAAGATTTGAGTGAAACAGATAAAGATGCGAGGGCTGAAAGGCTTCGTAAGAAATTTGAGGGAATGTCACAACAAGGCCAAAAGAAAATTTTGGTAATAATGGATGACATATGGAAAGAGGTCGACCTTAAAGATGTTGGACTAACAAGCCCTTTGCCAAATGGGTTTAAAAGTTGTTCACATCACGAGATAAAAATCTATGCTTTCAAATGGGTGTTAAAACCAACTCAATTTTTGATGTTAGAGTATTAGATTTTGAAGAAGCAAAAACTTTATTTTTTGGAATTGTGGGGTCATCTATCTTAGATGGTGATAACTCAGAATACCAGAAGATAGGTGAAGATATTGTGAATGAATGTGGTGGTCTGCCTATTGCATTAAAAACCATTGCCATTTATCTCAGAAATCGCATAAAGGATGCATGGAAAGAGGCACTATCCAAGTTACAACATGATGACCTTGAACACCTTAAGGAAATTGTGCATAAAGTTTTTGCAATTAGCTATGATAATCTCGAAACGGAGGATGATAAAGCAGTTTTTCTTCTTAGTGGCTTATTTCCAGATGACTTTAATATTCGTTCCGAAGACTTGATGAGGTACGGATGGGGATTGAAATTGTTTACTAATGTGTATACTTTAGCAGAAGCAAGAAGGCGAATCAACATTTGTGTTAACAACCTCATACGTGCAAACTTGTTGACAGAAGGTGAAAGAAAGGGATGTGTCAAAATGCATGATCTCATGCGTGCTTTTGTTTTAAGTAATTTTTCAAAAGTCAAACAAGCTTCAATTGTCAACCATGATAACAAGTCAGGGAAGCCACTTACAAACGATGCAAATGAGTCTTATGATAGAATTCTATTAAAGTTCACTGGTATGTCTGAATTTCCACTGGACTTTACTTACCCAAATCTCTCAATGTTGATGCTAATGGATGGGCAAGAGGGCCTCAATTTTCCAGAAGATTTTCATGAAAGAATGAAAAATCTTGAGGTTATCTCTTATGAGAAGATGAGTATTCCATCCCTTCCTGTAAAGTTCGAGCACTCAAGCAAACTTCGAACGTTATGTCTTTGTTCATGCTCGCTTGTGACTGATGATTTATGTTTTCTTGGAAGTCTTAGCAATTTGGAAATACTGAGCTTTGTTAATTGTCGAATAAGGTGGTTGCCATCCTCGATAGGGAAGTTGGAAAAACTCAAGTTATTATATTTGGATGGATGCGTTGACCTTCGTATTGATGATGGTGTCTTTCAAAACTTAAGACGTCTTGAAGAGCTTTATATGATAGCTTCTTGGAGCAGTCGTATTAGGTTCACACATACTAATCGTAAGGAACTAAAGAACCTTTCAAAGCGTCTTTTTGCATTAGAGTTGGAGTTCTTTGAGAATGAGGTCCAACCAAAAAATGTTTCATTTAAGAACCTAGAAAGGTTTAGGATATCCATTGGTTGTCAATTGCCACATTATATAAAGTATCCATTGAAATGGGATCCATTTAGAAACTTACTGTATCTTGTAGGTGAGTGTGACATGCTTCTAGAATGCAAAATCAATGAACTGTTTGAGAAAACAGAGGAACTTGAGCTGCAAGTGAATGATATGAATCATCTTGGAAACGTTTCAATGCATCACTCATTTTCCAATTTAACGGTTCTTCATGTGTATAGGTGTAGAGAATTGAAATACCTTTTCACAGCTGCTATGGCAAGTGGCTTCAAGAAACTTGAGCGACTCATAATTTCAAAATGCCCTAAAATGACAACACTGATTGGTGAGAACACTAATAGTAGAGTTGAGGTGATTACATTTCCGAAAATGAATTTTATGAGGTTGCAGGATCTACCGAACATGATAAGTTTGTGCGAAAATATGATTGCATTTCCAGAAATGGTGGAGTTGAGAATTGATTGTCTTTCGAAATTCACGAGCATCTTTCCTGACAACAATAATTCACCTCAAATGCAATCACTTTTGAGTAAAGAGGTACTTATGCTTATTTTGGTCTTATAAATACCTAAAACTAGAAATAAATATATAACTTAATACTTTGGGAATATTGTTATTTCCTAATCTAACAAGGCTTATTTATATACTGTATAGGTTGTGATTCCTAAGTTGCAAATATTATATATTCGTTGGATGAAGAACTTGAAGCAGCTATGGCCTTACCAAATTACTAAAGACAAAAGTTATGTCTCCGTTTTGAGAAAGATCGAAGTGAATAAATGTGATAACCTCGTGAATCTTTTTCCTAGTAATCCACTGCCATTGTTGAATCATTTAGAAGAGCTTATTGTTAATGACTGTGAGTCCATTGAAGTGTTATTCAACATGGACTTTGAAAGTGCTAGTGGAATGTGGGAATGTAGTGGCAGCAAATTAAGAAGCATTGAGGTTCAAGATTTAAAGAAGCTAAAGGAGTTGTGGTTGATAAGAGGTGTAAACAATTCTGATATCCTCATCGACGGCTTTAAAGGTGTAGAAAGCATCTCGATCAAAAGTTGTCCCATGTTTGAAAGTGTATTCACACCTACCACAATCAATTTTGATTTAGGAGCACTTAGTGAATACATCACAGATTCCACTAGTGAAGAGGTATCTCATGTTATACTAGCCTTCCATTTTTATTTAATTTAGTATTATCACATCTTAATTTGCATATATTAAAATATCAAAATTACGTTCTATTTATATTTATTTTTGTTCTTTTTTTTTTTGCTGGTTTTGATAGAAACTAAATGGCAATCAATCGGTTAAATTAAGTTTCAAGTTATTTCTTGATTTTTAAGCCTTCCCATTTCATAAAATATGGTTGTATAATATGTTATCAATAATAAATCAAATAAAGAACTTTAACAAATTTAAATCAAAACATGTTTTATTTGTAACAACTTTCACCATTGAACGGAGTTTCAATTACCTTTTAATGTTGCATGGATGCAGATCAATGTCAAATTGAAAGAAGAGATATCAGAAATGGATGAATATATTCCTATTGTCACATACCCATCTTATCTTTTACATAGATGTCATCACCTTCAACATCTTCAATTAGAAAATGATGAAAGAGTTGAGGAGGTGGTGTTCGAGATGGATAGTCACCAACCACTACTACTTCCATACCTTGAGTTTTTGAAGTTAACTGGTTTGAAAAAGATGAGACATGTGTGGAAGTGCAATTGGCAATTTCCATCCGAAAACCTCACAGACATAACCTTACAGGGTTGTCATAATATAAAATACTTGTTATCTCCTCTTACGGTAAAATATTTATCCAACTTAAAGAGAGTTCAGATAAATGGTTGTGATGGTATTGAAGAAGTTATTTCAAACAGAGATGATGAAAATAAAGAAAAATCTAAACCCATATCTTCCGATGATCAAAACACCATATTCTTTCCATGTTTGGACATTCTCCACCTTCAAGACTTGTCATGTTTTAAGAGTATCGATGATCAATCCCAGGTATGATTTAATAATTATTTATCAAGATCGTCTATAATATCACTTTATACCCATATACACACATATATATGATTTAATGCAAGAACTATATATATACACATATAAATTGTTTCATTTTAATTATTATTTATTTTTTATTAGAGGGGCATAATAGTAATTGTAGATATGAGCTATTATCACTGGCGAAGCTTCATAGGGGCCAGGGGCCCGCCCCCCCTTTTTCCGTCAGTAGTGTTAATTTTTGGCTCGGCAGTGTAAATTTTCGGTTCGGCAGAGAAATTTTTTAATAAATATAGAGTTCGCCCCCCTTAAAATAGTTTGTTTTCGCCCCCCCCCCCCCCCCCCCCCCCAAGTCGTGATTCAAGCTCCGCCACTGTCTATTATATATATATTAATTACCAACTTTGATATGCTTAATGTGTTGTATCATGTGCTTAGTGGATTATACCTATTTTTGTCTTTTTTAATCTTTAATTCTTTTTATTATATATAATACTAATTATCAAGTTATTTGTGCATTATGGGTTGTACTTAAGTTTTTGAGGGTTGTACCCACTTTTGTTTTTTTCTTAATTCTTATTTTTAATCCCAATACTTTTACATCTTTTACACTTAACCCGTACAATTTTTTACTTTCAACTTTGGTCTTTTCATATTTTACAAATTTTCCGTTTTACGTTTCGGTTTAAATTTTACGAGTTAACACATTGTAACGTGCACGTGTGCTTGCTGATGATGGTGTGAAATTAGTGTTACTTGACATGGTTTTACGCACCCCGTTGCAACACGGGGACTTAATTGTAGTTTTATACTAATTATCAACTTTGGTATGTTTAATGCGTTGTATCATGTGCTTAGTGGATTGTATCCACATTTGCCTTTTTTTAATCTTTAAATTTTTTATTTTGACCTAATACTTTTACAATTTAGCCCCAATATTTTTTTACTTTTAACTTTGGTCTCCTATACTTTTCATAATTTACAAATTTTTTATTTTACATTATGGTCTAAATTTTATGAGTTAACACACCGCAACGTGCGTTTGTGGTTCAACGCTTTTACCTTTATCTGTCCCCCGTTTAACAACTTGTCGCAACGCGCTGATTCTAGATCGACTTACTTATTGTTTTATATTTTTTACGCTTCGCCTACGTGGTTCAACGTTTTTACACTTACTTTTCTTTCGGTTTTATTTTTTACGTTTTTTTCTTTTTTAATACTAGCTTTTTCGATGTTGCTGGTCATTGGCCGTGGTACGTCATTGCTACTACTTGATATGATTTTACGCCCCCAGTTACAACGCGAGGGCTTAATACTAGTTTATGCTAATGATAATTACCTTCTCTATTTTAGAAAGCGTGGTTTTCTTCTATTCCACTACTAGGTTACAATCCCATGTAATACACGAGCTAAATAAATTTATTGTTACATGTTTTATTAATATTATATGTTACGTCTTAAATATTTTGTATTATACAAATTGAATAAACACATGTTTTACACATTTAAAAATTTGATGTTAACATATTTAAAAATTTAATTATGGATAGTTATTAATTAATGAATGACTATTATAGCATTCATCTATAAAATCTAATAAAGCAAGGTTTCTTTTGTCACTTGTCATTCTTTTAAACCATTTTTTTGACACTTGTCATTCTTCTAAATTTTTCATTTTATTTTTCCTCCAAAAGTATATTATAGCAATTTAATGCTCAAACTAATTTCTCTCTTAATAAAAATCAATTTTATTAATTGATACATTTCTCTCTCTCTCATCTACATTTTTTAAAATCAAGCTATGTTTTTAAAAACATAATTTTATTAAGGAAATTAAAAGTACACCTTTTTATTAAATAAAAATAAGAAAATTTTTTATATAATATAAAATTTTCTAAAACATTAAATCTTTTTGAAACAAAATATTTTAAATCGGTCCTTTTTTAAAAATATTATTAAAAACATGAAATTTTTTAAAAGCAATTTTATTAGAACAACCAGAATAATTATAAACCCAAGTTTTTAATAAACAAGATTTTTATAAACAATACATTTTTTTATAAAAGAATTCTTAAAACGAATATTTAAAAATGAAACTATTTTGATAAGAGAGTTAAAAAAATAGCATAATATTTTATTTCTTGAACTATTACGTATATATAATTTTAATCATATCTTATATTAAAATATCGTATTGTAACTGTTCGTTTTTATTACTAACTATAATCCGTTTAATGAATGTGGTTCTAGCCTATCTATTTATCTATATATTTATCTATCTATAACAAACAAACTTTAAAATAAGACTTGATAAAATTATAAGTTTTATCATACTAACTTTCTTATTTTTTTTATTATTATTAATACTATTGAATGCTAATAATATTAATCATACTATTTTCATATTAAAAATTATATAATTTAATAAATTAAAACTTATTTTTTTATTAAAAACAACACTCATAAAAATAAAAGTTTTATAAAATATAGAATACAACAAACTTTTTTTTAGAACAAATTCATTTCTTAAAAGAAAATATTTTGGTCCCTGTGCTTTGCCCATATTACAATATTGGTCCCAACTTTTGAGAAATTACTGGTTTGGTCCCAACTGTTTACCAAACCGTAACACGATTGGTCCATGATGCTAACTTCTGTTAAGTTTCTCAGTTAAATTAAAGTGAAAAGACCAAAACACCCCTAAACTAATAAACAAAACCTAAAGACATGTTATGGGTGGGACCCACTTTCTTCTTAACACACATAACATCATCATCAACATTCATCAATACCATCTTTATCAACATTCATCAATACCATCATCATCATCCATATGCATCTTCTCCAGAATATCATTGTTCACCACCAAATACCCACCGCCGCCTTCCAGCAACCTTCTGCCACCCTTTTCCCTGTCGCCTCTATCCTCTGTTCGCAACCCTCCGCCACCTCAACCCTCTGCCGCCTCCTCCACTGCAACCCTCCGCTACCGCAACCCTCCTCCTCTCTCCTCTAGTCCCTCCCACAATCACCGGCTGCCGCCTCCGCCAGCGAATACGACGGCTCTGCAGATCTAAATCGCCACAATCGCAACCCACCACTACCACCTTCGAAGCTTGCATCCAACCCATTTCTTTACCCAATTTCTTTCAGATCCCTCCCCAATCATGTAGATTTTCACATTTTTAGTCAATTTTGAAAACAACTGATTTAGTGGGTTTGAAAATCGTTATCCTCTTCACGTTTTTTTCATGGTTTACTTTCAATTTTGCTCATAATTGAAGTGTTAGTGGTGGTGGTTAAATGATGGTAATGGTGGTGGTTATTTGATGGTGGCGGTGGTGGCAGTGGTGTGATGGTGACGGTGGTGTGATGGTGGTGGTGGTGGTGGTGGTTTAATGATGGTGACGGTGGTGGTGGTTAAGTGATGGTGATGACGGTGGTGGTGGTTATGTGATGGTGACGGTGGTGGAGGTGGTGGTGGAGGTGGTGGTGGAGGTGGAGGTGAGGTGGAAGAGTGAGAGAATAATAATAATAATAATAATAATAATAACAATAATAATAATAATAATAATAATAATAATAATAATAATAATAATACAGGGGCATAATGGTCATTTCAAAAAATCTAACTCCAAAACTTAACGACCATCCATATTAGGGACCAATCGTGTTACGGTTTGGTAAACAGTTGGGACCAAACCTGTAATTTCTCAAAAGTTGGGACCAATATTTCAATATGGGCAAAACACAAGGACCAATCGTGTAATTAACTCTTGTTTATTTACTTAAAATAGCTATTCATATATAATTATAATCATATTTTATCTTCAAATATAGTTTTATAATTTATAAATTTTTATTACTAATTATTTAATATTTTATTTATTCAACCTGTGTAATACACGGTGCACTAACCTAGTAATTAAGAGAAGAGAGAAGCGGGAAAACCAGTTATTAGATGGCCTAGAGTGGTGACAAGTGTCCGGATTTATTTTTATTTATTAGTATAAAGATATACAGCATAATATATTTAAAAGAGCACTAAATTCGTATAAAATATATTTTCTATTTAAAACAAATTTTTAATCTTGAAATTGCATAATTCATTTTCACTTGCACATAATCTGTGTTCTGAAACATATTTGCCTACACATAAGTCATATTAACTTACACAGTGTGTGTCTAAAACAAAAATCGTTAACAAAACTTTTTGTGTAGGGGTGTCATTAACCCGATTAAACTCTACCCAAACCCGATTAAGGCATAACCCAAAAAAACCGAACCCGACTAAAATCAAACCCAAACCCAAAATTCTTATTTAAGTAGGTCTTTAAGTTGTGTTTTGGTAATTCGGGTTGACCCGAATACCATATCGTCATAATTGATATTTCATATTTCATATTCTAGGGTATCAATCGGCATCGTTTTATGAACTTGGTCAGTCATTCCTCCACTCTATTTTCAACCGACGACATAAGTCTTAAACTCGATCGATCCATTAGTCAATCTTTCATATTAAACCATTTTAATCGGTTACAAACAAGGTATAATAATTCCGTACTCAAGCATTCTCATGTATTTGTTTAAAATATATGTTTGTTACTTCTTGTACGTCCGAGAATAATAATATAAGGATAAATGTTTTATAGATCTAGTAATATGTTATTGCTTTACTTTTGTTTGAGCAATAATAGTTCTAATGTCTGTTTGTATTAAGCATATATACGAGTAACATATGGACTTAGATTTTGAATTTGGTTTTTTCCAACCATAACTACCAACCTACTTGTGAAGAAACACCAAATCTGATTGTTAAAACAAAAACATTTTCAAGTATGTTGCCTTTGATTTTTAAAATTTTAAGTGAATCTATCCGATCACCGATTAGCCCGACCCGAATAAACCTGAATACCGATTAAATATAGTTTATTTGGTTTGGATTTCGGGTTGCTTTTCTACATCTAAAAACCCAAAGACCTGAAACCCGATTAAAAAACCCGAATGACACCCTTATATGTAGGTGTTTAAATATGGTATGTAGGTGTTTAAATATGGTATGTAGGTGAACATGGAAAAAATGTTGTTTGATCTATTCATGCTTATATACACATATTACAGACCTACACATAATTCATATTCACCCATTATACCTATGCCAATATTGGTAAGTACATTATGTGTATATAATTATATACAATGTATTGGTGAACATAAAAAAAAATACATTTGAGTTATTCATGCATGTATCCTTATACACGTTATATATTCACATACTATTAGTACTTATGCATATGTAGGTAACTTTATTCTGTATAGGTGATTATATAGTATGTGTAGGTTGTTATATATATTATGTGTAGGTGAACATGATAAAAGTATATTTGAACTATGCATGTTTACCAAACACATTTGGAAAAGAAAAAACACCACGTGAACATGCATAAAGACATTTGAAAACTATCAATAACTATGTAAACAAAATATGAAACTCAAACTAAATATTGGAATACAGTTTTAAAGAAAACTAATTTGTAATTTAAGAAAAGGTGAGAGATTAAATGAAACCTTAAGAAAGGGAAATTAAATTTTCTATAATACCCTTACCTTTTTATTTATCACCACTAATTTTCTAGTTAATTACATAAATGCAACTATACTTTTCAGCCATAGATTATATGATCTAATGGTTTTCATTTGTTTTTTTTTTTCTTATATTTTTTTATTGTTTTGAATTGAACCTCATCCTATACATACATATATATATAACCTTTATATATGCTTTGGTTGTTAAATGAAATTTGTAATTCAAAAAGTTTAATAATCACGAAAACTAAATAAATATGTAGTTTAAAAAGAATTATGGTGAAAAATTAGTTTACTTATCACATCACATTATAAGAGTAAGTTATTTATTTGTGATTGATTGCAGAGAGGTCAAGTAGTCGGTGCTTTCTGGTCGTTGTGCCAATACCCCACAAATATATTCATAGCGTCATGTGATGCATTGTCAATTCTAATTCCGTGGTACGCACTAGGACAAATGAAAAGGCTTCAAGAGCTGGATATCCAGTTTTGCGAAATGATGGTGGAGATATTTGAAAGTGATAAAACGGCTACTAATAATGTTGATGAAGGAGGTGCACATGGTGGTGTTGGTACTATAATCGCCCCTCAACTCTCTAACCTAACACGTGTGGAAATCTATGAATGTGACCTTCTAACACATGTATTCACATTCTCCGCTCTTGAAAGCCTCAAGCAACTCAAAGAGTTTAGGGTAACAAGATGCAAGGCCATACAAGAAATTGTAAAAGAAGAACACAGAACGTCACCAAAAGATCATGTGGTGTTTCCTAGTCTAGAGACGCTTATACTTGACGATCTACCAAACCTCAAAGGTTTCTTTTTAGGTATGAATCATGAGTTCAGATGGCCCTTATTGCATGATGTAATGATCGATGATTGCCCTCGACTGATGATGTTTACATCTGGCAAGTCAAAAACTCCAAAGCTCAAGTACATACACAAAAGCTTAGGAAAACATAGTGTTGAATGTGGCCTTAACTTTCATGGATCGATCAATGAGTATCAGGTACATATTTTTTTAATCAAGTTACTTTGCATGGTATTGCTAAACGAACATTTTGTTATTTATTGGAGGCAATTTTATCAAAAAGTTCATGAATGTAATGCGCTGCATGTATAGTAATCCCTACAGTACTCAAATAAACATTTTGTTTTTGAAAGGAGCTAGAAAGGTTTAAGATAAGCTGTTAGATATCATCATCGATCATAATTTCAAGAAGTTTCTTTTTTTTGTTTCACACTCATTTTGTAATTGGCCGTGTTAGGCCAATCTTAACAACAAAGTGCTTATGTTATCTTTTTTGCTGCAGACCACATTCCCAACTTCTTCAACTTCTTCTTCAGATCCTATTTTTTCAAAAGAGATGCATTGGTCTTTTCATAATTTGGTAGAGATTAATATAGTGCTGAAAGATGTTGAAACGGCTATTATTCCGTCTAATGTGCTGCTACAATTGGAAAAGCTTGAAAAGATTCATATAAGTTGTTGTGGTGGTGTAAAAGAGGTATTTGAAATAGTAGCACTGGAAGGGAATGAATCACAAACTGTAGCCAAAATTCCAATTCCAAACCTAACACAAGTGGAGTTAAGTCTTGTACATGATCTCAAGTATTTATGGAAGAGCAACCAATTGATGGTACTGGAGTTTCCAAACCTAACAACTTTGTCTATTAAACATTGTCATAGGTTGGAACATGTTTTTACATGTTCCATGGCTGGTAGTCTAATGCAACTCCAAGACCTAGAAATAGCTTACTGTAACAATCTCAAGGTAATTGTGAAGGAAGAATTAGAAGGAGGAGGTTCTAATACCAAAGTGAATGAGACTATACAGCTACCTCATCTAAAGTTCATAACACTAGAAAATCTTCAGAATCACAAGGGATTTTGCTTAGGGAAGGAAGCTTTCTCATTTCAAGCGTTGGATACCTTAAAAATCCTACAATGCCCGACAATTACGAGCTTCACCGGGGGATATTTGTCAACACCTGAGCTCAATGTAATAGATACAAGCTTTGGGAAGTATCATATAAAGCCAGATCTCAACTCCTTTATCAAGAGAAAACAAGAAGAGGTACCTATGTATATATGTGGTTACTTTATTTAAAGATTCTTAAAAACGCAAATTATATGAAAACATAAGCATCTTTCATAAAACATTTCCCCAGAGGAAAATATTAACTTTTCGTTGCTTGAATGTATAAATACTTTAAAACAAGCTCAAAATATTGAACAACGAAAAGAAATAATGGTCAATTCAAAGAAAAACTCTTATCTAAAGTATTTTTACCTTATAATTCAATTCAAAAATAAATGATAGCTGATTTATTCGTCAAACTTTTTGCAGGGATATAAATTCTAGAACATGGAGATCATGATATGCTTTGTATGCAAAGTTTATGACATAAGTTTTTTTATCTCCACTCTAATAAAAATATAAATGAGAGAGACACATAATAACACTATATTTCTTTTTATTAATTTTTTCTTGTTTTTTTTATACTTAGTATTTACTATAGTTAGGAACAATATCATTTAATTTATTTATATTTATAGACTAAAAATTATTTTTAATTAATTAATGTAAAATGTTCTTTTTATTAATGTTATTTATAATGAAATAAATTTTTATAAAATAATATTTTTTTTAAACATCAGAGTTTTTTTAAAATATAAAATTTTTTAAAATTAATGTTTTTAAAAAGTAAAATATTTATAAATAAAAAATACTTAAAATTGAAAGTTATAATAATGAAAAAAAATTTAAAAAAGATTTGTTTAGAAACAAAATATTTAGTTTTTTTAAACAAAAAAGTTTAAAAGTTAATATTTATTTTTTATTACTTATATCCTTATTCATACGTAATTTTAATTATATCATTTTTTAGAATATCGTTTTATAAAACTCGTGTAATACACTGGTTACTAAAACTAGTTAAGTTATATAAACTACATGTAACCCTCACACTACGACCTGGGGAGGTGATGCATCGTGATATTTATAATGCTCGGTTTAAAATAAACTTTATGTCAAAAATATGTAAATAAAAAGAACATTGCAACAACATATTCAAAATTTTATTAAAATGAGAATAATAAACCAAACACTTTATATAAAAACAAAGGAAAATTACATATATCCTCTTGTAAACCTTGTTAATTGCATATTTGGTTAACTCAAAACTAAAATTGAATATATTACCTTCCTTAATCTATTTTATTGCATATTTATCCAACTTAAAACTAAAATTATATATAACCCCTTTTTTAATAAAAAAAATATCAAATTCACCCATTTTGACTTTTTATTAAAAATAGATTATAGGATGACTATTTTACCTATAATTTTTTTTGATTGTTTTTTTGTCAGGATTTTTGTTTGGTTCAATCTATAACGAATTAAAGTTTGATATTTGTGTTGTAGCTGTTATTTTTACTCCAAAAGCTTGATAAAGAAGAATAGAGTTATATAGACAAATGAAATTATTTAAAACCCTTAAAAAATAAAAAAAAGTTTAAGAAACTTAAAAAACTCATTAGCGAAACATGATTAAGAAAACTAAAAAATTGAAAAAAGAAAAAAAAAAAGGTTAGCAAATAATGGGTGAATATGAAATTTAAAAAAATTTATAGTTTTTGTAAAGACTAGGGTAATATTGTCAGTCTTTAATAAAATAAATCAAAATGGGTAAATTTGAATTTGTTTTTCATTAAGGGAGAGGATATATGCAATTTTGGTTGTGAATTTGGTAAATATGTAATTTAAAAAATTATGTAATTTTAATTTTAAATTGAATAAATTTACAACATGGTTTCAATGATTTGATTTTTCTTAGATTAAAATTTACATCGAAGCTTATGATAAAAATAGTTAAAACCATCTCCATATTGTAAGTTTAATTAAAGTTTACGTGACATAAGAAAGCTTACAACAAACTTCAAATTATAAAAGCTTTATGATCAACGAAACCAACAATAGATCTTTTATTAGAATCAAGTCAAATAATAATATAACAAAACATGGTAATTGGTGTCCAGATTGGCAATCGAAATTACATTTTTAATATAATCAAGGGCTTAAGAAGTACGTATATCTTTGACCCCCATGAGATTTTCATTTTCTTTTTATACATGTGTACGACGAAAAACGTTACCCGTTGATTTTCTTGTGTTGACCATTTGTATTTTTGTTTATCGAGAAAATTACAGAACAATGTTTCGCCCTAGTGGTTTACGTGATTAATTTCTAAACAATGCCCCCGTTTCTACTCCATTTTGTTTTTCTTTTTTAACTTTTCGATTCTTGAGCTTTGGTTTGTATTTTCTTTTGATTCTTAATTCTTTTTGGTTGTTTTTTTAATTCATAGTCCACCCACAGGCCACACCCTAATAGCATAATTCAAGTTCGTTTTTGTTGTGGATTGGAGCTTGCATTGCATTGGATGTTTCAAATTACAACACAAGAACAGAGATGCTTCTCTCTATCTCAGCAAGGTTGGCCCTTTCCAAAAACTACTGTATTATTTACGATCAACCTAAATGAAGCTGTTTTTAGTTTTGAATTAGAAATTTGGGTTTTCCTTTTGGATTCGGGTGTAAATAGTTTTATAAGACCTTGGCGTCTATGCATTTTGTTTTCTGCATCATGCTTAATTATCTGTTTAGAACAAAATTGGCTTTCATTTCTTGCAATTAGGCTCTTGATTGTTAAGTTTAATTGATGTGTAAGTAGAGTGTTTCAGTGTTATACAGTGTTAGTCCGGATGAAAAAAACTTGAAGCACATTAAATTTGAGGGTGCAGAAAGCAAGGAAAATATAGAAAATTAAATAATAGATATAATATCTTTTAGGCTTTTAAACTTTGTGTGAAATTAAGTTTTAAACCCGTGCTTGTTGGTTCATAAACTAGTATATATGCAATTCACTACGAATCAATCAATCCACCAAGAATCAAGTCAATTTATTCCAAATCTCTTACTGTTAATTACTATTTTTATTGTACTTCATGTTTTATTATACTCCATTTTTATTTAGCTCTTACGCGTACAAATTCTAGTTAATCATATCATACTGATATGCACCATGGCCAAGTTGTTACACCTAATACGTAAATAAAGATTTTATACAAGTAATAAGAAAGATCATTTTAGGGGTACACAGAAATAATATAACACGAACGAGATAATTTAAATATGTAGGGATTTTACTTGATTACTTCGGTTCTGATTCCCCTTTACACCACACAACTGCTCGATGAGGACGAAGCTAAACCTACAAATCGGGTGATGGATGGTTGATTTACACGTTCTAACGATATCTAATTATCTACTTCTACCTATTATTTTATGCCTACTCGGTTCATATTTAGAGTTTAAAGATTTTAATAGATTACAAGTTAGCATAGTGTATTTTAACTAACTTGAGATGATTGGTTAAAGTTATTTATTTATATTAAAATAGAATTAAAGTTTAACATATAAATTACAAATGAAAATAAGTTAACTTTTAGTATGGCATAAACGTAGTTATTCTTATTTCAGAGTTTTGCTTCATATATGGTTTACTAATTAATGAAATCTTGTTGTGAACATTAACAGGCCACACACCGGTGTTAAAATCAAATATATTCAAGTAAAACAAAATAGCAAGCCCATGTGAATACTGCTAAAGATCAAATATCACATAGTGGATTGCAATATTAAAAGGCCCAAAATAAACGAGGCTATCGATTGGGCTTTCACAAGATAAATCAAGATGGATTAAGAGGGCATTTTGACGGCAAAATTGCACATAATTTTTGACGGCTGAAAGCGACTAGAGGTAGCAGCACTTTGCTGCTGTTGCACGTGGATCAAGAAGCACAACGCCTATTCAATTATAGACATAGTCGGGGAAGTTTTTCTAGTTTATTTTAATGGAAGTTTGTATGGTGACAGCGTATGAACATTTTATTATTATGATTGGTTAAATTTTATGATTTATTTTGGGTAATAGGTTTTGTGTGATTAGGTTTTCGTTTATGTTCGACTTATGTTGGGATTAAACTTTAGAACCTTTTAAGTTTTTTCATAAGTTTAACTTGTGTTTTGATTATTTAAACAATTGTTTTGAATAACCTTTATTTCAATGTCATATAATATTGCGCGAATTATATGGTTGCAAAGTTTTGGTTGTTAATTGAATTGGTATGACGTATTAAGACCTATTAAGTCTTGATTATCGATATCACTCAATCATTGCACGTACAGAATTCCTGTTAAGGATTTTTCATTAAGTTGAATTAAACGGTTTCTGAAAACCAAACCTAAATCCCGGAGTGTATTACTCTTTCTCATAATTGTCTTTCTAATCAATTTTCATTCGTTGCAATTTGTTTTCTTAGTTAACTTGTTAATTATTTCAAAATCAAATATTCAGAGTCAAGAGACAATAGTTCAGTTTTAGTTAAGTAACTAAATTAAATAATCAAACAAATCGTGTAACACTAACCACATGCTCCCCGTGGATACGATACCTGATTTACCATAGCTACTTAGGTTAATTAGGTTTTTGCATGACTCCAACGACAGGTCATCATCGGGATAAAATGAAACTAGAAATCTTAATATTGCGTAGCGATGTAATAGAAGTCAAAAGCGTACAAAATCTATATTTAAGACCTAATAACGATAAAGATGAGACCATAAACTCACAAATTAGAATTCACTCCCTAACAAGTCTGTTCTTGTTGTTGTGATAGGGTTATTCAATAATCATATATTCTGCCATGGCCTTAAGTCGAGCATACTCACCTTCAAGTGGCGGCAGCAACGATGAAAGATGTCAATGTAGGAGACTTGACGAAATTGTTCTGGTATAAACTTTTATTTTTTATCTTTTTTTTTTTTTTCCTAATTTTAATTAGTTTTTATTAAAAACCCCCTATATCTTTACTTTATTTTTGTAAAAAGTGTGCTTGAACTTGAATTGTTATGGTATAAACTCGATTAATCCGTATCATTAAGGACACGAATCATACTTTCTTTCGTACCATTCTTAGTGTGTGTTATTATATGTTCACATTCTTATATTTTATTTACTTGATTCTACACCCAAGAGTTAAAATGTGAGTATTATACATTCATTCATTGGTCTTGCATCAAAAGTTGTTCATCACTAATATATGTTTAAATGACGGAGATCGCGGATGCAAAATCGTCTTTCTTAGAAGTTAAAAAATTGTCACGTCAAATTTGTGTTTATTTCGTTTTTATTTGTTACACCTTTTCTTCTTTCCTCCTTTTTTTATGTGTGCCAAAAGAAGTTGACTTTAATTCCATAAAAGTAGGCTTGCTTGCAAGCCAAGGCGGGTTCCACTAGACCACATCTAGAACGTCAACGTACTCGTCTTTACTACATTTTAAAAAAAAAAAAAAAAAAAAGTTAAAAAAAAAAAAACTGTTTTTCAACCGCTTTAACATTCCCCCCATCTTCTTCTATTCTTCTTCATCGATCATTACCCCACAGTTTCATCTCAATCTCATTCATCAATCATCATTCACCAATCACCAACAGCAAACTCAAAACCCCCTCACCATCATGTCCACTTGCTGCGTAGGCTGTTTCGTCGGTTTAGGCTGCCTCCGGTGGGGCTGGAGACGCTGCACCCACACCGGCGCCGACGACAGCGCCGCTTGGCCGCCAGCCACCGCCGCCGACTTCGAAGCCATCCCCCACCTCTGCCGCATCGCCCTCGCGGTCTACGAACCCGACCTCCACCGCCCCCACTTCCCCCCGCCCGGCGGCTACCGCCTGGACCCCGACTTCGTCTTCAAACGCGCCGCCTACCAGCAAACCCTAGGGCAGGCGCCGCCGTACCTGATCTACGTGGACCACAGGCGGCGGGAGATCGTAACGGCCATCCGAGGTCTGAATCTGAAGAAGGAGAGCGACTACAAGACGCTGTTGGACAATGGGTTGGGGAAGCACATGTTCGAGGGTGGGTACGTGCACCATGGGCTGCTGAAGTCGGCGGTGTGGCTGCTGAATGAGGACTCGGAGAGCCTCCGGCGGCTGTGGGTGGAGAACGGGTGCTGTTATAAGATGGTGTTCGTGGGTCACTCGCTGGGGGCCGGTGTGGCGTCGTTGTTGACGGTGCTGGTGGTGAACCACAGGGATATGCTCGGTGGGATACCGAGGGAGATGGTCAGGTGCTATGCCATTGCTCCCGCTAGGTGTATGTCCCTCAATCTTGCTCTTAAGTATGCTGATGTTATTTACTCCATAATCTTGCAGGTACCTACGTACGTACGTATGCACGCTTGTTGTTGTTATTGTTATTGTTATTTACTCTTTAAGTATGTGTTTGAAGTGATATTACTTGATATATATATATAGTAGTCATGATCATCTTTACCATAACTTTTTACAGGATGATTTCTTGCCTAGGACGCCCACACCACTTGAGGACATTTTCGAATCGATTTTCTGGTTACTTCTTTAATTAAACTCGATGAATATTTCCATCTATCTTGTGGGGTTTTTGATTCTTTTATAAACCAGGCTATGATGCTTTTGACGTACAGCTTGCCCTGCTTGCTGCTTATGGTTTGCATGAGGGACACGTTTATACCCGAAAAGAAGAAGCTCAGCGATCCAAGGAGACTATACGCACCAGGGCGGTTGTTCCACATTGTCGAGAGAAAGTTTTGCAGGTAAATTGTTGTTTGCCAAGTACTGCTATCTTGAATTAATACTTTTTTTTTTTTTTTTCGCGTATACCATATTGTCAAATACTTGTATCGAGGCTTTGTTTTCTGTAGTTAGCCAAATAAGTACTGTTTGTCCCTAAGACTATAAACTTCAAAAGGTGATTATACGTACATTTGTAAAATTTTGTCGACTTTCTTTTTGATCTACTGAAATCTAAACTACATGTGAGCATATGCAAACAGGTGTGGAAGATACCCGCCTGAAGTGAGAACAGCAATCCCGGTTGATGGTAGATTTGAACACATCGTGTTGTCTTGCAATGCTACGTCTGATCATGCAATCGTTTGGATTGAAAGAGAGGCAGAAAAGGCTTTACAAGTAAGGCACATGTAATTGTTTCTATTTATATGTTTGTGTTCTTATTCATGGTTGTTACAAGTCTTATGATTTAAACCTCACACATGCTATCAAAGTGGCAAAACAGATGGGTCGGGTGGTTTTGGTAACAAGTAAAATAGTTTCAGGTTGCAACATTTAATTTGTGTGTCAAAACAAATTAACTGGATGATATTTTTTAAATAAAGTAACCTACGACACTTAAGTGTATGCACACACGTTAGGCGCGCATCTAACATGTTTTATTTCTAGCTATTTTTTGTATTTGATAATTAAGTAAAATGCTCTTGGCATGTTGCAGTTATTACAGGAGAATAGTTCTGAAGCTGCTACAACACCACCCAAAGTACAAAGATTTGATAGGTTAGAATCCATCAAGAAAGAACACAAGGATGCGATCGAAAGAGCGGTTAGCCTCAAGATACCTCATGTTGTCACGATGATGAACCTAGACGAAGAGGAGAAGCAGCCATTGAAAAACAAAACTGAGAAAGATTACAACCAAGAGGAATTGCCTGAAGTCGGAGATGCCCTAAATACAGAACTACGAGCATCAGCTAACTGGAACAAGTTAGTTGAGAGGCTTTTGAGAGACCCAAGCCATGGATCCTAAAACTTTACCTCTGTTTTGTGCTAGTTATCAAAGCTGCTTGGTAATACATGTTCTCATTGTATGTATTTATTTATTTACATGTTATACATAATATAATTCTTTGTTGTGTATATTATTAGTAATCTTATTAAAAAGCATGAACTGCATGTTCTCATTGTATGCATTTATTTATTTTACACGTTGTACATAATAAAATTCTTTGTTGTATATATTATTAATATATCTTATTAAAAAGTAAGAGGAATTGAAGGATAGTGACAAAATGCTACGTGTTATCTTGACCTTTGTATTTTTTTTTTATTTCGTTATTATTATTTTAATGTTATAAAAATTTTATTTTTCTTTTATTAATTTTGAAATATGATATTTTATAAGATTTTAAATGGATTATAACGTGCTTATTTATATCTACATTTATGTATAATTCTTATTTAAAACCAAGATATGTATGATAATATAGAAGTCATTAAAATAAAGCTTTAGAAATTTTAACAACTCACTTGTCGCATTCGGGCTTCACTCACTTATGCCTGGTTAATTTATTAACCTATGTTTTACAATTATCTAACAATTGAGTAAATAGTTTTATAGGTGTATAATTGTTAGAGGTGCACATACAAGTTAAAGCAAAAAAACCAATTCAGATAATTTTTATGGATGTAATTTACAAATATTATCTTTTACTTAAAGGGTAAATTATTATTTTACAAGTTAACATATATTTAACAAAACTTAACGTCTATTCATGTCAAGTACCTGTGATGTTATGAGTGTAAATTTTTAAAGTTTAAGATCATATTTGTAACCATTAACATGTATTAGAGTGAGAATTCGTGCAATTAACCTAAGATTACAATATTAAATTCATATTTATAAAGGGCATTTATATATTTACCCTTCTTGAATTCATTAGTTACATATTTACCCAAGCTAAAAAAATATTTACATATTTCCTCTTTGTAAAACATATATATTACATATTTTTTTATTTCATTAAAATTAGTTATTGAATGATTATTGTGTCCATATTTATACAAAGTTATCTTTATTTATTTTCATTCTTAAGGACACAAATCATATATTTCTTCAAGCTCTTTAATATGAATAAATAATAATAAAATTACAACTTCAAATACGGAAGTTTAAAACTTCTTTTGAAAACAATAAGCACCGATAATCAAAGTTACATATTTATATATAAAACACAATTGTCAAAGTTTAAAGCATTTATAATAACAAAACATCAGTACATAAAAATCATTTAGTAAAACCAAGATAAAATAGTTATTTGATAGATTGATTTTAGTGAAATAAATAAATATAATATATATATATATATATATATATATATATATATATATATATATGTATTAGAAAGAGAAAATATGTAATTAATTTCATGTCTTGGGGAAATATGTAATTTAGGTCAGAAAAATATGTAAAAAAAATCCCTATTTATAAAATACGTGGACAGAGTGATAGTTATTTTAGGGGGTGTTTGGCCTAGTTTTTTTAACAAAGCTTGTAGCTTTTTTAGCTTTTTTTACAAAATAAGCTTAATTTAGTGTTTGTTTTAGCTTTTTAAGCTTATGCTTATTAGTTTATATAAGCTAATTTGAAGAAGCTTATTTGAAGATGGTTTTTTAGTTTATTTAAAAAAGCTTATTTGTATAAGGGTGTAAGTTACTCATTTGAATTCAAATGATAGTAGATTAATGAATATTGAAGCAACTTATTACCGTAACAAATTAAATAATGATGGATTTAACGTATAATCAACTTGTGGAATATAAGCTACTCCAAACACTTAAAAAGAGCTTATCAAATAATAAAAAATAAGATATAAGCTACTTTAAAATATAAACATAAGCCTAAAAATAAAAGCCAGGCGAAACAACCCCATGATTACTTGATCATCATCTTTGAGGCTCAACACCTCTACC
This sequence comes from Flaveria robusta, assembly GCA_025506415.1. Lineage (NCBI taxonomy): Eukaryota > Viridiplantae > Streptophyta > Magnoliopsida > Asterales > Asteraceae > Flaveria > Flaveria robusta. The sequence continues at coordinate 12,664,320 of CM046469.1, read as the reverse complement.
TACCTACCTCCATTTCACCCATTATTTCAACCGACTCCTGTAAATTTTGATCATCAGTCTACCACCACTTTTCATCAACAATGGCGATTTCATCCACCGCATCCAATCTCACCTCACTTCACACACCACCAGTTTCACCATCGCGAACAACCACTCTGTTTTCTTCTTCCAATTCATCCTTCTTCGCCAACACTTTCAAACCCTTGAATCTCGTTCACACACGCAGATCCGTTCCGATCAGCAGCACAAAAACAGGTCTATCTTGTAATTGTATGTTCGGACTCGGTGTACCGGAGCTCGCGGTTATTGCCGGCGTCGCCACCCTTGTCTTCGGCCCTAAGGCGCTGCCGGAGATTGGGCGTAACTTTGGGAAGACGTTGAAGAGCTTTCAGCAGGTGTGATTACCCTCTCTTAATTTTGCTTGTTATTTTTTGTCGATTGAAGCCTAGATTTCATGCTATTTGATTCAGATTAAGCCTGAAGTAGATCTAATTTCAGATGCTTGTAAGATTTCATGCTTAGCTTTCAGCAGGTGTGATTACATCTGCTTTATAAAGTAACTTTCAGCTATTATAAAGTTTAAATTAAGCCTGAAGTATTATAAAATTTCAGATGCATCAGTTACCACTAAACCTTGTATTTGGTAAATCTTTTATCTAGAGGTCAATGATCCCATCAAAGGCACGAATGCTAGTGTAATCTTTTATTCATGTGTGACCCAAATGGCCCATTCATACATAAACGGGTTAAATATTGCCTTTTTTAAAATTAAGGTTTTGGTGGTCTTAAGTTCTAATACCAGCGGAACTTGTGCAGGCAGCAAAAGAATTTGAAACGGAGCTGAAAAAGGAATCCGAATCACTTGAAGAGTCGAAAACTACAGTGAATGAGATGGCGGAGCAGGAAAACAAAGACACTGTGAGTTTATAGATTGCGCCGAGGTTGTTTCTAGCAAAATATACACATTACATGGCGCCTGTTACGATTAGCTAATAAAGCAAAACTTAGTGTTTAAACTTGATTTTGTAACATTATCAGCATTTTGATCATCAGTGAAGTGACTTTAGTTATTTGTTGTATCATCTACATTTTAGTATCAAGTGATAATGGTACAAGTCTTATTATGAACAATAGTGTAGTTCTAGGAGTATGTTTTGTGGGTGTGTAAGTTTGCCCAAAAAAATGTACTCAAAAGAGTTCTTTATGGTACATGTACAACCCGTATTTTGTATAACTTATTGTGATTACCACTCCATAACCTAGACATCCATCAAGTAGGACATAAATTTCAAAACCCACACTAGATCATAATTATTCTAATTAAAACTTTTTTATATAATTTTAAAAACAGTTATGAAACTTTTGACTTTTATTTAGGAATGTTACCAGGTTTTTGAAAATGTTAGAAAGTAAGAACTAAAGTTAGAATGTTATTACGTTTTAAATTGTATACTTTAAGAAATGAAAGTTTTGTATGATTTAAATATTCGATTTATTGAAATAGAAAAAGAAATCTAGTGTCACAAAATTTAAAATGAAATATTTTCTAAAACTCTTTGATATTAAAAGCTTAAATCATTTATAGTGAAGATGTTAACATTGATTCTTAGGTTCGTTGTCACCGTAAGGGTTAAGATAGCCGCACACTAGGCTTGCCTTTAACCTTTTTATACTATGAGTGCCTTTAGTCCTATAGACATAGCCTTTGCCCGACCGATCTATCTGCTTAGCCTTAGAGATTATATCATCTATTGTGTTTTTCTGCTACACGACGAGTGTACTGAGGTCTCTTTGGAAACAGTCTATCTATCCCTTAAGATAGAGGCTAGATTTGTCCTTATCTTACTCTCCCCAGACCCTACTATTCAAGCGGATCTACTCGGTATGTTTGTTATGTTAAATTTGATTCATTACTATTGCTTTCATGATATAAAGGTCATGTAACACCCGCAAATGTAACTTTGTTACTGGATGGCTTAAGCCTTAATCTTTTAGCTTATTAGATGGGACAACAAAAGTGTAACAGAGGTGGGCTAAGGTCATGTAAAGTCCGGTTTTCAAAACAGCAACCAACCTCATGAACTTGTTCATTAAACAATTTGGATTGTATTATGTATCTTGCTTTTGTTGAGCTAATAATGAACCATTTTGAATCAAACTTGTTTCGAATATTCGACCTCTGAACCAAACCCGTTTTCACCATAGCACACCCAACCCCAACCCCCCGACCCAATTCCATCAATCGAGGTTATAATTGGTCAACAAAGACCATAAGTGCCATAAGAAGTCCAAAAAACATTAAGTCCATTGTACACATTCCATGTTTCAATTGTTCAATTAAGAACAAGACATTCAATGGAAGAAATATGCACAGTTCCAATACCACGGTACCAACTGATTTTCGACAATAAAAATGCAAAATCAGGCTATCCGATGAAGCCACTGCACATAAAAATGATGATTACCTTTTCAGTTAATTATAGATTCCAATCATATCATACTAGCGGTCTCCGCCGCCTTGTGTAGTCCCACAAGATGAGCCAACATCACCACGAAACCGTTTCTGCAAATGTTCCAAGCTGGCCACACGTTGCATTGAAGCAGTTCTACCCATCTTCTGTGCTCCGACTTCTGACATCACAGGATTTGGGTGTTGAACATTCTCGACTGGTGGTGGGAGGTTTACCATGGGCACTCGTGTGGCGGATATGTGGTGGTTGGTGGAGGTGGGTAGTGATTGGCCCTGGTAGAAGTGTTGCTGCTTCATCTCATCTTGCACAGGAACAGCAGTGTCTGTGGATGTATCAGATGGGCTACAAGAATAGGATGGGATGGGACCCATTGTTGATAAATCTGATACGGGTTGAACCATTGGGTTAAACCCGGTTATTCTTTTGACACTTTCTTCAGCCATCTTCACCTGCATATATGTTTCAATAAACAAAATCAACCAGTTGATGTCATTTAAGAAGTTAACATGTCAAACATGAAGCACAACCGACCTTTGCTCTCATGGTTTCAACATCGGCTTTCAGCACTCTATTATCAACGGCAGCTTCATTGTACTTTTGGCTTATGTCAGTGAGACGCTTTAGTAATGAGGAATTTTCAACCCTTAATTGAGAAACCTAGGAAAAACATAGAAGATTTGATTTAGCTAATTGGCGTTTTGTCTACATTTATTTGTTTATTACAAATAATATTTAAGAAGCAGACCTGTGTCTCTAGCTCGGTCAAATGAGCCTGCTTTCTTCTTCTTGAGCGTCTAGCAGATTCTCTGTTCGATAGCATTCTAAAAAGAAAATACAACCACATATGAAACGGTCACTTTCATTACGGGTCCATTTGGGCAATAATTAATAAATAAGGGATTAAAACTAAAAAATTTAAAAATAAAAAAGAATTGGGACAGTTATTTCAATGATAAAAAAGAAAAGTGTTGGTGGGTCAACCTGCACCAATTTGAACCACACCCAACCAGCATGACCCACCCATTTGCCACATATGCTACTAATATCAGAAGTAACATGAATCATTTCCACTTACCTTCTAACACGTTTTGCATCAGTAGGGTCCATATTCTGAGTTGTTTCTGTGTCTCCATCAAGCTCGTCATCATCTGATAGCTCTCGTGATGAGCCACTTGTTGCTGATTTCACTGGGATTGCAGCCTTCTTTTGAATAACAGGCAAGGAAGGGATCCCGACAGGTCCACCACCATCCTTACCTGCTCCCTTGGGATCCACTATCCACCCAATACAAAAGTATTGACAATTAATCATCTTTCAGCCCATAAACTCGACAAAATCCACAAGGAGATTACACAATACACAAAGGAAAAAAGAACAGTTGAAATGGCATATGTGAAACTGATATTGCATAACTTTGTATAATGAATGACGATGATGGATAATGATGAATTACTAAAGATATCAAGTGCACACAATGAGAATAAGGAAGAGCACCCCATGCTTTTTCCTTTTTTAGTTAAAATTGATTGTTCCCCAACGTATACCATTGCAAATCCATGGCATGACATCTATGTGCCAAACAGACAAACATGAACCAGCATACAAATGAATCTTAATTTCTCTGATAAGACAATGGTAACTATAAGGGTGTGGAAGTTAGAACTTTACAACTAAAGATGGTTCTCAATGGACCCCACTAAACCTAGGTAGTCAAAGGTGCAAAGGGCATGCATGTCGACTAGGCGTAAGGCGCCAAAACAGTGCAAGCCACTAAGCTAGAGGGAAAAAAATGTAATTAAAATATATAATAGGTGCAGAAAGTTATACTTCTCACCAAACATAATTAAAAACTTTATAGCTACCAATAAAAATCATCCAACTAGTATCGAGTTCTAAAATCATCCCATCAGAAAAAATATATGTATATATAACATTACTAGATGTAGACTACATTAAATCTACCCAATTAAGCAAATGCCAAACAAAATAAAGAGAGTCTAAACAAGAAAAGAACAATGCAAAATGAAAGAATAAAAAATGCCCAACACACAAAAAAAAGACCAGAACAGAAAATAAAAACCTAAAGTCACTCTATAGATCATCAAGTATAAAAGAGAAGGAAAAGCAATAGCCGCTGCAAAGTATAAAAAGTAAAAAGGAAGATAGCAGAACTGTCCAAGTTTGAACCAGACAACCGATTCACCTCACGCCTCTCTTTGCGCCCAAACAGACGCGCTAGCCTCCTGTTGGCTTTTTGAAGACCATCACCTTACTTCTACATCAGGCGCAACAGCCTCACCTCACCTGAGCACCTAGGCACGTGCCTGGCTCGCTTTTAACTAAATAGCACTAAACATCAATCAATCCAGTCACGTGACAAAGTTCTTATGTGTATAAAGGCATCCTAAAGAACATGACAGACTGAACTTCTAAATTCTAATAAGTTACAGGCACAAACCTTTAGAAGGAGCCTGGTATCCCAGCTGTGAGGTGTTAGAGGCTTGTGATCCATTGTCAGGTAAAGCAGCGAAATCTTGAGTTTTAACAGAAGTTGCCTAAGGGAAAGAGTAAACTATACAAGTTACAAAGTGCCTTGAAACAAAACTGAAAAGGTAACAAAACTTTAAAAACAATCATAACTAAAAGATGAGGAATACCAAACAGAACAACATAGCTATGAGCTTTCACCAGTGTTGGCCAAAATATTTATCCTAGTTGACATTTCATTAGCATATCAGAAAGCAAATTAACAAAAGCAAACATGAGCAGGTACAACATAATTGCTGAACTAGATTTTACAGGACACATCAAAATAAACAAAATTTTGCCTCGCAAAGACAATTGCCCAGACAATTTAAATCCAATTCAGCAATAACAGTCATCAATAACCACGAACCAGATCTATCCAAGCAGGTCCATGCAAGCAATCCACAAAATAAGAAGTGTTACAAGAATTAAAAATATGTGTCTGATAGCAACATACTAACACCATCACGATTACACTTCTAATTAAACTCTACTTGGAAAAAAAGAGAGATGATAGAATGCCTAAGTACTCTAATTGGATAAATAATTTAACATCTGTAATCAAAAGTGCACCTTCCTAGGCACTCAGGCGAGGTGACTGCACCTCAGACAGACACAAGGACAGAACATCCCACTGATCGCAGAAAAGGTGTGTGCCATAGCTAGGCGCAGGTGTGTTGCAAAATTGTTTAAAATTGTTAAATTTTGTTACTTTTTAGGTTCATGGTTCTAGTTTGTCACTTATCTTCTGTTTTGCTTACATGTTAAGGTGACCACTGTGCTGGACTACTGGACATCCTTCAATAAAACCCATGCAAGTTTCCAGCTATGATCAGAGGATCGCTTTAATCATTAACTAATTGCACAGTGAAGCTATTATTATTCTGAATCTTTGCTTATACTATGTTGCAATTATGTATCACTTTATGTATATACGATATGCAATTAAGATAGTCTTTGCTTATATATTTTAAATAACATCTGCCTGTTATATAACCTTTTAATTTGTCATATTTTGAGCTTTTTCAACTTGGGTGTGCGCTTTTCTTGTGCCTAGGTCACAGCCAACACACAAGCCTTTGCACCTTGAGTGCGCTTTGTGGTTTTGACTACCATCGGCTTAACCACCTAAACATAGATAAAGTAACAAAATTTATTTGAACACAGATTTCACCAAATAACAACAATGCAGAGTTACAATTTTCCCTCATGATCTCATTGGTTAACCCTTTGGCTCCCTTAGCGGCTAGCCTACATCAAATTGTTTCTTGGTACAGTTGCACAGCCTTCTACAATGTCAACACATGCATATCATGTTCTTTGATTGGATGGAACAAGAACATATATGGCCATGTGACAAAATAATGATGTTAAAATCGAGTTTTATTAACAAGCCAAAATTGTTTGTTATACTTAGTAACCAAAAGCCACAGCATCCAGCCATCATGTTTAATTCTTGGAATATGCATTGAAGGCAAAGCTTGGTAAGCAAGAAAGATGCTATTTTATAACAAAGCCACTTACAAAGCAATTCATCTAGCTCTTACTCAATACACATTTGTATATTATCACTATATGTAAAACAAAACTCCCGTAATTCTTTCATACTAAGCCCTAACCAAATGAAACATTTTAAATAAAGCACTGGACTCCTCCATAGCTACAACACTTATGATTTGCAATAGAATTTCAACATAATTAATATGCAAAAAGACATGAAGATATAAGAGTAAGATAGTTGTAATTACACAATCGGTACGGAGATGGTAAACTCAATCACATCCAGATAATCAGCTTTCAAAATTTGCGGTGTCATTGTGCATTTTATTTGTGTTTAGTATTTTGAAATCATATATGTATTAGAAATACATTTAATTCATTTGCTAATCAACAAGGTCTAGCCAGAATCCCTTTATGACTCCTGACCAAGGAGTCTTTCATCATTAGTGAACAATACTGGAATAATTTCTATCAGAGATTAGGGACAATTCAGATCATGATACGAAGACATTCCTTCAACTAAAATCCCCCCACCATTATCAACTAACATGTAAACTTGCTACATTGGAATCTAAAGCTATTGAATTTCTTCTTATTAAACTCACAGGTGTAAACACCCAATGATCTCCACTTAACTTCTGCTAATAATCAAACTACCAGTAATTAACATTAATCTCTTAGTAGAAGCTGAAATCACAAGCAGCAAAAAAACAAAACGAGAAAGATGAACATATAGTCATACCCTAGTCAAAGCAACAGCAGCGCAAGCGAGATTAAGACGATCCTTCAAATAAGCCTGATACTCCTCCGAATCAATCGGAACATTAACCGGACCACCAACTCCAGAGGCACCAAACGACGTCGTCGCAGGTTCACCACAACTCGATCTATTACCATCCTTATTCTTCAAATTACCATCGGTACTAACAAGAGACTGATTTTTGTCTTGAACTTCATCCTGATCCTTGATCTCGACAACATCGGTAGGTCTAGACGATGAAGATCCCCTAGGTTCCGATGCCTCTTGGAGGAAGCATTGGAATTGCCACTCGGACATGCTCCGATTCATCATCGCCGGCGTTGACCGGTTCTTAGATGCAGATGATGAAGATGATGAGTCATCATCGTCTCCGGCGGGCGGCGCCGGCGCCGGCGACGGCGACCAAAAGTGGCCCGCAATATCGTCCACTGAAAACATCCTATCCATTCTCTCTCTCCTCTCAATTTCGACTTTAAGCGTACGTATCTGAGTTGTTGGACCTTTTATCATTACATGTTTTCGGATGAGTCCCTCAGGTTTATTTATGTCTTAAATACTACCTTTGGTTATTTAGATGTGTCATAGATGGTCTCTCTAGTTTTTTTTTTTTTTTTTTTTTCAGTTGTAACATATATCCATTTTACTGGAAAATAGAGGTGTAGATGATTATTAGAAGTGTATATAAATATTCGTGTTAACTATGAAACCCACACTCAAATCGCTACATGTTTAAAGTTCATAGACGTTGGATTTCAAACCTTCAGCGTGGGTCCGATCATATTGATGGAACGAGTAACACGGGTGGATTTGTGAATTTGGAAACGCCTATGAGTGATGTGGAGTTCCAAGAAGAAGTTCTAGCTCCTCACTTCCACCATCTACATTAGTTATTAAGTGGTTTTTCTATTCTCATATGCTTTTCACGTTTAGTTTATCTCAAGAGATTATCTAGTATCATTTCCATTGCTAGCACAAAATTGGTTTGTTTATGTGGTGTTCTTTGAAACCCATTTAAAATTAAGATGGTGATTCTGTATTCTAAAACTTATGTAGGTTACCCCACTCAAGCTCTCGTGTGGTGTTTTCGTATCTCCCTATCTTTCCTCATAATCAAAGTTACAATATGTTGCCTATGTTGTGCCTATCATTAGGTATCAAAACGCTAGGTTTGCTATCATAACATTCTTGTCCATCATTTGTTTCTCCTCTTAATATTTTGGCAACTGCCGCATAGCTGTACAGCAATTGAAAGACCTTCAAGACTTCAGACTATTGCAATATAACAACGTCGAGATTACGATTGATCACACACTCGTTATCGACCTGACAATGACCATGATGATGATGTGAACTCATAGGCGGGAGACTATATTCTTTACGGGATATGAAACCTTGATTCTACCCATAACAACAAGATTAAAGTTGATATTCCTGAATATGAATGTAGATTAGACCTTGAAGAGTTTGTAGAGTGGATTCGTCCAATGGAAAGGTTTTTTAATACAAGCAAACCTTTCAAGAAAAAAGAGTGAAAAAGTGAAGGTCCTTGTTAAAGCTTCGAAAACACACACAACATGGCGGCAAACGTGTGTTCGAAGCTAGAAAAACAAAAAAAGAAAAAGGTTCGATCATAGAGTAAAATAAGAAAACTACTCAAGTCGAAGTTCCTACAGGTTTACTACCCGCAAGAAAGATTTTCTAGATTACACTTTACTGACGCAAAATAGGAGACATTAAATAAATTCCAAAAAATATGATAATAACAATAAATTAATAGTAGGAATTATCATTTTGATTGTCATCAGTAAATGAGTAAATCCCTCATAAATATACATGTGATCATCGACGAACCGATAGATCCTATGAAATTCCAAAAGAACAATAATAATATTTTTTTATTGTCATCTAAAAAGTCCCTTGCAAATCATGGTATTTACCGAGAGAATACCAACAGTATCCACAAAATCACAGAAAGTAAAAAAAAAAAATTGTTTGAGTTAGGCTATACACATTCTATTTATTATTTGTCATACCCCCTTTTGAAAAATAATTTCAAAACTTTTCATATTTTATCCCGTAAAAAAAATATAGTTTTAGAAAAAAGTTCTTCTTTTTTCTTTAAATAAATTTTAAAAACATTTTTTGTAACACAATATAAAAACATATTTAAAATAAAAAAAATTCATAGAAATTTAATATAATAATTTCTGAAGTTCAAAAAAAATTTTAAAAGTATCTTTTAGAATTGAAAATAGACCTAAACGAACTTAATTCAACCGATTAAACCGTTTAAACTAATATATTTGGTTCGGTTATCCGATTAAACCAACTAAACCGTTTATTATTCTTTATATACGGATAACTAAACCTAATAAGCAAGATCTTGTGTAATTGGTAACTAAAGTGAAAACCGAATGTACGATTTGATTCGCTTTTTAACGTTACGTATACGATTCGGTTTTTGGTTATTTTAAGGTTTTGGCTTTTTTTTAGCAATTGTAACCACTACAAATAAAAATAATAAAAAACAAAAACAATAAAGACTAATAGTAATATTAAATAGATAAATCTAAAATGTTTATTTTAACGTACTAGGGGGTGATATGATAAATAAAAAAAGATAAAAACAAAATTTAACTATTTTTATAAGTTGAGGGGAGGGTTGTAACAAGTAAAAATACTTTAGAGTGGGGTATATATAGTATAACCCAATTGTTTTTATCAATTGTCGTTTGTAGCTAGTTTAGATATATTGTTATCATTAATATTTTTTACATATACAAAATTTTTATAATAAAAAAACTGTAATCTTAGACTTAAACTAGGTTAGTACCCCGTGTACTATACAGGTTGAATAAATAAAATACTAAATAATCAGTAATAAAAATTTTTGAATTATAAAACCATGTTTGAAGAAAAAATATGATTATAATTACATATAAATAGGTACTTTAAGTAAATAAACAATAATATATTTTTCTTAAACTTTTATTTTATAAAAGATATGTGGGTTTTAAATAATTTTTTAAATGAATTTATTTTTAAAAAAATTATTGTATTCTGCATTTTATAAAACTTTTGTTTTTTAAAAAGTGTGTTTTTAATTAAAAAATAGGTTTTAATTTATTAAATTATATAAGTTTTAATTTAAAAACAGTATGAATAAATTAGTATTCAATATTATTAATTAATTAATAATAAAGAAAAATAAGAAAGTTAGTATGATAAACTTACAATTGTGTCAAGTTTCATTTCAAGTTTTCTTTGTTATAGATAGATATATATATATATAGATAAATAGTTTGTAATAAACACGAAGAGTTATAGTATGATACTTTAATATAAGATATGATTAAAATTATATATACGTAATAGTTTAAGAAATAAAACAATTATACTATTTTTTTAACTCTCTTATCTAAATAATTTTATTTTTAAATATTCGTTTTTAGATTTTTTATAAAAAAAATTACTGTTTATAAAAATCTTGTTTATTAGAAACTCGGGTTTCTAATTATTTTGTTTGTTTTAATAAAACTGTTTTTAGAAATTTTTATATTTTAATAATTTTTTTAAAAAGGATCGATATAAAATATTTTGTTTCAAACAAGTTTAGTGTTTTAGAAAATTTTATATTATATAAAATTTTGTTTTTTATTATTTTTATTTTAATAAAAAGATGTGATTTTTAATTTTCTTAATAAAATTTATTTTTTAAAACATAGCTTGATTTTAAAAAATATAGATGAGAGAGAGAAATGTATAAATTAATAAAATTGATTTTTATTATGAGAGAGAAATTAGTTTGAATGTTTAAATTAATATAATATTTTTTTGGAGGGAAAATAAAGTGAGGATATTTAATAGAATGACAAGTGTCAAAAAGATGATTTAACAGAATGGCAAGTGGCAAAGAAAACTTTTTTTTATTAGGTACTATAGATTAATTATCATAAAAGGTTGACGGAACTATAATTTGGGTCGGTATGGGTTAATAATATGGGCTATATTGGCTAATTATGATCAATACAAAGGCAATTTTAGTCGATCATGGTCAAAGACATTACACATAGTTAAACATCATTGGTCAAAACACGACAACTGGTCAAACAAAGTCAACAATGATCAAACATAGAGAATGAACATGAAATATCGACATAGTTGGCCTTTTAAGGAGTGTTATAGGCTTATAGCTCATTAAAGAATTATTATGCCTCTTGAGGCCCAATAGACCCCTTATAAGTCACTACAAGCTAATGTTACTTGTTAGAACTCAATCGAACCCTATAAGACCTAATATGATCTACTAAGACCCATGAGGCCCAATTGTGAGATATAACGTCTCTTACTCGTAAGATACAATATGCCACATTACACATCTATGATCCATTATTACTCATTACATCCAGTTTGATACTTTGATCCTTTTAAGACTTGCTATGAAACATCAAGATCCATCACCCTCCATTAGAAGAAACGTTGAATCTAAAAGGCCCAATATGCCTCTTAAAATATGTATGCCACATTGTCTAATTACACTACAATAATATGGCTCGCTATTACATAATAAGGTTTATGACGGTCCATTAAGAACCATGGCCCATTATGATATTTTAAGAGCTAGTTTGACAGCCCAGATAGCCCATTATACTATTCCTCAAACACTATGTCGGTGATCGATCCGCATTTTGTTATCTAATTTTAGTTCGGTTATAAACAAATCCGTGAGAAATACAACTTAAGATTTCACGGGCACAACCTGAGTTCTACTCCTGCGCAACTCTTTTTCTGCCGGTTCTCGCCCCTTATTTATTTTCCTTTTTGTTTTATTTTAAAATTAATTTAATGGCCACCAAGCGGGTCTATCACGGTTTTGTTGGGTTATTTTGTATTGTTCTAATTTCCTTCCACTTTTTTTTTTTTTTGATTTATTCACCTTCATATTCGTTATGAATTTTTCCTTTTCTTTTAGTATTTTAAATTCAGTTCGTATTTCCTTTTTCTTTTAATATTTTAAATTCAATATTTATTTTCTTTTTCTTTTAACTTTTAAACATATTTACCTTTATAACTTTTAATCTATAGGTTTTTATTATGTTCCAAATATACTGTTACAATTTGTTTATTTTCTTGTTTCTATATACGCGTCAATATAAATTTTATTTAAAATCGAGCTGAATCAAATATGATATGTTCTTACTTATTTTTTTGATTCGCTTACATGTTTGTTAACGCTCTTTTATGACGATATAACTTCCTAATATAACTATCTTTTAAAAAGACTAATTTGTTATTGTATTTAGTTTTTTTTTATGCTCCCCGGATATATTGGGTTTCATAGGTTATATTGACTCTTCTTTCTATCGAAGTTTTTATCTTTGTAACCAAACTACCACAAATTTTTATAATTCCTTTATGTACTTAACTACGTTAATATTATTGACCCAACAAGCGTAACGAAGTATGCAGACGCGCTACATGCGTAACATATTTTGCATACGCGTCGCAACGTGCCATTAAATCGCACTACTCCGATGCAACACGCCGGCCTTACATTTAAATTACTTTTTATTAATCCGACTTATTTTATATACGTTTCGAGTTGGTTTAGGTTTTAATGTATTTTATTTTTTGAAAGCGAGTCGGGTCAAATATAATACGTTATGATCATTAGATGATATAATTAACGTAAACAATTCGGAAATGAAATGTATTGATTGATATATATTTACTATGACACCGTATACGGCCCCGCCGCAACGCGCGGCGGGTAAATAAACTCGTTACAACTCAATAGACAATAGGTTCCGTTACATATCAATTGACCCCTTAAGTTTCAAATTGACCTACCAAAACCTGATGTGCTACGTTAAGATCTAATTCTATCTTTTAAAACACTAATAATATGACCTATTAAGGCCAAGTATGACTCATTAAGTAATATGATAACTCTTAAGATTAAGACCTGAGGTATTAAAACATTTATGATCGGTTATAACTCATAATTATATCTTTAGTTTTTAATAACTATTATATATAAAAACATTATTTTAATTAAATTTAAATCATAAAAATATTAAATAAATATAGTTTATAATTTTTCATGTTCTATTTCTTTTCTAAGATCATCCATTTCCCTTCAAAATTTTCTAAATATTTTATCTTCTTTAAGAGGTTACCCATTTCCCCTTTGGTTTCTTAGTTCTATCGCACCACCAATCTTTTCCTCGGTCAAGTCAAGACCGTTTAAAGCGACGTATGCCCGTTTAAGCGACGCGGCGGCAGAAGTGGATGCCAATGCAGGATCCTGTTACATCGGTGTTATTACAATATCAAATTATGAGATCATTCAAGGTTAATGGTTTAGGAGTGGTAGAAAGTCACGGGTGGAGATGTAAGGTGTTATTACAATATCAAATTATGAGATCATTCAAGGTTAATGGTTTAGGAGTGGTAGAAAGTCACGGGTGGAGATGTAAGCTTCACTCAAGGTCAATATTAACACGTTGTTGCTATAGGCTAGAATTTATTTATTTTTACTTATTCTTTTTGTATTTTTAGAACCAGCTGAAACTATTATTAAAGAAAATCAAAAATAAAAATATTTTACCTTGTCATCGCTATAAAGTTCTAGAATGGGGCCTAATTTTCCCATCACACTGCCAACTTATATAGTGACGACACATCGTCGGCATAGGGTTTGACTGGTCAAATTTATGACTAAACCTATAACCACGACATGGCATCGTCAAAGGCAGATCTGTACCGATAACTTCTATCGTCACTATGCATGTCGACATGTTGTCGCTATACAGTCAAATTCTTGTAGTGCCACGTGAGAAGGTGACAGAAAGATATATCAAGTTAGGATGAATAAGTTTTGGCATAGGATATAACCATGTACGATGGTCAGAAATCTCCTCTACCTTTAGAAGAACAAAGTAGAAGAATATAAAACTTTTCATTGTCGTCTACATGGCTGTGAATCGACAAGCATCATTTTTAACCTTTGAGCAAAGATGATGACCTAGGAAAGCAACATATGACCTAAAAACACTTTTAGTTTAACTTGTCTAAATGTGTAGTCCACTAGCTATATACTAATATACTTTTCGCATAGAGAGAACAAGTTTACACATTTCTGCTTGCTGATCTAAACCATTAGAAAATTGGTGGTATCCATAAAAGGTGGTTTATCAATATATAGGTTAATTTATAGAATAAAAGCTAACGTGCATCTAACAAAACATTGATTTTGTGATCACACGTAATGTGATTTGACAGTGTGAATAATCTTTTATTAGACCAGTCCCTTGGTTTCAAGAAACCTTTTCAAGTAGAATTTGGAATATAAACTTGCGTGATTAGTGAAAAACATATACTTCTCACTCGTCACGCAAGTTTATCATGAAAAAGCTCAAGTTTTTGTTTTTTTGTTTATAAATACTGTTTTTGATCCCCTTTTACCTCCAAGACCACACAATTAGTTGCATCAACCCAAAATAATATTCACACATACAAATTGTGCAAAATGATCGGTTGGGTAGACATTTACAATGTAATTTCCGCGATGTTTCCACTTTATGTGGCGCTAGTTCTAGGCTATGGCTCGGTGAAATGGTGGCAGATGTTTAAGCCAGACCACTGTGATGCAATAAACAGGCTCAACTGCTACTTCATCATGCCACTTTTCACATTTGAGTTCACAACCCGCATCAATCCGTACAAAATGAATTACAAGTTCATAGCTGCGGATGCAATCTCTAAAGCCATCATTCTCATAACAATATCCTTATGGGCTACGTGTAGTGTTAAAGGTAGTTATCAGTGGTCAGTTACAAGCTTCTCTTTATCTAGCTTGAATAATTCTCTCGTCGTAGGGGTTCCCCTTATGCACGCAATGTATGGGAGCTTTGGAGAAAGTTTGGTCATCCAATCTTCCATTGTGCAATCCTTGCTTTGGAATATGTTGTTGTTGTTCATGCTAGAGTTTGAACGCGCGAAGCAACAATTGGATTTGAAGGTTGTTCCAAACAATTCAGGTATGGATATTGAGAGGAATGAGAATGGGAATGGGGATACAAGTAGAAGGCCTTCTGTATTGATCATAATGAAAGTAGTCGGGGTAAAGATTGCTAAGAACCCCAACTCTTATTCATGCATTTTGGGACTTTTTTGGGCACTTGTTGCAAATAGGTATGCTTTCTTTGATGATATATAAATAGTTCACTAGTAAGGTTTAAGAATTGCTTGGGATTAGTAGGTGGTTTAGGAATCAATTAAGTACTTCTACGAGTTTGTTTTGGAACTTCTTGTACTTCTAGCTGGGTAGTTCGCTATCTTTACGAATGAACAAATCCATAAAGCATAGGAAACTCAAGCAAGGTCTCATCAGTACCTTTAATTGTACAAATCTTGTGAAAGCAAGTTTGTTCAACAAAGTTGTCAAATTCGCTTTCTACACTGGCAAACTCTAAAGTAATTGCCAATATTGCATGGGGTTAAGCGAAATGCCCAAAAGTACAAGAAGTTCCAAAAAAAACTCTCACTAGTACTTAACTGAAACCATCTATTGATCCAAAAATTTTATGTAATATAAACATATAGGTGTATGCAAAATCTACATAGTTTTTATATATCATGTTCTTTATTGATTCAGGTGGAATCTAAAAATGCCATTGATCCTAGAAGGATCAATACTGATCATGTCAAGAGCTGGTTCAGGTGTTGCAATGTTTTGCATTGGTGAGAAGTGTTGCTTCTAGCTATTATGACAAAAACAAATATACCAATACCATTTTACTTCGTGTTTGATTGTTCTTTTCCTTTCACATAAGCTAATAACACGCCATTGTCAATATGCACGATGTATTCTTTCATGGAACTTTGAAACAAAATGTGGTGCATGCATGCAGGACTATTCATGGCTTTGCAAGAGAAGATAGTTCATTGCAGTGTTAAGCTAACCATGTATGGGATGATATTGAGGTTTATGGCAGCACCAGTGTCAATGGCTCTTGGTTCTTTTTCGATGGGTTTGAGAGGGGATGTTCTTCATGTTGCCATCATTCAAGTAAGCATACAATCACTTTGGATGATAGAAAATTACCTTCTTTATCCTATCATTCTAGGGTTATATGAAATGTATCTTCGCCAGCTGGTTAAATGTGTGTTTAAAAAAGTTATATGAGGGTGCTTAAAAGTGTTAAACGGCGTTTGAAAGTTTTGAACGGGTGATAAATATTTGACAAAGTTAAATTTTCAGCAACAAAAGTTAATGATCATTATAATAAGATAGAGCTTTCTCCTCATCAATGACAATACGAGTGCATGTTCTTATCGTCAGAGAAACGACAACACTGTTAGGCTATGTTGTATACACACAAAATATATCAGCTTCTTTGGCATGTATCCAACGGTTTAAATGTGTTATGTTCACGTACTATACTTGTTAAAGTTGACTATTTCACTTGGTTTACAGGCTGCTCTACCACAAGCCATTACATCTTTCGTATACTCAAAGGAATATGGTCTACATGTAAACGTCCTTAGTACCGCGTAAGATCCTTGTATTTTCCATAATTTTGGTATTGCTTTTGAGTATGTAATGATTATTTTCTATATATTTTTCAGGGTAATCTTTGGCACAATTGTGTCCATACCGGTGCTAGTTGCATATTATGCTCTTCTTGGCCTCTTACATGGATGATGGTCATTATTAATATCATGTTGAATTAAGATCAAAATATCAGTGGATAACACTTGGATAATATGTGTATTTCAATCTAGTTAGCAATCATCTCTTTTTCTTATTGTATGAACTTCATACTATATATGAAGTGAATGCCCATGAGCTCAAACTGTATCTCTTTGACTCAGTGAGTCAGTGACATGTATTTATAATGAAAAGTTGAAAACTTATATCAATACGGTTTCAACCTTTTGCATCGAGTCTTCAGTTCACATGAAAACTTGTGACATGTATTTTTATTCTTTAACTTCAACCCACATCATTTGAAAAAACTACCACGATACCATTAAACTACAAACCCTTTAAACCCGCAATTAGAATATATTGTAATTATTGGTGACCAAGGTTGTATGTACTGCTTAATGATTATTGATTAAAAGGGATGCATAGTAACAAATATAGAAAAAGTTATTACGAACTTAATGAAAAATTCTAATTCTATTAGTGTAATCAGGAACTACATTGTGTGGGGGTGGAATAAAAATAAGATGGTATACTTACCATTGTCATGTAAAAGAGCAAATCGACATGACATGAGTTCTTTTCTATCCCAAAAGTCCCATAGAGACCAATTACCAGTGGAACAATGGAATCTTATTCCTCCATACTTACAACTAGTGTCAGACAAAATCACTTCTTTTACAATATTGATACACAATTGTCAGTTTGTCACCACACCCATCGTATCTTATCCTATCCTTTCAAAAAGTAATCTCTATACATCATTCAAGATAGATCGAAAAATTTACATTCATGGGGAACAAAATCTTCACCGCTATCAAAATACTGTCAATGAAACGGCAGCTGAGCGAAGCTTTACACCATCGTTCACCCATTTAGACTGAGGTGCACTCACTCCAGCAATAATCGTCTGCAAAGTCAACACTCACACAGATGTTCAAATATATTTTAAAGTGGGAATGAGTTTCTTGATTCAAAACGAGTGTAGTACTATTTTTTTGTTGTTAACAAGCCATTCACTTATTAATGGACATCCCTAAGGGACATCCTGTTGCTAATAGGAGTAGACTAGGAGCCGTTTCAAAAAAACTTATTAATGGATCGATATGGCTTATGCTTTATCTGGTCAGATGGGTAACATCAAAATTTTATTAAGAAAACCGATTGAAAGGACCAAACGGGTTGAAAAATCGCAAAAATGTATTTTTGGTGCACAAAAGTCCAGGCAACCAACTCGGCCCGTACCAAAGAATCACTGTTTGACCTGTTACAAACTCCACCTGACAACCCCCCCTTCCCCTTCTCCTTATTTTTGGGGGTCTCTAGTAAAAAACTACTTGACAGACAAATGACAGCAAATTTGGCTGCAAACTATCAGCAGCCAAATAACTTCTACTTTAAGAGATATAAAGTAGGTGCATTATTATATATTGGGTATTCTTTGTATAAATGCATGCAGCGGGTGTTTATATGTATTTCATGTTTAAAGAATCCATGTGTGAAGTAAACATACTTTTCCACTGTTGACTGCAGCTACTAAAGCAGCACGCTGATCATCATTCCCAAATTCGTAGAAATAGTAGGTCCTGAAGAAAATTAAATCAAGAAAAAGATCAATTTAGAAATGTCTGAAATATAACTAGAAGACGGATATCTTAAATAAAGACTAATATGGGTTTTAAAAAACTTAGGGTGTGTTTAGTGGTAGAAGGAAAACAGGAAAATCAGAAAAGGTTTCCGAACAGGGTTTTTCTGACAATATTTCATGAAAAATACCAAAATAGAAAACTTGAGTTTCTACTTTATAACTTCAATTCACAAAACATCAATACATTGTTTCCAGCCCGTCACAGTATACAATCATCGGCTACCTCAGTCACCACCCCTATCACTGCCGACATCATTGCCCATGTCATTGGCCATCTCCACCTGTTTACTTTTTCCATAAGCCATTTTCGACCGTCAAGTCGTCAACTGCCTTCTTCCACCGTCCATTGCCACCCATCATCGACTGCCCCCCTCAGTTGAGCATCAATGCCCCTCTCAGTCAAGCATAATTGCTCTCCTACGTTAGCTGCCTCCGATAGCCCACCCCTATGAACCGCCGCCGCCCACATCAGTCGGTTGTCTTCAGCCTCCTCTTTCCGGGGCCATCATTGGACGTCTACCTCCCTTGACCACTGCGTCCAACCTTTGTCGGCGACTACCGGTCACCCACTTCCATCGACCGTCACAGCCGCACCATTGTTTTCCATGACCCACTGTCACCCATCGTTTATCCAAATGCTTTTCAAGGCCACTTGTAATACTAACAACCATGATTTGACTAGATGTAAAGCTTATGTATTGTAATATATATTCCAGACAGCAAATAACAGATGGCAAGAACAAGAGACAAGCTTGGGTGTCAGTTAAGAGGCATGAAGGCTTGTGGTTCTTTTGGTGTGCATGATTATGAATTATGGGAAAATACAAACTAAGAGTACCTGTAACCTTCATCTTCCTTTATTTTTATAGCACGTGCAGAATATAAATCTGTCCCGCCTAAAAAATATAAAGAACTATAAACAAGCAATCAAAATATACAAAACTTTTATTAAAATTTAATAAGTAGGAAAATATATTTAACAAAAAATTCCAACTATAGTTTCATACTTTCAAAGAAGCAGAACGGTCTATGCTATGGACAAATCAGATAGGGTGGATAATGGGTCAAAATGGGTAAGCTTTTGAGACAGATTAAATGAATCAGGTTGACCCAACATTTGTGTTTTTCTTTTAATTTTCAAATGAATTATGTTGGCCCAACATGTGTGTGTTTTTTTTTTAATTTCAATAAAATAATATATTAAATGACCCCTGAATATTATCAACACTTTACAAATCATGGATGATGGAACATTACAGTGAATTATATTTATAGCTGAGCGTTTTAGTTTTACCGGTTTCTTCAATTAGCAAAAAAAATATAAACCACATTAACTTATCTTCAAACTATAAATTACCTGGAACAAAAATCTTCTTTGCTTCCTTTAATGTTCCCAGATCAGAAACATCTTTGGCCTGCAAAAGATACAACATGGCCAACGTTCAAAAACCCCTTGGTGCAACATATGTAATTCTATATAATCTGTTCAAAAGTTACAAATTTGAGGGGTTTTTTGGGGCAAACAAATTTGGTCATCAAAATAGAATGAGGAACGAAGTTGGTTAACAATTTATGCAAGTTTCCATAAACAAGCCTATTCCCATGTCCCGTGAAAGATGCAAAGTGCAATTTGAAACATTCTTCAAGAAAAATGATTGACGAGTGCTCTATCTAAAAGGCAATTCAAAAGCAGCTGAAACAAGGTAATCATGTGCACCCTAAGTAATACTATCAATTCATGTATCATGATGATAATGACGCCCAAGTCATTTTAACTTGGAAACTTCTCAAGCATAAAAATATTGTAATTTAAATAGGAAATTTAGAAAGGAGGTTGTTGCAAGTTTCAAGACTTAGACGGCAAGGAAGCTTTCGATCATACGTTATAATCTTTTGATGTAAGTTTATAAACTACGACAAAATAAGAAGATCATCAAAATACTGCATCTCTGTGATTCTATGATATTGAACTTTTATCAAACACGAAAACTTTTAAGGCTCACAAACCTCTAAAAATGTGATCTTGAGTTGATTAGATGGGCGGATCACAACGCTTAGAACTTCAGATCTGTATTAATTGCTAACCAGGTGAGACTGCAGAATCATGTAGTAATGCTCACATTTAGTTTTAAAAAAGGCAATTAATTTAACAACAAATGTATGCATTGACACAATATATTCCTAAACTTTGCAAGAACGCACGAGTTTTAATAAAGCGCCAAGAGCATACGTTTTCCAAACTCCAAAACTCAGACTCATAATAAGTGATAGTATGTTCTGTGTATTAGAAGTGGAAATCCACAACTTAGTTGGGTTAGGTAACAAGCAATCACAGGTAATTTTCAATATGGGTTGGTCAGGTACTCAAGCCGAGCTGAGAAAACTTTTGCCATTCAAAAAATAACTTATAAAATAATTAGCGTAGTAAATATGATAACGAGTACTACACTAACTAAAAAAATTCTTTCTTTTAAAGCAGTTTAAGAGGATGTAAGCCTTAGGATACACTCCGGCCGACTTTCAACACATTCTGATCCATCTCATATTTAGCTAAGGTTTTCGTGTTTTACCCATTTGGCCCATTGCCATTTTTAGACAACGGCTCAAAATGGGCACCACAGCACCACCCAAGAAATAATTAGTGTAGGACAGTTAAGTTTCTACAAATGCACACAAGGAGAGTATATCAGTGGCTAAAACTTAACAATACAATGATAAAACTTAGGTTACAGTTGTACCCATCAGGCGTAGCAAACCGCGCGGCAAATGTCTTTGGTTTAACTTTATCACCATAAAGAGACAAACCAGCATTATAGTCCTATGTAAACAAAACCAGCAATGGTGTAAGTATACCATTAATGTTCTTTATATGATGTGTTTTAATTTCTTGGTTGAAATTCAAAAGGAAAAATTGAAGCTAATGAATTTTTGAAGAGAGAGCATCCAAAATAGCAGTGTTCTTATAGTACCAGATTATCTGTCTACTAACATGAAAATGCTGCTCAAATCAAGACATTTATGCATCACAAACAAAAACTTTCACTTCATTTCCAGTTTGGTCATTAAACTTTAAAAAATGATACAAAAACCATTCTACTTTTCACATTGCTTATTCTGGGTAATTTTGACCAAAAACCTGCAAGATGCTTATGAAGTTAAATGGCGTGTATTATATAAGTACAGTTACAAAATTCAGATAGTATTCATATTTGTTCCCAAAAATTAAATGGTTTACACAAACAAACTATTGTTTATATGGAGTTTGATTCATATTGTACACCGAAAACAACTTCACGATGCAATAAGCAAATCTAATCAGTGTGAATAGCCACACAAGACCTTAGAATTTACTGCTACAAAGTACAATGAGGAAGTTCCTTCAATATGAGGAAATTTAAGAATTATGGCATAATTTTCATTCTGCGATGCAATAAAATCACGATGCATAACAAATTAACGAAAAATTGAAAAGAATCGGACCTCTGGCTCCATAATATCCTCGAAATCAGGTGGAACCCTAATGGCGAACCCATCACCAAAGTACCGAAACCATGATTTAGTGCTGGTAATGCCTGACAGAATCGTCTTAGTGGAAGAAGAAGGAGGAGGAGGAGGAGGAGTTTGAGCTATGAGAATTGGTGGTTGAACAAAGGCTATAAGAGATGATAGAGTGGAAATTGAGACGAATGCTCTTTTGGATAAAGTAGACTGTTCGGAAATAGAAGTTGTAATGGGATTGAAAGGGTTTAATGAAGGTTTAGGGGGTCGTGATTGTGCTATCAGAGATAGGATTGTTGCCATGAAAGCTAGGGTTCTGTTGAGAGGATTAGACGAAAGGATCGTTCATTGTTGAAGATGGTGATTCAAGGGGGGGAAACTGGGAAAGGATAAGAACCTTACCTGGTGATACGCAATTTGAACTTCGTAACACTCTCACATTACATGAATATTTCAAAAAAAAAAACAAAAACAAAAACAAAAACAAAAACTAAAAAAAAATAATAATTAAATTCACTTTTTCTCCCTGGTTTGATACAAATAATAATTTTCATCTAAAAATTTCAAAATCTTGATTATGCTTTTTATGGTTTTCAATTTATCTCAGTTAACATCATTAAATTTTTTTGTTAAAAACAAAAGGACTATTTATATATTATACCAAAAGGGTATTTTAGTCTTTATCATCATCGTCTAACCCACGTCTTCATCATCTAACCCACATCATCATCATCATCATCATCATCATCATCATCTTCCATCTAAACCCTTCACCAAAATGAGATCACTATCACCCACCTTAACCACCACCCTAAATCATAACCACACACCAACACATCACCTTCCGACACCACCATCGCAATCCCTACCACCACCACCCACCTTTAAAACCAGATAATTAGACCCGAATCACCACCACCATCGTACCACCACCATCACCATCGAACCACCACCGAACTTTACATCTACATCACCTCCAATCGAAGCCCAAATCTGAGCCCTATACGATTAATCGAGCTTTGAAAGGTTGGCCATGCAGATTTCGAGATCTTCATCCCTCTGACGAACACTAACCACCTCACCTCACCGCCACCGTAGTTGAACCACCTCCGTGAATCCAAATCTAGGATTTCAATGTTTTGGATGATGATGATGATGGACTATTAGATCTTGTTAACGGGTTGGGTTAGAATTGAGGTCAAATAAGTAGGTGGAAGAGGGTTGGGGTAGTGGATGGCTGGAGGTGGTGTAGGGAGGCGGTGCAGTGGTGGATGGCCAGAGGTGTTGTAGGGAGGCGGTGTGGTGGTGGACGGCTGAAAGTGGTGAAAGGAGGCGGTGGTGCGAGATGGATGTTGAAAGGGAAGGGGAGATGGGTTGGGTTTTAATTGATTTACAAAATTAAAAAAAATATATATTAAAACAGCCCCTTCAAGTTGAATAAATTACATTATTAGTCGTTACCGGTGAAATAACTAAAATACTATTGTTTTTAACAGGAAATTGTAACGGTGTTAGTTGGTTGGTGTTAACTGAGATAAATTGAAAACCACAATGAGCAAAATCAAGATTTTAAAACCTTTGGATGAAAACCGTAATTTAGACCAAACAACAGGGAGCAAAAACGAAGTTTACTCTAAAAAAAATTATACATCATGTCATAAAATATGAGGTGTTTTTTTTATGTATGGTTTTTTAGTTTTTACCAGTATAAGGGGTTTTTTTTTGTTGAAAACACTATAGGGGTCGTATAAAGTGTATGTGTTATACAGAAGCGAGTGATATGACGGTATACATCATTAATAGAGGCTATGTTTGCTACACAACATATTTGACATACGACTTGTATAGTTGGAGTTAGGGGCTGTTTGATTACACTGACTCAGTAAGATCTGACTGAGTCAGAAGCTGACCCAGTTAGAAGTTCTGACTGGGTATGCATCTGACTGAAACTTGGCTGTTTGATTCAGTATCTGACTGAGTCAAAAACCGTATATTTTCTAATCAACTAGAATCATTAACAATCTTAATCAACTACTAAATCAAAATCGGAACCACCACACCACCACCACAACCACCACCGTCACCGTACACATTCCGACCAAACACCGGAGGGGGGTCGCGCAGCAGGTGGGTCGCGCAGCAGCAGGGGGTCGCGAACAGGTGGGTCGCACAGCAGGGGGGTCGCGCGCAGGTGGGTTTGGCCGAGGGGGGTCGCGCGCAGGTGGTTTGGCCGGGTCAGCATATTCTAATTTAGGGTCTGGGTCAGAACCCACGGACCCGGTCAGAACACGGGTCAGCCACATCAAACACGCTGACCGGCTGACCGAGTCAGCCAGTCAACCGGATCAGCCAAAATCAAACAGCCCTTAGTTGTATTCATAGCAGCTTCCTTATCGAAAACACTTTTAACCATAAAAGTATCATCATAAACATACGAGTTTCAAACTATGATAAACAATACTTTGCTGTGATTGATTGGTACGTCATGTTACAAGCGATCGTTGAACCAAAAAGTTAGTGTTTTATAAAGTATTTGATTGTAGGTGTTTGTCATAAAAAGGCTGGTTGGCCCAAAGTTAGAGAGGTATGTTATCAGTCTCATTATGGGTTCGAGTCTTGTGAGGAACTTTTTTCCATGTTTATTTTGTGTTTTTTATTATTATTTTTAATACAACAAACTACTTTATCACATAACAAAGATTATAATCTAGTTAAATATAAAATAAATATATTATGTTAGCACTTCGAACTTGGTGGTTAAACTCTACTGCGATGACGATACTGTAGGGGAGGTCCTGCGGAAAAATAGCTCGACGCCAGGATGATAAAAAACTTCACACCTTCTGTTCTTCATACTTTTTCAATATGAAAAAAAAAAAATAAAAAAGAAAAAAGTCGTCTTATTCAAAACCCCAATTATGACATCCCTTCTCTGACATGATTTTGAGTTTTTTTCCCTAAACCTATTTATTTCGGTGTGATTTGTTCATTTAAAGGAAACCAATGATACTTTATTCACATTCATTTTAAGAACCATCAGTGTTGCAAGTAAAACTTAAATACATAATATATATCTATACTATATGATTACTCATATCATTTTCTTTTTATTCCAAAAATTATATATAGTTAATTATTTCACCACTCTCTTTCCATCTCTCTCACCCTTTCCCATTTAAGTCGAAGATATTTTTAAAACATATTTTTAAATAAATCTTTTTAGTAATAATGCAATTTAAAGTAAGTAAGTTCAATTAGATTTATCTCAAAAAATTGTTTTTTAACTATCAAACTTTCATTACTACTATTCAAAATTTATTTACTTAACTCGTATTTTACACGAAGTTTTAACCTAGTATCTTATATTCAAAAACCGAAATTATAATTCGTGTAAAACACATTATCCAGACTATCCATGTAATAAATCCTATATAGTTTGTGTATCTTATTAAATTTAAACAAAATAACCATTATTTACAAGTCATCGTACAATGATGCAACTGCAAATTCCCCATCATATAAAATAGACACCACATTATCCACAAAACTCCCAACCAACCAATCTAAACCACTCATGAATCACTCTACTTCACACATCAAATGTGTTTTGTGATGAGAAGAACAACCATCACATTTTCATCAAATCTCCACAAATGGAAACCATTTTAGCTCCACGCTCTTTGTCTTCTCTTTTCAATCTCAAATCCTCCATCCCACAACACCAAAACCCCAAATCAAGCTCCCTCACTCCCCCAATTTCCAAACCCCTTTGTTGCAATCTCAAGAAAGATTCAGTTTTTCAATCTTTTTCAGCATTACCCACGAACCCCAATTGGTTTTCTCATGTTCAACATGGATTAGCTGCTTTAGCTATCTCGTTAGCTCTCAACTTCAGCCCAATTTTGGCTAGTGGGTCTGCATTAGCCTCGGAATTTGATGTCCTCAATGAAGGTCCTCCGAAAGAAACTTATGTGGTGGATGATGCTGGTGTTCTTAGCAGGGTAACGCGATCTGATTTGAAGAAATTGTTGTCGGATTTGGAGTATAGGAAGAAGATTCGGATTAATTTCGTTACTGTTCGTAAGCTCACGGTTAGTGCTCACCAAGTGCTCGATCTAATGTCAATCTAACAGTAGAAAGATTTATTTAGTATTTAAATGGCAATGTGTTGCTAATAATTTGTTCTCTAAAATGTTCTAAGGACGGTGTTTGGAACTTATTTTCAATATAATTATTTTTTGCTTTTAATAATTGGTTAATAATTAGGTGTTTAAGTAGTATATATTTAGGTGATTTTACATTAATCACAATGTTATGCCATACTTATGCGATGAAACAATTGCATATCATAATTATAGTAGATTTTCACCAAGCATAAAAAAACTTATTGTTGCAATTTGAGGTAGCATGAATGATAGTTTAGATAAAGTTATGGTTTGCTAAGTTTGAAACACTTTAAACTTATTTGGTTCTTTTCTCTAGATTTTGAGGAGAAGGGTGTGCTTATTTTTTGTAGGGTGTTGCCAGAACCATGTTCGTATAGTGTTTTTTACACTTTTATATTTATAGAAGTGATTTTGTGCATGAAACAAAAAATAAATAGATGAATTAATGAAGTAAGAAATGGGAATGAAGATTTTTATTTGTACATTTACTTTCATAATTGACCATGGGCATGATGTTTGCAGAGCAAAGCTGATGCGTTCGAGTATGCAGACCAAGTATTGGAGCGCTGGTACCCAACACTTGAAGAAGGAAACAACAAAGGGATAGTAGTACTGGTGACCAGTCAAAAAGAAGGGGCGGTGACCGGGGGACCTGAATTCATCAAGGCTGTTGGTGATACTGTTCTTGATGGAGTTGTATCCCAGAACCTTCCTGGTAAACATCTATTATCCCCTTATAACCTTATCTTCCTCATGCTATAGTTAATAATCAAACATTTATTTATGTACCTTGTGTTTTAGACATCTTTTGATCTTTGATTTTTCTGCTAGAAAACAAGAATGCTTGACCAGTTTGTCCCGAATGATTTTTATGTTAATGCTTATTAAAAGAAGTATCAACTTTCTGTGTGTTGTGTTTAACCCAATTAGTGTCTATCAAATCGCTCGAATCAAGTTTTTCTCTGGGTTAATATCTACTACTCTTTCATGTTTTGTGCGCTATGCTATCAAATTCGTCTATTTTAACACTTGTGTCTTATGTTTAGATCATCATTTCTTAGTATGAACTTATGAATATTTCATAAAGTAGACTTGACTAGTTTGTTAAATGATGTCTTTATGTGCTTTCTTATATCACAATCTATGGCTACATTCTGTTTTTTCTTATGTGATATGTCACAGTTGATCTTCACTTTCCCTCGTTATCCATATGTTTGAGAATTGTCTGCCATGGAAGATTTATGATTTGATGATGGAATGTTAAAAGTGTTCATATATCATCTTTATAATGGCAAATTGTTATAAAGGTTTACTTTTTGGTTGGACAACATGATGAATGAGCAAATATATAAATAATGACAGGGGGCATAAGAACAATGGCCAACTAACACATCACTTGGTTGTGTGTATTACTTGCAGTGTTGGCGACAGATGAGAAGTACAATGAAGCAATTTATAGTAGTGCTAAACGACTAGCTGCAGCAATTGACGGTCTTCCTGATCCTGGTGGCCCGCAGCCAAAAGAAACCAAAAGGGAATCCAACTTCAAAACTAAGGAAGAGACGGCTGAGAAACGAGATCAGTTTACAGTCGTCGTTGGAGGTTTGTTGGTTATCGCTTTCGTCGTTCCCATGGCACAATACTATGCCTATGTCTCCAAAAAGTAGTTAATACTCATACCCGTCACCCGGCAATGTAATTAGACAATGAAATTTCAAATGGGTTATTTATGTTTCAGCTCACTGATGGCACGATACTATGCCTATGCCTCCAGAAAATAGTTCTCTCTATCGGTTTTATAATTCTTGTGGTTTTATACGACTAATTTGCAGACGTGATTATTTCAACCCATTTGTGCGTAAATGAGTTGATTTGAGTTATAATTCTTCTATAACGGGTCAAATGGGTTGAAACTTAGAAAAATAATGCAAATGTGGCGAAAATATGAGGAATATTGGAAAATGTAATTATTATTGTAATAATATAGTTTTTTAATATAGTTTCTTTTAGTATTTTATAACATATTATGAGAAATATTAGTGGGATCTGTTTCATTCATCCGTGATAAAAAGTGATCCATTTTGACCCTAACTCATTTTAACTCATCAAGGATCCAACAACTCACACAATCTTTTCATGTTGTCATATCTACTAATTTGAAACTATACATTCCAGATTTCACAAATCTGTCCAATCTAAATGATCTCAAGAAATGTTATAATCTAGCATCAGTATATATTATTATCGTGTTATATTTTATAACTTTTATCTAAACGGTTTTCGAGTTCATAACCAAACCAGAATCAATAGCAACTAATGTATCCATGTGCAATGTGATGCATACATGATTCGATATTTATTATCACTATTATGTATATAATAAAAGTTTGTTGCTTAAAGCAACTAATAAGGTTGTTGTTTTGTGACCTTGACGTCATAAGTTTATATTGTGATAAATAGCTGTATGATAAGGTTGTATACATCAAATGGTATGAAACGATCTGGCCTTCAATTAAGAATAACACA
The DNA here is from genome assembly GCA_025506415.1 of Flaveria robusta. Taxonomy (NCBI): domain Eukaryota; kingdom Viridiplantae; phylum Streptophyta; class Magnoliopsida; order Asterales; family Asteraceae; genus Flaveria; species Flaveria robusta. Next base: position 12,635,513 of record CM046469.1, on the reverse strand, counting down.
TGGCCATAGATATGACTAGGAGTAAATATGTATGTGACATAAGTTTTAAGTAAAAAATATTACACTAGCACGCACGAACGCACACATACGTATCTATCAATGAATACGTGCATGCATGTATTTGAAAGCATGTAAGTACGTATGTACTTAAACTTATGCGTATGTAGTAGGTATTATATATGCATGCATTCGTATGGATTTTGTGTTCAATAAGTTTAAAGTTTGGATAGAAACATGAGTACCAAATCATCTTATGAAGTCTCTAGTGGTTACTAGAAAACTTAAAGAATTGATTACATTTATGTTCGTTAGAACTTAAGATTAAGAAGAAACGGCATCTTGTCTGCGAACGGTGGATCTGAAAACTTTCCGGTGAGTATTTGAGAAGCAATATATTGATTTGCAGCCTCTGTGTAATGTATTCCGTCCCAATTAACATATTCAGTTGTATCATTGCATACTGTGGTGGTGATGGAGCTACCATTTATGGTTTTAACTTGGCCACAGCTCAATTGGCTGTTGTAGTTCAATGGTGGACCTCCATAACCACAACAAGCTGCCGTGGGCTGTTCAAAACCTGCAAATTTAAACATATGATTTTTAAGTTGTTTTTCTACGAACTTTTTTCCGTTTTACATGTATAAATCTGAATTTTTATACGTGAGTTAGAATTTTATCTATTGATTAATTAATTTTCTACTTTTATAAGATTATTGTTTATTTAACTTCTTTTTTACTCGAGTGATTTCATGTTAGAGCATTCACATTATCATCCACGTTTTCACTCTCATTTTTAACTTGTAGGAGAAACATAAAAGAAAGATATGTAATTTTGCTTCTACGTCAGGTTCCCTATCCGTGTCTCCATCCCTTGTAATTTTAGGGGAAATTATAATGATTTCTTATATTTGAGGTCACCATTCATCCACTAAATCTATTCTTTTAGATTTTTTATAATTTATAGTGAGTGAATGAAAAAGAAAGAATAATAATAAATGATTAAGTACAATTTAATTGGAGTAAGGATAGATTTGGGAAAATTGATGCGGGATATATTTAGAAACTAATAATTCTTTTAAGTAATGATGGCTTTTTGTTAATTATGAGGGATGAAGATAAGAAAACTAGTGGGAATGCTCTTAAGACAAAGAAAATAAGGTGGTATGTTAAATTATTGAAAAAAGGAGTATGTCGTTTATATGTTTTATAAAATAATTTAGACGAGGGACCCTTTAGTAAACTAATGCAAAAACATAAAGTAATAATTAGAGGTCATTATCCATCCCTCAAATCTATTATTTAATATTGAGTTTATTTTAATTTGCTCCTTAAAATTTGATAAAAGTAACTATTTTGCTTCAAAAGTTTATAAACATAAATTCTAATTAAAAAGTTTTATCATTTATATCAATTACAATCCAAAAGTTTTATCATTTGTATCAATTTCAATACCAAAGTTTTATTATTTTGGATTTAAGTTGAAATAATTGAAGAAAACTTTTAGATTGAAATCGAAACAAATTATAAAACTTTTGGAGTTAAATTGATGTTTTTAATATTTTAAAGGAAAATGATTATTTTGTCAAACCTTAGGGAGTTAAACCAAATAAACTCTTTAATATTTCATGAATTGTTGTCGGTGAAAAAATAATAAAAATAAAAAAGAGAAAATTTAAGTATTATATAATTTAAACAAGGATAGATACGTGAAGAATGATGTGTAAGACTTTTAGAAAATAAACAAATTTCTTAAAAGATTATGAATTTTTTGTTAGTTACTGAAGATGTGGATGTGGAAGCCACCGTAAATGCTCTAATTTGCATATATATAAATAGTGTTTTTTTTTTACCTTTTGATCTCAAATTTCACTATTTGCTTAATTTTTTTGGATATTTTTTGACAACCTTTTTGAAAATGACCCCTTTATCCCTATTTGATTAGTTATTTAATTAGTGTTATTGTATTTCATATTTAATATATACAAAAAATTATGTACTTATGTATTTTGCTTTTATTTATTTTTGAATTCTGATTTCTCCATTGTAAAAGCACATCCAAGGAGTGTCTCTAAGAGCTTCATAGTGGAATACATAAAAAGATATGAAATGGTTTTGAGTGGTGATGAGTAAAGAAAAGAGAAAATGTTACTGTTTATCGGTATATTCGAGAAATTAATGTTCAATCCCTACAAACCTTTTAATATTTTTAAAAGTGGTTGTGAGTGGAGGAAAGAAAAAAAAAAGTAATAATACGGGTATAAAAATATTATTTAATTAAAAATAAAAAAAATTTAGTGATTATTAATGTAATTATATAGGTAAAGTTAGTGGATCCACCATGAATGCTCTAAACGAGGTGGATAGCATGCAAAGCCTTACGTCCCATGTGAAGAAGAGAGAGGGCGTGCAAAGTATGGACAAAATTTTAGTGGACAAAAGTTTAGTGATCTTTTTGTTTGATTTGTTAGTTAGTTTCTTAAGGCCGAATGGCGAGAAACACGTGGATATGGTGAGTTCTCCGGTTGCACCGTCGTCACTCAGGCGGATAGAGCCAACGAGTAGGGGAGACAGGTATACAACCCACTAAAGTCAAACCACTTGACTGTTTGACGATATCTCTTTCCACCCTATTTTTGACCTTCGGTGATTATAAAAAAAAGGCCATGTATGAATACTACTAAAAATCATCAATGTTATATAGGTTTATATAAGATAATAAAAGTCAAAGGGCCTTTGGTCGAAATGATACGAAAGTGTTACATGAGTCTCTCGTTAATAGGTTAAGGGTTTACGTCTTCTGGTTGACAAATGATATACATTTAATGATAGCTTACAATGTGTGTGTTAGAGTTTAAAAGGCGAAATCATAATAAAAAATAAAAATTAAACCCGTTAAAATTAAGAATATATTAATAAACCATATAAAAATTAATTTACTTAGTTTAACACGCATGGCTGTATTAAACAAAAGAGTAATAAACTATTTATGATTATACGTTCTACAAAAGACTTTCTAGACATCCTTTTGAAACAAGATCCTGTTATTTTGGTAAAATTAATAAAAATAAATAAAAAAGAAAAGAAATATATGATTTATTTTAGAGTAAATTACAAATTTTGTCCTTTAAGTATGCTCAAAATTACGGATCTTGTCCTTAAACTTTAATAATTACACTGAGTATCCTTTATTTGAAAATTTGTAACGCTTTTTGTCTTTTTTACTAACAGGAGTTAATTTTTTCTGTTATATTTTTGTAAATGCTCATTTTGCCCCTAACCCTCAAAAGAACAAAATGTGTAACTTTTATAAATCTTTTATTTTCTTTCTTTATGTGCTTATTTTATTAACTTTACTTTTTATTATTTTTTATTTTTAACCACTTTTTATTTTAAATACTTATCTTAAATATTATTAACTAGTTATTTTTAATCATTCAAATATGAGTTATGATTAGTTTTTATTATATTAAAATTTACAATAAATTACTATTCTACTTTAAAACATTCATGAGATGGCTAATATTTATTTTATAATAAAAATATATTTAAAAAAAAATCCATTTTCAATAAGATTTATATAGAAATATTTAGAAAAAATATAAAGATTATGTATTAAATTTTTTTATAAAAGAAGCAAACAGTCCGGGAAAAAAATTCAAGCCTTAAGTATGCTAATAAAAAATTAAAAAAATTTATTGTGAGGTGTTAAACTATTATTGACCCAATCAATTTTAGAAAAATAAAAAATAGGGTGGTAACATGGGTCAATGGGTTGTTCTACATGTCGGGTCATGGCTTCGGTTTGACTTTTAACATTTTTCTCTCTCTCTCTCTGTTTTTTATAAAATAGCGATTAAACAACCATCTAAAAGTTCACCATAGTGACAAGTCCAAACAACCATCTATTATTTTGGGTTTTTTTAAACGGTTACTAATGGGTTTATAAACCACTAAAAATTAAAACGGAAGCGAACTTTACAATAAAAACAATTAAAGACTTTATATATTAAGCAAAGCCTAATCATATGTAAGACCTAACATAAAATAATTATAACTAAGTAAAATAAAAAGTCATGGTCCAATTTAATACTATATTTGATAGATTTCTACATAATACGTAAAACAAACTGTTTGATATAGTTGAAATTTTTATACCAAAATGGTTAAAAAGCAATGGTGTAACAAACCAACTACTAGTTTAATTTTTTTCTAATGTGAAATAACTAAAGTAAACAAATAAAAACAATAGATAATTTAATAATCTATAAATAAAATTTGAATTTAATATAATATTTAAATTAATGAATTAATAATATTTAAGATAAGTTTATAAAATAAAATATTTATATGAGAGAAAGAAAGAAAAGTTAAGTAAAGTAAATAAAAACATAAAGAAACAAAATAATATGTTAGTGAAAAAACAATTAGGTGTTCTTTAAATTTTTTATTAATCGGTGTTATTTAAACCCATGTATGTTTTAGTTTATGTTTTAATAACATGTTTTATTAATTTCTGTAAATTATATTTTTAGTTTATGTTATTTTTTATTTCTAGAAAAAGTATTAGGTGTTATTTAAATTTTATTTGTTCTAGCAGAAAAGTATTTAACTAAATTTAACAAATAACAAAATTGTAATATATTAAAATCAATAAATGAAATTAATTTTTTTACAATTAAAATTAATTTATTAATTATATTTAAGATAAGTTGTAAAATAAAAGTGGTGAGAAAGAAAGAAAAAAGAAAAGTAAGTAAATAAATAAAAGAAAGAAAGAAAATAGATGATTAGTATAAGTTACATATTTTATCATTTAAAAGATAAGGGCAAAAATATCATTTACCATAAACTTAACAGAAATATTTAACTTTAGTTAGTGAAAAGAATGAAAAGTGTGATAATTTTTCAAATAAAGGACATCCAGTGTAATTATTAAAGTTTAAGGTTAAGATCCATAATTTTGAGCATACTTAAAGGACAATATTTGTAATTTACTCTTTATTTTAAATATAAGTAAAAAAAATGTTTATATCTATATAATTTGTAAACAAGGATGAATAATTCTCTTTGTGATTGGTTGGCTTGACATATGACAAAACACTATTGAGTATTGGACCACCAAACCTTTATTATTATTATTATTATTTGGTTTTCGAATACTAACATATGTTCAAAGGATTTGATTGCAGAGGTTAAAAGGTTTTTGCCTCAATGGTAATGCTTTTCCATAGGCTGTCATTTTGTCAACAAGTTTGGGTTTGATTACCGGGGTGTACTAAAGTTTTTTTTTTTTTTTTTTTTTTGTTTTCTTATCCAGTTCTTTTTTTTTTTTCTAAAATACATCATCAGCTCGTTGTGATACCCACGTTAAAGCATTCATATATATATATATATATATATATATATATATATATATATATATATATATATATATATATATATATATATATATATATATATATATATATATATATATATATATTTTCTATTTTTGTAATTGTATTGAAATTTATATTTTTCTCTTATATCAATTAAATAATATTTTTTATACTTGTATTATTACATTTTATTTATTCAGTCACAGCCACTTCAATAAATATTAAAAAAATATAAGAATTGAATACTAAATACTTTATTTACAGATAAACAGTAATATTTTATTTCTTATCCACCTACAATCACTTAAAACTATTTCATATAATATAAAAATATATAATTTCCCATATCAACTATGTCTCGTAGTCTATGAGAATCTAAATCCTATCAGTCTATCACACGTTTGGCCTTTTTCATTTGTTTTCTTCACATCATCACATGTTCGCATATTTGTTTTCTAGCGACCATAATGCTCATGCCACATAAGGACACTTTCCTTTATTCCATGTGATTCAACAATGAGTTTAAACTTTTATAATCTACCTATCTATTTTAATTAAAGGATGACTAAGAGGACATGTGTGGTATTATATTTTTACTTATCAAAATTTTTCGTTTTCTCTGTTTTATTAAATAATTACATTAATTACTAACAAGATTATTTAACTCCTTTTTAGATTAAAAATAATTTTTTAATAAATAAAAAAAATATTTTTATTCATGTTATTTCTAAGGAAATAAATTTTTATAAAATAATAAATTATTCTAAAACATCAAAATTTTTAAAAATATAAAATATTTAGAATTACTGTTTTCAAAAAGTAACCAAAAATAATTAAAATTGAAAGTTATAATAAGAAAGTTTTTAAAAATGACAATCTTTTTAAAACGGTTTGTTTTGGAACAAAATGTTTAATTTTTTTTGGAAAAAAAAAACAAAAAAGTTTAGAAATAAAAGTTTAAAATATGATATCATTGTTTTATTATTTATAGTTTTTACTATATATAATTTCAATCATATCTTATCTTATATTATCGTTTATAATTAATAAAAAAAATAAAATATTGTTTAATATTTTTATTTATTCAGTTCATGTAATACACGAGTTACTAAAACTAATAATACATATATCTGTGATACCTTTTTTAAACTCTTTTTTAAGTGTTTAACATCTCAAAGATTGCAATCTTAGCTCTAGGGTTTGTTATTCAGCTCTAAACCGACCATGCCGAAAACTGATTTGAACCGAAATCGATTATAACCAAACAAAAATATAAATTCAGTTTTTGGTTTGGTTTAAAACAAAAATTGTATTCATTTGATGTTCTGTTTTAAAATTTTGAATTCGTCAAACCAAATAACCATATTGTTAATAGTAGTTATTTAAGTTTGTCATTTATTCCAAGCAATACAATTTTAGCTAGCTCGATCTTTTTGCACACATAATTTTTTACACTATAGACACATTTGTTAACGAATGAAACATACGATTTGACATATCACATTAGCACATGTAAGATTTGAGTTTTTATGCTTGTTGACGCGCATTTTGACTTCTAAACATATAGTTTTTGAACACTGATGTATTTTTCTCATAACTTTAATATGAAACTTAAGTTCCAAAGTAATTGTTAGTCTAAGGGTCGTGGCATCAACATATTATATTGTATGAAGCTACCATAAAGCAAAGGTGAAAGTTAAAAGTAGTGGTACTAACCGTATCTTGAGTAATTTGCAATGAGATTTGACTTTATTGTGAATACATCAACGTGGGTTAAGTTGGCATCGGGGTACTGAGCCTGCAATTTTGTGACAAGCGCATGTAGTTGGATGTTGAAAAGATTAGCTGCTTGGTTGTGCATCGAAACGCAACCTTGAGCATCAAGCTTTGAAGGATCTGTCCCGAATTTAGCAATGTTTTGGGGCAAGCACCCGAGCGGCCCGGTGTTATGAATCCAAAAATTTCTTGCACCTTGATCGTATAACGTCTGCAAAATAAAACATTTCATTACAACAATAGCTCTAGTAAAACTGTGTATTGCACGTGTTCAATAAATAAAATATTAAACAAAATGAAAATTTATTAATTATAAGTCGATATTCAAAGTTGATATATGATTAAAATCTTTTCCTTATTATTAATAGAATAAAATTTTTGTTTCGAAACATAACGTTACAAAAAAATAATTTTTAAAAATTTTCTTATTATAACTTCTAATTTTAATTACTTTTTGTTTATAAAATTTTTACTTTTGAAAAACATCAATTTTAAATATTTTGTATTTAAAAAATAATTAATGTTCTGGAAAATTTTCTTATTTTATAAAAATTTGTTTCTTTAGAAATAACATCAATAAAAAATCTCTTTATTAATTTATTAAAAAACTATTTTAATCTAAAAAAATTAAATAATATTATTAGTAATTAATATGATTATTTAATAGAAGAGAGAAACGGAAATGGTATTCTAAAATCTCGAGGCGCTGATTAATCATAAGAATCTTATTAAACATGTGCACTTATAACGGTATTTTAAAGCTTGAGATGTCCGTCATTAAGTTGAGCATAAAGGAAAATTATCATCTAATTGTAACGAAGTTACCTAAATATTTATTAAAAGCACCGAAGCTTCTTTTGTTTCGTAAAAACCACTCAACTTTTAGTATGTGTTCCAATGTTATAAAACATGTATGCTTATAAATGTTAAAAAAAGTTTTACATTACGTGTCCTGCATAAAACATATATAAATCTTGGTTGTATAGTTGTTCAAGTTACTTTAATTTGTAGAAAATATCATTAAATAGATCAAGGGTCATATTAATCTATTTAAATCACTTAATGTTAAAAATAAACCTTTTATAAAAATTTCATAAGATTTTTACCCTATAAAAGATGAGCGGCTTTATTTGAAAATTTCTTTTTTAAGTAACTTTAGTGGTAGAGAACCTGGTTACAACTAAACTATCAACTAGAAAGTTTTAACTTTGGTTGTCTAATATTATATATTCTTATAATCTCTATTTGATTCAAGTCGTCTGGTGCTACTTTGAACATTAACTGATTACATATAACCGGTATTCTTCAAGTAGTTTTGAAAAATAAACCTTTTGGTTTGACCAAACTATCTAATAAACAATTAACGGTTCCAATTGATGAAGATACGAACCTAGCAACCTTCAAGTAAAAAGAAACTTATAAATCTAACCTTAATTCCGGTTTCAAATTCGAGTAAAACGAGTGGAATCGAAGCCACGACTTGGTCAAAAGATTTCGAGTAAAATGCACCCGCGAGATCGTTTTGGCCTATGTCGAACATGTATAGCCCCTTGCTAAAGTAATCTTCATCAGGCAAGAACTTGTTGAACCTTCTTGCTGTTACAAACATAACCAATTGTCACATCAACAAAACTACAACCACCAGGGTTACAAGAAAACAGTAACCCGTGTGACTCAGGGCTCTTGGTTCAATACAAGAGCCTTGGTCCATGTAAGCAATTTTTTTAAGTTTCGTCATAAAAGAGTATTCTTATAAGTACATTTAAACAATGCTGGAAAGATATGACATACACTTAGCTTGCAACTGAAGAACGCGAGCTTTGAATCGAAAAAACTGAGCCACTTGGATCCCAAACGAGAACGGGCTAACAGCGTTTGGACCCGGCGGCAGTATAGTAGACCCCGCCGCTGCGAAATTGCATCCTTTACGGAAATTCGGGACCCCTAGAGCTTCAAGGTACGCGTTTAAGAAAGGCAAGTCCATCGCGTCCACTGAACATAATCATACATCTTCGTATAAGAATACAAATACGTAGAAAGAAAAACACAAATGTGAACTAAAAAAGGAAAAAAAAAAACTAACTTAAGAAGTCTATGATAAGACGCCCATCGCAGAACCTCCCAGACGGTCCCTTGAAATACGTCTGACCATTGGGAGGCTCGAGATGTTCTCCAACACCGGCGACCAAGTCGCCGGTGTCGGAATTCGAGTCTCCAAAGTTGAAAACTGCTGGATAGTTGAAGTCAATGGCATAGGTTGCATATGATATGCAGAAAATGAGTAGTAGAAGAACATGGTGTTTCATGTTTTTTTTGGGGGGGTGGGGGGTAGGGGGGTTTAGCAGCAAGGGGTAGACATGGTTTCTTTCTGTATGTTCTACTTATGGTGGGGGTATATGAAGGAGTGTTGGGATGCTGTTGTTTGTAAGCGATGTTTGCTTTGAGGTCACTACTGATGTGAAATTACGGATCTACCCTTGTTGGTTAAGTAGTCAAGGGTAGTTCTGTTATGTTGTCAACTAATTTGGGGCTTTTTGGTAGGGTGCGTTCAAGTCATGGCTGTTAGGCTTTGAAGTTTTGATGCCTTTTGTCCTTCAATTGATTATGACATGTAGGATGAGCATGGTTATAAGTTTGATTATGGGTTAATACTTAATACCAAGCTTATAACCCATAATTTGATTATTAGATTTGTTTCGGTTGAAATGATCAGAGGGTGATTGCCGAGGGCCTGATCTTTTTAGGGAATTGAATTTTTTAACTTTTTATTATCTATAGAATATAATAAAAAAAGATTTTTTTTGTCACTTTTCATTCTATTAAACCATCTTTTTGACACTTGTAATTACAAAATGATACTATAGTAATTTAAGCATTCAAACTAATTTCTCTCTCTTAATAAAAATCAATTTTATTAATTGATACATTTTTCTCTCTCTCATCTAGATTTTTTAAAATCAATCTATATTTTTAAAAATAAACTTTTTTAAGAAAATTAGAAATCATATCTATTTATTAAAATATAAATAATAAAAAAACAAAATTTTTATATAATATAAAATTTTCTAAAACACTAAACCTTTTTGAAACATATAATATTTCAAATCGGTTCTTTTTTTAAAAAATTATAAAAAATATGAAATTTTCTAAAAGCAGTTTTATTAAAACAACCAGAATAATTGGAAAACTGAGTTTTTAATAAACAAGATTTTTATAAACAACAATTTTTTTTATAAAATAATCTTAAAACAAATATTTAAAAATGAAACTATAATCCGTTTAATAAATGGGTTGCTATTTATTTATCTATATATCTATCCATCTATAATAAAGAAAATCTAAAATAAGACTTGACACAATTATAAGTTTTATCATACTAACTTTTTCATATTTATTATTATTAATAATATTGAATACTAATAATATCAATCATACCATTTTCATATTAAAAATTATATAATTTAATAAATTAAAACCTATTTTTTAATTAAAAACACACTTTTTAAAAACAAAAATTTTATAAAATACAGAATACAACAAACTTTTTTTAAAATAAATTCATTTTTCTTAGACAAAATATTTAAAACCCAAATTTTTTTATAAAATAAAAGTTTAAAAAATATATATTATTGTTTATTTACTTAAAGTACCTATTCATATGCAATTATAATCATATTTGATATTCAAACATAGTTTTATAATTCGTAAATTTTTATTACCAATTATTTTGTATTTTATCTATTCAACACGTTTAATGCACGGGGTACTAATCTAGTATATATATATGTACTAGGTTAGTAACCTGTGTATTACACGGGTTGAATAAATAAAATATAAAATAATTAGTAATAAAAATTTATAAATTATAAAACCATATTTGAAGATAAAATATGATTATAATTACACATCAATAGTTACTTTAAGTAAATAAACAATAACGTATTTTTCTTAAACTTTTGTTTTATAAAAAATATGGGTTTTAAATATTTTGTTTAAGAAAAATGATTTTATTTTAAAAAAAGATTGTTGTATTCTGTATTTTATAAAACTTTTGTTTTTAAAAAGTGTATTTTTAATAAAATAATAGATTTTAATTTATTAAATTATATAATTTTTAATTTAAAAATGATATAAGTAATATTATTAGTATTCAATATTATTGATAATAATAAAGAGAAATGAGAAAGTTAGTATGATAAAACTTACAATTGTGTAAAATCTTATTTTGATTTCTTTTTTGTTGTAGATAGATAAATATACAGATAAATAAATAGGCTAGAAACCCATTTATTAAAGGAATTATAGTTAGTAATAAACACGAACAGTTATATTACGATATTTTAATATAAGATATGATTAAAATTATATATACGTAATAGTTAAAGAAATAAAACAATTATACTATTTTTTTAACTCTCTTATTTAAATAGTTTCATTTCTAAACATTTGTGTTAAGATTTTATTTATAAAAAATTTACTGTTTGTAAGAATCTTGTTTATTAAAAACTCAAGTTTATAATTATTCTTGTTGTTTTAATAAAACTGCTTTTAGAAAATTTCATATTTTTTTATAATTTTTTTAAAAATGTACTGATTTAAAAAATTTTGTTTCAAAAATGTTTAGTGTTAAAGTTCATACAAAGAAACTACAAAATCATATTTAACATTTACTTCTTGTTTGTTCATGATGATGATCTTTTGTTAAAATTTGAAAATGAGTGTTTTTTTCTTGATTTCTGATTCAAATATTTGAAACTACCATTGAAGTATGCATTGAGCTAGTTGTAATATGTCGAGTTAATACTTGTTTGGATTATGAAACTAAATGCAAACAAATTGTTAAAGTATATAGTTATTTGCTTGTGCTTGTTCTATCATAACTGTGTAATATTTTGTTACTTGCAGTGTTGTGTGTGTGAATGATCAACAGTCTTAATTTACAATTAGTCGTCAAAATTGCAATACATGTGTAGTCAGTGTCGTATATTACAAACAAAGACACATATCTAGAAATCAAACTCTGTTGTACCAACAACAGAAGCACTTTCTTCAAATATCTTGGATACTTTCAACTCTTGAAGGCCAATACAAAGAAACTACACAATATAGAATTGTCATATCAAGTTATGAACTACTACAACAATATAAAGTCTAACGATTATAGGGTTAACACATAGGAATACCAAAGAAAATTTAATAGCTTAGAAGAACACCATTTTCACCTCTCTCTTAAAAGGTACTCTAGTATATTATACATTTACGCTCAATAAATATTAATAAAATCAAATTAAAATAAAGAATGTTAGGATATTAACCTTGAATAAACCTCTGATCAAATTAAAACAATGTAAAACAGAAAGAAGTAACATGATGAATTCTTCATATAAGACAAAAAGGCAATAATATGCACATGAAATCTCAACAAAACCTTACAAATTTGAAGCATATTATTAATTGCAAGGAACAAATCCGTGATGAATTGAATGTTGAAAGCGAAATAATTTAAGAATTGAAGCAATAAAAGAACATACACTTGAACCCTAGAAGATCAAAAAGAAACAAAACCCAAATATCAAGATCTAAAGCTGGGGAATAGAAAATTCTTACTTGAAAGTGCCAATGAAGAACAACAGTAAGAAGATGAAGAAGAACCGGAAAATCGCATGTAATCTGCAACAGATTCAACGAAATAATCATCATTTGGATGATCGGTTGAGAGAGAGAGAGAAAGAGATTAAAGATGTTAATCAAACGAAGAGATTGAGGAAACTTACAATGATATTGGATGATTTAGAACAGCCGAGATCGAAAAGGGATTGGGATCTAGGGTTTTTACAATGAAGTGAGAAGATGAAAAGGAAAGATATGTGGTTGAAAGATTGATGAATCGGATCAGATCCAGAGGCCGAGACCCGCGCGTGTGTTTTTTGGGTTACAAGAATTAGGCGGGATTTTGAGGCAGCAACATGTCTATTAACATGACACGTGGCTTCAACGTTTTTATTATCATGACACGTGGCTTCATCAAAGCTTTGTTTATTAGAGAGTATAGATGTGTGTGTTAAAGAAATTATAAACTGTTAATAAATATAGTAACATTCCCAATAACATTTCAATTATTTTAGTCTATTAAACCTTGTCTTGAAGCACATTAGTGTTTTAAATAGTTTAGCCCAATACTATTTATTCAATCTAAACCCAACTTAATATAATAATATCTAAATTTAAAAAGAAATTACAGATTTCAAGGGCAGAAGTGAATTATGAAGACTTAATAAAAAACTTTGCTTCCAAAACGTTATGAGAGCCTCCCGATAAGCTTAAGTAAGTAAATTAGACCATATCGCTACAATACTTTCACTTTGTTTATTATTACAACAATTATCGCCGCGTTATAAATTTTTTATATACCAGTCATTCGGTATAGACTTTTTTTATACGTCGTATTATAGGGGCTCATTTTTTGTTTTTGCCCCGGGACTAGGGTCTCTTAAGAATTATCGGAGTCGCTCTGAAAATGATCCAGTTAATTCGTTTATAGAAAAATAGTTTAGTCAAATAGTCTAACTGTTTATCTTGAACGCAAGTTGATTCGGACTCCTTTTAGTTAATAAATCGAACTGTATTTTGGTAAAAAAAAATCAACAAGTATTTATAAAGGAGAGTGAGGGCCAAATAATATGTTGTTTATAGAAAAATTTGTAATAAAACTTTCAAGATATATAATAAACTATTTAATAGAAGATAAATATTATAAAGGTTAATTTTAGTAGTAGTTCGATTCGGTTATTTTTACATGTATAACAATAACCAAACAATAAATCTAGTTACCAAAAAAATATAATTAAACCTTTAGTTTCGTTTGGTTCGTTTTCTCAATTATTTCAAGTCTTTTACTCTTTCTCAAGTATTACATTATTAACTCTTGGTTATTTAGTACTAAACGAATAGGCAAATTGAAATTAAATCATCTTAATTATTACTCATTGTTTGATATTTATTTATATTAATAATTTGACCAATGACACATAATGTTTATATTTTTATTATCAATGACAATTCACTATAACAGATAAATAACTTTGTCTTCCCATGATGACTTAATATCTACTTGGATTTTTTTTGACAAATCGAATTTCAATAATCCAAGCAATAATCAGTGACCGACGTACTGGTAATTTTGATCAATTATACTCATAACTTATTTTTATTCTCTGGTCAGTCCAATCTAATGGAGAGAAATGTGAATCATTAGCATGAATTATCCCACCCAATCATGTAAATTCATGCTCATGTTTCACACTTGTTCGTCTAGGAATCCTAAGTGTTGCTTCCATAAGATGTAGAAGATAAAGAAACGCTCATATCATTAATCGAGTGGCTTTGTTGTTGAATAAATACACCCTTGATTGTTGTTGAGGTAGGTCACACCAGACATATTGAACCCATTTGGAGAAGAAACAAATAGTTTAGTCAACATAAAAAGGATGAAAATAAGATTTGGTTTGTATTCTAAATGAATAACCTCTTATTGCCCCTTTAGTTATAAAAATAAAAGTTAGAAGTGTCATTGGTTATATAACTAATATGAATTGCTTTCGCCCAATGGGTTGTGATTTGGATTATTTAAGTACATATTGGGTTTATATCTTTGAGAACGAATGATCACCAAACTCTAAATTGATTTCTACTGATCTTGTTGCCGAAGAAATTGTTTATTGGTAGTTAGTACGATTTACTAGCGATGTGCTTTAAAGAGTAGGCTGAGTAGCTACCACTGGTGCTAAGTGTGGTTAACATTGATGCTTAAAAAGGATTCTACTAATTAAATCTACTATTAATATAAAAAGCAGTTACCGATGACAACTTATTCCTACCAAGGTAAAGTTGCTAGTGAAGGGGAGTAGGACCGAGCCTTACTGCAACTAACAAGATACCATTGAAGGTTGGTTACCACTATCTAGTAATCTAGTTAAGAGTTATAACTGATTAAAGTTACTACCGAGATCAAGTAGTACCATAAACCATTAGTCATGCACCCAAAACATGAGGGGTCTACTTGTAAATGAAATACAAATACAAGGGTTTCATTTACAACCTAAGAAAAAGCTTAAAGTGAAACCATTTTTCCCCTCAATCCTCCATTCTTAAACCTCTCGAAACCCAAAAAACCTTAAACCCTTTTCTACAGCAATCAGCGTGCGTGAGATCGATGATGGCATTCAGACGCATACAGAACGCTCGAAATCTCTATCAAACATTGGAGATTCGAAAAACGTCTGATCTGTTAGTATTTGATTCTATCTCTATTGGTTTTGATTTTCGTTGGCATGTTATGATTTCAGTTGTCAATGATTCTAACTTTTGCGTTCGATTTGGTTGATTAATTCATTAATTGTGTGCTATAATCATAAGAAAAAGACGAGATCAAGCTCTCGGTTCTCTTGTTGTTGCAATTTTCATTTTTATAAATTTAGGTCGACACATACACACGAAGGTTACTATCTTCGTGTATAATGAAGTTTTGATTAAATTTTCAGGTTTGGAAACTGGAGAACCTACTCGAATGCTGCAGTGGAAGGTAATTAATACTGCATTTGTTTTGTTGATCGTGCAATGGATTGTAGTGATCTTCTAGTTGTATGATAAAGGACTAAATTATAAATTAGGGAAAATGGTGCTTTTGGGGTTTTTTAGCTTACTTTTGACAAAATATATCGACAATTGCAATGACAGTGACATAAGTGACTGCGGTTCAACAAGGGTTGCGGTAGTGGTGGGCACAGTGAATAGCAAACATAACGAATGTAGATTTATTCTTATATGGATTATGGAACTGCTATTTTTTCTAAGCATGCCAAAATGTATATGCACTCTGATGAAGAGGATATTAGATATATGCAGTATGTATTGGATGTCGACTATGTTTGATTACTTTGAAATGGGATGGATTCAAGTGCTATTACTAGGAAAGACTTTTGAGTTTTTGGTGAATATGACACCAATAGATAACTGCCCGAATAATACCTATCAAGCTGCATATACCATTCTATATAAATTTCCTAGTGTGGGTGGTCAAAATGGGTTGGTTGGTACCTTGTTAAAACAAATTAGGTTTGGATAGGTTCCAACACTTTTTTGACCGTGTTTATTTTCAACTTTTTTAGTAATTAATAAATTAAATATGATTAGAAATATCAGTGATCCAGTTTTTAAATAGAACAATCTAGGAGGTAGTGGACACTTCACACTTGATTATATGTTGAGCAACTTTCCACCCATTAATCTTGTTTCCTGTTTAGCAGGTATTTTTTTTTTCTTTTTAAATTCTACCTTTTTGAATCGTTATCAGTAAAATATGCTCAAAATAACCCGTTTTCATATTAATGGATTGAAATGGTTTCCTCTAGTCTGTGATAAAATTGGTTTTGAGTACTTGAATATGTTATGTTTAAGATAAGTCCATGTTGTCTTATTTGGAAAACATGAATTGCGTAGATATAGAAATATTCAGTATAATGTAACTGGACTTGGTCCTTCTTTCTATTTTTTTAGCTTGCTAGTAAATGAACTAATGTGGAAGTTCTTATTCATTCTATTTAATTAGCTCATGAGTTGGTTAGCCGAAGCAGCTGTCATTGCTTCTACAAGGGCTTCAATTGTCATCCTTTCCTCCGTGGTGATAATAAGATACTTCGTACTGCAGCGGTAACAGCCACCTATACTGAAACACAATTGAAAAGTTCATATGTTCTTCTAATATATCAGTTGTGATTGTTTTTCTAGCCACTTTTTCCATCATCACTTTCACATTGATTTATATCATGAGTCATTTGTTACGAACTTACCTTATTTACTAAGATATCAATGTGATATATTAATATTATATTGAGCATATCCATTCTTTTGTTTATAGGTTGCTGAATTATCAATTTTCTCGAATGGGTCACGAAGCTTATCTACACAAGTAAAAGCCCCTGCTCAGGCACGACAAATGGTATGACCTTCCTAGCAGTATTCTAAAGTGCATTTCAAAATGTAACCACATGTAAATACTTTTCATACTTCTACCTCAAATGATTTAGACTTAGGGTTTCAAGCAAAACCGTCTAATGGGAATATGGGACTCTCTTAGAACACATAATAGCTTCGGGCAAAATGATCTCTTCTCAGACAAACTTCCAAATGATATTTTCATAATTGTAACTTAGGTTTAAGCTTACTCATCACCATATGGCAGTGAAGTTCCATTAACCATTTACCTTTATTTTCCAAATCCAAATTTCATGTCCCAACTCCCAAGCACAACCTACGGTACTTCAGTGAGTCAACGAATGATTTTGTAATCATCTTTAGCTTGATCCCCTAAAACTAAAGTTTTTTGAACTTATGATGAAATTGTCTAGGAATTTCATGAAATTACATGCTGAAAAGATCAAGATGCAAAGGAATAAGTTCAAACTAAAGCTATATGGGTTAAGTTTTCTTTTTAATGGATAGAACTGTTTGTACTTTTTGAAAATGCACAGCTGAAAGTTTTATGTTATTAATAATTTATACTTCTTTCGATGACTAATATATCAAGCATGAAGTGAATCATAATTCTGAGCGAACAGAAGTTAAATTTGGTTTGTTTGGTTTGGTTCGCTTTTTTGAGATGGTTTGAATGGTTTTGCTTCGTATTGCAAACTGAAAATGGATTTGTTCAATCTAAATGGTTTGGTTACTTTAAATCAATCTAACCAAACTAACATCCTTAATTGGGATGCCATTTTATATTTGCAGGGGGCTTTGAAAGTTTCCATGGTTAGTCCTGGAATCATATACGAGCCATATGGTCCTCGTGAGCCCATCTCTTTCTTGCGAAGGTTAGATTTGAATATAAAACCTTATTATTTTATGTGCCTGCTAGGGTTTCTTAAACAACTTCTGGGAATAAAACTTCAAGATATATGTGAGTGTTTGGTTTCTTTAAATGGTGAGAATATGTTAAAATCAAATGTAGCATAAATAACAAGATACATGCTTTTGCTGTAAATTAAGTTTCCATCTATTGCCTGCTGTAGTTTGGGAATAATTAGGGAGATTATATAATTTGATTTAATAATGTTTGGCTGCCAAACATTTCCTGATTTGAGTAAAAAATTAAACCTAGGAAGTCTAAACCCCGCTCGCTAGATTGAACACCAACTAGGTCTTGGGTCCTAAAGATCTTATTTAGGGACCAAACATGCACTCCTATAGATTTTTCATCTTTAATTTTTAATGGACAAAAGTGTTTGAGTCGTAAAAAAGCTTTGTTAGAGACATGAGTTGATTAGATGCTGCTAACACGCTTTAAAAATATAGGCAGCATGCTGTTTCAGCGTGGAACTTTGAATAATAGTCTTAAACTGCTTTGGATTCACGAACTTGCGGTATCATCTGTAGGTGGTTTACAAGAAATGGATGGAAAAGAACAAAAGATGATATCTTTCTAGAGGTTGCATCTTGCTCTTTATTACAAAGTTCATGGAGGCTCCCATGTTGCATGTTTCTCTGATTGAGTACTATGCATATATATTTTTCATCTGTTTGATGATCCCTTCACAATAAAATGTTGTTTTACGTATGACATGTAATTTTATTCTGTGTAGTTATCCATTAAGCTCAATATTAACCATTTTTGCCACACGAAGTGTTTATTTTTTTCTAATATGATTTTTCCTTCGATTTCAGTGATTTTATCAGTGATACAATACCTCTATTTATACTAAACTAGACTAGGCTTTTGGAAAACCAAAAAAAAAAAAAAACCTATTCTAGGTTGGAAACCAAGTGTCCTTATTTGACCCGATTTCCTACCATCCAAAGATAACCATACCAAAACAAATAAAATTCTTAAATAAAGAATACTTAGTTAACATAAAACCGACCAACTTGTTTCTCAAACTTACTTCCTTTGACCCATATCAAGATTGATTCTTCACAAATATTGTATTTTGGCTTCATCTAACATCTTTATCACCATCATATTCCTAGTCTAGAATCTTGCCCATCTTTCTGCAGTGAAACAGTGGGTAAAAAAGAACTGATAGTACAGGGATGGGGATGCACGCTCTTTAAACTGCAGCTTCTAGTTTACCTTCAATTGGCTGTTTACTTGACACTTTGCTTTGTATTTACATGCAGCTAAAAAATGCCTATGCTATTGCCAAATTGAGAAAAACTGGTTACTCAAAACAAAAATTCTACACTGAGGCTGTAAACTTATACAAAGAGGTATGCTTCTTACTTCAAATCATTGTGAGAGTTGATCATCTTTGGATGTGTTTTAACTGTAAGATTATCATGCTTGAATATTTTGTACTCCTTTTGAAATATTTGGAGACCAAACTGTAGAGCTCTTTTACTTGATTGTTTATTAGAATATGCAAGTAGAGGCTTACATTCTTTTCTGGAAAGAATGCACATATTACTGATGGTTAGCATCATTTCTTTATGTTTTGGAACTCAGCCAAAGCACATATATGCATTATTATAGTTGCCATGTTTTCTAAGATAAATTAAACTTTTCGAGTTGTGTTTTTATATGCGGTAGTAGTACCAGAGCTAGGGCTTTTTTGACCGGACCAACAGATCCTAGTCATCACCAAATGTTGCTTTGGAGAGATTTTCTTTGTTGTTTCTTTGAGTGGCGGCACTCTTCCATGAAAGTTCATGATACATTAACTCTAGCTCATATTTATTGTAGTTACAAGTCTTGGAGTTAATTATTGTGAGGATGTTGAACAACTTACCTGCCATTTCAAGCATCTTGTCTGTGTAGCATGAATAACCTGTTGGTTATTATTTGGGATTATATCGTCATGTAGCGCTCTCATTTACAGATAAACACATTAATTGCTAATGGTGACAAAACATCGCTGCGGAAAATGGTTACCGAGAAAATGTACTCTGTACGTCGATATTTCCATTTATTTTCATTCATGGGACCTTGGTGGAATATATATATATATATATATATATATATATTTTTCATGCTTTCTATGTACTCTTCTGCAACACAGGCGCTCAAGAGTGAAATTAAGCAAAGAGAATCTAGATGGAGTAATGTTCACTGGGAATTGTTAGAGCCAATCATTAAAATTCGAACTCTACGTGCTCGACTGGCAAGTATCGTTATATGAAACTTGCTCCTTTCTTTTGCATATGCTAAAGACGTGAACAAATGAAATTTTATGCTACATAATTTTAGCGTTTTAAAGATTCAGATCCATCCATATTAGTGGCTAGTATTCTAGAATAACATTGCAGGTTGATTTGAGTGTTCATTTCAAATTGAGTACTATTCTTAATCTTTTTCATCGTATTTTTTTTATTAGATTGGAGTTGACCGTGATGACCTGAGTAAAGTATTCATACAGCTCACGCTCGAGTTTCTATCTAAACAGGTACACTGACTGCAGTCTCTGTCATGATGGTTTTGACCATAAACTGCTTGATACCATTGGCCATTTGGTGCAGTGGTAGCCCAGTGATTTCCCTTAGGGGAGGTCACCGGTTCGAGTCTCGCTCGGGCAAAATGCTCTGGGTTGAGCCAGGGGTTTTTCCCAGTTGTGGGTTTCTTTCTAAGGGGTTGGGGTGCGGTCCCGGCTCGGAAATAGATAAGTGAGCCCGATTAAGATAACACCTCCGAAATAGGGTCGTACAATTTCCGTTCAAAAAAAAAACAATTCGATGGCTTTACCTAATCCGAATTCATGGCACCTGAGTGCCCTAATCATTTGATTTCTTGTAGCACATGATAATTGTAACATTAACTTCTAGTTCTGTAACATTCAAACTTCAATTCATGTAAAACATAAGAACACTTGAAATTGGTTTCTACTTTTTTCATTCTGTTAAATATCCATATGTTTTTCTTACATTGCTTTTGTCATATGTGTTTTCACTCTGATGTTGGAAATTATTTAATACATTGTACCACTTGATACAGAAGTTCGAGGCCTATGATTCAACAGGGGCTGTAGTTGCTGGAAACAAAGACAAAGAGGTATTAGATTAATGCACTTTGTACATATGTATTATAATTGTTTCCACGGTGCACACACACAAATATATATGTATATATATTCAGGTGTGAAATTATTCGTCTTTTCCTTAATATCAGACGGTACATGTTTTCCCCTACTTTTTTGCCTTGATGTGCATCTCATCCTGGATCGATTTTTGTTCATCTACCAGTAGTTGTTTCTAGGTCACATAGTACATGTGTGTATAATACATATTTCTCTATTATCTAATATTGGTTTAGTTCATTTTTGTAACAATTTCTGTCTTCTCTCATTTGTTTCTAATTTGAGAGATATCTTGCACATCTGAGTTAGATTTTGTTTTTGTTTTAGAACCCTGCCACCATTCAGTTCCCCAATATTTAGTTATGCCTTTTTTTCCTTTACCTTTTTATCTCCAAGATTATTACTGACAGGTTGTCTGTGTAGGTACTTGTTCGGGATATATGGGTTTTTGAAAAGTCACAGTTTCACCCGGGTGCTTATTGGCGTCTTTGTGGAAGAATTCCTGTAAAACCACTGTAAAACCAGGTGATACTTGATTAACCTCTAATCATTTTCTGTCGGACCTCAACTCCTATGTAATACTCGCGCTAGGAGTTTATATGTTTACTGTCGAACATGTAACATTCTGAGTTCCAGAAGTTTTGTATCTGAGTTACCATCATTCACATGTTTTTGATCTTGAAGATCCAAAACATAGGTCAATCCATCTTGATATTAGTACCCTCTTACAGTTAATAAAGATGCAATTCCTTAATGCCAAAACTTTGGATCATGGTTCCCTAATCCTAGCCGTCGGTCTCAGTCTGTTTTCATCTTTTCCCTCATTTTTAATTTTTTTAATATTTATTTTATTTTGATTTGATTTAAAGTTGCATGAAATCATGTGTTTTTTATTACTTAAGTAGGCATTACTTTGAGTTTTTATTTCTGGCTTTACTTGTTGGAAATTGCAGCATTGTTATTCTATAAACGACCCGTTTAACATGTAGAAAATCCGTTTAATATAACTTTTATTTTCTCGATACCTTCGTGTATACTTATCGTGAGTTAAAACACATCCAACCTGCTAACATAATCGGGTGATTATGGAACGTAGCCCATGACATGAAAGGATAGTTTCTGACAATTTTGATACATGTGCATGCCTTTCTTTTGCCTTTAAGAAACAAAGCAAATGATGCAAAGACTATGCTTACTTGTCCTCCAAGCAAAGAAAAGAAGAGTGTTTCTGAAGTAAACTTCTTTCATTCTTGTAAACCTTGAACATCTAGGAGTCATCAAAGTAAAAGCAACCTTCAACTCACATGATAGGAATAACCTGCACCTCAAGTTCAAAGATATCCTTTTAGGTCAGTAACATGAAAACTACCCCCATCTCGTTTTGTCCCTCAACAATGTTATTCTGCGAATCAATCTTAAAAATCACTTACAACATCACATTTCTTAAACACCATGGTTTCGGGTTGCCTTTTATGCAACAACCTGTACGTATACCGGTACCTCAACACAAACCGACGATGCCCATTTTGCTATCTAGTTACTGCTATCCATTTACTATATGAGTCATTGGCACAAATATTCACAATCCAAGCTACAAAGAATGTTGTCTTAGGTGAGTCTAGTCCACGCGCAATCCCGGTTTTAGAAGATAAACATGACCCTTATGGACCCACGACGCAATCCAAGGAGGTGCATGGTGTGGCTAAACCATTTGGTTTGTTGTCATGTGGTCAGGAAGGTGAAAAGGGAACCGGGGATGTTGCTAAACCAAAAAAGGCGCGAAAGACGGTGAGTATTAACCATGAAGTGGAGTATATAGAGGATTATTTGAGCAACAAGAAGAGAAAGAGGAAGATGATGGAACAATGGCCTTCAATGGAGATTGAAGGGGATGAGATAAAGCCATTGAAATCTATTCTAAAGGTGGGTTCTAACCAAATATGATGATAAAATGGTTTATGGCTCTTGGGAAATAAAGTGTAAAGAATAGGGATGCGGTTTAAAACTTTAAATTGTATTGGTTGATAATTATAATAAATTATGGTATTATTTTCTCTAGAAGATCGAAGAAATTTGATTTTGTTTGCTTCTTGTGTCTACCGATCAAATGAGGCAAAAATTCAAGTGGTGAAGTGATATATAGAGGAACATAAATCTGGCTAACACCCAAACTTTATTCATAATAAATAAAAAAAAATTTACACAAAAACTTGATATTTTTCTATCAATTACTTCCTTAAATTATCCTAATAACCTAACCTTATCACATTAGGAAGTCTAGCATTATCTAATCTCTTAAATATAAATTTCAACTTTGACTTCTAGCCTTGCATGTCAAGTCAATATCATCGCCCGACTCGTGTACCGGTTCCGCGTACCTCAAGTCTCGGAAATTGCCAACAAAAATACTAAACGTGAGATGATGAATATATAAATTTGTATGGGTAGTCGAGGTGAGTCAGAGTGCAGTTGAGTTTGAACCTTGCTCGCTTAGTCGAATTATCGAAGAGATTCTAAACTCCAATTTTACTCTTTTAATTGATAGAAAACAAGAGTTTATACTTGGCTCGTTTAGAACAATGAGGTTTGTCTCTTAGTTGGTGTTTGTTTTTCTAAAAAGGGTTTACGCATGCTGTTCTGTCTGCGTCGCGCTGTTCTGTCTGCGTCGCGCAGACCACGCACAGACATTGACATCAACAGACTGTTTGTTTTTTTGAAGACGTTTTATCAAAAAAACTTCTGTGCGAGCTTTTCTTGGTGCAGATTTGACCCAACAACTTTTAAAGTTTTCAGAGAATAAAACATCACCACCCATTGTCTACCACCCCCACCATCGTCCACCATCACCACCACCACCACCCACCGTCCACCTCCACCACCATCCAACATCGCCGTCTACCACCAGTTTATTTTAGCAATCCACAAAAGTTAAAAAACAGACACTCTTTTTCTTGCAGATTGTAGATGTTTGGTCCACCTCTTCTTCTACAGATGTCTACATATGTGATCCGCAGACTACTGAAATTTTACCTCTAAAAAAATAAACTGCACCTTAGTGTTAAAATCCAAACTATTGAGCATTGGCGGACATTAATTCCAACCAATAATTTTACCAATATTAATCTCAATTTTTAATTTTATTATCAATAACAATCATAGTCTAACGGTTCGTTAACTCCGTTAGTTTTCTATGATGTGGCACGTGACGTACTCGTGACGTGACATGTGACATGGCGTATTACATAATTAAAATAAAAAATATAAATACATCACTCAAATTTTACGTTTCTTTGTCACCAAATTAATCAACTAGAGACACAAGTGTTAATATTGAACAATTTCAGAAAATGATTAAAAAAATAGCTAAGTAATACACTCATACTTTTATTTGTAACTATTTTATACATAACATCACGAGTCATGTAATAAAAAACTAATGAAGTTAATAAACGGTTATACTGGAACTGTTATTAGTAACAAAATCAAAAATTAAATTAATACTCGTTAAATTATTAGTTGTAATTAATATTCATCAATAGTCAATAGTTTGAATTAATAAAATCTAAAGTTTCAATTATAAAATATAATTAATGTAACAAATTAAATGATTGAAATGAGTAAAAGTAGTGCAGAGAGATTACACCTAACATAACCCGAATAATATATATATATATAAAATCATCAATAGACTTAGAACCAGTGTATCAAAGATTATCCTTAAACTTTATTTTCGAAAATAAAAATAATAATAATTTTAACTTTAAAAGTAAATAGTATTTGCTCCGCTTGCCAACTTCATTTATGTTAGAGTGAATTGCTATTTTCTTTTCTGTGGTTTGATCAACTTTACCATTTTCATCCAAAAATATTTTTCCTTTCATTTGGCCACTCAAGGTTTGGGAAACGTTGTCATTTTCATCCAAAAATCTTAGCTACATTGTTTTAAAATGTTAAATATTCATCTTTAAAATGGTACTTACGTAAATTTTTATATAAAAACGAAATCCTAATTTATGTTCACGTGTTGTTAATAAAAAATTTTACCATGGAATTCATGTTTTTGGATGAAAATAGCAACTTTTTCAAACCTTGAGGAGCCAAATGTAAGAAAAAATCTTTTTGGATGAAAATGACAAATATCACCAAACCATAGGGAGGAAAACAGCAATTCACTCTTTATGTTATTTTTAGAGAAAATTGCATAAATAGTTACTGTGTTTTAACTAAATTGCGTGTTTAGCCCCCAAACTTTAATTACAAAGATAGTCTAAAATTTTATGTAATCATTACATGTTTGGTCTCTTGCATTAAATTCATTCATTTTTTATATATTTTATAAAATTTAAATTAACTTTTAAATTTAATTTTAGGGACCAAAAGTGCAACGCCAACATTAAAGTTTGGACTAACTTTGCATTTTTGTAAAATTTGGGGTCCAAATTTGTAATGACTACACAAAAGTTTGGACTAGCTTTGCAATTTTAAAAGTCTAGAGACTAATCATGCAATCTAATCAAACCACAGGGACTATTTATGCAATTTTTTCTTATTTTTATTTGAGTAAATTACGTCTTTAGTCCTGTGATATTCAAAAGTTCCAGTTTCGCCAGTCTAATAATTAAGTTTTGATTTCAATGTTATTTCTCTATTTCTAAAGCTCAAAAAATAAAGGGCGCCTAGTTGTGAAAAGTTTTCATCATTACCTAGAGTATTAACAAAGGTGAAATCAACTCAAATTAAGAATACTTTTTACATGATAATTAAGCGAGGAGGTTCACGTCTGTTCGTATTTGTTGTTACCCTATGTCAATAAAGTCAAATGCACCAATTTTAGGTTGGAGTTTTCCATAATCCAATTCTTTGAAAAATAATAAAAAATGCTATTTAAAAGGCTTAGAGCAGACATAAGATTTAACAGTTCCGATTGAAATAAAAAGGACTTCAAAAGTTAACGATCCCCCTCGACATTTCCGAAATCAAGAGATACAAACCAAAAAAACATGACAAGGTATGGTAATCAAGAACCACGATTTACATAACACACAAAAAATATATGTATATGTATACAACTTATTGTTTCACTCCCCTTTTTCCTATTATATACTCATTTTATAAACATGGGAGATGGATGACCAAGAGACTTAAACATTGCCCGGCTAATCAATTTGTGAAGATGCAGCCAGCCGCTGCAACGGCTTTAAGGCTACTGTTAGTTGCGCAAATGAAGGCCTTAGATTTGGATCCCTGTGTGTAAAACAAATAGGAGACATGGTAAGGCAAAGCCCATTGATTATGCAGATCTAGAGGTGGTTAAATGGACGGGTTGGGTTACAGCTCAAAAAAGGTTTAGTCGGCTGACCCGCAAACACCTTTCTTGTCTTTTTCTTCTTGATTGAATTTATGATATGATTAATGATTTAAATATCATTTATAAAAGCAATATCATCACAAGGATGATTTAATTTTAATATGAACACATTTTGGGTGGCTTTCTACTTATCACCATTTAAGATGATCTGTTTTATTTTTACCCATTTGACCCGTTAAGAGAGAAAGGATAACCCAATCAATAAATTTCACAGTAAATGGGACTAAATTACCACATCTAATGCAAATGAGAAGTAGAAAGAAAGACGAGACATACGTTTGCCAGCACTCCCAGATTATTCTTCCCACCAATGGGTCAACATCCTTGGGGATGTCTAAGCGACGATTTTGGAAGCCAACAGCACCCACAACCTGCATTGGGTTCATTCCACTCCAAGGCAATCTTAGGGTTGCAAGTTCCCACAGTATAACGCCAAAGCTATACACATCACACCTGTGCACATAAATAATAGAATAAATAAGTATATGTTCACTGCATGTCTTAAAAAAAAACTAAAGCTTTCGTTTTTTATAACAGAAATGTCATGTTTGCCTATTGATACTTGCTAAATATCGAGAGTAGCATTGATCTTGATGTAAGGATTCTCTAAACATTTTCAGTACTGAAGGGTACTTTTGTCCATACAAGTCATCAAACTTACTTTTCATTTGAATTTTCATTCCGTAGAACTTCAGGTGCCATCCACTCAGGCTATGACATCACAGATAAGGAAAAATTACTGATGAATGCACATCAAAATAAAGGAACAGAAAACGCATTAGACATTCAAGCTTCTCACCGTTCCTGCAGTTGATTTGGATGATAAAAATGTGTTATGTTTCAAGCGTGACAACCCAAAGTCGCATACCTGCAGCATTTAAACTCTTATTTCTTGTTAGAACGAAAGGCCAAACAAAAATATAGCTACATAAGCATCTTAAAGCAATCGCAAATGATGATGCATAAAGATCCTAGCAAATTATATCCCTCATCTGGTCATTTGAAGAGACAAATATGCTATTAATCAATGCTAGA
Organism: Flaveria robusta; assembly: GCA_025506415.1. Taxonomy (NCBI): domain Eukaryota; kingdom Viridiplantae; phylum Streptophyta; class Magnoliopsida; order Asterales; family Asteraceae; genus Flaveria; species Flaveria robusta. Next base: position 12,607,896 of record CM046469.1, on the reverse strand, counting down.
AAGCAAGCTAAAGTAAATAGAAAAAAGGAGGATGAACCATCTAAAAACAGAGCTAGCTAACAATTTTTTGCAAAATAAAAAAAGGAAATAAATACTGGTTCGTTGAGTAGGATTTGTCTCCTATTGTGAGAGAGGTTTGGTACGAAAAAAGAAGAGAAACATATATTACCTTGACATTCCAATCTTCATCAACCAACAAATTTGGTGACTTCAAGTCACGGTGAACTATTGTTGGAATGCTTGTATGCAAGCAATTCATCCCTTTTGCCTACAGAAGGGGTCATTCAAACAAGGATAAGGCACAAAGATAGATAAGCTAAACTGTATATGTAAACTTCTTACCACATCAAGGGCCATTTTGATTCTACGCTTTTCATCAATTTGGCACTGTGGACGATGAATAATCCGATATAAGCTTCCTCTGAAAAGAAAGCATTGTTTATCATTAACTGTGTAAACTTAAATGCATTATACATCAAAATGTGTCTACAAGTGTGTGCGTCCATGAATGCCTGGTGTGTGAGTGCATCTGACAAGGTAGTACGTGAAAAGGTATTAAAGGTTGCCTACACACAGATCAATATCAGTCTGGAGTTTAAATAACAGCCAACAAAACCATAATCGTCGTAGAGACTGCAAACCAGATATAAATAGCTACAACTGTCACACAGAATAGTACATTAGATATAGATTTGGATTATGTGGTCTGCGTAATGCCTGATTAGAACGTCGTACAGGTTTTCTCCGTATTACTATATTTGCAAAAGAATATAAAAATTAAGCATCTGGAAATAAGTGGTAGCTCAATCTTTTAGGCAACTCAAAATCACACAATAATTCAAGATTACCTCATAGTCATTCAATTTCACATTCAAATTAATGATTTTATATTTCTAGATTGTCAATCTTAAGCTTTGACATAGTCATTTAAAAGTATGGATATTATTCAAATTTAAGATCTCAAGTAGAACTTATATTAAGTCACATTCCAGAAAAGAGAGATGGATATTCACTCAAAGACATGTATAAGAAAACCAAATATAAACCCACCTGGGCAGAAATTCAGTGATAATTGATAGGTTTGGAGGACGAGTAACAGCACCCATAAAAAGCACAACATTCGGATGGCGTAATCTCTGCATTATGCGCACCTGTGATGAAAGGGCACACATTTAAAACAAAATTTTGTTCAATAATATGTTGCCCTCAAAACAAAAGTATACTCAATCAAACACTGTTTAGTTGCCAAGATTAAAACAGAAAGGAAAAAAAGCAGCTCGTTTTTCCTATTAATGCAACTTACAGACAATAAAGACGGAAATAAGATTTGTAGAACTGATTAGTCGCTCATTTTGGGCATCTACTTTTGTGTGGCCTGATATTTTCCCACATCATGTTCACTTTCCAAAGTCACTATTTAATTTTTCTATCAACAGAATTTCTGGAAACAAGTGTAGAAGAAACCCAGTTCACAAAGAAAAGTAGGAACCAAGTCAATAAGAAGAGCACTATATGTTCTAGTTATCTAGATCTTTTAAACAGCACATTTGAGTCAGTATATAATTATAATCAGGGCCTTAAACATTATTAATTTCTAGACTCTATGCTTTACCCCTTAAACATTGAGTCAATGTCCCCATATAACAAGTTAACTACTTTCATGAACAAGCGCACATATATGCATAGATATTTTGAAATATCAAGCAACTTTAAACAAAAATACCCAAGAATAATTACCTATTAGGACTAATGGTTTAACTGTTTTGATGAGGGTGAGTGATAAGAAACAACGATTTTGAAGCACTTGTGGAGTTGTGGTTTAGAGACCAATTATGTAGATTGTAAAGAGTGCAATGTGACCTTACTGTTTGATCCCCATGTTTGTAATGATAAGGGATGAGCTCATTCATACGACCCATGATTGATTAGTAACAAACTCTAGAAGTCAGTCCCTACATGCTCATTTCATAATTTACTTATTAAGGCACTTTACTTACTTCTCTCCTGAACTCTGCTAAAGCGGCACCTGAAAAATCCTGATCAAGGAACTTCTTCACTGCCACTTCCTGTTTACAGAAATATCAATTGATTAGGCAACAGCAACACATTAGTTTCTGTAAATGGAAGGACATATCTGGCTATGTGATAATGCCTATATTTGGAACTGTCAGAAAGAGATCCATTCAGGATTAAAGGTGCGGTAGATATTTGACTAACATCTCCCGCACTACCACATATTCATTTTTAGTAAGAAGATAACAGAAACTTACAGTGCCATTCCAATCAGCATGATAAACCTCACCATATGAACCTGCATCGAGAAATTAATGCGAGGTATATAAGAAGGGTAACTAGAACTCAAAAGAAATACATCCTAAATCTGAGAGGTAACTATATCAGGGTTGTAAAGTGGGAAATTTGAAAGCTTAAATGCAGAAAACCCTTAGCCAATAAACTTATGGTAGATGCAATAAAGAATACAATTTAATATAATATAGTGTCAATACTGTGCTATATTGTTACCTAGTCCAATTCTTTCACCAATAACCAGATCTTCCCACGGAATTTCACAATCTCCAACATCATCCATCACAGGATCAATCTGGGGTGGAACTGATGAGGTTGAGCTTTCAGGTAGAGTCAACTTTTGGTTGTTTGAATATTCTGAGCTCTTTTTAACATCTTGCCCACTGATTGCATGCACTTTTTCCTGGTCTAATCTCTTATTCCTGGGAAAGGCATTGCTACTATTACCTACCACCTCTAAAGACAATCTATAGTTTTTCCACTCAGTCCATGCAGCTTCAGACTCCGCACTTGAAGAAACCTTCTCATTATTTTCACTAAAATTATCACCCGACTTCAAACCATCAGAACTGGTGGAGGCTGGCATGGTAAAATCATTAGTTACACGTTTGTATTCTTCATGCTCCTTTTTCCTGGGCGCCTCATTAATAGCATGACGGTTTTTCCACATTAATGGTATAGGAGGTCGACCAGAGACTTGGTTATTTTTTGTCCTCTCGTTTTTATTTTCAGCAGAATTACTCTGCATCAAAGCCTTGCCAGATCCTTTAATCTGGAATGGATTAAGCTCTGTAAAAAGATTTTTATTATCATCCACACTGTTCTGAGTATTATTATTATTATTATATGGGACAATATTAACATTCATTCTTAAGCCACCACCAACTGCATTTGGCCCACGGCCCCCTTTATAAAGAGAACTGCCAATTGCAGAAGAGGGAATATGATCCAACTGACTAGAAGGCAACACTCTTTTCCCTGCTGCTGGAGACGCACCAACACCAGTGTCACTTGTGTTTGTCATTGATATCAAAGGTTCTTCCCCGACACCATTTTGCACTTCAATGTTTCGACCATTTTTAATATTGTTTGAAGGAAGTCCAAAATCTTTAGCTGGCTCAAAACCTGGAAGTTTGCTGGATTTTGGCATGTATGATTTCAAGGAAGAATCCTTAGAGGTGCTGAATATATCTGCAGGTATAAGTGTTCCAGGGGCTGCCATCAGATCAACCAGAAATTCCCTGGAGGTAAGAGAAGGCCTTTTATTTAGAAGCATAAAAGGTGTATACTAACATTTAGTGCATAAAGCCATAAATGCATAATTATTATGTCGTACTACATGAGCACTAATTCATTGAGCTATTGCGTATAGTGTTGATATAATCATTCAGACACATATGGTAACATGTCAGCAAAAAGTAAAACAAAATAGAAAGTAAAGATTAAAACAACACTATGGATGTATCAGAATAGTTGAAGATGACATAAACATAATAATACTGTAGAGGAAATATAACAGAACTTAAAGATAATGGTTTTATAATGGTCTAGCACATATAACATTAGTTACTGTGAGTTTCAATGCTAGAAGTAAAATTTCTATCAAGGACCACTAATTAAAATGAGTGTGCTACTTGGATTAGCTCTATTCTAAACAAGGAAATGTTCTGACAAATGTCCAATATAAAATAAAATGAAGATATGAGCTACAAGAGTATGCAGGATTATTACAATAAAATGTAACTTGTACATTTAAAAGATGGCTCCTCACTGCTGACTGTTATAGCATCAATGAGAGGATAAAGTTAGACCAAAAAAGTACAATCTTGAAACTATAAATTAGAGAGGGAAAGAAAGTGTGTGTGAGCATGTGTGTGAGCACGTGTGTGTGAAAGGACCACATGTTACCTTTCATTATCCAACTTGATAATGTTGACTGCATCATCTTCAACACCGGTATAGTGACTACCCTTGACAAGCCTACAGGTTATTCCAACACTTTCAGCCAGTACCTGAAATTCACCATGACAAAAAGATAAGACAAAAGTTAATGCTACCCAACACCTATGTTGATTAAGAAAAAAATAGATCACAGGAGGTCAAAGGTGCTGGCACCTGTAAACTAGTGTAAATAGTTATCACTAGTAACTTAGTGAGATCTATCATGTCTATTGTAAGGTACTGTGAGGTTAAAGCCCCTCCCCTTGCTTAGGGGCTTACAATTTCAAACTCTCTTTCACTCATCAATAGAGGTTCTTTTCACACCTTCTAGCTAGTTTATACGAAATAAAAGACAAAAAAGTCACAGATATTGGGCTGCAACTTCCAGTATATTGTGGACCATCAAACTAACTATGAATTCAGCATCTGAAATCTAGCATGCTATAGCTTGATCGATAATATAGCCAATATGGTTATGGAAACTATGAGTAATTTAGTATTGGCATTAGCTGGATTATTCATCCTGATTCTGAAATTCGCAAATAATCTCGTTTGTGTGGCTTTATGTTTTGGGAAAGATCCTGCCTCTGCACCATAGGCCATAAGCTGCTTAATTGTGTCACTTTTCTTGCATCTTGACTAGCATATCCTTTGGTCACAATCTGGCAAAATTTATTCCTACTTAACAAACATAACCTTTTCCTAATAGGAAAAAGTAAAAATGGTAAAAGTGCAAAACATGGTGTTACTAGATTACCTAGAGAAGTTGAAAGGGATAATCTGAAGTGTATTATCTTAGGTAAGCACTAGGCATTTCCCTATCGCAAGGGTGCATGAGAAAACCACAGGTTATGAAAAAACCACAAAAAGTATATGTTACGTATATGTAACTACGAGTTACATATCATATATAGAAGTACAGCCCAATCACAAATAGAAATGCATGAAGAATATGTCAGTAACTTAAACAAGCTGATTAATGAAACTGACTATTTTTTTCCATCTGTCAACTATAAAGAAACAAAAGACTATTAAAATAAAAAACAACCAACTCAAATGCACATCCTTAAGAGCATGTATAGTAACATTTCATAGTATGCATGTACTACTTAGTGGCCATGGTCCCACCAAGTAAAATAGCCAACCTATATGTAAGTAACTGAAACCAAATAACGGCTGGATCAAAGATAAAAGAATGGAAATGACAGCTCACCTTGAAAAGCAAAGCACGATGCCGTGACAGGCCAACTCTTAAGGATCCAATAGGGTATATACTGGTATGGAGAGATGTCCTCAGCTCTGTGCTTCTTTCAATCCATCTTGCCAAAATGATATTAGCATCTCGCACTGGACCACCCATGTGTTCTGTCACAAGTTCAGCAAGCCTCTGAACTAAAAGATTTACCTCAGCTGGAGGGCAGTCTAATGCAATACAGTGGGCTACCTGCAACAGCTCTTCTAAGGCAGGATCGATTGTTCTATTAACAACAATTACTTCAAAACCTGAACTCCCAGGGTCTGTTTCAAGATCCAACAGTGATGGCATTTTCCCTACTTCTGTTGAATGCCCATATACGTCATAGAAACCATCCACTACTTTCTCCTCATAATCAAGGAGACCATAATCCTGCTCAACCAAAAAAAACAAGTCAGTGCATGTAGTAAACTTCAAAATGAATCATAACAAACCATGGTTAAACATACACAAGCGCAGAACATATTTGTATCTTCCTCATTTTATATACCACACTGGACTGTGAGAGTGCGATTCCTAATTACAAAATGTATGAAGAATGCTCTTTTATTGCATAAGAAAACCAGACCTATGTACCCTCTTACATGATACCATAACTATTGACTTTATACAAAGATGGTGAATATGCTTCAACTTAGCCGTCTTTTTGTTCTTTCTTCCCTGAACAGTTCTTATTCTTTAACGTGCATTGAATGGAATAGTTCAGATGAAGAAGCATCATAATACCAGTAGTGACAACTGATTGGTGTATTAAAAGGGATAATGGTAGCATCATGCCAGTGTAATCGAATGTTTAAGATGGAAATAGAATAATCAACCTAAAGTTCTAAACACAATGGAGTAATGATACAAATTTACATGGAAACAGGGGTTAAATATTTTGGGTAGAAACCTCACAGATGTCAGCAATTTACTATGCCTGATGCTGCCTTACGTGTAACGACATAAGAATGGTAAAGATTCATCAAATAAAAATTGCTGTCACATTACTGTCTGGTTTTAAACATTAATGTATACTTTATTTCTTTCAAATTTCAACTAACTTTATTTCTTAATTCAGATACGTCAGTGGTGTAAGATAATATTGCATGAAACTGGTCAGGGTAAGAATCAGATAAAGACCCCTCATTAAAAGAAATTTCACCAGTCCAGCAATGCATGTGTTCTAATAACCAAACTGAATCCTTCAAATGAGCTTGTGTAAAACTCTTTAATGCTAATAACCTGTCAGTTCCTATGTTAACAGGCATAAAACCTAAGGCAGCAATGTACAATTGTGCACATAGAACCTCATACTTACTGTGTGAAATCCTTTAAACCTATAGATATAATCATAATTAAAACTATAAGTTTCATGAATCTATAACGATGTATCAGGCTATCAGCAATATGTCATGTGCATTAATTAGGGACATTCAACTCACCCAGTACTGCCGAGACAACTTATCAGCAGCGGCATCACCTCTATCAGGCACACGACTATTACCAGAATGTTGCCCTAGACTCAACAGCTTCGCCGCACGGATCTGGTCACTATCAGAATCACCTCGCGACTCCGAATTCGACACGCTTAAAGCTAGGGCTAGCTGGACCTGATACTCCTCTTCCGACGAATAGTAGTCCTGCTGTTGACGCGTGGTTACATTGACGGTGGGAGACGTCGGGGGAGGACTCGCGGCGGCAGATGGCGACGGAACGGAGGGTTGACCGGTGGAAGTTGAAGAAGTGCGGTGGTCGGCGGTGGCGAATGATGATGATGATGAAGATGATGATGCTGATGTTGATGTTGATGTTGATGTTGATGTTGATGATTGTGTTGAATCGTTGGATGATCGATTGGGATCGTGATTGCTGCCTATATGAAGCTTCTTGAAGATGTTCTTCATGCCTTTCTTCTTCTCCATGGTGATTTCTTATTGTTGATTCTCTTCACGCAGTTTGGTACCAGCGAGGGAAAACTTAACAGTGTTGTTTTGTAGCCAAAGAATGTGTAGCTTCGGGGTAGTTTCTTCTTTATTATTTTGATCGCAACTAATGATATACTCACTCCTGTTATCTAACACCATCAACCATTATCAAGCTGCATAATAAAGCATTTAAACCCTCGTTAGTTGTGAGAGAAAACCCACCACTCAAAAGCGCTGGTGGACTAACCAGCCCATCATTTTAAAGAAAACCCACCGCTCAAATGCCCACTATGGTAAAACCCTTAACCCGCATCAAACATATGCATTAAGTGAGACTCGAACCCATGACCTTCACTTTGAAAGTGAACATCGTGTTAGATAATTTGACGAGGTTAATACATAGTTTACCATCAGAATATTCTCATGATAACAATTGATTTATAATTAATCTCGAGTCTGGATGTTCATTGTGCCCTATAGTGTAATATGTTTTTTAGATATTTTTAAAGACTAATTCATAGACTTTTTAATCTTATTTATAAATTTATACCTTTGGTCTATCTTAATATAAAAGGCCACACGTAGTGGTTGTCGGGGAAACTCATTTCCCGGATTTTCCCATTTTCCTAAATTTTGGTGGTGGTGTTCCCGTCTTCCTCGGATCCAATATCCAAACTTCAAATCCCCGTGTGCTACTGTTCTTCTTTGTTTTCCTCTCAATCTGATGAATATTCATTGGTTTCTCTCGCTCCTCAAACACCTTTCGCCTCCACCTCATTGCCACCCCTCCACGCAGTGGCGAACCAAGAAAATTTTTTTATGGGGGACAAAAGTGGGGTCGTTGCATAATTTTAGAGGGGGCGTTCGGGATTTTCACATACCTATAACACTAAAAGAAATTTACGCGGGCCGACTGCCCCCCCCCCCCCCTCCCCCCCAAAACCCCCTACCTAGATCCGCCCCTACCTCCACGTCATCTTTTGTTCTCCCTATATTACCTAATCTAGGACGACTCTCTCACACTAAAATTTAAAACCTTAATCACATGAGAATAAACAATTTTCTTACACGTCTTGATACGCTAAGCAAAGAGTCTTTGGTATTTGGTATCTTTTATTTAGATAAATAAGCAATATATTATTTAGATAATTAAGCAATATATGGTATAATTAGTATATTTCCTCAAGGAAAGTTCAACAAAAGTTCTATAATAATAAAGTTATTACTCTTTTAAGTGTGATGTAGGTGTCACTTGTTATTATCTCTATCAACATCTAACGTTATATGTGGACAAATGCTGGCATAAATAACCAAGTCTAGCATCATTTCCTGCTAACTAAATCTGTCATGAAACACTTGGGTCCCATGAATCCCTAGTCGTGTACGTCTTTGAAGTAATGTTGGTTAATCATTCTTGATATATGTAGGACCTATTATCTATATGCATAAAACATCACTTATAACAATATTGTTAATAGGGTATGATCTTATATAATTACACGAGCAAATTGTCTCATGTAGAAGTTTAAATATGACTTAGATAAAACCAACTCAATTAACATTTATATATATATTATTATTTCGAAGTATTTATCTGATATGATAGTAATTGTTAATTTTTTAGTATTTACAGGAAGAATAATATTTACAATAAATTGTATTACGTGGAATTTAATGAATATAAGTTATCTACTTACCTGATGCTTTTACATTGATAAAGGCCTGGCAATCTTTGCCCAAAATCTTCAACTTGGGTTATTTTGGGTATTTAAATATTGGTGTTTGGGTCTTTTTGGGTAAAGTATAATTTACAAAAGGTTTAGATGGGTCAAGTTAGAATTTAGGAAGAAAAAAGGTGAGTCAGAATGAGTCACTAAAATAAAAAAGATGGGTCAGAATGGATTTGGTGGATGATTAAACTGCTACTGCTCTGAAGATGCCTCATACACTAAATTCTAGTTTATTTAAAGAATGATTTATTAAATTAACAAACATGGTATTTGTCGTGTTTATAATTATTATTTTTAGATAAAAGGCTTTTTAACTTCAGTTGAGGTAATGCTCTTCATTTACGAAATTTTTTGTTTAATAAGTCAACATGGCAGCTTCATTCCACGTGCATGTAGGTGGGTTTCAAACTGTAACACTTTTATAATGAACGAAAACTGTATAAACCATCAAACCGAACAGTATAGACCGCCAGACCATCAAAAACGAACCGCCAAACCGTCGGATATTTTATAACTTGTATCAGCAATTTTAATATGGACCCATTCTGACCCGCACCCATCTTGACCCATACCCATCATAACCTGTTTTTTAAATTAGCCCATCCTGACCCGAATCCATCATAACCCAAACCCGTTTTAACCCGAGACCCTGCCCGACCCAACCCGCCCATTTTGCCAGGTGTACATTGATATGGGTATATATTTACTAGTTTTAGTAAACCCGTGTATTACACGTGTTAAATAAATAAAATATTAAATAAAATAAAAATTTATTAATTATAAAATGATATTCTGAGATAAGATACAATAAAAATTATAGATGAGTAAGTACTATAAGTAATAAACAATAATATTAACTTTTTAAATTTTTGTTTTTATTTTTTTTGTTTTTTAAAAAATAAATTAAAATTTTTTTCTCAAAACAAACCGTTTTAAAAAAATCATTTTCAAAAATTTTATTATATAACATTGAATTTTAATTAATTTTTTATAAAATTTTTAGGTTTTAAAAACACTAATTTTAAAATATTTTGTATTTAAAAAGTTTGATGTTTTAAAAAAATTTCTTTTGATAAAAATTTGTTTCTTTTAAATAACATTAATAAAAAAATTTGTTGCTTAATTCATTAAAAAAACTATTTTTAATCTAAAAAATTATTAGTAATTAATGTAATAATTAATAGGAGAGAAGAACGGTAAAATTTTGATAAGAATGAATGTGGTGGTGACAAGTGTCATCTTAGTTACACTTTTATTAGAGTAGAGAGATATTATTTGGTTATATGTTTTATAAAGAAAAAAAATGGGAAAGATGTTAATATAAATTATATCATGCTAGTAAAACTATGTATGTGTCCATTTTGACATTTATGCGTGTATGAAATTACATATATCATGCAACTAACAAGTTTTGCTAATGAAATGGAATTTGCTTCGTTACAATAAGGACCTACTTTTTATGAAGTTGGTTCCATTGATAGTTGCAAAACGTATATATATCGCGCATTGTAAGATAAGGTGTGTGGGGTTGATTTTTATAATGTTATAGCAAATGATGGTACCCGTTTGTCAACTCAAAGTTGTTGAGTCTCTTAAAAGAGTCTTTTAGGTCTTCAAACAAGACTTACAAAGCTTAGAAGACTTGTGTAATTCTCTTGCAACTTCCTTAGAAGTTTTGTGCAAGTTTAAAGTGGTTTACCTTATATTTACTTGCATTTAAGAGTAGTAAAGAGAAAGAATGCATTAGATCTTACAACATCATCTCTATATCTGGGTTGCTGTCAAGCACCTCTCGAAGATTTTGAACGCTCGATGTGAGTTACTACTTTAAGAGGGAAGTGATGGGATTTGTATATGAATTTTGAAATTTTGATGACAAAAACGTAAAGTAATAGAACGTGTTTCAACACTATAGAAGGTTCTAAACGATACATTCACACATGAACTAAGAAACCAAAAAGAAGAGCTAACGTGTATAGGGTGTTTAAAATTACAACATTTGATGTGTATTTAAGTCGGGTTGGTGAAGTGGATGGCAAAGTATCCATGTGCTTCCTTCTATGTATATCAACACCGAGTGAGAGATGATTCAAGCGGACCTAACATCACAATATGGTTTTAAAATCATTAATGAATCCAAAAAACTTTTTTTTATAACTTTATTACGCATTTATTAAGCCAAAAGTGTGTGTATATTAGATTATTATGAAGATTAAATGAATCAGCTGTATGTGATTTAACAAAACAAGTTTTGGAAAAATATTTTTCAAAACCCTAGAAAATTATTTGAGTAGAAAATGACTCATATTTTTCCAAAATTAATGGCTACCTTTCACACCAAGTAAGAGACCTTTTGGAGATATTAAAGCCTTCCTCAAACCATTCACAATAAGAGAAATCCAAACAGGGAGGTGATGTTATCCGACAAAATGTGTTGGGACTTTTTTGACACTTATTTTTAACCTTTCTCAAAATTCGTGATCCAATTTTGAATTTAACTAACTTCGACCAATTAGTTGTGTTTACTTTTTTCCTTTTTAACAATGTTTACTTTTTTAAAAGGACGTCACCTTATATAAAATCTTTTTGTTAAGGCATTTACGGTACAGTTTACATGATTTTTAAGACGTTTATTGAAATAACAAAGTTAACATTTTTAAGGCGTTTATTGAAATAACAAGGTTAACTCCATTTCGTCTTCATACATGGACATGCCAAACCGCCCGGTAATGGATCCCACATAGTCCCCATGTTTTCATGTACACTTGAAGCCATTGTACCATTTGATTTGAGTGGTCACCCTCGAGATGAATCACCGCGAACTTCAAGTGCTCATGCACCACAAAGAAATGGTCGCATCATGGGCGGAGCATAGTCGGTAGTGTTAAACTTTAGTCCGGTAGTGTAAATTTTTGGCCCAGTAGTGTAAATTTTTATATAAAACTCGAGTTCGCCCCCCCTAAAAAGAAACAACTTCGCCCCCGTCCCCCCTACAGAGTGTTCAAGCTCCGCCACTGTCGCATAGATACAACCACCCCTCCAAATCCTCCCAGTCGAACCGAGGGAATTCCGCATTTAAAATTTGATATATTGTAACATTTGGTTATTAGAGTAGCTTGATGTTTTTTATTAACAATTTTTAGCTTTTTTTACACGTTATCAAATGATGAGGGAAAAAATCCAATTTATTGCTCAATAAGTTAAAACACTATTATATATATATAAATCATCAATGTCGGTAGCTACAGTACACATTTTGATTGGGCCACGTGGCAGCTTGTCATTGGCTGGTGTCACACTGTGTTTTCCTTTTTCTTTTTTTTTTTTTTTTTTTTTTGGAAAAATGAACTTTCTTCGGTGATAACCCCCCCCCCCCCCCAAAAAAACACCCTAATCACCGATGGTGTCCACTCTTTCCCCGCATAACCACCGCTGGAGGTTCATATATTCTAGCGCTGACATTTATCAATATTTGCTTCCATGTTCTGTGCGCAAACACCCTAAACCACCCCCCCAAAGCTATGTTGTGTTCGATTACTGTTGAAGGTGGAGAAGACAAGGGGAGATGGACATCCAGCAGTCGTAGGGGGTGGCCATCGCCAACTTCGATGCGTGCGACGTGGAGTTCTGTTGCCATGTTTCTTTCTCTTTGCGACTAAGCACACACACGACATTCGGTAGTTCTTTAAATGGCTTTGGGTGGCGACCGACGGCGGCTTGTACCCTCGGCGACGGTCGTGGCTTGTGGCCTCCGATGAGAAGATGAGAGAGAGATGGAGAAAATGAAATCTGAGAAAGTGATTGATTTATGTTCTTACTTTGGATTTCAAACCCCTATTCAATTTAGTTGATTGATAAATTGAGGTTCATGACTTTTAAGTTCACACATGAAAATATCGATTTTATTTATAATAAAAATTAGAAATCTATGCATATAAATAGAGAAAATTCAACATAATAAAATTATTAACCTTTATTAATATTTTGTGTGTTACTTATCATTAGACATTAATGAAATAATAAACGTGTTCTTAAAAAGATTCTTTTATTATATAATATAAATATTGATATTTTTACAAGTTAATCATTTAAAATTTAGTAAAACCCGATTATATTATATAACTTTACAATTGGAAAAGACATGGTTGTTTTGTTTTCCTTTATTCAACGTGTTATAGCTATTTTGCTCTACATTAATTTCTTTTTAATTTTCTAATATTTGTGTTTGTCTTGTAATAACTTCATTTGCCGACTTTTTTTAAAATCTACGTGGCTGTCTTCAATTTTTTTTTGTCAGTGTTCAGATAAAAAAATTTGTTAACAGAGTTTAATTTGAAACTGAGTATCTGTTGTTAACATATGATATAGCGGTTGTTGTTACCTGTTGATATTGGGATGAACCGCACCAAACCAATCATAAGTAAACATTGAGTAACAGTAGCTTTTATGACATAAAACGCTTTAGGGTTTTATGTTAGAGTGATTGTCGATACGACGTGTTTTAATATATGGAATCGTAAATGAACTCCACGCGCAATGCGCGTGGTGTAAACCTAGTTTTAACAAATTTCAAAGGACTAAAAGTAGCTAAAAATAAAAACGACGTAGATCGACTAGAATTGTATAAATGCTGACAACCGTAATTTCATCAAAAAAAGAAGAAAGATCTATCATTTTCCTAGTGCATTATCTATAAAATATTTGTTATATTTAATTATCTATCCTGTAAATTACATATTTTGACACTAAACCCATTAGTATATCAATTGTAGCACTTCTCCAACTAAACTGGACGCCAATCTAACATATATCAAGATTTTATTACTCTAAAACCCATAAAACTAAAACTGATGTATGAATCTGAACTAAAACTAGAGAACCCAATGGATATACTTACAGTGAAATAATGAGTTTCATGTCGTGATGTCAGGTCATAAAGAGAAAAGACTTGTTTGTACGTCCGAAGGATTGGCTAACCACCGGCAGAACAACCATGCTGCACCCACCACCGATAGAAGGGAAAGCATTGCCAAGAATCCAAAATGTGATACGTCGTTTGCAATAATAACAACACCCAAAATTATTGATTCTGCTAAGCTGGCAATGGAAACCTCTGTTGCCCCGATAAGGTTTGCTTTAGAAGGTGGGATTCCAGTTTGTAGAATCTGTGCTCCGACTACTTCGTATGACATGTGACCCAATCTTGATAACACCTGAATATAGAGTTGTTCACTTTTATATGACCATGGTAATTTCAATGAGATGAAGGGAGAATTAGTCAATGTCACAAAAAGTGGTAGCCTGGTTAATGGGCTTTTCCAGAGGTGACAAATTTAAGCTTTTAATATGAAATTAGGCCAATTTGGGCAATAAATTACTGATAATGGGTCAAACGGGTCAATAGTCAACTAAAAAGGGTTTACAGCCTCCTATATTTCAAAATTTTAGTTATATTCAAAACAATTGGATCATAATCATATTAAACTATATTAGTTATCAATGATATTGAAGAAATGGAGAAAGCAAATATTGGCAGGTCAACCCAATTTGTTTTGACCCATTACCCAATGCCTCCAACCTGTCCATTTTACTAGCTATAATTTCCACACACACACATATATATAAGAAAGGAAGACTTACAATAAGACCAAGAAAGAATAGAAGAGCAGTCTGATTTGCAAGAGCTCCACTCCAATAGACACCAACCGCCATTGTAAGAACTGAAGCTTGCAATATGAGTCCAGCTGCTCCAGCCTGCAACAAGAAATCCATTACAGTTTTATAGTAATTTTCGTTGTAATACAGTTATACTGTTCTACGCTATGATGCATTTCAACCCATTTACCAAAAGATGGGTCATTCAAAGTCACATTTCTATCTCTACAAGGGTCAAATGGGTTATTCTAAAAGACAACTTAAAAGGAAACATGTGATCGAAAGTCATCAAGTCATCAAAGCTTTTTGAGATGCATAAAACCTCCTAAATCGCTTTATAAAAAGAGTGCAAGAATTTTATTGTAATAAAACAGTTCTTTAATCAATTTTAAATGAAAATTTACTATAAAATATGAAAAACATGAGAAAAAGGAAAGTACAAATAAAAAGTGGATCAGCCCAACCTGACCCAGCATGTTTTGACCTAAACCCTTTAGAACCTAATACCAAACCCACTCATTTTGCTACCTCATGTTAAGTCCTCAGCCTAAAAAACATGGGAATGTAAGTGTATAATAAGTGAAAAAGAAGCCTACCTTTAAAATGCCAAGGTGCTTGACCATTTGAGCAGACATGAATGTTGCTCCAACACCCATAAAAGCGCATAAGCAACTAAAGCCTCCAATAAGAGACGGGCTTAAACCTGAAAAATGATTAGAAAAACATATCCAAAACTTAAAATCGGCGTACGCCAATGAGCGTGGAATATTTGGCTTTTTGTTGCTTACTATCAAACTGAAAGCAGAATTTAAATAGTTCAAAACTAATAAAATTCTAGATGCGCAAGGTGTCTTGCCCTCACTACTAATCTATAAATCGATGAAGCATAAATGTATTATTTATATCAGGAACGCATATTTTCACAGTTAAAATCAAAAGGTTATGCAATGTGACTAAACTTATAGTTTGTAGTGAACATGCGTGATGACGCTAAAACTTTCAAGTTCAAAATTTGATAGTCTACAACCTCAGTTATGTGCTGCTGCCATTGGGGCAGTGTGGCTCTTGTTGGCTCATTTGTTGTGTTAAAACACCAGAAGAATATATCACTGATGGTTAAATGCTGATATACTCTTGTTTAATTCTATCATATTAATTGTTTGCTGAATACATATGTAAAATAGCATCTTGTGAACAATTCATCACCATACATATGATATGAGACACTATGTTGGCCGCTGGCAATTGACTATTGTCATGACTCTCCAGGATGCAAGGATAATATAGCACTCAGCATTTATACAAAGAAGAAGAGGCTGTTCATGATCATTAGAGGTGTTTGGATGTGCGTTAAAAAGATTATTGCAATATCAAGTTAGAATACTCATTTTTAATTGCTTAGAGCAAATGATTTAAGATTATATTTTACAAATTATTTAGATTTGGATATGCAAGAAAAAAGCACCTGTAAATCTTAAGATAAAGTTAAAATTATCTATCTATCCAAAAGTTAATTCTTCGCGTCACAATAATTGTGCATCCAGACGCCCCCTTTAAAGGGTGGTTTTAAAAAAGAAGGGGAACATAACCATACCCTTTTGTGTGAGGAAAGCTGTCATTAGACCACCTGGGGCAAGAACAACATTAAAGCAAAGAAGTACATAGGCTAGGCTAGCAGGAAGAACAGGCTGCTGCATGTACTCATCCCACCCGTGTTTAATAGCACCCATACTGATATCCACTGATCACCAGAGAGCACCAGATTAGTAAGAAAAAACAGAAACAAAAAATGAAAGTTCTATAGTAACTTATTAACCTAAATTATCAATATGTGGTTCTGGTTCTCTGGAGGAAGTTCTGCAGCATGTTTGTGGACATTTAGCACGGTCAAGAACACCATAGGAAAGCTTGTTGGTTAGCCATGTGAGACCAATCTAAAAAGATTCAGAATGTATCTCGTTATTCAAATACATACATGCAATATGTGATCATTATACACAGAGAAATCATACTTCATTACCACAACAGGCAATGCCCACATCATTAAAGCAGCAGCAAGCTTCAAGCATGTTACTGGTTCGTATTTAGATAGAAGAATGCCAAACAGTGAAGCTCCAGCAACCTGCAATCAGTGTGAAGTTAGAAAGATTTTATAAATCAGCTATATTTCAAAAACAGCATCAAGCATACACAACAAGTAATACATGTAACACAAGGGTTGTGTCAAATTATTAGTAACATGTAGTACACCAGAATTTATATTGGAAGTGCACAGTTTGAGTTACAACTTTATGCTTATCTCCTTTTCTTTTATAAGAAGAGAAATACAAAAACTTGCAATTATAGGACTACAATCACCTCACAGAGAAGATCAATGCGACTCAGAGTTGCATTCGCCTGAGCAAGAGCAATTGGCCGGTTCGTTCCTGCTAACTGTACAGAAAATTTAACATTAATAAATTGGCTCAAATGGACCCTGCATAACTTGAAAAGATGAAGCCAAACAAAAGGAAAGCTGATGTCCCAAGCTGCCACAGGAATTTTGATAAGTATTTGGAAATGTGTTTTGGATCTGATTATTTGAAGTCAAAATAATCAATTTAATAATGTGTGGATATACAAATTCTGTAACGACAAACAGTCTATTAATTTCTTAGAATCGTATAAAAATTCAATAGTCAGAATATTACTCCTTCAAACAACAACAGAAGCATATCCAAACACTCGAATTTTTTTGCAACTGAATATCCTATTATAGCTATTCAATACTAGATAATCACTTGAAAAATCCGCCGACAAACACCCCTGCATGAAATGACATATAGGAAAACGAAAAGAAATAAGTAAAGGGTAAATACCAGAACAACCCAATCACGTTCTGCTGCAACTCCAAGAGCGAGTCCAGATAGCCTCTCAACAGCCCCTGCTAACACCAATATGATAAACCAGGACCGCCTGAGTACAGAGGTTTCGAGTGAGGCATGTGCCACATGTGCTTGCATTATCATCCCAGCTGATAACAGTTGAGCAGATGCCTGATATACCCCCAAACAGGTTATTATTGATTCAAAGAAATATCATGCCAATTATGACTTGCTATGTTCAAGTATGGAATAACCTGAACAATGGTCAAAAAATTATATGCCGGTACACGGGGAAATAGATCCATAAGTTTGCCAACTAATGGGCCTCCAGCAATAACAGCAACCTATTGCAGAAGAAAGATAAAAGAAGATAAGGTGAAAGGTCTTTTCACCTGGTATTAATAATAGGAGCCATACATACATACACATATACATAACATGCATGTATACGCATACATGTATATATGTAGCATATATATGTGTGTGTTTGTGTGTATTGCAGCTCGATGAGTTGATGAAACCTTGGTGCAGAAACCCATGACTGCTACTGGAAGAAGGCTTGGATGAAGCAATGCAATAGCAGCAGGCCAAGCAAAATTCCATAGCTGTTCCACCAAGTTCCCAGCTAGGCAACTAGCATATAATGCTGATAATCACGTATCATCATTATGTTAGGAAGAGATGATGCAATATATATAGAGTTCTATGCTACACAAGCTTCTTTGTCAAAGAAGTCTAAATAAAAAATCTTCAATAAACACCCATTCTAATCAGTTTGGATCATCAAAGCTAATGATGCATAACCTTAAATTTGGTATAAAGATTTAATTCTCCCACATGCTTCTAGAACTGGGATTTTAAGCTTACCGTAGAGCCCTGCTGGATGAGCAGGCGTTGCAGCAATGACATCCTGTTCTTCCTCTGAAAGAATCTGAAGAGGAAGGTGAACACTGAAATTTATTAATTGCAATGAAAATATATAAGAAAGCAGGAAGGTAATAAATATGATGTTACCGGCAATGTTGTCAATATCATGTCTACAAAAGTGCCTTCCACCAGTAAGTTTGTTGATTCAGTATCATGGATTTCAGAATTAAGATGGACCATAGGAACTGAACAACTTGATGCATCTGGTGAAGAATCATGATCAACTTCTTCACTCGCAATGTTATTCAAGACTTCAGAATTTTTCATATAGCATCTTGTATACAAATTGTTCACACTGCAGAAATTGATAAATTATACAAATCGTGCACCAAAAGTATAAAATTTAGTTACCATGTGAATATGTATACATGTAAGAACTAGGAATTCTGTACTACATTGGGCCTTGGCCCAACTACTTTTCTAAAACTAGCTCCATTGTTTCAGTTTTATAATTATCACATACTGAAAAGATTACCCCTAGTTTAGAGAAGTAGACTAACTAACACTTCCAATAAAATCCAGCACTTGAGAGGTTGCATTACTCTTGTATGTTAAGCAACAGAGGGAAGGAAAAAGGAACCCAACTCAATGTACCAACGGTTTCAAAATAGCACAATTTCACCCACTTTAACACTCAGAAAATAAAAACCAATTATTGTTCAAATAAACCCTTGGGCAGCCTTACTTAAGGATGCCAGGAAACTTGTGATTCAACCATTCTCTATGATATTTGGCCAAGAGCTCATTCAGTTTACAGGAGTTTGAATACTAATTTAAGTCAGTAATATATCTTAGACATGTTACAAATGTGTTTGTTAAAATCTTTTGACATGGCTATCAACCAATGTGCCGTATATGGTGGTGACCAATCACATCTTGCTAACAAACCAAAGTCCTAGGATAATCTAATTATGCACTAGAAAGTATGTGTCATCCATTACAGAATGTTTAGGTAATAATTGGTCCTTTTTCGAACGGCATAGCATTTCTATAACCAAAGGGGTCAAAAAAAGTATCTTTTCTGTTGACTTTGATCAGTCAACTATTTTTCACCCCTGGACATAACATCTTACAGCTTCAAACAGCATATAAACCAAACAAATAAGAATACTAGACTCCATGTTGAATCTCAGTTTCTTCTGAATACCTCAAATTTAGCCGGTTTAATAAAAAAAAAAACTTAAACTTACCCTATTTGTATTTGTCAATGCACTCTTATAAGAATAAGACGACCACAAGATTCTCAGACAAAATCTTAGTGATTCTGAAATCATCAAGTCATTCTAGTTAACTGGGATTTACTCAAGACCAACGATAAATCAGCTTAAATATCAATACTAGTTTAAGAGGTGCGGAGTGCACGCTTGGCATAGGTTTTATAACACAAACATACATTCTCGTGATTCAGAAAGATAATCCAGACAATTAACAAAGAATCTAAACTCAATCGAGCACAAATCGCCTCTGGAATCAACACGTAAGCAAAAGAATAACTACCAAAATCCAAAAACTGACAAAATTACCTCAAATTACGAAACCGTGGGATCAATCGCCGATGAGAAGAACGTAACGAAGTAGACGAACGACTATACAAATCACATCGACGGCGACACGAGGAAGAACCCAACTTAATTGAAGAAACCCTTGTCGCAGGAGAAACAAAACCAATAACCATGATTGGTTCTGCTTAAAACAAACTGCTTTCGCCTTGAAAAAGCTCGTAGCTTCCGTTCTCCGTCGAATCACCTGACTACTCATGCAACTGAAGTTGTAAATTGATGAAAATTTTCCAGCGTGTGGCGAATTGGGGGAAGATGAAATCAGTGACTATTAAGCGACGATTTCGATCAATGAATGAATCTTATCTTTGGGTCTTGACTTCGTGGGTTAGATGGTGGATCAAGCAACTGAACAACCAAAATCTTGAAGATGTGAGGTGTAGTGTCATTCGCCTGTATTGTCGAACGATTTTACCCACTCAAATTAAAGGGTTTGCGTGAAAATACAGAAACTAAGAAATATACGGTCCACTTTTTTTTCTTTTTTCTTTTTTTTTAAGCGGCTGATATACGGTCCACTTGTTATATTTTTCTATGAAAAATAAATAATTCTTATGATTTGATTATTATATTTAAAGTAAATTACATAGATAATCCCGTGGTATGTTTAAATTACGATTTTTATCTTCATGTTTGAAAAACTACAAGTTCGGTTCAAAAGTATACATAAATTTAACAAGTTTGGTCCCTAATTTTGATGTAGGTTAAATTTTTCGTTAAATTTTTATAAAATGACTAAAATGCCCTTAATAAGATCTAGCCTACACGTCCATCACCGCCACTACCGGGGGAGCACCACCGCCGCCACTATTGCCGGACCGCCACCGTCGCATTGACCTCCACCACCGCCACTTCTGACGTGCCACCACTACCACCAGCACCAAAAACCACCCCTTTCTCTCCCCCCCCCCTCACTCTTTTTCTTTCTCTTTCTCTCCCTCTCGCTCTTTCTCTCTCTCTCTCTCTCTCTCACACACACACACACGTCTCTTTCACCAATCTACACCAACACCACCACCACCGTAATATGTCTTCTTCGATCGTCGGAAAGCCTCAAATCACCAGCTGCAAACCATCGCCACCCTTTATGTAGCTTATGAAGATGGTGGTGGTGGGTTGTGGATCTAAGATGGTCAAGAAGATGATGATTGATGATAGTGGTGGTGGTGGGTGGTGGTGGTGATGGTGGGTGGTTGTGGTGATTATCAATGTATGAGAGAGAGAGAGAGGGATGACAGAGTGAGAGGTTTTAATAGTAAATGTATTTTGGCCATTTCACATAATTTAACTGAAAAAATTAACTGTTCATTCATGTCATGGACCAAACTTGTTACGTTTATGTATACTTTTGGACTGACCTTGTAGTTTTTCAAACCTGGGGACCAAAACCGCAATTTAGACATAACACATGATGCATCCGTATAGTTCACTCTTATATTTATATACAGTTTTTCTTTTTCAACGCGAATTGTTTATTTTAGGTATTCTAAATCTCCCTACTCTAATAAAAAGATATCCAGGAGAGACAATTGTCAACATCACATTCATTCTCATCGATTTTTTTCCGTTTTTCTCTCATATTTAATAATCACATTAATTACTAATTAACAATAGTATTTATTTTTTTAGATTAAAATAGTTTATTAATAAATAAAAAAAGATATATTTTTACTAATGTTATTTTTAAGAAAATACTTTTTCATAAAATTAAAAAAAATTTTAGAACATCAAACTTTTCTAAAAATATAAAATATTTTATAATTG
This sequence comes from Flaveria robusta, assembly GCA_025506415.1. Lineage (NCBI taxonomy): Eukaryota > Viridiplantae > Streptophyta > Magnoliopsida > Asterales > Asteraceae > Flaveria > Flaveria robusta. The sequence goes on along the minus strand of CM046469.1, from coordinate 12,585,987 downwards.
GTGTTTTTAAAAAGTAAATTTTAAATAAACAAAAAATAATTAAAAATCAAAGAATTGATTGGGAAAAAAACCTATTATATGGGAAATACTTCAGGAAATATTGAGAGTTACAATAAGAAAGTTTTTAAGTATAACATTTTTTAAAAAGTTTTGTGTTGAAATAAAACTTTTAATTTATTTATTATAAAAAAGATTTCAATCATATCTTATTTTATAATATTGATTTATAAATTATATTTTTTTTTATTTAATATTTTTTATTCAACCCGTGTAATACACGGGTTTACTAAAACTAGTTACTAATAATCTGTTTTAACCCTAGATGGTTCAAATATTATTATTACTAGACTAACAATTTAAATGACAATTATACTTGTGCATGAATGAATATGTAACCGAACTAATCAAATCAACGACGCTAAACTCATTTTTTATGTTTTATTGTTTTTATAAATAATACAGAGCATGTATAGGAAGAGTTTTGTTATGACTTTTATTATTATAGTATTATTTTCGTTGTTTTTCTTTATTAATTAAACAGTAAATTAAACAGCTAATAAAGCTTTATTTGTTAAATATTTAGTTTAATTTATTATTTGAAATTAGGTTGACTCGGTTTATGATCAACTAAACTAACCAAACTATCTTTTCCGGTAACTAAATTAACCAAACTGATTATATTTGAAAACCAGTTGATTATGAAAATCTAAAAACTACAACATCAATTATGTATTTGGTTTTACCCTATAAACATACCTAAATGGTCCGTGATTACACCTATTGGCACCCATGAATTAAGAGATAAATTCCACTTTATTATGCATTTTTAGATGATAAAATTTACTTATAGATGCTTCTTTACCTTTAAAAAAATACAGCATGTAATCAAATTTTGTATAAACTTCAATTTAAATATAGGTTTTTTTTAACAAAGATTTTAAAACATTGATATGCACGTATGTGTAAATTATATATGTATGTTACATAATGTAGTACACATGGTGTGTGAGTGCATACATGTGTTATTTTGTGTACATATGTTGCATAGTTATTTACATGTGTTACATAAACACAAACATACCATTGTGAACTATAACTAACACCATAAATGACAAATCATCTAAATAATTAAATATCGACACCAATGGCAAGTTTCTATATTATATATAATACTGCTAAGTTTGATTGTTGCTAAAACTCACATGCTACTTAAAGTTGTCGTTGAACTCGTTACAATGTATATTAATATTGTCAGTGCTAATGGTTGTTGTTGCTTAACATTTGTTGCACTTTTTGTACACCACGCGTCTCAAGCAGTCAAAAACGTACATGTTTGCCCCTCAGCGCTAGGCACTCATCATGCACTCTTTTAGAATCTAGATTATGATATAATGAAAGGAAGGTTGCGCGCTATAATTGTTATAGACATGTCACGACTATGTGACAATAAAGGGTCTATGACTTGCTTGTGTGCAAGTAATGGCCATGACATGTCTGTGTGACAATAAATGGACTACACCTTGCATAAGCACACAAAATAGCATTGAATGCTAACCATGTGGTACTATGGGGTGGTGACAACGAGTTCATATAAAAGATTGAGTCAGTTTGTATCATGTTGTTTATCCAAGGTTTTGATGAAAACATGTATTGGCGGCTATGGTTTAGGATGGCACTTTGTTTTCGAAATGTTTTAACGAGAGTATCACGTGACAACTGATATGGTATATGGAAATACGAGGTTTATGCTTGTAAACCTTTATGAAAGTAGATCGCTCATGCCAAGGTTTTCAACGGGGTACCATGAGCGATTGCAGTGGTGTCCAGGATTTCTCATGCCTGCTATGAGCAGTTAGCACGAGTGGTTTTTTTTAAACGATGGTTGATCTACACAAAATGTTATGTTTACAGGTTTAAGTCAAGTCTCATAAACGTTGGTGAGAAGTGACGTGTGGTGGTAGCTAAGATTTTAGAGGAATTTGACTTTGAACAAAGTTAAATATAATATAGTAATTTTTCACTGAACGTGTGCATAACAAGTTTACAAAAAGACTTTATACATAGAGAATTACATTTCAATAAATTGTCTATTAGCTTGATAATAATAATACGATAACAGTGATATTAAACTTCTAGCCAACTTAAAAGTCTAAACTCATAATTGGAAAGACGATTTTTTTTACGCATGATAGGAAAATACATACACTCGAGCCAAATAATCTATTAAAATCATAACAAACATAAAACAGAAGATAATGGTATTATTTAACTAAATCGAATCAAATAACATACACAAGTAGTTACAACATGTAATTTCTACCGGGTTTTCCCGCAGTGAGCCTTCGGGTGGCAGGTTTTCCCCGGAATCAATGATTGGTAGGCTAGGGTTACACGGCGCTGTCTGTGCTCGCGGGCGTATGGAGTATCTTTTCGTAATTGGATGCCCCGGATAGCCGGGCTTTAATTAGTTGGTCGTTAAAAAAAAATGTAATTTCTACCGTTACCAAATATACAAATCATCCAATAAGATACACAATTTTGTTTAAAGAGGATAAAATGCATACGGAAGTTGCCAACATATCTACTTAAAGGACTAGTTTTGCAACATTACAACCATTTGATCATTCACCAAAACGTTTTAAGCCATAACTTCAAGAACCCTTGATCCAAAACCCACAACTTCCCCGCCACACACACAAACACACACATACACACACAATGGCATTGAAGCTGTTGGTGAATCCACTTCAATCATCTTCATCTCCATCTCAATCACAGTTCACGAGCTTGTTAGCGACCTCAAGATGCCTCCGTAAGCCTAATATTCTTCTCCGATTGCAATCGAAAGTGACTGTATTCTCTCGCAGTGGAACCACGGGATTGACGGTGAGGGCGAGCGTGAAGGAAGACGTGAGCGTTGAAGAGAAAGAGCGCAGTGATTGGGCTAAGGTATCTGCGGTTTTGTTTGATATGGATGGAGTATTGTGCAACAGCGAAGAGTCTTCAAGGCTGGCTGCAGTTGATGTGTTTGCGGAAATGGGGGTTCAGGTTAATGTTGAGGATTTTGTGCCATTCATGGGGACTGGTAAGGTTTCTGATCTACATTGTCAACATTTCTGGTGCATATTCAAGTATTTTTAATTTTGGAGCAGGTGAAGCAAACTTCCTTGGTGGCGTCGCTTCTGTAAAGGGCGTTGCGGATTTTAACCCAGAGGCAGCTAAGAAGCGGTTTTTCGAGATATATTTAGATAAGGTGATTGGACTACAGCATTTTCCCCTCTTTTATCAGGCTTAATTTTGGTTCCTTTCACCCTAGATAAGTGTTTAATATAAACAAGACATTTAATCCGGCTATGTTGGTTTACATGTAAAGATTTTTGCATTTTTGTGTCGAATACTCAACTCTTTTTTCGGATGCTGCTTAGCTAATATTTGGATATCTTATGTAGTATGCAATACCAAATTCTGGAATAGGTTTTCCTGGTGCACTTGAACTTATCACTGAGGTATTTTTGGACCAACAAATACATGTTTGATATTCGTACTTTCTATCTCAATGATGTATTGTCTATTATGATATTAACAGTGTAAAAAAGTTGGCCTCAAAGTAGCGGTAGCGTCTAGTGCTGATAGAATCAAAGTTGATGCAAACTTAGCTGCCGCTGGCTTGCCATTGTCAATGTAAGTTATCTTCAGTAGTATTGATTGGTTTGATTCAAGTTTTCCTTTTAACTTCTATCAACAATGATCTATCACATGGTGCTTTATAATCTTTTCCTCTAATCTATAGAACTATAGAAAGACATTTAGACTTTTGAAGTAAATTTAGTTCTCAGATTCAAAACTGATATAATATATATAAATTTTCATATAATTTTAATGAACAATGCTTTATCAATTACTCCCTCGATTCCAATATTCTTTGAAAAATACAGTTCATATCCACTATGCTAAATCCCCTGATCAGTTCTTTTTTGGTTTTGCTATTCTTAGTTTATTCCCTTAAAGGGTTTTAAGTGATTACATAATGTAAAGTTCACTATCACCAAGGATATTTACAATCTTCTCTTTTTCTTGAATCTCATAATCGGGTACACATTTACCAGCTTATCTTAATTTCCACCATACCAGGTTTGATGCTATTGTGTCTGCTGATGCTTTTGAAAACTTGAAACCTGCTCCTGACATATTCATAGCTGCCTCAAAGATTTTAAATGTCCCACCAAGCGAGGTAAACTTGTATTTTATGCAATTTTATCTTCTATTTTCATGGTATTTCAGGTTATAATATTTTATTCTCTTTTACGAGCCTCTGAACAAATTACTTACATAAGTTTGAAAGTACAAGCCTTGACTTATAATTTCCACTGTTTTACATATTCTCTTTCCCTGTTACATAGGGATGGGAGGGTGTGCCTAGAAAATTTTGTTGAAACTTCATCATTTAAGCACATTGAATTTTTTTTAAAATATTTGCTTAAGTCAAATAAAGGCTTGCCTTTTCTATCTGCAATTTTTGTATTATTCTCACATATTTTCTCAGTGCATTGTAATTGAAGATGCATTAGCTGGTGTGCAAGCTGCCAAAGCTGCACAAATGAGGTAACGGTGTTCAAGCTTTCTTCAACTCAAAGAATCAAGTTGTTTGTTAGCACATGTTCACATAAAAACACAAAATTTTCTTGCACTTAATATGATTAGGAATGACCACGTAAAATCTTCTTAAATAATCAGAATTTATGTTGTCTCCTAAATGCTTGTGATTTTTGTTAGAGGTGGCACTTAAACCTGACCTATTTAATTATATTATAACATTACTGGGTAAATGGATTAACCATGTCAAGTGTATTGCAATGCTACAGCCTCATAATTTAAACTATATTTTTGATAGTATATTTTTCGCAATCTTATTTTATATATCAACTATTTCTGAAAGCTAAAGATAAAGAAAGGAAAGTATTGATAAACCAAGCCATACCGTTTAAAACTCTCCTATTTTGAACCGTTATCTAGTCCGCCCATTTGACCATTTCCCATCTCTTCTTCATGTATATACAAGTATAACCTTGAGTGCTTGTTCTGATTGCAGATGCATAGCTGTGACAACAACATTGTCTGTAGATGCCTTAAAGGAAGCTAAACCATCATTAATCAGAAAGGATATAGGAAATGTTTCACTTGAAGATATTCTTGGTGGTGGCTCTAGTTACAGTAGTATGTAGTTCTAAAAATGATATTGTAACTTTTTTTTCATTCAAATTATTGACGCTACTTTTCAATATTGACGCTACTCTTCATTCAGTAAGCAAGACTTGTTTATGCCTTGTAATGGATGTTCCTTACATCGGATGCTTTCTTCTTTTTAAACATAACTTGAGGAGTGCATGATTATTCATTTGTATGTTTGTTCTGTGATTTGATGATTTTCTTCTAGCTATTAACACTGAGATGTAGTGGATAGTTTGATTAATTATTCGGCCTTATATGGTCTCTAATGACTGTACATTGCAGATACAAAGATGCAGGGTTCTCAATCCGTGAATAATCCGGCAGAAACGACGTCTGTACTCAAGAAAAATACAGAGGGTGGCTCATTCCAAGATGCATATTCTACTAATGATATGGTTTTTTCTGTTGGCGGGTAAGACAGTTCCATAAAAAAGAAAAACTCTAATGTGTCTATTTAGGTGCTACTTAAATTAACATTTGCTCATTTCAGATAAAGAGTTCTCTTATCTTCACTTTATTTATTTTTTTTAAAATTATATTTAAGTGAATTTATTAAGCCAATAATTCTGACAAATTACAAGTAGGATTAGTTATGCAAATTATGTTGCTTTTGTTAGTTGTCTGAATTATGCTATAGGCTATTCAATACAACAGTTGCAGAACTAATCCATAAACAGGTTGCAGGGTTCTCGGCGACAAATTTTAAGATATGGAAGCTTGGGAATCGCATTATCCTGTCTCTATTTTACAGCTACAAACATGAAGGTAGGGACTATGAAGGGACAAACCAAACGTAGAAATCTTTGAGGCAGTTTTGACCCATGAATGGGTTGATTTGGGTTGTGTTCCATCTCTAACTAGAAACTGGTCAACCTAAAAGATATAACTACGTAGGGAAGGGGTCAACAAGCTGAAAGTCATCCAAAGTGTAATTAAATGCATAAAACCTCCTAAAATCGCTTACTAAAATACTTAGATTATTATTATCAGAAGAATAATATTTCTAATCACATTTAGCACATTAATTATTCAATTAATATTTTTAAAGGAACCAAAATGTGTTCGTGGGGTTGTTCCAACACGCAACCTATTTTTATTTGAAATTTTGAACAAAAGGTTACTTGTTACCCAACCTGGCCGTTTTGTCACTAGTATTTAGAGTCTTCAAATTCTCTGTTACTGTTTTGTAACTTGGGGTTATTGCAGGCTATGCAATATGCATCTCCAAAAGCTATTTGGAACTTGTTATTTGGGGGAAAGAATCCACCCTTTGGACAGAGTGAAGGTTTGGATCCATTGCGAAAGCTTGATCATAATATTCTCCAAATATATCTGATGTTGTGATATCAACATATTTACAGTTTGAAAAAACATAATGTAGAAATGCATATTGTTTTATTATATGAGTTGGTTTCTGTTGCTATGCAGATGGAACTCGCTCTACAAGAATACAACAATTTATTAATTATATATCAGATGTAGAAAGCAGGTAAATAAGAATTACCTTTTGCCTACTATAGTAAGGTTTCATTATTTTATTATGAATTTCCACTTTCAAATTTATCTAAATGCTGAATGTTTTTGTGTGTTGGAAGGGGAAACACAACACAAGTTCCAGAGTTTCCATCTAAACTTGATTGGCTAAATACAGCTCCTCTTCAGCTACGTAGGGTAAAGAATGTTCTGTTGCTTATAAAATGGCTTCATATGCTTTCTTTTTGTCTTTTAAATCTTTTCTGGTAGTAAAGCGCATAACTTTTAACTTCATAATTCACATGGGTCTATTCAGGTTTTGAGTATTTTTATAAGTACATAAGTACATTAAAGAACAGAAGCACCAGAAATCTTTGAAAAAAACCTGTTTTTCAAATGTGAAAGCTTTGCTTCTTATTTTGTTTTTGAAATAGAAATTTTATGCTTGAAGCCCATAATCCGACTAGTTACTTTTCGGATGGAGATTCTAACGTAGTCGCAATATTCGAAGCACAAATGCTATGCACAAATGTTAAAAGTGTTGCTTTTTGTAAAATAAACTGAATTGATGTAGAATGATTTAAATTCTATATAGGGGAACCCTCAATATATAGAAAAACAGAAACTAGAAACCCTAGATGAACCTAACTGGCCCATTGGCTAAATACAAATAAACCCTAATAATATCATTCTAATAATTATATATAACACTTTTAAACAGGATTTGAAAGGAAAGGTGGTTCTGTTGGACTTTTGGACCTATTGTTGTATAAATTGTATGCATGTGCTCCCTGATCTGGAGTTTCTGGAGAAAAAGTACAAAGACATGCCAGTAAGTTCTGCCAACTTTTTTTTGAAATTCTTTTTAGTGTACTATATAATCTGATCGACTTGACATTACTAGTCTCTGTGGTTTTAACCAGTACAGGATTTACTGTGAGCAAAGTATTAACAATTACATAATTATTTAGTTTTCTATTGTGCAGTTCACTGTCATTGGAGTGCACTCTGCCAAGTTTGACAATGAGAAAGACTTGGAAGCAATCCGGAATGCTGTACTACGTTATGGAATAACTCATCCAGTAAGCTATTAGATTGAACCTGGTAATACAGTACTGAACTCAAAAAAATAAAAAAATAAAAAATTGCATATGTTTCCATGTTTGCTTCTTCAGCATTTTATTATTCAAAATTAAACTCCTTAAGTTATTTACACGGGATCCGCTGGATATGTTTGTTTGTTTGTTTTTCTCCTTCCAGTAACTTCACTTGACTTTAAATATTGAGTATAACTACATGATTTCAGATTTTAGAAAGGTCATAAAACATATGTATAAGTGTTTTATATTTCTGATAACTGTGTGATTTTTTATTTATTTTTCTTAAGAGCTGTATTATTTATGCTTGAGAATCAGGGATACCCTTTTCTTGTATTTTTACACATGAAGAAAAAATGGATATTAAAAATAACAAATACATATTAATTCAGGAGGTCTAGAGAGTGCTTAACAACATGACTGGTGAGTTGGAAAAAGCCATTTTCAGTTTAATCATTTCATCACATAGTGCTGGATTAGAGGACATAACATGACATTCACGTTTTCTCTCTTTTTTTCATTTGTTTTCTCATAGGTCATTCAAGAAATGGTCATCTTAGCAATTGCGTGTTATGTTATAAATCATTTTCTATAATGATTATTGCAAGTGAACCTGTGACTCTCATATGTAACCAGGTTGTTAATGATGGAGATATGTATATGTGGAGAGAGTTAGGCATAAATTCATGGCCCACATTTGCTATTATAGGGCCAACCGGTAAACTCCTTGCACAGCTGGCAGGTGAAGGCCGACGGAAGGTATTGATTTCTTTTAATGTTACATATATAATTCAATATCCTCATTGTTATGTTTAGATCAGTGAACTTCTTTTTCAGGGTGGTCGCTTTCTCTTTTTTTTACTGTTTAGGATAGTCAATTTCTTTTGTGTGGTGTTTTTTTTTTTTTTTTTTTTTTTTTTTTTTTTTTGTGTTTAGGTAGTCGGATTCCTATAATACCTTCACTCCCTTCTTTTTGTCCGATGACTCCATCTATGTTAGTATATTTCTGGACATATTCTGCCATACATGAACCTAAAATATATTGCCCTTAAAAATCTCTAAAGTCAGATGTTTGCTCCTGTATATGCTTATGATAATAGCTTTCATAGCATGAACAGATAAGATATGTTGTTAAAGTGGTAAATTTATTTTCATTATGTTACATGATCCCACCCGTCCGTAGGATCTTGATGATTTGGTTGAGGCAGCACTGTTATTTTATGGCAAAAGAAAGTTATTGGACAGCACACCAATTCCTCTGAATTTGGAGAAGGATAATGACCCTAGGCTATTAAAGTCACCATTGAAGTTTCCTGGTAAGCTGGCAGTTGATGTATTCAACAAACGTCTCTTCATTTCAGACAGCAACCATAACCGAATAGTAGGTTACCTCTCTGTCTGTAATAGTGACTTTGGATATGGGTATACTTTTCAAATTGACGAATATATTTTCGACTGATTTCAGGTGGTAACTGATCTGGATGGGAATTTTCTAATTCAAGTTGGGAGCACTGGAGAAGAAGGTCTACGTGATGGCAACTTTGACACTGCAATGTTCAACCGCCCGCAGGTCAACCTCACACACACATCTTTCTTATAAAATCCTTAATTGGATGTGGTTTAATCAATTTATTTGGGCTTTTCATATTCCATCATGTTTTAGTTGGTGCAAAAAGAGTGATTGTTTCTGTTTCCATGTTTGTGTAGGGTCTGGCATACAATGCCACTAAAAACCTACTATACGTTGCAGATACGGAGAACCATGCTTTGAGGTAGAATAATACTTTAACTGCGCTTTTATTTTTTCTTTTATCTCTGGTTAACTTTCGATTTGGGATTTGCTATATGTTGGAAGAGTGGCTTGAATGCTTTCTGTCTAGGCATCATCACTCACACTTATATCAAATGGGTAACCATTACGGAGGAATCTTGCTGCACACTCGTTTAAAGACAATCTTTTTTTTCCCTCAATACCACATACTTTGGTTTTGTAGGGTGATTGATTTTGTAAACGAGAGCGTGCAGACTCTGGCTGGAAATGGCACCAAAGGTTCAGATTATAAAGGGGGAGGAAAAGGAACCAGTCAGGCATGATTAATCAGCAATAGTCTTATCATAATTTCTCATTTTATTAGGCTGTTTGTCTGTCTTGGTTTATGATACATAAACATTATTTAGGGATACATACTCCTACATCATCCTCTTTACTTTGATATTAGATTTACTATAGACTTCCAAGAAGCTGATAAGATCCGGCTCAAAATAATAGAAAGAAAACGTATGAAAAAGTAGAAAGAACAAATTATATTTGGTAGAGAAGCTAACTGTCCGATAACAGTTTTCTTTTAAGAGGTAAACCAACTCTCCCAATTATGTCCAATTACTAAGTAAATTGAGAATAAAATAAATATACAATACTAACACTCTATTTATAACAAACATACTTGTTCCCCATGCTAACTAGCTCATTAAGTTAAAATCTAATTAAGTACTTATTTAATTGAAACCCGTCTAATAATTAATAAAATAACTTTCATAGGTAAAACAGTAATGATTAATTTGGGGTCTTATCAGAAACACATCATCTGTAATATCTGTAAGTAGTGGATATATTGTAGGCATTGTCTTAAACTAAATAATATGATGATTTTCAGCTTTTGAACTCTCCTTGGGATGTCTGCTTTGAGCCTACAAATCAGGCTGTGTACATTGCAATGGCTGGCCAGCATCAGATCTGGGTGCATAGTACACTAGATGGGGTTACACGGGCTTTTAGTGGTGATGGTTATGAGAGAAACTTAAATGGATCAAGGTAATATACAGAATTCCCGGGGTGTCTGGTCCTCATTTATGCATCATCTGGGCATAGCTGTTAGAGGTGGAAAAATGGTCAGGTCTGGTAAAAGTAGTTTTGGAACGGGTGGAAATGGTCAGGTCCAGGGTCTTCTTAATTCTTTTATAAAATATAAATACACCAGATTTGCTTTCAAAAGTTGTATTACTTCATTAATGCTCTAAATTTTTTTATTAAAAAAAATTAAAATGATTTTAGATTTTTTATGCATCAGAAGTCAGAACTGTATGCATCTTTTCACATGGTGGTTTCCTTTTTAGATAATTTTTTGAATTTACCTGTTTGACCCATTAGAGATAAAACTTAATCTTATTTGCCCCATGTAAAAGTAAATGGGTTGAAATGGCCACCTCACCTATTTTCCTTATTCAGTTATCCTCATTTCTATAATATGTATTTGTTAAGGGTATTTCAGACATCTAATAGACACTTGCACAATACTATCAAACTATGTGCTAAGTCAAACACCCAAATGTTTCATTTTTCTTGGGATGGAATAGATTTTATCTACTTGAAAATACCTTCTATGCATTAGTTGAGTGTTTTTTTTTTTTTTTTTAAATTTTTTATTTATTATTATTACTATAGGGTTTCTTATTTCTGGTCGTTTTTTTTTTCTTTCAATCGTGACAGCTCTTCGACAACATCGTTTGCGCAGCCATCTGGACTGTCCTTATCGCCGGGTAATCATTTACAGTAAAATCCATACTTTTTAGTGCAGATTTATGAGGTATGTGCATAGCTTGAATCTGTATTTAATAGTAGTGGGGTATGTTATGAGTTGCATGAACATCTTGGCGTCTTGGCATTACCTAGTTTCTCTTGACTCATTATTAGTTTTAGGGGAATCCCAAATTATAGAACAATTTTGTAGGTGGGTTATAGAGGTGGCAATTAGGCCGATTAACTTTGAATGTGTCATTTCAGGTTGTCTATGTTTTATCTCTAACGAGTTTGATGAGTAAAGTTAGCTGAAAAGGAAATGGGTTGAATGTGTTGAAAATATACCAAAGTTTCTAAAATATTTTATTCAAAATTTTTTTATTAGTACTGAATTAATATAACCCTTTTCAACACGTGCCAAAACAAGACCCATTTGACCCTCACCCAACCCGTCCAACCCACCCATTTTACCACCAATGGCGGGTGGTTCGATCAATACATTTAAACTTAATTGAAAAGAAGGCCTGATTCTTTAACAGCCTGAGTGGGAGATTCAGTTCTATTGTATGCATACTGGAGAGTCTGTTTAACATTTTAAGCTTATATAGCAATCAAGTGCAATTAAGTTTTTGCAAAGATTCTCAGCCTGAATTATGAGTTAACTGTTTCTGTTGTAGATGTGAAAGAGGCATATATTGCTGACAGTGAGAGTAGCTCCATTCGGGCACTCAATCTTCAAACAGGTGGATCAAGACTACTAGTTGGTGGTGATCCAATATTTTCAGACAATTTGTTCAAGGTATGTTGTTCATTTCACTATGGATGTCATATTTTAACGAGTCAAAATAGATACCTTTTAGGGGTTGGTTTGATCTGTAAACACTTTTCTCTCTTATTATTTCTAGCTTCCACCCCCCCCACCCCCCACAAAAAAACACACACACACACAATATATCAAGTATGATTACAAAAGTTATTTGGAGGTCGTACAGTTGCTTATGCTATGACAACTTTTAACCCATTCGGCGTGTTTTCTTTTTGTTTCATTTCTTTAAATTTTATCCTTTAACAACGATGACGCATGATCCAAATTGACCAATTTTTAGACATGCATATTGACTAGCTTATGTGTAATATATAAAGTACACATGGTTCCTTTTTGTGACCAATTTTAGCCTTTGATCAACTTTATTACGATTATAGTTTGGAGATCGTGACGGAATTGGTTCAGAGGTACTTCTTCAACACCCGTTGGGCGTCCTATGTGGAAAAGATGGTCAGATTTATGTGGCAGATTCTTACAACCACAAGGTATATGCAACTTAAAGAACCTAAAAAAACTATTTAAATGATAATATTGCTACTACCACTGCTCCATTTCTTGCAAATTTGACTATTGTAGTCAAATAAGCTACTTTAAAACTTAATATTGATGATATGTACAATATACGTGAAATGATAGAATTACTGTCAAATAAATTTAATATTTATAAGTAACATATAAGTTTGGACCTGAAATTTAAAATTGGAGGACTGCTGTTTTTAGATGGCATAGCCTTATGTCATGGGCAGTTAGTGTCAATCATATGAAATTATTTGTTTACTAAATCTGACATTTCTCATTCATCTTGTGAATTGAAAGTTGACGTGTTATACTGAGCCTGAAAGCAATACAATATACCTGGTCCATGATAGATGCAAAATTTGACTGGGTACATTGGTCCCAAGGAAGGGTTTGACTATTAGTCAAATATGTAAAATTAACTTAAATATGACAACTTAGAGGGACTCAATTGACATAAAGGTAGTATTTGTTTATATGTAACTGTCTGCTGCAGTATATGTTACAGCAATCAAATTATCTTTTTGCCAACATCATCAATGAAACTTCTGAAGTTCACTATAGTATTTTTAATTTTACTATCTGTTGATGACAACATAACGGTGAATATCTAGTTAAGGCTGCTAACAATCACATGTATTGTAGATTAAAAAGCTTGATCCAACTACTAAAAAGGTAAGTACAATAGCAGGCACAGGGAAAGCAGGCTTTAAGGATGGAGCTGCTTTATCAGCTCAGGTTCGTAACCAAGTGCTTAGTATAGTCCTCAGGGATGAAGTTTACATGAAATGTTCATTTATGCTCATCTCCAAAAGTAATTTTTTATATGGGCCAGGTTGGGTTGGGTTGACCGTCAACACATGTTGTCAAATTTTTAATTCTGTTAGTTATTGGATCATGTATGTTTACAAGAATATACTATTAAAATAATTGTCTTTTTATAATAGTTCCATTTAAGAGGTTGTAAGCATTTGAATACACTTTTGGGTGGCAACTATCCCATTTTAAGTTGAACCAAGTTTTTATATTTTACTCACTTGACTTGGTGCTGATCAAATATGTAGCCAAAATAACTTGTATTAGGTAAAGGGGTCAAGTTTACCACCTTTGGTTTATACCAAACTTCAGGTTAAGGCATAATTATAACCCATATTTTTGTTTAGTTAGTATTGGACTATCAGTTTTATTAATCTCTCTACTTTCACATAGTTCTGTTTATATTATAGGTAAACTGTACAAAGTGCAACTATACTTTCGTTACCATATATATACTAGTAGCTGCATACTTCATTTTTGTATGCAAAATAGCAACCTACGTCAGTTTTATTATTGTTTATTGCACTCAACTTGAAACCTGTTGAAATGATGATGTAGCAACTGTCAATGCCTTGTCATCAGCCATGTTTAGAAATGCTGGCATGGAAAAATAATAAATTTATTTCAACTAAAAATTTTAATTTTAATTTTGTTTTATGGCATGCATATGATAAATTCTCTGTACCTACTTCTATTTTTTGTTACATCATTTATTTCTTTTTTGTATATTGTAGCTGTCAGAACCAGCTGGAATTGTCGAAGATGATACTGGTGATGTGTTCTTCCAAACTTCTAGAATTGTGTGACATTGTATTTATGTTAAGAAGGGCATCATGCTTAGGCCAATCATAACTGGATATAGTATAATTAAATCATGATATGTTGGGATAAAGGACTTAATAATATTGTTCTTGTATCATTCTATGTTTCATGCTTCAAAACATTGGTTGATTTTTCTAAATGCAGCTTCCACAACAAGAGGCTCACCCTTTTTTTTCTTATAACTCTCAGGGAGACTATATATAGCTGATACAAACAACAGTCTAATTAGATATTTGGATCTCAACAAGGTAGATACACAAGTTAATACTCTTGAGCTAAAAGGAGTTCAGCCTCCTGCACCAAAATCTAGATCTCCAAGGCGCCTCAGAAAACGATCTTCAGCTGATACAGAAACAATTGTAATTGATGGTGGTTCATCTAATGAGGCTAACTTAAATCTTACAATATCCGTGCCAGAAGGCTATCATTTCTCAAAGGTTCTCTCTTTTTGTGTGTGTGTCTGGTTGCATGTATTTTGGTGGATTAAATTACATTGGTTCATGCTACAGTGATATAATCAGAGGTGGCAAATTGGACCGGGTTCAATTTTAGTGGCTCCTTAGAGTAAAACATATCATAAATAAATGGCTCAAAACCGACACCTATAAATATTATATGCTGTGTTCCCTTATCGCATATACAATGCTCGTATTAACTTTTAGCCTATCATCACCTTCTTTATGAACTTTTGATATGCAGGAAGCCCGCTCCAGATTTAGCGTTGAAATCGATCCTGAAAATGCAGCAGCTGTTGAGCCTTTGGATGGGTATCTCAGTCCAGATGGAACTGTCATTTTACATTTCAAAAGATCATCTCCTTCAGCTATCATGGGTAGAGTTAATTGTAAGGTATGCATTCCCCTAGAAAGTAATATCTTTTGCGTCATAGTTGTCTGTTACTCCTGTTCCATTATTGCAGTGTTTTTACTTGAAACGGTTCAAGATAATGTTTGCTACAGAGGCGTAAGTGTATGAATTTTTCTTATCTCATTGTGGTAGAATGACAATAAGTCAATATCAATAGCATGCATATAGGGATAATTTACACGAGGCCATTCAAGCATTCAACCTTTTTCATTAAATGCATTCATATATTGATTACTGGAGCTACTTATTCAGGCTGCTCAAGTATGTATTTGGTTTCATTTCTACCAGTTCCTACTAAAAGCATGTTGGACAACGAGAATGTTCTTACAGATTTTTAAAAATGGAAAAATACCTCTGATGAGGCGGCATCTTTTTAATGGTTAAAGTTGTTTCTGCAAAATGTGAGGGCATTTTCGTCATCCAGCATGTTTCTGGTGGGGAATAGCTATAAATGAAAACTGATATATACATGCGTGAGCCATAAAATATGTAGGTGGTCTTAATGAAAAAATATTTTGCTTGAGTAGTTGAATGGTGCTTACATCGCTATACCACATTTACAGGTGGACATATATTATTTTTTATTCATTATCATCTTTTGATATACATTCGTTTTTCAAAATAAAGACATAGGTTTCTTTTGGGTCCACTAGTCTATGGATCATTAGTTTAAACCCCCTACTTGGGTTCGAATCTTTTTAGTGACATGAATTTTTTTTTCTTTTTTCTTTTAGTTTTTGTTCCTTAGAAAACCCCCTTAGGTTTCTTAAATTGACCCTTTGTACCTCTAAACTTTTTCCAAAACTTTGACAAATATCACTTTAACCCCCTTGAGTTTCTAAAATCTCGGGTTTACCTTTTGTATATTTTTACTTCAAAAACCTTATTTCTTACATCTTTATTTTTATGTACGTGTTGGTTTGAATTCGAGTTCGTTTATGTTTGACATTAATTTGGTTTGGACACGAGCCGGGTCAAATATAAAACGCTTTCATGCTAATTCTTACGTACGCTACAAGTTGGTCTACTTTTCGACATATATATTATTTGAAAACGAGTGAGGTCAAATATAATATGTTTTTGTTCGATAATATAAATTTGAGTCACTCAACGTTTCGACAAAAATTTAGTCCGAAAACGAGTTGGGAAGATTGTAGTATACACCGCGTACACCACCGCCTCAATGCGCGGGTATATTTACTAGTTATCCTTAAAAGGATAAATTGATTAAATATAATAATAGAATCTTGTGGAGCTGTGGACCCAAATTAAGAGCAAGTTCATTTGCAATGATGAAAGTTAGCAAATGGGTAAATTTAGAAAAAACAGAAAAGAAAATCTAACACACATTTCTTGACAAGCCATCCACCGCCACCGTCTGCCATAGAGACCCTATGTTATGTAACCCTATTATACGTACAATCAATATACAATATTATTCCTAGTTTAACTTGGAGCAATTTTGAACAGATCCCTTTTTAGTTATTTTCTTAATTTTAAATGTTCAACATGTTATCAACACAATACCAAATGGGTAGGTCTTGAGTTCAAATCTCACGGTTGAATATTGTCTGAACATGGTGCTCAATTGTTGTGTGGCAAAGGGTTCATTCATGTGAGATATTGGAAGTAGGAAATTATACTTCATTGTGAGGTATACAATACCAAACAGTAAACCAAGAAACCAAATAAATTGAACTCGGATTCTAAATCGAATCAATTCTCATGTTACCACCCTAGATTTAAACATTCCTGTTCTTTAACAATTTCCTTGATGCGGGTTTCACGGGTCTTTCAAAACGATTAAACATCTATCGTAAGGAATATTTTAAATTATTTATTGGAATCATCTGCAAATGTGAATGGACAAATATGTATTCTGCAGGTGTACTACTGCAAAGAAGATGAAGTTTGTTTATATCAGTCTCTTGTTTTTGAAGTACCTTTCAAAGAGGCGTCTCCAGAAAATACTCTACAAGAAATCAAACTTCCCTATGTTGTGAAGCCAAAGTCATCAGAAAGTAGCTTACAGCTTCCGGTTGCTCAATGATCCAGACATGGTAAATGACATAAGTTTCTCCTATACTTTGTAATTTCTGTATAATGATATGCAAGAAGCACAAAAAAGAATATTACTGTTCAATTTCCCGAGGGGGTGCGTGTCTATATACATATATGTATAAATAGTAGGATCTCACTGTATAGAATCACAGTAACTATTTCTGCAGCCTTTGGGTATGCATCAGGTATCTAATGTGCTTAATTGTATAGTTGTTTAAAAAGGTAAACATCACAAGCACGTTTTCTGTTGATATTTATCGACTCTTCAGGCACGTTTATTTATTTCACAAACCTGCAGCTTCTTAGGTTTTTTTTTTTTTTTTTTTTTTTATAATTATTATAACTATGTTGCACGATTCAAAGTAATTTAAGCTTTAATTAGGAAAAATAAAAACGTACTCTATTGCGCAATAAATTTTCGTGTTTGACAAGGCATCTAGTTTAACAAAAGCATTGATTATGATTAATGTCTAGAATACTCTTCAATGAAAGTCGGTCGTAATTCTAATTTGTTGCTAGCTTTCAATAGTAGCAGTTTCGTATCATGATATTTTTTGGTCTATGCATTTTCTCTAGCAGTTAAATTCATTCCATTTTTGACAAAGAGAAGATCAAGGAACCATTTTCATAAAGCAACTATGGCATACCCATCAAATTTCACCTACACAAGGATCATCCAACGCACACCCTTTAATACAACTTTATTCCTAACGGGGCTTGAACCCGCAACCTTTTTGTTGTTGGGGTACCATGATATGGTTAATTCAAAGGCCTGTTGATATGTTTGGATAATTACACTGAAGGAACAAATCACAGATGATGATTTTCATGTTGCAAAAATGGGTGTGAACGAGCCGATGCACTTGTAAGCTACTCGAGATCGACTAGCTAAATGCTCAAATCAAGATGAGCTTAAGAAAACTCGAACATAAAAATAAGCCCATTTAATAAATGAATCTAGCCTACTAAGCTCAATCAGGCAGCTTAAACAAGTTTATTATTAAATGAGAGAATTGCATAAATGGTCCCCAATGTTTGACAATATTGCAAGTTTGGTCCTTATATTTTATAAATTGTAAACTTAGTCCAAACATTTGTGAGATGGTTGTAAAGTTAGTCCCTATCATTAATGTCAGTTAGTTTTTAACGAAGGTGAGGACTAACCTTACAATATGATCAAACCATAGGGGTTATTTCTATAACTTTTTTTTAAAATTAAAAAAAAAAAAATCAAAAAGTCAAATAAAATGAATTAATTACACAATTAGTCCTGTGATTTGGCTATATCATGGTTTTTATCTCAAACTTTCTTAAAATTCTAACCATTTTGGTTCAAAATATGGATGAATGTTAATATAGTTTTAAGTTTTTTTATCTTCTATTTAAAAAATAATTTTTTTTGAGTTTTTAATTTAATATTAATGCACCTGAAAATTAAAGAATTAAACCCAAACTCATCCCCATCCACCACCTTCTTCAGCGACAGTGAGCGACATCGCAACCCACCACCCTCTTCTTCGCTTTTTTGACGAAAAATAATAGAGTTTATAGTATCATTCATCATCTAGGCTATTCAGATTTTATGATTTGGTCAGTTGGTATTCAATAATGTTGATTTTTATGCCTGAAACTATGAATCTGCTTTCATGGTTGCTTGGTTCATTGTTGCTTTTGACATGTAAGAAAACAAATCATCAAATCCTTATTCGCATCATTTGACCATCATCATATCCGGCACTTTTGCTTCATTCATGGTTGTTTTTTCCCATTTTTTCTATCAGTCTTCGCGTCTTCCCTAAACCTTCACCGTCGCAGATCTGTGGGGTTTGACTGGTAGTGTCGCGCTACGAGGAGAACAACGAAATTAGCTCTAACGAACTACGACCGCCCAAAAGTGGGTAAGTAGGTGGTGCGGTTGCGGTGTGGTGAACGCTGCGGACGGCGGTGGTGGTGTGTTAGAGAATTTCACAAATGGTCATGTAGTTTGATTATATTGCAAGGTTAGTCCTCATATTCGTTAAAAACTAACTGGCATTAACGATGGGGACTAAACTTGCAACTATCTTATAAATGTTTGGACTAAGTTTGCAATTTTTAAAATATAGGAACTAAACTTGCAATATGATCAAACGTTAGAGACCATCTATGCAATTTTCTCTTATTTAATTGATTAATTAACTTTTTGTTCAATACATCAAGGTCACATAATATAGAATAACTAGCTTTAGTAAACCCGTGACACGGGTTGATCAAATAAATTATTTTATAAAATAAAAACTTATTAGTTATAAAACTATATTCTATATAAGATATGGTTAAGGACTATAAGTAATAAAACAAGGGTGGTGCTATACATACCCCCCTCTAAACTATTTTTACATGTTATACCCCTTTTTTTACCTTTTTAAAATAGTTAACTTTTAATTATAGTTTTTTTTATCACCCTTTAAATATGTTAAACTAAAAAATTTTAATTTTTATTTATTTGTTTATTATTTCTTTTAGTCTTTATTATTTTTTTATTTTTTTATTATTTTTAATTGTAGTAATTATAAACGTTCAAAAAAGCCAAACATTGATAATAACTTAAAACTGAACCGTATGTACACTGAAAAAATCGAATAAAATTGTGAAGTCGGTTTTTGTTTTGGTTAACGATTACACAAAATTTTGCTAATTCGTTTCGGTTATCCGTATAAATCAAATAATATAGGTTAAATTGGATAACCAAACCAATAAATCGGTTTAAACAGTTTAGTCAGTTGAATTCGGTTCGTTTATGACTATTTCTAATTCTAAAATATATTTTTAACTTTTTTATTGAAAGTTTTTTTCTAACTTCAGAAATGTTTATATTTATTTTTATAATTATATCTTATTATTTTTAAATATGTTTTTATATCATTATATAAAAAGTGTTTTTGGAACTCTTTTTTTGGGAAAAAAAAATTATTTTTAAATTGAAAAAAAAATTCGGGGTAAATTATGACAAGTTTGAAATTCGTTTTTGAGGGGGGGAGTATGACAAGTAATAAATGGGGGTATGTAAAGTCTAACCCTAAAACAATTATATTAACTTTTTAAAATTTTATTTTAAAAATTTTATTTGTTTTTCCCAAAAATAAATTAAACATTTTGTTTCAAAACAAACCGTTATAAAAAATATATTTAAAAAAGTTTGGTGTTTTTGAAAAGTTTTTTATTTATAGAATTTATTTCCTTAGAAATAACACTAATAAAAAGATATATTTCTTAATTTACTTATAAAATTAATTTAGATCTAAAATAATTGAATAATATTATTAGTAATTAATGTATATATTTAATAGGAGAGAGAAGCGGGAAAATTTTGATAAGAATAAATGTGATGATGCCAAGTTTCCCCCCTTGATACATTTTTATTAGAGTAGAAATATTTGTATAAAGATAACGAAATAATATATATGTGTATATATATATATATATATTATGTTGGAGTAAATTACACTTTTGGTCTTTGTGTTAGAAGGGTAAAATAGTTATTTTGTAAGAAGTTAATGGAATGGTCGTTGCAATTTATAAATTTTAAGGACGAAAGATGAAAGTTGACATACAATATTTATTCACGTTATACATATAAAATTATTGGGTGAGTTTAAGTTACCGTGTGGCTCATCTTATTTTAACTCGGTATATCAGCAAGAAACTAAAATGTCTCGATTGATTTACACTATCTTCGTTTGCTTGAGTCGTGTACAATTGTGAAAGTAAGTGATGCACATAACCGTTGGTTTCTATGTTATATCAGCAAGTGATTCAGGGGATAGTTTTTTTTTTTTTTTTTAATTATTATTATTTATCCAGTGATAGCATTATAGCAAACCGAAAGACATCATAATTATTTAGTTTGAATATTGAAAGCTGTACTCTCTACATTGACCAGATTTACTTCTTCAAAAAAGTCAATGGCAAGATACAAAAAACAAGTATCTATCATTCCTGACTCAAACAAACATAAATGCAACGTAGGCTGCTGACAATGGCTCTCTATCATATGGTTATCAGATTACATAAATCATGAAAAAAAAAAAAAAAAAAAAAGAGTGCACACTAGTTCAAATAATATCAACCAAATAAAACAAGAATTATACACAATACCAGTGCTACTGTTGATCTTGTGCTCAAGTAAACAGAAGCATTGGGTTTATGATATGCATAAGCAACCTATTGAAACCAAGAACCGCCTGGCCATGCCATGCCGTTGCTCCACTGCTAATTTGGCCAAAAATTCATCAAAAAAAACAAGGAAGAAACAGATGTACAGTTCTGATAGGTAATGGGACAGCCTCTTGTGGCAAAGATCCATATATGATGGCATAATCATGGTCAAACACCAAGAGATCGCACTGTACACTAGTATAGTATATTGGGATATAGAAGAACTATACCCCCCATGAGTCAGGATCATGTTGTTCCAA
Source organism: Flaveria robusta (assembly GCA_025506415.1). NCBI lineage: Eukaryota > Viridiplantae > Streptophyta > Magnoliopsida > Asterales > Asteraceae > Flaveria > Flaveria robusta. Next base: position 12,564,306 of record CM046469.1, on the reverse strand, counting down.
GTGGCTTGATAATATGCAATCTACCCATCACACTGATACAACTTGCTATGTGTTTACCTTCAACAGACTGAAATTGAACTATATCACAAGATAGTTACTTTCATCTGCTGGCTGGAAAGAGAAGGATGATGAGATGGAATCGGGTGATTTCACAATATGCCATTTAATACTCTCTGATAGTAGTCGTATTGGCGTGTTCTCCATGCATCTAAGCTGCTACTAATCAGGGAAAGCACCAGGGACACACATTGCTGTGATAAAACAAAATAAAATTATTGACTTAGGCAAGGATACCCTGAGAGTCTAGGTTGTTAACACAATCGACACACTAACCTCTTCGGTCAAACTTAAGTGAAATCTTTTTCTTAAGTTCTGTATTGTCCGAGGACCACCTTTGAAACATGGGAAACCAGAGTCCTGAGCATTTATAAACTTTTATTAAGACCAACAAGGGTAGACTAGAAATGGGCAAGTCTCATATCAAACATTTTTTTCATAGATAAACTAAAAAAAAAATCAACTCTAAGCATTTATTAGAACCAAGTGGGGTAGGCTATGATCATATGGCATAGGTCATTCCCCCTTAGAAACCAATAAAGGTGCTAAAAATCATGGGAAAATCAATCTAAATAGTAACCAAGTTGCATTATTATTCCATCTAATGTCACTCTAAAACCTTTTTTAAGAAGTTTAACCACTCATGTTTCAGTTTCTTTTCAAGTTTTAAGAAACATGTTTTTAGAATGGACTTGCATATGCTGCAATGGGATGCCAGTTGTGTAAAGTAGCTAACATGGTGTGCCAGTTGTGTAAAACTGATGACGTTGCACATCAGAAAGTACAACTGACCACGTATGCCATATCACCAACATTACACAATTAACTCGCCACATCAGCCTATGTTGAAAGGTCAACCTTAAAGAAAAATAGAAAATAAAATGAAAAAATCCCATTAAAAATATTAAAACTAGGTTGGCTAAATTTCTAACTTAGTGGAACTTTCCCCAACATAATCAACCACAAAATCATTATGTTGTCATTACCTGCAACATCTCAACAAGTAGAATTATCCGCTCTGCATGCTTCCGACATGTTAGGAAGCCTTGAATGCACAAAACCTGAATCACAAGGCAATATAAGCAACAAAATGTTCATGTAAGTATTTAAATGTTAAAGGTTGACAAATGTTAATTACTTTGAAGTAGTCAAAGAATTCGCTTGGAACCCCCTCGGCATCAGAATCCATAACCTAATACAAGAGAAGTGTTAAGTAATTTCTTTGTTTGATGGATCTAAGTACAAGTAATGTATTACTTACCTCAAGAAGTTCACGGGTTAACTTGAATGGTGCACTCTCAAAATTAACTCCCCCGGGTGAATTAGATAGCATGAATCCAAAATCAATGTGTATAATATGCCCATCTTCGTCCAGCAACAAGTTGCCATTGTGTCTATCTTTCACCTACACAAGAATATGAAAAGAACCATATGATGATGCCAGCATCTCATGCCAAGTTGAAATCAATCAATTTATGTGAAAAAAAAATGAGATATAAAGGTTCAAATGCATTTCCAGCTAGGTGGGGGACCTTCTTTACTTGGTGGAGATATAAATGTTAAGACATATCCAGTTGAGATTTAGAGGTTCAAGATTTGGGCTTCTAAAACCGAGAAATAAAGGAAGTACCGTTACGTTATAACTGAAACAACAACAAACAAAATCTTTTCTACCACATTCAATATTTCACTAATTCCACAAATAGGTCTAAAAGTGGAGAGGCAATTATCAGAAAAATGTAGTTTCGTAATCATGATTAAAGCATAAATCATACATATAAGGAAATGAAGCCTTTCTTTCAACCCGTACTAAAAAAAATATTCATTTTGAGTAGTTATACCCGACTTGTCTATTTTGAAACATCTAGATACCACCATGGTAAGCCTAGGATTTTATAGTAGTAGTGTCAACAGCATCACTTCACCAAGAAATCATGTGTAAATGATCTGATCTCTCCTGATCTGAACCTATGTAGTCAAAGGTGCCCAGGCAAGGCGAGGTGAGGCCAAACCGCCTTGAGTGCACCTAGGCACACAAGCACAGTGAACCGGCTGGAAAACTTGACTGAACCAGAAGAAAACTGGTCTGAAACAGCTTAAAAATGAACTGAAACAGGCAAACAGCTAAAAACGTCCTGGAACCAATCTAAAGCAAGCATAAAACAACTAAAAATAAACTAGAATAAATGTACGCCTTACTTCTCTCGGGCGTATGCCTTTAAAGTGCCTTGCACATAGGCAACAGGCTCACCCTTTGCACCTAGAGTGCGCCTTGAGCCTTTGACTACCTAGATCTGAACACTTCAAGGATCATGTTGTCCCTTCAATTTGTCTAGTAAAAAACTACAATGGCAACACCATGAAAGATGATGAAGCAGGTATAATTGTGCACCACAACCCTATGTGGGCTCTTCAACTTTGACCTCAGAGATGAGAACAATTTATTACCAACAACCGATTAAAGTTTTGTTTTATTTTCTGTCATATGCTATCTAAATGAGAAACACTCATGCAGTTTCTAATGATAATGATCCACCAAATGTCATCTTGAAGCTTTCAAAAATACCATACAGACGCCATAAGATGCCAGGTCATTTCCAAAACTTGGCATATAAATAAAAAAATTTCTGTGTTCAAAATGTTAAGTGGAGTCTCTCCTGGGACTATTTGTTAGCATTGTACATGAAAGGTGAGAGAGAAACCTGTAATAGATAGCAAACAAGGGAGTATCCAGCCATACTTTCCACAAAGTTCCTCTGCAACAAAATTCAGAATTAGAATCCAGACACACTTGAGCCTGAAATTAGATAGACAGTTAGAACGACATTGATTTTAAGTCTCTTTTTAGTAATGTCGGTATCTGTTACAGAAAATGGATAGAAAAGGAGATATTTAGTGTAACTCATCTGGGTTTAGTTCAGGCAAAAAAAATTTCACTCTTAAGAGTTCAAAAACCATGCACTTCAACTTATCTCATGTTTGGAGCAGTTATATATAGAACATATTAGAAAACACACTGTTTAGCTTTTCCATATTATACATGCATACATGGTAAGCAGAGTGCCAAATAAAACGTGGAATTAGATGTGGCAATTCAGGCGTCTAATCAGGTCATATTTATCTCAGACAAGTCAACAGGATAAATACGTAAAATCAGAATGCTTAAAAAGTAACACGTTAACAGTTGCCCAGTTCTTGATGGATACAACCTACCAAAATGCTTTATTCCAAAATTCTGCTATAATACTATTATGTGTAATCATATCTAATACACACTATTTATAATAAATGTTTGAAATTTTGGACATAAAGTGTTTTAGGTAGATACCAGCTAAGTACCAAAAGATAACCATTTAGACCTATTACCCAACTTGCCTGGTTGCCACTACGTGTGCCAAAAGAAAACAATTAATTATCTTCAATCATTATCGGATAATCTTTCCTGATATAGCATTTTGATCATACTAATATACTAGAGAGGAGAGGCCTCAGAAAGCAAGAAAAGGAAAGGTGAAAATTCAATCAAAGAAATATGACAAATTGTAAGGAGTATACTCCAAAATAATAATAAAATAAAAACATAAAAAAAAAAAAAAAAAAAAAAAAAAAAAAAAAACCATCACTTCTTGCTAAAGCAAATGTTGCTAAGATAAAACCCAGGTTCTACTCAAAACCATTTGACAAAAAGCAAAGTAACATAGAATCATACTCCTGACGTCCTACAAAAAGTGTAACTATGGACCAGACACAGCATAAGGGCATTTGACTATTAGTCATAACTCATAACATATATCCTGAATACCTACAAGGCTACAATAAGAGCAAGCTGAATCTTGTAGACCGAAATTGAACCCCTCAATTTTACAATGATAATGAGAATATATGTTTTTTTAATAGCTGAGTGAAAAAATGGGAACTTGTTTAACTTGTATGCACTGTAAACAGCATGCTAAAAATGGAAGCAATTCAGTTCACCTATTGTAGCAATAGTCTTAACAACATGAAGAGTCCTATGTATGGACCCCATGGACTAGTTAGGCAAACAGGGTTATATATCACAGGTTAGCTAATAGATGGCTGTGACACACTGACACGTGCAAAAAAAAATACACAACATGACCCAAATAAGACGTAGAAATGATGTGTATGGGTCAACAATAGATATTGTTGGATAAGAATCCAAAAATCATTCAAATTACAGCTTGCAAAGAAGTATGCACAAGAGAATCACATAAGATAATCCCTCTCAAATCCTTTACCTGTGCAAGTTTATAAGCCGGTGAATTTTCTTGATATTTGGCAATGAAAAAGTCACGCAAGCTCGTGACATTGGGGAATCTACTTTTTATAGAATGAAGTGATGCCTACAAGAACCCCAAGAATGGTGTACATATTATAGATAAAAAATCATTATACTTGAGACATGGAAAAGATGCAGATGCAATAACATACTGTATCTGGAATTGTTTCAATTAGAGCGGTGTAAGAAGATGTGACAAGAACTTCATAAGGGCGCAGCCAAAGAGGTAGTCCAGCTTCTTGGAATATATCTGGCATGATAAAAAAACCAATAACACAACAAAAATAATAAACAATAAGCTACACTACAAAAAATATATAAAACTAAGGGGGGTTTACTTATCCCATTTTCATCTATTTCTGTTGCAGTTATATGGCATCACCTAGTGGATAACTATGAATGAGATGACAAAATAAAAGGTTAAACTAATAACTTTTACCCTAGGCAATACTGAGATAGACGAAAACAATTTGAAGCACAATAACCCAAACCTCACCAACCTAGAAGGCTAAAACAAGTCAAGATTGAAAACAGAAACCCCAATGTTCTTGATCAACAAAAAAGGCTGCTACATCTTTCTTTCACCTATATGTATGTTTGCTGCATACGAATAATCTCAACGGTTACAGTCTGTTAATGTAAAATCATGTGTATAATTTTGTTGTTAGATTATTATATTAGTAAATGGTTGTTTATTATACGGCCAATTACTTTTGATGGTTTTTAGCTTGATCAAATGGTGTTATCTGAACTTTGACTTTAGTTTTCTCTAATATTTATCATCTACGTAGTTTTGTCTTATTAGTTTAAACCAGCTTGTAAGTGTATGTGTACCATATGAAGCTAAGTTCTGATGGCTCCAACTATTCTGTTCGAAATAAAAGTGATTTACTAGAAAATTTAAAGTGATTTTTTCAACAAAGTGTGGGTTTGTTTTTACAGAACTTAAGTCTCTTGAACAAACCGATATCAATATAATGGTGTGCCAATTCAAGCAAAAAGTCTAGTCTAGCATCATTTATGTGGCAAGAAATAGAAATGGAGGCAGACAAGCACAACAAATTCCATGGTTTGCCCTCCTATATATATCTAGACATTAAAATATTGGTTAATAAGACCCATAATGTAGGTCAAGCAAAGTGGACAATTTCTTGCAAACTTCCACAAAAAACTCTTTTAAGTTTGAAGATGGCACTAATTAACATAGAAAGAAATAATATTACTTTGTAAACAAATATGTGAATGTGAAAGATTTTACTGTATGGATTGAATTGTCTAACAAAAGTATATGCTTATCCAAGAAAACAAATCATGTTTGGGTGTACTAATAAAGGAAGACTGTGTAAGGACTCAACACCGAGAGTGCCATGTATCGGTGCAATGGGATGTAATATTTATGAAACCAAGATGGGTTTAGTACCTTTCCTCTAACAGGGTTAAATATGTTTTTACAACAAAGCCCACATCACGTTCATCAATATGCACTATCTAGAAAATCTAATGAGTAAAGAAAAACATACCGTAAAAGTGAGATATAAGCTGCACTGCAAGATGTTCCTGCCTACAATCATCGCCACTTTTCACAATAATCTGAAAATGAGATTTCCATTAAAAAGTTTGGAAAAAGAAAAACAGAGGTGGGTGGGGAGAGGGGTTTTTTTGTTTGCAAGAATAAAGAAAATGGATTATAAATTTTCTTCAAAAAAATAGAAGTCCCTTATTAGAGATGACGATGAGCATCCAGGATCCCTTATTAGAGATGACGATGAGCATCCAGGAATCAGGTTTTGAGTGTCGAAAAACAACAAAAAGAATAAATGTATAAGCATCCATAAGTTTAGTTAATCTAATTCCTTCCTTCTCTCTCAGTTCTTGCTAATCAAAAACTAAAGTTTATTAAATAGTTTCTAGAAATTATGGTTTAACAAAACCAGAGGCCTTTGCTTCCGTTAAACATCATGCAAGAAGCAGTTCTTCCCTAAAGAGAACATAATTTCTAAACAACATAACAACTTGGAATGCACTGTTCCCATGAAAAACTTGCCCCTGCCCTTTCTGACTCGAGGGCAATGATATTTGTCTAAAGATAAAAAGTAGACTATCATCACATAACAGATGTAAGCCTCAATGCATCCCAACAATATTGATTTCTCATCCTTTTCCATATAACCACAAATGAAGAAAACCTAAGGACGCATGAATTTAGAATTCCAAAAGATTTTGTATGCAGTTGATAGAAGTACAATAAGAAGAGTCAAAGAAATGTTACTTTTCATTATCTATTAGTGGGTCACAACTCACAGATACCAACAGGTATCTAATGATACTGAAAATAATTTGATACTTCAGCTTACTAAGAAATTCTCACATGACAATTTAACATCATATCAGCAGTTGTAGCTTGACGACAAACATCTGTTCATGGCCTTGGAACTATTAGAATTGACTACTTAAAAAGACACGAAAAGAGCCATCTTGAAAGCTCAATCACATACAGGAACCTATTATGTTCAAGTTCCATCAATAAATTTGATTCTTTATAGAAACGTCTCTTTATTGAGGATATCTTAATGGCATTACTCCTATTGTCATTTCATTTTACTTGTAATAGCTGGAAAATGGTTCAGTTATGATGAACTGAAGCATCAGTTTAAACAGAAGGTGGGTGATTGCTCGCCTGTGTTTTTATTTATCAAGTTCAGATGACAAAATTAACTAAACGGCATGGTTGAGCTAGTTCCAGAGGCCATTTTTTTTTTAAAGCACCTTACTTTGTTCGTATATAAAGAAAAAATCCAACACAGCAGAAACAAAAAAAGAATATTCATAAGTGGTAACAGTTTCATAAGTAAGATGGGTAATAACCAGATGCAAAACTTACAGAGCACAGGTCCCAACCAGGAAGTTTTCCATATTCTGAAGCCTGGCGTATTCTATCTTTCTTTGTTTGCCAAAGTTCACCAGATAATGCATCACCTGCCTTTGGAGTTGCACCATCTATGTCCTATTTCAAATGAAGCATGTATCAAAGATTACATGCCTAGAAAAAACAAAAAACATTTAACCACTTTTCTAGTGCTCACCTTCTGTTGTGCATCTGATGAAGCTTGACCAGACCCCTTCACAGGGAGTCCAGGAGGTGCTTCTCCCTTTAATGCAGCGGCCTGCATAAACAAACAGAATTCTCATTGCTACAGTCGATTACTAGCAGCTAACACTTTTATATCCACATCAAAATTTAACAATCCAATAGTTAAAATGGGACCATTTAATGAGAAATACTTGGTCCAAGTCACATGCACTTAACAGACCAACAAAATAGCATCACAACTAAAGAAACTTGTAAGGCACACTTACACACAGCTGCACACCATGTTCATATTAGGCTTAGGGTGTATAGGGTGTACAAGGAGATAACATTCAATCAAACAAGGTTAAAAGAGAAGTCCAACCACCCACTGGCCAGTGGTCACACACTTCTTGCTACATAGGCACAAACCCTGAAATCTGAATGAAAATATGCCAAAGCCCAATTGCACACTCTAAACATTGATATTGAAAGCTTAGGGTGTATGTGTGAAGGGAAATCACTCAAATCATAATGATATTATTTCTATTTTCCATTTTGATTAACAAAAAAGATAATTACCAGACCTTCCAATAACATTAATACAAGGTCAGGGGCTTTCCTTTCCTGTAACCAAGTTGAGGAGATTTCATAGGGAAAGGATAATGAAATAAGATCGTTTGGTGTACTGTCTTCACTACATTGCATTTTGCACAACTCTCTATCCCCTGCACAATACTGCAGGTAAAACAGCTGGATCACCTATTACATATACTCCAACTGAAGTTTTCTTAGGCAAACATAAAGAATTTTTCACAGGTTGATCGTTTATCTCTACCTTGTTACGCTAACAATAAGCATGCACATGATGCAATCAGATGATCTTAGCTATAAACCATTATAACCATAATGACGTAACAGTAATAAGACTAATATGCTAACATAGTCCAAACACTTGTGATTAAATGTGTATACTTAACTTATAGGAAGGAATGAAGTATACAGTGTCTATGATATGTGTATTATCATGGATTCATCTGCTTGCTCGTGACTCATGTATAACGTTTGAAAGTTTAAAAAGTGAGAAGAAACAAGACAGTAAATAATGGTCAGAAAACACAGAATGTACCTTCACTTCCTCAAAAGCTATGGTACTGGGAACACGACGGTGCTCCCTCCTTCGAGGTGGTTCCTGAACCTCTATGTCATCCATGCTGACCCCAGAATCTGCAGTCAGCACTACTCTCACCCATTCTAAATCACTGCCATCTGGTTGACAACTGGCACACTCTCTACCTTGATGATGATGAATATCAAAATCTGAATTGGTTCCTTCCAAGTTGTTTGAACAGCAGGGGGGTGGATTGTCAACAATAAGACGCACATTAACAAACTTTGCTTTTGAGTCCCACAACTGACCCATTGCTTGGTCAATTGCATCAGAAGCAGATCTAGACATCCTATCATGACCAGAATGGTACAGATCTTGCCCATTTGACAGGGGGTAGGCCCATGGAGGAGGTTTTGGTAAAAATGCATCTCCATTTGCTAATGGGATTCCACCCCTTGAAAGTTTCTGAGAAGTAGAGCCATCCTTCACAGTGCTATTAAACAAAAATAGTAACCACACTAAGAAAACAATATATACAGAGGTAGTCCATGTCAGCGGTTCATGTAAATTACCTCACGGTTTCACTTTTCAATACTTCGACGCATATTAGGTAAGGTGCTTTCTCCCTGGAGTTGAGAAGAACAGCTTCATCTTCTGGTATATGAACAACACGGTACATGCCCCTCCCCATTGGAAAGCACACGCCTACCATGTACCCAAAAAAAAATTCAAATAACCAAGTAAATTCACTTCACGAAATGACAATAAAGAAATTGTGGATGGTTAGTATGCAATCATGAACAGGATATAGAAATAAAAATGTGCACACTATGTATAAGGCAAAAACTCATATTTACAACATGATAATCCACAACCAACTGAGGTATCTTAAACCAATTTACATCTGCATATAAGAACGCACAATGTTGTAAAATATATGCACACATGTACACACATTTTTGGGGTGGGGGGAGAGAGAGAGAGAGAGAGAGAGAGACCTCCACTACTTTGGGCTGCAGCAATATGCGCATTGATCTCCGTGAGTGACTACAAAGACACGAATCACAGATTCAGTATATACAAAACAAAATTTGTTCATCCATGCAGGCAATATAAACTTGACTTGATACTGATGAGAAAGACAAGCACAACCTCACAAAGCGCACTTTTACGATCTTCAACAGGAAAAACGTCTACCAAGCCATACGATGTCTCACATAAGGAGTGAACAAAGTCAAGTGACTCATGGTATGTCCCTTTACGAAACTGTGATGCAGTTGCATTTGGTAATGGTGGCTTAAGACTGGAATTCTCATTTTTTTGCTTCTGCCAAAAGAGATATTATTAATAAAATATCATAGAGACACTCAAGCTACTTATGCCAAAAACTTCATCACGACACAACAAAACTAGTGTTAAATTTACTCAAATATGTTTAGTATTGTCTGTTAATAGTTAATATCCAACTAGAGTACTTGCAGATAGAATGAGAAACATAATAGTAACTCTCCTGAATTAATCACTAAGCTGTCAGAAAGCCAGAATCTGATCTAAAAGGCTAAGTTGAATCAGAAAAGATAGTGCAAGCATTACTCCACTTAGAGGTTTTGATATAATTAAGGCACTAAGATTTCAATTTCATTTGATTATTGATATTGGATCAAATATCAAGTTACAACTTACGATATCACTTGTTTAAGTCTCTTTGGGTGATCAATGTAATACAAAATTTCAAGTATCAAGAAGCTCTAATTTATGTTGAGAATAGAGATTAAAACATATGTAAGAGTCGCCGCCAATGTCCTTACGTGGGCCATGATATTGGTTTAACTTCCATATAAGCAGCTCATAAATCAAAGTCTCTTACAGGCTCATATATTTTTTTGTTAAATCCATTAACACTTCATCACGTAATATCACAAAAGAATAAGTAAGGCATAGTTCAAAGATCTATTTTGTTTAGGTAAGGACCTGACAGCTATCACACAATATTTACACCTACAAAAACCCATGAAGAAATTAAATCAACACTAAATCAGATTATTGAACAGGCTGATAAATATTGAACAATTTCACAATATTTGAAAAGAACTTCGATGAATGCATCTCAACTGTACTAGCTAAAAGTGTGAACTAGTAGTATGTAGCTGCAAGTATTAAACTAAAATGCTCAAAGAAACACAGAACCTTGTGAATAGTGCTAAAACACTCCCAAATAAACAAGTCTCAAAAATATATCTACTAACCTCTTTGTTCTTTTTTGATCCAAAAAGTTCTGAATCTTCCACAGAACGATCACGGTCTCTGAATAATTTGCGGAAAAAAACCTCTGTTCCAGGACTGCTTTCAAGTCCGCCACCATTGAGGCTTTCATTTGCCGGTACTGTTTTGGTATCATCAGATTGCAAGCGAAACAATCTGCGAAACAAGGGGAAGTCTGAAGATTCTTCTTCCACACCATTCGCATACCCATTGCTTTCCTCGTTAGCAGCTTCGTCTTTCTTGTCTTCAGCTTTATCTTTAAAAATTTTCCTAAAGAAGCCTTCTTTCTCATCATCTTCACCAGAATTTGTCACTTTCTCTTCTTCTTCACTTTTATCCCTGAAAAGCTTCCGAAAGAACCCATCTTTATCATCACCTTCAACAGATTTTGAAACAGATTTTTCGTCCAAATCCCCTTTACTATCACGAAATAACCGCTTAAAGAATTTATTATCCGAGCTAGACGTGACGTCATCTTCATCTTTACTATCTTTAAGAAGCCTACGGAAAAATCCATCCTTCTCTTTGTCCTCGTCATCTCTCTCAACAGACTTTCGTGATTCTTCGTCTTTAGAATCTCTTAAAAGCCTCTTAAAAAAACCATCCTTGTCCTGTTCATCATCGTCCTTTCCATCTCTTAAAAGTCTCTTGAAGAAACCATCTTTGTCCTGTTCATCATCATCTTTACCATCTCTTAAAAGCCTCTTGAAGAACCCCTCCTTGTCAGGTTCCTCATCATCTTTATCAGCAGATTTCCTAAAAAGAAATGCATTCCTTACTTTTGGACTGGGAATAAATTTTTTAAATATCGTGTTATCATCTGGTGAGGCCTTGCTACTACCTTCCTCATGTAAAGGGTTCGCTACAGAGGGAGAGAATGAAAAAGACTTTTGAGGTGGTGAAGTTGCCAAAGATAATAACCGCTGTTTTGAGGATAGCAATCTATTAAGAACTTGATTCTTGCCAGCATTGCTTGCAGGCTCATTATGTGGTTTAATCAAAGGTGCCCACTCTCCCATCAAGGTAGCAGCAATCTGACACTTCTCTTGTATTCTACTAATCCCCTCATTATCATCTGAATCTTCAAGCTCAGCCATCAAGAACCACTGAACTTTCAGAGCTATCTTAAGCGATTTGGAGCATATATCAATAACAAACTTATCCAGCGACGGACTAGGCTTATGCACTAGCATGTAACATATCTGAAACAAGTAGCTCTCAATACCAGACAGTGGCAGAGTATACATCCTGTTGCATAGATAATCCCTAACCCCCGGATGATCATGTTTGTACAAATAACTAACAGCAATCCACTCACAAAAGAAAGCAGAATCAAAGAATCTGATCAACCACCCACTCTCACCACCACTCTCGCTCAACAGATTGTTTCGCGTGATCTCCCTCGGCGACTCCTCCTCTCCGCGAGTCAATCCCAAAATCCTAACCACCATTATCGATTTAATTTACCATACTCCTAAACCTACTTGAGAAAACGGCATCCGATTCTAAACCCTAGAAAGTTCCAACTTCAATCGATTTCACACTCACTCGAAATTCGATTAAAACCCTAAACTGGAAGCTGTATTTCGATCAATCGTGGCCGTGTTGACCTATGCTATAGACCTTATACTTGAAGATCAGAGATTTGGAGATTAAAATAAAGATGAAATTGAAATCGAGATCTGATGAAGAATCTTACAAACGGAGTTGCTTATGCTGCAGATTACCAGAATGAGCTCGTCGTAAGGTAATCGTTCGCAGTCGTCTCCGTCGTCGGCCACAGAGAAGTAAAGGAATGATTAAGCACAAACTCCCGATTTGATTTGATTTGATTTGATTGTGTCACCTGTTCTTTTACTATTAATTACTTTTCCTATTTTCTATGGGTGTAATAAAACATATCAATAGACAAATTTTGAATTTACATATTCCTTTTCAATTTTAATTTTAATTTTAATTTTAATTTTAATTTTCTTCCATCGTACAAAAATAACTTGGGTGACTACACTCTGATTTTAGGGTACCCGAAGCGTCTATGGGCAAAAGGCTTGGGCACATGTGGGTAAAAGGGGAACATCATTGCTTTCAAATATGGGTATATATGAACTTTTGTTGAAAGTCGCTATAAGTTAATGTAACTTTATGGGATTGAAATGTTGAGGATTCGAGTGAGTTGAGAAAAAAGTGTTCCCCATCTTGAGTGTAATGATCGGGTGGGAATCGGATCTAATTTTCACCTGTAAAAAGCTGGTTTGATAGTTTAATCATCTTTTAACACCAACAACACACACATGATCAAACATACAATTAAGGGCTACCATAACATTCAAAATATTTAAAAAGTGATAACGGATCACCTTGTCGAACCCCTCGCGAACACATAATATCCTAGGTGGGTGACCCATTTACTAAAACCAAACCAAGTACCCCTTTGATCCAAAGCCGCCATCTAGAAGGGAAATTCATTAGATTTAATATTGAGTCAATAAAATTCCAATATATAGAAACAAAGGATTTAATAAGTTCAACTTAAAAGATAGAGTTAATTTCAATTTTACTCGCTAAGGTTTGACTAAAATAACTATTTTCATCCAAAAGATTAAAAACATCAATTTACCTCCAAAAGTTTCATAAGTTATTTCAATTTTAATTCAAAAGTTTTATTATTTTGGATTCAAGTTGAAACAATAACGAAACTTTTGGACTAAAATTGAAACAAATTATGAAACATTTGGATGTAAATTGATATTTTCAATCTTTTAGAGAAAAATAATTATTTTTGTCAGAGAATAAAAAATGAACTTAACTCTAAAAGATAAGACCTTGATATTTCAACTTTTTGAGACATGGTAAGATTTTATTTATGATTTTTGAACAACTATAGTTTTTCATACATTACTATTTTTTTTAAGATTATATCATAAATATAAAAATTCTATTTTTCTTATTTTGAGTATGATAACACTATTATTTTTTTAATTTACAAAATAAATTAAATGTCGCGTTTTCCGTCGCGTCACGATGACAACCCTCTAGTGTGTGTTGTTTTTAATATAACAAGAGACACCTGTTTTTCACTTTGAAGATTTCATAAATTTTACACTATCATTATTCAAAATTATATGGTCATCAAAATTATGGGTAAAACAAAATTCAACTAAACTAGAGTTTTGGCATATGTGCGCGTTGGCATTGATAAACACATATGATCTTCTAACTACATTCTAATGGTCATTGTTGTTTTTCATAAATCCAGGCTCAGATCATCGTGGCAGTAAAACTTTCGGCTTACTACGCCATGATAACGAACAAATAGTCAAGTGGAACTAACCAACCTTTATAAAGTTGCCATCACTTTTTCTTTTTTTTTTTTTTTAACGGAGCTGCCATCACCTACCGGGTTCTACCACCATAGGCAATCTGACAATATAATCAGGTTCAGATGACCGTGAAATCATCGTCAGTGCCATCCAACAACATATTCAAGCAAACCCATGACACTCATCAGCGATAAAATCTAAAATGGCAATGTAAATCTTGAAGTAAAATGACAATAATGTGAAATAAGAGAGAGGCGAGTGCAACAACATCTTGTACCACGAACATCAGAAACAATTCATCAAAAAAATAATTGTTCGTCTTGTCATAAGTTAACAAAGTTCAGTTTATTATAGCTGCAAACGTCTTAATTTACTAAGTCATAACAACAAACTCATAAATTTAAGGTTCAGATGAACATGAAATCATTGTTATCACCTTTCAACTGTATGTTTAAGCAACCCATAACACATGTAAACAACAGAAAACCAAACAACAACATAAATGTTGGATGAAAGTGCATTTATCATCATTTATTCCAACCTAAACATACATTTGCAAAAGGTTGGGGTGAAAGGGAGTTATACAACAAAGGCAAAATCGATCGGCAGTGGTAGACCAAAACCCAATAGGTGCCAACACCTTCGTCGAAGAGGAGGGAGTAACCCACCACCATCAAACCGATAGGGTTCAACCGTTGGAGAAACCTAAGGCCGCCGGTGAGGCCGACACAACAACAAAATGTCGCAGGAAGGGCCTAAAGCTGGGGTAAACCAGAGACACCTAACTCACCGGACGGCCTACAACCACCGAATCCACCAACAGTCGAAGTCCACCGGTTCACAAGGCTATCGAAGAACAACCACGGTGATAGCTATCGTCGGTGGGGCTACAAACCCGGCCGGATCCACAGCTTATCTAAAAAACCATACGCGACAGCATATGCGATTACGGAAACCAGAGCGCCTACCACTCGCTATTGACACTGCAGACATCAACCAGGAGCAGCCTCTTTCGACCATGAAAAGTCGTCCGTGACACACATAACCGCCACACACCCTCTTTAAAAAACCCTTTATCAAAATCATAATGGGGGGAAATGAGATAGTGATGTGAGATAAGGGAGAGGAAGGTGCAAAAGCATCTTGTACCACACACATTAGAAAGAGTACCGAAAAACCTGTCATGAATTAATAATAAGGTAAATTCTATTGTTAACAATATAACCTAGGTGCTACTATGAGTCATCCATATTCAACTTTTAGGGTGGTTCATCATTGACATTTGAAACACTATGAAGTTAGATATTAGTTAAAGATCTTTTGATAATTTTGATTTTTTTTTCTAAATTGGTTTATTAGAATAGACCTGAATTTGATTCTGAAATCCAGTTTCAAATAGGCCAAGCACGGTAACCCTCTCAAAACCCATGTTATACATGAAACGATTTGGACAACAACCTAAATTAACCATGTTTGGTCCACACAAACCGTTTTGTACCCATAACCTGATTTCAACAAAAACTCGTAGGGCTTGAGATTGGGCCCGCTTGATGAGGGGATCAAAGATCGCATATATAGATTAAAGTGAATTATAATGGCGATGAATAACTACCACCAAATAAGTAAAACATGGTATCTTCATCTTTATCTTTGGGGGTGAGCGCTTCTCTTCATCCAAGATATTCATTTGGCTTACTATATCATGAATTTTTACTCTTTGTTCACATGTGAAAATTATGTTTCCATGCAAATGGATCTGTTGATTCACATATGAAAATTAGTGTTCGATAGATGAAGAAATACTTTGTTTCTAGTAAATTACTTAGATCCAAAACGGTTCTCTTTAAAAATCATCTCACCCTCACGCACCATAGAGGCTGCTCAACACATATTAAGGCATAAAACGAACTATGAAATCAAGGTATTCTATGAAAGAAATAAAAGATTCTTTTTTATTATATAAAAATCAAAAGTCATCTATCTCAAGCAAAAATCAATATATGTGACCATATTATCTTCCCACCAAGACATTTTCCTTCTCAATGGCGTTCTTTTTTATCTAAAACAATTACAAGAATATCATAAATAAACATTTAATTATTTTATTATCTCTTCTCATTTCTCTCAAAATTAAAAAATTGAATGGATTATTACATATATTTTTAGCTTAGAATATACATAAAACTAGATTTTCTTTTTAATCTCAACTGCTCTTAAAATTTGGACATCTAATGTGATTATTTTAATTGTTTGTACCGTATAGACACATCTAACGCCATGTATTCCTTCTTATATATATGATTCTTGGCTTCAAAATGCGCAAGCCTCTTCGAGGCACTAGTTGACAGCTTCCCACAAGTCTGGCCCTTAAATACGAATAAAATCAGTTATACATGAAACTTTTACTTTGGTTATTATTTGAAGGGAAAAAACAATTGTAAACATACCTTTAAAATAATAGAACTATACACTGCCATTTTTATTATAACACCTTTTGTCAAAGGTTAAACAAATGTTAAAAAACGTAGCTTTGCTTTGCCTTCATTCTTTAAACATATTAATTAGTGTTGCTAAATCATTTTTACTTCTTTGATGATGACTCGAGGCCTTGCAAAGAGGGCAACACTCTCATCTCTCGCTCAATCATCCTATACCAAAACTAAATATATGGTGATACTTGAAGATCATGCTTTGAAGGTTTCAAATATGTTAGCTTCAAAGCTAACCAATGCCCAAAACAAATTGTTACGGCCAGAGACATAACTAAGTAAATGCACGAACTCTTATTAATTTTAATATTAATTTGTTGTATATAAACTATTTTTTTACTCGATCTACAGATGATAGCTACAGCCTACATGAATATTACCCGAAACATAAGTAAACATACAGACTCTTTCAAATATGTTAGATTCAAATTAAACCATTTATTATTACTATTTCACAACACTAAGTTTATGCAAGAACTGCTAGAAAAGCCTAAATCTTTTAAATTTTTATTTTTTGTTTAAAGTTTATAGTTTCTACGTACAAAAACATATGGATATATACATAAAAACAATTAAAATATTTTTAGTATGTTTTTTTTATTTTTAACTTACATACACATGTGTAGGTTATGTGTAAGTAATATAACTTACACATGAATTACACATGTGAAGGTTCAATAAATATATAAAATTTCTTAATAAATTTTTTTAATTTTAATTTTCAGGGATAACATATTGAACTTAAGACAATTTCTTATGTTTTAATAAAGGTTTGGATTGAGAAAATAAAAGTTTAGTAGTTCTCGTAAAAAATTATGTTATGCATAGAACTCACACACATGTATATATGTGTGTGTGTATATATATATATATATATATATATATATATATATATATATATAGGTAGAGGTTCAAATTAAAAAAAAAAGTTTTTCTTAAGTATGATAAAAAATAATAAGATCATGACATGTGACATAATTAAAAAGATAGTTAATAGGCATTTTAGTCAAAAACATAATTATCCATTACTTTTATCTTTATACTCTAATAAAAGAGTATATTGGGGTGACACGCGGCGGCACCATTTTCATTTTCAACAAAATTTTTCCGCTTCTCTCTTCTATTAAATAATTACCTTAATTATCAATAATACTATTTAACTTTTTTTAGAACAAAAATAATTTTTTAATAAATTTAAAAAACTTCTTCTTTTTAATGTTATTTCTAAAAAATAATTTTTATAGAATAAGAAACTTTTACAAAACATCAAATTATTTTAAATTTAGGGTTTTTAAAAAGTTAATAATTAAATTCGAAATTTATAATAATTTTTTTTAAAGTGATATTTTTTAATACGGTTTTTTTAAAAACAAAATATTTATTATTTTTTTTGGAAAAAAAGTTTTAAACCAAAAGTTTAAAAAGTTGATATAATTGTTTTATTACATATTGTTCTTACTATACGTAATTTCAATTATATTTTATAGTAAAATATCGTTTTATACTTGATAAAATTTTATTATATTTAATATTTTATTTGTTTAACTCGTGTAATACACGAATTTACAAAAGCTAGTTATTTATATTTTGACAAAATTCAGCACAATTCTAATTCCCAAATTTCTACATTTCTCTTTCCATGGTGGATACTTCCATCGCCACTGCTACACGCCTCCACCACCCAACTCATCAATACAACCAACCAGTTCATTATCATTCGTCAGCACAATCTTAAACCCACACAAAACAACACAAACTGTGCTGTTTGACGCAAAGCAACACAAAACTGTGTCGTTTGACGCAAAGCAGCACACAACTATATTGTGTGACACATGTTTTGACGAAATACAGCACAAACAGTTCTGTGCTGTTTTGATAAAATATAGCACAAAAATGTTAAAATACAACATAAATTCACATCGTTTATTTTTTTTGTAAAAAAATATAGCAATACTATACTCAATTTAAAGAGAAAAAATGCTTGATTTTATGGTGCAATTTTTTAAAAAATGAATTTATTATGAAAAAGTTATAAACGTTTAAAATAATTAAAGAAAACTCAAAAAAGTCAATAAAAGTGGTTACATAACCAAAATATCCTTCTACCTTTTTTTTTTACTACACTTTCATATTAACCATTGATTGAAAAATAAAAGGCTAAGATCATTTATTAGATTTTTTAGGCAAAATGTATTTTTTATTGGAACCTCCCTCTCTCTCTCTCTCTATATATATATATATATGTGGACAAAATCTTTTAAGAACCATTAAAGATCACGAGAATCAAAAGAAACAATCTCAACCATTGATTTTTATGATTTTTAATTGATTATCTGTTTTAAATAAAAGGTATTAAGGTATATTACAATTGTTTCATTTATCACTGATTTAGCTCCTCATAGATTGGAAATTTTAATTTTTGTGATTTACCATAATTGAAGTTTGAAATAAAAAAAACAAATCAAAAGTTTTCTCTCTAAGTCGTTGAAACCAAGGCAAAAAAACCAAACACCAAGAGAAAATCAATTAAAATAGCACGCATATTCGACGTTGTACACTGCTTAATTTGATAAGTTCGTCGACAAAAATGTCATTATGCTTTCCAGTTTTCTATTTCCGGTTTATAATTTTAGAGCATTCACAGTATGTTCCTCAATTTTGATTTGAGTGTGTGCTATATTTGAAGAAACACGATACAACCCCATAAATTTTTTAATATTTTTAAAAGTTGTTTTGAGTGGAGGAAAGAGAAAAATAATGAAAAAGATATTAAAAATTATTATTTAATTGAGAGAGATAGTAAAAAAGTAATGTTTTTAGTGTCAATATGGGGATGGGGTTGGGGTAGCTAGTGTGAATGCTCACATCCTTATTAGAGCATTCACACCTCATTTCTTATTTTTATCCTTATAATTACACTAAAAATCATTATTTTTTCTCTCTCTTTTCAATCTATACTATATAATAAAAGAAGATTTTTTTGAGACACGTGTCAACTTTCGGTGAAGTCTAAACTATTATCTCCCGCCTCTCTCTCCTATTAAATAAAAATAATTTTAAATAAGTAAACTAAATAATTAAATATCTAAAATATAATTATATAAATCTTCTTATTCTAATAAATTATTAAAACATGCTAAATTATTAGATTTCAGTTATATCTTATCTTAGAATATAATTTTTTTAATTCTGGATTTTTATTATTTGTTATTTATAATTTCTTAAATTTTTATTATTTATTATTTTATTAATGGCTAATGACATGTAGCATACAATATATTATTAAAGCCTAATAATTTTAATATGTTGACTTTTTTCTACCCATGTAATACATGGGTTTTTAATCTAGTTAAATAATATATTTTTATACCTTTTTCATTACCTTTTATCTCTCCTCCACTCACAATCACTTTTTAAAATATTAAAAAAATTATAAGGGTTGAACAGTAAATCTTTAAATTTACAGATAAACAGTAACATTTTCTCTGTTCTCCACTCACAACCACTTAAACCATTTCATATAATTTAAAAACTTCCACTCACATAATTTTAGGGAATGAGCTGTGAATGCTCTTATTTGTCATGATTACAATTATTTATTATTGATTTACTGTTAAAGTTTTTGTTTTTTTGTTTTCAATGATTTTAAGCAGCGCCGGCTCAACGTTACTGGAGACCTAAAGCGAAACAAAATTTTGAGGCCCTTTTTTCAATATAATTTTTAAAAACCCTGTTTATTTATCTGAGCTTGAGTATGATAATAATAAACAAAAAAAATGTTTGTAGTTTAGTGGAGGTGAACAAAGTTTGTAAGTTGTAGGTTTATCATTATTTGTATGTTATTCATGGTCCTCTTCATTTATATATCATGTTCATCATTATTTGTATGCTCTTCGTGTAGGTTTTTTATTTATGTTCATCATAACGTTTATTTATGTTCATCCACATTTTAGGTTCATAGACAACATTTAGGTGCTCATTTTATCTTTTGTAATTGTTATGATTTCTAATAAATTTTAATAAGAATCGTTTTGATATTCAACTGAAGCTTCTATTTTATTTTTATTTTCTTTTTACAAAGAACATATTCACATTTACAAATTCTAATTTGACATGTCAAGCAAATAAGATATTAGCATTTTCTTAGTTATAATCAATTCAGAAAAAAAAATTCTAATTAAAGTTAACTCACAGAAACAATCGAAATTCACAAATACGAGGACAAACACATAAACAATCAACAACAAAAGAAACAAAACAACTAATGGTTTTATTATTAAAGTAGCACCGAATCAACATGTTAAATTCACGAAATTTTGCTCCAAAAATTAAAAAACAATCAAGCATAAGAAATAACTCACAGTTCTAAAGCATCAGGTAAGCATTCAAACAATCGCCGAGTCAATCAGAAATAAAATAATAGAAGCAACTGCGAGACAAATGAAGAATCAGATTAGTATATTAGACAAGGAGAAGTCTTGAAGTGACAAAAACAATTAAAAATAGAACATTAGAATGTCAAATCTCAAACCTATGCTCAACTCCTTCCATCACATGTTCAACTCCTTACCACCGATTTATAGAAGGGCGACGGATGGAATTCTCGAATCTCGAATGTACAGAAGAAAACTAGATATTGAATGCTTGAAAGTTGTAATTGACCTTTCGTTTTCTTGATGAAACAGACGGTTATTTTGGGTGTTTGAAAAGAACACAATTATCACCGAACAGGGTTTTGGTGACTGATGTTGTAGATTTTTGAGGCCCAAATCCAGCCCAATGCACACATCTCTATACTAATAAATAAAAATAAATTCGGATACTTGTTACCATTCTAGATTATCTAATAATTGGTTTTTCTATTTTTCTCTCCTCTTAATTATCATTGCTATAATAGGTATTCATTTATTAATAATTATCTATAATTAAAATTTCAAATATGCTAACTTTAAATTTTTAAATGTGTAACACATGAGTTTATTCAATCCGTATAATACACAATACATAAGACAGCTTTTTACATTATTAACCATGTAACAGTAAATTTATTTAGACCGTATATTACACGAGATTGTAACTTAATACTACATATACATAGATTTTTTTTTAAATTGGATGCCCTATTGTTTTGAGAGGCGTAAAACCCTAGCTTAGGGCTAGTATACTATTGGGCCGACCCTGATTTGAAGGATTGGGAGTAATGTAGTAGGCATATGTATTCTATTGTTGTTTATGTTTGATTTTTATCTTAATGAGAGTTTAAAGAAAAACAAGTAAACTAATTTTTTTTACTTGAGTCTGTGCATGTTATTAGTGTTTATTTTTTATTTTCATCATAATTATAGTTAAAGGCAAAACAAGTAAATTGATATTTTTTTCTTGAGTACGTATGTTTTGTGTTTCTAATATTGTTTGTGAAGTTATTTGCTTTCTATAACATTAAATTAAAAAAATATATATCATACGTTAGGATTTAACTGTAAAATTAGTATCATCAATTTGTGTGTGTCATAGCCCCCTAGTTATGGTCCTATGTAGACGTATAGAGATGTATATTGTGCCATATTATTCTTTAATCTCATTTTGTTATTCGAAGTTATAATAGAATCTTAAATATTCAAGTAACGGCGTGTGAACATGAAAATATAGATATTTTTACTAAAATACTGAAACTATAGATTTTTTTACTAAAATACCCTTTTGTCTGATATAATCTTCTTTAATTCCATATAAATTTACATATTTAAGCTTATTTAATCACAACCATTGATCAAAACAATCAATAGTTAATATTAGTTATGTGAGTTTTGAAAATAAAGTAACCATATATACATATTCATATACATACATATAAAAGAGGGTTCAATGGGGAATACCAAAAGAAGAGGAAATTAAGGAACCAATACTAACCACACATTTTAAATTCAAAAAAGTAAAAAAAAAAAAAAAAAAAACACAACTATATGATTTCATCGTAAAAAGGGAAAGAAAAGAAAAAAAATAAAAAAAACGTCATATTTCACAAGTAAAATTGATGTAATTTACAAAAAATTTACTTCACAAGTGAAATCGTGACGTTTTTTTTTTTAATATTGTTTGAATTTTTTGGAATAAAAATGTGTGAATATGATTGCTTCTCTATTTTTATTTTTATTTTTATTATTATTATTTTATTTTTTGTATTTTCTTTTGAACCTCCATCTATACATATATGGCTTTAGGAACAACTAACACGTGAGATAATACATGAAATCAAGTGGAGTAGTAATCCAGACTTAGTTGGACTATACATTTGAATATATTTAAATAACTAGTTTTAGTAAATCGTGTATTACACGGGTTGAATAAATAAAATATTAATATAATAAATTTTATATTAATTACAATATGATATTTAAATATAGAATACGATTGAAATTTTTCTTATTTTTAATTGAATGAAAATTTTATTTCAAAATGAATTTAAAAAAAAAATGTCATTTGTAAAAATTTCTTATTATAACTTTTAATCTTAATTACTTTTTATTTAAAAAAATTTTACTTTTTAAAAGCATTAATTTTAGTAATATTTCAGTTTTTTTAAAAGTTTGATGTTATAGAAAAAAATTTTATATTATAAAAATTTATAATTTAGAAATAACATTAATAAAAAACTTTTTTATTAATTTATAAAAAAATATTTTAATATAAAAAAGAAGTAAGTAATCTATATCTATATCTATAATATATAATATCTAATAAAAGAAGGTTTTTTTGCCACTTGTCAATTTTTTAAACCATCTTTTTGACACTTGTCATTATATTAATCATCTTCACTTTATTTATTCCATCAAAAAGGGTATTATAGTAATTTAAACACTCAAACTAATTTCTCTCTCTTAATAAAAATTAATTTTATTAATTAATCTATTTCTCTCTCTCGTTTATATTTTTTAAAATCAAGCTATGTTTTTAAAAATAAATTTTATTAAGAAAATTAAAAATCACATCTTTTTATTAAAATAGAAATAATAATAATAATAATAATAATAATTTTATATAATATAAAATTTTATAAAACACTAAACCTTTTATTAATTTTAATCATATATTATATTAAAGATCGTACTGTAAATATTCGTGTTTATTACCAACTATAATTTGTTTAATAAATAAGTTCTAGACTATCTATCTTTGTATATCTATCTATTTATAACAAAAAAAAACTTGAAATAAAACTTAACACAATTGTAAGTTTTATAATACTAACTTTCTCATTATTATTATTATTATTATTATTATTATTATTATTATTATTATTATTATTATTATTATACATATTGAATATTAATTTTACTCGTACCATTTTTAAATTAAAAATTATAAAATTTAATAAATTAAAACTTGTTTTTTATTAAAAACACACTTTTTAAAAACAAAAGTTTTATAAAATAAAGAATACAACAAACTTATTTTAAAATAAATTCATTTTTTTAAAACAAAATATTTAAAACCCACATATCTTTAATAAAATAAAAGTTTAAGAAAAATATATTATTCTTTATTTACTTAAACTAGATTTTCACCCGCCGCGCGTTGCGGCGGCATCATACACGGCGTGATAGAGTATAGATTACAATCGACCCGACTGGCTGCGAACTAAATTTATGTCGGAATGTATTATATTTGACCTGACTCTTTTACAAACAAATTAAATGTTGAAATGTAGATCAACCCAAAACATACATGAAAAAAGCACATGCAGCAGCGACGTATGCAACATGATAAAGTATATATTACAATCGCACCCTAAATATTTCTGAACTAAATTTACGTCAAAACGTATTTATACCGTCGAATGAAACGTATTATATTTGACCCAACTTGTTTCTGAACTAAATTTACGTTGAAACGTATATATCGTTGAATGAAACGTATTATATTTTATCCAGCGCATAAATTTATATCAAGATATATTTATACCTTCAAATGAACGTATTATATTTGAATTGACCCATTGTCCCATGCAATAAACAAATTTCTCCAACCAAAACAAATATAGTAAAAGATTAATGAAAAAAAAAACTGTTTATTTAGTTTTTAAATAAAATTAAAATTTTAATGACTTAGTGGCCAATGTTGAAGAAACCATAAAGTACGGCTAAAAACAAAAGTATTAAAAAGTGTTGTGGCCAAATTTAAAAAGACCAAACTCTCCTATTCATTCATTTGGTCTATTAATATTATGTAATTAGCTATTCATATGTAATTATAATAATATTTTATATTCAAACATGGCTTCATAATTTCATAAATTTTTATTACTACTTATTTAGTATTTTATTTATTCAACCTGTGTAATACACGGGGTCTAACCTAGTATTATTAGTAACTAGGTTAGTACCCCGTGTATTACACGGGTTGAATATAAAAATTATTAAATAATTAGTAAAAAAAATTATGAATTATAAAACTATGCTTAAAGATAAAATATGATTATAATTACTTATAAATAGCTATTTTAAGTAAAATAAACAATAATATATTTTCTAAACTTTTGTTTTATAAAATAATTATGGTTTGTAAATATTTTGTTTTAAGTAAAATGATTTTTTTAAAAAGTTAGTTGCTTTTTTGTTTTTAAAAATTGTGTTTTAATTTAAAATAAATAGATTTTCAATTTATTAAATTATATATTTTTTAATTTGAAAAAGTTATGAGTAATATTATTAGTATTCAATATTAGTTTTCATAATAAAGAGCAATGAGAAAGTTAATATGATAAGGCTTACGATCGCGTCACGTATTATCTTACGTTTTCCTTATTATAGATAGATTGATAGACAAACAGACAGATAAATAGATATATAGATAGATAGGCTAGAAACCCATTTATTAAACGAATTATAGTTAGTAATAAACACAAATATTTACAGTACAATATTTTAATATAAGATATGATTTTATATACGTAATAGTTCAAGAAATTAAAATAATTATATCATTTTCTTAACTCTCTTATCTAAATAGTTTTATTTTTAAACATTTGTATTAAGATTCTTTTATAAAAGAATTTATTTTTATAAAAATCTTGTTTATTAAAAACTCTGGTTTAGTGTTTTTGAAAATTTCATCGGATTTAAAATATTTTGTTTCAAAAAGGTTTAGTGTTTTTGAAAATTTCATATTATATAAAATGTTTTTATTATTATCTCTATTTAGTTTTAAAAAATGTGATTTTTTTATTTTCTTAATAAAATCTAACTTTAAAAAGATACATTGATTTTAAAAAATTTAAATGAGAGAGAGAAATATTACAATTAATAAAATTAACCTTTAATAAGAGAGAAAAATTAGTTTTAATATTTAAATTACTATAATACCATTTTGTAGAAAAAATAAGGTGATAATGTCTAAAATAATAACAAATGGCAAAAAGATAGGTTAAGAGAATGACATGCAGCTTTTGAAAGCTTGTTTTATTATAATCTATAGATAATTTTTTTAAACAAGGACGGATTTAAAATATTTTGTTTCAAAAAGGTTAGTGTTTTTGAAAATTTCATATTATATAATTTTTTTTTATTATTAGCTCTATTTTAATTAAAAAATGTGATTTTTTATTTATTTTTTTAATAAAATCTAACTTTAAAAAGATACATTGATTTTATAAATTTAAATGAGAGAGAGAAATTTTGCAATTAATAAAACTAATCTTTAATAAGAGAGAGAAATTAGGATTAATTTTTAAATTACTATAATACTATTTTGTAGGAAAAAATGAGGTGATAATGTATAAACAATAACAAATGACAAAAAGATAGGTTAAGAGAATGACATGTAGCTTTTGAAAGCTTGCTTTATTAGAATCTATAGATATTTTTTTTAAAAAAGGACGGATTTAAAATATTTTGTTTCAAAAAGGTTAGTGTTTTTGAAAATTTCTTATTATATAAATTTTTTTTATTATTAGCTCTATTTTAATTAAAAAAATGTGATTTTTTTATTTTTTTAATAAAATCTAACTTTAAAAAGATACATTGATTTTAAAAAATTTAAATAAGAGAGAGAAATATTGCAATTAATAAAATTGATCTTTAATAAAAGAGAGAAATTAGTTTTAATGTTTAAATTACTATAATACCCTTTTGGAGGGAAAAATGCGGTGATAATGTCTAAAAGAATGACAAGTGGCAAAAAAATAGGTTAAAAGAATAACATGTGGCTTTAGAAAGCTTGTTTTATTAGAATCTATAGATTAATATGATTATTTAATAGGAGAGAGAAGCAAAAAAAAAAAAAAAAATTTGGTGAGGAGGAATGTGATGTTGCTACGTGTTCCTGCTATGTGTTTTTTTTATTAAAGTAGGAAGATAACAATTGAATTTTAAACTTTAGGGGAGTTGTTGAGGTTGTTGCCGATTAGATTTTAAATGTCAGCTATTTAGTTGTACTTTATAGCATTGAGTAGTTGTACATTAAAATTTAGATGTCGATTTTAAGTTTTGTTTACACTAAAACGTTTAAAAAATGAGTCACTTGAACTGCTACTTTTGGGATATTATAATAACGTGTATGTTAAAATATACAGTAGAAAGTATAAATAAAAAGAATTTTTTTTTTGGTTTTAAGTGAAAAACAATAACAATTCATAAAAACTCACAATTTGATACAAATTAAGGAATCAATATCTAAAGGCCTTTTTAAATTCTATAATTTTAGTAGTGTTCAAATAATACAATTATCCTTAAAATTTAGTTATTTATGTTTTACCTTATGACTTATTATTAAAAGTAACAAAACTCTTAAATTTGATTGGTATTATTTCTTTGTAAAAACTTAATCGTCAAAACAGCTTGTAGCATACGCATTGAAATGTATACGTTCCCTTAAATTTGTTAAAATCACGATTGCCATATTCGTAACCGTCTCACTCAGGACAGTGACCACAATTGACGATCTCTCAACCTCTCATGTAAGGCCACGTGTCCTCTCTGCAACAGAATTTGCGTCTTCCTCATCCCGCCAACAAATCATAAGGAAATTTATGAGATTCTCATTTACCTCCAAATCTAACATCCGTTTTTCTCTCTCTATCTCTATCTATAATCTCGTGTTTATGAGGATCATCGTCTCAAAAACCTATATTCAGGTGATTAATTTCGATTATCTTCGGTTAAAACTTCAATTTGTTCTGTAATTCGTCGTGATCAGCTGAATTTGGAGCTTCGAATTCTGTATCTGCGTAATGTTTCGAATTCTAGCTTCGATCTTAGGTTTTTTAAAGGATTTGAGATTGAGTTTTGCTTGATGTAAACAGAGTATGAATTTGACGTCGTTCGTACCTGGATTTCATCGATGAAATCTGAAATCTGAACATCCGTTTCGTCACGTGCAATCGTAACTTCGTTTTTCTCTTAATTTTCGGTGTTCATAACACAAAATGTGATTTGAGGTGATTAGGTTCTTCAGCTTTGATTAAAACTTCGTTTCTGTTCGTAACTAATAGTTATCACCATGAAAATGTGAACATAGGGGATTCGTTTTGTTATCTTCAATCGAATTCTGTTTCTCTATGTGATTATACATGTTCATCGCAGGATACGAGTTCAGATTATTAGCTGCATCATCTTCAGCCGGAACTCTTTTTCTCTCCTTAGTTCATCAGAAAAACCTAATTTCAGGTAACTAGTCTCGTTATCTTCAAGCAAAATATGTCTAGCTTTGTAACTCTTCATTATTTACTGAATTTTGAATGTTCTTAGAATTCTAGACGATGTTGTGTAATATATACTACATACAGAGTGTAAATGCTGAACGAATTTTATAACCTTTTGTATATTAGATTCGGAAGTGCAACTGTTTCCTGAAATGCAAGCTTTGATTGAGATCTTAGGATAGTTTTTTAGCATGATGTATACAGAGCGTGAATGTTTAATGATTGTCTTAATATTTGAGTGATAGGGTGTATCTAGAATGAATTGGGGCAGGTTTAAGTGTGTTAGTGTGTGTCTGATATTCTGGATGTAATTTTCCTACAATGCGTTCTTTTTGTTCTCTAGGATTTCTGCTATAATCTGATTTTCCTTTTGAAATTTCTGGTTCATTCTTGCATTGCATATACAGATTGCTAACACTGACTGAAATTCTTGATTATAGCAATTTGGGTTAGTGACGATGTGTTTGTGTTCAACAACCTGTTTGAACCGACTTAAATAGTTTGCTTTTGAAGGTTTAATATGTTTGGGCAACAATTTAATCCTAGAGCCGTGGTGTAAACCGGATTAACCGTTTAAAATTACTAAACTAATTAACTTTGTTGATTGATGGGTGAATTGTGACTGTGGAAAAGGGTATGAAGAACTAAAAGGAGGAGAAAGATGGAAGAAGGCAGCGTGGGAAAGAAAATAGGAAAGTCGACATCTTCGTCTTCCCATGGGACTGATCAATCGGGACCACAAGGGTTGACAAGAAGACCTTCCCGAAGCGCTGCCACAACTACCTTCTCGATGGAGGTTTTTGATAATGAGGTCGTCCCCTCGTCCCTCCAGCAAATTGCACCCATTCTTCGTGTTGCAGCCGAGATCCAAAATGACCGACCTCGTGTTGCTTATCTCTGTAATTCTTCTGCCTTCTACTTTTCTTTCCTAACCTCATTCATTTGATATGTGAATTTATTACCATAAGTCATAGTTATAAGCACATCCTTGGTTCTTAGAGAACTAATGGAACTATCTTTATTTTATTTTTATGAAAAAGGTCGGTTTTACGCATTTGAGAAGGCACACAGGTTGGATCAAAGCTCTAATGGTCGTGGTGTTCGACAATTTAAGACTGCTCTCCTTCAACGTCTAGATAGGGTACATAAATTCTCCCTTCCAAGTTCTTTACGGTTTGTATTAAAATTTGGCTTTTGATATAGCAAAATTATAGTTCTACAATATTAATAGGAATTATAACATTTAAATATACACACACGTAAATTAGGAAATAATATCATATATTTAATATTCTATTAAACTGCATTTGATATATTTATAAAAGTAGGTTACAATCCCGTTTAATACACAACTAA
This sequence comes from Flaveria robusta, assembly GCA_025506415.1. Classification (NCBI taxonomy): domain Eukaryota; kingdom Viridiplantae; phylum Streptophyta; class Magnoliopsida; order Asterales; family Asteraceae; genus Flaveria; species Flaveria robusta. Next base: position 12,534,646 of record CM046469.1, on the reverse strand, counting down.
ATAAATTTACTGTTACATGATTGATAATATAAAAAGTTATGTCTTTAATATTGTGTATTATACGGATTAAATAAACCCATTTATTACACATTTGAAAAAATTTAAAGTTAACATTTGAAATTTTAATTTTGGATAGTTATTAATTAATGAATAACTATTATAACATTTGTAATTAAGATGAGAGAGAAGCGAGAAAACCAATTATTAGATGACCTAAAATGATAATAAGTGTCCGGATTTATTATTATTTATTAGTATAGAGATACAATAAGTTATAAAATGAAGTTTTTAGTTCAAACATACCTTAATTTGCTTTGGGGAAGCATCATTTACGACCACGTATGAATGCTATTATTATTATTACTAGCTTTAATAAACCCGTGTATTACACGGGTTGAACAAATAAAATATTAAATATAATAAAAATTTATCAAGTATAAAACGATATTTTACGATAAAATATAATTGAAATTACGTATAGTAAGAACAATATGTACATAAAACAATTATATCAACTTTTTAAACTTTTGGTTTAAAACTTTTTTTTCAAAAAAAAAATAAATATTTTGTTTCAAAACAAACCGTATTAAAAAATATATTTTTAAAAATTTTCTTATTATAAATTTTAATTTTAATTATTTTTTGTTTATAAAAAATTAACTTTTTAAAAACACTAATTTTAAAAAAGTTTGATGTTTTGTAAAAGTTTCTAATTCTATAAAAATTGTTTTTAGAAATAAAATTAATAAGAAGATCTTTTTTAAATTTATAAAAAAACTATTTTTGTTCTAAAAAAATGAAATAATATTATTGATAATTAAGTTAATTATTTAATAGGAGAAAGAATCGGTAATTAAAATTTTGGTGAGAATGAATGTGGTGCCGCTATGTGTCACTCCAAATACTCTTTTATTAGAGCAGAAAGATTAATATTTGTTTTAAATGATAATAAAAAGGTTGGGATCACTAAAATATACGTAGGATTTTGTGATGATTAGGTTTTGGTTTATATAATGTCCCTTCTTTGGATCACTAAAACGATGCCCGCATTTAATATTTCTTCATCATATCATGTTTGATTCCTTCGTCTATTATAACTGATCCTAGGGGTTATTATTTTTTGATGATTTGATTTGTAACGAAACAACATATAAATTTTTAAATTGTCCAGTCGGATTTTGTCGAAATATAATTACTTTGTATTGAAAATGTTAACAAAAACACAATATCAAAATAAATAAAACAAAGTTTACATTTTATAGTCATTCTATACTCGTTTTAATTTTTTAAAACCGTTTCATTATACGGTGGTGGTTACACTACCGGTTGATTTTATACTTCCGTCCTTGAGTGCCATGGAAGCAACATGATGGAAACATTACTATCCAATTGGGGATCAGGGTTCATAAGTGACTCAACTAAATCTTGCATAATCTGACTATTCACCGTTCACTTCCAAACCTCTAAATATCCGACATATCCAATATCGAATACCTTGATTGTGCTTCATCAGGACGATGCCCCCAGTGCTGCCGCTCGCGTTAAGAAGACGGATGCGCGGGAAATTGAGAGTTTTTACAAACAGTATTATGAAAACTATGTCAAGGCACTCGATCAGGGAGAAAAGGCAGACAGGTAAATAATTAGTCAAGCATACATGTAACAAGTAAAAAGGAAAAACTAGTAACATCGATTCACATCTTCTATTTATTGTCTTTATTACCAGAGCCCAACTTGGAAAAGCTTACCAGGTGGCCGGAGTGCTTTTTGAAGTCCTCTGCGCCGTTAACAAGTCTGAAAAGGCCGAAGAAGTGCCTGCTGATGTCAGCTCCCGCCTTCTTATTAAATTGGTCATTTTATAGTTTTCTTCATACTCAATGTTAATGATCTTTGTACGCGTAGATCATTGCATCAGCAAGAGAGGTTGAGGCAAAGCAAGTAATATATGCCCCCTACAACATTCTACCTCTTGATTCTGCCGGGGAATCACAGTGCATCATGCAGTTCGAAGAGGTACCCCACCTTTTGCTTATTTTGATTGCATGGTATGGGGAGGTTTGTAGTTTTTAAATATCTATATCTGTGAAACCGCAGATTAAGGCAGCAGTGTCTGCTCTCAGGAACACGCGTGGCTTAAATTGGCCAGCCTCTGTTGATCAGCAACAGCAGAAATCAGGAGAACTGGATCTTCTTGACTGGCTAAAGGCAATGTTTGGGTTTCAGGCATGTACTTTTTCAAGATAAATTCTGTTATTAGAAGACCAGCAGTTGACCGGTTATTTCTCTTATTTCATAATTTAATTTTGTTTGATATTCTTCTCCAGAAAGACAATGTTAGGAACCAGAGGGAGCATTTGATCTTGCAACTTGCCCATCCTCATGCACGGCTGGTGCCTAAGCCTGAGCCGAGTACCAAGGCATGCACCTCATGTAAAACCTACTTCTATTCATTTTGACAGAACCTTTTGACTCTTGCACTTATTTATGTATTTAGTATGATATTGTATCCTAAGTTTCCATCCAACTCCCGTGATTCAGGGTCAATTTGTAACTTTTACATAGTTGGCAAGGTCATGGTCCGTTGTGTCTAGATGCATTAACTAATTCTCATTCCTTGTTTATGAACTATCGTCACATTTTAGTCTTCTTAAATTCATGAGTTATTTATCTGTTTAGCAAAAACGTTTCCATTTAACTATATAACTCCTAAAGTCACTATGATGCAGCTTGATGATCGAGCTATTGATGTAGTTATGAACAAGCTCTTCAGAAATTATAAAACCTGGTGCAAGTTCTTGGAAAGAAAGCACAGCCTAAGGTGAGTTATATCATCCAGGAACTGTTCCTCATTTAATTTTTTAAAGGTAGTGGATAGCCGTGTGCATGAATTTTTTCTTTTTATGCTCTATAGGTTAACTAAATTTGATGTTTTGCAGGCTCCCTCAAGGAAATGAAGAAGGGAGACAGAGGAAACTACTCTACATGGGCCTCTATCTTCTTATTTGGGGTGAGGCTGCTAATGTACGTTTTTTACCAGAGTGTCTGTGCTATATCTTTCACAATGTAAGTTTCCATTTATATGTAAATGTTCTATCATCCATGAAATTGAAGATTGCTATACATTCCATGACTCGTTCTTGATGTCATCAGATGGCATATGAACTCCATGGCTTGCTCGCTGGAAATGTCAGCATTGTGACTGGAGAAAATATCAAGCCTTCTTATGGTGGGGATGATGAAGCCTTCCTTCGCAAAGTTATAACTCCAATATATCGAGTCATAGAAAAGGTATTCCTGCTGCAACCACAATCCATGTAGTCCAACTTGATTTCTTGCTCTTTTCGGAATTAGTGTAATGTTGCTTTATGTAATGATCAAGGAAACCAAAAGAAGCAAGAATGGAAAGGCTCCCCACTCTGCTTGGTGCAATTATGATGATCTTAATGAATATTTCTGGTAAAGTCTTGAATTAATTAGTGAGAAAAATGTATGGCATCAAACATGGAATATATCTTCTGAACATTATTTTTCTCTATTATCATAGGTCAGCAGATTGTTTTGCTCTGGGTTGGCCTATGCGTGATGATGGTGATTTTTTCAAATCAACACGTGACACGGTTCAGGTTTATTTGTCTTCTGTATATAATTTATGGCAGTAATAGCTAAGGGATTTTGTTACTGAAGTCATCTAAGTATGATGACAGGGAAAACAACCATCTCACAAGGCTGGAAGTCTTGGAAAATCGTATTTTGTTGAGACGAGATCATTTTGGCATACATTTCGAAGTTTTGACCGTTTGTGGACATTCTTTATATTAGCTCTTCAGGTAAGAAGCAGATAAGCATACAATGCTGCTCTCCATGCAATTGAAATTCTATGGAACTGATATTGTACTGTTCCATTGCAGCTTATGATTATCATTGCATGGAATGATGTTCCTATATCCGATATTTTTGAGAAGGAAGTGTTATACAAACTATCCAGTATTTTCATTACGGCAGCATTTCTTCGATTCTTCCAAAGTATGTTCTTTATCTGTTCCTATTTTTTGTGGATATTGGTTCTCTATATGCTGGCAGTTTGAAGAATCAAATGAACTTTATGGAATAAGATACTTCAAATTATTGGTAATGCATATTCACTTTTTCATAATTTTCTTTTGTTTGGTCATAGGTTTATTGGACATTATTCTGAACTTCCCTGGATATCATAGATGGAAGTTCACAGATGTATTAAGAGGTGTTCTTAAAATCATTACTAGTCTTGCATGGTCCATCGTTCTTCCACTATGTTACATACACCAGAATGACAACATATCATTGCCCTTTGGGAAAGTAGAAGATATTCTCTCTTCCCTTAACCGATTTGAGAGAATTCCATCTTTATATCTCATGGCAGTGGCATTGTATTTGCTCCCGAATTTTCTTTCAGCAGCACTTTTTATTTTCCCTATGCTTCGACGTTGGATTGAAAACTCTGACTGGCTTATTGTAAGATTTCTTCTATGGTGGTCACAGGTACAAACTTTTTCCTATTATTTCCAATATTAAATCTTCAATTAATCACACTCGTGTGCTACTAGTATTTTATGGTAGTGATGTTAAAGGACCAACTAGTACTTGGTTTTTCTTTCTTTTTTTTTTGTGTGTGTGTGTTGGGGGGGGGGGGGGGGAATTGCTGAAACATGTCCCAGTCTTGAACTTCTAGCTTCCAACTGTCAATATAGGTAGTATATTTCTCTTATTAAGAATTGATAGAAAGATAATATTTTTGAAATTATACTAGATACCAAAGTGACTATTTTTTCCTGAAAAATTATGATGCCTGTACCTTTTCACGCAACAAAGTCTTATTCATACTCAAATTTCCTCATTTCATGATGTGTTGCCAACTTACATGCTTGTGTAGATATATCAAACTACTTTTTTCATATATAGAGTGCATATCTATGCTATGTTTTAATCAATATGTGTATTTACCCAAGCAACCACAAAAAGTATTTGGTCCACCATATTATAATCAAAGAATTTTCCCTTTGTTGCCGTATAAAGTTTCATGTCTTTGTTCAGCCACTTAATAAATTTTAATTTCAACCATGTGACAGTTGATAATCATAGATGATTAGCTCTCTGATCTCAGAAGCATATCTAATAGGCACATAGCACTAACACTCAAGAAGCTGTAAATTAGCTTCTGTAGTGATTCTGGATATTATAATAGACTGTGGTTCAAGGAGCCTCTTTTTAGCATATCTTTTAGACGCAATAATATGTGAAGGTGAAAGTTTGACAGACATGCTATATATCATAAGAACATTGCATTTCAAATTTTCTTTGATATATCTGGTGTTTAAATAAGACTGGTTTATGTTGGTTTTTGTTAGGACTTAATTTGATGAGTGCATACACGTGTAGATTGGTAAAAAAGAAAGAATTTTGTATACTATTCAAAATGCTGTTGTATTCTTGTTGCATTCTAGTGCACTCTAAATCTTAAAGTAATCTAGTTAAGAAGCCATAGTGATTACCCGAGGTATGCCACATGGATCCTTTTCTTCAAGTTCGTCTGATCTAAAGCAGTATAGTCTTCTAATCTGAAAGCAACCATCTGTATAAGTTGGTTTGGGTTTACTGACAGTCGTCGTTGCCAGGATATTGGTATTATGTTCTTAAACTGGAAGACTTGGTAGTCTGTGCTGTACATTGTTAATATATTTGGGCGACTTTTGGTAGCATCAACTCCATTTGGCTTATGATATTAAACCTTACATTTATCTTGTGACCTGTTAGCAAAATGGTATTGTCATACACTTGGACACACACACATAATATATACTTGTTTGTGTGTGTGTGTGTATGCATAAAGATAGGGAGGGACAATAATCTTTTCCAGTTATTTATCAGCATAATTTTTACTCTGTATCATATGGTTCTCTGCAGCCCAGAATATATGTTGGGAGAGGAATGCATGAAAGTCAATTCGCCCTTTTAAAGTATGTTTAGTCTTCGATTGGTTTTAGCGCATATGATTTTGTAGACGGTTATCTAAAATTTACTGCTACATTTATCTGTCCATATCAGGTATACTCTCTTTTGGGTGGTTCTTCTATGTGCAAAGTTTGCATTCAGCTTTTTTGTTCAGGTGTTTGCACACACACACACACACTCAGTCTCTCTCATTTATATTCCTTTAGGTGGACGATAAACAAATGAACTGAATTGGTTACATTTAAATTTCTGCTCCACAGATAAAACCTTTAATTGAGCCGACGAAAGATATTATGAAGATTAAACGCGTACAATATGCATGGCATGAATTCTTCCCAAACGGTTTGTGTATATCTAAGGATATTTCTTTCATATTATGTTATGATTTTATATAACCTGTATAGAATATGCAGCTAATAACAACTTTGGAGCGGTTGCTGCACTCTGGCTACCTGTTATTTTGGTTCGTTTTACCTTATTATTTTCTTTGCTTAATTCTAATAATTACTAGTCTTTGTGTTTTTAACATTTTATTATTGCTCATTAACTTGTTCTTACTGTCTTTGCGTTGCTGTACCACTTTCATCTTCGAATGTCCACTGGGATGATGAGCTCCATATTTATTTAATCAGGTTTACTTTATGGATGCTCAAATTTGGTATGCGATATTTTCAACTTTGTGCGGTGGTATTATTGGAGCCTTTGATCGTTTGGGAGAGGTACGCAGATATTCTTTCCTTGAATATCCAGTTATGTTTCTTTGTTATGAAGACATGCATCTGCATGTGTAATGTCTTATTTTAAATTTAATTAGCTGGAAAGAACGCATAATGGAATCTTTTTTCTGGTTTAAACGGACATTGATCCTGGAAAACTGTCTCGCTTGTTTTGAATGTTAACATTGCTGTCAATTATGACAGATACGAACATTGGGTATGCTAAGGTCCCGCTTTCAGTCTATACCTGGTGCATTCAGTGTCTGTTTGTTGCCATCTGAGAGGGCAAAGAGAAAGGGATTTTCTCTTTCTAAGCGATTCTCAGAGGTACTTGATGTTATCTCAAGTGTACCATTAACTCTTAAGGAATGATGAATGAGACTGTTTTTATATCATACAAATAGGTCACACCAAACAGGAGGACTGAAGCAGCAAAATTTGCTCAGTTGTGGAATGAAGTTGTATGTAGTTTCCGTGAAGAAGATTTCATAAGTGACAGGAAAGACTGATCAATCAGCTTTTATTTTTTTACCCTCTTTGGCCTTTATCCAATAATTTCTAACTGAGAATTTACCTATAACAGGGAGATGGATTTGATGTTAGTTCCGTATTCTTCAGATCCTAGCCTCAACCTGATTCAGTGGCCACCATTTTTGCTTGCTAGCAAGGTTGATTTTGCCTGCTACATACTTATTCTTATTGCATCTAGGCGAGGCATCATTTTCTGACTGTTACTTCCCTTTTTCAGGTTCCAATTGCACTTGACATGGCAGTCCAATTCCGATCCAAGGATACCGATCTTTGGAAGCGTATATGTGCTGATGAGTATATGAAATGTGCTGTCATTGAATGCTACGAGTCCTTCAAACTTGTCCTGAATGCTTTAGTTGTTGGACATACTGAGAAAAGGTTGTGAAAACTACTTTTCTGAAATCTTTTAGATTTACTCACCTTCCATATTTTACCCCTAAATAGCTAAGTAGGCTACTAACAGACCCTGTTTTATAATGAGGTTATACTCAATAAAGTTCACCCATAGAAATTGCAACATCTCCTTTATTTGGCAAAATTTTAAGCTACCGTCGTCCCTTGTGTCAGTCATCATTACAAATTGAATTTATTCCACAAGATTCTCTTTTTTAGATATTTAAATACTAATTAAACACTTCTATAAAATTACGTGCCTAGTCAAAGAATGTAATTTTCATGGGGGAAAAGGGAATATAAAGAGGTCAACCCTACTAGGGCTCATGATATAGCACCTTTTTGCACTTGTCCTGTCAAAACCCAATTTCTTTGGAACATATAATTCCCCTAAATCCCTTTTCACAACTTTCCTATTTCTATCTTGTCACACCCCAGTCCCATCCCAGGGCTAGACGAACAGTTGGTAGATCGCAATACATAGCCGTTCCAATTAGAAATCATAATACAACGGAAGTCTTATAGGTCCATAATGAACATAAGTAAATAAGTTTTAATTACTTATGTTCATTGTGGACCTTTAAGACTTCTGTTGTATTCTGATTGGAACGGCTATGTATCGTGAAATACCAACTGTTCGCCTAACCCTGGGATTGGGGTGTGACAAGTCTTAGCAACATAAGTCTCTTAATGGCATCCTCTTTGTATTAGTTTCTCCCCAGCACCTTCTTTAAAATTTCTACTATGAGTAACATCCTCATCTATATCTATTTTTATCGTTTGTATTGTCATACAGATCACAAATAACTAAAGTATCCTTCCTAACTGCTTATTACCCAGACATGCTTAGTATATCTTTGACTTCTTAACCATTGAGCACCCCTTAAGGTGCAGTTTACACTGATCTCATCTAAAACCTTCACATATCAATGCATTTCTGCATACCACCAACCAGTGCATTAACATATGCTTACCTCAACAATAGTGATCTTAGTTTCTTTGATGAGATTATCCATAACTCAAGCAAAGAGCATGGAACTTGACATTAAACCCAGCAATAACAGGAAAGACATGTATCTTGCATCAACTATAACGATGTGAGAATTTCTTTTTTAAAAGCCCATCATATCACTCTTCTTGACACACCATCAAACTTCTTTAGATTGATAATCACCATATCTGAGTTTTTTCTATGCTTGGTCTAATCAAGAATAACCTTTATTGTTCTTTCCCATGATGAACTGTCAACTTATTCTTTCTGCAGATTCAGTGGAGACCTTTCTGTTGTAGTTTGCCCTTACTTTTAGGTTAGGACTTGTTAAATGGATGGAACGATGAATAATGAAGAGTTAGAAATTAGAATGGCATTCCTTGATTTTCATGTGATCATTGGTAAAAGATTAACCTGATCATCAGAACAATTAACTTTGAATGTTTACTGTTTTATGACTTTTGTCAAAAAAAATTGTGTTAAATTAATAATGAGCTTATCCATAACAAACGCCTGCTGTTGTTTCCCCTCATATCTTTTACATCTTTCATTATGAAATTCCAACCACCAATAAGGCGTCAAGGATACCATAATATTCTCTGTATTATTCTTCATTCCCCCATAACTTACTACCGCCTATGCTTGTGTAACAATGAGGCTCTGAAACTAAATCCTACAAAGGTTAGAAATATTTAAGGACCAATCCTTATTCGATGCATATCAAAAGAAAAGGAGAGGAGTTCTTGCTACTGTTTTTCTTGTTTTGATCTCAAAATTATATTATTTTGAAAGTTACTTAGTGTCACTGCCATAGACAAGGTATAGATTAACACCTTTTAGCTCCTTTCTAGTATCCATTGTTTATGTTACCTTTGGTTGAACTTTTGGGGTATTTATTCTAATGCTGATGTAGACATCGTCTGACCCTTTATAGAACGTGAGTACATGATTTTTACCTAACTCTTTGAGTGCTATATATCTATAATGACCAATGAAGCTCTTGACTATATGATCTAAAAACATTTTCTATATCTGCAACCGCATAATTGATTTTTGTTATGATGACAGGATTATTGGTATTATCTTCAAGGAAGTTGAAAGCCACATTTCAAAGAACACCTTCCTTACGAATTTCAGAATGGGCTCTCTACCTACTCTATGCAACAAATTTGTGAAATTGGTGGAGAATCTGGTTAGTCCTTTAGAAACAAAAGTTTGTGCTTGTTATTAGCATAGTACTGATCATTTTAACTTGTTAAAACTTTCAATACTGCAGAAAGAGGGTGATGAATCTAAGCACAATGCTGTGGTTTTGTTGCTTCAGGACATGCTAGAAGTAGTTACCCGTGACATGATGATCAATGAAATTCGGTTTGTGATTTCAGCATTGAAGACTTTAGTAATCGACAGTGACTGATAATACACACACACATCACCAATATCTTTGAAACATTTTTAATAACTTTTTTTCTATACATTTTGCAAACAGAATAATGTTCTTGTACACGTTTGTTTCAGCGAGTTAGTAGAGCTAGGACATGGTAGCAAGGATTCAGGAACACAGCTTTTTGAAAAAGCTACTGACTCAAGACCTTCTATTGCATTTCCTCCAGTTACTGCTCAATGGGAAGAACAGGTTTTGCATATAGTTCCATTGCATGTATTGTGTATGAAATGTGCATGGAGCCACACACATGACACAGTTAATCATGAATTCAATCACTTTGTGTTTCACAAACGGTCATAACTGAATTGTTATCATTACAGATAAAGCGCCTGTATCTTCTTCTCACAGTAAATGAATCTGCCATGGATGTGCCTAAAAATCTTGAAGCACGGAGGAGAATCACATTCTTCACAAATTCGTTGTTCATGGATATGCCACGTGCACCACAAGTTCGTAAAATGTTATCATTCAGGTAAAATAAATTTATGAAAAGCTTAATATATTGCAAAACTTCATATGCTTGATGGCAGTGAATAGCTCAGATTTGTTCACTGTATATGCCATGTATGTTGCGGGCATGGTCTAGTTAGCATCTAGTTTATTCTCTGAACACCAGCCACGCAGAATAAATGTATCGAGAAGTCGATAATTGAAAAACATGCAGCACCATGGAATTTGGATTGCATTTTATCGCATAATAGGTGTAGTTGCTACTGAAGATCTTTGAAAATAGACTTTGAAGTTTGAACATAATTTGCATCAACGTGTCTTGTTGTAAATTTGGCTCATGATTGATTTTTTCTCATTTCACTCATCTCGGGGATTTTTGCACCTGGATGGCACTTGGATCTTTGTGCCACTAACAAATTAAACTATATGAACGTTATCCTACTGCTGCAGGCTTTTTAAAGGGATAAATCATTAACGTACATACAATACACTGAGTTTTTAAAAATATGTTAGCATTATATAATAATAACAATAACAATTGGAATTGCAGTGTCATGACCCCCTACTATAGTGAAGAGACTGTTTATTCAAAGAGTGACCTTGACATGGAAAATGAGGATGGTATATCTATCAAATACTACCTGCGAAAGATTTTTCCAGGTTCCAATAATTCAAACCTCACCTCTTTAGTATATACAACTTCTTCAGTATATATATGCTTATGTGGTTATTCGGGAATGGAAATATTGCTTTCTCAGATGAATGGGAGAACTTCATGGAACGCATCAACTGCAAAGAGGACGTGGATATTTTCGAAAATGATGAAAACATATTACAGCTCCGTCATTGGGTTTCCTTAAGAGGGCAGACACTCTGCAGAACAGGTTATTCCATACTAATTTATTGTCCAATAATTCACCTACTTTATTTCATTCCTAATGGATGTTATCTTTCCAGTTAGAGGGATGATGTACTATAGAAGAGCATTGAAGCTTCAGGCATTTCTTGACATGGCCAATGAAAAAGGTAAAGGGCAAATATCAGGTGCATGTATGCAGTTTTTGTTTTCTTTGTAGCATTATAATGGCAGAATAAGATGGACATCCCTTGTAAAGCTTAGTGCTGAAAAGTGAGAAGCATTTATGAGGCGATGGTATAAGATTTTAAACTTTCTGGGAAATTATGAATAAGAAAGGATTGCACCTGTATAATTGTATCTAAATATTCCTGTAAACTCTACTTTTAGTCAGATATAATAATATTAATGATAATCATAGCAGAAATTATTTAACATGATCCATATATTCTTTTCGATACAAATAAAAATAGCCATGTGAATTAAGATTATCTGAACTTGTGTCCTTGCAAAGTACAGCCTTTTGGTTGGAGTTCCTGTTAGTTTGGGTGTAAGGATATTAGGTATTCTGTCACATTGTGAATGTTCTCAAGGACCTATTGACTAAGGCTGACAACCTGATGGTGAAAATCCTGAAGTTTTGTCAGTCATAGCCAAGGACTCCTCCATTTTTATTGAGCTTAGTAGCAGCGATATCATAATATTGGTTCAAAAGTTGAGGAAATAATATAGAACTTTGGTTTACCTTTGGAGTGAGATAAACTCTTTAAAGGTAATATTCTGTCATAATTTTTTATGTGCTAACCATGCAGAAATATTGGAAGGCTATAAAGCTGTTACCATTCCATCAGAGGAGGACAAGAAAAATCAGAAATCCTTGTATGCTCGACTAGAGGCCGTGGCTGATATGAAGTTTACCTATGTTGCGACATGTCAAAATTATGGAAATCAGAAACGTAGTGGTGATCGTCGTGCAACAGACATTTTAAATTTGATGGTTAAGTAAGTATTTCATGTGAAGATAGAGATGTTCTCACATATTGTTATGATCTAATACTATAACTGCATCCCTCCATTGTTTTGTACAGCAATCCAGCTCTTCGTGTGGCATACATCGATGAAGTTGAAGAAAGAGAAGGAGCAAAATCACACAAGGCCTACTATTCTGTATTGATTAAAGCTGCAGATAATCTTGATCAGGTAGCTAACCTTATTATTTACCTAAAGTTTATGATTTCCTTTTGATCTTTCTATACCAGAACATTATAGTGGATTACATTGCTGACCACACTTTGTTTCATTAAAAGGAAATTTACAGAATAAAGTTACCTGGATCGGCAAAAATAGGAGAAGGGAAGCCTGAGAATCAAAATCATGCCATAGTATTTACAAGAGGGGAAGCTCTTCAGACTATTGACATGAATCAGGTTTATCCCACCTATAATTTATTGTTGGCTCCTCAATCTATCAAAACAATTTTTGATTGTTTTTGGTGTAATATTGCAGGACAACTACTTGGAAGAAGCTTTCAAAATGCGTAACCTGCTTGAAGAATTCCATGAGGATCATGGGGTTAGGCCCCCAACTATTTTGGGTGTGCGCGAACACATCTTTACGGGAAGGTTCAGTATTTAAATTGGCTTTTAATTTCTGTTGGGGCTTTAATTTAGACTCTTGTCTGACATTGTATTTTTGCTGCAGTGTTTCTTCTTTGGCGTGGTTCATGTCAAATCAGGAAACGAGCTTTGTTACCATTGGTCAACGTGTACTTGCAAGGCCACTGAAGTATGTCCCTTATTAAAAACCTCATTAAAAGTAAATATGTACCTTTTAAGATGCACTTCCTTGTTCATGCTTGAGGTGCATTGTTTTGAAAAAGGTACAAAATTTAACCTCCTTTATATTTGTAAAAAAGGGAAACATGTAACCAAGACATCTAGTACTGTGATTGGCCTAGAGTGATACCTTGAAGTAACCTAAGCCAGTATATAATATCTATCATCTTTTAGATATCAATTATATTTACATGATCTTTCCTGAAAGAAAAAAGTATGCTTTTGTTGGTCAAGTTCATTTGATGCTGATATAAAGACTTGAGAGCTGCTATTTTAAACTACTTATACATCCTTTCAGGGTCCGGTTCCACTACGGGCATCCAGATGTCTTTGACAGAATTTTCCACATCACACGAGGAGGCATTAGCAAAGCTTCAAAAGGCATTAACCTTAGTGAGGACATATTTGCAGGTATATATAGTCTTTGATGAACATAGGGGTCTAAACGAGACGAGCCAAGTGGGCCCAAGCCTTGAACATGTTACAAGCTCGGCTTGGGATCTCGTTTATTATTTGTTAATTATTAAATATTAAATGCAAATGTGAAGTTATTTTTGTATATATTTATAGTCTAAATGGCATATATATATATATATATATATATATATATATATATATATAATAAAAGAGTAACTAGAATGCCACATGGCACTCTCCTATTACTCCTCAAAAATAATTTCCCGCCTAAACTAATAAATTATTTTAGTCAAGTTTTTTATTTTAAGAAACTAAATTAATAATTCATTTTGTGTTTAATTTAAATTTTTATGTTATCAACTAAATTGTATAATCATATGTTATTAAATTATACATACTTTTTTAGTCATATAAGATTTAATTGAAAAAAGTTAAAGAAAAATATTTATTGATATATTTATGTATTTTGGGTTAGTGTCAATTTAAGACAACTTTTTTTTTTATTTTACACAGGTCAATTGTATGTTATATTATCTAAAGAAGTATTCCAAAATATATAACTTAAAAATGTAACTTTTTATTTTTTATTGTTTTATATAATACATAACTTAATCATATGAAATATTTATACATTTACAAATTATATAGTTTTCGTATTTTCAACCTGTGTGTTACACGGGTATCTAACCTAGTGTGTGTGTATATATATATATATATATATTCTGTTTTTGTATCATAAATAGAAATAATAATATTTCTTATTTAACTATACATTTTATTATGTTAATATAAGTGATAGGTCCAATTAGGCTTGCGAGCCTACTCAAGCTTGATATATGAAGCTCGGGTATGAGCTCTTTTAATAACTGAGCTCTAATTTAGGCCGAAGCTTTGTATATGAAGCTTGGGTTCGACCTCTTTTAATAAATGAGCTCTAATATAGGCTCAAGCTCGTTTAAACTCGAATAGATTTGAGCTTTTATTAGCCGATCGCGAGTAACTCATGAGCAACTTGGCTTCATACCTTTAGGTGAACTTCCCGTCATTTATTCAATAGATTTTTCAAAACTGTATTGAGATTCACTGTGATATAGGGTTCAACTCAACATTGAGACGTGGCAATATAACTCACCATGAATACATACAAGTTGGTAAGGGGAGAGATGTTGGCCTCAACCAAATCTCACTTTTCGAAGCTAAAGTGGCATGTGGTAACGGGGAGCAAACTCTAAGTCGGGATATCTACAGATTAGGCCACCGCTTTGATTTTTTCCGGATGTTATCATGTTACTACACGACTACAGGCTTCTATGTCAGCTCTATGGTAAGCTTTTAAGCTCGATATGTTATGCAGCTTTAAATAATCCACCACCCGCCCATTGTAATTAATCTGCATAAATAGCCAACCAGCCAAGTGCAAATTTTCCTTCCTCTTCTCAACTTGTTCTATACCCGGCATACTATACCGAATTATATCAACCATTTTGAACTAATTTTATTTCTAGCTTAAAGCGCTTGTTATCAAAAAGAGGCTATGGTTTAGTAGCCTAACATCCCTTATGAATTAAACGGCAAGCTTTAATCTGATTATTATATCGCATGGTCTCGATAGCTGTAAACTAATTAGTAATTACACACTGCCCATTTAGATATACATAAACATTAGTTTCATTATTAAAAGGAATAAAGTCTCAATGAAATCATTTATAGGGGCTGTTTGGGATTGCTTATTTTTTTTTAAAGTAACTTTTGAAAAGTAATTTCATTTAACTTCTTAAAAATAACTTTTCAACCTTTTAAAACCAACTTTTCAACCTTTTACCCAAACATACTTATTGACTTATTAACTTTTGAAAAGTTAATAAGTCAAAAGTTGGTTAATAAGTTGGTTTGCCAAACATGCACATACATATCATACCTTAACGATAACCGTAACAAATACTTTTTTTACATATGTGACTTAGATATCCACAAGGAAAGTTCTACAATCACCTTGAATACTTGGTTTAAGCCCTTAGTTATATTTAATTTTTTTTAATTTACAATTGAATTAAACGCTAAATAATAGTGTTTTAGAAACTAAAATAGCCAACTAAAATTACGGTTAACAGATTTTTTAGATGTTGGGTTGGGGCTGACAATGGCTTTGTGTTAATAATACCATCCAGCTGGTGGTCCTTACAGTGTATGCATACTTGTATGGAAGACTATACCTGTCTCTGAGTGGATTAGAGAAAGCAATAATGAAATCAGCAAGAATAAGGGGAGATACTGCTCTGAAAGCAGTGATGGCTTCTCAGTCTGTAGTTCAGTTGGGTCTTTTAATGGCTTTGCCCATGGTCATGGAGATTGGACTAGAACGAGGTTTCAGAACAGCAATCGGAGACTTGATCATAATGCAGCTCCAGTTAGCAGCTGTCTTCTTTACATTCTCTCTTGGTACAAAGCTACACTATTTTGGACGCACAATTTTGCATGGTGGGGCCAAATATAGAGCAACCGGGCGCGGTTTTGTTGTGAGACATGAAAAGTTTGCTGAAAACTACAGAATGTATTCAAGGAGCCATTTTACCAAAGCCATGGAGTTATTCATTTTGCTAGTGGTTTATCAAGCATATGGGTCTGCCGCTACCAGCAGTACAGCCTACTTTTTTCTTACTGCATCCATGTGGTTTTTAGTAGTTTCTTGGTTGTTTGCTCCTTTCCTGTTCAACCCGTCTGGATTCGAGTGGCAGAAGATAGTGGAAGACTGGGAAGATTGGTCAACATGGATCAGCAACCGTGGTGGTATAGGTGTTCCCGCTAACAAGAGCTGGGAGTCCTGGTGGGAGGAGGAACATGAGCACCTCCAGTTCACTGGCCCCCTTGGACGTTTAATGGAACTACTTCTTTCCTTCAGATTCTTCTTCTATCAGTATGGGATTGTTTATCAGCTTAGAGTCAGCCAAAGTGATAAAAGCATAATGGTAAGTATTTGACCCATTTACTTATCAATGGGTCGATTTGGGTTGTTCTTTATCTCAATCGGGTTAAGTAGAAGATAATTAAAAGGAACATGTCAAAGGTCTCTTTTTGATGCCATTTAAAGAATGATTCTTATGGTAATTATGTTCTTTCTCATAATCATAGTTAACTCATTAATTCCTTTTAACATGGACAAAAATTGTGTTGGTCAGCCCAACCTGACCCAGGCTATATCGACCCAACCTGTTTTGACCCATTACTCAGCCCGCCTATCATGCCACCAGGACTCCAAAACATATTTTTGTATCAAAATCAATTAAGAAAGTTTTCTCTTGCAATGATTACAGATCTATGGTCTATCTTGGCTTGTGATTCTTGCTGTTATAGTCATCCTGAAGGTCTGTTCTAAAACCTTATGACTCGTTCTTTTACCCTTCTCCTAAGATATTATATCAAGTGATTTAATGTGTTTGCAGATAGTATCGATGGGTCGGAAGAAATTTAGTGCTGATTTCCAGCTGATGTTCCGACTCCTGAAGTTGTTTCTGTTTATTGGATTCATTGTCACGCTTGTAATTCTCTTCCAATTTCTTGGACTGACCATTGGAGACATTTTTGCAAGCTTACTTGCATTTATGCCTACCGGATGGGCAATCTTGCAGGTACAAATGCTCAGTTCCATTATCTATAACTTTTGATATTTAATAATAGGAAATGAGATTATGTATGTGATATGCAGATAGCACAAGCGTGCAGGGCATTAGTTAAGGCACTAGGGATGTGGGCTTCGGTGAAAGCACTGGGGAGAGGGTACGAGTATATAATGGGTGTAATGATTTTCACTCCAGTTGCCATACTTGCATGGTTCCCGATGGTATACGATTTCCAAACCAGACTTCTGTTCAACCAAGCTTTTAGCAGAGGGCTACAGATCCAGCGTATTCTAGCCGGTGGTAAGAAAAACAAGTAGTCATCAGTAGTACCGTAAATGTAGGGTTGAAAATCTAGAAATCAAGGGTAGTTTAACCATTTGTTTTTTAAACTTTAGCAAGTATCCATAGTATAAATTTCTTTTTGTTAACTGGCTTTCAATCCTTAAACTTCATGTTAGTTTGATGCTCTTATAAAAAACCAAAAACTAGAGTCCCCAAATAAATAAAAAAAACTCCTTGCAAAGTTTCATATACCAGATCCTAAACTCCAAAACTCATCCTCGAGGATGAGGAAAACAAAGGAGGTGAAGTTGACGTTGCACACCCATTGTTGTTGGAAACCGGCTTACTAAAGATCGAGTCGATGTTAGCTTCAAAGCCATGATCGTTAAACAAATCCAGGTGATCTCCAAACATGTCAAATGGGTCGTCGGAAAAGACATGTGCAGAGTAACTGTAACCCAACTCCATGCTTAAGCTCCAAGGATTGTCTTGTTCAAACTTGAGATTTAGGATATCAGAAAACAGCCCTTCTTCATCTTCATGTTGTTTAGATTTTGTGTTGTCATTCAGCACTTGATCTCTTAGTTGTGGTGAGTCATCAGTAGGAGAATTAGCATAAATGTTTTCGGAATAATTGCTGATATCAAAGTTGGTAACAGCACCGGGTCCTCGGAAGTGTATGGCCGCCAAGTCATATGCTTTAGCAGCTTCCTCTTCTGTGGCTGGAAACATGAATATAACTCATAAGTCAAATCATATCTTAGGATACGCTTTGAAAAGAAAAACTGAAATAATTTCATTTTATAACAATGACAGTGATGTGTATGGTAGTTTTGGGGTAATAAACTGGAGATGGTAATTGGGTCAGGTATGAGATAGCCAGATGGATACAACAGTCGTATACCAGTTTCATATTCAACTAGTTTGCAAGCATACTCGATACAAGACGGTATACTCGTGAACACGATGAATACTAAGTAAAGCGTACTTTATGGGTATTGGGTATACCGTTTGGTCCTATGTGGTTAGAAATTACTCATTGCCATAAATCTGATTTTAAACTCACCTCAAAAACCGATTTGAAAAGTGAATATTCAACGGTCCGGCCTCTAACAATTCTATAAATTTAATATAATATTAAATTTCTAACGACTACAACATGCTACTTATTATATCTTCTTACGATTATGTAATGTATTAATGAACAAGTTGGGAAAAGCTGGTGGGTATCATCCAATACCATACCCATCCCATAACCAAATGTTTTTACTAATCTTATACCCCATACCATAACCGTCCTCTATGTTTTAGATTTTAAGTTTTCCTTTCGAACTCGAGTTCATTTGCCATCCGAATATAAAGCATGCATTTCCCAATATAAACAAACAATTAGTGACATTTACTTCATATTTTATTTTCATTTTCGTTTGAAAGGTCAAACTATTTGGTGAGTCAAACCGGCCCTACACTTGTCCAACAACAACTACCTACACAACTACACAAGCATCTGCATGTGGTTTTTACTTTTTACTTTGTAGTTAGTTCCAGCTTCCAACAAGTACACGAATTTCATGTTGTCAGGATCTTCAATTCTTAGATATTGACAATTGACCTCTAATGGTGGGTGCCATAAGTGGAAATTATTTGGAAATTCTCAAGGAACTGTGATAAAATCATGGTCATGGATGGTATGTATCGACACCCCCCTAAAAACAATATGTGCTAAATGTGGGCACGTCGCATTCCCCTCCTAGTAATATTTGTTGAGGTGCATGAAAGGGCGGCATGAGAGCCGGTGTGGCTTGTGGACCAAGCATGAACACCATGCTTGGTGTGCGTGAGTAGTGCTTGGGTGAGAAATATCACTCTGTGCACGTTAGTTTTTCTATTTGTTTTTCTCTAAGACTTTGGTTATTAGTTTTTCTAGAAAATCTAAATACATAGATATGTTATTATTTTTAATATTCCTATATAAATTCTACCAAAAACAAAGTAGTTTAAAAAAGTATTTTTGGTCTCGTAAGCAGTTATAATACGTGTTTGAATCGACATTACAGAAATTAATGAAACCACTATCCGAGTTCTATTCAAAATAAATTCGGGAAGTGCACGTACCGTAAGTTCCCAGGTACATGTACCTGAGTCCATTTACATGTCCTATTCGGGCCTCCCACCTCCCATTCTGATGATGCCTACAAATGTTTTATAAATTATTAATTACAATGAAGATTAATTATAAAGGATAAATATACAGAAGCTAGGTGGATCAAGCGTTAAGGAATGACGTTAATACAAATGAAGATAGTGAATAATCAAGAAGATAGATATAAGATCAATTTCTGAATATATGCAAATAACTAATAGAAATATATTGTTAGGGCATTCCTTATCTTTTTAATTTGGTTGTGTCATTTAAAAATTATTGATGATGTATTGATGTTAACCACCTTAATGATAACTTGGATATTTCGATGGTCACATTCAACATGCATTTTGCATGATTGTATTACATATATAATTTAGTTATTTTACTAATTTACTAAATAATTAGCAACGGTTACACATGATTCCCCTAAATAATCATGATTTTGTCGTTATTTGATGTAATATTGGTTAAGAAATTTTATATGATATTTACGATTATCGTGATGTGACTCAGTGACTGTTATTATTATATACATATACATTTAAAATTCAAAATAAAACAAAAACTAAATATTTAATTTCCATTGGTTTGCACAAAAAAGTCATGGCTATATATAAGTTAATAATTAGTATAGCTCTTTGATATATAATGATTATAATTTGGACATGTTTTTGTATGAGGTGAATGGAATATCTCTCTACTGTTACATAACCAGTTAAAGCATATTGACATTTAAAAATATTATTTTATAAATACAAACATAACATGTAAATATTAAGTAAAAATTATAAGATTAACTCAAAGTATATCATTTATGATACAACTTGTAATTGTTACGAAAATGAGAAAAAAAAGTGTGGCAAATCAACTACCCTTATATTAAAATGCAAGTTCTTAACTATAGTAACCAGGATTATATTCGTAATTGGATTGTTGTTTGTTATATATATAATCTAATGCAATGTAGTCGCGTATTAATGTCAAATATGTAACGTCCCTTTAATATATAAGAAACAAATTTATGTTCACAAGATGCATGCATGCAACGAGTTCCAATAACTTATTCGTCACAATGGATAATTATATTTCATTAATTTTTGGAACATTTCTTTTCATATTATTGAATAATAAATGAAAATATCTAAAATGAAATTAGAAGCTGTTCTCGCTTCGTTTGAATTAAATTTATATCGAAATCTTAAAAATAAAAAATGTCGCAATAGTATTGTATTTGAATTTAAGAAAGCACTAGGTTGTTGGGAAAATAAGTGTTAAGAGACACGAAAATGAATTTTAAATAAGAGAACTAAAATTTTACACATGAACTGACTTAGTTGATGTGAAAGTAAGCGTTAAGAAACAAAAAAGCAAAATATAAGCATGTAACACGTCCATAAAGTTTGTCACATGTTTTACATCAATGGTAAAATAAAAAGTCTAAAGTTTGATCGGCCGAAAGCCCTGACTGTGTAACCCAAAAATAAGTACATGTTTACATATATGGTAACCATGCATGCCTCTAATATTATTTTTTATAGAAGTTAAATGCTTATAAAGATTATAAAACAATGCAGTAAATTAGCGTAAAAAGTAAATGTAAAAAAAGTCAATAATGATAAAAACTCTTGAAAAAAATCAAAAAGAAAAAAAAATTAAAGAAACAAAAGCCTGCATTTAAAGAGAAAAAGTAATAAAAAAATTTACATGTAAAAATTTATTTCAAAGTACAGAAAAAGGAAGAATTAATAAAATGAGAAGCAAAGGAAATGTATTTATTTCAAGTTGATATACCGTTAGGAATTTAAAGCCCACTGCAGGTGGATAGAAAAAGTATAAAAAAGGGTACAAATAAAATAATAAAACGAACGGGGCACTGAAGGTTTGGCTTTGTGTTTAATTTCCTGACTTTTTAATTTAGAGTAAATGGGACAGATTAAAAAAAAAAACCAAAAAAACAAAGAGACGGGAAACATTGTAATTGGAGAGGATTAGTGTTCATGAGGTTACATTTTTAATAAGATGTGTAATTATGAGGTTTGATTTATAGCATAAGTTAGCACGGTTGAGTTTGGTGTTGAACGCTTAAACTCATTAAGCTAAAGGGGTTAGTTCATATCGATATTAGTGTTTGTAGGTTGACTCATTTATTTTTGTAAACATAAAAAATGATTTATGATTCGGTAGTATTGTGTTATAATGTAATTCTTTTGTAGATGTTCTTGTTTTTTTCAATCGATCACTTTGTACTTTTTTAAAGTAGTGAAATGCCAAAATTAAAAAGAAACAATTTAAACATACTGCATAAATACATCTTACGTGGTTTTCAAGTTCATGTTATGTTTGAATTTGTATCGGGTTTGAACCCGTAACATTTAATTTTTAAAAGAAAATAAAACATAAATTTAGAAAATGGATTAAATTACCTGGCTACACCTCGGTATTTGGAAACACCTCTGGAAAAACCGCTACTCTTTCTTCTTAAAAAAGCTATGTATTCTTCATTAGACATTTTTTCCATTTCTTCCATCTCATTTTTGTACGTATTTACCTACATTCAAAATGGTTACAAATTACAAAATAAATAATCGCCCTTAAAGCACAACATTTAATCTTTAGTATTTATAATTAAATAGATCAATATTATTTATTACTACAGGTACAGTTTTTTTATAACCATTCAAAAATTATTTTCTTTATTGTTATAATATATATATTCTTTAATTTGTCTTATAACCTATGTGTGAAATAGTTGTTATTATGCGAAAAGGTTGACGTTGCTTTCTAAAATATAACTTTATGTGCGATATCTGATCAATTAATTTACCTAATATGCATTTGAATCGTAAATTTTACACAGATGTTCAATAAGCTATCTTTAATGACTTGCACACAATATATATAGCGTGCAATGTAAATTAAAAATAAAAAAACCACTGAACATAATTTTAGTATATTAATTAATGTCTTTGAATTTATCTAAAATGCATGTGTATATGAAATCAACGATAAGCATGAAGCATCAGTGGTGAGTAGCATAAAGCATTAAATACGTGCATGCTATAGTATGCATTTTTTTTTTGTTAGGATGTATGCATATAGACATATTTGCTACATTATTAATCTTCAATCACTTATAATATAAATTTAATACCCTCAAATGACAAAAAAGATGTGCATTTCAGCATTTTACTCCCTTGGATCACCGTTTCATCAAACCGTAACAATAAGTTATTTTGAAAAAATAAAATCAGAAATACATATTTTTTAACGGCAAATTGTATAACCGACGGACCACAGGCCCACCTGATCATCTTCATTACTCGAGTACGTAACCCGAGACCAATCTTAGGAGGAAACTCACCATAGGTTAGAGAAAACCCTCATTTCCCAACCTGAAAACTTTTTTTTAGTTTTATTACAGGTGTGACTTGAACTTAAGATATTTTCTTATTTTAATAAGGTCTTGGGATACCTCATATCAACTACTTGAGTTAAAAATCATTGACAATTAAAAAATACATATACTTCAAATAAATTTAATTAGTTTACCTCGAAATTAAGAGTGGTCTCAGGTCCCCAATACTTAAGAGCAGCAAGATCATAAGTATGAGCAGCAGCCTCTTCATCATTGTATGCACCTAAATCAACACACATTGAAAATTTTTAAAAAGAAATTTGATGAATATAAAATTAATATTTGTTACACCAAAATATAAATATTATCAGATGAAGAAATGATTCGTGTATCAAATTAAAAAAATAAAAATAAATCAATAGATGTACAAGTAGCAAACTAAAAAGTACAAGCCCTAAAGCACATGATCTTAGACTTTTGCGTTGAAAAAATAATATTTTATGCATATCGAAACACACAGACACTCACACTATGTGAGCTTATGACCAATTATATAACACCAAATTCCAAAATGAGGTTCGGTACAAAATATATAACTCGAAATATGAATAAACCTTTTGGACAATTATACCCATATAAGAATACAAATGTGAGATAGACACTAAACTAATTTCAAAGAAATGCCCAAGGTAATTTGGTGATTTATTGTTTATTAGAAAAAATTTATGTCGTGAAACTAAGAAAATGTGAGATAGACATTCAACATGAATAATCTTATATTAATGACATTTGTTTCACGAATTAATTAATGTCGTGAAACTAAAATGTCAAATTTCACACTATATTTAGGTGACATTATCGTTATGAAATTATATTATTTTGACATAATAAATGTTGTAAATTTACAAAAGTGGTGAAATCTATGTTAAAAGATATAATGAAATCTCCGTTAAAGATGTGCTCAAAACCATAATGTGAATTAGTGACTAATGAAATGAAAGTTTACTTTGTGTAAAATATATATTGATTTGATAAATAACATAATAGTTTGAGTATAGTCTAATTTATAATAAGAAAACAGATAAAAGAATAAAGTCCCAATGAAAACTAGCACTTTAGATGTTTTGAAACTATAATGAATGAAAAAATGTAAATGTTCCTACAAGAGATCACGGTGATAAAGTGGTTTAAAATTAAATATATACGATTTTTTGTTTTAAGAGTTTTTAGTCGTAAAGTAAAAAGTATGCGTTCGTTAAAAAAACATATACAAAATTCTAGTTTTACAAGGAAACATTAAATTAAGACAGAAAATTTATTTATATATAATTGACCACAACATATAATGTAAATACAAGTTATTAGACTCTATTTTGCCCCTTTTTAAAAAAACATTAATTCCAACTAAACAACTACCAACAAGCAAGCATTGATCCAAACATAAATTCCACACCAATTTATTGTTTAAGAAAAACACATGTCCAATTGCAAAATTTTTCAATTGATTATACTCTTTAATAAAATTCAACAAAATAGCATCATTCACTCGAGAGTCGGATTTGTATAACATATAAAAACAAAAACAACATCCAATTCTATTAACGTCACATCAAACCAGTGTGACAATATACATTTAGGAAAAAAAAACTTTAAAAATAAAAAACCGATCACTTACATTTTAAACAGTCGTTTATCTTAAAAAAAAAATTACAGTTTACAGACCTGTAAATTACGGTTTACGTTAAAACGATCATTTATATTATGTTAGTAATGTAAAATGTCTAATTATGAATCCAGACCCTAAAAAATAAACTTGAAAATTAAAATTATAAATCCCTTATAAGTTTTGCGATAATTTCATTAATTCAATTAAAAATCCCAAAACCAATTTGAAAATAAAAAAAATTAAAAAGAATAAAAGAAAGCTTACCCAAATAAACTTCATCATCAACACCAAGAAGCAAGAAACAGAGGATCCAACAACCCAAAGTAAAAAAAAAAAAAAAACAGAGTCAGAAAATTCATGATCAAAGTAAATTAAAATCAATAAATCAAGAGCACAAAATGCAGATTCTTGAAAATTTTAATCAATGAAATTGAAAATCAAAACAAAAAATAAATAAATAAATAAATAAATAAATAAACAAACTTTGTTTTCCTTTCTTCTTATTGTTCACGATATCCGAATTCTTGTTCCATAGATGAGCTTCAAATCTTCCAGACATTCTATGCCTGTTTAATTCACCATGAATGAAGATCAAACATCATAAAAAGCCATTGATTTCATGAACATTTTAGGCTGAATTGAATTTATTTTTTGAAGAAATTTGAACCTGGTAACACCTCTGAAAACAGAGGTTTTGCGCAGTGGAGTTTTTGTAGAAGAATCAGATCGTTTCTTTCGGTTTCGGGTTTTGGGGATCATGAGAGGTGGGTTGTTGATGCATGAAGAAGATGAAGGTGAAGAGGATGGTGATGCCATTTTTCTCTTCATTTTTTAAGTTTTTTTTTGTAAGTTATGTTTTAAAAAGAGAGTGAGTAAAGATTGTGAAAAAGATGGAGAAAAACAAAGTATTTTATAGGGGTGGGGGTGGGGTTAATTTGGGCTAAGCAAGTGACATTTATGATAGCAAGATATCTTTCATCTATAAAAATTTTTTATAGGATTTAAATCATATAAAAGTAGTTAATATGAGTAGTTAGGAGGTGTTATAAAAAAGTTTAAGTTGGGTTTCAACCAAGTTGAGCTTAATAAGTTATTTGCTTATTAGACCCTTGACTTTAATAAGTTATTTGCTTATTAGACCCTTAACTTTATATGACTAGAACTTTTAACTCCTTTAAGTTTTATTTATATGATTTATTGCTGATATGTGGTGAGTTTCTTTACCTTCTTGTTATATGTCAAATTACATATATGTTAGAGTGGGCTTATAGCCTATGACCTTTAGATTAATAAATTTAGACACAAATGCATTTAGAGACGAGCATGGTTAGTGATGGGTCAAAGGTGTACATGAAACTTAAATTTGGTATGAAATGAAAACTGAAGATAGGATAGGTGCAATAGCTAAGAAATGATAAATTCCTAAGTTTTTATTGTAACAATGTAATTTATCTTTGATTCATTTTAGTAAATATATTTTTGATTTGTGTTAAAAGTACGTAGCATACTTAAGTATTTTTTTGCGTTTATATGTATGTTTGTATAATTAAGGTTGTTGATGTGTCATTCATGTATACAATAAAACATGTAGAACCCCATCGTCTCTGTGAAAAGAACTTATTTGGAGATAGATTTCTTGAACACAAGCTCTTAAATTGTAAATACACGCTAAAATCAGCAAAAAAAAAAAAAAAAAAAAAAACAATAATATCTTAAAACCTTATGCATTTGAATAGCAAATACACACCTAGATCTTTCACGATGTTAAAGGAGGCATGAAGATAGTTTGTTGAATAAAATAAAACAACATGCATACACTGGTAGTTCATAGGTATGTTTTCTCACAAGGAGATAAAACATAAGTAGCATGCGAGAGGGAAGGAGTGTTAAGTGATTATAGTGTTATCAAAATCATTTTAGTATAATTGATTTGCTTAAAACTAAATGAGAAATTTGAATATAAATATACTTGAGTTAGGATGTGTATGGAACACTTGGTTGAGAATGTTCTCATTTCTAGCATAAATAAACCTCATTAGTTTAAACCACTGGACAACAAAGTTCCACAGACAGAGTCCCTAGTAGTAAGGTCCAAGGGGTGAGAACCCCTAGTGGGGTCCAAGAGGTAACACCTTTTCGATCGAGTTGGTACATTAGTTATAAGTTGCTACTAGTCACAGCAGCTGTGGTCTTTGGTAGTAACTGATGCAACGGTTAAAAATGATCTAAAACTGATTATGAAGAGCAAAAATGATGTTTTTGAAGACCAATGTGCTAGTAGTAAAAGTTACTACCGAAGATTTATAGGTCGATAGTACTAAAAGTTACTACTAATGTTTTATAGGTCCGCAGTAACTTAGTTACTATTATCAACTGTTGACGGGTATGAAAATTTTAATGATCAAATGTCTTGACTTTGCATAAAAAGTTACAATAGTTTGTTGTAATGTTTCAACCCATATATAAAGGAATTTTCTGGTCTGATCTTACACACAATTTTCGTACTAATTCCACGTAGAAGAATATATCATTCATAATAAAAAAAAAACTTTTCGTCTTATTCAACTGAAGATTTCATATACGAGTGAAATTATTAGTGTTGAAAAGATGTACTCGATTCAGAAATATTACCCATATATTATGAAATCAAGAAAATATAACAAATGGTTTCAGTAAAAACGAAGGTGAAAAGGTACGAGGTAAGTAAATATTTTTATGGCATATGGTAAGAATTTTAAATTGTGGTCTTATGAACAAACCTTTCTAAAATGACAAATTTGCTTCACAATCTATGAACAGCCATTTAGTTATGTACTTGCACACTAGAGTGAGTTGATACTTCCATTTACATGTTCACAAATTTCAACCTCATTTTACTTGTCTGTCACCAAACCATCGAAATAAGTTTTATAACGTTTCACATCAATATTTATTTTGCGGATTAGTGAATTACTAGTGGAAGTATCTAAGATCACTCATAATTATGGTAAATCAAATCACCAATTTCATAATTTAAGTCATTTTCCAATAACACATAATCATTTTCTTTAAATTTCATCATTAACCAAATTAACACTAAGATTTCCGTCCAAAATCTTTCAGTTGTGAATAGAATTGATTTTAATTTTTAAACCATAAACACTCTTTATAACATTATTATTTCTAGAATCCCACACTAGGTAAAAAATGATCAATTTCTATCATCATCACTTACACGAGAAAACACCAACATTCTAGGTAATCTAAAATTAAATCATTGTAATCTTATGATCTTACTTACAACATTTTTAAGCTACTAGATTTCATGGTTTGAGTTCAAACCTCAACTTAATCTTTCAAGCATGGAAACTAAGGGATGGCAATGGTGGGGTTAATACACACTTCAATCACTTAAGCGAGCATGATTATAGTGTACATTGTAGCATGCAATAAGAATTTGGAAATTTATCATTTCCTTCTCTCATGGTAGCATATCCAAGTACCCAAGGTTTTTTGTGTTATTTTTATGTTCCTTGGTGATCCAAACACCCTACTACATGTTTCAACATATGGTTTAGCTAAATGAAACTTTAGGCCCACATTTATACATGTTTATTTAGCCATTTTGTAATATAGTTCATTCTTTGAGCTTTGGCTCTACATTTTGATCTTCCTTGACTGCTTGACACATGATAAATGAAAAACTACTTCTTTTACATCAAATGATAACAAAAATGCCTATTACACTACAAGTTTGGGATGTTACAAATGGCCAAATTTGTCCATGAGTAGCACATGTGTACAACAAGGGATTATATGGCGATTACGAAACCACAAGGTGGTGTTGTGAAAAGTAGTGAAAGCTAAATGACCAAAATATAAATATATTTTTTACTAGTCGGTGGACTTTATTTCCAGAGAAGCGATATCAAAAAATAAATAAAAAGGAGTCTAATACGGCATAAACGACACGTGTTGAGAGAGAAAACCTAATGACACAGTTTTCAAGGTTTGTTGTATTTACGAGTGTAGCTCCAATATATCACGATATTCTAGTCAACTTTATACGGACTCATAATATTCATGCCGAAAAACATTAACTGGCGTATAAACAAAATTCAACTGCATACTTAAATCGATTGAAGAAAATATAAAAAAGTGATTAATGTATTTACATTCATTCGTATTACATACCATTACATATAAATCAATCACATATTCGATTTATACCATATCAATCAAACATATTTCATCCATTAATAGTAAGATATTAAATCAAACTAATAATTCTTAATAGTTGATGATTTTCATGTTTAATATATAATGTTTTTCTTTTGATGTGTCTTAAATTATACATATTTTGAATGTAAATTTACTTGTATTTATATAAAAACGTTAAATACGATACTTAATTGCTTCATATGTGATTTTAAAATTTAGTGCCCTAAAATAATAAAAAAAATAATTGAATAAAGAAAAAGAAATAGAAGAAAAGGTAAAATTTATGAAGATTTATAGAAGAATATGACTAGGTATATTCATTTACCTTTGTAGCACCATAGTGATACACACCCACTTTTAGATTTTCTTTGTTATATATAGATAGATATATAAATAAATAGATAAGCTAGAAACTATTTATCAAACGGATTGTAATTAGTAATAAAAACGAAAAGTTACAGTACAATATTTTAATATAAGATATGATTAAAATTATATATAAGTAATTGTTCAAGAAATAAAACAATTATACTTTTTTTAACTCTCTTATCTAAATAGTTTTATTTTTAAACATTTGTTTTAAGATTTTTTATAAAAAATTTATTGTTTATAAAAATATTATTTATTAGAAACTTGGGTTTCTAATTATTCTGGTTGTTTTAATAAAATTGTTTTTAGAAAAATTCATATTTTTTATAATTTTTTTAAAAAAGAACCAATTTAAAATATTTTATTTCAAAAAAGTTTAGTGTTTTAGAAAATTTTATATTATATAAAAATTTCGTTTTTTTATTATTTCTACTTTAATAATTTCTTAACAAAATTTATTTTAAAAAACATAGGGTGATTTTAAAAAATTTAGATGACAGAAAGAAATGTACCAATTAATAAAATTAATATTTATTAAGAGAAATAAATTAATTTGAGTATTTAAATACTATAATACCATTTTAGAGGGAAAATAAAGTGACAATATTTAAAATAATGACAAGTGTCAAAAAGGTGGTTTAAAAGAATGACAAATGATAAAAGAAATCTTATTTGATTACGTACTATAGATTAACTAAACTACTTGTAAATATTGGGAGTGAGGTCATGGATTCAAGTCTCACTTTGGGCAAAAATTACTTAGGTGGTGTTTGTTTTTGAAGAGATAAAATGTCTGCAGTCTGCGGATCACATCTGCAGACATCTGCAACAGAAGAAGTGGACCAAATGTCTGCAGTCTGCAACAAAAAGACTGTTTGTATTTTTATCATCTGCAAACAAAACCTAACCCAAATCACAAAGGTAGAGGTGGAGGAAGGGGCCGACGGAGGGTAGAGGCGGCGGAGGGAGGGGCTTGCGGAGGGTAGAGGCGGTGGAGGGAGGGGCCGGCGAAGGTAGAGGCGGCGTAGTGAGGGGCCGGCGAAGGGAGGGAGCGTGCAGGTGAGAAGGAGGGGGCCGACGGTGGTGAGAGGGAGGGAGCCGGTGGTGGTGAGAGGGAAGGAGGCGGAGGGCGTAGTTCCGGCGGTGGGAGGGCGGCGACAGCGCAGTTCCTGGCGGCGGAAGGGCGGCCGCGGCGGTGGTGAGAGGGAGTATGGGGAGGTTGAGAGGATGGAGATGAGATGCAGATGGGAGAAGAAGTGAGAAGAGGTTAGAAGTGGCAAGTCCATGTCTTCTCCACGCAGACGTCAGGAAGACGTTTTTTAATGAAAGGTCTTCTAAAAAACAAACAATCTTCATACGCCAACGTTTGCGCGTGGTCTGCTCGGCGCAGACAAAAGAAGTCAGGAAGTGCTTTTCATGAAAAACAAACACCCCCTTAGAGTTGAGCCAGGGGGTTTTCTCAGCAATAGGTTTTCTCCTGAGGGGGTTGGGGGTGCGGTCTCGGCTGGGAAACGAATAGGTGGGCCCGATTAAGATAAAACATATTCTTCGAAGCAGGGTCGTACATTTGCCGTTCAAAAAAAAAACTAAACTACTTGTACTTAATTTCAATCATATTTTATATCAAAATAACATTTTATAGTTTCTAACTTTTTATTAATACATGCTTAATATTTTTCTTATCCAACCCATATTTTTGCGGGGTTATAGGCTAGTTTTTAATATTTTTTACTCTCCATACCGCAAATGCCTTTTATAGGCATACAAAGCGACACCACTAAAACCACCCAACCTCTAGCCATAATCAATTAACTATCCATCATCATTTACTATATACTAATTTACAACTTTTTTTTGCATTGATAGTTGTAATTTTGTCATACTTAGGTTTTTACACCTATGCCGCAACAAAAGGATGGCTTAATACCAATTATTTACCAATTAAGAATGGCCAATAGCAGTGACGGAGCTTGAACACTCTCGTAAGGGGGCGGGGGCGAAATTGTTTCTGTTTAGGGGGGGCGAACTCAAGTTTTATATAAAATTTACACTATCGGGCCAAAAATTTACACTACCGGACTAAATTTTAACACTATCGACGAAAAATAGAGGGGGGCGGCGGCCCCCCCCGGTCCCAACTAAGCTCCGCCCTTGGCCAATAGACTTAACTCATGATCATCAAACCATGACAATTTCATCCGGCATATAATGTGGGTTGGAAAATGCTACATGGTCACGTGAGGTTGGCACATAATAGACCTCTATGATCATATCCGAGATTAATTACACTTATAGTCAAGTGTTAAATGACACTAAGAGTGCTCAAAGATATCCATATACGAAATTGAATCCGAAATATCCAAAATTTCATATATCCGAAAATTTAGATATTCAAATTTCAGATTCGGATAGTGTTGTTGAGAACTTTTGGATGTTCGGATTTTCTGAATTATTCGAAATATTTATTTAAGTTATTAAATAATAAATATTAATTACAATATTAGGATGTTTTTCTAAAATCTTTGGATATCCAAAACTTTTTTAATAAAAATATTATATTTTATAAAAATTATTTAAAAATACATATTTTTTAAAATTCGAATTTACATAGTGAAATCCACTGTCCGAAATTGATTTTGGACACCCCTACATGACACCATGGTCGTGTATCCACCATACACAAATTGAACATTACATATAACCTTAATTTCATGTATCATTGTTGAGCTGGCAAACTTCAATGCATACACGAACAAGACTCACATCGTGACCATTTCATTCACGCATCTTTCTATTAGTAATCATATATTAATCCGTTATTTTCAACTAAAATCTAATTTCATTACCCTTTTAAATATACACAAACAAAAATATCAATATGATTCGCCGATATCTTATCAATTAATGTCAGTTAAGAATATCACGGATCTTTAAATGATGTTATGAAATAGTAGTAAAAGGTTAGGTTAAAAGAGTAAAAACTTTAAAAAGTGTAGAAAGAATTCTCCCCCACAAAGTCATTGTGTTTTGTTGTTGAGATTAACTCGATGACATTTTGGTAAATAGTTGAAAATTAGAAACTTATGCCACAAGTCACATGCATATCCTCCTATCTTTTTTAAACTTTTATAACTTTTTTTACATGTTATTGTTATTTTTTTTAAAAATACACCATAATAATAAGCGTTTTTATCTTTAATAGATTGCTACATGAAAATTTTAAAAAATAATTACGTTTGTGTTATCAAAAAATTGTTCAATTCTAAAACATCATAGATTAGACTAGTCAAAAGTACCATAAAATTGCCTACCTCCAAAACACCATACAACCGCCGAGGTAAAAGACAACATAAAATTACTTAGTTAAAAAACATCACACAATATTGAATTCAAATACATTATAAAATTACTTAGTTAAAAAACTATTAGTATCTTTTATGTGTTTTTTTAATTATGTGACTTTAGTGTTTTGTGATGTTTTATAAAAGGATAAATTTGTGGAGTTTTAGAAGTGAACCTTTATTGATGTTTTATAACTAAGCAATTTTATAGTCTTTTAAAACTCGACAACTTTATGGTGTTTTAAAGCTGACATTTTATGATATTTTAGTACTAAACAACTTTATGGTTTTTTATAACTGAGCAATTTTATAATATTTTAGAACTGAACAACTTTAGGATGTTTTAGATTTGGGTAATTTTAAAATGTTAAAATCTAGATAATTTTATGATGTTTTAGAACTAAACAATCTTATTGTGTTTTTAAACTTGATAACTGTATGGTGTTTTAAAACTATGTATATGATAATATCATTTAGAGTAAAATATTATTTTCGTCCTTGACGTTTTGTTAAATTTTCCATTTCTATTCAATTTTTTTTTATTTTTGTCATTTCAGTCACTGTAGTTTACCAAATTTTGTTATTTTCATCCACTCCACTAACATCGTTAAAACTCCGTTAAATATGAGGGTATTGTAGTATTTTTGAACACCCTAATTATCTAATTAAAATAAATTAATCAATTAATATTCAATTAAAACTAAAAAACACATGAAACGACTACTGAGACCAGATGCTTTGATTAAAGCTTCGATTAACTATAACCCATGTTGTTCGATTGAGGTCTGCCGTGGGATTTCAATTAATATTCACGTTTTGTTCGAACGTGTACCCTTATTTGATTGAGGTCTGTTGTGGGGTTGAGGTTTATTATTGACATGTTTTATTTGATTGAGGTTTTTAATTAACGTCTTTGAACGTGACAATAGCAGACCTCAATAAAACAAAACGTGACAACAGTAGATCTCAATCGAACAACAGTACACATTCAAACAAAACGTGAAGATTAATTAAAATCTCACAGAAGACATTAATCGAACAATATATGTTAGAATTAATCAAAGCGACCGGTATCACAAGTCGCTTTATGTGTTTTTTTAGTTTTAATTGAATATTAATTGATTAATTTGTTTTATTTGGATAATTAGAGTGTTGAAAAAGACTAAAATACCCTCATATTTAACGGAGTTTTAACAGAGTTTTAACGGTGTTAGTAGAGTGGATGAAAATGACAACATTTAGAAAACTAAAGTGACTGAAATGACAAAAGAAAGTTTTTGGATTGAAATGACAAATTTAACAAAACATTAGGGATGAAAATGACATTTTACTCTATTATTTGTATAAATATATATCTAATATGTAAATAACATGTATGTAAACAAAAAGCTCGTTTAGGTTCGCCACCTGGCTCGAGCTCAAGTTTATTTAGTAAACGAGTCATAATATGAGTTCGAACATAGGCTCGAGTTTGTTTAAGCTCTGCTCGATTCGAGTTCTTTCAAACTGATATTGTATAGCTTGCAAACTGTTTTGACTTGTTTAAAACCGATTCATGCTTTGCTCTAAAAGAAAATGCCCCAAAATAGTTTGAGGTTTAGATAACTTGGCGTAATCCAAGGGTTGCTGAGATACGGAAACATGCGATTGCCTGCGTTAGAAACTTCACCTCTCTCTACGATTCGTCTTCCGACCATCATTCCGGCCACCGGCGGCATCATCACCGGCGTCTTAACGTCATGTAACAGCAAGTGCGCTCAAGCTCTTACTTTTACACCTCCAACTTGCTATAGTTATCGCCACAAAAGCAAGCTGTTGAATTCTAGGGTTAATGCTGCAAATGTCTCCTCCGGCGGTGGTTCTGATGAGCCGAACAACTCAACTAAACAACTCGCTGTTCTTCTTGAAGTCGAAGGGTAATTCATTTCTCCAAATCGATTATGGTTAGACATGTTTGGTTCACTGCATTCATAGGGTACGGATAGGAATCGAAATTGAAATTGGAGTTGGAATTGGGATTGCTTTCATCAGAAGATGTGTTTGATTGAGAATTGAATGAAATTGGAATTTGGAATGAGTTTTTCTACTACAAGTTTTAATTTCATTGGAATTCAAAACCAAATAGCTAAATGTCTCTTTGGTTCGAATGATCACTCACTGATGGAAGTCAAGATTTTTGCTTGAAGTTATGAATTAATCAGGTTACATTTAATGTAGTGAAGCTAAAGCTAATTTAAGGTGGTTATATATTTCCCACGAAGTTTCAAAGAGTATTGATTTTTAGGTTCCTTCGTTGTGAGTTTGTGACTAGCAATTAAGGGCAAATTTAACCAACAATAAGCCAAAAAAGAATCTTGTAAAACAGTAAGAGTTGATTAACTTGTGGCTTTCCAATGATCTTTGACCATTTATCAGGGTTCTCATGGATGTATACCGTGATTGTCATCGTGAGGCCTTCAATTTAGGTGAGCTGTTACAGCGTATTGATAGTTTTTATTTTTGGTTTTTAAATGATGCTTTGTATGATCCCACAGGAGTGGGTATATCAAGTTCATAATTTTCATAGATTGACGATTTGTGTTTCTCATTTATCCAGCATTCAAGAAAATGGGACTGGATTGTGCACATTGGACAGAACCAATCTATTTAGATCTAGTAAGGTGTGATTTCCATTGAGCTCATCTATTTGATTATTTTGTTGAACTGAAAATCAAGATTGCGTGACCATCCTAGAACATGCTAGCCAATTAGCCAATTTTTGGGTCAAAAGCATGTTCTAAATTTCTAATATGATTGTAATGAATTTGTTTGGATCTTCGTGTTTTGTCTATATATTTGTTTATTTCATTTCACCGTACCACTTCTATGTTGACTTGCTTAACTGTTTCTGGTAGTATTTATTTTGTTTTTTTAAATTGCTTGTGGCTTTTTTTAATAACATGTATTAATGTTAAGGTCTGTTTAACTTGGATAGTCTTCTTGGCATTGTTATTTGGTACGACACTAGCCCTTCAACCTTGAATTCAGGAACTAGATCGTTTGTCCTGAGTAACTGAAGTCTATGGCATAATTGTGATATGTATTGTGAATCTTACTCCAAATGTAAGTAGGTTACATATGTTCAGAACAGGGGTGTTATGCCTGAAGTATTCTTCTTTAGTCTTTTTATTTCATCTTCTTTTTTTCTTTTCACCATGAACTCATGGGACAGATTTTAATATCTTGTACTCGGTCACTTGGTTTGCTTCCTCTAATAGTTAACTAACTTCAAATTATATATGTGATCCAACTTGTAAGTTGTAAATAACCATCAAACTTACTTGTGTGTTTGTTTATGGATATACTCACATACATTTTACTCTGTAGGAAATGCTTTGGCGGTGAGGAGGAAATGCTAACTTTGTACTTTAATAAGGTGATTTATTTGAAACTATGGCTAACAATATATTGTGGCTCCATGACATGCCATTTGCTTTTGCTAATCCATTTCTCAGATAGGTTGGCCTACGTCACTCCCCACTAATGAAAAAGGAAGTTTCATGAAAAGAGTTTTGCGAGATAAGGTATGATTAACATCTTCTTTTGTTTTTTAATTTTTTTGTGATTTAGAAAATTCAGAACATCTGTACGGCTTTTGATCATGTTGCATGTGTAGCGTAGTTTAAGGATTATGTGGTTTGTAATAACAGGCCTATAAGTGGCTAAGTGCATGTATATGAGAGGATCACTTGACATTTCTCTACTTAACTGGGATTGCTTCACTAATATCTAAGCAGATTGCTTATCTTCCAATAGCTAAATATTATTATTATTATGATTATCATCTGAATTTGTTATTATTATGATTACTGCATTTCTTTTTTGTTGTTGATGTGCCAAGACAATGGGACTTGTTGGCAGCAAAATGCATTGGAAGATCTTGTCAAGTCAAAATCTTTGCCTCTAAGACATGGTGCAGAAGAGTGAGTTGTCTAGCACTTCTTTATAGATTATTTTATTTGTACTTCAGTGTGCTTTATGTTATTATTTGTTTTATTGGGAACTTAAGGAACATGCAATGATTATATTTCAATTAGAAACGATAACTATGATACTTTATATTTGCCATTGAGGTATTCCAGTAATTGTTTATGTCATAATTTACCTATTTTTTGGTTCATACTAACGACTGAAAATAGGTTTCCACTAGTTTGTAATAATGAAGGTCGTATATTTCTTTTTAAATACAACCATAGAGATCTAGTGTTAAAAGACACATTATTAAGTACTTTTGAATCATGATGGTTAATCTAAGTGTTCAATAGCTATTTTCTTAGCATGTTAGCACTTGGTCTACTAAAATCTCATCCCTATATGAACGTGCTAGTTACTTGATAAATTTTAAACATGAAATGATTTTACACAAGATAACAATTGACTCGTATAAAACAAATGGGATTTGAGCTTTTCTAATTTTCATATGGCTCCACCACATATTACTATTGTAAAGCAACAAATTATGACTACAAAGATTTGTTCGCCTTGAATGCAGTGTGTATGTTTTAGTATAGATGTTTGGAGTTATTTAGGGTTGGATATGATGGTGGGTTGAATAGATGAACCAGAAAGTG
Source organism: Flaveria robusta (assembly GCA_025506415.1). Lineage (NCBI taxonomy): Eukaryota > Viridiplantae > Streptophyta > Magnoliopsida > Asterales > Asteraceae > Flaveria > Flaveria robusta. Next base: position 12,497,436 of record CM046469.1, on the reverse strand, counting down.
AGCATATGTTTATTTGTGAGTTCATGACAAACCTCAAATCATGTAACTTGAATATGACCCATCTAACCCTAGTTATCTAAACGAGTCAAACAAGTTGGCTATCTGACCTTGTAAAATATACTCATTGAATAGGTTGATTTGTTTAAATAAGCGGGTTAATTTCAAAGCGAACATAACTAATGGACATGTTAGACAAACAAACCAAAATCTGATTGTTTTCGTGTGGAGATTGTGTCATGTTTTAGGTCATGTGAGGAATTGCCTGCCACAGGGAGTATCACACATTTTTTTCCCCAACAAATATATCACAATGGTTTTTCTTTCTAATATAATAATGGTTTTTCTTCTGTCTGCAGATTTATTGATGATGCACATAAAGAAGGTATTCCTGTTGTCGTACTAGCTGCCTACAGTAGAAGTGGTGAAAATGTAGCAAGGTTAGTAATTTAGAAATAGATGTCGAAACAAGCCGAGGTAGGGCTCGGTTCGTCTACTCCCTAGTAATAATGTATAAATTCATGTGATTACTTGAAGTTTTTGCAACTTACAAATACAATGCATGGAGATATATATGAATAATAATGGGGAAAGTAGATACCAAAGAGTGATTTTTCGTCATAAAACATCTAAAATCTTATGAGGCTCATTAATCAAAGGACATGGACATTTTTACATCAGCAACATTGGCATAAGCTGAGCAAACATTGTTACCCTTATTGAACATTACAGAACCGAGTAACTGAGCAATACATTGTTACCCTTATTGAACATTACAGAACCGAGTAACTGAGCAATACATTGTTCCTTTTCTTTCTTTATATTTTTCCATTATCCTAAATCTGTTCTTGTTTAAATAATTTTTAGGCCCATTATTGAAAAACTTGGTGAAGATAGAATGTCAAAGATGAAAATTGTTGGGAAAACAGAGGTGGAACAGAGCTTTTATGGGCAGCTTGTACTTGGTAAAGGAGTTACTTCAAGTTTGGACGAACAATTACTTAATGAAGCAAGAAAAGCAGGTTATCCTTAATTGCTTTTGCAATATATATGTATATATCGACATGCACACGCACACACACATCTTCATTTAGAAGATCTGATGATAGTGATGAATGGGTGGTTTTTGTGTCAACAGCGTCTACTGAGAAACAAAAAATTGCTAAAGAGGTTGCATCCTTGCTTAAACTGAGTGTTGACATTGATACAACTTCAAGTGAAAGGTAGGTGTATCACCTTATACTGTGTGTTTTCTGTGCCTTATTTATTATTGGCACGACTTCTTAAAGCATAATAAAACGTTATCAATTACGCATCGATGCAGGCAAATTGTTGAAACAATCATTGTGTTCTTTTTTTCTTTTTTTTGGGGCTAGCTATTGCTATTATGTGTTCTTGTTGAAAAATATTATGATTGCTTGCTTTATGTGTTGTATCAATTCATTCAGCATGCAGAAAATTGTGGCTGCTTTGAGAGCAGGAGCTGAATATGCACAAGTACCTGTTCCCAATTGTGTTCTTGTTGCTGGAAGTCTTCCTGGTGTCGCTGCAGCTGAGCAAATCGGCATGACATGTGTTGTTCTACGCAGCAGGTATGTGATTATAAAGTTTATATTTTACGTTACTTTCTCTTTCTATAAAGTAAAACAAAGGAACCAACTTGATGAATAAAATAATAATTTTTACAAATAATTTTTTTTAGTTTTCTTTGTTTACTTCCCAAAGCAATCCTGGACTATTTGCCAAAATTTTATTTTACTTTTCTTGTTCGTAATCATGACTTGAGATTAGTAAAGCTTTGATTGTAATCTGAAATGTTTATATGTTTTCTTATTAAAGGTGTTTATGCATTTTTTTATTACTTTTATCAAGTTTATGCATTTAATTAGCAGTTAAACATTTTTTTTAAATATGTGTGAAGCTTAAAGTTAAAAGTTTTTGGGATGGATGGAGTGTTAGTTATCCTTTTCTGATTATGTTACAGGTTGACATCTAGGGCCGAATTTCCTTCAGCGAAGGCTGTACTCGATAGTTTTGGTGCTCCGGATTTAACAATTTCAAGACTACGACTCATGAGACTTTCCTGAATATCACCCAATTTTGTTTGGGGACTCATGGTGATGAAACTTACAGGATAACGAGCTATATCCAACTGTCCAGATATTCCGTTTTTATGTGCATATATTGTGTGTTATAAAACATCAATCTTTTTATGCTGCTACATTTTCTTAAAATGGTAAAACGTATGGAAAGTGAATATTTGTTCAAAGTCATCTACATTTTGTTGAAAGTCAACAATGTTAAGGATCATTTCGTTAAAATCTTGAATTGAGTCAAAGCTTATAAGGATTTGAGCGCTAAGCTTAAATTGAAGCTTAATTTGATAAAAGTCAACACATATAGGCTATAACTTATATATTATCTATGAGCTATCAAAATGTTTGACAACGATTTAATGTTCAAAAGACATGAGATACGGTTTTACATGTGCATTATTAAATGTTTAGCATTAATGTTTGACAACAGAAACTTAAATCACATTATCAAATGTTCATACATGATCTGTTACTTGCATCATTTGACCGACCGACTAGTACGAGTTTTACTACATAAAAGGAAAAGGATCTTACCCGTATGGACTGGGGGTTCAAGCTTCATTCCAGGTGCTGCAAACTAGTAATGGTTTGTAGTCAAAAACGGTTTGAATGTCAGCAGAATGCCAATTCCCTCGATCACATTCAAGATGAAAAATATCATTTGGGCGCCTGCAGTTAAATAAACAGTAAATCTAAATCAATTACAAGATTTTTTCATGCAACTTTTCTCTTACAAGTTACGAAGAGGATTTTTATGTGCATTACCCGTCCCATGATTATGAAGTAATCATACTGGTTTGAAGATTACCTTATGCAGCATAAAATCTAATATATAAGGTTCATCAGGTGGACTAACAGGGTTCACTGTATCTTTTCAGGATCCAAACACCTTAAATATGGCTGTCCTTAGAAGTTTGTATATAAACAGAAACCCCAACACACCACCGATTGCATTCTAAAGTGAAGGAGAAAATAACATATGGAAAGAGTGAAATCATGTACCTGGAAGAAATGCTGCATTTTGTCTCTTTTGAGACCATGATAAACTACAGAAAAAGACCAATAAGATTTAACTTGATGTAACCCACATGCGAAAGGTGTCCAACAGGTGTGGTGTGTGAGTCTTTGCCGTTCAAGAAAGGAAATGAGTACTCACAGTGCCCCTCCACACGCAGGACCAATTGCTTTAAAAGTTGACTGCAAAGTCATTGCTATACCATTGGCCGCACCTCTTTGGTGTTGATCCTATAATCCATGTACATGTGTATCAATATATAACAGCTAATTTATATGCCTCATCAATTTTAAAAGATAAAGTAAAAGTTTTAGAAACTATGAACATTACCACAGCTTTATTTTGCAGCATGAAGGTCCCAGTTATGATGGACACCTGGTTAAAATAAGAAACTAAAGTATGGTGGAGATAATGTAAAGAACCAGTTACAATGCAGATAACTAGTTAATATTCTTTTTATGTTTAGTTTAAGTTGTTAATTTGATGCACCTTTTGGTAGAGACTCAATAATTGATGTAATTCAACCCTATCACCTCAACGTTGTATACAAGCTTAAGAAGACTCGGTGAAGATAGTTTGTGTAAACCAGCTTGTGCCAAAATCAGCGGCTGAGCGGGTTGGATGACACAAATTTTTTGGAGGCGTGAAACGGTTTGGAAGAGCCACCACCACATTTTTATACTTTTTTATGAATTTTGTAAATATATAAAAATTAAATATGATTGCAATTGTTATAAGAATTTGTGATCTAAGTATTTAATAAATCCAAATTTATGTGCTTGAAATCACTTGAGCAGCTTTAGATGACTTTTAAACCGTTAGACCCATTTCTTTTTTACATACTTCTTTTAAGTGTTACAAGTTTGACCCGTTATCAATAAATTATAGCTCAATTTGACATATTTTTAAATTAAATGGTGGAAATTACCATTTCTACCTTTCCCAGGTGCCATTAACACCTTCATTTAAATTAAGTGATAGATACCAATTAATCAAGTAAATAATATTTAGTCAATGAAAAACTTACTGATAATACGTTCTTCACAATCGACGCACAATTTAATGTAAAGGAGAGCATGAAGCCGGATAATATCGCTATGTATGGATAACTTGTGAGTAGAGGTATGGACAAAACCTTCACGAAAAATAGTTATGTTAACCGAGTTATCTAATAGTTACTTCCCCTATTAATTGATACATGATGTTAAAAAATCTATAATATTTATTCTTCTTTGAAAAATCTATAATGAAATTAAAAAGCACAACACTGATCAGAGGCAAAGAAGAATCTGCGTTAAAATGAAGAAAAAGAAACCGTAATTATAATTTTGTTAAGCAAAAGTTGACTTTTAAGTCAAAGGGAAGACAAAAATAGATAGCAGAGGAAATGGCAGATAAATAATAACTCAAAAGGAAGACTGCTTACTCCAGAGATGCGAGCTACCATTATGGGCCCAAATATCCGCTCTGCAATTGGATACAGCGCGGTTTGGAAAAGGAGAAGGCCAACCCCTACAATAAGATTTGGTGATTAGCAAGAATAAATTATGGAGATATGTGTCAAGTACAATGTCCTTTTTATTTCACATGAGTGTCCAGATTTTGTCCAAAAAGGCTCATTCTTGCAAACTAAGTTGTTCTTTAGCATTTTCAGAGGCATTGCAGACTGTTTTGTCCAGCTCCGAAGAGTTGGTACCCAAGTTCTCACCTGTGATAGATAGGACTGTGCCTACATCCTCAGTAGAATAGTTGAGCCCCCCCAAACTCCTAGGACTCACAGCCCATAATGAGAAAATCTGTTCAATGATAAAAAATAACACAGGTTTAGAAGTTATGACGGGTGAAGATATACTCATGCTTGCAAACTAAGGCATTTTCTGAGCCATAGTACTTGAATATTCGTCACAAACTAAACCATCGTTTATGCAGAAATATAAACTGAATTAGTAATTAATAATCTACTTTTTATATCTACCTCAGTGTAAGCCATGTCATGAAGAGAGAAAACACAATAGACAATGATAGAAGACATTAAGGGCCAGTTCTTTAGGAGGCTCATCAAAGAAGAATATTTTTTCTCATCTGTTTTTTCCTCACCATCAGGGGCACTTAAAACAGACTCCAACTCATTCTTTTTATGAAAGTGTAATGTTTCCTGCAGTTTTAAGAGATTATGTAAATAAGATTCATTTTAAAAACATGAAATCAAACAAGATGTATGTTCACATAAATAAATAGAGGCCATACAAATAAAGCTTTGATCTGTTTTTTTAACATGGTCTCACGATCACAATTCCTAAGGGGCAATCTGGAACCAGATTTCATGCCAGGGAATTCACTATCAACACAATTTTTAAGAGGATTTGGCACTTTAATAATGTTTTATTTCATTTTGATTTGCAAGACTATAAAACTCCATTAAAACAAGAACAAGGACATGCACTTGTGTAACCTGTCTTCTACTCTTCTATGCAAATAAGCAATTAAATATTATAAATGAAAATGCACTATGTAGAATGTCAAAAATGTTGGTTCGTCATTCATATCATGGTTGGTCAAATGCCAAAACCCACGTTTGATTTTTATGACATGTTAGTCTTCAGTTTTTAGTGAAGCACATGGTTATTTAAGTATTAACTATAGCTCAGACTCTCATGTTTTTACCAAACAATCTAACATTTCATTAATATCCTATACTTTCTACTTTTTTTCTTGATCCTATATGATGTTTGGCTTCAAGAAAATGGAGACTTAAATGTAGAATTTGACTAGAAATATTGAATAAATATCATATTAAGATGCATTCTAAGTACTAAGAAAGTGTTAACTACATAAAACCGTACCGGAAGCCAAATTGCACCGATGGTCACAAAAAGTGCGAAAATGGAGATGCAAAGGCAAGGCAATGCGTATGGAAATCTGCATCACAAGTCATTTCTGTTGGCACTCAAAACTGAATTTTCATAATATCTGCAAATAATATCATCACTATCTAAGTTAACAAAGGGTAACACTACCTCCCCAATAGAGAATCTGAAGATACTAGACTTGGAAATTTCTCTGCAGGCTTAATTTCAAAACAAACACAAAAATTAATAAGAAAGAGCAGAAAGAGAAAAGAATGATAATCTGAAATTCAATAAATAAAGTAGCAAAATAATCCTTCTTTAATTTCAATATAAGTTGTAATTATTTAGTGATAATAATGTAATATTATTCAACTTACTTTACTTTGTTTCATTTAAATAACCCATAAGGTAAAAGTTGTAATTTTTTTTATCAATAACAGCTATTAATCAGCCATTTTTTCAAGTAACTAAGTAAGACTTGTTCTAGACAGAGTAAAGATGAGATTTTTTATGCATCCATATAGAATATTAAACAATCAATTTTAGTTCAGGGCTTGAACCCACTAAATCATGCAAACCTCTTACTAATAGAGCTACTAATTATTCAGTTACAAAAAACATGTTAAATTTGATGTTAAAGATCAATAAGAGTGTAACTATAATTGCCTCACTCTTGATGCATTATCCCCACATTGTGCATATCCCTGAAAACAAATTTTATTCTAACATATAATATACGGAAACTTGATTATTCTCCCATAATAATAGCATTTCCCCATTCCCATTTACCCACACATGTGTGTATGTAGATACTTGTATGTGCATGTGTGTTGTAAACACATTTACAAATTCTTTGACTTTATTGCAATCCTTATAGGGTTTAAATTATATGCATAATTTTGACAAACAATAAAAAAAGAGAAAGAAAAGAGAAGATTGTGAATCCTGCTTAGTGAAGTAGGGTATTGGACATAAATTCCGTTTTTCAATCAATTTTCAAGATAAGTGGAGTTATAAACCTGTGCAAGAAAACCTCCCAAAGCTGGACCAATGATAAGTCCTATCCCCCATGATGTACTAATCTGAAATAGATCACTTAATTTATAAATTTCCAGGTAACAGAACTATACGAAAAATATGAATGATTAAAATGAACAATAATTGCTATCTAAAATGCAACAACTTGAAGCTGATGTCATAGGAAATTAAAGAAAAAAGGGCATGATTGATTACAGATGATAATGCTAAAGCTTGATGTTCCTCACGAAAAAGTTCGCATGCATATGCCTGTTCATACGAAATGAATCAGCAGAGAGCTAAGAGAACAGATAAAATCCAAACATCATCTTTTAGCTGTAATATAAGATATAGGATAAGAATTACCTTTATTGGTCCAAGTAGCCCATTTAAAAAGCCAAGAAGAAACCTTGTAATGATAGCCATCCAATAGTTGACACTAAAACCGAAAAGTGTGTTGAAGATAACCCTGAAGAAGATGAAAATTACAAGCTGTAAGAGAACAATATATATAACTACTTTATGAAACATTGTGGACAAATAATAACTGTCGAACTAGCTACGAACACTGTTGAAGTGCCCAAAAGAATAACCGGTTTTCGACCATATCGATCGGCAACCACTCCCCAGAAGACAGATGTCAGTGCCCTTCCAATCATATATGCAGACCCTTCATAAAATTGAGCATTATATGAGATGTGCTTTCAGTAGACAATCTGTCAACCAATGCCATTCATTCATTCATGAAAGACAGGGAGTATTTAGAAATCTGATTAATAAACCCAAACACTATCTGATTCTAACTACAATATATCACATAATCACTTCTAAATCACACATTCAAACACCGCAAAAATGGGCAATATTTGCTTACCTACATAGCCTGCATAGTAACTAATGTCCTCCTCTTCCTCTGCAATGTTAAAATCCCTTATCTACAATATAATCAAGATAAAGAATTCCAAATTTCAAAATATATAAATGCAAGAAAAGCAAATATAGAAGTCAACATTCTTACCATGAAATAGAGAAACGGAAAGAGTGATGATATTGGCAGCGCTGAGAAAGAATAATGAAATACATATCAAGCATTAACATCAATATAAATTAGTAACAAGCTCCACAAGGTGTAAGAAATTGTTTTTTAATGTAAGGTTTATTATTCTTCATATTCTTGTGAAGAAGTTGATCCTGATAGTTACTAGGGAGGCAGTTTAATCCGCTTATGTTGAAAATGGGTAGGTTTGGAATCTATTTTATTGCTGAACTCTGAAGGCGATCAAAGGAGTAAATTTTAAAATGCAGCTATAAATGATACAGGACAAGCAGTTTAAAGCCATTAAACTGCTTGTATTATTAGGTTTTTTAATCATATCTAATATATTAATTATTAGGTTTTGTAATCATATCTAATATATTAATTATTTATGAAATTCAGTTAAAGACAAAATAAAAATGAAACGGGTCAACCCGACCCAGTTGACATGCCCTAAAAGTTCGCAACTTGCATTCCTAGGAACCCTCTTGAACTACTGTATATCTTCTCAATTCAAATTTTAGTCCTTTATAGTGACCGTAAAGGCAGGAGGAACAAAAAATAAAGAAACAAACTGTTTTAATACTAGACACAAATCCACAATGCATTATACAACCAAGTGAAAATTCAGATATGTTTAACATTTGTCCATTCACTTCATCAACTACAAGCACTAGCATCTAATATTACTTCACACCGCCGCTATTTTTAGAAATTATGTTTTCAGTTGAGAAAAAATGTCGGAAAAAGAAAATGATTTAGGGATTTCAGACTCCAAATATTGTTATAATCTGGGTCCGGCAGTTTGATGGATCTACATTCGTGAATCAACATACAAAATACACCAACTGCTGCTAGTGATGACATCACTGCACATGTGAGTTAATTGGGACATGATGGATAGAGATAACAAAAGTGAGAATACTTCAAATAGACTGTTTTTGTTCAGTCTATCAAGTTTAATGTGGAGCTTGGTCAGACATTTTATCCACAATTGATGTGCAGTTAACTTGCCAACACACATAAAGAATTAGTTAGATCATAAGACCACACCAATTCCTTAGTATCGTGCTCTTCCCCTTCGTCTTTCTACTAAAAAGATTTTACTTGCCATATCGATAAGCAAATAATTTTGAATTACAACACCACAAGACCGTAAGAAAAAGAAATTCATATACATCTTTCAAAAAGAAGAGTGCCTATATGTTTCAAATCATTTTTATACATGTTTGCATGTGAGTATAAGGTGTATGTATGTGCCATCACATGAATCCACAATAAAATTTGTAGTGGTGGAAATAGATCATATACGAAGAACTAATACGAATAAGAGTTGCTTACTGACGGAAAGCGCCACAATCCATATACAAATCACCTCCTTCAACGGCAACCCAATTTGCAGCTCTTTCTTCTGATCAACACAACACCCAGGACAGCTCTCATAATAAACTTTGTCCAAAAGTGGCTTCTTAAACTCATTCCCACCCATGTTTTACAAATCACCAAAAGAAGAGCTAACAGGAACCCCAATTCAGCTACCCAAAGTCACTTCCAATAGCCCACAAATTGATACTTACAAACACACACAATCTTCCAAATGATCTGATATTAATCAACTTAAAAAGAACGCTATCTACAACAGCACATAACATCACTGTTCATGTAAGCTAATGGAGAATCAAAGTATAGTCATTGCTGTGGTTCAGACATTACATCGAACACTTAAAGTGCCAACATATATGACAAAGGTGCATCGATTGGTCCGATTCTATTGCCGCCCTCATAGTATTATCGTTTTCATCTCCTATATCTCCCACTTTCAAAAAGATTCTAACTGTTGAAAGTGACAATTGGTCATGCATAATCGATTAATTTTGAATGAAAAGATTGTAAAAGTCGTGAAGCACATGAAATTTGTTATGATTAATAATAAAATATCATGAGTTCAGTGTTTCAATTCATGCAAACAAGGGTGTGTTTTATGAAGTTAAAAAAAAGGGAAAATCATGGGTATAACACCTTTTCCTTTTCATTTGGATTGATAAACAACATACGCGATAATTACGCGTAAGGTCCATGCCTACGCGCCTAATATTGGTGCACACCAACTAAAATAGACACTGACCAAAACGTGACATCTTTTAGTATTTTATGTCAACTATTTATTTTAAGTTTTTTATAACAGTTTTAAATTACTTTTAATATCTTTGTATACTTTTTTTAAAAGATATATACATCTTCTTGTTATGTCATCTTCTTTTTGTTTTATATGTAAAATGTTGTTTTGAGATTTTTTTATATGGTTCCTTTTGTTGAAACCTCTCAAAAAAAAAAAAAAATTATGTCCATTGGAACTCTCTAATAATCAAATATTTCAGTTGCTATTATAAACTTAGTAGTAGAGGAAATTAGGAGTTTGGCAATGTTGAGTATCTACCGTATTTGCGACATGCCCTATGTTTATAGATATCACTTAACAGGATTATTGACGTTTCTTTTATTTTTTTTAGATCATAATTTGTCTTGTTAAATGGTATTTCACTTTATTTTGTTCAAAGAATTTCATGAGATTTTATATTACATTAAATTATTAATTATGTTTGAATAAAGTATTATAAGAGCAAAAGGGTTTTAGTTTTATATGATGAGGAACTAAGGAACTATTAATTTTAAACGAAATAAATGGTTTCTTTTTATAATTAAAAATGAAGAAGAGTGTTGAGTGAAATGATGGCATTTAAGTAAAACGTGCACGTCCTGATGGCATAGAGGAGTCCAAGTTGTGTGTCTTACGATGCGTACACACGCCACATGATGGTTAGTAGTTGGTCGCATTCAGTTTGAAATCTCTTTATGAAAATTAAGCAATATTATTAAAAGTCAAGGACTATTCTTGCAAACTTATGTGTTAAAAAGGCTATATTCGTAATTAATTTTAAGGAAAAGAATTAAATTACCGAAAGTAAACAATATTTTATGCATTTGCATTTACAATTACTAGCAATGACATATGACTCCATAGCTTATCTCTTTCTTTTTTGTCAACGACCTTTTAGTAACAACTGTATGAATCGCTAGCTAAAAAGTTTTCATTATAAACTGCCGCAAGAGGTCTTTTTTTCGAAATAAAGAATAAGGCATAGAAGCTTTCTTATCTACTTTTGCTCGTATATCCATCTTCTTTTCATCAATACCGACTCAAATTCGTGTGATATGTGACCACAATTCACGTATCACTTATTCACTCAAGTAGTGTCATCATGCACCCCCTTTTATGATGAAACTCTATATAGTCAGCACGATTCACATAAACCTTAAGATTTTAAGTATTACTTGTTGCATAAACATACAGACCCAACCGCCCCCACCCCTTATATCCTCATCCGCAACCATAACCCCCAGATGTTAGTGCGGGCAACCATCACACCCCAGTGACACCCAAGGAACTCCAGCAACACCTGAAGAACTCGGACTGCAGCAACAATGACCACACCATTTTTTCATCAATTTACATCCACCCTTGGCGTTTCCACAACCCATCTCCAAAAGACCAGAATCAGATAGATTCAAACTTTCAGGTTCTCGCAAAATGGTAGATTTCAAATTATTTTAGTAATTTCTATATTCTTTATTCTAAATATACAACAGGACAGGAATTTCCGTTGTTAAAAGAAAATGTTGAAATACACTATTTTTTTGGAAAATTATGGCGTTACATTTGATCAATGTTACTCAGAAATCTCACATTCCGATGCGGCTGTTCAATCTCTCTGTCTGTAGCAATATTGATTGTGAAACAATATAAGATATAAGCTGAGGATAAAATCATATATATGCACTTGACCAGGAAATACTAGAAGCATTACAGCAGAGTAAGTTGGGCAGGAAGGTATATTTAAGCTGGCATATATTATTATGGTCAAAAATCCTACTACACTAGCTGGGCAAAGGAGATGAACTAAAGGGATAACTTGTACAGCAAACTATGAGAAAATAAGCAATATTATTGTATATGACAACATGAGAAGAGGAGAAATAAAACTAAGGCTATTAGATATTATCTTGAATTAAATGAATTTTTCAAGTTTTCCCATGTTGAAAGACCGTCAGGATGAATATGAACAAAATATTTCACAAACCTGGCATCAGAACATGCGAGGATGGTGCTTAATGATAACTTGGGTTTTGCTGCACCTCTCTCAAGTAACCATAAATACATAGAAAACCTGAGATTGATCCTCTGGATATCATAACATAAGTATGATGGAAACACCACAACAGCTTCCAATGGATAACCTAAATGATTCTGCAAACAATCAATCTTCTTGAGAAGAAGATCTTTTGTTTGGTTTAGTACCGAAGGGGCCCGCTTAATCATGCTTGCAACAACGTTATAATCAAGTCCCGCTTGCACTAAACAATCAAATCTTTCCTGTAATTGGTCTCCTCTGCCCCGAAACTTCCTTAGGGCTTTTGATAACTCGTCAGAGTTTTCAATATAACCCAATCTTAACAGGAAGTTTTTCCTCTCCACAATTGTATTGGAATCTTGATTATCAGTAGCTTTAGTGTCGGACTTCGTCGCCATATTGATCAACATTAAAGGGTCTTTCTTTATAGCTCGACATAATTCATCTTTTCGAATTTTCAAACTGTTCATAACGGTCACTGGCCCTTTCAAAGAATTAGAACCAAGAACTTCCATATGGGTAGCAACAATGTTTGCAATCCCTTCTGTCTCCATCCCGATTTCAACCAAGAAACAAACTGCTGTCCACAGATTCTTTGCACACTTTGATGATAGAATTTGGGGGTTTTTCAACAAAAGGTCGTAAATTTGGTTCATTTTAAGCCCTAGTTTTAGCAATTGACCGACAAGCACGTATATCAGTTTTCCTGATACTTCAAATAGCAATGTGGGGTTATCAAGAAACAGAACTTTCATCTGTTGATCGTTGTAACCCACTTGCACAAGAAAACTCAAGGTGTCTAACATTCTATCCCAATTCAACGTGGTTCTCTCAGATATGTAACTACCAATCCATTCATTTCCAAACCCAAACCCTTTCAGCTTATCAAGAACTACAAGAAACTTGTTATCAATAAGCCCAATCAAGAGTGAAGGGCAGCATGTTACTAGTTTAATTACGGTTGATTTACAGAATCCTAATTTCTCATAAGCCTTGAGTTTCATAGCCAACACTCCATGATCATATCCAAATATCTCCTTTGCTTCCTTGTACATCCTGCCAATCTTTGTTCTAGGAATCCCGTAACCACACAGAACATGAAAATTATCAAGCAAGAGACCATCATCCCCCAAAAATATCAACGATTTAGGAAGTAATGACGGGAACTCGATAGGATTCAGACCTAAACTCTCCAAAAATGGTTCGTACTCATTGATGGGATTGTAACGAAAGTACTTTGACAAAGCTCGCGACACATCTTGCTCGTTATCAACCACAGACAGCAAATTCTGAATAAAATGAGGGGAGTTCTTGCTAATGTGCTCTGCATCAGTGAAATGAAAGCCTCTAGTGAAATGCAAATAATCGAAAAGTGCAGTTTGTGCCTCTGTTCTCACAACCCGTGAAATTCGATTACCATTGACACTGGCTTGCGATTGATGCGAACATCCAACTGCACTTTTTGCTTGAATTGTAGGTTCTGATACGCAAAAGTTTCGCCTTTTAACCGATATAAAAGATGACCCATTTCCGATACAAGCATTTCTACAAACAGTTGGTGGGCAAAGCACATAATGAAGTTCAAAAATCATCTCAGGGATCCAAAATAGCCTATTACTGATCCTGCGAATCAGCATAGCAAAGTTCACGATACCCAGAAAGCATTCTGCGAAATAACAAGAGGGTGCTCAGAAATTTCATTATTTTCTAGCATTTTTATGTGGGTTTTCGGCTCAAATGTAAGCAATTGATATTAATGAAGCAAGAACAAATAACGGAAAGAAAAAGAAATTGATAGGAACCAACATTTTCACTTACAAGTCATTTGATTTCTTCAATTTGAATGTGGAAAGTAATGTCCATTGGATTGGGTAATCTGATCTTGCGGAAGAAGCTGCGATGGACGGTTCATGAAAAGCCCTAATTTTAGGGGTTTGAGCTTATATTATTGTACGTCCTCTACGTTATGGCTCGTTTCATTTAGAACCCTCATGTATGGTTTAGAATTTACCGTAACCTTATTAAAGTTTATTGGTTTAACTTTTATTATGTGTGATTATTTTAAAAATAAAATATGTGTAACAAAAAAATTTATATATTTTCTGGTAGAAAAAAATATAAGGCTTAGATTGTATTAAATCTTAAAAGTTTATTTATTTAGCATGCTTAAAAAAAGAGGCGTTCAAATGTCGTCGAGATTACGATTTGACTGTTTAGGTTTATTTGTTTGGTTCATAGTTTGCAACATGCAACCGACATTTTACCTTATTTATTTATTTTTACTTTTGTAATATGTAGTTACGCATATCTATGGTATTCATGAACCACCTTTAAAAATTTAATACGAGCTAACGACTTTTAAAAAATGATCCAATCGTCAACTTGAATCGTTTTGGCTAGTCTGACCAATCCAACCAACCAAACGGTTTGGCCTAGAATTTTCTATTAAAACTTAGCATTTACATTTCGATTAAAGGCGCCATCATATAAGAAGTTGGCACGTGTTCTAATCTTAAATGTAAGAAAAAAATTCTCAAAAGTTATTAGTTTTGTTACTTTCAAATATGTAAAATTGCATCCAAATTGTTTGGGAAAATGATTGTAAAGTAAAAGCACCAAAATTTCATACAAGTTCTACCAAAAGAAGCACGACAAGATTGAAGATTAATCTCTTGCAAAAAGTTCTTCTGAATACCTATTGTAATATTCATATGCAAATGCTTATATTGTAATTTGTAAGTGTTGATCCCTACTAGGGTTTGGGAGATTTTGTTAAGGTGATTGACTAGATAAAAGAAGTTGTTGATCCCTAAAGAGATAGTAGGTATGGAGAATAATTTGTCATCGCTACCAAACCTATTAGCTTAGCTAGACAAGAAGCGATCATTTATATTAGTGACGTTGTGACATTGTTCTCAAACGGTTTAAAGAAACAGTTTTATTGTAGACAAACTTTTCATCAAAAATCAAAAAGTAAACAAAAAAGGTTTAGCTAATATTCACGCGAACAACAATAATCATTCATTGTAATTATGCAATGTTATCTCTCATATTCTAAAGTGATCTCAACTTTTTTCCACATCAACCATCTTGTTTCTTTTCATATATTACTTTATTATTAAATTAAATGCAACCAAATGACCAGTTATTTTGTTGTGTTTCATTTCTATTGTTTAAAAACAATTGTATTTTAGTATTTAGATTTGATGAATTTTATTTTGTTCAAATTTACAAATAAAATTATCAAACAAATAACATATAAATTTTAATTATTAGTTAAATAATCATGGTTACTATTAATATCACCCTACTTACAACACGACTTCAACCACGTAAAGAATGTTAACCACACATCCTATGTGGACTCTAATTTACCGTCTATGTGATATCAAATTTTTTTCAAAAATTATAATCACTATCATCCTTTTATGATTTCGGTTTGGTGGCTTGCGCAGCTTGTTTAACATTAAAAGTGTTCGCTGATTCATCAAACTTTGACATTTGTTGATAATTCGTCGCTGAATCATTTTATTAAAATCTAATATGGTTCTTTGAAGATCTGATAAAAGCTTCTTTTTAATATTTTCATCATCCTTGTCCTTGTTTTTATTTCAACAAATATCCGACAAGGAAATGTTAAATTTACCCTACAGACAGCAAAATAAGAAGCTAAAGCATCTGCAATCACACTTTGACTTATTCAAAAGTCAAATGTGCGAAAACAGCTTCATTGACTGCATTCATTGTAGTAATTATCACTTATAACAGAAACAAACCGCTCGAGCCAAGGAAGCTGGTGGAGGTCCTTGATTGTGTTGTCAATGTACGAGGTGTCATCATCTGCACACGAGGATGGTGATTCACATGGGTTCGTGTGGTGGTCGCTCAGGCTAAACCCGCCTGCAAGAAATCTTTGAATCAATGCAAGTTGTGATCTTTCTTGATCAGAGTAAGCATCCATCATGTTTGACAGTGAACCAAAAGACTCCCATGCCCATTCCTCAAACTGTTGAGCTGGGTCGGATTGAGTGCTAGAGGAAAGGGTAAGTTGGTCATTTTCTTCTTCCTCTTCCTCTCCCCACATAGCACATTCACATGTTTGTTGACCGTTCAGATATTCAGCACCGCAAGAATAGCAGAACTCGTGTCCACACCTGCATAAGTGCATGCACCAGTTTTGTATATGAATTCTTAAAGAGGAGTATACAAATTTGACACATATCAAGGGGAGTCGACAATAAGCAAGTTAAACTAGAGGTGATAATGGTGTCAGGTTGGCAAGTTGAATCGTTGCACTTGAACAATACGTATAGATTTATTTGTTTTAAGGAAATCAACCCTAACCTGCACACACTTCAAATCATGTAGCCCAAGCATGACTCATTTAACTCATTTATCTTAACAAGTCAAACCGGTTGATATGCTTCCAATGGGTTGTTATCAAGATGTAAGTGTTTTAAAGGGGTTGTAATAAACAGGTTAAACAGTGTGAACAGTTTGGTAGGTTGGCCTGTTCAATTAAATGGGTTGATTGTTAGATAGAGCAACCTGGTCCCATTCACTTAAACGGGTTCAACATGTCAACCAGAAAACAACATGTTTTTTAAACAGACAAGATATGATAACCCAAACTTGATTGTTTTCGTTTCGTGTTTCTAGTTGTGTTAAGAATTGCCAACCTTAATCTAGACAAGCAAGATCATCTTCATCAACATAATTTTCTTCTCCATTAACATCAATTGTCATACATAGACTTTCAAGGTCAAACTTTTCCAATCTTGATACGAATTTACTTAGATTTTAAGTAATAATTGTCACGAACATCTTTAGAAAAAGGTCAAAAAGATCATACCAGCAGGTCAAATCATAGCAACCATGTGTTAATTCAATCATCCTTTCACACATCTGGCATCGTTTCCATCTTCTATTCTCAACAAGACAGTCGAAAGCTACATTACCATCAATGGCATCCATCTCCACCGTTGAGCCCTCTTGAAACTTGTCACAACTAACTGAAGAATGCCACCGGACCCCACATTTCACACATACAAGCCTTCTACAAACAGGGCACTTGACACAATTACTTGTCGCGTCTACATCAGTACTAGGATCAAATAGAACCCCACAATTAGTAAAAGGGCAGTAAAATTTATCAGACACTCGAGCATTTGTTTCCAAAAGAGCTTCCTCCAACGACATAAAAGAGCCAACAGGAAGAAACGACTTATGTTCAGGGGCGGAGATGTAATATCTGCATTTTGGGCTCGGGCACCTAATGGGAACCTCAGATAGCCCAACTTTTTCATCAACATAAGCCTTCAAGCAATGGGAACAGCATTTGTGTGAGCATTTCAGTGTGACCATCATGAATGCTGGTTTATCTTCACAGCATATTAAACAGTTTTCAGTAATTTGATCGCCTTTGGCATCATGAACGACCCCAATTGCCACTCGCGCCAGATGCAATGCAGGCTCAAGATTGACATCAAGAACACATTTTAGGACAAAATGTTCAAGATTTTTAACATGTTCTAGAATTCTTTGCTTCAATGCCATAAGAAGTGGACTTTCAATCATTTCATTATTTGTAATCTGCCAAAAGATGACTGTTCAAATGGTATGATTACATGATATAAAGGTTTCAAGTGCTTAAATGTGATTATAATACAAGATAACAATAAGCAAGAATCAACAAAACCAATAATGGTCGAAATAATCAACTCACCTGATCGAATAGGATCTGCGAATTGGTAAATGCATACACCCTCTTGATGTTATTTCGAATGGCTTCATATAAACCATCCATTAAAGCTAGATAATCAGCTACTTCCTCATCAATAACAAATTCAAGTTTTTTCTGAACCTGAATCACAGGAACATTATTACATCCTTCCATGATTACCCCAATTCCAGAAACCCCTAAAACACTATTTGCAGGTTCAGAAATTGATACACCCTTGAAGAACATTCGAACAGAAAATTCATCAAGTTCATCATCATCATCATCATCATTCTTCATCTCTAACTTCACAATTTCTTCCAATTCCTCCTCGTCTCCACAACAGCTTCGAAACTCATCATCATCATCTTCAAATTCTAACTGAATTACATCCACCATTTTCATATATCAAGTTCAAACCCTGTAAAATCTGCACAAATTCATCAAATTCAGAGCTAATTAGGTGTAATCTCTTCAAATTAACCGAAACCCATATCACAAACGCTGCAAAATTCAAAACCCATGTTTCAAACAAGTGGTTTTGAACATAATTGCTTCCAAATTTCAATACTGTCAATAATCAGCAAACTGAAAAGGGTATACGAACTTGAAAAATATAAAGAATGAGAGGTAAAGTGAAGCTTCCATACCTGTGTAATGATGAAATTAGTCCTATATTCATAAACAAATCGTTCTGAAGGAATAATCTTTAATCTGAAATCAAATCACAACAAATCACTGATGTATGATCCTTTGTCTATAATAAGAATCAAGAACCCTAATCTGACAAAACTGTCGCTTCTTTTTTCCACACAAAATCACTTTTTTACTTTAATTTTATTATAAAATCTAGATATAATAATATTATTAGCAAGTTTAAAATCCGATTTCTTGCACTGGGGAAAGGAATAGAATCATCGGTTTCTGTTGGGTTTTGGCGTAATATGGAAGCGAAATGATTAAATTCATAAGTTTTAATTTTTAAATAAGACATGTGAGGTGATTTGAATTTAAGTTTATGAAATATTGTAGTTTTATAGAAGTTTTGTGTACATATTTGGCATATTAGTTATTATGTTATTGTAATATTTATTAACGGTTTAATTTACTCGGAGTCGTTTGTAGATACGTCAAAATGTTATGTTGTGAGGCGAAGGACAAGCCAGTTTGATCGCAATGGTTTTCGTTCATCATAAATGTCAACCTCTTGATATGTGACTTGATGTTATTAGTATTAGCACTTAATCCGTCTATAAAAATAAATTTTTACTATTAAATACAACATAGTTTTGCATTTGTAAAATTTTAAACTAGCACTTGTTGAGGGGGTAAACATTAATGCCGATAGGTTATATTAATATACGCCATCTAAAAAAAAATATTACCAAAATATTAACATTGCTACTGATATCATTTAGTAAAAAAAATCCAAACACTAGTTGGTGCCTACGTTGTTGGTTTGCATAGCACACATTAACCCACACGGAACGCATTTGAACTGCCCTCTCTTACGAGTCTAATGGGTTTTTGTGTTTAAATTTTTTGGTTTCTTTATTTATTTAACTAAGTAAATTTTAAAGTGCTATATCTAAAATTTTTAATTAATTATGATGCTTTTGAAATGTTAAATTTTAAATTTAATTATAAGTTTATTTTTACTTTTTTCTCTCTATTATTTAACTAAAAATTATTTCATCATACAACTAAATAATGTTTGAGATACTAATTTAATATTTTAATTATAAATTTAAATAGATCACGGTTCTATAAGGTTTTTTCTTTTGGTTATACGTGTGATTAAATTTTAATATCGTCGTGTAAAATTTATTTTACTGTAAACAATTTTTTTTTTAATTTTGTAGTATTTATTGTCATAAATAACTTTATATTTACACAAAATAAGTCTCTTATTAGTTTTAAGGGCTAACTTACACGTCTGTTAAACTTATTTCTAAATCTTCGCTATAAAACTTGAACCTCTTAACTTGTAAAGATGCACACATCGGTTGATTAAAAAAAATCAATTCAATGAGGTACCACTTCCGCTAATGGTTAATGCGGCCAAAACCAATTAGGTTAATTATGATCGCTTAACCAGCTTTTACAAGATTGTAAAAACTAGTTCCTCCCTAACTAGTTCGACTACAATAAAGCTTAAACTACAATTATAATTGTTTACAAAACTAGTTCATAAAAAACAGATCCTATTATTGGTTCTTAACTGGTTTCAATTCAAAAAGCTGTTCCCTATTCGCCTCTAACCACTTTTGATGGACATCATTTAACACATTGATATCATCAAATAACATGACCTTTCGTAGATATGAGAACGTTAGGTAGACAGCTTTAGCTTCTTAATACATATATGCCAACTTATACAAAATTACAAATGTTGGTTAAACACATGATGCATCAAAAACTCTATGATTCAAACACAAACATTAACATACAGGCTACAAAAAGGCGTTCCATTTTGACACCACATTAGCAAAAAAAAAAAAAAAAAAAAAAAAAAAAAAAACCCAAAATGGCGCTTTTATGAACTAGTTAAGAACCATTTTGAATTGGTTCTTAACTGGTTCTTAACTAGCGTCAAATAACATAACTTGATATGCGGAAACACTAAACCCTAAACCTTAAGCATCATGCACCATTATTTCTTCATATGTATGTTTTACCTCTAATATTAAGGCACGTAAGAGTGTGTTAAAAATCCATTAAAAGAAAGAGTTTCACGAGTATTTGCGGGCTTTAGTCTTTGACCCGTTCCTCATTGTGGGGGAATACATTGATGAAGACAAACCGCGATGAAGCTCAGCCTTGTCCTTGGTAAAGGCTCTTTGGACATCTTCTTTAAGCTCCACAAATCGTGCCCTTTTGATTTCTTGCTCTTCTAAGGTACCCTTCTCCAGGATAAAAAGATCTTGTAGATCGTCCTCCATGAACTTATCAAGAACTTCTGAACAATGAGGGAAATATCGCCTACCCATTTCCACTGCATCCAAAGAAGAAAGAAACTTCTTATTAGAGATCCGATCCTACTTACGAATGGGTCTTTTCAAGTTATGTTTTTATCTCTAAAAACAGGTCAAATGGATTGAAAGCTAACCTAAAGGCATTTCTGAAACTAATCCTATAAGATAGTCTTTTCACAAAAAGTAAGGTGTGGGTCTAAAAACAGGTCAAATGGATCAAAAGTCAACCCAAACCCGTCCATTTTACCACCTCTAGTAAATAGCAGTAAGAATTTGAAGGTGTGGATCTTTTCAGATAATGCTCTATCTCTAGAAAACACATATCCAACGGGTCGAAAATTAACCTAAGGCTATCTGTAACTAATCATAAATGACTATCCTTTTCCAATATTGGATAGAATGTGTTTTGAGTTTAAATCCAAACCCATTTATTTCCACTTATATGGTTATATAATAAATTACCTATTTTGACCCAAACCCGTCCATTTTACCACCTCTAGTAAATAACAGGAAGAATTTGAAAATGTACCTGTCTTTGAAAGAGCTTCCATTCTTGAAAGCAATCTTTTGTTCTGCACCAACGGTGTCTCGTTCAAATCCATCTCCCTTAAATTACCGTTTGACCCTTTTGATGCCAATAGACCTGGATACTGTGAGGTCGTTTGGGCATGCGCAATTTCCATTGCCAGTCTTGCTTCTGATGGAAATAATAGTCGTGCAAACGCCACTGTAATACACAAATGACATATAAGTTGACATGTAAGCGCCAAGTGGACATTTTTTAAAACATCAACCACATGCTACATCAGCACATTCTGACCTACATCAGCATCTTTCGCAACGAAAATGCTAGCTCAGCCATTTTAGTTATCGTCCCACAAGGAAACGATAAATTTTCATGAAAAAATAATGGAAAACAGATTGAAGGGAAAAGAATTCACCTCGGTTTTCTAAGTAGAGTAACTTCATATGCAGATCATCAGCCACTGCTGAAGAACACACGGAAACATCCCCTACCATTGGGTTCCTCTTAATTTCCCGCTCCAAAACATCAATACATATGCGATCTTTATTTGTTTCTTTCCCGTGTTCAGTTTTCACATGATAATCCTTGGGCCTTGTTCGTCTCCTGCAAATGCTAACAGCACTTTGTCCATCAGCAGTAGTATCTGATGCACGCGCGCCTTTGTTTAAAATCAAAACAATAAGTGATGGTTCTTTACGCATGGCAGCAACATGAAGCACAGTGTACCCTCGAGAGTTTCTAAGATTAACATCTGCACGATTTAGATTAAGAATCTCCTTAGCTACTTCTTGATTACAATACATGACCGCATAATGAAGAGCACAAGCTTCATCTAGTGTAATCTTGGATTCATCTAAGATCATCTTCACAAGTTCAACATCGTCACAGTCTAATGCTTTGTGTATGCTTTTAATTCTCTTCTCACGTAATGCACCCTCGGATTCGACTGTATGCTCGTCATCTTCTTGGGAGATGTTATGAAGCGATTTGATGTTTTGGGCAACTTCAAATGGAAGCTCTTTTTCAATGGAAATAGCATCAAGGTTTGACCGTGCCACTCGATCAATGCACCGAGATAAGACGTTCTGCAATTGGCAGTGATAGGCCACAACAAGGATTGGGATCACGTCTTCAACGAGCGCCTTGTCTACAAAGTTAAGAAGACGGCGCTGCAAAAGTACAACATATATAATATTACATCATATTTGTAAATTGAGTTGCTCTTATGATTCTAGATTGACCAAATCTTGCAAATCTTGCATTCAAGACAGATAAGGGATGTTCAGAAAATTAAGGTGGCAAAATGAACGGGTCAGTTTGACGAACGCAAACTCTTTTGTCTATTTGTATGAATAGTTCATTAACTACAGTTAAATATGTAATTATATAATATCAGAACTTTTGAATACTGTGATCTATGAGGTTGTAAGCATTGGCGGGTCAACCCAACCTGCACCCCCCCTAAGCAAACAATAACTAAAGTCTTCAACTGAAAACAAACTTATACATCATTCAACATGGCCGTGGTCAATTAGTTAAATCATCCAAATCAGTTCATACTTGTGTTTCAAAACAATCACACAAAAAAATATTACATATGAGCAACCATACCTGAAAAAGTGAAACTAGTTCTGGAACTTGAAACACCGAAGATGCATAAGTCAACTCAACAGCAAAGTTAATAGCCGGCCGACAAGCATCATGGTGGCACCCATCATCAACACAAGTTGAAACCTCCAACGGAGATGGTCTCAGTTTCCCCGTATAAACATAGCTTAAAAATATAAGAAAAGCATCATGCCCAACACTCCCATATGGCAACAAATCACTCATGCTATATTTAGGCTTACCATCATTTTCAACACAACCTTTATTTTCCTTAAATACATCACTAAAAAACTTACTTCTAGAGGCTAAAATACACCTATGTATGCCTACAGAAACACCCTCAACTACAACTTCAGCATCGTTATAGTTGCATTCCGATTCAGAACCAGAATCGACTAAGAGCTTCTCTAGGTTTGTGCTGAGCTTATTTAAGCCAATAATTTCGATATTTGACCGTGGCTCGGGGATTGATGATGGTGGCAATGGCATGGTGTAGCTGGTTGAGCCATTGGATATGTGTGAAGATGAGGTGAAGCTTATGGATGATGATGGTTCAGATGAATTTGCCATGGATTTAATAAAAGTTAGTGATGGCAAAACTACATGAACAAGATTAGGGGTCTGACTTAATCACAAAGGGTCAAATCATAAACTTTCATAGCTAACAAGAACTCAAATCAGAAAGAAAGCTTTTTTATGATCAAGATAGATTCCCAGAAGATTTGGGAAAAGATAAATGGCAAAACTACATAAACAAGATTATGGGTTTGACTTTTTCACAAAAGGAGTTAAAAGATGAAGCTTTTATACCAAAGAACAAGAACCCAAGCTTCAATGAAACAATTATATACACCCAAGATACATCTTCTTTGATTCAGTTTATAATGGATCAAATCAAACTTTATACATGTTCAAGAAAAAAGCCAAAGTCAAAGTCAAAAACTCAAAGAAACTCTGATATGCGCATACCAAAATATAAATTGAAACCCACAAGCAGCTGGATCTGAATCAACCCCAACAATCCCCAGATCAATATATCTTAATCAAAACCTAATAAAACCTCCAACTTAGCTCAAATCCGCCATACCCAAATCAACAAATCGATCACCAAAAACCCTAATTACCAAATCAAATCATCATCTTTTCCATTTGCATCAAATGCCCACAAGAAATAATCACTCAACAAGCAAAACCCATGTGGAATAACAGCAAAAGTAACTTCAAGAAGCAGTAAAAACGCAATCAAACCAACACAGCTGCAGTAAAGAAGCTTCAAAGAACCAGCAAAGAAGCTATGGCGCAAGAAAATGGGAAGGTTCGTTGGTAGCAAAGAGAGAAAGGGGTTTTCTTGTAATTTGACAAATTGTTTGTCGCTTTGTCCAAAGAGTTGAGATGAGGATGAAGCAGTTGAGGTGACGACAGTGATGGCGTAAGGGTTGTTAACGCGTTTAGCATACGCAGCACACGACGTCATTGTTGATGAAGTTGCATCAATAATTGGGTTAAAATAATATTACGCACTCCAATCTTTATGTCAATTGCAAAAATGGTTCTTGTACTATTAAAGAACTTGCAAGATCCAGTCTTGAACTTCTGAAATTATTTCTTTAGTAAGCCACTTAAATTATTCCTAAAGTCATGTCATATGTTTGTAATGAAACTTTTACTTTCAACCATTTAAAAAAAGAAAAACCAATTTAACATCTTAGTATCTTTAGACTACATATTCATTGATTTCTAAAAATATTTGCATGATCCTTTTTAAAATAATCGATAAGTTTCCTGTCGAACTTTAAAACTTTTAAAAAAGCTTTATTTTTTGAACGGCCAGTCAAGTTGATATTTATACGAAACTTTAACAAGAAGTTAGACAAAGAAGTACAAAGAGAATCACAATGAAAAAGAAAATTACACCAGAAATCCCAACATAAATTATCGAGTTTCCACATTATTAATCCACAAGAAAGAGTTAGATTTGATTTCACCCAATACCTATGACAGATCTTGGAAAGAGTTACAAACAATGTTCAAATGTTAGATTTATTATTGCATACATATCATATATTCATTCTTTTGTAATGCGATACTGACGATATAATCTTTAGGTACTAAGCAATATAATTGTGTATGTATTGTTTAGCATATGTAAGGGGGTATTTTCAAGCAATTTATTAGTTTTTTAAATACATTTAAGGGAACTCCTATCCTTTTTAATATACGAAATGTTGTATAGTTCTCTTAATATGAAGTTATTTTTCATTAACCATTCCATGATAAACCCTTTTTTATCTTATTAAATTTTAGCTTGATTATATAGATGTGTTCATAACCTTTATGAAAATATAGTAGATGTAATCTTAAAAGTTCAATTTAAGCAAACATCACTTAGATTTAGCCGTAATAGATGAGTATATGTAGTCTCATTGTTGATTCAAGTAATAAAAGTTCTTGTTTTATTTGCCCATAATCTACAATCAATGAACGATCGAATCCTCGTCCGCGATAGTTACTTATGTGATCGATTATTGAAATTTAAATATATCTTGGTGTGGTTGATTCACGATCAAATAATGCATCGATTGCATATTGTATTTAACAGTCCACGTAAATCGTATCAAAATATTATTCATTTTTTTCTCGATGGATTGCCCATTCAAAAACTTACGGATTTGTTTCAACTTTCACCTGACAAGTCGCTCGCTCAGACAAAGCGCGTTTTATTACGTGACTTGTTACATTTTATCCATAATTTCTATTGAGTGATTTTGTTTGTTTTATTGGTATGATTTGAAGAAGTCAGATATCAACGTATGCATAATTATAAGAAATACATTTCACAATATGTGAGCACCAACAAACATTTTAGAAAATATATTAAAATATTAAAGACGACATATTCATCATGTTCATAAATAATCAAAAGACATGTTCTAAAAAAGCTGTCAAATTTATTTGCAAGGAATTTCTCTCTCTTTTCTCAAGCATAATCAATCAAACTTTGAAAAAGAATCCCATCATTTTTTGTTCCTTTTCTATATTTAGTACTTTCAATCCAAAATATAATTTTGATTGATGCATACATTTTTTACATTGAATTAAAAGAGGAACGGACAATAACTTGTCGGCTATTCTTTTTGGATAGCAAAACTAAATCTTTTAAAAAGTTACATTCATAGGATTATAGTAATATATGTATGACCTGTTAGATTCGACTAAATAGCTTCACAAATCTCAATAAGAAAACCAACATTGTCAAAGGCAAAATGTCAATGTACGTTTCTCATATTTGGGAAGCAACTCTTATACAACGTGATTTCCTTAGCTTTTACATAAAGAATAAAAAATGACAAACATATGCATGCAACAATTTTACATGGATGCGACTTACATTGTTACCAACAACTTTAAAACCAATTTATCTCTAAAATATGTGTACAAATAGAGGATTCGCTTATGCGTTTTTGTTGTCGAAAATTATAGGTAGTATCCTAGTAGCAAAGGTTTATTTCACTCACTCAAGTGATGTTATGTTCAAGCCTCAATTAAAAATTGTGAAGTAGATTTAGGTAAAGTTGAATATGATGATAAGGGCTATTCATAAACAAAAAATATTCTTGGTTGGAAAGTGACAAAAAAAAAATTTGTTTCATAAATCCCCTTTTACTATGTCTTAAAATGTAAGATCGGTAGTTTTTATATATTTTTTCTTTTATCTTAGCTTCATTTTGCTCAAATGTAATTGTTTGCAAACTAAAATCAAAGCTTGGTCCTTAGCTCACCGGTAAGATCACACTTCTAGTGAACCCTGATGTTGTTACAACAATAATGTAAGTACATGGCCTTTTCCCCGGAACATATCAATCCACCCCACTTGAACTTCATCTTGTTCTCAAGGTAAACCCAAAAGACATGGTGTTTGCTGCTCGGTTCGTCCCGCAACAGTTAAAGAAGTGGTAATGAAGCGTCATGGGGGCGCCACTCGCGTTTTGCAATTTGTTAAGATACCATTTCAAGATCGCGGGTTTGGTAGCTCATGGTTTCTATTAAAATAGTGATTTGTCTATCTGTGACATAAACTTCAATAAATCTTGTAACATGAACATCATCACATCAAGCAAAGCTTTTTTATAGAACCTTTTTGTAAGAAGAATGGAAGACAAAATAGTTGACACCCATGAACGAAGCAATTAGAATGAACTCATTAAGGATGAACTCGAGTCTCACAAAGGATTCATTCACTTATGCGTTTTTGTACAGATAGAGGATTCACTTATGCGTTTTTGTTTCTGGTCGAAAATTATAGGTAGTGTCCTGGTAGCAAAGGTGTATTTCACTCACTCAAGTGATGTTATGTTCAAGCCTCAATTAAAATTGTGAACTAGATTTAGGTAAAGTTGAATATGATGATAAGCGCTATTCATAAACAAAAAATATTCTTGGTTGGAAAGTGACAAAAAAAATTTGTTTCATAAATCCACTTTTACTATATCTTAAAATGTAAGATCGATAGTTTATATATATATTTTCTTTTATCTTAGCTTCATTTTGCTCAAATGTAATTATTTGCAAACTAAAATCAAAACTTGGTCCTTAGCTCACCGGTAAGGTCACACTTCTAGTGAACCCTGATGTTGTTTCAACAATAATAGTTGGCCAAAGAAAATAAAAAGAAACTAGATATCAATTAGATTGAAGAACTTTAACCAAGTTTCTGCATAAACTAAAATAATGAAAAAACCTTCTTTAAAAAGAGTACAAGACCCTCCCAACGTACTAACTCACATCCCACAAAATAAGAAAGATAACGAAAGTATGGGCATCCCCATTGCTTTTTTTTTATTTGACCTATTAAACAAACATAAATTAAAAACTAGATATTAATGACTCAGAAATAAATAACTTAGAAATAATGTAAGTATATGGCCTTTTCCTTGGTACATATCAATCCACCCCACTTGAACTTCATCGTGTCCTCAAGGTGAACCCAAAAGACATGGTGTTGGTCCATGGTGGTTGCCGCTCGGTTCGTCCCGCAACATTTAAAGAAGTGGTAACGAAGCGTCATGGGGGGCGCCACTCGCGTTTTGCAATTTGTTAAGATATGATTTCAAGATCGCGGGTTTGGTAGCTCATGGTTCCTATTAAAATACTGATTTGTCTCTCTGACATAAACTTCAATAAATCTTGCAACATGAACATCATCACATTAAGCAAAGTTTTTTGTAGAACCTTATTGTAAGAATGGAAGACAAAATAGTCGACACCCATGAACGAAGCAATTAGAATGAACTCATTAAGGATGGACTCGAGTATCACAAAGGATTCATTCACCCGTTGACGGAACTTGATTTTGGATAGTATTTGAGCGGCCATAGATCATGGTGGCTTTGATACCACTAATGAGTTTCAACAATAGTGGTTGGCCAAAGAAAATATAAAGAATCTAGATAGCAATTAGAGAGAAAAATTTGAACCAACTTTCAACATAAACTAAAATAATAAAAAAAACACCTTTTTTTAAAAGGAGTACAAGACCCCTCTACGTACTAACTCACATCCCACAAAATAAAAGAAAAAAAAAACGTGAAAGTAATCCCCACTACTTTCTCTTATTCGACCAATTAAACAAACATAAAATAAAAACTAAATATTAATTAACTTGAAAATAAAATAATAAATGACTTAGAAATAATGCAAGTATGATACGTATCAAATCCATTGACCTAGGTTTGACACTATGGGTTGAGAAATTGTGTCTTTGGCTTTTTTTTTTTTATTTCTTTTATTTAAAATTATTTTCTTATATTTGTTTCTAATTTTTTTCATTGTTACTGACTTTTTTTAAAATAATTGTTGTTTCAACTTTCTATTTATGTTTCATTCCATAAAACTGATTCGCATCAACTACGTTCCTTAATATATTTAGTTATGTTAATATTACCTTTGCAACGCGTGTACTAAATTCACGAATGCACCGCTATCAACAAAACTTAATTAAGCGCACATACTTTTAAGATTCTTGTGCATTCGTTATTAATAATGAATGCATCGCTATCAACAAAACTTGAGACGCACATGCTTTTGAGATTCTTGTGCATTCATTATTAATATCCATGAAGAAACGTGAAAAAAACAACCACCACATAAATTAATTGGATTTAACCCTTTCCTCTTTAAAAATTTAAAATCACCCACCTTATTTGAAAACACACATACACAAAGTCAATTTAGTGGGCCTGATTTTCGTTTTTATCCTTCGTTTGATTGTTAGTGAATATACTGACATGTGAGAAGTCCAAGGGCCCTTTTAACTCATAGATGTACACAAACTATGAAACTAGTATTTTGACCGTGCGTTGCGCCGGTTCAAATAAAATAATGAAAATAAATATATTGTAACGGAATATCAAAATATTGAAAATAACATGATGTTTTGAAAAGAACTAAAAGCATATAATACTCAAACCTGACCATGGGTTTTGGTCTTGTGTTGCGATTATTCGTTTTAAATAAAACTTATATCAAAACATTCATAGAGATAATCACGTCAAAACATATCTTTAGAATTTTCAAAACCATTACGTTTTTTTGAAAAAAAAAATAATAAATTGTATTTGACCTAATTTATCGGTTTCGAACGAAACTTCCTCCTAAACATAGACAAAAATAAACACGTCACAGCGGTGTATTCAGAATTTTATAAAAAGTTATATTTTTAGTTATATGAGAAAATAAAATATAATAAATAATAATTATAATAATAAAATAATAACTTTGAAAACGAAAAATTAGCCAAAGTCAAACACATCAAGCTTCATGCATCTTAAGTTAGTATCTCATGCATTGAGGGTGTTGTGTTTGCTTTTTAAAGTATATATAAATGCTGCACGTAACACGTGAATTTGAGATAAAAAAAAGAAAAAAAAAAGTGTGTCTAGCCACACCATAAATATGTAGTAAGTTGAATAACAACGTACAAAATTACGTAACATATATAGCTAATTACACACCTATATATAATTAATTGCACAATACATATAACTTTTTATGCAACATGTATATGATGATAATATAACACGATATAACGATTGTCATAATTTGTGTAGCTTATCAATGCATGTTGACCCTCAACTATGAGACAAATTCACTTGATTTGCTGCTTAACTAATCTATTTACGGATTTGCAGGAGGAGTTAGCTTTTCAAGGTTAAAACAAGCAAAAGATTAAAGAAATCAGTAGATTACGCTTAAAGAAATCAGTAAAAAAAGTTGCCGTGCATCATCAAGGTCCTCAAGGAACAATACGACTATCAGAAATGTTACGTGCATGTTGTAGCATGACCCGTGCCAAGCCAAAGCACTGCCCTTTCGGAATTGAAGCACGATCGTGTCTACAAGATCTAAAGAAAAATTAATGTATGGGTGTGTTGGAACATCTGTAAGGATAATGGCATGATCTGTTGTACTATGAGAGCGCAAGTGAGGGTGAAAACTAGAGTCCTAGCCTCACTTATGGTGTACTTTAGTGTTCTAGCTGAACAAGAGGGATAATTTATCAATAATCCATAAAGATTAATTAAGAAGCAACTTACAAAATCTTCTATTTGGTTTCTTTGAGTTGAACCTTGTATTCTATCATGTTCGTGTTGCTTTCAAGTATTTACATCTAATTAAAAATTAACATATAGGAGTATTTTCTAAAATAATTAGAGGTCGCACGCTCACATTTCGTATACAAGTTAGCACACTTTATCATTTTAATTCAAAACTTTGGATGTTACATATATAGGGTATGACAATATACTACTAAAATCGTTAGATCGACCATGCATCGTAGCTAAAACGGTTTTTCATGTATCACTTTAGTTAGCCTAATGTATTCAATTACAAAACTTAATTGTTTGCCAAGTATTAAATTATTACAGTAAAATAAATACATTAAATTTAATGATGTTCAATAAAACTTTTTATTTTTATATTTTTACACACTATTAAAAAGTCACATATCTTATAATTAATTATTTTATTTTGAATTTAAATATTCTTATAGTTTTAGAATGTCATATATTCAATCATTTTTAATTAATAAAAATATTGTACGAATTCTAGTGAAGTTTATAATAGCTACAACATTTTAGTTAATATAATTCCCATTGCAAAAATAACGACCCATTTGTCCACTGTAAATTAACGTCACATTTACAACCAACAAATTTCATCGTTAATTATTAAAATATTACTAATTATCAACTAATGATTGTATTGATTATTGTACCACGTGCATAAAATGTTGTACATATTTCTTTCTTTTAGTTTTTTGTTTTAAACTTAATACTTTTACATCTTTTACAATTTAATCCTTGTAACTTTTCAGTTTCAAATTTAGTCATCTATATTTTTCATATTTTACAAAATTTTTAATTTAAAGTCTAAATTTTAAGAGTTAACACGTTGTAACATGCGCGTGTGGTTCAACGATTTTACGATTATTTTTTCCCATTTAACGTCCCCGTTGCAACGTTCTAGGTCTCGATCGCCTAAGTTATTGTATTTATTTTTTTACGTTTCACGAGCGTGATTCAACATTTTTTACGTCTACTTTCCGTTTGGTTTATTTTTTTCGTTTTTATTTCTTTTTTAATACGAGTTTTTTCAATGTTGGTGGTCGCTGACGGTGATATGATATTAGTATTAATTGGCATGATTTTACGCCCCCCCGCTGTAACGTCGGGGCTTAACGCTAGTTTCAACTAAAAGATATATTTTATATGTTATGTCTTAGTCATACATTGTTAACAAAATTAAGTTGTCAAACTACCTCTTGTTAAACTCTTCAAATTGTTGCTTTTAATTATATAAACATGCCGGTTCTGTGGATTTTAATGTCCTGAAAGAACAAAAAAAACTCATGTGACTTAACAAATTAAATTATATAAACTAATTTTTTTAACAAAAACAAACTTTTTAGCAATAAACAAAACAAATCATAGTATTAGAATGGCATATCATAATAACTAACCAATAACTCATGAAGCTCTTTTAATAATTGGTTTATCACTTATTGATAACAAATCCAAATTCAAAATCATTAAGGCATTAACAATTAACAAATAACAATTACTCAGGTACTAGCAAAACACATAAATGACATTATTCATACAATTATATAAACCCTAGAGTCCTTAATATACCAAAAAAAAAAAAAAAAAAAAACTATCAATTACCTTGAATGGAATTTTGATTATGGTGTGATGAATTCACAGACGCCTTTTGTTCCTCACTTCATCATTTTCGTTCTGGTGTTCCACTTGACCATGTGTCCATGTCCACCTAATCCAACCAATTTCTTTCTTTTTTTCAGTATGCTACTTCAGTCGACCATGATTAACAAATAGCAATCGACCATGGTATTTGGCTTATTGTTTTTTGGGAATGAACTTTTTAATTGGGATAATCAAATGGATCTTAAGAATTATATATGAGTTAAAAGATAATTATGTTAAACTTTTTGATTGAGTTATAAACTATAACAATTATGTTAATATATATATATATATATATAGAGGTGATAAATTAAAGAAACGATTAAAATATATAATCAAATCGTCATCTTTTAGTATTATCAATTTTATTGAGTTGTTATGTGCATTACTC
The DNA here is from genome assembly GCA_025506415.1 of Flaveria robusta. Lineage (NCBI taxonomy): Eukaryota > Viridiplantae > Streptophyta > Magnoliopsida > Asterales > Asteraceae > Flaveria > Flaveria robusta. Next base: position 12,464,754 of record CM046469.1, on the reverse strand, counting down.
ATGCGCTTCTTATTAGTTTTTTTTACAATTTATGTTTTTTAATAGAATTCATCCTATATATATAATTTAAAATTTTTGTGTCCCGAGCGAGTGGGCCCTAACGGAGGTCCATCCTGACCCTCCCCAGGGCCAGCTAATATAAATTTGTGGTTTACCACATGATTTGTATAATGTATTTGAATGAAGGTCGATGTACCCTTTGGACTCCACAGAAAGAATGATCTATCACCATCAAGATATGTGCAAAATGATAATATTTTGACAAATAACAAATATTTTAAAGTTTGTTTTACAACAATCCAAATTAATTTTTTAACGACTATATAAAAGATTTATTCGGTACAAGTATAATTTTCTGTTAAGAAACATGCTGTATCGTAAAAGATACTCATGGATGACTAAGATTGATAAAACAACAAAAAGGTGTTGATCACATAAGTCAAGATTCTCCTATATGTAGTAATCCAATCACGTTTAAACTTTAATGTTATTGGGTTGGATAGTGGACTTCATTCATGACCCAATTAATAACCAAAATTTTACGTACATTTGATCCTTAAATCATATAAATCAACATGTAACATGTGATGGACATTGCGGATTTTGAGCAAAAATTGTTTTTCTAGGGCATGGTGAACATTAGCATGCCAACATTACTATTCGCTTAAAAAATGCTGGTGGCCTTTGGCATCAGCCTTTCTTCTTTTTCAACTTTTAGCTTTTATATTTTCATTCTTAATATTTTCTAAAAACTTTAAAAACTATTACTTTGAAACCCTTAAGTTTTTTAAGTTTCAAGTTTATCTCCGTACAGTTTTATTTAAAAATAAAGAAATTTTTTTACGTTCGTATGTGTATGTACGTATCAGTATAAATTCAAGCCCCTCTACGTTTTAACGTAAATTTTGTTTTGAAATGAGTCGGGTAAAAAATAAACATTTCTGTGCTTATTTTTATGCATGCTTTGAGTTAGTATACGTTTTGGCTTAATTTTTGTTTGAAAGCGCTATGTTTTCACTCTACAATATAAGTCTGAGTTACTTTACGTTTCGACGTAAATTTAGTTTATCAAAATCGAGTCAAGGTGATTATAGTATATATTTTATCACCCGGCAAACAGTGCCGATGCGCGTACTTTTTTATGTACGTTTTGAGTTGTTTTACGTTGCGACGTAAGTTTAGTTTGGAAAAGAGCTAGGTCAATAATATTTTCATTCAACAATATAAATTTTAAGTTACTTTACGTTTTTAAGTAAATTTAATTCGGAAACGAAATATTTTGATTGTAGTTAAGAAAACTAGTTGGAAACTAATTGCTAGGGATCGAGTTACATATATCATGATATATCTATACTCAAGTTTTTTGCTTCATCATTTGATCAAATGTATATGTCCTCTTGTTTCTTAGGATCGGGTCATGCATCATGTAGACACTAAATAATTATGTTTAGTACAAGTAGCTTACATATTTGTTGACCGACCATTGTTTACACAGTCAAGGCTGTATGACATGCTTCAATGTTATAGATTTTTAAAAGATTTTAGCACCATCAATCCTTTAGAATTATATGTAAAATGGTAACCATTACATGATGGGATCCTTACATCACCATGGATAATATTCATTTGGATGCAACTGAATGATGAAGCCATGTTGACCTCATATGAAAGTACGTACATACTCAATGAGTAAATTACATGAACGGTCCTTGTGGTTATGTTGAAATTTTAAATTTAGTCCTTAAAGTTTAAATTCTTTGAATATAGTCTCTAACATTTCTTTTTTTTTTATATATGATCCCTAGTTTTGTTAGTTAACTGTTAGTGATGTTAAATATTGTAAAAATTAGACTTTTTAGATTAAATATTATTTTGCTATAACCCTACCCAAAATAATATACATTATATAATTTTTGTTATAAAATAATAAAAGGAAAGAAAAGATTAAAACAAAAGACATTTAAAAGAAAGATTATGAGTGGTTAATATTTTTTTTAAAAATTTTTTTTTTTGAACGGCAAATCTATCATACTCCTACTCTTAAACTACTCCAAATTACACCATGCCTGGGTTTGAACCCAGGACCTCCCCTCTAAGAGGCAAAGCCTCTATCAAGTGGGCTAGCCCCACATTGGCATGAGTGGTTAAATATTTAAGAGCGATTATTTAAGTATAAGATAAAACAAAGAAGGGAAAATTACCAAAATAACCAATTGACCAATACCAATTACCAAAATAACCAGTCAAATTTGAAGTTTAAAAAAGAAACAACCAATCGGAGCCAGCCACGTGTCATCCCTCGCTGACGTGGCGAGGGATTATGGGAATCCCTCGCCCAAAAAAACGTGCCCGGCGAGGATATATGGGAATCCCTCGCCCACGTGGAAACCTCGCTGACGTGTCTCTGATTCCTCGCTGAGTCAGCGAGGGATTATGAGAATCCCTCGCCCATAATTACGAAAATACCCCCCTCGCCCAAAATTTAAAAAAAAAATAAATAAAAAAAATCAAAGATTTTTAATTTATTAATGTTTTTTTAAATATTTAAAAGTTTAAATTAATTTTATTTTGCCCTATATAATATCATCTTTACCCTTAACAAATCTTACATTCTTCTCAACCTTCTTCTTAAAATTATCTGAAACTTTATAAAATGTCAGTTAATATCATACTATGCAGTGAGGGTAAATGACATTTTGTAAACGGTGTTGAAGAATATCCACAATTACAAGGTAAATGTGTTAGACATGTTCTTAGTTTATCTAGTAATATAACGTTTGATGAATTAAAGGATATTATTTCTTCAAAACTGAGAATTCAAAGTTATATACGATTATCATATAAAATGTCTACCTATACTCATTTTATTGATATATCTGATGATAAAGATTACTATATTTTATGAATGTTGTTCTTAATAGTCAAAACGAAATTTTTACGTTATTAGTCACTGAAAAGTTTATTTATAATTTAAACAATATTCTTGTGGATGACGAGAGTTATAGTGATGTTAAGCAAGAATGTGATTATGAAAACGAAAAAATAAGGATTTTTATGAAAAAAAGGACCCCTCGCTGATGTGGCACATCCTCGCTGACGTGGGCGAGGGGAGGGTCAAATCCCTCGCCTCGGTTGAAGGACCCTCGCTGACTCGACGAGGGGTATGTTACATCCCTCTCCTCGATAAATGCACCCCTCTCCTGAGTTTTTTTTTTTTTTTTTTAATTCACAATTTACACGTGGACGAGGGAAAATTAATCCACGTGGGCGAGATTTTATGGCTTTTCCTCGCCCGTGGCGAGGGTCAAAGTCAACGGTCATTTTTCGTATTTTTATTGGTCAATGGTTATTTTGGTAATTACTTTTGTTAAATTGGTTAATTTGGTAATTTTATATATTCAGATTCCCCTCATTTGTAGGTACTCTGTACGACTGCACCACTTTGTCGTTGTGTTAGGTAAATAATTAAATATTGGATTTTACTGAATGTTATATAAAAGCTGGTTGCTTTAGTTGAGGGAAATATTAAAAATTTGATCCCGGATCCGTCCACATATAATTAACAAAATTGGAACTTATTAAATTAACTTAGAACGTTATATCGAGATGATTAATTGAATAAACCTGAACCAATAACATAGGGATCGATGAAAAGAAAATTTATAAAAGGACAATTCCCATTAGATACGTACATTACGTATTCTGATGCCATGTGGCCAGACTGTTCTCATTAGAGAGCTCGTTCGGATTCAGATTGAGTGGCTGTCCGGATTTCCTAACACAATCGGATGAAAAGAAAAGGGTGTAGTCGGTTTGAAGGTATATAAAAACACTTAGGAACTATTAAAATCTTAAAAGCCTCCAACGTCCGCTTTAAAGAAAAATAACTAACTTTTTTTTAATCCAATGACTAGTTTCCAAATAATTTAATGCTATATATTTTTAAAATACTACAAAGATAATAAATAATATCAATCCCTTCAATACACCCGACCAAACATTAAAAGTCTCTCTAAAATGCATCCATCCCAGAACCATGAAAGCCAATTTCCGTGTACGTAATTGTTAAACGAATATACAAAGGAAATAAACCTGAATCCAAATCAAAACTTAGGTTTAAAACCAAGACATGATATTATATATTCTTCATGGATAAATAACACATGGACCCTCAAGATAGGTCATGGCACAAAGAAGTTTGTTGTGAAATTAGAGCCAAAAGTAACATAAAGTAGTTTTTATATGTATTCCTTTTTTTTTTTTTTTTTTTTTTTTTTGCATATAGTAATGTTTAAAAATATGCAATGAGTACTTTACGTGATGTTTTTTAAACTTAGTGTGAAGTTTTATTTTTTTTTATGTAATTTTTTATTTCCTAACATAGTCTATTGTTTTAAATAATATGAATTGAAAAACATGTTATTCAAGAAGTAATTCGGTGATAAAAATAAATGTAAAGAATAAGCGATGCTATGGAAATAAAACTAAAGTGTGTGTAACATCAAAGACAAAATGAATGTTTTTAGATGGAAATCTGACATCACAAGATTACGTGCTTATGATTATACGTGTCTTAAAATTAGAACCATTCAACCATTAGAGATCTCTAAATGTCATTTGGTGAACGTGTTGTAAGATAATCGTCACCTGAGTCACATCATTATTATTTGAGTCAGATGAGGAGTATATTTGTTATTTTAACAACAATTTTTATATTTTATAGACTAGATCATTCACTTTATAAACTTTAAACCCTTAGCTTTTTTACTACGATATACGCCACTCAACCACTAAAATGTTTTTTTTTAGACAAATAATAAATATGCATGCCAAAAAGCCAGCTTAAAATATCACTCAATCATTTCGCAGAATTATAAGCATATATGTTTGGTAATCATGGTTTTACAATAATTATGGATTTTATCGTTTAATTATATGAAGTGCTCTTATGTTTAAAATTTATAATATAAATAATCTTAATGACGGTTTAGAGAAATCGACTAAAGAACACTAGAACAAATTGTTCATTTGAACAAAAATCCAAAACCTTCTATTTGTAAAGATTTCTCCACTCCCCCCCCCCCCCCCCCCCCCCCCCCCCCCCCCAAACACACATACACGGAAGATTACTTCACAAAAACACAATCTTTATTATTACTCACGATAATCCATCTAAATCATTTATTTATTATATAATTGTTAAGATTCTAACATAACTTCTACTATAACGTGAATATCATTGAGTTGATATGAGTAAGCTTACGTTTTTTCAAAATGACTAATTTACAAATCCCTAATCCACCTCCTAAATGCACATATTCATTCATTTTATATAAGACTTGAACATAGCCTTACTCATTCGAAAATAAATACATTTACAACATACATTTTTACCACCAGGCCATGCACATTCCGGTGTGTAAATTGTTGCATGCTCATTTATTACAAACATTTACACGTGTGTAGGTTTGCTATAATTCTATGATCTACATATATATATCATATATGTATGAATTTTTTTTTATCGAAAGATAGAGTTTGTAAATTAATTCATTATAAAAAAATTCATTTAGTCTTTATCTACTATAACTTTTGTCATTTAAGTTGTAATTATATATGATTAATTTTTGTGAACTTTCACAATATTTATTTATGTAGAAAATCATTTCCCCGACAACCATTTTAAATTACTTCATGCCACATTTTTTTCTTAAATTACTTCATAAAAATAAATAAATACAAACTAATATTTAAAACTACATTAACATAAAAAAAAACAATTAAAATAAAAAAATACATAAAAATAAAAAATTTAAAGACATTAAAACTAAAAATCTATAAGTCAAACTCCCACACATGTGCGGGAAATTTGACGTTTGCGTTAAAAAAACATTGTTATTTTGCTCATTAATATTTCTAACATTGACAGTTTCAATGATTTTTTTAATATAAGTCATAAGTAATTGTTCAAAGTATGGTCATAACTATTTCTAATTCATCACTTTCTTTTAAAATTCCTTTACACCGTCCAGCGCTGCCTCCGACCACCACTTCTGACAAAAAACTAACAGAGCACAACCTCACCTCCGCCACCGCCCACCACCGCCCCAGCACATCCGGCAAATCTAACTCACCTGAACAATCTACTCACATTCTTAACGAACATCAACCACACACTTAACCAGTTGGTTTATGAACTCGCTGAAGCAACGTTGGAGGCGGAAGCAAAAGTAATTGAAAATGTTCAAACTTCTAATGTCAGAAACAGTCAAATTTGGGGTGTGGCATCCGGCGTGGTGTGACACCCTACATATTTCCCACATCGGCCGTGGACAGGAAAGATTCCTGGTTCATAAGTAATGTCCGCTCTTTAATATCACCAACGCGTTTTGGGCGTATTGGCTGTGGATGAGAGGAGAACTCCACAGTTAAGCGTGCTCAGGTGGGAGCAATTCAGGGATGGGTTACCTCCCTGAGAAGTTTTCACCCCGGTAACCAAAAGCAAATCCTTGAGCTACTCGTGGGCAAAGTGGACAATATTGGTGGTACGAGAGGCCGGGTGTTACAGAATGGTATCAGAGCCACTCCTGTACTGTTCGCGATGGTGGGACAAACCTCACCGGGGATGGTGAGTATGTTCTCGGGCTCATCGAGGACGATGAGTTCAAAGGGGGGGGGGGGGGTTATTGTGACACCCTACATATTTTCCACATCGGCCGTGGACAGGGGAGATTCCTGGTTCATAAGTAATGTCCGGTCTTTAATATCACCAACGCGTTTTGGGCGTATTGGCTGTGGATGAGAGGAGAACTCCACAGTTAAGCGTGCTCAGATGGGAGCAATCCAGGGATTGGTGATACGAGAGGCCGGATGTTACACGTGAGGAGGCCAAGAAACGGCCAAATGACATTGGTGGCCCTCACTCTTAGTGGGTAATGGTTTGTATAGACTGCTCATGATTAAAATGGTTGAACATGTTTCAGAAACCAATAAAGTCATGAATAATTTATTATGTGTATTAAACATGATTAGTTTTCAAGTAATATTATTGTAATGACATAGACATCATGATCATGAGATTGTTTTCTCTCTTGTTTTCTCAAAAGAGCGTTTTAGACGCTTTTAATTTGAGAGAGCTTGAGCCACTTAATTTGTTTTGAGGTCTATTTTTAAAACACAAGCTCTATCTTATCTAGTAAGTAGTTTTACTAGCTCGAGCTCGATTTGTTTATTAATCGTTAACTATTCAATAATTTAATTATATATATAATTATAATTTTTATATATGACATAATATATATTGTGTAATTATTTTATCATAGTTGTATATATATATAACCTTATGTTATAAGTATATATAATTATTAATAATATATATATATATATATATATATATATATATATATATATTAGTTAAGGCTAGTTTAGGCTCACAAGCTAGCTCAAACTTAACATGTAAAACTTGGGCTCGAGCTTGATTAATCTAACCAATCTTTAGTAGCTAACAAACAAATCGAGTTTATATAAATATCATTATAAGACAAGATGTACAATATGTTAGATTTATAATTCAACTAGTATTAAGTCCCTCGTGTTGTGATGGGAAGCGTAAAACCATGCCAAGTAGCTTTAGTGACACACCACCGTTAGTAACCATCAATACCAAAAATACTCGTATTAAAAAATAAATAAAAATTAAAAAAATAAAACCGAATGGAAAGCAGACGTAAAAATGTTGAACCACGCAAGCGAAACGTAAAACATCTAAAACAATAAGTCGATCTAGGATGAACGCCTTACGGCGGGCCCGTTAAATGAGGACAAATAAGTGTAAAAATATTGAACCAACCACACGGGCACGTTGCGGCGTGTTAAGTCGCAAAATTTAGACTGAAGCGTAAAACAAAGAAAATTAAAAATATGAAGAACACCAAATTTGAAAGTAAAAAAAGTTGATGCTAAATTGTAAATGTGTAAAAGTATTGAGTTAAATAAAAAAAAATTAAAAGACTATAAATAAAAAAAGATAAAAGGCACATTTTACAACATATGATGCATCAAATATAGTATTTTCATGCTCAAACCACTTGATAAGCATGAGGAACTACATTTTTATACACAAACCAATTGATAATTAATATTAAAGAAAATTGCATAAATGATCTCTATAGTTTAACAAAATTACATTTTTTATCCTCAAACTTTAAAAATTATAAAGTTAGTTCAAACTTTTGTGTAATCGTTGCATGTTTGGTCACTAACATTAAATTCATTCATTTTTTATGTATTTCATAAAATTTAAAGTAACTTTTAAATTATATTTTAGTAACCAAAAGTGCAACAACTGCATAAAAGTTTGGATTAAATTTACACTTTTGTGAAATTTAGGGACCAAATTGATTTGGACTAACTTGCAAACTTTTAAAGTCTGGAGACCAATCATACAATATGGTTAAACCATAAGAACCATTTATACAATTTTCTCTTAGTATTATATATAATACGCATTCAATTTACGTACTAAAATTGCTTTGACATTTAAAATAATTTATAAGACACAATTCTTTTTATTAGGATTCTAACTTTGGTTCATTTTTGTAATAAAAAAATAATTTTACATACATGCATGGGAAATCAATTTTATAGTGGTAAATCACTTGGCTAAGAGGCGTTAGCTGAATTTAATTCCTTCAAGTCAATTTTGTACATTGAACTTTATTCGTCAATTTGACTTCTTTGGCCAACAATATGGTGCCCAATTTTTTAGACTAAAAAAATGTTATTTTACTCTAACTATTTTGTCAACTTTCGCAATACGTTCTCAAGATTCATTAGAGAGAAAAGAGACAAACAAAAGGTCATAGTACTTACACTGTCAAATTACTGTTAAATGATGTGATGTTTTTATACTTTATATTTTATTTTTGTTATTTATAGCTTTAATGTCAAATAGAAACTTGGAATGGTTATGTTTTTATGAACGTTTTGAACTTTTGATACATAGTTTACCACTAACCAAGCTGATTTAATATGACATATCATATCAAACACAACTCAATTTAGGACAAAATCATATCAAATCTTTATGATAAATAAACATATAACTACAACCTCCAGTAATGATCTAGTGACAAAAAAGTATGTACTCCTCACTTAAGTGGTGTTGGATCAGAATTATTTAAGATGCGAAGTTGAGTTAAGTTATAATACAATAAGATTAAAATAGAGGTTGTTATAAATTATAACCATATATTAACCGTTTATTTAAATTTATATAAAACATTATACATCTAGAAAAAAAATAACAAATCCATTTTAAATAATAAAAAATACAAAAGAAGAAACTGCCACATGCCCACATCAATAGGCTGCAACTAGTAACCAATCATGTAAATAGACTATCCCAAATTCCCATTTGCCAACATATATCTACGTATCAGTGAATTATGTATAAAAAAAAATAATATCTATTGTATTTAATAAAATATATAAACTTTTTATGAGCTTACCATCATTAGATACATGAATTGAGAATCACGTGCTGGCCGGACAGTAGCCTCTTCGATCTCAATCACTTTCTGAGGGACCTATCTGTCATTAACTCTTTACATAAGGACAAAATTCGTACCAATTTAGCGACAAAACTGGAAATCTAACTATAGTTGAGGGACATTGTTGTAACTTTCTCTTGGTATATTATTTTACGAATCTCTTATCTTCTAGCCAAACTCAAATTGCCCTCCTCCTCCAACTCTTGGTTCCCAAAAGTTGCAGGTTTTTTTCTTTTCAATTTGAATTTTATATTTTGAAGCAAGATTTAGGATACGATTAGACGCGAAGAATGGCGATCGATGATGAGCTAAACGGCGGGCTTTTGGAGCCGGTGTACTACGAGAACTGCCCGGGGTGTAAAGTGGATCGTAATAAACGGATGCAAACCGGATTACCCATCAAAGAGCTCATTTTTATATGGGTCGTGGTCTTATGTGTTGGTAAGTATAATTCTTATTTCATCATCTAATTATTATAATAGTTGTTTTAGTAAAATAAAATATTAAATGTAATAGAAATTTATTAATTATAAAATGATATTACAAGATAAAACTATGATTGAAATTACGTATAAGTAAAACTGTAAGTAATAAAATAATTATATCAACTTTTTAAACTTTTTTTTCAAAAAAAAAAAATGAAACGTTTTGCTTCAAAACAAACCGTATTAAAAAATATCATTTTCAAAAATTTCATTACTATAAACTTCTAATATTAAATATATTTGGTTTGTAAAAAATTTACTTTTCAAAAACTCCAAATTAAAATATTTTGTATTTTTATAAAAGTTCGATGTTTTATAAAAAAAATTATTTTATAAAATTTATTTTTTTTAGAAATAGTATTAATAAAATGATCTATTTCTTAAATAGTAAAAACTATTGTAATCCAAAAAAGAGTTAAATAGCGTTATTAGTAAAATAATTATTTAATAAAAGAGATATCCGAAAAGATTTTAATGAGAATAAATATGGTGTTGTTACGTGTCCCTTTTAGATATTTTTTATTAAAGTAGAACCATTGTTAAATGTTTATTTATATTTTCTAAAAGGGTGCGAAAAATGCCTTCTTTGGTTATATAATTATTATATTACGTTGTATGTAGAATTTAGTGGCCGACATTATTAAATTTGTCTTGTTTCTGTTTAAAAAAGTCGGTGAAAGTTGTCACTCGATTTTCTGATACGTAAATACATATGTGCGAGGGGTTGGGGATAGATCTCACCGAAAAAAGAATTCGTCTATGGAAATTTCTAGATATTGATGTTAAGAACTAATAAGAACCTACGTACTACTGCATAAAATTTTGTAGTATTTCATTTTCCTATTCAAAGGGCAATGTTGGAAAGTGAAGTTTGTATTAAGTTTTTAGTACTCGCGTACAATGATTAAATTTCTGCATAAATTACATATATGGAATAAATTACATGGACGGTCTTTGAGTTTGCACATATTGCAAGTTCAGTATATAATTTTTAAAAATTACAGATGCGGTCATAAACTATGCAAAAAGCGCACGCTGACAAGCCCTGACGCTAACAAAGGTTAAGTTTTTCTGTTAGTTTTTTAAAAATACCAAAATACTCTTAACCCACCACCATTATCGACGCCTGCACCCTCAATCCACCACCACCGTCGCTGCCTTACACCCTCAACCCACAACCACCGTCTCTGCCTTACACCCTCAACCCACAACCACCGTCACTGAAGCACTCTCAACCCACCACCACCGTCGCCAACCCACCAGTCCACCACCATCTTTTTCTGCACCTTCGACCCATCACTACGCAATCAAACAACCACCCGTGGTACCATCAAACATGATGGCAACCTAATTCATCGGATCTATGTGTGTGTGAGAGAGAGAGATAGAGAGAGAGAGAGAGAGAGCAAAACTTAGACCATTTGTGGTGCTTGATTTCTCATATGGTGGTGGAGAGGTGATGGTGATGGTGATGAAGATGAAGATGAAAGAAGAAGAAGATGGAGGGACGAGGTGAGGTGTGATGGGTGCGGTAAAGAATTTATTTAGAAACTTTTATTTTTATATATTAGGGGGATATTGGTAATTTTACATTAACTTAATAGAGAAGATTTAACTTCAGTTAGCATCAGAGACTGTCTAATTAACTTTCTAATTAACTTGATCACTTTCTAATTTTACATTGGTAATTTTACATTGATCACTTTCTAATTAACTTGATCACTTTCTAATTTTACATTGCTAATTTTACATTGATCACTTTCTAATTAACTTATTTGATGTTAGTATAAATATACACAATATTGGGAAGAATAAAATTATGCAGAATGTTGGTAGTATTTATCATAAAAGGTGCAGCACCCAAATAACACAGTACAAAAATATTGCTTGTTTTGCTTCCGATGGGTTGTTTTTTATTTTAAACTCGTAGTTTTGTTTTTACCTGACGAGTTACTCATTCAGACAAAACACATTTAGATAGAAAAGATTTTCATCTCCTTTTAAAGAAAATTTTGTTTATCTACTCAACCAAAATTTTGTTTATCAAATAAGCTAAATCTCACATTGATAAAGGGATTATTAATTGACGGTAGAAAAGTAACTAAAAATATAAACTTTAATGACGAAGGTAAGAAACTAGCATTTAAAGTAGGCGCGCACTTAAGATAGAACCTAGTTAAAAATCTACGTGTCTACATTATTTTATAACATGGTATGTTTCGGTGAAGATATTGCCAATAAATATTCTTGAGGTGCACATGTGATAGAAATATGTTTCAATTTTACTTCATTATTTATTTGGGTGATAATGTACTCAGCAAGAGTCTATCTTTAGACCGGACGTAGTTGAGTTCATAACATAGAAATAAATAAAGCTGCAAACATCATAATTAAAAGGGCTTCAAATTTATAGGGTTTAAAATTTTTAACTGGCTTCAAACATAAATTTTCCTGTATTAGTGCATCAATAGGGACTCTAAACACTAACTAACCACAATAATTGATTTGAAAAAAGCTTTGGTGAAATGATTTTTATTTACGTGACATTTTTTGAACGACAAATCTAGATAAAAAGATTATTTTTGTAGAGTTAGAAATAAACTAATTTAAATTGAGAAAATTAAATTTTAATACTTAACTTGACGACAAGCTAGCTTATAGAGTTTTCTTTCGGTGACCAGTCAATGAAGTCATTTTGAACTATTGACTATTGACTAATATTAATCTTAACTAACAATTTGATTTATATTAATATTAACTTTCAATTTTGATTCCAATAATAGTTTCAGTCTGACTGTCATTAACTCCGATTAGTTTATGATAATGTGACACATGACGTGACGTATAACATAGTTATGATAAAAAATATAAATGTAAAAGTAATATTTTATAAAAAGTTGAGTAATACATTTATATTTTTTTATGTAACTATATTATACGTCACGTCACGAGCATGTGATACGTTATCAAAAACTAATGGAGTTAACGAACCGTTAAACTGGACTGTTATTAGTAACAAAATGATTGTTAATTAGGATTAATATTAACCTAATTAATAATAGTTTGGATTAATATAATTTAATTTTTCTTTAAATTATAACACTTTGATATCTTATAAAAATAAATTTTCTCTTTTATTCTCAGAAGAAATTATCATTTTCTGCTTTTAATTACGTTTATTATAAATAAAATACATGGCTTTTAGAATAATTTAGATGAATGTGTCGGTTAATAAAAAAATATAAATGCTTCAAGTGACATCTAGATATATTACCTCTTTGCAGCTTTACTTGCTTTTCGTTTAAATTAATATAGTAATTAATTAAACTTTCTTTTTTTTTCTTCATATGTGTCTTGTATCGTTCTTGTTTGATTCATATACTTGTCTTCTATTGTTCTTAGCTTTTATTTTTTATCGTCTCTTTTCTATTTTCCTAGGCTTTATTATCTTTTTATTTGTTTCATATTTTTGACTTGTAATGTTTTCAGCTTTTGTTTCTAAAATATCATTACTTTTATTAAAAAAGACGGATAAAGTTTATTTATATTAAAATCTATAGATAATAATTAATAAGAGTTTTATGTGTCATGTGTCATTATTTTATAGTATCTAGATTTTTTCTACCGCCTAAACATTTTCCAATTATCTATTTAATTTACTTTTTCTAAATCCTAAATTGCTAATCATTTAAACGTTTTCATATTTCTTATGATCTAAAAGTTTAAACATTAAATGTAGGATAACTTTTGTTTGACCAATAATTACCTTCTTTAAATACGTTATGTATAACTAAATTTAACTAATTCATTTTAATTCATAAAATTTAGAGGTGTTAAGTTTTTTTATTTTTAAAATATTATGTATTCTAACTACATAAGTGTTTTTTTATTTATGTTAACAATTTCATACACCACACAAACACACATACAATATCTATTATCTATACAATTTAATAATAAAAAATTTAATGGACAAGAGACGTAATTCTAAAGCCCCTCAGTAAAATTTTGTGTCTAAACATTCTACCCATTTATTTTAATCAATTAGATTTTTTCATATAATTCAGATTTCAATTTTATTGAGTTCCAACTAACTAAAAAATCTTGAACGAGGGAAATTTGTAATCCTAATATCATAACTTTTGCTACATCCATATTATGCAATTAGATATACAACGTCTTCGTGTTGATGCTCATGTCTGATGTCTATTTTCATTTTTCTTTACCAGCACTCCCGATATCGTCTCTCTTTCCGTTTCTTTATTTCATGGTACGCGTGTTCACTTATATCTTTGCTTGTTTTACCATTTTCTAAATTTTGACATTTGATATTCTTTATCTTGATTTCTATGGTAGGTAAGGGATTTTAACATTGCTGAGAAAGAAGAGGACATTAGTTACTATGCAGGCTTTGTTGGTAAGCAAAATTTACCCTTCATGTTTCAATAGAGGTGGACTGGTTGAGTGACGGGTCAAAACAGATTCGGGTCAAAACAAGTATTATTTTTAGGGGAAGGGTCTGGTTGGATTGACAACAACCACTTTTCATGTGAAGTCTTTCAACTCTTATTACAAGAATCATATTATCTCAAAATAATATGTTTTAGGAGGTTTTATGCATTGAAAATATACTTTGGACGACTTTTGAACTAATTTACCCATTCGCCCCCACTTGACCCTTTTCATTTTTAGCTAATTTTGTGTCGAGATAAAATGTAGCCCGTATTAACCATGTATAAGTAAATAGATAAAAACTGCGACATCTGCATAAGCATTCTTACTGTTTTTCCATAAAACACATCTGATGCGTTTCTCAATCTTATGAAGGGGCTTCGTTTATGATTGGTCGGGCAATGACATCTGTCTTTTGGGGAGTAGTAGCTGATCGCTATGGTCGAAAACCAGTTATTCTTTTGGGCACTTCAGCAGTGTTCGTAACTACTTTTAACAGTTATTATTTTGGCCATCATGTTTCTTAAAACACTTAGATACATTATGTTCTTATAAAGCTTGTAACTTGCATCTTCTTCAGGGTTATTTTCAACACACTTTTCGGCTTTAGTGTCAACTATTGGATGGCTATCACTACAAGGTTTCTTCTTGGCTTTTTAAATGGGCTACTTGGACCCATAAAAGCATATGCATGTGAACTTTTCCCTGACAGATATCAAGCTTTAGGATTGTCATCTGTAAGCAATCAGACTCTTTTCTTTTCTTTCATTTCATATGGCATCAACTTCAAGTTGGTGCATTTTCAATAGTTTTCTCGCGTTGAACTTTATGAATTGAGTGATCTTATTGCAGATCAGTACATCATGGGGGATAGGACTGATCGTCGGTCCGGCTTTAGGAGGTTACCTTGCACAGGTTTGTATATTCACTTGTACCTTGATATGCTATTCGTAATATGGCAATCGAATAGTTTGAAAATGTCTCCTTGTGTCGTGTATGGAATTCACTTTCCAAACGTAGCATTTCGACTCTATAAATGTTTATGCATCGCTAAATCACTAAATGGACGTAGAACGAGTCGAGTATTACTTGAAAGTGATTGGTTGGTACATGTTCTTAATGACAGAAAATACAACTTTCACCTTATGGATTAACTAAATGAAACAAAGTGATCTAAGCTGAATAATATTATCACCAACTAGTTACTCCTAATTAATATGAAAGAATGCATTCATGGTGATGCCAAATGATAAAAAGGTTAAATTTGCTACTTCATTTATCAAAAGCCTGGTGAAAATTCTTCTGTCTAAGACTGTCTCCTTTTAACTTGTGTGCTTGTTTTGAATTTAAGCCTGCAGAGAACTTTCCAAGTCTGGTATCTCAAGATTCTCTGTTCGGGAGGTAGTGTTACCCCTTTGTTAACTTCTTTCTATCTTAATACTGATGATATTATTGCAAATATTATTTTGGTTTAGTTATTCAAATGTAATTTTGAGTGCCAACAAACTGCATCCATGACTTGTGATGCAGGTTTCCATACTTATTGCCTTGCCTTTGCATCTCCATTTTCGCATTTTTTGTGACCATTGCTGCATTTTGGCTTCCGGTACAATTTATTTAATTAGCATCTTCTTATTATATTACTTCTATTTAGTTGCATCTTAACATGATATTCATTCAATATTTTCAGTTCCATTTTTTGTGAGGCAACCTCCTATATGATCAATAAAAAATAATCAGAAGTTATGAGATACTAATGATTGTTATTTTATCTATAAAAAACATTTTGAGGATAAAAATTAGGTTGTTTGGTGAAACATAAAGAACCATGGGCTAAACCAGGAACTGAAGATTAACATGTCCTTAGTGTTGTGAACATACATCTTGTATGATTTCATGTTCTTAACTCGAATCTTATTTAAATAACTTTCTAAAACTGCAGGAAACGTTACACTTTCATAAAAATAATGAGTTGGAGTCTGCTGCTGAGAAAACAGATGAGAAAAAGGATTCTACTTTGATAAGCCTCCTCAAGAACTGGCCATTAATGTCATCTATCCTTGTCTATTGCGTTTTCTCTCTTCACGACATGGCTTATACTGAGGTAGACTTTAAAGTTTGATATTAGTTATGCATACCCTATACTCTAAACTCTAAACGACGATATAGTTTGTGCTGAAAAGTCAAAGTACTATGGCTTAGAAAGTCAAATCACTCTACAAACTAATAACTCATTGCAAATGTCTGAATACTATCATTTATACATTTTACCATGCTTTTAGAATTTTGATTCTACTGTATGTTCCCATAAGTTCACTGATCATAACTTCTAAAAGAATGCTGATTTTTATCCTTTTGGCAGATTTTCTCATTATGGGCTGAGAGCCCAAGGAGTTTGGGGGGACTTAGCTATACAACTGAGGATGTTGGCACAGTCCTATCTATTACAGGTGAGATTACTTATAATTTCATATTGTTTTTTCAACACCTGTTCTATACTTGATGTTTCAAATTATTTTCAACATTTGTTTATTTGTCAAAATTTCAAGCTATATATATTACTTGCTTGCCATTTGTTGCTATAACGAACCCGGTGGTCAGGTCTTGGAGTGTCATGATCTGGTTCTAAACTTCTAGCCTTTCTGATCTTATGGTGAAATTGCAGCATGAGTTAACCCGTTAGAAGGGGTCCCTACGGTCAAGTTGGTATGTGTATATATGCATGTATAACTAGTATTTGAGAGGAAATAGTAGAGAGACATGTGTAAGAGAGTATGAGAGGGAGGAGGGAGAGACCCCTCATCATTTGGTTGGGCATCAGGCCCAATGGGCCGAACCCATCCAAGCCCAGACCCATACGTTGAGCCCGATTCGAAGAGGTACCTCATCATTAGTCATTGACATTAGTAATTATTTATGGATTGATTTTGATCCATAAGATTCTCACAAACTTAGATTGATTTTGATCCATAAGATTCTCACAAACTTATGACAACCTGAAATGAGTTAGTTACTCTTTAAGCAGACAAACCATTGTTCTTGCAAAGGCATTAAAGCATATGAAATTTAGACAAATTATGAAAATATAAATGTAACAAAATGTTTACAAAAATGTTGATTGTTTCAGGAGTGGGGCTTCTCTTGTTCCAGACTTCATTATATCCAATTGCGGAGAGGATATTCGGGCCCATCGTAGTAGCTCGCATATCAGGCGTAAACGATCTTCCTTTAAACTTGTTATTTCTCTACTATTTGTCTTCCGTTTGACTTTAAAAGTCAAACTGTTGTTTAATAAAACTGCAGTTGTCATTAATCCCTCTTCTTTTGAGCTATCATATAATTATTGTACTTTTAACGCAATTATAGTTTTTAGGAACAAATAAATGTAGTTATATTAATGTCAAAGCAAAAGTAGTTTGTTTGACTTTTTGCCAATGAGCCCTAGATTAATTGGTTTGGGATGAGGCACCTTATGGCTTTCCAAAGTGAAGGTTATGGGTTCGAGTCTCACTTGGTGCAATATGCTCCAAGTTGGCCAGGGGTTTTACCACACTTGGCCTTTGGGTGGTGGGTTTCCCCTGGATTGGTGGGCGGGCTGGGTCACCAGCGTGGGTGGCCTTTCGCCGTTGGGTTTACCCGGGTGACTGGGCTTAAAAACTAAAAAGTATTCGTTGGCCATTCAAAAAGAAAGTTTGTTTGACTTTTGGAGTCAAAGGTGCCTAACTTACATAGTAGTTAAGTATTACATAGTTCAGCTACTTTAAGGGTTAATCCATCTATCTCTTGTGTAGGTTTTATCTATACCTTTACTCACAGCTTATCCATACATCGCGTTGTTATCTGGCATCATGCTCACCTTTACATTAAATCTTGCATCCATCGTCAAGAACGTTTTGTCAGTAAGTTTCTCAGGAACTAACTCCTTATCTATTTTATGCAATTTTCTTATTTAAGATATGCGCACATAAATGGTACTCAACCGAATAATTTTACAAAATTCATATCTTAGAATTCAACTGTTTATATGTGTTGTAACCATCTCCACTTTATCTCTATTAGAACCACAATCTAGTTTCTCATTTTGAGTTTTTAACCAGGTGTCTATAATTACTGGGACATTCATGCTGCAAAATAAAGCTGTGGTAATATTATTTACTTCTCCATTTCTGTATTTCTTCTGTAATTATACAGTTTTAGGTACATAAATTAGCTATTATATTTTGTACAAATGTACATGGATATATAACAGGATCAACATCAAAGAGGTGCAGCTAATGGTATTGCCATGACTTTGCAGTCAATCTGCAAAGCAATTGGTCCAGCCTGTGGAGGAGCACTGTGAGTACTCATAATCTCAGATTTAAGTTTGTGTTATAAATATGATTCAGAGAAACTAAATTATTAAAACAATAATAGACATTTAAATAGCTCTCAACAACTTTCAACCCGTTTGATCAACTTTAGTGTCAAATTAAATCTCACTTATCTCTAAATTTGTAGGTTATCATGGTCCCAGAAGAGACAAGATGCAACATTTCTTCCTGGTACGTGCTTTTACTCACATTTTTATACACTTGTTCACTTGAAAATGCAGTTTCTTCTCTTTTAATATCATATCACGTATTAGAACTAAATTTAAATGTGTAATAATCAAGTAATCATACTGTAAAATGAAAGCCATATTGTTGTTTTATAAAAAAGTTGCCATATGTAGCCTAAACCCAAGTCTTTATCTATGCATAAAGCCTGGTAACTAAGCATTTTTGTTACATAAATCCCCTTCAAGTCGGTAATAGTTCTGCAAAAATAATCAGATTGCATGTGTACTCATTTTCAGGCGATCAAATGATATTTTTCATCTTGAATATAATCGAGGGTCTTGGAGTTCTACTGACGTTCAAGCCGTTTTTGATCACAAACCACTACTAGTTCAGACAACTTGACAATTCCGTGGGAATTCGATAACTATATATGCTCTAGTCTGTCAAACTGATCTAGGTTAATATTTTTTAGGTGGACTTTCAATAAAGTCACCATGCATGTAATGTGGCTTTGTTATATTAATTGTGTTAGGTATTCAATGTCATTCATTTTTTATGGTTAACATTGTTGAAAGTGTAGATTAATTTCAAATGTGTTGCTGTACGGACCATGCTGTGTTGTGTGGTTAGTCTATCATGATGATAATGATTTCTATTGGTTCAAGCATAGATACACTCAAAACTCACTCTCAAACATATGAATATTACTGCTTCATGACCACTTTTATTCATACTCAAAACTTATATTAAATAGACTCATGCAACTAAATAAAAAAAAAAACAACTAACCCACTGCTACATTACTTTGATTCAACAGATAAATTGACCCATGATCTTGACATAAAGA
Source organism: Flaveria robusta (assembly GCA_025506415.1). Lineage (NCBI taxonomy): Eukaryota > Viridiplantae > Streptophyta > Magnoliopsida > Asterales > Asteraceae > Flaveria > Flaveria robusta. Next base: position 12,444,878 of record CM046469.1, on the reverse strand, counting down.
AACATGTGACATAATAAACTTTCTAGATGACTCATAACCATCAAGATTAATCTACAAGACATGGGTCTTGTTTTGTGAGGATTTTTTTCTGTCGGTTTATTTGTAAGTAATTTTAGTATTTGTTTAATGATAACTTATTTTAACAAAAAAACGTCTAATACGTCCAACCGTTTGGGTCTACACATCATATGCCCGCCTTGTTTTCTTGTACTTGTTAATTGTAATTAAGTTTTTTTTGAAATAAGTGTCTACTTTTTTTATACTAATAACTTTTAAAAGCATCCACCATAAAAAAGTGTAAAACGACTTCATGTCACTATAAGCATATCTTACCAAAACTTTGCCTCTCTCTTACAACCAAAACCAACTCCAAATACACCCTAAAAACCGAGCCCTATCTCCTATCTCTCATAACCCATTAAACTAAATGTTACTTAAAAAATAAAACTATAATATAATTTACTTTATTATGTTACAAGTTTAGTCAGTAGCGGAGCTTGAACTTTTTCGTGGGGGGCGGGGTCGAAATTAATATTTTTTAAGGGGGGGGGGGTGAACTCGATATTTTTATAAAAATTTACACTATCTGACAAAAAATTTACACTATTGGACTAAAATTTAACACTACTAACGAAAAAAACAGGGGGGCGGCGGCCCCCTCGGCCCCTATGAAGCTCCGCCGATGAGTTTAGTAACCCGTATAATACCCGGGTTGATAAAAATACTAAATCAATTGTTAAATAACTATACCTGTCACATAAACAAAATAATTATAAAAAAATTACATGTGACATATAAAAAATTTATTTTATTATTAGTATAGATTATCCACGTGAAAACACATGAAAATCGAGTGGATGACAAAGTTTCATTAGTTATTTGCTTTTACAAACAAAGGGCAATCTCGTCTTTTCACCACTCGATATTATCCTCTCCACGTAGCTTTCACGGCATCATCTTTCAGCACGTAATCTACAAACCCTAATAATTTCAAATCATTACAATCTACAGCTTTATTGATTCATTCAAAAAGCGATTTGATATTAGTGCGTTGGATCGCCCATAATTTGGTCACAAGATGACGGTGTTGTTGGATGATGTTGTTCGAGCAGTGGAGGCATGGTTGGGGATCCTTAAGAAACCAGAGCCCTACGTTGATCCGAAACTTGATCCGGTGCTTCTTGTGCCTGGGATCGCTGGTTCGATTTTGAATGCTAAAGATGCTCAAACTGGGGAAGAAGAGCGAGTTTGGGTTCGGATTTGGGAGGCTGATCGTGAATTTCGTGCCAAACTTTGGTGCAAATTCGACCCTGAAACTGGTAGTTTATTGTTCTTTGTTGTTCGTTATTGTTCCTTTTCGGTTTGAGTTTCAAATTAGGGTTGATTGAATTAGCGGTTTGAAGAGATTGTTTATAAGTTCATGATTGAAGTTGGGAATTGTTTGTTTACTGATTGTTGATGTAAATAGCAACTTGAGGAAACCATTGTAAAAGCTGTTTGAACTTCTGAAACTGTTATACTAACCATTCAGCCACGATAGCATGACTGTTTTCTGGCTTCCAATGACCAAGTTAGAGATGAAGTGGAAGTTAGTTGCTATGTTGCAACATGCTTTTTAATTTACCCTCAATATCGGTTTTCTACTTTTCGTGCAGCAACTTCTGTTAAAATTAGGTAGTTTAAACTTTAAATCGGTTTTTTTAAAAGTTAAATGAATCAGTTTTCACAAGCTTTGCATTACTACTATTTTTGCAGCCATTTGAATTCCTCCTTGGAGGCATGCTTCTGGATTGATTACCGTGAAGTAATATCTTGATATTTCCAGATTTTGAAATGTAATAATAGCTAATATTTCATCTGAGTGTACTAGAAATGATAATTATAAGCCAGTAGAGAGTATGGAGGAAGAATAGATCAATAGTTCAGCAGGCTCAAAAAGTATCTGGCAAAGTGGCAATTGATGAGCAAGTGGAATCTCAGTAGTTGTCACTGTCCAATGCGTATTTTTATACATCCATCTTGTGTACTTTTTTCTTAAGAAAGTATCTCTTATGTTGTTTTTAGATATTTTTTCTTTGTTTATAATCTACTCATTGGCTTGCTGTTAACCAGGTAAAACCGAGTGTTTGGATCCCAACATCAGCATTGTTGTTCCTGAGGACCGAGCTGGCCTCTATGCAATTGATTGCTTGGATCCTGATATGGTGCGTGTTTCAGTACTTATAACTGAATAATCTTCACCTTGCATCTATCACACTTTTGTTAGTGTTGTTGTACAATACATTGTTTCATGGCTTTCGCGCCCCATTATTGTCTGTTTATAGAAACCATAACAAATTGGATTTGAAAGTTTTATAGTTTCAAGTAACCATAGTGATTCATAATATTAAGACTCTGTAGTATTTGTTATATAGTTAACTTTTATATGTGGGTCTTGTGCTTAATTGTATATGGATTGGTTAAAGTCATACACCTCTGAGAACTGTTAATTATACCCTCCTAACTATTTTCATTTTTATCAAACTTCTATTATGTAAAATAAAAAAAGAAAGTTGTGAATAGGGTCCCATTTACTTTGTTGACCAGACCTATGAAACGGAGAATAAAAAGTTGATGGGGTATTTGGTTTGAGGGAATGGTATTGATGGTAGGTATGCTTGACTTGAGGGAATGGGAATGATAGTAGGTGTGCTTGGCTTGAGGGAATGAGAATGATAGCAGGCATGCTTGGCTTGTGGGAATGCGAATGTTAATATGAATGTTTTGTAGATAAACGTGAATAATCTAGCTCCAAGGAGAGCTGGGTTTCAGTTTGTTCTGATATCCATTCGTTCTCATTTCTCTGTTTTAACCAGAACTCTGTCTTATTACCCCTCACACTCGACCAGTTCATTTTGGCATTTTGCCACCTCTACAAAAGATAACAAACCATATGTTAGTTTTCAGAACGGCACCCATACCAAATGCACAAATTGAACGGTAGTTTTCAACTTTTCAACTTTCAAGTAATCATACCAATTCATGCTCCAGGCTACTATCAGACCCATATCCATACTGATTTCCCACCTCAACCAAATGCCACACGAGGAAATGGTTCAAAAGAATGGGCATACATATCATGATTCCTTATTATTATCTCTCACCAGAATTGTTATTGAGAACATGAATTTGTGGAGAGAGAGTGATTCTTCATGGGTCTCCTGTATCTTCATATATTCTCACTCTGCTTTTATAGGAAAACAATTGCATTTGTAAGCTGATGCAGTCACTCTTTAAAAAAAAACTGCATATAAATTGGACCGCTATTGTGTTTTCAGCTGTTTTAAACTCTGTCCATGAATTAGTTGATACCTGTAATTAACTAATTTCAAATTTGCATGTTCTTCCAATATTGTTATCAGATAGAAATGCCTTTGCTGCCTGATTGCAAAGCATGAAACTAGATGAAGCAGTTAATAGAAAGTTTTGAATGTCATATCAGCTTGCTTGTTGCAGTTGTATAGGATGTTAACATAAGTGTGCATTTAGTAATAGCTTCTTATATGAATTTTTGAAAATGGTGTACTTATAAGTACCTGATATGACTCATGAGGCAAACAAATAAAATTTTGAGTTGAGTCTGTATCATGACCGAGAAATTTTTGAGATTATTCAATCATGTTGACATTGACCTGAGACTTAACCTACTATCAATTACAACATGATGTTGCGCATGTTATGCATACATTTCACTAAGCTCAAAGTTCTTGCGTAATAATAAACTGCTCTAGATGATTTAGTTATCGTGTAGAGTCCTCATGATTGTGATAGCCAAACAGTAGTCGTTTGCAATGATCAAGCGATTAAAATTGTAGAACACTTAGAACACACTGGATGCTAGCCTGTTTGTACACAAGTACACACCGATTAAGCTTTTGTATAAATCTAGTCTCAAACTCTTAATGAAGGTTAAATCGTAGTATGGGTTTGATTACATTCTACACGGTAATTTAATTTGTTGTATGGACTCTAGTTATTATGATGATTGTTACTTAAAAATGCTTTTAGGCATACCTTTTTGTTTGGCTCTCCCTTCACAAGATAGCCTTGTTGCCATGTAACATAGTTTGCTCGTGATTCCATCCAAATTGATGCGGGGTTTTTACTTTCTACATAAAGAAATCACAAAATTATTACTATGGTCTATAGTCAAAATTTTATAAGTTTTTTCTTCATGTGAATGGCAGCTTATTGCGCGTGATAGCGTATGTTATTTTCATGACATGATAAATGAAATGACTAGCTGGGGATACCAAGAAGGAAAAACACTATTTGGATTTGGATATGATTTCCGACAAAGCAACAGGTAACAGCTTGGTAAATCTTTTGATATCTATACTAAATTGTTTATTTTTGCTCACAGTAGTCAGATACTCATGTGAGAAAATGTGAAATAATTCTTGAAATCTTCATTTATAATAAGATGGGCGTTTACAGCAAAAACGACGACTTGTATGCTATGTCCAATATCTAGATTGGCATCCATACCTCTCTAATTAATGTAAAAGAGATTCAACTACAGAATTACATGTGATTCTATCAATGTGAATAAAATAAATCCATACAAAAATCTCACAATCTGCCCTAATATGGAAGTGATAGTTTTGGCAATATCCTAAGATTTGCTAATTGTTTAATTCTTCATATTATGTTATACATTTTCTAGTCTGCATTATCTTTGTTCATATGCTCAAAGCTTGCATTTTTCCTTCACTTCATCACGTGTCTTGTACGCTGAATGAAAACCCAGACTTGATTGAAGCTATATCTTTTGATATCTCTATATTTCCAAATGACTCTTCTCTGTACTGTTTAATAATTGTAGCTTTCAAACATATATATATCATAGAATGACTTCTGTGAGCATCAATGAAATAGACGAATTTGATGGAGAGTGTCTTGGTGATTCTTTACAGTGTTTAGGTAAATTATAGACTGTATATAGTACAACTTAAAATCTGGTGGATCTTTTGAGTTTTTAAGTTATGATTTTAACTGCAATATCCAGTATGTTTTGGTCAAGCACTTGAACAAATACTATTTGGTTTTTATGGCATCTCTTAGAGTGGAAAAACCGCCGAGTTGGGTAAGAGGTCAAAACAAGCACGTGTGTTTTCTAAAACAGGGAAAATGGGCTGGTTGGGTCAGGTTGACCCCCAACACTTTTTTCACCATTTTGAATTCGTTAATAACTAATGTGTTAAATTCTATTGTATACCATATACTACGAAAATAAATGTGCAGCTGGCTGTTGAACCAGTTCTACTTGGCAATGTGCTGATATCATGTTGAACAAGTAATTGGTGTCTTTGACTCATATTCTGTGTCCATATTTCAGACTTAAAGAAACGATGGATTGCCTTGCTGAAAAGTTGGATGCAATTTATACTGCAGCAGGGGGGAAAAAGATAAACGTAATAACTCACTCAATGGGTGGGCTTCTTGTTAAATGTTTTATGAGCCTGCACACTGATGTATGTTAGTTGCTTTCTTCTTGTTGTTCATGTTTCATTTTATCTTTTTACCCGTGAAAGTCATTTTATATAAATTCTCTGTTGCAGATTTTTGAGAAATATGTTAAGAGTTGGATAGCAATTGCTGCACCGTTTCAGGGTAAATGGCTTAAATTTTCTAGTTATTTTGTATATAAGGACATCTTACAAAAACCTAGAAGCTTACATATGGCTTCAAAATATTGGAACTTCTTTATTTAATTTCATATATATTTACATGTGTGATAAACTCACTCAGAATTTGGTTGAAGTTTTTGTCTATATCTCTTATTATTTTGATTCAAGTATTGTTAACTGAACTCACAGGTGCACCTGGATATGTAACATCCACCTTAATGAATGGGATGTCATTCGTTGAAGGTTGGGAAGCATACTTTTTTGTATCCAAGTGGAGTATGCATCAGCTGGTATGTGGTCTATATGATTCCCAAATAAGTCAGATGTTCTTGTTCAAATTGAAAACCAAAGAAAAGGAAAAAAGATGTTATCTTTTGTAGCCTCATTTCATTAATCACATGTGTATGGATTGGCAGTTGATTGAGTGTCCATCCATTTATGAATTGATGGCATGTGTGGATTATGAATGGGAACATGCTCCGCTGTTACAAATATGGAAGGAAATTCAGGTTGGTAATGGTAACTCTAATGCTATGCTGGAGACATTCACCCCAATTGAAGCTGTTTCAATCTTCACTCAGGCTCTTTCGGCCAATGAGGTATGGTTTTGACTTTATTTTATTTTAATGGGTAGCACCCAAATAACTTATTACTCATACATTTACAGCTTAGCTATGGAGAAGTGGATATTCCTCTACCATTTAACAAAGAAATATTACAGTGGGCTAATAAAACACGAGAGATCTTGTCTTCAGCCAAACTTCCACCAACTGTTAAATTCTATAATGTATATGGCACTGGTCTTGACACTCCTCAGACTGTTTGGTATGGCTTTCTTTTCCTTCATTGAACACACCCCCACCCCCTCTGCAAAAAAACAATAGAATAAAATAAGTTGGTAGTATCTATTATTTTGATGGCCGAGATTTACCTCGCGTATCAGTTGATAACACCCTGTATTTTGCAGTTACGGAAGCGTGGACTCACCCATCTTGAACCTGCAGGAATTACCATGGCTAGATGTAATGATTCTTTACATGGAATTTTACACAATACTGCAATCTTTACTGTTTGGGTGATTTTATGTTATTATTTTAAGTTGCAAGATTATTTAGAATGGGTTAAACCAGGTCTCATCAAGTTGTGGCTTGCCAGCAAGCTCGTTTTACTCTTCTTTTCTAATTTATAAATAATTAACGTTTTAAACATGATTAAGAGAACTATTACTACGCTACCTTTTTGATGATGTTTGACAAAGGCCAAACATGTTTGACCGTACATCTCGTTTCTGTTTTAAACCCTCTTTGGTATTTATCTTATTCATTTGAGCGGCCAGAGGCAAAGTGAAACCCAAATCATCAGTTTTCTGTTTTAGCATAAATTGTCAAAATTACCACCTTGAATTATATTAATAATATAAACACCATAACTACCTCCTTTGGCCATGCATAAAAAGATTGGTTGTTTCTTTTAACAGGCAACTTATATCAATGTTGATGGTGATGGGACAGTACCTGCAGAATCAGCCAAGGTATGCTTACCATCTCAAACTTTGTCCAAGTAATTTTCCAACGAGTAGATACACTTTGGTCATAGTAGTCAAAGGTTCAAGGCGCAAAAGGTCAGCCTGCCTAGGTGCAAGGTAGTTAAAAACCACACTTCCGAGACAAGCAAAACAGACAAGTATTCCAGGCCATTTATAGTTGTCCTAGACTTGTTCTAGGCTGGTTTGGACTGGTTCCAGGCCATCTTAACTGTTTCGGACCGGTACAGACATTTTTTTACCGGTTCAGGCTGTTTTTTCCTGTTTAGTGCCCCTGTGCTCCTTGTCGCACTTAGGGCGGTTTACCTGCACCTCGCCTTGGCGCCTAGGCACACGCCTTTGACGACTGCTCTTTTTTTCGGTTGGTTTCATATAATACATGCTCTTTTTTTCAGTTGGCCACATATTACTATATTATTATACTCTTTTGGACATTTTTGATGGTAGATGCCATTTTGGTTGAGTTGCTAACAGAACCTTGCAAAAGCTTTAGTCATTGATCTTCTAATTTTCAAAGTGGACTTCAGAAGCTCTTGAGCTGTCTTCAGTTTTACCATTCATTCTACTCTCCATGTTGCGGGTTCCATTAATGGTTTTGATTTTGCTTGTACTTTTGTTGAAACAGGCTGATGGGATGGATGCAGTAGCTAGGGTCGGTATCCCAGGTGACCACCGAAGTATCTTATGTGAGAAGCACCTGTTTCGGATAGTCAAGCACTGGCTCAAGGTGGATCACGATCCCTTTTACAACCCTGTAAACGATTATGTCATCCTACCAACATTGTTCGAGATCGAGAAGCACCATGACAAGAAGGGTAACGAAGTAATTTCGGTAAAAGAAGAATGGGAAGTTGTATTAGGAGAGGAGAGAGAAGCTATGGCGGGGTCAGTATCTGCTGCTTGTGTAGGTGGTGATCTGTCCTCTTCTCAAGAGGCACATGCTACTTTCATTGTGCATCCACAAAGCAATGGTAAACAACATATTGAAGTCAATGCCATGAGTGTTACTGCTGGTGTTTGATTTGATGAATCTATCAATCATTCTGCTATGTATGTATATGTATATATTCAAGTGGTATTAAGTGAATAAGTAAAAAGAATTTACTGATGATAGAAGTGGTGGTGAACTTGTTGTGTATCTCTTATAACATGTGTTGTACAGTGTTGTGACCTACTTAAGTCGTGTAAGTGGTGTTCTAATTCGCAACCGATATCTTATATTGATTGTTGATCTTTTGCTTATGTCGTTGATAGATTTAGAAATTTGAGGATGTCAAAGTGAACCGGGTCAAAATATTAGTCCCGTTAAATTTCGTATCGTCTAAAAATAAAGATTCATTTTCGTCCTTAAGTTAACTACGCGTCGCAGTTAACTAGCTTAACGCGTTGGGGTTTCCTACGCATTCAGAAAAAAGCCACGAATATGTTCATAATTAAAATATATTTTTCAAGCGGCTTAAAGGTGCTTTTTATATTTGAAATTTGGAAAATACTAATATTATGATTAAAAAAAGTATTTGTCAATAAAATATGAGCTGGTCGGTTTGGCTCACAAGAATTCAACTCAAAGTTCCTATCATTTTTAGTCGTATATAATGTTTAGTTTTGAAACATTTATTTAAATGCTTTTATCTTTTTCTTTAACCCGTCAATTTCGCATTCTTTTAGGGAAAATAGCATATATAGCCATTTTAACTATTAACTTTAAAAAAGTAATCATTCTAAGAGCATTTATAATAGAATCTCTAAAAATATGTGAGTGTGTTTTCTATATTATAGGGAATAGTTTTGAGTGGTTGTGAGTAAATTAAAGAGAAAATATTACTGTTTATCGTTATATTTGGATATCACTGTTCAATCCGTATAAATTTTTTAATATTTTTGAAAGTGTTTGTGAGCAGAGGAAAGTGAAAAAAGTAATGATAATGATATAAAAAGTATTATTTAATTGAAAAGAATAGAGAAAAAATAATAATTTTTAATTAATTATATGGATAAAGATACAAAAATATGTATTTTATAAATCATGACAGCGACAAAGCTTTACTTTATAGGAGTGACAATGAGCGGAAGGAAATTTTTCTAGGAGCGAACTCAATATATGTAAAAAAATTTAAGCTAGTAAGCCAAAATCAACACTGCCGGGCCTAAAATTAACACTACTAATGAAAGGGCGATGGCCCTCCCGGACCTAATGATTAACTCCGTTCTTGGATAGTGACAGACATAACTTGTTAAATTACATCATAATAATAAGCATGCTGTATAAATTACACAATAGTAATAAGTATATATTGTGTTAATTGTAAATTCAATAGAAAAACTGACATGCTTTCTCACAAGTTGCATGACATGTTGTCGTATTTTGTCATGAGAACGGGTTAAAAGTATAATTTGTGAAATTCGTCACGTGTGTTAATAAATGGAAAGATAAAAAGATTGTTTTCTTTTTATAAATGTACACAGATGATTATTTGGGTATGTTGATAGGATTATATATAATTGTTATTGTTATAATTTTTATAAAGAATTAAAGCCATGTTGGTGTAGTTTTTCCTCTAGCGACTTGCTAGATTTGGTGGAATAAAATTTGCTGTTCAAAAAAAAATTAAAGCCATGTTTTAAGTTTTAAATTAGGGTTCTAACTTAGGTGTTTGAGTGGTGGTTAAGAAACCCGGTTAACCTAAAATCAATCAATTATTCAAATAATAAATTTAATTAAAAGTAAAGTGTCATTTTCGTCCCTGATGTTTTGTTAAATTTGCCATTTCAATCCAAATTTTTTTTTTTTTGTCATTTCAGTCACTGTAGTTTACTAAATATTGTCATTTTCATCCAATCCACTAACATCGTTAAAATTATGTTAAAACTCCGTTAAATATGGGGTGTTGTAGTCTTTTTCAACACCCTAATTATTCAATTAATATAAATTAATCAATTAATATTCAACTAAAACTAAAAAACACATGAAGTGACTCGTGAGACCGGTCGTTTCGATTAATTCTAACACATGTTATTCGATTAAGGTCTGTTGTGAGATTTCAATTAATCTTCATGTTTTGTTTGAACATGTACTGTTGTTCGATTGAAGTTTAATGTTGTCACTTTTTTTTTATTGAGGCCTGCTACTGTCACGTTCATAGAACTCAATCAAAGGCCTCAATCAAATAAAAAATATCAACGACAAACCTCAATCCCACTACAGACATCAGTCAAATAACGGTACACATTCGAACAAAACGTGAAGATTAATTGAAATCTCACGGCAAACCTCAATCGAAAAACATGGGTTAGAGTTAATCGAAGTTTTTAAATCGAAGCGTCTGGTCTCATTAGTCGTTTCATGTGTTTTTTAGTTTTAATTGAATATTAATTGATTAATTTGTTTTAATTAGATAATTAGGGTGTTCAAAAAGACTAAAATAGCCTCATATTTAACGGAGTTTTAACGAAGTTTTAACGGTGTTAGTGGAGTGGATGAAAATGACAACATTTGGTAAACTACAGTGATTGAAATGAAAAAAAAAAGTTTTTGGACTGAAATGGCAAATTCAACAAAACGTCAGGGACGAAAATAACATTTTACTCTTTAATTAATGATATTACTCGAATGGTAATCATGCTTTCTGGTTGCTGTTATAAATTTTTATTAAAGCTATACGAGTTCTAATTAATGCGTGAAAAAAAATGTGCTACCAAAATAATCAAACTATTCCTGAATACAATTTTAACTTAAAAATAAGAGTTAAGTTTGGTTTTGTTACATGAGGTTTGACAGAAATAATTATTTTCCTATAAAAGATTAAAAACATTAGTTTACATTCAAAAGTTTTATAAGTTGTTTCAATTTTAATACAAAAATTTTATCATTGTTTCAACTTAAATCCAAAATAATAAAACTTTTTGATTGAAATTGAAACAACATATAAACTTTTAGAGATAAATTAATATTTTTAATCTTTTAAAGGAAGATTGTTATTTTATCAAGGATTAACTGCATATATACCCTTGTAAACATCCCTTAAATGCATATATACCAAAGCAAAAACTTTAATTGCATATATACCCAATTTATTGTTATGACAATATTACTCTTCCAAAAAAATTAATAATCATTTACATATGGTTATATATATGTCATTAAATACTTTTAGATGGGGAAATATGATTTTAATACATTTACCAATTATAAGGTGCGTAAGGGACAATTTGCCAATTATGAAGTTTTAGTAAAAATAAGGGCAAATTAGTCATTACATAAACTATTTTAAATGAAAATGGGTAAATTTGTCAATTATGAGGTTTTGTAAGGGGATATATGTATTTAAAATTTTTGCTTGTGTATATATGCCAATAAAAAGTTTTAGAGTGGTAAATATGCTTTTAACCCTTTTATCAAACCTTAAGAAGTAAGATTGAATTAAACTCTTAAAATAAACCTAAATTAGTTAAATAAATTAATTCATTTTCTCACCCTTCTAGAGAGAGGCTATAGATACCCCACTCTTTTATTTCTCATACCCCTCACTAAAATATTATTTCCAAAGTTTCCATATTTCCCCTCTAAATTTATGCTAAAATTTAATTACCCTAAATAATTAAAAACGTTATGATCATTTGAACATTCTAACAACAAAACATAACAACAATAAATGTCATTATATTTAGGGTAAGTGAATGTGATGTTACGCATAAAAACTTAGATGTGAAACTCAATAGTACAATGTCGTTTTGATTATATAAAATATAAACCAACATAGTTTCGATTAATGACTACCCTTGTTAACTCCAAGGTAACTCACATTGTCATCATCTTTTGTCGTTTTCTTTGAGTTGCATCGTTATTTTTTCACTTTTTAAACAAACTAGCTTTTTTCCTCCCCGCGCTTCGCGGCGGGAGCCTGATGATTTTTCCCACACGCAACCCTACATACTTTGGTCATTATCAAGCCGGCTCGTTAAAAACCATAAGCTTTAACCTCATGCTCAATACAACATGAAAGTGGCTTTGAATAACAAATAAATATATAAATAGTACTATGCCTATAAAGATACAAAAAGGTCTCTTAAATCAATTAAAAAAACTCAAACGTTTATGCCCTGTGCAATGGAAAGATAAACGGTATATATAATTAAATGATTAGATGGCTAATTAATTTTTTAGAACGACAGTTCAAATACTCATTTAACATACACTTTATTTTATACCACAACTAATTTATAGCAACCCACAAAAGTAAACCAATCACAAGAGAAGGCAAAACATAAATAATGAAAACCTTGGTGGCCAATATCAAAACAATATAAAGTCTTCTATTCCTTGAGTTGCTTTTTAAATATATAGGGTAATTAAATTTGAAGTTACTACAATGTTGAAATACTCGATGCATCACAGTAAAATATTTATTAAATATCATTAGTATAAATGATGGATCCATTGTCGTCCATAACGTTCAGTTTTTTTTTTATGAACAATGCATAGTTGTCCATAATGTTCTGTTCTTTTATGAACTATCAATTCAATTACTTCAAGATTAAAGTGGTTTGAAAAAATATATGATGTTTCATCAAAGTTCGTTGCTAAATAGACGGAGATAAAATTGAAATTGTTATTTTAATTATTTGATTTACCTAATTATTTAAAAGAATTAAAAAAATAAATTAAAAACAAAGTTTTGAATTGTATATCACTATAAACTTGAAGGGTGGGAGTATAACAAATAAAAATAAAACTTACACCCAATATGCATTTGAAAATTTTTCTAATAAGAACCAACAACCAATAAACTTACAGGATTGACCAATATCCTTTAAACAACGAGATCAAGTAGATTACATGCGTTGGATGAGTGTAACCTATAAGAGATTTTAACAAGAAAACAATACTAATAGGTTATAAACATGAGACATCTGCTAGATTATTATCAATGTAACATATCTTAAATCTTATTTTTAAAGTCTTGTTTGGGAGTTTCTTCTACAAATTTGTGTAACAATTGTTAGATAAAAAAGAAATATAACATAATCAAGACCTTTAAGAAATACGACAACGTTTAGGTAAAAAGATTCCATTTTGATTTCTGTAAACCGAAAAAAAAAGAAGACATAATGCACTTAGACTTGGTGAAATTATGGATGCATTTGAATATATTTTTTTATGACCGGCGAGATTATGTAAACAACCTTTTTAAAAATATAACCACTTTTACAATTAATATTGTTTAGATTTTTATAAACTTGAAAGTATTAACGCACCATTAGTTTGACTTGGTCATGAATTTGTCCCTTGTTATTAAGCCTTCATCCCACACACTTATTCCACCCTACCAATTCCTACTTGATCTAATCATCCTCTAATTTTATATTTATAAAAATCACATTTTTATAATCACCCATCTAATTATATACACTTAAAGAAACCTCTAAATCACTTGTTAATCCTAACTTCCTTTGACTTTTAGATCATTTGCTCAACACCCATTTGGAATCAATCAATAATTCATATGGAGAATGGAGCAAGAAAGCTTAGTGATGAATATGAAGTTACTACAATCTTGGGAAGAGGAGGATTTTCAATCGTACGAAAAGGTATTAAGAAGTCATCGAAAGGTTATGAAGATGGTCAGAAAGAGGTTGCAATCAAGACCTTGAAAAGAGTTGGTGGCGCTGGTGGTGGTGGTGGTGGGATGGCCCGTCTCCCAAGCCTCAAACATGTTTTGATATCAGATGCTTTGCTAGCAAACGAGATCATGGTGATGAAAAGAGTGGTGGAGGAGGTGTCTCCTCACTCTAATGTCATCCAATTACATGACGTTTGTGAGGACGCTACGGGGGTCCACCTTGTTCTCGAGTTATGTTCCGGTGGAGAGCTGTTTGACCGTATAGTTAGTCAAGAAAGATACTCCGAAGCGGAGGCGGCCAAAGTGGTGCAACAGATAGCTAGCGGTCTAGCAGCGCTCCACCGGGCCAATGTGATCCATAGGGATTTGAAGCCTGAAAATTGTCTTTTTCTTAATAAAAGTAAAGACTCACCTTTGAAGATAATGGATTTTGGGCTTAGTTCAGTAGAGGAGTTTACAGATCCAGTTGTGGGCCTTTTTGGGTCCATTGATTATGTGTCACCAGAAGCACTATCCCAACAAAAGATTACTTCCAAATCTGATATGTGGGCTTTGGGTGTCATTTTGTATATTCTCCTCTCCGGGTAAGTAATTTAAATATGATATGTGGGCTTTGGGCTTTGTATAAAACTAATGAAAACTTTTCTAGATTAGACAAGTTTTATAACGGGTCAAAATGAGTTCTCATCTAAAAGAGTCATACGGGTTGGTTGATTCACCGCCACTGTTTTTCCAGTTGTTTACCATGTGTTTGTTGATGTACTCGTAATAATTTGAAACATTTGTGAAGAGTTAGCTCCTGATTCTGAGGCATTACATACGGATCACCGATACAACCATGTCATAATGGTTTCTACTAGTTATCCGTTTTAATAAACATGTTGTTTGTCTTGCTCAGGACAAAATATAAGCCGATTGACTTTTCATAATCTCAGGTATCCGCCTTTCAGTGCCCAATCGCATCTTCAAAAACAACAGATGATTATGAATGTGCGTACGACAACATTATTCTCTGATAATATTTTAATCAAACAGTTATTTTTTAACCGCTAACGCATTAACATCAAGCGTTTATCGCGTGATCAGGGGAATTTTAGCTTCTATGACAAAACATGGAAAAAAATTTCTTCATCTGCCAAAGACTTAATTTCCAGTTTGTTAAACGTTGACCCAGATAAACGACCAACTGCTGATCAGGTATATATCCACACATTTGACTTCTGAAGTCAAACTTAAAAAGTCAAACTATATATTTTTCACTAAACTTTAAGAGCTTCAATGTACATAGATTCTTAAACATCCATGGGTGATTGGAGACTCCGCGACCGAGCGCCAGATCGACCCCGAGATCGTCTCGAGGCTCCAAAGCTTCAACGCGAGGCGCAAGTTTCGCGCTGCAGCTATAGCCAGCATGTACACATGCACTGTGTTCTTGAGAACAAAGAAGCTCAAGAATCTTGTTGGATCTTATGATTTGAACCAAGATGAGCTTCAAAACCTCAGGAATCACTTCAAGACGATGTAAGTAAACATCAACTATTATAAGTTGTCATGAAACTTGAAGTTTGAATCGGTGTGTTTGATTTTACAGATGTGCAGATGGTGAGAATGCAACTCTTGATGAGTTTCAAGAGGTTCTCAAAGCCATGAAAATGACTTCATTGATACCTCTAGCGGGCCGAATTTTCGATCTTTTTGATAATAATCGTGATGGTACGGTTGATATGAGGGAGATACTGTGTGGGTTCTCTAGTCTTAAGAATCTCAAAGGGGATGATGCTCTTCGTCTTTGTTTCCAGGTGTGGCCTCTGCACTTTATCCTTTTCATCTAGAAAACAAGGCATGTAGATCAACAGATATTCGTGTTCGTTCGTTTAACTTTAACCGATTAACGAATGAACACAAACATTGATTTTTTTGTTTGTGTTTGTTCGTAAAGAAATTAAATGTGTTCCGTTTGTTCGTTAATATTCAACATGAACATAAATATACAAACACATACATATATATAAATATGAAAAATAAATGAATACCACTTTTGTGATGAGGGCTAAACAGGTTATCACTCCTGGATTAAAATGAGCTACTTACTAAAATGCAAATTTAAAGTGAGATGTTTTTAAATTAGACTTAAAGAAAATTGTATAAATGGTTCTTATGGTTTAACCAAATTGCATGTTTGATCCTTAAATTTTAAAATTTTTGAGATAGTTTAAACTTTTGTGTAATTATTGCATGTTTGGTCACTGCCACTAAATTCATTCATTTTTTATGTATTTCATAAAATATAAGTTAAATTTTAAATTTGAATTTTGGGACCAAAAGTGCAACTCCACATAAAAGTTTGGATTAATTTTGTACTTTTGTAAAATTTGAGGACCAAATTTTCAATTATTATACAAAAGTTTGGACTAACTTTACAATTTTTAAAATTTGGAGATCAATCATACAATCTGGTAAAATCACAAGGACCATTTATTTGATTTTCTTTTAGACTTATTTGCAAATGTACTAAGTGTTTTACAATTGAAAAAGCAAGTAATTTCAAAATAATATATTAATGACAAATCAATTCGAATGAATACTTAAACGTACGAACAAAGTATATGTTCATGTTCCTTCACGAGCAAAACTTTTTGTTCGTGTTTATCATTTGATAAATTAAGAAAAACGAACTCGGTACCGAATGTTTTACGTACGGTTTACTGAAGCTTCGCATCATTTCATAGAACTAATCTTTTGCTAGGTGGCGTTACAATCTTTTATTCCAAAATTTTGGAACGAAACCGAACACAAAATTACAAAAACAATCATTACGGATGTTATTGGTTTATTATGTTTATTCGATTATCTAAATAAACAAGATTTGTAAAACTGATAATCTAATAAGCAATTCGAATACAGTTAAAAACCAAACCGAATAAGCAATTTGGTCAAGCTTTTTTTGATCATGGATGTTGTTTAGTTTTTTATTTTATTTTTTCCGGTTAGGGATAACTTTACACACCTCTAGTAATCATGCTGGATTCTTGTAATGCTACCAAAATACTGATGAATATTATTTATTGACAGATGTATGATACAGATGGATCTGGGTGCATTAGTAAGGAGGAAGTGGCATCAATGCTTCGGGTAATACTAAATTATCCACCCCAAAACACAAATTTACCATTAAAGATTGCTATATATAAAGATAAAGATTCTGTTACGAATCAAAAAGAAAAACTCAACTTAAAAGACTGGTATAATGGGTGAAATAGTCCATCTAGTCTATAAACATATCATCAGTCTATGTGTGACAGATCATATAACAGATTGATATATTGTGTACAGGCTCTACCGGATGAGTGTTTAAGCATGGATATCACGGAGCCAGGGAAGCTAGATGAGATATTCGATCACATGGATGCGAATAGCGATGGGAAAGTAACTTTTGATGAATTCAAAGCCGCTATGCAAAAAGATAGCTCCTTACAAGATGTTGTTCTCTCCTCCATTTGCCCTAATTAAATTAATTCTTGCACATTAATTTCATACCATATATTATATTGATGCGCTTGATCAATGTATTATTATTATTTACATATGCTTTGCTATTTTTTTAATTAATTTTTATGTTCGGTTATACAATTAGAGAATGAAGGAAACTAATCAAGACGTGGGGAGTTTACTATGAAGTTTGACCTATTTTGTAAACAAGTAGTTCATATGAATGCTTAATGCTTTTATGATTTTATTTTTTAGTACAAACTAGCAGGCTCCATCCACGTCATACCATGAGAACAATGAATTTTACGTAAAAAAAAGTTTATTTACAACCATGTATATTATGAAGTAAAAAAGTGTATTATAACCTATAAAAAATTAGTATGGCTTAAATGCATCAAGATATTCTAAAATGTTTTATAAGAAAAGGAATATAGAGTTTGTAAATAAAATCATGTGTGAACGGGAGAGTGACATGTGTTCAATTCTTAATCGAAATACCATTGGTGTGTGCTTCACATGATAGTAATAATAATAATTATTATTATATTATTAAATAATAATAATAATAATAATAATAATAATAATAATAATTAAAAAGAAGTTATTCGATCAAAGCAAGGTTAAAATCAGGATAGTTTTAGAGTTGTGTTATACAAACATCTATTTTTGTTATTAAAACATCCTATTGTCTCTTTCTCTCTAATGCCCCGTACGTTTAGTATAAGAATTTAAAATATAATTTATAGGAAAGTACGTTACAGTATAAGAATTTAAAAAAATGTAATTTAATAGAAAAATATAAGAAAAGCCAAAAGGAAAAAAAGAAGGGACAAGAAACCAAAACAAAGTAACTACACGTTAGAGGATCAAACTCACGTCATCGTATACTCAAAACCACGTACAAACCAATTCCGCTAGGCACACATCTTTATTTGATAAACGAATAAGTATTCGTTATGTAAGAGTTACAAAGAATAAAAAAGAGAACATAAAAAGGATGAGGCCCTAAGAGTTGAACTGAAAGTTGTTACAAGAAGCCTTACCACACGAACTAAATAGACATTTATGTAGAGAATGAGAAAAGTAATTTATAACCACAACGAAAATAGAATAAATAAAGCAAACAATCCCACCGACTTTAACAAATGAGATAGTATATCTCATGTATTTGAGTATTTCTAAGCTTTCAAAAGTTAAAACTAGTATTGTTTGTTTGTATCAGCCAGTCAGCTAATTAATAAAGTATCATGTTTCTTAAAATCTAATTTCAGATATTATTTTAGCAATTGAATGTTGTTTACATATGCTCTTGTCTAGTCCAAATATCAAGAAATAATCTGATTATAGACATTTGATTAATTAAGTAAAAAAGTACCAGACTTCTTCAGTTCAATGTGTACTCATATCACAACCACATGTTTGAAAAATATCTTGCTCAGACATCAAAATGATCACCATGTGATCTACGCGTTGGTAAGACCGTGACTTAAACCAAAACAACTTTATCAAATTTCTTCTTAGAGTCATTTAATTTGTATCCAAAAATGAAACAATAATCAATGAGTGAGCCCTTGAATTTCAAAGAAAGAAAACAAATTAATATTTTAATTAGGGTTTTTCCCTTTTAATTTGTTTGCTTATATTTTATTATAGAAACTTTAGTCACAACCAAATAGTGAAATCTTTATTGAAAATGCAAATAGCTGAGGATAATAACTTATAAATATTTTAAATTTGGAACTGTTAATAACTAATAAAATTCGACATTCATGCTGGTGTTAATGATCAAATAGACATTCTCTTTACCAAGAGCTTGAAACTTGCTTCACCCATCAAAGAGAGCGTTAGAAGTCAACCAAGTACTGGAGTCCGGCCTAGGAGCCACCTTCGACAAGTAAGAATAAGATCGTAGTGACAACGATCCTCATTCATGAGAGTATGCCACCTCTATTGATTTTCCTACGGTGATGTTCCCTTAGTAATCATCTCCCCTACATAAGAGTTTTTGGAATCCTTGAGTAATCTGTTGATAATCAAACAATTTTACATTTCCATTTTTGATTTTCTTTAAATGTTTTGGTGGATTAAGTTCACAATTTATGAAGAAACATGTCCATTAGTGATACTTAATATTCTAGTAGTGTTGTGCTTATTTATGAAGAGAAAGTAGACATGAAGAATTTCACCTTTCTTTGGCGAAAGGTTATATGCAGAGTAGGTAATATAGAGATGGAAAAAAAATGTTTTGAGTTCAAAGGGATTTACCCGTCTAAGCAATTTATTAAATGAGTGTTATGATCAGGTTATGTTATAAATACAACTAATGAGTAGAACCATCAAGCCGTTAAATATTAAATAAAAAACAAAAAATATATATAATTCATAATTGTAACCGGATGCATTATATGGCTTGTGTCTAGGACATGTAGGTTAAGCATTTCTAGATTAGGGTTAGTTTTCTACACAAAGAATTAAAAAAGTCATATTTGAGTTTGGTGATGTAATGGCGCTACATGACTTTGTAAAGTCATGTGTCGTTCTCAAGATGTGTAATTTAGGGAGTTTCTCCATCACATGCAAATAGTGTGTAGTTAATGTTAGATTTTTTATTATTGTAAACAAAGAGAATCAAAATACTTGTTTAGAAACCCCAATCTACACTATTATACAAGATTCAGTAATATGAAATTTGTTACACATTGTTAAAGATATAAAATTTATTTATACCCAATGATCAAGACAGATTTCTTTCGAGTGTATTGATTTCATGATTTGTTACAACTTTACTAATTAATAAAATAAAATGACATGATTTTTTGTGTTGTTAAAATTCCACCTTTGAAAAAAAAATAGGTAGATAGAAAAATAAAAGTTAAAATTAAATAGAGTAAATTACTATTTACATTACTGACGTTTACACATTTTAACTACTTGTATCTTTGAAGTTTTAAAATCACCATTTGCCCTCTAACGTATCATTTTTGTGTCCATTTAAATACAAAACTTTAACGACATTAATTTTTTTGTTAACTTTTTTTATAAAATGGCAAAAATATTGTTAAACCACATCCACCACACAATATTAATTTAATAAAAACCCCTCCACCCAACTCCCACCCGCTCTCCCTATCGGGAGTCAACAACCACTGCCACCTCCATGACCATAACCACCACCATTGTTGCTCACCATGTAACCACCCGCCTCATGTTGTTCACCGTTGTCATTTTCACCTTCCTACCTCCGTTCAAAATCACTAGCGGATCGAGATCATGAAATCGTAGATCTATGGAAGAAGGTGGTGTGGATTCAATTTTATTCTTTACTTTCAACTACCACTCTCATTTCTCTATTCTACAGCCATTTTCATATAATTCTTGTAATCAAGCTAAGTATATAATAAACCCAAGTTCATTAATCGAAAGCAAGAAATAAAAAAACAAACACAACTGCAAAACTCAAGTTGATCATTAATCGAAAGTGAGAATCAAAAAACAAAAACAACTAAAAAGACACTAGTCACAAAAAAAAAAAAAAATCAATCAAGGAGAAGTCAATGGTTGTTAGAGTTGTTGCTAAAACGCCAATGTTTACTCATATCCACAAACAAAATGTAAGCAGGTTAACCTGAACACAGTTTGATTTTATACGTGTCTGTGTTAGTGTTTATATTTTTTTGCCCGACTTAATATATAAGTCACGTCTCGGTCCAATTATGCAACTTGTCATTGTGAAATCTTCAATCTGTCAACACGAACCCGCTACAATTGATACCTAAACATAATCTTATAGTTAAATTAAACTTCAATTTTCATCACCAATATTGTTAAATCTGCATATACTCACAATGTTAATTACTAGTGACATATAATCTTGTAGTGTCGTTCAATGAGCGTAATTATCAAGATGCGTTTAAACTAATTTATTACTCAACCCGCGTTGCGATGGCATGCGGCGTAATAATGCATAGACTATGATTGACTCGACTCGTTTTTCAAACTAAATTTACGACATAACTTAGAGTAACTCAAATCTGTACCGTTTAATAAAACGATATTATATTTGACTCAACTCTTTTCCAAACAAATTTATAACGAAACTGGCTCAAAACGTATATAAACAAACATGTGCAGTGACGTTGTATATGGGGTGATAAAGTATAGATTACAATCGTCTCGACTCGTTTCCGAAATTACAGTTTTGTTAAAAAGTAGAGTAACTCTGATTTATACAGTCAAATGAAAACATATTATATTTGACTCTTTGTGTTTCTAAACAAAACTTAAGCCGAAGCGTAGCCAAACTCAAAGCATATTGTACTTGACCCAACTAATTTCTAAACAAAATTTTGCATCAAAACGTAGACGGACTTTAAAACTTAGACCATTTTAAAGCGTATATAAAATAAACACGAAAGCGTTTAATATGACCCGACTCGTTTCTTAACAAAATTTACATATGTAGACGAACTCGAATTTATACTGAGACGTACATAAAAATACAAGCGTAATAATTTATTTTTTAAGTAAAAATTGTATAACGTAAGAATTTACTTTTTAAGTAAAAATTGTATAGGGGTAACCGAAACTTTAAAAGCTCGAGAAGGTAAACGTAAAATTTTACAAAGTTTTTAAAAAAGTTGTGGATGAAATTATAAATATGTAAATTTGAGGGGAGCAAAGACGACCTTTACTTTTAAGTATTATAATAATTGTTAAATATAATATGGACGTATGTCATTTATCATATTGTCTAACCAACCATAGACTATATACATATTCTTTTAAAAATTTTACAAGCCAATCATATCTATAAGCGTATGTCATTTATCATATTGTCTAACCAAAATGCGTCTTCAATATCTTTCTAAAATTGTAAATATGGCCAATAACTTGTCTCTAATTACACTTGTTATCAATGTGGGGCTAGCCCACTTGATAGAGGCTTTGTATTTTAGAGGGAAGGTCCTGGGTTCAAACCCAGGCATAATGTAATTTGGAGTAGTTTAAGAGTAGTAGTAGGGTAGATTTGCCGTTCAAAAAAAAAATAATAAAAATTACACTTGTTATGGATCACCAAACACTCCACTTTAATTACACTAAGGGGATCACCAATAACTTTCTATAACATGAGAGAGATGACTCACAAATACACATAAGTGATCGAAATAATTTTACAATTTGCCTCCCAAACAACTTCTTTAACAAATTAATGTATGATCTTGAAATTAATGTAAGAGATATGGTAGGTACAAAGATCACTCGAGAACAATTTAGAAATCTAGATTTTTTTTAGCATACAAGACATGAAATTTTGTGTGTGCAAGGTACAAGAAAACGAGACAACTTTTGAAAGGGTGACAAGACCAAACGCGATACACGATCGAACCTAACTCAACTTGAATTGATTAGTTGTCATTCATGATTAGAGTCATGATTGCACCATTGAAAAACACTTCAGCTTCTTTTACACTTTAAAACAATAACTTTGGGTATCTAAGAAAGTTTGGTTTTGGCTATACCAAATGTAGTTTAACAAAAAGGGCTACACTTAATAGTCTTAAATGGTTCAATTGGTGTAATTCTCACTGCGATCAACTATGATCATGTATATGTTGGTGTAGTTTTTTCTCTAGCGCCTTGCTTGATTTGATGAAATAAAATTTGCTGTTAAAAAAAATTGTAGTTTAACAAACATGTTTTTTTAGTGATAATTAAATACAGTTGACTAAACTCATTTACCCTTCACTTGAGTGTATGTTTACTTGTTTAGTGTGTAAGGATGATTACCAGTTGACT
The DNA here is from genome assembly GCA_025506415.1 of Flaveria robusta. Taxonomy (NCBI): domain Eukaryota; kingdom Viridiplantae; phylum Streptophyta; class Magnoliopsida; order Asterales; family Asteraceae; genus Flaveria; species Flaveria robusta. Next base: position 12,421,761 of record CM046469.1, on the reverse strand, counting down.
TTGAAAAATGAAAGTTGACTTAATAAATTGTGGCTTGACTTAGCACGGTGGGTCCACGATGAACCATACAATAAATGCGCATATGATGGGCATCATTCTTGATCTTCTTCAACATGTGATATTTTGTTATTGCTCTTGGCTAGACATCTCTAATTAATGTGTTAGAATTTACGATATGAATATGATTGTGTATTCATATTTATTATTAATACATGATAGTGCCTATACTATACATGTTTTGATGGTGACATCTCTGAGAGATGAAAACACAAACTTAATATTATTTTATCATGTTTGATTTGCGATGGTAAGTTCCCACAGAACCACAAAACGGTTGAGAAGCATATACATATACATATATATATATATATACATATATATATATATACATATATATATATATATACATATATATATATATATATATATTTATAAAGGAAAAGTAAAAGAAACTAAATTCAAGTTGGGCACATAGGGGTTGTTTCTATAGAATTTTGTATGATATATGATGCATTTAAATTAATGCTAATGTGTATGAGATATCAAGTTTCAGATAAACTATATGAAATGGATTTCGGTGATAATAGTTGATTATTCAAATGAAGCGAGTGTAACTTGGGTTTTAAAAACCAATAAGCATACTGATGCGATATGGTCTAAAACTAAGGCACACAGTGCAAAGTGCAAAACCTCTGGGCTTTTCATATGTGAGACGAAATATATTAATGTAATATTTTAAATAATTATAGACATTAACTATATTAATCTTTTTAAACTTAAACTAGACATGTTAAAATAAGTTTTAGGTTAAATATGATAAAAACTTAAACATTAGCGATGTGATATGTAATTTAGTAAAACAAATGGCTAATATAACTAAAGGACGGTACACATCCTAACATCAACGATGTGATGTAATTAAAGAATGTTCTGCTGCTCAAAACCTCAAATCGAAGCTATCATCTTCATGTCAAACAAAAGTAAGTTTCGACTTCTTCTTGTTTTTATATATTTAAGTTGATTCCCAATACAAAACGCTAAAGCAGAAAAGATCGCGATACACTGCTGCATCTCATGTAACCAAAAGGTCAACTGCTCAAAGTCTAGATACGCTTCAAACATTATTTTTTTTTAACCAAGAGTGTAACTAAATGAAATTTTAGTTTCTTTTGACCATAATTATTGCACATAGAAAGGAGTGTAAACGCTATTAAGTTTTAAATCCAAAATACTATAATAATTCTATTTTTATGTTGTTTCCATGATTTTTCTATTCCACGTGCATAAATCTTTACGGTTTATCGTTACACTATTTATCGAGTTCTATAATCTATGTGTTCTCTTTATGGAGTTTGCAATGTGACTATAAAATGAACTTTTCGTAGGGTGATGGTTTGACGTGAGATCTTCAAGGTCTTAAGTTCAACTGGATTTTAATGATTTAAGTTATTTTTCATTGGCCAAATACTAACAATTTTAACATTAATACTTTAATCTTTCATTTTTTTTTACCAATAGCAATCTCTGTAATGATTTCGTCAAATTTTTACACTTAATTTGCACTCGATGTTGCTCACAATATGATTATGAATGAAATAAAAAAACATAAAATGAAATTGAGTGGAAAACAATTGCAAATCGAGTATGAATATGCGATAATTATGTTATTGAAATTGTAATTAGTAACAAAATGAAAGTAGGAAGTCTTAGCGGTTAAACTAGCAATTTAAATTTTTATCAACTAATAAGTAATAGTTTTGAGTTATTAGAATTCAATTTGTCACAAATTTATAACATACAAATCTTATAGTCACATTTTTCAAAACTATAAGACCGAGACCTCTTATTATTTAGCATATACCTTCTCTACCTCTACTTTTCTAAAGACAATCAAACAAAAGAGAAAAAAATAAATCTCGATGCTACCTTCATGATTTCATTTTCAGCAGTATGCTACTCTCATGATTGTTAGAACCCAAAAAACAAAAATGTTAATTGAGTGGTGATGTAAAATCTTCTTAAGACAGTCGTGCCAAACATGAGACCTTAACTAAATCCAACACTTATTATCTTGCTTGATTACTACATCTAGTAGAACCCGGCTTGAATCCTACTACATCCTCTTGAGTCTTGATGTCTCCCACATGTAGCATCGCCGCCTTCCTCTTATATTTTCTGCTAAAAATAATTTAATATGTCAAAAAATATAACCGAAAAGGTTTAAACAAATATATTTTATACTGACTACATGATTAACAAATATCTCTTTTTAGTTTTACATCAAATAAACTTTAATCAAAATTGTCTTAAGATGATGACTACGACCAAACAATCTTTATCAAACTTACGCTTAAATTGTTTGCATCCAGAAAACGAGAGATCCAAAAGTGGCCATGAATTATTCATTTGAATTACATGAAAATGAAATAATTTCGTCTTAATTGGTGGCTTTTTAGTTTGTTTGGAGTAACTTTATACATAACTTTTTAAATAAAAAAATACATATTTTTCAAATTAGGCAGGCTGTCATGATGCGTGAAAGAATCGCATGAGCGCCGACATGGCACATGGCTCACATGTGAACATCGTGTCTGCCTTGCATGAGAGGGAGCAACGTGGAGAATCTCACGCTCGTGAGGTGGAATATAAATGACAACGTTGCTAAAATCCAAACACGCCATCATTTATTATACTAAAGTAATGATTATAAATTATATAATATCATAAGTAAGATTGAATGAAACTGTAACACCATTTATGTGTCATTACAAGAAAAAAATTAATACAACGCTAATGTAATAATAAATAAGATTGAAACCTCCCTCACTATACACATGCTCTAATGTCTTGTAAGCTTAACATCTTAAGAATTAAGAATTTATCATCTTTTAGGAGCTTAATTAATTTTCTTTATAAGAGCAAGAATTTAATTAAAAAATTAAAAGCACCCCGAATAATAATTTAATTTCAACAATTAAAAGCGCATCTTTTCTCTCTCTTTCTTGCCTTTATCTTATTCCAAGAACACCACTCTTCAGATGGGTCGAATTGAAGAACACACTTAACGCACAAACCTTTGTGAGTCCACTCATCTTTCTCAACTTTTTGGTTTCTTGATGATACCCTTTTAAATCTTTGAAGAAATTTATGTTCTTTTTTGTGAAAGATGCAACCTTTTTGTTGATTTTGTCGAATTTGATCTAGGTTTTTGTGATTGATTGTTGGATCTCGATGATATTTTCGATTCCTTTAATGTTCTTACTTGTAGCTGTTTCTGTGAGATGCTTTTTGTTGCGGATTAGATCTGTTATCATGGGAAGACCAAATCTTTAAATCAAAACACAGATATTAGATTAATTTTTAGGGTTGATTTCGATCATCAATTTGATCAAGTTTTATGTTCATCACTAGTGTTCTGTTTTGTTCCAAACGAATATCAATATTCTTGAAAATGTGAGGAAGAGTTTACTATTTTTTGCATGGTTGTAAAAATCGCTAGGCGTTAGTCGGGCTGTGAGGGTACGGTACCGACTAGCGATTTATCGGGATTACTAGGGATTAATCGGATTGGAACTTTTATAAGTAATTTTCAGTTTCATATATATACACGCTCATTTTTATATGGAATTTTTATAAAAATGTTTAGATTTATATATATACAAACACATTTGACCAAAATTTACACGTATTTGGCCAAACTTTTTAAGGTTTGACCGTAATTTCAAACATTTGGCGGGAATCTGACCAAAATATGACCGGAATTTGGCCTGAACCTAGCTGCCGGTTAGTGGCCGATTTGGACTTGGTCCGATTTGGACTTGGTCCGATTTGGACCGATTTTGTCCGACTAGGTCCGATTACCGATTTTATCCACCGATTACATGAAATCGCCAAGGTAATCGACCGACTAGCGATTAATCACCGATTAATCGGCCGACTAGGCCGATTTTTACAACACTGATTTTTTGTAGGATGCACAGCCCTTGTAATCTCTGTTTGTATGAATCCCTAGCTAAAAATCCTAATTAATATAGAAGTATTAATTGTATTCCTTATTTGTAAAATTGTTACTCTCCTTAATTAGTAAATAGTAATAAGACTTATCTTTTTTTTTAATGGCAAATGTGCGACCATGCTTCGGAGAATAGGTGTTATCTTAATCGGGCCCACCTATTCGTTTTCCAGCCAAGACCGCACCCCCAACCCCCTCAGGAGGAAACCCATTGCTGAGAAAACCTCCTGTCTCAACCCTAAGCATTTTTGCTTAGAGTGAGACTTGAACCCATGACCTCCCAATATTTACATGTTATGGGTACCTCACCTTACCCAGTTGGGCTAAGGATCATTGGTATAAGACTTAACTATACAATATTATTAATAATCTGGTTTAACAACATTTCATCCTGAAATCCATGATCATTTAATAAAGTTTGCCTCTTTCGAAGATTGTATAGTTTCAATACCATTTTGAGGTGTAGTTTGCCACCAAAAAGATGAACATGGATGAAGAAGTCAATCACTCTTACCCTTTGCTATCAATCCATACCATGATCCTTGATTTTTTTCCCTTTTCAGTTCAGTTTTGGCAAAAATAATACTCTAACGGTACACATTTGTGTGTTGTGTTTAACCGTTTTCTTATATAAGAAAAGAAGGAGCCGTATATATATCTGTCTGAACTCGTATATGTATCTGTCTATATGTGTTTTGGATAGTAGAAAATGAGTTATGGACGAGTAATCATTAAGGATGCAAGCATTTAGCTTTTTAATCGCGTGAATGTGATTTGGTAGGAATTTTCATGAAACCAAGACGTTTGGCATGGTTTAGATCTTCATTTGTTCTTGAGATCTTTTATTTTCATGTCCTTTTGATTCTTAATCACGGATTCAAGAAATCTTGAATGATCAGGACAGAACAGTTACTTTGCTTATATATTGTTTAACCAATCTAGTTTGTTCTTCTCTTCATGGGCATTTTCCCTTGATCATCACTAGTTTATGAAAGATTAAAAGGAAGATTTTATAAGGTTTTCTATGCCTATAATATATTTTTCTTTTTTTTATTTGCGCTCTTTTTGTCTCGGGTGCTTGTGCCTTTGAGTACATAGGTATGTTCTTTTTCACCATTAGCTTGGGTAAAAGATCAGTTGCTTTTTTCGTGTACATCTTTTCATCTTTAGGGAATGTTTGGAAGCGTGTTTTAGAAGTTATATGTATTATGTGCTAATGAATTATCACAATCTAATGATTTTGTGCATGAAATACTGCTTCAAAGTGTTTTTGCTGCTTGAAGCTGCAATAATCACTTCTGATCATGTCAAGAGGTGACAAATCATGATTGTTTCAAGGTTGTGCTGATTATAATAACGGTTTATAAGTAATAAAACTCTTATCTGTTGATAGTCAGTTTTGCAGCTGTTAGTATCCAGTTGATTACATAAACCGGTAAATGATATACTAATCATAACCCAAACACAACGGCTATTGCAACTTACATCAAGACCCGTAAATATGTTTTTTATTGTTTATTTGACGTATGCTTGTCGTCTGCGTGTTCTCTACATGTTTACTACTAATTATAAGTTGGTGATTGTTACAGGAAAGTATTGATTGACCTCTGATGCTTAGAGAAATTACTGGAATTTATTTTAATCGTGATTAAGTTCATATGCAACTATTAGAAATGGGGATGTTTGATGAAATGGGGTTCTGTGGAAGCTTTGATTTCCTATCAGCTCCTCCGTTTGAAACCGAGGGTGCAACTGAAGAAGCAGCCGTTGATGATGATTACAGTTACAGTGATGATGACGTGGATATTGAGGAGCTGGAGAGGAGAATGTGGCGTGACAAAATGCTTTTAAGACGACTTAAAGAGCAAAGTAAATGCAAAGAAGGTGTCGTTGATATCGGGAAACAAAAGCAATCCGAAGAGCAAGCTAGACGAAAGAAGATGTCTCGTGCCCAAGACGGGATCTTGAAATACATGCTCAAAATGATGGAAGTTTGTAATGCTCAAGGGTTTGTTTATGGAATCATTCCTGAAAAGGGTAAGCCTGTGAGCGGAGCCTCGGATAACCTCCGCGAATGGTGGAAAGAAAAAGTCCGGTTTGACCGAAACGGACCTGCAGCGATCTCAAAATACCATTCAGACAACTCTGTTCCTGGGGAAATTGAGAGTCTCACACCCGTGTCGACTCCCCACACGTTACAAGAGCTTCAAGACACGACACTTGGCTCGCTTTTATCAGCTTTGATGCAGCATTGTGACCCCCCACAGAGGCGGTTTCCATTGGAAAAGGGTGTTGCACCCCCGTGGTGGCCGCGGGGAGACGAGGAATGGTGGGTGGAATCAGGGATGCCGAGAGATCAAGGCCCGCCACCGTATAAGAAACCGCATGATCTGAAAAAGGCGTGGAAAGTCAACGTTTTGACCGCGGTTATCAAGCATATGTCACCAAACATTGATAAGATACGGAAGCTTGTTAGGCAGTCAAAGTGCTTACAGGACAAGATGACAGCTAAAGAAAGCGCGACATGGCTCGCAATTATTAACCAAGAGGAAGCACTTTGCAGGATTATGTATCCCAACAGCTGCCCTCCAGCAACCGGTGGCAGTGGTGCTTCTTATCTCATGAATGATGCGAGTGACTATGATGTTGAAACTGCGTTTGATGATCCGATTCTCGAGCTGGAAGACTGCAAGCCACAAAATCTATACGGGTTAGGGGTCGCGGGACCTGTTGTTAAAGTCAAAGGGGAGCTTGTTGACTCTATGAAGCCTGAGAGTTTTATGATGAAAAGAAAGCAGCCATCCAACGACCACCACCGCCAGCCGCCAGTTATGATGGAACCTAAGATGTACACGTGTGAGTATCCTCGATGCCCATACAACGACGCTCGTGTGGGGTTTCATGACAGATCTGCAAGAAACAACCACCAGATGAACTGTGCTTACCGCCCTATGGCTAATCCTCCTGGCGGAACCCTGAACTTTCAGATGAACAATCTTGAGAAAACGCCTGTGTTTGGTATGCCGACGTTTGGTCAACCTAAAGTCAGCACAGTTCCTCCGCCTTCCAACCACACCACACCCCTGCCGCCGCCAGAGTCATATGGCGGCACTTGTGGCGGTGACATTGCAGAACTTGGGCTGCCTGAAGATGGCCAGAGGATGATATCTGATCTCATGTCATTCTACGACGCGAATCTTAAAGAAACAAACAAAAGCTTCAACTCTGGGAATATGGATCCGATCCAGCTCGATGACAGTTTTTTCGGGCTTGAGTTCGCCAACCGCAAAACGACATGCGAGTCTGGGTTTGATTCTGGCAGCAACCTGAATGTAAACGACGGTAACACCCTCGACTTCAGATTCGGTGCGCAGTCGGTGTGGTACGTTTAAAGATGAATGTAGGATGTCACAAGTGAAATGTCCCCCGTGACTCGAATTATTATTTATTACTATGGTTCTATACTTATATGTTGTTATGGCTTGTTTGTACTATAAAACATTGAGACAATGTTATATGTTATGTATGTGTGGATGTTTATAAGTGTTTGTGCTTTGTGTTGCCTCTAATAAATCTTAGGTTTAAATCAAAACATATTCGGGTTGGGCAACCGGAAGTGTGAAACCAATTTTACGTCGAAACCGATTTGAGGATGAGCGCAGCCCAATCCAATAGAAATTGGTTAAGGTAGGGTTAAAACCGGCCTCTCAAACCGGTTTTTTATTTTTTAAAGAAGTTTTTACTTTAAATTTTTTATAAAAAACAAAGTGAACTATGATTTTTATTTATTTAATAAAATACATAGTGTGACATATATTTTTTATCTTTTATTTGAAATACAATTATTTTATTTGTTATTCTGTTTAATTTATTTTATAAAATAGAAAGTATACAAGATATATTACTTATAGATTAAAACACAAACTCAACGTGTTATACGTAACATTGTTTTCTATCTATATCCAATAGTTGTAACTTCACCTATTTTTATTATTATGTACTTAAAAACACATTAATGTCACAGCAACAGCACTCTTCGTCGACCGCCCCTCTATGGCTCTACTCTCTTGAAATCGACTCTACATAAGCCTCAAATCCTTAATTCTGGCTTTTTTCTTTTTACTCTAATTACTATATTGTATTTTTACTAAGAATTTTTAGTGACGATTTACGTATATTAGTTATATATTTGAAAATTTATTCGGTTGTATTCTCTTAGAATATGACCGGACCTGACCCAAACACAAATTCTAAAATCTAGTGGGGGGAGGGCCACGCCGCGATCCCAAGGCGAGGGGCGGCACCATGCGGCAACACCACCGCCAGTCCAACATGTCGTGATTCCCCTTCAATTCATGATATGTCCACGCCGTTTGCCATGCCCCAAATTCCAAAATTAATGATGAGAAATAGAGCCATTGGCTCCCCCCCCCCCCCCCCCAAAAAAAAAAAAAAAAAACAAGCTATATCCCCCTTTTAAATTTTTTTTCTTACACTATAAATACTAACTAATAGATCAAATTTCTTACATCATTCTCAAACACTTCTCATCTACTCCTACAAAAATATACCCTATGGATTCCAACAAAAAATCCACAAAATCTCGAGCCCAAACCACTAAAAAACATAGAACGAAGGTGTGTTTGGGTCCAAGCGAACCAACGCTTTCTACCCAACCGATTAACCTACTACCACTGCATGCAACAAATTGGTTACAAAACCCTTACAATCCCCCCAACCATCGGTCTACCGCCTAACTATGCCCACATATCAACCTCATAATTTTCTTATTACTATAACATCCCAAATTCTTTTTAAAGATGAAAAGAATCCTTTGGTGATCTTCAAATTTATGAAAGTAAAGATAAAAAGATTCGTGTGAAAGAAACACATCCACCAAAGTCTAAGTCGAAAAGTAAATCGACAACCCGTGCTACTAACAAGCCTTGGGATGAAAACGGAAAGGAGGCATTGGCAAAGAGTTGGATATATATACCCGAAGACCCTAGAGTTGAAGATCAACATAAAATAGATTAGTTTCGGAAGAAAGTGTGTCGATACTTTAGCGTCACTGTTGGTGGCACGAACTGAACCATTGCTCAACTTAATTCAAAGTGGGGGAGAATGAATCAGATGATGAGCTGTTTTAACAAGATATATATCAAAACGGTAAATTTGTTACTTTTACTTTTATATATTTATATTTTATTTTTATAATTATATTTTTTGTGTAATAGATTTTTTTGTTTTTAAATATGTAGAAACATTGTTGGACGAGTGGAAGCAACGACGATGATATCGTCCTAAAAGCCTTAACTGAATACTAAGGTTTATGAGAAAAAAAGCTTTACAAGCGTCAAAACGTAAAGCTTGAACGTTGGTAAGAAATCATCCCAAATGAGAGTTGGTGGAGGTTATGGCTGCGGAGTTTGGTGCTTAAACAACAAAGAGGATTAAAACATCGGAATCGGCCATTATGTCAGCTCAAATGAGCCTGTTACAAGCCCCCTCCCCGACCTCAACGAGAATGTATGCCACATCGACAGGACCGAGACGCAAAGGCAAAACAACGGGGGAGTCTTCTTCGAGCAAAGCAACATTGAATGAGGTCATTAGCGACTACAAAGCGATGTGTGGAAAAGAGAAGAAGCAAAAAAGAGAACGAGAAGCACTTCGTATGAAAGTAACCGAATCGAAATTGATCTTACTCGACTTATAATGAGAGACATTGCTTCGCGAAACACTATAATGGGACATGAAGAGTTTCCTTAAACCGCATGACGATGTTCCCGAGCCGATGTTGAAAAACGTCCTTGAATGCAAACATCAAATTACCCGGATACGTGGTTGGGAGTTTGATTTATAAACATTTAGTTTAAGTATTTTAATAGTTTAAATTTTTTAATTTTATGTAATTTTATTTTAATGTAGTTTTTAATTTGTAATTTATTTATTTTTATGAAGTAATTTAAAATGAAATAAAATTTTGTGCCATGGAGTGGCATGAGTGGTACGATTAGATCGAATAAGCCTTTCTGGAATAAATACTCACCCCCCAAATAGTGTGGTGTTGTGTCACATGACATAATATGATTGGTATGTGGTGTGGGCACCCATCCCATCCTGATAAACAACTGAGCATCGAAAGTAACCAACGCTTTTGAAAAGAAATTCTTGTGTCCGCCAATACAGCAGAATTCCACTAGTTTATTGTATTGCACATAAAATATTTCTCAATATATTAATAAGAATATAATGGATTGTTATTATATATAGATATAAACACTTAAAAATAACAACAATTTTAAAAACTTTTTAGCTTTTACCAATGTCAATCTGAAACAAATACCTGATATTATCGAAGAAATACAAATGTATAAAAAACTAGGTTATCCTCTCCTATGTATAAAACAACTAGGTTAGCCCCTGCATACGAACATGTTTTGAAAAATTAAAAAAAAAAACAAACATGTGACCATACATTTTTACAATTTTAGCCATCGATTTTAGGTTTAAGATTTTGTCCCATTAACTCTAAATTATTGCCTAGGCAAAAATATCACATACGTTATAGTCAACTAGATCCTTATACACCTAGCAAATACAAGACAATATGTTTTTCTACAAAACGCTAAACACCCAATGACCCAAATAGCTCCAAGGTGCATAGCGATAAAGAGAGGGTTAATATATATAAATGAACGGTGAATGAGATACTGAACAACAGTGAACGAGATATGGGTGGATAATATTTACAGATATATGTCTTGTTATAATTTTATGTGGTGATCCCTATTATATGGCCCAAAAACGATGATAGGGTGGAGTCATCAGGTTGATGAAATTAACTGGTAAACTTAATTTTCGATGGCTAAAATATTTATAAAAAAAATGAGAGCCTATTTTCATCAATGTGCCCAAAATGTTATACTCGTGAAGGGTCACATGCCGATAACTAGTGATCGTGTCCACATATGATGAAGGTGGTAGTTGGTTCCGAGTGATCTTGAAGGTGTTTGGTAGTTCTATCAAACGATCAATATTCAACCACGTCAACCTCATGCCACACCCCTTAACATCACCCCTTTTGTGAATGTGACACCTACCATACTACAATGCAATCATTAATTATATCATTAATGTTTTTGACTTATTGTTTTCCATCTTATAGGTTTTTACAAAATAATCTTGTAACCAAAAACAATTATACTATATTGACGATTGTAGTTGTTGTTCGATTATATTCATGTTGTTGAATTGAATATTTCAGAATGTGTTACTAGGCTTTTAAGATAGAGGCTTACTATTTAATGGTTAGGTTAATAGTCTACAATCAATATCAATAAAATGTACATCAATCAATTAAATAATTTTTTTTTTGTGTGGTTCACTAGATCGATGTGATCGAGTTATTTAATGATGCGATTAGAAAGTTATTCTTTTCATCTTCGATTGCAGCCATACGAGTTCAAAAGCATGTAGAGGGCGGGTTCGGTTAAAGCTATAATATTAGGTTTTGAAGTGAAATAAGCTGTAACATAATGCCAATTATGACATTTTACTTTGTTTTAGTATTAAAAAAAACATTAAAGAGCATTTAAAGGAATAAGAGGAGGTTGTTACCAAAAAAAAATCACTATAAAGGGGAAAGAAAGGAACATACTAAACCACACACAAAAGTTAAGTGAAACCACACAATGGAGGTAGAGAGAGTTCAAGAAATAGCCTCACTCTCAAACCTAAAAGGCACAATCCCAAGTGAGTTTATAAGATTAGAAAATGAACAACCAGCAATCACCACCAAACAGGGGGTGCTACTGGAAGTTCCGGTGATCGATCTCAGTAACCCTGATCGTCAATCTCTGGTGGCTTTAATTGCTGAAGCCAGCCAGAATTGGGGTATTTTTCAAGTGGTTAACCATGGGATACCAAGCGAACTCATAACCGAGTTACAAAAGGTTGGAAGAGAGTTCTTTGAGTTGCCACAAGAAGAAAAAGAGTTGATTGCTAAACCAATTGGGTATACAGGTGTTGAAGGGTATGGAACAAAGCTTCAAAAGGAAATTCAAGGGAAAAAAGGGTGGGTGGATCATTTGTTTCATAAGGTGTGGCCACCTTCTGCCATTAACTACCACTTTTGGCCAAAGAATCCTCCTTCTTACAGGTTCCAATTTCTCTCATTCCTTTTTATTTACAAACCTGTGAATTTTGATTCCAAAGAATATAAATTTTAATTTACATAAAATTATGCAAATTATATGATAATTTTATCCCTGCGTGAGAATATCACACAAGTGTAAGCCTTCTTGCGTAAATATTATTTGTTTTGGCGTGATAATTTCACCCCAACCTTTGTACACTTCATAGTACGAAAAAAACACTTTGTATAGTTCATTTCCTTGTATAGTTATATGATTTAGACCTATTTTTTTCCATTAACCAAACATTACATCAAATTATTTCTTTTTCAGTTACACCTCAAATTCACCATTACATCCGCTAAATATAGCAGTCACTTCGTACGTGACAGTATTACTATCATTATCACTGTCCACCGATAGTCTAACATAATTTTGTGTTGATTTTAGTTTTAAAGAATTAAAAAAAATATAGAACTATAGTAAATGTAATGGCTTTGGTAGCACGTGTAAAAACTAATAAGTCTTGATCATTTACTTTCACTTGATCAGTGGGACCCGAGTAGGGATTGAAATATTTAACAGCTTAAATTTTATATTTTATTATTAAAGTATGAACATATATTATTTATTAATTCTTGTGGTTTATATATTTTGAGTGGGACCTTATTATATCTCCTACACAATAAAAAAATTGTATTGCGGTGTTGTAATGTTATGGTCCACAATGTGCTTCAAGTGTTCACATACAATGAAAAAATTGCTGTTAGGAAAATCGGAGATATAAAACATTTACGACCAGATATAAAAGCGATTATTTTACCGTTCATTTCATCGGTTTAAAACGAATATGATATTAGATGAAATTTTTAACTACTTTTTTTTTTACAGCTGGTTAGTAATTAATTATTAGTATCACCAAGTTAATAATATTCGTCAATGCTAAGATTTGTTACAATGTAAACTCATTGTCACATATTCCCTCTTTTTGTTTAACTCTTCTTACATTTGTGTATGGAACTATGTACACAGGGAAATAAACGAGCGATACGCGGAAAGCATGATACCGGTGGCAGACAACTTGCTTAGCTTGTTGTCTCGAGGACTCGGACTAGAAGACGGTGAAATGAAACAAGGGTTGGGTGGTGAGGACTTGGTCTACATGATGAAAATAAACTACTACCCACCATGCCCATGCCCTGACCTTGCTCTAGGGGTGGCACCCCATACAGACATGTCTTCCATCACTATACTTGTCCCAAATGAGGTTCAAGGGCTACAAGTGTTCAAAGATGATCATTGGTATGATGTTGCTTACATCCCTAATGCTCTCATTATTCACATTGGCGACCAAATCGAGGTAAACTAATTATTCGTCGCGTCAGTTACATTCTTTGTATCCATTTGCATCCGGTCTAGTTCAACTGGTTTTAATGAACAATTTAGGCTGAGCTGTTAACTATGGTTTTAAAAGACGATGAACCATTAGTTTATACTAATATTTTTAAATAATAAAGAAGTTTTTATGAATATTATACAAATAGATAAGTGCTAAAGGGCATATTCCAAAGATAAATAAATAAATAATGGAGGTTAAATGGCCGGTTCAGTTTACGTATCCGGTTGACCGGTTTCAGGTTTCAAACCATAAAACCGTGAAAACCAAACCATATAAATCTCAAACCGGTTGAACAAGCCGATTAGCTCCTGTTAGGGAGGTTCAATCGATTTCAAAAGTCCATGACACCCATAGTAATCATAACAATATGCAGAAAAGTGCAGTCAAGTTGATTAAATGTGATCATATAGTCACTAAAAGTTCCTAGAATAATACTTACAAAAGACTATAAACCAATATTGTTACAAAAGCAGTTGGTAATATAGATAAACAAGGTTATTTTTCTTGGCAGATACAAAGCAATGGGAAATATAAGAGTGTGTTTCACAGAACAACAGTGAACAAGGACAAGACAAGAATGTCATGGCCATTGTTTTTGGAACCACCACCAGAGTGTGAGGTTGGGCCTATTCCAAAGCTCATCAGTGAAGACAATCCACCCAAGTACAAGACTAAGAAGTTCAAGGATTATGTCTATTGCAAGCTCAACAAGCTTCCACAGTAGAGATATCATTCCAGTTGTTAAATAAATCTTACATGCACGTGTCTCACGTGTGTGTATGTGTGTGAGCACGCACGCATAGCTGTTTATGGGTAGACTGTAGATCAATATGTTTGAATGTGGTTTTGTAATAACTAAAACCTGATCGTATGATCGAGACTTATTTTTCAGTTATTTTTGTCAACATTGTAGCTTGGTTTCAATATTCATATCCTTATGCATTGTCCTAAGAACCAAAGACACTTGTTCAACTTGCTCTTTGGTAGAACAAGATGAAAGAAGAACTCTTGCAGTTCCTCCATCAGGATAACATCCATCAGTGATCATTTCTTCAAAGATTTGTAAGCATCTCGTGTACTGTTTCTTCCTAGAATATGCACCAAGACGAGAAGTCCACGTCACCACATCCCTTTGCAAATTCTTGGCTGGCAACAATCGGAAAATTTCTTCCATTCGTTCAAAATAGCCCGCACGTCCATACATATTGATCAAGATGTTGTAAGTGCTGATATCGGGTGCATGCGGACTGTTTTCCATAACTGCTAAAACTTCTTCCATTTTTTTGAAATGACCCATTCGCCCATAAACGTTTAGCATTGTGTTGAGCACAAATGTATCTGGCTCGAGCCCTGATTTGTGCATTTTGTTCACTACTTCTTCACATTTTGACACATTACCAGCTTTGGAGTAGGCTGATAGAAGGACCATATGTGACTTCATAGTTGGTTCAATTCCTAGCCGCTTCATCTCCTCAAATACTAATCGAGCATCTAAACCAAAAACACAAAATGATAATATGATTAAATTAAATTACTACATAAAACAAAAAAACACATAACAGTAGCATCATATCATAAACATTTTTTCTTAAGATTAGGGTTCTTGGCTCTATGTCTATATATACTTGTATCATAGACTTATCTCAACAACATCTCTCTTATATAAGGAAAACCTTATCTTTTTCCTTACCTTCATGAAGACCTGATCTTCCATAAGCATCAACCATAATGTTAAATGAGGCTCTGTCTGGTTCACAGCCCATATGCTGCATAAGTGAAAAAATTTCTGCAGCACCATAAGGAAAACCTGCCCGGCTGATGGAAAAGAGAACATACTTGTTAGTGAGGTTTTATGTCAGAAAATTTCAAAATTTTGCATTTATGTAAATGATTAGGTGCGGATTTTCCATACCCTTTTATTCCAATCTCTGTTTCTTCTTACCCACAATCACATATTCATTTCTCCAAGGTGAAATTGTTAAAAGGCCAAAGTCAATAGGTAAGAATTTTAAATTTAAGCATTCTTAACCTTTTACTTTACTTGGTTTTAGTGTTTTGGTAGGAGGCATTAGACTTATAACATTCTGATTCTTTAGGTCAAAATAATAATCTTTGGAGATGCAACTAAGAAGTTGAAGTAAGAAAACTGATTAATGAATATCCAAACACAATATGTACACTTAATTTGAATTTTCATTACTCGTGACATGCAAAAATAATAAGAAAGAAAGAAAAATACTTGAGGAGGGAATTTAGAAATCACCTGTAGGCTTCCATGAGTGCATTATAAGCATAAACATCAGGCTCAATCCCAGCTTCCTGTAGCTGTTCAAATATTTCTTCTGCTTTCTCACAGAGGCCTTCTCTAGCAAATGCATTTATCAAAGCAGTGAAAGTACAGATATTGGGTTTGCACTTTTGACTCCTCATTTCTTGGAACACCTTCAAAGCCATGTATGAGCGGTTTGCCTAGAAAGTAAATCTAAACTTCATTTAGTTTGAAATCTTTTTACAATTATTTATCCAAAACAAAATCAATATATTAGTTAAGAAGGTAAAATAAACAAAAATAACAATGTGGTACATAGAATTCAAGGTTGGATTTGCTGACATTTTCCTGGTTGGTCTATTAGTGAAGCAATAATCTGCTCTTAACTATATTATAATGTATTGTTGTAAATTAATAAAGTTCAATATTAACTGAATCTAACAGAGCTACAACTGTGTCACCTTTCCATACAAGTTGATCAACATTGTATAGGTATCAGTAGAGGGTTGGCAGCAATTTTTCTTCATCCTTTGAAAGATCTCTATAGCTTTCTGTGAGTTTCTACCCTTCATTAGCCCATCAATATAGGCATTATACACCACTGCACCTGCATAGAAAGATAAGAAATCAAGTCAAGAAACAAATAGCATCGTTTTTACCTTAAACATGTGTTCTTTATGTATACTTCAAATACAAAGAAGTCAAAGTCAATGGCTAAGTCGTACTTGGTGAAAGACCATATTTCTGCATTTCCACAAAGACAGCTTCAGCTTTCTCTAGTAATCCACATGTGCAATAGGCCTTCAGAAGAAGGGCATAAGTATCCTCAGTAGGAATGCACCTAGCTTCTAGAAGGTTCAAATAAGTAGATTCTGCCTTGTCAGCGCATGACTTGTGCCCAAAAGCATCAATAAGTAAATTGTAGCAAATGACATCTGGCTGGAAAGTACTCCTGTATAATATCCATTCACACATCTGTAACGAAAGTAATTTTACTATTGATCAAACAGAGATGATTAAGATAAAATCACATGATAACTAAATATTTAATAAATTGATGTCCTACTAGACTGGTCATGTGTGAGGCTTAAACCAGCGATCTTGAAGAAAGCGAAGACATAGAGATACTTCTATGTTATATGGCATACCATATAGATGACAGTTTTGACTGAGTTTGGACCCAAAAAATCTATTTAGTGGGGGCACGAGGCACTAAAGATGCCAACATAAGTGGGTTGGGTTAGGTCGAGTCAAAACATATCTAATAAATATCCTAAGTTCATCATTTCCCCAATATAGAAACTAAAATATTGTACATGGTGCATTCTATTATAAGATTTGCTACATAAACAAAGAATTAAAACTTTGTTAAAAGTTTGCCACTTGGGTCCGCCAATGTCTTGACTCATTCAAAAGATACAGGTCAAACAAATCAAAAGGGCCAAAGGAGTTAAAAGTCACATGTAGTCTACTTCAATGCATGCAATCTCCTAAATCTTTATATTAAATATTCAATGTGATCGTTATAATAATATTATTTCTGCAATCATAACTAACACATTAATTACAAAAAAGAAATTTCAAAAAATTGGCGGAGATTTTTTGCGGGTCAATCCAACCCAATCTGGCCCATATTGAGAGGCACTAAAAATGAACTCCTTGAATCCAAACCTGTTTGGATCTGGTAAGAATAAGTTCTTTTAAAAGTATGTTCTCTCTCTGCTTTTCCATGGCATGCATACAACTAATTTTCTGGATATACATATTGTGTGGATAGATTTACTAGCATACTAAATACATATATTAATTCTTCCAGTCCTCAAGCTTTCCAACATTATAAAAGTAACAACAAGAGATGATAATGGTTTTTACCGATATGATTGGATCCCATCGTTTATTGAGACGAAGTTGAACAGCAACACTGATGATGTCATCCCATGTAGTGTGGGTGGGAGGAAGACTACTAAGAGCACCCCATACCCTGTTCAAATCCGTTTCTTTTTTCATGAAATTCAAAATCTGCTGAGCATCAGGGCTCAGCACTGGGAATATTCCATCCACAAACCCCGACCCGTATTTCCATCCCTGTCCCCTTAAGGAACCTCCTATACAAGATAACATAACACACGTTAAGTATGACATTATCACGAACACAATACACAGATTATAATATCATGAAGAAATAAAACTCCCTCTATATTAAGAAACTACATCTATTTTCAGGACCAAATGGCCCTTTTGGATAAATTAAAATTTCAGCATCTGTTTTGCACGTGGTACTTCTATGGTTTATTCGTGTTGTCACTATATCATCTAAAGTTGAGGATTTCCTCGACAGTTTTTGAACTGAAGCACATGTTTGAACACTGAAGTGAAATGTGGACTCATTAATTAGAAAAGGAGATAATGTCCAGCACATTGGTGCATACCCCTTTTCCGTGAAACTTTTTTATGATCAAACTTTTGTAGTTTCCCTTGCTTGTTTATGTAAAGACTATCACGCTTGAGTTTCTCTTTCGGCTGGGCATCAGAACTACCAACTGTCAATTCATAGTTGCACTTGCAACTTCTTGGGTAGATTAGGAGGCCATTTACTGCAACTTTAATAGTCAACCTACAAACAACAAGTTCATTCCAGAAATCATCAATGGTAAGAAAAAAACAAGGGCCTATTTTAATATATATACATTGAAGAGATTACAAGCAGCCTATCCAAATAAACAACATGTTTATCCTAGGTTTTCCAAAATGAATAATATAAGTTCTACGGGTCGTGATTTTTTAATTTCTGTGAACCAAGATGGATTACAAACTAGCTTCTGCTTGAATCAGTTTAACCTTCTTAAGTCAAATGGGTTTCAACTGAAAACAGCAATCAGTAATGTTAACTTGTTCAATCATAGAATAATTGAGAATCTTAATTGCTGCTGGCACAACATAGCTAAACAAGAACACCCAGTTACCCCCGGCAGATTACAGAACCTAATCACTCATTCATGGATTATCGAAAACATCAACCATCAGAATCATATTTCAGTTGTGATTCGTTAAATTAATCCCTATCTTCCTAACTATCGATCGATAAACTTATGCTTCCTGTAAAATTCAGTAACTGAAACTTGCTGATTACTCATCTATTCATTGCAGAACACATTAATTGCATCAGCATTGCAATTCAATACTGATTTGTTCAGTTCTTCACTATTCCCCTAATCACTCATCCATAAACTCATCTATCTTGTAAAAATTACAAATAGCTAACCAGAATGCGAGGTTTATGTGCAGATAATTGAAAAAAACGAACACTTACATTAGAATTTCGATCGAATAGATGAATGTAAACCGTCTATTGATGTGGAATGAGTGTGAGAGTGTAGTGATTGTAGAGAAAAATATCTAGAGAAGAATACAAATTCATATCTGGTTGTGTAAAACGGTCACCGGTTGGTTCGAGCGCTGAAACTTTAGATAGAACCGGAGAAATGACAGTTTAGATATAATTAAACCGGACTTGTACAAAAAGCGAACCGGAAGGGGATTAGCCACATTGAATTGAATATTTTATAAACACTTCGGGCCGTTTGTTTCAGCCTGTTAATGATTCAGATGTCTAAATGGTTCAGCACTTAATAGTTTAAAGTGTTTGTTTTGTGAGCAGATGTCTGAATGGTTAACTACTTTTGTCTCGAATGGTTAAGCATTATACTGAGACTGAATCGTTAAAAGCTCTTATCTGAATTGTTCAGACATTTGCCTCTGAATAATTAAACAATATACTAGCTCTTAATGATTCAGAAATTTTACTGGTTTAACACATAATAGTTTAGACCTCTTATTGATTCCGCACTTACCCATTTAAAAATTGTCAAACAATAACTCTTTTAGCTCTTTTTACTATGGTGTTGAATATCATCTCACTCGTAATAATCGTGTATATTTCTGATCTGGGCCGAAGCGTCATAGAGTGATTCTTGAAATAACTATTACAATGGATGTCACCTTGAATTATATAATTTTCAATTTAGGTTAACGGGTCATAGAGTGATTCTTAAATAAAAATATATAATTCATAACATTGACACTTATATGCATGTCCGTGTGCCTAACATATTGATCTTATATATTGTACCACATTACATGACATAATATAAAAAAAAAAAAAAAAAAAAAAAAAAAAAAAAAAAAGACTACCATCTTTCTTTGTACGACTTGATATAAAAAAAAAAGTTGTTATTTGACATCTTTTGTGCGTGGTTTTTATTTCATATTATTTAACTAATGCACGTAGATCACTTAGGAGTGTATGTCTTGATTCCATATGCAAAATAATTTTCCAAAATCTATACAAACTCATGCGTTGTGTTCTCGAGTTTAATAAAAAAAAAAAAAGAAGGAAGACTGAATTATAAGATAAAAGAAAAGGAGATGAAGTGAAAGACAAAATATATATGTATAATTTATGATGTATTCTAAAGTTTGAGTAAAAATATAAGAAATTAAAATTTGTATGTGTTCTCAAATTGAAAGAAAAAAAGTATCATCCATGATTATGAATGCTACTTAAAAACAATTTTGTATTTAGACCACAAGATTATTATAAATCTTTATTTCTTTCTTTCCACAAAAACTAATGAACATAAACTTTTTTCTAGTTTTTTGTATTTTCTTTCATTACTATACCTTAAAAAGCAAGGTCGGTGGCCAATAACATTACGCCACACGACCTTGCTTTATACATATATATTAAGTGAGTGATTTCAAGACCATTAACTAACTTTGGTGTAGTGGTTAGGTATTTATCCATTGAGGTACTAAACCTGGGTTCAAATCCCGTGAGTTTTCTTTTTCTTTTTTTCTTTTTGCCTTTATTTTTTAATAACTTTTTTCTATAAATTATTATATATTCTTTGTTACTGATTTCTTTAACGAATTTGCTGTTTCAATGTCGTTTTTTAACATTTTTTATTTTAAATATAAATTTTATCAACTTTAAAAAATCGTTTCGGTGTTGGATTTGTTTACGGTTTTAATTTTTCCTGACGTTTCAATGTTAATTTTATTAATGTAAATTCATGACAATGCACGTTGTTTTACTTTAATCTATACTGAGTTATATTTACACGACAACACACGAGAACTAAATCATGCTTATGACGTGATGTGTAAAGCAAGTCGTAACACATGAAGAATTGGCATACTTATTTCTATTAACATTTTGACGTTAAAACTTTTTTTTGGTACAATGCCGCCACCGCCGCAACGCGCGAGTTTAATACTAGATCAACACTTGGTTTTTAGTCCAGTGGTTTGTTGTTACTTCCTTTTAACCCAAGGCGCACGTTCGAATCCTATGAGCAACATTTTCTAGCGCAACTTTCTTTTTCTGCATTTGTTTTTCTTTTCTTATATTATTATTTTTTTCTAAATTACTTATTAATATTAGTTTTTTTTCTTTTACTTTCTTTAATAAATTTGTCGTTTTAATGTTAACTTCTGTTTGAGACGCAACGTGCAAGTCATAATATTATCCTTTTTGTATGTTTCGATCACGTTAATAACATCGATGTAGCGCGCGTAACAAAGTTTGTAGTCTCGTAGCATCGAGAAAAATTGGGTTGCCCACCGGCTGCCACGTGTCAAGTTTTGATTGGTGCAAAAAAGTATTTTTTTTTGGCTTTTTCGAGAACCTGGGCTTTATTAAATATTTTTTTTTTCTCGAATCAATAAATGGATGCAGGTGGGGGAAATGGTTAGAACTGTATGTTTCTTGGTTGGTGTCGCAGGTTTGATTCCTGTGGCTGTGAAATTTTTTTTTTTTGTTTTTTAAAACCTTTTTTACACCTTTTTCTTAAAATATGTATATACATATTTGTTTAAATTACTTTTTATAATTGTTAGGACACAACTGCCATACATGCTTCAATTCTCAAAATAAATCTGTCGCAACTTCGCATGTTTCTCTTACGTATTTAATCACGTTCGTGTTACTGTCACAACTCGGGTAACGAATTTTACAAACGTGAGCTCAACCACGTTAATGTAATCATACGATTCCCGGCGTAACGCGGGGGTTCCAATTTCTCGTTTATCTTATTAGAAAGATATTGAAAATAGTGAAATACTAACCATAGAGAGTTTATGTTGGCTAAAGATACAAAAAATAAAAGTAAGAGATAAAAGTTGTAAACTCTCATAGAACATAAACACACCGTCACTCACCGGAGCGATCAATTGCCGACGTTGATAAGGTAAGTTAGCCGTTTACATCAAAGATTTTCGATTTCTAGCGCTTACTTCCGATCTCATCTGATGCTATCTCCACGCTCCTGTTTAGGTTTTACTTCGTACATCACGTCTTCTGGTTGTTTTTTAGTTTTCCACGTGTTAATGCTGCTGAATCCATCAACATTTGATTTTCTGAACTTTGTTGATTTATACTGATACAACAAAAGTCACTAATTCTTGTACCAAGTGCATTTGTGTTTGAATCTGGTAATGTTTGTGGTTTAAATTGTGACAGTTAGATCTCAATTTTCTCACTAATGAACCTCGGTTTGAAATTGCAGATTGGAATCGAAATCGAAGTCGCGGAGAGGATCAGGAAGCAGTTGCGTCATTATTTTTCGATTGAATCGAAGGTATTATCGGTTCACAGGCTGTTCAATTGAATTGTAGGTTCGTAAGTTAGGCAGCAAATTGATTTTTAGTCTGTCAAAACAATAGAGGGTTTATACAGTCGGTAGTTTGCGGGAATTTATCTTGCAATTTGACTGCAAAGTTGAATCCCCGGCCTTTATATGTGAATGTTGATGGTAGCTAATTGATTTTTTAATTGCTGCTGTCTTTAGGGGCAACTATAGTATTAACTTACATTGTTCAATTGTTTACTTGCATTGATTTTTTTAACTTAAGAATGATACTTACTGATTTTTATTTACTTAACTTGTTTCTTTTTTTATGCTTATTGACTATTGTTGATTTGTTGTATCTCAGATCTACTCTTTCAATTGCAATTTTCCAGCAGTGAGTAGCTTGAAGCCAATTGCTTACTCAAAGCTTCATGCAGTCATCACACTAGCCTTAAATGTTAGCAAATCGAATTCTTTCTTGTTGTCCATTGTTTTTGCTGGGATGCTAAGTATACATCTTTTTGATGCATTGGTTTTATTGTTTTAGCTTGCAGTTAATATTAGCATATCTAGTCGAATACACTATCATTACTTGGCCTGTTTTGACAATTCATTTTTGGCATATTTGACCAATCCGCCACTGATTATCAGACGCCTTGTTTGCATTACCTTTGTCTCTTTACTTAATATTGAAAAGTTTTGGATAGTATGACTAAAATCAGTAAATTGGCCAAAGGGAAGTTAGGAAAAATGTTCTTGGATGTATGATTGATAAGTTTTTTCTTCTCCTTTGCAGGATGAGTATTTTAATAGGAGTTGCGTATGGCCATATATGAGTGAAGCATATTGTTGGAGCTAAGAGGAAGTGAGTAGTATGGCTCCTAAGTATAGCAGCAAAGCTTCTACATGTTCAGTTTCTACTTTGTTTCTGTCGATCTCTATTCTCTTTGCCCTTTTACTCTCCGTATTTTTGCTATCATCTAATCACACTTCCAAATCCACTTCATCTCTATCATGTCCAACACTGTCTACAACTTCCATCAACTTACCCAACAGCAATTCAATCAATGTATATGTTTCAGATCTACCTAGATCACTCAACTATGGACTTCTAGACAAATACTGGTCTCTGTCTCATGATTCAAGACTGGGCAGCGACATAGACAACGAAATCAGATTGACCAATTCCTGGAATAATAAAAAAGTTCCCATTTATCCTGAGAGTCCATTGATTAAACAATACAGTGCTGAATACTGGATTTTGGGTGATCTGATGACTCCACCAGAGTTAAGAAGTGGGTCTTTCGCTAGACGTGTTTTTGCTCCTGAACAAGCGGATGTTATATTTGTGCCTTTTTTTGCAACATTGAGTGCTGAATTGCAGCTTGGTACTGCGAAAGGGGTTTTTAGGAAAAAAGTGGGAAATGAGGATTATGCAAGACAAAGGGAAGTTTTGGACATTGTGAAAGGGAGTGAGGCTTGGAAACGTTCTGGTGGCAGAGATCATGTCTTTGTTCTTACAGGTAACTTGCTTCTTGTTTCTTTTAAGTCTTGTATCATGAATTGTTTAGTAGGTTGTATCTGGTATAAGGCATCACATTACAAGCGTAATTTTATTGTTTTGTGTTGAGACCAAAAGAATTTATCTGTGCATATAATACGGTCTCTGAAGCGTTAGAACTTGTATTCTTGTCTGAGACGTTATGAACTTGTATTCTGGTCACACTTAGTATGAGATACCTTTTTATTAAATGGGAATGAGATGGGGCATGAGATAACACCGTGAGCTTGGAAATTTACATAATCTGAAATCTGAAGATAGATTTGTACGTTCTGAACTGCACTTTGTATAATGGTTGCTTCCTTATTAGTTATTACATGTAACCCTTCTTCTTGTTCTCAAACTATATATGTGCTTGGTGGAAAAAGGATTAAAGGCCGGGTTAAGTTGAATTAATAATTTGGTTACTGTGCTGCTGTTAAGTAACAGAAGATAAATGCATCTTCTCCTACATGATGATACAATTTTTGAACATTAGGTTTTCAGCACTTGTCAAATTGACTTCTGCGTTGGTGGTCCTGAGCGTGAAAAGAATAATAGGGCATTTTGATACAAATACGATATATGTGTAGTCTTCTTCAATTTGTGTGCTATGAATTACCCCATACTATGTAATGTATATAATCTTATTATAGGTCATTGAGGATCCCTTTAGGTACCTCAAGATAGAGAGAACAACATCCCACTGCCAATGTAAGATGCAAACATACAAGTGATACACCCATGAGATATGCAAATTTTGAACAATTAACTAGGTGAGTTAGTTTCTGGTCCAGTATCCTGTAGCTCTATGATTTTTTTGGGCTACTGTTTCTAGATTAGATAATTGGACAAAATATCAACTTGCATCATTGTAGCCCAAATCTGATTAAGAGTTGCAAAACCTATACCATCCTGCAAAGCAAGTTTTTTATTTGAGTTAACTACGATCAATAACCTATAACCATTTTGGGAACTCTACAGTAAGTGGAAAAAATTTAACTTATTTAAGTTTTGATGAAGAACCCAAGTAGGAGAAGATTAGTGATGAATGGAGTAAGAAGGTATTTCAAACCTGAAGACTGCCCCAACTTGACAAGGTTCCCATACATCATACTTCACTAGTTGGTATATACTACGTTATTAGATAATAGAATAGATTAAGCTTCAACTCATACTTGTTGCAGTCGATTTGTTTACTTTTTTCCTGATATTGAATTTGTTTTTATCTTCACTTTGTTGTAATTATATGCATTTAATTATTGTCACTTTATTGCAAGTAAAGTTAATCAACCTTTCATGGGGAAGGAATTGCATTTATCAATTCTTATTTATTGAAGAAATAATACTAAAATTAATATCAATATAATTTGAAATAAGAGTTGCACAAGGAGTATTGCACCTATTACAACTCAAACACATTTTCTGTTAATAATCAACATACTAGTCATGTCTAAGATTTAAAAGATGGACAAAGAGGTCTTAGTGGGTCAACGCCATATTATCCGTCTTGTTTTGACCCATACTAAATAATGCCTTGTTACAACCCGAACACATTTTGACTCGTCATTTGACCCACCCATATTGCCACCTCTACCTTATACTGTTGAGATTTGCAAGTCAGTCACGCTACGAAAAAAGTCTAGACATGAAAGCTATAAAAATCTTCTTCATGGCTATGTTCATCCCGTCTTTAAATGTATGAACAATAAATATGTCTGGTTTCTCAGGTTATGTTAAAACTTGAAGCTTTGTTTGGCAGACCCTGTTGCAATGTTTCATGTTAGAGAGGAGATAGCTCCTGCAGTTCTGCTGGTTGTTGACTTTGGTGGGTGGTACAGGGTTGACTCAAAAGCTGCTTCTAATGGAAACAACACGTCCGATACGATACAACATACACAGGTGTCACTGCTGAAAGATGTTATAGTGCCCTATACTCATTTGCTACCCAAATTGCATCTATCAGAAAATCAGAAACGCCATACTCTCCTCTATTTCAAAGGAGCCAAGCATCGTCATCGGGTTAGCATTTAGAATTCTAGTATTAATGGAAAACGTTCAGTTTGTCCCGTGTATAAAAGTTAATTATATGGCTACTCACACCATTTTTCCCACATACTTTCAATTAAAAGAAAGCACTTGGCTTGTTTGCCGTTGTGGTCCAAACCGCTAACTATGGTTTCAGGAAACGACAAACTAAGCCAGCTGGGTTGGTGGGTCAGCCAAACTGCAGGTTTTTGCTGTTTGACGGTTTGGTTTTGGTGGTTTAGACTGACTTTTTAAATAGTTGATTTGTGTTAAAATTTATAAAATGATAAAGAGGTCAATGAATATAATACATTTACATAACTTCATATTCCAAAAATATATAAAAAAAAATAAATTAGAAAAGGGTTAAACAACAAATTCAGTTTACACGGTCAGTTCCAAGTTCCATGCCATGGGCTAGACATTTAAATCACCAAAACTGAACCTTGAAACCGAACCATATAAATCTCAAATTGGTAGAACCGGCCAACTTGCTTCTGCTTGGGTAGTTTTGTCAGTTTCAACTGTTTATGAACACCCCTGTAGTCGGTGTACCACCTTAACTTTAGGGAAAAGATTGTTCATATCACCCTTCATGTGCATACTACTTAACAATTCACTTTGAACATTTTTAGGGCGGTCTTGTCCGGGAAAAATTATGGGATTTGTTGGTGAATGAGCCTGGAGTTATAATGGAAGAAGGCTTCCCGAATGCAACCGGAAAAGAACAATCAATAAAAGGAATGAGAAACTCTGAATTCTGTTTGCATCCAGCCGGCGACACTCCCACGTCATGTCGACTTTTTGACGCCATCCAAAGTCTCTGTATACCTGTCATCGTCAGCGACAACATCGAGCTGCCATTCGAAGGGACCATCGACTACACCGAATTCTCCATATTTGTAGCTGTAAATGAAGCACTACAACCGAATTGGCTCGTGAATCATCTCAGAAGCTACACAGATGTGCAGAAGAGTAAGTTTAGAGAAAACATGGCTCGGGTTCAGTCGTTTTTCGAGTATGATAATGGGTATCCGGGTGGTATTGGGCCGGTCCCGGTTGATGGTGCGGTTAACCATATATGGCGAAAGGTTCATCAAAAGTTGCCCATGATTAAAGAGGCTATGGTTCGAGAGAAGAGAAAACCACCAAATGTATCTGTCCCACGTCGGTGTCATTGTACTTGAATTTTGACGTTTGCAAGTTGTGTATTATGGTTCTTTTTAAACTATATGAAATAGATTATAAGTATTTATAACGTTAATAATATATATCATACATAAGTGAGGTTGTGGATATTTGAATATCTTTTTATTGACTTTTAATCTAGTAGGATCATTTACTTTTTACTTATATCACTTGATAATTATAAAGTATGGACTAAACTGGTATGTATTTGTGTAAATGAGTTTAAGTGATCCAAGTTACAAAAAGACATTTTTTTAGTTCGTAACAAGAAATGGTGACTTTGAGAAGTGTAAAAAAAGGTAGATTTACTGCAGCAATATAAAAATAATTTATTAACTGTTGTGAATTTATAAATATAATTTATAAAAAAAAAATTCTGGTTTGTAGATGTTCATTTTTTACTCTTAACTTAAATAAGTTATGCTTTGATTCCAAACAACTTATGTTTTTTCTTAAAAAGCAAAGGAAGATAATTATAACATTTCATCACATCAAAATACCCGACCAACAAACGGGTAATAAAACCAGTTATCACGTAATTGCAGGTCAATTTAAACTGATTACAAACTTTGTTAAATCATTTTTAGGTCTATATATAATAATATAAGGAAAATGTTTTCCTCTAGGTTCTTACGCAACACTCAAAACCAACATCACCAGACATGTTTTGAAATGGCATAACCGTAACATGTAAAACTTTAGGTGGCGTTTCGTTCACGGTTAGTTTCCAAAGGATTTGAAATCGTCAAAGTAGAGGACCAAACCAATAACAATACATTAGAAAACGAGTATTCACAATCTGATAACAATAAAAATTAGCAATTTTAAGGGGCGACAAGGTTAAAACTAAGAGCTCGAAGCTAAACTACTCAAAATTTTAACCAAGTTACTGGTTAATCCACCATCATCCACAGTATGTTGTGAAGGAATTTGCCTTCGTCTAGAGAAGTGATACTGTTTCATCGTTAGTGAATCCTCAGATTCTCGATCCAGGTTACACGCCACAGTCACCTAACACACATCTCAGGATTCTCAGTTTCAAATGACAAAATATATATACATACTTACAGACATGTACATAATATTATATATAATAGGGTTCATTTCAAAACCAATAATATGTTTTGTTATATCAGAACTATTCAGAAGTCCTACTTGCTGATGAATAACCAAGAGTTCTTGATATGTCTCTAATGATGAAAGAAAAGGTTAGCATTTTAAAGACAAACACTTGTCAGGTCACTGTACTTTTCGTCAGGAGATAGGATTGTCAGGCAAAAAGTGAGAATGAAATAGCGTAGATTGACCATATTTTGACTCGAATTGATCTTATGGTGTTCATAAACCGTCAAAACTGTCTGGAACGCCCAAACTGAAGCAAGTCGGCTGGTTCGGCCAGTTTGAGATTTATACAAACCAGCTCGCGGTTCAATTTTGGCGGTTTAATGGTCCGGCTGACATTTTGGAACTTGGAACCGGTTTAAGTATTTAGACGGTTAGGTTGGGTGGGCTGGCTAGACCAACCGGTGTAAAAGATGTTTGATAAGTTTTTAAGTCCAAAAGCAAATGGGAATACCTGTAATTGCACAAAGGACTTTGAGGACTATGAGATTCAACAGTTTTTGTCCTTTTGAGGATCTCTTTTTCACCTGTTACTTCGCTCGCAGAATTTGCAGACAAACCATGGTTATTGCCAGGGTTTGAGGCTGGAACATCATTCTTTTTGCCTCTGAAAACTCCCCACAGATAGTAATTTCCTCGGAACCCTGAAAACATAATCAAATCAGTGTCATGTTTCATATACAAATTAACAGGAAGCCACCCTTACTGATTTAATGCAATCAACTTGGTTTTAGTGCTGTGACTGATGTTTAGTAAGAGTGAAATGGTGACAAAAATTAGATTATAGCCTGAAAATGGATCAGATGGGCAAAAATGTGATCATTTGTCAGAGGCAGTGGTGGGAAAAAAGAAGTCTGTGCCTCTTGCCGTGGCCACAGTCTTTCAGGTCATGGTAGATTGGCTAAATAAATACTTTTCCTTGCATGAGACTCGTCTATTTCGTAAAACAATCCAACTTCTCTTAAAATATACAACAGAAATAATAATTCAAACAATGAAACCGAATTTAGTATCGTTTCAAGGCTTTTGGTAATCATAAGGAACTCACTCCAGTATGACTGAGGCAGAACTTTAGAAGTAAATATCAATAGTTCTGCATTTTTTGAAGTGGCTTTCATTGCAAGGTCTTCATCTATCATGTCATTGACCAACTGCTCGAAATCCCTTTCGTTTCTGGGGTCAATATTAAAATGTTAGGATAAATAAAATAAAATAAAAACAAAAACAAATGAAGGGAGGATGATATTTACTTTGGGTCTCCTGGAAAAAAGTAGAGCCCGATACTTTCACCAGATGGCATAGACTGCAAGAAGCTTTGGGGCCAGAGATTGGCCCTTGAATGCATTTCCAGGGAAAGCATTGATGGAAGTGTAGTTGCCTCCACACACACCTTTTGACAAGCTTTACTTGATAAATGACCAACAAATCCTTCAAATAGATCATAATCCGTTTGACTAATACTAAAGCTTCCCCTGCAAGTTTCAAAGAAAAGACACCGCATAAGGTATTGAAGATCCGTTAAAACATCTTCAATGTTAACACCAACTTTAGTGCAAATAAGTGTATTCCAAGAATATGCTTAAACCACATTTGGTTTCACTTCAATGTACCTACCAAACGTTTTTTTTACACTAATGATATGGGAGTATATAAAAACAATCAAGAATTCAGAAGTTTGCTTCTGAAGTTTGTTGAGAGCCTTCTGAATTTTCTTCTGGTCCTCTTTCAGTAACTCCTTTATAAGTTCAAGTGCCATCTGATGACTAAGCAGCTCAGAGGTTAATTAAGAAGTTCAGCACAAGTAAACCTCTGACCTACATTTTTCTGAGGTCTGGTTCAGAAGTTCATCCAAATAACCTCTGACCTCAAATATTGTGCTGACCCAGTTCTCATGGACGTGAATCAAGCTATAATTGTTTTACCTGCTATATCACATTTGGAGGAGTTTCTAGTTGGTCCCGATAAAGGTATCCTCTGCTACAACAAATGGACTAAGGGTTTCTTTCAATAAAGTTGTCCATATGCATTTGCTTGTGTGTGAATTTTTAATTATAAGTTTTGGAAATTACTTGGCCTGGAAATGGAAATTAATTTCTACTTTTCATGATGAATATTTAACTATGTGAATTAATAAAAATAAGACAGGCGTAAAAAGGTGAATAAAAAAACGCACTACCTCCATACCGTATCCTCTATCGGTATCGCAGGTTGATAATGGATGTCTTGTATATCACTTTCCAAATAAGCTAATTGAGAAGCATAAGCATTACCATTAAACTCCTTACTCATCTCTTTTAACTCCTTTTCAGTGGATGAAGGATTAGAAACCAACTTGTCACGATCAGGCCCGCGCTCATGCCTTCGCCCCTCTTCAGTGCGAGTAATCTCCTCTTCATTCTTTGAGGTTACATCTGTACAGCTTGACTCACAAGAAGAATGCTCGATTGTCTTCTCAGTTTTATGCTTCTTTGTTTTCACAGCCACACAAGTGGTGTCGTTTTCCCTTTCTACATTTCCTTCCACTCGACAACCGCCGTTGTCTAACTCAACAGACTGTGGAGTGATTTGATTGACTCCTGTATCTGAGTTCATAAATGCTTCTTTAAGTGAAGAATTTGATGGTGTTTCAACAAAATTCTGACAGTTGGATTCTGGGGTCTCCTGTGAACAACTGATCTGGTCTTCCCTTGGCAAAGGAACACCTTTTCTTTTCTTCTTTAATGTTTCTAGTAACTTCTTATCTTTAGTTGTTTTTACATGTGAACTTCTGGCAACCTTTTCCTGGAACTTTAAAGACTCATCTGTTGGTTTTTCCAACCCCAAAACCACACGTCTAGTTATTTCATCGGAACGTAAAACAAACTCATTGTCTTTCCCTACTTCTACCAAAGAAACAATCTTCCTTTTCTTCAGTGATTTCTTTTTTCGTTTCTTCTTAGGATGAGTTGTCTTTACAAGTGCTGTATTAGGGGGATCCTCTTTATGGGACTCTGAAGGATCATGTTCTGGTGGTGAAGTAAAGTGATATGGAAGTGGTGATTTGCAATCGTCACAAAACCACTTCACAAACTCATCATATGTCTTTGGCATTACATCTAGGCAGTACCTGAATCACAATCCGGGAAAGAAATGTTGAAAAACAGCATTGTAGTTTATCCTTCTCTTTTTGTGTGTTCGGAATTTGGATTAAGTGATTATGATTATGTATAATAAAATTTACTGTAGGAAATGGTGTTTGTACGTGCTTAAATGCTTCAGCTTGCAATAATCAGAAAAATTAGGGGTTCTAAATTTTTGGCAAATATAATTAAATAAGTAATAATGGATGAATTGGCCAGAAAAGCTATATGTTATATAATGTTGGAGTAAACATACTTCAAACATGATTATTTTTTATCAGATATAAAAAAACTATCTTTTTATGAATTGCTAGTTAACACTTAACGGTAATCAAATAATCAGTTTTATAACATACATCCAAACACCCCTTTATGGAAGCAAGATTTAAAGTACCTAGAGATTCTTTGAGCCATGAGTAAATCATGAACGTTACAAAGAATCTTTAGGCACTGTACATATTGTTTCTCTCTTAGTTATTTATAATTGACTAGTTGATTTAGATATGTCATCAGTAACTGTTTGACTTGACTTTTGATGTATTGCCTTGTTGATCAATTAGTGGTTTTTAGTAAAAGTGCACATGAGTGAGGCTCCTCAAATAGTGGGTCTCAAATTTAATCCTTAGTCGATTACCATCTTCCTGTTAATCTCCATTACTGGTAGTATCAAATATTTAACCACTTCAATATTCAAAAAGATAACATTTGAAATATCCATGCAACCTATTTTTATTTAGATAGCATGGTGATTATAACACTGTTAACCATTACAAGCGACTGTTCACCCTAGAAAATTCTTGGTATTCATTTGTACTGAGTACACTTTTCGTTGATTGCCGAGAGAATCACACACATACAAAATGAAAAGAATGGTGTGTTACCTGTGAATCACGAATCCCAGACACTTCACACAGTAAATAAAAGCATTGGTGTAACCTTCATCACCACATGTCTGACATACCAAAACCTACAGAAATATAAAAACATATTCATTTTATCATGTATTAGTTATAGATATACCGAAGCTATTGAGGCTAAAAGCAACAAGGGTGGTGGTGTGGGCTCTAAACAAAGTGCAAAGTGATGCACGTATATTAATATATAGATTCACATAGGGAAAAACAAAGACTTAAACTTTGAACATACAAAACAAGAGGACAACTTTCTAAAAGAAATATGCTGCAAGTATAGACAAACTGGTTTATTCATTTGAAGTTCTATTGTATGTTTGAACAACACTTCAATTATGCTACAGTATGCTACTCAAATAATGTGATACAAACCCGAACCCAAGGTTGGATCAAACTGGGTTGGGTCAATTGATTAATGGAGGGAAAAGGTTCGAAAACTCAGGAGGTTGGGAGTGACCCCTTGGTCACAAGAATTTGTCAGTTCTTTTTATGTATAAAACTGAGTTTTTTCGAAGCACATGACTTGGAAGTTGGACCCCTTAGTTGTAATCGGTATAAAAGATAATCTTCGGATGACCCACACCACACGAAGAAACTCCATCCCACACTAAGGAGCAACAAAACCAAATGTAGGCACATAATCTAGAAGAAAGCAAACAATGACTCTTTCATGCAAAGAAAAAACGTAAAGCTAATTCCTTGAACAAACAATCACTAGTATTTCTTCGGTAAAACACAATATCTTTTCTATTGTAACAAAAAAATTCACGAATTCTTTTTTTCATATCTTCGTATCCAATTACAACTTCAATAATGCACACATTAATTTCACAAAATTGCCATCAAAATCACATGCTATAACCAAGATCATCAAGATCCATATCAAACTTTAGATTCGGAAAGTAACCCCTTCAATCGTCAAAATTAAATCATATCCAAGTGGAATTAGGGCAAATGATCGATATCCACTGACCATCTTCGAAAGAAAAAACCTTTTTTTTTTGTTTTAAAGAAACTGCTTTTTGCAAAATTAACAAGCAAATTAAGCGATGAAAACCAAAATCGATGATATTACGGTAAAATCGACGGAATTAGTGGAGTAGAACACTACAAACCTCCTCAGAAGAAACTGCTGATTCCATTAATGGATGAAGAAAGAACCCTAGAGTGTGGAAGAAGATGATAACACGGACATCAATTGTTTGCGGTTAATGGGCAAAAGATGAAGCAAAAGCATAAGGTTTTTATAATTTGTAGGTTGGAGTATAATTATATGAAACTGAAAGTGGATATTCATGTTTATCACTATTTTGTTTCAAAACAAATTATATTCAAAAAATTTAAAAAAAAAAATATTATAATATTTAATTTTAATTATTTTTTGTTTATAAAAAATTTACTTTTTAAAAACACTGATTTTAAAAAAGTTTGATGTTTTATAAAAATTTACTAGAAATAACATCAATAAAAAGATTTTTTTCTTAATTTATTAAAAAACTATTTTTATTCTAAAAAGGGTTCAATAATATTATTGATAAGTAAGATAATTATTTAATAGGAGAGAGAAACGGAAAAATTTTGGTGAGATGAAATTTGGTGCTGACACGTGTCACCACAAGTTACTCTTTTATTAGAGTAGAAAGATTTTGTAGAGTTACAAGTTTAGTCTTAGGTTCTATAAATTACATCGATAGTGTTTAGGGTTAATAAATAGATAGTACTCAGTGTACTTTGATGAAATGTCTCTTGACTATCCTTGTTAAAATTATACGATACTTGTATTATATTTATACTAGCTTAAACACATGTGTGTTACACGAGTTAAACAAATTAAATTTAAAATAAAATATATTAAATGCATGGTTTTTATATTATGTAAAAATTATATAAAAATTTTAGATATGGTCTTTAAAGTTTAAAAATTCTAAATATGATTCCGGATATTTTTTTTTTCATCTATGGTTTCAAGTTTTATTAGTCAACAATTAATAATGTTAAATTTTTTGGAAATGACATTTTACCCGTATCGAACCATCAATTTAATTTACCTTTAAAACTATAGTATTATTTTTACTAATGAAAGCTTTATATTTTTGTTTTTTCAAAGTTTTTTAATATTTAATATTTTTGTTATTTCATTATTAATATATTTATTATACAATAAAATACGTTTTAAATACAAGAATAAATCTTTTTTAAATAATTTTATAAAATATTTGCTTTTTAACGTGTTTAAACCGTCATTTTTCTAAACCTTATTCTTAAAAAGTTTGATATTTTAAACGTTTTTATAAAACTATTTGGTTTTTTAAAGTTTTTCTTAAACCATTTATAATTTAAAGCATCCTTAGAAAACAACCACTTTTTTAAACATAGTTTTCAGAAACAATTTATTTTCAAACGGCATTTTAAAAGTTTTTTAAAAAATATTCAGAAATTGAATAATTACAAAATTAAATTTAAAACACCTAATGGTTTTAAAAAAGACAAAAATTCTTTTAAAAAGTATCTTTAAAAAATTAAAAAGTTTTAAGAGAGATATTTAAAAAATCAAAAGTTTTAGAGAAACATTTAAAAACCTGAACAATCTAAAAAAGATATTTCAAAAAATACTTTTTATTTTAATAAAAAGTAAATTACATTGATGATCTTTGTAGGTAAAATAATTTTTTTGAAAAATTTAACATTAGTAACTGAACTAACATGATAAGAACAATTGATGAAAGATAAATATAATATTTGGAACTATATTTGAAATTTTAAAAGTTTAAGAACCAAATCTAGTTTTTTACCAAACTACAAGAACCATCCATGTAATTTACTATTTAAAATATTAGAAACATAAATTATCGGTTACTATTAATAAGTCTTAAATATATACACTTGTGAATGTCGATTAAATAAATGTGTATACATGTAAATTAAATGAAAGAATTAAATACATATAAAACAATATTAATGTTTATAAATATCTAAAAACTTTTTCATATACAAATCTTTAACCAGATTGATTAAATAACTTTTGAAACTTAAGAAATCATTTTTTAGAATATTCTCATGTATTGTAGTGTTATATAATTAAAAATATAAAATATTAAGGATATATAAAAAATATGTTTTATAATATAAATATTAAAAAATAAGATAACAATTCGATAAATATAACAATACCTTATCCTCAATCACAATAAACTTAATTGAGTAATTTTTTATCAGATTATTATACATTGATTACCTTTATAAACAAATCACGACATATATGTTAAGATCTTTTAAGAAAATTAATTCTAATACTGATGATATCCTGTTGAGCAAGGTAACTTAATGGTTTATCAATAATGTATAAACTAATATACATAAATAAAAAAAATAAACGAAGTGAAAGTTATTATCGCAGGAGAAAAAAAATATTAATATTAAAGTTTATCATTAAAAACATATTTTTTTAAATCTAAGTGTACGTAATACTGTAATTGAATGCAATAATACGAAATAAGTCGAAGATAATATTGTTTGAATAATGGAGAAGTAAGAGAAATTTTTTATTTAGAATACCTGGACTCTTTGATTATAAGAAAAGTTATTTCGTATAATTCTAAAATATTTTCGATAATGAAAGAACAATAAACACAAAAAATTATTGTATATATATAATAAAATAATGATTATGTTATATAATGAAGGCAAATATTATACGATATTGTTAAAATAAGATTTTTAAAATTTGAAATTACTAATCCAAAACCATCTAGCGTAATAATTCTTTACATGTGCTGTCACATAGCATTACCGCAAGCCTTCTTAATTTAGTTTTCCCGTCCAAACTATTTATTTTATTTTATAAAGTCAAATAACTAATTCTCAATTTTTTCCAATTTTTTCTCTTTCTCTCTCTATACTATAAATTCATATCCTTTTTTAATCATTAACTTATTAAAAAACAAATTTTCATTAAATAAAAACTAAGTATTTTGATTAAAAATATACTTTTTTAAAATTAAAATTGTCTAAAACTATGATTTTTTTCTAAAACAACGATACCTTTTTAAACTATAAAATATTTTATAATCAATCTTTTTAAAAAATAAAAGTTTTACATAAAAATATTTTTTAAACAAGCCCATAGTTTTTAAATAGTGAGATATTGATAAATAAAACAAAATTTTTTTAAAGCAATAACTTTTTAAAACGAAAGTTTTAAGAATATTAAAAGTGTTTTATCAGCTAATTAAAGTACTTTTATATTTGACGTTTTACAGTTTCTAACTCTTCGTTAAGAAATATTTAGTATTTTTTCTTATTTAACCCGTGTAATACACGGGGTTATAACCTAGTATGGCTACTAAAATGACACGTGGCGTACTGGCTTTTTATGTTGTGAAACCTTTTTTCTTTTATTATATATTAAGATTAAAATTAAGATTAAGATTATGTTACTGTAGTAAGAAAAACAAAAGTAAACAATAGTTTTATTGCTATTTAATTTAATTTAATTTAATTTACGTATTCAGTTAAATTTACATTTTTATACTTCTAGTATATATAATATATATGTTGTTAACTTCTTTAAGTTTTTTGTAATTTTATTTTAATATAATAACTTTCGTGTGTGAATTATCTTTTTAAAAACAGATATGTGGCTCTTTTTAGTTTTTTTACTTTTTTCTGAATTTTTCGATACGAGTATTTTTTAAAACAGAGTTGTGCTCAAAATCGAGGTTTTAATCGTATTTACAATGGGGGACGTTTTTTTATGATAAAGTGTACATTTAGCGTTTTATGATGCGGTAATGCTTACTTTTTACGATGGATTACTGGTTAGAATTTTACTATGGTGTGACAATCATTGTGGCGTGGTTTTTTGCGTTAAATGGGTTGAAATTGTCAAGTATTACAAATTATTATCGGTAAAGTTGTGTTGAAAGATTGGCTATATATGTATATGATACTTTATAATGTTGATTAATGATTATACGTTAAACCCTTTTTTTTAATATGTGGTACTATCTAACACAATTCATCCTCAACAATATCTTTTGTTTTTTTCTCAATATTTTGGACTTTAACCCTACTTGTAATCTTTTTACTTGTCAAACATAAAACTTAAACTATCAACGTCTTGAAAAAAGAAAACCTTATGTGCACCATCAATTGAAATAGTCACTAAGGGAACAATTCAGTGATAATATGACTCTCTTTTATTTAAAAATAAAATATATAAATCCTGCAATATGTATATATAGATAACTAATAAAAGTATGATAAAAGCTAACCGAAAAAAAAAGATAATAATAAAAAAGCCAATTAGACCACACTCAATGCTTAACTTCGGTTTTAACTTTTACATCATGAATCACTACGAATTTGATTTACAACAATCATCATGGAAAATATGCATTTTTAAATGAGATAATAACAACAATAACAATAATAATAATAATAATAATAATAATAATAATAATAATAATAATAATATAATAATAATAATATAATAATAATAATAATAATAATAATAATAAATAATAATAATAATATTTACCTGGACCAAGAACAAGTATTTTGCAATATATCAAATCACGATGA
The DNA here is from genome assembly GCA_025506415.1 of Flaveria robusta. Classification (NCBI taxonomy): domain Eukaryota; kingdom Viridiplantae; phylum Streptophyta; class Magnoliopsida; order Asterales; family Asteraceae; genus Flaveria; species Flaveria robusta. The sequence continues at coordinate 12,383,823 of CM046469.1, read as the reverse complement.
ACAAACTGACCGGAAATTGCCCCCTCCTCCTTGCCACCATGTTTCCGACAATTGTACCCTCAATTCACCCATTGAAGACGCTGAAATATTGTACGAAAGTAGTCGCTAAATATGCTTCTGATTTTAAGGTTTAAGTGCACAACGACATCTTTAACGTATCAGTTCCTACCACGATGGCTTACACACATGCTAATATTGGATCAATTTCGTACTTTTTTCTAGTTGTTATGATCTCTAGTTTATCTGATTTAAGCAAAGTAGTTTGATATATATCGTATGTTTTCAACTGTTTTACAATTTTTGATGTTGTTGCTTTCTTCCTCAATCCACACAAGTGCCTTCTCTCCTTAATGGTTTTACCTTTTCTCCTTAATGGTTTTTACAGGTAAGTTATTTTATGACTTAATTGTTGAATAGATTTTAAGGGTTATTAGTATTAAGCATGTTTATGTATGCATCTAGTAATTGATATTCTATTTGCTTAATTCATTGGTTTAAAGTTGTTTCCTACAAGTGTTTATATAGTCTACATCTGACTTGCATTCAATATTATTCTCAGTTAGGGACTTAGAGTTTAGGATTTCAATTCCATATGTTGTGGGTGATACTAAACTTTGTTATATCGATAATATTATGGTGGATGTGGTAATTACAACTCAAGTTTACTTGAAATGCACGGTAATGTTTTTATAATGGGTGGTATGGAGGTATGGTGGTACTTGTTAAGGACTTAAGGCCTATACTGATGAAGGAGTTAAAGGAATTAGTTATTGTCTGACTAGGGTTGTAGACAATCTATCTGCTTTAGTTAAGTTGGTTGTGATCCAAAACAGAAAGAAGATAAAACTGGCAAACCTTGTGCCAAAACCATTCAAAAGCAAATTGCAATCCAAAGCATTTAATCATCCATATCAAATGTAAAAAGTTACCCAGTTAAGAAACAGTTTTCATCCATAACAGTTTTGGTAAAAAAGTTACCTAGTTAAGAAACAGTTTTCATCCATAACAGTCTTGAGAATCTAATCAAGAAAGTCCAAGGTTTCACCGGGGATCCTTGGACTGGAACCAGAAGACCCTGCACTACTCATGCTGCTTGTGGGCTGAGCCCTACGTCTACTTTGATACTGTTTCATAGTCTGAAGGGCCTGGATAACTGTGTTTGCTGGGATTCGAGGAAGACCAAGGACCCTATTTTTCTTAATCGGCCCTTGGGCCTCAATCAGAGCTGAAATCCCAGAATTCCAATCACTAGCCGACTCCCCGGAAGCTTCTTGTGATGCTAATATCTCCTGCATCTCCTTCTGATGAACAACGAAACAAGTGAGTATTTATACAACTTTTATTTGATGTGTTAGCTTCATTTATTGATAACTAGGTTAGTACCCTGTGTATTACACGGGTTGAATATATTAATTATTAAATAATTAGTAAAAAAATTTATGAATTATAAGCTATGCTTAAAGATAAAATATGATTATAATTACTTATAAATAGTTACTTTAAGTAAATAAATAATAATATATTTTTCTTAAACTTTTGTTTTATAAAAAAATTTATGGTTTGTAAATATTTTGTTTTAAGTAAAATGATTTTTTTTAAAAGTTTGTTGCTTTTTTGTTCTTAAAAGGTGTGTTTTTAATTTAAAATAAATAGATTTTCAATGTATTAAATTATACATTTTTTAATTTGAAAATGGTATGAGTAATATTATTAGTATTTAATATTAGTTTTAATAATAGAGAGAAATGAGAAAGTTAGTATGATGAGGTTTAAGATTGCATCACGTATTACCTTATTTATTAAACGGATTATAATTAGTAATAAACACAAAGATTTACAGTACGATATTTTAATATAAGATATGAATTTTATATACGTAATAGTTCAAGAAAATAAAACAATTATATTATTTTTTTAACTCTCTTATCTAAATAGTTTTATTTTTAAACATTCGTATTAAGATTCTTTTATAAAAGATTATTTTTATAAAAATATTTTTTATTAAAAGCTCTGATTTGTAATTATTCTGGTTGTTTTAATAAGATTGTTTTTAGAAAAGTTCACATTTTTATATTTTTTTTAAAAAAGGACGGATTTAAAATATTTTGTTTCAAAAAGGTTCAGTGTTTTTGAAAATTTTATATTATATAAAAAATTTTATCATTAGTTCTATTTTAATAAAAAAAATTCATTTTATATTTTTTTAATAAAATCTAACTTTAAAAAGATACATTGATTTTAAAAAATTTAAATGAGAGAGAGAAATATTGCAATTAATAAAATTGATCTTTAATAAGAGAGAGAAATTAGTTTTAATGTTTAAATTACTATAATACCCTTTTGGAGGGAAAAATGAGTTGATAATGTGTAAAAGAATGACAAGTGGCAAAATGGTATGTCAAGAGAGTGACATGTGATTTTAAAAAGCTTGCTTTATTAGAATCTATAGATACCACTAAAACATACCCCAATCAACTCGGCCCTTTCCGATGCCCACTCATGTGTGTCTTTATTCTTATGTGTTTCTTCCCAAAACTGTACAGTCGTAGGAGATTCATTGTACTTTTCAGCCAGTTCCTACAAAATAAAATAACATAGAATATTAAGTCGTAAACACCCTTATATGAACTAGATGAGTTGCTAGTTTTGTTTAAGTTTTCAGTCTTATCTTTAAAAATTACCTGTTTAAACTTATAGAAGGGCTTTGCCCCAGTTGTATGAACCACTTGAAGCTTTTTCCTGTTCCCTGTGTTGATGGCAGACTTATTCTGGAAGGATTCATTACGCCAGTGAGAACAGAAAGACCTCCACACGTCTTCGTTAAAGTATGTTGGGCACTGTTCCTCAAATGATGCATTGTTTTGTTTTGCCCGTATCATAGTTCGATTCTTCTCCTCATATAGGGTCTGGGTCATTGTACGGACTACATGCAGTTTTACAACCGCATCACCATCAGCATCCGATGTACCAGGATTGTAGCTATAGTAATCCTTTCAAAAACCAACAAAAAAGAATTAACTATAACATAGTTTAAGTATTAGTAATCAACGCTAAATGTAATTGCATTAAGGACAACGTATCTACTCGGAAGTTGGAAATAACAGTTGGCCAAAAGGTACTAGGCGCCTGTTTGAATGTGAATGTTCCTACAGGCCACTCATCGCGAATTATAGCTAACAAGGTCTTTGTAGCAAATTTGTCAAGAATGCTGCATACACAGATAATAAAATTAAAATCATGGAGCAACTAATTGTGCATAAGTAAGATAAAATATAAGGTGGCAATTTCAATACATTCACTTATGAATGGTTCAGTTTGAGTTATGATTCATCTTACGTGGGTCAAATGAAAAAAATTAACTTGAATAATAACTTACTGACCTGTTCAAATAGATTGACATCACCAACGGTCGACTTCCTATGCATACAATCTCTTAAATCGTTCTAATTTTAAGATATAAGTTGTTATTGTTTTTGGAATCATTAGTTAAACATTAATTATTTATGAAGAAAAATAAAAAAAACTAACAAAAAAGTTTATGTGGGTTAACCCGTCTCGACCACAACAGTTTCACCTTGTACTAAAGTTGACCGTCTCAATCTAGACTGTTGCCAAACCCACCCATCTTGTCACCTCTATTTAAAATCATGAAACATATTACTCACTGTGTGCTGCTAACATTAATAGGTCGAGGGGCCATAGGAGGATTCCCATACTCTCCTTTAGAATGCCCTCTTACTCGTTTAGCTACATGAGAATCATATAAACTTATTATATATGCATGATATATTGATAAAAGAAATAAAATATTAAGTTGCATAAAAATACCTGGCTGACCATCAACGTTGCACTTGCCACCTCTTCGTTCTTTTCGTTGTCGTGCCATATCACTACTTAAGTTCAGTCGTGAATACATGAGTTAGTTGCAAATATATGTGAAAGGCAAATGTATCTAAAAGATGGCTCTCCTTAGTATAGTTATGCTTAAGTGTGTAAAATACAAGTTAGTAAAACAATATTGTTCCAGTTCAACAAATTGCAACACTTGCACTTGAAATTCATATCACGCTAAATAGGGAGGTTCAAAGTCGGATATCCGAAATTTCGGATATCCGAATTTCGGAGATCCGAAAATTTCGGATAGTAGAAATCACTATTCGAATAGTGATTCGGATATCCGAATTTAATTTATTATTTTTTCTATTTTTTTATTTTTTAGTTTTTAGTTTTTTTTTACAATAATTAGACATACTCTACTATAAAAATAATATAAAAAACCAACTCATATAAAAAAAGTCTTAATATACACTAAAAAAACTCAATCTAAAATAAAAATATATTTAAAATTTAAAAAATAAAAAAAATATTTTTTAGTTTTCGGATAATCGGATATCCGAATATCCGAAACTTTTGAAAATCGCTATCCGAATTCGAATCTGAATTTTCGAATATCCGAAATTTGGATATTTCGGATTCGGATTTTTGGATTTTCGGATCGGATCCTCGGATAAGGATATTTTTGAACATCCCTAACGCTAAATAACTGCCTTGAGTTGGATTACACCATTTCAGAATGGTAAATTCTTAATTAAACTCTTAACATCATGCATCCCCAATTGTATTTTAAACTATAAACCCTAATTTCATATTTAATTACATTGCCCCCTAACTTGTGACCCCAATCGGTTCAAACTAGTGTTTAAAACTCTACGATCGTACTTTCCCAATTTCATTTACAGTTCATTCTCAATTTTAATTTAAAAAATAAGCATATACAAGTATAAAATAAACAAATGAAGATTTAGTCTATAAAAGCAAACTATTAGTTAAGATATCTATTGTATGCCTTTAGATCGAGAGAAAATCTAATCAAGAACACTACAATTCCCTCCGAAATTAAGAAAGTATATCAGAAATGGTAACATAAACCTGATTTGGAGAGAGGAGAATGCGAGATATGGAATTAGATAAGCAAGGTTAACAAAATGACCATCGTTGACAAGGAATTGTTGAAGCTTAACCAAGAGCTTTTTTTTTTTACTTTGGGTAGTGGCGGAGTTCTCGAGATACACACTATCTCTTTACAAATAGGTTTTTCAAGGAGAGACGTCCATTTGCTATATATGGTAGTCTTATTTGTGTGTGTGTATATATAATAAATTATGTATTAATTATTAAATATTGGTTCATGGCCCCAAGGACACGCTTCTCCGGTGTTTACCCACTTGTATTGAAGGTTTCTCTTCATAGTAATTTACTTAGATATTATCTCATTCTTAGGTGTAACTAAATAAATGACTATACAAGCACGATTGCTTTTAGCAACTAAAACGAAAGTCCGGTTAAGTTGTCGCAATGAATCATTACCAGCACATAGATTTAACTTTAGATTATTAAAATCTAATTTTGTTTTTCTAAATAATATTTTCGGTTTAACCTTTTTGTGTTAATCTACTCTCTTTTCCTTACAAGACTAAGGAGTGAAGCATAACATTGAGAAAGATAGAGGTCCTAAAGTCGAATACAATCAAACAAAAAGCAAACAATGTAAAAAGGGGAAAGATGGAAATCATAAAACCCTAGCACCAACAATCCCCAAATCTTCTCGATACAACATCACTACTCTCCGTCCTTGAATCTTTGATCGAAGGAAACCCTAGAAGAAAGCTTCAACATTCATTCATGGCGATGGCGAAATACGATCTAACACCTCGAATTGCTCCCAATCTCGACCGGCATCTGGTGTTTCCGCTGTTGGAATTCACTCAAGAACGCGACCTTTATCCCAACGATCAAATCCTCAAAGCTAAGATCGAACTTTTGAACAACACTAATATGGTTGACTACGCCATGGATATTCACAAGTCTCTGTACCACACCGAAGACGTTCCTCAAGGTAGTATACGTTTCTGGTTATGTATGATTGTTGTTCGTGGGATATGTTTGCTTTTGAGTCGCTCAGTTGAGACAAAAACAAATGTTGTTGCTTTTTTATGTGTTAAACCTATTAGGTTTGAGCTATATGGATATTGCTTTAAATCTGTAGTTTAGTACCAATGTAATTAAGTTTTTAGAAGGCATGTGATGAAATATCTTGGGAAGTTTAGAAGGCATGTCTTTACAGCATCTAAATTCTGAAGTAAACTGCTGCACTTTTGGTGAACAAGGGGATTGTTATTTTTAGCCGACTATGGGATTTAGCAGGATTAGTGTATTGGAATGTGGTATGGCAAGAAGAATTATACAATTCAGTCTAGAATAGGGTAGTAGAGGCTGAGTTTTTGAAGTTAAATCATGTTGATTTGTAAAATCAAAATGATACTGATTATGCTATATTTGGAACATGGATTGTTTGTTATTAAGTTTGGTTGGTTATCATTTTTATTTGAAACGATTATGAGTGTATAGTGACGTCTATGTTTAAAAAAATGTTAATTTGACTTGAGGGAAATTTTACAAGGTTACTTATACATAGATGGTACATTATTATTGAATTTGGATTCACTAGTCAGGCTAGATTGCTTGTGTGGGCGGTTGTTATATGTGTAGATGGTACATTTTTATAATTTTATTAAACTTAAATTCATGATTTTACGAGGTTACTTATATGTACATGGTACTTGTTTTATATGTTTATATGTGTGTGTATAGTTGGATAATAAGTGGCTGCTTTTAGTTTAGCAATTTCTAAACTGTTGTGAGTACTTGTTATTAGATATGGTGGACAGGAGAGTAGAGGTAGTTGCAAGGTTGAAGTCTTTGGAAGAGGCAGCAGCTCCATTGGTCACATTTTTGCAAAATCCAAATGCAGTTCAGGAGTTGAGGGCTGACAAGCAGTATAACCTTCAGATGCTTACTGAACGGTATCAGGTAATACATCATCAATTCATCATGGTTTTAGTTGACTTGAGGTTTTTCATTTTTGGGTCTGTCTGTAGCTTTGCATTAAGGTTTTGTGCTAACTATATAATGAGATTAACAGTACGTGCATAATGCATATTTCATTTTGCGAAACAGTTTTCACGATTCCAGACATAGGTTATATGTTGTGTTATGCATATTTGCATGTTTGTTTTGCTATTGTACTAATAATTATTCATGTTTCAATCAGATTGGTCCAGAGCAGATAGAAGCATTATATCAGTATGCCAAATTTCAGTTTGAATGCGGGAACTACTCAGGAGCAGCTGATTACTTGTATCAGTACCGGGCATTGTGCACCAATGCTGAAAGGAGTCTTAGTGCTTTATGGGGAAAGCTAGCAGCTGAAATACTCATGCAAAACTGGGACATTGCTCTTGAAGAACTCAATCGTTTGAAGGAAATAATAGACTCCAAGGTCCATTTTCATGAATATCTTGTTTAGTAATTTCATGATTTAGTTTTTTTTCGTAAATAATCTAACGAGAGAGATTCTTTTCAGAACTTTGCGTCTTCATTGAATCAAGTCCAAAGTAGGATATGGTTGATGCATTGGAGTTTATTCATCTTCTTCAACCATGATAATGGCAGAACACATATCATTGATTTGTTTAATCAGGATAAGTATGGTCTTTTTACCTATTTCTTACTGTTTTTATGTTTGAAGTGTACATGATATAGCCACATTCATATTTTTATTTATTTAATGCTGAAGTTCCTTTTTACACCAATGATATTTCTCTTCAGGTATTTAAATGCTATTCAAACAAATGCTCCACATCTTTTGCGTTATCTTGCTACTGCATTCATTGTCAACAAGAAGAGAAGACCTCAGTTCAAAGAATTCATTAAAGTTATTCAGCAAGAGCAGCACTCTTTTTCGGATCCAATTACAGAGTTTTTGGCATGTGTTTATGTAAATTTTGACTTTGACGGTGCTCAAAAGAAGATGAAAGAGTGTGAGGATGTAAGCTGCTTTCTTTTGTCTGTTTTCTTTTTTTTTTTTTTTTTTTTTCAATTATATATTCATTGAAGAATTATTTTTAGAACAAAAATGTTTCAGAAGCACATTGTTGCTTATTTTAAATGTAGGGATTCTTGCTGAACCTGAATAATGTGCATGCAGGTGATAATGAATGACCCGTTTTTGGGCAAGCGAGTTGAAGAAAGCAACTATACAGTTGTGCCATTGAAGGATGAATTTCTTGAGAATGCTCGTCTTTTTATCTTCGAGACCTACTGTAGAATACATGAACGCATTGACATGGGGTGCATACTGATTTTCATTGTAATCTCATTGTATTTTGTGTTATGGATACTGAAAATTTCTGAATCTTTTTTATGGGTTTGGTTTATTTTATTTGCAGGGTGCTTGCTGAGAAACTAAACTTGAACTATGAAGATGCTGAAAGGTGGATTTTGAATCTCATTCGAACCTCAAAGCTAGATGCCAAAATCAACACCCAAACTGGAACTGTTGTTATGGAACCCAATCATCCCAATGTGTAAGCACAAAAAATAAATTATAAAACATCTTGCTGTTAATCTCTAGGTTTACGCCAATCTATGGATTATCTTTAAGTAAAAGTGCCATTTTAACCCATTTTGTAACAAAAGTTGTGGGTTAGATTTTATTTTAAACTCATGGAATTGTACAAAACTTACCCCAAACCAAAATGGATCAAACTCGTTGGAGGTCAATCCAAGTGTTTCTTAAATGATTTTAGGCCTTCTATATTGATTTATCTAAATAAGTTGGATAATTTAAGTTTAAAAGAAGTGGACAAATAATGCAGGCTGGTCGAGCATGGTACTGCTTGGTTAGGGTCAAATTAAAGTCTTTTTGCTTTATCCCTTTACCTGACTTTTCCGTCTTATGATGAGCACTTTGAGGTGTTGCATTAGAATTATATATTTGTGTACTTTCATGCACCATCAGTATGGCAATGTATGTTTGACTTTATCTTTCTTCGCAGGTATGAGCAACTTATTGACCACACAAAAGGACTGTCAGGTCGTACCTACAAGTTGGTTAGTCAGCTGTTGGAACATGCTCAGGCACAAGCCGCCCGATAATTTTGCTTGCTGCGGATTTTGGTTTTATCTACTCCTTTTATTAGAGTTTTGGTGGAATTTTGAATTTAAGCAATGAACAGGTTCATGTTTAATTTAGAAAATTGAGATCTCAAACAACAAATGTGGTAAAGATGCTGAAACAAAGTTACTTTGAGTCCTGCTATTTCTATGTACTGTTTTACGTTTATTATTTTGTATTAGTTGATCTTCAAAGTTTCTTGTTATTTGCGGACGTCAAATGAAGTCTGTGTGCATCTTGTTCGCTTGTTATTGGTGGATGTCAAATGAATATTACTGGGAAAGAACCAAATCAAAGTATATAGAGCAAACTGAAAAACTAATGGTTTTGCTTTTACTATTGGTATTACTTTGGTTACATGCATTTATAATACACATTTAACATAACTGATAGGTAAGTGAACCGTTAGATAGATATTGAATTGAAACATAATATATTTGAACTGAAGTGAAGCGCTTGTTTTCTAAAAAATGAGCATCATTGAAAAAGAATATGGAACTCTTCTACTTTATTAAGACCTATATCTGTATAAACTTGATACGGTTAAACCAGATCCAAAAACAAAGGAGCATTGATCCTTTAACCAAATACTGGCATGAATTATGATTTTGATTAGAAGTTTCATTGAGAACTTGTAGGGGCGTGTTCTTAAAAAAATATTCTTTACACCATGTGAGTTTGGTAGGGATGATAAAGAACATTGGTCACTAAAAGCTCGCGCGTACCAGGGGCGAGTTCTAGTTACAAAACAAACTCCTCATAAATCTTTGCAGAGCATACTAACAGACCAGAGCACGCCCTTGCCAAGGACGAATACTCTTAATGCAAAACTTCATCGAGAAATTTGTGATTGAGAAATTTAAAAATTTTGATTTCAGTAGGTGGGAAATACAAGTTGAAGCGTTGTGTCAAAAGGACTTTGATGTGGTAATAGAAGAAAATCCTGTAAAAATAAAACAAGCTGATTAGAAATCAAAGAACAAAAAAGATCAAATGGTTATTACATTGGCTTTAACAAAGACCGTTCCTTTTAACATCATGAAGGAACCCACGACTCGTGGTATGATGTTAGCTTTGTTGAATATGTATGATAAACCATCTCCAACTAATTAGGTGTTCTTGATTCGGGAGCTAGTACGCACGAGTGAAGGTATTCGAGATTGGGTGAAGATGTTTGAGGAACTTGAGTGAATCATCAAACAGAGAGTTGTTAAATGTTCGCAGGGTTCGGGGAAATAACAAGAACAATAAGAGTTAGAAAAGTAGTTCATTTAAGTATGGGAAGAATGTGAAGTGTTGGAGCTGCAAATGATGTGGGACACGTTAAAAGTCAGTGTTCAAATAATAAGGATTTAAACACTACTGCTGGAGATGTTTTTGATGATGATGTATTGATACTCAGTATGAAACACAGTGTTGATGGATTCAAGGGCTTCGTTTCACGCCATGGACAACGAGAAACGATGGTGAATCTAAAACATGGTGATTTTGAAAAGTTACGATTAACCAGTGACGAGATACTTGAGATAACGGGCATAAGGGATATTGATCTGCTTACTTCATTGGGTACTACATGAAACCTGAAGAAGGTCAGGATGATTCCAGGGCTGAAGAAGAATCTGATTTCAGTTATTCAATTGGATGAACAAGGGTTTAAAGTAAGGTTTGATGAAATGGAGAGTGATCAACAGTAATCTGGTTATTGCTTGTGGTATGAAGCGTGGGTAATTGTATATGGTTGAGGTACATGTTAAGGGATGTTTGGCTGTCTTGGTTAAACATGACAAAATCTGGTTCGCTAAATCTGTTTTTAAGATAGATCATTTTGCAAATATGAAGTTTGGAGCAAGAATGTTAGTTGAACGAGTCCAAAAGTTTTAACCATTCAAGGGATTCAATGATAGTGGAAGCATGGGAGGTGTTTGGGTACAATTACAAAGAATCATTGAGTTTTGACAATAACGATTGAAAAATTCTCTTCTGATGAATGTTTGCTGAGTTTGGAGAGTGATGGTGATTCTTGATGTATCTCTGGATCCGATGGAGTGTACAAACCAGTCAAGACAAAGTATGAGTTGTTGGTAGGACTAGCCATGACCTAGTTGGAGCTTGAGGGAGCTTCAACTGGCTATTTTGGTAATTGATGTTGAAAGGTCGTTGCGAATAGGAGATGCGACGGAGTCTTAACTTATACTTTACGAACTAGAGACTTGAAAATTTTGTTTAAAGATTACTGGAGTTAATTAGATGACTGGGTTGTTTCGTACTTGAATGGCATGCTAAAATATTATTACAAATAATTTCCGACCACTCTATTTTATTCACAAAGACAAGACAAATCTAATGATGAGTCCCAATGTAAAATATTATCCTTCAATCCGCATAAAGAAAAACACTTAAGCTATAAGAAATATAAGATGTTCCGAGTGATGACTATGCGTGAAAGAAAAAAAAACTATACCATTTATAACAAATAGTAAATGAATTTTTAAAAGTTCATTCTTGTAATCTTATAGAAGGTGTAATAACTAATAATGTTAGACTGTTCACAACGCTAAACAGCGCTCTTCCCACAAACAGTCCCAGTCAGCATGCCACATCAGCTTTCCACTAACTTTCATCCATTCTTCCCACAATCAACTTTTACTCTCAACACCATCCTTCCCACAAACAATCATTAAAAATCCATAAAAAACAAAACAACACATATTTTGTGACGTGGGCCCCACAAAATGCAATTATCAAATGCCCTTGGGGAAGGGCGGGTGAAGGATGGATGGGTCTGCACAACGCAGCCCTTCTGAAAGGCGGCATGGGCTGGGCTAAGGGCGGTGCGTTGGGGACAGTCGTACCATATGAATTATCATTTTACTATTATAACCATAATATTACATTATGCTTTGTGGCGCCTTATGCTTCTTCCCAAAGTTAACAATAAACACCATTTGAAAACTGAAAAGATACAGGAATTGATGAACTGAACTCATGATCTCCTTCATACCCAAATCCCACACAAAACATGTTTCCATCGCTTCCTTGTGCAAGTTACCTTTCGCTCAGGTATCATCCTTTCGTTTTCTTCAATCTTCATCTTCTATTCACTTTTTGATTCTGCTCCTGATGTTGCTTTACCACTTCAAAACTATATTAGGGTTTCGTAATTCTGTGTGATATCAATCGGTTGTTTGGTTGATGAGCCTGATACACGTTAATTTTGATTGAAAATTTGTTGCCAGAAGTTCTAATGAAAGAAATATAAATATGATACTTACGATTTGAGGTTTGATCAAGCCAGATTTCTACTCACTCTGTTCTCATACAAGAAGGGTTAATGTTCATATGAATTTTGATTTTGATGTTCATACGTGTTTCTTATGAATTAGTGATGATGTTAGATTCGCTGCGTGTTGGTACTAATTTTGCATATGACAAGAACTAGATTTGAGGTCAAATACATTACTCTAGCCCTCTTTCCAGATAAACGAAGAATTAAACTTTTGTTTAGGTTTTATTTTTTTATTTTTGTAAAGAGTAAAAGTGTAAAACTTATCCTAGAAAATGCTTGAATATTGGTTTCTTGATTGATTATTGTGTCTTGACAAGAAGAAATTAAACTGCCAAGAGCTGGTGCAACAGTAAGCACTGATCCCTATAGTAGCATTCGGATCCTTCTTCCATTTGTTTCCGGTCATAATCTCTTGAAGACAACCTGTCCGGCGCAAGCTACGATTTATCTGCCACGCTAAAAGAAAAATTATTAATTTTTTTTTCAATCAAACGGAAACATAGAGTTTATACACTTCTGGTTTTTTCTCTTTCCATATCAAGTCTTAGTTTAGGAAATTGATGAAGGATAGATTCATCCAGAGATTTAATCTCAAACTTGTGAGCTTTGCTGAATGATATAACTATATAAAGATAATGAGTTTTATTGCTTGTTAATATTGCAGCATACTTGTGGAATGGCCCGTTCTGCATTGGATGAAATGGCGGAATCCGGTGCCTTTATTAGAAGCCCTTCAACATTTCGGAATTTCATCTCACGAGACCCAAACTCCACTTTTCCAGCCCAGCCCGGAAGATATCACTTATACGTCTCGTATGCTTGCCCTTGGGCCTCCAGGTGCCTCGCCTACTTAAAGATCAAAGGACTTGATAAGGCCATCCATTTCACGGTATCCTTACAACTTCTGAATTCTTGTAACTTTTTAGTTATTTGTTACCTTTTTCTTTTGTAACATTAGTATAGTTTTTGTAAGTCATTAATTACTTATAATTTTTGTTTTTTTTTCAAAAAAAAAAATGGACAAAAAAGTATTTGGCAAGTCTACCTTCAACAGTTAATAGTTTTGTTTTAATACTCGTGCAATTCCAGTCGGTTAAACCCATATGGGAGAGAACAAAGGAAAGTGATGAGCACATGGGATGGGTCTTTCCGGACACTGAAACAGAGCAACCGGGTGCTGCACCGGACCCCTTTAATGGAGCAAAAAGCATAAGAGCGTTATACGAACTTGCTAGTGAAAACTACACTGGAAAATACACTGTTCCTGTATGTAGACCTTTGTTTATCCACATTTTAAACTAACATTATGATCTATGGTGGATTTTTTTTTCTTAATCCAGTTGATTTATGATGGTTTTCATTTTGGGTGATAGGTTTTGTGGGATAAGAAACTAAAGACTATTGTGAATAATGAGAGTGAGGAGATCATTCGCATGTTAAATTCTGAATTTAATGAAATGGCAGAGAATCCAACCTTGGATCTTTACCCTTCTCATTTACAAGCTCAGATCAACGAGTTAAATGGCTGGATTTATAGCAGGATAAACAACGGTGTCTACAAATGTGGATTTGCCAAAAAACAAGGGCCTTATGAGGAGGTTTATACTTATCATAATTATCCAGTGTCTGTAAACTATGCTGCTTCTTTTTAAATTATATTTTGGAATCTCATTATACAAGGGCCATTTTCTGTATTTTGTTTGGTATGTAGGCTGCTAAACAGTTATATGAAGCCCTGGACAAATGTGAAGAAATTCTTGGAAGACAGCGATACTTATGTGGGAACTCTCTAACTGAGGCAGATGTTCGCCTGTTTGTCACCCTCATAAGGTTTGATGAGGTATGTATTGCTTATTTTCCCTGCAGTTTATGGTCATTTCTCATGTTGTGGTGCTCTAGGAGGGATTGACCTCTTTATCTGGTGTTTAAATCTTCTATATCAAAATGATGATCCCAAGTTCAAAAACAAGAATCAGATTATGATAAATTAGGTTAATTGGCTTCAGCAAAGTGATTAATAATTAGAGATGGGTATTTATAATTCACCCTTAAAAATCAATTTTGTTGCATCAAATTGTAAAGTGTTTATAAAAATCTGATTATTTTGACTTTTAACAATTAGAGTCATATTCAGATTTGTCAGACACTGCAAACATGATAATATTTACTTTTACGAGAGGTCACATATGGTGAACATATGAACAATACATATGTTCTGACATCTCAAATAAATGCACCCTTTTGTAAAACACAGAGGTGGGTCATGTTATTTGAGATAAAGGCAGTATAGAACAATAAAATCTTGTTATATTTGTTCTTTTAAAATGTCTCCTAACATGTTAAATTTAGCTTAACAACCTAGAAACTTTACTGTAAACCAGATGGTTCGAGTATTGTGACTTTTGTATTCACTAAAATCATAAAGTTAGGTGGTTATTATGGAATCACTACATATGCAGGTTTATGCAGTTCACTTTAAATGCAACAAGAAACTGCTACGTGAGTATCCGAATCTGTTCAACTACACAAAAGATTTGTTCCAAATCCCGGGTATGAGTAGCACTGTAAATATGGAACATATCAAGAAACATTACTATGGAAGCCATCCTTCCATTAACCCATCCGGGATTATCCCTGTGGGTCCAGACATCGATTATCGTTCACCTCACGATAGAGATCGATTTTCTAGTTAACTATTGTATATCGTGTGCTATAATGTTATATACACCACTTCTCTTAGTTACAATAATTGTTGCAGTACTTGTATTTTGTCCAATTAAGTTTGTAGCTACGTCAGAGAAAATAAATTATCATTTGTGTAATGTTTGTGTGTTTTTAAAAAAATGGGGGTGTAGAGTAATGGGTTAACATGTGTTAGGCTTTAAACTAAGAGATTGTAAACGTTCGACCGTTTTTTATTGTTATTTTTTTGAATTTTATCTCCTGTGTTTATGCAAATCGGTTTAAAATGAATCATTGCAACCCTATTCGAATAGGTTTAGAGTGCAAGCAAATAAGCAACTGAGAAAAATATTCATTAATGAAGTGAATAGTACAATTGGACCAATATTAAGTTAAACGAGATTTTAAAAACCTGGTTGGATAAACTCAAATGAAGCTCGGTAACGTTTGGATTGTTATATAAGCGTCTAAACTCAAATGTTGGACGTGATGATGTCTAGTCAGGACAATATTAAAGCTCGTTTGACAGCTACACACTTCTCAACAATGGCATACGATGTCGAGAGAGAGGTACAAAGAGGACTAAATGGGTATCACTAATGTCTCTAGTCGTCATTGTTGAATGCTTAATATTTTCTTATTTTATATTGAATTGTTGTATGTGCACAAATGGTCCTTGTGGTTTAACCAAATTGTATGTTTGGTCCCAAGCCTTTAAAAATTACAAAGATAGTCTAAACTTTTGTGTAATAATTACATGTTTAGTTCATGACACTTAACTCATTCATTTTTTAATTTTTATGCATATCATAAAATTTGAACTAATTTTTAAATTTAATTTTAGGGACCAAAAATACAACGTCCACATAAAAGTTTGAACAAACTTTGCACATTTGTAAAATTTAGTTATCAAATTTGCAAAGAGTATACAAAAGTTTGGACTAACTTTATAATTTTTAAAGTTTGGGAACCAATCATGCAATCTAGTTAAACGACAAGGACGATTTATATATTTTTCTGAAAAAATTATTATATAAAAGTAATAATATGTTTTTTCAAGAGTAAATTGCATAAAAGGACCTTTATATTTGCAATTAATTTCACTTTTCAACATTTATCTTTATTAATTACACCAGACAATCTTTATATATATTTTTTTGCACATCATTGGTCTTTTACTCTAACTTCGTTAGTTTTCATCATTAATTTAACTAAATTGGTTATTATATGAGGGTAGATGTGTAAAAAAACTTCAAATGACATATATAGTTAAAATATGAATTGACATACTAGAAAAATACGATCAATAAAACATTGAGACTAAAAAGTAATACCTCAAGCTAATATTATATGTTTTTATTATCACTTTTTATAAAACTGGTTCTATAAAAATTTATTGTATGATTATGATTTAAGTATATAACTTTGGACTACACAAAAGTTTGGACTAACTTCGTAATTTTCAAGTCTAAGAACCAATCATGTAATCTGGATAAACCACAATGACCATTTATGCAGTTTTCTCCAAACATAATAAACGAAAATTTAAATACAAGTCATGTGAAGTTTTTTAAATGCTTTTGTTCAAATTATATAAGAAATAGTTGTGTTGTTTAATAATATAACTACGGGTGATTCATTCGCTTTGTGACGGTTTGTTTTGGCGTTAAAGTAAGAAGTCTTTAAGGTATGTTCGATATCTAATAGAACGTTAAGGTGTTAAAAAATAGGTGCCAGCAAACGCATAAGCTAATATAAAATTGATGATTATAAACTATTTTGTAGATCTATTTGTAGTAAGTGCAGCCACAAAATATATAATTGCAAAACTTGCATAGCCTAATGATAAGTTTTATTTAGATGGTTAATATTTTGAGTTGTTTCTTATTTTGTATTGTCCTCATGTATGATTTAAAACAATTATGCTTTTGATTATACGTTTTAAAATACTTATAAATGCCAATGCTAATGATTTTGTAATGTATCATTTTGTAAAATACTAATATGTTTTATTATAAATTTGTACTATGTTGTAGGTTGAATTTATTAAGTTTATTATTAATACAAATCATATGCTAGGATAAAATTTTTTATAACACTAGCTTTAAAGAAAAGTTATTATAAAAATATATATAAGTTTTTTGAAGAGCTATTTGTCGATCTCAACTTTTTACTGATCATATATTATAACACGCCAATTTGTTTTTTATTATGTCACCTCAAAGTTTTTTTTTTACACGTGTTATCATGTGATAACTATGTGATCTAACTTAACGATTTTAACTAAGAACCGTTAGACGAAAGGACCAAATATGAAACAAACCACATATATAAAAGTTGTGTAATATAATTAATAAACATAAATGTTGAAAAAAAAAAATTTGTTACAAAGATAAATGCATGTAATTTACTCTTGTTTCAATAAAGTTTTAGGATGTAAATATATTTTAGTCAATTTTCAATATTTGATTTAGTGTGTGGATATAGGAACAACCCAAAAGTATACATCAATACCCTAAACTTTTATATGGGTTGTATAGCCTTATATGCGTCGTATATGATGTAAGGGTGTTGGAACGACGATATAAATGTTTAAATGTCAAATATTACGTAATATTTGACATTTAAACATTTATATCGTCGTTCCAACACCCTTACATCAGTATATGGGGATTATATAGTCTTATACGAGACGTATAACCACTCTGACAGTCCCCTGAATTTTTCCTCATAGTCAGTGTTGAAATTTGTTATATGTGCCGTATAGCCCTATATGTGTCATATAGAAGGTCGTATAGGGTTATATGGGGTGCATAACCCTCTAACAGCCCACCCGAATTTTAGTGTCTTCGACCCTATACGCCGCGTGTGGTACTATACGAGACGTATAGGACGTATGGATTTATAACGTATAGGACCCATTATTACATTTAATGAACCCATGCGCTTTAATTGTTTGAAACGGCTTTTGTATAATCCATTGTGAGATTTATTTATTTTTTTATTTATATATATAAGAGGTTGGGTTTGTTTGTATATACACTTGTAACATATTTTATATGTTATTCTTTTAAGGAGAAAGTGACTTATCTTGATTGAGATATTGCAGTCAAGAGGATAGTGTCTGAAAGGCCTGCGGGAAAGATATTGCATATCCAAAAAGGTTTAAAAAATTTTTTTGTGACCCGTACTTGTAATGCAAAACTAGAAAATCCAGACATATAGCAAAAGTGAAATTAAAGATTAGAAGAGAAATTCTTTTTTATATCATGTGTTATATATAAAATATATTAACATACTTTTATGTATATATTTTGAGCATATGTACATTACTTTAGGTATTGGAATTTACAAGAACTTAGATTTTGAATTATAATTTGTCAAAGAAATTGTTCAAAATAACTAAAAAAATTAGAATATGTAATTGCTTTGAAATCTGTGATACATTTGGTTGATAAAGAATATGTGATTGCTTTGAACTCGTTGATTTGTCAAAGAAATTGTTCAAAATAACTAAAGAAGTTGAAATGTGGTGGCAACAACATGGGGGTGAGAATGGTGCGACAACAACAATGGTGGTGATGTCTGTGAAGATGACGAGGGAGTGAAATTTCAAATCCTTTAAACGAGTTCATTCATCATTTGCAAGGAATGATGAACTCATTTACTTGAAGGAAAGCCTTTTCATTTTATATTTTTTTCAATCTGTAAGCGAAAATGTTATCTCATTAATCAGTTTTTAATTCCAAATTATATTACAGACCAAACAAGTAAGAAATATAATTAAAATTCCATTTCTGTTGAATTCAATAGAACCAAGTGTCTCCAAAGTACATATAACCATTAATTAGACAAGAACACTACAACTTTAAATTATTGATTATACTATCTTAAATACAAACGAGCCTTGATGAAACATAAATAACATGTTTTATGAACACCCGATGAACTAGAAACAAATCGTTTTACAAAAGCGTGCATAACACAACATATTTTACAAGAAATTATTCAAATGAAATATAAATAACACATTACAATGAATGTTTTGAAAAGAAATATCTAAGCTCAACTTTAGTGTAACCAATAATGGTGTAGTGTTTAGATATTTTGTAATCATGAGAAAACTACACTTTATACCCTTATATTCTAAATATGGACAAACAAGTCCATTATATATTTTAATGAACATGTTAAAGCGTGCTTAAAGCTAATTGCACAACTAAAATCACTTTTAGCATTTCCAAATGTATTTCTATCAAGTCTCAATGTACCATCATAATTTATACTTTCTTATCATAATATCACATTTGAGATCAAAATTTATCACTGGTGTTGTCAAATAGATTAATAAGTATCTTTGTGACACTAAAGATAATGATATAAATATCCAATATAATTCTAGTTTCACATATGCTCGTTGGCTCATTGGCTGAGTGAAAAGGTTCACATTTTATCTTGGGCTAGACGAATTTCAAAGACAACCTACAAGCAAGAGACCACATCGAATTCTCCCATTGTAAGGCATTGACAACTCGTATTTGATACGTGTAACTACACGCCAATATACATAATCTAACAAAATATTGTAAATAATTGTTAGTATCATTCTTTGTGAACTAATTCAGGGACTAATATAGCAATTCACAAACCTCTTTGTTTTTTTCCGAAAAAGAAATGAAATAATTATCTAATAGATGAACAATGGGTCAAAAATCAATGATTGGATGATCCATTTGATAAAATTTCCCTTTTAAAATGATGCCACTTTTTTCCCTTTCTATTCTAATATTCTAAAGACTAATACCCCCTTTATCTCTGATTTTGTGAATCACAGATTTCCACATATAGAAGTTCTTTCTATATATAGATTTCCTCTTCCCCACCGCCTTTTCCGTCACCGGCCGGCCATTCCGCCGGAAACACCACGATCTCCGGTGGAGTTGCACCGGCGGTTGTTTTGTGGCCCATTTGAACAGTTACTTGTTAATTATTATTTTGTTGAGGGATATGTGGTTGTGTTGTATGCGTATTCTGCTAGTTCACAGCTCCGGTGTAAGTATTATTGCTTGATTTTGGTTCCATTTTGTGCTAATTTGTTGATCATGTTGTTCGTTTGTTTGTTTGTTGTGACTTTGCAATGTTTGCACTAGTTTAGGGGTTTTTGGACGTGCAATTTGAACAATTGGTTTTAAATTTGGTTAAATGTGATTATTATTGTCGGTTTTTGGTTGTTTTGGTTTGGAATAGTTAGATTTGTAGAGGATAGTAAGAAATTGGTGTAAGAAAGCTGAATATGGTTTTGGTTTTTTGCTAATTTGGGTGGATTCTTTTCTGGTTTTGGAAATCAGGTTTTGGAAATCATGTATGAATATGCTATAAACTTTGAATATGAATCTATGTTTATGCTTATTTGGGTGGCTTATTTTGTTGGTCATGAAACAGTTGTGATCTAGTTTTCTGCTTATTTAGAGTTAAAATTATTAGGTTTAAAAAAAAAAGGGTCTAAAAGAAGTTTCATTGAGAAAACTGATTTTGCTTTTGAATTCCTGCATGTGGGTGGCTTTTATGTTTTCCTTGAGATACAGGCTCAGTAATTTGCAGCTAAGAAGCCATTGGAATCTACTATTATCGATCAGATTGCTTCTTATTGTGAATGAAAACCAAAGAGCAGGTGAGTGAATGTGGTTGATTAATTTTCTAAAGTTGGGGCTTATAGGACTTGTACAAGTTATGACTTTTGATTTCTTTCAAGTAGGATTTGTGTGATGGATATAGGGTTTGGATATCATTATCTTGCTGGATCTACGCCATCTGAGGAATTGGTTTTGGACATGGAGGAAACAGGCTGCAACCACCCTGAAACTATGCCATTAGAGTCTTATGTTGGCACCTTATCAGCCAGTCAACTCTCTGACACCAATGCAGCATACTTCTCATGGCCAACTTCTTGCAGATTGAATGATGCCGCTGAAGATAGAGCTAATTATTTTGACAATCTTTTAAAAGGGGTTTTACCAATAAGGATCGGTCGATTGCCTACCGGAGAAAGAGCGATTACTTTGCTTGAACTCATGACAATAAGGGCTTTTCATAGTAAAAATTTGAGACAAGTTAGTCTTGCAACTGCAATTGGGTTCAGGATTCGAGGGGGTTTGCTCACTGATATACCTGCCATTATTGTCTTTGTTGCTCGTAAGGTCCATAGGGAGTGGCTTAGCCTTTGCGAGCTTGTGCCATGTGCTCTTGAGGTTTTTAACTCTGTGCAATTTCAATTTTTCTTTAATGTCACAATCACAATTTTTAAAAATGAAAAAGTAGAAAATGACATTTTTGTGGTTGTGCAAGTGTAAATTATTGAGTTATAAGAATTAAAATCATACTACAAAAGAATAGGATGGGAAGTTATGCTATACTAATTATAACCAGTATTTTTTACAAAGTGTACAGTTTGTAGTAGCTCCATATCCTATAAGGCTTACTGTACCACTGAAGTTTTTTATGATCATTTTGAGCAAGTGATGTTTGGATGTGCGTTTCAGAATGACTATTTTCAATTGAAACATCAAAGTAACACAATCGGTTATAAGGTTGGGGATGGTTGGGTAATTTCACATTATAAGCATACAAAGTAGACAACAGATGAGTAAGATAGTAAGACTCTCATGATGAAAGTTCTTCCTAAGATTATGGTTCACAACTTCATATTAGTAAGCAAGTAAGTGTACAGGTGAATTGTTTATGCTAATTTTGGAGTGCAGGGATGATTAAGTGTGTGTTTCCAAAGTGATATTGCTATGCGAGGAACGATATCCAACATTTAATAAACCAGTTAATTAGTAATAAAAGTTGATACTAGATAATTTCACATTTTTTATATTAACTAACTCAATAGGTTGAACAGGGACCTGGGGGTGTGTGGTGTGAAGTTGACGTGGTTGAATTCGCATATCATGGTGCAGCTACAACAACTCCAAAGGAAGAATTTTACACAGAGCTTATTGATGGCTTGCGTGGAAGTGATCCTTTCATTGGCTCTGGTTCCCAGGTAGTTTCAAGTCTGTTTTATATGTTTATAGTGGTCTTGCAGGATGTTAATATTTTAAACATCAACGCAGATATTAAATGTGTGTGTGTTAGTTTTTTCCCTATCTGATTACACCCTTTTGTTAAATAAATATTGCCATTTTAGGACAACATGTCCAGTTTCCAATGCACAAAACAACTTCTTACCATACAAAACACACTACTGATTAATTGTTCATCTTAATGTTGTTGATTTGGTGGTGCCTTGGACTTGAGTGCCACAAACCTAGATTATTTATTACCATACAAAACACACTACTGATTAATTGGTTTTGGACTGGTTATTACCAAGTTGCAATAATCGATTCTAAGTGTTTGACGGAACTAATTATGATTCTGATTTCTAGATAATTGGTGTCAAAATAAACAGAATTATCAGTTTTGAGATTATAGTAAAATAACCTAATTATCCTCATCTTTAAGCAAATGGTTATCCAATTACCTGATTAATTATTCTATCTCTTCAAGTGAAAGTAATGACTATGAAAACTTGCGTCCAAACACCCTTATGCACAACCAGATTTGGGTCTTCTTGGAATATTGTTAGCTGACCAGACTCCAAGTTAAGTTCATTGGCTTCCCATGATAGTTATCTAATTATCCCAAATCATTCTCAGTATCCTGAAACTAGTGAATGATCAGTCTTTATGTATGTAATGCTATACTAGCCTCACAATGAAATATAAGAGGAACATTCCTAGATCTGGTTTCCACTTTACAAGGTATTGATTTTGGTTCACAACATCACCCTAATTATCCATAATAAAAGGGTATTCTAGATATTTCCTCACATTAGTTTAAGGTGGATATGAATTTTGAAGAAAAATTTTTCATCCCTCTCTATACTCATATACATATAATTGCAAAACTATTGCCACCATTTTTGGAGCTCCATGTGATGTTTGTAGTCACTAGTCAACACATTTTCTTTGACACCATTCAAATGCCTTTCAAGTAGCGTATCAAGCCAGCACATACAATAAATTACTTTTTTATTTGTACAATTGGACCCTCTTCTGGTATCTCCCCCCTATTGTATGTTGTGTGACAATGCGAGTTAAAAATAGGTTCAAAGCTAATGTTCATCCATTGTTTTAGTCCTTGTATCCTTAAGCAAATTGGTGACTTGTTGCTTCCTTAGGTTGCAAGCCAATGTGCATGCGGGACCATGGGTGCCATTGTGAAAAGTCGAACAGGAAACCGCCAGGTTGGCTTTCTCACAAATAGACACGTGGCTGTTGACTTGGATTATCCGAACCAGAAAATGTTCCATCCTATGCCACCAAGCCTTGGACCAGGGGTGTATCTTGGTGCTGTTGAGAGGGCAACCTCATATATCACAGATGATATTTGGTATGGCATATTTGCTGGTACTAATCCAGGTAATAATCATTCCAAGTGACGCATTTTAAGCAATATGCTAGAGGTGGCGATATGAGCAGTTAGAGTGGGTTGGGTAATGTGTCAAAATGGGTTGGTTTTGGTTGACTCCAAACAATTTTGTACAATTTTTAGTTTTATTATAAGTAATTAATGCATCATAATAATTACAATAATCGTATTATTTAAATAGTGATTGTAATTATACAAAATAAAGGATCTAGGAGGTTCATTTATACATTAAACTTGTACTTTGGGTGACTTTTGACTACATTTGATGTGTTCTCTTTTTTTGCTACTATCTCAAATTTTCCCTTTTGTCCTGTTGAGATATGAAGATTCCCCAAGTCAACCCATTCGTAAGTGAATGGGTTGAAATTATAACCTCTACAATAAAATATATAAAGATATAATATTTCCCTACTGTGTATGTGCTGGATAGAGGTTTGCAGTTGTGATAAATCTAGATGGAGCCATGGTATGCACATGTATACATGGTAAACTTTTTTTCTTTTCCATTTATGAAAAGTAAAAAAAAAAAGTTTTTAGTAGTTTTCCCCATGGGAAAATACTTGTTATGTAGAGCGTAACCTATTAATGAGATGTGCTATATCAACATATCTAGTAATGAAATAAAATGGTATCGATTTTGCTGAATCAAAATTGCAACATTTGACTCCATACATAATTTAGTAGATGTATTTGACTATTAGTCAGGTGCACCCTTTAATAATGATAAAATAGGAAAATATCATGGACCAACATCAATAACATTATTTACATAAGTTATTTTAGTGATGAGTTTGGATAGTTATATAACTCTGAAGGGTGGCTGGACATGCATTGAAATAATCACTTTGAAGTGTTTGATATGATTATGGTTTTCTAGAATATTTATGGTCACAATAGTCAGGTATAAGGATGAATGCAAAGAGGTGCATAAGAACACTGATTTTTCAAGATACATGTGAATCACCTTACTATCCCTAACCATAAGAAGCTGGTTATCTGATTCTGATTTCTCAAGTTATAATAATCACTTTAAAATGTACATTCTAACACCTCCTTTATCTTAAACTTTTAGCATAATGGGAGATGTTGCAAATTTGTTTAGAAATTGAGGATGGAAAAACTTTAAGACTAAGCTAAGAATTAAATATTGCACATATTATGCAGAAACGTTTGTTCGAGCAGATGGGGCCTTCATCCCATTTACAGAAGACTTAAATGTTTCACATGTGAGTACACTGGTAAGAGGCATTGGTGAAATTGGTGAAGTCAAAGTCATAGATTTGCAGTCAAGGGTTGACAGTGTAATTGGTCAACAAGTAGCAAAAGTTGGAAGAAGTTCGGGATTGACCACAGGGACCATAATGGCATACGGCTTAGAATACAATGATGCCAAAGGAACTTGCTTTCTTACTGACTTTCTAGTAATTGGTGAGAACCAAAAAACTTTTGACCTTGAAGGTGACAGTGGAAGTCTGATTATTTTAACAGGACAAAATGGTGAAAAACCAAGGCCTATCGGAATAATTTGGGGCGGGACAGCCAACCGAGGTCGACTAAAACTCAAGTTTGGTCAACCTACGGAGGGTTGGACCCTTGCGGTGGATCTTGGTCGCCTTCTAGATGTTCTTGAACTCGATTTAATCACAACCAATGAGGGTCTTCAAGGTTTGTACATTCAAAGAATCTATACATACGGGCAAAGATGTGGAAACTGATTACGATTATTTTTTCTTTAATCTATGATTTCACACTATTTTTTGGGGCAAACTGCCCAAACACGAGTACTCTAACTTATGTCCAACTTCTATTTGAGGTAGTGAAACCTTTGTTTCCGTTAATTAGGGGTATCCAATTTAACTTTGATTTAATTCAGGAGCTTTTGACTTCTTCGATCACTTTTTTTGTTACCTTGGAAATTACTAGAAAATAACTTTGAATTGGATAACCTTATGACCTTATCTAACGAAAAGAAAAGGTTGGCTACCTCAAATAAAATTAGACATTAGTTTAGTACCTCTATGTGCGGCATTTCCTAAAGTATTTTCTACATGCCATGCCATGCCACTGGGGTGTTACCAGACTAAGCAGAAACCTACTGAAATCCTCATTTTGGTCAAAGTTTAAATCATTAGTTGAATACCTTTAGCTAACAAAAAAGAAAGATTCATGCCTCAGATGAAAATTGGACACAAGTTAGACACATTTTTTCCCCTTTCAGTTTCCCCCTTTTTTATAGCGGTTTTATTAACTGATTCTTTATTTCCTCAATCCTCCCTCCTTTTCCCCTCACTTAGCTGCACTGCAAGAACAAAAGAATGCATCAACATCAGCGGCAACCGCAGGAATTGATGTATCATCTTCTGACAAGTGTATACCAGCACAAAGAACCGAAGATAATCATTTACCATTTAATTTGAATGACCAAAGTGCCCCTCTAGAGTTCCATGTTGAAAGTGGTATCGAATCAGCTCCTAACATTGAGCATCAATTCATATCAAGCTTTCCTTCACATCAAATTGGGACCTATGAAAACTCAAATTTGCCGATTCACCCATCGTTAAGAAATGGGTCCGAAGAAAATTTTATCAGCTTGCAGTTGAGTGAACCAGAACTAAAGAGAAGAAAGCAATCTGATGAACAAGCATAATATTTGTGGAATCTGTAAGTATCTATAAGTTTTGTATTCATTGGTTTATATTTTTTGGCCCTGGCATGATTTGGCTGCTAAGGTTGCCTACCAGTCCATCCCTATTTAGATTGTAGAGTTGTGTAGATC
Organism: Flaveria robusta; assembly: GCA_025506415.1. Classification (NCBI taxonomy): domain Eukaryota; kingdom Viridiplantae; phylum Streptophyta; class Magnoliopsida; order Asterales; family Asteraceae; genus Flaveria; species Flaveria robusta. Next base: position 12,357,588 of record CM046469.1, on the reverse strand, counting down.
AAACACGGGCTAAAATGATAAAAAAAAAAAAAAAGAATGTACATTTTTAATCCTATGCAGTTCAGAACCACTACTGTATTGCGAGTATTGATGATCAATAAAATAAACGATTTATCGTTGTTTCCTGCCAAGTGTCTATCAGTCCTTTCGCAAATGTTTCATGTACACAAAGTTTTCTGCATTCTCTAGGAGTTGACAAGTAGAGGTGTGGGTTCGGGTCAACGGGTCAGGTTGGGTGCAAACATGTTTTTGTCCATTTTCTCTTAAGTTCCTTAGATGTGTTGCCTATGGTTACAACTTACAAGACTTGGATTCTTACAACTATAAAATAACTTTTTTTACTTGAATAATGTAGGAGTTGTATAAGTTGATTACAACATGTGAGGACTTGAGGGGCTAATTTACCTAGAGGTTTTGTGTTCATTATTCGAATAGTAAGAAGATTTGATGTCGTAACTAGAGGTGTTGTGGTCATTATTAGAATAGTACGAATTGCAAATTATAATTCAGTGTTTAATTTCAACACAAAAATCATATATTGTGATTTCCAGAGAGATTTGCCTCAACTATCAATATTTGAATTGTATATATATGTACTACTAGTGTAGTATCCCGTGTAATACACTTGTTGAATAAATAAAATATTAGATAATTTCTAAATAAGATATGATTGAGTTATGCATATATAAGTATTTTAAATAAAAAGCAATAGTAATATCATTTTAAAATATTGTTTTATAAGATTGTGTTTTTTAGTTGTTTTTTAAAACATTTTGGTCTTTTTTTAATTTTATTTAAAAAACACTAATGATCTTATAAAACTAAGAAAAATGGTATTAAAATACTTCATATTTAAGAATTTTTTTGTATCTATACAATTTCAAAGTGTGTTTTTCATTAAAAATCTAGTAGTTTTTATTTTTATGATATCAATTTTTTTAAATTTAGAAATGTTTTAAATAATATAATTACTACATATACTAATATTATTAATTAGGAGAGAGAGACAGGAAAACAAAAATGAAAATGCTTAATATGTTGACACGTGTTATGTAAAAACTTTATTTTATTATAGTTAATAGATTATGTACTTTTTGTACTTTTTTATTATTTATATATTTATTTGTCATAATCTAGGTTATTCGAATTAACCCGAATTTGAATTTTCAAGATCAAATTGGTTGTTTGAATTCGGTTATAAAAACTTAAAAATCAAATAACCCGATACCTACAAAAAGTACACACTGGTAGGAATTTTTCTTATTGGTGCGGGGTGGGTTAATCTTATTTCAATTGTATCATACTATCAACTATATATGAATAGCAATAAGTCTAATCATGGTGGCCAAATTTTAGGAAATGTTAAGTCTATAGTTATGGCAATCAACAATAATCCCTTTATGTCAAAGACGATATAAGCAATGTCTTCTTCGTATTCTTGATCTCCAATAGTATCCAAAAATTTGGTTATAGGAGAATGATAAATGATATAAAGGAAGTAACATCATAACCATGGTATTTACTAGTGTCATATAGTTACATGAGGTGTATAAAATATGTTATACTTGAGATGTTTAATTAGAAAAAGAATTTTCGTGTAAAAAGTAACATATAAAGATATAGGTACTGTAAACCACCTAACATGAATATTTATGTTACTCTATTGCTTGGACATAATATTATTTACGTCAATTGTAACATGTTTGCTAAAGTAATTACATTCAACAAAACTTATATATTCAGTTAATATATAACTTTTTAAAAATTCAAACTTGTTGAGTTTTGAATTATCAATCAAAACTTCAAAACACTCATTTAGAAACTAGTTTTACACATCCAACTACATATTTAATGATTTCAAATATCTCAATATCATAATTTAATAAAATACATGTTTCTTTGCAACGATAAGGTGTACAACATTGTTCCAGCAACGATAAGGCGTACAACATTGTTCCATCAACGATTTTGTAGTTGCATATTGGAATGAAAGCGAAAAACTAAAACAAGCAATCAAAAGATCTTACGGTTCTCTATGGGCTTGTTACCACAAGCCTCTCAAATACATAAAACATTAACTGATACTTACAAATGATGTTTTATTATACTTATTACACATAATATTTAAAATTTACTGGATTGAGATAATTTTTTAACACTAATAAGGATCGCATCACTCTATTTTTTGGCATGAGTTTAATATAAAAGTTAGATGATATTTACACAAATACTAAAACCCGTTTTACCATCGTCAAAAATTTATTGATATTATATATACTTTTAAATAATATAAAAATAAATAATATGTTGAAGTTATTAAAAACTTTGAAGTTCTGAAATTGTAGGATTATTAGAAACATAACTATATAGTTAATATTTCAAGTCAATTTTAGAATAAGTTAAGATCAAGCTTTAAGCAATAACCATCCTAAAAGAAAATATTTTTAGCATTTTAAGAATAAAAAATACATCAAACACGCATATACCCGGTAGGTAATAATAACACAAATAATAATAACACATACGCTAGACTTATGAGGTCACATATAAAACACAAATTTGTAATTTGTAATTAAACGTGGGGGTTGTGGTTCAGTTTTCGACATGGTTACTTCGGTTCGGTTTTCTCAGTTTGTTTTTATATATGGTTCGAAACCGAATATTAAACACGCAAGCACAATCCATTCTTTATCCGAATCAACGAATCGGGTCTTCTCCCACCCGATCATCTCCTTTTGTTTTTCTTTATCTTAATAGGCACAATATTCCTCATCTATCACTTCTGAACTTTAAAGCATAAATCAGCCCTCATTTCAAACAATAATCTTACACTTCTGATCGAGAAACTTGTTGGAACCGAGGTTGAATCATAAGATTTAGGTCAACAATGTCGTTGGAGCCTCCGCCGTTCCAAGAATCAACACGATGCGATGTTTGTAAGTGCAGTTTCAACACCTTCAGAAGACGGGTATACGCTTGAATCCCCTGATTATTCGATCTACATAAGCTGATTATTGATTAATTGCTTAAGGTTTTTATGTATCGTTAACGGACCTTGCTCGAATTTGGTATTGGTACCCTTGTTTTTGATCTAGTGTTGTGGTTGATCGTGTTGTTAATCAGTTGATAAGCTTCTTAAATCCGATGATAGATGTGTAAGTATGGAACTTTAAATCTGTCTCAGTGATCATTTATGCTGCCGACCTGATTATTTTGACCTGATTAGGATCGTATACTCACAATCATTTACCCCAATAGTTAAACCTAATTTTGTGACTTTGAATTGCAATAGTCACTTCTGACTACAGATTCAGATGCCCCGTTGTTACCTTATAGTGTTGGATCTTAGCAATATTACATTGGAATAAGTTTCTAAGTGATGAACTTTAAAATTATGTGAACATGAGGTTCATAGTTTGCTTGATGCCCTTTGAACTCTTTTGTCCGTTGTAAGAACAGAAGTGCAAACAGAAATGCTCTTAGTTCACTGCCAAAATCTCACCTATGGTTCAATATATGTAGTGATTTATATAGGAAAATAGGTCGAACAACTGACGTGCTATTAGTGCCCAGTCCTATGCTTCTGTTAGTTTATCTAAACATGTGTCAGAAATGTTCTTGCTTTTAAAAACCGATCACATGTAGTGGCTATTGGTGAGGGATTTATTTTGCTACACATACATAGTAATCTTTAAATCCACATACTAATACAAAATGTATAAATCTAACTTGATAAGCATAAGTTTGATGATTATGAGAAGAAACATGTCAGGAAATGAAGACTTATAGTTGAAAAGCTTGAAAGGAATGGTATTACTACTTAATAACCTGAAAAGCTTGAAAGGGTTATTTGTGTGGACACAACCAAAACCAGTGGGCTCATTTAGTTTGGGACACAGAATTACTCTGTTTTTCAGAGTAGAGGTGATATGCCAATAAAGGATATTAGTACTTGTGGAACATAGACTTTGACATGAGTGAGTGGTGAGTAAGAATGACCTTTCTCATGTAGTTTAAAATGTATGCTTTAGTTATTGGGTGAATTAACTTGTTATCTTAATTAAATAACATTAAGGACATTGGGAAGTGAAAATCATTACTGATATGGAATCTCTAAGATAGGATTGATGGAAGCCATGGAATTGCTTTATGACACTAGTCTGGCTTCATAGCATCGGAAATGTGTTATGCAAAATCAGGTTTTTAGTTGATGAGACCGTATTTCACATGGAAGCATGCTTAATAAATTTTATGATTTATTTTCCTACATTCTTTAAATGCAATGCAACACTTTCTGTTTTGTAATATCCCAATGAATTCGTCATTTTCGTCTTGGAAATACTTCTTTTGCAAAATTGCTTATTTTCCCATTAGCAATGGTTGCATCATACAGGTGATATCTTCATTTTGCTTTACCATTTTCTTATTTTGTAGCATCATTGCCGATGTTGTGGCCGAACCTTGTGCGCTGAACATTCATCTGATCAAATGGTACATTATCTGTTCTTTATACAATCTCATACATCTTCAAGGTATTTTACCAAAGCAAGTTGAAAATTCGTCAGAGAGTCGCTCAACCACTTAGTGTATAACAAGTCGTTCTTAGTAAAATAAAATTTGTTAAACATTTGGTGTTGTGGGCTCTTTCAGGCTTTACCTCAATTTGGTCTTCAGTCACCTGTTAGAGTCTGCTCAAATTGTTATAACGGTGCATCTCGGTAAGTCTTAAAGTTTGTGGTTTGTGGTTTGTGCGTCCATTTTGCTTATATTGACTTTTTTGATAGGCAAGTTTATGTTATATAGTTTATATTGCTGAAAAAGATTGCATATATTCTTCCTAAATGTAAGTACCTCCTATTCCTTATAACAGTCAGTGTTTTAGACAAACAATGTAACATCCTTAATTCCTTCTCTTATATTCACAATAATCTTGACCTCAACCAACGGGTACTTGCAATTTAATGTTATAAAGGTATATAACCTCATATACTATATCTGCCAAGAGTTCTACATGATCATTTCATAGATACATATTCTTAAACATTAGCCCTTAATGTTTATCCCTTCTTTTAGCACACCAATTCTTTTAATATGGATTAAGTTTCTGCTTCACTAATAATCTCTGACCAAACTTTCTAGAAACCTTGTTCTTTTTTCCAATCAGACTTTGTAAATTTGGAGTTTACCTAAATATGTAGGATTGTACTTCCTTAAAAAACAATTTGTTATGTATAATTGGCAGTGTTTGGTCGGAGATCACAATTGTTTAATTACTTGTGTATCTGCGCAATTACTGTATTTTATTGGTTCTTGGAAACCTCAAAACTGCACAGATTTTGTTTTCATTTTGTACCTCATACACGATGGCTTGAAGTAGCTATATGATGGATCTTGGAGTATTATTATTTAATTTATTGAGATATTTTTCTTGTGTATTTGGTTTCCTGTTTCTAGATTGACACAGAAAGATTTAATGTTAACAAAATCGATTAGTTAATTATGTATATACCTTTTATGTAGTTCTGGAAAATCCAACGGAGGTGCTTTTGTGAATGGAGTAAATTCCATCACAGATTCAGTTGCAAGGCTAGATATAAGTACACCGTCAAATTCCGATACCACACAAGGTGGTGTTACAAATTGCACTTGTGGAATGCCTTTATGCATATGTGAGGTGGCATCAAATGATGATGTGGCACCTGTGCAGGCAAGTAATAAGTCACTAAATTTCACCTTCAAATGTCTATTTATTATCCTTCAATTCTTATAAGCTGTTGCATTTTGGTTGTAGCCCAAACCTGTTCCAACTTTCACAGCTCCAAAGAAAGTAGACACTGCACCTAGGAATAGAGGTTCTTCATCTAGCAAGTCCAGGTATATATGCTCAGAGCCTCAGACCTTGCTTTTCTGACAAATTCGTTTTTTCTTGAATTTTGAATATTTTTTAGTTAAGATAAAGGTATAGGTCCATAAGCGACAAACTGACCAAGATGAGCTCTTATTGTTTCCTCCAAGAGTCCAAGACCAGCATACCTTTCATGTTTCTCAAATTTTAAAGGACATAACCCTAAACAGTGACAAACTTAGATTTTTTGGGAAAAGATGTGTCCTCTGTTGAAAAAACATTCCCCAGCCCCTATGCCCGCTGAAAGAGAAAAAAAAACTTCTACTTAAAGAGTTGATGTGTTCTGTAGAAATAATCAAGTCATGCAAATCACATTTAACATCTGGTATATCCAAGAAATTTTGGACAAACTTGAATGTTTAGATTGGAATTTGTAAGGCGACATGAAATGTTTACACTTTTGTCAAAAAGTTCTTAATGTGACATTAAATTTTCGTGCAAGACATCAGGTTTTTTAAAATTTTTATTTTTATTTTAAAAGTAGTTTGTGTTACACTCACGAGTGAAAAGGTTCCGCTTAAAGTAGAATGAAAAGGAGTATTTTAGTTCATTTTGAAAGTATTGTATGATAATTTTGCAGTACTGGAGAATCATCCAACGCTAGCTCAGAAAGGCCACTTGCTAATTATGAAGTTAATGGAGAGGTATGTCATCTTGAAGTACATTAGTAACTGTGTAAGACACTGTAAATATTGCAAAATATGTAAATCGGGTATATTTAATTATTTTATTTCTTTTTCCTCTACATCCATCGATAGTAGTTAAAATCTCTCTCCATATGTAATACCTTTTTCCTGTTTAATTGTCACCTATGTCATCCTTGTGCGTCTGGTCAACTCTGTTGACTTATTTTAAACCCTCAACGATTGTATATTTTTGATAGGGTTTAAAGGAAGCTATAAAGAATGGCGACTTATTTTCTGTCAGAAAGCTTCTTGGTGAGGTAAGAAAGATAATTTCAAATAATTGGTAAAAAGTAGTTTCAGACTTTCTTATATATGCATTTTCTGTGATCAAATGGTTGACTTTCCACTCCAAACATTATTTTTTTCTACTTTGAATGACTAAAAGGAACATCGCTAATGAGTATATATTTATATTATACTCACTTTGTTTATGTTAAAATGAACCTACAGTGATAATTGAATCATAACAGTGATCAACTGGATAATGGAACACCTATCATAATTCTAATTTAAGGGCTTGTTTATTTTTTCTTTCTTTTAAGGAATAACTATGGCATCTGTAATTTCTTGTCCAACAAATCTGTTGGGCCCATGTAAAGTATGCCCTTCACATGTACTGGGCAAACTTTAGGCTGTTCTGCTAGTGGGTCTGGCTGTGAGAAGCTGATAGCACTTCTGAGTTTTAATATTAGGCCAACTAAAACAACTTTTCAAGCCTTACCCACTGGGTTTAAATTATTGTTTTTTACCATAATAATTTTATGTTGAACTTTATCTGTTGTAGGGAGTGGATGCAAATTATTGTGACAAACAAGGATTTTCGCTCTTGCATCTGGTTCTCTCTCTCTCTCTCTCTCTCTCACACACACACACACACACACACACTCTCTCTTACTCTCACTCCCTCCTCTCTATTTGTCTAATTTTAACTGTGTTTATTTGTGTGATTATTTCCTTGATTCTAAAAGCATTTCTTGAATTTAGGCTGCTGTTTTTAACCAAACTGAGATAGCTTTTACCCTCATGGAAAATGGAGCAAGTCTGGAGTACAAGAATTTGCAGGGTATATTTCATTCGGTCCTTAAATAATTTTTTGGCTTAATATATGTTTTCATGATTTAACTCTAAAGAACCCTTTCAATTAGGTGACTGAATTGGCTAAAAGTCAGTTGAGTTACTAGATTCATCTCACACTTCCAAATTCCAATCAAGATGTTACCCTTGGTAGCTATGAAAAAATATTAGACGGATGATGTGGCACTTAATCTTTCATAAATTAAAGCTGAAAATGATTTTTCAAGCAATTCAGTTTCATCTTTAATAGTCCATTCACCAAATTGGAAGAAATCCGAAGTACAATCATCACATGTTCACTGTATGTAGCCTTGTACTCGAGTCATGACTAAAATCTATAGATTGGTCTTTATTTCAGGGGAGACTGCACTTGATTGTGCCCTTGTAACATTGCAATTTAAAATGAAGAAGAAGATGGAAGAAATGAAACAATCCAAGTAAACATCATCTTTGGACTTCTGAAACATTGATAGTATCATGGTTGTAGATCCACATCTTGTGAGACCATTTTGTGTTTATTTTGGCCTACTACCCCCAATCATTTGGTGACTTGCAACTGTCTTTCTGCTTTGGAACTATATCGATTTCTGTTTTTATGCTCTCATAAAGTTAAAGAGCTAAATAAGCAAAGAGAAGGGTAAACAGTTTTTTTATATTATATTTAACACAAACCTGGTTTTTGAAAAGTGTACCTAGGCGCGAGGTGTGTGTGGGTTTTTGGCTACTTGAGACACGTGTACAAAAAACGCACTATTGGCACTTGAAACACAAGAAAAAAGCACTCGTTCCAATGATTATTAGCCCAACTGGTTAAGGTGATATACCAATGACATGTAAAAAAACACTTGTACATATAGCATTTTAGGTTGAATTAATAAGCTATGAATACATTAAATCATATTAGAGCTCATTTACAACTGAAGTTTAAGTATGTTAAATTTAACGAAAATAACCATTTTCTTCAAATGTAAAAAACAATAATTTCAATTTAAAAGTTGTATCATTTGTTTTAGTTTTAATTCAAAAGTTTTATATTTTTGGATGGAAATTGAAACAACTAATTAAACTTTTAGATTGAAAGTAAAACAACTGATAAAACCATTTGAGGTGAATTGATATTTTTTATTTTTTTGAAAACAATTGTTACTTTTGCTAAACCTTTTAGAGCAAAACTGAATAAAAGTCTAAGTTGTATATAACTACATTGCGCATCACGTAAAGTGTTGCGCCTTTGTGCCTCTGCGTGGGATTGTATCGCATTCATGTGCCTTGCGCATTTTAAAACCAAGCACAACGACACCTATGCTGACTTCTATATTATATCATTTTTCATTTAGGGACTCCAACCATCAGCCTCATGATGAATTATAAAATTTTACGCATATAGATACCGCTAACCTAAAGGCCTTGATGTTGATGATAATTCTTACATAAAAAAAATTGTATTTCTTTTTAGAAAACCTAAAACTAATCACTCATGTTGGAGATAGGAATGTAAATAAGTTTAGTTGAGCCAAGTTGGGCTCGAGTTTGGTTCTTTAATGGACAAGCTGATTTTAAGCAAGTTTTTTTCAAACAAGTCATGATTCGCATGTTTTTCGGACAACCTTGATTAGAGACAGAGTCTGCCCGCACACTAAGAGCCTGACATTAAAATGCAAGTGAAACCTGAAATTATTATTATTATTATTTTTTTGTATCAAACCAAAAAAGATTAGAAATTAGAAATTTTCATTTTTAATATCTCAATTGTATTATTTTTGCATATAACTGACAATTTGAATTCAGTTAAACTAAGAGCAGTAATTATGTAAGGACAAATTGATGGACACGACTCGACCAATATATTCCATTCACGTGAAAGACATTAACTTTAATTCAAACAACATCCAAACAAGACTTATTTATCCTATTTACTAAAGGAGTCTAACGAACTAATGGCGATCAAATTTCCTTTCCTCACCTAAAAGATAGAGTTCTTGTCATGTAAGGTGGGCCTCTTTCCTTGATTCTTTAGTTGATATTATACATTGCTCTCATGTTTTTACAATTATTGTTTAAAGCATATAGTTTACAATACTATTCTATCGATAAATTGATAGATAAATGTTCACATTGACTTGCTGCATAGTTTTCAAATGAACGGCAGACTTAACACAATTGACAAATAAGGCGACATTAATAGTAGGTCTAATTTTGGCTGAAGGCGTAGTATTGATTAGTTGTGCGAGAGTACCTTTATAAGATACATATAATATAAGATACGGTTTTGGTTGAGCTACTTGATATCATGACTTTAGATTTCATGGTATTCACAACATTTACCTTTTTGTCGCCATTCTTCTATTTAAGAGTTTAAGAACTGCACCCCTTCCCTTCAATCTTGGGCCCAAAAGAGGAGCATGCTTTTTGAAATTTCACCATGAAAGTGACTTCAAACACTCTTAAGCCCCATTGAATAAGGTGTGTAAGTCAACTATTTTAAGCCGCTGGGAAAGGAGAGACAACTTTCATAAGAGAGGGATGAGCGAGTGAGAAGTTAAAGAAAGAGAAAGCATATGTGTTTATGTAATGGTCATGAGTTTCATTTATGCTAAGCCTTTCATCGTGTTCATTTGTGTTTGTTAAACCTCTAGTGCTATACATTTTTCTTGTCTTGAGAGTAAAAAAAGACAAGCGACAAAAAGCTAGTCTTTCACACATTCATGAAAACTACTAGAAAATGATAAGATCATTAGGAATGGAGAATCAACGACAATCCTATACTTAAGGAGAAGGAGGATTAGTTTTCTCTTAAGATTAAGGAATCAAACTCTAGTTGCCACGGGATCTAATATATAAAAGAAAGATGAATGTGAGGTTGTAAAATAGATGGTAATCAAATTGTAAACAAGCCATAGATGGTTAAAAGAATCGTAACTGAGCTACTAAGTATACATATATTTTATTTTTATATTATAATTTCAAATGGTCTTAAATCAATATGTTTAAACAAACTATTTTTCTCATGACGAATACACGCAACTCCTTAAAATTCTACTCCCAAAACCCTCCTATTACTCATTGTGTGAGACTCGAAAGCATACTAGTTGATGGATAAAAACCAACTCTAACGAGGCAAAGAGGCAATCGATAACTATTTAGTTAAATGAATTAAAAGAAAATACAACAATTCATTTTTATAAATGACTGATTGGATCACTGACAAACCGTTGACCTACCCGACCTCTCCATTACTCGAGCAGGAAACCTTAGGACACTAGGTTGGCATGTCTCTAAATGAAAGCTCATATATCAGTCCGTTCTCATCGATCCTAAACTAATACCACCCTCAAAAGAAAACTCACCTTAAGTGAGAAAACTCGAACCCAACATGAAACCCCTAGATAGATGTTGTTATAGCTATCATGTTCTATCCAATCAACACCACATGTAAGTTACATCAACTCGTCATAAACGAAGCTTGAATTTATAATCTTAAAAGAATCTTTACTTCTCTAAATTCAATTAACTTTATCATTGGACTTAATCTAACATCCTTGTCAGTAAATTTAAAATAATTTTCATGTGGAGTTGGTAGGAATTGCCAATACCGTTGGAAATTGTGCATCTTTATTTAGAACGCAGTCAAATACGCATGGCTAAAGGTGTCTTCAACCTCCAATCATACCAATCGTCTTCGAACCTTCTTACAACAATATTCATCTGCTGACACCAATCTTTTACTTTGAAAAGCATCAGTAAACAACAATATCAATCAATCACTCGTACACATGTCAGTTGATACTTCAATAGGGCTGATTCAACCCAAGTTCATCTTTGAAACGCAACTCACCATCGCGAATAAGTCTTCACTCTACTGTTCATCCCCAATGATCACCAATATATACATGAATCCCCTCTCTCTACATTCACAGGCAAAATTACTTGTTCACAAGTATGAATTTCATGCAATTGCACTTGATAATTCTGATTTCATTATCATCAGCAACAGCATCATCTGCAATTTACGCGAGACCCGGGTGCAATGATACCTGTGGAAACATCCGGGTCCCGTACCCGTTTGGACTCGGGTCCGATTGTTACTTCAACGAATGGTTTGCTGTTGATTGCAACTCATCAACACCGTATCTTTCTGCAATTAACAATCTTGAAGTGATGTCTATGAACTTGCAGAACCAAACGGTGATAGTTAACGTTTCGATGATTTCCGATTGTCAAAACCCTGTGAGAAACAGCAGTGAGATCTTGAGCGTCGATTTGGGTGGATCTCCTTTCTTGTTTTCTCAAGAACACAACAAATTCACGGTGGAAGGGTGTGGAAATGCGGTGATCATGGAGAAAGAAAATGTGCTCACAGGGTGTTCGACGATATGCCAAAGCATAACAAGTGCTAATAGGAACAGTTGTTATGGCATAAACTGCTGTCAAACGTCGATTCCTTACTATCTTGAGACGTATATTGTTAATATTTCGGGTTTGCAAAGGCAGGGTCCTGATGGGTCTTGTGGGTCTGCTTTCTTGGTGGATGAAATGCTGTATTCTGCGGGTGGGCGGTCTGTGTTGGTGGACGACTCGTTTGTTCCTATTTCGCTTCGGTGGACGTTGACAGAGCAAGATGTTAGTGGAACAAGTTGTTCTTCTAAGGAAAGACAGGAGCTTTATTTGGGTAATGGTACTACCATTGAATCTTACAAGTGTAGTTGCTCGCCTGTTGAAGAAGGAAGCCCTTATTTGGTTAATGGATGTGAAGGTATGCGATCTTTTCGAATGCTATTGTTTTTGTATGTGTTGTTGTATGTTGTTCACTTGTTCAAGGTAAGGTGTGTTTGTTTTGCCTTACAGTTGTTCAAGAATGTGCCTCTTGCAATGGTGAGTGTCGGTTAAACGGCTTAGGGAACACTACTTGCATTCCTAATCCTTTCCCTCGGGCTAGTAGCAAGTCATCGACACTTGGAGTTGTTTTAGGTAAAACTATGAAAAGTTGGTTACTACCTTTTATGTTTAAGCTGCATATCTTTACTGTAGTTAGTTTCTTTGACATGGGTCATTTGCAGGTGTTAGCATAAGCGTAGGGGTGCTAGTTCTTACAGCAAGCGTCTTTGCGCTATACAAAGTAATCCAGAAAACGAAAGACAAAAGACGCAGACAACGGTTTTTCAAAAGGAATGGAGGTCTGCTGTTAAAACAACAAGAATCAGCTGATGAAAGTATAGTTGATAAAACCACACTTTTCACTGCCAAAGAGTTGGAGAAAGCAACTGATTATTTCAATGAAAATAGAATACTTGGCCGGGGAGGTCAAGGTACAGTGTACAAAGGCATGCTAACTGATGGAAGAATTGTAGCAGTTAAGAAATCAAAAATAGTCGATGAAAGTCAACTAGAGCAATTCATCAATGAGGTTGTCATTCTTTCGCAGGTCAACCATAGGAACGTGGTCAAGCTTTTGGGATGTTGTTTAGAAACCGAGGTTCCTATTCTGGTTTCTGAATTCATCCCAAACGGGACATTGTTTGAGCATATTCATGGTAACAACGATGAATTCCTGCTCACTTTAAACGCACGCTTATGTATTGCTACAGAAATTGCAGGAGCACTAGCTTATTTGCATTCGGCAACTTCAATTCCTATATATCATAGGGACATTAAGTCTACTAATATACTTTTAGACGACAAAAACCGAGCCAAAGTTTCTGATTTTGGAACTTCAAGATTTGTGTCGATTGACCAAACCCATTTGACCACTTTAGTCAAAGGAACATTTGGCTACTTAGATCCTGAATACTTCCAGTCAAGTCAATTTACTGAAAAAAGTGATGTTTATAGTTTTGGAGTTGTTTTGGTTGAACTTCTTACTGGTGAGAGACCGATATCTTTAACCAGACCCGGAGAACATAGAAGTTTGGCTACACATTTTATGCTGGCTATGGAGGAAGGCCAGGTGATGTCGGTTATCGATTCTAGAATCGTAAACGATGGTTCTCAAGGCGAGCTCATGGCAGTAGCAAATCTAGCAATGAAGTGCTTGAACTTGAATGGCAAGCATAGACCAACAATGAAAGAAGTTGCATCTGAACTAGAAAGCATCAGAATGGCTCATGTACCATCTACAGTTCGAAGTAATACTAGAAATTCAGAACTAATCATCTTATGATTTGTTTTATCATTTATTTACTTATTTTTGTAGATTTCAGTTACAATATAAAAAAATAGAGAGGTTATAAATTATTATGTATTGAGGTAGGCAGCTTGTCCACAATAAGCTAGAAAGTTTGTTTATTTGGAATATTAATATTAATTATTACATCATCCAACTTTTAAATCATATCCGACTAGTGAACTTTTAAGTTCGTTTGATTTGTTTTTCAGTATTTATAAATGTTTTACCAACAACACTTGTTATTCCATTTGTTTATGTAGTGATGAAGACCCTACAAAAAAAAATTTTTGCCATCTAAAGTTCAACCTTATAATCATGAGGTAAATTTGTAACTAGCCACTTTATGTTTGCAATCACACAACTTTAATGCAATTAATCTTATAATACTATAACGGTATTTTATGTTTTATACATACACACAAATCCTGCCATACCACACGAGACATAATTTTTATTTTCTTTTATGCGTATATATGAAATTCTCGACGCAGAACATAGGTATTTGACTGGTTGATATTATAACTAAATCAAACTAACAATTGATTTTAAATAATTAGGCCATATATTAAGATATAATGAAGGTTGGTTAAAATAAAATTGTAGTAAATATATGTAATCTTATTCATCTCCTAATTAACCTATATGTTAAATTAGGAAGTTGATGAACAGTAGATTTTACTAACTAGGTGGTGCTTTTCGATTGGTTCTTTTGCTAGATGGTGATTTTTGATTGGTTTTATTTTTTCTATATTTCTGTCCTTTAAGCATGTGTACTCTCCTGCTGTGCCTGGTGTCGATGTATATCCTTTTCTTCTCTGCCTTCCTGTTTCATCAGCCGCCTCCTTCGATTTCTCTGCTGCGTAAGTTTCAATCTGTGTTTTATGTCTTCTTCTTTGATGCATGTGTCCGTTTAGGTTTGATTTTGCTGACCTGGTTCCTCTACCTTCTGCTTTCTGTTGGATTGCTCGATTTGGAGACTCCGGTTGTTTCGCCCTTGCGTCTGATTACTTGTTCTAGCTTCCGATATGAGAGCTCGGTGGATAGTTTTTTGTGTGGTGGTAGTTCATATGTTTTACAGTTCTTTAATTTGTGCATTTCTGGTTTTTGTGGTGGTACTATCAGAGTTATGCTTCTTAGTTGCTGGCCAGATATGTTAATGTTTAGCTGTGTGCCTGCACTTTGCTTTAATTTGTTTGAGTTTTGTCTATGGAAGTGTAACTAGGTGTGTGTTGCGGTTTGAAAATCGATATAGCATTATCCTTATTATTAATCAACGACAGAATGAACAGTTAAATTAATATGCTTTCCACGTGTTAATCAAGCTGTTTGCGTGCCTTCCTGATCACCCCATTTGAACGTCCTTTTTTACATTTCTTTCTTCGATTCCATCTGCGTGGTTTCGTTTTGTTGACGATTGGTGCTCTTGTCTGTGTCACTATACCTCTTGCTCGGTTAGTGTTTCTTTAAAGTGTGTTATTTCGATTGTATGTGCTGAATTTATCGCATGTCTTTGTGCCCTAGATGTTGGGGTTCAAAGGGTTTGGTGTCTTTTTGACTGCATGTCCTTTGGTTGCTGCGATTGTGTGATTCTGATTTCGATTTGGTTATGTGGTTGTATGTGGTTCTTGAACCGGTGGTCAATCTTCTTTATTAACGTTATGTATGTTTTTGCGGTTTGTTCTATTGACCGACAATGTAGATGCATGAAATTGGGTGATGTTTGCTTTGTTCCTGACTTGATTTTCAAGTGTAGGTGTAGAGAATTTTGATTATAGGTGTTGGAGACCTAATTTCTATTACTGTGATTTTGGATCTATGACCATTTCATGCTTTGACTTGGTTTTGCATATGAAGTATTTTTGGTTTTTTTTGTTGCCTTTTTCTTAGTCAACTACCTGAAATGTTATAGTTGTTCATGAATAATGTTTTTCACAAAGTATTCCACCTTTTATGTCTAATATATATGTCGCAAAGAACTTAATTAATCATAATTTTACTCAAATCACAATTTTATGCAAATGTAGACTAATATGGCCAATGTTTCTAGCACCGGATGCCATTGGGGTTGTTATATGGAATTACGAAGTTAATGAAGCTGTTATATGCCTATGTTGTTCTTTGTATACATTGCCTCTGCGCGTACCTGATTTGGGTGTATGGAGGATTTTTTTTTTGTATATTCTAATTCAACCATCGGTTTTCATTTTGAATCATTATGATTTTGGTTTTCATGTCAAGTATGGGTTTTTAAGTTTGCTCATATCATTTTGCTTAGACCTTTAATGTCGTATGTGGGCTCTTTTCCTATAAGTTACTTCTTATAGTTTATTATTTATGAGTTATATTTACTTGATCAGATTTCATCAAATAAATTTTTTGGATTGAATTTCTTTGATGTCTGGTTAAATGATTAATTCTATTAGCATATCTTTGATGAATTAATTGCAGATATGGTGTTCTTTGTGATTTGCCTTTGTGGTTTTAGGTTTTGTTTGAACTTTATCTTTGAAAATATTTTGTGTTGTTTTCTATATGATCTTGAATAAATGTAATTCTTAGGTGCCTACTTTATCTGTATGAATTGTTTGGGCTTATGTCTTTTCAAACATCTAAAGATGAGCATATGTTTTTCCCTGCATTAGGTAGCTAAAGTTCTGTAAGGTCTTCTAGAGTTTTTTGATTAGCTAAAGGCAAAACTTTATTAATTATGCAAAAATTGTATTGTTCATTTAGTCACAAGGTCAAAGATCTTACCGTTTATCGATATTGCAAACCGCAGAAAGGGAGGCTCGATGTCTATCACTAAACATCACAACTTAATTGGTATCCTAGATCTACCAGCACCTGTGATAGAAAGTGTTACAATCAACTAAACCCAATAATCAAACATCCACTATCTTTTATTTATTTATTTCATTGTCGCAGCCTGGCTTATATTGCACCTAATTGGAACTATTAGGAAACATATTCATTATGATACAAAAAGGCACTGATATCATATTGTCCACAATCATATGTATATATGACCTTCATTATGTGTTTTTTTAAATTTGAAAGACACATGTAGGTGAGCAAACCAGTTCATCACAGAAAGCAAAATACCCGGCAACACCCAAGTAAAAAAGGTATAGTCAAACGTTTATATGACAAAATGATAGTAACAAAATGTTCGCTGTTAAACAGATATCCAACCTCTCACAAACAAGCATATCCAGTCTTTTGAATAAGTTCGAATATAAAAGTGACAAGCCGCTAGAACATGGATTACTCTTATGGGACAGAAATCATGGCAACAGTTGTTGTAAAAGATATCGAATGCAGAAACCGGACCTCATCTTTTACAATAATGAATAATATTGGGTAGGCTTTCGAACAGCTTGATATATAGAAGCGATAAGTAGTTGTTTTTTGTACAAAATATGTAAATAGTGATCGAACGTTTTTAACCAAAACAGGTGCACGATGTGGAATACTACGCTTAAATTATGTAAGCAAACTTTTCCTTTCGATGCAACAACGTAGAGGGGACTGTTAAGGTTGTTAAAACGCATAATAACCAATTTACCACAATTGTACACAAATCGCGCAACGCGCGTTCCGAAATATAACTAGTCTAATAAATTTATGAAAAACATAAAAAGCATGGAAATCGTATTTATATATAACCGATTTTGAAAGACCACAAACAAGTATAGTTTTGCATTGCATGCGATCCACGACAACAAAGCACCTCACCGATGATCAAACCTTTAATTCAATCTCTTCTTCACCTTGTCACTGATCTATAATCATGCCATTATTCACACAAATTAGGTTTTCAGTCTGTTAATTCATCTTCTCTAATCAGCATCATCTCTTTCCCCAATGATTTACGATTCCAATTCCGAATCAAAATCGCCATTTTCAGAATCCGATTCCCTCCACTTTCCTCACTTTTTGCCTTCTTCTTCGTAATCACAGATACCCTCGATCATGTTTCAGATAATTTGAGCATTATTGATGGAATGCGTTCTGTTTTATGTGAGAGTTGATTGATCGGGCCTTGAAAGTGGAGACGTTGAGTTTCGTTTTTGTGGATTTTATTCGATTTGAGTGGTTTGATTGGATATTTGGATGGGAATCAGCTTAGGGTGAATTAGGGTTTACTTGATTTGATTGTGTTTGTGGTTATGATGGTGTTTATGGTGGATTATTTTTGAGGGGGATCTAGAGAGGTTATTGCAAGTGCAGGGAGGGTGAATTTGATTGAGATGGAAGGCAGTATGAATAAGGAGGATGAAGGGAGAGGTGGCTTGTGGGCTTTGCAGCAGAAGTTTGATCAGCCAATGGATGAAGAGGCTAGCAAGCTCAAAAACATGTATACAGAGAGGGTAACACTTTCTTCTTTTCATCTTCCACTTTTGAGGATTATCTTTTAATGACACAGTTTATTCTATGAATCAGCATCATGATATGTTCTGAGTTTTTTCAAGCCAAATTGCATTCAAATAACAACATATTGTTACTTTGTTCCTAATTTGGTAGATAGAAATCAGTTGATTTCAAATTTGCGTATTTTGGGTAAATTTGATTATAATAAAACCTTTAAAACATGTTGATGAGGTTGAAATTTGAATGCTTTGGTAGAGTTTTCCTGTCGCCAAGTTAGAACTGAAATGAAAGTGATATTTACTGCAGTTCTCCCTTATTTTGGCTGAACATAACTGAAAGTTTGCGAATTGGGTACTGAGCTTACTGACCTTGAGATTGACATACTAATTAAGATCAATGGATACATAAAATTTGCTAGATGTAGCATTGGTATGATGGTTCATCTTGCTTGATTTAAGAAAACTGAGTTGTATTCCATTTACAGTTTTTAGTTTGTGAGGTTTGTATCAGAAACAAGTGCCTGAAATTTTAGTTTTTCTTGGTTAATTTACAGCTTTACTACGTTCGATAAAAACTGCAGCATTTTATATTTGGGGAGGCCCATGTTTTATTGCTACAATGTGTCATCATTACAAAATTTTCATAGCATTTGCTCTACTCTAAGTAATCATTTTCTAAGAACTTTTGAGACATTCAACATTTAAGGAAAACATGCATGCCAGGTCAAACTTTGCAATCAAATGGTATTAAGGGATGAAAATAACTTCCATATCTTCATACGGTTTCGAATTCAAGTAAAAAACAACAAGGCTATGACTTTGCTGGTGTAGTTAATATAGTTAGGGAGTTCATAAGCTCTTGTTAATATTATCTGTTGATACAGAACTGCTCTTGGATGTTGCTTGTGCGACTTGCATTTCAAAGTCTTGGTGTTGTGTATGGAGATTTGGGAACTTCTCCTTTATATGTCTTTTACAATACTTTTCCTAAAGGAATCAATGACACTGAGGATGTTGTGGGTGCACTTTCCTTAATCATATACTCTCTTACACTTGTACCTCTCATCAAATATGTTTTCATTGTTTGTCGCGCAAATGACAATGGTCAAGGTACACCTATTTCTCCATTTATGTTAGTTGTTTTTAAAACCTTCAAGGGGTAGCGTTGTGATGCATAAATCCCTTGAAGGCTACTTGCATAAACTACGCCTAGTGGTTCCAATGGTTATCAGGTGTTTTTCCTAACAGGTTCTAATAGTTACAAAAGAAAAAGATGATATAACAATTAACATCCAATCTGCTAGTCACAATTCAGTTTTCCAGTAGACAACTCAACGAATGAAATTTTGATTCATTGGTTTTCTCCAGGAGGAACTTTTGCTCTTTACTCACTATTGTGTCGCCATGCAAAAATTAAAACGATTCCAAATCAACATCGAACTGATGAGAAATTGACAACTTATAGTCGCACCCCAATTCATGAGAACTCTTTTGCTGCGAAGACCAAAAGATGGTTGGAAGCACATGCATTAAAGAAAAATGCACTTCTTGTACTTGTCCTTCTTGGTACTTGCATGGTGATCGGAGATGGAATTCTAACTCCAGCCATATCAGGTTAACTTACCTAATTATTCTTTCGTGTTTGATGATCAATCTTTATAATTCAATTTTTATTAATACATTTACCATCAGCATCTGTCTTTTGTTTCCTAAGCAAAAAATCTTTAATCAACAAATATGTTTTTAACAGTTCTATCAGCTTCTGGTGGCATCAAAGTAAACCACCCGTGGATGAAAAATGGTATGAGACTAAACTTCCTTAAACTTTGTTCAATATAGCTTGCACATGATATGCTTATGAAGTTTTTTTTGTTGCAGAATTTATTGTGGTTGTTGCTGTTTTCATACTAGTTGGGTTATTTTGCCTACAACATCATGGTCCTGATAAAGTGGGGTGGCTTTTTGCTCCAATTGTGTTGCTTTGGTTTCTATTAATTGGAGGAGTTGGAGTTTTCAACATTTTGAAACATGACCCGACAGTGTTACGGGCTTTTTGCCCATCACATATATTTTGGTACTTTAAAAGGAGAGGAAAACATGGTTGGACTTCCCTTGGAGGGATCATGTTGAGCATCACAGGTGTATTAACATTTTAATATTATTAATCCTTTTATAATTTTAATACGTAAAAATAAATCCTAACCAGCACATGTTTATACGTTGATTGATTATTTATTTAAGCAACTAAGGTTGTGATTGAGATAGTTAACTTATCTGATATACTTTCGATTGCTGACAATGCACAGGGACGGAGGCACTTTTCGCTGATCTGGCACATTTTCCACTTTCCGCTATACAGATTGCATTTACAACTGTTGTATTCCCTTGCCTTCTTCTAGCTTATTGTGGACAAGCAGCCTACCTCATGAAAAACAAGGAACAAGTGTATGATGCATTTTACCACTCTATTCCAGGTTTGTTGAAAATAATTTTATTGCTGTGAAACTATTCAGCTTCTGTCTTGCTATTAATGATTTAATCCAAACAGTTTGATCTAAAGTGTATTAATTGGCATCTCAACCACAAGGAGTGGTGTTATGGTCAATGTTCTTGAAATACTGAAGTAAATATATATTCTTATAAATGTCGCAGAGGGTGTATACTGGCCAATGTTTATCGTTGCAACATTAGCTGCCATTGTCGCAAGTCAGGCTTCTATATCTGCCACATTTTCAATAATTAATCAGGCGTGTGCACTCGGTTGTTTCCCTCGAGTCAAAGTTGTTCATACATCAAGGAAGTTTCTTGGGCAGATATATGTTCCAGATATTAATTGGGTCCTTATGGTTCTTTGCATTCTTGTAACAACTGGATTCCAAAATCAAAGCCAAATCGGTAATGCTTATGGTAAGATTTTTTTTTTTTTTTTTTTTTTTGGCAATAATAAGTCTTTCTTTATCATGTTATAGTATATATCAGAATTTTCATATCAATTCTCTGTGTTGACAGGCACTGCAGTTGTGATAGTCATGTTGGTGACAACTTTCCTCATGATATTAATCATGATACTTGTTTGGAATTGTAACTGGTTTCTCGTCTTCATCATGACATTCTTATCATTAGTGGTGGAATGCACTTATTTTTCAGCAGTCGTCATCAAGGTCGACCAAGGTGCATGGGTCCCACTCGCGATAGCAGCCGTGTTTCTTCTCATCATGTATGTATGGCATTATGGCACAGTAAAAAGGTATGAGTTTGAGATGCAAAATAGGATATCAATGGCCTGGATTCTGAACCTTGGCCCGAGTTTGGGGCTGGTCCGTGTTCCCGGGATCGGGCTCGTGTACACCGAGCTAGCCAGTGGGGTCCCACGTATCTTTTCACATTTCATAACCAATTTACCTGCAATCCATTCTGTAGTCATTTTTGTGTGTGTCAAATCCCTTCCAGTTTACACAGTCCCTGAAGAGGAAAGATTCTTGGTGAGACGAATAGGGCCTAAGAATTATCATATGTTTAGATGTGTTGCAAGGTACGGGTATAAAGACCGCAAAAGGGACGATGAGTTTGAAAAGAAAATACTTGATAGCGTCTTTTTGTTTGCAAAGCTCGAGTCTTTAATGGATGGAAGTTCGGATTCAGACGAATACAGTTTATATGATCAAGAAACCATTCATTCTGATATCAACACATTCTCATCTGTTGTTGACATCACAGTTCTGTCAACTGAATCGGTTAGTGATCCAGGGACACCTTCTACTCATATGGAGTTCGATGAAATTGAATTTCTTACGAAGTGTCGGGATGCCGGGGTGGTGCATATATTGGGAAATACAGTTATAAAAGCAAGGAGGGATACAGGGGTTTGTAACAAGATTTGTATTGATTACTTGTATGCATTCTTGAGGAAGATATGCAGACAGCATAGTGTCATCTTTAATGTTCCTCACGAGAGCCTTCTGAATGTTGGGCAAGTAGTCTTTGTCTAAGTTCTTTCTTTTAATTTTGTATTTATTTTTTGTTTTAATATAGGAAAATAAATGTATAAGAAATGTGTTCTTCCTACACAGCACTGATGGATAAATGAGTTAATAAGTTTAACTGTTTCAAGAACATGTTGCAACTCTGTTTAAAATGAATTTATGGACATAATAATCTCCCTTTATATTAAGAGTTTAAATTATATATTTAATTACATTTAAAATTTTTATATATCTTCAATAAACTTAAATAATTATTAGTAAATGCTAGAGAATTCCATCAATTCTCATTATAACGCGTTTAAATTTGATAAAAACTGAACAACTCATTTATAGAAAGTACTCATCGATGAAATTAGAGAAGTTTTTAATCTATAATCTCAATTTCCATAACTTAGTAATTCAAGCAAGACACTAGACGTATCGCCAGAAAATATGAGTAACACATATATTATTCACATATATTATTCGTAATCTTTCCCTTAACGTATAGCCAGATAGTA
The DNA here is from genome assembly GCA_025506415.1 of Flaveria robusta. Lineage (NCBI taxonomy): Eukaryota > Viridiplantae > Streptophyta > Magnoliopsida > Asterales > Asteraceae > Flaveria > Flaveria robusta. The sequence goes on along the minus strand of CM046469.1, from coordinate 12,334,907 downwards.
TCACTAACTGAGGAATGTGGCAGTAATAATGTCGAACTAGGGTTTGTAGGTTATCTGCTTGAAATTGAAGAATCTAAATAAGAATTAATTATTCTTTTTATGATCCAAGCTATATATCATTCGTAATCCTTACCTTAATCGGCGTACTACGAGAGGGTACATATGTATAATATTATACACACTACACGCACATCATATAGTAACTTCATTGCCCATAACCTTTCTCAATCTGAAGAAGCGATTGCTCTATGCTTTATCCATACAAATGCATTCGATTTTATCTCCGTTACCATAGCTTTAGAGATAGGTTTGTTGAACACACTATCATTTCCAGCTTTCCATATGAACAAACAGGTTTGTCTGAATATGTAATAGTTAACTATATGCTGGTTAGCTTGAACAAGTTTACTTGATCAGTTTTGAGTTATCGGCATAGACATCGAGTAAAGTTGTTATTGTTAGCTTTATATAACTTACCCTGTGTCAGTCAACTTATATGATCTTTGTCACTCGGGCTCAAATTTTACTCTAAGATTCAAAGCTAGTGATTAGACAAATCATATCCTGACCTCATATATAGACCATCTAGTACCTGGTCTCTAAACAATTCTTCACAGCTGATTGTCAGGAGCTAATAGCAGTTTAGTTCAAGTAAAAATAAGGAACGAAAAATAGTCTTTAAGAAAGATTTCACAAAAACAGGTCTTCAATACCGACTACGCTGATAAGGGTCTTCACTTATAGAGATTTTCCATGGTGGTTTTCAGTAGTTGAACATCCGCCCCAACTATTTCCGATACCTTTTTTCCATCTACAAAGAAGTGGAGTGTTGGCTGCACGTACAAACACCAGTCATTATTGAGCTAAAATATGATTTACTTTTATGGTATATTTACTTCAATTCTGATATATTTTATAAATTAATATATGGGTCGACCTATTTTAATACTCTGTCAGAAGTACAGAATACCACCCGATTTTTACCATATTACAATGATAATAACATGGTTAATTCCATAACTTGGCTTTTTTTTTTCTGGTTTTTTATGTGCACAGTAAACTATGAGCATATTATTAAGTGAAGTAGTTTACCACTGCAGAAATCTCTAACTTATCCAATGCACCCCTCAGCCCTTCCTGCAATTGGACAGAAATAAACATATAAGAATAAATAGGCCGGAAGCATCAAAGTTCAAAGACCAAGAAAGAAAAGTAGTTACAAAAACTGATTGGGTGCTGTTCGCAGGCAAATACTTTCTTTTACCTCTTTTTAAACTTCATATAATTAACACATTAAATGTGATCTCAAGAACTATCACAAGTATAATTATCCGAGTATCTGACTTGTTTGATTTTTTGAATAAAGCAACATAGGAGGCTGCAAACAGATGGGTGCGTTATGGGTGTCTTTTAAACCATTCGATCTGCTTTTTTTTTTTTTCCTTTTAACCCTTTTGAACTGTTAGCATAAGGTATAACCCAAATGAACCCATTGTCGCATAAATGGGTTTACATGCACCCTCAAGTTAAGTGCAACATAAACATATTTTCATGAATATACTATATTGCTGATGGGTCAAATGCAACATAAATATATTTTCACATATTTAAACCCAACATCATAATCTCTGATTCTTAAGCCACAGCATAATAGTAATACTTACATTCTTACAAGCACAAAAGGCACTTACTTGATCAATGTCAATCTTATAGGTGGTGACATTAGTGTATTTCTCACTCAACTCCCCAATAAGTGGAGATATAACCCTACCTGTGCACATTAGATATGGTGAAAAAGCAAAAAACACGTTGCAAAGAAATTTCAAGCATTCAAGACATATGATATCCAATCCTACATGTAAAAACTAGATAAATAGGAAAGTAAAAAATGCTCACATGGCCCACACCAAGCGGCAGTGAAGTAGAAAACTGCTGGCAAGGATTCATCTGGGTGACATTGTGGAAATACATGAACATATGCATCAGTCAGGTAACACATAAGAAAATACTATTGGTTAAAAAATTAAAATGGATGCAAAATAATTTACCTTGAACCTTGCGAAGTAAACTATCAAATTGATCTGCTGATTCAACCGCCACCACTCTAGATTGCCCTGCTATAATCGTTCTTTTAGTAAACATTCAAAAGCTTGTGTTTTAAAATTTAAGAACTGGCAATCACCCTGTGAAAATATTATGTGAATCAGCCTGTGTGTCAACATAAATAACATGTTAACTTATCCTGTGATGTTATTAGCCATATATAGACATGTTTGCATACAAAATAAAAGGTAACATTTTTTGCCCATTTATTAAATTATGGCAAGCAGTAAATCAAATTGATATTTTGAGAATAGTTTTTGTTTCTAAATCTTTATATAATGCCATCTCCATTAGGTTGATAGCACCACTTGTAACCTTACATTAAAGCTTAACAAAAATGAGATTGGTAAAGAACCTTGCACTGTTCGATAAATTGTTTTATCAGAATCCTAAGCACAATATCATACAAAACTCAAACGTGCATTAAGTAGATACATTCAATAATGAACTTCAAAACATTAAAAGATGATAACTCAAAATGAACTTCAAAAGAATCAAAAGGCGATCATTCAATGGTGACCTTCACAATGATCAAAAGGTGATAGTTGTCACACAATTAAACAGTAGCATGTAATATCCGAAATTAACTACATGTGTCGTAAAGCATACAGATGGCAAGTTGTAAATAAGTAAATTTAAAGGACCTTCTAATGCTTTCTGGGTTAGCAAAGAACATGCAAAGTCATTAACTACAGCCTTTTCTTTTATTTTTAACGACAGACTTAGAAAGGGGATGAAACATGAGGACCATGTCTTAAGATAGGAACGTATAAGAGTAAGAGTTGACAGAGAACATGGTTAATGAACATTTTATGTTTAATAACTCTTGCAAATTTATGATATGAGTTCCACTATTCCAGTCTTCCTCTATCATTCATTCATTCTAATGAAACCTGCATTGCTTTAGGTTTGAATATGCAACAGTTTTAAAGAAGCTAGTAATTAATAATAGAAGTTCTTTCAAAACATAATATCACATATTCTTGTGCTAATAAAAATGTTTCATAAGGAACGAAAGAAACAGTAATTAATAACAGAAGAAGTTTTTCAATGTGAATTTAACCCTATTTTTAGGACCTTATTTAGAGTGTCAGGTAACAGCTGATTATCAATCAGATTTTTCCTAATAATTAAGGCCAAAATAATCACATATTCAAGGATCTAAAGGGGATGCTTAGAAGTGTGCTTCAAAAGTAATTAGCATATAACCAGAACTCAATAATTTGCTTAAAGAAAAGGGTTGTTTGAAGTTGAAATGATCAATAATCACTCATTCGAATGTTTCACAAAGTCCTATTGTACAATGAACATAAACGAACATCCTTGTAAAGCATATATGAGTTGTGACGACGTGAAATGTAAGTTTCAAATTTCAAATTGGTAAATAGACAATTCCATTTTACCCTTTCATAGCCACTAATCATCCATGACTAACTATTCACAACCTAAACCCTAATACAGCACAGAAGAAGAAAGCATATACCATATCAATCAAGAAACCCTAATTCCACTTACGCACGCCCATATGACAACCACCATCAGCTATTCACAGACAAAAGCAACAAGATATGATATAGTACCTGATGAGGAAGATGAACTGTGATTCCGATTGAACGGATTCTGTCCGGATTGAAACTTAGAGATGGGTATTGACGAAGAGGGTTTCGTGACCGAAGAGAACGACAACGAGTACGAAGACGGGATTGTAGCAGGATTGGATGAAGAAGCTGATGCAATTTCACCAACAGATGAGTAGAGAGATCCACAGTAAACTCCATTGCGAAGCATACGACGAACAGCGAAGATTCCCCTCATTTTGGATTCTGAAATCAAAGCAATTTGATATTTTGATGTTGAAACAGATTAACACAGACTGATAATGTTGAATATCAATATTCAGTTTTAGGCCCTTAGACTTTATGTTAAGGTCGGTAGAGACCTTGTGGGGTTTGGATAGCTTATAACAGGGGATTAAGGGTGTGAATGAATCGAGGTGTGAACGGTTTGGTTTTAGCTTGAGTTTGAGTACGAATATTGTTTGAAAATTTATGATGTACGCTTTGCAACATGGTTTTGTGTTGGTCGAAATGATCAAAGTGGTATAATAGAAATTTTGTTTGAAATAGAAATTGTCGACTAATCACCGTTGTTGCATTTGTCGCCATCGTTGCAACCGTGCAACTAGCCACCCTCATTAACATGGTCATGATCTTCACCATCACCACCACTGTCATCATTGCCGCCACCACGCGTCGCCATCTCTTTCATTACCGCCTCAACAAAATAATGATATTGAAATTTTTGGATAGATTCATGATATGATCGTGTGAGAATTAATAAAACATTCGTGCTACACTTAGGGTTGCTAATTTAGGCGCATGCATGAAACCAAAATATTCAAACTGTAACCAAAATAACAGCATAAGCTGAACCGAAAAAACCGAGACCAAAGATAAACCGATGGTTTGGGTTAAAGTTATTTCCAAAAACTGAGTTTTCGGTTTAGGTTTCGGTTTTGACGGAAACAAAAACCAGAATAACCGAATTTGGAACCGTAATTATGATCAAACCCAACCAAACCCATTACCGACCAAACCAAAACCATAAACCGATCCAAAATGACTAAAATGTCTATATATGATAGTATATTAATAATGTGTTAAATTTAACATATATCTAATGGATTGTAATTTATTCAAATGCAAATTATTTATATAGATTATTTTTATAGATGAACAAAATATCAATTTTAGAAACCAGAACAAGAACTAAAACCAAAAGAAAAACGAAACCGTAGTGAAAATCAAAAATACCAATTAAAACTAAAACCGAAGTAAACCAAAAACAAAATACCAAAACCAAACGATTTTAAAAACATAAAAGTTAAAACATTTGTGTTGGTTTCGGTTTTAGTCTTTTAGACCATAACCAAATCAAACCTACCAATGCATAACCCTAACCGGTATGCAACAGGATAACAACAAAAGTTATGTTGTTTGAGCCAAAAGAAAATTGATGGATTGTAGGTTAATGGTTTCTATAGGCCCATCTGGGATTCTTATTGTTTTACAGAAAAGAGAACACTCTAAGAGAACGCTTACCGAAAGAGATTTTTTGTTCGTGTTCGTTTATTAAGGAAATGAATCAATTCATTAACTGTTAATAAACATAAACGAAGGCAAACAAACGCGCACAAATATTCAAGAACGTTGTTGAACACAAACGAAATTTTATAAAAAACAAATACAAACTATCACATATTGATTTTATAATTCAAATCAGAAACATTATTTAATATCCAACAAATATAAATAAATAATTAACATAATTATCGAAAAAATAACTTTTAAATGAACGAACATTAACAAACACATTATCGAACGCTCACGAACATTAATAAACGAACATGGCTTCTATTCTTGTTCGTGCATTTAACTAAAGAAACGAAATTTTTTGTTCGTGTTCGTTCATTTATTAAACGAACGAACATGAACGAACAGTTCAAACGAACTTCTCGCCGAACGGTTTACAAACTGTTCTTTGAATGTTCTGTTCGTTTACAACCCTAATAGTATGTTACATTGTTAATAAATTTGATCAACTTCTTAATTTTTAATAGATTTTTTTAATTACTAAAACCTTAATGAAGTTTTAATTGTTCATACAATGAATTGATAATGTTTTGTGTTTGTTTATGAACTCAAAATATTATAAAGTCATTTTATTTAATTAAACAGTTCTAACAACATGAGTGTTTAATCAATGAACCGCATTTAGATAGACATTAGACGAAGTGGATGGGCAAACAAAATAATGTCTAGTATTGATACATACCATTTAAATAGATGATCATTGCATCATAATTATTAATAATCATAAGCTAGATTGAATCAAAAATTGTCTTAGTGTTGAAATTAGTTTTTATATTTTAATTTACTTTACATTTTAACTATCAAGTTTAATAGTAAATTTTCGTAATTAAAAAATCAAACTTTAAGTTTCTATTTTCTTGTTGCCTACTTATAAATTTGCTTTCTTATATTATAAGTTTAATTTCACACCCGCATTTAATTATTTTAATAAGCATGTAGTTAGAACTTTTTGATATAACATGTTAATTCATATGATTGAGGACACGAACTTTATTTTTACTTATAATAGTAGGTTCAATTTATTATTATTTTGCTTGATTTGATATCCAACATTCTGTATGGAATTCTTTCTGCACAGACATACATAAAAATTACTTATTTAATAATTACAAAACTATTATAGGCTTGTATTGTAGGTATTTTTAATATGTTCGAGAGAGATTTGCTCAAAGAAGATTGTGGGTTTCTTGGCAACGCAATGTCCCAACTTCATAATAATTTCATTATTTGCTTCTTCGTTGAGGATTTAGAATGACATTAGCAATTAAGTGAGAAAATAAAAATTACTCGCATTCGCACTAGATGAATCATTAGAATTTGATGACAATAACGAAATAGATGATGAAAAATGAGGGAGGGCTTTCATAAATAATGCGGTCTAAATATAAGTGAATGATTTAATGTGAAAAATCAACTACGGACTTGATATTTATTGCGTTAATAAATTTGAAAAAATATATAATTTCTAAAATTTTAGTCAACAACTAAGAATATAGCCACATATGTTAACAGTGAGATGACATGGGGAAGTCACCGGTAAATAACAGCACAAGTGGTTAAAGTGAAGCATTTTAAGATTTTATTAATATAGAAAAGAGTTTTTGAGTTTAAGTCTCAGTTACAACAAAAAAATGATTTTATATAGATCGGGCCAGTGAGTTTTATCAACTAAAGTGAATTTTTTTTCTGATGGTGATCTCGTTTCTATACTCGAGCAATGGAGATAATTGGATGAATCAGTAACCTGTCAGTGATCCTTTATTTGTTTAGAAAAAAAACTAGCCAATTAAATAGAGTTTTTGATGATACCAATAGAGGATGTGTTGTTCACGTCGGTACTACTTGAGCACCACCCCACCCAAACCTACTCCATCACCGTGCTGATCATAAAATTATTCAAAATTATATTAATAAATCATTTTAAATTTTAAATTAAGCAATTTTCGGTGCTCAAAATCGGCAAAGCTTAAATTAAAAGTCACTTTGATGGTTGTTATGAACATCCAAAAGAACAAACATTCTTCTTATTTTATTTTTATATAGGAAACAACATCATTATTGGAGGGTTAAATAAAGAACACAAAAGTAATTAAATATAGTTCAGCTTTAATTTAAAAATGCAAAACAAACAAACTTTGTTTGATATCAAATTTATTTCTCTAATCAAACGAAAGCAAGGAGTTAAAAGTTGAATAATTGTATAAGTAGAATGGGAAAAGTTCATATCAAGCTTGCCAAAAAAGCATTAAAGCAGAATTATGATTAATGGTCAAGAATTGATCATTAGTAAAACAAGTTGTTTGCTTGAAGGGACGTTATTAGTTATCTTACCATTAATTATTTATGATCTCAAATTTTTAATGTTTTAACTTATAACAGTTAATTTGTTCTCACCAATTTAATTCGTGACTAAACAAATTAAAGTGTTATAGGGTTGTTTAAACCTATTTATAAATTCTCAATTCAAAAAAATATATAATATGTGTCTATAAACCTTAACCCTAGTCGACACATTTGATATTCATTCATCGTCTTCGATACACGACAGTCCACAAATCATGATTTTCAAAACTTCAGTCCACAAACCTAGCGTTCCTAAACCTTTATCCTAATATGTTATGTATTAATTAAATCTTTATAGAATTTTGTTTGAAATATTATGTCAAGGATTATGTATTAACTAAGAGTTTTATGGACATTTGATAACTTTTATTACATAATATTAATTTTGCACTTGGAATGAATAGTTTACTTAATTGAGTTTATGGTTTGGCCACATAACTATGGTGAGTTGTGCATTTTACTCCTTCTGTGAGTTTTAAAGGGGAAGAATGGGGAGAAGCCCCCTGTTATCTCAGCCGATTCTTTTTTAGAGAGAGAAATGTCTCCCTTTTTTTCTATACCGTTGTTGCGTTCTGCCTGTGCCCCCGCCATGTTCAGCCCGCGCTACCGCGTTCCGCCTGCAACGTCGCATTCCGCCTGCTATGTTGCGTTACGCCTCCACCGCAAACACCATGGAATATATCGTCGGTCGGTCGACCGGCGGTCTTGGGTTTGTGTTTTCGGTTTTAACAGGCGGCGATGGTGGTGGCGCGTGTGGTATAGGTTGAGAGAAAAACAGTTCGTGGTATTTCTATGCCTTCGTTCTTTCCCAAAGAAACCCTAGCTCTGCCCTGGTGCTGGTGACGGTGGAGCGGAGGTGGTGGCCTCTCCGGCTTGGCGGTCGCTTCCTCTCGGCCGATCATCCATCTTTCTTAAATTGCATACAGAGGAGGGTTTTCTTAAGGGGAGGGTTTCCTATCTCGCTCCTCGGATAGAGTATTTCTCTTTTGCACACCCAGATGTGATAGGGTTTGACGGAGGTCTTTGGCAGTGGCCGGAGACGATTGAGTCTCTCTGGGCCACCTTTAGTGGCATCTGTCTGGCAGCGATGTCGGGTGTTTGTAGAGTCGATGACTTTGGCCTCTTGCTCATTTGAGACTAACCCTTTACTTTTCTTATTTTGGAGGGTTTTTGTTGTACGTAACGTTATTTAATCATTCAAGCTGATCGTTGCCTATTTGATGAAAATGTTTGTGCCGAAACTAATATTGAGTTGTAGATGTGATGTAGTTGGGTCGGTGATGATGAGTATAACTCATCTGAGACAAATTTATAATTCCCGATTTTGAGATCTCTGAATGTTTTGTTGTGTTTTGGGGTTGGCTGTGATGAGTTCAAGCTCTGGATTACAACATGATCTTGGCATGGAAGGGTCGGAGGACGGCTGGTATATACCGGCAACCCCCCTTGCAGCCATTGATTTATAATCATTTTTGAAACTCTAAGCCAAATTTTACATTAAAACTTTTGTTTTGTGAGGTTGAGGGTTTTTTTGTAAGTTGGTATGATCCCGTTCAGATGATGGTGGTGCTGAGAATGAATACATTCGTGTTTATTTAAGACTCGGTTTAATCTATTTATTCAACGCGCAAAGCGCGTTGGGGGTACAACCCTAGTTTTATTAAATTTGAATTATCATGTCAAGGATTACATATTAACTAAAACTTTTATGGACTTTTGTTTCACTAGATGTGCGATATTTATCGTTTCTGCAAATATATAGGTCGTACCACTTAACCTTCTAAACAAGTTTGTGCTAGAGTTTGGAAAAAATGGCACGATTAGTTATCGTGTCATGTTCGTATTATACATCTTACGTAATCATGTATTATCATGTCGTATTCAACCTATTATGTCAACATTCATTTTAAGCGTCTCTTTGTTAAAGATGATGTCTTTGACACATATAAACATGTAGGTCACAAACGGCTTCATCAATTCACATACAATCAATCATATATGATTAACACTCCTAGAGTGTGTGCCTCTCTCCACGCACACACATTTGTGTATATATGTGTATAATTAAAAAAAAAGGTGATTTTTGTTTGGCACACGTAGGAGGTGATCTACAGGGCTCATCTCATTATTTCAATGATCATGTTTGAGATGGTGTTAAGACCACAAAGGGAGAACTTAAATCCATGTAAACCTACATCTTAACATCTATAACTGCATTATTACTATTTTAAAAATGTTTATAACACAATTTTACACACATTTTCATCTCTAATTTTATTCAAAATGTTTTTAAAACGTATAACACCAGGCGCGAACAAAAGGCACATGCATTAGGTTTTTTTTAAGGGCGTGTTTTGCTTTAGTCCAACCAGTTGCATAGCGCATTTTACTACATACAACTCTCAAAGTAATATGTTCCAACAATGTGCATGGTTCTAGTTCCACTGCCCAAATTAGACAACCTATCAATGTTTGGGCTTTTGATAAGAATCTAAAGCATTCACTATCACATTGACGAATGAAATTATAATATACTTTTAAGGCGTTAACAATTTAAGAAATTAAGTAGTGAGTGGTTAATTAAGAAAGTTGATTGATTTATCCGTATTAAACCCAAATAATAATTAAACAGGAAAGTTAACATAGTCTATGCTTAAATCATATATTCATATGTTAATATTATAAAAAGAAAAGAAGTAGTTGTGGTATCATTAGCTCAAGGGGAGATTGTTGTATACTTAGTTTAGTATTTGCTTTGGAGTGGTCATGAGAACTTAGAGAAACCAATAAGTGATTAAAACTCGATACAGATCATCTAATAAAAAAAAATTTCTATTATTTTTAATTCCTAAATCATTTTATTAATTTAATATTTTCTATTCAAATCGTATAATATACGAGTTTCAAGCATTATGTATAAATATATAATATAATTACTTAGTTAGGTTTAGGAGATAGAAAACTAAAGAGAAGCAATTTAGTGTCGTTAAATGGATAACTCAATTAATGATTTGATTATAGAAGAAAAGATCAATAAAAGAGTATTAAGGTGAATGAAACTGTCGGTGTCCCTAATTATTGTTCAAGCACACACCATCAGACAAGTGTAGTTGATGGCAAACAATAAATTTACCAACCTCATGATTAAATTAGAAGTGAAATCATTAAATGTTGTAAAATTTAACACATTAACTACGATGTTGCAATAATATATAGTTAATTCTTTTCTATAAGGTGTATCAACCTAAATCGATCTTAATTCTACTAGTTTCTATTATAATGTTTTGAAGGTTGTTTGTTGAACACAAATTATAATTTACCTAATTTCATAATTAGTTAGCAGCTTATTAAAGAGTCTCATGAGTTATCTGGTAACAATTTCACATTACAATCAGTTATAACTATATGATTTAGGAATGGTTATGACTAACGATTTACTACTACACAAGCATATAGTACAAGTTTTGAGGCAGCAGGGTTTTTTGATAGGTGAAGAAAAAGATAGAAAACAAATGAGACACCAATAGAAAAAGAGATAGGGGGAGGGGGGACAACCTACTAGATGGAGATGGAGGAGGTGGTGGTAGTGGTGGCGGCTGATATTATACCCTTGGTAGTTACTTGCATCTAAATAATTATCGATGGAGAGGGCGAAACTAGACTCATTCTATGCCCTTCAAAAACAACAAAATTATTGATACGCCTATACTTCAACTTAATAACAAGATTAAGATCAAAGTGAAAGATAAATAAATAAATAAATAAATAAATAAAAAAAACAAAACGTTCAGCTTCTTGTTTTTAATAATAATAATATATGATATCAAGCATCTATACTCTAGATTGTTTTGAAAAATAAACCTTTTAGTAAAGATGATGACCGAAATTAGATATATCTATGTATACATATACATACAAAAAACAATTGTTAGGTAGTGTTTGGTTTATGAATATATAAACAAAAGAATTATTTTTGTTTCTGACAGAAGTATTTGGTTATATGCTTATGGTCATGTTTAAAAAAATGGATATCAAATAAAACAAATTTAAACACGCATGCAATCACTAAAAGAAATAAGTTTCGAAATCTATCTCTTTCCTATTAGTTATACTCTTATTCTCTTAACACCCCAAAATGCCTTTTAGAATTTAGATATATTTTATTTATCTTTATAATTTCACGATTTGATATGATAAACTACAGTTTTTATTTTTAGGCCTTCATTTGCATGATTTTATACATAAAGAATCGGACAAGCTAAAAGAATTGTTGTGCTTTATAATTTAAACTAGTGATCATCCATCCGTGTCATGTTAACAGGAAAATGTATTTTATCAAAAGAAGTTTTATGTACAACAATGCATAGTACTATATATATATTGGCACTTCCTATCATATTTGGACAAGCTGCATGTTTTCATTGAACCTAAACGTTGATGGCCGAGCGAAGTAAATGAACGTCAACACCTACGTTTAAAGGTTCATTTTATGAGAATGAATAGTCAAGGGGGCATTTTCGGACAAAAAAGTGGTTAAATGGATATTTTAGGAATTCCTCTAATCTTTATATCTATACGAATAACGAATGGGGAAACGTATTACTCTCCGGTGTTTTCTTGATTTTTTCCTATTATTTTTTTCTTACTGAATGGTGATATTAATAATAATGATACTAAATAATAAAGGAAATTAAAAAATATATATTATTATATATTACATAACACTTATATTATCGATAATGATTTTGTTTATAAAACTAATTGCAATTTGTGATGATTTGTAAATCTAATTTTTCTCAAATACATCGAGTTTTTAATTTAGTATTAATTATAAAAAAAATTAAACACAATATAAAGTCTCATTTTAAGAAAAAGTTGGTTAATATTGTTTGTATCAAAACATGACAAAAGAGAGTAATTTCATGTATATTATATTAATAAAACTTTTTGTAAAGTTGTAGCATCTTTTAGTTATTTTATGAAGGTTTAGGTTTGTACTGTATTTTAAATTATATCAGACTTAGTATGTTTGTCCTACATACATATAAATTATGTAGAAAAATCTAATTAGATGTGATGGGTGTTTATAAAGTCTAAACATTGAGATAGTGTTAAGCATGGTATTAATATAATATAAATCATGTTATTTAATATACTAAAAGAGAGTGGAAATTAATTAAGACATCCCACAATAATTAGTTTGGTTTTCATGTCCCCCGGTTGCTTTATCGTTAATACTCTCCAATTTATATTAAAAATGATATATATATATATATATATATATATATATATAATGGTATTGTTTGGCATGTCTTGTCCTTTTCTTTCTATTTGATAATATTTTTTTGGTATCAAAATGATGATTATTTGTTTAATAATAAATAGCTTAATTTTATAAAACTAGCTGGACTAATAGAAAAGAATATTAAATCACATATAAGGAGAGAGGGAGAGAGAGAGAGAGATTTTGTATCTCTGATAGTTTTGTAATACAATAAGATACATTAATCTATAGATATAGGATAGGAATTGAAAACTTTGAGAGCAAGCTAATTTATATTAGTTGTTAATAACTATAATAATAATAAACAATCACATCTAGATTATAAGGCTATCCTTTGGTTATCAGTTAAAGACGCTTGGAGATATTGCTTCGTTAAAAACATTGCTAAAAACTCAGTCTGAGAAAACCATAAGAGTAAAAAAAAAAAAAAATGCAACACGTATATTTTCCCCCTAATGATTATTAGCTAAGCTTTAAGTTGATGCATACTGATCTCATGAACCTATCTTAAATGTTAAAATCTGAAGTGATTTAATAGATAAGTTTGTCGAATTAACCGCTAGAACAAATTTGTTGTATAGTAATATGATCATGTTTGCGTTTGTCGTCTTTGATGTCTTATTTCTTAAGTTGAGCAATACGTGTTGCTTTATGTTCATGTAAAGTTCTTGGTCTATTGTCTTCGAAGAAACACCACAAAATCCTCGATTTTGTTGTATTACATTCCTTAATTAAACACACTCTCGACTAGATTCACGAATTTCTAATAATTATGCATGATAATATGAAGCGGTTGTGATTTTATACTCTAAGGAACACCTTAAACTCGCAATACATCCATTTGTGACCAAATATATAGTTTGAGATTGACAACGTGAGAGTTAAACATGTATCATAAAAACTAACTTAACTTGTTTTTATGAGTTAGTCAAATATAAACTCAAACTTTTATATCTTTAATATTTTATAATATGTTATTGTCTTTCCACTGGGCATGATATAAATTATATTTCTAATCTTGTATGACTAGCAAGAAACATTAAGATATCAATTACAATAAACTATGATACTTCTAAACCAATAAATTCTTTTATATAAATGAGCATTGGAAAACATTTAATCGTACTTAAAATGATAAACTTTGTCCATATTAAATGTTTTAACGTCGTCTAAAGAAATTTGATTAATGAATAAAAATGTAATGCCCTTTTTGCGTATCAACCCATATGTTTGTAATACCATCTTTAATGTTAAAATCTTCTAGTAATAATTTGAACGATTTTTAGTCTCTTTAGGTATACAATGATTGCCTCAACATTATGATATAAATTACGTAAATGTCATATAGTTTTTTTCTATAAAAAAATATGGACCTTACAGGATATTAATACATCTTATATCTGAGATATAATTAAGTTTTTATACCATGTATACTTAACACGACTATTATAGCCCACACTCATAAACTCTATTAAATACTTTTTTTGAAGTTTTGATATCAATGCTTCCAACATTTATAACCACTCACAAACATTTATATATTTTGACTAATTGTTTATGTGTATACAATCACTAGAGACTATGTCATATAAACTTTCTTACTTAACGTATTGATTCTATATCTTATGCAAATATTATATTAGCAACCGAATTATTTATAAAATCCATACTGTATCGTCATACTATTTATTAAGATATCATAATCACCACATACAATTTCTTTTAGAACTCATCAGGAGTTTCGATTATAACATATATAGTCACATACTGCATTCGAATCTAAATTTATTTTACAACAACTGGTGTGTTCTTGAAAAATTACTTTGCATGATTTTAAATATTAAATTTTTTATGGAGTTTCAAGTAAATTTCAATACCAAGTGAATCACAACTTTCAAAAACCCATATCAATTCTTTTTTATACTAACAGATTAATGCGATGCTAGAATGTTATTGTACCCACCACAAAAGAATATGTCTTCTCATAATCAATTAGAGGTATTTGTGAAAATCCTTATGCAACCATTTTTCTTTATATCACTTAAATTAGTTTTTCGCTTAATATTTTCATATAAAAGACCTTTTTATATTCAACATATTAAAAAAATCAACTCTAGCTGATTTGCGTTTGTCATTAATATATTCATATGCATGTATTATTTCTCAATCGACCTCATCGTTTTTATCATTTCAAGTGTCATATCATATACGAAAATACATCTATGTAAGTTTGTTTCGATTTCATACACAGATATGATATAATTTATTAATATTTCTTTATTTTCATCATTTCAATTGCTTTTCATGCTTTGTGTTTCTTTCACGTTCCTGCCTGATATTTCCTTTGCATTGTTTCCTGGTCCCTATTTATCGCCTTCAGTTTTTTTTGAATACAAAACATTAGATAAATAATTGTTTGTTGGTGATAGAAAAAAAATTACATAATGTAAATGTAAGCGCATACTTCCACATAAAGACCAGGGCGTCAGATGTCGCTGTGTTGAAAGTATCAACATGATTGGTAATGACATAGTTTGTATTTTGAGTGGTCTCAAAGTAGAATTTGTTTGTATTCCAGCTTCTAACATTCTTTTCTCATAATTATGGGTCATTATATATTTTACTCTATAGTTGATCATACCTTTCATGCCGTTTAACAAAACAAAAACACTATATTAATTGATAGAAAGTTTCATAACATAACTACTAAGGGAAAACATGTAGTACGTACACCTTAGTTATTTCACCATATTTTTCATCTAAGGGAAAATATATAGTACAACCTGCAGGCATCTTATTCTAGCGATGTTGCTTTATTTTATTAACATCAACCATTGTTTATTAGAGTCTAAACAACAAGTGATATGTCCCAACTTATCATAGGATGAGAATATGAGAACACGAAAATTAGTGGCGTTTAAATTTAGATATCCGGAAAATCTAAAATACAAAATTTTCGGATATTTTGAATTTGAATCTGAAACTTTTTGATATCTGAATTGATAGTTAAACTAATATCCTAAACAAATAAAAATGTCAAAAGTGAATATATATATATATATAATATTTTTAGATTATAAATAAAACAATCAAGAAATTAATTTAAAGAACCTTAAAACATTAATAAACATATATTATTACGGTTTCAATTCAGATTTTCTTATTTTTTAGATTATAATAACAATTAAAAAGTATATATAAATATAAAATTTCAGATAGTCCAGATATCTGAACTATTCGAATTTTCTAAAATCATTATTCGAATTCGAAAATTCAGATATCTGAAATTTCAAATAATCCGGGTTCGAATACCTATGTACAACACTACGAGGTGTCCAGGTATGTGTTCATGATAATAGTCACAAGTTTTTAAACCATTATGAAAGTATATTGGTTAGTTTAATGATAAGTGTTAAGCAAAACATGTCGACACGACAACATCCCATTTGTAGTTATTGGTGTCTGTTCTTCATGGTGTTTGTTATTGGTATTTCAGTCTAACCATTAGTGATCTCTTTATATGGTAACTCAAGAAGGGGAGGGATATAAGTAGTTATTGGTGTTTGTTCTTCATGATGATTGAAGTGTAATAGGTGTTGAGTATGACGAGTAGCGATGCATAAGTAATACACGTATCAATAAAAAAATGATACAACCTTTCCAATAAGTCTCTGCACACCCTAGATTTAGGCTCAAGTTTCATTGTTTGTATTAATCAGTGTGTTAATATTCCAAACTTACCATGTATTGGTTTCTAACAAATTTATTGAAAGATGTTTCAGGCTTTGAGATGACCACATAATAAACATCTCTGAAAAAGTACAAATTTGTACTAATCCTACATCTGTAACAAACATCCAACAACAATCAATGAATGACAATATATCTTTATATTAAGTAACACATAATCCCACTCACATGAGCACTTGATCAAGACATTACAAAACAACAATTAGCTAAGATTGATTTTGTGATTCGAAAGAAATGATATTATACCAATGACTTTAATGTTTGAATATTCGGATCAATCGCTCCTACATAACCTCTTTTCTCAATATGTGTTTAAATGATTAAATTTTAGTATGCCACACGATTGCATTCCCTAAATATTAATGTTGGGTTAAGTAAAAAAAAAAAAAAAAAGGTCACCACAGAGTATTTATGGGAATTACCTTTAGAAAGTTGATACACACCAAACACTCAAATACAACTCGAATCTAACTCATATTACTTCTATATCAAATATATATACTAAGTATATAGTTGATACATGAAATATGATAAATACTAAAGAACCTTATGACAGTACTTAAGACACATACAAAAGTAAATACATAAACTCAAGTGGCATGTCTCATGACTACATGAATTTACCTTTCATACATTATTTACATAATAAAAAATATATTAATGCTTTTCCTTTCATACATTTCTTTTTCATTATAAAGATATGACAACAAAATACATAATTCCTTCATCCATACACGTACACACAACATACCAAACAAAAAACGTGAAGCTTTATGTTTTTAAAACAAAAGTGGGTAGCATACTTTAATTAACATAGTTTTATACAACTAAATAATAATAAAACCATAACCTCTTTAACACTTCCATTCTCATTATATAACTCCCATCAACACCTTCATCATCTTCATCTTCTTCCTTCCACCTAAAAAATGGCGGCAATCTCCATGACTGATCATTCAAGCTCTCAAATGAACAAACTCACCTCTGAAATCTTCTCCATTCTCGAAAACAACTTCTTATTCGGTTACAAAAACTCTTCATCTCCTCCCTTGAAAAACACCGGCGGATCCACCACCGGAAAAGTCAGAATCCTCTCCATCGACGGCGGAGGCGCCACCGACGGAATCTTAGCTGCTAAATCAATTCTCCATCTCGAAACCACCCTTCGCCGGAAATCCAACAACCCAAATGCCCACATTGCAGATTTCTTCGACGTCGTCGCCGGATCCGGCATCGGTGGTGTCATCGCCGGTTTACTCTTCACCAAGGGTAAAAACGATCGCCCGTTGTTCACCGCCGGAGAGATGCTTAAGTTCGTGACGGAGAACGGAAAAAGACTCTGTCGGGCTTCTAAACATGGGATTCTCCGGCGAGTTTTCCGGTTTCCGGCGAAATTGTTTGATCGGACGTTTGGGGATTTGACGTTGAAGGACACACTAACGACGGTGTTAATCCCGTGTTACGATCTCACCACCGGAGCTCCGTTTGTGTTCTCTCGTGCTGATGCGGTGGAGATGGACGGTGGCGATTTTAAGCTCAGTGACGTTTGTGCCGCCACGACGGCGGCTGACGGTCCTGTGAAGACGGTGTCGGTTGACCGGCGGACGACGGTGGCAGCCGCCGGCGGTGAGGTGGCGATGAACAACCCCACGGCGGCGGCGATCACTCACGTGCTTTATAATAAACAAGAGTTTCCGTTTTGTAACGGTGTTGATGACTTGCTGGTGGTGTCGTTGGGTAA
Organism: Flaveria robusta; assembly: GCA_025506415.1. Taxonomy (NCBI): domain Eukaryota; kingdom Viridiplantae; phylum Streptophyta; class Magnoliopsida; order Asterales; family Asteraceae; genus Flaveria; species Flaveria robusta. Next base: position 12,316,534 of record CM046469.1, on the reverse strand, counting down.
CGGAGAACCGTCGTCTGCGGCGGCCGGCCACCGGAGTCCGTCGCGAACGGCGTTGGTTAAGATTGTCGGTGAAGCGGTTTCCGATACGGTAAACATTTTTGCATTAAATATTTTGTGTGAGACGTGAGTTATAAATGATTTATTAAGGTACAAGTGGTTGATGCATGTAAGAGGGTAGATTTGTCATTTTGAAGTCGCTGAACGCTTTGTGAACTTGTACTATACAATAGCTAAGAAAGTACAAGAAAATAAATAATCGGGGGACATGGGAAGGTTAATGGCCCAGATGTATCTAGTATCAACCCTATTTTGGTAGGTGTTATTAAAGTTGTTAAAGCAACAACAATATAATGGGCCACAAGATATTTATATATTTACTTTAATTATAAAAGATAAAAGAAATGAAAGTTGAATGTTTGGTAAATCTAAAATAAAGAAAAATTGTTTAGAGAATTTAAAGAGAACTTGTTGAAGATGGATGATCTATCTTGTTTTCTTGTATTAACTTTAAAATGATATGTATAGGTCGATCAAGCGGTTTCCATGGCATTTGGACGATCTCGGATGAGTGGTTATGTGCGTATCCAGGGGCACAAAGGTTTATTTGGAGTTAAAGACAACATGAACATGTTGGTGCAAGTTGATGATATGTTGAAACAACATAATGTGGAATCTGTATTGTTTCAAGGGAAGAAGTGTAGCAGCACGAATTTGGAGAAGTTGGAGTTTTTTGCTGGTGAAATTTTGAAGGAAAGCGAGAGGCGGAAAACGGATATGTTACCTATGGTTTTATTAAACCGAACAACTACTTCCTCTTCTGCTAGAACATCCTCAGCCACATCAATGTCCACGAGTTCATCAAGTTAGCTAAAATAAGCTTGTTATGTTATATTATGGTGTCACTGCCAGCCGCCGACACTAGTAATGAAACTGGCGTTCGTGCTGAATTATAGAGTTTGTTTTTGAGTGTTGCTAATTATTTTTGTGGTTGTGTTTTCATGTATAGTTACTTAATAGAAGTGTTCTAGGAGGTGGCTTGTTTTTGCCCCTTAGTAGTGTAATACTAGGGTGAACATTGTGAATTTGTTGTGGATTGAAAAGAAATGATGTGATTATGAGTTTCATGAATATGATTTAATGTAAGTAGAGTAAGAATGTGATTATGAATTTTTTTACATGAAAGTCGGTTATCATGTTAAAATGGAAAACGATACAAACAAAAAGATACTATCTAGATAAGACTTTTCAACCAGATCGTTAGTCGTAACTCACTCATAATAGTTCGATATCAGCTCACTTGACTCATATAAGAAACGAAAAGTTTGACTCTCACAAAATGGATTGTCAGAGTAATACTAGACTATCAATACACTAAGGTTATCTAACGAGATTTGTGTTTGCAACTTTCCCTTAAATCGGCTCATACTAAAAAATGGCTCATTTCTGAAATGGACCAATAGACTAACAATAGATTATACCCCAAGACTAAGGTCGTCCATCAAATGGACCAAAAACCAGTTGGCCGGTTACAATTATTATGATTTCGGTTGGGTCGGATCAATGTTTACAAATTTTTCAATGTATAAATAAGGCATTGTTTTAAAGTTTAAGCTACAGTCAATATGAAACAAGAAATACTGAATATATAAAAAGTGAGGACTAATGAAGGATTTCAAATGTTAGAGCTAGAGACGATGTGAAAATGATTAAAATTCACTTTGTAAATAAATAAAAGAAAGAGAATAAGCACATTAAAAACCGATGGTGTTTGGAGTCGAATATACATTTCATATAGAATCTCATCTATGATGTCTTGCGTTTATAATAATATTTGTATTACTTTAATAAATTATAAAAATGTTTATAACTATATTTTGCATTTACAATCACGTCAACGAACTTCAAACCTTTGTTGTTTACCCAACTTAGCCAAAAAGGGTATGGTGGGCATGAGTCGCATGTTCAAATGTCTCAAGAAGGGAGACGTTTCTATTTATGGTTGTTTTCTTTATGAATTTTGGTTTCAACAATCGACGTGGGGCAAGATAAAAAGTCAAAAAAGAAACCTTTGGTTTAACCTTTTTGGTTTAACTTTAAAGGAATGTAAAATGTCTTTTAACACTAGTAATAATTACTTAAAATCTCAAATTAATATGATATTACTTTATTGGTTCTCTTACATACATAATAATATAATAATATAGTATAGATTAGTGTTAGTAAAACATTCTAACTTACCCTTGGACATAGTAGATTTCTACATAAATATTGCTATAATTTTGTCATAATCATAATTTTGCCATATGGCATTATGGCATGTATAGTTACCAACTAATCATCTTGTTAAAGAGAGCCCAAGTTCATTCAATTAGTTGTTAGCCCACTTTCGCATCAATTTACAGATAGTTCCCTTAAGGCAATTCACTCATTTCATTTCAAAGAAGCCCATACCCAAAAGAAATGAAGAACATTATTATATCTATTATAAATGTCAGAGAACGTAATTAATATATATTTATGTTCCGGTTTTGTTTGGTTTTATACATTTGATTTTTGATATAAACTGTATGTCAAACTGTTCATCATGGTTTTAAATATTTGAAACCAACCGGTAGAAATAATCTCATCCTGAGTTTTTCATTCTTCGTTACTTCAAGCAAAACAATCTTTAATTATGATCGGGATATACAGTTATAGTTGAGATGTGTTCATTTTTAATGAAACACAAAATAAAATAAAAATTCACCGAGTCTAAAGTATCTTTATATATAAATACACTTACTACTAAACTAAAGTATCTTTATATATAAATACACTTACTATGAAAGTATCTAGAAGACCATTAGGTATACTTGGGAAACAAGTCATACTAGTTACTATAGTATGTACGTGTAAACTCTGCGTATTGACTTTGACTTTGACTTTGATGCGGCTGCTTTTTCCTATCTCTTTCGTTTAGTTTAGGGTATATCCATCTGCCATAGTAGTATAATACCAACATCCCACGAACCACCTCCCTCTTCATCATCGCCGGCGACAATGAACGTTAACCACAACAATCTCCCGGTCGGAGCCACCGCCGATGCACCACAGGAGTTCGGAGCTCCCACCGACCAACAATCCACCGTCAATCCGAACCCTACAAACACCTACGATCAAGATCTTGACGGAGCTCAAACTATGTCCTTCTCCGGTCGTTTCCGCAGCCCAGGGAACTCTTATATGTACGGCGGCGGGGGGAACCCACCGTCGATTGGATCTGTGAGGCCGATCGTGGTTTCTAATCCTTCCGGCGGTGGCTATCAGTATCCGTCAGTTCAGCCACCGTCGCTTAACGACGTCGGTAAAAGGGAAAAGTCTCAAACCGGCCCGTCGTTCGCCGGAGGTCTGATTGCTGATCCGGAAGTGGTTGGTGGGATGAGTTTGACTGCACCCAATTTCAAGATGTATAACCCTAATGCGTTCCAGAAGGATGATGGTGGTAATTGATTTTGGAAGTTAATTTGTGAAATGTGAATGTGGTGGTTTTAATTATTTTATGATTTAACGTCATATGAAACGATGTTTGTGTGGGTATATGTGCATCTCCAGTCCATATGAAATAATCAACATCTTTACTGGTGTTCCTGAAGGCATTAAAAGATTGTTAGTTCATTTTTAGTTTTTTTGATTCATGTGTGTAAATTAATATCGTAATCAATCTCTCTAATGTTATGTTTAACGTATCTTCTTATCTTTTACGTTTACTTGGGCGTAGACTTGCATCTTGAATTTTCAGTATACGTCTCTTAATAATAGCAAACCTCGAGTATTAAGAATGAAATTAAATAATGTTAGGTTGGAGATTAGTATGGATGTCCCGACCCATGAAGGCCCAATTTGGTATCGAATTCACACACAACTATTAGTGTGTACATATTGACTTGTTATGACGTGGCATAGGTATCGTATACATACACAAGGATTACTAGGCATAAATTAGTAGGCCTAATAGTGAATCATATTTTTAATTTTTTAATACATAAAACGTCTAGCATGCCCCTAAAACTAATGATCTTTTTAACATCGTTGAATTGAAGTTGGAGAACACCTTTGAAAGCGAACAATGTAATATAAGACCCAAATCTATGAAAAGCTAGGTTTAGAACCTAAACTTCTAATTTCTCCCAAACCATTGGGAGCATACTTGTAATTTACTCATATAATTTACAAAAAATACTTCCTTAAATACAACAATAGATTAGTTATTTATGTCCGTTGATAAATGCTTCAAGATTCAATATTAATATTTGAAACTAGTTTTATAAACGTCCGGTGGTCGGGTAGTTAACATCATAATGACTAAACTATTTTTCATGTACATTGTAGATAAAAACAATATTTGAAATTCATTGTGTAAATTGCATCTAATAACACAAAAACGGTATGCACTTCGTTAACTTGCGCCTATTTATTCGTTTTTAAATGTTAATAAGAGGAATCATTAAATGTGCTTGATTTTAGGATTTTTTTTATTAAAAGACTTAGAATTTAACTTGAAACGGGCAGTAGAACTGAACATAATGAAAATTGTATATTATTTAAAAATGAGTTATTAATAAAATAATACTATATTTGTGCTTTATTTGTACAAATTAAACATTTATACAAATTTGTAAATTTGGACAAACATTTATAGTTGTGATATAATTGCATAACCATCTTTCTTTGCATTCCGGAGAAGATTAGCATTAGTTTGAAAAAAAAAAAACCTGTTTATGATAATACAACCAAATAAACAATGATAAGCACATACAAAATATCATAGAGTTAAAGATACTTGTGCATTGAATAACAATCTTTAGACTTCAGTCAATAAACAATAAGCACAAAAATGTTTCCACACATTTTCTCTATGATGAATTAAGCATCTCACAGAAGTTACCCTTTCCCTTAGCCAAGAATTGTATACACGTTTGAAATAATTTTAATCACACCTTCAACCTTTTCATATACTCTGTAATCCACTGCTCTATACCAAAAAATACAAAAAAATGTTTAGCAAATAAATGTATTGATGTAACACATGATGATAGCACAGGTTGGTCAAGAATAGATGACATAGTATGTGCCATCCTTTGAATCAAACTTCCCTTTAAACTTCTCATTCAACAGTGAGTCCATCTCATCCTTAGTAGATTTAATAATTTCACCATCTAGCCTTCAGTTTTAAGTTTGTGGTGAATCTAATCAAATAAAACTTACCCATCCTCATAATATCACAACCAATATATTTTAATAGCAGTCACATTGTGATTTGAGCGTAGTTATATAATCAAGCATAAGCATTTGCACCAACAACAATTAATCTTTGCCTGGAGAGTGTGGCACTTCTTTGCAACTGTAGTTTGGGAATCAACAATCAAATCCTCTTAAAAATATTCAGTATAGCAAAATATATGCAAGCAAAATGGTAAAAAGTTAAAAACTACTTGGTCAAAATCAATATAGCAAGTTCTCTCATTCAATTTGTAATGCATAGTCTCAAAAAAAAAAAAAAAAAAAAAAAAGATAGCACAAATAGTTTCTTTGTATATATCTTAGTCTCTGAGATAGTAAGAGAAGTACAAAAAACTAATTACTTGTGGTGAGACTATTTTATACAATCATCATTGAGGTTTATAATAGAATGGACCTAATAACCATGCGGCACATACCCACTGCACCATGAGGAAGATCAGGTGCCATGATTCTGCCATGTGTTTTAAATAATGCCATGCAGCCATGGAAATTAGGTGGTGACCCTCAAAGAGCCTGAAAATTCACTACATCATAAACTAACAACTAAACATTTTGCAATGTCAAATCAGATAATGGGTTTTGGCAATATTTATTCCCAACATAGAGCAAAAGATTATGTAAGCTATAACTGCATCCCCATTTTACGGGATATAAGCGAAAGGCTTCTGGTGCACACTTCTGACACAAGGTTTCTGCCATGCCAATTTACCTAGAAGCAAAAAATGTTTAACATCTTAAAATCAAAATACAACATAAAATGTCTAAACATAAATTAGACTAAACCATAAAAACCATATTTTAGAATGAAATAAACATCAATTAAAAGACTTACGATTAGCTCCTAGTTTTTTCAAATATAAATCATGGATTCTACCTCTTTGTCTTTGATTCAACTCTCGCGACTGCATTGTGGATTCGCTTCATTCTAACCTAACTTTCTGCAAGTGGCAATGATGATAGGGGATGACTCCTGCAATTCTAATTCATCAATATTGAAACTAAAATTAGTTTGCCACAACACTCAATTGAATTGTTATGAAACTTAAAGTTTAGCATTACCTCTACTTCAATTTGTTATCTTCTAACCACCTGTGAGTACCATCACTTTCACCTAATTCTTCCTTTTATTTTCTATCAGCTGCACATCAGCTTGAAAACAGAGTAGATGACAGCGACTTCTTAGTATTCGGACGGGATGCAAGCTTGTCTTTCTTTGCATTCTTCTTCAACATGTATTGTGACAAAATGATCAAATATGTCTCTTCCAAAAGTATAACTTGAAGTGCCTGTAAGAGAAAGTTTGTTTCTGGACAAAATAATTAAGAATTATAAAAAACAAAATATTAGAGAACATTATCAGAAACTAAAATTATAGTTTGATTTGTTCATTGTTTTCTTTGAGAATAACAACCCACTCACACAAAACTCTTATCATCTTCTTTTTCATTTTTCCAAAGTTTTAAATAGCATACTGCAAATTTACACTGCAATCTTTCAAACAACATATGACATGAAAAAATTAATTGCGAGTAAAAATCATTGCACGTACCGAGCTTGGTCAATCGAGAAAAAATTTCGTTATTCTACAATTTGCTAGGTTTCTTCATTAGGTATTCTACAACCAGATGGTGGTTGATAAGGAGCACTTTAGCGTCCCATATGAAATCCGCAGAGGAAGCAACACTGAATGCTCGACCAGGCTCACCAAATTGCAAATCCTCCTTTTCATTACGAATGAACTGACTTGGAATCCTCCTCTTTCTCTTAATACAACAACTTCTCATCGATGCAATCTCATAAATCTATGGTGGCAATGCTCCACCAATCCTAATTACTTTTCGGTCTTCTCTCGAACAAAGGGTTTACAATCTTACCCTACAAAGCAAAATACATCAAATTAAATACATGAATCAAACACCATAATTAATTATACATCCCAACACCAAAGATGCACTCCATGTTTAAGTTCTTAAGATGAGCATCGTATCAAGTTTCCTTAATGTAGAAATGTACATGTGCAGGTCACTGTGTTACCAAGTATAGTAACACATTCGAATTGTACAACTTAGCAATTCTAAATATGATCAAAATCTAAAACCTGTGTCACATTCAATATTGAAGTTAATTTTATGAAAAATTATAGGTATAGAAAAAGAGAATGGCTTACCTCCATGTTTACACCATTAGTGTTCTGTTTTGAGAATATAAATTCAACAATGTGATCGTGATAGAAAACGGCCAATCCATTCCTTTTCGGTGGCATGTGTACTAATTAAGGGTGTAAACGAGCCAAGCCGGCTCGCAAGCTACTCGGGATCGGTTCGAAAAAAGCTCGAATCGAGCCAAGCTTAAACGAGCTCGAGCCTAGATTATTACTCATTTACTAAACGAGCTCGCGCCCGATCTTTAGAAATCGAGCTCGAGCTGGCTCGCGAGCCTAAACGAGCTTTTTGTTTATATAGTTTTTTATTTACATATTAAATATATATAAATACATATTTACATAAATTATATTATTTAAATATATTATTGTGATAAAAAATAGTTAAATAATATATATTATGTTATATATAAAAGGTATGATAATAAATAATTATAAAAGTAATTATAAAAAAATAAAAATTTAATAATTTAACAATAAACGAGCCGAGCCCGAGCCCGAGCTTGAAAATTTTCTGACGAGCCGAGCTCGAGCTTTATAAATAAAACTATAAACGAGCCGAGCTCGAGCTCGAGCTTCCTAAAACCAAAACGAGCCGAGCTCGAGCCTAAGCGAGCTCGGGCTCGGCTCGGCTCGTTTACAGTACTAATCTCAATGTTTGCCAAAAACATAAGCTGATTTCATTAAATCAATAATTAAAAATTCTACACATCCTTTCCTTCCCCAACACATCCTCTCCCAAAAGCAATTTCGCGTGTTTTTCCTTCATCGTCTTCATATCCGAAACTCCAAATCAATTCACACCCATTTTATTCAATCCGACAAAAATTACAAGTCCAGGGCATAATCGAATCAACAAATTATGAAATCAGAACAAAATTCGTAAAAGGATGAAGGTTTAAGGCTACAATACCCGTCTTTTCCTTCCTTTTGCTGCTAGCTTGTTCAGATAAAAAGATGAGTGTTGCAGGAACTGGATGTGAAACCAACATCGGATTTTACTTGCTGATCTTGAACATGAACATTTCTTTCGATCAAACTCACTTTAACACGGGAGAGTTCCGCGTATCGTCACTGGAAATGGAGATTTATGAAGAAAATGGAGTCTTTGCTCGCTTTAATATGCGAGAGAGAATGGCTGTTTAGAATCTGAGACGACGTGGGGTCCGAATGTGGGGAGGGAATGTCGAGTAACACGGGAGAGTAGCAAGTAAACCAGTAACCGCCGAAAAAAGCTCAACTCCCCAATTATTACGGCCAGGATTAAAAGAACGTGAGACTGGACGGCCATGATGAGTTTAGACTCACTAACTGTTTAGCACCCTTCATTTATATATATAATGATGACATGCTAAGGGAAAGGGCCTGTTAATATGTTATTTCTAGTTTTAAGCCCAAACTAAAGGCCTGTTATTTACGTGTCCTTTGGGGTCATATTAAGTCGTCTCACATGTAAACTCGAGTGAGTTTGAATGAGGTCAGTTGGTCAGATGTATGACAACATACACAGCTGTATGTATAATTTCACATGGAGCCATTTGCAAGTTGCAACGTGCCCCTAACTAAAATAAAATAAATCAATTCAATTATTATAGATTAAACTAAAGCAAAATTACAATAATCCAATATAGATAATTCTTTAGCAGCCGTATATATTCTTCTCATGCTAAGAGGTCTTTGACCGAATGGCGCTAGTGTACTCCTTTCAGGTGGGATTCAAATCCAACTATAGGTATTTTAGGTGGATTTTAAAAGGTGTAGAATTATAAAGTGTGAGTCGTATTTCTAAATAAACATATATTTTTTCTAACAACAATTCTTAAATCTTTTAGGATAAAATAAATCACAACATGCCTCATGTAAGATTTAAGGGGGCGTTTGGTTGGAAGCAATAGAATGGAATGGAATGGAATTGAGAAAGTAGCATAATTTTCAAGTAAAATTGTGTTTGAGTGAGCAATTAAAAGTAAACCCAAGGGAATGTTTCACCTTAAATTCCTTTGGTTGTGGGATTTCAAAATCCTTCCACCTAGAGAGGGAATTTGAAATCCCACAACCAAGGGAATTTGAGGTGAAACATTCCCTTGGGTTTTACATTTCATTACCCACTTAAACATAATTTTGTTTGAAAATTATACTAGTTTCTCCATTCCATTCCATTCCATTCCTTCCAACCAAACGTCCCCTAAATCTTCCATCTTTTCGATCAAGTGGTTTGTTATTTAACTACTAAAATGTCTCTTTCTTCTCCCAATTGATGTATAATATAATAGTAACCAAGAGCGTGAATTTCTAACACAATATGAACATATATTAATAAAGACATACACAATTTCTAGTATTTTAAATTTCACCCTGTTTCATAATCCAGTTCAACTTATCAGACAAGTTCAACCAGTAGACCAATAAGATGACTTAGTTCGTCGTATGGCCAGGTTTTGTAAACATATTGTGAAACTAACAATTAACAAAACTAACAAATAAAAATGCAGCACTTTGTGAGGTCAAATGTGTGAAACCAAAAGCCAAGGGCCCAACTGTAAATAAATGTAGAATTTTAGGAAAAGATTTATCTAATTTTAAAAACCAGGGTGCTTAAATTCTTTCGTCTATATATACACCTCATTCCTGTAATGAACACCTTCACCGGAAAGTTACTTCTCAACCACCGGAAATGGATTCCGGCGACCATTCAGCACCTCCGTCCTTCTCATCCGGTGGTTGGAGGAGCGTGGAGCCTCCGTCTCCGACGTACAATCAACCCACCGCGGCGGTTGAGAACACAACCCAACCTCCGTCCATTTCATCCACCGCCATCAGGTCCTCCGATCCATACGATCAACACACTCTGCCCGCTGGGTTTCACGATCAACCACCCTCTTACTCCGATTTTCAACACGCCGGAGGGAACTCCATTACCGGTGGGTATGGCGATCGTGGGTTCGATAATTACGGTTCTCAACCACCGTCTCTTGATGCTTTGACGCACGAGAACAATTCTGCAGTTGAGTTTGGCGTTTATAATGGTTATGAGCAACCGGCGCCGTCGCTCTCGGCGGTGGCTCCAATTATTCCGTCGAACCCAGGTGTATCCGATGCTACTCCGGTGGTTGATCCGCTGGAGAACGTCGGATTCAGCATCGTTGGAAGGAACTTCCCCCGTGGAAGTCTGATTTAAGGTGGGATAGATTGAAGATGTTTAATGGGTTGATTATCTTATCTGGATTTCTCTAAGTCAAGATTTGTATTCGTTTGCGTTTGTAAACCTGCAAATCAATGAATAAAGTTGTAAGTTGAATTGAGTTTACGTTTATGTTATCATTATGAGCTTCATAGGGTACTGTTGAATTCTTTAAGACCTTCGTGGGAACATGATCTAGAACACACACAGCATGACGCCTTCAACCCATAACTTTTATGGAACTTTCTTAGCCTTTCGCATGCCGTGTAAAAACCTAGTTTAATAAGTAAATAAAATATTAAAATAAAATCTTTAGGTTTTTTTTTATCAAATCAAGAAAATTATAACTTACTCAATCATCTAAAAGATTTGTGATATTTTATCTGATTAAGTTAAATTTGAATGAGGTCAGGGGCATAAACATACATACTCACCCATGCCACTTACTAATAAAATAAAAATTAAAGAATACACTCAATTATATTAGCTTTATTTAATATATATTTTGCTATACTTTCGGATCGGATATTTACATTTTAGGTCAAGTCATCGAAGTTATATATATTTCAATTTCAAATATCTATATTTCTTTGGAATCTGAAGAAAAAGTTGACAAAGTCAAAAGTCAATCTTTTTAATTTAGTACAAGTCGAGTGTTTAATATTTCTCATAATGCATATGTATATAATGTTTTTTGAACGGCTAATTAGATCATTAGTAGGTCATTGAACTACCCGATCATCTTTGTTGCTTTGATCAGTATGTAATTCAAGACATCTTTAGGAGGAAAACTCACCATAGGTTATAGAAAATCTCCTTGTCCAATCTGAACTTCTTTTTTTGTAATAGGTGAGAAGTTAACTCAAAACCTTACTTTATTTTAATAAAGTATTGGGGTATCTTATCTCAATCATTTGGACCAAAGATCATTGATATTTAAATCGATAGTCATTTTAATTGATTTTAGACTAATTTAAATGTATTTGATTTGATTAGCTTCTATGATAATCTATTTAGACATTATATTCAACCGTGTGAAACAAAAAAAGCCAATTTTCAAAACTTGTATGATGAAACTAAAATCGTTATTTACATCATTCTTTCCCTCCATTCAACAAACATCACAATTCTTACATTAGTGTAAGTATACATATAAAGTATGGTAAAGTATAAAGAACATATAATTGGTAAAGTAAGATGTGAGCGTTAAAGTTAAAGCATAGCTAAAATATGATAAAGAAAGATAGTTAAAATTACAGTTTTGATAAAGTATTTGTTAAAATAAAACTACAGCTCAATTGGCAATATTGATTTTTGTATGTATATTAGCTAGGTTGACAGGTATACATATTGTATAAAAATATGAGCTTGTTATACATTACGAGGCTACCTGGAATATTGTTAAAGACTGGCATACTTGCATAGTACTTATATTTAGATAGAGATATTCATTTTATGTCGTGAATTTGATAAAATACAATGTTTTAAATTCTGTTACTTATAGCTGATGAGATTTATTTAAAGCTTGTGTTTCTAATGTTCAAAATCAATTGTGAGATTGTTTGGAAACGGAGACTTATTCCTTCTATTTCAATGTAAGATGCATATTCACTCGTTAGAAAGACTGAAATATAGGTCGAAAAATGAGATCAGTTACGTTGCAAATAAGAAGAAAATATTTTTATATCTCCTGATAAACGTGTAACATTATTAATGTGTTTGCAAACTCATTAGCTAGAGGTGGCGTTGACTTATTAGTAATTTACAGGCAACAACATGGTTGCTTCTTTTATTCTTCCATAATTTCCTATATAGTATATATCCACCATCTTCAATCTCAACTGTTCAACACCAACCTATAACTAATATGTATTCCGGCGATATTGACGAACAGACCCAAGCTGCAAGCGATGTATACAATCAACCTCCGTCCTACAAGGCCATGGCCCATGGCCAAGGAGAATCTCTTAGCACGTTTCAAGGTGGGGTGACCTACCGCGGTCTAGATCCAGCCGTTGGGCCGGTTAACAGCCCCAAAGCGCCGCCATCGTTTGCTGCTTTGCGTCATGTCGATGGGAACTCGCATAATCATGGATATGTTGCTAGTGGTCCACCACTGTCTATTGGTGCTATGGTGAGGGGTGGTGTTTCTCAAACTTCTGAGGTTGTGGATCCTTATAGTGGTCATGATAAAGCGCCGAATCTGAGCGATGTGAATCGACGAGAAGCGTCTCAAACCGGAGCGTCAACGGTTGTGGTTGATGGTCCAGAGGTGGAAGAACTTGTGGGGATTAGTTTGGTGGGGAATAATTTCAGGAGGCTTTACCCGAATGCATACTACAAGGAGAAAGATGATGCTGAGAATTGATTTGTTGCAATTGGAAGTTTGAATTTGTAGACTGGAATTTAAGCATTGAATAAACCATGTATGCATTTATTTTTATCCCAAATCAATACCAATGAGTGTTTTGAATATTTGAAGGCGTAATAATATTCTAAGTGTGTAAATTTTTTAAACATGAAGTTTGGTTTCTTAATCACTGCTTGCATTTGGAATGAAAGTGACGGTGATCAATAGGGTGGTGTTTGGTTTTTAGGTAATTAAACTAGTATTAAGCCCCGCGTTGTGACGGGGGCGTAGAACCATGTCAAGTAATTCTAATGACACACCACCATCAGTGACTACTAATGCCGGAAAAGCCCGTATTATAAAAAGAAATAAAAACAAAAAATAAACCCGAAAGAAAAAACAGATGTAAAAACGTTAAACAAAGCACACGAAAAGTAAAACACAAAAGACAATAAATAAGTTGATCTAGGACCCCCGCTTTACATCAAGGCAGTTAAACGGTAAAAAATTGATGTGAAAACGTTGAACCACTGCACACATGTACGTTCGCAAAATTTAGCCCGTAACGTAAAAGGAAAATTTTATAAAAGATAAAAAGCATAGGGGATCAAAGTTAAAAGTGAAAAAGTATTAGGGGTAAATTGTAAAATATATAAAAGTATTGTGGTTAAAAATAAAAAAAAAAATTAAAAAAGGATGATAAAAACCATAAAACATGTAAAGTTTGACAATTAGTATGTAGTTAATGACTTCTGTGTTTTTAACAACATTTTTTTTCTACTATTCACTTTATCAACTTGTAATCGTAAGGATTTAAACACACGTCACGTTTTGTATTATCAAGAAAAACCCCAACTAGACTTTAGGTTTGCGTCCATGGATCTAAGATCAAAGTTCTTATGTCGGTGTAATTTCCTAAAAACAACTTTGACAATCATTAGATCAACTTTATCATTTGTTATAACTTTGACAAATATCATTATGTCCTCATATTTTTATTTTTTGCATATATTTGAATCTTGAATATTAACACTATTAGTTTTTTGTTAAATAATTTATGAAAATACTAAACTACCTCTTAAAATTAAAACAATAAAAAAAACATGTGGGATCCACCAACCTACATCTTAAAATCAATTCATCTACAAAGACACACACCCATTTTTTTCTCTCTCTCTCCTACCTAATCTTCACCACCACCGCCAAACCAGCAGCTCCCGTCACCACCACCACCACAAACTCCCGCCACCGCCACCGCCACCACCACAAACTCCCGCCACCGCCACCACCACAAACTCCCGCCAACGCCACCACAAATTTTTCGCCACCGCCATCACAACCTTTCGCCACCGCCACCACAACCTTTCGCCACAGCCACTGCAGCCCCCCATCGCCACCACTGCAACCCTCATTGCTACCACCGCAGCCCCAATGCCACCATAACAGCCAGTTATCACCACCACTTGACTACCATAAACACCACACTATGTTTCTTATTCATCTAGAGAGAGAGAGTTGAAGTAGGTGAAAGAGACAGAAGATAAAGATCTTTATCCTGAGAAAATGAGAGATGGAGTATGTGAGAGAGAGGAAAGATAGAGAGAGAATAAGATGAAGTGAATATTGTTATTTTTATAAGTTTATTCAAAGATAAATAGAAAAAAAACTAAAACATCTTTAATAGAGAGAGAAAATGGGTGGCAGATAACAAACAATGCTGACGACGTTAGCCTTCGGGATTCAAATTAATGAAAAAAATGAAAAGTCAGAGAATATAATGATATTTTTAAACTTTAAAAATAGAATTAATTGGTTTTGAAAACTGGTAGGGATACTAATAGTAATTTACTCCGACTACAAAATGTTATTTTCAGTTAGGTTACTAATATTTTTATTTGTTCATATCAGGTATTATAGTTTTAAAAATGCTTCAACTAAGTCACTCATAATTTAACAATTTTTTTTAAATAATTCACAAAAAATTTAAAATTATTTAGTTTTTTATAGATATTGTTAATATTTTTAAACATTTTAAATTTTTAAAAACTTTTTACGGGACTTATAAATGATCTAATTAGAACAATTTTAAAACTTTAGTAATCTGATTGAGACAAAAAAAAATTATGAGTGACCTGATTGGGATAAAAAAAACTTTATAATTGACCTAATTAGAACAATCTTGAAACTTAAATTACTATTTTACAAAGTTACCCGTTTTATTTATATCTTGTATTAAAAAAACACATTATTTATCCACTACGATGTGCTTATTTTGGTTAACATTATTCTTTTGATTGATTTTGGTTTATTTTGTTGAGTGGGTTTATTTTAGTTAATGTTTTGACATTATTTTTTCAAACGGTTTTTTTATAATATAAAATTTTGGAATATTATCATCCGCTCCAACACAACGCACGGGTCTGCAACGGTTTTTTTTTTATAAAAAGTTTTAGATGTTATAAACGTAAGTCAAGTTTTTATTTTCTTATATAAGGACACGTCTATTATAATGAGCGAGTTTGTGCACGTTGTATCGATTGTTATAAATGCATGTTAAGGTTTCGTATTTCTTATATAAAGTTACATCTATTATAATTCACAAGTTCACGACAACATTTCGACATTAACTTTTTTCGGTATAAGGGTCTGCTGCAACGTGTGGGTTGTAATACTAGCTATTTATTTGAAAAAAATAAACATTTCAAACCAAATAACATGCCAGCTAAAATTATTTTATATCTCATCATATAAGATAGGGTGAAATGTTTCAAACACCCACAAACATTCATTTTACTAACAAATTAGTTTTTCACTCATCATTTAAAAACCTCTATATATTCTCATATTGTTCTAGCGTGTCGTAACCCGTTTGGGCTTGTCTGGAAATTTAGGGATGTCAGAAGCCTTGTTTGTTTTTGAATACCCACTCCAATCGCATGTTTTTGTTTCCACTGAAGTGTGTTTTTTTTAAGATGATTCCACCTTAACAACGTTGGATATACTTTTACATATCTTGTTAATACCATGATAATTGACGTTTATTTTTGAAAATTTTCCCTTCTAATCTCTTTAATTTTCTAAATAATACTTTCGTATAATTAACAAATATTTTTTCATATTGGTCGCGATATTGTAATATTAATATAACAAGTTTGTTGGCTTGGATCCACGTTATCAATTGACTTGACTTTTGGCAATTCACGCTACCCACACCTATTTTTCCAGGTAATTTAATTAACATATTTTAATCTTGAAGCGGACAAATACACTAATGAATTGTATTAGTTTTTAATTAACTAACTAGGTTTATTACCCGTCGTGCGTTGCCGCGGCATTGTACGTGACCTGATAAAATATAAAATACAATCGACCCGACTCGTTTTCAAACTGATTTTATGTCAACACGTAGAGTAACTTGAATTTATACCATTGAACAAAAACGTTTAATATTTGACCTGACTCTTTTTCAAACAAAATTAATGTCGAAACATAGACTTACAATCGCTCCAACCTTTTTCGAACTAAATTTATGTCCAAATGTATAGTAAATGAAAAGTATTATATTGACCCGACGCGTTTCCAAACAAACCAACGTCGAAACGTACGTCAACTCAAGCGTACATAAAAATAAGCACTAAAACGTTTTATATTTGACCCAGCTTATTTCTGAACAAAATTTACGTCAAAACGTAGGCGTATGTCGAAACGTAGGCAGACTTAAAGTGTATAGAGTTAAGCCTGAGAAAATTTTATATTTGACACGAGTCGTTTCTAATTACGTCTAAATGTAAACGCACTTGAATTTATATTGCACAGTGGTAAACTCGAAGCTTTGGAAACTTAAGGGGGTAAAAGTGATATTTTACAAAGTTTTTAAAAAGTACCGGGGGCTGAAAATGTAAAGATCAAAAGTAGGAGGGGAAGAAAGGCCGGTAGGAAACCCCACCGACCTTTCTTTTTAAGTTGTCGCGCGTTGCCGCGACATTGTACGCAACCTTTTAAAGTATAGACCACAATCGACCCGACTCGTCTTTGAAACAAATTTAGGTCAATACGTAGAACGACTCGATTTTATACGGTTGAATGAAAACGCATTGTTTCCTAACTAAAATTATGTCAAAAGGTAGAGTAAATGAAGACATTTTATAGTTGACCCAATGTGTTTTCAAACAAAGCTTACTTATGTCGAAACGTTTTTTTATATTTGACCCAATTCATTTCCTGAAAAAACTATACGTCAAAACGTAGACGTATGTCGAAACACAAATAGTCTTAAAGTTTATACAAAAATAGACACGAAAACAATTTATATCTAACCCGAGTCGTTTCTGATTACATCCAAATGTAATTGGACTCAAATTTATACCGACCCGTATACAAAAATATGAATGTAAGAAATAAAAAATATGTATACGTAAAGGTAAAAGAAAAAAAGAATAAACAAACAAAGAAACAACATATGCCGATTTATGGGATCCGAACCAAAAACACAAAGATAGAATGCTAGGAGCTTACCACTCCAACCAAGGCCTCCTGTATTGTAACTTTTGAAGATTAATTATATATGTACAACAAAAGTCGGTGGCTTGTTATTGGCCACCGACCTTTGCTTTTAAATTATAATAAATGTCTTTAAAAAAAATAAGAAAATTGTAGCATTGGTTGAAATAAGAAATGTGGGAAGGACGAATTATACAACACATTAAAACTTTTAAGAAATATTTTGGTGGTTAAATGATGTAACTCATTACTAAGAGTTTAAGAGTCTAGATCATATATGGTGCGTTTTGTAATATATATGTTTTAAAAATCTAAGAACTGCTGTTAAAAAGAGACATTAAAATCTAGATATACAATATTCAGAATCTTTCTTCAAGATAATAATTATAGTGATAAAGTATTACTAATGGGTGCCCATGCGATGTAGCGGAGAACACGAGCCAAGCCCAGGCTAGCTCGGGCTAGATGGTTTTACAAATCGATCCAAACCGGCTCAACTTGTTTACAACCTAGTCAATCTCGAACCGAGTTTTTTTCGAGCGACCTTCAAACCTTGATCATATTATTAAATTTTTGCACTAAGAGTACATTTTTATTTTTTTTTTAACAAAAAATGCTCTAGCAAACTATATTTTTAAATACAAAATTGAGAAAATTATAAGAATAATCCTTGTAGTTTGATCATATTACAAATTTGATCTGTAGAATTCAAAATTTGTAAATTTGATCCAAACTTATGTAAGATAGTTGCAAGTTTAATACATATTATCAATGTCTATTAAAATATATATATCTATACTACTCATTTGCCGTTCAAAAAAGAAATATATCTATACTACTATATAATACATATTAGAATGATAAGATAGTAATTTTATTTAAAATGTAAGATACTATACAATATTTTAAGCATAGAATACAAGTGCTTTATGCAATAATTTCACTTTTGCCCCCATTTAATTAACTTCTTCTAATTATTGTATTATTTAATACACATTATTAATATATTATTTAATAGTATGATATTATTTAATTCACTTCATTTACTTTTATTTTATTTATAATAATATAAATTGACATTTAAATTTATAATTACTAATCATACTTTTAAAACTAAAGTTTTATTTTATTTATATTAATATAAATTGATATTTAAGTTTATAATTACTAATTATATTTTTTAACTAAATAATATTTAAATTAAGTATTATTTTATTTAAATACTTATATCTATACTAATTTATAATAAATCTCTCTGTATAGAGATGTAATTTTACCAAGTATACAAGTTTTGAATCATGTACAAAGTAGTGCAAGATATTTAAGAGGTGTATAATATAAAATTGATTAATATTTTAAGACAGTTTAGAGTAATATGACAAATTTATCAATTAAATTTTATATACCTTGGCATTTTTTCTCTGGTCTCTTTCATGTATTTAATAAATATTATTAATATATTATTTAATAATATGATATTATTTAGTTCATTTCATTAAATTTTACTTTATTTATGATACTATAAATTGAGATTTAAATTTATATTTACTAATTATATTTTTATAACTAAATATTATTTAAATTAAGTGTTATTTTATTTAAATATTTAAGTATATAACTTTTATATATATATATATATATATATCTTTATGTTTATAATAATTATAATACTAATATTTTTCTAGGGGCATATTGTGAGTTTAAAAATTTTAATATTTATCTGTATTTTTATAATAAAAGTGAAAGGAAGATTAAATGATAATTTTACATATGAATTAAGACACCCATATAAAAAGTCATGTTAAATTTTAAAAAATTAACAATTTTATTTCATTTATACCCTTACAATAAATTATAATATATGATGCTTATAATACAACTACTAAAGTATATATACATGTGGCCAAACAAAACCGCAATTTACTTTTACTTTCGTTTATTCACTGCGATTGAGCATTAATCCCTCTTCCCTTTCCCTTGCCGGTTGTTAAAATCTCAATAACAATCAAGATGGTAATTTGTTGTGACAATTTCTCCATTAACTTTCTCCGGTCTAAGGTAATAAGTGATTTCCGATCACCGAAAGCTGTATCGGATGATCATAAAACTCTAACCTACATTCATAAAACAAAACCCCCCTAAAATCTAGGTAATAATTGATTTACGACCACAAATACCACCCATACTTTCACTAATCTTGTTGTAATAATATACATGTCTTAAAAACTTTTATAATATACGTAATTGTTTTCTTTCATTCAATTTTCAATAATTATATTTTCATTTTTAATTTACATCATAACGCACCGATCCGATACTGACTAAAATCGAATTCTCAAAAAATTATGCAACAACCGTACCGCCGCAACGCGCGGGCATTTCCACTAGTTCTGTTAAATGAATGTAAAATTACCGTTACTACCTTTTGTTCAAATAAAATCTCCTTTGTCTTTTTTATTAAGAAATAATAATGAGTTAAAAAACAAGAAGAAAACCCCCATTGCCCCTCACGTTTCAGAGCTTCATTTCCTTTGTACAACCTTAACCATGTCAAGGACAATTAAACCCACCGCCGACAAAACTATACCAGCAACCCCATCACATGACTAACAATGATTCAATCAACAAACGGTCTTGTGTCAAAATTTCCGACCACTTTGGTTCATCGTGAAGACCTACTTAATTGTTTTTCCGGCGACCCTGCAACAACTCTAACGACTTTAATTTTTAATTTACCAAAGAGAAAAATAAACCATCGGTTTGTATTCACTTTAGTATTTAGGACCGAAAGCTACAGATTGTCTGTTTCAAAAAATGAAACCTAAATGAAATCATAAATGTAAAAGAGTGTAAGCACTTGCGAAAAGGTATTTTTAGTTGTTAAAAAGAGTGTAAACACTTGCAATGATCGAACCCACGAACTATGGCAAAACTACAAACTAACTTCGCGCGCACGACCACTTAACCAAGATCAAACTGTAGATATGTTTCGAACTTAATAATACTAAAAAGTTCACCTTCTGAAAAATTATAGGTTTACTTAAAAAATCGCTATTATATGTTTCGAACTCAATGGGGTCAACACCTCGTACTTATGGTTGTGGGTGGTGAGATATTGTCTTTAAACTTGTTGTAAACTACTTGTTGTATTGTTGTAAACTACCAACTCAACAAAGAAAAAGAGGCAATTTAATTTTTTTAATATATTAAGACACAAGGGTATAAGGGTAATTTTATATTCATTTAACATAGTATTTTAATGGACATTAATAATAAGAACTAAACTTACGATCGTATTACAAAAATTTAAATTAAATTTATAATTTTCAAAATATAAAAATCAAATTTACAATAAAACACAAAAATTATTTATGTAATTTTCTCTACTAAATTTATTTAGTAAGCGACAATCTTACACTGTTTGATCTCTTTATTAAGCCAACTTTATTGATTTTCGAATATACTGTTAAAGTGTATTTTATTACTTTTTTTTTTAATATTCAAAATCTAGGCTCGAGAGAGATGAGGGGGTAATTTCTCCGCACCAGGAGATGGAGAATCCAATAGAAAAAAGACTAGTTAAAACCACACAAATGTAAAGGTTGACCATGGAATCGATGCTCACATGATTTAAAGGGCTTTTCATCACTTGTTCTTTCTTAATCAATCGCTGAGATAGTTTCAGATCCTTCACACTCTCTCATACAAGTAATCGCAGAGGTGTTTGATACTCGAATAGTTTGATTTGTGATAATTAAGCGTGTGGCTGTGCAGATGAAACAAGCAAGTGTGCCGTTAGCCTCAATCGATGAGCAGAAGGAGGAAGTCCAGACTCAGAAGGACGAAATCATCGTTGACGTTGCTGCACTGGCTCACCCAACACCACAACAACCGAAACTACCTTCTCCAGATCTAATCAACGGTAATTTCTTCCGACGCCCAATTCCTACTTAATTAGGTATATGAATCTAATGGATGTGCCTACAAAAAGATCATTACTTTATCTCTATTTCACTTGCTAAACTGAAGGGGATCCAGGTGCCTGATCTTGGCTTAATTGGGTCACGGCTCAAGTCGTCGATATCAAGTCTAAACAAGTTGTAATAAGTCAACCTAAACACAAGTAACTTTATTTTCTAGAATGACGACTCATACACCCATTTACTACTGCCTTTAAAATACATCAAATTCTTATCTACTTTTTTTTTGAACGACTAGGTTAGTGGTTAGATGTTAATATCATCATGTTAGTAATATTCGTCAAAACCAAAGTTTGAACTCTGGTCTTCTTTATAAAACGTTTGACTCTTACCACTTCTTTATCGACCCAAGTGGCCTCTAAAACGCATGTAAATAGTATTGAAATGTTAAAAGGTTAAAAACATGTAAGTAAGAAGTCGGTATTGAAATTTAGGCATTTATTAGTTTCCTTTCTTTGTTAGCTTTTGTTTTAAGAGACCTATACAAACCAAATTACTATGCTAACTATGGCTTGGAACTACTTCAAAGGTAGTAGAGAAGATTACATCAAAGTTGGTATCCCCCTTTATGAAGCATCAATTAAAGGCGACTGGAAAACTGCTAAAGCCATTATTGATGAAAGACCCGAGTTGGTACGATATAGCATCACTGAAAATGGTGAAACGGCGCTTCATGTCGCAGCATCGGCTAAAAAAACAAAACGGATGCAAGACTTTGTGAAAAATTTGGTGGATAAGATGGAAACGACAGACTTGGAACTTAAAAATAAAACTTCCAACACTGCTCTTTGTTTAGCAGCTGCAGCAGGAAACGTTAAAATGGTTAAAATTTTGGTGAAGAAGAATCCTGCATTGCTCTCAATTCCAGGTAGTCAACAAATGATGCCACTCTATATGGCTTCATTATTTGGACACCATGACACGGTAGAATACCTTTATAATGAGTCCAAGAGATTGTCTGATGATGGCTGGAATCCTCAGAATCGTGGTTGGCTTCTTGATAAATGTGTTGAAGCCAATCTGTTCGGTAAACATTCTAACATGTTACAGTAAACAAAATCTTTACTTTTTGCCTTTTTTTCACTGTTTTTTCTTGGAAAAGGTATTTCCACCAAAGAAGTATTTTTCGTCTTTCAGATATCGCACTAAAGATGGTGAATGATCGTCAAGAACTTGCTAGTAACGCAAGTGTGCTTTTAGCTTTGGCAAAAAAGCCCGACGCATTTGCCGCTCCAACATCAAATATAATCAAGAAAGCATACAGTTGGGGTAAGAATCTTTACTTCTTATTATAATCAAGAATCTTTACATCATTGATGTCAAAATAAGATTTTTACTGATATCCAACTTCATCTGTCACTATATATACTTGTAAGCATGATCACTCATTAGTTTCGCTTCTTTTCTATTGTTTCTCGCAGCTGTATTTTGCCGTTCAAAACCAGAACCACTTAAAAAGGATAGTGATGCATTGCTATTACTAAGAAAGATTTGGGAAAATATTGCAAAAAAGCCAAAGAAGCAAATTGATGACATAATAAGAGGGCAGCCTGATTCAATTAAGAAAGATGACAGGCTACCTTATAATAAGGAAGATCAAGCCCTGCAACTACTAAAACTCATTTCTGACAACATTGTCAAAATGCCTAATGAAATCCAAAGGTTAACTGCAGGGGCTTCTACAAACCTTAAAAGAACTCCATCAATGGTAAATGCTAAAAAAACATACTCTTCCCGTATACTGTTTGTTGCTACTGAAATGGGCAATACTAAGTTTATAGTTGAGCTCATCCGCAAATATCCCGATTTAATATGGAAGGTCAATGATAACAATCAAAGTATATTCCACATTGCTGTCAAACATCGTCATGAGGGTATCTATAACTTGTTGTATGAGATAGGCTCAATGAAGGATTTAATTACTCCTCTTAGAGATGAAAATGAAAACAATATGTTACACTTAGTCGGGAAAAGCGCAAAACGAAAGCGGCTTCAGGATGTATCAGGAGTGGCTTTACAGATGCAACGAGAACTATTATGGTTCAAGGTACATACTCTAGTGTTAATTTTTTTTCCTATTTATCTTGCTTTTATTTTTCTTCTTTCTTTCAGCATGAAGATTATTATAACCTTAAAGTTGTAGATAGCTAAATTCTATGTTTATGTTGTAGGAAGTGGAGTCTATGATTCCATCTTCTTACAGAGAACGGAAGAACAAGGATGGTCTAACGCCACACGAGTTATTCACCAAAGAACACAAAGAATTAGTTGTACAAGGTGAGAAGTGGATGAAAGGAACAGCTAGCCAATGTATGGTGGTTGCCGCCCTTATTGCCACCATAGTATTTGCTGCAGCATTTACAGTTCCAGGTGGATACAATCAAACCACCGGTATCCCTATCTTCCATTCTGAAGCAACCTTTATGGTGTTTGTGGTGGCGGATGCCATTTCTCTATTCGCATCTGCAGCTTCAATTCTTATGTTTTTATCCATTCTCACGTCTCGTTATGCTGAACGTGATTTCTTACAGTCATTACCCAAAAAGTTGATGTTGGGTCTAGCGACTCTTTTTCTCTCTATAACAAGCATGACCATCGCTTTTAGTGTCAGCTTTTTCGTGCTTTACAAGAACGGGTTGATATGGATGCCTATCGTTATCAGCTTGTTTGCCGTGTTGCCGGTGTTCCTGTTTGCTTGGCTGCAGTATCCTCTTTTAGGAGATGTTATCCGATCGACTTATGGTTCTAGGTACCTCTTTAGACCCAAGACACAAATGCTTTACCAAGTCGAGCAGAAGCCCATGCTAACACGTTTCTTTACAAGATTGTTGTCATGTGTAACTTTTGGGTATTTTAAAGATGAGGAATAGATATCCAAAATCTGTACAAATTGGTATATGTATTGGATGAGTTCGAATACACTTGCTTACTTATTGCCTTATTTGGGTATTAGACTTGCGTGGTCAGTAACAATCTAATGTTAATGATAAGACGACGTTTGATTAGATATCGTTAAACTATAATAATGATTATGAATTTAACAATGAAAAAGTAATATGACAAAGTTTGAAAAGTAAGATTAAATATTCCATATGTTTCATTCTTATCTTTAGAAACATGAAACTTCATAGAATAAGAAATCTCATATACTGTAAAGTGTTAATATTAAGAAAAAAAAACTTAAATGTACCTATTCTATTATGTAAGATGAGAAGTAGCTCTGATATCTATTTACCATTCTTGGGGCACGAAGAGACCGATCGAGTATGAAGGCCTACTTGTAATATTATTGCTTTATTAATATTTGGTTAGAAAATGAAGCTCCCACAAGACAAATAATAGATTGCTTTATGGTGGTTTTATGTGAAAAGAAAATAAAAAGTATATACTGCTAGTTTATGACATTTTAGACCAAACACACATCATTCGTCCAACAGGAAATATACTTTGATATCATCCGGAATCATACACTATACCATTTTTGTTGCATTGATCATGGATAATTCTGTTTGGGTAAGAACAATTCAAGACAAATTTTGTTTGAAAAAGATTTTACTAGTATAACGGGAAACAAATACATTGAGCTTCAGAAAATATTGATTAGTAGTTGGGTGAAGTGCCAAAGTCACTGAATGGGTAAGTCGCCAATCCCTAAAACGGACTATGTAATGCTATGTAATGTACTTTATCTGCTGGGTTACGGGCGGTCATTTTACTAAAGGTTTATAATCTACCCTTGTGTGATTCCTGTTGAAGCATATACTCGAGGGGTGGGTGCAGGGCGGACGATTTTCAATTTTAAAGCAGACTCCCCATTCATTAGATAGAGAAGATGACCAAGATTTCGTGATCCGCTGTCGAACTTATTCCAAGAGAGCTCGGATCAAATCGGTATTGCTATCCGAGCTCTCTTATTGAATTGCTTATTCAATGAGCATTCTCAATATTATGCCTTGAAGAGGACTCGAACCTCCACGCTCTTTAGCACGAGATTTTGAGTCTCGCGTGTCTACCATTTCACCACCAAGGCATCTTGAAAGTGAATCGTATTCCATGAATATGATATCTATCTAGTGTGATGTATGGAATAGTGGAGTGTTGGAGTATTTCTATTGATCGGTCATGTCATATAGGCCCGAATTGGACATCCAATTGCTTCGATTTGAATTATCCGGAGAATGCCTTATATAGATATCCAATATATCAAAAAGATGGACAATCAAACCTATTTCTCGATTCAATAGAAGCCCAAAGAGGTGAATAGGGTCCCAAATAACGAGAGATATGTAAAAAGCAGGTCCGATTACGCCTATTCCTAATCCTAAAAGGAATGTAACGACGTAGGTTAAGTTTTAGCTAATTTAATAAAGATACCAATTATTGTTCCAAAGACTCTACCCCTTTTAGTAATATCAAAAAGCTCGGGAACAGATATGTACGAAATAGAAAGATTCCAACCCCCCAAGTAAAGAACTGTTACAAATAATGAAAAAACTAGTAGATTTAAATATGAAGCAACGTAAAATAAACCAAATTTGATACCGGAATATTCGGTTTGATAACCTGCTACTAATTCTTCTTCTGCTTCTGGTAAATCAAAAGGTAATCGTTCACACTCGGCTAGGGAAGAAATTAGAAAAGCTAGAAACCCTATAGGTTGACGCCACAAATTCCATCCCCAAAAACCATATTTTGACTGCGCTTCAACTATATCAACTGTACTTGAACTGTTAGATAATCATAGTAAATGATAACATCACTGTTCCCATCCCTATTGCAGAACCGTACATGAGATTTTCATCTCATACGGCTCCTCAAAGGTCACAAATAAATCTACGGACCCTTCCATTATTATTTTTCTTGATATGTTTGTAGGATAGATAGATATAAAATTAAATCCATTGTAAGGTCCCCATTAGACACTGGAATTCTGTCTGCTATATATATAATAAAGTGCTTCTGAATTCATCTTATCTTTTAATAATTTAAATTCTTCTTTGTTGAGTAATAACTTAATCCTTGAATAAAATCTTTCTTGTAACAATATCAATAGATATTTCAACCTAACATAGATATTTCCACCTAACGTTTTCAATTACGAAATCCAATTAGACGTTGCATTAGTTCGCGAATCATGACAATAATTCTATCTCTATATAGAGAAAGAAAAAATCTATTTTTTCTAGTGCAATTCCATTCAGTCTTTCGATTTTTTTTTTCGTTCCTATTCTCCTTTCTCAAAAAAAGGGGACCTTAAACAAAGTTAAAGGATTACTTCGTTCGTGGAGAGCAACAAAAGTTCACAGACCGCCTAATTGACACCAACGAGTAAAATCTCCTTGTGCTTCAGGCCCCCATAGTAATAATAAAGAATGCGCTAAACTATTAGCAGGAGTAGAAACTGCGGCAGTTAAGAAATTGCAGCCTTCCAAATAGGAACTGGCCAATCCATGGGTATACCATGAAGTTACAAAGGTTGTACCCGTGAACCAACCCCCTACGGCGAAATAGGCACAAGGAAAGAGCAATAGGCCGGACCAGCCTACAAAAACGAAACGGTCCCTACGTAACCAGTCATCCATAATATCAAACAAATCATTTTTGTCTTTGGTAAATTTACCAAGGGCTATAGTCATCGTAATCCTCCTATTCAACTACTTCGACCATTTCCGAACACCTCATAGTATTTTCGGGGCGTCCAAAGAGTCGATCATTTCTGCATGATTTTTTTCTCGTGCACTACCCCTTACAATGGGTTTCGAAGATAAAAATCCTTTATTGGCCCATAAATTGACCACCCAGGTAAATTCATGAATTCAATTTGATTATTCATTCTTATTATTAAGCATCTGAATCATGAATTGTCTTCTTATGACTCATGAATCAGATATATTCGTTTTTTGAAAGAACTGTTCAAGGAAAAAGCAATCCCCTCGCCCACTACCGGTTGATCCTCAGACTTGTCCCCATCTTCTTCCATCAACTAAATGTAAATGGATTGTTAGATCTTGTTCGTGAGATTAAGAAAAAGAACTCTCTTTCTATTCTAATTTTTATGTATACTAAATTACTAAGCTTTTTACATTTCTTTTTCTTTGTTAGAAAAGAGATAGTTTCCAATTTTTTACTTCACTTCAATACTCAATACAATAAAAATATTCAATAAAATAAATAGGAGACTGGAAATGAGTGTATTTATCCCGCATCCATTCTTCATACGATTGTATATTTAATGTTTTTACTATGAGTTATTTTACTTTTTTTGGTCAAGGGCTGCACGTGATGGCAGATAATGATGGAAAATTCTGGATCTTTTTTTTTGAACGGCCGGCAAAGCAAATATATTAAGAAGCTAACAAAAGTTAGCAAAAGATACAAAAGAAAAACACAAAAAATAAATACTGAACAAGGATAGCACACGTTAGTGTACATCAAAATTACATCATTGTTCTCAAGTTAAAGATTTCATATTTAACCTGGTTTTTACCCAAAGGAACCCCATTACCTTGATATCTTCAATTAAATTGTTGGCAGAGATCTAAACTTGATTGAAGATAAGATTATTTCGTGCTTTCCAAATGCTCCATTACAACTATTCTGGATCTAAGCTGTATTTCAACTAAGGGCGAAAGTATATGGTGGGGTTATGAGACACAAAAAACTTGTAAGGCAAAATAGTTGTAGTACACTCTGGATTCTTTTTTCTTTTCCTAGGACTTAAAAACATAATTGACTTTGTTTAAAAATAATTATGTACGGATGGGGAAATAAATGATGAGATGATAGGCAAGATTTAATTAGGTAAAGAGAGCTAAGTGACATGTTACATATATGTAAAATACAAATAGGTATGATCCGCGTAATGCAGCGAGGTTATAAAAGTTGAAAATTTTAAATATGATAATTTATATATTAGTACTAACCATCTGAAAAAAGATTACATGTGAAACTCTGATAAACAGATAAATAATATAAAAAAAATAAATACATCAAAACAGAGAAGAAAATTAACATGCGTAAATAGTGATTTTACTATAATTAACGAGCTCTACTGTAAATTGGATAAAAAAATATTTGACATAATTCGAAATCTTACGTATAAAACTTAAAAAAAAAAGTTCAGGTGATAAACTGTAAATTTGACATAATTCGAATGCTTAAGTATAAAATTTTATAAAAGTTCAAGTGATTAAATATAAATTTGACATAACTCGAATGATTAAGTATAAAATTTTAAAAAAGACAAAATGAGTAGGTATCAATTTTGAAAAAAAAAACAACGAGAGAGAAAATATTATGGTTAGCTTTAAAAAATCCTAGATGTTTAAATATGATTATAAAAAAACAAAGTAGTTTTTTTATTTGTTTGGAGAAAAAAATAATTATTGTAACATTGAAAAAATCTACACCTTCATTACTCATATTTTTTTTCTATTTGTTATATATAGTTATACGACGAATGTCATCGAGTATTTTTTTCCGACCTACTTTAGACGTTGATACATTTGAGTATTATTATTATTATTATTATTATTATTATTATTATTATTATTATTATTATGATTGTGATTATTATTATTATTATAACAATACAATTATTTAGTTATTATATAATTTAAGTGTCTAAATAAAATAATACTTAAATCAAATAGTATTAAGTTATAAAAATATAAACAATAAAAGTATATATTTTAATATTAATTTAAAGTATTATAAATAAGATAATACTTAAAATAAATGTATAATAATAATAATAATAATAATAATAATAATAATAATAATAATAATAATAATAATAATAGTATTTAGTAATTATATAGTTAAGTATTCAAATAAGATAATACTTATTTATAAATTTATATGTTAATTTAAAATATTATAAATAATATAATATTTAATGTAGTGAATTAAATAATCTCACATTATTAAATAATATATTAATTACAAGTTTATTAAATGAGATGTAAAATAGAAATGATTGCATAGAACACTTGTATATTATGCTTAAAAAGTTGTATTAGGTTTTTTTAATTTTTTTTATAAAATTACACTTATGCCCTAAGGTTTTGTTTTATATAATAGTATAGATATAGATAATGCCACCATGGAGTGTCATGTCAAATCAATAAAAGGTTACACATGTGACATCTACTTATACATTTAACTTATACAAGCACGTTAAAAACCCCGTTTTAACAATCCAACAATCCAATCAAAAGTATAATGTAAAAAAGTTTCATTGAAAAAAGCTAAGCGGTTAAAGCATAGGGTAAAACCAAAAGAAGTAAAAAAATCATTAACCCCCAAAAACATTCATTAATATTAGCTTGCAAAATCACACTAATCTTACTAAATATTGCCTAAAAAACACAATCTTCCCTATTTGAAACTCTAGGGCGATGTGGCTATTCATCGTTGGCAAATAATAATGTCATCTATAGATTGTATTCATGGTAGATAAGTGAGCGACCTAATTAATTTGTTCACAGAGGGTGCTATGTCACTGTTGGCACCCATATCGCTCGTGTGTAAAAGTTAAAACAATATCTTTTTTTAATAATGAAGTCACACACATTTAAATTACTTTTATCTCAGCTGTTTATAATGGGACTTTAACTCTATTATTTTAAGAATGGACAACATGCAACACACTTTGGTTTTGTTTGACTATGGTCCCTCTGAACCGTTTGGTAAACACACAACATTTATTCATAGCTTGTGTGGGTCATGTGATCAAGGCCGGACTTACTTAGAGCTTAGGGGTAGCCCGGGCTACCCATGAACAGGGCCGGCTCAACCGTTTTAGTGGCTTAAGGCGGGATTAATTTTCGAGGCCTTTTTTCTTAAGTATTTAATAAAAACCCTCCTCCTTTATCCGGGTTTGGGACCGACAAAAATAAACCAAATACCCTAGCAGGCCCAAGTTTTAAAAACTAAAATTAATACCAAGCCTAGTCTGGCCCAAAACAGAACAGTTAGCCCAAAACGTAGTAGTTAACCCAAAACTATAATTACCCTAGCCCAAACACTGAAAAAATTTAAGGCTCTCAACATGTGGAGGCCTTAGGCCACCGCCTGGCCCAATAATCTTATTGGGCCGGCCCTGCCCATTAACTACCCCTAAAGTCTCGTTTCGAAATGTAATTTTTTTTATTTTTACGGTTGTATGTATCGGGATACCCCTGATCAAAAATTAGGATACTCTTCAAATTAAAAAGACCTAAATTAAATAAGATTAAAAGCCCAACCCTGAACAAAAGTTTATACAGCCCCTAAGAAAATTTGAGACGGACCCAATTATTATGAAACGACCCAAAAAATAAGTAACGAATATAGAACACTTAGTTTGAATAACTAAGTCATTTATCTTATTAACTGATTGTTTGATAGATAATTATTAAATTAATGATTAGTAGATTTATTTAGTTGATTATTTATTTAAATACTTGATTATTCGAATGTTACCATGACTGATAAATAGGAGTGTAAAAATCGTGTGGAGTCTGATATTTTTTTGACATAAGGAAAGATTGATCTCATGCCCGAGCTCGGCTCGTGTAGAATGTTAATTGTAAGGTTCACGCTCGTTTCGTGTATGAAAATTTAATTTTAATACTCGAGGTTTTTTTATTTCGGAAGTTTTTAAACTCAAGCTATGTTTAGATCCCTTGTTTATAATTTAATTATTTTATATTATAGTTTTTTATATAATCACAATTATCTTTTAAATATATATAATATATGATAAATGTTATATAAAAATGTTCATTTTGAGAGGGCCCGATACGTGAAGCTCTAACCCAAGTTTGTTTGTTAAATAGTAAATAGTACAAGCTCGAGCTTGCTTAAGCTCGGTTCGATCCGAGATTTTGACGAGCCTGTTTCGAGTAACTCATGACTTCGTTTGTCTCATTTACACCTCTAGTGTTGAATGTTATTTTTAGTTTGATTTTTTTTGCCTTCTTGTTGTGTGATCCGGACTCGAACCGAACCGTATAAAAAATATTTAATAATTAGCGGTAGAGAATTGACCCTTAAAATTTTCCAACCCCTATATTAAATATTTTCGAATACACCACTGAAGATGAAACATCGTTTGAAATAAGTTATTATTGGCAAAAAAAATTCATTATTTAATGAATGTGTTGCAAAAAAATTTTAATTATTAAATAAATGCACTGTAATTTTTTTTTTTTTTGGAATACCACTGATTTTTCGGGTTAGATCAGCCACTGATAGACGAGTTTGGAATTCACAGCTTCCGTTCTTATGCGTGCTTGTTATCAAATAAAAATTTTGATTCCATCGTTTGTGTGTGCATCACTGCATCTCATTTGAAAGATAACATTACATGTGATATATAAAATAAAGTATATACATTAGTTTTATACTTGATATAGTAGTGCTTTGAGGAATAGTTAATGACACAAATTTGCAAAAAGTTTCCGAGCAGTTTCCTTTAATTTTTAAATCTAGACGTTGGGGTTGACAATAACATTTCACATTTGAAAGGGATTTCGTTAGTTGAGACTTGATAATCGTTGAGGTATTTTTTAAGGTTAATCCTTGAAGGTACCTGTATACGCATTTGAGGTGACATAATAAGTTTTTCAGTAATTTTTAAAGTTTTGTTTAACATATATTTATATTTTCCTAATAACTTTAATTTATGATATTTTATATACATCTATATGCGTTGTTATTTATTTATTTTGTCCATATCTTGATTTAAATTTTGTAAAGGCAAATTAAGCTTCGTAATTTCATCTATATAGATTGTAGCTAACAGATTACTAAGTACTAATAAATTTGACATTAGATAAAAGATCATCAAAGATGGATACACATAATAACATTAATTTGGCCTTTAGAAGATCTAGTATGAATCCTTTACTATTTTTTTTTCTCTTTGTTACATTAGTGTCGTCTTATTCTTCATTTCTTCTCCCTCTAAACCACTCAACCAAGAAAAAGAACCATTTATGCTTATCTCTTTTATTAAAAATAATAATTTTCTTTTCTTAAAATATAATAACATTAATTTGGCCTTTAGAAAATCTAGATGAATCCTTCACTACTCTTTTTTCTCTTTGTTACATCAGTGTCTGTCTTATTCTTCATTTCTTCTCCCTCTAAACCACTCAACCAAGGTAATGAACCATTTATGCTTATCTCTTTTATTAAAAATAATAATTTTATTTTCTTAAAATATTACATAATAAATAAAACTAAAATAAATATAAGATAAGTATCATATAATAAATAAAATATAAGTAAAAATTTAATCTAAGAATGATTAAAAACTTTATTTGATAAATGAAACATTACATAAAAACGTAACTATAAAATTACATAATAAAAATCAACAACCTACTCTTCATCAATGTTGGACACTTGTTATATGCTTATAGGTATTTATAGAAGTTGAAATGAATATTTTTAAAAAAGTTTTTTGTAAAACATTCACATAGAGGGGTGAAAGTGTGAACATTAGTTCAAAAACAATTTAAAAAACTTGGAATTAATATATATATATATATTTTTGAAGACTTATCCATGAATCCAGACTATTTGTGTCAATATGAATTGCATATTTTAAATTATGAGATCATTTACAACAATAGGTTCTTCATCTTCATAAATTTGATTTATTTAAAAATCTTTATCTTCTAAATTTATTTTGTATTTTTTTAAAATCTCCTATATCCCTTTCCACGTACCTAGAATTTATGAATTCCTAAGAAAAAGATCCCTACTTCATCTTCAACCTTTTCACCCTCGCTTCAACCCACACCACGTATACACAAAACAACCATCACCGGTCCACAACAACCACCACCGATGACACCCTCTTTTTCAAACCCACTTCATCGCCACCAACCACCATCACCACGAACCTCATCCACCCATTGTCGGCTAAAATCGATGACCACCACCACCTATAACGTCTAAACCATCACTTGTCAACCCAAAAACCCATATTTTTCGACTTCATTACCTTGAATGTTTGATTGATCACGTCAACGATTCTGAAACAGTTAGAAATAACCTAATTTATTACATGAGTGTGATTGAACTAGTCAATTCGTGAACCATTTTAAAACATTGAACCATTTACACAGCCAAGTGGTTGTAATCCATATATATATTTTCGAGTAACGAGCATTGCCTCTTTTAGATCAATTGGTGATGGATAGTTTACACGAATTGATATTAGTTTAAGATGGAAGTTTGAGTTTATATGGTGGTGGTATGGGAACAATGAAGTGAAATGACCAAGGAGAAGATGAAAGAAGCGGGAATGGAAGTCAAGCTGGGGGGTTAGAGTGAAATAGGGTTATTAGAGTTTAAATGAGGTCGAAAAAAAAAATACATTTTGTTCTAATGGTATGAAAGTGATGATTTGAAGCAGGATTTTTTAGGTCATATATTCAAACCCAACTTAAGATGGTTTTCTCAAAATAATAGGGTTTTTTTTGTTGGTTTTCTTCGATGAGTTAAACCTGAATTATCAAAATCAGTATGCACGATTAACATCTTATTTCCGGAAGGCTCGTTAGGGTATCAAAGATAGTTTGAAATACTATTCAGAAAAAAAAAAAAGATAGAGGTTGAAGAAATGATGGGTCCAACATTTAAATTAATATATTTAATAATCAAATGGGGTAGAGGTATTTTAGTCTTTTAATAAATTATTAACAAAAAAAGAAAAAAATAAAGTTAGTGAAAATGCCTCGAAAAGTTAAAAAGAATTACAAGTCAAGCTACAAATCAAGCTTATAAAGAGACTTATAGAACTCAAATAGTTAGAATATGAAATCTAAAAAACTAAAGCAGTAATGCAGTCTGAATATTAATACTCATCTTATACAAAATGAAGCATGAACTAAAGTTTTAAGAAATAAGATAAATATATCTATTTGTTAATATTGTATTTCTAACGCAATGTTTTTATTTAAAATGACGCAATAATTATTGAGAGTGTATCACTTGATAGTTAAAACAATTGATAGTTAATTTATTTACACTCACTAGTAATCATGTCAGCATGACTTACCGTTGACGACTGGTTTATGTTATTTATAACTCGGTTATTGTTGTAACATCTGATCCATTTTAAATTGTAAACTAAAATACAAACCCATTTTGATCTATCATACAATGAAAATATTCATTATTAAATTATTTTACTTTGATGATTCAAATGCAATAAATGTGTTATTTAATCAATATTGTGAATTGTATTATTCAATTTAATTTATTAAATCATTTAATCAATTTATAATAATTTTATAATTTATAAAATAAATTTTTATAAAGTTATAAATTTTTATTAGTCATTCATGAGTTTTAATTAATAAATTAAAATAAATAACTAAATCATAAAGATTTTACAAGATTTGCAAAATTTGTAAAGTTTATAAAGATTTTATAAAATAAATTGATTTATCATTTAAATTAGGGTTTTATTAAGAAAGTTCGAAAATGTAATTTTCCAAACTTAATTTAAAAAGTTTTTTACATAAGATGCTAAGCTATTAAACTGCAGGGACCAAAACTATAATTTTTATTTTTTAAAACCCTAACCGACACACCCAACCCCCGTTGACTAGACATTTCTCCGGCCTAGTTCCGGCGAGGCCACAACCCACCAAATCCTCTTTAATTAACCCAATTAAACCTCCCCAAGAGACTCGATTATGGGATTCAAACTAGTAACCACCCTCAATTCAAAACATTCCATTGTTCAACTTGTTCAAGCTTGAAACCGATTATACAATCAAAGCTAGAATTGTTTCAACTTGATTTAAATCATGGTTATGCATTTTGGTTTGAGTGCACGATAATGATATTCCCAAAATAGCCTAACGAGCCTTCCGGAAATGAGATTATACAATCAAAGCTTCTAGTGCATGATGATGATATTTCTAAAATAGCCTTTCATACAAGATACAGCTATTATGAATTCATGGTTATGCATTTTGATTTGACCAATGCACTAGCTGTGCTCATGGATTTAATGAGCCGCGTGTGCAAGCCATACTTGGACAATTTCGTGATTGTCTTCGTCGATGATATCGTGATTTATATAATGTATAAATCCAATCATAAGAGTCTCTAGCATATTTTCAATTATAATGAACTGAACATGTAGCAACGAAGATAGGTTGAAGTACTTAACGACTATGACTACGAGATTCGTTATCATCCTGGAAAAAGCGAATGTCCTAGCTGATGCATTGAGTCGTAAGTATTATGTCATGCTTCAAAGTGTCACAGTTCAATCCGATCTCAAAACTCGTATTCTTAAAGCCGAGCATGAATCAATCATTGAAGGTAATATATATGATGAAATGTCATGCGATATTGAACTACATCTGAAAACCAAATCCGATGGTCTGCTTTATTATTTTAGATCGTCTTTAGATTCCTAAACGTGATAAACTCCAAACCATCATCATGAAAAAGGCTCACAAGACTCGTTGTTTCATTCATCTAGTGTGGATAAAATGTTTCTAAATCTTCGAAATCAGTATTGGTGGCTCGCAAGAAAAAGTACATAGCTATGTATGTGTCCAAACGCCTCACTGATGTAAGTGTGTTGAAAATGTATTTTAAGTGTTTAATTGTTAAATATTAGGTGTGCTCACTAAGCGTTATGCATTTGATTGTTTTAAATAAGATAACTACGAGTTGAAATGATTTTTGTAGGTAAATGATCAAATTGGAAGCTACATGATAAATAGAGGTGTTGGATGGGTCTAGAAACGAATATATAAAGTACAACACTCGCATGTTCAAAAGTCAAAGATCAACGTCCCTCTGCATTACTTGTTCAACCTGAGATTCCTGTGTGAAAGTGGGAAAACATATCTATGGACTTTATCAACAAATTGCCCCGTACTTCTAGCGGTCATGATAGTATTTGTGTTATCATTAACCGATTGACTAAATTAGCACATTTCACACCGATTTCTGAGGATTATCGAATCGAGAGATAGGCTCATATGTACATCAATGAAATAGTTCGTCATCGTGGTGTGTCTCTAAACATCATCTCCGATCGTCATGGTCAATTTATCTCCTGTTTCTAGTGAAGTGTTCAACCATAATTGGGAACCCAACTTAATCTCAACACATCTTATCATCCTCAAACTGATGGTTAAATTGAAAGAATGATACAGACTATCGAGCATATGCTTCGAGCTTGTGTCATTGATTTCAGTAACTCATGAGATTCTCATCTTCCGTTGATAACAGTTATCTCATCAACATTAAAATGGCATTGTCTAAAGCCTTGTATGGTCAAATTCTCGTACGATAAGAGTTATTCACCTTTTACTCCCATATCTTTTTGTTTTTTCTCTTTTTAAGCTTTCTTTTGTTACTTACTTTTTTAATCTGTGAATTTTGGCCGCGATTACGATGTATTTTTATATCTAATTTTATTTTATTACTTATTTTTTCTTTTAACATCCATCGCGCAGCGTAGACGCTGACTAGGTTTTCTTCAACTTTTGTTTAGGTTCTTTTTGTTTACACCAAAATGATAACTATTACGATGTATTTTCGAATTCGCGTGTGGAGCACTAGTTTGAAAGGAAAAGAAAGGTATCTAAGTAAAAGCGGGTTAAGTTAAAATAAAGGAAACGAAGAAAGGTATATCTAAAGCCTTTTAAGTTTCATCGTAATTTCTTTCAAACTTAAAATCGAGACATAACAATCACAGAGGTATCTTTAATCTTCAGCCCCCTCTCTTAACCTTACGTATGATTCGAACAATCCAGAGTTGTAATCGTTAATTGCGTGCTTGTGCAGATGAAGCAACCAATGGTTCAATTAGCCCCAATCGATGAACAGAAGCCCGTAAGCAAGCCACAGCAAGACGAAATCATCGTTCCGGTGGCTTCACTTGCTGTCCCGAGGCCACAGCAACCGAATCTACCTCTTCCAGATCTACTTAATGGTAATTTTATTCATCGATTTTACTCCTCACAGTCGAATTTAATCTAGTTAGATGAAAACCTATGGGAGTAATCATTGATTTGATCTGAATTTTGAGTTGGTTGTGAAATTATTTTGAAATTAGTTTTGGTTTGTAACATTTGGGATTGAGAAAATTAGGGATGTTTTTACCAGAAA
Source organism: Flaveria robusta (assembly GCA_025506415.1). NCBI lineage: Eukaryota > Viridiplantae > Streptophyta > Magnoliopsida > Asterales > Asteraceae > Flaveria > Flaveria robusta. The sequence continues at coordinate 12,278,939 of CM046469.1, read as the reverse complement.
ATGGTTTAGGTGAACGAGACATGGGTCATGAAACCCGGCCAAAAAATATTGAGTAATTTTCTGAGGTTGTTAAATGGTATGGTTGTTTGTGGTTAGGGTGTAAACAAGCGTATCCGCTTGGGTGCTATTTAAAATGGCTCGTTAAAAGCTTGAAGCGAGCCGATGTTGAAAGGGTTGAGTCTAAATTGGATCTCGTCTAATAAACGAGCTTGAGTTTTAGCCTCGTAAGCCTAAAATAGCCCATGAATTATATAACTAACTATATATGAAAATAATTATAAATGCATATGAATAAAATAAGTAAATAATTAATAAATAATAAACGAGCCAGGGTCAAACTTGTAAAAGTATCAAGCTTTATAGATAGAGCTGGAAACAGGCTCAAGCTCGATTCTTTTACACCCGTGCTTGTGGCTCACAGGAACACTATACATGCAAAAAGATTTTTATCATCAACTGTATTTAATTAGTATTGAACTGTTAAATGATGTAAATATGTAACTAATACCTCAGCATCATTAACAACTGATATATCTAATTAGTTTTGAGTTTAAGACATCAGTTCAACCAAATCATGTTGTGTAAATATTCATGCTGACTTCTGGTTGGAACTATATTGAAGGCAGTAGAGAAGATTACATCAAAGTTGGTGTCCCGCTCTATGAAGCATCAATTAAAGGTGACTGGAAAGCTGCTAAGGCCATTATTGAACAAAAACCAGAGTTAGTACGGTATAGCATCACTGAAAATTGCGAGACCGCACTTCACATTGCAGCATCGGCTCGAAAAACAAAACGGATGCAAGACTTTGTGAAAAATCTGGTGGATAAGATGGAAACGACAGACTTGGAACTTCAAAATAGCAGCTCTAACACCGCCCTCTGTTTAGCAGCTGCAGCTGGAAACGTTGAAATGGTTAAAATTTTGTTGAATAAGAACTCTGCATTACTTACAATTCCTGGTAGTCAACAAATGATGCCACTCTATATGGCTGCTTTATTTGGACAACATGCCATGGTGGAATACCTTTATAATAAATCCAAGGGATTGCGGGATAATGGCTGGAATCCTCAGAATCGTGGTTGGCTTCTTTTGAAATGTGTTGAAGCCGATCTGTTCGGTATGCATTCTAGCGTATTGTAGTAAAAACAGATCCTTATTTTTTTTTGTCTTTCGTGAAAACCTTTTATAAATTTTGTTGTTTGGCAAAAGTCTCCCACTGCCCCCAAAATAAAATATAATATAAATAAAATTGATTTCCTTTTTTTTTTTTTTTTTTTTTCAGATATCGCACTAAGAATAGTGGAAGATCGCCCAGAACTTGCTAGTAATGGGAATGTACTTGGAGTTTTGGCTAAAAAACCTGATGCATTTTATGAAACAACATCAAATATATTCAAGAAGTTCATCAATTTGGGTAAGCGTCTTTGTTACTTGATGTGTTTATATATTGTCCTATCTAAATTCAAGTTTACCATATATACGACAGGTTTACCAGTAAAATGTTTCTAGTCTAATACCCTTTATATATTAAGAGTTAATTATCAAATTGTTTTGCATAATATTTTTTTCAAATTTATATCAAAATACTCACTCAAATGTAATAACATTCCATGTCATATACCAGAAATTTGGTGGTCATAATAGTATTTCTTTTTCATTAATTTCAGCCTCTTTCCATTGTTGCTTGCAGCTTTTAGATGCGGTTCAAAAGCAGGACCGCCGAAAAAGGAAAGTGAGGCATTAAAATTACTGAGAATCGTTTGGGAAAATATAGCAAAAAAGCCGAAAAAAGAAATTGACGACATAATTAGAGGGGCGCCTGATACAATTAAGAAAGACGAGAGGCTACCTTATGATAAGGAAGATCAAAAGCTACACCTGCTAAAACTCATTTCTGAAAACATTGTCATAATACCTGCTGAACTCCAGAAGTTAACCGCAGGGTCCTCTACGAAAATTACAAAAGCGCCAGCGACGGGAAATACAAGGAAAACATACCCTTCTCGTATACTTTTTGTTGCTGCAGAAATGGGTAATACTAAATTTATAGTTGAGCTCATCCGAATATATCCTGATCTAATATGGAAGGTCAATGATAATAATCAAAGTATATTCCACATTGCTGTCAAACACCGTCATGAGGGTACCTATAACTTATTGTATGAGATAGGCTCAATGAAGGATTTAATTACTCCTCTGAGAGATGAAGATGACAACAATATGTTACATTTAGTTGGGAAAATTGCTGATAGAAATCGGCTTCAGGATGTATCTGGAGTTGCCTTGCAGATGCAACGAGAACTATTATGGTTTAAGGTACATGTTAAGGTAGTCTTTTCTTTTCCTTTATAATCATAAAGTAGTCCATAACTTGTATATTTTGTTGTTGTAGGAGGTAGAGGCTATGATCCCACCTTCTTATAGAGAACGAAAGAACAAAGATGGTATGACACCACATGAATTGTTCACCAAAGAACACAAAGAATTAGTCTCGAAAGGTGAGAAGTGGATGAAAGGAACGGCTAGTCAGTGTATGGTGGTTGCAACCCTTATTGCCGTCATAGTATTTGCCGCTGCTTTTACAGTACCAGGGGGATACAGCCAAAATCGTATGGGCCAACCAGACGGTATCCCAATCTTTCGTTCTAAAGTAACATTTATGATCTTTGTGGTGTCTGATGCCATTTCTCTATTAGCATCTGCTGCCTCGATTCTTATGTTTTTATCTATTCTCACATCTCGTTATGCTGAACGGGATTTCTTGGAATCCTTACCCAAAAAGTTAATGTTGGGTCTTGTTACGCTTTTCCTCTCCATAACAACCATGACCATTGCTTTTAGTGTAAGCTTCTACCTCCTTTATGAGGGCGGTTTGATTTGGATGCCGATTGTTATCAGCATGTTTGCCATGATGCTCGTGTTCCAATTTGTTTGGCTGCAATATCCTCTCTTAGTGGATGTTCTTCGATCAACATATGCTTCAAGGTACCTATTCAAGCCAAAGAAACACATTCTATACTATTAAAAAAAAACCAACACTACAACACATATTGTTTCTGTTCGTGGTTATGTAATTTTAGAGTCTAGTTAGTGTGTTAATTTGTATTATTTTAGCTTATTTTGTGTTTTATTATGGCCAGTTGCATGTAGAAGAAAAAAGTTACATGAACATGTATATGCATGGTATATTTTTGTTTACTAATTGTTATATAAATACTCAATTTTGAAAAAAAATATGATGTCTTATGCTTGGTTAAAGTAAAGCCATTGAACTTTGTATTTAAATTCTCTAAATGTTAGAGTCAAACTCGTCTCAGTGTGTTACGATATAATAGTTTTAAGGAGTCAAAAATGTAATATTGAATAATATGAGGGGTCAAATTGTAATATGTTGTATACCTAACTAACAACCGTTAGTTAGTTAGTTAGTTAGATAGGGCGCCTATTAATAGTCTTAAATGGTATTGAATGAGATAGCTTGGTTGATTGAATTCCTCTTTTCTCTTGGTTCTTCTTTGATCATATCAAGTGGTATCAGAGCAGTCCGATTCTTGGACACTCTTGATCGAGATCGTAAACAGTTCATCAATGGCGACAACAAGAAATCAATCATTGGAGCAAAAGGTTCAAGAACATGAAGCAACATTGCTGAGATTGGAGACTGCAACAAGTCTCAATTTGGTTGAATTGGAAGCAATTAGAGTAGCGGCGACGAAGAATTCGTCAGATATGGAATCAATAAGAGTTCAGATGGCTCAAATAGTGGAAAATTCAAATCAAATGGCTTAAATTCTTAAGAATTTGCAATTGTTCGGAGCAAATTCATCGCAAATGGGAGAATCCGTTAGCGGTAAGGGTGGTGATACAAACGCTCATCATAACAGTCACAACAGACTTACGAAGATGGAGTTTTCGAAGTTTAATGGTACCAATGTTGAAGGATGGTTGTGCAAGGTAGAACACTTCTTCTCAATTGATTGTACTGCTAAAAATGTTAAGGTACGTTATGCTATTGTACATCTTGAAGATATGGCATTGTTATGGCATCAATCTTTCGTTCAATCGAGAGGAGGATCGATTGAAGGAATGTCTTGGCATGAATATAAGGGTTTTATTTCCGCGAGGTTTGCAATGGTATTGGGATCCGATGCTATGGGAGCATTGGCATTTGCCAAACGGGAACACTACAAGAATTATGCCAAGAATTTGATTTAGCACTAACGAAGGTGACTATCTGTGATGAGTATGCTGTTAGTCTATTCCTAAGGGCGGTTAAACCTGAGATTGGTAATCCTTTGAAATTACTCAGACCTAAAAACCTTCTTGAAGCATACATGTTAGCTAGAATACAAGATGATAATCTCAAACCTATTCATTTCAACAATTGGACCAAACAATACAAAAGCAATTCATATGTTCCGTCTCCAAAAACTACAGACACCTTTCACAAAACCCAACCTTTGGGCAATGCAGCCAATTTACCCTTATTACCTGCACCACCACTTAAACCCAAACCTATATCTACAAGACAGCTAACTACTAAAGAAATCGAGGAGAAGCGTGCAAAAGGAGAATGTTTTGGTTGTTCAGAAAAATATACTCCAGCCCATGTTTGTAAGAACAAACAATTATTCTCTGTGGAAGTGTATGATGAAGCTGATTGGGAGTCATTGGCAACAACACAGGATGAGGGTGTGATAGATGGGCAAGATCCACAGATTTCCCTTAATGCAATTACCGGAGTTCAATCTTTCTCTACCATGAAGTTAATAGGCGTGGTGGGTACTAAACCTTTGCACATTTTGATAGATTCAGGATCTACTCACAATTTTTTGGATATAAATGTGGCTAAGAAGCTTTATTGTAATATATCCGATATGGGCCCAATTAAGATTACGGTTGCTGATGGTAATACCATGAATTGTAATAAAATGTGCACCAATTTCCAGTGGTCAATGCAGGGAAATTGGTTTACGGCCGATGTCTTCTTAATTCCTCTCACCAATTACGACATGGTATTGGGTATTCAATGGTTGCAAAATCTCAATGATATTACATGGAACTTTAAAGACCTCACTATGAAGTTTACCATTAAGGGAGCTACATTCACTCTTAAAGGCCCTAAATCCTAGCACATTACTTGTTGCTTGGCTGAAAAGATGCATGACTTATTAATCAATGGTGCAGGAATTTCTCAAGTCCATTTATGCAGCCTACAAGTTGATCCTAATGGTGATCCACAACATGTTCCATTAGTGCCCGAGGGGGATTCTACTCCAGCCATTACACAACTTTTGCAATGATATGCGGATGTTTTTCCGATACCTACAGCTTTACCACCTTCCCGAACTTGTGATCATCAAATTATTCTGAAAGAAGGTACAAATCCTATTACCCTTAAACCATATCGTTACCAAGCTGCACAAAAAGACATTATTGAGAAAATGACCCAGGAATTGTTGAATATGGGCATTATTCGAGAAAGCACGAGTGCATTTGCCGCTCCAGTGGTTCTCGTCAAGAAGAAAGATAATTCTTGGCGGATGTGTGTGGATTATAGGAAGCTTAATGAAGCTACTGTTAAGAATAGCTTCCCTATACCTTTAATAGAAGAACATTTGGATGAATTGGGTGGTTCCACAGTTTTTTCTAAACTGGACTTACGATCGGGCTATCATCAAGTGCGTATGCATTCATCTGATATATATAAAACAGCATTCCGCACCCATCAAGGTCATTTTGAGTTTCTTGTTCTTCCTTTCGGATTAACAAATGCTCCTGCCACCTTTCAAGCCCTTATGAATGCTACATTCAAACCGCTTTTAAGCAAATGTGCCTTAGTTTTCTTTGATGATATCTTGGTTTATAGCTCTACAATCCATCTGCATCTTATCGATTTGGAATCAGTATTACAATTGATGCAAGCTAATTCTTTAGTGGCGAAGCGCTCTAAATGTTCATTTGCAGGCGCTCGGGTTGAATATCTGGGTCATATTATCTCCCGTGCAGGAGTGGCCACTGACCCAGCCAAAATCGCCGCTATTGTCGATTGGCCTATACCCTCTACTGTTAAACAATTGCGTGGCTTTCTTGGTCTTGCGGGGTATTACCGTCGATTTATTAAATCTTTCGGCACAATTGCTCAACCCCTTACCAAATTACTTCAAAAAGACTCTTTTGTTTGGCAACCAGAGGCTCAGCATGCATTTGAGCAATTGAAAAGTGCTTTGGTTTCTTCCCCTGTTTTAGCATTGCCTGATTTTACCAAACCCTTTATCATAGAAACAGATGCATCCACGAAAGGTTTGGGAGCAGTGTTAATGCAGCAAGGCCATCCACTAGCCTTTATCAGCAAGGGACTTTCTCCAAAGCAGCAGAGTTTACCAGTTTATGAGAAAGAGTTATTAGCCATCTTGTTGGCCGTTAAACATTGGCACCATTATTTGATCACGGGTCATTTCATCATTAAAACTGATCAGAAAAGTCTCAAGTTCCTTTTGGATCAACACATTCATACTCCTTTGCAACAAACATGGTTAGCAAAGTTATTGGGTTATGACTATGAAATTCTCTATAAACCCGGATCAACTAATAAAGCTGCAGATGCTCTGTCTCGCATGGAGGGTTCTTCTTTGTATCAATTGAGTTTGAGTTCGTTGGATCCTTTATTATGGGATCGCATCAAACAAAGTTGGTCTACGGATCCTCAATTACAAACTTTAATCGAGGCATTGCAACATGGCCAGGTGTTTCCCCATTTTCAATGGAACGGTCACCTTCTCACTCGTAAGGGCAAGATTGTAGTGGGAGATGATGAACAACTACGCCAAGATATTCTTTCTCTTTGTCATTCTTCTTCGATTGGAGGTCATTCGGGCCTTTCACCAACTCTTCATCGGCTCAAGGAACTTTTTTATTGGAAGAAATGTTCCCAGCACCTTCGGGTATTCATTCAAGATTGTTAGATTTGTCAACGAACCAAGTATGAGCGAATCGCAATGCCAGGTCTCTTACAACCTTACCTGTTCCAACTTCTATTTTTTCGAATATTTCTATGGATTTTATCACGGGCCTTCCGAAATCTTATGGTAAGGATTCCATTTTGGTGGTAGTCGATCGGTTTACCAAATATGGTCATTTTATTGGCCTTACTCATCCCTATTCAGCAGCTCACGTAGCTCAACTTGTCTTTGATCATGTTTTCAAGTTACATGGTTGTCCGGCAACAATTGTTTCTGATCGCGATTCCTTATTTTTGAGTCAATTTTGGCGCGATTTTATGAAACTTCAAGGTATATCCTTAGCTCATTCTACGGCGTATCACCCGCAGTCTGATGGCCAGACTGAGGTGCTAAATCGATGTTTAGAATCTTACCTGCGCGCGATGGTCATGGATACTCCGTTACTATGGTTCAAGTGGTTAACTTTGGCAGAGTGGTGGTACAATACCACTAAACATTCAGCCATTGGTATGTCCCCTTTTGAAGCTCTCTACGGTATTAAGCCGCCTATCCACATACCGTATATACCAAATGACTCCAAGATTGCTTCTCTTGAAGAATTGTTTAACGCCCGAGAATTGAAACTGATCAATTTGAAAGCTTCTTTGGATCGTGCTCGAAATCGCATGAAACAATTGACGGATAGACATCGCTCCGATCGTTCTTTCGCAGAGGGTGATTGGGTATTTGTCAAACTTCAACCGTATGTTCAGACTTCACTACGCAGTCATCGCCATCACAAATTGGGCCCCGATATTTCGGTCCCTTTCTTGTTGTTGAACGAGTCGGCCAGGTTGCTTATCGGTTAGATTTACCATCTTCTTCTCACATCCACCCCACGTTTCATGTGTCTTTACTTAAACCGGCTCGGGGCGATCATGCCAAAGTGACTCCTTTACCTGATGAGCCCCGTTTCCAATTTCAACCGCGTGCGATCTTGGATCGAAAGATTGTGAAGAAAAGAAATCGACTCACTGTCATGGTGTTAGTCCACTAGGTGAATTTACCTGCTACAGAAGCCACATGGGAGGATCTAGCTGAGTTTCAGCTCCGCTTTCCAGACTTTCATTCTTGAGGACAAGAATGTTTTTCGGGGAGAAAGTATTGTTACGATATAATAGTTGTAAGGAGTCAAAAATGTAATATTGAATAATATGAGGGGTCAAATTGTAATATGTTGTATACCTAACTAACAACCGTTAGTTAGTTAGTTAGATAGGGCGCCTATTAATAGTCTCAAACGGTATTGAATGAGATAGCTTGGTTGATCGAATTCCTCTTTTCTCTTGGTTCTTCTTTGATCGTATCACAATGGCGGATAGACGCAGTGCTTGCTCATATCACATTCTCTCCCGAAGAGTAGAATTCAATAGGGTACGTTTGCCTGTTTTGATTCAAATTCATATGGATTCTATGTGAATTGTTAAGTATAATAAACTCCTTTAAACATTCTAATCCTTTAAACTTCAATTGCGTTATTTTCCACAAGTTTTTCCATTTAACTCAGTCATTCAAATCCATTGTTAAACACCCTCCATCACCGGAACAAATTTATTTGGTCAGAACCTTCCATTGCAATTGTCATTAACCAAATCCCCTAGAACATTTCTTTCTCTCTCAACCTTATTGGACTTTCACCGTTTGTAATATATATACTATAAAAAAAAGAAAAAAAAACAATCGACTTTCACCATCTTGATACTACTTATATCAATGTCGATTGCCTTCTGTGATTGAGTAGTGTAACACCGTATTCCCTTTTTCTAATTTTAATTTGAACATTTTTTGTTTCTTGTTGGAAATCTTGTGTTGCTGTATGTTTGCTCTATTTTGCTTTCTAATGTGATTACAATCGGTCTTCAAGGTTTCAATCGATTCAAATTATGTTCTCAACAAAGAAAGAACAGTCTTGATTGATAAACAACACCATCATTGATCGATTAAACATCATCATGTGCTTTGATAACAATTGTTGGTAGTCAAAGACTAAAGAAAATTAACACAAGCTGAACTTTGATAAAAACAATGTGATTACAATGTTTATTACAAATTGTTCTTCATCATCGATCGCTATTTATACATCTTGAACCGAAACAATTCCATACAACGTAACATTTAGGAAAAACAAGGCTTAACCTAATGGCGATACATAGCGATGTAGCGTGTGTTATCGAGTTTCTTTTCAGACTTGCCTTAAACACTAATATATTTGGGTTTTATTATTATTATAGCTATGTAAATACTTAATGATTATATACTTAATTGTTTAAATAAAATAATACTTAATCAAACAGTATTAAGTTATAAAATACAAAGAGTAAATTACAAATTATGTTCTTTATTAATACATAAATTACACCGTAAATCATTTAGTTTCAATAATTACATTGTATGTCATTTTTTTTATAAAAATTCATAGTTGAATTAGTCATGTGCCCCTCACACGAGAGACATTTATGTAATTTGACAAGAGTAATTGAGACTTTAATAAATTATCTAACTCTTATGCTCTTTTTTTAAGAACGAGCAATAGGGAACAAACTTTAAATCTTAAATTGAATGCGTAGAATGAAGCATAAAAATTCAGATCACTACACATGAAGCTAGAAGCACGGACTACGCTTCGACGTTAAGGCAGATTCTAGAGTTAGAGCGACTAAAACAACTGAAATTATCAATGCTAATTTGCGTCATAATTGAATCCAACGTACGTCTTTCCCATCCTTTAGATTCAACTGAATTATAGTACAACTCGACATTGCTAAATCCATCGTCTTTCTCTTCCTCCAACGGATATCCGAAATTTCGGATATCCCAAATTTCAAATACGGATACTGATAGTGATTTCTACTATCCGAAAATTTCAGATATTTAACTGTAAACACCCTAACATGAAGGTGAAAGGAATGAAGTGATATAAAAATATTTTTAACTCATTGTAGGCATGTAAATACATCAAATATCAAAGTATTATAAATAAGATAAGACTTAGAATATATATATATATATATATATATTTAAATAATGTATTAATTAGGAGAAATTTATTAAATAAGGGCAAATTAAAAACCATTGTATATAACACTTGTACCTTATGTTTAACAAAATTATATTAGATGTTTTAAATTATACCAATGATCCTTATCCTAACTAATTAAGATGATTAACCATGACATGTAAATATAAAGTAGTTATGGGTTTAATTCTCACTCTAGGCAAAAAAGCTTAGAGTTGAGTTAGTGGTTTTTCCTATTAACGGGTTTTCTCCTAATAGGGTTGGGTGTGCGGTCCAGACTAAAAAACAATTTAGGTGGGTCTGATTAAAATAACACCTATTTTTCGAATCAGTGTGTTACATTTGCCATTAAAAAAATATCTTAAATTTTGAGTAATATTACAAGTGTGTCCTTAAATAAAATTACATTTGTGTTCTAAAATTTTAATTTATATAATAGTACAGATGGAGATAAGTTTTGTTTAAACTATCAACAGGAACTCTTTTGTTTTCATCTTCTTTGTTTATACAGTTATTCTGTTCCTTTATATTATTTCATCAGATACTATCTTTCTTATTATAAATAAAGTTGATATTTCAACCATATATTTAATTTTTAGTGGCTTAATTCTAAGTTATACAAAAATATTCTATTATGCCCAAAAGTCATTATAATAAAGAAATAAGTTGGATTTGTGTGTTAAACTAACTAGTTGAAAAGTTTAGAAAATTTGTTAGGAAGTTTATCAAGTGTTTATGCCTTTAAAAATAATTGTAATGGGAGAGTTTGAAGGAAATCAATTCACCATTAAATGCCTAGGCTAATTCAACGCAATTGATGTGACACTGCAAAATAAGATTCATTGTAGCAAACCATAATATCCCTAACATGTTAATGAAATTGAGTTGTTATATTGTGAAAATTCCAACCTCAAGTCATTTATCAAACAAAAACAATCATTTTGTAAATTGTTGATTATTTAATGAACACAAGATTGAAAAACATCCCTCTTAGATTGAAATTAATGTTTTTAATAGGATATATATAATACAAAAATACCAATTAAACACGATGCATTATCAAGGTTGGTGTCTATTATTATGAGTATAGTACAACATACTAATAATATAAAATGTAAAACTCTTGTAGCTAAACACACAATCTCCTCAAGTAGCGTTAGATTTCACCGCCTCCCATGTGTGTTCGCTTTCTGTTGTTTTTTCAAGTCGTTCTCTTAGCATTTATTTCACTTTAAAAACTTGATATTATGATTTTCCAACAAATCATAGTTACAGTTTTTATAAGAACTAGTAAAACAATTGTTAACATACTTAAAACACATTTTTTCAATAATTAAACAACTCTTTCTTAATCCTCAATTTTGATAAACCAAAATAAGGGAATTAAAAACAACCCTGAGATAATGAGAAATTAAGATATTGTTTAAATGCATAAATGGTAGACGGTATAAAACGAATCATTGCAAGTTAATTAAAAAAAGATGTTTGTTTGATCAATAGAATGAAATTACTTATTACACAAGAATTCTCATTCTTTTTAAACCCTAAAATAATACATTTCACGCTTGTTTATTTTTTTCAACACATAGTAAACACAAAGCACATATATGTTACATGTCTCAACTCGCGGGCTAAGTAACCAGTAATTATAAAGATGGTCCATTAAAGAAAAAATCAACATGGCAAGCAAAATGCAAATATAAAATTGTAATGACAATAACGTTTCTGTAATCAAATTACTATCAATGTTGATAGTACAACGCCAGAATATGTCAATTAACAAAAACGTCAATTAACAAAAACGTGAAAAGCGACCATGACTTCTTTCAAAACATTTGTTAAATAATGAAGTTATTTTTTTTATTTTTATTTTCTATCTCGAGTACAATAAAAAAAACTTCTATAATCTAGGAAACACAATATGAAACAAATCCTTCACATTAACTTGGACTCAAAACGTTAATTCAAATAATTAAATTGGCATGATATTAAATTGTAGGCATGATCCTTTTAACAAAAAGTAGGAGTTAATGGCCGCGCGTTGCCGCGCTTCACTTTTGTTTACGATTGTATTTAAGTTGATACATAGCCTCGTTTTTGTTCACAGTATACTTTAAAAGGAAAATCTTTCATGGCGATTTTTGATCTTTTGGAACAGTTCCTACTAAAACAAAATTTAGTTATATAGATTATAATTACTCTTTACACAATTACATGAAGTTAAATTCAGACTTTTATAAATAATAATATCTTGTATATAGTTTATAAAAGGAAAAAAAAAATATTTGAAAATCATTAAAAGTTAAAATATTCTCTTAAGATTAGTTTCAAAATTAATATTTTAAAGTTGATCTATATAAAAAAGAAAAAAGATAAACTAAAATACTACAGACTAATAAAAAAGTTACTTCTAAAACCACATGCGTGCAAAAGAGTAAGTGGCTTCAAGCATTTAAGTAGCTATATGCAAATATACATTGTATGGTGGTTAAATTATAAAACTTCACAAAACCAATGTAGTTACCGACAAATGTGTTTAATATATATTATAATACGATGCCTCAACAAATAAATAAATAAATAAAAAAAGATTGCCATGATATAATGCCACACGAAGTGACATGGAGGTTAGCGTGATGAATGCACTTGAAAAACCAGGCCGGCGGGGAACATCGTGCCCCTGATTTTGAGATACTTCAACTCGGTGAATTTTCACTGAGATTCACCAGTACACCACCAAACTTTTAAAACTTATTATTATTATTTCAAAAAGAGGGTATTGGATAAATGAGAAATTGGAACAACATTATGTAAAACGAGAAAAAATAAAAAAAAAATAATATAAGTTGATGTGACCGTTATGTGTTACACAAGGAAAAACAAAACAAAAAAAAAAAAAAAAAAAAAAAAAAAAAAAAAAAAACGGAATGCTTGTGAGCAGCCTAACACAACAAGATTTTGTGAATTTAAGTTGTTTGAACAAAAATCATACAAGAGTTATGCAAATTACATTCTTATTTTTAAAACATAATGAGAAGTTAGCTATCTTGAGATTTGCTCACATCCTAACATATTAATGCGTCAAAACATACTAATGATATTTAAAACTAATTATTTCCGTCTCATATCTGTTATTTCTATTTTCGATAAAGAATCTACTTTAGTAGTTACAGTGATCAAGTGGGAGCAACAGGACTAAACAATGTATTAAAAAGTATAATCAATTAATCGTGCAAACTACTACACATTATTGACTGAAAATCTGGGGTTAAATTCATTTCACCAAGAACATCGTGTCTAAATTGTTATTTTAATTTGACTGTATATTAATTAGCACATTCGTTTGTGCTCTTTATTTGACTATAAAGGTGCCTATTTACAGAAAATCTTTTGGCTTTTGCATATGAATCGAAGATAGAGTCACCAATCTTGTATTCTCTTCAACTGATTACAACAATGGCGGGAGCTTTGATCTCAAAATGTTCAATTCGCCATTCTCAAATCCCTAAAATATCTTATCCCCTTTCATCATCTTCAATTTCATCTCCGCTGAAATCTATCCCTTTCAAATCTCGGTTACCACAGTTGTCTTTCACCGCCGGCGTGTCGTCGTCGTCGTCGTCTTCTTCGCCGGTAACGTCACCGCCACTCAGCGCCGATGCCGATTTCATGATGGACGCTGTTCAGCGGCGGCTTATGTTTGAAGACGAGTTAGTTCCTCATCGATTCCTTGTTTTCCCTTTTGTTTATTGCGATTATGTTACCAAAATTGTGCTCCAATTGGGAAACTTTTATGTAAATTGAACGATAATTTAAGTAGGAATATTGTTTGTTTTGATGAATTTGTTTGGAATTGTGCAGGTGCATTTTGGTTGATGCTAACGATGGTGTTGTTGGTCATGATACAAAATACAATTGTAAGTAAAATCCATTTTGGTTCATCAATTTTGAGTTGCATATGATGTGCTACGGCTCTGTTGGCTAGATTACTTGATAGATAAACTTCTGGAAAAATAGGATTCATATAATGGTTGCTATAGCAATAATTTTCTTTGTTTTTGCATTTTATCAATAACAGTATCTGGTGGAAAATTATGAAATTATCTGAAACACAGATGAAAATAATCAGGTTTTGGGTTTTTTTTGTAACCCGTTTAATTAAACAGGTCAAAGTCGTGCGTCGGGTGACCTATTTAACCTGTTTAGTAAATGGTTCATGTTTAGGTCAACTTTGATTAATTCATGTAATAGAAAAGGTGGACCTGTAAACATGTTTAAAGTTAGGATACAATGCATATGTTTCTTAAGTTCAACAAGCCAACCTGCATATGACCAGTTGAACCCATTATCACAACTTGTCAACCCATTTGCAACCTGCCAACCTGTTTGACTCATTTAGAATAACGGTTTACGTGGGCCGTGTTCAGGTTCATCAATGCAACCGCCTCAACCTAATATGATTGTCACACCTAACAGGGTCATCTGTTAGTTCCTAGGGTCAAATTTACAACATTTGCTAGTTAACCATGCCTATTAGTTGATGTGTTTTGGCAGTTTTTGGAGGTATAAAGGTCCTTCTGATCTGGTTAAATAGCATGTATCTAGCTTGTTATCAGGTCCTTAAGTGGTTTCTAGATGCTTTTTGGTTCTCTTGATTCTATTTGGTTTAGTCAGTTACAAAGGCTAACAATATGATTGTTGGTTAAGTAACCCTGTGAGAGGCATAAACACAATACGATTGTTGAGGATGAATGTGATATAAGAGGGAAGCATGGGGCTAGAAGTTGATATAAATATATAATTAAAGACAATACAAGAAGATAAAATTTTCCAGCACAGAACTTAGAGAGAATGTTTATAACAGTGATATGGTATCAGGCTCTGTTATACTTTACTTTTGTTGCAATAATATTAGTTATATGTGTCAATATTATCAGTTTATTACAACATGTACATATACATACCTACATACATACAAGATGTGCGTATATGCATATGACATGCGTCGCTTACTCTTGGTGAACTTCGATAAGTTGTTTACACGGGAAAGTACTTGGTATATTAATGTGCTTATCTGAAAGATTCCTCTAGAAGTTTGTCTTTTTTGAACTTTGAGCATAATTTGTTCACCCATAATCAAATAATATTTGCAGGTCACTTGATGGAGAAGATTGAATCTGAGAATTTGTTGCACCGAGCTTTCAGTGTATTCTTGTTCAACTCAAAATGCGAGTTACTCATTCAAGTATGTAAACTCTTGTGTACTTTTAATCCTACAAAATGACATTTTTCTTGTACATGGAAATCAGTTTCATGCATTAAAAGCTGATAGCAACCAAACAACAAAATATGAAATAGTTTTGACCATGCTACTTTAAAATTATTATAACTTCTTTATGGTCTGAAACCATAACCTTTGTAGTTAATAAAAATTGGTTTCATTAATTGCAGCAAAGATCCTCAACAAAGGTGACATTTCCTTTGGTATGGACAAACACATGTTGCAGCCATCCACTATACCGAGAATCTGAGCTTATTGAGGAGAAATGTCTTGGTATGACACAAAAACTGTAGTACTATCAAAATATGTTTATCATCTGTTAAATTATAAGAATTGTTATAAAAAATGACTTTTCTGAAGTGTTAACTTTGTTTCAGAATAAGACGGGACACACATATCAATGTGTTGTTATATGCATATAGAAACATTTGTCTTGTCGAGTAGATTAACATGGTGTGCTGTATGGAAAAATCTTATAAGAATTGAACAAGAAAATTGTGTTTAAGGTGGTAAAATTTAATAAAAAGTAGCAACTCTTGATAAATAGTTGTAATAATGTAACCTTTTGTTAAATTATGTAATGAGTAGACCACTTTTTATGGAAACCTACCATCTTTTACACAAATACATTAAAGCACTCTCATAATTGCTTAAAGTAGTTTCACTTTGGTTTGGTTCATATGAATACTTGATCGGTCTGCTTCCTTTAAGTCCTCTTTGAGACGACGTATCTTGAGAGGCTATTCACAGTGCCACCTCAATAAAAGATCACGACTTAAAATAATTGATTCTAAATTCACTAATATTATTTCCACTCACCTTACAGACTGCAATTTATATAAATCTTGATCTTTTATATTTTTTCAGGTGTCAGAAATGCTGCACAGAGAAAGCTTTTAGATGAACTCGGTATTCCTCCAGAAGAACTTCCAGTTGACGAGTTTATTCCACTAGGTCGCATTCTCTACAAAGCACCATCTGATGGAAAGTGGGGCGAACATGAACGTAAGAGACTTTATACATATTAAATAGAATTTTCCACATCCTTCAACCCGTTTGACATATTCATCTTTAGCATTTTTCTACAAAATTGCAGTATTTTAAGATAAAACACAACCAAAATCAACGAACTCATAAGTACGACATAATCTTTTTGTACAGCAATTCTACTTGTGTGACTAAATGAGTGCTGGTTTTGTAGTTGATTACCTACTGTTCATCGTACGCGATGTCAGCATGAACCCAAACCCAGATGAAGTGGCAGACGTTAAGTATGTGAACCGAGAGCAGTTACGAGAGCTGGTGAGGAAAGCAGATGCAGGGGAGGAGGGTCTGAAGCTGTCTCCATGGTTCAGGTTAGTTGTTGATAATTTCTTGTTCAAGTGGTGGGATCATGTTGAAAAGGGAAGCCTTCATGAAGCTGCTGATATGAAGACCATCCATAACTTGTAACTTTATCATGTCAACCATCCATTCACAATTTCACATGATTTGATTTTTTTATAGAATTATTAATATAATTTTTGGTGAGCCTTTATCCAACTTATATGCGTGTAATAACGGATGGCTGAGATTAGTCGAGCATTAAAACAAAATGGTTTGATTTTCTTTGATGCTTTGAAATATTATAAAAACTAAAAATATACAGTCGAGCACAATGTTTTCAACAACCACCATTCTAAGCCCAACAACAACACCTACTGTCACAACAAGATCACCATCGTATCTAGAGGGGAAAAAAGGTCTGCGAACTGAAATTTTGTTAAAATGGATTATTGCTTTCTACCCAAAACAATGACAAATGAGACATAAAAGTTACTTGAGGTGAAGGTAAAAGACTGAAGTTCTAAACAATTTGACTTCATATCAAATGGATAAAAATTTTAGAACCACCTGCTTAAATTTTGACCACCGCCACCATCGTATTCCATCTAATCAAAAACACAAAATATTCAGAACTGAAACTCAAACCTTTAGACCCCCTCATTGTTTATGTGCTTTGTCCCTTTGTGTTCTTGTCTAACGTCATAAATGAAGATGATTTTCAAATCGACCCGTTTCAGCTTCAACCAATTGGGCATATTTATGATCCATCTGTTTTGACCCAAAGCTAGCATGATTCAAAACTGGTATAACCTGCAAACTAGGACCTGATATAACCATTAGCTGAACCTACCCAAACCGTAAGTTTTCACTCAAGTTTCAAGATTAACAAGGGACTTACTACAAAAGTAGTCTGTTAGGATGAGGGTTAAACTCCATTTGAAGATCTATCATGTTAGACACCTCAATTTGAATTCAGAATTTTTTAAATAAATAGTGTTATTTTTTATTGTTTAGTGGTTTTTAGTGTGTAAATAAAATTATAGATGTTTATGAGGAGTTCACTACCGTAAAAGCAGACTCTAAAAATTCTGACAACGAGTCCTCTCACGTGGCAATTGTATCCTAAAGTTCGCTCTTGTGGCAAGTGGGTTTTTTGATGACTGGATGCAGGTTTGGGGTGACAAGGTAACTGGATGAAGGTGGTGATGTGGTGTTCATATTGAGTCTGCTCATCATAAAACGGATTCATTTGAGTTGGCTAGACAAGGGAGTAGACTCTAGTCTAATCACATTACCTTTATTTGATTTGCCTGTACGGGTAGCAGACTTCTCAAAAAACAATTATTATTTTGTTTAACCACCAAAAACCACTAAACAATTTACAAGCACACCATTTATTTAAAAACAAATCCTAAATTCAATATGACAAACTTACATGAAGAGAATGAAACACATGCGCTATATTGTCCCAATCATGTATGTGTCCAGGTCTACAAATATAGATAGGTAAACTATAACTTATTAATATTCCTTTTGAAAATTACATCACGTGTGCAAAAACCTGATTATGATGTTCAGCCGAAGCTTGAATTTATTACAATAAACATGTTAGCGTGATCCATTTTGGATAAATGAATAAATGATTCACGCACACATGTGGGAAACCGACATGTATTAATCCAACCTCTTTTAAGATACGTGTGGCCGATTTTCGTTTCGAATTTAACTGTCTATCCCCACAAACTAGTTTCTATCGCAACAACAAAATTAATAAGGTATTCGATATCACATTTTACACATTTTAAAACCACCGATTTAACAAATAGCAGGTGGTATATCAACTAATTAAGAATATATCATCTAAAAGAATAAAGAATCCAGAGAGTATATATAATAAATAAGGGTTAGGTTATACAAACACCTATTTATTTTACTGAGACATGCTTTTGTCTCTATCTCTCTCCTTATATTTATATGTATGTATAAAAAGCAATAAAGAAAATAAAAATAAATAGGATGTACCCATAACAAACTCATATAATAAACATTTCTGCCAGATCATCTGTATGAAAAACATATTTCCTAACAATGATGAGAAATGTGATCAACCATATACAAATAAAAACCAAACTTAAGTTTTTATGATCACGTATTAATAATCTCTGACGTAAGTAGATAGTTCAATTCATTACAAATAGTAGTATTTACATATATCACTTTATTAATTTCCAAATTGAAATCTTAAACCACCTCCAATATTACAATAACACATACCCTAAAACACCAACAAAGAATTCTTGATATCATACCCCATCTTCTCCAAATTAGGGTTTATAGCAAACTGAATCATGGGTGGTGGTCCACAAGCCAATGCCAATGTATCTTCAGAAACCTCAGGAATATGTTCTCTCATGATCTCCTCAGTGATGAACCCTTCACTGTACTTCCACCCTTCTCGAATCGATTTCGCTACAACATACCACACCTTCACTCTATCTTGATACTTGTCAGCCCATGCATCAAGTTCATCCCTCAACAATATATCATCTTCGGTCCGATTCGCGTAGACCACATACATCTGTGTATCGTCCTCGGGATCCTTCAAGATAGCCTGCATCACTTGATATATCGGTGTGATCCCCGTCCCGCCCGCGAACATGGCTAGCTTTGTGGCGAACTTTTGTTTACCGTGAACCGAAAATGTCCCCCTGCCCATGTACTCAATGTGGCCTAATGGACCTTTGATGTCAAGTAAAGAACCTAATGGCAATGACTCAAGGTATTGAGACATGAGTCCACCATTTGGGAACTTTGGTTCTACCCCTTTGAAGTAGATCTTGACTAGCAACTCGAAGTATCCGACCTCGTCGACGGTGCTCGTGGGCGTGTAGGCTCGCATGCATAGCTTGTCGTCGATGGTGGCGCATAAGAAGATGTGTTTACCGACGGGTAACCCGAGGACTTGATCGGGCGATGGGAGGGCGAACCGGAAGAGTCTCACGTCGTGAGAGACTGTGGTTTTGGAGATGAGTTTGCATGGGATCTTTTCACGTGGGATTAGGGCTACGTTCCTTGTGGGAGCAATTTCTCTGATGGTGGCTAGGTGTGAGCTCATGTAGTTGGTGGCACCATGGACCGAGGTGTTGGGTGAGGATGCAGCTGAGTCAGAGCTGTAGCCCATGGTTATGAGCTCGCCGATTCGGTACTCTTCTAGGAGCTTTTTGGCCTTGTCGGAATGGATTGCATCGAACTCTTCGGTGCAGTCAGTTCCGGCATTGATGAGGATGCTGTCGCTGCCGCCGGGGTGGTCTTTGAGGAAGGCGGTGCAGTCGTAGATGTGACCGTGGACCACGATCCAAGCCGAGTCTGGTGAGTTGTGTTTCTTGACTTCGGACATTGTGAAGGTTAAAGAGGTTGTGTTCATGAAAGGAGATGAGACACTCTTCTTGAGGGTTGGATTGGCCTTTTCTGCTGAGATCTCGAGGTGCTTTTCGCGAGCCATCCATCCGCCCGACTGGTTGCCTGGTTGGGTCGGGTGCTCGAACACGATCCCGATCTCGCCCTTGTGTGGTTTGCACATGTTGGTTTTCACTCGGAACCAACAGTTGTTCATCATACCCTGTACATATCATATCATATGGAATCAGCTATAAATACTCGATTGATATTTTATGTATACTATTATGCAATGTTGAAAAATTAAGAAAGTAGAATACGTGTGTTCTCTGCCTATTAAATTGTTTTTACGAAGATTCTAGACCTCTAGACCAAACCACTGAACTCTTGTAAATAATAACCCAACCGGCCCCCGAAAAATAAAACGGTTGCGAGGTATGGAACTTTTTTTTAAATCTTCTGATTGTATTAAACATTTTAAATGAAAAATAGTTTATTAATATAACTAGGGTATAACCCCATGTATTACACGGGTTGAATAAAAAAATATTTAAACTTTATTAATGAAGAGTTAGAAACTTTAAAAGTTGTTTTGATATAAGATATAACTGAAATTACGTATGAGTAATAACTTTGATTAATCGATAAGACATTTTTATTATTTCTAAAGCTTTCGTTTTAAAAAAATTAGTGCTTTGACAAAAATTCAATTTTTACCAATATTTCGTTGTTTAAAAACTCCGGTTTGTTTTGTAAATTTTTTTTATATAAAACTTTTATTTTATAAAAAGAATGATTTTAAAATAATTTCATTACTTAAAAAAGTTTCATTGTTTTAGAAAAAATCATATTTTTTGAAAATTTTGTTTTTGAAAAAGTGTATTGTTTAATTAAAATACTTAGTTTTTATTAGTGAAAAATGTCTTTTTAATATTGTTGATTAAGGAAAAACTTAGATTTATAATATAGAGAGAGAAAGAAAAATATTTAAAAATTAATTACTTGTTTTTTAAAATGAAATAAATAGTTTAGACGGAAAAATAAATGAAAAAGTGAACGTGAGATTGACATGTGTCAAAAATTATAAAAGATTATTAGTATAAATACAAGCCCAAAAGAAAGTCAAAGGATATCTTTAGACCAAAAATTTCCGCCACTAAAATTGAAAAGATTATAATCAAAATAAGAATCATGCATGATGTCAACAAGCAAATGTCACCATTTCAATCATTAAATTTCAATGTCGCTACATGATGCAAGAACTAACAGATCCTATTATTTTAATATTCAGGGTTTTACTATATAAAGTTTTTGTTGAAGAAAATATCCAGTGAATTTAGAATAAGCATTTAATAGTTATTATTTCACTCAATAAAAATCAAATGAACAACTTCAATGGCTAAAATTAAATACTCCTAAGCGGCATATACATTGTATCAAATTGTATATAGCACGATAATCGACAACCTATCTAAGGTTCCTTAAAGCCTAAGTTTACTTTCAAAGAGAAATAATATATTAACATATTATAATATAAAAAAAGATGTGTGTACTAAAAATTAGAGTTTGGATAACAGTGATTAAAAATTCATTCTCACTAACACACTAAACTACTATTCATTTTGTTGCAAATGGAGTTTACGAGTCAATTAAATAGTAACGTAGCTGTTTTTTTAAACGATCAACAAATACTATAAGCCTGATCATCCGAATAAATTCATTGACAAAAAGAATTGATCGGTGGTTTACCATGAGATTCCAAATGAGCTTCTCGGGTTGGGTGTTGAGGGTCTCGTCCCAGGCTCGAACCGCAATCTCTTTGGCACCAAGAAGGTCCAGAACCTCAACCTCCAGGGACCAGAAGCACCAGCACCAGTATTTCCCATACTTGTTTGGTTTCTCCTTATGGTCTAGGCTGCATACGATCCACGTGTCCCCTCCATCCAATGTTACCTCCACACGTGTCACCTTCTTCCCACCACCTACACCATTTAATATTCAATACTTTATAATAAATTCACCAATTTTTGTTTCATTAACTCAGTTTGAATTCTAGCATTGACCCTCAACCTCTGGAAACTATAATATTGTTCTGTTCGTTTTCAATGTTTTCATCGTTTATTTTATCTTCAGTATCAAACAAATAGCTAGGTTGAATTTATAATTATTAGTCATAAATAAATATATTAAAGTTACAAATATTTATTTTAATACAATTGTTTAAGAGTTGTAGTACATTTAACACTGTAACATATAATATCTCTTGTCTTTTATTGTTAGATGTTTTTGATAAAATAAATTCCAACCGACGTGTTTTTATGTCAAAATAACTAAAAAAAAGTCGAAAACGATGGTTACTAATCGGGAATCTTAAGCACCCCCACCCCCCTAATTACTCTTTTAAATATTATAGATCTGTGATTATTAAACTAACCTCAGTGCTTATAATATACTTATATATTAATTTTTTGATAATTATGTCAGAATATTCTCTTTAGTCATGAAGTGGTCCTTTATGCAAGCTGTATCATGTGGTTTAACTGCAAAGCCAGAATTCATATGCTATTTTCTCTCCACCACTTTGTCAATACCGTAAACAGTTTTGCAATTTGACTTTAATAAAGATATTTAACCAATAACTAATTAATCTCTTAATTACAACTATTAATTTCATATTCGTTCTCATACCCGAATACAAGTCCTACTACGTGTCCGGGATGGTTTAAGATTCACGTTTTCTAGTTGGTTACGGAGTTTTCTACCGTTAATCAGCGATTAAAAATAAAAGAAAGAATAAAATAAGAAACATAAAAGTTTGTATTATCGACAATATACCAGAATAAGCATAGCCTCTCAAGGTGTAAGGCCTCTGAGTCGTCCATGTATTAATGGGCAAGATCTCCTCGTGACAAGGTGTTGTTATCACAGAGTTTATGTTGAGCTCGTTGATTATGTACTCTGGCTTGTACCACCAACCTACACCATATACACACATTCAATGTTCACAAATATTCTTTAAATTAATATCCATCTAAAACTTATAAATTAAATTGTTTACCGTTTATATATGCAAATATTCACTTTCTTTGTTTAGAAAAAGATATATAAATAAATATATCGATCTGAATCTTAAATGAACGTATAAATAAACATGGTAAGTTCAATTATTTGAAAGATAACCCAACATTAACTATACTCGCAAGTAACATAAAACCTTCTTTTTTTTTCATCATTTAACTTAGCTTTTAAGCATGCCCCGATCACTAAACGATCTGATCTACGTAATTTTACCATGTATACGCTTTAAGTAATTTTTTTTAACATAAGAATTGTTTAACATATATAAATAGTTTAGGATTTACGTACCTTCGGAGTTGGCTAGTTCCGCATCGACGTGCGACGGCAACACACGGTTATCTTTATAATGATAATAATTCTCCGACGCCGGAGTCGTGACAATAATCCGCTTCAACCACTTGACCATCCTCCCACCGATAAACCCCGGGATAATCATCCTCACCGGAAACCCATGGTCCGGCAGCAACCTCTCACCGTTCTGCATGTACGCCAATATAATATCCCTCGCTGGATCCATCGCCATCTCGATGCTTATACTCGTTCCGTACTTGGACCCACCGCCCCCCGGCAGATCCTCCGCCCCCTCAAAGCACACATTCAACGCCCCCTTCTTCCGGCTATACACCCCGCACCGCTTCAGCACCTGAACCAACGGCACCCCTTTCCACACCGACGTCGACACTCCCGCCGCACCCCAGTTGAACCCTATCGTCTGTTTCGTCAGATTCTGTTCTTTCCGCCGGTTTCCGGCGCAAACCAACGACACCGGAAACTCCCTCGCCGGAAACTCGTTCACCAGCTGGTTCATCGTGAACCGCGTCGGACGTTTGACCAGCCCCAGAACCTCCACCGTCCAGTCGTCCCAACTGGCGTTGGGGACGGGCCCGTGGTTCCGCACGTAATGAAGAGGCGCCGGGGTGATGAACCCGTGGTGCATGAGTTTGTTCAACGGTGGCTCCGAGTTGAACGGGTGTTTTCCGGTGAGTCGGACCATGGAGGGGTTCCGCTCGATCCACTGGTCCGCCGTGCCGACGTCACGTGGGTCGAAGACGGAGCTTTCGAGCTCGGAGTTGGACTTCTTGATGGCGTCAGTGTAGTCGTCGACGTCGTCGTCTTCATCGTCACCGGAGTCGTACACATCGGCGGCGACCACCTTATTACGGGTGGGGTAGTTGGTGTAGGTGCGGATGGGTGAGTCGGAGCGCCGCTGGTGGTTGGGGCTGAAGGAGCGGCCGACGACGGCGGCGGTTAAGCCGGGGTCGTGACGGAACTGGCGGTTTTCGACGGAGGCCGCCATGTGGTGGTGGTGGTGCAAGCCTGTGGATTTGGTGGTGCAGACTTGTTTCCTATTGGCTGCTGGTGTGTTTCCGATGTGCTGAGAAAGTGAGACAAGTTTGGCTTAAACAGCACACATATACTTATATATATATAGATATGTGGATGTGTGATAATAATATATAAAATAGACTAGTAAAAGATCTGGCTGGCAATTTGTTTATAGCACTTGGTTTATATAAGCAAATAGTGACGTAATAAAGGGCAATTTATTTACTCCACCACATATATTATTATAATATGAGTAAAAACGTGTGGACGTTGAGGGTTTAAGCAGCTCTTCGGGGAAAAGGAGGTCAGAAGGGTGAGGGAGCGTGTGGGGAAAAATAAGAAAGCCACAAAAAATAAAATAAAAATAGGAATGAAGAAGAAGACATATGAGGGGCAGAGATTGATGAAGACCACATATGGGAATCCTGTTTAACAGTACTAGATTTGTATTCCAACCTTTGCGGCAGTTGAATACTTAGCTTTTTAAGATACGTTTGATTTTGATTTTGATTTTTATTTTGATTTTTCAGGGGAATTTATAGAAATGGTGGTCACTTTTGATAGGAGAAGTCATATGGATGGTGTTTTTCATGTTTTAATGCAAGTTTTGATCACATCAGAAGTTGTTACGTGTTAGAAAAACGAAAACCATGTTTTCTAGACTTACGGTCGAAATCTCATTTACTTCTAAAATGATTTCCAACATAAGTTATATTTGTAATAATTGATACATGTCTGAAAAACAAAATACATGTTTCAATGGCTTACCGGCGAAGTCACATTTTTGGGACTTTCGATCATAAATAACACTTTGTAAGCATTCATGGCGAGATTTTCGTGATCAAGAATGGTACCAACCAAATAACACCATCTGTTTATGGAGTTGATGCTTTATGACAAATTAGCATGTTTTTTTTTTGTGCTTCTTGGTAAAAATTATGTTACCAAAAACAAAAACAAATGATATCACATCTCCACAAACATAACGTTTTTCAAGACAGATACTCTAGGTTTTAACCCAAACGAGATTTCAATTTTTGTTATGAGATGTCATGCTCTAACTGGATATAATTTTTTGAACATAAACATTTAATGATAAATATTTAAAAAAGAATATAATTAATAAAATAACTAGTTGGATGAAGTTTTTGATAAAATGGACATTTGGATAGTTTTCTGTTCCTCTAAAACTAGTGGATGTTACTTAATAATCTTTAGTAGTTGTTTATACTTACCATTAAAGCATATTAAAATAATTAATAGTTGCGGTTTATTTGGTTAAAGTAAACTTGAATTTTTTTTTTAACTAGTATCTCCCAATTTAATAAAATCATAACTAAGATGACACATTGCAAAACCACAATCATCATCATCAAAATTTTTCCGTTTATCTCCTCTATTAAATAATTACATTAATTACTAAAAATATTATATAACTCTTTTTTATATTAAAAATAGTTTTAATTAAGTAACAAAGAGATCTTTTTATAATGTTACTTTTAAAAACCAAATTTTTATAAAATAAACTTTTTATAAAAAATCAAATCTTTTTAAGATACAAAATATATTAAAATTGTTGTTTTTACAAAGTAAATTTTTAATAAACCAAAGTTATAATCAAAAAAAATTTAAAAATAATATTTTTATTAAAATAGTTTGTTTTGAAACAAAATTTTTAAAATTTTCTTTTAGAAAAAAGTTTAAAAAATTAATATCATTGTTTTCTTACAAATGGTTTTTATTTATCCGTAATTATAATCATATTTTATATTAAAATATTATTCTATAATGAATAAACTTTTATTCATTCTACCCGTGTAATACACGGGTTTACTAAAACTAGTGTGAGTATATATTCAAATGAATTTAGATAACACGATTCAATTAAATGACTAATTCATCTAGTTAAACATGAAACAATTACTAAAAAGTAATCTATATCTATACATATTAATAAAACGCTAATTTGGATGTCGCATGACCTATCCCTAAGATGTCCATCTAAGATTTGTTCACATGTAATCATCATAATAAAACTATTATTTTAAACAAAAATCAATCATGTCAAACTTTTCAAATTTAATCTCAAATTTCACTTTTTATTTTCAAAAATATAAATGAAAAATAAATTTAATCAACTTTACAAATTTGTTAATATTTTTGAACAAAAATTTTTTCAAATGATAATAATATCCTAATAGTCAAAAATCATAACCCAATTCCATAAAGTTTACATATCCTATGATTTTTAAATATTACAAAAGTTAAATATAGTTACATTATATTATAATTTTTTTTTGTTTTGAGAATGTATCCTGTATTTTATCCATAAATTAGATCAAATTATCAACATTTTCTTTATTTTAACACTTTATCTCTTATTGAACCAATGTAATACACGGGTAACTAACTTAGTACAATAATATATAATACTAATAACGTGACCTTTTTTATGTAATTCAAGAAAAGTAATATAACAATAGTAATACAGGAAGTTAGTTAAAAAAACACTTTATACAACTAGTGGTGAAGATGCATGAAACAATCCAAGTCCAAAGTGATAGAATAGGTTGATTCGGGGTAGTCCTTATTTGATACTTTTGTCATCAATCAAGCACTTTACCACAGTATCAAGACAATACGTAACTTCATAGAAAGACACAATATATTTATATTTTATAATTTATGTTTCTAATTTATACTCCAACCTAATTAAAATTGTTATGCATCTTAGATACATAAGTGTATAAAGAATTAAATACAAAGTAATTAAGCTACAAAGTTTATGAGGTGATACAAATAATTGATAAAAGTGAATAAAACGATTAATATATTAAGAGGTGCCACATATACGTAAAGAAACACAAATGAGTTTTATATATTTTTTAATTTTTTAAAATAATATATATTAAAACATCAATAAATTTTTAATTTGAGTGTGGTATTACTATATAAGTTTTTTTATAAGAATATTTTTTTTTAATTGTCAACTTGTTGGGTGTGTAATATGTAGCGTAGTTATGTTATGAATAAAATGTTGACATATTGCTCATATAACATGTGTAATTATGTCTATGCGTGATTACACATATAAGTTGCATAACTACTATAAAGTGACTTAATTATTTATAAAATTCCTGCAATTATTCTCATAAGTTTAGTAATGACGTGTGGCTAATTATATAACATACACGGTAATTAAGAGTTATTGGATCTATCATGTTCCCCAAAGTCACGAGTCGAGTTCTGGTTGTTTCTCGCACTCTAAAGACGACCTGCACAAGTACTAATGTCCCTGCAAGGATAGCCCACTTTGTGTGTGTGTGTGTATGTGCATGTGTGTTTGTGTTTATATATGTAATTCAAGTAAGGGGCTCGAGCGATGTAATGGCGATGACAATTTACAACTCAATACTTGTTTTCTGTTAGTGAATGTACCCGTGAATTGGGTGACGGCATAATTTATAGTCACAAATGTTACAAAAATATATAAATGGACATATTACAATCCACACAATGAAAATCAACCCCCAATTCAACAAATATCTCTTTGTTTGTCTAGGTTCATCTCAGCTACGACTTCATTTAAGGAGATGAAGCTATCAGGCCACAACATCCCTCGTTATCGACAGAGTTTTAAACATACCAAGTAGTAGTGTCGTTTGTTTCATAAAACCAGAAACTAAAAGTTGTAAGGAGAAGAGCATCAAACTCCATTTAAAAATCAACCCAATTACTAAACCTATACGCATATTATAACAATCTAAATCGAATATTGGGGTAATCTTATTTGATTCATAGCTCGTTAAAGGAAATTGTTTCCAGGCAGCTAAGATACAATCAGACTTTTTATCGATCCTATTTTATCAAAGCCGGGTAACAAAAATAAAGAACTTTATAATCAAATTAAAGAAAGGAAAAAGCTATAGTAAACAAAACCATGATCAATTACTCATCGAAATTAACAAATAACCAAAATCAAGTCATGAAATCCACCAAACAAGTACTAAATTTATGAAAAGTTAATTTCAGTTTTGCTCTTTATGGTTTGACCATTTTAATGGTTTTGCCCAATAGTTTAAAAATAGCCAAAATTTTTCCTGGAGTCATTATTTTTTCTTCGAATTGCTCCCCGCCCTTAACTCTGTTTAATTCTCACGTTAAAAGGGACTCATAAAAAAGAAATAATTGTCCCTCATGTGAGGGGCATGTGGATCCCATTTAACGTAAGAATTAAACGGAGTAAGGGGCGGGGAGCAATTTGGAGAAAAAATAAAGACTTCAAGGAGGATTTTGGCTATTTTTAAATTATTGAGGTAAAACCATTAAAATGATCAAACCACAAGTAGCAAAACAGAAATTAACTCATTAATGAATTATGAATTGTAAGATCCATAGTTGGCAGAAAAAAAGCAGCAGATGATGAGGGTTTTGGAGATGATTTTTCATGTTCACTGCGGGATCTTCTTCAAATCACAAAATACTAACAAAATTGATGAATAAACATCTTAAAACAATCATAAGGAATAATCATTTATTATGGTGTTGTCCTTTAAAGATTACAAGATAATAAATACATGTATAAATTGGAGCGACAATTATATTTTTTTGTAAAATCATATTACAAAATATAAATATAAAATTGAAAAGAATATGTTACTTTTTAAATTTGATTAGTAAAGCACGATGGATTTGGGTCTAAAATATGATTGGTCATTGGATCATATGACAGAAAGAGACAACAAAAGTAATCACAAACAAATACAACTTTTTCTTCTTGGTCTATAATGCACGTTTGAACGAATTTGACAAGTAAACTTCGTGTGTTCTGTTCTTTTTTCCTTTTATAACATGTTTGAAAAAGAGAGATGTTATTCGAAAACAAAGTAAACTAAATCCTTTGATCGTAAAAAGTATTGGGGTGTCTAACCTAATTCGTGTGTGGGGTTAGTAGTTAGCAGATTATGAGTTTCGTGCTTCCAACCTCCGGGTTTAGAACAAAAGTTATGGATTTTATACCTTTAGGTAGTGTTTGGTATTAAAATTACAAGGCGGAATGAAATGAACGATTGATATTGAATGAAAAATAATATGTTTGGTTCTCAAATAGAATAGAATGTACTATTACACAAGTAATCACATTCCATCTACTCACACCAAATGCATTCCATCCACCCTCCTTTCTTTTCATTCCATCCCATCTCATTTTATTCTTAGTCACCACCACTACCAACCACCACCGGGCATCACCACCACCGGCCACCACCACTATCACCACCCTCATGCCACCACAATCGGCCACCACTACCAACCACCACGGCCACCACAACCATCACCACCGACCACCAAGGGTCGAGAGCCACCGTCACCACCGGCCACCACCATCATCAACACCGGCCACCACCACCGACCACCAAATCCACCACCATCGGCGGCCGCCAGTGCCGGTCACCATCACAGCCACCACCGCCAGCCGCCGCCACCGCCGGTCACCACTGCCGACCACCACATCCACCACTGTCGGCCGCCACCACCGCTGGTCACCACCACAACCACCACCACCGGCCACCAGGAACCACCTCCGTCGACCACCACCACAACCGGCCACCACATCCATTGGCCGCCACCACCACCGGCCAGCATCACCGCCATCGGAACCACCACCAGCTACCAGATCCACTATAACTACTTTAATATTTCATTTATTTGTTTTCTCCTACTTAACAAATAACATAAAGTAGTGATTAATTCCATTTTTAAAAAGATTATCAAACAAGATAGTAAAATAAAATGTAATTAATAATAAAATAAAATGTAATAATTTGTTATATTCTATTATTCATTTTATTTTTTTATACATTCCATTATTTCTTTTATTTCATTACTTCATATTAGATAGACTTTTAATGAAAATTGAAAATAGTTTATTCGTAATGATTTAACTATATTTGTGACCCTATCTTAATTTAGACTTTACGTGAGTAGTAAATCTGTGATTTACTCTATTCGTCTTTAATTTCTTTTCATATTATTTATCCTAATTGTTTGTTTTCAAATTAAAAGTTAGTAATCATACCAATGATCTTTTGACTTAGTGGTTAATGGGGAGGTGGGAGGCTTTGCCTTTCTTGAAGGTCCAAGGTTCAAACCTTGACATTGACGAAATTACTAACTTGATGATACTAATTACTAACCACTAACCAGCCGTTAAAAAAAAAAAAAAAAGTTAGTAATCATATAAATGCCCCAACCATAGTTCGTAAATACGGACAAATTAGGAAAAGGAAAAGAGCAATCATATGAATGACGTAATTAATTCATATCCCACATCTTTATCCAAAATTAAATCCGATCTTTATTCAAAAAAAATTATAATCCTAATTTTAATTAAAAGTTAAAAACCCTGATGCGTTTAATTTTACTATAATTCAAGCTTATTTAATTGAGTTGAGATTTGAATTTGAAACTTAACCTCTTTAATTAGATTGTAAAATTTGTTGCAACTGCAATCTAAATTTGAAGGATAAATAGTTTGGTTGACAAATGAACGGATTCAAAACAATATTTTCAGAACCGGACCGGACAGTGAACAGGACGCTTTACTGGTCCGATGGTCGGACCGGATATAAGAATCGGATAAAATTATAATTATTTTTTATAAATATATGTAAAAAATTACTCAAAAATAAAAAAATATATTAAAAACCGGTTCGACCACCGGTTCAACCGGTCCGGTTTCCGGTTCGACCGGTTCAACCGGTCCGACCACCGGTTCAACGTCAAAACGGTTTTAAGCACCGAACCGGACCGGTTTGGAGTCCGGTTCCCGGTCGGACCGGCCGGTCCGGTCCGGTTTTCATAACATTGATTCAAAATTAGTTTACATAAATTTGCTAAACCAAAATCTACAATTCTCTCTTATTCGTTGCCAATACCACACCATCGCCATCCCCCCACCACTTTTGCAACCCTTCAATCTACCACTATTGACGCCCCACCACCACTTTCAATGTTATTGTCATCGTCACCGCCACCACCTTCTCAACCATCTCATTGCCCCCACACCTACCTCTAATGTCACACAACTACCAACATGAATTTTGTTGCAACCACCACAGGGGTGGCATTGGTGCTTGTGGTGGCAACGATAATAATGAATTGCGGCGAACAATGGTAGATGACGGCATTGGAGGTGTTGGCTATCAATATGCAGAGTGACGGTTGGTAGGCGGTGGTGGCTGGGGTGATGCTAAAGGGGTGCTAGGTGGCAGTAGTGGTGGAAGTGACGATGGTGATGGCGATTGTGGGGTAGTGGTGGCAGTTGAAGTGGTGGAGGTGGACGGGTGATGATGGTGATGGCTAGGGTTGTTAACGAAACAAACAAACACGAACGAGGCCTTGTTCGTGTTCGTTTGTTAAGCTTTTACCGAAAAACAAACACTTCACGAACATGTAACCGAATAATATTATTTGTTCGTGTTTGTTTATTAAACAAATAAAGATTTCTTGTTCGTTTATGTTCGTACATGTAACGAACATAAACAAATGTTCATTATATAAGCGAACAAAAACAAACACGAATAAACAAAACAAACAAAAGTTGTTTAATAATTAAATCAACATTTTCATTCCTAATTAACATAAGGACATCCCACATATTCACCCAAAATATATACGAATTAAAGGAACACATTACCAAATGTTCATAAACATAAATGTGGTTATGTACTTGTGTTCAATATTCGAATTGGATGCGAAAAACTCAAAATTCAATTCGAGTTATAAATCATTGATTTGAAATTCGATTCTAATTTCGATTCGATGTCTATTTTCAAGTTTGAATCGAATCGCGAATGTGTGATTTTCGGTTCGATTCGATTCAAAATTCGAAATACAAATAAACACACTTACACTTATTTATTATATATTAATTTATATATATGTATATGAGAAATTAAGAATTATAAGTTTAAAAAATATATAATCTAAAATTTTAAATTTTAATTAGTATCTTTTAACTTATTTGAAACTTGAAATATTTTGTATGTTATGTTTGTTTGTTTTTTTTCAAATACGAAATATTTTAAAATTGATTTTTTTTTAAAGTAAAAATTTTATAATGAAAAAATAATTAAAATAAGAAGTTATAATAAGAAAAATTTTTATGATGATATTTTTATAATGGTTTATTTTGAACAACAAATTGTTAATTTTTTTTTAGAAAAAACCAAAAAAGTTTAAAATTTTAATACCATTATTTTATAGTATTTATTAATAAGTAATTTTAATCATATATTATATATCGTTTTATAATTAATAAAATTTTATTTTATTTAACATTTTATTTATTCAACCGGTCTATTATATGAAATTACTAAAACTAACAACTTATTATTATATTTATTTTATAGTATCGCATTACCACACAAGTTCTTTATAATAATTAATCATGCATATGTTATTGATAAATGACTTTATGTCCCATCAAGGATTTTTGTTTTTTTTACCCTTTTGTTACTTCAGAATTTTTTTCCTACAACGAGAATTATCACTGTAAGAAAGAGTGCAAGTTGCATGGAGGTGGGGGAATGAATCCAATTAAATAATTAACTATAGGATGCGTTGTTTTACGAAACAATTAAAAAATTACAAATTACACATTACACAACTATATATTAAAATATGTATTTTTCTCTTTCAAATAAGATTGTTTCTTAAATTAACAATAAGTTCCGTAGCCATAAGAGAATCTATCTTTATGGTAAGAAACATTTAAAAAAAATAAAATGTTGTTTTCATCCCTGACGTTTTGTTAAATTTATCATTTCAATCTATTTTTTTTCTTTTGTTATTTCAGTCACTGTAGTTTACTAAATGTTGTCATTTTCATCCACTCAACTAACAACGTTAAAAGTCTGTTAAAACTCCGTAAAATATAAGGGTATTTAAGTCTTTTTTAACACCCTAATTATCCAATTAAAATAAATTAATCAATTAATATTCAATTAAAACTAAAAAACACATGAAGCGACTCGCGAGACAAGTCGCTTCGATTAATTCTACCACATGTTGCTCGATTAAGGTCCGCTGTGAGATTTCAATTAATCTTCACGTTTTGTTTGAGCGAGTACAGTTGTTTGATTGAGGTCCACTGTTGTCACGTTTTGTTTTATTGAGGTCTGCTATTGTCACGCTCAAATACCTCAATCAAAGACCTCAATCAAATAAAGCATGTCAACAAGAAACCTCAATCCCACAACAAATCTCAATCAAATAACGGTACACATTCCAACAAAATGTGAAAATTAATTTAAATCCCACGGTAAACCTCAATCGAACAACATGGGTTAGAGTTAATCGAAGCTTTTAAATCGAAGTGTATGGTCTCACTAGTCGTTTCATGTGTTTTTTAGTTTTAATTGAATACTAGTTGTATTCGACGTCGCGCGTTGCGCGACTTGTAATCATAGTTTTTTAATAGTGTAATTAGGCTAAGAGTTGGTAATACGTGGTGGCTGCAGCCGATAAATGATGCCACGCCAAACAACGAATACCTTTTTCTATCATCACAGCCATGATAGTTGCACACATGAGCAATAAGAAACACAATCCTCTCACATAAATAGTTGAACATCATCATTGAATTGGTAAAAACATTCAAGCACAGTAGCAACCATAAACACCTTCATAGTTCATACTATGCAAATATAGTAAGGGTTTGCCTCTCAAATGAGTCTGGACTCATCATTATCAGATCAAACAAAAACATCATAAACAAAAATTAGAAACTGGCCGAGCAAGAAACAGAACATAAAAGCCTCGCCGCCGCGGCTGGCCGCCGGAAACGACTGCTGTCGTGTTGGGCGTCTGCTTGGCCAACAGGTTCGACATGAACCCCAAAGAAAGAGAAAAGAGAAACCCAAAAAATACAACGGGTGCAATCCTGGACCAACGGCGGCCATACATGTAGCCACCAGATCCAACATCGACACCAGACTCAACTCACAGACGACGGTTGGCCGACAGGGCGGCACCAGCAGATGCATCCCTGTCCCAAAACCTCAAACGAAAGTCTCAGACGAGATATACCCATGATCATCGACCTGTAGCAACCACTTAAGGTTTTGACCAGGAACATCAAAAGTAAAAATCAATGTCTCAGATGACTGTTCGTCTATCATCCCTAACCCAAAACCGCAAATGAAAGTCTCAGATGAGGCATACCCATCATCATCGACCTGTAGCAAGCACCTAGGGTTTTGACCAGGAGCATCAAAAACAAAAATCAACGCCTCAGATGACTGTTCGCCCATCATTCCTGACCCAAAACCTCAAACGAAAATCTCAGATGAGGTATACCCATTATCATCGACATGTAGCAACCACTTAGGGTTTTAAGCAGGAACATCAGGAACAAAAATCAACGTCTCAGATGAGTGTTCGCTTATCATCCTTGACCCATCGAAGCCCCATAAGGCCTTGGTGGGTTAGAAAAAGCTTCCAACCGGCGACACTCAACCTTCGGTCAGCTTACGGGTGGTCCCCGAAACCACCCGCCATGCATCTACACAAAGGAGGTCCATCATCGAGAGAAGGCGGGCGGCGGTCATCGACGGGAGGCAGCGGCGGCGTATTGCGTTTCTCCACCGCCCTCTCTCTAAACAAAAGTGTACAGACGCCACCTGAGGCGGCATGCAGATACCAGCGGCGACCGTCATCCCCTTTGCCGACACAACAGCCGGAAGCCCACCGACTAACGACACCACCATCTGCAACCCACACAAACACCCCCTCTCTTTAAGAACACACCTATTTAAAAGTGGTTAGGGGGTAAAAAGCAAACTTTACAAATTTAAGTGGTCAAACCACTAAGCCAAAGAAAATAACTGCTGATGAAGTTGTTATTTTCATATATAGGGTAATTAATTAATTAATTTGTTTTAATTGGATGATTAGGATGTTCAAAAATACTAAAATACCCTCATATTTAACCAAGTTTTAACGGTGTTAGTGTAGTGGATGAAAATGACAACATTTGGTAAACTGCAGTGACTGAAATGACAAAAAAAAAATTTGGATTGAAACGTCAGGGACGAAAATAACATTTTACTCTTTTTAAAAATTAAAGACGGAGCATTCCTATAAAATCACAAGAAACTTATAGCTTTATTTTTTATTACTCGACCAGAGACTTCCTACGATATCATTTATTATAAAAGTATGAAAGTACACTTACCAAATATGTGTAAGTGTGTAGTTATCCTCCAGTACGTCAACAACTAATATGCATCGGTGGTAGTTAAGGCACAATATTACTTTTTTACCTAGTGTCTCTCTTTTGGATGAAACAATGTAGGAATTGCTTAGATAAATAAATGTCACATTATGAGGACCACAATCTTTAGTTCAGTAACTCAACAATTAAGCATTAGAATTGTATTAAAGATTGTGTGATAGTAAAACATATTTCAAACAAAATATATTTTTATTGTCAATAGTTGATTATACAATTATACACCAAGATAAACCATGTGTGCAATTTATTCTTTCTAACATGTTTAAGTTTGATTCATAATACTTGAATAAGATTTCAAAACAAGTATCTGGTCATTTTAAGTTAAGATTAGACTTGCATACCATTCTTGTAGTATAGTTATTTAATACCCCAATTCACATAAAACATGTAATTCAACTTGGATTATATATATCTATAACATTTGCAAACTTGTGTGAACAAGTGTTATTTTAGGGACCGACGGGCTGTTTTAGGTTCTTTTTTAATTATTTTTTGAAGTGAAGTTCTTAATTTGTACATAAATTTATCTGTGACAATTAAAAGTGGTAAGCTTGGTAAGTAAGGGCGCAGCACATGGGTATCAACTCACCTAGGTTCAATCTGAACACCCCTGCCCCACCCCTAAAAGAAAAAAACAAATCACCTTATAGAAGCCAACTTTCTTTTTTCTTTTGTTTTTTGGTTTCCTTACTTTTATTTTTTTTTTATTTAACTAAAAAACAATATTTTAATTTCATGATTCTGTTTAATTAAATGTTTTTATTAAATATCTTTTTTTACTACTCACTTGATATCTATTTTATTTCTTCTAGCATACTTTTTTTTAACTAGATTTCATTTGTTTTTACCTATTAAACTTAAATTTTGATTTTTTTTCTTTTATAAATACATTTTTATAAGATATACTTTTTTAGTTAAATTTTAATTTTATCACCTATTATACTTGATAGTTGATCTATTTGTAACATTTTATTTATTAAACTTAATATTATTAAGCGTTAAACTTTTTATAGTTTATTATTTTTAGCTAAATACTTTTAAATGCTCTAATTAATTGAAATATATTTTTATTTATTTTTTAAAAGTAATAACATGATGCTTTTTTAAATTTTCAATTGCGACTTATTTATTTCTATCCATATTTATGTATATGCTTATAGCTTTTTGTATGCTTTGGTTGAATGTGCATGTTACTTTATCCACTAATTTTACTTAACATATTACCGTATTAATTTCCACTAAAAAACGGTTATCTCGTCACGTAGCCCAAATATAACTTCTAGTTTCATACACTTCTGAGTAATTGAGTTAAATATGTCAAAATATCAAGGCATAATTATATTATCATATTTTAAGAGCATATACTATGTCCACATAATATTATACAATTTTTAATCTTTGAATTTGTAATAAACACCTACACACAAACATTACAAAGGTCACAAATATACATCTATACAACACACATATAGAACTAATATTGTTACCTGTATTATTAATTTCTATTATAAACTTTAATGCCTTTTTAGTACAACGTACTGTATGATGCTCCATCTTTTCATCTTTTGTCCCTAATTTCAAATTTTTTTCATTTGGAATCTTGCACGTTGTTTACTATTGATAGTGTAGTCAGTTATAAGATCAGATAATATGAAATTCGAATCCGTAATGTAACACTTAGTGTGAGTTATAGTGTTAGAAAGCCACTTTCTACCTTTAGCCTTCAATTGTTACATGTTTAATGTTTTATACACTATGAAACTAATTCTTCATTGGTTTTTTAGTATGTTTCATATAATATTGTAGAACTATATTATAGTACAAGTTAGTTAAACATAATCAAAGCACAATAATGTATTAAACATATCATATTAAATAATAATTATAACTAAAAATACGAAAAGACATGTCATCCGACATGAATTTTGTGTGGATCGTAACGATTGAGAATAAAAACAAAATAAAAGAGACGTGTAGAAATACGTTCTACAATAACTTCATAATCTTTTATACTTGGATCTTACAATTTCATGTTATATTTATATTTGTCATAAGAAAAAAAAAAACTATAAGATCTCACTTTTACAAACATGTAACCTAATATCACGAATACAAATTATATATCTAGTTGTACATATTTGAATCGATTTGAAAGTGGTGATATAAGAAATCCCTTTTGTAACCAAAGTTTCTTTTACTAAATAAAAAATACTATGCATCAAATGTAATAGGTGGTCACTAATAATATAATACTCCTTTAATCATAAAGAGAAGAAACAATTACATCGGCTGCGATGACAAATTAAAATGCATGTTAGTTTAAACACGAATCAGTAAACAATTTCTACTAAACAAACAAATCATTTTTAGCTTTTAATTACACTTCTATAAACTTAACTTCACATATTAAAAAAATATAGGTAGATTTGTTTCGTCGATGATCGATCAAAATCCTAAAGACTATATGTAGTGGATATTTTGAGGGCTTCAAACATGATGATATAAACACAAATGGGACTCCAAACATTATTACAAGCAATTTTTCCTAAATTATTGCATCAATTGGGGCTCTAAACATTAGTTAACTACTATATTTGATTTAAAATGAGCTTTAGTGAAACAATTTTTATCTACATGACATTTAAGTGACATTTTAACTAAACAATCATTACATATAGTCTAATAAAAATAATATAAAAGAGTAAATTTAAGAGGTCGTTGTTTTGCTTTGATTACCAATGGATCTTCGTTGAAAGCATAGTTAAGAACACTAAAAAAAACGATTATATTGCTCATTGCTAATGTTTTTTTGTAATCACCAATAGATTTAGAAACTAAATTTCGAATAAGTTTTATTTCCATAATTTTAGTTGTTATCTGTTAAAAAAATGCGAAGTACTTACCGCCCATGATTCTTTTAAAATATTTATCACACATGCTTCTGAAAACCTCTTTCGTACTCATATTTTCCGTTCTTAACTTATGTGTCATGACAATGTTTGCAAATATTACCTAGTGTTTGTTGAAGTTAATGATCTTGAAAGTAATATATGTTAAATGTGATTTTTCATACTTCATTGGTGTTGGTGTGTTTGCAACTAGTTTGTTGGAATTAATAGTTTTAAAACTAAAATTTAAAAATTGCATCCTCAAGGAGGTCGGAAATGTAGGTTTATTTTGTGATTATCTATGCTAGTGGTAATTCCATTTAGAGCCCTAGGGACTACAATGGATAATAGCAGTTGGCATTTTGGTCTAATGATATAATGATGATGATTTGGGTTTGAGTTGTTTAAGGTCTCAGGTTCACCCGACTCAAGGGGGTTTTCTGACAATATTGGGTTTCCTTCTTGATGGTTTTCTCGAGTGAGTTAGATTTAAAGTGTCAAAATCAGTATAAACAATTTACATCTTGTCTCAGAAAATCTCACTTGGTAGTGGGGTAGTTTCAAACGCCGTTCAAATAAAAACCTATAATGGGTAGTCCTAGAGAATATTTGGGACTCTGAGAACCCCAAAATGATTTTCTTTTAAAAATTAGATTTTAGATAAGATTTTATTCTGATCTTTTTCGAGATTTTCTAGAGCTTTGTCTTTGTGACATATTTGTCTTCAATAATCTACTGAAATTACAAAGATAAGATTTCG
Source organism: Flaveria robusta (assembly GCA_025506415.1). Classification (NCBI taxonomy): domain Eukaryota; kingdom Viridiplantae; phylum Streptophyta; class Magnoliopsida; order Asterales; family Asteraceae; genus Flaveria; species Flaveria robusta. The sequence goes on along the minus strand of CM046469.1, from coordinate 12,239,568 downwards.
TATCGAACTTTATGGTCGTTGTCGATTGAAACAAATTGGTGACAAACTTCTCATTGTTCAATTGGAACTCATGACACCTCTCAGTTTTTTTATTCTTCATTCTTCATATATACATGACGCCTTTTAATTGTGATTTTTACATTATATATTCATTCTCAGTGAATTCGTTTGGGATTACCAATGGATTTTTGTATCGCTTAAAAATACTCTAATCTACAATGTTATCATTAAAGAACACAAACGCACGTTCAGTTGTAACTAATGGAGGGATACATACATAATTGAGTTGAGTGAAATTTAATTTAATCATTCTCTGCTCTAACATAAATATATTACACGTCTCAAATGAGACTCGAACCCAACACAATAGTTTTGTCATTAAACTTGTACATGTGGTCTTTAGAAAATGTTTTATTTGATTTCTAGATATCGAGTCATTCCCACTTAAAGTTTTGCAATATAACCAGCATCATAACTTTCTTAAATACATTTAAATTATATTAATTATCAATTTGTTTGTGCATTATGTTGTTGCATCTAATGTTTAGGGTGTTTTTAAAAAAAAAATTGATTTTTTTACTTTTTACCAAATCATTTTGTTTCTTGCAATGTAACCTCACGAGATTTATTCTTTTACTTTTAACCTAAAATTTTTCATCTTTTGCATTTAATCTCACAACTTTTTTTTATTTTTATTTAATCTAAAAAGAAACACAAACGTATGTATTAAAAATATTACTTTTTTTAACAGAAAGACCCTGATAAATATTATTTTAATCGATCTCACATTGCTGTTTTCCAGCCGCTATCACACCCTAACCCCCTCTGAAAAAACCCATAACCAGAAAAACCTTTCGACCTAACTTTTTCAGCTCTCCTAAAACCCAAGAGCTGTTCATTTTTAATTGTCTTGGTTACCCCACGGAACCAATTGTACTAAAGGCCTAAAAATCATTGGTTATTAAAAATGTTACTAAACACCAAAAGTGTTAATTATACGTGGGAAGGTGGTGCGGAGCACGTGAATTAAAGTTACGGTGAGACGAGAAGGGGCAAAATGTAGAAACTTCGAGCCAATTAGGCAGGCAGGGGTAGATGACTCCTGGTTCACCAAAGAGTCAACTAACAACTCCTGTTTATGTGATGCCATACTCTAATATATACAACCCTAACCCCCCGACTTCTGTTAGCCGCCTTTTAATATTTCCTTTGGTTTTATTGACCCTTGTACAAACTAAACCACCCCACACAAACCTAATCTTAAATAAACGACAAAACACACAGGATATGAATATATATGATGTGAGGAGCACAGCCGTTGTTTGGTTGGCTTGGCTTGGGCTGGGCTGGACTGCATACGCCCCATGTTTACCCCATTGGCCAGCCGTTGGGAAACCCATGCGCCACTTCTCAATATTACTAACCCCTACCTACACAACGCACACACCAATATTTAGTATTTACCCCCTCATTTTCAGGAACTAATATTTTATTTTATGCTAATTGTTAATTATATATATTTTTAAGTGCTTCGAATCATTTTACGTATTCGTATCTTTTACTTTTGTTATTAAATCATACGCTAAACGTAATGTTTATATTATCTTCCTCTTAGATCTATAAATTATTGTAGTTGTCAGTGGGGTTATTACTTTAATGGTAAGAGTTAAAGACTCTATGCAGAAGATGAGGTTGAAATCTTAACGATGAGTAGTTTAGATTTTGATTTAGGTTGGGAGTAGGAGTAGATACGTGTGTGAGTCGTTGTTAAAAATAATAAATAGGTGAATAAATTTTAGCTCGTTGGAACCTGGATCTGAATTTTTTTTAGTTTTGAGGATATTTTGATTTGTATATTACTGTTTATCATTTTGGATGAATTCATGACTTTTGTTGGTTGTCTTTATTTGAATTGTGGTTTAGATGTTTTTAATTGGAACTTTGGTTTTTATTAATTAATTGTTGGTTAGATATTTTATAGATATTTGAATAGTTGTTGTTGATTGTGTTTCTTATATGTTAGGGCTAACCGTTGTGGACTTGTGGTGCAGCTTTATGTTGGCATAAAATGTTATTGATCATCCCTTCACAATTTTCTAATGTCACTTCTAGTCGTGACCTATTTTTCTAATGTCACTTCTAGTCGTGACCTATTTTTTTTACCATGTTGTCTTTTTTACATTAGGGAGTTATAATCACCGCAAATTTTGGTGGTTGTTGATTGACACTCCCTATCATTGTACAGTTATATGTTCCATTAAGAGTGTTAGCGCTAATGAATTTTGAACCTGACTCTATTTTCGCCCCATGGCTTCACCTAAACCCTATTCTTAGGTTGTGTTTCTATATATGTATGTCTATGTGTATGTATCTGTATGTGTACGTATAGCTAAGACTATTATATATTCAGACACGTGCAATACATTTTGAATCTAAATATGTATAAGACGTATAGCGCATAATTTAAACTTAGCATAGTACATGCAAGATAATAATCATTAAAACTCTCCATTGATATCATGACCCAATGGTATGAGATTGGTGCACATGTAAGAGCAAAACAAGAGCACCACCATTTGTAAACAATATACACGTAGTAGCAAATCAGCATAATTTAGCATATAAGTTTAAGTGCTACACATAATTATATGAGCCATGCACGCTTATTGATGAATGGCTCCTCATCAAAGAGTACATCTACATGAATATAATATAAACTAATAAATATAAGCATAATGCCAAGATTATTTCTAAACCACCTTAATATATAAAGATGATTTTAAATAGTCGACCACTTCTCAATCTAGGACATTGATATCCATCCATTCATCTTTAGTTTATGAAATTGGCATCTTAATCTAAGCGGAAACTTAATGATTTCTTAACCTTAATTTTATTTCTTATCTTGTTTACTCTTTCTTATATATATATATAATCTTGGGTAATGCTAATAGAAGTTTTTTGAGGAGAATTTATTTTAAAGACAAGTTATAGAAACTTCAATTGTAAAGAAATTTCAAAAACATACACAAAAGAAGCGTGCCTTTCTTAAATTTCCTTTTGTTACGAAATTTCTAAGTTTAGTTCATCATCTTGTTAACTTAAGATGTTTATTTTAACTTATTGGTTGTTTAATTTAAAATTGTTTCTTAACAAGATACTAGTATTGATGGAGTTATATGATGTGAAGCATCAATTAATAAGTTTATTGAAAGAGAGATATTGTCACATAAACATATAGATGGAGAGTTGTTTAACTATATATTAATTAATCTACCTTACATCACTTGTCGGCTTCAACTATGAGTTCTTGTAATGTGTTCCGTCTATGTAGATATTATTATTTTTTAACTATCGCATTCCTAATCTTGGTAAGTATCACAAATTTTCTCTTTCGTTAACGTAGAGATCACCTCTACAACTTTTCTATATTACTAGGTTAGATATGCATGTGCCACACGAGTGGAATTAGAAAAACTATATAATAGATATTATATATGTATAATCTAATATATTTTATAGATGAGATATCAATGAATTAATGAAAAAATATATATTTAAGTTATAAACAACAATATTCGGAAAAAAATAATTATTATTCATAAGAATATATTATATATATTTTTGTATATGGTACAAGATTTTAACTTCTTTATATTAATTATATAATTATAATATTATGAAGATTTATATATTCACATCTAACAATAATATTTTATAAAAAATTTAAAACGTCTTGTTAGTGATGATATAAAATAATCAATTGGAGTGAAATGTAATTTTAATAAATAGATAAATAAAAAAAGGAATATATCTAAATTTTCAAAAATTTGAGTATACATGTATCACATAAACACAGAATGTGTGAACGAATCTTGATTTTTAATATTATGTGATAATGGAATTTAATTATTAAAAATAACTTTAGAAAAACATTTGCAATTGTTACCATATCAATTATATTAAAAAAAATAAGAATTCAACAATTAATTATAAATTTATTTTTAGTAAATATGGATTTAACATATATAAGTTTCATTATAGTGAGGACATGTGGACGAAGCTTAGGTGGCGATGGGGTGGACTTTCTAGAAAAATATCATGTGGCTTCAAATTATTTTGATTTACTAGTATAGATGTTTGATATGCTAGTAACTTTTATCTTTATCCTATAATATGTATCACTAGCTAGCTACTTCTCTCTTATCAAGATGGGTGTTAACTTCACAAATACTCTTAATCATGGTAGGGATCATCTTTCACTAAATTACTAGAACATGAAAATTAAGCTACAACCAAGCATAATCTGTTGCTAGTCCATATCTTAAAGCATTTCCTATTGTTATGTTTACTCAAAATATATATAATTTGTAACTTCTGTGTAAATGACACAAACAATGAAATAGAAGCTATTGAAATTAAAGATCCCTTTTACCAAATTATTTTGAAAAATGTCTTAGTCTGCTAAAGGTGTAAAACATATGTTAGAACATCTTTAAAGAGTTGTCAGTTCTCAAAATGGACCAACCATCTTGACTTTTCAAATATATTCATCACTATTTAATTTTGGAAGATTTTTCTCACAAAGACAAAGACTATTTCTAATAAAGTTTGACTTTCTTTAAAAAGTAAGAAATATATACACATACATACATGTGTGTACGTATATGTGTATATTTTTTCTTGGGGGGAATGAATGTTACATCATCAACAGTACGGAGTTGGTGAATATACGCATGCATTGGCATTCTGACTTTTAATATAATAATCCGAATATCCCTATAATATAAATTTGACTAAATATATGTGTCGAAAATGATTAGTAAAGAAAGTTTTAGTAATAAAAAATAGAAGATATTTGTATAATACCGACCTAGTCGACACAATTAATATCATATTATACAATGTAGACTTGTAGAAGCGAGCTAGCCCAAAACAGGCAGTTATTTCATATTTTCATATATAAACAATGGTTGTTACTTGGCTCATTAGGAAACCATAATAATAAACAACCTTAATTCACTTCGATTTTGATATGTAATAAAAGATTCTATATGATATCATAATCTGAGACTAGTTTACAGTTTAGGAATTAACACTATATCTAAGACCAGATTCATGGTGCATGAGAATGTTACAGATAATTTTTTTAGAAAACAATTTTTATAAGGAAATTTATAAAATTTGTGGAATTAGCTTTCTTTTGTGTTGATTTTTAAAAAGAATAAAAGTTTTGGAATATGTCGTGGAGCTAGTCAGGCTGCACCAATGTTAAGGATAGTTAGAGGATGCTGATCCTCCATTGGAATTGTCCATATGGATCTAAATAATTAAAAGAAATATAATTCTAGATTAATATTAATTGTATTAATATAATTTGCTTGATTATCATGGCCATCTTTAAACGAATGGAGTAAGCTTTTTGTTTTATTTAACGATAAAAAGTCGTTACTTGATTGCTATTTAATTTTTTTATTATGAATACAGGAGTGGTTTGGAGGCGGTCAAACCATAAATCATAATTACACATTAGGCCAAGGGATACTCCAAAATAGGCTACTTTTATGATTATAAAGTTGAAGAAGTCATTTTTAATGTAAAAGGTGTGCCGATCAAATTTCTTTTCAAACCACTTAATGTAAAAGGTAGTATGTAAACTTTAATCTTCTGAATCATATTCTTTCACTAAATATGTAGGGTCTAGTCTATATAAATATAATATATTTTCAAAGTATATGCGCGCAAGGTTATCTTTGTTTTCAACAACAATACACCTAGTAATATCTCATTTTTTATTGCTGAGAAAAAAATACTTTTGATATGGTAAGACTCGTTTGCAGTCGATTCATGCTTGAGAATACAGACAAGAAGATCATTCAAAAGAGTTCCATAAATAGGTTGAAGAACTATGGAATCATTTTCAACCAAGACTTATTAGGGTTAGTAGTCATGGCATCAATATGCTGAAGAGCCTTGTTACTTCGAGCATGGAGTGTGAAAAGGGAAACTAGATCATCCTAACAAGTGATATACATAATATTTACAATATAACCATACAAAATATAATAAGTTGTTAAAAATTTAAATTGCTAAAAGTATTAAAGTGTCATGATCGTACTTGAGTATTTGACATTTCAACTCAACTTGTAGATGAGTTTGAGATCGTGTATCACATCATATGAAATAACTTTAACAACAAAAATTTATAACTAAGGGACCTTGTTACCAATGAAAACTAACAAACCCAAATGACTTACAATTTAAGTTTTACGTTTTACTATACAAGATTACAATCTGTGAATTGTGAATTGGATTTTTACTGGGCCAACTCGTAACCCAATTTATGTTGATGGGCTTAGTCCTAATCCAGTTTATTTTTAACAGGCTTACTTCAAAACCCAAACCACACTGGGTGGGTCGATCGGGCCGACTCATCTTCACATCTTGATCCAAGGGTCAAAGTCAACTTACGCGTTTCCCATATATTTTACATATTGGTCCCTCTAACTCACTTTTACCCCTTTTAATCCCTAATAAATTGAGGGTTCCAAAACAATATCTTCGAGGGGAAAGTGTTGTGATTCACAATCGACAATCAGCTGCAGTAGAAACCCTAGTACGGGTTTTCATCATCGCCTACTAATCAAATCGAATACACATATAACCAGAGCGAGTGACAATCTCGTAATCGAGTTCTTTCTTTTTGTTGCGTTTGTGTGTGTTTTACGTTTGGTGAGATGGGGAAGAAAAAGAAGAGAGTATCGTCAGATGTATGGTGTTATTATTGCGACAGAGAATTCGATGATGAGAAGATCTTGGTTCAGCATCAAAAGGCTAAGCATTTCAAGTGTCATGTGTGTCACAAGAAGCTTTCAACCGCCGGCGGTATGGCCATTCATGTCTTGCAGGTTCATAAAGAAACTGTATCAAAGTAAGCCCTAATTTTTTATTCGTCTTTTCGGATTTAGTTTTGTGTAAACACATTAGGGTTTTGGATTGTTTTTGCTCTTGTGCAATTGTTCTTACGACATTGTTTGTAAACATTGGTGTCATTTAGAATAAGATACTATAGGAATACGATCTGTTGCTGTTACAGGAGTGATTTTGACACTAACATGACTTGATTGATTATCATCCACCAATAGACAGGTCTAGTGTCCCTGTATTTAACTTGAGTGCTCAGAGCATGAAAAGACATCAATCGAACACCGAATGGAAAGTGTTTGTTGGATGATCAAACTGGTCTGCTATAGGCACTGGCAAACACAGTTTGTTGCACAGAGAGTTGAAAGTTTAACAGAGTAGTTTACACTGGATAATGTATGCCCTTATGTTATTTTTTAACTTTGGGATTCGGGGCTTCAGAAGGGTCAACTTTACTGTTATTGATGGAGATCAGGCTGAGGTTAATTATGTCGGTCTATGTCTTGTTATATATCTCTGCTTATTGTTTTATCAACATTTGAATAACTTATGCATGTCCAGATTAGGAGCATTGGGTCAAAAAAAAATTGTTACTGACATTGTTTTTCAAGGTAAAGCTATATGGGATGTCTTGTTGTTAAATGTAGCAGTACATAGTTCTTCATATGATACAAGCTTGGTTTTATAAGTTGTGCCTCAGGCCTGATGCACAGGAAAACACCTCATGGAGATGAGGGAGAAGGCTGTTATGCAAGGAGTCAGGTAGTATAGGGAGACGGCTGGAGAACCACCCCTGGCCTCTAAAATTAATAAACTTAATGTGCTAACACTAACCTCATTTTTTTATATGGTGATATGGGCTCCTGATCTGCAACTGTAGACCCGTTGTCCTCTTTGGGATGTTGCTTCATGAGCTTGTACTGCGAGTTAAGTAGGTTGTTTAGTGAGTCTCTGCCACTATATGTACCACATGCATAATGTGTGTAAAAATAATGGACTGTTTCCTGCAGTTTTTTTTCTTCCAATAATTTAAGTTTTTGATACAAATCCATAGATCCAAAAAAAAAAAATTATGTTTAAGTGGGGTTAAGTAGCTTGCACATAGAGCAACTTGGGTATACTTGGGGTTGGGCTTCTTTTGGTTGTACATAAAGTTTATATGGTTGTACATAGAGCTTCTTGGGGGTTTCATTTAATATTTTGCTTTTAGTGTTTAAACATAACATGCTAAAATTATCTATAAAATTGTTTTTTTACTATGATAGTAGCTATTTAATACCAGACGCCTCGTGTACATGAAATTTTTGCCTCAGCTCTTGTGCCTTGATCCTCGGCTTTTGGGACTTCTCACGCATTTTGAAATCTAGGATACAAGATTAATTCATATGCTTGCTATTGTGGATCGCATAAAGTGTATTATTGCTTGTGAGAATCTTCAAGTTATTAGGTCAAAAACTTGGTGTGGTATTAATTTTAATCAATTTATGTAATGGTAGGAGATTGTGCGAAGGCATCTTGCTGGTGGCAATTGCCATGTATTTGGTTTTATATTAATAAAATTTGCCAGCTGTTAAAAAAAGGGCAAAAACTAAAAATCATGTATTTGAGTATCTAGGTAGTCTTTTATACTTTAATGGATCATAATTCCACCCAAAAATCTTCAATACTTAGGTTTTGTAGCAATCCACCTTTTTGAGTAATAGGTGAATCGACTCATTCGCATCTGTGTAATGTATACTTCTGTTAAAAAGATTAAGGCTTTAACTCATTAAAATATTTCTGATATCTGGATATTCATGAAGAACATAGATGAATAGATGATACATGATACATCAAACCATTAACAGACTTAAGTGGTGTTGTCTCAGTATGTTATTGTTGTTCTTTAGCATTATTGCTCTTAGCTTCTTATTTGGATTCTGTCTTGAAGAAAAATTGTATGCTGTTTTGAAGTTTGGTTCTGTTATCTTGTACTTTTTTCTTGTGGTTTAAGGTTATCTTGTTTTTTTTTGTTTTAAATGGGATACCTGTTGTATGATTGTCCATCAGGAATGTTTCTTTTTCCTTAATTCCAATATTTCATATTGACTGAACTTTAACCAAACCTTGCTTAAATCTGCTTTAGCAGATAGTTTACTTGTTAATCTGTTTGTTAATACTTAAATGGGATCTTTCTTATTTTTTTTCTTACTTTGTTAATTTCTGACTTTCAGCCTTTTATTTCCTTTCTATTTATTTCTCTTGAGCTTTTTGATTGAAACATCATATTCTCATATCTATAAATGAGTAAATGACATCTCTTACAGGGTTCCAAATGCCAAAGAGGGAAGAGAATCAACGGATATTGAAATTTATGGCATGCAGGGGATCCCACCGGATGTCTTGGCAGCTCATTATGGAGAGGAAGGTATCTAATTTGTCTTTCTTGATTACAATTTCAGTATCATTTTTTAATTTTTTTATGTTCTCCGTTGCTTCTTATGTGATATAAATACACATTGAGGTCTAACCTTTAAAAGGACATTTGGGTAAAATAGCTACATACTATCAGATTTTCACCAATAACAGCAACATACATTGAAAACTATCAGAAATAGTTACATAAATTTTTTTTTATCGAGCATAGAAACTGCATGAACATGGTAAATTGCATTACTTGAAACGTAAAAAATGCGTTGGTTGCTTTCATTGGTAAAATCATAGTATGATTGTATATCTGGTAATTTTGAAATAAGTTCCTTGCTGTTATTTGTAGAAGTGTGAATAAAGAAAAGTCTAATGGACTTGCATTGGCTATGTCTAGATCCATTAAATGTTTGCTTTCATTGTGGCTCTTGTTATTCTTCACATTTCAAAAGGTATGTAAGCATATATGGATGGCTGATTGAGGTTGGAGTTGTGTGTTGCTTTTTTGCCTATTTTGAGTTTGACATCAACTAGTTTCTCGGATTCCTTTTAGCTCTACGGCTATCAGACTTAGGACACTATTATTCTTATCAGCTTGATAGAGATTAGTTTTTGACATATTATTTTTCCTTTCTTCACTGTTCTTTCACAGTTTTTAGCATATACTGTAGAAAAGATGGCTGCTATTCGTTAATTTAACATTCATATAGCCTTGGCATCTTTTTTACCGATTGAGGAATAAACATTTTTTAATCTTATAATTGGTGATGATGGTAGTTTTGTCTATATTAAATTGCTTAGTCAAAGAAGGGATAAATCTCCATTTATATGTTTAATTTTTTTGGGATAATAACGACTATTTGCTTTCACTCTTTGCAGACAATGATAATCCATCAAAAGTTGGGAAATTGGAGATTCCTTCTTCCCAAGTTGGCTTGGTACCAGGATCAATAGGATATACGCCATCAACAATGATGTAAGTACTTAGATTATCCGTTATAAAACAATGTGTTATACAGGCAGATTCAGGAAAAACTTAGAACAAAAGACTTAAACTTTGTTGTTAGAAAGGTAAAAATTGTCAAAAACAATATAGTATCTTCGAGCATACTATATATCATGTGTGCAAAGTCAGACAAAAAAAATCGCTACATATTTTAATTCAATTTTACTTCTTAAGATTACAGATGAAAGAAAGAATGTATATAATAAATTCTTTGTGATTTATAAATAAAATTAATGATTGAGCTTTTAGTTATTGAAGGTGTAGAACATGATGGAATCTGTAAACACTTATCATAAAAATAGGTATTGTCAACTATTAGAAAGGTAAAAAAGACGTTACAAGCAGACACAAGAAGATGGGATGGGAGAGAAAAAAGCTAAAGCTAGACATGTAAATTACAAATTTTTTTAAGATGATTGAAGGGAAATGGCACTTAAATGTTGGACCTATAGTATTGAAGAATTTATATGCCTAGCATAGTAGTAGCTTGTAGCAGTTGCAGAACAAATTTCACAAACCTTTATCCAAACTTCTTAATACTAGAAGATTCTTTTTGTCATAGAAGTTATTCTTAAGTTTGCACATCATTTGGATTAAATCTATTGTTTGATGCACAGCTCATGCAGTCTTGCTCTAATAAAATGATCCATCATCATTGACAGCATTGAGAGTAGAATTCTTTAACTGCCTCTAAAATACATATTTCTTGAATTAAATTATATCAATCTTTTTGACACCTGTGAATCTATGAAATAAATTAATGATTGTACTGTAGCTGATTTTGAGTTTTTAAAGCAGATACAATCCTGGATTAGCTGTCCCTCGTGCTGGTTGGCCAGTTCCACCTCGCCCGCAGCCATGGTTCACACAGAATCCAGTTGGTACAGTCCCTCCTGCTGCACCCCTAGGAATGGTCCCGCAGCCTCTATTTCCGGTACAAACCATGCGGCCTCCTACCGCACCACCAGGGCTACAACCGTCATTTCCTGTTGCTCCTGTATCTCAGCCATTATTTCCTGTTGTCTCTAGTAATGGCATGCCTTCTCAAACTTCACCGTATCCTGCTCCCACAAGCATTCCATTAACCTCTCCTTCAGATCTGAACAACACAACAGACCTGCATAATATTAACATGCCAAGGGCCTACCTGAACTCGGGCTTGCAAGGTTTGTCTACATCTTGAACTTTCATAAAATATTACTACATATGCTGTTTTTTTAATTATAATATTTTTGTATTGATTTTTGTGAAGGTGGAGTAGCAGTAAGTTCACATTCCTATGCCTCAGGCCCCAATACTGGTGGTCCTTCAATTGGACCGCCACCTGTAATTGCAAATAAAGCTCCTGCCATTCAGCCAGCAACAAATGAAGTTTACCTAGTGTGGGATGACGAGGCGATGTCCATGGTTTTTTTTTTTTATTCTTTGTTTAATTGGTTTTATTCTTTGCTTACTGCTGTTGAGTTGACCCTGTATGTTAATTTGTTGACAGGAGGAAAGAAGAATGTCTTTACCAAAGTATCAGGTGCATGATGAAACAAGCCAGGTAAGTTGTACCTTGTACCATGCTCTTTTACATCCTACATGTTACGGTTTTCAGCATTCAGTTTTAAACATTGTTCTGTAAAGTAAAGGTATTCCAGTAATCTTTCATATTTTATTGCTTATTTCAAAATAATAATGTGTGGAGAAGAGTTATCTGAGCCTTATGCTCGTCAACTTCTTTTTGGCCATTCTCCGGTTGGCAAGCCATCCACCAATTTTCTGAGCATCAAAGTTCAAGTAGGTATCTATGTTATTGTTGTTTCTAGTTAGATAAATATAAATATATAATTACCTATAATTCTGCTGAGGTTGCTGGGATCAACTTGAGGACTCTTCATCCAAGTGTATGTATTTGCTTTTTAGAATTGTTTATATGTTTAACTCTACGTATTCTCCCAATGCATTATTGTCAAGTGTTGGATATGGTGGAACAACACCTCACCTAACAGATTACAAAATAATTTTATGACCCAACAGTCCATACAAATTTGGCCCAGGTCAGATTCTTCTAGAAAGTTCAGATTCTTTGCATTAATGCAAAGATGTAGGTTCGAAATATGTTATCAATGATAATGTTTATTTTTGAAGCTTTATTTGGAGGTTTCTAATTACCCTTGTTGTGGACCCATGAATTTTCAGATGAGCTCAATCGATGCAGCCATTGATAGGAGGATATCAGAAGGCAGGCTTGCGGGTCGAATGGCCTTCTAGAGTGGGATTAAATCAGAATGTTTGATCTAAGAAGCTGACTGAAGGAGCAAGAGAAGCATTCTTTGAATCATTCTAGGTAGAAGCAGACTCGTGGAATTTGCGATTTGTGTTTTCTTTTTTGTAATGTTAAAGATGAATAATGATCCTTACTTATCATGTGGTGATGTTTGTATTAGTCGATGAAACATACTAGGGCAGTTGTTTAAGTTTTTAGTTCATTGTTAATGTTAGTCGGTTGATAGCAAACATGTTATCTTTCAGTATCATGATTTCCTAGGTGTTTTGAACTGAAAAAGTAGAGTTTTAACACCAGTTTGGTCATTTCTTCACATGTTCTTTCTATTATTGAATTGTGAATTTGATCGATGTTTCCTTCCCTCTATGCTACAAGTGATTTCCAGAGCTCATTTTTTAGAAAGTCTGATATGCACAGATCCACCCTAAACTGCGGTTGCTCATTGTTCACAACATCGATGAAGCGAATCACAACCAAAAATCTTTGTTGAACTCCAACCAACTTAGGTATTCACCGTCACCACCACTCAGCTCACTGCGATCGGGTCTTCACTAGTTGATCAAACTTCAAAGCATCTCTTACTACCCCATAATAGCCAGCTTCACTTGCATCCGCTTGTGGTCTTCAGCAGGTTTGGACAGGTATCCAGAATATATTCCCCTAACCAAGCCTTTTAGGTAATAGACAATCAACCTGAGGTGCAATTACTGATGCTTATCATGTAATTTTAGCGGCGATTTTGTATAAGTGAGATGAAAAAGTTTCGTTGTTTTTGGAAAAAAATCATAGTTTTTGACAAATTTTATTTTAAAAAATGTATTTTTAATTTAAATGCTTAGTTTTTATTTAATGAAAAACTATCTTTTACAAAATAATTATTGATTTAAAAAAGACTTGGATTTATAATATAGAGGGAAAAAGAGCAAAATTTGATAATTAATAATTTGATTTTTTAAAATGAAATTAATAGTTTAGACGGGAAAATATATGGAAGAGTGACTATGAGAATGTCATGTGTCAAAGAGTGTAAAGTGTTATTATTATAGACTATGTTATAACCCTGTGTATTATACGGTTTGAATAAAAAAATACTAAATATTTTTTAATGAAAACTGTAAAATGTTATTTTGATATAAGATATGATAGAAATTATGTATGAATAAATACTTTGATTAGTTGATAAAATATTTTTGTTATTTATTAGTGCTCTGAAAAAATTTATTTTTTATCAATATTTCGTTGTAAAAAACTCCGGGTTTGTTTTGTAAAAAATGTTTTATATAATAATTTTATTTTTTTAAAAGAATAATTTTAAAATAATATCATAATTTAAAAAGTTTTGTTGTTTTTAAAAACATTCATAGTTTAAAAAAAATTGTTTTTGAAAAAGTGTAATTTTTAATCAAAATACTTAGTTTTTATTTAATGGAAAAGTGTTTTTTAAAAATTATTGATTTAAAAAGAACTTGAATTTATAATATAGAGAGAGAAAGAGAAAGATTTGAAATTAATTATTTGAATTTTTAAAAATAAAATAAATAGTTTACGCGAGAAAATAAATGTCATTATATTAGGATAGATTTGTTTTTTTATAATATTTATTTGGATTAAGTGTCATTATATTTATTTTATTCTTGATATTATATTTTCTTTATTACGAACATTATTAATGAAACAAAAAAAAAAAAAAAAAAACGTAGTAACAAAAAGATATGTAGCAAGACCTTTATAATAATCTAATTAAGGAGAGTTTAAGACGGTGAGAAACTTATAACATAATAAAATGACGACGGTATAAAACTAGTATCTTGTTATTATTCAAACCTTAAATAAATAAACAATAAATATTAAACAGTTCCCATAAAGATCGACTAACATATCAATCTATGACTTGATGGCTTGACAAGTACCATGTATTATTTCTTTTCTCTAGATTTAAATACTTTATGGGAACAAAGCACCATATTAATCCTATACTTCCAACATATAACATTTCATACAAACTTATTATAAGTTAGTTGTAAATCTAGCATTTAATTCAAGACACTTGTATCATATCATACAACCGCATAAAATGATAAAAGATTACTTCTAATAGCTAGCTAGCACACTTCATACACAAGATGCTCATTGTCTTTCTTTCTCAAGTACGTACTTCGTCGTTAACTCATCGCTCACAAGATTGATCATATCACATAAATAACCTACCTACATTTCGATAACTTAACATATATAAGCTAAAACGGATTAACGGTAGCCAGCTGATCAAGAACACCGATCACCGGAGTCGCAATCCTAGGCACATACGCCACACCATTCAACTCACCACCACCAACATAAGGGCACCTAGGCATCCAAAGCCACCTCCTCCGGCCAAAATCAAACAACAAGCCCTTCTCCGCCACCATCACCACCACAAAGTCACCGTTTCCGACACAAGTGAACCCCCTCCCACCCTCCACCTCCGCAAACTGCGCATAGAGCTGCTGCGGCATCCGTTCGATCTCCACCCACGTCGTCCCGCAGCTCTGCAGTGCCCACATCCTCAAACTCCTCGGAACATTGAGCTTACTCTTCTCCACCGCCGCGATCAGCACCAGCTTCCCTCGGCTCTCCACCAGACTCGGTGACCGCAGAAACCGCCGCATGGGCGCTTGAATCTTGCACCATTCGTTTCGTCCCATATCATATCCCAACACGCTGAAAGGGCTGTAGTTCATGCAGTAGAATCTTCCACCTTCATGCTGCTGCACGTACACCATTTTACCTGACTCCAAACTACATAATCTTGGGAGAGATGAACTAGTGCCCCAGATGGAATAAAATCCACCTAGGTCTATGTGAAAGCTTTCTGTCGTCAAGTTCTTCACGGCGTACGGAGATATCATGTCGTCTCCGGCCACCATCACATCGATTGAGGAGTTTGTGATGGTTAGCCCTACCGAAGGGAATAGCCTGGGCCTCAGAGTGGACGGGAGTGGGGTCAGTAAAGATGGGAACAGCGGGTTCGAAAGAAGCAGACCTTTCGAACCCGCTTCATCTGACACCCAACACACCAGCCCACCTGAGGAACAGGTGGGTGAGAACCCGGATGGGATTAAGGGGAATACGAGACGGTGCCACGAAAGGGTCTCGGGGTCGAAGATGTAACCCTCCTCCGGGACGGTAGCCGCGGTGGTGTTAGTATGCTTAAAGACTGATGTGGTGGTGGTGGTGGTTGTTTTAGGGTTGGTGGTTTTCTGTTTAAAGAAGATGAAAAAGTGGTGCTTGGGGTTGATTTGGAGGTACATTTGGAGAAAGGTGTGGGAGAACAAGAGAGAGTACCATCTCTTGCACACGGACCGGGCTCGGAAGAAGGCGGGAGGCGGTAGGAAGGCGATGACTCGATCGATCAGCCGTTGAGGAAGCCGACTCCAGATCCTACTGTCCATCCATGGCGTACTCGGGGCGGTGGCGGTGGCGGTGACAAAAGGGTAAGAGAATGGTAAGGTGGTGGTGGTGGTGACATAAGGGGTATGATCAAAAGCTTCCATAGGAAAGTACGTTAAGGTTAATGTATTGGGAAAGTTAAGGTTGTTGTTGTAGCTAGATGAAATACAAGTGTTGTTGAAGTCTCAAAGTCAGTGGAGGTTATATAAAGATGAAAGAGTAGTAGTGGTAGTGATGATAGTAAAAGTGAAAGTGAATGATATATATTTGAAGAAAGGTTAAGTAAGTAAATGATGTTAGGGTTGTTTGTAGTATCCATTGTGTTGTTTGATGCAAGTGTGTGTTATATATATATATATATAGCTAGGGCCACCTGAACAGAAGTAAATTAAGTAGCGAGTCTAGATCTGATGGATGCATCTATCAATTCAGTGGTTTCATGTCAAAGGCCGAGGAAGAAAGAGCAATGAATTAAGTACAACAGAGATCGATTGACAGTATAGGAAACACACATTGGCTGGCTTTAGACAATGTATATGCTTCATACTTCATGCATCCTTCATGTCTCGAGCCTTGGTCTAGATTTGTCTTTGCTAAATATTGTCTAACTTGGATCCTGAATAATCATGTGCAAGTATATATGATTTGATAGAGATATTTGAAGTTTTAACTTATTATAAACAGAACTAATGATTTGTTTTATATCAGAAATTAAGTTATATAATTTATCTCATGCTTAATTAGTATAAACTAATAAATAATTATATGTATAGTGGAATTCAAACTTCCAGAAAAGATAATCCTATAGCAAAGTTTAAAAGCAACGAGGGGTTGCATCTACTAGTTTGAGGTTAATAGAATAATTTATGTTTTGATGATAATAAATCTTTAACAAATGGTGTTTTAGGGGTGTTAGATGGCTCATATGTTAAATTAGAATAAAATTATTTATGTTTTGTTATTGTTATTATTATTATTTTAAGCTTACTACTATTTGAATTTCTTGTTTTTGGAATATTACGTCTTCAATTTTTTTTATTAAAAGTTATTAATCCATGTCAATTGAATTTAAGAAAGAAAAAAGTAAAATAAGATGTACATTAGCATTTAATAAGTTAAATAGGTAAAGTATATAGGATTAGCTTTTTACAAACAAGTTAAGTGATTAACTTGAGACAAAAAAATTTTAAGTGACTTAACTGAAACAGTTATAAAAGTTGGTAACATTTCTATAAAATCTATTTTTAGAAAACAATAAATGAAAAAATTTAAAAAAACTAATGATTTTTACATTTTGATAATTACTTTTTTAAAAATTTTGAATTTTAAAAAATTAAAAATTCTGAGCGAGTAGTGGTATTTTTGTGATTATGGGCGAGGAAAAAACCCATGATTTCTCGCCCAGTCAGCGAGGAATGGGAAACGTCAACGATTAACCTCCTGAAATATTTTGATCACGTATGCGAGGAATTATGTAATTCACTCGCCCAGTCACCTTTTCAGCAAGGATTTATAGATTTTCCTCGCCATGTGGCGAGGAATAGACACGTGGCTCTTTTTTATTGGGTTTTTTTTGTAAATTTTATTTTTCATGGTTATATTGGAAATTTAGATTGGTCAAATATTTATTCTGGTAATTTTTCTAATAATAACCTTCGCGCTATAAAATTAAGCCTAGCATAACTTTTATATAAATTTGTAAAGTATTCATGTTTTAAAATCCTACGATCGATTAGCTAGATGAATGAGAAACACAACTTCACATTAGTTACATTTCAACCTAACAAAACACTTCTTACCTATTTGTCACACTATATTTAGAGACGTCTATCAGGTTTGAAGTTACATGCATCCATCGTATTAAAAATTTGATTGTAATAAATAATAAATAATAAATAATATAATATCTATACACACTCTGATTATTTATAACTATTTATAATTTTATACACTTAAAAAAACCCCGTAAATCTATTATTTAAACTTACACATGCATATTGCATTAGAACCAAGACATGTGGGTGAGTGTTGGATTCAATAGCAAAGTCATTTATAGATAGAGTGATGAAGCTCACATTAAAATTAAAGATTTGAGTCTCGCATATGACGAATTAATGTAATTAGTTGTAGCATAGACTTTGCAAATCCTCGTTATTTTGACGGATTAAATCAATATTGCAGGGTAAACAGTATATAATTTTTTATATATATTCAAGGGCCAAAACTAAATCTAAGTTTTTATAGGAAGATATTAAATCAATTGAAGATCAACTAAAAGTAAATACATAGCTATATGTATGGAATTATTCTAACATTATCATAAAGAAATATTAACTACTTTCTTGCTTTTCTTGAAATAAAATTGTAAAATTTATTTTTTCACTCATATTTACATTAAAATAAAGAAAATATACGTATACAAAGTATAGAGGGGCACCCATCACCTTGTAATATCAATCCCATCTTAGTAATAAATAATGAGTCATGTCTATTACAAATCTTATTTTCTGGGAATTTGCTTTTATATATATATGATGAGGGTGGGTTTAGGGTTTTGATTTCCCTTTACAGTGAGTAATAATGAAATGCTTTTTTGAGGAAGTTCAAAAATGGAAATAAAGAAGCCCAATCTTTGAAGAAACCTCTATTTTTGGATTCAAGTTGCAGTCTTCAGATTTTGCATTAGATTCTCACTTGTACTTTCTCTTCTTTACCCTCTCTCTCTCTCTCTCGTTTGACTTTGTATTTCCCTACTAATTACTTTCTTTACCTCTTGGACGAGCATATGCTACTCCTCCCTCTACAATCTACATCTTATACATATGTATACATATACTTTTGATTTGATTATATACATAGTAGTTGTGTATAAACTAGGATTCTTACCATGTGACGAGGAATCTATATATTAAAAAAGTAAAATCTTTATAACAAGTTAACAACAGTATGTATTAGGGTGTCTCGTGTTATTAAAATATAAAATTGTAACTTGCTAAAAATAATATGAATGATAGTTATGTATATTATTGTGAAAATGAATATTGAATTCGTCATTCTATTGATCATTCAAAGGTATCAGGGACTTAAAAGAATGAGAAAACATTACAAGAATGAGAAAACATGAATGCCTATTTTTAATTTGCTCAAAGTAATTGTCTTTATTATCTAAAGATTCTTTGGAAAAATAAATTCATCAGAGTAATTTTTTGGGGCATTTACATATTTCCCCTTCATAAAATCATTAATTACATATTTACCCAAATCAAAAAATCAATTACATATTTCCCTTCCTAAAACATACATATTACATATTTACTCATTTTATTGAAATTAATTATTGAATGATTATGTTACTTTTATTTACACTAAATTATTGTTTACACATTTCACTTCCAACGACTATCAATTATATAGTTTCTCAAGTTCGAGTCTTCTATGTAAATAGAAACAATAAAATTTCATCTCGTTTAAAACTTTATTTCAAAAGAACAAAAACCGATAATCAAAGTTATATCTTCAAATAGAAAACATAATTGATAAAAGTTTTAAACAATTATAATAATAAAACATTAATATGTAAAAATCTCTTAGTAAAAACAAGGTAAAATAGTTATTTAATATATAAAGTTAAGCGAAATAGATAAATATGTAATATATATGTTTTAATAAGGGGAAATATGTAATTAATTTTTTAGTTTGGGGAAATATGTAATTTATGTTGTTAAGAAGGGGAAATATGTAAAAATTCCTAATTTTTTAGCAATATTTAGTTTCTATATATACAAAGTTGCGTTTTAAAAGAAAAGAGTTAAGTTCATTTTTGCTCCCTAAGGTTTAACAAAAATAACCATTTTCCTTCAAAAGATTGAAAACATCAATTTACCTCAGAATGTTTCATAATTTGTTTCAATTTTAATCCAAAAATTTCATTATTTTTTCAACTTGAATCCAAAATAATAAAACTTTTGGACTAAAATTGAAATAACTTATAAAAATTTTAGAGGTAAATTGATGTTTTTAATCTTTTAGATGAAAATGATTATTTTTGTCAAACCTTAGAGAGTAAAATTAAAATTAACTCAAAAGAAAATGTAAATGTATCAGGTGGACCAGTTTAATATATTTTTTAAAATTACTCATTTAAAGATGAATATATTTTGGTTATAATGGTTTAACTCGAATCAAATTTACAACGACCCATTCTGACCCGAAGCATTTTGGTTAGAAAATGTTACGACTCATTATCTGAAAACCCGGCTTACACATTCGTTCTATCACTGTTAAATAATATTTAAATTCATTTAACCATTTATATCTACAAGACACGTTATATTCTTAAAAAGAAAAATAAACTAATAGTAAGAATGATGTAATTGGTTTTATACGAAAAGAATCTCATTAAAAAGTGTGTGATTTTAAAAAGGAAAACAAAAATAAATTCAAGTAAAAAAGTTTCTTTGAACCCGCACCCCTCGAAATAGAAAAAAAAATGTACTTATTATTATATATCATAGTGTATTTGAAAATTTAGTTTAAAAAGAAAAAGAAAAAAAGAAAAACCAAAACGACATAGGCGATGAACCATGGCCTGCAAACCATTGGGGCCGGGCTTCAATTCTGTTAAAGATGATCTCTCAATTCATTCAAGTATTGGTGCTATTCGAAGGTTTTTTTTTTTTTTTTTTTTTTTTTTTTTTTTTTTTTTTTTTTTGTTAGTACTCTTAATGTTATTCATGTTATTATGTAATTGGAGTTTTTTCTTACTTGTACGAAGAATGTACCGGTGAAAGTTCCTGGAGATTAAGACTTAAACTGAAAAGTAGCCCCAATTAGTTGTGAACCCATGTGTTTAAAATTTAGTTCATATAAGGGTGAGAAGCAAGCGGAGTCGTATCGACACAATGTTTGGTCACTTTGGTCATGACGCTATTTACGGATTCCTCAACTTCAAAGTTCATCTAGTGCGTAGTAGGATGTATAAATTCATTATTATGTGGCTTTGTAACTTGCTCCCCTGAACTTGGCTCTAATTTACCTATATATTAAATTTGCAGTATGAAAAAATAGTTGTGTTTGTGATGTTTCTGTTTTTTACCACAATGGTTTGAGTGGTTTGCATTTTGCACCCTCTCTTACCGGTTTTTATAGAGAAACAAGGTGGAAGGTTTCTTCATTCACCCCTTCGGTTCATTCTAGAGAGAGAAAAAGTAACTCCCTCGTCAGCCACCTAATCCGCCTCGCCATCGGTGATGGCGCATCCATCACCACCGTATATACATGGTGGTAGTTAGGGTTTATCTCACGAAGGGCAACCGCTGTCGTTCTGTCCGCTTCACCGCCACAGCCGTGGGTGTAACTGGTGGTACCGGCTGGCGGCTGTCAGTGACGCCGACGCTGTCGCCACTGTGCTTGCATGGTGGTGGTTCGGGTTTGTTCGCCTAGATCGATTGTGGTCAGTTGCGTGGCGGCGGCTAGAATTGAACCGGTTTTCCGTTTGCTGTTCTTCATGGCTTAGGTCATCATGGCGGTGACGGATTAATGATTGCATCTCCGTGTCACCGATCATCACGGGTGTCTTGGCGGTGGACTCTATTGCCGCTCTGCCTCCCCTTTATGGTTGAGGTGGAGCAGGCAACAGTTCTCGACTATGGTCATCCTTAATGGTTGTACGTGGTATGACAGCCTTCTACTTTTCTCCAGGAGACCCTTTTAGGGTTTTGAACCGGTGGTGGAAAAATTCTTCGATTATGATGAGGTGGCCTTACCTCTGAACCTGTTACGTATGTTTTGGCTGGCTTCTGTTGGTTTGTTCGATGATGATGAGGAATGCCTCACCTGAAAACCGATTATATGTGGTTAATTTGTTATTCAAGGCTTTCTTTTGATTTTCAGATTTAAAAAGTACTCATATAGCCATCTGTGCTGCTATTCCTATTAATTTGGGTTGTTGTTTGAATGTTTCGATAATTGTTTTTGTTCAATGATGATGAGGAGGCCCTTATCTGAGAACCCATTAGTTTTCTTTTGATTTTTGTTTGGTGGGTGTTTAGTTTGAGTGTGTTCTAATTGTTGCGATGACGATGTAATTAGGTTTCTTCTGGAGCCTTAAATGCATGCAATGACAATGTATATATTAATATGGTTTATTCCCGAGCCTTAAACGTTGAGCGGATACATTTGCATTTAATGGAATTTATTCCCGCCGCGAAGCGCAGGGAGAATAAACCTAGTACACTTTATTTTGATATTGATGTTCTAATATTGTCACAATAATATTGAAAACTACTAAACTTTAAAATTTATAATTAATGTCCTTATCACGCTTGCTTTCATCTTTGATCCAAAAAATATGTTTAATCTATATAAATACACTATTTTATCTTTATTTTTAAATAACAAAAACCAATTCCATCTCCATATTCTCAAGTTCATCTTCATGGTATGAGAGTTGGTATAATTTTTTTATTTTGATTTCTATATTTTAATAATAGAGATAATATAGTAAATTTAAGTGGATTTAACATAAAAACTAACCCTTGTAAACTTTTTGGATCAAAGATGAACAAACAAGATAATTAGGGATTATATCCATAGAATTTAAAGTTTAGGGATCAAATCCAAAATTTGACGCAAACCAAAAGGATCATTTGTGTAATTTACTCTTATATTAAATATGAGTGTATTAGTGCTTAGACAATGTTATAATGAATATGCTATTGTTTAGACCCTCTTAGATCAATGTACGTGTTAAAGTTTTTATCGCTCATTACGTAAATAGCAATTTATTTAGTTGTACATTTTTTCTTGTATGTTAGTCACATGGCTATTTGGCAAGACGCGAAGGAACGTTTGAGAGTAGAAAAAAAAACAATTGGTTTTGATATATGTAATGAACATTTTTGTACTTTAATTCAAATATGTTGTAACGTTTAAATTAGAGACGAGTACATAAATAGTTAATGTGTTTTGGTCAAATTGCATATTTAGTTATTAGAGTTGAAAAATTATAAATTTAGTCTTAATTTTTGTTCAGTTTGCACAAATAGTCCCTACTGTTACTTTTAAGTTACTTTCTAAGAAAAAAATGTCATATACTATCCATTTGAGGGCGTTTGTTTCTTCTCAAATTGTAAATCCTAACAAAATAGTATTTTCCTTCACAATAGTCATTTTCAATTTAATTTTGTGAGAATAGACTTACTAACGTCATATGTCCTTCCATTCATATGGATCACCTTGATACCAGTATGGCTTAGAATAGATGCTACTTTTCTAGTTATGTGTATGGATCAAATGACCTACTAATCCATATTAAGTTTCTGTAGTGTGTGGTTGCAAATATGCTTCAAATAATGAGGTTATGATCTAACAACCCATAGCTTCAATCTAAATACACCTTAAATTGTATTCAATTAGAGACAATGGCTGCACATTTAACAGCCCATATGCATAAATAGTGGCTCGAAATTATATACTTGAATATTCATGTAGTAACTTTGGGACTATCTTGAAATTCATGCATAAATAGTAATTTAGTACCTTGCATAAACGGACAAATAACTTTGGGACGATTCCTTTAATCATATAATAAAAATTGAGATTAAATTTGCAATTTATTATTCATGGGAACAAACATACAATCTAATCAAAACATAGAAACTATTTTAAATTTTCTCTTTAAATTATTAAAGTCTTGATGTTTGAATCGTGATTAGTGTGTACTGATTCGTCGTGCTGAGGTGTTACAATTAACCACTTGTTTGTGAAGTATTTTCAAATATAGTGAGTATGATATATGATATGAAATGAAAAATAGTGTTAAATGCCCAAATGTTGAGTCTTCTGCCCAAATACATATTTTTAAACTTTCAAAGCTTTCTTATGGAAGATTCTTTTAACCATTTTTTTTCTCCATATTTTTCATGTTACAAAAGATATCATATGTTATAAAAATAATAATTCTAATAACACAATCTCAAATTATTTGACTAGTTTATAAAACCTTTTGCACTTTCAGCGGATCTTTTTTGTCATACCTTTATTTATATTTCATTAACATTGAATTGTTCTATAATTTAGTTTACAAAATATACTTTTGTAACGTCTATAACTTTAAGTGACCATAACCTGAATTTAGAGATCCATAATGTGTCTTGTATACTAAAGAATGTGTATTGGATTTGTTCACTTGAGCATTCAAAGATTGATTTGAATAAGTTCCCTAGACCTTCCAATCTTCCTTACAGTGATGAAGCTTAACTAGGGCCGGGGGCGCCCCCCTTGTTTTTTTCGCCAGTAGTGTTAAATTTTAATCCGATAGTGTAAATTTTTGTACAAGTAGTGTAAATTTTTATATAAATATCAAGTTCGCCCCTCCTAAAAGAAATTAATTTCGTCCCCGCCCCTCCTACGATATAATTCAAGCTCCGCCATTGCTTCCATGGTCGTTCAAATGTGTTCAACTCTTGGCAATATGTTTACATGCATCTTGGACGGTTGACACACCATATGACCTGAACATCAAAACCTGTTGTTTAGTTCCTAGATTCTTCGACTACACCATACTTGGCACAGTCAATGCATGGTCTGAGAGTAATGCTTTTGTATAATATTTTTGTGTTGATTTGCATCTTTGACTGATCTGTTTGATGGTTTTTTAATGGTCATTAAGTGTGTACTTTTTTATGATTTATAGTCTCTTAATGGTTAAGAGGTGACATTAAGTCTGAATGGTTAAGAGGTAACCATTAAAATGTTACCTATTAATTATTTAGAATTATATAGTGTTACCTCTTAACCATTAAAATATTATAAACCATTAAAAGATAGTCTTATAATGGATAAAATATGAACATCCCCTTAGACATTATTTCTTGTGTGATAGTTGAATATAAAATATGAACAATATGAATAATTATATATCAAACATTCATACACTTATAAAGTAATGAGTGCATTTCATATTATGTAAAGTTGTAAACATCTCTCTACAGTTATATGCAATGAAAATTTGTATTTAAAAAGTAATTACCTTAATGTTTAACAAAGAAAAGTATAGAGCATATATTGAGATTTAGTTGCCTAATAACCAAGCAACTCTTGTTAAAGATAGAAATGAATAGAGAAATTTACGTCATACCCAAATCCTTGTCTATTATTATACCGTGTTTCAGTATACTTGAGAGTTGGTAGGACATATGTCGAGTTTCACAAACAAAAATCTTCTTTTGCTAACTTGTTGTCTTCATATCACTCTACAAGCAACAATTTAGACTATATTCTCTAACCTTCAATCTTGATCTTGAATTGGCGATTCTTGATAATGTAACGGGCACTTCACTAAGAATACATATAGGTTGACGTGCGACCAGATTATGCAAATATCTCTAAGTAATCTACACAAACTTTTATCTTCTAACTGATACATGGTTTTATGATCGAAATGTCATCTTATTTTTTGACAATATAATACAAAGTGCAGATTCCTTAGAAAATATTACACTCATAATATGAAAAAATGAAAATGAATGAAAATGAAGATAATGAAATGAAATGTCTTCCTTTAATGATTCTGCATTTAGATCTTTACCTTTTTGGTCTTAGCTTCAAAAGTGAAAGATCTACATGCTTTGTGTTGTTCATTGCTTTAGCTGCTTCTAGTGTGGTCCTGAAAATGAGGCTAATGTAAGAGAATTTCATTAATGGATTGATGCTTGAGATTGACCATGAGTTCTTCCACAATATAATGATGTAGAGAAGTTTAAGGAAAAGATTCAAGTACATTTCTCTGCATAAAAGTGAAAAGCAATTGAAAGAATCTACATGAAACATTTGAGCTTTAATGTGATAACGTCAAATTAAGTTCTTAAGTATGATATCAATAATGGACAAAATTATGTAAACTATAACTTAAATTAATTGTTGTTTATAGTGATTTACTCATAATATGTGAGAGAAATTAATCTACGAGAATGGTTTGACAATAAGTGTAGGGTAAATAACACTTGGAGAAGAATTCGAGAAGAGAGAAGAAGAGAATTAACAAAACAAAAAGTATAAACAAGTTGATGATCACCTTTTAGTGCACATGATTTTTCAAAGACACGAGAATGATAATGATAAGGACCGATCGGATTCGATGACCAAACCGCGATAAGAAAGAAGCTAGAAGAACAATAGAGAATGTTTTGGAAAAAAATTTTCATAACCCTCATTAGCAAATGGTTTACAATAACTCACAAAATGCAAATAACATGAGAATGATGGAAACCAAGTAACCAATACCAGAAAATAAAAGAACAAGCGTATTGATAGAGGTTTTATTTTTTAAAAAAAAAATATATTCTGGGTTTATACCGAGACATAATATAATAAGAAGTAATTTAATACATGATAGGATAGTTGTTTAAAAAAAGGCAAATTGGATTTTAGTAATCCAAACTATTAACTATTGGCCGATAATAATTCATACTATTAATTTGACCGGTAACACTCCAAACTTTTACTGTTATAACCAACAATAGTCCCAGTGACATAATTTTTAATTTTTTACGCTCAATTTGTATCTATTTTGGTCTCAATTTAGCTTGTATGTTTCTTCATTTCGTTCATAATTATTGTTGCGAACCGAATCGAGTACAAATCAAACATAAAAATTTAAAAATTATGTCATTGGAACTATTGTTGGTATAAAAGTGAAAGTGGTAGTGTTACCGGCCAAATTAATAGTATGAATTATTATCAGCCAATAAGTAATAGTTTTAATTATTAAAATCCAATTTGCTTTAAAAAAATCAATTATACAAATAATTTTTTTAAATTGAGCAACAATAGGTCACCTAGTCGAATCCGGTCGGTGCCCTTCTGCCGCCTTGGGACTGCCCTCACCACCACCGCGGCACCGCTGCATCGTTGCTCTCTAAACTTACTTATTCTTCGCAGTTGTTTCACCGGCGACACCTTCATCTTCATTCGTTACTCTCTGCTGTAATCAATTTCAGAAGATGCCACAAGGTCTGTCCTCTAGATGTGTGTTTGTTCTTGAAATCCAACTAGGGTTATATACGATTGTAAGGCAAATTAATCATATGATCGTTTGTTGTTGATAGATCTTCCGGGGTTCTATTACGATGCCGAGAAGAACAGGTATTTCCCTCTTAAATCGCCCATTCCGGGTTCTTCTTCCAGAAGCGCTTATTCTGCTTCGACTAGTGCTCAAAAACCACCCCCAAAATCCAATAAGGTAACACCATTTATCTTGTAATAGTGATACACTTTCGCTATGATATCAATCCTGAGGGCTCTAATCATAGTTGTGCTAGGGTTTTCTTACCAATGCGTGTAGTATAAAAACACCATTTTTAGGGGTTGTAGACATGTTCTAGGCTAGTTTTACGTGGATTCTGGACTGGTTTAGGGCTGGTGTGTAATAATTTTAGGTATGTTTAGATAATTTATGGTGAGAACCTGGCCTGAAAATGACCTGAGGGCCTTGGTGCACAATGGCTCTAATTGAAAGCAAACATGCACAGAATAAATAATGACAGACCTGGTTATTGCTCAAATGCTAAATTGATATGGGTTTTGTTGCAATTGCTGGCTTTCAATGTTGTTCAAATGCATATGTTCTTAATTTCCAAATCCATATCATTATTCATTATGGTCCAAGTTCTTTCATTTTGATCTGTTGTTTTGATATTGGAGGAACCACTGATGTTAGGCTTATCATTTTGTATGTGATAGTTGTTCTTTTGCCGTGTGTACTCATGCCTGTAGGTGTTGAGTGTTGACTATGGTTTGAACATTCAAACAGGGTAAGTATGGGAATCAGAAAATGGCAGCCAAAGTTGTTAAAATGCTTCATGTGAGGGAGTTATGTGGCAACTCAATTATCTCTAGCAAAAAGAAGGTGAACTTTCAAGAACAATATCAAAACATACGAACATCAAAACCAACAGTAAGCCATAAACTGTTTATATTGAGAAAGACATTTTATCATGTCTGGATTCTTTATGTTGTAGTTGTGGAATGTTTTACTATATGAGTTTATCTTTTCTTTTTTTTTTGTTTTTTTTTTTTTGTTTTTTTTTTTTTTTTTTTCTGATGTTATAGATTTGGAAATACCAAGGGACAGAGAGAATTGCTGATGCTGCATTGGAACATGTATACGCCAACATCCAGACCCAGGATGGACTTGTTGAATCAGAATTATTACTGACCGCTGGTCTTAATAACACAATTAGGTATTGTTTCCATTATCATGTAGTTAGATAATCTTTCTGCTAAATTGCTAAAGCTCTGACTTTTTGAGATGGGTCATTTTCTTGTTGTTTTAGTGATTTAAAACTCTTAGATGGCTTTTTCCCAATTAATGTGTTTTTCTCGTACTACATATATGGTGTTCATAAGCTGAGGGAGGGAGATTTCTTTTACCTATTGATATATGAAAACTTCATATAATTGCCATATTTATATGCTAATGTTGGGATCGCTCACCATCACAGTATACCTAATTTTATCACCTTGCCTGCACCCCTACAGAATATATGAAATTGATAGCGAAATTTATTATTCTATATCCTAGGAGACCGGTCCATAGATTGACTTTAGTTTCAGTGTGCTGCATAGCAGCATGAAATCTATAACTTGTATATTTTTGTCTCAGGATTCGGAAAACAAGTGCCTACTAGTTTATGTTATCTTTTACTTTTGAAATGCAGTTCCTATGAAGCTGGATATGTTGGAGAGCATGCTGGTTATGGGACGCACCACATGCCAGATGTTGTGCAGCCTCTGGACTTAGAAAACCAAACAACATCATTAAAACCACCTAGACATCTTTGGAATTCCATTGGAGCTTCAAATTTAATGTCTTCAAATGTATCCTGTATAAAGACATCAAGAAACTATCATTACCATCAAGCAACCGACGTTGATTCATCAGTTTCACATGCATTGTATCCTTGACATCCTTAATTTTTTATCCACTGATGACAGTAAGCATATTTTTTACCAGACTTTAACTGTCAGCCAACAGAATAACTACTCTGGGATCTGAAACATCTGGTGGATCTGTTTATTCAGTAAACCTTAGTGAACCATTGGAGTATGTTGCAGGCCGCCTCGACTTTCTTGGTGAAAGAATTGCTTTTATTTCTTCTATGTCAAAATCCACAGTTTGGACAGCGGATTGCAATTCAAATGAAAACCGAACTGTAATTGGTATGTTTATTGCTGACATTTGTTGTCTTGCTGTTACAGAAACATAAATTTGGATTTTGTAGGCACCGACAGTGGAGCTGCTTTGGTACATATGGAATCTGGAAGACGATCATGGATATTCCGCTCCAAGAGTGATGTTTTGTCTTTGCAATTTGATTGTTCTGTAAGAACATGATATAACTTTGATATGTATGTATTTTTATTCTTAAATTTCACAAATGTGTTGTTTTTACAGGGAAATATTGTTTTATGTGGACTTAGAAATGGAGCTATTTTGACGGTTGATACTCGTCAGAGACCCCAAAACTTGCATGATAGACTCCTTCCTAAACATCAAATTCCTTTTCCATCCCTTAAAACAATCCAGTCTTCAAGTGGAAGAAGTAAAAAACGAGAGAACAAATGGTTTGAGGTAGCTTCTATCTCTAACACGTTGAATTGCATTCTTGCCCTTCCTTGCCATCTCCTTAAAGTTTGAAGAGTTCTAAAATATTGTAACTTGATGCATGCAGGTCAGGGGAAATGTCCATCACGCTCAAATGATGTTTATGCCTTCATCGGTTTCCTGGTTGGTGGAAAACTATTCAAAGTTCATTGATTGTTTTTGTATTAATTTTTTTAACGCGTGATAATTCTGTTGGTTTACAAACTCCAGTTTGCTAGCTCTTAAGCTCTATGATCAGTATTTCTTGGCCAGCTCCATGGATGGAACGGTACCTTTTGCATATTTATTCACTTAAAAATTTATCTGAGCTACTATACAGAACACATTCCCATGTTTACTTTTGTAGGTTCGGCTTTATGATCATCGTTTGACTCAAAGAGGGGCGGTACAAATCTACGAGGGGAATGTTAATTCCCATACTCGTATACAGATGGGTGTGGACCCATCAGAGAGATTCATCATTTTAGGTATCTTTTTACTTTTGAATACATTTCTAATTTAGTTTCTTTATTATAGTAACTAATGCATGTATTATTAGGGGGAGAGGATTTCTATTTGCGTTTGTGGAGATTAAAGTCAGGTGAAATGTTATATGAAGATAAATTCATGAATTCAGTGCCCTCGGTTATGTGCTGGCCAGGAGGTACTTTCTTATGCATTTGTTAACATTTAATCTGGTTCATATTCATGTGTATTTACTATGTTTTTCTGGTTTCTTTTGATAAACTTCTAGGAGGCGGGATCTCCAACCAAAGAGATCAATTTCCAGGCGCTTGGTTAGGGTCCCAGGAAGGGCTTTTTTATGTGAATACTTTATGACCCTAGTTAACCTAAACTTCAAGGAACAGTTTCTGACACTTGTTCTTCCAACGGAGTGGACGCTTCCAAATTGCCGGTTGGATTGCGAGGCTTTGAACCTTGAATGATCTTTGTTTTCATGTGGTAAGTGCGGTTAACTTCGATGAATATGGATTATTTAATCACATAGTATGTCATTATATCATTTTGTCCATGGTTTGCCAGTAATCAACTAAACAAAGTTGTGTCTTATAGATTTCTGTATTCCTCTCTTTATGATGTCTAACTTGGATTCTGTGCAGGTCACCATGGGGGAATTTGGCCAGACTGATGGATGCTCGATGTTGTCACCTCTGTGGTTAATTGATGTAGGTTGAATTTGCATCATGATGACTTTGAAATCACAAGCATTTAACCACTTGTGATTTGAACATAAAAAGCTTGTAATTGTTGGTTCAGGATTTAACTATTCAATTTTGACTGTTGAAAGTGGAAACTGATTTTTTTTATTTTTGATTTTTTCTCAAAATTACTAGTATATATTAAAATTTTAAAAAGAATAGAAATATATATTATCATAATAAATACACATAACTACATATTCTAAAAAAAACAAAGGTGAAACGAACGATTCATTTTATATGACTGAGAGGCTGTTGGTAGTCTATTAATAGTAATTAAAATGCTATCTTTTAATGGTTTATAACCTCTTAATGATTAAGAGATAACTTTAATACTAAATAGTTAAAAGATACTATTAATATGTTATCTTTCAACCATTCAACATTAAAATTGTTCCTTAACCATTAAGAGACTATGAGCTATAAAGATGTAGTCTTTTAATAACCATTAAAAAATATTGAGAGACTACCAAACAACCCTTGCTTTCAAGGCGGGGAAAACCGTTAAAGCAGATCATGAACTGAACTGAATTTTTTGAATCTTAAAAAAGTGTGACTAGGTTGGGTCGTCCTGAAAAATGTATCATGGTGCTGACAACTTCAAATGGACAACATAGAGCCGATAGTAAAATAACAAATGGAACTTGATGGAGAACATGGGAAAGTATCAGTTTGACAAAGATCAACTAATTTTGAACACTATTACCGTTTGATTGAGCTTCCATAGGTAAAATCTCATTATTAATTCATGTATCAAAATAAAAGATTGGCGGATACAACCAAAATCAAAATGAGCAAAACAACATCATTGACCATATAGAAGTCTGCATTGTTGCTAGGCCGGTTATACTTGCAGGTAATTCCCACACCGCAAATTATTCGTCTTCATCTACAATGATTAGCATTTAAAACAATTTAGCTCAACCATAATCATCAAACAACCAAATCAAGAAGATGAGGCCAGATAGTTATTTAAGACAAGAGGAAATGGAGCTGCAACCACATAGGATCATCATCATAACAGTAGGTCCAAGTTGCATACATGCTTTGGAGGAAATAAGCTTCATCAAAGATGGTTTTATTACAGTTTTGTTTTGGATTATTAGTTGACAATACTTGCATCGTTAAAGTGAAACTTTTTTACGTTGATCTTGAATTACTTAATCTATTGAGACTTGGTTATGTGGATTATGATTTATGGTTTTCAAATTAGCTAATGTCAAGTACTTTGAATATATTCTTTCTTAGGTATCAGTAATATGAATATTCCTTCATTGGTGCCCTCTTCTACCATAACAATAATTCAAATAATGTTCATGTATCTAAAAATATGTTCAAGTACCTAGGTTACCTAGTCATATATGTCACATATACATTGTATTTCAGCTATTTAAGTTTAAGTTCAGTGCAACTGATGTCAAAAACTTTTAAGCTTTTCCATGTATTCAGAAACAATAATCACATATCACCCAGTTAACCTATTCATCAATTAGGCGTGTGCTGTCACATACTCAATACTGGGTAAAATTACTTGAACCTGGTGATTTGCACTCTGGTTATGAATGAACACCCTATTGTCAAGTCTCTTCACTATTTTCTCATAGAAAGCATGGTTAACCCAAGTTCTACTTGATTTCCCCATTCCATTGTAGTAACATGATTATAAGTTTCATAAACTCACACACACACACAAATCCATTATAAGTGAATTAAGTCAAACCAGAATAGCTACTGAATGTAGATGGTGCATGTGGTGCATTATGTCCACTTTAGTTACTTTAGTCGTGTTGTGTGACGTGTCTTCTTTACCCTAAATGATCACATAAAAAAACATGAGATTCTTATTTGACAGCAAGGTAAAGACATAATCCAATTTAGATTATATGGTTGATCCCAGCATAAAGAATTTTAATTTGATGGCCAAAATATAGTAAATTTCAGAAAATTAGTCTCAATGTAGAACAAATGTTACCATGCGTTATCATATCTGTGGATGTGAATGAACATATGACATGATCATCAACAAAGTTTGACATGATTGTATATTCAGCAGGAACAACTAGCAACATCACCTACAAACCTTTTAACTCCATATGGTGTTTGCTAAGTACCATTCTAATCTAAAGTTCTAAACATTAAAAATCATAAATTTTTTGAAAATAAATAATCCAAATTTCACAGCGTAAGATTATCCCATTCCATACGATCTCACATAGTTGTAATTAGTCTTTCCACCACAGCAAAATAGTCAATTGATTTCAAATTCGATATCAAAATGGTCGCTTAGTAAATAATCAGATACCATCATCCACGGAAGTAAGGAAATCGTAAACCGATTTGATTAATGAGACAATCAATTTGCATTTAAAGTTAGGGTTACACACCAAAGTAACGGCGTTCGTTAGCAGCTTTAGCTTTGTCGAGCATGTTATCGAGATCTTCTTGAAGCTTGGCATCCCATTTGACTAGCTGGTTAGCGAAGACTGCACCTAATCCCATCCCCAAAACATGCTCCCATGGATCTGTAACAGCAATTGATTGATTTGATTCATTGTTTATTAGAAAGAAAAAAGAGTTAGGGTTAGGGTTGGAGAGTTACGACGCATGTAAGGGAGTTTACGAAGAGCATTGGAGTACATCTGGGTACCCAGCCCCAGTAGAGCTCCGATCATCGTCGCTGACGCCGGCATCTTTCTATCCTATTCCTCGACCTCTCCCCTGTGTTTTCACGATCCAAATACACTACACCGCTTTTGTTTAACACTAAACTACATTTATCAACTCTTCAATGGGTGCGTAATAGATTATTCACTCTCTTAGAGATTATTATTGTATTTAATAGTAGATTAAGGGACTGTTTGGCAGCTCTTAATCAGCCTCTTAATGGTTCAGATGTCTGAATGATTCAGCATTTAATAGTTCAAACAGTTTGTTTCGCGAGCAAATGTCTGAATGGTTTAGACATTTGCCTCTGAATGGTTAAGCATTATACTAATGCTGAATGGTTAAGAGGTCTAATGCTGAATGGTTAAGAACTCTTATCTGAATTGGTCAGACATTTGTCTTTGAATAGTTAAGCGATACACTAGCTTTTAATGGTTCAGACCTCTTAATGGTTCAACACTTAATGGTTCAGACCTGTTATTGGTTCAGCATTTAATCATTCAGATCTTGCCAAACAACCCCTAAGAACCCTTAAAGAAACAGCAAACTACATTTATAAGATAAAATCTATATATGTATAATAATCTTATGGTTCAGTGGTATTAAGTTCAATTCGTAAAACGTAAAATAAATGATATTTAATTTAAGACTACAATAATTATTGTTTAGAAAACCAAGAAAGTTTGTGCTTGATAGGAACTTCTAACAATAAAAATAAAATAGGTATATAATATAAAGTATGTGTATTCCTAAGTAAAAAAAAAAAAAAAAAAAAAAGAAAAGGAAAATTTAACGGACTTGAACGATATGCTAACTAGTTTTATTAATTAGCTAAAAGTGTGTATGTTTGTTATTTAAAAAAACTATTTTATTAAATCACTTACCTTTCTATTAAACTATATGAAATTATAAATAACGTGTTCTCTTAAATTAAAAGTGAGCTAAACTCTAACATTAGACAATGACATTTAACCGTTAACTAAATTAATTTCTATTGAAATCAAAAAGGTACAAAATCATCCAATTTACCTAATTATTCACTAATAGTTAGGTTTTAGGTTATAATTGAAGTGTAGGTTTTTTCTTTCTTTTTGTTACATCTATTCACTTTTAAGTAACACATGTAAAACATGTTTGATGTATTAGGTATTGATTAGCTAACACGTGCTTAACATGCATCTAGTATATTTTCAGTTAAAAACTTAAGGGAAACTATTCAATCAGTCATGTTCGAGAATCTTGACATTTCTTTTCAATAGAATAATTTGATCCCTATTAAAGTTAATATTTTTTGCTTGAGGTTATGCTTGAATAGGTTACCAACTTTCTTCTCTTTAATGCATCGACAAGTCCATGTTGATAACCCATCATGTGTGTTTTGAGACGAGCAAGATGAGTCTTTACGTAATCTATTCATGAAATGCCCTTTTACTAAGTTAGTTTGGGATGTTATTTCTTCTTTGTGCAACATATCATCTTTCTACTTGTTTAATGAAAGATTTATTACATTTTCATACTTCAGCTCGCGGGTCTCCGACTTGAATGAAGATAATATATTCGGTAACAGAATGCTATTTGGTGTTTATAGGAGAAGCAGAAATGAATTAAATCTTGAACAAAAATCTACAAGCATTGCTAAGTTGGTGAAAGAAATAAAGGTTTTTGGTTATTTTTGGTTTAATAACAGATCTAAATATCAATCATTAACATGAGATCGATAGCGGATTTTTGATGTTTATAGTTTGATGATTTGAATTGTAATATTACGATATATGTAATGATCTAACCTAACAATTTGTTAGTCTATTGTTATAATAAAACAAATGTTTGTTGGATTTTTATAAGAAAAGTATTAAATAAAAGAAACCGCAATAACTAAAAAAAAAACCTATACCAAATTGAAAAGGTTCATTCTTTGGTAAGCTACTAAATCTCGTATCATGTTTTCCTCCAACAAACACCAGTTCCCTACGTTCATAACCACCATCCCTTTGTCTTCTCCAAAAATTCAATTCACTTTCTCCTTCCCTCCTCCTCCTCCTCCACCGCCTCCGCCTCCTCCGGCGGCCTTCCTCCGCCACCCACCACCACTACCACTTTCCATTTCATCAACCCCTTCTTTTAATACTCCCCCAATTTCATCCTTACATCTTTCTTCTTCCAAATATAAACCTCTATTTCACTAATTTCACGCATTCAAGATTCTCTGATTTCATGCCTTTGATTGTTCATCCTCAATTGGGTTTCAATTTCACCAATTCAAATCCAATTTCATGTCATCAATTTGAAATCTTGTGCGCGTATGGCGTCTTCGCCTGCAGAATTCGCTTCGTGCCTGCTCAATTCAGACAATTCATGGCTTCCATCTTCTGAACCTGCTAATTCCAAACCCCAGAACAATGTCGATTTATCATGGCTTCCTAATTACAACGACAAAAGCTTCACCAACGACTCTGATGATTGCAATAATCCACATGTACAGAGCGATTCTGATGATTCATGGCTTCCGAACTACAATGACAACAAGAAGAAATTCTCAACACCTGTATCGAAATCAAGCAATTCGAATCGATGTAGGAAAACAGAGCAAGATTCCGATGATTCATGGCTGCCACTCATCCCAATTGTGAAGAACAAAACCAAAAACAGAGAGAATCATTATAATGATTCACGGGTTCCAAATTGCAAGAAGAACAATTCGTTTACTTTATCGAAATCGAATAATTTGAATCGTTTACGAAAAACAGAGACTAGCCCAGATCGTTCATGGCTGCCCACACTACCGATTGTAATCAATGGAGATAAAAAGAAGGAAATCAGCACCACCACCAGCAACCACCATAAGAAATCGAGTAACCACACGTTTTCAGGCATCCAACAGACCCAAAACACGAGGGTTTCGAATAAGAAACCCGAGTCTTCAAGATCACAGGGGCAAGTTTCTCCTGCAAGATCAGAATGCTCGGTGGAAACCGATAGTTTAGGTGGTGTTTCGACCCTGCTTAGACGATGGAAGGACGTTGAAACGAAGATCACAAGTCGAAAGTCAAAGCCTTCATCTTGTGTCAACAATAATAATAATAATTATAATGGAATCCCTTCAAAGGTGTTTGATGGTGCAGGGAGGTGTGGGTCATCAAGTGCAACTGATGAATCTTTAGTTGATTCAGAATCTTGTAAATTCAAAAATGAATCTTTTGTAGGAGGGAACAGATGTTTTCCTTCTGTTATAGGCAACAAACGATTGATACGCGGTCGACAAGCATTCATAGATTTTCTTAGTATAGTGGAACAAGATAAAAGGCGTGAGCTTGAAAGCTTAAGGCAGAGAAAACTGGTCTCCAAGTTCCCAAACCGCGGGCGTATTCAAGTGATCATTGATCTCTTTAGTATACTAGTATTGTCTTTTGGTTACAGATTATGAACATGGTTCTATGTTTTCTGTTTACAGGCTTTGCTTCGTGTGCGGCTCATAAGGATTGGAGCTGAAAACCAGAAAGAAGCTAAAAGCCATAAGCATAGTGTTTCAAGAACAATGAAAAGCATCTGGTAAGAAGTTATATATGAAATGAAACTAGAGGTATTAGGGGTAGGGCTGTTCACGAGCCGAGCCGAGCCGATCCGAGCGGAGGTATGCTCGAATTCGCTCGGATTTAAAATCGAGCCGCTCGGATCGGATCGAATTTATAAAAGCGAGCAGAAAGTTGATGCTCGTGCTCGGATCGAATTTAACCGAGCAGCTCGGTTTCGCTCGGTTACGCTCGGTTTTATAACAAATTTAGCATAGCAACAAAATATAGAATCTAGGGTTTGAATCTAATATAGACAAATAAACCAAAAAAACAAACCTAGAAAACTAACCTTACGACCTTAAAAGCTTGAATGCCGGCCGACGGGGTTGTGGGGGATTGGAGTTGTCGTTGGTCGCCGGTCGTTGACTGGAGGTCTATATTAGTGTAGGTCGATGGGGTTGTGGGGGACGCAAGGAAGCAGAATATTGTGAGGCTTTGTCTTTGTGGTGTCGGCGGTGGGGTTGTGG
The DNA here is from genome assembly GCA_025506415.1 of Flaveria robusta. Lineage (NCBI taxonomy): Eukaryota > Viridiplantae > Streptophyta > Magnoliopsida > Asterales > Asteraceae > Flaveria > Flaveria robusta. Next base: position 12,201,963 of record CM046469.1, on the reverse strand, counting down.
AGGGCGCAGCCGTGCAGGGAAGCAGGGATGCTTGCGGCTGTGGTCTGTGGATAATGGGTTTGAAGTGTGGATTGTGGTGATTGGTGAAGTGGATCGATGAAACTTTAGGTATGGAGGTAATGGGTTTTGAATTAGGGTAATAACTATTAAAATATAATGCATATTATATTAAGGCAAAAATGTAATTTTAACAATTTAAAAATGTATTATATATTATATATTATATATTATATATTATATATTATATATTATATATTACATTACATATATTACATTATATATATATATATATATTAGTTCGAGAAAGCGTCGAGCGAGCGGACCTTTGCTCGTGCTCTGCTCGTTTGTAAACCGATCCGAGCCGCTCTGCTCGTTTACAACAGAGCAGAATTCAAACGAGCATTTTCCGAGCATTTTCCGATCGATCGTCGAGCGATCCTCGAGCGTCGAGCAGTTTGGACAGCCCTAATTAGGGGTTGCAATTCCTAAAAAGATAAGAAAATATCAGATATTGAGTTGTCATTTCTTACAACCTGTTTAAAATCAGGATAAAAAAATATATATTTTGTAACTTCAACCTTAACTGCCATCCGGCTTACGAAACATTTACAATCAGTTTGACTCGTTTAGATGAATGGTTACATGGATCGTGTTCGTATGCATGATTATTAAGTGTGTACGGGTCAGGTAGATGTGTTTGACATGAATAAATATATGGGTCTATTCCTACACATCAATTCAACCCGTTAAGCTGAATCCCGTCATCCCAACACGATTCCCACCTCTATATAAAATGGCCATTTCTTGAAAAGCCAGAAACATGTGAGTTTTATAACTGATAAGTGGAAGTAATTAACACAAACTATGAAACTGATAACATATCATATAATAAACATAATCTATCATTGACTTCAAGTATCACATTGTATGCAGGGATAAAATTAGTACAGGAGCTAAACAAGACACATCTGCATCAAGAAAAGCAGAAGGGCTGAGGAAAAGTAACACCACTCCTGAATGTACGCTTGGCGGCAGCTTGGTCAGAGAGTCGACTGTTACTCCTGCTGCCACCACAGCAGCCAACAGCCAAGAACTGGGATCAACAGCCAACTCTCATCAATCAACACAAGAAACTAATAAAGATGCACATTCTGATATCCTGCTACCTAATACTGCTGATTACCAAGAGAATACTCAGCATCTTTCAGCAAAAAGTTATTCGAGTGGGATTGACGAGAAGGCTTTAGCTTATTGTATACCAGTACAGAGCGAAATGGGGCTTGAACACTGTCATAATTGGATCAATGAATTTTCTCAAACACAGAGTGAATGGGTTGATGATGATGATGAAGATGAAGAATACTATAACTATAATTATAATTGGATTAGTGACATTGCCCGCCCGCGAAGTGATTGGGAACTTATGAGGCAGCAAAGGTACCAAGAGATGCTTAATAATATTAACTCCTACAATCAAGACATTCAGCAGCTCTTAGAAAGGTAGTATACCATTCTCGTTGATTCAGCTTTCAACATTAGTAGATAAACAATATAATAAATATGTTATCTTTTTGCAGCAAAAGTGTTTCGGGTTTTCTTTCAAGCGATCAGAGGAACCTGTTAGACCAGCTAATGGTGAGTCGGGCACAAGGTGTTTCAAGAACTGAGTCAAGGAAAGAAGAAGATAAATATGCAGAAGATGAGTTTACTGATCAAACTGCATGTTCATCCCCACCAACACAATCACCTGCTCCAGAACAAAGATCATGGAATCATCACCATCAACATCATCACAATCAACATCATGATTCTATTTCTTACTTGCAGAACAACAACAACAATACGCGATCATCTTTCATCAATCACCCTTCCATTGTGAGTTCTTTTAATTAATCAGAATCAACTTTGCTATAGTAAAGGTGAATGTAATCTTGGTGGATGATATTTTGTAACAGGAGATGGAACTCATATATGATTTGAGAGTTCATGTGGTGCAAATTCATCAAGAAATCACGGAGTTAAGGAAAGCAGTAACCAGTTGCGTCAACATGCAGGTCAACAACCAACATCAGTCAGGTAGGCCACCTTGATTAATCCTACAAAGGAAAATTATAATGTATTTGGCTCTAATGGGCCAAAAAAAATTTTATAGTTCAAAAGAAGAGAAGCGAGCAAGTTATCACGACCCGCAACTGCTGTGTATGCTATGCAGTGCAAGCAGATTCATTTCTGTACAGGTGCTTAGTTAATTAGTACTTATTATAAGTTTTTTAGTCATGTTTATGAAGATATATGTATTTATGTTTCAGATGTGGGCATATGTGCACATGCTACAACTGCGGTCTAGAATTACAATGCACCAGCGCTAAGTGCCCGGTCTGTGAGGATCCAATTTTGGATGTTGTGAGGGCATATGCGTATGGTGACTAAGTTGTTTCTTGTCACTGACTGGTAGTTAGAACGGGTCGGTTTATTGTAATTAGAACTTTTTCTACACCACATAATCTATAGACAAATGGTTGATGAGAGACTATTTTTGTAAATGGAGATCAATGCAGATCATCAATAGTTTTGCGCCCCCGCGGGCTGATCTAAATGGTTTGGGTCTGATTCCAGTTTAAGACCAATCATGAACTGGTTTGGTCGATTCGGTTCAACAGGAACCCAGAAACTTCTTCTAAAAAACCTAACCATGATCCCAAGTTCAGAACCAAAGGTTGTAACCCAAGAAACAAACAAAGTTTGTAGGGCCAGTTGGGCCTCCAAGTAGAATGAAGAACCATAGACCATTGGCCCAAACTACTTCGAAAAGCCCACATATGTGCAGATCCATGAAACCTTGTTTCGTTGTTTTTTGTCGTCTTTCTTTTTGTGTAGCTATAAAACTAATATATTTGTAATCAAACTATCACTAAATAATGAAAAGTGACATGTAAATATAATTCCTTATAACATCTCTAGCCACTACTAATATGTTGTGAAAATTTAGTTTATCGGGGATCAAAATATCAAATACGTTTGGTATAATAATGCTACACTAATATTGTTTTATATTACAAGTTAATCGGTTGCTAGTAGAAAAATATGAACCCAAGAATACCAGTATATTCGGGACATGTATTGACGTATGTTGTTAAATATGAGACTAATTATAAAACTAAATATTCGTAGTTATAGCATTTGTTAGACATGTTGATATTGTGGGTTCAAATGTAACAATTAGTCAAATTTACATTGACTTACATATTTTTCGTTGCTTTAGAGACTTGTATTATTAAACTATAAATTTATATGTAACAAAGATTGTTCATACCTATAATTTTGGATTATAAACAAATATTTAAAACAATAGTAATATTTATTTATTAAAATTTAAGATACTAAAGTACATTTCAACGGATCTCCTTAGTTGTTAATGATCCCCAATTGGTAATTCTTATTATTAGTGAAGTGTAAAACAACTTTAAAAAGAACATGTGACATGCTCGGTGTGTTGCAATTAATGTTGATAGAAAGTTCTGAAGTGTATGTTGGCAAATAATCCGGTGACCAAATTGTACTTCGTCAACTGGCAGGGGCCAGTTTTGATTTAGTATAAATTACGAAAATGATCATTTCATCAAATCGAATTACTAAAATAGCCGGTCAAAAATGAAGTTTATTAAATAAAACAGCCAATCCTATTGTTTCACGTGTCCATCCCTCGCTGACGTGGCGAGGGATTATGGGAATCCCTCTCCCAGAAACGCGTGCCAGCGGGGGATTATGGGAATCCCTCGCCCACGTGCACATCCCTCGCTGATGTGGCTTTATCCCTCGCTGACTCAGCGAGGGATTATGGGAATCCCTCCCCCAAATTACGAAAATGCCCCCTCTCGCCCATAATTAAAAAATAAATATATATATGTTTTTTACCAAAAAAAAATCCGTATTTTTAATTATTTATTGTTTTTTAAATACTTAAAAATTTAGTTTAATTTTATTTTCACCTATATAATACAATGTTTACCCTTAACAAAGTTATCAAATCTTACATTCTTCTCAACCTTGTTGTTACTTTTTTCTTAAAATTCTCTCAAATCAGGAAATCTCAGTTAATATCATATTATACAGTGGTGGTAAATGATATTTTGTAAACGGTGTTGAAGAGTATCTACCAATGTCATTTACCACACATTTACATTTTAATGGTAGATACTATTCAACACTGTTTACAAAATGACATTTACCACCACTGTATAGTATGATATTAACTGATATTTTCTGATTTGAGATAATTTTAAAAAGAAAATAACAAGAAAGTTGAGAAGAATGTAAGATTTGATAACTTTGTTAAGGGTAAACATTGTATTATATAGGTGACAATAAAATTAAATTAAATTTTTATGTATTTAAAAACAATAAATAATTAAAAACACGAATTTTTTTTGGTTAAAAACATATATATATTTATTTTTTTAGTTATGGGCGAGGGGGGGCATTTTCGTAATTTTGGGCGAGGGATTCCCATAATCCCTCGCTGAGTCAGCGAGGGATAAAGCCACGTCAGCGAGAGATGTACACGTGGGCGAGGGATTCCCATAATCCCTCGCTGGCACGCTTTTCTAGGCGAGGGATTCCCATAATTCCTCGCCACGTCAGCGAGGGATGGACACGTGGAACGATAGGATTAGCTGTTTTATTTAATAAACTTCATTTTTGACCGGTTATTTTAGTAATTCGATTTGGTCAAATGGTCATTTTCATAATTTACCCTTTGATTTATTGATTTTTGGACATACTTATTAACCTAAAAAACAATAATAATTTAAATTATATATTAGTGAATAGTAACACTCACAAAGGGTGGCAGGATGTGACGTGATAATAGTAAATTTCTTATGTGCCTTGTATATTTAGTCAATAGCAAAGTCATCATGAAACTTCCTTAAAGGTTAGGAGTTTGTCGTATATATTCGTCGCTAGCTATATAAATATATAAAATAGAAGATGTAGAGTAATATGTTGTTCAAAGAATTATATAAAAGAACCCTTTTTTTGTAATGCCTATGATGCAATTGGAGCTTATCGGCAAAAACGAATCAATTTAGGTAGTCCTTTGTGGCTGCGGTGGCGACTAGATCAACGTGTTATTGCTGCAAGAGAAGCTCCTATCGAAATTCACTATAAATCTTTGGGGACCTCTTATGAGATTTATGAACACTATCTAATAGTAAGAAGTATAAAAAAAGAAATTCTTTATCTATATATTCGAACCACTCTTGGTCATATTTCTCTTTATTGAGAATAGAAGAAGCCATACAGGGGTTTTGGCAAGGTTGTTGTAATTCTATGCTACCAGCGGGAATTCGAGTCTCGCCGGGTTAACTAGGACTAGAATTGCGGAATTTCTACGTGAATCAAGATCTAGAAAAGGAAGTTTTTCAATCACTGACTCAAACCCATTGTCAAATTCTACTTAGCGCAACACAATATGGAGGTACTGATGGCAGAACGGCCCACTCAGGTCTTTCACAATAAAGTGATAGACGGAACTGCCATGAAACGACTTATTAGTCGATTTATTGATCACTATGGAATAGGATATACATCACATATCCTGGATCAAGTAAGGACTCTGGGTTTTCGACAAGCTACCGTCGCATCCATTTCATTAGGAATTGGTGATCTTTTAACAATACCTTCTAAAAGATGGCTAGTTCAAGACGCTGAACAACAAAGTTTTATTTTGGAAAAACACCATCATTATGGGAATGTACACGCGGTAGAAAAATTACGTCAATCGATCGAGATATGGTATGCCACAAGTGAATATTTGCGACAAGAAATGAATCCTAATTTTCGGATGACCGATCCTTTTAATCCAGTCCATATAATGTCTTTTTCGGGAGCCAGAGGAAATGCATCTCAGGTACATCAATTAGTAGGTATGAGAGGATTAATGTCGGATCCCAAAGGGCAAATGATTGATTTACCCATTCAAAGCAATTTACGCGAAGGACTCTCTTTATATATTAAACCATATATGATTCTACAGTAATAATAACAATAAAATAATAATAATATTTAAATAATGATAATAAATAATTAATTTGTGTATTGAACATTTATTAAACATTTTAACAGTATATAAAACGTTTTTATTCGATGAAAACTCTACGGTTTAATGTAAATTTAGTTCGGAAATGAGTCGGGACGATCGTAATACTTTATCACGTCATATAAGGCATAGATGCACGTGTTTTTTATATACGTTTTGACATATATAATTTTGTTCGGAAAAGAGTCGGGTCAAGCATAACACGTTACTTTACGGTTCGACATAAGTTTTGTCCGAAGATAAGTCAGGTCGATTGTTAGTCTATATGTTTTCACGTCAAGCACAATGTCACAGCAACATGTTGTTGAATTTACGTTATGATATTTGGGATTATGATGGAATACCCCGCGCAACGCGCCGTTCACAAAAACCAGTACATATCTAACATTGACACTCAAGGGACACAGATTCATTAACAGTCTCAAAGTCTTAAAATTTAGAAAATGAAAACTTCTAGATGCTGAAATTATTTCCTTAACAAATCATAGTTGTTTTTAATTGTAGGATTTATATAAATCATCTAAAGTAAGTCATTCATTTGTACAAATGAAAATAATTACTTGCCAAACTAATATAATGTTATGTTGATTAATAACATCTTTTGAATGCTAAAGTGTCAGTTTGTTTAGTTGTATTAACTGATGTTGTTTTGCGAAATTTTAATAACTTTTAATGGAAAATAAATAGCTAGAAAATCATTTAAGTTAATTTTTTTTAAAACATGAAACTTAATTTTCTAATTTACAACTATATAATATATATCAGAAATTATATTTTAATTTTATTACTTTATAATTAAATCCTTAATTGGAGGTGTGGGTTGTGTTTAACGGTACAACCATTTCGAGTTAGAGTGTTGAAACTTTTTTGAGATTAATGATTGGAGTCTCACCTTAACGAGTTTTTATAAATTAAATGTGACATAAATTAATTAAGTGAAGTATGGTAATTTCTAACGGTTAAAATGTTAAAATTTCTGTTAGTATGAAGCAGTTGGTATGTTATGCAGGTATGGTCCATCCCTATGATAATAATATTGTATGCATCCATGATATGACCATGTGGAGGAGGGAGGGTTATGGGTTGGTTACCTTTAGCCTTGGCCACCCGACGTTGCTTCACTTTGTGACCATATAATAGTACACCGAGTAAATTGTTATATTTTTCTTTGTTTTATATTACTTTTGTCATTTCAATATTCATATTTCCTTTTTTATTGGTTCAGTATCTTTATTTTTGATTTTATATTACTTTTATCATTTCAATATTCATATTTTATTTTTTGTTGTTTCAGTACCCGTATTTCAAAGGTAAAATTTAGCCTTTTAAAACATTAAATATATAATTAAAAATGAAAAAAAATAGCTTAAGGAAAAAAATATAGCTAAATGATAAAATAAATAAAAAAAATGAAATAAGAAGGCAAATTTTGGTCAATTAACATTAAATATTTAACTAAAAGAAGGAAAAACAGGAAAGAGCTAAGATTTAGGAAATGCATTTCTTCATGAGCTATATGGTAGAACTAAGGTACCAGAAATATTTTTCCCCTCTAATTAATTGATATTACAATATATATTAAAAAGCAACTTCACTGCTACAGTGAAGTTTGCTTTTTAATATATTAGCCACACAAATTTAAAAAATGCTTTAAAAAGTTTGTGTTTTTATATAATGACCACATATTTTTGCAAAATGTATTTAAAACCCAAATTCTAATTAGGACTAACAATAAAGTTTTATATATTTGCTTTTTGACACAAAAGTTTATTTTTTTTGTTTTTGGGTTCAAACATTAGTATCGGTATTCGATATTATCGGAACCGGTATCGGTATACGCTTTTGTGGTTTCCGATAAGCAGACCCGACAACGAAGAAAGTCACGGTAGCGTAAGACAAAGGAAGACAACCAAACTTCCGCACGCGTAACGCAGGTGAAGTTTGCTTTTTGACCACAAACGTTTATTTTTTTTGTGTTTTTGACGTCAAACATTAGTATCGGTATTCAGTATTTAATCGAACTGGTATCGGCATACGCTTTTCTGGTTTCCGATGAGCCAAGCCGACAACGAAGAAAGTCACGGTCGCGTAAGACAGAGAAAAACAACCAAACTCCCGCGCGCGTAGCGCGGGTTAAAACACTAGTTTATATAATATAGGTACAAGAAGTGTGTACACACGTCGGTCAATCAAGTCCACAAAACATAGAACACCAGTTGTCATAGTTGAATCAAGGTCGATGTTTGCGACATTTTTAATTAATATTTATAATATATATTATAGCCTTATGTCGTTATACATCCACATTATTTTACAATTAGTTGTAATAGCACTATTAGAATGCAAGGTAACCGAATAACAATGTTTTTACAAAAAAAAAAAAAAAGTTATTTTAGATCTTGCTTATGGTATATGGTATGGAGTATATTGTTATATGCATCCAATCACATGATAAGCATACACTAGGGTAAACAATACAAACTCTATCCATAAGAGCCAAAGGACAATGCCACAAAAAAGCCGGTGTACGTTTACTCACTTCGATCTAAGTAAACAATATCATGTTATAAAAATTAGACTAACATGTTGTTAATAAAAACGACGCATGACATTGATTACATTTCACAAGTTGGGTTGTTAACAAACAGTGTGCTAAAGGAGAGATCTTTTGCAAACACGACCAAAATATTTCTGGCATTAATGACACCACCGTCCAAGGAGATTAGCATTACATATGGCTTACTTCCAAAGGGTAGGAATTCATTCGCTGCTTTCTACTCAATTTACTTACTCTCAAAATCCACATACTTATTCTCACATCTGTCTCGCGCCCAAAGGTGGTTGCAAGGAAACTCCTTCCTTGCAACGATTCCTAACGACGTGCAAGGGCTGTTTTGTAGGATCGTTCAAGGATTGATCATTTGTCCTACTCATCCTTGGGTTTTTTTAATATAGGCTATATTAAGTGTCTTTTTGTATATCAGTTTTTACTTGAGTGGACTTGTACAGTCTCAAGCTCAACTTAGAAAACTATGCAAATCAGGTTGTCAAATCAAATATAAGAATGTTTACCCAAATTAGAATATGAGGTAAGAATTTATACTCAAGTGTAAGATTTTATAAACTTTATAAAAGGCTTTGAATATGTCTTTATATTATAAAATAAATAACTCACACATCCTTTAAATTTATTTTTAAAGTTAATCGAAAGATTAAAACTCTCAAACATTAGGGGAAAAACACCTTCATCACACACATTTATAGTCATTAATCCGCTTTCATAGTCACTTTTATTAGCTTTCATATACAGTAACTATGATAATTTTTAACTGTAATATCTATGATATCTTCCATTTAACTTTTAATTTTACTTTAAATACATGAAATTGAATATAACACAAAACGCATTGGTATTCTTTGTCAAATAAAAAAAAATTATTTTTTAGTCTCCTACAACATACATAACGCATATAGAAACCAAAATCAAACTCTTAAACTACGTATGACCGCTACTGTCATCATAGTCAATGGCGGAGGATAGTAGGGGCCGAGTTGGCCCATCTTTTTTTTTCAGTAGTATTGAATTTTAGTTTGATAGTGTAAATTTTTGGCCTGATAATACAGAAGTGTTTAAAATCTGCCACTGGGCATAGTTTTTATTATGGATAACCACACTCTTTTATCATAAAGATATTACATTTTTTTAACAAAGAAGAAACTCTTGTATAAAAGGCAGATGCATTTGTAGCACCCTTTTTTTACCCCTCCTTACGGCTGACGCCTTACACACTAGCCTTGACCCCTCTACCCGACCTACACACCATCACTAAAACAATCCACATGCGACAATGTCGTCCCCTCCATTAGGGATTTTCCTTCTTATACTATAAAACTTTGAGGCAAACGTGTTATATTATTTTGGTGTGAATAACACGGACCCTGTTGAAAGTTTAAATAGCTTTTATACGTGTTTTAAAACTTATTTGAAGATGTAATAAATATATAATGAAAACTATATTTATTTTTATAAGAACCCTTACGCCACCAATGATTTTTTGGCCTAGTGGTTAAGGGGGAGGTAGGAGGCTTTGCCTCTCTTGGAGGTCCAAGGTTCAAACCTTGGCATTGACAAATATTACTAACTTGGTATACTAACAACTAACCACTTACCAGCCGTTCAAAAAAAAAAAAAAAAAACCCTACGCCAAACGGATGAAACCAAATGCTTGGACGGTATACACGAATTCCAAACATATCATTGAATGACTAGCATTGTCGTTGAATGATGACATAACGCTTATGAGTGTATGAAATTAGTTTGATGTGCCAGCCGAGATGACATATTAATAAGTGTTTTAATGGTTTATCATGATAGATAATAAAATCGTAATAAAAAAAGTTTGTTATAAAAAATAACTAAGTAATGTGTCTCACAACTAAAATGTTAACGTCCGATTTTCGGTATCGTAGACTGTGGTTTATATATTTAAAGAAAATATTGAAGATTATATATATTATTATTTTACAATGTTGGTTTGCACAGTAACAATATTAATAAAAAAATCAGTTATTACTTAACATAGTTGGAAACAAAGTTAAAACACAAACTAGGCTTGGCACAATGGTTTTAGTGTTTTGTTTGCATTTACACGTGCGCTATTTCGAATCTCTTTTTCTTATATTAAGATCTATTCTCGCATTTTTATTAAGTCATATGAGTAAGTGACTAAGTGTGGCTCTTTTTATCCTGTAAGAATTTCTTTTAAAAATCGGATGATTATGATCCTTCAGTTTGAAAAATCCAGAACATACATATATTACTATTAGATTAGTTTCTTTAGAGCATTTACAGCCCCTACCTTATTTTTATGTGAGTCAGTGTCCTATATTATAGGGGATGATTGTAAGAGGTTGTGAGTGAAGGAGGGAATTACGGTACAACACCATAAATATTTTAATATTTTAAAAGTGGTTGTGAGTAGATAAGAAAAAAAAATAATGATAAAAGTATGAAAAAATATTATTTAATTAAAAATAAAAGATAAAAAATAGATGTTTTTAATATAATTATGAGGATGGGAACGAAGAAGAATGGATTGTGAATGACCTTAGTTGAAATATATATTCTCCATTCTCCAACATGATTTTTCGGTTTTTAGCATTTCACTTTTTTCATAACTTCCTTTTCCCTTTCTTTAGTCTTTAGCAATGCTCCTAGAATTTTTTTTTAAAATTAAATTAAAATTTTATTTAGTTAGTTTTGTAGCATAAAATCAATAATGTAAGTTTTGTGTTGATTTGAATCGACTTGTTTTTTATATTAATTTTATTATTTATCTATATTTTTGAATTTGGATGACAACTGCACTTTAATGATAAAATCTCCTACTACTTTTAACCGAGTTGTTATCATCGATGTCTAACACGTGGCGATATTCTTTTTGGAACTTTACGGTTTTATCTTTTGTTAAACAGTGTCATATTTTATTAATTAATGTTGTTGTTAATAAAAATTTTCATTTTGTAATATACGGGTTTTTCGTTGCAACGCGAGGGGAAAAATTACTAGTTGATATTAAGAAAGAAAAAAAGATTAGAATTTAGAAGGGTTTGAAGGGAGAGTATTTTTGTTAGTGTCGGTGTCGGCGTAGGTGTGGCGAGGCCAAACACAAACCGACGCGTTTCTCCTCCAGAGTGTTACAGCGCATGCCCATACCATCACAAAATCATTCCTTTCCTTGTATTTTTTTCAATATTATTTAATCTATGTGCATTGCAAAATAACACATGTGGAGTGTGGTTTAAAACATTTATGTTATTGTCTTATTACCCAATAGAATAAACATAATTATTGGAACATAGATTGATTTTTCGATGAATAAGGGATGAACATACTTGAATATGCGTTTACGTTTTGTTCCCGTGTTTATTTATTTAACGAGAGATAAAGAAAACAATTTTTTTTCTTTCTCTTCTTTCGTTTCATTTCTTTTCTATCCATTTTTTTATAATTTGAAATGATTGATTTTATAATTTATACATCATTTTCCATTTATTTTCTTTTTTTTTTCTTCTTAATTGAAACCGGGAACACAACTTTCTTATTTTACTTTTATTTTCTTTCATTAAAGAAAATTTCGGAATACAACTACTTTTTTCTTCGCTCTCATTTCTCTTTTTTTCTCTTCTTAAATGAACTCGGGAACATAACGTTAGCCTAACTATGAATATTTTGACTTCTTTTGATATTTTTATGTTTCAACAATTTAGTTTGCTTTTAAAAACAAGTTAGTATAGTTAACGTAATTGTATTAGGATCATTGTTGTAAAAATCGCAATTAGCTTCCGATTAGTCGCCGATTAATCGCTAAAAAGAAGATGGCCGCTTGGATTTCATCAAATCAAAGGCCCTAGGCACAAATTGGTCAAAATTGGTCAAATTCAAACCTAGACGTACCAAATCGTCCTGATCAGAGGTGTTTCGGCGACGAAAGCCGCCAAATTTGCTGCTTCTGGAGATGAACTCCGACGCCGGTAACTGGAACGAGGAAACTGAAAGACGGGATTGAACTTTTGTTTTAAGTGATTTAATAAAGTTTAGCTTTTTTAACATTTAATCCCCTCAATATTCATCAATTTATAATTTATCCCTTGAACTTGTAAATTAATACATAATAAGTATAAATTTAATGTTATATATACATAAATTTGTAAAATTGTACACAGAGGTCCTATCCAATTAGTTCCGATTAATTCCAATTAGTCACTACTTGGTACCACACCGTCCGATTAGCGCCTAGCGATTTCTACAACACTGATTAGGATATGTGCCATTTCACATCAAAATAATGTGTATTTCTAAAAAATAAGCTTGTTTCTTTGTTCTTCACACGTCGACGTTGTGCCTTGTGACTTGTGTGTAATGTTTGAAGTGAAATATAGAGGTGTTAGTAATGGTATTGTCAAAGGGGCATGACTTCATATGTTAAAATGTCACCTTTCTCATGCCACTATAATATTTTATGATGATGTAAATGCAATATTTTTGGCATTCGACCTAGTACAACACTAACGATCCAAACATTGTAAATTCGATTTATAGTTTTAGGAAACATTCTGTATTAACCTACTGCTTTAAAGATATATTTACTAGATCTCTAGTCGCTTTCAAAGTTGTTATCAAGTGTTAATTATTGGAGGTCGGTTTTTCATGTAAATGAAACAACCTTCACAAGCCACATGACTAGATATGTACCTAAAAAAATGACCAAGGTGTAACACTAATCTAACATGAGATGTTATTTCATGATACTATTCATTCTTAAAGTAAAATAAAAAAAAGTTCATGTATAAAAATCAGAGTTTTAATGATATTCATATTATCTAGGACTCTAGGAGTAACTTGGGCTAAATAGTATGCGCTTGAAGTGTCACACATCCTTTATCAATACATTTTTTTACTATATCTCACATACTATATCAGTATATCTACTACAATTTCTGTTTAATATTAATATTTATGTCTTTATTGAAATCACTTGGTCAAGTTTTATGATTTAAGTATAAGAGTAATAGAATATGAACATACAATCATTGGCGGAGGATAGTTAGGGCCGGGGGGGGGGGGGGGTTGGGGGAAGGGGGCGTCGCTCCCTCTTTTTTTTCGTCGGTAGTGTTAAATTTTAGTCCGATAATGTAAATTTTAGGTCCGGTAGTGTAAATTTTTATATAAACATCGAGTTCGCCCCCCTAAAAAAATTAATTTCGCCCCCCTCCCCCTCTCAATACGAAAGAGTTTAAGCTCCGCCACTGCATACAATCATTTAGAGTTCACAATTTATCTAACACTCATATTTATAATCTTAGAAACATCAAAACAAATACATTTCAATATGTAAGCATGAATGCATCCATACTCACAAATTAGATGTTACCGACAGAACCAATAAACCATCACTAGAATCCAATCTAAAAGTACATATACCAATTTGAAATTAAATCAAATAAGATCTCATAATATTAATCTGTTTTAGAAATGATACCTCACAAGTCACATACTCTAAAATCATACCCATAAATCTATAATTTTATCTAACATGCCACTTAAGCTTTTAACCACTTAACAACCGATAGTCATACAAAACGGTCTCAAAATAAAAATAAAAATAAAAATGTGTAGAATAACAAACTAAACGGAATCGTATATAAACATAATAATAATATACTTTACCTTTTGTTTTTGGCAGGAAAGAAGTCATAATTAGATTTCAAAAGCCACTTTAATATTCTACTCATCTTGAGGCCCATAATAATCAGTCTCCTCACATTTTGTTTCTCTGTAAACACCAAACACCCCCTCTGCATCTTCTTCTTCTTCTTCTGACCCTCTGCAACAAAATGGTGAAGAATAAAGATCCAACTGAAAACCCTAACCCTAACCCTAACAACAACAAGATGTTCATCGGAATCGTGTGGAACTGTGTCCCTGAGCTCAAGCTCCTCCTCTCCGCCCTCCTCTTCTTCTGTTCCATCGTCACCCTCTTCCAATTCTTCCCCTCGCATCTCTCCTTCTCCGTTCAGGATCTCCGCCACTGCGCCTCCCTCCCCCCGCCCTCCTCCGCCCTCCCACCACCGCCCGTCGAAATCCAACACCGACAGATCAAGCAACAGGACGTTGTGCTTCAAGGCGGTGTGGTTAAGAGGAATTTCAACACCTACGGCACCGCCGCTTACAATTTCATACTCATGTCAGCTTACAGAGGTGGATTCAACACCTTCGCTGTTATCGGCTTATCCTCTAAACCGCTTCATGTCTTCGCCAAACCGACGTACGTCTGTGAGTGGGTCTCCCACAACGCCACCGGAAACACCACAGTCTCCGGCGTTAAAATCCTCCCGGATTGGGGCTACGGCCGCGTCTACACCGTCGTGGTTGTCAACTGCACGTTCCCGTCGTCCGTCGGGCACGACGGATCCGGCGGACGGTTGGTTGTTCACGCCTCCACCGCCGGTGGCGGTGACGCCAATTTCAACCTCACCGACTCCATTGAAGCGTTGGTGGAGGCTCCCGGAAGCTTGAATCCACTGCAGTTTACAGCTCCTCCGAAGTACGATTACCTCTATTGTGGCTCTTCACTCTACGGCAACCTCAGCCCCCAACGGATTCGTGAGTGGATTGCTTATCACGTCAAAATGTTCGGAGAGAAATCGCATTTCGTGATTCACGACGCCGGCGGTGTTCATCCCGACGTAATGGCGGTTCTACGGCCGTGGATCGAAAAGGGTTATGTAACAGTGCAGGATATTCGTGAGGAAGAGAGATTTGATGGGTATTATCATAATCAGTTTTTAATTGTGAATGATTGCTTGCATCGGTACAGATTCATGGCGAAATGGATGTTCTTCTTCGACGTCGATGAGTTCATCTTCGTCCCGAAGAAGAGCACCCTTAAAACTGTTATGGATTCGTTATCGGAGTACACACAGTTCACCATTGAGCAGCGAACGATCTCCAACAAGCTCTGTTACCTTGATGATCACCCTGGTAAAATCTACAGGTATGTTTCTTCAATCGGATTCACAATTATTGTTGATTACTGTTTACGAGCATTGAATTTAGATTAATGATTGATTTGGGATGGTGTTTGACTGTTGTCAAATGGAATAATTGCTGGTCCTATGGCATGTGAATCGGAATAATTTCTTCCCAATTTGAGCTGTAGATCTGAATTTGGTAAAATTTGAATTGTTTAATCAAGTCTTTTTATGAACATTGCATTTGGGATATCTAGCTGTTTGTTTTCACTTCCACCACCACCTTCATGTTTCATTTAGGGTTCTATCTGTGATTTATTTTTAAGATTTTTTTAGCATATTTATTTAGCATAAATTTACCACCATCTACACACTACTAGAAGCTGTTATTGTATATCAAGTGTTTATAGTAATGTCACTTTAATGAGATTAAGGGTTGGGTCCGCTAGGGTACAGTAGTGTAAATTAATAGGAGAGTTAAGTGTTTTTGATGTTGTCAAATAAATCAATCATAAATAGACATGATAAATAGACATGAAGGTCTTGCAAGTGAATTAATTACACCCCTTTCATTCGTGGTGGTTCATTTGGATCCCATTGGTGGACTGAATGTGACCGTTAGGTAGGTTATTGTACGTTTCTCTCTTTTGTATTATTGTTAAATTAAATTGACAATTTTTAAAAATATAATATATAATAGATATGTCAAAGTACCTTCGAAGTGAATGTACCAATATAAGTTTAGATGATATGAAAGTTTTTTTTTGTGAATTACAATTTTTGTATTATTGTTAAATTAAATTGACAATTTTTGTGATTGTTTTAGAATATAGCTCCACAAGTAAATCAAGTTAGTTAGTGTGTGTCCCAAAAGTGATGTACAAGTATACCTAATGTCTAATGATTTGGTTTTTCTTTGATAGGAAATGGGGGATTGAGAAGTTGGTGTACCGGGACATGGTGAAAGGAATAAGGAGGGACCGGAAATACGCGGTGCAACCACGTAATGTCTTTGCAACAGGTGTACACATGTCCGAAAACACGGTTGGGAAGACAACACACAAGACAGAAGGGAAGATAATGTACTACCATTATCATGGGACGATATCTGAAAGAAGAGAGCCATGTAGACAACTTGTGAACACGACGGAGATGAAGATCGGGGGGACACCATACATGGTCGACAAGACAATGAGGGAGGTGGCTGGATCTGTTAAGCGGTTTGAGTTGCGAATGATCGGATCTGCTCTTCTTAATACTCGTCAATAACGGCCACAATAAATTAGTGAATCCATATTTTTCTATATTTCTTGTTTTTATTATGATGTATAGATAGATGAAACATTTATTTTTGTTATTTAAGAAGTTTATTTTGTAAACATTTCTTCCTCGTCCTCAATCAATCATTTATTTATTTAGTAGTGTTTTGCATCGAAATACAAGAAAATTTTTGTTTAAGAAATTCGTTTACATTTAGGGTTGGTTTTAGTGCAGTTAAAATAAAAATAAAAAATAAAAATTAAATACAACTTTTTTAGTGAGCTGTACGCTACCATCTTTCTAAAAGAGTAAGCTAAAATCAATGATGCTTCCTTCGGGAACCAACGGTCACGATTCAACGATTGGTGGGACCGATTTATATAATAATCATGATGATTTAGAGGATAATTAAAGTTAAAGTGCTTTTAATTTGGGTTATTCCCAATAAAACATGACATCGACATTTGTGTTTTATGCTAGAAATTATTTAACTTCTTTTCATATTGTTCACAGGAAATAACAATCATATCTCCGATATTTTATGCTAGACCTATAACATTTTTATACAGGGGTATACTTTAACATTGTACATGTACCATCTCCTTGGCTATCCTATATGGGCGTGTACAGTATTGTTAGCTGTTTATATGTGTTATACATGCTCCATATGGTTGTATAGAGTACATGTAATGCGTTAAATAAGGTTATACTAACAAATTCTACACTCTATATGATCATATCACATCAAAACAATAGATGTTAATTAGTAACGTAATTGTTGTGCGTACAATATATCTCTATATTAATTAGAAACACTAGTTATTGTAAAGTAACAATTAAATAAACTTTTAAAAAATAAAAACTAATTTATTAATCTTTACAATAAAATAAAACGAAAATTGTAGGAAAATTTGTTCTTACGTTATGTATTTTGTCTTCTTGTAAATGGTAGGACGTGTATATGTTTCTTTACACATATAATCAAGGTTTTGGACTAATATATAAATTATTTTATCTCAAATTTTATCATAAAATAAAATGCTTTTAGACGCAATTTTAATTAGATGACATAAATGCTATCCATTTTAAGCAAAACCTTGATTTACAATAGCACCCCTCTTTTTCACTTTAGTAGTTTTTTCCAACATGTTAGTTAGTTAGTACCAACTTCTTTTCTCAACTCTCTCTCTCTCTTATCATATAAGTCATTATCTTCTTACTTTTCTTTTACACTGATCTAAAACTTTAAAAAATGTATATATCTTATTTCTATCACATGGTTGAGGCAAGTCTTTCATTTGAAGAATCATCATGTTTTCCCTGTTTCTTTCATTGTACAAAAACTAAATACTACTTTATTTAGCTCCTAACAAATCGATGGTTTTCACTTAAACACACAAAGTCTCTCTCCATCTTATTCATATATCTAGGGGTATGTTCTGTAAATGGTGTTTTTAGAGTTTGAAGCGCAAGTATGACTTAGATTGTGAAACATGTATGTTAGGGCGGGGGTCGGCACCGGTCAAATTACATGTGACTTTAGACATACTATTATAATGAATTGGACGCACCATTGTAATTATACCATTCATTCTTGCATTAGACTATGAAAACTATACTCATCATTGTAATAATAAACACAAGACGCACCATTTAACTAGTGTAGACGTATCATCTAACTAGTGGAGACGCACCATTGTAACTAGTTTAGATGCATCATTGTACGCATTTGTTGTTGTGATTAGTTTAGACGTACCGTTGTAACGGACACCATTGTAATTGTGCAATGTCAAACCCCAACCGATGACGAAATCATCGTGGGCGAACGAATTTGAATCGATTACTCATAGCACATGGTTGTAAATGCATGGAAATAATATTATATCATTTTCACTGAATAGTACTAATCAAATATTATATTACAATCAAATATAAATCAAATAAACATAATAAATGTTTGTTATTAATCTAGGTCCAGAATCCTGGATGTAAACTTGCGTTGCATGTAATCCAACTATGCTACATATTCTGAAATCATGTGCAAAAGTAACGAGTCAGCTAACATATTAGCCGGTTAATAAACTCTAGTTATACATATATAGATTGATTAAATTGATTGAAAACAATTCAATTCATATGGTGATGTCAAGACTTATAAATACAATAGTATAACATAAAAGACAAACCAAACACAATCAAACCTAATTACTAAATTGACTCGGTTCGCAGACAAAGCCCTGTGAAAGAATATGTAAATCCTGTTCTAATAACCACTCGAATAATCATATGAGGTGTGTTTGTCAAACTAATATATCTATCATCACCACTCGAATATTCATATGGGTGGTTTTGTCAAACCAATAAATCTATCATTGTTACTATGGTTGTATAAATTAATTATTGTGTTATCATATAGTTTATCTAACTATACACACATAATTACAAGTAATAACATAACATGTTTTGAATAATATAGAATAACAATGATTGAATATGAATTATATGATTTTTACAAAATATAAAACATGAAAATGGCCAATGAATACTCACATGGTATTTGAAAGTTGTTTGAATAATAACAATGCTAGGTTAGACACCAATACTCCTCAAGTTTAACCTAAAAAATAATGTCTTTGATTAAAACAATATCATGATTAAATACTAGATTAATTTGAAAAACTACAGTTTTAATTTAGAATTTGAGTTTAACAAATGGTTTTAAATAATGTACTTAATTTATTATACAGCTTGATTATATACAATAGAATAAATAGATTAAGTTTGAAAATAATAATTGATAATAAGTGAAATAAAGTAATTAAAAATTTTAATCTTCAGCATTTGAATGAATATTAAAATGTAAAAATATAATTAATTTAATAATTAACTATTTAATACTTGGTAAAAATAGTTAATTGAGTAATTAGTTATTTAAATGTTTTGTAAAATATTAGTTTAAAATTAATTTAAAATGTTTATATTTGATTTAAAATAATTTATAAAATTAAGACCTTTTAATGAATTAATAATATTTTAATAAAATTTATAATCATTAAAATATAATAATTTGTGAAATTATAATTTTTAAAGTTTTCAAAATTAATAAATAATTTCCTGAATTATTTTAATTAACAAAATTTTTTTTAATATTAATATAATACTATATTAATATTTTCTAAAATAATATAATTAAAAATGCTTTTAAAACATAAAAGGGGTTCCTAGGGTCAAACTTGGGTCCCTTCTTTTTAGGTGGAAAGCTTTAACCAGCGGACCAAAGCCCAAAATCTGGTTTACATTCGATTTATAAAATAAAAAACAACATTTAATAAAAATTCAAAAATGTCAAATAAACCCTATAATTGATTTGATTCAAGTTGAGCATCAATTCGAATCTGTTAATAAAATCAAGTTTAGGGCTTTTGATTATCATGCATATACGAGAGTGTTAATGTAAACTATTACCTGGTTAGGATTTGATTTGATAAGTATAAGAATACAAGATGCTCGAGATAGAGTAGCCGATTTAATTCGTTATGATGTTGTTGTTTTGATTCAATTGATCGTGTATGAAACTTCCCTATATGATAATGATGAATAAATCTCAATTAATTTTGATTGATAGTGCTCAGAATAAAACGATCGACTAGGTTGCAGGTCACGTAGGAAGAAGATGATCGGAGGTTGAGTGCGTGTGTGTTTTGAGTGCAATTGAAGGTCAATAGAGTTCTAAGGAAACACATGGGATGTTTCCCTCCGATTATATAGACTCAATTGAGTCAGTTTCGATTAGAACGAGTTAAATTTGCAGATCAGATATTACTTGATTCGTATGATTATGATAATGCGATTATAGACACAATTGATTTGATAGTTATGTTTGTAATGATTGAGTTTACGTTTCAGACTAATTGATTTGTTCAATTACAATAGATTAAGATTGAAATTGATTTAATTTTGAATGAGATGCTTGGTTTTGAATGGAACAAGGTATAAAAGTCGATTTATTCGAATTGGATTGAATAATGTGTTCGAATCACACACGCGAGAGTGTAGGGACGGTTCGACCAGGTTACAAATGGTGAATTTCTCTGGATTCAACCTCGTCGGAGACGATCGAAATATTGGCCGGAGCAGGGGGGAGGTCGACGGGGGTTGTGTTTTAAAATAAAGCTTATAGATATAGTCCCTGTGGTTTTGAAAACTTATCATTTTATGGGAAAACCTTTTAATTAAAGTTTTAAAAAGGGAAAACTTCACAATATAGTAATCAAGTTTTAGGAGTGTTCCAATCAAGTCTCTTATATTTCTAACTGTTCCAATCAGGTTATTTAACTTTGGTTTGGTGTTCTAATCCTATATAATTAACCTGATTAACAGGTAATTATTTTTCTAACCATCTTCCTCTGCCTGCACCATCGACTGGCCTTCTCCTACACAGCTCCATCTTCGAACACCCCTCTCCCTCCATCACTGTTGTCCCCCCCACCACCGTCACCCTAAATATCTGCGACCCACCCAAATCCGTGCCCCATCATCTTCAACCCACCCAAAACCGCCCCATTACTTTTGATTCCGTCACTTGTGACCCCTCCATCTCCGCCCCATCATCTTCGACCACCATCTACCACCCAAACTAAAGCTTTTTAAGTTTTTTTACCTGTTATTCAGGTTAAATAAATAGGATTGAAACATCAAAATAAACTTTAGTGACTTGATTGGGACAAAAAAGTTTACGAGTGACCTAATTAGAACAATTTTAAAACTTGGTTACTATTTGACAAAGTTACACCTATAAAATGACAATTTCAGCCGTGGACTTTATAAAGTTCCAATTAATAATTTAATCAAATTATTTTAAGAGATCCTTATAACTTTATAAATCTTACTAAAACTATACAATTTAATTAGTTATTTTAATTTAATAATTAAAACTCGTAATTAACAATAAAAACTTTATAAATTTATAAAAAAAATATTTTATAAATTATAAAGTTATTATAAATTGAATAAATGATAAAATTAATACCTTTAAACATCCTAATAAATAAGATAATTAAATAATAAATTTCACTTAAACAATTAACCCAAACGGGTTTAGGTTGGCATTTCCAAAATGAATCAAAGTCACACATAATTTTCTTAAAACTCAGAACATGACACATCGTCTTAAAGTTATATGTATTGTTGGTTGTTTGGGGGGGGTGGGTTGGTTTTAAGGATTTAGCAAAGGTAGAACAGGTGTGGGCTCCTTAAACGTACGCATCTTAACCATCGTTGCAAGACCCATTTTGTGATTATGCTAAGACCAAATGTATATAACTGAAAAGAAAATCTAAAATTTCTAAAAGAAAACCATCATTATCATTTTGTTATTACCGCTACAATTATTTTCGATATCCCGTTGTAACTTATTTTGACGCCCATTTGTAATTAAAGTGTTTCAATATTTAAAACCATCATTTAAAAAAAATATTATACTCAAGTTAACGGTAATAAAACTCTTGATTTTGGTGTGACTTTCTAGACAAAATAATGACGTAAATAAACATTATTTTAGATTAAAACTTTTTGACGCAACTAGATTTATATTAGAACGTCAATAAGATAATTTGATTTCCTTTTTTTAATCTTTGACACACATTTAACATTTTGTTATTTATATTAGAACATCGTTTTAATTCTTACGCTTTGAAGGCTAAGAGGTGCGTGTGTGTGGACACACATACATAATCTAATATTTGAAAAGAACTTATTGCAATATTATGCATTGATGAATTGATGATTATACAACGTAATACAAAAATTTCACGCAAGGTCATTTCGTAAATAACTGAAACATCAACGATGTTATGTATACATCTTGTGATTAGACTGAAACCAGTGGACTAAAAAAGGAATTTTTAAACTCATAGATTAAAATAGTTATTTTAATAAAACTATGAGAATAGAATCGTATTTAAATTAAATAATAAACAACAAATTCATATATTCGTTTTAAAAGCTATTAAAAACCATGGAAATTATTTTTATCATGTAACATATTGCACACCATAAAATATAAGCGTAAAAAAGTAATATACAATTACGTGTTTGTTTTTTTTAAACATGGAAATTATTTTTTTCATGTTAAAAGCAAAAGGATTATTGAACAGAAATAGTGACAATAAAGAAGTAAAAAACTAATAATAAATAGTTGGGTGGCTATAAAATTAGATCGAATTGATGCATCATGTGTTCATGTGGTGTTGGGTGAGTGTAGAGGGCCCGGATCAAGAAACACCAATTGCTCCCATGCTGTTTTGGTGGGGGAGGAAGTGCTTGTATTATTGCTTTTGATATTATTATTATTCAATTATTAATATTTATATCTATTTATTGTAAATTACTATTTTTCAGTTAAATAAATAAGCAAAGAAATAACTACATATAAGTTTTAACTCTTATTTGATGCGCATTTAAGGATATGCAAAATAATTGTAGTATATAGCCTTACTAGGTTAGAACCCATATACTACGTGGGTGAAAAAAATTAAACATGTCAAAACCATTAGTTTTATAAGTATTTTATTTTCTAAATGCCATTAGCTATTAGTGAAATAAAAATATGATAAATCTCTAAAAATTATAGCAAATAATGAAATTAGAAATTGTTACGCTATATTTAAAAATAAAATATGTTTGAAATCATATATTCTAGTGTGTATTAATAAGTTACTAAAATAAAAATATTTATATTTTAGATGTTTGATAGTTTAATTTACTTATTTAAAATAATTATCATTTAATATGAGAGAGACAAGAAACAAAAATATAAATATGTTTGTTTCAACATATTTTTGTAAGAAAGAAAAGTTATATTGATTGTTGTTATAATTTTCGTATTTATTATAAGAGAGAGACAAAAAGTAATTTTTTTGATATGCTAAAATAATGACACGTGCTTCAAAAACCTATTTTTTATTATATGTTATAGATTATAAATTGTTAACATTCTTTGTATGTAATACAATTGTTGATTATAATTTAATCTTTAGATGCTTTTCTTGAACCGACGATTTCTATTAACTTGAAATAATCATCAAATATGTAAGAACAATCATTTGATTGAAAAATATCCTATTTACTACTAAGCTATCCCTTTAAAGACATTTAATTTAAATAAATGAATTATTTTAAAGACATTATATCTTAAATAAATGAATTATTTGAATGACTTAGATTATAAAATAAGTAGCTTCTATAAAATCAACATAAAATGGGCTTAAATGGGACACACCATCCACCATAGCTGTATATTGCCATCATGTACCATTCGTTGTAGACACGACCACCATCACCATTGTTTTCACCACAACCCCACCTCCGTTATCACCTACTTGTTGCCGCTAACATCGCCATCCCCATCACAACCACCCCCACCCCCACCCCCACCCCCACTTCCACCACAACATCGTATTGCCACTTTCATGACCTTCACCAATGGGTCATTGGCCCTACCACCACCGTCATCACCTATCATTCGTCGCCACCACCATTGCCGTTGCCAAAACACCGTCACCACCACTGCCACCTCCATTATATTCGCGCATCAGTGCCTCATTACTGCCCAATTGTCGCCGCAACTAATCTTCCACCTCCGCCAATGCTACCACCTCCACCGATGTCACCAACTCTGCATATGGATGGAAAAAGAACTCTAACCTCGGTGGTGGAACCTTAACTTTTTTTTTTATAAGGTGTCAGTATTAAACGTTTCTTAAAAAAACATTGTCACTAGGCCGGTCAAAGATCGGGCCAGCTTACAAATAAAAAACATTGTCACTAGAAAAAATTTAATATCATCAAAATATTAGAAAATATATGTTATAGTTGTTCCCTATAAGTTTTTAGGCCGGTCAAAGATCGGGCCAGCTTACAAATAAAAAACATAGTCACTAGAAAAAATTTAATATCATCAAAATATTAGAAAATATATGTTATAGTTGTTCCCTATAAGTTTTTATTTTTTGAAACCAATTTATCACATCTTCAATGGTGATTTTACATAGAAGTGTATTTCAATATGGCAAATACAAACACCATTCCTATACTCCTCACCTATCTAATTATTTAATTCCGTCTTTACATGCTTAATTGAATAGTGGAAATGCCCGCGCGTTGCGACGGTATGGCTATTGCCTGATTTTTTGGGAATTCGATTTTAGTTAGTATCGATTCGGTGCGTTATGATGTAAATTAAAAACTCAAAATATAATTATTGAAAAAATTGAATGAAAGAAAACAATTACGTATATTACAAAAGTCTTTAAGACAACTATATTATCCCAACAAGATTAGTGAAAGCATGGGTGGTATTTGTGGTCGGAAATCACTTATTACCAAGATTTTAGGGGTTTCGTTTTATTAATATAGGTTAGAGGTTTATGATCATCAGAGGCAACTTTCGGTGGTGATTTGCAGAAACCGGAGAAAGTTAATGGAGAAATTATCATAACAAATTACCATCTTTATTGTTATTGAGCTTTTAACAACGGGCAAGGAAAAGAAAAAGAGGGATTACAGCTCAATCGTAGTGGATAAACGGAATTGAAAATAAATGACGGTTTTGTTTGGTCACGAGTATATGCTTTAGCATTTGTATTATAAGTATCATATATTATAATTTATTGTAAGGGTATAAATAAAATAAAATGGTTAACATTTTGAAATTTAATCATGACTTTTTATATGGGTGTATTAATCCATATGTAAAATTATCATTCAATACTACTTTCATTTTTATTATAAAAGATATAGATAAATATTAAAATTATAAAATATGCCTTTAAAAAAATATTAGTATTATAGTTATTATAAACATGAATATATATATATATATATATAAGTTATATACTTAAATATTTAAATAAAATAATACTTAATTTAAATAATATTTAGTTATAAAATATAATTAGTAAATATAAATTTAAATATCAATTTATAGTATCATAAATAAAATAAAATTTAATGAAATAAATTAAATAATATCATATTATTAAATAATGTATCAATAATATTTATTAAATACATGAAAGAGACAATGGTAAAAATACCAATGTATATAAAATTTAATTGATAAATTTATCATATTGCCCTTAAAATATTTTAAAATTTTAATCAATTATCTATTCTACCCCTCTTAAATTTCTTACACTTCTTTGTACATGTTGATTCAAAACTTGTATGTTTGGCAAAATTACATCTCTATCTAAAAAGATTTATTATAAAGTAGTATAGACTATAGATATAAATATTTAAATAAAATAACGCTTAATTTAAATAGTATTTATTTAAAAAAAATGATCAATGATTATAAATTTAAATATGAATTTATATTATTATAAATAAAATAAAACTTTAGTTTTTAAAGCATGATTAGTAATTATAAATTTAAATGTCAATTTATATTATTATCAATAAATTAAAACTTAATGAAGTGAATCAAATAATATCATATTATTAAATAATATATTAATAATGCGTATAAAATAAAAACAATAATTAGAAGAAGTTAATTAAATAAGGGCAAAAGTGAAATTATTGCATAAACCACTTGCACTCTATGCTTAAAATGTTGTATAGGTGTCTTAAATTTTAAATAAAATTACCATCTTGTCCTTCTAATATGTATTATATAGTAGTATAGATAATACTTAATTTTAATAATATATAGTTTTAAATATATAAATAGTAAATGTAAATTTAATTATTATTTTAAAAGCATTATTAATAAGATAATACTTAATTTAGTGAATTAAATAATGCACTAATTAGAAGAAGTATATTTAATAAGGGCAATTTAGGAACTATTACGTAAAACACTTGTATATTATGCTTAAAAAATTGTCTTAGGTGTCTTACACTTTAAATAAAATTACAATTGTATCCACTACTATATGCTTTATATAGTAGTATAGATAAAAACATCTTTTAATATTTGTGGTTGCAACCCACAGATCTAATGTTAACATCAGTAAATGATAGACCAACAAATAGTCAATAAGTTTTTTTTGTAACCGGTAGAACTAATTAATAATTGGGTAATAAAAAATGAGAATTGACTAAGGATATGAATTTTAACTATAGTATTCTACAATCTACACGATTAAAATAAGAATATTTATTTAAACTTTATTAAACTTTTAACTTATAGAAAGCTTATATAATATTGTTCAAAGCCAATGCACAATGGAGAAAATAAAATTTTGTATCAATCTTAAAAAATGATTGGTGTCATTCGAGACTTGCATATTATACGTGTTTTTTGGAACCGCAAAAAGAATGGTGTCAGTTGGTCTCGTTCTTTCCAAAATAGTTCCACCCCTGCCTGACCCGATGAGAAAATCGATAACTTAAAGTATTAGACACTTAATGAGACAAGTATTCAATTATGAGACGTGACTTGTATTAATCTTAAAAATTTCATGTGTTTATGTCGACACATTAGATTAGGAGATACGCGCTCGCTCACTTACTGACTACCCGTACCTGTTTAGCCGAATCAGTTTCAAATATATCAACACATATTATAAAACTATAATAAATAAAATGTTAAAGTTGATAGATATTTTAAATTATTACAATAATAAAATTACTATAAATTTAGTTAAGGATTTGATATATCATTTCAGTTTTTGAGGTAAATTAAGATAAGGATTCCACGGAATGAGCATCTTTTAAGACTAATTTGTAGTCACATAAGATTACTAACAAGTATATTTGATATCCGTAAGTTAACCTGCATGTGCACTCGACTGGCATGTGACACGATTCTACAATTTGATACGAGACTCGGATTACTAATGAATGTTTTACAACGGGTTGTTTTATACAAACACAAATTTTTGTTATTGAGACATTCTATTGTCTCTATCTCTTTCTATATATCTATATGTATATATAGAGAGATAGAGATGATGAAAATAAATTGAGTGTATTAATAACATGTCTCTTTACAACCAATCTATCAAATACCATCCCTAGTTCCCTGCTCTACTGTCCCTATTGCCTCCACTGACTAACCAGCAACCATAGCACCATAAAAACAAATATAATAGGTGAATTTTTTTTGAATATTTTTTTCCCTAACACGACCCATCTCAATCAGGATCCATTTTAATCGAAATCCGCTTTCACCAAACTACTTTAATATCTTCTGAACATGAACTCCCTGACCCGAACCGTTTTGACCAGACCTAACTGACGGTGTTTGGGGCTTAATGACCACACAGGCTTGGTCTGCTAGGACGCCAATAAGTTTATAGTAGCTTTGAAACATCTAAACAAGGGAACATGCGTTATCATTATGTAACAACATTTTGCATAATTATAAAATGGATTATAGAATGTAATATATTTTAGTACGGAACCCTTTATGTTCAAAACTAGCTTTAGTAAACCTGTGTATTACACGGGTTGAACAAATAAAATATTAAATATAATAAAAGTTTATCATGTATAAAACGATATTTTACGATAAAATATAATTAAAATTACGTATAGTAAGAACAATATGTAATAAAACAATTATATCAACTTTTTAAACTTTTGGTTTAAAACTTTTCTTTTCCAAAAAAAATTAATAAATATTATGTTTCAAAACAAACCGTATTAAAAATATTATTTTTAAAAATTTTCTTATTATAAATTTTAATTTTAATTATTTTTTGTTTATAAAAAATTAACTTTTTAAAAACACTAATTTTAAAAAAGTTTGATGTTTTATAAAAATTTCTTATTCTATAAAAATTATTTTTAGAAATAACATTAATGAGAAGATCTTTTTTAAATTTATTAAAGAGTAAAATGACATTTTCTTCCCCAATGTTTAGTTTAATTTGCCATTTCAATCCAAAAACTTTTTTTTACCATTTCAGTCACTGTAGTTTACTAAATGTTGCCATTTTCATCCACTTCACTAACACCGTTAAAACTCTGTTAAAACTCCGTTAAATGTGAGGGTATTTTAGTCTTTTTCAACACCCTAATTATCCAATTAAAACAAATTAATCAATTAATATTCAATTAAAACTAAAAAACACGTGAAGCGACTCGTGAGACCGGTCGCTTCGATTAATTTTAACACATGTTGTTCGATTAATGTCTTCTGTGAGATTTCAATTAATCTTTACGTTTTGTTTGAATGTGTACTGTTGTTCGATTGAGCTCTACTATTTTCACGTTTTGTTCTATTGAGGTTTGAATTTTCACGTTTAAAGACATCAATTAAATACCTCAATCAGATAAAGTATGTGAACAACAAACATCAATCCCACAACAGACCTTAATCAAATAACGGTACACGTTAGAACAAAACGTGAATATTAATTGTAATCCCACGGCACCCTCAATCGAACAACATGGGTTAGAGTTAATTGAAATTTTTAAATAGAATCGTCTGGTCTCACTAGTCGTTTCATGTGTTTTTTTAATTTTAATTAAATATTAATTGATTAATTTGTTTTAATTGGATAATTAAGGTGTTAAAAAAGACTAAAATACCCTCACATTTAACGGAGTTTCAACAGAGTTTTAACGGTGTTAGTGAAGTGGATGAAAATGACAACATTTAGTAAACTACAGCGACTGAAATGGCAAAAAAAAAAAAGTTTTTGGATTGAAATGGCAAATTCAACAAAACGTCAGGGACGAAAATAGCATTTTACTCTTTATTAAAAAACTATTTTTGTTCTAAAAAAGTTAATAATATTATGATAATTAAGGTAATTATTTAATAGTAGAGAGAAGCGGGAAAATTTTGGTGAAAATGAATGTAGTGCTGCCACGTGACACCCCAATATACTCTTTTATTAAAGTAGAAAGATGAATAGTTTTTGAACACTTTCTATAATTATAACTATTAACTAGTATATGTATCTGCTCGTTGCGGTAGCACCGTACGCGACTTTATAAAATATAGGCTACAACTCTCCCGATTCGTACGCTTCCGAACTAAATTTATGCCGAAAAGTAAAGTTACTCGAATTTATATAATCGAACGAAACATATTATATTTAACCTCACTCATTTTCAAATAAAAGTGTACATAAAAATTAACACGAAAACGTTTTATATATGACTCAGGTCGTGCCCGAATAAAAATTTACGTCAAAACGTAAATGAACTCGAATTTACATCGACATGTGCATAAAATTAAGGACGTAAGAAATTTGATTTATAAGTGAAAATATACAACGGGTAAACCCGAGGCTTTAGAAACTTAAAAGGATTAAAGTGACATTTATTAAAGTTTGATTTTGAAATACGTATATTTACAACTCTTGGACATATGTTTTGTTGCCAACCCTAACTGATACATTCTTAGCAATAGTAATCCATAACGTACATTACGAACCCTAATCAATACATAGCACATCTTAATTCATAATGAAATGAATACTAAGCCATTATATATTAATAGAGCTTATCATATATTTTAGCAATATGGCTGGTGATTAAAAGCTTTATCCGCTAGACATCATCTTAACCGTTACCCTTATGTAGTTGTGTTAGATGGATTTGGTTTCTACTAATATCTTTAACAATAAATATCATACAAATCATCCTCACTATCGATCCCTTTACACCTACACGAGTCTTCTATCATTATACGCAATTTACTTCCTTTTGTAGTTGGCATGGAAGCCTTCAATCTTGTTCTTCAATCTTGAATCAAGTACTAAATCTGTGTAAAGTCAGCATACATATTTACCCGGGAAAAATCACTGTTTCGTGTAAAAATCACTGCTTCGTGGTCAAGAAACTTATTCTAGAGAAAAATCCATCTTTAGGTGCTTACCACTATCTTTATCAATGTTGATTTCAATTTTGCATACATGTATACAATTTTAGCATATCATATCAAAGGAGCACATACACTAAAATCTCGTAAATGTACACATCAAAAATCTTTGATGAGCATCCATCAACTACCCTACAAATATCATGCTCTTACTGGAGAGAATTATAGAAAAGAATCAACACCACTGATATACCAATTATCACTGGAAATGCGGTCACCAAGTACAACGCTCCGTATCCCTGCAACATACAAACAAACAGTGGTTGATTTGGGTCGGTTATATATCAAGCAGGTTGTCCTAAATATTTAACCAAATGGAATAGTTTATAAGTCATCTAAAGTTAAAAATTAAATCCTAGAACCTCCTAAATCAAATTATAGAAAGATTTAGATATTATTTGTGTTATATAGTTTTCTTATCAAAGTTGATGCTTATTTTATTAAATAAAATTTTAAAATACCACAGCAGAAGGGACTTCACTCTCATCACTGCCATCAACTTCCTCAATCTCAGCTGCAGAATCCCAGTCAATGTTAAGCCTCTTTGCAGCTACTTCAGGATCTACACCAGTGTCCGTAGCCTTAGCGTATAACGATTTCCGTGGCCCTTTTTTTGTTGCTTCAACCTTTATCACAATGCATACATAACATAACATACCATATCAGGACATATAACATCTGTCCCAGTGATTACAAGTTTCCATAATTATACCAATAGTTACCTCTAAATTAGGCCATTGAACCATTTCTTCTGCTAGCATTTGAAGAGCAACTCGGTCTCGTGGAATTTTCCCTTCATTCACCTGAATTACTCTTTGTTATAGATTATGTAAATCTCTATAACAAGTTAACGACTTACAAGTCCAGATTAACCTTTATTTGTGCAAAATCCATACACTTTTAACTTTTGAAGCCCAGTAGTGTAGAGATATGAAATTGATATTGTTTTTGTTAAAAGGTATACACCAAAATTCTTCAAGTTTTTGTAAATATGTGTTATAAATGAAGTAAACTTTTTCTAAAGATCAAGACACTCATGGGTATGAGAAAAGGTACTAACTTCTTCAAGAACAGCAGCCAAGTCCTCTCGTGTTGGAGCGTCAGCATCATCGATCCCAAGAAGTCTTCTTCGCTCAACTTCTCGAGGGTCCTCAATCATCACTGTTAACTTAACCTAAATGTTCCCATCACAAAACCACATAAATACCAATTGCCATTGCATTGAAACACAGCCCAAAAGTTCACAAGTGAAACCATTAGTAAATTGCATCCACTATTATAATTTAGGGTCAATTAACAATGATCTTCTACTGCTACTTTCATTGCTAATATGAATAATCATAATTAAAAATCAAAATAGTTATTCAGATGTTAAAACTTAAAATGAACCCTAATTTTATATAAAGAGGTTACCTCACTAAAAAGCATGTCTCTGTTTTTCTTCAAAAGCTCCAAAACCTACACCACCAAAGCATTATCCGTTAAACCACAATAAAACCTAAACCGAACAATCATAGAATTGGGGAATTTGAGAAAGAATCTCACTCTTTTGATTTGGGAGACATATTCAAGGTCTTGAGGATCTGGGTCTACATCAAAATCTTCTTCTTCATCCTCCTTATCATCATCATCTTCTTCTTCATCAATTGTGGTATTTGATTCTGCAGCGACACTCAATTCAGTCTGGGTATCTTCATTACTAGCACCAACAATCACACGAATTCTGCTTCCAATTGTCGTCTTGTAGCTCAAATAAGGTTTATGGTGAGCGGAAAAAGAGATCGAGAGGTGGTGGATGGGTTGAGATGAGGCGGAGAAGGTGTAAAGGGGTAGTGGCAATTGATATGAAAGCTTCAACAAAGCCATTGATGATTCTATCTTTGGGATTGAATATGATCGACTGGTGATATTGAGTGAGTGTGCTTAATGGGTTTTCTGTAATCTATGAAATTGATGGATCATCTTCAACCGAAATGATGAAACTGAAATCACACCCATTGGCGTACGTCAATTGCAGAAATATCCTTTTACAAATCTATATGGATAAATGGAGAAGTTGGGCCCAGCCCATAAAATGCGTGGCTCTTGATCAGTTAATCCTAACGGAATAACGGGCTACACTGCCTTCATTTTTGTTTACTCAGATTTCAGAAGGTTCTTAATTGAAACTGGGCTTAACTGGGCCTCCATTTGCTAAGAAACCTTAGGGGCTGTTTGATTTGCTTCTGACACGATCAAAATGTCTGACCCACTGACCCGGTCAGACATTTTGGCCGGTCAGCTTGTTTGATTTGTACTTTTTCGCGTCTGACCCGGTCCGACACCACTGACCCATGCTTATTTTTCCACTTACCCGGTCAGTTTTGGAACAACCTCTTACCCGGTCACCACCTTCTGACCGGGTAAGGCCTTGTTTGAAACCTGCGACAATGAAGGACTCAGTCAGCAGCAATGAAAAGCGGGACCCGGTCAGAAGCAAGGTAAAAGGTGGGTCAGAAGCAAATGACTCGGTCAGAAGGTTAGAAATGGGAATCAAACAGCCTGACCACTTACCCGGTCAGCAGTCAGCTCTGACCGGACCGGGTAAGTTGATATCAAACAGCCCCTAAGATATATCAAACAGCCCCTTAGTTTGATAGGGAAGATCTGATACGTGAAGAAAGGAAAGTCGCAGCATGTAAGGAAAATGGGACTCAATAAACACGATAATCTAAGAGTCATGTGCACACTTTTAGAACGAAATTATCTGATGATTCATCTGAATAAACCAATCGGATGCAATTTAAAATAAAAAACGAAGTATGCTTTTTGTGTGTACAAAACTTTCTATCTCTTGTTTATTAATATGATCAACATGTAGACCCTAAAATATAAAGTTTGAATCTGAGACTAAACCTTGAACCCTAAAAATATGCTATTGAAAAGCACATTTATAGAATCACCACAGATTGTGATTTACTAACATAATCTCTATATTAATAAATAAAAATAAATCCGGACACTTGTCATCATTTAGGTCATCTAATAATTGATTTTCCCGCTTCTATCTCCTCTTAATTATGAATGCTATAATAGTTATTCATTAATTAATAAATATTCATAATTAAAATTTCAAATATGTTAACTTTAAATTTTCAAATATGTAATACATGGGTCTATTCAATCCGTATAATAAATAATATTTAAGACATAACTTTTTATATTATTAACCATGTAACAGTAAATTTACTTAGCTCGTGTATTACGCGGAATTGTAACCTAGTTAGAACACTAAATAAATTCAAACATGTAACATCATTCATCACTTTACCAGAAATAATGTTTAGAAACACAATATAACACTCAAATACGTTAGAAGTGACCAACAACGGGTTGATAATTTTACCAAGGCTCTAGATCAGAATCTTTCTACTATAATAAAATAGTATCTTGAGGTGACACATTGCAGCACCACATTCATTCTCATCAAAATTTTCCCGCTTCTCTCTCCTATTAAATAATTATCTTAATTATCAATAATATTATTTAACTTTTTTTAGAATAAAAATAGTTTTTTAATACATTTAAAAAAGATCTTCTTATTAATGTTATTTCGAAAAATAATTTTTATAGAATAAGAAATTTTTACAAAACATCAAACTTTTTTAAAATTAGTGTTTTTAAAAAATTAATTTTTTATAAACAAAAAATAATTAAAATTGAGTTTCATAATAAGAAAATAGTTAAAAGTGATATTTTTAATACGTTTTGTTTTGAAACAAAATATTTATTATTATTTTTGGAAAAAAGTTTAAAAAATAAAGTTTAAAAAGTTGATATAATTGTTTTATTACATATTGTTCTTACTATACGTAATTTCAATTATATTTTATCGTAAAATATCATTTTATACTTGATAAATTTTTATTATATTTAATATTTTATTTGTTTAACCCGTGTATTACTAAAACTAGTAGGTTAATAACTTGGTACATGAATTGGTAAAGTTGGCCCTTGAAGGTTTTAATAAGTACATTTGAAGTGTGTGCAATTGTATATTTTACCAAGTCATGTAACAAAGTCGAGTTGGATAAAATTTCTGATTCTTTGAATCGTCTCAATATAATTATTTTTATAAATCCAAAAATCTCTTCATCGTGTTTAACTATTACAAAAGATGTCTTAAAATATTTTTGCCTGTCTCTTCATATTAAATATTAGAAAAAAACCAAAATTATTACTTTAATTTCTGTTTATTTATCTATTAAAGTGACATAACAATTTTCACCCTTGGTAAAAAAAAGTGTCACGTCGTCTGAAATTTATCACATGCTAGCATGAATTTTATTTAGGGTTTATCATAGTCCAAATTTTTTATTCTAATTTCTTACTAGATCAGAATCTGTTTTTACTCTTAAAAGAATTTACCAACTCTTAATTCTCTTTTTCTAACGCAATCATATCTTTTAGACTAGTTTTAGCGGTTTCATCACACTACTCCATTTTTCAGTTCACCCAGTGTCATCACAACAAACACAATGTTTCTTCAACCTATTTTAGTGTCACTTCATACCACAAAAGAAAAAAATAATTGTGTATGTATGTGCATGTGTGAGGCCATGCATTTTAAATGAAGTTGTGAAGAATAGTAAGATTTCATTGTGACGCCCCCTTTTCCACGACCACAAGTAAAACGGTTGGAGTGTTGCCATGATGTCACACCATCCATTTCATTATATACCGCGACATTGGTGAAACAATTGAAGTAATTAAGGGGTTGTTTGATAGACTCTTAAAATCTATTAAAAAGTTTCATCTTAATGGTTTATAGTTTTTTAATTGTTAAATATAAATTAAGAAGTTACATCTTAATAATTCACTATTAAGATTATCTTTTAACCATTAAAATATTATAAATTATTAAGAGATAGCATCTTGATAACCATTAAAAGACTAACAAATAACCAATAAGTCTCGAATCAAGTGAACAACCACACAAAGAATCAAGGTTACGACTTAGAGTATAAAAGTGGATACGCATTACTCATTCGTTGAAAAAGCCTTATTCACATATTATTTAGTTAAATTCACATTCAAATAAAATACATATCTAAAAATAACATGAATTAAAAAACTAAATGTAAAAACGGATTCAAAATCCAAATAAAAGATTTGGATTCGAATAAGATCCAATACAAATATCTATGTAAAATTCAAGTCGGTTTTTCTCGTTCCGAATACTAGTGACCACAATTTTTTTTAGAAGAATGATGTATTTTAAATGTTGAAGTAGTGTCGTAATGAAAATATATAATGATTGATAACATGTGGTGGTGGTAGAGGTGGTTGATTGATTTCTGATATTGGGGGTGAAATTAATGGCGTGATTGCTGTTAGCTAAGTTAACCACCCAGCTAAGCCACGTGGGAATATAATCTCTTCACGGACAGGTCAGAAAATGTTGATATCACAGGTCACCACTGGGCCCCACCTTTGGGACCCAATGAGGTAAGCGCCAGCTTTCAATTTCTCATTCATCTTCCTATTTTGCCCCTTGACCCTCAATCACAAATCTTCTCACTGCCAACCTTCAAACACCACAATCACATTTTCCTTTTTTTTTTTTTTTTTATTACCAAATACAATTATATATATTATACAATTTTATATACATTTTGTAAATTTTGTTTTAATTTCAGAAGCCTATGCTCATGTCGTCATTCAGTTACGACTGGATGATAGAGCTCCCTGTTCTTTCGAGAAAAGATTTAATATGAAATAGAATAAAAATTAAATATAATTTACTAGTGCAAGTAGATGAGTGTGTTAATTGCATTAAAAAATTTGTTCTGATCAAAATTTGAGGAACTAGTTATGCTAAATTTTTGTAACAAACAATAAATAAGATATATTATTTTTCTACTATAAAATCCGACAACTCATGTGATAAACAATATAAATATCGGAATAAGTATTCTTAAAAAACTTCACTTTACAAAATAGTAACCAAGTTTTAAAAGTATTTTAATTAATTAACTTAAGCATATATAGTCCTTAAACCAAAAAAGAATTTGCATAAAACAACAACGAAAACATCATCTAAGCATTAGAATTCAATTACAATTCATGCATATTCGTTCATAAACAAATGTCTGAAACATAATCCTTATTTAAGGAATGTCTGGATTTGAAATGTAGGATAAACTTTAATTCATGTCAAGATAAACTTCCTTGAATCAACTCATATCGGTTTAATGATTGAATCTGACGTGTATGCTAAAAACATAAATTATCCTTAGTAAGTTTTAATTTTACATAACAAAAACATTTGCAATTTGAAGAAAAAATATCATCTTACTTATCATAATTTCACAATCATAACATAACAAATAACATAATCCATACATCAATCATGCACGGCGTAAGAGCGTAACTGTATCACAACTGCTCATGACAAACACGAACATGCTAATATTGACTTTGCATGTTCTTACTACATGCTCTAATTATTTTTAATTCACTTATAACTGTTTTTTGAAAACATTATATATTGTTAGTTAAACAAATTTATGATAAAAAAAAGTGATATCTCTAGCTAAGTAATTTCGAAACTCCAAGTTACGTATCGTATTACTCCTACTAATTTTTTATGTCTTTTACGGTGACTATGTCTTTGACATTAAATAAATCAATTGGCTTATGTAGATATATGTGAGGTTTGAGTAAATACGCATCTACATTACAGTTATTTAAGACGTATATGCAACAACATTAATATTTATATTAAACTTATTTTTCTAAAGTCAATGGTTAAACTGATAATATGAGAATACATTATGATAAAAAGAGTGGGTATCCAAAGTAGAAATTCTACAAACTGATAAGAACAAAATTGTACATCGGTGACGATATCTTATTAATAAAAACAACAAATTGGTGGTAATATATTACTTTGTATACAAGGCTACGAAGTTTAAGTTTTGAAACTAAATTATTTCCTAATTTTATTCATTTGCTAACAAATTCCCATACTTCCTCTCTTATGTAAACTAATGAATATGATTTAAATATGTTTATAGTAGTATTCTGTTAAATTTATTTATTTTGTTTTTTGTATTGAAAGTTATTATAAATATAAAGAAAAATGTTAATCTTATCTCTTCAAAATATAAATAGGAACCAATTGGTGGTTAACTTTGTGCACATACAGACAATAAGAGTGTTAATTTGCTAACCAGAAGCAACCACAAGTTTTACAAAAAGTCTAATATAAATAACTAGCTTAATAACCCGTGTATTACACGGGTTGAATATATAAAATATTAAATAGAATAAATTTTTGTTAATTATAAAATGATATTTTAAGATAAAATACGGTTGAAATTATGTATAAGTACTATAGGTAACAAAATAATGATATCAAGTTTTTAAACTTTTTTTGTTTAAAAAAACTAAATATTTTGTTTCAAAACAAAAAGTTTTATAAAATTTATTTATAATTATTTTTTATTTATAAAAATTTTAGTTTTTAAAAATATTGATTTTTAAAATATTTTATATTTTTAAAAAAGTTTGATGTTTTTGAAAAAAAGATTATTTTATAAAAATTTGTTTCTTTATAAATAATATTGATTAAAATATTCCTTTCTTAATTTATTAAAAAATATTTTTAGTCTATAAATAAATTAAATAATATTATTAGTAATTATAGTAACTATTAAGTAGGGGAGAGAAGCGGAAAAATTATGGTGAGAATGAATGTGGTGCTGTCATGTGTCCCCATTAGTTACTCTTTTATTATAATACTAGCTTAAGTAAACCCGTGTACTACACGGGTTGAATAAAGAAAGTATTTAATTAAATAAAAATTATAATTATAAAATAATATTTTAAGATAATATACAACTGAAATTATATATGAGTAAGGAATATAAGTGATAAACAATGGTATTAACTTTTTTAAACTTTTTTTTTTGTTTTTTCAAAAACTAAATTATATATTTTTGTTTCGAAACAAACCGTTTTTTTTTTAAATATCATTTTTAAAAATTTTCTTACTATAACTCTCAATTTTAATTATTTTTATATATAAAAATTTTCTTTTTAAAAACATCAATTTAAAATATTTCATATTTAAAAAGTTTGATGTTTTAAAAAATGTTTTTACAAAAATTTGTTTCTTTGAAATAGCATTAATAAAAAGATTTCTTATTTAATTTATTAAAAAACTTTTTTTAATTAAAGAAACAATTAAATAAAATTATTAGTAATTAATGTAGTTATTAATATGAGAGAGAAGCGGGAAAATTTTGTTGAGAATGAATGTGGTGATGACACGTGTCACCCTTAATTACCCTTTTATTAGAGTAGTAAGATAAGATAAGATAAGATAAATATTAGAAGTTGATTGAGAACTATAATTATAAATTTAAATCTATAACTAAGGAATAAATGAATGGTGGAGTCACGTTTACAAATTACAAATATGTAAGCACAATTTTTTTTCATACTTCTATTTTTATGATTAAATAATATGCATTAGTTTAATTGCATTCTATTAATTACTTACTCAAGTTTCACATCTAAAAACAATATGTTCATTATTTTACTTGAAATTTCAATAACTTTCATCATTACATGTATTATGTTGCATATATACATATATGGGGAAAAATCTCTTGAAAACCATATTATAGATGAAAACCGTAAAAGCTAGGTGTTATATATATGTAAGTACGTGTTACAAATTATACAAGTAAGAGTTACGTACATGTATGGGTTATCTATATGTAAATACGTGCTACCAAGTGTACAACTAAAATTGACGTACATATAGCTCCTGCAAGTTACGTATATGTAAGTCGTTTCGTTATCATCAACGTTCCTTGAAGTTTATATTAAAAAATATATAATGATCTTGAAACATAAGGTTAAAGTTTACTCAAATATACTTTAAACAATTTAAAAGTTAAATCAATTATAAATTATGTGATTGGGTAGTAGTGGTTTTTACGATTTTTAATTATAAACATGGTTTTCATTTGATCCCTATATATATATATATATATATATATATATATAGGGTATGGTTATCTTGAGAACCACCTTTTTTTGTGAGACCTCTATGAACCATATATTTAAGTCACGTGCAAATCACATGTTATTTCCATCTTTTTTTTAAATGTTCATAACTTTTTTCACGATATTATTTTTTTTTTTAAATTGCACCATTAATTTCATTATTTTTTTTTATCTTTCCAACGCGTATCATATTGATATACTTTTTTAAAAAAATCATCCACCCGTTATTTACACATATGTAAATCCTGTTTTACACATATGTATTTCCAGGTATTACATATGTGAAAAATGACGTTCATAAAAAAACGAGTTTTTTTATTATTTTTTATAAATTTTTTTATCTTTTTATGAAGGAGGGAAACAAAAAAAACATTTTCGTCATTTATTTTTTTTTATATTTTTAAGTTATTTTTTGTTTTATAATTTTTTTATTATGTTATCATTATTTACCATTTTGCTCTTGAAAATGTGTGGCTCATATTGAATCCTAAAGTTCTCACAAAATAAATGAGTTCTCATTTGAACCCTCCCCTATATATATATATAGGATAGAGAACGAATGTTAACCCTTGTTTATTGCGATAACCAGTTAACCAAACTAGTGGTCCACAGCAGGCCACATCATCACTGTAACTTAGAGTTACAGTGGTAAACTAGTGATCCACAATAAACGTTAAAAAAAATTTTTAAAAAATATAACAAGACTATACTCAAATTAAAGATATTAAAATGATCTATTTAATGACGTAATTTGTATATAAAAATAATATCATAAAAAAAGTTAAGATGGTTTTAAAAAAGGGGGAAATTTTTTAAAAAATGGAGGGAAAATTGCTATATCAGTGGTGTAATGCGGTGTAAAAGTTAGTTACACTACATAATCATAGTGTAAGTGTTTGTTACATCAGTGTTAACGGGTTATCGCAATAAAGGTGTGTTAACAACCATTCCTTCCCTTATATTTATATGTATAGAGGAGGGATCCTTGAAAACCATGTTATAAATGAAAACCATAAAAACTATAGGTTACATATATGTAAGTATGTATTATAAAGTGTACAACTAATAGTTACGTATATATAGGGGTTATGTATATGTAAATACGTGTTACCAAGTGTACAACTACGAGTTGCGTACATGTCACTCATACAAATTACGTATACGTAAGTCGTATCGTCATCATTGTCGTTTCTTGGAGTTTAAATAAAAAAATATATAATAACCTCAAAAAATAATATTGAAGTTTAATCAAATATACTTTAAACAATTAAAAATGTTAAATCAATTATCAATTATGTGATTGGGTAGTGGTGATTTTCACGAATTTCAATTATAAGCATGGTTTTCATTTGATCACTCTCCTATATATATATATACATACATATATAGGGGAGGGATCAAATGAAAACCATGTTTATAATTAAAAACCGTGAAAACCAACACTACCCAATTACATAATTTATAATTGATTTAACTTTTAAATTGTTTAAAGTATATTTGAGTAAACTTCAACCTTATATATATATATATATATATATATATATATATATGTTTATAGAAATCTGTTTTTCACTTTTTATAGATTTATTGTTAAGTCGCCACCGCCACCCAAAGGCTTATGCTCCGGAGAAAGAGTGACGGGTTCAATGGTTTCCCATATTGGGTTAGCATGTATGTTATTGTCGAGATGCCCCAAAACAATAAAAGCATTAAAAAAATTGAAAGAAAAGATAGTAAAAGTTACCCCACCTAGCTATCCTCATTTACTGAAGATCAAATTACTTTGTCTTCGTTTGGATTCAAATATTTTTAATATTTTTCAAATACATTTAGTTTCTAGCATGGCAATAAGAAAAAAAATAGGATGAATATTTTACTTAAATCTGTTTACTCTAATAGAAAAAGTTACGGGAGACAGAATCATATTTTTTCTTACCAAAATTTTATTGTTTCGATCTTCTATTAAATAATTACCTTAATTACGAATAATATTATTTAACTTTTTTATATTAAAATAGTTTTTAATAAATTAAAAAAGTTTTTTTATTAATGTTATTTCTAGCAAAATAAATTTTTATAAATTAAGAAATTTTTCTAAAACATCAAACTTTTTTTAAAATACGAAATATTTAAAATTGGTGTTTTGAAAAAGTAAATTTTTTATAGGACAAAAGTAACTAAAATTGGCAGTTATAGTAAAAATATATTAAAAAATGTCATTTTTATATAGTTTGCTTTGAAACAAGATGTTTAATTTTTTTTAAAAAATAAATAAATAATACAAGTTTAAAAAGTTGATATCATTTTTTTATTACTTATAGTTCTTACTCATACGTAATTTTAATCATATCTTATTAGAATATCGTTTCCTAATTAATAAAATTTTATTATAATTAATATTTTATTTATTTAACATGTTTAATATACAGGTTTACTAAAGCTAATACATGTATATATAACAAGTTAGTATAACAAATTCGTAGGATAATTAAATTCTTTTTATGATCATTAATATAAAGAGACCTCATGAGAACCAATATAACTTATTGATTTACTATTAATAATTAAATTGAAGCTGCATAATTTTAAAACTATTAAATAAATTTTCTCTCTAGTCAATTATAAATTGCATAAAATGTCATCTCTCTCGTAACAAGTTTTATATACATTCGTCTATCAGAGAATTGTAGTGAAATTATAACATTATAAAAACATAAATTTAACATATATCAATTTAATGATATATCTAAATGATGTGTTTTAATAGTTATGCTAGAATTTAGTTATATACACAAATAAATAAATGTTTTAGAATAGTTCTTGCACTATATATGGCTCAGTAAATATGTATCTTTAAACCGGTATCTCAAACAATGAATACATGACAGATTTTATATTAAAATTAAATAAGTTTACTGGACAGCAAAAAAAAAAAAGATCTAATAATTACATCAGTTTTGACATAACATAATGGGAATAAATTTTTTTTTTATTTATAAAGTATATTACAAATAATCTTCTAATATATCTAAATAAACTTGAACTCCTAGTTATCATAGATTATCATCCAACTATGCCGATACTATACATAAAATAAAATAATAATAGGTAGAAATAAAAGAAAAATAAAATATAAAAAGCCAAATTAAGGATGATGACATGATTAAAAGGGCAAAATAGTAATTAAACTTGGGTGGGGAGGTTATTTAATATAATATAATATAAGAAGAATAAAATATGTAGACAGCCAAAGGTTTGGAAAGCTCATATAACTTGTGATCACATAGGCTACCACATCAATTACAAAACTAGTCTTCATCAACAATCAATACACTTGCTCTCAAAGGTATCATAATATCTTTCTTTTTTTCATGTTCATCCGATCTAAAGCTTCAACTTTTGTCTGTTGTTAATTTGATTTTTCTTCACAAATAGTTCGTTTGGTGTTGATACCGTACGTAGTTTGATCTCTTTGATGATACATCAAATTAGTTTGATCCGGAAATGATTCATTTTCATCTTCTATTAACTTAAACATGCATGTGGATAACTATAACATGGTTTTAATCTATTACATAGTTCTGTTAGATGTGTTATACATATATTCAGAGTTATATATGAACAAAAAGAAAAAAAATTGTTGTGATGCCGGAGGTCGATCATGAAGATGATTTAATTATATTTAGAACGATATTTAATCTAGCTACTCATAATTTATTCCTATATATGAATTATATATCTTGAGTATTTTTTGTCCTTTTTGTGGGTTCGATTCGTTTAAATTGTGGGTAGAACTTGCATGGTGTATATATGGTTGTAATTACTATATGGTTGTGGTTGGTGTAGGGTTATATTTGAAGAAAATTATTTCAGCAGAATAAGATGGGTTACTGGAAATCCACAGTGGTGCCAAAATTCAAGAAGTTGTTCGAGAAGAACAACGCTAAGAAAACAGCTGCCGCCGAAGCTTGCAAGACCTTTGATGATGCTAAGGTTCGCTGCTATCTTCATTATGTTTTGAGTTAATTATTAATTATCATTAATAATATCAATTTTTAATATGTAAATTAATTCACACGCAGGAGGATTATAGCAAAGAGTTTGAGGAGAAGAAGGGTGAACTCCAAGCTAAAGTTCTTGAAATCTATGAAGCTTCAGCTGCCGAAATTAAGGTAAACAAGAAAAGAAAAAAGTTTAATAAACTAAAATTTATAAATTATTTAAAATAAATGACAACGACAGTCATAATTGTTAAACTCAATTATTGATTTCAAAAATTCTATATCGCGTACTGTTTGTTTATAATATCTTCGGAGGGTGTCGGGCCAACTCGAGCATGATATACGAATCCTTATCTTGTATTAATTTTTGTTTTCACGACTCGAAATTACCTAATATTTATATTAATCTGTTTAATTAATAACTTAACAGGCGGTGGTGAAGGAGCGCAAGGAGGGTGCCTTGAAAAAGATTTCTTCTGCTGTTGAAAAGTTCCTTGAGGAACTCTCTAAAATAGGTAAATTTGTTTAACACATGTATCACTTGATTAAATTTAATTAGTTTAAGATGGTGGCTAGACAATTTTTTAATTCTATTTTTTTGTTAGAATTTCCGGGGTCGAAACCGGCTCACGAAGCATGCTGCAAGTACGGGGCGACCTATGTCGAGGGACCTGTATTTTTTGTCTTTGAAAAGGTGTCAACATTCATAGTGGTCGAAGAGAAAAAGGAAGAGGAAGAGAAAAAAGAAGAGGAGGCACCGCCAGCAGAGAAACCAGAAGAAGCGGCTCCAGTGGAAGAAACGAGCAGCAAAGAGAAGGAGATCGTGGTGGAGGAAGAGAAGAAAGAAGAGGCGGCCGAGGTTGAGAAAAAACCAGAGGCCGAGGCGGCCGCCAAGGCGGAAGAAGTAGCACCAACAGAGCCAGCAAAGGCTTGTTGATGAGGGTGTTATGTTGTGTGATATGAATGCTTTGTGAAAATTAATTAAAGGTTCTGTAAAC
The DNA here is from genome assembly GCA_025506415.1 of Flaveria robusta. Classification (NCBI taxonomy): domain Eukaryota; kingdom Viridiplantae; phylum Streptophyta; class Magnoliopsida; order Asterales; family Asteraceae; genus Flaveria; species Flaveria robusta. Next base: position 12,157,167 of record CM046469.1, on the reverse strand, counting down.
AAAAGTTACATGGACAAATTTGTTATTCTTTCCTTTTCATTTATAAGGGTGGAGTGGGTTACCCACTCACCCTTTTTGTAATACAGTGAAAATGTTTTGTTGGGTGTATTGGTTTCAACTTTCTTGTACATTAATGTTGTAATTTGTATGATATTTAAATTTAATTATTTGGTTTATACTAGTATACTACTTTCCTGTTTTCTTATTCTAATATTCTTGTATGAAAAATGGTCCACACGTCTGAAAAATGTATGTTAAAATAAAAGAAATCATGAAAAATATTATTATGTAGTTTTTGGTTTATTTTTATAGATTTATATGCTATTACTAAATAATAAAATTTTCACAATTGTATTTTTAAATAAAAGCATTTAATCATTTCGTTAATATTAATATGGATATATATATATATATATAGGTTACTATTTACTTATTAGTTTTTCAATTTCCCTTGATATTAAAATTTATGAACCTTGATTATTATTTAATGACTTAATCTTATTAAGTGATCCAAAACTTGATCTCACTTAATATTAACATTTAAAAATGGATATATATTTTGGTTTGGAATTGGCGCTCACTTTTTCACTCATCCTACTAAGACTATACTAACGACGTGTCATCAGTATAACATATGACAAGTCATATATGGGAGGAAACCTGTACTGATGACATATTGTCGCTATAGGGTCTCCTATCCCAACGACACATGTTGTCTAGGTTTCGTTGGCATAGGGCCATTTTATTGTATTGCATTTCTTAGTTAAAAGTTAAATTAAAAAAAATAAGGTAATTTCACTAAAGAAAGTAAACACTAACAATACACATGATTCATATATGTTTTATTTGCCCCACTTGAATTTATGAAAAGTTGATGTTTATAAAAAAGAATTACAAAATCGAAAGTCATATTCATAAGTTGAGTGGTTTTCTTTATAAAGAAAAGCTTAGTGACTTAATTTGGTGAATTAAAGGGTTAGCAAAATTTGGTTACTACTAGATAAATTTTAATATATACTCATCTGATCTATGCTAATTAGGAAAACCTCAATTGATCTACTATGCAAAAAAACTTGGTCGGGGAATATAAGTGTTGGTACGGAGGTTTAGAATAAAATGAAAGTAAGAAAATTCATGTGTATAAAGGCTTCACATTAATTCAAAGTTTTCGTAATCTTCAAGGTATACTTTCCATTTATTTTGTTTTTTATTTGAAATTTTGATCTTTTTAGGATTAGAGTCGCCCACCCTCTTATTAAGTTTAAGAAGTAACACTTGTGCTTGCTTTACACGTAACTGGAATAATGAAACCATTGAAATGTTAAGAGGGAAAATTTAGGAAATGAAGCAACGAGTGACGTGATATTGGGACTAGTCCACAAGACAATTGAAAATTGGAAGATAGAGATTGGAGGTGGGTGGAGGTTGCCTGCACGCAAGTTCTATATCAAAATAAATATACTTATTATTATTATTATTATTCGTTCTAATAAAGATAAACAATAATTTTAGCTGTGTGCTGCCATCAGAATATACATTATTTAATTTTTATTATATATAAAAATATGTATTATTATGAGTGGTGGACATATGATGTTGGTCAAGCCAATCACTTTCTAATATATAATTTGGAGTGTAGTCTTCGATATTATCCAACAATACTCATCAATATTTAGTCTAGGTAAGCCAATCAATCAACCCACGTACAAGTGATCTTTCTATTCAGAAAAAGAAGATGAAAATGAAGTAACAACTGTTTGTTCGAAATCTTAAGAAAGGTGTGTGAAGAGTAACTTAATTTTAGAGACTTTAAAGCTGGAGCTGAAAGTGTATGTTTTGGTACAAATTAAGGTAACTACTATAACATGTGTGATTCTTTATTTTCTAATAAAGCGTCAATCACTAACGATGATGACGACCACAATTAACTCTAACAATAACAAAACAGATTTGGTTAGGTGGATGCTTTTGCTTGTGATCAAGATTAATAAGTGTTTAGAATCTTGTTATGGTAACTAAGTAGTTTCTTAGATGACGTAATTCATAGTGTCAACTATAACATGTGGGTTGATGTGGTATTGAATTGATGGTTGATTGGTCTCTACAAGTTAAGTAAGATTTGATTGAGAATTTGAGATATATGGTAGTTTAATAACATTTCACTTACAATTTTCAAGCTTTCAAACCCAATATATACTATGGGTTTTATTAGAAGGCCAGCTTTATTGTTCCAAAAAAACAAGGGTTTAGACTCATTTAAATTTGACTTGAACGGCTCCATAACATTTAATATTAATTACTAGAGGGGTGCATGATGCCGTAGTGAACCAACATGCGACTTTTTTTTTTAAATTTAAAAAAATTATAGCAATACCATACATAAATTAAATAGAATAGAATGTTTATTTTGATGATATATTTTTCTTTAAAAAATATCAACATATGAAAAAATTATAGTAATTTAATTAAAAATCATGAGGGAAATTGTTTTAAAAGTAAAATATTGTACTAACATAATAAACATATGTGTAAAAGATAGCTAATATAATCCAATCATCAAAAAATAATTATCATGTTAAACTTTTGAAAATTAATATAAAAAACATTCTTATCCTTATCAAATGTATTATAATATAGTATTGGTAACTGGTATTATCAAAAGTGAAAAAGGAATAACACATTGATGGGTTAGTTTCAAAACCAGGGTTGGAGGAGTGAATTGTAAAGGCCTTTGTGCACCGTTTTTTTCTTCATCAATTTGAATGCGGTGCCAACAACAATTCTTTTCCTTGTCAATTTGGATGAAACATTTTCTTAGAAAAAAGTATTGAACTTTATTCTTTTCTTATCAAAAAATGATGGGATGTCAATTTTTACATTGTGCTTGTTCCATCATATTTAAAAGGACAAAGATGACTATCATATCATCTGTAACATCCAGTCAATTTTGTACTCTTTACCCATCCTAATATCTAGCTAAGATGCATGTTTACATTTTTAATATAAATTATTGGAAAAAATTGCATAAATAGTCCCTCTGGTTTGATCGAATTGCATGATTGGTCCCCAGACTTTTAAAATTATAAAGTTAGTCCAAACTTTTATTTAGTCATTTCAAATTTGGTCCCCAAATTTTACAAAAGTGCAAAGTTAATCCAAACTTTTATGTGAGCGTTGCACTTTTGGTCCCTAAAATTAAATTTTAAAGTTAATTTAAATTTTATAAAATGCATAAAAATGAATGAATTTAATGTCAGGGACCAAGCATGCAATGATTATACAAGAGTTTGGATTATCTTTGCAATTTTTAAAGTTTGGGGACTAAACACGTAATTTGGTTAAACCACAGGGACTATTTATGCAATTTTCTCTAAATTATTGCATGTTAATTGTTAATTAAATGTAACGTTATCTTTATATTCACTGCTTTGTGTTGTTTAACAGTTTTGTAGGTTTGAACTTTGAAGAGGTGTTTAAATTTGTTGGACTTGATCTCAAATAAATTGTGGGCTACTGTGAAAATTATAAAAATTGTTAAATAGTTTGGGCTTAAACAAAATAATGTGGGCTAATAACTCTTGGGCCATTGGTTGAAAAAAAGGAAAATAAAAGAAATTGAAAGTAGGTCACGAAGGGAGTGGACACTTGGATCATGGATGGGAGTTTTAACGGTGATCAAGGATAATAACTGTGACACGAGAACTGAGGAGGGACCAAGAAAAACTGTCTATATTTTATATATCATTGTTATGATGTCTCGCATCTATAAAATTTTAAATATGAAGATTTAAGAATCGATAAGGTTTGTTTCTTTCCTTTTCATGGCTTAGTAGTTCATTTTTTGTGATCCTGACTTGTCGTTTGTTCATCTCTATTTTACTTTGATGTATGGTATTCACATTTGACAATTGAATGCATTTGAATTATGGCAATTAAAAAACATCATGTTTTAATCAAAATGCATGTGATTTTAGTTCGTTTTAGTGTGATTGATTTATGCAACAGAAGGTTTATAGTATGCAATCCAATCATGCCCAATACACTCTAGTTAGTTTAGTTGAGGAATGAAAAGTTAGTGTGTAAGTTCATGGATCATGCTCTAGGCCAATAATAGGATCAATTGATCAAAAGAACCATGTTTATGTAGATGATTAAACATTGTTATCATTGATTAAGTCTTGCAACTATATAACCAAATTCAAAAGTGATTGTTTGTTTGTCATCTTTACCTACACATTGCAAATTAAGAAAAGTGGTAAGTGTGGTCTACATGTTTTTTTACTATTTCATACTGATAACTCCGTAGGATGGATTAATTTCAAATATGAAACAATTTTAGGGTTTGTTACTTTTTACATACACTTGTAATTTGTCTATTCCGACTAAGAAAAGTGAATTAAACTGAGAAATGGTCTACAAAGAAGGGATAAACTAGTGTGGATCAACATGTCTAACACAACCTACTATTTAACATTTAGTTGGTTCAAGCTTTGATTTCTCAAATCCGTAAATACTTTATATGTTTAATTTATCTTATTTGCAAATCCTTCATTTATTTAATTTCTCACTTACTTTTCTTATTAGGAAACAGAAGAATTGCGTATATCAAGATGGTCAAATAAATCCCCATCGTGTGGTGATCCTTTATCATTAGCTCTTGCAGGAGGTGACAAAAGGTTCATGAAATTATGTCATGGTTAGATAAAGAGTGCCAATAGATTCATCTTTTAATACATATAATATGATAATATTATCATTTTCTGTTAAAACTTGTTCTTTTAGTAATATTAAAACTTATTATTGGAGGCATATTGAAAACCTATTCAAATAACATATAAACTTGTTTCTGAGAAAATAAAATCTTTTAAAATTTTCATTTTCTAAATAGGCAATAAAATTCGTTTCTCTATTAACATATGTGCTACATGACAAGTAGTATTACTCAGTTTCATTTACTAATTAACCACGTTATTATATATATGTAGTATTATCATGAAAGGGTTGTGGTAGTAAATGTTGTTTATCTAGCCAGATATTCATTTTCTTTTCATTGACACCTGGATCATTTCATTAATTATATGTAATCAACACTTAGATACTCAACTCCAAATCTATCAAATACACACAACATTAATGCATGTGGAATGTATTGGGCTGCTTTGCTTGTGCAAGCATTTGCACCACCTCTCTCATGGTGGGTCTCTCAACATTGTGTTCTTGTACACACAACATAGCCACGAAGAACACTTGCTTTGCTTCATCGATTGGAACCCTTTTAAGCCGCTCATCCAAGATCTTCTCTACATTTTCTTTCGACCCATTTGTTTGCATTTTTGACCACCGAACAATGTCTAATCCATCTTCTCCAAAGTCCCCAACTGGCCTTCTCCCGGTGATCAACTCCAATAGTACAACCCCATAGCTATAAACATCACTTTTTTCGTCTATCTTCAATGTGTACGCATATTCTGTTACACCAAACCCATTATTAAATTATATTTACTTTAACACACAAAATAAAAGTTCAAAATAAAGGTGAGTGTATATTAATGCAGCCTCAGCTTTATAGAGTTAAGAGAAAGTGAGGCTTTGGATCCCAATCTTGATACTTTCACATGCATGTTTCTATTGTGAACTATTAAAAAAGTTTTTTTTTGTTCAGAAAAAATTAATTGCTGCTTATTAATGGTCTTTGATGTAAGCGAAAATGAACAAGTTTGAGAGGTGTCCCCAATTTAACTTTTCTTGAATTTATTTATTAATAAATGTCAGTGATGTTATGTAGCATCTTGGTCTACGTAGTAAAATAAAATATAAATTGCTTTAAAGTTAAAAGAGGGTCATTCGAGTCAAACAACTTTAAAAATCACTCAATATATGTAGTTCCACCCAAATCATTATATCAAAAATATTAGAGTAAAACACAGTTTTCTTCTAGAAGGTTCGGTGAAAGAAACAGTTTCGTCGACATTGTATTTTTATTTTGGTCATTACCATCTACATGACTAAAGACATCTACTTATTATATTTGTCCACCCACGTACATCACTCGTGAGTGAGATTTATGCGGTTATGCCTATGACACCTAGTGCAACTAAGGTTTTTAATGCAATCAAATTTCGTTCATGAGACATGTACAAGAGAGAGAGCAAATGGAATAAGACGATAACGTTTGTCATGTGGATGGTAATGACAAGAAATAATAACCATAGTGTCTCCTATGTCAAAATAACTGGATTGAAAGAGTTACTTTCACCTAACCTCAACGACATAAACAGGTTTTTTCCGTAAAATATTATTATTATTATTATTCTACAATGTACGTATCGATCTATGGGTCTCACTAAAAGAGTCTCTCTACCTTGACGTGTATAAACATCACATTGTGTCGTCCTTGTGTATGTTTTAACACGTTTCCCAACCTGTCAGGCTCTAATCTAATCTACTGTTCATTAGGACATCATCTTATATGTAACAGAAGTATACAACTCATGACACAACTGGTTTATTAGACAAAAGTTAAGTAGTTACCTGGAGCAATATAGCCATATGATCCTGCAATAGCAGACATACACTCCGATGCACCACCATCTTGCAAGAACTTTGCAAGCCCAAAATCCGCTACATGTGCTTCGAAATCGGAACTAAGCAAGATGTTGTTCGACTTAACGTCGCGATGAATAATAAGAGGTGAACAATCATGATGCAAGTAACAAAGACCCTTTGCAGCCTCTATAGCTATTTTAAGCCTTGTCTCCCATTTAAGAACACACCCTCCTTTCTTTCCATGTAACAATTCACCTAAACTACCATTAGGCATGTACTCATAAACCAACAAATTCGTCTCCTTATTCGAGCATAGCGCGATCAGCCTGACGATATACCGATGCCTGATTCTTCCTAATGTTTGTATCTCTGCTGATAAACCACTGTCATGAGAACCACCATTATTGTTTCCTTTACTTGAACCGAGTTTCTTGATCGCTACTTGCTCGCCGTTGGGCATTGTTCCGCCATACACAATCCCCGCGCCACCCTGCCCGATTATGTTATTATCCTTCAAGCATTCTAAGACATCATGGCTCCCGAATTCTAGCTTTTGGAACGCGGTGAGCTTCCATTTTGATCTAGTGTTGGATCTCATCTTTCGAGTCTTGATGACTGCTAATAGAACAAATGCAAGTGAACAAACCAATAGTCCTAAGGCGAAAACAAGCTTGTATCTTGCAGGAACCTTTGTGGTTTTGTTATCAAGTTGTTGGTTGATTTGTAGAGGCAATGTCGAAGATGATTCGTTACATGGGCGCTTTATAAACGATCCGCATAGGTTCGGGTTACCCTCGAAGGAAGCAGCCTTAAAGAGGGAATACTGGCCAGTTTCTGGTATGGAACCTGATAGTTTATTGTAGGAGAAATCTGCGGATGTAAGGCTCTTCATCGAGCCGAATTCGATTGGTAGAGTTTGGTTCAAGTGGTTCCATGAGACATTGAGGTAATTCAGTATGTGAAGTTGTGATAACTGAGAAGGGATTGAGCCTGTGAATTCATTTCTGCTGAGATCCAAGTAGGTGAGTGATGAACAATGAGAGATCTCCTGTGGGATTCCACCCGAAAAGTTGTTTCTACTCAAATCCATCTTTAACACACTCTTTAAACCACCTATCTCGGGTGGGACCTCGCCGGAGAGCTTGTTACCATTCAATAGAAGAATCTTGAGCCCCGAGAAGTTCCCGATGGAAACCGGAAGAGACCCCGAAAACCGATTGTTGGAAAGATTCAGCTGGGCTAGAAGCTTGGAAGGATCAGAGTTTGATCCTTCCAAAGGTCCAGCTAAATAGTTGTTTTGTAGTTCAACTAGTGATAATGATGGCAAGTACAAGAACCCCTTGGGTAGCGAACCGGTCAGATAATTCTGACCGATTCGAACCCGACTAAGAGACCTGCACTTGCCAAGATCATCGGGTAAATGCCCGAAGAGGAAGTTATCGAATAGGATCAAAGTTTCTAACTTCTGTCCGGAGCAAAGAAACTTCGGTATGACTCCAGTGAGTTTATTAGTTGAAAGATCAAGCTGTTTAAGCTTACCATTGGTTCCCAGCATTGGCGGAATGGTACCTGTTATCAGATAAAATATATTAGTTAGAGTTTATCGTATAATTAACTGTTTGTTAATAATACACAAGGTTTTTATTATTCTGTACCTGTGAAGTTATTATCCCAAAGATTAAGAATTTCCAACAGTGGTAACTCTGCAACGAACATTGAGACATCACCATGCAACCTGTTCATGAAAAGATTCAAGATCTTGAGTTCTTTAAGAGACGATAACTCCGGAGGGACCTCGCCGACGAGCTGATTGTTCGATAGATCGAGAGTCTTTAAGCTAACCAAATGGCTAAGATCAGAAGGTATCGAACCCACCAACCGGTTAGTCTGCAAGAAGAGAGTATCTAACTTGGTCAAGTTCCATAATTCACTAGGAATTTCACCCTCTAACCCACAATTTGATAGATCAAGATGAACTAAATTCACCAGTTTACCAAACTCCTTGGGTATTCCACCATCAAACTGATTGTAATAACCCAAAAGAAGCTGTTGTAAACCAGTGAGATTCCCAAGCTCACTTGGTATGAAACCCTTCAAGTCATTGCCACCCAAATGGAGCAATGTGAGCTGCTTCAGATCACCGTAAGACGCCGGAATTACGCCCGAAAAGTAGTTCCCGCCAAGGTTTAAGTAGTTCAAAGTAGTTAACCGAGAGACACCCGAAGGGAGTGGACCCGAAAAGTTATTGTTGTAAGCATCAAGAACTTCAATTCTTGACATCAAACTGAAATCAACAAACTCTAGACCTCCACTAAACATATTATTCGATATGTTTAGGAACCTAAGCCTTCTTAACTCGTGTATTCGGATAGCGAATGGGCCCGAGAAGCCATTGCCTGGGACCCAAACGTTTTCAAGTGAACGGAGTTGGGTTATCACAGGTGAAAGAGTACCCGAAAGGTTCAAATTCGATATGTCAAGAGCGGTTATCGATAAACCGGTGTGATCACAAGTGACTCCAGCCCAATTCGAACAAAGCGAGGCGTGATTCGAGAGGTTCCAAGTGATCAAAGACGCGCGATTCGCGTCTCCAAACGATTGCTTCAAGGAAACTAGAATTGAAGCTTGTTTTTTGAGTGAGTAATGTGAGGTTGAACGACAAGAAATGAACAAAAGAAAGAAGACAAAAGTGGAGAATGGTAGCTTCATGTTGGAAACAATGAGCAAAGTGATCAAGTGTTAGAGGAACTATATGTGGTTTGCTGAAGCATCCAAGACAGATTTTGGATGTTGTCGAGTAATGATAACAACATTTGCTTTCATGCTTACAAAGGTCTGATATTTGGTCAGAATAATATCAGTACAGAGGTTGATAAATACAAGTATTATTATTCATGTTGTAAAGAAAATTATGGGTTTGTGTGATGTCCGTATATTCCTACAATTTTATTTAAATTTTATTGGATTGGATTTAGGATCATCTTTAACTTTATTTGCTAAAGTAAAAGCAAAAGAAGATGCACTTCCACTGCCAATATACCTTTTATTCCATCAAAAATCCCCTCTCATGGTTTTTTTATCCTCTCAATCTATGGAACCCACACCTACGGATGTTCATACAATGTGTGGTTTTAAAATTTTAACTCAAGTCTAGGCGATACAGATATTCGCTAGGTTCAAATAGCAAAGTGATGAATTTAATGTGCTTTTGTAATATCATATGAAACGTTACTCTAGCAACTATAAAACTTTACAAGGCCCATCTGGTCACATTCCTATAGTATTCAAAATTTTGGATTTTCGTACATTTTGGGTTTGTTTTCGGATTCGACTATTTTTGCACAGCCCTAGCTGTAATGTCAAAATAATTTCTTATGATTCATTATGGTTTATTCTAACCTAAACAACTCACTAACAAAATACAACTCACTAACAAAATACATGGCTCAATAGGCCTAGTGATGTGCTAGCTATGATAAGCTTAAACTCGTGTATATAAGGTTAAAATCAAAATAACTTGTTATGATTTATTATAATTTGATGTCACCTAAGCATAACTAACATATTATGGGGCTGGTAAGCCACCCGTTACAAATTACTATTTGTTAGCAATTATGTTGGTAATCATCGACGGACTTATCAATCTGTTGGTGATCGCCCACAAAATACCGATATGATTATAATAATTAATAATGACAATAATAGTAAGTATACCGATAATACTCATAATTATGATAATAATTGTAGTACTAGTAATTATAATTATGATTATGGACTTTCCATCTATAATCCATTGAGATTTTGTTTTATATTTGGATGTTCTATCAGTAAATCAATTAGAAATTTTAGGTCAAAACATTCTAGTTAGTTGCTTATTTTCATTTTCATATTTCAAAAACTCTATCTCGATTGCCGACCATCGCAGCACACCACCACCACCAAGTAAGGGTGTAAACAAGCCGAAACGCTTGTGAGCAACTGAAGGTCGGATAAAAAGGTCGAAGCAATCCATGCCTAAAAAAAGCTCACAAAATTATCGAACCTGAGACCGAGTTTCATATATAAAGCTAGAGTTGGCTCAAGAGCATAAAAGAGTTTTTTTAATATATTATTTTTTAATTTCTCAATTATAACTTAATGTAGAAATTTTATAGCATTATTTCTCAATTACGTCAAAAAAATAATAATATGTTTAATGTTATATATAAAAATGCAATTATAATTATATATAAATATTAAATTATATATATATATATCAATAAAATAATTAAATAATAGACGAAGTTTGGCTTGAAAAGTTTTTGACGAGACGTGCTCGAGCTTTGGAAATAAAGCTCTAAACGAGTTTCAAGCTCGAGCCTAAACAAGTTCATGCTCGGCTTGACTCGTTTGCACGCCTACCACAAGCACCAATAGTCACCAGTTTGAATTTTGAAACCGATTTCAAACACGAGCCGGTTCATCAAGGCAAACAGATCCACCACTTGGTTGCCTACACCAATTCCAACTCCAACCAACACCATCCCTTCGATCTTTAATGTAAGACGCTTTCTCAAGTTTCAAATTATAACAACTAATAAACCGAGAGGCTAAAGTAGAATTTCCCATTCATACATTATGCCAAAAGAATGTATTTTCTCCATTACCCACCTTCTTCATCAAGGAAGATATATAACTACTCCTTTCTCATTAAGATTAGTGTTAGATTTTGCAATCCTCATCCACGCACCATAGCCTTTTCCCACCCGAAAATTCCCAACAACTCCTGTTGTACTTAATACGAATCAGATACTTTTGTAAGAGTTGTAGAAATAGAGATATAATTGTTATAAAATTTCTCTAAAGTGAGAGTTGAGGAAAGTGTAAAAATCTTGTGACTTGTCCAAAATTACTTTTCAAGCGCATTTACTAGTGAGCATAGGCTTGTTGCACACCATGTTCTTTATTTATTATATTATATATGCTGTCATTTCATTAGATTTCTCCATCTTGAAAGTGCTCTAATCACAAGAATGATATATTATTCTACATCTCATAAATAAATCCAACAATTTTCAAAGAAACTCTTGTGGCTTTAGGGCATGCACTCCAATAAAAAGAAAAAGAAAAAGATAAAGCAAAAGCAAAAGTAATGTCTTTATTCTACAAAACTTTGTTGGGATTCATTCTTGGGATGGCCCTATGTCTGTTTGGGGGAAACTAATATTATGATGTGGTCAATGGTTTTTCAAGGCAGAAGCACCAACCAAGGCTCAGAGGTATGCAGAGCATATTGCATTTTTCATGTACACATCAACTTCATTCATTTTTTTTATTTTCTTTTTTTTATTAAAAGTTCATTTCTTTTGTTTACATGCTGCAAAATGACAAAACTGTGATCATGAGAATGGAATAAAAGACATCTTTAAGTGAAAACAAGATAATGGAAATTCATAATAACCAAACATGGAACAAGTAGTCTTTTTGCAGTGGCAACACACACTTTTGATCACCATGACTGCTCATTGTATATAATCTATGATGATGATGATGGTGGTGGTGATGCTCTTAGAAACACAACCTATTATCACATTTGGAAACTTCTATCATCATAAACTCTTGCATGTGCATATACATCATCATCAGATTCATCATCTTTAGTACTAATAACAAAAAAAGGACTCGAATTTATCAAATGAAATGGATGTGTTTATACCCGTTATTGCTTCCAGGTATTAGGTTTAAGTTTTAAACGATCAAGGTGGATGTATTTACGAGATATAGGTGGGTCCCAACTTCGTATGTGCAATTTCTCTAGTTTTTATACTTCAAAAAATTTATTAAATTTCAATTTCAATTCATCTATTAACTCATAATTATATGTTACCATAGTGCATTCTACTGCTGATTGTCACGTAGCTGAAATTTTAAATAGAATCTAACACCTCAAAAGTTGATGAGGGGTATACACATTCACTTTAGATAAATTCTAATCTAAACTACAATACCCGAATTATAGGTCATCTTTAGATTAAATGATTTTTAAGTGTGTATAGGTTATGTTCTAAGTAAATATATAGCTTATTTTCAGGTTCATCAGCTTAACTAGCAAACACCATATAATAGCCACCCTAGGGTTTTTTGGTATTTTGTCAACTCATTGTTAATTGTTCAAATTGTAGAAATACTACTGGAAAACAAAGAAAAGAAAAGTAGGAATATTACAAGGATAAGAGTAAAAGTATTGATGCATCACTTTCAACCTCTAGCAAAGAATATACTCGAATTAAAAAAGAAAGAATAAAAAAGTATGTTTATCAGGCACAAGTGCCTGCAGGAATCATCATTCTGGAATAAACACAACTACATATGCAAAGTGCAGCACAAAAGACAGCAAAGTTAGCACTTCATCCTAATGCGCATTTCCTCGTGAGGTTTCATTAATGCTCTGCAGTAAATCAGGTTAAATTAGCTGAGATCTTTGCAAGCATTAAAGAAAAATATGATTGAAAAGTTAGGATGACAGACCAGTCTTTTAAAGGATTTGCTTTGGGCTGCTATATTTGCATTGTCATCGGGCTTAGCTCGATCCAGGGCCTGAAGAACAATGCATACGTGTTTAAGCACACAAAGTTATACACATGTGATTATGACCTTTAGATCACAAGAAGTTGCATATCTAATTGAAAAGGTGGAAATAGAAAATTGAATCAGTCTTTAGGGATATAAGTTTATATAACATGCAGGCAAGACACTGAGAGGGTGTTTAGAAACTACTTTTCTGGTTATTACAATTTGAAATCATAGTAATCGATTTGTTTATGGAAAGATAATATTACTTATTCGCCCCTTCTTTGGATCTAGATCTACAGACTTCTACTTCTCTTTTATTCAGAAGAAAGCACTCTTTTTTGTCATTTTCATATGTTTTAACTCCTTAAATGATCAGAATATATCAAACAATCAAAAGTCTAATTATCTAATTATTAAATCTTCAAACAGCAAAAGCACATCCAAAACAATCTGCTGCCGATGTCTTATTAGACTAGGTTATCTGCATATAGTCAGTTCTGTATAATCACTTTCAGAAAGCACATTCAAACCCCTCTAATGGAAAATCCACAACATTAAGCTTCATTCAATGTTACATCCGACTGAAAGTGAAATTTACCTGAATTAATGATTCCACTCGACGTCTCATCCGAGTATGCATGAAACCTTCGGAACACTGTTACCGAATGCACAAGAAAAATATTAATATGTCGATCAAGATCGGGGTTCTTTTTAATTTGCAAACAGAGTATATGGTTATAGTATTACAGAATGATATATGGAAAAAGCATATTTACTAATAAATAATTAAATATATATAAACCACATATTTAGTTGCCATCTAACGGAAACACATAATTTGACTTCATGCAGTTAAATGCAATTACTACCCCTAAAAAGTTACAGATTAAAAAAAAAAAAAAAAAAGAATTTATGCAATTTACTCTATGTATTTCATAATCATAATATATTGTTCATCCAAAACTTCCCTTACCAGTATTTAAAGAATTCATAACTTGACTTGAACTATAATTTGATATGACAGAAAGAGATCACTGAAACTCTTTAGCTTAATATTTTTAAACAGAAATCACCCACACAATATTCAACCCCACATGTAGTTCCCACGTTACTGAATCTTATACAGGTTTAACTTCGGGTCTAGTATGTAGTCTTTTCCCATATGACTAGAACCAATGATTGTTTTTGCAGATTAACAAGATTCACCATGAAAAGTCATTGTGGCAATCCCTATTCTAAAGAACAAAAAAAAAAAGCAGAAAGCTCACCTTCACATGATAGTTCACGTATGCATGAAATGTTGATAAGTTCCAAACGGTTTTGTCCAGTTTCTTTCCCTCTACATGGCGTGGGGAGATAACTGCATGTGTTAAATAGCCAATTAAAAATGTTTATAAACAGCTGATAAACAAATAACCCGCTTAAAGTCTCCACCATTACCAAATGAAACAAAACCAGCATTTGCAGATAATGCTTGTTCAGGAGCATCCTTGAGTTCATTTGGAGGGGAAGAAGACCACAAACAAAGAGGAGCATTATTAAGTCCAGCAGTACGTCGAGCTTCCACAAACTCCTGTAATAACAAATATCCGAGTTGCATTAATGGTCGAAGCTAAACTGTAAACATGCTTAGAGATGTGAACTGAGCTGATGTTACCTGTAAGAATGATGTTGCAAGAACAGTATCGACAGAATCATTAAATCTCATCGGAAACACCACGGTCGTCTTTTCATACTGCCGTAATAATAATAATAAGTAATTAGTAGGGTAAAGAGCAAACTGATTAAAGGGCTACTAGAAAACAAAACCAAGAGATCAGGTTGTTAAAGGCAGCATAAACAGTCAAAAAAAGGAATGTAAAACAAAAGGTTGCATTTATATATGGAAAAAAGTTAAGAAGTATTGAGCTAGTAGTAGCAATAAAAATGATATAGAAAAAAGAAATGAGCAGTAAAATCTAATGCAAATCCAATAAGAACTGCTGGACTGCGAAGCCAGCTTACTGCCTCCATTTGCTTATTGTCTCCATTTACCTCCCACTAATTAACATCAAATTATCCCAACAATCTTTGGGAGGGGGGCTCCTATATTGTATATAATGAAAAACCATGACAGTGCAAGGCGCTTTTGGTGTGCCTCGCCTGGCCTGAGCGCCTAGGTGAGAGCTTTTTGCACTTTGGACAACATAGAAAGCAATGCTTCTATTCATTTGCATCAGCTAGAACCCCATAGCCCTTTGCAAAAATAGAAATTACCATGTTTCTCATCTCAAACAATGGCCTTAAACAATGTTGCTTGAATACTCAAATTGCTGTCAAGACACCACAGTGACAAATCACCAATAATATAAAATTTATAAGTTTAATTTAAGGATAACTAAAAGAAGACAGAGGCCCATCCATCTAGCTTCTTTCCCTGTTTTCTCTCTCTCTCTCTCTCCCTCCCTCCCTCCCTCCCCCCCTCTCTCTCTCTCTCTCTCTCTCTCTCTCTCCCTCTCTCTCCCTCTCCTATTGCGACTTCTTTTTCTATACAGTTTGCTGCTTCCAATACCCATGGTAGATTTCATCTCCCACAAATAGAAAACTAGCAAGAAAAAGCATAGAGAGACAAAACGAGCTTAACCCTGAATTTGACATCAAGAATGATAATATATGTGTTGTGGCCCATAAAGCCCAGAGCATACAAAGTTATAGCAGTACCCACACCTATCCCCAACATAAAAAAACAACAAGTATTCGACCAGCCACTCAAGCACATAAGGTAACTTTCACAATATTTAAAAATGTTTGCAAAGATGGTATATTCATGTAAATATATATAAAATCCAAGTTGATTAGCCAATCATGTAGTGTGACTCCCACAATGCCAACTTCATCAAGCAAATATGAAATGAACATACAATATTATCATACAAAAACACATGAGCATGGTACTCACATAAGCTATATCAATGCCTTGATGAAATATTTAGACTAATCTTGTAACCATGGTAGTTAAGAACAAAACCAGTTTCCTTTTGAACCTCATTTAAGCATTAAAAATGGCTGAATTCATCCACAGATGGCATTGACAATCTTGCACATTTTCAGGTTTTTTAAGGTTCTTTTGAAGAACTTCCTAGAGAATATGACTTGAATCATTTTGTTTAGCATGATTCAAGAAATGATACATAACAATCATTGTTAATCCAATATGTGCAACCAATGTTTCCCTTTCTTTCTGAATAGAAAATGCATCAAAAGTAAAACAAAATATATATAAATTTAGTTGATCCTCTTCATTAGATAAACAATCTAGATTCTTGGAGCATAAAGCTTTTTCACTACCATGTTATATGAAGCAAGAAAGTAATAACTGTTGTAAAATAGATTAATCTATTGACAGATAACACTGCACCTGAGGAATAAGGAAGAATGATTCGTTTGGTCGGTGCACAAGGGGAACAAGCATTCCAGCATTGGAAGGCACAGACCTGGAAGCAAGGCGCTTCAAGATTACTCTTAATGGGGCACCCATCACTACCTCCCTGACAGATGCAATCTTAACCAAAAGATCTTGTTTATTCTCTGCACCATCAAGAAGTAACAGTGTCATATTACCAAAAGTACATGCATGAATTGATCAAGACTTAGGTTTTAAATGAGTCATGAAAGGATGCATGTTATTTTCGAAAGTAGCTTGTCTTATTAAACCTTCATTTGGAGGAAGTTTGGCCAAGTTAAGTTTAACTGTGAGATTAAAGCCGTCTCTTGGAGGATCAAGGATATGAACAACATTGCCATATGCTGCTTTTATAGCCTCAATGGCTCCAAGTGGAAGGCCACTTAAAAATGCAGTCTCCGGAGGTGGAGCAGGGAGTGATACTGATAGATGTAGAAGATGTGGATTCTTTATTGATGCCTGCAACAATTATTTAAGTCAGTTCACAGACATCAATAAGAATGTCATCTATTAACATAGAGGTTTCAAAATTTTGATAATAAAATGTATGGTATATCAAAGTAACAGACTATATTTCCTATGTTATTCATTTTTACATCAACAAGGCATATAAGTGATGTTAAGTCGCTAACCTGGATATGATAACGAACGTCATCAAATTCAACCCAATGGCAATCCAACTCGACTCCTTTATCAATACTGTAGAACCAACAAAATGAATGCTACTAGTTATTACAAATAGTAGGTCATATCTAAAGGATCATTAGGTCACAGAAAAAGAATTACTATTATGTGATATTAAAGTATAAGGTACAGCCAGAACAGTGAATGTATGAACAAGAAGACTTTTATAATCAAATGAACGGCAATTAATGTCTTGGTGATAATGCAAGACAGGATCCACCAACTATGAAGCCATAAATGCATTACTGTAGTACCCTTACCCTTTGCCCCATGACTAAAACAATGATACTAATCACAAGGACATTTCCCCAACTGATTGTAAAGCTAGCAAAAGATAACTTTGATATGGAGAAAAAATTAACAAAACACAGATTATTTTAATATATAAAGTGGGAGTGCAACCAAAAACATCTACTGAAACAGAGATGACTACGAGGCATCCATTTCCTTGGAATTTATCTGCAAAAATGTATCTACAAAAGTACAGGATCAAAGAAGAGATAAAGCTATTTGTTCTATCTGTGCCAAGGAGGATGGGAAGTCATAAAGAAACTACTGTATCACACAAAACTAAAACTTTATAAAAAGTCTTATATTCTATAGAAGGCTATACCATTCAGCAAAAAGACATTACAAGCACATCTAACAAGTTGTGACGTTGTTACTACTTACCAAAGGGCTAAAAGCCTTATACTCTATACAAGGCTATATCATTTAGCAAAAAGACATTACAAGCGAACGCATCTAACAAGTTGTGAGGTTGTTACCAAAGAGCATTTAGCCCAATGGTATCGCGGTGTGTTAAATAGTGCCCCCTTCCCAAGAGGTCAGGGTTCAAGTCCCGTGATGGAGTGTGGAGTAGAATTATAAGTAGAATAGATGGATCTATGAGTTGTCTTTCTAGAAAACATTGTGAGGCTGTTCTGTTTATGTTGGACTCTGCAAATGAAATCATCGCTCCAAATTAAGAGAGCGCATAACTAATCACAAAACTGTTACTTACAATCATTTCATCCTGTATATACCGCTGTCAATCAAAACCATGTGGGCGAAAACACGAACAAGACTTACGAATAAGTTGATGAGAATCTTAAGGTAGACTAACACTTATTCAAGTGGTCCATCTATGCAATCTCTTACTTATGATGATGTAAAAAGCAGTCCTATCGTTGATGTACCTAACTGAGAGTCTTTTCCCTATCATTTCGTCTCTTTTCTATTCAATTGTGCTAAAAAATGTTAACTTTAGATTCCATTTTAGTTCACTCCTCAGCAGAATCATGCAATTGTGTGCATTCATCAAGATTCAAGCTAGGGTTTGAAGCATAAGTAAATAACGTGCAATTGGATACAAGAATCATGAACTGAAAAGAACCCAATTGATGGAACTTACTTTTGAACGCGATTCGTCAAGATCTGTAGGAGGTATCTTGACTGAGACTGAAGTAATATCATCGTATGGATTTGTAAGCTCGCTCACACATCTCTCCGCATGCTTGATTTATGTTGAAGGTTTTAACTTCACATGGAGATGGAGTAATGCGCTTCCGTATCGGCCTTCACGACGAATATTTTATGGATTGATTTAATATACGAAAATTAGAAATTCGCTAGAGAATCTTCGGTTGGAGGTTGAAGAAGAAAACGAAGGCAGATGAAATCGAGTTACAGGAAGACCAGATGAAACGAAGACGAGACCGATTAGGGTGAGAGCAGAGATTAGGGAAAGGGATGGGTTTTCTTGTTAAGGGTGGTAATTTGTTATATCTAATTTTTCTTACTTTCTAACTTCATTTACAACTTTTATAACACTTTTATCAAGATTATTTCCCAAAAAAATTAACTTGTAATTTTTCATAAACATTTAGGGCTGTAAATGAACCAAACCATTCAACGAATAGTTCGTGAATCATCTGACGGAAAGTTCATTTATGTTCGTTTGTTTAATAAATGAACTTGCGTGAAGAAAAAAATTTCATTCGTTTGGTTAAACGACAAACATGAACAGAATCTGCATTCGTTCATTTATGTTCGTTTATTTAAAAGTTATGTTTGAGATAATTATGTTATGTACTTATTTATATTTGGTTGCTATTAGATAATGCTTGTGATTTTAATTATAAAATCAATATATGATTGTTTGTACTTGTTCGTTCTAGGAAATTTTGTTTGTGTTCATAAATATATGTATGTGTTTGGTTGTCTTCATTTGCGTTTGTTTATGAACGAACATTTTATAATGAATGAACATTTCTTAATGAATGAACATTTCTTAATGAACTAACACGAACAAGAAATCTTGTTTCGTAAATGTTTGTGAACAGTTAATGAGCAAGTTATTTTCTTAATGAACGAACACGAACAAGACCCTATACGTGTTTGGTAAGTTTGTTTACAACCCAGTAAATATTCTATGAATCAAATCTCCCCTTAAACTATTTTGACTAAAGGAATCTGCATCCCATTACAACAAATTCACAACCTCCACCTTTGCAGCCACAATTTCTCGTTTTTTAGTGTTTGTTTTAATAATATATTCACAAAGAAAAACAATCATCAAATCAGGTTAATAGTTTAACCCTAGAAAATATGCTTATTTGTTTGTTGATATTTATAGTGTATATATATATATATGGTTGTACAAAATTTCATTAAAGTTTTTATCAAAACTACATTATTCTTAACACAAACTTCATGATGTTAATGGTTTCTTATGTTTTTTATGAATTTTTATAATGTTAATGTTTATCTGTGTTTTTATCATCAAAACATTTAGGCATGATGCAAGAAACAGTCAGCAACGTTAGTGAACTCAAACAACAAGAATTTCCAATAGCAGCAACAACTATAATTACAGCACCACTACACTAGCACTAACAACACCGAAGACAACAACACGGCAGGCAACAATAAGTAGGAGACTTAATTGTGGCACCCCAAGTATTTGTTGAAAGTCAATATCACAGCTTATGTGGCAGCTCCAAGTGGCAATGAGTCAGCATTTAATGTTACCGTTTTGTTTCTGTTGCAAAGAATAAGTCTAGTAGTAGTGGTTTACCTAGTCTATAGGGTAGTTCCTATTTTCATGCAAGTGGGTGATGTCCACGTTTATTTCTTCTGTTGGTTTTTCTCTATTTAAGTAAGTTGCCATGTTCAAGTTTTAATAACAGAAAACGAGTAAACTTTGATTGCTCAGTGCTTGTGTTCTTTATTGTGTGTTCATTTGGTAGAGAGGGTAAGACTGTGTGTTTATACCAATTCATCAGTATTCACAAACACAACGCAGCCAACTCATCCGTTCTACTTGCATGGAAACCGACTTTAGTTCCTCGAAGAAAGCGAAGACAACAGCATAGATTAGAGGACTTTTCGTGATACTTGCAAACATAAAAGCCCATGATTTTTGTGAAATTTGGTTAAAGAAACATAGATAGACCCACTTTTTTTGTACGGCTTTTGTATCTACGATCCTAAACATTCATGTCTGTATCTAATAGTAACACGCTTCAAATACAATTAAAAAAATAAAACAGAAACCGTGCAACTCACGGTTGAACCCTCCTAGTTAAATACCAAACACTATGAATAGTGTTTTACAAATCCTTCAACACAATAAATGTACAAGTAATTAATATAGTTTTTTAAGCCTAGCACAATAAATCTTGGTTATGTTTTTTCTTTCTTTAATAATATTATTATTTTTAAACATATTTTGTTTATCTCGTATTACTTTTAAAATATAATGTTTTTTTTTAATTTTGATTATACTGTTGCGATGAGTTATTTTTATCTATTTTTTTACATGAATTTTATTTAAAACTTAATCGAATCAAATAGGATTTATTTTTACTTCTTCTATTTAAAAATTTACTTTAATTTGTTATACTATTATGCATTGATACATATGTCTATGCCATAGTAATTTGTCATGGAACTAACCAAGATTAGTCTTTATAATATAACTTAACTTAAAAACCATTTCGGACGCCTTAAGAAACAAAAACAAATGATCTCATAAAAAGATAGTCGACGGCCATTTTTTGAAGTGTGTTGGACATGTGTAATTAGTGTACGGCACAAACCCCAATGCGCATTTCTTGTATGATGTAAATAATATCATAATTTCATTTGGTCTAATACAACGATAAGGGCACATGACTTCTTGAATAAAAGATCGTTTTGCAGTTCATATTGTTTGGCTTTTATCATTAAACGTTTGAATGCAATTAGAGTCTATGATAATTGATAAGGTGTCACTCCTTATGTATTGCATTTTAGGGCCATCAAATTGGGTGACATCTCTTTATTTACCACTGTATCTTCCATACATGTGGTAAATCACTCGTGTAATACTTAAACAAGCACTTATTTAGTTAAGTATGATGTGCCAAGGCTAACGAGGTTAATTTACTTAATTCAACAACCCTCTTACTTCTAATCATGTTGCACTTATATTGTTTCAAAGTAATTTAAATTATTTAGTGGTCGCTAATTTTGCTCGCAAAAGTAATTACAATCAATGCTTAACTGACCACCAAAACCAGTCACAAAAGAACACTGTGGCCGTTTTAACCGACACAATGGAAATTTTACAGTCAGTGCAATTTGTTAAAAATCCTCATTTGCATACACATGCACCACTTTGAAATTACTTAATGATAGAAGTGATAAATGTTGCACGAGTGATAGAATCTATTAAAAATTATGCATGAAATACTTTCTCCAAGAAAATTATCCAATTGAAAAGAAAGGCTAACTTGTCAGATTATAAATCAAAACAATATATACATGTACAATTATACAAATGATTGTATATCTTGTATAGAAATGAATTTACAAGCTTTAATGAGACGATCATTGATTATTTAATTTTAACCATGGGATGAAATTAACATTATAGCATCCCTAGCTTTTTTACTTAAATCATGGCTGTTATAAACCATATATGTAGTCCCTGCAACAGATTCAATTGTATCTCTTGAAAGCTACCAGGTCAAAGTTTAA
Source organism: Flaveria robusta (assembly GCA_025506415.1). Taxonomy (NCBI): domain Eukaryota; kingdom Viridiplantae; phylum Streptophyta; class Magnoliopsida; order Asterales; family Asteraceae; genus Flaveria; species Flaveria robusta. The sequence goes on along the minus strand of CM046469.1, from coordinate 12,134,939 downwards.
ACTTATGCCACCTTAATTTATCTTTCTCATATGTTGTCACAAAACATTAATGGCCGGAGACTATAAATCATAATCAGGTTTGTACGTAGTGATAATGATGAGTAGTACTGGATAAATTCATTTATTGAACTATTCTTCAAAGACTTGAACTACATACTCTTCATCAATGCAATCCAATAAATGATATCACAAATGATCATTGTGTCTAATTTGTAAGGAAGCTTCAAATTCTTTGACCAGTTCATCAACAAGGCTACATGTAATAGTAGTAATTAAACAATGCAATATTTATATACATATTAATTATCATCTTCTATTGGCCGAGGGACGGCTAACTTAGATCCCTTTGGTATGCTATAAATTCCAATTAAGAAGCACATCAATTCACACCAACACATCTCATCTTCTCCTTAATTATTAGCTTCCATATAATAAAAGTTAACTATAACTATGGCCTCTCATTTTCTTTCTCTTGGGCTTATCATGCTCATAACTTGCTCCTTCGCCTTCGCATCCGACAACAGCCCTCTTCAAGACTTTTGCGTTGCAGACCCCAATAGCCCAGGTGCCAATAGTTTTAACTTAACATTAATATAATAACTAATAAGCTCTACATTTTCATATTAAAGATTAGTAGCTAATTCATCCTTTGTTTTTTGCTTTCACAGTGTTGGTGAATGGTTTGGCTTGCAAAGATCCAAAGCTCGTGGACGCGAATGATTTCTTCTTCAGTGGACTGCGTTTGATGGGGAACACCTCAAATGCAGAAGGGTTTCAAGTAACTCGTGTCACTGTAGCTCAACTACCCGGTCTCAACACTCTTGGCATCTCAATGTCGCGTGTCGACTTTGCTCCTTGGGGCATTAACCCACCCCACACGCACCCTCGCGCTACTGAGATCTTATTAGTCATTGAAGGGTGCATTGAAGCTGGGTTTGTCACGTCCAACCCCGAAAATCGGCTCGTCAGCAAAGTACTTGAGAAGGGTGATGTGTTTGTTATTCCTGAAGGTCTCCTTCACTTTCAGAGGAATGTTGGATACGGGAATGCTATCTTGATTGCCGGATTTAACAGCCAAAACCCAGGTGTTTCTACTGTTGCAAATGCTGTTTTTGGAGCCAATCCTGATATTCCTAGTGATCTTTTGGCTAAGGCTTTTCAGGTGGACGTGAAGGTGGTGGATCAAATTCAGTCAAAGTTCTAGACTGCAAAATCATCTTTGTTCAATTTCTTGGTTTTAATTAGACCACTATTCATGATTTCATTTGATTTACAAATTGTTAGTTTTGTTTTAAGCGTTTTGATCTTTTTCTATCGAACTTAATGAAAGGGATAAAGGATTTGTTGTTGTTTTCTATGATCATTGCCTATATATGGTGTCGTATTCATATTAAACATACCAATTTCAGTTAGATAATTATTTTTATCTGTGTTGTATTGTTTAACATTCGAAAATTAATCAAGCTTTGAACATTTTTCACTTGTTAAAATTGTGTCGCTCTTAGAATAAAGTTTACTACTTCAAAGCGTATATATATGATGATTTGCACATTAAAATAACAAAATTAGTTTACTTATAATTAAATCATATAACTTTCCATTTATTTTTCTGTAATATTTCTCCCAATGATAATTTGTCACATGTCCTACTTTTCAATTTTTTCTTTTTGTTGTTAATTTTTTTTATTATAAACTCCAAAATGTGATGGTTTTATAGAATTTTGATTACGCCATTATGGCATGCTTATATTTGTAAATTTCATTCACAAGTCACAATATACAATATAGTTGCGGGTCAATACGTACAAGTTGTCAAAGCTTCATATAGTTCTTCAAACTAGGTTTTATAAAATTTTGGATTGCAACGTTCTCATTATTAACAATGTTTCGATATGTCCTTTTTATCTACATTTGAGAGTCACGGTAACTTCATACAATTATTACTGACGTAACGAGTGAGCGCTATACCCCCTTGTTCACAACAAAACTACGCACTAAAGATGTGTAATCAAGTCTATATCTTTAGGTCGTGTTTATAGTTTCTCCCTCGACGTCATTATTAAGTAATATTTAATCTCATGTCTATCTAAGAGGAAAATTTGCCAGTTATTTGGCTTCAATTCGTATATATGGAACATAGCTTCCACTATGTAGAATATAATTATATTGTGATGTTTTGGTTAGAATAACTGATTGATATATTTGAAAAACCTTTACACTTGTCATTTGTCAGAATAAATTCTACTTTGAACTCAAAATCTTTGAATTATTTGTTCTATCAAAAATACTTGTTAATTTGAATCAAAGGTGACGGTGCGTTACTAGGTGCATGAAACTGCAATTATGTACCTTAGAGTACGAATCTTTTAATCCGATTCATTACAAGCAGATCTTAATTTGTTAAATAAATACATATATAAAATTATATTATATTTATTATTTATATTATGAGATTTATTTATATTCAATATAACTAGTATGCCAATTATGCGTCTTAGTTTATTGAGGACCCATCACAAGCACGCCCATCACTAATATAAGGTTGTATATCTTATATATGTTTAGTATTTATATTAAATAAAGCATGCATCTTATCCCTAGATTATATTCAAGGAGCGGTGTAGTGTAAACACTTGATTTCACATAAGCGGTTCTTCGTTTTTAATCTGATTACTAGTTTTCTATCATAACATTTTGAAAATCATGTATTAACATATATCATAATTTATCTGATCTAGGGATGAAATCGATACCGGTAACGAAAAATACCGATACCAAAAATAGATAAAAGTGTGAAGCGAAAACCATACCGATTTTGTCGATTTTGGTACCGATCAGTACCGGTACCATTGAAAATACCGAAAATATCATAACCGAAGGTACCGAAAACATAAAAAGAATGAATACCAGTATTGACTATGTTCGGTCAGTACTGGTTAGATATGATGCCGGTACGACATCGATACGGTACCGGTATTCGGTAAAATTTGCTCATTTCTAATCCGATCAATTTGTTAGTAGGGTACTGGTTTATACCGATACCTTTCTAACAATTTAATATTATGCAATATATAGCTGTATATCTTAACTGGATGTGTAGATTATGTCAAAATAAACACCACGAATTCAACAAGTCGGGGCCTTATGTACACGTGGCACAATTCCTAGGATGAAAGTGCAGATTACTTGATTTTATATGTACAGCATACATTGATAATTGCATTTTCCGGATTCATTATTAATTAATATTGAAAGATATACTTGTGTCCATAATTGAGCTCCTGAGAAAAGCCAGCAATACCTTTCCTTATTAATTTACATAAACGGTCCATGTTTCTTTCATAAATAGTCAAATCATTCGTTTAACTTTTCATTTTTGCACTTTGAACCATGAACTTAACCAGCTGAACTTTATTTATAGCCCTCTCTTTTAGAAACGACCCTAATAAAATCCTATTATACTTCAACTTATATTACTTCATGCTTCAAGTTAGATTTAAATCCAACAATTAACGATTAAGAGGCATACATCTTTATCACCGGACTAGCCTGTTGGTTGCAACTTTATTTATAGCTACCACTTAAAAATTAGTATGCACAATAGTTTTTTTTTTTTTTTTACATTTTCTAAAGTTCATTGTTATCTTTCAACAATAAAATAAAATCTATGGTTTAAAATAGAATATTACACATATATAGTGTATCGGTGGCAAAAGGTTCAGTCCCAAATTGGTCGACGGTAGTTTTATCAATACAATCAGTCGCAAGAATATTTCAGTCGTACAAATTGATTCTAGAAGTAATTAGCGACCAAGATTTAAGTGAGTGTTAGAAATGGTTGCAAAACGGTTGTAAAAGAACACTACCATGGTTTTAGTTTTGGCTAGTCGCTAATTGTCGTTTTTGTAGTAGTGTAAAAAATAAAGAAAAAAAATGATGCTTTAATTCCTAATTCGTATAGAATAATTAAGAAAATAAATTGTTATCAATGAGGCTTAGTTAACAATAATGTTGGTTGCTATCTTATGAAATTATTCGACCGTTCCTAAAAGCTTCTAGTGAACAATCAAGCTGCTTAATTAAGCTTAAAAGATAGGGAATGATATTTGCAAAAGTTTCAAAAGTATCATGACCAATTATGTAATTTTGTTATTTAATTATGCTTTCTATCATAACCATTCATGCCAATAATATGAGCATTCATGGCTTAAAAAAAGCCACAATCCTGTAAGCCAATAATGACACACAAACCACAAGCATAAATATCCAGTATCAGATCAAGCTACCTCCAATCATACATCAACAATCCATCTCACAAGTTTAGCTACTCACTTGAGTATGGCAGGTTCATTCAAATCAAACAACACTACCTATGGAGTTCGATCCATCAGTCTCCCTACGACATCACATCCATCGGTCGATAGCGTCAAGAAAGCGCTTCACGACGTCCAATCATGGGTAGTACTATCATCATCATGTAAGCCATCAATAGAATCCGTTTACGATGGTTTGTTGAAGTTATCGTGGTTGTATGAGTGCATGCATGAGGTTATAAATGTGCTATGTTCAACCCAAGACAAGAAACATGTTGAAGAGCTAATGGACAAATTGGTTGTGTTCTTGGATGTTTGTGGCATCATGAGAGACATCATGTCACGTTATAAAGAGCATGTAAGAGACCTTCAATGCGCTTTACGAAGGCGAAAGGGAGATTCGAGTGTAGTCGAAAGCAGTATTGCGCGATACAATAGCTTTAGCAAAACAGTTAAGAAAGATGTGAAAAGATTGATGGCGAGCTTAAAGCAATCAATGATGATAAAGTCACAAGATCGCCATCACGACCACGACGATCACCACCATGATGTGGTGATCAAAATGGTTATGGAGGTTACTGTATCTGTCTTTGAGTCTCTATTGATGCCTTTTGTCTTGTCAAATTCACAAACACCAAAGACAAGTAAATGGTCTATGGTGGTGTCAAAGTTGATTAAAAGAACGAGAGTGGCATGTGAAGAACATGGTGATCGACTACCAAATGATATCGAAGGTCTCGATGTTGTGTTACGTGGTCGATGCATCGAGGGCGACCGAGTTTCTTCTTGGTGGGATGATGAATGCATATGGGTAGCAATGGAAGCTCAGATAGAAAAAATTGAGGGTGGTTTAGAGTGTATATTTAGGAGTTTGATAAGAACAAGGGCATCTCTATTAAACATAGTTTCCGACTACCGAATGTAAGAAAATTTGTAGGTAACTTGTAAAAAGATATTATTTTACTCAATGAAAACATTTGTTCATATAAAATTGAAAAAAATACCATTAATTAGCAGCATAAATTATTGATGCACAATTACATTGTTTTTTTATGTTTAATACAATCAGAATAACTTTTATGATGGTGATTTGTAAATACCATATTTCAGTCTTGTTTTTATTGAAGAATATCTTAACTTTCTTAAAAAAAATATTAAACAAGAATCATATTGTTATTCCTCACAAATATATAATAATAATAACTAATTAGTTAATTAATTAAATGAAGCTATCGAATCCGACTTTACGATTTCTATCCATTATACTCTAACTCAATTACAAACGTGGATGTGACATTTTCACTTTACCCTGAATAAAATTTTCAAGCTTAACCATAAAATCAATAAAGTTTTAAGTTTATCACTTATTGTATCTCGAATATATCTTTTAAACCATAATTTCTTTTACTAATTTGTAACTGTTTTTAATTTTTTTTCGCGACGTCTCAGTACAAATTTTGTTAAAACGAATCAAAGTTATACTCAATTTTTTTTTATTGTTGACCATATCAACCGGTGGTTACGTACTATTATCCTGAAAAATGAAACCGACATTGATCAAAGAAGATTGATACTATTATATAGCCGTTTTCAATTTATGTTTCGATCCTTAGAACCAAGTCACCACAATTTTATGCGTTTAATTTATGTCGCTGCAACAAGTGTAACGAACTTGCAAATATGTCGTATCGTGTGGGTTTAATTTCTAGTTATTAGTTATTTAACATGATATTTTAATGGATGGGTGCTAGAACGGTCAAGTCAAAATGAGTTCCTGCTTAAATAACTATCAACCTATCAAGGCAAGCTGTTTCAAACCATGTAGTAAAGATATATTTTCCTTATGTAGTTGAGGGCCGGGTATAAGTGTATGGGGAAGGAGCGAGTGAACGAAGAACGAGAGGGAGTAACTATGTGGCTTCACGATGCCTAGTGGGAGTACTACCCAACACTTCTACGCATGGACGACATCACGTAGCAGGTTAGGCATTGTGTACCGTTTGGTGATAATATAACTATAATGAATGAAATTATAAAATACTATGACGTAGTTATATTAGAAGCTCAAGGAGTCACGTTACTTCTCCTACCACGTACATCACGTTGAGGGTCTACAATTTGGAGTTATGATGATGGAAAACATTGACAAGGGCTGGTAGGTTGGTATTTTGGAGTTACGCCTTTTGCGTCGTGCCACTTTGGCTGATGCACCATGTTAAAGGAGTAAACATATTTATTAAGATGTGAACGAAATCAGATCATCAATAAATGCTTCAAATCAATGAATTTCACAATCACCAATCAAATTGTATTACAACCTTTAATATGATTTACTTGATTAAACACATAAATAGGATTGTGATACCTTCAAAATGCACCCTCTGGAAACAAACTAAACATTCAACGAACATGTCGTGGATCGTTCGGTGGAAAGTTTTTTTATGTTTGTTCGTTTAATAAATGAACAAACATTAGCAAGAAAATTTTGTTCGTTAGTTAAGCGAACGAACATGAACAGAGCCTGCATTCGTTCATTTTATGTTCGTGAACGTCATTTAATGAGTATTCGTTAACGTTCGTTTGTGTTTTTTCATTTACAAGTTATATTTGAAATAATTATATTAAATACTTATTTATATTTGGTGGATATTAACATAATGTTTGTTACTTTAATTATAAATCAATATATAATGGTTTGTATTTGTTTGTTTTAAAAATTTTTGTTTGAGATGCTATATAGAGAAAGTTCTTAATTATATCAAAATAAATTAATAAATAATCATATATCATAACACGTAAAAAATCCACCATCAACCATAGATATAAGTAGTATAACAAATTGGATAATAAGATTAAGCTCTTTTTAAAACTACTAACCCAAACATTCTAATGACTCTTTTTCAAGACCTTTTCTAATTCTAGAAAATTAAGCACCAAAATAGTAAACGAGTCTTACTACATAACATTCATGTAACTTCTATTCTATATATTAATAGGAATATAATTATAAACCCATTAACAAACTTGAAATACCTTATCCCGTCTCAAACTCACACATTATCATCCCTATAGTCCTGATAGTCGAGGTTGCACGTTGTAAGACACGATTTCAATGGAGTCCAACCTAAATCGACAAATTAGAATAGAACTTACCCTACTACATATACTTTTCATGTGAGAGGAGATTAAATTCTTTTAATTTGTGAGAGGTACGTTTAACAACACCGGACTACTGTCATGAACGTAATGCTAAGGTGATCTAATGATACGTTTAGGTGACTCGAGGCTTTCAACATACATACCTCCAACGGCGAATCCACTCGGACCCCCTTCAATCCTTACATTTCTACATCTTCCTTCATCTATATTGTACACAAAAACTTCATCTTCATCACTCATCACAATACCCCCATGGCTTCCTTCAACCAAACCCACAGGCTTAACAGGATCGATCTCAACTCCACCGATACAAACTCTGATCCAAGACTCACGATCACCATACTCCTCCATCACCCACAAATCATCACCCACCGGAGTACCATAAACACCAAGTTTCCCACCAACAACAACCACCTCATTGAACACAGCTTTATCATTCACAATCGAATCAGGCAATTCGATTTCATTAAACTCTTCATCTGCTAAACTGAAAGCAGCAATCACCGTTGAGTAACCAGGGCGTTTGCTCGTCAACCAGTGAAGACTCTGGTTGACGAGCACACCGCTCGTTAAATGCCCAACGGCATGATCGTAAGGAGAATTACCCAATTTCCTCCACGAATCGTTACGCAAACTGTAAACGCTCACGAACATATCGGTGCAATCGGGGTTCTGCTCGTTGTCGGTGTCCCAAAACGAGATGGAGATGATTTTGTAATCGTCGGTGGATGAATCGTAACCGAATCCATACATGACAAAACTTTCTTGATCTGGGAGTGCGAAAGGGGAAATAGGAACCTTAAAGAGCTCTTGTGTGGTTGGATTCGTGATAAAGATCGTATCGCCTTCGTCTTTGGCTAAAAGGAGCCCGTTGCAGGACCCCAAGATCTCCTCCCACCTGATCGGAGGTGATCGGAAAGTTAATTCTTTTCCGATTGCGGGGATGTCGTCGGTGGTGGGATATGGGGGGAGTGCGTTTATGTGGAGTGAGTAGAGGGATTTATCGTCGGAGACGAGGATCAATATAGTGGTGGTTTTAGGGTTGTTGGTGATGTGATGGAGGTGGTTTTTGATGAATTGGGGATTGGAGATTAGAGAGTACCATGTCTTTGAAACCGACTTGAAGCGGCCGAGAGATTTCGCCGGTAAGAGACGGAGGATTGCTTCGGTGATCTCCGGTGGAAGGCTGTTTCCGGCGGAGGTAGACATCGCCGGAGTTTGGACTTGGTTTTGTGTCAAATGATGATATCGTTTGACCCAGGTGTGGCACTTCGGGGCATTTAAGTAGTCAACAATTATATTTATAAATGTTTAAGACTGAATTTTAATAAAGATACATAATGCTTTTGTCAAACTAGAGAACCAAACGTGTGATCAGTTTAGGGGTTATGCTGACCCCATTTCGTTTTGTGTGATGACACATAACTACAGCTTTTAAAATTATGTGTCGTAGTTTTTCGGTTAAAATAACATCTAATGTAATGTAGACAAAAATAATTTCATTAAAATACAGTTAAATTAACTGTAATAGATAACCGGTGTGAAGCTCTGTTGATCTAATGATGTATATAAAGTTATGTTTTAAGCTCATTAAAGGCTTAAATTTGAAGCTCTTTTTAACTATTATGTAGTGATGTTTGAAGCCGAAATTATGTCCATGTCATCATTATTGACGCTCATTTCTTGTCCACTATGCATGTATATATATACACAAAATCATCATAGTAACAAGGATTTGGTATAACACAAAATCACTTATGGATAAGCATTTTATAAATAGGAACAAGTTTAAAACCATACAAGATTTATAAATCATGCACGATGCATCAATTTTATAAATTTTATGTGTCAAAATTACCCTATATGTTAATTTAGGAATATAATGAATAGTGTCCATACAAGTTATAAGCAGCAAGGTACAAGCAGCTCATTGTTTTTAATTGTCTGTGTCCGTGATGCCTTCAGAAGGAGAGAAGAATGCGGTGAAAACACACACATAGTGTTCCGGAGAAGAAGGCGGTGGCCACCGCCTCCACCCACACCATCGCTTACCATTATATGAGCCTAGACGCCACCGCCGCCATCTAAGGGTCCTAGGTCCGCCGTCATCGTTGGTGTATGTAATTTCCGGTAACATCGACTTTGAACTCATCTTTCCACTTTCAATTTTAGGGCTAACAAGATGATGCTTGGTTGTTTGTAGTGGTGTTTGTGGATGCATGCAGTGAACGCTGGGGAAGAAAACCACCTCAGGCGGCGGCTAGGGTTTGAGCGACTGGCTAAGTGCTAAACCTTTAAGTTAAATGATATGTAAATCAATTTCTATGAATGCATGTTTGTCGTGTGTCTTCATACAAACCTGGGCCATTTATTTTTTTCTTTTTGAATGTTTGCGACAGAGGTGGAGTTACAGAGAGGTCGCGGTCCTTTCTCGCCGATCTTCATTGCCGGCGAGCCCCTCATACCAACCCTTTTCTTCTTCATCATCTCTCTGTGTTTCTTCACTATTTCCAATCCCTTTGGGTGTGTTGATTTCTCTTTTCCCCATTATAGATTTGGGATTTATATATAAGATTTGGTTTTCGATTCCCTCTTCAGAAATTGATATGATTCATCATCTGTATATTTCTTCCCTGCTATTTTTGGGTGCGTTGCTTTCTTTTTATCTCGGTATAGGTTTGGGGTCTTTTGATTTCATTATGCTAAATTGGTGTGGTTCATAATAAAATTGTAGATGGAATTATCCAAGGTAGTTGTTCAATATCGGAAATCAAGTCCAACAGTGGCATAACCCAATTCTCGCCCATCCAATCAGGTACTTTGTTCATAAGAGATGGTTTAATGCAAGTGTATCAGCATTTAGTGACTTGATATAGATTGGGATTTTTTATATGTAATAACTACGATTAACAAGGCGGTTATAGTTACCAGATGATTTTGTGTTTGTGTCTTATCTGTTTAGTTTTGCATTTGAGTCACATGAATGACCCGAAACCTAACCGGCAAAAGCATTCATGCTTAGCATCGTCGTTTTCCATTCCAACCAAAGTATAGCTTTATCATATGTGTAAACTGCATCTTTGTGCTTTTGGAGATGTTTCTGTTTATGCAAAAAGTATCTGAGCGACATATAAATGTGAGGTTTTAATTTTGTGGACTTTCTTGAATATTTTTTAAGTGTTCGAGTAGAATCGGTCTCAATTTCAAGCTGCATTAGAATTTATTTGAATAGAAACTTAAGCTAATCAACTATTTCCAGCACTGCAATAAATGTAATTAATTCTCTGGTGATATGTGCAGAATCGCTATCGATCTTCGTATTTTGCAGCTAACAGTAAATGACTGAAGAGATGATTTGGTTAACTCATTTTGCAACTAAGGTAACACATTGATGATACTTTGGGTAGTGGAAACCTGATGGAAACTGTGAGCCTTCTTTTTAAGGAGGATCTAATTGAATGGTTTTTCCTGTCAACAGATTTATGTTTATAGGCATCTATAATAAATTAGTAAATTTTAAGATTTAAATTTTAATTCATTGCTTGGTGTTTTGGATAGTCAACACTAAGTCACAATAAGATGATCAACATGCCATAATAAAAAAGGACTAATGAAAGATTGCCTACTATTTGTTTTAAATTTTAATTCTATAATCTATAGTACATTATCACATACGGATAACTTTTTGTTGTTATAAATTATCTACCGAACCCGGTACAATAAAGTTGCTTAATTAGTCCAAAGTTTCTAAGGTTTTTTTACACCCAAAACGGAGTTTGTTATGACATGTAGAAATTGTTAAAGATTGAAATTTAGGACGTGTGAAACCTTTGAATATTTTTATTATCTATAACGGATTGGCAGTTTAAGACCTTTTATGCATATTAATATTAATCTGGTGGTGTTACCAATTTGTAGCCTATCAAATTCGATTCTAATGTCCAAATACAGAACTTATGTTTGGAAGCAAGACATTTGGAGAGTAGATGCATTCTTATTATTGTTGTAATTAGGCTATGTTGACATTAGCAGCATTGCTAAAGCCCTCATTGACTATGAACTTATATTACTTTAGGTTGATTGTTGTTAAATGAATGAATAACAGTTAGGCTTAAAATAATAATTAATGTTACTTGATTCCCACCATGAGGAAGGAGAGCATGACATTGATTCACATTCTTGAAATGAAATGGGTGACATTTGTATAATGATGATATTTTTTTTTTCTTTTCTACCGGTGGTCTCCATATGATTTTTTGCATGTCTAACTTTACGTGTGTTGGATTTTGAAGGCTAAGAGTGCAACTGCAACACTGAATTGTAGGAGTGCAATATTGAGAAGATTGTTCATAACGTAATCGTCTTCTAGATTCAAACTGAATATTGCAAACTTGTATTGTTGACATGACTTATAATTTTTGATGACGTTACAGGGCTAGCCCTTCTAAAACCCATCAACCTCAAAATATTAACAATTAAATACGCACATAAATGTCATGTGTATGGTGTTTGTTGGCTTCATTCAGGTTCAAGTACCTGTTGAAATTGTAGATGTAAGATATAAGTTGTATCATGATATGGAAACTTGGTAGTAAAGAAAACTTGCTTATAAGAGTTTTTAGTTTGGAAACTTATTGTCTTCTTAGTGCCTTGCAAGTCTGCATTTTTACCCCATTAAAAAAAATCATATTTTAGTTACATCTTGACGGTTGAGTTTTTATTCTAGGCACCGCTTTAACAAGTTATTAACTTATTATACCGCATCAATCAATTGTGTAACTTGAAGCCTTGACAGAACCCTCTTTGGTATGCAATTGCTAGATATAATCATATCAGTGTGATGGTGATCTTCAAAACCACTTTGAGTTTTTTTTATTATATATTTTAAATGCCTATTATGCTCCATATTCTATACAATTGATGCTGACGCCAGCAGTGCCAATGATCTCACCTTTTCTTACCCAATTAGTACATATTGGAGGGTCATGAAGCACCAGTTTATTATATATGTTCACATATTGGAGGGTCATTGCCACCCTTTATGAAGTTGTTTCGTGCTAACGTGTAAGTCCACCTGCGAGATGAATCCCCGCCGCAACGCGCTGAAGGATACAACTAGTTATTTGAAATTCCAACATACACAGTCATTAAATATTTAAGTATTTTGAAAATTGTCATAAGCTTTCATTTCAAAATTATGCAAAAATATTTGAAAATATTTATCTTTTAAACGAGTGCTTAAATTTTATGCTTTCGGAGATGGCATTTATCGGTTAAATGGTAGGAAGAATTGTTTGTAAAACTTAAAAGCAGGCAATTGTAAAAAATGAGAATGTAGAGTCAATGGATATTCAATGCGCAAGTTAAGATTTTCGAAGCCATTGCAACTCGGTTTTGCACCCCATGTGTGTTTGTGGCCATGGTAGTAAAACTGAAGGGAATAATCTTACCGTTACTTATAAATATTTTAATATTTGTTGAAGCTTGTGTATGTGAAACAAGTCTTATATATTTCTTTTATTCAAGTTCAATTTCAAACGCATTTTCTTGAGTATTTATATTTTATTCATTGCGTATTCATATCGGGAAAAATTTTAGCTCGTTGTGAAATTCTCATCATGAAATATTCAAACCATAAATAATAATTATATATCTTAAATATAAACAATTATTCAAAACTTTCTAACTTATTTTCCAATATTTTACATCTCGTAGTAATTTTAGGAGTTGAAAACATGTTAGTGATGGCAAAATGAATGCACAAATTCAATATACTTGCATAACTTTAGGATTATTCAATGATGCTGAATGTCATGTTTTTTGAATTCCACTCATAACACGAGAGTAGCCTCCAATTTCAGTTCACGAAAAAAAAAAAAAAAAAAAAAAAAACCCTAATACCAAAAAGGTTACAAAAATGGATTAATCAGTTGGATTTTCTCTCTTTCAATTTTAAATTAATTGTTTTTATAATAGTTATTGGATTTTAATCATCTTAACTTATAGTTATTAGTTGTAATTAATCACAACTCAGTAAATGTTTATATCTACTTTTAACTTTAAGTTTTTTTTCTTCAATAATCTTTTACTGACTTAAAGTTAACACTGTTAGTTTATTTGATAATATAGACTGCTTATGTGGTTAAAATACTAAGAAGAAAGTTGAAATCTACCACAATGTCCGTCAATCTGAAACTTTTGCATCCTGAAATTCGTCAATCTCCATCTCATTATTTGAACCATTTGACTAGTTAGAGGTAGATTTCAGGTGACGATGGATGCTAAACAACTGAAAACGGACACGATAGATGTTAGGTGACGGCAGAGTTGAAAAATTGCTCAAAATTGATCTCATTTCATCAAAAAACTAACAGGGTTAACTCGTAGTTAGTAAGAGATCGTTAGAGGACAATATGGTTTAAATTGAAAGTGTCTACAAACATTTCCGGAGTTAATATTAATCCAGATCAATATATGAAACTTAAGATTATTACAATCAAATGACCCTCTTCATAATTCTAAGCCACTTAGACTGGTTAGTGGTTTGTTGTTAGTATTATCAAGTTAGTAATATTCACCAATGCCAAGGTTTGAACCTTGAATCTTTAAGAGAGACAAAACCTCTCACCTTCCTCTTAACCACTAGATCAAAAGATCATTGGTATATAAGCCACTTATTTAATCTTCATATTTTCATATTAAAATTTTAATAAGTTTTTTAAAAATAAAATGCAATAATTATATGTTTTTCTTTAAAATAATAATAAACAATCACTTGTCTCATCTATAGTTTTATCAAGTAACAATGTTTGTTTATGTGTAATATGGTGTCGACGAAAACTTGACGAAATTTGACCCCCCATCTCGTTGCCTCTTCCTTCCTTATCTTGGTGGATGCAGAGTTCGCCATTTCTACACCTCCTTCATTACCTTCTGCAGAACCCTACATCGTACGCTTACCCTCGCCCCCCATCTTTTTTTCTCTCTATCTGTTTCCCAATTATGATGTTTCAATCTGCTTCTTATACTTTAATCATCTTTCACTTTGTGCTCAATTGTTTTCATGCCAAATTTTGAATCTTTTTTGTTAATCTTTTATGGGTTTGGAAAGAGTTTCCTTTAGGTTTTACTCCGATGGACTCCATTGCCATGGTCTTGCTTGCTATGCACACCAACTGCTTGTAGAAATGTGTAGCCTAACTTTTGTTACAGTGCATGCTGAAATTATCTACACGAGTGATTAAAGAATTCAATAGATTAGTGATACCATTTTAAGTTGTAGTGCGTTAAGTGGTTTTCTATTAGAGTGTGGAAATTGTTATATCTCAAGTATATGGCTAGGTGTACACAGATATTCTGTAATTTTATTTCACATTTTTATGTGAGTGATGCGACGTGATTCACTGCTCGTTTGTCTTGAGATTTTGTTGAAACTTGATTATAGAGAGTTTCGTATGTGTTGTTTAGTGTCCTGATTCTAGGTTAGTTTGGTAACCTAGGAAAGATGCTTGATGCAGTGAGTCATTTGATTCCCATGAAATGCTTGACTACGAGTATATATGTCATTAAGGTGTAGTCATCCATTTCTTGATTGTAAAACATGTTCATTATTGCACTTATGCGATTACTCATCAATAATAGAAGGAACTGAAAGCCTGTTTTGCTTTTCATAGAAGTTTCTTATCTTTATAACTCACGGCAAGTAATTTGTGTTACATATAATCAATGTCAATTTTGCATTGTTAGAGATATGGGATCTGCTATCTCTCTATCGCAATTAGGAGACTGTAAAGTGCTACACTTGCCTGCTTTGAGATTAAGAATCATTAACAGTATGCTGGCAATTGTAAATCTTTTTGCTTACTTTTAAGGTGTCTTTGAGATTAAGAATCATTAATGTATGCTGGCAATAGTATGTCTTTTGGCCTACCACTACCACTTTCTCTAGAGTCTAGGGATGTGCAATTAGATACTTAGAAATGAGAGAGTGCACCAAATTAGGTAAATGCATGGTACATGTCTATATTCTTTTTAAAACCAATATTTTTAATCAGTTTATGTTGCAGCTAAAGTTTGTAACTTGGAACTAATTCTAATCAAACATGCACTTTTCTATGTATCATCTTTCATATCATTGCAAAGAACAAGATTAGTAAGTTGCAGATTCATTATATAATTCATAATGCAACTGATAATGTCAGTTTTGTTTAGATACATAGACTTTTATCATTATTTTCTTTACCTATTGTGGAGATGACAATTAATTCATACTATATCTACTAGTTATAGCTTACGTAATTTTGAGTTACATTTGTATAAACTTAAATTATAAACACTTAACAGAAATTTATGTATCTTAAACCATGATGTGGTTAGTTTGATTTCAGGAGATACATGGTAGAGGATGTTTTTTGTGTAGCTGTTTTATCACAGGAGGTATGCAATCTGTATGTGAAACCTTGTGGATGTTAAGACCTGAAGTCTTACTTTCACCACATTTAGCTAGTAAAAAGACCAGGAAAATATTACTGAGGAGGTCATTGTCTAGATCATGTATCCGCAACCCTTCACCGAATTACTTTGGGTCATGGATGGTGGACACATGGCTCCCTGGACAACCATTGATTTCTTCTCAAGCTAGAGGTATATATTCACTATAACAACATTTGTGTAAACCAAAACTTAATATTTAATATGTTTCTGAAAACTCAAATGCTTCCAGTGATTTGACAGATGAAGGAAAAAAGTTGGAAAATTCGGGAAGTGACTTTTTGGTCTCGAAACAGTTATTGGGTGATCTAGATTTTGAAGATGACTTCGGTTCTGAAGATATTTATGGATCATACAGCAGCAATTACCAGCCTGTAGAGGAACCCTGGCTTCTAGAATCTTCTGAGGTTTTCAGAACTATTGGGCAAACAGACTCTTCAAGTTTATTAGATGATATAAACTTGAAGCAACATAAATCAGAAGGACAGTACCCTGTTGAGGAGCCTTGGTTACCTATTAAGGTTGCCAAGAACAATGAGGAACTGCGAATTACAGAAATACTCTCTCATGATGAACCTAGTGTTAACGAGCTTGAGGAAATTCCAAAAAATTTGTTTCTTGATAATGATAGTAGAGTAGGGGTAGGTATGCAGGAGGTATGCGTGGATACAGTTATACTGATAAACTCTTCTTTATGTACCATGCAAAGGGTTGCTGTAATGGAAGATGAAAGATTGGTTGAAATATTACTAGAACCTATAAAAAATAATGTGCAGTGTGATAGTGTATATATAGGAGTTGTTTCAAAACTAGTTCCCCACATGGGTGGTGCATTTGTAAACATTGGGCACCCTAGGGCTTCTCTTGTGGAAATAAGGCATCATCTTGAGCCATTTATATTCCCTCCATTTTCACATTCCAAAAATCAAAGATCAGCAGATGGGTCTTTGCTTGTTGAGCTTCTAGAACATCCTACTAGGGTTAATGAGAAAAAACACATTTCAGATGATGTGGAACTCATTGATAATATTAATGATCCTGATCAGAATAATGATGATGATTTTGAAGAGCATGATATAGATGATGAGTTTGATGTATCTGAAGATTTTGAAGGAAATGCCAATGATGGCATGGTTAGTAATTCTGTGTTGTATATTAATGGCAAGAGGAATATATTTCAACCAATTGGAAATTCTCATAATTCACATAGTCAAGCCATGACTACTATTACTGCTGACAATGGAAATTTAAATGGTACTATCCATCAACTTCAAGCTAAGGAAACTAGTTCCGATGAAAGTACGTGGGCCCAAGTTCAAAGAGGCACAAAAATAATCGTCCAAGTTGTCAAAGAGGGTTTGGGTACCAAAGGCCCTACACTGACAGCTTATCCAAAGTTAAGGAGCCGATTCTGGGTATGTCCTATTCTGAATATGCTCATGCTTAGAGGTGGCAATTTTGACCTTGTCTACTTCAAATTTGGTTTTAAAGTTATATTTTGTATCCAAAGGGTATACTTGGAAAACATAGTTTAAAATGAAACGATTCAAATGGGTGGAAATTGATCTAATGTGTATTTAGATTCTTACAACCTCTTAACTTTGTTATTTAAAAGATTACACTGATCTCATAATAAGGTTTCTAATCATATTATGCATCAATTTCTTATAACTTAAGCAAAAAAGGAACAAAAAGATGTTGGCCAGTCAACCCAACATGTATTAAGAATATGGTAATACCATAAAACCAGCATCCTTTCTCATTGTGCAAAAATAAGTCCTGAACCCAGTTTTAGCATCTTAAAATCTGTGAACTTGTTCAAAATACACATGGCTGTGAACAAATGTTAAATGTCAACTAATAACACAATCATAACATATGTGGGGGCCATGTAGATGATGACTTTTCGGTAGACACGGATACCATGCATACTCTTTTTCTCTGACTTGGAGGGTTACCTCATAAAACTTTGACCAATTTAAATAAAAATCCACATCATCTAATATGATTAGTAAAGGTATCCACATCAGCATTTCTGCACACTTGGAAAGTGACCTCATCAAATCTTGCCTGATTTAAGGGGGTAAGAAACCATTTTTTTTAATTTACAAGTATGTAAACACATTAATATACCAAAATTATGTTGAGGGGGTGGTGCAAAATGAGAAAGTATGTTGGTTTTTTGTGCTATTAACTCAAAATAGTACCTATTCTGACCTTAATCTCATTTATTAAATAGGGAATTAAATAATGTGCAGGTTCTGATGACTCGTTGCAATAGGGTAGGAATTTCCAAGAAAATATCTGGGGTGGAGAGAACTCGGTTGCGGGTCATAGCAAAGACTTTGCAACCACCTGGGTTCGGACTGACTGTAAGGACTGTTGCTGCCGGTCATACTTTGGAAGAACTGCAAAAGGATCTTAATGGCTTGCTTTCAATGTGGAAAAGTATCACTGAACAAGCAACATCCGCAGCCCTTGCAGCTGATGAAGGCGTTGAAGGTGCAATTCCTGCTATGTTACATAGAGCAATGGGCCAAACACTCTCAGTTGTCCAAGATTATTTTAATCATAAGGTGATATTAGCAAGATAGTTGTTTAATATCTAATATTTTGGCATCATTTGAATATGTATTAATGCTCCATTGGGCCGTCTTCAGGTTAAGAAAATGGTAGTTGATTCTCCAAGGATATATCATGAGGTATCTCTTGTCTAAGCATATTAAAATATCTCTGTGGTTATGTATTCATATAACTTTTCTACACGCTTGTGTGCATGTTCATTTTACGGTTGATTGAGTAAACAGTGCTTAACATGCTATTGCATTGTGTGTGTGTGTTTTTTTTAAACAATGCGCTGGTTTTCCTTCACTTATTTATCAGCCTCTGAATCCTTGTGTCTCCATTCAGGTTACAAATTATCTTCAGGATATGGCTCCTGATCTCTGCAATCGTGTTGAGTTGTACAACAAAAAAAATCCACTTTTTGACGAGTATAACATTGAAGAAGAACTTAACAACATGCTAAGTAAAAGGTGAGAAGCAACCTGTGCTCTGATTATTGGCATGTTTTAGGACTTTTGTTGTTGCATCACTTAACTTTTGTGGAACAGACTAAAAATTATCAGGCAAGTACAAAGTCTGCTGTAAGTTGGTCTTTAATATGTAAATATAAAACTCCAAACCTAAATAACAGTTAATCAGAAAATCCAAATGCAGTTGTAACAAGAGGCCATTATCTTCATATTTTATTTTTTATATCAAAATGGTAAACCTGTATATCAGTCTCTACCTCGAGAAATATTATTTTTGATTTGTATATGTTTCTCCAATATTTATTGTAGTTAAACACATATTTTGTAATGCAGGGTTGCACTCTCCAATGGAGGTTATCTAGTTATTGAACAAACAGAGGCTTTGGTCTCCATTGATGTGAATGGAGGGCAGTGTATGCTTGGTCATGGGACTTCACAGGAGAAAGCCATCCTTGAAGTCAATCTTGCAGCTGCTAAGCAAGTATGTATATTTATCATTTATTTCATTTTATATGTGCTTGTTTATATTACAATTATGTTCCTTTAACTGAAGTATATCAATAAGTAATCATGACAAATGTTAGCAACTTTAAGGCCCCCTGCTTACCTATTGTGATACGGTGAAGGAAAATTTTTGGCCATTTTCTTTCTTTGAAACAACTGATTAGTGACGAATTCAAACTATTTTCTGCAATTATTCTAATATGATTTTCAAGCGGAATATTCCTTTTTTTTTCCTTCACAATAAATACTTAATATTGATTTTCCACGGATTTCAGATTGCTAGGGAATTACGATTGAGAGATATTG
The DNA here is from genome assembly GCA_025506415.1 of Flaveria robusta. Lineage (NCBI taxonomy): Eukaryota > Viridiplantae > Streptophyta > Magnoliopsida > Asterales > Asteraceae > Flaveria > Flaveria robusta. The sequence goes on along the minus strand of CM046469.1, from coordinate 12,115,132 downwards.
GTGGGATTATCGTAGTCGATTTTATTGATATGTCGGATGATTGTAAGTCTCTCTCCCTCCCTACCTCCCAGTGTGTTTTTATGTCCAGAAATGTTCATACAGGAAAGCCTGGTTCTGTATCAACATTACCTGACAGCTACTTTTTTTTTTTTTTGTGCATATTTTTCTTCAGCAAATAAGAGGTTGGTCTACGAAGCGGTTAAAAATGCAGTTGAGAGGGACCGCTCATTGGTCAAAGTCTCTGAACTTTCAAGGCATGGGCTGATGGAGATCACCAGAAAAAGGGTATGGGTTTTTCCTTTCTAGATGGTTACATGTAGCTTTTGATTATTTACTTCATTAAAAAGATGGATTATAAATCAATAACATTATTTCACAAGTAAAAAAAAATCTGCATTACTTTTGAAGCATAATAACTCTTTTGCGCTCTTGACCAGGTACGACCCAGTGTGACATTTATGATTAGTGAACCTTGTTCTTGTTGTCATGCTACCGGGAGAGTTGAAGCTTTGGAAACCTCATTTTCTAAAATCGAGCGGGAGATTTGTCGATTGCTTGTGAGTAATTCTGTGTTTTATTTAACAATGTGGTCCAAATCAAATACAAAAACTAAATATAGTGAATAAACAAGGATAATCGTTCATACCATTTTCATTTGTGTTAGGCACAGCTGGATAAACCAGATCCTGGAAAGCCTGAAACATGGCCAAAATTCGTTCTAATGGTCGACCGATATATGGGTAGTTACCTAACTTCTGGAAAGAGAACAAGACTAGCTATCCTGAGTAGTTCTCTTAGAGTATGGATTTTACTCAAGGTAATGTGTTGATTTGGGTTGTGTGTGTTTTTTATTTTGATTTCAAACGGGTCAAATCATACAAATTAACTAAAAAGGTCATGTTCTAACGGCTTCAATAAATCAGGTTGCAAGAAATTTTAATAGGGGTGCATTTGAGTTAAAGCCACTAGCAGATTTCAAGGATGACAGAGATGAAGATGAAGTTAAAAGGCGGCCACCGTTGCAGCCACCAAAGAACACCACCAGAGATCCGCCAAAGAACACCACCAGAGATCCGCCCAGACGGAAAGTCACCATCTTTCCCATCAACAAGTGGAAAACTGGTGGGGGTAAATGAACAGATTTGAGATTTTCAGCTAGTTTTCTGCTCATGATAAAGGTTCCAAGTGAGAAATGTTACTTTTTTTTAATTTTATTGACTAGTGACAACTTTAGAGCTGGTTAAAGATGCCATGTACTTTTGTTTATACAAATTCAGTATCTTAATTATATATTTGGTTATAACGAAGAAAATTTCAGAATTTTGTAAACAGTATATATTCATCATATGATCCATTTTTACTGAAGTAGCAGTTTATCTCCGACTGTTTCATGTTGTTTGGATATGTCAATAAATGCAATATCTGTTTAAAATCATCTAACAGTATAGTCATTATTCATATTTAAACCACTCTCAATAAATAAGGTTCAGTGAAAATCTATGAGTATTTAGATTTAGATTTTTTTTATTATTTTGTTTATTTTATTTAATACTCATGTCTTTTTCATGCAATCAACAATAATTTGGATGTTGACACTTTCTTCCATAAAATTGTCTTTTCTTTTGTTTTGTTGTGCCAAACTGATTATTACCAAAACTAGGTAAAAAATAATATAATTATCATATGCATGTAATTTTTTCAAAACTACAATAGCCATTTAAATGTCTTACCATTAAATTATTTTGTATTTTGTGATGGTTTATTATAGGTATATAATTGAGGGAACTTGTTTAAGCATGAAAAGAAAATTTCTGAAAACTGGATGGTGTTTCTCGGAAAAAATGTCTATTTTGATTGATTTCATGCAAATTAACAAAAGTATTTTAGTATTCATTATGGCAACATAAATAATAGGGACCGGGACCGATGGTCAATCATCCAATAACTAGAGAGCTGTTGAGTGGAGTAGGCTTCAAGAAAAACAAGACGAAATAGAGCTAAATTTATGATTCAGATGAATGATAAAAACTGATTAAACCCGATTTCAAATCAAGATATTGGCAAATAAATGATAAAAACTCAAGTTTTGATTAGAACATCATACGAAATAAAATAAAAGAAAATGAGGAAACAAATTGAACCCGAAGGCAGGATCTAAAGCCGATGTATTTCAGTTTTTTACTCAATTAAACACAAAGATTAAAGCAAAGTCACAGAACAAACAATAATGTGGTCAGATACAAATATTATCACACATACCACTGTTTAAAAAATTCAGCATATGAACGTAAGTAACAAGTTCAGCAACAACATCTACACGATATGACATCAAAACATGTATATGGTACTGACTTCTGCTCTAGCTCAAGTGCACCTGGCAGTGGTTCCATGGCATATATGCTTGTTCTTGCAAAGCAAAAGTTGTATAAATTTCTGCATGCACCTTTACTGAACGGATACACTCTTTCTGGGATCGATCTGCACGTTAGTTCCAAGTGTTAGAGTGTGTTAGGATTTGTGTTTAAAAACTGATCATGTGTGGTTGCAATACGAGATGCAACCAAACTGATTAATAAAATGTAAAACAAAACTACGTGATTACCCTTTTTATAAAAAAATTTAGAAAATTTACTCCCATCTTTTCACCATATCTTGTCATTATCACAAGAATGCTCTTCTGAGTCGTTGAAGCATGAATTATTTTTTTAAAATTGTCGTTTGTTAAACCCTCAAACAACTTCAAACAATAAAAACATAATAAAAAAACTCTCCTTGTATACCGTTTAATCTGATTCAAATTATCCAGACTCAAATGATCACTTTCGAATATCACATCCAAACACCCAGTCCATTCATGATTTTGAAGAAGTACATGGCACTTCTCATGTTCAAATTTGGATCAGGATCCATAAAGTTTTTAGAACCTCTTGCTAGTTTACATTTTTGTATAACAGTAATTGCCTAGGTGTCATCTTGGTGCTTTCGTTTCCCTTGCTTGTGGCCTTAAATGCTATAACTAATAGATACACGCATGGGAAACCACGACCTAGCCTTTTTCTCCTTTACAAGTCATCAGCACTACCACAGTCACATAAACTGAGCGTTATTAGTTATATTTTTGTACTCTTTCTCAAGTAGGAGTAAGCAATACACGTTTGTGTGTGCGTGTGCGTGCGTGTTTATGGTATATGTACTTAAGGTTTTTGTTTCATGTTGTATTTAGTTATTGGTCCATACCCATAAGTTACAGGCAATTGATACATTTTTTCTATTGTAAATTGTGATCAAGATTTAGATGGTGTATAAAGAATAGCCGTTTTTCCTATTATTATGTTTAGAGATGGAAATTACGACCTATTTACTTGGTTTCGGCCATGTTTAATCTATAAGTGGTCAAATAATAAAAAGTTAGCTAAAAAGCAGACGGAACAAATATGTCAAAAGGGTTGAAATTGTCTAAACCATATTATTAATGCATTAAACCGCCTAATCATTCTATTAAAACAAATAGCTTACTATTCAAATACATAGTCTTGTAATTATATATTGACAAACTAATTAAATGTTAAAATGTTTAAAGCTCTGAACAAAACAGGTTCTGATTAATTCAGCCCAACAAGTACCCAAAATTACCTGATTTGACCCGTAAAACCCGATCGACCTGTCTGTTTTTTAACCTCCACTTATTAATACCTGTATATCATATACTTCTCTAGCTATTAAAAATACAAAAAGGTTTCACACTTTTTTACCAATGCATGCAACTTACTGGATATGTTACCAGTTACCACTTTGTGAAATCATGTCTTCCAAATTTTTTAACCAAAATGCGTGTTATTGTTTAGGGAAAAATAAACTTAATTGCATACACTGACAAAAAAAAAAATGGTATCAGAGTTAATACATGTTTGCACACATTGTAACAAATCCATTTATTTGCATACATTGGTTGGTGAAACGTGGTTGCATTTTTAATTCTGTGCTAATTTTCTCTGCTACCATCTTTGTTAGCAAATCACTGGAAGCATGCATGCTTAACGTCATAGCAGCATTTATATTATGAGTCCTAGTCTTTTGTGGGTAATGTCTATTAAATTTTGTAGAGATATGGCAAAGAAATCATATGATTAATCAACTAACCTCATATATGGTATTCTCCGGCGTCTCACAAGCTCATAGGTGGTTTGATTTGTCACAACTAGATAGCTGAAGAGATAGATAAAGTTGCAAATTCAGGTGGATGGATTACCTAGAGATGCATTAATGACACACACACACACATAATTTATGTGTGTGTGTGTGTGTTATTTGTATTTTGTGTAAGAAATGACAGATTAACATGTATAAAGAAATATCAGAAAGAAAACTCACCTATGGAATAGAAGAAGAAGGAGAAGAAATATCAATGCAATTGACAATATAGATAGCAGAATGATCATGATCACATCCACCAACCTGAATGAAATGAAAAAAAAAATATAATAATCCATCTTTAAATATGATTGAAAAACAAGTTGGAAATGAGTATACAAAAATTAATATCTTTATTAAGCTTTTCATTTTCTGTCCTTACTCTTTTCAAGTAATAAGGAAGGTCTACAAGGAAAGCGTACCATGCTTTACTAAATGAAGCTTGTAAGTACTGAATATACAAAATGCCAGTCCAAAAACTTAAGGCTGTTTCTTCAAGAATGTACCACCTGTCAATCATTTAACCAAAGACGATCAAGTTATAAAAAGATTTTAAATGAAAATAAAAAAATGAAAAGAACACAAGAGATATACAAAGAAAGAGAAGTCGTCAATAATATGTATGAATTACATACCAAAATCGACAATGGTTGCCCTGGCCAACACAAGTTCCCAGCCAAACACAATGGTGATCAAACTGAAGAACACACCTATCACAATCATGGCAATGTTTTGCTCTTGGAGGCTGCAATAAATAATTTCAATGAGCATTAAGTTCTAGGGGTAATTTCATATATCCCCTCCTAAATTTGAAAAATACAATATTTACCAAACAAAAAGCATCACATCAGATGTACGCATTTTCATATATTTAACACAAATACCCGTCTCTTATGTAATTAGGTTATGAGAGCTTGATGAGTAAGGTGAAGAAGAAAGGTAGAATGATCATTTTATAAAATATATATTAAAGAAATTGTTAAAATATAACTTTAGTGTTTTAATTGGGTATATTTGATGTTAATTTTTTTGGTTGAATGAATATGATATTATTGCAAGTTTTTAGGGGTATAATGTATATATGAAATTGCTAGATTTGAACATGAAAAATGAGTTATCCCTATTTTAGCATGAACTTAACAGAATGGGAGAACAAACAACCATTTTAATATAGGTAATGCCCATATTAATAACATTATATATTATAGATGTCATTCATACTTGGTAACTTAGCAAAGACATTTAGGGGAAATAGATCGCTTATTCTGGCAACCGTTTTTAATATATGACATTACTTGGTAACCTGCTAAACCAAATGCAAAGTTTAAGTCACTTCCCATCTAACTTTATAATCATTAAGAATTTTAGTAATCATCCAGCTGAGAGTTTAACAACAAAATCAAGTAGGCCGTACAAAAGAAAGGTACAAAAAAGAGGTACCTGCACAACATTACAGTAAGAGCATGTGTAAGTCCTGAAACAAACACAAGTTGTTAGTGAGTGAGCTAAAGTTCTCAGTCAGTTACAATTTTCCAGCAATTTATTGGCCGGAATTAGCATAAACAAAAGGGAACTGATACTTGGGTGGCTTGTAATGCTGTTTTGATATTCAGATGGCCTTAATGTAACTTTTTAAATACTTGTATGGCCAATGTTAGTATGTTACATTATCCATATTAACAACAAGCCTTGCTCAGTAAAGCCACATTGTCAAATGCATAACATAAAACCCCACTGCCACGTACTAAATTACATAATCAACTGCACAAGAAAAATGCATAGCATAAATAAAATAACAAGCAATTACCTGACAGATGTTCCAGGTGGGTACATGTCCATCACCATCTTTGTCCAATTCATTGGGTTAGTCCCTACGAGATTTTCTCCCGACTGGTTTCTGTCTATCGTCACAACTACACTGCCATTTTTACTTGAAGCAGGTTGTCTTTGCTTGATCATTCACATCAATATACAAATAAATTACCATGTATTTCCTTACAAGATACATACAGGATACAATTTGCCTCATTTTAATAGAACTAATCCATCATTCGAAATACAAGATTATGAACATAAACTCAATGTTGGAATAACTGCTTACTTTGATACTTCTGATGCCCTCAAAGAAGCTTCTGTCCTAGCAAAATCTCTCATTGCATCAAGCACATACCTAATCAGGCGCATAACTGTTATACAAAGCACTAATCTACCCTACTGCTAGGCAGGCACATACCAAAGATTACATATATTTTAAAACAAAATCTAAACAGAAGCATCACATACCCTGGAGAAGAACCAGAGGTAAAGAAATACTGAACTAATGTAGCAACAACCAACAACATATAGATTGATGTGTACCTGTAGAAAGAGGTTTCGGGCAAGTCATTAAAAGGTGATTACACACAAAATTGTAACAGAAATGTTAACATTTAGAAGCTTTCAAATTTAGCAAAATTTGCAGACTTTAATGAAACAAGCATGCTCTTGAACAATTGAGTTAATTAGCCCCTAACATATAGCCTTATCCAAGATCAGTAACAACAAATTAGTTTCATGCCCTAAAAATAGAACTTATATGATAATCCTACTTAGGTTATAGTATACAAATGTATGCCAGTAAATGGGCATCTGCTTACCAAGGCTGTTCTTTTGATTTCTCTCTGAACTCTTCATCGAAAATAAAAATAAATCCAACGAAGATCAGATGCAGCATCACCAAAGCCAATCTCAAACACAAGGTAGATCTTCTAACTGCAACCACAATCAACAACAAATTGGATTCTAATATGAACACTTGATCACTCACACACACACAAGGGCAGAAGAAGATACAACAAAAGGGTGTGATATTACCGGGATCGGAGAGACAGGGGAAGACGTTGAAGCATCCGTCGGAGAAGCGATCCGATGTGTCACGAGAGGGAACACAACAACCCATTATCGTCATTCGACTGAAACCCTAAAGAGCTTGTAGCTTGAGGTCACGATTATTGCATAAGAGAAACACTGAGCAGTTTATAAGCAGCTCGATTGTGGGAATTAGAATGCTTGTGAATGTGATGCAGCCGATAAACACAACACGGGTCAAGATTTGAGGGATGCGGTGGGGTTAGTAATCGGATAATCGTATAATATTATTTTTGCATCCAAGCACCTTCATTTACACTTGTTTTTGTAAAACTTCCACTATTTACCTATGATGTTCTAAGTTTTGCAATTTTTCATCATCGAGTTCTTCATCTTCAAGATTTTGAATCGGAGCTGAGTGTTGAGATTTTTAATTTTCTAGTTTTGGTTACTAACACAATATTTGATTCTTAACTTTATGATATCGTAAGATCTAGTAGGCTAATAATAACTTACGTTTAAGATTGGTTGTGAAGATAAATATAATCGTCTACTGGTAAATTTTGTCTCCAAAAATAAATAATTTGGTGATAACATGTTTCGGTTAAGGTTTCGTTTGCAAATACAATTGTTTGAACAAATAACGGGTGATATGTTTTTGAATATTTTTAGATCATATACGATGCTAGATGGAACGAGCTTCACGTTGTTGTAGAATTATGCTAGAACTTCACATAAAGAATACAATGCTTTTGAGAATGTGTCATCCGGTTGTATGGGAAATGTATTTTCGGTGGCCTACTACAAACAACATAGAAAGTTTGTATGTTGCTTAGCAGAACTGATATGGTTTCCCTGACATGCTAGACAACATTGATTGTACACAGAGAGTGGAGGAACAGCATTATTGTACATGTAAGGTGACCACCACCATTTAACGATTATTCTTGAAGAAGTGAACTTACAAGATTTATGGTTTCGACGTATATTATTTGGTTTTGTCGATTCCAACAACGGCATCAACATAGTAAATCAGTTGCATTTATTCAATGATGATGTACATGGATCCGCACCAAAGACTCCATTTATGGTTCACGAAGCAGAGTGCAATTATTATCTACTTGATGGGATATACACTAACAAGGCAATATTTGTGAAACCGTTTTTTTTTTCACCGCAAAAAAAAAAAAAAAAAAACGATTATAATTCAAGAAATAACAAGAAAAGAAGTTGAACAAGCTATCAGTGTGCTTGTAAAATCCACTCATCTCTTGACCTGTAAGCTTATACAAACAACAATAACAAGTAAAGTCATTCATTACCAAATCTTAAGCTTAACATATAATAAAAGAAAATAGGTTTTGACAAATGACAAGATTTTAGCTAATGCGTTACCACATGACATCTTCATAGCATACAAATGTCACGTGTCATTTATTTAGTCATTTGGTTTTAAAAGAAAATGTTTAAACAGTATTTAATGTCTAATTAAATAAAATTCTAAAATTAAATTTTAAAATTTAATCATTGAAACAGGAATTTAAAAACTTAAAATTTTTAAATTTTAAATTCAATTTGCAATTAAATCTAAGATTTTATTTAAAAATAACTAAAATTAGTTAAAGTTTAAAATTTAACACTAACAATTTGAATATTCAAATTGAGCATATCTAGCTCACAAATTTTTAATTCTATTGTTAACAATTCATCCGAGTATTTTGGATTAGTAATTTCAAATTTTGAAAATCTTCTATATTTTTACAATATCATATAATATTTGCCTGCATTATATAACATAATACCATTATTTTATTATATATATACAATAATTTTTTTCCGTTTATTGTCCTTCCATTATCAAAAATATCAGAATATATGAAATAACTTCTTCTATGATCAAAGAGTTCAGGTATTCTCATGAAAATTTTCTCTTACTTCTTCATTATTCACACAATCATTATATTCGACTCATTTTGTATTGCATTCAATTACAATATTACGTATACTTGGATTTAAAAAACATTTAATGATAAACCTTAATATTAATATTAATAGTAACCGATAATTTATGTTTCTATTTATTCTAAAAAATAAATTACATGGATGATTCTTGTAGTTTGGTTAAAAAATTGGATTTGGTTCTTAAACTTTTAAAATTTCAAATATAATTATAAATGTTATATTTATTTTTCACCAATGATCCTTATTCTGTTAGTTCAGTTAATAATGTTAAATTTTTTAAAATAACTATTTTACCTACAAAGATTATCAATGTAATTTACTTTTTATTTAAATAGAAAATATTTTTTAAAATATCATTTTTAGATTGTTCAGGTTTTTAAATGTTTCTTTAAAACTTTTGATTTTTTAAATGTCTCTCTTAAAACTTTTTAATTTTTTAAAGATACTTTTTAAAAGAATTATTGTCTTTCTTAAAACCATTAGGTTTTTTAAATTTAATATTTGTAATTATTCATTTTCTGAATATTTTTTAAAAATTATTAAATATGTCGTTTGAAAATGAATTAGTTTCTAAAAATTATGTTTAAAAAATGGTTGTTTTTTAAGGATGTTTTAAAATATAAATGGTTTAAGAAAAACTTCAGAAAACCAAATAGTCTTATAAAAACGTTTAAAATATCAAACGGTTTTAAAAACAACATTTAGAAAACGGATGGTTTAAACATGTTAAAAAGCAAACATTTTATAAAGAATTTTTAAAAAAAATTATTATTGTATTTAAAACGTATTTATTATATAATAAATATATTAAAAATGAAATAATAATAATATTAAACATTAAAAAACTTTGAAAAAACAAGAATATAAAGCTTTGCTTAGTAAAAGTAATACTATAGTTTTAAAGGTAAATTAAATTGATGGTTTGATACGGGTAAAATATCATTTTCATAAATTTTAATATTATTAATTGTTAACTAAGAAAAGTTGGGACTATAGATGAAAAAAAAAAAGAAATATTAGAGATCATATTCAGAATTTTTAAATTTTAAAGATGATATCTAAATTTTTTACATAACATAGGTACCATGCATGTAATTTAATCTATTTTAAAATTAACTTTTTCAACCCGTGTAAGGCTCGAGTGTTTAGGCTAGTATAACATATAAAAACATGAAATAATGAATCATTTATACCTACGAAACACTCAATCCATCAAGTTTCCTGGAGTGTTGCCAAGAAACCAACAATAGCCTTCGACATGATCTCATAGAACATATTCAAGACGTATTCAATCCGCAATATATGGTTTGTGTTTTCTATTTACCTCGTTTATTAGTTTTCTGTTTAGTATTGTAATTTCATTTAGTTAGTGAAATTTTGTTTAATAATTTTTAAAAAATAATTAACTTTATAATATGCATATCTAGTTAGTGTTTTCTTTTTATTTCATGAAATATATATATTTTAATTAACTTTAATTTATTTTTTGTGATTATAATAATTTTTCTTAGTATTTATTAATTAAATTAAAAAAATTTAAAGGTCTTACGGATGATAATTCTAACAAATTGAATAACAGTTTTTTAACTATATCTAACTAATTGATTAATAGTTTTTTATTTAGGTTACACTTTGCACTTACTTTAATAATTCTAACAAATTGAATAATAGTTTTTTTAACTATATCTAACAAATTGAATAATAGTTTTTTTTATTTAGGTTACACTTAGAATTTACATTAATAATTCTAACAAATTGAATAATAGTTTTTGTTTTGTTTTTTTTGTTGTGTGTATTTTTCATCTAATATTTCTACTATAATAAAAGGATAATTACAGAACACACGTGGCACTATCATATTCATCTTCACAAAAAATTTCCCACTTTTTTCTCTTATTAATTAATTAACTTAATTACTAATAATATTATATAACTTGTTTTTAGATTAAAAATAGTTTTTTTAATAAATTAAAAAAAATATGTTTATCAAGGTTATTTCTAAATTTTTTTAATAAAATAAGATTTTTTTTCTAAAACATCAAAATTTGTGTTTTTTAAAATTAAATCTTTATAAATCAAAAAATAATTAAAATTAGGAGTTGTAGTAAGAAAATTTTTAAAAATAACGTTTGTTTAATATGTTTTGTTTAAAACAAAATGTTCATTTAAAATAAAAGCTAAAAAATTGATATCATTGTCTTATTATTTAATAAAGCCCGAAACATAAAAAATTAAGTTTCTAAAGTTTGTTGGTAATTATTGATGGATCACCTACCGGAGAAACAAAACCCTAAAAAAGATGGAAAAAAGTTTAATTGTTTTGGGCTCATCGGTGATTATTGACGGATTATGGACATGTCATAAAATTTTTTCTTGTTTTGATCTTATTGGTTGGAAGTTAAATATAAATAAGTATGGAAATAAAACCAAAGAAGAATAATCAGAACATTGAAAAATTTTTTTTGTAGTGATTCATGTGGGTGTTAACTAGCTTATCTTATATCCACTAAGAGTTTATTTTCATTAGTGAACTTCTCACTCATAAAATAGTGGTTAACTAATAAAATCCGGGCCAAGTGGTAACATCACATTATTCCACATCAATTTTTCTTCTTTTCTATTTTATTTAATAGTTACTATAATTATTAATAATATTATTTAATTTATTTTAGACTAAATATACTTTTTAATAAATTTAAAAAGAAGTTCTTTTTATTAATGTTATTTATAAAGAAATAAATTTTAATAAAATAAGAATTTTTTAAAACATTAGAGTTTTTTAAAAATACAAATTATTTTAAAATTAGTGTTTTTAAAAAGTAAAATATTTATAAAAAAATAATTAAAATTGAAGGTTATAATAATGAAAATTTTTTAAAACGATTTATTTTGAAACAAAATGTTTAGTTTTTTTAAAAAAAAAAGTTTAAAGAGTATATATAATTGTTTTATAACTTATATCTTTACTCATACGTAATTTCAATTATATATTATCTTGGAATATCGTTTTAAACCAATAAAATTTTATTATATTTAATATTTTATTTATTCAACATGTGTAATATACATGTTACTAATGTTAGTCTCAATAATAAGTTTGCGATCACTTTCACTTCTAACTATTAAGATAGCGATTACCATATTTACCTCTTTACTTCTCACTAATATGATAATACACATCAACTAATCTTCTAACTAATAAAGTAGTGATCATATTTATGATTACTTTGATCATGGTAAGGATTTTTCTTCTCAGTATAAATATTTGTGTTGAATAAGGGTTATTTCCATTTTTGAATTCATGTTTTTGGCTGTAGATGATGAAAATATATGGAGGCAAAAAAGATATGTTGTTTGCTATTTGACATGTTGTTTGTAATTGTTTCAATGGCGGGGATTGAATGTGTGTAACTTTTGTTATGCTATAGTAAACGCTATTAACGGATTGGATGAAAATAGTTATTAAAGTTAAACTATTGTTTTTAAGAACATTTTGAAACTTTTGGACAAGTATGATTATTTTTAACAAACCTCAATGACTAAAATAATAATTTACTCTTTTAACAATAATAAAATAATGTTGAGTTCGTTCTACACGGAATCGTTGATCTTAATTGGTAAACGAAAAACCAATTTCTAGACTTTCTAGTTTCTGAAAGAAAAAATTGGTGAAAAATAAAAAAAAAATACAACTTCCAGGAATACATCAATTCAAATATATTTAATATCATATCCAATTTACAACAAAATTGTTAAAGAGCTTAATAAGTTTTTGATGTAGAATCAACTAATCAGTATTCAGGAATTATCATCTTTATCTTTATCTATTAACTATAGTAAAAAAAAGTTTTTACATGACACGTGTCAACATATTAGGCATTTTTATTTTTATTTTCCCGCCTCTCTCTCCTAATTAATGATATTAGTATATATAGTAATTATATTATTTAAAACATTTCTAACTTAAAAAAAATAGATATCATAAAAATAAAAACTAGATTTCTAATAAAAAACACACTTTGAAATTGTATAAGACACGACAAAATTCTTAAATACGAAGTCATTTAATACCATTTTTCTTAGTTTTATAAGATGATTAGTTTTTTTAATAAAATTAAAAAAGACCAGAATGTTTTAAAAAATAATTAAAAAAACACAATCTTATAAAACGATATTTTGAAATGATATTATTTTTGTTTTTTACTTAAAATACTTATGTATACATAACTCAATCGTATCTTATTTACAAATAGTATTTATAATTTTTAAATTTTATTAGAAATTATCTAATATTTTATTTTTAAAACACGTGTATTACACCGGATACTATACTAGTACTATAATAAAAGAGTAACTTGGGGTGACATATGTCATCATCATATTCATTCTCACCAACATTTTCCCGCTTCTCTCTCCTATTAAATAATTACCTTAATTAATAATTATATTATTTAACTTTTTTTAAAAAAAATAAATTTAGAAAAAGATCTTATTAATGTTATTTATAAAATATAATTTTTATAAAATAAGAAATTTTTATAAAACATCAAACTTTTTTAAAATTAATGTTTTTAAAAAGTAATTTTTTTGTAAACAAAAAATAATTAAAATTAAAAATTCTAATATTTTTTTTAAAATAATATTTTTTAATACGGTTATTTTTAAAAAAATATTTTATTTTTTGGAAAAAAATATCATTTTATACTTAATAAAATTTTATTTTATTTAATATTTTATTTGTTCAACCCGTGTAATACTCGAGTTTACTAAAACTAGTATAATATTAAAAGAGTAACTTGAGAGGACACTTGTCATATTTCTAGGCCCTTTAAGTTTGTTTTTTCCATCTCTCTCTCCCCTATTAATTAATTACCTAAATTAAAAACATTTTGTGTTTAATTTAATTTTTTTTCTATTATAATAAAGAAGTAACTAGGATGCTACATGACACTCTACTGTTACTCATCAAAAACAATTTCCCACCTAAACTAATATATTATTTTAGTCTAAGTTTTTTATTTTAAGAAACTAAATTAATAAGTTATTTTGTGTTTAATTTAATTTTTTTATATTATCAACTAAATTGTGTAATCATATTTTATTTTGAATTATACATACTTTTTTAGTCAAATAAGATTTAATTGAAAAAAGTTAAAGAAAAAAATTTATTGATATATATATCTATATATTTTGGGTTAGTGTCAATTTAAGACAACTGGTTTTTTATTTTACACGGGTCAATTGTATATTATATTATCCAACAAAGTATTCGAATATACATAAGTTAAAAATGTAACTTTTTATTTTTTATTATTTTATATAATACGTAACTTAATTAATAATACGAAATATTTATACATTTATGAATTATATAGTTTTTATATTTTCAACCCGTGTATTACACGGGTATCTAACCTAGTGTATCATAAATTCATAATATGATTTTATTTTTTAGTTTCGATTCTATAGGGGTCTCAAATATTTTTTAAACATACGCCATAATCTATCATAAATTCTCCATATAATCCAAAACTATATAAATTACAACGTGCATGACTTTAAGAGATTATAAAAAAGAAGAGAGATATCTTTAATGCAACTAAAATTTGTATGAATTACAATACGGTGTATGTATGAGAGAATATATAACAATGGTAGGTAAAAAAAAAAAAAAAAAAAAAATTACCTTATGATAATGCGATCTGACTCCAAAAATAATTCATGCTGATTACGTTTTCAAAACTAGCCTAATAACATAACAATATAAAAAATATAAGGAGAGAATAGATATTATATAATAAGATACATCAAGCATATATAGAAAATGAAAAACTTATAGTATAAACTAATTTATAGTAGTTATTGATAGCCACACTATAATATATAATCGTATCTATAATTATAACATAGTTTTTAATATTTGTTCATTTTTACAAATCATCTATCCTTTTTAAAAACTTAGCACTTGTTTAGCATGCTTAAACATAGCCCTAAATTTAGCTATCCTTAATTTAGCCTCTATTTTTAGAAAGCTCTCTCAAGCTAAAATTTAACTCACGCTACTACTAGAAAATTAGTATATTGCAGTCTTTTTAAAGTAATATTGCAAAAAAAAGGTTGCATTTAACAAAAACGTTGCTTTAAATCTAATACAACTTTATCCAATGCAACATTTGCTAAAAAAATATATTATCTAACAAAAATATTGCTTTAATTGTAATACAATTTTACCCAATACAACATTTGGTAAGAGGTAATTTTAGGTAAATGCAATGTTTTTAATCCTAATATAACTTTTTCAAGGACTATTGTAATATATTACTTGAGTTATTTAACCTTATTTTGTTGTAGTACGTTTTTAGCATCAGCTAAAATTTAGGCCGACTATTTTAGCCGCTGGCTAAAATGTAGTCAGTATTTTTTCTCAAAAGCAAAACATAGCCTTTGTTTACAAGTGCATTGATTTGATTATTTATTTTTGTAAGCCCATAGTACTTTTCAAAGCTTTGTCTGACTGGTTGGTTAGTTTTGGGTATATTTATGTTTTGAGTTGACAAACAGTCAATTTCTACTTTTAAAAAAAAATGGCTAACTGGATTTTAATAATATATATAAATTATTTTGGATCGGACGATAATAATAAATAGTATTAATTTGGCCGGTGATACTCTCAATTTTTATTTTTATTATCAATAACAGTCTTACTAACATAACTATCAATATATTTACGTTTGATTTGCATTCAATTCGCTCACAATAATCATTATGAACGAAATGTAATTACATAGAAATAAATTTGAGCAAAAAATAAATGAAAATCAATTGTGAATCTATAAAAATTATGCTACTAGGATTGTTATTAGGGATAAAAGTGAAGGTTAAAAGTGTAATCGATCAAATTATATTATGAATTATTATCGGCCAATTAATAATAGTTTGTATTATTAAAATCCAATATGTGAAAAAAGATAGTATAAAAAATGTCTATTTTCCTGATATTCCCTTAATATAGCCGGTTCTTAATATGGATCCCTTTTTGCAAATTATCTGGCTCTCCTACCTCCTAGTTAACGCAGTTTTCGATCCGGATTAGCCGTTCATATTGTTTTCCTCGTCTCCAAGCAAGTAAGTTGAATCCATTTTGCTGTAATTTTATAGATATTCTTGTTTTTAACAATCTGACATCGAGACAATATATGAGTTCATTAATATATACTTGTACATACATCAATTTCCATTGTAATAAACCCACATACATATCATGTCAACACTAACAAACAAGCATATATAAAATTAAAAAAAATTGAGAAAATAGTGGACAACTATGGTCGTTGTTCAAGGGAATACAATGTATTGAATGGTCCACTCCCATCTTTTGCTTTTATCTTCTTGTCCATTTCCAAATAACTTTCTATAAAACTTGAGCTTCAATTGCAATAATCTTTAAACGACCTAACAAGTATTCGATCACATGGCGATTGCAGCACGAACTCCTTTTCTGTTTGTGACATATGTGGTCGCTACTAGCATCATGATGATGACAGTAATGGCATCAACGGATAAGGCCGACACACCTATATTTGTATTTGGGGATTCAAACGTTGATGTTGGGACAAACAACTTCTTGAAAACTTGCACCGCTAAGGCCAATCACCTATACCATGGGATCGATTTTCCTTTCTCGATGCCCACCGGAAGGTTCAGTAATGGCAAAAACATTGTTGATCATATCGGTACTAAGTTCGTTTTTGTCTTATAACTTCATATATAGTTTGCATTAAGTGCAAACAAAGATTATTATTGCCAATATGATATGAACTGGAATTCGATCACTTCATTGTGCAGTAAGGCTATTGGGGAATTACAGATTAAGCCCACCACCTTTTCTCGCTCTTCTTCGTCGTAAGCACACATTCAAGCGTAATTTACTTCGTGGAGCCAACTTTGCTTCCGGAGGGGCTGGTGTTTTTAAGGAAACTGGCCACAAACATTTTGTAAGGTTTCAAATATGATCTAGCAGCAGTATTAGGAAAAATAATCAAGTTTATTATAGAAAACTATTTTTTTACCTGTGTTTGAAACCACCCAATACCCGAGTGAGCAGAGATGTCGACAATTCAAATTGATGTTGACATTCTAGACCTGACTTGCCCAGAAATACCATCAAAAAGAAAACACACCGTTATAAAAAAACCTCTTAAGTCAGATTTAAATCTGAGACTTTAAATATCTCAAGCTAAACCATCACCAAATGCCGTTAGACTGGAAGGCCTTTGGCTATTACAAAACCCCGTTATAGTTTTAACTTTTTGATGAAAGATTCTTATTTTTCAAATTTTATATTTCCTACACTTGTATGTATAACTTATATTGCATAAAAACTATCAAATTAATGTGTTCATGCGTATTTTTAAATATTAAAATGTTTATGATTATTTGTAGGTTTATCGACGTATGACTTAACACATATGTGCGAATCTTTATAAACCACAAATATTACGAGAACTAGTTATATATCTAAATCATTTAGTTATTAATATATTGTAAGTTAAATAAAAAATGCATAATATAATATTAGACCATTCTTATATCTTTCATTAATTAATTTACATAATTCGTTTTCCTTGTAACAAGTTTGCATATGTGCCGGCGAGAGAATAAATTACACATATACATTTTGCGATGCTACAAGTAGCACAACATAAAAATTAAAAAAAAAATCTATTGCCATACCATTTTCAAATTAAGAGAATATACAGTAGACTCGTTTTTTATAATGTAATTTTCTTTTAAAAAAATAAAATTATAGACATTTAGTAATTGTTTGGGAAGTTGAATACAATCAATTTAAGCATATACATTAATAACATGATATTCAAATTATAGTATTGTATTTTAAAAGTTATGTTATATGATTATATCTAAACAAACACAAATAAATAAAAAAATTTATGTTTATTCTTAAGGTTCTCACAATATTTGTAAATTTATTAAGCCTACATATACATATGTGTGTGTTTGAACAAGATTTATCTCAGAGTATGTTTAAATGTTGACAAATTATAAATTATCAACCAGCATAGGGTGATAACCATGGAAGAACAAATCCAACAATTCGCTACAGTTCGCACAAATATCATGGAATTATTAGGTTCACCAAAGGCCGCAGATGATCTACTTCAAAGTTCGATATACATCATCAACATTGGAAGTAATGATCTAATCGAATATCCAGGCTTTCATTTTTTTTATCCTATAACCCTCAAACAATTCATCGCCAACCTTACTCAAACCTATGCAACGCAACTCATGGTTCGTATTAATTTAATACTCAATTTTCGATCTTTTTGTCTTTCATGTGAACTTTAGCATGAATCTTCATCTCTATATATATCCGTCTGAAGATGTTGTAATCAAAACTTGCAGGATTTGTACGAGTTAGGTGCAAGAAAGTTTGTAATCATCGGAATTGCACCACTTGGGTGTGCCCCAGCTGCACGCATACTTAACGTTACTGGTGGTTGTGCAGAAGTTATGAATGATGGTGCAAAATTGTTTCACAAGTCAATGCAATCTATCTTGACAAAGTTAAGTTTGATGTACAAAGGTTTCAAGTATTCACTTGGGAACATGTATACTGTGACCATGAATGTTATTGACAATCCACGAGGAAGCGGTATGTTCACTTAAAATGAATATATCTATAAAATCACCATATTTTTTGGGACATATCCTTAGTTGAAAAATATACAAAATTAGTAATACTTTATTATGTTTTAATTACCAGGGTTTAAAGAAGTAAAAAAAGCATGCTGTGGAAACGGGACAACAGAGTGTGTCGTAGGCGTGAGTCTTTGCTCGGATAGGCGTGATTTCTTGTTTTGGGATAAGTTTCATCCAACTGAGAAGGCTTCTGAACTTGCGGCTTTAGCGCTTGTTTATGGTGAAGGGGCCGAATACGTTACGCCAATGAATATTAGTAGTTTGGCCATGGTTTTCAGTTGATGATCTCTAATATTATGATATATGCCAATGTTTTTAGATTGAAAACATGCATCTTCTTTCAATATTGTATGTATGGCCTCTACCGTGTTTAAAAGTTTAGGGAAAATAATAATAAGATCAGAATGATCTCTACGTGCGTGTGATCTTTCCTTTCAATCATATTTTAGGGATGTCTTGAACAGAAAATGAATTGTAAATTGGTTTGATATGAGGTGGCTTGGATGGTTGAGTTACACTTTTTATTTCTTTTTATTTGATTATAATTTTCACCCTATATATCATACCTTTTGTCACATTTAACCTTAAAACTTTTCTATGGTGTGTATTTGTTTTCTTCTTGTTTCTAAAAATGCACGATGAAGATTTTTGATTATTTATGTTGCACGTATTACGTATAGTTGTCTATGATGTACATGAAGGTTATTTATTAATTTGTTTGTATATATCTTTTGATTATCTATATCTATATCTATATCTATATCTATATCTATATCTATACTACTATATAAAGCATTCAGGGAGGATACAATTGTAATTTTATTCAAAGTGTAAGACACCTAAAACAATTGTTTAAGCATAATATTTTTTTTGAACGACAAATGTGCGACCTAACTTCGGAGAATAAGTGTTATCTTAATCGGGACCACTTATTCGTTTCCCAGCTGAGACCACACCCCAACCCCCTCAGGAGGAAACACATTGCTGAGAAAACCCCCTGGCTCAACCCTGAGCATTTTTGCTCAGAGCGAGACTTGAACCCATGACCTTTCAATATTTACATGTCATGGGCACCTCACCTTAACCAGTTGGGTTAAGGATCATTGGTTTTAAAATAATAATTAAATTTACATTTACTATTTATATATTTATAACTATATATTATTAAAATTAAGTATATTATTTTATTTTTATACATAAGTATATAATTACTAAATATTTCATAGTTATAATAATAATAATTATAATAATAATAACAATAATAACAATAATAATAATAAATATTATTATAAGGTTAATATTTTTCGAAAAATAATATGTTACTTAATGAAATATTATTTAATATGTTTCGAAAAACATTTACAACAATAATAAATATTATCATATTAATACTACTACTACTACTAATTATTATTATAAGGTTAATAACAATAACAACAACAACTATAATATTTGTGTTATTATATTAGTTACAATATAATATCGTTTACCTGTCATGTTATTGTACCTATAACAATTTAATGTTCTATAATTGTATCATGACAATATAATAAAGAATCACTAAAACATGTGTAGCGATAATTCGAGTGCATATATAGTTGAACTCACCGAAACCATGATAATCTCAAAAACTATAATTATGACGTTATTTTATACGCTTCAAATCAAACCACGGCGAAGCGTGGGTTTAACGCTAGTCTAAATATAAGCCGTAAAAGGATTAACATTACTATAAATACAATATGGAATTGTAGTGCCTGGTATATGAAAAGCCATGGGCTTGTATGCTTTATGCCTTGATTTTATACTCTGGTGTATTTCTCGCTTTTTAAAACCAAGGTATGTGTACATATGCATAAATCTATACTACTATATAATACATCTCTTTGGATAAAGATGTAATTTTACCAAGCATATATAAGTTTTGAGGCAACATGTACAAAGGAGTGCAAGACATTTGAGAGGGGTAGAATAGGGAATTGATTAAAATTTTTAAAACACTTTAGGGGTAATATGGTAAATTTATCCATTAAATTTTATATACCTTGATATTTTTGTCCTTGTTTCTTTCATGTATTTAATACACATTATTAATATATTATAATAATATGATATTATTTAATTCACTTCATTTTATGCTACTATATAATATATCTCTTTGGATAGAGATCTAATTTTATCAATCATACAAGTTTTGAAACAACATGTACAAAGGAGTGAAATACATTTGAGAGGTGTAGAATAAAGAAATTAAAATTTTAAGACTCTTTAGGGGTAGCATGATAAATTTATCCATTAAATTTTATATACCTTGACACTTTTGCCTTTGTTTCTTTCATGTATTTAATACACGTTATTAATATAATATAATAATATAATATTATTTAATTCACTTCATTAAATTTTATTTTATTTATGATACTATAAATTGATATTTAAGTTTATATCACTAATTATATTTTTATAACTAAATACTATTTAAATTAAATATTATTTTATTTAAATATATTAGTATATAACTAATATATATCTTCATATTTAAAATAACAATAATACTAATATTTTTCTAGGGGCATATTGTAAGTTTAATAAAAGTCATGCTTAAATTTCAAAAAATTAATCATTTTATTCTATTTATGCCCTTACAATAAAGTATAACATATGTTACTTATAATACAAATGCTAAAGCATATACACATGGCCAAACAAAATCGTCATTCACTTTCAATGACATTCATTCATTGTGGTTGAGCACTTATCACTCTTCCTCTTTCCTTTGCCGGTTGTTAACAGCTCAATAACAATCAGGATGATAATATTTGGTGACAATTTCTCTATGAACTTTCTTCAGTCTATGCAAATCACCACCGAAAGCTGCCTCCGATGATCATCATGTTGAATACCACCCATGCTTTCACTAATTTTATTGGTATAATATAGTTGTTAGTATAGTTGTCTTAAAGACTTTTGTGATATACGTGATTGTTTTCTTTCATTCATATTTTTCAATAATTATATTTTGATTTTTTAATTTATGTCATAACGCACCAAACCGATGCTGACTAAAATCGAATTCCCAAAAAACCACGCAACAGCCATACTGCCGCAACCCCGGACATTTTCACATATACATACACACACACTCACATTACTACATTAGTAGTATCTGATGGAGATATTAGGCCAGGTCAATATATGATGGAGATATTAGGCCAGGTCCAAGAATCCTTAAGAAGTGGGCTGTCCATGAAGTTGTACAAAGAATTGTGGCCTAATATAGTATACATCCCAAAGTATAATTACCACTTGGGCCTGATGAAGGGTTAAAGCCCAATGAGGAGTAGAATGAGAATTTCTTTTGCTCACATTACTCTTAAATTCAAGACTTCCAAATCTAGGTGTTTCAAGGTCTTTTCTTTGTCAGCCACGTATGAGTTGAATCCTAAAGAAGGTAGTTTGAAATAGATCCTATATTCATGTTTTCAGATCCATTAAATTAATAACCAACGTAACCTATTGAACCAAAATTGATTGATACATTAAGCTCACCGGTTCCATAATTAGGGTTCGTTTGAGGGAAAACGATGACGTGTGGCTGCGTGAAGGGTTCATCAACCACGATCCACTACCATCACTATATTCCACGATGGTTGACTTGGTTTTGCTCGATGAAAAATACTCATATTATTGTTTCAGCAGTCAAATTTAGTACGTAGTTGTATTTGTTTGGAAAATAGGGTTTGAAAGATAAAATTCATTGATGATTTACCATAGTTTTGATGCAGATGGGGTTCCTACACTAATGTTTGCAAGAGATGGTGACAAGGTAGCATTGATACAAGCTGTGACATATCCATCTTCTTGTTGCCATAATGCTCTTTAGGGTGAGTTTGGACCTAGCTAGTGGTTTAATATCTTTCTTGAGGTAAGCCAACATACCTATAATTTTCAGCATTGTGACTATTTGATATTTTCACTCTAAAAAATTATCATTATCTAATTTAATTGAGATGATATTAATCAAATTTGCTAAATTCAAATTTGACTGCTAGTTAGAACTTGTATCAGATGAAACCAATAAGATAAGAGATGTTGCAATTTTGATTGAAAAATACTAAAAAATTAGGTTTTGTATGTAGGAAGAAGAAAATGAAATGTTAAGAGATCGAGTGAAGATTTATAGAAGAAAAGCAAGAAAGAGAGATGGGCAGATCAAATATTAGAATACGAACTAAAGAATGCTTCCGATAAATTCAAATGAACAGGAGCGGTTCAAGTGAAATTAAGCTCTGATATCATATTGTAGTTTGAGATAATTCAGCGTGTATTGATTAATATAAAATCATGTAATACAAGCCTTTTTATATAAAGGCATGATATGAAGGAATGTAATTGATGAATGATGATCCTTGTTGACACTATTCTAACAAACATTATACGGAAATGCCCCATGTGTATAACATTTATTTTGCAAATTGTTTGTCTATTTAACACTCTCCAAACATTTAGAACATATATGTGGTTTTTTATGTGTTTATTGTGTGTAAATAGAATAGAATCTCCATAGAAAGAAAATGAAGACGCTTGTTCTTAGGCTTTAATGTGAAATCAAGGACTATAAATAATCATGTTGATCTTTCCTTGAGCAAAGCTATGCCAATCATATGATCACAGTATCACACAACTTACTACACACTAAACTAGCACACGTCCAATATAAATTAAAAACATTCACAAAACATTCTTATCATCCTCGTCCCTAAAATTAGGAAGTCAACTACACACTTGCCATTCTTTATATTTCCTAATGTGTTACCAATATTTTGTGAATAAAAATATTAATTGAAAAGTGTCACTCTCTCTTGTGTCTACTTAGTATTTTCTTCATCTTGTCTCTCTTATTAATTATGCAAATTTTTTAACTATTCATATAATTTTTATTTTTTTTGGCTTCTGTCTTCTATTAATTAGTACTAATTTTTATAATTCTTTTTATAAAATACTTTTTATTTTTAAAAAAATTAGGTTTGTTAATAAACAACTTTTTAAGTTTAACATCTCTTTTAGTTTTTCTATAATTTTTTTAAAAAATGTTTTTATATAGTTCTAGAATTTGTATAGGAAACTACGCAACATGTTAATTTTTATTACTAAGTATATTGTGTAATACAATGGGTTTCTAACCCAATAAAAAAAAGAAAATATTATTTAATAAACTAGAGATAGATATAAGAAATGGAAGGTAGTAAAATTTTTTAAAAGGAAAGATATGTGTAATATTTAGAAAGTAAATGCTCTATATATGATGCACAACCATGAATGTGATAGATAAATCACCCCCATTTATTAATCTCATAAATAAATAAAATTATATCCATGTATTGGTGTTTATTTCATGGATAATCAATATCTATTTAATAGCTAATTTTACGTTAAAGCAAACAGTAGATGATTTTCGAAATTATATTCCAAATTATCACATAAACGATATGTAAATCATCAAATGATTTCAAACTAGCCTTTGGCCGGTTCTTACGCGGTGATCGAGAAGTGACACCTATTTGTTACGTATATACATATAAACCATCGATATTTCACTTATGCAAGACACAACAACCAAATGACAACACACAAATAAATAAAAGTGATCCTAGCAAACATCTTTTGAATATGCATGGGGATCAACATCCATCTCCATTGATTGGAATTATTGAAAACATATCATTTAAATGTATCTATGTTTTGAATATGTACCCTTTTGTTGTATAGAGGACAATTAAGGCGTGAACTCAATCAACCTTCTAACACTCCGATTATGTTTCTCGATTCCAATTAAAACTGATGAAATAAAAACACTATCATCTCAACCTAACCCTAACAATCACAACTTTGCATCTTATTAACCATCTTTTACTTTCTTCCTCTCTTCTCATAAACTAACAACCAGAACTCAAGGAATGTTAGTCATCGTTATCATCTTACTATCTTTACGGTCCGGCTCTAAGGAGGGGCAGGTAGGAGACAGTCCAGGGCCACAATCTTGGCTCGAAATGTTGTACATTTTTTTACATATTATATATTTAATTTTGTTTGATAAATCTTATATATTTTGTTAAAATCTTAAAACCATTAGACATTTAACATACTCATTAACACTTTAAATATTTTAGGGCTATTAAACATTTGAACCAATTAACATTAGCTCATAACCCATTAGTAAAATTTAAACACATGTTAATTGGTTCGCCCAACAGTTTATTAAACCCAAATAAAATTATACGCTTGTAATTTGTTTACGTGAGTGGGTGTGGGTGACAAGGTCTTTCAAAAACGTAAGAATTCAATGTTCAAGATAACTTGAAGACTTCACAAATTAATTGGAAAATATTTAGTATTGTTCACTAAGCAAATTTTATGAAAAAGTCAAATTGCAAGAAAATGTGATAAGTGTATTCACATTGTTTTTATACGTAATAAACTATGATAGTAACCTTTTAATATGATACATGCAAATGTAATAATTGTATTCAAATTGTTATTTTACGTAGTAAACTATGATAGTTACCTTTTAGCATATATAATAGATTTAACTTTGTTACCATTTAAATTACAAATTATAACTTAAATGAGTGATTAAACAAATAACAGATAGATTAAAACAAACAGTTAATTTGTAATATATTTCTGTCGCTTGTTTGCTATTATTTATGGATCTTGCTTTTAACCAATCTGACATCGAGGCAATGAGATCATCTGTATATACTTGTGCATTTAATTTCCATAGAAATCTACGTAGATGTCTTGATGACAGTAAACAAGCACAAAAAGAATGAAATGCTATTATGGGAAATTCAAGATCAATATATACTTTGTATTGAATGGTCCCATCTTTTGCTTTTATCTTCCTGTCCATTCCCAGAAGCCTTGTATAAAAGTTGAACTTTGAATCCAGTAATCTTCAACTAGCTAACGAGTAATTGATCACATGGCGACTGCAACACGAAAGCCTTTTCTGTTTGTAATATATGCGGTCGCTACTGGGATCATGATGATGACACTAAGGGCAGCAGCAGATAAGATAGATGCACCAATATTTGTATTTGGGGATTCAAATGTTGATGTTGGGACAAACAACTACCTGAAAACATGCACTGCGAAGGCCAATCATCCTTACCATGGGATCGATTTTCCTTTCTCAAAGCCCACAGGAAGGTTCAGTAATGGCAAAAACATTGTTGATCAAATCGGTATTGAAATCGTTTGTCTTATAACGCTATATTCCAAGTTAAAAAATATTTGTATTAAGTGCAAATAAAGAGTGTTAATGTCAATATAAAATGAAGTGGCCGAGTTTGATGGCTTGTGCAGTAAGGCTGCTGGGGAATTATATAATATATTACCCCTGGTCTATCTAACTGTTTTTTTAAGAGATTCTAGCCGTTAGATCAAGCAGATATGCAATCTCAGCCCTTTAAAGTAGGTGGTTACACCTATTGCGGAACGGTTGCCAGCAGTTCCTCTGTTTCCGGTTTTTCCATCTACGGCGCCTCTACGGCCAGAAGTGTCAGAGCAGTTCCTCCATCCTATCTCCCTTCCCACATAAAGACGTCTCACTATCTGATTTCACACACAATTCTACAGAGAGTGTTGCTGGTGCCCTAGGGTCTCCAAATCACCTAGAATTTTACACGAATTTGCTGTGAAGAATGCGCGAAGAGAGAGAGAAAGTGAGAGTGTTTCTGAGAGAAAGATGGTGGCCATCGCCTCCAGCATCCCCATCGCTTTCCACCATCTCAATCAAGAAACCATCTACCTGATAGTCCTAGGACCGCCGTCAGCGTCGCTATCTATAGCTTCCGGTAACATCAATTTTGATCGCATCTGATTCTTGCTTTCTTTCTACTTTCGATTTTAGAGCAAAATCCGTCAAGCCAAGGCAACAGCCGTTGTTCATGGCGTCGGAGATGGAGGCTTCCTCGCAGTTGATTCAACTCAGATCCGATGTAGATATCCATAGTGGTGTTGCTTAGTGATTTTGCTTGCCATGTGTTGGCGACATAAAATAAGAAGAGGAAGAAGATCTCATTGCATCTATATGGTCTCAGCGTTGCGTTTTGGTACTCCGTCTTTTTTTGGATGGCGGTGTCATGGGGAGCACGAGAAAGTGGAAGAAGTTTGGATCTATGAGAGCAATTAATGCGTTTGACTTGGTTTCCTCCTTCCACGGTACACAATAGGTTCAGTTTATTTATATAATTTCCAAACAATTACTATGGATTTTTAGTTATAATAAAGTAGCAGAATTTAACAATGCAAGAGTGAAGATTCTAGATTTTTAGTTCTTACAAAGTGTTCTTTCTTATTGATTTTAAACAAATTAATAGTTTCTTAATGGTTTAGTTTTTATTTTGTTGTTTAGATTATCGTCCTTTGCTTAACACACCACCGATTGTGGATCTGCGATCAAGCTAGCGACTTGGTTATGGTCCAGAATTAGATTATCCACTTTCGAGTTCAGCTGCCGAATTTGAGAAATGGCTAATCTGCAGCAGCTACCAATCGATTATCTACTTTCGAGTTCAACTCCATAATTAGATTATTTATCATCTCTTTAGTATAGTTTGTTATCTTTTACTTATAATTAAACGGGTTGTATTTTAATCTTAAAAACAAATGTTGTTTTTGGTAAAAATGAAAAAAATATCATTATGACATTAAAATACCCGGTCACTAGACGGGTATAAAACTAGTTACAGATTAAGCCCACCACCTTTTCTCGCTCTTCTTCGTCGTAAGCACACATTCAAGCGTAATTTACTTCGTGGAGCCAACTTTGCTTCCGGAGGGGCTGGTGTTTTTAACGAAACTGGCCACAAACATTTTGTAAGGCTTCAAATATGATCTAGCAGCAGCATTAGGGAAAGTAGTCTCACTTTGGGTAATAGAACGTACTTCTTAATATTGCGAGAACTTTGAAAACTTGTGCAATAAATCAAAATCATTCTTCTATGTGTTTGATAAATTTACATAATTTCTTTTTCTCGTAACAAGTTTCATACACACCATGTATAGGTCGATGAATTATACTAGCTGAACCTACACATTTGTATACGTTTATAATATATATGTATAAATCTATACATACTAATCCAAACATCTTCACGTAATAATGTCGCACTTTATTAGTTCATGTTAAAAACATAATTATTACACAAATAAATTAATGAGTGATTTATATTAATTATATAATATATTACCCTCGGTCTATCTAACTGTTTTTTTAAGAGATTCTGGCCGTTAGATCAAGCTGATATGCAATCCCAGCCCTTTAAAGTAGGTGGTTACACCTATTGCGGAGCAGTTGCCAGCAGTTCCTCTGTTTCCGGTTTTTCCATCTACGGCGCCTCTACCGCCGGAAATGTCGGAGCAGTTCCTCCATTCTATCTCCCTTGCTACATAAAGACGTCTCACTATCTCATTTCACATACAATTTTACAGAGGGTGTTGCTGGTGCCCTAGGGTCTTCGAATCACTCAAAATTTTGCACGAATTTGCTGTGAAGAATGCACGAAGAGAGAGAGAGAAAGTGAGAGTCTTCCTAAGAGAAAGATGGTGGCCATCGCCTCCACCATCCCCATCGCTTTCCACCATCTGAATCAAGAAACCATCGCCGCCACCTGATGGTCCTAGGACCACCGTCATTGTCGCTATCTATAGCTTCCGGTAACAACAATTTTGATCACATCTGATTCTTGCTTTCTTTCTACTTTCGATTTTAGAGCAAAATCTGTCAAGCCAAGGCAACAACCGTTGTTCATGGCGTTGGAAATGGAGGTTTCCTCGCAGTTGATTCAACTCAGATCCGATGTAGATATCCATAGTTGAGTTGCTTTAGTGATTTTGCTTGCCACGTGTTGGCGACAGAAAATAAGAAGAGGAAGAAGATCTCATTGCATCTATATGGCCTCAGCGTTGCAGTTTGGCACTCGTCTTTTTTTGGATGGCGGTGTCGTGGGGAGCGCGAGAATGTGGAAGAAGTTTGGATCTATGAGAGCAATTAATGCGTTTGGCTTGGTTTCCTCCTTCCACGATACACAATAGGTTCAGTTTATTTATATAAAATTTCCGAACAATTACTATGGATTTTTAGTTATAATGAAGTATTAGAATTTAACAATGCAAGAGTGAAGATTCTAGATTTTTAGTTGTTAGAAAGTGTTCATATTATTGATTTTAAACAAATTAATAGTTTCTTAATGGTTTAGTTTTTATTTTTTTGTGTAGATTATCGTCCATTGATTAACACACCACTGATTGTGGATCTATGATCAAGTTAGCGACTTGGTTATGGTGCAGAATTAGATTATCTACTTTCGAGTTCAGCTCCTGAATTTGAGAAATGGCTACTCTCTAGCTACCAATCGATTTCACATGTCATAAGAATTTAGTAACAGATTTTTATCTTTTAATATTAAGTTTGGAAATCGAATTGGAGCACAATAAGTTATAAATATTGGTACCAATACTCAGCGGTGGAGCTTGAACCAAGTCTTACGCGCGGGAGGGGGGGGGGGGTGGGGGACTCTATATTTATTAAAAAAATTTCACTATCAAACCAAAAATTAACACTACTGACGAAGCTAGCTGACTTGCTGTGATCTTTAGAATCTGATTTGGCTTTCCTCCAACTACATTTTGGGATAATGTATTCTGGCACTTTTCAAATAAATTTTCAGTTTAGATGTTTCAAGTTGTTTTCATTAGGGAGAAAATATGATATATAGTCTAAATAGTTAGTAACTTCTAAATATGATATACGATTAGTTTATATCATCAATTACTATTGTTTTTTGTCCTCGAATTTGTGGTTTGGGCTAATTCATGTCTATTTATGTTTTGTCATTCTAGGTTCCTCTAGAGATTGGCTTCATTTTGGCTTTCCTCTTAATTTATTTCTCATAAATGTCTTCTTTCTTTCTTTGTGGTTGTTTGTTGTAATTTCATTGTTGTGAGATGGTTTACGGTGTGAAGTTCTTTATCATTTTATGCTTCTCTGTGGATTGATCTGTTATTGATTGTTTATGGTTTCATAGTCAACTTTCTTCTTTCTTTAGTGTTGTATAAATTGTCATTGACTTTAATAATTTGTTTGTTTGGGTTTTGTTTGTTTATTGTGTACATATGTTATATCTGTTTTCTTTTGAATTTAGCTTTGGACTTTGGTTTATTGTTAACTACATTTGAGTATGCATACAGAAGGTGTTATTTACTGATTTCCGTGTTATGCATATCGTCACTACTTTTTTTCTTGCATGTAATTTACTTCTCCATTAGTTTTATGAATTATGCAATTTGTTGAGCTTTGTTTTGGAGGAGGAGAATTATTGTTGAGTTTTATGAATTGTGCAATTTGTTGAGTTTTGTTTTGGAGGAGGAGAATTATTGTTGAGTTTTATGAATTGTGCAATTTGTTGAGTTTTGAAGCATGAAGCCATTATCTAGAAGAGCATAATCCGATTAATTAAATATGAATAAAATTTAATTTGTATTTAAGAACTTGAATTTGAGTGGTTGCATGCATTAAATCATTGGCAATTGGCAATCGCCAAACGGTTTGGTGGCTCAAAGAATTTGGTTATGGAGTAGACTTGAGAGTCTTAGTCTAAATTAAGAAATGGATTTGTTTAAAAATAAAATAGGGAAGACGAAAAAAATAAATGTCAGGAACATGTATGCTAAAGATGTTGAGTGTCAATGGTGACTTAAATTGATGGCTCAGCAGCAACGGTATTTAAAAGAAAACCTATTGCTTAATTTATTTGACCAAAACTTGTCATTTTCTAAACATGATTGCATCACAAAGACATAGTGGCAGGTGTCATCTTATTTATTTCAATTGTTGAACATAGCATTCTAAGTTTTTTAGGCTTAGATTTAAATATTCCTGCCAAACAATATTAAAATTATTTTAAGATTAGTGTTTTTATTATTCGTGCTGCATATATTTATAGTTACAAACATATTGATTATTTATGTTGTTTCTTATACAGGTACGTATTGTAAAGGTGGGTTAACATCAACTGTACATGGTACACTTAATTTTCTCATAAGTATGTGTCTATACATAGTTAATAATATAAGTCCTTATTAGAAGTGAATTTTTTTTATGATGTTTTGTTTATAATTCTTAATATGATGTGATTCAAGTCAAGATACCTAATTTAAATTTTTTCATCTTATTTATCTTCATATAATTTATCATCTCTTTTAGTATAGTTTGTTATCTTTTACTTATAATTAAACGGGTTGTATTTTAATTTTTAAAACAAATGTTGTTTTTGTTAAAAAAGAAAAAAATGTCATTATGACATTAAAATATCCGGCCACCGGACGGGTATAAAACTAGTTCTTATAAGTTCCCATAATATTTATAATTTTAAAATGGATCTGATATATACATATGTGTGCGCATGCACAAGATTTAACTTAAATTACGTTTATATGTTCACAAAACATGAATCAACCAGCATAAGGTAATAACCATGGAGGAGCAAGTCCAACAATTCGCCACGGTTCGCACAAATATCACAGATTTATTAGGTTCAACAAAGGCAGTTGATGATCTACTTCAAAATTCAATATACATCTTCAACATTGGAAGCAATGAGCTAATCGAATATCCAGTCACTCATACTTTTGATCCTACAAGCCTCGAGCAATTTGTTGCCAGCCTTACTCAAGCATATGCGACACAACTCGTGGTTCGTAGTAATTTACTAATTAAATATCTCTTAGTTCTACATGTGAAATTTAGTATGAATTTTCATCTATTTACATATATCTGAAGATGCCATGAAATTGTCAGAATCTGTACGAGTTAGGTGCAAGAAAGTTTGCAATCATCGGAATTGCACCACTTGGGTGTGCCCCAGCTGCACGCACACTTAACGCCACCGGTGGTTGTGCAGAAGTTATGAATGATGGCGCAAGATTGTTTTACAAGTCAATGCAATCTATCTTGACAGAGTTAAGTTTGATGTTCAAAGGTTTCAAGTATTCACTCGGGAACATGTATACCATAACTATGAATGCTATCAACAACCCGCGTGGAAACGGTATGTTCACTAACAACACAAATAGATCTATAAGTGTGTTCTACATATTTTTAGGGACATATCTTCATTAATCATTGTACATTTTGGTAAGACTTTGACATGTATTTCCAGGGTTTAAAGATGTGAAAACAGCATGCTGTGGAATCGGGACAACCAGTTGTGTCGTAGGAGTGAATCTTTGCTCGAATAGGCATGATTTCTTATTCTGGGATAAGTTTCATCCAACTGAAAAGGCTTCTGAACTTGTGGCTTTAGCTTTTGTTTATGGTGAAGGGACCGAATACGTTACACCAATGAATTTTAGGAGTTTGGCCATGATTGTCAGTTGATGATCTTTAATATTTCAGCCATCGTCATAGTCTATTGACTGAAAACATTCATCGTCTTTCAATATTGTATATGTGATATCTACTGTGTTTAGAAGTTTTAAGAAAAAATAAAACACTAATTATCTGTATTTGTGATCTCTTCTTGAAATCATGTATTGTGGGGATGTCTTGAACATAAAGAATTGTTGATTTGGTTTGGTATGAGGTGGTTTGGATGGTTGATGATTCAAATTTTACAACGAAAAAAACTAATTGGTTTCACCTGATTTGATATTTTTAAACCAATCTTATCACCCTTATAGACTGTCTCTTTCTTTATAACTTTTACTAGTATTATTTTCAATTTATTACATAAGCTATATTTCTATACTTTCACACAAAAATACAAACTTGATTCTTTTACTTTGAAATTATAGATTATATTGAAACTTTAGTATATGTACATTTTGTTTTTTTTTTCTTTTTTTTTTTTTGAAAACTACTTAGTAGGGTTATATATTTTGTTATCTTGTCCATCTAGAAGTTAGTGGAAGTCCAGTTAAAACTTCTATTAGCCTTAGCTGTGTACATATTTGGTTATGTAGTTATTACTTATTACTTTATTCATCATCAAATTTAATAATATAAAAATATTAGCGGACTAGTCTGTACTTCGTTGTAGTTTGATTTTGAACGTATACGAGAACATCCCGATGAATATTTTAGGGTTATCTTGCTTTTGGTGAGTTCGATGATATAGACACTTGAATTTTTGTGGATATTTACATATGTTTTATCAATTCTTATTATGTTGTCATGATAATACTACTGAACATATGATATTTAATAGATCGTGGATATCAATTAAAACAAATAAATTAAAAATGTTATGAATAAAAAACTCTTATTAAATGTAGAACATTATATTATGATTAAAAGTGCGTTACTATTAAATTGTTCTAAATACAATAACATGATAAAAACATATTGTTAAATTATAACTAATGAAATAACAAAATGTTGTAATTATTATTATTATTAACATAATAATAATAATAATAATAATAATAATAATAATAATAATAATAATAATAATAATAATAATAATAATAATAATGATGATGATGATTATTAGTAGTATGATTATATTTACTATTGTTGTAATTATTTTTAGAACATATTAAACAATATGTCATTAATTAATAAATTTAGGTATAGATACTAAAATTATTACATGCCCAACATGTCCCTAAAAAGTATTGCTATTATTATTATTAAAATATTTAGTTATTATATACTTAAGCATTCAATAAGATAATAATTAATTTAAATAGTATTTAGTTATAAAAACATAAATAGTAAATATAAATTAATAATATTATTATTATGACTATTATTGTTAACCTTATACCAATGATAATAATTATAAAAACATTTTAAACAATATGTTATTAATTAACAAATTTAGTTAACAGTACTAAAGTTATTAACTACCCAAATATTAGTATTAATATGATTATATTTGTTATTATTGTAAAAACTTTTTTTGGAATGTATTAAATAATATGTCATAAACTTACAAATCTAGTCATAAGTACTAAAATTAATAAATACTCGAAATACATCTAAAATAATAATAATAATAATAGTGATAATAATAATAATAATAATAATAATAATAATAATAATAATAATAATAATAATAATAATAATTATTATTATTATTATTATTATTATTATTATTATTATTATTATTATTATTATTGTATTATTATTATTATTATCATTACTATATATTATTATTATTATTATCATTATTATAAATATATAATTATTTAATAATTATGCACCTAAATATTTAAATAATATAATAGTTAATTGAAATAGTATTTAATTATAAAAATTTAAATGGAAAATATAACTTTAAATTTTAATTTAAAGTATTATAATATGTTGAATTAAGTAATCTTATATTGAATAAATAATGTGAGTTAAGTAATGTATTAATTAGAAAAAGTTTATTATATGTGAATAAAATAGAAATTATTACATAAATTATTTTTACCATATGCTTAATATGTTATATTAGATATCTTAAAATTTAAGTAAAATAATATTTGTGTCCATCACCTATTGTTATATATATGGTATAGATATGAGCCTGAGTGAAAATAAGAACGATCAATTTGTTATTGTTCTAACATTGGAACGAGACTTGAATTCAATCTCATTGGAATGATCATTGTGTCCCTCACTCGCTTAATTCAAGTTGTTTTCCCATACCGCTCGCTTAATTTCTTCCGAGCTGTATCTAAACCTAACTATTTTGAGAAAAAAAAAAACTGTTTTGTTACCCTAGTACAAGACCCTTGAGAAACCTTTTAGTGGCAGCTCGGTCCACTTTGTTCGTCGATGTCTCTCCCCACAATTCTTGATGGTAAAATAGAATAAGAATCGTCTAATGGCAGAATTGAACTTAAAGAAACGTCAATGGCAAAATTGTAATGCAAAATCCTTAGATAAACAAGAATCACACCACAAGATTTGAATGGCGGAATCGTCCTATTGAAGAATCAATGGAAAATTGAGTTGCCGCTTTGGAGTTGAGAATCCGATTGAAGAATGATGGTTTTACTTTTTTTCTTATTTACAAAATAAAAGGTAAATTAGTTTTGCTTTGTTTAGTAAAAAATATTTCAACTACAAAGACTCATTTGATAAATAAGTGTATCAATTAACACCACCATTTTAGAAAAAACAAATCTTTCATATTTAATTATTAACTTGCTAGTAAGTTGAATATTTATTTGTTGTTAATGTCTTTATATTCTTGTTTTTAACCAAGTTAACACTGATGTAATGGTAAATGAGTCAACTGTTTGGTGCAAACCACTTCCATGACATCATAAGTATTCTCATGTAAGCCAAAATTGTTAACCAAATTGAACGGAAAAGTTATGAGTCAATTATGCAATTATTAGTTTAATTAAAGTTGTGATTAGAGTCTTCTATGTATGTGTACAAGTCAAATAGAAATTATATTGATTCTCAATAGGTTGTGACTTGTGAATACCGATCTAGGGCAACATGGTAATCAACGTACATTTCTTGATGACATTGACAAACAAACACAAAGAACAATGAATTACTATACAATGAGCAATTCAATGTGCATGTATACAATGTATTAAATAGTCCTTTTTTTCACTTGTATCTTCCTGTCCATTTCCAAGATACTTTGCTATATATAATAGTTGAAGTTGAGTTGCAGTGATATTCAACTACACAAACTAGCAACTGATCACATGGCTATTGCAGCACAAAAGCTTTATCCATCTGTGATATATCTGCTTGCTAATGGCATTATGATGATGACAGTAAGGGCAACAACGGGTAAGACTGATGCACCCATATTTATATTTGGAGATTCAACCGCGGACGTTGGGACAAACAACTACCTAAACACGTGTACTGCGAAAGCCAATCACCGGTACCACGGGATTGATTTTCCTTTCTCCAAACCCACGGGAAGGTTTAGTAATGGCAAAAATGCTGCTGATCAAATCGGTATATAATTCTTAGCTAGTATGTTTAAAAGTTTCTATTAGTTAGATTTTCGTCAATATGAAATTGAGTTAACTTGTGCAGCAAGGTTATTGGGAAATTACAAAGTAAGCCCACCACCTTTTCTCGCTCTTCTTGCCCATCAGCCCACGTTCAAACCCAATTTACTTCGTGGAGCTAATTTCGCTTCGGCAGGGTCTGGTGTTTTCAACGAAACTGGCCAAGCTGTTTTTGTAAGGTTTCAATTTTGGGCATCTGCATGTGTGTATATACTATATAGTTAGTTAGTTACAAATGGTTTTTGACCATAACATGACAAAATATTAGTATGACACATGCAAGAATAAATTAAATTTTTTATTTTCTAATCTTAAAAAATGTTAAAACAAAAGAAAATGATAAAGTATAATGCTTATTCATCTCTACTAAATTTACAAAAATAATGAGCAAAGTTTATTTATATATATAGTGATTTACTACGTGTAAAACACTCATAGCTTACACATTCATAGATATGCGATTAATAGTAAAAAAACATATGAAAAAATTAGCTTGATATACTTTCATGTCATATAAACATATGTTTGTGTGCGTAATTGCGAAATTTGAAAAGTATAAATTATTGATCAAAAAAAGGAAACAATTTAGTTTTGTTTCCATACAAAATTTAATGTTCTATAATGAAATTCACATGTTTCTATCTGATTTTACTCAAAGAATGTACATTTATTTGTTGATAAACTATGAATCAACCAGGGTAAGGTGATAGGTTTGGAGGAGCAAATCAAACAATTCGCTACGGTTCGCGAGAATATCACAGAATTATTAGGTTCACCAAAGGTTGTTGATGATCTACTTCAAAATTCAATATACATCATCAGTATAGGAAGCAATGACATGGTTGAATATGCAATCGCTCACCCTTTACTTCCAAACACCAAGCAATTCATCGCCAACCTCACTCAAGCCTATGAAGCACGTTTAAAGGTTCATAAAAGCTTGCTAGCTAGTTGGTTATCTCTTGGTCCATTATGTGAACTTTGGCATGAACATTCGTTTGTGTATATGTGTCTGAAGATGTTGTGATTGTAATTGGCAGAACTTGTACCATTTAGGTGCAAGAAAGTTTGCAATTATCGGAATTCCGCCGATAGGGTGTTGCCCGGCTGCACGCGTATTTAACAGCACTGGTGGTTGTTTAGAAGTTCTAAATTACAGTGCAAGATTGTTTTACAAGTTAATGCAACCTCTCTTGACAAGGTTCAGTTTGATGTACAAAGGATTCAAGTATTCACTCGGGAATACGTATGACATGACCATGAATGTTATTGACAACCCACGTGGAAATCGTATGTTCACTTAGAACTAATACATATATAAATTATTCTACATATATTTGTGCACATGCATGCATCCTTACATTTATAAGTGTATTGAGTTAGAAATTGGAGTTAGTTTACATTAAGGACTTTAATATGTATTTTTAGGGTTTAAAGATGTGACAACAGCATGTTGTGGAAACGGGACAACCGATTGTGTGGTAGGAGTGAATCTTTGCTCGAATAGGGCTGATTTCTTGTTTTGGGATAAGTTTCATCCTACCGAGAAGGCTTCTGAACTCGCAGCTTTAACTCTCGTTTATGGTGAAGGGCCCGAATACGTGACACCAATGAATTTTAGTAGTTTGGCCATGATATATTGATGACCACTCTTGGCATCATTTTATTGCTTCAAAAAACCTTGTTCATTGAATATTGTATGTGTGATATCTACTGAAAGTTTACGCACAAAATAAGACAAGATCATGTCCATAGATGAAGGCCAATATATGTACCTCTTTCAATCTATCAGTAAGATCTATAAGACTATAACACTACCTTAAGTATTATGTTATTTCTTTCTGTATTTAGTGTTTATGGACTAGCAAACAACCCTATTTCGGTGAGTTCATTGTCATTATTTTTATGTTAGTTTGGCATTTGTGATGTTGATTCTTGTTTACAGGTCCAGTTCGGTATTTTATTTAATAATGTGACTTTTAGATACATAAAAAAAACTTTTAATTTTCTCAAATAACATTGTAGTTTTTTTAAGAACTTTTACTTAAAGCAAATGTTTTGGCAAGTCAAATTTTAGAACTGAATATGTATTTTAGTGTGAAAAGCTGGCCACATGACATCCTTAATTAGTTAGAAAACACACTCTATGTGAACATATTAAGGAGTCGGTACATGTCCCTTTAAGTGAAAAAGACACATTAGGTAGCTGACACTTGTCTTTTTGAACGAAAAAGGTGAAATTTTGTGGAAATTGGTGTGGTTCGGAGTCTTTGCACCTTTATGAAATTTTAATGGCGTAACACCAAGGTAAACATGAAGGCACATGAGGAGTATGCCACGTGAAGTACATATTCACATTGGGAATTTGACTTTTCAAATGTTTATTTTTGAGGGAAGATTTTTAAAAAACATATGAAAAGTTAATCCAACAAAATAACCTTAATAAGACTTTTTAATGTTAAAAGAAATTTTTAAGGTATTAGAATTTATTCATTCAAACTTAATAAGAAATATGTTATGATATTAAAATAACGGATATGTGGGAGGTAGATATGATATTTGGAATAAGGATTAAAAAGAGTAACAATAGTATAACCATGACACAGACTTATTACATTAAGAAAGTGTTGAAGAAATTTAATTATTTTAATTGTTATCTTGTTAGTACTCTCCTAGATGCTAGTACTAGACTTATTCCAATAAGTGATTTAATATTACAATTAAATTATTCAAAGGTTATTGGATGTTTAATGTATGCTATGATTATCATAAGGCCTGACAAGCATTTGTGTGGGTAAGTTGAGCAGATTTACTAGTAATCCTAATGCTCAAAAAGTAGTAAATTGATTGCTTAAGCACCTGAAAGGAGCCAAAATCTATGGTTTGTATTATTTAGGTTTTCTTTTGGTCATGAAAGGGTACGAGGATGCAAGTTGGATTACAAATATGAAAGATTATTTTTCTACTAGTGGTTGGGTGTTCTTTGTGATGAACTATTTTTTGGGCTTCCAAAAAGTAAACTTGTCTAAGTAGTTTGCATCACTAGTTTGATAATAGAATCTAAATTTACAGCTTTAGCAGCAGCTAGCAAAGAAGTTGAATGGCTCGATAACTGAATCTTTGAGACTTTATCACAGTCAAAACTGATTTCACTAAACTCTATCATATGTGATAGTGCAGCTACCCTGGCTAAGGCTTATAGTCAAGTAAATAATAGCAAGTCTAGACACTTAGGTGT
This sequence comes from Flaveria robusta, assembly GCA_025506415.1. NCBI lineage: Eukaryota > Viridiplantae > Streptophyta > Magnoliopsida > Asterales > Asteraceae > Flaveria > Flaveria robusta. The sequence goes on along the minus strand of CM046469.1, from coordinate 12,076,125 downwards.
TAGATATAGCATGGTTAGAGAATTAATCATGAATAGAATGACATAAACTGAGTTTATAAAATTTAAGCTTAATTTAGCTGATTATCTAACTAAAAGGTTAGGAAGAGATCTCGTTAATAAATCAGCTAATGGAATGAGTTTAAAGTCTATTTAAATATCTTATGTCAAGACACCCGATTCCCATCTAATATAATGCTTAGATGCTAAATTCAATGTGAGAAGCTTGTCATAAAGATATTGGAACACATGAAAAGAATCATACCAAGATACGTGTTCAGACTGGAAGATAAAAAAAGGTTGAAATTTAATTTATTAATAGTTCATTGATAAATTACAGTGCAGGTGCAAGAGTAATGAACTATCAATAAGTATATGAAGTTTAGCCGCTTTAAAAAGCTTTGGACTTGAGCCTTGATTTATTCTTTGAAGGATTACAACACATGCTAGTAGATTATCGTGTGTAGTGGAGTTTGGATTGGTAAACATATATGTATGTTGCCTACTCGTATTTAAATGGATAACTTAAGTTCAATTCATTGTCACACCCTGTTATTCTAATACTTGTATCGTATAATATACTAAAGTGAAAATTCAATTCGCATGATATTTTCATTTATGTATACGTTTGTGTTTTGTGAGTATGGTTAAGTTAATCATGAATATCACAAAAATGGGAAAGAAATGTTGATAATTTTAGTGTTATCAGTATATACTTTAGTGTATTGGATTAACTTGTTGATCGAAAAAATAATGTTAGAGATTAAACGAGTTAGATATTGCGTGATTGTCGACTCGATTTAATTCTAAATTTTATTTGGGTTTTAATTAACTTATTAATTTTAATTATATTCAGTTTTGGGCTTTACTCATATAATTACTTTGATATAGTATTGGGCTTATAAATTTTTTTATTGTATTTATTCAAAATTTTAAGTCATTGAATTAGGCTTACAAAAAGAACTTGGGTTATGCCTTAGACCATAAAAAGAAAAACTTGACCGAGTATTCAACTGCCTGCTCTTTCTCTCGATCAAAAAGAAAACAACAGAGAACAATGGTTCTCACGGTTACGGCATATCTATCACAAAAAACATCAAGTCTAAAAGGAAATCTTACTCCATCTATCGGATATCTGTCTAATCCGATAAATAAATCGCGTGTAACCCACAAAATAGATTTATCTAATAGTGTTTCACGATTAAGAGATTAATTCGAGTAATTTTGATTGTTTGAATACTGAATCCGAATATGATACGTTTTGATTTGTTTTATGTTTGATTTCTTGTTCGAGATCCTCAAATTTCAACACTATCATATGGCAAGAACACAAAAAAATGAACATACTCAAAAGATTGTAGAGATGCCAAGTCAAATTTCATGTGCAACCGTGCTAGATTTGACATGTAAATTGTAACCGGATCAAAAAGAGTAAACGATTGGCCTTACAAGCTGGGGTCAACATTCATTAATCATTAGGACTAGTTGGAGTAGTTTGGTACAAAAAAGTTGTCACATTAAAGTTAAAAAATCATGATTTTGTAGTATCTATAAAATATTTTTTTAAATAAAATAAATACATGTTTTTTAATAAAAGTATAATTTTTTTAAAACAAAATTTTATGAAATATGAAAATTTTTTATTACAAAGAACTTTAAAAAATGTCATTTTTTAAAAAACAATTTAAGAAAATGAAATGTTTAAAAAACTCTTTTTTTAAAACAAAATATTTTTAAATACTAAAGATTTAAAAGATGTTGTTATTGTTTTATCACTTAAGGTATTAGCAATACGTAATTTCAATTACATCTTATTTTAAAAAATTATTATATAATTTCTAAATATTAATTAATAATTAATAACTTTATATTTTTCATTCAACATGTATAATATACAGGTTTATAAACTATAAATAATAATTAAAAAAGATTCAGCCATGCGGTTTAATTTTAAACAATCAGTTGTCAAATGGCACATTCTCAGCAAACAATTGTCATTTGTCGTTTTCTTAGCAATGTGATTTTTAAAAAAATTATTTACATGTCATTTTTCATAACTTTTTCCTATTCTTTTTTGAAAACATTTTTTTTAAAAGGTAGTATTGCTAGTTTAAGAATTCGGTTTTAATTTTAATCTCCTAAATTATAGAATATTTTAAATCTCAAGTTGAAAAATCGTATGAAAACTAAAATACGAAAGATTTGAAATTTAAAATTTTGAAATTCAAATTTTCAATCTACTAATTAAATCATACATAGCACATTCAGATTTTGTGATGTGGGCGTGGTTTTTTGACGGGTTGATTTTTTGAATTTATTTCACAACGATTGCTATTTTTTTATAATTTAATTTACCTGTTTAAGAATTCGGTTATTATTTGAATCTCCTAAATTATAAAAGATTATAAATCTTAAGCTAAAAAATCATATGCAAACTAAAATGCGTATTGTTTTACCATATATGGAATCAACATCCAATCTCCATTTATCAGGATTATTAAAAGCCCAATTAACATATATTCTAACACTCAGACTATCATCATCTCAACCTAACCTCACAATCACAACTTTGAATATTATTAATATTTTTTTCTTTGTTTCTCTCCTCAACCAGAGGCAAACTTAATCAGTTTTATTATTGTTAGCATCTTACTATCTTTGCTCTTCTCTTTTCACTTCAACTATACTGACCAGAGGCAAACTTAATAAGAAACACTATCATAATGATGCAGAGTAATAAATTTTTACATTGCGTTATACCATTGATTTAGCGAGTTTTTTTTTTTATATTTTTAAAATTTCTCTTCTTTTTTTAAAACCCACCTTTTTCTAAAACTTTCGCATACTTTTTTATGATATTATTTTTTATACAAATTAAACCATTAAATGTATTATTTTAATATTTTTAATTAGAGTATAGTATTACTATATATTTTTTTAATTATATTTAATATTCATTGTGCACCATTAGTTTTATCACTGTAACTTAAACTTATAATGTCGATGAGTCTGCTGTGGCCTACTAATTGGGTTAATAAGTTATCGCAATAAATATGTATATGTATATGTAATGTGTTTAAACGATTTTTGTTTGACCATGTGATTTTTTGAATGCCGACCGCTATGAAAAACTTTATGACTCCTAAACCCACATAATTTTTTTTAAATCTTTTGCTCACTAACAATTAAATGAAGAGATCGTCTTTGTTAAACTAATAAGCCTAAAATCACGTAACCAAATAAGTTAATTTGTATTAAATCTACTAAGCCTATTTATTTAATTAAAAGCCCAATTGAAGAGACGTTACTTACGTATTGTTGTTTGCGGAAAAAATATTAGCGACTTTAGTTGAAGATTAGCAAATTGCAATTCCTGCTCTGATGCTTCTTGTGGCTATTCTCTATCATTATTAATTTCAATTTATTATTTCACTATGTTAGTGCCCCGTGTATTACACGGGTTGAATAAATAAAATACTAAATAATTAGTGATAAAAATTTATAAATTATAAAACTATGTTTGAAGATAAAATATGATTATAATTGTATGTGAATAGCTACTTTAAGTATTTCTCTTAAACTTTTATTTTATAAAAAAAAATGGGTTTTAAATATTTTATTTTAAGAAAAATGAATTTATTCTAAAAAAAGTTTGTTGTATTCTATATTTTATAGAACTTTTATTTTTAAAAGTGTGGTTTTTAATAAAAAATAAGTTTTAATTTATATAAATATATAATTTTTAAATGAAAATAGTATGATTAATATTATTAGTATTCAATAGTATTAATAATAATGAAGAGAAATGAGAAAGTTAGTATGATAAAACTTACAATTTTGTCAAGTCTTATTTTAGATTTTGTTTGATATAGATAGATAAATATATAGATAAATAGATAGGATAGAATCCCATTTATTAAACGAATTATAATTAGTAATAAAAACGAACGGTTACAGTACGATATTTTAATATAAGATATGATTAAAATTATATATACATAATAGTTCAAGAAATAAAAGAATTATACTATTTGTTTTAACTCTCTTATCTAAATAGTTTTATTTTAAATATTCTTTTTATGATTTTTTTATAAAAAATTTATTGTTTATAAAAATCTTGTTTATTAAAAACTCGGGTTTCTAATTATTCTGGTTGTTTTAATAAAACTGCTTTTAAAAAAGTTCATATTTTTTATAATTTTTTTAAAAAAGGATCAATTTAAAATATTTTATTTCAAAAAGATTTAGTGTTTTAGAAATTTTATATTATATAAAAATTTTGTTTTTTTATTATTTTTATTTAATAAAAAGATGTACTTTTTAATTTTCTTAATAAAATTTATTTTTAAAAACATAGCTTGATTTTAAAAAATATAAATAAGAGAGAGAAATTAGTTTGACTATTAAATTGCTATAATATATTTTTGAAGGGAAAAAGAAATAAAAATTTTTAGAAAAATGACAATTGTCAAAAAAAAAAAGGTTTAATAGAGTAACAAGTGACAAAAGAAATATTGCTTTATTAGATTTTATACATAGATATGTTCATATATTCCAATCAAAGTGTTTGCATGTGATTTGATAATCTTTTTATTATATGCACATGCATTTATAGCACATGTGTTTTGATTTAAATATTACAACATGTTAAATGAATAATAAAAATAGTTGATCAAAAATATATTGAAATATATTAGTTGATCTTAACTTTAGTTTTTATAGAGAGATTTTAGAAAAAAAGTTACATGAGCCGTTATAGACAAGTGATAATATTCTTGAAAATTTTGATTTAAAAAATCTATCATTGAATCCTTCCGAACGTAAACCAAACAATTTTTATTTATGTGACCTAACCCGATCTGAACCAAAAATTTAATATCAAATTAAAATACATTCAAGAACAGAGAAACCAACCCAAAAAAAAGCATCCAGATTCCGCAAAATAATTTGTGTGCCAACTACAAGAAGTGTGTTGATTTATGCCCGATTTTCGATGATGCACAGCAACATGAAAGTCTTTCAACATGTAATAATTCAATGTTCAAGATAACTTGAAGACTTGACAGTTAATTGGAAGAAAAAGAAAATTAGTATTACTATAAACAAATTTTATGAAAAAGTCAAATTGCATGAAAATATAATAATTGTATTCTAATTGATGTTATACGTAATAAACTATGATTGTTACCTTTTAATAAAATAAATTTTGACTTTGTTACTATATAAAATACAACTCATAACTTCAATGTTTAAACAAATAATACATATATTAATAAAATATAACCAGTTTGTATTATCTGCTCTTGTCTGCTGTTATTTGTAGATCTTGCTTTTAATTAACCAATTAATCAGACATCAAGGCATCTATACACTTATACATATTAATCTCCATAGTAATCTACGTACATATCTCGATGACAACAACAAACAAACACAAAAAGAATGGTTTACTATATGGAAATTTCAAGGCCAATACACGTACACTTTGTATTAAATGCTCCCAACTTTTGATTTTATCTTTTTGTCCATTCCCTAAAAGCTCTGTATAAAAGTTAACTTCAATTCCAAAAATCTTCAATTACCTAACAAGTAACCGATCAGGCGATTGCAGCACGGAAGTTTTTAATGTTTGTTTTATATGCGGTTGTTACTGTCGGCAAAAATAGATAAGGTCGATGCACCCATATTTGTATTTGGGGATTCCAACGTTGATGTTGGGACAAACAACTACCTGAAAACATGCACTACGAAGGCCAATCACCTTTACCATGGGATCGATTTTCCTTTCTCGAAACCCACAGGAAGGTTTAGTAATGGCAAAAACATTGTTGATCATATCGGTATTGAATCCCTTTTTGTCTTACAATAATTTCTAGTTTGTGTTCATGCTATGTTCCAAATTATGAAACATGTATATTAAGTGCAAATGAAGATTATTATCAACGGGTTAGGATCATTTGAGGACTTATAAATATATTCAAACTGCAACAACTCGTATCAATTAACTCCTATTTTTATATATTATACTTTTTACATACAATAGTGTATAGTAGTGTATGATTATATACTCAAAAACCATCAAAATTACATAAAACCCATCAAAGTAATGATTGCATATGTTTTTAAATTTATTTATTTATTTAGCAACACATGCATATATAAATAGTATAACCTACATATGACTTACACATGTATAGATTACAAATTCATTCTTTTTTTTTTTTAACTTTAAGAAAGACGATTAAATATTGTATTTTAATCATTTTTATATAAAACATAAAAATGTTACGTGATGTTTAGGGGTGTTCAAAGTCGGATATCCGAAATTTCGGATATCCGAAATTTCGGATATCCTAATTTCGGATATCCAGAAATTTCGGATAGTAGAAATCACTATCCGTATCCGTATCCGAAATTCGAATATCCAAAATTTCGGATACGGATACGGATAGTGATTCGGATATCCGAAATTATTTTTTTATTTTTTAGTTTTTTTTACAATAATTAGACATATGTTTTTATAAAAATAATATAAAAAACCAACTAATATCATAAAAGTCCTAATATACACTAAAAATTCTCAATCTAAAATTAAAAGTATGTTTAAAATTTTAAAAAATTTATATATTTTTTAGTTTTCAGATCATCGGATATCCGAACATCCAAAACTTTTGAAAATCACTATCCGAATCCGAATTTTAGAATATTTCGGATTCGGATTTTCGGATCGTATTTCGGATTCAGATATTTTTGAACACCCCTAGTGATGATATGAGTTCTTGTTGTTCTAAAAGTATTTATGAGTTCTCAAATTATTCTAACACATTGCCAAAATATATTATATGAACTTGAGTTTGATCACTTGTGTAGTAAGGCTGCTGGGGAATTACAAATTAAGTCCACCACCTTTTCTCGTACCATGAGAGAGTGTCACCAGTGAAGTAGAAGACGGCTAAAGTGAGTCGTTGTGCAACGGGAATTTGGTAGTAAGTAAAGTAATTTTCTGCTTGGAATATCCAATCGAGAGGGTTTGACCCGTCAAAAAGTGGAAGAGAAATCTTTGGTGGTCTAGGGGTATGTGGTGGGGGCGGTGGTGGTGGCGGTAGTGGTGGCGGTGGCGGTGGATTTCCGGTACGAATTGGATCGGGAGTTTTAGGTTCGGTTCGATTGAGGAGTGCAATTAGGTGATTGGTTTGCTCATATTGAGCGGAAAGCTGTTTCACGATCACATCAAGGTGTGATTTGTGATCGAGGGCAAGTTGTTGTTGGCTAGAAATGATGCAGTAGGTAGTGGCGGTGGTAGAAGCAACAAGTTGCTTCATGTTCTCGGTTAAGGTGGCAAGGAGGTCATCGGTTGTAGGTGGATCGCTTGGGGGTTCGCGACGAGGCGGCATGATTGAAGGATGAGGTCGAGAATGAAAGCACCAAATGATAGAGCCAAGTTCGAGATTGGCGGTCTCCAAATAGGAACTAAGAACAATAACGTAAAACTAAAGAATTGTTACTCAATTTTTCTGTTCTCCTTCTTCTCAAATGAAATTACATTTAAATAGAATGCATGAATTCCTAAAACTATGGGACCTTACTTTGAACGTGACGTAGTGCACGTAACAATTAAAATAGAAACTAAAAACTAATTAAACCTACATGCATACAATAGTGGGAAACAAAATAGAACGTGGGGACAAGGATTAATTAAATTAAACTTGCAGAAGGCTTAGTAACGTGGAGCTTGAATGGGTCATGGGTCAACGGTTTACGGTGGATAGTCCGTATCAAGCACACATTCAAACGTAACTTACTTCGTGGAGTCAACTTCGCTTCCGGAGGGGCTGGTGTTTTTACTGAAACTGGCCGCAAACACTTTGTAAGGTTTCAAATATGATCTAGAAGCATTATTAGGGACAATAGGCTCATGATGGATAACAAAAGCTTCTTAATATTGGAAGAAATTTGAAAACTTGTGAAATAAAACAAAATCATTTTCTCTGTGACTAATAAATTACATGATTTCTTTTTTTTTTTTTTCGTAACAAGTCTCATGTACATACGTAGGTCGAAGAATTATACTAGTTGAACCTACATGTGTATATGCTTCCAATATGTACGTATAAATCTATATATACCAAGTCAAGGATCTTAGCGTAACCCTGTTGTATTTTATTAGTCATATTAAAAACATAATGATTACACAAATAAATGAACGGTTTACATTAATTCTTATAAGTTCTTGCAATATATATAAATTTAAAAATACATATATGCGTACACAATATTTAACTTATAGTATGTTTATATGCTGACAAATTATGAATCAACCAGCATAGGGTGATATCTATGGAGGAGCAAATCCAACAATTCGCCCCAGTTCGCACGAATATCACAGAATTATTAGGTTCACCAAAAGCCACTGATGATCTACTTCAAAACTCAATATACATCTTCAACTTTGGAAGCAATGATCTAATTGAATATCCAGTTACTCACATTTTTGATCCTACAGGCTTTAAGCCATTCATTGCCAGCCTTACTCAAGTCTATGCGGCACAACTCATGGTTCGTATAAGCTTACTAGTAAATTGTCTTTTGTCCTTCATGTGAACTTTAGCAATCTATTTACTTGTGTCTGAAGATGCTATGAACTTTTCAGAGTTTGTACAAGTTAGGTGCAAGAAAGTTTGCAATCATCGGAATTGCATCGCTTGGGTGCGCCCCGGCTGCACGCGCACTTAACCCCACCGGTGGTTGTGCAGAAGTTATGAATGATGGAGCAAAATTGTTTTACATGTCAATGCAATCTGCCTTGACAGAATTAAGTTTGATGCTCAAAGATTTCAAGTATTCACTTGGGAATATGTATACCGTAACCATGAATGCTATCGACAACCCTCACGGAAGCGGTATGTTCACTTGCAACGAATATATCTATAAGTTTTACATATTTTTGGGGACATATCTTCATAAAAAATTGTATAGATTTGGTAAGACTTTGTTATGTGTTAATTTACAGGGTTTAAAGAAGTGAAAAAAGCATGTTGTGGAAACGGGACAGCCATTTGTACCGTAGAAGTGAATCTTTGCTCGAATAGACACGATTTCTTGTTCTGGGATAAGTTTCATCCAACTGAGAAGGCTTCAGAACTTGCGGCTTTAGCTCTTGTTTATGGTGAAGGTGCCGAATACGTTACACCAATGAATTTTAGTAGTTTGGCCATGGTTGTCAGTTGATGATCTCTAATATTTCAGTCATTCTCATAATTCATTGACTGAAAACATCCATCATATTTTAATATTGTATGTGTGGTTCTGACTGTGTTTAAATTTTTGGGAAAAAATAAGACAATAATAATCGTATGTATGCGTGATCTCTTCTTCGAATCATGTATTGTGGGGATTTCTTGAACATAAAGAATTGTTCATAATTTGGTATGGTACGAGTGGTTTATATGGTTGATGATTCCAATTTTAGAAAGAAAAACTATTGGTTTCACGTGATTTGATAAATTTAAACCCATCTCATCACCCTTATAGAAATAGTTGTCTCTTTCTTTCATAGAACCATCCCCCGGAGATTAATATGCATTGATACAAACATGTGCCATCTAAAAATGGTGAAAATAGATCATAAGCCTTGATTTATGGACAAGAGGTTAAGATTCACATCATCAACTAATAATAACTCTAATAATGAGACTTATGAGTATTTTGGTCATTTGCGATTTTAATTAAATTAGTAACCCCACGTTTGATATAATAATATATATAGAGAAAGTTTATTATATAAAACATTGTTTTTGTAAGAACTGTAATAAGTAATATCAACCCTTGATTATATAGATAAACAGTTCAAATTGTAGATAAAAATCACACATAAAAGGGCTCTGGAGGGATAAATTTAAAAATAGCCTATAATTATTATTTTTTGCAAATTCTCTCAATTTTTTTAAGCGCATATAATTTTTTATACAAAATTATGTTTTTAAAAAAATTACACTATAAAATTGAATATTTTATTATCATTAATTTGAGTATAGTTCTGTTATATTTTTTTCACAAAAAAATAGCATTTTTCCAAAAAACGTTTGTGTATTGTGCATATAACTAGTGTAATTACTAACTGAGTAATTATGAAAATAACTTACGTAATTATCATATAACTTGCGTTATTACAAATACAACTTGTGTAATTACAAATACAACTTGAATATTATAACTTGAGTAATTTATACTTGCGAAATAATAAATATAATTTGCATAATTATGAATATAAATTGTGTAATTATAAATATTACTTGTGTATTTATGTATCTTATATGCGTAATTAATATAGTACTTACGAAATTACCCTCTCCCCTAAAAGATACGTGTCAAGCCCTAGTAAGTTTGTACACTTCGCACGTAAATTACACTTTTTGTGTTCTATCCTTCTTCCACTCCGTCTCTAATTGAATTGGTTCCTCACTCGAATCCGTGTCGTTCACATTGACTAGAGACCGAACCGATTTCAAACCTAACCACTTTGAGAAAGAAAAAAGTTTTGTGAAGCTTTAGCTTTGTAGAAAACCCTTATAGAAACTTCCAAGTGACAACTTGATCCAACCTTGGTCGTCGATGTCTTTCCGAACAATTCTTAATGGTAGAACAAAAGAACAAGAATCGCTTGATATGCGAGAATTGAACCACAAGAAAAGTCGACATCAAAATTGAAAACTGTATCATAAAATCGTCCGAATAACAAGAATCGTACAACAGAAATTGAATGGCGTGAGGAATTATCAAATTGAAGAACCAAAGGAAAATCGAGCTGTTGGTTTAGAGTTGAGAATCTAATTGAGGAATGATATATGGTTTTACTTTTTTTTTCTTATATACAAAATAAAAGGTAAATTAGTTTTGCACTGTTTTAGTAAAAAAAATATTTGAACTACAAGGACTCGTTTGGTAAATAAGTGTGTTAGTTTACGGAAATTTTTTGTTTTGGTATTATTTTAAGAAAAGGATGGTTTTTGGTGTGTTGTTCGGAACATTTTGGTCTTGGAGTGTTCCACGCTTACGTGGCATGTTAGTTTAGAAGGTCACAGTGCGAACGTGTGAGGTGGCATGTGATCCGCTATTTTGACCAGCGAAAGTATCGTTCCGCATTTCAAAACGTAGCAGTCAACTACTAACAACGTTTGAATTATTGGCTGTTGTGTTCCTCTAGTTTGACTAGAGGATGTTAACAATCCTTGATTTGACAACTCAAGTTTATCAACTTTCGTACTTCTACACCCGACTCTAGTTTGACTAGAGGATGTTTACAACGTTTGACTAGAGGATGTTAACAACGTTTGAATTATTGGCTGTTGGCTGTTGTGTTCCTCTAATCACCCGACTTTAAATGTTCATATCTCACTCGTACGATATTCGTTCCACTAATAGTTAAGTTCATTATCTCATTCCTCATATCTTCACTTTCATTTTCAATTTAAGTATGTCTATGCATGTACAAAAAAAGTAATTAAAAATGAAAAAATTACCAAATTAACCTATTGACCAAATGAAATTATCAAAATAATCATTCAAAAATTAGATTTACCAAAGAAACAACCAATCAAATCAAACCAAGTGTCCATTCCTCACCCACAAAAATCCATTATCCCTCGCTTAAAAGGTGACTTGGGGAGGAAAAGTCTTGATCCCTTGCTCACATGGCGCTTTTTCATGCACTCCTCGTTGACGTGTCCTATTCCTCGTTGACTGTGCGAGGAATTATGGGTTTTCCTCGCCTATATTTACCAAAACGTCACTCCTCGCCCTAAAAAAATATAAAAAGTGTTTATCAAAAATTTAAAAATCATTAGTTTATAAATATTTTATTTTCATTTATTGTTTTTTAAAGACTTAAAATTATAATTTAATGCGGTTTTCCCTTATATAATACAACCTTTCCTCCTAACAAAGTTATCCAATCTTAAATTTTTCTCAACACTTTTGTTGTAACTATATTTTTAAATCCTCTCAAATCAGAAAATGACAGTTAATATCATATTATGCAGTGGGAGTAAATGGCATTTTGTAAACGATGTTAAAGAGTATCTATCATTAAAAGGTAAATATGTTAAGCATGTTCTCAGTTTATCTAGTAATATTAAATATGATAAATTAGTGGATATTATTTTTAAAAAGCTGAAAAGTCAAAGTTCTATACGGTTATCATATATAATGTCTACTTATCAGAAAGCCGTCACATCCCTCACCTCGTTAATGGTGTTCCTCCCCTAGTATATTGTGCCAGCCCCTCGTCCTTCGTGCCCCTCGCTGACCAGGCGAGGAAGCCATCACATCCCTCGCCTCATTAACGGTGACCCTCACCTAGTATATTGTGTCCATGCCTAAAATTATGTGCCCTCGTTGACTCGACGAGGAGGGTGTCAAATCCCTCACTGACATGGGCGAGGAGAGGGTCAAATCCCTCACCTCGTTCCTTGTTATTCATAACTTAATTATAAAACGTAAATTACACGTTGGCAAGATAAATGCCACGTGGGCGAGGGATCATAAGTTTTTCTCGCCGAAGACTAGGGTCAAAGTCAATAGGTTAATTTCGTATTTTGAAAAGTCAATGTTTAGTTTGGTAATTGAATTTGATGAAATTTTCAATTTGGTAATTTTCCTGATAAAAATTCTAGGAAAAAAGATACAACTATGAAAAGTAAAAATAAAATTGTCAAATCAAGCATTGTTGACATCTGCTAGTCAAACTAGCAGAACACAATAGTTAAACGATGCTAGTAGTTGACTAGTAGAGTGCAACAAGCTAGTTTGATTTACAGAACAATATTTTTGCAGGTCAAAACATCAGAATCAACAGATCGAACTTCAATTCTTGTTCATATTGTATTGATTCTTAAGTGGTTGTGAATACCAATCATGGGTAACATGGTAATCCACGTACATTTCTTCATGATGGCATTAACAAACAAACATCAAAAAACAATGGATTACTAATTAATGGGCAATACAAGATATATCAATGTATCAAATGCTCCCGTTTTTTACTTCTATCTTATTGTCCATTTCCCAGAAATATTGTTATAAAAGTTGAAGTTGAATTGCAGTAATATTCAAACTACACAAGTAATCGATCACATGGCGATTGCAGCACAAAAGCTTTATCTGTTTGTGACATACGTGCTCGCTAATGGCATTATGATGAATATGACAGTTAGGGCAGCATCGGGTAAGACCAATGCACCCATATTTATATTTGGAGATTCAACCGTGGACGTTGGGACAAACAACTACCTGAAAGAGTGCACAGCGAAAGCCAATCACCGTTACCACGGGATAGATTTTCCTTTCTCGAAACCCACCGGAAGGTTTAGTAATGGCAAAAATGCAGCTGATCAAATTGGTATACATTGTAGTTTTTTTGTTTAATTGTTTAAAATTAAAGATTTTCATCAATATGAATATGAGTTCACTTGCGCAGCAAGGCTGTTGGGGAATTACAAAGTAAGCCCACCACCTTTTCTATCTCTTGTTGCACATAAGCCCACCTTCAAACGCAATTTACTTCGTGGAGCTAACTTCGCTTCGGCAGGGTGTGGCATTTTTACCGAAACTGGCCAACAAGTTTTTGTAAGGTTTCAATTCTCTGCATGTGTGTATATTACTTAAAAGAAGGTTTTTCACAGATTACTAAATATTAGTATAACACATAAAACTAAATAAATTACTCATTTTATAGATCTTAAAACTTTCTAAAATAAAAATAAAATATTTATTAGTCACTAGTATTTCCTCCTCTAAATTAACTTGTAAAATTACATATTATCTCAAATCATGTTTAAATAGCATTGTACTTTATGTATTGAAACTTTTTAAGAAAATATGTAATTTTTTTTGAGGAAATAAAGATATATGTAATTCTTTCAAAAACAATTTGCATAGTCATATATTCCGTTGATATCACATAACTTACACTTACATGTATATAGGCAAAAGGCCAAAAGTCACTAAGAAAAACATATGAAAAAAATAATTTGATGGGTTTTTATGTACATAAACATGTGTATTTGTAGGTAAGAAGTGTAAAATTTACAAAATATGAACCACTGATTAAAAAAATTAAACAATTTAATATTTTTGTTTATGTAAAACTTTAGTGTTCTATAATAAAATCCATCTATTTATGTGTGAGAATTTACTCCAAATACGTTAATACGTTGACAAAATGCACTAATCAACCAGTATGAGGTGATAAGCATGGCGGAGCAAATCCAACAATTCACCACAGTTCGTGGGAATATCACAGAATTATTAGTTTCACCAAAGGCCGTTGATGATCTACTTCAAAATTCAATATACATCGTCAGCATAGGAAGCAATGACATTGTTGAATATGCAACAACTCACCCTTATCAACCTGCAGAATTCAAGCAATTTATCACCAACCTTACTCAAGCCTATGGCGCACATCTAAAGGTTCGTAAAAAAATTAGCATGAACTTACATCTATATACATATATATGTTTGAAGATGCCATGATCGTAATTGGCAGAACCTCTACGAGTTAGGTGCAAGAAAGTTTACAATCATCGGAATTCCTCCGATCGGGTGTTGCCCGGCTGCACGCGTATATAACTACACTGGTGGTTGTTTAGAAGTTCTAAATTATAGTGCAAGATTGTTTTACAAGTCAATGCAACCTCTCTTGACAGGATTTAGTTTGATGTTCAAGGGATTCAAGTATTCACTTGGGAATACGTATGACATGACCATGAATGTTATTGACAACCCACGCGGAAACCGTATGTTCAACTAGGACGAGTATATTTATAAACTCTACATATTATTATGCACACAAACTTACATTTATAAGTGTATTGAGTTAGAAATTGGAGTTAGTTTACATTTAAGACTTTGATATGTATTTCCAGGGTTTAAAGATGTGGCAACAGCATGCTGTGGAAACGGGACAACAGATTGTACCATAGGAGTGAATCTTTGCTCGAATAGGGACGATTTCTTGTTCTGGGATAAGTTTCATCCAACCAAGAAGGCTTCCGGACTCGCAGCTTTAACTCTCGTTTATGGTGAAGGGCCAGAATATGTGACACCAATGAATTTTAGTAGTTTGGCCAGGATATACTGATGAGCCCTAATTCTATCTTTGCGGCATTTTATTGATCAAAAAATCCATGTTCATTCAATATTGTATGTGTGATATCTACTTAAAGTTTACGCACAAAAAATAAGACAAGAATCATGTCCATAGATGATGGCCATTGTACCTCTGTCATTGTATCAATAAGATCAATAACGCTACCTTTGTTTTTATGTTATTACTTTCTATATTTAGTGTTAATGAAATAGGACATAATTAGGTGCATTGTCATTTTTTTATTTCTACGTTAGTTTGCCATTTGTTCTGTTGAATTCTTGGTTAACGGGTCTACTTCTTAACAAGATTGCAAACATTTTCAAGTAATTTTATTTGGTAGTCTATTATCTCTATTAGACACTCGTGCACCCACGTACTGCTATAATATATAGGGGACATAAAAGAAGAATTACAAAACTCCTTTTACTTGAATTGTATATATATATAGCCGGTTTGTCAATTCAATCGTTCAATTAACTAATAAAACTATGTGTTATATAAACGCACGTAACACAAACACAATTTAAATCAATTGTTCTTTAGTTAAAATCAGACACTATATATTTTTATAGATTTAACTACCATTTTTTGAGGAAAGATATATACTTTATTTACAATCATATATAAATTAATTATTAGTTAATTTAATTTAATTTAATATATATTAAAAGAACTTTCATGAATAGTAAAGTTAATGTTTCTTTTATTTTAACCACAAAACTAACAAAACTATAACTGCGTTTGTATTCAAGCTTTGTGTTGCTTGCTTTTACAACGCAACCCACTTTTGCGTTTTACAGCGGAGTATACTTTCGGATTTTACAAACGAGTGAAGCTCACTTCTATGACTGAGTATGCTTTACGATTTTACGGCATAGTGACGGCTATGCCGACATATAATTTTACTTGCATTTTGATATTCAAGATTGTGTCACTGTCGATGGCTCGGGGTCGAGACTACACCTTTCCCTGATTTTTATGTTTTTATGTTTTTTTGTTGTTGTTTTGGGTTTTTAAGAGTGTAGGCATTATGGTAACCGAGGTTTGTGATTAGGTTTCTTAACGTCTTTGGGTTTACATCGAAATGACCGTCATGCGGCATGTTTTGGTGTCTGGTTTTTTTTTATTTGAGATCATGACGAAATTTTCGTTGTAGCACGACAAGAGGAGTATCTAGTTGTTATTAAAATACATCTAATAAACTTTAATTTCCCCGATAAACATATTAGTTATCTAACCATGTGACGTCGTTAGTGTGTAAACACACTTCACACGGACGCATTAAGGAGTCGACAAATGCATGTATATTTCAGCAAAAAGACACATCAGGGGTCAACATGTGTCTTGTTGAGTGAAAAAGATGGAGGTTGGTGAAACTTGTGTTGGATGGCGTCTTTGCACCATTGTACAATTTAGGATGGCATAATGTCAAGGTACACTCATGGGTAGAGGTGTAAACGAGTCGAGGCAGCTACTTGGGATCGGCTTGAGAAAAGCTCGAATCGATCTAAGCTTAAATGAGCTCGAGCCCGAGCTCTAGCTCACATTATGGCTCGTATACTAAACAAACTCGAACTCGAGCTTCAGATATCAAGCTCGATTCAGCTCACAAGTCTAAACGAGCTTTTTGTTTATATAATTTCTATTTATAGATTAAATATATATAAATATATATTTTCATAAATCATATTATTTTATATATTATTATGATAAAAATATATAATATAATATATATTATGTTATGTATAAAAAGTATGGTTTAATAAATATAAAAGTAATTATAAAAATATATAAATTTAATAATTTAACAATAAACGAGCAGAGATCAAGCTTTAGAAATAAAACTACAAACGAGCCACGCACGAGCCGAGCTCGATCTTTAGAAATAAAACTACAAACGAGCCGAGCTCAAGCTCGAGCTTTTTAAAACAAAAACGTGTTGAGCTCGGGCTCGCTCGGCTCGTTAACACCCCTACTTATGGGCACATGGGGAGTGCGCCATCTAGAGTGCTTCACCATAATCTATTATATCTAATAAAAATAATATTTATTTTGTTACTTGTCGTTCTCTTCACCCATTTTTTTGTCACTTGCCCTTGTTCTAGACATCCTTAAATTATTTTTCTCTTTAAAAATATATTATAGTAATTTAAACACTCAAAGTAATTTTTTTATTAAAAAGTAATTTTATTAATTGTTATATTTCTCTCTCATCTAGATTTTTTAAAATCAATCTATCTTTTAAAATAGATTTTACTTAAAAATCAGATCTTTTTATTAAGATAGAAATAATATAAAAAACAAAACATTTATATAAGATGAAATTTTCAAAAACACTAAACCTTTTTAAAACAAAATATTTTAAATTGGTTCTTTTTAAAAAAATTACAAAAAGGTGAAAATTTCTAAAAATAGTAGTATTAAAAGAATTCGAATAATTACAAAACAGATATTTTAATAACAAAATTTTTATAAAAATAATTTTTTTATAAAAATATCTTAAAACAAATATTTAAAAATAAAATTATTTAGATAAGATAGTTAAAAAAAATAGTATAATTGTTTTATTTCTTGAATTATTACGTATATGAAATTTTAATCATATCTTATATTAAAATATTGTACTATAACTTTTCACGCTTATAACCAACTATAACCCATTTAACAAATAATTTTGTAGTCTATCTATTTAACTATTTGTCTGTCTGTCTGTCTATAGTAAAAAAAAACTAACATAAGACGTAACAAATTGTAAGTTTATCATACTAACTTTCTTATTTCTCTCTATTATTACTAATAATATTGAATACTAATAATACTACTCATATATTTTTTAAGTTAAAAATATATAATTTAATAAATTAAAAACTTATTTTTTATTAAAAATACACTTTTTAAAAACAAAAGTTTTATAAAATACATAATATAATGAACTTTTTTTTAATTATTTTTCTTTAAACAAAATATTTAAAACCATAATTTTTTTATAAAACAAAAGTTTAAAAAACACATTATTAGTTATTTACTTAAATGAGCTATTTATACGTAATTATAATCATGTTTTATCTTCAAGTATGGTTTTATAATTTATAAATTTTTATTACTAATTATTTAATATTTTATTTATTCAACACGTTTAATACACGGGTTACTAACCTAATAGTATATATACACTTTGAGAATCTAACTTTTTAAAGTTTACTTAAAGAGAATATTTCAAAAAGAACATACGAAAAGTCAACTCCCACAAAATAAAACTTAAAAAGTCATTTCCAAAATTAACATGTACTCTTGGATCAAAAAAACTAACCACGTAACATCTTTAGTGTAAAAACAAACTTCCTATGGACACAATAGAAAGCTGACACGCGTCCCTTTAAATGGAATATTAAATTCTCAATTTGAACATGTCTGAAATTTTATAAAAACTAAAGTTAATTTTAATTTTACTATTTAAGGTTTAACTAAAATAATTATTTTTCTTCAAAATATTAAAAACATCAATTTTTCTTCAAAAATTTCATATGTTGTTTCAATTTCACTACAAAAGTGTCATTATTTTGTATAAAATTAAAACAACTAATTAAACTTTTGTATTAAAATTAAAACAGTTTATAAAACTTTTGAAGTTAAATTGATTTTTTTAATCTTTTGAAGTAAAATATTAATTTTTAACAAATCTCAAATAGTAAAATTGAACTTAACTCTAAAACTCCTTTCACCTACCAACCGACGGTAGTGCCAGCCTCCATAGTCCACAGTTGTTGGCTTTTCCGCACCCACACTCCATTGCCAATGGCGTTTTTGCCAAGACTTTCTTGTTTGGCTTTTCACCTACACATTAGACCTATAATTTTTTTATGTGTCTACTTGGCCGGTTTTTTCACCCAAAAAAACATTGTATCCTGACATGCTGTCAAAATCGCTTATTATGAAGTTAACTATTTTTTATGTATTGTAAAGTCTGTTATTATTATTTTGAGAAACATTCATATGTTTATTTCGAAAATCTCTCTTATCTTGAGGAATTTGACTTTTCGTATATAATATAAAAATTATAGTTATCATAACAGTTAGTAAAACCTTTGACCGTACATTCATAAACTTTCAAAAGCAACTCGTTTAATGTTCAAGTAATCTTTTAAATTTATTTAAGAGTAAATTACACAGATCGTCCCTAAAGTTTACTTAAATTTCACCTTTTGTTTCTGCGATTGAAAAATTACAAGTTTAATCCAAAGGTTTAAACAAATAATATGTTTCGTCCCTGGGTCTAACGGTCATTAATTAATTCCGTTAACTGGATGCAAATTACCATTTTACCCTTTATTAAAAAAACTTAGATGTAATAATAACAACAACAACAACAACAACAACTCATAACCCCACCGTACCACTTGTCACCACTGTCGTCTACCTCCCACTTGCCGCCACCACCGTACCACTTGTCACCACTGTTGTCGTCTGCCGCCCACTTGCCACCGCCGCCTCCCACTTACCACCATTGCTGGAACCTCCAAATTCCAACCATTCTCTCCGCTTCTTCACTCCGGCCACCTCTACACCACCACATCGCAACAGATTTACTTTCAACCGATTTTGGTGCCCATAGCCGGCCCTGAGGAGGGGCAAAGTGGACCTCCGTCCAGGGCCCACTCGCTCAGGGGGCACAAATTTTTTTAAAAAATATTTATATTATATAAACTGTTTTCTAAAAAAATAGTAATAAGTTATAATCCAATAAAAAAACGTAATCTAATTATGTTTTTAATCAAATATATATCTTTGGATTTATTTTATTAATCCTATTATTTATTTAAAAGTCCATCTTAAAAGACATAATGTCAATTCTCATAGGTCATTATCCGTTATTATTTGTTATTTTGCTTAACTGTTTTATAGAATTAATTAACTCAAGCTGAGCAGCTCACTTAAAAAAATAAAAATAGAGGCATTCACAAATGAAACAGTAGAAGGCTACGACGTGTAGGATAGGAGTGTCTTTGTACGACTGTCGACTTTGTTAGTTGTTTGTGGAAATATGGCTTCACGTGTTATCGGTTAGATACTACGGTATGTCATTGTAGTACTATGATTTTGCTATGTTTATTGATGAACATTTGTTTTCGTTTAACAAACTACTTTATAGAATTTAATTTGTTAGGGTCTAGTGGCATTTTTTTTCCGGCTCGTTCAGGGTACTAAAATTCTTAGGACCGGCCCTGTTGGTGCCAATTTAGCCCCGAATGATTGTAAAATTCATGATTCTAAGTAAGCAAGGTGGTTGCAGGAATCTTGTGGGAACAGATTGGTGGTTGTCGTCGGAATAGAGGATGGAGGAACAGGTCGGCAATGGTGGCAAGGTGGGAAGGCGGTAGTGTGAAGATGCGATGGTGCAGTCGGTAAGGTGGGGCGGTTGCGGTGTCGACGGTAGATAAGGATCCAGGGGGGTTACGACTTACGGGTGGGGTGGGACGGTGGGTTATGTGGTGATGAAGATGGTGGTGTGTGGTGGTGGAGGGTGGTGGAGGTGGTGGTGGAGTGGTGGTGGTATGGTGGTGGTGGTTGAGATGGGGTTCAATGAGGAAGAAGGGCAAAATGGTCATTTTGCAGCTAGTTAACGGAATTAATTAACGATCGTTAAACCCAGAGACGAAACGTGTTTTTTTTCAAATCTTAGAACTAAACTTGTAATTTTTTAATCTCAGGTACAGAAGGTGAAATTTAAGCAAAACTAAAGGACTTATCTATATAATTTACTTTTTATTTAATATAATCACACAATCGCTATCATGGACCAATTCACACTTCATGCCCCCACGTTCTCTAACACGCTAACGGGTATGGCCAAAAACTTGTATAGTATATGGTGCGCACATCTCCACCCAGCTTTACGTCTACTACTTCAACCTCATGATATATATTCTATGCTATATATATATATATATATATATATATATATATATATATATATATATATATATAAATCAAACCCACCCCTCATAATTATTACTCACCATCACCTTGTAACTTTCAATGGCAACAACACCTAAGTCTTTGTTTCGAATTATCCGAAGAAAGCTGTTCCTCTCATCTCCACATCCTTCTCATGAGACCATCATTGTCCTCCATACAACCAACACAACGTTCTCTCAAGAACAACCACCACCACCGCCGCCATCAACCCCGACCTCCACCACCGACGGTCACGGATGTGAGGGTTCATCCATCAGTGAAACCGCGGCCGCCACTAGAATACAAGCTTGCTTTCGACGCCATCTTGTATGTTTGTACATTGTGCACCTTAAAGTTTTTTTGTTTAATGGTTTAGAGTACCTACTTGTGGTTATGACTCGATCTTATATGGAGGAGTGTTAATTTGTGTACACAGGCGCGGAGGGCGTATAAGGCGTTGAGGAGTTTGGTGAAGCTGCAGGCTGTAGTACGAGGGGCGTATGTGCGGAGGCAGTCTCGTATAGCGTTAGAATGCATGCATGCTCTCGCGCGGCTTCAGGTCGTGGTTCGAGCTAGACAACTTCAGCTACTCACTTCTAACCCGAGCTACAGTCCAGTTGTGTGATTGTATAAGGTTTCTAATTTGATCATTTGGTAACGTACGTACTTTTACAAATATATATATATATATATATATATATATATATATATATATATATTCGATCTCCTAGTTGGAGTGATGATTTTGGAGAACAAAAAAATTAGTTTTTGCCATCATGTATTTAATTAATAAACCGATGTAGTGTTTAGTAGGTACGTTAATTTTATGCGTAATCTTGGGTACGTGCCTACCAGCCAAACATTATAAAACATTTAATTTCTACAACTAAAGTTTAATTTGTGCACTTACGTTTTCCCTAATGTTTTCTGTGACTGGTCTGGTACCAATGCTGGCGCCATACTATTGCTCGGATCGTTTCAACAATCAGTAACCTCATAAATAAATTAGAAAACATAACTTCAGAACAAAAAAACATATATACGCATATATTTATTTTATTAAAATCAATTTATTAACTGACTAATTTACCCATATTTTTACTAATGAGTTTTTACATATTAAGTTTTAGGTATTGTAATTGTTTAAATCTTTGGTTTTTTTTATATCTGTATATATAACTTTGATTATCGATAATTATTGTTTTGAAATAAAAATATGTAAAAACTAATTAGTAAAAATAAGAGTAAAATAACTATTCAATAAGTTAATTTTAATATATATATATATATATATATATATATATATATATATATATATATATGTTTTAGGAAAGGTATGTGAGTTAATTTTTGAGCTTAGAAAAATATATAATTAATGATCATGAATACTTCTATTTTCTTTGCAACAAAACTATACCCGTATCTAATTTTTACAGGCCATCACACTCTACTTGACTTAAAATTTTAATCACTTGAAGTGGGGCACGTCAAACAAACTCAATTTTTCGTTTTTACAATCAGTCAAAAGCATGTTAGTTCTCTTAAATCCAGTATCAAAAGAACTAATATACACTTATAAGATATCAAGCATGTCTTAAAAGGTTTTAAGATAATTAGGGTTGGGGGTAATTGCAAAACATAACAGTCAACTTTAATTTCTACTTAAGTGAGTACAATTTAAAATTCATCAAGAAAAGACTCCAATTTTGAAAGAAAGAATAATCATTGTAAGGTAATAGGATTGATGTTGGTTGTCATTGTGTGTAAAAAATATGTTATAGTAAAATGTAAAAAAACTAAACCTTTGGACCTAATATTATCATTAAAACCTTGTAGAAAAAATTAACTTCTCCGAAAAATTAAAAAATAGGATGGAGATAATTAACTTGTTTACTAATGTCTGCGTACAACACTAAAATATCCCGTACATATAACATTTCTTCAAGCATTGAAAACATATATTAAATATAAATCTTCTTTAGAACAATCGCAACTCACAGAAAACCCTAAATTATAGCGAAAATTTTACAATAAACTTAAACACTTATATGTTGTGAAGAAGTATGCAACAAAAAGTTATACGTACTAAAGAAATTACAACACGCATCTAAAGGTTGGAAAAAGAGATCAAACCTTGGTGAAGATAAACACCCTCAGAAATTTCAGAAATAAAAATGAAAGTGTACTGAGATATTGGCACGGCTCAATCAGATTAAACCCAGAGCTGAGTGAGATCTTTAGAAATCTGAGTGAACCAGGCCAATATCATAGCCTCACTTTCATGCTCCATGAAAATGAAAAAGAAAATGAAGATGTAAATGAAAATGAAAGAGAGAGGTGAATAAGGAGGGAGAAGGTAAGAATGTTATGGTAAGGTATTTAATAGGGTGAGAAGCTCCTACCAAGCATTAAACATCCCCGGCTACCAAAACCAGCAAAAAGGGGCCACCGCATTTATAATCGATGTGTGTAATATTGTGATATGCTTTATACGAAGTATGAACTTTGCATTCTAGACGGTTGAAAATAATGATATTCTAATGGTATTAATATAAGTGTGTAATGATATTCTAATGGTATTATAAGTGTGTAAAATTATATGAACTTTGCAAGTATTTTTGAGAAAAGAACGAGTCCATCTAGCTCATAAGTGAAAGAAATAGCAATAATTATTATTATTATTCGTCATTTATAAATGCACATAAAATAATAGTTTGGAGATTTGAAGTGTCCAGCCTTGAAAGTGTAGAAATTGAAAACTTCTAACATCTAACTAACTTGTAACTCATGAACGTATGAAGATTTAGCCAATTTGTTCACTGTTAAAAGTACATAGTTTTAATCAATTTGTCATGGGAGTACTACTATGTTTTAATGTTTGTAATCTATGAGTTTCATGTAGGTTTTGTATTTCGTAATTCCCTAGATAATTTTCTAAATCATGTAACCACTTTAAGATTTAATTATTTCTTGGGTGCATGATATCAATAAATGAATAAGACAGAGTGAATTTCAAAGAACAAAATGTTTTTTTCCTATGAAAAGATATTTATAAATTTGTATGATGTAATCGGACAAAACAATCTCTTAAATATATATAAGGATTGAACCATCACAACTTTTCTACTGGTGTTTATATATATGGTTAGAAGTATTAGCAGTACATTAGTGTGCATTTCAATAGTAACTCCATCAGTAGTAACTTAGTTACAAATAAAGTTTACCTAGCTTCTAGCAATAACTAATTCATTGCTAATCAGTTAACAAGATTTTTTAATTAAAAAAACTTATTTATTTTAGGGTTTGCAAAACAGATCTCCTTTAATTTATTTTTATCATGCCTCTTAAAACATTGAGTTCATTTGTTTTTGGGTATGAAAAAATGCGAATATTACCGATCTATAGATAATGACAAGCTGAAAATGATGTAATAAGTAAAAAATGAAAAGGGTTGCATATTAGAACTCGTCCTTCGAAATTGGATTACAAAAAGAGGACAAGTCACCATCTGGGATAGAAAATCGAGGACATATATAAATGTAATTTCAACAAGAATAGGGTTGTATGGGTAGCTTGAACAAGGAGAAGTGTGGCTCTCGACAACACGAAATAAAGCACATCCATCGATCGCCCATGATCGTGATACCTGCTGTCCTACCAACCTTGTAACCATTTCTCATTAATGCTACAAGAATCTCTCTCTATCTCTCTCTCTCTCTCTCTCTCTCTCTCTCTCTCTCTCTCTCATTCATGATTATAATCCACCCATGGAACTACCACATTTATTGTTAGTTATTCAAATAAAGTACTTTAGTAAATTTAATTACCTAGCTTCTTACGTATACATATGAGAACTCGTTGATATCTCTACGCATCCTAAATACATATGAAATAGCCATACGTATTACGTATGCGTAGCCGTTGTTTCCTTCCTTGATGGATAAATTTAAAAGTAGATTAGGAGTCATTCATTAAGAAAAAAACATATGTTCATTGTATTTATTAGAATATGCGGTATTGATTAATTAGTAAATACATATGTATGAGTAAATACATATGTATATGTATAGGAAATGAATTGAAGGGATAGGGGCATGCAGGTAGGAAAGAGTAAATGCAATAGCAGAGGAATCAAACAGTTAGAAGAAATAAGTGTGTGTGTGTCTGGTGAGCACAGAGAGAGCATTTGAATTGAAGAAGATGATGAAGAGCAAATGGGTTGCTCGTGAATAGGCCAGGTTCAGACTTCAGACGACACTCCCATCATTTAATTTATAGCCTTGTTTTTGCCTTATGTTACAAGAAATTATTTACCTCTTCTGTTTCTCTGTTATTACTTCAGTACCACACGAAATTCTTAACCACGTGCTATAATATTAATATATACATATATGTAACCCATAAAATTAATAAAATCTAAAAGTACTATAAAAATTATAAAGTTTTGTTACTGTTTATAGTCATATCAAATATTATTATTTACACTCATGTATCACAATTATATACGATGGTAGATTAGTTTATAATTGTTATGTCGTTTGTGTCAAACGTCTCAAGTACATATAATTTATTACTATCAACAACAGTCATTTTCGGCATTGAAGTCGTTATTGATGATAATCTGTCAGTGATGCTCCATCAAAAGCTCGTGGGTGATATGATTCTTGACTGAATAACATTGTTTGATATTGTTGATGGATCAACAATCACTCTGCTTACCGACATGTCTACAATGTTACACTTACTATGTTTTACCAATAGATACTTTCCAATGGACTACCAACATACTTCTTACCAACGGATTACTGATAGTTTTTTGAAATATTACAAACGAGTTTTCCCTCGGTTTTCAGTCAGTAGTTTTTAATAAATTTAAATTTTAATATATTTTTATTTCTTGTAAAATCAATACAGATTAAAAAATCTAGAAATTAATTATATCAATAAAAAAAAAAAGCAGTGCGTTAGTGGTTTTCTGTTATTTAGTCTTGCAATGTTAAATAAAAAAATAAAACTATTTGAGGCTTAATGGGCCTTCATATGAGTTATTGTTTCATTTTATGTTACATAAACCCACATAAATTTATATTTAAATGTGAAAGACATTGGTGTTTAATTAATGCTCTATTATCAGGACTTAATACGCCTTGACATTTGTTATTGTTTTGTTTTATGTTACACAAACCACAAAAGTTTATAACAACTTCATGAATGATAAAGACATCCATATTTGATTAATGTTTCACTATTAGGCCTTAATGAAACTTCACATTTGTTAATGTTTGTACTAAGTTACACAAACCCAAAAAATTTATAACAAGTCATTTCAAATTCTAAAAAGTGTTTATTTGATTAGTACGTGCTCCACTATTTGGGCCTTAAGGGGCTTGACATGCTCTTACTAAGAGCTACTCTATATTTCCGGAAACCCACATAAATTTGTATATACAAGCCATTTCAATTTTTCTTTTTTCAAAAAAAAAAACGTGCTTATTTGATGAGTTCTTCACTATTGGGCTTTAAGGGGCTTGACATCCTCTGCTATGAGCTACACTCCATTTCCGGACTATACATCATATACAAACAACCTTAGAGCATTCACAATAGATTTTTTGTATTTATATAAGTGTGTTTTTTATATTTTAACGAATAGTTGTAAATGGTTGTGAGTAGAGTAGAGAGAAAAATTACTATTCATATGTATATTTGGGGAATCACTCTTCAATCCTTATAAATTTTTTAATATTTTTAAAAGTGGTTGTGATTATAAGAGAGAGAAAAAAAAAGGTAATGATAAAAGTATAATAAAATATTATTTAATTGAGAAGAATAAAGAAAAAATAATGATTTTTATGGTAATTATAAAAATACAGATGAAGAACCTAATGTGAATGCTCTTATACATCAAAGTTTTACATATAATCGACGTTACCTTTTCAAATGTTACAAATACATTATGTTACATTTCTAGCTGTTATATTAATAATTTTCACAGAGCACCGTCAATGAACTTCAAACAACATTAAGGAATTGCCCTATTTCGTTTTAATTACAATGATAAAAATTTTATGATATATTTAAGGCTGAATTTCAAGCACAAAGACTACTCAAAGTGTTATTTTTCATTACTAGGAATGAGAGCAAATAGTTCCAGTTTAAGTTAGATCTTAGCATTTCAACAAAAAAGTATAACAATATTTACGCCTCGTTGCCTAGATATATTGGGAGACAATGCTCATGTATTACTAAGAATGGCCAATCTAACACATGAATTACTTGAAAACACCTTATTCGTCGTTTAGATAACCGACTTAGAGTCACTTCACCAAATCCAACTTCCGAGACCAAATATTTCAGCTAAAATTATGGTATGTGGACCATTTATTATTGGTATACATAGATGAATTCATGTCACAAGACTTATCACTTATGCATTTGAAAACGAAAGAATGTGTTGAAAATGAAGTGGTGTATTTATAATTGATTATTGCGATGGATTAACGACAAAATATCCTTCTGAAAATGGAACGAGAATCTCTAATTGAAAAGCTTGGTAGTAGGAATATCAACTAAGCATCAAGATCTCAATCATTTTAGTATTGTTTCAGACACGATAAACATGAACTCAAATTAGAACTTTTCACTTGGGTACGTTTGGAAGTAATTATTATATCTTACTATAATTTAATTAAATGTCTCACTCGGGAGTCATAAGTGATGAGACAAGTCTCAAATGGATTGCAAAATTGAAGACGAAGAGAGACAAAAATTGGATTGAGGGATACCTAAACTCGAACTCTTTGAGATCAGCAAGCATTTCAAGAGTGAGAGACTGAAATTGCGAGTGTGACAGCCAAACAATATCGAGATAACCTGCTGGGCGGTTGGTGACCACTGAAGAAGAAAACGTTGAAACATCTTTCTTTTGTTTTCAGTCTCAATTTTAACCATTAATATAAGAAGATTAAGGTTTATTATATTTTAATAATACCAACTTTTATGTATTGACCGAAATTAATTCCAACTCAGGAAATGTTTACAGATACTTCAAACTTTGAGCTTATTTTCCTTCAACGATCCCTTATTGACTGAGAGTTAACACCGTTAGTGTTTTGATGACGTCGACTTTTTATTTGGTCAAACACTAAGTAGAAATTTAAAATTAACCATCTGATTCGTCAATCTGAAACTTCTGCACTCTAAAACTCGTTATTGTTCGCCTCCTGATCTGAACCACTTGACTCATTGGAGGTAGATTTCAGGTGACGATTGGAAGCTAGACACCAAAAAATAGACATGATGGAGACTAGGCAACGACGAAGTTGAAAATTGCTCAAAATTGGCACCAATTCATCAAAAAAAACTAACAGGGATTAACTCTAAGTTAGTAAGGGATCGTTAAAAGAAAATAAGTTTAAAATTAGGAGTGTCTACAAGCATTTCCTTAGTTGAGATTAATCCCGATCAATAAATGAAACTTAGGATTATTAAAATCCAATAACCCGAAAATTAACCATTAATTAATGGGTTATTGGATTTTAATTATCCGAAGTTTCATTTATTGGACAGGATTAATCCCAACTCAGAAAATGTTTGCAAACAATCCTAACTTTAAATTCATATTCCTCCAAAGATCCCTTACTAACTGAGAGTTAACCGCCGTTAGTTTTTTTTATAAAATAGGGCGAACATTGAGCCATTTCTAAACTACTACGCCGCCCAGCCTCTATCAAATCCGTTTTTTGGTGCCTAGCCTCAAACGTCATCTGAAATCTAACTCAAATGAGTTAAGTAGTTCAAATCAGAAGGTGGAGATTGACAGGTTTTAGGGCGCGTAAGTTTCTAATTGACGGACCAGATGGTTGATTTCAACTTTCTGCTTAGTGTTTTGGCCATAAAAACAGTTCATGTCATCGAAAAACTAACGGTGTTAACTCTCAATTAATTAGTGATCGTTGAAAAAAATAAGCTCAAAGTTGAGAGTGTCTGTAAATATTTCTTGAGTTTGTATTAATCCTGGCCAATAAACGAAAGTTGAGATTATTAAAATCCAATAACCCTTAACTAATATGGGTCACCCATACATGTGATGTAATGGGCTATTGGGCTCTGTGACATAAGTTATAAAAAAAGAAGAAATTGGTTCCAATTGTGTTTGTAGGGGTGTTTAAAATCAGATTTTCGAAAATTTCGATAGTGGATTTCAAAAAATGAAAATTTCAGATAGTAGATTTCACTTCTGCATCCGAATCCAAAATTTTGGATATCCAAATCCGAAAATTTGAATATCCGAATTTTCAAATTCGAATTCATATATCCAAATGAGTATCCGAATTTTGAAAAAAAAATATATGTATTATTTAATAATTTTTATAAAAATTTAATAAAATTTATTTTCTAAAAAAAATTGATATCCGAAGTTCTTAGGAAAATATCAGAAAGTGTTCGAAATTTCTAATTAATAACTATTATAAAAAAATTCGGATATTCGAAAATCCTCAAAAACTTATCCGAATCCAAATAAAAAGTTTCAGATATTCGAATTTTCTGATGTATCGGGTTCGGATTTTCGGATATTTTATATTTGGTTTCGGATTCAAATATTTTTAAACATCCTTATGTGTTTTATTGGTCACTTGTAGGCTGCCACGTGTATGTAAATAATTGTGAAGTTTAAAGTATGAATAATTTAATTCTAATCGTGATAATGTAGGTCAACTACACATGTGAAACATGTGAATGTGAATATGAGGCCCACGCCATCAAGTTGTCCAATAAATCCAACTTTTCTTTTGTACTCTCAATTCTGCCCTAGCAATAATATATATGCTTTGAAGCATTGCCCACTTCACAACGATTTGAAATGATATGGTGGGACATGAAACTAAGGAAAGATAGACAATGAAGTTAATGGTTACAAAATGTTGTACTTAACGGTCACCTCTCCATTTTTACTCTTTAGTTTTCGTCTTTTCATTTTTTTTTTATTATTATTACGCCCCTCCTATGTTGTATCAATAAAATTTATCTTTTTTTCACATTTTCGATGAAACTAATTTTTGCAATGCCCACTTTACGACCTTGCATATGATTTTCAAGTCAAACCAAGGACCTTTCAAGTGACTTCTAAAGTGGAACGATTTTGACTCTTTAGAGTCAAAAAATTCTGACTCTTTGGAGTCTAGATTCTGACTCAGTCAAATAATTGTGAGCTTTTGATGTCAAACCTACTGCTTCAATAGTGAATTCTAAAGTTGCATCATCAACAACAAAGTACACAAAGAGGATTTCACTCCAAGTAAAACAGTTTCACTGATGATAACAAATCAAAAATTGTTTTTACATCAGAATACATTCTGAAATATGACATTAGGGATCACTCATTTCATAATTAAAGTCAGTCGTGGGACTGGTAGGTAATCATATACAATTCCAGACGAACAATATTAATAAGTCCGTTTAATATGTACATACGGGAATATTTGCAGTCGTAATACTTTGTCCGTCAGACACTGATATACATCCATGTGATCTTTTTTAAATGGCTGAAAGCTGCATTCGAGTACAAAAGACCAAAAGAAGGAATCCCATGTTCTCTGGAATTTTGTAGCTAAATGTACCTTATTCATTTCTCTGGCGAGCGTAGTTCTAGAAGCTTGTTCCGCAACATGGCTGCGTGAAACAGCTATGAATATCACATACCAGGGAATTTCCAGGATTACACATTGTCAAAAGTTATCTTTACCAGAATAAAATTATATTTAGTTTTCCCTCAATACCAAAACAAGGGGTGTGTTTTACTCTTTTGACAGTAAGAAAGAGTTGACTTTATTGAACTTCAAAATAGTTGACATTTGTTTTAGCTATGGAGACTATTGATTAGAACATCAACTCCTTCTTGACGGTTAGAAAAAGATAACTTGATCAGCTCAAGATATGCTGTGTTCCAATTATTCTATCTTAAGTTGGAGAAAAGTAGGAAAAAAAAAAGATAGCTTTACAATTATATACATTTGTGGTTAATTATGTTACAATTAGGGTAAAAGTAATTTTATTATTAGAAGATAATAAAACTTTTAGCCCATTCAAATCTTCTCATCATATGGAAGAAGGTTTTTGAAAAGAAATTAGGGGCATATTGTTAGCAGCATGTTTTTGAAAGGAATGGAATATTAAAGTAACCTGGGAAAGAATGGATTGGGAGTCAATTTCATCCCTCTGTAGTTTTCTGTTTGGTTTTTGTTAAAAAAATTGGAGGGTAAATAGTCGCAAATGACATAATAATCCTCCATTGATTAAACCCGAGAACACATCCTTAAGTACCTGCATCACTGTATCTTTCTTCCTTGACAGCAAGATTCATTTTTGCAACTAAATCAAGCTCCTCAACAAGTTCATCTGGACCATCTATGGCACTGTTAAATGCACAAGTTCCAGCTTAGTGACATAAAAGGGTATTTTAGGGATTTGGGTAATGAAAGAATAACTTAATAACATTGGGGAAAAGGTGGAGGTGAGACCTGTCCAAAAATACGTCATATGTAGGTTTTCTATCATGCAATTTCCCCGTCTTGTAAACTATCTTAATAGCATCAGCCAAGACAATTTGTTTGCTTACATAAATTGGTGCCTGCATCAACAGTGACGGTCAGTCGAAGCTAAAAGAAATATATACTAATCAAGTAATGCAAGTAAGTCTTTTCTGCACAAACTTGATTCTATTTCTATTGCCCAATCAAATACAGAAACATGAACTATTCACTTAGATTTTCCTGGTGACCTCAATGTATGCAACATATTATGAATTAGTGACAGAATCTCACATTTCCTAAAATTCAACCAATTATCATCCTTTCTTTCTTAGGTGTTTTAAAGCATTTTTTTGAATGTAAACCTAAAAAGTATTGTGCAAGTCAACTAACTACTGGAACGGAATAGCAGTCAAAGAAAGTAGAGATGTGTTTAGTTACTTTGCATCGTTTAGCGACATTTATGGCATCTGAAGGACGAGCATCCACTCTAATATCTTCTGTGCCTGGCTGCAAGTTAGGAGATATCCAATCAAAGTTAGAAGAAATGACCAATTTATTGCATCTCTTCATGTTAAATCATGACTATGTGATACATTCTCTATTTACCTTGTGAAAACGTATATTTGCCATGTATATATTACCCACTCTTTCTGTGATCTGCACCAGTTTTACCTGAGTAAGAGAAAAACAAAGGCAGCATTTTAAGTTTAAGTAGGATAAGTCTTCTTCAAAACTGTTGTTTCAGAGAAGCCTATTTGGAAATTAAAATGTACTAAAAATTCCATGATGCTAAACTATATCCATCATCACCTGATGTCAGATGCAAAGTAGGCATATTTATTAAAAAAACAGTATTTTATAAAGCATGATAAGGTCATCTCCTTACTTCATAGCCAAGCTTCCCAACAATATTTCTCACAAGCTGAAAATGGTTTGGGAATCCCTGCAACAGCACAACAAACAAATTAAGTTGGATTGAACTTCTTCTCTTTAATAATTAACAACCGAAAGGCTAAACCTCATCTTCCAGCGAGGAGCTTATTAACTTTTCAACTGCATATTCCCCTGCAGTTTATGAATATCAGTGTCAACTGTTATTGCAATAAAGATATCCAAATGCCATTACTAAAATTAGATAAGACTAAAAAAATAGCTACATGCGTAACAGTATATATTTACCTACGATAATTGGAAGCAAATAGTCTCCATCACAATCACAGGAAATCTTAAGAAATATGGTGGGACTTCGAAACTGGTTAAAAAGCTCTGGTCCAATTATCAGGTCTTTGTTTCTAGAACCTTTCCCCTGATCCGATAAGGGAAACAAATTCTTATTCGGCTGCCATTTCACCACCTCTTGATATCCTTGTATACGCATCTGATAGTGCAAGAGAGTTTCTGCATGAAAAATATGCATCTCTTATGAGTTATGATAACAAAAATATGAACCAGACAGCATCTTTGCATTCATAATTGTGTTCTACCAAGGACTCTCTAGATCAATCTACCTACTGTTGTTTTCCCTTTTGTAATCCACCATTGTTGCGAAAATAATAAACAAATTCATTAGAAATAAACACCCATCATAACAACAACCATGAAATTCAATTGGGGAAAACAATCAATGATTATTCCCACAAGGTATGTTGTGTTTAAAATTCTTTGTTAGATCATGATAATCAACTAATTTACCACAGAACCATCAATACCCAATTTCCACTACCTTCCAAAACCAACTACCAATGAATAAAGCAAGAGGATGTGCATAACTACATACTAACAAAAATCAGTAAATGCTCCATACATTGAACAGCGTATACATACAATACAATACAATACAACACAGAAATCATACAAGATCGAAACAACTTTCGTGAACAAATTCACTTGTACCAAATACACAATTATGTCCAATTGACATACGGTCACATACCACGACCTGCAAAAGTCATCGCTAAGATCAGACAAGCTAATCCTAAACAGATCAACTTAAAACTTCAACAATTCACAACACCTGAAGCCGACAAATCATAAATCTGAAGCATCAAGACTATTAAAGAGATAATACAGTAAAGGAGGAAGAGCGATATACCTGTCATGAGAACAGCAGCTTCCAAGTACTCATCACCGTCATCATACTCGAAGTCTTTAGATCTTCTACCACTGGAGTAATTACAAGAGATGACAATAGGTTTGGAGCATCGGCGACGAGAATGCTTTAGTCGAGAAGCGGAATATGAAATTGAAACGGAGGGTCGTCGGAGGTGATTAAAGATTGATGTTTGATGATCTGAGAAGTCGCCGGTGCCGGAGTTGACGAAGATGCTAGCACACAATTGAAGTCGGAGCATTATAGAAGAGATATTCTGGTGACCAGATGTACGGAGAGTGTTGGTGAGGTAGAAACAAGGTTTCGTAGGTCTGTTGTTAATTAACGATGGAAGATCTTTATATAACGTTATCGTCATCTAGGGTGGGGTGATGTTTTAAAATTATATAAGTTACACCCCTCCCATCCTTTAGCATTTCTTTTAAGTGAAAATAAAATTATATCACTAGAATAATATGAAATACTTTATTAAAATAATAGAAAATACGTTAATGAAAATATTAAAAAAAATGATTTAGAAACAACTTATGGAGGTTGGGAATGTTAACTCTTCAAATTTGCTTGACGAGATCCGATTGTAGGTCGTGAGATGTTTCGGGTGAGTGCAGTTTCCTAAAAGGATGTTGATTTACTTGTAAAGCTTATTGAACGATTGGAAAATTGTTTCCTAGAAAGGGTATAGCGCAACAATTATATTGTGTAAAATAACATAAGTGTTGTTATTCTTCTAATTTTTTCAAGGATGCGCTGCTCATGCCGAGTGAAGTACGCCCAACGAATTTTGAGGCCACCAAAAGCTTGTTTCACGTCTTATTGAGTAATGTTAGTACAAAAGAGGATGGACGTTATCATAAAACTCTCATGGACATCTACAAGTACTCATCATACACCTCAAAAATTATCTCATATGATACTTGATATATTGCGAATGTACAATTGTATGTCAGAGTGAAAGAACTTTTACCAATAACATCTTTTGATAATTCAGAAAAAGAATATTATCTTTCTATGTATTCAACAATCAATAAAAATAATTCTAATCGTTAGCATTATTTGAAGATATTAGATACGTCCAAACTCAATGATGAAAGTTTTAAACTAGTTGATGAAGTCATTTAGATTATATGAGAAAGACCGGAAAGAAATGGTCGTGAAATTTTGTTAAATAGTTTTGATAATTATAGTGTTTAGTATTTTTTTCTATTTTGGTACCAAAACTAATTGTCATACCCCAACTAGTCGTTGTACAATGGCAAACCCAGCATATCACTCCTGTCGATAATATTGCCATAAGACAGGTGGTGTGCCCTCACAACAAAGGTAGCAACCTCACCCTTGTCGTGTTGCTGCCGCTACACACCCTCAATCCTTAGATATTATCATATAACATGGTTCAATTTATATAAATTATTCTAAAACTAATATTCGAGTGTTTAATTAGTTTTAATAAACCTCATACTAAAGCAAGATATCCTCCTTTCGTCATTGACTCTTCTACAACTTGAGCTTCTTAAGAGTGAAAAATGCCAAACAACTTACGAAGAGGCATTTAAGGATATTGTGTTGCTTGTGAGGTGATAGTTATTGACCGAAGAAATTTTATTTTCTTCTCTTTATTTGTTTTCATTTTTTTAGGGAGAATTACATTTATCTTTTTGTAAACTTTTAAAATTACACATTTCCTCAAAACATAAGTTTTACATGCATAAAGTACCATGATCTTGAAGCATAATTTGGGAATATATGTAATTTTATAAGTTTAGAGGGGGATATATGAAATTGCCCCATTGTTTAATTCTATTTTAAGGAATTTGTGAGAAATCAAAATCTTATGTAGAGTTAGCTCTAGAGATTCATCAGGTCATGCTTTGAATGATTTATATTCAGCACTTGGTGACTCCATTCATATTCCATAGCCTGAAACAAAGCAACAATTTCTATTACTTAAGGAGACAAGCATGTGAAGGCAAGAAAAAGGTAAACAAAATGAAATTCAAAATCACTTGTTAATCCCAAAGTACGTCATCAGCATACAATATGAACACAACAAAAGTGGCTGATGCCTAGTAAAATTCCCATGGTCAAACCTTGTTCCAAATATAACTTCTAAACATAAGTTCATACCTTTACAAGTTGATTTGCAGGCAATGCTGCTTCTTCATGTTGCTGAGTTTCCAATTGGGTCATCTCTTTGCCTGAAACCAGGTTCTCACATAAATCTCACAATGCAAAGTGGTTTTAAAAATAATGATAATATATAAAGGAAACATATATAGACTTACATCTTCATCGGGTAACTTCAAATTAGAAACAATCTTCTCCCCTAGTGTTCATGTATGTTTGCAAGTTTCCATTTGTTTTCAGCTGAACCTTGATGGCCCATTTACCTTGATAAGGGTTCAAGGCAACCAATGGATAGAGACTTGCTGTCGCCAAATGTTGTTAAAATAACAGGCTTTGTGTTTATCTTGGAACTGTTACGGTATTTTAAATATGTTTGACATGTTTGATTTAATGGCACATTGGATGGCTAAGATTGATTAAAAGAAATGACGGGTCAATGTTACATTTCTACTTTAACTTAAAACTCTAGAAAATAAGAAAGAGGGTGTGCTAAACTCTTTATGTAGTAGATATTGGTACTTTCTCTAGAGCAAGGCCTCCTAAAAAAAGATACATACCAATTCTGTCATCTTTCTTGTATGGTCAGTAATCACAAAGTTTTGAAAATAAAAGGTAAAGTATACAAAAGAACTAAAGTTTTATAGCCATGGAAGTAGGAAAAGCCAATATGAACATCATGAAAATTCACAAATAATGCAAAGTAATTGCAAAACACGTAAAAATAACATGTTTTTCATACGGCTCGAGATGCAAATGGCAGATGGACTAATCCATATATACCCACAAAACATAGTCTACCCCTCCCTGCCTCTAGCGATCTCAGCCCTCAACAACTTGGGCCTTTATAAACCTGATAAGTAGCACAAGTTGTAAGTGTCAGACCAATTGAACTTTTGCATAATGGCCATGAACCCAGGCATGATGCATGTCATAACAAAAGCTCCTATTCCATAAGTTGAGCATGTTTACGTGGTTTGGGTGGCAGTTTTAGCAGCCTAATCATCTCATAAGTCCGTGCGTCTCTTCCACTATAAAGGCAAAGATCCAGTGGGGTCAACCCATCCTATTGTCATCAAAAATATGTCAATCAAAATCAGGACCTGGTCGTTTAACAACCTTCAACAGGCAAACACACAAGTCACAACTAGAGTTGGCAATTTCAACCCATTTACTTATGGATTAGTCGATTCAGATTCAGCTTTTATCTCTTGAACAAATCAATGGGTCAAAAGTTCCAAATTGTAGTTGTAGTGCACAGTATAAAACATCCTAAATCAATTTGTTTGGAAAACATTGTGTGACTAATTTCTTTTATAAGTTTGGCAAGGAGTGTTTCAAGTCAACCCAACCCGACCCATTCCAAGACTTCAAATAAATTACGCTTTCTGAACCATTACCCTACCAGCCAGGCTTACTCACTATAAGAAGTTGAGAGAGAGAGAGTACTTGATTTTTAAGGGTCTTATTGGCTTTCTTGATCAAGAGAAGCCTAACCACATCAGTTCTACGGGCTTGGACAGCTAGATGCAGTGGCGTCCACCCATCCTATTAGAAAAAACACATCCAAACAAATGACAAACAAGCCATGGTGATGATCATAAAGTGACATAGAGCATAGATACTTCAACATACATTGTCCTGGAGGTTTATATCTACGTTATATAGCAGTAGGACTTTTATCATTTGAGTTGATGCGGTGCGTACAGCATAATGCATAAGGGTGGCCCCGTCCTGTTGTCAATAAATTAAATGCCATGTCAACAGTTCTGTAGACACTATTCCCCTCTACAAAAACAATATTAAAAAACATTTTTATCATCAAAACAAGTTTTCAGAAATAGGCCCATGCTTACTTTGTCGCGAACAAATGGATTGGCTGAATTTCTTAGAAGATAGTTACAGATGGCGTGCTTTTTTCCAAGTATTGCTTTGTGAATTGCTGTAAGTCCATCCTGCAAAAAGATAACAAAAGAAAGCTAAGACCAGTAACATGATACAAACACAGAAAATTCATATTATTTCAAGTTTTCAACATTCAGAAATAGACGATAAATGAAAAAAGAGAAACATTTACCTGGTTCGGGACGTTGATATCTACACCGTATTTCATCAAAGTGTCAACAAGGTAAAATTCTCCTGATGCAGCAAGAGTGTGTAAAGGTTGCCATTTGTCCTGTTCAGAAAGTCATGAACAAAAAGTCAAAATATAGTACTCCCTCCATTCCATGAAGATTGCAACAATTTCCGTTTCAGATGTCTAATGAGGATTCCACTTTCTTATTTGAGAATGCCTTCATTTTTAAATTAGTTATCTGTTCATTATCTTACTTACAAAATATATTTATAAATTGAGTTCAATCAACAAAATCCCTCCATGTTTATATATCTAAAACTACTAACAATTAACATGTAATAAAGAACTTACAGAGGTGGCAGCTGCCAAATCAGGAACCCGCCTATTCATAAGGAACTTCTCGTCCTTTGTAAACAGCTTACGAGGACCTACACAAGGTATAAGAACACAAATATATCAAATCCAAAGTATGAGATCAAGATACAAAAAAGGACCAATATTTAAGAGTACATGCAGTAATGCATCTATAGACTATACATACACCAGATAACAGAGCCTATATTCATAGAACATGCAAATTATCAATTCTAAAAACCATCTCATTTCCGCCATGAAAGATTTGATTCTAATGCATTATCATCCACCACAAGAATCTTGCCATAAACCATCAAGCACCATCAATACATAGGTAGAACTTTCACAGAAACATGCACATCAATACGTTAAACATAAGCAACTACTAATGGATTTGTCCCCAAACATACAGAATTAAATCCAATCGCGACAATTTCAATGCCAACAATACAAAACTCACCATCTGGATCCTTAGCAGAATCAGGATCATACATGCCAGAGTTCAAGAACCGCGATATATCGTCCAAACTGCGCCCATACACCGCCATTTTAGGGTTCCTCGGAGCCACTCTACTAGCCCTAGCCCCCTCACCCTCATCCATTTCTTCACATTCATCCTCTTTACCTTCATCTTCATTCCTTTCCTCCAAAAAATTAGGATTATCCAACACAAGCGGCTTCAATTCCCTTAATTTTGCAGCTTTATACTCCTTAGCACTCGCATAGCCCGTCGGAATAGGCTTTAGCCCCTGCTTCTTCCTCTGCAATCTACTCCCAAATTCCATTTGCTGAGCCATTTTTCTCCTTTCTTTCTTCGTGATATTAATTTCCGCCTGAACGTCCTTCCAGTTCGCCGGAATTAAATTCTCCGACTTCACCTGAACTTTATTCTTCCTAGTATCGACCCTTTGTGAAGATTTGGGGGATTGAAGCTCAATTTCGTTTTGAATGTAAGGGTCTTCGAATACACCTTCTTCAAAAACCAAACAGTCACCGATTACTTGTTCTTCTTCTTCGAATGGTTCATCGTCTCTGGTGTATGACTGATGCTGCGGGTGGTGGTTTAGGGAGAATTGAAAGGGTGATAAGGTGGGTTTACGACAGAAGAACGGTGGGGGTTTGTGGTGGTTGTTTGATAAGGAAATAGAGGAGGTGGTGGTGGTGGTGAAGAAAGAGAAAACGTTGGGTTGACGGTGGAGCTGTGGGTTTAGCAACGACATTGTTTGGTCTCCGGCACCGGCGGGAGATGGTGCCAGTGAAGTGAAGGGAGAGAAGGTGATTGAAGTTTGAAGGGTGTGGTGGGTTAAAGCAATCGGGTCAAGACGTCGGATAGACCATCTTCACGGATCTGGGTCGGGGCGTGATGTACCCGATATCTGACGTGGTTGTCGTTTTATGTCCACTTTACATTTGGTTCACTATCGTAATTAGTTTTTACACATAGGCGGTTGCTTTTACTAACTATGCAGGTTTGATACACATGTATAATCAGGGAGGGTTCCGAAAAAAACTAATATTTATATCAAAATCAAAGAAAATCATAGAAACTAATAATATAATTCATAACTTTTTTGTTATTTTTATTGTTAAAATATTATTTAAGTATTTGGTACATATATGTTGAGCATACATACAAGTATGAAGAGTTTTACGTATACGTAACATTATGTTGAATGAAAAATGATTACGTATACTTAACCTATGTGTGACGTATATTAAAAACCATGCTACGCTTTTCATTTGATATATGCCCTTGTTTTTATATACTCACACACATATATAGAAGGTAGTGATAAAAAATTTATAGGTTATGTGATCGATTTTATTGGTTTTCTATAACTTTCTCATAATATTGTGGTTTTCTTAGGATCCTTCCTTTTCATAGTCATTATTATCAATCTTTATTGCTTGATTTTCAGGTTTAGCACCAGAAAAATAAAATAAACGCAAACTAGTAGTGTAAGAAACCTGTTCATAAAGGCTTTATGAGCAGGCATGGGGCCAACTTCAAAGCCGAGTTGATGAAGCAATTCTACAACCTTATACTTACAGGGAAACCAATGAAGAAGCTAAAACACGAGCCCAAAATTGACGGATATCTCACGCTCCAAATCCCCACAGTGAGACATCCATGTTGCAGTGACGGGGGGTCAAAAACATTGGCAATTCTCTCTATATACAGACTTTGGTGTAGTAACTAACAATGCGTCTTCCTTTATGTTCACTTAACAAAACATAAATTATGGAAATTAAAACCACAAAGCTGCAGCAAAAATCCTGTGAGTAGTCTGTGACGCCACGTAGCCCCAACACCAGAGGTTGGTTAAAGGGTCAGAAAAGATACAACACAAAACGCCCAAGTTTGACTGTAAAGCATTTTAACAGCATAGACTGACGACTATCTGTGATATGTGAAATAAAACCAAAACACGCTTTATTAGAGTGGCGACCAAAAATTCAACCAAAACCCGTAACAAACAATAACCACTTTACAATTCATAGCACACGCTACTCGCTTAATATCTTAATGTACAACAAAATGGCACATCTATTCACCCCCTAAGTTTGCTCACTTCATACAAACCTTGATAACTTAACAAAACATTTTTTCTTTTGCACTGATAGCATTATATGAACATAAAGAATAAGGTCGGAACTCATGTGGTTAAAATGTCAGGAAGAGTGGCCGAGTGAGCTCCAATAATTTTACCACCAAGATCTGGAAAATTCTCATACCCTTTAAGGGAATCCACTTTCCCGTCCTCACCGATATGTAAAGGATACATTAGGATATGACCTTGCAACTTTGAAAACTCGTCAGCTGTGTATCGCTTCCAGTTCTGTATGGCTACTTCATTAACCCTCTTCACACACTTCAATGACTCTGCATCCTTGTAACATTCCTCTAGTATACCAAGATGCTCCGCCCACAACGACATTCTATAGCCATAGATCTGAAGTAACAATTTTTTTAAAGAGCTATGAATTATTAATTGTTTAAAATATAATAGAAAAAGAAATAATCAATCAATGCATGAATTGTTGTGGACCTGTCCACGTGGATGTTGATTCTTTTCTGCCCAAGTGTGATGGGGCTGATATGAACCCATGGCTATTTCTGTGTCTTTTGAACCAGCCAAAGATCTTTGATTAATGTTAGCAGATCCAACTATTACATACTCATCATCCACTATCATCCCTTTAGCATGCACATAAATCATAAACCGGTTGAACTTTTGTGAGTCTGAGACCTACAAGATATTCAAGACCAACTTTTCAAAAGTTCGTACAGGCACATTTGAAATACTCATTACCAAGCGTCCAAAAAAATTAATTGGACTGTAAACTTGAATTAAACTTCTTGTAGAAAGCCAGAAAGAATTATTTTCAGAATACCTTGTCATCTACAGGTGCTTGACTCATTTCCGGAGGTAACTCTTCGCGCTTGCCAAGGCAGTAGAAATTTAAATAGTCTTGAGGGTGTGCATCTAGCTGCATAGCCTTGATTTCACGTGCTATAACAGTATACATTGTTTCCATTGTTTGGCTCTGTATGGTAGATGCGAAAGTTCAATACATAAACCGAGCTGCTTATTGCGGCATGATTAGGATCCAAAGAAAATTATTAGAAAAATAGCAGGTGCTAGTGATGAAAGCATGAGGTCAATGTAGACCGTAAAGTCGGAGAACCCAATAGTTTAAGCGATGTTATCATGTAAATAGTCTAAGAAAAGAAAAACAGAAACTAAAACAATCTCTGCTTTGCTTTTGCTTAATGAATCAATTCAGCTCATTACTTAGCCTCTAAAAAAGAAATTCTAATGTTCCTTTATATTTTTTTAGTTATTTGACTTAATTGTACAAGTCTATGTGAACTTTGGAGGCTAAAAAAATGCCAATACCTGCCAATAGAGAATCTCTTGCACAGTAGCCGATGATGGAACACCCTCAGGCCACATTGGTATGACAACGTAAACTGCAAACCTCTCTCCAGCTCTAATCTTACTAACAATTTTTAGTGCCAACTCCATTGGGATCAGATTATCAGCCCCTAATAATGGAAAAGAAAACACCACCCTTGTAACATGTTACCAAATAAAATGAGGATGTAAAATCTAATAAAATTTTATCATTATGACCACATATAACTATCAATATATAATTTATAAAAAAAAAATGAGGACAACTATGTATGAGTTAGAGATCTAGAAGGCTCATTAAATTGGTGTTATTTCAGAAGATATTCTCAAACATACACCATCAATAAGGTATTATAATGTATCTGGAAACATAATGTGATGTTATGAAAGAAAATGCTAGTACCTGCATCTTTATAAGATGGCCATGCATATGATGATCCAATGAAATATTGGTTCTCAATGTAAATGAAATGCTGAGCTGATCGGATGGCTTGGATATATGCCGTCTGGATGCTTTTGTCTATCACAAGATTCTTTGAAGTAATAAGATTCTGCAGCAAGTGAAATATAAATGAAAAACATGCATTCATCACAATGGAGAACTAGATTCCTATATATAAACCCATAGCACCAAGCAAGAGTTCACGTACTTTCCATTGTGAGTTCATATCTCTTCAGAGACATTGTATGAGATACAATAAATAAATAAATAAGCCATGGATATAATTACGAACTCTATTACTAGTTCAATAAATACAAATTTTAGCACATGCATTTAGTGAATGGACTGTAATTACTTAAATCTGCATGTACAAAAGAATACAGTTGAGCATGAAAGAAGTTTAGCAAGGAGAGATGGCAGAACTGCAATTACTAACCTGTGCCTCACAAACATCAACGGCTTTGGGAAATCCCTTCAATGATCCAGAATCAATAGACCGAAATATCTGTAGTAAGAGAAACTCATGAGATTCACTTGTTCCCATGAAGTCACATCAAAAAAATCAATTGGTGCAAGAGACTTTTGATAACCTGCACATGCCAGTTATCTGGATGGTCTTCCTTTGAAACATGTAATAATGGTTCATCTTCTGGAACAATTGTGTAATCTCCATGTTTTGGAACAGGATATTTAGGACTGACAATCCATGAGATGCGTTCAATCTTAATTAGTGCATCATCTTGCCACCGGGCCATTTTTTTGGCAAGAAGTGCAAATTCTCTCCACCTGGTAGCTTTTTTCCAACGCTGCTCAAAATTTAGAAGGACATCATATGCAGCTGGACCATCAATTTTGCAGTGTAAATCATGCCATGGCTGCCTTGGGGCCTTGGTTCCTACCTAATGTAGTAGATAATAAAAGATGAATATAGTAAATAACAGGTAAGGAAATTTTATTAATTTAAGTACCAATCAACCTCAATATGATTTAGCAGGAAAGGTACAAGGAGGGCCTGACAAGTTAATTCCAGATTTTCAGCTAAATAAGATCAATTTGGTCAAAAGTCTTTGCAAGAAATATGCAAGGCTTGATTGTGGGAGTTTTTGATTGTTTCCTTTCTATATTGATCATTTCCTTTTATGCAGTTTTTTATTCTCTATAAGTAGGCTGTAGAATGAATAAGAAGATGTACCAATCTCTTCTCTGTTTTCTTTATTAATAAAAATCTGTGTTGACTACTTCATTATTTTCTGGTTTTCTATGTTTTTCTGTTTTGTTCTTTGAGCCAATTTGTCTAACAATTGGTATCAGAGCTTAAACCAGAAGATCCTAGCACTGTGAGGAGGAAGTGAGCTCGCTTATTAAAGCAGAAAAGAACCAGAAGCCACCAAGAGGTTGTTATGGCAGATCTAGTCAACCAAACAACAGTTACAGTGAGAGAAACAGGGTCATCATCATCTTACCTCTGCCCAATCTTAACCCAGATGAACTACACGT
The DNA here is from genome assembly GCA_025506415.1 of Flaveria robusta. Classification (NCBI taxonomy): domain Eukaryota; kingdom Viridiplantae; phylum Streptophyta; class Magnoliopsida; order Asterales; family Asteraceae; genus Flaveria; species Flaveria robusta. The sequence goes on along the minus strand of CM046469.1, from coordinate 12,031,972 downwards.
CTTGGGCTATAAAGATGGAGTCATTCATGGATGCCCAAGGTATTTGGGATGCCATCGAACCACCTGAAGGCGTCACCGTAGAGGTCAAGATCAGGAAGAAGGCGCGGGCTTTCATCTTTCAGGCGCTGCCGGAAGATATTCTGCTGCAAGTTGCAGAACATAAGGAGGCTAAGAGTGTGTGGGATGCCCTGAAAACTCGTTATCTTGGGGCTGACAGAGTTCAGCAAGCACGGATTCAAACGTTGAACCGTGAATTCGAACTATTGACTATGAAAGATAGTGATAGCGTCGATGATTTCGCTGGAAAGATTGGTGCCATTGTTTCTAAGTTTCGAACACTTGGAGCAACCATAGAGGAAAAGATTAGAGTGAAGAAGGTGCTTAATTCTGCACCAAACAGGTTTCTGCCTATTGTCGCAACAATCGAGCAGTATTCAGACCTGGAAAAGATGCCGTTTGAAGAACTGGTTGGGCGTCTCAAGGCATACGAAGAAAGGCTCAAACCGGCTGAACCAGTCAAAGACTCCGCAGGTCAACTGCTGTTGACAAAGTCCGAATGGCAGATTCGACAAAAACAGGAGTCAAAACAGAAAGGTTTAAGCTCGAGTAACTCGCGAGGACGCGGGCGAGGACGGGGCAGAAACTGTCACGATCGAGGGTGGAGACAGCCCTCAAATGACGATTGCAGGGGTGATCAATTTGACGAAGGAAGTAGAGAACCTGAACAGGAAGATCATATGGAGAGACGTGACAGAAAGAATTTACGGTGTTACAATTGTGACAAAATTGGCCATTTTTCAGCTGAGTGTCGGGCCCCTAGCAAAACCGAGAATGAAGCTAATTTTGTCATAGAAGACGACGAACCTACTTTGCTAATGGCGAAGATTAAATTTGGAATTTTAGACAAAAAGAAGGCATTTCCAAGTTTGTATGCGAAAGATGAGTATGAAGACAACACATGGTATTTAGATAATGGAGCTTCGAATCATATGACCGGGCGAAGGGAATTTTTCAAGGAACTTGATGAAAAAACCATTGGAGATATACGATTTGGTGATGGATCCATTGTTAAGATCGAGGGAATAGGGTCAATTCTATTGCAATGCAAGAATGGTGAACAAAAGGTACTTTCAAGTGTTTATTTTATTCCCGGATTATGCAAAAACATCTTAAGTTTAGGTCAATTTGATGAAGAAGGCTGCAAAGTATGGATGGAAGATGGACTCCTACGATTATATGAACAAACAGGAAGGTTGTTAATGAAGATTCAACGAAGTCATAACAGGCTATACAAGATCAAATTACAAGTAGTTCAATCTGCAGAATTTGAAAGATGTGTTGAATTCCCTGTTGATAACAAACCTAGTTGGGAAATAGAAGATGGGCCTATAGAGACCAGCAAACAAGCTCAAGTTGCATCAGATTCTAACAGCAGTCCGCCTGCGAAGAATGTAGGCACAAAAGATATAGAAGTGGAGAACACTTCACAAAGGGTGTCCGAAATAAAAGAGAACGCTGATGGAAAGGAATGTGATAAGAATCTACTGCATGAAGAACTTAGATTGCAGTGGATGAATAATTTGCTTTCTGAGGTGATGAAGAGTCCAAATAAACAAACGATGGAGAAAACACTTGATAAACAAAGTGTTCAAGAAGGAAGAGTAACAACTAAGGTTGCATTGAAAAAGAATGTGGATGGAATGAATGCAGAGTATGAAGAATCTGTCAAGCAAGTATGTTTCAAACAATTGAAGCGAAAAAAACAAAGGCAAGAGATGGATGCAAAAGAACTGAAATTAAGGGGGTGAATGACAAGTTAATTCCAGATTTTCAGCTAAATAAGATCAATTTGGTCAAAAGTCTTTGCAAGAAATATGCAAGGCTTGATTGTGGGAGTTTTTGATTGTTTCCTTTCTATATTGATCATTTCCTTTTATGCAGTTTTTTATTCTCTATAAGTAGGCTGTAGAATGAATAAGAAGATGTACCAATCTCTTCTCTGTTTTCTTTATTAATAAAAATCTGTGTTGACTACTTCATTATTTTCTGGTTTTCTATGTTTTTCTGTTTTGTTCTTTGAGCCAATTTGTCTAACAGGGCCTTTAGGCCTTAAAACTTATAAGTATGTCTCTATTTAATGGGCTCATGTAATCAGAAGGCAAGTATATATAAAATTTCAACCACTTTATTCTAACAAGCACAAATCTTCCTTTGAAACCTGAAGCAGGAACAAAGATCTCGCCATCTTGCATAGCCTTTGAGCCAGATCTGATCAAACTCCAATTGCAACATATGATTTGCTTGTGGGGCTTTTCCACGTGTAATGTTAGTTATAAAGATAGCCAAACAATAAGATTCTAAAATGAAAAGAGAGTTATATTCAATTTAAAAGCACTGTTTATATTATGTTCTGATGTCTTAGAATACATGCCTAAGAGAAAAATACACTAAACTTCTTTTGCTAAATATTTAGCATATTGCCTTGAAAGTAGTAGATAGACTGAAATATCTATATAGATTTTTTTGTAGAATGAAAACATCAGGACGAACTACACATAAAGTAACTTTTTTCCTTCAAAGTCAGTATAATATATCGGGGAACAACTAAAATTCTTGGGAAGTTTGCAATGACTTTTTATTAGAAATATAATACTTTACCATATCTCTAATGAATTCTATTAGTAATCTATTGCATACTACTGCTCTGAATTGACAATGAGATGTATTATTAACTATATATATGCAGTTCACTTGAACTGAAAGTTTTGTTGCTTAAATCATGTTTTTTTGCCAAACTGCTTGATTAACAATTCAGCCTTTCCAATATTGTTTTAGTTTGGTAATTCGAGGGATCAAAACAATGCTTAAAGATTCAAGTGTCATCAGGTACAGAAGAGCAGATAGGGTGCGTATGAGTCAGTTTGTTAATAATAAAAATAAAATAAATAAAAAAAGAGAACAAGAAAACTGTCCTCAAAAGCAACTCAGTGTTAGCTATTCCAATCATGACTAGATATTGGGTGGCTTGGTTTTGTAAGTTACATATAATATTGTTTCAGTTCTAAAATTGAAACTCATGTCTTGTTATGTAATCCAGAGACTTCCTGTTTGATATGCAGCAATAACCTGGAGGTCGTTTTCTAAGTTAAATTCAATTTTTGAGCATGTAATGACTACTTGACTAGCTTAACCCTGCACTAAACTTGGTAGTTTGAGCATGGGCAAATTGACTTCGTTCAAACCCACTAGAGGCCATCCTACAGATAGAAGACTCCACTTTACCGGTAAATACATTAGTTCCCTAGAAAAGTATGGTGCCACCAGGTTTTTATCAACAGAATACCATACTTCCAACCAAGTAATAAATGGGTATAAAGACTAAAAGTATATTCTTAAAGGATAACATAATCAAGAAGATCACATTTCTTGAATTGGCAAGACTACTAATGTCAATAGTACCAATACAGAAAGAAAGAAAAAATAGAGTGAAATCAAACACCGTAATATCAAAAACATGGGCAACAAAGTCAAAAAGTTCACTCACTGGGAACGTCGGCTGGTGTACATCTTCATGAAAAACAGTGTCTAGATCGTGAAATAACCTATGCTCAGGTGTATCGTAACGACCATCACAGAGATCAAGACCACCTATAAACGATGTAACCTTTCTATTATTACCAGATGCCTGTGTATCTACAAGCACACATTTCTGATGGTGAGTAAAAGCAGTCCCAACAACCTGAAACATGGATCAATAAGATAAGCAAAGTAGCAAAAACCAAGGATTTGCAAAGTAAAAAAATTCACACATTCTTCCACGAGTACTTGAACAGAAACAGTTAACTTTCACATAATATATACCTTTCACATAGTATATACATGTTATAGTACAAGTACATCAGAACATAGACTGTTTGGAGTTTATTTTATCCCATATACAAAGTGTAAGGGAAATATATTGCCTGTTATGATATTATAACATAATTTATGCCTCTAGGTGCCCCTGTTATTTATTCCAGGTCAGAAAAAGGTAACTTTTACACAGTGAGTATTGTAACAAGGCAGCGAAACGGTCAATCTAATGATGTTTAACAAGAATTTGTCAATGACTCAATTCAGTATAAAAGCAAGTGTGGAAATACCAGCAAATACCCGGTTAAGAAGAATCAGCAGATGTAGGTTGACAAAACACGGCTAAAGGCCAACTCGGCCGGATGGAAAAAGTACACTATGGCAATTAAACAACTTCCAAGAAATAAAACGCATTACGTAAACATAACACCAACTGAGGAGAACATTAATGTCCCCAAAAGGCATCATACAGCTCATTGGTAATTTGGTAGATACAATTCATACCAATATACCACAGACTTGGTTCAATTATGGGTTTAAATTATTTTATCCGGTCAGCTTTGTAAAGTTCTTGCTAATTGCCCAAATATGGTCACGGGGGAACCACAAAAATGGGAACATGTAGTTAGCCGGTGTTATAACTTTTGGTTGGGAGCGAAAAAACCGAACCAAATAACCTGTGTGCAGCAGAGGGGTCAAAGTCTGATAAGCCTCCCTTTTCAACAATGAATATAAGGATTGCTTATTTAGAACCTACTTTTAACTTATTAACTTTTGAAAAGTTAATAAGTTAAAAAAAGTGTTTGGCAAACCCAAAAGGATTTTTCAAACTGACTTTTCATATAGGGTAAAAAGTAGGTTTTGATTATTAACTTTTGAAAACTACTTTTAGTCTAATTTCTTATTATACCCCTCTACTACCTCATATAAACTCCCCTCATTTTAAAAGTATGTCTCTTTTGGTCATTTTACGATGTTTTAGTTTATAAGCTAATCCAACCACTTTTTTAAAAACTCCTTTTCAAAAGTCATAAGTTAATAACTTTTTTAAAAACTCCTTTTCAAAAGTCATAAGTTAATAAGTCTTTTTTGTCAAAAGTCCTTTTCAACCAAAATAAGCAATCGCAAAGGGAAAAAAAAATATACAACAACCGGGAGATTTAGCAAGTAGGCCAAACAAATAACAGAGGGAACAGAAGCCACCAAGTATGATTAATGAGGACTACCAGCAACCAACCAGGAAAGAAACAACTAGTAGCGAGAATGAATAGAAGAAACATTAAAAGATCCACAGATTATACAGGTTCAGTCAGAGTAGAGGATGGCATCTCAGGGCCTCTCTTGCTTACGCCTTTCACAAAGCACAATAAAAGAGCAATATATTTGATGTAACATGTGATAATCACTGTTACAGGCATGTCTAGAAGGGTCTTTTAAGGGACAGATTATGCCTGATGAAAAACAGAACATAAACTAGCCACTACATCTGCAACAAAAGCAATGTTTCACACACATGATCAAACCTTGAAAGCAAATTATACATGCCAAGTAGACTGGAATTATATTAAAGGGCACCCCAGTCACCCTTCATAGTATGTTATCCTTCACAGGCAATGAAATAATTAATCTAAACAAAAACCATAGAAGATATATCAACTACATTATATTGTATACAGAACATGAGAGGAAAGAAAAGCACTTGCCTGTTGCTTAAAAAAGCTAAGTTTGCTACTTCCATAACGAGGTGATAGAACACACATCACAGAAGAATGCTTGAAGAACTTCCTTGTCTCTTCATCATGAGTTCCCATCACTCCAGCCTGCATCAAATTATATGCCATCACTTATAAACATGATATAAGGGAGGGAACAGATTTCTTCATGCCTGCATTTCATCTTTTTTATAACTTTTCATTATTAACAAAAGTAATATCTCAAATCTAAAATCTGAACAACTTGCCAAATAGAATAACATGTAATGAAGAGTTTACAGTTGATGCAGTTAAGAAGTTAATGTGCTGAGTATTTTCTTTAGTTTGTATTGTGTATTACATGTCCTGTTAGAAATGCCTATGTTCATTAGACTAGCCAATTTCATGCCCTCCTATACACATTGACAACTACAAATCAACAATGTTACATGAAGCTAAATGAAGCACTATTGGTTCCAAATCTTCTACTGTCATCAAACTTAGAAAAATTTATGAATTTTTCCAATGAAACCCTTTAGGAAAATAATATTTTTAAATCAAACACAATTATTCACAACTAGAACTACTTTCTTTCGACTACAAATGTCTAATAGTTAAAAAAGCTTCACAGAATTTTCCCTTCTAATGACATTCAGTTATTGCCCAAAAAGTCCAGTTTCACATCAATCATCTGCTAGTTCCCTTGCTATCTACTTATCTGATAAATCAGAACCCTACAGAACAGTCCACTCAATAAATACTTTAAATGCACCAAAACTTAACTTAAGCAATCAGTTAGTAAAAGTACCGTTTGTTCAAAATTCTCACCGTGTTTATGAAGAGCTTACTGTGGGAGGTCTTATCATCCCAAACCAACAACAAAACACGTACCCCTTCTTCGGACTTATACTTCAGCAACTCACCAAGTGTCAAGTCCCCTCCTCTAGGCAGGGGCCGTGTTGGCTCTCTAATCAGTTTAATCTTATGGAAAACAGACCAACCAACAATATATATCATGTGATGAGCCTCTGATATAGCATAGCATATATCTTCCCAACATGAATCATGCTTAAAAACTTTACCCCCTTCCAATTCAATCTGAGGCATGTTACATTCCGGCCTCACATGAGCATCCTGATACAATGTCACTTGAGAACCTTTCCTCAACGGAAAATAGGAGTTTCTGACGCCTTTATGCTCCGGATCTCCGGCAATGCCGTGCCGGTAAAGCGGATTCTTCTCACACGGAATAAACTTCATTTCCAGATTAAGCTCCGAGTCCTTCCTACGCGAATTCTCCATCGTGAACCAACCGGAAATCACATCACCGGTGGCGATCTTCTCCGCCGGGATCTTAACAGTCCCCAACACGTCAGCACCGAACACATCATCGTCCTTCACTTGAAACTCCAAATGCACAAGCGCGTGAGCTAATGGAATGTTAAACCGTTCGTTCCACCTAGGGTTTTTCGCGTTCTTCAACACGCGCGTACGCGCCACTGTCGCTTGAGGCACCGAGACCTTGACGTAAGCGTCACTAGTAATAATCTTCCGGCGACCGGAGCGCACCTTCGTGTTAACCGTACCGCCGGAGGCGCTGTCCTTCCGGCAAGCCTCGAAAGTGACGCAACGGCGGATGTGGCCGGTGACTATATCCATATTAGGTAAGTTTCGTGCTTCGATAATAATGAGTTGTAGGTCACCGTGCAAGTAAACAATCCTCTCGGAAGCATCGTCCGCCATTGTTCCGATTCAAATTAACAAATCAACAACGGCGAATAGAATCGCTCGTTTCCGATTGATCAACAGCACGAGATTAGAAGACACACGGTATGTATATGAGCGTATGTGAGAAATGAATACGATCTGCGTGGGGTTACCGTGTGAAGATTTAATTGATTTGGGGGTAGCTGGCGGATATGGCGGTTTTGACGCTGTAGGGACCCCGTGAACAACAACGCATATCGACGATAATTTTTCAAATATCATTTTCCTAAAGTTAGTTACATGTATAGCCCTTTGTGATATGTTCATGTTCCATTTATGGAATTTAACTCTAAAATATTACATTGTTGGCTCATATTGATGCTGATAGTGTTTAGAGTGGATGTGTGTAGAGTTTTTCAGTTAAATTAGTGTAAAACGTGGTGGGGTGAAGCAAAAATCAGTTACAGCGATGTGAAGATGTGGGTTTATGATTACAAAAATCTTCAAACGCATCAAAATGATGGGAGCCTTTGATGCACAACGGTTTTATGTAGATGTAATCTTCACATCGATTGTACAACCCATCCTTGTGAGGAATTGAAGACTGCTCGAAACATCATCGTTTAATCCAAGCTCATTTGATGAATAGAGTGGATATATTAATTTACCATTAATTCTGTTGCAAAAAAATTGCATCAAGATGGGTTTTTATAGTAGAAAATATGAGAGTGCAGATTTGGTACTTTTGATGAAAAATCAGAATAAAAAAGAGTATACATACATGTTGTTTAAAATCTTTTTAATATTAAATGGTCAAAAGGTGAGCAAAAGCATCGATTGTAGTCGCTGATTTTGGAAGCCAATTTGGCTTACAGATTTGCAAGCCCCTCGTCAAGGGTGCCCTAACTAGTTTTAGTCATTTTTAAAATCATATATAGCAGGCTGGCCAAGAATTTTATCAAAATCAGCTGATTTTAACCGTAAACACACAATATTATATTTTCATATGAAATGAATCATTATCAGTTTATCTTATTTGTTAGTATTAATCATCTTTTATTTGCTAAGCTAATTGGTATTTTATTCTGGCTTATAATCTTTTGTTACAGGTTATTCATGTTTGTTGACATCTAGATTAACTAAAGTCAAATTAAAGTGGAAAATCAAAAGACAAATGGTATAGATATGTTTTGAAGAACAAAACAGAAAAAAATTATATAACTTGATGCTTAACTATGAACTTTAGAGAAAATGATATTGGGAGGTATCTTCGTCTGTTAACCCACGACAAATGATGCTTGTTATTGTCGATGGACACACTCTGATGGGGCTTAAAACAGTAAGTCATAGGATTTGACGCTGGTAACAAAACAAAATTCGAAGTAATAAATAGGTTAATATTAATAAGGTGATATTACTAAGAGAATTTAAGCATGAAGGAATGATACGCACCTTTCTTTCTAATCTTTTCAAAATTGCATACGTCGTAATAAACCATGACAATAAAGAGTGGAAGGATGTTAAGTTTTGGGTTATATCTTTTAAAATATCATTGTACTTTAAAATAAAAATATTTTTTTAACTCGACTCCGCCTCACACATAATTAAATCTGAATAATAAATATATCTTCTTTCTCTTTGTTCTTGGGACTTGCTTTGAAACTGTGTTATTAATCCTCTATTCCCTTTGTTTGGATCCCACCTTGATCGAATCCTCATCCATTCTCCAGTTCGCGATTCCCTTGTTAATGAATCTTTCGTGCCCTTGTTATCAATCAAATCTCTTCAAGTTTGTTAGGACCTACGTTTGCATAATAAATGAAAAAAGGTCCATCTCCAACTTCATCTTCCATCCTCTCACACCAACATCTCTAGCATCCTCCAACGTTTTACCGCCAAAATCAAAACCAATGCCACCACTCACCTTATGTGCTACTGTTCCATCATTTTGCCTTTTATAAGTCACTGGAGACAAACTAGGTGGTGGCTTAAGACGACACCTAAGTAGTGAACCCATATGTTCCATCATTTTCTCATCTCTTTAAGTTTTTGGATATTGCAACCCATCTATTGGAGTTTGAGATGTAATGTTAGACAATTTACATTACGTGATAGATTTATGGTACTTAGGTTGTTGATTATTAAAAGAAGATAGATGTTTGAGGTATTAATATGTTGTTTTCGAACTAGGGTTTTGATGGGAATACGAAAAGAATTTATGTTGTTGATTAATTGCTTGCATAAACTTTCACAGTATATCATTTTTAGAATACATATGAATTTCTTTAATGAAATCACCACCATAAACAAGGTTGTCACAAGCCACCAATATCAGTTGTGCTCTTCAGAAAAAAAAATAATAATAAAAAAATAGAAGCGATTAGAAACAAACTAAATAATAGAAAGGGTTTGGAGAAGAGCTTAACAAGATGAAGATTTAGAGACGGCTGTAATGGATGCGTTCAATATCAACGATAATAGATAAAGAGGTGCCAGAGCGGCAGAGGGAGTTAATTGACAAGGAAGGCGTGGTATGGTGGTAGTTGTCAAAAGTGTGTGCATGTGTATAATATTAAGTGGGGCCTTTTATTTTGTTTTTGTTTTCGTTTTAAGCTTAAGGGTATTTTGATGATTTTATTTATAAAATTTTTTAAATATTCTTTTCAAGAACCATTAACGTTACATTTCAGTGAAGAGTAGATAAGATCATAATTTTAGAAAGATGATAATGTCATATCACCTAACCATAGGGAGCATCCATGTAGGTAGCTCTATTTTATGTGAACAAACCCGCATGTTGTATAAAGGAAAGAGAATCTCAATCTTCAAGATTGGAGTTTGATATGTCATACTTGTTTTAATTCAAAATTGGTTAGTTGGTTGTGTTTTTAGTGAGTAGCATGTGGCCGAGGAGAATGCTTGTTTATTTGCATCAATCATTGTGAAAAGGAAAGCATCGCAATCATTTTAGGTGAAGATGGTGATTTTTTACTGGTTACATTTTTCAAAATAAAGTGTAAGTATTAATTCATACAAAAATATATTTCGGAAACAATTTCGAGTGAATTTTATTTTATATAAATTTACTTTTTTAAATAAGGTAATTTAAGCCAAACAAACTAATATGAAAATATAAGAATATAAATTTGCTATAAAAGTTTGATAGATAACGCTAGAGTGAGTTTTGGAAAATTATCAAACCATTTAAGTGTGAAGTGTCTAACTACTTGTAAATGAACCATTAAAGCTGGTTGGGTTGGTCACAACCCACAAAAGGCAAAAAAAAATTTTTTTAAGACAATATGAAATATATGTTTTTTAATTATGAATCATATAGTTCTTATAACATGTTGATGTGTTAATAAACCTAACTCATAGTTGATCTGATATTTAAAGCAATACACGTAAATTACTATTTATTATTAAGAGATGATTTGATTCACAACAAAAGTCGAAGTAGGCATGCAAACAAATCAAATATTCATTGTTAAATGTTTGTAAATTGTTTGTGCAGGAACTTTGTTCATGCTCGTTTATTTAATAAACGAATGTGCATAAACAAATAATTTTGTTTGTTTAATTAAATGAATGAACATGAATGCATGTCCGTTTATTTGCGTATATAAACGTTAATTTTATGTTCGTTCATTTATTTTACGTTTGGTATATGAGCGTTAATTTTATCAAAAGGTAGCTGAACAAAATATTTAGAGCAAACTAATTATAGTTTTTACAAGGACTGATTCGTAATGACCTCAATGTATAAGGACCTTTTTATACTTTTAATTCAAGTAAATAATTTGATTCCTGAAAAAAGAGAATCCCATCGGATTCGAAAAAGGAGAATGAGAAAGACGAGACACTCGTGGGTTCACGTTTAATAGTAGTAAATTGTTATAAAGTTTGTTGGATTACGACGGATATTCTAAGTTTTATATAATAACGTATTGTTATTCTAATTCACGTATTCTAGTTTTAATACTATTTTTAGATTGTACTATAATGATTTTGTATTGCGAGTTTGCGACGAACACACAAACCTTTGATAGGACATACGTTAGCTCCACACCTTTATCATATTTGTAATAGAACTTTGAACTAGTTAAACAAATTATAAATAGGACTATAAATAAACTGAATGTTTAGCGAATAGTTTGTGAACCGTTCGGCAGGAAGTTCGATTATGTTATTTCGTTTAATAAATGAACAAACACAAACAAAAAATTTTGTTCGTTTAGGAAAACGAACGAACACGAACAAATGCTTTGTTCGTTCATTTATGTTCGTAAACTTTCGATAATGCGTTTGTGAACGTTCGTTTGTGTTCGTTTATTTAAAAGTTATGTTTGAGATAATTACGTTAAGTGCTTATTTATATTTGATGGATATAACGTAATGTTCGTGAGTTAGATTATAAAATCAATATATGATGGTTTGTATTTATTTGTTTTAAAAAGTTTCGTTTGTGTTCATTAACGTTCATAAATATTTGCGTGCATTCGTTTACGTTATTTATGTTCGTGAATAGTTCATGAACAGATTCATTTATTTAGTGAACGAAGACGAACAAGAAATCTTGTTCGGTATGCGTTCATTAACAGTTTATGAACAATTTGTTTTCTTAATAAACAAACATGAACAAGGGCCTGTTCGTGTTTGTTCAGTTCGTTTATAACCCTAATCGTAAACAATGGTTGGCCTTTAGTTGGTGGTTTCCCATGAAATGATGGGTGAACCGGGTCACTAGCGTTGTCTGTGTTCGTAGGGCTTGGGTAGCCTTTCACCAAAGAGTTTATCCGGTTGGCCAAACCTATAGTACTTACTGATCGTTAAAAAGAAATTAAATAAATCGTAAACAAGCTGACCAGATGTATTCTTTTTATTTTAACATGAACCTTTTAACAAGTCGAAAAACCAACTTCGCTTTCTTCTTATCGTATCTCTGTTCAATTAATTTGTAAAAGTGGATAGTCTTCCATCATATAATTCAAGCATCAAACAAATAAGTCGAATGTAACCAAGAAAGTCTTCATTTCGGCTAGCTTTGTTTAAGCCTAGACCCTCTCTTACATAGTTTCCTTTTTATATTGCACAAAGAAAAAAATTTAGTAGTATAAATAAACAACTCGTGTTCAGTTTGACTTCCAAGTATAAAAAATTTAAGATCAAGTTCAATTTGTTTAATATAGTTCAATTTGTTTAATATAAAATAGTTTAAACTTTACCTATAAGTACGTTATAAGCTTAAACTTTGAATAACTTATTTATAATTTATTTATTATCAACTATATTATTTATATACACATTAGCGGACCTATTATGTTCTTGTTGGAAAATTAGTGAAAAAGTGAGTTTTTTTAACTAACTTTAATATTTATTACTAATATAATTATTATTTAGTCGGTTTGTGAGAGGACCACAAGAAATTAAACCGTTTCTAAAACAGAGTTAAGATGAATAAGATAGTGATACTTAAAGTTAATAAAATAAATGAAAGTGATCAGTTTTATCCTACATTGATGGAGTGACAAAACAAACATTGAAGTGATATAATATATAAGGTGTTTTTGTCTCATGTCGAAAGAGTAATAAATTTTGAATGGATTCATAAGTGGGAGCAATGTGACGCTTTGATAGCGCACTTTGCGCTTCGCATACTCGTATTGTCGCTTGAAAGCCGCCTTAATATCTTTGAGTTGTAAAAGATGGATACAACATTTGCGTGTTGCAAGGCGCGTCTGCTAAACGCAGTAACTGCTGAGTCTATTTATTGTCGGCAGTCTTCAGCAGCCGATTCTTATATGCAGAAATGCAGGTTTCAGCAACTATTGTAGTTAATTCTTTTAACAATTTATATAGTATTGACATTTGGTATAACTTTGTTAATGAGAAAATATTTGGTATAACTTTATTAATGGTGAGGCATTTGGTATAACATTACTCTATTATTACTCTATTATTAAACAAGAAGGGAAATGAATGGCATGTTTATTTGTTTTGTATTTTAACCATAATATTTCTCAAATTTGCACTCTCCCTCTCTCAATGGTGTGGCTTTTTTTTTTTTTTCCTAAAAGGTTGGTGATGGATAATAGATTGGATCTAATAGTAACTTTATATTTAAAGGTTGTGTGGGATAATAAATTCAGTGTCTATATTTTTATTAAAAAATAATAAGAATAAAATCATATTTTTTTTATTTGATTGAATATATTATAAGACGCTAATTATTTTTTCATTCTAAAAAAATATTCTTACATTTTTTTCTAAAAGGTTGGTGATGGACGGTAGATTGAATCTAATAGTAACTTTATATCCAAAGGTTGTGTGGGATAAGAAATTGGGTGTCTATATTTTTGTTAAAAAAAGGTAAGAATAGAATCATATTTTTCATTTGATTGAAAATGTTAAAAAATGCTAATTATTTTTTCATTCTAAAAAATTATTCTTTAAAAGTTTTATATTAAATACATGTATATATGTAAGAAGCAATGTATAATTATATTTGTATCGAACTTCTAACATATGTCATAGTTTATAAATAATGATTTGTCGATATACCAAACAACATTGCTATAGTAACGATACGATAACGGATAATAACGAACGTCATTCCATGTCGATAGCGAGTGATGGTTTGTTGCGAAGTGCGGAGGATAAATCTAGTTATTAATGATAAGACATTTGTATAACTATCTTGAAACTTTTACATACTAATCTTTCTATTCCAATAAAAAAATTTAACTTTAAATAACGCGTGGCATCACAACATTTATTCTCACCAAAATTTTTTCACTTATCTCTTTTATTAAATAATTATATTAATTGCTAATAATATTATTTATTTTTTTAGATTAAATTAATTTTTAATAAATTAAGAAAGATCTTTTTATTAATGTTATTTCTATAGAAATAAATTTTTAAAAATTAAGAAAAATTTTAAAACATTAAATTTTTTAATAAATACAAGATAATTAAAATTGGTGTTTTTAAAAAGTAAAATTTGTATAAATAAAAAATAATTAAAATTGAGTGTTATAATAAGAAACTTTTGAAAAATGATATTTTTTAAATACACTTGTTTAGAAAAAAAATTTCCGTTCTATTTATAATAAGAAATATTTCAATCATATATTATTTTAGAATATCCTTTTATAACTAATAAATTTGTATTCTATTTAATATTTTTGATTCAACCAGTGTAACACACGGGTAAAGCTAGTACATTACACACACACACAAGGACATAATCCTCATGAGAGTTGATTGAATTTCTAATAATTCTCAATATCTACATCACTTTAGAAAACAAAAGAAAAATCCTTCTCCTTCTGCATTATCTTCTTCTTCGTTTTCATATATTAAGACACTTTTGTTTCCATTGTTACCTCAAATGCGAGGACATTTTCGGTGGTACAAACATACTGTTTTGGTTGTTGTACCTTAGAAGACATACGTGTTCGCTTTAAAAGAGGCGCGATATCTGTTTTAAGGGAACTCTGTGAAACATAAATTTTCAACCACCACTCAACCATTTGGTTCGTTGATTGTGCAGTCATAGACGAAACTATGAGAAATCTCTACGGGTTTAAGGATCAAGTGATGAAAGTTCTCTCAAAAGACTACAATTTAATTTGTTTCAATTCATGTAAACTTAATAATTACTTATATTCGGGTTGTATGCGGTATTGTAATTTTGTTTCCCATCAATAAGTGATTATTATTTTATCAATCCTTAATAAAAGTGACCCATGTCCTACGGTTCCGATAGGTCCCACACACCCATTAAAATTTGAAATATCAGAATTTAATAATTCAAACTATGACTTTTTGGCAAATAATAATTCGTACTATTATATTGACCGATAATAAAACGTACTTTTATTTTTGTTGCCGAGGGTAATGGAGTGAAAGATGAGTGAAAATTAAGTGTAAATCGATAATAATTATGCTATTACAATTGCTCTTAAGTCTTAACAACAAAAATAAAAATGAGGATTATTATTAGTCAAACTGATAGTACGAATTATTATTGAACAATAAGTCATACTTTGTATTATTAAAATTCAATTTGTATTAAAAAGTTTTATAGTTGGTATGTATACGATATGATATAGAGTGACTGAGTGACACCGATGATATTTTGATTCCACCCTCGTGGATTTTCAACACCGACACACAAGAGATACCAACTCTCAACAAAAATTAATTTTAGTTTTTAAAATTTTACAAATATAAATCCATTATAAAACATATAAAAGAATTATAAATTACTAGACAATTAGACTAGCTTCTTGCTGGACAGTTTATTATATAATATATACATATTTTCTGTTTGTCAAAAATTAATAATGGAACATAAATTAACATTTGACTAATATAATTTTATAAACAGCCATGTGATAAGCTTTTAGGTATAAACATTTGACTAAAATACATCTATAAATTATTTATAAGTGATTGAGAAAAAGACACATGGACCCGCTTCAAAACTATTTGTCCATGTGTCTTCTTTTGAGCGACTTATCAATAAGTTATAATGAAAGTTTAGGAAGAATGTTTACATTTAAAAAAGCTTAATAAAATGCTTATTTTGTAAACTACTTAAAATGATTTTAATCAATCCAATTTGTTAGATTTATTTTCAAAAATAAAACGTAAACAGATACATGATAGAAACCATCACAATATAGAAGAACTTTCTTGTAAACATGTTAGATAGTTACTTTTCTTAAAAAGATTTCTATTAACTTTTTGCTTACTTAATTAAGGGCTTAGAGCTTGTGTAAACATTAAGCAAAGGCCCAATTGACTTCCCCAAAATCGCACACAAGCGCACAATCATACATACGTTACAACTCACAAAAGATGGAAAATGAAAATAAATAAATTATAATATAATGAGAGTTAATTGATATAGGTGTTTTATTTTATTATTTATTATATACTTTTTCTACATGTGACACTTCCGAACCACTGCAAGTCTCACCGCGATCAATCAGTTACCCCTTGTATTGGGAACACTAACACCTTCTCAGTTCTCATCTTCCTTCTTCTCCATCTTCCTTTGTTACTGAAATTGTTTGATACATTAGAATGTCAGTTATAGAGAATGGAAGTGATGCTAGTGCTTATAAGCTTTTGAAGAAACTATTCGGATGGGTGATGATGGTAGAGACTAGAGTATGAAGCTAAAGGTTTCAAAGAGAACAATTACAGTAGTCATCTCGTGGATGTCTTTGTATTTGTTTTTATTGTGTTTTGGTTCCATAGGTTGCATAATAAGCATAAAACAACAGTAGATTGTTTTGTTTAGTTGCTACTTGCTTAGTCAGTCAATTGCTTGTATCATATTGGGCCGTACGTGGGCCAATAAGTTATGTAGGTTAGGTCTTTGTTTGGGCTTGAGGTTTGACTCGGACAGGTTTGGACTTTAGATTGTTCAAATGATGGCTCCAGGAATTGTCTGATTAAATGCTTTCTTTTTTTGAGGTATATCAAAGTGAGTTTTGTATCTTTTATTCTTTCTAATAAAATTATCAATACCGTCCTCTTTACCATAAAAAAGTTCTCAAACAATAATCCTAAACCTTCGAATTGTCCTAATTTGAACCATGGTGACGGGCAATAAGAAGAACAAGAATTGATCAAAATCATATTTCACGAATCCAAGTGTCATGGTTGGTGATTAGGTCTAAAAGTGTCATGGTTTGTTATTAGTGCTAAAAACAAGTATGATCAAAACATAAGATACATTGAAAGATAGGGTTGTAGAGTCGCCAAGAGAGAAAAACACGATCAGATATTTGAAAATGGTGAGGGTTTACGATGAAGTTGAACGAAGTTATTAAGGGATAAGTTGTGGTTTGGTTTCACAGTTTGAGCTAATTGGGCCTAATATAAGTTCAAACTGATTGTCTTACAACTATTTTTTAACAATAGAGTTAAATTCAAGTTTACTTTTTGAAGTTTGTTAAAATTAATATTTTCCTCAAAAAGATTAAAAACATCAATTTACCTCCAAAAGTTTCACAAATTGTTTTCATTTTTAACTAAAAGTTTCATTAGTTGTTTTAATTTTATCTAAAATAATGAAATTTTGGAGTAAAATTGAAACAACATATGAAACTTTTGAAGGTAAATTGATGTTTTTAATATTTTGAAGGAAAATAATTACTTTAGTTAAACTTTATGAAATAAAACTGAAATTAACTCTTAACAATAATTCTTAAGCTTATAAAAATTTAAACTAAATCTACCACACCAGTATGTGTCATAACTCATAAGATATTTGAACGACATTATTTATTCGGTAATCCCACATTTCTTTCCATAACTTTAAAACAAGATGACTTTTATTACAACTTTAAAACAAGAAGACTTTTTGTGCAGGAATGGAATTACTCTTTGCATTCCGGTGTACCAAACACGCACATGGTTTAGTACTTTAGTTCCTGTATCAGCACAAAGTCTTCGTCTCCGGTAACATTTTAGGGTTTTTCTTCACGATCTGTATTCTCCTGTTGTCGAAATGGTGTCCAAAGGGAGATCATTACCCCGTGGCTCTTCACGGAAATCATCATCATCAACGCTCATCTTCTCAATTATGATAATCTGTTCGTTCTTCGTCTTAATCCTTCTCGCTCTCGGAATTCTTTCGATTCCGAACAGTTCAAGCAATTCTCCCAAAGCTCATGATCTCAACTCCATCGCTCACCGTAGTACAACTGTTGCCCGGTCAGTTCGCGTTTACTTTGACTAATTGTTCGAATTTTTCGTTGCGATCTGGAGTATATTGAATTGGACTGACATTGTTAGATTTGTTTTTGGTGAGGAAGGAAGAGTGAGAGTAAAGATGACAGAGCAGATCAGTGGGTTGAAGTGATCTCATGGGAGCCTAGAGCTGTGATTTATCACAATTTCCTGGTTAGAATTCTTTTGCATCTCCGATCTCGTTTCTTCGGTGAATTAGATGCAGTTTGTAGTTTCCAGCTAGTTTATAAACTATTTAGATGCTCTGCTGAATTAGGACGCAGCTTTAGAGTGTAGACAATAAGAAACTGTTGAAGATTGAGCATCATGATCACCACTTGTCAACTGTAGTTCTAGTTGCTCTTTGTTCAAGAGACTAATCTTGTTGTCTCCAACTCTCCATGAGCCCTGCCTATCATCTAGGGTGTTGTGTCTTCTATTCTGTCTTCCACTCTATCAGAACAAGAAACAATAAGATTAATATTTCAGTATGGATCTCAATAGAACTATAGAAGTACCTATTAGCATACGGGGAATAAAGGGGTTCTTTGGACCTTAACTTGTGTTTGAGAGACCTTGTTACACACATACTTTCTAATTCCAGTCATAGAACTGTAGTAGTGTTTACCCACATTGTCAATTGAAGCACATGGTTTGGATGATATACAGTGCACTCTTACCTTTCTCTTCGAAGTCTATTTGATATGTCTGCTGGTTCTTAACCTTCCGAAACAGAGTTTTCTGCAAAATATACCGTGTAGCAATAAGTCAGTAACCACCATACTAGTTATTAACTTTATAGGCTGAAACTATCACTTGCTCGAGCTTAAAACTTTGTTTGTGGACTCAAAACCATTGCTAGAAAAATTTAAGGAACAGCAGAACAGCTTTAACGTCAGTGTGTTGTGATTTGTGACGTGTGAATATGACACTAAACGAAATTAATGATTGCACTGAAGATTTAAAGCAACAAAAGAACACCATATTTACATGGAATTTCTTTTGAGGAGCATTCTGACGGTGGAGCATAACTTAATATGTTACTGGAGGTTGCAAGAGGTGATAGAACTCTCAAAGTATGCTCTACAGAATACTCTCTCAAGACAGTTTTTAGTATTCTCCAAGTCCATAAATTAGTTAGGATAAAGTTCAGACAAAAAGACAAAGAAAGACAACTGCTGAAAACCATGGAAGGGGTGTCCCTTGGGTGTAAGACTACACTGCATCAAGAAAAGAGTATTTCTTTGTCTAAGAATGTAATGGAAGTCATATGGCTAATATTATCATCAAAATACTTAGAGCCAAACATAATTTGATATTCACCAAATTAATATACTCCCTCTGAACTCTATTAGTTGACTACTTTGGTTTGGTTGTATGCCACAATACTATGAGTATCAAAAGTGATATGATGCATTTAAGTTTTTAGGACAATTTGATAATTAAATCAATGAGTATATTAATAGAGAGAAATTGGTATCAAAAGTTGTAGGAGAGTAGGTGAGGTACAAGTTATGGTTGGTTCTATTTCTATAATGCTCTCAATGGGTATGTTTGTTTCTTTGAAAGTTACCAACAGGCCTTTGGCCTATGGTCATCTAAGTGGACCAACAACCAAGAGGTTGTGGGCTCACATTCCTCTTGGGACAGAGGTGCATTAAAAAAGTGTTTGATATGAAATTGGTTCTTCAAGAACTAATTCTGTGTTAAAGTTGCATTTGCTTGTCCACCTATAGTGACAATCCTTTTTCTATGTGGTATAATTGAATTTAAGGTCTCCATAATTGCGGTAATATTTTAACACAGCATGTAGGTTTTACTCTTGCTATGAAAAGCCCTAGTTCATCCTAAATGTTGGGTTATGAGTTCGTTTACTTGGACATCTCATCCATCTTTTAAATATCATATGCTTTTTTCCTATGATTGACATGTATTCTTCATAACCGAAGTTCTGTTAGCACTTCTACTTTTATTTGTGAAAATGTATGCTCTCTTCCTGTTTCGTGATTACCAAATACCAACCAACCACACCCAGTAAAATTCCACCCATGTCTGGCTTGAACAGAATTTGGTTGACAGTTACAGAACCTTGCCAAACTGATTCTTGTGCATTTTTATGGCAGTCTCAGGACGAGTGCGAGTATCTAATCAATATGGCTAAACCTCATATGGTGAAGTCAACTGTTGTTGATAGTGATACTGGCAAGAGCAAAGATAGTAGGTATGCTAGTTTTTTATTGTTCCTGTTCAGATTTTTTTACTTGCGCTTATTTTGCTTGTTTTTTGCAACTATGATAATTATCTTTCGAGTATTCCCTAGTCATTTGAATTATCAAGATTTCACACCTCTTTCATTTAGGGTTCGCACAAGTTCCGGCACATTCTTGGCTCGTGGACGTGATAAGACGGTTCGAGCCATTGAGAAAAGGATTGCAGATTTCACCTTTTTACCTGTAGGTATGGTTTTTGCATAGCATTATATATCTACTTTCAGTTTTAGTTGTATTCCTAGTATTTACACCCTGACAACATATACTCAGATAGGATACAATAGAAGCCCTTTTATTTCTAAAAATGGGCCATCAAAAGTCAATTTTTGTGGGTTCTTCATTTCTGAAGCCGTTAACATTTTAATTGAATCACATCTTGACTTTGGCCATAATTTAAAATTTTCTGGACAACCAAATATATAGCACTGGAAGATCCTTTTCGATTTCCTTCGCGTTCATTAAATTCCTAAAGATCCGCTGTTTATATAACTTCTATACATTCAATCCTATCCATCTCTATACTTGATCTCCTACTAGCTATACAAGTATTACATTGTTAGTAATACATGGTCATCCACCTTATCGATGTGTGAAGGTGCTTTTTAAAGATGGTCAAATGAATGGGTCCCAAAGCTGTGTAATGGCTCAAAGCCTACTTTTATATGGGTCAAAAAGATCAGGTTGGCTTGGACAACACCACTAATTATCCATAAAATTATTTCTTTTTGTAATATTGAAGTGTCAAATATGCATACGTAAATTATATCATACTAATAGTAATCTTATTTCTTTGAAAATAAATAGTTAGGAGGTTTATACAATTAAAATACACTTTGGAAAACTTTGAACCATTTGACCCGTTGGAGATAGAACATTACAGGTTCAAATCACCGTCTCTAGATTATGTAGTCTAAAAAATTAGAGCTTCAACCGTATAATACTTGAGGTGTCCTGAAAACCTATTTGGCTACTTCCTAAAGCACTCTTACATGAATTAATCACTTACAATACAGAACACGGGGAAGGATTGCAAGTTCTCCACTATGAAGTCGGACAAAAATATGAACCTCACTATGACTACTTCCAAGATGAGTTTAACACCAAGAACGGTGGTCAACGTATGGCTACAGTTCTAATGTACCTGTAAGTAAAGCTTCCTATTTTTTTCTGTCGAGCATGTATTTATCATTTCCTCTAATCATTTTTTTTTTCTTTGTTTAATCGACGACAGGTCAGATGTTGAAGAAGGGGGTGAGACGGTATTCCCTTCTGCAAAGGGAAACATAAGTGCAGTGCCTTGGTGGAATGAACTATCTGATTGCGGGAAAGAAGGGCTGTCTGTTAAACCAAAAATGGGGGATGCATTGCTTTTCTGGAGTATGAAACCTGATGCGTCTCTCGATCCATCGAGTTTACATGGTCAGTAATTGTTGCATCAATCCATCTATGTTAAGATGTGCCATGCTAGGCGGGTTGGATGATGGATCATAACAGTATCATAACAGTAGTTTTTGGTGCGGGTCGCGTTGAGTTGACTATAACATTCTTTTTCGCTTATAAAATAATGTGTATTAAAAATGCTTTGACTTTAAATTTTGAGCTTCGTACTTTTTTGATAGGGGGCTGCCCAGTGATCAAGGGGAACAAGTGGTCGTCGACAAAATGGATTCGTGTCAACGAGTATAAAGCTTAACTTTGGCTTCGAGGTGCTCTTGATAAAGCTATAGGGCCTATGCTGTTGCTGTAGAGTGTGTTATGTGAGTCGATAAAATTCATGTCCATATCTACAAAGATATATTTATCATAGCGATATGCTCATTTCATATTTTCTTTTGCTTACTTGAGTTAAATGACAAAAAGATTGTTGAGACGTGTTTACACATGGTTATACTTATTTTTTTTAACAAATTTATAAACCGGATATGATTAGTTTGTTAATCAAATGCGTATCTTAATTCTTCTTATAGTTTTAATTTCTTTGACATATCTGAATTTGTTTAGAAAAATTATGTGAAATCAAACATCCTCTAGTTATGGACCTCAGTTTCAATTTAAGTGAATCAAAGCCTCTAAATGAACTGTATGAATCTAAACTAGTATTTTCAAGATTGAACGGAAAGCGAACCGGAATTACTTAAAGATTTACTGGTTGTATCAGATTTAAGAACTTGATAAAATCATAAATAATATAAATATTATGATAATATATTCAGACATAAGTCAAGTATGAATAACACAACTCATTATTTGATTAAACGGTGAGATAAATTGCAGTTTTTAATTAGTATTTTATTAAAATTTGAAAAAACATATTGAAAAATGATTTACGCCATGAACCGTTGAACCATGACCTGAACCGTACTAAAAATTTTGGAACTGCAAGAAAAGCAGGGGTCCGCTCTAGTCTTATCACATTGATCTAAGCTATGCTTATATCTGTTCATTTAACTTTATATAAACAAATCAACGAATAGAAATGTAAAAGATGTGTATTATCGTTTATGTTTATTTGTTTTTTTTTTGAATGACATTTTTGAATCACTCACATATATGTTCATTTGTTAAGAATATATATGCAATTATATTTGTTTTTTTATATTCTAAATGAACATAAATATGCTAATAGCTAATATAACAATCTAGAGCTTGAATAAAATTGTATTATTCAAACATAAGTCAAATGTAAACAACTAGCTTTAATGAACCAATATATTACACGAATTGAACAAATAAAATATAAATATAATTTTTTTTATTAATTATGAAATAATATTTTAAGATAATATGAGTGAACTTATGTATAAGTAAAGATCATAAATAATAAAACAACGATATCAACTTTTCAGACTTTTTTTTTGTGTTTTTTCAAAAGAAAAATAATAAACATTTTATTTCAAAATAAAGCGCTTTAAAAATATCATTTTCAAAATTTCCTTATAATAACATCCAATTTTAATCATTTTTTGTTTATAAAAAATTACTTTTAAAGATGCTAATTATTAAATATTAATATTTTTAAAAAAGTTTGATATTTTAAAAGAATTATTATTTTATTAAAATTTATTTACTTAAAAATAACATTAATAAAAAGATCTTTTTTTTAATTTATTAAAAAAATTATTTTAATCCAAACAGAAGTTAAATAATATTATTAGTAGCTAATGTAATTATTTAATAGGATAGAGAAGTGAAAAATTTTGGATGTAAAAGAATATGATGTTAACATGTGTCCAATATAATTATTTTTTTATTAAAATAAAAAAAGATTCACCATACACAAATTTCATACGGACACCAATTCTTCAAATCATCATAGTCCATCTATAATATTGATTAACAATTCACCTTACATGTTACTCTTGAAATGATTAGTAATTGCTCAAGAACTAAGATGGAATACGCTTATTAATATTAACAATAGATTTATTTGAATGAGTGTCTAAACGATATAAATAAACGAACATAATAACGTGCGTAAATGTACATAAATGAACGTTTATGAATGTAAGTAAAGGAATGGGACATGCATTTATTGTTTGTTTAGTTAAATGAAAAGTTTTGTTCACTTTTTTGTATTACAAATAAATGAATATCTTGCTTTAGTGGTCAAAGGGGAGGTGTAAGGTTTTATTTTTTTTTGACAGTTCAGGGTTCAAACCTTAACATTAGTAAATAACTTGGTGATATTAACAATTAATTAACCATACCGTTAAAAAAAAACAAAAAAAACAAATATAAATGAAATTCACCAACTATTCACTAAATGTTAGGTATTCACCACCAAAACAACTTTGTTACTCGAGTATTTTATTGACATCTTTGACAAAAACACCAATGTGAGTTTATAGTTTTTAGTTACACAAAAATGTTTGGTGAAAATAGGTGCATGTATAGTTGAAAACGTAGAATAACATAAAATGGTACGCACGTAAACACATGGTATTTATAGTTAAAACCTGGATACCACTCAATGGTTTTTAATTGCAACTGTATGATTTTTAATATGAATGAAACTCTTAATAACATTTAATGAACTAATATTTCTTCAATGACATTAGTTATACTTACACGTAAGAAACTAATTCATATAAAGTTACGAAGCCACAACAACCTGATTGCATGAAACCAAGAGTTTTGGGCTTTGGGTCCACGCCAATTTCAATCCATTTGGTCCGAATTTTACATCCAACTTTATAGGACGAGTAAAACTTACAGTTACGAACTTACTAAGCATTTTTACTTCTTATTTATAAATACTTTCAGTATTTGCTTATCGACCCATGTAGGAGTGTAGGACTTTTAACACAATTTACACTTTTAAGCTCAATTAACCTGTTATCTAGTTTATTGTATCTCATATATTGAATTAATATTTATTGATAAAACCCATGACCTAGTGGTTCAAATACTTGTAAGACCCTATGTAATGGTTAATGTTCTTTAATGAGTATTTTCAGTCACATAAGCACTAACTCATCATCATTTCTTTAGGCGAAAAGATAAGTAATGGTTAATGCTTCTTATTGCCCTTAATCATTACCTAATTATGATATTAGTTAGAAGTTATGACGTTATAGTAAAAATGCCCCTATCTATAACGCCCCTATAATGCCCACGGGGTGATGAAAGAACATTTTAAAATGCTATAATGCCTTTTAGTGTTTCATTATGTTTGGTCTAAGTGTAAGATGGAATTTGAAGTTGCAAAAAATATGTTCCTAAAAAGATATTATTGATAAAATCCGGAGAAATAATTCAATTTTATTATTAATTAATTATGTCATCAGAAGAAAACCTACTTACATGTAAATAATGAAAACAACAAAATTACTTAAACAAATATTAATAATAATTTAATATAAATAATATTTCTATTTGGAAAACCAAAAATCAACTAGCCACATAATTTCTTAATAGCAATCAAAACAAATAAATTTTTTCGGCTTACATCATCAATTTTATGTTATTCTCTCATATCCTCTTTTTCTCTTTTCTTTGATTCGTTTGAACTTTTAAAGCCTCTTTAATATGGGTTAATATTTAGGAGGCGTAAGTAAATACCAAACACTAACTCACAATTCATTCTCATAAGATCGGTCTTTCCATCACTTCTCACAATCTCACTCCATATATCCTAACCTTGTGAAATGGATATTAATTATGCTTTTCATCCTTAAATCAATTTTAATAAAATAGATAAAACTAATATAAAAATCCAAATATGATTTGAAAATCTAAAACTACTACATAAAATAACATTTCGTTAACTTAAAAAAAAGCACGAGATGATATATGTAATAATAAAAACAATAAATAGAACTTTTTCTCTCCCATTCTCAACATTTTGCTATTTCATGCTTGCGTGCTAGGATCGCATTCAAAGCGAATCCGGTCAAATTTCATATGCTGTAGGATGAACTACATATTTTTGTTCATTTATAAACTAAGAAAATAGTCCTTAACTAGCCCTTGAATGATCAAAAAGAATTTTGGTTGGCTTCAGAAGAGAACACCTGTGCAAGGTGAGTTCACAATACCGCCTCACACCAAGTAGTCTTCCTAGAAGTCCTGCTCCTTACCGCCTCCCATTTTGCATCTAGTTGCTCCACTTAGTACCCCTAAGGTCATATGTAGTCGTTAGCTAATAATTATAGAAAAATACAACCACGTAGATAGTCATCTCAATAGCGTGTGCTAGTGGAAAAATAGTGTAGTCAATGTATGATAGCTATAGAGATTGTAATTATCAGAGTTGATATGATGAATTATTATGGTTAGTTAGAAATAAAAAAAATGTTTTCATGCCTATAAACCCACTCATGAGTCATGACCACCACGTACGGCATCACTTATCATGCCCCTTTTACGGAAGGGGCGTTGTTACCTCCATGATAGCGTTTCATGAGCTCAGAATTCCTATCACTCCTCATTACTAGCTATTCGTCTAAGGTATGTGCACCACAACACCAACACCCATAAAGCCTTGTTCCGATCAAATCTTGACTTACTACATAAAACTTAGCGGTTAAGGGACATGTGGCTCAATGATGGACTCAACCAAACCCCATCATTAATGATGATTTTTGTGGGCTCCTAATATATTCTTTGCTTACAAGTATTGTATATTGTAATGCTAATATTAACACTATATATTATATAATTTATATTATTTTTTAGTTTTTACGGCTAGTCGTATTGAACCAGTAAGAGAACCGATTTGACGTTGATTTCTTTCCAAAACACCGATGTTGTTGGATGGAGTCGAAAGTTTGATTTTGCCGCTTGAAAAACGAAGGTAAGTGCTAGAGTGGCCTTAAGATTGAATTTATAATGTTACTTTTTGAACTTTTGTTTTTTATGATTAAAAAATAACAACATGCAACTTTGATGATAATACCCACGTATTTGTCGTTATCGAACCATCTATAGAAGTTTCTATAAGAATTATAGTAAATTAAATATATATTTGTTTGCTTATATAAAGTAGCAAATGTTGGTTTGAATTGTTATGTCGTATTATATAGGATGTGATATTTTTCTCACACGGAAATTAAAATAATAGGTTATCATACGTACCAACCAAAATTAACTCGATAGCCAATTGTTAGTTATTATAACATATTTTAATCGGATAAACAAAGTTTATATAATAAATAAGTTATCGCGTTGAACTTTAGCATAAAAGTTATTTTAATTTACATCTAACGTTAATTCTTAATTGAAATATGAGGAATAAACCCTTATTAACCAGGTAGATTCATACTAAATGTCTTTTAAAAATGTTAGGTTAAATGCTAAGCAATGTTTAAATATCTTATATTCTTTTTATTTAAATACAATAGCATATGATAGTAATAAAAAAAACTATCATAGGACACGTTATTTGCCCTTCAATAGGTTTCTAGACAAAGACATTCTCAATTATATTATAATAATATAATATAAAGTAGATAAATATGGGTTTGAATGGTTTTGTCATGTAGCATGTCAATGTTGAGCGTGTAGGATTACCACTCTTGCCATATGAGATATTAGAGCCATCTTACTATTCTTTCTATGGTTTTTTTTTTTCACATTTTAAGGTAACATTCTTATCACATGCCCATTTTAGAGGCCATTTAGCCTTTGTAAAACGGTAAAGAAGTCGGCAAACGTAGTGATGGGGAACAAAGAAACTCATCTGATTTAAGGGACATTGTTTTCGACCTGTAAATTTTTGACAACTCCAGTAAAGAAACTCTTTAAATGCCACTCCTTGTGCCCTTACGTAAAACAGAAAACTTTTATATGCTCTATGAGTTATGATAGGAAAAAAACCAAGAAATTTTATGAAAGAAATATGCAAGAATATTATACAAAAAGTTCATATGAAGTTATAAATAAATCACGAAGTACTTAGTAGATGTATTATAGTACTTTCTTTTATAAAATAATTATCACATGTTAAATTTCATTATTTTTCTGTTAAGTTTTGTGTCACATTATTTTTTTATAATCTTCTTAAAATTTTATGTTTTGTTAAACTTATAAGCCAAAGTGCACGTCGTATAGTAGTGTGCAAGAAATGTGTCCTTTCATAAGTGAGGGCATTCACACTTATCATGATATCATCAACTTCACATGTATTTCTTATCTTCATTTATTTCAGGGAATGATATTTCAGTTTTCGTTGAATTAACAGCATCGAACAATTTCATGTACTTCCTTCTATTTTCTTTTTTTATTTAACCAGTAAGAATTCAGTATCTTCAACCATCCAGTTTCACTGATCCTATCATCCCGTGCCACCTCATCAACTCCACCCACTATCTCATCTCCCCACTTCATTGAGTTCCTCTAAATCAAGATTGGTCAAAATGATCTACTTTAAAGTTAGAGTTTAATGATAGACATCTTTTAATGTTTTATAGTCTTTTGATAATTAAGAAGTAACCTTAAATTTAAATAGTTAAGAGTTAATATCTTAATGGTTATCTTTTAACCATTCAGACTTAAGGTTATCTCTTAACTATTAAACGACAATGATAAATAAGAAGCAACATCTTGATGACCATTAAAAGACAATCAAACAACCATTTAGTTGTTCCAAAAGAGCCAAATGTCTTCTGGTCCAATAACATGGGTGTTATGGTATGAGTTTGTGATCTTTAAGGTCTCAGATTCAAAACTTACTAAAAATGGTTTCTTATAGTGCTAGTTTTCTTTTTTGATGGTGTTCCCGAGTGAGTTAGGCCTGTAGCATCAAAATCAACGTGAACTGTTAATACTCCATCTTAAAAAACTCAGTTGGTATTAACGGTAGTTCCAAAGCCCGTTAAAAAGTTGTTCCAAAAGAAAATTATGCTTCTAATTATATATTATAAATTCAAATTTACATTAATCAATCTTTGTACAAACAAATATCTAAACCATTTTAAGTCAACACAAGACAAGAATTCAAGAAAACAGAGTCTCTCCAAAAAAGAATTTTATGGTCCGAGGTTACTAAATTTTCTCGTGGTTGGTGATCCACATCAAACTCGCAAAGCTATAAATGATAAATGCCTCTTTCTTTCCCATCTCTTAACCGCTAAGTATTTCTTCCTTCCTTTCAATTCTCCCTTTCTTCTCTTCGTCTTCTATTAATACCAACCTCAATTTCAAGAAACACCTGCAACAAATTCCTTCTAATAATGGCGTCCTACTCATACCCGTCTCGTCCTACACCTTTATCTTCACATATTTCGTCTCTTTCGTTCGGAAATTTGTCTCTGAAACTCAAAGATTTCTTCTTCACCCCTGCACTTGATGTGATTATTGGGAATGTTTTCTCTGCAATTTTCACCTTCTGCTTCGCGTTAGGTATGCGTTTTCTTCTTTTTTCCTCAATGTTTTCATCTTGGTTTGTTGAAATTGTTGTTTGTTGTTGATTTTTATAGCTTTTTTTAATGCGTTTTACAGTATGAATTTTGGGTTTCTTTATGAATATCCGATTGATATGATCATTGTCTGTTCGATTAGGGTTAGAGTTTGTGGGTACCCATTTGATTTCATTTTCAATAAGCAAAATTGTCCTTCAGATATTCATCTGCTTGTTAGTTGTTACAAAATAGCATGCTTACATTCATTATCACTTGAAAGCCATTAACGCACACCCTTAAGGATACTAGCATTCAACATCTTTATTTCTTGAGCATGTAGTTGAAGATGTGGCGAAATACGAAAACTGATGTTTGATTTTAGAATTGAATGATGGGATATTACCATCTTTTGGTTGTAAGCTGATGTGATACAGATTTTCATACCTTGCAGTTGGGATTTTACTAGGAGCAATGACAGGGGCCTTAATAGGTCAAGAAACTGAGAGTGGGTTTGTTAGAGGGGCTGCGGTTGGAGCGATTTCAGGTGCTGTTTTTTCAATCGAAGTCTTCGAATCTTCGCTTGTTTTGTGGAAATCAGATGAATCTGGGATTGGTTGTCTTCTATACTTGGTGAGTACTTTTACTTTCTCATCAAAGTTCAAGATATAAATTAAGGGAAATGTTTAATCTTTTAGTAATATATCAGAAGAAGAAGATGATGGTTATGTAAAATTTGTTCAAAAACTGCTTAGCTAAAATGTTGAACCACAAAAATATACTCATGAAGCCAAATATATATGCTGAATAATATACTAATTGTATGCAAAGTGACCAAGAAATGATTGATGACTTCTAATTCACCTATGCTACATTCATTACAGATTGATGTCATTGTAAGCTTGTTAAACGGTAGGCTTGTTCGTGAACGATTTGGTCCAGCAATGTTAAATGCAGTTCAAAGTCAGGTAAACTCTACGAAGAGTGATTATTCAAGTTTGTTTTCCACTCAAGTTTTTAAAAAGTCTACTTTTGCCTTTGTTCATGACCCTTTTCCTTGATTCAGATGGGAGCTGTTGAAACTGGCTTCGACGAGCTCCATAGCATATTTGACATTGATGGTTCTAAAGGCTTGCCTGAGTATTCGGTTGAAAAAATACCCAAGGTTACAATTACTAGCAGTAATGATGTGGATGATTCTGGGGAGAGAATCTCCTGCTCTGTGTGCCTTCAGGTACTACCATCATCACTTATGTGTTCTAAAATGAGTATTTTAGAGATATGATCAATAGCCAGTCGAATTATATTATTAACCAAGTCGAGTGTTACCTTTTGGACCGAGTTATTAT
Organism: Flaveria robusta; assembly: GCA_025506415.1. Taxonomy (NCBI): domain Eukaryota; kingdom Viridiplantae; phylum Streptophyta; class Magnoliopsida; order Asterales; family Asteraceae; genus Flaveria; species Flaveria robusta. The sequence goes on along the minus strand of CM046469.1, from coordinate 12,001,514 downwards.
GATATATCTACACTAAAAGAATGCTTAAGCTTCTAGATTTAGACTCTTCTTGAGTGAATTAACATCCTTGTTCTATAAACAATCACTACAAAATATGACAACTTTCTAGCTTTTATCGCGCAAAAATTGCAAAAGATTCTGCAAATTCTTGATGATATTGTTTATCATCCTTTTGGTCTTTGTTACTGGTATGTTATTACTAAAAGGTATTTTGACCATTTAAACAAGAGATATGTTAAACATATTTTTTTCAACTTGTCAAATCAGTAATACTGTATTTTTTCTTTACACTGAAAGACAAGAAAGATGTGTTTGATTTGATGTTTTTAACATAGGTATACCAAAATTTGAAAGGGGTATCTCTAACAACCCCTTAAACAAATGCCTTCAATATCAACTTTTGTTGGGTCTTTAAAAAAGACTAGTTGGAAAAAGTGAAAAACTCATAGATGACATCTGATTACAATCTTATTCTTGGTTATCTAATAGGGGGGAATCTTCAAGGGTTTGGGAAAGTTGGTGTGAAGTTACAAAAATAAAAAATGTAGCAAGTACTGGTTTTTTCTTTTTTCTTTTTTTTTTTTCTTTTGTAGGGTGAGTGTGCTTTACTTTCGGCTTTTTCTTGGTGTTGTTGTAACTCTTTGCCAGTTTCCCGCTGCTTTCGCTGGAATAAATCTACGGCTTCTTGTTGACAAGATGCATGAATATATTTATCTGTTTCTGATTGGGACTTTAAAATTTTGATATTGATTTCAGGATTTTCAAATTGGAGAAAGTGTGAGATGTTTGCCACAATGTCATCACATGTTCCACCTACCATGCATTGATAAATGGCTAGCGAGACATGGGTCATGTCCATTGTGTAGAAGGGATTTATAAACCTGTGTTTTGTAGCTTCTTTCAAGCCCCAAATTAAGGTTTTTTAGGATGTTATGTTCCGTTTGCGTATATGTATAATGATACCATGAGGGTCTTTTTACTAATTTGTACAAATAGTATAGTTTCTAGCAGTGAACTTTGCTCCTTGTTTTTATGTTGGTATTCATTTGGAATTATAAAAATTAAGATGTAATAAAGCCATAAATACATACAAAATAAAATCAAACCAACCTTAAATAAATCCATTGATTTCAGTTCAACATATCTCTATCATGTAGATAATTCTTGGTAAGGGCAGATCATAGTGAGATCTTCTCTTTTGAGTAGAAAATTATTAAGAAGTAGCTTTCGATTTTAATGTGATAGACATAACCACTACTTGATGCCGTGGAGAGTTATTCTGACAATGAAAAGTATTATTAATGATATTGCCAAAAATAAACTAGTTTCTACTGTGAGGGAATATAATAAAAAGTTTGTTCGATGCAAAAAAAACAAGCTATGTTATATGAAATAGAACTCGATTTGTTATTTCTAACGAGTCTATATTAATTTTTCATTAATATATAGAATCGTCTTTCTGTACAAGCTAGATCCTGCTATTTTCTTCTACATGTGAAATGTTCAACCACTTTATTTAAGAATTAAGAATGTATATAGACATTTGATGCATAGTCAAATACTTTTGTTAACCGTATCAAATGTTTTTTTTTTTCTTACCAAATGAGTATGATTCGCTTGTTATTAGCTTAATGAAGTGTTAAACGGAGTTTAGAATGAAAGAATGCATAAGCTTTTAGACATAGATTGTACATGCGTTAAACATGTTTATTTAATAAACAATCACTTGAAAATATGACAACTTGATTGGTAGTTGAGCTAGCTTATTAGTCTAATTCTTGAAAATAGCTATGGTTATTGTACAAACTTTCAAGTTTAAGTTATCTAATTGCCAATTGTCACTATAGTTGCAAGCTCTTAAGGAGTTAAGGGCCCTTTGCACAATTAAAAATTGATGGATACTATTTCCACCACTTTAACTCAAAATTGATGTGTACTATTTCCTTCTCTTTTACTCATGAAATTAAAGTCACAAAATCAAACGAATTCAACCTTTCAAAGTAAAATTCGATTCATCTAAGAAATAGAACTCTTTATACTTACGTTAGAAACCAGATCACATGATACATTCATATCAAGTTATATTAACTTCTATAATCTATAACACTTCCATGAAGAGATAGAATCCCGCATGTTATTTTTATCCAAAGATGCATTCACGTAACAATCGACATGTTCTACAAACAACAATCTCAACTTCAGTTAACCCGATTAGGTCCCAGTATCGCGTTTTGTGCCACGCCATTGTACTTTCTCACACAAACCTCAGAAAACTCAGTTAACGAGTCGAAAACCGAAGCAAAACCGGTCTGAAATCCAACCAGCACGATTCGACGTGTTTCTTCGACACAATCCTTGTGTTTAGCCTTCTCGGTTTCAACCATTTTTGTAAGCACATCCAACTGAGCCTTTTTGTCGGCCAAAACATCGATTTTGTTTTTCACATTCGACTTATAGCCGACTATATGCCTTTCTTTTCTCTCAAACGCGACTGCTCGTTTCCCCGACTCAGCAACGAGCCGGTCAACCTTCCGCTTTTGCTGCTGCTCGATCTCTTGGTGGGCCCACAGGGTTCTGAGATCTTTAGCGAACCGTTTCATGGCAAATGTCACAGCTTGATCGGGTAAATTCTTCGTAACTGCTGACCAATCACGACAAATGGTGAAAACGAGTGGCGGGGTGTTGAGTTCATGCTCCGAGGCTATTGTTCTGTATGCCCAATGACTCAAAGCTTCAATGTATGCTTCCATGGAGGTGATGTAACTCGAAAAACACACGCGCCAGTTTTGGATCTCGGCCTCAAGTTGAAGAGTTGCGAGATGACGGGACTTGTCGTTGGTGAGATCAGCACATGCGAACGTTTTGACTTCGAACATTATTCTGCTTTGCGCTTTGTGTGACTCCAACATTACCTTCCAAGTTTTTGTTAGCCTGCAACAATCAAAGATCTTTTAACCTGTGATATACTATCAAAACTCAATCCAATTTTCATTTCAACCTCGAATTCGATATGAATTATTGTGTTTTGTCTGCAAAAGATTCTTACCCGCGTAGCAACTCAATGATCTGAGGCTGCAGTTCGTCGTCTCTCACCTTCTCAATTCGTTTAGAGATGGAATCACATATCTTTAGATTAACCAAGATTCGGGAGTACAAATCGTTGATTTGGTCTTCCATTACTTGCTTGCTGCTACCATTCTTCGAGCTTAATTGTGAAGATTTTCGATCATATATCTTCTTCATTTCATTACCAGCCTAAAACACATCAAAGATGATCGATAATAACGGTGTAACCAGTGCTAAACTTAGCTATAGAGGTGGACTGCTTCACGATCTGATAAACACAACCTTACACTACACTTTCTATGGTACATTATTTCTCACGACTTGAACCCATAACTCAATTTCATAAAACAACAATCTTACAGTTACTTTAAGTTTTGTCCTCAAGGATAGGATAGATCAATAATAACTCAAAGAATTTAAAGAAACTTAGGAAACATACAAGATTTCAGTATAATTCACCTTAACTTCATCATAGAGCTTCTTCTCCCATGCATATAACCTTCCTAACGTCGATAAATGGCTACCGGATTCCATCCCGCCGGTGTCATCAAACAGCTCATTGCTGATGCTGATTCCGGCCAAAGTGGATGAACTCCGGGAGCTGCTAGACAGAAGACTTCTGCACGACGGTGATCGGGTTATCCCCGATTTATAAGACGTTATCGCCGGAATAAATTTCTCAGAGCTTTCTACAAACAAATCAACCAAATCATACATTCAAGTTCATCTTACAATCACAAAAGTATCAACCACAGTGATCAAAATCAATAGGATATTATTGAATTATGATGGTTTGAGAACCTTTTGAATCAAGATGATCAAGAGGACCCACATTGTTGAATTCAAGCATTTTAGAGAATTCTACACCACACTCATAAGCTTTTAGAAAATAATCCTCCACATGTTTTAGTGCCTCCAACAGTTGCCGCCCATAATCAGCCGGTGACGGTGGATCACTCACCCCCTGTTTCACTTTACCATCATCTACACCCACCGTCGCCGTCGCCGTCGCCGTCGCATCACCACCACCGTCCTCCGCCTTCAACTTCCGTACATCCTCACGCCCACCGCCACCATTGACCACCACATTGTCAAAGGGGTTAAAATAATCCCACCCAACAAAATCATTCGGATCCTGCATATTTGGTGACGTCACAACAGGTGGTGTGGGGTCCGCCACACCATCATCATAGAAATGCTCACAAACGGCACCGACGCTCTCGACGTCGTGGTCGCCGTCGTCTCCGGCGGGTTGGGATGGGGTGTGGTGGTGGTTCACGGTGGGGGTCGGTGAGGCCGGAGGGAAAGTGATGAGGAATTGTGAAGAAGATGAAACAGAATGGCGGGATACGAACAACCGTAGGGCTAATGCGACGGCGTAGAGTGATTGATTGTACTTAGAGTGAGCTCCGGCGAGTGCGTACCGCCGATCGACGGCGGATTTGATTAGCTTCTTCCTCTCTCTGCACACCGACACCTGTAGGTCGTCATCGTCTCCGGTGACGGCGGATTTTGTGAAGGATACTGCACAACCCATGTGGGATTGTGAGTGATTTGAGTAGGGAGATGGTTGGTGGATGGTGATTGAGGTGGATTTGTGATAAATTGTTGGATGATTTTGGAGAAGATGACAGGCATATACAGATGAAAAGCTAAATGCACCCACCACAGTGGTTTATTAAGAAAGTGACAAACATTACAGTAGCTGAAGTGAAGGTGTGTTATAAATTTTATTTTATCTAATTTAAATTGTATAAGGATGATTAAAAATATTTAATTATTAGAGGGTGGAGGGAGTGGGTGGACTATGGTGTGTAAGGGAAGGGATGGTTGAAGTGGCGTTATGTCGCCTCTATTGTAAACGGAAATATCATTTTTTATTCGGGAAAAATAACAGGATGGCCTTGAATTGAAATGAGCATAAAAAAAAAAGAAGAATCACACAGGATGAAGATGTAAGATGATCACAGGACAAGCGAAAACACTAGCCCTTAGCTTTGGGACGGAGGAGCGGCCGAGCGGGACAAGAGTCACCGACTCTCCAACCGTATAGATATAATACCTATGTTCTCAATAAGCATTATTTGTATTAGCAATATTATGAGCTACAAACTACTAACATAGAAGGGTAATTTCATTTTTCTTAAAAAAGCCAGTTGCATGATTATATATATAGAGGGTGATTATAAAATTTATTTTTTGTACGAAGCGTATAAAGTTTTCGGGAAAATTATCACGCAAGCACAACTAATAATCATATAAGAACAAGTAATGATTACGCAAGGCGGATTACACTTGTGTGGTATAATCACACAGAGATGGAATTATCACATAAGAATACCTTATTACATAATAATTCCAGCTTTACGTGACAATTCCATCTCCGCATGATTAATCCTTACGCTTGCGTTATAATTTCACCCGTAAAGTTCATTCTTGCATGATAACTTCGTACGCTTCGTATGGAAATATCAATTTGTACCGTAACCTTTCTCTCTCTCTATATATATAAATATATATATATATATTGTTTTTTTTGTTCACAAACCTTTTTTTTAATGATTTTTGATATACTTTTATTAACTATTATTATTTATGTTTCATTTTGTTGTATTTGAACTCTTCTACTAAGGGGTTGTTTGGTAATGTTTTAATAATCATTAAGATTCTATCTTTTAATGTTTATAACCTCTTAATGATTAAAAGGTAAACCTAATGTTAAATGGTTAAAAAGTTATATTTTAATAACACTCTAAATAATTTACAATAACCTGCTATTTGTTAGTCACTACTTTGTTGTATTTGAATTCTCATGCCAAGTAATTTCCTTTATCTATCAATTTAGATTCAAAATTAATTTATTTCATATTATCTAGGATTTTAGGTACTTGAAAACTTTTGGCGAAATATTTTTATTGGTTATCATTGCAAACTTTAAATATGAAGGGGACCTAGACATAACCTCAATCATGATAAGTTGTCTTTACAGAAACAAACAAAATCCAAAAATTTTTCTTATGATGCCATATGAATGGATAGCCTCAATCTTTTAAACCTAGCAATATAGTTTTTGAGCTTTTCTGAGTCCCGAGTATCGTTAGCTCTGGATCAAGCAACGTTTGGACTCGACACGTCCCGGACAGAAGTCTTTTGGAGCACCACACTAATGGCCGATAAGCATTTATTGACTTGACAATATAATAATTACCCAACCCGTCAATGCTTATGTATTTATCTAATTTTAACATGATCATAAAAGTATATACCCAAGACATATATATAGACTCTTTTTATCTATGAAAATGAAGTCTGCATCTTTTGAACTGGTGTCATAACATTTGTCAGTTGATTCGATATCTTTGTAAACAGGAGTTGGTTCGGTGTTAACCAAGGAAGAAAATGAACAAGATTCATAACCCTATTTGTTATTTTTACTTACATGGATGGCAAATAACCAAATACTATAGTAACAAATGTGCATCTAAATCCATATAAGCTTTTCTAGTCCAAAATCCCTTTCACCCTCTCTTCTCTGCAATCTTGTAAGGATACAGGGTCTCGGGGGGCTAACCGTTGAATCTGTCCGCTGGAAAACTTGGTGGTGGTGGTGGTGGTGGCCGCTAGCGGTGCAAGGGTTTTTGATGAGAGATTAATGCCACCGCCTCTCACGGACACAGCGGGGCCCTTTATGCTTGCTTTGCTGACAAGATTCGAGTCCAGAAACACGACTACAACTGTGATGTCGTCGTGGAAATGCCGCCTTACTCCCCTCTCAATTTTTTTCAGATCTGAGTACCTCATTTCCCGCTTCTTTGCCGCCTCCTGTAAGGCGGCTTTCACCAGCCTCTTTGCGCTTCCCTGCAACACACAAATTCAGCTTTTTCATGCATGTTATCAAATTATCACTATGTAATCAAAATGGACCAGTCAGGTTGGTTGATTAACGGATTATAAGGCGCTTGGTTGAACCAGTCCCTACTGCACAGGTTGGGTCGGGCCGGTGGGTCAACCGACACCTTTTGCCCGTCGTAAGTTCTTTATAAAAATAATTAATGCATTAATAATGGCTACAAAAGAATATAGCATTATAACATTTATTACAAAAACCTACAATAATAGCAATCGATATTTAGTGGACCCGTTTGACATAAAACACAATCCGTATTGGATTGTTCATGAACAAATGCGTTGAACCTGTCACCTCTAATGGACTTATGAGACTTACATTATGAGGGTTATTTTGGACTATATCAACCGCCTCCTGATTGCTAAGGTGCTCCCACAGACCGTCGGATGCAAATATTAGAAATTGATCATGAGGTTGGATTTCATGAACAGATATGGACGGATCTGAACTCAATATTGGCCGTTTGATTGGATCCCGAAGCCGGAACTTGGGATACAATGGCTCCCTGTTAAACTCTGCCTTCTTTAGGTATACGTCACCTATTGATCTTGATATCTGCAAACACAATCCGAAACATTATCCTCCCAATCCAACAACATATTCAATTCCAAAAGCATCATAAGATACGATGCATAGACTAAAAAACATGATATAATTCTAAAACTGATTTCAGTCAAAATAACGAAAACATAATATAACTACCATCTCTTATGAAATATACAATTGCTTATTCTAAATTACTACAAACTAAAAGATGAAGCCTAAAAATTGATAAGAACAACATACAATTTACAAGGACAGTTGGTATAATCTGTAAGAATTAGGAAGACTAAAACTATATGCATATTCAATTCAGATGGGATTTTAAAAGAATGCAACGTCATAAAGTTGAGGTCAGTTTACATATATTGCTTCAAAACTATCCTAGCAAAATGAAAAACAAACCAAAAATACAACATCATAATTAGAAGTCTAATTTGGTACTTCTCAAATTCATATTCGACATATATTTGTTTCCATCCTTTCCTCTACATGATTCTACTCTTGCTGTGTATACAATCAATGTCGTTTATCTACTTTTCCTACACAGAAAAAGTCATTGTTTCCATTTCAAGTTTGAAATGCAACTCATTTCACCCTTAAGAATTGAGATCAACAGTAAATTAATTTGGTTCATCAGGCTTGCTACTCAACCATTCAACTCGTCGACTAGTTCATGACTTCATGGTGACAAAAAGCGCAAGCTATCAGTTTATTAAAGTTATTCTCAATGATTAACGTTTCTTGAGGCTTGTTAGAACACAAGGCATGACAATATCATAATCAAAGTCAGTTTTTGTCAAGCTCTCAAGAACTGTTTTTACATGCTTCAAGCATTCAGTAATCACTTGAAACACACACTCAACAGTCAACATCCCCTCAAGGTGTAACAACTCTTCGGTTATCTAAAAAAGGCGCCATCATGAACTACAAATACAAGAATTATACCTGTATGAGGCCCTTCACGCGCCATACATTATGCTTTAAAACTACAATCTGAGGATCATCAGGATGCAAAGTGTGGAGCTCCTGCCTAATTGACTCTATGCTCGCATTATGCTCCACGGACAACTGTATGGCAATAACCTCACCCGTTGCCTTCACACCTCTTCCCAAAACCGCACGTGAATCACCAACATTAGCAATGTAAAGGTTCCCGCCACATATCACACCAACCAAGCAACAAGTTCCAACCGCCGCCAACTGTGGTTTCACCGTCCACTGTTTAGCAACAATTGACAAAAACCCCTCTTCCGTCGCCTGAAACGCTTTTCTTATCACATCCACTGACATTGAATGCTGTTCAGATGCAAGCCCTGCAAAACCCTCAAAATTAAGACCGAATTGGATAGCAAACAAACACAATAACACTAAGATCAATACTTGAAGTCTGTATCTACTCACTTTTGAGATTGTGAAAAAGATTATCATTGACATAACGCGAGGTTTCGGGCCCACCATGACCATCATATACACCAACAAAGGTCCCATAAGGACCAGAATCAAGAAAGCTCAATGAACCAGACTCAATTTGACTTTGATCTTCAAGCAACATGTTGGCTTGAACAACAGCCATAGAGTAGTCACCATTTATATGGTGACCAATATCTTTAAACCAAAGAAGAGCCTCCTGGCTTCCGGCTGCATCGAACCCATCCGCAGGTCGCCAGCAGGCCTTTAGAAAATTTATCAATCTTGATAACATCCCTCATCTCACCACAACTTAACACCAAATTCTCACCATCCAAAATCGGATGTCAACAACACTAAACCCCTTCAATTTCTTCCCTGCACCAAGAATCAAAACTAAACACCCAAATACACCATATAGCCAAACAAATCCAGAAATTGAGATTATAAACCCTAAAACAAGATAGGATCAGACAACCCAAAAATCAGAAATTAAGATGAAAATCTTTAGGTTAAAATGAAATCTCGCATACCCATGAATTTGAAATGGATCAAGAGAAAAACACAAAGCGGGGTATAAAAAGAAGAGGAAGATAGAAGAAAGAAGACTGACAGACAGTTGAAAAGTTAGGCCTTTTTGGTAGCAAATGAAAAGGACGGAGATCTGAAGAAATTAGAAGAAAGGCATGTGGGGTTTAGATCTATAGATCAATCAAAGATGGAAACCCTGAAGATAGATACGTATAGGTGTGTATACATAGGGGTGGGGGGTGTTAGTGTGTATCCTTTGGGTGTTTGGTTGAGTGTGAGTGTGTGTATTAATGGTGATCAAATTCTCGTGAAGGAGAGAGATGATGTTGGGGTTGAGAAGAGGGTTGACGAAGGATGGAGGTTTGGGTTTGGTTTGGCTCTACAGGGGAATCTCACTTGAGTCTCCTGTAAATCCACACTTCAAACCTTTTCCTTCTCAAATCATTACTTAAACACATAATAAAAACAAGAGAAAAAATTATTAATTTCACAAAATAATTATACATAATTATAATAATTAGTTGATAATAATGTTAATATAACCTTAACTAAAATTGTTTAACAGTGATTTTTAATTCTTAAAGTTTAATATAATCATACACTTGTAAAGATTTAAATTCATATCATATTAACTAAGGACTAGTACCGATGTCATTAGCTTATAGTTACGTGTTTAAGCAATTAGTTTTTTATTTTTTATTTTTAAGTTTGTTATGTTATATTAATAGTTTTTACATGATTTAAATAATAGTTTACTTTTTTTAATTGTAATGTTAAAATTCTGGATCATCTAGTGAATCTTTCACGTATTCAGTTAATCATCTTCTTTTAAAAAAATCACATTCAGGATACGTTAAGAAGAGGGACATCACTCTCACTATCTAATAGATTTGTCACATACCCTATTTAGATTCTCATACTTCCTGTTAAATTAAAACCATAAAAAATTAAAGGAATCATTGAATTACCTATGAATTCATCGCTTTCCTTAGATAATAGTTTATTCTGTTAATCTTATTTGGATTGATTTGAGTTTACTCAAGATCAAAATGATTCATTTCTAATTAACTTGCTAATTTGGAATGAGCTTCAACAAAATGTTTCTTTTATCTGTAGTTTTAGTTGGAGCATTTAAAAAAAAAAATTTCATTAGAAACAAACAAAATCTGACTTAATTGATCATGTCATAAGAATTAATGAAAATATTGCAGCTAGTGTAGATTCAAAATAGTATTAACTATCACATGATATGAATGTGTTAAGTTATATTCAATGCATGGTGTAATGTCATTTCTCTACGCTTCACATCAGCCTTTGCGTGACCCGGTGGCTGGTGTAGGTCTTGAGGGTAGATTAAGTTTTGTCCAAACCAAATTTGATCGAGATGGCTAAATGAGAACCTTCATTCCTTCAAATGGTAGAATACGCGTTGTCTACAACAACATTAGTCGACATGATAGAACATGATCTAATCTGGATCAATATCTTTTCTCTAACAGAGGTACGCCGACTAACATGATAGAACATGATCTAATCTGGGTCAATGTCTTTTCTCTAACAGAGGTACGCCATAGATCCTTCGTACCTTCATTGATGGTCAATTCTTACTTGTGCGAGAACGTAAATTCATGAATTCCTTTCATCTTTCAAACATCGTTATCATTGTACCAGTGTTAACCATCGCAAATATAGCAATATGTCTTTTCGTTGATATAAGACCAGAAGATAAAAATAAATATATATTATTCTTGCAATTCATTTCACCTGTTAAAAAAGGTAACACTGGATCTAGCCTCACCAGTGAATAAAATCACCCACAGGCACAGCTCTATCTACTCTAAGTTTGTAAATTAGACATCCTCAAGTGTTGGGGATAGAGAATATTGTGCCATGATGTTTCAAAACAACATAATAAAAGCCCCCCCAAATTCAGGTTTTACTTGCTGTAAAGGTATGCAAAGCTGAAGATGAAAAATCCAGCCATCTGCAACATTCAAAATTTGGTGTTAAAACCTCATTTCCATACAAAAACACACTCGTTATCACTTCTTAATCAAAAAGATCCCAATGAAGAGAGAATATACCGTAGAAAATGATGCTCCGTAATATGGAAAAGCTGTTGGTATGAATCTTTCGTATTCGTTGTGTCTAAAAGGCCGAACTGGAATCTGCAAATATATATATATGCAAATCGTGCTATCAGTATTGGATGTGGCTATTATCGTGTCCTTATAGGCAGGTTAGACGAGTTGGGAAACTGATTTAAACAGATCTGGTCGGGTAGACTCAGATACACTTTGTTGGAAGTCAATCCTAAATTGGTTCACATGTGATGTCAGTCGTTTTTTCCAGTGGGTCAAAAATTAAGAATTAAGTTTAGGTTATCATTATTTATTTGTTTGGTATGTTTTCTAGTACGGTAAGGATCTTTGAGTCATTTAAAGTTAAGTTCTATAATACAAGAAAAAGAGTCAATCTTTGTTAAGGTCAATATCATGTTTGTATGTTCACTTTTGGGCTTGATTTCCAACACGCTTTTGTCCAAGAAATTTTATATTTTTTATATACAGTGTGTAAACATGATTATTAAAATTATATTTAATATTTTTACCTGTTTTGCAAGTGACAAACTAGTGTATCCAAGCCTCTGATATTCAACCTTAAACTGGAAAACACCATAAACATCTGGCACCTTAAAAGAAACATGATACAGACCCTGCAAATAAATAGAAAACGGAAAATACAAAATTTAACCACCTCAAAGAAGCATGTATCTTAAGTAGAACGTATAAAATGTATAGATATAGCTGGATTTGGTAATTCTACCTTCTTATTGGTAGACATGGTTTTCAATACATAGGGGCTCATCATGTAAAACTGAACCTGAACATCATTTGCAACGTATGGTTCCCAACTTGATCCGGACCACTCGTATATCTCTACCATGTATTCCTAAAACAATATTGTTGGGAGCTTAGCAACCAAATATTAGATGTTTCTCATGAGCAAAATCATTATTTGTATTAGTTTTATGATTAAATTATTATGTTAGCAACTGAGATTGGTTTTCTATGTCTATACTTTCACTTGTTTTGATCATATATAAACAATGTAACAAAAGTAACTCACAAATATCAAAATAACTAAGGTTTGATCAAGTTATGGTTTACCTCAACCCATCAAAGGTGTTACCTCGTAATTTTGGTTAGAAATGTAACTGGTCAAACGGATTGACAGTGACCAGAAGTGTATATTTACAACCTCTTGAATCGCTTATTCAAAGATTTAGATTAGTATTTTAACATTATAGTAATTATAATTGTATTTAACACATGAATTATTTATGAAACTCAGGGACAGGAGGGAAAATGTTTGTGTGTCCAACCTGACCCAACCTGTTTTGACGAGCACTAAAAATGAATCATTCTGACCCAAACTGACTCAGACCGTCACCGAGCCTGCCCAACCCACCTGTTTTACCACATTCAATAAAATAATTACCAGGTCATCGTTGATCCTGTAGATAGCAGGCTCGTCAGTCTCGCCAACTCTGTTGTGCCTAACATTGACAGCCTGTTAACATTCAAGATGGAGAATCAGAAGAGTTTACATGAAATCTAACTTTTACGTAAGTTGCTAATCATGTCTAAAAGTAACAAACATATTATTCTTTTCAGCCAAATCCATAGGGTAAATGATCAAAACACACTTAATTAAAGAAACAAAATCTAACAAGAAACAAAAAGAAAAAGAAAACGAAAAAAAAAAAAAAGAACAGAGCAAAGAAGGGCGGGCAGATATCACACCTTTAAGTGGCCTCTTTCATGGAAGACCCATTTGCTAAGCTCGGTAGCAAACTGTTGATTTCCAGAATTTGCATATCTGTTACAAGAAAAGAAGACTTCCTTTGATCATCATTTATATTTTATCCTTTTTTGGATGTAATACTATATTGATAAGGATATTGCTCTGGTGACACTGTAAGAGTATAAACTCACTTATTTGAGCTCCCTGCCTTTTGCACTGGTGATTTGAAGAATCTGCATAACATAATATCCAGTTCCAGTTCAACTTATAAATATATAAATCACAAAAATGTTTCTACACACAATTGCAAAATATTGCATACTTATTGCTGAAGAGATCTAAAGAGCCAGAAAACACAACTCTTGCATTATTTCTAGCCTGCAATATAAAAACTGAATATTACAAAATTTCCTTGACAAAATTTGGCATATCACCAACAGATATAAGGAAGCAGTATTGAGTTTAATCAGTTAGGAATGACTACCTGAACAACTGAAACCAATGAAATGGAAGATCCAGAAAGAGATGGTGGAGTCAACAGCTTGGACTTCGGATTGGCAGAATATGCTGATGGAGAAGCAGAGAGAGCCTTTAATACCTGCAACATGAGTCAAATTGTAAAACGAACATAAGTGAACTGTGAACAAGACAGCTTCCCAATAATTTGACAAATAAACATTGCATCTTGAACTTACCAAGCTATTTGATGGGTTCAAAGAATGACCAATTCCTTTGAAAAGTACAGGAGCCTGTGTCATCCAACCAAAAATGTTACTCTACATAAAGTTATCAGCACTGTTTAAAAGATGTATGATTTGTCTGGTTAACAACTTAACATGAATGAAAACAAGGTTGGAATGAAAAGATTACTACTTTATGTTTATTCAGTTCACACTTTATTACTATTGTCTTGGTTTAATTTTTACAAAATTCAACTTTGGTTTCCCCCTTTCCAGAATAAGGCAAATCTAACCCTCAACTAAATGTAGTTATCAATGTTCTTACACATAAAAGTAGGTTTTTAAGAATTTGAAAACAGAGAAGTACTCAAATCAACACTAAAAAGCAAAATAACTCTTTCTTCTTTAGACGATGATGATGATGATTGTATATTTCAATTGAATGAGTATCAGTCTAAATGAAGAAGTAATGTCGCACAAGCTAAAGCTTGTCTCTTATTTTGAGGGTAATATTGTAATCACTGAAAACACCTTCCGACTACATGCACTAACCTCAATTTTTGTACTCCCTAAAAGCACATCAGACTGAATGAAATCATCAGCAGCAATTAGCGTATCATCCCCCTCTGTTCCTGATACAGCATAGCTGCCATGATCGATAACCACAGCAGATGGATCCTGCAAGATCGTCGATTGAAAAAAAGTCAAACGTAACATAGCATGATAATGAATAACTAATCTGTCCTATATAGGTTAATACCAGTGAATAACTGAACTCAATCTCATAGGCCACCTAGTGTTTAATCAGATTACTAGATTAGCAATCTACTGAAACTAAATAAACCTAAAGACCTAAACAAAGAACACATCCCTTAGTTTTGTGGTCTAGCATATATAAGACATCATCTTAATCTGGGCAAGTCTCTCCAAATAGCATATATTATCCCCAGCTTCTAACAACATAAAACAGAGCATTTATCTTGTATTTAATTTCTTTCAGGCAACAATAATAACTCACCTCATCAAAATCAACTCCACACTCAGCAGCAATATTCCGAATCAAATCAGACGCACTCGAATCAGCAGCAACGATCAAGTCTTTGCCGGAGTCAACGAAGTCCAAAATAGCAGCCGCGTCCACTGATCCACCAAATCCTGCAACAATTTAAAGCCGCATTTACCAAATTCACCAGCAGACGAACAAAAACTTTGCAATAAACTTGCGAGAGTACGTTCGGCGGTGGGAGAAAACAGAATCAATCCATCATATAAATGCTGTCCGTATCTCTGAAGTGCGATCTTCGGATCATCGGAAAGCTTGAAATCGAGCTCGAATCCACGTGCCTGTACAGAACTGAAGAAGATCGAATGCGAAGACTTGAGGGCAAAGTCGTCAAGGAGCACTAAAATGCGCCGATCTGTAGGGTTCTCTGTGGAAAAAGAGTGTGTGAGTGTTAGTAGTAGTGAGAACGATGCTGTGAAGACGATGGCGATGCATGATTTCGCCATGTTTTCTTCCTCTGGTTTTAGGGTTGGAGGTTCGTGTGTGTTATGCCTTAGAACATTGACTCCTTTATCAAAATGCAGTTCTCTAACATGTATGCTTGTGTATTTTTGTTAGTTTCAAGGAACCAACATTCATGTGAGTATACATGGAAAAAATGATAATGTGCTTTATAGGACTTGGAAATCTTGTTTATATTTGGTAAGTTGCCATGTGTGACGACATTTTTTTTATTTCTTTTAACGACAAATCTACTCTATTTTTACACTACATCAAATTACATCATTGTTTGGGATTGAACCCAAAACCTTCTTTTTAAGAGGCAAATCCTCTACCAAGTGCGCTAGCCTCACATTGACATGTGTGCCGACATTTACTTCATCATAGTAGATAATGGGGGTTTGAAATAAAGGGTTGTCGAGATCAAGGAGTAAAATATGTTTCGACAAATTTATTCGCCACTCCCTAATAAGCAACTTTAGCAATGGAGCGATAGATGACGCATCGACTCTTGAAAAACCAAGATAACAAATTATCACCCAAAGAATACATAACACTCAAATTGATAGGTGTTTAGGCAAGATAAACACACTCATAGTTTTTTTTAAGGATTCCACTTCTCTTAAAGTGTAAATTTTAAAGTATCATGCATAGATAAACAAACATATTGAATACCTTTTCTTTGGCATCTACCTGGTGGGTGAGTTGAGTGTCAAAATGAGTTCACATAAAATAATTACTTTTTCTTTGTTTTCAATTTCCCATAGTTTTTCTGATTGCAGACGTCAAAATCTTGAAAAGAAAGCATGAAGTATGAAGTAACAAGACTACAGTCTACAGACTACTGAGTTCTTTTGCCTTTAAAACCTCAAAACCTTTATACCATCTTCATTCTCAATCGTCTTCACTTTGCAGATCTTGATTCTTTAAAACAACCCAATTTCATGATAACCCCATCTCAACAGATTAAATGCAATCATTCTTCTTCTTCTTCTTCATCGCATTTCTTTCATTTTCTTCCAACACTTCCATTCACCTAGTTAATGCCTGCGTCTTCACCTTGAAGATGCACCACCGCTTCTCCGAGCCCATGAAGAGGTGGTCGGAAGGTACTAACAAATTCGGCGCCGGTGATTTTCCGGTCAAGGGTAGCGTTGAGTACTATTCTCAATTAGCCCACCATGATAAGATTTTCCGTGGCCGGAGACTCTCCGATTCCGGCGACGAACGCCTTACTTTCTCCGACGGCAATTCCAGTTTCCGTATCAGCTCTTTGGGATTGTAAGTACCTTTTCTTTTCTTTTTAATCTTGACTTCTTGATTTAGGGTTTGTTGAATCGTTTCAATGGTCTGCAATTAATAGATATATGATTGATGGATGAGAATCGACTCTATGAATTTCTGTTATCAATTTTATTCTTCATATAAAGACAGTATATAAGTGATTTATTTCATCATAGAATTCGATAAGGGTTTCTTTGAGGATTGGGGATGGGTTAGGGGTACTACACTATAGAATCATGATGCATTGTGGATCTGTTATTGTGTAATACAGTATACAAATAAATAACAAAATTCTTAGATAGCAGGGCATGGTTTAGTGAAGTAAGTAGTCTAAAGCCTCTAATACCTTGCTCCAGAACACCATCTAAAGATGTTTTTGTTTGCAGCTTCTGATTTTGTGTTGTTTATCTTCTTTAGTTTGCATTACACGACGGTTTCGTTGGGGACTCCTGAGCAGAAGTTTATGGTGGCACTTGATACAGGGAGTGATCTGTTTTGGGTTCCATGCGATTGTAGTAGATGTGCCTCCATTGATAACACAGCGTATAACTCGGTATGTTCTTGAGTTTTTGTTCATTCACAATTAGCAATGTTTGATGAAGTTGTTATCCTCCAGTAACCTACCAGGAGGGTTGGGTTGGGTTGTTATACCGACATGCCGCCATTTCCCTTTGCGAAAATGAAATTTAGATTCTTAGATTTGCTAGAAAAGGAAAGTTGCTATAACATGGGTGTCCCAAATTGGAAATGTTTTTGATCTTTTGGGATAAAGTTGTGTAAAATCCTATTTTGGCCTTCTGGGATGTTTCATACACATTGTAACAATCCCATTTTTGAGAACTGTTTAGCAAGAATTACCTGTTTTTCTGATCATCAGTATCAAATTAGTCTCTTGGAATTAAAAATAAGCTTGATTTTGATCTGCAAAAGTTTCCTATTTTATCATTTTTAAGGGTATTGTAGACTCTTGGCAATTAGTAAAAGATATCAATAAACTACAAGGCTAGATATAATGGAGGAAGTATTCTATTGGATGCTTTAATCCTTACACAATGATTCTTTGGGGCTCATGCCTCATGGTGCATGGTCAAACTCACATTCAACTAGAATCTTAATCAACTAAACCAATCAAATGCTAAATTGAATTATCAAGAATAAAAAAACCATGGTTAGCTTAGTGAACTATATTTAAGTGGGTTACCAACGTTCCATCTATGCATTGTTTTCTTCTACCAATGTGGTGTTTTATACCTTATAGCATATTGTTAATACACTTATATCGTGCTTTAAGTTCCTTTTTTACTCTTAGGATTTTAAGCTGAGCATATATAGTCCAAGAAGATCATCAACAAACCAAAAGATTTCATGCAACCACAGTATGTGCACCAATCGCCATGAATGTTTAGGAAGTGAATCATTTGACACTTGCCCATATTCAGTTTCTTATGTCTCATCTCAAACTTCAACTTCTGGGATTCTAATGGAGGATCTACTGCACTTAGAAACAGAAGATAGTGATCATGAAATCGTTGATGCTTTTGTCACTTTTGGGTAAATGTCTAAATAACCAGCATAATTCTTTCTATTTTGGGTCTACAATAAGAATTTATTAAACCAATGGCATTTTTTTCCATTCTAGTAAGTGTGCACAACAAGCCTTATATTTCTAATTTGCAGATGTGGGCAGGTGCAAAGTGGTTCGTTTTTAGACATTGCTGCTCCAAATGGTCTGTTCGGGCTGGGTTTTGAGAAGATATCGGTACCTAGTATTTTATCAAAAGAAGGTTACACAGCAGATTCTTTTTCTATGTGCTTTGGACATGATGGAACTGGTAGAATTAGTTTTGGTGATAAAGGCAGCCTTGATCAGGAAGTCACTCCCTTCAATGTAGATTCATCACAGTAAGTTGAACACCATTTAGTCTCATTTTTAACCTTTTTAAAATTGTTATCCTTGTTAAGTATTTTGAATTTTTTGCAGTCCAACCTATAATATCACAGTAACACAACTTCGTGTTGGTTCATCTCTTATTGACTCGTCTTTCACTGCTCTTTTTGATTCGGGTACCTCATTCACCTATCTAACTGACCCGCATTATACAAGGCTCGCACAGAAGGTAATTAATCAGCAATATACAAATTAAAACATTTCTCGGGATTAAATTTCTTTCACAATTTTTAATATTTTCCATCTCTGTCTACCATAGTTCCATGCGCAAGCAAAAGATTCACGCCATCCAGCAGATCAAAGGATTCCTTTTGAATATTGCTATGATATGAGGTATACAATGCTTAGTTTTCAAACTTTTTGAGTGCTGAATTTTATCTGATTGTCTTTTTGTCGAGTTTCTATCTAGTCCTGATGCAAATACAAGTCTCATCCCGAGCATGAGCTTAACAATGAAAGGTGAAGGTCAATTTTTTATCTACGATCCAGTAATTATCATCTCCACGAATGTAAGTACTTACTTCTTTTAAACATATATCTATATTCTAGTGCATTCTTGCTGATATTTATCTTACTAAACATTATGCAGCATGAAATTGTATACTGTCTGGCTATAATCAGGAGTGCAGAACTGAACATCATCGGGCGTAAGTCCATAGTTACTCCCAATTGTTCTGTCTTCACTGTGTGTGTGCGTGTGTCATATTATAATTAGTGAATCTTGGTATACAGAAAACTTTATGACTGGCTACCGAATTGTGTTTGATAGAGAAGAACTTGTTCTTGGCTGGAAAAAGTCTGATTGTAAGTTCCTCTAAATTAAATTTGTGTTTAAATACAAAATTAAAGCAATCTCTGATGTGTGTGTTTCTCATGAAGGTTATGACTCTGAGAATTCAACCGATAAGAGTTCAAAATCATCAAACCCGAACAATGTTCCTCCTGCTGTTGCCGCTGGCCTACAAGGTCACCATGAAAGGACCAGAAACACAGGCGGGACTTCCGTTGGTTCGACATTTTATAGTAAGGTGTTTTGTTATTGGACTCAAATGTGGCTTTGGTTTTTGATTCTTTTGTTATAGTTTTTCATGTACACTTGTACTTTACGCCTATAGGAAATCTTATACGAGCTTTGTGAATGCCCACAACTTGATTCTTGAATAGCAAGATAGTGTAAATAAATCACGTGTGATACCATTTAGAGATGCATGAATTTCTCTTTTTAATTAGAAAGGTTAAATGATAGATATTTAGCATTCTGATGGATGTTGACAAATTCAATTTAGGTCAAATCCTTGTTGTCCATCGAGATTTTGTTTCACTGATACACATAGCTACATAAGTCTACCAAGTTTAGCATACCATACACATACTCTACCATGGTCAAATTCAGCTTACATAACCACATGCATAAGCTACCAAATGCATTTAGCCTAACCACAATGCTAATCTCACTACAATGTACAATGTACCCATTTAACTAAATTCAAGCAAAGCACATGCTAATCAAACCACCATGTACATACTAACCAAAACCACATTTCTACAAAATAAATTAACATTCAATCCGAGTCACATTATCGACAAATTTGCACCGCAATATATATCCAGTTCATAAAACACGTATAACTAACAATTGCTGACAACTATGGTGAACACACAAACATTGGTTATATAAAACATAAAAAAAAAAAACAAAACAAAAAACTTGTTATTGCTGGATTTTGCTTTAAGAATGGGGGAGGGGGTACTGGTAGGGTTGATAGAGATATGGAGAGACCAAGACCGAAATATTGGCGGGTGTTGTGAAGGTACGGGCAAGTTGTGGTGACTAGTACACTATTGTAAAGTGTTAAGTGACCTAGTTTTGATTACATAGAGTCATATTGAGTCAGAACAAGTCATTTTGATTTTAACATTCTTTATGTTTTTAGTTGGTCGTGGTTTCGTGGTTAACCTTCCTTATGTTTTCAGTTGGTCAGTTTGAAAATTTTTAAACCACAATGAATGGTAAAGCTTATGGTAAATTGCGGAAACCGGTCGGAAAAACCAAACCGGACCGTGGTATTTTTATATATTAGTTGGAGTATTGGACCTGTTTTAATTGAGTATACAGACTATCAATAGGCGGGCTTAGTTTTCAGTGGCATATTGGTATACTTTGGGTAGGCTCAGGGGAGGCTTATTTTAGGCTCTTAATGATTCAGATTTCTGAATGGTTCAGCACTTAATGGTTCAGAGTGTTTGTTTCATAAGCAGATGTCTGAATAGTTCAGCACCTTTTGTATCTAAATGGCTACCTATTAATGATTGAGAACTCTTGCAGGTTCAGCACTTAATGGTTCAGACCTTTTAATGGTTCAACACTTACCCATTTGGCAAATTCTGAATAAGTAAGTGCTGAACCATTAAGAGATTTGAATAATTAAGTGTTGAACCAGTAAAAGGCCTAAATCATTAATAGCTAGTATATTGCTTAATAATTCAGAGGCAAACGTCTGTTTAATTCAGATAAACTGTCTTAACCATTCAGACTTGGTATAATGCTTAACCATTTAGACTTGGTATAATATTTAACCATTTAGATGCAAAAATGTTGAACCATTCAGACATCTGCTCACGAAACAAACACTCTGAACAATTAAGTGTTGAATCGTTCAGAGATCTGAACCATTAAGGGTCTGAAACAAACAGCCCTTTATTTGAAATAGTTTTTAACCTTGATGATCTAATTTGAATATTTTCAAAATTTGGTTACTATTTTATAAAGTTACCCCTATCTATTTTTAAAACCTCACACATCTCATTTTTCGTATATTTCCCTATTTCAATTAAATAATACTTATTTTTTTAATGCTATTTTTTTCTCTTTTGCTCACATCTATTAATAAAATATCTTTAAAAAAAGATATGGATGATAAATAGTAAACCCTTGTATATGGAGGATGAGATTGTTTTTCTCTAAAATTTTAAGAATAGGATATAGGGATGGAGAAGACAATGAAGTGAATATTTTTATAGATTTTTGTTAAATATGAGAATCAGAATATGGATGAGAATGGGCTAGGGGATGAGATGAGAATGCTTTTAACTATGTGTATATGTGATAAGAAATAAATAAAAAAACAAATAAAATTCTTTCGGAACAAAACATAATGTAATTTGTTAGGTTTTTCTAAAACTTTTAAATGGAGGAATAGAATGAAAACATACCCACATGGCCGCATGATTATGTGTAGGGATGTAAACGAACCGAACTGAACCAAGCCAATCTTTGTTCATGGTTGTTCATTAAGAATTGAAAGTGTTCAGGAATGGTTTACGACCACATAACCGAACAAAAATTTTTGTTCGTGATCATTCATTTTGAGCTTGTTCATGAATAGTTTACGAACACATAACTGAACAATTCACGATCACAAACCGAACAATTCACCAACACAAATGATCATATACTATTTAAAGTTAGTCACTAAACATAATGATCATAGACATGAATATGAACAAAAATAGTAACGAACATGCATGAATAAAAACAATTATGAAGTATAAATATTAGGTTGATTTTAAAAATAAAAATTACAAATATATAAAATTAGGTAGATTAATTAAAAGTAAAAGTTATAAAATAGATAAATAAATGTTTTATGAATGAATATGAACAAATATAAACAAATGAAGATAAACAAATGTAAACGAACGTAAACAAATACTTTATCGAACGTTCACGAACACGACCTATGTTCATGTTCGTTCGTTTAACTAAACGAACAAAAGCTTTTTCATGTTTTTTCATTTTTAAACAAAAGAATGTAAACAAACTGTTCATTGAATGTTCGGTTCGTTTACAACCCTACTTATGTGATAGCAAGATCAACATGCTTATGTTTGAAAAATACCATATATGAACTAGGCTTTTATTTGTTGAAAAATGTAAGATTAGATATTACTGTATTTTTTAAAAACAGTTTTTATCCAAACCATGAAACTAGACCGGAATCAAACAGTTCATTTGGTTCGGGCTTACTTTTTAACGGTTCTGTTTTGGTTCTCAATGATAAAAAACGACCTTTTAGCTTACGGTTTGACTTAAAAACTGTGAAAACTGAACCGTAAACACCCATATAGTTGTAATATCGGTTGGTTATTATTGATGGGTAGCATATTTCCAACAATTCAAAATAATATATAGATCTTTGTTTACAAAAAATAGTTGAATATGGTTTACAGAAAATCATTTTACAACCAACCAATAGTCTTTAACTCAAGCTTAACAATAAATGTAAAAATCTAATGCTATTGTTAGGGATGTGTTTGTCATTTGAAAGTCAAACAAAATAATTGTAGAAATTTATTATCAAGATATAAAATAACATTTCAGAAGCAATTTGATCATAGAATATAAAATAACGTTTCAGAAGCAATTTGATCATAGTTATTGTACGTTGTTAACGTCGAACAGTTCATCACGCCACCCTTTTTTTCTTCATGTTCTGATTGTTTATAATTTCCTTTTCATTTTTCGGTGGATTTCTAAAAACACATGTCACGAATTTCATTATTTCATGAGATCTTGAAGTTGTAATGTTAACAACTAGATGGTTCGTTATTTTTTTTGATAAAATGCTAGGAACTGATAATTTCTCCATTGATGCTTCCTTCCGTGCACTTGTAGAATATAGATAATCGAGTCGGGTTTGAAGAAATACCAGATCCTAGTATTTTATCAAAAGAAGGTTTTACGACCATCCCAATCTTAAATCATTGAACCCAAGCAATGTTCCACCAGAACCATAGGTGGGACTTCAGTTTGTTCACCATTTTATGAAAAGGTTGCTTTCTTTTTGTTATTAGACTCAAAGTAGGGTTTAACCATTGCGCTGGGGGACGGTGGTCGCCTCAAAAGTTGTGTGCATGTCGTGATGATGTTTGAAGCAGCAGAAAGAAAGATGATTACTCATTGCGATGCCTCAACCATCATCGATAATAACACCACGCCACCACCATCACCGCAGCCACCGCAAAAAACGATGCTGACACACCAAAAACCATTGATTCAACCACGCAGGACACAACCGACAACGACGACAACGTCGTCACTCAAATTAGAGATGTGATAACTCAACCATACCTTTGTAGCCCTAATCTCAAAAGAAAAGCATCAAAGAAACTGTAGCATACGACAAAACAAAACACAAATGACAGTAATGTGAAGTGGAAGGGTTTTAAAACCCTAGAGGTAGAGAAACGTGTCTAATAGACTAAGGGGTGAGTGATAGTACAATTGTTGAAGCCCAAGATACAACCCCAATGCATAAACTAAGTTGTTAATTAGTAATATTAGAATGTTGCCATAGTTTAAAAAATTAATATTTATAAAGAAATCATAATATATATTATCAAAATATGAGTGTAGGGGGTGTTTAGTATTCAAATTAGGGGTGTTCAATACTCTATCGAATTCAAAAAACTTGAAATTCGATTCGATTCAAAAATGACTTATTTGAAATCCGGTTTGAATTTTCAAATTTGAATTCGATTCGAAGTCTAATTATCGAATTTGCATTGAATTGCGAATTCGTGATTTTCGATTTGAAATGCAAATTAGAAATATATACACTTACACTTATTTATTTTATATATTAATTTAGAAATTTGCATATGAGAAAATAAGAATTAAAAGTTTAAAAATTTATGATCTAAAATTTTAAATCTTAGTTAGTACCTTTTAACTTATTTAGAACTTAAATTATTTTGTATGTTATGCTTATTATTTATTTAGAGCATTTGATATTGGATCTTTCAAAAAAATTTTAAAAATATTGTTCGATTAATTGTTTTTTGTTTTGATAAATTCGAATCTAATAAATTCAAATTCGAATCGATATCGAACTTTTTTCAAATAAAAATCTAGTTCGAATCCCGTTTGAAAGTCTCATATTCGATTCGATTCGAATTTGACTTATATTTTTTGAATTCGAATCCAATTTGAAAATTTCAAAATTCGACTTATTCGATTCAATTGAGTCGAATTTGATTCGATTCAACACCCCTAATTCAAATCGACTTCGAAAAACTTAAAATTCGATTCGAGTCGTAAATCATTGATTCGAAATTCGATTCGAGTTCCAAATTTGAATTCGGTTCGAAGTCAAATTATAGAATGGGATTTCCAATTGGTGATTTTTTTTTATTCGAAATGTAAATTACAAACACGCACACTTACACTTATTTATTTTATATGTTAATTTAGAAATAGTATATCGAAAATTAGGAATTATAAATTTAAAAAATATATAATTTAAAATTTTATATCATAATTAATATATCTTTTGTCTTATTTGACACTTGAAATATTTTATACGTTATGTCTGCTTTTTATATATTGATCATTTGAAATTGAATCTTTCGAATAAATTTTGAAAATATAATTACATTATTTATTTTTTACCAAATACAAATCGAACAAATTAGAATTCAATTTGAATTCAAACTTTTTTCGAATACGAATCGAATTAAAATACTATTTAAAAATTTCAAATTCAAATTGATTAGAATTTAATTTATTTTTTAAAATTTGTATAGAATTCGAATCGAATTCAAATCTTATTTAAAAATTCAAAATTTGACTTGTTTGATCTGATTATCTCAATTTTGATTCGATAAACACCCTTATTTGAGCTGTTTAAAAGGGGCATAAATGATTTAATTCAAATAAAATTAAAACTTGATTATTATTTGATGATTATGTAAAAGATGAAAATGAATAAAGATTTAAAATAACTTCCCTATATTTATATTTTAGTGCTTTTAGCACTTTAAAGAACAAGAAGTTGTTAAGTTAGTTGTCATGAGTTTGACTCGTGACATTTATTTTAAAGATTTGTTCATTGTGATCATATAAAGATAATATTTTGTAATAATAATAATAATCTTTGTGGTTGTTAATCAATTACGTTTGCCATTCTATTATGTTTCATTTTCTTAACTGATGTTGTGTTTGTATTCATCTAATTTCATTATATTAATGGATTGTATGTACCAACTGGTATACGACCCCATAAAAGATTGAAAATTTTGATTGTTTATAATAAAATTCAACTTTATCATAACTTTAATATAGGAATTTTTTAACCCTCAACTTTTTGCTATCATATGTATTACGAATCAGCTTTTAGATTATATATAGCATATGTGTAATTAGAACTGTTCAATTATACCAGTTGAACATATTTTAATGATTGTTTGATACCATACTGTCACGGAGTGATTTCCTAACTCTCGTGCGGCACTTAGATTTGATCTAAGTTCAGCCTTTTGTGACCCAAACGATGTAGCAACTCAAGTTATAATGCGGAAGCGTTTGCAAGCGAGTAATACAAATGACTTTGTATTGCTTACAAGGTAGTTTACAAGTATGCTTTACACTAGACTTGCATGGATTTTGGATGATTACAAATGAGCCTTCCATCTCCTATTTATACTAGTTGGGTTAGTTTAGATTATTCCTAATCTAGATTAATCTAATACAAAATATCTTAGATATTTACAACATAATATCTAGATATTTCTCATGATATTATCAAGCCTTTTCAAGGCTTTTCTAGAACCTTCCTTGGCAGCCACTTCAAGCCACGTTTTTGGCATCTTGGAGGGACCTTCATGGCTGATTTAGGGTGCTCTGATGTTGCTAGTGTAATCCGTATACATTTAGGCTGTTCCGGAGACTTCTGGGCAGCCCTGGATGCGTCCGAATGAGTCCGGAAACTCCCGAAATCTGAAAACTTTGACTTGTTTTTAGGCGGGTCGTGACAATACGCTTTGTTTTACAATTTTCCATATGAAAATATAATCTATCGTAATATTTCATTTTTTGAAACCGCCAACTCAGTTAATGTAAAATTTTGATTAACTGAAATGTAGTTTGTAATGTTTAAGTTTCATTATTAAAAGATCAGATGATCTTGCCGTAGATAATGAACTCTTAAAGGGTTGTCCGTATATTGAAAACAGGGGAGATGATTTTGTAGAGAATTTATAAGATAAAATTATCTTGTCTTCTTTCTCTTTTGTAGAGAATTTATAAGTTTGGAGCATTTCTGGATAGTTGTTGTTTGTGAGGGACCTAGATGGATAAGTCTGGAAGTGTTGAGGGTTGCTTGTGTAAAGATGCAAAACTAGAGGGTGAAGATAGAACACTCCATTTAAGCAGTCATATAAATTGAATCTTTGACATCCTCTTCGAAGAGTTACCAGATTTTTCATATAAAAAACCTTAGTGCATTCTTCATCATCACTTATTGTTAAGTCTCATATGCAATATCTTGTTTTTCCTGTTTAGAAGTCTCAGTTTTGAGTATAATCAAATCTAAGTACCAATTTTGACATTTCTTAAATAAAGTGACAATTGCAATCGTAAACTAGGGTTAACTTGGTAATCATTATAAACTTTCAATGGATGTAACATGGTATTTGATTTTTATATGCATTATGACTTTAAAATCCTATAAAGTTGCAAAAATATATCGGCAATCTTATGATTTAAAATAATTAAAACATAAAAATTCAGTTGTTAAATATAGAAGTCATAAAAACTGTAACCTGGCCCAAAGGAAGTTAACAAAAATTCTGGTCGATGAAAATGCTCTATTGACTGTATCTTATTCCGTATTTGGTCATTCTTAGAGAGCATTTTTATACTTACGCATGGCCATATATATATTTTTTAACGGCCAAGTGGATTACTGACGGGCCAATTGCTTACCTAGTCATTTTTATTACTCAGGTAATGAACCTTAAGCATTAGGTTGACACGTCCTCGAAAAAAAATTTATGCATCAGTCTGTCCTTTTCACATGGCTACATATATGTAAGTTCGCATAGAACTTCATCATTTATTCGGACTATACCAAATTCATCATGGAAGCTCCGTAACCTTTTAGTTTGTTCCCTAATTAAGTTTCATACTTTTTTGATTCAACCTTTAATGTTTTCATACTTGCAACCAAACACATATAGCGTCGAATTTTACATTGTTATAGAATTTGAGAAATTTATAACTTGAACAATGCTATTGTGATTGACATCTTTCTTGATTCATAGAAAACTTTGTTATCTTTTCTATATCATTAACGTCCTGGATCAATTTATATTCCTCAAACCTCAGCCGTTATAAAGGAATTTCATTTTTGATGTAATCTTAATATTTTATCAAATCCATAACTTGTAGATATTCTATCACTTCTACTTTTACATCAACTATATAGTTTTTTAAATGGAGAACGAATACTGTATATAAGCTCGATCATTCGGGTAAATCCACTGGTGAAAGGTGACCCACCCTACAAACACAAACAACACTGGGTTAACCGCTCGAACACAAACAAATGGTTGTGGGTGGATGAGAGAGAAAATATTATTTTTTAGTTGTATATTTGATAAAACACTATTTATCTCTATTAATTTTTTAATATTTGTTGAAAATAATTATTTGCAAATGAGAAAGAAAAAATAATAATCTATACTAATAATTGTTTAGATCTAATCTAATGCCACATGCCAATATCAAATTCACTCTCACATTTCATTTCCCGCCCATTCTGTTTTACCCATTTTGTTATTAACGCGAATCCTTAAAGAATCCATAGCCCGTCTTCAAGTCACCAATACGTGCTTTCATTTCATCTAGAAACCCTAATTGATCCTTTCTCTTTCATCTCTCTACCACAGTCTCTATGAAATCTTTATGGAATAGGATTCAAGTTGTTGTCACCTTGCATACTACGTATAACGGGCTTCTGCTATAATAACCATCTTCATCAATGGCCTTCTCCACTGTCAAAATTCTAAAGTTTGTATGTGGGGAAATCGACGTTGTTGTTCAGATCTAGCAATGAAAGGATCTGAAGGTTTAATCGCACAGGCATGGTGTTTTAGGGTTTTTTAATCGATGGTAGAATTGTGATGTGATATCATCTTCATCCTTCGTCTTCCATGGTCTAATGGTTTGCTTACAGTTTATGAACCGATTCATTTTGGTTATACATGGAGCTGGTATTTTTTTTCATTTACTTGATAAGAGCTCAGTAAGTTCTTTAATTTTGTACCCCAACAGAAATTACTAATTAGGTTTCTAGATTTGGGTTCATGGCTTTAAAACGATATAAGTTGGGTTTTGATTTGATTGATCTCTTTAATTTTGTACCCTCATACAAATTACTAATCAGAAGTTTGAAGTCTATTCTCAAATTTAATGTATAACTCTACTCAAAGTAGCTTCAACTCAAAGGTAGGTGTTGATACCCTCATACGTTCATATACATATCGACCTAATTTGATGAGTTAGAGTAAATGTTGGTACTATGTGTTTAGGTGGATAGAGATCAATCATCACCTTGAGACAGGAACAACAATGCTTTAGGATCTGTTGTCACTGATATCAAATTGCACGAACTGAAAGCTGAGGTAATGACTTCTTTTAATTGTCCTACAGAAAGAATGCAGAGCTGCAAATAGGATTGCTACATGTATTTTAACAAATTAGTATCTTGAATCAAATAGAAGAAAAGATCCATTATCATGTTGAAAGCTATTAACTTCTTTAACAAATTAGAGTTTACTTGGCTCTTCAAAGTCAAACATGTTCATTTGTAAGATGGAACTTTTTTTGCTATCCATTTCCCTACAACTTAGATGCTATACGCTTGATTGTTCAATTTTGCGTATCCGTCTAATGTTTGACTATTTGTTCATTTATCATGTACTATATATAACTGTTAAGAACAATTTGGGAATCTAAACAACTTTTTGACTTATTTTGATTATGTATTGTGTTTGGCTTTTGAGGCTTACTTTTCCGGTTTTGCTTCATCTTGGTTTCTCTGTTTGATCTGGATCCCCACAGTGAATTATATTAGAACAATTCGGATCAAGAGCTTACACAAAATATGAGAGCTTTCAGGTGTTTGTTTACCTTTGCAATTGAGAAATCTGTTGTACTCATTTATTGCATTTGGCACGTTACTTTTAAAAATTCTGATATAGTAATTCCGTTATTTTTTCATATCAAGAACATTATCATAGAATAAAATATATATTAATACATTAATTTTTTCTTACTTTTATTTGTTTATTTGTGTTGATGTGATTGTTATATCTTGTATAACGTTAGTCTTGATATCTATGCCATTTACAAAAACCCAATTGGTGGAAGTGGTATAGACGCTCACCTTCTCTTAATAAGGTGATTACTAGGTCATACTTTTGCATGTATAATTATATAATTTATATTGCAGAACCCGTGTAATACACGGGTCTATAACCTAGTAAATATATAAAAAATTATTTAATTGAAAAAAAGAGAGAAAATAATTATATTTAATTTAATTACAGGGATGATGAATGAGATGTGAATAATTTTTGTTACCTTTTATTTCTTTTTCACTTACAACCCTAATCTAACTTCCTAATGTTAACATCTCTTTTCCTATTTACCGATCCTTTCACACCTTCGTCATGCTTATCAGGTGTTACTAGTGATCTCTTTTATCATAGTCGTCTCTCTTTTGAAAGACCTTTCCGTATCATCTTTATTTGAATAAAAATGAATACGAGACACATAAGCATATTAACGTGTTCGTACGTCTTCAGTTATACGAACGTAAAACATACACTAAAGAAATAAATACATTTGAAACATTCCACCCTACATAAAAGCATGAAACGTGCCAACAGTCAAGTCTAAAGGATGTAGTCATGGGGCCAAGACTTGAGAGAAAATTTCAACCACATAGTTACATAAACATGCCGTGTTGGTCTTTAAAATCCTTTGAATATTAGTTTTCTACTAAACATTTAATTCAATAGGAGAACTTGACTAAAACCTAAACTAATATGAGCCATACTTACGTACACGTATTTCATGATCGGATGAGATCAAACCAACCGCTCGAACGAATATCTAGCTAGTTTGGTTAATCAACTACACCTTTTTGAACCGTCTTCAATTGTATAGGTTGGTTAGTGGTCGGTCTGGTGAACCAGTTGTCAGACTGGAAATTTTTTATCTTTTTTTTTCCTTTAAAAATCTAATTTACAGGGGAATATTGAAAAGATCGAGCCTTTGATGACTCAATTTGAGGGGTGTTATCTTCGTTTCAATTACTCCCATTATGGATGAAATTGGTACACAAAAGTCAAATTTCAATCAAAAGGTTTACTTATTAAAGGTATGACCAAATGGTTGTTTGTTTAACTTCTTATTGACGCGGGTTAAAGGTGTATTTTTTTTAACGGTTTTTTAGTGGTTAGTTGTTAAAGGTATATTTAACTCAAAAGAAAAACGCTATAGCAGGATTTTTGTTACATCAAGTGTCGTAATACTTAGGACACAACTTATATACTTTCGTAGTTTGCTTTTTATTTAATTTTAATTATTCTGCCTATATTTATGAAAGACTAAAAAAAATATTATGAACATTCACAATATCAAATAGTTTTTTCCTCACGTTATGTTGCGAGACTTTGGTCATGTTTCATTTGGTTGGGGGGGGGGGGTGCTGGTTGTTTTTCTTCCGAGCTACACGACGGGAGATTGGTCATTTTTCTTCGTGCTACTCGACGTAACTTTCGTCATTATTGATTCGAATGATCCAAAACTACAAAAGGAATATCGATATCAGTTCTGATAATATCAATACTAGTAACGATTATGTTCGCTCATAATCGGTTTGGTTCGGTTCATCACGATATCAAAACGGCAACAGATAGTCTACGATCACCTTTGACGGATTCTAATTTCAAATCCAAACCTATCAACCGACAATCACAAATTCCATCCAAAATCATATCCTTAACATCATCGACTGCTTCTCCATTGCAAAGCCTTTACCACAGATAATGACAAAATGTTGATTTTTCTTGTGTCGATAGCTGCCGAAAATATTCTTACGTTCACGGGTTATGACATCCATCGATTATTACAGCGGCTAGTACAGATTTTCTTTCTTATTACCATTTTAGGATGTTGATGCGTTGGGTCCGTTGATATTTTGCAATCGATGTAATAAGATTGAAGTAATAACAATCTATAATACTATATAAAGCATCTCTTTAGCCTTCTTTGTAATTTCACAAACTTTTTAAAACGTCTGTTTCCGTTTCGAAGCATAAGGTACAAGGGCTCTATGCAATACTACTTAAACTTTTCAAACAATAAAAATTCCAGAACAAAATGATAGTATCTAATATTAAAACATTCGATACAAAAAATACAAATTACAAATTAAAATATTATAAGTTAACAAACTAATATGTTAAAACTTGCAAGCTTCACGAGTTCACGTCTATAATCTACAAGTTTATAATTAAAAGGAGTGTGTGAATACAACTAAAAATTAGACAAATTAGCAAGCAAAACGAAAGAAGAAATTGAGATTGTGGAATGGAAATAAGAATATAAATTATAACTAAATAAGTATATGTATATAAAATAAATTATTATTATAAAAAATTAAAAAAAACATGTATTTTATACGTTTATACATATAAAATTATATATATATATATATATATATATATCATTAATTAGAATTTCAAATCAAATCAAATAAAAAATCACAAATTTGAAATTCGATTTTAATTCGATAAAAACTTCAGATCGAATTGAATTCGAATTTGAAAATTCAAATTGAAATTCGAATTGGTGATTTCCGAACTGAATCAAATTTCTAGTTTGTTGAACCCAATTTGAATGTTGAACACCCCTATCGAAGGGTTCTCACGACACCTCCTTTCTTATTGTTCGTAGAGTTTATAATTTTCTTTTCACTTATGTCGATAGAATTCTGCAAATCACAAGTGACGAATTTCATTATTTCATGAGATCTTGAAGTTGTAAGGTTAATAATTAAATGTTTCGTTGTTCTCTTGATAAAATACTTAGAACTGATATTTTCTTTAATAGATCGTTACTTATGTCCACTTGCTGCATGTTTATTATATTCTTACTGATATTTGAAGTAGAAAAAAGATAGTTACTTAGGGATTTACACAAAAGTAACAAAAACATTATAGTAAAGTTTGAACAGACATAAGATGATGATGATGAAGCCTATTTGTCTTTTTTGAGTAAATTTTAAGCAATTATCATCATTCTTTCTATTTTGAGATGTATAAAGAAAGATAACTTTTGTCGTTCTAGTAAAATTTGAATAGACAAGAAGTGTAATATGTGTAAGTCGAATCAGATTTAGAAAAATCTCAGTCCCTAGCATTATATTAGGAGAAGGTTTTACGACTGGCACTATATGTTTTTAACATAATGAAATTGATCGATTAGTGTTAGTTTCGTGACAAGAAAGGTTTTATTACTTATCATATTTCAAAATAATTGAACTCAAGCAATGTTCATCTAGGACCATTGGCGGGACTTCAGGTTGCATTTTGCAGTAAATATTTTTTGATAACAGATTCGAACTTTTTAACAACAAAACAACTTAAGTTATATTTCAAATCTTTAGAACTTTTCTATTCATCCATCTTATTTCGTGTTTACTTTTGGTATAAATGTATAGGGTCGGCATAAAATCAATGGTGGGATGCATCAAGTATTAGGATGTCGTATCTAGTCGAACCCATAATCGTCAAATCTAATCTGTATTTAACAATTGTATAATATTTATTTTTAACTATAATTTCAGATAAGGTATTTAATATACTTGTAAAAAATGATGCCATCAATCATGGCGTGACAGGTATAGAAATCTACCAGCCAATATAGTTTTGCCAGATGGGGAGCAATGGAGCATCCCTAGACCATGTGAACGGTGTTTGATTTTCCCATTTAGTTTGCACTTTTTATCACAATGAACTTAAATTATCAATAAAAAACTAATACATGCCCAATTATAAAGTAAAGGATTAATGGATTTAAATACTCACAACTATTAAGAATTGGTCGCTGTCACCCCAAGTATCTGATGATTTTGTCGAATAAAACTCTCAAGTAAATACTTCGGTGTCTGTATCACCCGCCGTTTGTTAGAACCCTAACGACCTTAACTTTATGATGATGTGGCCTTGACCACGTCAGCTGCCACACAAGCGAGGCCTGTACATGTATGCGTGCCACATCATCGTAAAGTTAACGTCGTTAGGGTTCTGACAAACGGCGGGTGATACAGACACCGAAGTGTTTACTTGTGAGTTATATTCGTCAAAATGATACATGTGGGTGGCAGCGACCAATTCCCAATAGTTAGGAGTATTTAAATCCATTAACCTAAAGTAAATTACTAGTATACATTATTGATTATTCTTATAGCAAGTCCAAATTGATGTTTTGATTCATATTATATAACTTAGATATATGACGTTCATCGTTCACCTATTTGCAATACGTTTAGTTCTTTTTACTAACATATGTTTATCATATTTTTCTAGTCATACCCTTTTGAACAAATCCCTTGTTTTACTTCTTTGATAAAAATGAAACCCACACATCTACCACATCTTACATCAATAAAAGTCGAGGTGTGGGATGCGTGCTAACTCTTAGGATCCAAATCACACGCATCGAAAGGTGAACCTTTCCTTGTAGCCTTATGAACATCGTCTATTAACTGTTATTTGATAGTTTAGTAATATTCAAATAGACTGCTTGGGTTCCTTTGATGACCTATATTTGGTGTTTTATGGACAAATTGCAAGGGCCAAGCGCATGCCACCTAGAAAACAATGATAGACCATATAGTTTAAGGAGTGGAGGAGATGTAGAAAGCAAATAAAAAGACTATTATTCTTTGTGGCATCCACAGTGGAGGCGATATTGTTATTGTTGATGGCATCCATGATATAGGCGATTTCCCCTATCTCCTTAACAGATCCCAACTCTCACCTAACCACCTTTCGATCGGTGGACTCTCAATCTCTCTTTCTCATTTTTTATCATTTCTTGTAGGCTATAATTTGACCACTATTCTAAATCTCTCCTTTAAAACCGTGTCATATTGATTTGGTTTATAATTCAAACGACGGTGGTGTGAAGGTGTTTATTCGAGGGTTGAGAGGTGATTGAGCAAAAATGCAACGAAAGTGACACGCACGAGGTATTTGATGTTTATACGTGTGTGTGTTTGTATTATTTTTTAAACAAAAGATATAATTATCATTTCCTACGAATTCAACCCATTTTTAATGTTTGTTAATAAAGAAAAATAAAATGTTTTGCATTCGCTCACCAACACATAATACAAGTATACAACCTTACCACATAAAATCATCATTTTAATTAACTAATATATATTCCAACCTAAAAATAGTATCTTCTTATTTCCTTTACATGCATATAAACTATTTAATCGAATAAGAATCTATAGCTAAGTAACACCAAAAAATATTATCTTACCTTTTAAAATATGATTATAATAAAGTTAGATTTATTAGGTGTGCGCACACAGCGAGTCAACTCGGTGACACGAGTCGACATGCCGCATTTTCCGGTTTTCCCTCAAATAATAATATTATTATATTATTATTATTATTATTAAGTTGAAGAAATACTTTCGTGTTCATATTTATGACGCAGACCACAGAAGAAAAAACTCACTCCTTTGCACCCAATCTACCCTTTGTTTCTCTCAATAAAACTATACATACACTATACATGTATATATAGACGCAGATATACATGATACCCTTCAATAGATCTGTTCAATTCTGGTGTTTTCTACTTCACATAAAAGAGACTTTTCAATTGGGTGTTCTTGTTTTTTCCGATTCACTCCCTTGAAATTCTCTTGATTATTGAAATGGGGTTTGGTTTTAATCTGATTTTGGTGCTGATTTTTGTGGGTGTGAGATTGATTGATGGTTTTGGGACATTTGGGTTTGATATACATCATAGGTATTCTGATCGAGTGAAGGGGATTTTGGATATTGATGATCATGATTTGCCTCAGATGGGTTCAGTCGATTATTACTCTGCGATGGCCCACCGTGACCGTATCTTCCATCGCCGCCGTCTCGCCGCCGGGACGGTTGAATCTTCTTTAGCGTTTAGTGATGGCAATGACACTTACCAACTTCCTTCTCTTGGATTGTAAGTTGTTATTGTTGAATTGAAATCGGGGTTAAATTGAATTGAATACAAGATTTTGTTGGGTTTGTGTTGATGATGCAGAAAGATTATGCCAGATTGTTATTAATTTGTGACTGTATTGAGTTTAATATTGGGAATTTTGATTATCTGATGATGCAGAGTTGAGTGTTCATTAAACCAGTGAGCAATAAAAGAATTGTTATATGGGATTTCTATATATGTTTTTTTTAAATTTATGTATGAAAGTATGAAAAATTGATGTTTTATATACAAAGTTCTTGAAATTTTGATAATTTGTCTAATTTCTGTATGCTTAATTCTTGAAATTTTGTGGGAAATTGGCAGTTTGCATTATGCAAATGTCTCCGTT
This sequence comes from Flaveria robusta, assembly GCA_025506415.1. Lineage (NCBI taxonomy): Eukaryota > Viridiplantae > Streptophyta > Magnoliopsida > Asterales > Asteraceae > Flaveria > Flaveria robusta. The sequence continues at coordinate 11,965,369 of CM046469.1, read as the reverse complement.
GGTAACCCGAGTTTATGGTTTCTGGTGGCACTTGACACGGGGAGTGATTTGTTTTGGATTCCTTGTGATTGCCGCAGCTGCGTGAAGGGATTGGTCACAAGAACAGGAAGAGTATGTGATATTTTGGTTTTTTTGAGACATGAGTTTGTTGATGGTTATATTGAAGGTATGTTTAAATCAACTTATGGTTGTTTGTTTAACAGCGGCTAGACTTCAATATATACAGCCCTAACACGTCCACAACGAGTCAAAGAGTTCCTTGCAATAGTCCTTCATGTAGACTAAGGAAACAATGCTCTGCAAGACCTGATATTTGTCCATATCAAGTCAATTATCTTTCGAGTAATACTTCATCTACCGGGATCTTGATAGAAGATAATTTGCATTTGATAACCGAAGAACGTTCACAGAAAACCGTTGATGCAAAGATCAAGTTCGGGTATGTACCTATTACCTTTTGGATCATTGACTTTTGGCGTCAAACTGAGTATATTATCTTATATTTGACATCCCTGTGAATTAGTTCATGAGTTAAAGTATCTATATAGCTGATGATTTTTGAAGTTTAGTTGTTTTGATCTCAGAATCAAATTGTACCCATTTCTTAATATATTATGCTTAATTTTGATCATTTGATTAGAAAACATGAACATTGACTTTTCAGGTCAAGCCTACTGTTCTTAACTTCAAAATCTGTGTGGGGTCACATGGTACTTCCATACCCAAACCTTTGCACATGTGGATTTTTATTTAACACTTGTAGTAATAACGGAAAACACGTATCACTATCGAAGTTAAATACATGTCCGTGTTGACCTTGAAGTTAAATGGTACCCATTTGAGCATGTTAGATGTGTATAAGTGTATTCTGTTATATATACTCATTCGAAATCATTGCAGGTGTGGGATAATCCAAACTGGCTCATTTTTAGATGGTGCAGCCCCCAACGGTCTGTTTGGGCTCGGCATTGAGAATATATCAGTTCCTAGCACTTTAGCCAGCAGTGGTCTTACTGCCAATTCATTCTCCATGTGTTTCGGCCCTGATGGCGCGGGAAGAATCAACTTTGGAGATAAAGGCAGCTTGGATCAAGGAGAAACCCCCATCAATCTTGATACTCCCCAGTAAGTTGTTTTTTTTGTTATCAGTTTTGGAGTTGTGTAGTGATTTGTTTTGACTTTGACTCGCAAGTATTCAACTTTATGTTTTCTTGAAATTTTATACCAGCCGAACTTACAACATCAGCATGACACAAATAGTTGTAGGAGACAATGTTACTAATGTTAATTTCACCGCGATATATGACACTGGTACCTCGTTCACGTATTTGAATGATCCCGCATACAAGATTATAACTGAAAGTGTAAGTAAAGTTGTGTTTTATGTAGTGAAATGTGCATTGTCGTTTATTGTACTTTATATTTATTAAGTTGGCATGATTTGTCTAATTATATACGCCTTTGCAGTTTGCTTTACAAACTAAAGAGACCCGGAGTCAACCCAGTTCTGACCTTCCTTTTGAGTATTGCTATGACTTAAGGTCTGTATCTGTATTATCTACTTGGCTTATGTTATACCTCAAACAGATCAAATGGGTCAAAAGTCACCTAAAGTGTATTTTGTAAAGCATTTAACTTCTTACACGGCTTCTTTGAAAATATTAGTTTTCTATTTCTAGTTATAGAGTTTTTATAATCATATATCAACACGTTAACTATCTAATAGAAGTTGTAAAGTTTGGACAATCAACAATATTCTCGTTATAAAGTTTCCATTTCTTGTTGGTTTGCACTGTTTCAACGTGCACAAAAGAGCTATTATTTTGACCTGAACCTCTTTTGACCTGTTACCTAACCAGTCTAATTTCCCACCTCGAAGTATGATGCACCAAATGTGCAGAAAAATGTTATAATTATCAAGCCACTGCCCAATAAATTGACAATTCTGCCCTGGTGTGATGCCGTGCGGTTCGATATTTGGGTTAATCAAGTTATATGAATATGCGTTTCTATGCAGTCCAAATCAGCAGAGTTTTGAAGCACCGCTGTTGAATCTGACCATGAAAGGAGGAGATCAATATTCTGTCACAAATCCCTTTGTCTTCGTTCCTCTTGAAGTAAGTACAAGAATTGCTATTTTTCTTTACTTTTTTTTTATCTAATTTTAACTCATTTGAATTCTAATTTTATTATTTTTGTGGTTACGTAGGAGGGTGGATCCATCTTCTGTTTGGGTATTGTCAAAAGTGAGGATGTAGACATCATCGGGCGTGAGTAACCATTGTCCCTTTCTTTTTCTTTACCTATACAGTTATTATTTCTGAAAATGGAACACATGTTGGGCTACTTTTATTCAGAAAACTTCATGACTGGATATCGAGTAGTGTTTGATCGCGAGAAGAATGTTTTGGGTTGGAAAGCTTCTAATTGTAAGTGACTCTTATCATATTCAAAAACCCAAATGCTCATACGATTAATGGGTCATCTTCCATCTTCAGGTTACGATGCTATAGAATCAAACACTCTACCAATAAGCCCTCGGATCTCTCCCAGTGGTTCTCCGTCTATGTCTGTGGGACCTGAAGCAACGTCAAGGAATGGTTCACCTAACCAGAGTCAGGCTCAGCCCGGAAGTGTTGCATCCACATTATCACACACATATTTCATACTCGTACTCTCTATTCTTACCAATTTTTTTATGTTTGTTTTGTTGTAATCTGTTGATTTACCTCCATTTGATGTGGTATAGTATAGAATCATGTGATACGACTATACAATCATGTATACGAACATACAGAGCTACTGGTTGATTCTTATATAGTTTTGATGTAAATATATAGTTTAGTTTGTACTTTGTAGAGACAACTTATGGATTTACATTTGAATAAAACTGACGGTTTGTCTTGTTCAGTTCCACTTTTAAATAGTTCAATTGTCGGACCATTTGGTCTACTATTTTGGCTAAATTACCACAGTCCTGGTTGTCGATAAAACCAAGTTGAAGCACCCTCATGCTGTTTTACAACCAAATTGCACATCTGGCTTGTGATTTAAACCAGACTGTTGGATGTTAAAAGTTGATCTATAGAATGAAGGGGTGCGCCTGGCCTTAGTGGTAGTGTAAGACCAAGGCGACGCATGAAGAACCCCAGCAACAAGCTACTGTAGTGGGTCTTCCCCCTTAAAAAATTAAATTAATATCAAGTGAGTCGATGACTCACATATCAGATATTAAACTGATAAGAACAGATACTACACTTGATCTTAGCCAAAAGGCCAAGAAAGGTATGCTTAATTTTGTCCAAGGGCCTTGCTTTTATACTCATCTTGCCCTTTGTCTCTTAGTTCACTCAGGCGATGGGGATGCGGAGCTACTGCTTCAGTGCTTCAAAGCGATAGGTAGTCGGCAATATTCTTTGCAAGCAGGCAAATGTTGAAATTAGTTGTAAATAATTCTCTCTCTTATGGACCTGCTGTTGCATGCAAAAATATACAAAGTCTAACTTGCAGAGATCGATTTTGCTTTATTTTATAGTAACTATAAATAAGTTCCACAAGCATGTAAAAATCTAGTTTGCACACTTAATCTTGAGCCATTACTTATGTATAGGAACAAAATAGTCAACTTTATAAGTATACTCACGCGCATTGTTTTGAAAACTGGACCTGACCGGGAACCGGACTCCAATCCGGTCAGGTTTGGTGCTTAAAACCGTTTTGATGTTGAACCAGTGGTCGGACCGGTTGAACCGGGGGTTGGATCAGTTGAACCGGTTTTTTTATATAATTTTTTATTTTTAAGTATTTTTTACATATATTTATAAAAAATCATTATAATTTATAATTTTATCCAATTCTTATATACCAATGGGTAAGACGTCCGGTTTACTGTCCGGTCTGGTTTTGAAAACATTAGTCACGCACTCACGCCTATGAAAAGTCAATCTCAGTGATCTAGTTATTTCAATATTCCATAGGTATATCTTTCTCCATTAACTAGAGGCACATGTTCATACTTGTGTTCATTGCCTTTTGAATCTTCATAGTTAATTAATCTTTGCAACTGTTTAAAAAAATATTTTTGCACAAAATCATAACTACTAAGTATCAGTCTAGCATGTCATAAACTATGATAATCAGGCATACGAATAGAATTGGATCATTCTAATTGTTCAATGCTTAATGCTTGAAAGAGAGATTATACTACGTCCTGTTTTAACATCCATTCTTCACTTAGAGAATCAATTTCAGATACCTCTTCACCATCCTAGAACCATGAACATTTATAAAAGTTTGATACATCTGTTCTAGTGTGTGCCAATTACGTACTCAACTTATTAAGTTTTAGTTACTTTAGGACCATGGCTTATTTGTCTTACATCTTCAAAGTTACACTAATGACTCATGGAAAACTTCATCACCAGACCACCAGAGCTTGATGAATAATACTTAAAATTACAACTACTAATATTGTCTTGTATAGAAGTCATCATATTAACATTCAACTATATATCATTCATTCAGCTCATATCAACTGATGCATATATCATTCATTCAGCTAATATCAACTGATGCATACATGATACATCTCCTTTATTTTTCTTAAAGCAGTGTATTTGAAATGTAATTCCAACATAAAGGCAAAGCATCTACATCTACATATAACATAAGGAAACATCTATTAAAGAGTATCTCAATTCTCAAGAATCATTAGTCATTTACAACAATATGTATCATTATCCTATCACGCTCACGAATTTCTAAACTTTAATTTGCGATATTCGCAAGTCCATATACCAGATACACGATTCATAGAACATAAATTAATCCAGAAAAAACAAAGCAAAATTGACCACCGTAGTGCGAAGACAGTTATCTCGAAGAAGATTAAGATGTAACTGAACTATTTCCCTTTCCTCTTGGATTTCTTACCATGAGAAGGCAACTCGAGTTGTTTTGATTTCATTTTAATCGACTTTAGTAACATTGATATCTCGTGCTTGTCTTTCTTTGAATCGGCTTTGTCATCTGTTTTGGGAGCCTGAGCCGCTGCTACGGGTAAGTCATTATGCGGTGCTACAGTCTCATCCACATCACCTTTACCCTGCTTGTGTGCCACCTGGCGCACATAAGCCGCACTCCTGCACAGCAGTACATTAGTGCGTAAGACAAACATCAATAAATCATCATCCCACAGCCAAAATAAAACCAACATAAGGAAAAAAAGGAGCCTTCACAAGGAATAAGAAGATACCTTTTGAATCGAGGATCTGTGGGGTCCAGAGCAAACTCGGGTCTAGTAAAGAGAGAAGAAAACCGTGGATCCTCATAATCGACAGTTGGTATCTTCTCCTCATCAATGTTATCTTTTTTCCCTTTAGATTTTTTACGTTTCAGATTATATCCTTTCACGTTATTGCCATCTCCGCCTTCATCTGTGGCAAGTAACAATTCAAGTTCTGCTCTAGTCGCTTCACCGTCTTCCACCGTTTCAGATTTTTGAGCTTTTTTATCCTTGGACACTTTTTTCTTTTGTGTGGCTTCTCCAGCAAAGAAATCACCTGGTTCTTCAACGTGTTCATCGTCGGAACCAGCACTCTCATCATCATCTGAGGAGTTCTTGGATCTATTCTTCCTAGCTTTCTTTTTCTCCTTCCTCTTACGAAGATATGCATCCCAAACTGTTTCTGATTTTTTATCTTTCTTTTCTAGAATTTTCTTGCTAAGATCCTCTAAACCAGTGTTGAAAGTCACCTCCATATCCATTTTCTCATCATCATCGTCTTCATCTTCATCTGAACCATCCCCAGACTGAAGGAGAGCACGGTATGCATCGGTTTTTTGTCTTTTTTTATCACCACCGTCAGTGATATTCTCATCTTCATCAGTTTCACTCTCACTTGAAGCAATAAACTCCTTCAACTCATCATCCTTAGCGTACTTGGATTCCTTCATAAATATAAACAATACCATAACACACATCAAATAGCAAAAAAATAGACTATTATTGTAATAATATAGTTGTGTATTCATATTTAGCATGCTAACTATTTTTAAACTTCAAAAGGTAAAAGAGCATTAAACATGGTTTGCATACCTCATCAACGTTGATTATCCTTTTAAGCTTCTTGGAGCGCTGGGGTTCGTTTTCATCCCAGGTAAGATCAATTTTACTGAGTTGCAATGCTCGAGTCTGGAAGTCTATGCCTTCATAATTTGCTGGAGCCTGAAACAAAAAAAAAAATACAGTTATTTAAGAAGCATGACAAACTCCTTAGAACATTCAGATATCAGAGTCATATGCAATAAAAAAATAAAATAAAAAATCGTACCTCAGTAGCAACATCACGTGGAGGATGTTTAAATTCCATAGAATCAGGAATAAACCTCAAATCTAGTTTATTTGATGATCTTTCAAACTCAATACCATCACAGATTTTGTAAATATAATCAGCTGTAGCAATCGAATCGCATACCACCACTGCAAAATAGTACCTGATGCAAAAAATAAGCAATAACAAGTTGAAAAAAGTGATTAAACTACCGATGTTAGATGAAAATAGTTGTTTTGTAAAACAATTCAAAAATTAAGAATCAATTACCTTAATCTACTTAGCTCATAAGCACGCAACTTCTCATTATCAATCTCATCATCATCATCGCTGGTGTCACTATCATCATCTTTTTTCTTTTCCCCGTCCTCGTCATCAAACAAACCAACTGGGCCACGTACTGCCTCCTCCTCCATTCGCTTGAGTCCAAACTCAGATGGATATACAGACACTGATAAAATCTGGCCTGCTTTTGGCAGAAATGAGCTTAACACAACAAACAAGTCAACTGCCTGCAGAAGAAACACAAATCTGATGTTTAAGAACTGCACAAATGTACATAGGCCAACTGTGTTGCAAGAAAAAAGGACGATACATGTATAAATGGACTCCAAAGAACCAAGGACGCAGAATTGAATTAATATAAATATATCCAAAATGTTACACCAAAATTGAGATTTCATAACACATGTCAAAACGATTAAATAGTACATATATAATTGAATCGTCAAACTCAAGCTTACTGGAACTACTTACCCAAAAACTGACCATACAGAAAAAACAGATACAGCCATAGAGAAAATGAAGAAAAAGCATCAAGAACTACACCAACATGACAATTATGAAAGGAAAAAACAGTTCCAAGACAGTCAATGATCTAAACACATGTTCACGACTTCATGTACTTCAAATTTAAAGTGTTTTTAATCGATAAACTGAAACTAGAATCCACAATTGATGTTTGAAATCGAATTGGTAATCCAAATTCTATATTTTCATGAAATATTGTTTTGTTTACATTGACATTTTCTACTAGGACGTCGCATGTAGCCTAAATTAGCCTGTTTTCAAAGTGGTCAATTAGTCATTCTAGTGAGAGCTAAGTACACTTGACAAACTTATCAATCATACTAAGTGATTTATCCCTGTGGCACCCTATTGATCCTGGACAAACATTCAACAGCTCTTGATGCTTGATAAAAGTTAAGATAAAACACCAAGAATCTAACTCACCTGAACTTGATTCCAATCCAAATTAACAACAGCAAGCCTGTGAGTTTCTTTGTCAATTTCAGGTACATTCTCCTCCTGCTATCTCAATTCAATTCCAAATAATTTTAATACAAATCGAAAGAATGAACAAGCATAATTGTCTACCAAAACAACAATCGCACGAATCGAGTTCACCTGCAAAGCATTGGTTTCTTCCTCCATATAAGCTTCATCATCTTCATCGGTATCCGTTGAAGTATAATCATCCATAACATCTTCCCCACCTTCATCTCCGGTTGATTCTGACTCGGATTCCGATTCCGATTCAGACGAGGGTTTGGATAACTTTCCCCTAACATTCTTCAACTTTTGAGCATCATCACTCTCATACTCTGCTTTCTCTTCGTCGGATTCCACATCGTCATCATCATCATCAACTGACACCGAATCCGGCTCCTCACGGAGCTTCTTCTGTTTCTCATCTACATCATCGATCCGATAGTAATGCTTAAGAACACTTTGAGACGAAACACCATCCCTTTTAGCTTTGCCTCGTTTATCGACACGAGCAGATGAAGTGGAGAAATTCTTATCAGTAAACATACGACTGAAACGAGAATCAATCGCCACCTTGTTTTTATGCTTCGGAACATCCTGAAACCTAGGGTCCTTTTGCGACAACGCGAATCGCTCGTCTGTAATCACTTTGTTGCCGGCGCCGAACAAGCGGTTTCCGGCGACCTCCGCCGCCGTGTTGGCGTCTGGAAGTTTCTTTCCCGCCTTATTCTTCTTGTTTTTGGAACCCATCGGAACTATTCAGACCACCGGAAATTGAAATCTCCGATCAGTAGACAATGAGAGAAGAAGGGATGAAGGTTTTAGTATTGACTCCTAAACATAAACCCTAGATTTAACGGGTCGAGATAAACAGAAAACGGGTTACGGTTCAAGACCTTTGGATTTGAGACTCGGATTTTTGTGATTTAAAAGTAGCCCAGACCCAACAAGGCCCGGCCTGGATGAACCTTCTTGCAACTAAAGGGATAGAAAGTCCACTTTGGAAAACCCGGCCCGATCCAGCCTGGTTGTCAAACCGGTTTCCTCTGACTCGATTCCAACCCTTAGGTTTGAGATTTTGAGATAGTTTTTAACTCTATTCGATGAAATCGGTTTTAACTCGGTAAAGACAGAATTGAACCGGTTCCAAGCCTTGTTAAACTTAACAATTTCCCTCGATCAAAGCGGTGTCAACCAAACTGGATTGAGAAAAAACAATTTTGACTTTTGTTGGCTCAACCCTAACAGATTTCCAACCTGATCTATTTATCACTGTTTTGCAACTCTGAAATACGGATAACAAAAAAACTTGAACACGACAGGAACATCCAAATCTTAGATGAATATTTGGATATGCAGTTTATAAAATATACTTTCTAGAAAAAATAGCACGCAAGTCGAAATACCAAAGGGGATAAGCAAACTTTTGTTCTCCAATTGTATCTAATTAACTACGAGTATAGATTAAAAAAGTGCATATTTTGATCTCGTAAGTTTGTTTATAAACAAGTTAAGTGCATAGGTTAGATTGAGAAAACAAATTAGATCGGGTATTTAAACACAATGATACGAGTGGTAAGAAAAGCTAATATTGTTAAAGTTAAAGTTTAATGAAAAAGCATCATAATAATATATGTTTGAAAACGTAATTAATTGTTTTCTAATTAAAAAGATTGAAATAATTGAGTGCTAAAAGTTTGAAATGCCTAAAGATCTATTATTGAGAATTTGACACCTTTTTTCCCTTCTTTTCCTATTTTAATACCCTTCGAGTTCCTTCCATTAATCTAATTTATTTATAATTTTATTTTCCGGATTAAATATTATAACTATGCATATGTAGGGATGGTATAAATGTATAATAGGTCAGACATGGCATGATAAAACACGGTAATCTGACATGTCATACACGAACACGACACGCAAACATATCGTGTCATTTTCTTAAAACACGAACACGAACCTAATAACAAACAGGTGACACGAAATGACATGTGGTAGAGACTTGTTTAGGAACATATATAATATCGCATATTTAAGTTTGTGTTTAATGAAACAAAAATTACCAAAAGTTCATAGAAGACTTAAGTCTTAACTAACAAAAATTACCGATTCTTGAAGATGGTGGTTGGGAATGTTGGATGGTGGCTTTGTGAAGATAGTAGAGAACTGGTCGGTCGTGTGATGAACTTGGTCGGCTGGTCGCAATGGTGGCTGTGAACTGGCTTGGAGATAGCAGAGAATGATGAAAAATTGGAGATGGAGATCGCGATGGTCCGTGGGAGGGTTTCTTTGTGAGCGGCGCTAAGGGTAAAGGTAGGGTTTTGTTTTTACATTTAATAATATGTATATTTAATTATTTTAAAAATTAAACATAATAAACATGTTATTAACAGCTCTTAATAAGTTAACAGATATTTAACCTATTTAGACACGAATTTTATCGTGTCTTAACGTGTCGATCTGTTTAAGACATGAAACATGTTAACCCCAAACATGAAACCTGTTAATTTCATGTCGTGTCGCATCGTGTTAACACGACTGTGTCAGAATTTGCCAGTCCTATGTATATGTAGGACACGAGTTCACTTTAATAATAATATATACGATAATAATAACGACAATCGCGTTATTGTGGGATATTTAAAATACAATACCGTATACAATCCAAGTATATGTAATGACATAATGTTCACAAATTGAAGCTAATTCAAACTGTAGTCTTCACAATAAACTAAAAGAGAATTTTTTTCATTTCAATCTTAAAACTATAGAGATTCTTCACTGCTTTGTTTTGGTTTGCATAACGAACTAACCAAAAGGTTAAGTGATGGTATTTATGTTAAACAAAGACCCTTTTAAAAATATATTTTGCATATCTTATCAGACGAACGTGTCTGTCTCATGGGGTACAACAATCGAAACAGTACGTGTACTGTCGGAGATGTCCTTGCGCCTAAGGTAACATTGAATAAGAAGGTGCCTCGAAAATAAAATCGAAGAAGAATATGATCTTAGAATATGAAAGTAGGAGTATTCAGTTTTGTTTATGAAGCAGTGTAGTTTTGTCAATTACAAAAAAAATCTATCAACTCCAACAAAGAACATATCTATGTGTGTAACAGTTTTCAAGATAGTAATATCATATAGCTCCTCATCAATAAAGCTATCCTCAAAGTCTCATCGCTTATGTATTTGTCTCAAATGTCTTATCATTAATAAAGTTATTCCAGAAGTCACTTATTGAATAAGTTGCTATGAAATTAACAACAATAGCTATTGAAATTTGTTTTTCAGTCATGGCTGTAAAAATCACTAAACGTTAATAGGGCGGTTAGGTAAAAAACGCTAAACGTTGGTACCAACTAAGGATTAATCGGGCGGTTGGGTAACAATTGCTGAAGAATGCTTTCAACATATACGGAGCTCTATCTGCTGATCAGTAGAGACTCAACAGCTACTACGTTCAGCAGCAGTCAACAGACGCACCAAGCAGCACTCAACTGTTGAATCCATATATGTTACAGGTCAAAAACACTAAAGCGGCTCTCAAACGGCGATACGAGTGTGTGAAGCGCACGAAGTGTACCATCAAAGCACCATATTACGCTCATCACCCCACACCTGGTCTCGATCGCGTTTTAGGTGCATCGCACCTCTTTGGGATGTGTGTCCCCATATAGGAACACACTTCCATTGAAACTTTCACTTATAAATCCATTCAAAACTTATTAGTCTTCCAATGTGGAACAAAAATATCTTATATACTTAATCACCTCAAGGTTTGTTTTATCACTCTATCAACGTGAGACAAAACCATCCACTTTTATTTATTTCATCAACTTTATGCATCGACATCTTATTGATATTAGCTCCGTCTTGGACATGGTTTGATTCGCTGTGATCGTCTTATAAACCCATTAAATAATAATCATATTAGAAATAAATACTAATATTTATTAGTGTCTAAAAGTTAATAAAAAACTCACTTTTCCACTAAAATCACCAATAGTATATCAATACATTTGTATGCACAGCTTGATAGATATAATATGAGTTAGAAAATTACGATAAACATTTAAATAATTCTTTTATGTAACAGTTTTCATATTTCTATAATTAAAATTGATTATGTAGTAAATTATTCTTACATAATTTTTATGTAAATAAAGCACTATATAGTTTTCGTATTTTTATACTTAAAATTGATTATGTATTAAATGATTCTGTATAAATAACTTTTAGCTCAATTATGAACTTTAAACAATTCAATCCCATACAAAAAAATAAAATAAAATTAAAAAAAAAAAAAAAAAAAAACCTTTTAATTTATCCCATTAAATTTTCAATACATACTAGACAACCCATATATGAATTCACAGCATATGATGGAACTTGGACATTTAAAACTTTGATTTTAAGGGTGGAGGTTGCACTTATGTTGTACGCTCACATCACACCATGAACCCTACTAATAAAATTTTATCATGTCACACCACACTATACAATCATATTTGAAGGAGGTACTCGTACCACACCACACACCCACACAAAACACACCCACACACACCAATGTTAAATTCACACGGCAAGTGAGCGTCGGGGTGAATTCAACGCCACACGATGAAAAGGGGTGACTAGTGGCGTTGTTTAGGGGCCACATCGAGACCCGCCATGCCTCACGTGGGCACCCCCTCTCCTATCCACTTTAAGATTTAAGTTTCATTTAGTGGGAGATACACGGTTATAACTTTCATATAGATTAGTGTGATCTTTTTAGGATGTTGAGGAGATAATTTAAGTTTACGTTATTAAAAAAAAGATAATTTAAGTTTACATAATTATATGTGCCATGTACCTAATTCATAATAAATAAATCCATTTTTCCAATTTTATGCATGGAAACACAAATTACGTGTAATTGAAACTTTTTCCTAAGTAAATACTTAAAACAAATAATCCAATAGCATTCGGGTGTGTATATGGTGTTGTTCCTTCTAGTAAGGTTAAGAGTTTAAATATTATAATGAACATTTGACATTGATGTAAATTTGAGAGTATGATTACATAAGTCTGTAATCCTACTCTTAAAATTTATAAGTTTAACAAAAATATTTAATTCAACTAAAATTTATGCACACACATGAAAGATATCACGCAACATAACTTTAACATGAGAAGCATAGTTCTTATTATTAAAATGGTGAAAATCACAATTCATAAGAATAACATATTTTTTTTAAAGTTTTTTCATGCATCTTTGAGAAGATCTTAGCCTTCATTTATGAACATGTAGAGCGTTGAGTTGAAGACCATATACCAATGCTATTATGACCGGACCGGACCGGACCGGACCACAAGTCGAACATGAAACCACACACACCATTGGTTTGGTTCGGTGCTTATGAACACTTTCGTTTGAGCTGGTTGGTTTCGGTAGAAAAGAAGTTCCACAAATGGGTCAACTTTTCTTCCTTAAACCATAGAAATTGAGTTCTCCTCTAATGATTTCCCCCGACAAACCAAAACTAGCTATCGCCTCACTAGTAGTAGGAAATATAAGAATTCCACATACACATTCACATTAACATTTGATTACATACTACTTGAATTCAAAGTTCGAATCTTCCGTGATTATATTTTATAGATTGTTCGAGTTGTTAAAAGAGCTCGAAACATTTTTACTTTGAAAATTAAAAAAACCCATTCAACTCTCCATCCTTTGTTTTTACAATATCAATAAATATGTGAAAAAAATTTAAAAAAAAAAAAAACCCAACTACAATGAAATATGTTTTTGAAAAAGAATTACCTTTTGTAGATAACTATGTATGTAAGTTTATAGGCATATATATATAGATGAAATTCATTATTATAGCTTTATATGTTAGAAATTGCAAAATAATTCTTTCGCAATGATTTTCTTGAATAGCTCTATATATTTTCAAAAGACTAAATATATACGTGAGATAAGTAGCATGTTTTATAAGCACTTTTTTAACGTTATCTTTTAATGCATTATATTGCTAAAGGAAAGAAAAAGATAAAAGAAAATTTGTCTTTAACACCATACCATAATTTTAGACATACGTTTTATTTAATTTACTTTGAAGAAAAACAACCATTTAGCAGACCGTAAAGCTCATGCAAAAGTTCGAAAAGCATAAAGTTCCAATCACGAGTGGCCAGTCCCATTTCCAAAGCTCAAATTTTCAACATCTCCGCTAATAAACAACTTCTTCTGTACAATGTACAAGTCATTATAGCATTACTATATCTGTTTTGAGAAATAATAGCTCTGGGAAATCACCAAATGATCCCAGCTAAATAGCTCTTAGTTTTGGTTTTTTCGTGTCAATCATTGTATAAACAATTATATAATTTAATTATATAAATGTATAAAAAAGCTGCCAATTAAAGTAAAAATATATGATGAGTTGTAAAATTATAACAACTGGCTTATTTGTGTACAAATATGCCTTTCATGAATCCCATGCAGCTTCATTGAAAGCAAGTATGGCTGCATTTTGGAACTCTCTACTCTTTTTCTCATTCTTCTCTGTTGGAACTTCATTAACTTCAAATTATTACCAAAAAACATGCCCTGATGCAGAATCAATCATCCGGAAAGTGGTAATCGACGCGACAAAGCGTGACAAAACAGCCCCGGCTGGGCTCCTTCGGATGCACTTCCATGACTGTTTTATACGGGTATGACCGTTGACTGGGGATATATTGTTTCTTTTAGAAGTCAATGATCTGTTAGATACAAGTTTTACTAAACAGATTCTTTGTTGATTTTTGGTCATCAACCGAAGGGGTGTGATGGTTCGGTACTGTTGGATTCTAAGGGGAAAAACAAAGCTGAAAAAGATGGGCCGCCTAATGTTTCTCTGCACGCATTTTATGTCATTGATACTGCGAAAAAAGCTGTTGAATCTGTGTGTCCTGGTGTCGTCTCATGTGCTGATATATTGGCTCTAGCCGCAAGAGATGCAGTTGTGGTGGTAAGCATGAAAATTATGCAAATGCACTCTATGCAGAGGTGTTCACTGTCCGCTTGAACCACCAATCTTAGGTTTGGTTTCACCATTGTTTTTTAGTTATACAAACTGAACCGTTCACTTAATTATATAAAGTAATTTGTTATCTTTCCTTAAAGTTATACATATGTCAATTAATATGTTATAATGTTACATAGTGCATACTAGAAATTTTGGTTCAACTAAACTGGTGCCAAAAGTTATGTGTGTGGACCTGTCCCCATTTTGATTCTAATCATCCTTTAATTATGTTCTAACAAATTGTTACACCTTTTTGATAAACTTTCCCAGCCCAATAAACTCAAACCACGAAACCAAACCCCTAGCAACAGTTTGCTTTGGTTTAACTTTAGTTTCAATGGTTTTGTTTTGTTCAACAATGATTAAAAACTGTCACCAACGATTAGGCCCAATGCTTTCAGTGAGGGGGCCCGATCCGAGCAGCCCCGATTTGTTTTTTACGGGTTCGACAGGGCGGTTCATCCCGGTTCCGTGGTTGGACAGGGAACCGGTTCAGGGGTTAAACCGCATTTCATTTTTAATTTTTAATTTTTTTTTTTTAATTTAATAGGTTTAACGGATGAGTTGAACGATAAATTAGAGTGTTGGACATATGATTATGTTAAATTTTATATATAACTATAAAATACACATATAAAATACTTAGATTGAATTATATATATATAAAATATATAATAGGATAGGGTTCCTGAGAAAACCAATAGTTATGTGAAAACCAAAGAAAACCACGAAAACCAATAACATAATTCATAACTTTTTTGTTATTTTAATTGTAAAAATATTATTTAAGTAGTTGGTACATATATGTTGAGCATACATACGAGAATAAAGAGTTTTACGTATACGTAACACTATATCGAATGAAAAATGGTTACGTATACGTAACCTATGTGTGACGTATATATAAAACCATGCTACGGTTTTCATTTGATACATAGCTTTATTTATATATACTCACACATATATATAATGGATAGTAAAAAAAATATATATATATTATGTGACCGTTTTTATTGGTTTTCTCTAGTTTTCTCATAACTTCATAGTTTTCTTAGGATCACTCCTCATATATAATATATATATATATATATATATATATATATATATATAATTATGGTATCATTCGGTTCTTAAATCTGGTCCGACTAGGGAACCAATAAGGCGTTGGGTTCGCCGTCCAATCCTGTTCTAAAAACACTGGTTAGGCATAAACGGTTTAAACCGAACTATAAGCACTCCTAAATTTAATTGCAGTCAGGAGGACCATCTTGGAATGTGCCTAAAGGAAGAAAAGATGGAAAAATATCTAAGGCAAGTGAAACCATACAACTACCATTTCCTACCTTTAATATTTCTCAGCTTCAACTAAGTTTTTCCAAGAGAGGTCTGTCCTTAGAAGATCTAGCAGCACTTTCAGGTAACTTGCTTTTAATATATTTCATATGGTTTATATCCACAAGAATATCGGTTTTTAATACAATTATCGAGATTATGGAGGTGGAAATTACTAAGTTTGCAAGATAGATGTGAGGATGATTAGGTAACAGGTCAAAACGGGTAACTATTTTGTGCTACTTCCGACCACTTTGACACCTTGGCGCATAATCAGGTGGGCATACTCTTGGGTTCTCACATTGTTCATCCTTCAACAACCGAATCCACAACTTCAACTCGACAACTGACGTCGACCCGTCACTTGACCCATCATTTGCTGCAAGTTTAAGAAACGTTTGCCCTGCAAAAAACAATGCAAAGAAAGCAAGAGTCACATTGGATCCTTCATCTTCTGCTTTTGATAACACGTATTACAAATTAATTTTCCAGCACAAAGTTTTATTTTCTTCAGATAATGCTTTGCTCAATTCCCCTAAGACTAGAAGTTTGGTATCCAAGTTTGCTTGCTCGAAAGATGCTTTCTCGAAAGCATTCGTCAAATCTATGATCAAGATGAGTAGCATCACTGGCGGTCAGGAGATCAGGAAGAACTGTAGGGTTGTAAACTAAGCAAGTTGTTGACCCATGAAGATTGTACACAATGTATGTAACTATCATTGAAAATATAAAATTGATGCAGTTCATGTAATGATCAAATATTAAATTAGGATATGAAGTTATTATTATGATAATCTAAGGAAAAGAATTAGCAGCATGATCAACAAGCATATCTTAAAAGTTGACCCTTTTGCCGAATATTATTAACTATTCGTTAAAGTGAATCGATTATAGAGAAGATTAATCCTAATATTACTCGTATCATTTAGGGATTTATATTTGGACAAACCAAAATACTAGTGGCCGAGCGCTTGAGCTTGAACAAATACGAAGCTCACGGGACCTATAATTTTTTTAAATATTAATGACAGAGTTTGAACAAATATATAGGAGGTACAGAAAATCACGGGACCCATAAATTTTTTTTCTTTTTTGTTATTATATTAGGAGAACTCAATACTATATAATTTTCGTACTAAATATGCAAACTACAAACACAACACTGTTACCAAGGGCATTTGTGTCATTTCCCAAATGGTAAGACAAAGATATAGGGAATACATGGAGAGAGAAAGGGCAGAGATAGATACAACTCGCTCTGTCTCTAACTGTGTGAACTTCAGCCTCCGCCGGTGCTACTGCTGTGTGTCTCTGTGAGAACGCCGATCAGATCCTCCGGTGATCCATCAAAGCGCAAATCTTTCCAACTTAATCCCACACAAACATAGCATTATCGGTTCATTGTTTCTTCCAATTTCATTTTTTTTTTTATCTCATCGATCATCGGTTATTGATGGAAGTTTTATTTTAAGCATTTTGATTGTATTTGCATACATCGCCAATTACTCGTGGAGTTGAAACCCTAATATTCTCCGGGGAAAATTGGGAAATTTTGAAGTTGTTTGATTTTGGTCCAAACAAACCCTAATTATCGATGGCCGCTACGACTTTTCAATCCGATGATAGCGGCGTTGTCAAAAGTCCAACGTCACCGGAACATTCGCAATCTGTTTCACCTCCGTGGAGTTCGATTGTAAAGGGTCCGGTGGTAACGGTATCAGATGCTGTTTCGTCGCCACCTGTTTCTGTTGCTCCTTCAACGACGTTTTCATCGTCTGTGGATGAGCAAACTGGTAACTTTACCTCAGATTTGGGTGCCAATTTAACGGTGCCGGAGATAGTAACGGATGATTCCGGTACTGACGCTCAGGCTTCTGACGGCGTCGGCGGCAGCAATGTGTCAAAGAAAGCTGTGTGGAAGAAACCATCAAACGGCGTCATTGAGGCCGTTAGTCCTGTAATGGGGGCAGTTTCTTGGCCTGCTCTCGGGGAGATCAGCAAGTCTTCACCGAAATCTTCATCATCAGAGTCCTTAAAAGCTCTTGCAGATGGACCATTGCCGACTGAATTACAAGTGGTACTGTCATTAACCTACAATTTGTAATCATTTACAGATGTTCATGATTTAGATTGTGTAATTGACATGGTATGATCCACCAATTGCATGTTTGTTTAAGCTCGTACCTTTGTCATACTTGTGCTCTCTAGGCTAGTTTACATATTCCATTGATAAGTGAATTGTGATACCCTTTTTGTGTGGAAGTTCTAAATGAATCGAATACTCATAGGTGATTGGAAATTCATACAGCATATGAATCTTACTTCTTGTTTGTTGCATCATAGGTGACTGAGAATTCATCATCCTCATCGCATAAACATACGACTGTTAATAACGCGCAACTTACTTCTACACAAAACCACGCAGCACCTGCCAAACATAGATCCACAAAGCGGGGTGGTGGGAGTTTTACTTCAAATGTGTCAGCTAATGGAGGGGTTTCTGGTAAACCAGGTACTAGTCCTGTGGAATCTTCTCCAAGAGACAACACACGCATTGAATCTCTAAAAGAAAGTTTTGGGTCACAATCGCATAATGGTAATGACCACCAACGTCAAAGAAATACATATAGAAGGAGCAATAGTGGACCGCATTCACGTGGAGATGGTTCTTACCATCATAGTTATGGTGGTAAGCGGGATCAAGATCGTGAATGGAACCAGCACAGTAGAAGTTTTAATGGCAGAGATACTCATTCGCATTCTCAGAGAGGTTATCCCAGGGGTTATATACGACCCTCTATACATACCCCTCCTCCACTTATACCTCCACAAATGCCTCTACTGAGGCCTTTTGGAAACAATATGATGTATCCTGGTGAGCTTTGCTATAATCACAGATTCAAAATCTTGATTTCATTTAACTTTTAACTTTGCATAATCTTTTTATCCGTATGCAGATCTGCCATCTCCAATGTTCTATTTTCAAGGTGCACCACCTCCACCCGAGTCACTAAGAGGCGTGACGCCTCTTGTTGGACCGATTCCGCCTCCCATGTACTTTGTACCAGATCCTATGTTGTATGCTAGGATAGTGAGTCAGATTGATTACTATTTCAGGTATATATCTTCTAAAAAAGTATATTTTATTGTTTATTGCATTCTTTTGTGGCTATTGAAAGATTTAACCGCTAGTACACCTCTTAATGTTTGTTACAGCAACGATAACTTAGTTAAAGATATATACTTGCGGAAGAACATGGATGAACAGGGCTGGGTTCCTGTAAGCTTAATAGCAGGCTTCAAAAAAGTGAGTACTTCTGAAGCGCCTATTTTATTTCATGCACTTTCAAGTTGAAGATTGATATAAGTGTTTAGTGTTTACTGAATGCGCATGTGCATGAGTGCATCTTAAGCAATTAAACATCATGTAAGGACGAACATCTTATGTTCTATGCGAAAGTGTTACTTTTTACCCATCCTGTATTGAATGTTTTGTATTCCTATGCAACATGTCTAGTGAAAAATAAGTGACTGAATGGAAATCTAATTCATACCATAGATCAGTGTGAGCATGTTTCTTTCCTAAATCCCCCTTTGTAAACACTTGTCATAACTTTTATTTTAGCTTGGGTTATATTATTTACTAGAATCTTCTACCTAATGGGCGTAAATGAATATTTAATATGCTATGTTCCTATTTTAATCAAGAAAAATGAATTTGAACATAAGTTGGCTTTTCTGCCTGTAGACTGTAGAGGTCCTTGAGTTTTCTGAGCTCACTCTTGCAACTTCAGCCCTACACTGTAGTGGTTTACATGTTACAATGAGCTATGATGTTAATCAAACCAGCAAACCTACAATAAAGTTTGTTCCCTCTTGTAAGCAAATCACGTGTAAATTAGACATGTGGCCTATTCCATATTATTTCTATTCTTTTCAAAACTCCAGCTTTCCTTAGTTCTTACAAAAATAGGCTGTTTAGGCTGCTTCTGTGTTGTTTCTTAAATATTTTGTTTTTTTTTTCTTTTTGTGGGTTTCACTGTAGTAATTTCTCATCAGCACAGTATATAATATAATTTTTTTGCAGGGTTGAGGGTATATTTCAGTCGATATTGAGGGCTAACATTTATATTCTCTGTAGCATTATTTGCTCCTTATGGATATTGATGTTTGGTGCTTAACAGTCAGATCTTTATTTACTCCTTCCTGTAAATCTCTAACTTGTATATCTGAGGTTTCTATTTGTGTGTATGGATTTCCTAATCGTTAAGGGATAATGTAGAGGTTGTTCCCTTTACGCATATTTCATTTGATATACAATCGCCATGCTTATGCCTTATTGCTACCAGCTACTATACAAGTGATTAAAAGGACATATTGTGAACTCTGCTACTTTTAAATTATCGTTAAAACATGTATTCTGTGAGATAGTTCATTCAACTGACGTGACTTGAAGGAAGAAACACCATCGATTCAATGTTGAACTAGGTTTATTGTGAATATACTTTTTGAGAGTGTTTAATTGTACATTCAAAGGGGGAAGAATTCGCTTAATGACTTGTCAGCTTGATCTTCTGCTTGCACTTCTATTGCTATGGATTTGAATATGTTTGTATGTATTTACTGGCTGGGATTATGTAACATGATCTATAGGAAAGTTAAAAAAATTGAATATGTAAAGAAATATAAATCTAGTTCATTTAGGATATAACTGGCTGGGATTATGTAACATGATCTAGTTTCTTTTCATAACAAATATATTAGCTGCAGAGCATTTATCTCAGGTCTAGTTTTTTTTGCATACTTGGTGAGTTGGTTCTATTTTATACCAGTACAATTGTTCATAGTAGTCGGAAAATTAGTTCTTACTACAAATGTGTTTTACTTAAAGATAATCATTTGCATGGTTACAGGTTTTGTATCTGACAGATAATATTCAACTAATACTAGATGCTATGAGAGCTTCGACTATAGTGGAAGTGCAGGTGTGTATGCTTGTTAGTTTTTTAAATTACCCAGCTTTGAAAGAAATTGAAATTTCTGAGGTATTCTTATATCATATTATGCGTTACAGGGTGATAAAATAAGACGACGAAATGATTGGATGAGATGGCTAATGCAGCCACCTGCCCAGGCTGTTGGGAATCAAGAAGTGTTGGCTTCACAGCTTCAGGGTGTCACACTGGATGATGCCACCCCGACTATGAAGGATTCTGTTCAAACTACTTTTGGTTCAGGGGGATTAAATAACCAATCGCAACAAGGTGGAGGTGATGTGGATGATGAGTGACTAATCATATGATCAGCAAGAAGCAATGTTTTTGAAAAGAGAAAAAAAGAACTTGGTTTTATGCGGATTATCTTGGACAGAGAAATGGTGTTCTAAGAAGCACTTGGATAGACAAAGGTAAACATGAAATGATAAACCAAAATACCAAAAAAAAAACAAAAAAACAAAAAAAACAAAAAAAAACAAAAAACCAAAAATATGAAGGAAAAAAAATTATAAAACTCAAAAATCTAAAAAATTAAAAGACAAAAAAAAAAAGACTTGAATAAAAACATCAACAGGGATTGAGAATATTACAACTTTTGTCAATGTTGGTGTTTGTTTGTTGGATAGGATGGTTCTTTTTGGAGACATGTTTTTAAAACCTATATTTGTTCATTGTGTTTTTCTGTCATTGTGCTTTAAGGTCCATTTTCCTCTTCAGGCAGAAATTTGGTGTTATTATCTCTTTACAGGTGATCATGACCTCCTCAAGGTATTGTGTGCTTTTTAGTATATATGTTATATAAGTGTCTTATCTTGGTATATGAAAGATACGGGTATTGAAGGAAACAAGTTTAATGAAGCCGCTATTATCAGCAATTTCATGATGTAAACTGTTTTTTTCCCGATCTGGAACAGTGTTTAGTGAAAGAAAGCTTATTTTGTTAAGTGTTATTTTGATGCAAACTAAGGATACGATAAGGCTTAATGGAATCAAGGACACGCCTTCCCTCTTACCTCTTACGTATAATTTAAGTTCTGCTTTTGTTTAGGCTTGAACTGATCAGGTGTCAAGAATTGTATATGCTCTGCATAATATAAACAGAAACGCGTAACGATATTCTCGTGTAGACTCTAACCTTGAACATCTAGTTAGTCACATGCTCACCATCAAATCATGCATGCCCTTGGGGAAGTTTTTAATGCATCATGTGTTTAACGTGTGTAAAAGTCTTTGCAAGACATTTTGGCCACTGTTCTGACGAGTTTTTATAAACAAATCAAGTTAACGTTGCTTATACATGCGACAATAATGTAGTTTTCTTTTTGCCCCAAAAGCCAGTCAAGATAGGTCCATGACGATGTGCAACATTGTCAATGACTCCCATTTAACAATATTAGTAACATTTTCACTAGCAAACAATAAATTACCGAGTATTTATGTACATATATAAATTCATTTGAGGCAAGGGTCAGTTGGTAGCTGTCAGGTTTACTATTGAGACTGTGTGCTTGCAATAGTAAATGTTCCTTTTCCAATTATACTAATTTGAAATCCAGCATCATATTAAACAACTACGTTGGTCCGTATCTCTGATCTAGAAAAAGAAACAAGTACCACAATAATCAAGAGGTATCGTGTGCTATGTGTAACCTGTAGAGGCAATGACTTTTGGGGACCCCCTCCTTCTATAGTTCTCTATATGCTCTTTCTTTCAACAGTCTACTATTTTTATCGCCGGGATATAAAAAGTATTCATATTTTGATTAAAAAATTGCCGTATGTACGATGACTTTTTGAAAGGTAGGTGGTATTTCTAATAAACACCTTAAAATTATCAAAAATAAGAAGGAAAAAAACATCATAGTATAGAGATGTGGATATGAAATTAAAACGTTTGGCATTTTCAAAAAGTGGACGCGTAACATGACAATGTGGGTCAGGATTCTATAAAAGCTATTTATGTTCTCACCTATCACCATCTCAACCACTTTCAAACAGTATGTTAATTTGTTCACGTCTATGAATGCAAACATGAATATGTAGCAATTACCCTAAGTTGGACATGCTTCAACTCATAGATCGAACACAACATGTGTAAAGGTTTATCACGAGTCAAAACATGTTTTTGCAGTGGTGAACCCATTAAAACTTTTCATGGGGAGCAAACGTAAGATGATTGCATAACTTCAAAAGTGACACTCAAGACTTTCACATTCATATAACATTTAAAAAAGTTTTAGGGGAGGCGGTTGCGCCCTCTCCTTGGTACCTAGGTCCGTCAATGTTTATTTGTTATAGTGAAGTTGTAAACACATTGTAAATGTATTCACCCAGTCTTGAATGAGTTGGCAAGTTTGAAACGTGTTAAACGGGCAGTATGCAAGTTGAGCTTGTGATTGTAGCATTTTGTTAGTGCAAGTTGTTTGTTAAATGAGCTACACAAGTTAACCGAAGCACAACATATTTACTAATATGAATGGTAAACCAGACTCTCAAATGTCTATTGATATTAGGGTGTCAATTGGTCAAGTTAAATAGTTCAACCTTAACATGACCCGTATTTATTTATTAAATTAATATTGTAAAAATCATCAATCTTAATTCTCACAAACTTAAAATTATGCCCTGTTTAATTTCACTTACTCGGTCAGAAGGTGCTGACCGGGTAAGAGATTGTTTCAAAACTGACCGGGTAAGGGAAAAATATGCATCGGTCAGTGGCGTCAGACCGGGTCAAGCGCGTAAGAGTGGAAATCAAACATGCTGACGGCCAAAATGTCTGACCGGGTCAGTGGGACAGACATTTTAACCGGTCAGAAACAAATCAAACAGCCCCTAAAACGGGTTGATAGGTTGACAGATACGAATCAAGTTATAAAACTGTTAATCGTGTTTGTGAGTTGTTATAAACAAGTTGTAAATTAAGTAGCAAATCGACCTGCTAACTAAATACATTGGCTAGTTGACCTATTTAGTTAATAGATCAAAAAGTCAACCTGAATACGATTATTTAACTAAATAAGTAAATAGATGAATCATCACAGTGTATAAGATGAATCATCACACTGTCTTATACGCCAAACAAGTTAAATATATTAACCTAAAACCTGGTATTTTTTGTTTTGGAAAATTTCATGCCTAGTTAAGTTCTTGAAGAAACAAATAAAGTTTTTCCATTGAAGTAGAGAAAATATAAAAGATTAAAAGGTGTTTTGTGTAGATTAATAAAAGAAATGAGTCAATGAGAGCCTGACAAGTGGAAATGATGACAAGTGTAGTTGGTCCAATAAGAAGCGACAGCCGAAGACTAGTGCCTGACTAAAGTCGTCTGCTACCAATACCATCCTTCACTCCGAATAAAGTCATATTATTTTCAAAAGGATGATAATAAATGCCCCTTCTTTATGTATTTTTAGCTTGTACGGTTTACACTATACTTTTTACTAATTGTATCAATTTATATAATGAAGCCTCGTGACTAGTGCTTTTTATGTTTTATTGGGGTGTGGTTAGTGGCTAGTGTCTAACCGAATTTTAATAAAAATTCAATTTATATGAATTACAAACCTTAAAATTGAAAACAAATCTTTATGGCAATTGTACAAGTTTATTCCAATAGTATAAGTTTCTATGCGTTCTTACATTTGCGTTAGTATGATAACTAATTTTGAATATACTTTGTTTGTTTTTCTACAATGTTTTTACACATAATGTTTATAAAATTATGAATATATAGTTGTGGCGTATTCACTTTTATCTGCATATCATTGTTAACATTATACAAAATCGAGTTTTCTTCATGCTCTAAACCTATATCTGGATTTGCCATTTCGACATGTTTATTTTTATCAACATTTCAACGTAAATTTGTCCGCGATAATAAATAGTAATTAATTTGTAGGTCGTCGAATTTAAGTCTTACAAAAAAGTTAGGGCGATGATGAATAGTAACGTGTAGGTCATCAAAATTAGTCTTGTGAATTTTAACAACATCGTCGCGTCGTGGGTTTCACCCATAGAGCTAAACATGTAAGCGCAATGTACAAGTCTTTAATGCACATGCTAACGTCATCATAGTTTTTTATTTTTAATTTTTTGTTACTTTTTTAACGAACCACAACACGTAAAAGAATTAGTTTAACGCATCACGATGCGATATTTTTTTTTGCAATGTTTTGTTTTTCACAATTCGAAATTTTTTAATATCACATCGCTACGTGTGCGTCGGATATTTAACATGACGCTTAGCCTGTTAACGAACAATGGATACGCGCCACATCCTCTCCCCTAAGAGGTAATATTAGCAAATTTTTTTAAAAAGATAACTTTGTTAAATTCTTTTTTTGAGCTACAACATGTAAAGATGTGGTTTACCACAATGCAATACACATGCGTTTTTTTTACAATATTATGACTTTTTAACTTATTTTTTAAAATATTTATCACTACGTGTAAATTTCGATATATAAAATATTGTTTTACTTTTAGTTTTTTAAGTTTTTTAATTTTAATTCTTCAACTATCTTTTACTTCTTATTTATTTTTTGCTTTTCATTTTATTTTAACTCTTAAGACTTTTATTATTTTTTCCCTTTTCATTTTACGCCCCGCATGGGTGTTAATATCAATATCATTATAAACATCAATTGTAGATCTGCTTAAAGTTTAACATGCATCATTCTACAATGATAAATCAATTACAACCTATCTTTTAGAATAATTTTTGAAAAAAAAACATGTACACTACAACAAATAGAAGGTAGTCGCACTAATAGGATTTGAAAATGTTGCATTATGCCTAAATCAACTTTTTACCGAATGTTGCATAGGACGAAGTTGTATTATATATAAATCAAACTTTTTGTTATATAATGCAACCTTTTTGATAATAAATACAATATATTTGTTAGAAAATGCAATTTTTTTTAAAAAGGTTGCTTTTAAAGGGTTGAATGCACACTATTAATTTGGTTCTTAGATTAAATAGTTAAAGGTTTGTAGGTTTGGTCTTTACCAGACGAATTGTTCCTGATCATCAGATGTTAAAAATTTGTTAATTTTTTCTAGAAAGACTGAAATATCATAATAATCATAACAAATAACTAAATAAATTAAATAAAAACTTCCCCCAAACCTAGAAGTATTTTCACGTTTTTTAGATTTAATTTTCATATGATAATATTAATGATATGGATGTACGTACTTGCAAGAAAGAAAAAGTAACAACCTTTAAATTAAAACAGGATAGAAAGATGATAGACATGAATTGTGGTAGATGTGTGAAACCTCATACCATTTGTGACTTTGAGTCCAGTATTATGTTTTGTATGGTGAAATTATAAGAAACTAAAAACAAGTAAAACTTTGCTACTTCTTTTAGCGTCTTCTAAAGCATATAATAATTTACTGTTTGCATATATCTAGACATAGAGAAAGTGAAAGGGTACATATGATATGTGAAGAGTTGGTAGAAAGGTGAGGGGGATTATACAGTGTTGTTTGTGGCAGGTTTAGACCGAAGAAAATCTAGTGTTATGTCTTGCCCATATCCATATATAAAATAAGTTTCTCTTTCTACATCACACAATTTCCACCTCACTTTTAACCCTTTCAAAATTTTAGGTAAGTTTTAAATATAAAGACATTTGAAACTAAAATATATAAAAAATAATCTCAATCGTTATATTTTTAATCGATAGTTGAGATCAAATTATATATAAAAAAAAAGTTAAATTGATTGTGCTCCCTAAGATTTGATAAAAATAACTGTTTTCCTCCAAAATATAAAAAATATCAATTTATCTCCAAAGGTTTCACAAGTTGTTTCAATTCAATCCAAGAGTTTCATAAGTTGTTTCAACTTGAATACAATAAAGAAACTTTTAACCTGAAATTGATACAAATGATGAAACTTTTGCACTGAAATTAATGTTTTGAAACTTTTAGAGGAAAATGTTTATTTTTGCCAAATCTTAGGGAGCAAAATTGAAATTAACTTAAAAAATATTTGTTAGAGTGATGTTTTAGAAATAGTCACTTTTGTTAACTTTTTGTAGGTTACCCCATTTTTTAAAAAAGTTCATAAGTTTTATATACGATATTATTTTTTTTTAATTACACCATAAAAACGATTGTTTTTATCTTTATAACAAGTACAATATTTTTATATAAAAAGATAATATATTTTTAATGTTTTTAAGCTCATATTTTGTCATTATGTCTTTAGTTGTTGTGTTTTTCTGAATAGTATTATGTTTTTCTAAAATGTTGAATTAAAAAAAATATAATAACAGAATAACATTGTTGTGTGTTTCTAATATGTAAAACATAATAATAAATTAACAACTAATTAATTTAACACGTTAAAAAGAATGACAAAATAACACAACATCTCATTGCGTTTTTTGATCGTAATTATGTAATATTGAACATTATAAATTTTGAAAAATATATTGGTGAAATAACATTATTATGTACTTTTAATTGTAAAACACATAATAACAGATAACAACAAATTTATATAATCTATTAAAAAATATTAAGAAAAATAATATGTTGTATTATATTCAACATTATGAGTTTTAAAAAATAAATTGATGAAAATATATCACTGTGTATTTCTAATTGTAAAACAAAATGATTCTCCACAAATTAACCCTGATCGCCACATACCTCTTGCCGTTGATTCTCCATCAAATTAACCACAATTGATTACCAAATACCGGCCAAAAGCAAGAATATTCATTGTTGACATAGGGATTTCTAGTGCTATATTAATGTAACATTTGTTTTATATGCAATTATTAATTCAACATCCCTAAACAAGCTAATGAAATTAGCCCTAATCTTGAACAAGCATTTCCAACCTGCAATCTTTGATAACTAGAGCCAAGTACAAGAGATGAGACTGTTGTGATAGATGATGACTTTGTCGTTTTTTACTACAAATATCTAATTATTTAGCTTTTAGCTCCTCTCTAATTATTTCTAAATATCTCATTGGATGACGTGCATAAGCACACAATCATTTATATATCATCAATATCCATATATGTAATGCTAGGGGTTTTGCTGAAAATTTAGTTGTGGTCCACTTATGTTTAGCTCACATAAATTAAGAAACCATGACACATGTTATTATATCATTAAAAAAGCAATAAAATTGGCATGTATATAAAGAGAAAAAAAGATCAGAATTTCCCTAGTAGACTCAACAAATGGAAACAAGCAAATCTTTGTCACATCCTAATATGGTTGTGATTGAAATTAAGAATCTTTGTTGCCACCACATCATAGCCACAAAACGCCAATTATCTATGACCATTCAACCCTCAAGGTACCACTCCTCACTGCCACCAATTACACTTTTAGTACAAACCTTGATAGACCCCTTGTGTCCTATGACATATGTCAATTACACATATTCAACACACACTCAAGCAACAACTACAACAAACACTCAACACACACAAATGTTATCTCATGGTGATGATGATAACAACAACAACAACAGCAATCTTATAACCACAAACCACCATAATCTTGCATCAAGATCCACCACATTAATCTCATCATCACCTTCCTCCTCCTCCTCCTCCTCCACCTCCACCACCACCACCACCTCTTCCAACCGCTCACCGTTCGCCACCGCTAGAACAATGGAGGAGGTTTGGAAGGACATCAGCCTCTCCGCCACCAGCCACGGTGGCGCCGCCGGCAAGGGCTACCATGGGTTCATCCTCCAAGACTTTCTTGCCAAACCCTTTGCGAGCAATGACATGACAGCCACCAGTGGCTCTTCACCTCGGTATGGGTCGCCGTCTCCGCCTCCGCCGCCGCCGCCGCCGCAGCAGCCGGTGATGTTGAACCTGAACTCCGGCCCCGATCAGCTGAACTTTCTGACGGATGATCGGAATGGGAGTGCGTGCCCGTTTGAGCAGGTGTTGGCGTCGGCTAACTCGTCGTCGGGGTTGCTCGGGGGCAACATTGGTGGGATGAGGGTGTTGCCGCCGACGGACAGGACCGGCGGCGACCGGCGGCACAAGCGGATGATCAAAAACCGTGAGTCGGCCGCTCGTTCAAGGGCTAGAAAGCAGGTTGGTAGACCTTAATTACTACACTCGTTCGTTCAAGTTTATGATCACGAGTTGACTCGGTGTATTATTATTAGTTTATTACCATCCAAAAAATTCATAAATAAGTAATTAACAGCGGGGTTTGGTCTAATAATAAAGCTTTGTTAAACGGTGGGGGTTGGGTTTAATAATAAAGATTTGAATCCTACAAAAAGTCGATGTATATTAAATGTGTGTAGAATTAAATGTATGTTAAATGGATGTGTGAGTTGTTATTTTAAATAATGTAAATTTTTTTTAAATTTGATTAATGTTGTCAATGTTTGTTTAACTTTAAAGAGTTTTTTTTTTAAGTAAAACCAATATTTGTTGTAAGTTACAATAAGCATGGAAGTTAAAAAATAAAAAGTATTTTCTTACTTTTAAATTACAATGAAAGTATGAAACTCTTCTTTAACAAAATAGTGAATTTTGGTAAATAATATGTTTTCCTTTTCTATAAATGAATTTGGCAAATTCTAGGTTTTGTATACCATAGAATCCTAAGCTAAACCCACGTGCTCCAAAAATCAATATAGATGAATATTTAAAACATTAAATTGAGAATAATAACCTTGTGTTTCTATTGGTTTTATTTAGTTATTTAAAACAAATTTAGTCTTTTGAAAACGTCATTTATCATGTGGTCCCTTAGTGAAAGCATGATCTTTGATACAGTTGTGAGGTAGACCCATACTTATCCTTTGTATCTCTTGTGTTATTCATCTTAAAACCTATACTTTAAAGTTATGATCGATCAATAAACAAATTTCTAAAATAACTTATTAATTAAATGATGAGAACCAATATATCTACTCAGTGCATGTTTGGTAAAGCTACTTCTTGAACTACTTTTGACTTATTAAATTTTGAAAAATTAATAAGTCAATAAGTATGTTTGGGTAAGAAGGTTTTAAAGGGTTAAAAAGTTGATTTTAAAAAGTTAAAATTTCTAACTTTTGAGTAATTACTTTTGAGAAGTAACTTTAAGCAATCCCAAACACCCCCTCAGTGTATCCGGGTTTGCAATAGATGCTCTCTTTTTTGGAGGTCAAGAAGTAAATCAAAAGCCGTATAACAAAAACTAAAGTGAGGGTATCCGCATTATGTTTTTCTTCCCGGATAGAGGTTGGAGTTGTTATGATAGTCTCTATAGAACATAATCAAATTCCAAAAATACGTATAAAATAAGAAACAATTTTATAACAATGTACAAATTAGAATGATTTACTTTTTTTATATTGGGTGCAGCTAAAGTACGCTAAGTACATGAAATACATTCAGCCACTTCCTAAGTTTTTTTTGTGTTATAGTAGTATGTATGGTCTAGTATGTAGGACAAGAGAAACTAGAGTTCCTATATGCCCTAATACTGCCAAAGGCCACTGAGTCTAGTTTTGGCACTTCCCAATCATATGCTACACACAACTATTAAATCTAATATGATGCAATCTAATAACCATACTAATAATAGTTTTTAAATTACTTGAGCTATATTTTATTGCGTTTGTCAACTTTATGCCACCATGATAATTAGGGCTGGCAAATCGTGTTTTATCGTGTTTAACAGGTTATAGACGACGCGATTAGCACAAGTATCAAATATGAAAACGACACCTTTAACACTTAGATTTAATGGTTTGAGTGTGACAGTTATATGTTTTAGGTATCAAGAAGAAGAAATGATAAATCCAAGACTCCTAATTTTAATTATTTTAAAAAAATAAAAAAATACATAGTGCACTTTTTTACTAAACAGGTCTTATAGTGTCTAAACAGGTACCCATTTTGCCAGCTTATTGAAACCTATTGTTATGTCATAAGACATTAATGTAGATGTATCTTAGTTGTGTGTAAGAAGATTCAAGAGGAGCACCCTCGGTGATGGATCCAATCTTTTTTCTTTTATCCAATGTCTCTTTTGAACATGTATGATGGATAAAATACTAGATATGTGAAATTGTGAAGAACATATACAATTTAAGTCTTAAACTTACGTGTGAGAGATGCGCATATGCTTGTTAACCTTTTGTCATTGTTACCCAGGCTTACACCAATGAGTTGGAAAATGAAGTCGAACGACTGAAAGAAGAAAACGCGATGCTCAGAAGGCAGCAAGAACAGGTTCATAAGATAGTTTTCGCACACATGTTATCCTCCTTAATTAAGATCTCATCTAACATTATAAATGTTTTTATTATATGAATGTACAGTTGCAGGTGGCAACAACAGCTCCAAAGACCAAAAAGAGGGGCCTCCAGAGAACATCAACTGCTCCATTTTAAGACAAAGAAAGGGGTATATTTTAGGAAAGACTGAAAATAGGTAAGAATGAAATTTTGAGGGGTTGTTTGTGAAGTTAGATATAAAAGGAAGGGCGTGGCAGGTAGTATCTTATGTTGCCTTATTTTGGGTCAATTTTTCCAAGCATCCAAAAGCTTGTTGGTTGTACTTTTAGCCTACTTTCTCTATTTTGGTAATTTAACAACCCTAAGTATTGAAATTATATGAAATTAGTCAATTGCCCTTTTGTTTATACTCAAGTTGATTCTACTCATGATGGCCAGCTTTGAACCTCATTTTCATAAGGTCTCATTTTTTTTTTTAGATATAAGTTTACATTTGTGAATTGTGATGATATATTTGAGCTTTAATCAAAATATTTTCAGAAAAAAAATTTAATTCCAACGATGATAAATCTTTTGGTTTATTGTTGCCGGAGCCTGTTCCGGATAAGTGGAGGGGTTTATAATATAAACTTTAAAAAGGCTCATAACTTTTTGGTTCTCTTAGAGCTCAAACTCAATTTTATAAGTTTTAAGATGCCCCTGAATTTCTACTTAATTTAGAAAAAACAATAAGATAGGTCTCAATTATCAAACGTTTTGGAAAGAGTTTTGATTCGTAAACTAGTTAAGTTTTAAACTCTTTATATTTAAGTTGAATATTTATAATCACAAATACAAATATAACGTTTTTAGTCTTTTCATAAATTATACATTAAGAACTTTTCTTAATTGTATAGTAAATAGAAATTTTGAATAAGATCCAATTTACACCTAAGGTTGGGTTTGGAGCAATCGGACGTTTAGCGAACTAATTTTGAATAACTTATAAACCGAATAACTTTTGCATCTCTTGTAATGCATGGAAAATTATAAAATAATGTAGTTGTCATTTTATCTTTCAACTTACCTAACCCCTTGTAAACTTTGTTGTGATTTTATTGTTTTACTGGATAAATATTAAAAACAAAACTTTCTTGTCACATTGTTATGTTCTAACAAGCTAGTATATAGTACTTTGATCATCTTTGTTTTATTAAGATGGCATAAACTATCATTGACAGCAAAGATAT
Organism: Flaveria robusta; assembly: GCA_025506415.1. Classification (NCBI taxonomy): domain Eukaryota; kingdom Viridiplantae; phylum Streptophyta; class Magnoliopsida; order Asterales; family Asteraceae; genus Flaveria; species Flaveria robusta. Next base: position 11,932,903 of record CM046469.1, on the reverse strand, counting down.
TGCCCTTGAGTAGTAGATCTACTTTAAATTCACGACACTGACTATGTGATCCTTCATGCAAAGGGCCAATGACTTTCGAATCTTGATGAGACGATACTTTGACATTAATTAGTTTCTGTTTATCTCTTTTATCTCAGACTAAGAGTTGATATTAACAAATTAAAGTCGAAGTAGGGTATGACAAAACACAAACATATCTATAAATAAATAAAAGAAGATTTTAGGATATCATGTTTATGATATTAAACCCTCTTTTTGGGGCATTTCAGAAAATGCATTGTACACAAACAATGGCGGACGTGGTGGGGGTTGGGGTTGCCCGCACCCAATGTAATTTTATGTTTTTTTAGTATATATACAATTTCATCACAACCAACCCTCAAAAAATTCTGACACCAACCTCTAAGAATCTTTTACACCGACCCCAAAAGATTTTGACATCGACCTTCAATAAATTTTTACACCCACTTAAAAAAATCAATTAAAGATTTTAAACTTTTACAAATATAAATGTATTATAAATTAATTAACACATATTTTCCAACAACTATTCATTAATTCTTATAATTTTAATTACTCGAATACTCAATAACTATTCTAAAAAAACTAAGCCATTGAAGCAATGACACAATCATTAAACAATTAACCTAATTGCTAATAAGCAAATCAGTTATAATTTTTAAAATTACAATATTAACGACAATTAAAAAGATAATTTATTCAGTCATAAATATGATCCATAATACTTCAATTTCCGCTACCGTACCAAGTCCCAACTACTCATTTTTTGCAAGAATCCTTGTTGTCAGAGTTGCTTACCGCCAGCCACCAATCTATTTGCGACTACAATCCTGTTGTATTTTTTAATATTGAAAGATAAGTATTTAGTAGTGTTTTTGTAGATGATATAATGGATAGGTTTTTAAAATTTGAACAAGTAGGGAGCATTTTAGAGATATTATATTTATAGTATGTATTTTTAAAGATGATTGGCTAATTTTTCTTACTTATTGAAAATTAATTTCTTTTAATTATGTTACCCAACCCGATCTGAAGTGAAAGAAAAATGTATTTATCAATATACAACCATCAATGATTATTAACCCAAATGATTGAAATATGATACTTAAAACTTTATTAAAATAGAATAATGTTTTTATGTTAAGGTTGATCATAAATTAGAACTCAAGTAATAAAAATGATAAATTTGTAATGAAATTCTAGCAAGAATATTCCTTGTGTCGTAAAATGTTTAGTATCATTACTACTATATAAAACAAAACACATGGGCAAAATTGGAATTTCACAGCTTTTCGTAAGACGCGCCTCTTCCTCTCCATCCCTTGCCGTTTGACGACCTCTACCCCTTCCTTCCGGCCGTTCCACCGCTCCCTCAATCAATCATCAATGCATCGCCTTTTCCCTTCCTCTTCTGCTTCAGCCGTTCACCGCTCACCTTCCCCTACATCGGTTCCTCTTCTGCAATATTATTATTACAATTTGGGTATTTCAAACAGAGAGAGATGCGGACGCATGACGGTGACTATCGCTGCTAATTGATCTACATCGTCAATCCCCGGTTTTGTGAGTAGGGGCTTGTATAGGGTTCGGACATCCAATCTGCGTCATTTGCTGGTGGAGGTTTTAGTGTTTTTTTGGCTGGAAGTGGTGGTGTTTCTCAGCCTTGAAGAACGTGGTTGGATTCATGATGAAATCGGCATTGAATGGATGTGTCCGTTTATAAATTCCCCCTCATCCCCCAAACCTTTACTTGTAGTTAGGATGCAAATCACGTCGACCGTCGTCCCTTTGGATATCGATTTCTTCAGGTATGCATACTAATTATGCTCTTTTTCACTTCCAATTCTCCCTCCCATTTGGGTGTCACCATTCTAACCTGTGTTATTCTCAATCAGGGGCGGGGCGCACAATTTGGGTTGATTTCATGCACCAGCAATCTTCAATTTGGGCCGAAATTGCTGCCGAAATTCTTCTTTCTCAGGTCTGACTTCTGTGTTGCTCTTCTATTTCATGTTTTGATGGGATTTACGTTGTGTTTGGGATTTATTACTATGCCCTTTTATGCTAAACTATTGAGATACAAATTACTCATTATTTGCATGTTGCACAATTACAATTCGTATACAAATCAGACTGAACTATATATAGTTTGATTCTTTTAACAAATTATTAATTGCTTTATGCTCATAGGCTTCAGTAGTTTTTATAACAATCAATCATATGCATGATAATAAAATAAACCCATTGATGAATTAGGCTTACATCTTGCTGTGTGTTATCATGCTGTAACAAAACTAATCTATAACCCACTCAATTCCAATATGTTAGTTAGAGAGTATAGAATTCTTTTACTTTAAACCACTTTGTGTTGCTATTATAGAGCAAACTAGAATTATGATTTGAAGGAACAGTGGCAACAAGTATAAAAATAACCAAAAATGATTTCTTAGAAACATTTGAGCTTAATAGAGCATTTGTATTAGGCCGTTTATATTCATAGATACATCACCAATAGCATCACAAAATCAAGAACATTACTTGAACCAATCTCCAAAAGAAAACAATGTCATTTGACATGGTAACCAAAGGTTTTGCTCTGATAAATTTGAGACCAAACATACACAAAATCAAAACACATTAAATACCCTTCTACCAAAAAGGAAAATGGAATTATTAGCTGAAGCAACCTCAATCATGAGTTGCCTAAGCATAGATATAATTGATCTCCAACTTGACTAGTCTACTAATTTAATGATTTGTGAAAAGCAACCTGCAAACTTAATAATAGTAAGTGCCAATGTAATCCAATCATACCAGTAACTATTCATCAGCTGATTAGAGGTTGCTACTAATGGAATGTTGATGGCATTTTGCATATAAGACATCTAGTTGAATTGGTAGGCATGTCCAATTGTTACATTGTTTGGCCTGCATTAACATGCACCCTATTAATTTGACCCAGTTTTGCACTGTTAATCGTCATAATGTTGTGTTTGAACCCGGCATTTAACAGTCTCATGTCCCCTTACTTACATGGATATGCTTGAACGTTCATAACAGGTTCATGTTTTCTCTTTGTTTAAATGATCATGTTTCAAAATAAATGATCTAAAAAGAACAAAATGCAAGCTTAAGTTGATAATATGTAGTAAAGTATCGATGTCAAGATCATGTTTCTATACAATATTTGTGATCTAAAAGCTTTGTTATTAACTTACGATCATTATAAACCCTGAATTTATTTGGGCTTATTGTCACAGTGTTATGGATTGATTCATCAAGAATAAAGAAACAAAAATAGAATATTGAATAGAGAATTGCTGTTACGAAAATGATTCACCCCGTTTGATTAGAAGGTGTTAAGGGTTACAAAAACTTTATCATGACGTGTCCGTCAATGATATCATTCAAAATCTGGTTCAATACTTGAAGAAATAATTTCCTCCAATTATCCAGTTCTAAACTTGATCACGAGTCTAAGGCTAAGCGACAAAAGTTGTTAGTGGTTAGGTAACCTAATTCTGCTTATGATATTGAATCTTTAGTTCATTCTAGCTGCAGCCCAATTGATTGTCAGAAGTAAATTTGCTTATATGCATTTATTTTATCTATCACGTTCATAAGTAATTAAGTTTTTTTAAAATAACCTAATCTACACCATTAAATTTGGTTATTACAATTTCAATACATTTAAAGTTTCAAACATTATCTCATATATCACATTTTAACACAACTCATAATAGATTCTGACTACATGGTCTCATTGTCTCCGAAATCACATCCAAACAACCATGAAAAATCATATGTTAAACATAGTTCTACGAGTACATTAGATGCACAAAGATCAATCAAGCTACCTATGTACTTTATTTGATATATATTCACTTTGATATGATAATATTAAGCAATGAGAACGTTTGTTTATGTATACATTTGTAAGTTTGACATGTTCTTCTATATATATATATATATTCTAAAGAAGCATGTTTTAGTCATGTTTGATCAATTTTAGTGATTCTATAAGCACTTAAACCACTTAAAGAATCACAACGCCCTAGAACACATTTTGACCGTATTATAGAAGATATGGTATGGTTATCAACGGTATGATCTTTGCTTTTACTGAATCTTATAGTTTTATTTCTGCAGAATTTAAGTATTTCATTTAAAATATTTTTTCTATCAGAACTATGAATCAAATAGGAAATGGAAATTGATTGTGGCAAAGAAGATTGCCATAAGAGCCATCAAAGGTATGGTGGATCAGGCTACATGAGGTGAAAGAAAAGTGAAGGTTGGTTGCAGATATTAAATATTTGTTTTTAACATTATATTCTTTATAAATAATGTCATTTCAGGTGCTATACAAGCATCGATTAGAGCTTGATTAAAAGGAAAAAAAAAAGCACTTGATAAACAACTTGAGTTTCTTCTAGGCAAATAGAAACGTAAGCATCTATTCATGTATTTTGCTATTTTTTTCATCCAATGGGTTAAATAGGTATGATAAAAGAAGCTAGATTACAAGAACACCTATCTAACGAGTCAAAAGTTGCCTGAGTGTATTTTCAGTGCATGCATAAAATCTCATAAACCATTTTACTTGGAAAATGAAGACCACAATTAAGAATAAAATTCATCTTGATTTTGGTATTGGATATTCACAATCAGATTGGTCATTACTATCATGTCATCTATTGGTGTTTCATTAAGGGTTTACGGTTTTAAAAATAACTCTATATGTACAGATAAAAAATGAGAGCCAATTCCTTACATATTGTTATAGTTATTTACATAATATGTTTTGCTGGTGGCGTGCAGCTTGCGCGGCTTGCTTCGAATTTGCATCGTCTCATCATCTGTTAGTGTGATAGTTAATCAGTTTGGCACTTTTGTGTAGTAGTATGAAAGAACGGATTTCAAGTTTGCGTGTATAGTTTGTATATTTTTATATTCTTTGTATAATGAGGAGGAAGCTTGATATATGATTTCGTTATGCTTTTCTAGGTTTTATATTTGATGTATGAATCCATTTTCATTTTATTTCATCTATTATCTTAACGAAGATCCTTATTAATTAAAGCAAAAGAATAATCATTTGGTAAATGGTTCAAGTTTCCTTATCATTTTTGGGGAGTAACTTGATGTCTTTTCTCTAGAGAGGTTGTTCGGTTTGAGCTGGGATATGTGTGGTGATCCATAATGGTTTAATTTGGATATATGCTTTTCTATGTAAATTTGATTGTGAATTTCATATTACATTTGTAGTTCTTGAACTACGTTTTGATTGAGCACGCATTAGATTGGACTTGGTCCGGTAACAAACAAACAACTTAAAGTGGATGTAGAAATCACTATGCAAGAACTCATCAATCTTGATCTATATAAAATGTAATAGTTTTAAGTTTCTATGCTAAATCATGCATAGTGAGGCTTATATTTATAAATGCTAGCATTTTTGGAACATGACTACATATGTAAGCTTGAGGAAGTAGAAGCTTGCATCTTTAAAAAGATTATCGCATGTGCGAGCGTGCTTTATTTATTCAAATAATTACATTTTAAATTCTTTGTTGCTTTTTAAATGATCTAATCTGCTATAGTTTCTAGAGATTCATTGCTGATTTCAAGTTAAAATTTATTTTGTTTACATCAAACCCTCTTTCGTTGCTATAGTTTCTGGAGATTCGTTGTTAATTTCAAGTTAAATTTTATTTTGTTCACATCAGACCCTCTTCAGATTATTTTAATTTGAGACTTTATTTTTATTTTATTTAGCAGAGTCGCAAATATGTTTTTTGACGACAAAAGAAATACAACACATTTTATAGCCTAAAGGTAAGTGTTTTTTCAAGAACTTATATAGAGTAATTGAAAATGGTTTTTCTAACTTTTATTAAATGTTATTTTTTCGTCGGTTTAGGTTTAAGGGTGATTAAGTTTAAGGGTGGTTAAGTCCGAGCATTCAAGTAAAATCAGTTTTAACAATAACAGAACAAACACTTCGCATGGCGCGGGTTTCCACTAGTTCTTGGAAATGTATAAGCAGTTTTATTGTATTCGGTTCTAACACAAACATCTTCTAAATCAAGTTTAGGCATTACCTTTAAGCCTTTCTAGGTGTTTCAACTGATTGAATATGTTGATGGAAGTCATAATCTTCTCCAGACTTGAGTGTGCTCGTTACCTTGTGGTAATTCATTGCCATTTTTGATCGAATGGATGAAGATATAAAGAAAATAGGTCTCATAGGTTCATTATTCTTGCAAATCCATCGATCATTGCCCAAGTGTTGAAGCTTTCATTCAATTTGTGTGACGATGATTACACACTACTTATTTCCAAATGTATTTTTTTGCCAGATTCTTCACGTGTAAACTCTGTCATCAAGACTTATGCTTGCGGTTCTTTGCCCAACAAAGTTGTGAAGGTTGGTGTTGATAGAACTTTGGTTGTAGAGAATGCTTTAATCTATATGTATGCTGGCTGTTGGGTGGATGATGTTGCACTGAAGGTGTTTGATGAAACTTCTGTAAGGGAATTGGTTTCTTAAAACGCAATGGTATGTGGTTATGTGAAAGTCAGTGATATAAAGGATGCACATAAGTTGTTCGACCAAATGCCTAAAGAAATGTGTTATCTTGGAATGTCATGATGAAGGTTTACTTGGATGTTAGGAACCTTGGCGCACGTTTTGAAATTGTTTAGGAGGATGGTAATGAGAGGTGTCGGAGTGACCCTATGATTGTGAGTGTGGTTATTGCGGCGTGTGGCAGCTCTATTCATGCTTCTCTAATCAGAATGTGATGAATTTAACTCTAATTACTGGCACATCTCTTATCGATATGTACATTAGATGTGGGATACCTGATGTTGCTTGGGTTATCTTCAATAGAATCTTGATCAGGTTGGTATGTTGAAATGCAATAATTTCCGGGCAATTAATTTATGGAAACCGAAATCATGGGCTTTGTTTATTCGATACGGTGGTTAAGCTAGGTGAAATAATTCCAGATGAAGTATGTAGGTGAAATCATGTCGACCCAAACATCAATGTGAGCTGATTACTTTTATAGGTAACATGGCTATAGGAGAACGGATTCAAAAGCTTTGATTGATGAGGACTCATTGAATCATTTACATTAAGTATTGCTTATCATAGTCTTGAAGTTGTAGATAAATGGGAAGATAGCAGAACTAGGCTCTATCAGCATGGATGATTTAAGGGTTTAGTTAGTAAATACAACCCCTTTTCTTGCACGGATGATTTATGCCATTGGGTGTTTTCGCAGTGTCTTTCAGGTATCACTTCATGCATGCATTAGAAAAGCAAGAATATCTTTTGAATATGAAGTGGTTGATAACATCTTCAGGTTGTTATTTATGTTCTTGAACAACCACCACCACCTGCTGTCCATCATCATCCACTACAACATGTCAAATGCCAAGAAAGCAATAGAAGTCATGGAGTCCGGAGAAAAGAAGAACAAGAACCATTGGCCACCGCTTCACCACTGCTTCCTTTCTCTAAAAGGTACGTTATTGGTTCAAAAACACATTATTAGATCTATAATAGATCGTGATCCGAAGTTAGTGATTTTGGGAAGATGTATGTTGGGTCTTTCTTTGCGTTTCACCTTTTCAAATCATTCTTAGTGTTTCATGTTGGGTTAATCTTGCAATTATTAATAAGTTTTGGGTTAGAAATAAACTGGGTTGGTTTATATTTAGAATAAAGATGCTATAGGATTGTTTCCTAATTTTGTTTTTCCTTATTTAATTTAGCTTGGGGGTCAAGTTATATTATTATAAATAGGGATAGAATCTCAATATTTTAATGGTAACTTTCTGAACTCTTTTGGAAGTAGTAAAGATTACAAGGCTGTTTTCCTTTCTTCTTCCTGTTCATGTTTCTGTTTTCTGGATCCTTTTGTGTTGATCGGTTCCGATCCAATTGACTTCAATTGGTATCAGAGCAAGGTTTGAACCATTGCTCGATTACACAAAGGGTCTGATTGAACAAGGGATTGCAGTACTCGAAGGGCTGAGGTGCAATCGGCTCTGTTATTGGAAAAACAAAAGGACTTGTTTTCCGATTAAAGGGGGGGCTGTTTATTATCAGCAATCAAGGCTGATTTTCCAGTGAAAACAGAAGACGAATCTGATGGCAGAAAATCAAATCGTTCCTCACAAAGAAACCACCAACCTGACGTTGCAGTGCCCTGTTTTGACTGCCTCAAATTACACAATTTGGGCTGTTAAAATCAAGGCGATCTTCAACGTTCATGGAGTATGGGAAGCTATCGAACCTGGTGCTGGTGTTGTTGTTGACCCAAAGAAGAACAGCCTTGCCATTGCCTATCTGTATCAGGCAATACCAGAAGAATTGGTTCTGCAGGTTGCACAGTTCGAGCAAGCCAAGGATGTCTGGGCTGCTCTGAAGGCTAGGTTCGTGGGTGCTGATCGAGTACAGGTGGCAAAATTGGGATCTTTAGAGACTGAATTTGAATCTTTAAAGATGAAAGAAGCAGAGACGATTGAAGAGTTTGCTGGTCGGATCAGCGGTATTGTGTCCAAAGCAAACAGCCTTGGGGCTGTTTTTGAGGACAAGAAACTAGTCCGAAAACTCCTCGGTTCTGTTCCTGATCGTTTTCTACCCATTGTAGCTTCTATTGAACAGTTTGCTGATGTTGATACTATGCTGTTTCAAGAGGCTATTGGCAGGTTACGGACGTATGAAGAACGGATCAGACTTGGTGGTAAATCCCAAGGTTCCAAGGGTGATCACCTACTACTCTCTTATGATGAATGGCAGGCAAAGAAAAGAGACCAAAAGGGAAGTGGTCGGGGCCGCGGTTCTAACAAGGGAGATGGTAGAGGCCGAGGGAGAGGCCGGGGTCGCTCAAACGGTCGGGGAAGAGGTGATGATCAAGGTCAAAGTTCAAATCAGCAGCCAAAACGGGGAAAAGATCGGTCTCAAATTAAATGTTTTCGTTGTGATGCATATGGACACTACTCGTCTGAATGTCCAACAAGGAAGAATGAGGAAGCAGCCAATTTGGCACAAAAACAGGATAATGGACCAGTCCTGTTAATGGCTGTTCACAAGGAGGCGGAAAAGGAGGTCGTTTTCCTTAACGAGGAAAAGGTGATGCCACAACGTTACGTGTTGAATCCGGATGAAACTCACACATGGATCCTTGATAATGGTGCAAGCAATCACATGACAGGTAACCGTGAACTGTTTTCTAACATTGATTATAATACAGTTGGCAAAGTACGGTTTGGAGATGGCTCGTGTGTTGACATACAAGGAAGAGGGAATATTATTTTGGCTTGCAAGAATGGCGAACAACGGATCTTGGAGGACGTTTATTACATACCATATCTAAGGACTAATATTCTTAGTCTTGGTCAATTCACAGAAGTTGGGTGTTCAATTCTAATGAAAGATCAATACCTATGGATGCATGAAGCTAATGGAACAACGCTTATGAAAGTACAAAGATCACCAAATCGCTTGTACAAAATTGAGTTAAAGGTAGCAGCTCCAATTTGTTTGCACGCAAACATTAATGACAAGGCATGGTTATGGCATGCACGCTTGGGCCATTTAAATTTCGACTCTATAAAGAACATGGTTGCAAAGGAGATGGCACTTGGTGTACCAAACATAGAGTATCCTAAACAGGTTTGCGATTCTTGTCTTTTAGGAAAGCAAACCCGTTTACCTTTCCTGATTATTCTAACTATCGTGCCACAAGACCTTTGGAATTAGTGTATGCAGATGTATGTGGTCCGATTTCGCCGGTAACGCAAGGTGGAAACAGGTACATGTTCCTAATTGTGGATGACCATAGTCGGTATATGTGGGCTTTCTTGATCAAGACCAAAGATGAGGTCTTTGAATGTTTCAGAAAATTCAAGAACCTAATGGAGTTGGAACTTGGAATGAAATTAAAGACTTTGAGGACAGATAATGGAGGCGAGTTCACCTCACATGCTTTTGAAGGTTTTTGTGATCAAGAAGGGATTACACACCAATTTTCAGCTCCATATACCCCGCAACAAAACGGGGTTGTCGAACGTAAAAACAGGACTGTTTTGGGCATGACTCGGAGTATTTTAAAGGCTATGGATCTTCCACAAAATTTATGGGGAGAAGGCGTAAGACACTCTATCTATTTACTAAACCGGATGCCTACAAAAGCTCTCAAAGACAAGACACCATACGAAGTCTTAAAGGGTCGAAAGCCAAACTTAGACCATTTAAAGGTTTTCGGATGTGTGTGTCATGTTAAAGTGCCCTCAATACACTTGAAGAAGCTGGATGACAGAAGTCAAAGAATGGTGCATCTTGGTGTTCAACCAAACACCAAAGCCTATCGTTTATTTGATCCCATAAACAATAAAGTTGTGGTAAGCAGGGACGTTGTTTTTGAAGAGAATATAAAATGGGATTGGAATAATTACTTGAATGAATATGACACTCAAAGTACAAGTTGGAAGGATTTTATTGTGCAGGTGAACCCCGTTCAAATGTCCGGGGAAAGTGGAAATATGCAGCCAAACAGTGGGGCAGATCAGAACACAGCTCTGGGCAGTGATTCAGTTCCAACAGTGCCTGTTACTGGGCCAAACAGTCCAGTTGCAGTTCCAAACAGCCCAGCAGAATCTGATTTCAGGCCAAACAGTCCGGTTTCTGGCGAAGATGACAGCCCAAAATTTGCTGTAGCAGGCCGAGGGCCAATGCTACCTCATTTACCCACTGATTTAGAAGGCCCAGCAGATCCATCTAATGCAGAACAGGAAACCTTTGATGATACTCCTGTTCGTGGTCAAAGATCTATTGAAAAGGTCCTTGAAGATGCAGCCTTTGATTATGATGATCTTCTAGTAATGGAAGAAGAACCAAGTTGCTATACCGAGGCTGCAAAGGATGCTAAATGGAGAGAAGCAATGCAGCAAGAAATTCAGTCAATTGAAAGAAACAACACGTGGAAACTAATCGAATTACCACCCGGTCATCGACCCATTGGACTAAAATGGGTGTTCAAAGTTAAAAAGGATGCAAATGGAGCCGTTACCAAGCATAAAGCACGTCTCGTAGCTAAAGGCTATGTGCAAAAGTTTGGAATTGACTTTGATGAGGTTTTCGCTCCGGTAGCGAGGATGGAGACCATAAGGTTATTATTGGCTTTGGCAGCACACTTTGGGTGGAATGTTCATCATCTAGATGTTAAATCTGCATTTCTTCATGGTGATCTAAAGGAAGAGGTTTATGTATCTCAACCAGAAGGTTTTGTGAAGAAAGGAGCAGCAGGTTTACAGGTTAGTAAAGGCTCTATACGGCTTACGCCAAGCTCCTAGAGCCTGGAATACTCGTCTAGACTGCACCTTAAAACAGCTTGGGTTCACTAGGTGCAAGCATGAACAGGCTGTTTATCGAAAGGTGACTAACAATAAATTATTGCTTGTGGGAGTGTACGTTGATGATCTGATTGTTACAGGAGGAAATCAAGATGATATAGCAAGTTTTAAAAGACAAATGGAGGCTCGTTTTGAGATGAGTGACCTTGGACTCTTGCAATATTATCTTGGTATTGAGGTGAACCAAGGTAACCAAGGAATCTCGATTAAACAAGCTGGATATGCGAAAAAGGTACTGAAACAGGCTGGTTTATCAGAGTGCAATGCAGCTAAGTTCCCTATGGAACCTGGCTTGAAGCTGTCAAAGAAGAATGAAGGGCCAGATGCTGATGCAACTGATTATAGAAGGCTGGTTGGCAGCCTTCGTTACCTGACACATACACGGCCTGATCTGAGCTATGCAGTTGGCTATGTGAGTCGCTATATGCAATCGCCAAAACAGGTTCATATGCAAGCTGTTAAACAGATCATGCGTTACTTAAGAGGCTCGGCTGAATTGGGACTACACTACCGAAGGAATGGGAGTAAATCACTATATGGCTATAGTGACAGTAGCCATATGGTTGATTCAGATGATGGTAGAAGCACAACTGGTCTGGTTTTCTATTTCTGTGATGCGCCAATCGCATGGAACTCCCAGAAGCAAAGTACAGTGGCCTTGTCATCGTGTGAAGCAGAATTCATGGCTGCTGCTACTGCAGCATGCCAGGCACTTTGGTTGAGAGGTTTGTTAGCTGAGTTAACTGGCTGGAAGGAGGAAACTGTTACACTTAAAGTTGATAATCAGTCAGCTATGGCTTTGATGAAGAACCCGGTGTTTCACGGGAGGAGCAAACACATCAATACGCGTTATCATTTCATAAGGGAGTGTATTGAAAGAGGAGAAATCAAAGTTGAACACATAAGTGGAAAGTTGCAAAAGGCGGATATTCTAACCAAGGCTTTACCAAGACAGAAGTTTGAAGAGATGAAGGAGCTTCTTGGAATGAAGATCACCACTTGATCAATTACAAGATTAAGGGGGTGATTGTTGGGTTAATCTTGCAATTATTAATAAGTTTTGGGTTAGAAATAAACTGGGTTGGTTTATATTTAGAATAAAGATGCTATAGGATTGTTTCCTAATTTTGTTTTTCCTTATTTAATTTAGCTTGGGGGTCAAGTTATATTATTATAAATAGGGATAGAATCTCAATATTTTAATGGTAACTTTCTGAACTCTTTTGGAAGTAGTAAAGATTACAAGGCTGTTTTTCTTTCTTTTTCCTGTTCATGTTTCTGTTTTCTGGATCCTTTTTTGTTGATCGGTTCCGATCCAATTGACTTCATTTCAAAGGAAACGTAGATTGTGAGAGAGATCTGAATTGTTAACAGAAAACCTGTTTAATTATTAAAGAGCCGATACAACATACATTCTCTAAGAAGTCATACTTGAAGACGACCTCAAACATCAGAACAAGTAACCCTAACCTTTAATGCTATTTTGAATCAATCAAGAAAGTTCTTAGATTCTTTGTCCACAAATACAAACCAACAAAATTTATGAAAGAATTAAGAACGCAATGGTCCGAAACCACAAAATGGGTTATTGAAAAGGAGAAAGACTTCCATGAATTAGTATGTTATATAGTCACTCTAGGATTCCATGTATTGGCAGGAAGGAGGGCTTGTTTTTGTTATTTGTGGACCTGCAAGTGTTGATATGCAACTTACAATGATCATATAATGAGCAGGTATGACTGAAAATAAATTATGTTAATTCAAGAAAACCCTATTTTTAGCAGGGTATTATGAGTTCTCTGTTAGTCTGTTGACAGGTTCTCACAAATATCAAAAAAATGAAAAAGAGCCCTATTTAGGACATACCATGAATTCCTCGTGTCTCAAGTTCACGCAATTCTTGGACAAGAGCACAACAACAGCAGCAAAAATGCAATAAGAAATCATTACCCCATCCTCCCTGTGAAACATAGTAGTTTATATTAAGCTTTGGCATCTGAATGCAAAAGATGAATGAAGATTTCAACTTATTTATATGCAAAAATACAACATTTTAATTACGTTAATTGGCGATTGGGTTTATGTAAAGATTATTACCCTGATGTTTAATGCATTCCGAAGCTTCCTTCTGACACAACTGGTATAGCAACAGCATGATGCTATTAGAGAGTAAGCCATCAGCTCATCACAAGCATCTGCAGAAGCTGATGCAAACACCAATTTTGGTGTGAGCTTCTAATGCATTATAGAAATTATGAACATTACAAATGCCCACCCTCAGTTAGTTATAGTATTAGAGATGACAATTTCGTTACTTTTGAATGGGTCAATTTGGGTTGTATCGAATCTCAAATGTGTCAAATAAAAGTTTATACTTTAATGCCTATAACCTCCTAAATCGTTATTCATAGATTTATATTGTTATTGTAATAACAAAATGGACAAAAATATTGTTTTCAAGGTCACCTGGCCCGTTTCAACCCTTGCTTTTAAAATTGATCTGTTTTCATCCTAGTCTGATTTGACCCATTAGCCAACCCACCCATTGTGCTACCCCTCTTCATAGAACTTTTATCCTCAGGAATTAACTAGCCTCATGGATATTAAAATAACAAATTACCTTCACTATATTATTGCGTATTGTATTGCTATTTTTTTATTGGAAAGCTATCGTTTTCAGGATTCTTTAGTTCGCATGATCCCAGCTAGTGAACACCATATTTAAGTTGACATTCAAATGAAATAGGAAGATCTTCGGTGCCAATTTGAATGGAAAAGTATCGAATCTTACTCATGTGCGTGTTTGTGGCCACAGTAGCAATTTTCGAGAGTGTTCCACAAGGGAAAAATAAGGTTTTTAAGCCTAAACAAGAAAGTAGAATTTGGTTAGTTCGCATAACCATGACAACAACACCAAGCCACTAAATGGCTAACTTCAAGAACCATTACAGTATTTTTGGAAGCAAAAAAATGGTTTTAGATCATGAAACTTGCAAGTAGAGGCAGCGATTTCTATTCATTTACTCATGACGGAGTCGGATGGGTTGAAAGTTGGCATAAGTAGTGTAATTTTTATATGCATAAAACCTCTAAATTAATTTATTAAGAGATCATATTATTTTGTAAAAGAAATGAACTTTGTAATAATAGTTGACATACTAATTATTGTAATAATATGTTGATTTTTTGAAGAGAAAAGCTTTAAGTTCAACCCAACACAAAATGACCGGACCAGTTTCAATCGATAAGTTTTGATCATGCCCCACTTTAACCTGTTATCCAAACCCTGCCCCATTTTAACCAGGTATCCAACCCCTTCGACCCACCCATTTTGCAAACTCTGCTTAGAAGTAGAAGGCACAGCAGCCATGAACGCTTTAATGCCATGCAAATGAAAAAACAGATCAAATAAAAAGTTTTACCAAAAAAATAAAAAAAAAAAGGTTATACTACAATACATACACATCATCGGCTCGGAACAACAGCCAAGTGGCCCCGAATGCCATTCTTCATGTCGATGGATTCTTCTAGAAGAAAGCAAATCTTGTCTTGATGAAGCGGTAGAAGTGCTTCTGATATAGCATATATCATCACATAAAAGTACTGTTAACTGTTAACCATCATAAGTACATATATTAGATCCTTATATACAAAAGATGTATACCAACCTTAAAGCTGAATGAACTATCTGTAGATCATGATTGTTTTTATGTTCTTGATTTCTGCTGGCGTATGGATAGTATGACATATCCTTCCCATGTTGAGGATTTGAAGCTGAATGAACTACTATTTGCAGATCATTACAATTTTCATGTTCTTGATTTCTGCTGGCATATGGATAATATGACATAGCCTTCTCACCTTGAGAATTTGAAGCTGGATGAACAATTATTTGCAGATCATTACTGTTTTCATATTCTTCACTGCTGCTGAGATATGGATAATATGACATATCCTTCTCACATTGAGAATTTGAAGCTGAATGAACAACTATCTGCAGATCATTGCTGTTTTCATATTCTTGATTGCTGCTGACATATGGATAATATGACATATTCTTTTCACATTGAGAATTTGAAGCTGGATGAACAACTATCTGTAGATCATTACCGTTTTCATATTCTTGATTGCTGCTAGCATATGGATAATATGACATATCCTTCTCACATTGAGAATTTGAAGCTGGATGAACAACTAGCTGCAGATCATTACTGTTTTCATATTCTTGATTGCTGCTGACATATGGATAATATGAAATATTCTTCTCGCATTGAGAATTTGAAGCTGAATGTACAATTATTTGCAGATCATCACTATTTACACATTCTTGATTGCTGCTGACATATGGATAATATGGCGTATCCTTCTCACATTGTAAATTTGAAGAGAAAACTTGAGCAATATCCATCAAACTTTGAATTATTTCACTCTGGCCAGCATCAAGGTAAGATTGTGAATTCTGTAGCTCAAAATGAAGCTTTTCATTTTCTTTTTTGATAACCTCATTGAAAGGCAAGTTTGGGTAGCTGTAAGAAAATGATCTCCTCAAAGCAGCAACATCAGTATCAGATGGATCAGGGTTCATAATAACTTCTTGCACCTTTCTGTCTTCATCATCCAATGTGTATTCGTGCTGGTCCATTTCTATATATTCTAATCTTTCCTGCTTAAAAAGACTTGTTTTTAAATCTTGCTTGAGTTACAATAGGTCATTTTTAAATGAGCAGATTGACCAGCATACCCTTTTTAACATTTTCAAGTAATTAATATGTAAATCATGATTAGAAGAGCACTATTATTACAATAATAATCTAATAGATTTAGGTAGTTAAATGCATTGAAAATAAGCCTTAGGGCGTTCGAAAGGTCTAATCTATTTGGTCCATTCTCTATTGAGATAATATCTTTGCTTCAACCCATTTGACCTGTCTGAGACAAAAGCAAATTTCAAATCCACCCATTTACAAGTAAACGGGTCAAGATTTACTTACTACTAGTTGAGAGTACCAGTGTTATATAAAAAAAGAAAAAGAAATGCAATGAGAAGAAAATCGAGTTATACCCTAACTCGAGAATTATCCACAAGACTGATGAGTGGGATGATCTTCAAAAACCGATCAATTTCATCCTGAGCCTTCCTGAACTGGTAAACAATGGTCCACCCCATGGCAAGCAAATACCAATAGCTTCGATCCTGACAACTATTGACCAAAATGTAAGACCTCCTCAACGCATCCTCAAGTTGCTCTAATGGCTCCCGCGTTTCAGGATACTTCTTAAGTTCACTGATTTTTAACTGTTCTAACAGATTTCCGATTAACCTCAAATGCATTGCAAATTGCTTGCAGTTGTTCTTATGCAAACGAGCTGTGCTGGCAGCTTTTATGATCATCCCTATTAACCTCACTGCATCTAACCCTGTTAGCTGAGCCACAGTTGCAATCTCCCCCAAGTGATCCCAAGCTGTAGCCATTGTTCAACCTCCTTCCTTCAACAAGAAAGATTCCTAGTCTCTGTTTGGCGGGCCGGGCAGGCTGGTGATGGATTAAAACTGGTTTGGTTCATGGTAATTTTCTCATGCTAAACAGTAAGTTTGCTATTGTTTCTATCATTTGTGTGATTAATTGCATCTTTTTATTGGATCTTTAATGGATCTTCAAATGTTGCAGCAACATTCTGGGATTTTCAACTGCATATTCTGATTAAACTCTAAATTACTTGCAGAAAACAGAGTTGGTGAAAAATATAAGCTAAGAAGATTAATTACAAAATTAGCAAGCAAAGCACTAACGAAAACAGGGTTGTGAATGTGAATAAGATGTCATATACTTTATTTGCTTACAAGAAGTTGATGAATTCAACCTTTGATTGCAGAGTTTTTGTGAAGAAGCCGTAAACCAGTTGCAGAAGCCATGCATTTGTCAGGCAGAACAAACGGATACACACATCTATATATCTCCCTCCCTCTCTCTCTCTCTCTCTATAGATATATATATCTATCTATATATATATATATGTGTGTGTGTGTGTGTGTGTGAATTGGAGAAGGGTGGTGTGTCTCTTTTGTCTATGTTCTACGTCTGGTTTTATTTCTCTGGTAATTAATGTGTACTGTTACAAAACTTACATTATAATATTTAGTATATACTTTTAATAAACTTTTCTAATTTAGTTAGATTTTTTTGTTTATATTTTTATAAGCTTATTTAATATGTTAAAAATAAGAAAATTGATTACATAGATAATAAGTTGTATCATTGACGTTCATATAAAAGATAACAAGTTGTATACCGTTTAAATGTTTTGATAGACAAAATGGTTAAGATTATGTTTCATTCAATTATGGATGTTAACTTCCATTCTACTCTTCCACTCTACTGTTCCATAACAATAACAAGCACATTACACCAAACACTTTCTATATATGCATTGGATTCTGTCGTTCTGAATCCTTTTAGATACTTTGATTTTTGCTATAATTTTAAGTTTGTCAAATGTTTTGTCGCAACTAAAATAAATGTCTAAAAATGACTTTATATGGTAAATATCATTTCAGAATATTATTTATAAAAGTTCTCGTTATATTAACACATGACATAATAAGATGAGATGACAAGAAGAGACATAACGTGAGTTGTTAGATACACATTAATACACATAATGTGTGTTGTTAGATAGAACTCGGTTTTAATTAAAAATTGAACTGGATCATTATAATTTTATTAATAGTATTTTAAAAGATATTCACTTCTCAAATAAATAAGTTTTTATATATTCAAAAAGGTTTAAGTTCTTTTCTTCTCTGTTGTCTTAATTTACACCTACACCACCATAATCCAATTTCACCAACTTTGAACCGTGTTCAAATGAATGCCACTACTCACGATTCTTAACCTCTTTTTATATCATGCAAGACCCACTAATTCATAAATTTTCATAAACGTACCTAGTCATCTGACATACAAGAATCAGTACAAACTTCTTTACAAATATTTCCCAAAGAATGATTTCATTCTACAAAATGTACTTGCATTTTCTGTATACTGGTCAACTTTTTATACATTTATTTTTCATAACTTGTTTATATTAGTAACTAATTTAATTTTTAATATCATATAAATAAATATAATAATTTACATTTAAATATTAGATTATTAAATATATATTGTCATGAACTCCTTAAATTAAAAAAAAATATTTTTAGGTTCATTATAAAAATATTATAAATTTATATATATATATATATATATATATATATATATAAATTTATGAAAGTTTCTACAGTAATAATATTATAAAAATAACAATAATAATATTTAAATAATAATAATTTGAATACATTATTTTTTAAATCTTTATCAAACGTTCTAACTTTAGAATTTTAAAATTCCAGATTTATGTACTGGTGCGAATTGGGTATAATATGTTTCCGTACATATTTTTATATACGTTTTGAGTTAATCTATGTTTTGATGTAAATTTTGTTCTGAAATGAGTCGGTTCAGATATAAACGTTTTATTTGACTTTATAATCTAAGTTACTCTACGTTTCAATGTAAATTTAGTTCGGAAACGAGTCGAGATTATTGTAATCTATACTTTATAACGCCACATACGACGCAGCTACACATATTTTTTTATGAATGTTTTGAGTTGGACTATGTTTAGACGCAATTTTGTTTGAAAAATAGTCAGGTAAAGTATAATATGTTTTCGTTCAACGACAAACATTCAAGTTAATATACTGTTTGATGTAAATTTAGTCCAAAGACAAGTCGGGTCGATTGCTAGTCTATAAATTATCATGTCACGTACAATGTCACCGCAACGCATTGTTGCATTCTCGTTTTGATATTTAAGATTATGGTGGAATTTCATACGCAACGCTCGGATTAGAAAAACCTAGTTAACTGCTATAATGACCACTACATGCGTTCCATTCTCTTCGATCTTATCTTTAGCTATTCAGTGAAGTTGACTAAGGGGTGGCCTGTCATAAATTTAAGACTTTTAGGTGATTATCGCAACTTTGTGGAAAATAAAAGTGAAAAAATAATAACCAACTCTTTTTCTATAAATAATGTAAATAAAATGAAGAGATTACACACACAAAAGGACACAAATCCATGGGGTCAACAAACAAAAACTGTGTTTTATATTTATAATCAACACCAATCAGGAAGAAGCATAGATATCCTCCACTTGTTTCCATCGCAGAAGCCAACTCAAAATATTATTATCTTTTTTATTTATTATTATTAATATTATTACTATTATTATTATTTTTAACAATGACAATAAAAGGATTTCATTAAAAAGCTAGCTGGAAACTAGCGAAATACATACACCAAACACCAACTCAAGAGAGCATAAGCAATAGAGACAACACAACCCTACATTAAGATTTCAACAACCCCTAATACGGATCAATACATCAAATCTCCCATACACCAGTTATCTTCTTGTCTCCACATGTAGCCCAAGAGTACGTCAATTATTTTTCTTTTTTGTGTTTATATCAAACATTAATTTTCACCTTTAATCTTTCATCTTTAACGTGTATACAAATTCAAAATTATGACTTTTATTGATCACCGATGGGTTTGCTGATAGTTCATATGACTTGTTTTACTGAGGAATTTCACTGGGCAATCATTTATAGTTCTTTTCATCGGTGATAGGTAATTTATATAAAATTATATAAATAAGATATTGATGTATTCTTGTAAATGAAATCAATAATTTTAAAAAAATAAAAAAGCTAAATTATATCTTATTAAAATTAAAATCTATAGTAAGAGGATCTTAGGGTGTAGATTTTCTTAATTGGAAAAGAACAAAATCCACATTCTACCGTTTAATTCATAAAAAAAGAAGTCTTTAAAAATCATTTGAAGAATATGATTTTGGATGGTGAAAGGTAAAAAAAAAAAAAAAAATTCTTAAAATGCCCTTTTTCCTTCATTTTCCTTCCAAATGTCCCCATCATAAAATTCTTCTCAAAATGTTCTCGTCATAAAGTCCTTTTTAAAATGTCTCCTCCAAACAAAACGTTAGTGTCTCCACAGATAGGCTCGAACACCTTGTACAACAGATGCAGTCACAAAGATCAACGTGCACCTAAGCACACGTGGGCCTATACTTTGCGAGCGGGGCCTTTACATAGGGATATTTTGAGAAGACATTTATGAGAGTTATTTTAAAGAAAGAAAATGAAACATTTTAAGAATTTTCCCAAAAGAAAACCTTAAAAAGAAGTGAAACGGTCAAGAAAAAAAAGAGAAAAAAGTAAAAGGAAAATAAAAATACAACTAAGATTTGTAATCTTTTCAAATGATCCAAGGAAGATGTGATTAACCACTCTAACGTACTATCGATTATTATTTCTGCAAGTTATACAACATACATATAGGTTCATCATTCAAAATGCATAAACTAGGCGATATATTGTATTATACGTAGAATAAATTAGAGTATAATTGTCACTGGCACATGGTAATGATGTCAGATTCCATGGTGAATAGCTGAGATTTTAAATTCTATAATCAGAAAATGCATCCTTTTTTTAACAACAAATATAAAAAAACAACAAATATATGATACTGATTCGAAATATATGTGTTATCTTAATTGGGTTCGTCTATTCGTTTCCAACCTTCACAAAAGAAAACCCATAACTAAAAAAACCTTTTGACTCAACTTTAAACATTTTTGCGCAGAGTGAAATTTGAACTCAAGAATTTCACATTACATTGTGTGTCATATAATAAAAATACATCTAACGATTATATGGTGTTTCATGTAATAAAGGGTACGGTTATTGGGACATACCTCAATTATAAATCAACACTCTTAAATTTTTATACGGGTTGTATGGCGCTATATGAGCCAGTTATAGCACTCTGACAGTTCTCTGAATTTTTCGTTTAATGTCTTGGACTCTATACGTATTTTATAGAACTATACAAGACGTATAGACGGATATCGATCGACATAACAATAGTTGTTTTAATATTATAAGTTATAACCCATAAAACAGTTGCAAGTTTAAATTGTATGGAGCGTAGTCATGTATTAATTGAAAAGAAAATAAAAGAAAAGTAAGAATATATTGGCGTTAATAATTAAAACGTATGCTTTAACTGATAAAAGCGGCAGTGACTGAACATGAATATAAGTGACGTGGATAAGGTATAGTTTATAAGCCAAGAACCTTCCACCACCTGGTGGATGCTTCACGAGCCCATGGCCCCACGTGGCCACACCCACACCCACACCCACACCCACCTCCACCTCCACCTCCACCATCACCATATTACCACCGCCTTTCAACCCACAATTATATTAAATCCCACCTACCTTATATATTCTTCAATCTACTAATCACACAAACTTAATAACTACTTCATGGGTGTTGCAGCTTGTCTATCGGACCTTTACGACTCATGCCACTACGGCCACCGCAAGAAGCTCAAAAAACGCAACCAACTTCAGGTCACACACTTACAATTAATCAATTAATTATGTCTTCTAGCTTGTAAATTAATGCATGGATGGTGTTAATTTGCAGACGGTGGAGATAAAGGTGAAGATGGACTGTGAAGGGTGCGAGAGGAGGGTGCGGAAGTCGGTTGAAGGCATGAAAGGGGTGAGCTCCGTGGAGGTGGACCCCAAGAAGAGCAAGCTCACGGTGGTCGGCTACGTCGATCCCGACAAGGTGCTGCACCGAGTGCGCCACCGCACCGGGAAGAAGACCGAAATGTGGCCGTACGTCCCCTACGACGTAGTTGACCATCCCTACGTGCCCGGGGTCTACGACAAGAAGGCGCCACCCGGGTACGTACGGAGCACGGCCGATGTGGACCCGCAGACCCTCAGTTTGGCTCGGGCCAATTCCACTGAGATTAGGTATACCACCGCCTTTAGTGATGAAAATCCTATGGCTTGTACGCTCATGTAGCTACCTACTAGCTAGTAATTTTGTATGTACGTTTGTCAACTCGATCTAGCTAGCTTTGTATATTAGTATTGGCTTGTTATTCTCATTATGGGCTTTGGGTACGTGTTGTACGTATTTTTTAAGTATTACGTCCACTAAATTTATATATGTTTTTGTTGAAGTTTTAGTAACATTAAGGGAGAGATCTCAAGAAAACCAATTAGTTTTGAAAAAACCAAGAAAATCAATTTTAACCAATCAAAATTTTTTATTATATATATATATTTATTATTTTCAAAGGATGTTTTAGTAATTGTCTATGTAAATTATTTTTAGTAAATAATCATGCTTGACTAAAATTTCTTATTTTACTCTATGTTTGAACAAATGAAGAATAATTCAATAATACATCAATCTTCTTCTTCATTCACCAGTTTGATTTTTTCCGGCAAAACAAAGCATGTATCTTCTTCCTCGTTCTTCCTAATGTGGTGATCTAATCGGTTCTACAAATCCAATTTTTGAAAATCTTTAATCCATTCTAGCATTTTCTATATTCAAGAAGATGATGGAAGGTTAGAGGTTAGCGAAAGAATGAAGATGAAACCAACAAAATCGAAGAAATCAAGTCTTCAATTGGGTCTTAATGAAATCGATTGATGGACGAGTTTACGAGGACATTATCGCTACTTAAGAAACTAACAAAATCGATTGATTCTCTTACCACCATGGATGGTAACAGAAGGAAGAAGATGAAGACACGTTTATGTGACTTAGGTTACATATATGTAACTTCAGATTAGGGCAACTCAAGGCCTGAAAGAATGAAAGAATGTAGTGGTAGGTTACATATATGTACCTTTGCTATATTATGATTTGGTTGTTTGTTCATCTTCATCTTCGTCGAGTTACATATACGTAAGCAAGTTTACATATAACTGCAGATCTATTCAGTGTTAATTTTCTTTAAATTCAAGTGTTCTTTTTAGTGTTGCGTATATGTAACTTATTAAGTTACAGGCAACTCAATACATGTATTGATCAAGTTACATATATGTAACCATGACTACATATATGTATATTTCTGGGTTGAATAACATGTTTTTGCAAATGTTGTACGTAAATGTAGTAAAGTGTTTAATACGTGCCACGACATAGTGTTACATATTGAAATTAACTGTTGTTTAACGTGATTACATATGTGTAACTCAACTGCTGTTCATTTGTTTGTTTTTTTTACTCCATTTATATTCGGTTTCTCCAATAAGCAAAAATTAATATGATTTAGTGTTTAAATTTATAATAAAAATGTTGATGAATAGGATAATTAAAAATGCTTGCTTATTTTTCCTACACTTTGATCGTAGCTCTTAATTAGATAATTAGAAGGCTAAGATTACTTTTTAGTATTCTTAGGGAAAATTTATTTTTTAAAGGAACCTCCCTCTCTCTCTCTCTCTCTCTCTATATATATATATATATATATATATATATATATATATATATATATATATATATCTCTGGGTGGTCAATTTATGGGCCAATAAAGGATTTTTTTCTTCGAAACCCATTGTAAGGGGTAGTGCACGAGAAAAAAATCATGCAGAAATGATCGACTCTTTGGACGCCCTGAAAATACTATGAGGTGTTCGGAAATGGTCGAAGTAGTTGAATAGGAGGATTACGATGACTATAGCCCTTGGTAAATTTACCAAAGACGAAAATGATTTGTTTGATATTATGGATGACTGGTTACGTAGGGACCGTTTCGTTTTTGTAGGCTGGTCCGGCCTATTGCTCTTTCCTTGTGCCTATTTCGCCGTAGGGGGTTGGTTCACGGGTACAACCTTTGTAACTTCATGGTATACCCATGGATTGGCCAGTTCCTATTTAGAAGGCTGCAATTTCTTAACTGCCGCAGTTTCTACTCCTGCTAATAGTTTAGCACATTCTTTACTATTACTATGGGGGCCTGAAGCACAAGGAGATTTTACTCGTTGGTGTCAATTAGACGGTCTGTGGACTTTTGTTGCTCTCCACGGCGCTTTCGGACTAATAGGTTTCATGTTACGTCAATTCGAACTTGCTCGATCTGTTCAATTGCGACCTTATAATGCAATCGCATTCTCTGGTCCAATTGCCGTTTTTGTTTCTGTATTCCTGATTTATCCACTAGGTCAGTCTGGTTGGTTCTTTGCGTATATATATATATATATAAAATATATATATGGTCACTGTGTGGAAAATTAAAAATGAAAGTAGTTGAATCAATACGTCAACTAAATAACATGAAAGTAGTTTTGTCCTGCAACGAGATCAGCATGTAGAACGTATTGATCTCATTTTGACGGTTTCAAACGTACTTGAAAGTTGCATGAAATGTTTGATTTAGGGAAATATATTCTATACGGTACTGCTACTAAATTACAACAAAATATTCATTATATTTACACTGTAGAAAGCAACCACGTCAACTACAATAATTTGTGACCTGTGTTGTATTTAGTTAATTGAATAAATAATTTGTGACCTATATTATATTTAGCTAAAAGAATACACTTAAGAGGAACCGAGATCATACCTTAGCTTGATCGGATGTGAGATTATTAAGAAGCCCAGTTTCCATGCATATTCCATGCCTCCTTTTGCAGGGAAGCATCAAAGTCATTGCTTGTAAAACATCTCGAATATCCTTGTTCCTCTTGTGGGGAAGCATTTTTATGTCACTTCCAAATATTATTTTTATTATTATTAAAAGTATTTTTTCTATATGTGATATTTTTATATTAAGTTGTATTAATTACTAAACTTAATAGTCATTGCTATATTATTAGTTTTAATAAAATTATTAAAATTATTTTTGTTTTTATAAATAACAAGTATTATTATTTTAAAACAGTTTACTGAAGTATTATAGTGCAACTGGAGAGCCAGTCGGTAAGTGATGAAAAGTATTCATTCGTACAAGCATACTATTGGAAAGCCGTCAAAAATAGTGAAATGACAATCTTGTGGAAGTTGTCGATCGCCGATAATACACATCGGTGTTACATCAAACACGTATTACCCATAACTATTTAGTTGACGAGTCATTATTGACAATATTTTATGGCACCGATCGATTTCTAAAGAAATAATCCTTTGGTAAAACCCAGTTTTCTAGTATCAGTGAAATTCATTAAAACATGATTTTAACTAGGACGTGTAATGAACAATGTAAACTTGAAGATAGCATAAATGGTTTATGGATTCGTTGACCAATGATTCAATTGATGTCCAATAGTTGTAGTTAAAAATGGTAAATTTAATATATGTATTTAATCCATATTGACGTGGCCCAGTCTTAAACTCACCCGCTTATTGTAATTATTTTGGGTAGGGTAATATTAAAAAATATATTTAATTTAAAAAGTTTAAGAAAAATTGTGAGTTTGACACGTGTTATCTTATAGTTTAAAAGATGAGGGCATTTGGGTCATTTTGTCAAATACATCAGCTAATTGTGTCTTGTACGTTTATTGTGTCAAACATCAGTTTATTGTGCCAATATTTTATGTCATTTGTTATATGTATTCATCATTGTGTTTTACATTTTAGATCATTTTATGTTATTTTTGTCATTGATTCTATAGACTATATAAACTTGTTATATATTATTGGTGTTTTAGTTAGAAATATACAATGACATATTTTTATCAATGTATTTTTTAAAACTTATAGTGTTAAAGATAACACAATATGTTATTTTTATTATTTTTTATAAATTATATAAACTTGTTGTTATTTATATATTGTTATGTTTTACAATTAGTAGTACACAATGATGATATTTCACCAATGTATTTTTCAAAACTTATAGTGTTCAAGATAACACAATTACTATCAAAAAAACACAAAATGACATTATCTTATTTTATTATTGTTTTAATGCATTAGATTAATTAGTTATTAATTTATTATTATGTTTTACATACTAGAGATGCACAACAATGTTATTATACATTCTACCATTATATTTTTTCAGAATTTATCATTTTAAAAAATCACAATAGTATTTAGAAAAACAAAATAACTAACAAAAATACACAATTGACAACACTAAAGACACAATAATGAGTAATGAGCTTAAAAACGTGAAAAAAATTAGTCTTTTTATATAACAATACTGTATTTGTTTTAAATATAAAAAATTCTCGTTTTATAGTGTAATTTTTATAAAAAAAATAATATCGTATATAAAAGTTATGAACATTTAAAAAAATAAAGGAATTTAAAAAAAGTCAATGAAAATGGCAATGCCTAAAATACCGCTACAATTTGATCTGAATCATTTGTTGAAGATATTGATGGTTAATATTATTTTTTATACTTTTAAATTAAATTTTAGAGGCCTTTTTATTTGTATCCTTCCCCATAACTAGTTTTATACCCGTCCGGTGGCCGGGTATTTTAATGTCATAATTATTGAATGCCCAAACTTTATATTTATAGGAATATTCCGTAGTTTTTTACTCAATAAAATAACTAACGTATTCAAATATTCATTATTTTATTTAAATCGGTTTTTGTACTTTATTTCAAACAATACAACATGTAGTAGGAGCACATATCAATGAAATGATTAGCATGATATGCCTAGATAATAATGAAATCCTTACGGATAGCAGACCTTTATAACAACCCAATTAATTAGTATAACTTACAACTCAATCTATACTTTTAATAAAACACAAGTAATTAAACAGGCTTAGAAATATTTAGGACACAAACCTCATGAACTTATTGACAGGCCTCAAATAATGAGAATTATAAAATTTTTGAATCCCAAGTCTTGATCGTTTCTGCTAGTAATTATGAACTTTGTCTATATAACATCGCCAAGAAACAACATTATTCAAAGCTAATTAAATACTAATTTTCATAAATAAGTTTTTTAAAGGACAATTTATGTAATTAATACCGAATACGACCCGGAAAAAGCAACCTCTGTAATGCTAGTTAAAGGCTCCCAAATCTAGCCGCAACCTGTGATTTCATATTTAGAAGTTTTAATATAAAAATTTCTTTTTAATCTATCAAGCTTCACAACTACCTATCATGATGTCTAGGCTTTAGTTCCAAGTGAAGACACTCTTGTAATTTTGTCTTCAGTTTATCCATGCCCGAACTTGATCAATTATGTCTCTGCTTATGAGAGATTTACCTACAATTATGGATAGCAAAACAACAATAGTTAGAGCTAAATAAGGATTCTATTTCAAAGCTAAGTGATTTCAATAAAAAAAAACATTTAATTAACCAAATAAAGGAGCAACACAACCCCTCATTTCAGAACATCCCGTATGGTATGTCCCCCTGCAAAACGAATGAATGACCTAGGAGGCATTTTTTGCCGCTGAAAAACAGTTGGGTTTTGGTGTAGCCTACATCATCACCTACACTTTTGACCCGTTCTTCTATTTTAAGCGATATTGTATGCTTGCCCAGCCTCGTTACCTGCTTCTAAATGAGATAACTAGCACAGAAATATCATCATCAGTATTTTTCTGCTTGATCCACACCCAAAAGATTAATTATTCATCAATAACAACATATTCAGATTAAATAATGGTTGTCAAACAAAATAGCTAACCATTGTTGGGTTGACATATACAAATACAACCATTTTTGTATATATAAGGCAAAAAATGACATCAATCACCTTATTAGATCATCTCTGTTTTGACAAAAATACCCAGATACAAATGGTTTAATTATGTCATCACCAAAATAAAAGAAACCATTGCTATATAGTGATTATATATTATGTGCATGAGATAACGGTAAAGGTTTACATATAAGTATCTACATTTACATATTTTTTTTTTCATTTTTGAAACAATTACATAAAGTATGACAAACATCATCCAATAATGCCTGAAAACTTTCAAAACATTGAGTATTCAAGTTTGATATTTTAGTTTCATAAAATTTGAACACGTACCTATTACATGAATCACATCAAAATCAAGAATATACTACAAAAAATTACGACACGCATTAATGGATCACCAACTTTGATCATAGCCTAATCAAAGAATCTCTCTCCCACATTGATCAAGCCAAATTCCAACAAAATATTAATGTTAAGCAAACTTGCTGTAAAAACAATACATTACTGCACATTTCTCAAAACCTTCATAGCCTCTGCAACTTTTGTCTTCAATCCATTAGAGAGAGTAGAAAGGAATGCTATAATAGGCATTGGTTGTTGCATGGTTGTAGTGCCATCTCATGGAAGCATGTTGCCAACACCCGCCATGCCATAAGGTAGCAGAAACATTCTACCCACGTTCCTACTTAATGATGGTACATAAGTCCTCTTGGAACCATCTGATAAACATCAATTCGTTATTAATTTATCACGACAGCTTATATTCACTTAATTTAATAGGAATACAATAATACAACTCATTTGTACTTTAATTAGTATTGAGTAAAATATCATTTGGGTCGAATCACGTACCAGTTGTTGCATCATTGGAAGAGGTTGTTGATTTTGTTGGAAAGGACCAGTTCCAAGCCTTCCATCTAAGTGTTACCCTTGTTAGACAACTGGGACAAAAAAAAGTTTGGCATATGACCACCATCAGGCCTCATTCCTGTAACCAGCTACTGCTAGTAACCAAATCCACCTTAAAACCAAAAAAAGAACAAATAAAATAAACCGTAACCTCAAGAAATGCATAAAGAAGCAAAATTAAAACAAAATATAAGTACATGTGGAGAAATTATAATTATAGCAGGGGAGATTGGCCATAAAATAGTTGTTGGCCCATGCCCGGATGGATACATGGCCAGACATCCTTACTTGCAGCATTGTCCTTCTTTTTGTCCTTCTTTCTTCCTTAAGCTGTGCAAGTGCAACATAGAGCGGTTTGCTCACAAGCATCCTCCCGTTTGTATGAGAAAGCTATTAATGTTGAACAAACAAAGAAAAACATTTTACTTCATAGTTAGCATATCATTGATAAAGTGAAACATGTTTCTTACATCTTGAGAAGCTTATTCCAAGGATGAAAATGCAACAAACCCAAAGCCTCTACTAATTCCACTAGGATCACAGATAACCTATTAATAGGATCATTGCAACATGGTAGATCATTAAAGTCAATGGTAGTAGATTCAGATACTTCTAAAAACAAAACAAAAAATAAAGAGAACATAATAAGGGAGCCATGTGCTATACATCAATGCAACATGAATTTTGAAGTGAGATCACAATCAAGGGGAAAATAAGGAGTCCATCTAATTCTTTATAGTAATAAGAAACTAAAAGATGTG
The DNA here is from genome assembly GCA_025506415.1 of Flaveria robusta. Lineage (NCBI taxonomy): Eukaryota > Viridiplantae > Streptophyta > Magnoliopsida > Asterales > Asteraceae > Flaveria > Flaveria robusta. The sequence goes on along the minus strand of CM046469.1, from coordinate 11,903,190 downwards.
TCAAAAGACACACCTACTCGAGCACCAAAAAAAGAAACTTGGTGAGATCAATGATATGGGTCTGTATAGAATTCGACCTTTAGGCATATACAGCCAAGTAAAAACTAACAATTTCAGAGTAAAATTATGAACATATCACAAAATGATAAGATTAGTTACATGCATGTTTGTACAAGTCAAATCTATTGTTGTCAAACAATCGAACAGATGGTGTGCATACCTGGATCTAAAGTATACCGGAGTATCAGAGATTACACAACTCGACACCCATGGTGGGATTAAAGATCTAATTATTCGGGTCAGATTAAACATCAAAGACATTACAACATATGTAATAATCGCTCATAAAACAGTTGCTTTGCTGCTTCATATGATCCATTACGAGTTGATTACGAGACTATATGTAATAAACTAATCGATATGCCAATAATCAAAACACGGTACATATGATGGTGGTTTGAATGCCATGCTCGTAGTGGTATTCTGAATCATCTTCGGTGAAGTTGTCGCCGGAACTAAAGGGGTAAAGCAAGCAAGAGGCAGGGACATGCACAGTGGATCAAATTGGAGAAACTGAAAGTACCTTTGTTTTGACGGTGGAGATGAGACCCAAAATTGCAACACAAATCAAATTAAAAAGGGTATCATAAACAAACAACCATAAATTAATCGGGTTTACCTTCAAGTCGATGCTTGTAAGAACATCCTGAACCTTCATGATTTGCTTCAAGTATCTCTTTTCATACTGAAGAATACAATGTTGGTGGCAATGAAGAAGGCGATGATGATGATGGGTGAGATTTATGGAAATATGATAGGGAGATTTAGAATGGGGGGTTTCAGGCGGTAAAGAAGGGGAGCGAGCCGGAATACCGGCGATCTATACGAACGTGGGCAATCCGTGTGAACAAAACACCAACCGCCTGTAACTGCTTTTTCAGAGATAACTGCTGATTTTAAAGGGCTGAGATTTAATCTCAATCAGATCCAATGATTGAAATTCATTTTGATAGCAGTTACATTATTCGCTAGTAATAAAATATATAATTTTTCCGCCATTCCAAAAAATCCACTAGAACCGTCACTTACAGGACATATAAACCTATTTTTTCTAACAGCTAACATATACTTTAGGTTCGGTTACCCGGGTAAACCCATTGACAAAAATGTTACCTACGCCCGTGAATATAGACAACGCTGATGCCCTACCCACCCACCATTGTAGGGAAAACCTACCACCCAAAGATTCAAAGTGATAAATCTCTTGACTCACTTGAAGCATATAATACCAAGTGAGATTCGAACATATGACATTCACTTTAAAAAAACCATAGGATGAGTCCTTACAAATTAATTGATCTAGCGTTCATTGCGGACATATATACCTATATAAAGGTGTTTTTAATGTGAGAAAGAGCTTCTTGGTACATAGTGACAACGAGGGCTTAAGGATGTAGGGTAGGTGGTCCGAAAAGGTGTTGAATTAGATAATCGTTTCATGAATGCTTTCTTCTTTCATTGGGCCTAAGGATCACGTGGGGTAGGTAGCATTCAATGAGTTATTTTTGTTTTGTTTTTTTAGGTTTGTACACTATGCATTGGGAGTTGCAAATCTTATTGCAAAACGTGCAAACAATGTTGGTTCATTTTTAGGTTTGTACACTTGATCTTTTGTTTTACTCTTTGTTGCATGCTATTGACCTGGAACTTTTAACAAATAATGTTAGCTCATTTATAATACACATCGATAATCTGTCAAAAATCTAACTACCCGTGTTTATATTTTTGACCCACCAGCCAGTAGATTTTTGTTGATAACCACTTGGATTTGACCGACTATGTTATTCACTTGTTTAGTAGTGTGTTTATCATATGCTCACTTCGAAACATTTAGTGAAAGTCCTAATGGTATCAAGTTAAGGCATTTCATATATTCAACTCAACTCTTAGTGAGCTATATATCAACATAGTGAAAGTTGACAACATGTTGGCTACTTTTTATGCTTTTGTCTAGAATACTACTCACATATTAAACGAAGACTACTCATCAAAAGTTGATGATAATCAAAGGTCACGGTTAAAATCAGATAAAATATGAAAAGGTGTTAAAGGGTGTAATTAATGTTTTATGAAAATGTACATCGTCTAATATAATATATATACTTCCCATGCAAACACAAGCAATTTCTCTATGTTTTCGCTAAAAGTTTATAAATTAATGTGCTAGAAGACATTTATTGGGTATGTCTCTATAAAAATGTGTAACAACATCAAGAATTCCTACTGATTATCAATTACCCTTACATACATATTGACAAACATTGAGTATGCTTAATTATGCATCTTTTCTCTAATTGTAATCGGCTCAATAATCACGGATAAGACCCTCTCTTTGGCTCGAGCATCAGGAGCTCCATGTCCATCCCCATGTTGGTACGTACAACGTGATATTCGAGCTAGATTAATTGCCATATCAATGAACGGATTATTCCCCAAGTACTCTTGAGAGCAAGCCACATGAGCTTTGATCAGTTTCCTCCATGCTTCGTCTATTAAGGTTGTCATATATTCACGTGCAACATCCTCACAAACACCCTTCTCAAGCATATAACATGATATTGCATTTACAGTCTTACCTCTTTCTATCTCATCCTACATCAAAAGAAATACAATATATCCATAATTAAAGAACAACAATAAAATGTTCAATGAATACATGAATGAAGAACATTAATTAACATACCGATGAAGTACCCAAATCGTTGTAAAGTCGAAAAACCATTGATGACCATTTCATAAGGTCATGATACTTCTCTAAGGACTCAACTTCATCTTTCTTGACTTCTTGATTGATTAAAAGGTATCCATGAGTAAGTATAACCACTCCCGACACCGATAGCCATGCGTTATCAAGATAGTCTTCAAGTGTTGGAATGTATTTGTTTCGAGTCCACTTTGCTTCAACAAGGAATGCTTCCAATAATTCTCCCCACTATATATAAATATATATATATATATTAAAAGATGATTTTTTAGCCTGTAGTCCATCAAAGTAATATACTAATTAATTCCTTGCAATATATACTAACCACTTTTACAAGAATTGGTGTGATGTGTTCTTCTGATGCAAGTGAAGTATTTGACCCTATTTCATTATTTGTGTTGTAAAGAGCTCCAAAGCCTACTTGTACATACTTGGGCATATGTTCCACTGCCTTAATATCCCACCTAAAAGTGGTAGAAGATACACAATTGTAAAATCTGAAACCCAGAGAGTGATAAAAATTACAATACAAAATTGCAAACCTTTTGACAGCATCCGTGAAGATCTCGAGTTCATCTATAGAACCATAAACATCATAGATATCATCAATGACAGTAATTAACGTGCCCACTTTTGTTAGCCCTACGCGACAAGAATGGTATTGAGGTTCAAAAACCATTCCAACGGTCCAGAAGAAGCATTCCACGAGTCGATCTCTAACGAATCCTAACTTGTGTGCTAGGCCAATATTATTCCACCACCTTTTATATATATACAAGGAGAAAGATTGTTATCATATTATGGAACTTAATCAGATTATTATCTATAAATGCATACATATATGTTTAATTTTATAAATGTATGACTTCTGATAAAAGGCAAGCTTTAATTACTTTGATACTTCTTTAAGTTCTGTTTTGTATGTCGCTTGAATCATGTTGAAATCTAATGTTGCAAGCTCCAGCAGAAGTAGATTTGCATCGTGTTGTTTCTTGTATGCATCAATGTAACACCTTGCTTGTAGTCTAAGCATCCTATGATACAATGGGTCTTCCAAAGCTTGGTTTATGTGTTCAATGACTTGGGCATCACTTTCTTGACCCTTAAGTTTCAGCAAATGTTCCCTTGCAAATAACTTGGCCTCATGCAAATCACTTTCTTCCATGAAAGCAAGATGTGAAGCTTCATATAGACTTAGCAATCCCTTGACATCTGTCTCTACACATCCAATGAAGCCACCATCACTGTCCTTGAATCTCCTAAGAAAATCTGTGTGTTCAAATATTGCAAATGAATCGCGAATAAATTAAATCATTGCAATGGGAATATTGATGATCCTTTGTGAGGAAAGAAGTAAATAAGTGGTTACCTTGGGACACATTATAACCATGTTGTCTAAGAATCCTGAATCTAAGAGATGCCTCATGAAGACTGTCTTCTTTTTCTTCAAGCCCAACAGATGTTATTATGTCTACTGCTCTCCTTATTTCGTTTTGGAACCGATAACCAAGACCCAACCTTTCTATATTATCTATGTGTTCAAGTAATTCCAACTTAGAAAGTTTACAATTTGTGAAATCTACATTCAATGCCATTGCTGCTTTCTTCTCTAGCTTCCTCACCTTCTCCTTTATATTAGTCTGTGTTCATTAATTAATGAATAACAGAATTACTATAAACAAGATATATTTATACATATATACACATCCATACGTACACCATGAATCTATATCTATATATATAATAAAAGAAGGTTTTGAGATGACACGTGTAATAGTATTAATTAGCTTTTCTCATTTTAATTTCTCCGCCTCTCTTAATTAATAAATTATAATGGTATATACTAATTAAGTAATTATATTATTCAAAACATTTTAATTATTAATAAAACAGATATTGTAAAATTTTATTATTAAAAATCACACTTTAACAAAAATAAAAAGATACAACAATTTTGTTAAACAATAAACTATTTTAAAAATACGAAATATTTTTTAAAACCCTTTAAAATTTTTAAAGGTTCATAAGAATGATTTTAAAAAAATAAAATTATTTAAATAAAACAAAATGTTAAAAATAACAATTTTAAAAATAATTATGTAGCGAAAGTTTATCATGATATCATTGTTGTTTTACTTGAAATATTTACTTATAAGTAACTCAATCATATCTTATATGAAAATATTGTTAATTTTTAATTTTTAAATTTTTATTACAAACTATTTAATAATTTATTTATTCAACACATGTAATACAGGAGATACTAGACTAGTATTTTATACGTGAAATAAAAGGACATCGCAAATGCGTACTATATATCACCACAAAAAATAGGATGTGTTACCGGAAAATTATCATCTAAGACGTGGATAAAATCATGAGTCCAGATAGTTGGCTGGTAAATGGATAAGTGTTCTGCTGATTGAGAGCATTTCTTCTCTTGTATGATATGTTGGATATTTGGCTTTGGTTTACATACCTCAAAGACACTTTGGGGCAACACTAGTTGATAGGATTCAAAGGCCATTGGAAGCTCATCTGCATTAATCTTTCATAAATTTGTTCTTATATAGATGCCATGGTCATGCAAATAACGTGACAAATAAACACATAATATCATATTGTGCAAGGTTTTCCTACTGTCAAGTTCAGGGATTAATATTTGTAGGGCCGGGTTTAGACTATATATAAAATTAGTTTAATTAAACTTTTGAACAAATTCAATTGAAAACCATAGAGATTTTTGTGATAGATTGTATATCAATGGTGGTGAGCAATTTTTAAACACCATGATAGAATTGAAAATCAAACTAATATAATGTTTCATTAGTAACCGTTATCATTTTCAAAAAACAAAATTAGGATCAGTAGTTAATTATATTTTGTTTGATGTGATTTAGATTAGTTAGATGCAAATTAATAAAACGATATAGTTTTAAAGTGTAGAATTTAATATATGTTTTAAAATTATTTTTAAGAGATTGGGTTATGACAAATAATAAGAGGGGATATGCATAACCCATTTATTAGGAAATCGTTTCATGAGTGCTCTGTTCTTTTACTTGTCTTAAGAATCACGTGGTGTAATAATTTCAAGGAATTTTCTTGTTTTTTATTCTTTAGAATTGTATATTTGTACGCTATCGATTCTAAGTTAATCTTATCTCCAAGACGTGTGGCAATAGTTTCTTTTTTTAGGATATATTTATAAATAAAGCTATTTTTTCAACGAACATGTTGCCAATATCTCTCTTTTTTATTTGCGAGACCTCAATTTATCAATCATATAGTTTTTAAGAAACTGATTATGATCATCTCTTTATACCTATATTCTTAAATAAAGAAAGATGTGAAATGCTCTACTTGAGAGAATACACGACCTAATCGTCTCTTGTGACGTTTCATACCGCCTTGAACCCACATGATTTCTCACTAGACTAATTTGTTGAACATAATAAAGAGTTTTATTATATTTGCTACTGTTTTATAATTAGAGCATTCACAGTAGATTGCTTATATTTATATAAGTATATTTCTTATATTTTAAGAAAATGGTTGTGAGTAAAGGAGCGAGAAAGTTACTGTTCAATTTATATATTTGTCGAATCACTGTTCAATACTTATAAATTTTTTAATATTTTTAAAAATAGTTGTGAGTAGAAAAGATAATGATAAAAATATAAAAAATATTATTTAATTGAGAATGAAACAAAAAAATTAATATTTTTAGTATAATTATAAGGATTAAGATAAAAAATCTTATGTGAATGCTCTTTTAACTGATACATATAGAGGATATATATTTATACATGGAAATGCAATGGTATTGATATTGTGATTGATTTTGATGATTTAAGTAGGGAAGTGATGATAACCAACTGACCTTATCATTACTCTATAATTCTTGCTTTCTTGTAATACTTCTCAAGTTAAGTGGTGAAATCTCCAACGAACAAATTGTCCGAATAATTACTGTACATTCTCCCATTAATGGCTTTTGTCTCATGTCCGGTCTCCGTCTACATATCTTGTCAATTCTAATTATCAATTGGATCTAAAGAGAACTCCATGTCCGATAGTTTTTTTTAAATACTTTATAATTTTTAACGTGACCTCCATACGTGCAACTTGCGGAAGATGCATTAACTCGCTAGCAAGCCCTGCCGCATAAGCATATGATATATCTGGTCTACTATGAGATATGCATATTAACTTTCCCACCAATCAATCACTGGCATTTTCTTTTGTCTACTAAATTTGCTTCTTCCTTAATTCGAAGTCCATGATTCATCATGATTGGTGCGTCCATCACTTTATAGTTAATCATTTTTGTCTCTGCTAGTAGATCAGGTACATATTTTTTTTTACAGATAAAAAGGGTACTACAATCTTTCTGTTAGTTATATTTTTAGACGTTAATTATTATAATTTTAGAGTATATTTTGGTATTTATTTTGCACTTCTTGCATGTATTTTTTATTTATTTTAAATAATTACAATTTTTGTGGGATGGAATCTACTTTGGTGTTTTGGTTGGTTTTGTAGGTTAATTGAAAAAGAAAAAAAAGGCTTAAAAAGATTATTATTGAAGAAAATCCTGAATTCTAAAGATGCAGGAAAATTCCTAAAAGTTTGGGATTTTTATTTTATGGAATACTTATCATTAAAGCCTTAGAGATAAACTTAAAGAGAAGCCCTACAAAAAAAAGAGAATTAGTTAGAGAAAAAGATGATAAAAAGGGACTGAAAATCAAAAAGGAGGGAGATTTTTGAGAGCAAATCAGTCGACCAAAAAAAGGGGAGAAAAAGAGAAAAAGCAATCACTGGAGTTTTTGCTTTTCACTTTATTGAATTGTGGTTTTTGGAGGAGGATTAATTGTTTTAGTTAGTAAGTTTTTTTATTTTTTTGGTTTGATTCATCTAGCCGTCATGTCCGGCTAGAACACTTTTAGTTTCAACATTAGGGTTTAATTTTCTTTGATTTGTTTTGAACTTATGTGAAACGTTTATAAGATGTTTTTATTTTAATGGTTTGTTTGTTTGATTCTTGGTCTTAAACCCGGATCTAATCCGGTGTATGTATTAGATTGTTAATAAAATTGGCTACTTTATTAATTTTTCTAATAAAGTTCTTCAAGATTTAAAACCCTATCAAGTTTTGATTTTTGATATAAGGAACAATTAATGGTTTGGGTTTGTCTATGAATCCATCCTCGTTATAGAATCATACAATGTAGTTAATCATACCGAACGGCTTGTGTGTTTAATTATAATTGATACTTCTATCATTCGCAACCCGCACGCTAAGATCCGAACGGCGTGAGCTTAGAGTAGCGGGTTGGCTCTAATCAACGAACTGCGCTTGATTAGACATTAGATAGAGTGGATGTCCGAACGGCGTGATGTCTAGTATCGATACAAATCATTAACTAGAAAATAATCATTGCACCGTATTCGTTGATGATCGTAAGCCAAATCGAATTAAGAAATTACCTTAATGTTGGAATTAGCTTTCATATATTAATTTATTTCATAATTTAATTAGAGTTTTTATTATTTCCTTTTCAGAAAAAAAATACAAAAGAAAAATGTCAATTTTTGTTTTTCCGGCAGAACCTTAACACGACCGCGTACAGTTCTGACATGGCCGTGTTAACCTACTGGAATTTTTCTACTTTTTGCAATTTACTTTCAGTTTTAGTTTTTAATTAAAACCCCCATCTTCCTTAACCCGTAAGCAATCAAAGTAACTGTGGTTAAACGTTTTTGGTATAAAATAATTGATACGTATCCCTGAGGACACGAACCTTACTTCCGCTCATACTATTCTTAGTGTGTGTAACGGTAGGTTCACATTATTACATTTTATTTGCTGGATTCGACACCCAACACTTTTCAAGTTTTTCAGTTTAAATTTTGCATATAAGTTTCTTTATTTCCTGACACGTACTTGAAGATTTAAGCAATTAATCCATTAAATGTGCTAAGCGAGCAATTAAACTTCTAAGTTTAAATAAGAGCGAATTGTCATTTTCATTTTTATGTTTTTGTCATATTTGTTATTTTCATCCATAACAAATATTTTTTTGCATCTGGCTTCCGAAGATTTTAGAAATATTATTTTCATTTAAAAAAGTTATCTCTATTAATTTGAATTGTTAAACATGTAAATTTATAAAATTATCCTTTAAACTACAAAATAAAATCTTTCATTTACATAACCATAATTGAATGAAACTGAATCACAATATAGAGGAGATGACAACTAGAGCGGATGATCTTTATTATACAAACTCTTCGCAATGGGTTCCCGACCGTCTTAAAAACGAGGTTTTTTCTCCTCTCCACTGATGAAGAGCTAACAATCTCGTGATTGGGTCATGATGAAAAGTTTGAAGATGAAATGTTCGATTTAGATAATACATTAACATAAATTAGGATTTTGTTTTTATATGGAAAAGTACATAATTACCCCTTTTAATGATAGATGATTTAACATTTAAATTCACGGAGTTAACTTTTTTGGATGGAAATAGTAAATTTTTAAACATTGGGATGCGATATTCAAAAAAATATTTTTTGGATGAAAACAACAAATATAACCAAATCAGATAAAGAAAACGATAATTCACTCTTTAGATAATAAGCAACACAAAATAATATTCTTTGCTTGAATTTAAAAAAAAAAAATACAACTTGAGTTCTTCAACATAGAATCCATTTGCTTAATGCATGATGCTCTCATATGTGTAGAACCTTGGCAACTAAATTACAAGTCATCACCTTTTTAACCACATTCAATGTTAGTATAAACGTCTAACACATCCTAATTCAATATTAAGACTCAAACTATTGCTCAATCATGATGATATGATACATATCAAGATCCATTACATCATGTATAAGTTACAGCAATGGTGTGCTTCAACATACAAAACAAATACGCTACAATATACTAAAATGTCCCTGAGTGCACTACATGTGGTATGATGTAACACCCGGCCTCTTGTACCATCAATATTGTCCGCTTTGCCTACGAGGAGCTCACGGATTTGCTTTTGGTTGCCCAGGTGAAAACTTCCCAGGGAGGTCACCCATCTTTGGATTGCTCCCACCTGAGCACGCTTCACTGTGGAGTTCTCCTCTCATCCACAGCCAATACGCCCAAAACACGTTGGTGATATTAGAGACCAGACATTACTTATGAACCAGTAATCTCTCCTGTCCACGACCGATATGGGATATATGCAGGGTGTCACATATGATATGCCAGGCTAGTTAGGGTATGATGCACCACTTGTGGCGACAACCCTAGATTGGTGTATGGGCATCTCACTCGCATAAGATTTCCAGGTTTTATATTCCAGTTGGCGTATTATACACTCACTGTGCATTTTGTTGTTGTGTTTTTTGCTATAAACACATCATTCTCTATTGTTATAGCTCGTATTCTATTGTTTTTCATTTTTGAAGTATGATAAACAATTTAACATGGTTTAAAGCATTCTAGTACCAACTCATTTATACCCAATGTGTTGGCTTGGTTTCTCGACCATCGTCTTTTATACTCAACCAACATCACGAGTCAAACGGCTGACAAAGACATGTCACCTCCTAATCAAAACTCTTCATTTGAATATTTGATCACCATTTCAACTTGTAAATCATATTTGTCTCTTCCTTTAACATCCAAATACCTTAGTTTTTACCATGAAACATATCCATGTTCCCATAGTGTTTTGAAATCTAGGGTATTAACACTCTACTCCGACCCGATTAACTTAAACACTCCATCAACATGAATACAACCACTTTTGTTATGACTAAAAATCAGGATGTTACATCAAGTCTTTCATATTTCCCCATCGAGTCATTATGAGTAAGCAATCTATTTTTAAAAACAAGCAAAGCAATAAAAGCACGCTTAAAATGCTATGGCTAAACCAAATAAGCTAATGTCATTTAATCTCGTATCCTTGTCAACTAATATCATGGTAAACACTTAAGGGATTTCAACTTTGGTGAAAGTCGACAACTACCTTTGTTAGTTTTGGTGTTCTTCAGATTCGGTCGTTCTCGTGAAGAAAACTATTGGAATGGTCGGTGTATACAACAACACCAAGGCTAACCATCTACGTATGCTAATAAACAAAAGATTAATCATCAAACAATGATGATTAAAATAAGATTAGCACTTAACAAATAATGGTTATAACTTTAACTAACTTTTAGTAAAAGGCTAACCATCTACGCTAATAAACTATTGCATTATAGATATTCGGATTGCATGGACCATCTACTTTTACTAGGTGAAAGGAAAAGATGTAGTCTTTCTTTAAAGAGTGGATGATTATAACTTTAACTAACTTTTAATGAAAGGTGTAACGTTCTTAAAAGCATTAGTATTAGTAATTAAGTATATTTACTTATGTTGCTTATTGTCATTCGTCTCGATAGATTACATAATATGGTCTTAGTATCTTGGATCAAGACCACTTACAAAATTTAATTACAACTATTTGTTTTGTTAAAAGTTCTTTTTCTAAAAGTCAAGTGTTTGTTCTTGGATTTTGAGTATACTTTTTTTGAATAAGCGTAACACTTGTTATTGTTTATTAATCCCACTCAGAACACATAACTTCCAACATTAAGCATACACATGCTCCTTTTCTCTAATTGTAACAGGCTTGATAATGACGGATAAGACCCGATCTTTGGCTCGAGCATCGGGAGCTCCATGTCCGTCACCATATTGGTACGTACAACGTGAAATTCGAGCTAGATTAATTGCCATATCAATGAACGTATTATTCCCCAAGTACTCTTGAGAGCAAGCGACATGAGCTTTGATCAGTTTCCTCCATGCTTCGTCTATTAAGGTTGTCATATATTCACGTGCAACATCCTCACAAACACCCTTCTCGTGCATGTAACACGATATTGCATTTACAGTTTCACCTCTTTCTATCTCATTCTACACCAAAAGAAATACAATTAATATATTCAGAATTAAAGAACAACAATAAAATGCTCAATGAATACAATGAAGAACATTAATAAACATACCGATGAAGTACCCAAATCGTTGTAGAGTCGAAAAACCATTGATGACCATTTCATAAGATCATGATACTTCTCCAAGGACTCAACTACATCTTTCTTGATCATCATACCTTGATTGATTAAGCAGTATCCATGAGTAAGTATAACCACTCCTGACACGGATCGCCATGCGTTATCAAGATAGTCTTCAAGTGTTGGAATGTATTTTTCACGAGTCCACCTTGCTTCCACAAGGAATGCTTCAAATAACTCTCCCCACTATATCAATCCCACAATAAAAAAGATGATTTGTTAGCCAGTACTCCATTAAAGTACGTACTATAAGAATTCCTTATAATACTGACCACTTTTACAAGGATCGGCAACATGTCTTCCCCTTGTCCAATCGAAATACGAGAACCCATTTCTGTAATCGTATTGTAAAGAGCGTCGAAGCCTAGTTGTAAACACTTGGGCATATGCTCCATTGCATTAATATCCCACCTGAAAATGTTGGAAATTACATAATTAATTAATTGTAAATTTTGAACTAGCTAGAGGGACTTGATGTTCAAATTGCAAACCTCTTGACAGCATCTGTGAAGATCTCCAGTTCATCTAGAGAACCATAAACATCATATATATCGTCAATGACTGTAATGAATGTGCAGACTTTCGTTAGCCATACACGCACGGAATGATATTGAGGTTCAGAAACCACTCCAACGGTCCAAAAGAAGCATTCCATGAGTCGATCCCTAACGAAACCTAACTTGTGTGCTAGGCCTATATTTTTCCACCATCTGTTATATATAAAAGGAGAAAGCTAGATTGTTATCATATTATGGAACTTAATTCAGTTTTATTAATTTATGACTTCTGATAAAAGGCAAGCTTTAATTATTACTTTGACACTTCTTTAAGTTCTGTTTTGTAAGTCGCTTGAATCATGTTGAAATCTAATGCTGCAAGCTCTAGAAGAAGTAGATTTGCATCTTGTTGTTTCTTGTATGTATCAATGTAAGACCTTGCTTGTAGCCTAAGCATCCTTTGATACAAGGGGACTTCCAAAGCTTGGTTTATATGTTCAATGACTTGGGCATCACTTTCTTGACCCTTAAGTTTCAGCAACTGTTCTCTTGCAAATAACTTGGCCTCATGCAAATCGCTTTCTTCCATGAAAGCAAGATGTGAAGCTTCATATAGACTCATCAATCCCTTGACATCTGTCTCTAGACATCTAATGAAGCCACCATGACTGTCCTTGAATCTCCTAAGAAAGTCTGTACGTGTTCAAATATTGCAAATGAATTGCAAATGAGTTGATTTGTTCTTGGAAATATGTGGTGAAAATCTTGATGAGTTGTAAAGAGAAGTAAAAAAGTAGGTACCTTGGGACACATTATAACCATGTTGTCTAAGAATCCTGAATCTAAGAGATGCCTCATGAAGACTATCTTCTTTTACTTCAAGCCCAATAGATGTGATTATGTCTACTGCTCTCCTTATTTCGTATTGGAAGCGATAGCCGAGACCCAACCTTTCGATATCATCCATGTGTTCAAGCAGTTCCAATGTTCTGAAGCTACCATTTTCAAGATCAACATTAAACGCCAATATAACTCTCTTCTCTAGCTCCCTCATCTTCTCCTTAAAGGTGTTCTGTGTTGGTTCGATCATCAAACGATATACAACCAATATTATTATCCGCATAAGTTTAAAACTTAATGAAATAAAAAGACATCAATAACACTATCAGCATAAAAGTGTGATGAGTTACCGGTAGAATATTATCATCTAAGCCCTGAATAAATTCATGACTCCATATAGATGGCTGGTAAACGGCTATCCGGCTATCGGTTTGAGAAACTTTGGTCTTGACTGCACACGCGATCAAGCGATGCTTCCTACTTTTCGCTTCTACAGTTTGTTGGACGTTTGGCTTTAGTTTACATACCTTCAAGAAATTTTGGGGAAAGACTATTCGATAGAGTGCAAGGGCCATTAGAAGGTTAACTAATTAACATATGCATGGTTTATTAATATATATATACACATTAGAAGATGTTTCTTAATTTGAATTTCGCTGTTGATGGCTTATTTCAGGCAATAAACGTGACATATAGACTTATGGTCAGGGCTTTTCACCTGCCATTTCATCAACGTGACCATATTTATAGAACTTTTACTTTATATCAAGACTAGTTTAAAACTTAATTACCATTGCTCAAACTTTTACCTTAACGTATTCGTATGCTAGTTTAGAAACTTATGTATTACATAATTCAAATAAAAAATATTAAATAATTGTTACTAATAAATATAAAGAAATTATGAAAATAATTTTTTAAGATGAAAAATAACAATATTTTTTTCAAACCTTTGTATTTACAAAAACTTTTGCTTTAAAAAGTTGTTTTTTTAAACACTTTAAATATTTAAAAGTATTGTTTTCTATACAATGTCATTTTTTCTATAGTTCTTTGTGTTAAGAAACTTCATATTTCAAAAAACTTTCTTTTAAAAAAATTATGTGTTATAATATAAAAAAGCATCTTTTAATTTATCAAAAAAATAGTTTTATAAATTTAGAAAGTATATGACTAATATAATTAGCATTTTATACCATCATCAAATGGTTGAGTTGTTTAGATAGCATACGACACATGACAAAACGAGTGTTAGAAAACGAAATATGATAAAACTTATTTTGTTTTATAAGAAAATATTTTATACTATTTTAATTGTTTTACGTAAATGGCTACCTAAGATTTGGAAGTAAGCACCATATGATTTGCACCACATTATCGAGGTGGACCTTCATTCAGAAAAACCTTTGGTGTCTGGTATATGTAACTTTTTTTTTTTTAGTAAATCATGTGATTCAATTGCTTATCACACATGTCATTTGCATGACCACATAGACTTTGCATCACTTCAATTATCAAGGTGGTTTCCACTCAAGGGATTCTCACAGCTCCCGCTTGCATGATATTATTTTTACATTGATCAAAAAAGCAATTTTTTTTTTAAATTTTGAGTAAATTACACGGATAGTTCTATGATATATTTAAATTACGGTTTTGCTCTATAAGTTTGGGAAACTATAAGCTTAGTTTTAAATTATACATAAACGTAACATGTTTAGTCCCTAATTTGAATGTAGGTTAACTTTTCCGTTAAATTTTTATAAAATGACCAAAATACCCTTAAGTTAAGAAGATCCGGCCTGCACTTCCATCACCGCCACTTTCGGGAGAGCACCACCACCACCACTCTCGGTGGACCACCACTACCACCACTATGGGATAGACCTCCACCACCACCAATTGAAACCACCCCTTCCCCCCCCCCCCCCCCCTCTTTTTCTCTCTCTCTCTCTCTCTCTCTCTCCCCCCCTCCCTCCCTCCCTTTTTCTCTTTCTCACACACTCACACACACATCTCCTTCCCAAATTTATACCAACACCAGCGCCATCGGAATATGTATTCTCTGATCGACATAAAGCCTCCAATCACCACCTTCAACTATCGCCGCCCCTTTATGTAGCTTATGAAGATGGTTATTAGTAACAGTGGTGATGAAGAGGATATCATGATGGTGGTGGGTGATGAATTTAGGATGATCAAGAGGATGATGATGATGATGATGATTGGTGATGGTAGTGGTGGTGGGTGGTGCCGTGGTGAATCTAGCATGATCAAAAGGATGATGATGATGATGATGATGATGATGATGATGATGATGATTGTTAGTTGTGGTGGTGGTGGTCAATGTATTAGAGAGAGAGAGAGAGAGAGAGAGAGAGAGAGAGAGAAACAAAGAGTGTGTGTGTGTGTGTGTGATGACAAAGGAAGGAGTTTTTAATATAATTATTTTTAATAGTAAGGTATTTTGGTCATTTTACACAATTTAACTGAAAAAGTTAACTGTCCATCCATGTGAGGGACCAATCCTGTTACGTTTATTTATACTTTAGGATTGACCTTGTAGTTTTTCAAACCTATGAACCAAAACCGCAATTTAAACATACCATAGAGACTATCCGTGTAATTTACTCTTTATTTTTTAAAGGTCGTTTTAGACGTTTTAGTTTTTATTTATACTTCTTTATCCAACCATCTGTTAAGTTTTATCATAGATCTTATACAAACTATAAATCAATATCTTATTGGATATATGATTACCTACAATGTTATGGATGTTCTCGGCTTTTCGTTATAACATGTGGGTTTACGTAAAGACATATACGTTTCACTTCAACATGTCGCAATGTGCGGCTGTAAATACTAGTACGTGTAAATACTAAATACAAATGGATATATATATATATATATATATATATATATATATATATATATATATATATATATATATATATATATATATATATAAACTCAATAAAATTACAAAAAGGTAAATAAACTTAACAAATTATGCTATAAATATCTACATATATTTTAGCTATATTTATTTTATATAAGATTATTATTATAATTTTATATATATACTTTTCATAATAAATAAATTTCGAACCATAAACTGGAGGGAGGGCCATAATAAATAACTAATTAGTTGAAGACATAAATTGTTTCTGTTTCTATTTTAATTTTTATGCTTGATGTTTCTGTTTTTATTTTAATTTTTTCTGTTTATTTTTTAGTGTGGTTTTCTTATAGAATTGACACCACAATCCAATGTTCTCGATGTCACACCCTACATAAATCCTATATCGGTTGTGAACAGTAGAGATTACTGTTTCATAAGTATGTCTGGTTTCTAATATCATCAACGCGTTTTGGTCGTATTGGTTGTGGATAAGAGAACTCTATAGTTAAGCGTGCTCAGGTAGGAGCAATCGAGGGATGGGTGACTTCCCTGGGATTGACCTGGGCAACCAAAAGCAAATCCGTGAGCTCTTCGTGGGCAAAGCAGACAATATTGGTGGTACGAGAGGCCGGTTGTTACACTCGAAATCGGATCGGATACCAAACCGCTTACCTTACTGGTCGACTGGCCGAACTGATCGGACCGGTAGGACCAGATTTAAGAACTAAATGACACATAATTATATATATATGTGTGTGTGCGCGCGCACGCTTTATATTTTACATTTCTATACTTTACAGATTTAATTTTTGTGCTTGATGTTTTGGTTTCTATTTTAATTTTTTCTATTTATTTTTAAGTGTGGTGTCATAATTTTTTTTATAGAATTGACACCGCTATCTCGGAATCGGATCTGACAGCGAACGCGCACCTTAATTGTCGATTGCCTGAACCAATCGGACCGGAATGACCAGTTTAAGAACTGAATGACATCATATTTATATATTTTTATATGTGTGTGTATTATATATATAGTTGTATATAATTCAATATAAGTATTTTATATGTATATTTTATAGTTGTATACAAAACTCAATAATAACCATATCTCCGGTACTTCAATTCATCGTCTAACCTACCAGTTAAAACCATTAAAATCCAAAAAATTTAAAAATTGAAAATATGATCCAACCCGGTTCGCGGTCAGACTTCCGCACCGGTCCAAACCGGCCGGTTTTTTAATAACAAAACGAGTTGAGCTGGATCGGACCGGTGGCTCAATTGAATTCCTGTGGGACGGGTAAGAATGTCCGGTCAGATCCAAAACATTGCCATAATCATAAGAAAATAAAAACACAATGCCTAAAAACTTTAAAACATCATGTGCGTTTTATACTTTACTCAAAATCTCATTTTAGTATAAACTAGCTCTATACACACGTATATATATATATACATATATACATATATACATAAAATTCCATTTATTATTAAAACTTATAGAAGTAATCTGTAACACTCATTATATCTTAATCTTATAAATAAAATATATATTTAAGGGGAAGGATTAAATGAGAACTCATTTTTTTATAAGAACTCTAGAAAACAATCTAAGCTACTAGTTTTCAATGACAAAATGTTAATAAAAAAATAATAAAAAAATTATAAAACAAAAAATAACATAAAAATTAAAAAAATAAAAACACAAAAATATTTCTCTCGTTTTCCTTTTTCATAAAAAAAAAATAAAAAAATTTCAAAAATTAAAAAAATCACGTTTTTTTACATAATTCATTTTACATATGTGTAAATCCGGTATTACACATGTGTATACCCAGATTTACATATGTGTAAATAATAGGTGGATGGTTTTTTTAAAAAATATATATCAATATGGTAGACGTTGGAAAAATAAAAAAATACTTAAATTAATGGTGAATTTTTTGTGAAAAAATAATGTTATGAAAAAAAGTTATGAACGTTTAAAAAAAAAGGTGAAAATGACATGTGATTTGCATGTGATGTAAATTGTATGACTAATATTGGGTTTTAAAGTTTTTATAAAAAAAAAAAGAAAAAAAAAGTGGTTTTCAAGATAACCATAATCATATATTTGATAACGTATAATTGTAAACCAACTAATTTTTTTTTTGATTATTTATTTAATTAATTATCTATCTTCTACTTTCTTTCATTTTTCTCTCCTGCTTTCGTCTTTTCTCTCTTGCCTCTCGACATTTGATCATTGTTTAAAAGTATTTTAATGACTTTTACATATCTACATATATTAATAACACTTCTAAGTGAAATTTTACTATTTTTATTTATGTCTGTTAGTGTAATTTGTTATATGTATTTTAGTTCAAATATATGTAACTTTATATGTAGACTAAAAAACTAGCTAACCAACTAATCTCGACTATCATGAGCATCCATTTAGGCATTTATACATATGTAAATATGTAAATGCTAATCATCTATCTTATAAATCTTTATACTAGTAATTTATTTTTAAACTAGTCATCCATTTTACATATATGCATATTTTTATATTAATCATTCATTTTCATGCTGAGCGTTTATTTACTAATATGCAAATGTTCAAACTAAGCATATATTTGCATATATGTAAATGGTTTATGTATGTATAAATCATCTATTTACAAAAGAAATGCGTAAAACAAGAACAATAAGGGTTTTTAAATAGTGAAGAATAGGAGCATAAACAATATTGAATTAAAAATAAAAAAAAAAAGAAAATTTTTAAGTGATCATATGTATAAATTTATGTAAATCTTTTATTTTTAAATTTGTTATCTATTTACATAAGTGTAAATTCTTCATGTTGATCCTTTAATTTTCAATTATATTTATATTTATATAACCGTATTGATCATCTATTCTTCATATCAATCTGAATTACTCTTCACGCACAATAGAAACGGGGAGGCTAATAAATCAAAACACATGGGAAATAGATGGATTATTATATAAAAAGATATATCAGAATTCATCTAAATAAATCCTTAGTGGATCTTCTTTTTGCCTCAACTTCACCCTTAGATACACTTTTTTGAATACAAAATCTAAAACAACTTAATTAATACATACATAGTCTAAGATGAGCATAAGCACTAAGATTAACACAGCCACACCATTAAAACTATCCAAAACAAATAGGATTTGAACTGAAACTTCAAAAACTATTTTCAAATCTTAGTGGTGCTCCATCGAGTATATCCACAAAAATAATTAATTACTTTCTTGAAAGAAACAGAATAGATTAAAATCCTAATTAAATAGTCTTAAGAATTTATGAATGTGTTATAAATCCCAACTAAAATACTAATCATACATTCGTAACGTTTCTTCTTGCGTAAGTATTTTATATATTTCGTATAGAAAAATCAAAGCACGTTGTATTTTTAGCATTCCCCTATATATATATATATATATATATATATATATATATATATAATGAAAACCATGATAAATTGTGTAAACCAATAAACCAAATCTTCACATTTGATGTATTAAGATCAATGGCTCAGATTTTTTTGAATAAAAAAACAAAAGTAGCAGGTGTTGAAAAAGTCAAACAAATCTGATCCATTGATCTTAAGCATCAAAGGTGGAGATTTGGTTTATTGGTTTACAAAAGAACTCATCCATATATATATATATATATATATATATATATATATATATATATATATATATATATATATATATATATATATGTAGGGATTGGATCTTTTCAAAACTCGTAAATAATTTCAGAACTACGAGAACTAATCTTAACCGTGAATCATTAAATCAATGGCTAAAAAACAATCAGGTATTTTTTGTAATTAAATAGAATGTTAAGTAATTTTATAATGAGTCAAGGGTAATATGGGAATTTAAGGTAAGAATTAAATGAGTTTCTAAAATTTCTCTTCCACCTTTTAGTCAAAAATATTAACCATCATTAACAAAGAAATCTTCTCTGTTTTTCTACAGATTCTCATCAATTTAATTTTTTTTCTTCCAACTCTAATCCACCGAAGAAGCATAGAGTTACGATGGTCTCTTTTGAAGAAGACTATATTATTCATTCAGAGTGTGTGTTTGGGAACAAGTAAGTTAACATTTTCATTAGATTATTGTTTGTTTGAATAATCACTCAAATCAATTATGAACATATTGATTTTGTTTTCCATCAAAATCCTTTCTCATGTTCCTGGAACGTTTTCTTTTCAGATGTATACACATAGGTTGTATATGCTTGTTGACTTTTATCTTATGATATGTTTCAATCTATGACTACCATCTTTAGTACATGGTTTGTTCGGATCCTAAAAAATATTATCTTTAGTTATTTTTTTAGTCTTTTTGTTTCTAATAATTGAGATTAATCAATTATTATAAAAGAAATTTTAATATATAGGTCTTGGTAATTATTGTTATCATAATAAGGATTTACGTATATGTAAAAAGGAGTAACTCATGACATGTATTTTTGTTTACATATGCATATGTAAAAAAACGACCCGTTTAAGGATTTAGATATATGTAAATAGTATGTGATTTTAAAAAATAAATGATTATTATGAAATATACACATATGTAAATGTACATTTACACTGTGTTGGACATTTATATATATATAAGTAAGTGATTAATTTGAAGAATTATATTACGTATATATAGCTAAGATGATAAATTTGAAAATTGGATAACCAATAACATTTACATATATGTAAATAACCGATTAATTTGGAAAATGGATTATGAGTTTAAATTTTACAACGTTTTCACATAAATATAAATTAAACTATTTACATATATCTAAATATTTTACATATGTGTAAGTGACTATTTAATAGTTTATCATTATATAATTTATAACTATTTTAAATAATCAAGATCAAAATAAGTAATATATGAGTACATTAATTTCTAAAAGAATATAAAGATCCCACCAAACAATTAACAAATTAAGTACAAGAAAATACGTAAATCATTAGATACGTATAATTATGAAAAATTATCAATATATTATTCAGTTGTGTATAATATATATACACACATATACATAGATACTTAAAATTTAAAAGTAATAGGAAAAAATGGTTAATTAACTAGAGAGGGGAGAGAGAATAAAAATTAATTAAAGATTAGAGAGATAATAGGTAATTAATTAATTGGAGAGAAAAATTATTTAAGTGATTACCATTATACCCTTTACATTTAATTTTTAAAACAAAAAATAAATGAGTGGTCCAGATTAGTTTTTTAGGTTCTTAATAAAAATGAAGTTCTCATTTGAACCTAACCCTATATATATATATATATATATATATAGGGTAAGGAACGATTGTTAACCCACCTTTATTACGATAACCCGTTAACACTTATATAACAAACACTTACACCATGATTATGTAGTGCAAATAACTTTACAGCGCGTTACACTACTGATGTAACAAATTAATCATAACTTATCTTTTGCTATATATAACAGCACACACAATTACAACATTCAACCCTTATTTTAGTTACATTTTAGGGTTTTTTTAATTGAATAATTACCACATTTATGAAGTTTTTTTTAATAGTGTAGTTAGAAAACTTATTTCTTAAAATAGTGTAGATGGTAAAATATTTATCAAAATAGTATAGTTCTGAAATTTTATTGTTTCTCACTACTATTCTCATCGGCTGCTTAAAAGGGATTTTTGTTAAATGTTATTTAATACTTTTAGGAATAATATCTTTGAATTTTTAGAAATGCTTTTATATTTAAACTGATATTTTTATAGTTTTCTAGAAATACTTTCTTATTTCTTTCTAGAATATAAGAACGGTTTTAAAATATTTAACTATCGTATCTAAATAGAAATGTTTTTAGTTTCTTTTAACTTAATTAAATCCAGATGTAATTTTTTTAGTTTCTTTTGTTCTTTTACTGTTTCTATAGTATTTTGTTTAGATTTTTCTTTTTATACTCATGTAACATTGTGTTTTGTAATTTAATATATTTGATAAAATGCATAAAAATAAAAAAATTATCTCTCGTGATTTTATAAACAATTAAATGAGTGTAAAAACAAAATAATCAAATATAACACCATGACGTAATACGATAGTAATTTGCAGATGGCAAAGGCACTGAGGCACACCCACCACAAACAAGTAAACAACCTATGGTGCACCGTCCGTTGTTCCTTTTTCAAGGTTTTGTTTATAAGAAATCGTTTAATTCATTTTTTATAACTATAAAAAAAGTTCAATTAAAAAAAATAAAGATATCTTTAAGTAATAAATAATATTTAACAAAAAATCTCTTTTAAGTAGCCACTGATAATAAAAAAGAAAAATAATAAAATTTCAACCTACATTATTTTTGTAAAAATTCACCAAATAAGTTTTCTAACTACATCATTTAGTAAAAACTTTACAATTATGTATTGGTTTTCTGTCTCAAATCTCAATTGTATTATATATACTTACATTTGAAACTAAGGTTAATAGTGTTTTACCACTATATATACACAAGGCACAACAACTTTTGTTTTTCTTTTCTTTTACCGTCTACATTGTGCCACGTCTTCACCCCATCCCCTCTCATCCTGAATTACAGACTACCCCCACACCACAAAAGGATGGTAAGACTTTCTGTTATCACATTACCTTTTGTCTCTCTCTCTCTCTCTCTTTCATCTAAAAAAGAAAGAAATCACATAATAAGATGATGATGTAGAGTTGAAGATTTCTACACCCCCAGATCATGATATGAAGGTGAAGATTTGAAGATGGCCATGGGAATTCAATATTTTAGTGGTTTTTTTATTCATTCTCTATTATCTTCGTGATTTTAATTTTTTAAACCTTTTTTCGTCTTCTCTCTTTCATCAAGGAGGGAAGACCTATGTTAATTTTTTGTTAGTAGGTTGTGATGTAATTTCAATTTGAAAACTATCAATCATGGTGTTTTTATACTCGTGTGGACGTGCATCAATTTGATTCTAAAACAGGTAAGGGCATCAATTTCTTAACTCTCTGCATTTTTGTGTGTTCTTTTTCTTCACTCAACTCCAAATCAGTATTAGGGTTCTGATTTTGAACTAAAGCAGCTGCCCTCCATAACAGGTTACAAGAGAAACGTTTTTTAGGTAATAAATTTGTTAATGACATTGTTGGTTGAGTTTTAATTGTTAGAATTTTCTGATAATAATTGCCCTGTTACTTCTTCGGTATTCCCAATGCTACATACTCACTAATCCTTTTGTTTTGTTTTTTTAAATTTGTGTTTGGTTTTTATACGATGCTTTAAGGTTGTTAATTTCAATTTATGACTTTTGAGGTTCATACTCAAAGTATTTTGCTCCTGTACAATTTGTTTATGAATTCAAGATCAATATATGATCATCAATCTACATGTTCGAGAGCTATCTCTTCAAAGGATATTGCATAAATAATATAGGAATACATTTCTCAATATCAGTAGATATAATCAAAGACAATAGCTAGAATATTACAGGTAAAACGATTAATTTCCAGTTACAATTTGTTTTTTCCTGCATTTTTAGTTACTTTATTTTGATTTGTTTAGATTTAAAATGTTTTTATAAAAGTAGTTAATTTTTTTTTTGTCTTAAATATATTTAAATGTTTTGTTAAAACACCAATGTAACAGTTAACTTATTGATGCACCTGGTCTTAGACTAATGGGTGGAGTATTCGCTTCAATGGTTATGGCTGGCTGCAGTTATTTTTGCAGTGATTATATATGTTTCTGTTTCAATAGTATTTGTGATGGTTCATGTCGCAATTTGAGCTCCGACTAGTTGCAAGACTATGATTGTGGAGGACTTTAGAGTGTATGGATGTAATTAATTATGTGGATGGTAAGTGTAAGTTATTGATATATTGTTATGGAGTTGTGTCATTGATATTGATGTTTTACTATACTATGCATAATCATATATTTTGGTATGCTAATATCTGAACGTTTGATTCATGCTAGAATTTTTTAACGCTTGGGTTATATGAACATCCAAATTTGTTATTAGAACACTCACATCTCTCTTTCTGTTTCTATGTATCTATATGTATGTATAAAAAAAGATTGAGAGAATAAGAAAGTAATTGGTGTATTGATAACAAACATTTTTTCTAATTGATTACACATTTTTTTTCTTTGCTAATTCTTTTTGAGAATGGCTTCATTCTGTTCCCATGGTTAATCCATTATCATTTAACAATCTGAATGTTTTATTTATGTTTGAATATAATAATAGGTCAAATTTGTGGCTAATTTCTATTGCGAATTGGTTTCATTAATATTGTTCATCTGATATGCACTACATCATCATGTAAATCATATCTATTGTTGATATTGAGCAAAAATGAAGGATTTGATTGTTTCTTTACGAAAAGGTGGTACAAGGTGTTGACGGGTCTAGGTCTTGGTGTTGAAGATGAAGGTGTTTCAGCTTAAAAGTTCAAATAATCGGCTGGATTTAACAGGCGAACCAGGCAGCCTTGATGTCAGCAGCCGAGCTTGATGACGATGCAGGAGAGATGGTGTTTGATAGTTCTTTTGGCAACATGCAGCTCTAGTAGGATCTCGAGGGTCAAAAGAAGTATTCCGGCCAGGTCCATGAATTGTGTGCTAATGTTCAACCCTTTCGATTTGATCTGATGGTCTTAATGGCAGATTACATCTAATTGTTGGCGGCAGCTAACGATGGTTAGGGCACAAAAGACGTTGGAACAAGGTCAAAGGACATATTAAAATTATAGTCATTTGAACCTAACAACTGAAAAGAAGTTTTAAGTTGTAGTTGGTATTCTTCCTCGAACTAAACAATAGTAGATGAGCTTACCCCGACACAACACGAGGGTAACCTCGCTAGTTGTAATATAAAATGCATAATGATCACGAGTATACACACTCTTGAAATATATACAATTTTCTTATCATCTTATCTCAATTCTTCGTTTCTTTAATACATTGTCAACACCGATAAAGTCGACCAAAATTCAGCCTCCATTTACTAATAAACAAACAATGATATAATTTCACCAAGTTAGGTGCCCACTATCAAACGTAAGAGATCGATTCCAAAAGGGTGACTACCGAACAGGGAATCGAACGAAGTTGCTTTTACTGATTAAGTCCAAGTTTTCTTTCTTTCACTATGACTTGTCGAATCTTGAAACCTCGTAGGATTATCACTGGCAAAACTGACATAAAAATGGGAGCAGGAGATTGACATTTTATACAAAACCACCAATATGAATGAAATCCGTAAGCAAAAAAAGACGACCTAGGTCTAATATTTGAAGAAAATGATTGTAAAATATTCTTTTCATGGTCTAATTCAATATTAATCTAAAAATAATAATAAAGTTCAATAATCAACACAAATGAACTCATCAACATCTCTTTTCATGGTGTTATGAAATTACCCGTATACCCCAATTAGAAATGTCGATAGGGTTCATCATTGACTAATTGACTTGTTAAGTGGAAGCTTCTGATTGGCCACAACACTATTTTTTTTTTTTACTAATTTTATTATCAGTTAAATACAATTTTTTAAAGCCTGTAAGGGTGAGTTGGTTAAGCTGTTTCATTGTGATTCGCGGCGTATGGGTTCGAATCAAATACAAACATTTTTGGTTATACTCTATTGGCTCTTTCCCCTTTTCTTGCTAACTTTTTATTTACTTCTTGTAATACCTTTTATGTAAATTACTTTTCTACAAATATTATGTCACAGCTTCCACAACACGTTTTTATATCTATGCTTCAATCTCCAAAAATAAAGCATACTAATTTCATATGTTTTTGAGCACGTTATTGTCACCACGCCAACGCGTGTCATGAAATTCGTAGAAACTCTGCAACACATCGTTAACCACGTTAGTGCAATCGTACGGCTACGCCGGAATGCACTCTGGATAGTCATGTTTATATACATGCTTCAACACGTGCAACCAAGTTCTTAAACGTTTTTTTGTTTAGAGTGCAAGATTTTTGGTTTGAATACATTTTACATCCTTATGGTGGTAAGTTATTCAAAACTCAAATTAGATACCAAATTCACCTTCAAAACCATTCATTACACCACTATCCTGCATGTAATTTCTTTCATATTCCTCAGTCCTCACTATACAGTAAGTTATTTTTCTACTCCGATTTCCAATTTGTGAGGCTCTTCAAACTTCATACAACAACTTGTTATTAGCTAGTCACATAACATCATGTCAACTCATCGTTTCTCAACTCATGGCATACTTTTGAGTCCAGCTCCGTGCCATGGCTTCATACTTGACCTTGTCTATCTTGTACATATGTGCGATTTCTGGAACCAATGGGTCATCTGGGTTCGGATCGGTCAGCAATGAACATATTGACAACAAAACCTGGTTGAACCACAAATTACCAAAATCATCATTAGCTAGCTTTTTAATTGCATGAGCCAGAGTATATATATATATGCAGCATCATAACTAACACTATAAAATGAAAAGAAAACCTTGGATATGGTGAGAGCAGGACTCCATTGATCCTTGAGGATATCAAGACAAATGTTTCCATTGTTGTTTATATTTGGATGAAACACTTTGGTCCTAAAGGCGACCTACAAGATGGAATCAATAATAACCATTCATAAAATCATTAAAAAGGCGAATTTTGCAGTGCTTTTGGCCATGAATTGAAGATCGCGCTTACTACCTTGGGGGGTTTGAAAGGATAATCCGGAGGGAAATGGATTGTGACTTGAAACACACCACCCGAATAGGGGCTATCATTCGGACCGATGATGGTCGCTTGCCAATGGAACATGTCTTGAGCCACGGGACCAGCACTGCATGAGGCTGGAGGGTCTCTTTGCAAGTCTTTGAGCTCTTTTAAAATCCTCCTAGAAGCCATTTTTATCAAAGTATGGGTTGCAGATGAAAGGATACAAATGTTTTGGTGGATCTATATTGAATTGGTAGATGGATTTATAGATAGTTGGAGAGATCAGTGTGGTGAAGGTATAGATCCTAGGGAAATTTGAGTGAAGCAGAACAAGATTCTTTCTTATCACCTCCATACATTAATTTCATATCAAACCAGAAACCGAATTTTGCTTTTTAAACCATTGTATATCGTCCGTTACATCCAAATCTATTTTTAAATCATTTTATAATATATATTTGTAAGCTTAAATTTGGTCATTACAAGTTTTTTCATCTTATAATTATCAATAACCAAACAACTCACGTCTATATGACATCATTTCGTATGTGAGCCAAAATCTTCCTCCACTAATGGAGCATATTCTCCGCTTGAAGAACAAAAGGCCAAAAACAAACCTGATTATACTTCTACCTCTCTTAGACACTAAACAAAAGAAGCATCTAAGTGATTAGATATCAAGATAATGTCCAATGGACGCCACCATTCACTTGTGTCTTCATATTCGTTCATATTGAAAGACAAAAGTGGGAATATATGGCGTCAACATCTTCATTCTCCACTAATTCAACATCAAAAGATTTGAAAATGATAATATAATCTATTCATGTTGACAAGTAAAAGTTGTGGAACGAACGTTCATTTTCCACTTAATACGGTTACGAGAGATGAGACAGAATAAAGGAAAATGCATAAGATAGCATGAGTCATCTTGGATTCTTGGACAACTACAGGATTAGCATATAGAAAAAGATCAAATACAATTAACGAATATAGGACAGAAATGAATCCAACATGAATTTCTTAATCTAATTGGGTCTCAGGTAAAAGTAATACATAGAAGGAAAAAGAAATCGAAATCTGACAGAGGATCAAGGATTGGAGGCACATGATAAGCCAACTGATGCTTCACACAGATGATCACTGCTAGCCTCAGTGACTTCGTCCCTTCGATGACCTTACTTCTGATCATAATATAGAGCAGGCCTTTTGGCCTGCTTTCTTCTTTTTCTTCGACTTTGGAGGAGCAAGGACAACTTTAATAGCAGCATCGAACACTCCCTTAACATTCTGAGAAAAATAATGACACGTGTCAAATTAAAGAATTCTTAAGTTTCCTCTTAGAGAGAATTTGTGTATAAAATTATACATGCCTCCTGTGTTTTGGAACTACATTCAATGTATTCAGGTGCTCCAATTGTCTTCTTTAACTCCTCTCCCTGTAATAAATTTAAAGATACATATATTTGCATTAAGGAAAATGCTTACAGTTAAAGGTGCATTCGTGACCCACTTATGGATGGGTCGATTCAGTTATAGACTTCTAGTTTGTCTTTAACGGGTCAAACGAGAAATAGAAAAAGATTAGCTAAAGAAAAAAAGGGGTCGCATGGTAAAAGGACGCTAAAGTGTAATTTGATAATAAAAGAATTAAGGACTTTGGACTGAAACAGTTTCAGGCCAGGTAAAATTTCCCATTTTGATATGTTAACCAACCAGCCCGACCCAGCCATTTAGTGATTCAATGTCTAGCAATCTGCGATTAAGTTTATTGGTAATAATCTTTACCTGAGCGCTAGTTATGGGAGTTGCACCAGGATGGTCCACGAAGAACTGCTTATCATCCCGAAGATCTATATAATCCACAAGATTCAAATTTATATTGGATTAAAGGATATAAGCTCGTAGGAAAATCAATTCTTGTGCCTCAATACTAGATTATTGTCATAACAAAACATAGTTACTAGCTAGAAAAGCAAGCTTGCATACACACATATGAAACTTGTAACAAACATGAACTTTCTAAAGTATGAAATTTAATAGATCAATCTCTTACGAGAGGGCAACCTAGTAATTTACCAAGGTCAATAATAAATTGTGCGATCATGTTATTTCAGGGGAACTTGGTTTCAGTAGATCGACGGGATTTTGTCAGATAAACTTCCATGGTTTAAGTTAGATAATTCATTATTAACTCACCAAGTTTGGTCCCAACAAGGACTATTGGCACACCAGGGGCATAATGTGTCAACTCTGGAATCCACTGCAAATATTACAAAAACATCAGTGTAAGATATGTACAGCTATCAAAAGCATTGCAAAAGAATATAAAAAAGACTAAACAGGGATGCAAAATGACAAAAAATCACAAGATAATTACCTTCTTAGAAACATTTTCATAGCTGGCCTTGCTAATAAGGGAAAATGCCAAAATGAAAACATCAGCTCCACGGTAACTCAATGGTCTTAATCTGTTGTAATCCTCCTGTCCTGTTCCCAACATTTCAATTTCACACCATCAATACATCACTTAATATAAATAGATTAATAGTACTACCAGAACAAAAATTAGTAATTGCTTAGACAAGATTTCATTTAGTTACCAGCAGTATCCCACAAGCCTAGATTGACAGTGGCACCATTGACCACCACATTGGCACTGAAATTATCAAACACAGTTGGCACATAATCCTGTTTCAAACCACAACATATAAAAGGCTTTTAATTCCAATGATACATTAGATTTTTATCAAGACTTGCAATGTGCAGTGCACCATACAATGTGCAAACAGATTAATACTACATTCACCACAAAATGGTGGAAATTGCATAAAGGCAATGCATTTCTTGGATGAAAGAGGATATTACTCATTTTGACCAATAAAAAATTATCCATTGTCTGGATCCATTTGTATAATATCTACAAAAGAAGAAGATCCACAAAATAAAACTTAAAGAACAGTTTCCCAAGCATTTCAGCATTTGCAATTTTCTCATCATTGGTGTGATCAGATAGGAATCCATGATTGTAAGTCCAAGGATGACCATTTGAATGATAAATTGCTAACTGAAATTAACGCACAAAATGTAATTGATATAGCCAATTGCATATTTGCATAGCCCCAGATCATATATTCTATATCAGATAAACTATGCATCATCAAAAACTCGACATGAAATCAGAAATCGCCAAATATAACAAAACGAAATGAGCAGAAACTGAAGGGATTGAGGATAATAAATACCGTGGGGAAGGTGTTGCTGGTGTAGGAAATCAAGAGGCAAGTCTTTCCGACGGCCCCATCGCCGACGGTGACGCACTTTATGAACCTAGAAGCGCTCATATTTCTTCAAAAGAACCTCAGATCTTCTCCTCCTCCCTCAGAAGACCTGATCACGAACCAACACACCAAATCAGCAAATTTCACTTTTCCTTGTGTTTCTTCTGATTTTATCTCCCTTCTGCCTGCACCTCTGTAAACCTCACGTTTGTTTAGGTGAATTCAAAGTATTTGTGCAAAAGCGCTGAGGAAGCATTGATGAACAAACCCTAGAGAAAAGGGAATGCAGAGAGTGGGAAAAGTTTGTAGATGGAATGAAATGGGGGGAGATGAAAAGCGTAAAGAAAGAAATAATCGGTGGGTGTGGTGATGTGGGGAGAGAGAGAGAGATTACCTTAATTTAGCCGGTAAAGAATGCCGTTGAAGCGGTGGGTGGGTGGTGGAGACGAAGTCTCTCTTTAAATTCTAAATCATTTCTAATTTCTGCAACTAATTCTTGATCTTAATCTTAATCTTAATGTTAATGTTAATGTGTTGTCGTGCCAACGAAGATTGGTTGATGATTGGTTCAATCTTGTTATTGAAAAATGCAATTGTGGACCCACAAAATTTGATTTCTAAGACTACGACACCACTACCTAACATATTCTTTTCACAAAAAAGAAAAAAAAAATGAGTGTTGTTGCTTTGTGAAAGTTTGTTATAAGGTAAAGTTGTTTAAATTCAAAGTGATGGAACTTTATTTTGAACGTCTAACCCGGTCTATAATTTGTTCTTTATAAATTAATTGTTTCTACTATTCACCAATATATAGACCAATTTGATTTATCTGGTTGTTTTAAACTGCAAGCTATACTATAAAATGTGATTTTTCAACTTGTAAATCGAATCATATTACTTTTTATCTGTTTGAATTAGTTGATATATCTCGGTTTGAGTGGTTGTTTCAACTTATTTTAAACATCTCTAAACAAAAAGATAAAATATTATGACTTATTCTCTTAGTGTTAGATTTTTGTTTTTGAAAAGCACCTAATGTACTCTTTTTAACCATCTATACATGAATCTTATTGAATTTACCCAACGACCTTTTGGATAGAAGGAACGCCACTTACCCCACATGGCACCAGGTTCAATCCCATGTCCTCTCTGGCTTCACAGAATTGTCAAGCTCATAACCACTGTTTTCATGACCGGATCGGATCGGCTGGTTCGACTGGGATTCGGTTGGGCCACCGATCCGATCCACCCTAAATCGTTTCCTTCTAGTTGAACCGGCCGGATCGAACCTGTTCGGCGGTTGAACCGGGAACCGGTTCGTACCGGATTTTCCATTTTTTTAATTTTTTTTATTTTAATGGGTTTAACGGCCAGGTCGGATGGTGAATTTCAATGTTGGATGTATAATTATTATTTAGTTTTATATATAATTATAAAATACACATATAAATTACTTATATTGAATTATATATATAATTATGACGTTATCCAGTTCTTAAATCCGGTCCGACCAGTCTAACCATCAAACCAGTAAGACGTCTAGTTCAACGTCTGATCCGGTTCTGAAAACATTGCTCACAACCACAAAACCACTCCCTTAATCATCATAAAAAAGACTCCATTTCTTTTTAAGTCAATGCATGTTTTAAGCATTTGCGTACCTCATATCAAAACAAGTTGAATCCTTATCAATAGAACAAGTTCATCATCACGTCTAGAACATTTTGTAAAACCTCTCTTGATACATTGTGGGATCTGATATTTTCTACAAACACGAGAAATATCATCCAAATTAACAATCACATGTGATAGTGAAGTCGTTCAACGCTTTCTATCTAGCAATTATGTGTCTACTGGTTCCAGCATTATATCAAAAAATGGTTACACAACAAACTCTTTCTCGATGACTCGGGTCAAATCATTAACACAATAACGACATTCATCATGTTGTCGATCATAATATGTGTATGGTAATCGTGTGATAACATTAAAATTTTAGGATATCACAAAATAATATATGTTATGGTAATCGTGTGATAACATTAACATTTTAGGATATCACAAAATAATTAAATTAATTGCAGTGGGGTTTAATGAATGTGAAGAAGAAGAAAAATGACATTAATGTTTCACACGTATGATAACCATGAAATTTGTTGTTACGATGGAAGTGGTTTAGAAATTTAAATAAGGAATCGATGACGGGTATTTTATTTGCACGTACATAACCATGATTAATTATCATTTGAAAACGTATTCATTATCAAGATTGAGTTGAAGATCGCTATAGATAAGTTTAATGTAAAACGATTTTATGTAACCATATTGTCACGGACTGATTTGTTCAGCTCTCGTGCGGCACTTAGATTGGTTCTAAGTCAGCCTTCTTGGTCTCGTGTGGATGGTTTACGCAGCGGAAGTCTTTGTAAGAGAACGTTAGAGTTGTAGTATGCAAGTAAGATGCTTGTGGCGTGTGATTACAACACAAGTAGATTGCTTGTATTACTAGAACACAGGTACAATGCTTTTGAGTTACAAAAAACTTGGGTGAGTGCAAATGAAGCACCATCATCCTATTTATACTAGTTGTCCATGATCTAGATTCTTCTATATCTAGATTAATCTATACCTAATATCTAAGACTAGATATCTTGATGAAACTCTCTAGTTGGTCCAAGGCATTTCAAGATATTTTTCAATGATGAACTATGTAGCTCAATCTAGATTCTTCCATGACCTTTCATGGCTGTTCTAGTTAGTTCTTCTTAGCAGCCTTTGAGCCACGTTTTCTAGTGCCTTGCGGGATGTTCTAGAGTCTTCCGACATTGCCGTGTTACTGCAGAATTATGTGGGCTATTCCGGAGTCTTTCAGGCATCCTTGGTTGCTTCAAAAGTGCCCCTAATCGGTAAAAGTTAGGGTGTTGCGATCTGCATTTTGACGGGTCGTGACAATATATCCTTATTATCTTAGTTATTAAATTATTATATTGTTATTTTAAATTGTTATGACTTGAATTTTATCACAGTTAAACTTTATATCAATTTTTAGTATCATTATTTGGTAAGATTTTAACTATTTAATGTAATCCTCATTTCTTGTTATAATTATTTAAAAGTTATTATACAATATGCATAAATAAAAGTATAATTATTTGCATATTTAAATTTTACATTTAAAACTATATGTTTATTAATTTATTTTAATTTTAATTACTATACTTATTATATGTATTATGTATTTTTATATAAATGACTTTTTTCGAATTTAATTTTCGTATTTTCCATGCTTATCACTTTAGGACCATAAAAAAACCGAACATTCAGCGAATTGTTTGGCAAAAAAAATTTGTTTAGTAAATGAACAAACATAAACAAATAATTTTTGTTCAGTTATTTAAGTAAATGAACAAGAACAAAGATCGTGTTCATTTAATTACGTTTGCCATGTTAATTGTTTATGTTCATCATAATTAGGTATATGATTATGATGTCAAGTAGCTTAATTTTATATATATTTAAGGTAAATATGTTAAGTTTGTGATTAAGAATGTTAAATTTTATTTTTTAAAACAACATATGTTAAGTTTGTGAAATGTCTGGTTATGTGTTCATGCGTTATTCCTGAACAAATTCGATTCCTTAATAAACAAACATAAACAAAAGTTTTCGTTCGGTTATGTGTTCGTGAACCGTTTGTAAATAAATTCAATTTTAAGCGAACAAACATGAACAGAATTTCGTTCGGTTCAGTTCGTTTATAGCCTTAGCTATTATCAAACTTAATTTTGTTTGAAACTGATTTTTGTTTAATTTTAATTACTAACCATTTACTAAACTTTTTATTCCAACATATATTATACATAAGTTTTTACTTTTTAGTCTCTTTAAGTTTAAGTATTTATAATTTTATAGTTAACGTAG
Organism: Flaveria robusta; assembly: GCA_025506415.1. Taxonomy (NCBI): domain Eukaryota; kingdom Viridiplantae; phylum Streptophyta; class Magnoliopsida; order Asterales; family Asteraceae; genus Flaveria; species Flaveria robusta. Next base: position 11,869,112 of record CM046469.1, on the reverse strand, counting down.
AACAAACAAGAGAAGAGTCACACAAGTTAGTGCAGAAGATTGACATTGTCGACCTCCAACTGATGCATAGACTGAGAAGCATTTCACTACTCCAACATTGCAAGACATCATTACCCACAATCCAAATCACTCAAATTCACTCTCAACTCATCGCCAACGGTCTAACACAATCATCCTCCATCGTTGCCCCATTGATAGAACGTTACTGTGGATCATCAGCTCCCACTTACGCCCGCCTCATCGTCGACCAATTTTACCGCCACGATAACGAATCCAATCCGTATCTTTTGAATGTTTTGATCAGATGTTCCCCTCCTATCCAATCCATTCTTGTTTTTGCCACTTGGGTGTCGAAATCCACCCTAAAGTTCGACCATTTCACCTACATTTTTGCACTTGGAGCATGTGCTCGACGTACCAATGCGTTACGGGAAGGGCTGCAAATACACTCTCGACTGATTAGACATGGGTGTGTGTCGAATGTCATGTTGCAAACTACTTTGATTCATTTTTATGTCAACAGCAATGCGTTTGTGTTTGCACACAAGGTGTTTGATGAAATGCCTCTGAGAACTGCTGCTACTTGGAATGCGCTGATAGCAGGGTATTGTTCGCGGAAAGAACATGCTAGAGATGGGTTGTTGTTGTTTATGGAGATGTTGATTGGTAATGGCGGAGTGAGGGCGAACGACACCACCATGGTTTGTGTTTTGTCAGCGGTTTCAAGACTAGGTTATCTTGATACTGGTGTTAGCATACATGGGTATATCGTGAAGACAATCCGTGACATTGATAATGATGTTTATATAGGCACGGGGCTTGTTGACATGTATGCGAAGTGTGGGTGCTTGGATTCGGCTTTAAACCTGTTCATGAGAATGAGGCACAAGAATGTGCACACTTGGACAGCCATGGTTTCTGGACTGGCTGTTCATGGGAAAGGAAAACAAGCTTTACGCCTTTTCGATGACATGATAAATTCTGGTATTTCACCTAATTCGGTGACCTTTACGAGCTTGCTATTGGCTTGCGCCCAAGCAGGGCTACTAGAAGAAGGCCTGTCTTTGTTTCACAAAATGAAAACAAAGTTTTGTATTGTGCCGCTTCCACATCATTATGGTTGCATTGTTGACCTTCTTGGGCGAGCGGGGCATTTAGATGATGCGTTTAAGTTCATTATCGATGAAAAGGTTGAAAGTGATGACATTTTATGGAGGAGTTTGTTACATGCTTGTAGATTGCATAATGATATTGTGATGGGTGAGAGAGTAGCAAAGATTCTTTTTTCGATAAGACCGGAATTTGATCTTCATGCATATGATAGAAGTGAAGATTATGTTGCTTTGTCTAATATGTGTGCTTCTGCTGGAAAGTGGGAAGAAGTAGCTGCTGTAAGAGATGTAATCATTGATAAAGGAATGGAGACTAATCCTGCTGTTAGTTCTGTTTTCACTTAGTGAAAAGTTTGAGTTATGTAAATCTTGTGTTTGGAGTGTTCATGTAAGCAGCAATGCATTGCTAGCCAATGAGATCAGGTTAAAAACAGTTTACACTAGGAGGTGGCATTCACGAGGTTAACATAGGAAACTAGGGGAAATTGGATTCAAATTGAGCTTTCTGCGAGAGGGAACCCCTTTGCAGATTTTTCGATACAGCTAATTTTGTAGTTTCAGTTATTGCCTTATTGGCTGATTTGCCAAAAACAGAACCGCGCTTAGAATTAACTGTCAGGTTCTTTATTGTGTGGATCTTTTGATGTAGTTCTCAATGGTCTCTTTTGTTAGCAAAAATGCTTTAAGTTCAATACCATTGCTTTGTAAATCAAATTCTCATTCACCATTCAAATCTGATTTTAATAATACGATTTAGGATCATGTAAATATGTGAGTACATGTTTAGTAGTGTTAGTACAAATATAGTTGGGTGAATAAATTTATTCAAATATGTAACAAAAATATTTAAACTCTATCGTTTTTATTTTAAATTGATTATATAAAAATAAGGATTTGTGATCATAAGGTTGAAAGGGCTAAATAAGGTTTGAGATGATTTATCACAGATTCAAAATCCTTAGAAATAGTTGGTGTGATTGAGATAGTTAAAAAAATAAAAACTTCACACTTGTTCAAAAAAAATTAAAATAAAATAAAAAACTTCAATAAGAAATATAACATGATTTGTGGAAAGTTTGTTAAAGAAAATTTAGACGGAAAAGTTTTTGTGATGTGAGATTTGGTGATGACATGTGTCATCACATGTAATCAATTATTAGTATAGATATATGACGAATTGACCATGTCATTGTTGGTGATAACCTAAATGTCAAGTAATTTTCTTTTAATGATAAAAATGGAAGTGAAAGTTAAACATATAAGTTTTACAATAAAACAATTTAGGACGATGTAAATATATGTGATTGTTAAATATGTTTTAAAATTTGGAAGTGAACGCATCCATATCAAACTATTGTGTAAATTATGATCATAAGATGATATGATTACAATACTAATGTAAATCTTTTAATAAAATGATTTAAAAGGTTTTATCCATCAACAAACCATTTAAGAAACCAACAACCACTATACAAGAACTCTGTAAACAGTCTTGATTAAAACCTAGCGGCCTGATTAGAAGTTATAAGGCGCGAAAACTGTCAGCTTTATCAAGTCTTGCAGTACCAGAGCTTGATGTTTCTCCCATTGCATCTGGTGATGCAGCCACTTGAGATGTCTCTCTCTTTAGTGAAGATGGCATCCCTGATATCTCCTGAACAATGTTTCATTAATCAAAATCGACATGGATATCAATGTACTTGTTTATTGGAAAACAGATACTGATAGATTTTAGATAATGTATTTTGATTTTTCAGATATCCATTTAAGGACCGAATGCCCTATGGCAGTGTGGCCATGTAAGTTTGCTCAAAAACATGCACGCTGAGTACAGGGGCCATCAGAAGTGCATGTTTTAAAGCACACATATGGAGACGGCTGCAGGCAATTTTGTAACCCCAATACTAGTTTACAACCTTAGAAAAACATGTTGACGAGGCGTGAACAAGAAAGCATTAATCTAATGTACCTTCATCAAATGCAATCTCATGTCACAGGGCCGAGCTTGAAATCCAATGCATGCCATTACAAAATTCGAATATTGAAACATAACATCTGCAGCACTCTGCTTCTTCTGCTCAGCCTGCAGTTGATGTTTATGTTCATATATACAACAAGGAAAAGGAAACAAATGATGTAAAATCAGCACAACTACCATCAAGTTAAATAACTTCTTAATGAGCATCAAAAGAATAAAGAAAGACATATATAGAGGAACCTGTTCACAAGGTTAAAATGTATAACCTACAAGAAATTCAAACTGTTCTCTTCACACAGTGTATCGCATTTAATTTCTCAAAACCAATAAACCTCACCTAAGTGGACATGATATCTAAAAACATAAACCTCCAAAAAAAAACACTACATGCAAACTGTTACCCTATGTTTTAAAAAAGTGCAGGCACTCCAAGACGACAAGTTCCCAAAAGCAAGGCGAAGGCACACGCTCACAGCACGCGCTTCTTAATAATTCAACTTATATTATATCCTAGGCACTTCAACACATATACCATAATTAACATCGAAAAAGAAAAGATATAACATACACACTTCAATAAAATAGAAAGCGTGACCTACCTTACCTATCTCAATATACAACTATACAAGCACAATGTATAATCATAAAAGCATAGCCTGCATTTCATATCTCATGTACAACAATATGATATTAATCTACCACCATAAAAACCATGGCCTATGTGTGTGTGTCCCCAGTAACCCCTTATGCCTTATCACCAACCCACGAATCATCCGAGGTATATCACTGAATATACGTCCTCCAAAGTCCAATTTGGCTAAAGACAAATTGCCTACAAAAACACTCAAGCAAATGCACTAGCAGTAGCATATACTACTAGCATTCCCTCAACCAGATTCATCAAACTTGCGATTCTAGCATGCATTACTAATCATTGCTAGTTAAAAAGAATGATAAACTAACTAAGCTAAAAATCATATACATAACAGTTTGATGACTGAGCGACGCAATTAATCATCATTGAGGTTAACTTCCGTCATGGATTTTGGTCGTTCTTCACGATTTAATTGAAAAATCATGTCATAATCAATCAAACGAGGTATAGAAGATAACTAAGGAAGAAGAACCCTAACAACAGATACATACTGACATACAAAATCATGTAAAAAACAGAGCAAGTGAAACCTAGGGTTTGCAAATAAGAAGAAAGTCCTTTGACAAAACTACTGAGATGAATTATGGATAACGATACGAAATCTATGGTTTATTGATACCTCGTAGTCGTCGTTCATGATCGAAGACCGATAGATTCTTGGATCTTCACCTTAACAAATTGATCGATTCCCTTCGTCTTGTCAAACGATTTGGAGAAGTTGCTTTCTGAAGTTATAATTTTTTAGTATTTATCACAATTTCGATTAATTCAAAAGAAAAAAAAATAGTGTATTTTTTTCGTTATTTCACGACGTCACTCTCATTACACTGAACAATTTAACGTTACATGAGCACACGAAAACTTTTCTTTTATTGTCTTACGTGCTTTCATCAACTCACAACACCACAATATACTTGTATATTGAGAAATTGAAAAAAAAAAACGTTTGAATGTGTCCGATGGTTATCAGCAGTGGTGCGATAGGTTTCATCACGTCACTCCAACAATAGCTATGTTATGTGACGAGCGCATCATTCATGTTGCTTTTTGAGCGCATCATTCATGTTGCTTTTCAAGCGCAACCGTCCGGTCCGGTGATTGAGAACCGCACATATCAAAGATAAAGAATATGAAAACCATCATGGCAAATGTACTAAACTTCTGTTCCATTTAGTGCTTTTATCAAGTCACATTATAACACACTATTGATAAATTATATATATATATAAGAACACTTTTTTTTTGCGAGAACTCTAGGAACCAATGTGAGCCACTAGTTTTCAATGGCTAAATGGTAAATAATATAAACATAATATAAAAAATTATAAAACAAAAAATATGATGAAAATAAAAAAAATAAATACACAAAAATGTTTCTCTCGTTTCGCTCTTTCATAAAAAAATAAAAAGAAATTAAAAAAAAACTCGTTTTTTTTTCCGAAATTCGTTTTACACATGTGTAAAACCAGATTTACACATGTGTATAAAAGGATTTACACATGTGTAAATAACAGGTAGGTGATTTTTTTTTTAAAATATATCAATATGGTAGGTGTTGGAAAGATAAAAAAATACTGAATTTTATGGTGTAATTTTTTTGAAAAAATAATGTCGTGAAAAAAAGTTATGAAAATATGTTAAAAAAAAGGTGGAAATGGCATGTGAGTTGCATGTGACTTAATTTGTATGACTGAGATTGGTTCCTAGAGTTCTCACAAAATAGGATGGTTCTCAAGATAACCCTACCATATATATATATACATACATATATATGTATATATATACATACATATATATATATATATAAAATAAAATTTTGAATGTACTCAATTGGTATCAATGTTAATGTATCTGGTTTCATCACGTTACGCTAGTGATAGTGGTGTTGTGTGACCATCGCATCATCCATGTCACTCGTCAACCATCATGACAGATGCACTAAATATGTTTTATGATATATCTCTACACATATATAAAAGTATACTACATATATAATCAATGACTTATTATCTAATATCTTAAAACCTATTATAATGTATCTTATTCCCTATTTAAACGTTTTTGAAGATAATCATAACCACTAACAATATTTGGATTATTAGCTTATCATCTTCCCTCGAGTATTGATTTACTTGTTTCTAGTTTGGCTCACGTGCATGACAATGACCACATAAAATGCATCTTAGGAGCGTGGGAATGAATTCGACAGAGGGACGAGAGAGCTGAGTGACACAAAGCTCACTAAAGAGCCCATGGGACATCGACCCATCCTTTCAACGAGCTGCCATTAAAGCGTCGGATCTTTTTTGTCCATCGCTCACAAACTTTTATTTAATGATGAAAATATCCCTCATTCAAGTGTATACAACATTTAAACCGCAATGTACCAGCCACCACAATCATGAACTCCTTCATTTGTGAGGGCGGTTTCCATGAGCTCGTTCACTGCAGCATTGTGCCACCTCACCTCTCCCATGATGTTCACATACGCATTCCTACCTCTCATGAGTGTAGTGTTGAGAATAAGGAGAGGAGAGTGAGTATGGTGTCTTCTACATTGTGGTTTAGACGTTGTAAATTTAATGAATGAGTAGAATCACCAGAATGAGCCGCGTTTTGAAAGTTAGCGAGAAAATGGAAAAAATGACGTGGCACCTACATGGAGGAGAGAGAATGCTTGTGGGATGAAAAAATGATATGACACGTACGTGGAGGATAGAGAACGTTAATTACTTCAATCACCTTAATGATGATTGGCGCCCCCCTTACGTCCTACTTGATATTTTTGGAGAAAATCTACATACCATCTTATGTTCATGTATAATAATTTTTATAGATACCGTCAAAGCCAAGTCTACCTTAACAATAAATAAGCCCCATGCTTTAGGCTTTCACATTTAGAGAGGACCCCAAAATAAATTCATAAATTAGAGTTTGATATTGAAGATGAATTTGATGATGTTACCATATTACTAGAAAACCATCAAGTTTCTAAGCGCCCGTCTATTGTTTGGTGAACTGAGAAAAACTAAAGTATGTTCTTGTTATATATTATGGCTGAAGGTTATGGATTTGTGGAACACTAGATCGATACAAAAGATAATTCAAAACGTCGATTAGGTTGCGTCAAGAGCTTGGCTAATAAAAGATTTAAAAGCTCATAACACCCACCCCAAGCAATAAACAAGCCGATCCAAACTCGTTGATCCAAAACAGGGCGGTTCACGTGTGCCGATAAGTCAAATAAAGAGTTAACAAGCCGTGAATTTACCACAAAAACTGAATACCTGCAAAATCATGGTGGTCACGTAAAAAGAAACTTTGGCTTTTAACAATCTTAAATAAACCTAAGTAAATATAAATAGATGAAACGAGAAAAGGCCTATTAGCTCAGTTGGTTAGAGCGTCGTGCTAATAACGCGAAGGTCGCAGGTTCGAGACCTGCATGGGCCATATTAATTCTTATTTTCGTTCCAGTTATGTAACTCTTGAGTCTTTGAGATTTAAATGCATTCTTAAACATTTACCGAAAGGTCAATAATCGACCCCTTCATCCTTGAACATTTACCAATTCTACTTCAACTAAAGACTATTTGTTCATTTTCTCTTTATTTTAGTAGGTATTTAATTAGGTGGGATAACACCGGAAGAAGTTTGTGTTTAGCTTTAATCAAAAAAACAAACAAGCATGAAAATAAAAAACAACCAGATTTTCTTTCCATGTATTTCTTACGAAAATAAATGTGTTTGTGTACGTTTATGTTTGTTCATTAATATTTTAAGTAAACAAGCATTAATGATGAGACATGTTATGAATAATATGCTTAAATGAATGATTTGCTTAAGTGAACGATGAACATAAATGAAGAAAATAAAGGTGCTTAAAACATACATGTTATGAGACAACTGCTTTGAGCATTATCATTGAATGATTGTAGTCACCTCGAAGGTATTGCCCTAGTCATGCCCTTCATTTCTCATATGTGCAATCAATAGTACCTAACATGTCACAAAATCCACACCAATTCTGATGTACGGTGTACAAACGTATCCCATTTGCAATAGGTAGACACCGATACTCATCCCCATATAACCAAAATAACCTTTACAAAAGAATTATAGGCTTTCACTTGAAGTTCAAGTGGACATGTTCAAAAGCTCATCTAAAGTGTCCAGAATAATTTTATATGTTAGTTGACGTATTGCAGATGTACAATTCTGCAATGACATGAACTCTTGTTCCATCTATCATACAATTCTGCAATGACATGAACTCTTGTTCCATCTATCATCATACCTAACTTGAAAAATATTCAAAGTTTATCTCCATATCACCAACTATTTGCAAAACTATTCGTTTTGACATTCAAACCATGATTGAAACATATCATCATCAGATTTTAGTGAATCGCATAAATAATCAGCGACTAGATGTTTATCACATTTGTTTCTTATAGATAATATACTATTTGCCCATCCTTTTGTTTCATAGACAACAAGATACAAATTCGCCTAATTAATTAAGACAAGTAGGCTTAAATTGATCCTAGCCGAGAAGTGATGGTTAACTAGACCACATTTCCCAATAACCAAAATAACTACATAACTTATAAACAAACAAATCAGTTACAAATCCAAAATATCAGTAATAGGTTCATTCTCACAACCAGATCTTACTGACCTACGCTCAAACCTAGTTAGAGGACATACATGGAGCCAACAATAATAATCATTTTCCCTTAATTATTTATAAGAAATAATTGTGAACTTATAAGACAAAAGTGGAGATTAAGATTGCGGGAAAACATTAAAGCGTAATACCAACATTGGGAATGAAAAGTGAGTCCCATTCTTACGAGTGTGCAGTACACCACCACGGCCCCACCTTTGGTTTGTTGCCTTTAACCAGTGCACCAATTACCACTGGCCCAAAGACCTCAACAAGCTTTTAACAAGCTGATGCAAATTCCACATAGGCATTAAATCAAGACTCAAGTTCATACCACATCTGTTGGACACAAGTCCGCAGGTTAACCCAAGTCAACGGTTGAACCACCGGCAAGTCAACCCTGATATTGCTCGGCCTCCAACCGGCACCAACTCACTAATAAATTCAGAAAACACAGAAAAACATCAAATTCTAATGGATTTTTATCAAAACTCGAATCATATAATGATGAGCATGAAAGGGTGATAGATTCAATCGAAAGCAGAAATTACTTTACTTCAAATGAGAGAAAACTTCCATAAACCTACCATACAACTGGAAATAGAACAAGAAAACAGACATGCATGTAAACTGAAGACAACAATAAAACCAGGTGTGAGAAGGAGTCTATCTTTGACGCATTATGTTTCCTTAGCAGGAGCCTTCTTGGCAGCCTCGGCAGCTGCTTTTTCTGCTTCAATCTCTGCAACAATGGCATCAATTTCAGCTTCATCAAGTTGCCTCAGTCCGTCTTTTGTCATCACAGCAACTTCTATGTTCTTCCCTCCACTCTCAACAACCTAAGATTTAATAAAACATTAATCATTATCTGATGTGCTATGTAATATTTCCAAATGATACAATTTGAGCATATATATATACACACACCCACACACATGATGAGTGTGTGAGAGTAGGGCTTTGATATAGTAACATCTAAATCAACTAAAACTATAATAAGCATCTAGTAGTGGTTCACTACTAAGGACCCACAAGGAGACTCATAACAATATGCATCATGCGATGCTATGGATCTGCAAGTGATCATGTTGCTTAGCAAGAAACAGCTTACTTTTGTAAGGCTCTCCGAAAATGATATTGATAATAAGATTGATTATTTGAGAACTCAAAACGATATCAATAATAAGATAGATTAATAAGAATGCTTACCTTGCAAATCAGATATGTGTAAGGAGTTAAATATCTGATCATTCACAAGATATTATATCCCACCACGTACACATGTAAAAGAGAAATATTATTCAAGCTTCTAATATAACCCAACTGATGGCAACATAACTTTTAAGTTTGACTGTAGAAGAAATGCAAACGATAATCACATCCCTCCCTTTGTTGCTTAAAGATGTTCACCAAGTCCCTCATAGATTAATGTTTGTCATGATGAACCTATTTAATTAAGCTGACGGACCAACAACTTGTTACAATAAAAAATCAAACAAATTATTTCATGGTTCCCAAAATCCATTGGAATTGAAATTAGTTCTACTGTGTTCAGTCGGTTAATAACTTAAAGATGGAAATGAAATTTGAAACTAATTCTTCCAAAGTCTCTCAACCAAAAGGAAATCACTGAATTTGACTTAAATGCCTGAAAAAGCATCTAACCCTCTTTATGTTTCTTCTAAATTTCATCCTCGCTAATAGAAAATTTTACAAAAAAACCTAATAAATGGTGATTTTTTAATTCTCTCTTTTTACATTCCAATTCCTTTGAAAGATTCACAAATACTGTTCATTCAAATCCCAATTCCTTCAAAAACATTATGTGCACCAAACGCCCCCAAAACTTGCATAACTGCTTAAATTCTACTCTTGACCGCCTTTCTATCCAAAATAGCAAACAGAACCAAGTGGATTTTGTAATTAGTGGAAAGGGGAATGATCTTGCTTGGAGTTCCCATAGCCTTTTTAAAAAGTGACACATGAAACGTTGGATAAATCAGAACCCATAGACTTGATACTATCAAGTAACGACTAACGAATCTCATGAGTGAATCGACATTGTTTGGGAAAATGTGATGCAGTAACAGTGGTCCCATGCAGTAATACCCAAAAAAGAAACTACTAGTGGATGAACAGACTAGTTAGAGCTATAAATTGTAGTTCTGTATAACAAGTCCCACCAAAGAAATTGCAAAAAATTACCAGTTAATATGTAAAACACAAAGGTAAGGGAACTATAAAACACTTACTTCAAGCAGAGCACGGATGGCTAGTTTTATGGTTTCTTGACCAGAGGTCTCTTTGTAATTCTTTTCCAGAAATTCCCTCATGGAATTGGAGTTCCGACCAGTAGCATTAGCTTTCCAAGCAGAAAACGTTCCTGAGGGATCTGTCTGATATAATGATGGAACACCAGTATAAGGATCAAATCCTACGATTAGGGTTGAAAGCCCAAATGGCCTGACACCACCACTTTGTGTGTACTTCTGTTGAAGACCTGCAATGTAACGTGTAATATATTCTACGGTCACTGGATCCTCAACAGTAAGCCTGTGGCTCTGGCACTCAATTCGTGCCCTATTAATAAGAACACGTGCATCAGCTTTAAGTCCAGCACAAGCCAATGCAATGTGATCATCCAGACTTACAATTTTCCTAACTGATCTGTAAACACAGACCAAAATACGAATCAGAAAGGGTGAATTGTCAAAAAGATATTACCCGTAACATAATAACACCACCTGCAAAAACAATGACTATACCACTTCACAACATTCTAAAAACTAGAACCACGGTTCCATGGTATAGGATACAGCCTTGATAAAATGATCACAACTTTCACACAATCAAATAGATATTATCAATGCAAATAATATATGAGGTTGTTCTTAAAACTGTTGAGTATGCAGTGAACTTGAACAGATAAATGTTAATGCTATATACACTCAGTAAGGTAATCTCTTTTGTGAAACTGAAGCTTAAGGATATAACCTTTCATGGCATACTTCTATAACAACTATTACCCCTTTTGGAAGATATAACTATCTGGTGATTGTTGATGGATTCAAGTTTTGCACAGACATGACCTTTTATATGATCACTCGTAATTTCACAGCACAAACCAGAATTCATGCCAGTGAACTGTATCAGTCAGTTTTTGCCTTCTGTTTCTTTTCATTCAATTCAAACACAAACATCAGATTCAATATTGCAACTGAAACAAAATCTTAATGCCACACATATTAAGGTATATGCTCAGTAACCTTCACTGAAAGATCAATGAGCTATTGTGTTCTCAAACCGCCTTTACTTCCAAAATAATCGATCGCAATTAGGTTTTCAATTATACAAGCATGTCTCCGCAGTATTTCGCTTCAATATCACCAAAAAAAATCCAAAAATAACCAGAGAAATACACAAACAGCGAAATCATAAACGAAACAAAACTTAACCACAACAGCTCTACCAAATTGAACAATCACAACGAGAATTTTCAAAATCATATAAACAATTAAGAGAGAATTTGTCAGCGTACCTCGAGTCTTGAAGTTTAACGGTGGACTTCTTCTCGACTCCAAGGACGATGGTGTCTGTTCCACGAACACCTACGGCGGCGTTACCCTTGCGTACGGCTTCCAATGCGTATTCCACCTGGAAGAGGTGTCCGTCCGGCGAGAACACCGTGATAGCTCTGTCGTATCTTGCCATCAGATAATGAAATGAGATTCTACTGAAGATTCAAGCTTTCGTATTCCGATTCGAAGTTTTAGGTTTGATCCGACACCAAAATTGCAGATGTCTTAATAATAATAATGGCCTAATGGGGGATCTCTCGACTTTGGGAGCAAGGCAACTCAATCAGAAAAGAAACAGAAATACCCCTGAACTTTACAAAGTTTCTATCTCCGTCTCAAACTTTGGAAAAATTTAGAAACGGCGCGTACGATGGTAGGAAAATACATTTATTTACATGAAAATGTACTTCAGTACCAATTAATCACTTATCTATCTAAAGCTTACTTTCATGTACAATGAATATATGAAAAAGGGAGAAGAGAAATGTAGCTGGTGGTGGAGTGACGATTTGGAAGTTACATACATATACATCGTCTTGATCTGTATCAAAAACATATATGTATTAGTATTAATAAGAGCAAGATTGTTCAAAAACCATTAAAACATGTTCAAATAGAGCCTGATTGGTCACGGTTTTTAGATTGGCCCAAAAATTCTATCAAATCAGCCAAACACAACAATGAACACCAAATCTCTGAATACTTGAGAAAATATTAAATTTTAAGTTGCTAAAAAAGATACCTGGGTTTGGGTTTTTTAGGTGACTCTTTAGCTTTCATATCTTTGATGGCTTTAGCCTTCATCTCTTCAGTTGCATTTCTAAGACCGCCTTTTGAGAGTACAGATGGTGCGATAACGCTTCTCGGATTCACCGCAGTTCTTATTTTAAAGACGGTCCACGCAGCTCCTATCGCGTGGCCCGCTGCATCAAGCCCTTCATTTGTTGCCTTAGCCGTCTCTTCTCCATACTTGTAGGATACGAGATCCGTGGTAACAGTAGACGAGGTTGCCATTACATTCCTTCCAGACACTTCAAAAGCATCACAAACCTTGCCTATGCAGGTAAACACATACCGTTAGCACCATTCATTAAGTCGAATGAATCGTATATCGCGTAAGCATATCAGATGGAACTTACTAAATCCATCTAAAGTAGCCAATGCCATTTCCCCAGGCACAAATTTAAAAAACTTCTTGCCAAGCTTAGAGTTTGCAACAGAACTTGAAAAGTATCCAGTAATCTTTAAAACACCAGATAGAACTCCGCCAGCAACTTTTTCTGTCATCTTCGTCACCTTCTTAACCCTACAACAATCACCATAGTCATAAAACCCAAAGGACATAAAAATTTCTATCACAAAAGTAAAACATAAATTCGATTCATAAAAAACCTTCGTATGTTCTTTAAAGTTTGGGGACTAACTTCTCTATCAACTCCAGGTCCAATCTTCATCTTCAAAACCTCATTTCCCCACTTCAATCTATCCACAGTGACATCTCCACACCACAAAATACCTTTCACAAGATGGCCCGAACCTACCGCGATTAACTTTGCCGCAGTCCCACTGTAATCCTCCACATTCGGTGCCAATGTCGTCCAGTAAGCCCTGCAACTTCGCTCCATCTCCCTCTTTTTTGAATCCGATCTCAAATCAGATGGACTCATACCTTCCGCTACTGTCACATCCAAAGCTCCTTGATTCTGACCCACTTTCCCGAATGAAAAACTAGTGTATATCTCCAGCAACTCATCCAATTCTCTCAACACATTCTCTTGCCCTTTTGAAGCAAACGTCAATCCGTAATTCAGCATATCATCATCATCATCATCATCTTTTTCATTATCCTTTGGAGCCCTAAAGGAGAAAAAGTAATGAGTACGATCCAGCTTAACGCAAGCCACGCCTCTGGATAACGGCCATTGGATCTCATCACCAACACGGGCGAGAACGGTGATCACACTGTTACCTTGACGTAACTGCCTTATGGAGAAATATCCCATTGCTAGCTCAATGCTGTGGTTCTTATCGATCAGATGCAGAATCGCTCCGGGAACAACAATAGCTGCTTCTTCAGCTGATTCCGATGGAGCGTGTGGGGAATTTGGACTACATGCCGATTCTGGGAAGAGATTTTCATGGTTTTCATTCACATCAATGGTGGGGTAAAGTGATGATGATGATGGTCGTGGTGGTGGTGGTGGTGGTGGTGGTGGTGGTGGTGGTGGTTGATAATTGGTGGATGATGGTGGCAGTGGTGGTGCTGAAGGGATTGGGTTTGTATCGATTTTATGGTACGCGTGAGTGGAATTAAGGTTTTCTGACGCCATTTTTGTTAATTTTCAGGTGATTGTAATACGTGTTAAAGATGAAGAGATGTTAGGTATTTTGTATATCTCTAAGAAGGATATGACAATGGCGAATTGCCGTTAGGATTGTTTAACGAGTATGGATTTGACGAAGACGACAAGTGCACGAGAGTATAAATGCCTGTAAACAAACAGTTTGGTCTCCTGGCTTTAATTATGTGTACTTAAAAAACCAACCTAAAGAAAATAGTAATATGGTTACGACGACTATTAAAGAACCTATGACGACGATAATATTTACAACAACCAACTTAACGACAATAGTAAATGGGTTATGACAACTATTAAGAACCCATGATGGCGATAATAATTGACTATGGAAACGATAATAATTGGCAAGGACAATATTATTAACGTTCACGATAATTAATGGCAAACATCACAACGACGTCGAACGTTTATTACAACGATTCGAGGCCCCTTTATGTCAAGGATCGTCTCAAGCATATCAAAGAACATCAATCCTTTACATATCCTATGAATCCCAGAAACAAAAAACAAATAGAAAAAAATGACGTAGTCTTCAAATACAATCAAACAAAAACAAAATAGAACAAACAATAAGTTCCCGGTAAACAAAATCAAACATATTAGGTATGTATGAAGCAAATCAAACAAATAGGGGTTGGTATGAAATCAAATGGAAAAAAGTAAAACCCATATTGAACTAATCAAAGATGATGAACCTGAAATCGAAGATGATGATGACGAGAAAAGATAAAGAATTGGTCAAGATGTGAAAATTAAAAATGAAATTGAGTTTTGTGGCTTTAAAGTCCGTAACTTTTTTTTTTCTTATTTCGATTTGCCCTTACACATATATTTCTCTTATGATTTACCCCTCACAACAACAACAACATCATCTCTATTATTATTATTATTTCTGTAATATACCAATTCAATTAAGGTTGACGTGTCAAATCCATCATTTGTGCTACCTCCTATTAACTGCCTTTGATTTTTAAAAGTATGTTTTTTTTATCATTTTACAACTTTTAGTTTATAATTCAAATACTTTTTTAGAAAATTATTTTAAAAAAATCATAAGTTAGTAAGTGTTTTTTAAGTGTTTTAAAGTAAAACTAGGTGTGTTTCAGTTCGCGCGTTGCGCGAAATGTCTTACTATTGTAAATGATTGTTGTCCATCATCTGGTAGTTACATTCCAAACATTTGTTTTAGAGTTACAAAAGAAGGTAGCAGGTGAAATATATGTATATCTTACAAGGCATAAAGAACCATAAACAACAATAAACATCTTGCGAAAAAGGAAAATGGAAAAAAAAAAATACAGATCAAGTCGTCATTCTTTATAAAAGTCCATATTAAACATTGTTAAATGACTCATTCCTTTAATATAGTTTTTGATATTGGGAAAAATCAAAGACCTTTTTTCTACCATATGCCCTAATTGAACCCCCACCTATGTTATTAACAATTTAACATCATCATTTTGACATTCTGTTCCAGACACATGACCTGGTTTGTGTACCCTAAGAGGTCCAAGTGAACCCTTTCCATCTCAAAGAACAAACCGGAGATATCTAAACCAAATCCAAAATAACTTACCTCACGCTCGCAACCAACCATAGAAACTTAATAAACAAACAAGTCCCTTAAACATGCACCAATAAAAGATGAAGAAACAAACAATATAAGCGAATCAATCTCAAACACACAAAACACAAATAGATACCATGTTGGAACGATAAGAGGCAAAAAAAGTGAGGCAAAAAAAAATGCAGGGGTAGAAGACCTAATTCAAAACCTAAAACCACACATATATAAACAATCAACAACCCTAATTTGATGAAGTAGTAGAACAATCAGTTGATAAAAGATTTGTTGAACAGAGAGGTAGAATACATGATCTTAGAAACATATCAAAGTCACACACATAAGTTAAGGTTGAAATTGGCTTAGCATTCCGATGAGAAAATCGAACAACGTCGACTATAGTATGGCGTACGTTGGCGGTGAGCCCCCGAGCAATTTAAGAATTGGATCACTTTGCATAATCAATTTTAGGAGATCAATTCAGGGCTCACCCATCAAGACATGGGCATCACGAAACCACAAGCAGAAACACACAGGTAGGATGGAAGAAGAGGCGAGATGCACATAGCGGAGGAAGCAGTGATGCAAAGGTAACGTGAAAATAAAAGAATCCTCTTCATCATTGTCATCTTCTTCATCGTTGACGTCTTCAACCGCACCACCGCCTCTGAGGGTTCAAGACTAATCGATCAGGGCAAAGGAAACCTAACCGCCACCCCAACCTAATTTGCTCGGCAAACACCACCGCGACCGATCCAAGCCTGGCCAGCGACTCAGCGACTCCATCTCTCACCTTGATTTGAGAGGATAAAGAGCAAAAGGAAGTCTCCATCCAAGCGGTGGCAAGATGTAAAGGAAACGGCGATGCCTACACATCACTTTTTCAGCCACTAAAATTACGCAAATACCATCGACACTATTCATTCTGTTGGTAAATTAATATATCGGGTAATAAGTTATCCCAAACAACTACCCTGGAGGGTGTTGGCGTGTTAGAGGGTGTTTGGTCTAGCTTTTATTTTTTGGCTTATGCTTATATTTTAAAGTAGCTTATAGCTTATTTTCTATTATTTGATAAGCTCTTTTTAAGTGTTTGAATCAGCTTATATTCTACAAGTTGATTATACGTTAAATCCACCATTCTTTAATTTGTTACGGTAATAAGTTCTTCAATAATCATTAATCTACCATCATTTGATGGCAAATAAGTAACTTACACCCTTATACAAATAAGTTTTTTCAAAAAAGCTAAAAAACCATCTTCAAATAAGTTTCTCTAAATTAGCTTATATAAGCTAATAAACATAAACTTAAAAAACTAAATCAAACAGCAAGTTAAACTTATTTTATTAAAAAAACTAAAAAAATTATAAGCTTTGTTAAAAGGTTAGCCCAAACACCCTCTAGACTGATCCAATGGTGAAATTGGAGTGGGCTGAAGCCCAAACGGTCAGCACCACAAGGCAAAACTGCTCCGAAAATTCCAGCAAGGCGAAACCTTCAATCTACTCTCAGTTCACAATCATACATAGGGTTTTTGAGAGGGGATTGCATAAGATTTTTCAGTATAAATAATCTGGTGATGTTTAGGTGTTCCCAAGGGCATGGAAGCAACCTCCAACCTGCCATTACCGGATGCGTTTCTTGAGTTTCTTAACGACAATGGAATCGACCCTTCAATCTATAGTGCCGCTGATTGTCTCCCTCGTTATGTTAGGTATAATTTGCTTCAAACTCTAATTCACCACTTTTCTTAAACCAAACGCCTAATGTTGTTTCCAAGGGGTGATTGGATGTGCATTGAAGGGATTATTGAGCCACTTGGGTCTCTTGTAAAACCTTATTTTGATTGTGATTTTATTGATCATTTAGGATCAAAGGTAGGGAGTTGCAAATTAGCTATCTGTGTGTGACTTTGATAAACTAATGACCTGATTATGATATTTATAGGGAAGTTGCAATAATCACTTTGAAATAGGGAATAAGAAATAATCTTGGAAGCAAATTTAGATACTTCTGCATGTTTATTCGAAGAAATTCAAGGCCTTTTTATATGCAATACAAGTAATGGTTACTCAGAGAAATAAAAAGAAAAGCTTTAGCCTAACAAATCTCAGCAACAGGGACTAAGTCTTTATTATATTGTGGTTCTAAGGGGTGTTTAGATGTGCATGTAACGAGATTTTTGAGCGACTTGACTGTTTGCTTTCTATTGAAAAGATGGATCTTGGTTAACAATTTTGTTACATAATTGTACTGTTTCTAAGATTGCTAGATTCGTGGGATCAAATGAGTGAAAAATGGAGTTGCTTGTTAATTCAACTGTAAAATATTGCATGTTAAATTTGTAAAGTGCTTGGTGAGTCGTTGAAACATGGGTTCTTGTTAAACTTGTTTTTGCACTTTTATTCCCTATTTATGTTTTCTGGTTTTTGAAGATTAAAGCCTGGATGTGAGGAGCAAGTTGAAGCAATCGAAGCTGACATTAGATGTAAGCTTGAGAAAGTCGAATGGTTACCCAATTTTTATTCGTTACCACCCAACGTTCAGATTGCTGGCTCAACATTATATCAGGAAGGAAAGGTGATCTTTCAATACCTTTTACCAATCACTGTACATTTTTATAATATGGAATCAAACATACTTCCGTCCCATGACAATGATAGCATTACTATTTTGCTTACTTTTGACTTCAAGCTCATAGGTCTATGTGCGAATAAAGTTTGTGAATTTCACATTTGTTTGCAAATACAACTTTTTAGTATGTTACAACTTCTCAATTATTTGGCATTCAGCTATATGGAATTGATGCTGCATCTGGGGCTGCAGTTTCAGCTTTAAATATCTCAACTGGAGACCATGTTCTTGATCTTTGTGCTGCTCCTGGTAAAACATACGGTCAATTATGTCTAGTGAATTGTAATTTCATTTCCATTCGTTTGCTGCTACCTAATTCTATCACTTAATCTGTCAACAGGTGCTAAACTTTGCATGATTTTAGAACTGCTTGGAAACTCAGGTTCTGTAACCGGTGTTGATGTAGCAAGACACCGGTTAGCTGCTTGTAGAACTTTGGTTCAGAAATATTCACTCGGTGATCATTGTCGTCTATTTGTCGCTGATGGAGCTGACTTTTCTCTCATCCCTATCCGTGTTCATTCTGACTGCAAATCTTGTAATAGTTCTTGCTCTTTTATTTTTGCTTTTTCCAAATTGTGTGGTTATCTGTGTTCTTAAATATGTGCTATCTGTAGTGAACAGGGAATTTGGTACAAAAGGAGATGAGCTTTTGTACAAGGAGTGGACATCTAGGAGGCCATGGAAGGAAAGAAAAAAGGCGAATAAAGAACGAGAAAAGGGTTCGTTGGGATTGAAGAATCAAGAACCGGAACTGATATATTATGGGCGGCATTCTGGAGTTGTTGGATCGAGTAAAACTGAATTGTTTAAAATCATTTCATCTCATGATATCTCACAATATGGTTATGATAAGGTATCTATTTTGTTCTGCCAACTTTCTCCTTTGGTTTGACCTAAAATTTCTCCTTTTAAATATGAAAAACTAGGTACTTGTGGATGCAGAGTGCACCCATGATGGTTCAATTAAACACATCCAGAAGTTTGAAAACTGGGGATGGACAACTCTAGAGCGCCGAGTTCTGGATGCAGAGAGAACCGACGATTTGACTGTTCTTCAGGTAGGATTGGGTATCATATTAATCCAAGGCTTTTTAACTATGGATCTTATCTCATCTTAAAGACATGTTTGACTACTTGCAGTTTCGGCTTTTGACTAATGGTTTTGAATTATTAAAAGTGGGAGGGTACCTTGTTTACAGCACTTGCAGGTACATCATGCTGTCACTGCCATTCCAACAATTTATATTTTACTTCTGTTTGACCAAATATTGACCATCTGTTTTTTCTTATGGATTGAGTAGTTTAACATTTGCTCAGAATGAAGATGTGGTTGAGAAGTTTCTCGCTCTAAATCCATGTGCTGGTAATTCTCTTAGGCTCGCACGGGCTTCTGTTCTTTACCGATTTAGATTATGTTTGAAATTTGAATCAGAATGCTGATTTTTATCTTGGGTTTGCAGAGTTGTTGGAAATAGATGGTTCAGAATGTTGGCCCTGCAAAAGTGGACGGATACCAAAAACGTTGCGTTTTGATCCTTTGACTTCCAGAACCAGTGGCCTTTTTGTTGCAAAGTTCACAAAACAACCAGAAAGATAATTGACTAAGCTGTAAGTGCTTTCAGTGCTTTCGAGTCTGAAATGGGACGAGGAAGTGCAGTTTCTAAAGACAGTCTGTGCAGTTGATTGTTGTATCATGAACACAATATATTAGTAACTGTCACTCCTTCCATGAGAGGACTCTGCTGGTCATCTAAGATGGACCAAACAAGTGTCAAATTTTAGTGTTAAATAGTACATACAGATTTCCAGTTCCTTGTAGAATGTTGTTTCATTTGTTTTTAAAATCTGGAGACGCAGCTTGACTTTCAAAAGTCAAATAAACACTTATGTTAATGCAACTTAAACTTGATGGATTTTTAACTTGTTTGAACAATAGCTTTTACCAACATTAAAGTTTTTTTGTTTATTAATTATATGGAATATTATTTGTTTTCTTGCATGATTCAAAGATATATACTATAAGCAATTCTAAATATGACATCACCCAACACAAGATGACAAAATGACAATCCCCTTTGTTTTCTTCATTTCTCAGTTTTTTTGTAATGACAAATTATATCAATTTGATTTTATGGAATACTTCTCTTCCAAGGATTTTTCAAAATAAAACATAATTAGACAGATTTTAAAGATCAAACTTGGTTATACAAATTTACAAACAAAAAAAAGTATCCAGTAAAATCACACGTAAAAGGTCGTGTACAAGTGCATACAAGTTTAAAACTAACGTATATATGAGCTATAGACCTCTAAAAAAAATCAAAACTAAGTAATTAATCAAATTGCTAGTGATTTTCAGTTAAAATGATTGAGATAAGAAGCCCAAAATTTTATTAAAATCCACTTGTAATAAAAAATAAGTCCAGAGAGGTTATTGCTTGAGGTAAGTTTACTCCCGATTGTGATCTCAAATTCAGGATAGATGAGATGGATGGTGTGCGAACTCTGATTTGGGTACGTGCCGGCCTAGAGCCGGAGTTTTGGGTTTTGTAATCAAATAATAGGATCTAGTAGCTCGTAAGTGAAAAAATGAAAACCTTCGGAAAAATAATGAACCAAATTAATAAGTAGAGTTTCAATGGTGCATTTTGTGATTATAGCCACAGTACGCTTGACCGCCGGATACCGCAGCAAAGGAGGAGCCTTTTCACTCCGCCACCGCTCTCCACCGGACAACCACACAACCGCTGCAGACGCCGCCGTCGCCTTCTCCTTCAAAAACCGCTGCTTGCAGACTGTTGCACCACCACCGCCACAGCTGCAACGGCTAGGGTTCAATTTCAACCTTCTTTTACTTTAATTTTCTTTTGGTGTATCATTCATTCCTAAATTTGCCTAATTTTGTTTCTTCCATCTATCTGGGTGTGTGTTTAATCGTTAATTTCTAATTCTACTTCCTAATTTTCTAAACCTTAAATTTAGCCATCTTAATCGTATGACTCTATGCAACTATTCATATATGTAAGTGAAGTAGATGGTTGCAAAAGAATTGAAAGTAGACTCACGTTATATATGCTTGGGTCCCGACTAGCACAAGAATTAGTGAATGTTTGATAAAGAAACAAAAAGAAATCCATGGCACTTATCATTTGATTTGATGTGTATTCAATACACGATATCTTTCTAAGTTTGTGATCGATGAGTTTAGCGAAACATATGATTTTGCTCAAGAAAATATTTACTATACGAGATTATTTGATGTCCTTTCATCCCAAACTGTTTTGACTGGCCCGTCCTTGAACCTGTTTGATGAAATGCCCCAATGAATATGTTAACATCAATGGGTTTTACATTAATATGCAGGTGAAACTTCGCAGCTCGTAGTGGTTGATCTTATCAAGCAGTCTAGTTAATATAGAATCATCTTTAACAGACAACTATGGCGCTTCGGGCATTCACTGCGCCTCTGCAATTCAACAACTGTGATCTCTTTGGCAGCAGTTCTCTAAGTATCGTTCCGTTTCAGAATAGAAGAAGTAAAGTGCAGTGTTAACTGAATTCGTATTTGAAAATGGGGGGACTAGAGTTGATTTTTGCATGTTCCATAAAATCTTTGCTTGAAAGTTTGAATTTTGATAACTAAATCTATTTCTTTTCTGCAGTTGTCCATACAAAACCATGGGTGATTGAAGCAAGAGCTAGAACCAGGATAGAAAGTCCAAAAGTTAGGAACAGAAGATTGCAGAAAAAGGTTAGAATAAAAAAAAAAATAATTTTCACCATCTTTCATCTTCAAAATATCTTTCACATAGAACAATGCATTATTTTCAATTTCACTGGGTTCGCATGACGTTGAGTTTGTGTTTGATTGGCTAGTACAACGGCACACCGAAGAAACCAAGGCTTTCGGTATTCTGTTCTGGAAAACAATTGTATGCTATGCTTGTTGATGACCAGAACAAGAAATGCTTGTTTTATGGCAGTACTCTGCAGCAATCGGTTCGATCAACCCCTGGTTGTACCACCATTGTGAGTGTTCCACTACTGAATGAATATCATCCATCAAGATTTCCTATTATACATCTTTTGTTCTATTTTGGCTTTGACAACATTTGAAAATATGCAGGAAGCAGCACAACGAGTTGGTGAAGAGCTTGTTAAGACTTGTGCTGATCTGGGAATTGATGAAATATCGTCATATGATCGTAATGGTTTCTCCCGGGGAGCAAGGATGGAAGCATTTGAGATTGCACTGTCGGATCATGGGTTCTTGTTTCGTTAGACTTGCATCTTCTTGTTTCTGGCCAGGAGTATGGTGGCAGGCACATTGTAAGAACTAAAATTTGTTCTTGTGCTTTGTAGAGTAGAAATCAGAAATGTAGATGTTATGTTGTTAAACTACTCAAAACTAATGTTGTACGTACACATATTATGTAATGTCATTAGAACATTGTGGATGAGTTCTGAATGTATGCTGTATGCTCGAGAACACCACCCAATGAATATGCTAAAGAAGTTATGTTGGACGCTAACCCCTCCTAGACCCATTGGTGGGCCCTAATTCCTTTGTGGTATAAATATTAGAGATACAGAGTCTAAGGGTGTTTATAAAGATACAGAGTCTAAGGGTGTTTATAAACTGTTGAAACTGATTGAATCAAAACAAATCAATTCGAGAAACGACATGTTTCCTGTTTGGTTGGCTTGAGATTTATGAGATTTCCTTCACTGTTTGCTTTTGGTGGTTTACTAGTTTGGCCCATTGACCGACGTCGAAGGCCCGGTCAAAAATAAAGAATGTTTATTCTTAATTACCTTAGGCTAGTTAGGGCAAGTAAGAGTGTCGAATCCACAAGGAGCTATTGGTTGGCAACTAGTTCGTGTTGATGTTGAAACGTAAAAGTCATTTGTTGAAATGTTGATAATTAATGGAATTTGAGTTAAACTTAGTCAAATTAAGAATTAACATGCAATAAGAGAAGACATAATCACTTCTGGCTTCGGGGTTTAATCATTCACTTGCTTAAGGGGGGTTTGTTTTTTCCAAAAAGGTCTGCGTGACCTTTTATGTCTGCGTTGCGCAATCCACGCGCAGACATAAGGCTCTGCAGTGCGTTTGTTTTTCCGAAGATGTTTCATTAAAAAACGTCTGCGCGAGGTCTTCTTGGTGCAGACATGGTCTTCTCACTTCTACAATCTTCAAACCTCTTCTCTTCAAACCACCACCGCCCCACACCACTACCGCGACCCCAGTACCACCGCCCTACACCACTACCGCTGGCCCAGTACCACCGCCCTACACCACTACCGTCGGCACACCACCACCGCCCTACACCACCACCGCCCCACACCTCCACAACCACATCGACATCTTCAACTGAGGATGGTTCGACACCGCCCAGTACCACTGGTCTAGTGGACCTCCGCCACCGTCATAATCATCACCATCACCATCGACATCTTCAACTGATTCGCCGCCGTTCTAACCAAAGAGTGGTGGTGCGGTGGTGGTGGAGATTGGTAAGGGTGGAGTTTGGTTAAAAAACAAACAGTCTTTTTCTTGCAAACTGCAGACATTTGATCCACCTCTTCTCCTGCAAATGTCTGCAGATGTGGTCCGCAGACTGCAGACATTTTACCTCTTCAAATCACATAGACATAACTGCAGACATTTTACCTCTTCAAATCACATAGACATAACTCGTGCAACTTTTACACTAATCGAATAGTTTCACGTTAATCAATCATGTAGGTCATAATACGACATAATGGAGTCTCTCCATCATGGAATGACATCTTGGTGATTAAGCAATGAACCATACCAAATCAAATTAACTCAATCGCATAGGGACATAATACAATTCTATAGAGTTTCTTTATAGAAGAATGACCATCTTGGTGAATCAAAATGAAGTGTTCTTCCAATTAGCATTGAAGTAGCAACAAATGCACAATTGAAAACATTATGCGTACATGAAAACAATTGTCTTAAGTTCAAACAAACTAACAAAGTAAAGCTTCAAGTGATGAAAACAAACCCCTAATCCAGATGTGATTACAAAGTGTTTAGCTACACATATTTGGAGTGATAAGAACAAACAATTGATATGTAGAATCCATCCAAAATTGATTATTAGATTATAATAATCAAATCTTCAATGATTCTTCAATGTTTCTTCATCCCAAAATCGCCCCAAAAGAGTCTCCAATCGTTCCCCCCTAATGAAACCCAAAAACTGCTTAAAAGGGGTGAAAACCGTCAATACGTCGAACCTGGCGTTGACCACCGCTGGGCAGAGTTGACCAATGCCCCAACTTGCTGAAATTCTTCCTTTAGCTTCAAATGCAGCATTGACCAACGCTGGATGAAGTTGAACAATGCTTCAAGTTGCTGATTTTGTACTTTTGCTTTGTTTTTTTTCGTTTCAACCTACAATAACATAACGTAATCAAAGTACAAGTTTTCATGATATTATGGATCATATTATGACTATTAATCAACCAAAAATCATTAACATTTATGACCCGATCACCCATGGTTCTGAACTTGGAACCGGTTGTTAGCCATGTTTGTTTATGTATTTTTTCAACATGGAATATGGTTATGTATTAGATTTATGAATAGGATCATTTTCAAAACAAAAAAGACAAAAAAAAAAAAAGACTAAAGAAGCAGGGTTAAACAATCATAATCAAACCATCGAATCGGTAAAATCGGCCGACCAACATGTCCAACCAGACCATTTTGGTTTATCGTTTTTCGGAACCATACTTAGTGTTTGACTTAAAATTTTTGTCAAAACCAACCAAACTTGACCTGATCATCAACACTTTTCTCTATTTCTTCTGTTTACGCACCGAACGCTATCTTAGTCGATGAAAAACTATCTCAAGGTCTAACAAGACATTATATACATCATTCTTATATGGCTAGAGTACTATAGATCATTAGATTGGCTATAAGAATCGAAAGTGTAATTAATGCTAACAACCTTCTTAATCGTATCATCTGACAAATTAATCTTATTATTATTTCAAATATAATATCTTCTGTAATAATATTTAAAAGCTAATTATAACTTTCGAAAATGAACACTGACCCTATTCTCACTTGAAAATTAACCAACCTTACCTTAACCAATTTTGAAATATGGTTTTATAATATACCTTATATTCCTCTGTCCATACGAGTGAGTGAGGTGTTTTTCAAAGTAAAGTTTTTTATATCAATGTTTTTGCCGCTACTTGACAAAAGTGACTTCATATGTTCCACTTATGTCTAGATGTCAACTTAGGTCCTCGAATTTTAAAACTAATAATTACTTTTTATCTAGATCATCACTTTTTTCTTCAATTAGTCGCGTATTTTATATAATTAAACATCTTAAGGATATAATTTAAATAGATTTATACTAATGTTAAAGCTGAAAACAATTTGTTTGACTGTAGAAATTCAAAAGTGGATACTACTTTAATGCATGGAGATATGCATGCACATGCTTGCAGCAAGCACTTATCACCATTCTTTTTGCAACCTTTGCTTTGCTTTGTTTTTTAATTTTTAATTAAATTCTAATTTAATTTATCTTAACTTTCTGTGTCAATTTGCAGTACTTTTTGAATGTGATTTCATAAAGGGCATGTTCATACTATATGTTGCTTGTTTAAGAGGATATAGTAAGTCACCTGAAGCCGTATCCTTTAGGTCCCAAAGGAGGAAACTAATTGGTTGAGATAGTAGTGGAAGATAAAGAGGATATTCCAACTGTAAATGAACTTACTTGTGGATTTTATTGTAATAAGATGTTAGTGAAAAGAATGATAGTAATGAGTTGAATAGAAAGCAGTATCCACACAAATTTACGGCACATCGCTGACAAATTAAAAAGATTGAAAAAAGAAAGAAAAATTAACTTTTTAAAAGTCATCGATGGTCCATTGGTGGAGGCAACTTCCCAACAAGAAATAAGGTGAATTTTTAAATTATATCCATCGTTGCTAATCGACTCGTAACTGATACACATTTACTATCGGCACACTCGAAATGTTGATAGCAGTTGCAACTATTCCCAGTTAACACTGACGGTGCAAGTCGTTGCTAACAGTAGTTGCTATTGATCTCACTTGTAAGTGATAGATGCTGATCTCAGTTATCACTTGCTGTTCAATCACCACTGATGCTTAGTTACCATTGACGATTAATTTCCATGCAACTTTCCATCAGCAATACAAATCTGAAGCGACCATGCAAATCAGTTCCTACTGATGCACAGTAAGACCCCCATCAAGGGGGTGATACCCCCATTAGAACCCTTATGGTCTAGGGCGGTTTGCTTCCTAGATTCCCTCATGTTTCTAAGTGTCAGAAATCATAAAAGTCTCGAATGTGTGTGCTACACATTGTTGGCTATCTTGTTATTTTGGGTAATTGAGATTTCTTTAGTGAGCAAATGAGATATCACATGTTAGGAAGTGTATAGTTCACGTTTGTTAAATGATATTATGATTTCAAGCACTTAGTAAGAACATCATTTTAAGTGATAAAACCATTTAAGCCAAGGAAGAGTTCCAAAGGGGTGCCGCCTTCTAGGTGGGGCCCAAGGGGCAACACCCTTGGCTAGGGTTGAGATAGCATGATAGCTTGAATTATTTTATTTGTTTTGTTATGTACTAATGAAGTTGCTTTGGAAGCACAAAATTGTCGCAAATTTACATAAAACTGATCTTTGGTAGTAATTGAAGTTCAATAGTTAAAATGGGTTTCGATAGTAAAATGAATGTTGGTAGCAACTTTGATGTCGGTATCTACTGAAATAGTAATTTTGTACATCGGTAGTAACTTGTGGTCGATATTAATTGATGATAGCTACTAATGATGATCCCCACTAATCAATTGGTAGTTATTATCGCTATCTAGTTAACCGCCACTTGAAACTTTTGCAATAATTCACCCGATCATTTTCGACCTATACATGGTTTAACTCGTCACTTTTAATCACTGGTTCATCAAATTCTAATGTGGTCATCATATATACAAAATTTTATATTTTACTTGAAACAATTTTCTTTTCCGCTTAAATATTTTGAAATCTTGCTAAATTAAATTTAGTTTAAAGTGATTACACGATTCAAAGAGTTATCTAAAAATCTCCAAACAACAAAACCTACATATACTTCATAACTCGTATCAACATTTATTAAATTTCACTTTGGTCTTTAACGACCCAAACTAAACTTAAATGGTTTGATGATACTAAGATCACATATGAACAAAGAACCTAAAACATTTATTGTGAGGATCAACAAAGAGTAGTTCTGTGTATGCTACATTTGGCTCATTGTAAAGGGGAATCATAGGATGATTCTAGCCAAAGAACCTACAACATTTATAGTGAGGATCAGTATTCTCTTAAGGATAGAGTTTAACTCGTCCTTAATCATGGGTTGTTTGCCAAAACAAATAAACACATATGAACAAGCCTAGTATATGCGTACCTAAACAAATAAACACATGAGCGAGCCTAGTACGTAACTAAAAAGTGTTCTTTTATTGGGAGCGGGAGTGTTTGGTTATGTAAAGACCGACACGACCACACATCAAAAGTTAGATCTGCAAAGATATGATATAGCATCCGATTGCGTAACCACCTTGTCACATGCCCGAGGGCCAAGTCACATCGTCACAAACCATATCCATATATTATACACCTTATCACTCACTTTGCTTTCAATATGAACCCTTTCCAACATCTATTGACTCATAGTTGACCCCTTTTGAATATACGTGTGCCTTTTTTTTTTTCAAAACTCATGCATGGCCCATGGCTGCTAAAGTTCAAATGAGGAGAGCAAGTGTATAATATGTTAATGTATATGCATGGTGCACATGCAATAGCATCACCATGCCTTTTTTCTTTTTTGTTTTTTTAGTTTATCTTCACTTTCGTTTCATCCCTATCCTATGTACGTATTTCCCTAAAGTATGTCCCCATGAACCCGCTTTTTTGCAATTTGTAAATGATGTTGATTTCTTAGTAATATGGAAGATGGACTTAAACGTATGATCATTCAATTTAAGTCTGATTAATTTTACTCTTAATGTACAAGTAAACTTAATATTAATCCGACATGTTTTACAAATTACAGGATAAAAAAAGACGTAAGCCAATTTAACCATACATATATAGCCAAACCAAACATAAGATTTAACAAATTTGGTTTTGTGATCGCCCGAGAGTTCGATGCAAGACTTGTGTATAAATCCATCAATGCATTCAGTGAATCCTCACTCACATTGCCCGCTTTCCATTTTATGTTACTGCTGAAAATATGAAATATAACATGTCACTTTCAAAAATACTAGAAAAGCTAATAATCTTTCAGGATATATAATAGATTGTATTTGCTACAACTACTACAAACGTCACATTATAATTTTAAACATGACTTATAATTATACAAACCCCAAAAATTCAAAATACATCTAGCAAGACTGTATTCAAGGAGACGCGATTGCATATATATATATATATATATTTTTTAAATAATAAAATCAAAAATTACTGAAATAATCATATCTTAGGTCTTATAGTATTATAACTTATAAGCTTTAAGTTGGATAATGAAACACTTATCTGTTAATACAAAAAAGTAGTTATTCCTTTTTTTAAAATATTACTTTTTACCTGTGTATCGATGGACAAAACACGACCGTGTACTCATCAGCACCAGTACACGTGAACGTGCTAGTAGCGTCATCGTACGCGTAGCTATACGACTTAGGGCACACCGACTTAAACAGCTCTGAGTACGCCGTCGGCCGACAAGCCGCAGGCGAATCGAATGCCCCCTTGCAACAATACTCCGGCGTCCCAAACGTTTCACAAGCGCTCTTACACCCGCCACCATCCGCCACCCTAAGCTCGCTCGGACACCGCCGGTTCAAGTCATCAACACAACCAGTAGTAGCACAACCACCCGAACCACCACTCACCTCCACAATCATCTGAATATTGTACCCGTCAACGACGCTGACGTCATAGAAGTCCTGCGTACCCGACCCGGATCCGAGAGTGAACTCCGCTAGAGTAACGGGCGGGGCTGACCCGGCTCCGTTGCATTCCATTTGTCCTGACCCGCAATCCCCAGTGGCGCATGACCAGTGACCCGACCCGTCGAAGTTACACCGGGTTCTCCCCCAGAACCGGCCGGACCACCCCGCCGGAGCTTGTAACGAATGTGATTTGCCTCTCGGAAGCTCGAATCCGGTGGTGTCGAGTGCAGGGGTGCCCAGAATCCCCGGCCAAACTGTGTAGTCGCACTTGTTTGAAAATGTGAAAGTTGCCCCAAAAACACCTGCAATGATAATGATAATAATAATAATATGGAATTAGCAATGCATCATATGATAGAGATTTTGCTCAATTGAAGGAAAGTGGTGTGATTGCATTGATTTACCTTTGATTAGGCAGAAGAGGAGGAACTTGAGTGCGAAATGGGAGTGGCCCATGGGTGGAGGAGAATGTATGTGATTAGATGGAGGCAATGGAGAAGAAACTGATTTGCAGAGAGAAGAAAGAAGAAAGAAGAATGAAGAAGATGGATGGATGAATTAGAGGGGGTGTTGGAGGTTGAAGATGAGATGAGACTTATAGAGAGTGGAGATTTGGTAGCAGTTGCAGAGTGATGGCATGCTGATACGACGGAGTGCGGTAATGATGTGGAAGGACCCGACCCTTTTGCTTTTCATCTTCATTTCTATTCCTATTTCTAGATAAACAATACGTGATTACGTTTAATCCCGCTTTACTTAACTCATTTCATAACCTCTTATTATAAAAACATAAAGCATGTATTAATTCAACGTTGAAATACCTAATGTCTTTTTTAACGAATTTTCAAATCTAATCTTACTCTTAAAACTAGACCACTATAAATGCTAATGGTTTTCACGATGCTCACGCTATTTTTACCGATCTTCCACGTATTACTTAAATGGCTTCGTCAACTATTTTAGACGTTAGAGCTTTTGTTATTGAGATCAATCTGCCATTTGAAGTACCAACCAGGTTTTAGCCATAATGGCTCAAACGGTCTCCTTTTTTATGATAACATAAGTTCAAGCATAAGAATATATACATATTGAGATCATGTGACTACCCATAATCATCTCACAGAAGATTATTCTGTCAAAAGTTGTCTATATGCTGAAGAACTGTGCAATTCAAGGTTTTGAATGCAAGTATGATTATTTTTATGGATTGTTGATAACATAGAAAGACAATTTCTATTTTTTAGATTATCTTGTGATGCGAGAGTTAAAAGTATCACTCTGTTACAGAATACACATCTCTAATACATCAAATAACAAATGAGACAATTCCTTACACGTATGATAAGTCTTTAAGAATTTCATGTGAAAGTCTAAACTTTTTTTTTTTTTACTGGTATTATTTAGATGTATGGGAGTGAATATGTGTTAACCGACTGAGAGCGACATAAAAACTTTGTAGAACGGAATGGGGCTTTGAGGAATTGTACAACGGAATGACGAAGTCAATACATGAGCGGTGATCACTAGTACCTTATGTACTTGAAATGGAAGTCTTGCAAGATTTATGGTTTTAGCATGCATTATTTTGGTGTCCCTGGTTCCAACAACGACATCAGCTCTCTCGATCAATGGCCATTATTGAATGGTGCACTAAACAAAACCGCATCTTTTTTTTTTTTTTTGAACGGCTAGTTAGTGGTTAGTAGTTAGTATCACCAAGTTAGTAATATTCGCCAATGCCAAGGTTTGAACCTTGGACCTCCAAGAGAGGCAAAGCCTCCCACCTCCCCCTTAACCATTAGGCCAAGAGATCATTGGTAACAAAACCGCATCTAATTATCCATTTTCAAGTTAACGGAACATAATAAAAGCACGAGTATTCGTGTCACCTCGGAAACACCAAATAAGCCGTTATCAGCACTGTTTATCACTAACACCACCATAACAATTTAAGCCAAATCAAGGTTCTTAATTTTTCAGGTCTATAGCCTAATTTGATCCAAATCAAGGTTGTTGATTTAGATTTTTTTAATATTATGGCCTAGGATCAGAAGTCGTATGCTTACTTGTTCAGATATAATCTTGATCGAATGAATGAACATGTACGAGTGGTTTGTATTTGACTAGATTGAGTTTTAATCTTAAAGCAACTATGAATCATATAATTTAATTAGAAATGATGACATGGGTACTAAGATCTTACAAATTATAGAAGCCACAAAGCGAGAACTAGAAACACCAGCTCTTTAGCATCTCGTTACAGTAAATAAGAATAATACGTGTCAGAAAGTCAACACTATAATCTGAATACCAAATCCAATAAAACTTATTTAAGAATACACCTGCCTCCCTTTATAAAGGTTTTTGCACCAAAAAGGTCAAGTCCACTTGCACAAGTAAGAAAAAGAAGATAATACTACCATGAATTAATCAGTGGAGGACCTATAAAATTTTTTCATAAAGGTCAGAATTTTTTGGGTAAGTTATTTTTCGCTAAATATTACATTTTTCAGTATAGTATTGTCCGGTTTGGATCATGTAGGTTTGCGTCACACAATAAGAAAATAAAACCAAATTAAAGCAAATAATTTAATAATTGATCTACCAACAAGTTTAGTTTTCAAACTAACATTAACATTTAACACTAGACCTTTAAACGAGAAAAAGGCGACTTGTGAGCGACTCAGGATCTACTGGTCTAAAGCTCAGGTAGAGTTGAGCTTAAATGAGCTCGAGACAAGCACAGCTCGAGCTCTCTTAACATAATACGAGTTGAGCTCAGGCCTGAACCTAAGTAATCTAATCTAGGAATCTACTAATTATTATTTTAATAATTAATCTAGCACATAATCAGCAAATAAGATAATGTGAATGAGCAATTGTATTTAATATATAATTAGGTTATAATAGGTTTATATTCGTAAAATATTAAGATCTCAAAATATTAAAAGCTCTATTTCTCTTTAAAACCCTCTTACATCTTACTTATCACCTCCAATAGAGCTGGTCATTTATTCTCACACCAAATACTGATCCTAGGAGACCTCTCCTATGATGAGGCTAACGGTGATAAGCTTCTCAACAGATACTTAAGAAGCTTGAAGCTGAGGAACATTTACTCCATATAACCAGCCATCATCCTTGTTATAGTATCATGAATTGATTGATAAACATTGATACCTCAAATATATATCTACTCATTGAAATTTCAGATTAGGAAACATATATAATGACATAAAATAAAATTAAAAAAAATTAGGCGAATATCTCACATAATTTGAGGCAAATACAATGATAAAAAAAATCAACTAATTTTTAACACTTTTGAAAAGAACCCTCCAATAACCCATATGTAAGTTACAAGAAACTTAAACAACATTCGAAGGATGTTAGAATATAACAACTTTTAAAGAAAAGTAATAGAATTTTGTAGAAGATGATAAAAAGCAATGTTATCCATACCAATTGTAACCTTAGATCAAGAGGTGCTAGTCAAAGAATCATAAATTTAAGATGATGTTGAATCTATACAACAAACCTATAACAATAGTTAGCAAGTGAAAGAGTAGAAAGTTTTGAACATACTTTGTACAAAATTTCTTTTTTTTTTTTTTTTGAATAATATAGAATTTTTACAACTTTTTTTTGTTCTTCACACAAACTACTTACTCTTCCTTACAATCTTAAAAATAAAGATTGAAGAAAAGGTGTAAAGACCCAAAAATTCTACCTAAGAGGGGGAAAATGATAACAAAAACAAAGACGACTAAAGGTCAAAATCTAAAACAGAAACTCATCTCATTTATGTTTAACCTTTTTATATGTATGCATTTGATGGAGGAGAACCAAGCCAATAAGGCCGAGCGACATACTCACAACTTCTCACGCCATAGTCCTAGGTGGCATTGTGGCCATGACTGGAACACCAGTGTAGTGTGGTCCACGGTAGTAAGCCACTAGCTAGCGTAAGACTCTTCATGTCTTCCTCCCACATTTGACACTTAGAATGGGATGTGAGTTGCATCAAATAGAATAAAAGAAATACACTTGGATTGGATGTGATTATTATATTTCTTTTTTTTGTTTAAATGGAATATTTCATTTTCATTATAACATGTTGATAGAAGTGCGTTAATAATAAGAGTCATTTCGTACCATTCCAAAAATTACTATTTGATTCTAACATGGTTTTCTTCAGCATGATATTTTTTATTTACACTTAATTTATTATAAAAACTAGTGATCGTACATAGAAATGACATCACATAAAGACACGGGAATGCAAACCCTAAAACCACTATTAAATTAAGTGTGTATAAAATCGTTATGCAAGGCTTCCAAAATTAATATTATTTAATTTATATATATTATAAAAATATATTTTTGACAACAATAATCATCGACTCACAATTAATATCACAGATTTAATAAAAAAGTTTCTACCGTTTTATTGTTTATAAATCTTATATGATATAAACATATGGTAATAGTTTCTCCTATCAAATAATACGATATCGAGAATAAAACATGTGTTTTCACTTCATAGTTCCAATGAAATATCTTGTTTATTTTGGCCATCTTGACTAAGATTAAAATATCCAATTAGATGATGGATAACTATATCGAACTTTTAGCTGTTATTTTTGGTGAATGGCCACTAAACCATCCCCGTCAATGACACTTCGGAATACAAATTATCATAAAGCTCATATATATTTTTCTATCATTTTCCATATACAACATCATATATGAGTGATATATCTTTGTAGAAATACGTACGTACGTACGTACGTATTATCTTTACAAGAACACATAAATATTATATGATAAATGGTATTTGAATATAATTTTATCTCTAGTGTGGAGAAGATATTCTTACCACACCTACCAATCAAATTTTCTCATATCACATTACCTCACACTACACCACCACACTTAAATTTGGTGGCGGCGGTGTTGCCACACCATACCACACTACACCACTACACTGTGCGCGCACACACAAAAGTTCACGGTGGATATATGCTGTGAAAAAGGAAAAATGTGGCGTAGAGGAGGGCGGTGATGGTGTGGCCGCTCGGCACAAGCCCACATCGTGGCCTCACGACGGGTGTGCCCCACCCACTCTTACGTCTCGTTTCATGATTCACGTTTCATGGTCTTTATATTTGTTTGTACGGCTCAGTTAAAAGAAAATTAACTTATATATCTAGTGATTCTTATTTTAACTCATTCCTAAGTAATTGTGCATTTATTTGAGTGAAATTTAAAACGATTATATATAGAGTACACCAATACTTTTCCGAACATAATTCACATCTTTGCTGCAAACCTTGTTCACACATTGTTTTCACTTACTTTAATTTTAAAGTGATGTGTATTATTTTTGATTGTGGAGACATATGATACGTGTTTGTAGGACGTTATATGAAACATGATCTTCAATTATCCAATAGTTTTATAACAATTTGAATAGATTTTAAGTAATTATTTTTGGTGTCAAACAGTTACTAGTTGTCCCTTTTTTTTACAAAACACAAATCATATGTACCCTTCGATAGAGATAGACTAAATGTGAAATTTGAACAAATACGAAAAAAATAAATAACAGTTTTTCTAAACCTACTAAAACTACAAATTAAAAGGGAAGACCTTTAACAATGGACATAGTCATCAGGTGTCGTTCGGTGAAAAGTGTTATGCGTCGATAATCCATAGCTAGGGGGTGGTGGATAAAAAGGTTGTGATAATGGAAAATGGATTTGGGTAAGAATTACCAACGGATCACAGACAAAAGTTTAATGATGGATTAGTGACGCATCCATATCCGCAAACTTCTCATATGCAAGTTCATATATACAATACAAACTTTAATATATCTCTTAATACCATATTTACAATCCATCTATGACTCAATCTATCATAACGGTTTGGCCTCGATTCTAATGCAACTTCTTACTTTCACTTTCAAGACATAAAACATCCAACTCAAACCCACACGAGGTAAAATATACCCAAACCTCGTTATGTTCTAGGTATCATTAAAATACAACTACTACTACAATCATTATTGTCTTTGTTATTATTAACCGAAATGCCATCATCTACAATCACATGCTTTTGTTATTTTTTATTATGGAACTAAACCTTAAAATTCTAATATGTATATCTTTATATCTTCTTCGGATTATGATGTATATAATAAGTTGAATATATAGCTTTTAAAATATGTTTTAAGAAATCAATCAAGGTATTGAAAGATGAGTATTTAATTTATACTTTACAGAGAAAACATTTTAATAATTATGTATTAGGTTTAAATAGATTTAAAAATACAATTGACACGGTTATATACAAGCGTATGAGTATGTAAAAACAAATTGAGTCAAGCTGATATATCGAAATTGGAACTTGATTCGTTTGCTATTCAAAAGCTTGAGTTTGAGCTTGACTCATTTTTAAATTGTAAGTCTAAAATTTAGGCTCTAAGTAAATTTTTACATATAAGTCGTTAAAGTTGTATAAATAAAAAAAATTGAAGTTAGTTTTTAATGTTACATTATGGCCCTTAAAAACTTACAATATGCTCAACTTCACTTTTTTATATGTTTTTAATGGGTGAGTGTATGTAAACATTTTGTTTCTTATAAAGTTTCTAGCACGTTAATTTTTTTTTTCTATTTAACATGCCACAATGTGAGAGACTTTCTAATTGAATTGATTACATGAACTACAATGGTATTTGTTATATTACTATCAATCCAAATAAAACGTTGTATATCATAATAAAATATTACAATAATCTGTCGGCTTCTAAGTCTAAAAGCTTTGTTTTTTAGAATTGGATTTGCTATTCTAATGAGGGTCACGACACAATTTGTTGCTCGTTTACCTGCCACTTTATCGAAAACGCTTTATTTGAAACGAATGAATTGACTTCAATTTTAAAAACTACTTATTGTTTTATTACACATCACAATTGTCTGTGATGTCTGTCGCGAAAAGTGGGGTTTTTTTTACTAGTTAGTACATAAACACAAAAGTGAAGGGCAAGTCAATTTACCCATACAGAAAAGTGTGATAATAAATTTATAATCTTTTACATACCATTGTGAATGAAAAAATATAATTATTTAAAATATAATAACTTTGAATAGAAAGATAAAAAGAGGAGTGTGTCGGATGAGAATATAAAAGAAGGATTTCGCATAGGATATGACAAGATAAGGTTTTTTGACTCACTTTATTCTTTCTTGCATCTTTTTCTTCGTCATCAACCTTTTTAATTTTATAATGAAGATGATATTTTGTGACTGACCAGTGATATTAAAGTATTTTCTGCTATTTGTTGGTTACATTGACGTATCTTACACTTCCTTATTAGCAGTTTAGCACTATTATTATTTATTATTATTTGTAAATGTAAATTAAAATAGTTTATGTATTTACTCTTAAAATAATGCTAGTGTTACTTGTATTCCTCCATGATCAAGCTAGGTCGGCGACTTACGTACCCTACTAGGGTTGCTTCGCCACCCCCTCGTGTTTACTCTTCTTCATTTATCACCATGACTGACGAAACTAAATCCTGAGATCAGTGACGGATCTAGAAGAAAATTTCAGGGATAACGTAAATTTTTTTTTTACCGTACATCTATATAAATACCACCGCCGTAACAGAACGGCAGACGGCGGGAGGCGGTCACTCTGGTCAGGTGATGGTTGGTTGGCGACAGGGACAAAGGTTGTTGGATGATCGGCAAAAGGGTGAGGCAGTGAGAGCTATGGGTATAACTAGTTATTTTTCAAGTTGTTTAGTTTGGGTAATGGGTATTTGAGCTTGTAAACTTGTTAGGTTTTTAAGTTATTTAAATTTTAGGCTTATTATAATTTTGGTCTTATTATAATTTTGGTCATGTTATTTGGTATTTTGGGTTTGTTAGTTATTAACTTATTAATGTTTTTATAAAATGTTATATGCAATTTTGGGTTTGTTAGTTGTTTAGTTATTTAAATTTTGAGCTTATTATAATTTTGGTCATGTTATTTGTTTAGTTATTAACTTATTAAGTTATTAATGTTATTTGGTATTTTGGGTTTGTTAGTTGTTTAGTTAGTTATTAACCAAATAACACAATTCAAATTCATAAAATTTTAAATCAAATACATCTTCAAATCCCTAATTTCATCTTCCAAATAACATTACAAATTCATTAATCATTAATCAATCTTCTAATTGCCAATAAAACTTAAAAATTAAATCAAATTCACAATAACATTACAAATTTCTAATTTCAATACAAATCCCTAATTGCCAATAAAACCTAAAAATTAAATCAAATAACCATTAATCAATCCCCTACTCTTCAAATCTTGCAAATAACATTGAAATCTTGCAAAAAAAAAAACTTAGAAAGTAAAAAGAATACCTTCAAGTAGCAGGCCAGTAGCAGCAACTGCCAACTAGCGAGCAGTGAGCAGCAGAACTCGAAACTCCAGAAGGCCGCGGGCAAAGCAGCAACGGTCGAATGGGTTTTTTAAGGGGGGGGGGGGGGGGGGGTTTCTCTTTTCAAGTTAAATAAGTTTTATAATAAATTGGGCTTTTAAAACTTAATTTGGCTGAAATAAATTTTGGACTGAATTAATATTTGGGCTTTTGATTGGGTATTTTGGGTAATTGGTTTAATTTGTTACAATATTTTTATAAAAGGTAATATTTTTTATAAAATATTAAACTAATTTTTATAAAATTTAAAATTTTCTATAAAGTTTTGAGTTTAAAAAAATTTTAGGGGTAACGTAATATTTTCTCAGGAGTAACTTAAAACCGTAAAAAAAAATTTTACATAAAAACAAAAAAAAAAATTTTTTTTTACACTACGCGTAAAAAGTTGAGGGGTAGCGGAGGCTACCCCTCAACCCTTAATAGGTCCGCCCATGCCTGAGATATCGTAGGTCCCTCCGAAAACAAGTCGACGGGTGTAGACGCCTAGTGTCAAAGAGTTTCACATGTAGTCCCCAAGGTCACGTGGACTCGTAATCTTTTACTCGAGTTACAAGTTCCAGTACGACAGGCTAAGGTCGTTTATTGTGATAATGTTTCGACAGTCTACATTATTGCCCGTTCAACACCAACGGATAAAACACATCAAGATTGGTTTTCACTTTGTACGCCAAAAAAGGTCTGGATTGGGCATATACGAGTTCTTCATGTACCGTCTTCCGTGCTACCTGTGAATATTTTTACTCAAGATATATCGAGATAACTTTTCCAGTCATTCAGATTCAGCTTGAGCATTTGTACACAACCCACTCAAACTCACAGGATTTATTAACACCATATTTATTATTATCCGTATATTAAAATGGCTTATGTTTATATAGTACTAGTTACATACTACTAAAATAGTACTAGGGTAATTTTGTATTCCTTCCCTTTATATAGAGGTTTTAGGCATCAATAAGAATCATTTGAGAATTCATACCATACTAGTAGTTTTCCAAATCGCGCGTTGCGCGAATGTGAATTTCCAGGCTGTATATTACATATACATTGTAGTTATCCAAGGCTTATAGCTAATGACCGGTTGTGGTTGCAAAGCAGTAACGATGCCATACCAAACAACGAACGATTTTTTTGACATCATTATGGCCTCTGTTCATATAATTACATCTAAAGATCTACAAATGTATACACGCAACAACTTGTACCATAGGCATTAAAAAAATATACAAGACACTGTTCATTCACTTTAGAAATTAACATATAGGCAAACGTAATTGCCAATCAAAGTTGTATATAACGCCTCTCAACAATAGATAAGCATAACCGTAGTAGAGGTCGCTGATAACATAATGAAAATACATCACTTAAAGAGGCTCAGAAACAATGTTTCATTGTGGCTACAAACATTTGTTTTTCATGCCAAAACAATGAACACACCAACCTCCTGTTTACCATCATCACCTTTAATCGTCACCACAACAGTGACTCAAACCAAAGACTATAATTGGACATGGGCTCAGATGAACACGGATCACCATCATTGCCCTAAAGACCCATGAATCTCAAGTTAAAACGACAACACAATCGTCGTGATCGATAAACAGATATCAAATGCGAATAAGATAAAGCAATTGACTTGGTTGTTTAGTTAGAAATCAAGATCATTTCATTCATTTCATAGCAATTTAGATCATTTGAGATTATCCTGCCACAAAAAACACTTTCATTAGGATTTTTGTAGAAGATAAAGTATGTTAATCCAATAGTAATAAGCAGACTTGTAAATTGAAGAACCACAAATTCATAAACTAATTTACATCTGCAAATTTGTTATAGAAAAACAAACAAAAAGTAAAACCCATGATTCATAGAATGAAATGTAATATAAAAGTCCTAGATTCTTCAAAAAGGATATAAGATGATTCTTAACAATTTAAAAACATCATCAATTAAACAATTAACCAAAAAGATATTAAAACAAACAATATACCTTTAATAAAAGATGATTATTTGCAAGAAGCTCTACAACCTCCTCAATGTTATAGGATCTCCTACACCCTCCAACGCAACTCTAATTCGACCAAATCGCCGAAGTTGAAGACTTTTCTCTACCCACGCTTTCCTCTCTTTCCTCCGATCACCACATATATACAAACCAATAAAGTTCATATATAATTTGAAATCATCTGCAAATGGACCAACAAAGTCAAAGAACACAATTTTGAAGTTTCTTTTAAAACCAACATTATTATCTTGTTTCAAAACCAAGAGATAGATGATCACCCGGTTAGCACAAAACTCATGACATGAATAGCCTCATCTAAAGAGCTTAAATGATCAAAGAATCAAGCATTTTTATCAAGAATCCGATTAAAAACCACCATCGAGGCCACCTCTCTCTAGAAAGCAACCGACGGCAGAGGCGGTGGCAAAACCATCACCGAGACCCCTTCTCTCTAGAAAACAACCGGTGGCAGAGACAAAACCACAACCCAGAACCCCCTCCCCCCAACAACCGGTGGCGATGGCGGTGGCAAAGGAACCACCGAGACCTCCCCTCTCTATGTGGGTGTTTGGGATTGCTACTTTTTAGCCAACTTTTAACTTATTAACTTTTAAAAAGTTAATAAGTCAATAAGTATGTTTGGGAAGTGTAGAAGAAAAAGTTAATAAGTAGATCATAAAGGGTAAATAAGTAGATTTTAAAAAGTTAAAATTAGTAACTTTTCAAAAGTTACTTTTGAAAAGCAACTTTTGATTTTCATAAGCAATCCCAGGAGATGAAATCCATCTCTACAAAATCGAGAGCAAAAAATGTGAAAAGATATTAAAAGGGAGGCTAAGATGCATCAAAAGCTTGTACCATAAGCATACAAATATGTACACGTAACATCAACTTGTACCATATGCATAAAAACATATACAAGACACTGCCCATTTAGTTTAGAAATTAACATATAGGTAAATTAATCCAAAATATCTTGTGACCAAACTTAAAACTAAGAAAAGTTCACTATTTATTCCATTCAATTATTAATAGTATGTAATTTGGGCCCTCTACCCAATTCAACATAAAGTGTATCCTCCTTTTAATTTACTATGTTCCTCTGTAAATCTATATTGTAGAGAATAGATTTTGATTGCCAAAACTAAAAAGAATCAAACATTAAACCAATAAACAAATATATCTAGGCAAAAAGAATCATTAAATCATGAATACATTATTTTGATAACCCTTTTCACAATTTCAACAATTCTACATTCTCTATGTCTACATTATTAATGTTTATTAATGTTCTAGCGTCCTGGTTTAGCACTTTTGAGCTTTGCTACAATTTTTTTATTTTTTATTTTTTTTATTTTTTGTAATACGTTTAAAATTTTGTTTCAGACAAATGGGTTTTAGATGGGTTGGTTTAGATGAGCTAAAACTATTAATCTTATTTAGTTAAACTGGATTAGTTTTTGTTTTAGTTGCAACTTTAAACGCTAAAACTTCGTTTTTCATAAGTTTTTCTTTCAAAATAATTTAATAAATTATATCCCTGAAAAAATGAGCCTTGTATGGTTGCCCAGCCGGCACCCCCATAGGACCGGCCCTGTCTAACTAAACCAGACGAGTCACTCCCTTACAAAACTACCCTAGTACTTGGCCTAAGTCGTACAAATTTTGAAACAACGATGACCGTATAACTACCTCTCTTACCTCCATGGTATCTTCAACACCATGTACATAATAGTTGTTTTAATTTGTATTTCAATTTAGACCTACACTCATGTGATGATATGATTTTAATGATTTGTATTTCAATTAAACTAGGTTCAATCCACCAGCGCGTTGCGCGGGTCATATTGGATTTTCTGGATTCAGCTGGTTCAAAATATCACTTGTAATTTTGCATTTCTAGTAATCGCATGTTACAAAATAAATAAAGATTGCTTCGTAGTAGATACCTTGCCACCATTACATTTTGGCATAGATACAAAAGATTGAGTACAAAAGCTATGGATTAACACTAAACTGCTTCAAAATATGACTTCTAATTTTGCATATCTTTAAACCCCTTCTGGTTGCAAAATATACCATTAGAGAAGTCATCAGGTAGTCTATTTCTTGTCCTCCTAATTTGCATTTTAGTCTTCTTTGAAGTTCTTGTCTCGCTTTTTGCATATATACCAAGTCTTGGATGATAGTAATTTTTCTTGGTCGAATATGGTATAATTTCTTTTTTGACTCGCAACTTTGTAGTTTGTTCACATCAAATGATTGAGTTCATATAAAAAGTTGATAAAACTACAAACAAACTTTGATAAGTTAGTACTTAGTAGGGATGTTACCTTGACATCAAAACTATGAGAAACATGATCCCCCTCTGGCAACACAGTCTCAAAGAAAGTCCTTGATGTTTAGATAGAAAGTATGAGAACTGTATAATTATAATACTAAACAAAACTGGTCTATATCAAAAACATAATATTGAACATAAATAACATGGTACATTAAAATACTAAACAAAACTGGTCTATATCAAAAAAATCAAAAAAATAATAATGAACATAAATAACATGCCAAAAACTGATAATAAATATAACAATTCAAGTCTAAACAAATACCAAACCAAACATCAAGAAGTAAAGCAACAACAAAAAATATTAATCAGATGAGAAGCCATTACAATTCTAATAATCAGAAGAGATCAGAGATGTAATGATTCAAATCAAAATCTCGATCAAATGTAAATATATTAACTATCAACAAAAGCTTCGTGACGAGTATGAATTTCATAACTCTATGAAGCATTTTATCAAACACTTGGTGTGCAACTTACATATGATAAACTTGCATAATCAATAGCATATCATATCTTTAAATATAATCAATTTAGGTCATAAGGTGTTCCTATAAAATAATCAAAACAACAAAACTGTAAAAACTAACCTTGGAATCTAATGTCAATTTAATCTCATCCAAAAGCATATCCCTTCAATTGAACTGACAAAAAAACCTTTTTTTTTTTTTCAATACTAACTGTTCCAAAAATTTTAAATCAAAACACAGAGAAGATTGATATACATATAATGTGTCTAAAACTAAATTATTCACATTTCACCATGTCACCTAACATGAAAATTATATAAGTTACGAAGAACACTAAATGTAAACAAAACAACAAATATAATATTGATTATGAGATTTCTTTCAATTTATATATTTTAGATGATATCTGGATACAGAAACTTGATTTTCATCTCATGATTACACATGCAACCACAGTAACAAATTTTAATCAACCCTTAATTACTAACCTAGTATATTGCTTGAAAACCTTTGCCCAAGATGTACCAATATGATCGGCCAATGATTGTTCGAATAGATCTCTCTCTTCTATTTCTCTGATGAAA
The DNA here is from genome assembly GCA_025506415.1 of Flaveria robusta. Lineage (NCBI taxonomy): Eukaryota > Viridiplantae > Streptophyta > Magnoliopsida > Asterales > Asteraceae > Flaveria > Flaveria robusta. Next base: position 11,825,594 of record CM046469.1, on the reverse strand, counting down.
ACGTGACCCTCCACGTTTGTTAACAACCAGCGGTTACCCTCATCACAATCCACACTTGTCGTCATTGTAACAGCAGCAGATGCGACGGAGGGTTCAACACAAATCAAGCATCAACGCCACCATAATATGCTCTCCATCGGGCAAAAAGATCAAAAGACGATGGGAATCGGTAAGAAATCAGACAGCGACAACGTAGTCGGAATCCTAGAGAGAGAAAGGGAAAAGAAGCATCAACAGGCGATAGAGGAAAAGGGCTAAAGAAACCATAGATTATCCGTGAAATTACCATTTTGCCCCTGAACATTAATAATAGAGTAATGTGGCCAAACTTAAAACTTAAAAAAGTTTACTATTCATTCCATTGCTTTATTAATAGTATATAATATAATAAGCTACTTTTATTTTTTTTAATTCATTTTTAGCATATAAGTGCAGTGGTGAATCCAAGAAATTTAATTCAATAAAGTTACTATATTTAAGTGTTCCAACTATATAAAAGCAAATATAAAAATTAATGAGTCGGATCGGGTTGTGTCAGATTGCTCACATAATAAAAATAAGATACAATAATAAAAGAACATCATCGTTAGAACGTAAAAAGCACACAGTATAAAAACAATGGTCTTTACGAATTGAAATAAAACATCGTATAGTTGTTTCCTACAATTTTTTAATTTTTGAAATTGTTGTATTACATCTTTGACGAAAGCTTATTGAAAGGACTATTTTTTAATATAACAAAACGTAAGTATCATTCATATATCCATGAGTCATTCGATATTCCGATTATGCAATTCCATCTTCACATGCTATATTAATGAAGCTTTTTCAAAAGATTAACCAATTGATTATCGACAATTCCTTGAGTGACGAGTCTTTAGATTGACAAATCGTCCCTTCTACCTCATGAGTTTTGAATGCAATTTGCAAGTTCATTTTTTTAGTTTTTTGTGAGAGTGGACTAAATTAAATTTAATTAACTCAATGGTTAGCACTAACGTATAAATCATCATAATTAAATTTTTTAACTTTTATAACTCCAGCTACATAACGTGATTCACACTCACTAGCATATTTTTAAAGAGTTTTGACACTAAAGCTACCAGCCTAGGTGGCAACACTTTTAATACATCCATTGAATGTTAAAAATTGTTTTAGGACAATATTGTAATTAAGAAAAGTTAAACATACATGAAATGGAAAACAAAATCAACGGGCGTTTAGACACGTCCTTTTTCTTCTCATTTTTATTTGCCTTTTTATTTAACTTTTAAATTGAATTAGATTCTTCATTAACCTCTTTGCCTCAATTGTTTAAAATGCGTGGTTTATGCTTTTCAGTCAAATTATAATAAAATTTCTAGAATATTATCATATGTAATTTGAGGAGTTTACTATATTACTTTTTGTAAGAGAAATACATTTGAGGTTTGATTAAGGTTTCAACAATAAATCAGAGTGTATTAAAATGATAAATAAAAATATACTATTTGCTTCATCATCGTAACATTGTCCGTAATGCTACAGTCCATCCTTTTCACACGTAGGTCTAGTCATCATGACATATTAACTTATTTTCCGTTCTTCTCACAAACTCATTTAACCTTCAACACTGTCATACTTAATTTTCTCACAAACGTACTCATTTATTTTGAAATGAAAAAAAGGTTATATATTTTTGGGGCCCACAAAAATAAAATGGGCAGCATCCTTGGAGATGTGCGGAGACCGACATACACTATGTCGTAGTGTTGGGTGAGGTTCGGTGTAGTGGTAGGAGTGAGAGTGATGGTTTATTCTAAGCAAAGGTGAGTTGGAGTCCCGAATTTGATAATTATTCTCATGTTATCTATTTTATCATAGATATGCATGTGGTTTTGTTAATAAAAAAAACCCTATGACGTTGTGTTACAATTATGGCTGTAAACGAACCAAATCGAATTGAACGGAGTATGAACGGTTCACGAACAGTTACAGTTGGAGTCTTGTTTGTGTTTGTTCATTAAGAAATTTAACTTGTTCACGAACAATTCATGAACACATAATCAAACGGTTCCCGAACACAAACCGAGCAATTCACCAATACTTGATTTATTAAGGCACTGAATTTGTTCATGAACGGTTCATTAAGGAATTATTAGTGGTATAGTATGCCTAAAATTAGTACTTGAGGAATGAACATGAACAAATATAAGCAAACGAACATAAACAAATGTAATAAAAAATAATCGAACACTTTACCGAACATTCATGAACTTAAATGAACGAATGTGACCTCAGTTCATGTTCTTTGGTTTAACTAAATTAACGAAATTGTTAGTTTATGTTTGTTCATTTATTAAGCGAACGAACGTAAACGAACTTCCACAAAATGATTCTCGAACTCTTCGTTGAACGTTTGGTTTGTTTACAACCCTAGTTACAGTGTGTTTATATACATAATAGTATAGTATCCCGTGTAATACACGTGTTGAATAAATAAAATATTAAATAATTTGTAATAAAATTTAAAAATTATAAATAATATTTGTAAATAAGATATGATTGAGTTATGTATATATAAGTATTTTAAGTAAAAAACAACAATAATATCGTTTTATAAGATTGTATTTTTTTAATTGTTTTTTAAAACATTCTATTTTTTTTAATTTTATTTAAAAAAACTAATCATCTTATAAAACTTAAAAAAATGGTATTAAAATACTTCGTATTTAAGAAATTTTTCGTGTCTTATAAAATTTTAAAGTGTGTTTTTCATTAAAAATCTAGTTTTTTATTTTTATGATATCTATTTTTTTAATTTAGAAATGTTTTAAATAATATAATTACTATATATTCTAATATCATTAAATCGGAAAGAGAGGCAGGAAAATAAAAATGAAAATGTCTAATATGTTGACGCGTGTCATATAAAAATATTCTTTTATTATAGTTAATAGATTTATAATATAATTCGGTGCATTATTGTAACGCATTATTAAATATCAAATCTTTTGTTTCATTCATGAAGTGTAAAGCGTGTCCATAAAATCTTCACAAAATTCTTTATAAAATCAAACCCTTCAACTCTAATAATGAACACAAACATCAACATCAAGCATATGTTTTCTCAAATGAGAACCGGACACCTTAGGTTAAATTAAAACGCATGTTTCCAAAATTATATTCAAATAATTTTCTTTTCCGGAATCTTAACGTAAAAGCTAAAAGCACGGACAAGTGTCAACAAAAACATCAGCTGTACCCTATATATCAAAATAAACTTTAATTTGATAAGATTTTACATGTATATATGTTCTTCTTTTATTTATAATATTTATTTGTATTTTATAGTATTAATTTTATAATATTTTATGGGTCATGTTAGGGGTACATCTGACAGCATAGACGAACACCCTATATGCGCTCATATAAATGGATACGAGTCGTATAGGCTTCTAGTCAAACAGATAAAGTTGTAAGTTTTAGAGCCGACAAATCTGCAGCCTACATCATTTATTTAGTAAATCACGAGTTGTGTGGTTTTAGATAATACGACTCATGCAAGCTGATACGTGTCATTTATACGACTCCTATAACCCTACATGAGTCACATATTTGCAGAATTTGTATTTCATTCACGCAAGATATAATGGCTCGATATACATTACTTTTATTTGACACGACGCAAGATTTCACAATTTACGTGTGAATTATTTGAAACGACATAAGATTTCTTTGAAACTTAACATATAAACCGATATACGTTTATTCATTTTTTCATTCCATTATATTAATTGCAAAGTTATATTATAAATTTTAAATAATTAAACTATTCACGTTAAATAAGTACTGAGTATTGGAAGAAAGTTCCAAGAACTGATGAAACTGAAAACACATGAATTCAGATTTTATATAATTAATAGAGAATGAAAAAATAGAAAATATAGCAACAAAATTTACCATGGATGCATCAGGGATGCATTTTCATCATTTCATGTGGTTCAGCTTTGTTTGTTGTTTGTAACATTTAAAATATTTCTACTTTCTTATTATTTTTAAAATGGATGGTGGTTGGTTGTCTACCAATAGTCAAATTCTGTTATTCTGATAGAATGGATTTCAAGGCGCCAGTAGATTGGTACAAACATGATCTTGTGTTTATTTTTGTTGTAATCTAGTTATTTATTATAGTAAATTAATTTTTATATTCATTGTTAAGTACAATCCAGCTATTACAAGTAAATTGCTCAGAGTGCATTTCATGACGTGCAACTTTTTAATGACATGCTATCTATTTATAATATTCTCTTTTAACAAATTACATTTTAATAAATTAAACTATAAACTGCTGATAAATAATAATTCATATTAATAATTTTAAAAGACTAATCGAAAAGTTTTAAAACGCCGAGAAGAATAAGTTTTTAAAAGTTCTTTTAAAAACCCGTAAAACCAATGAGATTCACTTTTGGGCTAATTTCTATGAGACATAAGTTTATTATTTTGAACAAATTCTCTCAGGCCCAATATATAATTTTACATTTGTTATTTTGCTACGAAAACAAAGGTTATTAGTGTCATTGATTAAATTGCAATTATGGATTAGTATCAGTCATAAAGTCAGTTTAAACTATTTAAGGTAAAATGTCACAGAATAGTAACCAAGTTTTAAAAGTGTTCTAATTTAATAACTCATACATATTTTTCTTAAATTGGACCGCTAAACGATCAAATCGAGTAATATTCGAATTTTCTTATGTCAAAAAAGTAATAGTGGAGAAGACGTGGGGGTCAGAATTTTTAATATATAAAATTATATTAAATAATAAAAAAAAAAACATGTTAGTTATGAAAAAATATAAAAAAAAAGGTACCTAAAATTTACATCAACATTCCATATCAGCATCAAAAGGTAGAAAAAAAATATTTTCTAACTGAAACAAAAAGTATAACATGCTAAAAACATGTTAAGGCTTTTAATTTATATAAAATATGAAAATTAAGTGACCTAATTGGAACACTTTTAAAACTTAAGTTACTTAATTTAAACATTTTTAAAAGTTGGTTACTATAAAGTTACCCCTAATTTTAATTGCCAGGAAAAAGTTACAAGCCACGTCATTTAGGAAAAAAGAAGTTACTTTTCTGTTAGAGAACTTACTAATATTGGTAATAAGTTATAACTTCTATAATTGAAATCCTATTTTGTCTTTGTTTTATAGAATCACAATTTATAACAGTTGAAAGTGAAAGTATTATATTATATATTATATTACTAGCGGTGAGTGTAACCGTTGGTAGAAGTTATCTCGACCGTTGGATCAAGCTGAAATCAAATCCTGGCCGTTTAAACTCGACGGTTACAGCAGCTCAAGGGTGGTTTTTGGCTGTTATCTAAGGCAAGTTAAGTGCTGCAGTTATAGGGATGAAGTTCTGCACAGCCTGGAATTCAACCAAAAAAAAACGTGGGTTGGTTGTGCACCTTGTAACCATCGTTGGATTTGGCTATAAAAGCAGGTTTTCTCTGCTATATTTTGCTCCTAAAATGTTTTATCCCTGAAACGAAAAGCAGCCAAGAGATGGATGCAAATGTCCGCTACCGATTCATCATCTCTTGTGTTCACCACATAACCTACAGAAGCATATGTATCTGACTTAATTAATTTCTAGGTGATTCATTTCTTTTGATTCAATTGATTAGTATGTGTGAAACGCCTTTGTCAGAGAAACAAAATTAACAGTGTTTGTATGGACGTGATGGAAGGATTTCGTCGCAATCATGTCTCAAGGGTCGATGGGGTACTGAGGTAGTTCATTTTTCCTTTTTAAGTCTACTTGAATTCATTGATTATACATCTCTTTTGGTTTCTTGATTTCCATGGTGTTCTTTTGGATTCTAGATCCTACGTAATCAAAATATGTTTTCTTTGATTATCCCTTTTTTGATTTTCTATATTTGTTTTAATTTGATCATGAAATTTCATATGAAATGTTGATTCATGAGGCAAGAACGACAAGTCGACAAGAATCCTAGCTATAACCTTGTATAGAAACAGATCAAGAACCTTAATTGTATACTACTTGGTTGAGTTTGCGAGCAATCAAAGGACAACCGATTTTATGTGAAACTTTAGAAACATGTCAGGGGGAGAAACAATATACTTGTAGAAGTTGATAACTGCACGTAATGGTGGGACATTTGATCGCCATATACTTTCAGCACTATCCTTATTTCTCAGTCAAATTTTTTAAGTGTGAAAAACATTTGCTTATACTTTGTAAAGTTGTGAATTTGTACCTTTGATAAGTTTTTGAGCTTTTGTCACTCTTGCAAGAAGAAACTAGAGGGTGAAGATGTATAAATGTACAAGTTCAGTTTCAAAACTTCCATTCATGATGTATTTGAATTGCTTTTAATTTGGTTTTAGATTTCTGTTGATGTCTTCTGGTAACATCTATGCTTATTATGCAATCATACTCAAGGTTGAAGAAAAGGAATTTGGTGATCATGGAGCTCTTCTATAAGAGGGTAATTTTGCTTCACTCAAATTCTTTCTTGTATATCAATTATTCTATTATTTGCTATCAAATATTTTTTAAAAATTTTATTTTTTTTATAATCTTTATGTTCATTTTGTATCGTTGACTTGGACTCTTGTATACAGCTTGGCTCACTTCTCATGTTTCTGGTTTACTTACATGAGGAACAAAGCAAATATAAGGTTTTGCTATTCCTTGTACTTTAATATTTAAATTCAAGTCATTTTACCATACGATAAAAATCACAGATTATTGACTAAAATCACTTTGTTTTCATCAGATGGATTGTTTTAATTATGTATCTTTATATGTAAAATGATAGAATTCTTGGCAGGTCATATGGGGACGTCAATAAATTGAAAGAAGTGGGTTTATTATTCATCATACGCATGCATAAAATTCCACTCCCAATATTTAAGTTTAAGCTATTAATTCCATGCTAAGTTTTTGAACTATTAATCATGTAACGTGTATGAAAATGGAAGCAACTTTTAATCTATAGATGTAACTTTTTCATTGTTTTCACGAAGGCATGTTGTATAATGTTGAATTGTACGTCAAGTAATTTACCTCATCTTTTGGCCGGTTTTCAGACTTGTGGTATGAGCCATTTGGATGCATTGCTTAGACATTGTATGTCATGGCTCGTGACGGCCAGAGAACCCATTGATAACAATGATGCACTGTGGGCAAACATTCTATGTCATGGCTCAGTGAAGTAATTTAATAAATAGTTTTTATAAGTAATACAACTTATCTTTTTGTGGTTAATTAACATTAAAATAAAAAATACTTAAATTGTTGTACAGACAAGTTTAAGCCAAAATCAAGGACCAAGCTTCCATGGTGAGTTGAGTTTTTTCGTAAAAACAAGCACCATCTAACTGATAATTTTAATCTTATGCATAAACTCTTCAATTTAATACAAGAACAATGGGCATGTGTCTAATGAAAGTTGCTTTAAATATTCTAATGTACTAAAGTACATGGAAATGATGAGTGTATACTTCAACAGCATTGACAGGGTGTGCTTAATAATGTATAATTATAAACCTCTGAAGTAGTTAAAATTTACATTTACATGCATTTATATACCTATAAGGAACAAAAAAGTTTAATTAAAAGCAATAGCAGAGTATATTAGTTTAATCTTCACTTAGAGATGCTGATAATTTTTTGAGTATCAAAATCGATATGTTTATATTATAATAATTTGTGTGCCTCTGTGTGCATAGAAATGATATTACTTAAATCGATACGGAAATGCCTTTGGAGACGGTAGCGAACCCAGGAAATTTTTTTATGAGGGGCAAAAGTGGGGCCGTTGCATAATTTTAGGTGGGGCGTTCGGGATTTTCATATACATATAACAATAAAAGTTTTTTTTTAAGGGTGGCGACTACCCCCCAACCCCTTACCTAGGTCCGTCCCTGCTTGGAGATTGCTTTGTTTGTTTTTTAGTGTAGTAATTATGTTGTACTATAATTTAGAAAAATATTGTTTTTTTAAGAATGCAAACAAAAAAACAGTTAATATTATGACATTACAATACCCGGCCACGGCACGGGTATAAAACTAGTTTTACTCTGCCATTTGAGAGTCCAAGCGTCCAACTAGATGACAAAAGGTTTACGGTTTAAAAAAAAACACTATGATGGTTTAAGCCTCGGGGCTCATGGGTTATGTGAACCGCTTTTACATTGTAAATCGATGCTGCCGAGTTTATAGTTTTTCAAGTTCTGATAGTACATGATTAATATCCATGAGCAGATCATGTATAGAATTAAACATCATCTCATCAAAATAAAACTAACGCTAACTAATGAGCTTGAAAAATTAAATCTCTAACCATCAAACCAAACCATTTCTGTACGGTTTAACCAGTCCGACAGACCGAGTCAAACCCTCAAACTAGCCAGTTTAGTTTGCCTTACCACCATGGCTGAAAACGTCAATCAAAACCAACTGAACGAGACCATAAACATTATTGAAAATCATATTGTTAAATGCCACTAACTTAAACCCTCAACAATGCTATAATTTAAAGCTTAAACCCTCCAACAACCCATTAAAAAGAGGAATGTTAGTAACATCAGGACCATTCCGTTTAAGATGAGACTTGAACACAACAACTAAAATGCAGCGGACCAAAATGAATGAACACGACATACATATGATACAAATACCCATGGTCCCCTTTCTTCAAATCCAAAATGAAACAAAATGTGACATACAAAAATGACCACTAGATTCAAACAATATTGGTCACAGTATCAGTAGAACCAAACAAGATTGTTCAGCAACAAATGGTCCTAACAACCAAATCGAGCCAAGGTGGGCGCTCGCCAAATCAGAACGATGTGGGCATGCCTCCAGTCAAAATGGAAGGATTCGAGAACGCCAATAGTCACAGACGATGAATGAAATCCAAAAGATGATAAGAGGGTTTATGAGATTGAAAACATGACCATCTTATCTTTCATTTGAATATCATCAAAATAAATATGCATATAAAGAATGAAATGTTGAATATGATATCCAATTTGCATAAATAAATACTATATACCCTACATGAACAACAAGCAGATCTATGAAACTAACACAGAAAAAAGCATAAAACTTTAGGATGTGATTTAAATTAATGAAAACCTCTTGATCCTCTGGGTTGATAGAGCTCCAACCTGCTTTTGGAGTCGAGTAAAAGGGACTCGACCTTTTCACTTTGATTCAAATGGGACTGTTTTGACGCCCATTCAAGAAAAGTAAGCACTTCAGCCTGTGCAAGATCTTCACTATCAGGCACATGTAGAGCAATGTAGCACAAAAGGATCAATGAAGGGATTTGAACCATTTGCTCCCCGAAATACACCAACTGGATCAAGTGTTTTACTCCACCAGCACTGATAATAGCCTTCGAGTGATCAACGTGGAGGTAGTTTTCTGTGCAGGCGAATTTGGTCAATGCAACGGCAGCTTCTTTAGCAATCTCAGCCTCTCGTTCATCAAGAAGTTGAACCAACGGTTTGATCATTCGTGACTCCGTGGCACGAAAAGTTCTAGCCAGGTTTCCAATGGCTCGAACACATGGAAGTAAGAGTATCGAATCTGCTCTTTCAATAATTTGTAGTAATTGCTCAACAACAGCTTTACAAGCTGATGAATTCGGCTTAAAAGCAGCTCTTCTCAAATCAGAATCTTGCTCTGCAACACAAGTGATTTCCATGACCGCCATCGCTGAATTGTATCTAACCTCTTCTGAACCTTTCTCTAAAAGAACCGCAAAGCAAAGTAAAGCTCGTGACTCAGTTATGCTTTTACAAATGGCGGGATTCTCTTTGGCGAGATGCCAAAGAGCCCGAGCAGCCATTGATTTCATATAAGCTTTTGTCACAGGGTCCTCTAGTTCCCTCCCTTTGTGTAAACTATTGGCAGATAGTGAAAGGCTTGAACTATGATTGTGCATGCTTTGCTTCTTGATCACAATATTTTCAGTCTTCTGATTCGTATTTGGTAACAACCCATTGCTCGGGTTAAGCCCTTCTTTCATAGTCATGGTGCTAGAAACCACATTGTGCATTTTATACACCTGCTGCTTGTTCGAACCAGAAGGACGAGGAACTCGACTCTTGTAACCATCATCATTCATTAATTTGTCAGTATGATTGTGTTGAACAGCATTAGCATTATGGGCAGTATTAGTGTTATTACTAGCTAAAACAACAGCATGAATAGAAGTCGGTTTAATGCTAGTAATCGCATACTTACTATGCTCTTCAACCGTCTCAAACGCAAGATGCCCGACGAGCAACCGCACGATGTTATGCTGCGCGAAGAGATCTTGGCATTTCGGATAATGCGCCAGGAGCTCTGATACAGCCCAAGCCACAACTGCCTGCACTTTCATCGAACTTTCTTTAAGCATTTTCACAAACACTGAGCAGACACCCGCATGAACCATGTGTTCAACACTCTCAGGGTCACGACCAAGCAACCCAATTGCAGTTGCAGCATTCACCTGACCTTCAACCTTCCCCTCTTTCACCAACTTCAGCAACGGAATGACCCCACCTTCTTCGATTATCAATTTCCCGTACCGATCGTTGTCACGAGCAAGCGACACCAGCGATGCAGCAGCATCGGACCGATCATCCTGCGACCCAGTGTACAAAATCGCAATTTGTTCCCAAATTAGGCACAATATAGGCTCGTTAGCGGCGATTGGGGGAAGACCTAAATACTCATCGGTGGAATTGTTGGGGGCGGAGACGCGTAACAGCCAGGAGACGTCACCGATGGAATTCTCGAGCTGCGAGGACATCTTGCGGAAGGTAGCAGCGGGTATGAGGGTAAACACCCGCTTGACGAAGCCACTGGTGCGACATTTGAGGGCTAAAGCAAGAGCTTTATCTAACACCTGCTCGGTATCATCGATTATGCGTCTTGTGGGTCGTTCATAGAGGTCGTTGCTGGCACGGGCGGCTTGGCGGAGGAGTCCGGCGAGTTTCTCCGTCTTGGATTTGAGTTCGGCGCATTCTTGCTTGTTGTTGCAGGCTTCGTCGGCGAACTTGATGATTTGGTCGGCTAATTGGATGGGTCGAGTGAGGATTTGTTTGACGAGATCCGCCATGGAGGGTGGCCGGAGGAAGGGGGATTCCGGTGGTCGGAGGTTGAGAGTGGTGGAGCGAATAGAAGTTGTGGAGGAGGATGAAGATGGAGATGAAAGGGGGGGTTTTGGGGAAATGAAGACTGAAGACTTGGTCGTTGATGATTTAGAGTCGACGGGTTTTACAAGGTCGTAAGTCAACACTCGTTTTCATTGGTCTTTCTATCGCATTCATACATGTTCCAAAACGGTATACAGTATACTACGTTACTGTTAATTTCCTTTGCTTTTACTATTTTATTTTTACTTACCTTAGTTATTAGTTATTACGGTCAATAACAAAGATTTAGAAAATACAATGGATTATCGTATGGTTTGGTTTTATTTATTATTTTTACTCAAAATAAATATTTTTACATTTGGCTACTCTAATGTTTAGAAAATTATCATTTTCATACAAAAAATTTGAATGTGTTAATTTATATTGTTAAAAGTGTAAATTGATAAAATTATCTTTTGAACTACAAAACAAAATCACTCAATTATATGCTTATAAACGAGTGGAACTGAATCACGATATAGGGGATATGACGACTAGAGACAATGATCTCTATTATACAATCTTTTCGCAATGGGTTCTCGATCGCCAAAAAAAAACAATGTCGATTATCCTCCCCCACCGATGAAAACAAAAATCTCGTGATTTAGTAATGATGAAAGGTTTGAAGATGAAACGTCCAATATATGTTTCGTGAATAGAGTTTTTACACCAATACGTTAACATAAATTCGGATTTTGTCTTTATATGCAAAATTATATAACTATCCTTTTTAATAGAAGATGTTTTTACATTTTAAATTAACGAAATTAATGAAGTTAACTTTTTTGAATGAAAATAATAATTTTTAAAACCTTGGCGGGCCAAATGCGAGAATTTTTTTTTTTAATTAAAATAACATATCTAACCAAACCATAAAGGGGAATATAACAATTCACTCAAAAAATATTATAAAAGGTTAATCTTCAATAAAATTTTAAATTTGTGATGAATATTTTCAAAATGTGAATAATAGTTTTATAAATGAAAGAGTGAACATAACAAAAGGATTATTAATATTTAAAATACCATAAAAAATGGTATTGAATTACTACAAACAGAACAATTTATATCTTCACTTTTCTTTTAACCATTTGTGAGAGTATTTAATAATTTTAAGTCAACAGTCGTTTAAATATTATAGAAAATTCAAAATTCACACTACCAATTTGACATTTAAAAAGGACTCTAACAAGAATCATCCTACAGGGTGGTAGAGCGAAAATAAGATTCTTTAAAGAAGGTGTCACGTCTTATTTTCAACGGTTGTAATTCATGTAGTGGTTTTGCTTTTAAGAGAGTAAATAAGGATCATACATTTCTTTTGTATAGTAAAGTAAAGAGTTGGAAAATACGTAGTTCACATTCCATTAAAAGGAAAAAAAAAATAATCAATGGACCACGACATGGTCCTATATAGTTGGCAAACCTGTTGCATTTTCATAATGTACAATGATGTCAGATATGATCAATTGAAGATGGCCCATTATTTTGCCACCGAAGCTTGTTACATCATATTGCTACCAAACACTTTTACTATCAAATAGTTTTATTATTCAAGACCAAGTTGCTACTAATAATTAGTTTTAGTTTTTCATTGATCGAACAATTGATATTAACCAAAATCGCTACCGATGTTCAGCTACTACCAAACTTCAACTTTACTATTGATAATCAAAGTTAATACAGAATATAAAGCTCAAGCAACTTTTATCAACTTTATGATTTTGAAACAATTTTTTTCCAAACTAATTTGGCAGCATGATTCTAGCTAGAAGTTAACCCTTGAACCCTACTACAAAAGGCGCTGCCCTCATACTAGCATTGTTCAGTGGGTGTCACCCCCTTGGATTACCAAGGTGCGTAAGCATCAGAAAATAAAATTGTTTTAATTAAGTGTATACTTTATACATCATAACTTGTATTAGTTATATATCATTTTCTTTATTAGGTTTAAGTGAATCTTAATAATTAAAAATGACTTGATTGACACTAAAATAACATCATTCCAATCTAATAAAATAGTAACTCAAACTAACACTTAGACACCATTTCAGACTATCACAAATTTTTATTTTCCCACCCAAATTATTTTCACCCGTTTTATATAATTAATAATTAAAAAATTAATTTATTCATATTTTTATGGAAGCCGTTTTAATTTGTGTTTATTTATTTTTTTTATTTTTCCTAATATACTCTCATTCTAGTAATTACAAGTATATACAGGTACAAATTTATGATTTATATTTTTCAATATCCAACCATAATACAGGGTTTTTTAAGACTAGTAAATGTATATAAACAACCAAAATCGAAAGTCATTAATATTCTGCAATAACTACAAACATGTAAATATATAATTCTGAATTTAAGTGTTAATCCTACTCCAATAAAAGAGTAACTAAGGGGGAGATATGGTAGCGCCATATTCTTTCTTATCAAAGTTTTTTTCGCTTATCACTCCTATTAAATGATTACATTATTTACATATAATATTATTTAATTATTTGTTAGATAAAAAAATATTTTTTAAAGATTAAAAAATATATATTTCTATTAATGTTATTTTTAAAAAAATAAATATTTATAAAATAAAAACTTTTTTCAAAAAATCAAACTTTTTTAAAAATTATAAAAATATTTTAAAATTAGTGTTATAAAAAGTAAATTTTGTATAAACTAAACTTAATTAAAATTGGGAGTTATGATAAGGAAATTTTAAAAAATAATATTTCTTTTAAAACATATTTTTTGAAACAAAATGTTTTACCTTTTTTTGAAAAAAAACAAAAAAAAAATTAAAGAAAAACGATTAAAAAATTGGTATCATTGTTTTATTACTTATAGTTTTTAATAATACGTAATATCAATCATATCTTATATTAGAATTTTATTTTATAATTAACAGATTTTATCATAAATAATATTTTATTTATTCAACCCATGTATTACTAAAGCTAGTGAATAAAATCGTACTACTCTTATAAAATAGTAACTAAAAAGGACACGTGGCAGTATCATATTCATACTCATCAAAATTTTTCCGTTTCTCTCTTATATTAAATAATTACCTTACTTACTAATAATATTATTTAACACCTTTTAGATTAAAAATAGTTTTTTAAAAAATTAAGAAAGAGTTTATAAATGTTATTTTTAAATAAATAATTTTTATAAAATGAGAAAAATTTTCTAAAACATGAATTTTTTTTCTAAAATACGAAATGTTTTAAAATTGATGTTTTTGGGAAATAAATTTTTTCTATATTAAAAATAATAAATCCTCAACAAAATTTTCATGCTTCTCTCTTATATAAATGTTTTAAATTTATTTTAAAAATAGCATTTTTAAATGGTTTATAATAGAACATAATGTTTATTTGTTTTTGGAAAAAAAATTTTAAAAACAAAAGTTTAAAAAATTGATATCATTGTTTTATTACTTATAGTCCGTACAAATTGATATCATTGTTTTATTACTTATAGTCCGTACTCATACATAATTTCAGTCATATCATATTTTAGAATATTGTTTTATAATTAATAAAACTTTATTGTATAACTATTTTATTTATCAACCCATGTAATACACAGTTTACTAAATTTAGTATAACAATATAGTTTAATATAGTTCTAGTAAGAAAAAACACAATAAAAAGGTTGTGTTTATAATAACGTCAAAAAGTGTTGATTATAAAAGAGAATAAATATTAAATATGGCTATTAGTTGGCAAGAAAAGGAAATAATTTGCGTATTTCTTAATTTAATTCTTCTCATATTCCAAGGACATGATCAATAATTGTTTTGACATATAGAAATTAGGAATAACTACTAGAAATAGAGTAATTTATATCTTTATGAAACTTTTACAAATAGCGTTTTGTAATGTCATCTTTTGTAGTTAGATGATGTAACATTTACTTGTAATCCTATTAAAGTAGTTAAGATGAGATATATAAACGGTCAAACCATATATATGAGAAGGTTTTAAGTTCAAGTTTTATTTTAAGTAAAAATACTCTGTGTTAAATCAGAATATTTTTTAGTTATGCGTTTTCTTCTGAGGGGGACAGAGGGTTGGGGTGCGGTCTCGGCTAGAAAATGAATAGGTAGACCCAATTAAAATAACACATATTTGAAACAGTATCATATATTTGTTGTTAATAAAAAGATGATGTAACGTTTCTTCACGTTTCCTTTTAACCATTTGTTGGTACATTTAATAGTTATAAGTTAATATTTGTTACTATTATATAATAGTTTATCCCACCAGTTTAACAGTAATTTAAATAAGAATTTTCCTTTAGGTGCGAAAAGCATTTTATTTCTAACGGTTATAATTCAACCAATTTTGCTTTCAAGAAAGTTAATAAGAATCACACGTTTCATATTTTATAGAGAACAAAAGACTCAGAAAATATGTAATTCACATTACATACTATTAAAAAAGGAAAGGGATGAATAGTGATGTGTTCAATTCTGGGCATCCACTATCTTATCTACGGTTACCAAAAAAAGCATTTGCTTTGCCTGTCATGTATTCTCTTTGTCTGTCACGTCTTTGATCTTATCACACGCGTAGGAAGAATAAAGAGCAAAAAGAAAGAGAGACAGAGAGAGAAGCTATCGGGACCAATGTTTTCAGAACCGGATCGGATGTTGAACCGGACACCTTACTGGTTCGGTGGTCGGACCGGTCGGACCGGATGACGTCATAATTATATATATAGTATATTATATATATAGTTATATATATAATTAAATATAAGTAATTTATATACGTATTTTATAGTTATATATAAAACTTAACTATATTTTTATATCTAACATACTAATTTATGGTTCAACACCCCGTTTTTACCCATTAAAATCAAAAAAATAAAAAAATTACAAAATCCGGTCCGAACCAGTCCGGTTTCCCGGTCCGACCAGCTGTTGGGGATGAACCAGCCGGTTCGACCGGCCAGAAACGAATCGATGTGAACCGGACCGGCCACCCAGCCGATCCCCGGTCGAACCGGTCGGACCGGCCGGTCCGATCCGGTCACAAAAACACTGATCGGGACTATTACCCTCTATCTCTTGTACCATAAAAAAAAGAAACGAAGGCAAAACATGGCTAAAATCAGTGGATGGGGGGCTTCCGACGACTGTTTCTTGGGGATAACAGTTGGGTGGCGATTGTCGGTGGAGATGGTTCGGCGGCGATCGTCAATGGAGATGGTTCGACGGCGACGCACAGTTAGTGGCCAGACTACTTGCAAACTTTAATTTGAGATTCGATTTTAAATTCTACACTTCTAATGGTTCGTCGTTTCAGGTGGGATAGAAAGACGAGTAGCCGACCTGAAGAGGAGTTGTTGCTCGGAGTCACGGGTGTTAGCATTTTGCTCAGGCTTATAGAGGTTTGCGTTTACCTGATGATTTAGAGCAGATCTTGGTTGATGTTGACATGCTCATCACTGTGACAATTTCTTCTTAAACTGTCGTAGTAGCATCGCAGCATTCACCTTTAACATAGTCTCTACTGGGTATGTTTTCTTTGAATTTTTTTATTTCCATTCATCTGATTCTCTTTTATCGGGTATGCTTTCTTTGATTTTAGGTTATCAATTTAGGTCTCCTTTGATTATTCATGGTGTTTGGTCTCAGATCCTACACATAAGCAAAAATGTTTAACATTCATCAGGTTTCATCTCAACAGACTCGGTTTACAATATTAGGTATTCTACATCCTTTTGATTTGTCTTGTGCTGAAGTAGTTTACCCTCATCGTTGATGTTAAGTTTGTGATGATTTATATGGTTTTTGTTGATTACGACTTAATTGAAGATGTGTGTTCTATGAAACAGTGTTTTGCTTCATACATTACTTACATTTTTGGTTTTTTGATATATAGATGCCATTAAAGTGGATTTGGCAAGAATTTGGTTCGATATTCAAAGCTCATATTATCTTAGTCATTATAGGTTATTGTCTCTATTTATTTCATAGCTTTGGTTAAATAATCATTCATATCAATCTTAATTTTTTCAATGATTAACATTAGCAAAGTGAGTCTAGACATCATGGTATGTGATGCAATGGTTTGGGGCTTTGGTTTTTGTGACTCGGGTACTTGAAAGAAAGTTGCTACCATGCTATCTGATGTATCTTGATTACACGTGTATGTTATCTAAAATGACTTTCAAGTTGACACTATGAATAATACTTAATTAGAAACCATATTAACAAATTTGTATGGAGGTGTTTGGTTATGTGACTAAAGTGATGTTGCAGTTTTAAAACTTCAAGTGCGTTACAATCATTGATTCACTCAATTTAGTATCAAATTATTTGTTTATGATAATAAAGTCCTAATATTCACTTGTAAAAACACAAATCCAAACACCCCTATCTATTTATCTTAGTAAGGTCTAGATAATTAAAGATTTATATTTGAAATAGGTTGATTTGTATAATTTTTGGTTAACTACAAGTTTAACGAAGAATAAACACCATAAAATTTGAGCTTATTATCATTCAATGGGTATGAGAAGATGTATACAATTGTTTATTAAAGACTTTTTATTTAGTTGGCTCAAAGTGGAGAGTTTCGTAACAATGGTGTTAATTTTGGCTTTGGAAATTTGATGGACATGTGTTGTCTCCTCCCTAACCCGCAATTATTTATTCGCTCACGTTGAGTCATTTAAATTTTGGTTTTGTAGGGATGTAGGGTTTCTCCTAATGATTATTGAGAAGCCCTAGGTTAGTCCAAGGAATCAAGAAGGTTCTTCTTCTTATAAACTTCGTTAAATGTTCCATGGTTTTTTAGCAGCTTTGAAAATGAGTCTATAATATCTTTGCCTAGGTAACCTTATATAATGTCTTTGCCTTCAACCAATACTTATGTGAATCAGTAAGGACATGCAGGTTAAATGTCTCAATATGAATGAGCAATTACCTATTTGAAGTCTCATATTGTTCTTGAATTCAGTCACAATAAGCCTAGCAGGTAGACAAATGAGGTTTTTTTCTTTCTTTTTTTATAAAATTATTAATTATGTTGTTACATATTACTAAATTTTGTATAACTTTGCTAATGTAAAGCTCATTGAAGTGAGCAAATTAATCCAAGATCATCCAAGCAATGCATGTTAGATGACTTTCATTTTCACTAGGTAAAACGATAATGGCTGATCTCAAGAAGCTTGGGTAAATATATTTTGTTCCTTATATCTTTAAGGAATCATACAAGGATTGCTATTTTTATTTTTAAAAAAAAGTATAAAGGCATGTATTTGAAAACACAAACTCTGAGCTGTAAGGGTACCTTGCTATTAAATTTTCATGTTTCTAATTTTGCCTATAACGTGAAATAACCTCGCCGCGAAGCGCGAGTGCGTATCTACTAGTTCTATTAAAAGCAAAGACAACCAATGGGACCACGACATGGTCCTAAAATAATTGGCAGGCTTGTTGTATTTTACACGTGTATAATGATTTTTGATAAGATAAATTGTTCATGCAAGTTAGATGATAACATATCATTGTGGGGCTACCGTCTTGGTAGAGAGAAAGTTTTGGTTTCAAACTTATACATGGTATAATTAATTTGAAAAAATTTAAAAATAAAAATATGATAAATTTGTAATTAAAAAAATAATAACATATATTGGTATGTTCTAGTGATTAGCGAAATAATTGTAATTATATAAGGCTAATCTATACTTATTAATAAAACAATATCTTTAGTGCCACGTGTCAATTTATTAGGCATTCATTCTTTTGATTTCCCGCCTAAAATTGTATCTAGACTCATTCTTAGTAATGGTTCATTTGATAAATTCAATTATTGCTATAATTACAAAAGGAGTTTTTTTTTCCAAAAATAGTGATATAAAAAATTTATTTACCAAAATAAATATTTAAGTAAGTGTTTTTTTTTCTTATAATAATGCTATTGGTTAAATTTATTTTACTTTAAAATAATATTATTTAAAAAGAGTCAACTTGAAAGGTTAATTAATAAAATTGTAAAACTATTTGGTTCATATGTCGTAATTAAAAACAGAAAGTTTTCTTAAAACTTATTTTTGTTTTTTTTAATTCACTCAGACTTAATTTAAATCGTATTTTCATATAAGAAGAGTTAAAATTTTTTATCTATAGTTTTGTTTCAATTTCACACAAAAGTATACACATTTGTTTTTTTTATTCTTTTTAAAAGTTCGTATTTTTTGAAAATGTTTTTTAAGTAG
Source organism: Flaveria robusta (assembly GCA_025506415.1). Taxonomy (NCBI): domain Eukaryota; kingdom Viridiplantae; phylum Streptophyta; class Magnoliopsida; order Asterales; family Asteraceae; genus Flaveria; species Flaveria robusta. The sequence goes on along the minus strand of CM046469.1, from coordinate 11,806,125 downwards.
CTTAAAATATGTAATAAGAAAAACTATTTTTAACAAAAAATGCATTTTTAAAAAATATTTTATATAAATATCATCAATACTTATTAATAAAACAATATCTTTAGTAGCACGCGTCATTTTCTTAACCCTTAATTCTTTTGATTTGCCGTCTAAAAATGTATCTATACTCATTCTTAGTCATAGTTTATTTGAATAAAATCAATTATTGTTATAATTACAAAGGGAGTCTTTATCATATGATTGATGTTTCTGCCTAGGTATTTTATGCATTCTCATAAAAGTCAACAAAATTAAAGAAATAACCTAAGCATAAATGAAAGTTTGTATATTTATATCTATAATCTATACTTATTAATAAAATAATAATTTTAGTGTCACATGACATTCTCTTAAGGCTCTACTTTTTTTAATTTCTGCCTAAATATGTATCTGTTCTTATTATTAGTCTAGGTTCATTTGACTAAAAATCAACTTCTGATACAAGAGATATTTAGAGAAAAATTTAGAAATTTAACCCTAAATTTGAGCAGATCTTTTTTTGGAAATTAAATCATACTTGATATTTTTCTTTTCTTCAAATAATTCAACAAAAACTGTAGAAATCATTTATGATTTTCTTCATCTATGAAATCGATTTCATGATTGTGTGTTTCCATTAAATACTCGGTTTATATTCAAATCTTGATAAAAGTTACGGAATTTTTTTATCGACAACTCTCCAATTTGAAATAATTCATGGGTATCTATTTTTGGAAATAAAATCATACCCGATTTTAAAATATTTCTCAATCATCCCAGCTTTACGACCCTCGCGATTCGTCTTTATAAAGTCTGATGATATTGCCTTCGACATACAGACTTCAGCCAACGTTCTCATTTTGGCTTTGGTTTTATCAAGTTTTCTTTAATAAAATGTATTTGTTTTTTGTTATATTTAAGCTTTCATCCTCTGCGATTATGATTTAACCTATCATTGTCTACAATTGCGTTTTTCAATTAATATTATTTTACTTTTGTTTTTTTGATTTGAAGGTGATCTACTTCAACAATACCTACAATCCATCTGTGAAGAGGCATTACATCTTCTACTTTTTAAACTTTTTTATATCTTTTAATATGTACTGCTATATTATTATTATGTTTGATTGGAATTCATTTGATATGTGTGCAAATTGTTTTGATGTATTTGGAAGTAATATTGAAAATCGTACTTTTATTTCACGATTAACTTTGACACCTTCAGACAAAAAATTTTTTTTTAATTTCAAAGAAGACAGTTCCTGTTAGTAGTGTGTTTTGCAATGACAACAAATAAGAGCCAAGGACATTCGCTATCCAAAATTGGTTTGTTTTTAAACAAGGATCATGGTCAGCTCTATGTTGTATTATCTCGAGTTAAAGTAGACAGAAATTAAAATTATTAATATTAGACAACGATGGAAAAATCACCAATAAAATTTCAAATGTTGTATACAAATAATTTTTCAGATGTTTATAAATTTGAAATATTGTTTTTCATGTTTAATTCAATTTGTTTATTACTTAAAGCTCTTATTTATAAGTTTATTTCATTCCATATTATACATTATTGAGACGTATAAATATTAATAGAGAAAACCTACTAATATTAGACGTAGCTAATTTTAAAAATTATATATATAAATCGATATACAAAGTATTATCAACAACATTATAACTTACGAATCTTTTTAAACAACAACAATATTTTTGGATTGAACCCGTGTGTTACACGGGTCTTTAGCCTAGTATAAGATATATATTTAACTTGTACTTCTTGAGCTTTAGAGTATCAAAACATTGATCATGTCTTAATAATTTAGAGCTTGAGATTTTTTAGGTCTTAGGTTTAAAATCTGATTCAGTGTGGGTTTTCCTACGATGGTAGGTTTCCTTTTTAATAGTGTTACTGGGTGAGTCAGACTTTAAGCGTCAAAATCAATATGAACGGTTGAAATCCTGTCTCAGAAAGGCTCATTTGGGTTTGGGGTAGCTTCAAACGCCGTTAAAAAATATTAAGTTTTGAAAGACTTTAAGTTTATTTATTTCTTATATGCAACTTTGTCAAAATAAAAGTTGAACTCTTACCTTGTCCAACAAAAAATTGATAACTCAAGTTGCACTTGTTCAAGTTGATAAAGATAAAAGTTGTAATTTTCAAATCTAAACAACCAAGTCAAAACATCAAGGCATTCAGTTATCACATCAACAGCATTGAAAAGTCATTTTTCAGTATTTATAGACATTTTTTAAAATATAAGCTAACATACAAAGATTTGAAGTCATTACGACTGGTATATATATATATTTGTCCTCCTTATTACATCAAGTTAACTTTAAAAGCATTGTGTATCCTAGAGTGTGCTTTCTAAATATGTTTCCTGTAACTCTTTATTCAATTAATGAGAATTATAAAAGCTTGAAAATCTTTGTGTTCGGTTAATTTAAGTATTAAACCCCCACCCCTTTCTACTCACTTTTGCTCACTTTTTTTTTTTTTTTTTTTTCTATTTGGAACTATGATTTCAGACTAACACCTAATTATCATGACTAATCTCCGTTCTAATCACTCCAGCATGCATGGATGTGGTCCTACCAAGTCTAACACCAAAGAATGACTAATTGTAAGAACCAAAATTTGGTGAATGGGTTATTTTTAATTGAGCAAATACTATTTTGGTCTTTTTGATTTGAACATTTTAAGCATTTGAGTCTAAATAAGAATCTTTTAACAAATCAAACCTTATGATTTGTATTTCATAACCTTTTCAATCCAATATACTAATAGAGTTAGATTTTACTATTAGTTTCTAATAAAATAATCAAAAAATCCATGGACTGAATTGGAAATTTAAAAACCCCAGGGATCAAAAACGTGATTCACTCTTATATATATTAAAGAAATGTTTTTTATTTTATTTTTATTTTCAAAGTTTTTTAAACGTATTTCTTAAATCTTTTGGTTTAATTAAATATTCATTTTTAAACAATCGGTTTTAAACGTCTTTTTTATTAAAATTGTTTGATTTTTTATTTTTAATGTACTTTTTAACCGTTCCTCTTAATTAAAAAACTTTTTTATTCCGTTTGACTTATTAAAGTTATTTTCTAAACCTTTAGGCTCACTTAAACATTTTTTTACTATTTGTTTAATATAAATTGTTCAGTTTATTTTAAAGTCCTTTTTAACCATTTGGTTTTTTTAAACATCTAACATGTTCTTAATTTAAACATAGTTTTTTAAACCGTTATGTTTATTTAAGCGTCTTAAATATGCCGAATGGTTTTGAAAAGTCGTTTCAATGTCAAACAGTTTAAAATTAAGTTTGATAAGTAAACGGTTTTAAAAGTCATTTAAAAAAGACGATTAAATAAGCCGAAGGGTCTCAAAAACTACTTTTAAATAAAAAGGGTAAAAAAAGGTGTTTAAAAAAGCTGAACAGTTAAAAAAGATTTTAAAAAAAGCTGAACAGTAACAAATATTTCTCCTTCGTTACAATTTAAAAGGGATCTCCAATCTACGAGGTTTACAAGTGTCTAGATTGAAGAACGGGTTGTGAGATATTATCGTAGCTTCTGAAAGTAATAAAGCTTGGGTTTTTAGGGTTTTTAGGGTTTTTAGGTTTGCTAGAGGTGAGACAACGCTTTGGAAGGATGTTCCCATAAATAGAGAAGAGTAGAGATGGGAATATTGTTTATGTCCTTTAGGCATGATGCTATATTCTGATTGTGCATCGATCATAGATGTTTCGTTCTTTTCTTTCTAAACAGTTATTTGTTGCAATAGGTTAAAAACTAAATTTTATTTTGCTTGGACTTTAGATGATGAGCAAATCAACTAAATCCTTTGAGTAAATTAAGAAACTTTTCTAAAATAAAAAAAAAAAAAAAGTTTCTGTAGGATAGATTTGCCGTTCAAAAAAAAAAATAAATAAATAAGAAACTTTTCTGTATCATTAAATTCCATTCACTTCCTAAATCCTTTGCTCAATGCATACTCCCAGCCAAAAATTTATGTACCCTATTACCAACCTCTATTGAACTCAATCCTGCAGTCTTGACTATCCCTGAATCATTCATCATTGCTCTCCAATGATCCGCTTCATCCCAATGGTCACACGAGGCGTACAAGTTCGACACCATCATGTAATCCCCGTCATTTAGACCGTCTTCACCTTCGGTTGACAAGAGTATCTTCACTACTTTCTCTCCAATCTCAAGATCCCTATAATTCACACAAGCACTAAGCAATGCGCCCAAAACAGACTTGCCTGGCCTAAATGGCATCATATCAATGACCGTATACGCACTTTCAAGAAACCCAGCTCGGCCCAAAAGATCAACAATACACCCGTAGTGCTCCATTCTACGAGTCACACCATAGTCGGTCTCCATAGATTCAAAAAGGGCTTGACCTTCTTGTATCAGCCCCGTGTGGCTGCACGCACTAAGCAAAGCTATGAAGGTTATATCATCAGGCTTAGTTCTTAGTAACATTTCATCAAACACTTTGAGGGCCGCAACGCCATATCCATGAAGAGCGAGTCCAGATATCACTGCATTCCAACAGAAAACATCTCGTGCTTTAGACTTGTAAAACACACTTAAAAAACTGTCTACACAGCCACATTTGGCATACATGTCTATCAGCGAAGTTGATACATGTGCACTCGACGTGAGCCCTATATCTAGCGCGAAGACGTGAACTTCAAGGCCTTTTTCTAGCGACCCCGATCCAGCACAAGCAGATAACACTGTTGTTACCGTAAGATAATCCGGAGACACAGTTTTCTCCTCTATCATCTTCTCAAAAAGCAGAATAACTTCATCAAACAACCCGTTGTTCAAATACACTCCAAGTAACGTATTCCACGAAATAACATTTTGTTCAGGCATTTCATCAAACACCTTACGCACTTCTTCCACATCCCCATATTTCCCATATGCCAAAACCATAGAGTTCCAAGATATGGTATCTCTTTGAGGCATTTCATCGAACAACACGCTTGCGGAATCCATATCACCCATTTCTGCATACCCATTCAACATGATGTTATATGAAAACTGATCCCTCTTGGGCATTGATCGAAATAGTTGAACAGCAACATCCATATCCCCCGATGAAACATATGCATCCAACATTGAGTTCCAAGCAACCATATCCTTTAATTGCATACCATCAAACACTTTACGAGCTTCATACAATCTTTCAACAGAGGAGTACATGTTGAGAAGAGAAGTTTGGACCAACATATGATTGTGAAAGGGGGTTTTTGCTATCTGGGCATGGAGGGCTGACCCGATTCGACTATGAGAGCGATTAGAAACTGCTTTGAGTAAAACAGGATACGTGAAGTTATCGGGAGTGAATGACTGTTGCATCTGTTGGTATGAATGAAAAGCCCCATCGGTGTTTCCTTCGACCACTTGTCTTTTAATGATCTTGTTCCATGTTTTCAGGTCGATTTGATCGGGAGAAGGTGGAACAGAGCATTGCAGATGGAGAGCCATTCGTGTGTGTAATGTGTATATAAGAAATCCAACAATGGATACAAATAGTACACAGAACTCAGCTTCACAACCACATTGAAATCTTGTTGATGAAAATACGAAATCCCGAAGATAAATGATTGAATGGTAACCAGTGATTGTAACAAAAGACCAGACTTCTTAACCAGGCTGTGACTTGTGACACTCACGCCCTAGAAATTCGTAGGAGACGATATGGCTCACAACTCAGAGGTTGGCCCGTAGCCAAGGAGCGAAGTTTAAAATACTATTTTTGCCCCACATCGCGTTAGGCTCGACTCTGGTCTAGGCTCCCCTCCCACTCTTTACAGTGAACTGATCACCCCAAGACGTTTAAAGTTTAGTATTTGTAGCTTTAATTTTATAACGCTTACGTGAACGATAACTTAGATTTAAATACATAAGGAGTTTATGTAATAAATATTTTTCTTCATTTATCAGCCTAGAAACCATATATGAAAATTACGAACAAATCAAATCAATTAACTTCGTGTCTTCTTTCGTCAACGATGATCCTTCCCCTAAAATCACTCCACTCCCACCTCCGCGTATTTGCTGATACCGTCGGTCCACCTGCCATCACTATCACTGCCTGCCAATAGTAATGGCCACTCACTCCATTACTTCATCATTCACACAGAAAAGGAGTGATGAACAGAACTGCATGGTGAAAGTGGTACAAATCAAGGACATTGATTGGAGTTTTGCAGCTTAACATTGATTTATAATCATCCATCACAAGTTCCTGAGTCTCACTGTTAGACTTAATCTTCAATATAAATACTTTATTTTTTTACTTTGACCTTCTTATGAAGAAAAAATTATAAATGTTTTTAGTTGCAGTTTGCTTAAGTCACCTCGTTTGCCTACAAACAACTTAAAATTTGAGCTCTTGAAGTGTGGAAGTTTGCCTGCAATGATTGATGGCTTGAAATCTAAATGCTTTGATTCTACATTGAAAAAAATTGACATTTACATTAATAACATCAACTAACAACTGATCGCATACAGGGACCGTTCATAGTGCCTTTGGTCAGTCTGGTACAAACCTCCAATCTCGCCTGGTTTCGCAAAACCATATCCAAGCTATGACTACATTCTACTGTCTACACTGGCCTTTCATTAGATAAATAAGATTTAAACTGTAAAAGTTATGCAATTTTAACTCTTTCACAAATTACCAGCTCTGAGTAGTGCATTGAACCATAGGCCACTTAAAGAAACCCAGATCACTAGGCCTGTTTGCGCTTAGATCTTGAATCAGCCCACTTAAAGTAACCACAATTTGCTTCAGGATTTGATGCCGGTCCCTGTACAGTAAAATTTATCATATAAATTGCAAAGTCAATACAAGAACGGATACAATTAAACTGACTCACTAAAATGCCTTACAATAAGAGTTCAGATTCAAGAAAGTAAATCTTACAAATGAATTTGCAGCTACAATACATATTAACTAATGATTGTGTATATACACAACATAGCCAAACCGAAACACATATGTAATGGACATAGAGACTACTACTACAGAAAAAAGAACATACCTCTGCACGAGCACAAACATAAAAACGGCGACCACAGGTAGGTCCTGCTTTCTTCACCACCCGAGAAACACATTGTTCACCATGGCCCTTGCATACAGGAATGCTACTTTGCATTAATTGTTGAATTCTTTGCCACTCTAATTGAGCACTTTGACTTTTATCAGTTTGTGAAGGATTACAAGCATCAGATTCACACTGAGCCTCGTCAGGTTCACTTCCATTGGACTTCAGAATTTCAGTTTCAGATCCTTCAACCGAATTACTTGTATGGGTAAGTAGCAAATCAGCAGTCCTGCTCTTAACATCTTTATTGGCTGTTGAAATACTGTGGAAAAAGGACTTAAGTGATAGCTGTGACGATTGACCTTTTTTCAACTTTTTCTTCATTTCGGTAGAGCCAAGATTTGGACTTGTAGTATATATCTCATGGTTTTGTACTTTAATTTCTTCATCAAGAGAAGTAACAGACTGATCATGGACGTTGGTTTCCTCCGTTGATTGCCTTCTTGATAACAATGACACTGCAAAAATGCATTTGAGTTTGTAATATGCCCAAGGAATAGCACGTGTGTGTATCCACGTGCTTATTTACATTCAAATACCATTATGGAAATTGATAGTAAACAATACCAAGAGTTTGCTGGCATCCTCGAACCTGAGGACAGTATCTAGTGGATAAAGACGGAGTATTATGCTGATGAATATCAGGAATCCCCTTTAAACTCATAAAAACTGGGGCATGATCTGAACCTTCCATCTTAATATTTCCTCCTTTCCATCTGTAACTGCAGGTACAGAAATAACTGTAATTAACTATACATAAACATTAATTCAGAACAAACATGCCAATAAAAAGGAACAAAACTTGAATCCAGAAAAAGTTAAACACACAAGTCAAATCTTTGATCCACATGAAAATGATGCTTTCGAAACACATAAAAATTTACCTTGCCGTGGTCCCAGGTTTGCAACGTTTAAATTGTGTTAATATGTCACAGTCTTCAACATGGCATGAAAAGAAGTTATGACCTTCCAGATCAGTATTTTCATGTAAGCATGATCCAGCAGTTATAATATGGTCAATCCTAGACCCAAAATTGAATATCTCACCACCTGTGTTTGTGGACCAACAAGTATAGGCTTCTGTTCTATAAATAATTAGAGACATTAATATGTTACAATTTACAAACAGTACTTAAAAAACAAAGTTAGATGTATGTTGCTAAAATCAATATTTTGCACCTTTCAGGATGTTTTGATCTGAACACATCAAAGAACAAGCCTCCACTTTTCACTAGTAAAGATCTAAACCAGCTTCTAAACCTAATAATATTCAAAATATAATTTGAACTTTGAATTGCTAATGATGAAATACCATTATCATTTAGGGTTGTTAGAAGCTCACTCATTATTTTCAAAATCTGGTCCCGCATCACACCTATCTATGGAAGAAGGAGCAATGTTAAAATCCCCAACAACAATTATCCTCCTTCCCTTAAGCATGAGAGCCTCCCATCGTTTCTATAACACGCATGAAAAACAAATCAAAAAGGGGAAATTTCAAAACAAGGATGTTACTGATAGAAAAATCAACGATCAAACAAATGAAGAAAAAAAGATAGTGTAGATTTGACATATAAAAAACTGAAATTCTAATACTTCATTCTGACCATCAGAGTGAAGAAAAAGATTACCTGCAGTATCTTGTAGAATGAGAGCTTGAATTCAATCCGTTCTGCATCATCGCATGCGGCTCGAGGCCCGTAAATGTTGAAAAGAACTGCAGCATTTTAGCGAGTGCTCATTTCACAATTTAACTAGAATGCTTTAGCAAAATGAAAAGAAAACAGATTGCATGGAAAAAATAGTTACAAAAACCTTTTTTTGCAATCTGTCTAGTGGTAACAATTTGTTCCAGACTTCAAACAAAGACACCAGACTTTTAATCTTACATATTGTCCAGAAAAAATGGGTAATAAGCACTAATAGCATGCCACTCACCAAAATGGCCATGATCAGTGATGACACAACGACCCTCACTGTCAATCTTAAGAAGTTCATCTCTATCAAATCCTTCAAGCCCTTCCACACCAGCCCGAAAATCATGTTTTCGAGCCGTAAATCCTGTAGAATTCTCTAGAACACCAGTGAACCCCTCCTCTGCATCAAGTGGCAGTGCAACTTCGTTGCTTGAAAAAGCAGATTGTACTTTGCAAAATGTTGCAACACCTGCAATAGCAAATCAATTAATCAACTTGATTGTGATTGGGGCATTTTAACAAACACCTTATCTACATACCGGAATAACCTGTGCGGCCCTTTTCAATAGAACGAGTGCAAGAGAAAAAGGACTCGTACCCATCTGCCGAAACCACATCAGCTCTCAGTTCTTGCCTCGACAGTTTCGTTTCCTTAATCAGAAAAACATGGAATTAGGGATTGCATATTCGTGGTAAAATTGGATACAGATGGGGAAGAAACCTGGAAGCAGATGATGTCGGAATCGAGAGAATCGAGTAGTTTACGGAGGGAGCCATACTGAGAAATTCGAGGCCTGAGGCCGTTCACGTTATACGTTGCAATCTTCATTCATCCCTTGAATCGATCCGGCAACTTCAATGTGAAAGATGAAGGCCATGTTTGGGATTGCTTATTTTGATTGAAAAAGATTTTTCGATAAAAAAAACTTATTAATTTATAATTTTTCAAAAGGTGTTTTTAAAAAAATATTTGGATTAGCTTATAAACTAAAATGTTATAAAATGATCAAAAAGAACGTGCTTTTAAAAACGATAGGAGTTAATAAGAGATAATAAAGGGGTATAATAGAAAATTGGATCAAAAAGAGTTTTCAAAAGTCAATAAGTAACCCCATCTTTACTTCTCAAAACCTTCTTTTTACCCTATATGAAAAATCAGTTTGAAAAGTCATTTTGGATTTCCCAAACACTTTTTTTGACTTATTAACTTCTGAGAAGTTAATAAGTCAAAAGTTGAAAGAAAATAAGCAATCTCAAACATGCACGAAGTCTTTGATTGAGCAAAACCGCCATTGTTATCGGAAATCTAAGTTCCAACAACACTCGAAGAAACCCTTTTTCCTCGTGTGGCAAAAGACTTTTAACTTTATGTCGAGGGATATTTGATTGTGTATTTGTGTATGTTTTTTATTGTGTGTGTTTTTTATTTATCATCAAATTTTTATGGTCTTATGCTATTTATCGTTCTAGTCTGATTAAAATTAACTTATGAAAACACATGTTACAATTACATATTTTTTATTAAATTATTATATTAATTATTAATAATATTTATTAATTTTTTTATTAAAAATAGTTTTTAATATATTAGAAAATAGAATTTTTTTTATTAATGTTATTTATAAAAAAAAATTTATAAAATAAGATATTTTCCCAAAACATCAAAGTTTTTTTAAAAATACAGGATATTTAAAATTGATGTTTTCAAAAGTAAAATTTTTATAAACCAAAAATAATTAAAATTAAGAGTTATAATAAAAAATTTTAAATGCCATTTCTATAAAACGGCCTAGTTGATATTTTATTTAATAATAATCTTTTCATTTTATTTAATATAATGATAAATAGAATCTGTATAATACACGGGTTTACTAAATATATTTTACATCATATTTGAGTTTAAATCTAGAACATTTTATCAGAAAAATAAAAAGCCTTAGCAAGTAAACTAGTCTTACATTCACAATGATTGTGTAATCAAATTTACTATTTGGTATTACTTCTCATGTTTAGTTCATTAAAAACACGATCAATATTGCATTACATACGTATTCAAATGTTAACTAATACCGATGATCATTGATCTGATCTACTACTTGTGATTGTATTTTTCTCGCACCAAGCCTTTATTTGTTATAGATTCAAAATTAACATATTGTTACTTGATTAAATACTAAAATCGAAAACGATACATTAGCTCATACCACTACTGAGTTTCAATGGATTATGAATGCACATAACATTATAAGAGCTACATATATTGCGATTAGTCTCATCTTTCATCCTCACAAAAAAAAAAACAAACAGTTTGAAATCAATTTACTTTTTATTTTATTGTATTATCTCAAACTTATTGAGATTTTTTGCTTCTTGTTAATCTTTTATTGTGATATTATAATATAAGAGTCATATAACTGTGGCTACTATAGTTTTTTTTTTTTTTTTTTTTGAACGGCAAATGTGCGACTCAACTTCGGAGAATAAGTGTTATCTTAATCGGGCCCACTTATTCGTTTCTCAACTGAGACCGCACCCCCAACCCCCTCAGGAGAAAACTCATTGCTAAGAAAACTCCCTGGCTCAACCCTGAGCATTTTTGCTCAGAGTGAGACTTGAACCCATAACCTTTTAATATTTACATGTCATACGCACCTCACCTTAACCAGTTGGGCTAAGGATCATTGGTGGCTACTATAGTGTTGTATCCTTACATAAAACATCTTAATATTGATTTTCATTTTATACCATTGTATTATATCAATTTTTTCATGTTTTCAACTGTCATTACAGTTGTTTATTTCAATCTTATACAATATCCTATCTCGTGTGCTGTGCTGACTATGTCAATGATGATCTTATCAATTTTTATCTTATATTATATTCACCATCTCTACCACCAAAGGCTTCACTTTGATTAATATCTATCTATTAATCTATTACTGGTTGGTAGAAGTGTACATAAAAAAGGTACCATCAACCCAATAAGAAATCATGGTGGGCTGGTGGGCATGTTGACAATAATTTTTAATCCGTTTCACAAGCCGTTGAAGTTCGGAAACCTAAGTTGACAAGATGATCAATATGGTTTGAATATTAAATCTAGCTAAAGTCTATCCATTAGGAAAAAATAATTATGTTTAAATATTCTAATTGATAAGATAGAGTTTATACATAATATGTATCCTAGATAGATAAGAATTAGTTAGACTATATATACCCATGTTGGGGTAAGATAATGTAATCAAGTTTTTAAGTAAGTTTTTCTTGGTTATAATAAAGAGTTTGGGAGTTATCCAAATAACGTTATATTATCGATCAGGGACTTGAATTGGTATCAGAGCCAAGTTCAAGGTACCCGGGGTTGATACCATGATCTAGTCGTAGCATGGAAGCATGTCGCCGTCGTGAAAAGATCTAGGTTTGATCGTTTTGTCAAGAAGAGATCTAGGGCCGATTGAAGTCGACCGAGTGAGATCTAGGGCCAACCGATCAAAGAAGCCAAGGAAGATCTAGAGACTATCGAGCGTTTGTTTCAAGAAGCCGCCACCGATCTTGTTTATCAATTCCGGGAACCAAGGAATTAAGGGTCGTGTAGTTTGCTGCCAAGAAAATCAAGAAAACTCGGCAAAGAAAACCAAAGCTAGCTTCCAAGTTTTAGCCGATTTAATCTTGGGGATTAGATTTCAAAAAATTAGCTCCAATCATAGATCCAAATGTCTTGATTAAAGAACTCGATTCAGAAGCTGCTGTTCGAGGTTCATGTGTGTTGCATATTGTGACAAAATTATTCCAATTATGAAGTATTGTTCATGTGATACGTGCAAGGATGAAAATAGAATTGGAGGCAGTGGAAAAACTTCACAAGTGGAAAGGTATGGAAACATAAATAAAAAGATTCACAATCCAAGCCACAAGTAGATGCCAAGTGTAGTTAATTGGTCATCAACAAGTCGGTTGAGATTCAATATTATAGTTCTCTCGAGAAGGATGCGATTTAACAATGATTTAAGAATCAAAGTTGAAGAGTTGCGAGTGTTGCTTGGGACAAAAGACCTCGGTGGTACGGTGTTGCTTGGAGAAAAATGCCTACCTAATACGGTTCAGAAATTAGGGGGAAGATTGTTGACAATAATTTCTAACCCGTTTCACAAGCCGGTGAAGTTCGGGGACCTAAGTTGACAAGATGATCAATATGGTTTGAATATTAAATCTAGCTAAAGTCTATTCATTAGGAAAAAATAATTATGTTTAAATATTCTATTTGATAAGATAAAGTTTATACATAATATGTATCCTAGATAGATAAAGATTAGTTAGACTATATATACCCATGTTGAGGTAAGATAATGTAATCAAGTTTTTGAGTAAGTTTTTCTTGGTTATAATAAAGAGTTTAAGAGTTATCTAAATAATATTATATTATCGATCAGGGACTTGAGGGCACATGTCATTTCTTGCTAACCATAATAATAATCATAATGCCTTATGACACAACTCCCTCTAACATTCATCTTCTTCGTCATCTATATGCTAATTGCAAAAACCCCAAATCAAATCTTCAATTGGATCCCTAAATAACGTGAAAAATCACACCTTTACACTCATCTCTTTACTTCTTCTCGTTAAGTAGCCGGACTACATGGATCAGTGGAAACCCAAGCTCGAATTCCATCAGCATCAATATATTCCCAATGATCGAAGGTTTGTTTGCATTTCCCTTTTTCTTGTTCGGAGTCAACTCCTATTTGCTGTTATACTGATGATCTTGAGTTTATGTTTTGATGCGAGAGATGAATTTGTAATGAGTTTAATATCAAACATTTGGGGAAAGAGTTTCTTATGGGTTCAAGATGTCTAATGCCAAATATACATGAGGGTTGAGGAATAGGGCCATCGGCGTTGGTGCATATGCATAGAGTCATACACACACTAATTTTATCATGTTTTGGTTACTGTTCATACTTTTATTGCATTATGAACTAAAGATTGTGTAGAAGATTTAATCATATGATTTTTTCAAAAAAAAGTTGAAGTGGCAAGATGGTTAAACATGTTTCTTTGATGATGAACTTGTCTTTATGGGCAACATTCCAAAATATCGTACTCATGAACCGTAACACTTTTCTATGCAAATTCATAGAAATCTTCTTGAATTTTGCTCAAAAATTATCAAACCTTATAACACTATTGTCTGGATTGAATGTTCTCATTGAAAAAGTACTAGAGTGGAACTAAGGTTTCTATATTTTGAGAGAAAACTAGCAGAGAAACATGAAGATATTGACGAATACAATGAGATTCATATCGTAGAGGGATTTGTATTGCTTTTAGCTGTATTGCAAAATGTTTGAGAAAGACTTCTGTCTCTGATCTTTGCATAGCTTCAGGCTTTTTACAGTAATTTTTTTCAGATGGCTTCATATCTTTCCTGATTACTTGTAATGCTTGTCAGCTTTACTTTTTTGTATTTCCTCTTGTCTAAAATGTGTTGGGTTCCAATTAGAGAGATGACTGAAGTGGAAGTGAAAGATACAAATGAAGCTAGAAAAGTTCAGAAGGCTGACCGTGAAAAATTGAGGAGGGACAGACTGAATGAGCAATTTATTGAGTTGGGAAACGTTCTTGGTAATAACCTCATCAAATCTATGATTATTATTTTCTTCATCCTAAAAGTGTCACAAATATACAGACCCTCAAGGGGTGGTGTAGTGCTAAGATCCTAAGTCTGCTCTAGCAGAGGTCTCACGTTCAAATTCAACTTCCATTAGTTTCCTGTCTTGACTTAACCCCTTGAAGGCCACTCGCCTAGCCTAAGCTATGGTTTAGCTAGTTGCACAAGTTAGCAAGGTGTTGGTGGGGCCTCCAGAGTTTGGTTACCAAAAAATCATACCGATAATCATTGCAAACTGTTTCACTTATGGGAAAATCGATTGCTAGACTAAACGATAAAATTGTGTTACACTGATGACCGGGTACTTGGTTGATGGATGACGCTGATTAATCCAATGTGCAGATCCAGACAGACCAAAAAATGATAAGGCCAGTATCATTATAGACACCATCCAAGTGCTAAAGGATCTGACAACTGAAGTTACCAGATTAAAAGCCGAATGCAGAGCACTATCTGAAGAATCAAGTGAGGTAATTAAGTTTCACCTTAAATATCATAATAACATATGCTAGTTTTTATTCACTGAAGTCAAGTGAATGTTTTAAAACAGCTTACACAGGAGAAAAACGAACTCAGAGAGGAGAAATCATCACTAAAATCTGATATAGAAAACCTTAATGCACAGTATCAGCAAAGAGTCAGGGTTATGTTTCCATGGGGTGCCATTGATCCTTCTTCAGTTGGTATGCCACCAACATTCCAAGTCGCTTTACCTGTCCATACGGGACCCGTCCCAATGCATCCGTTTCCTTTTTTCTCAAATCATAATCCACCCGGCAGTGTTCCTACACCCGCCCCAGCTTTTATACCGTATCCCAATCAGACAATCCCTGTATATGCAAATGTAGCACCTACCTCATATAGTTCAAGCAAACAAGGATGTGGGAGCAAGAGCTCTGATCATTCTAAGGGTAACAGTGGTAAAAAAGGGGATAGTTCTAGTGATGTGGTAACAGAATTAGAGCTTAAAACCCCGGGGTCAAGATCTAGCTAGGTGAAGACCATAACTTTAACCCTTTTAGAAAAGAAATATGTTTCGTATATGAAGTTCAAATTTGAGTGTTGTGCAGGGGTCCTCGGGTGGAAATAAAAAAGGGAAGCAACTGGAAGGGGGTTGTTCAAGCAGTAGACAAACTACTTCATCAAACAGTGTAGTGGACAACAATGGAGGGGTCTAATGAGTTGATACTATATTTGACTCGTTAACCACTAGCCGAATGCTGTTTGTCTTAGAGACCGGATCAAGTTGTTCATATCTGTCTCTTTATGGACTGCAAAACTCGCTAGACCATTTGCTGAGATCTTGGAAGTTGGAAAGAGCAACTTGAAAGGACTCGTATGCCTTTGGTATAAGAGTCAGGTTTTTAATGGTCTGGTGTAGTTTTATCTTTCGAAGGTGGAAAATGCTTGTTTGTGGGATCTTATTAACCGGTTAGACGTAAGTAGATGGATAACCTGGGCAGTTTTATCATAGGTATAACTTATTTTGATCATGTTCAGCTAGTGTTGTACAGTAATTGATCTCTACTTTTAGTATCTCAAAAGTAGCATTTTGTGACCTGTTTTGAACATGTAAGAAGATCAAATATTGTAGTTCGCTCTATGAGCCAGTGACTAGAACTAATGCCAGATTCTAAGCATTAGTACTTTTTATAAACAAACTCTTGTAATCATTTGCCCATGCAATTAACTATTCACTTTTCAGTTGGGTCTTATATTTAACGGAGCGTTTGTTATAATATGGTACAACTATACCTGAAGACGGTACGGTAATGGATGTAAGCTTTGCAGTTTAAACCTTGACATAAAGAAGAAACTGGTCTCTTTGGATCAAACAAGCCCGTGGTACTAAAATCACATAGAACACCGTGATAAAAAGCTTAAAAGCATTCTCACTTATACGACTAATGAAGGACCATAATCAAATGAACTATACAAACACAATAAGACTAAATAATAACTCGGTTATTGCATGCATAGTATAAACATATACTTATACAACCTACGCCTGACGCTGCCTGCATTTTCTTCAAGAAAACGAACGGAGGTCGAAAGTGGCTGCTTTGAGATCTTAGTGAATAAGACGGCAAATTTATTCACTCTATAAGAAAATCAATTCACACGTGAAAACATGAAGTCTTGTTTTTCTGTCTTTTGTTTTAAAACCTAAGCTTTTTGTAAAGCTTTATGTGCAGTCGGGCTAGAGAGGTTGCTTGCAGTTCTTAGGAGTCTACGGAACTCAGGCAAGCTAATCCTTCCATCTTTGTCCATGTCAGCCTCCTCGAGAATTGGATCTATTGAGCCTCGCAATCCCGTGTGCTGCAAAAGTCAACAATCAGGTGTTAGTAGGTAAAAAGACTGAACTTTCAACTACAAATTGATATGTATTTTGTGAAGTGTTGAGATAATGTAACACTTGAATTGAAATTTATAGTAAATGTGAAGGTCCCAAAAAAGTTGGTGCTAAATTGGTGGGAAATGTGTGTCAAATTGAGCTTGAAAAAAAAGCTTGATTAACCTGAAAAGTCAATGGAAAAAGTTTTGTGATGAGCTATCCAGGTTCGAAAACCTGGAAAAGCAAATGTGACTTGCGTAAATCACAAAGACGAGAGTCGAAAGATACAGTTTAGGTTTGAAGTCAAAAGTCAAAAATACTAATTTTCAACTCAAATCGGCATGGTTTTTTTTTAAGTTACGCAAAAATGGAATGACTAGATTAACCTCTACAAAATTTATACATGATATAAAATATGTTGAAGTTAGTATCAAAGTTCTTATCGATTTTGAATCGAAAAGGGGTTTGTTTGACCTGAAAAGTCAATGGAAAACAATTGTTATGCATGTAAAAACAGTAAAAAGATGGCGTACCATTTTGAGTTCTTCTGGAGTTATGTACCCATCTTTATCTACATCGAATTTTTCAAAAGCAGCCTGTGATAATTGTTGCCATTTTTCAGAGTTATGTTCCTCCAACTGATGAACATGGAGAGTAGCTGCCACAAACTCGGTGAAATCCACAAGCCCATCTGTGTTGCTGTCTATCTGTATCACACAAATGGATAATATTCATCAAATCATGATACGTAGATATCGCGTAAAAGTGTTTGAAGAGTTTTGAGTTTTTAGGTTAACTAAATTGGTATAAATTAAGTACTGAAGTCAGATCGACTGATTTTCAACCTAAACTAGATATGAATTTGCTGACTTTTGAACATAAGTTTGACAAAATCAACCAGTCCCTTGGGCCTCCCCTAATCTCTGAAGTCCGTTGGGCTTCCCCTCCGACAACGGTCCATCTAACCCAACCTTCTTTCGTACGGCAGTAATTATCCTAGGGGCACACTGCTTGAACAGGGTCACATTAGGAAGACTCTCGATACATGGCACCCGGATCAACTTGCTCTAACTGAGCCACAGTGTGTTCCAACGGAGCCACTGCCAGCCTGCTTTAATTGAACAAGGTGATCCAGTCTATGCCCCCTCGTCAATCTGAGGTCGTTCCATCCATATTTAGGCTACAATGTGGTTTTGCTATCAATTGTAGTGAATTTTCAAGCCCAAAATCTTGTTACAAGCCCAACATGCAAGCATCCATGGGTTCCAATCTAAAGCTAAATGGAATTAGAATGGAATCCCATGTGGACTTATATGTTGGGCTTTGCGAGATTTGGGCTATGATGATCGCTACAAGCCTACAATTTGTATTAGAGCTATGTTGCTGCCCTGTGTAGGTGTGGTTCATGGACTTGCCAAGTCTGTCCCCGGTTCAACCAATAGACATTAGATCGTACTCCTTGATTCATGTCCAACAGTCCAAGAAGACGGATCCTGTGTGGTAATTGTTGAAGGGGAGGCCATCATTAGACTTGGGTTTGAGGGGAGTATTGTTGGGTGTAAACACAAGTCCCACATAGGAGCATGATAAGTCTCGAAGCCAACTTATCGTGGATAACTCCACCTAAGCACCTTGATCTAGGATGGACCCATGGGTGCTTTTACATTGGCTTGGTAAAGAGATCTTGGGCTTGAAAACTCCGCTACATTGTCTAGCAAATTAAATAAAAGTTTTCAGCCCTTCATGCATGATTTCAGTTCAAACACAGAATTAATACTTCTGGATGAGTGATGCTTATAAAAGGTTCTTATTTGTCAAGGAATCAAATATACAGTCTCTTTTTTTGTGTAGAGGGTAATTGCTAACCAAACCAAAAGTTAAACACAAAACGAGGTTAGATAGGTTTCAACCTTTTGGCTGAACCACGTTTGAGGCTTCTCAAAATTACGAGTTAAATGAACACCAGTAGAATACAAATGTTAGTGGCAAGTAACCCTGATTAACCCATGGATCAAACAGGTTGGGACACCTGAACAAGAACATGATAGTTTGCTCTGTGCTGAACACATGATAGTTTATTTGAAAAGGACACTTACAGCTTCTAGAATCTCTGAAACACGCGATTCTTTGATCTTCCACGGGATATCTTTAGCAAGGGCCTAATAAAAAAGCCATGATAGATTAGACAAATGCAACGATACATGTTTCGCATTGTGTAACAATCAACAATCAAATAAGAAACTTAAAATCAGCATACCTGTCTCATTTCCTCAAGACTAATAGCACCACTTTTATCTATATCGATTGCATGAAATTGATCTCTGAGATCAGCTAGTTCATCTTCATCAAGAGTGCTAGCCAATGCCTGTTACACAAAATTTCGGGCTTTAATAACACTTCTTGAATATAAGATTGGCTGATAAAAAAAAAGGAAAACAAAAACGTTTGAACTATTTACCCGTAGAGCAAACTGTTTTAGGCGACTATATTTCACAAACTTTCGCATGTTTGATAAAACAGAAATGTCAAGAGGAATCTCAGAAGCATTTCCACCTTCTCGAACCCATGGGTGTGCTGTAATAATCCAACAAACTAATCACATATTGGTCTAAACTACAATGAAAAGAAGGAAATAAAAGAAACATACACAGTGCTTGAGCAGCAGTGAGTCTTGCACGTGGATCTTTAACAAGTAATTTTTTCACAAAATCTTTAGCACCCGTGCTTATGTTTGGCCATGGTTTGCGCCTAAAATCAGGCTTGTTTCTTAGTACCTACAATTGAAAATTAACATTATAAAATTCTGACTGAAGCAGAAGTTTATTGAAAGAAATGGTGTCTTTAATATACAAATGTAAAGTTTCATGTAAAAGGACCTCTTTAAAAATCCCGTCCTCTGTTTTATCCCAAAAGGGTCTACGGCCACAGAGTAGAATGTATGTAATTACACCTATACTCCACACATCAGACTCGGGTCCTGATTTACGCCTTAATACTTCAGGAGCAACGTAATACGCACTACCAACAATATCTGTAAACTTCTTTCCTGCATTAATTAATGAAAGAAAATACATGAAACTTATAGAACAAGAAAAAAATAATCTTGGTGAACTAGTTACCCAAATCAGTATCACTCATTTATTTGTAACGACAGTCGACAAGTAACTTAAACTTGAAACCTTAAATAAAAAGAAAAATTATAGTAAAATTTAACCTTATCTATTATTGTCATTGCTGAAGGATGTTTAGAGATTGAACATACCTGGTCTTATAAAGTCTGACAATCCAAAATCTGTAGCCTTCAAATGTGAATCTACTTTGGGTGACTTGAAAAGAAAATTCTACAAAAATAATGAAAAAAAAAAAAGATGAGGTTAGCATCATCCAATGAACATATGTAATGAAAAAAATCTCGTGTGGCCGTAGTTGACTATTGACCTTCACAAGTCACTTGTCATCATCCGGAAATCACAAATCTTTATTTGACGGTACCTCTGGTTTCATGTCACGATGTACCAAACCATGTAAGTGACACTCAGCTGCAACTTTAAGCATTTGCCTTACGACTATTGCAGCATCTTTCTCTGTGTAACGACTGTCTTTTCTGTAAAAACAAAATAATCTAATGAATTCAAGATTTATACAGGGGCATTATTTGACTTGTGAGTGAAAACAGGTTATTTTTCAACATCAAAATTGACACAGTGCTTGTTTTATCATAGAAGTTTGAAGAACAAAGTTAGGAACTTAGGATCTAAACAGACAACTACAGAATAAAAGAAGTGAGCGGGAAACTGATAGCATAATCTATCCTAAATCCAGATAAGAAAAGCAATAGGTTTGACCTCAAAAGTCAAAATCCTTATCTTTCAATAAATCTTAGACAAAAAGATAAGTGTTCTTACTTCGACAGTATTCGGTCCAGTAATTCACCGCCTTCACATAACCTGAAAAGGGAAAGTCACAAACATTATGGTCATAATCTTTTCAAATTGGCATCCCTTCTAAGAAGCAAAGTTGTAGAAATGGATCAAGATTCTGATTTTGACTAGACTTAAAAGAAATAAGACCACTAGAAGAAATTTATGTAAAATGCAGTGGATTTGCAGAACATACTCCATTACTATATACACGTATGAATCATCCTCAAAGGCATTGTAAAACTGAACCACATTTTCGTGACCACTTAAGGCTTGTAATATTTTGACTTCTCGCTTGACATCCTCAACGGCAATTGGAAGAATCATCTGCCACAAAACGCAACGAACGATATAAGTCCACCAAGTTCATAGTCAAAATTAAAACGTATTCTTCTATCTCAGTTCCACACTCTTGACTAATAGGCAAACACTTTTTTCATGTCAGTTGCTGCAATTATGAAGGGAGAAACAGAGCTTGAACTCAATTACAAGCAAGACTAGATCTTGTAGTTAAATATTTTGGTCAAAAGTCTGGTTTCAAAGATGAAATCTTGCAGAACTGATTAGACAATCATCTTAAAACCTCAGAGTCCCCAAACAGAACCACATAAACATCAACGCTGATCTTGTTGAATTACACAAGTAAAGGATTCACACCATCACTAAAACCACCAAGATAATTAGCCATATGATTCTTGATCTAAACCCTAGACTTTGATCTTCTCAGCAAGTTGTATAAATGATCAGCTGTACATTTTCATTATAAATGCACATCAAACACAAGTCAGCAAACGTCGATGTTATTTAAATTAAAGAACTGATCAAACATACCTTATTTTTGTCAATTTTCTTGACAGCAACACGATCTCCATTAACTTTATCAGTAGCAACATAAGTATACCCAAATTGACCATGACCCAACAATTTCCCAATTGAATACCTCTGATCAAAATCCTTAAGGTACCCAAAATCTGTTCTTTTCCCACAAGAAATCATTCCATTCTGATGCCTTGAAGTAGCCTTGTTTTTCATCTTGTTTTTATTATTGTTCGCTTGCTGTTGGGTCCTCTGCTGTTGTTGATTCTTATGGCTGTCTTTGGTCTTATGTGATTTGGCATTAGACCCACCTCCATCATGCTTGTTGGCGGCTGTTGTCGTCCGGCGATGAGGTTGCTGGTGGACAACGGTGGAAGATGTGGTGGCGGTGGCGGTGGTGGTGGAAGATGATGGAGCGTTGCTGTTGGAACCAGTGATCTTGGTGGTTGAAAAACAGCTACCCATATCTTGAATGATAGAGATGAATCAAAAAGACAGTATCTTTGACAAGGGTCTTGCTGGAAATGAAATACAATTCATGGCATGTGTAGGAGATTGAGGAAACAATGGGTTGGAAGTTAAATATATATGAGAGATCAATGGAGATGTAGTGAGAAACAGACAAGAAATCAAGAACTGGAAATAATTGAAATGAATTAAATAATAAAGAGGAAAGCTTTGTGCAGATAGGAGGAAAGAGGGGAGAAGGGGAGATGGTGGGTGTGGTCAAAACAGACTTTTAGTCACCTTGGTGGTAGAAATGTAGACCAAAGTTGTGTGTGTGACTGTGTATGTGTGAGAGAGATGGATATTTTGGTGATTAAATAGTCTGTTCACAGCTTTTCATAATAGTGTTTTGTTTATAGTGAGAACTAAGAACTAGAAGGTGAGATTCTTGACTTTACAGAAAACACCCCCAAAGAGTTTGGAAAGTAGGAATATGGATCTACGTTTGTTGCTCTGTTCCCCTCTTAATCTTGAATTTTCAGAATGTGCACTTCCAATACTCTGTAAAGAATATTATGGTTTTTGTTAACTATTTCAGAGAATTTGAAAAGGATGCAATGCTATGCATGTATAGAAGTTCAAACCCTATCATAATCACAATTAAACTCACTAAATCTTATTTATAGCAAATCTATTGATAAAGTCCGGAAGGATGAGATACAGGTAAAGCTTACTTTTATTTCATTTGATAAAAATACTGCTTCCAAAAGATAGATACATATCACTCATTCACGAAATGATTGTATAAAATGTAATATATACATTATGTGTGTCTTTGATGTATATATTTAGGTATGTGACATCATGAGAAAATATACATTTACATGCTTTGGCTATAATACATACGACGGTTATTAACTATACAATTCACTCTATTTTATTGTATCCGGTAAGTATTATGTAGTTTTTATGGTTTTTACACCTTTATATATAATTGATTATGTTATTATATTAATTTGAATGTGAGGTATTTCTTTGCATATAAGAGGAATTAAGGTATTTTAAAATATTTATTATTTTATTATGATTGTGAATATATTATGGTGTTGTAACATTTACAAGAGAATATGAAATATGGAATATTTATATTTGGGGATACATAAAATATGGGAAAAACAATCAGCATTGTGGGTAAGTGCTTTTTTTTAACTATAAAAAGAATACTTTATTTACATCTAACCAAGAGCTAGAAAAAAAATTACAAGATATGTACGCAAACCAAATTACAATAAGAAATTACACCAAGCATTCCACCTCAATTGATCAACCCTTCCCGTAATTCTCATCCACAAGAAAAACATAAAGTTCATTGTGGATAAGTGTAAATTTATAAAGTGAAAGGATAGAAATGTAAACTTATAGATAATCACAAATCTATACTCTTATTAAAGTTTTGGGTGTTCACACTTACTCAAACAGGCACACATCAATCTTAATTATTACAAGTTACAACCAATACTCTATGAAATATTAAAAAAAATAGTTTTTCTTTTTGATTTTGAACATGTATATATGATTTTGTATTTCAATGAAAAAATGTCACAACTTCACAAGGTCAAATAAAAGCTTTCGACTATTTATAATATAAAAAACTATAAATTTATTTGCAAATAACACAATAAATCAATGGTAAATCAGTAAAAAGTTTACAAAAATTCGATTAATCATTAATCATTCTATATAATTAGGAGTAAAGTATCATATTATGAATTGACTTTCATGAAATACAATAAAATAGGTATATATTATATTTTAAATATTTTAATAGGATATATATGATATTTAACATGTTTTTTATGCACATATATATATAATACTTAGAATTTTGTTTATATCTTTTCAGAACGACAACTCACAACCATGTAAGTGGTGTTTTGTTTAGATGTACATGATATTCTACAAGTTTGTAAGGATGTTTATGAATTTATCCCCTAATATTTTCTAAGTTTATCATAATTTTAAGGTGTTTAAATACAAATAATGTTTTTAAAATAAAATTCATTTTTTAACACATAAAAGCATGTTTATGTTTTAAGCGCTTTCTTTTTATTAAAACGAATAAGATATCACATAAAATATTCATTAGATTGATTTAATTCGTACCGGTGTTAATTTGTTCAAAGTAAGACGAATTGGTTTTTCTTTTGGAAGAAAAAGAAAAACTGAACTACATGTCTGACATAAAAACATCACATCAGGAGGCTTTAGAATGTATAATGCTAAAATGGTGTTTGTGTGTGTGTGTCCGTGTCGGTGTCCGTGTGACGAGTGAGGGTTAGACTTGGTCTTGGCAAAATTGTCAAAAGTCATAGGTGGCCCAGCTCACTTCCATCATCCCTATATATCCACAGAATATTCACCACTAAGTTTTTTTTTTCATAGCGTATACGTAAATAAATAAAAAATGTATATGAAATGTAAATGTTATTCCCTCTATATATACATACACACACCAAGTCACTAGGTATATATGTTTAATATAAAATCAAACTTTGAGTGGAAGTTGAGAAATACACATATATTTAGAATTTATTGTTTTAACTATGATACATATGTAGCCATTATACGAACTTTTTTCTCACACTACATACGTTTATAGTATGTATATGTTTTTGTAAGTTTGAGGGTTAAATGTTATCTACATAAAATTGGTAGAGTATTAAACATGTTTTCCTACAATGACATATTAGATGCATGTTTATCCTTCGACCGAATTTGACACTATAGCTTTTCCCTCGTGGTACTCGGCGGGAAATATGATCGTTTATTCTTACACGCTACACTTGTATGAGTTTGGTCATTATCAGATCGTCTCATTGAAATCCATAAAAACGAATACCAAAA
Organism: Flaveria robusta; assembly: GCA_025506415.1. Classification (NCBI taxonomy): domain Eukaryota; kingdom Viridiplantae; phylum Streptophyta; class Magnoliopsida; order Asterales; family Asteraceae; genus Flaveria; species Flaveria robusta. The sequence goes on along the minus strand of CM046469.1, from coordinate 11,781,181 downwards.
CAGGTTCCAATAATAACAATACTAGCAAAAATGTGATACTTTCATAATGGTTAGGTTTGTCATGATATCGTAATGGTAACCACGCTTAGAATAGCTTATGATACCAAAAAAATACTCAATCTGGATACAACTTCGTTTTCAAAGAAATGTACATCGGAATGTTGACAAAAAATTAGTAACAACCACATCTTCTTTTTTTTTTTTAATAACAAACGAAAATTATTACATAAAAGCGAGACTATTATGAAACGAATTGAGCTTAAGCGTAAATTATATATAGTATGATGGGTGAAAATGCAAACTTATAAAAAAGTAAACAAAATAAACCAATTAAACTTTTATGTCAAAATTAATAAATAAAAAAAGTTGTAACAACTCACATGTTAAACCAGATGAAAATACACAGTTGATAACAATGAATATAACAAATTAACAACTGGTAATCACATTTTATTTCAATTCACTCTTTAGATTTACAAAAACAATATTTACAATGTCTTAAGCTTCCAAAATCCATTGAGAATGACTCTCCTCTTAGCTCGCATATCTCTTATATGCATTTAAAGTATACCAAAATAACGTAAATTAATGCTTGTGAGCTCATGGTCATAGTTTATAAAACAGGCAGTTTCATTACGCATAAAAAAATGTGGGTCATATTTCGTTCAGAGGCCTTATGCATATCATGGCTCCTATAATAACCACCCGCAATAGACCTTGTCCCCCTGATTGTCATATGGGTAATGAAAATGTGTGTTGCTATTTGGTCCTTGACCCTATTGACACATCCATTACGTATATGAGGATCCATACATACCACATCAACATGTGCATATTGTTACATTCTCGTTTATTACTAGTTTAAACAGATTAGTATACCTTTACAGTAAAAACAATCATGATAACTCACTTGAATTGTTAGCCTAGGTTTGGTTAAGGGAAACTGTGGTACTTCATTCCTATCAATTATTAAGATGTGTTTAGTCGTTGACGAGGCATAGGACTGTGAAATGGATAATCATTACCAATGTTAGCTTTGAGTAACTAGCCATAGTCTAAGCATAGTTGATCAGGCTATGCAAAACCAAATACCACACTACCTATTGCATAACCTAGCCATGAACCCTAAACCTCATTCTTGAACCAAATTTAAATAAGCAAATCAAACCTAGAACATATTGTGACTATTAGGGATTATCAAGACACTTGTGGCTTTGGAAATACTCTAGAAATAGCTTACTTTCAATATATATCGGAGAGTGGATGGTAAAAATGGGTTGAACACGAGCTTTCTATTTTAAGTCCCATCTCGCAACGTTAAAGACCGTAATGCCAAGGTGTTACAGTCTGTAACATCCTATGGTGGCTTAACTTAGACTGCCTCTTTCTTACAGACCGTTATCGGGATGAAAAAACAGCCAAAAAGTAAACAACAATAAGCAATAATTAGGATTCCAACTTTGGTTTTCTTATGTTCAGATGTCATGATTTAGTTTTCGAGATTAGATTTCGTTTTTTTTACCATGATGTATTGATGTAGAAGAATGCTGCCCTTTGTTTTATTTAATTTTGAGATCGATGACACTTCATAAATCTTTTCTTGTTTTTTAGTTTGTTGTTAATGTACATGTGTTTATTTTTCATACTCATATGTATATGTAAATATATCAAACGGTCTAATTTTTTTTTAGAATGTTACGAGCAAGTAAGCATTATGAGTGCATTATTGATATGCTTAAAACTATACATATTTACCACGTATGTTTATCTCAGTTTTTATATTTTCATGTGAACGACAAGTGATTTATTACATAATCACCTATTTTGTGATTTTTTTGGGCCTTGAAGATGAAATGTTAAGACTGATAAAGAAACAAGGTACATATTAAAAAATTAGAGAGTTTCACAGAAAAAACCATGCATTCACAAATTCAAATCGCTTGAGAACAGTATGTTTCTCATATTATTGTGATTGTATTTTTCTATTTTAATAAAATAGTAATTAAGAGAGATACGGACAGCACCATATTCCTTCTCGTCTAAATTTTTCACGCTTCTCTCTCCTATTAAATAAATACATTAATTACTAATAATAATATTTAATTTTTTATATTAGTAATAGGTTTAATAAATTAAGAAATATATCTTTTTATTAATTTTATTTCAAAAGAAACAAACTATCATAAAATAAGAAATATCTATAAAACATCAAACTTTTAAAAAGTAAGAAATTTTTTAAAATTGATGTTTTTAAAAAGTAAAATATTTATTAAAAAATACTTAAAATAAGGAGCTATAATAAGGAAATTTAAAAAAAAAAGTAATATTTTTAAAAACGTTTTATTTTGAAACAAAATGTTTAATTTTTTGAGAAAAACAAAAAAAAAAAAATTAAAAAGTTGATATCATTGTTTTATTTCTTATAATCTTTCATCATACATAATTTCAATTATATATTATCTTAGAATATATTTTTATAATTAATCAATTTTTATTTTATTTTATATTTTATTTATTTAACCCATGTAATACACAGTTTATTAAAACTAGTCTCTATACTAATAAATAAAAATAAATCCGGACACTTGTCACCATTTTAGGCTATCTAATAATTGGTTTTTCCGCTTCTCTCTCCTCTTAATTATGAATGTTATAATAGCTATTTATTAATTAATAACTATCCATAATTAAAATTTCAAATATGTTAACTTCAAATGTGTAAAACATGGTTTATTCAATCTGTATAATACACAATATTTAAGACATAACTTTTTATATTATCAAACACTAGGTTATAGACCCGTGTAATACACGGGTTGAACAAATAAGCATATTTTTAAGAAATTACATGCGTTAAGTATAAATCTTTAAAAATTTCTACTTTATACACAACATTTGTTGTTTTATTTGTAAATCTATCATCTTTATCTAATATTAGTAGTTTAACTTAATGTTTACTTGTAGCTCTGGATAACATCACATATAATTGACCATGTTGGAATTTCAGTTGTCTCAAAAACAAACCAACCTTTGACATTGATTGTCATTGCAACACACATTAAATTTGAAAACTATATTCTCTGCTTCTATGACTCGAGTACGAAGTGATTTGATTTGTGATCTTGTTCGATTACATAAACCACTTATCTGATCAATATTTCTCAATAACAATACTGAAACACCTACCTTTAGTACTAAACTTTTATTTGGAATACCCGAATTTTTTAAGCAATTTAGAACATCAGGTGGGTACATGTTTTTTTGTAAAGTATCATTCAAAATATCTATGTTAACAAAGTTGTAGCATTTTGTCACCATTGTGTTATTATTAAAACAAACCTTTTGTGCACTTCTGACATTTGTATGTAAAGGAATTTTAAGCTAACATTGGGTTTATGTACAAACAAACACTCCCGCATATGTGAAAATTTTTCAAAAGTTTTTACTTTTTTTTTAAAACACCGCCTTGAAATTTGTACCCTGCATTGGAAAATAAAAAACAAACTATAAGTTGAATGATGTAAAATGCTGAGATATAAAATTCGGGTTTTTGAAAAAAAAACGTTCTCATCTATGACTATAAACTCTGCAGAGTAAAAATCGTGTGGATCCATGAAACTTGATCGTTTTCATAGGCTACGCAATTTTATGGTATAGTCGTACTTGAGAACGTTAAGATGTTTCAAAAATATATTTATTTGGATTCCATCACTATGTTTTGTTAAATGATAAAGAAAAATAGTCATGGAGTGAGGTATTAGTAAACAATTAAAAATGTATAATGAAGGAAGGTTATTATGGCATTGTTAATATATATTTGACTAAAATATATTAAAATTTCATTTTATTATTTATTGAAACTTACAATTACAATCAATAATTAATTATGAATTTAAGTAAAATATAAATATTTATGTTTTCATCTATTTAGTATGATATTTAGAAAGTTATAAAATTTTGAAATTTGAAATTAAAATATTAATTATAGATGGTATAAACTTAAACATAGAAAGTATTAATTAGTTTATTATGAGCGGGAAAATAAAAGATGAGGATGGCTAAAAAGCTGCCACATGTACAAAATCATTTTTATTTATTAGAAGTAGGATGTAACAGTAAATTTATTTAGCCAGTGTATTACACGGGATTGTAACCTAGTATTATATATAGGAAATTATTATAAGTGGTTGTGAGTGAATGATATATAAAATGTTACTATTTATCTGTATATTTGGTAATATACTATTCACCCCTATATTTTTTTTTAAATATTTTTAAAAATTGTTGTGAATGAAATAAAGAAAGAAAAAAGATAATGATAAAGATATAAATAAATATTATTTATTTAAAAGGAATAGAGAAAAAAATTAATGACTTTTTTATGTAATTATAAAAAATAAAAATAAAAAATCTGTTATGAATGCTATAATCATGCTTTCAAAAATAATGATCATGCCTACTTTGCTTTCCATCATAGTGCAAAAAAGCAACATTGTAGAACAATGTTGCATTACAAGGTCATTTTCATATGAATATGTGTGATAATATCACGCTCCGACGTCCCATATATTACCATAATAAACTTACATTTAGTCATAGCCGTATAAAAATTTCGGCATACTGCCGTCCCAACTCAAGCTTAGTCTATTTTTTCTAGAGTATCTTACACCAGAATTGAATTATACAGACGCATGTTCAAAAATAACAAGCAATTATCCAATCAAATGGTTATTTAGGCCAGTAAATCAGGAAGTATATCGTCAAATAAAGTCACACCTCATGGTTATCCAAGATCAGACACTATTGACATGGCTTATGGTCCCTGTTTTTTTTTTATATTTATTTTCCTATCATGCTTTTCACATGCCTATCTTACATACATTATTTGCCATATTGTACTAACATGTTGATATTTCCCGATAAATCAAACGCACTTTGATCAATCTTTTATACTCTGGTCCTACACATTATACCCTGATATCTTACATTTTATCATCGTATTTGTTAGTGACTATTCTAACTTCATCAAAACACATATTTTTTTAATTTAATAAGTAGATTAGCTTTGAGTTATTCAAATTTCGGATAAAAAAAACTTCTGACTTCATCAAAACACGTGTTCTGTAGTCCTTTCTAATCGAATTGTTTACAAGTATAGTCGTCACTAACATGCTTTTAAAAAGTAATAATTTTAATTGACTATATAATTCAAAATAAGCCATCGTCTTACAAAAACAAATAAAGTTAGCACAAAAAATAGAACACGACAAATTTGTGGAGTATTATAAACATTAAATCTTTTTTTATTTCTTAAATATTAAAAGAAGTTAGGTTTAACAAGTATTGTAATATTTCTTTTCTAAAAAGCAATTAAAGCATTACACTTGTATGCAAAACTTATGTTTGAACATAATCTATAAAATGATTTTATTTTAATAAACTTAATGACAAGATGACGCAAAATAAACACTCACTAATCTCAAAAACAAATTACATATGCATGACCAGATCGCCCATGATACCGAATTTCAAGGTTACCATAAAAATTTAGGAGGTAAGTTTAGACTATGAAATATGAGTAAATCAATTTATAGACTGTTTTTAAACTTTAAAAAAGGTCTGTTTGACAATAAATCTGGGCTTGGATCTTAGAAGCCCATAGTCTAAGCCCAATCCACAACGCACCGTACAACGGAAACAAATAAACTCGCAACGGCTAGTTTCGTAATACCCGAACCGTCACGCTCCCAACGGTCATATTTTCCCCTTTGATAGAACCCTAATTTCTCAATTGCCATAAATCGCTTTTAAAACCCCTAACAATCTATCTCTTTTCCTCACTCTAATCACTACGTAAATCAATTCTCCGGCGACAATTCAAGCTTCCGGTGATAATTTCTTGATCAATCTGAAAGAAACATAAAAGGCTTAAAATGGAGACTCCACTGTCATCAAGAAGAATCACAAGATCACAAGCTTTGAATATGGCTGTCGAGAACAGCAACAGCAACAAGAATACCACACCCATGTCTTCAAGTAAGTTTTCTGATGTGATTTCATCTCTTGTTAGCGTAATTTTATCATTAGGGTTTCGTTTTTTTATTTCAAAAGTTGTGTTTTCAGGGGTGGAGAATGAAGAGTCTACAAACAAGAGTGTTTTGAAATCTAAACATCAAGAAAGAGAAAAATCAGCGTTGATTGATATAACAAACGGTTCACCGATCGTTGGGCTTGCAATGGGGAGTTTAAAGACTCCTTCGTCGAGATGTTCGAAGAAGAGGATGATGGTTTCGAACAGCAAGACTCCTGGATCTGGAGAGACTCTGTTGAGGGGTCAAGTGAAAACCCTCTTGCAGAATGTTGAAGAAGAAGGTGTGGTTTCAAAGATCTGTTTTGAACCCAATCTTTCGATTTATAAACGGTTTATAAATTCGCCATCTGCTGTTCTTGCACCAACACCTGCTAATACTCCACAACTTTACAACTTTTGTACTGGTAACAACAATAGTTTGGAATCATTTACTGTCTCTCCTGTTGCTGAAAATTACAATTTTACTCAGGTGTGATGCATTACCCTACTTTTAATCAGGATTATTGAAATTGGGTGTTCTTTAATTTGGCTGTTTTTGAATACAGATGCTTAATGAGGTTATTGCTGAATGTAACGAAGGAGACAAGGGTGAAAACGATGAAAAGAATGTGATAACAAGGTCATTGTTCATGGATTTCTCTGAGAAATCGCGTGATTCTGTATCATCTGAGTGTAACTCTCTGTTGACAAACCAAGATTCCAATTCATCCTTATGGTCGGTCCAGGTGAATGCAAGCACCAGTGAGGAGTATAAAGACAATGAGGATGATGAAGATGCGGTGGTGGATGAGTTGTGTGAAGGGATGAGCAAGATTAGTGTCAACAAAGCTGCTAAGTTCTCTGCGAAACACACAAGATTTGTGTATGACAGTGATGGCGAACTCGAAGGAGAGGTGTCGTCATCATCATCATCATCATCATCATCAAAGGGAAGCATTTGAGATATGCAGATGGTTTGGATTCTTTGAATCTATAATAAGATGTTGATTGCTTTGGTTGTCTTTCTTGTGACACCAATAATTGTTTAGTTTTTGTTTTTTCTCTAAGGTTCTGAAGTTGAATTCTTATTGTGTTTGTTTGGTTCTAAATTGATATCTGATTTAATGAAAAGGATTGATGTTGAACATTTAATGTTAGTCAAAGTGGAGTGTGGATGAATGATAACTTTGTGATTCTTGGGTCAACTCGAACTTTTTCGGTGGTAAAACAAACTCTAGAATTAGTGTTTTTCCAATTAGCAACAAACAAGAGCCGTTGAAAAATCAAAATTTCTTTTCTACATTGTGAAATATGTAAAGCTCATTCACATGAAAATTAGCAAGTAGAAATTTAAAAAATAAAAACAAATTGGATTATAATAATCCAAACTATTATGTATTGGCCGATAATAATCCAAACTATCAATTTGGCCGCTAACACTCTCAACTTTCACTTTTATTACCAACAATAATCCCAATGATATAATTTTTAAATTTTTACATTCGATTTGTATATATTTTAGTCTCAATTTAGCTTGTATGTTTTTTCGTTTCATTCATAATTATTATTGCGAACCGAATCGAGTCCAAATCGAGTGTAAAATTTTGAAAATTATGTCATTGAGATTGTTATTGGTAATAAAAGTGATAGTTGGGAGTGTTAGCGGCCAAATTAATACTATAGATTATTATCGGCCAATAGGTAATAGTTTGGATTATTAAAATTCAATTTGTCAAAAATAAACTCATACTTCTAGAAAATCTATGAGTGTCAAGTGAGGGGGAAAAATGTGACTTGTAGGTGTCACATAAGCAGAAGAAAATTGTTTTCTCACACTCACTAAACATATGTAATGATAAAAAATGATTGATGTGAGCCCAAAGTATTTTCATATTTGCTCTTTTTACCTTGTATCAACAATATTGTCCAGAATGATTACCCCCTCCCTCCAACGCTTGTGACGCATCCCACAATGACCATGCTCACAGCTCACTCATAGAACTAAGGTGCGGTGTTCCTTGAGTGTGGGTGTTATGTTGTAGTTGCCCCTCTCATGTTGCATTACATATACTCTAAGTACCTAATTTCAAAGTAGTCATATGTGGTGCGCTCGACCAATTAATTATTATTTTCCTCCCGATGAAGTAACCATTGTCCTAGACCGATATCATATGGACTATCGTCAGTGGACCATCACGATCTGGAGCATTACCTTCAAGTTGGGGGGACCCCAAATGTATGAACATCTCTTTAACAAGGTAAAAGGACGCCCCAAAGACAACTACAAGGTCATTAAATACAGGTGATGTCGTCATCACCTACAACGTATTAATGAGGAAAATCTTATTTGTGACAAATAATAACCCATAAATGAAAGAGTCTTTACAATAGACTACAATCTCATTTGTTCCTAAATAAATATCAGAGACCTAGAACTCTAGATAGCAAAAGTATGCTCTTATTAAATGTTACACATCTACTATTGGAGTGATACATTCTTACTTGCAAAACCACAAGCTACTTATTCTTATCGAAGTCGAGTCACCTGGAAAGTTTTTTTCCTTCTTGTAATAAGGCTAACGTTATTTGTTATTTGCACCATAATTACATAGGAAATACCACCAGCCGGAATATCAGCTTATCATAGTTATTACAAGCCTCATAGTCAAGTTCGGAGATAGTTTATAGCAACACCTCCCTTCTCATACAATTGATGTATCGTGGACCACAAATGCATCACTTTGGTTGTTACATTGGATTAACGTTCATCCTTCAAAACACTCATATTTCCTCCTATGATACATCCTTTTTCAAACGCGTTTTAAAAATTAATTAAAATGACATGTGCGCGCTTCCCGATAAACTAGCCCTCGTAAGTCACTCCTAGGCTTGTCATCTATCGGTAATCCATAGGTAAATAGTCCAAACCTGATCTGTCGGTGATATTATCCAATGTTTTCAGAACCGTATCGGACGTCGAACCGGACGTCTTACTGGTTCACTGGTCGAACCGGTCGGACCGGTCGGATCGGTCGGACCGGATTTAACATAATTAATTTTAACTTATTAATATACAAGCTAGAGTTTAGAAGGTATGACAAATTATGTAACAATTAAATAAAATACATACAAAGCTATAAAATGCATACTATTTCTAATATCAAAAAAATAATAATTTTTTCAAAACCATCAATTCATATGGCACAACTGTCGAAAAATCAGACTGATATTAATATCCAGTCATTTTTTTACCCATCCCCATAAAAGTTAAACTTAAAAAGTCTTTAATAATCATCACACTTTTACTTTTCTATACATTTTTATTCTACACAAAGTCACAACTCACAAACCATCCCAAAGCAAGAAAACCCAAACTTGCACGCTGCAGCAGCTCCGGCGCACCCCCACCTCGCCCCAAAAGTCGTCATTGAAGTTTGCAAGAGCTCCGGCGGTCACCGTCGTTACAGCAGCCCCGGCAGTCACCGTCGTTACAGCAGCCCCGGCAGTCACCGTCGTTGCAGCAGCTCCGACGTTCTTGTAGCCGATCTGATCTTTTCCATTTAGATCTCCGAGATTCGACCTTTTATGGCCAGATCCGATCCAACCGGTTCGTCGAATCCCGGTTCGGCCGTCAAATCGCTTCCAACCGGCCGGTTTGCTATATACAAAACGAATCATGGTAGATCGGACCGCCAGCCACACCGAATCCCGGTTGGATCGGTCGGACCGGCCGGTCCGATCCGAGCCTGAAAACACTGATATTATCATAGTACAACCACTAATATTTGTCAATATTGCATCACTGATACCCGAGAAATGCATTATGCACGCGTTGTTTTCTAACAATACCCACCTTCACCGATGTTTTTTTTTTCACATATCTATCCTAGTTAGTGATAGCCTTCCTTTTTCTAATGATCATGTGGTTTTGTGTGCCAAAAATTTGATACATAAATGGGCATGAATCCATCTAGCTTATAACCCACACATGCACTGGTGTTAAAAACCAACTTTTGTACGGAACGAAACTCTTGTATATGTGAGTGTGTATATAATCTTGGGAATGGTTTAAATAAAAAAAGGTTTCAAATCTAAAAAATATAAGAAGTAATCTAAGCAATTAATCTTTTTAATCCATGATTGAGATCAAATTGTTAGAAAAAAGTTTTTAAAAGAGATATTTTGGGCATGACCATTTTTATTGACTTTTTTCAAATGTCCTCACTTTTTTAAACGTTCATAGTTTTTATATATAACATTATTTTTCTAAAAAAATTACATCATAAAAACGAGTGTGTTTCTATCTTTAATACGAGTATAGCATCGTTATATAAAAAGATAATAATTGTTTTTAATGTTTTAAGCTCATATGAATTTTATTTGTCATTGTGTGTTTAGTGCGGTTTATTATGTATTTTTGTTAGTTAATGTGTTTTTCTAAATAATATTGTGTTTTTCTAATATATCATGTGAATGCTAAAAGAATATAATGATAAAATAATAATGTTGTGTATATATTATGTAAAACATAATGTAAACTAACAACTGATTAACATAATATATTAAAAACAACGACAAAAACAACATAAATTATATAAAACATAAAACACAATGCTAAAAGTGATTCATTGTGTTTTTTGTTTATCATTATATTATCATGAGTACTATAAGTTTTGATAAGCACATAGATAAATAATATTATTGTGTACTTATAATTATAAAACATAATAATAAGATAACATACATATAAAACACAACGATAAAATGATTCGTTGTTTATTTGTTTGTCATTGTGTAATCCTAAAAACTATTAGTTTTGAAAAACACATTGATAAATAACATAATTGTATACTTCTAACTATAAAATACAATAATAAGATAAAAAAGTTTATATGATATATAAAAAACAATGATAATATGGCTCATTATCTTTTATTGCTCATCATTATCTTACTTGAACATTATGAGTTACAAAAAACACATAAAAAGTAACATCATTGAAAAACACAATGATAAAAATAATACAAAATGATCTAAAACGTAAAACATAACGATGAAAAATATTTGACGTTATAACATGATATTTGACATAATGACCTAACGTATTAGATACAATAATTATAACCTAACGTATATAATACAATGACCAAAATAATATCTCCTTTAATATAATAAAATGACACAAATTTGAATTTTTATTAATTATTTTTATTAAAATATCTTTTTTATTATAACCTTACCTTATAATCTTATAGTCTTATTGTTATTGAAACTCAATCTTTTAATTTTGTTTTTGAACATAATTTATTTAAATTTGTCAATTTGATATCCATATGCATGTGCTCAGGTATCAAAACCTAGTTTGTTACGAAAGAAAACAAGAAGAGAAAAAAATAATAATAACCAGAACATTTTTTTTTAACTCTATACATTCACATTTAGTTCGTCCGTTAAGTTTCTTGAAAACAAAATCTATAAATCTAATGAACCTAGTAGTTCGCGTAATTTGGTAAAAATAGAAAAATACAACTTTAATACTATTTTTTTTATTGTACGTATACCTTAGATGAAATATATTTATAAATCATTTAGTTAAAATCTCACTATCGTATTAATTGCATCACTTTCATTAACTTTTCTTTTAGGGTTGACGATATGATCATAAATTATTAACGAACAAGATGACATGAAAAGAAAACTAATGTGCCACTTTATTGGTAATTTATACAAGGTAATTTAATCAGATTAAAAATATATATAACATAGTTGATATTATATAGTATATGAATTTTGATATATAACTAATAACCAATTTTTATCAAACTTTAAAATATAAAAACGCAATATCATCATATCAAATAGTCTTGATGTCAAATTATTTGCTGGTTTAAAAGACAAAATCACCTAAATTTAGACCAAAACATTGATGCTTTTATGGGACAAGATTAGAGTGGGATAGGAGGAGGGTCAAAATCACAAGAAAAAACAACTAAAAAATGAGTGGGCCACCTACAAATTTAACTCCATTTGATCTTTCTTTCAATACAATTCTAATTTAGCTTTTATCCATATTGGCATAATTAGTTTTTCTTAATCTGAATGCGTATTATCATAATTTTAAACTTAATGTTAACTACCGCTCCCTATTCATTACAATTCCAATTTAGCTTCTATCTAATGTAAGGTTCATTGTTCATTGTCATGCTCAAATTTCAATTAGTTTTTTTGAACATAAACTCTACACTTTAAAATAAACTCTACACTATTAAAATGTACTATCGAAAATATAGTTTACTATATCATATATGAGCGGAACTAGAGGGGTCTATAGGTTTATTGACTCTCTGGACCGATAAAGTTTTTACTAATAAGGGTTTTCAACATCGTCGTCTTCTTGTAATTTGAAGTCCTAAATTTTTACTCGTTAATTAAAAGTTGTTTGGTTCTTACCACTATTGTTGGTTTTTTAGTTACTACTATACACAGCTAAATTATAGGACGAAAGAATATGTGTACGTAGGACAAGAGAATACTGTATTAGAACAAGAGAGCTCTGGGACCTTTAAGGTTTAATTATTGAGTTTTTGTTTTGAATTTGATGGTATGTGTACGTAGGGATGGTGGTAGAAATTAGATGAATTAAAAAGGAATAAGACGGTGCAACCACCAAACTAAAAACATCACCCTCCATTAACAGAATTATATAGTGAAGTGGACGCAAAGATACCCTCTTTTTATTCAACTTTCTCTCCCCATTATATCTTCCATAACTCAATAACACCTTTAAGTCTAGCTATGCATGCATGTGGTTTTAATTAGAATTAGGGTTTTTAGAAATTAAAGATCGATCATGGAGCCTATAGAGGAAGGACTGGTGGTGAGAGGAAGGGTAGAAATCGATACACGGCGTCCTTTTAAGTCGGTTAAAGAAGCAGTCTTGTTGTTCGGAGAGAAAGTCTTAGCAGAAGAGGTCTATGCCAGCCAGAAGCTCAAACAGGTTTACTTCCCTTTCAATCTCTGATTTGGGTATTTTTACAATGCTTTAGATAATTCAATGCTAAAAAACTGACATTTGTGACCGCCATTTCGATTGCAGTCACAGATTGCCATTTGTGATCGTTTGCTGGTAAATTTGGTAGCAAATTAATTTTTAGTTTTCTAGTAGTGATTACATCATGCAATATACATGCATATTTTGAATATTTGCTTGTTATGTACATGCATTTGCATGCATTAGTGCATTACATCTCTAGTTTAACCTAGAACACAATGATTACTCAAATTTGGTACTTAATTTGTGCTTTCATACATCTATATGATCATTTCATATATGCAATTCATCTTGATAGACCGCGATCGTTGAAGGAGAAAACAACCATGACTACCGAACAAAAGTTGGAGCCATAGCAGCAGAGCTTGAAGAGACGAAACAAACCCTAGAAAAAGCGAAAGAAGAAGACACATGCATGGCGTACTACCTCGCTTCACTCAAACAAGAACTTGAAGAAACCAAGTCCGAGCTAAAACAACTAAAGTTGAAACAAGAACCCTATTACCAAAAACCACTCTCTCCTGTTGATAAGGAGATAGAAGAGATCAAATTCATTGAAAATCCAATCAAAGTCGAAGTAAATCATCCAAAAAAAGAAGAAAGTGATGATGAACACGATGAATACGTGGTGTTTGAGAAAAAGAGGTCTGTAAAGTTTGCTAGCCCTCCTTCCTTAACCAAAGTGATGATTGAAGCACCCAAACTGCAAGAAACAACAAGCCCTTCTGTAGGCAAGAAGAAAGCCTTAAGAAAAACCATAATTCCTTCACTTGGTGGGATTTTCTCAAGAAAGAAAGGCGGTCAATCTGCAAAAACACTTAAAACTTTCAAATGAAAAAAAATGGGTGGTTTAACTGATTCAAATACAGTTTGTTATCGATCAATTTGATCTCCGTACGTCCGATTTTACATGGATGGAACCAATAAGTGAAGATCAAATAATGTAATAGCGTTATAGCTAATGTTGGCGAATTGGAAGTCTTGTATGTTTTGGCTAAATTTATCGTTGATTTAGATTATTTTGGTTTTAGGGGTTTATATGTTTAATTCTCATCTAATAAGAATTTTAATATTTGATTAAGTGGACTATTTGTCGTTGCATTGTGTGCTTTCAAGTATATATGGTATGATAGTGGCCAATAGGTTAGAGTGACTTGTTATGAAGTCCTTGTTGATGATAATGACGAAAATGAATTCTCAAATCAATGAAAGAGTAAGTCATTCAATAGTTTGAGAAGTGAATTAGGATATCTAGCTCATTTTTCCAGTCACAAGGAAAGGTCTTCAAAGATGATAGTGATGAAGACGAGGATGCTAGTGGCGAGGAAGAAGATCTTGAAGGTACGTATGAAAATACGAAAAGCAAGATCATGAACTGATTTTGTCTAATCATTTTTCTGACGACTATGTTTTTATAAGCGAACATGAACCAATTTTTACTACATACGTGTTCCAGTACTAGTGTTTATATGTAACAGATATTATAATTTATTTTTTGTACTGATTTATGGTGTTATATATGTGTGGAGTAGTACGTTTCTCTAGGCAGGTAGATCGTTTCAATAGGTTCTCCACATTTATATGTATATATGTTGAAATACTTAGATTAATTGTAATGTAACTCTAGTTTGCGACTCAATCAAGGCATAAGTTAGAATAACTGGATAGATGAGTTGACATTGTATTTATTAAACTATGATTGTTTAAAACACTGATTAATGAAGATATATATTCAGTTTACAGTCGTTACTATGTCGAAATTTGATGAATGAGTTAATAGTGTTTTTGTTACACTGTAGAAAATGATCTCATATCAAAGACAGAATCATATGCTAATTAAAAAAATCTAACTCATCACAAGTAGGTTTTATAATTTGTTGAAAAATCCCAGTCTATACCATTAATTGGTAAATGTGGAATAAGTCAAAATCAAAGTTTGTTTTTTTACATAAAAAACTTTTACATAGTTTATTGACGGACCACATCTTTAATATTTTAAAGTAACATAATTATCGGTAATATTGTCAAAGTGGGACCCCGTCTGTTGGTAATCCTTCGCTAAAGATATCGTCGGTCATCCATCAAAATGCTATCGGTGTTCCTTGGAAAATGTAACACCCACGGCCAGGTTTCTGATATATGATCACCATCAAATTATGGTCGTTAAAAACTTTCACCGACAAGCATCATTCGGTGATACTCATTCGTTTGATAGTACTTTTTCTATCAAATCAATATTTCTATGTATTATATTGTATTTTTCATGATACTAACACATCTAAATCCACCAATCCCCTTTTTTCCTTCTATAAAAAATGCAAACGTTACATACTTAGAAGTAAAATGACTTCATGAGACTCAATTATCACAATTACAATCGAAAACTAATTCAAACAACTTGTGTGGTGTAGTTTGAAGTTTGAACTATGAAGCCCAATTCTTGACCTGACTTTATAAGTTGGTAGAATTAATTAATGTTGGTCCAATCAGCAAGTTTATTTCGCTTTTACCAAATAAATATGAGATTAATTCGATGAGTGGAATACTTGAAGCCGCTACTTTTATACCATATTTACTTTGATTTTTACTTTTGCGTTTCAAATAAACTTATCGTTGACTTTCACTTGGTCCACTGATTCATTCGAAATTGCTATCGTGTCCTTTGAGAAAACTGGATTTCTTTAGTAATTACTTTGTGCTTGTAACCTTCCTATGTAAAGTAAACAGTCCCAAATTATTATATTTTTGCCACTCCATACATGGAATTGAATTACTTATAATGTTCTGTTCAATTCTTTAATTCTTGTTAATCAAAATTTTGACGATGAATAATTGTCCACTAAATTTCTGTATTTCTAGACATACCTAAGTTATTCTCAATGCATTCACCACAACACACTATAATGCAACTCAGAGTCCTATTAGTACATCACAATTATCTTTTTCACCTCCTTAATGCCCTTTTTCAACTTATTTTTTTCATTCTTTTTACATTGTTGTTTCTTATTATGTTTCACTCAGGAATTTTTTTGTTTCCCAATATTTTTTTTATCTTTTTTGCATTTTTACTAAGTTCTTTTTTTGTTTTTCCGTTTATCTCTGATCTACTTTTTTTATCACTAGTTTTTCAAGTAACAATTATAAACTATATCAATGACATTTGTCAGAACAAACAAATGCCAATTTTTAATCCATTATGGTACCCAAAAAAATCATGAAAAAAAACAATGAACAACAAGTAATGTTACGATCTTCAAAATGCAAAAATAAAAAATTGTCATGCTTTTTAGTGATTGTGTTTGTCATGATTTTTGTGTACCTTGTTGGATTAAAAATTTGACATTTGTTTCTCTTTATTACTCCATAAGGTAGCTAGTGATAAAAAGTGTAGGTTAAACATAAACGGAAATGAAAAGGCGCAAAAAACACGTAGTGAAAATGCTTAAAAGATAAGAAATATCAAAAGATTAAATTAAAAAATTAGTATAAAAAAGGTAAAATAGTCATTCTATAATTTATTTTAAGAAAATAATCAAAATGGGTAAATTAAAAAAAAAAAGATATCAAGGAAGAGGAAATCTGAAATTGTTTTATTTTGAGTTGAGTAAATATGTGATTAAAAAAATTAAGGGAGAGGATATACGGTAATTTAGTATTTCGTTGGGTAAATATGCAAATAAGAAGTTTTATAAAGGGATATATATAATTGTCATTTCTACTAGGACTGGATCTAAGCATGGCATATCGACCAAGCAAAAACGTCCCGGTATTGGCTAAGAAATTGGGCAAACTTTTTAGGACCTAATGATGTGTCGATCATAATAAGATTTGGATTCTCCTCGGCAAGACCCAACCGCATGATGTCTGCTAGTTGGTAGCGAGATGACTCTTAGTACATGCATATCCAAAGAGGATGCTAGTAAAAAAACGAACATGGCTGACCAAGCTCTTTTTTGTAACGATTGAAAAAAGAAAAGTCCGGTGTTGTTCCCAACTGCTCCAATAAACGTGCCTACACCACATCCCACCTGTGTACCATATCATTTGACGCATTACCTATGAAGAAAAAATAAAAAATTAAATAAAAATAATAATAAGAAATGTTTTTTCTTTTTCCGATTTCGAGTGATTTTAGAAGAAAGAAAAATTAAGAACAAAAGGTTCGCCCTCTAGAAAATTTGCTCGGAACTGTTTTTTTAATTTTCTACAAGTCAAATGCAGTGTATATACTTTTTTTAAAATCAAAAGCAAATAACGAACAATTCCTAAGCGTATGACAAACGTTATAGTGGCCCCTAAGGTCACTTAGACTACACCAAACCAACAATTTCTAAGTTAAAAAATATTATGGTCAATTCAAATTGTCATCCACTCATGAGCATCGTTTATTCTTTTCTTTTTTAGGATTTAAACTCACTCGATCTGCAATATGAAAACACCAAACTTATACTTAAACAAAGGATACTAACTATCAATGAAGAGAGCTAATTCCATACTCCTCTTTTATTTCCTACACATTCTTCACAAAATCAACACCACTGAACTTGACACCATTTCAACTTCACAGTTTTTAATTAATGAAGACACGTTAGTTTCCGCCACTGGGATTTTTGAACTGGGATTTTTGCAGCCAGATAGCTCCGACAACACTTATCTCGGCATTTGGTACAAGCAAATCTCTGCTAGAACAGTGGTTTGGGTTGCAAACAGAGACCGCCCGCTCGTCGACGCATCATCGCCACACGTGTTAAAGGTTGTTGATCCGGGAACTCTCGTCCTTTTTAACAATAATAGCGTCATTTGGTCATCCAACACGACCACAATGTCACGAAACGCGACCGCCAAGCTTCATGATACGGGAAACCTAGTGTTGGTTAACCAAGAGGATGAGGTTCTCTGGCAGAGTTTTGATTATCCGACTGATACTCTTCTACCCGGGATGAAGATAGGGAAAGATTACACAAGAGGCATCGAATGGCATCTATCTTCATGGAAGAGTAGCCACGATCCAAGCCCAGGTGACTTCACCTTGGGCGCTGACACGCATGGTTACCCCGAAAACAAGCTAAAACAAGGAGAAATGGTTAAGTACCGCGTTGGACCATGGCGCAACCAACGGTTCACTGGGATTTCTACGTTTAGTGCTAATCTGACCACCATATACACTGTAGTCATTAATGAAAAAGAGGAGTCTTTTTCTTATCACGTTGAAAACAGTTCTATGCTAACAATGGTGACCTTGAATTCTTCGGGCGAGATGGACGTTTGGGCGGGTGTCGAAGATGGTAAGAAGTGGCAACTTAGCTTGAAGTTACCGATAGATATATGCGACTCGTATAACATTTGCGGTACTTACGGAAGCTGCAGTGTTAACACGTACCAACTGTCGTGTGCGTGCTTGGATGAGAAGAGATTTGTTCCTAGGAACAAAAGGAGCTGGGGGAGCGCTAACTGGACGGGTGGTTGCGTTAGGCGGACGCGGGTGGGTTGCGAAAGGGAACTAAATGGGTTTATCAGGTATTCTAATGTAAAGCTTCCGGACACACGTAGGTCTTGGTTTAACTTAAGCATGAGTCTGGAGGAATGTGAATCAAAGTGCTTGGAGAACTGTAGTTGCATGGGTTATGCGAATACAGACACTAGAGGTGAAGGAAGTGGGTGCTTGATGTGGTTCGATGACCTTATAGACATGAGAGTGCTTCCTAAAGACGGTGATGGTCGTGATATTTTTGTCAAAATGGCTTCCTCTGAAATAGGTAATGATCTCCTACTAATATCTTCTCATACATCTAACTCGGAGTGTGCAAGAAATCATAATAACCAAACCGTAACTAAAATAAACTAAATTGGAATAACCAAAACCAGTAAGAAACCGACGGTTTGGTTTGATGGTTTTTTAAAAACCGATTTTTTTGGTTTGGTTTTGCTTTTGCTTCTAACTAAAACCGAAAAAACCAAATTGAAACCATATAAACCGAACTTGTAATTTTAGAAGTGCATTCATACAGTTATAAAAGTGATTAGCCTATTAGTAACTTATTTAACTTATGTTATCTAATTACTTTTTAAAATATTTAGGTTTTAATAATAATCTTTAATTTTTTTTGTTTGAATTGGTAGATTAAAATGTTTTATTGATTTTTTTGTTTTTTTTTTATTTTATAAATTTGATTTAATGTAAGTAATTTATAAAGAATATGTAAACTATATTTAAACATCAACAAAATGATGTAAACCCAAAGTTTTTAATTTGATTTCATTACATTGGACCAAATTTTTCTTTAAAAACTTAAAAGCCAAAATGGTAAAACCGAAACAAATGGTTTTAAAAACCTAGAAACCGAAACAAATGGTTTTAAAAACCTAGAAACCGAAATATTGGTTTTTGGTTTTGGTTTTAGGCTAAAATCAAACCAAATTAAACCATACACACTCCCACGTCTACCATTTGCCACAGCAGGTTCCACTGTGCATATTGAATCATTTTTTTTTCAAATTTCCACATGCTTAAAGATTAATGTTGTTGCTATGTTATACCATGCAGCCAAAGCAAAGGGAGGAACAAACATTAAGACAGTAGTGCTTGTAGTTGCGATCTTTATGGGGTTTCTTTTTATAGGCGTTGGAATTACATGGTTCTGGTATGTACGGAGACTAAGGGCTCGTGATGATCCAATGGGCGAAGGTAAAGAAATTTGTGTCATTTCTAGACTTAATGTAGTCTAAACTAATTGAATCGGATCGAAAGAACAAAATTGGAGTAATATGTACTATGAATAAATGCACTTTTTGAACAGATACTTCAAGTTTGATCATTGTTGCTTAATTTATTACATAGGAAGATCCTTGATTGTCCCTAATGGCCAAGAAGAAGACTTAGAGCTACCATTATTTAGCTTCTCTGTAATATATGATGCAACTGCCGGTTTTTCTCCAGACAATAAAATTGGAGAGGGTGGATTTGGACCGGTTTATAAGGTAATTTTATTAGTCTAATAAAGCTACAATAACATGATGACCCATTCATAATTAACACCGCGATTGCATTTAAATAATTGTATATGAACTGAAGTTGCTTCATTCCTTGTGTATAACAAGAAAACAAAGCTTGTTGACACTTGTACAAAATGAAAAGAATGGAAGTTACCTTTGCAGTTTGTATTGTTTTTCACATTATTAGGTAATATTCAGGGCATGCTAGAAGATGGGAAAGAGATAGCAGTTAAGCGTCTCTCAGCGAATTCTAGTCAAGGAGTAGAGGAGCTAAAGAATGAAGTCATATGCATTTCAAACCTTCAACATCGAAATCTTGTGAAGCTCCTTGGTTGTTGCATACAAAGAGATGAAAATCTTTTAATCTATGAGTACATGTCAAATAAAAGCTTAAACTTCTTTATTTTTGGTCAGAATCATATAATGGATTAAAATTAGGAATTGTTTATATGAATAACTAACCAACATGTTGGCAGATAATACAAAAAGCATGCTTCTTGATTGGCCGACGCGCTTTGATATAATCAAAGGAATTGCTAGAGGACTTCTTTACCTACATCAAGACTCACGATTAAGAATCATCCATAGAGATCTCAAAGCTAGCAACATTCTACTAGATAAGGATATGAACCCTAAGATATCAGACTTTGGCATAGCTAGAAGTTTTGGAGGAAACCAGACCGAAGCAAATACAGAGAGAGTTGTTGGCACGTAGTAAGTCATGAGAATCAATTATTCATTCTATTTATCAATCACGAATTCATTAGTCATTCCTTATATATAAGCACTCTCTACGTGTAGTGGTTATATGTCCCCAGAGTACGCGCTAGATGGTTTGTTCTCAATAAAGTCGGATGCATTTAGCTTCGGCGTCTTGGTGTTGGAGATTGTGAGTGGGAAGAAAAATAGGAGATTCATCGACCCTGAGACGAACAATAATCTTATTGGTCATGTAAGTTAACTAGTCAGTAACTATTCATTCTATTGCAAACATTCATCTGCTCTTGCTACCACTTTAACATATCTTAAAACTTTACATTGTATATACGAATCAGGCATGGAGTCTCTATAATGAAGCCAAATCAATGGAACTGATGGATGAATGTTTAGCAGAGTCTTGTAGTCCACCCGAAGTTCAAAGATCAATCATAGTGGGATTATTATGTGTTCAACATAACGCAGGAGATAGGCCAAACATGTCATCTGTAAATGTGATGTTGAGCGGTGAAGGCGCGTTACCACAACCTAAGCAGCCTGCATTTTTCATGGAAAAGGAGTTACTTGTAGCTGACTTCTCTTCAAGCACTTGTCCAGAAGGTTCAGTCAATGATATAACTAATACAGAGGTGCATGCTAGATAGAAACTTAACTCACCTGTATCACATATGACATTATTGTTCCATAGGTATCACTGGCAGGCGACTGCCTATTATATAGATTATGATCTTATATAATGTTACCATGAGCCGATGGATACATTAGGATTCAGTTATTCACATAACTTCATTATTTCTTACTAGTCTAGTATAAATAGCTCGATTAGAAATAAATATAGACAGAATTTGTTATTTCTCATCAATCCATATCTGCAACTGTTATATGCTATGCTCTGTTTTCAACCTCATTTTGTTTTTCAATTATTAAGTTTTAATTATAGTTACAACACATAAAAAGATCAAAACTTTGATCAACAAGATTGAATAATCTTAATTATCTTAGAAATTCAAACTATGTACAGATGAAATCGTTAGCTTCCAGCATCAAGATCTGCAAAATCTAACAGGGATAAAAATTCGTAAACAACATTAAGATCATTTACTAAAATTCGTTAATATAATCAAACTTCTTGAGAGAGATGAAAGAAACAAACACAAAGACGACCTTCGATCCATATGGAAAATAAAGATGAAATTATGTTACGAGTGTAGGCGATTCTAAAACTCAGAAAAACGTCGGTGATCGGAAATAAACATCCGTAACCGACGACGTTTTTCTAAGCTTCAAGAGCCGCCATCATCGTATGATGATTTTAAGATGTTCGAGTGTTTTGGGGATAGATATGCTGCTATATAATAAGGTGCACACAGGCAATATCTCAAAACCCTAGCCGCCACCATCGGTTCCATTTTGTGTAATGTTACGAAAATGATCCCCAAACTATTCAGCAATTTGCAAGTTTACCCGCTAGAAAAATAAATGAAAAGAAAACTAGAAAAGGCCAAAGGGTATTCTCATACTAAAAAAGTACGATTCTTATTTATATTTTAGTTTTTCTAGAAAGAGTAATCACTTTTTAAATAATTTCTAAAAATTTCAAATTTTATTTCTTGTTATGTTTTATCTGTGAAACTACAAAGTCTTGAGGCATATTTTAATAGACATGCATAATATTAAAAACTTAACGACTGTGACAATCTTTTTTTTTTATATTCTATTTGTTATATAAATTGACTACAATAAACAAGGCATTGCAAAAGAAACCAACTCATGTTATGTTTCTTCCTACCATGTGGTAGTTATGGGGGCCTACAAAATAATAAAATCTTCAATAGTAAAGGGTGTGTAAACTTAAAATTCTAGTTTTATTGTAACTTCTTGCTAGAGAAATTACTTCAGATCAAGCGTAGAGGTAAAATTTTAGTTTTATTGTAACTTCTTGCTAGAGAAATTTTTTCATATTATGTATGCTGTTCCAAGAAAGTAATATAAGTTTAAAATAAGAAAACTCTCATTTTTCAAATATATTAATTAAATATTAAAGAATATATATATTAGTAGCAAAAGAATATTGGTTCTCATATCAACAAATCTCAATCTTTACTAAAGGACTTAAAATTTTACAAAGGATTAAAAGTTAATCTTTTTGTTGCTTACAAGTTTTTAAATTTAGATCACGAATGTACTCTATCTTTTTCTCACTATACGTAAACGTCCTATCATTCATCTCATTTTATTTCATTCAACTGACATGCTTACTAAACCAAAACAAACTTTAACACACTTTTTAACCACCTTTTTCTTCAATTTATGCATTTTAATAGTTAAATAAAGTCAGATGACGATTAAAATGAGTAAGTTTTTAAAAATATTTAAAAAGGAATACATGAGAGTGTTCTTGCGTGAAAATTTTATATAACTTATTTAATATTTATTGTTTGTGGTTAAAAAAATACTTTTTTTAATAAAGTGTCAAAACACCACTAATGAACGACGAAATCTTCACGCTCACCTCTGTTAACGGCCTTTCATGAGGAGAAAGAGTGATGTGCAACTTCGTAACTGACACTTTATCCTTAGCCTCGGGTGTTAGAGAATATACGCATGGCATTAGAGTAATCATACCATGTTATGTATAAGCTGTTGATATTTTTTTTAAATAATCACATAGATCAAATAATGAATTGGGAATGGATGATTGACAATTTTGTAGCATCATATTCCTTTGAATTAAGTCATTAACCGTAATACCGTTTTCTGAAACCTAATTAGACTTCGAAATCTCTTCTAAAAACTCCCGATTCAAAATTTTTAATGATCAGAGAAACCTAAAAACCGATTCAATACATTGTTGTTCAATCGATCAATTTTCGAAAATCGTCACCACCTATTTTGTTCTTTACCAAATCAAAACCACTTGAATCTGCAATTAGCGAGCTTAGATCTTGAGATAATCTGAAAATGAAAAAGAAGATTCGGTAAAATAATCAAGCACAATCAACATGAGTTCAGACGGATCTAACGTACGATTACAATTAACGACGATCGTAGACACAAACAACGGCTGTATTTGGAGGAAACCGACGATTACAAGTGACGGCGTTTCTAAATCTCAAGAACACGACATGTCTTGAGAAAGAAACTCGTAGTCATGACGTGTTCTTGAGCTTTAAGAGCCGCCGGCATCGTATGAAATTTCAGATGCTTGATTTGGTGGAGATGAGATGTGGTGGCTTTAAAGGGGCGGACAAAGGAGGAGTTTTGTGAACCCTAGCCGACACGCTTCTTTCTCTTTCAACAAGTTGCAGAAATTGTCCTCAAACTATTCACCGACTTGCAATTTGCCTATAAAGTGTTTTCTTAACCTTTTTTTTTTTTTTTCTTCTTGTGACCAAATTTTGTCTTTGTTAACCCTATTCGATGTTCATATGTCATCTATTAATGTTTTTTAGTTCAAAATTCGAACTTACTAATCCTTCGTGTTTGTCTTAGTGAGATAAGTCTTTAAACGCATAACCACTTTGTTATTGTATCAATGACCAACAACGTCAAAACAAGCAGTGACCTTGGTTTTGAAAACGAATATACAAGTTAAACTATTTGTTCTCGTTCATATAAGAGATGTCAAAGAGAAACATTTGTCAAATAATTAATTTAATAAAAAGCTGCAACCCACAAAAATCTAAAGAGCCAATGTATAGGGTACTACTAAAATGTTTGAACTTTTTTTTTAAGGAGTAAGATGAGGACATCGAAACCATAGTCATATCATGCATCGATTAACTTCTTATTGGATTTAAAAAAAAATAATACCATGCCATGAATCTTCAAACACACTTGGTCGTTGTTCGACAGTGCACTCCTACAAATACATCTCTTTAAAATAACTAAATAACATCAAATACGTCATTTTTCGCACTTAATATCTTCATAAGCGTACAATCAAAATAATCCAAGTATTAGAGTGCATATCATACATATACTTTTGTTATCCCATTTCTAATTAAGATATTATGCCATGTTCGCATATGTGAAACCTCACCTCTCATGTTACCTTTCATTTGCGACACCATTTATCACATTATCGTATACTTGACTTACAAAACTAATACAATTAGTAACTTCACAATAAAAACTCGTACCTTTGTTGAAATCAGATAAAATGCATCATGTAAAATGCTACCATTCGTGCAAATCTCTACCATAACATATAATATTTAAAAAAAACACATTTGGGTGTGAATTTAATCGATCAATCACTTCCCTACAAGACTTGACCATTTCACGCAATTGTCTTTTACTTACAAATTTTCAAGATACGCGAATAATGTTGTATAATATTATATATTCTAAATAAGAATTTCACTTGAGATGTAATTCTTAAAGTTTTTAAATAACGATTTTTGTAAAATTCAAAGCTAAAATAATACAACAAATATTTTTGTTCGTATTAGTTTCTAAGTTTTGGATCATAGAATGAATTTACCTCGATAACAATGTTTTTACTTTCATTACTAATGCATACATTCAAAACTTGATGTCAGTTTCTTACCACTTCTCGCAACATGCGCATTTCAACAAACGTCGATTGTAACAAATGTACGATACACTTGTTAGTGACTAGTAAGTATATAATTTTATCCTGTAGACATTTGAAATGCTAGTCTAAACCTTTTTAATCTTTTAACTCTTTTAGATAGGACTGATAGTTTTGCTTTTAACGACCCATTTGACTATAATGGTCACAAATGTCACATTCAGTTATTTTGTCTCCAGCTTCATTTTGGGATCCATAAAACATTTGATACTATATAGATTTGTCGTTTCATCTTTGCTTTGAATTTAAGATTTGAGGTGTTTTGGTTTAATATATTTCTTCTAGCTGTCAATGATGACTCATGCAATTCTAATTTTGATATGCTTGTTCCGTTCATGAGTAGTTAAAACGACAGCTCAAATAATGAATTTATGAACAAGCTTTGAATTACGTATTCAATAAACTCAACATTGACCGAAAAACTGTCATGTTTTTTAATATGTTCTCCATTATATGCGCGTGAAAGTTAAACCTTCTTCAACCATTTGTCAAATGTTTTTGATATCAACACTTTCTATTAGCATTTGATGTTTAAATTTACATATATATGGCATTAGAATGTTATAAGATTCTTAGGAACACAAAATCTTTCTCGAGACTTGTTTCCATTGAATCTATCATCAAATTTGCCACTTAAAGTGAATTATCAACATGCTACGCCATATGGTTATGAATATACATCACCATTGAAATTATACAATCTCTTATCGTGTTTGTGAACATTTCTTAAAGTATGATACTGACCAAGGAAAATTGCATTATTCGGCTTATCCTTTATAAGGGTCGATTGCAATGGTAGACGACTAGGTTTTTTTGTGCAAAGTTATTTGTCCATAAAAATTGTCTAAATATTATTATTGTTAGCATTTAATCCTTTAGTGATTAAATACTTTGATTGCCAGTCATTACGATCGTTAACAAGTTCTAGGCAAGTATCCATATTTCGCTTTCCTTTTATGAATGACTAATCTTTATTCACAAGGTAAAGTTTCTAGGCAAGTAGTGATTACCTATTGCATCACCTATGTAACTCATGGATCTTTATGGTTTTGTTACATAATGTTTTGTATATTTTATATGTTTAATCTCATCTATGTCAACTTTACTTGTAATTGGCTTTTGCTTCCTATTAGAGTCGAGTTATAAATTACTAGGTTAGTACCCCGTGTATTACACGGGTTGAATAAATAAAATACTAAATAATTAGTCATAAAGATTTATAAATTATAAAACCATATTTGAAGATGATAAAATATGATTATAATTACATATAAATAGCTACTTTAAGTAAATAAACAATAATATATTTTTCTTAAACTTTTATTTTATAAAAGATATGTGGATTTTAAATATATTGTTTTAAAAAGATGAATATAATTTAAAATAAATTTGTTGTATTTTACATTTTATAAAACTTTTATTTTTAAAAGTGTGTTTTTAATAAAAAAGTAGGTTTTAAATTATTAATTTATATAATTTTTTAATTTAAAAATGGTACGAGTAAAATTAGTATTCAATATTATTAGTAATAATAATAAAGAGAAATGAAAAAGTTAGTATGATAAAACTTATAATTGTGTTAAGTTTTATTTGAAGTTTTTTTTTGTTATAGATAGATAGATAGTTATATAGATTAATAGATTCGCTAGAACCCATTTATTAAACAGATTATAGTTGGTAATAAACACGAAAATTTACAGTACGATATTTTAATATAAG
Organism: Flaveria robusta; assembly: GCA_025506415.1. NCBI lineage: Eukaryota > Viridiplantae > Streptophyta > Magnoliopsida > Asterales > Asteraceae > Flaveria > Flaveria robusta. The sequence continues at coordinate 11,754,034 of CM046469.1, read as the reverse complement.
ATATGATTAAAATTATATATACGTAATATTTCAAGAAATAAAACAATTATACTATTTTTTAACTCGCTTATCTAAATAGTTTTATTTTTAAACATTTGTTTTTAGATTTTTTTTATAAAAAAGGTTATTGTATATAAAAATCTTGTTTATTAGAAACTCGCGTTTCTAATTATACTGGTTGTTTTAATAAAACTGGTTTTCGAAATTTTTATAAATTAATAATTTAAAAAAAAAACCGATTTAAAATATTTTGTTTCAAAAATGTTTAGTGTTTTAGAAATTTTTATATTATATAAAAAAAATTTATATTATTTATATTTTAATAAAAGATGTGATTTTTAATTTTTTAATAAAATTTATTTTTAAAAACATAGCTTGATTTTAAATAATCTAGATGAGAGAAAGATATGTATCAATTAATAAAATTGATTTTTATTAAAAGAGAGAAATTAGTTGAGTGTTTAAATCTATTACCTCTAATAAAGAAAGGTTTTCTAATGACACGTGATAATCAGCAAAGTTTTCTAGGAACACGTGTCAATCAACGAGAGCCTCTCGAATTGAGTTTCCCGCCTAAAATGTATTAAATGGTGATTGCATTTATTTTTTAATTTAAAAAATACATTTATTAATGTAACACCCCAACCCCGAGAGGCTGACGTGTCACTATTACCGATATCAAATCAAGAACCAAATTCATTATATAAAAGAGACGGTCTGAAATCAACAATTCAACCAACCAATTACTTCAAGGAAACCTAATTAAATATTCATTACATCAATTAAATCAAAAGCAAAGTCTTGATCTTCAATTCCCTCTTTACTGATTCCCCGGATTACCCTGATTACCTACAAATAAATAAGAAAACACCACAAAGAAAATACGGCTGAGCCAAAAGTTGCTCAGTAACGAAAAGAACAATAGTAATGATGATAACGGAGACAAATATATAATTAGATGTCTACACTTGAAACCGATACAGAACTGATCATATGATACTGAAACTGAAATCTAATTCTATACAATACTGATATCTGATACTGAAGTGAACATGTAATACTGAAACTGAAACTGAACTGATCTACACGACAAGTATAACCGAATAAAGTAAGTCGTGTAAAATAAGAAGTACCCAGAGCTAAAACTGAACTGATAAGTACATAGCTAGCTAAACTATGCACCAATGAGATGGTGTGTGGGCGTACACACATGATTCCATCCCCCGGAACTAAACTGATCTGAACTGAACTAGGATCGATCCATCCGCCTCCCAAATACGTGTGGCCAATGTACTACTTGAGTACTAACTTGTTAACGGAGACGCCGTGAGCTTTTTATAAAACACCGTCACGAAAAGTGTCATGTCATTGACGCCACAATGACATGTCGGACATGCTCGGGTAACAGAGTACTAAATCAAAGGGTAGTATAACTACCGACATGTAACGTATCAATACAATATTTATGGGAACATGCAATAATGAGCACAAATTTATAAAATATATATTGCACGCTAAAAGTCTCAGTAAGTAAAACTAATAAGTCGAACAAGTCAGAGCAGAACTAGACAAATAATGCTAGACGATTAGTAAAGGCTAAACGAGTCGTATTAACAGAAACAAAGTATCAAAAATCCGTGCTACGAAGTAACGAAAAATATTATTTATACTAAGATATAAAGAACCAAGAATCCGTACCTTATTTTAACGAGGCAAAGCTAACGGAGTCGTCCTCAAGTCGTATTTGAGCCTACACTATAAACAGCTTGGAATTATATTTACGAATGTAATTTACTTGGTGATGACTTATTGGGTTTTCGACGATTAAGTATACTTAAAATTCATCATTAGTCATCAGCTTCTATTATTTTTATACATATCATAATTTCCCTTTGTTTTATACTTATCCTTATGGCATATAATATTTATTTGCTTAAACTAGACATCCCAACATATTTTTAGAGAGTTATTTCACGGATTTGGTTGTAGTGCATGTAAACCACGATTTGATAAAATAACCTTAAAAGAAAGCTTAAGGTCATGACAACAGTAGCTAAAAGGAGTTTTGTTCATCTTTTTCATAAATAGCGTAAATAACATAAATAACATAACTTTAAACTATTATTTCCAACTTAAAGATAATCACCGCGGAAGTTCAAATACCGTACAATATAGTTGAAAGAACAGCAATTCACACATGCATATGGATATTTCACAGAAGTAGGAGTGTAATACAAAGAAAAACAATGAGAACTCCACACGGTTGTGTTAGATTATCTTTTGTTTCTTTCGATCGATTATTCACGTTCTTGCTAACCAAAAAAAAAAAATTTGCAATCGCCGGAAACGTATTCAGAAATCACATAGGTCACCTTGAACACGAAAAATTTATACAAAACGACAAGGAGAGTCAATGAAGATTACCTGAATTGTGACTAGCGAGATGGATCAGATTCAAGCTTTTAAGCTTCTTTCGAAGACTTAATCGAACGGATTAAACAAGGCAACGATAATGGTCTGCGGAGGCTGCGTTTTGTATCAAAAAGGGAATCGGTTTGGATTAATAAGTTTCTCGATTAATATTATACAAAAATCCGATTCCAACATGAATAAGAACGGATAATTTTGTACCTGTTTGCTATATCTACGAGTCTCGAGAGTTCAACGCGATCGGTACCGTGACTCCGTGTTGCAATGATGGTGCAACAGTGGACTCTAACCGATGACAGGGATGAATTTTGATGGTGTATAATGGCCTAGCGGCAGCAACCGGTGATGGTGTGGTGCGATGGTGGTTCACGGTGGTCTCAACGGATGGTAACAACTTGTCAATGCTATAACCGAATTGAGACTAAAGAGATGTGAGGGGATCAGAGATCAAAAGGTGTATATAACAACCGATTGATATCCCAATGAAACGTGGGATTGTCATCCCAAACCTCTCGGAAGTTTGTTGAAGGGAATAAGAACTGTTGAGAAGATTCGATTCAATTAAGATAAGGTTTAGCTCCAAATTACAAGTCAAGCACAAGAAAAATAAAAAATAAAAATCGTTTGGGACACGTGAGTCAAGCATACGATTTCATTTAGCTTCATATATGAATTAATTCATTATTTAATGTTTCTTTAACCAACCTCCATAATAATTATTATTATTAGTTGGTTATTATTATTATATATGTATTTTTTTTAAGCATTATAATTAATCATTTTAAAACAATCAACGGTTACCATAATTATCATTTTAAATAGTTTTCATATTAGAAATTGAAATAATTGAAGTTTTAAATTGTTTCCATAATAAAATTTGATATCAAATAAAATGTATTGAATTACTGATTATACTTGAACTTCTTAATGCTTAAATTGTTTTAAAATCTATAACCTCTAATAAAGCAAGGTTTTTTTTGCCACTTGTTCTTCTCTTAAGCCACTTTTTTGCCACTTGTCATTTTTCTAGACATGCATACATTAATTTTTCATCCAAAAGAGTATTATAATAATTTAAATAATCATATAAATTTCTCTCTCTTATTAAAAATAACTTTTATTAATTACTATATTTCTCTCTCTTATCTAAATTTTTTTAAACTCAAACTATCTTTTTATCTTTTAATTAAAATTTAAATAACAACAAACTAAAGTTTTATATAAAATGAAATTTTCTAAAACACTAAACATTTTTTTAAAAAAATATTTTAAATCATTTTGTTTTTGAAAAAAATTATATGCAGGTGAAATATTTTAAAACAGTCTTATTAAAACAACCAGAATAAATACAAACAAGAGTTTTTAAAAAACAAGATTTTTATAAAAAAAATATTTTTTATATAAAAAACTTAAAACAAATGTTTAAAAATAAAACTATTTAGATAAGAGAGTTAAAAAATGGTCTAATTGTTTTATTTCTTGAACTATTACATATATATAATTTTAATTATATTTTAGATGAAAATATTATACTGTAACTATTCGTGTTTATTTTACATATATATTTTGCATTAAAATTTAATCCGTTTATTTAATGGGTTTTTAGCATATCTATCTATCTATAAAAACTAAAATAAGCGTAAAACAATTCTAAACCTTATTATACTTACTTTTTTATTTCTCTATATTATTAATAATAACATTGAATACTAATAATATTACTCATACTATTTTCAAATTAAAAAAATGTATAATTTAATAAATTAAAAATCTATTTTTTATTAAAAGCACACTTTGTAAAAACAAAATTTTTATAAAATACAGATACAACAAAATTTTTTTTAAGAAAAATCATTTTTCTTAAAACAATATATTTAAGAATCACAATTTTTTTATAAAACAAAAGTTTAAGAAAAATACATTATTATTTATTTACTTAGCTATTTATATGTAATTAAAATCATATATTATATTTAAGCATGATTTTATAATACATACATTTTTATTAATAATTATTTAATATTTTATTTATTCCATCCGTGTATAACATGGGGACTAACCTAGTGTCGTATATATTAAAGAAGTAATTGTTTTGAAAATAACACCTTAGTGCAATAAAAATACAATAAATTATCATTCATTTAAACTAAAACTAAAAATTAATATTAATATTTAAGTTAAAGACAATTTATAATCAAAATACGATAAATTATCATTCATTATAAACAATTTATGTCATAAAATGGCAAATTGTTTTAGAAACAAAATTCAATGATCTATGAATAAAAGATATTAAAAAGTTGATACTATAGTAATCTTCGGATTTAGACATTATTTAAAATAATTGATATAAATATGATCTTAATCATCTTTATATTTTTGAATGAATAATTCAAAAAGATGAGTTAGAGACTTAAAGATAAAATTACTGTTTTTTGTTTACTCATATTGTTTTATGAAATTACTTCACAAAAAATAGAATTAAAAATATTTACTTTTTTGAATGACCTTGACATTAATAAATATGACCTCACAAATATAATAAGAATAATTAGACATTGAAAAAAAATAATTGTTCACAAGCAAGATGAAATATATTTATGGATTAGTAGGTACATTTTAATTTAATTTAATTATTTATTATATCTATTCTTAAAAATTTTAATACTTAACTTTGTAATTAAAATATTTTGTTGTAATTCCAAGATATCAAAATACAACCAAACATATGGAACATAATATTTTATAACGTTTAAAAGCGATCTACATGAAAATAAATATTTTTATTTATAATTCATTGTTTAATGAAAAATATTTAAAATTTAAGCATTTTGATAATGAACATATACTATGCTTGAATTTTGAAATAACGATTACAAAACGTATCAACTTTCTAGGCTTCAAATATGAGTTTGACTTTACTACCTGTCAATCTATTTTAGATCATTCCATTTCTCAAAAATCTAGAATTGGTTTGTTTTCTTATCTCAAATTAATTATAATAATTATATTATTTCTTATATTTCTTACACTAACAATATGCAATTATAGAGTTCGTGTATATATACATCTTACCTTGTGAACATAAAAAGTCAATATAAATTCAAATCTGAGATCTTGCAAATTTTTTTCATCAGCCGTATAGTACACGGGTCCTAACTTAGTTACTATAATAACTTTTGGAGTGAAAATAAAGTGGGGATGTTTAATAGAATGACAAGTGTGATAAATGTGGTTTAAGAAAGTGACAAGTGACAAAAAACCTTTTTTTATTAGGTACCATAAATTATATTATACATTAAGACATATGAGATTCAATAATAAAACTATTAGGTATCGTGAGACACTACTTTGCCTCGCTAGAAGTCAATCCTCGTAGACGGCCATCGACATGAAATTTTCAATAATGTACAAGTATCCTAAAAATGGTGGCATTGGCTTATCGTTCAAAAAAGGGCATGTTTACTTTTGTGACAACCAATTTGTGTCCAACCGTGACAACCAGTTTGTGTCCAACCGTGATTTAATAACAACATACGATTCAGTGCTATTCTACTTTTAGACATATGCAAACTTGAATTTCTTTCAACAACAAAAAAACAAGTCTATAATCTTGGTTTGAGTGTTTGACTAGTTTACTATCTAATTGATTAGTCTTGAGATTTGAACGAAGACTCAAAAATATTAGGTTTCCACCCGTCAGAGTTTTTGGTTTGTTGTTCGATCGATAGGCCTGTAAATGATCCAAACGTTCATGAACTGTTCGGCGGGAAGTTCGTTTAATTAAACGAACAAACATGAACACATGCTTTGTTCGTTCGTTTACGTTCATGAACGTTCGTTTATGTTCGTTCATATATGTCCGTTTATTTATGTTCGTTTATGTTTGTTCATTTATGTTCGTTTATTTATATATATTAATATATTAATAAAATGATATTACGTTTTAATATCTGAAACATAAGTATATAAAATTATACTAGAAACTCATAAGTTTAGTGGGTTTCAATTTTCACTAATACACCAAAAAATCCAAAATGATAATTTAAGATTTTTTTTTTTGTGTTTAGTTTTGTTTATTTATTATGATTCATTTATGTTTGTTTATTATTGTTCATTTTTGTTCGTTTATGTTCGTGAAGTGTTCATTTAGCTTCTTAACGAACAAATATAAACGAACATGAACATTTTTATTTTCTTAATAAACGAACATGAACACAAAATTGTGTTCGATAATGTGTTCGTGTTCGTGTTCGGTAAAAGTTAAATGAACGAACACGAACATGCTGATGTTCGTGTTCGTTCGGTTCATTTACAGGCCTATCGATCGACTGACAAGAGGACTTTAGTAGATTAGTATAATTTGATCAATGTTTGATTAAATGAGATTAAGATATTATAATAAACTGACTGATTTACTTGTTCTTCTCCTGCAACCTAATAAACTTTCAATCGAGGTGCCTTTGAACGCCTGAGTTATAACGAAGACAAAAGACCTAATGACAAATTTATTAAAGCTTCAATTAGAAAATACATGTTTTTATAAATAAAACATGTTAGACTTGCTGAAATTAATCAAAAACTACTTTCTATTAAGGCCCCGTGTATTACATATGAGTAAGAATTACACGGGTTGAATAATAAAATTTTAAATATAATAAAAATTTATTAATTAAAAATAATTTTTTAAGATAAGATATGATTAAAATTACGTATGAGTAAGAATTATAAGTAATAAAACAATAATATCAACTTTAAACTTTAAAAAAAAAAAATAAATTAAACATTTTTTTATAAAAATTTTACTTATTCAAAAAACTAGTTTTAAAGTATTTAATATTTTAAAAAAAGTTTGATATTTTAGAAAACATTCTTTTGTAAAAGTTTGTTTCTTTAGAAATAACATTAATAAAAAAATATATTTATTAGTTTATTAAAAACTATTATCTAAAAAAGAATAAATAATATTCTTAGTAATTAATATATATATATATATTTATTTAATATAAAAAAGAAGCGAAATGTTTTTAATAAAAATAAATTTAGTTTTTACACGCGTCATCACTAGTGAATTTTTTATTAGAGCAAGAAGATTTCTAATGTTAAATGCATAATTTGAAAATCATAAAATCTGAATTCCACATTTAATATCAAACAAATCAATGTTAATTACTTAATTCAAATCATTGGCCTAGTGGGTGGGAGGTTTTGCCTCTTTTGGAGGTTCAAGGTTCAAACCTTAGCATTGACGAATATTACTAACTTGGTAACCACTAACCACTAACCACTAACCACTAACCACTAACTAGCCGTTAAAAAAAAAAATTACTTAATTCAAATCAAAATCAAAATCAAAAACCAAATTTCAAAATAAAAAAATTCCATAGGCAGCCGTCCAAAAGAGGTAATGAAAACCGCAAATCCTAATCCTCACACAAACAACTTTGCCCCTTTCAAACTCCAACGCTGTGCAAATCATCCTCATCATCATCGTGCCGCCCACATACCTCCGTCACCAGATGGATTTCCCGTCGTTCAACCACCACAACGACCATCACCACCACCACCACCACCACCACCACAACAGGTACGTCCCTCCTCCTCCTCCTCCCAACAATTTCACCGACGACCGCCCTAATCTCTACCCTCATCACCACCATCACCTCATCCCATCAGTCAATCTCCTCCCTCCCCTTCTCTCATACCCTCCCCTCCCTCCACCACCACCACCTCCGCTTCCCGTTCCCCTCCCACCGCCGTCCTACAACCCCCACTTCACCTTCCTCGACGCCCCAAAACCCTCCTTCCCCAATCATAACGACAAGCCTTATCGATTTGATTACCGGACTGATTCTAGATCGGATCCGATTAGGGTTCCGCCGGAACCGCCTCATCGCAATCCGATTGCGCCCCAGGATCACCACCGCCGATTGTATTCGCAGAATCCCCAATCTGAAAGCTATTACGAATCTCACGGGTCAGAACGTATGATTCCTTCTAGTAGGTTTAGGGATGATAGTATCAACGATGGATATGGTAGTAGAGATATTAGCAATGTTGTTTCACAGGAGCAACAAGTTTTTAGGGGCAGTTCTAATAACATTGATCGTTATGCATCTGCCCGTTCTGGTATGAATGTGGATAAATCTACGGGCTCTAGTGCGAGAGTTTTGGAGGGTTATGTGGAGAAGTATGAGCCTCATTATGTGCCTATATCGGAGAACGAGAGGATTTGGAATCATCATGGTGAAGAAGATCCTAAATGGGTGATGAAGGGGAAGAAAAATGAATTGGGTCACAATGATGGGGTGTTATTTAGAGAGCAATCGCGGGATTATGATCATGAGACTAGTAAGTTCAGTAGGATTAGGGAAGGTAGAGAAGAGTTTAAGCAGGTACAGAAAAAGAGTGTTTTGCTTAGGATAGGAAAACCAAACAATACTCATAGGAATAGAAACTATGAGCAACATTCTTCTAAAGCTCACTTAGTTGAATCAAATAGTAGTAGTTTTAGGGGTAAAGATAAAGTTAAAGATAGAGATAGAGATCACTCAGGTAAAGATGGTAGTTTGTATCTTGATCAAAGGAAAGAGGAAGACAGAGAGCGTAGCTCTGTAGATCTTGATGTGTCTTTTAAATCTAATGCTTTAGTAGCCAAGCCTGTTGTAACACCCTCAAATCTAGTTTCTGATAATAACGACACACAAACTAGGAATAGAAAGATTAAAAGAGTCACCGAGTCTGGTTCACCAATATCAAAAATCAGTGAGCTTTCAACAAGATCTCGGAGCTCTTCCCGTGGGTTTGACAGCCCATCGAGTTCTGAAAAAGCTCCAAAGCAGCACACAGATAAAGATTCTGTTTCTAATGTGGTTAACAGTTCTTTGTCAGGCCCAGTTTTAGATCAGGGAGTTGGCAATGGTGGATCTAAAGGACCCTTGTCATTTAGGCTTAAGAAGAAAAGGAAAATAATGAATCCTGGTTCTGGTTCATTTAATTTTCAGTTGGCAGTGAAAGATAACAAATGTGTTAAGGGTGAGACGTTAAATAATATCCTGGCCGTACCTATTCCTGATGCCATTCCACCTCCTGCTCTAGAAGAAATAACCTCTAGTAAAGTGGATAAATCTCCCCTGGCTATTGTTTCACAGAAAGATGGCCCAGAAATTGAGAATCTGAATCATCATTGTATAAACAGTTCTGGTGATGACTGCACTGAAAACAAGAACTTAACTGCACAGAATATGTCTATGATAAATGATGGTCTGTTGAATGATCTTAACCAGCAGCCCTGTGAAATTGAAATTTTACTGAATGTTGAGAGTAATACTCAAAATACATCTACAAATGTTAAGCCATCGCTGGGTGGCACTGATATTTCTGCTACATCAGGGCGTGATCAGATTGAGATTCAGAAACTCTCCACAGAATCATATGCCAGTTTTGATGTAGCCAATGGTTCTAACAGTTTGTGCAATGAATCTGTCAAAAATCAAGAAATGGGTACTATTGCTGACATGAAATCTTCAGATTCTTGTTTAGATGAGATTGTTATTGTATCTTCTGAGAAGAGTGATGATCAAGGTTTTCTTGATGATGTGTCAAGAGTGGAAGATGAAAGCCTATTGTTTGAGGGTACCAGCAATCAAATTTTGAATGGGTCAAGTGAATTATCCGAAGATGACCATAAAGAATCTACACATACTGTTATCATTACTGAAGATAACACAACACGAAATAGTTTACATAAGGAGCATTCTTTTGATAAAGATGCAATTACTGAGATGGTGAATCCGATTTCTACATCACTTCAGACACCAAGTCCTGACCATAGAGAACCTAGTACAGATGTAAAGGATGATTTACCACCCTCATCCAGTATTGTTTCTACATTTGCTGATGACACAGGTGCATTTGTTTCTGACTCGAATGGTAAATCAGGGGAATCTATCCCTGATATATTAACCAGTATTCTTCCTTCCGAAAAGGTTTCCGGTTTTTCAGACTCACTAATATTGACTAGCAAATCAACAGATAATACAATATCTAATTTGGGTATACCTGAAAATGATGACAATACTTTCGTGAAGTCTGTATCTAAAGATGTTGCTCTGTTAAATGCTCCTAAAACTGGCTCAAAAACGAATCATTTGGAAGTAACCACCAGAGTCTCATCTGCATCTCAGGGTAGCAGTGTTAAGATTCTAGGCTCCAATATAAGTCTTCAGGGTTCAAATTTGCCATCAAAGAAACCAAGTTCTGTGCCTGCAGTCCCAAGAGTTTTTGCATCCCGTTCGTCTCCAGTCTTCACAAATTCAAGAATTAATAAGACTGCAAACAGCATCACAAAGCCCCGAACCTGGCATAGATCTTCTAGCAGTCCTGCTCCTGTTCCCCTGCCACCTAAGCAAACTGCAACGAGTCAAGACTCTTACATTCGAAGTGGTAACAGTCTTGTAAGAAAAGGTGCTCCTGTGATTGCCATTGCTTCAAGGTCCTCTGTTTATCAATTGAATCCTTCAGGCCTGATTGAAGCAAGAAATAATGCAGGATCAGGAAATAAAGTGAATAATACCTTTTCAAGAGTAGCTGGGTCCAGTGCGCCTGTTGTGAGGCCCAAAACACCACCACTGTCAGGCAGCACCAAATTACCAGATTGCCCAACATACTCGAGGGATTTGTCATCTTCACCACTGGAGCCTCTGCCTGCATCCCCTGTTGAAGGAAATTTTGTTGTGCAAAAGGCATCTGAAGATCAAATTTGTACATCTGGCAATTCTGAAAGCCAGAAGGTAGTAGATGAAGTAGTTACCGGAAAGAAGATACAATATGTGAAACGGAAATCAAACCAGCTGGTTGCTGCTTCTTGTAGTGATCAGTCCATTCAGGACTTGGATAAGACTCAAGCATCATCATCAGATAGCTACTATAAAAGGAGGAAAAATCAACTTATTAGAACATCAGTGGGAGATGACTCCGCAAACGCAGACGCGGGTAGAGCTTCAAAGAACAGTATTAAGCGACAGTCTGGTAAAGGTTTGTCTTCAGAACCGAATCACTTGTATTCTATTTATACCATTATTTTTCAATTCTTCTGCACGTAAAAGGACTATCCACACCAGAAGTTCCATGAACATATGCTCATATTAATATGAGCAATACATATACTTTCTTTTTCTTAATGTTTTGTGAGATCTTGCTTAAAGAAAATAAATCTCTCTACTTGATTCATATATTGGTGAAGGTATATCTAAGAAGCATAAACATTTGAGATTCCCTTCAGTTTGGATGCTGAACTCTCAGTCATTGGGAAAAGATGGAATCTCATTACGTCAGAAGCTGAGGCCCCATTTACTACCTTGGAAAAGATCAAGAAACTGGGGGAATTTGATGAATATGTCAGCTTCCATACTCACTAATAGCTCATCATCTTTTATCAGGTATCTCTGCACTTTTATCACTTGTTATCTGGATCGGCATTTATTGTTTTTCCTGATAAATAAATGTTTCATTTTCTTATTTCAGTCGCAAGTTGCTGCTTTCAAGAAAGAGAGAGATGATCTACACAAGGTCAAAGCATGGGTTTTCTCTCCGTATGTCAAAGTTATTAAGTGTTGGTGGTTCCAGTTTAAAATGGTCAAAATCCATTGAGAGGAACTCAAAAAGAACTAATGAGGTTTGTGTGGATGAATTTCTAGACACATTACAGATAGTAATAATTTAGTTACGGCGGTTAGTTAACTATGAATATACCCTTTCTCTTTAGGAAGCTACACTTGCAGTTGCAGCAGCTGAGAAGAAAAAGAGAGAACAGCATGGCACTTCTTCTGCCACTGCTGAAATAAAGAGCAGTAATAATAATATGTCAAGTAAGTTGATTAATAGTAAGAAAGAGATGTTTGAGTTTTACTGTGCATTAGATGCTTGTGCTTCTGATTTGCTACTTGAATCTGGGCTTTTCATGTGGATAGCTATAGCTTGTGTTTGTATTATTGTGTTACTATCACATTCTAAAACACTGTATTTATTTTCAGGAGAGCGGATATATCGTATTGGGTTGGTCAGATACAAAATGGATCCTTCTAGGAGGACACTTCAAAGGATTTCAGGTGGTCAAGTCCTGGTTATTTTCATTTTGATTTTCATGACTATTCTCTAACTACATTATTAACACAGATATTCCTCAATGCTTTCTATGGTACTGAGCACTACTTGTGGCAAAGTTAGAATGAACGTTCTGATAAATTTCATCTAGTAGACTACTATAATTTTGGGAGAATGTGACGACAACACCTAGGGCTATGTTCAACAACCAAAAACTGTTGTTTAAGATAATTACTTTACATGACCAATATATGAAAAACTACTTAATAACTACTCTTGGCTAATTAATAAATGATCCACAAACCATCTAATAGTAGTTATGATAGGTTACTCTCTTAATTATGACTCTTATTGCTATGGTTACATTTTTATTATGCTAATGAAGATCTTGCCCATTACTATATTAATGACAATTATAGTGGCAGTTTAAGCAACAAATGGTGTTTCACTTGTGGTATCCTATAATCCAGTGGTGATGACATGTATATCAGCTATCAAGTGGGCACTGTATTCCTGAAAGGGAAGAGCTAAGCCTTTGAGAGAAATTTTTTAGAGATTAAATTTGTATATGAAGGTTTTGGCGTAATAAAGGCCCTTTTACATGCTTTTATAGACGGCATATGGTATATGCCAATTCACCGGATGTGTTGTATACAAGCACACTCAAAGGAAAGCAAACCATAATCAATTAGCAAGAACATATGATTAGTATGAGATCATGGCTATAATTAAAAGTTTGCTTTTCGTTCTTTGTTGTTGAATTATAGTACTACTTTTAAGCCAAGCTTACCTATTTACATGCATGTACACACTACACACATGCACAGAGCCATAGACACATACATGTTCATCTTTGGTGCTACATGGATTGCCATTGTCTATTTATAATTGTTTGAAAAGATTTCAGGATGGTGAAGCAATCATATATTATTTAGGCAATGATAATGCCACTTTTTGAAGATGTGTATTTTATATTTTATTGAGAAGATATAATTCTTAATTTGGATTCCTATTTCTATTGTCTAGCTGTCAGTTTATAATCTGCTGTAGTTGTACCACTATTATCCAGGGCTAGTTGATGTCAATGTGATTTGTGCTTTGGTAGTTGTGAGTGCTGAAAAGTGTGGTGCGTGACCTGAAAGCAGATGAAAGACCATGTCAAACATAAAACTAGAAAATGAATTGTCCCAGTTGTTATGCATTAATATCCAACACATTCCTTAACATGTGCTTGTTAGCATGTTTTTATTCAGGCATCCTGTTTTTGGATCTCGTTTGATGAAAGTATGATATGAACTCTAGGAACAAGACAGTATTAAATTGATGGACCTATTATAACTTAAGTGGGCTGACTGTAACAATACTTGATATGATTGGCAGTAAGAACTTCATACCCTAGTAGAAGTGTTGAAAAGGTTTTTAAATGTGAAGCGATGTTGCATATGTTGTTCTTGAACTGAACTGGTGTTATGAATGTACATTATTCATATATTGTTTGGAAAAATTTGTTCTTGCACGTAAGATGATAATTTTTACTGTTCGTCGATGGTATTGGCTTAATATTCATATATTGTTTAGAAAGATCATTATCTATAAGTAAGTTGCTGTACTTGCATTTATATAATGGATCGTTTCTGTTTGAGGTCGGTAAATTTTCCCATATGTTAGCAATGAGCTTTATACTTGCTTAATCTTTAACTGATTGAATGTGCAAAATAGAAAACCAATATGAAATTTTGGGCCATCATTTCTTAAAACAATAGAAAACCACTCAATGGATTTATGATGTGCAGATGAGGAACTTTCAACTTCTATGCAGTCAAAAGAAAAGATCAGGAAGTCTTATATCCCAAAGAGATTAAAGATCGGCCATGATGAGTATGTAGTACATGTTATGTTTTTCCTTAAGCTGAGAATTGTATCAAGTATGTTGCAATGTTGTATCCGTATATATTTGTAAACATTTAAAGATATGATTCTATGATTGGCAGATATGTACGGATTGGAAATGGTAATCAGCTGGTTAGAAATCCAAAGAGACGAACACGTATATTTGCTAATGAAAAAGTCAGATGGAGCTTGCACACTGCCAGATCACGGTTGGCTAAAAAGAAAAAGTTTTGTCAATTTTTTACAAGGTTTGGCAAATGCAACAAAGATGATGGAAAATGTCCATACATCCATGATTCATCTAAAATTGCAGTATGCACAAAGTTCTTGAGTGGTTTATGCTCCAACCCCAACTGCAAATTAACTCATAAGGTCTATTATTTTTTCTACACTTCTTTTTATTTTTTGACCCTTTATACTTTCTTTCTTGTTTACATTTTTAGCTTTTGATAATATTTTCTTTCCAGGTCATTCCTGAAAGGATGCAAGATTGTTCTTATTTTTTGCAGGGTAGGTTTTGTCATCTTGTTCTGTCCACACTTTTTTTTAAAAAGTCTTATAGGATGAAAATTCTGAACTTTTATTGCTGCAGGATTGTGCTCAAACAAACATTGTCCTTATAGACATGTAAACGTGAACTCAGCGGCCTCTGTTTGTGAAGGTTTTCTAAAAGGTTATTGTGCAGATGGCAATGAGGTAGTGTGATGGAGTTGATGTCATCAATCTCTCTCATTTTGCTGTTTTATATATCTTCAGTCCTTGTTTATCTATTTATTTATCAACCAGGGAGGGGATATAGGTTCTGGAAATTCTAACTTAGGAACGACATTCATTTTCAAATAAGCATACTATCCTCTGAAAAAGTAGTGAATATAAAGCTAATAGATATAAGATAATCGAACAGAAACTAGTGAATATTATAAGAACATGACTAAAGTTGCTGACTTTTAGTATTAGGATTAAGACACCATAATTTATTGGCATAATGTATGTATCACATGCACACAAACCACTAAGATATAATTGTGTAAAATGGATCAAATCTCTAACTTGCAGTGCCGAAAGAAGCACTCCTATGCATGTCCAGCATTTGAAGCAACAGGCGCGTGTTCACAAGGTACTAAGTGCAAGCTCCACCATCCTAAAAACCAGGTCAAGAGGAAACGACAAAATTCAATGAATCAACAACAGAAGAATTCCAGGGGTCGTTACTTTGGTTCTTTTGGAGGTGAGGAGATCCTGCCTGTATATGAGAAGCATTATACGAAGCATGATGACGTGGATGGGGATATCTTGTGTCAAGAAGGAAAATTTGCTGAATATATCAGCTTAGATTTTAGTAATGAAGAAGTTGGGGAGGTGACAAGTGAGCAAAGAACAAGGTTTTTTAGTAGTGAGCCTTTGGGGTTAGGTGCAGATGAGTTAGATGAGCTAACAAAACCCATTAGAATCATGAATAGGGTTGTGGTAGATAGCCCAAGTGAATGAGACATGGGTGTGTAGAATAGACACTAGAGTTTGTTTGTATTGATGATAGGAAAACAGAAGCATTTAATAAAATTCTTAAAATTTTAAGAATGAGATTCGGTTGTTTCTTTTGTTGAAGTTTTATGTTTTGATTTTTTTCAATTGAAATGAGTGTGTAATGTAGGATTAAAACAACAATAACACAAATATGTGAAACATATTTGGTCCCTAACTACCTCATCATGAGATTTTTATTATTTATTCTTGGCTTCTTGGCTTCTTGCCCTTCATTCTTCAATCTATTTTGCAAGATGCAACTACTACATGTGTGACAGTTGTAACAGCATGTTCAATGGGTTGGTAAGAATTGAGATAGTATTTTGTCATAGACAAAGACATTATTTAGCTCTTTCATGAACAACAGGTTCATTTAACATAATTTGAAAAGAAGTCAAAGTTCACTATTAATGTAAAAAAAGGACAAATAATAGAGTTAATTGCAATTTTTCTTTCTTATGGTTTGATTTAAGTAATTCATTTTTCTTCAAAAGATAAAAAATAAATTTACCTTAAAAAGTTTCATATGTTGTTTCAATTTCAATCTAATAGTTTTATTATTTTAGATAAAGTTGAAACAAATAATGAAATTTTGGATTGAAATTGAAATTTATGAAAATTTTAAAGTAAATTAATGTGTTTAATCTTTTGGAGGAAAATGATTATTTTTAACTAAACTAAAAAGTAAAATCGAACTTAACTCTAATTAATATGAATAGTTGTTTGCATGAGGTCATATATACAGTATTCATATTCAAAATCTTACGTGACAATGTTATGAACAAAGTTTTAGCATATCTTTAAAATCATGTATGATAGTATCGTGAATCAAGTTTTACTTAATATTTGTAGAATTACAGGTCCTCAAATGCAAACTTTGGAGTTAATAGTATTTTTGATCCATCTGATTTTTTAAAAAATACAAGATGTCCCTATAGTTAGTTTAATAGGAGAAATGGTACTTTTAAAAAGTATTCATGTGATCTTTAGAACAAATTTTTATGGTTACAGGATTATAATAAGCTATGACAAAAAAAAAAAAAAGACATGTGTGGCTAATTTTTCCTTTTACCGCAGAAGGGTGGTGGCATGGGTGATGAACTGATGATTGACATTATGTATTATATATATATATAATTTTTAAGAATTACACTTGTATAAATATATTACATGGGGTGTGAATGTTGTCATGGTATTCTAATTTTATAGTCGGTGTTTAAGGCTACCCTTCATAGTTCACACGTCACAACCCCCTCTCTTTCGAATTTTAGAAAAGGGGTGACCTCCTCCCCCCATTTCAGTACAACAGCTACTGTTATTCAAATCAACCAATACTTCTTCACAATTTAGGGTTTCTTTTACTACTTCTTGGTGTCGAAAGAAGGGAACTATGGTTGATGATGAGGAAATAACAGGTGTTGGCTTCCGAGAGGGAACTTCTGCAGATGGGTTAATAATGTATACTAGGAGAAAACGCAGAAAGATGAGTAATTCTGACGAGATGACGACGAGTGGATTCAATGAGAAGGTACTGAAATGGGTTTACTCTCTTTTTGATTTGTGTTTTGACTTTTGATTTTGATTGATGAATTCTATTTGTGGCTTCATTGGTATGTGAAATCTCTTCGTTAAACTTGCTTGCTATTTAGTTTAATTTTGGTGGTGATGTGTAACTGTGTAGATTGTAGAACTTTGTTAACCTAATTGAATATATCATGTCAAAGTACTATCAGAATATGTTTGATGTTTGCAAAGATTTAGGATTCAAGAACCTTTTGGGTTGCATACTTGCATACATATCTCTGTGCATATAGATTTTTGTATCTGTACATGTACATATATGATATATCTTGGGCATGACATTACTTGTCAAAAATTTCTAGAAATAAAATACTGCGTTCGTTAAATATAATATGCAATGGTATTAACCAAGAGTACAAGGTGCACCAACATTTGAGGGTTCTTTAGCTTTGTCAGGAAATTCAACTTTTTGGAGCGACTTTTTAAAATCTAATATCAATGATGTTATTCTTTATAATTATTGAAACAAAGAACATCATACTCAGCATGGTTTTCTTTATCATTTACATTAACCATAAGCTGTAGTTGTATGCTTTAGAATACAATATTTAGGTATCTATTTTGAAGGTAGGATGATCATGGAAGTTGACTATACCCTATATGACTTCTGATCAACTTTAAGTTTGCCAGTTTGGAGGAGTGGCTGGCATTCGGTGTATGAGAAGTACCGAGTGTTTTCTTTTTACAAGTAATGCTACTTACTTTGGATTACTTTCGTACATTTATAGTTTGAGAAATTGTTCATCTAAAGTCTGTTAGGTGATGAATATGAGTTGGCATATATCTTTCTTTTGTTTATTGGTCTACACTTTTTGTGTTCATGAGAACTGTTAAAATTCCTCATTTTGTCACAGAATCTCCAAAATGTCTCTCCGCGAGTATGTGGTGGCTCCCAGCTAAGAAAAATTAGTTGGTAATGAAAATCCTAAAAGGAAAAACCAAACTGAAAATAATTTTATCTGTACTGGAAATATATGTAACTGTATGTTTGATAACAGCTTAGATGTTTCCATCACTGTTGTGGGCATCAGTGTCTCACAGCTAGTCCCAATTGCTTAGTTTCTTGTTTTATGCATGTTTATACTCAGTCATTTTATGTTTTGGGTTCTCTTCTATATTCTTGCTGCTCACAATTTCAACTAAAATGTAAATCAATCAACTTGATTTCTTGCAGCTAAATGCTGCTGACGGTAGTTCTTTCAATCAATATGTTCACAGGTTGAGTTATGATGCTTTATCTAATGGGCCAGGTGAATGTTCTCTTAGGTATAATAGCAACACTGACTTACCACACAGGCACCAGTCACTTAATGGGCATGGAGGATGCATCCAGAACACTTTTGTTACTTATTCAGAAAGTGGCTGTACCCCCGTGATTAAGGTTAGATACTTTCTTAAAAATTTTGTATCATCTTGTTCAATGGAATCCTGCTTCTTTCAAAAAAAGTTGTATTTCTTGTTCATTTTGGCTTCATGTAACTTGTTTCTTTTGCAGGAGTCTCTTGATAATGTTGTAAGAAGTGACAACCAAACACAAACTTCTGCTCAAGAACCTTCTCATGTTCTGTCTGGTGGAATGTTAAAACAATCAGAAGCTTCTACAGACTCTGAGTTGTGTGGGCATGCGTTATCTGATATTCTGAACTCAGAGAAGTTTTCTGAATTATGTGGTCTACTTCTCGAGAATGTTGGTGTTGTCAATGTTAACCAAGTTTTGGGTGTTGATGGTATAAGCTCAAAGTTGAAAAATGGTGCTTATGAAACATCACCAATGCTTTACCTTAAAGATATCCAACAGGTCTTTCTTTTATTCAGAGTTTCGCTTCAGTTCTTAAAATATTTGCTTTACTGGTGATAGCCTGTAGCTTAGAGGATGATAATACCCTGTGATTATATGTTGAATTATAACAATCTAAGCACAACGTTTGTGGCTATTTATTATACTGCAGTCAATTATACTTATGTCTGAGAAGGATATAAATTTCTACCAATGTGTGTGGAAAGTCGCATATGTGATCCTATCATTTTTTTGTATGTAATCCTATTCATTTTATTTACATTAACTCTAACAAATTATCTCGGTTTCTTGTGATGTCAATACGCCATACTACACCTCTGCACTCGAGTCAGCTACTCTAGCTCTGCAACATGTGCCCTGCATACTTATAACCAAATATATTTTGTTATTGTAATATGAGCATGAGCTATGTATCTGCGCTCTATGTCGTTTATTGGCCGCTAATAAATCGGCTATAGGGTATCTTTTTATTGTACTCCCTTGTTAGCTTGCCATATTTGATAATATTTGCTTGTCTCATCTGTTATGCACAAGTAAAAATAGTCAATATTCGTTATTCTTAGGGGAATGAGGTTTACCATGTTCACTTATTTCTTCAACTTGTCCAATTGGATAGGTATGGACTAAGCTTCAACAAGTTGGCAATGAGATGGTTACACTTGCAAAGAGCCTTTCGGATAAATCTAGGGCTTACTACGAGCAGGTACATCAGAACAAACATACAAATTTACCATCAACATGTTCTCCCGTAGTTAACATTTCTGCAACAGTATGTTAGGAAACCAAGGACTGCAGAAGCCTGTGGCTGCCAAGGATGTGGAGAAAAAACAGATGTCAATAACCGTTTAGTTTGTGTTTCATGTGAAAATATATTCCATCTTTCATGTACAGAGCTTGCAGGGACACCATTCCCTCCTAAAAGCTGGTATTGTGCGAGCTGTGTATCAAATGGTATAGGACCACCGCATGATAATTGCATAGTCTGTGAAAAGCTTAAATCTCCTGCTTCTATAGCACTTATTAACGGAGTTCCAACAAACAACCAATCAGAAGATGTACATGTACTAGATGGTTTGGATGAACATCTACATAATGACACAACTGATGAAAGTCAAAGTATACATATTTGTTTCATTTGCAAATCCCAGGTGAAGATAGACGACAATTTTAGGACATGCGGGCATTCTTTATGTGCGCACAAATTCTATCATTACAAATGCCTAACAAGTCAACAGTTGGGTGTTTATGGTCCTTATTGGTACTGCCCATCTTGTCTATGTAGATGCTGCCTTGTGGACAAAGATGACGATCAGATTGTTCTTTGTGATGGTTGTGATCACGCCTATCATATCTACTGCACATCACCACAACTTGATTCCATCCCGGAAGGAAATTGGTTCTGTGGAAAATGCGAGGGAATTAAAGAGAAGACGAACCAAGAGTATCATGCACGAGAAGATGCAAAAGAAAGTGAAATAGAAGATGAGTCAGAGAAGGATGAACATGAAGCATCAGTGGATGAACTTTTGAAGGACTAGACATGCTAGTGGCTGCAGCTACAACACCAAGTCATATAGTAAAACCATATTGTAAAACGGAAGTCTTTTGGTAGGTTGTACATTATGACATCAAAGCTCCTGAATCACGATTGTATTCAGGTCTGTACACTTTTGTTTCAACTGTTTTTTTTGGTAAAGTGAAAAGCTAAAAACATCTTTGAATATACTTCTTATGCTAACCCTGATCACATGTTGGATTTTTTGGACATATATCAGTAAACTGTAAAGGCCTGTAATTTAGGAAACTTACAATATTGACACCTCACGTATTTTGTTAATAACAACCTTTGACAAAAGTATAACAAGATGAAGGAAACATGAGCGGCTTTAGCAATGATGACTACACGCCATCGGCAACCACCACTGGCATCTCACTGATGTTTATGTGTTTTGGTTTACGAATCGTCACCCTTTTACATTCCTAGTCCCAGAAAACCACAAACCATTGATTTATTTTTGTGGTTTTACAGTTTTGTTATTTAAGTGTTTTATTTCATGATAAATAACATGTTAAATTCTGTGAACAAGTTAGTAATTGAGTTGAAAAATTCCACTGGTAACACCTTATATAGTAAGTTGAGGCACTGATACAGCTAACTTGAGGATTCATGATGATAATGATAATAATAAGAACACTAACAATAACAATAAATTTTATATGTTTTTAACTGCATAGCACATGTTTTACAAGTAAAATGAACTAATGTAAACGGTAATACATGTTACATAATTAAAAAATAAAGTCAAAATACATAGCTATTAAAGTAATTGATGCATAAATTAACACAAACAACACTGTGACACGCAAAACCCATAGGCATTTTCACCGCAACCGGAACAACAAAACAAGATTTTAATCACTGCCTTTAATACGCTACCACGAGGAGGATTGTCTCTATTGACTTCTGTCGTTTTTTTTATTCATTTAAGGACAAATTTTTGGGTTTGCCTATGAAAGAAAAATATACCTATTTAGTAGTGTTAAGGTTGTTTTACTTGATAAGAAAAGGAATCTTGTATAATTCACTCATAATCTTCGTACATTTTCCTGCTAATTTCATTCTCCATGAAGTCCAAGCAGGTTAGTTATGATTTTCTGCCATCATTTTCTATGTTTTCATAGAAATTACTTGCTTCTTGTTTATAATTTATTAATAATGTCAACATGTGTTACTTATATTACATTTTGTCACCTTGTCCTCATCACTAAAAGGTAAATCTTGAAGTAATGATAAAGTTGTTGGCAAGTGAGCTGAAAGTCATGGGTTAAAGTTATGAAAACAACAAATTGTGAATATTAAAGGTAAAATTATCAGACCGGACCCTAACAAATACGGGAACCTTATGCACTATGTTTATCCTTCATCTTCGTCATAAACATGGTATTTTTTTAGAATATTAAAATATTTTCATAATAATACATATTAAATGTGTATTTTTTATGCTTGTCTTGTTTAAAAGGGATACTAGACTTTTTGATAAAATTATTGTCCTACATTAAAATGAAACAAATCATTGGTTTCTAAGTGGTGGGGTTTAGTGGCTTATATTATTAATTTTGTTCCCACAAATCTCAGCAATTGGGATTCAACTGCAATTCAGTTAACAACATTCATGAATGGAAAATACATCTATATGATGAAATTATGATGAAATCATGTGTATTAATTACTAATACTAGTTAATGTGAAATGTATTATCTACAAGTAATTTCTGTGAACTTTGATTTACAAAACCATCATCAACCCAACTTAAACAACAACGACAATGTAACATTGCTAGCATATATTTCACAAAATTTTGGAAGTTAACAGGTAAATGTTTGGGAAATTACGAGTGATTTTGTTCTTGATTTCTTTTCTTAATAAAAACAAAAACCAGAACATTATATATATGCATTCCATTTTAATTTTCTTACTCGTAGTAGCAGCAACAACAATGACAGAATCTAAAAGAAACATTCCCCGTCGAGGAAATGTGCTGTCAAGGGCAGTGAAGGCCGTCGTGAAATTTCTTACATGTTCTTCCAGCTCCGACGAAGGTGGCTAGTGTACGCTATAACAAAAGCCAGCATCTATATCTATATGCAACTATATACTGGGATGTGCAAACTATTAATATATGATATATAAGTATGTTATTTATGTGATATAAATATGTTGTTTTTCTTTGAATTAAATGTGTAATAACTCATGTAATGATACCATATTTGTTGATTGCTACTTTTTTGCAAAGAAAAGTGCAATATCAATAATTTAGCCTAAATATTGTATCTTTAGCTAGTACGTTGCGGTTCATGTTGCTCGTGGGTTGCGACTGCCATACAATACCTGCCGATCAGTTGACGGTTTCGACAGAATTCACGAACTAAAATGATACTTTTGTTTGATCGCTTAATTCCATTTTATATGTTTTAGTTTCTTTTATGACAATATTAAACAAGAGTTATAGTTTATATTTTGTGTCTCAATTAAAGACTTACGAGTTCATTCCGTGAACTAAACGTTATCAATTCCAATTCCAATTTTAATTTCTCTACAAAACATTTTGCGAACTAAACGGTCTTTAGTTTATGGTTGCTCGTGCTAAGTCTGGATTAAGGATAGAGAGTTTATAACGTAAATTTTAGAAAGGGGCCCTGCTTTTTGATTCGCTTAAATACTTGAAACAAATTTATAAGTTTTGAGACGCGTACATGAACCAACTCCTCTAAAGGTTTGCTAAACCATAATCCCAAAAACACAATAGCTTTTCATTGATGTAGCTTGTACATCGAGTCAAACTCCAATTCTCTGCTTTCAAACATTCACAAACCATGAATTCACATTTTAATAGTAACACCCAAAAAATATAAAAAATTAATTAAAAAAAATCACCTATAAACATGAGATAATGTTTATGTATTTTCAAAGAAAAATGAAGCAATCCAAAGCAATGTGAGGATTATCAAGATCCTCCGTAGCAACACATGACTCAAAATCACCCATTTTTGACAACACCTCACGAACTTCAACACCTTCAACTTTTGGACCAACTTCACACCCAAATCTCTCTTTGTTCTTCAAACACACGGGTCTTTCTTTACTAATCACATTACGGTTTGGACTTGGTGGCCTTGTATAATTCGCCTTTACGACGCGATTACTCTCATTGCGCGCACTCATCGACGACAACATAGGCCCTCTTTGGTAGCTACATGAACTTCCATTGAATCTTCTACTTGGAGAAGGTGATCTCATAGTGCTTGTGCTTCTCCCATTCACAACAGTGCTATACGGCAATCTTTCTTTCTCAAGTCTAAAGCTTTTTTGCCTTGTGAGAGTTGGAGAGGCCGCGCGTGCACGCTTAAGCGCGCTGGAAGGGCCAGATTGCTTCACAACTCCGGCCTTCTTGATGGGATCATAACCTATTATTTGCGCGTTTTCGATAGCACACGAGTGTAGAAACTCGTTAGAAAACGTGCGGTCTACTTTCGAAAACGCTATCGAGGAAGATGAGGATGTTGATGACAATGAAGAGGAGCCACAAGTGCTGCTTTGGGTGGAACATGTGACTGATCCCGCGGTTGTCGAAGGCGGAGATGGGATGGTTCTACGCTTTCGTGGAGGAGACGGCGACGGAGATGAGGGTGGTGGCTGGGAGATTATTACAAGCTTGTCTTGGACACCGGGGTTAGATTGTGGTTGTCTCTTTGGTTTGCATTTGCTAATGCAACAACCCATTTGGATGAAAGTGAGTGTATAGTAAATGTGTAATATTCGAGTTAATGATGGTTTGTGTTTATAGGCAAAAGTGGTTCATAAAGTTGAAGGTGGCTTTTGCTTTTGTAGTTGTGGGTCGGAATTTGAATTTAGTTGCCGGGCGCTAGTGATGTATTCCGTTATCTAACGGTTACGTTGTAAAGGAAATGATGAATGGTTACTTTTTCCTTCCACTATCGTTTTACATATATAAGTGACTATAGAAAAACTTTTATATTGTTGTGTATAGAATTTTCGAGTTTTGAATAGATTTCTTTTCGAACGTGAAATCACACTATTACCAAACTACTTTTAAATCTATATCATTTGTTATAATGAGAGTAAACTTACGTTTCTTAAATCTACACCGGTTGTGCACAATAAAACTTAAACGTTCAACGATGTAGTAGATAGACCGTTATCATATATCACATGGGAGGCAGTGGTCACTCGAGTCAGCGCACTCATTCATGTCACGTAGACGTCATATCACATTCATAAATTTCTCACTTATCTTTTATTTAAGGGTGGAAATGATTATTATTCTAGTGAGTACATTTACTCACCATTTTAAATATGTTTAATTTATAATGAACTAATAGATAAAGTTTTAAAATAAATAAAAACTAGTCCTTTGCCCGCGCGTTGCGAAACCCGGACAAAATATATATCAAAACGCAAATGAAATTAAGAACCTTGTAATGTTTATTCGGTATATAGAAAACAATTATGATATTCTTAAAAAAGCTAAAAATAAATTATACTTGAACATGAGTTTTGGTTGCGCATTGCGAGATTTGGTTTTATACAAAATTTGAATCGGAACGTAAATAGAGATATCACGTCACACTATTTAAAAATTTAAAAAACAAAAAAAATTACTCCCAACCCCAAGGTTTCGCAATCTCTTGCTTCATTTGTAGCATCATGGCGACAGTCGATCCCATTAGATTTTCGTGGGGTTGTATGCAGAATTGGAAATCATTTTCTTTTATTTGGATTTCCATCTCCCGTTTCTTTATTTCTAACACTAACACTTGGGCTTTTGTCTCCTCTAATTTTGCTCACTGAAGTTCCTTGTCCTCGTGCTCCGCTTTTGTTATTCCATTAATTTCACCAAAAACATTTAAAGTTGTTCTTCTTAATTTGGTGCTTTGAGAAGACTATGGTGTCTTTTGTCAACATGGCAGCCTTTTGGGTTCGTCATCACCAAAGTTTGGTGGTGCCGGAGCAAAAAGAAAAAGAAAAAGTAAAAAAAGTTATTTTGAGCGGGTCTTGGGTGAGTTGTTTGCTTCATGCTTTTGAGAGGATGAAGACAACGACATTTTTAGTTGCTATTTTTCAATTATGTTTTAGTATGAAGAAGAGATCGACTCGTTTGTGAAATGAGTTTAATTATGGTTTTAGTTATACGTTAAAATTCAAATTATTATTATTACTTTTTAATCCCACCGTTGTACTGGTTAAACTTTAAACTTTATTATTGCCGAGCCAAGGTAGGGCGATGTACCCCGGGCTCCCGCTCGTGAACGGAGTGCTACCTTCTCACCCTTTTTCCAATATCGATCCCGTTCCCTCCCCTCTTAGTACCATTGGCTATACGCACTTTCGATTAGCTATAAATGATATAATAAATTACATGATTACATATGTAAGTGTTGGACATAGAAATTAAAGAAAATTACATAATATTTTTTTTTTTGGTTTGGTTGAATACAAAAATACTACCTTCTCAGACTATGTAAGAAGTCGGTCTTTTACTTTCACTTTTAACTCATGGCTCGTTTAATTTAACAACTTCACATGTTAAATTTGTGGAAATGAGCCCGAGTGATAAATATGAGTAAAATATATCTAATCCCTTTAAATTCATCCAATTCCGTCATTGCATTTGAATTATGTGGTTCATTGTCTTTGAATTATGTGATCCAGTATTACAGTTTTCAAACACATATTTTTTTTTTTTTGAAAAAAATTGAAATTTTGTGTGAAACTCCAGTGAGAAGCTAGATAAAGAAGTTAAAGTAAACGAGAAAACTACATCAAAAATCCCAATGTAGATAAAATACTAATCTTTTTTATTCTTAATCCACAAGAAAGAGTTAGATTTGATTTCATCTAATTAATACCTTCAACACATGCCAATGAATCTTAGATCTATTGGTTTGGGAGGAGATATTCAATAGTTTTTTAAAGTGAAGGTCATGCGTTCGAGTCTCACTTGATACAATATGCTTTAAATAGCCCGAGATTTTACCATAGTGGGCCTTTAGGTGGCGGGTTTCCACTGAAATGATGGGTAGGGCAGATCGCCGACACTGCTTGTGTTTGCAAGCGTTAGTGGCCTTTCGCTAATGGGTTTACCCGGATGACCGACTTAAAGTATTCGTTGGCAGTTTAAAAAATATGCTACGAATGGACAGAGCCCCCGATAACAAGATGTCATGAATCAGTTTCAAACACACACACACACATAGAAAGCGGTTAAGGTAAGAATGAAAAAGGTGCTACGAATTCATGGTATTATTAATTACTCATTATATGTTTATAATTATGCAACATATGTACAATAATAATGCACAACTCTATATATAATTACGCACTGTTATATAATAATTACGTGCATTTATACATATTGTTCATCAACATTTCTAATAAAGTCGTTTATATATATGCGTATATACAACAATATTATGCTTAAATTAAAGAAAATAGTTAAAATACTTGATTTTATGGTATAACCTTTTTAAAGATAGCAGCAAAGTACTTAAAAGTTCTTGTGTTTAATAAAAGTGATAGGATTATATAAAAAGTTTTTTTATTGCCATTTTAATCATAACTAAAGCTTGTTTAATTATGAAATTGTCATCATCTCATCTTAGCCACTTATTTTTGTTGTTTAAGGGTTGGGATTTACTTCTTACACTTATCACTAAAAACCACTTCTTATTTGATCTGACTCACATGTGTGTGGGGTTTGTGTATTGGGTAAATGTAATAAAAACATGCAACCTATCGAACTGATTTGAAATTAATAGATCTACTCACTTGTGTATGTATGGTTTACTTATTGGGTAGATGTAATAAAAGACATACAACAGAACTGATTTGAAATTAATAGATCTATCAAACCCTGATTGATCTAATTGTCACCAACAAATACATTTAATTAAGCATGTTAAGTTAAAGTCACTTAATTGGATAGAAAAATCCCAACTAGATCTATTTGAAATGCTCAGCAAACTACCTGCATGTTGTAGATCTTCTTAGAATTCCATTGAATATGCTAACAGTGCCAGTGGCGAAGCTTGAACTATTTCGTAGGGGGCAGAGGCGAAATTAATTTTTTTTAGAGGGGACGAACTCGATATTTATATAAAAATTTACACTACCTGGTCAAAAATTTAAACTATCGGACTAAAATTTAACTTTTCGCCAGGGCCCCCTGGCCCTAATAAAGCTTCGCCATTGAACGGTGCACGCACATGAAACCACATGTTGATTACCCACAAATATTGTGGCAAGAAGAGAAGATCATAATTGTGTGGATTTTGACAAAAACTAAAATCTATGGTTCTAGGTTGGCTGGAGAGGATAGATATTAACCGGTATTAAAACTAAAATCATCATAAAACATGTTTGTTTATGTTTATTGTAAAACAACAAAGAACGTGTGTTTTGTGTTGTTTAACGTATTTTTTGTGTTAATTTATAGTAAAATAACACATAGCATGTTATACTGTGTTGTTTAATGGTAAAACATTAAAATTTTCACACATGCCATTTTTTTTTTTAAATATGGCAATACAATACTAAATTTTAAAAGATAAAAATTAAGTACTTAATTTATGGCGTAATTTTTTTTTAAAAATAATATGTCATTCGAAAAGTTATAAACTTAAAAAAAAGAGGGAATCTAAAAAAAAGTAAAAACATGTGATTTTTCTTGAATTAATGTCCTCTCACCGTTTTTTTTCCAATAAAATTTGATATAAACCATGGATTTAAAAACTAGAATGCTAAGGTCAATATTATTAGATAAAAATTTACTTTGAGAGGAACCTTCCGCAATGTTATGAAACTAAGTTAATGTTTGATGTCGATAAATGTATATGATAGTAAAGTTGGCATGTGACCTCTAAGGGACATGCAAGTTACTATAGGACTAATCCATGATGCAAATTTAATGACAATTCAAGGAGGTTGAGATATTTTTGCGTGAAAGTTAATAAAATATTGTTTTATGCTCATATAAACACATGTACAACATATTTTAGGGAATTAGTTTGCTAATAGTTTCAGAGGAGATATAAAGATGTATCTTATATATTTGCATAGATATTCGATTTATACACTAAACTTACTTTTAAGCATACACTAATGTCTTATCATAAAACTACAAGAAATAAAACTACAAGAAACGATAAAATATTAATAATATTGGAATTAATATTATATTATTATGATGATGATCGATGTATTGCTAGCTAGCTATCATGAGACATGATATATGGTGTGACACTTTTCACTTTTCTTGACACAAGGAGCTAGCTAGCCAGTATATCGTTATCTTTTGCACCCATGTTAATCTATATATATATGCCTATATGGATGCTACTACAACTAGCTATATATATAGACACATGTGATATGATTAAGGAACGGGTATGCGATGAGGGCCAGGACCAGGATTAAAATGATTCTCTTGAGGAATGATGCTCAGGAAGCAACTGTTCATACAAGCTAAGTTAGAGAGACCACAGTCCATAAAGCAGGATTGCATATGATGAGATGAGCCAAGGGTGCAAGTGACACCGCACCCCACGATTTCTTGACCACACCCTGTGAAGCATTGCATCACTTGTCGAGTCCTTCCACCACGCCCGACTACACCTCCTGTTCTATCTTCTGCCGGCGGTGATGATGGTGGTGATGATGATGACGATGGTGGTGGCGGTGGTGGTTTTTGTTGTTGTTGTTGTTGTTGTTGGTGTGCTGGTTGTTGTTGTTGTTGATGTTGTTGTTGTTGGTGTTGTGGTGGTTGTTGTTGGTGTGATTGTTGTTGTTGTTGTGCATATGCCAACAAAGTGCCACCACTATTAGTATGGTTGATGCTGCACATAATCGCGATCGACACTATCCTAAGTAGTATCAAGAGGAAAGTGCATGGACTAGACATAGGGAATGAAAAGGTGTATAGTGTCTATAGTGTGTGTTACATATATGCGGAAGATGTTATGTGTATATCTATATTAACAACTAGGAGGGTTCCAAGGAAGCATGCATGTGGAATGAAGAAGCAGTTGGTGTTTTTAATTATTTGTCATTCTGATGGTGTGATCGAGCAAGCTAGCTAGGGAAGTGATGAACAAAGTGCCATAATTTTTTATATCAAACAAAAGAATTTCTCCTATGGACGATTTCGTCAATAGGTAGTCCGTTGGTAAAAGTCTGTTTATAAACTGGACATTGGTAATAGTTTTATCGATGGACTTTACCGACATATGTTTAGCTAGGAGACACTGAAGGTTTTTTTATTTATTTTAAAGCAAATTTGCAAATTATTTTTAGCATTGTTGTTGGGACCGGATCGGACTAGCCGGTCCAACCGTCCGACCGGGGATCCGCTAGGTGGCCGGTGTGGTTCGTATCGAATCGTTTTGGGCCGGTCAAACCGGCCGGTTCATCCCGACTTGCTGGTCGGACCGGGAAACCGGACCGGTTTGAACCGGATTTTGTATTTTTTTTATTTTAATGGGTAAAAACGGGGTGTTGAACCATAAATTAGTGTGTTGGATATAAAAATATAATTAATTTTTATATATAACTATAAAATACATATATAAATTACTTATATTTAATTATACATATAACTATATATATAATATACTATATATACACAATTATGACATCATCCAGTTCTTAAATCCGGTCCGACCGGTTCGACAACCAAACCAGTAAGACGTCCGGTTCGACGTCCGATCCGGTTCTGAAAACATTGATTTTTAGTTACAAGTCTATTACTAAAATTGCTTTTTCTTTTTCTTATTGGATTTTGGGACACTATCAGAATAACATCACTAACTGGGGGCTTTTTCTTATTGTTTTTATTATATGATATTAATAGACTTAATTAGATACATGTTAAAAAGATATTTCATCATGTTAAAAAGAAAAGAAAATAATCGCATGTGTTAAAATAGTTATACAAAGAAAATGAAAAAAATTAAGCTTCTATGGGTTTTTTTTAATAAAATCCAATATTTCTTAAGTAATTCAAGTCAAATTTAACAGAAAATTAAAATCTTAATTCTTTGTTATTTGGTTATTATATATTATATTTTTATCAAAAAACTCCTATAATTTGTGGTTTTGTAAACTCTTATTATGGTGATTATATACTAGAACAAACAAGAAGCACAGAAAATACAACTTTTAAAGCTACTTCAATTTATTATTATTTATTATAATTAATTATAAAAGAATTTTACTTATTTCTTATAACTTTTAAAATCTAATATTTTAGAATATTCTGAATACAAATTGTAACATGCTTACTTTTTATTTAACGTTTTGACATAAAATTTATCAAAACTTACTTGTGTCAAATTTAATATATTTTTAATTTCTAACTTTTTTTTCATTTTATATCCTTTTTTATGATTTTTTTAATATAACGTACACTGTGCTTAGTAATATGTAAAATGTGAATTTTTTTGACAAATAAAATTCGTTAAACTCATGTAGACCTAGTGAAGCACTAATGGCATTAGTGATCGCTTCTTACAAAAGTTGTGCGAATTAAAATTATTTTAAGTATAATGTTAGTTGATATTTATGGATGAAAAAATGTTGTTAAAAAAAATTAGCAATGGAATTTTATTTGTAAAAATGAAAAGCAAAAAGAAATTCTTTAATCATTTTAGGTTGTTATGAACTGATATATTTATTTATTTTTATAACAACTTCTAATCTACTCTATTAGTTGTCACGTGTAGGATTTTAACCCTTGACATCTAATATAGAGACAAATCACCTTATCACTTAAAGCGTCAATTTGAACATGAATAGATCATTTGAAACCACTAACTAGTTTCTAATAGATAGCAACGACCGTTTCTGTTGGTAAACAAAAAGATTATGTTAATAAAAAGAGTAGTTGTTTGATGAGAAGTTGAAGGTACAATTCCTGCTCTAATTAATAGTTTTATATTTGAAGAAATTGGACCAACGGTTTATTATTAAATGGGATTATCGATGATAGTAGGTATGTTTTGATTGTTAGTGTAAGAACTTAATTAAAACTTAAATAATAGATTTAAAAAGACAGACTATATGTACTCATATGAAGAACTAGTTCTTTACGGGATTATTTGATCAAGAAGATGAATACAATTTCAGTCCAATATCTATACTTCCTAGCAAAGCAGAAATTGAAGAGAGAAAGGACAAGGATGTGAGGTCACAAAAAATAAAAATAAAAATAAAAGAGTTAAATCTAAATGAAATTTATGGTTTTGAATGTGTGTGGAGATCAACTAAAGTCATGCAAATTAACAACAGTTCTCAAGCAAGTTATGGGGATTCCGTTTACATTTTGAAAGTAAAACCTTAATTAGTTTTCCAATAATTTATACAAGTATTATGCCCTCATATGTTACTACGGAAACACAACACTATATTCAATATAATTCATGCTATATTGACATGAGGTAAATTCAGGTGGCGTAAGTTTAATACACAAACATGACCAACATGAGGCCAAATTATCAAATGAAATTATAAAGAGAAATCAAATTTCTTGAAGTTAAGAATGAAACTCAAAATAAAATAAAAAAAAAAATAACAAAACAAGTAATGGTTGTACCCTTTGCTTCAAGAGTACTATAAGAACAGTGATTTTCATTAGAGCGGCCGACGCTACAATTTGTGATTATTTTAATCAACTTGTTTATGATATGACAATGAATAAAT
The DNA here is from genome assembly GCA_025506415.1 of Flaveria robusta. Taxonomy (NCBI): domain Eukaryota; kingdom Viridiplantae; phylum Streptophyta; class Magnoliopsida; order Asterales; family Asteraceae; genus Flaveria; species Flaveria robusta. The sequence continues at coordinate 11,721,434 of CM046469.1, read as the reverse complement.
TTTGACCTTGGGTGTCAATTCTTTTAAGAACAAAATATAATACTTATAATTTAATTTAAGTTAATATAATTATACATGATAAACCAACGTAGTTATATTATATATTAGTTTGTTTTTAAATGTATAATAAACACAAATACGTCTCGTTTATATAATCAATAACGTACATGTGGTGTGTTCTGATTGTTTCATATGCTTCTTATGCAAAACTAACTTTTTACTTAATTTGATCCACATTAATTTGTTTTGCCGCGTAAAAAAGACATACAACAATATGTGATCAAAACTGATCACAGGTCTCTCACTAGGATTCAATCGTAGATGAAAGATGAAACACGTTCCACTAATAATATTCATAACAAGACAACTGACTCAAGAGTAAGAATCTATTATACAAGAATGATAAGTAACACGAGACGATGACGGTCTAACCCACACAATAGTGGAGGGGGGCAAACATGAGTCAATGTAAACGGGTCCCGCTCATTTAAATTGTGACATCATAAATCAAGTTAAGTTATGACATAAAAAGTATCTCTTAAAAATTATAAACCAAACAAGTTAAACGAATCAACTCATTGAAGTCGTCAGGTTTTCCTGAATATGACATCGGCTAAACGTGTTCTATCATAAGTTCAAACCAAACATGTTTAGACCAAACTAAACTACAAAACATACCAGTCTTGTTAGAAACTCACCTCATAATATTAACTAGTAACTTATAAATGATTATATTTAACTAATACTTCTTGACACAAGTTTTAAAATAAGAAGTTTAGTCAAAAACCGGTTTCAAACCCAAAGATGTTTGATAAAAAGTTGGCTTTGACTTTTACGTACTCAAACTGAACTGGTCCATCATCTTTACTGTAAACCATTGAACTAGCGATAGGTAAATAAAAGAATAAATAAGTTGAATTTGTTGAAGATATTAATTAAAATATATAAAATTGGTTGTCGTCATTCTGTGATTAGAAAAATCAACATGAAAATAAAAAAACTTAAGACTAGGCTTCTTATTGTTATATAGTTTATTTCTTATAGTTGATGCATTATGTATATATTTTATTTGGAGTTTATGAAACGAATTCTGCAATTGGCGAAAATATATTTGTAATAGACCCAATCATTAAAGTAAAGCATATAACCTCTCTCTTGCCAACAACTTTCTTATAATTTTAATTTTTCAAATGAATAATTAAATGTTTCCAATAATTTCAAAACTTAAACAAACAGATTGTGGTTGAGAGAATCTAAAGCCCTCTTTATCATGTGGAAGTTGAATTATTATAGTCTAAAGTCATAGAAATTAGAAAATTAAAGGACGGTATAAAAATCATTATTTTTTATTATTTATTCTCAATATTGGTATAATTTTAAATAGTTTAGAATTTGTAAAAAATTTCTTGAAAATTTAAAAAGAACATCTTGTGTATAAAATATATATTTTTTAAATTGTTCATATGCACAAAAACGTAAAATAATCTAGTTATTTACATTTTTAATCCCAACTTTTTTCGAATACTTACTTCATATTGTGTTTTAAGAAAAGTTTAATACAAAACAAAAAATCCAAATGATCTTGTGCTGATCATCATTTTTATCTAATGATAAACTATCCTTTGCTTCTTTGATGATTTTATTTGATATTAAGATTATTAATGGACTGAATTTATTTAACAACGTTTCTTTTATTTTGTATTTGATTTTGAGTCTTGTCAAGTTTTAACATTTGCTTGTTTTTTCATGTTTCTTATTTCATTTTTCAGGTTTATCTGATGTGATTCATTTAGTTTTTATTTGACATGTTTTCAGTAAACTGTATTTTTAGTAAACGAGTTTTATTAAAAAAAGGAAGTATACTAATTTCAAAGAAAAAGTAAAAAGAAAAAGAAAGTACAATTGGTTTGTTGAACCAATACTTTGCTAATAGGCCTCCAAAAATAATATGTTCTAAGCTTTTGTAAATTTGAAGTAGTATTAAAAATTAATCTTATCCACTAAAGGTATTAAACACCTTTCTATCCTTTCCTTTTTAGTAAAACTTACTAAAATCGACAAATAAATAAACTTGACACTTTCAACTAATAAAAAGTTTAAATATCTAAAATAGAAAACTTACAAAAACTCACCATCATTCTTTTACAAACTCTCCATTAAATACTGATTCTTACCGGGGTCTAAAACGTCTATGAAAAACAACCAGGGGCTGAAATGACAAGATATTGAAAGATGGAGGGTTGAGTTATGGTTTAGCTTAAACAAAAAGACGAAAACAGGAGTTACATAAACAAAAGAGTGGATTGTTCATGACAGTAGAGGGTAAAACAGAATCATAAAGGATCCAACAGAATAATAACCTCTGGATCACCATTCATAATAAACCCAGAGAATGAGCTTACGATTCGCTAATTGTAAGTATTAATTTTTGTTAATTCATGAATGTGTAATCTGTTTTTGCTTTCTAGTTCAAGGATATGATGATAATCTAGGTTTTGATTCCCAAATGATTGTGAGATTTGCTGATTGCTTCAATAATGGCGGTGGTGTTTGATTGTTACAGTATTGTTAAAGTTTCAGCTGATTAGTGTCTGAAAGTTGTAATCGCTGATTGTGTTGTTATGCTTGTGCAATTAGCGTCTGTAAGTAGTTGGTTGTTTGAGTAATTGGAGGTAGTTTACTGGCGATAGGTTAACCAGGAATCGAAATTTGATTGAACTTGTGACTAGATCGCTTCCTCTAATTGTTTAATGTTATGTTCGTTGTTTTGTTCAGTAGTGTTTATTAAGTAGCTTTCCCTAAAGAATATCTGTTGCATTTGTTTGTATCAATGGAGTAGATCTGAAGCAGTGTCTGGGATTCAATCCTAATAATTGCTATCTATAGGTATCTGTCGTTGGATGTTAATTGTGTTGGATTTGACACCCTGAAATGTAATGGAACAATTCTGATACTCCTTTGATGTTTGATGAATAATGTGGCTAGATAACTGCTGTGTACTTTGCTGCATTTAGTCAATTGAATGGGTGTTCACTGCATCTCCACTGTGCTACATTTAGATAAGAAAGTTGATCACTAATCTTGTAATTTACATGATGATATGGTAAATACAGGTTCATCTGTGCTAGTTTTAAATGTCTATAAAAGAAACTAATGAAACACAAGAAAATCTAGAATTATAGAAGTATATCTATGTTTTCATTGTCCTGTTGTCCAAGCAGTTGGATCTTTTGAGGATATTAAAGACTTCCCCACCTGAAGCTACTGTTACCTACAATTGTGAGTTATCCATTCCGGAGTGCATAGAAAACATCGTCACTTATATCCACTCCAAAAAGTATATGTGGCATTTATCTTACAACTTAATAACAGATAAAGGAAGAACACAAGTAATATAAAATATTAAAATTTTTAATAATATATCCCAAAATCCTATTAACAAACTACAAAATTACCTAGATAGGATTTGATGAAGTGGCAAGCCACTGTTTCTTCTCTCTCTAGTCAAAACTCAATTCTACATCATCAGTGCTGTCATAGCTGCTTATGCTTTCACCCTCCTCCCAGCCGGCCCATTGCTGAGTTGGCAATCAATTCGATGCTTCTTTGCAACAATTCTTATGTAATGGTTAGCTTCTTCAAGAACTTTCACTCCTCTTTCTGTTAGTTCCCTTAAATTTATTTTGAGGAATATACTACAGGTATCATTTGTCCCAGATTTCTAATGTTTGTCTCTGTAGGCACAAGGTCACTTTCTCTTGGCATTGTTTCTCTTTGTAAAAAATGCTGAGACGAAACTATGACGATGATGGTCTTCGTATCTTTAATTCAATTATAAATTCATCCCGAGTGCAACAGTATTATTAGTCGCTTATCCCATTCCGTATACAGCTTATTGTCCTACTTGAAGAGCTGTTTGCCAATGCATGCTGATTCTTGATACTGAAACTTATGTGAGTGGATAGAAACGTGTGATCTGGGGTTACTGATATTAGTGGAGCAATTTCATCAAGTTCTTTGTTGGTAGATGAAATCAGGGCTTGCAAGGATCTTGCTAATCTATTCTTGTTCTAACTCTTTTATCCAGTTGATCTGCTTGGGTATTGCGTTCCCCATCTTATATGTTTATGCTTCCCGGACACACAATTGTTAGTATATTTAATGATATAATAGACATTTTTTCCTTCATGAAAAAATTAAGACCATATATTGGCAGTGTAATTGACACTTAGATGTCACTCATCTTGATGAAATATGTTAGTAAGTTAAGTCATTGTGTTATTCATTCCTACATCAGATGTATAAGCCAGTGATATTATTACACATATCTAAATCAATTTTCTTTTTTGTTATGTTTTAGACAGGTGAAGTAGGTCCTCAGACCAAATGTCAAGAACTCTTGCAGCAATAGTTGGAGGTGCTGCAGGAGCTATGGCCTTACTTGTGCTTGTGATTTTTGTTACATGGTTCTTCCTTTGTAATAACAGAAGCATGTCTAGAACTTCAGAAACTGACTCTTCTGATCCATCTCAAGGTGAGTTTCAAACTTCTTAATATATGAGTGAGTTTAACTTCATTTAAAATTATTACTGATAGTATTATGATCATATCCAGTTGGAAGAACTCAGGCAGTTCAATTAGTCATCCGAGAAACCAGACAGTTTGAAATTGAGGAATTGTCTTTGGCTACAAAAAATTTTAGTGACAAAAGTTTGATCGGGGAAGGAAAATTCGGTGAGGTGTACAAGGGCTTACTTCATGATGGTATGCTAGTAGCAATAAAAAGGCGACTCGCTCCCCCTTCTCCAGAGTTCATAAATGAGGTAATTATACGTATGTATGCATTTTATTATTGTTTTTGAAATTGTTACTGTTGCATTGAAAATTTTTATTCAAGGGTAGGATATTTATATTCAAAACTTGTCTATATTGATGATATAGTCATATTTTATATTTTTGGCGTTTTGTAATCTAAATTTTAAACAGGCGAAGTATCTGGCATCTATTCAGCACCGAAATATTGTGACTCTTTTAGGTTACTGTGAAGCAAGTGGGCAGCAGATTCTTGTTTACGAGTATGTACCCAATGGCAGTGTTTCAATCCACTTGTATGGTAATTATCTTTCCGTTTACCGTTTTTGTTCTCTGGATTATCGTTATAGCTGCATTTATTGCATTTTAATCTATAATTATCCGAAACTACAGGGGCTGGTCAGGTTACCAAAGAAAAACTTGAATTCAAGCATAGACTTTCAATAGCTCTTGGGGCAGCTAAAGGTGATCCTCTGCAAAATCAGTGAGCATTTTTGGCTTTCCTGGTATTAGTTTGTCTTTTTTAAGATAAAATGCAACTCTTATGTGGGTTGCTTGTAAAAATTTTGAGCTACTTTAATGTTCTTATACTGATATCCAAAAAAAAGCTTTTTATGCGTGTAACTCTCATTCATATTTCTTAATGTTCAGGTTTGGCACACCTTCACTCCCTAAGCCCCCGTTTGGTTCACAAGGATTTCAAAACAGCCAATGTTCTTGTAGATGAGAACTTTATAGCCAAAGTTGCTGATGCGGGGGTTCGGAATTTCTTGGGGCGAGCTGACTCAGCCGGCCCATCTTCTCAAACTACAACTGATGAGCTATTCCTTGCTCCAGAGTTATACCCTTTTCATGTTTTTTATTCACTTTTTTTTTTCCTGGAATATTATTCTGAACCTGTATTTTCTTTACAGGGTGCGAGAATTTAAACGTTTCTCTGAAAAAAGCGACATTTACAGCTTTGGTGTATTCCTACTTGAGATGTTAAGTGGGCAAGAAGCAGCGGGATTAGTATCTTCAAACTCCAACCAAAATCTTGTTGAATGGGTACTCAGCTTATTCAATACCAGTTACATACCTTTTTTTTCTTGATTGTTGTATAAACCTATTTTCTTTTCTTTGTTGTTATTTTTTTTGAACAGGTGCAAAACCATCAAGAAGCAGGGACCATCTCTAGCATCATTGATCCGCGAATTGGGAACAGCTTCACAACAGAAGGTATGGAAGAATATATCCACTTGATAATTCGATGTGTAGAAGTTTCAAGTGAGAGAAGGCCAGCAATGAGTTATGTCGTAACGGAGCTGGACCGAATACTTGAAAAAGAAATGAGCCTGACAACAATCATGGGGGAGGGAACCCCGGTCGTGACCCTTGGAAGTCAACTCTTTAGGGCTGCAAAATAAACTTCATCCAGATTGAGATTTATTTATTTATTCCTATCTCCAATTTGATGTGTGTGCTTTGTGAAATAATTCTTTTTTTTTTTGTTTTTAAGTTTGGGAAGGAGATTCAGCTGTTTGATAAGTGTATAAAGAACAGCTGGTTGGTTTTATTTGTTTTCTTTCTCAATTATCATTGATTTTTGTTTCCTCCTGGACAATTGATTGTGAATATATGAAGAAGGCTGAGATTGGTGTGTGATCAAAGTAAATAATATTATCATTGTTTATTATTAAGTGCTGGTGTCTGGTATTTGTGCTTGTTTTTCTGTAGAATCTGGTAGAACTCTATTGTTTCAACACATAAAATTATTAGCTGCAACCCATGAATTTGCAGCCTATATGTTATTTTGATTTCAATCCAACTGGTTAAACTGACTATCTGAACCTGTCAGATCGAAAACAGCTCCAGTTGTAGGTCTGGATCCAGCTTCTACCGGTTCGTTCGGGTCCGGTCTTGAACCCATGAATGGGCCTAGGAAGAAATTTGCAAATGTGATTGTGTTGCAAGAAATAATTCAACAAAATGAAGCCAACTGCAAGGGAAATGTCTCCCTTCATAACTGATACTATTTGTGGTTAATCTTGACTAAAGTAACGTCCGTGATTGTAGTGTCAGAACTATTTTGGTTATAAGTGAGATTTACAATAACACTACAAGAATTTTAAGATAAGTTATAACAAGGGTTAAGAGGTGGAGAGTGTATACTCATGAATTCTTGGAGAAAAAGTAGCGAGCCTATATAAAAATGGAATCAAGAAAAAATATAAATTAATTTAAACCTTAAAACCCACTGAATGGGTTAAAAGATGAAGTTTTAATTTACACACGAAGAATTTCCATGTTTGTATAAGTTGACCATTTGTTGGTCTTCTTTGACCTTTACACTATAGTTAGCTTAATTTGAATTTAGTCAGCTTATGCGTCGTTTAACTTTGAGTGTTTGTAATAAAACAACTCTCGAAATGACGCTATAAAACAAATTAAAAAGTTTTTCAAAAGTTAATCTTACAAACGGTGGCTCTCTACGCTGATAACAAAGGTTGGCCATCCGCATTAACCATCAATGTTGATGTTATCATGTCTTGATGATTAAAATCAAGATGACTTCATAAAAGAAGTTTTCATGACATGGTCTGATTTATGTATAAACCATTTTCGTATAAGTTAGTCGGCCCAATTAAATTTCTTCGCAAAACAAAAATATGTTGATTTTTTTTATTAAAGTGTATAACAATGAAAGATAACTTTTTTTAATTAAACATTAAAACATGTATGACTGGTTCTTGCTCTTATATTAATCAAAACATGCTTATACTTTAGGTTAAAATCTTTTAGGCTTGAAGCTTTTTATGTCAAAGTTAACGTCATTCTAGTAGCATATATATGAAACGTCCAGACCACCATTATTGATTTATTGTTCATAGACTCCTCTTGCATAATTATATATTTACTACTATAGTCTTTATTTTCTATTCACGGATTTTTTCTTAGGGATTTACTAATAAGAAAGAAAACCTGCTAGAGAAATCTAAAAAGTGTTTTTTATGTTTTTTTAAAGATATACCTTATATTATGAATCTATTATTGTAGTTAGATACTTTTATTATAAATATTAATTATTTTTTTATTTTATATTCTAATGATTTATAATGTATCCAATGATAACAACATTTATGCATTCTAATTTTTTTCTTAATATATGAAAATCATATGATGGTTATTAATAACTTTGTTTCATGAAAGTCCATTGATATATATGGAAAACATCTCAACGGAAAAATGGTGAATCTTTGTTAACTACCTCAGCAGCATTGTTTGTCTGGAACAATTTGGTTTTCGGATTTAACCTAACTGCTGCTAGTGAACAGGCAAAACAACATACGAGGATGAATCATCGAAACAAATCTTCACATTCTGCTTCTATGACCACATAAGATTGGTGTAAAATGCAAGAATCATCCCATCTTTACAACAATTTCTAATGATCATCATTCCTATGAGGCTTCGAAACTCAGGCACGACCATCACATACATGAAAAGCCGATGTTTACCATTTTCACACACCATCTGCCCCAAAACCATCGTCACACATTCAGTCGACGCCACAATAGTCAAAACGGGCTTCAACCCAAACACATCACACGCCAACTTTCAGCTCAATCATCTTGTGGCCAAAGGTCAAGTAGCCCAAGCACACCAACTGTTCGACCAAATGCCTCATAGGAACACTTACACTTTAAATACTTTGATTTCTGGGTATGTTAAATCAGGAAATCTTGATCGTGCGAAAGAGTTGTTTGATGATATGTCTGTAAAGACTGTGGTGTCTTGGACGATTTTAATTGGTGGGTATTCACAACATAATCAACCTGTGGAAGCTTTCAAGTTGTATGCTGAAATGTGTAGGTGGGGAACAGTTCCTGACTATGTGACGTTTGCGACACTCTTGTCTTGTTGTGATGAGACCCTGATGATGAAAACATTGACTCAAGTGCATTCCCATATCGTTAAACTTGGGTTTAATCAGACCCTTATGGTTTGCAACAGTTTAGTTGATGCTTACTGTAAAACTGGTAGCCTTGATTTGGCTAATAGACTTTTCGTGGAGATGATGACGAGAGATTCTGTGACATTTAATGCGATGATAACCGGATACTCGAATAATGGACTGAACAATCAAGCGATAAAACTCTTCATAGAAATGCAAAATTGGGGTGTAAGGCCATCTGAGTTTACTTTTGCAGCGGTTATATGTGCGTGTATGGGCCTAAATGATGTTCCACTTGGTCAGCAGTTTCATGCACTTGTGATCAAATCCAACTTTGTTTGGAATGTATTTGTGTCCAATGCCTTTCTTGACTTCTACTCGAAACATGATTCCATAGACGATTCAAAAAGACTCTTTGATGAGATGTTGCTGCTAGATTGTGTATCTTATAATGTTATCATCACTGGATTTGTTTGGGCTGGAATGTTGAAGGAATCCCTAAATCTCTTTCGTGAATTACAGTGGACTAACTTCGACAGGAGACAGTTTCCTTTTGCAACAATGCTGAGCCTAGCAGCAACTGAAACAAATCTAGAGTTGGGTAAGCAAATCCATGCTCAAGCCTTGGTGACAGAGGCCAATTTGGATGTTCTAGTCGGCAATGCCCTGGTGGACATGTACGCAAAATGTGACAGATTTGAGGAAGCTACTGTGATCTTTGCAAGCATCCCACATGGAAGTTCGGTTCCTTGGACTGCTTTAATCTCTGCATATGTTCAAAAGGGAGTCTATGATGAAGCTCTTCAGCTTTTTAAGCAAATGCGTAAAGCTTATGTATATGGTGACCAAGCAACCTTTGCGAGCACCTTAAGAGCTTCCGCAAATCTGACATCTCTTTCCTTAGGGAAACAGTTACATTCTGTTATGATAATGTTAGGTTGTATGTCGAATGTCTTTTGTGGTAGCTCTCTACTGGACATGTACGCAAAATGTGGGTACATAAAAGAAGCAATAAAAGTGTTCAAGGAAATGCCTAGTAGAAATATAGTTTCTTGGAATGCAATGATTTCTGCTTATGCACAAGAAGGGGATGGAGAGGCCACATTAAGGACCTTTGAGGAGCTTATCAAATCGGGTCTTAAGCCAGATTCAGTGAGCTTTTTGGGCGTTCTAACTGCTTGTAGCCACCGTGGGCTTGTTGAGGAAGGTCTTGCTCATTTTAAATCTATGACTCAAACATATAAAATTGATGTCAAAAGAGAACATTATGCATCCATGATTGATCTATTATGCAGATGCGGACGGTTTGGTGAAGCAGAGAAATTAATGAATGAAATGCTGTATGAGCCTGATGAAATCATGTGGTCTTCAGTCCTGAGATCTTGTAGGGTTCACAAGAATCAAGATCTTGCTAAAAGGGCTGCAGATGCCCTCTTCAACATGGAGGTTCTCAGGGATGCTGCACCATATGTCAACATGTCCAATATATACGCAGAAGCAGGACAATGGGAAGATGTTAGTAAGGTGAAAAAGGCAATGAAGGATAGGGGAGTTAGGAAGGTAACTGCATACAGTTGGGTTGAAGTGAACCACAATGTTCATGTTTTTACTGCAAATGATAGAACACATCCTCAAATTGAGGATATTAGGAAAAAGATTGATGCTTTATGGAGGAAGATGGAAGAAGAAGGTTACAAACCAGACACAAGTGTGATTCTTCAAAATGTAGCTGAGGAAGTTAAAGTAGAATCTCTTAAATATCATAGTGAGCGATTAGCGATCGCTTTTGCACTCATTAATACACCAGAAGGATCGCCAATTGTTGTAATGAAGAACTTACGAACTTGCGTGGACTGCCACGCTGCAATCAAGATTATTTCAGGAATTGTTGGGAGGGATATCATAGTCAGGGATTCAAGCAGGTTTCATCATTTTAGAGATGGATGTTGTTCATGTGGGGATTATTGGTGAGTGCATTGTTTAATGCAAATCTAAATGTCATAACAAGGAAGCAGCTCGATAGTAAGGCCACCAATCCAAGAAATAAACAAAGAAAAAGGATTGCATGTAAATAACATGAAAGGAAAATTATTGAAGATACATGAGGGTATGTTTCTCTGATTATTTTGTTTGTTTTCTACAAAAGCAATTATATTTGCAATTTATACTTCGATTATCATCCAAATCAATTTCAATGGTGATTCTAATCAACCTCCATTAATTAATGATGGTCATAAAATATTAATATAGGTCGAAACCCACCAAGGATCCATATAATCAAATTCTTAGTTAAGCTACTTAATTAAAATCAATTTTTTTTAACAAGTTCTAATAATTTCTTACGATAATTCTAAATTTACGAATACTTGAACACTGTTTTAATAGGGTTAAAAATTGACTTAACACTTCCTATCGTTGGAAAGTGGTTGCAAAACGGTTACCCCCAGGTGTAGGTCTTGACTCTTGATTCAATGATTCAAATCGTTTGAGTGTACTTAAGAGAACTTAGTTCATTGTTTTGAGCCATGTTGGACGGTTTACTTCTTCTTAGGCTCATAGAAGTAAGAAATAAACACTATGTAACCAGTCAACATTTTACATGATTATAGTAAAAAACTTTTATTTTCTTTAAGAAAGAATCAGCAATTTACGCTATTATTATGTAACCGGTCACATTTAAATAGTTCTATATTTTTTGTAATATGTGCCAACCAATAATATGATTAAACTGAAAACGGTTACGTAATACCTAATCATAGTTTGGTTGCTTAAATGTTACACTATTGAATGATTGATCAAACTATGAAACTAGTAAACAGTGATTTGAATCTAGAATTCATAGATGAATTGAATGATTGAACCTATACCTAACTACTTGACTTACAAATCGAAGATGTAACCAGAAATCAAACTATTTGAACTTTAAAATCAAAGTCTTATAGGGCAAGTATGTTGCGAAATCATTTAGCATTAGTGGGCCAAACTTTTTTTTTCGCTATCCAATAATTTTTTATCACCTAATTTGTATATATAATAATTTAAACTCACATCATATTTTTACAAAAAATTATCAATGTCACTAAAATATGAAAATTATAAACTTGTAACGTTAGCTTATCTTTTAAAGATGATAGTTAAACATTTTTACACCACTAAATATAATACTATATTATTCGAAAGATGTAATTAAATAAACTTAACTATAAACAAACAAGTTTATAATATTGAGCTTATCCAACTTTCCTTATTTCTTGACTATTGCTTGTACATAATTAAACCCCATAGGCCATACCCCTTAACCTTATCCACAATTTGTTTAAGGTATGCAGCAAAATATTTAAAAATAATAATAAAATAGACGGCATGATTTTACATAATTGTTAACGTTGGCTTTACTCCATATGTTATGATTACTGGGGCTAATCCACTTCTTCAAAATCCGATCACCAAAGGCCACTTCACTCACAAGAACCTTGAGTTCTATCGTTTTGACCTTTGACCTTTGACCTTTTGGGGTTGTTCACTTGAAAGTTGAAACCCAGAGGCTAGAGATCTGCCATAGCCCAAGAAGATGAAGCAGTTGCTCAAATCTTCAGTCTTTATTCTGCTCCTCTGCTGTTGGGTGGTTGAGTGCAAGTATATGGTGTACAATACTACTCAAAGAATCGAACCTCACAAGATCAATGTTCATTTGGTACCCCACTCCCATGACGACGTTGGCTGGCTCAAGACCGTCGATCAGTACTACACCGGTGCTAATAATTCAATTCGAGTACAATCAACATCCTTTTTCTTTCTATCTTTGCTCGCATGCATATGACTATTATGATCAGTTGAATAGTTGATCAGTACATAGCATCAGCAAGTGCTTGATTTCATTCGTTTTGTGGGAAATTGAACAGGGTGCCTGCGTTCAGAACGTGTTGGATTCAGTGATTTCAGCTTTGCTCGATGACAAGAATCGTAAGTTCATCTACGTTGAAATGGTAAGCTCCTAGTTCCATTGACTCCTTATATAGTAATAATATTCGTAGCTCTTATCTGTAATTAGGTTATCAATTATCCCCTTTTTTGTTTTCTGCAGGCATTCTTCCAGCGATGGTGGAATCAGCAGAGTGAAGTACTCAAGGCTAAAGTCAAGGAGCTCGTGAATGCTGGTCAACTTGAATTCATGTATGTTGATTGTTTTTAAGGTTTTAATTTTGTTGTATAAAACATTTTAATTAATGTCCTTGCTCTTAACCCTAATTAATTGTACTTTTAAGAAATGGGGGAATGTGTATGCACGATGAGGCAACACCACATTACATAGATTTGATCGATCAGACGACTTTGGGGCACATGTTTATACTCAGGGAGTTTGGACAAAAACCTAGAGTTGGTTGGCAGATCGATCCGTTCGGTCACTCTGCCGTCCAAGCTTACTTGCTAGGTGCTGAGGTATACACTTTGATCGATCTGGTTTAGTTATTAATAACCTTTCTGTTCAACTTGATTCTGGTTAATTTAAGAATTGGGATATGAGTAATAAAGAATCTAAGCAATGCTTTCATGTTCTTGTAGATAAAAATGTAAACTTTTCGGCCTTTGTATCTGATCTACTGTACTTTTATTTTGTTTCAGGTGGGATTTGACTCTTTATACTTTGCTCGCATGGATTATCAAGACAGGGAAAAGCGGAAAAAAGAAAAGACTCTTGAGGTTGTATGGCAGGGTTCAAAGTCTCTTGGTTCATCTTCACAGGTGAGTAGCACCATGTGCATACAGAAATGCTGTATACTTTGATTGCTATTGATGTGTTGTTGTTTAGTTTGTTGCTAAGGTTTAAGTGTCTGCTAATCGTTGTTTCTCTTTGATGATTTGTAGATATTTACTGGTATATTTCCCAGACACTATGATCCCCCAGATGGTTTCACATTTGAAATAAATGACGTATCTCCGCCTATTCAGGTAAAGACATAAACACAAGAAATTTATCTGATCTTTGGTTTCTATGTTTGATTCTTTTGCTTGTTTCCTTATTCTGTTTTGAAGGACGATGTTCTCCTTTTTGACTACAATGTTCAAGAACGGGTAAATGATTTTGTAGCGGCTGCCATTGCTCAAGTATGTAACGGTATCCTTGTTATATGGACTGGAACCTTTTGTACTTTTAAGTAGTGATCTTTTTTTTCCGCATTAGACGTATGCTATAACATGGTGTTTTCTATTATTATTATTTTTTTTCACTTCCTTATCCCTTAATCCCTTTCTATTATATACTGGTAACATGCTCATTTCTTCATCAGTCTCAAGGTAGAAAATGAAGTGGAGTTCAATCATCACTGAATGCACCCCCAACACCCACCCTCTTTTTTTTATATTGTTTCTACCTCTCCTAAATATGTTTCTATTTTGGGTGAAGGCTAATGTAACAAGGACAAATCATATAATGTGGGCAATGGGAACTGATTTTCGATATCAATATGCGCTCTCATGGTTCAGGCAGATGGATAAATTTATACATTATGTTAACCTGGTATTGGTCTTTACCTTCTTTTATCTGTGTTTTCACATTATTTCTGTCAGTAGGTTTTGTCAAATCTACTTGTTAATAAACTAACTAGCTGGTTGTTATTGTTAAGGATGGGCGTGTAAATGCACTCTATTCTACCCCATCCATTTACACAGATGCAAAATATGCAGCTGCTGAAACATGGCCTCTGAAAACTGATGACTTCTTTCCGTAAGTACAATGTCAAACAAATTGATACCCTATGCCCTCTCCATCATCTTTTGTTCTATTCTAAAAGAACAAAATGGAAACTTTTAGATATGCAGATAAAGTGAACACGTATTGGACAGGATACTTTACTAGCAGACCAACTTTTAAAGGTTATGTTAGGACAGTGAGTGGTTACTATGTGGTAAGTTGTAGTAGAACTTACCTTTTTCAAATAATTGCTATATTCTATAATGATCTCTCACCCTGCTACAAATTCAGGCAGCAAGGCAATTGGAATTTTACAAGGGCAGGAACAGTTCTGGACCAAATACAGATGCCCTAGCTGATGCTCTTGCAATTGCTCAACATCATGATGCAGTTAGTGGTACACAAAGGCAACATGTGGCTGCTGATTATGCATTGCGTATCGCAAAGGGCTATGCAGAGGTGGGGTCTGATTGATGTTAAATTTAGTTAGAGTAATAAAGAGAGACGTGTGTTGATTATTCTAGTACCACATATGTGCAGGCTGAGGAAGTTGTCGCTTCTTCGTTGGCATTTTTAACATCAAATGGAAACCATGAAAAGTCAGTTGGCATGTTTCAGCAGGTCGACTATGACCAATTTCTTGTAGTTTTGATTACAGTTTGGCCTATGGCTAATTTCTAAATTGATATTTCAGTGCCCTCTCCTTAACATAAGTTATTGTCCTCCATCAGAAGCTATTTTGGGTGATGGAAAGAGTTTGGTAAGCATAATTCTCTCTTTTTTAAATATTTGTTTTATGTCTAGATGACGTCAAGTTAGCTTTCTTATCTTAATAGGTGATAGTTGTCTACAACCCTTTAGGATGGAACAGAGAGGATGTGGTCCGAATTCCAGTGCGTGCTGAACTTAACTTTGACTTTGGCTTTGACTTCTAGTGTTTTGGCTGTTTGATATAATGCAAAATTGCTGCAGGTTTCTTCCCATGATTTAAACGTCCTGGATTCAGATGGAAAAGAAATTGAATCACAGCTTCTTCCCATTTTCAATGCCTCATTGAACATGAGGAATTATCATGTTAAAGCATATCTTGGTATATCTCCAAGCAGTACACCCCAATATTGGCTTGCATTTACAGCATCTGTACCACCTCTTGGTTTCAGTACCTACACCATCTCAAGTGCCAAACACACAGGTCAACTCATTGAATCTGTTGTTACAATTTGTAAATTAAGATGTCTAACAGTTGAGATATTATTGATATGGACATTTTTTATAATGGTTTGCAGATACACATGCAACAATGTCAACAGTTTGGACTTCTGATAGTACTAGTGATAAAACTGTAGTTGTTGGTGGAGGAAATTTGAAGCTGCATTATGCTACAGATGAGGGAAAGCTTACACATTATATCAATAGCAGAAGTTTGGTATCTGCAATTCCCTATATCCAATTATTGTTAATTTTTATTAAATTACAGTAGCCATGCGATACATGATCTTATTAGACATAATATTAACATCTCTTTTCTGGCTCACGATTTAAGGTTGAAGAATCCATGGAACACTCTTACAGCTACTATTCTGGACATAATAGCACAAATCAGGTACATTGAAATTTGTATATGCAGGTTTTAAATTAAATTGATTCGGTTCATTTTATTTTTTGCATGCTTTACTGGTGAAATTAGTTTCTTGAATTTTTATACATCCTCTGAAGTCATTCCTGCTTTTTGAAGGCATCTGGTGCTTATATCTTCCGTCCTAGTGGCACGTTTCCAATAAAATCTGAAGAGCAGGTATATCATTCTTGTTTTGTTTTCTACCTTGAGGTGATTAGCATAAGAATTCCATTACATGTTGCAAGCAATTATCCAATTTCTGAGGACATCTTTTATTACAGAAAGCTTTTGTCATTCTAAATGGTCCAATAATGGATGAAGTGCATCATGAGCTCAACTCCTGGATACATCAGGTATTTGCTCATGGGAGATGTAGTATACTATGGGACGTAGCAACTGCCAATTTTGAGTTCTATATTCTGTCTTTGCGCTTGTGATCGTAAAGCTCTTGCATGCAGGTCACCCGTGTATACAAAGAGAAGGAACATGCCGAAGTTGAGTTTACTGTAAGTATCGGTTGGTTTGATTCTATGTAGTAGTTTTCGGTTAACAAGTGCATCTCATATAAGCACATATTCTACAATTTGGTACTAGATTGGACCTATACCTATAGATGATGGTGTTGGGAAAGAAATAACAACCCAGATCACAACTAACTTCAAGACTAACAAGACGTTCTATACTGATTCAAATGGGAGAGACTTCATCAAAAGGGTACATAGATATATGGCTATTTTGTTATCTTATTATTCTTCTCTTGCTTGAGTCAACTGTTGCACTTTGATTATGGTACAACAAAAAAATGTATTTACAAAGTTTCCAACTTAGGGAATCCTGTGTTTGCAGCCTGATATATATTACTGTTTTGCAGGTTCTTGATTTCAGAACTGACTGGGACCTGCAAGTTAATGAACCAGTTGCTGGAAATTATTACCCCGTATGTGCACATATAATAACTATTAATTTACTTGCCTATAACCAAATTGCTCATTGGCCATTGTCTACTGTGGTATTTTTATAAGATGCATATCATGAATTCCAAGCTTCAAAATGAAACCCTTTTCTTAATGCAATGCAACTATATACAGTGACTTGTTTCAGTTTTTATAATGGCCTGACTTGTTCCTTTGGTGTTGCTGTGTACTCATGGTTGCTTAGATAAATCTTGGAGCTTATGTTGAAGATGGAGCTATGGAGCTCTCAGTGTTGGTGGATCGTGCAGTTGGTGGCTCGAGTTTAGTAGATGGCCAAATAGAATTAATGCTCCATAGGTATGATATTCCTTCACTGATGACATGGCACCTCAATATATAATGAACGTTTATCGTTAAGCTAATCTTGTAGAAGAATACCTAATACTTTAAGTGAGTTTCAAGTACATGGAAGGAAAACCTGATGTGTAGAAAGAGCCGTGCTTATATATAATAAGCTAATTTTTTTTTTCTGTAATTTGTTTTTGTAGGAGGCTATTGTTCGATGATGCAAAAGGTGTTGGTGAGGTGCTAAATGAGACAATATGTGTCCTCGATGATTGCAAGGGCTTGATAGTAAGCATGATGCTTCTGTGATATTTATTCATGTAGAAAAGAAAAAAAGTTAAATCTAAAGTCATTTGCTTTTCGTTATGGGATTTATATTCACATATGGTGTTTTCTAGGTCCAAGGGAAGTTTTATATTAGGATTGATCCCATGGGAGAGGGAGCCAAGTGGCGTCGCACATTTGGTCAAGAAATTTATTCTCCACTCCTTTTAGCATTTGCAGAACAGGTAATGTGTTTTGTATATGTGTATATATCCCTTGGGTCTCTATAGATGTGTATTCATGTTCATGTCTCTTCTATGTATATCTCTTGCAGGATGGAAATGACTGGAAAAATTCTCATGTATCATCCTTCTCCATGATTGATGCATCCTATAGCTTGCCAAACAACACAGCGATTATAACCTTACAGGTATATTGCCTTGATGGTTTGCTATTTTGGGCCTAAATTGTTTTGGCAGATAAAAACTTCACATTTTTATCATCATAGGCTGCTTCATTTTGCATATCAAAGTTGTTACTATGATATACTATTGACTAACGTGAACTTGCTTCATTTGTTATGTTAATATTGGACAACCCATGCCCTTGGACATCTTGCATAGCATTTCTTTTATTAATTACCTAAAATGCCTTCCGAAAGGGAGAATTATAAACCTGTTTGTTCATCGAGATCATTCCTTGATTTTATTGTATTTGATTATTGCAGGAGCTTGAAAGTGGAACCATACTCCTTCGTTTGGCTCATCTTTACGAGGTTTTTTTTAAACTTCAACTAGTTTTAATTGAAGAGCCACTATAGATTAATCATGTTTTTATCATAACTTGGCATGGGATGTTTAGTGTGATACTTAAATGGTGTTTTTATATGGTTTGAAAGGTGGGAGAGGACAAAGATTATTCTGTAATGGCGAGTGTGGAGCTGAAGAAGCTATTCCCAAATAGAAAGGTTATTATAATGACATTATATACATTTTGGCTGATTCCAACTGTAATTGTCCTTCTGATTCGTGTTGTTCTTTTTCCAGATAAGCAAAGTGACAGAAATGAATCTATCTGGTAATCAAGAAAGAGGCGAGATGGAGAAGAAGAGGCTAAACTGGAAAGTAAAAGATTCATCGGAAGCCAAGATCACGAGGGGAGGTAGTGTTGATCCAGAAAAGCTAGTGGTGGAACTTGGACCCATGGAAATCCGGACATTCTTCATCGACTTTGATTATCTCGCGATGTTTGTTTCTGAATGATGACCGCACGAGGGTCATGTGTGGTGTATTTGGCGACGTTCTTGTTTTCATCCATCTTCTTGGTTATTTTAATCTTGTGCTGGAAAATGAGTCTCAATTACTGAATGAGCCTACTTTGTAACAACCGAAGGAGCAGCAGATTCACTTTCGGGTTAAGCTTTTAGACTACTTTACATTTTCCATCAGCTGTTTGTTTGTATAGATTGCAGCAAAAGGAAAATAAAGGGGTGGTTGTTTTTATATTAAAAAATTAGATTAAAAAATATATATATTTATATCTTATTCCTTGACTTGTTGCAAGCAAACTTGACTGAAAAATCTTGGATTTTTGGTGACTAGCATTTTCACACAAGAAACTTCATGCTCCAGTTGCACAGAGCTAAAGGTGCACAAAACTGGACTCGCGCCAAACTGGAAATCGGTTTAAAGATAATCAAGACACAAGATTGGCCCAAACATGTCTGGATTAGAAACGATTTATAAGGGAAAACCGGTTCGGTTTGGAACAAAAGTCGGTTTTAACCGGTAACAACAAATGTATTTTCAAAGCGATTTCAATCCAGCAGATGGTTTCACTCAAACTGGTTTCACTGTTGGTTTTGAATCGGACCAGTTTGGATGTAGACCTCTACACAGAACCATTGTGCACTTTTAGTGGGCGTTACACTACTCAAAACATGCTTGGACCCAAACACATCAGGCTCCAATACCCAACCTAATATCCAAGTAGCCCAAGCACATCAACTCTTCGACCAAATGCCTCACAAGAACAACTCTCTAAATACATTGAATCCTGGCTATGTTAAGTCAGGAAAACCTTAGTCGTGCTAGAGACTTGTTTGATGGCATGTCTGTAAAGAACTAGGACAATATTAATTGTGGTTATTTGCAACATCATCAACCTCTTGGAGCTTTCAAGTTGTATGCTGAAATGTGTGGGAGGGAAACAATTCACGATTATGTAACATAAGCTATAACTTGTCTTGTTATGATGATAAAAGCATTAACTCAAGTGCATTCTCATACCTTAAAAACTTGGGTCTGACTGGACTTCTATGGTTCACGACTGTTTAGTTGATGCTTACTGCAAAACTGGCACTGTTGGTCTGGCTAAGCGACTTTTCATGGGGATGCTGACAAGAGAATCTGTGACATTCATTGAAATGATAACAGGGTACCCACAGAATGGATTGAACAATGAAACAGCAGTGCTATGTGCATGTATGGGGTTAAAAAGACTTCAATGAGATGATGTTGCTAAATTGTGTATCTTATATCTTATAATGTTATTATCAGTTCCCTTTTGTGACACTGCTGAGCCAAGTAACAACTGAAATTGAACACAAACATCCATGCTCAAGCCTTGATGACAGAGGCCAATTTGGATATCCTCATATGCAAAATGTGACATACGAAGAAGCTATGTAATCTTTGCAAGCCTCCCTCATGTTCCATAGGCTATGATGCTCTTTAGGGAAACCCAAAAAGATTGATGCTTTATGTAGGAAGATGGAAGAAAAAGGTTGCACACAAGACAAGCTAGTGTGATTCAGTAATTCCTCGAAATGTAAATGAGAGAGTTAAAAGCAGAATCTCTTAAAAATCATAGCTTTATACTCCTTAACACACCAGAAAGATCATCAATTGTTAGAATGAAGAACCTGTGAGCTTTTGTGACTGCCACGCTGCAGTCAAGATCATTTCCAAACAAGTTGGATGGGACGTCATAGTCGGGATTATCAGATCAACAGTAAAGGCCACCAAGCAAACAAAGAAATATGATTTCATGATAATACCATGAAAAAAAACCGTTTTTATTTTTGTTCTGATCAATTTCATTCAAGGTTTAACACCAAAACTGTACAATGAACAAACAATTTCTTAAAATCCATATATAAGTCGCCCAATTCAACTGCAAAAGCAATAATAATATATAAACACCAATTACACATTCACAAGCATTCTCAATGGTGGCATTATGCAACAACAGAGGAACACAAATCATCATCAATCCCAACCACAGCATTCTTCCAACACACAACAGAAGCAAAGGGCAGCCAAACTGCAAAACAAAATGCACAATTCCACATCAACTTACCCTAACCTAATTCCAATTAAAACTAATACAATTGCAAACATAATAGCGATACGAGTAACATTAAGGCACATACCATCCTCTAAAGAAAGAAGTGCAGTCATCGCGATCATCATGTTCGCAGTGGTAACCGTGGTAAGATGGCTGAGGCTGAGGCTGAGGCGGAGGTGGAGGATAAGCAAAGTAACCTTGATAGGGCGGATGGTGTGGGTGCGGTGGATAGGTGTATCCACCGGGTCCTGATGGATCCGGGTACGAGTAAGCCGTATACTGCGGTGGAGCGGATGGGTGACCGGGGGGCGGAGGTGGTGGTGCCGATGGTTGCGGTGGAGGGTATGGAGGCGTGTATCCTGTAAGAAACGTAATTGAAGGTTGATGATGGAAATTATAAAGGCTAAGGAAGTGAGAATTGTAGATTGAAATTACCTGGTGGTGGGTAGTTCTGATAGCTCATTTCTTGGGGTTTGATCAAGGATCAGCGATGATGAGTGAAGAAACTGATGGTTTTTGTGGGATGAAGATGATTGATGAGTTTTAGAAGATCTGGATCCTGTTTTCCTTCGAAATAACAACTCATCTATCGAACATCTGGCATCTACTGGGTGAAAAACACAAGTTTTCTTAGTAAAAAAAACAAGTTTTTTTAACCTGTGTCGGTTATGACTACGTAAACGAGATCTAACATTAACACAAAGAACCGAAAAGATTGTAGCAAAGAAAGTTAAATGTGTTTGATGAAAAAAGTATTTTGAAAAACAATATAAAAAATATGCATTGCAAACAAACATTGTATGTTATCAAATTTGCATCCTACTGTTATACGGTTTCTAATATTACTTATCTTGTATTTTTATTAACGCTATGTTCCCGAGTTTACTTAACGAGAGAAAAGAAAGGAAAAGAAAGAAAACATTTTTTTTTTCTTTCTTCTCTTTTCTCTTCTTTTCTCTTCTTTTCTTTCTTTTCTTTTCTCTCCATTTCCTTCCGATTTGGAAAGAATGTTTTTAGCCCTTATTTTCCTTTAATTTCCTTTCATTTCCTTTCTTTTCTCTCCATAAGTAAACTCGGGAACACAATCTTTTTGTTTTCCTTCCATTTCCTTCCATTAAAAAAAACTCAGGAACACAACTTTTTATTTCTTTCCTTCCGTTTCTTTTCTTTTCTCTCCTTAAATGAACTCGGGAACATAGCGTTATTTGTCCCCCTTTTAATTCATAAAGTTTTATGCTAAGTTCGTGTGTGATGTGTGGTTCCACGTACTAGAACTTTCGAGATCGAGTAAACTAACCCATAGAAGAATAGATAGCGACAACATTGCTTGATCTAATGATAATCAAAGACGATAGATTGAGCCAAAGGTTACAAAAACAATGTTTTATCTATACTACTATATAATACATATAATAAAGATAAGATGGTAATTTCATTTAAAATGTAAGACACTTATACAACATTTTAAGCATAAAGTACAATTGCTTTATGCAATAATTTCACGTTTGCCCTCATTTAATTAACTTTTTCTAATTATTATATTATTTAATACACATTATTAATACATTAATTAATAATATGATATTATTTAATTCACTTCGTTAAGTTTTATTTTATTTATAATAATATAAATTGACATTTAAATTTATAATTACTAATCATATTTTTAAAACTAAAGTTTTATTTTATTTATAATAATATAAATTGATATTTAAATTTATAATTAGTAATCATATTTTTATAATATATACTATGTAAATTAAGTATTATTTTATTTAAATACTTATATCTATACTACTTTATAATAAATCTCTTTGGATAGAGATGTAATTTAGCCAAGCATACAAGTTTTTAATCAATATACAAAAAGGAGTGCAAGGCATTTAATACAGGCAGAATAAATAATTGATTACAAATTTAATACACTTTAGTGGTAATATGATAAATTTATCAGTTAAATTTTATATACCTTGACATTTTTGCCCTTGTCTTTTATGAGTATTTAATAAATATTATTAATACATTATTTAATAATATGATATTATTTAATTTACTTCATTAAATTTTATTTTATTTATGATACTATAAATTGACATTTAAATTTATACTTACGAATTATATTTTTATAACTAAATATTATTTAAATTAAGTATTATTTTATTTAAATATTTAAGTATATAACTTTTATATATATATGTATATATATGTATATCTTCATGTTTATAATAACTATAATACTAATATTTTTCTAGGGGCATATTGTGAGTTTAATAATTTTAATATTTATCTATATCTTTTATAATAAAAGTGAAAGAAGAATTGAATGATAACTTTACATATGGATTAAAACACATATATGAAAAGTCATGCTTAAATTTCAAAAAATTAACCATTTTATTTCATTTATGCCCTTACAATAAAGTATAATATATGATGCTTATAATACAAATGCTAAAGTATATACACGTGGCCAAACAAAACCACTATTTACTTTTAATTCCGTTCATTCACTGCGATTGAGCACTAATCCCTCTTTCTCTTTTCCTTGTCTGTTGTTAAAAGCTCAATAACAATCAAGATGATAATTTGTTGTGACAGTTTATTCATTAACTTTCTTCGGTCTATGCAAATCACCATCGAAAGCTGCCTCTGATGATCATAAAAATCTAACCTACATTCACAAAACAAAACCCTCCTAAAATCTAGGTAATAAGTGATTTTTGACCACAAATATCACCCGTGCTTTCAATAATTTTGTTGGGATAATATAGTTGTCTTAAGGACTTTTGTAATATACGTAATTATTTTTCTTCATTCAATTTGTTCAATAATTATATTTTTATTTTTTAATTTACATCATAACGCACTGAGCCGATACTGATTGAAATCGAATTCCCAAAAATCACGCAACAGCCGTACCGCCGCAACGCGCGAGCATTTCCACTTATTTTATAAAACAATAAAAACTAGCAATTAATTTACCAAGCCCTAGTATTTATATTAAAGTCTAACAATCTAAAGATAAATTTAAAATCTAGTTAAAATTCAAATAATAAAAGATTATTCAACTAATTCAAACTTAGATAATAAAAGATAGATGTTCCTACATCATATCTACTTCTAATTTATCTTTAAAAACATTATTTTTATTTGGTTTAACCTTGTGTGTTCATACATTCATTTCAGTATTCCTACCTTTGCTACTTTCATTTTGCGTGTCTGTGCCTTCTTGATAGCCCAATAGTTTGTTTTATATACTAAAGTCGATCGGATCGCAACTCTTTATTTAATTTCATCAAGTAACACAATATTTTCACGAAAAGCATGCACCACATGACTGTCTCCTGTGACAACTTTGAAAACGCATCAAGTATTACCACAAACAAGATCTAACTTAACACAGACCCTTGGTGGAAGCCAACCTCGACATAGAAGGAATGAATATCGCGCACGACCTCTAATTAAAATACTATCATACAAAATATAATATAAATTAACGTGTTACCTCCACTCCAGGCTGGACGTTCATGATGGTACGACAAACACAATAGTTTTTGTATTGTTACAACATATTGGCTTCAGATTAATCGAATCAAACATTTTAAATATTATGTAATAAATAACCTAAATATAATAAAATATCAAAATAAATTTATTTTTGAAATATAAACATATAAATAAAATAAAATATGCTAAAATTTTGATAAATAAAATATTAAAATACTACGTTTTTAATTTTTTTTTATCAATAAAATAAATAAAATTTTAAAATTAAGAAACAACTAACAGCTTTCGTGTGTACCATTATTAGATTGTATGTCGGTAATTCATTGCCAAAGCGTCCATTCGTAATCTGTCGTTGAGTTACTGATAATTGGAAATGAAATCACCCATGAATAGATTTCCATAGAGCATCACCAACAGATTTCTTTCGGTAACTATTTTCACTAATGGATTAGACCCAATATATTGGCGATACTCACTATTTATGTAGCGTTAGAGCTGCAAATCAGAATAGTATTACGTACTAGTATTACTCTAGTATGTATTACACACATCTTAACTTAAAAGTTGTTACTGTATTTTCTTATTTTTTTAAGATGTTTTTTTCATAGGAATGCTCATGGAGAGCTTTTACTTATGACAACTCAATAATAGATTCAGTATCAATATATCGAAGAATATGAAAGATATTTCCTTATCTCGGTCTGACATCAAATGTTACAAAATTGAATATACGTACCCTTCTTGTTTAATCATTCTACTTTCTTTTACATAGTCAATGTAGGTATTTACATTATATTCAATTTAGTAATTTAATATATCATTTATCGAATTCAGAAAATTATTACATGGGCCAAAGTTTCCATATAAATAAGCCGTTTTTAGATTTTCAAAATAATAATAATAATTATCGGATGTCATACCATTACATACATCGTTTTAGTAAACGCAACTATCATCATCTTGAAACAATCAAACTTAAAGTGTAATTAGCATCTTTTTCACTTTTTTCTGAAGATTTTGGATGTGTTCGCTGTTCAATGAGAGAGTTAAAATTAAAAATGAAAATAGAAAGTAATTAATTAACTGATGTTGTTATATGAATATATATAGTTAAGGTTAATTACGAAAAGTGCCCTATCCTCTCTCACATTTGTCTTATACATATGTGTTTGGCTTTCTACTCATTTTTACATACATAATATTAATCCTTTATATAAAACAGATCGACATTTTTACATACATATAGCTTCTTAACCTCATTTCCAAACCAAACATCATCTTAAAATTTAAGAAGTACGCATCTGAATAATAAAACAACTTGTTCAAAACCATATCAAACATTCAAACGTATTCATAAAAACTGTTTTGTACGTCTAAGATCTTCATTTCATATACAATCGTTGATCATACTTTCATTAATTAATCTTGTAACTTAATTATGCATAAAAAAATAAAACTGAATCACGCATTGAGATATAGTAACTCAATCAAACGAAGAGAATCATAAGATGGATGAATAATATGAACATTAAAGAAACGCAAACACTTGAATGAAATTAAACTCCATTGATGAAATAAACTCCTACCTTAATATCATCCTCTATCATCATATCTATAAACGAAAACGAAACCCTAGCTAGCTATCGATATATTAGAGTACTAGAACATCAATCAGCTATATATCTAGCTAACATTGTAACGATATCAGTCATGTGTTAATCAATTAACGAGAACGAAACCGCATACGATCGATCACAAGCGGAGTGTAAGGTCGACGTCGGAGTGTTCCGCCGGAGGAGGAGGGGTAGTGAGATGGCAGACGACGGGAGCGGCGGCTCCGGCTTGAAAGGGGTGGTCGTACCAGGCGTAGGCGGCGGGGGCGATGGGAGTAGTAGTCTCCGGGGTAGCGTTTGTGCATCCGGGAGGAGGAGGAGAGAGGTAGTTGTTGTTATGGTTGGTGGTGATGTAGGAGCGGCGAGCGGCGGCCCTCTCGCGTTTGTGGGCGTTCTGGTGGCCGCCGAGTGCCTGAGAGGTGTAGAAGGTGCGGGGGCAGTAGAGGCAGGAGAAGAGCCTTGCTTTGCCGGAGACGGAGTCAGGTGTAGGGTGAGGAGGGTAAGGGCTTGACGACTGAAGCTTCAAGAAATCATACAACCCTCCTGCTTGATCCGCCATTGATGTTTGAAGTTATAATGTCGATCTCTATTGAATGATATGATGATGATGATCCGAATGAGAATGAGAATGTTGTTGATGGTGTTTGTTAATATATATATATATATATATATATATATATATATATATATATATAGACGACGGAGACGGAGTGGGAGTGAGAGTGAGAGTGAGAGTGAGAGTGAGAGTGAGAGTGGGGTGTGTTTAATTTGTCTTCATCTGCACAGGGCTTCGCGTATGATGATTGGTTCACTTCCTACATGACCACTCTGCCCTCACTCTTTTTAGAGATATATACATACATATATATTAGTCTCAAGTCTTTGTTTAGAATTACTTTGTTATATATAATAGATCAGATTATTTCATGAAAACCTATTTTATATTGTTTTAGTTAAGATTAATTGCAACTATTATTTATATATTATTGTTTTTATTTGTTCATGTTGTATGTAATTTTCAAGATAATAAGATTAGAGTACCTTTTTACTTAAATTTATTCAAGAATAAGTGTAAGTGACTAAGTGTTTATGGAGATATATCCTTTCTTTTTTGTTTTTTTTTTCTAATCTCGATCATTTTTTAAACATGTTCTATCTCAAATCAAAGTTATTTGTGAATCACCTGTAGGCCTTTAATATTGACAAGTAAAACTAATATTTGGTTATGATATAATACATTAGGTATATTTTATAAAAACTGTGCGTTTAATATATATATATATATATATATATATATATATATTTATATTTGTAGGAATTTGTTATTAAAATATATATAGGGAAGATAAAATGTTACTAGAAAAATAAATAATGTTTGTTTAATTTGTGTTGCTAGATGGAGTGGTAAATCTAAGGAATAAAATAAAAAATAGAGTGGTTGTGATTTTGGATGAATTATTAGATATTTGATTTGCACGTCGTATATAGAATCACGAAAAAAGAAAAGAAAAGGCAAGAATGTTAACAACTAACACTCAATATCCGACAACAAAGGAACTCTCTCTCTCTCTCTCTCTCCATTCTGTTCATTAATTATGCTTCTTCACTCACATTGATCATACTTTGATCACTCAGCTCCAGCTGCATGTAACATATTGTATAACAACAACAACTATAATAATAATTTATTAAATATATATGTATATGTATATGTATATGTATATGTATATGTTGGAGTGGGCGGGGTGATGGTGGCACCACCACTGCACGCACTTTCACCTGACACGGTACCCGCCATCATCTCCCATTTTCTTTGTCCCCCTCCTTCTTTAACTGCATGACACCTGTCTAACTATATATATATATATATATATATATAGTTATCATGTATACATATGCATATAGTACATAAAGTTATCATGGCACCACCACTGCATGCATATATGCTTTGCGTATATCATGTATACATATGCATCATATCTATCTTCTATGTATGCAGGTCTCTAAGTTTATATATATTATGGAGAGAGACAGATGGAAAAAGGACACAAAGGAGACAGGAAATTACCCAAAACTGGACACATAGTACATAAAGCCTCATTACCCACAAACAAAGATTAATTTATGTAGAATTAATTGATGTGATGATTTATATATATGTGACACTTTATTCTGTCAGATCATATAGCAAACTAACTTACAATTCATACCCCCAATATCATACATACAAGCACCATTTTATATATATGTAGTATTTCCCTAGCTTTTCAATTCTTTTGTTTCTAATTATAATTAAATCTCCATTTTCAATTCTGCATGTGTTGAAGTTACTCTTAAGATATTGTATAAGTGCTTGAAGCACTATGTACCAGCAACTTTAACACAATTCTTATGTAAGTTGTCGATGTTAGCCCATACAAATTACAAAGAGTTGTCTTTCTTTTATATCATATACTTTTCATAGCAAGTTAGCAACACACAATTTTTTTTTATTTTTTAATTTTACATTTTTTGTCCTCTTAATTACAACTTTTCAAATATGATAATATCCAAATTAACTTACAGATGACATTTGTTTATTTTTATCAATGTTTCAACGTAAAATTATTTGAGTGTTTTGATTTTTTACATTTTTTTCTATTACAACTTTTGAAATATAATATTTTATCCAAACTAGCAATTGAGATGTTCTTATATTTATCGACATTTCGACGTGAATATATTTTATGGTTTCGCTCTTCTATATAAAACCCCAAATAATGTCAATGCTAGCTCCCACCACAACGTACGAGCAAGTTTAAGTCACGGTTTTGTTTTTATATAAAGTTTCGAATATTAATTATAAACGTCCCCATCACAATTCGAGTGTTGCATGTTCTAGCTAGTTTGTATACAACTTGAGAGTTGCACGCGCTAGTTTCTAAACAAATAGTGTGATTGACAAATGTCAAAACCTGTGAAGATGGAAGTCAAAGTCAAGTGGCTATTTTTATAATTGTACTTTTAAGCTAATTAGCATAAAAGGGTAATTTCACACATGTGTGTCTGATTTAGGGGATTGTGGAGATCATCATTTCTCTAAGATACCTTTTCATCTTAGAGGGAGAAAGTGTATGTGTAAAAAAAAAAAGGACAAGAAAATCTTTAAAAAATGAGATATGATTTTTTTACTCATTTCGGGTGAATTCATGTTCTTGATATGTGTTAAGAGTTCAATTTGATGTTCAATACAAGTGCTTTAATTAATTATTTGAAAAGATTCTTTAGATTGAGGTTTTGATTAAAGTTGATGTATAAAAGAAATCAAGTCGGTTGATTGTAGTGTTTATTGGCAATCAAAGAATATAATAAAACCACCCGATATTTTCATTGTGTGATCGGAATGTCATAAAATAATACAACCCTATAATAAATGTGAGATTTTTACGTAAGTGCTTAATCATTTCATGATTTGAAACTAACGCGTAAATTTACTTATGAATTGTTTAGAAATATACTAACATACACTAATATACTAACATACACTAATATAAGATGTTTTAAAATTTTAAAATGGTAGTTTCGACTAATTAGTAGAGTATATTGTTAAACATCCTGACATATATATAAAGGAGAATAGCTAGGTTGGATACATAGCTTTATTGTAGAGGTGGAGTTGAACAGTGTCATAATTAAAGATGGTTAACGACGCATAACTTTACTTTTTAATATATACACTTAATATTTTTAATGACGTGTCTATTCTAACACCTGGTTTTAGTTGTTATTTCAAAGCAAAATCATATATCGATTTAGTACGGATTACGTGTCACTAGATATGAAAACGCTAATTTAAGTAATAAGAGTTCAAATAGACATCAAGTGTGATCGAAGTTTTGACCTTGAAGTCTTAGACAATCACACAAACCTTTTGATTGTCTAATTATTGTTTATATATATATTATCGTTTAAAAGCAACAATCACAATATTAAAGAAACTATATAAAACTTGGTAAAATTATGTCTAATTATTCTCCTAATGAGTAGTTAGTATACATCTAGCAGAATAAAATAACAAGTAGAGATATGTTTAAGAGGGAGCTAGGGTATATTAATTTTCATAAATAAAAAAGAATTGTATTGGTGGGAAGGTTGATAAGAGATGTGATATTGAGTGAGTGACTTAACATAAGTTTGAGTTGAGTTGAGTGGAGTTGAGTTGAGTTGAGTTGAGTTGAGGAGGTGGGTGGTGTAGACTAGACAGTAGACTGTAGAGTGTAGACTGTATACCGTAGGTAGGTAGGGGCTAGGAGGCAGGTTTTGTTCAGATCAGGTGGAAGATAACTCAACTCGCCTGTTTCTCTCATTCTCTCACTCGTTCCCCACTAACTCAACTGCATTTTTCCCTTTTAATATTCTCATCAAATATGGCAATTTCTCTTTCCCCCCAGCCTTTTTATTTTTCTTTTCTTTTCTTCTTGTAAAATGATGGGAGTTGTTTTGAGTTTCTTAGGTTTTCTGGAAGTCACATCAATATTTTTTTTTTTCTTACACAGAGTCGTCATAATTTTTTCCCTGTTTCTCCGTTTGACATACACAAATCCAAAAAAGAAGAGAAAGGGAACGGTGCAACTCGGTGAATATTCATTGGGTTGGGACCTTTTATTTTCGTATTGAGTTCCGGGAGTGGTGTTCCTACTCCCACCCATGATTTCCCCACCCTCCTCCGATTCCCACTTCGTGTCATCTAAACGCCTATACCATCTATTAGTAAATGGAGATAATCACATATCACATATGTATATAGTTATAGATTAATTTGCTTATACATATTTTTACTCGTGTAATATATTTTATGTAGGAGAAAGAGAATCTATAGTATATATAGTGCGTGTGTGTGTATATATATACTAGGTTATAACCTCGTGTATCACATAGGTTAAATAAGAAAAAAATATTAAATATTTATTAACGAAGAGTTAGAGACTGTAAAACGTTAAATATAAAGTTACTTTGATTAGTTGATAAAACACTTTTACTATTCTTAAAACTTTCGTTTTAAAAAGTTATTGATTTGAAAAAATTTTATTTTGTTTATCAATATCTCACTGTTTGAAAACTATGGGTTTGTTTTGTAAAATATTGATTATAAAATATTTCATAATTAAAAATGTTTCGCTGTTTTAGAAAAAATTCATAGACAATTTTGATTTTAAAAAAGTATGTTTTTTAATCAAAATATTTAGTTTTTATTTAATAAAAAAATTATTTTAAAAAGTTAATTGTTAAAAAAGGACTTGAATTTATAATATAGAGAGAGAAGTAGAAAAATCTAAGAATTATTTATTTGATTTTTTAAAATAGAATAAATAGTATAGACGAGAAATTAAGATAAGATGGCTTGTATCAATGTCATGTGATATCATATGTAAAATATTATTAGATTAGATATATAAAAGAGGTTTTAGGGGTTACTTGTTATCATTTTAACACATCAAAAAAGTTGTTTTCCCTCCTCTATCACTTAACAAAAAAATTACATAAACAATCAATTTGATTTTTTTATTTTTACTAAAATAAATTAAATAAACATATTTTGAATTAAATATATACTTTTTTAGTTTTAATTATTGATTGTTCTAGTTTTTGTAGTATTTAATAATTTTACGTATTTATGTTTCAAAATAAATTTAGAAGTTATTTAGTTTATAATATTTTATTTATTCACTCCGTACAATACACGAGTTTCCTAACCTAGCTATACATAAAAAGCAAGTGAGAAAATGATATGCGAATCTTAATCAGGTATATGAATTTAGGTTCACGTATTTCTTAAAAAAATGTTTTCCTCTATCTCTAATAACCGATACATCAATCGTATTCAATCTTTTATGTACGGGTATCCCTAAAAGTCACATGTCTTGCCTATATTATAAGATACAATAATCAAATTCAATTGTCAAAAATATCTTTTAATCAGTTCATTTAAAATTGAAGCACAAATCTGATTTATATGTCCTTTAGATTCACCTATTCCTTAAAAAAACATTTTTTTTATCTACACATGACGTGATGAAAGGATATGTGTATTAAATATTAACTCTATATAATTTTGTAACCTTCATGAATAGTGTAATGCCACCTAGCTTGCCGCGTGACAAGCTAGGACTGATTTTTTTAAGATTAAGAAAAACCTATAGTATTATGTGGTAATTGTATGTAATATGAATAGTAAAGTGTTATGTCTTTACAAAATGATCACAACATTTTATTTCTATTGCATATTGGTCGCAGTTTATTTTGTTTTTAATGATTAAGCAATATACCACCACTTCATGTCTACAAAATTGAATTCCCTCAAAACCTCAAAGCGGCAGACGTGCTCCTTAAGTTTTATTCTTTTTGTGTTTTTATTGGTTAGATTTTTGAACTATTTTTAATAATGATAATTACTTTTAGACATATTTTATACTTTTAAGATTTTATGTTTCATAGAATTACAAATATGGAGTTTCTCTATGTTTTTTTTTATTTATATTTAGGTTCAAGCTTCATTTAAAGCGGAGTTACGCGTGATAATGTATAAGTTAACACAACTAAAACCTACAAGTCTTCAAATTGGTTTTTGTTTTGTCCCCTCTTATAGACTTAAAAACTGATGTCTTGTAAAATTCCGGATTTAATGTTGCACCATGCTTTTATTATTAACATATTGGTGTGAATTTTTTCACTAGGTGAATACCGACAAACATACAGTCAAAATCAAAACTTAAACTTACAAATTTTACCACTCCGGTAGGATATCCACCTTTTAGATGTGCGTAAGTAAAAAATGCAT
Source organism: Flaveria robusta (assembly GCA_025506415.1). Lineage (NCBI taxonomy): Eukaryota > Viridiplantae > Streptophyta > Magnoliopsida > Asterales > Asteraceae > Flaveria > Flaveria robusta. Next base: position 11,688,570 of record CM046469.1, on the reverse strand, counting down.
ATTCATCTTCTCATATAAGATGATACGCGAATGAGATGTTCATATCTGTTTTTATAGTTGTGTAACTCGTGACTCGTGTACTTCTATTAGACTAAAATATAAGCAAGAAAAAAATATATCCTGCTATAAAGTCGCGTATGTCATAAACGTAAGTGTGAAATCATTCAATTGTGTTCACAAAATTTTCCTGTTTTTTATTTGGGTAATTAGATTTTAATAATCCCAAGTTTCATTTATTGGTCGGGATTAATCCCAACTCAGGAAATGTTTGCAGACACTCCCAACTTTGAATTTATTTTCCTTCAACGATCTCTTACTAACTGAGAGTTAACCCTAGTTAGTTTTTTTTGATAAAATGAGGCCAACATTGAGCCATTTTACAACTACGCCGCCGCCCAGCCTCCATCAAGTCTGTTTTTTTGTGTCTAGCCTCCAACGTCACCTAAAATCTACCTCGAATGAGTTAAGTGGTTCAGATCAGAAGGTGAAGATTGACAGATTTTTAGGTTGTGAAAGTTTCAGATTGACAGACCAGATGGTTGATTTCAACTTCTATTTAGTGTTTTGGCCATAAAAACAACCCATGTTATCGAAAAACTAACAGTGTTAACTCTCAGTTAGTTAGGGATCGTTGAAAGAAAATAAGCTTAAAATTGAGAGTGTCCGTAAACATTTATTGAGTTAGGATTAATCCCGGCCAATAAATGAAAGTTGGGATTATTAAAATCCAATAACCCTTTTTATTTAAAAAAATTTTTGCACAATTATCTCTTGGTTTACAAAATGTTTGCCATTTTCATCTTCATCCATTCTTGTTAATTAATACATCCATAGCCACACCAAAATCACATCGCCATGACAACAAAAACATAATTTCATAAGACCAAAACAAAATCTCTCTCTCTTTCTCTCTCTCTCTCTCTCTCTATATATATATATATATAGATATATATATATATCATAGTTGTAGAGTGAAACGAACACTGAAAAACAGCATATGGATGGATCATAATCATCATATTACAGACCTGCTATAGAAACTAACCAAGATGAATGATCATTTAGACTAATAACAATTTAATATGCTCAACAAGACCGCAAATATCATCTTCAATTCCACCTGCATGCATGCATGCATCCACACAACCTCTTATTAACACATAATGCAAGATCAAAAGAAAAAAACAACAACAAACGTTAGCTAAATTTACATGATAAAATATACCTTAGATTTGGGCAATGTGAGAGGCTGCTTCTGAAACAGTTGGAACATTCGCTAGCGATACGGGGGTGAGAGGTGGAGAGGGTACTTGCCCGGTATGAGGCGACTCCCGTAAGGAAGTTATGGCTCTATGGTGGGTGGAGGGAATGGAGAAACTTCTAGAAACAACTAATGGAGGAATTGGAAGAGGTGATGCAGCAGTTGATGTCAAAATAGGTCTTTTATTTGGTGGTTGTGAAGAAGTCTCTTGATTTTTGAAAAACAAAGGTGGTGTAGGTCCAATCAAACCACTAGGTTTAGAGAAGGTTGATGAAGTACCACCACTAGGAGGCGGGGGCCTCGGAAGCTCGTGAAGTTCACTTATTTTAGGTGAAGTTAAAGTAGGAGGCGAAACACTACGTGAGGCTACATTCTGACCCGCGGAAGATGATATCTTACCTGAAAACGACTTGCTTGGTGTTAATGGACCAGAGTAAGCGTGTCTTTTCACTGCAGTTTTTCCATCATATCCAGTATGTTGTGGAAATGAAAATCGTTCAGTCAAAGGAGTAGGCAACTGAATAGAGGAACTGCTAGCATTTTCAGTACTAGACCGGGCGGTTTTTGAAGCAGAAGCAGATGTTGATGTGTTATCGTTACCAGCATCTCTTTCATGTTTCTCATCTGGCAATGGATGTTGAAAGGCAGATGTAGGTGGTGTTCTTGAATTTGAAGACTTGGTCTCAACAGGAGGAGGTAGGACATGAGAGTAATATTTCCGAGCAGGTTGTGTTTCTTTAGGCTGTTTTCCAGATGCATCAGTCTTCTCCGGGTATAACGGGGCAGAATAACTGCTCACTCGACCTTGCCTACCAAAAATCTGTTCCCCTTGATATTTATTGGCATTTATCTGCACAAAACAAGGGTGGTACGTGTTATCTTATATTTTAGCCATCAAGAATGAGATATACAGTTTAAACAATTTCAAATTCTAACTTTAGTTATCAAACAGTGAAAATCAGTGTAGCCTTACCTCTGAATCTGCTACATTTGAAACTTGAGGATACGTCACATCCGCTCGGTCCACCTGCAAAACAGAAGGCATTAAAAGCACGTTTATTATGCAATAACATAAACAAAACCGTATCTTCGTGGCTATCAAGTTTACCAGATTCTGTTAATCAGTTCAACTAGTACACCACAATGATAAAATGCTTGATTCACATTTCATATTTACCTATCATCATATTGGTTTAGATGTAATTGATGGATTATTATTATTATCATCATTGCATCCTAACTTTCAGTTTATGTAAACTAGAGGATGATGCGTACTACTTGTTAATAGGGCAAATCGCACAATAAGGTACTAAACTTTTTTGTAATTTTCCATTTGAGCTAAACACAATAAGGTTTAATACCTCCTTTAATAGACCAAAAAAATTTTGAGTACCTTACATGGAAAATTGCAAAATGTTCAATACCTTTTTGTGCCAATTACCCTTGTAAATATTGAATTTTATGGGGCTGAAATGCCTCATGCATACAGCCTTATTGTAAGGATAATGATAGGGGGCTAAAATGAAAAGAGATTGAAAGTTAGAGGATTGAATAGTGCTTTGGCCTAAAGAAAAAGACAAAAATGGGAATTTCATGAAAAACAAAAGAGAGGATGTTCTTAACAGAAAAGGTAAAACATAATTAATCATAAGGGATCGAACAGAGTGAAAAGGCCTGGATCACGATTGCTAATCAAGCCAGAGAAGGAGCTTATAATTTCAGTTGTAAGTATCAATATCTCTTCTTTCCAGGAATGCCTAATCCTTTTTACTTTCTAGTTGCGGGATGATCTAGATTTTGTTTCCCAACGGACTGCAAGATATACAGATTTCATTGTTCTTGGATATTCACATATTTCTTGTAGTTTTGAAGATTTTTTTTTTCATTACTTGCATAATGATGTTATATGATTGACAAAATATCATACTGCTGATTAGAATCTGAAACCCGTAATCACTTGATTGTTTTAATACTTGTAAGATTAATGACAGACATGTTTCGGATCACGATTTCTTGGGTTCTAGAGATAATCATGTAACAAAAATGTAAACCAGAATCAAAATTAGATTGAAACTTTATCCAGATCATATCCTGTTACTGGTTTATTCCTCCTTTTGGCGTTAACTACTATTTTCATCATTTAATTCAACAGAATTCATCAAGTACACCCCCCCCCCCCCCTCTTCTCTTTCTCTCCCTCTCACACTGATTAAGAAAATATATAAGAGAAGGCATCTAATTTCATTAAAGAAGTAGATTTAAATCAATCTCCTCCCCCCCCCCCCCCCCCCCCCCCCTCTCTTTCTCTCCCTCTCACACTGATTAAGAAAATATATAAGAGAAGGCATCTAATTTCATTAAAGAAGTAGATTTAAATCAATCTCCCCCCCCCCCCCCCTCTCTCTTTCTCTCCCTCTCACACTGAAGTAGGATTTAAGTTTTGTTGAATTTAACACCCTTCTGATATACATATATTGTTTGACTAATATAATGTGGCTATGTTGCATCCCTCGCCACTTTTAATCAATTGAATGAGCGCCAGCCACAGCTCCACGTCACTACTTCTATTAAAGAAAGATGAACACTGATCTTATAATTTACATAATGATAGCACTAACTAGGGGTACAACTATGCTAATTTAAATGCCTATAGAAAAGAAGCCCCATCAGTAAGTCACAAGACCTAGAACTATAAAAGTATATCTAGGTTTTCATATTCTTGTCATCCAAACAGTCCTAACCCAAAGCTACTGTTACCCAGAATTATCCATCCCAGAGTGCATAGAAAACAATCATTTATATCACCTCTGAAAGAAGTATAAATGGCATTGCTTTGACAATTTAATTACAGATAACTGAATAAAAGCAAGCAATAAGAACACTAGACGTATTTATAAATATAACCCAACATCTGATTCTACAAACTACAAGATTACCTCCATCCGATTTGATGAAGTGGCAAGCCCCTGTTTCTTCAGTCTGTAGTCAAAACTTAGTTCTCCATCATCAGTGCTTTCGTAGCTACTTATGCCTTCACCCTCCTCCCCAGCCGCCACATCGCTGAGTTGGCAATCAATTCGATGCTTCTCTGCAACAATTCTTACGTGAGGGTCAACTTCTTCAAGAACTTTGACTCCCTTACGAAAGAAATTTAACTGCTTCCAGGGAATACATAACATTAAAACAAAACCAAAATCAAGTTCTGGTAGGGTAACAGATACTGAAATATGAACTGATATGATTATTGCGAAATTTAAATATAAAAATGGACACCTGAGCAGCATGATGACGAGCAGCCTGTGCTAAAAGACTACGGCATTGTCCCTCCTTTAGTGATTTAACACGAAATGCACATAATCTAGCCACTTCATTATATTCCTCTTGAGCTTCTTGTAGCTTTTGCGTAACAGAATTTTCACCTTTTCCACTTTTCAGTTTTCCTTTATCTCTGTGTTGGGCCATCATGTATTCATAGGCTTCCCTGAAAATTATATAAAAAGTCAACAAATCTTCACTTCAAAGTTAAAGTTTGGAATGGGACAAAAGGAAATTCTACCTTTTCTCATCACATTGAAGTTTCATCTCCTGCACCAGTAATAGGGCATTAAGTTAATGATAAAAGATGGTTACATTGCTATTCAAGACTTTAAGTATTTCATCATTTAAGAGAAAGGCCTTATGCGTATATCCAATCAGATTACTGATAATACTAATATCAACAATTACCAAATAAGTTTTTTTACAGTCATTTTGAAACAAATGCACAGTTAGATTGCAGTTGCAGACAACAATAAGCAGGAGCATTTATGCAATGTAACTCCCCTGTTGTTCATCAAAAAAAAAAAAAAAAAAAAAAAAAAACTATGCAATATAACTACAGAATGCCATGTTCGACTGTCACATGTACCACTTTGGCTCTTTCCCCTGTTAAGAAGGGCAAATAGGGCCACATACTTTAATTAACATTTGGGATCCATTTCCATACTTTCATAGCACACACATGTAGCCCCCAGTTTCAGGTTGAGCACGTCATTACGGAAACTACATGTGTGCTTTAAGAAGCATAAACCTTCAAACGGTGGTGCAGCGGTAAGCACCTGATTCCTCTCTAGCAGAGGTCTCAGTTTGAATACTATTTCCGCTTGTTTCCTACCATAACTTCTTGAAGGTCACCTGTCCAACGCAATTTGTGATTTACTTGATTATGTTGTTAGCAAGGTATAGACCCAAAAATGTTTATTTTAAAATTATGTTCCTCTAATCTAAAACTAGCTAAGGTATCAGGTTCGAATCCTACATCCGTTGTTGTCCTGTCATAAACTCTTGAAGGCCACCTACCTAGCACAAGCTATGATTTACCCAATTATGTTGTTAGCAGGGTATTAACGGATCCTGTGAGTTTATCGCTAGCGGGTTCTCATGGACACTCACAAAAAAGTATAGACCCAAAAATGCTTATTTTAAATATATGTTCCTCAAACCTAAAACTATGTGAAAGCATGCACCATTTCCATATAATTAATTAAAATTGTAGTTCATTAAATAATCACTAATTGAGTATTAAATTAGGGATGAGCATTTGGTACCCAGTACCCGTGCCGGTACCCGTACCGTACCGGTACCGGTACCCAACTGGTACCGAAAATATGTATAAGATACCGGTACCGGTACTTGATTTTCTTATATTTCGGGATCGGTACTGACCGGTACCGGTACTTTACCCAAAAGTCCCGTATAGTTCCGCTAGTACCCAAATACGAATATGTTATTTTGGGATATTTTGTTTTGTAATATTTTTCACCCCATCAACTAGTATTCTATTTTGACTTTTGAAGATAATTATTATTATTTTTTTAATATCATTCTTCTTATCTCACTACAATGTCAAGAGATATACTATTTATGATTTTAATAGAAATGAATAGTGGACTAGTGTGTGAATTAAGTTAGCAGGAAGTGAGAAAAATAAATAAACTATCATTTTATGTGAATACTTTTTTGATAATTTATTTTTGTTTAGTTATTATAAACTTTTAGAGGTATCAGATACCAAACATGTACTGGGTAACAGGTACAAAAACAGTTACTAGGTACCATAAGTCCATAACCAAACATGCACCATGTAATAAGCCTAAAAAATAATGTTGTGTAGGCAACGGGTAACAAAGAGGTACTGGGTACCGAAATACCGGTACCGTACCGGTACCGGTACCTGTACCCATATATCAAATTCGGTACCGGTACCGGTACTCGTTTTTTATAAAATTCGGGACGGGGTACTTTCGGTAACGGTACCGGTTCGGTACAGGTACGGTACTGAGCTCATCCCTGTATTAAATAATAATAATACTAGTTTTAAAATGAAAACGATAATTTCTATTTCGGAATATTAATAGAAAATTAATTCATTTTCATAATACATTTGAAGAAAAGCCAAAGACATCTAAAATGCATGTCGCATTAAACCTTACATTTGAAGAAAAAGCCAAAGACATCTAAAATACTTGTCGCATAAAACATTTATAACTTATAAGTGGATTACTAGTTTTGTGTTTAGAAATATGCACACAAAATTTAGTCACTCAAAAGTAAGAAATTCAAAAGATTAATCGCTTAAGTAATATTACCTGTCAAAAAAATTAGCATAACTGATTTTTAACTACAACAAACTTTTGTGATTAATAATCTAAAAGATAAAATTTGTTTAGTAGTTAAACTCTGGGGTCTATGCTTTCAAGAAAACACATTGTAGCAGGCACTAGGCAGTCACCAATGACCAGTTACGGGTCAACATGGGTGCTAAAATTTTTTTTTTTAGAGCTTAGGCTCCAAAACTTTGACTTTACAAGTACATTCCGCAAAAAAGAAATTGATTATAGGTTTTCTACCTTTTATTCACCATTTTACCCATATAAAACAAAAATAGAACCATATTAAACATCTACTTATTGGATGGTTTTGAAACATCTTTGGAATTGACACCAAATCTTGTCAACCTAATGATGGCTCTTGTAATGGCTGAGAGTGAGACAAAGCAATCCCTATGCATGGAAAAGCCATGAAGATCTATTTTTAATAAACAACTGATTCAGCCACATAAATTTTAATAGTAAATGACATTTTCTTGTTAATCCTGCCATGCTTCATAAAGCTACATAAATTTCGGAGGCTATACAAATTATCATATGTTAAATTGCCCTTCTGGCCTACTATCACACACTTATCACAATTGGCATAATCTTTTTCATAATTATCAACTCTGGTGGGGTTCTAATATATACCTGCTCGCTACCGACATATTTATTGTTCACATACAGATTACTAATCTACTCATATTATGTATGATCTTAAGGAACAGCGAAACCTATGATTCTAATTCTGCTTAGGAAGCAACCGATAAACGTATTTATGAGCATTAATGGAGTACAATAGTTCACTGACCTCCACTTTTCGCAGCTCACTTAGAAGAGACTCTGTTGGGTTTGTAATCGTGACAACTACATAAGAACGCTGTCATTTGAAGAGACTGTGAGTCACTGCTCCTTAAGTCAGCAACAAAATGAAATAAAACTTACATATGTATCCGCAATTTTCTGAAGTTCTGATTGCATATTGCCCAAAGCTGATAAAACTCTTCCTGCATAGGTAGCAGGTGTCTTACAAATCTTGAAGAAATAAAACTGAATACTGGATATCAAAATAAATGCAAAACCATGTGCTCTGGATTTGCGGCTATGACTATATATTTTAAATCCTTATTCATGATCATTTCATATTGTCATAATAAAGTAGCTAAATATAACAGGTGGTCACGTGATATATAAAATAACATGATCAAAATGGAATTTTAATTACCACTTTCGTCGTCGGCTTCCACCGTAGTTTTATCCAGCAAACACGTTCCCATCTCATTCAGTGACTCCGCAAATTCTGAGACAAATATAATTGCGAATTGTGATTTGTATATTAATCGGAAACAAAAAGAACACAAGTTACCAATAGTTAGGCATTCACATGAAAACCCAAAGGCTAAAACATCTGGAAAGGTAATATGAACTTCTATATATGGCAAAAAGAAAACGCAAGAAACCAACAATGTAAAACACTCTGGACAAGCTGAACGGTAAGAAGCACACTAAACCATATCAATCTCCATGCAACAGCCATACTAGTACAAATCAATTTTATCCATAATACCCGCTCAAGAAAGCTTGGATGTAGTCATAGCTGAATGATCCCTAACCTGCTCGTGCTTGTAATATATACAAATTTAAATGCAACATTATACGACATCCGTAAGCCAATCCAGACACTTACCATATATACTATTCGCTGTAGCAGCAGCTGCAGATAACAAGGAGTCATAGCAATTTCTCATATCTTGCATATCCTGCAAAAACAATAAAAGATCATCCGGAGTTGATTAGTAAGGGGCATATCAGATACAAAATCTAGCTAATGACACATCCACTCTCTGATTCTTTCTAGCAGCATTGCTTGAAATCCTTATAGCATTTTACCTTTTAATTATCCAAAACCAACAGCCCTTCAATCTTGAACAAAACTAACACTGTTCAACACCCCTTTCATAACTGTTACACTCAACTTTCCAACACAATGAAGAACAAACAAACAAACTTTACAGGAGAGAGTAGAGTTTGTCAATCTACAACCACAACTTCAAGAGCAAAACAAAAGCCTAATGGTACAGTGCAAAACACACTTACCCTAACCCAACTATAGTTAAACATCTCAGCAAACAATTCGAAACCCTAATCGATTTTACACTACAATTGAAGAATCAAACAAAAAAGAACACATCGAAGTATATAAAAAACATAAAAATGGGGAAAACCCTACCTTGGTAGCCTGAGCAAGTTCCTCTAAGTGGGCGGAAGGCTGATGATCCCTCTTCTCTCTCCCATCGCTCCTATTGATGCTTAATTTGCGCCCAAGCTTCCCCAGTGACGATTTCATGATTTAGGTACAGAAATAGAAACAAGTGCTAGTGTGTTGAAGACAAAGGGTAGAAGACGAAAGACATGTGTGTGAATATGAAATTGGTGTTGGATTGGTGGCAATTGATCGGAGGTATGAATATCATACGAAGGAAGAAGATGAAGTGAAGCTGAAAATTGGATCGCAATATAGCAACAACAAAGAGTTGAAGGTTGCCGTGGTGGACATTTTTGTAGCTTCCTAGTGACAAGCATTGACCATCTTTATCAATGACCATTCTACTTCTAATCTAATCACTTGTTATTATATTCTTGTAGAAAAATATCATGACAACTAGTATTTTTGTGATGCGATATAGTTTGTAGCCATGTAACGAACAATTATGGCTTATTTTGTTTTCTAACTTTAAATCGCGTATTGTATAAACGCCTGATTAGATTTTTATTATATGTGAACTGTTTTTGTGTGTCATGTTTTTTCTGTTTATCGTTAATAACACGTAAAGTTTCATGATGGAATACATGGAATGTGTGAATTGGCGTCATGTATTTCATGTAATATTCTGTATCTAGTTACATTAATACATGACGTTAAGGCAACTTTGAAAAACCAATTTTATAATGCGTTTTAGAATCTTTGTTATAACGTTGTCTTTTCATATCTATGACGACGATCCAAAGCGGCGTTATATGATTAGTTGTTAGATGACGTTATAAATCTATCAATAGGAGACAGAAAGATTCGTCTGACAATTAAGAAAATGATGGTGTGCGGTGTAACTTGTTTAGGGTTCGAATTCATTATACTTGTATAGTTGTATACATCTTTCCGTGGTTCCATGAGTCTAGGTTACCTAAATATGTTTTAGTTGGGTTTCTAGATATTGTCAACTTGGCAAAAGGTGAGAGTGTGACCGGAGACGTTATGCCCTAAGATGCAAGTGTTTAGGACATCTAGTAATAAAGAGCAGTGGCGGAGCTTGAACACTCCCGTAGGGGGGGCGAACTCGATATTTATGTAAAAATTTACACTACCGGATTAAAATTTAACACTACCGACGAAAAAAAAAAGCCCCCCCCCCCCCCCCGGCCCTTACTATGCTCCGCCATTGATAAAGAGGTCGGTCTTCGTCTACTTTTGTGCTATTTTTAAAGGGTCAAAGTCTTCTTTCCTTTTAATGAATGTAAAGTTATATCATCCCCGTCTAGACGATTACACAATGTTAGTTGGGTAGATTTGTTCATTTAATGCCTTTGACAACTTAATGGATAGATCAAGGAAGGTAGGGAGAGGTGGCTTTGCATTTTGTCACTATAAACGCAAATTGACAACACATCATTCCGACCATTGTAATTATATTCTAACAATTTTTAAGTTAAATGTTTTGTTAGGGTTCATAGCTTCTCCCTTTTAGATACGTTCATAGCGTCGGATAAATTTTTTTTTAAATATTAACTTAGTGACCAATTTTAATAGAATAATGCAATATTGGTAACCTTAATCATTTGTTGTAATATATTTTCTTGATAGAGAGTGGTTTTATGGGAGAAAACATTAACTTTAGTAGGACTTTTTGCTTCATCAAAGGAGTCTCTTATAGTTTATTTCAGTTATTTTTCCTCTTACAACTCGGGGTGTTTGTAGTCAAGTTTAAAAGCATGAAAATGTCCAAACACATCATCTGTTTGGTTTCACTGTCAGCTTTTTATCCACTCAGGGTTTATGTTTTCTTGACAAAAAGTTAACTGGCTTGAAGCTTTCTTTATTATCTCATGTTGCTTTTAACCAAGCAATAGGTGTTGGGTAATGGAGATTATAGGCTTTGACTTGCTAGCATTTGTTTTGAAACTCAATGCAGCTTCAAATGTTTAATAGTAACTTTAACAAATCATTCATTGGGTGATTTATATAGATGTTTATCTGATTATTTAGCTGATGCTAATAGACAATAAATATAAGTCTATTGTGTGTTTCATAAACAATCAGATTTCTCCCGAATGGAGTTTCTGAATCGGATCCATCAAACAAATTTATAGGAGAATCCTCTCACGTCTAGTTACAAAGTATCGGTGTGCACATGCATCATTATTATAAATGCACTATAATGATGAAGATATAAGAACATGGTAGTATGATTTTACTTACTAACGATCATGTCTTTAACCTATGTGTGTGATGCCATAAGCAAAAACTGGTATGACTAATGTCAAAATAATGAGTAACTAGAAATGTTCTCACGCGCGTTGTGCGGGTAATTGAACCACAAACTTGAGTATGAAAATCTGAATACAAATATGTACTAACGACTATCACTTCGACTTCGAACTTGAAGACATAAAACAGACGGAAAGAAAGAAAATAACGTCAACATAACATAATAAATTTAACAAACGTGTCGAATTAACGCAAATTTTCACATATTTTATGACGCAGTTTAAATAAATAGGTATTTAAAATAATTTTTAATTACTAAAATAACTTAACAAATAAAAATGGGCCAAATATAAAAACCATAAAACTTCTATGGCTAAAACACAAAAACTAAAAAGTTGATGTAGCTAAGATATACTAGTTACTATCACTTCGACTTCGAACTTGAAGAAATCAAGCAAACAGAAAGAAAGAAAATAACATCAACATAACAGAATAAACTTAATAAACGTATCGAATTGACACAAGTTTTCACATATTTAATGATGTAATTTAAATAAATGGGTATTTATACAAATTTTGATTACCAAAATAACTTGAGAAATAAAAATGGGCCAAAGATAAAAACCACAAAACTTCTATGGCTAAAACACAAAAATTAAAAAAAACTATGTAGCTAAGAGTTTGCTATTATATAGACTAGAAATGTTTTCACGTGCGTTGTGTGGGTAATTGCATCATGAACTTGAATATGAAAATTTGAATACAAAAATATACTAACGGCTATCACTTTGACTTTGAATTGGAAGACATCAAGCAAAAGGAAAGAAAGAAAATAACATCAACATAACATGATAACTTAATAAATGTGTCGAATTAACACAAGTTTTCATATATTTTACGATGCAATTTAAATATATAGGTAATTAAAATAATTTTTAATTACTAAAATAACTTGACAAATATAAAAGAGCCAAATTTAAAAACTAAAAAAACTTTTATGAGTAAAACACGGAAACTAAAAATCTATGTAGCTAAGACTTTGCTATTATATAGATAAAACACGAAAAATAAAAATCTATGTAGCTAAGACTTTGCTATTATATAGATAGGTAATATCAAACTTGAGCATTATAGTCAATGTGTCATTGTCGAACCTTGCATCAACCATGTCAAGATCAGGTTTAGATCAAATATTCAATTAACAAAAAAACCATAGTAGACGTATTGATTACTAGTATCATACTACCATTTGTAATTGATATGGGCAAACTAAGCATCAACAAAGGCAAGATCAATATATATCATGTGACAAAATACGTGATCGACAAGAGAAAATACTCAAATAGTAAGTTATGAAAGATCGCTTGTCATATTTAATAAATTTTAAACAAAATTTATAAAGATAAATGGTTATAGAAGTAAGTTCTATAACTTAAATGTTAATAAATTAATATTAGGCCTTTAATATTTTTATAACTACTCAATGGTGGAGGAATTCTTCAAACAGGAACCTAAGCTAGACACACTTGGTTGTCTAAATATGGTGGAAGACCTAGCATTAATGAACAATGACGAAGTTACTTTTTCTTTAAACGATAAGTTTTATTAAAAAGGAGGTGGTATCAAGAAATTAGAACCTCAATGATACAAAAATAACACAAAAGAGGAAATGAATAAAAGAGAAGACACCCAAACTCCTAACCAATAACGTAATAACTTATGTGTTTAACTTGCATAAAATGGTTTTTTTCTGTTTTATAAAAATCATTAAATCTTTATTAATTTATCATATAATGTTTATTGTTTGAGAAATTCTTCAAAAGATGACGCCTTTTAACACATTCTATAAATCTTGAAAACGAGACATCACAATTTGAGTCATGGATTGTTTTTAGACAATAACATGGTTTTGCAAATCTTTAACCTAATCAATATATTAAAATTTGTTTCCAATTAAGAAGACCAATGATATACTTTCTGATATTCTCTAAACCGATTATATAAGTGTGAAACCTTTGAAAACAATTACTCACTTTTCCAAAACATCCAAAAGCAAAAAAACAAACAAAAAATTATGCACGTCGATATATGGTCGACCGCGGACCAACAGTGGACTACGTGGACACTTTTTGTGAGCTTAGTATCTTGCATTAAAATCCAAGACTTCACACCACATTGCTATTAACCTTCTAAGAATCTAAAATATCTATATCTATACAACTATATTACTATTAACCTTCTAACAACTTAAAATATCAATATCTATATAATTATATAATCCATTTAAGATGAACAAAAGTAACATGTCATTTAAATTTAAGACATTTATTTTTTGTGTTTAAGAATTTTAGTGACATAATTTTGTTATTTAAGAAATAACATGTTAATTCTTATATAAGTATTATAATTCAAGTTATTTTATCTTTGAATAAAATCTTATTTAATGAATGATATTTTTGTAGTATAGATACTTATTAAAATTCAATTTACAAATATATGCATTTAAATCTATACTAATATATAATGCATTTGAGATTTATAAATTTACAAATATGATGATCGTAAAGAATGTAGTTAAGGATTAGTGTTTAACCCAAGTCAATTAAAACAAATTTCAAGTTTCCAATAAAACTTGTTTGGTTCCAAGAGTACAACAACCGAAATAATTTTTGCTACCAGGGTAGACACAAAAACCCAAATTGTATACCTCAAGAAAATGTAGTAGAAGGCTAAAGATGGTAGAAAACAAAGAATTAGAATGCTTTAGTGAATTTGGTGTGTCTTCAACCACGACTCATCCTTGTATTTATATTGAAATATGACTTGAAACTCATACTCTCAGTTCAAATAAAAACATTAAATAGCTTTGAACACATTCGAAATAAATTTAATTGATTTCAATAATAATAATTTTTCAAAGTTTGATGTTTCAATTCACACGATACAAACCATCAAGTAATTGAAATGTGAAAAGTACACCATCAAAACACCACATTGCCTTCGTATTCACCCCATGCATACGTTTGTGCGAGTACTAGTTTGACACCTTGGGATCCCCACTTGTACGTCCTACTAGAAAAATAATTATTGGTGAATCACATATATACTTCTTAAAGTTTAGTTCCCCTCCAATGTGAGACAAAATGCACCCATTAAATTCATATGTAATGAATTTTGACAATTTTATTTATTTTAAACACCCAACTTAAAGAATCAATATTTTACTAATCTTAACTTATATTTGGACGAGTTTTGGTTCGTCGTGATCCTCCCACACAATAGAAACCAAACGTTATATATTAGGGACCAAAAGTGTGATAGTCACATAAATAGTAAAAAAATGATATGTATAATTTCTTGAACTTGGGATTGAAAAACAAAATTTTAACATAACACAAGGACCATCCATGAGGTCCAAATTAAAAATGAACAGCTTAATTTTTAATCTAATTATCAAGTTTAAACTATAAAGTATGTGTTATGGTTAGTGACAATAAGTTCCACTCGTTTTCACGTAGTTACCACGTACATAAGTTAGCCCTTCATTTCACTCGACTTTGATTAATAACTTTTTAATTACTATAATTAAGGCCTATGATTAATATAATAAATTACTGCTGGGAAAAGAAACCGGCCTGTTGAGTTTAAAGTGCAATGGTGAGGGTGAAATGGAGTTTGATAAAAGTAATTGTAAAAAAGAAGAGAGTAGAGTAGTGTAGGGTAGATTCGTGTGTGGGCGGGATACCTGTGTCTTCCCTCATTGGGTGCTGACACGCCTCAGGTTGACCACTATATTTATCACAACCTTTTTCCTTGGTCAAACTTAAACACGTGCTTCCTCAACCCTCCTATTTTATACTCTTATTTTTTTTCTTTTTCCAAACCATGACAATATTAATGTTATCTTTCTGAATAATAACATTAATGATGATGATGTTTACACCTTTTAAATTAATATTATAAATATATATATATATATATATATATATATATATATATATACTGGTTTTTTGTTTTAGTTGTTTGGAAACATTCACATTTCATTTTTCATTTTCATTTTTATAATTATACTAAATATTATTATTTTTTTCAATTAAATAATAACTGTTTATATTTTTATCATTACTTTTTATTTATTCTCCACTCACAAGCACTTTTAAAAATATTAAAAAATTTATAAAGTTAAACAGTGTTTCCATAAATATACATATAAATAATAAAATTTTCTCTTTACTCCACTCATAAGCACTCACAATCATTCCCCATATAACATTCATTGATCCATTGTATGATTTTGAAATATTTATTACGAATTAATGATTTTGAACTGAAAAACAGGTTCAAACTACACATATTGTTAAATTGGATCATTTAAGCAGGTCTGACATGTCAGGACCAACTAACCTTACCACCCGACCATTTTAACTTGCCATTTTTCAAAACATTAGTTAATATTCTCATCCAAATTTTGTTTAAATCCACATAATCAAATCATGAATACCATACTTAAATAGATTGTGCATGCTTCTTATAGAATCAATCTTAAAAAATGTGGTCCTAAATCTTATAAGTCTTATTATTGAAAAAATAATAATAATATACAACAAAAGAGGGCAAGGGTGCGGTTAGATACATAGGAAGTAGGGGGCATGAGGAATCTTATTCTGGACTTAGTTGTAAATTATTTTATATAAAAAGATAATATAAGAATGCTTAGCAACACCCCCATCAATGCCTATGGTGTTGTTTGTTTTAAACAACATCGGAATTAGCACTAACCACATCAAGACAAAACACATGAAACTTATTTTTGTAAGTATTCCTTTTGGGTTTTTTCAAACGAACATGCAACTTTCTTGGACTTACTATATCATCACTTTCTAGAATTACAATGTACATTGTTTAATGGTTATATATCTATAACTCGAGTGGTCATTTGTATATAAAAATACAAAAAATAACGGGTTCACGAGACATATAAGTTAAAACTATCAGATTTTAAAATATATAGTTTCTTTATTTAGTGTCGGTTTTATAAAGGAAAAAAAAAACGTGTTAAAAACATATTAAAACTTATAATTAGCATAAAACATGAAAGTTAAGTAACGTAATTCAAATATCTTTTAAACTTGAGTTATCAAATTAGAAAAATTTTAAAATTTTATTACTATTCTATAAATAGCCTCTGAATTGAAATTAGAATGTTAATTATTTCCACTGAATTTAATATCTTTTACATTAAAGTTTTGATACATATACATGTTAATGTATTGGTTACTAATTAGAATCTTCTTATAAGTAAATATCCATTTTTTTTTAATTTTAAATAGTTAGAAGTGAGATACACAAGACTAAATAATAGGCTGATAATTTCTGATCTAGTTATTACATGATTAAATCCGTTTAATAAAATTTTATTATGTAACTTCTACTTTTTTTAAAAATAAGTAAAATTTGAAGGCCAAACTCTATCATTTCTCATTATTGATCCGTAAAACATATAAAAAAAATTAGAGGCATGAAATAAAGAAGTTAAAAAAGTTGTTTTCATATTTGATACTTGTATTAATCGTGTCATTTCAAATATGTTAACATGATAAAACCTATTTTGCCAGCATCTACGAGACTTCATTAAAATAGAGAGTTTTCAAAGACGTGTTAGCCTATAGCCCCAATGTTTCGTACTCGAGTAATGATGTAATTAGGTGAACTAGTGACCCGCTAATGATTAAAAAAATATTCAAAAAGAAATAATAATAAAAGAACAACTTAGATACATGATGATAAATTCTTTGATTGTAGTTCCATCAAATGCAATCTTTTTACTTTCATATTGCGTGACACGGGACAAGTATTTAATTAAATTTACATCTTGCTTTCAAGTGGCGTGATCTATGACGGGTTACAATTCTGTTAAGTTCAATTTACATCTACAATAGAGTTCAAAAGCTAAAACTAAAAAGGTTTTTCAAAAAGAATTAAAGTACCCATTCTTTCAAAGAAAACCCTTTTCTCCATCTTGCACATGTGATCACACAGTACAAAACACAAGACTATTAAACACTCTCTCTACTAGTTCAAATTCATTGCCTTCAATTGAAATTGTCAAAAGTTAAAAATACAAAAATTTAAGGTGAGCAGTAAATGTTAGGTAGCAATCCAACTACTTCTTAATTAACTCTCGATTCTTCTTCATCTTCTTCGTCTTCTTTCCGACCACCGCCCAAATCGTCGTCAAAAGTTATCCCACTGCACGAATCATCGTCTTCCTCCTTCTGAATCTCAACATTTTCACAACAAGATCTCTTCAATCTTTTCGCCTGACCCTGTTGATGTTCATTTCTCATGTTTTTCGACTTCATATGAATGCTGCAAACCACCCATTCTTGCATCTTCAAGAACAAACAACATTGAAACATCAGAACACAAAGATAGCATAAAAGATCTTTGAACAACTGCAATCAACTGACCCATGTACATACCTTGATTGGTAGGGGATACAAAAGGCTGAATTGGTGCAAGATCCACGGAGTTCTTGAGCCCGATCTACGGTGGTCGGAAAACTCATAGAAAACAAACGATTTCTTGAAACCGATAGGATGGTTGCATCCGGTAGCCAAAATGAGCTTGTGGGTGCTGCCGGATCTCACAATGGGCTTCCAGTAGCCATTCGGATTTGAACCATGGTCACCGTAACATGGTCTGTGAAAGAAATACCGTTTCTCCTTCACATCACCTGAGAAACATCAAATCACCAGCAAACACGTTTAGATTTTCTTTTCTAAACAGGTTTTAATCTACCCTACTATCTGTCACCTCAAACACGTTTAGATTTTGTAGATGGAAGTTAAAGAAAGGGAAGGGGTGAAGATGTAATGAAGAAAGACCTGGGAGTTGTGAAGGGTGGTGGCGGAGGAGGTCGTCGGAATGCAGGATGGCGGTGGCCGGCAAGGGGAAGGAGAAGACCTTGGGGCGGAGGTAGTGGATGATGATCTCTTCGTCGGTGGGGCAGAAGCGGTAGCCGATGGGCATTTGGGGGGTTTTGGGCGGCGGTGAGGTGGTGGTGGTGGTGGCGGTGGTGGTTAGGGTCTCCATCTCCGGCGACTGGTGACGAAAGGAAAGAGGAGTTGGGTTGTAACGAGAGCGCTTGTAAGGGTTGGTTTTGTATTTATTGGCAAATTTGGTTGAGATTTATTACTATTGTTATTATTATTATTATTATTATTATTTATTTATTTATTTATTTACTTACTTGTGTTTTGACTAAAAGTCATGTCTTGTTTCTTTTTTTCAGGACATGGAAAGTATGCAGGACTGAAATTTCCGGAAATTTAATGTCTCATTTTATCGTTGATGACACAAATGGTCCTTTTGCTTTAGCTAAAGTTGCACATTTTTAAGTTGTAAGTTTGGGGTTTCTAACTTCTATTTTGTGACAATTTTAGGGTCCAAGTCAATTTTTTTACGATATATTACAATGGGATTGTTATATCCTTAATGAATAATTCTAAAAGTAATAAGAAGTGTTTATGTAAAAGATCTATCATGGATACTCCTAATGTATTATCTAGGTACTTGAGTACATATTGCATTTTTGGATATATGTTGTATTATACAATATAACCACGCATTCCTTCAGTCAAACGATAAAACCTGCAACCTGTCGCATCACTCATTTCTGGCTTCTTACGGTCATAGTCATTCATAAAACATGGTCATATTTATGTTCTTTTTTTAATTTATTTGTTTTACTTGGATTTGTTTTTTTTTTTTTTTTTAGTTTTATTTTCTCATGGTTACATTTATGTTTAACTTATTTTTAGGGGCAACTTAAATATAATCAGAGTCTCTCAAGAAAAAAAAATTTTGAGGCCATTTTAAGTGTTATTGTTATAAACATTAGTAGCTTCTAGGATTTGTTTTGTAGGTGGGGTGAAATTAGGTTCGCTAGATTAGAGTTAGGACAACGTATAGTAAAATCATTTAGACTCCAAAAAGTTTATGTTAAAAAAGTTGTATTGGATTAGGATAAAATATTTTTAGATCCAATACATAAAAATGATTAAATATATACTTTTTTTTTTTTTTTAAAAATATGAGACCCTAATAAACTAAGGGTCTTAGACCCAAACCTAAAAATTAACAAACTAGAGCGCCCATGCTTCTTTTTGTTTTGTTACTGAAACTTATTTTTTTCCTTTTAAGTTTATATCTTCTAGCACCGTTTGAGAAGTTTCACTTGTTATATTTAAAACGTCTAAAGGCACTTTGAAGGAGATACCAAAATGTCGGTATCCATCACGTTCTTCTCTATATTATTCATAATTATTAGTTATAGTTTCTCACAAGAATCAACATATTTAATAGCGAATGAGAATTTGGTCCCCAATCTAACAAGACGATCGAAGTCTTGGTAATAAATTAGGTATCTCTCTTTATTGGTACTAGTAGATGTAAACACATACTTTTACACTGAGATGTCGATAGAACTTTATATAATAAAATTAAAAGGTGAAAAATATTCACATTGGAATTTAATTATATATAAACATGTTATTATGTTAATACATCATATTTAAAGGTTGTAATAGTAAAACAAAAAAAAAATATAAAAGAAAAGAATACTCAAAAGTAGCTTTGACTACTCTTATATTTGTGTTTCTATAACTACTACATTTTCACACATAATTTTCTTTTAAATAAATTTTACATTGAAACGTAGATGGAAGTAAGTTTGTCGCAACGATATATTCATAAACTTTTAAATCAACATATTAAAAATTACGTTTTAAAATAATTATATTATTACAATATTTAAAAATAGCACGTGAGGTGGCCTCAACAAGAAACATGCATAAATCAATTGTATATTTTACGTGCATTAAGTACTTATAATAGAAAAAGTTCAAATAAAAAGTGAAATAAATCTAAAAAGCAAAATAATGGCTTTCAACAATTAATCTTTTTAATCAATAGTGAAAATCAAATTGAAGGAAAGAAGTTTGCTAGAGGGGCTTGTTAGACATAGTCATTTTCGTTTCTTTTTTCAAGTTCCCCAATAGCCATTTTCGTTTCTTTTTTCAAGTTCCCCAACTTTTTTAAATGTTTATAACTTTATATATAATATTGTTTTTTAATTACTATACAAAAATGAGCGTTTTTTTATCTTTAAAACATATACAATATCGTTATATAAAAAGATAGTATTTTTTATATTTTCGGCTCATATGAAATCTGCTTGTCATTTTGTCTTTATTGTAGCTCATTGTGTTTTTTTTTGTTAATTATTTGCGTTTTTATGAACCCTATTGTGTTTTTTTAATATGATGAATTATAAAAAAAACATAAAAGTGAAAAAACACTGTTATGTAATTTTAGTATGTAAAACATAATGATAAATTAAAAATTAATTAATATAAAATAATACAAAACGACATAAAACGGAAATCATAATGATGATAAAATGTGTCATTATATTTTTTGCTTATCCATTATGTTAAGTTGGACATGATAAGTTTTGAAAAACATATTGATTAAATAAAATAAATTTGTACCTCTAATTACAATACACAATGTAAAATAACAAGTTTATATAATATATATAATACAATGATAAAAATATAAAATGATCTAAAACATAACATACAATGATGAAACCCTGTAACAAATGATTAAAAATGTTTGACATAATGAACTGTTTTGACACAATAACATGATATATTAGACACAATGATCTGATGTATTTGACACAATGAACGAAACACATTTTATTTTAACATAATAGGACATATGTCAAGTTTAAAATCCTTCTTAAGCTTTTCAGATTAAATACTTTTTTTACTATAACATTACTTACTTATATTTTAGTATTCATAAGAATTAGTATATATTATACGTTGTATGATTTCATTTTATATGATTCAATAATCACAATGTCATACGATTTCATTGTTAAGTCTATCTTCATTAATATTTTCATAATCGAATCGAACAGTAAACTGGACGGCTTACTAGTTCGCTGGTCGGACCGTATATGAGAAGCTGATATGTTTATAATTATTTTAATGAATATGTGGAAAAAACACTGAAAATTTTAAAAATATATTAAAAAACCGGTTCAACTAGTCAGACCGATCGGTTCCCAATCTGACCGGCCGGTTCAACCGGTCCAACCACTGGTTCAATGCCAAACCGATTTTAAGCACCAAATCAGACCGGATTGGGGTCTGATTCCCTGTTCAACTGATCTTCACATAAAAATATGACAAGTTTAAAGTTTGTTCAACGTATTCTCCAAGTATCATTTTTACAATCAATGATAATTTTATTTGTTATTTGACGACTGCTAATGAAGTTAACTTATTTTTCCGTCTTTCTCCTGTCAAATAATAAAACAATTATGTTAAAAAAAAAATAAAAGTATTCACTTATTTAGCACTATATTCTTAAAATAAGTAATGTATATTAATTTATTTTGACATTGTAAAATAGATACACTTCTTCTATGTTAATTTAATTTTATTTTTTGAAGATTAAAAGGAAAAATTAACAATAACTAATTTAACTTTTCATCTCAAACATAATATTTTTAAGTAATCAAAATAATTTAAATATAGTAGTAATGTAATAATATATTCTTTTTGTGTTTTTTCTTAGGACTAATAAAACACAATCTAAAATAAAAATAAAAAGCAAATAGAAAGACATTAATTAGAATTTAAAAACTTCGAAGAACATAAATAATAATAAAACACTGAAATAAAAGCTTAAACAAAAAAAAATTAATAAAATACATATTTTTATTTAATACAAAAAAATTAATGATTGAATTAATTTAACTCATATAATAAATGAGTTTTTAATTTAACTAGTGTGTTCTATTGGTGCGCGTTGCGCACATGATTGACGAACTAAAATAACTTATTGTTATAGTGGGGCTCAGAACGGGTGTTCGTTGCGGCTGCTAACCGTAAACGGTAACCACGCCAAAGCAACCAAGACCACCCCACTCATGTCATCACAGCCCTAACACGGAAACAATGTCACGACAAAAAGAATCATGTGGCCGACGACATAGCCGATGTTGTGATTCATGATAGTCTCGGATGACCAATAGCCCGTCTTCATCGACATGAGTAGCAACGACAAAACAACACACTCGTGGTGACCGGAAAGAGCACCATTTAACCACATTGAACACAAAACCTATAGCAAGTCTCATAATCATCATGGACGAAATAAAATTTCATCATTTTGATATTTCAAGTTCTCAACGGTCTTACCCAGACGTGACAGCGGTTATGAAAACACCTGCCGTACCATCACCGGACAAAGCAGGACCGAGCAGCGACAGGCGTGACAACCACCTACCGCTCCATCACCGGCCAAAGCGGAACCACGACGGGTCTAACCGGGGCACCAAACAGAGGGTAGGCCGGAACATGGTGACGCTTGTCGACGGACTCGCCGAAGGCTGCCGACCTGATCGGAGCACAAAACAGAGGGTAAACCGACATGCAACCACCAGGTAAACCCTAACATAATCGCCAGAGCATAACCGTAACCCACCTCACCTCCATCTCAATCTTAATGGTTGGCAAGTCGATGGTCGGGTAAGTAAACACCAAACAAAGCCGGCGACACACAGCCACCAGCAACAATGGCAGAAATGGGCCTCGAGGTGTCCGACAGAAGGCCGGGTGGCAGATGGGACAACTGGATCTCTACCATCGGAAACGATAACACCCGCCACCAGCGGACCTCCACCGTAGCTACCGACGGCACCCCCCAACGCTTGGAACTCGAAGACCATGAGACGGTGAAGGCAACCAAGCAGGTGAGAGAGAGAGAGATAGAGAGAGCAAATGGAGAAGATGAAACCCAAATTTCAAAAAGATGAAATCCAGATCTCAAAAAGAGAGGAAATAAAGCCATGGAGTTGTACTTCTTGTATCGTAAACAACAAATTTAATAAAATACTAATATTTTAATTGTTCCTTTCATCCTTGATTAATATATAGGTAAATGATATTTGTGACCCAAATTGAATAAATTCAAAGTTTTATATTTATTTCATTGCTTTATTAATATTATGTAATGTAATGTAATGTTAATGATACAAGAATACTCTTGTCGAAACACCTAGCCATTAACATATGATCATAATCTCATCATAAAGCTTGTAATCTAATGATATCAAGTTGTTTAATAAACTGTCTATGCCTATAAAATTAACAGTTTAAATCCTTTTATAGATACGTGGCACAAACAATGTCGTTCAAAAAAGTTTAATATCTCATCTCACATACATTAAGCCTTTAAGATCTTTGAACGCTTGTGACACATGATACAAAATAGTCACCCTCAAGTCCCTTTAGAAATCTTATTTTCACACTAGACGGTCTTACAATCATATAGCCCTTTTGTAGTCTTTTCCATTGGTCTTTATTAATGACCACCCAGACACTATCCAATAGAAAGGAAATAAAACATATATACTAGGCCTACTCTTATGGCTCCACCCGAATTATTGATCACTAGCGCCCCTAGCTCGTTCTACTCCTTCAATTGAGCCTTTGCCATTGTTTGCCAAGCGATTATTTTAACATCCCAATTTTTGATATATTACATTGAGATTATTTTATTTCAAAGTTCCAATTCGAGGTGTGTTGACAAAAGTTCATTTTGATTACTACGGAATATAACTAAATATGAAATTCCCATTAGTTGACAACATATATTCTTGTGGAAAGTCAAAAATAGAAGTGCAATGCATTCACTGTCAAAATTAACATAAAAGTACACTCTCTATCTATCTTGATCACATCAACAATATGTCAATACTCGTATAAAAGTTGCTATATTCTTGTCACAACATACCAACTAGAATTTGGAACACTAATATCAAATAAAACTTTGCATATGACAACACTAACAACAAGTATTACTTTCCACATACAGGAAAATCTTTCTTTGATGGTCCAAAACTCAAGTCAAACATGGTGTAGATGCACACATTATCATGTTTGGCCTTAACAGAAAATTGATCCGAAGTCGTCGTTAAACCAGGTGCATCACACAGCGGTGAACTGCTTCCGGTCAGGGTGGCCCGACACTTGTTTAAAACCACAGCATCTTTAGCACAATAGATCCTATCCACAGAAGGCACCCGCATATCCAACCTATAAACTCCATAGCGGTTCGTAGTCCTGTTAACCGAAAACGATATCTTCTCTGCAATTCTTGGTGCAACCGCATTGAATTTGCAGTCTATCCTAACCTCAGCTCCTGCAATCAAACAGTAAAAGTATAATTAGCTTATTATATAACAACTAAAATCTTCAAGAAACAATATATGTATATACAAGATTTAAAGACAGATGAATTAACCTGATAACAAGTAGGAATGAGTATGAGTGCTGGATGATTTGTTGGAGCAAGTGTCACAGTACACCTTACCCATGACACTGATATGTGGAACAATGGGTCTTGAAGCTTCAAGTTGCAGAAACATGAAGAAAGATGAAAATATAATGAAAATCTTTGTTGAATCCATTGGTGCAAAAAGTTAAAGAAATGATTGATGATATTATTAATCTTGTGGATCTTGTATAGATGGATAAAATGGATGTGAAGTGTAGAATGAGATGGGGAATTGAAGATCGGGGTAATTAACGAGTGGAAACAAAAAAACCACGTGAATGTCTTTTGGTTGGATTTGTTATTATAATACTTAATTAATTATATGTGTTTGATTAATCTAGGCCTAATCATGGTTAATGCAAACAAAAAGCATATGTTGGAGAATAATGTTAAAGGGTATCTAGTTAAGAGTTATCATGGGAATCCGGTGAAGTGGAGATGGAGATGGGAGTAATTAATGAGAGGTGTGAATGTCATCACGAGGAGCTTGAGACTTGAGAGAATTGGGCCCAAAGGCCCGTTGACCTCACAAACCGGCCCATTTTGACTTCTCCATAACACAATTGTATTTCAATAATCCAATCCAGTTGCCTTTGTATGGCCCAGTTAAAGTGATTATTTGCCTATTTGGTTTCGATGATATGTGTTCTGGTTTATTCTTTTTCCTAGTATTCATTTTCGTTCTTTGTGTTTTGGTTCTTTTGATAAAACCATCTCATATCACTTTGTACAGTTGTACCACAAAGATAACGAAAGATGTATTTTTTATTTTTATAATAACCTGAATTTTAAGTAAATAGTATTAATAACATAATGAAAGATGAATTAGAATGAGATATAAAAAAATTTGTTAGGTTGATTAATAATTATGTAACATTTGAATCTGAAATGAAAATTAAGTGCTAAATTATATTAACTAAATATAACTAGGGAGACTACCCAATTAACCCTAATCCATCTTAGAAAGCTTTAATATCTACATGTGACTAGGGAGATGACATCAATTTCAATAAAGTTCGATCATCTTTGCCTGTTTGATTAAGGTTGCTTTTGTGTTCGAGTATCTATATTTGATTTCAGCACTTCGACGTCATTACCTGTTCGATTGAGGCTGTTGTTGTCATTGGCTCTATTGTTCAAGTAAAGTTTGATTGCTTTATTGTTTGATTAAGCATTGTCATTCGTATTTTGATTGTTTTTCGATTTCTACACTGTTGCGTTTAATGTTTGATTGATCTTTTATTTCGATTAGGTAGAGAAGCATTGTTGTTCGATTGCAAGAGATATAGCTTTTATACTGTAGTTTGTTTGAGGTTATAGTCAACAGTTTGATCCATACGAATGCTATGGTAAATTTTGTTAAACTTCATAAGATATGGTAACTCTTTGGTTTGTTTAAAAACCTTAAGATTCAACAGTTTGACATATTTGGACATGCAAAAGACCTGTTTTGTTTAATATTGTGAAAAAATTGGTTTGATCCATAAGGGGCTGCTTTGTTTGAATCATTTGATTGAAAAATTGTTTGACCCATAACAGGGTGTTATGGAATCGAAGGCTTTCATATTATAACATATTGTAAAATAATTGGTTTGGTCTGTCTCCCTAATCACAGGTAGAAAACAAATGTTTTCATATTATCAAAATGTGTTTGTGAGTTTTACTTCAATATTAAATGGTTAATGGTTTTAATTGGTTAATTAGGATGTTGAAAAACAATAAAATAACTTTAATTTTAACTGAGATCTTAACAGTGTTAGTTGAATGAATGAACATGACCACATTTGGTAAATTACAGTGTTGAATGGAAAAAAATTTTTTTGCATTGAAATGACAATTTCAATGAAACGTGAAGGACGAAAATAACAGTTAACTCATTTTTTTAACTTTGATTTTTTTAATTAAATTACTTACAAAATAATTTAATTTAATAAATTATACATTTTAAGTTGTTTTATAGAATATAATTTTTTAAATCCTACATGTTTTTATAGATTTAGTTTTATAGATCAAAATTTTAAAATAAGTGTAGAAACTTTATATATGGTAATATTAATTAGTTTATAATCATATAAATTAGATATATATTTTGTAAAATATAAATTTATACAATATAAAGCTTATGATATATTACATACTGTTAAGATATTTACAGAAGGACAAAGATTTGAACCCACCTGGTTATTTCATGAGAACTAACAATGGCCTGAAAATTTGAAAACACGGAAATCACTCCATAATACCAATTGTAAATTAAGTATTATTGAGTTGTGAATTTGATAAACTGTATCTGTTTCCTTCAATGTCACAATACAAATCTAATTCCCTATACTTACTACAATACAACTATGTAAAGTCTTTATTGTACACACTGTTTATCATTTGGTATCCAAATACGTACGTCTTTGAACATTTAGATATAATATTACCCTTTTCCATTATGGAACGGATAGTATGAAACTAATATTGCTACTGATATTGAAACTGTGGAACTACCATTAAAACCGCCACTAAAATTTGTCACCGTTTGGTTATTGTTAATTCGACATTATTTCCATATGATGAGAAATTCTTTACTCAAAGTTCATGATTTGAACGAGCACCATATAGAAAAGCTATTGTATGTTTTTTACCTTCTTTCTTATTATTGATTTTACTATCGCTACAATAACATTGTTATTATCGCTCCTCATACGATAACTTCAACCGTGATTTTCCTAACAACATTTTAGTTAAGACTGTTGGGAATGGTAAATGAAAGAGTGCTCAAAAGTTTAAAAAGGACATTTGTTTAACAAAAACAAGGAATTAGTTTTGTAACTCCTAAAAATTTAAAATTATGTTTTTAGGGTCCAGCTTCTGTAATTACACCATACCCCTCTGTCTGAGTTCGGGTGTACAATTTCATTCCAGGGTCAACGTGCTTTCTCAAAAATACTTTTTTTACAAGCACATTAAAAAATGCAATATGTATTACTTACTAGAAAAAAATTCAAAAGATCACACTTAAGTACAACACCACCTCCTAACCAATAATTTCTTTATCACTAATTCACTATCTTTGGGACCCAAAAAATCTCATTTTAAATATGAGTAAAGACACTAGTAAAAAAGATTAATATTAATAATAATCTTTTTTCTTATTTTTAACAAAGAAAGTTAAAATCGAGCATCTTTGGTTAGAATAACTTCTTTAAAACCATGTTTTTTGTATTACAAAAACTTACTATATATAATTTTCTAATGGCATACTTTACTAACTAATTGATGGTCTCTTTAAGTGAAACAAAAATTTGTAATGTGATTGATTTCATGACGTAAAATTAACGAATTATTCTATTCTCAGAATATACTTTTATAAGTGTAATTAGTTGAGAAATTATTAGAGAAATATAATTAAGCAGCAAGAGGTGGAAGAAAGTACAAAGGAGGACGGAGAAGACAACCACCTCCTTCCTTGGAGTAATCCAATGTGAGGCAGTCCGTCATATATTCTCCCTTTTGTCCCTTCCAAATATGTACCTTTTTAAATAAATTTATTTTTTAAAATATGATATGAATTTTAATATTATAAAAGAAAAGCATTTACAATACATTTCTTATAAATATGCGAGTGTGTTTTTTATATTATAGGAAATGATTATAAATAATTATAAGTGTAGAAAAGAGAAAATTTACTGTTCATTTATATATTTTGGGAATCACTGTTCAGTCTGTATAAATATTTTAATATTTCTGAAAGTGGTTGTGATTGTAGGAGAGAAAAAATATAATAATAAGGATATATAAAAGTATTATTTAATGAAAAAATAAAAAGAAAAAATAGTAAATTTTAGTGTAATTATATGGATAGGGATAAGAAATACACCGTGAATGCTCTAATGTATCAATCTTTATAGAAACATTATATTAATATTAAATCATGGAATAATATCACACACTCGTATTAACTATATCAAAAAAGCTCGTTAAAAACTTGAATTTTTTTTAGTTTAAATACTTATAATATATTATACTAAGATAAATAATATTAAACACTCGCATTAAGTTAACTAGATTTGAAAAGCTTGTTAAAAACTTTGAAACTTTTTATTTTATATACTTATAATATATAAATGAGCTGATATTATGGGTGCGAAAACATTGGTTCGGTTCAGTTTTTACACAACACCGAAATCGTTTGCTTAAGTTGATAGATGCTTAGTTTAGTTTTAAAGATGTACTTTTAATGGTTTAAAAAACGATTTTTAAATTAGTTACCATAGTCATAATTCGATCAGTACGTTTAGTTAATTCGTTTAACAAAAAGTACAAACTGAAACCATAATCGCTTTTCGTTTAATTCTGTTATCGATTTGATTGGTTTCGATTAATTTCGGTTTGTTCATTGGTTAACGGCCAGTTTTTACTCACCCTTAACTAATATTTATTTTCTTTTAAAAAAAAGTTATCACTTCATTTGTGCTTAGCATTCTGTCAAATGCTCATGGTTGAAATGCTATAACCAACCAGCATGGTCATTTGCAAGCA
The DNA here is from genome assembly GCA_025506415.1 of Flaveria robusta. NCBI lineage: Eukaryota > Viridiplantae > Streptophyta > Magnoliopsida > Asterales > Asteraceae > Flaveria > Flaveria robusta. Next base: position 11,659,244 of record CM046469.1, on the reverse strand, counting down.
TAATTAAAACTAATATGCAACCACAATGTTGTTAGGAATCTTAGAACTTATATACAATCAAAACTCCAACTTCAAGTCAAACAATGTAAGATATTGTAGCTGTAAATTAAATGGGAGTTTTGAAAACCAATCGTATATACTTAGCCTATAACAATTAGCTATTAGTTTTCTTTCCATGTGAAGCCTATTGCTGACAATATATATTCTTATTTTTATCTTTCTTTTTACTCTCACACATACACAAATATCATGTATTGTAACAATTTTTTCTTTAAAAAATATGCATCGGAAATAATCTGATGTTTGTTGGATGATTCATTCCAGGACCGACTTTGTTACGATGATATAATCTCTATACTAATCTTTATACTAATAAATAAAAATCACATAGGACACATGTCACTTTCCATGTCTTCTTAACTTTTTTTTTCTCCTCTCTCCTATTAATTATACAAATTTTTTTATTTATTTTTATATTTTTTTGTTTTTCTTCTTTTAGATGATTTCTATAATTATTTTTATAAAGTGTTTAATATTTTAAAAAAAGATAGGGCTGTTCATAAAACATTTGTATATCATTGTTTTTATTCTTTTTTATAAAACATCTATAAAGATAGTTGTATAATGATTATAGATTTTGTATTAAAAGCAATATAATATTTTATAAATATGTAATATGTGAATCTTTATTACTAAAAACATAACCATACATTTAAACAACCCTTACAACAAACATTATTTTTTTAACCTAGTTATAACTAATATGAAGTTAAAATACACGTACATGAAATGACTAGAAAAGAAAACCAAAAGGCTTCCATCTCTAATTTAAATAAAAAATCAAAAATAGTTTATATCAACTTCTTTAATTAATCTCATATATCTTATAAACTTTCTTTTGTAGGAAAAGATATATCATGATAGATTGATATCCAAAATTTTATACAGAACTTTCCTTTTAAACTTTATGTTTTTTGATATAATAGTTAGATATAAAGATTTGTCTAACATAATATAATAATAATATACAATCTATACTTAAGAATTAAAATGTCTAGAAGTCACATGATAATTTTTTACATTGTCCATTTAAGATTTGGACATATGTTGTAACTACTATGAAAGTTAATCATATAATTATACATTAAATGTTAATGATTATTTATATATTTTTCAAATTATAAAACAAATTTTCTTGATAAACTAAAAACATGAATCTATTTATTAAAAGCATAAATTTTTTAAAAACAAAAATTTATGAATTATGAAGTTTTTTTAATACAAAAACTTTTGAAAAATGGCATTGTTAGAAAAAAGTATTTTAAAATTTTTTTGGAGTGTTAAAAAACAATTTTTTTAAAGCAAAAGTTTTTTAAAGACAAAAGTTTGAAAAAGTGTCGTTATTATTTTATCACCTAAAGTATTTAATTATATATAATTTCAATTATATTTTATCTCATTAAGTTATTTTATAATTTCTAAGTATTAATATACAACTATTAATTTAATGTATTCATTTAATCCGTATAGTATATAGGTTTCTAAACTAGTAATATTTCTACTCTAATAAAATAGTAACTAAGTAGGACACATGGTAAAATCACATTTCTTCTCACTAAAATTTTCTCGTTTCTCTCTTTTATTATTTTATTAATTATTAAATAATATCATTTAATGCTTTTTTATATTTAAAATAGTTTTTAGTAAATTAAAAAACGATATATTTTTAGTAATACTTTTTCTAAAGAAACAATTTTTATAGAATAAGAATTTTTTTCAAAACAATAAACTTTTTTAAAAATATGAACTATTATAAAATTGGGGTTTTAAAAATAAATTTTTTATAAACAAAAAATAATTAAAACTAAAAGTTATAATAAAAAATTTTTAAAAATAATATTTTATTAAAACAGTTTATTTTGAACAACAAAAAGTTTTTTTTGATAAGTTTAATAAGTTGATACCTATTGTTTTATTACTTATAATACTTAGTCACACGTAATTTTAATCGTATCTTTTCTTAAAATATTATTTTATAATCAACAAATTTTTATTATATATAATATTTTTTTATTTAACCAGTATAATGCACGAATTTATTAAAACTAGTGTATATAACAAAGGAAGAGGGGGGCAAAGGTGTCTCCATGCAAGGTTAATTAATGGGCACATGTATGCAACGAAGCATACAAATCTTTAGAACAACGCGGCTATATATACAGAAATGCACTAGCGTTCTAATCGGTTTTGACATATAAATGTTGCTTGACACCTACAATGGTACGTCCAAGTTTGAAGTTTATTATGGTTTTGTAATTGCTTTTCACGCATAAGTTATAACAGTATGTCTAACACCTACAACAATGTGCACAACTATAAAATCGTATGACATCCATACTAGTTTATCTCAAATGCAAAACACATCAACCTTAGTTATATTATAACTTGTTCTATCCTAATTCGATGAATGCCGAAACACATATAAAAGGCAGTGATACATCAAAAAGATGAATTTCAGAAAACCAGAAGCAATCGTGAAATATCTGAAAAAAACACAAACCTAAATAATCGTTATAGTTGATCGAACTTTAACCATTTATTTGATGGATCTTGGCCTTTTTTTTTAATTCTCCTTCTATAGGTAAAAGAAGAAATATAATGAATAATAAATTAAAGCTACATTTTCAATGCTTGCTGCCTTGCTTACTTTAATAAGAATATTTTATAACTTCTCAATTCATATAATTTAAATCGACTTTTCTTTTACATGGAGAGACTGCGTTCGTAATTTTTATACTTTATTGTCGCGGGAAAATAAAATATATCTCTAGAAAGGTCTTTTTGGGATCTACTCTTGAGTATGAAACAAATTATAAGTTAAAACAAAAATATCTTATTGTTCAAAATAAAATAAGATAAAAACTATGCATGTAATCGAATATTTTTTCCAAATATGCGGCATATAAGAGACATAATTAACAATAGCATATTACAAAAATAAATTGCACTAATCCTTTGATCATATATAATATCACTAGTCTTAACGACCCGAATGTTACACGAGTTAAAAAAATTAGATATAAAACATATTATTATAATAATTAATAATATATACTATATACTATATAAGACTATGAACATCAAAATAAATATGCTAGAGAGTAAGTTGCATACGACATAAAGCATAAAAATAATACAATTATTGTTTACAAATCTCTACAAAAAAATAATCATCACTCAAAAATTAAAAAGGAATTGTATGTTTTTGAAAATTAATGTTTAAATCTTTACATTGATTATGACTTAACATGTAAATGAAAATAATATAAATATTAAAAACTTTAAAAATTTTCTTTTCATGTATATTAATATTAGTATTAGTATTGAATCATATAAGTTGAAAATAAACATAATTTGATGTAATAACTAGATAAAAGTTTTAAATATTAGCTAAATAAAAAAGAATGAATACAAAAAAGATTAACTTTCATCTTATATGAAAATAACCAAATTGTTAAAAAAAATTATTCATACAAAAACAAAACAAAAAATTTGTAATAGAAAAAAAAAATATAAAGCAGATATTCAAGGTAATTATTTTGTGTTATTTTTAAATGCTTAGTACGCGTTGATTGAATGAATTTTTCATTTTATGTATGTATATTTATGTTATGAATATATATAAAGATCAAAGTAAATAAACCATTAAAACATAAAATTGATAAAATGTTGTTTTAATTTGTAACAAAATTATTTTAAATAAAGAAACATGCTAACTAAAATTGTAACGGAATTGTATATAAGATTAAGTTTTAGAAAACTAACATCTAAAAGCATTCTAATTTGTTTGGAATTAAAGAAAATTATCATAACATTCATTTAAAATCATCATGTATATACATTCCAAATTTAAAATATAAATGTAACTATTCAAATTAAATAACACTTTTATTTTTCCAAAAACAGATTAGGATAAAGTCTAAGAGTTTTTTTTTTTGAGAGATGAAATGATATAAAATAGATCGAAAGGTAACAAAGTCAAAACCACGCTAGAAGCCTAGAAAGTTTTTACGTTTTGTAACTGTTATATCAAAATTTAAGCATAGTACATATTCATTATTAAAATGCTTAAATTTAAAACCGTTTTCATCAAGCAATGACTTATGAATGAAAAAAAATTTATTTTCATTATATGGTTTTTACACATCTTGCTACTCTAATAAAAAGGTAAATTGGGTGCCACGTGTCAGTATCTCATTCATTCTTATCAAACTTTTCTCGTTTCTTTCTCCTATTAAATAACTACATTAATTAATTATAATATTATTTATTGATTTATATATTATAATTAGTTTTTTAATAAATTAAAAAAGATGTCTTTTTATTAATGTTATTTCTATAGAAATAGTTTTTTATAAAAAGAATTTTTTCTAAAAAAATCAAACTATTTTTACGTAGTATTTTAAAATTAGTTTTTTCAAAGTAAATTTTTGGAAAAAAATAATTAAAATAGGAAGTTATATTAAGGAAAATTTTAAAAATGAAAAGTTTTTAAAATGTTATTTTGAAACAAAATATTTACTTTATCTTTGAAAAAAACAAAAACAAAAATTAAAATGTTCATATTATTGTTTTATTACTTATAGTTATTACTTATACATAATTTTAATTATATCATGTCTTAGTATATTGTTTTATAATTAATAATTTTATTCTATTTTATATTTTATTTATTCAACCCATGTAATACACGGGTTTACTAAAGCTAGTTATAAAATATTGTGTTCTAGACGTTGGGCTATACTTTGATAACTTAAAATTAGAACATATTATTAAAATAACAAAGTTACGTATTAGTATTTATAAGAATATCTATAATCTCCATACTCTAATAAAAATGTATCTAGGAGGGACATATGTCAACACTATATTTCTCCTCAATAATTTTTTCTCGTTTCTCTCTTCTATTTAATAATCACATTAATTACTAATAATATTATTTATTTATTTTAGATTAAAATAGTTTTTAATAAATTAAGTAAAAGATATTTTTACTAATGTTATTTCTAAGGAAATCATTATTCATAAAATTAAAAAACTTTTAGAACATCAAACTTTTTAAAAAATACAAAATATTTTATATTTGGTGTTTTAAAAAGTAAAATTTTTATAAACAAAAAATAATTATTGATATTTATAAGAAAAAAGTTTTAAGTATGACATTTTTTAAAACGTTTGTTTTGAAATAAAACTTTTATTTTATTTATTATGAGAAATATTTCAATCATATCTTATATAAGAATATTGATTTATAATTAATAAAATTTTATTCTATTTAATATTTTTTTATTCAACCCGTGTAGTGCACGGGCTTACTAAAGCTAGTAAATTATTAATCTAATCTAAAATATACCTGTTTATCAATTAATATCATCTTAATAAAATACGTTTCACCTCGCTTGTGGGCATTCATCTTTTTCAATGTCTAATTATTCTTACTATGATTGTATAGTTATATTTTTTCACGTCAAGATCATTTATAAAAGTAAATTTTTTTAAATTTTTTTTTGAAGTAAATTCATAAAAGAATATGTGTATATAAAATTTAGTAGTTTGTTTAAGTCCCTAACTCACTTTATGAATTAATCTTTCAACACTATAAAGATGATTTTGATCATATCATACCAATTCTTTAAAATAGTGTTTTAATCCGAGATTACTATAGTATCAACTTTTTAATACTTTTTGTTCATATACCGTTGAATGTGATTTCTAAAACAATTTGTCATTTCAAATTATAAATTGTTTATAATGAATGATAATTTATTGTATAATTATAACTATTAACTTAAATATATTAATATTTAGTTTTAATTTAAATGAATGACACATCATTGTATTTTTTATTGCACTAAGGTATTATTTTTGAAACAGTTACTTTTTTAACATATATGAAACTTTTAAAACAATTTAAACATGAAGAAGTTAACATATACTCAGCACACTTTATTTGATAAAAATTTAACATGGACACTATTTGAAAGTTAAATTATATTGAATTTTAGTATGAAAATTATTTAAAATGTTAATTATGGTAATTGTTGATTGTTTTTCTATAATGATTAATAGATTTACTTTTAAATAAAAAATTATAGATTTCAAGATACAATGCAACCATAATTTAATAAGTTTTAGGCGAAAAAACTCAATTGAAGAGGTTCTCATTGATTGACAAATATTCTTAAAACCTTGTTTTATTAGATGTAATAGATTTTCAGAATTATGACTTAATATATTAACAAGTGGTCAATCTATTTTCTTTTATCATATATAAAATATTTTTAAAACTATAACCAGACTGGTTAAACTGACAATATATTTTCTCTCTAGTAATGAACCAGCCAGCTTGAGCTACACGAACATATTTGTATTAAACCATTGCCGGTGAATAGGTGGCCGAATTGCATGTTGTCCTTGTAACTATTGTAAAATTGGTTACCTTGTGCAAGTGCTATTTCAATAACATTATACCTTGAATCAATAAGCAATATCGTGTCCTAATATAACGTGAAGCATGCACAAAGAAACTTTTTCGCTTACTTATTCAATCATATTGTATTTAGATAATCAATGGTATTTGAAATGTCAAAAAGTTTACTTAAGTTGAATTGATAATGACTACATTTGAGAATATGCATCCAATGATACCTTAATATCCACCAAATTGTTTAAAATTGTACATAAGTTTTCACAAATAACTTTGTCGTTGTGGATGTAACTAAAAAATCTCACATATTACTAAAAGCATCCGAAGATCGTTATGACGTCATTTGTGGTGTACCATGCTTTAAAACATCATTCCAAACATGTCATCTACAAAATAAATGTTTAAAACTTGGAGCTACAAACCTACAACTTCACATACTTTCTTCAAAGAGAAATTTCTATTTGTAGCATAATGCGTGGGTAAAAAGAGTAATTAACCATTATAGGTTTATGATTTATACGGCTTAGTGTCCAAATTCCAAACATCATTTTATCTTAGAATATATAGTTGTCAATTCGAATGAATACTTAATCTTTTGTAGTGTGTTTGCTATATGTGTAATATAACCAACTGAAATGTAGCCACATTGCTTTGTCCTTTGTTTCTTTCGTGACAATTAGATAACCAAGTGAGTAAGGTGGAGGGTTAAAGTCTAGTGATAAGAGGTGAGTCTCACAACCCTTTTGGTTGTAAGTTCTAGTCTTGACTAAGACAAATTTCTTCTAGAAAATAGTAAGTATTGCTTAAAAAAAGTAACCAACTGAGTGTATTTATTTTTAAATAAATGATAACATTTGTAGAACAATCTAGCTAGCAAGATGAACTACAACAAGTAGATAAAGTTGAAGTACTATTATACATAATTAAGGAGTGGAAAATGCTCATGGACTCTCATATTTTCGTGAGAAAGATTTCTAATAAGATTCATAATTAGGATTATCGAATAAAAAGTTTTAATAAATTTGAGAGTTTAAATGAAAATAGATGGGAATAACAAATAACTACGTTTGTATGAACTCTAACGATTATACTTTGTGAACTTACGTATGCGTTGTTTTAATCAGACCAAACAACCTTCTTTTATAAATTCATAATTTTTGTTCCTTTATTCATTATTATTTTTTACGTTTTAAATCATTTCGTGTTATTTTGTCATTATTTTCTATATATTAGAACACTTTGTTGTTATTTTATCATTGTATTTTATAATAAAAAGTATACAATAATGTTATTTCCCTAATATATTTTTTTAAAAACCATAGTGTTTAGAAATTCACATTGAGAAGTATAAAAACACAGTGAGACACATCGAAAGAGAATAATATAAAAAAAATTACGATAGATCAAGAGATAAATAGTAGAAGCTTAAATGGACGGAGACCAACTAAACTCAAGCTAGGCATATTTAAGTTTATAAGCCTAAAACTTGAGATAAGCTAAGTTACTCGTTTATTGTTTGGTTATTTTGTTTGAATATGTAAAAGTATTCATAGTTAATGGTATTCAAATTCGAATATCTCAAAATTTTGGATAGTGGATTTCATTATCCGAATTCAAATCCAAAATTTCGGATATCCGAGTTCCAAAAAAAATTGTATTATTTAATAAATTCTATAAAAATTTAATAATTTTTATTGAAATTTTTTTCGGATATCTGAATTTTTTACATAAATATTAGAAATATTTGAAAAATATACGAAATTTCTAATTAATATTTAATATTTTATATTTTTTATAAAAAATATCTCGGATATTTCGGATATCCGAATATCCGAAAATTCTCAAAATCACTATGCGGATCCAAAATTTGAATTTCCGGATATTCCGGATTCGGTTTCGGATATGGATATTTTTTAACACCCCTATTCATAGTAGCATCTCCTTCCACATCTTTATAATTTAACTATGTGTTATATTTATTTATATTTATCTCTAAATTTTATTTAATCTCCCACATATTATTTGTCATCTCTATCTTTATCTCACTTAAAACCATAATTATTGTTTTTTTTACACACTCACAAAAATATTAAAATTAATAAATAGTGAATCTCTATGTTTAGATAATTATTATTTATAGAACTCTAAAATTTAAAGATAGAGAAAGAGACGCAGATCATGAAGAAAATGTAAAATACAATAAATCTTTAAACAATTGATGGAAATAGAGATGGAATCTCCACTGTGAGCGCTCTAATATTAACTATTCATTATTGAGAAAATTTTTTGATTTTATGGTTAATTTATTTTAAAAAATAATGACGCATTAAAAAGTTATGAATATTTAAATAAAACGGGGAAATATGAAAAAGTCAACAAAGTGGTTTTTCTAACAATACCATTTGGAACCACTTTTGTTTTAAAAATTAATCTCAACTATTGATTTATAAAATAAAAGATTGAGATTATTTCTTAGTCTTTTTTAAAAGTATGAACTTTTTATGAAAATCAACATCTATAACATAATACATATTATTTTGTATTTATCATGATTATATATGATAATATCTATTATGTAACTATATATCGTATTATATTATATAAATACAAATATAGTTAAATTTTTTTATGATAAAATGATAACTAGAGAAGATACGTGGTATCATCACATTTGTCCTAATCAAATTTTTTCCACTTATCTCTTCTTTCAAATAATCACACTAATTACTAATAATATTATTTAATTTTTTTAGAATAAGATTTTTTAATAAATTAAGAAAGAGATTTTTTTATTAATGTTATGTTTGAAGAAACAAATTTTTATAAAATAAAAAATTTTCAAAATCATCAATTTTTTAAAAAAATATGAAATAATTAAATTGGTGTTTATAAAAGGTAAAAATTTTATAAACAAAAAGCAATTAAAATTAGGAGTTTTAATAAAAAAAAGTTTAAAATTATATTGTTTGTAACGTTTTTTTTTAAACAAAAATTTATTCTATTAGTAATAAAGAAGATTTTAATTATATCTTAACTTAGAGTATCGTCTTATAATTAATAAATTTTCATTTTGTTTAATATTTTATTTATTTAACACGTGTAATACATGAAATTACTAAATATAGTAAACAACATACTTGTTAAGTATGACAATTCTAATTAAGCTTGTTGTATGAAGTGAAGATTTAGAGCTAGTTTGTTTATAAGTATAACTAGGTTACAATCTCACGTAATACACGGGTTAAATAAATTTACTGTTACATGGTTAATAATATAAAAAGTTATGTCTTAAATATTGTGTATTATACGGATTGAATAAACTCATGTATTACACATTTAAAAATTTGAAGTTAACATATTTAAAATTTTAATTATGAATAGTTATTAATTAATGAATAGCTATTATAGCATTCATAATTAAGAGTAAAGAGAAGCGGAAAAACTAATTATTAGATGACCTACAATGGTAACAAGTGTCCGTATTTATTTTTATTTATTAGTATAGAGATAATTCTAATTAAGCTCGTAATACATGACACTTTAAATCTAAAATACAATACTCTTTGTAAAAACAATTAAAAACATTAAAATTCCGTCTTTGGCCCTAATAATTTTGTAAGCTTTTTGCATGCGTCTTGCTACAAAAATATACATGTTGCGTCCTTGCATGCTTTGATGAATATATTTGAATTGTTGTTCTGGTAGAAGTTGAGGAATTAATTATTTATTTAAAAAAAATTGACTTTTTACGTTTATTTTAGAAATTCTTGCGTAAAAGTTTAATAAAGTTAATAATTTAATCATTAATGTCTCATCGCAAAAACAAAACAAAAATAGAGAGCTCTTGTGATCAAAATCAAAGTTTCTTAATAATAAAATATAAAAAGGTATACAAATAAGTTAAGCACTTAAAATTTACCTAGAAACAAAATATCATTTCAAACTAATAAATCCAAAGTATTCAATTTTAATTTATGTATACGAACATCGGCAAACGAATGAGCCAAATCGCTTGTATGGTTTGTGATCAGAAGAAAAAAACCCTAATGCATTAGCCGGCCCACAAGATCCAAATATTTTAACTTCTATTTATCATTCATTGGACTTTCCTATGTACCAATATATACAAATTTACATCAACCAATAACTACCCTCCAACTGCCACTGTCTTCTACCTCCCCACATTCCACCATTAAAACACCTCACACCATTGCTTCACCTTTATTCAATCCTTCGTTAATTAACCCCTTAATTCATCTAATTAATGATACATGCCACCATGGGCACTTCTTTGCAGAATGACATGAACACTCTCATTGCTGAAAGCTCATGCTTGAAACTCCACCAAGACAACCACCACACCGCCACCACCACCCAAGACTCCGATGCCACCAAGAAAACCACCACACCCACACCGCCACCACCACCGTCGCAATCGTCGTGCTCCTCCGATCTTGCACCCTCGAGCTTGAGCTTTCCTTCACTCAAATATGAGCCTTTGGAACAGGGTGATATGGAGATTCAGTCACCGGATACTAACTCCTTGTGGGAGTCTTTCTTCTCCGAGCAACTTGAAGCAGATTTCATGATCTCTTCTCCGGTGAGAACGTCGTCGTATTATCCCAGTAACGGACACCCTCCGTTCGGTTGTTCTCCGCCGCGTACGGCGTCGTCGCCGTTGGCTCCGTTTAACAGCAGCAAACCGAAGGGAATGAGTCCTCTGCAAAGGGTGTTTAGCAACTGTAACTCACCTAACAATCAGTTCATGGAAGTCGAGACGATTTCGTTGCCGGCGATTGAGAATTTCTTGGATGATTTCGATGGGGATGATGATTTTTTGGCTTACTCCAACACTGCTGCTGTTGCAGGTGCTAGTTCTTCTGATCAGTCGTATGATCCTCTTGCGACGATTCCAGCTTTGATGGATTGCTTGACGTTGCCCAGCCCTTCGAGATTTTACGACGAGGCTAACGCCACGGTTCGTGGTGGCGGCGTTGGAGGGTCTGATAACGATCAGATGTATCATCAAATCCGACCTGCACCTTCCAATGCACCGTTGATGGAGCAACTAGAGCAAGAGAGACGAGAAGAGAAACAAATTAGTAGACGACAACATCAGCCGCGACAACAAGTGCCCTCGCGACTGCAACCTCCACAACCGCAGTCGCAACCCATGAGCCATAACCACCTCATGGTTCCTCCTCCGGTTGGCCCCGAGGTACGTTGTCTTTTCCATCTGTATAAAATGTCTAACATGCAAACTCTAGAGTTCACGATAGTATATATATGCATAGAAACATAAAGAGTAACTAAAGACGTACCAAGTTAGTTATGATTTTTACGTTTAAAATCATAACTAACTTGGTCACTAAATAAATACATATTGCTGGTAGTTTATCTGTTTTATGTGTTTTTAAAACAAATCATGTGTAACAGGAGCATGATAGCGGACTTCAACTGGTGCACCTACTTCTAGCTTGTGCAGAAGCAGTGGCTAAAGAGGACTTCATGTCAGCTAGAAAATACCTTCACCACCTCAACCGTGTCGTCTCCCCGCTAGGCGACTCGATGCAGCGTGTCGCCTCGTGTTTCACCGAGGCCCTCACGGCCCGTCTAGCCGCTACCCTCGCAACAAAACCGCCCTCATCATCCAACCCAAAGTTCACCCCTTTCCCACCTAACGCAATGGAAATCCTAAAGATCTATCAAATTGTCTACCAAGCCTGCCCTTACATCAAATTTGCCCATTTCACTGCCAACCAAGCTATTTTCGAGGCCTTTGAAGCCGAAGAACGCGTGCACGTCATCGACCTCGATATCCTCCAAGGCTACCAGTGGCCCGCCTTCATGCAAGCGCTAGCGGCCCGGCCCGGTGGACCACCGTTCCTCCGGATCACCGGCATCGGTTCGTCTCCCGAAGGCGTTAGGGAAACCGGACGCTGCTTGTCCGAGTTGGCTCACTCTCTCCATGTCCCCTTTGAGTTCCACCCAGTGGGTGAACAGCTAGAAGATCTAGAACCACACATGTTCAACCGAAGAGTAGGCGAAGCCCTTGCGGTTAACTCAGTAAACCGGCTCCAACGAGTCCCGGGCCACTGCCTTGGGAACTTACTAGCCATGATCCGAGACCAAGCCCCGAACATCGTGACGATCGTGGAGCAAGAAGCGAGCCACAACGGGCCTTACTTCCTGGGCCGATTCTTGGAGGCGTTACACTACTACTCAGCGATCTTTGACTCGCTCGATGCAACGTTCCCAGCTGACTCACCCCAGAGGGCTAAGGTAGAACAATACATATTTGCACCGGAGATTCGCAACATAGTGGCGTGTGAAGGGGCGGAGCGAGTGATGAGGCATGAGAGGCTGGAGAAATGGAGGAAGATCATGGAGGGGAAAGGGTTTCAAGGGGTGCCGCTGAGTGAGAACGCGGTGACTCAGTCGAAGATATTACTGAGTTTGTACTCGTGTGATGGATACAGGTTGACAGAAGATAAAGGTTGTTTGTTGTTAGGATGGCAAGATAGATCAATTCTTGCTGCTTCTGCATGGAGATGCTAGCTGATGATCATACATGCATGTCTACGTTGATCAGTTTGTTTAAGAGTAATTATATTTTCTAAAGTGTTACAATTGTAATATTTTTATTTTATTTTATTTTGTTTCCCTTTTTATTTTTAGTCTCGGCCTTTTTATGATTGAGGAAATTAGTAGGCCAAAATGAAAAGGGAAAACAATGTGCTACTTTTATTTCCTTTTATATCAGATAAATAAATTACAATAATAATACTGCATACAACTCCTTTGTTCAACTCCATCTTGTTGAAGAGCTGTGAAATTCTTATGTCCATAGACAGTTTAAAGAGATAATTTAAGGTCACTGATGTTATTTAATCTAGAAAAGTACCCAATATTATTTCTTTCATTATAAACAACGTTAAATTGTTTATATTGTTACATTCAGTAATTTAATCTTTTTCATCCTCATCAACAATGTTGAACTGTTAATATTGTTATACTTGTCATACAATATTTTCAGCATCGACAAACTTTCAAGAAGATGTTGTCCTTTCTATGTATGAGTCTTCTTTTAACATCTGGACTCTGGAGGAGTCAAAGGGATGCTCTTATTGATTTAATTTCTATTCTAATTTGTTTTCTTTACATGTGTTATAAGAGGGCTGAAATCTAATGTACTAAACTACTAGCCATAATTGTGATCCATGGCTGCACAGTATCCATATATCATTCAAAATTGTTTAGATAACAAATGTTCTCCGTAGGACCAAGAGCACAATTACGGGTCCCTCTAAACGTGATGTTCTTATATATAACCGCATCGCACTGGTGATGGTTGACTGTGTACACAAGGTTAGGTGCCCAGAAGAAAAATCGAATTTCTCCAGGAGTTTGAGCAAATAAAGAGATTTATATCTTAAATGCTAATGATGGTAGATATCACATACATTGTGTACTGAAATGGAGTTGAGTAGTCCAAGTATATAAAGTACTATATATGAACCAATATCAGTATCACAGTTCACTCTCAACATCAAACTCTGTACTGTGTAGAGAGTCTTATTAAGCTAACTGAGATCCACAAGGTTCTCTAATCCCCTTGTATGTTGCTTAAATCTACAAGTTTTGTGCTTTACTACCACCTATGTACTATAATTTTTATTTCTGAATATTTACAACATTCTTATCCACTGCATTCAGCTATACATGAATCAGGATGATGATGCGATGATCATGATGATGATGATATCAGGAGGATAATCTAACCAATTTGAAATTTGAAGAAATGTCCAAAGAGATAGCTCATCGTTGTTTCTTCGCGTGTGGGCTTTTGGGGGCTCAAGTTCCATCTAACATCAAGTGCTGTGTGTTGCCCTATTTGATTACGAATTGAGTCAATAGTCCTGGGGTCCACTGGACTGTCACCGGTCGTATTTGTCACATAAAAGGTGTCTCTTGCTTTCCCATTTTCAGTTGATATCTCTGCTCGTTTTATGCACAAACTGTTCTCCCTGAATATCCTGGTTATATCAGACAAGAGTCCAACCTGATCTTCTGCACATAATTCTAGCTCTAGGGCCTACATGTAAAAAAAACCACATCCAATCTGCATCAGCCTTTAGAAATTAGAAGCCGCCGCTACATGTTAATGAGTTGATTCATGTATCATATGTGTAATAACTTATAAACCATACCTCTGATGTTCTTCGCTCAATGGCTGCTTCAAGACACTTCATGACTCGCACACGCTCTGCCTCTGAGCTTATACGAATTCCATCAACATGTCGAATATAGTACTCCTAGAACATAATGAAAAATTAATTAGTTTTCCAAACAAAATCCCATATCAATTGACTTGTTAATGAACTTCTGTGATAAGCAGCATACCTGATAAGCTTCCATCTTCCCAGTATAGACTACTCCATGATAGACTACATATTGCATGTCAGTAATGGTGCAGACAGTATCAAATAGCAGCTTCGGCCGATCTTTACATCTCATGGTAATTACCGTGTAATCTTTCTCAGTACAATCTACCACACTCACTTCCGCCTTTAATCCGTTAATGTCTTCTTGTTCAACTTTTTCATAATCCCTATCATCAAACATCATCTGATGTAATCGTCTCTCTCGGTGCATAGAGCCAGGGGGTGAAAGCGTCATTTTTGCAGTCTTCAAGTCATTGTTTCCCTTAAAAACATTGCAAAGACGATTTTTAATGGTTAAAAGTCTCTCTGGATCTTTAACTGCACAGCCCATAATATCATCAGTCACGTTCACCACGGCTGCAGCTCGAGCATTGTGGGTCCATATCTCAGCATTGACCACATTGCAACTAAGATCAGCTAGAACTGCACATACTTCAGATAGCAACCCGGGTCGGTCTGCCCCAGCTAGTTCAATTGATGTGTAATCTAAAGAAGACTTTAGCCCAACTGAACTTTCAAGTGATGGAACATAAAAGGTGTCGCTTTCAAGTATCTATCAAAATATTATATCACAAAACACAAAAAAAAAAAAAAAAAAAAAACTTATTCATGAACACATAAACATTATCCCATACAAAAAGATTCGTCGAAAACTAGAGCAAGAAAGTTGCTTACCTTTTTAATATAACTGATCACCGCTTCATCTCTAACTTTGTTTCCATTTCGATGTTTCACGTTGAAAACTGTAACAAAAATGTCAAAAAAAGAAAAGGAACTTATACTATGAGCTAAGAACATAAATAACAAAGATCAAAAGGTGTTGGAGACTTTTGCCATCCATGAACCATCTTCCATCTGATGAGATGTAAGCCTTGGTGATAAGCAGATTTAAATCAGTAAGAACTTGGACTACTTCGAGAAGAATCCCGGGCTTGTTAACACTCTCAACCTGACACTCCAAACAATAAGTATACTATTAATAAGCAAACGAACATACCCAGTAAAGTCTTATTCACAACAGAAGCTATTTGTAGGGTCTAGGAAGGGTGCGACTAGTGTATAGAAAGGGTGCTCCCAAATGAGACCCACCAGCTCTCAAACAATAACTAGACTGTATTATGCTAATTAATATGAACAATTAGAATCAAGATAGTCTACAACCACTAATCCACCATACAATCAAAGCAATTTGGATCATACAAAAAATACCTGGATGACTGTTGCATCCGGAGAGGAGTTGTTGTCAATTGTAACACTGCAACACCCAAATGAACAGCTTAGATCCCAACAAAAGCACACAAATTAAAGAATCCCAAAGCAGTATAGAACAATATGATGCAAAAAACCTACAATAATATGCAAATTAGGGAAAAAAAGGTATAACAATCATAACTTAACAAACACAACCATTAAGAACCCAAAATTATGCAAATCTCATAGACCAATTACAGATATCAGAAATTGAAAAACAGAGTATTAAGTACCTTGGTGGGTTCATCCTTCTGATAAGTTTAGCATACTCATCTTCCATATCTGATACAGAACAGAGGTTGGTTATTGCCAAATGCCAATAATATTATGTGACAAAAGAAAGAGATGATATTTATGCAAGACGAACAGGGCTCCAACATCTAAGGAAGCATCATAGTTGACGATAGAGATGCAAAGACAGTGAGTGGGGACGATAAGCAAAAAAGCAGAATGATTCATGAGCACCTTCACATTCACATTGACATTGAGATTAATATTAATATTTGGAATGTGGGTGGTTTTAGTTTACTTTCTTTATTGTTAAATCTTGATTAGGCGATTGAGAAGGTTTGATAAAAATAACTATTTTCATCCAAAAGATTGAAAACATCAATTTACCTTCAAATGTTTCATAACTTGTTTCAATTTTAATCCAAAAGTTTCATTATTGTTTCAACTTGAATCCAAAATAATAAAACTTTTGGACTAAAACTGAAACAACTTATGAAACTTTTGGAAGTAAATTGATGTTTTTAATCTTTTGGATGAAAATGATTATTTTTGTCAAATCTTAAGGAGCAAAATTGAAATTAACTCTTCAAATTAAAAGGAATGGGAGAGAAGAGAAGAGAGAAAAAAAAAGAAAAAAAATATTTTATTTTTTTTTCTCTTTAAATGAACTTAGAAATACTATATAAGCTATTCAAATTTACTAGCAATAGAAGCTATTAAAATTTTACAAGGCTGTGGAAACTACTAAGCTGAAGTTAGGAGTGATGAAATGTTTAGAATTTGAAAAGTAGAGAACAACAACGACGTTCTAATTTTATGAATATTTGTATAACTAAAAATTTATGACTTATATAAAGAAGTATTAAACATAGTTGCTATTTCAAAAAAATAATTTTAAGTTTAACATAAAATAGAAGCAAATTATACAAAAAATAAGGTATTAAAAAGTTTGAGGTATAAAATTATTTTTTTTTTATGAAAAAAAAAATAAAAGGATAAAAATAATTGTGTTAAAAAGTTTTTTCTTAACAAAAAAAATATATAAAAAAATAAGAAAGTTGTGTTTTTGAGTTTACTTAGTGAGATAAAAAAAAAGGAATGAAAGGATTTGAATGCTAAAATCAGTTCTATCAAATTGAAAGAATGGGAGAAAAGAGAAGAGAAAGAAAAAAAAATATTTTATTTCTCATTTCTCCTTAAGTGAACTCGGGAACACATTGTATAAGCTATTAAAATTTACTAGCAATAGAAGCTATTAAAATTTTACAAGGCTGTGGAAACTACTAAGCTGAAGTTAGGAGTGATGAAATGTGTAGAATTCGGATAGTAGAAAACACAAACGACGTTCTAATTTTATGAATATTTGTATAACTAAAAATTTATTAAGAGCATTCACAGTAAGTTTTTTATATTTATGTGAGTGTGTTTCTTATATTTTAAAAAATGGTTGTAAATGATTGTGAGCGGTGTATAGAGAAAAGTTACTGTTCAATTTGCATATTTGGGGAATCACTATTCAACCCTTATAAATTTTTAATATTTTTGAAAGTGATTGTGAGTAGAGCAAAGAGAAAAGGTAATGAATAAAGTATAAGAAAATATTATTTAATTAAGAAGATAGAAAAAATTAGTGTTTTTTAATGTAATTATGAGGATAAAGATAAAAAATCTGATGTAAATACTCTAAGTGACTTATATAAAGAAGTGTTAAACATAGTTATTATTTCAACAAAATAATTTTAAGTTTAACATAAAATAGAAGCAAATTATATTAAATAGTAATCAAATTTTATAATTGTTCACTTAAGTCCTATTGAACAAAATAAGCATTAAATAGTAATAACAAGGTTAGTATCCCGTATATTACACGGGTTGAATAAATAAAATACTAAATAATTAGTATTAAAAATTTATGAATTATAAAATTATATTTGAAGATACAATATGATTATATTTGCATATGAATAGCTACTTTAAGTAAATAAATAATAATATATTTTTTTAAACTTTTATTTTATAAAAAATTTGGGTTTTAAATATGTTGTTTTAAAAAAATGAATTTATTTTTAAAAAAGTTGATTGTATTGTGTATCTTATAAAACTTTTTTTTAAAAGTGTGTTTTTAATAAAAAATAGGTTTTAATTTATTAAATTAATAACTTTTAATATGAAAATGGTATGATTAATATTATTAGCAATGATAAAGAGAAATAAAAAAGTTAGTATGATAAAATTTATAATTGTATCAAGTATTATTTTAGATCTTTCTTTGATATAGATAGATAGATATATAGATAAATAGATAGGCTAAAAACCCATTTGTTAAACGTATTATAGTTAGTAATAAACACGAACAATTACACTACGATATTTTAATTTAAGAGATGATTAAAATTATATATACGTAATAGTTCAAGAAATAAAATAATTATACTATTTTTTTAACTATCTTATATTAATAGTTTCATTTTTAAACATTTATTTTAATATTTATTTATAAAAATTTTATTGTTTATAAAAATCTTGTATATTAAAATTTTGATTTTCTAATTATTTTGGTTGTTTTAATAAAAACTACTTTTAGAAAATTTCATATTTTTTACATTTTTTTAAAAAAGAAGCGATTTAAAATATTATGTTTCAAAAAGGTTTACCGTTTTAGAAAATTTTATATTATATAAAAGTTTTGTTTTTTTATTATTTCTATTTTAATAAAAAGATATTTAATTTTCTTAATAAAATTTATTTTTTAAAAACATAGCTTGATTTTAAAAAATCTAGATGAGAGAGAAAAATGTATCAATTAATAAAATTAATTTTTATTAAGAGAGAGAAATTAGTTTGAGTGTTTAAATTTATATAATACCCTTTTGGAGGGAAAATAAATTCATGTTGTTTAAATGAATGACATGTATCAAAAAGGTTGTTTAAAAAAATGACAAGTGGCAAAAAAAACCTTCTTTTATTATATTCTATAGATGTATATCTGAGTCATTAAATTTTTAAAAGTTGTAACATGAAAAAAGTTTATAATATTGTAATAATATTGGATTGTTAGAAAAAGATGTGAGTGATTTTATTAGAAAAAATGTTAAAATATATTTTTTAAAGTATGCATATAATATTGACTAAAAGTTCTTTTTAATTTAATTTGATATAAATATATAGGATTACAAAGAAATATATAAGTCCTTAAGAAATATAAAAATGAATATCTAATGACTAATTATTTTCCTCGCACTATTATAATTTTACGTTTCATCTTATTAAAAAATCTTATAATAAAAAATCATTAGCTATGAAAGGATTGAGCAAATGCATTTGAAATGAAAAGGTTGCTTTCCATGGTTGTAGTGGATGATATGAGAATAAGAACATGCAAGTAGCAACTCATGATGTTGATAACTTTATTACGTCATATTCCTTTGTTTATCTTTTTCTAACTTTTACATATTTCAACTCAAAATATTATTCTTCAAGCATCTTAAACAAGAAGTTTTTAAAACCGTCTGTAATGGACGTAAAGAAGAGCTGTCTTTTATCAAAAACACCCTTAGACGGATTATGTGAGAGGGGAAGTAAAGAGGGAGAAGAACATGTTCATGAGCCACATCATGGATGTTGTTAATTATATGTTTGCTAATTGTTATTATTCTTTAATGTAATTTAATTAACTAAATAGTTAAAAAAAAAAAAAAAAGGTTTCAAAAAATCAATTAATAATTTATATCTTATTGTGTAACAATGATATTAGACAATGCCTCAATGATACAGTTTGTAGAAAACGAAAGCTGAAGATTGACAAATTGAAGTCCAAATCAAATGTAATAAAAAAGAGGCCAAGTTGTGTAGAATTAGAATTGGTATTGATTTCATTGTTCGGATAAGTATATCTATGATCTATCTATCTATCTTTATTCAAGATTTATTCGAATCACACATATACCATTTTATAAGTTTGTTTTTGTCTTTATTTGCCCCTGTTTACAACCAACAAATAAACAACCATCAAAGAAGTAACTTTTTCAATCCGGTTATTATTTTCCTTTTTGACTGAATATTTACCAAATTATTATAAATGAAATTTATGTTACAACTTAGAGTGTTGTTATAGTTTTCATTGGATAATAAATCAATAATATCATTCTTTAATGATCCAGCAACAAAAAGTAGTAGTTAGTGTGGTCAAGTGGATTTGATCGGTGATTTAACTTCGTTGTGAAAGTATATACCAGTTCTGTAGTTCATCCTATATTTATGGTCATGGATTAATGCACGTTAGTAATGTTGGTGTAATGGTGTGAGAGATGCCTCAAAACTTTTATAATTATTTTGTAGTACATGTCCACTTTGACCCTTGATCAGGTTAGAAAATTATTGTTTTCAATATGCAGCTATGCGGTTTTATGATGTTATCTTGTTACTGTTACTGCATGTTGTATACGCTAGCTCGCACTGTCTACCATTAGCCGGGTCAAATTGGTCCAAAAAACACACCATCAAGTGTTTTTCTTATTCCCTATCACACATAGTGGATTTGAATCAACATGTTTTTTTATGGGTTTTCACAAGTTCATTGCTTGTAACTTTTCTCAATCACTGTATATTTGATGAGTTTTTCCATTATTAGAGGTGGTCATTGTTTGGTTGTTTTTAGTGATGTCTTATCTTAGGTTCAAGTTTGTCTTCATTGTTCTAATAGGGTTATAGTTGTCTTATTCTTTCAATTGGCTATTACAATTTAGGCAAGTCTTAATCTGACCATAGATAGGAGAGATTTTCAGTTATGTAAAGTGTCATCTTACCAAATGTTATGGGGTTATACATATTGTTAAATTTAGTGCATCAATGTCATTTTAGTATAATTAGATTTACTTAAAACCAGGTGAAACTATAATAACATCAATGTAAGTTAGGAGGTGCGTAATACATGCTTGTTCGAGATTATTGTGATTTTATGCAGAAATAAAGGGGCATTGCCACCTTGTAGAGGGTTGGAGGGTAAGACATACAAGGATATTATCAATTAAAATATGCATTTCCTCACAGTTTTGATCTATACCATGAACCGCCTACTCAATAGTCTAAATTAAAAATGGATCAACTGTTGATGATCAAACAAAACTCACAGATAATGAATCAATACATATACTATCCCTCTTATAACCCTAGGGAATCAAGTTAGTCAACATGTGAACCAAATGACCAACTTAACATTTCACAAGATGAGATTCCTAGTATCCTTACATTACATTTGGTTTATGAAGTCGAATCTATAAGCAACATGATGAAACCAAAAGAAGAGCATGTTTCTGGTTTTCCTCAACACGAAGTTGAACGTCTAAAGCCAATAGAAGACGTATAACCTCCTAAGAACGAAGAAATTGAGGCAATCCTAGTTCATCCTAACCTTCCTCCATCCCAGTTATACCAAAAAACAAAGATGAGGAAGGTTTGATCTAAAAATGCGTCATTAAAGGTGCCCTTAAAGAGATAGAGGTGAGGGCATAAAATAAAGGGCGGGTCGTTAAGAGGTGACCTCGGATTAAACCCATCAGCGTTGCATTATCATGAAAGAACAAGAAAACATGAGTGTGAACTCAAAGGAAAAATATTTTCTCATTGGAAAAAGAATTTATTTGTCAAGATCTCAGATTAAACCCAACACGGACAATGTGCAGTCATGACACAAGATCTCGATCATATGTGGTGACTTCACTTAGGAAATGTTCACTCTGCCAACCATTAAGAAAAATGAAACCGAAATATTAACATGACATGGGAGAATACGTAAGACCTTTGTGGATATGTACAGTAAAAACACTCACTACACTTCACAATGATATAAGTTGTGTTTTATGCATATAAATCCGACACTTCTTTGGCCCTAGAAGCACTCATATACTTGATCTAGTTCACTCGCGTGTGCTAGATTGCACACGCTCCTTCTCGCGCGTTTGTTTGATCAACATTGTTAAAAGTGTCATTCTACGTCTTGAGAACATCTACTCAACACAAGATGTCTGGATAGACGTCCCGTGATCACAACATTTGACTGTGATCACAAGTTTGTCCTATATGTAAACTCTTGGTCTGATCTCAAAAATACAAATGGATGATGATATTGTAACCAAAAATTGTTAGTTGGCATACATGGTTTGCTTTTCTGTTTGTGCTAGAAATTTAAACCATTATGTTTTTATATTTTGTAGGACTTAAGGCCATTGTGTCTGATGCAATGTGTTTTTAACATTTCTACTTTACGTTTAACCTAAGCCTAGCAACACATGCGGGTTAGCTAGGTGAGGTAGCTCCAAAGAGGTTGGGGTCAAGATGGGTTTGGTTGAGAACGTGTCGGCTTAAAAACTAGTTCATTTTGGTTTGGGATCGAAACAAATTCTAACCAGAATAGGATTTCAGTCAAAATGGGTCGTTCAAAAAAAAATCAAACAACTTGTTATTTGTTTTTTTTTCAGTCTTTTTGATTTTTAAAAACAACCAATATAATAAACATATAATAGTTTGAATTTTGATGTAAACACTAAGGATGTTTGTTCATGTTCATAGATCATAGATGAACATACCTAAAGGTGGCAAAATGGGAGGGTTGGATTGAGTTGGTTGTTAGGTTAGAATGGATTTGGTTCAGGATGAGTTTGGGTTAGGATGGATCACTTAAAAAAAAAGTCAGGATGGGTTTGGGTTAGTATGGGTTTGAGTCAGAGTGGGTTCGGATAAGGATGGATCATTTTTAAAAAAAAAAAAGTCAATACTATTTTACTAGTTTTTTTACAATCCAACAACACATAAACATATGCATATACGAGCTCAAACAGATACATACACGACTTCATCTATAAATGGTCGGTACCTTCAATAAATCAATGATGATGGTGCGATGGTGAAGCAAAGGCCCGACTGTAGGTGTGGTGGTAGTGAGCGATGAAACTCAACGGAGGTGGAGATTGATGCGGGAGCGCGACTGTAGGTGCGGTGATGGTGCGGTCGTGGTGTGTGATGAAACTTGATGGATGTGGGAGGCTGTAGGTGCGATGGACCGATGGTGACGCGGTGGACCAGTGATGATGCAGTGGACCTGTGGTGATGCGATGGTGGTACGATGATGGTTCGGTGGTGTTTCGGTGGTGGTGCGGTGGTGGTGCGCGATAAAACTCGACGGAGGTGGGAGGCTGTAGGTGTGGTGGTGGTGTGGTGGACCGGTGGTGATGCGGTGGTGCCTTGTGCGATGGAGGCGATCAATTTGAGTGAAAGAAAAGTTGATTTATTGTGACTTGTAGATCTAATTTTGAAAACCCATTTTGAACTATGAGGCTGTTTGGCAATATCTGAATTATTAAGTGTTGAACCAATAAGATGTCTAAACCATTAAGAGCTAGTATATCGCTTAACTATTCAAAGGCAAATGTCTGACCAATTCAGATAAAAGGTCTTAACAATTCAGCGTTAGACCTCTTAACCATTCAGCATTAGTATAATGCTTAATCATTCAGAGGCAATTGTCTGAACCATTCAGACATTTGCTCGCGAAACAAATAGTCTGAATCATTAAGTGTTGAACCATTCAGACATCTGAACCATTAAAAGGCTAATTAAGAGGCTACCAAACAGCCCCTATGTTCCTTTTTTGTCAAAAAAGCTTTTAACCCATCTTGACCCACTTGTGTTTTTTATTTAATCCATTCTAACCCATCTTTATTTTTAAAACACCCATCATGACCCAAAATCATATCTTTGGACTTCTTTTGCCACCTGTAATTACATACCAATGATATCAAACACTTAAAGGAACATGTTTTCTTGTTTATGTTTATTTCTTAAGAAAATGAATGCGTTTGTGTTCGCTTATGTTCGTTTGTTGATATATTAACATCACGTAATTGAACATAAATCAAAACAAACAAACATAAACAAGCATAAATAATTATAAACGAATAGAAATGAACATAAACAAACGAATTTGTAAATGATTGGCGGACTAATAATCTTACCAATAATTCTATTTAAAAGAATATGTAAATGGATATAAACAAACAGATGTAAATGAACGAACACAAATGAAAAATACACCGACGAACATAAACCAATTTAAACATGCAAAAACATAAAACAATACAAATGAACGAATAGAAACAAACTTAAATAAGTGAATGAAACATATGCTCATAAAAAATTGAGAGCTCTTTTACTCGTAAATATATAAACAACTTCGCACCCAACAGTTCATAAAATGTTTGGTTTGTTTGCCAGACTATTTTATTAACTATCTTGTATATAAAGAAAATAATTAATGTTAGCCTGTTAGGTTAGTTTATGGACAATTTTGTTTATATCATGAAAAACAAATAAATAATAAGTTTAACTTTCCTTTGAAAAGTATTTATAAACATCTACCACCTATCAGAAACTTGCAGGTTTCAAATTGAGTTGTTTAGAAAATCACAGCATGATTCTGTAAGCAATATCTTGGACCACCACTTACAGACCCAACTCCTGAAGAAAAAGAAAAAGTTCACTCACAAGTCTCAACATGCTCTGCAAGAAATCATCTAAACCTACTTCAATATATTCACTTTATCAACTAATCATCATATAAACATCTAAAGAACAAGTCCTAAACATGATAACCAAAATCCCAATCACCATTGTCAATTAATTCATTACATAAACATCAAAAGTGATTGTAGCATAGCGGTATCAAGATGTGTAATAAAAATGTTTCTCTCCAAGTGGTTGATGGTTCTAGTCCCATAATAAACATTAATGTAGATTTAGGAGTATATAAGTCAGACGCTCTAGAAAACAAAATATTCACATAGAGAACACATGATTTTGCCCTTTGTGAGATGCATCTTCTAAAGTCATGTTACAAATTAAGTACAATGAAGATGAAGATTTATCTTAGCTTACTGAAGACACCGAGCGAAAAACTTCAAACAAACAAACAATCATACCTAACATAGTGTCGGGGAAGATAATATGAGGACAAACCTTAGCTCTATCCCGAGGACACTAAGCTGCTGCTGGATAGGAAAACTTCAATTTTGCAAAACATGTGATTACTCAATATCAATATATGGCATTAATGTATAGGGTAACACACAGACAGACATACATCTGAAAACAAAACAAACAAGAAAATGTTATAATTTCAATCCAAATTCAAATCCAAACTAGTATGGCCCTGCAAAAGCAGAGCACAAGCAACTATATGTGGTAACAAAATCAAATGTAAACAAAAATCTATGATTTACAGAAGCACCTGTAACTGAGCACTCTGATGAAGGAGACGTTATATAACAGAATCATCATCATCATCTTCATCCATCACTTCCCTTTTAGCAAATTATACAACACAAATACAGAAACCCGATTCTCTGCTTCCGATGGTATCACAATATCACTACCATACGATAATTCACCTAAGATTCTACTGTCCCTCTGAACCTTGAGAATTATCATTCGAAGTCTGCTGCTGTTGTTGTTGATGGTGCATTCGGGTCTGACCCATCTGGTAAATCTGATTCAAAGCTTGATGATTCAAAACCCCCAAATTACCATCTTGAGAGAGCCCAAGCTCCAACCCAGGAAGCTGTTGCTGATGATCATGATTCTGGTGACCCAAAATTGATGAAAAACTCATCGGACCCATGTTCGACCCGGGTAAATCGAACCCAGAAAACGCAATCTTTTGCAGGTAATTCGAGCTTTCAACGCCCAAATTGGTACCCGATGGACCAGAGGATGAAGAAGATGATTGAAATCCAAATCCTGTAGTGGGTGTAGGGGGCCATATGCCTGTAGGTGTAGCCATGTGGGTTGTGGGTCTACCCACCCCCAAATTCGAACCAACCATGGGCCAATTGGTCCTACAACTGCCACTAGCGGCTAACTCATCAATCTTGTGCTGTAAACCCGCTGAAATCGAGACCCCATGTGAGGTTGCACCCGTTGCAGCTAACACAGATGCAGGGATCGTCCCTGTTCCGGTGGCTGCAATGATCGACGGTTCCGCCTGCTGCAACAGCCATTGAATTGTTTCACCATCGGATTTATTACCCAATTCTCTAGTGAGTTGAAAGATTCTTGCAGCACATAACGCCGGCATCCTTATTCTCCGACCTCTGCCGTCAACCTTTGTGTGTCGATCTTTGTTTGAGGTTCGTTTGGGTGCCAATTGGTGTTTCTTGGTGGCAGATTCTTGTTTGTCGAGAATTGCTATCTGCAAATCTTTGATTTCTGCAAGCTTATTGTTGTTGCTGTTGTTGTTGATGGTGGTGTTGTTGTTGTTGCTGTTGTCTTCCATGGTGTTTGAAGTGGAAACCTCAAGTGGCTGCTGGTGAAGATGATGTAGGTTTGAGCCCTTGGGATCCATCTTCAAGGGTGGAGAAATTGTGTGTTTTTATTGGATTAAAATATGAGAAAAATAGATGAAAGTTTTTGTATTTGTTATTGTTTTGTAAAATTTGTAAAAAAAAATGGACCAAGGTTAGATGATAGATATTCTTGATGACTTTAGTTTACATGTTTATGGCCAAGAAATGTGAAGACAAAAGTGTAGATGTTGAATCCCAAGGCAAAGTTGAAAGTGGAGGGATTCTTTTCATGGATCAACATTTGTCCACTCTCTTTTTCTTTCACTATACATACATTTGACTAGTTGTTTTACAACTATATCCCTCTTTCACTTTGCTTTATTCATCATGATTTCTTGCCACTTTAACCAAGGGAGTAATGATAGCATGCATGCATGGTGAAACATGCCATGAACATATGTATATACACAAACATGTATGTATATGTATATGTATATATAGGAGGTCTTGCAAGGTACTCAACTCAAGCATATTTGATTAGTTATAAAAAGGTTAGGAGAGTGTGGGAGAGGTGGCATGGAGACAATGAGTTGGTGGTGGGAATGGGATTGCTTCTAACCCACTCTAAGTTGATGAATATTGTCTAATGTCTAATTATATAAATAGGATGGATAGATGGATGTTTGATGTAGGGGAGTAGTAATCTCCTTTAAGGGGCCCCCCAATGGAAACATTATGGCTTGAGATGGTGGTAGTGGTGTTTTTTAAATCTATCTCTTCACCCTTTTCAACTTTTCTTTTTTTCTTTTAAAAGATAGGATTTTGATGGTTTAAGGGCTTAAGTTTTGTATATATGAGGTGATTCATATGTTATTGAAGTTATCTTATAAATTTTTAAAAGTAATATAGAAAAATAACGTTTTGAGAAGCATAACAAAATGTTAAAGAAAAACCTAAACGTTATGTCAAGTCTTAAAGTTTATAAATTGACGGAATAAAATTGTGTTCAGCTAGATAAACACATGAGTTGATGAATCAAGGTATAAAATTGTGTGCATTTGTAAGTTGAGTTTTCTAGTCTTTACTCTTATCCATTGGTCCATTTAGGAGTTGAGTACTAATGTATGCATCTTTGTGGTTACTACTAGTATATTTATCTTTTTTAAGCAGGAGGTCAATTATTTTTACTATTTAAAATTCCAAAACATTTAATGTTGGACATGCCTAAATATTAGTTTGAGGAAGTGGGATATTAACCTAACCTTGTTAGCTATTAGTCTACGAGAGAAAGAATGAGTTCTATATGTCGATCATTGTTGATGTATGAACAAATGAAATGCTCAATAATTGAAGACATATGTAAGGATGCCCATGGATACGACATTGAATATTGTTGGTGAAGAATATATGATGTTTGCAATAATTGATTGGAAGAAATAAATAAACAAATATAAATTAATTAATTACTCACGATGCTTGATAATAACATATAAAATCATATTGGAATAATAGCGTAAGTATCGCTTTGCTAGATAGAAAACTAATTCTTCTTAAAAAGATCAAAATCATCTTATCTTAAATATAATATAGGCAAATTGGATTTTAATAATCTAAATTATTACCTATTATCCAATAATAATCTATACTATTAATTTGGCCGGTAACACTCCCAACTTTCACTTTTATAACCAACAACAGTCCCAGTGACATAATTTTTAATTTTTTACGCTTAATTGTGTGTCAGCTAGACCTAATTAAACAATCAATTCCATATCAATTGATGGTTCCGTATATTTTTTTACTAGGTTAGTACTCCGTGTATTACACGCGTTGAATAAATAAAATACAAAATAATTAATAATAAAAATTTATAAATTATAAAACCATATTTGAAGATAAAATATGATTATAATTGCATATCAATAGCTACTTTAAGTAAATGAACAATAATGTATTTTTCTTAAACTTTTATTTTATAAAAAATATGGGTTTTAAATATTTTGCTTTAAGAAAAATGAATTTATTTTAAAAAAAAGTTTGTTGTATTCTGTATTTTATAAAAGTTTATTTTTAAAAAGGGTATTTTAATAAAAAAATAGGTTTTAATTTATTAAATCATATAATTTTTAATTTGAAATATGAGTAATATTATTAGTATTCAATATTATTAATAATAATAAAGAGAAATAAGAAAGTTAATATGATAAAACTTACAATTGTGTCAAGTTTTATTTTAGATTTTTGTTGTTATTGATAGATAGATATACAGATAAATAGATAGGCTAGCAACCCATTTATTAAACGGATTATAGTTAGTAATAAACACGAAAATTTATAGTACGATATTTTAATATAAGATATGATTAAAATTATATATATGTAATAGTTCAAGAAATAAAACAATTATACTATTTTTTTAACTCTCTTATCTAAATAGTTTTATTTTTAAACATTCGTGTTAAGATTTTTTTTATAAAAAAATTTTATTGTTTGTAAAAAATATTGTTTATTAAAAACTCGGGTTTCTAACTATTCTGGTTGTTTTAATAAAGCTGCTTTTAGAAAATTTCATATTTTTTATAATTTTTTTAAAAAATGACCAATTTAAAATATTTTTGTTTCAAAAAGGTTTAGTGTTTTAGAAAATTTCATATTATATAAAAACTTTGTTTTTTTATGATTTCTATGTTAATAAAAAGATAAACATAGCTTGATTTTAAAAAATCTAGATGAGAGATAGAAATGTATCAATTAATAAAATTGATTTTCATTAACAAAGAGAAATTAGTTTGAGTGTTTAAATTACTATAATATATTTTTGGAGGGAAAATAAAGTGAGTATGTATAAAATAATAACAAATGTCAAAAAGATGGTTTAAAAATATGACAAGTGACAAAAGAAATATTATTTTATTAGATACTATAGATTTACTTTTATATTATAAGACCAATTGGATTGTATATATATGAAATGAAAACTTTGATGGATAGTTTTTTCCAGTTTCTTACATTTTGGATACAGTATTGTAGTTTTTTTATAGCACACCTTTCATCTAGTTAACTAGGTTTTATACCCTTACGCGCGTTGCGCTTTTTAAGGACAGGGTAAACCGAGGCTCTGAAAAACGCTGATATTTTGAATATTACGTTTCCATCATTATAGCTAAAACTTAACAATTAAACCGAACAAAATCACATCACTAACCAATTGTTTAGGACAGGAGGGTAGTAAAATAATTAATCCAAAATATCTTGTGGCCAAACTTAAAACTAAAAAAAATTTACTATTCATTCCATTCAATTATTAATAATACTAGTGTTGTCTCACAGCGCGCGTTGCGCGCGAGATGAACGGGATAAACCGAGGCTCTTATAAACACACATTGTCTAATTTTTCCCATTCTTACCATCATAGCCATTTTTTTTAATAAAACAACCATAAATTTATAAATAGTATAATATAATATATATCAAATTTAAAGGCTCGATAACAACAATTCGGTGGGGCTGCAAACATTCCGTTTACCGAGCCATAACAATGAACACATCTTTTTTTTGGCATCATCATCGCCTATCAAATGGAGCCAACCAAAGTTAACAGCAAATAGGTTCCATCATCACTGACCATATAACATGACCATAATCAACTTGATGATGTCTTAGATGAACCAAAGCCTATCATCATTAATATAACATCGCTACCAACATATATAGGTAAACACAAAGATAATTACAATATCAGATTACGTTCCTGTGAAACAACATACGGTGCGGCCACATCTAAGATAAGCACAAGGCCATTATCATCGACATCGTTGTTCGGCTCTTAGATTTGAATCTATAAGCATGAACAACATATTAGTACAACGCCCAGATGATTTCAAATAATCTAACTGATACCCACACAGAGAATGGGTTTGTGAGGTAGGAGGGTGACCGAGCGTGACAGCCAAGAGGCAACCGACTCTACCCAGCCACCCATCTCATAAACCCTAGTCTCTTTAGAACAATGAACAAACAAAGTTGCTATGCCAACTCAAACCTCAAAAAAAAAGGTTCAAAAAAGAAAAAGTATGGTGGCCAAAGTTTGAATAAGACAAAGTGTACTATTTCTTTCATTAGTTTTTAAATTATAGGTTAATGTAATGTAATATTATTTGTGGAAAATAATATGAAACCCACTTCTGTTCTTTCCTTCTTCATTGGCTTTAATTATTATTTGGTTAAATTATACTAGTAAAAGAAGAAAAGTAAAAGACAAAAGGCGATGCTTTCTTTAATCATTACTTTCACAATATTTCAAAACCTACCCCCACCTTCTTATAAACGTTAAGGAAAAGTATTTGAATAAGTTCCCATCTAATGATGATCTTTTATAAGTTTATTTATAGAGTTCTATCGCCTATATAATCGTAACTAACTAATTCTATTGATGAAATTTGTTTTTTTCTGAAACACGATTGTTCTGGTTCTTCATCACCTTGTAAATCGTTAGTGAGATTTCACACACCTAGTTTATCGATACAATTGTAAAACACCCTTTAGCATACTTCTTAGATTACAACCTTAACCATTTGGTTGTTGATTGGATGAATGGTTGGGTAATTATTATATATACTGTTTAATACTTCCCTGCAGTTGAAGCCCATGGAAGCAAAAAACAATGAATATGTTACTATAACAAAAAGATTCAATATTGAAAAAATAAGAAATATATTCATTATTAAGAAAACTTTGTGGCGACAAACAACGACAATGGGCTTAAGGCCATATCGGTGGCGGTAAGAGGCACGATAGCATTGTTGTGGTGACAAGAGTTATGATAGTAGGTGACGCACGACAACAACGACAAAGAAAAGTAATTTAACCCTAATATGTGTGTACATTGTGTTTCCGGGACAGGACAAAAGTAAAGAAAATAAATAAAATCAACACATGAGAGGAAGATGATGAAAGATGTTTGATATGGAGTGAAAAGAAATAAGAGGAAGAGAGAAAAAAAAAAAAAGGCAAAAAACTCTAAACTTTTAATACCATAAAAAAAAATAAAAATATGTTAGATACTAGTGTTAATTACTCCTTAACTATTTATAAGAGTAAAATGATGTTAATTACAATAAAAACATAATCAATCATGCATCCTCCTAATAGAAAGAATTATTATAATAAAAGCTAATTAATATATTCTCTTGTGTTTTAAAAAGCAAACCGTTGTATTATTATCGTGGAAACTAAAAAAAAAAAAAGAAAGAAGATTATTTGTTTTACAACCACTTAAAAAGCAAACAGTTGTATTACTATCGTGAGAAACTAAAGAAAGGGAAGAAGAAGATTATTTGTTTTACAACCACTCAAACTAATAAAAAACGAGCTAAAGTTGAAAGCTTTTGACTCCTTTAAGAAATCCAAGTATGTTAAAAAAAAATGATTCATTTATTTAAAATAGATGTTTAAAAGCATCTTTAATTATGAGAGTAACACAATTGGAAAAACTTAAATAGAAGATGATCTTAGCGAATATATATAAATTATTTATCACAGCATAAATATATTAAACATACAATTTAAAATTATAATGTTGTAGATTAGATGTTCCATGTTTCTTGGAACAAAATGTAACACAAAACAGTTAAGTTTAATCCGGTGGACCATTGTTACGAGGAACGTAAAATGTTTGGTTATGAGTCATGATCGATGTTGAAAGTTACATAATATATATATATATATATATATATATATATATATATATATATATATGGTATTAATGTCATTGCTTAATAATTGTATGGTTGATTGTCACAAGTGTTCCCCATATTACACACATCCCATCATATTCAATTAACCCTTAATCCACGCCGAACATATATCTTTCTTCTTTTTCTTTATATTTTTTTCCAAAAAGAAAAATCAAAGTCTCAACAATAATCTATTTTGTGATTTTACAACCTCTATTTTTTTGTTTAATTTATATTTATTTTGTCCTATCGCAATCACAATCAGATTATTAACAAGATTGTATGATTTTCGAAAATATAAAGATAAATGATTTCTCTAATGTATAACATCAATATATGAAACTCTTATGAAAACATATTTATATGTATATCTGATAAAGCGAAATGATCATGGTGTTATCCTTTTTCATCGTATATCAATGACGTGCCATGGTTTTATGGGTCAATTGAGTTTTAATTTTATCATCAATGATAACTGATAAAAATATTAATATTAATTGTATATAAGACTATTGAGTGTACTGTATAGAGGGGTGCCCGTGAAGGTCAGTTGGCAATGAGAAAACGTGATACAACATGCCCCTTATGGTGTGGTACACAATAGTGAGCCATTTTGTGAGGTTTTTTTTTAAAGGCAACAAATAATTTTATTATAACATAGACTAATAGAGTGTTAGATTAGATCATTACATACACTATAATATTGCAATTCAAATCATCAAACTAGAAACATCAAAAATCCATCAGTTTTAAAGGCTTTTTATTTTTAGATTTTCATTTAATAATTAATTAAGCAGCATTAATGAATTTTCAATAATAACTTGTCTTTGTTAACTTTTTAAAAAAAACAAAACGCTATTTGTTTATAAACATTCCAGTGTAAATTTCCTTGAAGACCAGCGTGTTTTAATATACAATATTATTTTTCGGATTTGTATATGGTTATTTTACGTTTTTGTTTTATCAAACTGCTTGGGTTGTAGTTTTTTTTATCTTATTTTCATTGAAAACCATGTTGCTACTTTTTATTTACGATTTGTTAAAACATATCATAACCATAAATAGTAGAGATTTTTTACATATTTTTCCTTTCTAATACTACTAATTATATAATTCTTCAAGCCTTAAAATCAATTACATATTTCTCCTTCATAAAGCATGTATATTACAAATATATTCATTATATTAAAACTAACTTATTATATTACTATTTACTCTTATTTTTATTATGGAATTTTCAAATATTGATCTTTAGTATTGTAATTGTTTAAAACTTAAAAGTTGTTTGTGGTATTCAATAATGTAACTTTGATTAGTAGTGATCAATGTTTTCAGAACCGGATCGAACGTCGAACCGGACGCCTTACTGGTTTGGTGGTCGGACCGGTCGGACCGGATTTAAGAACCGGATGATGTCATAATTATATATATACTATATTATATATATAGTTATATATATAATTAAATATAAGTAATTTATATATGTATTTTATAGTTATATATAAAACTTAACTATATTTTTATATCCAACACACTAATTTATGGTTCAACACCCCGTTTTTACCCATTAAAATCAAAAAAATACAAAAACCGTCCGAACCGGTCCGGTTTCCCGGTTCGGGACGAACCGGCCGGTTCGACCAGTCCAAAACGAATCGCACCGAACCGAACCGGACCGGCCAATCCGATCCGGTCGTGATAACATTGGTAGTGATTGTTGTATTAAAATGAAGTTTTTTAAACTTTTGAATTTAAAGAT
Source organism: Flaveria robusta (assembly GCA_025506415.1). Classification (NCBI taxonomy): domain Eukaryota; kingdom Viridiplantae; phylum Streptophyta; class Magnoliopsida; order Asterales; family Asteraceae; genus Flaveria; species Flaveria robusta. The sequence goes on along the minus strand of CM046469.1, from coordinate 11,625,003 downwards.
GTAATTTTATTGTTTTTATTTTATACAGAAGGCTCAAATATGTAATTGATTGTCTTACGAAGGAAAATATGTAAAAATATCTTAATAAAAATAAAAATAAATAATCATTTAATAAGTTAATTTTAGTGAAATGGATAAATATGTAATATATAAGTTTTAGGAATGAAAAATATGTAATTGATTATTTAATTTAAGAAAATATATTATTAATGATCATAGAAATGATAAATACGTAAATGCCCCAAACTAGTATATCACATTCATAGTCAGGCTACGGTGTGGTTTGGAAAAAAAAGATATAAACCTACCTCTTATCTCAGACAGATTTTCGACTCTCAAAGAGAAAGGGGAACCAGACACCCAAATGTGGAGATATGTGAAGAAGTAGTAGAAAGATGTGACGTTAATATGACAGTATGAAAAACATACAATGTTGATTCTATGACCTAAATAACAAAAAACAAAAACTGTACTAAACTTATTTAGAATCATAATTAACTAATTGACCTTGAAATTAGTTAAATTGATAACTTTCACTAAATCATCATTTACTAATCTCAAAACATGATTAAATCTTTCTAAACACTTCTATTAATATTATTATACATGTTTTAACAAAAAATTGAAATTTTACACGCCAATTTCTTAAATTTTTATGTGTTTCATCCAATTTGTACTAAATAAATTTATAAAATAATCTTGTCAGGACCAAAAATCGAACACTTTAAACAAGTACTAAACTTGTACCATTTGTACGCAATTAAAATTGAAGGGATCTAATATCGATTCATCATAGTTGTGTTAAGCCCTGTCTCTACCCCATCGCTAAAAACCTTTGCCCAATAATGCTTGATGTCTTTCTAGACCTTGAATTATCTCCTATGATAATTTTAATCAACTCCACCACCTTCAATTTTCGTATTAACTATTTTTTTATCAAAATTAACTGAGATTATAATAGTTAACCAAACTAGATTTAAAAATAAAAGACAATAGTAGAGGTTTTTTCTGTTTTTATCCTTTAATTTTCTTTTACTTTTATATTAACTGTTTTACTGTCACCGGCTTAATATTAACCATTAAAATGATATAATCAACGGTTTTAAACACTTATCGTGAAAAAAAGCACTTCATGCTTACTCATCATAACTAATTCTCACAACTTAGCAAGATAGCATAATTGATCCGTTAACTTACCAATATGTCACTTGGGCCTCGAATCTTAGAATAAGTAATCATCACACGACTACGGACTATGTAAGCTATTTCAAATAGTCATGTCCAATAAACCAAAATTGAAAATTCCTCTTACGAAATTATCTCCATATGAAGGAGAGCACATAATCCACCCACAAACACCTAATTAGCGTTTGGTACGTAGTAATGAGTGACGTAATACAATGAATCATTGAGTGTGAATGAAAAAAACATGTTTAGGTATTAAAAGTAATGAAATGAACCTTTACAAAATTGATTTCATTCCCTCAAATCCATTCCATCCACTCTTTTCTTTCTTTTTTCATTTCATTACTTCTTCCATTTTTAGTCACCAACACCACCCGCACATCCACCACAACATCCACCAGCGGCGACAAAGATCAATCATCACCAGCCACCATCACCGGGCACGGGCACCACCGCCACCGCCGCCACCATCACTACCAGACACCACCACCACCACCACCACTGACCACCAAGATCAGTCACCACCGACACCACCACCATCACCATCACCATCACCACCGAACACCACCACCATCGACTACCACCGGCCGCCGCCGCCGCCGCCGCCGCCAGCCACTACCACCACCGACAATCGTCGACCACCATCACCACCACCGACAATCACCGACCACCACCACCAATTACAATCAGCTAACCCCAGCACCAAACCACCACCACCATCACCACTTGCAACCACCACCATCAACAACCACCGTTGATCATTACTATCATAACCACTTTTGTATTTCATTCATTCATATTTTTCTATCTAATAAATAATATAAAGTAATGATTTATTTCATTCACACCTGATAACCAAACAGGGTAATAAAATATAATGATTTATTTTATTCTTTCGTTTATTCCCTTCCTTTATTCATTTCATTACTTGATCCATTCCATTATCACATACCAAACAAACCCCTAAACTCTAGTTATTATTGAATCATATGCACCGAACAACTTAAAACTTTTAACAATACATAAAATCATGATTTCATTATATATCTACATTGTTAAAGCTTCTTTAAACTACACAACATTTATTTATGAAAAGTTGCCAAAGTCTCCCCAAAAGCATATGTCTCAAGCCATTTACCACCGAGACCGACACCGAGGAACAAACAAATGTCTACTACTAAAGTAAAATACATGAGACATAACCAGTAGATGGTGATACAAAGAAATACATAAAACATATTTGCATGTTTAACTAGAACAAAGGCATGACTTGCAGATCCCAAATGCTCAGCTGCTAACCGAAGGCCCGAAGTACATGCAAATGGGTGGGTCGATCCTGAAAATGGAAAGTATCGCCGACGGTATGGTCCATATTCCATCACCACAGATCAACCCTGAAGCAACCGCGCCTGCATAGTCTTCTGAATCCTTTTTATTCACTCTCTCCCACACGAACAATATAACCGTCCCAACAAACATGTCAATTGCAAAGTAAGCTCCAATGTAAAACGGTACAGCCATTGCCATTGGAATGGGGATGAATCGAGACACCTTTGAAGGAGTCCAATCGCGTAAAAGATTCAAAACCAAGGCTGCAACGAAGAACCCACAGCATAAGGCTAAACAGTGCTTTGGAAGCTCAGAGAACCCTTCGACCGCAAGGATAGCCATTTCTCTGTATATGACAGCATATGGTGCCTTGTAAGGACTGTCAGGGGTCCCTATGTCAAACGCGGTCCAAAACATCCAAAATGTGAGGGGGGCAATGATGCAACCCATCGCGGTCCCGACTAGTTGACTCACAAACATTGACTTTGCTGATGATAAAGTCAGGTAACCAGTTTTGAAATCTTGCATTAAATCGGCTGCAGTGGAGACGATTGACATCATAACACCACATGCAGCTAAACCAGCTAACACACCTCCATTGCTTCCGACTATTGAAGATATTATGAAAAGACCGATTTTTCCATATGTTGAAGCTAAACTCCAGTCTGTGAGACCGGTCCCATACGAGTTGCAGAAAGCAAGAGCGGGGGCAATTATGTAAGAGCACAGAACTAGGTACCATTTAAGGGGCGGGAAGATAAGCGGCATTGTTGCTGTTGATATTGCAGCCAAACCGACATACCCCGATGCTGCAAACCAGGTTGGTATCCTGTCTTTTAGAAAAACTTCATCTCTTTTTTTTTGCTCTAGTTGTAATTTGGCTGCCTCGGAGTCTGCATAAGTTGACTCGATTGAAGTCAAACTGACATACATTTTTGTGTAACATGTGAAGAAAAAGTTATATCTTACCAAGTATCTCCTTTATTACGGGGAGATCTTGTTGTCTCGTGCTGTTGTTCAACAAAGCCTTAACGGAGATTAATATTATCTTCACCAAATTGTAAAGCCCGTCTCCAAGAATAAGGGCAATAGCTACAAAGACCTGCATACACAGCAACAGTAGAAAAGAATACAAAATTTAAAAAAGAAGAAATATATAGAGGTTAACCTTGCACAGATTAAAAATATTTAATGCAATAATGGAATATGTGTGTACCTTGTATCCATAAAGACCTTTGAAGTCGTTGCTGCCTAAATCAGCCGGATACCAATCCCCTGCACGTGTAGTAATGAAGGGCCAAAGCACGCCCCATGATATAATAGCTCCAAACAGGACTGAGCAGTTGACTATGTGTGGGCAAATAAGACCACATCCAACATAAGTAGGACTGAAGTCAAAATAAAACCTGCATAATATAATGATGTCAACACCTAGTGTTTTTTGATAACCGTAAAGAACTTGCAATTGGAAAACTCATGGGATGCCACTAATACCATGTTTACCAAGGGATTAGGTAAAACACGGTTGGCACTGTGCAGGTGGCCCTCAAGGAGGAGGTTAAAGATAGAAAGCTAGTGAAAGTCTGATTCTAACTAACGTCTAGTATTTTATTTAAAACTGTATCATGTTGAAGGCGATCCAAGGAAATAGAAGTGGCGCTAGTTCTTGGTTAACATTCATCCATTTATATGGTAAAATGCATACGTATAACACGGAGAAATACGTGCTTTTTTACTAGAAATACAGGAGTGGATTTCTTCTGACTTGTATCCAAATTTTCCATGATTTAGGCATTAGCCAATTGCTCTGTTTAAGGTTCTTATGACAACAACTCTTGTATAACGAAAGAATAAACTTACGTATTCTTGAAGAGGGTCAAACCAAGACTTGGAAAATTATCAAATCCACATGTATCCCCGATACCACCAAAGAACCATTTAAAGCAACTCCATGCAAAGCTTATGCTCAAATACTTTCCAAGACAGCTTACCTGTTTCCTGTACAAAACGATATGATGGCACCATAAATTCGTTCAATCAGCTGAAAATTATCAACATTTTTTTTTTTCAGGAAATCCAGCAAACTTCCAGAATTTATTATTCCATGTTTACCTTGCAAGCTCGGCACCTGTAGTAGTGTGGAAACTATTGATTAACATAGCTGTGGCGGTTCCACTAGGGTACGTAAGCTTATAGTCCATCACCATAACCTGAGATCACTCACAAAAGAGTAAAGCATTAGTGAATAAATGAACAAAATAAATATCTACATAATGGTAAAATGTTGGGAATTTCCTAGTTTCAGGGTAACCACAACCATAACCATACCCAATAAATCGTGTACAAGGCAATCACTTTTAAGTAATAATCAAATAGCTTGGTTCCTAAATCATGTACAGATATTACATTTCAAAAGTAGTGTTTTTGACCCACTAGTGCTTGGGTTACATGAAATAAGCTTTGGGATGATCTGCGAAACCACCACTTGAGAACAAGGCAATCACTTTTAAGTAAATCAAAGAGTGTATTTGGAAACACATAGTGAGATTGCAACATAAGTTGTATATTGTGATGCTCACTGAGAATTGCATATTCTATCAAGATCAAGGAATAGTATTATATAAATGCTTACGGACGTAACTTTTATAAATTACTGCAACTGTTAGTGAGAAGTTAATTATATCATTTCAACTAAAACACTGCACATTTTCAAACTATAACTATCATGTTTGATGACATTACAAAGGATCTCAATTTAATCCGTTTTATACAAATATCTACTCCACATCTCTAAACTTGTATTATAACTTGAACTCCTTAGCTCTTACTTTGCAAATCCAATTACAATAAAACACATTGCTAACACTAAAATCATCAACAATTGCTACCCTAAGCCATGTACGCAAGTTCCAAAACCTTAAATTCAACCAAAAGTAAAAGATGACTACCTTACGAAGCGGAACAAGACTGAAAAGGCCAAGAAAACTGACGACAAAAATAAACCCAATCATCCACAACAACCCTGGATTCTTGACATCTTCCGCCCGATTACCAGGGTAATCAGGACCTATCAAATTGTATGTTCTCTCATCCATTGACAGCAAATAAGACCCAAATCCACCTGCACAATCAATCACCAATCACTACATGGTCAAACACATTGTAACACCTTCAAATTCACAACTTTTACAAGATCAGTTACAGTAAGAACACAACAGCATAACAGCATGACACTACGGACAGATCTAATTGGCACCTACAAACCTTAAACAGTTGTTTATCTATAACAAACTGTAGCAAATACTTGCAGCATCCAACAGCAATCAAATAAGAACATCAAGATAGCGAAGATTACCGCTAAAAGCAAGCCCATAACAAGCAACAACACAGGTCTGAATCACAGTGTTCTCCTGCCTGGTGAAAGGGCGAGCAGAGAAGCCAAATTTCTCAAGAAAAGTAGTCCAAGATTTGACAAAGAAAAACCCCAACAAACCAGCAGCAACGTTCAACGAGGGGATGATTCCGACGGTGAGATTGAGCTTGTGGGTGATGATGCAAAACAGAGTCCCCAACAAAGCACTCACGACCAGACCCCTGAAAGTGATTTGATCTTTCCATTCGGGTATGACTTCAGGGGCTGAATCGAGGGGATTGTGGTGGGATTGTTCGTCTAGCAAAGGCTCAGTGATATCAACTGATGATCTTCTGGTTTCTGTACCCATTTTGAGGAATCAAGATTAAACGGGTTGAAGAAGATGAAAGATGGAATCTTGAAGTAGATAATCAAGAAGGGTGTTTGAATATTTTAAGGGGTGAGTGGGTGGTGGTAGATCCCAAAGAGGGCATGAGTTTTTTGTTTGACAAAGATGATGAGGTTGTTTAAAGATTTAATCCCACACGCATTATTATTTTGGCTGCATTTTCGAGGTCATCGCAGATTCCTTGAGTCTTGAGTAAAGAAGAAAAACTCTAGATTCTTTTCTTTTTAATTAGTGGAAGGGATAATGGGATATGCATTTAAAGTAAAACAAATCGGAACCTAGATCTGATGGATAAATTTACGATCTCAAAGATTTGGAAGGTAATTAGTATTTAGATATGAGATCGATATTGGATTTTTAGTTTGAAAATTTCACACGTATGATATTAGATGATATTTTGTACTATCAATCTTTTAAATAAAAATGATAAATCTTACCACGAGAATGTTCCGTTGAATACTCTTTTATTTTCATTTCCTTCGCCTTTGGGCAACTAAAGAATCTACTAATCTACCAACTTCTTAATTTTTATGTTTCTAATTCATAGGGTGATAAATTTATATAAAAGATAAAAGTATGAAATTTCCTTGGAAATCGTAATAAGTATTTTTTTTTAACAAACTGACGAATACATCTAACGCATGGGGAATAGCCGATACCAACTGGTAATAATATCAGGTGCCACCAGGTATTAGACTGGGTATAAGATATAACTTTACAATCAAATATAAGACTAAAATTACTACTACACGTCTTGATATGATGATATCATCCCTAATTTAAGTTGTGAACTTAACAATTGCATAAGGCATATGGATATAGTACTAATTGGACTCATTGAAGAAAAAGACTACATTAACTCATCGTGAGCTTGTACCCATCTTGTGCATGGTATAGTTGTGTAGTGCGGTATGATGTGATAACACCGTTATCACCAAATCTGAGCGTGTGATGTAGTTTAACATGACAAAATTTGATTGCTGAATTTATAATGTAAAATGATAAAAATACCCTCTAGCTTTATAAAGAAAAGAAAATGTCACTGTAAACTGCCATACCACGATGGCAAGATAAAAGACATGAAAGGATGGCAGCCAATCAACATTCTGACACATCCATCAACTCACCTAGAAGGACGCAAAACAATCAAATATCCATAACCAATTAGTCCGTTAGTTTTCGATTAAGCCATCAATATAGCCATAGCCGAACCAATAAAAGTTAGTTATTAAAAAACTCTTTAACCAAATCATCATCAGTTAATTGTTCAGCTACTTCTGATTATGGTCGCCCCTTGTTTTACTCGAACTCTCACAGATTCAAAACTTGAGGAACGAGGCCTACAACTTAATTAAAAACAATAAATTAACATAAGGATTTTTAGACTAGACGCAATGACGCTCATAGAAGGTTATAAATTTGCTGAGTTGAACACAAATGGGGTTTTAAAACCACCCACATCCTATTTAAAAAGAGCTTCAACTCGTTTTTAGCCAAGCCCTTAACGAACGTTAAAAGAAGTGGATGGATTTAATTTTGCTCACTTTTGACAACTTTAACTAAAAAACTTTAAAACCACTACACTTGTTTGTAAAAATGCTTTAATAAATTCATGTTTGCCTATGTGGCTAGGTGGCATTTTAACTAATAAACTACTGCACATAATCTTATATGGGATTTGTCTGTAGAAGATAAAGTGATATTAAAAGCTGATGTAACATGATAGTGCAATGGTGTCACAGGACATTTGTAATTTGATATTTGATACTCCAAGTTGAGATTCAAACATAATTCATCTGCCCATCTTGTTTCACAAAAATACTGCAAGAACTAGTCCATTCAGAAGATACCAAGTACAAGCTTAAGTAATCCTGAGCTGCTACTAAAGATCAAATCGCAATGGTGAACATCACACAAGTCTTGAAAGTACAAATAGAAAATTGAAAGAGAAGGTTTACATGATCAACGCAACCTCCGGGCCTCCCTCTCAGACTCAAGCAGGGTAAGAACATCACCCTCTCTCACAGGTCCCTTGACATTTCTCATGATAAACCGATTCTGGTCGTCCAAAAACTTCACTCGCACTTGTGTCACCTGACCTCTTGAACCAGTCCTTCCCATTATCTTAACCACAACTGCATGCTTGATTTGAGACTCCATCTTTCACTTCCTGTTTGAATTGCAATTTTCAAGCAACAATTATACTTCTATTTCTTATACATGGGTGTCGATCACATCAGTTTGACGAATTGAAATTGATGAATCCGAACAAGCCCCATGTATTTATTAATGTCGACACAACTGACCCCAACCCAGATGCTTTTAAAATGTTCTAACCTGTATAATCTATTTATCTAAACAGGTGAGACGGGTATAAGGGCAATAAACAACTGAAACAATTTTGTATTTACTATTTAAATTTAACAGCATGTGTTTGCTTATTACTATATCAAAAACTAATCTAGTTTTTAGTATTACAGATCTAAAAGGTTTTCTTAATACGATCATAACTTGAAATGCATTAATGAATAATAAAATTAGCTTAGTTTCGAGATTGACAATTGGACAAACTTAAGAGGGTTAAGTCAAATTCCTGTGAGCTTGAAAAGGTTATACAGACAAACTGGTGCAGGAAAATTAAAACTAAAATTAAATCGTTAAAAATGTTATTGATTATAAACCTTCTTACAAATTATACAGACAAACTGGTGCAGGAAAATTACCAACAAATTCTTAAACAATTTAATTACAATACATCAAATTCTACATAAAAGGAAGCGAAATGATATCAAATCCTACAATAATTATCGCATCGTTAATGAACACCCCCAAAATCAATCACCAAAGAACATAAATAATCCCTAAATCACATGAACTGCAAACTGAATAGACTAATTTGATTTAAGCATCAAATTATCATAAGAAATCATAAAAAAATCGATTGATGATTGTATTTAGAGGAAGTACCTTGCGCCCAAGGGGTTCAGATGGCTGCTTGAAGCTCCAAATGGCGGATGCAAATGAATGAAACCCTAGAATCAAGCAAGTATATTATACATGAAATATGGATTTGAATCTCTTCAGTTGAAAAATTAAAGCCCACAACCCGAATAGTTATGTTGGGCTTCGATTATGGGTTTTTTATCACAGTTTTGAAACCCAATATCAAATGGGCGTCTTCTAGTGCTAGATCATGATAAATAAATGGTTAATTAAAAACGTTATGCGGTAATTAAATAGTTAACTAAATGCGTTCGTTTAATCTAAAGATTAACTTTTTTGTAAGTTTTAACAGAGGAAATCTTTCTACTCTAATAAAAAAGTAACTTGGGGTGACACGTGACGACACCACATTCATTCTTACAAAAATTTTCCCGCTTCTCTCTCCTATTAAATAATTACCTTAGTTATCAATAATACTATTTAACTTTTTTTTAGAACAAAAATAGTTTTTTTAATAAATTTAAAAAAGATCATCTAATTAATGTTATTACTAAAAATTATTTTTATAGAATAAGATATTTTTACAAAACATCAAATTTTTTTAATATTAGTGTTCTTAAAAAGTTAATTTTTTATAAACAAAAAATAATTAAAATTGAAATTTATAATAAGAAAATTTTTAAAAATAATATTTTTTAATACGGTTTGTTTTGAAACAAAATATTTATTATTTTTTTTTGAGAAAAAAGTTTTAAACTAAAAGTTTAAAAAGTTGATATAATTGTTTTATTACATATTATTCGTACTATACGTAATTTTAATTATTTTATCGTAAAATATTATTTTATACTTGATAAATTTTTATTATATTTAATATTTTATTTGTTAAACCCGTGTAATACACGAGTTTACTAAAGCTAGTTTTACATATATTTGTTAGGATGAGAATATGTCATCTTTTTTCCTATCTTTTTGAGAAATGATTTTCTCTCTATAACTATCTCTTTATAAAAGTTTATGCACACCACTACCCACTAAATAATGCATAATTGTTTTCAATCGTTTTAATATCTCTACTCTAATAAAATAGTAAATAATAGAAACATATGTTAATATCATATTCATTCTTATCAAATTTTTCCGCTTCTCTCATATTAAATAATCACATTAATTTATTAATAATATTATATTATTTTTTAGATTAAAATAGTTTTTTAATAAATTAAGAAATATATCTATTTATTAATATTATTTCTAAAGAAATAAATTTTTATAAAATAAGAAATTTTTTTAAAACAACAAACTTTTTAAAAAATATAAATTATTTTAAATTTGGTGTTTTAAAAATGTAAAAACTTTATGAACAAAAAATAATTAAATATGACATTTATAAAAAGAAATTTTTTTAAAATGTTTGTTTTGAAACAAAATGTTCATTCTATTTATAACAAGTAAGATTTTGATAATATCTTATCTTAAAAATATCAATTTGTAATTAATAAATTTTTTATTGTATATAATATTTTTATATTCAACCCGTGTATTACTAAATCTATTTAATCTATATATACATTGAAGTATGTGATTACTCACCGGCTAATCCTTTTAGCTGACTTGTTATTTTTTTAGATGATTTCAGGAAATAAAGTTTAGTGGATTTCTTCATGCACATCTAGTACTCGGACTGAAATTAATAAAAGATAATTATATTATGTTTTTGGATTATTGTTTGATTGTATTGAATTATGTTATTAGTGTTATTCAATGAAATGGTATTTAATATTATTTCAACTTATTTAATTCTGGTGACGGACCAAAAAAATGTTTTCTATGGGCGTGCATCTAATTATTTTTGTATTTCCAGTCTTGATCGGGTCGGGTCGGAAAAATAATGGCACCAATTCCATTATAACGATAAAAATATGCTTTACAAAATACATAATATCCACCGGTTGTTCTCTATGTATATTTGTCAATTGAAAAACGATATGTTACGTGTTCCAAATTAACTATTCTAAGCAAGTAAATCGGTGGGGGTTAGTTTTGGTGGTAAATGATATTCTCATCCCAACCAAAGCTTGTGCGTTCTGAGTCTTGAAAGTGACAAATTACTTTGAATTATCCTATGGTTGTTTTTTTATGAAGTTTAACAGTAGAAGTGTATGAGTTGTTTTAAAAAGTTAACAAGTGAATAATATTATAAATATTGTATATGAATAATTAAAATTGGAAATGACATTTAAATTAGATCATGTTGAAAAAGTAAATTACATTAAGTATGTGAAATTTACGTTAGAACTGCAACCGTTACATCTAGAGATTAGATCTGCAACCGTTACATCGTGTTTGACATCTGTATTTTAATGTTTAGGATCATAACAAAAGACCCCGCGCAACGCGCGGGACAAAAACATCATTTAGCTTTAAGCTTATAATTTTTCTTATGACCTATCCTACACCTAGAGATTAGAAGTGCAAAAATAGCATGACTAGAAGACTTCTTTTCAAACCTGTATCAATTTATTCATTTTAAATTTCTTTCTTTTTCTTCCTCTTCTTCTTTTACTTTTCTTCTTCTTCATTCTTCATTTTCAGAACTTACCTATACATATTTTTAATTTACTTTAATCAGTTTTCTTCTCTTAACTTTTTCATGGGGTCGGTGTTAAAATTTTTTGGATGTCGCTCTACGATTATATATACATTTAAAGTAATTTTTTTTCATGGGTGTCGGGTGACCCCCAACCCGTAAAGGTGGGTCCGTCCTTATTTAATTCCTTGTGCTTTGAACAATCGATTTCATATTCATCAGCCCTGATTATTCCGCCATTGGTTGTGGTGTGATAGTTGGTTGGGCACGGTCCCATGTTCCACGGGGCAGGACCCCGTGCATGATGGTGGGCACGGCCCCGTGCCCACTTTTCGGGGGATAGTGTTTTTGTCCTATCAGACTATCGAACACGGGGTGCGCTGATTTTAGCATGGGGTGTGTGTTTTAGGCATGGGAGCGTGCTTAATGAGGCATAAACTCATGCTAGGATTCCAAAGCTTAGTTTTCTTTAAATTCTTCTTAATTATACTTCTTTTGTCCATCTTAGTCTTTTGAAAGTCTGAAAACACAATTTAACACTTTTGAGTTTTAATTTCATCATTTTAATTAATAGTTTTAAAAATAATTGATGTGATTTTGATGTGTTTTCAATATATAATTCAGAGCATATTAAAAATCAAAATGCCAACCTTGTTAAACTAAGATATATATATATATATATATATATATATATATATATATATATATATATATATGATTTAATCATATAATTGAAAACCGTGAAAACCACCATTACCCAATCACATAATTGATAATTGATTTAATCTTTTAATTGTTTAATATATATTTGATTAAACTTTAATCTTATTTTTTGAGATTATTATATATTTTTTAGTTTAAACTCCAAGAAATGACAATGATAACGAAACAACTTATGTATACTTAACTGTATGAGTTACTTGTACGCAGCTGTATGAGTTACTTGTACGCAGCTGTATGAGTTACTTGTACGCAACTCGTAGTTGTACACTTGGTAACACGCACTTACATATACATAACCCTACATATACGTAACTCTTAGTTGTGCACTTTGTAATACGTACTTACATATATGTAAACTATAGTTTTTATGGTTTTCATTTATAAAATGATTTTCATGTGATCACTCCCCTATATATATATATATATGTGTGTGTGTGTCACTATGTTACTAAGGGGCTGTTTGATTTGCTTCTGATCCGGTCAAAATGTCTGACCCACTGACCCGGTCAGACATTTTGGCCGGTCAGCGTGTTTGATTTGCACTCTTTCGCGTCTGACCCGGTCCGACACCACTGATCCATGCCTATTTTTCCACTTACCCAGTCAGTTTTGAAACAACCTCTTACCCGGTCACCACCTTCTGACCGGGTAAGATATATCAAACAGCCCCTAAGTTTATTTAAGAAGAGAAAAGAAGGAAAGCGAAAGGAAATAAAAAAAACAATTGTGTTTCAAAAGTTTTTTTTAATGGAAGAAAATGAAATGAAAGTAAAAAAATTATGTTCTTGAGTTTACTTAAATAAATGCTAAAATTAATCATTTCAATTTGAAAGGAAATGAAGAGAAAGAAAAAAAAGGAAATAAGAGAATAGAAGAGAAAGAAAATAAATGGAAAAAAAGAAGTTTTTTCGTTCTTTTCTCCCGTTACGTAAACTCGAGAACACAACGTAAAGGAGATATTATTTTTTTTTTAGTCTTTACATCAAGACAATGCACGCTCAACTTTATTTTGGGTTTAAAGTCAAAGCTAGAATTGATTTTTAAGTTTTTTATTAGGCCTACCCCTTTCTATTATGTTTTTAAAGTATATTTACATCGAAAACGAACTAAAATGTATCTACTTAAATGTCATTTTCTCTCGGTTAAACAATTAAAAAGAAAAAGATAAAATAGCACCACTCATTTAGTTATCATTCTGTTTGTCGATAAAGGACAACTACTTTTTCTCACGAGTATATAGTAATGAAGATTAGATGAAAATACAATGCAAGAAAGATAGACAATTACATTGTTTTACTATAGTCGTTTATTGAACTTGTATTGTTTCATAAAAGTTGTAGCGCAATCACCCACTAATTTTGTATTAGTACGGGATAGTTTAAAAGATTAACGTTTGCATGTTTACACTAATAGTGTCTAATGTTGGGTCATCGTCATCTTGAGAGACCATGTTAAAGCTAGATCTTCATCTTTACGAACGCAACTTTACCATCATCATGAAACCGAAGCACTAGAAATTAGAATGTTAGATCCCAATTGTATATGAGCGTGAATTTATATGTTTATGATAGTATTTTTATGTTACTAACAGATTATCATAATGATTAGACTATGGATCAAGTTGTAAACAAATATAATATTTTGAATTCTTTCAGGGTTTCGAGTCTTCAAGATTTGAAATTTACAAACCAAAAGTCATTTTGGTGTTTTCTTTTCCAAAATTGTTATAGAAAATGATAGTCACGAAGATAGCATTTAAATTGGTTAAGTGAAAAAACACATTATTTGTCTTTAGAGAAAAAAATTTTAATGTCTTTATGTGTAAGCCTTATGATGCCATAAAAAAAATCTTTTTTTCATGAAACGGACATATCTGATTGGTCTGTAAACCATATGTAAGTGTAATTAACGTTAAAAGAAGTTGTACCTAACGGCAAAAGATGGTTGTTAAAACTATTCATCAATTTGGTTTTTAAATATAGGATATAGGATGATAATAATAATTATTAGAGGGACTAATAATTACAAAATAGAAAAATTAAAAGCACTAATCCACGATTTACATAAAGAAATGGTTTCATAAACTTTTGCATTATCTTTTAATAAAATAATATAAAAATAAAACTTTAAAATTATCAGTGGCAAAATCGTATTTTAATGCAATCTTTTCTTAGAATTATGCTGTTGACTCGACATTGACATTGACAACGATATCGACATCGACAAAGAAAGTATGATCGGATCATCGGAGACAGAGGAATTCTGTCGATTTGCATCCTTGAATTCGAACAGATGAATTATGTTAAAGTTTATAGAATCAGAATCAAATGCACAAAAAACCTCTGATCATTAGAGTTTCTGAAGATGAATCTTGATGTAAGATCAAAAAGATGATGACAATCATCCCCTGTTCCCAATTCAACTGTGTGTATGTGTGTGTGTTCTTTTGGTAATCATTAACATCACCATCATTCAACAGTTCATCAGTTTCAATTGAAAACCCTAGCTCAAGGGGACCATATACGGAGGCAGAAAACTACACAACAATTTCACTTTCTCAAATGGTCCTCCTTCAACCTCTCGCTATAATCCGCATGTAGCATGTTTGACATTTACTATGAATGCAACACCCTTTCCAATCAGAGCTCATCAATTGACTCTTTTGTTGTACTTACTGTCACCCTCTGTTCTTAATTACATACTTTACTCTTTCGTTATGGAAATCACCGTCAATTGCTGTTGATTAACGACTCGCAAGAAGAATCGACGAATCCCCTGTTTTGCAATTGTCTCTGTAAGTCCCCTGTTTTTTGATCATATTAGATTTCATGATCTTGTAATTCTCTGAATCTTTTTTCTTAGATCAACATCATGGATTGGGTATTCACACCATCTTCTTCATGGGATTTGACTGAATTGGATATTGATGATTTTGATGTGCCCGAAAAGATTCAAACTATGATGGATTTGTATAGTTCTGATACGCCGATTGATGGAATCTTGAACAAATTGACTGAGCAAAAAGATACAGTAGTAGCATCTTCTCCTTCTGGTTCATCCAAGAAACCAAGAGCTGAATCCACCGAGCAGCATGTATCCTGTTTAGTGGACGGATGCAGGGCGGACCTTAGCGGTTGCAGAGACTATCACCGGCGTCATAGGGTCTGTGAGACTCATTCAAAGACACCCATGGTCACCATAGGTGGGAGAGAGCAGAGGTTCTGCCAGCAATGCAGTAGGTATGCTCTTAAGATCCAATAGTTTGATGAAAATGGTGAAGATTGTTTTAACCAGTTGACCCGAATTCCATAGGTTTCATTCACTTGGGGAGTTTGATGATGTGAAACGGAGTTGCAGAAAGAGGCTTGATGGGCATAACAGGCGTCGGAGAAAGCCTAGAGCAGAATCCATGTACTTAAACTATGGGAGCTTTTTCACCAATCATCAAGGTTTATGATTTATTCGATTCAATAATGAAAGTTTGGATTCAAAGGTATTTATAGCATGTAAACCGGCTATATTTGTTTGTTTGTTTGTATTTACAGGTTCAAAACTGCTGCACTTTGGTGGCTCCCAAGCATACACCACTACTACATTTGGGGGCCGGCCGAATAAACAAAAGTCGAACCAAAGAACACCCTCAAACTCCTATGCTGGTTTCTGCAGTGCAAGGGAGAGAAGGTTCCCGTTTCTGTTGGGCGTTGAGCCTCATAAATTCGACGAACCGTATTCTGAATCATCTTTCCAGCAAGTTGTTAACACAAATGCATCAACGGGTCGGGTTCTGGTTGAACCACAGGGTGTTCTCTATCTTCTGTCAAATTCAAAACACACAATACATGATTCTTCAGGGTCTGGTCCAACCAACAACCTGGTTCAGTCCAATGGTTCGCTGAGTCAGCATTCGGGTCCACTTTTTTCTTCACAAAATGTAACAGGACCAAATGGTGGTCACACCGGTAATCAACTAATTGGGATGATTCGCTTCAAGAGTGAAGGATTGTTGGAAGATGAAGCTACACAAGTCCTCTCGTTTTCTTGGGATTGATCATCGTCTTAAAACTTGTTTAAAATGTTAGGAGTGATAAGTTGTGAATTGAAAATAAACCGTTTGTTTGATTGTTATGTAACTGTAACGATGCAATCTAGAATAAGATTGCTCAATAATTGATTGGTTATATACTTATATTATTAAGTATTAGTTTGATGGTATATGACTATATGTGATCATTTGATTATTTAAAGATAATGGGGTCATTTAAATGGATGGCAATGATTTTTAATATTTGACCAAAATGCATCACAGCTCTATGATCACTAATTATAATTATAAGAAATCTTATCTTTGACATTTTATGCCAATAGAACATGTTTAGTCGAAATCATTCATAAGAAATGTTTTGTCTTAATAAACAACTATGTATTTGATTGCAGATGAGAAAACAACTTCATAGTTAAACAAAGGATATGTGATCTTGACCTAAGACACAACATATTTAGTCGAAATCATAATTATAAGAAATCTTATCTTTGACATTTTATGCCAATAGAACATGTTTAGTCGAAATCATTCATAAGAAATGTTTTGTCTTAATAAACAACTATGCATTTGATTGCAGATGAGAAAAAAACTTCATAGTTAAAAAAGGGATATGTGACCTTGACCTAAGACACAACATAAAGCTAAGTGGGTTTTGTATATGTTTAATTGAACATGCAATGTTCCGGCCGGCTTGTTTAACATGTTGATTCGCTAACCCGTTTAATTAAATAGATCAACCCATAATCTCATCTAATGCGTTTGCAACTTTATTATAAACCTTTTGTAACATGATTGACGCATTTAGATAAATAAATTAAATGAATCATGTTTAAATTACATGTTTTAAGTGTGTTTGAGTTTAGGTTGATGTCTTCGTCATGATGTGAATATATGAGTTAAATTCAGCTCCATGATTTAACCCAAGATGATTGATACCCATAGCCATGAGCTCCTCGTGAACAAGTATATGGTGCAAATGTTACATTATTAGTAAAAAGAACAAGATAAATAAATAAAGGTAGCTTTTGTCCCTTAATTTATGCTTTTGACAGGTATCCAGCACAAAACATGTAAAGTAGGTGCCTTTATTCTTTAGCTTTATGAGAATAATATTCCTTATGCATCCACACCTTGCGTTTTAATAATATCTGCAGACTTACCATATCATCACCGTCTTTGTTATACTGAGAGAGAGAAATGCAAGACTGGGCGGCTCCAATCATCGCTGCAGCACTGTTTGCATTTCTAGCACCAGGACTTGTGTTTCAGATGCCCGGAAACGAGTCACCAATGGGTTTCATGAACATGAAGACAAGTGTAATATCCATGTTACTTCACACAGTCCTCTATGGTTTGTTCCTTATTTTGTTTCTTGTCATACTAGACATACATATCTATGCTTAGGGTTTGTATGCAACTCCAGATCTTTAATATTACGCATATTGTCCCTTTTGTTCCTGTATTTTCTTATTTCCCCTTCTATGCTGTTCAAGGGTTAGTACTCAGTAGTAATAATAACACTCTAATTCAACATTTAGATGTAATAATGATATACAATCAATTCCAATAATCAGACAATCAAAGTTTTCTTAAGGAAGTAACATCATCTCCTTGTTATCAATGATAGGAAAAGAATTCAAATGTTTAAACACCAAAAACTAAATAAAACAAACATGTTCTCTGATTTGACTTCTGAAGTGTTTTCGCTGGACAAGAGCTCAAGCATAGTTCAGGCGGAATATGTCATTGTACACATAAAAGCTTCCTTGTGCTGTAGGCATCAAATGGAACATCTGCACATAAAAACCCATACCAAAGTTTTTGTCATATTTGTGAATTGTGACATGACCTGGATTATGCTGCTACTTTGTTGAAATCTTATTTAACAACTAAAACGAGAAGTTTAAAAAGAAACAGAGCAAACAACTTGAAAGATCCTCCTAAATCGTTCTAGTAAACAAAATTAAATATTATTGAAACAATAATTTTTGTAAATAATAAGTTCAATAAACCTGATAGAAGGTGTTTCACATCAACCCATACCAAATTACCGGCTTTGATCCCGTCTTACTTCAATCTGTTACCCAACCCACCCAGCATGAGAGTACCAAATGATCACAATACCAGATAACTTTACTCGGCACTAGTACAAATTATACATATAAATCATGATGCAAATATCACATCCATTTCAGTTGAAAGAATATATTAACTAAACTAGTTTTCTAATATGCTTTGTTCTTGAAGCATACCACTCCAAAATGCTTTTGAACTGAAAGGAAAAACAAAAGGACAGAATCCCATACATCACAAACGGAGTATTTTAATCTTTAAAATTTAAAACCAAATTCACCAACTATCGATATATATTTTCTTTTGTAATGTGCAAGTGCAAGACCTTTAATTCTTTTTAAAAAATTATTCCGATGCATAATTTCATTGTAGTTTATGCAGCACCCAGTATCATACAGCCACCTCAAAAGGTATGACTATCGGTTGCCAATAAGGAAATAATGCACCTCATAAGTTTAACACAATTATTGACTATAGTTATACAAAAGTCAACTAATGCATGAAGAACATTGATCAATGTGCAAAACAGTCGGAAGGTCCCAACACATTGTCAGATCATTGCAATCTGGAATAAAATCTTTACAAGATCAGCAATGAGCAATGCTACCTTTTCTAGAACTTGAAAGTATAATTCATATAATCAAAGGATGTTTTGACAATCCATGTTTTTTTAAAACTCTCATGAAGTCATGATCATGGGGCCAATTGTAAATCACCGTTTCCAACTGGTTCTACCAATAAAACACCTGCTCCTTCTACCAACTGTCTATATTTCGTCAGAACTACAGACTCTAAATCTTATAAAACATTGGTGTGGATATTCCAAAATTTTTGAATAATAACTATATGAGATCCTGAAGCCAAAATTAAGAGAATCTTAAGCTATCTGCAAAGCTTTTCTTCCTAAGAACACAAATCCATTACAGACCTTCTTTTTGGTAAACCTAGTTGGTGTTGGTATTCTAAACTTTTTGAATAATAACTATATGAGACCTGAAGCTCAAAATTAAGAGAATCTTAAGCTATCTGCAAAGCTTACCCTTCCTACATCTACAGAAGAAAACTGCATTACAAGCCACCATTTTCATTTCCCTAAACCTAGTAAAGCTATACAGATGAAATTAGTATATTACAAGGACATCCTGACCTCTTCAAATAACATGTATCAGCAACTGTATGCAAGTAATACAAGTGCAACAGGTGTTTTCATTATATAATCGTACACCTGAGCCAATATTATGGGCAGATAAGCCCTAAATCTTATAATGAAATTGTAAGACCATTACCATCACTATGCGCAATGAAGGATCAACCAACGATCATAGGGAAAACAATCACTCTCTACAAAACTAGATATAACAGTAGTCGTACAATAGATCTTCTATTCTCCTCCCAACAACATCAAATCTAGACATCTGTAAATGCACAACTAATGCTTAAAACAGCAATCAGAGTGAGGATCTACCTCTAAACATCACATCAAACAACCAGATCCAAAATCAGTAGAATCTTCAACAACGATACATAATCAGCCGACGCAGCGTTGGATGAAATACCTGACTGAACTTAAGAGCGTGCTGTTCACCGGCGAGTTGCAGATTGCCGCTGACAAAGACGAGCATACCGCCGGCAGGACCTGAGGGCTGGCAATCGACGGTGGTGATGGTGTGTTTGCACTGCTGGAAGGGGAGAGATGTGAGCTTGTTGACGATGTTCTGAGAGCCTTGGATCTTCTGACCTTCGAAAGTCAACATGGAGGACTCTTGGTAGAGGTTGGCCAGACCTGCACGATTGGTGTCGAAGGTGGAGTAGTAATGCTCGACGAATGCTTTGGACAAAGCGTCGGGATCCATGGGCTTTCTCCGGTGCCGGTGACGCTACCGACGGTTGTCACGGCGTCTTCTGGTTCTATCACTCTACTCAGCGGAAATGTTAAGCTACCCGTGGGACCTCTTTATACAAATACGATTCATGCCCACCACATCTTTCTTCCTAGGGTTTTTTAAATATAAGGGGGATGGAATCGGCCCGAGTACCGGGTTTTCCGAGTTTTCTCCAAAAACATGAGCGTGGTGTTTTCGGGTTTCTCCGGACGCCCACTTGATTTCTTTTTTGTTCAGCCAAGGATTCGGTGAAAATTCATCAGTATATGATGTTCTTCTTTCATCGGGTCCAGGGATAAGGCATTCCAAATATTTCCTCGGGCGCAACCTCATCTCCCAAGTAACTTTCCGAACTCGACTCTGTCTCCCCTGAGAACAAAATTCTTCTTCACAATTATTTTATTATTAAAATCATTAGACGTGACTTTCTAACATTTAAAATCATAATCATTTATTATAGAGGATATCTTTTTACTATTAGAGATGTTTTCTACTCCTCTTAAGATAGATATAGAAATTTTTTAATTGATATAAGATAAATTATACATATCTTGCATATTTAAAATCTTATAATTATTTGCTTTATAAGTTAAAAGAAAAAGGAAAGGTCTAAAAATGAACAAAAATCAATAGAAGAACAATCCTTGTACATTTGTAACTTAGTTTTTTACTATCTTAATCGACTTTAATTTAGTTTATGTCTTTATCTAATGAATTATTATGATTGGTACAAGAATAGCATATCTTACTTTATGTATAAAAGGTGTAAAAGAAAATAAATAAGTTTTACTTATCTAGTATATAGTACACAATTAGGTATATAGTCAAACTTGTGATCCCTGCTTTATACAAAGTGATCAATTTAAAACCATTGTACTCAACGCCTTATTAAAATTTTGGGTCGTTGTTGAAGATTAATGTCATTGATTGTTCGACATGTCGACCTTTTCAAATAAGTCCTTGTTGATTCGTAGGTCCACAAGGAGGGATCCACATCATATTTAGAACTCTCACCAACACATGTTACCTTTGGATTGGTTTCTAATTAAAAAACTGTGACGTTTCGGCTTCTCCTACTTGCAAGTTCATGCTCAACATTCAAGTTTCCAAGAAACCCTTCGATATTTGTATTACGCCCTTTAAGTGTTTCATTTTACCCCTAATCTATTGAATACATTTCATATATTATATACTTGTTAAAGTATATGTTTATGTCATCACAATATCACAACGTTTCTTTTTAAAGTTACAAATTGATGTTCCAAACATTTAAAATATAATATTTAAATATTATAAAATATGAAATCAAAATTAGCGAGTGACACTATGCCAACACCTCTTATTTCAGGTGTAATGTTGATTAGTATAGTAATATTTTGTGTAATAGTTTATTTAGTTAAAATATCACCTAGGCAAATATGAATTTATTAAAATCATTTTAAATCAAATGTAATGGGTTTAAAGACCTTTTTAGTTAAAGATTGTTAAAAGTGAGAATAAATGAATTCATTAATCTCTTTTAACCTATGTTAAGAGTTTGGCTAAACATGAGTTTGAAGCCCCCCTTTTAACCATAACGTAGTTGTTTTAATGCCCAATTGTATTCACATCGACAAATTTGATGCCCCCTAGAGGCACCACTACATCCAGTCTAATAATAACTTCTAGTTACATGCATCCATTAAGACTAAGTCAAAGATAATAGTTTAGTTGTTGACCGGTACATTAGTCCAGTCTGTGGGTCGGGTCACGCAGCTAGATAGTATCAAAAACTTGCCTTCTTTGTTTTTCTTTTGTATCTTTTGTTAACAATCTAACTTTTTTTAATGCTTGATATAGTTGCACTATTTTTGTCATTGAAAATCATTCTATTTTACATCAAAAGTGATGATGATGTGCTTCTATTTTTCTAAGTGAAGGGTGCAAGTGGGAGGCGAAAAAGTTGAAAGAAACGGGATTGAGTGAAATTGCAAGAGACTTGTTCCTTAAAACGTTGAAAGACGAAATGGGTGTTTCAGAGAACGAACATACACATTATTTGTACCACACAACTCATAAAAAAAATTTCTTAAATAACACATACAAACCATTTGCTTATACAAAAACATAACTGAAATGTTTTAAATCTATAAATTCAATTTTCATAATAGGTGCATTTTGAACGAAAAAAATAACGTAAAAACAGGTGAAACAAATTATAATTTTAGGAATCAGATGCCCGAGTGCCAAACAGCACATAGCACATATCAAATAAAAAGGTTAAACTATTCGTACCTTACTAGCTTAAATCTCAAACTTATATCACTTTAACGCCTTCCTTACCACTGTGATAACCTAGACATAGATTTAATCTAGTAGTAGCGTCATAAATTGACTTCATAGGTTCATATCATTGTTCGCATATGGATTGACCATTTATTATAGGTAAAAAATTATCTAAGCTTTAAAATAAATTACTATTTTTATCTCTAAGGTTTGCTAATATTAACTGTATTCATCTAAAAATTTATATATAACTATTTTAGTCTAATGGTTTCAATTAAGTAATAATTTTCATCTACTTCGCTGACCTTATCCATGAAAAACATTAAAAGTTCCCATGTGCACATCACATGAGAGACATATTTTTATATAGGATGTTTTGTTGCTGTTATTTTAACACATAAAACAAAAAAGCGATCAAAAAAAATTGTAGCAAACAATTGCAGTGAAGAAGTCTCCATGATTAAAAGATACATTTTGACCCTATTAAAATCAAACAACCATAAGATAAAACAACAATAGCAGTGAGCAGGATCGAACCTAGTAAAGATCGAACCCATAATCTTGTTTTGAAATATACCATAGTAAAACAACCATGACAACAGATTCTTTGAAGGATCAATGGATGAGTGGTCAGTGAAGCTGATCGATGAGGAGTCGCGGGTTGTGAAGCCAATCGACAGAGGAGTCGTAGGTTGTGAAGCCGGTTGCTGAGGAGTCGTAGGTTGTGAAGTCGATTGTTGAGGAGTCGTAGGTTGTGTAGTCGATCGCTGAGGATTCACAAGTTGTAAAGCCAATAGTCAGATGATTGCAAGTTGTGAAGTCAATCGATTGTAGGTGTCGAGTCTAGGATGCGGGAACCAAAAAAGATTTTTGTTTTAGTTAAATTGACTCAAATACTCATTATGTGAGGGGCACATTAAGGACTTTTAACAGAATTCATGAATGGAGTTAACGGAGCGGATAAAATCGTTACTTAATTGAAAATATTAGAATAAAATGGTTATTTTTAAACTTTTGGATGAAAATAGTTATCTTAAGCAAAACACAATGATGAAAATAGTAATTTACTCTAAAGGTTATTATGATAAGTTTTAAATTAATTAATTTATTTATTACTTATAAAGGAATACTTGCATGTTTTATTTATATAAATATTTTAAGTGTAGCTTCATGATTGCAAATTGAACACAACTTTGTAACAGAACAAGCTGCTGAAACGTTTGTATAATTCCCAATTTCCCATTACTATCAAAATATTACAATATTATAAACTTACATGCGATAAAAATAGCTTCATAACTCAAGATACAGTTTACAATATTGAATATGATAAAAGTGCAAATGTGTTCATGATGTGATTGTCATACTGTGATGTCTAAGCTTTTTCATTTAGTGCAATATTAATATGTAATTAATGATAATACATGTATTAATTAAAATGCAAAACAAAATATGAAAGGATAGTTTTATATTGCTTCTATCCAAAAACACTCTGCTGAATAAAGATTAACTTTTGTAGTGACAGAATTACTTAAAACATGAGTCAGAAAAGACATGTTACAACATGTTTTTTTTATCACAATGTAAAAATCTATAGGTAAACACACACCATACATTCAAAAATAGTATACATAACTATAAACTTTGAAACAGATAAAGCTGCAATGAAACTTGAATCAACCTGTAAGATCTTTACAATTCAGGTGAGATGCTTATGAAGCCACTTATAAGTTGCAATGAGCTTTTAGAAGATCAGTTTGATATCTTCCAAGACCGAATAGAACTCAATGATCAAACATATATCAACATAAAATAGGTATTTAGTTTTCTTATTAAATCAGTCTATTTTCTTGACCCGTAAACCCATGTATCTGATATTCAAATTAGCCAACTTGATTCGGTAACAACTTAACAAGTGAGGTAATGACTTTAATAATTATGAAAGATTTGTATTAACCAAGAATACAATCAACATTAAATGTTAAAAAGAAAAGGTATAAAATTTACATAATATAACTAAAAAGTTTCATAAAAAGCAAAAAATATATAAAAATTTAGACCCAAAAACCGTAAAACAAAAATTAATGTCGAGAGTGGGATTTGAACCCACGCCCTTTCGGACCAGAACCTTAATCTGGCGCCTTAGACCAACTCGGCCATCTCGACATTTACTTATTTTCATCAACTGTTTATTATTTCAAACAAATACTAAATGACAATTATTATTTCATTTGGTTACAGCACAAGGGCTTAACAAAGAAACAAAAAAACCTATAACAAGAAAATAATCTCAAACACCTTGTAAGTTGTGATTATTCAACAAATTCATTGAACATTAAAACCAGAAGTCAAACTTAAACACTTGCAAACGTAAAGTTCACCTAAACTAATCTACAAACAAAAGAATCTAACATCAATTCAGAAATCCTCATCAATCTTGAACACATGAGCTTCACCATTACCATTCAAATTCGACATCACCGAAGCCTTCTGATACTCACCCACCCTCTTCTCAAAGAAATTAGTCTTCCCCTGTAACGAAATCAACTCCATCCAATCAAACGGATTCTGCACATTATACATCTTCGCATACCCCAACGCCACCAGCAACCGATCAGCAACATACTCAATGTATTGACTCATCAAGTCACCATTCATCCCCACCAAAGCACACGGCAATGCATCACAAACAAACTCTCGTTCGATATTAACCGCATCGGCAATGATCCCCTTTACGCGATCTTCACTCACCTTCACCCTTAATAGACTATACAACAAACAAGCGAAATCGCAGTGTAAGCCTTCGTCTCTCGAGATTAACTCGTTGGAGAAGGTGAGCCCCGGCATTAAACCACGTTTTTTGAGCCAAAAGATAGCACAGAAGCTTCCGGAAAAGAATATCCCTTCAACACAAGCAAAGGCAATGATTCGTTCTGCAAAGGATTCTGACCCGTCGATCCATTTAAGCGCCCAACGCGCTTTCTTTTCGACACATGGGATCGTTTCAATCGCACGAAATAGCCGATTCTTTTCATTGGAGTCTTTAATATACGATTCAAGAAGCAAACTGTACATCTCAGAGTGAATGTTTTCGATCGCGATCTGGAAGCCATAAAACGCACGAGCTTCGGCAATTTGAACCTCTTTCATGAACCGTCCGGCGAGATTCTCCAGCACGATGCCGTCGGAGGCGGCGAAGAAGGCGAGAACGTGAGTGATGAAGTGCCTCTCGCCGTCGGTTAACGAGTTCCAGTGACGGTGGTCGTCGGAGAGATCGACTTCCTCCGCCGTCCAGAACGATGCTTCGGCTTTCTTGTACATTTCCCATATCTGGGGATATTGAATCGGGAACATACAGAATCTATCAGGGTTAGGGGCGAGAAGAGGCTCTTCGGGGATTGAAGGCATGATTGATTTAGGGTTTGGGTTTGTTGAATGTGGAGAATGGAGATGATGAAGTGTTGTTGGGGATTGAAGGTGGGTTTTAATGGGGTTTGCAGGCTTTGAAGGCGGGTGATTTTGAAATTTGGGGAAGAAGCTTGCGGGAGACTGAATTACGAAAGTATGAATTATGAAACGTAATTTAAGGTTGTGGTCGGCTTTTTGGCGGGTGTTGTTGAATTTTGAGGTATTCGGATTGGCGCCAGTTTGTAAAGTTGGAATTCGAATATTCTCTTTGGAGCATGTAATATTCTGTTAAAGTTTAGGATATTGTTGTGAATGGAGTATGAATGTATGATCGAGAAATATATACGCGTTTAATACAATAACTTAAAATTCAGTTTAACTTATTCTATGGTTTGAGATTAGAGTTTGAAAGTAGTGTTTGCCCTTTGTGATTCAGCGGGGAAATTGTAAAATAACAAAGATTTGTGTAAACAAACAAGACTGGTGTTGATAAACTTAGAAATGTGATCTAAAGGCCAACAACAAATATGATGATTTTAGTAGATTGTAGATAAGGATGATAGAACATATGACATTAACGAAAGTGAAGCCCTAAAGGCGATGAATAATCAGGGGCGGCCCAATGGGTTTAACACTAAAACAAATGCTTTAGGCCTCCAATCTTTTAAGACGCTCAATTTTAAAGATGTTATATATGCATGGTATGTTGTTGGGCTTTAATTTTTTTGTTTCAATGAGCCAAAAAAAAAAAGCCTGCTACTTGCATATACTTCAAAACATATGGAAGGATCTTCATTTTGCACATGCTCCTTGAAAAGTCAAGCACATTAATTAGGACAAGAACCAAGATGTAGGGCATGACGGTTGAGCGGCTCATCGCCTCACCGCTCATTCCATTTTTTGAATAATGAAACGTTCAAAAGTTCGATTACTCAACCGATTCTCTTAATTCCTTCAATGGCATGTCAAATACTCGATTTAGTGAACATCTTCATCATCTATTCAACTGTGATTCATCAATTCATCATCTGCAATTCATCATTTGATTCATCTTGAATTATTGTAATCTTGTTCTTGGTTTCTTGAATCTTGCTATTTTATACTTGCGATTTTCTTCATCATTCGGATTGCTTTTCAGTTTTCACAAGTTGGTGACTTGGTTCTGTAGTAGACTTAGCGATTGAGTCCATTCAACGATTAAAATTTATTCACGAGTCGGTGACTTGGCTTCTCTAGTCCATTCATCCTCTACAGCTATGATTTGGTACCTTTTAATCTTTTAATCAACTAAAGTAAATTACTAATTGTTTTTATGTTTGAATGGTTGATTAGTTGAAATGTTGAATAATTGATTATACTACAGTACTTGATCATACATGAATTTTGAATGTTTCTAACTACTTTTATCCTTCTAGATCTATAGTTGTTGTTTTGATTGCTTGATTGTAGCCTTTGTGTTTCGAAGAGTATATTGATTAATTGGTATTTAAAAAATTAGATTATTGAATCTATTTAGTTGTTACTTGTTTATTTTTATGTCAAATTGAATTTGAAAAATACTTTAAAAAGTATTTGATTTTGATTTATTATCAAAGAGCTTGCCTCACGCAAAGCTAGAAAAACAAATTTAATGTTTCCAAATACATAAAACAAAATTTAACTCTATCAAATTATAAATGTTATTGTTTATATTGTTTGTCTCATGCGAAGATAAAGAAGGAGGGTTTTCAAAATTAATATTTCAAAAAAAGCCCCAAAATTTCATTTTGCTTTAGGCCCACAAAACTATTGAGCCGGCCCTGGATGAATATATACTCCGACAAGTTCTAGACTCGAACAACTTTGGTCTTCCATCTTCTTCGGTGCACAACTTCATTTTCTCAACTTAAACACTTGCACACTAACCCGTAATAAGAAATTATACTTTTAACATTACCTTATTTTTAGAGGCGAAGCTTAGTACGGGGTAGGGGGACCCCACCGCCCCTCTTTTTGTCGTCAGTAGTGTTAATTTTTATCTCAGTAATATAAATTTCCGATCCAGTAGTGTAAATTTTTTAATATATATAGAGTTTGCCCCCCTAAAATAGTTTATTTTCGCCCCCGTTCTCCTATGGTATGGTTGAAGCTCCGCCACTACTCATTCTAGCAACTTGTTTTGATGGATAACGGTTTCACAAATACTTAACATGTTGAGACGGACGTATGCACATGTTAAACTGGTTAACTTTTGCTATCCAATGTTTCCTTTTAGCCATTGTATGTCTTGTAATTACAACAACACATTCACTTAACTATACATCTTGTTGAACATTTTATATTTAATAATACAAGACAAAAAAATAAAACATTTTAAAAATTAATTATAAAGATAGAGTAATATTAAAATTAATTGATATTAAACAGTGCGAACCGATGTCGGTTAAGAAAGTGACAAGGTACTATTCATCATACATCCAAAATGAAAGGATTACTAATTTATTTATCTTTTAAAAATAATTAAGAGAGGCAGTCATAAAAGAAGTTGTAAAGGATTGTGAATTGGGTGTTGATGTTCTAGGATTAGTTAAATCATAAGTGATTAAGGTTGATGTTAGGAATATGTGTAAGCTTGTGTGAAGAAAAAAAATTGAGCTTGGAATAACCATTACTTACGAGGTTTCAAAGCAAACGCCTCACTCAACGTATGAAGAGTTGCTTTGATGTCATTTATCGCCTTCAATATCAACTCATGCACGTTTGCCGCCAAATCTCCTATATGCTATAGTAGAGACATGCCTAGACTCCTAGAGGCTTCTTTCTGTAATAATATTTTTTTTATATCTTTTAAAATAGATAAATCACAAACTTACACCGTACTGAATTTAAACACTTAATATTTTGTTTGGTGGCATATACCAGTTTACCATTAAGATATGTCCCTCAAAGACATTAAGAGGTTTTGTAAGGTTGTGATGTTGAGATAATGTCAGTCTTATTTTAGTGGTACACAATAATGATATCGAATAAAATAACACCCAAATGGATTGGTCAGTTGGACCGTGAATTAGACGAGGCAGAGCTACTAACTTGGGTTGTTGGGCTTAACTTGTAGCGAACCATTCAAAACATGGGCACATCGCATTTATCTTAAAGTCAAGTATAAATTTTGGTTTCCAATTTATTTAATTATTTATGTAATATTTAAAAAAACCCATACAATACACATATTTAATAAAAAATATTAAATTAATAATTACTAATTAATATATAGAAGTTATAAACTTTTCTTTTAAATGTGATTGAAATTACGTATAATTAATACTTTAGGTAATAAAATGATAACGATATTTTTTCATGCTTTCTTAAACTTTTGCTTTAAAGAATATTATTTTTAATGCTCTAATTTTTAATTTAAAAAGAAAATATCTCATTTTTTTAACGTTCTTTGTATTAAATAATTTAATGTTTCATAAAACTTTATTTTTAAAAATGTTACGTTTTTAATAGAAAAAACATAATTTTAATTTATCAAAAATCTATTTTATAATTTGA
Source organism: Flaveria robusta (assembly GCA_025506415.1). Taxonomy (NCBI): domain Eukaryota; kingdom Viridiplantae; phylum Streptophyta; class Magnoliopsida; order Asterales; family Asteraceae; genus Flaveria; species Flaveria robusta. The sequence goes on along the minus strand of CM046469.1, from coordinate 11,595,267 downwards.
AAAGTATAATATCATTAGCATTTAATGTCATCATTAAATGGCTGCTTTGCTTAGATACTGACACGTGGCAAAACAGGTGTAAGAAGACGGCATGTGATAAAACTTATTTTGTTTTACTAAAGAAGATGTATTAATGGTATTCACTTATGTTTATGTCTCGTTTGTATTCTTTTTTATCAAGGTTTTTATGAATATATTAATCATACCAATTGGGCTTTATCAATGTTTTAAAGATAAACCTTTTGTAACTTCTTTGTTTAATCACACGGGTACATACGTGATACGACATTGTTTGATTTTGTAGGGAGTAAGATGTTGCACAAGCAAGTTTGAGTTATATAAACACCAATATTAGCAAAACCAGCTCTATGTCTTATCCGAGCCGAAGACTTAGCTCGCATTCAACTCGGTGAATTTACTCTTTTCTCAAACAATTTTCTATAGTGACAAGATAATTGGAATAACCATACAAGTCTCAAATAACACAATATCATATTATCAACATAAAAAGATAAGAAATGAAAAATCAAAGATAGAAATTTAAATAAGCTAACGAATTCAAACAAACTAATGAGCAAACTACGTTTAGCTTATTCTCGAATTAGAATTTTATAGAAGTAAAATAGTTTAAATTAATATTATCAAGTTTCTAAAGAGCCAACCACAAACCACATGCTAGTTTTCTAAATCCATAAGTAACGGCCGGTATGATGAAGAACTTGTAATTACTTGTGTCATCATAACATGAATTCCCTTAGCAGGACACCATAAAACAACACTCGTATGGGGACCTTAAAAATAATGTAGTGTATAAATAATTTCTAAAACCCTGATTTTTGAGCAAAAGAGAATTACTATATAACATCATAATTCAAAGTTCTTGTATTAAAGATAATTTTATCATAATTTATACACCATGTATTTATATTATTGATATATGTTGAAAAATAACAAGTATAATTCTTGTAATTTAAACTTGACTATTAGTGGAATGTCAAATATATATTTTATAATAATAGAATATTCGATCTTGATATGAAGCACATCACCACTAGCTTTAAACTAATTATATAATTATCATAACAACGTGATTACATGTATTGTTTATTTCATAAACTCATGGTACCCAACTCACAATTGCACCCAACATCATTTCAATTAATCTAAAGGATTCTTTAATAATTGCACTTGATTTTTTCTTTATAAACTAAAACACTTGATATTAATTTAAGTTACAACTAGAGTAAAACAAAAGTTTTCTATATAAACAAAAACTTTGCAATAAAATTTGAAATATAATAGCATATCTTTTTGAAATCAATGAATGATGTGATATTAGTTTAAAGATTATAATTATAATATCACTTTTTTAGAACCGACAATGTATATTATAAATTTTTTTAGAATCCATGACTTTAACATGAAAATGTTAGAATATTCTTCTTATTAATGATGAATATTCCTATTGATTGCATGTTGTTGGTCAGATATGACCATGGTTATGGCTTGATCAAAGATTATCGGTTACGTTTTAACAAATACCTTAGCCTCTAGCTATGGGTAGGAGTGTAATCTCTAGCTACTCTATAAACAAAAACACATCAAATTATGTTGTTATATTTCTAAGTGAACCTACGGGTTATGTTATCAAGGGTTTGGTGCGAACCCATCAAAGTATCGACTTGATGGTGTGTGGCTCCAACCCTAGAAAATCAAAGCCCACAAACAACATCACATATGTAATCAACAACAATCGTTCGATGAGAACAAGGATAAACCTAGTTCGATTATGTATATAGCTACCAGATATTAAGATCAATTAATAATTTGGATGAATAGTATTTTAATATTTGCCTTGTTGGCCTAGTCTCCTTGCAACTAATTGATTTCTTGAATCTTGCTAACGTGGAGTATATTATTTTTAAATTATCAAATTCCTGCATTTTGTAGTCATTTTATTCGAGTGTTATTCAAGTGTTATAAGTTAAATAATTATCAAAACTCTTTCGTTGCGGCATGGGTGTAAACCACGAAAGAGCAAATGTCAAATTACGTTGTCGCAAGCATGCGCATTGAAAATAAAAAAAAAATAAAACATGTGAAACTTTATATAAAACAACGAAACCGTTACAAAACCGTGTGCAGCGGCGAAGCAATTGGTGATATTTAAAACATAATATAAAAATGAACCTGCTAGACAGTTAACTTAAGAACCATGTTAAAAATAAGCTTGCAAATTTTAAATTTTATAGTAATCACATGTTAAAAGTTGGAAGATAAAAAGAAAAATAATTGTAAAAAAGTGAACATTTTGAACCCACTTTAACAACTTTTTACGTTTATGAATCGATAACTTATACATTACAACGTATAATTATTTTTGGACCGTAAACGTATGACCTTGTTTTGAAAATATATAATATATTAATCAGGTTTATCTATTTGTTTCTCCAAAAAAAAACATACCACTCAACCACTTCATAGAAAAATATACGAACTAAAAGAAAATCCACAAAAAAAACACTTGCATGAGCCTAAACATTTTTGCTTGACACTTGAACTAAAATCTCTTACATTTTTTTCTGCAGGATGTATTTATAAAAATAAAAATAACGCAATAAATTTATAAATAAACTTCAACACTGGCCTAGAATAGATGTCGTCCAGCTATTGGCTGCATCTTCAAAGACACTTAATCCAGCGGCTGACATTCGGCCCACCGACAACACTTAAGTTCATCACATGCATTGTGCATTTACAAATAACCCCACTCTCTCAAAGCAGCGCGTTAGGTACACTTTCTTCATCCAACCAACACGTGTCTCCTTTCACACTCACATGACGATGGCAATACCGTAATAAAGCAGCAATACATGACCCTTTTACACGAGGTAGATTTATATAAGTTTAGTAAAAATCTAAATACCCCTCTCTCGTGTCTCATCTTGCAGCAGATAATAATAACCAAAGGTCCGTTTTTTTCTCTCTCACTTCTGTTTAATCTGATCCCCAAAATCTAGGGCTTCTTTTATCATCTTAACGAGTATTTTGATCTGATCAACAGCTTTCATTTTCGCCATCTACACACGGATTAGATCCTATTTTCACTACTTGAGCTTTATCCAGGTTCGTATTACTTTCTGATGCAGTGTACGATTCAATTTCTGTAGTACTGTTTTCGTTAAGGAAATTGATGTATGCTTTCTTTGTTTGATGCGTTTATGCTTGATTGATGTTCTAGTGTTGTGGATTTCGGTTGTGGGTTTGTGTTTACTAAGTCAATCGACTGGTTTTATGTTTGGATTTGGGGGAAATTTGCTTGTCTTTTTGTGGGATTGACTGGAATTTGATGAAATGGTAGGGTTTTTGTTTCAGAAAGTTGAGTTAAGAGTGTTGTGATCTTGTTATGTATGTGTATTTCTTAAAAAGGGTTTCGTTGTCCTAGATGATTGTGAAGTAATAATTGTTTATGAAGATGGTCTGTTTATAAGATACTTGATCATCTATGGATGATTGAATATTGGTTAGCATTATGCATATGATTGTGCTGCTTATTGACTCTATGCTATTGGTTTTTTAGTATGGAGAATATGCAGAGCTATTGGCAACTGGGGGATGAACTTCGAGGGCAGTCGAAAGTGTCTGAGGATCAGAAGTGGTACGTAGCTGCTTCAAGGTTAGCTGAGCAGACTAGGTCGAAGGGTGAACGAAGAAACAATTTGGATCTCTCAAAAGTTGCTGCGGACCCGAGGCCGAGAGATAATGTTGGGTTTCAAGAAGAAAACAAATTTGAAAGCATTAACTTTAATATGTTTAATATGAATCTTGACATGAAGATGACTGAGAGCATGAGCAAAAATTCCCTTCGGAATGCTGCCTACAACACAAACGCGGTGTATCAGAAGGGTAACAATAGAGTTATGGAGAACATGATCAGTGGCAAGTATCCTGGAAACAACCAGAACAAGGATCTCAACACCAACAGCAACAACAGTAGCAACAATAACGACAATAACAACAATAACAATGCTGCTGATAAAAGATTCAAGACTTTGCCTGCTGCTGAGACACTTCCTAGGGATGAGACTCTTGGTGGATACATCTTTGTCTGTAACAATGACACTATGCAGGAGGACTTGAAGAGACAACTATTTGGTAATTTGCTACCCTTTTTATTGAAGTTTATAGTGATATGCTCACATATGATCTGTCATCCTTTGTGTGTTGTAACTCCTGCTTAAAATTGCTATCATTTATGCTTTGTTTGTAAATATGCTGATATGCTATGTACTTTGCAGGTTTGCCACCAAGATACAGGGACTCTGTTCGTGCAATTACACCTGGGTTGCCTTTGTTTCTCTATAACTATACCACTCACCAGCTGCATGGTATTTTTGAGGTGTGTTATTTTCCTTCAAATTTTCTGTTTTGTCAATCTCAAATTGCATGTTGCTTTTGACAGTAGATCTAGGGACTTCTGTTGTTTGAAAAATATGTGGTTTAGGTGATGTATTCTAGAAATAAGAGTCTCAACTCTCAAGTCTTCGCAATATTAGAAACTTTTAAAACTTTTATCATTTTTCATCTTGTTGAATTATGTTAAACAACTTCATGCTCATGGCTTTTCTTATCTTGAACAAATCTTATGTAGGCAACAACTTTTGGTGGTTCCAACATTGATCCAACTGCTTGGGAGGACAAGAAATGCAAAGGCGAATCTAGGTTTCCTGCCCAGGTATATAATATGTTTACATATGGTTTCTTTCATGTATCCATGATAGATCCGATCATGGTCATTATGTGCGTTATGTATCTCAACTAATTTGTACCAAATCAGGTGAGAATCCGCATAAGGAAAGTCTGTAAAGCACTGGAGGAAGATGCTTTTAGGCCAGTCTTGCACCACTATGATGGTCCTAAGTTTCGGCTTGAACTGTCCATCCCTGAGGTATATCACCTTGTAAGATTTGTTGCTCAAACTGGTTCTTGCTTCTTACGGAATTGTTTTTTGTCCATGATAAAACTGCAGACCCTGGACTTGCTCGATCTTTGCGAACAAAACGGAGCTTAAAGTTTGAGTTTCCAATATAAGCCTGGTGGTTTCTGTATCCTGCATAAGCAAGAGGGATTAAGTTGTTATACTGTGCAAGTGTAGTAGGTTGTTATAGCAGCATTTTCTTCATGGAGCTTCTGTATAAGCGCAAGCTTGAGTGAAGTTATTTTGTGGTGAGCCGGAGTAGAAACGTGACTGGCTGCTGATGAATAAATGTATTACGGGTCATCGGTGTTTGTGTTTCTTTACTTGCTAGCTAGCTATGTAATGAACAAATTATGGGATAATCTGTGTGTAATGGCAAAAGTCGTCCTACAAAGATGACAAATATCTTAAATTTTTGTGATAAGATTATGCTCATTTAGGTTGTCTTGTATGTTGTTAGTGGCCCCCACCCAACATGTGGTTTGGCAAGTTATCCAACCACATGTCCTCTTGACGATGCCAACTGAAAGGACCTGGTTTTCATGTTCAAGCATGTTGGCTGTGGTCCAAGTCTGTCTGCTATTCAACTGGTCACAGTTACGTACAATCCAATAGATTCTTTTGAGGTCTTGTGTTTAATGTCAGTAAGCTTGTTTTTTGTTTTTTGTTTTGCAGGATAAATATGAATAAGCCAGGTCAGCTAATTGTATAACATAAGCTAAAGGTTTAACCACTCACTTTGTTGAATCAAGCGGTTTTCATTGATATATTGCTTAAGATTATCAAATAAATGATTAATAACAAAGGTTTGCTGTGAATCTAGAAAATCCAATACTTGTGGTTTAAATCAAGATTAGTTGGATAAGTTGTTTTGAATTTACATGCAAGGATGTTTGAGGGCATATTTAAGGAGAGTGTATGTGATGTAAACGAAAAGAGGTGGTTGTTTTTGCAAAAGAGCGAGGTCAAATAGGTACATGTAAGTGAAGGGAGGAGAGAAGGTGTTAGGAGACATGTAGATCAACATGTCGAACAGCTGCTCATGTAGATCTGTTTTTGAGTTCAAATGAGACTCTTGAGCAACTTAGTTTATTTAATTGCCAATAAATCTTGTGCAGTGTACTCTAACGTATAATACTTTGAAAATAAATATTTGAGTAAAGTGCTATTTTCGTCCCTGACGTTTTGTTGAAATTGCCATTTCAATCCAAAAACTTTTTTTCTTTTCCGTTTCAGTCACTGTAGTTTACTAAATGTTGTCATTTTCATCCATTCCACTAACACCGTTATAACTCCGTTAAATATGGTGTATTTTAGTCTTTTTCAACACCCTAATTATCCAATTAATATAAATTAATCCATTAATATTCAATTAAAACTAAAAAAACACATGAAGTGACTCGTGAGACCGATCGTTTCGATTAATTCTAACACATGTTGTTCGATTAAGGTCTGCTGTGAGATTTTAATTAATCTTCACGTTTTGTTTGAACGTGTACTGTTGTTCGATTGAGGTCTAATGTTGTCACTTTTTGTTTTATTGAGGTCTGCTACTGTCACGTTCAAAGACCTCAATCAAATAAAAATGTCAACAACAAACCTCAATGCTATAACAGACCTCAATCAAATAACGGTACACATTCGAACAAAACGTGAAGATTAATTGAAATCTCACGGCAAATCTCAATCGAAAAACATGGGTTAGAGTTAATCGAAGCTTTTAAATCGAAGCGGCTGGTCTCACTAGTCGTTTCATGTGTTTTTTAATTTTAATTGAATATTAATTGATTAATTTGTTTTAATTGGATAATTAGGGTGCTCAAAAACACTAAAATACCCTCATATTTAACAGAGTTTTAACGAAGTTTTAACGGTGTTAGTAGAGTGGATGAAAATGACAACATTTGGTAAACTACAGTGACTGAAATGGTAAAAAAAAAATTTTTGGACTGAAATGGCAAATTCAACAAAACATCATGAACGAAAATAACATTTTACAATTTTTAAAACAGTTAATTGTCCTAAATTTTTTTATCTCATTGAACTTTATTAATAAAGCATATAAAAAATCTTAAAAATAAACGTAATTCCAGCTCTCGTTAGAAACAAGACAGCTTTTGTTTTGACCCCTTGCGCTAACCTTAACCTTTCCTCTTATTAGATTCGATGGGTGGGAGGTATGCACACAAAGTAAAACTGATGAATGGGGACGCAACTCTTATATGATATGAACTTGGGGGAATGAAGGCACATTCTAATTAAGAAGCTAGATGATGAATGGAATAACTAACCTTAAACTACAATTATCTTTCTAATTTTACTATTTTACTTATTATAGCATATATTACTTCTTACTCCTATTAATTCATTCATTCGTTGAACATGTAACCTCATGTCCTAAAATAAATAAGTAAAAATTGCGGATGATATTATAAGCATGTCAAAATAATGAAAAACACACACACATAATAGGCTATAGGGTGGTTTAAATTTGGTAGATATCATCAAATATCAAAAACTGAAATTGACACAATCAAATTCAAATTTGCCGGCTAAAGATAACCCCTGAACTAAAAGTGGGTAAAATTAAAAACAATTATAATCCTCCATAGTGTTTCTACATTTGATGAGTTCAAGAAATCTTGAAACTCCTCACATTTTTGGCTCAAATGTCAATTTATCTATTTCAATTCAAACATTTAGCTCTAAAAACATCAGCAGCAACAAATCAACAAGATTGAGTATAATAAACTAACCTTAGAAATATCACTGTCTTTTCTTCTCAATCACCTAGATCACCAAAGTCAAAACCAAAGGATCACGTAAAATCAGCTAAGAATGAATCAGAAAGACATCAATCCACAAAAAGGAATAAAATAAAAGGCTGGGGCTGTAGCTATTAAGATTTGCAAATGTGCTTAAAGCATACAATAACTATAACTTTAGGGGATCTGCCAACCCCTTATACTAGCAGTGTCAGATAAAACAACAAACTACAAATTACAATCTCTGGATGTTAATTATCTTAGCATCAAATCAAAAGTCTCGTACGACAGGTAATTCTTAATTCGATATCTTAAATGGCCACAACTTATCATTGTTGCTTCTCAATAAGTTCTTATTTTCAGGAGCTTTTATGTACTTCCATGGACAGTTGTAGCTGGCTTGCGATTCAGGTAACGGATAACTGCATCTTCAACCCTATACATCCACCAAAACAATCACGAACAAGATTCAATAATTAGAATAAAATTACATAGAATATCCAGAATTCTCTACAGAAGACATAATAATGGTGATGAAAACAAAAGAGAAGGGTAAACATACCATGGCTGATTGTAGAACTCAGCCCGATGCTCTTTTTCAGCATTACGGCTTGCTTCCCCTGCTGCAAGCTTCAGATCTCTTCCTTGAGATTCAATCAAAGCATCAATAAACTCAACAGGTGACTGGCTAAATCCAAGAAAAAAAGCTCGTCTTTTACGATGTTCGTTAATTTTCCTAATTGAAGTACATATTGCTTCATCACAGGCTTCAATCTCTTTCGTTTTCTCAGTAGTGGCAAGTAAAGCATTCAATTCCTTTTGAACAGAAAACGGGACATCCACCAACAAATCATAACACACATTTCCAACAGGACTATTTCCTGAAAGTTTGATCTTATGTTCCAAATGGATAGGCTGTGGTGGAGATAAATGAGGTGAAATCTTCTGCGACACCATCGCAAATTTAACCTTGTCCTCCCCAAATACTTTCCGAAGAGCAGGATCACAGTTAAAAAATGAAGGGTCATCTGCATTCTGTAACTTCCTAGCTTTCACATAATGCCAGATTGCAGCTATAACTCTTGCACGAGTATCCACCTCAATTCCAAGAACTTCCATTAGGGCTACAGAAAGCTTGTATTTCTCAGGCATGTAATTCATTTCCAACCGTATGTTTGCAGTAAATTCTTTATCCCCTTTTCTTTTCACCTCAAACCCTTCCTGGGGTGTTGGACTTCTTGCATTATCCCACACAATCATATGATTATCAGGATATAATCTCTGGTCCAATGAAATAGTCACTCTCCTGAAGAAAGTTGAAAACTTGGGGTACATGGGGCTTGAAGCCTGCATCATCCCAGCTTGATCATTATCCATACCCTCTTCCAAGATTCTACCTATTATCTTCAATGTCCAAGTAGGCGGCTCATCATTGGGCTTCATTGGGAGTTTACGAGTTTGGTTAGCAAAAGTATTAAAAACATATATTCTAAGGGTTTTCTGAATGCAAGGAGGGTTTTTAATAGCATCTTGAATGTCTATCTTCTTTCTAGCCAAAGCAGCATCCACACGTGACTCAAACTCAAGGAGCTCAGTGTAAAGAGCCGACTGTGGCAGAATTTTAGCCACTCTCTCTAGTAACTGCTTCTCAGGAAGCTTCTGCTTCTTCTTATTGCGCTGAGCTGGCGTAAGCTCCATCATCCTCATGGGCGAAATGGTATTAGCATTCGACACCCCAGGGGGTCGTCCAACAGGTTTCTGAGGCATACGTTTGATTCCAGAATTCGCCAATCCAGGAAAAGAAGGTGAATTACCGGAAAAATGCCCATGCGATTGGTTAAGAGACATTCCTTGAGCCTGCAGCTGGGCTTGGAATTGGGCATGGTTGACTTGAGCTTGGGCCATAGCTTGAGCCTGAGCTTTCGACTGCGCTTGAGCTATGGCCTGAGCATGGGCATGAGCTGCAGCATACTGCGAGAGCTGAAACTGACTAGCAAAAGGAGATCCAGACTGCTGTTGAGGTTGTGACTGTGACTGTAGATGGGCGGTAGGGTTTGTTGGCAAAGAGTTCCCAAACGGGGAGTTCTTTTGGGGATTATTGTTGTTCATAGACATCGCTTAACACAAACAAAAACCCTAATTCTCACAATCACACCGATTTAAAGATACAAGAAAACCTAATTCACAAGTTAAATTCAACCTCAGGGAATTCAATCACGCGATGCCCTAAACATTCAAAATCTCAACAATTCACCACGAACTGGTAGAAATTGGATTAACAATCTAGTTCGGAAAACGAAAATCACAGGTGAATAATAGAGGATCGGTAACGGGAGAACATAGGAATTTTGGAAACGCTATGGATAACAATTGTAGCAGCGAATTGAAAGAATAAACGAAAAGTAGATCACAAGCAGACCTGAAAGCACGAGATAGAAGCTCCGATGAAGCAAGCTTTAGCGACAGAAGTCTGCGAGTTGGTATCTGATCTAGTGTCCTGTGTACCCCTTTTTCACCGTTTGCGTTGAATATCTTACGACCCACGGCTCTACTTGTAGACTTGTTGAGGCTTCTACCAGCCCACACCATTTAAGGCCCGGCCCGTTATCTGGTGAAGCCTCACTTTAGATTTTAGAATACCGTTGTTTAGTTTAGGTGAGTTTTTATTACAGAGTAAAAATAAAATTGTAACTGTAGAATAGTTATTTGGATTTAAAAGTGTTTTAGTTAAGTCATTTAAGTTTAAAAAGTGTTACAATTAAGTCACTTAACTTTTATTTTTTATTTAAATTATAAGTTTTAAGGTTTTAGTATTTTTTTTTTTTTTGTTTCAATTAGAAAATATTTTTTTCTTTATTTTTATGTAAATGTGTAATGGTGATATGGATTTTAAGTGTTTTTTGAATATAATTAACATGTTTTTTTAAAATTTTAAAGTGAATTTATTGAAATTTTGACCCCCCACATCTTCTCTATTACTAATACACGTTTGAGGGGAGTGGAGATGTAAATAACATATCGGTTGAGGGGAGATGGTAGTCTTATTTAAAATAGCGTGGAAACATTCTCTACTAATACACGTTTTGCTTGAGCGAAAAACTTATTGGGTGGAAATAAAACCATGAGTTTCTGGATAAGCAATCATCGAGCCAAAGTGAACAATGTTCTGACATAATTGACTTGAGCTGTTATAGAACCAGTTTAACCAAGAATATGATGTTGACTGACCAACACGTTTGGGGTTAAATGCCTATTTGAGTATGTTAAAAATGTATATGAATGCATATGAATTCTAATAATAAAGTACTTGTGCTAAAGCATGAAATATAATTCTAGTGTATAGGGAGTCTTCATCTTTAATGGGCTTGGTTAGTGTTGACGTTGGATTGGACCATTAAGTTATTCCGATTTCGTTTCGTGATTAGCTCAATACGGGGCGTACATCATCAACTTACAAAGAACGTAATACATACTAGACTTATTGGTAGCATTTTAAAGACGAAAACATGGTTCATGCTAGATTAGTTTTAAATACATTCGACACATTTGAAGTATCAATAGAAATCGTATTTCTATTTATTATATTCTTTAATCTCCCTCGTTTCCTCATCCATTACATCATATGCCTCATATGGATGAAATGACATCTCTTGCATTAAAATTTTTGGAGACAATACCTCCATCATAGTCCTAACTACAAACCTAATATGATTGTGTCAAAACATCTTTTGATGACATTTCTTGGTCACGAATGTTGCACATTATATAACTCTTTTGACGCAATAGGTTGGTGTGAATCACATTTATCATTTAAACATTGCATGTACCAAGTAGTATCCTAGATATAAACACTAATATTGTTATTATATCCCTAAACAATAACACAGGGATGTTACTCTATTTGTGAAACCTATTCATGCGTGATGCGTTGCCTATATTGCATATTTGAGATTTCAACATGTAAAGGAAAATCGTAAACCAAATTATAATTTCTGCATCCACATTATAACGATGAGAGTGACAACTTCTACCATAAGATGACAAAAGTCGTTACTTTTACAGTTTTACATAAAAATCATAAAATTTTAACTAAGAAAATAATAAGATCGTCCATTACTTAATTGGTTTTACATATTACATACAATCCTGATCTTTACTAGATCCAATTGGAGAGGTACGATCCCTCCCGTCTAAATGTTAAGAAATTCTTTTATCTTTGAAAATTTCATCCATATTTGTTTATATAAAATAAAAAAGCTTATTATGTAACATATATAGATATATCATATATATATAACATGCTATGTTTATCCTTTAATATTATATGTATAGAATAATTAAGAAAGCTATGATATTTTTTTACTAACTTTATTATTATAATTATTAACTTACCAATATAGTAAACACAAGAAAACAACACATACCTGTCTGTTGTCTTACAGAATAAAGAATTATTGTTTTCATCAAAGATATTTTGATTAATCGAGTAATTAAATCTTTGCATGTTCCTTTTAATAGTCAAGTCGGCTGTTTTTAAACATTTTCCAAAAAAGTTATCATAAATAAAATAACAAGAACAACAGATGTTCCCATAAATAAATAAGACAAACAAATATTCTAAACCCACTACTCCAACTCTATAAAACCAATCCAATTAATACCTAATTTGATACCATGTGGTAACATGATTATTTTTTTTTTTTTTTTTTTACTTTTGAAATTTGGGATTTGAGTGATTTATTAAAAATAATCTTCCTGTAATCAATCTTGTTTTGCTGCATCCATACATATAAATATTTTAGTTGACATACTCACATCAAAAACTACCAACGTCTCCTATAGGGTTTCATCAAGAAACCACTAGTGAGAGTTCAAGGGGGCATTGTTCTTTTGGTAGGGGTTTGTGGTAGTGCCTATTGGAGCAAGGTCTTATGGCTAAAACGGGTCAAGCTTTGTAGAATAACTTTATTAAAAATACATTAAAAAGTTTTTTTTTTGAATTTCATATGTGAATTCGTGTGGAAAAAAACGTAATTTTAGGCATATTATAATTAAACTGTAAACGGCCAAATGATAGATTTTTGACCCGATTGAATTATATTCTATTGGTTATTCTTTAAATTCTTCTTCTTCATTTGGTTCATAAAAACGCACAAAAATTCGTACTTTATTCTTGAATTTGAGTTTTATCTTATTGAACATTTAGTATGAACCCCAAAAAACGATTTACGAATCTCAATTCCTTTAAGTTTGAATTATAAAAGACGATTCCTCTACATCTTATTCAAATAAAACTATATGCAATAAATGGATACTAATTGTCGGATTGCAAAACAACTAATTATAAAAACAAGCAAATAATCATTGAGAGATAGCATACTAGTAATTCAACTAATGACACTTCTCACTTTTACTTTTATTACCAGTGCTATTCTAATTGAGAAGTAACTCGTTATCCCTGATAATGTTGCATATGGCTTGTTAATGACATGATATATAATTTGGATTTTTTTTTGTCATATTGAATTTTAATAAACAGACTATGAATTGTTGTCTGATAATAATCTATACAAATAGTTTTAACTGATAACATTCTAACTTTCGTTGATAAGAACAATCTCAGTCCAACAAATAAATATACATTGCCCCTATATGAGGTCAAACTATTTGAACATTCAAAAGTTTAAGTATATATGAGGATCTCATTCGGTAAAAAAAGTTATTCATCATTTAAATGTTGTTGACTGTTGTTCAAGCAGGTAACACCAGATGGATCGAACCAGGGGCAGGCATGGTTCCTTATCCATTGGAGTGTGATTAACATTGACAACAAAGTGAAAATTATGATTGTCTCTGATTGAAATTTTTAATATAGATTATAAACAGCCTATGTGGCGTAACTTGAAATATTAAAATCCAATTAGCATGTCATTCGCTATGTTATGAGAATATACCAAGGCAAACAGAGATACTTGTCCATTAGAATGAGATTGTTTTGACAACATAATTACAAGTTATAAATGTCATTAGTTAAACTATTGGTATGAATCATTATTTATATAATTAAAAAGAAATTTAAAATCTAATTATCCTAAATCAGTGATCACAACATGTATCCTTGCATACTGACTTTTTGTATTGTATTATAAATTGATAACAAATTTGACCTCAAAAAATAAATCTCACAACTATATGTAGCTTCTCATAATGGATAAACAGTTAGCATATGCTTGTTATATTCCTATCCGATATGGTATTTAATGAATGAAAAGGTTATTTTTGTCATTTAAAATCAGAAAAGGATTTTGGGATAATGGTTTTTCTTTTGTGAGATCCTAACTCTTCGGGTTTTGTTTCTTTTTTTTTATTATTAATAACACGTACTTTAAACACCAGATGTCAAAAATACGTGGTCTATAAGGTCCAAATGCAAATATTCAAACCCAAAATGTCAAATCATGATCCAAACTGGACAAATATTATTTCTTTCTCAATAATACATCTTTTTTCCTTTTTAAAATTGTCATAAAGAAATGTATCGCTTCCTTTCGGATAAGATTACAATCTAAAATACTAATAAAGTGGGTGATATTTAACATTTTAAAACACTCCTATGCTGCATAAATATGAAATAAATAAATGAAAGTTCATTGATCTACATACGTGTATGAAACTTGATACGAGTAAAGAGAGATTAAAAGGAGTGAAAAATTTAATTCGAGGGAAAAAATCTGAAAAAATCATCTTTTACAATTACACACTTTTCTCCTAATTTTTAATTATAAATGATTGATTTTGATCGGTACTTATTAGTACCCTGTCGTGGTTCTGAAAAGAACCCTCACATCTCCTTATTCACAAACGTATCTTGTGTGTGTATGTGTTGTTATACAAAATGAAATTAACAACCCAAGCGTAGAAACCATTAGAATGGGACATGTATATTGGGCCGATGGATTTATCCGTCAATAAAAATTGAGGCTATTCATGCAATAATCAAAATACCTTCGTGCAGTATGTAAATTATAATCACACTATAATATTATACTCAAATTAGACATAATAATTTTTTTTTTATTTTATGGTATATTAAATTTTTTTTTTTTGAAGTGTGTAAAAATTATTTAAGTTAAAAAAATAGATAAAATTATAAAAAACATACAATTATTGCTTTTCTCATATGGACTATCTGCCGTTTAATTCATCCTCATTTGTTCACATTGCACTTTTAAAATCTAAATCGATTATTTTGATAAACTCATATCACTTGTCACGCTTCTCACATTCTTTATATTTTTTTATTATATTTATTTTCAAAATTTTCTATTTGATCTATACATTAAGTATTAAAATCCGGAAACTAACACGTCTTAATTTCACTAAGACATTCGAGAATACTGGAAATAGCTTTATACGTGGCAAAACACCAAGGTGATCCAACTACCCTCAAGTATCATTAATATGTTCGGTCATCCGCCCTATGTTTATAAATTTCAAATTTGAGGCTATTACAAACTGGGTCCCAAAATTACTTCTTATATTTGATTACATATTATTTTACCATATTTCTGATCATTACAAACACAAGCGCATATGTAAACTTATATCTTTAACTTAATAGATTTTAAATCTTTGAATTTATCATTGTCGGTTTCAAGTATAGATGATTAAGAAAAGTCATTAGTTATACTAAATTACTTTTCAAAAAGAAACTTCTTCCATCCAGAGAAGATGATCATTTATTGAGTATTGAACCATCTATAATAGTCATATCAATTTTATTAGGTTATTTAGTAAGACTAAAATCTAAACCTCGTTTTAGGTAAAGTTTAAGCCACCCGTATTTTATGTATATACAAACAAGAATTGTTTGTTTGTATGCATGTATGTATTTTTCAGTGACCGGTTAATACATACAAATTCAATTATACTTTTAAATTTACACTTTTTTTTACTATAAAATTTAAATTCTTAATCTCATCATATAGTTGGATACTGTTAGAGTATAAAACCAACTACATATAACTGATTAGGTTAGAATAAGAAACCAAGAAAAACAAATATGAATGGTCGGATGGTTATGGGCCAACCGTCCCATAAAAAACACACATGAAAGCCGTGCGAGGATCAGGAACCTCACGGGGGACTGTTAAATTCAAAACAAAAATTGGCCTACTTTCTGATGCCACGTGGACCAACAACAGGACACATGCTCATCCAATCTGTCGTTGATTGAACCTATACGCTGTAGCGACGTGAAAACGATTAATAAATGCACATGTAGAATAAAGTGGCCTTTCACTTACCCCAAGGGCCAACTTTTCTTCCAGCCATCCGATTCATCATCAACGTCTTGAATTTTTCTCGGCATGATGATGGTAAATGTATTCTGTAATTAAATAATTATTGGTTTAAATTCTAAAGATAATATGCGTAGTGATTTTAATAACAGAGTAAGTTTAGGGTAGAGAATACGCGTTTTCACCGGTTAAACTATTTAAGATCTTGAATGCTAATTATCTTTTTTTCTCCAAGCTGTTAAATATATGTTCAAAGATTAGTTACTAGCATTTCTTTAACCACAATTATGAATTATGTATTTTACACATATCTCATCCTATGTTTAGTTTTGGATAAAGAAAAGGACTCGATCAATCAATTACGTTATTTTCAAGGCTCAATTTTGACCCGAGTGTATTATCTGCAACAAATTTGAAATAAAACGGAAGTTAAAGTCAAACACGTGTACACTCTTTCAAAAAATATTTTCAATGTTAGAATATATTAAGGTAAACTGTAATAGGTTACGCCTATTAGCTTAACGCATTGTAATTTAAGTTTTGTATTTTGTGTAATTATACTAGTGGTAGATTGTAACATACGTTCAATCTCGTTGATCTCTATTTTACCTTCACACAAAAGTATGTACAAAATACTATAATTACAATTAAATAAGTATCTATTCGATTGTAAATTAGCGATTGTTCCATGACTTTAGGAACAAAATGTACCACTTTCTAGTTTTAAAATAAGTAAAATACCAATTTTATCAAATAAATTCACACATTCAAGATTTGATGTGCATGATATGACTTGCGCTACTTCTAGTGAAGTATTCTACAAGTGCTTTAATTCTTTGGGATTTTTTAATCATTGTGTAATTAAAAAGCCCACTTTGCTTCATATATTTCCAAGTCCTGAAAGAGACCATTATCAAGTGGTATATCTGGACCCACTTGTTTATTTTATAGTTACACTGGTTATTCATGTTGCAATTCCCCTGCACTTATCCTAGATCTGATAGAAAAAGAATGGTGCATCTTTTGGAAGCAAACCCATCCAGCTAAAAGTCTCAGATCACCCAAGAACCACAACACATCATGACTGCATTATATGCATGACCTTGACAACTATAAATAACACAGAGAGAGATATAGAGATAGAAGAATAGAGAGAGAGAGTACCCTGCAACTGCTTCTGATCAAATGGAGCAAGATTCAGAGAAGATGGCAGAGACAACTACTGCCAGCAACACAGAAGAACACTCAAATCAACAAGAAAGAGACCCAGAGAACAATTCTCTACATCAGCCGCTTCTCAAGCGAAATCGAACACTTTCATCGAGTCCGCTGGCACTTGTTGGCACCAAGGTGTCCTATATCGAAAGCTTGGATTACGAGTAAGTTTCATCAATGATCTACTTACAATTGGCAATTGTTCATGAAACATTAGTTTTAAATCAAACCTTTTTGCTAATCATTCAGGATCAATGAGAATGATCTGTTCAAGCATGACTGGAGAACCAGATCACAAGCTCAAGTGTTGCAGTATGTATTCCTTAAATGGTTATTGGCTTTCCTGGTCGGGCTTTTAACCGGTGTCATAGCCACACTCATCAATCTAGCAGTTGAGAACATTGCAGGATACAAACTATTGGCTGTAGTCAACTACATAGAAAAAAAGAGGTGTTTTATTGTTCAAATATTATTATGCATTCTAGAATATTAAAATTCAACAATCTTATGTATGATCATGGTGTGTTCAGATACATGATGGGGTTCCTCTTTATGACTGGGGTGAATTTCCTGTTGACACTAGTTGCAACTCTTCTATGTGTGTTTTTTGCACCTACTGCAGCTGGGCCTGGTATTCCTGAGATTAAAGCTTACCTAAATGGTGTAGACACTCCCAATATGTATGGTGCCACAACTATGTTTGTTAAGGTGCGCACAACATATTTAACTGTTAAATTAAAAAGGTAATGGAGTAATCATGTAGAACTAAATAGTGATTCTTACATGATCTATGATATTACAGATCATTGGAAGCATAGGAGCTGTATCTGCAGGACTGGACCTAGGGAAAGAAGGGCCACTGGTTCACATTGGTGCTTGCATTGCTTCATTGTTAGGTCAAGGTGGGCCTGACAATTACAGGATAAGATGGAAATGGATCCGTTACTTCAACAACGATCGTGATAGACGAGATATCATAACATGTGGGGCCTCATCAGGGGTATGTGCTGCTTTTCGCGCCCCGGTCGGAGGTGTGTTGTTTGCTCTTGAGGAGGTGGCAACATGGTGGAGAAGTGCTCTTTTGTGGAGAACTTTTTTCAGCACGGCAGTTGTAGTGGTGGTGCTTAGAGCTTTCATGGAGTACTGTAAAGCAGGAGAGTGTGGACTTTTTGGTGAAGGTGGGCTGATTATGTTTGATGTAAGTGGCGTTTCGGTGAATTACCATGTTGTTGATCTCATCCCTGTAACTGTAATTGGGATCATTGGAGGTGTTTTAGGAAGCCTTTACAACTATGTGCTTCACAAGGTCCTTCGTCTCTACAATCTCATTAATGAGTAAGCCTTTGCAATCCTTAGTACTTAATATCACTTCTCAATGTAAATTACTGCATTAATTCAAACCAAAGGTATCAATATCTACCAATTTACGTATAAACGGGTTAAATTGGGTCCTATTTTTATATCAAATCGATGAAATTAAAAAAATTGGTAAAAGGGGAATGGGTAACACAAGTTGAAAGACTCAATGTCAAATTTAAATGCATAAACCATACTAAAGCGTTTTATTCAAATATTCAGATTATTATTATAATCAAATCATGTTGTAATCATACTTGACACATTAATATATACAAGACTTTAGAAACTACACAAAAAAAGTAATAGCAGGTTAAGCCGACCCAACCCATTTTGGCAAGTACTAAAATTACCGTTACCCACTGTAAAACCTCTCATATTGCTGGCTCTGATTCTGATCCTTTTAAAATAGCATACACCATCCTAACACTGTCATGTTTTCTTGCAGAAAAGGGAAATTAGCCAAAATCTTACTGAGTCTCACCGTCTCATTGTTCACCTCAGCATGCTTATATGGACTTCCATTCCTCGCCAGTTGTACACCATGTGATCCATCTGCTGTGGATTCTGAGTGCCCAACAACAGGAAGAATGGGGAACTTCAAGAAATTTAACTGCCCAAAAGGACACTACAATGACCTAGCCACTCTTCTCCTTACAACTAATGATGATGCAGTACGCAACATTTTCTCCACCAACACTCCTAGCGAATATCGTGTATTTTCACTGGTCATCTTCTTTATCCTTTATTGCATATTGGGACTCTTCACATTTGGGATTGCAGTTCCCTCTGGTCTTTTCCTCCCCATCATCCTCATGGGCTCAGCTTATGGCCGCCTGCTTGGTATGGCAATGGGACCATACACAACAATTGACCAAGGTCTTTTTGCGGTTTTAGGTGCGGCTTCATTAATGGCAGGTTCAATGAGAATGACAGTTTCTCTTTGTGTAATATTTCTTGAGTTGACCAACAATCTTCTTTTACTCCCCATAACTATGCTCGTCCTTCTAATCTCCAAAAGTGTTGGAGACTGCTTCAACCCAAGTATCTATGAAATAATACTAGACCTTAAAGGGCTGCCTTTCTTGGAAGCCCACCCTGAGCCATGGATGAGAAATATAACTGTTGGTGAATTAGCTGATATTAAGCCACCTGTAGTCACCTTTAGTGGAATTGAAAAGGTTGGGCGGATAGTGGAGGTTTTGAGAAACACAACCCATAATGCTTTCGCAGTTGTCGATAACACCTTGGTGCCCATGGGGGGACAGATGAGTGAAGTCCATGGGCTTATTTTAAGAGCTCATCTTTTACTAGTGTTAAAGAAGAAATGGTTCTTACAAGAGAGAAGGAGAACAGAGGAATGGGAAGTTAGAGAGAAGTTTACATGGGTTGATGTGGCAGAAAGATGGGGCACGATTGAAGAGGTAGCGGTTACAAAAGAAGAGATGGAAATGTATGTGGATTTGCATCCACTTACCAACACAACTCCTTATACAGTGGTGGAATCCATGTCTGTTGCCAAGGCTTTGGTGCAGTTTAGACAGGTGGGGCTTCGCCACATGCTAGTACTACCAAAGTACCATGGACCTTCGGTAAGTTAGCTTTCTATCTTTAGAACTTATAAACACACCATGGAAGAATATAGTTGTAAATCATAGAATAATGTTACTGACCTTATGTTATGCTTCGTCTCACAGGTGCCACCAGTGGTTGGGATCTTGACCAGGCAAGACTTGAGAGCCCACAACATTTTGAGTGCATTTCCTCATTTGGAAAAATCCCATGCGAGTAAAAAGGGACGTTAAATGTCCATGTACAAGTCAAAAGGCACCAGCAGTGATTCGGATACACGAATATTGTACTTTCGATTTCCAATTTTGTATTCTTTTATAAGAAGGTACTCGTACCCCAAGTATGTAAAACATCTACATCAATGACACTTAATGATTGCATTGTTCTGTCAGTTTTAAATCAAATAAGATATTCTTATCAATATAGAGTCAGTTATTTTGACTAACCACCCTTTTCTTTTGATTCTATCTTACCAGATAAGAAACTATTTCACTTGCATTTTATTAATTCAAGTCTTCAACTCATGCACTATCATACGTGTAAGAAGTTTGTTAATGTCAGTTAAAATGATGCGGTATATGGTTGTTCAACAAACTATATCACATATGATGGGAAAAAAAGATGATTCAATCAACAATACAAATAGAAATCAACTGAAGTGATCTGAACGCATGTGCATATCATTATCTGTTTTCTAATTCTCTCATATAAGTGGGATATACTGAAAAGAACTACAACAAAACTCAAGGCATCATCCCGGAGATTATTTATCTTCACAGTTGAGAAATGAAGAGGAGTGGACTGCTGCATTTTATTATTGACAGCAGCAGCATATTTGTGACTGCATATTATGGAAAGAGAGAGAGAGAGAGAGAGAGCTATATTTAGAAATATAGCGGGTTCGCTTGCATGTATGTGCAAGTGTGATGGAAGCCTGTTTATCTACCATCTTATATTACTGCTTCCTGTTATTTTAGATGTATATATAGCTAAAAACTTGTCTGCAGATGCTGAAAACTAAACATAAGTTATAACTTCTCAGATTTATCTATGATGCATAGGTACCAAAGTATAGTTGATTGCCTATAATTTAAGGTCTCAATCAAACATCATCAGTCAAAAGAATTAAGTCTTCGAACTCTCTCTTAAATGGAGGTTGAAAAATAATCCCTATTAACTATCTAAAGCTAACTTAGGCTACTTAGCACAGCACCTAAATCACCACTATATAAGGAAACATATTAACTTGAAAGCACATAAACACACACAACCATTCACCAATACCTGGATATGATTATTATAGACAAACCTAATGAGATTAAAAATCGAAAGGCAAACCTGTAACTATGGGAGCTATAAATTCTGATAATACCATCACAGACACGAAACAAGATAGTTTGAGGCCAAATTCTAGCAGTTAGGAGTATAACACGAGAGATATAAAGATGTCATTAGTAATAATCAACAACAATCTACAATCAGATGTAGCATTATGCTTGCCGCAGCCTAGTCTGAGTCTCTAACAACCGGAAGCACCTAGAATGCGTGTAGAATTCAAATCATGCTTAAAACATGCATATACAGACACATTCATATATAAATGAATTGAATCTTAAAAGTAAAATGGTCGAATAGATACAAACCGAAGTGATAAGAGTTGAGAGAAGAAGATGGAACGGAGATAGGAGTGAAGCTAGGGTTAGGGAGTTAATAAGTTATTGGAGTTAGGGCTGGTGAAGGTTGCTGCGATCATGAAGATTGAATCAACGGCTCCGATAATGGATGCGGTTAAGCGGTGAGTTGTGATATGAAAATGTGTCGATAAACGTGGAGCGCGAAAGAAGCTTGCTGACAAGTTTGATCAGCATGTGGCCGATAAATGTGCCGCTGTGACGCGGAAAGGGTGAATCCATTTCGAGCAACGACGAACCGTGATCCGTAGTATGGCGTGCAGATAAATAGTTCAAACGTGGGTTACAGTGGGGTTATCATCACGCAAAAGCAGGCAACGGTGAACGGAGACAAAATGTGTGTTTAGGATTCCTTATTTTGATTAAAAATTATTTAAAAAAAAAAAATACTTATTAACTTATAATATGTTGTTCGGAATTTGTTAGGGTGCTTTTGAGAATGTTGTTCGGAATTTGTTAGGGTGCGACGTAAGGCCACGGCAAGCCTAGGCGTCACTGCAAATTTCCCCGCTGCATAATGTGGTACCATAGCCGTCATCAAATTTGAGTACGTGGAGCCGAAGAAATGGATGTTTTGATGATCATAAAATATTCCATTGAAAAGTTTAGAATTCTATCCCTAGGATGAACAAATGTTAAGTTTTTTAGATGAAATATTTTACAATTTTAATTTCAGTTGTTCTAACTAAATATGATTTTTTTTTTAAATTATAATATATATTAAAAATATATGTGGGTGTGTACTGTGGTTTTATTATTTTTTATTAATAATATTTACTTGATAAATAGAAATGAATTCAAAACCTAAATCCAATTGTAACTTTGGTTGAGTGGTAAATTATTTGGATTCTAAGAAAAGGAACACGGGTTCTATCCCACCCACACCCATGTTTTATTTGTCTCCTTATCACTACTCTACACACACATTAATATAAATTTAAATATACTGAAAACTACAATAACAATATGAAAGCTTTGTTTTTTTGAAAAAAATTAATCTTTATAATATTTTTACAAATATTTTGTTTTTCTTTCTATAACTTTGAAATGAATATATCGTTACGATTTGTTATCGATACATATGTTTTCTTACAATTGTTGGTTGGTCTATTACATAACTTATGTATATATCTAACCAAACCATATTTTTGTATAATCGTTGCTTGACATATGACACCAATGTATTTTTATGTTTAAAACAATTATGATATTTCGACATAGAAAACATGTTTATGATTTCTTACTCTTTTGTGCTAATATGGTTTTCACGACACTACATAAAGATCCCCACGGCAACGCAAGAGGGTCCAATCCTAATATATAATTAAAATGATAGGTCGGTAGCTATAGTGCAACCGACTAAGTTTTTTTTCCTTTTTTTTTTTTTGAAAAAGTATTATATTGTTATATATTATATTTTGGCTTTATAAAACAAAAGACAACTAGAAAAATTGATTAGTTCTTTATGCCTCTTCAAGAAGTCCTTGGTTCGAGTCTGCCAAGCTTTCCTTTTTTTTATTTTTTCTTAACAGTTACTTATAATTTAAAAAAACCAAGAACATATATCATGTGCGGTAGTCTCCGTTGACAGCTTGAAGTTGATAACAATTATTTATTGTGCAATAATTTGGTACCTAAGAAAATATTTTTGGAAATTTTTTTAACCAAACTATTTTTTTGTATAATCATTAGTATACATGACGTCGATATATTCTTATTTTTAAAAATGTTATAACATTTTGACACTTCAAATATGCTAATGATTTCTTACACTTTTGTGCTTATATGGTTTCCATTGCGTTGCGAAAAGACCTTGCGGCAACGCGCCAGGGTTCAATTCTAGTTTATATTAATTTTAATTTCAGTTCCTTTGAATTCTACAAAACAATAAGGTCTTTAGTTTTTTGTGCACTTGTACATCCCTACAAAATAAGACAATAAATTACTAAAATCAACATACATGAAATTTAGAATTTAGATAATGAAGTTGAATATATTTTTTTAATTGTTTACAAAAACATATATGAAATAGAGCAACACAACTTATATATTTTTTCTAGCTTCTAGATCTTGTTTTTTATAACAAATATATTTTATTATACGCTCAACGGGTACACAATAAACACTATGAATAACACATCAAAATGAACAAAGTGAAAGAACATAATTCATGGCTCAACCTATTCCTCATCTGAATCCAACAACTCAAAACCTTTAAACTCATAAAACCTTATAGATATCTTTAGGCTTTCCCTTCAACACAACAAGCGCATCATATAGCTCATCACTAAAAACGTGACCGCGAAAAGAAACGATCCCGACACACTAGTCGCACCTGAAGTAGAAGATGAAGTCGACGTTGGTGTTGCAGATGACGATGATGATGATGAAGAAGATGGTAAATCAGAAGAAGCCGAGACCGTAGTGATCTTCACCTTCATACCCTGACTACAATGTCCAGCAGTACCACATGCGAAGTACCTTGTACCCACCTTTGTTAACTTCACCACACTATTGCCATCGCTCATTGAGTTTGTAGCCGATCCCACATCGCAGTTTTTGTACTCGCTCTCGCTGCTGAGCTCCGCGACGCTATGAAGCGGACTATACTTGAATACTATCACAAAAGGATAAAATAATCATTAGGACAAGTATAAATTACTCATGTATAAAGTCACATTAACGCTTTACTAGAAGCAGAATCATAACTTTTTAGTCAGGTCATCATAAGATGCTTATTTACTACAATTAAGTGGTCTAACTTATGTTTTTCTTAAAAAAATCTTCACGTTTACATATAAAAAATGATAAGATCTAGTGATATGACTGTTAATGGACCCTGGTGACCCTCTTGTTATAATACATTGTAACTTACCGAGTGTGTCGCCAACCTTAAAAGTTTGGCCCGAAGCCCACGAGTCAAAATCCGTCGATTCGTCCCACCCTTGTTTCCCTCCGACAACATGTTGCTCTGCATATCCTTGTTTCGACAACATTAGCAACATTCCAACACAACCCACGAGCAATAACATGTTATATGCGTTTTTCTCCATTTTGTTTAATCAAATGATGTGTGTATGCAACCAAACATGGTCTGGATGTATATATATACACACACTACAACGTTGGACCAAATGCAAATACAGATCATATCCCAACTTCTTTTACCACTTTGCCCCTGGGATTGGTGTGTTGAAACGGTGGTCTGTCTAGTGTATAGTTGTAATTTCACATTCAAAGATGCTAATTTATGTAATTTGGTAGGTTTACATTAAAATCAATAGACAGTTGGATAAAGTGTGATCCAAGCAAAATCTTGTTAGTACTGTTAAGAAGTTTGCTTGCCTTTGAAACTTATCATAATTGACTTTGGTGTTGCTTTTGGTTAACTTTATTATTAAGAAAATGATATAATGATTGCAATTTGGTTCGTATTTTGCCAAAAGCCCATCTTTAAGCCTGCAAACATTGGGTTTCGTGGATCCATTTCAGCCATTTCAAAATGACTCGTATTCTTAAAATCTTAAATGATACAAACTAATTAAAGGAATTTGTAATTTGAGACTGAATTTATGATTATGTTATATAATTTGTTACTGTTTTACGACCGAATATTTTCGGTAGTTAGGTTTGTAACCGGTTTATTTCAGTCGTTAATATGGTCGTTGTGTTTGAGACGGAATTATTTCCTCTTGTGGTTTTATATTGCTTTTCAAAACTAGCATTTTTTTGCGACCGGTTTGTTTTGTAATGTTAATTTTTAGACTATTATGTTTCGGTGACTAATTTTGCAACTGATCACTTATTTGCGGATTTTGTTTTGGTCGCTAATTTTGAGACCATAGGTATCTGCCGCTAGATCTCGTCCCTAGTGTTGTGACCACTTTTGTTGGTCACAATATTTGGTTGCTTTTGCTATTTTTGTGTGGTGGATGCTCTTAGTAGAGGTAGATTGAGGCTCACTTCTTAAGAAGACATCGACTGTTGAGGCATTGGGACAGCAGTTTTTAACTCTGAAATAATCATGATGTTAAACAGAATTCCCTTTAATCTTTAACTAAATCAACTGATAATTCATAGGGCATATAAAATGAAAATGTGTTGATGAAAGCATACCTCACCAACAAAGACTTTGGCAGCAACAACACCAAGTGTAGTGATCATATGGCTTAACTCTTTAAGTATGAGATTGGGCTTAACTATGCAGCCTGTTTCATCTTGTTAGCTGTCTACTACACAAGATTTATATGCAATCAAAATTCCCTACAATGGGAGCAAGATAATATCACTAGGTTGTGTACTTTTGTTTTTAGGAGTTGTGTACTTTCCCTTTAGGAGGTGTGTACTTTAGTAGATAAAACAGTACGAAAACGACCTCCATTACATAACTATTATGAGACGAATAGGTATCAAAAATCGTTGCTAAAACAATAGAACATGTTGCTACATCGTGCCAGGTTTTAGGGCTATTTTATTATAACTGTAACACCCCCTAACTTGAAATAAGCGTTGCATCACTAGTAACGAAACCATAAACAAAATTATAATTCCTAAGGCGTTAAAGAATTTAGAACAATGAGTAACAAAGCCTTAATTACGATTATTTATACGTTTAATAAAGTAAAAGTCTTTTGGGATTTCCAAGTCTTCTCCCTCTTTACGAATGCGCCAAGAGGCCCGAAACCTATCACGTGAAAAGAAAATGGCAATGTAACATGTTGTCGGCATAGTGGGTCTTTCGCTACTTTGTTGAGGGATGGGATGATAACGAGAAGGAGTTAAAAGTCACGATTTCATCCGATATCCTGTTTCAGAATTTCTATGATCGATATGTGGTGCATGAATATCAAATAATGTGATTACTTAGTGTAAAACTAGAATCAATAGCAAAAGGAATATAAAAAATGTAATGTATGACAAATGGTACTAGTTGAGTAGTAGAGCCGTAGAGGTCTAGCTTGAAATCTTGAATGTTTTGGACTTTAATCAGTGATCAAAATATTTCACGGGTTCCTTGGAGGTATTGGGCCAGGGACGATTATGGAGCCCATAAAAAAACTTGACCGGTCAATATCTGAAATTCTGAATGCCTAAAAACAAAATTGTAAATAATACAAACTAGTATTAAGCCACGCGTAAAATCATGAAAAGTAACACAAATGATATATCATCATCAATGTTCATTAACATTGAAAAAATTCGCATTAAAAAAATAATAAACAAAAAAGTGAAACGAACGAAAATTAGACGTAAAAACTTTGAACTACACACATAAAACGTAAAACATCTAAAACAATAAGTAAGTCAATCCAGGACCGACACCTTGCTACGGGGCGTTAAAAGGGGAAAATTCGAAAAAGTAAGCGTAAAAATGTTGAATCACACACGCACACTGCGGCGTGTTGACTCACAAAATTTAGACCGAAACGTAAAACGAAAATTTTTTAATATTGAAAAATACAGGGGATCAAAGTTGAAAGTAAAAAAAAATATTGGAGCTAACTTGTAAAAGATGTAAAAGTATTGAGTTAAAATAAAAAAGTTAAAGATTTAAAAAAAAAACAAAAGATGAGTACAACTCAGAAAGCACATGGTACAACCCGTGATGTATAACCAAAGTTAGTAATTAGAATATATATATATATATATATATATATATATATATATATATATAGAGGAGAGATCAAATGAAAACCATCTTTATAATTGAAAACCATGAAAACCACTCTCAACCAATAAAAATATTTTCTTTTAAATTTTTATTTTTTATTTAAAAGGTTAGTATGGTAATTTTGACATTCTTTAATTTTGGTAGTTTTTTTAATTCCTGATTTGTCTTCTTATTTAGTTATTTGTTGACTAAATTTATTTTATTATCTCTTTAATTCACATGTTTTTATTCTTCTTATATGTCTTTTTATTTATTCTTCATCTATTTTGATTTCTTAGTCGTGAATCCTCATTCATTAAACATGATTTTATTGATTTCTTCGTCTATCTCGATTAGGCTATAAACTATCCATCAAACTGAAATTACAAAAATAACAAAATTTGTTAATCATAAATCATATATCATACTAACAATTTAATTATTGATTAACATAACAAATTTACAGATGAATTTATTTCACTAAACTAATAATACAATGACCTAACACATACATGTATGGAACTACACTGTTACATATATGTACCTTAAGTAGGAAAGTATAAGTATGTAATGTAACAATAATATATATGTAATTATGATGTTACATATATGTACCGATACCCTTATATATACATATACGTATATGTAATAATAATGTTACATATATGTACCGATACCCTTACGTATACCTTTATCTTCAACGTAGTGATCTGATTGCATTTGATCCATTCCTTGATGATATTTTGTATTAAAAAATTATTTACCTTAAATGAGTTACTAAAAAACAAGATTATGAGAGATAATGAGATTTAGAGAGAAGGAATTTGTTTAGGGAATTTGGTAATTAATACAATATGTAAGTTACAAATAATATATTGATTTCCCTATTATGCCCTTATTGATTAACTTTTACCATATTTAATTCACAAAAAAGTATAATAATGTCATACTAATTTACAACTCTTGATCAACATTGATAAATGGTTAAGTTGTAGTTTTCTTAGTTTTTATTTATAAGTTGGTTTTTATTGGATCCTCCCCCTATGTATATATATATATATATAATAGATAAATAATTACACTAAAACCACACTAATGCTTTCAAACTTTTTATATTTTAAAAAATTAACTTGGGTCATGCGTTACTCTCAGGTATTTTTTTTCCATTTATCTTTTCTATTAAAATAATAATATTAATAGTAATAATATTAAATAACAATTTAATTAAAAAATATTTTTAGATATTAAATAACATTGATATTAAAGGTAATGATTTTATGTTTAAACAAATTATAAGTTAGTGATGATTATATAAATAATATTAATCCATGTGATAGATGAGTTATTAACTTATTTCATTATATAAAAAATGAAAACATTCAATAGAATAGTGAAACAAACAGAAATATTCATATTACCAAAAAGGATTTTTTGTTTAAGTGTTTTTCTTCTTGATGGTCCAATAATCGTCCAATAATCGGTTTTTTATAACATAGCTAGTCGAATTGTAACTCTATAAAAACTAAAAAGAAAATCAAATATTTTGTAAGAACATTCTTATAGCTTTTAGCAAATATTTACTTAGGGGCTGTTTGGCAATATCTGAATGATTAGGGGCTGTTTGGCAATATCTGAATGATTAAGTGCTGCACCAATAAGAGGTCTGAACCATTAAAAGCTAAACCATTAAAAGGTCTGAACCATTAAGAGCTAGTATATCGCTTAACTATTTAAAGTCAAATGTCTGACCAATTCAGATAAGAGTTATTAACCATTCAGCATTAGACCTCTTAACCATTCAGCATTAATATAATGCTTAACTATTCAGAGACAAATGTCTGAACCATTCAAACATTTGCTCGCGAAACAAACAGTCTGAACCATTAAGTGCTGAATCATTCAGAATCTGAACCATTAAGAGGTTGATTAAAAGACTATCAAACAACCATTTACTAGTGATAGTTATTAAGAGACCATACCAAACCAATAATGCATATAAGTTATTATAGTTTACCAGATCAAGTTGTATGAATTGAATAAATTTGCATCCATATCATTGATGGAAAACACGTAATGTTACATCAAATCTTTCTTCAACACCATATATGTACTTGAATGAATGACCCATGATTATCTCAGACATTGCCGACAACCATATGGGAATGATGAATGGCCCATGTTACAAGAATGCCTTCCCATACAGATGTTAAATTTCTGAGTTTGAGTTGACTCACCTGATCATTAAAAATAAAAGTAGGTTTTTTATTTTTTATTTGAATATATGTCTTATATTATAAGAAATGATTGTTAGTGGTTATAAGTGAAATATAGAGAAAAATATATAGGGATTGTATCGTGATTTTTTATATTTGGAAAAATACGGTACAACCCGCATAAATTTTTTAATATTTTTAAAAATGGTTGTGAGTAGAGAAGGGGAAAAATATAATAATAAAGATATTAAAAAATATTATTTATTTGAAAGATAAATTAAAAAAATAGTATTTTTAGTGTAAATATAAGAATGTGGATTGGGTTGCTAGTATAAATGCTCTTAAACTACTTCCATTCACAACCCAACCCAACTCAATCTAACATTAAAATATTAATTTCTCTCTCGTTTATCTACACAACATAACAAAACCTAATATTTCACTCTCATTCACAATCCAACACAACCTAATTTTTTACTATATAAATATGGTTTATGATTATTTTTATAATATTTAAAATAATAATTTATAATAAAAAAATTACTTATTTTAAATACAAAAAAATAAAAAAATATACATTTTATATTTAAGCAAACATACTTAATATAAAAGATACATCGAATTACAATCATAACTATTCATCAAGGGAAATTTTTTACCATATATGCTCAATTAAATTATTTTTTAGAACGTTATGAGTTTCTCTATTATGAAGTTGTGCTCTGTTGATCATATAAGTAGCTCTATTATACTGTATTTATAGAGAGAAAAAAAGTTATAAATTTTAGTAATTTTTTAAAATTTTTATGGATAAGATAATGTTACATTTTTTAATTGATAAGATTAGTAAAAAAAATTAGATTACAAGCCAATTAGAATTTTGTATGGATAAGATAATATGAGTATTAAAATCACAATCTTGGGTTGTGGAGACAATCCGGTCGTGAGCAATGGTTGTCAAAATTAGAATTTGAAATTTTTTTTATTTGATTTGGTGACCTTAGATCACAACCGGTCAAAGATGAAAGTAGTCTTAAAACGAGTCAATCAAGAAATATCAGTAAGACTGTTATTAAACACACACAAATAACCAAAACTCAGCCAAAATGGCAAGCAAGGTAGGTTCTTTATAACAAAAATCTTGAAATACATATTCCCTCTGGAAAGCATATACTTGTTTGTATATCTTAAATTATCCACCTCAAGAAAGGTTATTCGGCTTTACATACTCGCTTTTTTTTCCTATACATTCACCTCCGGTGGCTCATGACTAGCGTGCTAGCTCATCATGCGACAACAGGGAGTGGGCTCGGGCTCAGGCCCGGGCTCATCATCTTCCTCCCATTTGTCGATGAGCTACGGCTAGAAAGCAAACTTGGAAAACAGCTTCCGAATTTCTCCCTCTTTGACTTCAACACGTTACCACCATTTGCCAGAGGGCTTTCCACATTCGAGCTCACTCCTTTTTTCAACGATGCACCGTCGTCTTCATTTTCAGAATCATAGTTTCCTCTTAGGCTATCTTTGAAAAGATCAGAAAGCCTCATTTTCTTTTCTGATCCATTTGGAGATGGCTGATATGGTGAAACAGCAACAGCAGCAGCAGTAGATTTGTTGTTGCCTGCAGAGAAGTTATGGTGGACCGGCGTATTGCCCCTTGATGGGGTAAATTCTGCATAGATACCACCACTCAGAGGGAGACCACTCATTCATATGTATAATTAACAACACATATTGCGATTAAAAGTATCTTACCGCCATTAACGCTCATGAAATCATCATCACAATCCGACTCTAACCATGCTTGTGAGTCGAAAAATGTCTCCTCTTTACTACCTGAAATGTGATGTAACAAATGCACATCAAGATTCCAAATATCACGTACAAGAAAAAGGAAACAACGCGCTTCTATCCAAACCAATTAGAATGACATTATGCCATAGAAATCTTCAAATTATACGATATTTTGTCTGCATACAATTATATTCTTCCATGGTAAAGGTCAGGATAGAGGGATGATCATGGAGATAACTTGTAACTAGCAACCATTGTTCATGACAAAATGTTCTGTGGGCCATTCTTCACATATAAGTTTCCACTGATTCATATTCGAAATTTTGTTTTCTAGTCAATTGTTTAACACCATCAAACAAAACCAGCACATCATGATAAAATTACTAATGGTATACTACATAATTTGAGAATGAAACAATAATATTAAATAGCATCCTACCAATGGGCCTTTTGGACTTTATCATTTTACAGGATATTTCAAGATATAACTTTGAAGATAGAAAACAAGAAGTCAACAGTCCTATTGTGTAATCCACAAGCAGTACATATCTTTTGAACAACTCTAAGTAAAGAACTCTTCTTTTTCTCATTTGACAAAATATGCAAATAACATGACAACCTTTATCATAAAAATAAACTAAATAATCAAGATTATGGCATATTATATATGAAATCAAATCTATCCCCATCAATCATGTCAAAAACAAAGCTTATACTGATAAAAGTTACATCTGAGCTATGTATACTATGAAAGAGATTATGTGGTTCTATGAAAGAATTTTTCATAAACAAACAAAATAATCAAGATCATAGCATATTAATCATGTCAAGAACAAAGTTAATACAGGCAGAAATTAAATTACATTCAAGCTGTGGATTCTATGAAGTGATTATTCGCTAAATTTACGATCAAATAACAAAAACATCAAAATCACGACGACCCAGAAGAAATCAAATCAAACCCACGAAAATTCAATATCATATGAACACAAATCATACCAAAATCTCGAAACGAAGAGACCGATTTGGAGGGAGACCACTTAGGTTTATCTGCAAGATCGCCAATGATGACATGAGGTTTGACGATGTTTATATCATTAGAGCCATATAACACCTGGGCCTTCATCGCAGAGGAGGGCTTCTGGTGATTTGAAACGCAACCACCCATGTGCTGTGAAGAATTTGAAAATAAGGGTTAATCAAAATTACACAAGTAGTTGGATTGATGGAGTTAAAGATGGAGAGCAAGAGTAAAGTATGAATTAACGAATGGTGTGATTTAGCGTTACGTTTAAGATAAGAAGGATAAAGAAAAACGGTTGTGAGGAGAAACCCAAGAATGCCAAAATCGAGAGGGAGATGATTGATTGATTAAAAGGGTAGTTGTTTGTATTGATTAAGAGCACTTGGTCCCCCTTTCATTGTAGTTAATTTGAAAGTGTTTCTATTTTTGTTCTATAGCTTTGATGTGACTACATATTTTATTCATTTATAAAAGTAAATAGTATATATGCAACTCATTTTTATCATAGTGTTTGGAAATGTGTTTTGTATTTTTCCTTTCAAACGAATTAGTCACCAAGTGAAAGTTTGAAGTCACGTTATGAAAAAACATATATTTTTAAGAGTAGTTTTAGTAGATGTATGAGTTTTTTTTTTTTTTTATTTAATTTTTATCATAGTGTTTGGAATTGTGTTTTTTTTATTTTCGACTGTAAATACTTTTTCTAAACAATAATTCTTAAATTTTGTATACTAAATATCACAACTTGTTTTTTGTAAAGTTCAAACTCCAACTTTATATAGAGCAAATCATTTATTCATAAAAATGTCTCTTGAGTCACATGTTATAACACAATGAGTGCTAGGCATAAGTGCCACGTAGGCGGATCACATGTATGAAACATCACCTCATGGGGCGTAAAGGGGTGTGGCCTATCCTACTATAACCACACTCATGATCGTTGCCCTTCAACGTATTTATTTTTCCTCCAATCAAACAATTCATAACTAGTAAAATACATTAAACATTTAGAATAAAAGACCGTCATCCCTTTACAATCACTAAACATTACACGTGCCTAATGAAATAATGAGTATGAGTGTCACTGTATTCACCGTCTACGCGAAACATGCATGACTATATTATTTAATTGTGGTCACAAAAGTGTAACACATTGTGTTTGGGAGTCTTTCGAATTTACATTGAAGCCGCCTCTAAGACTACAAAATTATAGATTGAAGCATGTGATACGTAGCCAATGGCATGTGAGTATCGCGTCATGCCCGGGCCTAAACCGCGGACACATGCTTTTTTCCACAAACCACTTGAATTTAATTAATTAATTATAAGCCATGTATTATGCCATGACCAATGGAACAAATTTCAACACAGGCTTGGGTGGTTATACTTATTAGAATATTTTTTCGAAATAGCATTTTTAAATGATTAATATTAAATTATACATCCAATATAAGTTTTTCAAACCCTTTAGAACTTTTTATTTTTATTTTTAAAACGTGACAAGTATTTTAACAAAGCAACCAATAATGATCAAAACATCTAATCGTTTTCATGAAAAGTTAAAGGCAATCTGCCTGCAAATGGCATGAATAATTGAATATGCTAATATTTGGGTGGAAACTAAGGGGGCGTTTGGTTGGAAGGAATGAAATGGAATTGAGAAACTAGTATAATTTTCAAGTAAAATTATGTTTGAGTGAGCAGTTAAAAGTAAACCCAAGGAAATGTTTCACCTCAAATTCCCTTGGTTGTGGGATTTCAAAATCCTTCCACCTAGAGAGGGAATTTGAAATCCCACAACCAAGGGAATTTGAGATGAAACATTTCCTTGGGTTTTACATTTCATTACCTACTTAAACATAATTTTGCTTGAAAATTATACTAGTTTCTCAATTCCATTCCATTCCTTCCAACCAAACGCCCCTTAACAATTACCGATTAAATCTAGTACTATTATTATTAATTTAATATTATGATATATGTCAATTATTAGTTATTACGTAGACGAGGTTGGTTATCAAACACCATCAAAAACGCATTTAAGTATTTCGATTTGATTTTATATATTTAGAGAGTGAAAACGAACCTTGACTCCACGCCTATATGAAGAAGATTATTTATTTAATACGTAAATTCATTTAATTTTGAAATACTCATAGTAATCAACTTATAATCTTTTACAAGGGATTTTTAAATCTCTCTACTCTAATAAAATAGTGAATGAGGAGGATATGTGGCAACACCACATTACTTATTATCAAATTTTTTTCGCTTCTCTCACTTAATTAATAGTTACTATAATTATTATAATATTATCTAATTTCTTTATAGACTAAATATACTTTTTAATAAATTAAAAAATTTCCTTTTTATTAATGTTATTTATAAAGAAACAATTTTTTATAAAATAAGAAGTTTTTTGATACATCAAGAGTTTTTTAAAAATATAAAATATTTTAAAATTGATGTTTTTAAAAAGTTAAATATTTATAGATAAAAAAGATTATTAAAATTAGAAGTTATAACAATAAAAATTTTTTAAAACGGTTTGTTTGAAACAAAATATTTAGTTTTTTTAAACAAAAAAATTTAAAAAGTTGATATCATTGTTTATTTACTTATGTCTTTAATCATACGCAATTTCAAATACATATTATCTTGGAATATCGTTTAAAAGCTAATGAAATTTTATTATATTTAATATTTAATCTATTCAACCCGTGTAATACACGAGTTACTAATGCTAGTTTATCATATGTTGCTAAATATCATGAGCATTACCGTAAGTAACTCTTAAATAAAAACCAAATAAAAGTAACTCTTAGTAGTCACGATCCCTAACTTCCGGACTTTACCACAAAAGACGTCTTTCTTCCATCCTCTGTTACTCTTGGTGTCTTCAGTGGTGAAGTTAGAAAGCTAGGCTCGGTGGTTGTAATCTACTCTCAACATTATGGTTAACAAAATCCTTTATATTTTATAATATAAATCTAGTCAAATTCTCCCGAGTGGAATGACAATAATCTGGTGAAAGTTGTGAGCGTTGACACACTTCGATTTTAAATAAGATTCATATCAAAAAAATAAAAGATAAACGTACCAGCTTATACCTTTATGATTTGATAACATGTAAATCATTATTCATTCATTTGTTTTTCTAACAAGTAACAAGTAAGTAAATTATAAAATAAATTGTTTACACCATAAAAGTAAATATTCATTCCTTTGTTTTTTAAAGAGTCGGTCACCCTCCCCGCACCTACTTCATATCTTCGTCTCACTTTGAAGCAAGGTCTTAATTCTTACGTTTTATGCTTCTCTATAAGCAGATGGATTTTAAATTCAATATATGGATTGTATTTTTCTCTATAAACAGATGGTTAAAAATTACTTGAATTCATGGACTAATCATACGTGATCTACAGACGATTGTATTGATGTGTAAAAGAAACACGAGGACTTGTGTTTTCATATGATGAACATTGTGATCTGACATAATCAAGTTATTGCTGGAGAGAGTGAGAGGAATGAACTCATGAAGCAATATGGATATATACTTCTCTTTTTGCTATAAAAAAGAACGAATTAACGTTCTTCTCTAGTTCTGTAGTTTGATTACATTTGTTGTTTTCTTCAAAAAAAAGTTTTCTTTTCATACAGATCCTTAGTGTTTTAAAAATTGCCATTATCATCAAAAAAATGTTAACTCGGTTGATTTAAAATGTTAAACATTCATCTAAAATGGGTAATTATATAATTTTACTTATAAAAACAAAATCCTAATTTATGTTTACGTATTGCTATAAAATTTTCATTCATGTATTATTGTTTCATTTACGAAACCTACATCGAGCCTTTCATTTTTGAACCTTTCATCGTTGATTGAACCACAAGATTGTCGACTTCATTGATAAATGAAGAGGATGGAGTTAGTTTATGGTGGCCATATGAAACCCGTTACGGATGGGTTTGTATAATGAAAATCATCGTCTTTAGTTATTCTCTCCCTATATAGTGATCCAATTCCACTCGATTAGCGTTATGTATTTAAAGGTTCATGTTTAGTATTTTAAAGGCTAATTTTGTCAATTTATATGTTTTAGCGTTTAAAAATTAACGAGGTAATGTATAAAAATGGTAAGTTTTAAAACCTTGTGAAGGCAAAAAAAAATGGATGAAAATGATAAATATGACTAAACCACATAAAGAAAAACGACAATTGACTATTAAAAAACACTTATCTTTCTGTAAGAGTATATTTGAGTCCCATAGCTTTCGTCTCATAACATGTAAATCGGTTTTAAAAGAAAACAAGTAATCTATTTGATTTTTGCATCAAACAAAAATCAACCTAAATTTATAGTAAAAATTAGATTCTATATGTAATTATGATGACGTATATCTTTTTAATTAAAATATAACAGTACTAGGTTGTTACTAAGAAACCAAACTTTATTTCAAAATTCTAATATAGTCTCTTAAAAAATGAAAGGATATATAAAAATGTTTTGCTAAACATATTCTTACTTGTTGCACTTCTTTAAATTGTCTCTTAGATATATTCTTTTATAATTTAACATTTTTATAAATACTTAAGAAAAAATTAGGATGAAATACATTTAGTTTCTCTCTTTATGAACTTTTGTTGCTTTGCGCCTCTTCTTGTGTTATTGTTCGACTAAACAGAACCCCGAATTGATGGTGTGTGCTTAGAGCATTCACAGTAGGTTTGGTATATTTATGTGAGTGTGTTTCTTATAATTTAAGCAATGGTTGTAAATGGTTGTGAGTGGAGGAGAGAGAAAAGTTACTGTTCATTTTGTATATTTGGGGAATCATTGTTCAACCCTTATAAATTTTTTAATATTTTTGAAAGTGGTTGTGAGTAGAAGAGAGAGAAAAAGTAATGATAAAAGTATAAAAAAATATTATTTAATTAAAAAGGAGAGAGAAGTAGTAATGTTTTTAATGTGATTATAAGAATAAAGATATAAAACCTGATGTGAACGCTTTTATACTATGATTCATAGGGAGCTAATATAAAGAAGTTGAAAATAGAATTCATAATCGTAAGATGGGCCTTATGTAAATCTGGAAACGAAGAGGGACACACTAGATCCGCCCATGGGCCATGGCATTGGATTTTTGGAATACATATAAAAAGTCTTATAATAACTCTATGTCTCTATTGAAACATAAATAATTTGAAGTGATTTTAGTAAACGATTAGAAAATTTAAATACTATTTTTTGAATTTGTCTTTTTAATTATATAAATAAGTGAGTTAAAGGAGTGGATCTTTAAATTAATCGAAACAATACTTTTTTAGCTCAATAAGTTTATGATCATGAACGGTAAACCATTCGAATTTGTTTAGACTAAATTCAAATTTATAAACTTCATGATGGTTTTGTATCGTGTTAAAAACTCAAAACTCTAATCTAGAATGGTATCCGGGGAGTTCTCCTACCGAGTCGGCAAGAGTTTTAACCTGAGATCCATGAACTTTTTTTGGCTTGTTGATCGATAAGTTTTTGCTATGCGGTATACCAACCCAAATCTCCATTTTAACCATTGTGAAACAGTGAAGTAACCGTTAATTTAACATGTGTTAAAAGAACGATAAAAGTGTTTTCTTTTGAATTAAAAAAAACAAACAAACAAAAACCAAAAAAAAAATGAAAAGATTGGTGAGCACAATGAGTCAAAAGGTTCATTGCAAAAAATGAAAGATAGGGCGTAAACTGAACATGATGAGGGTAGGTAAGATTATCACAGCAAAGATTAATCCTAGGGCATTTGGTGGTCTATCAGTTTCAACCAAAACTCATAATACTACATCAAACTCATCTTATTCTCCGATCTCTGATCACAAAATCTCGTCGGAATTCGGAAAAATGCCGACACCGAAGATCGCTCCTTCGATGCTGTCGTCTGACTTCGCCAATCTCGCATCAGAGGCTGAGCGCATGATCACCTTTGGTGCCGATTGGCTTCACATGGACATCATGGTACTCATCCATTTCCTTTGCTCATTCATCATTCGAACGCAGACTTTAACTGAATTTGATTGCTGCTTTGACTGTTGAAGATCTAATTTCATGTTTTAGGTGATACTCACAGTATCCACTTTTAAATTTACTGCAGTAACTGTTGATTATGCTCAGTGATATTGTCAATTGCACTTTTTATTGAATTCATACTTATGATTGGACTACAGTTTGATTATTTGGTTATACTAGTTGTCGCTGATAGATTGATGTTAATATGCAGGATGGGTATGTTCCAGAATTTGCCAAAGCTCTTTTGTTACTGTCACTGTTGTGCATATATATCAGAAACTAGCAGATAGTTGGTGTCTATTGGCTTCTATCCTGCAGTTGTATAATACTCATGCCTTCATTTTCTGCAGTCATTTTGTCCCAAATCTAACAATTGGTGCTCCTGTTATTGAGAGTTTGAGAAAACACACCAAGTAAATCCTTTGTTCTTATTCTCATGTTCAAGTTTTGACCCTAGCTTTATGGCAATGACAATGGTTTTTGCTCTTGTGCAGAGCATATCTTGATTGCCACCTTATGGTGACAAATCCTCTTGATTATGTCGACTCGTTAGGAAAAGCTGGTGCTTCAGGTTTCACATTTCATGTTGAGGTGTCAAAAGGTGGGATAATTATGTTACTTTATTGCACTATTCATTTTTTAGTGATTTCTGTTTTTGTTTTATTAAAACATGTTACTTGTTGCAGATAATTGGCACGAACTTGTAAAACAAATCAAATCCAAGGGAATGCGACCTGGTGTGGCATTAAAGCCGGGAACACCCATTGAGGAAGTGTTTCCTCTGGTATCTTATCTATCATCCGTTCTTGAAACATCTTTGTCATCGTATCTTGTACTGATAAGTGTAAGAGAACCCTTTTCTTCAGTAGATTAATACTTTTCTTCACTGGTTCATAGCTTGAAGGTGAAAATCCTGTTGAAATGGTTCTTGTTATGACCGTGGAACCTGGATTTGGTGGGCAGAAGTTCATGCCTGATATGATGGATAAGGTATATGAGCCGTGTTTAATGCGAACCTTAACTGTTTCATTTGAGCTTCTTAATGTTTTTCATTTTTTGTCTATATGGTTTTAGGTACGCACACTGAGAGAAAAATACCCAACAATAGATATAGAGGTTAGTTATTTCATACCTGCAACCTTTATCGTATCTAAATGCCTAAACATATTCATATTTGTTTAATTTTCACCTGTACTTGTACGTCTTTTATTTTTTATGGTCAAGTTATATTCCATGAAAATATTTTGAATAGATTTTACTTTGAGTGCTCCAGAACCATTATCTGGGGCAGTAATATTAAAATCTGTTTAATATGGCATGCAGGTAGATGGAGGTTTAGGGCCTTCGACTATTGACACAGCAGCAGCTGCAGGTGCAAACTGCATTGTTGCTGGCAGTTCGGTATTTGGAGCCCCAGACCCAGCTCAAGTTATATATCTACTGAGAACAAGTGTGAACAAGGCCCAAAAAACTTGTTGATGCATATACAAGCAACAAAGTTCCAAATGATTGATGACTAAGCAACAAAAATTTACTATATATGCACTCTTTTTTATGCCTTTATTATTCAAGTTGCTATTTTGGTCTTCATACATGGACCCCTCATTGTACTATTGTGATGTATGAGTAAAGCTGTGCTTGATCTATGAAATTATGATAAATTTAATTCGTGTTATTGCTTAATAAAATTGCAAATTACTTCCAATATATGTTAATTTTGTAGCTGCACCTGCATGCAAACTAGATTTTACATACTCATCACATGATGGGCATATTTACAC
Source organism: Flaveria robusta (assembly GCA_025506415.1). Taxonomy (NCBI): domain Eukaryota; kingdom Viridiplantae; phylum Streptophyta; class Magnoliopsida; order Asterales; family Asteraceae; genus Flaveria; species Flaveria robusta. The sequence goes on along the minus strand of CM046469.1, from coordinate 11,554,866 downwards.
CAACCACCCAGTTAAAGGTACACGTTTCTTGCATATTTTTCTTTGAATTTCAAGTCTGTAGCTGCTTATTTCTATCGTTTTTAGTCAGGTGGTGTTGTAATTCTTATCATTCTGGATTTTGTTGAATATTGAAGATTAGCAGAATGTATAAAACATTTCAAGTAACTTGAATTAAGTGTACCCACTTTTTGATTCATATAGCCGGTTTAGTTGTAACTTTTATAAGAATCTAAAATTTATCTGTTTTTAGTTGATAAAGTTTCTGTTTTACTAAATGATAAAAGTTATTTAAATATGTTCATCTATAGTTTGCATTTGAACAGTGATGTTAATCAAATATCACTTGTTTGTTGTTGCTGTTTATTATGTCCACTGAAATTATGATTTAGCAGCTGAATTGTTTACTACCATGGTTAAGATCAAATTACTGTACCAGACTTAAATTTATACGCTTTCACGCGCCAATTGTTGCTGTAAGTGTTGGTTTTAGAGGATATGTAATGTAATTAGCCTGTCTTTGTGGTATTGATCCATGGTTTGCATTTTGTATTCATGACGGGCCTTTGTCAATTTTACAGAAACCAACTGCAAATAACTTCTTAGATGTGTGTCTATGTGTGTCAGGGAAGTTAAATATGATGATCAATTTTATTCTTTCTTGTGGTTTGATTGTTCTTATAAATGCTATTTTTATATATTAATAGAAATTTATATTTGTTCAACAATATTCGGATATCTAGGCACATAAGTGGTTACTTTCCTGTATCTACTTTATGACGAGGTGGATGTTAATAATGCATAATGACCCAATTCACAAAAGACATGAAGTATATTACTACATTATGCATTTTCACATTTTGTGCCGTGCGTTCTTTTTCTTTTTGCACTATCAAGTTATATGCAAAGCTGAAAAATTTGTGTCAGATTTGGGTTGTGGGTTGTATAACTAAACTTAAGATTCGGGTTGTGGGTTTGTATAACTAAACTTGAAACTGGCCAAAATATTGTATAAAGAAGTTGAATCCTAACCGGACCACGCTTATTAAACTGGTTAGTTATGTCAATCGTCTACCATATATGACTAGTGTGACACATCCATAACTAAACTATTAAGACAAATAAGATAAGCTCAAACCTAAGGTCAAAATCAACTTATGTTTAACAACTAATATAACTAGGGTTGCAAAAGAGTTGAGCATTTATTGAGAATGAGCTTGTCCAATTCAAGCTTTAATCAAGCACAAGCTTCGGGTAAAATGAGCTCTAATTATGTGATGTTGCTTAAGCTTGTCCATTGAGCTTTTATTGAGTTTTTTAGTCTTAAGCAACACATATATGTATATGTTAAAAGGAATGTCAAAGATGTTTTATTCTTCATGGCTTCTGATTTACTACTCTGGATTGATCTTTGTCTAGAAAAAAATCTGCACAAGTAACAACACATTAAAGCATCACGAGAAACAAACAAGGGTATTCCTCATTATAACCCTCCAGCGTGAGAGTAAGTTTCTGTGATAAAAATAAAAAGGATGAAGTGTAGAGAGACAAAGAGAAAGATTACCCTTTGTTTACCTTACCTTACTATTTTTTTATATAGATTTCTAGATTAGAGTTTCACAAGAGATTTCGTGAGGTATGTGGTCATTACTCACTTTTATGTCACTCCTTTCACTTCATTGGTGAGAATTATGACACTACCTAGCAGGTTGCCACATGTCATAAATAAGTTTTTGTGGCCGCTTTCCTAAGAGCATTCACAGTAGGTTTAGTATATTTATGTGAGTGTGTTTCTTATAATTTAAGGAATGATTGTAACTGGTTGTGAGTGGAGTAGAGAGAAAAGTTACTGTTCATTTTGTATATTTGGGGAATCACTGTTCAACCCTTATAAATTTTTTAATATTTTTGAAAGTGGTTGTGAGTATAAGAGAAAGAAAAAGTAATGATAAAAGTATAAAAAATATTATTTAATTGAGAAGGAGAGAGAAGTAGTAGTGTTTTTAGTGTAATTATAAGGATAAAGATATGGAACCTGATGTGAATGCTCTAAAAGTGGGTTGGATTTATGGTATGTGATTTAAGGTGATTAGGTGATCAACTAATGCGGGTTATACCTCTTAGTAACGTTGCTCAAGCTTGTTAGTTGCGTTCTTATTGCTATTTTTGGTCTTTAAGTAATACATATGTGCATATACAAGTATGTTTGAATTTCCAAATTATGTTATTGTATGAATTGACTAATTTTAGACTTTTTAGAAAGATTTTTTACTTGCAAAGTTGCAATCATGCTGTGTTCTCATTAGGGTTTATTTACCGGATAGGTATGCGTCGGAAACAAATCATTTAAATTGTGTGGCACGTTATTAGCAATTTTGTAATGTACGGATATTTTACTACCCTTAAATAAGTCTGGTTATATATCATAATTTTGTTCAAATATTCATGCTTTTCAAGCTAAAAGATTAAGCTGAGCACTTTTCTAGTCAAGTTTAAGCAGATCTTAGAATTCTTCTCGAGTCAAGCTCGAGCCTACATTATCAATGTTGTCTAGCTTAGCTTTATATATATGAGCTTTTGCAGTCTTAAATATAACTATAAAATTAAAACCAACCTGGAATTTTAAAAATTTTAAAGTCAGAGTAAACTTGTGTCAAATTAACATAATAATTAAATTATATAATTATAGAAATTGGTTTGGTAACTAGTTTGGAGTTTGGACGGTTGAACTTAATGTACTAAGTCATAACATTTAAACCTACAATTGCAATTTTATGCGGGTTGGAAGGGTTGTTAAATGTAAAGTCAATCCCAACCTAACCCAATTATTAAACAAACAATTGTGGAGAATTAAGCACCTAGTTATAAGTTATTTAATCTAAATTAAAGCATTGTTCACAAAGGAACCCTGCCATTTTCTTAACTTTCTTCGATGATTAATAATAATAATAATAATAAATTATTTCTTTAGAAACATTAAGTCTTTATTTAAACAACTATTCATATCTTGAATTGTTAAAAGTACAATATAGAATATAAAATTTTGAACTAGTGAGATGTGCGGTGTGCTTCTTCGAACTTTCTAGATTCTAGAATCTCATTCAATAAATTATTTTGTCGTGTGAGTAAATACAACGTAAGAAGGTTCTAGAGGACCGATACCTCCAAACTTTCAGCTATGCATTTACAACTATCTAAATTATTTGTGTGGTTTTTGTAGTTTTTTCCGTGAAAACTTCATTTATATTAACAAATGATAATAGATCACAAAAGTTATCCAATTGAGGTCAAACGAGGGTGATGGAGGCTACATGTTGGCATCACACTACGTTGATAAAGTGAACAACTTGAATTTGAAATAAGGATACCTAAAACAGATGAGTCTACCAAATTTGAACTTGATCTTGAACCTGATATCGAGCTTTTATCAAGGAACTTTAAGTTGAGCATGTAAACTTAAAGTTGCAACTTTGGGCTAATGAAAACTGGATATTTTAATCAGGGGTGCATCCAGATTGGAATCTTACGATGTGTTTCCCTGCTGGATTGTAAAGGGGGTTTGTAATTTAATAATTTGGATAATTTGAAAGTCGTGGGACACACTTTCATATTGAAATAATTTGATCGTTCAATCCGAATTGCTTGATAAAATTCATAATTAAATTTCTTAAGAGTATGTATATTTTACATTGCTTAAGCGTATATTAACCGTTCCTAGTTAAATCGTCCTATTACTAGTGAGGTCGCGCGCTTGAATTTATGAACCTACAGGCAAGGAGGGTAGACAAGATTTCAAAATTTTAATAATTAGAAGGGGTGAGCAATTGGTTCTAACCGGCTTGAATCGGAAACCGATTAGCACATTATAATAATGAGAAACAGTTAGGAATTTTGGCTATATGTGTAGAAGATAAACAACTCTATTCATAATAAGTTTCGTTGCAACAATTTTTTGGTTTCAATGAACATCTTAGCCAATAAGGTCAACAATACATATGAATTATTAAAAATATTTGCATAGAAAGTTAACAAATTTGGGTTAATCAAAAAGCATATTACATAATTATCCCATAGCAATTGCAATTTGAAAAAAATAGGAATTAAAATCTATTGCTTAATTATTTATAGTTCCAATCTTAAGTCGGTTCTAGCAGTTTCAAAACGGTAACTCGGTTTCATTTTCGGAAACCAAAACCGAAATAAACAAAATATAGAAACCGGAAACCGAACCTATAGTATACCAACTAGTTCTGGTCGGTTCAATCTTGCTGGTTCTATCGGTTCCTCGACCCAAAAACTGGTTTTTGCACAACCCTAAATTAGATAACCAGTCCGGTTATAAAAACGTTACGTATACACAATATATACAATCAAACCATGATACAAAAATCATTGAAAAAATATGTCTAGTTATTTACAACTCGTGATATATATGAATAATCACATATACAAAACAACTAGTAACGTGCCCGCGTGATGCGACGGGTGCGACACTTTTCATTATGGTACTCGTCTCGGATTAGTTATATATTTAAAAAACTGAATTTCTTTTTTTAAGCATATTGTAACAAACATGGAAAAAATTGTATATAATTAGAGATACAATGGTGTATATGTAAATAGTTTTAAAGTTTTATTTTTTTAGGAGTGTTTGAATGACATAAATACCCCTATGAAATTGATTTTTTGAGTTATACGTTGTGCTTAAAATGTTCAAATCTCTTAAATTATGCCGGAAACCTTCATTCGTGCATTATAATATAGTATAGATATATACACAACACAGAACGAATCATCTGCAAAAGAATGAGTATATTCTACGAAAGAATGTAAGGATACAAATGATCAATTATCATAGTCACAATCACACAATGCAACTACACATGCATTTTCTGTGCATTAAATCAACTACCATCAACCTCATGTCCTCATGTGCAACTCACAATCACAACATCATGTCATGAAACTCTTCAAAATCAAGAACACCATTGCCATCGCGATCAAACTTCGCGATCATCACCTCGCACTCATCAACCGTTCGCGACTCGCCCAATCGACTAAGCATTCGCCTCAAACTCTTAGGAGTTATAGACCCACAACCCTCAGTTTCTTCATACATCTTAAAAGCCATCTTCAAGTCATTAGCCTTCTCTTCCTCATTTGCACCCTCAACCACTTTAACCAAATCCTCAAAGCTCAACAATCCATCGCCGTCGGAGCCCATCAACTCTGCCGCCATCTCCACCTCCTCCATTGGCAACTCTCGACCAATCTTCCTGATGAAAAGCTGGATCTCCGGTGGCGATAATTTACCGTCGCCGTTTTTGTCCAAATGTGTGAACACACGTTTGTATTGTTGTTGTTTGTCCATCAAAGGCGCTTTATATACAGAAACTGAATGTATGATAATATGAAGGTTAATTGTTTGTACTTTATGAGTTTATATGTGTTAGTTGAAGGATTTGAGTTGTATATATATATGGGCTGTGGGTTCAGTTGTTTGCGCGTGGTTGACCGAAGTTAATTAAGTTGACATTTTCTTCCAGAAGTTTGGAAATTATTACGAAATGGACCCTCAGCTCTCCGTGTTTGAAAGTTCTAGACAATCCCGTCTCTCACGTTAGCTTAACTAAAAAAATATTTACTTCATGATTTTTACTTGGTCTCTTGAAATCGCATAAGATTGGTAGAAATAAATAAAATAAATATATATAATAGTACAGGAATATTTTAAAGAGGTCAACTGTAGACATACGGCATATCATTCCGTCTAATCTCACATCACCTAGCGAACGGTTGTTTGAAAACAAGGTGAAACGGCTGTTTGAGAATAAGGTGAAACGGCTATTATAATTCAGGTGTTGTTTCAATTTGTGTTTTAACTTGGTATCACTTTGGCAATTACATGTATCAGCTAAGAAAGCTATAAATGGGACAAGTTGAGCCTCAAATCTAGCCAAGCTCGATGTCAGCTTATTCAACTTGAAAGAGCTTGAGTTTGGGCTAGATGGCTCGTCTTCTTTTGAGAATTATATTTACAACTCAAACTCAATTCGTTTAGCTTAAAAGAGTTTTAATTTGTATTGTTTTAAGATTTGTCCAAAACTTTTATAATTGAACACATTTAAGCCTTAGACACAATTTTGAGAAGCTTATAAGAAACTTAACTCGTTCACATGTAAATCCTAAATAATAGATCTAATTTATTAATATTAATATATAATATTGTATGAAAAGAATATAAATAAGCTTTACATAGTTGGAGGTACAACTCGCCACTTGTCCTGCACATTAATCACATGTCCAGATATTGTATGGAATATGTGTATATTATGTGTACGCCATATCTTCCACACAAAACCGAGTAGATATGGTAGTTTAGAAAGACCAAGTTGTTGATAATTATTTATGAAAAAGAGATGATGATTGTTGGAATCCAGTCAGTTTTTAAAACGATTTATAAAATAACAATTCAATAAGCGTGTTATTTTTAGTTGATAAGTAACAACTTATCATTTATCAAAGCTAAAATATCTCCTTTTCTTTTTAAGACAAAATTTTTATTCCTTAAACTTTGAACCAAAGATCGTCAAATCCAGATACTTCAAGAGGATGTCATCGTGAATGAGGAAGTGAGATCTCCCGTAGTTCCATACATAGGAAGGGATACTACTATACTAGCCTACTAGGTCTAAGTCTGGGCTTGTTTTGACTTGGGCTTATTGTAAATGGACCAACATGTGTTGGGCCTAAAATGTTGGGTTGGGTCCAATAGATGAATAGATGACATCATATTGATGTTTTAAAGATGAAAACTAAGAAATATATATTAACATGTTAAACAAAAAGAGTATTAAATTCTGATAAATAGGAAATATGTACACGATGGCATGTATTTTAATATGGGGAAAGTAGAATATGCAAATGAAAGATGATACACAATGTATATGCAAATGAAAGACTGATGTATCTTTATACCTTTATGTCAACAAAAGCTATACGTTATTAACTTATTATCATAGTAATAATTTATTTTATTATTACGTAATATAAAAACATAATTTTTTTTTGAACGGTAATTTTGTTTGGAACATTTAATTCCACCTAACTTTTCACTTGTAGAAATTTTATGCCCACCACTGTTATAGAAAAAAAGTAATTTTTTTACCAGCAAATTGTTTACTATCATGAAACCGATAACTCTAAACCAAGGTGCTCCGAAAACTTCATTTTTCTGCCACTCGCCTCATCAACCAAATTTGTAAAGTGATTTCTTTTTAGATTACTTATGGTTGGATTGGTGGTTCTCCTTATGGAATAGACTACAAATGTCAGTCATGTGAACCACAACTTTATGTGCGTGGGGACACCGCTATCTTACGGGATGACCACTCGTATCCTGCCACCTGTCCTTTTCTACCAAGAAAAAGCCCACCGCTAAGCACCACATTTTATTTAATTGTTCTACCCTTGTGTTAGCACTATATTCATTTTCACCCTCCATCTTTTTCTGAAGTAGTGAAGTATGCACTAACCTTTTACCTGGTTTAGATAATTATTTTTTATGTTTACTTGCATGAAAAGAAAATGTTTCATATGCTTTTATAGTTTTTCTTTTTATGAGTTCAGTGCCTTTAACTCTCAATTTTGTTAGCGTTAGATCAATTGTCAAATGAATTTTAAAGTCCCAAACAAAATAATAATTCAATAATTCAAATGGTTTGTAATGTATTTAAGAGTAAGTAAACAATAACACGAAATCCATGTTAAAAGTTTACAAATAAGACGCTTTTTATATCTTGATATCTAAAACACGTCATTTATCAAAACTAAAAAGACTAAAAGTCCCTGCATTTAACTTACGTCCATATCTATGCTATGAAAATTGGGCAAGCAAGAACCTTGTAAACAAAATATTGAAAATAAATTCATCATCAAACCTTAAAAAAACTATAAAACTGCTTTTTAGATAAATTTTAAAGAAAAATTACTAAAATAGTAAAATATACGTTTAACCAACCTTCTTATCAAAATAAACATTTGACTTTTAGTGTACTTCTATATATTTTCAACCATTAGTAAGATGTCAAATGCCTCTGTAGCCTAATTCGGCTACTCCCTTGTCGACCCAATCATTGAATTGGTATCATGTGAAATTAAATTTGGAGCAGACATTTATACAAACTAACCTCAGAATATCCTAACTACTCTCTAACCGATCTAATCATTGACTTGATACCATATGAAATATACCAGTAAGCCAACATATGTCTTGACTAAACCCGACTAAATCAAGCTAAATTACATCCCAGAGTGCCTTTTGGTTGTCCAGGCTAAATTTTAGCCGGCCAATGTTTGGCTTTTTCACGTGGTTAAAATTTCATGATTTTCTCAACATTATGACTATACTACAACTATATAAAAAGTCTGAGGGTGTTTACTGTAATTAACTCCTCTGCCTTTTATCGTCAGTACTTCCACATCGTTTGCCCAAACATCTTCTTCTCAGAAAACCCTAATTTCTGTACGTCACTACAATCTAAACCCTCATCAGCCGCCATGGCCATGCTATGTCGCCTGAGAGTGGCCGCCGCCGCCGCTGCCGCTTCTCCTGCACGACTACGGTTATCTCCGATCAACGGCCGTTCGTACGGAACAGCGGCTCAGCTGCAGTACGATTACGACGACGATTATGATCACGACGAGAGTCCGTCGGAGATGGAGGATTCGTTGGGATCGGTCTCCGGTAGGGGCGTGCAGTGGGTTGTAATGGGTGATCCGTTGACGAATAGGCAAATGTATGCGGAGAAGCTTTCGCAGCTCCTCAAAGTGCCTCATATCTCCATGGGAACCCTTGTTCGTCAAGAACTTAACCCTAGATCTTCTCTTTACAAACAGGTTTGTTTGATTATTATTATTATTATTCTGTGATTGCGTGATTTTGGTTTGAAGATTGTTCGTGTTTGATTGGTTAGGTCTTGTTTAATTGTGGCTTACTCGTGATTGAATTATGGAAATTTGTGAAAACCTAGGTTTAGATTGTTTGAATTGTGTTCTTGTGAATCGATTGGTAGTTTATGATACTATCTGTTTGTTTTTTCGAGTTTTAGTGTTGATTTTGTTGGAAGACGATTATTAGGGTTTATTGTATGGCTTTAATTTGAATCACTGTTGTACATATCAGTGTTAGACTCATTCTTTTGTGTTTTGTTTTGGAAAATTAGATTGCCGATGCTGTGAATCAAGGCAAGCTTGTGCCAGAGGAAGTGATTTTTGGTTTGTTATCCAAGAGGTTGGAAGAAGGGTTCTACAGGGGTGAAACTGGCTTCATTCTTGATGGAATTCCTCGAACAAGAACGCAAGCGGTAAGTTGTAATCTTTTTTATATGTTCTTGATGTTATTTTGGGTTTTGTATGTTTTACTTGGATGCTATAGTTTGATATAGGGGAATTACATCACCTAATGTGGAACCCCTTTTTTATGTTTATATTAACATTTGATTATAATAAAGAAGCTAATCGATTGTTACTTTCACTGGGAGTTTAATGGTTGTTCATTTCCAACAGGAGATTCTTGACCAAGTTGCCGATATAGATTTGGTCTTGAACTTCAAATCCACGGAAGCGTGGTTGCAGAAGAAACATCTAGCACATTACCAAGATATTCATAGCGTGAGCAAGTCAATGGTACGCCCAAATCTAAACACGATGAATAAGTAGCGTGATTTACAGGTCTAATGTGGTTGATTTCTGTAAACTGTACGTCTGTACTTGCAGAACAAGCCTTTGGAAGACTATTACATGAAGCAAAGGAAGCTTCTAAATTTCAACGTGTCTGGTGCACCTGGAGAGACATGGCAAGGACTACTAGCAGCCCTTCATCTTCAACATATGAATGCTCTCACCTCTTCACAGAAGTTGAGTGTATAATGCTTGCAGTTAACTACTTTGTGCCCGGCGAAACAATATACAAATATTATGAGTGTAATATAGTTTTGTGGATTTAGCATTTGCTAATAATCCGAGTTACAATTTTCAAGAGAATAATTTTCTTTTGCCCATTTAGTCCGACGTGAGTGTTGGTATCATGTAATCTGTAATGTAGTCACATACATGACCGAGAACCATATTCGGTTTATCAATTTTGTGTGTTACATTAATTCAAGTTTGCCTTTTTCTTTATCACATGTATCCTTTGTTTTTGGCAGCATTTAAATGTATGGAAGACATTTTCCAGACATCAATTCAAGGTCCAAAATTTGTACCAATCTTGTATGAGGTATAAGCGCGTCTCTGACCAAGCTTGGTTTTAAAAAGCACGCCTATGATGTTGGAGGTGACAAACCTAATTTTATAAACGCCGCCTTTTTGAACCTGACTTAGCCTCATATAAAAACTTTTTTTAAGGGTTGTTTCGTAACTTTTGAATGGATAAGTGTTGAACCATTAATAGATCAGAACCATTAAGTGCTGAACCGGTAAGAAGTCTGAATCATTATCATTAATAGCTAATATATTGCTTAATTATTCGGAGGCAAATGTCTGATCAATTCAGATAAAAGCTTTACCATTCATACTAAGTATAATGTTTAACCATTCAAAGGCAAAAGTGTTTAATCATTCAAACGTCTGCTCACGTAACAAACACTTTGAACCATTATGTGTTGAATCATTCAGACATCTGAACCATTAAGAGATTGAAACAAGCAACCCTTTAGTTTTGAATGAAAAACTTCTCTAGACTTTTGTTATTTCATCTTTTTTTCTTATCTATTTTTTATTGTATTTTTCTAATAAGGTTATACATATAGCTTCTTATGTTATAGATATAGGCATATAGCTAAGTTATTTAAATTTTACATAAATGTTTTCTATCGTATATTTGTTTTTTTCTATCATATGTTTGTTTTTGATACTTAAGTTGTGTATATAGAACTTGTTTAATTGTATACAGTGATTATGTAATCGTTTAAATGATATGTATCTTTTTTTTATCTAGCTTGAGTGCTCAAAGACTATATGAATATTTAGCACTTCGAGTACCTAAACTCTAAAGCGCGCTTTCAAGATCCAAGTGACATTTTTTAAAAACCAAATGATGCACACGTATAAACTAAACCTAGTCCTTAGATATTCGCCCTGCTTGGTTTTTACTTTGATACACAAGAATATATATAGATGTGCTCCAACAAATATCACTAGGTATTAAATGCCAAGTAACCACTACAAGTTATAACTTCATAGATAACAAAATATGCTTTCAGAGTTGGTAAATCAGCAGCTAACTCTCACCCAATTACACAATATAATCTGCCCACTTATTACATATGCTTGCTACTATTTACAATACCTTCAATCCAACAGTTTTCATGTATTTTCGGAATATTACAGCCTTCGAAACTCACGTGTATCAGCACTATTCATTATTAATCCATACCTCTTTAAGGAGTTGATATCGAATACTACTGGGGCTGGTTGTATCCTTTGATCTCCAGATGGCCTTTGTTGTAGCAGGTGATCCTCGAGAACTATCAATGATGGCAGTCAAGGGAGAACTCAATTCATCAAGTTCATCATCACTCGTGTTTGACTTTCTCAAGATTGACCCGCTGCGGGTCAACTGAGTTCGGCTCACACCATCTCCTATTATGTGTCTTATTGACGACGCAGATGGTGGGTGATATACAACTGAAGCTGCTGCACAGGGAAGACTGGTGACACAATCTTCACCATCCTCAAATGAATCCTAGAAAAAATCAGGACCACAATATAAATGAGACCCACTAAAAGAAATGCTAAATGCTAGTATATGTTTCAATCTTTCGGTGATTAAGAAATCTTTACGTTCAATTTATTCCATTTGTATTTAAATTTGCAATAAATGATAATCTTACAATTTGATTGGATGAACTAACCTCTAAATCTAGGGCTTCAAGCACCACCGCGGGAATCGGGTCTGGGCAAAACTCATCTGGGACGAAGGTGTCAAGTATCCTCTTTATTAATGGTGCGCCAAAAGCAGGACATACCTTCAAGAAAATAATAAACAATTTGATTAGTGAATAAGATGTCAAAAAAAGGTAAATTTATCATCAGAATAGCAAACCTCTTTTCTAACTGTGCTACTTGAGAGCATATCCTTGGGAAGCATCATGAGGTCACTCAATGCATTGAGGAGATGAAAAGATTTGAAGGATGCATCATCTTTTGTTCTCATGCCATCATTCTCATCTTCAAACACATCATCGTCATCAATACCGAATAGATCTGTCAGCCACCTTGACCAGTTTCCTATCTGTATTTGACCAAAAGAGTACACATTAGATTTACAACACATGTCTAGTACACTGACACTAAATAACATGTTCAAAAGAGACATGTGAAGTGGTTAAAAGTTAGGGTTAACTTAATTTTACTGACCGCATTTTTAAGTTGTGCACCAGCCCCAAAACTTGCTTTCCCTGATGGAATAGGAAGGACTCTTGAATCACTGATTGGGTCCGATACAGGGTCAGTTGGAACCTCATCAGCAGATTCACGAAGAATTGCATTAAACATAGCCACATCTAATCTAGTCATGCACTGTTCCATTACCTATAAAATAAATATATATATATAAAATTGATAAAGCACAGGTAAGTATGTTGATGTTGTAAAGTAAGATATTATAAATATTAGTGAAGTTACCAATCTAGAAAGAACAGGCAAGCAACCACAATCATGTCCTCCTGCGCGAACAGGACAAATTCTTTCACAAGCATCCATAAAAGCAGTCTTCCAAAGTTCCATTGAGAAGTTTGCTTGTTCTTGAGTACGTGGACTGGAGGTTTTTTTAAAGGATTTACTAGATTCAGAATCTACAACTTTTATGATAGCTTTTGCAGCTGCTGATTGCATGTATGGTGTAAGAGTCTGCAAGATTCAACAAGAGAATCAAGTTAGGATTGTATTTAATCTTTTGGGTTATATTTAATTTCCAACGGGTCACAAGGGTAAGAAATAACTAAAAAGGCCAGATCAAGTGTGGTAAAAGCCCCTCAAAATGTTACCAAATCTTCACAACCTCCTAAATCATTCTATTTAAAAGAAAATCTGTAATCGTTATGATAACTAAAAAAGAACCAAAAGTGATGGCGGGTCAACCAGACCCAATCTGGTTTGCACTAAATGTTTTCCATTTTAATCTGAACCCATTTTGTCACCATCTATAGCCCTCATAATAACAAAACAAGAACTTAATATCTTAATGAAAAAATGTAATTATGATGCAACCTGCCACCATACTGACTCGATGATTCGTGAAAAGATCCAAGATTCAACTTTTTCCAAGGCTGAGGTAAAATTACAAGGATTTTCCCACTCATTAGGAATTCCATGAAGACCTGTTCTGCCCTCCTTTAAAGAAGACTCTTTCTTCCACTTGAGTGAAGATTTTATGTCATTATTACCCTTGATGCCATTCTTTTTGCTTGCAGCAAGTGACATGTGCTCTTGCTCGAAGGTAATGTATATAATTGCTCTCAATACGACACAATTTGACATCCAAAAAGTCAACCTGGTGTAAAACAAAACAATAATAAAATAATTCACATGGTATTTAAGAAATTTGTTCAGTTCACAAAAAAGTACCTTGGAACATCATTTCCACAAGCTTTTGCAACCAAAATCAATCCTGAAACAATACTTCTTGCTGAACTCGCTCTCCTAGATTGAGAATTCTCTTTACATGCATGCAGGTACAGTCTAGAAAGACGCCTGGCTGGCGCATGAACTTTATTAATTGAACTCCCATGTTCTGCGACTATCGAGTAAAGCCCAACTTCTATAGCAGCAGCTTCTCTAAGCTCACCTTCAAGCCGTTGTACTCTGTGTTCCAATTGTTGCATCTTGCTGGCATCTTTAACTTTTTCCCCAAACTTGCTAGACCTCCAAGATCCATTGTTATGACCCGAATCCAGTGCGTAACCAGTGGATTTCACCTTTCTAAATCGATCGCCACTTACGATGTTGGGCTCAAGATCTCCCATGATTTGACCCTTTTGTTCATTTGGACTTTCTTCTGTATTTGATAATGGCATACAAGATTGTTGACCAACCACATCACTGACCTGCGATTCCATTGCCTTTACGGAGCCTATTTCTTCATCCGTTTCAGCCACTGATTCAGCAACTATTTTTTGCGAATTTGAACTGACATTTGGCCGTGAAGTCAAAGATGTTGCAGCCATGGAAGACTGAGAGGAAACATCATCATCAGTAACGGAAGTACTCTCAGTTTCTTCAACATGCTCCTCATTCACTAACGACTCAGACCAGTTCCTATCCGCTGACGCAGATCTCACACGATTATTCTTCTCAACTGCTTCAATTTTCAAAAATAACATCGGTTGAATCGTATTACTAAAAGTCCTTTTGCAATTCATAGGTACACTAACGATCAAACCATCTTTCACAACACCATATTCAGCAAAATCCACCACAGCAGTTGCCAACAACTGACCTTTCACAGTTTTATCCCTTCGCGGTTCATACATATTAAACTCAATACAATTTTTCAAGAAAGTATCACCATCCCCAGCCTTAATCGACATTTCTCTCAACAACGTAACATTAACCTTAAAAGATTCATTAAACTCGATCTTACCATCACCAACACCAGAATCAGAAACAAGAAAAGGGGTAACTGCTTTAGTACTCCCTGAACTTTTGTCACCATGTTCCCACTGAATCAAAGCAGAACGAATCGATCTCAACGATTGAGATGGAGGCCATGGTTTAACCTCTATGATATCAATTATATAATTGAGTTGAACAGATGGGCTTTTCTTGATCTTTGTTTTCACCCCCTGTACCATTTTTCTGCTCTTGTAATCACTAAGTTGTGTGAATGTCTTGAAAATGCTAAGAATTCACAATAACCCTTAACCTAGAACACACAAATTAAAAGAATTTGAGCTAACAAAAAACAAATCTGCAACATATGCAATATAATAGAAACTAAAAACTTTAGCTTCTAATTGTGAGTTGAAGTCTAAATGATCAGTAACACTGAAAACGCACATCCAAACACTAGCAAATTGGGTAAAATAAAGATGATAAGAACAGATTCAACTGGGGAAACCGATCAATCAAAGAAGCCCTAAGCAACATATTAGATAAAAGCATAAAATGCCATGAAAAGCACGAGTAAGATTCTGTAAAAATGAGTGAAATTAGAGGAATAATGAAGCACCCACGACCCCATTAGAGAAAAAAATGAAGAACATAAAGAATATTGCAAGGAACTTACATGAAATTAAGCTTTGAGAAGATGGGTAAACTGTGAACACAGAGAAAATATCGTTTGTAGACGACACGATTATGACTTATGAGCAGGGAGAGAGTGTGTGTGTATTTGTGTGTGACTTTTTGAGCTAGAGTTAAAAAGACAAAAGGACTGTTTGTTTCATTTCTGTCCTTCAACTTCTTTCTTTTGGTAAGAGCATTCACAACCCGTTTGTTATAATTATATGAGTGTATTCATTATATTATATGGTATGGTTATAAGTGGTTGTGAGTGAAAAATATGAGAAATTTACTGTTCAATATGTATTTTTGAGAAATACTGTTCAAAACCCTATAATATTTTTAATATATTTTAAGTGGTTGTGAGTGAAGAAGAGATAAAAAATCATGATAAAGTTGAAAAAGGAGAGAGAAAAAATAATGTTTTGTTGGGTTATTAGAAATGTCTGGCCTTAAATATTATCAATGTATTTTTAACGCATTGGTTTGGATGACTGTAGAATTTCATTGGATTACTTTTTGAGAATTTCCACTCACAAATAGATTCAAATCAAAAGAAACTATAACCATGTGTGTAAAAAATTTACAAATGTTCTTTAAATTGTTTATTCTTAAATCTATCTGGTTTTTAACTAAGATAATCCTCTATGACTATAATGATAAAATCCAAGTTCATAAAACAAACATATGTAAGGCAATCACTGTTTATTTGTTACCGATGCATACAAAAACTTTGATAAATTATATTTAAATCTAAAGTTATCCTTTAACAAATAATTTAATATAATATTGAATATTAAATATTGATTTACTCTCACATGCAAGAAGTATTGACTTGTAAAAGATGTAACAACAACAATGAATTAAATGCAAAATAAAAATTTAGGTGAATTATAGAACAATTATTTGAAACAAATAAGAATAGTAAATGGACAATAATTATATGACTACGGATACAATTCTAAATTTGTCCAAACACCAATTATTGTGAAGATAAGGGGGGTAATGTGATCACGTGCCAAACTATAAGGGGGTAGTAGGCATGAACATGTAACATGGAGGAGTGAGGATTGGGTAGTTGAAAGATATATTAGTGGTGTAGGAGTAAGGTTTACTCGAGTATGGTGGAAGGTGTAACACACGCTCCAACAACTCCATTAGCATGTGTCGGTGCGTTAAAGGCGAGTGGGAGTTTGGTGGTGGTGGGCGCGTGGGTTTGTTGAAGACGCCGACGCGCTTATTTGCTGTTTCCAACTCTATAATAATGGGTTCCCGCTCAAATAATCCGGTCGTCGGAAACTGTTTGTCATTACTTGAATTAATTTAATAAAACAATTAATTTATAAATTTGCGGCAACCTTTTATTATACGATAACGTTTGTTCATCTAAAAAAAGGTTTGGGTGAGGGTGGGGGTGGTACTGAACTGGTAGTTTACAGAAAATTATTGATATCGAAAACAAGTAAAAGTGTAAAGCGAACGTCATATCATTTTTGTTGGTTTTATACAATTGAAAATATTAAAATACATAAAGCAAAGGGCACTGATACTGAAAATGTGAAAAAACAAATATGATATTGGTACTGATGTTATTCGGTCGATACAAGTTTGATACCGTACTGTGACTTGGTAAAAAAATGTTCATCCGTAGTCGTAGGGGGCGAACCTAGGTTTAGGGTTGAGGGGGCAACCGCCCCGTAAATCTTTATTTTATATTGTTTATTTTTGTGAAAATTTCGAGCGTACCCTTAAATTATGCAATTGCCTTACTTTTGCACCCTAAAGAAATTTTTTTTTGAATCCGCGACTATACACCACTGTATAGTCGTGATTATAAGTCGTGTGTCTCACGAAGTTATGTGTTATCGTATTGGTGTGGATGGAATATACTAGAAAATCTACTTCTTAGCAATTAAAAAGATTACGTAAATGTCCAAAAAGATTTACTAAAATAAAGTGATTATCTTAAAAAATTACTTATAAGTTATAATGTAATCAAATGAGTAATAGTGTAATACCTTATTGTCGGTTAATATTGGTTTGTGGTCAAATATTTCCACTTTAATTCATTATTTTGTGATAGATAAATTCTAGTTCTAGTATATTTGAGAAATTATACAATCTTAGATTCTAATGAAACTATCTTAATTGTTTTAAAAGGTTATCTAAAAAGTCTTTAAATTATTAAAATAGTCAAACTCATTTCTAAATCATCATGATTAGATTTTATAATCACATAAAATATATCATCGGCTATAGCATTTAAAAATAAACTCTATAACCTTATAAATAACTTCTAAGAAAAAAAAATTACCAAGGCTATTATTGAGGGGATAACTGTTATTTTACATTAAAATAATTATTTTAAATTATTAATGTTATGAGCAACTTTTATAACATTTTACAATTTTTTAACATATATTTAACCGGAGTTGGTACAAATATCTCGGTGTCAATAAAATTTATATTTATAAACAGGTAACGTTAAAAAAAATATTAATACTTAGATTACCTTCTTATATATCATCCATTTTAATTACTACCCAATTAAGCTCCTAACATAAATAGTAGTTATTCACTCATAATATAAAAAAGCCTAGTCCAACATGAAAAAGTACATAAACGTTTGTAACTAGAAAATCATAACCGTCGCTTAACATGTCGGATGCCACTTCAACATCCACTTGGTGAGGGGTCTTATTGACGATAGTTTAGTTGCATCTGTCTACGTCACCGTTTTACCAAGCTAATTACATGCGTAATTATCAAAGCACACTTAATTTAACAATTCTTAGTATATAAGTTTCAATCTTTAATTCTATCTAGAAAATTAATTCACTTGTCAATGCTAAAAATATAAGTTTATTTTTTGGACGATGATGTTAATCCAAAATGTTTACCTATGTAAGGTTTTGACTTGATTGTATTCATGATTTTGATTGATTGGTTATGGTTGTTTTGAGTTGGTTTTGTTTACGAATGGTATGGTCAATGCCCAAAAACCAAACAACCCGAACCTGTTAACTCGTATAACGCAATACATGCCTTAATGAGCTATTGGTGATTCTAGTGTCGCTAGGTCATTTTGGATTTTTAAGATTCATTTAATACCAAATGAGAACATAAAGTATGCTTTTTACAAGTTTGGAGGTGCAAATCAAACACTTGATCAAAACTAATTTTTTTTTATGATGTTATGACACCTTCGTAGTTCCACGGGTGATTCATACTGATCAACGGGGGCTTGGAGGCAGCGCTCATAGTAGTGGGGTTTAAGGGGCGGCAACTTCTGATGATGGTCTAAAAACAACGCTCCGATGGTGATCAAGGTAGATAGTCAGTGTGAAGAAAAATTATTTTGGTGTATTTACTGTACATTAGAAGTTGCTTTGGTATCTCAAAGTTGCCTAAAAGTTGCATATAATTGATTTGTAGTAATAACTAAAATTAAGTTTTTAAAATGATCTTCGGTAGTAAAAGTAAACATCGATGGTAACTCTTGTTATCAGTAGCAACTCCAGTGCATCAATAGCAAAATGTGTACTTCAATACTAATTTTGGGATCGCAGTAACAAAGGTTGCTAGTGATGGTATAAAGATGGGTAGTAACATTGTTGCTAATGATGGCCCTACTGTTGATGTAACTACCAATTGATAGTTATAGAAGTTATAATTGCCAACTTCTTATGTCATTACATAACGATCGCGGTGGTTCATTACACCAATTCAACCCTTATATTAAGAAATCATTTGGTCTAATTTAAGAGATCGAATTCATAAGAATCTTGGTACGATTAACACATAGAAAAGAACACTCGTTATTGAAGGAAACATTTGTCTTATCTAAACAGAAATTATAAAACTAACTAGAAAGTGAAATGCACAACTTAAACTTTAATTTCAAACAAAAAACACCACATGAACACCCGTAGCTGCTCAAGCTAAAAACACAATACCATTAGTACCATAAACTGATCATGTTATTAAATTGCTTTAAACATTAGATTAGTTACCTTTGATACTTGTAATCTTGGTCCATTGTTACGGGGTATGATACAACTTTTTTAAGCTTATACAACTTAAAAGCTTATTATACAACTTGCTATGACGATTTTTTGCCAAATTTATCCAAACTCAAGCTAAGGAAAATTCTTTTGATCTGCATACTCTAGATTATTCCTGCACGCAAATGGTAATGAATATAGTTCATGCTTGCAAATTCAATAATTTTGGCACTAAAATATGAGAAGAAAAGAATAAAAAGCTTACCGCTTAATCCAGCAACATCAATCCTTCAACTTATCATCCGAATAGGAATCCAAATATGCAATCACGGATTCGGCTGCTTTGCATCCGGAGGATATTGCTTTCCCAACAGAGAGCCCTCCTTTGTGGTTACCTAATAAATCTAGTGTTAATGGCATAAAATAGTTACATAGTTTCATAAGATGTGTCTTGTAACACCCGGCCTCTCGTACCACCAATATTGTTCGCTTTGCCCACGAGTAGCTCACGGATTTGTTTTTGGTTGCCCGGGTGAAAACTTACCAGGGAGGTCACCCATCCCTTGATTGCTTCCACCTGAGCACGCTTAACTATGGAGTTCTCCCCTCATCCACAGCCAATACACCCAAAACGCGTTGGTGATATTAGAGACCAGATATTACTTATGAACAAGTAATCTCTCCTGACCACGGCCGATGTGGGAAATATGTAGGGTGTCACATGTCTGGTGCTTGACTTAGCTCCCATTTTGCTTAGGGTCTAGCGGCCAGATAGCTTCGTGAATCTGATGTACGCAGTCTTATCCTGCACATTTATGCGGGAGGTTGTTTCTCACAACT
Source organism: Flaveria robusta (assembly GCA_025506415.1). Classification (NCBI taxonomy): domain Eukaryota; kingdom Viridiplantae; phylum Streptophyta; class Magnoliopsida; order Asterales; family Asteraceae; genus Flaveria; species Flaveria robusta. The sequence goes on along the minus strand of CM046469.1, from coordinate 11,534,740 downwards.
TGAACCCATGACCACAGCTGCTCCAAGATGGCTCTTACATAGTTCCACATTGGTCATATATATTGACATACCAATTTAGTCACTAAAACAAGTAAAAGTGTTTTGTTTTTGTTTTTCTAAATCTAAAAAATTATTAGGGTATTCTATCAAAAGTGATACTAAGTTTAATTACTAAAGGTACAATGACCAGTGTGAAACATTTAACTAAGTTCACCTTGCTAATTTATGAGATCACCCCACACATACACCCTCATCCTCATCAATAAAAGAGCAAAATGGATCTGGTCTGGCTGACCAGAAACAAATTTTCCCCTTTCTATTAACAATTAAACTATATTATTAGCATAGTAATCTAACTTTTGAATTAAAAGGATTAGGAGGTTGTATGCCTAGAAAATGCACTTTGGGCCAGTTTCAAACCAGGCTTTTTTTTTTCATCCATTTGATTCTTGGAGAAAAACCTAACCCAAATCCAATTATAAGTTAAAATGGGTAAAAACTGCCACATTTATTCGTCAACATATAATTTACCATGTTCTATATTCAAGACAACAAGTTACCTGCATAAAAGTAACCTGGAAGTTCTTTTTCCATCTTATCAATTGCTTCAATAACTGAACCATAGTCACGACCATACAATGGAAATGCTTTGCTCCAGTAGTAGTGGCTGCAATTACACTCACAGATCCAAAATAATGTGACCAAAAAACCACAAGAGAAACTTTAAACATAAGCCACCTCTACGTTGTGCATGTATCTATGTACCTCAAGACTTTAATAACTTCTTTATTTCTTTTTAGCAACAATTTCAGTTTGTGATGAAAAACCATAAAATGGTAATGAAAACTTGAACGAAATTTGTTTAAACAAATAAAAAGGATCAGTAGGTATGCAAGCGACTACATTCCTTTTTTATTAAAAATATACCATGTTTCCTTACGTTAGAAATATCGGCTCCCCTTCTGCTCCAAGCAACTGCCTGAGGTCAGAAGTTACTATCTGCTTCAACTCATCCCTATTTATAGCAAGAAAGAATTGAGTTAAAAGTTTTCAACAGTTCTTCTCTTGGAAAGGTTTTCAAGACCTATTTGTCAATCATCATTACAAATAAATTAAAGTTAACCAGGATTGATCAGAGAAGATTATTTTACTTTGTCTTTAGAGACAGCTATTTTAAATTCTAACATATGCCCAAAAAATTTCCTTAAAACTAGAGTTAAGTTCACACTATAAGTTTAATGGGACACGGGGAGTAGAATACGGTGAGGAGCAAGCCTACCTCGAAGCTTTGGACAGTTCTTTGTTTCGACTTCCCCCAACAAAGGTGGTGTAAAGGTACAAGTCTTCTGAGGCCCGATCTGGAAACATCATGGAAGAGAAGAGAGTGCCTGTATGGCAGAATATTTGCTATGGTGATGATGTAAAGAAAAAAATTAAAAAGGCAAATTGGAGGCTAGAATCAAGCTTCACCTAGTGTCCTCAAACCATTTTCTTGCTCTTTGGCAGGAACAAGAACCCCAAAACCCTCAAGGGGCTGCTTCACATTTTCTTTCTTGAAAGTGGAGATAATTACAGATATTGGCACATAGCTCACCTGCATTATAAAAACCAAAAGCTAAGAAAATGACACTATAAAAATTTCACTTCTTCGATGGATGATGATGTTAAAAGCTTTTTTCTCTTGGTAAAGATTATTTACCAACTGCTACACTTGACGGAATGAAAGCTAATGCTTCAGTAGAAAAAACATACCTCTGGTATAAAGTTAAGCAGAAACGGACTTCCCCTCCTTGTAATCTTCATTTCTTTTACATTGCCAAGTGGGGCCTAATTGAGGAACATGTTCTTTGTCAGTTAAAATTAGTTGCAATTACAGCTTAATGGCCATCAGAACAAAAGTACAAAACTATTCCCATCCTATGAACACACTGGTATCTACTCCACAAAGTGTTAGAGATCTGGATTCTACCAAGAAGGTACAGAATAAAAGTTTAACATAATAAAAAACTATCTTCAACAGGAATGCAAGAAGTTAACCAGATTTATGTTACTGATAGTAAATGATTACCCAATGAATGCACTCACAGTCATGATCACAGCATCAAATGATTGCTGAAATATTTTGTTTTGATCTGAAGCACAAGAAATTGACCAGTTCCCAATCGTGCTATCATCGCAGCAGTAGGACATTTCAAGCACCTTTGAATGAAGATTAACATCATGGTGTCCAATCTCTTTGCATAGAGCATCAGTAAGTGTCTGCATAAGAACAAAACATGAATAACCAAAATAACATCTTTAGTTAAAATAATAATAATCAAACTTAGGGTCCTAGCAAATCTTCCTCATTTTACCTGCATTCCACCCAAAAACGAAAAAGAACCACGCCTGCGTTTGCTGCTTTTAGGACTCCGTTTCCCACCTCTGGAAGATATCATAGACAGAAATGCCCCAGAAATGATTGAACCAAACCTAAATGTAGAAGTTGTGATTATTCAACTGATTTTAAGTCTTAAGAAATAAGTAATCAAACATCATTATTCCACAGGCACATTGAAGAATGAATTACTATTGTTTGTCACACACATACCTTCTCTCTAAATCCCATAACTCAGGAAATGCATGAAGCATCTGTGTGGGAAAGTAAAGAAATCAAGCAATATATTAAGCAGTTTTATATTGTTAATTTAAAGCAGTTATGTATATTTCCCAAAAAGGGGTAGAGCAACAAGAGTTGCTCACAGAAAGTGATTCAGGATCTCCGCCGCTTGTTCCAGCAACAACAGGATCAATGAGATACTCAACAACCTTACATAAGCAAATTAAATATTAATAACTAGGAGATACAGAATCAGAACAAAAACTCAACAATATGTGGGGTATGCAAACACCTCCTTCCCAAAATGACGTTGAAAGAATCCTCCAACACTGCAAAAGAAAATGTAAAAACCTAATGAAGGTATGGATTATAACTACTTCAAGCAGATGAAATGGAACAAGGCTATATATTTTACCTTTCTGGCGAGTCAGATGACTTATTTTTCTTCCACAAAAATGGCTCCAAAAGAATTTGAAACTGTAAATTTTGCAAACAAACCCAAAAATAATCGTATACACATTGTAATAACAGATGACAGATCATCAACTTTGACACCAGGTTAAAAATACCCTGGACTAATAGGTGAAACAAATAGCAAACTATTATATAACATATTTATATTATTATATGATTTTGCAAGACAGTACACTTTTCTCAAAGGCAGATGTACTCATCTCAATGTTGGAAACAGTTTTAATGGATAACACTACATATGTTAGCTTATTAGGAGTCCTAGATATATGATATTTGACGATAAGATCAACTCATCTAAAACTTGGAAATTTTGTGTAATACTAACGTGCATGCTTTCTAATTACAATAAAAGTAAGGAAACATCATATTGGATCAAAGAAAAATAGGATAAAGAGTGCTCTTGAATCTTAGCATTGAGTGATGAGCATCATTAAGATATAATACGAGAATGACAGATCCTAATACGAGCTGACAAACTTTAGCAGGAGCTACTTACATACATACCTTTGACTGAGTGGAAAGAAAACTGCTTTTGATCAGTGCAATTGGGTTAGAAGGTATCTGCAATCATCAGGTTGACCAAGTCACGTTCAATGGAGAGAGAGAGACATGAACTCAAGAAGAATAAGAGGGAGATAATAGGAAGACAACTACAGCCTTCTTAGGCAAATGATATTGCTTTTTTGTTACCCTGGACATTAAACGGTGTTTGACAAGCCATCTAGTTTTTCCCGGAAACCAAAATCAGTTAACAATTTGTTAATAACAGCTATAATCGGTAAACATGATTTGGATCTTTTTACAGTTCACAGAACTGGTTCCCTGAACTACTCAAGGTGAGTATTTGACTTAAAAATTTTTAATGATGTTAAGCTTTCAACCCCATTAAAGCACAATTTGAAGTAAATTGATACCAGAAAACAGGAACAATTCTGGAACTCCTCCAATTTAATTGATGGAAAAACTTACAAAGAATAAGTAAAAACTATATCCTATTTATAGTTGTAAACTACCTAATAAACTTATCCATTTATTTTACTAGATAAAGATCAAAAACGAATTACAAAATAGACCCCTAACTTTAATTAATGTCAAGATTGGTCCAACATAATTTACCTTAGATTTTAAGTTTTCATTTTTTTTTTTTTTTTTTTTTGAGAAAATGAGTTTTATTATTAATAGAGGATTAGCAGTTTAAGTATAGTGTTGAGAAATTCATACCAGAACAGGTTTTCCATTTCTTACAATGTACCGCTTGTGCTGTGAAATTGGCTGCAACAGGAGATAATGTTAGAACTTAGCAAGGATATAGTGATATCAAAGACAAATCAGAGCAGCTTTAAACTGGATTTAGTCTATTAAATTCGTACACAAATTAAACAACTTTTTGTTCTTAGTGGTTTTAGAAAATAATTGCTTATGTTCCCAAATAAAAGTTACCACAAAAACTATGGAAAGTATGACGGCTGTATCAAACACAACAACTTACAAACTGTTGTTTATCTCGAAGCCCAAGATCATCAAGCAAACTGCTGACATCTGCCTCACTCTCAGTCTGCATAAGGTAACACATATGATAAGCATCATAAAATTGCTAATAAAGTTAGTTAATATATTGTATAGGCACACTAAAGCTGATATTAATCATATTGTACTAAGATATACCATAGTATTGGCACCCTCATCCCATATTAAACCATCTTGTGAAATGCTTCTTAGTTTCCCCCCAACTCTCCCATCAGCTTCAAATACCGTGACATTTAATCCATGTGATTTTAACTTATAAGCAGCAGCACATCCACTGCAAAAATAAACATATTGTTTGTAAAAATACAGCTATTCCTCTAAATATCAATCATGATGTCGATCTTAGACAGTTTGTCCATAACAGAAAGTTGTTCAAGTTTACAGAAAGTTATGATAACATATCCATTACAGAATAAAAGTGAAAGGATAAGAGAGCATATTCATTGTGCAACAAAATACATGAACAGTAAAACCCAGATATTGTGAAATTGATTCACTAACTATACATCACATCAACTCCTAAATGGATCTAATTGGTCTTATCTCCTGAATCAACTGAACCCATGTAGGACTGTTTATTTATTAGTCAAATTCTGCAAACCACTTGAACTAATGTAAGCATATGCTTCACCTCAATTGGCTACAACCTCATTCATTCACCATCTAATGCCTTCCTGATACCAATTTCACTAATGCTTTTGATATCTACAATAGATAATTGCACTGGTAAAGATATTCCGACTTGAATTATGGAAATATTTTAGCAAATTACATCAACAAAACACTTCAATCAACTAAATAAGCAAGATAATTATCCAATTTAACTTGAAGTTATCGTACGCACCTGACACCGGCACCAACAACAGCAACTCTCTTAGCAGGTTCTGTAAAAGAAAGCAAACAACAGGATTAACTAATTTCGTTTGGTTTTCTGAAATTTACTTGCAAATGCTACTAATGCGAACGCAGAATAAAGATGAAATGTAATTAGAAGAACCCTAACTTTGGTTGTCGACTGTAGTTGGTGAAGCCATTGTTGGTCTCTCTGTGGGTAAACTCACCTGGTAATCTGATTATCGGGGCTGGTATTCCGTATTTGTTCTTCTCGGGTCGGGTATTATCGTAACCCAACTTTTTAATTAAAAACTAATTTCTCTTTCAATGTTTAAAAAATAAAAGTATAAAACTCATCAAACGACTTAAATTTATATAGACACCTTACTAAAAATAAAATTAAGAGGACCCTATATTTTGTTTTTTAATAATGTAAAGGGAAAAAAATTGTTTGTAGAATATCATATTAAGTCTTGTATCAATATGATAATAAAAAATTAGGAAAAATAAATGTCATCATATTATCTGCCCATAAAACTGGGGTTGCTAACTTAGGCTGGTACAGCAACCAGGTTTTGAGTTGTGATTGTAAGATTGATAATTTTTTTTTATATATTATAAATGACAGATCAATCAATTCAAAAAGTCATTGATAGGGAAAGTCTAAGTACACAAAACTATGTGTCGAGTTGGCAAGTGACCGGTTGACGGGTTGGAAAGTTCTAGCATGAACACGCCCCATATTTTTAATAAGGATGGCATGCAATTTTTAACTTCCCCCTTGTAACAATTAGAACTAGTGTTAAGAAAATATTGCTTTAATAGTTGTTTAAGTATAGTCAAAATGCTTATCGCGTATTCAAACCTATCGTCACTTCGTTCAGCACAAATCGATAATCGGCAAGCTTACATGTTTGCTTACGTGAAGTGAGTGCCCCCATGGCATCTTCTAATATGGTACTAGTCACTCCATGGTAATTATGAGACTAAAACTCATTTTGCATAACTAACCGGTGTCATTACAAAGCACTTACCTTTAAGTGGGTTGTTGCATATACTTGAGCTTAAAATGCTCGAGCGTTTGTCGATGTTAGAAAAGTAGCCACAGGCATAAAAACATCAACATCTAAAAGATTATTTTAACAATTTTTCTTTTTCATAAACCTTACATAAAATAATAGCTTATATTACAAACAAAAGTTTTACTAGTTGGTTAGATTTAATAATTGATAATTAAATACTTAAGACCACTAGCAAATCTGTAGAACGAATCTAATAACTCAATCCTAATACCAAGTACCACCTTCTTGAATGCAACATTGTTGTCGAGTCTACACTTTGTCACAAACTAAAAACATTCAAAAGCATGTTTAATCAAAATTCAGAAAAACATTTATCCTTTAAAAACCACCAAAACCTCTAGTTACAAAAAAAAAACAAAAATACTCAAAAATATTACAGCATTTTTTATTTTTAAATAGAATCCCTCTCTATATAATATATTATATATGGAGTCCCCCCTCGCTCAACATTCTTGGTTCTTCCTCATGATTCGTAAACGTCTCACCCCAAGAATGGCAAGCCCCAATGGTGAAGAACATGAGAACCAACCACTTTGGCATTCTTGAGGAATAACACCCTATCCAATCACCCAATAACGACGAAAAAAGACAGTGAAAATTGATTAATATGTTTACATAAGGCTCTCAAAGCCTACACCAATCACCCAACAATGCAGCAAGAATCAAGATAAATACTTCAAATTTCATCCCAAAATCATATATGATTGCATGGAAGACGATGAATATCTCCAGGAAGCTCAATGATGAAAACATCAAAAAGATTATATGTAATCTTATAGGCCTAAAGCAAAACTAAGTTTAGATTGTCATCAGTTTGAAGTGATCTCCTTTTCCTTTGCTTTGCATAAATCTTCAGCTGACTTGCTGTATTTTTTTGTCAACTCTTCAACCTGGGAGAACCAACAAGAATATGATGAACAAAAGAATCACCGTAAATTTGTACATTTTTAGGAAGGGTAAATGTGTTTTTATGGTATTACTTCTTTTTCCAATCTTTTAGCTTCATCTGCGGAAAAGCCTGGTTTAGCTTTGCCCTTGTCTTTGTCCTTCCCCTCGGATTTTTTAGGCACAGATTTCTTTATCGCGTCCAAAGCCTGTATAAAAATGATCGTCGCTTTGTAAAATTAACATCACCACAGGAGATCATCTCTAAGAAGTTGAATACCAAATTCAAACATTGTTTAAATTATAATAAAGTTCAAGTTAATGATAATTGGAACCTATGCAGAGAGTGAACCAAGAACCTTCTAGGATCCTTCATAATCCTATCATATTATGTTTCATTCACCATGCAGTTGATGAAGTTAAACTTTAACAATGTAACTACAAGAAAATACAATTTAATAGCTAAACCTTTTGCCGAGCTCTTCTAATTCTTTGCTTGACATCTTCAGCAGACTTTGCAACCACTTTGCATACAGCCTGAGGTGCACAACATAAACTTTCATTGATATGGGAATTGCAAAAAGAAAATATAAATTAGCATAACTAAAGAAAAAAAGAAATCTCACCTGCATATGCTCTTTGGTCATGCTATTTATTGATAAGATAACAAAAAAAAAAAAAAAAGAAAAGAAAAAAAAAAAGAAATTAGCAGCCAAATTACTAAATAAAAATCCTTCATCTCACATGTTATAATTGAGCTCTAATTAGTGTCTTACGGAGGAATAACTGTAATCAACCGTTCACCATCTGGCTTAGGATTCAAACCCAATGGCGATGAAACAATGGCTTTCTCTAATTCCTTCAAGGCCTGGATGGTTCAAGTGCGATGTCAGAACACAAATGCAATCACTGATCTAAATAGCTGTTCATACCCTATACACATTAGGGATCAAAAGCAGGAGCCGAAACTATTACATTTGGATTATATGGAGTTACAGACAGGGTTTTGGGGTCTAAAACTGAAACAACAGCCATCCGACTCAAAGGCATCTTCACACCCCCGGTTTCTACTATGATATGGTCAAGCATGCCTACAAAAGAAATTGAAAAGGAGAAGAAATAAAGCAACTGGAAACAAGCATCTCTTTAAAATCAAGAAACTTCAAGAACAACCGAAACAATAATGTATGCACCTGCAGAAGCCCTCCCAGTGCGCAATTTGCTCAGCTCATGTGATACTGCATCAATTGCTGCTTCCATCTCAGAAATAGCAGTTTGTTTAATAATTGGCCCCATGTCCACAAATTCAACTCTGCTGCCAGCATCAGCACTAGCAACACCAAGTTCGCCATTATCACCATCATCCCCTGAAAGCCTCGTTAAGTAATTGTTCTGTCGAGTTCATGCACTAGAATGGAGATATAATGAAACTCTAACAATACATGAATTCAATAATATACCTAAACATGATTAATGAGATACTATCATACTACTAGGTGGTTCAGTTCTTATGCATAATCTACTTCATAATTTATATTTACTATATGTATTTTGTATATATCTCCAATTTTGATTGTCTAAGTTATAATAGAAGACAATGTTTGATGACATGATGCAGTGTTGTGGGGAAAAATGATAAGATCCAAACATGTCAGGAAAGGTAACTGAGAGATGCAATTCAAATCACAGATGAGCAAAATTATATCAAACAGGGCTTGTGATCCAGCTAGGGAATTATATAAGAGCAGATATTTGCAGACACGCATGGATCCAAGATGAGGTTTTGAAGGACAAATATCCATGAATAGTGTTATAGCAACAAAGAAAAACGGGTTAGCGTGAGTATGGCCATTGGACGGTAAAGGAATGGCACTGGAAAATTAATTTAAGGCGGCTGGATTTTGACTGAGAAAAAGAACTTATAAATACTAACTAAAATGTTTAAAGATAAGGAAAATATCAATGGAGAAAGAAAAAAACACCGTTTAAGGGTTTAAAAGTAATAGTGCATTCACTGATGCTCTCCTTCAGAAGTATGTGTTGGTACAAAATGAACCTTCAATGAAGATTAAAGTACAGACAAGGAGCATGAATTATGAAAGAGTGTATTACTATATTGAGACAGGAGAATTGACTTTAAGGTTGATGTAGCAGTATCCATACGCAATAGTGAATGTGGGATTAGGGGTGTGTTGACTAACGAAGTAGAAAAACAAACATAAAATTGGGTTCGAATAATTATTCACTTGGGATGTATTTTACACAAAAAAGTGATGCAGCAGATACTGTAGTTGTTATGAGGGAAACGACGAGTGTCAGCCACTAGGTGGCGGCTTAGAGTCTATTGTACACGTCTTCAAAATGATTGACTATATGCCATAAGCAGTACTAAAATTCCATAAGCAAGAGATAGAGTTATAATTGAGAATCTAAGTTAAGACTGAAAAGGGGTGTTGCTGGTTTTAATTGAATGAAAAATTATCAGGTTTGTTGTCCTAATTTGTTAGGCTCCTTCTAGCAATACTATGATGGAAGTTTATTCAAGATATAAAGGAATTTGTTGGACTATGAATGCTTCACCTTTTGAAGGCTGATTACAGATTGGTGTAGATAGGCCATGTAGATCTATGGAGTTAGGAGTATGTTTATATTCAACGAGAAGGGGCATATCCAATTAGCCTACTGCGTTCATGTAGTGAAACAATCACTTCTTTAAATAGTGCAAAATTTACGTTAAATTCTACTTTCAAATTAAACACTCTTGCATCTTACTCCACCTTCTATTCTAACGCGTTTAACTGGTGTGAATGTCTCATGTCTGGATCGATATATACACTTTCCATATACAATATAAATGTATAAGATATAGAGAGAATTACATTTCTTCCGTGCTTTAGCGAAGGATCTTCGAGATTCATAGAGAAAACCGATCTCCGGCGAAAGAGGAAGGTCCGTACGCGGATCACCGGCGGTTCTCAGGGAAGATGTAGCAGCGGCGAAGTGAGAACTCCGGCGAGATGCTCGGAATAGAGGATAAATGTTACGATAGGATGCGATTGCACGCTTTATTGAAATCGCCATGGGTTTCTTCTTCTTTAATTTCACTCGAATTTGCAGCTAGGGTTCTATTAAACCCATCGCCTCGTTGTTTCTTTTGACGTTTGTTGAGTTAGCACTTTCCACCTTGTATTTTCAAGCCTTTTCATATTAGTCTTTAACATTACTATAACTTAAAAAGAAACATTAGTGTCGGTGGGGTTTTCCAACGATCTTTTTCCCCTTCTACTTTTAATCTTTATATTTCCGGTACTTTTTAAAAACTTTATAAAATATCACTTTTACCCCTCTTAAGTTTCTAAAGCTTCGAGTTTAACCCTGTGCAATATAAATTCAAGTCCGTTTACGTTTAGACATAATTAGAAACGACTCGGGTCAAATATAAAATGTTCCAGGCTAAACTCTATACACTTTAAGACTGTTTACGTGTCAATATACGTCTACGTTTTGACATAAATTTTGTTTAGAAATAAATTGGGTCAAATATAAAACGTTTTAATGCTTTTTTTTATATACGTTTTGAGTTGACCTACGTTTCGTCATTGATTTGTTTGGAAACGCGTCGGGTCAATATAATACTTTTTCATTTACTATACGTTTGGACGTAAATTTAGTTCGAAAAAGGTCGGAGCGATTGTAAGTCTATGTTTCAACGTTAATTTTGTTTGAAAACAAGTCAGGTCAAATATTAAACGTTTTCGTTTAACGGTATAAATTCGAGTTACTCTACGTATTGACGTAAAATTAGTTTGGAAACGAGTCGGGTCGATTGTAGTGTATACTTTATCACGTCACGTACAATGTCGAGACAACGCGCGACGGGTAATAAACCTAGTTATATTTAAATACTAATTATTATCATTATTATTATCATTATTATTATTATTATTATTATTATTATTATTATATTATATTATATTATTATTATTATTATTATAATTATTATTATTTAATTAACAACTTAAAAATGCATCAATGGTTGTATAATAAGCATTAAAGTCATATGTTTTTTGTTTTATTTTTCTTTCTTTTAAATCTTTATTTTAAACTCAATGCATTTACATCTTTTATTATTTAATCCTTGTAATTTTTTGCTTTCGACTTTAGTTTTCTATACTTTTCACTTTTTATAAATTTTTTGTTTTACATTTCGATCTAAATTTTAAGAGTTAACACGCAGTAACGTGCGTGTGTGATTCAACGTTACGCCTATTTTTTCCCATTTAACGACAGCGTCGCAACGTGCAAGTCCTATGTCGGTTGTGTTATTGTTTTTAATGTTTTACGTTTTACATGTGTGGTTCGATGCATTTATGTCTACTTTTTGTTCCGTATTACTTTTTTTCTTTTTTTAATACGAGAGCTTTTTCAGTATTGGTGGTCGCTGACGGTGGTATGACATTGGTGCTACTTGATACTGTTTTACGCCTCCCGTTGCAACGCAGAAGGCTTAAAACTAGTTATATTAGAATTTTTAGATATTTTTTTATTAAGTTTATTAGTTACGCATATTTCTTAACGTCAAAATGTCAATTACATTTTATTCTTCCTAAATATATATATATATTATTTATCTATTTTATTACAGTTAAATTATTAAATGATTTTCGTGAACCTTTTAATTATACATTAATGCTATTTAAATAGTATTCACGAGTTTACTTTTAAAATCACATTGCTAATAAAACGTCACGTGACAAGTGTATGTTATAAAGGTGTCATGTGACAACACAATTATTAAAATTATGCCACGTGGTTGAACCCATTTCATTTATTATATATATAGATATAGAATTTTTAATCAAAAGTTTAACATTTATATAATAAATTTATTATATCTTTTAAACTATTTAGAAAAGGCAGTATATTTATTTTCAACTACTTAGAAAATAATTTATCTCTTTTTACATTTGTTAATTTTTTTAATATAAGTTAGGTTTTCTATGTTTAACATCCAAGACCTAATTTAAAATGGTTTTGTATTTCTATACACGCGAGGGTTTTCGTAGAAAAGCGTGTGCTTATGTAAAACTTTTGTTTTGTGTTTTTATATGTTTAAGCATTACATGTGTTTTTTGTTAAAATAATAATGTTGAGTTGAGGATGATGTTATAGAAAATACCTACTTAAAAAACACTAACTATTACATGTAGTCTAACAGACAATTTTTTCAAATGGACTAATCACTCAATAAACATTCTTAGATAGTTACGATCATTGAATGCTAAAAGTAAGGATGAGATCGGTATCACACAAAAAAATATTGATACTGAAAATAGGTAAAAGTGTGACCTGAATACCGTACCGACTTGGTCGATTCGGTACCGATCGGTACCGGTACTACTGAAAATACCAAAAATACCAAACTAAAGGTACCGAATACCAAAACCTTAAAAAATGAATATCGGTACCGATTATGTTTTGTCGCTACCGGTACGATACCAGTATTCAGTAAAATTTGCTCATCCCTAGATAAAAGTGATTATGAAAATATCATATATATTATAAAAACAACATAATTTTCAGGTATTTATCACAAAAGTTCCTTTTAAACTATTTTGGCCTATTTGAATTTTTCTTGTTTGTTGCAGTTTGCTTCTTGCTTACTATTATTTATAACATAAGTATATTTTATTTTTATTTTTTCCGGTTAAGCTTTATCATATTGTGGCTACTTGATGCGCATAAGCAAAATCCTAAAATGTTGTTTTTTTAATAATTCATCTCTACCCACGTACTTATATAAATTGAATGAAGTTTATTCATGGTTTGTCAAGTTTTTACAAATAACAGGATTGTGCTTTAACCGACCTGTTTTGGCCCATAATCTATTTTGGTAATAATCTTTATCAAACATGCTTAATTCAGTGATCATTTTGAAAGAAAAAAAAATCATATGTGTGATGAATGACATAAACAAGTGAGAGAAGATGGAACGGAAAGCGGTCTTTTATTCTCTTTTTCATTGTTGCACATGCCTCCCAAGAACACTCATACTATAAAAGTTGTTTTGGTTTCATGTTATTTGCGATGACAATATCATCGAAGGAATCACCATGGTCCAGCAGTCATTCTTAAAATCATAGCGTCACAAAATTTATGTTTTTGACATGTTTATTTTGGTGTAGGCGGTTCTAACAACGACATTAATATCATCCATCAATCTCCACTCTTTACACCATAATTGAATGGAACCGCTCCACATGTCCATTTCATGTTAACGTACATCAATATAAACGTGGTTATTATCTAGCCGATGGGGTATATCCACCGACCATTCTAGTTGAGAACAGAAATATTTTGGAGTTGTGCAACGATAACATACATGTTATACTTAGATTCGATCACGTATAACACATTGCGGAGAATATGGATATCACAGTTTTGAACAACGAATATTGGTTTTGGTTATTTTTTTAAGTAGTTTTTTTATTTTAGTTTGTAATTTTTAAAATTTTATAAAATAATTAAAAAATTTGTAATATGGTATGGAGTGGAATGAGACATGAGTGCTCCCTTCAATTATAAGGTTATGATATAGTTTGATGTGATTTGACATGATAAAATATGATTGATAAGAATGTGATGTTATGTGATGTGTATGGTAAGAGCACCAAGCACCCATCTCACCCTTACTTTAAAACTAATGAATTATGTAACTTCAATTAGATATAAAATTTGATAGTTGATGGATCAAAACGTAAGTAATCTTATAGTGTAAGGACCACCGTCAAACACTGGACTAGCTTAGTGAGACCGTAGTTTCACGCTGAGCTGGCCAGAGACATGATACTCCCACTAGATCATGTCATTTTCATCTTTACCTTTCACTCTTTCAGGATGATATTACACGTGGTAGACAAAAGCGATATTCAGATACAACAAATTATTATTTATACTGTCCATAAATTTGCGTCAACAAGATTGTTTATCTAAATATAAATATACCATTTACTAAATGACCGTACTACACAAACACAAATAGTTAAAACATTTAACGAGACGGGGAAATTAGCTGAAATGAGAGGAAACCAACAGATTTTTGAGACAATTGTATACGTGTTTTAAACCTTATTGATTCTATATTTACTTACTCCTAACATTAAAATGGCATATGCTTCGTCTTTTTTAACTACTTTTTGGACAACTGATTCTACACTCGTTACTTCATTATAGTTTTGTTACTATTTTTAGTTTTAATGTTAGAGTTTTTGTTGTTTCTGAGTCTGAAATATTGAAATCATGTCTTCATTCTTTGTTTCTGACAAAAAGCCCGTACATCAACTCATCCCCATTAATAGTTTCGAACTTGAAACCACTATAAAAAACCCCATAGAAAATGAAAAAACTCTTAGCACAACTTTAAAACTTTTTTGTCTCAAATGATACATGAACTCCATATCTTTCTTTTTTGATAACGTATTAGGTATATCACCTCAACTATACACGGTTGATCATTAGCTATATTTCATAATGTAATAAAGTTTTACTAAATGACAAATATGCCTTTTCTATTAGGTTTAAAGAAAGGTGCCCCGTTCGTCTAGTGCATTTGGGTCAAGATACAACATTATTATTTTTGCATTTTAAAGTTCTTTTTGTTTAGTGATTGTTTTTTTGTCATGGGCAGTTTTATAAGTTTTTAGTTTGTCATTTTGCTGAATGTCACTCGTATCTTTTATGATTGTTACTCTAAAAACTAGAGATAAAAAAATTAGGCAAGGTAACATGAAATGATTTAAAATGTAAAACACGGTGATAAATGTGTCATTGTACTTATGTTTCTTATCGTCTTTTCCTGAATACCATTTTGTTTTTCTTAAATAATCAGCTCTAGAAAACATAGTGGTAAATTAATGTCATTGTGCACTTTTATTATGTGAAACATAATGATCAAAGAATAAAAAATTTATCAAATCCGTAAAAAAACAACACCAAAATATCATGAATTCATTTAAAACGTAAAACACAATTATAAATACATAACACAATGATAAAAATATTTGACACAAAAATTTTAACTTCGATTTAAGTTTTTCTAACAATTCTTCGATTGTCCATTTAGTCGTTTTTCTGTCGCGGACGTGTTCATAATATTCGTTATATAAAAAGTAAATATACATAATTGATGACACTATATCACCTGAGGAAAAAGGTAAAGAACTAAGAAAGGTTTATTATGTTTCACCGGTTCACCCTTCCCAAGTGGATAGGCCAAACTCACCCGTTTGTTTTTTGTCGAGACATTTTTACCCTCAACCTTGAATTTCGAATCATGGAAAGCCTTGCCTTAAACTACCATTTCCAATATATGTTTGTGTTCAAGAAAATGTCATATAAATATTATTTTCTTAAACTCATCCGCTTTAAAGACCATCAAAATTCATATAGTTTAATTTTTATTATTATAAATCATTATACGAAGAGTTAAAATAAATGCCCTAAATGCATATTATGGATTTTTTCTTTAGTATAACTTCATTTAAACATTAGATTTTAAAAGTTACTAAATAGCAATCAAGTTTATAAATTATAACCATTACACTTAGGTCTGCTTTTTTACTAGCTTATTTATAACGAAAACAATAAGAGTTGGACAATGTTAAAATTTCATTAAATTTATAGAGTTTTAAAAATGTAACAATAGACTTAGTTATCATTTCATGAATTTTAGCTATATTGTTGTATGAAATATGAATAAATATATAACTTTTGCTGTTATTCAAGACAACTAGTCAAATATAATATTTCTACATTTTATTAAACATAATCATTAATTTTTAGTCACTACTTTAAAAACTGTATACTTATATGTACATCACATAAATACAGTTATATTATGAATTATTATCATAATAAGTAGATAATTTTTTTGTTAAACTTGTAGATAAATTTACTATACTACTTATCCACCAAATAGTTTTACTTGTCTACTAAAATGATTAATTTTTGTAGCATAAATACATTCTCAATATAGATGAAAAGATGTATCTCTTGTGTATATTTTTATAAGTTATACATTTTTTTTCTTTTTGCTTTTACAATTCTCTTAACACTAATCTTTTATTAATTATTATGATATTATAACATGCTATAATTTATGTGCGAATAGTACACAAAAATGCACAAAAATGTTATGTGATAGTGTGATACAATAATATAAGATGACATGTGAATGCTATCACATCAAATGTTATTTGATACAATATTATAATATGACGTATGTAAACGGATAAACAATTTCATTTATATACTTCCGTGTTAACGTGGTTTTTTTTATTTCACCGCTAGTAGTTTCATAAACCATACGAAATCCTTTATTGATATAAAATGAAAAATAATAATTAAAACCTTAAACTATATTTGGAAAAACATACTGTAAATTATCTTATCAAATATTATTCTTTTAGTAAACTACACTCCAACATTTTTAGTTTAAGTGATTGATACGAAATCTCCTAACATAAAAAATGAAAGTATGTTTTGGGTTCAAGTCTCATTGTTACAATTGAAAGAGATTTTGGGTTAGGCAAGTGGCTTTTTTCACCTAAGGTGAATTTCCTCATGAGGGTGGTCTGAAGTTCATACTCGAGTGATAAAGATAATCGGTTAAACAAGTGGCCGGTCAATCCCAGTCATTTTTTATTAAAAGAAAAAGAAAACTAATTCCATCGTGGACTAAGCTTCAAAACGTTCCTATCTTTTATCGGGTAATTGTATTTTAACATATCTCAT
Organism: Flaveria robusta; assembly: GCA_025506415.1. Taxonomy (NCBI): domain Eukaryota; kingdom Viridiplantae; phylum Streptophyta; class Magnoliopsida; order Asterales; family Asteraceae; genus Flaveria; species Flaveria robusta. The sequence continues at coordinate 11,517,547 of CM046469.1, read as the reverse complement.
AGTCTCACTAAAATAAGACGACCCTTTTTATAAATAAAATAACATTGAAAGTGTAAGGTGGTTTTTCTTGTGTCATAATAAGAAGAACTTTAATGTTGGTAGTATATTTAGCAAGTTTAAAATTCTCAGAGTCTCAATATACACGTATTATTTCAAAACTTAATATTTGTGGTTATTTAAGAATAATACAAACAAACTTATGATTTCACGTTAACTAAATTGTTATGAGTTTAAGCTTTAAATCTATGCAAATGTAGGATTAAATAAAATAAGATGTTGTAAAAAAACTACCGTTTAAAAAATTAATAATAATACAATATTTTTATGTATTTCATTATTTGACTTTCATGTTTCAGTATTTATTTATTAGCTGCATGATACATACTCGTGTTTTTTTTTTCATATGTGATCAATGTTCGATTCTTATTATAACATTGATGTGAATTTAGAAATAAGATTAAATTTTTTCTAAAATACTCGGATTTTTCTTAACTACACATTCTACTACATGTTACACAAGATAAAACCCGATACCTTCACCTAAGAGGTTTCGTCTCTATCACGTAAATTAGTCTTAATATAACACTAGACGAGTGTGTTTGCTTTTATATAAAAGAAAAATCTAAAAGTATTTTATTTATCAATTTTATGGATGTGAGCTGTTCAAGAATTTATTACTCATTACCTAATATGAATAAAGCAACTGCCATCAGCAGTTGCTTTTATTCATTTTGAGATTTGCCACATAACTTTCAAGCCTTTTCGTTTTAACCCCTCAGCACCATCCTTCTGTATATATCGACATTTGTGCTTCCCTTACCACCGCCATCATCCATGTGCACCGCCACTGTCATCCGTTACACAGCCTCCGCCCGCCTCCGGTGGCGCTTCAAGTGGACGATCTCAGTTTTTAAGCGTGTCGGTGACGGTGGCGGTGGCTCATCCGGGTTCGGTTCAGCTTGCATGCCTTTGGTGGCGGTGGAGCATCCGGTTTGGGAACCCTCTCCGGCGGGTTGAGTTGGTTTCCAAAGCCGATCTCGACTGCCATCTCCCGGCTCTTACCATCGTTTTTCGCTGTGGTAGCATCTGTTGCCGCTCCGCTTCTCGTACGTGGTCGAGGTGGAGCAGGCGGCGGGTCCCCGACGTTTGTCAACGGTGATGGTGGCCGGTCCTCTTTGTTCTTCCGATGATCGGCGTTGAAGTCGCAAGATTACCAGTCGTGCCCCCTTGTTAACTGTTATTTTGTGGGTTTTGGGGGGGAAATGGTGTTCCGGTGGTGGTTTACCGGTGCTTTAGCCGCCACCTTAGGGCTGAGCGGCCACCATGTTTCCACCGCCTCAACCCTCGGCTGTCGCCCGTTTGGTGTGTCACCCCTTTCAAACCATTTTCCCTTTTTTGATGTCACTGTTGATGGGGATTTTAGGGAGGGGGGCTTTCAGTGGTGGTTTATCGTCACTGCTATCGTACCTCACCACCGGAGAACACCACCGTACACCCCTGACTTTGACTTCTTGGTTTCCACCCACCATCGGTGAACACCACCGTTAATCGAACACTAGACGTGTTTTAGGGTTTCGTTGATGGTGATGTCATTTTGGGGTTTTTTGTGATGCAGTCAGTGGCGGTGGTGGTGGTGGCCGATCCGGTGACGATGCTGGTTTTTTATGCTTGCGGTGGCAGTGAAGGTGATCTGGTGATGATGCCGATCCGATGTTATGTCGGACGATTGGCGTTAGCTTTGTGCTAATCTATCCTGACTGTTGGTTTCTTTATCATCGTCGATGATGACGAGTTTCAGTTCGTCTGAGACATCAGCAGGCTACTATCACTGTCGGTTTGCGATGAGAGTTTCGTTTGATAGGCGATGACTGGAAATAGCCGGTTCGTTGTGATGGCGTGGTGAACCTACATGTTCGCAGCCACAACGAAATGTTGTTTATCCGAGCCTTGATTTATCCTGTCAATGATGTAAAATGGCTATGATGGTAGCAACACGATCATTAGACAATACGTGTTTGTCTGAGCCTCGGTTTATCCCGTTATTTACATATGATTTTTTACTTCATTACTAAGATACGTTGTAGTTGTGTGTTTGATGTTTCTGTTTTATAATTCGATTATAATGCCATTGGGTGGTAATGCTGCCATTAGGTCGATGATGATGATGATAAGTGATACATCTGAGGCTTGTGTACACATCTGAAGGTGTTGACGATACTGGTGTTGATTACCCCGGTAGGATAGTCGTTTTTGGGGTGTTGTCGTAACCGATCATCGGTTCGTATCCAAATGATGTTCTGTTTATCTGAGGCTCGGTTTTAAGACGCGCAACGCGCGTCAGGTTATAAACACTAGTTTTGTATAAAAAAGCTTTGATTTCTACCTTTAAAAATATTCAGAAACTTGTTCGAGACACTTTCAGCCTCGACCGTTTTCTTCTTCCCTCTCCGTTTCTAAAACCTCACACCCACTCTGTTGCAGAGATGAAAACACTCAATTTCAATCTTCAAACACACACAGACTCATAATCAAAGCACAAATACAGTCAGATTGTATACATTTGTAAATATATGTGTACAAAAGGTTTAATTAAGTTTAATTAAGTTAAAATGGGGATGATTTCCAAGCAGTTGTTGATGGGGAAGAAGAAGGGCGATTTGGGACATGTTTGGATGGCTGCACACTTCCCCAAACGTATTAAGAAAGAATTTGTTGAAGAGACGAACATCAGTTCTTCTGTTGGTTAGTTTTTCGTTTAATTTTCTTCTGTTCTGCTTTCTCTTTCGTTGTAGTCGCAATTTATCGGTTTGATTTGTTTCAATTGAAGTTGGTTTTGTGTGAGAAGCCAAATCGGTGCTCATTTGGTTTAATGGTTTTGATTTGTTGTTTGTGTGCGCTTAACGTCGGTGAATGTTGCTGTTCATATATAGGGGATTTGTTGACGATTGTTGGTGATCTCAAGGCAAAACCTTTTGATTTTGGCGTTTCGTGTATTTGTTGCTTTCAATCAAAAGTTTATGACCCATCCTTTTTTTATAAAATTTCTGGAAAATGTGATTACTTTTATAATGGAATTAAGTTTTGATGTTAATCATGCTTGTATTCGAAAGCTAGGGTTTTTTTACTGGTCGGAGGTTTTTTTTGTAATAGAGCAGATTACAGGGGTTCCCGACTGTTTTCTTTCAAAATACCATCAAAGGGGAAAGTAGATATGTGTTATCCCTGTACAATTTAGGAGTCTGTGATAGTTTTAATGTGGAAATATGTTTTAGAACTTGTGACATTGGTGACTCTGGTTGTGAATTTGTGCATAAATTGGTGACAATTTACCCCCTGAAAAGGGGTTTATTGCAACTTCTTGTGATTAAAATGAGTTACCTCTTGTCAGTCACATATAGAGAAAAGGATTATCAAGGAAATGTAAAGTTAGCAAATCTCAAGGTAAAGTTAGCGAATCTCGAAGTGGGTTAAAGCTTTATTTTACTTTGATTATCAAGAATTGTAGCATGACGAAGACGTTAGTAATTATGGTGTTAAAAGGGAGTTTACTTGACAAGGATTACGTTTCTACATTGGTATGTGTTACAAGTTGTTTGAAAGTGAGTTTCCTAAAAGAATCGACCGTTGAAGTTCAAGTTCATTGTGTGCATTTAGGGGATTCCGCACGTTTATATTGTGGACATGCATTCGGGAAAGTTTCTTTATTTGCAATGTGATGATTTAGCTCTATCAGGAAGACGATAAGGTGTTGTGTGATTTTAGGTGCCACAACTTAAAATAACTATACGGAACACGTTTTTCTTCCGAATAGTAATTCTAAATTTGTGTGTAGTTTTATTTGGAATCAAATAATATTTCTGACTTACTTCTTTCGTGGTGTATTTGATTCAGATAAAATTTTGGTAGACCAACTTCCTGTTGTAACATATAGAATATTGGGCTATCTTCTACTAGGAGTGGCGAGAATATACTCTAAGAAAGTCGAGTATCTGCTTATTGACTGCAATCATAGCCTGAATGAAATGAAATTCTTCTCTGAGGGGAGGAAAAAAGTTGATATTAATTTTAAGGGTATGTGCTTACCTGAATCTTCAAGTCAAAGGTCCAAACTTAAAGTTGTAGAAGCGAGTTCTTCAGAATATTCTAGAAAAAAGACTAGTAATGCTTTTGATGAAGCTATGCGTGCACAATTCTCTTCAATCAGCATGCCAGAACATTTCGAGTTAGATGCATTTGATTTGGAAGTTATGGAAGATGATAGCGGCAAGTAAGTCACTCGTGTTACAATTGTTTTTACATTTTTATCATTATTATTAACAATTATGTGTTCATTTCTCTGGTGTTATAGTAACCATGTGAAACCGCATTTGGAACTTGTGCTTTATGGTAAGCTTTTAGGTGTAAATTATTTTATTGTGTAATTTGCATGATCCTTTAACCTAATCATTTGATTCTTCTCATACAATAGATGCATCGGAAGATTACCGGACGGTGAGTCACACGTTTGGCAAGGTACCTCAATTTTTCTGCATGGATATATAAATTATATCTTATAGTGATTTATTTGGTAAGTCTTTTTAGTTCATTGAAATTAAATGTGGTATTCTGATTTGTCAGGATCATGCTTCAGCTTCTACTTCTGCTATGATTACACAGTATGTAATTGATAATTTATTTTAGTAGCAATTAGCTGAATAAAATTTACCTGCTCTCAAGTAATTGATAATTTACTATGTCATTACAGTATTGACCCAGAAAGAAGTGTTGAGAAATTTAGGCATAGATTCTTCTTGGAAGAGCGCCTAGATCCAATGGTACTTAGTGAAAGTGATGAAGAATTTGCTCCCGGCTCATTACCCTTAATTGAACAAGAACCAGAATGTGATTATCATATAGATTCTTCCAATATGATAGCTGAGGGTGTCAGATATCCAGATAAGCATGCAGAGGAAGAGTGTACAACAACCGGGCAGACAATGGTTTCAGATATGACATCGGTTGATAACATAATGCTTAAACCTAGTCCAAACAAGACTCAACTATCGGTTACTATCAATGTGACACCTCAGTCAAAGGCTCCAGTTGTTTCAGGTAACATCAAGCCAGATTTAACCTATTGTTGTTAAAGGGCTTTTCATTTTTAAAATGGTAGTTCAATGCAGGTGAACATAAATCAGAACTTGTAGCTGTTCGTACCCCAGCTTCCAGAGAACATGTTCGGGCCCCACGGAAACGCAAATGTGTTTATGACAATGCCATTGTGATTTCTAACAAGTGAGCTCAACCTGGGCATACCTTATATTATATGGTGTAAAAGAAATAAAAGTACCTTAATTCTTGAAGCTGATATGTTATGAACCATAAATTGTATTCTCTTTAATGTGGCAGGGTGTATGAAAACTGGGTTTTGAATCCAAACAATCTCGTACGCAAAAGGCGAACCCCGGCTGCTGTCCTTAATCAGAAGGAACACCGGTCTTTTGATTCTTTATTGCAGCCTATCATTCCCAGTAAGATTTCTCTTTGTTAGTTACCTTTTTAGAACTTACAATAGTTGGTTTTCATTTAACCAACAGTTCATTTTATAAGTTCTAGTTATTTTCTAGTAAATTTGATGCCACGTCTTTAGTAATCTTTGTTCTGGACAGTCGATGCAGATTCTCCAGCAGATCTTAGGTCTGTTTTTTCTGCAAACGAGCTGATGGTGGTAGAAGAAGTTGAAGAGACAGTGGACCCCTCAAATTCAAAAGTTGATGAATTAGGACCACTTAATCTGCATAAATTTTCTGAGGACACAGAAGCTGAAGTAGTTGCTCCTCCTACACCCGCAACCCAATCAACATCATTTAGGTTTAGTGATACCCATGGGACATCCAAGGTCAACCAAGTGGGACCCACAAGTTCATGTGAAAGTGGTGAAAGAGTGCTGTTTCCAATCAGGGATGTAGATTTGGATGAGGTACAGAGGGAAGAGGTAATCTATTATTAGTATTTTTCCTAATAAAGTTGCACAGGTGTTGTAAGTACTTGAATACTATCGACTTCTAAACTGTTGGCCTAATACCCTTTTTAGCTAACTTTATTAGTTTTACTCATTAGAAGTAAAGCTATAACCGGATTCTCAGATTGGTTTATTACTTGAATTGAAACATTTTCTAGCGTGGTGTTGGCATTTCCTTCATGTTCTGATGGCTATTGTTGTATCTAAACCAATCTCAGGGTCCAAGTTCTTTAGGAGAAGACAACCAAGAGAACGGTAATTAACTTACCTTATGTTTCTAGCTTGTTATAAAGTCTCCTACTTTCAATAATATCCATTTGTATAAAGATCCTCATGTATTCTTTTTCTGATATTGGCTTCAGTTACCATTGCAGAAAAGTTGTCGGCTGTCACAGAGTAAGTTTGATTATATCTCAACGCTATTCTGCTTAGAATACATCTTTTCATATGTCTATAAAATTTAACATTTTTGTTTTATACAGAAGTGTTGGGGGTTACCTGCACCTTAGCTTTGTACACAGGAAAGAAAAAGGAGAAGATGAAGCCGTTAACTTATCCCATATTTTGAAACAGAAAACCAAGAAAGAAAGCGCGAGGTTTTTCTATCAGATGTTGGTAAAGCCGCTAACCGCAATGTAATCTGCACATTTTTATTTGAGATTAGTTTGTTGCTGTTAATATATACCTTTTTCTGTTATTTTAAAATTTTCTCAGGTTCTAAAAACAGCAGGATACATTGATTTGAAACAAGAAAAGCCATATGGTGAGATATGTGTGAAGGAAACACCAAAGCTGAAGGAAGTTTTTGGAGCGTGAGATAGACAGCGACAACAACAGAGTTGTGTAGCTTGTACAAAAGGTTGTACCAGATTTAGTTAAGCCTATAGTTGGTCTGTTTATGTTTAAATCTTTTAGGACTGTTTATTTATGTTAAGAATTTATTGCTTTTCTTTGGTGCAAGATAGTATCCGGACGATCATCTGGTTTTAGTTTGAATAATCGTTTTGCAGTTTCCGGCGTGCACATCATTAGTGCTTTTGATTGTATTTTCTTTACCAGGCGTACTTTAGTGCTTTTGTTGAAACTTTGAGACCTTTGACGCTATGGTGTGAAGATTCGAGATCTGAATTTCGATCTATGATGGCCACGGTCGAGGCTTATTAAAGCCAAATCCATGATACCGGTCGATGAAAAGTAGAAGGTTGATAAGGAATAATCCGACACTTAATGTTGTAACATGTATATACCTTGTAGTTCCTTACATGTTCACCCAGTGCTAGTAGAATTTTTTTACCATTTAATCTGGACAAAAGATTTACTATCACTATTAACAAGTTAGAGATTAAAGTAGAAAAAACTGATAGTAAGGCCTTATTGGTGCTTGATTTGTATCTTGATGGAATATTGAATTTAGAGTCCATTTATGGTTAACATAATCATAATTTTATGTCTAAATAGGACTTTTGTCTATAAAACTATTTAATAATTGTATCTTATACAAAAGGGGTATATCCGTAAAGTGTGTCTATATATGAGTTCTTTTATTTCTTTGAATCAAACGACTCATATTGAAACAACTTTACATGTAAATATTCATATTCATATAAACATGTCTTTATAAAGAATAAAAGAGATGAATATACCTTTTTTACCAATATATTAAATAATAATGATTTGAGTAAAAATAATTAAAACGGTTTTGGAGCAAAACAGATTGGTTTAGAAATTGGTTTGGATTGACTTAACGCTAGTTAAAACCGGACTGACCAAACCAGATTGGATTAGAAACCTGTTTTCAAAAGTAAAAACCAAACTAGATTGAAATTGACTTGAATTGGTTTTAATAGACATGGTCTCAAGGTGATTTTAAACTAGTTGGTTGGATCCGTTCGAACCCATTTCATGTTTTCAAATCTAGGGTACTGAAATATTCTACATTTACTGTAGTTTGGAATAGGCCATGCCTAACGTGAACGGACGTTTTCTTCGAACTAATTCATAGTCGCTTGAAATTTGTGATAAAACTGACACAATAAAAACAAATAAACGTAGATATAGGTGATGATAGAGAAATGAAAGAATATGTAAGAGCATTTATGAGTTAAAAAGAGAAAATAAATCATTTAAAGGATGAAACAACGAGTACAAATCTGATTTGACTCTGCTTTTTTTTTTTGTATATTTTTATATCTTTTGATTGTAACCGTCTCTTCTTGATCAAGTGTCTCCTCTCATAGATCATTTTGAAGCGTCTCTCATCAATGTCAACGTCAGCGTCAGCATCAGCGGCAACTTGGACGCGTTAAAAACGAACCCATTAGAATATCAGATGCCGTAAAGTCTGTTAACTACGTAAAATGACGTTTATTTACATTTCCCTTCAATTGGAACTCACAACTGAACGCCACCCACATTAGTAGTAGTACTAATATCCTATCCCTCGCAAATTCTCATACGATCACCATCCAGATTCTTCACAATTCGAACTACAGATTCTTCAATCTCAATCAAAACCTCTTAAACCCTAACCCTTAATTTTCATCTTCCCACTTCAACGAACAACTTCTGATTCGAGCACATAAAGAATGGACGTTGCGTATCTACAGCCAGGGGCGGATCCATGTGCAACTTAGGGGGTGCACAGGCCCCCACTGAGATTTGGCCCACAAGTGTTAATTTAATACTAACTTTTATTAAAAGTTCAATTAGGCCTCCAACCTAATGAGAGTTAAAGTCAAAAATCATATGTTAGTTTTTGTACTGTTTTCGTCTTTTGTACTGTTTACGATTCTTGTGCTGTTTTCAGTTCGTGTGTTGTTTTCACTACTTGTGAAGTTCAGGGACTGTTTGTGTTGTTTTCTGTTTGTACAGGGGTTAAAGGTGTAAAACGTTTGTTACAAGTTTGTTAGGTCAATTTTGGTATAAATAGAGTTGTAGAAGAGGGGAATAAGAACAGATCTGAATCGGTAGAATGGGATTCATTTTTCTCATTGTAAATTCTCTTTGATCACTTTGAATACAAGGGTTCTTCTTCTTTGATTTCAATTCTTCTTTGGTGTATTGCTTACACAACCAATATTTTTAGAAGGCACCCACGTATTATATGGAAACCCACAACTCCTAATCTCAATTAAATACATTAGACATTTAGAATGGATTGGAATCTTGGATGATTATTTCACCGTTAAAACCTAATAATTGAAGAACCTAGTTCGTCTTCATCTTGCTCTAATGATTTGAATAAATTTTCTTTTGTTTTTACCAAGTGATCATTTTATTATATTAACATTTTAATGATTAACTGATGTTGGAATAAGAAACCAAGAGTAATGTTCCTTGAGATTGTGCGTGACGCTTTAATGGCCACGTAACGTTTATCATATTATTAGAGTTAGAATAAACTCGCATTTATCTTATATACAAGTAATCTTCTAACCTGATCCCATTGTGACTTTACTAATTTGTGCCCCCACTAATGAAATATCCTGAATCCGCCACTGTCTACAGCAAACCAAATGCGTAATCAATTTTAATTCAACTCATCACCACCCTCTCTCTGTTCTTTCTAGAATGAAAATTTGAAATCATGGATGCACAAGAATGGATTACCTCCGTGTAAAGTAGTGCTCAAGGACAAGGATGGGCTATCCTATGATTCACGACGTCCTCCCATTCATTACGTCACTGCAAGTGAGGATTTAAAAGTTAATGCATTTAATCGAATTCTGGTTCATTTCATTCTGTTGACGTGAGGTTTATGTACTGATGCTTTTTACTGAACTGTAGGCAGGTGATATTGTCTTTTTATTTTCCGAATTCCTTGGTTGTAACACTTGAGTGAGTTCTGGGAATTGAGACTATCGGAAAGATGCTGTTTTATTTTAGTAGCAATTTATAAATTAGACATGCTTATGGTTGGCATTGTTAATTGATGTGTTCGATTGAGTAGATAGGGCATGAACTTCAAGGCATATCTTTTGCTTACTACTTTTTGTTCATGATGCAATAGTAGGATAAACCAGAAGTAGATCCAATCGATGAAGGCATAAATTATTGAACATATGTTAATGTAGATATATGGAATTATTAAGCATATGGTTTGGTTTAATGCCATGAGAATGTGATGCTTACTTCTTGTTTTATGTATGTCTACTTGGTATGCTTGTGGATTTAAATCTTTCTGTTTGATTGATCATTATTGTGACCATGACTTATTCCTTCTCGATTGCAGCTAAACTGTTAATCACAACAATTTATCTTGCATTGTATCTAATGTATGAGAAAAAGCAAGGGAAAGAGTCTGTCTGGTATCCATATATAAGAGAGCTTGATCATCAGCATGGTAGGGGACAGCTACGTGTCGAATCATCACTCTTGTGGTCTGAATCTGAACTGGATTATCTGACAGGCAGGCCCGTTAAGGTGTTCTTCTTGTTGAACTTAATAATCTAATGTCTTAAAGGTTTATTGTCAGCAAACATCCATTCGATCTAAAAGAAGCCTTTCACACAAGCAGGCAAAAGGTTTATGACTTCCATCTGTGTTAACCTACAGTGTGATGAAATTGATATTATCAGGCTGAAGTTCTTTATCGTTGTTCTCTTTTTCATGTAATGATATTACAGGTAAGCCCTTGTGTGGAATATGCAGTTCTGGACCAACTAGCTACTTATTTCAGAAAGAGTGGCAGGTTACCTCACTACTCTAGCCGGAGATGAAGCATTGGTAATATATGCTGTTTCTTTCAAATTTAGATGACCGTACTGTATTAGGGGTGGCAAAATGGATGGGTCAGGTTCGTTGGGTAACTGGTCAAAGTGGGTTGGGTTGACCCATAAACACTATTTATTCATTTTAAAGAAGGTATAATGATTGCTGTCAATATTATTATGAAAACTAGATTATTTCAAATTTAGACATCGTTTGGGTATGGCTTGTATCAAGAACACTAATTAAAAGTTGAGAGAAGTAGGTCTCAGTTACTAAGAGTTTATGAACACTTCTCCATCACCAGCAGAACCACCCCCTTCTACCTTCTGTTCTCCGCCGCACCCACCATCAACAACCCTCTGGTTTGATCTCGACGACAACTTCACACCAAAACAGACCTAAATCAAGCAAAATATATTAACATAAACATATGAGGATGGTGATTTATGATTCTAAAGCTTCTGTGTGTAATAAATCCTAAGAAATTTCAATCAATTTGGGTGTTAGGGTTTTTAAAGATACATATCTGACGATGATTTTACCTTTGTAGCTTCAATCGCAAAAAAATTGGTGACACTTAGCTTCAATCGAATCCAAATGAATGAGAAGAGTAGATTAGATGATTTTAGGACCTGGATGCTGCCGAACTTTCGTAAATCCAAAGGACTCGTGTTGTTATAGATCCACATCTGAAACATAGCACATATGTACATAGAATTAGTGAGATGTGATGAAGTAAAAAAGGGGTTTACCTATTTGCAAATTGGGACTGCGATGGAGAAGACGATCGATGAGTATTTCTAGGGCTGGAGGTGAAGGTTACCAACGACGTGGGGAGAAGAAAAAGGGGATGATCAATATGCTGACTCCTCCTATGAAGAATTATAGGAGAAGGAGCCGTCGACGTGGGGAGGAAAACGGGGAGGAGACGAAAACCGCAGGAGAGTGTAAAACTGAAATTCTCAACTGCTTAATTTATGCGGCCCAGATTAAATTTACTTAGTTTTCAACGGCTAAGATCTCCCGAAATTGTGTAACCGTTTAGCAGCGTCCATATATATATATAATTCGTATATATATAATTTTGCAACATTGAATATTTTAGCGCGGTGTTCTCTGACGATGCCCATATAATATCAGCGATGTGTGTGCTCTACAAAGTAAAACAAAATATTATGGGGAATTTATATATTTGTCTTTTCTTTAAATCATTAATTTCAATCATATATTTTTTCTTCATAAAACGTGTATATCACATGTTTATTCATTTTATTGATATTACTTATTGAATGATTATTTTACTCGTATTTTTACCAAGGTATTTTTACTCATTTCACTTCTTAAGATTATCAATATATATTTCCTCATGTTCGAGTTTTCTATATAAATAAAAATAACAAAAATACATCTCGTATAAAACTTAATTTCAATCAACAATAACCGATAATCAAAATTATATTTTTAAATACAAAACATAATTGTTAAAAGTTTTAAATAATTATAAAAATAAAACATAAATATGTAAAGATTCCTTAGTAAAAAATAAGGTATGATAGTTACTTAATAAGTTAATTTTAATAACATGAATAAATACGTAATATATATATTTTAGAAAGAATAATATGTAATTGATTTTTTAACTTGGTGAAATATATAATTTATGCTCTTAAAAAAATCATGTAAAAATCCTCAACTATTAGTTATATACCAACATATATTATTAAATAATCAGAACTTAATTACCCCCCCCCCCCCCCCACCCACCCACCCACACCACACCACACCACACCACACACACATATATTTATTATATGTGCACAAAATATTAATATTAAAATGTTAAATATTTGAAACAAATAGTAGATGATAAACATTATATAATAGGTTTGTTAAAAGATTAAAAAAACGTATAGTAAGTTGATTGAAGAAAAAAGTAAAAGAACGCAATAAGTTGATTGAGTCAAAAGATAATATAGTAGAATGTGTTGGAAAAAAATTAAAGAGATGTATAAAATTTCGTCATTTTAATAAATAAATTTGAAATAACATAATTTTAGTAAATATTAAAAAAAAGACCGGTTATTAGGACAACCCCTAATTATAAATCAACATTTACTGATATTTATATGGGTCGTATAGCTCTATATGTGGTGCATAAGTGTATAACCGCTATGACAACTCACTGAATCTTTTCTCGTAGTAAGTGTTGAAATTTGTTATATGCGCGGATAGGCCTATATGTGTCGTATAGGGTTATATTAACAGCCCCTTGAATTTTTATAGTTTTCAGTGTCTTCGACCCTATATGCCTCGTATAGGTATATATGAGACGTATAGGTGGGTGTCAATTTATAATGATGGCCTGGTGGGTGTCTTAATATTAAAACACTAAAAAAATCATTAAAAGCATAGAAACAAAAATGATGATGTCGTGTAAGAAAAAGGAGGACCGACTTTTTGGGACCCAGAAATTTATTTCGTTATTGAACATGTAAATTAATCATATTATTTTGCAATTAAACATGTATATTAAGTATTAACTATAACTTGCAAGTTGTTTGTCGATTTTGACAACTAATATGCTATTTATGTAATTGTAGGCTAAACATAGGTTGAAAAAACTCTCGTTAAAGTGGCAAGATTGATGTTATTTCTCCTTTATGTAATTGAATTTTTATGGTTGTATCCTGGGGCCTAACGTGTTCTAGCGTGTTGTTAACACCTGTTTGGAATTTCTTATGTGATTAATAAAGTTCACTCTGCCGGCAAAAAATAATAAAACACTAATATACTATTTAGGGTTATGCACATGGCATATAAAGAGGCTACACAGCCTACACAAGATGTAACAGGTCTAAAAAATAACACACAACTATCTAAATGTCAAAGTAGAACAACAAACTTTTAATTATACATCATTCATATTAAACGAGTTCAAACCTTGATCACACTCCTGTTACACGGCACTTGATTTTGTGATTAATATTAAAACCAAAACGTATTTAACTAATACAAGTTTTTCCTCTACGGTTCATATAGATATCAAATTATTATTATATTATATATAATGGGTTACGATTTTTAATTTTCAAAGTTAGAGCTTCTTTAATGTTTTTTTATTTTAAAAAAGTCAATTAAAATTTATATTGTTCTTTAAAAATTAAACCGCATATTGCATTCACTGTTTTCTTTTCTAAGAGTGGTAGGTGTGGCATCGTAAGGTAGGGGCCGGGATGGGTTGAGGTGACAAGGCAGTACATGATGTTGGAACACCGGGCCCCACTTACAGATACTGCAACTGTATAGACCGATAAACTTATGAGCCTTGATCGTTTCAAAGGCCGATGCTATAGATTGAGCCTGTTCATGGAGAAGACAATCGATATGTGCCCATCCACATGGCTGGGCGAGAAAGAAAAATGAGAAGGAGCATGGAGTTGGTGGTGTGACTTCAACATTGGAGGTGGAGGTGTTGTCTGGCATGACTCCTCCAATCCTAATGTTTTTTTTTTCTCTCTTTTTTCGTTTTATTGGTTTATACGTTTTATTTCATACTTGAAACAATAAAACGTTCTACTTTATCGTTTTAATTATATTATATATTAACCTATGGTATTTATCCATCTCTTTTTACAAATTTAATACGACCGACATCAAATTAAAGTAGATTGGTTTTTAAGGTTTATATAACGTTGTTTATATACCTAGATAACCACTTTTTATCAAAAAAATTAACCAGTTTTTAGTTAACCCTATAGATTATGATTATTCATTACATTACTAATTAATTTCAGAAAAAAGTTATGACTCATCATGAGACTAATAGCTCATTTGTTTTGACTTAAGAAAATTAATGTAATGCAAGTTACGGTTTAAAAAGGGATTAATCATCCACAACACAAGCACCCTCACACACACAAACATTGCAGCAAAATAATGACGATGTTATCAGTAGTACTGAAGAATTTGTTTAGCTTATTGACTTGTGTGATGGATTATATTTTATCTTGTATCGACTCAAATGCCAGGTACATTAAAAGCGTGAATTACATATGCATGTTTGTGTGTGTATATATATGGGCACGTTCTTTTCATTGTTTCATATATGTATGTTTCATATTTCTATATTCAAATTTGTTGTTGTCAAATCTGTTGCATGCATGTAGATTCAAATGGATTTGATAGATTTTTGCATAGATATACATTTCTTTAAGTATGTTCTTCACGGGAGAATTGCGCATATTCCTTCGTAAATCTTCTTAATTGTATATTTATTAAACTCAAAACTAAAAATTACAAATATCCCCTCTATTATTAAATTTCATATATTGGTCAATTACCTTTTCAAACTTAAAAAAACCCTCTTACAACAGTAGCTCCATGTATGATTGCTTTTTGGGTTCCAAAATAGTCGGTGTTGTTCTTCTACCCTACAAAAGCTCGTGAAAATAACTAATAAAAGTCGAGCAATTAATTTTTTGGTCTCATAATGTGTCAAAACTTTAACATTTGCCTTTTTTTCATTATGGATATTGTGATTTGGATAGAGTGAGTACTTTTCAACATTTTTGAAGATTGTTTTTTGGTCTCATTAATGTTGTGATGTAAGAAATCTTGATCTTGTAAGGATGCAACTTAAAAATTGTTAATTTTTAAAAAAGTCATCGTCTTGCATGTAACTTCACTTGTACTGTGATTTGAGATTTAGATACATGCATAGTGAACCAAGACAGTAGGCCAGTCCACATTCAATATAATCATTATGATACCTAGTAAGTTTCATTCAGAGCAAAGCAACTGATGGGATCTTTGATTGGAGAATTTAAGCAAACCTTATCTTTACCTCAGAAATAAAGAAGTTGTTTCTAACGAGACCCTCAGCTCTAATGTTTATCATAGAATCCAATCATCTAATATATATACAACATCATGTTCAACATAGCAATCAACGTACATGATAAGCTAGAAGCACACTGGTAGTAGTCGATCATGCAACATACACCTATATACTAGGCAATCAACATTAGTAGAAAGCAAAACATAAATTAGTCAACAATATACAATGATCAATAATCAAGCATTATACCATTGACAACAAGAAGCAAACAAGGGATAACAAAATACAATGATCAAGATGACACAAACAATGGCTTTAAGCAAACGACAATAATATATCATATACTAACATGTACGTGTTACTAGTTAAGACCCAAATAAGATGTATCTGAACCTTTCTCTAGATGTTTTAACATTAATCTTACATCATGACATACTTTTATCTTGGATAAAATTTTGAAAGTCGTAAAACTCGAGCAAATCATTTCTAGTCTTCTCCTCTTAAATCAATTTAAGCATAACTCTACCCCTCTTCTGGTTGATGTTTCATTGTCACCACTACCCTTCTTTCACCTTTCTTGAATTTCTTCAAGATGCCATTGTTAATAGAAAAAGTGGGTAAATGCTAAAATTTGAAATATCGTAAAGTCGTACTAAAATAAGAGTAAAATAGTCTTTATAAAAATTTATTTTTAATAAAAAATTAAAATAGGTTAATTTATAATAATTTTTTTTTATTGAGGGCTGTAAGTAATTTTACTTTTGGGTTGGATAACTATACAATTAATTAGATTTAAGAGGAAAAATATGCAACCGCCATTCTTCATGTATATATTAAAATTTACTTATAGTCCTTAAACTAAAAAGATAACAAAAATCATTTATATTTATATGTTATAACACCTCTCGTTCTTTCCCACTCCTTATACTAAGAATTGTGTGTTTGTTTTACTAGTAAACAAGACATAAGCTAACCGCGCTCTCACTTCTTGAATTTTTAATGTTCTTTCCTTCTATAAACATTAGATAAGAAGAATAAATTTAGTGCTTTAGTTTGTAAAGAGAGGAATTTAACTGATGTGATAAATTAAAGACTGCAACAAGCAAATATGAGAGGCAGAAACAAGTTTAGCCAACCTAATAAATAAATATCTGAAATAATAAATTTAATGTAAGAATAAGCTCTATATGTCTACCTAAAAAGGTAAAAAGTTTTCAAATCAATAAATAAGAGAAGGCTAAAATGAGAAAACAAAAAGAATTAACAATAATCGTTTGATTTTTGATCTAGTTCAATGCAATTAATTGATATACTCTCTATTTTTCTAATAGAGATACTATAAAGCTATCTTATTCTTGTTAATTTAGTATTTTTATATATGTGTGTAAGTTATTATATGCACGTCGTGGATGATACTAAAATTAGATCTACTTTTAATTTCAATATTAATACCACCTTTAACTTGCTAGGTGACTATTGTTAACAGAGGTGCCCTTTAATCCAATTAGTGAACCGAAACCTAACAACCGGAACTGAAACCAAACCGGTTTGGAACCAATGCTATTTGAAACCGGTTTGAAATCAATGATATTTGAGGTTAGTTCGGAACTAATAAAAACCATAGGTTAGAGATTGATTTATAAGTCTTTCCATTGAAATCGGTTAAAAACCAAAAACCAAGCAGAACCGACCAAAAACTAACCAAAACTGCTCAAAACCAGTCAAAAAAACCAATCAAACGCCTGTCAAGAAACTAGTTTCAACTTGAACCGGTTTAAAACTCAAACTAACCTAAACTAGTTTAGGGTTTAGAACATGCACCTCTACTTGTTAAGGCCAAGGTGTAAGAGAATTAAATCATTATGTATTTTAGCTCGATAAACCAAAAATCATTTATTTTTATAATTACAAAAATCAGATGAACCCATTGAAAATTATACAACTATGAAGCAAAACAAGAAACACAATTATAGTTTACGTTGTGAAAACTTGTTTTAACCAATGTTTACCTTCGTTCTCTTCCTCATGTTAGCATTCATGCATCTTCCTCCTGATCAGGTGCACGGGTTCGGAACTCCGACCACCTCTTCCACCGGGCCCAAAGCCATTGCCCTTTGTAGGAAGCTTGATTGCTATGCTTAAGAACAAACCCACATTCCGATGGATTCATACGATGATGGAAGAAATGAAAACCAAGATCCTATGCATTCGAATCGGAACTACACATGTTATAACGGTAAGCGATCCAAAGATTGCTTGCGAGTTCTTGAAGGACAAAGATGAGATTTTTGCATCAAGGCCCGACTGCGTGTCAGCCTATCTGACGAGTGATGGTTACTTGAACACTTCTCTTGTTCCGATGAACGATCATTGGAAGTATATGAGAAGAATTATAGCTACCGAAATTGTTTCGGTTGCTGGACATAAATGGCTCAAAAACAAGCGAGACCAAGTAGCCGGTAATCTTCTCAGGTACGTACGTATATAAAATATGTTCGTTTGGTTATTTTGATAACCCCTCGGCAAATTCGTTAAATGCTCATGTCATATATATATAGGTGCCTGGGGACTTCCGATGAATATGTTCTATTGATGAATCATCTATATTTTATAAACTACTCAAATCTTCATCAACGTGGTTATATATATAGCTTTGTTTTACATAAGTTCAATTATTTAAACTAGGTATATATACAACTTAGAGGCTGTTTGACAGCCTCTTAATCAGCCTCTTAATGGTTCAGATGTCTAAATGGTTCAGCACTTAATGATTCAGACTGTTTGTTTAGCAAGCAAATGTCTGAATGGTTCAGACATTTGCCTCCGAATGGTTAAGCATTATACTAATGTTGAATGGTTAAGAGGTCTAATGCTGAATGGTTAAGACCTCTTATCTGAATTGGTCAAACATTTGCATTGAATAGTTAAGCGATATACTAGCTCTTAATGGTTCAGACCTCTTAATGGTTCAACACTTAATGGTTCAGACCTCTTATTGGTTCAGCACTTAATCATTCAGATATTGCCAAACAGTCCCTTAATGTGTATACCTTTTAGGTACGTTTACAACCGTTGCGAGACCAACATTGCGGTCACCGGAGGGGTCATGAACGTTAGAATTATTGTGCAACAATACACAAGCAACATCGCGAGGAAGATCATGTTTGGGAGTAGTTGTTTTGGCAAAGGGAGTGCAGATGGCGGGCATGGAGATGAAGAGATTGAGCATGTTGAATCACTTTTTACTATTCTTGGCTACACATACGCGTTCTGTGTGACCGATTACTTCCCATGGTTGCGATGGGTGACTGATTTTGATGGGCACGAGAGAATCGTAAGAAACGCTCTTCGTACTGCAAGAAAGTATCAAGATCCTTTGATTGATGAAAGGATACAACAATGGAAAGATGGTGTTAAGACCACAAAGGATGATTTGCTTGATGTTTTCATCAACCTTGAAGATCCTAAACTAACTGCAGATCACATAAAAGCTCAGATCCTTGTGAGATTCACTTGATTTTTGGTGTTTAAGTGATAAACTTTCTATATTTATCGTTCGATTGATTAATTACCACGTGTTACAGGATCTGATGATTGCAACGTTTGATAATACGTGGAACAGCATCGAATGGGTGATTGCAGAAATGATAAACAACCCGAGGATCTTAGAAAAAGCGGTCTTCGAGATCGATTCTCTGGTCGGGAAAGATAGACTCGTGCAAGAAGTAGATCTGCTTCACTTAAACTATATCAAAGCCTGTGTAAAAGAGGCTTTGAGGTTACACCCTATTGCACCTTTCACCCTCCCTCGTGTGGCGTCCTGCAACACAACCGTTGGCGGTTACTTCATACCAAAAGGTAGCCAGGTGCTAGTGAGCCGCCTGGGGCTAGGGCAGAACCCTGAGGTATGGGATGATCCACTCACTTTCAATCCAGACCGTCATATCAACAGCAGCAACGAAGTGGTGCTAACGGACCACAACCTTCACTTGTTGTCGTTTAGCACTGGTAGGAGAGGGTGCCCCGGAGCGTTGTTGGGCTCAACCATGGCCGTAATGTTGCTGGCTAGGCTCATACAAGGGTTTACCTGGGAGTTACCGTCCGATGAACCATGTGTTGATCTCACGGAGAACCTGCACAATTTATGGAAAGCTAAGCCACTATTGGCTCTAGCCAAGCCTCGTCTGCCTCGCCATCTTTATCCCACAAGTTGAAAGCTGTAAACATTTGCCGCATAAAATTGAGCATAGTTTTACAATAAGGTAATCGAAGGACTTGTGAAATCGCGTGTCTAACTAGAAATGTGCATCACATGTATTGACTCTATACAACAATAAGAAACGCCAATCTAACTGTAATAAGAAAATCGGAAGTACCACAACAATAAGAACTTGTTCATTTTTTTTCATTTCCTATGGCAATGGCATTTTTATAAGCAAACGAGAAACTATACTTATCATAGAATGGCTGAATGCATCAACTATCAAAACTGGAACCAAATCTTTACTCTTGATCGAAAGAAACGAGTAAGAAACAATAGTTCGTTTGAGAAATGAGAAAGATCTTTTTACAAGCTCAATTTGGTTCGCCATAAATCTGCCACGACTTTCCTTGGTTGTGGATTATCTGGTCCTTTGTCTCGCTGTCCCGATGTGATATAAAACCATCCATTCCAGTATGCTGCTTGCGTAGTTTTCACACGATAAGGAAGTTTTCCAATAACATGCCATTTCTGTGGGGATTTAGATCAAGGTGATTATTTAATGTTGAAAAGCAATACTAAGAAAAAAAATGCAATAATGACTATACCTTTGAGTCAAGATCAAATTTGAACAACTCTCCAACTAGTATCATTCGCTTTGTCACGGGATTTTTCTCGGTTGTGCCCCCCGCGATCACAATGGAATTGTTAAGAAGTACCCATGAAGCTTCTATATGTGAATCGGGTTTGGGCATAGGTGGCAGTGTATGCCACTTCATCTTATCATCAAGCATGTAAACATCACCATAAACTACCTGAGATTTCAAATAAGAGTTCAGCTTACGCGCTTCAAGATCAGATATGATAATTTGAACTTTAACAATCATATGAATTTGTTATAGCCACATATGCTAAATGTAGATAACCACATATATCAAATTGGTGTAAAATCTTATCATAGAACAGGTTTGACCCAGAAAAGTCAAAATAAGTTTCTTAGCAGACTGTAGGATTCAGAAATCAACTTACCTCATGCCTGCGTGAACACTTGAAGATAGGTGACCCTGGTTTAGGCATAAAGTCACCCTCTTGACCACCAATAACATATAGCCGATCACCGACAGCAACACATGCCCTATTAAAACACAGCATAAGACGGTTTTATAAATCCCAGCAAACAATATTATTTTCCTTTTCTAACGATCGATTACTCAACTGATTCCATACGGGCATAGTATTAGTTAAGTCGGTTTTTACCTATGCGGCCCTCCACGAGGAATCGGCACTTCTTTCCTCCATGTTTTCTCTATCGGTTTGCCATTTTTCACTGCAATACTCCAATGATCTGTACTGGGCGTATGACGATTCTCCTTGCCACCTCCCATCACATGAAGTCTCCCCCTCCAAACTTGAGTTGCTGGAGCATATCTGAAAGTCAAATTTCAACGCATGAAATCTCCTAAATCGTTTTATTCAAGAAAAAATAAAGATAATATTGAAATAACAACTTTAGAAATCATATTTCAATATTTGACACACTAATCATTCAAAAGAGTTAGAAAAATTAGTATAACAAGTTTTCAGGTCAACCCAACCTGTTTTGGACCGTACAAGATTACTGTCTTAACTAGTCATCTGACCCGCCCATTTTTCCACCTCTATCAGAACAAATGCGACGATTAACGCTCGTGAACATTGATGATAGATAAGCACACCTTGGTTCTGGCAAAGGGGGAAATGACTGCCATTTTCTTGTTTGAGTATCGAGCACAAATGTTTCGGCTACAGGAGGAGTTCGACATTGAGGGCCCTGTTGCCCTGAGACGACGTATATAAATCTCCCATCAGTTGCCATTCCTAAATGAGAATTAGCCATTTGTTTTGGTGTAGCAAAGCTTTCTTCCCATTTGTTGCTTGTGAAATTGTAAACATCAACATGAGAATGTACCTATAATAATATTTGAAATTGATTACTGCAAATATATATCTGTTAATAATAGCTAGACTATATTAAATCATTCAAAACTAAACAAAATGACCTATATATATGAAGAATTGTGTATGTAATGCATGGAAAGTTTGATTCTTACATGGTCAAGGGTTCTATATCCAGAAAACACATAAAAGAGATCATTGATTTGTATCGAAGCGCCATCAAGACGCGGCACAGGTGCCGGTGCCATCTCTTCCCATTCGGTTTCTGGTGCAGGTAAATCAGCAAATGTTCCTGATAGTAACCTCTCAGGAATATTATCTTTATGATTCTCTGCAATCTAAAATGTAACAACAGATCAGTAAAAAATCCAAACTTTAATGAACTGCTATACTTGGATCAACAGCATTTGCAGCAAACCCCATTATCCCAAATGTAACTTTAAGTTTAGCTGCTCACGTGAAGAATATACAATGCCAACTGAACAATGCAAACTTTGACTTTTTGTCGGTCAAATACAGTTAGACTTCATGTCAAATGTGTGCTTATATAGGTAGCCTCGAGGGAAAAGATTGATTGATTTGAATTTGCCAACAAGCAACCGATATTATGCACAAATTTCCGGTCCTCAACTTGGAAAATTAATCACATCAATTTTGAATCGGGCATAATCAACTTTGAACTTAAAAGTCAAAACTGAATCTATTAGATGAAGAGAGCAAAAATCTAAAGGGGAAAATGCATACAACAGTAAATGGTCGAAATTAAGATTATAATCAAATAACAAAAACAAAATCAACATCGAATGAAAATGGGGGAATCGGCTCACCTTATCAGTGTCGTTGGAGAAATTAGGTAGGGTTACAAGATCAAGATCATTATTCTCGCGAACCCAATTATAATGGATTGAGGCATAAACAGCGGAAGACGAAGCCCGCAAGTAATTGAAAACCAAAGCGCCACCAACAAGAACACTAGCGAACAACAACAAGATTCTTGATTTTGGGGAAATCTGTTTACTGCTGTGAATCTTTTTCATGATCTTCTATATCGTCAGAATATCTAGGAAAAGAGATGAAACCCATATATATATATGTATATGTATGTATGGTGTATGTAAACACAGTGACGGTGGGATAGATTGTTGCAGAGAAAAGTGGCCGCCAATGGTTTCCGATTACCGGTGGACAGCCGATGTTTACTTTCATGATACGTCGGTGAATTATATATCTCTTAGCTTTTTTTTTTTTTTTTTTAATGGCAAATCTATCATATTTCTGTTTTTAAATTACTCCATATTACATTATGTCTGGGATTGAACCCAGGACCTCCCCTCTAAGAAACAAAGCCTCTACCAAGTGGGATCTTCGCTTTTAGTTATTCGAGTAAATTGCACATTTCCTAGTTTAGGTTTTTTACGATTCTATTATTTGGTTACAAGAGGAAGGTGTTGTTTGTTTTTTCTGCAGGAAAACGTCTGCAGTCTGCGAGAAAAAGACTGTTTGTTTTTTTAACAACTGCAGACTACTAAACCAAATCAAAAAATACCAAACCAAATCACAAAACATAACTAAGCTACTAGATCTACACAACTAACAAAAACAGTCCACAAAACATAGCCCCGGCCTGCATCATCTTCAGCTCCCACAACTAACAAAAACCACACAACTAACAAAAACCACAAAAACAGTCCACAAACACAAGCCACCGACTCAAATCAAAACCTCGTAAACGGCAAACCTAGATCTACACAACACACAATCGGATGAAAACACTCACTCCTTGAAGCTCGCTGAGGACGCCTTCACCGGGGCCGCAGCGGAGGCGGGTGGCGCAGGGCGGGGGGCGGGCGCGGGCGCAGCGGGGAGGGGAGGGAGGGCAGTGCGGGGCGGGCGGGCGGGCGGGCGGCGTGCAGCGGAGAGGGGAGGGCAGCGCGGCGGAGGGGAGGGCAGCGCGGCGAAGGGGGAGGGCTCGCATTGGAGGGGGAGGGCAGCAGACCGGCGACGGTTGGGTGGAGGTCGGCCAGTGGTGAGAGGAGAGGTGGGGAGAGTTCTTGACAAATGAAGATGGGTTTCAGGATGGGGGAGTTAATGAGAAATGGTGAAAAGAGGTTGAGAAGTGGTAGGTCCACATCTTCTCCACGCAGATGTCAGGAAGACGGTTTTTAATGAAACGTCTTTCAAAAATCAAATAGTCCGCGCACTCAAAACCTCTTCCCGCTTTTGCGTGCGCGCAGATGAAGAGGTGGAGAAGAGCTTTTTATAAAAAACAAACACTATCGAACTTTCTGTGTTACAAAATTTGCCACGGCAACACGTTGGAAAAAATACTAGTTTTAATATGTTCGGATGTTTAAAATTATCATTTGACTTGCCTACAAATTAACTAGAGTAAACTATACTTTCCGTACTTTAGGTTCATAATAAATTTCTATGTTCTTGATAAATTTCAAGTTTTGTCCATATATTAAAAAATGACATTAAACCTACTTTATGATTAAATTTTGTGACATTTTACATCCTTTTTTTTAACGAGTATTAATTTTGTTAGTTATATTAGATTACGTTTCTTGCTCATAAAAGTAAATTGATTTTTTTATTTATACTAATAAATAATATAATATTAAAAAATATTAAATTGTTAAAACCCATCTCATCCCAAGCCACACCTCTCTTTCTCTCTTTACTTTCTCTCTTCACACAAAAAACAACGCCACCATCTGCCACCGCCACCATTTATGAACAAACCTTTTTGATTACTCGGAGGGTTTTAAACCAACCCCACACCTCTCTCTCTCTCTCTATACACAAATATAGACACCTTCGACCACCACCACCATCTCCTCTCTATCTCTACTATCTTTACCCCAAATCCATCACCATCGCACCATCTAAAGTTTAAAGTGAGGTGAGTTTGATACAAAAAATAAAAAATAAAAAAAAAAAGTTAAAAAATAAAAAAATATATATATCATTCGCTATACCTTATGTTCTTAACTAGCTTTCAAATAAACTAAAGCTAAATGACTACAGAGTTTTTAGTTGTTTAATTACTTTTCAATATAAAAAAATCTTCTATTTATAATATTTTAGTCGTTCCTAAATGAGGTTTTAAGTTCTTACTCATTAATTTCTGAGATTCCCGTTTGAAGATTATAAAAAATACCCACTTCCACAATAGCCAAATAAGAGCATTCACAGTAGGTTTTGTATATTTATGTGAGTGTGTTTCTTATAATTTAAGGAGTGGTTGTAAATGGTTATGAGTGGAGGAGAGAGAAAAGTTACTGTTCATTTTGTATATTTGGGGAATCACTGTTTAACCCTTATAAATTTTTTAATATTTTTGAAAGTGGTTGTGAGTAGAAGAGAGAGAAAAAGTAATGATAAAAGTATAAAAAAATATTATTTAATTGAGAAGGAGAAAGAAATAGTAGTGTTTTTAGTGTAATTATAAGGATAAAGATGTGGAACCTGATGTGAATGCTCTAATATCTCACCATAGCCACCGTGGTGGTCGCCCCATCTCCGCCGAAACATCCACCCTCCACCACTACCCATATTCGCCATCGCCACTATATGTTTCTATAACAGGAAAGCAAACCCTCTTTCCCACCACCGCCAACTACACATTATCTTGTCTGATGATTGGCCACATCATCGCCGCCGTACTCGACAATCCCATCACCGGCCGATGTAACAGCTTTGACGGAGAAGAAGAGAAGAGGCAGACCCACAAAGTATGGCCTGGATCCATATCATCTGATGCATCACCGGTCATCAACTAGTACATCGGAATAATTGGCCCGAAAACACGAACACCAACCACCACCGAAATGCAGGTGATGGTGTAACGAGAATAGGCACGGGATTTAACCGGTGCTACCCATGTTGTATGTCTTGTACATAGGGCTGTCTTGTATGTAGTAAATACGAACTCTTCGTCAAACCGGTGGTACCCATGTTGTATTTCTTGTGCATAAAGCATCTTTGTACATGTATAGTTTTAAATGCTGTAAATACTCGCTCTTCATCAAAATCTTCCATTCCTATATATGTAATGGTTTGTTTAATAAAAAAATATGTAGTTGATTTACATGAAAGGTGTTAGGCTTCGTCGCATTACACATTAAGGGATCGTTTGTTTTGCAGAATGTTTTGCAAAGGAATTGGAATTGTAATTGGAATCTTGTTAAAATTGATAACGTGTATAATTGGTCAATTTTGAGTGAAATTAAAACGTTAATTTTGAACAGTCCATTAGATTGTTAAACATTCCATGGGTAAGTGAAAGAATTGTTAATTCCAATAAATGAGAGAAAATTTTCTCATTTCAATTCCATCCATTGACCAACCAACCATGAGTTTGAATAGAAAAATTTTTAATTCCAATTTTAGTTCCTGAGAATTCGATTAACTAAAGAGGCCTTAAAAGTCACAAGTGATGGTAAACACAAAAACAAATGTGAACACTCTTACAAATAACTCTTTACCTAATAGTCGATTGCCTATCACTAACAACTTCATCTCTTTAGCTTAACAAATGGCTTTGAAGATAGGTTTTCAAATACATGGTTGTTTTTGACATGGTTGAAGATTGAGTTTTTTTTCTACGTACGTTTTGGTTCGGTATTATATTCTATGCTATGAAATTCACAGTGTGTGCTTGAATATACTAAATAGGACCCAGATAATTATTTTACTTTAACTTTAATCCTTTATTTCTATGTGTTTAGTCATTTCATACAAAACTTAACAGAAAAATTAACAAACAATCAAATAGCCACAACTATTATTTATCTTACTTATGAGTGAAAGTAAGAACCAACCATCAATGTGATAATTACAAAATCAAACTTACAATAAGAGTCAACCACAAAGACCACATGGTCTAAGTGCATCTAATTAAGTCAAATGTTTATATCTATAGTATCTACCTTCATGTCAATAAAATAAAAGCTGATACAAATCAACACCCGTAAGATCTCAAAATTTCATCTTCAACATAGGCGAAAATCATGTATCATGTATTTACATGATTTCATTTTTGAGATTGATTATAAATTTCATCTTCAACAAAGGGTCATGGAGCAATACTTCCTCATTCATGTCTTTTTGCCCTTACTCCTATAACAACTCCCAATGGCTGCCTATCTCTCCCTGCTTTCCCCTCTCTCTCACTTCCCATTCTAAAAAAGGCCTTTAGCCAATTAGATTCGTGTGATTGTGTTGGCGATTTAGTTGAATTAGATTGTTATAGTTGGATTTATTTAACATCAAAATAAAATACACATAACACTTACACTAGCTAAGAGGCTGTTTGGCAGCCTCTTAATCAACATCTTAATGGTTCAGACTGTTTGTTTCGTGAGCAAATGTCTGAATGGTTCAGACATTTGCCTCTGAATGGTTAATCATTATACTAATGCTGAATGGTTAACAGGTCTAATGCTGAATGGTTAAGAACTCTTATCTGAATTGGTCATACATTTGCCTTTGAATAGTTAAGCGATATACTAACTCTTAATGGTTCAGACCTCTTACTGGTTCAGCACTTAATGGTTCAGACCTCTTATTAGTTCAGCACTTAATCATTCAGATATTGCCAAACAACCCCTAAGACTTTGTAAAATGCTTCAGTATTATTATATGCTCTTTAGCATCATCAAACCCAAGGGTTTGAAGGCCATCTTGGTGGGGTCTAAAGGGCAAAACCAATCATCACAACTGAATAATTGTTTTTTAATAGTAAGCTGTGATGAGCAACAACTCAATCAACAGCTCGATAACCGGTTATTAAGTTACTACTAAATAATAATATTGAAGAGGTTTCCACAAAAATAACTGAATAACTGTTCTAACCCCACCCTAACACTCTGTCATGAAGCATTGTGCTGGTTCAACTTAATGTTGTGTAATGGTTCCTTGACCATAGAACACAAGTGTTTGATCTATTTCCGATACATCCTTTTCTAAAACATACAAACATCAAGAGAACTAATCAACATAAGAAGTGTCAACTATGATCTACAACAAATTGACAATCAGTTCGCACTAATCTGCTACAACTAGACCATTATACCATCAATGCCAATTGTAGCAATTAGTAGTAGGTGACTAGCAGCAAATGACCAGCACCAACAACTAAATGATTTATGGTAACTAGGGTTGACAACAACTTCAATAGCAACTCAGTTTTAGTGCCAATTAAATGTTAGTTGCAATTGTCCATGTCCATCAATTGCAACTAATTGTTTGTCACCAATGTAGGCACGGCATCAGTGGCGTGCAGTGTGATGGAGTTGCTGCTAAAGATATCCTATTGATATAATTGTCCAATCCTTGACCATTATAACTGATTGTTCTAGAGGTTCATACTCTATATAAAAGAGACCCTTGGTCTATCTTTGACACTAAAGTTACACCTACAATACCGTATAGTTTTGCATAGCCTAGTCCAAACTAAAAGAATCGATTTGTCCTTGTACAAGTAAAACTTTTCATGTAATTTCCTTAACACGGGTTCTCAATGGTGGAACCAAAAGTTTTCAATACAGGCCACAATAGGATTTTTTTCGTCTTTTTGGCATTTACCTCAACTACTCTTACAGGTGACAATTTTGATGGTTATATCAAATAACTCTACTTGCTGGTCAGATGGTCAATGACTCCCCAAACCCCTTATGGTTTCATTGAAACATGATTTCTTTACTGTCTAGATATCCTAAAAATTCAGGCAAGTATGGTAATAATTAATAATGATACAGGATTAAATTTACAGATTTTTATGAGAACATCATAACATGGTTGAAACATACCAGCAAGTGAAGCATGGTGGAGTCCTGTAAAAGAGACTTAAAGTGAGTGACATAATCGAAAATAGAAATAGTCAAACAGGCTCAATGCATGGTCAGCATACTTGTATATTAATATAATTTCCACCAGGCCTTCATTGTTAATGTCGGGTCTTATCACACTCACAGTGCAGTATTTGACTTTATTAGACTGATGTTTAATTGTTCATCAGTGATTAGAAATGTTAATCTGTTGGACATTGATATGTTCTAGAAACTTCAAATCTTTCAAATTGCTGTGTTGCATACCTGAGATAAACGACTATCATCAAATATTCAGGTCAAGTTGGTGTAATTTAGAAGCTGCACCATAAGTGCATGAGTACAACCAGTGAACATACATCAAGATAACATGATCACACGCCTAGCTAAATTCTTTTTCATAAACTTTGGCATCACTGGTGACATGTAAGGAAGACGTGCACGTGACACCAGTGGTGATATAATCAGATTAGCATAATACGTACACGAAGATACTTATTAACTTTATTTCAAATTCCACAATTAACTCATCTAAAATGTTTGTAAAAACAGAATATCATGCTTCATACTTGACACTTTGTAACATGATATAATAGCACCTCCTCCGAAAATTTTGGCAATCCTTCATATGTTTGCCTCCGTTCATCCAGTTGCATTTTGTTATGAAGAAAAGTTCTGTCAAGAGATTGGAACACACATTTAAGAAAAAAGGTGGTTAATGAAGCCACTAACAATGTCCTAAACCTGATCACAGAAGCCATCAATTGGCTGTCAACTAAAGCAATGGCATAGAAACAAGAGACTAAAACTGCAGGGTGACCATGCTCAGGAAGATGATTCTTGATACCTTCTCAACAATATTACACTTAAATAGTTACCATGCTCCTTGAGATTTTCAGAAATTCCTGGTTCATATATCATGTTGATATGCAGAAGTGCAGAAAGGTTCCATGAGATAAAGCATATACGGTTTTATAAAAGTTGTTAACAAGTTAATAACAAAGTCATATTATGTATAAGCAATGCAAGTCGTCATTTAACATGCATGTAAATAATCAACAACTACAAATCCAAAAATAAATAGATTGTTTATACAACTCGCAGAAGATGGTTAACATGAACTTCCTGGCTCTAGAAGCAGATATTAACAAATTATTTTGAGCACTATGCCCTTTTTACAGTTAAATTAGTAGTACTAAGTGGAACTATAGTAAAAGGATGAGACAAAGAGCAAAGATTACCTTCAAAAAGGCAGTCCAATCACCACAATAATGAACTTGGGGAGTTGAATATCTTCCATGACAAAGAAATGAACATATAGAGAGAAAATTACATAATAAAGGCATCAAATATAATAAAACTGAAGAAATATATTTACTTGAAAAGCAACACTAGAATTACATGATAAAAACATGAAAAAAACTTGAACCCAAATATATAATCTTAAAGAATATGGCACCTTATATTGCTCACCTTAAACTGTCATATTTTCATCGCACACGTAACATGCAAACAAAAAAACCAACGTAATCAGTACATCCCACTCAATGTCACACATAAAATTATACAGAAATTAATACTTTAGAAGTTAGGATCGTGGTATATTTATGGTCAGCATGAGTACATCCAGGGTATACAACAACAGACACCTGCAAATCAGTCAAAGCAATTAGCTTGCTATAACAGAGAAAAAAGACTGCTGTTTCTTACGTATGTGGGGAAGCTCCTTAATAGATTTCAGCATATCACACCTTTCAAGTTGTCAAGGTCTAGAATGGGCCAATGAAACCATGCCCTGTACAGAAATAACAATCATCCAGCACCCATGGTGTTAACTTGAAGGTAAAGTTCTAATTATAGAAATTAAACTTGGAAATCCATGTTTACCTTAAAAGACGTTTACCCATGGGTGTCACACGCTAAAATTAAAAACATCAATTAGATGTAAATTTTAGGGCGAAGCAGACCAAAAAGATAGTTAGAAATCTTATTTTGGTTTTCTATCGTTATTTATAAACTTATTTTTCAAAATTATTCGTTAGAAATCTTTCATTAAATTATACAATATAAGTTATAATATTTTTACAACTTTAATCCTTTTAAAACCTTTCATTGAATTATACAATCATGCTTAACTTCGTTCTTCTTTAGAACCGTTCAAGTTCTATTTGGTGTGAGATGATTGCAAGTTCTATGTCCTTATTTCAGAATAATATAACAGAGGCAGCAAATATTACCAACTGTGCACAAAATTCTCACACATTCAAATATTAAACATACTGGCTCAAGCATAAAAGGCGAGACACGAAATGTATCCAACTCGACATCTGTTGTGATTATATGGGTGTCTATTGTTATTGGGACACTGTATGTACCAGATGGAAAAGATGTAAAAGATGGGCATATTTTTATGTCATTTTACAAAAAAGTACGAGCAACATATGATCACAACAGATTTAAAAGATTTTCAAACTACAAAATGAATCTAGTATTTTCAAACTGTTCATAATAACACGATCACAACAAATTTAAAGATTTTCGAACCTTTAAGTGAAACTAATATTTTTGAATTGTTCATAATAACACGATAACATACTATAGGTTAAAATATTAGCTGCAAGAACATACATAAGTTGGTTAAGATGCAAGATTATCAATGGCCACATATAGAATAAAATAAAGTAAAATAAAATAAAATAAAAATACGCGTACATATATATAAAGAAATTAAAATTTTACTCGTGTAATACTGAGTTACATAAAATGCCCTAATATCATATAATAGATTTTGGTAATTCATGAAAATTACACAACCTTGAAAAGCGTAACTATTTACACTCTACAAAGCAAGAACATTTTTCAATGGAAAGACTCACATAAGGCAAGATTGCGGATCGAGCGTGTTTGGTAACGAGTTCATTAAGTATGGTTGAAGCGGGCTAGTTGGGTTGCGTTACCCCGCAAACACCTTTTTGTTTATTTGAAAACTCGATAGTGTGTTCAACGTGATTACAAAACCCACATGATTACAGTATCAATTTGAATCTTTGAATAAATATGAGTAAGAGTTTAAAAAAACAACACACTTTCAACTAAATTGATTTTAATTTATTAAATCGATACTCATAAAACTAATAACAGTACCCATTGGCTTATTTGGTTTATGATGGTTGCAAATACTGATTACATATTTCAAGAAAATATAACAAACAGGCAACTATTAGAGTTTGTTTGGTATGAGGTAATGAAATGGATGAAGTAACGGAATGGATGAAGGAATGTAATGAATGAGATAATGAAATGAATCATTACATTTCATTGTCTAGTTCGGTTTCCCTTTAAGAATGAAATGAATCATTAGTTTGTGTTGTTTCTTAAGTAGGAAAAGACGAAAAAATTAAATATAAAAGTGACTATGGTGGTGATGGTTGGTGGCAAGAGGTGGTTCCCGATGGCGGTGGAGGTTCCTAGTGGCAGTGGTGGTGGCAGCCGGTGGTGGTGGCTGTTGTGGCGGCCGATGCTGGTGGTGCATGTTGGCGGGTGGTGTGTGACTGGCGGTGCTGGCTGTGGTGGTCGGTAGTGGTGACCATCAGTGGTGGCGGTCGATAGCGGCTATGGTGGTCGGTGATGGTGACCAGCGGTGGCGGTGACGGGCGATGGTGGCTGTGGTGGTGACCGGCGGTGGCTGTGGTGGTCTTTGTTACTAGTGGTGGTAGCCGGTGTCGGTGATGGTGGCTTTTAACCCATGGTGGTCGGTGGTGATGGTTGTGGTGGCCATGGTGGTTTGTAGTGGTAGCGTGGTGGTTGTGGTGGCGGTGGTCGAGGCTGTTGGAAGTGGCTGCGGCCGTTGGTGGCCTGTGGCGACGGTAGCGGTGGCAGCGATGATCGTGGATGGTGAGTGGTGGTGGTTGGTGATGATAGTGACTAAGGATAAAATGGGATGTAATGAAAAAAAAAGAAAAAAAGAAACAATGAATGGAATGAATTTGGTGTGATTAAGTAAAATGTGATTACTTGTGTAATGATCCTTTCCATTTCATTTGGCAACCAAACATGTTATTTTTCATTAATCCCTAATCATTCATTCCATTTCGGCTTTCAATCGTTGATACCAAACGCTACCTTAGATGCATTTGGTTATTTTAAGGTAATGAAACTAAAATTAAGGCATATAAGTAGAATAATTCATTAATAAGTTAACCTTGGGTTTCGTGTGCTTGGCTCAACGCTAAGGCTGCTAATTCAATGTTTATTTATTTTATTACTAAATAATATCTCATCGCAAGTTTGTATAAACAATTTATCATCACATCTGTTTAGGTTATATGTTTGTGTATCATACATGTTGATATATATTAAATAGTTAGTAACAAAATTTTATTCTTTATAAAATGATTTTTTGTATTAAAGATAAATACGTGAAATTACGTATGATTGAGGACATTAAATATAAAAACGATGATATAATTTTTTTAACTTTTGTTTCATCTTTTGGAATTAAAAAAAAAAATTCAAACGAGAAAAACTTTGACTTGTGAAATGGGTACTTTCGATTCACAAAACTCTCTGGATTTGAAATTGGAATGAATGCTTTCCCCTAAAATTCACGTTTGATTGACACATGCAGAATTGAAATTTGAATCTTTTCTTTCATTCAATGGAAAGTTACTTTCCTTTCACTAGATGGATAGAAACTTTCAATTCCATAGGCATTCATAATTTTCCACTAAGAATCACGTATGATTGGCACAAAAGAAAATGAAATTTGAATCTTTTCCTTCATTCAATAGAAAGTTACGTACTTTCCTTCACTTGATGGATAGAAACTTTAAATCCCAAAGGAATTCATAATTCTTCACTAAAAATCACATTTGGTTGGCCCATAAGAAATTAAAATTTGAATCTTTTCCTTCAATCAATGAAAAGTTACATTCAAATGATGATGGATATAGGAACTTTTATTTCCATAGGAATTCATAATTTTTACTTTCAAAAATTGTCAGATTCACCAACACAATAGTTTGCAAATATCATCTTCACCGTCCCTTCAGACAACCAAATTGATTTAGACTTGTTAAAAAAAAAAAAAAAAAACAAGATTCATCCAAATATGAGGCAACTTCTATTGATTCACTCCGTCAAATAAATATATTAAACAAAGGAATCTGATGAGTAACGTCATCAGACATCGATCGATTTTAGAGATTAATTGGACTAGAGCCTGGATGAACAATAAACCAAACAACAATGATGAGAACAATTTACAAAAGGTCAAACACAGACTGAAACGAATTTTAACAAATCTTGGTTAAATAAATAAAATAAATCAAAACATGGTGAAAAATATTTAGGTCCTGTAATGATATGAAGATTATTCCTTACAAATGAAATATGAACGGTACGTAGTAAGAGAACTGATAGGATGTAATAAACACTCTTTCGTTCCAAAGGGACCGTGAAAAAAAGAAAAAAAAGTATCACAAAATCAGAAAGATATTTATCCATAGATGCAAATGAATTCAGTTAATAAGTTTATTATGAAATTCCTGGCTCCAGAAGTAGACTAACAAAATATTTTGAGCAGTATGCACTTCTTTAAGTTAAATGAGTACTATTAAGTGGAAATCAAGATATTTTGGATCACATATAACAAGCAAGCAAACAAACCAAAGTTACCAATACCCCAATCTGTAAAAACACACCAGCATATCAGTCAAAGCAATTAACTTGTGACCAAAGAGAAAAAAGAAGACAGTGTTGTACCTTAAGTATAGGAAAACACCCTTAACAGATTTCAGCGTATCACGTAAAGAAGTCAACAATTCTTCAAAAAATAATATTGAAGACACATTAAATAGTGTTTTTGGAGAATTGGAGGGAATCCCTAAAATTAAGAGACATAGTTTCATTTTTGTATTCTTCACTTACTTGATGTGGGATTGTGTATGTTTTGCACTCTATTTTTTCATCTCTCAGAATTTAATACCATAAATAATGCCAATAAAAATATGGTATAAAGTGTCTTATGTTTTTACGTTTTCTAGAAGTGCTAGAGAGAATCAAGCTTGGTAATTGCAGAATAATAACAGAATAATAAGGTGGTTGGAATCCAAAAACAGTAACAAGTGTCATTAACAATGCAAGATTGATTTTAATACCAACGTTACCAAGGATCTGTTCGAACCTAGCAGCATCAATCAGCAATGATAACAGCGAAACCAAATGAGCAGACAGCCACCACGATAAACCCTAACTACAAAGAAACGATTTGTCAGGAAGAAAAAAGATAGGTCACCGACCAATCATTTTCTCTATCTTCTTATTTCACATGTAAGAAAAGGAAGGTGTTGAAGACACGTGCACGCGTGAAAAAATTAGTTAAGACACTCAAAACCCAAACTACATAAAAACAGAATAATAAGGTGGTTGGGATCCAAAAACAGCAACAAGTGGCATTAACAATGCAAGATTGATTGTAATTGCACCAACTAACCAACATTCAATCATATCTATATGATTTATGAACATTGACGAATATTTAAGCATTAAAGTGATAGGGTTCTGGCCATGACATCACTGACACCACCAGACCAACGTTCTCAAGGATCTGTTCGAACCTAGCAGCATCGATCAGCAATGATAACAGCGACACCTAATGAGTAGACAACCACCACGAAAAACCCCCAACTACAAAGAAACAATCCCGAGGAAGAGAAAAGATAGGTCACCGCCAATCAATTTCTCTATCTTCTTATTTGACGTGTAGGAAAAGGAAGGTTTCAAGGACACATGTACACGTAAAATAATTAGTTAAGACACTCAAAACCCAAACTATATAAGAACAATATATTAAGGTGGTTGGAATCTGAAAACAACAAGTGGCATGAACAATGCTATACTGATTGCTAAATCATATCTATATAATTTATGAACACTGACGAGTAGTTTGGGGTTAAAGAGATAGGGTTCTTGCCATGACATTGATAACACCACCAGACTAACGCTACCAAGGATCTGTTCAAACCTAGCAGCAGCGATCAGCAATGAAATCAGCGATATCGAATGAGCAGACAACCGACACTAAAAACCCCTAACAAAATGAAGCGACAGGTGAACAAGATAGATGATAGGTCACCGCCCAATCCTTTTGTGTATCTTCTTATATTATATGACGTGTAAGAAAAGAATAGGACATCAAACATTTGGACCACAACATCAAAACCAATAACCCTGATAATTGAACATCAAACATCTGGACAAGAACATCAGCTGTTCAGCACATTCAATAAATCAAACATCAAAGGTTGAGCATCAACAATGCTTAATTAGTGCTAGAAAGTCGTAAGCAGATAACAAGCAATGAAAAGATTACACAGCATGATGAATAAATCAAAAATCAGAAGCAAGAAACATGAGAAATTGGGTCAGATAAAATGCAAATGCGCATAAGAAACAGCCTGATGATTATGAGTAATATAACTAGTGAATAGAAGGCCTTAGTAAAATGATAACAAGCAATCAAGATATTACCACCGCAGGATCAAACATGAAGCAGATAAGAAAATTAAGAAATCAGCACGCGAAATGAAATTAGGTCAGATAATATGCAAATGCGTGTAAGAAACAACCTGATGGAATGAATATAGTACCGATTACAAACTGAATCACACCTGATGCAACACAGATTCTGACTAAGAGAAAATAGGTCAGATGATATGCGAAATTAGGTCAGATGATATGCAAATAAAGTAAGATTAAGGCATTGTCAGTTTAAGGCATTGTATAGAAATACAAATTCCTCCAGGTCTTCGCTGTTGTGATCAAAGAGGAAAAAGAAACCAGTTTTGCCCCTTGTTCAAATATCATGTTGATATGCGGGGAACATCCTTGACAGATTTCAATGTATCACATGAAGAGGTCAACAATTCTTCAGCTGAAATAGAGAACCATATCTGAATCTTTTAAAAGAAACAAGTCTTTTTGTGGATGTGAAATTAAGCATGTACTATGAGTACAAGTAATCCTTAAGCTTTCATATATTATAAAAGATAGTATACAAGATTAACAGACTATTCAAGTTGTCAAGGTCTGGTATGGGCATGTGAAACCATGCCCTGTTAAAGAAAAACAATTATCCAACAACAACAGAGTAAACTTGTAGCCAAAGTTCTATAATTACAAAACTTGGAAGTCCATGTTTACCTTAAAAGACGATTAGCCAACATTCAATATTGATTGTAATTACAGCAACTAACCAACATTCAATCTTATCTATATGATTTATGAACATTGATGAGTAGTTAGGCGTTAAAGTGATAGGGTTCTGGCCATGACATCGCTCACACCACAAGACCAACGTTACCAAGGATCTCTTCAAACCTAGCAGCATCAATCAGCAATGATAGCAGCGATACCTAATGAGCAGAAAACCACCACGAAAAACACCTAACTACAAAGAAACGTTCCGTGAGGAAGAGAAAAGATAGGTCACCGCCCAATCAATTTCTCTATCTTCTTATTTGACGTGTAAGAAAAGGAAGGTGTCGAGGACACGTGCACACATGAAATACTTAGTTAGACACTCAAAGCCCAATCTATACAAGAACAATATATTAAGGTGGTTGGAATCCAAAAACAGCAGCAAGTGGCATGAACATTGCTATATTGATTGGTTATTGCAGCAACGAACCAACATTCAATCATATCTGTATGATTTAAGAACACTGATGAGAAGTTAGGCGTTAAAGTGATAGTGTTCTGGCCATGACATAGCTGACACTACCAGACCAACTTTACCAAGGATCTGGTCGAACCAAGCAGCATCTATCAGCAATGATAACAGCAATACCTAACGAGCAGACAACCACCATAAAAAACCCCCAACTACAAAGACACAAACGTTGAGGAAGAGAGAAGATAGGTCACCACCCAATCATTTTCTCTATCTTCTTATTCACGTGTAAGAAAAGGAAGGTGTTGAGGACACGTGCACGCGTGAAAAAAATTAGACAGACACTCAAAACCCAAACTATATAAAAACAGAATAATAAGGTGGTTGGAATCGAAAAACAGCAACAAGTGGCATTAACAAGGCAAAATTGATTGTAATTGCAGCAACTAACCAACATTCACATCATATCTATATGATTTATGAACATTGATGAATATTTAGGCATTTAAGTGATAGGGTTCTGGCCATGACATCGCCGACACCACGAGACCAACGTTACCAAGTATCTGTTCAAACCTAGCAGCATCGATCAGCAATGATAACAGCGGTGCCTAATGAGCAGAAACCACCACGATAAACTCCTAACTACAAAGAAACGATCCGTGGTGAGGAAGAGAAAAGAGAGGTCACCACCCAATCATTTTCTCTATCTTCTTATTTCACGTGTAAGAAAAGGAAGGTGTTGAAGACACGTGCACGCGTGAAAAAATTAGTTAGACACTCAAAACCCAAACTATATAAAAACAGAATAATATGGTGGTTGGGATCCAAAAACAACAAGAAGTGGCATTAACAATGCAAGATGATTGTAATTGCCGCAACTAACCAACATTCAATCATATCTATATGATTTATGAACATTGGTGAATAGTTAGGATTTAAGTTATAGTGTTCTGGCCATGACATCACTGACAGCACCAGACCAACACCAAGGATCTGTTCGAACCTAGCAGCATTGATCAGCAATTATAACAGCGACATCTAATGAGCAGAAAACAAACACGAAAAACCCCCAACTACAAAGGATTGATCTTTGAGGAATATAAAAGATAGGAGACCACCCAATCATTTTCTCTATCTTCTTATTTCACGTGTAAGAAAAGGAAGGTGTCAAGGACACGTGCAGGCGTGAAATTAGTTAGACACTTAAAACCCAAACTATATAAAAACTATATATTAAGGTGGTTGGAATCCAAAAACAGCACCAAGTGGCATGAACAATGCTATATTGATTAGTAATTGCAGCAACTAACGAATATTCGATCATATCTATATGATTTATGATTACTGATGAGTAATTAGGCGTTAAAGTTATAGGGTTCTTGCCATGGCATTGATAAACACCACCAGACCAACGCTACCAAGGATCTGTTCGAACCTAGCAGCATCAATCAGCAATGAAAACAGCAATATCGAATGAGCAGACAACCGACACCAAAAACCCCTAACAAAATGAAGCGATCGGTGAGCAAGATAGAGGATAGGTCCCGCCAAATCCTTTTGTGTGTCTTCTTATATGACGTGTAAGAAAAGAAAGGTTTCTAGGACATCAAACATTTGGACCAGAACATCAAAACCAATAACCCTGATAATTGAACATCAAACATCTGGACCAGAACATCAGCTGTTCAGCACATTCAATAAATCAAACATCAAAGGTTGAGCATCAAAAACGTCAATTTAATGTTAGAAATTCGTAAGCAGATAACAAGCGCAATCAAGAGATTACACAGCATGATGAATAAATAAAAAATCAGAAGTAGAAACAGGAGAAATTCGGTCAGATAAAATGCAAATGCATGTAAGAAACAACCTGATGGAATGAATATAGTACCGATTACAAACTGAATCACACCTGATGAAGAGAAAATAGGTCAGAAAATAAACAAATATCAAACCAACTAGAGCGGAGTGCTCGAAAATGTAAATGAACTTGACATCTATTGCTATTATATGTGTTGGGCGTGTATTTTTAATGTAAGTATTTGATGCAAAAGTTGTAAAAGCTGGATACATTGCCATGTAATTTGCCCTAAAAAGTAGAAGCAGCACAGAATCACAACAAATATACCTTAACTAAGCAAAACTTATACTTCATCACGAATTTGGTGCCTTTTAGGTGTTATAAGGGATTGCTATTTAGTCAAATCAAGAGCAGAAAACTTGGTAAGTTGTAGTAGAACAAAAGTTTGACAATCGGTTTCAGATTCAAGTTCCAATGTACAAATACGCAAAAGAAGCAATCTAGAAGTGGTTGGGATGGTTGATAAATGGGAGAGATTAGACCAGAAAAACATCATCAATAATCAGTTAGGGTTGTGCGATTGAAAGGAAATAGAGAAAGGGGTTGTCGTACCTTGCATCTTTAGATGATTAGAAAACCCTAAGTTTCGAATAACCAAAGTGATAAGTACAGAGCCCTAAGTTTCGATACCTTGACAGTGAACGAACATGTGAGAAACAACCTTACCTGATCGATCGAATTAGGTAGCTAGCTAGCTAGGTTAAGGAAAATGCAAATGCGTGTGAGAAACAACCTCATTACAGATTCTTCTGTTTCTTCCTCCATGACACGAATCACGATCGAAGCAAATGCGGGCGGGCGTACATCTGAATGATGATGCAAACAACACATAAATGTAGACTAGAATGATTCAATTTTCTCAAATAACAAATCCATAAAACCCTTAGCAACGAGCGATTCTTGTTCTAATTAGGAAGCAGCAGATAACAATGAATCAAGAGATTATATGCATCTAGGAACAAGAGAAGATTGGTGTGATCTGATGGAATGAATATGATACCGCCGTACGCTAGGTTTATACGGAAACCGAGTCGGTGAGATTGCGTTTCCACATCCTGCTGCAAAAAGATACGATATGCAATTTCAAAATCTTATCATCATTTCCTTTATTTTCTTACCAAAATTAACTTTTAACATTCTTTTTTTTTTTTACAATGGTTCTATTTATATTTATCCCACATTATATGCAGTAGTTTATTTAATTAAAATATCATCCATGTAAACATGAATTTATTAAAATTATTTTAAATCAATGATAGTGGGTTTAAATTCTTTTTTAGTTAAAGATTGTTAAAAAAAAAAAAAAAAAATTTCATTCATCTATTTTAATGTTCGTCAAGGTTTTAGCTAAATATCAGTTTGAAATCCTCTATTAACTAGGACATATGGGTTCTAACACCCAATTGTGTCCACATCATCAATGGAAAACATCTGATCGAGCGTGTTTAGTAACGGGCCTTTTATTTTTATTATTATTACTAGTTTATATCCTATGTAATACACAGATTTAATTAATAAAATATTAAATAGTTTATAATAAAAATTATAAAACGATATTTTCAGATAAAATATGATTAAATTACTTATAAATAAGTGCTTCAAGTAAAATAATAATAATATCATCTTAAACTCTCGTTTTATTAGATTTTTTTTTTTATATTTTGTTTTTCAAATATAATTTTATTTTTTAATCACCCTTAAAATAAAAAAGTGGTTTTAAAAAAGTCAGAATTTCTAGGAAAATTTTTTGTTTAAGAAAATTTCTATAGCTTATATTTTTTTTTAAAGTTTCTTTATTTTTTATATACAAATCTAGTTTATAATTTTACAATATCTTTTAATTTGGACATGTTTTAAATAACAATAATCATATATGATTACCGCTGCTAAAAAATGAATCAAGTTCTTGGTATGTCCACTAACAACCTTCACAGGATAAATCGAGTAAGTGTGTCTAGGATTGCTCAAATGTGTGCCACAACTACAATTACATTATCAGAGTCAAGTTCTATTAATTACGAAAGTATAGAACATAGAAATATGTTATATGACAAAAGTAATTTAACCTTTAGAAAATAGAAGCATTTAGCAAAAAGAAAAAAAAATGAACATTTAGAAACTTCTATTAATTGGAAAGCCTCTTGAATTTCGTCTGTAGAACTATCTATATCTAAAAGGAACATATTTACAACTATCAAACATATTTTTCAAGATTATTAGATAATGCAATTGAATTTTCACTTAGATTAAGCAAGTAAATGAGATTATTAGATATTGCAATTCAATTGTCACTTAGATTAAGCAAGTAATATGACAAGACGTTACAAATCTTGAAACTCAATAACAGACTAAAAACGTGGAATATTAACTCCTACTTGTAAAATTTTGTGTTCTCTATAAGCCTCTTGTCCTTCTTGCAAATATAATTAAAACAAGAATCTCCAAGTAGGATATTGCATCAAAGATGCAATCGCAATAATGTCATGATATGCATAGAAAAGTGTAAACAAATTTGTATGTTCATATAATGTACACAAATAGAAAGATAAAATAATACACTATGCTATTCATACCACTCATGAATAACTAACAAAGTGTGCACATGCTGAAAATCAATAAACTTACAAGGAAAATAAGCAGTAATAGTTCCTTACAATCATCACCACCTGATACAAGCATATTAAGGGCATATTAAGCTGGTAGGACACAAAATCACAACTTTCTCTAGAGGAGGTCGTGAAATTACCGCTCAACCAAATGGTTGGTGGTTAGTTAACTAGAATACATTAATCCAAAATCTACTTAAAACTTGCGTCCAGGTAATCAATTAATCAAATATCAAGATATCAACAAGAACGACATAATAAGCATCAGAACCAAGGACACCTTATTAATAAATTGAACATAAAACATCACTACATCAGGACCAAAAACATCTGCAGTTAAGCACGATCAATAAATCAAAGGTGAGAAGATCAGAATCTTAGTATGAAAATAATAAGCAATCAAGGCAATAGATGAAACATCAGGAACAAAACATCAACAGTTGAGCACATACAATAAATCAAAGGTGAGAAGATCAGAACCTTAGTATGAAGATAACAAGCAATCAAGGGAATGGATGAAACATCAGGACCAAGATTAATCGTAGTAATTAACAAGCAGATAAAAGCAATTACGAACTCACCAAACAATAACAAGGAACAAGAGAAATTAGGTTAAAGAAGAAAATACAAATGCGTGTAAAACCAACAATAAAGCTATGGAGGGATGTAAAAGCCTTTGAGCCAATCGGATTCTTGTAATTGTGTAGGCGATTTCAATCAAATCAGATTGTTATAGCTGGATTTATTTAACATCAAAATAGAATACGCATAACACTTACACTAGCCAAGACTTGTAAAATGCTTCAATATTATTACTTGTAAAATGCTTCAATATTATTATATGCTCTTTAGCAACATCATACCCAAGGGTTCAAAGGTCATCTTGGTAGGGTCTAAAGGGCAAAGCCAATCATCACAATTGAAAAATTGTTTATCAATAGTAAGTTGTGATGATCAACAGCTCAATCAACAGTTATCAAGTCACTACTAAATAAAAATATTGAAGAGGTTTCCACTAAAATAACTGAACAACTGTTTTAACCCCACCCAACAGTTTTTCATGAAGCATTGTGGACTCAACTTAATGTTGTGTAATGGTTCCTTGACCATAAAACACAAATGTTTGATCTACTTCTGGTACATATTTTTTAAAACATACAAACATCAAAAGAACTAATCAACAGTAAGAAGTGTCAACTATGATCTACAACAAATTGAAAATCAGTTGGCACTAATCTACTACAATAGTAGGTGACTAGCAGCAAATT
Source organism: Flaveria robusta (assembly GCA_025506415.1). Classification (NCBI taxonomy): domain Eukaryota; kingdom Viridiplantae; phylum Streptophyta; class Magnoliopsida; order Asterales; family Asteraceae; genus Flaveria; species Flaveria robusta. Next base: position 11,474,621 of record CM046469.1, on the reverse strand, counting down.
ACCAGCACCAACAACTAAATCATTAATGGTAACTAAGGTTAACAACAACTTCAATAGCAACTAAGTTTTAGTGTCAATTAAATGTCAGTAGCAATTGTCCATATCCATCAATTGCAACTAACTGATCATCACCAATGTAGGCAAGGCACCAGTAGCGTGTAGTGTGATGGAGTTGCTGCTAAAGATTTCCTATTAATGTAATTGTCCAATCGTTGATAACCGATTGTTCTAGTGGTTCATGTTGGGTTGTGAAGGCTTTGGGCCGAGCCGGACGGGGCTCGGGCCTGTTTTGCTAGGCTAATGATAAACAAAAGAATGGGCTAGCCGGCCCTAATTAGGGTTAATTAGTTAATTCTTTGAGCTTAAGTTATTACCTTAATTACACCCTAATCTAGCATTATAAAAGACCCCATGATGTAATTGTATTCTTGAGCACATAATAATATAAACCCTAGTTGTAGAGTGGACGTAGGTCACCTAGACCGAACCACTATAATTCTCTTGTGTCTACTTTACATATATATTGTGTGATTGTGTGTGTTTGATTGCTTCCACTGGAACCTACTCTGATTGTGATACCTAACAAGTGGTATCGGAGCTGAGGTTCGGAAACACACCGGGTTTACACACCGAAATTGTAGAAGGTTGTTCGAGAGGGCTGTGGTATTATCGATTGTTGCTGGTTCGAGATCGAAGGCTGTCCGGGTTTTATTTTTTTTGGCAATTCGCGATTAGGGTTTCTGTCTTGAACCCTTGGGGTCGCTCGTATTGCTCTCGGTTCTGCAAGTGAAGCTACCAGTTTAGGTATCTTCGGGTTTTAGGGTTTTATTGGAAGTGTGCTTGGCTTCGGTTAGCTTTGGTTCTTTGGCTTTTTTCTTCAAAGGTTAATCTTTTCTCACGGTGTTCATCAACTTCAGTTTCTGTTTCTTGATTGTATTCGTTTCTCGTTTGCAATGGCTGAAGACGGGAGGGTTCGAATTGAAAAGTTTAACGGGACAGACTTTGCTTGGTGGAAGATGCAAATAGAAGCGTTGCTCGGTGAAAAAGATTTGGAAGTAGTATTGAAAGAAAAGCCGGCTACAATGACCAAAGCTGAAGAAGCAGTTTGGAACTCAAAGGACAAGAAGGCTAGAGGGGCTATTACATTGGCTTTGACGAGGAGCGTTGCATTTAACGTTATGCACGAAACCACGGCTCGTGGTATAATGACGGCTCTGTCAAATATGTATGAAAAGCCGTCTGCTGCCAATAAGGTGTTCTTGATGAGGGAGTTATTCATGACTCGAATGAATGAGGGAACTTCAGTTTTGGAGCATATTAATGATCTTAACTTGATCATGTCCAGGTTAGCTTCTGTGGGCATGAAGTTTGATGATAAGACTCAAGCTGTAGTATTGTTATCTTCTTTGCCAGATAGTTGGTCTGGAACTGTAACGGCTATTACTAGTTCGGTGGGGACTGATGGATTAACATTTGACGGGGTCCGAAACATTGTGCTAGGTGAGGAAACCCGCCGGAAAAGCACTGGTGGTGGATCATCTTCTGGTTTGTTATATGTTGGGAGGGGAAGGGAAAATAACGGGAGCAGTGGGAGTCGAGGGAGAAGTTCGTCTAGAGCTCGGAAAACTGTGAAGTGCTGGAGTTGTGATGAGATTGGGCATGTTAAGAGTCAACGTCCAAAGCGTAAACAAGGAAAAAATCTGGTGAGGTAAACCAATGCTGCTGAGGATGAATGTAATGATGACACATTACTACTCGAGGCTGAAAACAGTGTGGACTCTTGGGTTATGGATTCCGGTTCTTCGTTCACGCCATGCACAGCGGGGAGACGGTGGTGAATCTAAAAGTTGGCAACTTTGGGAAGGTACAAACAGCAAATGAAAATATCCTTGATGTTACGGGCATAGGTGATTTAATCTGTTAACTCCATTGGGAACCTACTGGAACTTGAAGAATGTTAGGGTGATTCCAGCTTTGAAGAGAATCTTATCTCTGTTAGTCAACTGGATGAACAGGGACAAGAAGTAAAGTTTGGTAGAGGTAAATGAAAGTAACAAAAGGAAATATGGTTATTGCTCGTGGAAACAAGCGGGGATCGTTATACATGGTGGAAGTACCTATTGAGGAAAGTATGACCGTTCCTCAAAACAAAGTTGGGTTCGCTGAGTCAAAGGGGCAAAAGAGGGTTCAATTTGCAAGACTGAAGCCTGGTGCCAAGGTGATTCAAGCTGAGCGGGATCGGAGGTCTAAACCAGGTCAGGGGTTTGGTGACAGTGGGAGCACGGAGCGTGTTTCGGGTACAGTCACAAAACAACGTTGGGTAGTGAAGACCACTACTCTGATTGTTAAATTCTCTCCTATGGATGTCTTGCTGAATGAGGAGAGTGTTGATGATTCTCGGGTTATCTCTGGAGCTGGTGGATCGTGCATACCAATTGAGATAGAGAATGGGTTGGAGCTCGGGGGAGCTTCAACTGTCCCCTCATGTACTTGATGAGAGGGGGTGCAACTAGGGGTTACAATGAAGTCTTAGCTGATGGGAATTAAAGCTTGGAAGACTTTTGGATATGAAGAATACTGGAGTTACTGGATCTGGTTTACTTGTACGGCGTTTGTAGACTTGTGCAAAGCCTTCAAGTGGGAAATTGTTGGGTTGTGAAGGCTTTGGGCCGAGCCGGATGGGCTCAGGCCTGTTTTACTAGGCTAATGATAAACAAAAGAATGGGCTAGCCGGCCCTAATTAGGGTTAATTAGTTAATTCTTGGAGCTTAAGTTATTACCTTAATTACAACCCTAATCTAGCATTATAAATAGACCCATGATGTAATTGTATTCTTGAGCACAATAATAATATAAACCCTAGTTGTAGAGTGGACGTAGGTCACCTAGACCGAACCATTATAATTCTCTCGTGTCTACTTTATATATATATTGTGTGATTGTGTGTGTTTGATTGCTTCCGCTGAAACCTACTCTGATTGTGATACCTAACAGTTCATACTCTATATAAAGGAGGCCCTTGGTCTATCTTTGACAATAAAGTTACACCTACAAGACTATATAGTTTTGCAAAGCCTAGTCCAAACTAAAAGAATAGATTTGTCCTCGTACAAGTAATACTTTTCATGCAATTTCCTTAAGACAGGTTCTGAGTAGTGGAACCAAAAGTTTTTAATATAGGCCACAATAGGAATTTTTTTCTTCTTTTTGGCATTTACCTCAACTACTCTTACCTCAACTACTCTACTGGAGTACTGGTGACAATTTGAAGGGTCAAAGTTGGATAACCCTGTTTGCCAAAAAAATTGACTGGTCAGATGCTCAAAATGACCCCTCAGACCCGTTATAGTTCTGCAAGTACAGGTTCTACCCAAACATGATTTCTTTCCTTTATTGATATCCTAAGAAAATTCAGGCAAGTACTAGATATTTTTTTTAGCATAACATGGTTGAAACACACCGGCAAGTAGAGCATAGTGAAGTCTTGCAAGTGACATAATCGAAAAATAGATATACCCGAGGTGAATAAAAGATACTAGCTCACCATAACCAAGTGCATTTGGAAGGAGCAAGCCTGACATACACAAGAAGTCAGACGAACTGTGTAGGCTAATAAAGTCAATTTAAGGCATTGTCAGCTTACTAGTATAGAAATAAAAATTCCTCCGGGTCTTCGCAGTTGTGATCAAAGAGGAAAAAGAAACCAGTTTTGCACCTTAGTTAGTTCAAATATCATGTTGATATGTGGGGAACATCCTTGACAGATTTCAGTGCATCACATGAAGAGGTCAACAGTTCTTCAGCTGAAATAAAGAACCATTTAAAAGAAACAAGTCTTTTTGAGGATGTGGATTAAGCACATAACTATGAGTACAAGTCATCCTTAAGCTTCATATATTACAAAAGACAGGATACAAGATTAACAGACTACTCAAGTTGTCAAGGTCTGGTATGGGCATGTGAAACCATGCCCTGTTACAGAAAAACAATTATCCAACACCAACGGAGTTAACTTGTAGCCAAAGTTGTATAATTACAGAAATTTAACTTGGAAGTCCATGTTTACCTTAAAAAAGACGATTAGCCAACATTCAATATTGATTGTAATTGCAGCAACTAACCAACATTCAATCTTATCTATATGATTTATGACCATTGATGAATAGTTAGGCGTTAAAGTGATAGGGTTCTGGCCATGACATCGCTGACACCACCAGACCAACGTTACCAAGGATCTGTTCGAACCTAGCAGCATCAATCAACAATAATAACAGCAATACCTAATGAGCAGAAAACCACCACGAAAAACACCTAACCACAAAGAAACGATCCATGAGGAAGAGAAAAGATAGGTCACCACCCAATCAATTTCTCTATCTTCTTATTTGACGTGTAAGAAAAGGAAGGTGTTGAGGACACGTGCACACATGAAATAATTAGTTAGACACTCAAAACCCAATCTATACAAGAACAATATATTAAGGTGGTTGAATCCAAAAACAGCAGCAAGTGGCATGAACAAGGCTACATTGATTGGCAATTGCAGCAACTAACCAAAATTCAATCATATCTATATGATTTATGAACACTGATGAGTAATTAGGCGTTAAAGTGATAGGGTTCTTGCCTTGGCATTGACAACACCACCACACCAATGCTACCAAGGATCTGTTCGAACCTAGCTGCATCCATCAGCAATGAAAACAACGCTACCTAATGGGCAGACAACCAGCACGAAAAACCCCTAACCACAAAGGATTGATCGGTGAGGAAGAGAAAAGTTAGGACAACGCCCGATCATTTTCTCTATCTTCTTATTTCACGTGTAAGAAAAGGAAGGTGTTGAGGACACGTGCACGCGTGAAAAAATTAGTTAGACACTCAAAACCCAAACTACATAAAGGTGGCTGTAATCCGAAAACAGTAACAAGTGGCATGAACAATGCAATATTGATTGGTAATTGCAGCAACTAACCAAAATTCAATCATATCTATATGATTTATCAGCACTAATGAGTAGTTAGGCGTTAAAGTGATAGTGTTTTGGCCATGGCATAGCTGACACCACCAGACCAACTTTACCAAGAATCTATTCGAACTTAGCAGCATCGATCAGCAACGATAACAGCAGTACCGAATGAGCAGAAACCCACCATGAAAAACCCCTAACTACAAAGAAACGATCCGTGAGGAAGAGAAAAGATAGGTCACCGCCCAATCATTTTCTCTATCTTCTTATTTCACGTGTAAGAAATAGAAGGTGTTGAGGACACGTACACGCGTGAAAAAAATTAGTTAAGACACTCAAAACCCAAAGTATATAAAAACAGAATAATGTGGTTGGGATCCAAAAACAGCAACAAGTGGCATTAACAATGCAAGATTGATTGTAATTGCAGCAACTAACCAACACTCAATCATATCTATATGATTTATGAACATTGGTGAATAGTTAGGTGTTAAAGTGATGGGATTCTGGCCATGACATCGCTGACACCACCAGATCAACGTTACCAAGGATCTGTTTGAACCTAGCAGCATCGATCAGCAATGATAACAGCGACACCTAATGAGCAGACAACCACCACGAAAAACCCCTAATTACAAAGAAACGATCGGTGAGGAAAATAAAAGATAGGTCACCGCCCAATCATTTTCTCTATCTTCTCATTTGATGTGTAAGAAAAGGAAGGTGTCGAGGACACGTGCACGTGTGAAAAAATTAGTTACGCACTCAAAACCCACAGTATACAAGAACAATATATTAAGGTGGTTGGAATCCGAAAACAGCAGCAAGTGGCATGAACAATGCTATATTGATTGGTAGTTGCAGCAACTAACCAAAATTCGATCATATCTATATAATTTACGAACACTGATGAGTAGTTAGGCGTTAAAGTGAGAGGGTTCTTGCCATGACATTGATAAACACCACCAGACCAACGCTACCAAGGCTCTGTTCGAACCTAGCAGCATCGATCAGCAATGAAAACAGCGATATCGAATGACCAGACAACCGACACAAAAAAAACCCCTAACAAAATGAAGCGACCGGTGAGCAAGATAGATGATAGGTCACCGCCCAATCCTTTTGTGTATCTTCTTATATGACGTGTAAGAAAAGAAAGGTGTCTAGGACATCAAACAATTGGACCAGAACATCAAAAAGAAATAACCCTGATAATTGAACATCAAACATCTAGGCAGAACATCAGCTGTTCAGCACATTAAATAAATCAAACATCAAAGGTTGAGCATCAACAAAGCCTAATTAGTGTTAGAAAGTCGTAAGCAGATAACAAGCACAATCAAGAGATTACACAGCATGATGAATAAATAAAAAATCAGAAGCAGAAACAGGAGAAATGGGGTCGGATAAAATGCAAATGCGTATAAGAAACAGCCTGATGATTACGAGTAATAACTAGTGAATAGGATGCCTTAGTAAGATGATAACAAGCAATCAAGATATTACCACCACATGAAGCAGATAAGAGAAATTGAGAAATCAGCAAACAATAACAAGAAACAAGCTATGTGAAATTATGTCAGATAATATGCAAATGCGTGTAAGAAACAACCTGATGGAATGAATATAGTACCGATTACAAACTGAATCACACCTGATGCAGCACAGATTCTGACGAAGAGAAAATAGGTCAGATAATATGCGAAATTAGGGTCAGTTGATATGCAAATAAAGTCAGTTTAAGGCATTGTCAGCTTACCAGTAAAGAAATAAAAATTCTTTCGGGCCTTCACAGTTGTGATCAAAGAGGAAAAGGAAACCAGTTTTGCACCTTAGTTGGTTCGAATATCATGTTGATATGTGGAGAACATCCTTGACAGATTTCAGTGTATCACATGAAGAGGTCAACAGTTCTTGCCATGACATTGATAACACCACCAGATCAACGCTACCAAGGATCTGTCGAACCTAGCAGCATCGATCAGCAATGATACCAGCGATACCTAATGAGCAGACAACAACCACAAAAAACCCCTAACTACAAAGAAACGATTGGTGAGGAAGAGAAAAGATAGGTCACCACCCAATCAATTTCTCTATTTTCTTATTTGATGTGCAAGAAAAGGAAGGTGTCGAGGACACGTGCACGCATGAAAAAATTTGTTAGGCACTCAAAACCCAAACTATATAAAAACAGAATAATAAGGCAGCTGGAATCGGAAAACAGCAACAAGTGGCACGAACAATGCAACATTGATTGGTAATTGCAGCAGCTAACCAACATTTAATCATATCTATATGATTTATGAACACTGATGAGTAGTTAGTCGTTAAAGTGATGGGGTTCTGGCCATGATATCGCTGACACCACCAGACTAATGCTACCAAGGATCTGTTCGAACCTAGCAGCATCGATGCAATGATACCAGCAATACCTAATGAGCAGACAACAACCACGAAAAACCCCTAACTACAAAGAAACGATCGGTGAGGAAGAGAAAAGATAGGTCACCGCCCAATCATTTTCCCTATCTTCTTATTTGATGTGTAAGAAAAGGAAGGTGTCAGGACACGTGCACGTGTGAAAAAATTAGTTAGGCACTCAAAACCCAAACTATATAAAAACAGAATAATAAGGTGGCTGGAATCCAAAAAACAGCAATAAGTGGCATTAACAATGCAATATTGATTGTAATTGCAGCAACTAACCAACATTCAATCATATCTATATGATTTATGAACAATGATGAATAGTTAGGCGTTAAAGTGATAGGGTTTTGGCCATGACATTGCTGACACCACCAGACCAACACCAAGGATCTGTTCGAACCTAGCAGCATCAATCAGCAATGATAACAGCGATACCTAATGAGCAGAAAACCACCACGAAAAACCCCCAACTACAAAGAAACGAACCTTGAGGTAGAGAAAAGATAGGTCACCGCCCAATCCTTTTCTCTATCTCTTATTTGATGTGTAAGAAAAGGAAGGTGTCGAGGACACGTGCACGCATGAAAAAATTAGTTAGGCACTCAAAACCCAAACTATATAAAAACAGAATAATAAGGTGGTTGGAATCCAAAAACTGCAAGACGTGGCATGAACAATGCAATATTGATTGGTAATTGCAGCAGCTAACCGACATTCAATCATATCTATATGATTTATGAACACTGATGAGTAGTTAGGCGTTAAAGTGTTGAGGTTCTGGCCATGACATCGCTGACACCACCAGACTAATGCTACCAAGGATCTGTTCGAACCTAGCAGCATCGATCAGCAATGATAACAGCGACACCTAATGAGCAGAAAACCACTACGAAAAACCCCTAACTACAAAGAAACAATCCGTGAGGAAGAGAAAAGATAGGTCACCGCCCAATCAATTTCTCTATCTTCTTATATGATCAGCATGTGGCATGAACAATGCTATATTGATTGGTAATTGCAACAACTAACCAATATTCAATCATATCTATATGATTTATGAACACTGATGAGTAGTTAGGCGTTAAAGTGATAGGGTTCTTGCCATGACATTAATAATACCACCAGACCAACGCTACCAAGGATCTCTTCGAATGAGCAGACAACCGACATGAAAAACCCCTAACAAAATGAAATCGGTGAGCACGAGAGACGATAGGTCACCGCCCAATCCTTTTGTGTATCTTCTTATATGAGGTGCAAGAAAAGAAAGGTGTCTAGGACATCAAACATCTGGACCAGAACATCAAAACCAATAAACCTGATAATTGAACATCAAACATCTGGACAGAACATCAGCTGTTCAGCACATTAAATAAATCAAACATCAAAGGTTGAGCATCAACAACACCTAATTAGTGTTAGAAAGTCGTAAGCAGATAACAAGCACAATCAAGAGATTACACAGCATGATGAATAAATATAATATCAGAAGCAGAAACAGGAGAAATTGGGTCAGATAAAATGCAAATGCATATAAGAAACAGCCTGATGATTACGAGTAATAACTAGTGAATAGAAGGCCTTAGTAATGCCAAGCAAGCTCAGGCATCATATTATGTCATTAACTATTAGGGCAAACAAAGACAGCATCTATGGATACCCTTTTAAGACAAAGTAACCTGTGTTTTCAAAATCTACTTAAAGTCCAAGTAATCAATAAATCAAATATCAAGATATTTTGGCAGAATAAACATCAGAACCAAGAACACCTGATTAATAATAATAAATTGAACAATAAACATGAGGACCAAAAACATCAACAGCTGAGCACACTCAATAGATCAAACATCAGACCTTAGTATGAAGACAAGAAGCAATCAAGGGATTAGCACCGCAGGATCAATAGATCAGACATCAGGACCAAAACTAATCGTACTAATTAACAGGCAGATAAAAGCAAATACGTAATCACCAAACAATAACAAAAGAGAAATTAGGTTAAAAGAAAATGCAAAAGCGTGTAAGAAACGACCTGAGCGAATGAATATTATACCGATTGACAGTAATAAGCGGTGAATGTCGTCGATCACACCTGGTTTTGTTTCGTCGCCATCCTCCATGGCGTCAAGAGAAATTAGGTCAGATGATTATACGCAAAAGCGTGTAAGAAATTAGGTCAAGTCTGATGGAAATGAATGAATATGATACCTTAGATTACGAGTGATAACTACCCCTGATTCAAAGAATCTGTTTCGTCGACCTCCTCCATGAATATTCTTCCGATCGAAATGAATATGATCAATGGCGCTTGACGAATATAGAGAGAGTGTGTGTGTGTTTGGGAGGGAAATGGTGTGGAAGGGTTAATAATAATACAGAGGGAAATTAAACCGAGTGAATCCACTTTTTGACATACACTCTGCTGCACAATAAGTTACGCGGGTTCATGATCTTGCACGATTTTCTTACCAAAAATAAGTACTCTTTAATCATTCAATTGTTTTTTTTTTATAAAATTAAACGACAATTTAAATATATTTTGTATTTTTAAAAAAGCTTAATGTTTTAAAAAATATCTTATTTTATAAATTTTGTTTTTTTAGAAATAACATTAATAAAAAATATATTTTTCTTGATTTATTGAAAATATTTTAATTTAAAAAAAATAAATAATATTATTATTAATTAATGTGATTATTTAATAAGATATACAAGCATGAAAAAATTGACGAGAAAGAATTTGATGTTGTCAAGTGTTTTTTCTATTTACCCTTTTATTAGATGAAAATCATAAACATCAACAATTTCTACTCCATCAACAATATTCTCTAACTAATCTAATAAATCGTTTGCTTGTAACCCGCGAAATATGTTTACCTGATAGCGATTCATGATTTAAGGCATAATCCAAGAGTTAGGTTATTTGAAGTTTGCATTCAACTTCCTTAATTTATCAAGTTTCAGGTTTTGTTTGTTTTGTTCGTTGTGTGTTCTAGACTTGCGATTTCAACACAAACTACAAACAAAACTATGTTACGAATCCATTTTGACTTGCAAGACTGTGTAATTATTCAATCAAAATCTCTTGATTCAAGTCACCGTTAATCAGGTAACAATGTTATGAAAAATATACATTAAAATTTTTTTTTTGTTTAAAATAAAATATACAATACTAACAGACACTACTTGATAAACCTCATTTTTTACTTTGATTTATCCCAACCTAGCCAGCCACCCCTTCTCAAGTGACCTCTCCTCCTTTCATCAACAACCTCTCTCTCTACCACCGTCTACATATCCATATGAGTCCCTCAACTTGAAAAATCAAACATAAAACCTAATATTGGTTTTGATTATATTCACTAATCAAACACGGGTGGCTATGACTTTATTATTCGTCGATTATAGGAGGAAAGGTTAAGTTTTTTAAATCAAGGTTCGTATTCCGTCATCTAATTTAACAATAAGAATGTAATGCGAGAACATTAAGAATAACACTATTTTCGTTGAAAAATGTTAATCTAGGTGCTTAGGATTTCTTATTATTTTTGGCACTGTATTAGAGAATGTTAGGTGCAGCTCATATTTCTTTTCTTTTTCGTTTTCAGAGTTTTGAGTCTTGATAATTATGTTGTTTGTTGCTTCGTGTATACGTTGGTCTTGTTTCGAGAGAGATGAGTTATAATTTTCTATAATAAGACCAAGACAGTAAATTTAGGGATTTCATATCAAACTTAACATCCATTAAGTGTTAACTCTTTAGACCGAGAAGGAAAAGTAAACATGTTAACTAAGGACTCTATATGCAAAAAAATTAAAGGTTAGGGATCAAAATCATAATATGTTTTTAACCATAAAGACCATACATGTAATTTTCTCTAAAGACTTCAAGTTGTAAGGTTTAACATATTACAATCAAATATTTTTGGATTATATTTAATGCAAAAGTTTTATAGTCATTATCGAGATCACATAAAGATTGTTAACGGATTAATGTAAAAAATCATTAATGCCTTAGTGAATAAAAGTAAATTAGCTCATGACTATTTTAAGGTAAATTATCAGCACGATTCATATAATTCAATACATAACTGTAATAGAAAAGTAGAACTAATCAAAATGTAGAAACATGTTAACACCAAAAATACTCTCGAAGTGAAAACTAATATCCCCAGACGAAACATCTTCTGAAAGACGTGTAGAAGTGACGCGCATAATTTTGGATCGATAGTCTTCCATTTTGTGGGAGAACATGTAGTATTATATACCAGAGAAATGGTTCAAGAGGGATACAAATGAGTTCGTAACAATTGTCCTCTTTCATAAGTCAATTTGAGATAGCATACAACTGTGCAAAAAGTAAGGTTGTGCGGTCATACATCGACTAGGGCTCATATTTCAAGGTCACTCGGTGGAGTAGGCATGAAAATCAAGGCAAAATGAACAGGGTTCGTCTTTGTATGATCGTACAAAACCATTTTGTGCCTCCATACAATGGATCAGACCTTTTAGCCTTCCGCTAGATTATCAAGCTTACCACAAAAGTTTTTAGTTTACTTGTACGACTGCATAACATTACAGCCATATGATTATACTAACGGTTAGAGCATCTCTTTTAAAGGATGTATAATTAAACATTAGTATTTGCTTGAAAAACTATGATCTACTTCAACTTGATCATCAATGGCAAATGACAACTACTCAAAAACAAAACATCAATAGTTTGATGGAGTTACTACTGAAAATTTCTTATTGACTGTCTTTAGTTTTAACCGCTAACCACCAATTAATACGCTATGATGGTTCATATTATATATGAAGGAGGCCTTGCTCAAATACTGGACATTGGATTCACATACGAATTCTAGTATATTTTTATCACATGATGTGCATACTTATTCTTGTTTCTTTTGTCTTATCCAATACTAAAATTACTTTTTATCTTAAAATGAGTTAAACACGATCCAAAGTACTATGCGGGAAATTCCAAATCCATATAACATACATAACTTGTATATTTAGAACTTGGTTGGACTCTTCAGTTACTATTCACATACAACCAATGATCATTATTATATGTTCACATTAAGATCACTATCATAGATGTACGTAGCTGGTCAAACGATGTTCTTAAACCTAAAATGGCAGCTGATTGTCGTTCTTGTTCGTTTATCCTGGTCAAACGATGTTCACTTAAACCTTAAATGACAGCTGATCATTGTTGTTCTTGTTCGTTTATCCTGCATAATAATTCCAGTAAACCAAAAGGAAATAAAATGGATACATAAGCTTAATGGTTTGTAATGTATGAAAATCAAGGTTGACTTAGAAACGTGTCTAGAAAGAGCATGGACAAAATACCATTAATAGCATCAAAAGCTACCATCTTCTTCACAACATCCTACCAATTGACTCGCATGACTATTAATACTATGAACACATACAACTCAATGTTCTTTTGGAATTTTGGGGCCCAACGGCCCAACCCAACTAAAAATAATAGTGTCTTTTTCAAATGTTGTAGACTCATCTTAATTTGTATGTTCATCGAAATTTATAGTTTTATCTAAATTTATGGGTTCATCAAATGTTGAATTGATTTAAATTTATAGTTCATCATAACATATAGATTCACCAAAGTTTTCATCTTGATTTATAGTATTCGTATTTGCGGTTGATGAATATGGCACCTTATATTACTCATCTTGAACTGTTATCTTTTCATCACATGCTCGGTCAATATGTGCACCTTTAGTGGTAGCATTGACAATAATTCATGCTTTTTGCCTTAGAGCGCTTCTTAGTGGTGGAAGCAAAAGATTTCAATTTAAACTATATATTCATGTTTTTCTTTTTACTTGGAGCACAACTAAAGCTTTTTTTTTTTCCTTTGGCATTTACCTCAACTACCCCATGGATGCAATTTGAAGGGCCAAAATTGGATAACCCTATTTGCAGAAAATTTGGCTGGTCAGACGGTCAATGACCTCCCAGACCCCCTTTAGTTCAGCCCGCCGGTATAGGTTTAGGGTTTAAGTAACATGATTTCTTTATTTTCTTGATATCCAAAGAAAATTCAGGCAAGTATAGTGATAACTATTAAAATGATATTAGACGGGATTAAATTCACCCAGATGTTTTACTTCAACCCAACATAGTTTAAACACATCAGTAAGTGGATCATATATAGTGAAGTCCTGCAAACACAAATTAAAGTGAGTTACATAACAGAAAATAGAAATACCCGAAGTGAATAGCAGATACAAGCTCACCATAACTTAGAAGTGCATGTCCAGGAACTAGCCTGACAAACACAAGTAGTCAGACTAACTTGTGCATGCTAATAAATTAGCGAGTTGAAGGTATTGTCAGCTTACATGTATAGAAATACAATTTCCTCCGCGTCTTCACTCCTGTTTCGGGTCTTGGCACACTCATGTTGTAGCATTTGACTTTATCCGATTGATCAAGGATTAGAAATGTTAACTTTTTAGACATGGATAGTGTACTTAGCACAAAACCATCTTTTACAGCCATCATGTAACCTTTATCTTTATTTCTATTCACATTAATAACACCAATTACCTACAAAATAGTAATCTATTAGAAAATGATTGTTAAACTCAAAAGGAATCACTTCCATAATATCTACTATTAAACTAGTACCAAAAGGAGGACGTGATAATATATATATGTTTCACTGCAATTAAATCTAACTCGAAGCATATCATGCTATGAAGGATCACAATAGTGAAAATAAGGTAACTAACAAGTTCATATACATAAGCTAAATCCATTGAGATGCATGTAGCAGCCTGTCAAAACTTAAAAGTTGATTAACTGGCTGCCACTAAATCAATGAGATCAAAAATAAAAGACTAAAACTGTAAGGTTAGCATGCTCAATGAGATCAAAAATAAAAGACTAAAACTGCAAATAAAGTGATATTATTACTTACTTTTGAGACTAAAAACAGAATTACCTTTCTTTTGCTCTACCAAAACCCATGTGGCTTTGATGTTTGTGAGTTCAGCGGAGTTTCATGCCAAAAACAGAGAAAGCTGCAAATAAACTGATACTATTACTTTTCAGAAAACAGAATTAGGAAAATGATACCTTTCTTTTGCTCTACCAAGACCCATGTGGCTTAGATGCTTGTGAGTTCCGAGAGTCAACACTAAGGAATTTGTTTCTGCATTTTAAATAGGAAAATCATAACAAAACCAGTAGAATCTAGTATGAATAAAGGAAATATAATGATCAGGTACAATAAAATTTGCTACGCTCCCAACACTTAGTTTGTTCAATGGAGTCCACGACTCTTTCCCTCTCTAATAGGGCAAGAAGTCCTCCACAAGCATGAACTTGAACTTAACTCTCAATGTCCATCATAGAACTTAGATGCAGTTACAAAAAACATAAGGGTAAAAGGACGACCCAGGTCAAAGAATAATCCATGTGATTTGATCAGCTATTCAAAGATATGACATACATAAGAAGACATGGTATGTGCTGGTATCATTTATGGTTAAGATAATCAACTACATGTAAAGTACTTACTTTTGAGACATGAAACAAAATTAGAAAAATGATACGTTTCTTTTGCTAATTTGCTCTACCAATACCCATGTGGCTTAGATGTTTGTTTGTCAATGGAAATATTTGCAATGTTCCGTGAGCTGCAGAGTCAACACTAACGAATTTGTTTCTGCATTTTAAATAGAAGTATAAGAAAAACCAGTTATCTAGCATGAATAAAGGAAAGATTATATTCAGGGACAATAAAATTTGCACGACAGAATCAACAGCAATTGATACACTTCAACACTCATTTTGTTCAATGGTATCCATGACTCTTTTGATCTCTGATATGGCAAGTAGTCCTCCACTAGCATGAACTTGAACTTAACTCTCAGCATCCATCATAGAACTTAGCTACAGTTACATAAAACAGAAAAAGTAACAGCACTACCCATATAAAAAAGTAATCCGTGTGATTTCATCGATTCAAAGATATCACATACATAAAGAAGACATGGTCTGGGCTGTTATCATTTATGATTAAGAAAATCAACTACATGTAAGTTTAGTTTTAAGAAACGTGTCAAACCAACAATAAAAGTATGGAGAAGTGTGAACTTGACAAACAGATGTAATAACTTACAAAGCAGATTCTTTCTTTGATGTTTAATCCATCATTCATTCCAGTTACCTGAAGAATGTGTTATGGAAATAGAAAATATGTTTACTGCATGCTCGCGGATATCAAAGACAGTCAACTATTAATGAGCACATCACAACCATGATTCTAACTTACATACGCTGACTACATACTCAGAGATATCAAAGGACTGTAAGAAACTACATAGGGTTCAAAGTGTTTTCTGTAGGGGTGTTTTTTTTTTTTTTTCATTTCCTTCAAGTGCTAGAGAAAATCAAACACGGTAAAAAGAACATAACATACCTATTTAATTTGTAAAAAATTGGAGGAAGCACTTTGTTCCAGGTCCCACTGTTAGCTCAATTAAAACCTTTGTAAAATTAGAATATCATGCTGGATGCTTAAAAGCAATTCACATGTTTGCCTCAGTTTATCCCCCTGCAATTTGTTAAAAAGAAAAGTTCCATCAACCAAATGGAGCACACACATAAAGTAATATGTTGATTAATGAAGCAACTAATAATGTCCTAAACCTCATAATGTGAAAAGATGTAATAAGCTGAAGTTTCGCCAAGATGATAGCCTTAGTTTTTGGCGCACATTATTCACGGTATACGAGAATGCTGTAGCTAGAATGAATGGCAGTCTTAGCAGATAGAGCAGACTATGTATAGTGTGATTACGCATAGCATTGCAATAGGATTACTGAATACTGACGTTTTTTCACCAAAGGAAGTTACCTGTGACAAGGCATGAGGCATGCCATATAGAAAAACCGAAACAGAAGTACCATTCATGGACTCCCTTAAGAAAAAGTAGCATGTGATTTCAAAGAGGTTTAATGTGTTTCCTGTTTGGCAGTATAATGTTGGATAACCCTGTTTGCAAAAAAAAATTGACTACTCAGATGGTTAATGAACCCCCAGATCTCCTATAGTTTTACCTGTACAGGTTCTACCAAAACATGATTTCTTTACTTTCTTGATATGCTAAGCAAATTCAGGCAAGTACCAGATTTTTTTAACGTGACATGGTTGAAACACACCGGTAAGTAAAGCATAGTGAAGTCCTGCAAACGAGAATTAAAATGAGTGACATAATCGAAAAATAGATATACCTGAGGTGAATGGCGGATACAAAATCTCCCTAACTAAGAAGTGTATGTCCTGGAACTAGCCTGCCATATACAAGTGAAATCAGACTAACTGCATACGCTAATAAAGTAAGTTTAAGGCATTGTCGGCTTACCCGTATAGAAATACAATTTCCTCTCACTGTTGTTGTTGGGTCTTAGCACGCTCGTGGTTGTAGTATTTGACTTTATCTGACTGATGCCATCAATAATTAGGAATGTTAACTTGTTAGACACGGATATGTTCAAGAAACTTTAAAACTTTCAAGTTGTTGTGTTGCATGCGCCTGAGATAAATGACATCAAATATCCAGGTCAAGGTGAGTGCATATTAAAAGCTGCACCATAAGTGTAGGAGCACACAACATACCTATTTGATTCATATACAGAACCTGAGGAAGACATGCAAGGTCCACTGATGATACGTGTTAAGCAGTTGTATAATCATAATTAGCGTAATAGCCTATAGATACATCAATTAGATAAGTGCAAAGCATACTAAAAACAGAGATTATGATATTACTGTCATGTTGGTAAAGCAGCAAAGAGAGGTTCTTCACTAATTGGTACTTGTGTAATATGGCTTAACTGGAGAGTAGATCAAACATCAGCACCTTAGTATGAAGATAAGAAGCAATCAAGGGATTAGCACCGCAGGATGAATAGATGAAACATCAGGACCAAGAATGCCCTAGTAATTAACAAGCAGATAAACGAAATCAGCGATCAAGAACAAGGAACAAGAGAAATTAGGTTAAAGAAGAAAGAGCGACTGAATATTTAGGAGTAGTAAGTGCTGATTTTGTTTCATCGACATCCTCCATGGCGTCAAGAGAAATTTGGTGTGATGGAACGAATATGACACACTCGACGCACAGATTCTGTTTCTTCGACCTAGTATGTGTGTGTGTGTGTGTGGGAGATGGAGATGATGGAATTGGAGATGGAGTCGTGTTAGCGTGTGTTTGGGAGGGAAGGGTGTGGTTGGGTTTACACTATATATATACACAGGCAGAAACTACTGGTGCTGCAAACTTACGCAAGCTGAAAATCTTATTATGATTTTCTTACCAAAATTAAGTTAACCTCTTGTAAGAGCATTCACAATCCAACCCCATTTTATTTTGGGAAAATTACTAAAATGACCAATTGACCAACTCAATTTACAAAACTAACCATTGACCATTCAAATTACGAAAATGGACTTTTGACTTTGACCCTCGTCACGGGCGAGGAAAATTCATGAATCCTCGCCCACGTGGATTAAACTCCCTCGCCCACATGTATATTGCGTATTTAAAGAAAATAAAAATAAAAAACGAGGGGTCAGTTACCCGAGGCGAGGGATTTGACCAATCCCTCGCCCACGTCAGCAAGCCAAGCGAGGGATTTGACCTCTTTCTCGCCCACGTCAGCGAGGTTTCCGAAAACCTAGGCGAGGGGCGTGAAAATCGAGGCGAGGGATTTAAACAAAAAAAGTTTAAAAGTGAAAATATTTGTTCTTTTAACAATTTGTTTAGTTTTAAAAGGAAACATATATTATAAAAAGTGAAACAAAATAAGTCAGTTTTGGATTTTGATATGCACATTAGTGTTCTAATAATTATTTTAAAACTTGTTATAAAAAAAAAGCCATTCATGTTTATTTAAAAAACTAAAGAACCAATTCATAAAAAAAATTGAATGACTCATTTTATTAATTGATTGATTATGTATTCATTTCATCCATAGAATGCTTAAATTATACGAAAAAAATACTTGTTATTTAAAAAACTAAACAATCAGTTCATAAAAATTTTTAATGGCTTCTTTTATTAATTGATTGATTTTGTATTCATTTCTTAACGTATCGAGTTTTTTTAGATATCTATGTATTTATAATACATAATTATTTCAATAATAAAATTATAAAAAAAATTCTCTTAAAATCTCGCCCATCTAAAGTTCTTCTTATTACGAATAAGTAAAATTTTTAATATTATGGAATTTATATTGTTATATATAAAAAAAACCTACCCATTTTTTGGTTAAACACTTTTTAATTATTTTTAATTATGGACGAGGGGTGACAATTTTGGTAATTTTTTTAAACTCATTTAATTATTTTTAATTATAATTAACTAATATTTTCCATATCGCGTAGTTATACTAATTATAATTAACTTATATTTTCCATATCTCGAAATTATATTTATTAAAATTAAATTATATTCTTCATTTCGCGTAGTTATACTTATTATAATTAACTAATGTTTTACATATCTCGAAAATAAGTTTTGTTACAGGTGTTACTGAGATCAAGATTATTGTAAGTGAATTTTAAGAAGAAGGTTGAGAAGAATGTAAGATTTGTTAAGGGTAAACATGATATTATATAGGGTAAAATAAAATAAAATTAAACTTTTAAGTATTTAAAAAACAATAAATAATTAAAAATCTCAGATTTTTTGATTAATTTTTTTTTTTTAAATTTTGGCCGGGGGGGGGGGGGGGGGGGGGGGGGGGGGGTATTTTTGTAATTATGGGCGAGGAATTCTCATAATCCATCGCTGACTCAGCAAGGAATCAAAGACACGTCAGCGAGGGTTCCACGTGGGCGAGGGATTATGCCATATCCTCGCCGGGCACACTTTTCGGGGCGAGGGATTCCCATAATCCCTCGCCACGTCAGCGAGGGATGACACTTGGCGGGCTCCGATTGGTTGTTTTTTTGTCAAAACTTCAAATTTGACCCGTTATTTTGATAATTTCATTTGGTCAATTGGTCATTTTGATAATTTTCCCTTTTATTTTTATAATTATATTAAAAATATTTATTTTTTTTTAATTAAATAATATTTTTTTATACTTTTATTATTACTTTTTCTCTCTCATCTACTTACAACCACTTTTAAAATATTAAAAAATTTATGAGGTTGTACCGTGACTCCTCAAATATGGGAACTTAAGGTACAACCCACATAAATTTAATTTTTCTTCACTCACAACCACCACAACCATCTCCTATAATATAGAACAGTCACTCACATAAAAATAAAACACGGGCTATGAATGCTCTAATAATGCTTCTCTTTATCTTATATTAGGTAGATCTTAAAATATATTTTATTTATTTATTTACTAAATAATATCTCATCTCAAATTTGTATAAACAATTTATCATCACATTTCCTTAGGCTAGATATTTGTGTATTTAAGATATGTTTGAAATTACACATGAGTGAGGACATTAAGTATTAAAACGATGATATAATTTTTTTAACTTTTGTTTTTAAAGTTTATTTTGTTTTGAGTTAAGTTCATTTTTGCTCCCTAAGGTTTGACAAAAATAACCATTTAGCTCCAAAAAGTTGAAAATATCAATTTACCTCCAAATGTTTCATAATTTGTTTCAATTTTAATCCAAAAGTTTTATCATTGTTTTAACTTGAATCCAAAATAATAAAACTTTTGGACTAAAACTGAAACAACTTATGAAACTTTTGGAGGTAATTTGATGTTTTTAATCTTTTGGATGAAAATGATTATTTTTGTCAAACCTTAGGAAGGAAAATTGAAATTAACTCTTTTGTTTTTCTCAAAAAAAAAAAGGTTAAACATTAGGGGCTATAATGTCCCATGTAGGACCATGTTGCTTGTTATGCAATAAGCCATACATCCCGACCTCGAGGTTGTGGACCAACCAAGACAAGTTCAATAATAAAAGGTTTGACGCACACCCTAATAGTGCTAGTAAACCTAAAGGAAAGAAAATAGATACCACTTTTGAACAATTGTAAAACGCGCAAGTCTTCCCTGACATGGTTTATGACATAAGAAAAAACAGGTACAAATCACCAACAATAACAGCATCAAATGCTATCTTCTCCACAACATCATGTTAATTCACATGGCTGTTATTAACATGAAGAAAAAGATAACACAAACACTCGAATGCAAATATATACCTTAAAGAATTATTACCTTATATTGCACAAATAATATATTTTCTTTTAAACTGTAATTCATGGTTTTTTTTTTTTTTTTTTTTTTTTTTTTTTTTTTTTTTTTTTTTTTATTACTTTGAGCAGCTTCTTAGTGGTGGAACCAACGGTTCTCAATTTAAACTATAATTCATGATTTTTTCCTTAAAGCAGCCTCTCCAAAGTTTTCAATTTAAACTATGATTCATGATTTTTTCCTTAGAGCCCGGATCCAAGCTTGGAAGCTACTCGGGATACTAGATGCGACAAAACCCGACAAATGTTTCTGATCCGGATTTGGATGTAGCAACAAGTGGCGCCATCTGTGGGACATGAATAAAAATATGTCTCGTGCTCAAATAACCATGACAGATTCACTTGTTTTGTGTGTTATATTCGCCACCCAGATCTATGTTCTCTTTTTCTTTAATCTGCAATGAAGAATTTTGGTATGTTTCATTTCTTCCTTCCGGCACCCATAAGAAAATCATTTATACAAGGTGCATATACTATCTTCATCTTTATCACATATCTCTCTCAAGTAATAATATTATTTAAAGTAGTTACGAAAATTATCATAAAAGCTCTCCTTTTCATGATTGAGAAAAACATATGTTTCCAGCAAAGTACAACATGTGTTGCTGAACGTACAACTTGTTAAAATCGTCTACCAGTTAAGAAGTATTTGACATGCAACACAAATCCATCATCCATAAGCGATTTATACGGTTATATTTTATTATTTGATATTTATTAGAAAAGTTGAATCATTTTTGACACAATATGATAAAACTTATAGACTTTACCTGCCACTTCTTAAAAACTATATGTTTCATGCAATTTATGGTTGTACCATTCACATCCTAGAAGTTATTCAATTAGAGCTGTTCACGAGCCGAGCCGAGCCGAGCCGAACCAAACTTTGCTCGTGTTTGGCTAGTTTGATTGATCTAATATGTATAAATATAATTGTATAATTATATATAGTAGGCCAAATCTACTAGAGTGTTATGTATAAACTACATATATAAAAAATAAAAAATAATTCGAGCCGAACTGAGCCGAGCGGACGTTTGCTCATGCTTGACTCGTTTACAAACCGATCCGAGCCGATCGGCTCGTTTACAACCGAGCAAAAGTTCGAACGAGCATCTTTCGAGAAAATTCCGAACGAGCATCGAGCGAGCGTCGAGCGACGAGCGCTTTGAACAACCCTGTATTTGAACGACCCTATATCCAATATGCATAGAAGTTCAATTGTTCAAAGTTCATTTACTCACCTGCTTACTAGGCTACTAGCATGGTAGCCTTTATCATCACAAAGGAAAGCCTTTCTTTCTTTTTGTCGGACACTTTTATGATTTGAGATTTCATGAATACTTTTAGATTACAACTGCATAAAATATAATTTAAAGAGACCCGTTAAATAGACACCCCATGATTTTAAATCAACACACTAAAATTTTTATACGTGTCGTATGTGTCCTATAGGGCTATATGTGTCGTATAGCCATCTGACAGCTCCCTGAATTTTTCCTCGTAGTCAGTGTCGAAATTCGCTATACGCGTCGTATAGCCCTATATGTGTCATATAAGAGGGTCGTATAGGGCTATATGAGGCGTATAGCTCTCTGACAGCCCCCCTGAATTTTTCTCGTTTTCAGTGTATTCGACCCTATACGCCGCGTATGGACCCATACGCGACGTATAGGAAGGTGTCGATTTATCTGGGTGGGTGTATCTATATTAGGCCCAATTTAAATTAAAAGTGGCGCATACATGTGTCAGACATGTTTTCATAAGAATATATAACAAGAAATAAAGGAAAGATGAACACTTTTTTTTCATCTGATGTATTACTTTTTCTAGATACTTCTTTTAATTTACCCACACCTATTACAGTTTAACTGAAGTATACAGGGTTAAGATGAAATGTCTTCCCTTTCATATGACAAGCGACATTTTGCTCAAATTATTAAACCGTATCAGATTATACCAGGTTAAGGTGAAATGTCTTCCTCACCATGTTGTCATCAATAAACATGGTAGTTGTTTTACACAACAGTTAAGGCACACATACGCCTTGTTTCTCTTTCATATCTCAAGGCAGCTTCTCTTACACAACTCTTTCCTTCTTACTCACTCTCTGCATTCAATATGCCTATATGTTTATCTTTATCATACATACATTTACATGTATATTAATATTATATACATCGTTGACATGTAAGGGTCACAACTAGCCAAGGCTTAAAGCTAAGCCACATAAAATATGGTCAAGAAATCATTTTTTCATTTTTCTGAACAAAGCTTCTCTTACACAACTTCTTTTTACATCAATAACACCATTAACTAATAAAATAATAACAAATCAGAAAGTAATTGTTAAACTCAAATGGGAATCATTAAAATCTAATATAAACTAGTACTTAAGAGGAGGAGGAACTAACAATATAATTATGTTTCACTGCAATTGAATCTAACTTGAAGCGTATCATCATAGAGGGATCACAATAATTAAAATAAGGTAACTAACCGGTTCATATTCATAAGCTAGATCCATTGAGATGCATGAAGCAGTTTATTTTTAAACTTGAAGTTTTGCTTAGTTGGCTGCCAACTAAAGCAATGGCATGGAAACAAAAGACTAAAACTGCCGGCCGACCATTCTCGGGAAGATAATATATTCTTAATACCTCCTCAACAATATTTACAATAAAATAGTTACCATGCTCCTTAAGATTTTCAAAAATTCCCAGTTCAAATATCATGTTGAAGTGCAGAAAGGCTCTACAAGATAAAGCATATGCGGTTTTATAGAAGTTGTTAACTAGCAGATAACAAAGCCGTATTATGTATAAGCTATGTAAGTTGTCATTTAACATGCATGCAAATAAATATTCAACTACAAATATTTAAACTAAAATAGTTACCATGCTCCTATAGATTTTCAGAAATTCCTAGTTCAAATATCATGTTGATATCCAGAAATGCAGCAAGGCTCTACAAGATAAAGCATATACGGTTTTATAGAAATTGTCAACAAATTGATTACAAAGGCATATTATGTATAGCAATGTAAGTTGTCATTTAACATGCATGTAAATAAGCAGCAACTACAAATACATAAAAATACGCTGAAGATAGTTAACATGAACTTCCTAGCTCCAGAAGCAGATTATAACAATTTATTTTGAGCACTATGCACTTTTTCCAGTTAGGTAAGTACTCCTAAGTGGAACTTTAGAAGAAGGATGAAACAAAGAGCAAAGATTACCTTCAAAAAGGCAGTCCAATCACCACAATACTGAACTTGGGGAGTTGGATTTCTTCCATGACAAAGAAATGAACAAACAGAGAGAAAAATACATAATAAAGACATCAAAAATCATGTAAAGACATCAAAAAAACTTAAAATGCAGAAATTTAGCACACTTGCAAAGCAACACTAGAAATGGCATGATAAAGACATCAAAAAACCAGAATGCACATATGTAATCTTAATGAGTACGTCACCTTATATTGCTCTCCTTGAACTGTCATCTTTTCATCACATGCTTGGTCAATATGTATTCCTTTAGTGGTAGCATCCAGTATAATGCTGCTCTCTGAATTACATCTTGAGAAACAGCTAACTGCATATGCTAATAAAGTAAGTTTGAGGCATTGTCGGCTTACCTGTATAGAAATACAATTTCCTCTCACTGTAGTTGTTGGGTCTTAGCACACTCATGTCTGTAGTATTTGACTAATTTATCTGACTGATGCTATCAATAATAAGAAATGTTAACTTGTTAGACACGGATTTGTTCTAGAAACTTTAAACATTTCAAGTTGTTGTGTTGCACAAGTGTAGGAGCACACAACATACCTATTTGATTCATCTAAACAACCTGAGGAAGCAACTTGTATCTAGACATGTAAGGAAGACATGCAAGTTCCACTGATGATATGTGTTAAGCAGTTGTATAATCATAATTAGCATAATAGCCTATAGATACACAAAGTTACTAGATAATTTTGTTTCAAGTTCTACTTACTTGATAGTTTTGTTTCAAGTTCCACAAACGCAATAAAACATTTGTAAAATCAGAATATTATGCTGGAAACAGGATTCTAAGCACCTCCTCCAAACCCTCTGGAAATTCTTCATATGTTTGCCTCAGTTCATCCAACTGCATTTTGTTACAATACCAAACCTAAAATATATAGCAACAATATATTAAGCAGCATAGGAGTAGGTATTCATCAGAGTTAATAAATCATATAGATAAAGGGAAAAGTCAGTAACTATCGCATAGGAAATCATATCAATTAATGCCAGCAAGAATGACCCCAATGTAAGTTTTTTGTAGGTTACAGGTGGAAGAGATGCACCTGCCATCCTCGGTCATCCCATCCCAGGCGTTGATTTTTACCACAGTCATCATTGTCTTTCGATTCAGCAAACTTCATAAATCATACCACGTAATGAAATCATACGGATCAAGTAATTGTGCCACATAGCAAAATAATAAAGTGTAACAGCCCCTATCATTTCATCCCCTACGTCCAGAAAGCAGATGCAATATCAGCAAGCCAGGCATCCGGTTTGATCAGAGACAGGATACATTAAATCACATATAGAAAATTGTGAAAAAATCATTACAAGGTTATCATACATGTGACTGTCAGCGAGAGTTTACCAGACGGTTTCCACTTAATGTGTGCAGCAAAGAGGTTAAGAAAAACAGATAATGAAAATAATAGTAAAAAAATAGTACTGATGCAAAGATAAACAGTAGAAACATAAACCACCAATACTTTTAGTAATTACTTGGTTAAAATTTTGAAACCAATAAGAACGGACACCGTTGAGAACACATATAAGCCATTAACTTAAAAGTTCAAAGTAACTGACAAGCCTCAAAGTAAGTGCAGTACAACACAAGTTGTGTTTTTAGGTTTTCTTGTATGAGGATTCCGGTTATCAAATCTGAGGTGCGGCCTTTCTTTTATGGATGTAACAAATCACACATCTTGAAAATAAAAACCATTATTTTAAGGTAGAAGTAAGAGTATAAGAAAAAGATACACAAGCAAAACGACAAGAAAAAACACAATAAACATAACCAAACCAAAATAGGTTAGAAAGTAAAAAATAAGACCTTAGCAAACAAAACAAAATGAAAAAAAATTTGCACAAACGCCACAAAATTACAAAACAAATCGATCTTTATCAAGAAGGTAATCCCAGCAACAACCTACATACACCCAATCAACCGCAAGGTACAAGCCTCAAAGTACAACACGGTTGGAATCGAGCTTTTAGGTGTTAGAAGGAATTGCCCGTTCTCGAATAAGACAAAAGCAAACAAACAAACAAACAAATAAATATATAATCATAATTATAGCGAAAGTAAACAAATCAAGATCTTTATCAAGAACGTAATCCCAGCAACAACCTACATACACCCAATCAACCGCAAGGTACAAGCCTCAAAGTACAACACGGTTGGAATCGAGCTTTTAGGTGTTAGAAGGAATTGCCCGTTCTCGAATAAGACAAAAGCAAACAAACAAATAAATATATAATCATAATTATAGCGAAAGTAAACAAATCATGATCTTTATCAAGAAGGTAATCCCAGCAACAACCTACATACACCCAATCAACCGCAAAGTACAAGCCTCAAAGTGCAACACGGTTGGAATCGAGCTTTTAGGTGTTAGAAGGAATTGCCCGTTCTCGAATAAGACAAAAGCAAGCAAATAAACAAACAAATAAATGATCATAATTATAGCAAAAGTAAACAAATCAAGATCTTTATCAAGAAAGAAATCCCCACAACAACCTTCATACACCCGATCAACCGCAAGGTACAAGTCTCAAAGTACAGCACGGTTGGAATCGAGCCATTAGGTGTTGAAAGCGATTACCCATTCTCGAACAAGACAAAAGCAAAAATATCATTATAATTAAGTAAAAAATAAGATAAAAGTAAACGAATCAAATGATAAAAGTAGAACAGAATTATCTAACAAAAAAAAAGTTGCCACAAAATTGAAAAGAAATTGAGACCTTTATCAGGAATGAAATCCCCGCAACAACCTACATACACCCGATCAACCGCAGAGCACAAGCGTCAAAGTACAACACGGTTGGAATCGAGCTTTTAGGTGTTAACAGGGATTGCACATTCTCTGATAAGGTAAAAATAAGACAAAAGTAAACATATCAAATGACAAAAATAGCACAAAATTATGCACCAAAACCAATCATGACAAAATTAAAAAACAAACCAAAGAATGAAATCCCAGAAAACCCTACATAAACCCAATCAAGTGCAAAGTAAATGCCATGGAATCGAACTTTTAGGTGTTAAAAGGGATTGCCGTTGTCAAATAAGAAATTTAAAAAATTAAGACCATCAAAGTATATAATAAGACAAGCATAAAAAAAGTCAAATGGGAAAAAATAGCATACCAAATCAATAGTCACAAAATTACAAAGACAAATCAGTTTGGGAGTCGAATCAAGAGCAGAAAACTGGGTAAGTTGTAGTAGAACAAAAGTCTGACAATCAGTTTTCACATAAACAGATTCAACTTCCAATGTACATATGCACAAAAGAAGCAATCGAGAAATTAATGAAATTAGGTCAGATAATTGTATGCAAATGCGTGTAAGAAACAACCTGATGGAATGAACATAGTACCGATTACAAACCTGATGCAGCACAGATTCTGACGAAGAGAAAATAGGTCAGATAATATGCGAAATTAGGTCAGATGATATGCAAATGCGTGTAAGAAAGTGGTAGTGGTAGCTTGTATGTATGTTTTGATGCTTACCCCGTACTCAGAATGAATAACCACCAAAAAACACCCAAATTTCGATACCTTAATCGCAGTGATTGGGGAAAAGAAGTGAAGACGCTTCCAAAGCAAATGCCTACGAATCCTTCTCTTAAGAAATCACCGAACAATAACAGGGAACAAAAGAAGTGAAATTAGGTGAGATAATTGTATGCAAAAGCGTGTAAGAAATTAGGTCAGATCTGGTGGAATGAATACGATACCTTAGATTACGAGCAATAACTAGTGAAAGCATGTGGTGGATGACACCTGGTGCAGAGATTCTGTTTCTTCGACCATGAAACGAAGCCACTGCGGCCGTAGAACGGATGACTGATAGTATCAATGGCGCTTGACGATGAGCGTGTTTGTGTAATTGTGTGTGTCTGATGGAGATGGAGATGGAGATGTGTGTGTTTGTGAGGGGAATAACACAGATTGGAATGGTATTGTCGTTGGGTTAATAATACAGAGGGAAAACGAGTCGGTGACTTTATTTCTGGCATAGATGCTGCAAATATATGCGAGATGATCTTATCATGATTTTCTTTACATATATATAAATAGAGATATCTATATGTATGTTAGTGTTAACTATATACGATTCTTACATGTGATATACCCTCATATTGATCGTACCCTTAAAAATTTACTTTCAAAAGTTGTGATATTTTACCTTTAACTAAAATCTTTATAAAAAAAAAAAGAAATTCCTTTTTTTGTAAACAAAGTTTATAATTTTTTTATGATATATTGATAATGTATTTAAAAGTATATATATAAATATATAATATTCTGAAAAAAAATAACATCAAACACTTTTGGATAACAAAAAGGAAACTTCCTGTTTACAAAAAATACTAGCGTGAAGCTTGGAAGAAACTTTTCGTATTAACGTATTTAAAAAAAGGCTCGTAACTATTATCAAATATTTAATATACAATTATTATTTGTTATTTATATAAACATATAGTTTTAATATATTAAAGACAATAATACAAATAAAAGCCTCATTAGACTCACGAGCTAGCTTGAATCTGATATGTGAACTTTAGGTTCGACCTTGGTTATTTAATGAGCTATAATGTGAACTTGAGTTAGAGTTCGGGCTCGAGCACATTTAATCTTAGATCAATTTGATCCTTTTATAACCGATATCGAGTAGCTTATGAACCGGATTGACTCGTTTACACGCATATAACACTATATGTGTGTGTGATATATTAAAAGTTTTTGATTTAACGTATTAAGAGGTGATTTGTTAATAAAATGGTTAAAGAAATATAGTTGTTATTTTAAAAAGTTAAGAGCAAGAGTATAACAAGTAAAAATGATATAAAAGATGGTATGTATAACATCACCCTTTCTAAATATTGTAATAATTAATGTTAAAGCAATAATAACTTTCAATACGATTATATCACTCCAATTGTCTGGTCCGTCACTTAAAATTTAACATGTTTTGTTTTCCGATTAGGGTTTCCATCGCTTTAAAAACGGTGAGCAACAAAGACACTCCACCTATGCCGCTTCGCCGACCTCAATACCGTGCTATTGTTACGGGTCTAATATTAGATGATATCGAGTGGGTTGGCGGCACAAATATCGGATATTAAACTAATAATAACATATGCTACACTTATCTTAGCCAAAAGGCCGAAAAAGGAATGATGTCTACTTCCTTATGTCGTTCTTATGTAGACCGACTCTTTGTTTTTTAATTCTTTTATGCAACTGATGTGGAATTATGTGTGTTTTTGACATATGTTTTTTCATCTCTTAATATTTTAAACCATAAATAACACCCGAAAACACCTAATACAAGTTGCATTTAAAGATCATACATAAAGGCTTTTTATGTCAAATAAACTGTAAAATCACATAATCATAGAAAAACTGGAGTTAAATTGACTTGCAAGCTGATATGGCTCGGTAACTCAATCATTAACTCGTATATATTAGCTATTTGTATGGGTGTTGTTAATTTATTATGTATCATTTAAGATTCATAAAACATAACAAATCGTCGCCATCTGCCTTTTTATTGATGGAAACAAACAAAAAAGAAAAGCAAGTAGTTTATCATGTCATGGTTAAGGTAAAAGCAGATAAACATGAGATCAGTTTACGAGTCAATTGAAAAAACCTAGTTGCCTCAACTCATACTACTGTTGAAGAATTTGTTATTAACCATACATGTAAAATGCATATCAGTTTTCACTAAATGGTTTATAGCTCAATGTTACTTAAGTATTGAAATTTGCCCATATTAAGTGGTGAGGGTTATACGACTTATTTTAAGCAAATTGTGTCGTTTTAAGAGTGGTTTTGGTGGCCTTGTCATTTCGGTAAGAAAAGTAACATTGAGAAACCTCACGTTGTAAGTAACAATAAAAAGGAATGTCAATGGGTTCAAAGTTTGTAGCGCATATTACTTTTACTAGTTTTCAAGCCATATTACTTTTGTTGTATGAATCTTTCTTTCTTTTTTTTTTCATATTTACATTTTTAGTTTAAACCACTAAAAGTTTAGTAACGTGTACGGTTTACACGCCATACTTACCTATAAGTGTTTTTTTTCTCACAATCGTATTTTTTTGGTGATTTGTTTGTTCTTTTATAAGTTTTAAATTTGAATGTTTTATAAAAGCTCAAACATATCATTGCGATGTGTTTATTCCACGTAAGTTTCATTTATCAAGAAGTTGTACGTCATAATGTACACATTATCTAAAAACAAATGTTCATATCGTCAAAGTTGATTCAAAGCGTTTAACTTTTACAGCATCCTACTCTTTTTCTTATCCAAATTTTAAAATATAGGGGGAATGCCCGCGCATTGCCGCGAGTGTGACTACTTTTGTAAGTCAGCTAAAAAGATAAGCGACGGGCTTTGTTTGCTGAATTTCATAGAAACAATCAAAACTAATATTCGCGTATGTTAAATATGAAAATCGAAAAACATTTGTGTATTTACATACATAGTGGGGTGTTGAATAAAACAATCCAAGTGAAAATATAAAACTATTATGTAGTAACATCTTATAGTGATGGTTGAAACTATGTACCAACTACATTGACGCAAATTGTAGGTCCAGATCTACAAATACAAAGATTATAAACATACACAACAAATATCTGTGACTGATGTCTAGAGGTTAAAAAAAACTAAAATTTATAATTTTCTAGTTTTTATAATAATAGTCATAGCTACTACATCAAGCAAAAAGATTTTGCAAGCCGCAAGGGCCAACACCAAGTCAATGTGATTGAATTAGTCATAATAATAAATGCGAAAATATACAGATTAGATAACATATTAAATGCGATTCAAAGAGGATGTTTGAGAATTGAGATTGCCTATTGAAACTGTCGGTCCAATTGTTGCTTTTTACCACAACATATGACCAAGTTTAAAAAAAGAATTTGAACAACAAATCACCAAGTTAGCTGTTAGCAGGTTCGAATTCCCAACCTCCATGTTAGAAACCAAGTTAGTACAACCACACCATGTTAGGTGGGGCATGACCAAGTTTTAATGTTTGGATCAAATCATAATTATTTACTTCTTTAACTCTAGTTATTTTCCTTCTCAAGTCCTTATATATTGCGAATTACAAATACTCATGTGCCTGATTATGACTATCTAATCATTGCATTTTGTTACACCAAAAACAAATCCAAACACTACCTTATACACCAGTTGTGTTATGATTAAGTATCTGAATTATATTATTTCAAAAAGGAAAAAAAAGTATACACATTTAAAAAAATTTCCAAAAGCACATCAACTTAGATTTAGTAGAGTCTAGTAATGCAAACCACCAAAGACTTTATTCAATTTATATGATTAGTACCAATGTTGTAAAAATCGCTAGACGCTAGTCGGGCGGTGGGGTACCGACTAGGGATTAATCGGGATTAATCGGGATTAGTCAGGATTAATCGGTTTGGAATTTTTATATATAATTTTCAATTTTACATATTTATATACACACTTTTATATGTAATTTTTATAAAAATATTTAATTTTATATACATATAAACAAATCTGGCCGAATTTACTAACTTTTCGCCGGAATGTCGCCGGAATCTGGCCGGAAAACTCGCCGGAATTTCCGATTTTTGGCCGATTAGGACTGCCTAGGTCCGCCTAGGGCCGAATTTGACCACCGTTGACCGCCTAGCGATTAATTAGCCGATTAGGTAAAATCCCCTAGGTGGGCGGCCGACTAGGGACTAATCGCCGATTAATCGGCCGCCTAGACCAATTTTTGCAACACCGGTGATTACGATAATAATCTAAAACCTTTGGTCCTTCCGATAGGATCACCTTATGATCCTTTCGGTTCCAGCTACCTAATTTCACAACACATGCCCCCATCACTGTGTGTATGGATCTATACATTATCAATTTCGCAAATTTATCAGAGTAAGAGACTAAAATGATCTTTCACTTCAACCTTCTTTTCGTTTAATCTGCATCTGCCTGAAGAAGTTGTTCTGGTGTGGCAGCAGGGTCAAGATCCCAACACCCATCTGACAAGTTCAGAGCTTGACCTTTTAACACACAAGCTGGAACCTGGTGTGAAAACCGAACCATCCCTTTTCTGGGAATTAACCGAACTGCATTCTTGTTAGGGTTTCTTTGATACACAGTCTTGTACCCTTCTAGTTTGACCAAAGGTGACACAGACACTCCAACTTCTTCAGAATAATCATCAAGAGTTTCCACCATTTCAATAGGATTACTGAATATGTATAGTGTGATTACGCATAGCATTGCAATAGGATTACTGAATACTGACGCTTTTTCACCAAAGGAAGTTACCTGTGACAATGCATGAGGCATGCCATATAGAAAAACCGAAACAGAAGTACCATTCATGGACTCCCTTAAGAAAAAGTAGCACGTGTTTTCAAAGAGGTTTAATGTGTTTCCTATTTGGGAGTATAATGTTGGATAACCCCATTTGCAAAAAAAATTTGACTACTCAGATGGTTAATGACCCCCAGATCTCCTATAGTTTTACCTGTGCAGGTTCTACCAAAACGTGATTTCTTTACTTTCTTGATATGCTAAGCAAATTCAGGCAAGTACCAGATTTTTTTAACGTGACATGGTTGAAACACACCGGTAAGTAAAGCATAGTGAAGTCCTGCAAACGAGAATTAAAACGAGTGACACCGGTAAGTCCTGCAAACCAGCTGAATTATTACACGTAGAACACCTAGCGTACATGATGATCAGAAGATGCTGCAACGGTAGCACAAATCCCTGAAACAGTCACTGATTCAGAAGACTCAAAAATGACAGAAGAAGTTTTGTCTTTTGCTTCTTTCTCACACAGAATCTACTGAGGTGACAGAAGTGAATGTTTTGTCTTTTGCTTCTTTCTCACGCAGAATCTACTGCTTATCCTTCAGAAACAGAGAAGTTAGCCATAAAGGCTCTTGAATCTGTTTGTGATGTACAAATCCCTGAAATAGTCACTGATTCAGAAGACTCAAACATGACAGAAGAGTGCACTGTCTTAGACACAGCAGACTATACAGATGAAAATAATGTGGAACAGGACACAAAACCTAATGAAATTGCAAGCGCGCCAGATAAAGAACAGAAAGATATCACAGAAATACCCACTAAGAGTGATGAAGCAAAGAGTCCTGACTTGATCATAGAAGAAAAGGCTGTAACCAAAGAGGTCAGATAACAATTAAGCAAAGATAGATGATAGGTCACCACCCAATCCTTTTGTGTATCTTCTTATATGACGTGTAAGAAAAGAAAGGTGTCTAGGACACCAAACATTTGGACCAGAACATCAAAACCAATAACCCTGATAATTGAACATCAAACATCTGGACCAGAACATCAGCTGTTCAGCACATTCAATAAATCAAACATTAAAGGTTGAGCATCAGCAATGCTTAATTAGTGTTAGAAAGTCGTAAGAAACAGCCTGATGATTACACAGCATGATGAATAAATCAAAAATCAGAAGCAAGAAACAGGGGAAATTGGGTCAGATAAAATGCAAATGCGTATAAGAAACAGCCTGATGATTACGAGTAATAACTAGCGAATAGAAGGCCTTAGTAAGATGATAACAAGCAATCAAGATATTACCACCGCAGGATCAAACAAGAAGCAGATAAGAAAATTAAGAAATCAGCAAAGAATAACAAGAAACAGGCGAAATGAAATTAGGTCAGATAATATGCAAATGCGTGTAATAAACAACCTGATGGAATGAATATATTACCGATTACAAACTGAATCACACCTGATGCAGCACGGATTCTGACGAAGAGAAATTAAATAGGTCAGATGATATGCAAATTCGTGTACGAATCAACCTGACGATGAGAAATTAGGTCAAATAATAGCTATTGCGATGTATAAGTGATGATCGAAGAGTGTGTGTGTGTGTGGAATTAAAGAAGTTCTGAATCTTCAGCTGAAATAAAGAACCATATCTGAATCTTTTAAAAGAAACAAGTCTTTTTGTGGATGTGGAATTAAGCACATAACTATGAGTACAAGTCATCCTTAAGCTTTCATATATTTCAAAATTCATGTATTACAAAAGATAGGATACAAGATTAACAGACTATTCAAGTTGTCAAGGTCTGGTATGGGCATGTGAAACCATGCCCTGTTAAAAAAACAATCATCCAACACCAACGGAGTTAATTACTTGTTGCCAAAGTTCTATAATTACAGAAATTAAACTTGGAATTCCATGTTTACCTTAAAAGACGATTACCCATAGGTATCACACACTAAAATCAAAAACATCAATTAGCTAGATAAGTGCAAAGCATACTAAAAAGAGAGATTATGATATTACTGTCTTGTTGTAAAGCAGCTAAGAGAGGTTCTTCGCTAATTGGTACTTGTGTGATATGGCTTAACTGGAGAATAGATCAAACATCAGCACCTTAGTATGAAGATAAGAAGCAATTAAGGGATTAGCACCGCAGGATGAATAGATGAAACATCAGGACCAAGAATGCCCTAGTAATTAACAAGCAGATAAACGAAATCAGCGATCAATAACAAGGAACAAGAGAAATTAGGTTAAAGAAGAAAGAGCGACTGAATATTTAGGAGTAGTAAGTGCTGATTTTGTTTCATCGACATCCTCCATGGCGTCAAGAGAAATTAGGTGTGACGGAATGAATATGATACCGATCGAGTAAGAACTACCGAATGAATATTGATGCGCAGATTCTGTTTCTGCGACCTAGCTTAATTAGGTCCTCCAAGACACAGATAAGATGAATGAATCAAACATCAGGAACAAGAAATTAGGTAGGTCAGATAATATGTATATATGTAAAAGCATGTAGTGAGAAGCAACCTAATCGCATGAATATCATATCGAAGATTACGAGTGATAACTACTGAATGTCTCCTGAACAGCGTGTGCGTTTGGGAGGAAGATGGAGATGATGGAGATGGAGATGGAGATGGAGTCGTGTGTGTGTGTTTGTGTGTTTGGGAGGGAAGGGTGTGGTTGGGTTTATATACACAGGCAAACCGATCGAGTCGGTGAAACAGATATTGGTGCTGCAAATCTTATTATGATTTTCTTACCAAAATTAAGTTAACCCCTTTTCATAATGCTTCCCTTTATTTTATCTGAGGTAGATCTTAAAATATATTTTATTTATTTATTTACTAAATAATATCTCATCTCAAATTTGTATAAACAATTTATCATCACATTTTCTTATATTATACATGTTGATATATATTAAATAGTAGTAACAAAATTTTATTCTTTACAAAATAATATTTTGTATTTAAAACATGCTTGAAATAACCTAATAGTGAAGACATTAAGTATTAAAAAAACGATATAATTTTTTTAACTTTTGTTGGTGTTGGCAGTCAAGTGCAAACTGCAACCATAGATGCACAACCTCCTATCTCATATATTTTGGGTCCTTGTAAGCTACAAGTTTTTTTTTATTTGAACACGAGCCAATTAATGCATGCATTTGATACCTGCACTTGTTATGCGGCAACGACATTAAATTTA
This sequence comes from Flaveria robusta, assembly GCA_025506415.1. Lineage (NCBI taxonomy): Eukaryota > Viridiplantae > Streptophyta > Magnoliopsida > Asterales > Asteraceae > Flaveria > Flaveria robusta. Next base: position 11,439,079 of record CM046469.1, on the reverse strand, counting down.
CATCAGAAAGTGAACGATACATGATTCAAATAATATGATTATTTGATAGTTTGTTTCATCTTTTGGAATTGAAAAAAGAATCCAAACTTGAAAAATTTTGACTTTTGAAATATGAGCTCTAAAGGGATTCACAAAACTCTATGGATTTGAAATTGAATGACTTTCCCCTAAAAATCACATTTGATTGATACATACATAATTGAAATTTGAATATTTTTTTTCATTCAATTAAAAGTTACTTCCCTTCACTTGATGGATAACAACTTTAAATTTCATAAGAGTTCATAATTTTCCATTAAGAATCATGTTTGGTTGGCACATAAGAAATTTAAATTTGAATCTTTTCCTTCATTTAATGGAAAGTTGCTTTCCATCATTTGATGGATAGAAACTTTGATTTTCATAGGAATTCATAATTTTTACTAAAATAACCCTACACACATACAACATATTATTTATCATCTTCATCATCCCTTATGCACTTCATGACAAAAATTGTTTCAGATTCACCAAAACAATAGTTTGCAAATATCATCTTCATCGTCCCTTCAGATCTAAAAAACCAAATTGATTTAGACTCCTTAAAAGAAAACAAGATTCATCCAAATAGGAGGCCATTTCTATTAATTCAATCCGTCAAATAAATATATTAAACAAAGGAATCTGATTAGCAACGGCATCAAACATCGATCGTTTCAGCGATTAACCGACTAGAGTCTGGATGAACAACAAACCAAAAAACAATGATGAGATCAATTTATAAAATACCAAACAAATTTTATAAATCAAAACATTGTGAATGCTAATTGGAAAATTTTGACAAATCTTGGTTAAATGAATAAAATAAATCAAAACATGTTAACATGGTGACACATTAGTTTAATATATCAAAGAAGAAGAAGGGGGTATCGATGATGACTTGCTATCAAACAAATTAGGTTAAATGACTAAAATAAATCAAACAAATGAGGGGTATCGGTGATAAAAAAAATTGCTACTATTAAGAGGAAGGTTTAATGAATGCTAATTGAAAAATTTAACTTTTTAAACATTCCAATTCCTTAATCAAATTTACCAACAAAATACTATATTAGTTGTCACAAGACTCCATTGCAATTCTAAATGGAATTTCAATTCCAATTCTATCACAAAATATTCCACGAACCAAACGAAATAGGGTTCATCAGACTCTTATGTGAAAGTGAATATGAAACAAATACAAACGGAAACATAGGATACATTATCAGTGTAGCACCTTAAGCACTGGGGATCATCCTTGACAGATTTCAATGTATCATGTAAAGAAATCAACAATTCCTCAAATAATATTGTGTTTTTGGAGAATTGGATGGAATCCCTAAATTAAGCGACATTTTTGTATTTTTCACTTGGGGGCTTTTTGATTCGTTTCTGCCCGGTCAAAATGTCCGACCCACTGACCCGGTCAGACATTTTGGCCGGTCAGCGTGTTTGATTCTCACTATTTCACGTCTGACCCGGTCCTACACTACTGACCCATGCATATTTTTCCCCTTACCCGGTCAATTTTTGAACACACTCTTACTCGGTCAGCCCCTTCTGACCGAGAACTGCAAATCAAACAACCCCTTAGCTGATGTGGAATTGTGTATGTTTTGCACTCTGTTTTTTAATCTCAGAATTTAATACCATAAATAATGCCATTAAACATATGGTATAAAGTTTGTTATGTTTTTACGTTTCCTAAAAGTGCTAGAGAAAACAAGCTTGGTAAAAGGAACATAACATATCATTGCCTATTTGATTCATATAAACAATTTGTGGACGCAATTTGCCTCTAGACACGCAAGGAAGAGGTGCAAGTTCCTATGATGACACGTGTTATGCAGTGGTATAATCAGATTAGCACAATACAGTGGTGTAATCAGATTAGCACAATAGATACACAAATTATGAAAAAAACTTTATAGGGATATCATGCTGTGACTGTCTGAGAGAGTGTACCTGATGTTTCCATGAATTTAAATTCGCACAAAGCTCAGCCTCAACAAATCAGCCTGTGTCAACACACGTGGCATAAAACATAGAACACATAACAACATATAAAACCTATTTGGTAGTGTTCATCAAAGTTTAGAAATCAGGTTTAAATAAAAATGACAAATTGGGATGTCCTGAAAAGCCTCAGCTTACCCTCGTCGATCATGCCCCGCCAGGATATAGTCTTTATCACAATCATCACAGCTGTTATCACTTTGTCACCACTCACCAGTTACAAATAGGTTAGCGTGCTACAATTAATGATTACATAATATTTGAACTCATGCTACACCCAGAAAACAAAGGGACCACAATTAATGGTTACATAATGTAGGCATCCAATTAAGGCAGATAGCAAGCCACCAAACAGACCCTTACTTATCAAAGTCATTTACAATACACAGCTATGAAGTCAACAACTTGCTGCCAAACCATATTCAAAAGGACCACAACTTGTCAGGTTGATGCAAATACAAAAAAATTAAAACTCACAAGTTGTGGCAGAGACCCCATGGCTTATGTGCGTGATGAATGGATGTGAGATTCTTCCCAACACACTACATAATTTCCTTTTCCTGAATTGAACATTAATAAATCATTTACTGTATTCAATATTGAAATCTATATAATGAGAACTTTTCAAAGCTTTTTCATGCGACAAGGAACACAAATTAAAATTATCTTGAACTTTCATCTCATAACATGAATCCAGAAATTGAGACCTCAGCTTCATCATGGTCTGCATAATTGCATTTGGTTTTAACAAAACTAATATTACAAAAAATAACAGCAAAACTACAGGTTAGGAGCTAATATTTAAATCACTTCCATCTGTTTGTTGAAGTTCTTTGCTAAGTTTGAGTTCAACATTGAACTTATCTAAAACCTGCATGATAATCAAAACCTCAGTGCATGAATGAAGATTAACTCTTTAAAAGGAGGAAGGGGATAATTGATAGCATAATGTTACATAGCATTTAACCATCTCACCGATTCTCATTGTCCAAAAATTTGCCAGATCATCTATATCAGAAATTTAAGAATCATTAGACACCATACGTCCACCTTAAAGTACAACTAAATAAAAAATTTGTGGCTTTAGTAGTTAATAAAAATAAAATGTACGCTGTGAAACTTTACATTTGACCCAAAAGAGTTGAAGCCTGTCCAAAATAAGAATAATCCATGTTTTGTGGGGCCTTGATCCAGGAACAAAAAGTATAGTATCAAGTTTCAAGTTTCAAAGGTAAGAAATCAAGTTCGGATAACAGTGAACAAATCAGTTTCCGTGCAAATACTCGGCTCAGATATACCTATTTCATCAACATGGATGCGCAGTGGGGTCGCAAGTGAACTACATCTCACTTACTGTCCTCGATCACACCACGCCAGGAAACAATATGGACCACGATCATCACAGCCATTAATAGCGACATACATACGTGACAATATGGAAGGGTAAAACCAGCTGAATTATTACACGTAGAACACCTAGCGTACATGTTTTTAGCCCTATCGCGTTACAAGAAACTGTAAATTTCTCACTGCTACAGCCAGGAAGTGTTTGTAAACTGTAAATCTGTAATTATACCCTAATTAAATCATCATTTAACAGAAAGTATGGAATCAAGTTCAAGTTTCAAGTACTGTATTTATAAACTGGAAACTAATTTCTCTCAATACATGATGATCAGTTTGAAACTTTTCACTGGCTCAAATACCAACACACCGCCACCAAGGGCCTCGTAGAATCCAAAAACAGCAAACAGTGACATGAACAATGCAATGTTGATCGATAATTGAAGCAACTACACTGACAATCAACCATATCTATATGATTTATGAACGTTGATGAATAGTTAGGCATTAAAGCAATAGGTTTCCCACCATGACATCGCTAACACCACCAGACTAAAGCTACCAAGGATCTATTCGAACCTAATAGCATCGATCAGCAATGATAACAGCGATACCTAATGAGAAGACGACCATGACAAACCCCTAACTACGAAGAAAGGATCAATGAAGAAGAGAGAAGATAGGAGACTGCCCAATCATTTTCTCGATCATCTTATTTCACGTGTAAGAAAAGGAAGGTGCTAAGGACATGTGTACACATGAAAAAATTAGTTAGACACTCAAAGCCCGAACTATATAAAAACAATATATTAAGGTTGTGGAATCCGAAAACAGCAGCAAGTGCATGAACAATGCTATATTGATTGGTAATTGCAGCAACGAACCAACATTCAATCATATCTGTATGATTTAAGAACACTGATGAGAAGTTAGGCGTTAAAGTGATAGTGTTATGGCCATGACATAGCTGACACTACGAGACCAACTTTACCAAGGATCTGTTCGAACCTAGCAGCATCTATCAGCAATGATAACAGCAATACCTAACGAGCAGACAACCACCATAAAAAAACCCCTAACTACAAAGACACGAACTTTGAGGAAGAGAGAAGATAGGTCACCACCCAATCATTTTCTCTATCTTCTTATTTCACTAGTAAGAAAAGGAAGGTGTTGAGGACACGTGCATGCGTGAAAAAAATTCGATAGACGCTCAAAACCCAAACTATATAAAAACAGAATAATAAGGTTATTGGAATCCAAAAACAGCAACAAGTGGCATTAACAATGCAAGATTGATTGTAACTGCAGCAACTAACCAACATTCACATCATATCTATATGATTTATGAACATTGATGAATATTTAGGCATTAAAGTGATAGGGTTCTGGCCATGACATCGCCGACACCACCAGACCAACGTTACCAAGTATCTGTTCAAACCTAGCAGCATCGATCAACAATGATAACAGTGGTACCTAATGAGCAGAAAACCACCACGATAAACTCCTAACTACAAAGAAACGATCCGTGGTGAGGAAGAGAAAAGAGAGGTCACCACCCAATCATTTTCTCTATCTTCTTATTTCACGTGTAAGAAAAGGAAGGTGTTGAAGACACGTGCACGCGTGAAAAAATTAGTTAGACACTCAAAACCCAAACTATATAAAAACAGAATAATATGGTGGTTGGGATCCAAAAACAACAAGTGGCATTAACAATGCAAGATGATTGTAATTGCAGCAACTAACCAACATTCAATCATATCTATATGATTTATGAACATTGGTGAATAGTTAGGCGTTAAAGTGATAGAGTTCTGGCCATGACATCACTGACAGCACCAGACCAACACCAAGGATCTGTTCGAACCTAGCAGCATTGATCAACAATTATAACAGCGACACCTAATGAGCAGAAAACAAACACGAAAAACCCCCAACTACAAAGGATTGATCGTTGAGGAATAGAAAAGATAGGAGACCACCCAATCATTTTCTCTATCTTCTTATTTCACGTGTAAGAAAATGAAGGTGTCAAGGACACGTGCAGGCGTGAAATTAGTTGGACACTTAAAACCCAAACCATATAAAAACTATATATTAAGGTGGTTGGAATCCAAAAACAGCAGCAAGTGGCATGAACAATGCTATATTGATTAGTAATTGCAGCAACTAACGAATATTCGATCATATCTATATGATTTATGATTACTGATGAGTACTTAGGCGTTAAAGTGATAGGGTTCTTGCCATGGCATTGATAAACACCACCAGACCAACGCTACCAAGGATCTGTTCAAACCTAGCAGCATCGATCAGCAATGAAAACAGCAATATCGAATGAGCAGACAACCGACACCAAAAGCCCCTAACAAAATGAAGCGATCGGTGAGCAAGATAGAGGATAGGTCCCGCCGAATCCTTTTGTGTATGTTCTTATATGACGTGTAAGAAAAGAAAGGTTTCTAGGACATCAAACATTTGGACCAGAACATCAAAACCAATACCAATAACCCTGATAATTGAACATCAAACATCTGGACCAGAACATCAGCTGTTCAGCACATTCAATAAATCAAACATCAAAGGTTCCGGCCAAATTCTGTCCAAATCGGACCAAATCGGTCCAAATCGGCCACTAATCGGCAGCTACGTTCCGGCCAAATTCTGGTCACATTTTGGTCGGATTCCGGCCAAATGTTTGAAATTACGGTCAAACCTTGAAAATTTTGGCCAAATACGTGTAAATTTTGGTCAAATGTATTTGTATATATATAAATCTGAACATTTTTATAAAAATTCCATATAAAAATGAGTGTGTATATATATAAAACTAAAAATTACTTATAAAAGTTCCAATCCGATTAATCCCTAGCAATCCCGATTAATCGCTAGTCGGTACCTCACCGCCTGACTAGCGCCTAGCGATTTTTACAACCATGATGCAGCGTATAATCACATTAGCACAAAAGATACATAAAGTTGCTTGAACATTTTGTTTCAAGTTCCACTCTTAACTCAATTAAAACTTTTGTAAAAATCAGAATATCATGCGGGATACTTAGAAAAATTGTAACAGGAATTAATAGCACCTCCTCCAAAAATTTTGGCATTTCTTCTTAGGTTTGCTTCAGTTCATTCAACTGCATCTTGTTATGAAGAAATAATCTGGTCAAGAGAATGAAACACGCATACAAAGAAGTAAAACGGTATTTATGAGGCCACTAGTAATGTCCTAACCCTTGTCACAAAACCCATCTTGTTTTTTGAATGATTAGGTCCTGTAATGATACGAAGATTCCTGACAAATGAAATATTGAAATGGACTAAGAAAACTATTATGATGTAATGAACTATCTTTAGTTCCAAAATGATCAAGATACAGAACAGTCTATTACAAAATTTGATAAATGTTAATCCATAAATGCATGATGAATGCAAAATTTAATAAAGAGCGATGATTACCTTCAGAAAGGCAGTCCAATCACCACCATACTGAACTCAAGAAGTTGGATTTCTTCCATGACAAAGAAATGTAAAGGATGGAGAGAAAATTACATGATAAAGGCATCAAAGGTACTTAAACTGCAAAAATACAGTATTCTTGCAAAGAAACTCCAGAAATTTGGATCACACATATAACAACCAAACAAACAAACCAACGTAATGAGTAAATCCCACTCAATATCACACATATAAATGCACAAAAATTCAATACTTTATAAGTTAGGATTGTAGTATATTTATGGTCAGCATGAGTAAGCAACTCCAGAAATTTTGGATTACACACGTAACAAGCAAACAAAAAAACCAACGTAATCAGTACATCCCACTCAATATCACACATAAAAATATACAGAAATTAATACTTTAGAAGTTAGGATTGTGGTATATTTATGGTCAGCATGAGCACATCCAGGGTATACAACAACATACCCCAGCAAATCAGTCAAAGCAATTAGCTTGTTATAACAGAGAAAAAAGAAGGCTGCTGTTTCTTAAGTATGTGGGGAACCTCCTTAATAGATTTCAGCGTATCACGCAAAGAAGTCAACAGTTCCTCGAATGAAACAAATTGTGATATCTGAAATCTATTAAGAAAAGTCTTTTTGTGGATGTGGAATAAAGCACAGAACGATGAGTACAACCTTAAACTTTCATATAGTATACAAAAGATAGGATTCAAGATTAAGACACTATTCAAGTTGTGAAGGTCTAGAATGGGCCTATGAAACCATGCCCTGTACAGAAAAACAATCATCCAACACCCATGGTGTTAACTTGAAGGTAAAGTTCTAAACTTCTAATTATAGAAATTAAACTTGGAAATCCATGCCCTGTACAGAAAAACAATCATCCAACAAGTGGCATTAACAATGCAAGATTGATTGTAATTGCAGCAACTAACCAAGTAACCAACATTCAATCATATCTATATGATTTATGAACATTGGTGAATAGTTAGGCGTTAAAGTGATAGGGTTCTGGCCATGATATCGTTGACACCACCAGACCAACGTTACCAAGGATCTGTTCAAACCTAGCAGCATCAATCAGCAATGATAACAGCGTTATCGAATGAGCAGACAACCGACACCAAAAACCCCTAACAAAATGAAGCGATCGGTGAGCAAGATAGATGATAGGTCCCGCCCAATCCTTTTGTACATCTTCTTATATGACGTGTAAATAAAAGAAAGGTGTCTAGGACATCAAACATCAGGACCAGAACATCAAAACCAATAACCCTGATAATTGAACATCAGAAATCTGGACCAGAACATCAGCTGTTCAGCACATTCAATAAATCAAACATCAAAGGTTGAGCATCAACAACGCTTAATTAGTGTTAGAAAGTCGTAAGCATGATGAATAAATCAAAAATCAGAAGCAAGAAACAGGGGAAACTGGGTCAGATAAAATACAAAAGTTGATTAACGTGACATGAATTGCAATTATATGTGTTGGGCGTGTATTTTTAATGTAAGTATTTGATGCAAAAGTTGTAAAAGCTGAATATATTGCCATGTAATTTACCCTAAAAAGTACAAGCAGCACAGAATCACAACAAATACACCTTAACTAAGCAAAACTTATACTTTATCACGAATTTGGTGCCTTCTGCTATCACTTTTCTTTCATTTCAAAACTTATACTTTATCACGATCAACTGCAAAGTAAATGCCTGTAGGTAGAAAACAGTTGGAATCGAGGTTTTAGGTGTTACAAGGGATTGCTATTGAGTCAAATCAAGAGCACAAAACTAGGGATTAGACCAGGAAAACATCATCAATAATCATCAGTTAGGGTCGTACTTTGCATCTTTAGATGATTAGAAAACCCTCCCTAGAAACGAGCGATTGTTGTTTTGAATAACCAAAGTGATAAGTATTAAGTAGAGAGCCCTAAGTTTCGATACCTTGACAGTGAACGAACATGTGAGAAACAACCTTACCTGATCGATCGAATTAGGTAGCTAGCTAGGTTAAGGAAAATGCAAATGCGTGTGAGAAACAACCTCATTACAGATTCTTCTGTATCTTCCTCCATGACACGAATCACGATCGAAGCAAAACCCTTAGCAACGAGCGATTCTTGTTTTAATTAGGAAGCAGCAGATAACAATGAATCAAGAGATTATATGCTTCTAGGAACAAGAGAAGATAAAATGCAAATTTTGGTCTGATATGATGGAATGAATATGATACCGCCGTACGTTAGGTTTATACTTTATAGAGAGACGGAAAGTGAGTCGGTGAGATTGCTTTTTCACATCCTGCTGCAAAGATACGATATGATACGATACGCAAGTTCAAAATCTTATCATCATTTTCTTTCTTTTCTAACCAAAATTATCATACTATTTAAAAATTATCATACTATTTAAAAAGAAAATGAATGAATAGTGCTTTTGTGACTGTTAATGCGTGTTGTACTGCTGTAAAATGCGTGAGCTGCATGTGCTTTCCAATGAAAACAAGTATGTATACGTGGCAGCCACCGCCCCTCAATAGACATTCAAAGAAGAGAGAGAAAGAGAGTGGCTGAGAGGACTCAAAGGAGGAAGAAGGTGACATGCGGCAAGCAAACTAACGTCACTCGATCACCGAACCATCACGCGAAACCTCAACGATCGCGAAAGCACGAATCGATTGTAAGGAGATGCAGGAGGCTCACATGTTAAAATCCGGCAAGTCGAGGCTTCCAAAGAATGTGAAGATGGAGGAAGTGAAGGCGATGATGGACGACGGGGTGTTCACGGTTGTTGTGCCCAAGGAGGAGATGAGGCCGGTGGTGAAGATGGTAATATTTTTGGTTAGGGTTTTGAGGTTTTGATTCGTCGACATTGATTAGGGATCTAATCAACGATAACTTTGAATCATCTTCTTCCCCTATTTGAATGTTTGCCTTCGTGCTCCTTGATTAAGGGTACACTTTTGAACATGTATTGTTTTTGTTTTATCTTCTTAGGATTCTTCTTTTGGTGCTTTCAGTCTTTGAATAGGTAGTACGGTTAAGGATATTGGTTTTGCCATTACGTCGTCTTATGTTGGTTGGTACTCTTTCTTATTTTGGTTACTGATTCAAAAAGTGGAAAGGTAACAAATTAGCCCTCCATTTAGCATATTGGGTTTGTAATTCGTTCATCAATTTATTCAAAATTTTAATTGTTCATCTTCTTATACATTTATAGAGGTAGGAGTATAGATACGCCTCAGATTGATAACAATGGTGACATATGCTCATTAATAATCAAACCACTTGCTATTTGATTTCTACAACATGGGTATTTGTTTCCATGATTTGATCTTGAATTTTAAGGTTTTCTAATCTGTGTATGTTAATTTTGCTTTTTATAGTCATATGTTTTCATAGATATGTTCCACCTTTGACTGTTTTCAACCGAGCCAAACATAAATGAACAAAATCGAAATCATCTATATAAGCTTCTAATTTTTTTTTCTTAATTAATTATCTTGATTTTATGTAATCACAATGAAATGATAAGCTTATTTGTTGGAAGACAGTGGGAGTTTCTTATAGTGTTCTAAACTACAAAGCTTTCTTAAAGCGTTTTAGTAGTGAAATTTGCCATAAAAGCATAAGAGTTTGGGATTAAGCTAGATGTGGTATGGTATTGTAAGAAACAGGAATCAAGAATAGAGGAATAAGTTCTGTTTGGAGTCCAAATCCACAGTTGGAGTTGAGTTTGCAACTAGCATTCTTCATGTTTTTTTTTTTTTTTTTTTTTTTTTTTTTTTTTTTTTTTCTTCTTTCGTTCTTTCGTTCTTTCTGTTATTGATTTTGCTTATAATGGTGTTATGATTTGAGTATTTGATGATTGCAGGTTCATCGGATCACGTGAATGTTACTACTGTTTCAAAGCATATTTTAGTTATAAAGCATAAGAAAAGGGTATTGAAGGATTCTTAGTTTGATGCTATTTTCTTTAAGTGTTTTCGTGATCGTTTTTACTACTTTTTATTGGTATAAAGTTTTCTGTTTGACATTTTGCTCATATCTGTTGACTTATATAGCAAATTTAAGAAGTTTAGTTAAGGTACTTAGGTTTGGCATTTGTTTACAATAAATTTGCAGATGTCTATATGTGTATTGATTTGTCATATTTCGGTATTTCCTATCCAGCTTGCTTTTCTATCTGCTTAATTTGATTAGTATTGTTGGTTAAAATTTGTGTTTTCGTGTTCACGATTTGATATTGGCCAGTTGAAAAATCCCCGCGCAACGCGTGTGGGGGAACACCCCTAGTTAATTATTAAAAAGAGAATAACATACGCAGTTGCGCACATTATCAACTTCACATAAGACCAATATATTTGACCAATCTTAAATTTTCATACTTCATAGTATGAAAATAGTTTATCGTCAACAACAATGAGGATGACCGGGGGATCCTTGTGCTACTTAGGTCGATTGATATCTTATTATTGGGGTAACTTTGTAAAATAATAACTAACTTTTAAAAATGTTACAATTAGGTAACTTAAGTTTTAAAAGTGTTCCAAATAGATCACTCGGTTTTATATTTTATATAAATTATAACCTTTAACATGATTTTAGCATATTATACTTTTTGTTTCAGTTAGAAAATATTTATTCTATCTTTTGATGCTAATATGGAACGTTGATGTAAATTTTAGGTACTTTTTTTTTTATTTTTTCATAATTAAGATTTTTTTTATTTTTTAATATAATTTTATATATTAAAAATTCTGACCCCCACTTCTTCTCCACTGTTACTTTCTTGACATAAGAAAATTCGGTTATAACTCGATTTGATCGTTTAGTAGTCCAATTTGAGAAAAACATGAATGAGTGACTAAATTAAAACACTTTTAAAACTTGGTTACTATTCTGTGACATTTTTCTCTTATTATTTATAATAAAAATATATTGTATATTATATATATATATTTATATAGTGAGATAAGTTTTTGGTTTATAGTATTCTTTTTCTATTATCTGAATAACTTTAAAAGAAACCAACATCATGTTAATTATTTAGTAAATAAATATTGATTAATTATTTATAGTTAATTTTTAATAGGTGATCGGTCGGTAATACGGTCATGGTAATTGTTATTGAACTCCATTGGCAATCTTCGTTGATACTCTTCATAGGTTTTAATTTAAAGAAATTATTATAGATTTATATGCAGCTCGATTGACATAAATTATTATTTTGGTTTTATTTATTACAATTTCCAATCAATAGTCGTCGATGAATGATCGTTGGTTAACTACGAGTGAAGTAAGCAACGTACATATATAGGTCACTACTAATTTGTCTGTCAATGCTCCTCTAATCGATGCTCCTTTAATCGGTGATCCGTCAGTGATTTTACCATTCATAATATTAATAGCGATATTATGCCATATAAGTCAAACCCTCGCCTGGATTCGACACAACCCTTCATCATCATGATTTCTTCCTTCACCAACGTAAATATTGCAATGGATTTATTTGTCGATGAATGTCCTCTTATTTGTAATCATACATATTCCAACGGTTTGTACATTATTAAAATTATGTTGTTGGTTTACTAATAGTGATATTGTGTGCTCATGACATGATGGATATGATGTTAATATAAAACGTAGCATTAGTGTATTTCGTTGTTTGTTTGTGCTAGAATCTTTAAATAGGATGGTACAAACACTTCCAAAGTGTTTAGTTCTAGTCTACTACATTCAACAACTCTTTTTTTATATAGAACCATATTCGGCCTTCTCCATTCCCGTCTCCAATAGGCAAGTAACATCACAGCTGCCGTGGAAACATGGTCGCTTCTCGCCCTCTCCCTCTCTCTCTCTCTATCTCTTATTGGCTTGTTCTCTTTCTCTGTCTTTTTAAATAAGAAAACATACCTCGTGTAAAAGAGTATGTAAAAGGTGAATAGTACTTTCACTCTCGATCACCGACATTAATTGTGATTATATATAATCTTTATCGGATGTTAATAGGCAAATTTTAATATTAATATATCAGCTTCGATATTACCTTCTGTGTGATTTTCTTATACAAATATATATATTTATCATAAAATTAAAGGGTGTGTTTTTTTAATAAAGTCACTAAAAGACCTTCCACTTAGTCATGCTATTTGGAACCTCTTGTTATACTTTGAATTCAATGTTGACATTCTAATTGGTCAAGTCACATCTGCCAACACTTCTGCGAAAGATAATAACTTGATTAAAAAATCTTATTGTTTGTCATCAGCTGTTGCTAACATGAAGATAACATCATATCTTGCCTTTTGTTAAGTAATTATTTTGATACGTCAAAATCAGTATAATAAAAAAAAAATAATTATATAAGAGTCAATGTCAACTAAATGATCCTTATACAAAGCTACTGATTCTTAACTTTGTTGTCTTTTTTAAGTTTATTATATATATAAGAACATATATATTATTATACAAAAGACAAAAAATTTTAGTTTGCCAACATTTGAAGACCTTCCCTAAAAATTTCTATATATAATTAAATAGGTGTATATTGACAAGAACAAGGTTTATGAAAACTCATATCACTTGCCGCGTGAACATTAACATTTGTAGACCCTCCTTAGAGTTTGTCAAAATTTGCAAACCCTCCGTAGAATTTCAATCAAACCAATGAATCCTATAAATACACCCAAAGAATCCCCACAAAATCATTCACAAACCAAACAAAACTTTTAAGTCTCAATTACAACTCTCCAATGGATCTTACATCTTTTCTTGAAGATTACTTTCTCCTATCCCCTCTCTTTGCTCTTTCAGTAATCATCTTTATTTTACTCATCATCAAGCAAACAAAGTTGTTATTATTCAAGAACATTGAATATCTTCCCCCTGGCCCAACCCAGTTGCCAATTATTGGAAACTTACATCAAATCGGAGCCAATCCTCATGTCTCCATGGCTAACATAGCTAAAAAGTATGGCCCTCTCATATCTCTCCGCTTTGGTACGCAACTTGTTGTGGTTGCCTCTTCACCTGAAGCGGCCATGGGTATTCTCAAAACTCAAGATCGCCTTCTGTCCTCTCGTGTTGTGCCTACTTCAATGAAGCATGAACACCTACTACCTCACTCTCTCATGTGGTCCGAGTCCAACCAAACATGGAAAACCTTAAGAACCCTATGCCGAACTGAACTTTTCTCGGCTAAAGCCTTAGAATCTCAGTATCGATTGCGAAATGAAAAGTTAAGCAAAATGTTGGATTTCTTACGTAAAAAGCAAGGAGAAGTGATTAACATTGAGGATGTGATTTTTATAACTTTGTTCAACACGTTGAGCTCAATTATACTTGGAAAAGATTTGCTTGTATTAAATGACGAATATGATACTCATGATGGGTTGAAAGAGTCGGTAAAGGCACTACTCGAACTATCAGCCAGTACTGTAGATTTAGCATCATTTTATCCGATGCTTGAAAGATTTGATATCCATGGAATAAAGAGTGGAACCTTGAAACTGTTCGAGAAGATATTTGCTTACTGGGAGGATATAATAGAGGAAAGAAGAGCTCAAGTTAATTCTTCAACATGGTCTTCAGAGCAAGCACATTCTTTCTTGGACAAATTGCTTGAAAATGAGTTCTCAAACAACCAAATCAATCAGTTAATTACGGTAAATATTTCTTAGTAATTTTAGTTTCGGTTGAAAGATAATATATATTGTCTAGATTCCTTAATTCATGAACATCAAGATATATTCCTATATTTTTTTAGAAAGGCTCATAATCTACTCCTACACTACTCCTATATACCACTAATGTCCGTAAATTACAAGAATAACTTGATCCTATGAAACTAGAGGGAGAAATTTTAACATCTACATTACACTTAGAGATAGTCATTATCCAACACAATAATCAAATGAATATACATGCAAAAATAGTTTCTTAATAATGTATTAAACATGCCATTAGGTTCATCGGTTTATTAGCTTATGTGTATAAATGCTTCAGTTTATTTTATCAAAAGTTTTTAATTGTTTTATGTATAACTTAATTTTCAATTTGTCTTCTCAGGAATTGTTTCTAGCAGGAACAAACACTACAACGTCTACGGTGATATGGACTATGAGTGAGCTTGTAAGACACGAAAAAGTTAGGATAAAAATAGAAGAAGAGATGAAAAAGAAAATCAATTCACATGAAATCACAAACATTCAACCATCCAAATTAACTTATCTACAAGCTTGCATAAAAGAAACATTTAGATTACATCCGTCTGTGCCTCTTCTTCTTCCTCATATGGCATTTGAAAGTTGTGAGGTTATGAATTACAAAATACCTAAGAATGCCAAAATATTTGTTAATGTTTGGGCAATGGGCCGAGACTCTAAGATTTGGGATAAACCTTTGTCATTCAAGCCAGAAAGATTTGTGAACTCGAAATTGGATTATAAAGGTCAAGACTTTGAATTAATTCCATTTGGGTCAGGGAGAAGGATGTGTCCAGGATTGCCATCTGGTGTGATGAGTGTTGAATTTATTTTGGCGTCTTTGATTCGTGAGTTTGACTGGGAGCTTCCTAATGGTGATGATCCGTTAAAGATTGACATGAACGAGAAATTCGGCATGGCTCTAAAGAGAGAAGCACCATTAAAACTAATCTTTAAACAGAAACAGACGTAACAATACACTTAATTGATCATACGGAATAGTTTCTATTTGTTTATTAAATTTATTCGTTGTATTGATGTTTCTTTTGTAATTCAATTTTTCGTTTTATGTATTTAAAAGACAAATAAATGACTTGATGTGTCGAACATTACATGTTTGATTTGTTGTTACTTTGAAATTCATTGTTCTTGGAAATAACTAGATTAATTGGTTCTTACTTCGAAATTCAATGATGTAAGAAATAACTAGATTAATTCATCGATGTTTTATTATGATTCGTTTAAGATATTTAATTCTTTATTACTTTAAACTTCACATCTACTACATTAAGATTAAGATTCACCAACATCTAGCCGTATAGAAAAATACTCCTATTTGAGAACGCACATAAGAATAGTTAAAATTGTGTCATCTCTATATGCATCATCATGTGTCATCTCTTTAGTCGTAATCTAGGATATTAACCAAGTGTGTTTCAAAAAACCCAATGTTTGGTTTGATTTTTGGTTTCTTTATTGTTTTTGTTTTGCAACTAGATCACTAGAGGAAGGATTCTCGTCTGAATCAAAATACTTCAACTTAACCACATCTTTAACTTGTTAGAATGACCAGGAAATCCCCATATAAAGGGAGTTACTAAAATCCAAATTACTGATTAATGTTTCCTTATTAACCAAAGCATCAGACTCGCCCTTTTTGGCTGAAAATTAAATACACCAATATTCCATCAAACAGACAAAGTAGATATCAAGAACTAGAAAAATACCAATAATAAAGAGGTGTAAATTTTAACATATAGCAATATAGCATGCAAGCACACAAGCAAGAATCAGACACAAATTCGACAATGAAGCTTTTAGGGGTGTTCAAAGATATCCGCATCCGAAACCGAATCCGAAATCTCAGGATATCCAAAAAGTTGGATACGCGAATTTCGGATATCCGAAATTTTGGATTCGGAATCGCATAGTGTTTTTGTGGATTTTCGGATATTCGGATACCGAATTATCCGAAATGTTTTTAAATAAATTTATTAAAAAATAAATATTAATTAGAAGTTTCAAATATTCTCTGATATTTCAGATATTTTTATAAAAATTTCGGATATCCGAAAACTTTTTAAAAAAAATATATATTTAATTTTTATAAAAATTATTTAAAAAAATACATATTTTTTTAGAATTTGGATATCCATTTGGTTATCCGAAATTTTGGATTCGGATTCGGATGAAATTTTTGGATTATCCAAAATTTGAATATCCGATTTTAAACACCTCAGTCTTTTACATCCCGACTCCTTATAATATCAGTCTAATTATGGCAAGACAAGCATGGATATATAAGAAGTTGACGAAACCGTGTTTGATTCCACGGAGCACAACCAAGGACAATTTAAAGATACACCAGGATATATCCATGGATATATTCAGTACACAAACTATACAATCAGATAGTAATAATCTGAACGCATATATGCAAAGCCAAAAGCGGTTTACTTGAGCCTTGTGCCAAAATTTTCAGGTAGCATGTTCACTTGAGCCTTTTTATTGTGATACGTAGCCAACACTTACCATCGTTTTGTTGAGAAAGGATAAGAAATTATTTTTTAGGAAAATCAAGCTAATTTCAAGTATTTTATTTGTGAATTTGTAGAAAAATCTAACAACATGTTTACTTTGATTTATATGTGAACTTATTATCTGTGTATATACATATTATACATATAGAGGATGGATCAAATAAAAATATATTTATAATTAAAAACCATGAACACCAAGTTTAACCAATCATAAATTTTGGTTTTTTTTCTTTGTCTAATTAGGAAATTTCTTAAGATATAATTTTATATATATCCCTACAAACTTATAAAATATCATATATATTCAAACTAAACTTAAAGTATCATATATATTCTTATAAAAACATAGCAAACATTAGTATATAGGATAGAGAACGAATGTTAACCTTTGTTTATTACGATAACCTATTAACCAAACTAGGGGTCCACAGCAGGCCACGTTATCACTGTAAGTTAGAGTTACAATAATAAACTAGTGGTCCATAATGAACGTTAAAAAAATTTAAAAATATAGCAAGACTATACTTGAATTAAAGATATTAAAATGATCTATTTAATGTTGTAATTTGTATAAAAAAAATAACATCAAGCAAAAAATGTAAGAATGTTTTCAAAAAAGGGTGAAACTTTTTAAAAAATAAAGGGAAAATTGTTACACGGTGGTGTAACGCGGTGTAAAAATTAGTTACACTATATAATCATGGTGTAAGTGTTTGTTACATTAGTGTTAACGAGTTATCGCAATAAAAGTAGATTAACAACCGTTCTTTCGCATTCGTATATATTCTTACAAATATTATTAAATGTCATAAATGTCCGGACCAGATTCCAAATATCATTTATATCCCTCTAAAACTTTACTCTCTATCACCGACATTGCCAATTATGATAAAAAAAAATATTTTATTGGATATAGTTAGGCTTTGAATATTACTTAACCTGTAATATTACCTTTTATGTGAATTTCTAATACAAATATATTTTTTTATAAAAGGCTGTGCTTTTAAAAAAATCGTTAAAAGACCTTCCACTTGGTGGTGCTATCTACTGCTATGTGAACCTCTTGTTTTATTTGAATTCAAATTTTGACATTCTAGTTAACTTTTAACATTCTTTTTTTTTTTTTTTTTTTTTTTACAATAGTTCTCTTTATATTTATCTCACATTATATGCAGGTGGTTTATTTATTTAAAATATCACATATGTAAACATGAATTTATTAAAATTATTTTAAATCAAGGGTAGTAGGTTTAAATTCTTTTTTAGTTAAAGATTGTTAAAAAAAAATAAAATTCATTCGACTGTTTTAAAACCCGTTAAGAATTTGACTAAATAAACAAGTAAGAGAGAACAGGTTTCAAAGATGACAACCAAGAAAAGGATCAAGACGTCATGGCAGTAGAAAGCCGAGGTGAGGACAATATTAAAAACTCACAGAATGAAGTATCTGAAGAAAAATAAGACTTGCAAGAAAAGACCTACCACAACGAAGATGATGAATACGACTTCATTAAAATGAAGATGAAGATGAAGATACTAAAGAAGTCAAACCTAGTGTTGAAACAAAAGAAAATTCAAAGCATGTCATTGACACTGGTGATTGCAGCTCGCCACACATACAAACCGATGAAGAAACTGTGAAAAATGAAGAAAAGAATGATGAAAAGGCTATTGAGAATGATAAGAATGAAATAGTGAGCAAAGAGGAAAATCAAATTGACAAAACAGAAGATAGAAGTGAGATGAAAGATGAGGCCATCTTGACTGAAAATATGCATTTGAATATTATCATACTTAAAAGAACACGTTAACCGGAACGTGAACAACCTGGGGAACAAAACACTGAGAAAGTCCAGGCATGTCTTAATGAAACTGATAGGAATAGTTTTTAAGTTTTACAACATCTATTTTTAAGAGAGATGCGGGATAATAAAAAATGAAAAGTTGGCACGTGACATCTCAAAACCTCTTTCGGTTTTTAAAAAGATATCTCCTTCACTTGAGTACTAGCTTATTGTTAATGTGAACACAATTTAAAACCAAATGTTAATTAAACTTATACGATTTAGGGGCCGGAGTAGATTAGGATAACCCTTCGAATGCGAAACCCACTTATTTTAATATATTCAAATACCAAGTTAGAAGTCTAATATATGGGTTGAATAAGATATAAAAAATCATCTCAAATTTCTAATTTAACTTTAAAATAAAATAATCACCTTAATTTAACACAACGTCAATCGATGACTACTCATGACCTTGTGGTCTAGTCGTACGGTGTTTGACACACACAAAAATAATGTGGTTCAAATCCTTCCAAGTGCAAGATAGTTGTGTTTAGACAAAAAAATACTGTTATTTAAAAAAATGATAAACTGCTAGATAAGGTGAGAAAAATAATCATTGGGGTCACAGAATTATAAAAAGATTAGTATTTAACTTTCATTTTAAATTCATTTAGTCAATAATAAAATAACTATGTATAATTAAAGTTATTTTAAATACCACAAATGTGCTCCGTTTCATTTCATTGTTATTTAGATATCATCATTTAATATGAACGAAAGACATAAAAATTAATATGATAATGACTATAAATGTATCACATCTCACCCTAATTTTTTAATTATTATAATACGAATTATATAACTAGATTCATGGATGTATCGTCCCAAATGATAAGACTATAAGAGTATGCGGAGTTGTTTTAGAATTATATTGCAAATGTAATCGTTACTATTTTGTTCTTAGAATCAAATGTATGGTTTAAGCCGAGATCCTAATTACCTTCCACATTATTTGTTACGGATTTAACTTTAAAGTTAGTTACTATTTTATACTTATTCACACCTTAAAAGATGAAGAAGTCGGGAATAAAGTTAATACAGTTTGTGAGTATCAAGCCTCGCACTATCAACAAAGTGAATTTGTCTGGTGCCAAGTAGTAATGTTATTTAATGACTCTCGAAGACTTCATGAAGCATGTTTGGTGTAGGAATCTATCCAAAATCTACTCAAATCAAGGTTTAAACGTTATTTAAAAAAAAAATTATCCCAACAACACCAAAGATCCAAAAAACCAACCCAATAATCATCCAAAACAAACAAAACAAAAAAAAAAAACTTTTTTACTGTATTATATATAATTTAATTGTCTTAAAAATTCTCGGTTTGGAGATTTATCGCGCAATTGGATTGGTTTAACCCATCCAGGTTTGAATCCTACTCCACTCATTTCAATGATTTACCTTTTCTTTAATTCGTTCATATATATGCACACTAGCTTTAGTAAACCCGTGTATTACACGGGTTGATCAAATAAAATATTAAACATAATAAAAGTTTATCAAGTATAAAATGATATTTTACGATAAAATATAATTGAAATTACGTATAGTAAGAACAATATGCAATAAAACAATTATATCAACTTTTTAAACTTTTGGTTTAAAACTTTTTTTTTCCAAGAAAAATAATAAATATTTTGTTTCAAAACAAACCATATTAAAAAATATCATTTTTAAAATTTTTCTTATTATAAATTTCAATTTTAATTATTTTTTGTTTATAGAAAATTAACTTTTTAAAAACATTAATTTTAAAAAAGTTTAATGTTTTGCAAAAATTTCTTATTCTATAAAAATTATTTTTAAAAATAACATTAATAAGAAGATTTTTTTTAAATTTATTAAAAAACTATTTTTGTTCTAAAAAAGTTAAATAATTGAGAGATTTAGTCGCTGGGTGCAAACAGAACAACAGAAACAGTTAAGAGTGAAGAAAAGAATGAAGAGGTTACAGAGAATGATGATGCAAAGAGAATCTAGAAAACCAAAAGGAACAAGAACTGGAAATGTCAAAGCTCCATAGTGGTGGGGATGATGTTATCAACTAACAGAATGCATCCAATGAGAATACAAAGGAAACCACAATTGATCAGCATGTGAATACAATGGTTCATTCTGAGGGGCTGGGTGTGAATGCAATAACTAAAGAGCTAATCAAGAAAGAAGTATATGACAAATCTATTCATGCTCAAGAGGTAATTTATGTTCATCCTTAAGTGCTCTCTAAATTATTCCAAAAGTTTTTACTTGTAGATCATTTTAACTAAAAAAATCATTTTTTAATCTTTAAGCAATGCAGAAATGTTGTCTGCAACAACATTTCTCATATCAAGGGTTCAAAATAACTAAATTATGAACCTCTTACATCATTTTAATGTTTAATGCCCTTCTTCTCTAACATTTGCTTCATATTGTCATATGCTAGACCTTTATGTAATGATAGTTCAGAAATTTATGAATTCTTGGAGTAAATGATGGAGTTGATCGGGAACCAAAGGAAGAAAGAATTTCATCACTAGAAGATGCTGCAACGGTAGTACAAATCCCTGAAATAGTCACTGATTCAAAAGACTCAAAAATGACAGAAGAAGTTTGTCTTTTGCTTCTTTCTCACACAGAATCTACTGAGGTGACAGAAGTGAATGTTTTGTCTTTTGCTTCTTTCTCACACAGAATCCATTGCTTATCCTTCAGAAACAGAGAAGTTAGCCATAAAGGCTCTTGAATCTGATTGTGATGTACAAATCCCTGAAATAGTCACTGATTCAGAAGACTCAAACATGACAGAAGAGTGCACTGTCTTAGACACAGCAGACTATACAGATGAAAATAATGTGGAACAGGACACAAAACCTATTGAAATTGCAAGCGCACCAGATAAAGAACAGAAAGATGTCACAGAAATACCCACTAAGAGTGATGAAGCAAAGAGTCCTGACTTGATCATAGAAGAAAAGGCTGTAACCAAAGAGGTCACATAACAATTAACCTCCCCTTCTTTAATATGAGATAGAATCCAATTTAATATAAACTTGTTATAGGGAAAATTAAATTTACATATCTTCTTGAAAGGATGTTCACTCTAACTATCAAGAACATTATTGTGAAATGACCAAAAAAGACATGATTAGCTTATAAACTAAAATGTTGTGAAATGACAAAAAAAAACATGATTTTAAAAACGATAGGAGTTAATAGGAGATAGTAAAGGGGTATAATAGAAAATTGAATCAAAAGGAGTTTTCAAAAGTCAATAAGTAACCCCCTCCTTATTTCTCAAAACCTCCTTTTTATCCTATATGAAAAGTCAGTTTGAAAAAACCTTTTGGGTTTGCCAAACACTTTTTTTGACTTATTAACTTCTCAGAAGTTAATAAGTCAAAAGTCAGGAGAAAATAAACAATCCCAAACATGCACTAACTTAGTTTCATCCCATTTCTCTGTTTTCATTTTGCAAAATAGAATCTTGATATACATGGACAACTCGAGCCCGCATCTGAACCAGTGATAGAAGAAGATCAAGTTGCTATTGAAATAAAGCCTCAACCAGAACAATCAAATAATTTATGTGAAAACATAATGGACGGGCAGATATTGGAATCCAAGTTGGGAGTATATGAGTGGAAAAAAGTTGGAAGATGGAAGAGAGGATATGGAGGAGGATGTTAAACTTGCACCTGAAAATGAGAGTAAAAGCACAGAAAGTCATAATGAGACAACAAAAAATATCATCTTGACAGACGAGGTACATAAAAATTATCCTAGGTGATTAAGAAATTCTGCTTACATACAATTTTATATGATTGAGCAGGTTGCTGTGCAGACAGAAAAAGAAAAGGAAAGTTATGAAATTGGACAGTTTTCAGAGAAAGATAATTGTCCTACAGAACTGGATAATACATCAACACAAAATCAAAAAGAACTAGAAAATGAGGTCAATATGAAGAAAACTATAACGTAAATTGTTTTACCTTATTAATATAGTAATTTTGAAATAAAAATTAATTTAATAGATAAAATGCTCAAAGACGATACCAGTTGGAAACTCTGAAGTAAAAGAAGTGAAATCAGAAAGCCATATAGAAGTAGAGAATATGCAGGGGGCAGAAGATCTCAGTTGTTTATCAAAAGCATCTTCCATCATAGAAACATCAAAAGTGGAAATGCATGAAGACACTGAACAGACTATCACAATCATTGGAGAAGTAAAAGATGACGACAAAGATGAAGCATCAAAGGACAAAACAATCCCAGCTCTAGAAGATCCCAAGGCTTCAGAACTGCAGGTTAACTTATCAGAAATAGAATCTACTGAAACTCCCTCAAATGCCCAAGATAGCATGAAAAGAGAAGTGAATGTAGAAAACTCTGAGGTGACAGAAGTGAATGTAGATGGCCAGCTAGGACAAGAGAATTTGCAGGGTAAAGAAGATGTCAGTTGTGCGTCAAGAGTTACAAATGATGGAGTTGATCAGGAACCAAAGGAAGAAAGAATTCCATCACTAGAAGATGCTACAACAGTAGTATCTCAAGTTAACTTGTCAAACACAGAATCTACTGCTTATCCTTCAGAAACAGAGAAGTTAGCCATAAAGGCTATTGAATCTGATTGTGATGTACAAATCCCTGAAATAGTCGCTGATTCAGAAGACTCAAAGTGAAGGAAGAGTGCACTGTATTAGACACAGCAGACTATACAGATGAAAACAATGTGGAATAGGACACAAAATTTATTGAAATTGCAAGTGCACAAGAAATAGAACCTACTGATAGCATGAAAAGAGAAGACACAGCCTGCAAGGCACAAGAAACTATTGAAGATAAAGGTGAATCAATTTCTTAGAAGAAAAGAACAATAAACTGACATCTGAATTACAAACTGAAGTGGCTGCAATAGTCCCAGAGTGTAGAGAAGCTTCTGACAGACAATCTTCCGGAAGCTTCCCCTGTGATATATGCTTTTAGCAAAACCTGAAGACGAAATTAGAGATAAGGATGCAACTCTTGTGGACATGTATTTGTCAACTCTGTCAGATGAAAAGACAGGAGAGCTTCAATTAAGTTTCTACATTAGATGAAGGCAAACAGCATGGTCCTGGTGATATGCTGAACAGAGAAAAAGAAGCAGTAAATACAGGCTCAAGAACATATCTCCAGCATTAAATCTGTTGATCCCTCAACACAAGTTGAAGTGCATGAGACAGGAAAAGGACTTGTAAAAGACAACCAACGAATGAGCATCTCGAGTCAGCCTGTAACCAAGGCAAACCCATAGAAGAAGTACGTTTCTGGAATGAAGAAACAGGTAACATCATCATCATCATCGCCTGAATAATGAATGTATCGCATAACACATAGATAAAAAGAACAATAGAAAATGTGAAGACAAAACACAAATTAGGTTATTAAAAATGAAAAGAGCAAAATCTTTACTGATCGAGAAAGTAGGTTCTGAATCGTGAGGAGTTCGGTTAGGGTTTTAGGAGGGTCCGTATATATTGCACTTCGATCGTGAGGATTTCTGTTAGGCTTTTAGGAGGGTCCGTATATATTGCACTTCGAAAATTCATTTGGGGAAATGATTTGGGGAGGAGATCTAGTAGAGATCTGGTTTCTTATTACTTATTAGAAGAGCATCCACACTATTAAAGTTTACACTTAATTACGAAATAGTCCCTTTGATTTATTTAAAGTAACAAGTTTAAGCACTAAGAGTTTTAAGCAACAAGTTTGGGTATTATGGTTTCAATTTTATAACGAGCTTGAGTATTAACACTAACAGCTGTTATATTTTCTGTTAAATTCATATAAAATGACTAAAATACCCTTTGAGAGGTTAATTTGTAATTATCTCTCTTTTCTATTCTAGGGACCATTTGTGTAATTAAATATAAATCCCTAGTCTCCCGGACGCCTGCCCACCCCCCACCGCCGACGCCACCCACCACCACCTGCTCCCCCTAGCTCTGGTGACACCACATCTAATACTTAAAAACCTAAACCTCTATCACAGTCAGCTTCTCAAAATCCCTAAAACCTAAATCTTTTTCAAAACCCTAAAACCCAATTTATACTTGATTTTAGGGCTTATAAATAGATCTTTGAACCTAGGGTTAGAAGCAGCATCAGTGGTTGTTCGATGGATATGAAGCAACGATGGATGGTGCGATGATAATACAATGATGATGGTGGTGATGCAATTGATGTGGGTTTCGTAGAAATTAGACAGTGAAAATGGTTCAATGGTCGGAAGTATTGGGGCTGGTTGCATTAGATGGTTGTGGTTGGTTGCACGGTCGGCGGTCGGTGATGGTGAAGATGAAGATGGCGTTGTGGTGCGGTTGTTTCATTTCAAAAGATGAAGATGACGAAGGTGGTGGTCGCTGGTGACCGTGGTGGGTGGTGGTGGTAGCGGGCGGTGGTAGCCGGCCATGGTGGTGGTGAAATTAGTCTAGAACTGCATTATATATAATTTAATTGTCTTAAAAATTCTCGATTTGGAGATTTATCGCGCAATTGGATTGGTTTAACCCATCCAGGTTTGAATCCTACTCCCCTCATTTCAATGATTTACCTTTTCTTAAATTCGTTCATATACATGCACATATCTATATCGATCTATATGCATCAATACACAAGTAGAGACACAAGGACGATCCTATACAAACAGATTATAATTTACTAATGTCCTCGATGTTCAATTTCTTGAACTGCTTTTCGAAAACATCACCACCCACGAGGAAGTTTGAATGCGACGTAGATGTGCGTGTTTTGGCAAAAGACTGATCAAGCTTGTATACATCATGGATCAAGCTTGTGTAGATGTGCGTCCTTTTGTGATTCGAAGACAAACCAGAAAAAAAGCTTGTATATCAATACAATCATCATAGGTGCATGGATGCATACAAGTAATCATGTTCAATTTTTAAATTTGCTAATTATTTACTAGTGACAAGTTGTTTCAATTGGACAAGCTTGTCATCGGTTGGACCGTTAAAGGTCCAATACGAACCATTTCTATAGGTTCGATTTGCAAGTCGACCAATCGTAGGTCATTTACTTTTACGTTAATTATAAAAATGGGAGAAAAAACAAACTTGCCTAATCCATTCAGTATACATAAAAAGGATGAGTGAAAAACTCATTTTCAAAAATATTCTTATTGAAAACTAAAGAACCGTAAATCTAATCTAAAAATACACTTGTCTTATTTTAATGAAAAGTTTTATGAGTTATTTGAGGATGAGCAGAGTTCATGTAGTCAGACTTTAAATCGTGAAAAATGCCCGACTATTAGGAGAAAGCACACATAAACACATACAATAGTACAATAAAGAACTTGAGAGATTTAACGTGCTTCGGTCGTGGTGTGCAACCTACGTCCATAGAGGCAACTATAGTTTTCTTTTGATGAGCGATAATGATTTACAAGTAGATGATATATATATATAGATATATATGTATATCTTCTTATGAACAAAAATGGTCAGGGTTGACCCAATATGTTTTTTCTAATTGTAAGTTTCTTCCTTATGGGGATAGGGGTGCGGTCCCAACTGGGAAAACGGATAAATTAACCCGATTAAGATAACTCATATTATCCAAACAAGGTTCTACATTTTCCGTTCAAAATATTTTTATTGACTAGAATTAGTGTTAATCTTTTAGTTAACAACCTAACTAAACTAGATCCATTTAGAGCTAGGGCCGGTCACACCCTATTACTCCATCTAATACATACGAAGCCTATACCCAACAAAACATGAAGAAAAACTCAAACTTTGCCGACCACCAAAGATCTAGTTACTATTAGAAACTAGATCGAATAAACGATGAGGTTTCCCACTAAATCCCTAAGGTACCAAAAATAACCAAAACGACAATCAACATTGCAAAAAATAAAAAATAGTCGATTTAAAATATAAATCAATAAGTGAAAGCGGAGATGCAAAAATTATGCTATGCCAACTAAAGTATTTCAATAACTCAAAAGCACACAACGAAGAAATTAAGCAATACTAACTAATTGTTGGCGGCGTGCTATGAAGTAAACAATAATTTGCCAACACCATAATCAAGCGAGGTAATTATTATCTAAATATAGAATGACTAATAAAGATTTCCAGTTAACTTTCTAAGAGCATTCTTCCAAATTCTTATTATTATAATTACATTAAAAATTACTATTTTTTTCTTTATTATTTTCAATTAAATAATATTTGTTATACATTTATAATTATCTTTTCTTTATCTTCCACTCACAACCACTTTCACAAAATAAAAAAAAATTTATAAGGCCCAAATATATAGATAAACAATAGCATTTTCGCTCTTCTCCACTCAAACCATTGCCTATAATATAAGAAACACACTCATAATAATATATAAAACCTATTGCAAAGGCTCAAAGGTACCAAAAGTAACCAAAAGAACAAATCAACATTGCAAAAATAAAAAATAGTCCATCTAAAATAGATATCACATAAATCAATAAGTGAAAGCGGAGATGCAAAAATTATGCTATGCCAACTAAAGTATTTCAATAACTCAAAAGGGCACAATGAAGAAATTAAGCATTACTAATTAATTGTTGGCGACGTGCTATGAAGCAAACTATAATTTGCCAACACCATAATCAAGCGAGGTAATTATTATCTAAATATAGAATGACTAATAAAGATTTCCCGTTAACATTCTAAGAGCATTCTTCCAAATTCTCATTATTATAATTACACTAAAAATTACTATTTTTTCTTTATTATTTTCAATTAAATAATATTTTTTATACCTTTATAATTATCTTTTCTTTATCTTCCACTCACAACCACTTTCACAAAATAAAAGAAAATTTATAAGGCCCAAATATATAGATAAACAATAGCATTTTCGCTCTTCTCCACTCAAACCATTCCCTATAATATAAGAAACACACTCATAATAACATATGAAACCTATTGCAAAAGCTCAAAGGTACCAAATATAACCAAAATGAAAAATCAACATTGCAAAAAGATAGTCAATTTAATATGGATATAAAATAAACGAATAAGTGAAAGCAAAGACGCAAAAAAATAAACTATGCCAACTAAAGTATTTGAATATCTCAAAGGTGTGCAATAAAGAAATTAAGCATTTCTGACTAATTATTGGAGGCTTGCTTAAGAAGCAAAAAAATAAAGGCAAAATATCACCATAAAATGGCAACACTTATAATAATTTAAAAAAAAAGTTATTGCAATTCAAAATTAGACATTTACATACAAACTAATACTTTTCAAGTTGTAATTCAAGCAAGGTTCAATAAAGAACTACTCTAATATCAAAAGTTTTGAGTTTAATCATTGATTCAGCAAGAAACATATCGTGAGCTCACATAATCACA
This sequence comes from Flaveria robusta, assembly GCA_025506415.1. NCBI lineage: Eukaryota > Viridiplantae > Streptophyta > Magnoliopsida > Asterales > Asteraceae > Flaveria > Flaveria robusta. The sequence continues at coordinate 11,410,749 of CM046469.1, read as the reverse complement.
TTTCACAAAATAATCCATCTAAAATGGATATCAAATAAATCAACAAGTGAATGCAAAGATGCAAATATTTTACTATGCCAACTAAAGTATTTCAATAACACAAAAGTGCACAACAAAGAAATTAAGCATTACTAACTAATTGTTGGAGGCATGCTAGGAAGCAAAAAAAAAAAAAAAACAAGGCAAAATTTTAACATAAAAGGCAAAATAAATGGAAGAAAACTCTACTTTTTCAACACCAAAATCAAGAGATCTTAATATTATCATAATCTAGAATGACTAGTGAAGTTTTCCCACCAACTCCCTAAGCTACCAAAAATAACCAAAATGGAAAATCAGCATTGCCAAAAGATAATTCATCTAAAATGGATATCAAATAAATCAACAAGTGAATGCAAAAAAGTTTGATATTCTAAAAAAAATAAATTTACTTTTTAAAAACACCAATTATAAAATATTTTATATTTTTAAAAAAGTTTGATATTCTAAAAAATTTTCTAATTTTATGAAAAATTATTTTCTTAGAAATAACATTATTAAAAAAATCTATTTCTTAATTTATTAAATACTATTTTAATCTAAAAAATTAAATAATATTATTAGTAATTAATATGATTATTAAATAGGAGAGAGAAGCGAGAAAAAATTGATGAGGAGGAATATGATGTTGACATGTGTCACTCCTAGATACATTTTTATAAGAGTAATATAGATATAGATTTTTAAAACTTATAAATAATAAATGTTAAATTATTATTATTAATTATTTAAGAGAGATGAATGATGATAGAATGATAGCTTTTTATACACTTCATATCCAATATATATGTAATTAAAATTTTAGTACACACTACACACTATTAGGAACTGAAATTGGTGTTTTTTTTATGTAAAAACTATTCAAATATTATCTTGATTGTTTAGTAGAGAAATTAAAGTGGCAACATAAAGGGTAGAGCAGAGTGGGTAATGAGTTCTTTTTAGTATAATTAGAATAGGGCGGCTGTGTTGTGTTAACCCGGAAACACCTTTTGTCTATTCTTATGACTCTATATATTGTGATTACAAAACCCATTTAATTACAATATTAATTTAAGACTGAATAAAAATAGGAGTTCATATTAAAAACACACTTTCAAAAAAATTCAACCTGTTTAGCTGATCCCCTTTTCAGCTAAATTCTTCTTGTTTGACCCGTCTTAGTCCTTAGCTCTCTATACCAATTGTTAACAAATTAAATACAAAACACCAAAATCTACCAAAGATAGGTTTAAGCTATCTTTAAGACATGAGAAATCATAACTCAAGTAACATAAATGATTCTATGTAAAGGAAAGAATTTACCTATTCCCCCTTGAAACACAACAATAACACAATAGGCAAAAAGGCAGGGCAGATTGTGATACGAACCCACTGTTGGGCAGTCAATCTGGGGCAGATTTGGCCCATGTGTTGCTGGATGGAAGGAATTCGGATGGAGGGAAACCTAATGGAGGGAAAATTATGAATTGTGGAGATGTGGGGGAGTGACCCACGATCCCAGGAGGTGGAGAAGACCAATTTCTAAACTGTTTTTGTGTAGTTTAAATATTAGATTTCAGGGAATATTTTAGGTTGTCTATGTTATTGTTTATCAAAGTTAGGTTTGTATACCTTCTAATCGGAGACCAGCCCCTCTCGAATCAGGCCGACTGTCCTGTAATTTCCTTGTTTCATCTAATCAAAAGTTTCAATTCCTAACATTTGGTTCCATTGCCGAGAAATCAAAGAAGCAAAGAGAATGTAGGCCCCGAGCAAGTCGATTTGCAGCAGCATACCTGCAAACCCTATTGCTACCCAATTGGCCACCATTGTCTCCAAGCTTGACGCCATAGTGTTGCAATTAAGGAGCGATGTTGCAACACTCAAGACCATAATGTTTGGAACACCCCTCCAGTGTTACAATCATGTGGAATTGGATTCGGGAAGGAGCTCGACTAGAACCTCTAGTATTGATCCTCTATCATCTACATCAATACCAAAACAAGCCATACTACTAGTAGCATCTTCGCTGGGAACTGCCATAACACCAGTCTCAATGCCCACACCAACAATCATACAAACCACCACACCGCCAGTCTCAACGCCCGATGGTAAGGCTCCACGGAAGCAATTGGCAACAACAACCGCTTCAGAATTCAAAATAGATTTGAGGTTTTAATGCAGTTCAGTGGCTGCAGTTCAGGAGGTATTAGAAGCTGATCTAGTGATCTGGCCAGGTCTTTTGAAGCTTTGAAACATAAGGAATTCGTCCATCATCCTCCCATTGAATGGCTTATTGCTTGGCACAATAGTTCCCTTCCTTTCGACTTAAGGACAAGTCGATTTTTCGGGCCGGAAGTATTGATACGAACCCACTGTTGGGCCGTCAATCCGGGTCAGATTTAACCCATATGTTGCTGGATAGAGAGAATTTGGATGGAGGGAAACCTAATGGAGGGAAGATTATGAATTGTAAGATGTGGGGGAGTGACCCACGATTCCAGGAGGTGGAGAGGGGACCAATTCCTAAACTGTTTTAGTGTAATTTAAATATTAGATTTCAGGAAATGTTTTAGGTTGTCTATGTTATTGTTTATCAAAGTTAGGTTTGTATACCTTCTAATCAAAGACTAGCCCCTCTAGAATCGGGCCGACTATCCTGTAATTTCCTTGTTTCATCTAATCGAAAGTTTCAGTTCCTAACATAATGCTTGGAAATGTATCCAACTTGACATCTACTGTGATTAACTTGACAAAGTAGCATCATATAACATTCTTGATAGTTCTGTTTCGTTATCAACTAAGTACAAAAAATCTCATCAAGTACATATATCAAACCAACTAGAGCTAAGTGCTTGAAAATGTTGATTAACTTGACATCTATTGCTATTATTGGGCGTCTATTTTTATTGTATGTATTTGATGAAAAAGTTGTAAAAGCTGGATATATTGCCATGTAATTTGCCCTAAAAAGTATAAGCAGCACACAATCACAACACATACTGACATACACCTTTAACTAAACAAAACTTAAACTTTATCACTAATTTGGGGCCTTTTGTTATCACTTTGCTTTCATTGAGATTGTGGTTTTATCAATCCTAACACATTGTTTATGGTTTCCTTATGCTATCATTTCATTGCTGACTAGTAAGACCGTGACATCATCAATCCTAACACATTGTTAATAATATTTCTACATTTTCATAGACAGCTTTAGAAGGTTTTATGGACTAAAACAATATGGTCCACTTTTGACCTATCTGATCCATTTCCTTTCAACCTAATCTTTTTGCATTACCAGTTAGAGATAAAACAGAACTGGATTTGACTTGGATTCTGTTTCATCCTGATAAATTCAATTCCAATCTGCTTTTCATGTAACTAAGCCGAAACCAATATTTCCAAATTGCTCAATAATAACACAGTAGCATACATATTAATCAATAGCTGCAAGAACACATATGATCAGGTCAACAATGCAGCATCAATCTTAATACGAAGAACTTAAGATTCAAATGAAATGTTTAAGTCAAGTAGTCAACTTGGAGCATATTACACAATTCAACCTGAACTCATATCAATCAATAAGCATGTGTTATTCTCCTAAATAATCTATAGTCACATCAGCACATGTATCTGTTTCTCTATAAAGATCCTTAATTGGATCACATAATTTTTCATTATCAATTCAGGAAACAGAAAACAATTGATAATATTATTCATGGGCCACTAGAATATAGACGGTATTCAGTATCTAGTACTTGCAATAAGGCTCAGTAATTAAATACTTGACATAAACAATGAGATTATTTCTCTGTTTTTAAGTGTACAATGGATGATTTCTGAATCAATTAACCTTTGCACAAGTTCTGCGTCAAGTAGTGTCTTGTATAAGAATAAAATAGGAAACCTAAATCCAAAGGTTCAGTGATCAAATGCTTGACATAAGCATTGAGATTATTTCTCTGTTTTTAGGTGTACAATGAATTATTTCTGAATCTATTAACCTTCGGTCCTTCGCATGAGTTTTGCATCTACTAGTGTCTTGTATAAGATAAAATAGGAAACCTAAATCCTAACTCATGAGAACCCACAGCACGTTGTCAAATAACCTAGTAAAACTACGTGTGAAATCAATGTTCCAATATTTGTAAAAAGGCCAACATTTCCAAATTACTTAATGTGTGCAACAGAGAGGTTAAGAAAAACAGATAATGATAATAATAGTAAAAGCAATAGTACAGAGGCAAAGATAAATAGTAAAAAATATCACCACCAGTACTTATAGTAATTAGTTAGTTACAAATTTAAAAACAATAAGAACGGTCACTGTTGAGTACACATATAAGCTATTAATTTACTGGAAGTCAAGAGAGATAACTTGGTAAATCCTAAGGTTCAGGGATTAAATACTTGACATAAACATTAGGATTGTTCTTTGTTTTTAAGTGTACAATGTATGATTTCTGAATCTATTAACCTCCGCATGAGTTCTGCATCTAGTTGTGTCTTGTATATGATAAAATAGGAAACCTAAATCCTAACTCATGAGAACCCACAGCACGTTGTCAAATAACCTAGTAAAACTACATGTAAAATCAATGTTCCAATATTTGTAAAAAGGGCAACATTTCCAAATTACTTAATGTGTGCAGCAAAGAGGTTAAGAAAAACAGATAATGATAATAAAAAAAAAATAGTACTAATGCAAAGATAAATAGTGGAAAATACCACCATCAGTGCTTTTAGTAGTTAGTTAGTTAGTTACAAGTTTGAAACACATATAAGCCAAGTAAGAATGGACACTTTTGAGAGCACATATAAGCCACTAATTTGATGTGTAAGAAAAGGAAGGTGTCGAGGACACGTGCACACATGAAATAATTAGTTAGACACTCAAAACCCAATCTATACAAGAACAATATATTAAGGTGGTTGAATCCAAAAACAGCAGCAAGTGGCATAAACAATGCTATAGTGATTGGTAATTGCAGCAACTAACCTAAATCATATATATATATGATTTATGAACACTGTTGAGTAGTTAGGCGTTAAAGTGATAGGGTTCTTGCCTTGGCATTGACAACACCACCACACCAATGCTACCAAGGATCTGTTCGAACCTAGCTGCATCCATCAGCAATGAAAACAACGCCACCTAATGAGCAGAAAACCACCACAAAAAACCCCTAACTACAAAGGATTGATCGGTGAGGAAGAGAAAAGTTAGGTCAAAGCCTTCCCGTGGCAAATCATTTTCTCTATCTTCTTATTTCACGTGTAAGAAAAGGAAGGTGTTGAGGACACGTGCACGATTGAAAAAATTAGTTAGACACTCAAAACCCAAACAATATAAAGGTGGCTGTAATCCGAAAACAGCAACAAGTTGCATGAGCAATGCAATATTGATTAGTAATTGCAGCAACTAACCAACATTCAATCATATCTATATGATTTATCAACACTAATGAGTAGTTAGGCGTTAAAGTGATAGTGTTCTGGCCATGGCATAGCTGACACCACCAGACCAACTTTATCAAGAATCTGTTCGAACCTATCAGCATCGATCAGCAATGATAACAGCAGTACCGAATGAGCAGAAACCCACCACGAAAAACCCCTAACTACAAAGAAACGATCCGCGAGGAAGAGAAAAGATAGGTCACCGCCCAATCATTCTCTCTATCTTCTTATTTCACGTGTAAGAAATAGACGGTGTTGAGGACACGTGCACGCATGAAAAGCTAGTCAAGACACTCAAAACCCAAAGTATATAAAAACATAATAATAAGGTGGTTGGGATCCAAAAACAGCAACAAGTGGCATTAACAATGCAAGATTGATTGTAATTGCAACAACTAACCAACATTCAATCAAATCTATATGATTTATGAACATTGGTGAATAGTTAGGCATTAAAGTGATGGGATTCTAGCCATGACATCGCTGACACCACCAGATCAACGTTACCAAGGATCTGTTTGAACCTAGCAGCATCGATCAGCAATGATAACAGTGACACCTAATGAGCAGACAACCACCACAAAAAACCCCTAACTACAAAGAAACGATCGGTGAGGAAAAGAAAAGATAGGTCACCGCCCAGTCATTTTCTCTATCTTCTTATTTCATGTGTAAGTGTCGAGGACACATGCACATGTGAAAAAATTAGTTACGCACTCAAAACCCACAATATACAAGAACAATATATTAAGGTGGTTGGAATCCGAAAACAGCAGCAAATGGCATGCACAATGCTATATTGATTGGTAATTGCAGCAACTAACCAATATTCGATCATATCTATATAATTTATGAACACTGATGGGTAGTTAGGCGTTAAAGTGATAGGTTTCTTGCCATGACATTGATAAACACCACCAGACCAACGCTACCAGGGATCTGTTCGAACTTAGCAGCATCGATCAGCAATGAAAACAGCGATATTGAATGACAGGACAACCGACACAAAAAACACCTAACAAAATGAAGTGACCGGTGAGCAAGATAGATGATAGGTCACCGCCCAATCCTTTTGTGTATATTCTTATATGATGTCTAAGAAAAGAAAGGTGTCTAGGACATCAAACAATTGGACCAGAACATCACAACCAATAACCCTGATAGTTGAACATCAAACATCTGGACAGAACATCAGCTGTTCAGCACATTAAACAAATCAAACATCAAAGGTTAAGCATCAACAAAGCCTAATTAGTGTTAGAAAGTCGTAAGCAGATAACAAGCACAATCAAGAGATTACACAGCATGATGAATAAACAAAAAATCAGAAGCAGAAACAGGAGAAATGGGGTCGGATAAAATGCAAATGCGTATAAGAAACAGCCTGATGATTACGAGTAATAACTAGTGAATAGAAGGCCTTAGTAAGATGATAACAAGCAATCAAGATATTACCACCACATGAAGCGAATAAGAGAAATTGAGAAATCAGCAAACAATAACAAGAAACAAGCTATGTGAAATTATGTCAGATAATATGCAAATGCGTGTAAGAAACAACCTGATGGAATGAATATAGTACCGATTACAAACTGAATCACACCTGATGCAGCACAGATTCTGACGAAGAGAAAATAGGTCAGATAATATGCGAAATTAGGGTCAGTTGATATGCAAATAAAGTCAGTTTAAGGCATTGTCAGCTTAAGAGTAAAGAAATAAAAATTCTTTCGGGCCTTCGCAATTGTGATCAAAGAGGAAAAGGAAACCAGTTTGCACCTTAGTTGGTTCGAATATCATGTTGATATGTGGGGAACATCCTTGACAGATTTCAGTGTATCACATGAAGAGGTCAACAGTTCTTGCCATGACATTGATAACACCACCAGATCAACGCTACCAAGGATCTGTTCGCACCTAGCAGCATCGATCAGCAATGATACCAGCGATACCTAATGAGCAGACAACAACCACGAAAAACCCCTAACTACAAAGAAACGATTGGTGAGGAAGAGAAAAGATAGGTCACCACCCAATCATTTTCTCTATCTTCTTATTTGATGTGTAAGAAAAGGAAGGTGTCGAGGACACGTGCACGCATGAAAAAATTAGTTAGGCACTCAATACCCAAACTATATAAAAACAGAATAATAAGGCGGCTGGAATCCAAAAACAGCAACAAGTGGCATGAACAATGCAATATTGATTGGTAATTGCAGCAGCTAACCAACATTTAATCATATCTATATGATTTATGAACACTGAGTAGTTAGTCGTTAAAGTGATGGGGTTCTGGCCATGGCATCGCTGACACCACCAGATCAACGCTACCAAGGATCTGTTCGAACCTAGCAGCATCGATCAGCAATGATACCAGCGATACCTAATGAGCAGACAACCACCATGAAAAACCCCTAACTACAAAGAAACGATCGGTGAGGAAGAGAAAAGATAGGTCACCGCCCAATCATTTTCCCTATCTTCTTATTTGATGTGTAAGAAAAGGAAGGTGTCAGGACATCTACACGTGTGAAAAAATTAGTTAGGCACTCAAAACCCAAACTATATAAAAACAGAATAATAAGGTGGCTGGAATCCAAAAACAGCAACAAGTGGCATTAACAATGCAATATTGATTGTAATTGCAACAACTAACCAACATTCAATCATATCTATATGATTTATGAACATTGATGAATAGTTAGGCGTTAAAGTGATAGGGTTCTGGCCATGACATCGCGCCAAGGATCTGTTCGAACCTAGCAGCATCAATCAGCAATGATAATAGTGATACCTAATGAGCAGAAAACCACCACGAAAAACCCCCAACTACAAAGAAACGAACCTTGAGGTAGAGAAAAGATAGGTCACCGCCCAATCCTTTTCTCTATCTTCTTATTTGATGTGTAAGAAAAGGAAGGTGTCAAGGACACGTGCACACATGAAAAAATTAGTTAGGCACTCAAAACCCAAACTATATAAAAACAGAATAATAAGGTGGCTGGAATCCAAAAACACTAACAAGTGGCATGAACAATGCAATATTGATTGGTAATTGCAGCAGCTAACCGAAATTCAATCATATCTATATGATTTATGAACATTGATGAGTAGTTTGGCGTTAAAGTGTTGGGGTTCTGGCCATGACATCGCTGACACCACCAGACTAATGCTACCAAGGATCTATCCGAACCTAGCAGCATCTATCAGTAATGATAACAGCAACACCTAATAAGCAGAAAACCACTACGAAAAACCCCTAACTACAAAGAAACAATCCGTAAGGAAGAGAAAAGATAGGTCACCGCCCAATCAATTTCTCTATCTTCTTATATGATCAGCATGTGGCATGAACAATGCTATATTGATTGGTAATTGCAACAACTAACAAATATTCAATCATATCTATATGATTTATGAACACTGATGAGTAGTTAGGCGTTAAAGTGATAGGGTTCTTGCCATGACATTAATAATACCACCAGACCAACGCTACCAAGGATCTCTTCGAACCTAGCAGCATCGATCAGTAATGAAAACAGCGCTATCGAATGAGCAGACAACCGACACGAAAAACCCCTAACAAAATGAAATCGGTGAGCACGAGAGACGATAGGTCACCGCCCAATCCTTTTGTGTATCTTCTTATATGAAGTGTAAGAAAAGAAAGGTGTCTAGGACATCAAACATCTGGACCAGAACATCAAAACCAATAAACCTTATAATTGAACATCAAACATCTGGACAGAACATCAGCTGTTCAGCACACTAAATAAATCAAGCATCAAAGGTTGAGCATCAACAACGCCTAATTAGTGTTAGAAAGTCGTAAGCAGATAACAAGCACAATCAAGAGATTACACAGCATGATGAATAAATATAATATCAGAAGCAAGAAACAGGAGTAATAAGAAACAGCCTGATGATTACGAGTAATAACTAGTGAATAGAAGGCCTTAGTAATGCCAAACAAGCTCAGGCATCATATTATGTCATTAACTATTAGGGCAAACAAAAACAGCATCCATGGATCCCCTTTTAAGACAAAGTAACCTGTGTTTTCAAAATCTACTTAAAGTCCAAGTAATCAATAAATCAAATATTAAGATATTTTGGCAGAATAAATATCAGAACCAAGAACACCTGATTAATAATAATAAATTGAACATCAAACATGGGGACCAAAAACATCAACAGCTAAGCACTATTATAAAAAGAGAGTAATAAGGTGGCTGGAATCCGGAAACAGCAACAAGTGGCATTAACAACGCAATATTGATTGGTAATTGCAGCAGCTAACCAACATTCAATTATATCTATATGATTTATGAACATTGATGAATAGTTAGGCGTTAAAGTGATAGGGTTCTGGCCATGACATCGTTGACACTACAAGACCAACGTTACCAAGGATCTGTTCGAACCTAGCAGCATCGATCAGCAATGATAACAGCGATACCTAATGAGCAGAAACCACCACGAAAAACCCCTAACTACAAAGAAACAATCTATAAGGAAGAGAAAAAAAAAGTTACCGCCCAATCAATTTCTCTATCTTCTTATTTGACGTGTAAGAAAAGGAAGGTTTCGAGGACACGTGCACACGTGAAATAATTAGTTAGACACTCAAAACCCAAACTATACAAGAACAATATATTAAAGTGGTTGGAATCCGAAAACAGCAGCAAGTGGCATTAACAATGCAATATTGATTGTAATTGCAGCAACTAACCAACATTCAATCATATCTATATGATTTATGAACATTGATGAATAGTTAGGCGTTAGAGTGATAGGTTTCTGGCCATGGCATCGCTGACACCACAAGACCAGCGTTACTAAGGATCTGTTCGAACCTAGCAGCATCGATCAGCAATGATAACAACGATGCCTAATGAGCAGAAAACCACCACAAAAAACCCCTAACAACAAAGAAACGATCCGTGAGGAAGAGAAAAGAAAGGTCACCGCCCAATCAATTTCTTTATCTTCTTATTTGACGTGTAAGAAAAGGAAGGTTTCGAGTACACGTGCGCACGTGAAATAATTAGTTAGACACTCAAAACCCCAACTATATAAGAACAATATATGAAGGTGGTTTGGAATCCGAAAACAGCAGCAAGTGGCATGAACAATGCTATATTGATTGGTAATTGCAGCAACTGACCAATATTCGATCATATCTATATGATTCATGAACACTGATGAGTAGTTAGGCGTTAAAGTGATAGGGTTCTTGCCATGACATTGATAAACACCACCAGACCAATGCTGCCAAGGATATGTTCGAACCTAGCAGCATCGATCAGCAATGAAAACAGCGATATCGAATGAGCAGACAACCGACACCAAAAACCCCTAACAAAATGACGCGATCGGTGAGCAAGATAGATGATAGGTCACCGCCCAATCCTTTTGTGTATCTTCTTATATGAGGTGTAAGAAAAGAAAGGTGTCTAGGACATCAAACATCAGGACCAGAACATCAAAACCAATAACCCTGATAATTGAACATCAAACATCTGGACAGATCATCAGCTGTTCAGCACATTCAATAAATCAAACATCAAAGATTGAGCATCAACAACGCCTAATTAGTGTAGAAAGTCGTAAGCAGATAACAAGCAATCAAAAGATTACACATCATGATGAATAAATCAAAAATCAGAAGCAAGAAACAGGAGAAATCGGGTCAGATAAAATGCAAATGCATATAAGAAACAGCCTGATGATTACGAGTAATAACTAGTGAATAGAAGGCCTTAGTAATGCCAAACAAGCTCAGGCATCATATTGCATATAAGAAACAGCCTGATGATTACGAGTAATAACTAGTGAATAGAAGGCCTTAGTAATGCCAAACAAGCTCAGGCATCATATTATGTCATTAACTATTAGGGCAAACAAAAACAGCATCCATGGATACCCTTTTAAGACAAAGTAACCTGTGTTTTCAAAATCTACTTAAAGTCCAAGTAATCAATAAATCAAATATCAAGATATTTTGGCAGAATAAACATCAGAACCAAGTAAACCTGATTAACAATAATAAATTGAACATCAAACATGAGGACCAAAAACATCAACAGCGGAGCACACTCAATAGATCAAACATCAGCACCTTAGTATGAAGACAAGAAGCAATCAAGGGATTAGCACCGCAGGATCAATAGATCAGACATCAGGACCAAAACTAATCGTACTAATTAACAGGCAGATAAAAGCAAATACGTAATCACCAAACAATAACAAAAGAGAAATTAGGTTAAAAGAAAATGCAAAAGCGTGTAAGAAACGACCTGAGCGAATGAATATGATACCGATTGGCAGTAATAACCGGTGAATGTCGTCGATCACACCTGGTTTTGCTTCGTCGCTATCCTCCATGGCGTCAAGAGAAATTAGGTCAGATAATTATATGCAAAAGCGTGTAAGAAATTAGGTCAAGTCTGATGGAAATGAATGAATATGATACCTTAGATTACGAGAGTGATAACTACCTCTGATTCACAGAATCTGTTTCGTCGACCTCCTCCATGAATATTCTTCCGATCGAAATGAATATGATCAATGGCGCTTGACGAAGAGAGAGAGAGAGAGTGTGTGTGTTTGGGAGGGAATGGTGGGGATGGGTTAATAATAAAGAGGGAAACCAATGATCTTACCGAGTGAATTCACTTTTTGACAAAATTAAGTTACGCGGGTTCGTGATCTTACCATGATTTTCTTACCAAAATTAAGTTTATCACTTTAATCATTTAATTATTTTTTATTTATAAAACTAAACGTCAACTTAAATATATTTTGTATTTTTAAAAAAGATTAATGTTTTAAAAAAATATGTTATTTTCTACAATTTTTTTCTTTAGAAATAACATTAATAAAAAATCTTTTTTTTATTTATTAAAAAATTAGTTTAATTATAAAAATAAATAATATTATTAGTATTATTTAAAATAAAATACTAAATATATTTTGTATTTTGTATTACACGAGTTGAATAAATAAAACGTTAAATATAATAAAAATATATTATTTAAAAATAATATTTCAAGACAATATATGATTAAAATTACGTATGTGTAATAATTATAAGTAATATAACAATAATATCAATTTTTAAACTTTTTTTGTATTTTTAAAAAAATAAATAAAACATTTTGTTTCAAAACAAATCAATTTAAAAAAATATCGTTTTTAAAATTTTCCTTAGTATAACTCCCAATTTTAATTATTTTTTGTATCATAAAAATTTTACTTTTTAAAAAACTAATTTTAAAGTATTTCGTGTTTTTAAAGTTTGTTTCTATAGAAATAACATTAAGAAAAAATATATATTTCTTAATTTATTATAAAACTATTATTGATCTAAAAAAGAATAAATAGTATTATTAGTAATTAATATAGTTATTTAATATAAGAGAGAGAAGAAAGAAAATTTTGATTAGAATAAATGTGGTGTTGACACGTGACACCCATAATTACCATTTTATTAGAGTTAAAAAATAAACGAGGATCTCTCTTTGAAATTAACTTTTATTTGACTAGATGGGCCATTATTTGTGTTTATTTATTTATTTATATTAAACTATTAAGATAGTCTCTTCCCATAAAAAAAAACCATAAATTCGAGTAATTTGCCCATGAAAAAATTACTAGGTTTCACCCGACTTTCCAAAAACCCATTAAACACAAAATGATTCATCAAAAAAGAGAATTTCACATATCAGAATCAAAACAGTTATCACGTAATTCAAGAAACAAGCATTATTCATACATGATCATTACTATTTAGTTATCTTTCGGTATAAGACTTGGCTTTACTAAACCCCCTTAGTTATTTTTTTTATTAAAATAGATAGATAGGCTTATAAAAACAATTTAACTTGAAAAAAAAAAAAAACAGTCCTCCAAAAACCCCCCTCCTTATTTATGTCAACATGTAATTATATTCATGTATACATTTGTGTACCTAAAATGATCCATGGTAAGCAACAATCCAATAATATATATCAACAAGCATATCATCTTCCGTGCCCTAAAACGCAATTATTCGACACAAAATTATGCAACTTGTAAGTAAAGTTCTATAATTACTGAAATTAAACTTGAAAATCCACATACACCTTAAAAAGGGCGTCTACCCACACGTATCACACACTTAAATCGAAACATCAATTAAATATAAAACACAAAATGTGTCAACTTCTAGGTAAAGTTCTATAATTAATGTAATTAAACTTTAAAATCCATGTGTACCTTAAAAAGACGTCTACCCACAGGCGTCGCACACAAAAAATCAAACATCAATCTACATCTACATCTACGTATATTCTAATAAAAAAGTAACTAAAAGAGACGTGACAATACCACATTTTTTCTCACTAAAATTTTCCCTATTATCTCTCCCATTAAATACTTACAATAATTACTAATAATATTATTTAATATTTTTATATAAAAAATAATTATTTTATAAATTAAGAAATAGATATTTTTATTAATTTTATTTCTAAAAAACAAAGTTTGTATATAATAAGAATCTTTTATAAAAATCAAACTCTTTAAAGAAAAACAAAATACTTTAAAATTGGTGTTTGTTCAAAAGTAAATAATTTATAAACCCAAAATAATTAAAATTAGAAGTTATAATAAGAAAATTTTTAAAAATGATATATTTTTTGAAGCAATGAGATGGAAAATAAAAGACTAAAACAGTAAGGTTACCATGCTCAGGATGATAATTCTCAATACCTTTGAAATACAAAGTCATATTATGTATAAGCAATGTAAGTTGTCATGTAGCATGCATGTAAATAATCAGCAGCTATATATTCATAAAAGAAAATAGATTTCTTATACAACTGATACGCAACTAATCAACAACAATAAATACATTATAAAAACAGATTGCTTATAACTGATACGTTGAAAATAGTTAACATGAAATTCCTCGCTCCAAAAGCATATTTTAAAAAATTATTTTGAGCACTATGCATATTTTTCTGTTAAATGAGTGGAACTATAAAGGATGAAACAAAGGGCAAATATTACCTTCATAAAGATAGTCCGATCAACACAGTTAGATATAAATTTAAGGGTAAGACATACTAAAAAGAAGTCCTCCACAAGCATGAACTTGAACTTAACTCTCGATGTCCATCATAGAACTTAGATGCAGTTACATAAAACATAAGGGTAAAAGGACGACCCAGGTCAAAAAAGAATCCATATGATTTCATCAGCTATTCAAAGATATCACATACATAAGAAGACGTGGTATGTGCTGGTATCATTTATGGTTAAGATAATCAACTACATGTAAATGTATCTTTTATGATAAAGAAAATCAACTACATGTAAAGTACTTGCTTTTGAGACAGAAAACAGAATTAGAAAAATGATACGTTTCTTTTGCTAATTTGCTCTACCAATACCCATGTGGCTTAGATGTTTGTTTGTCAATGGAAATATTTGCAATGCTCCGTGAGCTGCAGAGTCAACATTAACGAATAAGTTTCTGCATTTTAAATAGAAGTATATAGAAAAACTAGTAAATCTAGCATGAATAAAGGAAAGATTATGATCAGGGACAATAAAATTTGCACGACAGAATCAACAGCAATTGATACACTCCAGCGCTCATTTTGTTCAATAGTATCCATGACTCTTTCGATCACCGATACGGCAAGAAGTCCTCCACTAGCATGAAATTGAACTTAACTCTCAGTATCCATCATAGAACTTAGCTACAGTTACATAAAACAGAAAAAGTAACAGCACGACCCATATAAAAAAGTAATCCATTTGATTTCATCGATTCAAAGATATCACATACATAAAGAAGACATGGTCTGGGCTGGTATCATTTATAATTAAGAAAATCTACTACATGTAAGTTTAGTTTAAAGAAATGTGTCAAACCAACAATAAAAGTATGGAGAAGCGTGAACTTGGCAAACTGATGTGATAACTTACAACGCAGATTCTTTCTTTGATGTTTAATCCATCATTCATTCCAGTTACCTGAAGAAGATATACTGATCTGTGCTATGGAAATAGAAACGATGTTGACTGCATTCTCGCGGATATCAAAGACAGTCAACTATTAGCGAGCACATCACAACCATGATTCTAACTTACATATCCTGACTACATACTCAGAGATATAAAGAAAAGTTCCATCAACTGAACCCACATAAAGTAAAATGGTGATTAATGAAGCAACTAATAATGTCCCAGCTAAACCTCGCAATGTGAAAAGATGTAATAAGCTGAAGTTTCATGAAGATGATAGTCTTAGTTGTTGGCGCACATTATTCATGGTATACGAGAATGCTTTACCTAGAAAGGATCTTAGCAGTTGGAGCAGACTATACATAGTGTGATTACGCATAGCATTGCAATAGAATTACTAAATACTGACTCTTTTTCACCCAAGGAAGTTACCTGTGACGAAGCATGAGGCATGCCATGTAGACCTGCATAGAAAAACCATATTAATGCCAAACAGAAGTACCATTCAGGGACTCCCTTAAGACAAAGTAATTAACATGTGTTTCCAAAGAGGTTTAATATTGTGTTTCCTATTTGGCAGTATAATGTTCCTTGGGGAAGGAGTAGTAAACAAAGCACGTAAAACAGTTTTCCTGGAGGGAATCCCTAGCTAGATTAAACGACATAGTTTAGGTCCTTATGATTTTAATTAATTATTTAATTTTCACACTAATCCATCCAAAAGTTAATTAAAACTTGAAGGCCAAGTAATCAATAACCAATATGTCAACATGACCAAAAAAACCTGACTGATAAATTGAACATCAAACACAGCACCAAAACATCAGCAAGCAGATTCAATAATTAAATCAACAGGTGAGGATCGATCAGCGCCTTAGAAAGAAGATAAGAAGCAATCAAGATATATACAATCAATAGATCAAAAATCAGGACAAGGAACGCCCAATTAATCGTGGTCAAAAGCAATTAAGAAATCACCAAACAATAACAGGAAAAATTAGGTCAAATAATATGCGAATTCGTGTAAGAAATTAGGTCTGATCGAACGAATGAATGAATATTATACCGATGACCAGTAATAACTACTGGATCACAGATTCTGTTTCTTCGACCTAGCTAGCTCCTCCATCACACCTGATAGTCAATGAGGCTTTGAAGAGGAGTGCGTGTGTGTATGTGTGTGTGAGGAAGATCGATGGAGAGAGAGCTAAGTCACTATAAGTTTGGAATGAGACGGTGTAGTTGGGTTTGTAATCTCTATGCTAATAAATAAAAATAAATCCGGACACTTGTCACAATTTTAGGCCATCTAATAATTGGTTTTTCCGATTCTCTCTCCTCTTAATTATAAATACTATAATAGTTATTCATTAATTAATAACTATCTATAATTAAATTTTAATATGTTTTAGGCGGGAAAACTCATTTATAGAGGCTCTCATTGATTGACACGTGTCTATAGAAAACATTGATTTATTAGAGATTTAGAGGTTATAGATATATATATATATATATATATATGTCTCATAAATAAATATATTTTTTTACATATTTTGTCTTGTAGTTAGGGATAAAAGAGTGTTTTCACAATCACTTAATGAAAAACTTAACAAAAGTTAGTATAGGGACCAATCGTGTAATTAACTTTTAAAATTAATATTAGTTTCTAATTGTATTTAAACTAGAAATTGTACCTGTGCTTTGCTGCAGGGGGTTTACTATTGTATTTGCCGACATTCATGCAAGTTTCATCATTAACCAAAGCTTCATAACATAACTACATAGCTTTCATTCATGTACAAAATCGATTTGTTTGGAGTTCATGAGGGTCATTTGCTTCACAGTCACTCAAAAAAGATAGAAAACCCCTAAACTCCAATTTGGGATTCTGGCTTATGCTAACATAGCCCGCATGGATATAATATTTTTACTATATGATTTACAACCTCACTATGACTATGTATTGAAATGGAAAACAATCGAGGTGTAGACCTTAAATTAAAAGAATAGCACTTCTGATGCACATGACTGACGGTTGAAAATCATAACATAAAAGCAAAGAACAAAATAAAATGCATAGTTGCCACCTCCACTAAGAATGAAATCATGAAACTTAATAAGCCTAATATATTTACCCAAACATCAAGTGTAGTGTGGTTAATGGCATCTAGAACAACAGAACTATACTTAAAAGGTATCATGTGAATGAATCAGCAGGATCATAAGTCCTAACTCTTAATAGCAGTGTGGCACTGTAGTTATCAAAGTAATGTGGTATGACTACCCTATTTATAGCAAGACAATCCATCACTAAATCCATGCTTCCTGCAAGTTCTTAGAATGCTAATCTGAATATAAAACAATAATAATAAATAAGAGGAAATTGTAAACATCAAACAAAATCATTTGACTTAGAATTATAAGTTGTAACCTGATCTTTAAGCTTCCAAAACAGCACTTGATTATCATGAGATATATAGTTCCAATACCCAATTTGAAAAACAAAAAAACACTCCAACTTAAAACCCAAAAGTGGAACGGAAACGACCCCGGCATACAATTCATAAACAAAGCAAACGTACAATCATATACAGGTTTCAAAACACACGAAGTTAAAGCTTTCAAGCACATCCCAATGTTAACAAACATCGACAAATACGAATCCTGATTATCTGAAATCTGTTTCCATCGCAGTTGGTAATCTAACATTGAAACAAATAAACGAAATGCATAAAACAAACCTAAATCCTTGAGAACAGCGAGAACCTGAATCGTAGACCGAACGTCGATTTGAAACATACTCTCCCAAAACAATCGAGCAGAACTTCAAATGGAAGGGAAGAGTCCGATCATCAAATGAATATAGGGAAGAAGACGAAAGGTGCAACGAAATCGACAAAGAAAGGATAAAGGGTAAGGGTAAAAAGTTTAGTGAAAAAGGGAGACACGTGGGTGTAAAAAGAAGGCTACGCGTGGAATGGAAAGGGAAGAAAGCATATGAGTTGTAAACAAAGATGTACCTCTTGCATTTAGAATTGTACGAATAGCTACAGTAAATGCTACTCACAAAGTAAAGTTAACATTTAATATATATTAAATGAACGATAAAATATTTTATTATTTATTGTATTAAGGTATTATTTTCAAAATAGTTATTTTTTTAATATATATGAAATTTTTATAAAATTTAAACAATAAAAAGTTAACGTGTAATCAAAACATTCTATTTAGATATCAAATTTTAATATGAAAACTATTTGAAATTTAAAATGTAACAAATTTCAATGTGAAAACTATTTCAAATTTCAAATTATGATAGCTGTATTAAATTATGGTAATTGTTGATTGTTTTTAAAAATAATTAATATAGTTTTCAAAATAAAATTGAAATTACAATTTAATATATTTTAAACGGAAAAACTCATTTATAGAGGCTCTTATTGATTGACACGTGTATATTAAAAACATTACTTTATTAGAGGTTATAAAAAACTATTAAGATAGTCCCTACCCATAAAAAACCATAAGTTCTACTAATTTGCCCATTAAAAAATTACTAGGCTTCACTCGACTTTCCAAAAACCCATTAAACACAAAATGATTCATCAAAATGAAGGATTTCACGTATCAGAATCAAAACAGTTATCACGTAATTCAAGAAACAAGCATCATTCATACATGATCATTACTATTTAATTATCTTTCGGTACAAAAAGACTTGGCTTTACTAAACCCACTTAGTTATTTTTTTTATTAAAATAAATAGATAGGCTTATGAAAACAATTTAACTTTAAAAAAAAATCCTCCCTAAAATGATCCATGGTTAATAACAATCCATTAAAATATGTCAACATGTATATTATCTCCCATGCCCTAAAACGAAATTATCCGACACAAAATGTGTAACTTGTAACTAAAGTTCTATAATTACAGACATTAAACTTGAAAATCCATATATACCTTAAAAAGGCGTCTACCCACACGTATCACACACTAAAATCAAAACATCAATTAAATATAAAACAAAAATGTGTCAACTTGTAGGCAAAGTTCCATAATTACTGAAATTAAACTTGAAAATCCATGTTTACCTTAAAAAGACGTCTACCCATAGGCGTCGCACACAAAAGCTCGAAACATCAATCTACATCTACATATCTAGCTTTCTACTCTAATAAAATGGTAACTAGGTGTGACACGTGTCAACACCATATTATTCTCACCAAATTTATCCGTTTCTTTCTCATATTAAATAATCACATTAATTACTAATAATATTATTTAATTTTTTTAAAATTAAAATAGCTTTTAATAAATTAAGAAAGACAACTTTTTATTAATGTTATTTCTAAGGAATCAAAATTTTTAAAATAAGAATTTTTTTTAAAACGTCAAAATTTTTTAATAATACAAAATAATTTAAAATTACTGTTTTTAAAAAAGTAAAACTTTTGTAAACAAAAAATAATTAAAATTTATAGTTATAATAAGAAAGCTTTTAAAATGATAATATTTTAAACGTTTATTTTAAAAGAATAATTTCATTTTATTTATAATAAGAAAAATAACAAACATTTCTTATCTTATGATATCATTTTACAATTACAATTAATAAATTTATATTATAATTATACTTGTATTTATTCAACCCGTATAATACATGTGTTTAGTAAAGCAGCTATTCTAATAAAAGAGTCCCTAAAAGAGACACGTGACAATACCACATTACTTTACACTAAAAATTTTCCTAGTCTCTCTTCTATTAAATACTTACATTAATTACTAATAATATTATTACATTTTTTTACATAAAAATAATTTTTTAATAAATTAAGAAATAAATCTTTTTATTAATTTTGTTTCTAAAAAACAAAGTTTGTATAAAATAAGAATCTTTTATAAAAAGCAAGCTTTTTAAAGAAAAACAAAATATTTTAAAATTTATGTTTGTTCAGAAGTAAATAATTTATAAATCCAAAATAATTAAAATGGGAAGCTATAATAAGGAAATTTTCAAAAATGAGATACATATTTTTAAACGATTTGTTTTGAAACAAAATATTTATTTAACTTTTTCTTAAAAACAAAAATAATTAAAAACAAATGTTATAAAAATAGAGCACATTATTTTATTACTATACTCCTTTAATTTCAATCATATCTTATTTTAAAATATAATTTTATAATTAATATATTTTTATTATATTTAATATTTTATTTATTCAACTCGTGCAATACACTGGCTTACTAAATCTAGTTAAATATAAATTTAAGGGTAAAGCAGACTAAAAAGAAAATGGCAGCCTCCACACCTTATTCATCATGCCAAAAAAAAAAAAAAAAAAAAAAAAAAAAAAAAAAAGGCTGCAAATAAAAAGTGATAGAGGAATTGCTTTTGAGACAGATAACAGAATTGAAAAAAAATGATACCTTTCTTTTGCTCTAGCAATACCCATGTGGCTTGGATATTTGTCAGCTTGGAATATCTGCAATGCTTCGTGTACTGAAGATATGCCAATCTGTGTTGCCTCGTAACCTTTATCTATACTTCTTTTTACATCAATAACACCATTAACTAATAAAATAATAACAAATCAGAAAGTAATTGTTAAAGTCAAATGGAAATCATTAAAATCTAATATAAACTAGTACTTAAGAGGATGAACTAACAATATAACTATGTTTCACACTTTAACTGCAATTAAACTAAAATAGTTACCATGCTCCTATAGATTTTCAGAAATTCCTAGTTCAAATTAATATCATGTTGATATCCAGAAATGCAGCAAGGCTCTACAAGATAAAGCATATACGGTTTTATAGAAATTGTCAACAAATTGATTACAAAGGCATATTATGTATAAGCAATGCAAGTTGTCATTTAACATGCATGTAAATAAGCAGCAACTACAAACACATAAAAATACACTGAAGATAGTTAACATGAACTTCCTAGCTCGAGAAGCAGATTATAACAAATTATTTTGAGCACTATGCATTTTTTTCAGTGGAACTTTAGAAGAAGGATGAAACAAAGAGAGCAAAGATTACCTTCAAAAAGGCAGTCCAATCACCACAATACTGAACTTGAGGAGTTGGATTTCTTCCATGACAAAGAAATGAACAGAGAGAAAAATACATAAAAAAGACATCAAAATCATGTAAAAACATCAAAAAAAACTTAAAATGCAGAAATTTAGCACACTTGCAAAGCGACACTAGAAATGGCATGATAAAGACATCAAAAAAACTAGAACGCACATATGTAATCTTAATGAGTACGTCACCTTATATTGCTCTCCTTGAACTGTCATCTTTTCATCACATGCTTGGTCAATATGTATTCCTTTAGTGTAGCATCCAATATAATGCTGCTCTCTGAGTTACATCTTGAGCAACAGCTACAAGACTGTATTACTTTGCAAAGGCTAGTCCAATTAGTAAATGAAAAGGAATGCCCTTGTACAACTAATATTTACCTTTAAACTATAATTCATGTTTTTTCCTTAGGGCACATTCTCAGTAGTTGAGCCACAATAAAAAGAAAATTTTATTTTTTTAGCTTTTACCTCAAATACTCTACTGGAGTACTGCTGACAATTAGGAGGGTTAAAGTTGGATAACCCTGTCTGCAAAAAGAATTGACTAGTCAGATGGGTCCTGATCACCTATAGTTTTACCTGTACAATTCTACCAAAACATGATTTCTTTACTTCCTTGATATGCTAAGAAAATTCAGGCAAGTACCAGATTTTTTTAACGTAACATGGTTGAAACACACCGGTAACTAAAGCATAGGGAAGTCCTGCAAACGAGAATTAAAGAGAGTGACGTAATCGAATAATAGAAATAACTGAGGTGAATGACGGATACAAACTCTCCCTAACTAAGAAGTGTAAGTCCTGGAACTAGACTGTCATAAACAAGAGAAATCAGACTAACTGCATATGCAATATCAGCAAGCCAGGCATCTGGTTTGATCAGAGACAGGATACATTAAATCAAATATAGAAAATTGTGAAAAAACCATTACAAGGTTATCATACCTGTGACTGTCAGCGAGAGTTTACGAGACGGTTTCCACTTAATGTGTGCAGCAAAGAGGTTAAGAAAAACGGATAATGAAAATAATAGTAAAAAAATAGACTGATGCAAAGATAAACAGTAGAAATATAAACCACCAATACTTTTAGTAATTAATTGGCTAAAAATTTGAAACCAATAAGAACGGACACCGTTGAGAACACATATAAGTCATTGACTTAAAAATTCAAAGTAACTGACAAGCCTCAAAGTAAGTGCAAGTACAGCATAAGATGTGTTTTTAGGTTTTCTTGTATGAGGATTCCGGTTATCAAATCTGAGGTGCGGCCTTTCTTTTATGGATGTAACAAATCACACATCTTGAAAATAAAAACCACTATTTAAAGGTAGAAGTAAGAGTATAAGAAAAAGATGCACAAGCAAAACGACAAGAAAAAACACAATAAACATGATCAAACCGAAATAGGTTAGAAAGTAAAAAATAAGACGTTGGCAAACAAAACAAAATGAAAAAAAATTAGCACAAACGCCACAAAATTACAAAACAAATCAAGATCTTTATCAAGAACGTAATCCCAGCAACAACCTACATACACCCAATCAACCGCAAGGTACAAGCCTCAAAGTACAACACGGTTGGAATCGAGCTTTTAGGTGTTAGAAGAATTGCCCGTTCTTGAATAAGACAAAAGCAAATAAATAAATAAATAATTTTAATTATAGCGAAAGTAAACAAATCATGATCTTTATCAAGAAGGTAATCCCAGCAACAACCTACATACACCCAATCAACTGCAAAGTACAAGCCTCAAAGTACAACACGGTTGGAATCGAGCTTTTAGGTGTTAGAAAGAATTGCCTGTTCTCGAATAAGACAAAAGCAAGCAAACAAACAAATAAATAATCATAATTATAGCAAAAGTAAACAAATCAAGATCTTTATCAAGAAAGAAATCCCCACAACAACCTTCATACACCCGATCAACCGCAAGGTACAAGTCTCAAAGTACAGCACGGTTGGAATAGAGCCATTAGGTGTTGAAAGGGATTACCCATTCTCGAACAAGACAAAAGCAAAAATATCATTATAATTAAGTAAAAAATAAGATAAAAGTAAACGAATCAAATGATAAAAGTAGAACAGAATTATTTAACAAAAAAAAGTTGCCACAAAATTGAAAAGAAATTGAGACCTTTATCAGGAATGAAATCCCCGCAACAACCTACATATACCCGATCAACCGCAGAGCACAAGCGTCAAAGTACAACACAGTTGGAATCGAGCTTTTAGGTGTTAACAGGGATTGCACATTCTCTGATAAGGTAAAAATATGACAAAAGTAAACATATCAAATGACAAAAATAGCACAAAATTACGCACCAAAACCAATCACAACAAAATTAAAAAAACAAACCAAAGAATGAAATCCGAGAAAACCCTACATAAACCCGATCAAGTGCAATGTAAATGCCTTGGAATTGAACTTTTAGGTGTTAAAAGGGATTGCCATTGTCAAATAAGAAATTTAAAAAATTAAGAACATCAAAGTATATAATAAGACAAGCATAAAAAAAGTCAAATGACAAAAAATAGCAGACCAAATCAATCGTCACAAAATTACAAAGACAAATAAGTTTAGGACGTAAATCAAGAGCAGAAAACTTGGTAAGTTGTAGTAGAACAAAAGTCTGACAATCAGTTTTCACATAAACAGATTCAACTTCCAATGTACATATGCACAAAAGATGCAATCTAGAACTGGTTACGAGGGCAGCTACACGTATGTGTTCTGTATGCTTTTATCTAAGATATGATGCAAACAACCAATAAACGTAGACTAGAATGATTCAATTTTCTCAAGTAACTAATCCATAAAACAGAAGAATTATCACTAGAACAACTTTAAACAGCAAGAATTCAGAATCAAAACTACAAATAAAGCCATTGATAAAAGATGGGCAGTTAAGACTTTAGAGGAATATTAGGGCACATTAGTAGAGATGGGTGGATTAATCTAGGGCAACTACAATTGGACCAGGAAAATATCAATAGAAATCAGATCAGGATGACACGAAATATGTTGTGCGATTGAAAGTGGTAGTGGTAGCTTGTATGTTTTGATGCTTACCCCGTACTCGGAATGAATAACCACCAAAGTTAACGTAAAACCCCCAAATTTCGATACCCTAATCGTAGTGATTGGGGAAAAGAAGTGAAGACGCTTCCAATGCAAATGCCTGCGAGAGGGAAACCCTACGAATCCTTCTCTTAAGAAATCACAGAACATAACAGGGAACAAGAGAACTGAAATTAGGTGAGATAATTGCATACACAAATTAGGCGTGTAAGAAATTATGTCAGATCTGATGGAATGAATACGATACCTTAATTTAGATTACGAGCAATAACTAGTGAAAGCATGTGGTGGATGACACCTGGTGCAGAGATTATGTTTCTTCGACCATGAAACGAAGCCACTGCGGGCGTAGAACGGATGATTGAAAGTATCAATGGCGCTTCCTTGACGATGAGCGTGTTTGTGTGTGTCTGATGTGGAGATGATGGAGATGAAGGAGACGATGGAGATGTGTGTGTTTGTGAGTGAATGGTGTTATTGGGTTAATAATACAGAGAGAAAACGAGTCGGTGACTTTATTTCTGGCATTGGTGCTGCAAAGATACGCGAACGATATTATCATGATTCTCTTTACATAAATAACGATTATCAAAAAGGAAACTTCTTGTTTACAAAAAAATACCACCCTCAAGCTTGAAAATACTTTTCGTATTAACGTATTTAAAAAAAGAAAAAAGGCTCATAACTATCATCAAATATTTAATATACAAAAATTATTTGTTATTTATATAAATATTTATTTTTAATAGATTAAAGATAACAATACAAATAAAAGACTCTTTAGACTCACGAGTTAGCTTGAATTTAATATGTGTACTTTAAGTTCGATCTTGGTTATTTAATAAGCCATAATGTGAGCTCGAGTTAGAGTTCGGGCTCGACCTTGGTTTGACTCGCATACACACATAAACCGAGTGAATCCACCTTTTCATATATACACTGCTGCAAAATAAGTTATGCGGGTTCATCAATTGTAATATGTTTTGAAGCTATCTTTTGGATTATCTTTTGATTGTAAGTTATCTCTCCTAATTTCATATACTTATTAAAATTCCAAATTATAATGCAAAAACAGTTAGTATGATTGGTTTTTTTTTGTTTAACCTAATAGGAGATTGGATATGTGTTTAGGGCTTGAATAGGCATGATTGTTGCTTATAATTAAGTAATTGTAACTTTTGTTTCAATGGTTTCGGTTTAATTTTGATTTCATAGAATTCAGTTTTCAATGATGCTAATTAGTTATGTACTTATGTTTTTTTTCTTCTACAAAAATTGTTCATCATGGAACAAGAGTACAAGAAGATTAAACTATGAAACCATTTTTTCATCGGTATTTGATCCAAAAAAAAATATAGTTGCTTATCGGTTAGAGCAAATCGATGATAGTGCTGCTGAAGATGGTGTTTAACGGCAAGCATGATGGCAAACGATACAGGCCATGATGGTGTTGTTGAAGGAATCAGGTTCCTTTTTTTGTTTGAACTTCTAACCTATAAAATTGTTTTCATTTCTACCAGATAATATGAGTAGATAA
This sequence comes from Flaveria robusta, assembly GCA_025506415.1. Classification (NCBI taxonomy): domain Eukaryota; kingdom Viridiplantae; phylum Streptophyta; class Magnoliopsida; order Asterales; family Asteraceae; genus Flaveria; species Flaveria robusta. The sequence continues at coordinate 11,384,525 of CM046469.1, read as the reverse complement.
TAATGGTTCTTTTGAGTTTTGAGAAAAATACTCGTGCTATTTTTTTAACTATTTTGAATTCAGTAATGATTGTGATGATTATTTATATAATATGTATATGTGTGTATGCATCCACATGGGTGTTGACTGGGATCAATGGAGCAGAGAATCTAAATCAAAATTTTTGTTAGCTCTGTTCAACCTTGAAGACTTTGATCTTCACAAGGTTAAATTTAAGTACTTTGATCCTAATAGTATACGAGTGTGAACTTTGATTACATAATTACTATGGAATATTATGATCTCATAAGTTGATAATTGAAAAATGTAGTTTGGCATAAGTATTAAACAAGAGATTTTTTTATGTCATGTTATGCTAAGTTTTATCTACTTAAAGCACGTAGTTGTTTTATATACAACTGTTGCTTCCAATTTTTGTGTTGAATATGATGTTAATAAGGCCTAGATGCAAGTTGCAACTTGGTCATGATATCAGAGTGATTTCTATATGCTATTAGCTATAATTCGCAGTTGCAAAATAACATCAACGATACATATGGTCGGATAAGGGTATTGTACAGCTTAGAATATACAACATTATGAAAATTCAACTTATAAATAAATTACAAATCAAGATTTAGTTACAGTGATCAATTGATGTTCAACAAAACATAATTAAAATTTGTTAAAACGTTGATGTAATTACGCATAAAGGTACCTGGTTGATGTAATTATGTCTTTTATTTTAGTTTGTTTGGCCTATGACCCGCATGTAGTTTGGTTTTTTGTATATTCAATTGTATGTCATATTATCCAAAGTCACAGGACGAGATGGCCTAAAAATAATGATACTAGAAATCAATGGTGATCTCTCAAGTACAATATACAAGCAAATATCGTACTTTAACTTTTCGTGTTTATTACCAACTATAATCCGTTTAATAAATAGGTTGCTAGCCTATCTATTTATCTATATATTTATATATTTGTAATAAAAAAACTTAAATTAAAACTTGACATAATTGTAAATTTTATAATACTAACTTCCTCATTTCTATTTATTATTATTAATAATATTGAATACTAATTCTACTCATACCATTTTTAAATTAAAAATTATATAATTTAATAAATTACTATATGGGATATTCCAAATCCATATAACATACATAACTTGTCTATCTAGAACCTAGTTAGACTCTTCAGCCACTATTCACATACAACCTATGCTCGTTATTAAATATTCACATTAAGATCACTATCATAAACGTATTAGCTAGTCAAACGATGTTCAATTAAACCTTAAATGACAGTTGACTGTCGTTGTTGTTCATTTATCCTCGTCAAACGATGTTCACTTAAACCTTAAATGACAACTGATTGTCGTTCATGTTCGTTTATCCTGCGTAATAATTCCAATAAACCATAGGGAAACAAAAAGGATGCATACGCATAATGGTTTGTGACGTATGAAAATCAAGGTTGACTTATAAACGTGTCTTGAAGAACATGGACAAATTACCATTAATAGCATCGAAAACTACCATCTACTCGCAACATCCTGTCATTTGACTCGCATGACTATTAATACTATTAATAGAGACAGCTAAAATGTTCTTTTGGGGCCAATGCCCCAACCTTTGATAACAAAGTCATATTATGCATAAGCAACGTAAGTTGTCATTTAGCATGCATGTAAACAATCAGCAACTATAAATTCATAAAAGAAAATAGATTCCTTATACAGCTGATACGCAACTAATCAACAACTATAAATACATTATTAAAAATAGATTGCTTATACAACTCATACGTTGAAGATAGTTAACATGAAATTCCTGGCTCGAGAAGCATATTTTAAAAGATTATTTTGAGCACTATGCAGTTTTTTCAGTTAAATGATTGGAACTATAAAGGAAGGATGAAACAAAGAGCAAAGATTACCTTCATAAAGATAGTCCGATCATCACAATTAGGTATAAATTTAAGGGCAAGACATACTAACAAGAAGATTGCAAACTCCACACCCGGTTCTTCATGCCAAAAACAGAGAAAGCTGCAAATAAACTGATATTATTACTTACTTTTGTGACGAATAACAGAATTACCTTTCTTTTGCTCTACCAAAACCAGCCATGTGGCTTTGATGTTTGTAAGTTCAGCGGAGTTTCATGCCAAAAACAGAGAAAGCTGCAAATTAACTGATACTATTACTTACTTTTGATACCTTTCTTTTGCTCTACCAAAACTTATGTGGCTTAGATGTTTGTGAGTTCTGCAAGTCAACACTAAGGAACTTGTTTCTGCATTTTAAATAGGAAAATCATAACAAAACCAGTAGAATCTAGTATGAATAAAGGAAACATAATGATCAGGTACAATAAAATTTGCTACGCACCCAACACTTATTTTGTTCAATGGAGTCCACAACTCTTTCCCTCTCTAATAGGGCGAGAAGTCCTCCACAAGCATGAACTTGACCATCATAGAACTTAGATGCAGTTACATAAAGGGTAAAAGGACGACCCAGGTCAAAGAATAATCCATATGATTTCATCAGCTATTCAAAGATATCACATACATAAGAAGACATGGTATGTGCTGGTATCATTTATGGTTAAGATAATCAACTACATGTAAATGTATCTTTTATGATTAAGAAAATCAACTACATGTAATTAAAGTACCTACTTTTGAGACAGAAAACAGAATTAGAAAAATGATACGTTTCTTTTGCTAATTTGCTCTACCAATACCCATGTGGCTTAGATGTTTGTTTGTCAATGGAAATATTTGCAATGCTCCGTGAGCTGCAGAGTCAACACTATCGAATTTGTTTCTGCATTTTAAATAGAAGTATAAGAAAACTAGTATAATCTAGCATGAATAAAGGAATGATTATGATCAGGGACAATAAAATTTGCACGACAGAATCAACAGCAATTGATACACTCCAGCACTCATTTTGTTCAATAGTATCCATGACTCTTTCGATCACCGATACGGCAAGAAGTCCTCCACTAGCATGAAATTGAACTTAACACTCAGTATCCATCATAGAACTTAGCTACGGTTACATAAAACAGAAGAAGTAACAGCACGACCCATATGAAAAAGTAATCCATGTGATTTCATCGATTCAAAGATATCACATACATAAAGAAGACATGGTCTGGGCTGGTATCATTTATGATTAAGAAAATCAACTACATGTAAGTTTAGTTTAAAGAAATGTGTCAAACCAACAATAAAAGTATGGAGAAGCGTGAACTTGGCAAACTGATGTGATAACTTACAACGCGATATATTCTTTCTTTGATGTTTAATCCATCATTCATTCCAGTTACCTGAAGAAGATATACTGATCTGTGTTATGGAAATAGAAACGATGTTGACTGCATGCTCGCGGATATCAAAAACAGTCAACTATTAGCGAGCACATCACAACCATGATTCAAACTTACATATGCTGACTACATACTCAGATATATAAAGAAAAGTTCCATCAACCGAACCCACATAAAGTAAAACGGTGATTAATGAAGCAACTAATAATGTCCTAGCTAAACCTCGCAATGTGAAAAGATGTAATAAGCTGAAGTTTCATGAAGATGAGAGTCTTAGTTGTTGGCGCACATTATTCATGGTATACGAGAATGCTTTACCTAGAAAGGATCTTAGCAGTTGGAGCAGACTATATATAGTGTGATTACGCATAGCATTGCGATAGCCGATAGGATTACTGAATACTGACACTTTTTCGCCAAAGGAAGTTACCTGTGATGACGCATGAGGCATGCCATGTAGACCTGCATAGAAAAACCATATTGATGCCAAACAGAAGTACCATTCATGGACTCCCTTAAGACAAAGTAATTAACATGTGTTTCCAAAGAGGTTTAATATTGTGTTTCCTATTTGGCAGTATAATGTTCCTTGGGGAAGGAGTAGTAAACAAAGCACGCACGTAAAACAGTTTTTCTGGAGGGAATCCCTAGCTAGATTAAACGACATAGTTTAGGTCCTTATTATTTTAATTAGTTATTTAATTTTCACACCAATCCATCCAAAAGTTAGTTAAAACTTGGAAGTCCAAGTAATCAATATTTAATATGACCAAAAACGCCTGAGTGATAAATTGAACATCAAACATCAGCAGCAAAACATCAGCAAGCAGATTCGATAAATCAACAGGTGAGGATCGATCAGCGCCTTAGCAAGAAGATAAGAAGCAATCAAGATATATATATACGATCAATAGATCAAACATCAGGACAAGGAACGCCCGATTAATCGTGGTCAAAAGCAATAACAGGAGAAATTAGGTCAAATAATATGCGAATTCGTGTAAGAAATTAGGTCTGATCGAACGAACGAATATTATACCGATGACGAGTAATAACTACTGGATCACAGATTCTGTTTCTTCGACCTAGCTAGCTCCTCCATCACACCTAATAGTCAATGAGGCTATGAAGAGGAGTGCGTATGTGTGTGTGTTTGTGTGTGTGAAAGAGGAAGATCGATGGAGACTTGGAGAGAGAGTTATGTCTCTGTGAGTTTGGTTTGTAATATATATAGAGGGAAACCGAGTCGGTGTAATTAATAATTATTTTTCGCATTGCTGCTTCAAAGTTACGCCGGGTGATCTTGTCATGATTTCCTTGCATGATATTATATCTGTTTTATTTTATTTTAGTATTAGTTATAATTATAAAATGACCAGAATATATTTTAAATAATACGAGGATCTCTCTTTAAATTAACTTTTATTTCATTTCATTAGAGGGGCCATTATTTGTGTTTATTTATTTACTAGGTTATAATCCCGTGTATTAAACAGGACTGTATAATAAAATTTTCATAATTTTATAATGTATACCGAATAAAAACATTTGAACTACAGATAAACAAAGAAAAAAATAATTGCAAACTCCCATTTTACTCAAATCCATGTGTAACTAACTCGTGTTATGAGTAGAAAATACAAATAAGCAAAACTTTTGTCCTACACTATACACTTATACTCATACGTAAGCTTAAAAAACAATCACTATTTTATGCTTTAACAAATCACTTGAGTTGAGTTTTTTAACAATAACAACCTGACCATTAAATTAATATATCAGAAGTTTAAAAAACATTCCTTGTTTTCTTTTTATTTTTAGCAACTCTATTTTAAATAAAATTTATATAAGATCATCTATATAAAGATGATTACAAGTTCTGTCAAATAATGTTTAAATCCGAAAAATACTATAGTATCAACATTTTAATACATTTTGTTCATAAATAGTTAAATTTTCTTTCTAAAACAATTTACCATTTCAAAAAATAAATTGCTTATAATGAATTAATAATTTATTGTATTTTTTTAATCATAAATTGTTTTTAATTTTAAACTTAGAGTTAGTTACACGATTGGTCCCTGTGGTTTGCTCATATTGCAATATTGATTTCAACTTTTGATAAATTACAGTTTGGTTCTCACTGTTTGCTAACTCGTAACATGATTGATCCCTAACATTAAATTTTGTTAAGTTTTTCGGTTAAGTGATTGTGAAAAAACTTTTTTACCCTTGGCTAAAAAACAAAATATAGATAGGATCCTTTTCTTTTGATTTAAGTGTGTGTGTGTATATATATATATGTCTCATATAAATAAATATATATTTTTATATATTTTGTCTTGTAGTTAGGGATAAAATAGTGTTTTCACAATCACTTAACTGAAAAACTTAGCAAAAGTTGGTACATGGACCAATCACGTAATTAACTCTTAAAATTAATATTAATTTCTAATTGTATTTAAATAAATGATAAAATATTTTATTATGTTAAGGTATTATTTTCAAAATAGTTAATTTTTAAATATATATGAAATTTTTATGAAATTTGAACAATAAAAAGTTAACGTATAATCAAAACACTTTATTTGATATTAAAATTTTAATATGAAAACTATCTGAAATTTAAAATGTAACAAATTTCAATGTGAAAACTATTTCGAATTTAAATTATGGTAATTATGATAACTCTTGATTGTTTTTCAAAATAATTAATATAGTTCTCAAAATTAAATTGAAATTACAATTTAATATGTTTTAGGAGGGAAAACTCATTTATAGAGGCTCTTATTGATTGATCAAAATGGAGGATTTCACGTATCAGAATCAAAACAGTTATTTCGTAATTCAAGAAACAAGCATCATTCATACATGATCATTACTATTTAATTATCTTTCGGTGCAAGAAGACTTGGCTTTACTAAACCCCCTTAGTTATTTTTTATTAAAATAAATAGATAGGCTTATGAAAACAATTTAACTTTAAAAAAAAATCCTCCCTAAAATGATCCATGGTTAGTAACAATCCATTAAAATATGTCAACATGTATATTATCTCCCATGCCCTAAAACGAAATTATCCGACACAAAATGTGTAACTTGTAACTAAAGTTCTATAATTACTGACATTAAATTTGAAAATCCATATATACCTTAAAAAGGCGTCTACCCACACGTATCACACACTAAAATCAAAACATCAATTAAATATAAAACAAAAATGTGTCAACTTGTAGGCAAAGTTCCATAATTACTGAAATTAAACTTGAAAATCCATGTTTACCTTAAAAAGACGTCTACCCATAGGCATCGCACACAAAAAATCGAAACATCAATCTACATCTACATATCTAGCTTTCTACTCGAATAAAAGGGTAACTAGGTGTGACACGTGTCAACACCACATTATTCTCACCAAATTTATCCGTTTCTTTCTCATATTAAATAATCACATTAATTACTAATAATATTATTTAATTTTTTTAAAATTAAAATAGCTTTTAATAAATTAAGAAAGACAACTTTTTATTAATGTTATTTCTAAGGAATCAAAAATTTTAAAATAAGAATTTTTTTTAAAACGTCAAAATTTTTTAATAATACAAAATAATTTAAAATTACTGTTTTTAAAAAAGTAAAACTTTTGTAAACAAAAAATAATTAAAATTTATAGTTATAATAAGAAAGCTTTTAAAATGATAATATTTTAAACGTTTATTTTAAAAGAATAATTTTATTTTATTTATAATAAGAAAAATAACAAACATTTCTTATCTTATAATATCATTTTACAGTTATAATTAATAAATTTATATTATAATTATACTTATATTTATTCAACCCGTGTAATACACGTGTTTACTAAAGCAGATATTTTAATAAAAGAGTCCCTAAAAGAGACACGTGACAATACCACATTTCTTTACACTAAAAATTTTCCTATTCTCACTTCTATTAAATACTTACATTAATTACTAATAATATTATAACATTTTTTTACATAAAAATAAATTTTTAATAAATTAAGAAATAAATCTTTTTATTAATTTTGTTTCTAAAAAACAAAGTTTGTATAAAATAAGAATCTTTTAAAAAAAGCAAGCTTTTTAAAGAAAAACAAAATATTTTAAAATTTATGTTTGTTCAGAAGTAAATAATTTATAAACCCAAAATAATTAAAATGGGAAGTTATAATAAGGAAATTTTCAAAATAATATATTTTTTTAAACGATTTGTTTTGAAACAAAATATTTATTTAACTTTTTCTTAAAAACAAAAGTTATAAAAATAGAGCACATTATTTTATTACTATACTCCTTTAATTTCAATCATATCTTATTATAAAATATAATTTTATAATTAATATATTTTTATTATATTTAATATTTTATTTATTCAACCCGTGCAATACACTGGCTTACTAATGCTAGTTAAATATAAATTTAAGGGCAAAGCAGACTAAAAAGAAAATGGCAACCTCCACACCTTATTCATCATGCCAAAAAAAAAAAAAAAAAAATGCAAATAAAAAGTGATAGAGGAATTGCTTTTGAGACAGATAACAGAATTGAAAAAAAATGATACCTTTCTTTTGCTCTAGCAATACCCATGTGGCTTGGATATTTGTCAGCTTGGAATATCTGCAATGCTTCCTGTACTGAAGATATACCAATCTGTGTTGCCTCGTAACCTTTATCTATACTTCTTTTTACATCAATAACACCAATAACTAATAAAATAATAACAAATCAGAAAGTAATTGTTAAACTCAAATGGAAATCATTAAAATCTAATATAAACTAGTACTTACGACGAGGAGGAACTAACAATATAACTATGTTTCACACTTTCACTGCAATTAAACTAAAATAGTTACCATGCTCCTATAGATTTTCAGAAATTCCTAGTTCAAATTAATATCATGTTGATATCCAGAAATGCAGCAAGGCTCTACAAGATAAAGCATATACGGTTTTATAGAAATTGTCAACAAATTGATTACAAAGGAATGTTATGTATAAGCAATGTAAGTTGTCATTTAACATGCATGTAAATAAGCAGCAACTACAAACACATAAAAAATACACTGAAGATAGTTAATATGAACTTCCTAGCTCCGGAAGCAGATTATAACAAATTATTTTGAGCACTATGCACTTTTTTCAGTGGAACTTTAGAAGAAGGATGAAACAAAGAGAGCAAAGATTACCTTCAAAAAGGCAATCCAATCACCACAATACTGAACTTGGGGAGTTAGATTTCTTCCATGACAAAGAAATGAACAGAGAGAAAAATACATAAAAAAGACATCAAAATCATGTAAAAACATTAAAAAAAAAAAAACTTAAAATGCAGAAATTAAGCACACTTGCAAAGCGACACTAGAAATGGCATGATAAAGACATCAAAAAACTTAAAATGCAGAAATTTTAGCACCCTTGCAAAGCAACACTAGAAATGGCATGATAAAGACATCAAAAAAACTAGAACGCACATATGTAATCTTAATGAGTACGTCACCTTATATTGCTCTCCTTGAACTGTCATCTTTTCATCACATGCTTGGTCAATATGTATTCCTTTAGTGGTAGCATCCAATATAATGCTGCTCTCTGAATTACATCTTGAGCAACAGCTACAAGACTGTATTACTTTGCAAAGGCTAGTCCAATTAGTAAATGAAAAGGAATGCCCTTGTACAACTAATATTTACCTTTAAACTATAATTCATGCTTTTTCCTTAGGGCACATTCTCAGTAGTTGAGCCACAATAAAAAGAAAATTTTATTTTTTTAGCTTTTACCTCAAATACTCTACTGGAGTACTGGTGACAATTAGGAGGGTTAAAGTTGGATAACCCTGTCTGCAAAAAGAATTGACTAGTCAGATGGGTCCTGATCACCTATAGTTTTACCTGTACAATTCTACCAAAACATGATTTCTTTACTTCCTTGATATGCTAAGAAAATTCAGGCAAGTACCAGATTTTTTTAACGTAACATGGTTGAAACACACCGGTAACTAAAGCATAGGGAAGTCCTGCAAACGAGAATTAAAGAGAGTGACATAATTGAATAATAGAAATAACTGAGGTGAATGACGGATACAAACTCTCCCTAACTAAGAAGTGTATATCCTGGAACTAGACTGTCATATACAAGAGAAATCAGACTAACTGCATATGCAATATCAGCAAGCCAGGCATCCGGTTTGATCAGAGACAGGATACATTAAATCAAGTATAGAAAATTGTGAAAAAATCATTACAAGGTTATCATACCTGTGACTGTCAGCGAGAGTTTACCAGCTGGTTTCCACTTAATGTGTACAGCAAAGAGGTTAAGAAAAACAGATAATGAAAATAATAGTAAACAAAATAGTACTGTTGCAAAGATAGATAGTAGAAATACCACCACCAATACTTTTAGTAATTACTTGGTTAAAAATTTGAAACCAATAAGAACGGACACCGTTGAGAACACATATAAGCCATTAACTTAAAAATTCAAAGTAACTGACAAGCCTCGGTGTAAGTGCAAGTACAACACAAGTTGTGTTTTTAGGTTTTCTTGTATGAGGATTCCGGTTATCAAATCTGAGGTGCGGCCTTTCTTTTATGGATGTAACAAATCACACATCTTGAAAATGTAAACCATTATTTAAAGGTAGAAGTAAGAGTATAAGAAAAAGATACACAAGCAAAACGACAAGAAAAAACACAATAAACATAACCAAACCAAAATAGGTTAGAAAGTTAAAAATAAGACCTTAGCAAACAAAACAAAATGAAAAAAAAATTAGCACAAACGCCACAAAATTACAAAACAAATCAAGATCTTTATCAAGAACGTAATCCCAGCAACAACCTACATACACCCAATCAACCGCAAGGTACAAGCCTCAAAGTACAACAAGGTTGGAATCGAGCTTTAGGTGTTAGAAGGAATTGCCCGTTCTCGAATAAGACAAAAGCAAGCAAACAAAAAAACAAATAAATAAATAATCATAATTATAGCGAAAGTAAACAAATCAAGACCTTTATCAAGAAAGAAATCCCCACAACCACCTTCATACACCCGATCAACCGCAATGTACAAGTCTCAAAGTACAGCACGGTTGGAATCGATCCATTAGGTGTTGAAAGGGATTACCCATTCTCGAACAAGACAAGAGCAAAAATATCATTATAAATAAGTAAAAAATAAGATAAAAGTAAACGAATCAAATGATAAAAGTAGAACAGAATTATTTAACAAAAAAAAGTTGCCACAAAATTGAAAAGAAATTGAGACCTTTATCAGGAATGAAATCCCCGCAACAACCTACATACACCCGATCAACCGTAGAGCACAAGCGTCAAAGTACAACACGATTTGAATCGAGCTTTTAGGTGTTAACAGGGATTGCACATTCTCTGATAAGGTAAAAATAAGACAAAAGTAAACATATCAAATGACAAAAATAGCACAAAATTATGCACCAAAACCAATCACGACAAAATTAAAAAACAAACCAAAGAATGAAATCCCAGAAAACCCTACATAAACCCAATCAAGTGCAAAGTAAATGCCATGGAATCGAACTTTTAGGTGTTAAAAGGGATTGCCGTTGTCAAATAAGAAATTTAAAACATTAAGAACATCAAAGTATATAATAAGACAAGCATAAAAAAAGTCAAATGGGAAAAAATAGCAGACCAAATCAATCGTCACAAAATTACAATGACAAATCAGTTTGGGAGTCGAATCAAGAGAAGAAAACTTGGTAAGTTGTAGTAGAACAAAAGTCTGACAATCAGTTTTAACTTCCAGTGTACATATGCACAAAAGAAGCATTCTAGAACTGGTTACGAGGGCAGTTACACGTATGTGTTCTGTATGCTTTTACCTAAGATATGATGCAAACAACCGATAAACGTAGACTAGAATGACTGAATTTTCTCAAGTAACAAATCCATAAAACAGAAGAATTATCACTAGATCAACTTTAATCAGCAAACAATAACAAGAAACAGGCGAAATTAATGAAATTAGGTCAGATAATTGTATGCAAATGCGTGTAAGAAACAACCTGATGGAATGAACATAGTACCGATTACAAACCTGATGCAGCACAGATTCTGACGAAGAGAAAATAGGTCAGATAATATGCGAAATTAGGTCAGATGATATGCAAATGCGTGTAAGAAAGTGGTAGTGGTAGCTTGTATGTATGTTTTGATGCTTACCCCGTACTCAGAATGAATAACCACCAAATTTAACGTAAAACCCCCAAATTTCGATACCTTAATCGCAGTGATTGGGGAAAAGAAGTGAAGACGCTTCCAAAGCAAATGCCTACGAATCCTTCTCTTAAGAAATCACCGAACAATAACAGGGAACAAGAGAAGTGAAATTAGGTGAGATAATTGTATGCAAAAGCGTGTAAGAAATTAGGTCAGATCCGATGGAATGAATACGATACCTTAGATTACGAGCAATAACTAGTGAAAGCATGTGGTGGATCACATCTGGTGCAGAGATTCTGTTTCTTCGACCATGAAACGAAGCCACTGCGGCCGTAGAACGGACGATTGAAAGTATCGATCAATGGCGCTTGACGATGAGCGTGTTTGTGTAATTGCGTGTGTCTGATGAGGAGATGATGGAGATGATGGAGATGAAGGAGATGATGGAGATGGAGATGTGTGTGTTTGTGAGGGAATGGTGTGGGTTAATAATAGAGAGGGAAAACGAGGCGATGACTTTATTTCTGGCAAAGATATGCCGGACGATTTTATCATGATTTTCTTTACATAAATAAACATAAATAACGATATCATATATACCCTCACGTTAGTGTTAACTTTATACGATTCTTAGATGGATACCCTCATATTTATCGCACTTTTAAAATTTACTTTCAAAAATTGTGATATTTTATCTTTTGAGTAAAATCTTTATTAAAAAAATATTTCTTTCTTTTTTTCTTTTATTGTAAACAAGGTTTATAATTTTTTACAATATATTGATAATGTATTTAAAAGTATATATATATATATATATATATATATATATATATATATATATATATATACTAATAAATAAAAATAAATCCGGACACTTATCACCATTCTATATCATCTAATAATTGGTTTTCCCGCTTCTTTCTCTTAATTATAAATGCTATAATAGATATTTATTAATTAATAACTATCCATAATTAAAATTTCATATATGTTAACTTCAAATTTTCAAATGTGTAATACATGAATTTATTCAATCCATATAATACACAATATTTAAAACATAACTTTTATATTATTAATCATGTAACAGAAATTTTATTTAACCCGTGTATTACACGGGAATATAACCTAGTATGTGTGTATATTCTGTTAAAAAAGTAATATCAAACACTTTCGGAAAACAAAAAGGAAACTTCCTGTTTACAAAAAATACTACCGTGAAGCTTGGAAGAAACTGTTCGTATTAACGTATTTAAAAAAAAGGCTCGTAACTATTATCAAATATTTAATATACAATAATAACTTGTTGTTTATATACACATATATTTTTAATAGATTAAAGACAACAATATAAATAAAAGACTCGTTAGACTCATGAGCTGGTTTGTATTTGATATGTAACTTTGGGTTCGATCTTGGTTATTTAATGAGCCATAATGTGAGCTCGAGTTAGAATTCAGGTTCGACCTTGGTTTGACTCGTATACACACATAAACCGAGTGAATTCATTTTTTGACATGTACACTGCTGCAAAATAAGTTACGCTGGTTCATCAACTTACCATGATTTTCTTACCAAAATTAAGTTATCACTTTAATCATTTAATTATTTTTTTTTTAAATTAAACATCAATTTCAATATATTTTGTATTTTCATAAAGTTTAATGTTTTAAAGAATATCTTATTTTATAATATTTATTTCTTTAGAAATAACATTAATAATAAAAAAAATTCTTAACTTATTTAAAAACTATTATAACCAGAAAATTTAAATAATATTATTAGTAATTGATATGATTATCTAATAAGAGATAGAAGCATGAAAATTTTGACCAGAAAAAATGTGATGTTATCACGTGTTTCTTTTACTTGCCCTTTTATCAGATAAATATTATAAACATCAACAATTTCTACTCTATCAACAACATTCTCTGACTAATCTGATAAATCATTTGCAATTATCCGACACAAAATCGTGCAACCTGTAAGTAAAGTTCTATAATTACTGAAATTAAACTTGAAAATCCATATACACCTTAAAAAGGGGGTCTACCCACACGTATCACACATTAAAATTGAATCATCAATTAAATATAAAACACAAAATGTGTCAAACTTGTAGGTAAAGTTCTATAATTACTGTAATTAAACTTGAAAATCCATGTTTATCTTAAAAGGACGTCTACCAATAGGCGTCGCACACAAAAAATAAAAACATCAATCTACATCTACATCTACGGATATTCTAATAAAAAAGTAACTAAAATAGACATGTGACAATAACACATTTTTTCTCACTAAAATTTTCCCTATTATCTCTCTTATCAAATATTTACATTAATTACTATATAATATTATTTAATTTTTTTAAATAAAAAATAATTTTTTTATAAATTAAGAAATAGATCTTTTTATTAATTTTATTTCTAAAAAACAAAGTTTCTATATAATAAGAATCTTTTATAAAAATTAAACTTTTTAAAGAAAAACAAAATATTTTAAAATCGGTGTTTGTTCAAAAGTAAATAATTTATAAACCCAAAATAATCAAAATTGAAAGTTATAATAAGAAAATTTTTAAAAATGATATATTTTTTTAATGGTTTGTTTTGAAACTATATATTTATTTAATTTTTTCTTAAAAACAAAAATAATTAAAAACAAAAGTTATAAAAATAGATCACATTGTTTTATTACTATAATCCTTAAATTATAATCATATCTTATTTTAAAACATCATTTTATAACTAATAGATTTTTATTATATTTAATATTTTATTTATTCAACCTCTGCAATAAACTGACTTACTAAAGCTAGTTAAATATAAATTTAAGGGCAAAGCAGACTAAAAATAAAATGGCAACCCCCACATCTAATTCATCATGCCAAAAAAAAAAAAAAAAAGAAAGAAAAGCTGCAAATAAAAAGGGACAGAGGACTTGCTTTTTAGACAGATAACGGAATTGAGAAAAATAATACCTTTCTTTTGCTCTAGCAATACCCATGTGGCTTGGATGTTTGTCAGCTTGGAATATCTGCAATGCTTCATGTACTGAAGATATACCAATTTGTGTTGCCTCGTAACATTTGTTTATACTTCTTTTTACATCAATAACACCATTAACTAATAAAATAATAACAAATCAGAAAGTAATTGTTAAACTCAAATGGGAATCATTAAAATTTAATATAAACTAGAACTTAAGAGGAGGAGGAACTAACAATATAATTATGTTTCACTGCAATTGAATCTAACTTGAAGCGTATCATCATATGAGGGATCACAATAGTTAAAATAAGGTAACTAACCGGTTCATATTCATAAGCTAGATCCATTGAGATGCATGAAGCAGCTTATTTTTAAACTTGAAGTTTTGCTTAGTTGGCTGCCAACTAAAGCAATGGCATGGAAACAAAAGACTAAAACTGCCGGCCGACCATTCTCGGGAAGATAATTCTTAACTAGCTCCTTAAGATTTTCAATAATATTTACAATAAAATAGTTACCATGCTCCTTAAGATTTTCAAAAATTCCCAGTTCAAATATCATGTTGAAGTGCAGAAAGGCTCTACAAGATAAAGCATATGCGGTTTTATAGAAGTTGTTAACAAGCAGATAACAAATCCGTATTATGTATAAGCTATGTAAGTTGTCATTTAACATGCATGCAAATAAATATTCAACTACAGATATTTAAACTAAAATAGTTACCATGCTCCTATAGATTTTCAGAAATTCCTAGTTCAAATATCATGTTGATATCTAGAAATGCAGCAAGGCTCTACAAGATAAAGCATATACGGTTTTATAGAAATTGTCAACAAATTGATTACAAAGGCATATTATGTATAGCAATGTAAGTTGTCATTTAACATGCATGTAAATAAGCAGCAACTACAAATACATAAAAATACGCTGAAGATAGTTAACATGAACTTCCTAGCTCCAGAAGCAGATTATAACAATTTATTTTGAGCACTATGCACTTTTTTCAGTTAGGTAAGTACTCCTAAGTGGAACTTTAGAAGAAGGATGAAACAAAGAGCAAAGATTACCTTCAAAAAGGCAGTCCAATCACCACAATACTGAACTTGGGGAGTTGGATTTCTTCCATGACAAAGAAATGAACAAACAGAGAGAAAAATACATAATAAAGACATCAAAAATCATGTAAAGACATCAAAAAAACTTAAAATGCAGAAATTTAGCACACTTGCAAAGCAACACTAGAAATGGCATGATAAAGACATCAAAAAACCAGAATGCACATATGTAATCTTAATGAGTACGTCACCTTATATTGCTCTCCTTGAACTGTCATCTTTTCATCACATGCTTGGTCAATATGTATTCCTTTAGTGGTAGCATCCAGTATAATGCTGCTCTCTGAATTACATCTTGAGAAACAGCTAACTGCATATGCTAATAAAGTAAGTTTGAGGCATTGTCGGCTTACCTGTATAGAAATACAATTTCCTCTCACTGTAGTTGTTGGGTCTTAGCACACTCATGTCTGTAGTATTTGACTAATTTATCTGACTGATGCTATCAATAATAAGAAATGTTAACTTGTTAGACACGGATTTGTTCTAGAAACTTTAAACATTTCAAGTTGTTGTGTTGCACAAGTGTAGGAGCACACAACATACCTATTTGATTCATCTAAACAACCTGAGGAAGCAACTTGTATCTAGACATGTAAGGAAGACATGCAAGTTCCACTGATGATATGTGTTAAGCAGTTGTATAATCATAATTAGCATAATAGCCTATAGATACACAAAGTTACTAGATAATTTTGTTTCAAGTTCTACTTACTTGATAGTTTTGTTTCAAGTTCCACAAACGCAATAAAACATTTGTAAAATCAGAATATTATGCTGGAAACAGGATTCTAAGCACCTCCTCCAAACCCTCTGGAAATTCTTCATATGTTTGCCTCAGTTCATCCAACTGCATTTTGTTACAATACCAAACCTAAAATATATAGCAACAATATATTAAGCAGCATAGGAGTAGGTATTCATCAGAGTTAATAAATCATATAGATAAAGGGAAAAGTCAGTAACTATCGCATAGGAAATCATATCAATTAATGCCAGCAAGAATGACCCCAATGTAAGTTTTTTGTAGGTTACAGGTGGAAGAGAGGCACCTGCCATCCTCGGTCATCCCATCCCAGGCGTTGATTTTTACCACAGTCATCATTGTCTTTCGATTCAGCAAACTTCATAAATCATACCACGTAATGAAATCATACGGATCAAGTAATTGTGCCACATAGCAAAATAATAAAGTGTAACAGCCCCTATCATTTCATCCCCCAAGTCCAGAAAGCAGATGCAATATCAGCAAGCCAGGCATCCGGTTTGATCAGAGACAGGATACATTAAATCACATATAGAAAATTGTGAAAAAATCATTACAAGGTTATCATACATGTGACTGTCAGCGAGAGTTTACCAGACGGTTTCCACTTAACGTGTGCAGCAAAGAGGTTAAGAAAAACAGATAATGAAAATAATAGTAAAAAAATAGTACTGATGCAAAGATAAACAGTAGAAATATAAACCACCAATACTTTTAGTAATTACTTGGTTAAAATTTTGAAACCAATAAGAACGGACACCGTTGAGAACACATATAAGCCATTAACTTAAAAGTTCAAAGTAACTGACAAGCCTCAAAGTAAGTGCAGAACAACACAAGTTGCG
Source organism: Flaveria robusta (assembly GCA_025506415.1). Lineage (NCBI taxonomy): Eukaryota > Viridiplantae > Streptophyta > Magnoliopsida > Asterales > Asteraceae > Flaveria > Flaveria robusta. Next base: position 11,367,256 of record CM046469.1, on the reverse strand, counting down.
TTTTTAGGTTTTCTTGTATGAGGATTCCGGTTATCAAATCTGAGGTGCGGCCTTTCTTTTATGGATGTAACAAATCACACATCTTGAAAATAAAAACCATTATTTTAAGGTAGAAGTAAGAGTATAAGAAAAAGATACACAAGCAAAACGACAAGAAAAAACACAATAAACATAACCAAACCAAAATAGGTTAGAAAGTAAAAAATAAGACCTTAGCAAACAAAACAAAATGAAAAACAATTTGCACAAACGCCACAAAATTACAAAACAAATCGATCTTTATCAAGAAGGTAATCCCAGCAACAACCTACATACACCCAATCAACCGCAAGGTACAAGCCTGAAAGTACAACACGGTTGGAATCGAGCTTTTAGGTGTTAGAAGGAATTGCCTGTTCTCGAATAAGACAAAAGCAAACAAACAAATAAATATATAATCATAATTATAGCAATACAATTTCCTCTCACTGTTGTTGTTGGGTCTTAGCACGCTCGTGGTTGTAGTATTTGACTTTATCTGACTGATGCCATCAATAATTAGGAATGCTAACTTGTTAGACACGGATATGTTCTAGAAACTTTAAACCTTTCAAGTTGTTGTGTTGCATGCGCCTGAGATAAATGACATCAATTATCCAGGTCAAGGTGAGTGCATATTAGAAGCTGCACCATAAGTGTAGGAGCACACAACATACCTATTTGATTCATATAAAGAACCTGAGGAAGCAATTTGTATCTACACATGTAAGGAAGACATGCAAGGTCCACTGATGATACGTGTTAAGCAGTTGTATAATCATAATTGGCGTAATAGCCTATAGATACACAAAGTTACTTGATAATTTTGTTTCAAGTTCCACTTACTTAATAATTTTGTTTCAAGTTCCACTAACGCAATAAAACATTTGTAAAATCAGAATATTATGCTGGAAAATGGATTCTAAGCACCTCCACCAAACCCTCTAGCAATTCTTCATATGTTTGCCTCAGTTCATCCAGCTGCAATTTATCATGGAGAAAAGCTCTGTCAAGGGAACAAAACACACATATAAACAAGTTAACTTGAAGCATATCATGATATGATGGGATTAGTGAAAATAAGATAACTAACCAGTTCATTTCAAGATTATTACTATTCTATACAAAAGAAAATGGACATAAACATCCAATGTGGGCAAGAAATACTAATAATGCAACCTGCATTTCTTTTAACAATCTGACTGTTGAATTAAAAATATCCAATCTTAATAACATATTTTGATTTCCATGACTGTGTTCAACAAGCTTCATCAGACACTTATGTGCAAGTTTTGAATAAAACAAATTCACATGGATACGTATGCTATATAGAACTAACCTACTTTATATATACCCTTATTCCAGAATAAGGTCCTGTATTGATATTGTCAGTGGTTTAAAGTACTGATCGATGGAATGGATATAGTACCGCTTACAAACTGAATCACACCTGATGCAGCACAGATTCTGACAAAGAGAAAATAGGTCAGATATATGCAAATTCGTGTAATAAATAATAATCAACCTGACGATGAGAAATTAGGTCAAATAATAGCTATTGCGATGTATAAGTGATGATCGAAGAGTGTGTGTGTGTGGAATTAAAGAAGTTCTGAATCTTCAGCTGAAATAAAGAACCATATCTGAATCTTTTAAAAGAAACAAGTCTTTTTGTGGATATGGAATTAAGCACATAACTATGAGTACAAGTCATCCTTAAGCTTTCATATATTTCAAAATTCATGTATTACAAAAGATAGGAAACAAGATTAACAGACTATTCAAGTTGTCAAGGTCTGGTATGGGCACGTGAAGCCATGCCCTGTTAAAAAAGAACAATTATCCAACACCAACGGAAATTAAACTTGGAAGTCCATGTTTACCTTAAAAGGACGAGTACTTTAGGAGTAGTAAGTGCTGATTTTGTTTCATCGGCATCCTCCATGGCGTCAAGGCAAATTAGGTGTGCTGGAATGAATATGATACCGAGTAATTAAGAAGTAGCGAATGTGGTGAACCACACTTGATGCGCCGATTCTGTTTCTGCGACCTAGCTTAATAAGCTCCTCCATGACACAGATAATTAAAATGAATAAATCAAACACCAGGAACAAGGAATTAGGTAGGTCAGATAATATATATATATATATATATATATATATATATATATATATATATATGTTCCTGTACAACCTTCAACAACCGCTGTGCATACTCTCATCCAACCTGACATCCGCTGTGCATACTATCACCGTAAGTTTCTTTTCTCTTCTGGCAATTTCTATTCTATTGTGGTATCAGAGCAAAGGCTTTCTTACAATCTAAAAGACTACGACAAGTTCCATTTATGGCGTGTGATGCCTGTGTTATTGAAAAACTCTCTTAGGTGAAGATTATGGGAAAGAATGTTGCTTTGATAACATTATAAAAGAAGGGTTTGCAATTTATGAATATTGGCTTATTTTAATATTTTTATATGTGAATATCTTGTTTTCAATTAAGTTGGGATATAAGAAAATACATACAGAAAAACTGGAAATAAGAAGGAAAAAGTTAAAGAGTAGGTATACTCATTAATCATCGGTAGCTCACAAACCATTAAACGCTTAGAATTTCTTAATCTAGAATTTTCTGATAAAGCTCATCAAAAACTTAAAACAGATAATTTTGCTATAACCTGTAATATTAAAGATTCTTGCGAACACAGCTTGCACACAAATAATTCGCAGTTAAACACTTTAGTAGATCTAGTTATTAATCTAAGTATTAGTTTATAAAGAGAAGTAATAAATAATAAACAAATATTAGAAAGCTTAATAACAGATACTAAAAAAATATTACAAAACTTAGATTATATTAAAAATCAATTTAATCTAATAATAAACAAAAATAATACAGAAGAAAACATAACTCTAGAAGTTGAAAAAATTACAGAAGCATTACAAAAATTAAAAACAAACAAAAAACCTATCCCCTATACACATTAGCAACCAAGAAAATAAATAATAACAATTTCTTAGGAAGAAGTAGGACTATACAGGAAGCTAGAAACTTTACTGGAAATATACATGATACTATTACATCAGATAGATTTTTAAGCAGAATAATCAGGAGAGGATCGGGATCTCAAAGCAATAGACAAATAACACAATTAGAAGAAGAAATAGATCTAGATAGAAACCTAGAATTATACAACCAGCACCAGCTAGATATATTAAACCCAAGGGTGTTATATCAAACAGGAAGATTAAACATAAATACAACTCTAATAAGAAGTAGTAGAGAAGAAAGCTTAAGGGTAGTAGATAATACAGTAACATTAGAACTCTTTTCATCAGAAACTATAGAAAAAATTAAAAAGCAAAATAAAAACTTTGTACACACAGGATTAATAGTAATAGGAATCAAGGCTTTAGGAAGAAAAAACCTAGGAACAAAACTGCTAGCCTTAATACTTGATAAAAGTTGAAAATCAGAAATGAAAAAAGCTATAATCTCAGGTATGGAAGTAGACTTGAGTCAAAACATAGCAATATTTTATTGTACACCAGATATTTTAAAAGATACAAAAGATTTACAAAACATTAAAATAGCCTTAAAAACAAAAGGTTATGAAGATTACGAAGGCAATAATTTAGTAGTAAGTATAGGAATACTAGGAAAAGCTAGCAATAGTTCAGGAATGAAATACAAAGTAAATATAGATGGAACAAAACGTAGTAAGATTATGGGAAACAAATAAAAAAGATAGTATGTATATGTTTGCGTATTTAGAAACTACATTAGGACCTACAGCCTTAGGAATATGGCAAAGTAAGAAAACACAGAATCCAGAGGAAATAAATAATCTTAAAGCATTAGGAGACAATCCTTATAATTTTACATCACAAATTAGAACTCTTATATTAGGAGTTGATCCAGCAAAAAACAACAGCCTAATACAAGATACAGCAATAAGAAATTTAGAACAGTTAAGTATAGCAGATATGAAATATATAAATGAATTTACATTAGATTTCACTAGATTATTATCACAAACAGGAAAAGCTATGGATGATAATCTTTGTGATAAGTACTTTATAAAATTACCAGGAGATTTAGGAAAATCTATACATGAATCATGGAAAACAAATTATGATACACAACAAAATCTAGGTATAGGACCTAGAATAACTTATACATTTAGTATTTTAGAAGAAAAATGTAAAGAAGTAGCGTTACAGGAACAATTAAAGAGAAATGCTTATGCATTCTGTAAAACAGCAATCTATACACCACAAGCTTATGGAGTATATAATAAAAGGAAAAAGATAAGAAAAAGTATGACATACAATAAAAATTACAGAAAAAATAATACAAACAGATATGTTAAAAAACCTCAGTCAAGAAAATGTAGGTGTTTTATTTGTGGAGAAACAACACATCTAGCCAATAAATGTACAAATAAAAACAAAAACATGGAAAGAGCTAATTTAATAGAACAATTACAAGATTATGAAATAGAGACTTTAAAAACAGATGATGATTCTGATAACGAATCAATATACAGTATATATAGCGAAGACGAAAACCCAACAGCAAAAGTAACATATACATATATGAATACAGAAGAAGTTTGCGAACATAATTGGATACAACATAAGGGAAATAATCACATAAGATGTTACAATTGTGGATATTACCCTAGTATAGAAAAAAGATCACAGTGCAACAAATGTTTTAAAGAAATTTGCTTTAAATGCCTTAAAGAAATTTACAATATGGATATAGCCACAACATCTAAAATAACCAATAAAGATAATAAAAATGAAAAAATAGAAAAAATAGAACTAACAATAGAATTACATAATTTAAAAATAAAAAACTTAGAAAATAAAATGGAAGAAATAAAAAAAATAGTCAAAACAGAAGAAATAAGTAAAATGGCTACACAGCAATTAGAGGAGCAAACCTATATATAAACACAGGGTTCAACAAATATGATAAATATTCAAAGCCGATTATGGTTAGATAACAATAAATATATAGATTTAAAAGCATTAGTAGATACAGGAGCTGCGAAAAGCTTAATTTCATACAGCTTAGCACCAATAGAATATCACAAAAAACTCTCATACAAATTAAGTACAAGAACAGTCGAAGACAGGTTAATAGATATTACACATTGCCTAGAACCGGTAGGAATACAATTTTTAGATTTTGCAAACAATTACAGTATCAAATACGAAATGCCACAGATAAATATTAATCCACCAAATATAAAATCAAAAGATTTTGTAATAGGATTAAACTTTATATTAGGATTAAATGGGGCAGTAACAATTACAAAAAAATTTATAACATTAAGTAAACAGTTATCTACAATACCAACTTTAAGATACATAAATACAACAGAAATTGCTCAAAAAAGAGGCGATAAAGGAAATTTAGACTTTTTAAAAACACAAAATAGAAAAAGTTTAATAGAAAATGAATCATTAAAGCTTCTCACAGATTTCCTAAGTTACGATATGGAAATAGAGCAAGACATTACAAAAAGTATAAATCATCCAATGATTTTACACTTAGAAAAAATAGGATACATTGGAGAAGACATAACAAAAGCAAAAATAAATTATATTTGCAAAATAAAATTAAAAAACTCTGATATAATAATTAGAACAACTAACATAGAATATAGCCCATTAGACAAAGAAGAATTCAAAAAACAAATCCCTGAAATGATGAATCAAGGATTGATTAGAAAATCAGAAAGTTCTCATAGATCTGCAGCCTTTTTGGTAAGAAATCATAATGAAATAAAAAGAGGAAAAGCTAGGATAGTTTACAATTACAAGAGGTTAAATGATAATACAATAGATGATGGATACAATATTCCTAACAAAGACAGTCTATTAAATCTTATACAAAATAAAAAAGTATTTTCAAAATTTGATCTAAAATCAGGATATAACCAACTAAAGTTAGAAGAAGACTTTAAACCATGGACAACTTTTACATGTTCTGAAGGGCAATATGAGTGGAATGTCCTAAGCTTTGGGCTAAAAAATGCTCCTTTAATTTTTCAAAGATTTATGGACAGTGTATTTTTAAAATTTGAATTCTGCTTAGTTTATATTGATGACATCTTAGTTGCAAGCAATACAGTACAGGAACATGAAAGACATCTCCAGCAAGTTTTTACAGAAATAAAGAAAAACGGTATAGTTATTTCAAAAAGAAAAATGGAGTTATTTAAAAGAAAAATATCCTTTTTAGGATTAGAAATTGGAAATGGAAAAATAGAATTACAACCACACATTTCTACAAAAATTCTAAATTTTCCAGAGAAATTTGAAAGTTTAAAACAAATACAAGCATTTTTGGGATTAGTAAACTATGCTAGAAAGTTTATTCCAAATTTGTCAAAACTAGTTGGACCAATATACAGTAAAACTACAAAGAATGGTCAAAAGTATTTTAACCAAGAGGACATTAAACTAATAAAAGAGATTAAAAAAGCAGTAAAAAACATTAAACCCCTAGAACTACCCCTAGTCACCGACTATATAATTACTGAAACAGATGGATGCAAAGAAGGATGGGGAGCAGTCCTTCTATGTAAACCAAGTAAATACAGTACAAAGAAAGAAGAGAAAATTTGCGCTTACGGAAGTGGTAATTTTTAAAACAAAACAAACTGGACCACATTAGATTTTGAAATACAAGCGTTAATTTACGCACTACAAAAATTTAAAATTTTCCTTAATAAAGAATTTACAGTAAGAACAGATTGTGAAGCAATCGTTAAATTTGTAAACAATGATCAAAGCAAAAAGATAAACAGAACTAGGTGGGTCAATTTACAAAACGTTATACAAGGAAACGGATATTTTATAAATTTTGAACATATTAAAGGAAAAAATAATGGGATAGCAGATATGTTATCTCGAAATATAAATAAATGGTATGTTTTAGATGGACAGGAAAAAGGATAAAGGCAAAGCGAAGCTTATATATCCTAAACAGGATAATTCTTCTTCAGAAGAAGAAAAGACTCAACAGGCCTATCAACAGTCAGCAGAAAAAATATACAGTTTATCTCACATCTCACTACCACAGTTAGTAATGAGACCAGATGAAATTTCACAATTTTATAGACAGCAAAAACAGTTTACACAAACAAGGGAAAAACGCCCTTTGCATACCAATTTCATACCCAAATCGGTGATGGAATTTGGAACATATGCTTTACAGATTTGCACAGATTCTAGTAAAAATTTTCGTCCTATTATAGGAATGAAACTCACAGACAAGCAGCAATGCTTGTTAGATAACTTATGGCATATTCAAACCATGCCACAAGCATCAACATTTAAAGTACAGGTTTTAAATGCTCTAAGCATTTACTTTCAGGAACAAAGTTTAAAAACACGTGAAAGGCAGTTTAAAACAAAACCTAATTTTACACATTATGTCATATACAGATGTACAAAACTCGGAATTTTTAACAAATGGAATAGTGTTATCCCCTATATAACAAACGTCCCTGGGGAGCAACCTGGAAAGGTTTTACAAGTTTCTCTAAAGCATTAAAAGATGCAAGAGAAAAGTTTGGCATACAAAATTTTTACATAGAACCCGAAGAGGTTAAAAGTTTTTCTGATATTGCCAAACAAAACCCTGAACAGTATATACAGGCTCAGCAAGAGATGATTTCAACATTGAAATCACAGCTAGAAGAAAAAGCAAAAGATACACAGAATATACAGATAAAAATTGAAAATAGCATGTTAAAACAAAAAATTGCTATACTCGAAGCAAAAAATACACAGTTATTACAAAGGCTCGAGAAAAAACGAGAAAAAACAGTTGTATACGAAAATTTTGAATCTTTCAGAACAAGGATTCTTGATACACCCTGGTGGCAAACTTTGAAACCAGAGTTTGTGCAGAATTTCCTTTGATTCTGTACAATCTACAACAGCAGATCATAGAATTAGCCTTCAGATTCGATAGCGAAGTTCAAGGATTTACAGTAGTAGAAAGAACAAATGAAGAAGGAGATGGAACTGGCCTTCTGCTACTTCAAATACACCATCCTACAAAATTAACAGATGAACAAATAATTCAATATTACCATCATGGTATGATTGACTATTTAGAAATAAAGTTGAACAAAAGAACAAAAGATCTTCTAAACCAGCTTGGGGAGAAGATTATCTTAACAGCAGGAAATATTGCAGCAAGGTCCATAACACCAACCATTGGCTGCAAAATCATTTCCTCATTTTCATTTGCAGATGCTTACACATACAGACCAGCAAGAAAGAGAATTTTTATTCAACACAATAAACACGAGAGAACAAGTAACTATTTACAAACAGCAATGATAAAGACTGGTATAGATTTTGCATCTCTACCATGGATAGATCATACAGATATCCAGCCTACAACAGATTTTCAGCAGTTTATTAAAAAACATCAGGAAACTCCATAAATTTCTTGATCATTTTCCTTGGAAAGAATACAAATTAATAGAAGAAGGACATTACATACAAGTTTATGCAAAGACAAATTGGAGTATGCTTCTACCATTTGCAGGGGAAGGAGATACTTTACAGTTAGATCACATCATTAACCTAGAAGACGAAGACGACGAACGAGGTTGTTCGAGTCCACAGTCAATGGACAGCACACACAGAGATTTCTAGAAAACATGACGCATACAATGACGACAGAATACACAAGACAAAATCCATGACATAAGCCATGACGAATTCAGCAATTATGAATCAATAATCGTGGCAGATAGACTTTTTCTTTTTCTTTACTAGACCACTAGTCTTTTTGACTTTAAGTGTATAGCTTTTTGACTTTAGACGCTAGGTTTTTGTTTTCTGTCGATTACTCTGCCTATAAATATGGCATTCGTTATTCATTGTACATAGAGAAGAGAGAAACCATTGGAAGCAATAATACAATAACTTTCATGGCACACTAAAACTCTTCACCGCTCTTTAACTTTCACTCCCTTATTCTCATAGTTTTCTCCAGCTCTTCATATTATACCCTTAACATATATAAAAAAAATATATTTTCCTTTTCTGTACAACCTTCAACAACCGCTGTGCATACTCTCATCCAAACCGACATCCGCTGTGCATACTATCACCGTAAGTTTCTTTTCTCTTCTGGCAATTTCTATTCTATTGTGGTATCAGAGCAAAGGCTTTCTTACAATCTAAAAGACTAAGACAAGTTCCATTTATGACGTGTGATGCTTGTATTATTGGAAAACTCTCTTAGGTGAAGATTATGGGAAAGAAGGTTGCTTTGATAACATTATAAAAGAAGGGTTTGCAATTTATGAAATATATATATATATATATATATATATATATATGTAAAAGCATGTAGTGAGAAGCAACCTAATCGCAAGAATATCATATGGAAGATTACGAGTGATAACTACTGAATGTCTCCTGATTTTGTTTCTTCGACCTAGCTAGCTTAGCTCCTCCATGACGCAAACCGACTGCAAGCGAACAACAGATGATCGATGAGGCTTCACGAACAGTGTGTGTGTGATGGAGATGGAGATGGAGATGGAGAAGGAGAAGGAGATGGAGTCGTGTGTGTGTGTTTGCGTGTTTGGGAGGGAAGGGTGTGGTTGGGTTTATATACACAGGCAAACCGAGTCGGTGGTGCTGCAAAGTTACGCAAGTTGAAAATTTTATAATGATTTCCTTACCAAAATTAAGTTAACCCCTTTTTTTTAATAATGCTTCCCTTTATCTTATCTTAGGTAGATCTTATAATATATTTTATTTATTTATTAACTAAATAATATCTCATCTCAAATTTGTATAAGCAATTTATCATCACATTTACATTTCCCTAGGCTAGATATTTGTGTATTACACATGTTAATATTAAATAGTTAGTAACAAAATTTTATTATTTACAAAATGATATTTTGTATTTAAAATATGCTTGAAATTACTTACGAGTGAAGACATTAAGTATTAAAACAGTGACATAATCTTTTTAACTTTTGTTTTTAAATTTTCTTTTGTTTTTCTAAAAAATAAAAATAAAAAAAATTATACATCAGGGGTTATTTAATGTCCCGCGTGAAACCATGTTGCTTGTTAAGCAATAAGCCATACATCACGACCCCGAGTTTGTGGACCAACCAAGACAAGTTCAATTATTAAAGATTTGAGTGTTAAAAGCTAGGCATGAGAGACATGCTTAACCTAATGTCGTTTGTGACATAAAAAGGAGTTGCCTAGTGAAAAGATTGGCAATTCGCGTGCTTGGCTCAATGATAGAGTTGCTAATTCAATGCTATTATTGAAAACTAATAAGCGAAAAGATGATATGACGAAAGGTTTTCTACTCACCATGCCCAAGATTGAATTGTTGGTGTTGGTGGCCAAGTGCAAACTGCAACCGTAAACAAAATAAAATAAAGTTAAATAAAATAAAACAAAAATACACGTACATATATATAAAGAAATTAAATTTTTTACTCGTGTAATAATGAGATAAATAAAATGCTCCAACATCATATAACTATCTACACTCTACAAAGGAAGAACATTTTTCAATGAAAAGAATCAGATATGACAAGATCGCGAATCGAGCGTTTTTGTAACGAGTTCATTCAGTATGGTTGAAGTGGGGCAGTTGTGTTGCATTGCCCCACAAACACCTTTTTGTTTATTGCAAAACTTGATAGTGTCTTTGACGTGATTACAAAACCCACATGATTACGATATTAATTTGAATAAAAAAGAGTAAGAGTTTAAAATAACAACACGCTTTCAAGGACATTCAACTCCTGATCCACCTTTTCAACTAAATTAATTTTAATTTATTAAATCTATACACATAAAACCAATAACAGTACCCATTAGCTTATTTGGTCTATGATAGTTGCAAGCATTAATTACATATTTCATGAAAATATAACAAAACGCATTTGGTTATTTTAAGGTAATGAAACTAAAATTAAGGCATATAAGTAGAAACAATTCAGTGATTCACTAATAGATTCATCATTGCAGCATTTTGCTTCAATGAAGAAAAATTATACTCTAGTTTTCAAAAAATCACACAATATTTAACTTCAAATTTTTAAATGTTAACTTTAAATTTTCAAATGTGTAATATATTGTTTTATTCAACACGTATAACATACAATATTTAAGACATAACTTTTTATATTATTAATCATGTAACAGTAAATTTATTTAGCACGTGCATTACACAGGATTGTAACCTAGTATGCAATAAAGAAAAATTATACTCTATTTTTCAAAAATTCAGACCTGACTCCATAGATGAGAGATATGCCTAAACAAAATGAACTTTTAATCTAATAAGTTTTATTGTGGGCAATGGGCTCTCTAACATATTGAATTATGGTTATGGCCATAAATCAAAAAGTTGACAGAGGACTTTAATTACCCTAGGTCCGTGATCAGAACAACAAAACCAAAGAAGGTTTTAAAAAATTCAAAATAGGACCTGCAATCTCTTACACTCCCTCGATTAAAAACAAAGGACAAGAGAACTTATCGCTACTCTATCTCATAACAATTATCCTCAAGATTTTAAGAAAAAAATTCCTACACCATCAAAAATTTCTCGATATAATTCAATAAATCATTCGATTGTAACTCGTGAAATAAGTTTATCTGATAATGGGTTCACAATTCAAAGGATAATCCAAATTATTTTATGTTTGAAGATTGAGTCTCACCTGGGTACGCTTCGATTCGATATTATGTTCTATGCTATGAAATTTAACAGTGTATGTGCTTGAATATACTAAATAAAACCCAGATAATTATTTTACTTTAACTTTTATCGTTTACTTTATTGCGTTTAGTCATTTCATAAAAAACTTAACAGAAAATTAACAAACAATCAAATATCCACTACAACTATTTATCTTACTTATGAGTGAAAGTAAGAACCAACCATTAGTGTGATAATTACAAACTCAAACTTACAATAAGAGTCAGCCACGAAGACCACAAGGTCTAAATGCATCTAATTAAATCAAATGTATATATCTATAGTATCTACCTTCATGTCTATAAAATAAAAGCCGATACAAATCAACACCTGCAAGATCTATCTAAATTTCATCTTCAATAAAGGCAAAAATCATGTATCATGTATTTACAAGATTTCGTATTTGAGATTGATTATAAATTTCATCTTCAACAAGGAGTCATTGAGCAATACTTCTCCATTCATGTCCTTTTGTCCTTATGCCTATAACAACTTTCAATGGCTACCTATCTCTCCCTACTTTCCCCTCCCTCTCACTTCCCCTTTTAAAAAAGGCTTTAAGCCAATTAGATTTGTGTGATTGTGTTGACGATTTTAATCAGATAATATTGTTATATTTTGGATTTATTTAACATCAAAATAGAAATACGCATTACACTTACACTAACCAGGGCCGGCTCAACTATTTTAGTGGCCTAAGACGTGGTTAATTTTAGAGGTCTTTTTCTTAAGTTTTTAATAAAAACCCTCCTCTTCTATCCGGGTTTGGTACCGGCAAAAATAAACTAAATAGCTTATATTTGGCGGAGTTAAAATTTTTTTTTTAATCTACTTTTTATATATTTAAAAAACACGCGAAACATTTATATAAAGCTTATTTTTCTAGTTTTTTTTGAAGCAAACTCTTTAATCAAATCTTTATACTCAATCTCATAAGATAAATCTTTTTCAATTGACAAAATAGCTAACCCATTTAATCTTTTTCTGGCAAACCCAAGTTTTAAAAACTAAAATTAATACCAAGCCTAATCTGGCCCAAAACAGAACAGTTAGCCCAAAACGTAATAGCTAACCCAAAACTGTAATTACCCTAACCCAAACACTGAAAAAACTTGAGGCCCTCAACATGTGGAGGCCTTAGGCCACCGCCTGGCCCAATAACCTTATTGGGCCGGCCCTGACACTAACTAAGACTTTGTAAAAAGCTTCAATATTATTATATGCTCTGTAGTATCATCAAACTCAAGGGTTTGAATGCCATCTTGGTGGGGTCTAAAGGGCAAAACCAATCATCACAACACATAATTGTTTATTAATAGTAAGTTGTAATGAGCAACAGCTTGATCAACAGCTCGATAATCAATTATTAAGTTACTACTAAATATAATAATATTAAAGAGGTTTCCACTAAAATAACTAAATAAATGTCACCCAACACTCTTTCATGAAGCATTGTGTTGATTCAACTTAATGTTGTGTAATGGTTCCTAGACCATAAAACACAAGTGTTTGATCTACTTCCGGTACATACTTTTTTAAAACATACAAACATCAAGAGAACTAATCAACAGTAAAAGGTGTCAACTATGATCTACAACAAATTGACAATCAATTGGCACTAATCTACTACAACTAGACCATTAGACCATCAATGTCAATTGTAGCAATCAGCAGCAAATGACTAGCAGCAAATGACTAGCACCAACAACTAAATGATTAATGGTAACTAGTGTTGACAACTTCTTCAATAGCAACTAAGTTTTAGTGCCAATTAAATGTCAGTAGCAATTGTCCATGTCCATCAATTGTAGGCATGGCATCAGTAGCGTGTAATGTGGAGTTGTTGCCAAAGATTTCCTATTGATATAATTGTCCAATCGTTGACAATTATAACTGATTGTTCTAGTGGTTCATACTCTATATAAAGGAGGCCCTTGGTCTATCTTTGACACTAAAGTTACACCTTTTGCATAGCCTAGTCCAAACTAAAAGAATAGATTTGTCCTTTTACAAGTAATACTTTTCATGTAATTTTCTTAACACAGGTTCTCAATGGTGGAACCAAAAGTTTTCAATATAGGCCACAATAGGATTTTTTTTTTTGTCTTTTTGGCATTTACCTCAACTACTCTACAGGTGACAATTTTGAGGGTTATATCAAATAACTCTACTTGCTAGTCAGATGGTCAATGACTCCCCAAACCCCTTAATGTCGGGTCTTATCACAGTTTCCTTTTCCTGAATTGAACATTAATAAATCTTTTACTGTATTCAATATGAAATCTACATAATGACAACTTTTCAAAGCTTTTTCATGCAATAAGGAACACAAATTAAAATTACCCTGAACTTTCATCTCACAACATGAATCCAGACATTCAGACCTCAGCTTCATCATGGTCTGCATAATTGCATTTGGTTTTAACAAAACTAATATTAGAAAAAATAACAGCAAAACTAAAGGCTAGAAGCTAATATCTAAATCACTTCCATCTGTTTGTTGAAGTTCTTTGCTATCTAATGGAGTTTGAGTTTAGCATTGAACTTGTCTAAAATTGATAATCAAAGCCTCAGTGCATGAATGAAGATTAACTCTTTAAAAGGAGGAAGAGGATAATTGATAGCATAATTTTACATAGCATTTAACCATCTCACCGATTCTCATTGTCCAAAAATTTCCAGATCATCTATATCAGAAATTTAAGAAGCATTAGACACCATACGTACACCTTCAAGTACAACTAAATAAAAAAATTGTGACTTGACTAGTTACTGTGAAACATTACATTTGACCCAAAAGAGTTGAAGTTTTGTGGGGCCTTGATCCAGGAACAAAAAGTATAGTATCAAGTTTCAAGTTTCAAAGGTAAGAAATCAAGTTCAGACAACACTGAACAAATCAGTTTCCGTGCAAACACTCGGCTCGGATATACCTATTTCATCAACATGGATGCGCAGTGGGGTCGCAAGTGAACTACATCTCACATACTGTCCTCGATCACACCACGCCAGGAAACAATATGGAACACGATCATCACAGCCATTAACAGCGACAAACATACGTGACAATATGGAAAGGTAAAACCAGCTGAATTATTACACGTAGAACACCTAGCGTACATGATGATCAGAAGATGCTGCAACGGTAGTACAAATCCCTGAAACAGTCACTGATTCAGAAGACTCAAAAATGACAGAAGAAGTTTTGTCTTTTGCTTCTTTCTCACACAGAATCTACTGAGGCGACAGAAGTGAATGTTTTGTCTTTTGCTTCTTTCTCACGCAGAATCTACTGCTTATCCTTCAGAAACAGAGAAGTTAGCCATAAAGGCTCTTGAATCTGTTTGTGATGTACAAATCCCTGAAATAGTCACTGATTCAGAAGACTCAAACATGACAGAAGAGTGCACTGTCTTAGACACAGCAGACTATACAGATGAAAATAATGTGGAACAGGACACAAAACCTAATGAAATTGCAAGCGCGCCAGATAAAGAACAGAAAGATATCACAGAAATACCCACTAAGAGTGATGAAGCAAAGAGTCCTGACTTGATCATAGAAGAAAAGGCTGTAACCAAAGAGGTCAGATAACAATTAAGCAAAGATAGATGATAGGTCACCACCCAATCCTTTTGTGTATCTTCTTATATGACGTGTAAGAAAAAGAAAGGTGTCTAGGACACCAAACATTTGGACCAGAACATCAAAACCAATAACCCTGATAATTGAACATCAAACATCTGGACCAGAACATCAGCTGTTCAGCACATTCAATAAATCAAACATTAAAGGTTGAGCATCAGCAATGCTTAATTAGTGTTAGAAAGTCGTAAGAAACAGCCTGATGATTACACAGCATGATGAATAAATCAAAAATCAGAAGCAAGAAACAGGGGAAATTGGGTCAGATAAAATGCAAATGCGTATAAGAAACAGCCTGATGATTACGAGTAATAACTAGCGAATAGAAGGCCTTAGTAAGATGATAACAAGCAATCAAGATATTACCACCGCAGGATCAAACATGAAGCAGATAAGAAAATTATGAAATCAGCAAACAATAACAAGAAACAGGCGAAATGAAATTAGGTCAGATAATATGCAAATGCGTGTAAGAAACAACCTGATGGAATGAATATATTACCGATTACAAACTGAATCACACCTGATGCAGCACGGATTCTGACGAAGAGAAATTAAATAGGTCAGATGATATGCAAATTCGTGTACGAATCAACCTGACGATGAGAAATTAGGTCAAATAATAGCTATTGCGATGTATAAGTGATGATCGAAGAGTGTGTGTGTGTGGAATTAAAGAAGTTCTGAATCTTCAGCTGAAATAAAGAACCATATCTGAATCTTTTAAAAGAAACAAGTCTTTTTGTGGATGTGGAATTAAGCACATAACTATGAGTACAAGTCATCCTTAAGCTTTCATATATTTCAAAATTCATGTATTACAAAAGATAGGATACAAGATTAACAGACTATTCAAGTTGTCAAGGTCTGGTATGGGCATGTGAAACCATGCCCTGTTAAAAAAACAATTATCCAACACCAACGGAGTTAATTACTTGTTGCCAAAGTTCTATAATTACAGAAATTAAACTTGGAATTCCATGTTTACCTTTAAAGACGATTACCCATAGGTATCACACACTAAAATCAAAAACATCAATTAGCTAGATAAGTGCAAAGCATACTAAAAAGAGAGATTATGATATTACTGTCTTGTTGTAAAGCAGCTAAGAGAGGTTCTTCGCTAATTGGTACTTGTGTGATATGGCTTAACTGGAGAATAGATCAAACATCAGCACCTTAGTATGAAGATAAGAAGCAATTAAGGGATTAGCACCGCAGGATGAATAGATGAAACATCAGGACCAAGAATGCCCTAGTAATTAACAAGCAGATAAACGAAATCAGCGATCAATAACAAGGAACAAGAGAAATTAGGTTAAAGAAGAAAGAGCGACTGAATATTTAGGAGTAGTAAGTGCTGATTTTGTTTCATCGACATCCTCCATGGCGTCAAGAGAAATTAGGTGTGACGGAATGAATATGATACCGATCGAGTAAGAACTACCGAATGAATATTGATGCGCAGATTCTGTTTCTGCGACCTAGCTTAATTAGGTCCTCCAAGACACAGATAAGATGAATGAATCAAACATCAGGAACAAGAAATTAGGTAGGTCAGATAATATGTATATATGTAAAAGCATGTAGTGAGAAGCAACCTAATCGCATGAATATCATATCGAAGATTACGAGTGATAACTACTGAATGTCTCCTGAACAGCGTGTGCGTTTGGGAGGAAGATGGAGATGATGGAGATGGAGATGGAGATGGAGTCGTGTGTGTGTGTTTGTGTGTTTGGGAGGGAAGGGTGTGGTTGGGTTTATATACACAGGCAAACCGATCGAGTCGGTGAAACAGATATTGGTGCTGCAAATCTTATTATGATTTTCTTACCAAAATTAAGTTAACCCCTTTTCATAATGCTTCCCTTTATTTTATCTGAGGTAGATCTTAAAATATATTTTATTTATTTATTTACTAAATAATATCTCATCTCAAATTTGTAAAAACATTTTATCATCACATTTACATTTTCCTAGGCTAGATATTTGTGTATTATACATGTTAATATTAAATAGTTAGTAATAAATTTTTATTATTTATAAAATGATATTTTGTATTTAATATATGTTTGAAATTACATATGAGTGAGAATATTAAGTATTAAAACGATGATATAATATTTTTAACTTTTGTTTTTAAATTTTAATTTTTTCTCAAAAAAAGGTTAAACATTAGGGCTTACAAACTTACAATGTCCCATGTAGGACCATGTTGCTTGTTAAGCAATAAGCCATACATCCCGACCCCGAGTTTGTGGACCAACAAAGTCAAGTTCAATAATGAAAGGTTTGAGGGCTAAAAGACATGAGAGACATGTTTAAACTAATGTCGTTTGAAACATAAAAAGAAGTTGCCTAGGGGAAAGATTGACAATTCGTATGCTTTGCTCAATGTTATGGCTAGCAAAAAGATGATTGATATGACAAAAGCTCTTCTACTCGCCATGCCCAAGGTTGAATTGTTGGTATTGGCGGCCAAGTGCAAACGGCAACTATAGATGCACGACCATCTTACTCAAATATTTTGAGTCCTTGTTGTAAGTTGCAAGCAATTTTTTATTCGAACACGAGTCAATTAAAATGCATGCATCTGTACTTGTTATGTAGCAATGACATTAACTTCACATCAGAATATAGATGATACACGACTCAAATAATATGATTGTTTGATAGTTAATTTCATCTTTTGGAATTGAAAAAAAATCCAAATAGAAAAAACTTTTGACTTGTGAAATATGAGCTCTAAAGGTCCATTTGGTTCACAAAACTCTCTTGATCTGAAATGGGAATGCTTTTCACTAAAAATCACGTTTTGTTGGCATATACGAAATTGAAATTTGAATCTTTTTCTTCATTCAATGGAAAGTTGCTTTCCTAAAAAGTGCAAGAGGTTCAGGAATTTTGTAGAATATAACATTTCTGTATCACCACGATCAGCTAAATGAGGTACGATTTTGTCTACACTATGATTCATGGTTTTTTTTCCTTTGAGAAGCTTCTTAGTGGTGGAACCAAAAGTTCTCAATTTAAACTATAATTCATGATTTTTTCCTTAGAGCAGCCTCTTAGTCAGCTTGATTGAATTAAAAATGAGTGCCGATAGTGTAGTCCTCTTCGAGATGGACTGATCTGCAAACATAAATCAAGAATTCAAATACTAAACCCTTCTCTCATCAAACAAGAACATTAAAACACACATATATAGACTAATATAGCTGCTAACTGCCCACTAAGAACCCACTAAGCATAAATAACCGAATCACCCCCAACTCCTGGACCAGCCAGCCCCCTTTTTCCTGCCAAACCATGTTGACAGGGTCTGCCCTGACCCAGACTGACCCACTGGAATCGTATCAACAACCCTATTTGCAGATAATTTGGCTGGTTGAATGGACAATGACCTCTCAGACCCCTTATATTTCTGCCTGCCAATATAGGTTTAGGGTTTAAATTACATGATTTCTTTACTTTCTTGATATCCTAAAAAAATTCAGGCAAGTATAGTAATAACTATTAAAATGATATTAGACGGGACTAAATTCACACAGATGTTTATCACAACGCAACATAGTTAAAACTTATCAGCAAGTGGAGCATAGTGAAGTCCTACAAACAAGTAAAGTGAGTGACATAACAGAAAATAGATATACCCAAAGTGAAAAACAGATAATGGCTCACCGTAACTTAGTAGTGCCTGTCCAGGAAATAGCCAGACAAATACAAGAAGTCAGACTAACTTGTGCATGCAAATAAAACGAGTTGAAGATATTGTCAGCTTACCTGTATAGAAATTCAATTTCCTCCACGTATTTAATGTCGGTCTTAGCACACCGATGGTGTAGTATTTGACTTTATCCAACTGATGTTTATCAATGATAAGAAACGGTAACTTGTTAGACATGGTTATGTTCTAGGAACTCTAAATCTTACAAGTTGTGTTGCACACCGGAGATAAATGACCATCCACATATATCTGGGTCAAGTGAGTGCAAAATCAGATGCTGCCTCAGTACAAAGCTATAAAGATAATATTTTGCTAGGAAGCTCAAATTAGTTTTTGTACTTAAACTGATAACCTCTATTAGTGGGCAAATCCCAATAATGATTAACTTAGATCCATAGGTTACTTACTCATGGATATCAAAGGACTATAAGAAACTAAATAGGGTTCAAAGTGCTTCTCTAGAGAGCATTTTTTCATTTCATTGAAGTGCTTGAGAAAGTCAGACGTGATAAAAAGAACATAACATAACTATTTGATTTATATAAACTTGTGGAAGCAATTTGTCTCCAGACATGTAAGGAAGATGTGCATGTTCCAATGGTGACACCTGTTAAGCAGTGTGATTAACAGGAAGAATTCACCTTCACTGTATTTTCCGCTTCAGAATATCTCACGACGTGTGGGCCGCAGCATCGTGTTGAAGGACTCCAGGGATTCAAGCTTATCAGTGATCACTGCCAACTGGGTGGTAATTCATAGCCAAGCAAAATAATCACCACTTGGGGTTGCTGAGGTTGCTGACAACAGGAATAAGCATGGCTTTGAATATGGTTTCCATATATGTGGTTTTTAGCGACAGGAGAACGAGGTTACCTGTAATCAAAGAAGAATGGTGGAGGGTTTTGGCCGACAAAGACGAAAATGAACTTGGACCGGGCTTGTGGTAGTCCATGTGTCGACAGAATAAGAACAGAGCGTAGAAAGACTGATGTGTGTTGATGTTTTTTTATTTTTTTATATTTTTGTTTATATTAAAGGGTGGTTTCAATTTACTTTATGTGTGTGTGCGTGTGTGTGATAACACTAAATAGGACCCATGTAATTATTTTACTTCAAGTTTTATATTTTATATTTAACATGTATTGGTCTTTTCCAAAAAAAAAAAAAAAAAAAAAAAAAAAAAAAAAAAAAAAAAAAAAAAAAAAAAACTTAACAGAAAAGTTAACAAACATCTACTACAAGGACTATTTGTGTTACTTATGAGTAAACAGTAAGAACCATCCATGTGCTTTCTGATTATTAAAAACCAAACTTTCAATAAGAGTAAACCACGAAGACCATGCGTCTAAATGCATCTAATTAGGTCAAATGTGTATATTAAAAGTATCCACTTCGAGTAGTACTGTAAAAGCTGCTGAATCAACACTTGTCAGATCTTATGCAAACTAAGGTTGTAATTGACGGTAATGAATACTAACTAAATAGTGACATGAATCATGTATTTACATGATTTCATATTTGAGATTGATTGAGTACAAAGCTATACACATATTATTTAGCCCGGAAGCTAGTTTTTGTACTTAAACTGTTAACCTCTATTAGTGAGCACATCCAATAATGATTCTAACTTAAAACGTCCTTTACTTACTCATGGATGTCGAAGGACTATAAGAAACTACATAGGGTCAAATGTCTTCTCTAGATGGAGTTTTTTCATTTCAATGAAGTGATAGAGAAAGCAGACATGATAAAAAGAACATAACATACCTACTTAATTTATATAAACAATTTGTGGAAGCACTTTGTCTCTAGACATGCAAGGAAGGAGTGCAAGTTCCAACGGTGACACCTGTTATGCAGCGTATAATCACATTAGCACAAAAGATACACAAAGTTGCTTGAACATTTTGTTTCAAGTTCCACTCTTAACTCAATTAAAACTTTTGTAAAAATCAGAATATCATGCGGGATACTTAGACAAATTGTAACAGGAATTAATAGCACCTCCTCCAAAAATTTTGGCATTTCTTCTTAGGTTTGCTTCAGTTCATTCAACTGCATCTTGTTATGAAGAAATAATTTGGTCAAGAGAATGAAACACCCATACAAAGAAGTAAAACGGTATTTATGAAGCCACTAGTAATGTCCTAACCCCTGTCACAAAACCCATCTTGTTTTTTGAATAATTAGGTCCTGTAATGATACGAAGATTCCTGACAAATGAAATATTGAAAGGGAGTAAGAAAACTGTTATGATGTAATAAACTATCTTTAGTTCCAAAATGATCAAGATACAGAACAGTCTATTACAAAATTTGATAAATGTTAATCCATAAATGCATGATGAATGCAAAATTTAATAAAGAGCAATGATTACCAAGGTTTAAAAGAACGGAAACGAGCCTCGAGGCGTTTTCCCTACGCCTCACGAGGCGTAAGCCTCGAGGCGAAACGAGACGTAAACCCGAGGCGGAAATAATAAATAAATAGAAAAATTATATATCTTATAAAAATAAAATACTAAGGCATCAAACAAAGCATATTCCTAAGCAAATTCATCATCAAATTTAAAAGTCATCATACATAACGTATCACAAAGTCTAAAACATAAAATAGATACGAAATTAAGCACAAATTAAAAGTTTGTAATCTAATTCAACTTCAAACGACATAAAAGGCATCACTTTCTAACTCGTTATCCTCACAATCATCTTCTTCTACCGAATTCGTTTCACCATCTTCATCCTCATCCTCGTCACTCAAATATATTTGAACGCTTTTTCTTTTCCCAGATGACGAACTTCCACCTGCACAGCTGCTTCCTTCCCCACATGCTCCGCCACCTCCGTCCAAACCTGCATCGCCACCTCCAATTTCCTCTTCATCAGCATCAATTGGGTCAGCTAACCATTCATCATCAGACAACACATCTTCAACAACCAACGGATCATCTTCTTCTTTTAAAGTAGTCTTCCTCAAGAATTTCTGCCTCAACTTTTTATTGTACATAATGTAGACCAAGTTGTTCATTCTTTCGGTCGTCAACCGGTTTCGTCTCTTTGTATGGACTTGATTAAAAGTACTCCAATTACGTTCACAAGCGGAAGCAGAACACGTAAGACCCAAAACTTTTATTGCAAAAGCCTTGAGTTCGGGAGTCTCATCTCCATATTCGCCCCACCATTTAACTATATATGTTTATAAAAGATTAGTGAATAATTTAATTTATATAAAATATAAATTATAATAAAAAAATATCAGCAAATAATTTACCCGGTGGACGTGTCTGATATGTCGCCAAAGAACCTCTATATCCAAATAATCCCCTTTTTTCTTTATACGCGATTAGTTGATCTTCGATCTTCATATAAACACTAGGATCTTTAACTAGTCTATCCATAACATCATATAATCCTCGCTTGAACTCCTGATGCTCAGAAACATTGGGACTCCATCGATATTATGGATTTAAGTAGTAGGCAGCCGCATGTAAATCACGATGCATTTGGAACTCCCATCTTTTATCAATGATGTCCCATATCTCTTTATAAGAAGAGAGTTTGTTGTCTAAGTTCTTTGCTATTTGTTCTTTACAACTATCCATCGCTCCATAAATAACTCCCATGGCTGGTGTCTGCTCCCCATCAACAATTCTCAAAACTTCAACAAGTAGCATTATGGTTTTAATGGAATAAACCACACTAGGCCAAAAACTTCTCTCATTCATGATTATTTTTTTAACCTCTTTTCCATCAGCTTTCTTAGCCCAAGCACATGTCCCCCATTCGGTTGACACAAACATTTGTTGTAAAGCATCTTTCGATTCATAAATACTTTGTATAGTCAAAAATGCTGTGGCGAATCTTGTGGCAGCCGGTCGAAGAAGATCTTTCTTTAATATCTTTCGGGCTAAACTCAACACCCACCGATGGTTATAGATAAAATTGCTAACTTTTTTTGCTTTAAGCAAAGCACTTTTATGCTGCATCAAATTACCGATATCTTCAAGCATCAAATCAATGCAATGAGCAGCACACGGGGTCCAATACAAGTTTTTTCTCTTCTCCATTAACAATGCTCCAGCAACTTTGTATGCACTAGCATTGTCGGTCACCACTTGAACTACAATATCTTCACCGATCTCTTCAACAACTTCATCAAGCAACTCGAAAATTTTTTCAGCATTTTTTATACAATCTGATGCATCAACAGTTCTAAAAAAAACAGTACCATATTGATTGTTGACCAAAAAATTAATCAAACTTCTATTTCTCATGTCTGACCAACCATCTGATAACAAAGAAACCCCGGTGGTCTTCCATGTAGCTTTTATGTCCTCCACCATTGTAGTGGTCGTGTTAACTTCTTCCTTAAGGATCCAAGTCCTTAACTCATGCATGGTAGGGGGCTTCAATCCTCGACCGAAGTTCCAACTGAACGTAGCATACTAGTAAATGATGGACTACTTGCTACGTTAAACGATATTCCATTCTCAAAAAAAAATCTTCCAATATCCAAACAAACTCTGTTTCGATGCTCTTTTGCACTTGCTGGTGTCATTTTTTCGGTCGGGAGTGATCCTTCTTCGCTATCTTTTGCACCCCCTACAAACCGATCCATTGGCCCTCTAACACCCCTAGAGGTAGCACATGGATCAACACTTCCCCCACTGCTATAATATGCCCCACTTCCCACATTTTCTTCAAAGTTTCGTTGGGCAGCAAACTTTGCATCCTGAAACTGCTTCAAATATTGCTTTATTTCATCTTTTACTTCAGAGGGCACATTGGCACAAGGCATGACATCTTTATGTGTGCCAGCAAGATGTTCCTTCATTCTTTTCACTCCTCTAATAACTTTACTACAAAACTTGCACTTTAGATACTTGTAACTCTTTTTCCCACCTTGAGGAGGTACCTCAAATTCGTCCCCGTAATTCCAAGCCGGATCTTTTCTTGCACCTTTACTAGCCATTGTAAAAATAACTATGTACATAAAAAACAAATGTTCGAACATGAGAATCAAGTATATTATATATTTGTATAATTGTATGTAAACATTCACAAATCAAATCCTTTTTGCTACATTCACATTCACAATTGACAATTCACAAATCTAGTATATAAACCTTAAACCCATACACACTAATTCTAAAGTAGCATACAAATCTTCAATCTTTTAAAATCAAAATCATAATTCATACAAAATAAAATTTAATTCTAAAATAACATGAGACTCAAGTATATAAAGTATAAACAATCACAAATCAAATCCATTTTGCTACATTCACATTCACAATTCTGGTGTATAAACTAAAAACCTTAAACCCATACACATAACACATTAACACACTAATTCTAAAGTATATAAACATTCACAAATCAGATTCCTTTTGCTCCATTCACAATTCAGTAATTCACAAATCTAGTGTATAAACTAATAAACCTTAAACATGATAACAAGCACAAACATCAACCATTCACAAACCATAAACATCAACCATTCACAAACCACAAACAACAACCATTAACAAACCACAAACATCAAACCATTCAGCATTCACTGTTCGGTTGTTCACATACCATTCACAAACCATAAACCTTAATGCACAAACAAAACATGTCCCAAATCAACAAAACAAACTCTTGAATCAAATATACAAAACTAACATCAACAATATTAGAAAATCAGAAAGAAGAACCTTTGAAGTCGCGAAAATCAGAAGAAAATCAGAAAATCAGCTGCGATGTTGGAATGTCGGGTACTCGGGTCGATGCCTGGTGCGATGGGTGCGATTGGGGGTGCGATGGGGGTGCGGGTGTGCAATGGGGGTGTCGGGTCAGGTGTGCGATGGGGGTGTCGGCTGTGAACCTTCTGAAAGTCACGATGTCATTTTAGGGTTTTATTTTTAGGGTGCAACTTTTGTGCTTTAATTTACTTTTCCCGCCCAACGTACGCCTCACCCCTTTCGTACCGCCTCACCCCCTCACGATCTGCCGCATGTGTCGAGGCGTACGTATCTGTAATCCCCTTTGAGGCGCCGCCTCATATACGTTTTCCGTCCGTTTCGCCTCGAGGCGTACGCCTCTTCCGTTTTTTAAAACCATGATGATTACCTTGCAGTCCAATCACCACCATACTGAACTCGAGAAGTTGGATTTCTTCCATGACAAAGAAATGTAAAGGATGGAGAGAAAATTACATGATAAAGGCATCAAAGGTACTTAAACTGCAAAAATACAGTATTCTTGCAAAGAAACTCCAAATTATATAACAACCAAACAAACAAACCAACGTAATGAGTAAATCCCACTCAATATCACACATATAAATGCACAAAAATTCAATACTTTATAAGTTAGGATTGTAGTATATTTATGGTCAGCATGAGTAAGCAACTCCAGAAATTTTGGATTACACACGTAACAAGCAAACAAAAAAACCAACGTAATCAGTACATCCCACTCAATATCACACAAAAATATACAGAAATTAATACTTTAGAAGTTAGGATTGTGGTATATTTATGGTCAGCATGAGCACATCCAGGGTATACAACAACATACCCCGGCAAATCAGTGAAAGCAATTAGCTTGTTATAACAGAGAAAAAAGAAGGCTGCTGTTTCTTAAGTATGTGGGGAACCTCCTTAATAGATCTCAGCGTATCACGCAAAGAAATCAACAGTTCCTCGAATGAAACAAATTGTGATATCTGAAATCTATTAAGAAAAGTCTTTTTGTGGATGTGGAATAAAGCACAGAACGATGAGTACAACCTTAAACTTTCATATAGTATACAAAAGATAGGATTCAAGATTAAGACACTATTCAAGTTGTGAAGGTCTAGAATGGGCCTATGAAACCATGCCCTGTACAGAAAAACAATCATCCAACACCCATGGTGTTAACTTGAAGGTAAAGTTCTAAACTTCTAATTATAGAAATTAAACTTGGAAATCCATGCCCTGTACAGAAAAACAATCATCCAACAAGTGGCATTAACAATGCAAGATTGATTGTAATTGCAGCAACTAACCAAGTAACCAACATTCAATCATATCTATATGATTTATGAACATTGGTGAATAGTTAGGCGTTAAAGTGATAGGGTTCTGGCCATGACATCGTTGACACCACCAGACCAACGTTACCAAGGATCTGTTCAAACCTAGCAGCATCAATCAGCAATGATAACAGCGTTATCGAATGAGCAGACAACCGACACCAAAAACCCTAACAAAATGAAGCGATCGGTGAGCAAGATAGATGATAGGTCCCGCCCAATCCTTTTGTACATCTTCTTATATGACGTGTAAATAAAAGAAAGGTGTCTAGGACATCAAACATCAGGACCAGAACATCAAAACCAATAACCCTGATAATTGAACATCAGAAATCTGGACCAGAACATCAGCTGTTCAGCACATTCAATAAATCAAACATCAAAGGTTGAGCATCAACAACGCTTAATTAGTGTTAGAAAGTCGTAAGCATGATGAATAAATCAAAAATCAGAAGCAAGAAACAGGGGAAACTGGGTCAGATAAAATACAAAAGTTGATTAACGTGACATGAATTGCAATTATATGTGTTGGGCGTGTATTTTTAATGTAAGTATTTGATGCAAAAGTTGTAAAAGCTGGATATATTGCCATGTAATTTACCCTAAAAAGTACAAGCAGCACAGAATCACAACAAATACACCTTAACTAAGCAAAACTTATACTTTATCACGAATTTGGTGCCTTCTGCTATCACTTTTCTTTCATTTCAAAACTTATACTTTATCACGATCAACTGCAAAGTAAATGCCTGTAGGTAGAAAACAGTTGGAATCGAGGTTTTAGGTGTTACAAGGGATTGCTAATGAGTCAAATCAAGAGCACAAAACTAGGGATTAGACCAGGAAAACATCATCAATAATCATCAGTTAGGGTCGTACTTTGCATCTTTAGATGATTAGAAAACCCTCCCTAGAAACGAGCGATTCTTGTTTTGAATAACCAAAGTGATAAGTACAGAGCCCTAAGTTTCGATACCTTGACAGTGAACGAACATGTGAGAAACAACCTTACCTGATCCATCGAATTAGCTAGCTAGCTAGGCAAATGCATCTAGAATGATTCAATTTTCTCAAATAACAACGAGCGATTGGAGCGATTCTTGTTTTAGTTAGGAAGCAGCAGATAACAATGAATCAAGAGATTATATGCATCTAGGAACAAGAGAAGATAGGTGTGATCTGATGGAATGAATATGATACCGCCGTACGCTAGGTTTATACGGAAACCGAGTCGGTGAGATGGCTTTTCCACATCCTGCTGCAAAAAGATACGATAAGATACGATATGCAATTTCAAAATCTTATCATCATTTCCTTTATTTTCTTACCAAAATTAACTTTTAACATTCTTTTTTTTTTTACAATGGTTCTATTTATATTTATCTCACATTATATGCAGTAGTTTATTTAATTAAAATATCACCCATGTAAACATGAATTTATTAAAATTATTTTAAATCAATGATAGTGGGTTTAAATTCTTTTTTAGTTAAAGATTGTTAAAAATAAAAAAAAAAAAATTTTCATTCATCTAGTTTAGCGTTCGTCAAGGGTTTAGCTAAATATCAGTTTAAAATCCTCTATTAACTAAGACATATGGGTTCTAACACCCAATTGTGTCCACATCATCAATGGAAAACATCTGATCGAGCGTGTTTGGTAACGGGCCATTTATTTTTATTATTATTGCTAGTTTATACCCTATGTAATATACGGATTTAATTAATAAAATATTAAATAATTTATAATAAAAATTGTAAAACGATATTTTCAGATAAAATATGATTAAGCTACTTATAAATAAATGCTTCAAGTAAAATAATA
Source organism: Flaveria robusta (assembly GCA_025506415.1). Classification (NCBI taxonomy): domain Eukaryota; kingdom Viridiplantae; phylum Streptophyta; class Magnoliopsida; order Asterales; family Asteraceae; genus Flaveria; species Flaveria robusta. Next base: position 11,339,184 of record CM046469.1, on the reverse strand, counting down.
ATATCATCTTAAACTCTCGTTTTATTAGATTGTTTTTTTTTTATATTTTGTTTTTCAAATATAATTTTATTTTTTAATCACCCTTAAAATAAAAAAATGGTTTTAAAAAAGTTAGAATTTCTAGGAAAATTTTTTGTTTAAGAAAATTTCTATAGCTTATATTTTTTTTAAAGTTTGTTTATTTTTTATATAAAAATCTAGTTTATAATTTTACAATATCTTTTAATTTGGACATGTTTTAAATAACAATAATCATATATGATTTACCGCTGCTGAAAAATGAATCAAGTTCTTGCTCAAAGGTATGTCCACTAACAACCTTCACAAGATAAATCGAGTAAGGGTGTCTAGGATTGCTCAAATGTGTGCCACAACTACAATTACATTATCAGAGTCAAGTTCTATTAATTACGAAAGTATAGAACATAGAAATATGTTATATGACAAAAGTAATTTAACCTGTAGAAAATAGAAGCATTTAGCAAAAAGAAAAAAAAATGAACATTTAGAAACTTCTATTAATTGGGAAGCCTCTTGAATTTCGTCTGTAGAACTATCTAAATCTAAAAGGAACATATTTACAACTATTAAACATATTTTTCAAGATTATTAGATAATGCAATTGAATTTTCACTTAGATTAAGCAAGTAAATGAGATTATTAGATATTGCAATTCAATTGTCACTTACATTAAGCAAGTAATATGACAAGACGTTACAAATCTTGAAACTCAATAACAGACTAAAAACGTGGAATATTGACTCATACTTGTAAAATTTTGTGTTTTCTATAAGCCTCTTGCCCTTCTTGCAAATATTATTAAAACAAGAATCTCCAAGTAGGATATTGCATCAAAGATGCAATCGCAATAATGTCATGATATGCATAGAAAAGTGTAAACAAATTTGTATGTTCATATAATGTACACAAATAGAAAGATAAAATAATACACTATGCTATTCATACCACTCATGAATAACTAACAAAGTGTGCACATGCTGAAAATCAATAAACTTAAAAGGAAAATAAGCAGTAATAGTACCTTACAATCATCACTACCTGATACAAGCATATTAAGGGCATATTAAGCTGGTAGGACACAAAATCACAACCCTCTCTAGAGGAGGTCGTGAAATTACCGCTCAACCAAATGGTTGGTGGTTAGTTAACTAGAATATATTAATCCAAAATCTACTTAAAAATTGTGTCCACGTAATCAATTAATCAAATATCAAGATATCAACAAGAACGACATAATAAGCATCAGAACCAAGGACACCTTATTAATAAATTGAACATAAAACATCACTACATCAGGACCAAAAACATCAGCAGTTAAGCACATTCAATAAATCAAAGGTGAGAAGATCAGAACCTTAGTATGAAGATAATAAGCAATCAAGGCAATAGATGAAACATCAGGACCAAAACATCAACAGTTGAGCACATTCAATAAATCAAAGGTGGAAGATCAGAACCTTAGTATGAAGATAACAAGCAATCAAGGGAATAGATGAAACATCAGGACCAAGATTAATCGTAGTAATTAACAAGCAGATAAAAGCAATTACGAACTCACCAAATAATAACAAGGAACAAGAGAAATTAGGTTAAAGAAGAAAATACAAATGCGTGTAAAACCAACAATAAAGCTATGGAGGGATGTAAAAGCCTTTGAGCCAATCGGATTCTTGTAATTGTGTAGGCGATTTCAATCAAATCAGATAGTTATAGCTGGATTTATTTAACATCAAAATAGAATACGCATAACACTTACACTAGCCAAGACTTGTAAAATGCTTCAATATTATTTGTAAAATGCTACAATATTATTATATGCTCTTTAGCATCAACATACCCAAGGGTTCAAAGGTCATCTTGGTAGGGTCTAAAGGGCAAAGCCAATCATCACAACTGAAAAATTGTTTATCAATAGTAAGTTGTGATGATCAACAGCTCAATCAACAGTTATCAAGTCACTACTAAATAAAAATATTGAAGAGGTTTCCACTAAAATAACTGAACTGTTCTAACCCCACCCAATAGTCTTTCATGAAGCATTGTGGACTCAACTTAATGTTGTGTAATGGTTCCTTGACCATAAAACACAAATGTTTGATCTACTTCTGGTACATATTTTTTAAAACATACAAACATCAAAAGAACTAATCAACAGTAAGAAGTGTCAACTTTGATCTACAACAAATTGACAATCAGTTGGCACTAATCTACTACAATAGTAGGTGACTAGCAGCAAATTACCAGCACCAACAACTAAATCATTAATGGTAACTAGGGTTAACAACAACTTCAATAGCAACTAAGTTTTAGTGTCAATTAAATGTCAGTAGCAATTGTCCATATCCATCAATTGCAACTAACTAATCATCACCAATGTAGGCAAGGCACCAGTAGCGTGTAGTGTGATGGAGTTGCTGCTAAAGATTTCCTATTGATGTAATTGTCCAATCGTTGATAACCGATTGTTCTAGTGGTTCATACTCTATATAAAGGAGGCCCTTGGTCTATCTTTGACAGTAAAGTTACACCTACAAGACTATAGTTTTGCAAAGCCTAGTCCAAACTAAAAGAATAGATTTGTCCTCGTACAAGTAATACTTTTCATGCAATTTCCTTAAGACAGGTTCTCAGTGGTGGAACCAAAAGTTTTTACTATAGGCCACAATAGGAATTTTTTCCTTCTTTTTGACATTTATCTCAACTACTCTACTGGAGTACTGGTGACAATTTGAAGGGTCAAAGTTGGATAACCCTGTTTTGACCGGTCAGATGCTCAAAATGACCCCTCAGACCCGTTATAGTTCTGTCAGTACAGGTTCTACCCAAACATGATTTCTTTCCTTTATTGATATCCTAAGAAAATTCAGGCAAGTACTAGATATTTTTTCAGCATAACATGGTTGAAACACACCGGCAAGTAGAGCATAGTGAAGTCCTGCAAGTGACATAATCGAAAAATAGAAATACCCGAGGTGAATAAAAGATACTAGCTCACCATAACCAAGTGCATTTGGAAGGAACAAGCCTGACATACACAAGAAGTCAGACGAATAGGCTAATAAAGTCAGTTTAAGGCATTGTCAGCTTACTAGTATAGAAATAAAATTTCCTCCGGGTCTTCGCAATTGTGATCAAAGAAGAAAAAGAAACCAGTTTTGCACCTTAGTTAGTTCAAATATCATGTTGATATGTGGGGTACATCCTTGACAGATTTCAGTGTATCACATGAAGAGGTCAACAGTTCTTCAGCTGAAATAAAGAACCATTTAAAAGAAACAAGTCTTTTTGAGGATGTGGAATTAAGCACATAACTATGAGTACAAGTCATCCTTAAGCTTCATATATTACAAAAGACAGGATACAAGATTAACAGACTACTCAAGTTGTCAAGGTCTGGTATGGGCATGTGAAACCATGCCCTGTTACAGAAAAACAATTATCCAACACCAACGGAGTTAACTTGTAGCCAAAGTTCTATAATTACAGAAATTTAACTTGGAAGTCCATGTTTACCTTAAAAAAGACGATTAGCCAACATTCAATATTGATTGTAATTACAGCAACTAACCAACATTCAATCTTATCTATATGATTTATGACCACTGATGAATAGTTAGGCGTTAAAGTGATAGGGTTCTCGCCATGACATCGCTGACACCACCAGACCAACGTTACCAAGGATCTGTTCGAACCTAGCAGCATCAATCAACAATGATAACAGCAATACCTAATGAGCAGAAAACCACCACGAAAAACACCTAACTACAAAGAAACGATCCGTGAGGAAGAGAAAAGATAGGTCACCGCCCAATCAATTTCTCTATCTTCTTATTTGACGTGTAAGAAAAGGAAGGTGTTGAGGACACGTGCACACGTGAAATAATTAGTTAGACACTCAAAATCCAATCTATACAAGAACAATATATTAAGGTGGTTGAATCCAAAAACAGCAGCAAGTGGCATGAACAATGCTATATTGATTGGTAATTGCAGCAACTAACCAAAATTCAATCATATCTATATGATTTATGAACACTGATGAGTAATTAGGCGTTAAAGTGATAGGGTTCTTGCCTTGGCATTTACAACACCACCACACCAATGCTACCAAGGATTTGTTCGAACCTAGCTGCATCATCAGCAATGAAAACAACGCTACCTAATGGGCAGACAACCACCACGAAAAACCCCTAACTACAAAGGATTGATCGGTGAGGAAGAGAAAAGTTAGTTCAACACCCAATCATTTTCTCTATCTTCTTATTTCACGTGTAAGAAAAGGAAGGTGTTGAAGACACGTGCACGCGTGAAAAAATTAGTTAGACACTCAAAACCCAAACTATATAAAGGTGGCTGTAATCCGAAAACAGCAAAAAGTGGCATGAACAATGCAATATTGATTGGTAATTGCAGCAACTAACCAACATTCAATCATATCTATATGATTTATCAGCACTAATGAGTAATTAGGCGTTAAAGCGATAGTGTTCTGGCCATGGCATAGCTGACACCACCAGACCAACTTTACCAAGAATCGATTCGAACTTAGCAGCATCGATCAGCAACGATAACAGCAGTACCGAATGAGCAGAAACCCACCATGAAAAACCCCTAACTACAAAGAAATGATCCGTGAGGAAGAGAAAAGATAGGTCACCGCCCAATCATTTTCTCTATCTTCTTATTTCACGTGTAAGAAATAGAAGGTGTTGAGGACACGTACACGCGTGAAAAAATTAGTTAAGACACTTAAACCCAAAGTATATAAAAACAGAATAATAAGGTGGTTGGGATCCAAAAACAGCAACAAGTGGCATTAACAATGCAAGATTGATTGTAATTGCAGCAACTAACCAACACTCAATCATATCTATATGATTTATGAACATTGGTGAATAGTTAGGTGTTAAAGTGATGGGATTCTAGCCATGACATCGCTAACACCACCAGATCAACGTTACCAAGGATCTGTTTGAACCTAGCAGCATCGATCAGCAATGATAACAGCGACACTTAATGAGCAGACAACCACCACGAAAAAACCCTAATTACAAAGAAACGATCGGTGAGGAAAAGAAAAGATAGGTCACCGCCCAATCATTCTCTATCTTCTTATTTGATGTGTAAGAAAAGGAAGGTGTCGAGGACACGAGCACGTGTGAAAAAATTAGTTACGCACTCAAAACCCACAGTATACAAGAACAATATATTAAGGTGGTTGGAATCCGAAAACAGCAGCAAGTGGCATGAACAATGCCATATTGATTGGTAATTGCAGCAACTAACCAAAATTCGATCATATCTATATAATTTCCGAACACTGATGAGTAGTTAGGCGTTAAAGTGAGAGGGTTCTTGCCATGACATTGATAAACACCACCAGACCAACGCTACCAAGGATCTGTTCGAACCTAGCAGCGTCGATCAGCAATGAAAACAGCGATATCGAATGACCAGACAACCGACACAAAAAACCCCTAACAAAATGAAGCGACCAGTGAGCAAGATAGATGATAGGTCACCGCCCAATCCTTTTGTGTATCTTCTTATATGACGTGTAAGAAAAGAAAGGTGTCTAGGACATTAAACAATTGGACCAGAACATCAAAAATAAATAACCCTGATAATTGAACATCAAACATCTGGGCAGAACATCAGCTGTTCAGCACATTAAATAAATCAAACATCAAAGGTTGAGCATCAACAAAGCCTAATTAGTGTTAGAAAGTCGTAAGCAGATAACAAGCACAATCAAGAGATTACACGGCATGATGAATAAATAAAAAATCAGAAGCAGAAATAGGAGAAATGGGGTCGGATAAAATGCAAATGCGTATAAGAAACAGCCTGATGATTACGAGTAATAACTAGTGAATAGAAGGCCTTAGATGATAACAAGCAATCAAGATATTACCACCACATGAAGCAGATAAGAGAAATTGAGAAATCAGCAAACAATAACTAGAAACAAGCTATGTGAAATTATGTCAGATAATATGCAAATGCGTGTAAGAAACAACCTGATGGAATGAATATAGTACCGATTACAAACTGAATCACACCTGATGCAGCACAGATTCTGACGAAGAGAAAATAGGTCAGATAATATGCGAAATTAGGGTCAGTTGATATGCAAATAAAGTCAGTTTAAGGCATTGTCAGCTTACCAGTAAAGAAATAAAAATTCTTTCGGGCCTTCGCAGTTGTGATCAAAGAGGAAAAGGAAACCAGTTTGCACCTTAGTTGGTTCGAATATCATGTTGATATGTGGGGAACATCCTTGACAGATTTCAGTGTATCACATGAAGAGGTCAACAGTTCTTGCCATGACATTGATAACACCACCAGATCAACGCTACCAAGGATCTGTTCGAACCTAGCAGCATCGATCAGCAATGATACCAGCGATACCTAATGAGCAGACAACAACCACGAAAAACCCCTAACTACAAAGAAACGATTGGTGAGGAAGAGAAAAGATAGGTCACCACCCAATCATTTTCTCTATCTTCTTATTTGATGTGTAAGAAAAGGAAGGTGTCGAGGACACGTGCACGCATGAAAAAATTAGTTAGGCACTCAAAACCCAAACTATATAAAAACAGAATAATAAGACGGCTGGAATCCGAAAACAGCAACAAGTGGCACGAACAATGCAATATTGATTGGTAATTGCAGCAGCTAACCAACATTTAATCATATCTATATGATTTATAAACACTGATGAGTAGTTAGTCGTTAAAGTGATGGGGTTCTGGCCATGGCATCGCTGACACCACCAGACTAATGCTACCAAGGATCTGTTCGAACCTAGCAGCATCGATCAGCAATGATACCAGCGATACCTAATGAGCAGACAACAACCATGAAAAACCCCTAACTACAAAGAAACGATCGGTGAGGAAGAGAAAAGATAGGTCACCGCCCAATCATTTTCCCTATCTTCTTATTTGATGTGTAAGAAAAGGAAGGTGTCAGGACACCTGCACGTGTGAAAAAATTAGTTAGGCACTCAAAACCCAAACTATATAAAAACATAATAATAAGGTGGCTGGAATCCAAAAACAGCAACAAGTGGCATTAACAATGCAATATTGATTGTAGTTGCAGCAACTAACCAACATTCAATCATATCTATATGATTTATGAACATTGATGAATAGTTAGGCGTTAAAGTGATAGGGTTCTGGCCATGACATCGCGCCAAGGATCTGTTCGAACCTAGCAGCATCAATCAGCAATGATAACAGCGATACCTAATGAGCAGAAAACCACCACGAAAAACCCCCAACTACAAAGAAACGAACCTTGAGGTAGAGAAAAGATAGGTCACCGCCCAATCCTTTTCTCTATCTTCTTATTTGATGTGTAAGAAAAGGAAGGTGTCGAGGACACGTGCACGCATGAAAAAATTAGTTAGGCACTCAAAACCCAAACTATATAAAAACAGAATAATAAGGTGGCTGGAATCCAAAAACACTAACAAGTGGCATGAACAATGCAATATTGATTGGTAATTGCAGCAGCTAACCGAAATTCAATCATATCTATATGATTTATGAACACTGATGAGTAGTTAGGCGTTAAAGTGTTGGGGTTCTGGCCATGACATCGCTGACACCACCAGACTAATGCTACCAAGGATCTATTCGAACCTAGCAGCATCTATCAGTTAATGATAACAGCGACACCTAATAAGCAGAAAACCACTACGAAAAACCCCTAACTACAAAGAAACAATCTGTGAGGAAGAGAAAAGATAGGTCACCGCCCAATCAATTTCTCTATCTTCTTATATGATCAGCATGTGGCATGAACAATGCTATATTGATTGGTAATTGCAACAACTAACCAATATTCAATCATATCTATATGATTTATGAACACTGATGAGTACTTAGGCGTTAAAGTGATAGGGTTCTTGCCATGACATTGATAATACCACCAGACCAACGCTACCAAGGATCTCTTCGAACCTAGCAGCATCGATCAGTAATGAAAACAGCGCTATCGAATGAGCAGACAACCGACACGAAAAACCCCTAACAAAATGAAATCGGTGAGCACGAGAGACGATAGGTCACCGCCCAATCCTTTTGTGTATCTTCTTATATGAAGTGTAAGAAAAGAAAGGTGTCTAGGACATCAAACATCTGGACCAGAACATCAAAACCAATAAACCTGATAATTGAACATCAAACATCTGGACAGAACATCAGCTGTTCAGCACATTAAATAAATCAAGCATCAAAGGTTGAGCATCAACAACGCCTAATTAGTGTTAGAAAGTCGTAAGCAGATAACAAGCACAATCAAGAGATTACACAGCATGATGAATAAATATAAAATCAGAAGCAAGAAACAGGAGTAATAAGAAACAGCCTGATGATTACGAGTAATAACTAGTGAATAGAAGGCCTTAGTAATGCCAAACAAGCTCAGGCATCATATTATGTCATTAACTATTAGGGCAAACAAAAACAGCATCCATGGATCCCCTTTTAAGACAAAGTAACCTGTGTTTTCAAAATCTACTTAAAGTACAAATATCAAGATATTTTGGCAGAATAAGCATCAGAACCAAGAACACCTGATTAATAATAATAAATTGAACATCAAACATGGGGACCAAAAACATCAACAGCTGAGCACTATTATAAAAAAAGAGTAATAAGGTGGCTGGAATCCGGAAACAGCAACAAGTGGCATTAACAATGCAATATTGATTGGTAATTGCAGCAGCTAACCAACATTCAATCATATCTATATGATTTATGAACATTGATGAATAGTTAGGCGTTAAAGTGATAGGGTTCTGGCCATGACATCGTTGACACTACAAGACCAACATTACCAAGGATCTGTTCGAACCTAGCAGCATCGATCAGCAATGATAACAGCGATACCTAATGAGCAGAAACCACCACGAAAAACCCCTAACTACAAAGAAACGATCCATAAGGAAGAGATAAAAAAAGTTACCGCCCAATCAATTTCTCTATCTTCTTATTTGACGTGTAAGAAAAGGAAGGTTTCGAGGACACGTGCACACGTGAAATAATTAGTTAGACACTCAAAACCCAAACTATACAAGAACAATATATTAAGGTGGTTGGAATCCGAAAACAGCAGCAACTGGCATTAACAATGCAATATTGATTGTAATTGCAGCAACTAACCAACATTCAATCATATCTATATGATTTATGAACATTGATGAATAGTTAGGCGTTAGAGTGATAGGTTTCTGGCCATGGCATCGCTGACACCACAAGACCAGCGTTACTAAGGATCTGTTCGAACCTAGCAGCATCGATCAGCAATGATAACTGCGATGCCTAATGAGCAGAAAACCACCACAAAAAACCCCTAACAACAAAGAAACGATCCGTGAGGAAGAGAAAAGATAGGTCACCGCCCAATCAATTTCTTTATCTTCTTACTTGACGTGTAAGAAAAGGAAGGTTTCGAGTACACGTGCACACGTGAAATAATTAGTTAGACACTCAAAACCCCAACTATATAAGAACAATATATGAAGGTGGTTTGGAATCCGAAAACAGCAGCAAGTGGCATGAACAATGCTATATTGATTGGTAATTGCAGCAACTGACCAATATTCGATCATATCTATATGATTTATGAACACTGATGAGTAGTTAGGCGTTAAAGTGATAGGGTTCTTGCCATGACATTGATAAACACCACCAGACCAACGCTGCCAAGGATATGTTCGAACCTAGCAGCATCGATCAGCAATGAAAACAGCGATATCGAATGAGCAGACAACCGACACCAAAAACCCCTAACAAAATGAAGCGATCGGTGAGCAAGATAGATGATAGGTCACCGCCCAATCCTTTTGTGTATCTTCTTATATGAGTTGTAAGAAAAGAAAGGTGTCTAGGACATCAAACATCAGGACCAGAACATCAAAACCAATAACCCAGATAATTGAACATCAAACATCTGGACAGAACATCAGCTGTTCAGCACATTCAATAAATCAAACATCAAAGATTGAGCATCAACAACGCCTAATTAGTGTAGAAAGTCGTAAGCAGATAACAAGCAATCAAAAGATTACACATCATGATGAATAAATCAAAAATCTGAAGCAAGAAACAGGAGAAATCGGGTCAGATAAAATGCAAATGCATATAAGAAACAGCCTGATGATTACGAGTAATAACTAGTGAATAGAAGGCCTTAGTAATGCCAAACAAGCTCAGGCATCATATTATGTCATTAACTATTAGGGCAAACAAAAACAGCATCCATGAATACCCTTTTAAGACAAAGTAACCTGTGTTTTCAAAATCTACTTAAAGTCCAAGTAATCAATAAATCAAATATCAAGATATTTTGGCAGAATAAACATCAGAACCAAGAACACCTGATTAATAATAATAAATTGAACAATAAACATGAGGACCAAAAACATCAACAGCTGAGCACACTCAATAGATCAAACATCAGCACCTTAGTATGAAGACAAGAAGCAATCAAGGGATTAGCACCGCAGGATCAATAGATCAGACATCAGGACCAAAACTAATCGTACTAATTAACAGGCAGATAAAAGCAAATACGTAATCACCAAACAATAACAAAAGAGAAATTAGGTTAAAAGAAAATGCAAAAGCGTGTAAGAAACGACCTGAGCGAATGAATATGATACCGATTGGCAGTAATAACCGGTGAATGTCGTCGATCACACCTGGTTTTGCTTCGTCGCTATCCTCCATGGCGTCAAGAGAAATTAGGTCAGATAATTGTATGCAAAAGCGTGTAAGAAATTAGGTCAAGTCTGATGGAAATGAATGAATATGATACCTTAGATTACGAGTGATAACTACCTCTGATTCACAGAATCTGTTTCGTCGACCTCCTCCATGAATCTTCTTCCGATCGAAATGAATATGATCAATGGCGCTTGACGAAGAGAGAGAGAGAGAGAGAGTGTTTGTGTGTGTGTGTGTGTGTTTGTGTGTGTGTGTTTGGGAGGGAATGGTGGGGATGGGTTAATAATAAAGAGGGAAACCAATGATCTTTCCGAGTGAATTCACCTTTTGACAAAATTAAGTTACGCGTGTGATCTTACCACGATTTTCTTACCAAAATTAAGTTTATCACTTTAATCATTTAATTATTTTTTATTTATAAAACTAAACGTCAATTTAAATATATTTTGTATTTTTAAAAAAGATTAATGTTTTAAAAAATATCTTATTTTCTACAATTTTTTCTTTAGAAATAACATTGATAAAAAATCTTTTTCTTTATTTATTAAAAAACTATTTTAATTATACAAAATAAATAATATTATTAGTATTATTTAAAATAAAATACTAAATATATTTTGTATTTTGTATTACACGGGTTGAATAAATAAAATACTAAATATAATAAAAATATATTATTTAAAAATAATATTTCAAGACAATATATGATTAAAACTACATATGAGTAATAATTAAAAATATTTTAATTTCAAAAAATTAAATAATATTATTAGTAATTAATGTGATTATTTAATAAGGAAGATAATCATTAAAATTTTGACGAGAAAGAATGTGATATTGTCAAGTGTTTCTTCTAGTTACCATTTTATTAGATGAACATCATAAACATCAATAATTTTTACTCTATCAACAATATTCTACAACTAATTTAATAAATGATTTGCGTGTAACCCGCGAAACATGTTTATCTGATAGCGATACATGATTTAGAGAATGATCCAAGAGTTTGGTTATTTGAAGTTTGCATTCAAGCTCCTTAATTTATCAAGTTTCGGGTTTTTTTGGTTTGGCTCGTTGTGTGTTCTAGACTTGCGATTTCAACATAACTACAAACAAAACTATGTTACAAATCCATTTTAGCTTGCAAAACTATGTAATTATTCAATCAAAATCTCTTGATTCAAGTCACCGTTAATCAAGTAACAATGTTATGAAAAATATACGTTAATTTTTTTTGTTTAAAATAAAATATACAATATTAACAGACACTACTTGATAAACTCTCTTTCTCACTTCAATTTTTCCCAACCTAGCCGGCCACCCCTTCTCGAGTGACCTCTCCTCCTTTCATCAACAACCTCTCTCTCTACCACCGTATTCGTATCCATATGAGTCCCTCAACTTGAAAAATCAAACATAAAACCTAATATTGGTTTTGATTATCTTCGCTAATCAAACGGGTGGCTATGACTTTATTATTCGTCAATTATAGGAGGAAAGGTTAAGTTTTTGAAATCAAGGCCCGTATTCCGTCATCTAATTTAACAATAAGAAAGTAATGCGAGAACATTAAAAATAACAATGTTTTCGTTGAAAAATGTTAATCTGGGTGCTTAGGATTTCTTATTATTTTTGGCATTGTATTAGAGAATGTTAGGTGCGGCTCGTATTTTTTTCTTTTTCGTTTTCAGAGTTTTGAGTCTTGATAATTATGTTGTTAGTTACTTCGTGTATACGTTGAATGTTAGGTGCGGCTCGTATTTTTTTCTTTTTCGTTTTCAGAGTTTTGAGTCTTGATAATTATGTTGTTTGTTACTTCGTGTATACGTTGGTATTGTTTTGAAAGAGATGAGTTATATTTTGCTATAATAAGGCCAAGACAGTAAATTTAGGGATTTAATATAAAACTTAACATCTGTTAAGTGTTAACTCTTTAGACCAGAATGAAAAGTAACCATGTTAACTAAGGACTCTATATGCAAAAATATAAAGGTTAGGGATCAAAATCATAATCTATTTTTAACCATAAGAACTATCCATATAATTTTCTCTGAAAACTTCAAGTTGCAAGGTTTAACATATTACAATCAAATATTTTTGGATTATATTTAATGCAAAAGTTTTATAGTCATTATCGAGATCACATAAAGATTATTAACGAATTTATGTAAAAAATCATTAATGCCTGAGTGAATAAAAGTAAATTAGCTCATGACTAATTTAAGGTAAATTATCAGCACGATTCATATAATTCAATACATAACTGTAATAGAAAAGTAGAACTAATCAAAATGTAGAAACATGTTAACACCAAAAAATACTCTCGGAGTGAAAACTAATATCCCCAGACGAAACATATTTTAAAAGACGTGTAGAAGTGACGTGCATAATTTTGGATTGATAGTCTTCCATTTTGCGGGAGAACATGTAGTATTATATACTAGGGAAATGGTTTTAGAGGGATACAAATGAGCTAGTAACAATTGCCCTATTTCATAAGTCAATTTGAGATAGCATACAACTGTGTAAAAAGTAAGGTTGTATGGTCATACATTGACTAGGGCTCACATTTCAAGGTCACTCGGTGAAGTAGGCACGAAAATCAAGGCAAAATGAACAGGGTTCGTCATTATATGACCGTTCAAAACCATTTTGTGCCTCCATACAATGGATCAGACCTTTTGGCCTTCCGCTAGATTGTCAGGCTTACCACAAAAATTTCTACTTTTCTTGTATGACTGCGTAACATTACAACCATATGATTATACGAATGGTTAGAGCATCTCTTTTTAAGGACGTATAATTAAACATTAGTATTTGCTTGAAAAACTAACAATCAATAACAAGTTGTTATTCATTATTAGTGAAAACTACGAAATACAGCAACTCGATCATTAATGGCAAATGACAACTACTCAAAAACAAAAACATTAATAGTTTGATGAAGTTACTACTGAAAATTTCTTATTGACTGTCATCAGTTACAACTGATAACCACCAACTAAAACGCTATGATGATTCATATATATATAAAGAAGGCCTTGCCCAAATATTGGACATTGGATTCACATACAAATTCTAGTACATTTTCATCACAGGACGTGCATACTTATTCACATTAAGATCACTATCATAGATGTACATAGCTGGTCAAACGATGTTCTTAAACCTAAAATGGCAGCTGATTGTCGTTCTTGTTCGTTTATCCTGGTCAAACGATGTTCACTTAAACCTTAAATGACAGCTGATCATTGTTGTTCTTGTTCGTTTATCCTGCATAATAATTCCAGTAAACCAAAAGGAAATAAAATGGATACATAAGCTTAATGGTTTGTAATGTATGAAAATCAAGGTTGACTTAGAAACGTGTCTGGAAAGAGTATGGACAAATTACCATTAATAGCATCAAAAGCTACCATCTTCTTCACAACATCTTACCAATTGACACGCATGACTATAAATACTATGAACACATACAACTCAATGTTCTTTTGAAGTTTTGGGGCCCAACACCCCAACCCAACCAAAATTAATAGTGCCTTTTTCAAACGTTGTAGACTCATCTTAATTTGTATGCTCATCGAAATTTATAGTATTATCTAAATTTATTGGTTCATCTATCGTTGAGTTCATTTAAATTCATAGTTTATCATAACATATAGATTCACCAAAGTTTTCATCTTGATTTATGGTATTCGTATTTGTGGTTGATGAATATGGCACCTTATATTACTCATCTTGAACTGTTATCTTTTCATCACATGCTCGGTCAATATGTGTTCATTTAGTGGTAGCATCGACAATAATTCATGCTTTTTGCCTTAGAGCGCTTCTTAGTGGTGGAAGCAAAAGATTTCAATTTAAACTATATATTCATTTTGTTTTTTTTTTTTTTTTTTTTTTTTTTCCTTTGGCATTTACCACAAATACCCCATGGATGCAATTTGAAGGGTCAAAATTGGATAACCCTATTTGCAAAAAATTTGGCTGGTCAGACGGTCAATGATCTCCCAGACCCCAGTAGTTCAGCCCGACGGTATAGGTTTAGGGTTTAAGTAACATGATTTCTTTATTTTCTTGATATCCAAAGAAAATTCAGGCAAGTATAGTGATAAGTATTAAAATGATATTAGACGAGATTAAATTCACCCAAATATTTTACTTCAACCCAACATAGTTTAAACACATCAGCAAGTGGATCATATATAGTGAAGTCCTGCAAACAAAAATTAAAGTGAGTGACATAACAGAAAATAGAAATAGCCGAAGTGAATAGCAGATACAAGCTCACCATAACTTAGAAGTGCATGTCCAGAAACTAGCCTGACAAATACAAGGAGTCAGACTAACTTTTGCA
Organism: Flaveria robusta; assembly: GCA_025506415.1. Taxonomy (NCBI): domain Eukaryota; kingdom Viridiplantae; phylum Streptophyta; class Magnoliopsida; order Asterales; family Asteraceae; genus Flaveria; species Flaveria robusta. Next base: position 11,324,061 of record CM046469.1, on the reverse strand, counting down.
TGCTAATTAATTAGCGAGTTGAAGGTATTGTCAGCTTACCTGTATAGAAATACAATTTCCTCCGCGTCTTCATTCTTGTTTTCGGGTCTTGGCACACTCATGTTGTAGTATTTGACTTTATCCGACTGATCAAGGATTAGAAATGTTAACTTTTTAGACATGGATATGTTCTAGAAATGCTAAATATTACAAGATGGTGTGTACTTAGCACAAAACCATCTTTTACAGCCATCATGTAACCTTTATCTTTATTTCTATTCACATTAATAACACCAATTACCTACAAAATAGTAATCTATTAGAAAATGATTGTTAAACTCAAAAGGAATCACTTCCATAATATCTACTATTAAACTAGTACCAAAAGGAGGACGTGATAATATATATATGTTTCACTGCAATTGAATCTAACTCGAAGCATATCATGCTATGAAGGATCACAATAGTGAAAATAAGGTAACTAACATGTTCATATACGTAAGCTAAATCCATTGAGATGCATGTAGCAGCCTGTCAAAACTTAAAAGTTGATTAACTGGCTGCCACTAAATCAATGAGATCAAAAATAAAAGACTAAAACTGTAAGGTTAGCATGCTCGGGATGATAATTCTCAATTCCTTTTCAGATATTTGTCTAGTTGAAATATCATGTTGATACTTGATATACAGAAGTGCACAAGCCTCTACAGGATAAAGAATATACGATTGTAAAAAAGTTGTTAACAAGTTGATAACAAAGCCATATTATGTATAAGCAACGTAAGTTGTCATTTAGCATGCATGTAAATAATCAACAACTATAAATACATAAAAGAAAATAGATTCCTTACACAACTGATACGCAACTAATCAACAACTATAAATACATTATAAAAATAGATTGCTTATACAACTGATACGTTGAAGATAGTTAACATGAAATTCCTGGCTCCAGAAGCAGATTTTAAAGAATTATTTTGAGCACTGTGCACTTTTTTTCACAGAACTATAAAGGAAGGATGAAACAAAGAGCAAAGATTACCTTCATAAAGATAGTCCGATCACCACAGTTAGGTATAAACTTAAGGGCAAGACATACTACAAAGAAGATTGCAAATTCCACACCTGATTCTTCATGCCAAAAACAGAGAAAGCTGCAAATAAACTGATATTATTACTTACTTTTGAGACAGATAAAAGAATTACCTTTCTTTTGCTCTACCAAAACCCATGTGGCTTTGATGTTTGTGAGTTCAGCGGAGTTTCATGCCAAAAACAGAGAAAGCTGCAAATAAACTGATACTATTACTTACTTTTGAGACAGAAAACAGAATTAGGAAAATGATACCTTTCTTTTGCTCTACCAAAACCCATGTGGCATAGATGTTTGTGAGTTCTGCGAGCCAACACTAAGGAACTTGTTTCTACATTTTAAATAGAAAAATCATAACAAAACCAGTAGAATCTAGTATGAATAAAGGAAATATAATGATCAGGTACAATAAAATTTGCTACGCTCCCAACACTTATTTTGTTCAATGGAGTCCACGACTCTTTCCCTCTCTAATAGGGAGAGAAGTCCTCCACAAGCATGAACTTGAACTTAACTCTCAATGTCCATCATAGAACTTAGATGCAGTTACAAAAAACATAAGGGTAAAAGGACGACCCAGGTCAAAGAATAATCCATGTGATTTGGTCAGCTATTCAAAGATATGACATACATAAGAAGACATGGTATGTGCTGGTATCATTTATGGTTAAGATAATCAACTACATGTAAAGTACTTACCTTTGAGACAGAAAACAGAATTAGAAAAATGATACGTTTCTTTTGCTAATTTGCTCTACCAATACCCATGTGGCTTAGATGTTTGTTTGTCAATGGAAATATTTGCAATGCTCCGTGAGCTGCAGAGTCAACACTAACGAATTTGTTTCTGCATTTTAAATAGAAGTATAAGAAAAACTAGTATAATCTATAGCATGAATAAAGGAAAGATTATGATCAGGGACAATAAAATTTGCACGACAGAATCAACAGCAATTGATACACTCCAACACTCATTTTGTTCAATGGTATCCATGACTCTTTTGATCTCTGATATGGCAAGTAGTCCTCCACTAGCATGAACCTGAACTTAACTCTCAGCATCCATCATAGAACTTAGCTACAGTTACATAAAACAGAAAAAGTAACAGCACGACCCATATAAAAAAGTAATCCGTGTGATTTCATCGATTCAAAGATATCACATACATAAAGAAGACATGGTCTGGGCTGGTATCATTTATGATTAAGAAAATCAACTACATGTAAGTTTAGTTTAAAGAAACGTGTCAAACCAACAATAAAAGTATGGATAAGCGAGAACTTGGCAAACTGATGTGATAACTTACAACGCAGATTCTTTCTTTGATGCTTAATCCATCATTCATTCCAGTTACCTGAAGAAGATATACTGATCTGTGTTATGGAAATAGAAAATATGTTGACTGCATGCATGCTCACGGATATCAAAGACAGTCAACTATTAGTAAGCACATCACAACCATGATTCTAACTTACATAAGCTGACTACATACTTAGAGATATCAAAGGACTGTAAGAAACTACATAGGGTTCAAAGTGTTTTCTGTAAGTGTTTTTTTTTTTTTTTTTTTTTCATTTCCTTCAAGTGCTAGAGAAAATCAAACACGGTAAAAAGAACATAACATACCTATTTAATTTATAAACAATTTGAGGAAGCACTTTGTTTCAGGTTCCACTGTTAGCTCAATTAAAACCTTTGTAAAATCAGAATATCATGCTGGATGCTTAAAAGCAATTCATATGTTTACCTCAGTTTATCCCCCTGCAATTTGTTAAAAAGAAAAGTTCCATCAACCAAATGGAGCACACACATAAAGTAAAATGGTGATTAATGAAGCAACTAATAATGTCCTAAACCTCATAATGTGAAAAGATGTAATAAGCTCAAGTTTCATCAAGATGATAGCCTTAGTTGTTGGCGCACATTATTCACGGTATACGAGAATGCTGTACCTAGAATGAATGGCAGTCTTAGCAGATAGAGCAGACTATGTATAGTGTGATTACGCATAGCATTGCAATAGGATTACTGAATACTGACGCTTTTTCACCAAAGGAAGTTACCTGTGACAATGCATGAGGCATGCCATATAGAAAAACCGAAACAGAAGTACCATTCATGGACTCCCTTAAGAAAAAGTAGCATGTGTTTTCAAAGAGGTTTAATGTGTTTCCTATTTGGGAGTATAATGTTGGATAACCCTGTTTGCAAAAAAAAATTGACTATTCAGATGGTTAATGACCCCCAGATCTCCTATAGTTTTACCTGTGTACAGGTTCTACCAAATGCGTGTAAGAAACAACCTGATGGAATGAATCTAGTACCGATTACAAACTGAATCACACCTGATGAAGAGAAAATATGTCAGATAATATGCAAGAGCGGAGTGCTTGAAAATGTTAATTAACTTGACATCTATTGCTATTATATGTGTTGGGCGTGTATTTTTAATGTAAGTATTTGATGCAAAAGTTGTAAAAGCTGGATATATTGCCATGTAATTTGCCCTAAAAAGTAAAAGCAGCACACAATCACAACAAATACACCTTAACTAAGCAACACTTATACTTTATCACGAATTTGGTGCCTTTTAGGTGTTACAAGGGATTGCTATTGAGTCAAATCAAGAGCACAAAACTTGGTAAGTTGTAGTAGAACAAAAGTCTGACAATCGGTTTTCAGATTCAAGTTCCAATGTACAAATACGCAAAAGAAGCAATCTAGATGTGGTTGGGATGGTTAATCTAGGGATTAGACCAGAAAAACATCATCAATAATCAGTTAGGGTTGTGCGATTGAAAGGAAATAGAGAAAGGGGTTGTCGTACCTTGCACTTTAGATGATTAGAAAACCCTAAGTTTCGAATAACCAAAGTGATAAGTACAGAGCCCGAAGTTTCGATACCTTGACAGTGAACGAACATGTGAGAAAAAACCTGATCGATCGAATTAGGTTAAGGAAAATGCAAATGCGTGTGAGAAACCTCATTACAGATTCTTCTGTTTCTTCCTCCATGATCGAAGCAAATGCGGGCGTACATCTGATGTTGCAAGCAACACATAAAACCCTTAGCAACGAGCAATTCTTGTTTTAATTAGGAAGCAGCAGATAACAACGAATCAAGAGATTATATGCATCTAGGAACAAGAGAAGATAAAATGCAAATTTTGATGTGATCTGATGGAATGAATATGATACCGCCGTACGTTAGGTTCATACTTTATAGAGAGACGGAAAGTGAGTCGGTGAGATTGCTTTTTCACATCCTGCTGCAAAGATCCGATATGATACGATACGCAAATTCAAAATCTTAGCATCATTTTCTTTCTTTTCTAACCAAAATTAACTTTTAACATTCTTTTTTTTTTTTTTACAATAGTTCTCTTTATATTTATCTCACATTATATGCAGTTGGTTTATTTAATTAAAATATCACCTATGTAAACATGAATTATTAAAATTATTTTAAATCAAGGGTAATGGGTTTAAATTTCTTTTTAGTTAAAGATTGTTAAAAAAAAAAAATAAAATTAAAATTCGTTAAGATTTTGAAAATAAACTAAATAAACAAGTAAGAGAGAACAGGTTTCAAAGATGACAACCAAGAAAAGGATCAAGACGTCATGGCAGTAGAAAGCCGAGGTGAGGACAATATTAAAAACTCACAGAATGAAGTATCTAAAGAAAAATAAGACTTGCAAGAAAAGACCTACCACAACGAAGATGATGAATACGACTTCATTAAAATGAAGATGAAGATACTAAAGAAGTCAAACCTAGTGTTGAAACAAAAGAAAATACAAAGCATGTCATTGACACCGGTGATTGCAGCTCGCCACACATACAAACCGATGAAGAAACTGTGAAAAATGAAGAAAAAAAATGATGAAAAGGCTATTGAGAATGATAAGAATGAAATAATGAGCAGAGAGGAAAATCAAACTGACAAAACAGAAGATAGAAGTGAGATGAAAGATGAGGCCATCTTGACTGAAAAGATGCATTTGAATATTATCATACTTAAAAGAACATGTTAACCAGAACTTGAACAACCTGGGGAACAAAACACTGAGAAAGTCCAGGCATGTCTTAATGAAACTAATAGGAATAGTTTTTAAGTTTTACAATATCTATTTTTAAGAGAGATGCGCGATAATGAAAAATGAAAAGTTGGCACGTGACATCTCAAAACCTCTTTCGGTTTTTTAAAAGATATCTCCTTCACTTGAGTACTAGCTTATTGTTAATGTGAACACAATTTAAAACCAAATGTTAATTAAACTTATACGATTTAGGGGCCGGAGTAGATTAGGATAACCCTTCGAATGCGAACCCACTTATTTTAATATATTCAAATACCAAGTTAGAAGTCTAATTTATGGGTTGTATAAGATATAAAAAATCATCTCAAATTTCTAATTTAACTTTAAAATAAAATAATCACCTTAATTTAACACAACGTCAATCGACGACTACTCATGACCTTGTGGTCTAGTCGTACGGTGTTTGACACACACAAAAATAATGTGGTTCAAATCCTTGCAAGTGCAAGATAGTTGTGTTGACATAAAAAAAATACTGTTATTTAAAAAAATGATTAACTGCTAGATAAGGTGAGAAAAATAATCATTGGGGTCACAGAATTATAAAAAGATTAGTATTTAACTTTCATTTTAAATTCATTTAGTCAATAATAAAATAACTATGTATAATTAAAGTTGCTTTAAATACCACAAATATGCTCCGTTTCATTTCATTGTTATTTAGATATCATCATTTAATATGAACGAAAAACATAAAAATTAATATGACAATGACTATAATTGTATCACATCTCACCCTAATTTTTTAATTATTATAATACGAATTATATAACTAGATTCATGGATGTATCGTCCCAAATGATAAGACTATAAGAGTATGCGGAGTTGTTTTAGAATTATATTGCAAATGTAATCGTTACTATTTTGTTCTTAGAATCAAATGTATGGTTTAAGCCGAGATCCTAATTACCTTCCACATTATTTGTTACGGATTTAACTTTAAAGTTAGTTACTATTTTATACTTATTCACACCTTAAAAGATGAAGAAGTCGGGAATAAAGTTAATACAGTTTGTGAGTATCAAGCCTCGTACTATCAAACGTTCCCAAAGTGAATTTGTCTGGTGCCAAGTAGTAATGTTATGTAATGACTCTCGAAGACGTCATGAAGCATGTTTGGTGTAGGAATCTATCCAAAATCTACTCAAATCAAGGTTTAAACGTTATTTAAAAAAAAATTATCCCAACCACACCAAAGATCCAAAAAACCAACCCAAAAATCATCCAAAACAAACAAAAAAAAACTTTTTTACCGTATTATATATAATTTAATTGTCTTAAAAATTCTTGGTTTGGAGATTTATCGCGCAATTGGATTGGTTTAACCCATCCAGGTTTGAATCCTACTCCATTCATTTCAATGATTTACCTTTTCTTTAATTCGTTCATATATATGCACACTAGCTTTAGTAAACCCGTGTATTACACGGGTTAATCAAATAAAATATTAAATATAATAAAGTTTATCAAGTATAAAACGATATTTTACGATAAAATATAATTGAAATTATATATAGTAAGAACAATATGTAATAAAACAATTATATCAACTTTTTAAACTTTTGGTTTAAAACTTTTTTTTCCAAGAAAAATAATAAATATTTTGTTTCAAAACAAACCACATTAAAAAATATCATTTTTAAAATTTTTCTTATTATAAATTTCAATTTTAATTATTTTTTGTTTATAAAAAATTAACTTTTTAAAAACATTAATTTTAAAAAAGTTTGATGTTTTACAAAAATTTCTTATTCTATAAAAATTATTTTTAAAAATAACATTAATAAGAAGATTTTTTTTTAAATATATTAAAAAAACTTTTTTTGTTCTAAAAAGTTAAATAATTGATAGATTTAGCATGCTTCAGTCGCGGTGTGCAACCTACGTCAACAGTGGCAACTATAGTTTTCTTTTGATGAGCGAAAATGATTTACAAGTAGATGATATATGTATATAGATATATATACATATATATTTATTTATAGACTACCAATGATCATTAGCCCAAATAATTAAATGAGATACCCAAAACAAGCATATATGAGGAGATTTTAGGTTCAAATCTTCTTCTGAACAAAAACGGTGAGGGTTGACCCAAAAGGTTTTTTCTAATTGTGAGTTTCCTCCATATGGGCTTAAGGGTGCGGTCCCAACTGGGAAAACGGATAGATGGACCCGATTAAGATAACTCCTATTATCCGAACAACGTCCGACATTTTCCGTTCAAAATATTTTTATTAACTAGAATTAGTGTTAATCTTTTAGTTAACAACCTAACTAAACTAGACCCATTTAGAGCTAGGGCCGCTCACACCCTATTGCTCCATCTAATGCATACGAAGCCTATACCCAACAAAACATGAAGAAAACTCTACTTTGCCAACCACCAAAGATGTAGTTACTAATAGAAACTAGATCGAATCAACGATGAGGTTTCCCACTAAATCCCTAAGCTACCAAAAATAACCAAAACGACAAATCAACATTGCAAAAAATAAAAAATAGTCAATCTAAAATAGATATCACATAAATCAATAAGTGAAAGCGAAGATGCAAAAATTATGCTATGCCAACTAAAGTATTTCAATAACTCAAAAGTGCACAACGAATAAATTAAGCATTACTAACTAATTGTTGGCGGCGTGCTATGAAGCAAACTATAATTTGCCAACACCATAATCAAGCGAGGTAATTATTATCTAAATATAGAATGACTAATAAAGATTTCACATTAACTCTCTAAGAGCGTTCTTCCAAATTCTCATTATTATAATTACACTAAAAATTACTATTTTTTCTTTATTATTTTCAATTAAATAATATTTTTTATACCTTTATAATTACCTTTCTTTATCTTCCACTCACAACCACTTTCACAAAATAAAAAAAGTTTATAAGGCCCAAATATATAGATACACAATAGCATTATCGTTCTTCTCCACTCAAACCATTCCCTATAATATAAGAAACACTCTCATAATAATATATGAAACCTATTGCAAAGGCTCAAAGGTACCAAATATAACCAAAATGAAAAAAGCAACGTTGCAAAAAGATAGTCAATCTAAAATAGATATAAAATAAACCAATAAGTGAAAGCAAAGACGCAAAAAATAAACTATGCCAACTAAAGTATTTGAACATCTCAAAAGTGTGCAATAAATAAATTAAGCATTTCTGACTAATTGTTGGAGGCTTGCTTAGGAAGCAAAAAAATAAAGGCGAAATATCATCATAAAATGACAACACTTATAATAATTAAAAAAAAAGTTATTGCAATTCAAAATTAGACGTTTACATGCAAACTAGTACTTTTCAAGTTGTAATTCAAGCCAGGTTCAATAAAGAACTACACTAATATCCAAAAGTTTTGAGTTTAATCATTGATTCAGTAAGGAACATATCGTGAGCTCACATAATCACATTTCACAAAATAATCCATCTAAAATGGATAAGATAATCCATCTAAAATGGATATCAAATAAATCAACAAGTGAATGCAAAGATGCAAATATTTAACTATGCCAACTAAAGTATTTCAATAACACAAAAGTGCACAACAAAGAAATTAAGCATTACTAACTAATTGTTGGAGGCCTGCTAGGAAGCAAAAAAAAGAAAACAAGGCAAAATAAATGGAAGAAAACTCTACTTTTTCAACACCAAAATCAGGAGAGCTAAATATTATCATAATCTAGAATGACTAATGAAGTTTTCCCACTAACTCCCTAAGATACCAAAAATAACCAAAATGGAAAATCAACATTGCAAAAAAAATAGTGATAAGAACTTCGTTGGATTGATTGAATTAAAAGCGAGTACACATAGTATGGTCCTTTTCGAGATGGACTGATCTCCAAACATAAACCAAGAATTCAAATACTAAAACCTTCTCTGCTAAACTAGAACATCAAAACACACATATATAGACTAATATAGCTACTAACCGCCCACTAAGTCCTACCCACTAATCCTAAATAACAGGATCACCCCCCTCCACGGCTCCTGTACCAGCCCCTATTTTCCTGCCGAACCATGTTAACTAGGTCAGCCCCGACCCACACTGATCCATTGGGATCGTATTAGATAGTCCGGCTAAAATGGATATCTAATAAATCAATTAATGAATGCAAAGATGCAGAAATTTTACCATGCCAACTAAAGTATTTCAATAACTCAAAAGTGTACAACGAAGAAATTAAACATTACTTACAAATTGTTGTAGGCCTGCTAGTAAGCCAAAAAGAAACAAGGCAAAATATTAGCATAAAAGGCAAAATAAATGGAAGAAAATCGCCAACACTAAAATCAAAAGATCTATATATTATCATAAATTCAAAATCTAGAATGACTAGTGAAGTTTTCCCACCAACTTCCTAAGTTACAAAAAATAACCAAAATGGAAAATCATCATTGCAAAAAGATAATCCATCTAAAATGGACATAAAATAAATCAATAAGTGAATGCAAAGATGCAGAAATTTTACATTGCCAACTAAAGTATTTCAATAACCAAAAGTGCACAACGAAGAAATTAAGCCTTACTAACTAATTGTTGGAGGCGTGCTAGGAAGCAAGAAAAACAAGGCAAAATATTAAACATAAAAGGCAAAAGAGTTAAATAAAAGGTAAACTCATATCCAAAGAGGAATTACAAATGATCGAATGATCAAAAGAGATAAATAACAGGTGTACTTTTCCCCCACTTGTCGGAGGCAAACTATGGATTGAGTCATCTTTTATATAACCAAAACCCGGTGATTAAATATAAACTCATATCCAAAGGGGTATTACACTAAAGTATTACTCAAAGTCATATAAAACAAAAGGATGCTTACAGTGAAAAATCAATTAACACTACTAAAACCAAATAACATACAAAATTAAAAAAAACTAAAACCACTTAAAAGTTAAATAAAAGAAGTGTTTTTCCCCACTTGGCGGATGCTAATTATGGATCTAGTCAACTATTAAAACCAACCAAGAACTCGATAATAAAAGATAAACTCATATCCAAAGGGGAATTACAAATGATCAAATGATTTTTCGCCCCACTTGGCGGATGCTAATAATGGATTCAGTCAACTTTTATATAACCAAAACCCGGTGATTAAATATACACTCATATCCAAAGGGGTATTACAGTAAATTATTACTCAAAGTAATATAAAACCAAAGGATGCTTATAGTGAAAAATCAATTAACACTACTAAAACAAAAAAACATACAAAATTATAAAAACTAAAACCACATAAAAGTTAAATAAAAGATGTATTTTCCCCCACTTGTCGGATGCTAATTATGGATCAAGTCAACTATTAAAACCAACCAAGAACTCGTTAATAAAAGATAAACTCATATCCACATGGGAATTAAAAATGATCAAATGATTTTTATCCCCACTTGGCGGATGCTAATTATAGATTGAGTCATCTTTTATATAACCAAAGCCCGATGATTAAATAGAAACTCATATCCAAGGGGAAATTACAGTAAAGTATTACTCAAAGTCATATAAAACCAAAGGATGCTTATAGTGAATATTCAATTAACACTACTAAAACCAAATAACATACAAAATTAAAAAAACTAAAATCAATTAAAAGTTAAATAGAAGATGTATTTTTCCCCACTTGGCGGATGCTAATTATGGATCGAGTCAACTATTAAAACCAACCAAGAACTCGTTAATAAAAGATAAACTCATATCCACATGGGAATTAAAAATGATCAAATGATTTTTATCCCCACTTGACGGATGCTAATTATGGATTGAGTCATCTTTTATATAACCAAACCCGGTGATTAAATATAAACTCATATCCAAAGTGGTATTACAATAAAGTATTACTCAAAGTCATATAAAACAAAAGGATGCTTACAGTAAATAATCAATTAACACTACTAAAACCAAATAAAATACAAAATTAAAAAAACTAAAATCACATAAAAGTTAAATAGAAGATGTATTTTTCCCCACTTGGCGGATGCTAATTATGGATCGAGTCAACTATTATATAGCAAAATTGGTAAATCAAATAGAAACACATATCCAAAGGGGTATCACAGATGATCAAATGATCAAATAATAATAAAATTTAAATAAAAAAAGAATTTTCCCCCACTTGGCGGATGCTATTTATGGATCGAGTCAACTATTAACAACCAAGAACTCGTTAATAAAAGATAAACTCATATCCAAAGGAGAATTACAAATGATCAAATGATTTTTATCCCCACTTGGCGGATGCTAATTATGGATCGAGTCATCTTTTATATAACCAAAACCCGATGATTAAATATAAACTCATATCCAAAGGGGTATTATAGTAAAGTATTACTCAAAGTCATATAAAACCAAAGGATGCTTGCAGTGAAAAATCAATTAACAATACTAAAACCAAATAACATACAAAATTAAAAAAAACTAAAATCACATAAAAGTTAAATAGAAGATGTATTTTTTCCCCACTTGGCGGATGCTAATTATGGATCGAGTCAACTATTAAAACCAACCAAGAACTCGTTAATAAAAGATAAACTCATATCCACATGGGAATTAAAAATGATCAAATGATTTTTATCCCCACTTGGCGGATGCTAATTATGGATTGAGTCATTTTTTATATAACCAAAGCCCGGTGATTAAACAGAAACTCATATCCAAAGGGAAATTAGAGTAAAGTATTACTCAAAGTCACATAAAACCAAAGGATGCTTATAGTGAATATTCAATTAACACTACTAAAACCAAATAACATACATTCCCCACTTGGCGGATGCTAATTATGGATCTAGTCAACTATTAAAACCAACCAAGAACTCGTTAATAAAAGATAAACTCATATCAAAAGGGGTATTACAAATGATCCAATGATTTTTATCCCCACTTGGCGGATGCTAATAATGGATTGAGCCATCTTTTATATAACCAAAACCCGGTGATTAAATATAAACTCATATCCAAAGGGGTATTACAGTAAAGTATTACTCAGTCATATAAAAGCAAAGGATGTTTATAGTGAAAAATCAATTAACAATACTAAAACCAAATAAAATATAAAATTAAAAAAATAAACAACATAAAAGTTAAATAGAAGATGTATTTTTCCCCACTTGACGGATGCTAATTATGGATCGAGTCAACTATTGAAACCAACCAAGAACTCGTTAATAAAAGATAAACTCATATCCAAAGGGGAATTACAAATGATCAAATGATTTTTATCCCCACTTGGCGGATGCTAATTATGGATTGAGTCATCTTTTATATAAACAAAACCCGGTGATTAAATATAAACTCATATCTAGAGGGGTATTACAGTAAAGTATTACTCAAAGTCATATAAAACCAAAGGATGCTTACAGTAAATAATCAATTAACACTATTAAAACCAAATAACATACAAAATTAAAAAAACTAAAATCACATAAAAGTTAAATAGAAGATGTATTTTTCCCCACTTGGCGGATGCTAATTATGTATTATAGTAAAGTATTACTCAAAGTCATATAAAACCAAAAAATGCTTACAGTGAAAAATCAGTTAACAATACTTAAACCAAATAACATACAAAATTAAAAAAACTAAAATCACATAAAAGTTAAATAGAAGATGTATTTTTCCCCACTCGCCGGATGCTAATTATGGATCGAGTCAACTATTGAAACCAACCAAGAACTCGTTAATAAAAGATAAACCCATAACCACAGGGGAATTACAAATGATCAAATGATTTTTATCCCCACTTGGCGGATGCTAATTATGGATTGAGTCATCTTTTATATAACCAAAACCCGGTGATTAAATAGAAACTCATATCCAAAGGGATATTATAGTAAAGTATTACTCAAAGTCATTTAAAACCAAAAGATGCTTATAATGAATATTTAATTAAGACTACTAAAAACAAATAACATACAAAATTAAAAAAACTAAAATCACTTAAAAATTAAATAGAAGATGTATTTTTCCCCACTTGGCGGATGCTAATTATGGATCGAGTCAACTATTAAAACCAACCAAGAACTCGTTAATAAAAGATAAACTCATATCAAAAGGGGTATTACAAATGATCCAATGATTTTTATCCCCACTTGGCGGATGCTAATTATGGATTGAGTCATCTTTTATATAACCAAAACCCGGTGATTAAATACAAACTCATATCCAAAGGGGTATTACAATAAAGTATTACTCAAGTCATATAAAAACAATGGACGTTTATAGTGAAAAATCAATTAACAATACTAAAACCAAATAAAATATAAAATTAAAAAAATAAACAGCATAAAAGTTAAATAAAGATGTATTTTTCCCCACTTGGCGGATGCTAATTATGGATCGAGTCAACTATTAAAACCAACCAAGAACTCGTTAATAAAAGATAAACTCATATCTAAAGGGGAATTACAAATGATCAAATGATTTTTATCCTCACTTGGCGGATGCTAATTATGGATTGAGTCATCTTTTATATAACCAAAACCCGGTGATTAAATATAAACTCACATCCATAGGGGTATGACAGTAAAGTATTACTCAAAGTCATATAAAACCAAAGGATGCTTACAGTAAATAATCAATTAACACTTCTAAAACCAAATAACATACAAAATTTAAAAAACTAAAATCACATAAAAGTTAAATAGAAGATGTATTTTTCCCACTTTGCGGATGCGAATTATGGATCGAGTCAACTATTGAAACCAACCAAGAACTCGTTAATAAAAGATAAACTCATATCCACAGGGGAATTACAAATGATCAAATGATTTTTATCCCCACTTGGCGGATGCTAATTATGGATTGAGTCATCTTTTATATAACCAAAAACCGGTGATTAAATAGAAACTCATATCTCAAATCAAAAAGAATATTTAAGTATTATTTTAGTTATCGAATAACATACAAAATTAAAAGAACTAAAACCTTACAAATTGTTAAAAACCACATGAATAAAGTACCATTTTAATAATGTTGATTAAAAGCTCTGAAAATCCAAGTGGGTAAAAGTTTATGGTTATTAAACAATCGATAAGTTAAAGTAAGAACGCAAAAACTATTCACAATGATTGTCCATTTGTAAATTGCACATCTAACACAAAAAGGCTAAATCGTCTAAAAAATGGCAGAACAAGTTCATAAAAAAGGTATTGAAATTCAAGATAGAGAAATTATTAGAGCATACAAACCACTACTTCAAGTAGTAATTCAAAACAACTTCAATCAGACAACTATTAACTACGCTAATCTCCAAACATGAATGGGTTTTGTTCATCTTTTTAATATCGTGAAACAACGATTATGCAAATTCAAGAAAAGATAAATTTGTTCTACACATCCAAAGAAAGCTAGAGTTGTTCATATAGGGTCAGATACTCACAATGATTTTTGAGTTCCAACAATAATTTTACACATCACGTTCACAAATAAACACATATTCACATAAACATATTATACAAATGGGCATTCCTTAAGTTCAAAAGAAGTTAAATTTCTTCACATAGGATCAGACATTCACAATAATGTTTGAGTTCAACAAGCATTGTACAATTATGTTCACATGAAATCAGATACTCACACAAGCAAGAGAAAGCTATATATGTAGAATGTTTAAAATCACAATCATGAGAGCTAAAACTTCTTAGGGCTTTAAATAAATCAATTAGAAGAAAATCAATTGGGATCAATTGTCAAGGAGTACATTCACAGAATCATATATGAAAATCGAGGAAAACGACATAACCCTAATACACATCTCACAAATTCAAAGAAACAATCAGAACAAAACACCTCAAAATTTTCGTCAAACTAAACCCTAATGTTATCGCTTTTCAATTACTCACGAACTTGGAAATCAAATTCAGAAAATTAGGGGAAACAACCACACACAACCCTAACAGGTAATTAACAAAATCACCACACAAGAAACAAGAAAATAAGTCGAAATTTGTGACGAATGAAACCCTAATGTAATCACAATTTAAGTGTTCAAGAACTTGTAAAACAAGTTCAGAAAATTGAGGAAAATGACATAACCCTGATACACATCTCACAAATTCACGAAAACAAGAAACAATCAAAACAAAACACCTCAAAATTTTCGTCAAACTAAACCCTAATGTTATCGCTTTTCAATTACTCAGGAACTTGGAAATCAAATTCAGAAAATTAGGGGAAAGGACCACACACAACCCTAATAGGTAATTAACAAAATCACCACCACAAGAAACATTAAAATAAGTCGAAATTTGTGACGAATGAAACCCTAATGTGATCTCAATTTAAGTGCTCAAGAACTTGTAAAACAAGTTCAGAAAATTGAGGAAAATGACATAACCCTGATACACATCTCACAAATTCACGAAAACAAGAAACAATCAGAACAAAACACCTCAAAATTTTCGTCAAACTAAACCCTAATGTTATCACTATTCAATTACTCGGAAATCAAATTCAGAAAATTAGGGGAAACAACCACACACAACCCTTATAGGTAAATAACAAAACCACCACCACAAGAAACATTAAAATAAGTCGAAATTTGTGACGAATGAAACCCTAATGTAATCGTCAAGAACTTGTAAAACAATTTGAGAAAGTTAAGGGAAACTAACCGATGCGCGATTATTTGCAAGAATCAGGTCGTCTTCCTCCAAAATTTAGATGAATGGATTATTTCCAACAGTAAACGATTTGAACAAGATATATAAAAAAAGCCTTTGTTTTAACCGTACTGATGTGTATTCTCTGGAGTAGATTGTTTGCGATCTTGCCTGTATTGTATACAAGGAGTGACTGGTATTAGAATCAGTACGAAGAGTTGTCGAAGATGATGAAGAGAAAGATGCTTGAGGATTTCTGGTAGGGTTTGAGCCTTCAGAAGTAGGTATACATATTATATTACACTCCCAATATCAATTTGGGGAAACGATTTAGGAGATCTCTTGGAGATCTTGTTTATTTTATTATTATTATTATTAATTATTCTTTCAAAACACGACAAACCTCTCTTCTTTACTTATTTTTCTTCCTTCTTTTCTTATTTACAGAAATGTATAACAATTCAATCAAACAATCAAAATTAATATTCCAGTTCAACTAAAAAACTTACTAACCAAACTATCTTTAATGTTAGCGCGTACACAATTCAAACACTCGTGAAACTTAAACGGTTTAGGGACCGGAATGGATTAGGTGATACCCGTTAATTACACGAACCTAGTCATCTTAATGTATTAATATGCTAAGCTAGAAAATAATATGCTAACATGGGTTGAACAAGATATAAAAAATCATCATAATGTTTTTATTATTAACAAATAATAAATACCTTAATTGATTTACATGTGTCAATAAAAAATCTTGCTTTATTAGAGGTAGTAGTGTAGTAGATATATATTTGTGTACCTAAAATGATCCATGGTTGGTAACAATCCAATAAAATATATCAACATGTGTATTATCTCTCGTGCCCTAAAACGCAATTATCCGACACAAAATTGTGCAACTTGTAAGTAAAGTTCTATAATTACTGAAATTATTGAAAATCCATATACACCTTAAAAAGGGTGTCTACCCACACGTATCACACACTAAAATCAAAACATCAATTAAATATAAAACACAAAATGTGTCAACTTGTAGGTAAAGTTCTATAATTACTGTAATTAAACTTGAAAATCTATGTTTACCCTAAAAAGACGTATACACATAGGCATCGCACACAAAAAATCAAAACATCAATCTACATCTACATCTACGTATCTCTCTACTCTAATAAAATAATAATTAAGATGACATATGGCAACACCGCATTCACCATCATCAAAAATTTCTCGCTTCTCTCTCCTATTAAATAATTATATTAATTACCAAAAATATTATATAATTCTTTTTTAGATTAAAAATAGTTTTAATTAATTAACAAGGATATCTTTTTATTAATGTTATTTTTTAAAAAACATTTTTCCAGAAAATAAGAAATTTCTTTAAAACCTCAATATTTTTTTTAAAATATGAAATATTTTAAAATTGTTGTTTTTAAAAAGTAATTTTTCATAAACCAAAAATAATTAAAATTGGGAGTTATAATAAAAAAATTTTGAGAATGATATTTTTTACTAAAATAGTTTGTTTTAAAACAAAATGTTAATTTTTTTTTTAGAAAAACATTTAAAAAATTGTTATCATTGTTTTATTGCTTATCGTTTTTAATTGTCCGTAATTTTAATCATATGTTATCTTAAAATATTATTTTATAATTAATAAATTTTTATTATATTTTTGATAGTTTATATATATTCAACCCGTGTAATACATGGGTTTACTAAAGCTGGTATTCTAATATAACGGTAACTAAAATAGACATGTGACAATACCACATTTTTTCTCATTAAAATTTTCCCTATTATCCCTCCAATCAAATACTTAAATTAATTACTAATAATATTATTTAATTTTTTTATTAATTAAGAAAATAGATCTTTTTATTAATTTTATTTCTAAAAAACAAAGTTTGAACATAATAAGAATTTTTTATAAAAATCAAACTTTTTAAAGAAAAACAAAATATTTTAAAATTGGTGTTTGTTCAAAAGTAAATAATTTATAAACCCAAAATAATTAAACTTGGAAGTTATAATAAGGAAATATTCAAAAATGATATATATTTTTTAAACGATTTGTTTCGGAACTATATATATTTATTTAATTTTTTCTTAAAAACAAAAATAATTAAAAACAAAAGTTATAAAAATAGATCACATTGTTTTATTACTATACTCCTTTAATTTCAATCATATCTTATTTTAAAACGCCATTTTATAATTAATAGATTTTTATTATATTTAATATTTTATTTATTTAACCCGTGTAATGCACTGGCTTACTAAAACTAGTTAAATATAAATTTAAGGGCAAAGCATACTAAAAAGAAAATGGCAACCTCCACACCTTATTCATCATGCCAAAAAAAAAAAAAAAAAAAAAAAAAAAAAAAAAAAAAAAAAAGCTGCAAATAAAAAGTGATAGAGGACTTGCTTTTGAGACAGATAACAGAATTGAGAAGAATAATACCTTTCTTTTGCTCTAGCAATTCCATGTGGCTTGGATATTTGTTAGTTTGGAATATCTGCAATGCTTCGTGTTCTGAAGATATACCAATCTGTGTTGCCTCGTAACCTTTGTCTGTACTTCTTTTTACATCAATAACACCATTAACTAATAAAATAATAACAAATCAGAATGTAATTGTTAAACTCAAATGGGAATCATTAAAATCTAATATAAACTAGTACTTAAGAGGAGGAAGAACTAACAATATAATTATGTTTCACTGCAATTGAATCTAACTTGAAGCGTGCCATCATATGTGGGATCACAATAGTGAAAATAAGGTAACTAACCGGTTCATATTCATAAGCTAGATCCATTGAGATGCATGAAGCAGCTTATTTTTAAACTTGAAGTTTTGCTTAGTTGGCTGCCAACTAAAGCAATGGCATGGAAACAAAAGACTAAAACTGCCGGGCGACCATGCTCGGGAAGATAATTCTTAATACCTCCTCAACAATATTTACAATAAAATAGTTACCATGCTCCTTAAGATTTTCAAAAATTCCCAGTTCAAATATCATGTTGAAGTGCAGAAAGGCTCTACGAGATAAAGCATATGCGGTTTTATAGAAGTTGTTAACAAGCAGATAACAAAGCCGTATTATGTATAAGCTATGTAAGTTGTCATTTAACATGCATGCATATACTACAAATATTTAAACTAAAATAGTTACCATGCTCCTATAGATTTTCAGAAATTCCTAGTTCAAATATCATGTTGATATCCAGAAATGCAGCAAGCTCTACAAGATAAAGCACATACGTTTTTATAGAAATTGTCAACAAATTGATTACAAAGGCATATTATGTATAAGCAATGTAAGTTGTCATTTAACATGCATGTAAATAAGCAGCAACTACAAATACATAAAAATATGCTGAAGATAGTTAACATGAACTTCCTAGATCCAGAAGCAGATTATAACAAATTATTTTGAGCACTATGCACTTTTTTCAGTTAGGTAAGTACTCCTAAGTGGAACTTTAGAAGAAGGATGAAACAAAGAGAGCAAAGATTACCTTCAAAAAGGCAGTCCAATCACCACAATACTGAACTTGGGGAGTTGGATTTCTTCCATGACAAAGAAATGAACAAACAGAGAGAAAAATACATAATAAAGACATCAAAAAAACTTAAAATGCAGAAATTTACCACACTTGCAAAGCAACACTAGAAATGGCATGATAAAGACATCAAAAAACTAGAACGCACATATGTAATCTTAATGAGTACGTCACCTTATATTGCTCTGCTTGAACTGTCATCTTTTCATCACATGCTTGGTCAATATGTATTCCTTTAGTGGTAGCATCCAGTATAATGCTGCTCTCTGAATTACATCTTGAGCAACAGCTAACTGCATATGCTAATAAAGTAAGTTTAAGGCATTGTCGGCTTACCTGTATAGAAATACAATTTCCTCTCACTGTAGTTGTTGGGTCTTAGCACACTCATGTCTGTAGTATTTGACTTTATCTGACTGATGCTATCAATAATAAGAAATGTTAACTTGTTAGACACGGATATGTTCTAGAAACTTTAAACATTTCAAGCTGTTGTGTTGCATGAGTGTAGGAGCACACAACATACCTATTTGATTCATCTAAACAAACTTAGGAAGCAATTTGTATCTAGACATGTAAGGAAGACATGCAAGTTCCACTGATGATATGTGTTAAGCAGTTGTATAATCATAATTAGCATAATAGCCTATAGATACACAAAGTTACTTGATAATTTTGTTTCAAGTTCCACTTACTTGATAGTTTTGTTTCAAGTTCCACTAACGCAATAAAAACATTTGTAAAATCAGAATATTATGCTGGAAACAGGATTCTAAGCACCTCCTCCAAACCCTCTGGCAATTCTTCATATGTTTGCCTCAGTTCATCCAACTGCATTTTGTTACAATACCAAACCTAAAATATATAGCAACAATATATTAAGCAGCATAGGAGTAGGTATTCATCAGAGTTAATAAATCATATAGATAGAGTAAGGGAAAAGTCAGTAACTATCGCATAGGAAATCATATCAATTAATGCCAGCAAGAATGACCCCAATGTAAGTTTTTTTTAGGTTGCAGGTGGAAGAGATGCACCTGCCATCCTCGGTCATCCCATCCCAGGCGTTGATTTTTACCACAGTCATCATTGTCTTTCGATTCAGCAAAGTTCATAAATCATACCACGTAATGAAATCATACGGATCAAGTAATTGTGCCACATAGCAAAATAATAAAGTGTAACAGCCCCAATCATTTCATCCCCTAAGTCCAGAAAGCAGATGCAATATCAGCAAGCCAGGCATCCGGTTTTATCAGAGACAGGATGCATTAAATCACATATAGAAAATTGTGAAAAAATCATTACAAGGTTATAATTCCTGTGACTGTCAGCGACAAGGTTTCCACTTAATGTGTGCAGCAAAGAGGTTAAGAAAAAACAGATAATGAAAATAATAGTAAAAAAATAGTACTGATGCAAAGATAAACAGTAGAAATATAAACCACCAATACTTTTAGTAATTACTTGGTTAAAAATTTGAAACCAACAAGAACGGACACCGTTGAGAACACATATAAGCCATTAACTTAAAAAATCAAAGTAACTGACAAGCCTCAAAGTAAGTGCAAGTACAACACAAGTTGTGGTTTTAGGTTTTCTTGTATGAGGATTCCGGTTATCAAATCTGAGGTGCGGCCTTTCTTTTATGGATATAAGAAATCACACATCTTGAAAATAAAAACCACTATTTAAAGTAAAAAACACAATAAACACAATTAACATAACCAAAATAGGTAGAAGTAAGAGTATAAGAAAAAGATGCACAAGCAAAACGACAAGAAAAAACACAATAAACATAACCAAACCAAAATAGGTTAGAAAGTAAAAAATAAGACATTGGCAAACAAAACAAAATGAAAAAAAATTAGCACAAACGCCACAAAATTACAAAACGAATCAAGATCTTTATCAAGAACGTAATCCCAGCAACAACCTACATACACCCAATCAACCGCAAGGTACAAGCCTCAAAGTACAACACGGTTGGAATCGAGCTTTTAGGTGTTAGAAGGAATTGCCCGTTCTCGAATAAGACAAAAGCAAACAAACAAACAAATAAATAAATAAATAATCATAATTATAGCGAAAGTAAACAAATCAAGATATTTATCAAGAACGTAATCCCGGCAACAACCTACATACACCCAATCAACCGCAAGGTACAAGCCTCAAAGTACAACAAGGTTGGAATCGAGCTTTTAGGTGTTAGAAGGAATTGCCCGTTCTCAAATAAGACATGGTTTAAAAAAACGGTCGAGGCGTACGCCTCGAGGCGCGCCTTGAGGCTAGGTGGTAAGAAACCGTACATGAGGCGCTGCCTCATGAGGTTCATCTGGTACGTACGCCTAAAAAGGGTGAGGCGGTAAAAAAACGCCGAGGCGGGATGTGATTTGAGGTGTTGAGGCGAAAATGTTGGCAGGCGGTGAGGACACAGCTGGTGTTGCCGGAGTCGCCGGAGTTGCAGGTTGCCTTAAGATGTTTTAAGGAATGAGGGAGGATGAAGAGGGAAGGAGAACAAGTGATTAAATAAAACAAAAAAAAAAAAAAAAAAAAGTAAATGTACGTACTAGTCACTTGGTGCTGCAGGAAGTGCAGTAAAAGTGCTACAGGAAGTGCAGCAAAAGTGCTGCAGGAATTGCTGCAAGTTCTAGCTGTAGAGTTCTTTGATTTATTTTGTTATTTTAAACATTTTCTTATTTTGTTGTTTTTAACTGGTGTGTGTTTTCTTTTCTTTTTTTTTTTCTGTCTTTTTTTTTTTCTTTTTGTTTCTTGACATTTTTGTTTGTACATACTACATACAACTTAATCTTTTTAAAAGTAAATGTTGAATTGTTTGCAAGATAGCTAATCAATATGTTGATGTTTATTAATACTAGTATGTGATTAGATAAATTATGCTTATTTTTTATAAGAATTATATTTTTTATATTTATTTATTATTTCCGCCTCGGGCTTACGCCTCGTTTCGCCTCGTTTCGCCTCGAGGCTTACGCCTCGTGAGGCGAAGGGAAAACGCCTCGAGGCTCGATTCCGTTCCTTTAAACTTTGAATAAGACAAAAGCAAACAAACAAACAAATAAATAAATAATCATAATTATAGCGAAAGTAAACAAATCAAGACCTTTATCAAGAAAGAAATCCCCACAACAACCTTCATACACCCGATCAACCGCAAGGTACAAGTCTCAAAGTACAGCAAGGTTGGAATCGAGCCATTAGGTGTTGAAAGGGATTACCCAATCTCGAACAAGGCAAAAGCAAAAATATCATTATAATTAAGTAAAAAATAAGATAAAAGTAAACAAATCAAATGATAAAAGTAGAACAGAATTATCTAACAAAAAAAATTTTGCCGCAGATTTGAAATTGAGACCTTTATCAGGAATGAAATCCCGGCAACAACCTACATACACCCGATCAACCACAGAGCACAAGCATCAAAGTACAACACGGTTGGAATCGAGCTTTTAGGTGCTAAAAGGGATTGCACATTCTCTGATAAAACAAAAGTAAAAAAATTATTGTTATAAGGTAAAAGTAAGACAAAAGTAAACATATCAAATGACAAAAATAGCACAAAATTATGCACCAAAACCAATCATGACAAAATTAAAAAACAAACCAAAGAATGAAATGCCTTGGAATAAACCCTACATAAACCCGCTCAAGTGCAAAGTAAAAGCCTTGGAATCGAACATTTAGGTGTTAAAAGGGATTGCCATTGTCAAATAAGAAATTAAAAAATTAAGAACATCAAAGTATATAATAATAAGACAAGCATAAAAAAAGTCAAATGACAAAATAGCAGACCAAATCAATCGTCACAAAATTACAAAGACAAAACAGTTTGGGAGGCAAATCAAGAGCAGAAACTTGGTAAGTTGTAGTAGAACAAAAGTATGACAATCAGTTTTCACATAAACAGATTCAACTTCCAATGTACCTATGCACAAAAGAAGCAATCTAGAACTGGTTACGAGGGCAGTTACACGTATGTGTTCTGTATGCTTTTATCTAAGATATGATGCAAACAACAGATAAACGTAGACTAGAATGATTCAATGTTCTCGAGTAACAAATCCATAAAACAGAAGAATTATCACTAGAACAACTTTAAATAGCAAGAATTCAAAATCAAAACTACAAATAAAGCCATTGATAAAAGATGGGCAGTTAAGAGTTTAGAGGAATATTAGGGCACATTATGAGAGATGGATGGATTAATCTAGGGCAACTACAACTGGACCAGGAAAACATCAATAGAAATCAGATCAGATGACACGAAATATGTTGTGCAATTGAAAGTGGTAGTGGTAGCTTGTATGTTGATTTGATGCTTACCCCGTACTCAGAATGAATAACCACCAAAGTTAACGTAAACCCCCAAATTTCGATACCTTAATCGCAGTGATTGGGGAAAAGAAGTGAAGACGCTTCCAATACAAACGCCTGCGAGAGGGAAACCCTACGAATCCTTCTCTTAAGAAATCACCGAACAATAACAGGGAACAAGAGAAGTGAAATTAGGTGAGATAATTGTATGCAAAAGCGTGTAAGAAATTAGGTCAGATTTGAAATTGAGACCTTTATCAGGAATGAAATCCCGGCAACAACCTACATACACCCGATCAACCACAGAGCACAAGCATCAAAGTACAACACGGTTGGAATCGAGCTTTTAGGTGCTAAAAGGGATTGCACATTCTCTGATAAAACAAAAGTAAAAAAATTATTGTTATAAGGTAAAAGTAAGACAAAAGTAAACATATCAAATGACAAAAATAGCACAAAATTATGCACCAAAACCAATCATGACAAAATTAAAAAACAAACCAAAGAATGAAATGCCTTGGAATAAACCCTACATAAACCCGCTCAAGTGCAAAGTAAAAGCCTTGGAATCGAACATTTAGGTGTTAAAAGGGATTGCCATTGTCAAATAAGAAATTAAAAAATTAAGAACATCAAAGTATATAATAATAAGACAAGCATAAAAAAAGTCAAATGACAAAAAATAGCAGACCAAATCAATCGTCACAAAATTACAAAGACAAAACAGTTTGGGAGGCAAATCAAGAGCAGAAACTTGGTAAGTTGTAGTAGAACAAAAGTATGACAATCAGTTTTCACATAAACAGATTCAACTTCCAATGTACCTATGCACAAAAGAAGCAATCTAGATCTGGTTACGAGGGCAGTTACACGTATGTGTTCTGTATGCTTTTATCTAAGATATGATGCAAACAACAGATAAACGTAGACTAGAATGATTCAATGTTCTCGAGTAACAAATCCATAAAACAGAAGAATTATCACTAGAACAACTTTAAATAGCAAGAATTCAAAATCAAAACTACAAATAAAGCCATTGATAAAAGATGGGCAGTTAAGAGTTTAGAGGAATATTAGGGCACATTATGAGAGATGGATGGATTAATCTAGGGCAACTACAACTGGACCAGGAAAACATCAATAGAAATCAGATCAGATGACACGAAATATGTTGTGCAATTGAAAGTGGTAGTGGTAGCTTGTATGTTGATTTGATGCTTACCCCGTACTCAGAATGAATAACCACCAAAGTTAACGTAAACCCCCAAATTTCGATACCTTAATCGCAGTGATTGGGGAAAAGAAGTGAAGACGCTTCCAATACAAACGCCTGCGAGAGGGAAACCCTACGAATCCTTCTCTTAAGAAATCACCGAACAATAACAGGGAACAAGAGAAGTGAAATTAGGTGAGATAATTGTATGCAAAAGCGTGTAAGAAATTAGGTCAGATCTGGTGGAATGAATACGTTACCTTAGATTACGAGCAATAACTAGTGAAAGCATGTGGTGGATGACACCTGGTGCAGAGATTCTGTTTCTTCGACCATGAAACGAAGCCACTGCTGCCGTAGAACGGAGGATTGAAAGTATCGATCAATGGCGCTTGACGATGAGCGTGCTTGTGTAATTTTGTGTGTCTGATGAGGAGCTGATGGAGATGATGGAGGATGGAGATGGAGATGATGGAGATGAAGATGGAGATGAAGATGGAGATGAAGGAGATGGAGATGGAGATGGAGATGGAGATGATGGAGATGGAGATGAAGATGGAGATGAAGATGGAGATGATGGAGATGAAGGAGATGGAGATGGAGATGGAGATGGTGATGGAGATGGAGATGGTGATGGAGATGTGTGTGTTTGTGAGGGAATGGTGGTGGTGTTGTCGTTGGGTTAATAATACAGAGGGAAAACGAGTCGGTGACTTTATTTCTGGCAAATATATGCCAGACGATCTTATCATGATTTACTTTACATAAATAAAGATATTATATATATATAAAGATATTATATATATACCCTCACGTTAGTGTTAACTTTATACGATTCTTAGATGGATACCCTCATATTTATCGCACTTATAAATTTTACTTTCAAAAATTGTGATATTTTACTTTTTGAGTAAAATCTTTATTAAAAAAAAATATTTCTTTTTTTTTTTTTTTTGTAAACAAGGTTTATAATTTTTTTACAATATATTGTGATGTATTTAAAAGTGTATATATATATATATATATGGGATGGTTCAAATATAAAGCAAGAGAAATTATGTAAACCAATAAACCAAATCTCCAACTTTGGTTTACGAGATCAATAACTTATATTTGTTTGAATTTTTGTACACATGTTTTAATAAAAGTACAACTTTTTATTATTTTATTCAAAAAAATAGGAGACATTGATCTTTATAAATCAAATGTGGATATTTGGTTTATTGGTTTATACAATTTTTTTTTTTTTTAAACCCAATCGTATATATATATTCTGTAAAAAAAATAATATCAAACACTTTTGGAAACACAAAAAGGAAACTTCCTGTTTACAAAAAATAGTACCGTGAAGTTTGGAAGAAACTTTTCGTATTAACGTATTTAAAAAAAAGGCTCGTAACTATCATCAAATATTTAATATACAATTATTATTTGTTATTTATATAAACATATATTTTTTAATAAATTAAAGACAACAATACAAATAAAAGGCTCATTAGACTCACGAGCTAGCTTGGATTTGATATGTGAACTTTAGGTTCGACCTTTGTTATTTAATGAGCTATAATGTGAGCTTGAGTTAGAGTTCGGGCTCGAGCACGTTTAAGCATCGATCAATTTGATCATTTTATAATCGGTATCGAGTAACTTATGAACCGGATTGACTCACTTATACACACATAACACTATGTGTGTGTGATATATTAAAAGTTTTTGATTTAACATACTAAGAGGTGATTTGTTAACCAAAATGGTTAAAGAAATATAATTGTTATTTTAAAAAGTCAGGAGGGAAAGTATAACAAATAAAGTGATATAAAGGATGGTATGTATAACATCACCCTTTCTAAATATTGTAATTATTAATGTTAAAGCAATAATAACTTTCAATACGATTATATCACATCAAGTGTTTGTTCCATCAATTGTTTGTTCCGTGACTTAAACTTTAGAGTAAATTACATAGATGTTCCCTGTGGTTATGTTGAAATTTTGGATTTGATCCTAAAATTTTAAAATCTTTAAATATAGTCCTTAATATTTTTTTTTCTTTCATATATGGTCCCTATGTCTGTTAGTTAACAATTAATAATATAAAATGTCGTAAAAATTATCATTTTACTCGCATTAGCCATCTATTTAATTTGCTTTTAAACTATAGCATTATTTTTTTTAAAGAAAATTTTATATTTTTGTTTTTCAAATATTTTTATTTTTTATATTAATTTTATAATTTATTTATTGATAAGATTATTATTTAATAAAATACATTTTAAATACACAAATAAAAAACTTTTTAAAACATGTTTTCTAAATGTTCGTTTTTTAAACCGTTCATTTTCTATATGTCATTCTAAAACTATCTGATTATTTAAACTTTTTTTAGCTGGTTGGTTTTCTAAAGTTATTTTTTTAAAACCATTCATTTTTTAAAACATCTTTTCTTAAACTAATTCTTAGATTTTTAAAAATAATTCAGTTTTAAACGTTTTTATAAAGAATACATTTTTATAAAGGTTTAAAAAACCCCGCATATTGGTTTAAAAAAAATTATAAACCAAACATTTATAAGTACACATTTGTTAAAATATTTTTCATTTGCGTATTAAACAATAAACATATTTATAATAAAATAAAATATAAATTACATTGATGATCCCTACAAGTAAAATAGTTATTTTAACAAATTTAACATCACTAACTGAACTAACAGAGTAGGAACATTGATGAAAAATAACTATAACATTAGAGACTTTATTCTCAATTTTAAAACTTTAAGAACCAAATCCAAAATTTTAACCAAACCACAGGGATCGTCCATGTAATTTACTCTAAACTTTAACATGTTTTATTTCCCGATTAGGGTTTCCATCGCTTTAAAAAACGGTGAGCAACAAAGATACTCCACCTATGCCGCTTCGCCAACCTTAATACCGTGCTGTTGTGACGGGTCTAGTATTAGATGATATCGAGTGGGATGGCGGCACAAGTATCCGATATTAAACTAATAATAACATATGCTACATTTATCTTAGCCAAAAGGCTTAAAAAGGTATGGTTTCTACTTCCTTATGTCGTTCTTATATAGACCGACTCTTTGTTTTTTAATTATTTTATGCAACTGACGCGGAATTATATGTGGTTTTGACATATGTTTTTTCATCTCTTAGTATTTTAAACCATAAATAACACCCGAAAAACACCTAATACAAGTAGCATTTAAAGACCATACATAAAGGCTTTTTACGTCAAATAAACTGTAAAATCACATAATCATAGAAAAAACTCGAGTTAAATTGACTTGCAAGCTGATATGGCTTGGTAACTCGGTCGTCGACTCGTATAGATTAGCTATTTCTATGGGTGTTGTTAAATTATTTTGTATCATTTAAGATTCATACAACATAACAAATTATCGCCATCCGCCTTTTTACCGATGGAAGCAAACAAAAAAGAAAAGCAATTAGTTTATCGGGTCATGGTTAAGGTAAAAACAGATAAACATGAGATCAGTTTACGAGTCAATTGAAAAAACCTAGTTGTCTCAAATCGTACTACTGTTGAGGAATTTGTTATTAACCATACATGTAAAATGCATATCAATTTTCACTAAATGGTTTATAGCTCAATGTTACTTAAGTATTGAAATTTGCCCATCTTAAGTGGTGAGGGTTATACGACTTAATTATAGCAAATTGTGTCGTTTTAGGAGTGGTTTTGGTGGCCTTGTCATTTCGGTGAGAAAAGTAACATCTAGAAACCTCATGTTGTAAGTAACAATAAAAAGGAATGTCGATGGGTTTAGAGTTTGTGGCGCATATTACTTTTACAAGTTTTCAAGCCTTGTTACTTTTGGTGTATGAGTCTTTCTTTCTTGTTTCTTTCTTCCTTTTTTTCATATTTACATTTTTAGTTTAAACCAGTAAAAGGTTATTTTTTATCGCCTCAAGTTTAGTAACGTGTACGGTTTACACGCCATACTTACCTTATAAGTTTTTTTTCCTCACAATCGTAGTTTTTTTTTTTTTTTTTTGGGGGGGGGGGTTTGTTTGTTCTTTTGTAAGTTTTAAATTTTAATGTTTTATAACGAGAAAATTGCATATATGGTCCTTGTGGTTTGACCAGATTGCATAACTGGTCCCCAAACTTTAAAAATTACAAAGTTAGTCCAAACTTTTATGTAGTCATTGCAAATTTGGTCCTCAAATTTTATAAAAGTGCAAACTTAGTCTAAATTTTTATGTGGTTGTTGCACTTTTTGTCCCTAAAATTAAATTTAAAAGTTAGTTTAAATTTTAAAAAATACATAAAAAATGAATGAATTTAATGCAAGGGACCAAACATGCAATGATTACACAAAAGTTTGGACTATCTTTGCAATTTTTAAAGTTTGAGGACCAAACATGCAATTTGGTTAAAACACAAGAACCATTTAGGCAGTTTTCTCTTTTATAAAAGTTCAAACATATCATTGCTGTGTTTACTCAATGTAAGTTTCATTCAACAAGGAGTTGTACGTCATAATGTACAAATTATCTAAAAACAAATGTACATGTCGTAAAAGTTGATTTAAAGCGTTTATTTTTTACTGCCTCATACTCTTTTTCTTATCCATGTTTTAAAATATAATGGTTATAAATATCAAACACGTACATACTTATTTTATCAACATTAAATTTTTAACTGTTTATTTCCGACCCACTTTTTTACTAGCGTTTGGACGCGAATTATTTGAAAGGTTTCAGGTTTGTTTATAAGTTTCCGAATACTATCAAGTATCAAGTAAATGCATGGGTTTGTACATGACATAAATGTTTTGTTCTTTTTTGAATAAAGTTAAATATATTATCAATGTCTCCGTCATGACAACGCTTCGACATTACTTATTTTCATGATATTACGCCCAAGTCCCTTCAACATGTTGATTTGCGACAACTTTTCATCATTAGTTTTTTTTTTCCCACTAGTTTTAGTTTTCATTGAACTCCAAACATCGAAACCTTATAAAGCCACGTTTGCAGCCTTAATGGGCCGGTTCGTCAACATAAACACACGACCCATATTCTATCCACGCGTTCCCTTAAACCATCACACACCGATCCGACTCATCTGAACCGCTCGATAACCCAGTTCGACTCGCTCAACTCATCCGGTTACCAATAAAACCCATTTCACGCCGTTGGATCACCCCCTTCGTCAGGCTTTTGCGAACAATTGGGAGTCAAGTTCACCTCCTTTCACTTCAAATTCTTCACCATAGTTGAATCGCTGATCGTTGTTTCTGAAGCTTCATTGCTACATTTTGTGGCGTATGGTACGAGTGTCTTCCCCCATCTGTTTTTCGTGTTTGTTATAAGCTTGTTATAGATCCAATTTGACTTAGTTCTGTTGTTAATTCGAATCTGATATGAGTTTATTCATACGATCTAAGAAAAAATTAGATAAATAGAAAGAAAAAGTTGGATTAATTGAAGTAAACGAATCAATTTTTTTTATTAACCCTAGATTTCTTCTTAATTCGAGGATAGCTCCTGACGCGAACTTTCGCATTTTGTTATGTTGCTAGTTTTTCAATGAAAGGATCTGATTTCATCACTTTGGTTCTGGTATCTGTTGTTAATGCAAATTTTTACAAGAACATTTAGAGTAAGATTTATGTGGTTGTGTGTGATATGTTGGTTGTTACTGTATATTAACTATTTTGGTAGTCGGTAGAGAAAACCATTGCTATATGTATTATTGGTTATCTGTGATGCTCAAATATGACATTAGACCCGGTGAAAATGGATTTTATTTTATAGTATGCATGTAAAGCATTACCAAAACCAGACCTGGGACTCATTACATACAAGATCATGAGAAAACTTCATGCTTCTATTGGTGTTTCTGAAAAATTGGAAAGTTGGTATACTATAAAAGTAGTATTGATTTGCCTATCTCTAGTTGGAAAGTTGATTGATTGGTATATAAGCCCAGGTTACTCAATCAGTTTCATGGTTGTGATGTAATATTGATTTGCCTATATCCAGACCTGTATATATATCACCATTGTGATTTGTGAAAGGGCATATCTGGTATCAAATTGGTATACTATAAAAGTAGTTAAAGATGAGCATGTCTGCATATTGTGATTCAGTCAAGATACTTTAAATACAAGTGTTCAGCAGTGACTGATTTTTTTCTGTTAGGCACCCATGAAGGGCATTTTTTATCTGCAACGGGCTGCTTTGTTGAGGCGTCAAAATGTTAATTGGGGGCTAGGTACTAGATTATTTAGCACTCAATCTGCAACAACCGCTAACACCGCACAGCCACCACCACCTCCCCCTCCTCCTGAGAAAACTCACTTTGGTGGCTTGAAGGATGAAGACCGCATTTTTACCAACCTATATGGTATACATGACCCGTTTCTTAAAGGTGCCATGAAACGTGGTGATTGGTACAGAACTAAAGATCTAGTGATCAAGGGCTCTGATTGGATAGTAAATGAAATGAAAAAATCTGGTTTACGTGGACGCGGTGGCGCTGGATTTCCATCTGGTCTCAAATGGTCATTTATGCCTAAGGTGTCTGATGGCCGTCCATCCTATCTTGTGGTTAATGCTGATGAAAGTGAACCCGGAACATGTAAGGATCGTGAAATCATGCGAAATGATCCACATAAGCTTCTTGAAGGATGCTTGATTGCTGGAGTTGGTATGAGAGCAACTGCAGCTTATATTTACATTAGAGGTGAATATGTGAACGAACGCCTTAACCTTGAAAAGGCCAGAAAAGAAGCCTATGCAGCTGGGTTACTTGGAAAAAATGCTTGTGGTTCAGGTTATGATTTTGATGTGCATATCCACTTTGGTGCTGGTGCTTACATTTGTGGTGAAGAAACAGCACTTTTGGAGAGCCTTGAAGGTAAGCAAGGAAAACCAAGATTGAAACCCCCTTTCCCTGCTAATGCAGGTCTATACGGATGTCCCACAACTGTTACAAATGTGGAAACAGTTGCTGTATCGCCTACCATTTTAAGACGAGGGCCTGAATGGTTTTCTAGTTTTGGGAGAAAGAACAACTCGGGGACGAAACTTTTTTGCATATCTGGTCATGTGAACAAACCATGCACTGTCGAAGAGGAGATGAGTATACCATTAAAGGAGCTGCTAGAGCGGCACTGCGGCGGAGTTAGGGGCGGATGGGACAATTTACTGGCAGTAATTCCTGGGGGTTCATCTGTACCGTTGCTTCCTAAACACATATGTGAAGATGTACTGATGGATTTTGATGCATTGAAGGCTGTGCAATCTGGATTAGGGACTGCAGCTGTTATTGTGATGGATAAGTCAACTGATGTTGTGGATGCCATTGCAAGGCTTTCTTACTTTTATAAGCATGAGAGTTGTGGTCAGTGTACCCCTTGCAGGGAGGGTACTGGATGGCTGTGGATGATTATGGAAAGGATGAAAGTTGGGAATGCAAAGCTTGAGGAAATTGATATGCTTCAAGAGGTCACTAAGCAGATTGAAGGACACACAATTTGTGCATTGGGAGATGCTGCTGCTTGGCCTGTTCAAGGCCTTATCAGGCATTTTAGGCCCGAACTCGAGAGGCGGATAAGGGAACGTGCTGATAGAGAGCTGCTTCAGGCAGCTGCTTGATTCAGGTTTGCATTTGCAATACGCTGCTTGTTTGTAATGTTTTACACAACACACAGACACACACACACACACTCTAACTACAAGTATTTTGTAATGTCAATATGTCACCTAAAGCTTACTTAAGTGTTTACAACCTTCCAAATCTTTGTACAAAAAAAGTTGTATCATTGTAGAAGTAATAGTTTCTGCAATCATATTAATATATCAATTATTGATGGAATTTAACAAAAATCTAGGGTCAACCTAACCATACCCAACTTGTTTCCGAACCGTGTGAAGGTTTTACCATTTTGACTAGTTACCCATTCTTCACTACCTACTCAATTTGCTACCCATAATGCATGTACAAACCATGTTAATAATATTCGCAAAGTAAAACCATCAGCAGTCCTCGCCACATTGATCAGTCTCACATTGTAGGCCAGGCATCACTTTGCAGTTTCGTAATCCTATTTTCTTAAAATCCGTCTCTAAGACTGTATTTTAATTAGTAGCATATTGTCTTTTGTACCAATAACTTACCACACCGAATTCAATAGTCAAATAGTGAAATAGATTCAAAGCATTTATTTCTTGTGTTTGTTACATTCTATAATTTCATATGCATGCGTGCCCTTCTAAAATGTTGATCAAATAACATATTAATAAGAAGACTTATCGGCCAAGATTACTAGAAGTCAGATATAATTGTGTCATTGAGAATGATTCCAAGAAGTTTCATATGTTGGACTGAAATGAAATTAGCTGATATAACCTAATATATATATATATATATATATATATATATATATATATATATCCATAAGTAATAAATAACCTAACTATCCAGAGTTTAATTGTACATAAAATGCAAGTAAAGGCTTGTGTATAACTTTAAGGTTTGTAAGAAACTAAGAAAATATAAAAGTTAGTTGAACTTCATGTTCCTAGGTTAGTTTATTGTTATCTGAATGGAATATGCTCCGCCTCCAATAGGATGTGACAATTGCATAACACATCCTTTTTCAAATTTGACAACACAAGCAATACTAGGATATACAGAGAAACGCTATAGCAGTTGGTTCCCCGCATCAATCTCATCAATAAACCAACCAAGAGCTTGAGCTCTGTAGCTTACTAATTACATCACTGATTACTAGGATTCATGGTAATTTTCTGATCTAGTTGTACAGAGATGGAAATCAGACTGTTTAGAATGATATAGGTTTTATAGATGCCAAACAAATCTGATAAAAAATCAGAAAGTGTATTACAAGTTTGCAACACAACTTAAGTAACAAAAAGAATTGTCTTACGGCTAGAGGTGGCAAAATGGGACTAGAGGGTTGGATTAACTTGGTTAAAACAAGTAATATTTTGGTATGGGTCAAAAAGGCCGGGTTTGATTGACTTGGAACACTCTCTGTGTACATGTTTTGATTAATAGTTGGTTTCTAAATATGATTACATAAATTATATTGTTTCAAAAAAAAATTTATTAGTAAGTTTTTGGAGGTTTTATGCTTTAAAAGTACATTAGGTGACTTTTGGCTAGCTTGACCGGTTTTATCTTAAGCTATGTTTTTGTAACTTTACTAATTTGATCCTCTAGAGACAAAATGTACGTTGAGCAATTCATAAATAAATGGATCGAATCTGTCACCTCTAATAGCAACCTATATTCAAGATGCTAGTTCTGAAATAACCAAAAAATAATTCTTTAGTTGATATATCTTTTCACCAAGTATTAAGGACCTGCGTACAGATCATTACTAGATTCATAGGGGGCACTTTTAATCCATTGATCAGATGGTATGACCCATCATCAATAAGATACAACCCAACTTGATAGGTTATTACATTAATTGGTTGAAATTGCCTCCTAAAAATATCGCTAATGATCTGTGTATTGATTTTTTCTACTCGGTAGAAAGACATCAACAGAGATTTAAGTTTTTGGTATGGTTTCTTTTTCTCTTTCATTTCTGCTGACTTTATATTTGTTTTGTAGGTTGAAGAGCTTGCAGCCCTGCAATCTGTGGAATAAATATGCACAAGTCATCCTAGAGGAATCTGGAAATCGATGAACCCCCTTGCGAGCATCTTGGTTTAAGTTTAAGGTTTGTATTGAATTACCATACAATTGAAAATAGGACTCATTTAATAACTGGGGTAACTTTTGTTGTGCGTTGTGTTTAAGGATGCAATTACATCTTGTTTTTGTTGTTGAACTTCAGATAAACATGTTTTGTATGTTAATAAGCTGAACACCATGTTGTAACGCTACAATCTTAAGCTTTTGAGACCCCCGATTTCTCTCTTGTTACAAGCAAGTAAAGATATCCTTTTGTAATAGCATTTAAGAACATTTTCTCGTGTATAAGACTATATCGGTGAGTGTTTGTTGAATATTAGTTAGCATGCTTGAACCCCTTTTGAATCCTCGTTGCCAAAGCCGGGACTGATTATCACACGATCTTTGTTAAGGGGCAGATAATTGATGATGAATATAGTAAACCGATATATTTAAGTGAGATACAAGAAAACAAAGCTCAAAAATGAAAATTATCTGAATAGTAGTAGCGTTTAGGCTGTTTGTGGTATGCTCTTTTTCCATAAAAGTCTAGTAAAACTCGATATGTGAAGCTCGAATTGTTATTAATTGAGCTCTAATGCAAGCTCAAGCTCGGGTTTGTTTAAGCTCATTTTGATTCTAGCTTTGGTGAGCCGATTTTAAATAGCATATCAACGGTTTAGCTCGTTTACACTCCTGGTAAAATTAGCTCACAAGATAGACATGTAGATCACCTGATCATCATAAAGCAACACCATGTCACCAATTTACAATTTATGCAATATTACAACTGAAAGTTTGATCATCATAAAGCAACACCATGTCACCAATTTACAATTTATGCAATATCAAAACTAAAAGTTTGATGTATTAAAACTGATCATCATAAAACAACACCATCTCACCAGTTTACAATTTATGCAATATCAAGATAAAAAGTTTGATATATTAAAACTAGTAACTTAAGTTTCCGTACACGGCATAGATAAGCATTTACTGAAAATTTTATTTGCAATAGTATATATTACAAAATTTATAAGTTTACTTACAACTGTCACAATTATTTACAATAATATGTATTACAAAATATAAAAGTTTACTTACAACAGTCACCTATTCAATTTTAGCATTTTAAAATTTATTTTGTTGAATATTATAAATTAATAAAAATATTATATTAACACTTTGTTTTTTTTATTAAATTATTTAAAATATTAAATTTAGCTCACGTTGCGTGACAGGTAGATGCTTAATAAAATCGATACGAAAATGTAAGAATATCACAATGGTATGTTTGTGAAAATGAAAGTCAAGGAACACAAAATTGGACCTAATAAAAAAACAAATAAAAGCTTAAGAAAATAATAAAAAAACCAATCAGAGCGAATTATTTGAAGTGGCAACACGCATACCGCCGGATCATTTTGTTTTGGTAAGCCTGCAACAATTGCTTGTACAAGCTGTTTGAAGACTTGTACGGTAAGTACCGTTCACCGAATAATGTCCGACTCTCACATCACCGACAAACGGATTTTAGTTATATATAATGTAAACTTTAAAATTAGTATATAAAAAGTTGAATACATTTTTCATATAATTTAAATTATAATTTTGAAAGTATCTAAACCCGTTTATTCATTACTAATTTAAAAAACTTATAATTATAATTAAAAAATAGAGTTAATTTCAATTTTGCTTCCCAAGGTTTGACAAAAATAACAATTTTCCTCCAAAAGTTTTAAAACATCAATTTCAGTTTAAAAGTTTTATCATTTGTATCAATTTTAATCCAGAAGTTTTATTTTTTATATTTAAGTTAAAATAACTTATGAAACTTTTAGATTGAATTGAAATAACTTATGAAACCTTCGGAGGTAAATTGATATTTTTAATTTAAAAAAATGATTATTTTCATCAAACCTAAGGAGTAAAATCAAATTTAACTTTAAAATATAAAAATGAACCAAAATACCCACGGTATGAAAAAACAAGAAAGAAACAAATTAAAAAAAAAAAAAAAAAAAAAAAAAAAAAAAAAAAGCAAAAGCAAAAACTCCTGCGATTTTTTATGGGTTTGCAATTTTGCATAGAGTCCACTTGTTCTTCTGGTTGAGAAATACAGACAGGGACTCTGTGCATCTGCTTCTTCCTCATGGAAATGGCGTCCCAATTTACCACATTCCGCAAGGTCAGATAATCATCTATCTTTTCATCTCACTCGTAACGTTACAAATCGATCTATTTCGGTATGATTTTGAGCAAAATCAATCGAGTGACTTCACTGCTTATGCACCTAACAATCAAGTTATATCTGCTGGATTCGTATTGACGTCGAAATTTCTGTCAACAAAAACAGCCGCAGATGATGCACCAGATCGTCTGCAGGAAGAAGGAGAAAGGACGAGACCAGAACTACCCCTATAAAGTCATCGAAGTCACGCCTCCGCCTAGAAACCTCGGTATTCGATGTTTTCCATCTGTAAGCTGCTTCATCTTCATCCAATTTCATAATTTATTGTTTGTATTTCTTCACTATCTGAATCCCAATTTATTATTATTTGTTTAGTCTTGATGGTTTGTATTTTATCTTATAAATTCTGCTGACAGCATAGACGTAGGACTGCTTAGGGTTTGAATAGGTTTAAAATTTCAAATACTTCTTACATAACAGTTATTAGTAGAGGATAGATATCCATCATCTTCTTGTTACTTCTTTTTTAGTGCTGTAGGTATCAGTTCATTGACTCTTGTTCACCTCGATTGATGTTGAGTATGTTTGATTGTGTGTCTGCATTGGTATATTAGTTTGTTAATTCATGAGTGTATATTAGTTTTGACTGAGTTGGTTTACCTCTCAGAAGTAGACCCGCATTTAGAAGAGCTAGCCTATCTCTTGAACAACGGTAATTATATTGTTCTTGCATTCGGTTAGTTATTTGTTGTAACACAATTTTGTTTGAATTTCTATATTGTATGATTCCTATAGTTTGTACAACTACAAAAAATACTGAACCCTAGTAATTAGTGATGTTATTTGTTAACTTTAACTCTTGTTTAGTTTCATTGATGATGTTGATGGGAAGTTTGATCTTGAAACAAGGGAAGTGTTTGTTTCTAGCTTTTTTTGTATTTATGGTATTGTTTGTGTCATCAAAAATTGGACTTTTGATTTCTCCACAAATCTAAAGGGGTGTTTAGTATCATGTCTGGTTTTTCTTTATGGAATTGATATCTGTTGGAATGATTAGTTCCATTAGACAAAAAAATTTAGCATTAATTTTTTGTTGTCTATGGTGATTAGTTTGAACTCCCATGAATATAATTATTTGGCAATTTATTGATGTTTTCTAAACATATCCCTAAAGGCTCTGTTTAAGGGGTAACTTCCATCACCAAAGCCCTAACCACACATTTTACAACCACCCAGAAGGCCAGAAACCACTAACCACCCTTGCTTGAACAATTTTACTTTAACCACCAAATTCATTCTTAAACATTGTCCTTTTAGGCTATGTTTAGCATTTGCCAATAATTTATTACTACTGCTATTATTTTACTAACTTCTGTTCAATAGATAAATATTATAATTCATACTATTGTAGTAAACTATAATTATTTATACTAAGTATTGTAGTTATAAATTAAAAAAAAAATTGAATTGCAATTCTATTCCATTCCATACCGACAATATTTGTGGGTTGACCCATTTCCGTTACCTCTAAAATGAACTGTGACAATCTTTATACTTCAATAAGAAGTTCTTTTAACCAAACTCAACCTTATACCATACACCACCCTTCACTTACATTCATTTATTAGCTATTGATATTAAATTATTATATCTGTTAATTTCATTTCAATCCAAGTATCCTTTAGAACTTCTAGGGGTTGTTTGATTTACTTCTAATCCGGTCAAAATGTCTGACCTGGTCCGACAACACTGACCCATGCCTATTTTTCCACTTACCCGGTCAGTTTTGGAACAACCTCTTACCCTGTCACCACTTTCTGACCGGGTAAGATATATCAAACAGCCCCTTAGTATGAAATCAATTATCTCTGGACATAAATTCTCAATCAACCATTGTTTATGTGTATTTCTGTCTCATGGTGCCTGAGCTAAATTTTGAGTGGTGGCAGAACTTGCAATGTGGAGATGGTGTGACAATCGAAGGCCAGAATTACACAATCTCGGCAGTGACTCATAGATATCAGTTACGGAAAGGTAAATATGAACCTAGCGAGAAGAGGCTCGATGTCCTTTCCACTGGAAGATACATATTGAATTTGTATTTGGAAAACCTGTTAGAACAATCTTAAAAATATAAATTCACATATTCTAATTTGAGAGTCCAGTTGAGTACTATGGAGCAATGTACAAGTTTCACCATGTACAAGATGTTATCTTATTATAAATACAAGTTTGTTCACATTATGCTATCTTAGCTTACCGCGAAAATTTTTGTTGAAAAGCTTAACATGTTTTTGGAAAACTAACATAGAGGTTGGCTAAACGTGATCCTCTTGAATCTTCAGTGTACCTTGAAACATCAAATCGAATGCATATTTGTTGTCATTTAGTGTGAAAATAAAATAATATTATCGACATGACAAGTTGAAAGAAATGTGTAATAAGTAAAAGCAGAAATAGAAAGGATGATACATTTAACACAACCTATTAATGTATATTATACATTTATACCATGTACTTGCTTTTTTGTTAGCCAGAATTTTGTTCCGGTAATAATTTAGTGTTTTGGAACAATGACTATGAGTTTGAGACTTGATATATACATGTTTTTCTGGGACTTACCTGTTTAAAATTTTTTTTGCATGTATACATGCCAAGTATATAAAGATCCTCTTAAGATTTTTTTTACCAACAGGGAATGATTATATTATAAGATGATTAGCTTTAGTAACCCCGTGTATTACACGGGTTGATCAAATAAAATATTTTATAAAATAAAAATATATTAATTATAAAACTATATTCTAATATGAGATATAGTTAAGAACTATAAGTAATAAAAAAATTATATTAACTTTTTAAAGTTTTATTTTAAAACCTTTATTTGTTTTTTTCCCAAAAATAAATTAAACATTTTGTTTCAAAACAAACCGTTATAAAAAATATATTTAAAAAAGTTTGGTGTTTTTGAAAAGTTTCTTATTTTATAAAATTTATTTCCTTAGGAATAACACTAATAAAAAGATATATTTCTTAATTTACTTATAGAACTAATTTAGATCTAAATCAATTAAATAATATTATTAGTAATTAATGTAAATATTTAATAGGAGAGAGAAACGGAAAAATTTTGATAAGAATGAATTTGATGATGGCAAGTGTCCACCATAGATACCTTTTTATTAAAGTAGAAATATTACTTTGTGAGCTTAAGTGAATCGATCATGAAGAAACTAGTGTTTGTATTCGTGTTCCCTTAATCATGTTTTTTCTTACTAGGTTTTAAAAATAAGATAGATTTTTAATTATTAACATCATTGTCTACACTTTCCCTTCACTAGGTTTTACTCCATTAGCTTTTGTTTCGTAAGGTTTTCAACAAGACATAATCGACTAAAAAAGAGAATCAAAAGATAGTGTCACTGATAAACATGAAAATGATGTCCACATCTCTTAAGATACTTGATAACTATTAAAAGTAAAATACCGTTAAGATAAAAAGGGTACAAAGGAATGTGAAAGTGACAAGAGCACTTGAGTTTTGTCATGTTTAGGAGTATTTAAAAAACTTTATGATTAAAAAGAGTATAAAACAAATTCCACCCCCCCCCCCCCGGGCGCGTATGTTTTAAAAAGTTTAAGATTATACAACAGACAGATATACATAAATTATTTACACCATTCACACTTTTTTGGTTAAAAAAAATTTAGATTGTTTATAAGCCATGTTTCATACATAAAGAACTAGCATGTGTGCGTGGCTATCAAACTTGGACCAAAATCAATGCAATTAAAAGTAAAAAAGCAAAAGGGTGAGAAACATAAAAGTTTAAGGTCAACTTTAAGAAAAACCATAATATGAGTATGAACGTCTATTTTTGAATTTGAATGC
The DNA here is from genome assembly GCA_025506415.1 of Flaveria robusta. Lineage (NCBI taxonomy): Eukaryota > Viridiplantae > Streptophyta > Magnoliopsida > Asterales > Asteraceae > Flaveria > Flaveria robusta. Next base: position 11,283,370 of record CM046469.1, on the reverse strand, counting down.
CGGTCGATTGGCTTGAATCCTTTGTTCTTAAAAATTAAAAACTTAATTTATGAAATAAATAAATAAATAAAATGAAAATATTATAAGTATGTGATTTAACTATTTAACTTAAAAACACTCAACAACCTTCTCCATCGCACACTCATCTCCATCTTTGTTTGTTTTACAAATTTCAAGAGTAAAAACAATCCATAAAATTTTTAACCAGAAGGGAGGAATTACATAAACTTTTATAAAATCTTAACAATGATACTTGTAATTAACCAATTATTTGAAATTAGTCTTGATTAGTTTTTATATGATGTTATGTACTGTTATTACTTAATGATTTCATTTGATAGTATGGAATATTCAAAGAGAAGTCAATGTCATTGTAATTCAAGAATCATGTTGCTTGCACGTTATGATCTCATTTCTATATAATTTGTTTGCCTATCGATGACCAACATAGAATGCTAAAAACAAAATTAACATAATATTAAATTTTAAATACCGAGAAATATATTATTTTTGAAAAAAAAATGTTTATTTATGAATTAAATATGTGTAATAAAACTAAAAAGCATCATTATCGATGTTTTATAATAACGACTAAAACGTACAATGCTTGGTAAAACAAAACTTTGTGTTAAACATGTATTAAGTATTAGATTGCTCTTAAAAAATAGTATATTTATCATAACGATTCCACTTTTTGTCTTAGATTGCCAAAATATAATATTTATTTATATTCGTTTAGTGAGAGGTTTAGAAGGAAAACAAAGTTTTTTATATGTTTCTTATTTATATTTTTTTCATTTATGTTGTAAAAGGGGGCTGATTTCTACACACAAGCAATATGATGTGTTAGTCATTACCTGGTCAAAAAAAGAAAATTTTGTGTGTGATCGCGTTTTTTGAGAGAATCTCTCAAATGATAAATAAAATAAGATATTGTAATGCTTAAATAATTTTACAACATGTTTGAAGCTCATTTTCACAATTTCTTTTCAAGCTCATTTTCACAATTTCTTTTCTAGCACCAAGCAATACTAAGCATTTGGTCTTGAAGTTTGCAGATAAATTGTGGTATTTTGATTTAACAGCTTATTACTTGTGCAGGAGTTTTATGAAAACATTCCATTTGCTTAAAATAAAACGACTGAATTAATGTAGATGGTTAGTACGTTCGATGTGAATTGAAATTGCAATTTGTAATTTATGTCAATCAATAGTTTCTTTTGTAAAAATATATTAATTTATCTAAAATATTGGGTACATTATGTTATGCCACCAATTTAAATCACCGATCTAGATGTGATAGTTTCAAATAATGATGAATATGACTGGAGTTAGACGAGAATATGCAATTATTCAAAAAACAAAATACAAGTTGTGGTGAACTTTATTGTTAAAGCTATTGCAATGGGTTGATAATCCGTTTACAAAATATAAATTTCAATGATGATAAGTGTTTTGTATATTCGTTGAAATTGTTGCGATCATAATAAAAACCGTGAAAGTTGGTACTGGACCGTGACATGCTTGATGTGTATTGCAAATATGACAATATTTAAGAGATGATCACACATCAAAATAAAAGTATTTCATTAAAGTTTGAAAATCAACTATACTTAAGCACACATCTTATTTTTATCACTAATCTAAAAACTATTACTTTAAGAAGTAACAATTGTGCATAAGTAAATTAACTAACTGCTTAGGAGTTGTATTCAAATATGGTTTTTCTTTATTGTATCACATAAATATCAAACGACACTAAAATACATATACTATGAATAATACGAGTGAACCGTTATATAACAGTTTTCTATATATGTTCAGATATTTAAAACTCAATCGTTACAACTTCTTACGTCTATTTTACACATCTAATCACGTTAATTTCATCGCGTTAAGCTATATCATATAGCCATCCTTAATTTCTAGTTAAAAAATAAGAAGAAAAATCACACATCGCCTTCAACCCAAACCTAAACCCGAAGCAAACATCCAATATCCAACCCTACAGTTTCACAAGCAGCGTGGGCAACTTCTTAAAAAAGCATTAAACACACCCCTTCACTTGCCGTCCAATCTTATCTCACCCCCACTCTCTCTCTCTCTATATATCAACTCCTCCGACCACCGGCGATTCATTTTCCGGCATGGCTACCACACCGGAGAACGGCACCACCGACATTTCTACTGAACCTGTGGTGGTTGATGATGACGTACAGTTCGGATTCCAGCGGCCGGAGATGTACACAGAGACTCTCACCGGATCTGTTAATCCGTACGGACGTCATGTTTTCCTCTGCTACAAGTCTCACGAACTCTGGCCTTCTCGTGTTGAGTCATCGGACTCCGATCCGCTTCCTAAGCGTCTCGCTGGAGCTCTCAGGGGTCGGAAGAACGATATCGCTGTTAAGGTTAGTTTTGATGAGCTGTAGTAGTCAGATGACTTAGATTCGATGTGTTTATGAGTTTGATTAGTGTTGATGAGTTTTTTGCTTTGTGATCTGATGTTTGTAGACTATGTTGACGATATGCGAGAGCGGTGATGGTACTGGTTTATCGGATGGAGATGTTTTGGTTTTTCCTGATATGATCAAGTACAGGTATGGTGAAATTTGCTAGGGTTTTCAGATTAATATGCATGTGTTTGTGTGATTGTTCGATTTGCTACCTGTTGGTTTACTCGATTTTTAAAGCAAAATAGTGCTCGTCATGTGCAAATCATTAGGAGTTTTACCAAACGCGCTTAGTTAATATGTGTGGTTTGAAATGGTGAAGTGTTAGGTCAGATATGTGTTCGTATAGTTCTGATATAGAGACTTATTGCTTAGAATATTCTTTTTTCTTTGAGTTTGAAATTTGATTGTGTTCTGTTTTTTAGTCGAAAAGCTATTTCTTAAAATTGCACTAATGTAATCAGTTATTAGTTATAAGAACAGTGAAAGTTACTAGCAGTAGTAGCTTTTGAAATGGATCTGCTTATCATTTTTGGCTGGATTATTTTACAATAATTAGGGATAGCATTATGGTATGATCTTATAGAGCATACCAAAATGTATCTCAGCTTGTGATAATTTCACTGTTAGGTTTAATTTACTAATTTTGTTGATTAAAGGGGCCTGGAAGAATCAAACGTTGATAGCTTTGTGGAGGACGTGCTTGTGAATTGCAAACCATGGGCTTCAGGAACAGAGGAGCCGGTGACAGGTTCATACGTATTTGTGTGTGCTCATAACAGTCGAGATAAAAGGTGTGGTGTTTGCGGACCAGTTTTAATTGAGAAATTCAGTGAGGAGATTGGAACAAGGGGATTGAAGGATGAGGTGTTTGTAAGTGCTTGCTCACATGTTGGAGGACACAAGTATGCAGGGAACCTGATTATATACAGTGCAGTTCAGGATGGGAAGATTGCTGGGCACTGGTAAGAGTTTTTGTTACCATGTTTCTTTGTTGCTTTTTGTTTTTGTTTGCACCGATCTCTTTAGCAATTCTGTATTAATTCATTTTTTTATGCCTATGCTTAAGTAATATTCTTTTATTATAGGTATGGTTATGTTACCCCAAATGATGTGCCTGAATTGCTTGACCAGCATATCAAGAAGGGCGAGATCATTGAAAGGATTTGGAGGTACAATCTTACTTTTTCATGCACTTTGCTTATTTAGTTGTTGACTGTTATGCATGCCAGCATTGATTTGGCAATTCAGTCTTAAATTCTGTGTTCTCCTTTCTACAAGCAAATCTGCTATTAGTTCATGTTTGTTGTTAGACGTTGTATATTGCAACAACATAAATGTTTCTGCCATTTAATGTCTGTATTTATCTTTTTTGAGTGCATTAAAAGTATTCGAGTTGAGTGTAGAAGATCATAATGAATAAGGCCCAATTACATCTATGTCATTTTTAGTAAAGTTTTGCTCTCCTTTTTTATTAACTCGAGTATGGCTAGTTGGTTGGATAAGAGTATTCCTTATTTGAAATATAAGGCTGGGGTAGGACAATGATGCCTTGTTGAATTTTGATTTACAGCCGGTTCTTTCTTTAAACTTGCTAATGATAATTTTTTTTTTGGTCAGTTGCAACCAACCGTTTTTCTTCAGTCCTTTTGATTTCATAGATAACTATTATATTCAATATTATTAGAAAATTGTTCAACTATTTATTTATCTAGTCTTTTCCGGTATGGACACACGCCATCATCTTCTTGTTATGAGATTGAATTAGGTACAAAAGAGGATATAACATAGGCACATCGCTCATATATTAATCTTATGTTTTGCTGATCTGTTAGCAATAATATCTAAACCCAAATTGACTCGATATTACACACATGTCCCTGCAAGGGTTTACTATATTCTTGTTTTACATTAACCCACCATGATAAGACTTGATTCATCAACTTGCAGGGGCGAAATGGGTGTTCCTCCTGTCGAAAAAGCTGAGAAGGCAGTTGTACAGACACTTCCGAACGGAAATGATCTTAAGGAAAACACAAAAGCCAAGAAGGAAAACACTGGAGGCTGCTGTCAAGGTGTCAATGGATTCTCATGCTGCAGAGATGAAAATGCAGAAGCGAAAAAGTCAACCTCCACGTTTAACCTCTTTACAAAAAAATGGGAGCAACACGAGGTTTTCACAGCTGCTGCTGTAGTCGGAGCTGTGGCAACTGTAGCTGTGGCATACAGCCTTTATAAAAAGTCACGGTAAGTATTTGCCCTCGTGTTCACGTGGGTCTGTTTTACTTGACCTTTTTTATGAATATTATTACAAACTTAAAACAAAAAGTTCCACATGGCATGGATATCAAGTATCGTAATCACTATACACAAACCTACTTAGGTTTTGAAGGTGTACGAACCTAGTATTCGGGTCATCACCTTTGTAAGGGATGTTACAAGTGAGATGAATAAATGGTACATGAGATCACAGGGGGTTTACAACTTTACAAGATGTTGGTGCATGTTACAATATCGTTTAAACTTTGTAATTTCTATGCTAGTATTGATGTGTTTTTTAGAACATGTTTTTGAGTTCATTACGATAGTTTCTCATTTTGAGTTTGTATATGTGAAAACTTTGCTTCGATTTGTCGATATACAGGTGAAGTTCTTATTACTGATGATTATGCTCAAAACATTGACCCGGAGCTTCAATGGTCTTAGTCGAGTCAAGTTATCCATGTTGCTTCTTTTTAAGTTTGTTCAATGTGCGAGTTTGACTGATCAGGCTCAAGCCAATAATAATACCAAGTAGAGCTAGCTTGATTCTATATATGTATGCTAATTTGGAATTTTATCGGAATTTCTTACAACTTGGAGTAAATCGATTATAAAAAAAAATGTAAGATAAGACAGGTATAAATAAGAAGAAAGACAACTGAATGTTGAGCAAAATATAAAAATACAAAATTAGAAGTTTTTCCCTAAAGGTGTATATTGTAATATGATTTCAGTAAAGAATAGCCTTTTTTTGTGAAAAATAGTTGGCATTCCTAAAATTTTAAAATTTAAATGTATAAGGAACAAGTTTCTATCAGGTTCATCTTCAACTTGAGCCTATTTGTGACTTATTTTTATCTATTATTTAGTACTTCATAAAAGCGCAAATTAAAAATTATCATTAATTTTAAATTATTCCAGTCTAAGGTAATGCAATACAACAAGGGGTATTTGTATATCTTTTCTTCTAAACTTGTAAACTTATTTATTTTCTTAAAAGATGCTTAAAGAGCATTGTATTTATGTGTTAAAAACTTATGTTTTGGAAAAAATATGCAACATAGAAGTTAACTTATACGAGCCAATGGTTACTTGAGTCGCATTGATTTTGCTTTCCTAGCTAGTTGCGAACCAGAAAATCTATTAAACGGCAATGATATTCATCAGTTGGTTAAAGTTTATATATGTGGTTATATTAAATTTAAGACATTCTAATTGGGATAAATTCTTTACTTTTCTAGTAATTGTTAACTTGATAGTTGATCCTAACATTTGTTAACAAAATAGAGGCATATGATAAGCAGTTAAGCACCCAACTAGTAATTTCAGTAGAGATTTCATGTCCGAATTTTATTTACGTTATTATATAATCTTATTTGTTAGCAGGTATAAAAAATAAAAAATGTTTGTCGTCAAAATGAATATGTTTTTAGGGCGTTTCAAAATCCGACCCATCGGTGTTTTTTATCTTATTTTTTATCAAACAATTAACATATATTAAATATAACTCGATAAACCCTCGTTAAATTAATTTTCATACAATATCAAACTAGTGGGAATTCTATTCCATTCCATTCCATAAATGACAAGTGTTCATATTTACAATTGGAAACAGAGGAACGAACCTCTGTTTCTGTATAAAGTTTCATCAAATGTTAAATCTTGCAATCATCTCCTCCACCATTCCAACCTCAATTCCCCTCATTTCACCTCTATCAATCTCACCCATAACCTCTTCCAACACCACATTCTTTGATCTCTCACTCTCGAAACCACTAGAAAGATCGCGCAATAGCCGAAGCAGCGATTTCGAGCTCGCTCTAGCTCGTTTCGTCCCATCAATACTGAGCTGCAACAACCCCGGGATCGCGCCTTCCCTTAAGATCATCCCTCTGTATGTCTCTCTACTACTTTCACATATCATCAACAACACTCCCACCGCGTATTCTTTACTATGCTTAGAACCTTCTTCTACCGTCTCCACAAGTGCTCGAATCCCATATTCGGTCAATGCAGCCTCTCTCAGGGCGGTTTCTGATGAAGAAACTATGTTTTCGAGCAAACCCATCGATTTTTCGACGAGTTTTGAAGATTTTTCTGACTGGTTTATGATGTGGATCAAACAAGATGATGTGTATGACAAAAGAATGGTGGGAATCCATGGTGATAGATTATGGAGAGTGACTATGATATCAAGTTTAACTTGGGTGTTATTGTTTTCAACAAGGGTTTCAATTAGGGTCTCAATGGCACCACAAGCTGCCATTGATGGTTTGTTTGCTGAGCATGATGATAAGATCAAAAGGGCTGCTATTGCATGATCAATCAATGGGTGGATTTGTGATTGAATTAGGTTTAAGAGTAAAGGAATTGCTCCTGATTTTGCTATTCTGATCTTGTTTCTGCATAATTAACACCCAAAGAGTTAGGTTAAGATAATAACATAAGAAAATTCAAGTCCTGAATCGGTGGTATAATAAAACATGTTAGTTGGATGACTTTCAAACTTTTTTATTATAAAAAAAAAAAAAAAAAAAAAAAATTACAACTCAACCCAACTTTATCTATAATAAAAAATCAAATTTATCTAATCAAATAGATAGTACAAACTAAATTAAAATATTAAATTAACTTGACCGACTTGTCAACTTAGGTCCCTGAACTTTACCGACTTGTGAAACGTGTTAGAAATTATCACCAACAAAAATAACATGCTGATCATAAAATATTAAAAATGACATTGATTTTTACAGGCGGTTATATTATAGCCTTCAAATACGTATAGCGTTTTCTTAGTGATTGAAGGCTACAATCTAACCAACCAATCAAAAAACAGCTAAGATTTGACGTTCAAACAAAACCAACCAATCAAAAAACACCATGTGTATCTAAAGAATACAATCTAACCGTCTTTTTTTCTAAAGGACCTCATATGTCCATTTCTACAAAAATGTGGATTTTACATGTTTATTTTGGTGGTTTTTCTGTTACGGATCAAAGAAAAGAACTCATTTAGAAAACAATTGTAATAAGCTAGAAAGCTCATTTGGCGTATAAACATCACATTTATTGTTTATACAACCAATAAAAACAAGTCTCATATCTTACGATGGTTTCAATCTCTAACATTTTCTCCTAATCTACCCAAAAATGCGAGAAAATAATGAAACGAACCTTTCGCTGCCATAGGCAAGACTAAGCAGAGCAACAATGGCGGATTCTAGAGTTTTGAAATCTCGAGGATCATGAAGCAACGATACGATGGCCGGAATGGCGCCACTTTCAGCCAATTTGTGCCTCTGTTTGTTCGTAAGACTAGTAACCGCCTCCGCCGCAGCGGCCTTGGCTCCATGATCGCCGGAAAACAGAGCTTGAACCACCTGAAGTTCCGCCATGGATTCCGGTGATCGCAGATACGATGAAGCAATTTATAAGGATTGAATCGTGATGGTTGATGTAATTGCAAGTAGATGTTGATGCTCTTTTGAGAGTAAATTTGGAGAAGAAGCAAAGGCTACTATTCCGTAGGGACCATAAACTTTTTCCGGTGACTGATCGGAGATGGGGATTGGGATCTTTGTAACTTTCCTTATATAGAAGAACCTGCATTCATTATTAATTAATTATTGTTTTGGAAAACCAACCCATGTGTGCAATCTTTCTTCACTTGACAATTCTTTTATGTTGTTTTTAAATAATGTTTTTTTTGTTGTCTCACATCAACACATTCTGCGGGTAAATCAGTATACTTCGTAATACAAAGGTTGTAGGTTTAAATTCGACATTCGTAATACAAAGGTTGTAGGTTTAAAATCTGTTGAATGTAGATACGATGATGACGTACGTGTGCTTCTTCGTTGGTCAACAAATATATTTTTATTTTCTAGTTGAGTTAAATTCTGTTTTATTATCTGAAGTTTGATAAGATTAAATATTTTCCTTTAAAAATTTAAAAAATATTAATTTATCTTTAAAAGTTGTTTCAAATTTCGTTTAATAGTTTCATTAGTTATTTCAATTTAGATCCAAAATAATAGAAATTTTGAACTGAAATTAAAACAAATAATGAAACTTGTGAACTTGAATTGATGTTTTTAAACCTTTGAGAAAAAAATGATTATTTTTAACCTACATTAACTATGTTATAATGTATACATCTTTGAATCATCTATCTATTTTTGTAAGTGTAACATCAGTTATATGTTTCTTTATGATCATTTTATTATGGTTTGTGTTTAGTCTACCTCCTTAATTATTTTGTCGTCTATTTCCCATGTCTTTCGAGTTTGGTATGACTGATTTCGGGTTATTTTTCGATCTGTTTCTTGAAGATTTCTACCACTCATTTAAATGCCAACTTGTATCATGCGTGTTCATTTGTTCGTGATAATTTATCAAGAGAAGACGTGTCCTATGCAGGGTTCATTTGATCACATGCTTTTGATCCTATTATACATTTCAATATTTCATAATATTGTTTAAGCGCTATAATATCCAATGTTTAGTCGGCCTACAAGTATTACTTTTACATTCATCGAGTTTATTTTTATTTGTGTGATCCTTGAGAACAACATGCTGATGGTTTATGGTGTATTCCCACTACATATGTGACGCTTTATATCAAGGTCTTTACATTGTTTCATCTCTCGACACTATTCGATTAACCTCATGCTATTGTATGTTTCTCGATGATATTCTTGTTTCTTGGTCCTCCCAAATGTTATCATGTGGTGTCTCGTTCTAGTATTGAAGTTAGACGAAGAGGTACATCTACCTCGTTGTTTAAACATCATGGTTTCACAATCCTCGTATTCTTCTAACTTATGATTAAGGCTTGTAATATTTATCTTTTAAGTCCTGGCCAATATCTTTTGCATTTTAATACTAAAATCAGTGATACAAAATCAGTGATACAAAATCCCTTATATAGTTTGTTACAATTACAAAGTTGATGTATTTACAAAAACTAGTGGGTAACCCACGCGTTGCGACGGAGTAGACAATTTACAAGTCTATACGTGTTTTCTTTCACTTAGTTTTGTTTTATGGTTAAATATCTTATAAGGCTTATGATCATTATTATATCTCAGAGCTAACACGCTACTTCAAAATCAATGGTACAAAATATCTCATATAATTTAATGAATATTTTCAAGTAAATCCACATTCAACATAGTATAGATTGAATTGTTTCGATACTAAGATGAGAAGATTTCTTATGACATTAAACTGATTAGAGATTAAAACTGGAATTATAAATATATTACTGAGAAATCATGAGGTGCAACTATTTGAAGCAGAATAGGAGCATAATGAGAAAACTTCTTATGACATTAGAGATTAAAACTTGTAACTCTTTATATGTCATTCTAAAATTATTGCAAAATAATAATCTTATACCAAATGAATGCTTTATAGATAGTAATGAATAAAAGATTATCATACTTTTAGTCTTTTATTATTAAATTTCACAATAAAGCCTCGATAAGAATTATGAGTGTTGTTTAACGGAAAAAAAAAAGTTAAATAAAATAAACACAATAAATGCATTAATTACATTATTCATTTGTTTGTGAATAATTAATACTGACAAAGAATATAGATTAGGTAAGAATACATGCATGTTTTTTCGCATACTATGAACTAGCATCGATATTACACATGTTCTTTTTCTTTAATTTTTTGAAAACGGTCGGGACTCAAATCCTCATTGTAAGAGACAATATTGCGCGTTAATATTACCATCAGGTTATGAAACATGAACACTTTAAAATGCTTATTGTATCTATGTCTTATGTACATAACGAGATAATATCATAATAACATTATAATATTATTTACTATGTTATAATATATAACATATGCAAGATAAATTGATAACAATTAGAAAAATACTAACAATATATTTGAACTCTATTTAGACATTTGATACATCTTGATAGGTAGATAATGTTCTTGAAGTGAAGTGAAGTGAAGTGAAGAGCTAGTCAAAAGATTCATCAAACAACCATTAAAATAATATATATGTGTGCGTATAGGTATATGTATGTGTGTATATATATGTATATAAAAGGTTTGGGAGCACATGAATATCTATCCAAAGAGTCATTATTCCCGGGGTGATCTCTGACCATAATACATGGCTCCTAAAATCAAGGTACACCTTTTTTTACTTCAATTCAATTTATGACGGTCTATCACTTAATTATATGTTGCTATACCAGCATTCGGTATTCGTCAATACCGTTGCTTGTTTTACTATTTTCATTCAGTAACGTTCACTTTGTTGTTATACGCGATATTCTTAGAATTAGACCATAGTAGCCGGTTGGATTGGAAACTCTTTACATAACTAGTTTGGTTGAGATTAGGTTAGAGTTATCTTGAGAACCACACTATTTTATGAGAACTCTAAAAATCAATCTCAGCCACACAAATTAAATCACATACAACTCACATGACATTTCCATCTTTTTTTTAGAACGTTCATAACTTTTTTTCACGACATTATTTTTTCAAAAAAATTACACTATAAAATTCAGTATTTTTTTTATCTTTCCAAAGTCAACCATATTTGATACATCTTGATAAAAAAAACGATTTTTTTTTATTTTTTTAAAACTTTTTTTTTATTTTTTATAAAAGAGGGAAACGAGATAAACATTTTTATGTATTTATTTTTTTCATTTTCATCTTATTTTTTGTTTTATAATTTTTTATATTATATTTATATTATTTACCATTTTGCCATTAAAAACTAGTGGCTCACATTGGTTCCTAGAGTTCTCGCAAAAAAAAAGAGTTCTCATTTGATCCGAGATTATTGAATTATCTCTATATGAGCAAGGAACCAAATTGAAGGTTCCAAAATCTCATTTACTACTTTAGTTATCATATATTTTTCATAAATTAGTTAAACGCACATACATGCATATAGGGTCATAGGGACACTTTTTTTTTTTTAATTTTATAAACAATAATACGTTAAGTATAAAAACCACATAATATGTGTGCATATATATCGCTTTAATTAAAAGTATAAAGTTAAAATTAATGGTTTATTTATCTATCATCAATGTTTCTTTGATTTTATCTTCTCTCTTATAAGTTTATTTTAAAAGTGTACTATTTAATATGCACATATACATATGCATCTTCATATAGATAAATAAAAGAATATCAATACCATATATAGTTATTTTAAATCTTAAACATATGAAAATTTACATTCATACTAGTCATTTTATATAATAAATAGTGCAAGGATTGATATGACTCTTGTGGTCATCGACATACTATTGACTCTGAAAAGAAAACCTCAAAATACACACATATGTTTATTTATGTATATACCTACTAACTTATTTATGACTTATACCAGTATCAAAAACAAATCCAACCGGTTAACGACTCAATCACTAGTTCGGTTGCACAAAACCGATGACAATATAATACTATAACACATTTACAAAGGTCGGTGGATTTTTTTATTTTTTTATTCAATCCCTGCCTTTATAAAAACATAATTATGTGATTTGGTTTAGTGGTTAGAGTGTTTGTGTTTTGAGTAAATGGTCACGGTTTCAATCCTCATCTTCCTCTAACTCATTTTTACTTTTAGATAGTATTTTTGTCCCAACTCCACTTGTCCTTTGCATGTGCTCTACCCCCTCTTAATCCAAATCACGCAAATTGTTTTGTTACTTTTTATTTTTCTTTCGGTATAGTTTTCGTATTTGTTTACTACTATAGGTTTTTTTTTCTTATTTATAAATTAAGTTACTCGATGTTTTAACATAAATTTAGTTTGCAAACGAGTTGGTGCGATTGTAATCTATATTTTATCACGCCGCATACGCCGGCATTGCACATGTTTTTTATGTACGTTTTGATTTGGTCCACGCTTTGTTGTTTGGAAAAGAGTTTGGTCAAATATATATGTTTTCTATCATTGTATAAAATCGAGTTACTCTACTTTTCGACGTAAATTTAGTTCGAAAACAAGTCGGGTCGATTCACTCCACGTACGATGCCCGCCGCAACGCGCGCGGGTAAGAAAACTAATTAACATCATGAACCAAAAATGTCGGTTTGGGTTTTTGTGGAAAATTCGAAATGAAAACCCAAACAACTCAATCTATTAAGTGTTTGATACTTTACCCAATTAAGTCCTTAGTAATATAAATATAATATGCGTTTTCCGTTTGCCGTTATACGGCGGGTGATTTTAATATTCTTTTCCGCAATCCCAGTTGCGAGTAAAAAGAATCGATTCAATGCACACCACCCCCTATAAAAGACCTATTTCACCCTATTCCCTTTTATTTTATGTACTTTTAATTTATTGAATTAAGTGAACTTGAAGCATTCTTTATTCCAATTTGGTGAAATATCTGCCATTTGTTTCTTCACATACTTCTACTACTGATTTTTAAATTATTATCATTCAGTTCTGAAATAATTATTTATAAGCCGTAAACGTATCGAACGTTCAGCGAAAAGTTAATATATGTTCGACAGAAAGTTCGTCCATATTCGTTTATTTAATAAATGAACAAATACAAACAATAAAATTTAATTTGTTAAGTTAAAGTAATGAGATCTTGTTTGTTCATTTATGTTTTTGAATGTTAGATAATGTGTTCGTTTATGTCATTTGTGTTTGTTCATTTGAAAATTTATATTTTTATTGTACTAGTTTTGATATCTATACTAATAATCCTTTACAATATGGGACACATGGCATTCCCACAATGCCTCCCCCAATTATTTTTTCGCCTAAACTATTTATTTTATTTTTTAAAAGTCATATAACTAATTTCCAAATACTTCTCTTTCTCTTTTTTTATTATTAATTCAAGTCCTTCAATTAATAATCTTTAAAAGATTTTTTCATTAAATAAAAACTAAGTATTTTGATTAAAAAATATATTCTTTCAAAAACAAAATTTTCTAAAACTATAATTTTCTAAAAAAAAATGAAGCTTTTTTGAATTATGAAATATTTAAATTCAATCTTTTTATAAAATAAAAGTTTTATAAAAGAATAGTTATTTAAAACAAACCCGGAGTTTTTAAACAACAAAATACTGATAAAATAATAAAAAGTTTTCAAAGCAATTTTTTAAAACAAAAGTTTTAAAAATAATAAAAAAAATCAAAATACTTAACCATAAAAAAAATGAAAAGTTTTATAAAAGAACATTTATTTAATTTTTTTAAAATGAAAGTTTTACAATTCCTACTTATCATCAATAAATATTTAATATTTTTGTTAATAAACCCGTGTAATACATGGGGATATAATCTAGTTTAAGAATATGAACCCTTAATTATACTGTATATCTCTATCAATATTTCCTATTTGATCATTTTCAACTTCAGTTTATGCTAAACTTTGACAAGCTTTTGTTTGTGTAGTTTTATGTTTATGACTATTTGTTTGTGTTCGTATTTTTTTTCTTGTGTTCCTTTTATGTTTAGTAAGCGTTCGTGAACAATTTATTTCCTTAATAAACAAACAAGAACAAGAAATTTCATTCGGTATATATTTGTAAACATTTTATGAACAACTTCATTTATTTAATGAACGAACACAAACAATCGTCCGGTTTGTTTACGGCTCTAATTATTCAAGCCCAGTTTGTAAGTGTGGAAGCAAACCAACTAATTGAGCTCCTAATGTCATTCTTGATTCAATACTTAGATGTTGTTTCTTCATGTGTTTATCGAGCTCAACATCTTTTTTTTTTAACACTATATGTTCAACAGTTATAAAAAATAACAAAACATATATTAAATAATGTCACTTCACTTTGTGCAAATAGCAAACATGTTGGTTTAAATGGGCCTAGTGGTAACTGGTAAGAGGGAACTCTTGCAAACTCTTTCAAACCTTGAACAAAGTCTAACTTGAAAATTTTATTTTAAAAAATTGTTTGAAAAAAGCACAAATTTTTAGACATTTTTTATTTGAAATGTAAACCGCCAAATGGCAGTTTGAATCCCATCTCATGCAAAATTGAATTTAAGTATTGGTCACTCTCTCAAATTTATCTTTTTGATCTGATTCATGAAAACACACAATAATCATACTTTGTTTTTAACATGAGTTTTATCCGGTTGAAAATTTGATTTGAATCCTAAATTGTTTCAATCTGAAAATGATTTTGTAACTTTTGAGTTTTCCAAGTTAATGATCATCTTAGAACACGATTCCTTTACAAAAAATTTACAGGCGTTGGTGTTAAATAAAATTAGTAGGACCTGATTTATATGCTTATTCGTGACTCATTGTAGTTTCTGAGCTCGTTTCTATGATCGAGCTTATAAATCTGATTTGAAAAAACTCTAATTGCTAATTGCGCAAAATCAGCATAAATATTAAGTAGAAAGATCATACAACAAACATAAACATATTTTGCCGATTAAGCTGTAGAATCAATAGAACTAACGTTTGTAAATAAAATTTAGTGAACTCTGTCACCAAGAAGAACAAGAATGCTTGTACGTCTAAAAATCATGATTGATGCGTACACGCTTTTTGACTAGAAGTCGATCATTAGAATACCAACTTTTGTAATGAAGGAATCGATAACAATCTCTTGATTTTTTTTGACCAACCTAAAACAGAATATGAAAAATACTCTGTGTTCTTGTGTGGATCTACACTTTTTACAAAATATTTAGACAACTAAATATGAATCATGAAATACTAAGAAAATAAGACTTTAAAATAAAAAAAATATTTAAAATCCGGTCTGACCACCCTATTCAGTTCATCAGTTCGACCATTAACTAACGCTTCAACTGAAAACGGTCTAAACAGGCATAACAGGACTGGGTCAATATTATCGTTCCCGCTCTGAGCGGTCAATCCGTTCCTATATATTCTGAAAACATTGTTACCAACCCTTTTTTCGTTTATATATCAAGTAGTCTTGATTTATGACTTATTATGTATATGAAACATGGGATCATCCATTCGGGTTGAGTTTAAAAAAAACCAAGAAAAATTACGAAAATCAATAAATCAAATCTCAATCTTTGATTGTATTAACATGACTTAGATTTTTTTGAATAAAAAAAATAGAAGATTGTACTTTTATGAACCCATGTGTACAAAAAGTCAAAAAATTATGAGTAATTGATCTTAATATATCAAATATGGAGATTTAGTTTATTGGTTTTTATAATTTCTTTTGATATTCATTTAAACTCAGCTTCATACATTCTTGTTGTCATGAAGGTTTACCGTAGTGACATTTTTCTATTTGCCTAGCATAAGTTACTTAAATGTTGAAAACAATAGGTAGACGTATTAATGGTGATCTAATAGTTGTAAAATACACCTTTTATTTGGTCACTAGCTAGGAGAGTAGGAGTGTTGATGGTATGATTTTGATTGTTTTAAAGCTAACATTAAAGGCAAACCATTAGTGTTGGTTTTTATCTCTATAAACCAAAACCAAACCATTGTAAAATTAAAATCGAGTCAAACCAAACTGTTCATATGGTTTTGTTTCATGGTTTTAGTTTAGTGAGCCTTTCAAGTATATGGTTTTTAGCACGGGTTCACCTAAAACTTCAAAGAATATGTGAAGTCTTTCGATACTAGTTGACGTGCATTGATTTATTATAGAAATAAGTTCACACAAATATGGAGAAAACTTCTAGAACGGTGTAACATTGTAACATATGATCGATTTTGATACTAGACAACTTTTAAACCTTTCTGCAAAACAAAAAATCACCGATTTGAAAGTACATAATTAAATCGAATTAAATCGTCCGTAGAAAAAAATTTATTCATATTATACATTTTAAACGCCAACAACAAATGTTCTAAAATCAAATAATCAAGAAATATAAGAATTGATGTGTAAAGGCAACTTAAACTATGAATTAACCATGCTATATTATCCAAACAAACACACTTTGAATAAAAAGCAACACGAGCGTATGATCGATGCAGTATTCGACCATGGAAGATTGGAAGCTAAAAATCAAGGAGTAAGAAAATGCGTAAAATAAATAGTAATAACAAATATTTTATATTTGAGTTATTCTTATATATCATACGAGCCTCATAAGGATTGTTTTTCCATGTATGAACTAAATGGACGGTGGAATTGTCTTGATATGTAATAACTTCCATGAAAATTTATTGATAAAATGGGCAATTCGATTTAAAATGCATAATGTCATTATCAAAACTCACTAACATAATACATCTCTTATATATAAAGAAATGTTTCATCTATTAGCACATTCTTGATTCTATCGGATGCAGGTAAAGGTGAAGTCTTGCGAATATTATAGAGTATTTGCTGTATGCATATAAAACAGAAGGGTAAAAAAAAACTGTCTTTGAGGTTAAAATATCTTTGAGGTTAAAATAATGGTAAAAGGATTTTTATGAACATTTTGTTTTTAGAAAGCATCAAAGAATGATTTTCTTATGGACAAGACAATAACTTTTATAATGTCATTGAATTTCTTGGACATGAAGTTAATGAGTTTTTAAGAAGGGATTTCTTGGACGTGAAGTCAATGAATAATTTTCATAACTCGTCACATTGCCGAACTATCTCCTTGTACTCCTTTGACGAAAATGTTCTTTTAGAATTTAGATAATACATCATTAATGTGTTTCTTAAATTAGATAATTTCAAAAATATTTTCTAAGAAGATATTTACCATCTTGATTATAAAAAAAGGATTTAACATTACTTACCAACTTTATTCTAAGAAGTTAGCTTTTATTTAGATAATCTTGGACAATCCATATGATGTTTCCACAAAAATATTTTATACAGTTTACAAGTTTATGAAAACCAAACCAAATGTGGAGATTCGTTGGCTATAAGTTTGGGCCCCACGGTTCTATAGCAGCCAAACCTTTATCATTTTACTACTCATATTTCCAACTTCTTTGCAAGGGCCATGCCTCATCCCTTCACGATCCATACTTCAAATAGGTTTAACTTTTCATTTAATAAAGGGCGTACTTTAGTTGACACTCATAATTTATATATCTTCATATTATAAATTTATATTATCTAATAAAATATAATATAAATATATATGAGTATTCTTAAATTTATCATCCTTTAAAAGAAATTATCTTTCTACTCTATTAAAAGATCGAGTAAATAAAGAGGACACGTGTTATTATCACGTTCATTCTCACTAAAATTTTCTCGCTTATATCTCGTATTAAACAATTACCTTAATTACTAATATTATTTAAAATTTTAGATTGAAAGTAGCTTTTTAATAAATTAAAAAAGAGATCTTTTAATTGATGTTATTGCTAAAGTAACAAACTCTTAGAAAATTGGAATTTTTTCAAAAACATCAAACTATTTTAAAAATATAAATATTTTAAAATTGATGTTTATAAAACATAAAATTTTTATAAACAAAAAATAATTATAATTGGGGGTTATAATAAGGAAATTTTAAAAAGATATTTTTTAAAAACTATTTATTTTGAAACAAAATGTTTAAATGATTTTTTCTTTGAAAAACATAAAAAGTTTAAAAAGTTGTAACATTTTTTTATTACTTATAGTCTTTATTCATACGTAGTTTTAATAATATATTATTTTAAAATATCATTTTATAAATAATAAAATTTTATTTTATTTAATATTTTATTTATTTAACCCGTGTAATACACGAGTTTACTAAAGCTAGTATTAGAATTATAAGAAGAAAATAATATGTCGGTCGTGTTATAAATCACCAATCTATTAAATAATATGCATTTTTTTGCGTAAGTTAGACTGCAAGATGCGTGACAAACAGTCCAATCAATTTGCTACATCGTCCCTTTTTTGGTGTGGTCATATCATGTCACGAAACTATATTATCTTTACTCATCGTCCTTGCTCTCTCGGAAAATTAAATCCTTTCTGTCTTTGTTTTTTTTTTTTTTTTTTTTTGAAGAACATGTCGTAATGGACGCATAAATGGTGACGACAAGTCAAAGATGGAAATATTACGAAGTTTTTGAGATCTTTTTCTTCCACTTATTTTACTTATATGAGTAAATATAAAATTCTAAGTAACTAGAATGAGTATATTTGATCAGACCGGAGCTTAAACCATATCATAAATGGGTGGGGGTAAAAGTAAACTTTTTTTAAAGGGGACGAACTCTATATATGTTAAAAAATTACATTAACGGGCCAAAAGTTTATATTACCAGATTAACACTACTGACGAAAAAGATAAGGGACCCCCCCAAGGGAGGCTCTCACTAAGCTTCGTCCCTGTATTTGATAGTATTTTTTATTTAGATGTTTTATATAAGTTTTACACGTAACTATAAGAAAGCTTCATTGTCAAAGAAAAAAACTCAACAACCTTTTTCTCATCTTCTAATAAAAAGATAAACATTATACGTTATAGAATGTTAGAACAAGTTTAATATACTATCAAAGTATCATGAGAATCATATTAGAAACTTATGCGTACGACTATAAAGTAAGACAAATATGGCATATGGGTTTAATTAACCACTTTATGTATTACATTTAAATCAATCGATACAGTTACATTTAACTTCTGATGACATATTTTAAAAATCTTCTCCCTTGCGAAATCTAAAACATAAAACGGATTTAGATATTTTATTACAACAAATAATATCAAAGCATATTATTACTTGATCCACAAGGGCGGAGGATAGTGAGGGCGCCCCCCCTCTTTTTTTCGTCGGTAGTGTTAAATTTTGGTACGGTAGTGTAAATTTTTGACCCGGTAATGTAAAATTTTATATAAATATCGAGTTCGCCCCCCTAAAAAAATAATTTCGCCCCGCCCCCCTGCGGGGATGTTCAAGCTCCGCCACAGTTGATCCATATAATAATATACAAAAAAGAAAAATACTAGTTGTCTAAAACAATTAATTAATAATAATAATAGTTTAGCAATAACTTGACTTTTGTTTTGTGTTTATTAGATGGATGGATGAAATTGTGCTGTTATTTAGAGCTCATTGATTCTATTTCTACGCTTTTTCTCATTCAACTTCTCTCTCTTTCCTCAAATTTCAAATTCTCCTCTTATTCTTCTTCTTCTTCCTCTTCAATCCTTCGTAATCGTAATGCCCTCTGAATTCTTACTCTGAACATTGAATTAATGGCCAATAATATCATCAAAGAAGGTGATCGATCGCCCAGAATCATACTGCATGAGCCCACCGGATCAACCGTTGAGGTTCGCCCATTTCCTCTTTCTTTTGTTGTTGTTTTCGCATCGTAACTGTGCATCTGTGATTAGATTCTGTTGATGATTTTGAATCATGCGTTTTTGATCCGGTTTCGACGTATTATGTGGCGTTATGTGTTTGTTTTTGTGATTGAATTAGTATTAGATAATAGATGTGATGGAATTGTTTATTGATTCTCTTAGATTGCATTTCCGGATGAGTGGTTGACGCGCTTAGGGCTCAATTCTGGTAGTGAAATCTGTAGTTCTTTGAGGTTGTGAGATGATCATAGGAAATATTATGAATTCTTAATTGGTGGTTTTTTACTATTGGGGCTGATTGACAATCCTGTAGTGTTTTCTGCGCTGAGTATGATGGAATTGGTCATTGCGTTTTTACGATTATAAAACTTATTGATGTTTCAGTCTTAACAAAAAACTGCCTAAAGTAATGCTTTAAATATTGTCCTAAGATCATAATGGTACTAAAGCAGTTCAGAAATCTAGGGCACAGATTATAACTTTTGGTGCTGCATTTGTTTAGGCTTTTATTATATTTTATTGTTTCATTTTGTTGGAAGTACTGTTTCTCTAGTTTATGCCGGGATTCTTACCATTTAATTTGTAATTTTCTTTCTATACATCTAGGTACTCTTGTATGGGGCTCAAGTTATATCTTGGAAGAATGAACGTAGAGAAGAACTACTGTTCATGAGCAACAAGGTAAAACTATTAACTGTTTGTGTTATAAATGTGTGAAAGTACAGTTCCCTATAGCTTACCATATGCTTGATGAGTATATTCAATTACGGCATGTGAAATATTGAACATGTAGGCATCAAAATGCTGGGAAAAATGAGATTGTATATGTGTTTTAGCTTCCACCTGTCAAAAGATCTCAACAAGAAATACTCTGCTATTGCTCTAGCCTAGTTAATATTTTTCCTGTTGCAATGGGAAAAAGGAACTTTTGACATTAGTTGATTTATGTATGCAGGCAGTTTGGAAACCACCTAAACCTGTTAGAGGTGGCATACCCATTTGCTTTCCACAGGTTTGAGTTGAACAACCATTCTCTCATTACCAACTTTGTCTCCATAATGCACTTATTAACTGTCATGTGCATGTTGCAGTTTGCAAATTTTGGTACACTGGAGCAACATGGATTTGCCAGGAACAGGCTATGGTTGGTAGATGATGATCCTTCTCCTTTATCTCCAGCTAACAATCAATCGAGTGCAGATCTTTTATTGAAATCAACAGAAGAGGATCTGAAAACATGGCCATACAGGTACTTTGTACATCATAAAAAATATGAGATAAGTGGTTACTTCTTTTTCTCATCTCTTAAACGTGATATGGAGCTAAATGCTTGTTTGCAAATGATTTTGCAGATTTGAGTTGCGGCTTCGCATTACTGTCAGTGCTGGCAAGCTTACTTTGATCCCTCGTGTGAGAAATGTAGATAGCAAGGCCTTCTCATTTACCCTTGCTCTGCGTAATTATTTTTCTGTATCTGATGTCAGGTTTGCCTACTCCATCTTGTAATTATTAGTGTTCCAATCTGCTTATTCAAAACTGGACCATCTATTATAGCTGCTAGACATTTTCAGACTTATCACTCACATTATTGTACTATAGCGTTTTAGATGTGTGAATGTCATTTTTCATTCTGCACTTTATATCAGGTTCATTTTTAGTAGCCTGTTTGTTTTGTTCTAAAAGATAGGAAATATACTTTTGCAGTGAAGTACGTGTTGAGGGCTTAGAGACACTGGACTATTTTGATAATCTGGCGAAAAGAGAAAGGCGCACAGAGCAGGCGGATGCCATTACATTTGATGGCGAGGTAAGATATAGCTTTATTTTACTTCCAAGTTCCAAATATACTACAATCGTAAGATATGGTCTGATAGTTTATCTTTCTTAGATTGATCGAGTGTATTTGAGTACACCTACTAAGATTGCCATAATTGACCATGAGAAGAAGAGAACAATTGTCTTACGTAAAGAAGGCATGGTGGATGCAGGTTTTTGTCCTATTTTCACTCTTCTGAAATTGCTTAATTTTAAACTTACATCCTAAATTATGCGCACTGCCACTTGACTATTATTAACTATCAAGTGCTATGCATTGCAGTTTTATGGAATCCTTGGGACAAAAAGGCGAAAGCAATTCCCGATTTGGGTGATGAAGACTATAAAACCATGCTATGCCTTGATGCTGCAGCTGTTGAAAACCCAATCAATTTAAAACCTGGTGAAGAATGGAAAGGTCGTCAAGAGCTGTCTATAGTTTCGTCAAGTTATTTCAGCGGGCAGTTGGACCCACAGAAGGTTATTAATGGCTTACATTGATCTCCAGAAATATCCCAGGTTTCTTACTTGATCTGCAATATTATTGTTGCTGCTGCCTATTACATTGATTTGGTGTTAGGGTTCTTTAGGATATTTGCAAAACAATCTCCTTGTTATATATGATCCATATTATTCAAGTTGATCAGTGAGAATATTGGACTTAGCTATGATCTGATCCACCAACTACAACTGGTATAATTAGATCAAAGGATAGCCTCTCTTCTATAATTGTGTCCCCCTGTTATCGATTTTTGTTAGCGGGCTCTTGAGCAGCATATAATATATGTATCTATTCAGTATATATTCTTATTGTTTTGCATGGAAAACACTGTAAGGAGCTCATAACTGTGTTATTGCAATAAATCTGAAAACTGCTTAGAGTAGCATTTAGATAAGTGAAAGTAGGGACATTCCGAATTTTTCTTTGGCTTCCTTGTCTAGAGGGTCATCTCCCAGATACAAATAGACACAGGCCCTGCAGAGCATTTCACTTTCAAATTTATTTACCACCTTGCCATGCACTGCACACATTAAAACACATTCTGATCAAAATTCTGCTCCTGTAAATATATGATAAACTTGGCCTAATGGTAAAATGGTCAGGTTAGGTGAGTTGGTAACGGGCCAAAGCATGCCATTTTTTAGCACTTGTTGAAGCAGGGCAGTTGGGTTGACCACCACACACATCTATCATTCAAGTTCTAATTATATGTTACTAGTTTTGATTACTGAACAATATTGTTGAAGTACTCATCTATTATTCAATTTTAAATTTTGTATATATTAAAAATACACTTTGGGTGACTTTCGACCTGTTCCTCTATTAGCTACATGCCTACATATTTTTATTTGACCCAATTGACCATTTTAGATGAAACACACAATCAAAATCAATCCATTTATAAATGCACGGGTCAAAATTAACACCTATAATCATACCTTTTGTCTCTAGAACATATCCTGGAAGGCATGTGATCTCAAGTTCAGAACCACGAGTTAGTTTGATTTCATCTTTCGCCTCCCCCATAATCCTTCACCAACAAAAACACGGATCAAGATCTAAAGCAGATCACGAGTGTATTTGAACCAAGACAAAGCTTCTTGGCTCAGTTTGCCAAAAGCATAAGCATAGTTTGGTTCATATAGGCGTGGTTCATTTGAGTAATGTATAATAGGGAATCATGGACACTTACCTCTTTGTGAGGTCATTTTTTTCACCACCGAGCTTCCTAATAGCTGCACCTACGGTTTCATCAAAGTTCCTCCTTACCATGCTCATAGTAAGATTAGAAAATACAATCACCATTTTCACTGTAATTCCCACTGGATTATCAATCACAATTCTGTAAATTTCTTTTGTAGCCTTTGCTTCAGCATTCACAATCTTAGACTTCAAAACACCCATCAGTGTTTGGTTATCGGCGTATAACCCTGCCAAAAACCAGTTATTAGAAGGGGTCCATGTGTAATTTATGGTAGTTTGATGCATTTTTCGGGTTGCATAGAACAACCCAACAAATGCATCCAACTACCTTACGTGTACATGACACTTTACACATACCAAAGCTATAGATTTTGAACGATAACCCGAGCAGATTTTTCTTCCTTAGACCAACAGCTTTCAACTCCTTCCCATCGCTTAGCTCAAGTGGAAACGAAACGCCAGTTTTTTGCTCAACTTCAAGCGGTATCTCTTTCTCATTGTGTAGAAGTTCGGTTTCACCATTTTCAGTTATTTTCCCTTTGGTGTCTTGTTTTCCACTTGTGGACAGCGCGCTCGAGCTCATGTTGTAGATTGGGCTAGTATGATTAAGTAATGGTGAAAATGATGCTGCTCAAGTTAGTCCAGGTTCTACTCTTATATAAAAGGGGAGTTAGAAACATCTTTAAATGAGTTGCATTTTGGGACGGAAACTTAAAAGCCGTTTAAGTAGTTGGCAGTTGGCTTACTTTTTGACGTAACTAGATTATAAGAATGTACAACTTTTAATGCACAATGTACAAACTCTGAATACTCGATGTACATCCGTGTGGTTTGCATTCGCAGTTAGGAGAAACAATGCGTGGTTAAGCAAGTTGCGTTGTTAAGTAGCGGAAATGCATACTCTGTGAATCATTTTGTCGTGAAAGAATAATATTATTCTTTTGTATCAAATTTTTAAAGAGTTTGTAAACTCATGTTCGGATTTCTGAAACAATTCAACGTGTTGTTGTTTGTAGGATTTTGAGTTCTCATATGCTTTAACTTTGGTTTAATTTGTTTAATTAAATTGGTCAATCAACACTTAAATTAAATTGTTTAAGATTATAATTAAAAAAATAAAAATATAAATTGTCGATTGGTTTACAATCCATTTACTACATCTTGTATACAACTAGTCAACTCATTTTTTATTCGTTTGCAACTATATTATAACTCAGGTACAATCCATTTACTCGTCAACATGTTTACAAATCGTTAAGCATTTGGCTTGGTTATATGGTCGTTGCTTGAATTACACATTTTTTAAGTGTTTTTTATTGGTTTGATGTCTTTATCATGAATGAGTATATGAGTCATATTCGGTCCAATAACTCAATCCGCTAACCAAAATCTCACCAATTAACGAACCAAACATGATTTCTATCCATAGTGTTGCATCTCTAGAATTATTATTTGGCAAACAATCAGCAATCACATATAATATAGGTTTTAGTTAAACA
The DNA here is from genome assembly GCA_025506415.1 of Flaveria robusta. Lineage (NCBI taxonomy): Eukaryota > Viridiplantae > Streptophyta > Magnoliopsida > Asterales > Asteraceae > Flaveria > Flaveria robusta. Next base: position 11,258,375 of record CM046469.1, on the reverse strand, counting down.
TAATTTTAATGAAATTATATGTGATTGTTAATAAATACAAAGGACAAGAAAAATAAAAGAAGGCATTGAAATGGACTATTAGACAGATTCCTAATCGTACTTAGTGATGGATATAAAGGGAAACGAGGTAGATATAGTCGTTGGAATCACAATCAGAGTTGTAAATGACGCTGTACAGAGTATGATATGAGGCCGGAGGGAACACTAGCACACGTGTCTCGGTGCCAAGCTAATCACACCCCAAGCTAGGGTGCCCTCCCAAAGACGAGCTCTCTCTAACAATTCTAGATGATTAAAATATAGTCGTTGGCTATTTTTAAAGAAAAATATTGATTACTAAAAATCACCTTTTATATACATATATCAACTCAAATTTTCGTATTTTTTACATTAATATTAATAATTTTCTCTCAAAAGTCTTATTACATTCTTATCTTTTTCGCACCACTCCAATACATTCGACCATACAAGACTTCTATAAAAACTGGTTTAAGCCAAAACAAAGGTAAAGATCAAGCTCAGTTGACGCAAAAACAACAACTTATTGAACCCTCAACCATTTTTACAATTCTAACACTTTTCACAAAATCAATTCAAATTCTCTCATTTTTCACAAGTTCTAAATTCAACATTTGTATAATGAGTTCAGTGTACCGCAAGATCAATAAAATTTCTAACTCTGATCTTTTGTGTTACCAAAACCCAAACCTAGTCTAAAACCAAAATCCAACCATCAATGAGTCAAGCGACTAAACCGTACGTGCCACACAACCCCCGACAAGATTCTGATGAGTCAACGGTAGAAGTGCCCCCCCCCCCCAACCCAAGTCCTCAAGCGCATATGGGCACCAAGTAGAAGGAAAAACCAAGACCGAAAATATTGGTGATGAATATATAATGCTATTTTATATTGCTTTTGTTATGATATTATCTTGTAACTTTTTACAATTAATAAAATGTTTTTTTTTTTTTTATATTAGTTTGATACCTTTTTAAAGCAATTTTATATTTTTATATTACTTATTTAAATAATGGTTTAGTGAGAAAAGATAGCATTGTAACAATTTAGACATTGTTAGGAAATTAGGTGAAAATAAATCTTATGTGGCATTGGTGCGAAGGAGATATAGTTTAGTGATGGTTAGGATAATCATCGCTCTTTAATTGTATACTTGTAGGTTTAATTTACGCTTTACGAACGGGCGAACGCATGTGTTGCTTCTAGTTATTTTCTTTAACTTAATAGATAATTTAACAAAAGTTAATATTAAAAAATAAATCGGCCACAAAGTCGAAACCACTCTCCAAACATATAACTTTTCGAAGTTAGCACTTCGATCGGTCGTGTTATTTTGTTCAAAACTACTTGTAACAATGACCCTGGTATCTTTCAACTCTAATAAAAAGGTATATGAGGGGGACACGTGGCCGTACCACATTCTTTCTCACCAAAATTTTCCTGCCTCTCTCTCTTAATTAATAGTTACTATAATTACTAATAATATTATTAATTTTATAGACTAAAAATTCTTGTAATAAATTAAAGAAAAGTTATTTTTATTAATGTTATTTATAAAGAAATAAATTTTTATAAAATAAGAATTTTTTAAAGCATCAAAATATTTTAAAATTGATGTTTTTAAAAAGTAAAATATTTATAAATGAAAAATAATTAAAATTAGGAGTTATAGTAAGAAATTTTTTTAAAACGGTTTGTTTTGAAACAAAATGTTTAATTTTTTAAACAAAAAAGTTTAAAAAGTTAATATCATTGTTTTATTACTTAGAATGAATTGCCGTTTTCCTCCCTATGATTTGGTGATATTTGTCATTTTCATCCAGAAAGGTTTTTTCTTATATTTGGCTCCTCAAGGTTTGAAAAAGTTGTTATTTTCATCCAAAAACATGAATTCCGCGGTAAAAAATTTTATTAACAACACGTAAACATAAATTAGGATTTCGTTTTAATATAAAACTTTACGTAAGTACCATTTTAACGATAAATATTTAACATTTTAAAACAATGTAGCTAAGATTTTTGGATGAAAATGGCAACGTTTCCCAAACCTTAAGCTAAATGCAAGAAAAAACACTTTTGGACGAAAATGGTAAATGTGATCAAACCATAGGGAGGAAAATGGCAATTCACTCTATTACTTATAAACTTACTAATACGTAATTTCACTTATATCTTATATTAAAATATCATTTTATAATTAATTAAATTTTATTTTTTTAAAATTTTATTTATTTAACCCGTGTACTACACATGTTACTAAAGCTAGTATACTATATAAAAAAAACAAACTATACAACTTTTAAAGATAATAAAAATATTGATACATATGACTAAGTGACAAAGCCTATGAGAATCTGTAGATTGTCGCTTGTACAGAAAATTACTCCAAAATTATAGAAAAGATTTATTCCGTCGATCAAATCCAATGGCATATCGCTCAAATCTTTTCCCCTTTTTCCCACCTAATATTTTATAAATGAATTAAATAATACTAATAATAATAATACGACTCGCCTAGTTTGTTAGAACGACTCGGGAACTCTTCTTCCTTATCTTTGCCGATCAAGAACGCAACACAATCCCCACAATCTCTCTCTCTATCTCTTAAATCAACTGGGTGTTTTTTTTCCACCAGTAAAGATATGCATTTGTTGTGTTCTTGAATTAAATATTTATAATTTTTAATGGGTATCTTTGATTTTGCTTGAATCTCGACGGATTTGTTGTGGTGAAATTAAAAATTGAGCATGTGGGGCTTCGTTTCTTCTTCCTAATAGATAGACTTTTGATAATAACGCGTCTTTGGATCTTTATGCTTCTGGGTTTGAGTTAAATATGTGGGCTTGAAAGATTGCCTGTAAGGTGTTTGTGTTAATTCCTCAGTGAGGTTTTTTGGATATATTGTGGAAGAAAATGGGATCTGGAAATGGGTTTTACTCGACGGTGGAGTTTGAGTTGGAAGCAAAGTGGTTGATTGATCCGAAGCTTCTGTTTGTTGGTCCGAAGATCGGTGAGGGTGCACATGCTAAAGTCTATGAGGGCCAGTAAGTCATGATTTGTTCTTGATCAAATTGTTATGTTTGTTTGGTGATTTGTGATGATGGGAAGATGTGATCTCTTTGGTTTCTGATGTTTGAAAGCATATGTTGGCTCAGATGGTGGATTTCATTGTGTTTTGTGGGTTTTAAGTATTGAATTGGTTGTCACATTGATTGTGATTTGATGATCGGAAGTTGATAAACTAGAATCTGATTTATTTCAATGATTTTGACGCCATTTTGATTCCAATTTTGGTATTTTGATCGTAATTTGTTTACATAAACCTCAAAAGTGATAACCAGCACCCAAGCATCCCCTATTGATTATGATGATTTTTTTCTTGCATTTTGTGTTTCTTGATTGTATGATTTTTTGCAGATATAAAAACCAGAATGTTGCAATTAAGATTATAAACAAAGGTGATACCCCAGAAGAAATTGCAAAGATTGAAGGACGTTTTGGGCGAGAAATCGCAATGTTGTCTAAAGTTCAACACAAGAATTTAGTGAAGGTAGTGTTTTTCTATCATTGTAGCAATGATATGGCATTTTGATCTCGAATGAATATAGATCTTGAAAGAACTTTTGAAATTTTGTCAATGTCGTTACTGTCTGTGATCGCAGTTCATTGGAGCTTGCAAAGCACCAATAATGGTTATAGTAACCGAGCTTCTTACTGGTGGGACGTTAAGGAAATACCTGGTTAATATGCGGCCTAGGGGATTGGATACGCGTGTTGCTATTGGTTTTGCACTTGATATAGCTCGTGCAATGGAATGCTTGCACTCCCATGGGATCATTCACCGTGATCTAAAACCTGGTAGATTACTCTATTTCTTTATTTTATGGATTCGTCAATTTGTTACGCTTGATTATTCAATGTATAACTATAAACATCGACAGGCTTATGAATTAGATAATATAAAGAAACTTGAGATTGTGATTAGTAGTTGGTGCAAACATGTGGTTTTATAGCACACAATTGACCATAGGCATCAAAATCTATTTTTTCAGAAAACTTGCTGCTGACAGCGGATCACAAGTCTGTGAAACTTGCTGATTTTGGTTTGGCAAGAGAAGAATCATTAACAGAGATGATGACTGCAGAAACGGGAACTTATCGCTGGATGGCTCCAGAGGTTGTTTATTTTGAATGAAAATAATTTACGGGTTCTTTTTGTTACTTTTCTGGTTCTCATTGTTTGATTTTCACGAACCTATGTTTTTTTCAATCTTTCTTATTGTGCGTTGTGTAGCTTTACAGCACAGTGACACTGAGGCAGGGAGAGAAGAAGCATTATAACCACAAGGTAGACGCCTATAGCTTTGCAATCGTCTTATGGGAGCTCATACACAATAAGATGCCGTTTGAAGGCATGTCAAATCTTCAGGCAGCCTATGCAGCTGCTTTTAAGGTATATAGTTGGTATTCTAATCTTATTGTTTACTATTATTATTATTCTCGCACATAGATTGTTGTATATCTTGCTCGTATGATAAAGTTACATCACACGCTTGTTTATTTTGTTTTTGCAGAATGTAAGACCGAGTGCTGATGACCTCCCTGAGGATTTGGCACTGATTGTGACGTCTTGCTGGAAGGAAGATCCAAACGCTCGGCCAAATTTCAGTCAAATAATACAAATGCTTCTCCATTACCTATCCACCACCAACTCATCGCCATCTGAATCCACTGTTACCATCCCACCTCGGATGTTCAACACCTTTGTACCCGATTCTCCTGGTACAAGCACGTTAATCTCAAAGCAGGATGAAACACCAAAAACGCCCCTGCAGAACAGCCCTCGAGGAGGTACATTCTCGTGCTTTTATCAGTGTTGTTGGTGACATCAAAATGTGGATGTGGAACGGAACATACATAACATTCACAGTAAAATAGGATTATCGTGTTAGGGCATTAGAAGTGGGTCTGGAGTATTAGATAATGTCATAATGGTGTTATGTATAAGGTGTAAATTGTTATGAACTGACATAGATGACATAGGTTGGTGTGATGAAAGTTGTGGCTGTAAAATATAACCATTCCCAAGTCGTTCAACTCGCACCCAACTCAATAAAAAGCTCCTTGTTGACATCAAAGTCAGTAAGTCACTAATGTTAAAAAACCATCAGTCACTTTTAGCGTGTTTATATGTTTTTTTGACTAAGGATCCCAAACGGTTCGGTTATAATTTGAGTGATAAAAACATGTGTGATTGTCGGAGCATCGCTAAAGACCCTCCTCCCCCTTTCTCTTCCAACCGCGCTTAAGATTTGTGTATGATGGTTAAAAGGGAATACTTACAACCAGTATTATCAACTTGGTTGATGTAGGTTGATTTTTTAGTATTATATATTTTTATGTGAATAATTTTACGCGTATCGTCATGAGATATATGAATTTATAGTCACGCTTACATCTCATTTTCTAGTTAAATAAAATTATAAATACTATAAGTTAAACGACTATGAAATGGCTAAAATTTTTATTTCTATGCAACAAGCAACATGATGTGACTTGGCTAATGTTATGCTATTGCTATGCATCAGCTATTGTTCAGATTTCTCTAATCAAGTGTATAAGCCAGCATCTTTGTGACAATCCCCGTCGCATCTTTGTGACGGTATTGTCAACTATGTACACCAACGCCACGTTTTTCTTGTGTTACCAGCTCACTGTGACCGCCATTGTCGTTTGTACACTACCTCTTCTCTAACCAATAACCACCACTAGACTTCACTTGTAACCATCGTACCCTGTTAAGCTAATAAATACTTGAAGGACTAAAGTGCTCATTTGTGAAACATAAAGGGGTTGTTTTGATTATGTATAAAATAGATAGGAAACAACATATGGTTTAGTGTTTAGAGACTATGCGTAGTGGTGCCTTTAGGAAGCATTAAAGTTGCTGATGTGAACACAATTGAAGCTTTAAAGCCACTACGTCCTAGTTAAAAGGGAGCTTCAAACTTATTTTTAGCCAAACCATTAACGGGTGTTAAATTCATTTTTTTTTCTCATATTTAATGATATTAACTAAAAAAGGTTTTAAACCCACTACACTTGATTTAAAATAATTTTAATAAATTCATATTTGTCTAGGTGGCATTTTAACTAGATAAACCACTACACATAGTCTTATAATTATTAGCATTTAAAAGCTATTTTTATAACCCTCAACAAACCTTTGCATAACTCAATCAAAATAAAAGAGACATTAGACAACACATACTTTTCATCAAGTAACAGGGTGCAAAAACATACGTCATATTCGTATTCGTATTTCATACAGCCCGAAAAATTTATATTCATATGTCCTCCGAGAAGGTTATAAAAAACTGACCCGTATTCCAGCCAGGGTCGAGATTCAGTGACCTTAATAAGAACCCGCAACAGGCATGAAGATGCATGCAGCACAGGCATGAAAAACCCTGCAGATTCTATCAACCGACAGCAACTAACAATATCAGTTACAGAAACAAATCCTAATGTTACATTACTCTCATCCGGATAATGATCACCCCGACTTCCATAGCCTCTCTCATGTGACCTTAATAAGAACCCGCAACAGGCATGAAGATGCATACAGCACAGGGTCGAGATCCAGTCACCATAACTTAAAAGATGTTTCCACATGCATAATCTACATATAGCTTTTAGGAATTTCTTCTTCTAACTCCTTGAATTCCCATGCATCATCTACCGAGTATTCCCCTGTAACATAATGGGATTGGGTCAAAATAGGTTCGGCCTGCCTGCTAATACTGTTTTGTCTATTAAACCGTATATATTTAATGAACTAGATATGATTGAAAACTAGGTTAAGAGAAATAATAACATAATTTCTTTTAAATAAAAATAATCAAGACACTAAATGACTTTTCACCCATGCAACCCATTTCATTTGTATCAAACAACTGCAACCGAATTGACCCGTTATAGAAGGAATTAATGAATCAAACGACTCTGGTAAACAATCATTAGAGCTCAACGACATACCAATGGAATCTCTTCGTAAAGCAGTCATATGAGCACAACTGCAAGACCATAACATAATAAATTTAATCATCTGGAGTAGAAATGCATGCTATAAATATGATTATAGAGTACCTGTTAAGAGCCTTGGCAAAATCTGCACATAAGGAACGGATATACGTCCCTTTTGAGCATGTCACCCTGAAAATCACATTCTGTCTGCAACCACAGAAAAGAGAGAAGGGAAGCAGTACATTGTTACTACTCGTACGGTTATGCTTGAGTTAACTCTATGCTTATACTGGTGGGTTGTTTGAAAAGTGATAATAGCAACTTGAAACTGAATTGTATTGTTTATCAAGAACTGATTCTGATATTGCATTTATCAAGATAGATGCGAGATTTTCTACCTATCTATAACTTATAGTCAACTGATCATCTGATTTCGATCCTCTAAGTTGCAGTAATCACATGGAAACATTAATTGTTTATCTGAAGACTGAATATTGGGTATGTAGCTAACCTGTCTTCGAGACTTCGCTCGACGTGAAACTGGAAAATTGATATCCGTCTTGGTGAAAGTTCAATATTTTCCCCTCTTCTAGCTTTCTCATACAGCCTCTCACCTCCAACCTATTATGAAGACTGAACATTAATTATTGGTGTAAATATATTAACATGGACTGGAATGAAATTAAACAATAACTACATGTTCAATACTCAACGTCTTCAGTAACCAAATAAGACTCACTTTAATGGCAGAGAACATTGGCGGTACTTGCCATATTTCCCCACAAAATGATGCAGCAGTTTTCTTTATGTCATCATCCTTGATATGTTCCCATGGTTCACGTTGTATTACTAGTGAATCAGCATCGAGTGTTGAGGTAGCTTCCCCTAACCGAAGGACCCCACTATAACCTTTAACCATACCCTGAAATCTGTGAGAGAAAAAAAAAACATCTGATTATTGTATCATTAAGTCTCAATAATCAGTGTTTACTACTGTTTAGTGTTTGGTTTATCTGCTTCTACTAATGTTTGTCGGATTATTCAGAGTTCAAATAACCAGATTATCAAAAGGTAGATTATAATTACTTACATACCATTATTTTACCTATTAATTCCTTAAATAACCAGAATTTATCAAATACTCAACACCATCGAAAGCATTATCACAAGTGGAAACAGCATAATCGCATCCATACATCAATTTCTAAACCACATTTTCTTATAGCTGATTATCCAATACTAGTTATTCAATATCAAGTGGTCCTTCTCGAACATTTCTCCATGGTCCAAACACCCCAAAATGACATGGAATATGAGACATTAAGCCATTAAGATATAACACTAACTCTTACCTATCAACCATCTTTGTTGCTTTGCCAATACATACAATAAGCAAGCCAGTTGCCATAGGATCAAGTGTCCCTGCATGCCCAACCTGTTACACGCAACATACGCTTAAGCTAAAACCAAACATAAAAATGGCAATATTCCGGTACAAGTGCAAAACAGTAAAACCATACCTTTTTCACATTGACCAGGCGGCGCAACTTCCCACAAACCGTAAATGAAGTCCATCCTGTAAAATGATATCATACCAGTATTTTTAACAAGGTGAATAGGGATAATTAACAAAACAATTAGACAAATATTTCGTCACTATACTAACAAAAACATAACATAAAACCAAATAACATATCAAATCACACAATCACATGTTCCAATTTGCAAAATTATGCATTCTAACTCTGAACTCCCTATCAAAAGTGTTCACCAATTCATCAAATGAGTGATCTTTAACAAACTACTACTAATACTCAGTCATATAATAAGCATTTATATAATCACTAACCAAACACAAGAATGCTGCTAACCTTTAGGTTTGTTAACCAAAAGAACAGCACCAGTCGGACCATCCCATTTAGGAGGAAGCCCCGAGCTCCTACCCGAAACGAATGGTCCTGTGTCTTCAACTTCATTGGGTACTTTCTTCAAACACTTAAAGAACTCCTCCACTTTCTTCTCTGTAACATCCATTCTCACATCTTTATCCTCCTTTTCACCACTTCCCTCCTCAAAAAACACCAATCTCTTCTCCTCTTTCGCCTCGCCGACACCTTCAACTTCATCCCTCTTCTTCTTCCCCGCGTTACGCGCATTCGACGCACCTGGATCAAGAAACGCCTTGTCAAAACACTGATCAGGAAAATACTTCTTCTCCAACTGATACACCATCTTATAATGCTTATCTTTTTCCCATGGGTACGCAAAAGTATCATAGAAATACAACTCCTCTTCTCTCTTATGCAAAGTTCGTAACTTTACAACTTCCTGATTCAATTCAATATACTTACTCTCATGCTTACCATCATCACCATCGTCTGAATCTGAGCCATACATTCTCTTTTCCCTCTTGTTGTAATACTTCCTCTTTGATCTATCCATTTCATCGTTCCACAACATGGGTTGCTTATGCTCTTGATTTTGTGCGGACGACGATGATGATGCTGATTGTGAGGTTAATTTCATATCGACCCAATCGTCGAATCCCAATTGGGGGTCTTGTGGGGTGGAATTCGGGGGCGGTGGTGGTCGGCGGCGGCGGTGGTGGTGTGGTGGAGATTGGGATTGGGATTGAGGTGGTCGAGTGACTATCATGTCGTATTGGAGTGGGAAAGGGGTTTTGGTGGTGGAATATGGTTGTGAGATGAAGTGTGGTTTGGTGATGAAGGAGAAGGTGGGTCTTGGGAGGAAGGAGACGATGGATGATGCACGTGATATGCAGTTGAATTTCGCCATTGTTGTAGTGTGAGAAGTGATTTGATTCCCGTGGCGAGAGGGAGATTGAAGTTTGAACAGGATGGAAAGAAGGTGAAGGTCCTAGGTTTATGGTTTATGGTTTATGGTTTATGATTTTGCTTCTCAGAATTGGCTATTTTACCATGAGGTGCGCCTCTAATTCCCAACTAATGTTAGATACCATCGTTTTCTTTGAACACCAAATGTAATATATTGTTTCGAGTAATATTTATTACTAGGTTATAGTCTCGTGTATTACACGGGACTTTACAATAAAAATTATATAATTTTATAATGTGCAATGGATAAAAATATTTGAACTACAAGCAAATAAAGAAAAAAAAAATTTGTAAGCTTTTAATTAATTTAAATTCATGTCTAACAAACTCATGTTTTAAGCAGGAAACAAAAATAGGTAATGCACTTATACATACAACTATACAGTATCATAGCATATGATACATAGCTTAAAAAACCACTACTATTTTATGCTCTAACAAACATCTAAATTTAGTATTTTAACAACCACAACCTGACCATTAATTTAATATATCAAAAGTTTAAAAACACACTTTGTTTAGAAAAAAAACAACTCCATTTTGAATAACATTTACATAATATCATTTAGATAAGAGTTATAATAAGAGCTATTATATTTTTTGTTTAAGTTGATGAATACATGTTATTTACAAAAATTTTAATTAAAATGTTAAATGTAATATTATAATAAAAATAAAAATATAAAAGGTTTTTATCATATTTTTTGGTGATTGATCATTTAAAATGAAGCTTTTCTAAATGATATTTTGATTCCGATTGTTGAGATATTTTTGCAACAGTATGTGAGATTTATTTGGTAGGATTTCAAAAGATATTTTGATAAATTTTAAAGTTAAACGTCATATTAGTAATTCTAAGTGGTCAAATGGTTAGTTTGATAATTACGATTTTTTTTAATAGGTTATAGAAAATTTGGGCGGGAAAACATTTTTGTGGTTAAATGTGATATTGACATGTGTCACAAACTGTAATCATTTATTAGTATAGATTAGTATTAGTAAACTCATGTATTACATGTGTTAAATAAATAAAATACTAATAAAATTAAAATTTGTTAATAATAAATCGATGTTTTAATATAAGATATGATTAAAATCTTTTTTGTTATAAATATATTAAAAAAATTATATATTAAGAATAACATTTTAAAAGATTGTCATTTTAAAACTTTCTTATTAAAACTACTAATTTTAATTATTTTGTTTATAAAAATTTTATTTTTCAAAAAACACCAATTTTAAATATTTTGTATTTTTAAAAAAGTTTTATGTTTTAAAAAAATTTCTTTTTTATAACAAATTTTTTCTTTAGAAATAACATTAGTAAAAAGATGTTTTTCTTAATTTTCTAACAAACTATTTTTATATAAAAAAATTAAATAATTATTAGTAACTAGTGTGATTATTTAATAGAAGAGATAGGCGAGAAAAACTTGTTGAGAATGAATGTGATGATGCCACGTGTCCTTTCTAATTTTCTTTTTCTTATAGTAGGAAGATTTTAATTGAACTCGTTAATATGTTTTTTTAACATGGATTTCATTTTCAAGTTTTTTGGAGGAAGCTCACAACTAGAAAACTTCTAACTCAACTAGAAGTAAAAACGAGTCAAGCCGAACGTAAGCTACTCGAAATGAGCTTAAATCAAGTCGAGCTTAAACGAGCTTCAACCCAAGTCCGATCTCATATTATGGCTCATTTTCTAAACGTGCTCGAGCCCGGGATTCAGATCTCAAGCTTTAGCCGACTCGTGAGCCTAAACGAGCTTTTAGTTATATTAATTTTTATGTACATATTAAATATATAGTTATATAAATAGTATTATTATATTTGAAATAATGATAAAAACAAGTAAAATAATATATATTATGTTATATATAAAAAGTACGAGTATAAATAAATATAAAAGTAATTATAACAAATTAATAACATAATAATAGTACGTACCCTGGCCATCGACCATGGTGTAGCCATGATACCTGCAGAACCCGATATCCGCTACCTTAGAACTGGTAATGTTACATTATAATTTTAGTTTCAATGTGAAATGAGTACATATTTGAAATGGCAAAAATTCAAACACATAAAACTAACTGCTAAAATCATACCCGGTGATCCCACATTTTTTAACATTTATTGTTAATTGTAACTCGTTAAGCGTTAAAACCCTTACCGCGGGTAGAGTTAGATATAAACATTTTAAGTTAGATATATTTGATAGTTGATGTATGAGAAATGAAAGTAACCACATAAATATCAATTTTTAAAGAAATTCAGAATACAAATTTTTTATTTTTATTTTTTTTTTTTTTTTTTTTTTGCGAAGTGTAAGAAATAATCTCAACTATTGATATAAGATATTAATGATTTAGATTAGAGGTGTAAATAGTCACATAAGGAAAGCGTCCGGAAGAATAAATTTGAAAATTACCTACAATTGTTGATTTTTTTCAAATTCCCCCAATTTTTAAACGTATATAATTTTTATACGATATTATTTAAAAAAATTTACACCATAAAATCGAGAATTTTATTATCTTTAATTTGAGTATAGTATTACTGTATTTTTTTTAAAAGCAACATTTTTTAAAAAAACATTTACGCATTGTGTGTATAACTCTCGTGATTATTAACTACGTAATTATGAAATAACTTGCGTGATTATAAATATAACTTGCGTAATTATTATTTATAATTTGAGTATTTTAAAATTGTGTAATTATAAATATAACTTGCATAATTATCCATCTTATATGTGCAATTGTGTCGCGGGTGAAATTACTTATTTCCCAAAAGAAATGTGTCACGCTTTGATGGCGTCGTACGTTTCCTATGTTTTTTACTTTGTATATTAACATTTTTTTTAAGTTACAATGAAGAAAAGCTTTCCACCCAAATAAAAAGGAAAACAAAGTGTTTTATGTTGATATTTAGTAAATATTCATTGTATGTCATTAGGAATTTAGGAGTTTTGATCTTTCTTAAAGAAATGATGAATATACCATTTTAAAATAATATACTTATAATACGTATCTTTTGATTCCTATTAGTTATGGAAAATGTATAGTTACATATACAATTACTAATTTATGACGTACAAGGTTGATGAAACATTATGTTTATAAATTTGGGTTATATAAATATTCATTTTTGTTATCGAGACATCTTATTCTCTCTCTCTCTCTCTCTTTCTCTCTCTCTCTCTCTCTCTTCATGTATCTGTATGACTATATGTATGTATAAAAAAGACAAAGAAAATAAAAATAAGAGTAAAATGTCATTTTCGTCCCAGAAGTTTAGTTGAATTTGTCATTTCAATCCAAAAACTTTTTTTTTGCCATTTCAGTCACTGTAGTTTACTAAATGTTGTCATTTTCATCCACTTCACAAACACCGTTAAAACTCCGTTAAAACTCCATTAAATGTGAGGGTATTTTAGTCTTTTTCAACACCCTAATTATCCAATTAAAACAAATTAATCAATTACTATTCAATTAAAACTAAAAAACACATGAAGCGACTCGTGAGACCGGTCGCTTTGATTAATTCTAACACATGTTGTTCTATTAATGTCTTCTGTGAGATTTCAATTAATCTTCATGTTTTGTTTGAATGTTTACTGTTGTTCGATTGAGGTCTACTGTTGTCACGTTTTGTTCTATTGAGGTTTGAATTTTCACGTTCAAAGACATCAATTAAAGACCTCAATCAGATAAAGTATGTGAACAACAAACATCAATCCCACAACAGAACTCAATCAAATAACGATATACGTAAGAACAAAACGTGAAGATTAATTGAAATCCCACGTCACCCTCAATCGAACAACATGGGTTAGAGTTAATCGAAACTTTTAAATTAAATCGTCTGGTCTCACTAGTCGTTTCATGTGTTTTTTTAGTTTTAATTGAATATTAATTGATTAATTTGTTTTAATTGGATAATTAGGGTGTTGAAAAATACTAAAATACCCTCACATTTAACGGAGTTTTAACGGTGTTAGTGAAGTGGATGAAAATGGTAACATTTAGTAAACTACAGTGACTGAAATGGTAAAAAAAAAATTTTTTGGATTGAAATGGCAAATTCAACTAAACGTCGGGGACGAAAATGACATTTTACTCTAAAAATAAATTTGATGTACCAATAGCATACCTCTTATTAAAACATGTTAAGTCCAAGTTGTCATTATTAAACTCCTTGTTAAAAAGCTTATAACTTGACATTAATACGTTTTTAATGGGTAATTGGATCATTGACGAATATTGGCCTACCAGATCATTTCTTGAATAGTATGGAACCTTGAGGCACTATGTCGGCACGTTCTCGAAGGGAAGCTCGTACATCAATCCCGCACCTAAAACTATAATCAGAAGAAAACTTATCTTAAATTATAAAACTCTCTGACTCAACATTAATTTTTTTTATTGTGTCACAAGTAAAATTTGAATCCAAACATCCTCCTATTTTATAATAATATATTATAGTGCATCATATCAATCATTTGTATCAACCATTTAAACTAAAACTCATTAGTATCTGGTATTAATTGATATTAATTTTGCTTCAAAGTCTTGATTTTGCCAACTATTCTTTCACAATACACCCAAATAACTAAACATGTGAAAATGAATGAACTCTGTTTATTTTCCCATAACGGTAAAGAATGTACATATTATACGGAAAAGTTTTAACGTTAAAAGACAATGTGATTTGCTTCAAAAGTATATTCAATTTAAAAAGTAAAAACAAAACCTAAACATCAAGATACAACTCGAACGAACCGAATCATTACCCTAATTGTGAGAGAGAAAACTCCAATGACAACTTTAAATAAAAAAATTTTAGACGGTTTTATATTGAAAAGTCACGCAAATGTTAAAAGACGACTTACAAATAAAAGTCTAATCACTTACTTAGGAGGGGAAGGGGTCAACCAACCACGTAAAAATTTTCTTTTATACGTAATGTCTTTTAGCGGTTATTAATTTGATTATGTGTTATTTTTAATGCTGATCCCTAATCTCATATATATAACTAGATTTAGTAAATCCGTGTATTACACGGGTTAAACAAATAAAATATAAATATAATAAAAATTTATCAAGTATAAAACGATATTTTACGATAAAATATAATTGAAATTACGTATAGTAAGAACAATCTGTAATAAAACAATTATATTAACTTTTTAAAATTTTGGTTTAAAACTTTTTTTTTTCCAAAAAAAATAAATAAATATTTTGTTTCAAAACGAACCGTATTAAAAATATCATTTTTAAAAATTTTCTTATTATAAATTTCAATTTTAATTATTTTTTGTTATAAAAAATTAACTTTTTAAAAACAATAATTTAAAAAAAGTTTGATGTTTTGTAAAAATTTCTTATTCTATAAAAATTATATTTATAAATAACATTAATAAGAAGATTTTTTTTTAATTTGTTAAAAAACTATTTTTGTTCTAAAAAAAGTTAAATAATATTATTGATAATTAAAATAATTATTTAATAGGAGATAGAAGCGAGAAAATTTTGACAATAATGAATGTGATGCCGCCAAGTGTCACCCAATATACTATTTTATTAGAGCAGAAAGATTTTTTTTAATCTTTAAACCACTAAAAATTAAATTAAAAGCTTATTTTTGTTAAACTCAATAATCAAAATATCTAATAACCAGTCAAGATTATTTTGTATTAAATCTAATAAACATGTTTATTCAAGTGAAAATCAATTTATTTTTTATTAACCCATTATCAATCTATCATTTCATAATTATCTCTAAAATTTTATTTAAAAATTACCCTAATTAATTATAGACACTATTTATGAGTTGTCGTTTGTGAAAATATTATTAACAACTTTAGCCGAATATTAGCAAATTGCAATTCTTACTTCAGCGCTACGTGCGGCAACGAACAAAGACATAAAGTATTTTTAAATGTGTTTATTATGAATTTCAAATGATTAAATATTTTTTCAGTTCGCATATTTCAATTAAAATATGTTGACTTATGATATGATGAATTTTTTCATGTTCACATATTTATACCCATTTATAACACATGTGTTTTAATTTAACTATTTTACTTTATTTATCTTTTAGTTTTTCAAATGAATAATAAAAATAAGTGCTTTAGTATATATATTAAAACATATTAATTGATTTTGATTTTAAGGTTTACAAAGATATTAAAAAAAGGAAGATTATTCTTACCATTACCGTCAAGTGGTATTCGTAAAAAAATTGATCTAGAATATCTTTCATAAGATCCTTTCAAACAAAACCAATTAACTTTTATTTATGTGACCTGACCTGACCCGACCCAAATTGAATCGGAAATTTCGGCAACAATTTATGTACACTCAAGAATGAGCCCGTAATAAAATATTCATAAGGCTGCCGTTGATCATTGATGATGACAAAGTTAATTTATAGCTTGAGGCTCAAATATGAATTTACAATTTCGTGTTAAAAAGAAATTAACATAACTATAAGGACTAGATGTGACAAAATAGTTTTTTTTTTTTCACATTTCAATCATCGTTTTTCTAAAAGTTTGTTTCTTAACAAGATATTACTTGTGAAAAACTTATATGTTGATGGATAATAAGAGTTAATGGTTAGAGATACCATAATATAACACGGAAATGTGTAGTGCTATACATTAATATTAATTAACTTATTTTTATGTTCGCTCATTGGTCTTCTAAGAGTTCCTATCCTATTATTCATCGATTTTTATTCAATCAACATTGGTGATGGCAATAGGTTGATTAATGGATAAATTATTTTTACTGACTGTTTAAAAGTGTCGGTGAATTTTCTCATCGACATGCTACGTGTCACATCATAATTGGTCTATGGTTTTGTCTCTCTTTTTGCGTTTCATTGAATTCTTAATGTGTACATAAAAGACTTCTTCCTAGTCTTGTTAAAGATCACCACTATTCTCACTAACCAGATAAGATATAGTGTTTTCTACGAGTACGATGGATATCATCGATTTTAAGATTGTGTCTCGTACCCAATAATAAAAGCATCTCAAAATCGTCGAATACCGTTTACTCGTTACCCGTCGATAGGGGTATCGGGCATACCTATTAGTTAAAACGTATACGTTGAGACTCACAAAGTACATGTCTTAGTGATTTGATCAAAACTTAGTCTAGCCATGTAGGATATATTTTTATTTTTGTTTTAATTTGTTATATTGTTTCATTAACATTCATTCTTTTGACGTAACTTATTTTTTATTTTCCGAATATAACATTACAAAGTGCTTTTTAGCTTATGTTTTTTTAATTTAAAAATCGAGTTGTTATAAATTTAAAGGTTTCTCTTTACGTATTTAACCACATCAATCATCGTTTCCACACGACAACGTTTACTATTTTATTTCAAAACACATTATCAAAACCTTTGCTACAAAAGATATGCTATAATATTTTTTCTTATTCAAACCACCTAAGAATAAACATAATACAGTTATTCCATCAACAGTTTTAGTATTAAATTATTATTGACCCAATTTAATACAAGGTATTTATTGCATTTTGTTACCTATTTAAAGATTATTACTCTTTTTAAAATTTAAAAATATGATATTTTGGAAGCATTAACATCCAATGGTTACAATTGTGTTACACCTAGGAGTACACGTGGCATAACTTCTGAGAACAAAAACCTCCCCTTTAAAGATTCTTCAGTTACTTCAAAATTTTAAACTTTAAAATTTCGATTTTTCTTGATAAAAAGATATGAACACAAGGATTCAACTTTTCAGTTTCTTGATGAAGATAAAGCGAGTGTATATCCTGCATGTATATATAGATATTCAATCTATACACCATCTATATGATTGAAATAAATAAACAGATAGAATTTGAAAGCCATAATTAACCCTGTGAATTTGGGGGTTTAATTTGGGTTTCTGCTGAATTTAAAGCAAGAATCAAACCTCTGAAATTGGGGGTGTTTGAATCTTGATTTATTTATGTCTATTAAGTTGTGATTGCTCTTCGATTGTTGATTTTAGCCTTCATGATGGCCGATGTTTATTCAACTTACAAAAAGAGAGATGATATATGTGAAGATGTTTGTGGGCAGGTATGTTCATCTATAAATTCATCAAATTAGGGTTTTTTTTACTTCTCATATGATTTCTGTTTATAAAAATATTATTCTGGGGTTTCGTTTATTTTGGCTTTTCGTTAATGGGTACTGTTCGATTTTGGGAATTTTGATGAATTGACAGTAATGCGCTCCGATTTACTATTAAATTCGATGCCCCATGAACCCTAGATCGTTAATTTTGCTTTGATTTTGAATTTTGGGGTTTAACATCACAGTTTATTTTACTTTCATACCTCTGTTTTAGGGTTTTAACGATTTCTGCACAATTGATTATGATTGTTCATTCTTCTTCATTAAATGCTTAATCTTTCACCGTTTTCTGATTTGCAGGAAGTAAGCCGGATGTCAAGAATCCGATGCTTGATCAAAAGTGTTGATTTTCGATCGATTTTAGTGTTGTTTGTGATTATTCCAATTGGGTTTATGGGTGTTTACTATCATGGGCAAAAAGTTACATACTTTTTAAGACCCATATGGCAATCACCCCCTCAACCCTTTATTCAAATACCTCATTACTACCATGAAAACGTATCAATGGCCACTCTTTGCAAGCTTCACAATTGGACCGTACGCGAATACCCTCGAAGAGTCTTCGATGCAGTCTTGTTCAACAACGAAATCGATATGCTCACGATCAGGTGGAAAGAACTGTACCCTTTCATCACTCAGTTCGTTCTGCTTGAATCGAATTCGACATTCACAGGCATACCAAAGCCCCATTTCTTTGCAATCAATCAACAACAGTTTGAGTTTGTGAAGCCTCGATTGACCTACGCCACGATCCCAGGCGGATCAAGAAAGGGGAAGAATCCCTTTTATGAAGAGGCGTATCAGCGAGTGGCTGTTGATCGACTCCTGCGAATTGCAGGCATCGAAGACGATGATCTGCTGATCATGTCTGATGTAGATGAGATCCCAAGTGCACACACCATTGATCTGTTGAGATGGTGTGATGGGTCACCTCCAATTATGCATCTTCATTTAAGAAACTTCTTGTACTCATTCGAGTTCAACGTCGAACATAAGAGCTGGAGGGCTTCCATTCACCGATATGCAAAGGGTAAAACCAGATACGCGCATTATCGACAGACTGATTATCTGTTTGCTGATTCTGGATGGCATTGCAGCTTCTGCTTCAGAAAGATTAGTGATTTTGTGTTCAAGATGAAAGCTTACAGTCACTCAGATCGCGTGCGCTTCGCGCATTATCTTGATCCAAAAAGGATCCAGAAGTTGATCTGCAATGGGGATGATCTGTATGATATGCTGCCAGAGGAGTTCACTTTCAGGGAGATCATTGGGAACATGGGACCGATACCGCGGTCATATTCTGCGGTTCATTTGCCATCGTATTTGTTGAATCATGTTGATGAGTATAAGTATCTTTTGCCCGGAAATTGTGTTAGGGAAGGTGGTTGATCGCCGGAGATGATGGTCGGAATAGGATAGTTGGGTGGTGGCGGTGGTGGCATGGGCAATGCATATTTTGATTGTACCGTGCAAGTAGTTGATGCATGTTTTGACAAATATACCTTGTTCTTCGATTTTGGAATGTGTTTATTTGTCTGGTTTCTGCTGAGTCTTTAGTGATGCATGTTATGATGATGATTTTTAACTTTATATCCCTCCATTATGAATAACACAAAAAGGGGATGTAAAATGATCAATTTTTTAAGCTTTAAAAAAATTTCTTAAGATTAACATATTGAAAATTAGAAAGTCACATTGGCTTTTCGTATTTTAAAATAAACATGTGACAACATGTTGGTCATGTGCAGATCTTTAGGTGAAAATGCATTTCATGTTGATGCATTAGCGACTCGATATATGTAGTCTTAGGAGTAGTCGAGTTGGGACCGCACAAATCTTTGAAAGTGACTATGGGGAGGTGTTTGGTGTTATTATTATTATTTAAAAATGAAAAGAAATATATAAAGGTTTATATCCTTGATTGAGTGGTGTAAAGAAAAGAGGTAGCATTCAAAGTGGATCCCTAAAAACATATGAGTGTTTTTTTTATATTATATGAACTGGTTTTGAGTGAAGGAGAAAGAAAATGTAACCGGTAATCTATATATTTGGCGAATTACTGTTTAAATCCTATAATTTTTTAACATTTTTAAAAGTGGTTGTGATTGGAGTATGGAGAAAAAATTAATAATAAGGGTATAAAAAGCAATTTTTAATTAAAAAAAATAAAAAATAAACAGTAATTTTTATTAATGTAATCATATGGATAAAAATATCAAATAATATGACTAACATGCAGAGCCCACGCCTAAGAGGTAGCAAAGCAAAGTTCTGGAGATATATCCTTGGATTGTGGATAGTGGGTTGCCAAGTATTTAGTCTATCATATACTTGAGCCCATTAGTCAACACCAGCCCAGTAATTAACTCGGAACCAGCCCAACATCATATACTTTAAAGTTTAACCCATTAACTCAACAACTTACTAGAAACACTAACACATAACCAACCCAACGGGTAACTCCCACGATAATAATTAAACCATTTAACAACATAGACATGATATTAAAATACATGTTGAGATATTAAAACATATTTTATACAAAGACCATTTATAATAGAGTCTTTGTTTTTGTTTTTATTTTTATTGTTTAGAGATTTATTTTATTTTGAACTTCATTAGGATATTTATTTATATATTTTATCTTTAAACTTTAAAGTCATATAAATAGTGATTCATTAAAGATAGGGAACTAATTTTTATCGATTTATATATATTTTTGTGAGTGTATAGAAAAAAGAAACATTAATAAAAATGATTTGTGAGTATGATATGGATAGAAAAAAAAAAATGAGACATGAGATTTTAAATAAAATCTAGAATTAAATGTATAGAATGTAATATCCGGTTGAATATATAAACATAAAAGAAGATGCTAATGTAAATAAACGTTTTTTTAACACGTGTTAGAATATTTGGTTTAAGGATATTAGATTAAAGGATACCAAAGACTAGTCGAATAAAAAGTGTCTTGTGTATCCTTTATAAAAAGACTTCTAAACGTCGAATGACTTGATCTTTCAAAATGAAGAACAAATAAGAATTCATGTCAAGACCCCAAAATCTAACACCATAGATCGATTTATACACTTCCCTAATCATATTCCAAATTATCATCAAACGGGGAATTTCGTGTAAATTGCAAGCAATTTTGTGATCTTATTGTGTTCTTGTTGTCTCCATCTCCCGCGAAAATCCTCTTGAGTTCTTCAAACCATCATCATCATCTGTTTACAGTAAGATCCACTTGTATCGTTTCTCTTCGAAACGTGAAGAATTGCTCTATAGAACTTCACGAAGGTTGAGGATTTCATCTACCATACGTGAGTGCTGCTCTTCTCTTCCTATTTGTATCTGTTTACTTGCTGAACGAATCATTAATTCCTACGGTTTACTGTTTTTGTTTTCGAATGGATCAATCATATGTAGCGTGCAAGTTTATAATGTGGATTTTTGCTTACAAAAACGTCTGTTACTGATAGAATTATCATATATTAACACCATGGTAGTGTGTTGCTTGGATCTAGGGTTTATTATGTTCAGAGAGTTGAGAATATGTTGGTGTTCATATATGTTGGAATTAAGTTAGGGCTTTTATTTATGAATAGAAATAAAACTAGGGTTTACATGACAATTGGCTCCTTGATGTCTCTAGGGTTTTTGTTTAAGCACGACATGATATTTTGGTAATTTACCCTTAAAATGATGATCACGAGTTGACTTTGATGCATTGGTGAGATGGGGTTGGTTACAGTATGTTGTATATTAAGAGTTAATGCTTAAATAACCAAAACCTTTGGTCTTAGAGCGGTATTAATATGTGGACTTCAAGCGGTAGTATGTGTCCACACACAAGTTAAAGTTACCTTTGTTTTCACTTACATTAATGAAGGAGGTGTCTTTTTGTTGACACAATAAATTTCAAATAGAAGAGCTAATTGTTGAAAAGAACAATCGATTTTGGTTCTACATTTATTTTCATGCACTAATTTTAAAAGGCTACATATATGTATGCATTCATGCTTCATAAACCTGAAACTCTTCTTAAAACCCAAAGCGATGTTGCTCTAGTTACCAGTACTGATATAGTGATGTTGTACATCGTTCTGCATTTCGGTTTTAGCATGGAAAAGAGGCTAGCTATATGTTTTTAAGGTCCAGTTTTATTTTTGGTGTCAAATTGTAAATTTGAAATTTTGACAAACCCTTGCAGTTTTGTAACTTAAATGTATGTACTGTAATACAGTTTAGATTAGTATTTTTAGACTTTTTAGTTTGAACAAAATGAACTATTAATAGTAAAAAAACAATTTTTTATATTCGGAATACTAATATGAAATTATTGGTAAGATGGTAATATTTGCTTTTATATAACCAATTAATAAAGTTACAATAATCATGTAGCGACATGCCTCTTGTATTTGCAACATTTTCTTTCCGGCAAACTAAAATTTAATTATGATTACGAAATTTTGAAATGTTTATATGACTAATTAATATTTCTAGAAATTTTGATGTTAATGACTAATTAATATTTCTAGAAATTTTGATGTTAATGACTAATTAATATTTCTATCAAGGTATCTATTCACATGACTATTATGAAAGTGTAGCGACCGAGAAATCATAGCAAAACAGGTTAGTTTAACAAGCATCCTAACTCTTCTACTTGTATGAGTTGTATTGTTGAGTATGCATGTGAATAAATGATTTTGATATCAAAGACTACAAGATGGTTGTGATTCGAGGTTGAAGATGTGTATGAATTCCATAAATTGTATTTTTGTCTCTCTTAATGCTGATGTAACATAAAGCAATTGGAGGATGAGATTGTAAATGTGAACCAAAGTGTGAAAATTAAGGTAACTTTAAGTATGCGAATATAAATGTCATGTTTCTATGATCAAACTTATACTATCTAACTTCTTTCTCCCTTTGATGCCAAACTCAGTGTTGCACCGACTAGTTGTTTAATTGGTTACTAGAGGTTAAAAATGAAGATGAATAAATCCATGGTCTTTCAGCTTTTGTATCTTCATGGATTACAATTGATTTAGGATTAATGTTCCGTTGTTTAACCAATAAATTCACGTGAAAATTGAAACTTGGGTATTATTAATTGCTAATTCTCAATCATCTTAACTGAAATGGGTGAGGGCGGACCTTGGAGCAATTGATTGAGTTGTTGCTTTGTGACCTTGAGGTCATGGGTTCAAGCTGTGGGAAACAGCCTCTTGCACAAAATGTAGAGTAAGGCTGCGTACATCAAATTATGGAGCGATCCGACCCCTATCCAGCGCAAAGCGTTAGCTAAGTCAAGCACTGTGTACGCCCTTAACTGAAATGGACCAAACTAATGTTGTTGGTCCCAAATTTAAACATTTTCCACCTACTATAACCTTTTTGTTC
Source organism: Flaveria robusta (assembly GCA_025506415.1). Taxonomy (NCBI): domain Eukaryota; kingdom Viridiplantae; phylum Streptophyta; class Magnoliopsida; order Asterales; family Asteraceae; genus Flaveria; species Flaveria robusta. Next base: position 11,234,897 of record CM046469.1, on the reverse strand, counting down.
ACAACTCTCTTTTGATTTTATCCACAAATTTCACCATTTGAACTTCCATCCCTTTTCCTATGATAAGTAAATATCTTTTCCTCTTGTTGATCAAAGATACAGGAAAACCCTCAACCATTCCTAAGAACACAATTGCTTCATTTTTGCAGCATAGCTGAAGATCTTGAGAAAAGCTTTGTAATTTCTTGATATTTGGGGAAAACATGTCCTCGCGGGACATTGCTGGAATTTTGGATCAATCTAAGGAGCTTGATCGTTTAAGGAAAGATCAAGAGGAGATCCTCCTTGAAATTAACAAGATGCATATAAAGCTACAATCAAGTAAGTATCATGCCAGCTTTACTACTTACCCTTATGCTTTCTTATTCTCGTTGTATTCTTAGTATGGAATTTTGTGAGTTCACTTTATTAGAGGAACTAACAATATTTTAGTGTTCGGTTCTTTGTTTTTTGTTATCAAATATTGAAAGACATATGCTAGTATTTTTCATTTCTAATTTGGTTCTCTAGGGTTTGGTATCTACGATTGATGTAGTCGATCAAATAGGATCTGTTTCTGAACCAAGTCTGTTTAATGTTGTATGAATACACCTATATTGCATATTTGATTTTTATGCTCGAGAGTTAGTAATTTACTCGCTATGTTAAGAAATTGTCAAAATTCCAGAATCTGATATGCGCAAAGCCATCATGTACTGTGGATAATTGGCTGCGTTTTTAATGGGGAAAGTGATAACAGTAGACATGTGTATATATTATAATTTATCATATTTTTAACATTTTTGGAGGTTTCCTATTGGAGGACAGAATGAAAGTGTGCAGTTACATGAAAACTGGTGCTAATAATAATAAAAGAAATGAATGATGTTTGAGATTGATTGAATAGCAAGTTTTTTTAGTAACGTTTGTAAGACACTTTTATTGAAGGAACAGGTAGCCTTCTTAACTTGTAAAATAGGGCACTATGTTACACTCTGGTCCCAAGTCAAAATCTGCAGCTAAATCAGGGCTACAGATATTTGTCTTGACTCTTGTGCTTGTAGCTATTTGATTATTCTTATTTTTTAATTGGAGATTCCGAAGTTCACAAGATTTTCTTTCTATTTTGGTGGATTTTGTTTTAATTAGCAAGATTCTCTCTTGTATGCGGCTTTCCATCTGAATAAATGCTAGTCATTTAAGATTTTAACACAGGTATAAGGGAGGCTTTGCTTTGCTTTCTTGGAGATCCAAGGTTCAAAACTTGGCATTGACGAATTATTACTAACTTGGTGTAACTAACTTCTAACCACTAACCTGCCGTTCAATATATATATATATATATATATATATATATATATATATATATATATATATAGGTGACTTATTGTCTTATTCATCCCAGTATAAGTTTGATCCTATAGGTCAATCTTCTAAACATACCCAGTAAATGCCACACATAGCAGAAGCTACTAGTAGGGTTTGGGGAGGGTAGGAGGATGGCCAACATTTCCTCTATCCCAGGGGATAGAGAGGCTACTTCCAATTGGGACCCTTGGCTTTAAAGACCCCTTTTTTCTTCTTCTTCTTCCCTTTTTTTTATACCAGTAAGATCCCACTCATAGTAGAAGCTACATAGAAAGGTCCATCGTGTAGTTTTACAAAATAGCCACTGTGTATCATTATGATTGTCAAATTTACATTGTAGTGTCTATAACATTTTGAAGTATATTATATCTATTAATCTGTGTTCTTAGTTGAATAATATTCTAATTGTAATTCTCTTACCATGCAGCTCCTGAGGTGGTGGAAAAGCCTGGTGATACTTCTCTTTCAAAGCTTAAAATGCTCTACATCCAAGCAAAAGAACTTTCAGAAAATGAAGTAGCGTATGTCTATTCTTAAACTGGTTTTTCATTATATTGTTTTTTCTCAACAGCAGTTCTTACCATAATTTAGTTTTATTTTGGTTGCAGTGTTTCCAGTCAGTTGTTAAGTCAGTTGGATGCTTTGATACCTTCTGGGCCTACCGGCCAACAGAGGAGAAGGATGGGTGAGAATATGCATGATAAAACATTTTCTTCCCTTCTTGTCTTTATTTAGTATAATTGTGTTTTTATCACAGGTATCAGTTTGATAATCATATTCAATTGTATAAGATCTTCATTGATCAGAGATGCTTTGACAACCCTGTTCTTTTCTTCTTTTGTTCATAATTACTCTTGACAACCTTCATAATATTTGTATACTTATTCTACCAAAAGCTTTATGAGTTTTTTTATACCGCAGAAGGTAATGATCAGAAGAAGAAAAGAATGAAAGCTGATCCAGATGTACCAAAGGTTTCTCCTTCTCTTCGGAACCACCTTGATTATCTTGCAAGCTTAAAGGGGGAACAAGTAATTTCACACTTTTTACAATTTTATCTTTTCAATTCTTTTTTAGAGATGATCTTAGTAGCGTCCTTTTTTTTATATTATGCTTGAATGTATGATGAATGTGGCATGTAAATATAACTTTGTCAGGTTGCCGCTAGGGTAACTCAGGAGGATGCTGACAAAGATGAGTGGTTCATCGTCAAAGTAATTCACTTTGATAGGGAAACACGAGAGTATGTATATTTCAGATTCAGTCTTTATTCAATTTGGAATAACATGCATGCTGTTTGTTGGTAATTGGTATATCAGTAAAATTAAAAGCAATATGTTGATAATGAACTCTCAGTGTACTACTATGAAATTGCTTAATCTGTTAATTGTATCTTCTGTTTACCCATTGGTAGTTGCACTTGAAGTTTTAAAAAAATAGTATGTTAGGCACATTGCATGTTGGCTTATTAGACAATGATCTGATAATGCTCTTAAAACTACCAGCCAAAAAGAAAACTTGTATAAATTCTTCAACTAATTATAGCTTAAAACACATTTCATATGTTGAACGATTTGAATGCATATATAGCAGTTTATTATGTGACTTCTGATGTTTTCTTTAGTATCTGTTTATATGATTTGTGACTTTATGCAGACTTGAAGTTCTTGATGAGGAACCAGGTGATGATGAAGAACCAGCTGGCCAGAGGTATATGCTGTTTATGATTTAATGTCCTAAACTAGGTTTAGCATTAGTGGGGGCAATTTCACCCTGTTTATCTGAAAATGGGTCTATACTATTTCAACTTTTAACCGGTCAGATGTGTCAAACTATTAGTATTAAGCTAAAAGGAAAACCGAGCAGCCAACCGGAGACTAAAATTTTCTACCAATTTGATCTTTTAACCAAACCGCCTGATCCTCTCATATTGGCACATGTAACTAGACTCCACTTTTGATTGTGAAAATTCAAACTTGACACCTTTTGAATTATGCTTAAATCAATGTTTCTGTTTTTTAGCTGAAATGTTTTTTTTTTTAAATAATTTTAGGAAGTATAAGCTGCCTATGTCCCATATTATACCTTTCCCTAAACGAAATGATCCATCTACTGCTCAAGATTTCCCTCTTGGAAAACACGTATTGGCAGTTTATCCTGGAACCACCGCTCTGTATAAAGCAACTGTTGTGAATACTCGCAAGGTAATATTACTCCATACACCTTTCTGTTGACAATTCATATTTCAGCTTCTTTTATGATGCCAGTGACATGTAACTAATGTATTTGTCATTTGCCTGCTGCTGCTGTGTCTGGATCTAATGTGAAATCTACAGAGGAAAACTGACGAGTAAGTTTAAACTCATCTGTCCTATGAAATTGCTTATGAAAGATGTGTGTTGTAGGGGAACAATCAAACCAGTTGAAAATTGCACGAAGTATATTATTAATGATACAGCCTCCTAAATTATTTTACACAAAGAATAAGAACGATACCTGGCGCACGTTATGTTTATAAAATTTTAACAAATGAACAAAAATCGCATAACCCAACCCGGCCCATACGTAAAATGACCTGCTTTGGCTTTTGACCCCGTTACCCACTTACCCTGCCCGTCTATATTCCCGCCTCTAGCAAATTGTGCTGAGTGGTCATAACTTGCAATTAATCTAAAACTGTAAATGTTGCAGTTTTGATTTGTACATCTCTTGAGGAAAATTTTGTCTGTCGTGATATTTGACTGAAGTATTATGGATTTTATTTAGAAGGGGAGAATTTGTGATATATTTTGAGAAATTAAAAGTAAAAGAAAGCATATTATAAGTCTCTCATTCACTCACTGTACAAAATGTGTGCAACAAACACTCCAGTGGTGGTTTTGAACATGTCTAAAACCGCCATTTGTGGAGGCCCGTGCAGGCCATCAGATTCCAAATGAAACAAATAGTGGTGTATATTGACTTTTATGGTCAAAGAAATCGATCTTGAGAGTGGAAATTGTTTTCCATTGGTTGGGCAGTTATATTTTAAAATGGCCTACAATAACAACAAAAAATCTGTTTCAATTGACCTTTGTTTGAGAAATGACTTGTGTGACCATGAAAGTCAAGTCGTGTGCCCTTTTTTCATTGTTTACTTGACTCTTAAACCGGTTTTCATTGCAGTTATGTTCTTGAATTTGATGATGATGAGGAAGATGGATCGTTGCCTCAGAGACACGTGCCCTTCCACAAGGTAGTCACCCTTCCTGAAGGGCATCGCCAGTGAACGAAAACAAGATTGATTCCATAAAATTTGCCAATCATAAAGTTACATAGTACCCTGAGGCTGTATTTAAACTCTTTTCTAGTGTGTCTTGTAATATAAACCAAAACCAAGATGCTTTATTTTCTTTTTATATGTTTTTGAGAATTAAATGAATTTGTTTTAGGTTTATGTTTTTAACGTTATTTGTTAATTAAGGGCAAATTTGTGTTGGGTTTATTGTTCGAACTAATTCACGTTGGTTTAGTTTTGGCGTTTGGGTAGGCGTGAGTAAATCGAATGACAGAAATAATCAAACCAATTCAGATATTGATGGTTTGATTATTATACCAATTGTTTATGATTCAATTATTGTTATGTGTTATGTATGACTTGTTTTTTTATATATGATGTCGCATACTGTAAATGGTTATATGCGCACAAGTAATCGAACTAATTGAAGTAAATAGCCTTTAAAATCAACTTGTATGCATTGTTTTTTATACATGATGTTGCATACTTAAAAGGGTTATATGTGTACAAGTAATCGAATTTATTGAACCAAATATCCTTTGAAATCAGCATGTTTGTCTTGTTTTTAATAAATGATATTGCACATTGTAAAAGACCTGTTACATTTCCTTTACTTTAACATACCACTTGCTCATCCATACAAATTTATATGTTTATGATGTTTCATTTAACCTAATATACAATTGAATGTATTAACTAAAATATTTTAAATTGATGGGTCATGGTGTCTAGAGCCGGTGGCGAAACGATAAATAATCAAACTATCTTGTTTTTTATTAACTGAATTGATCGAATTGTATTTAGCCGACACTAATTGGCTATGAAAAATTAAAAATAAAAATAAAAAACTAAAACATCAGTCATAGATTTGGTTTTAACACTGAACCAAACCACACTTGCCCTGGTTCCTGACAAACAAGTTAGCAGAATATGTTCTAGATTTCAACAATAAATAAGATTCCCATACATATGAAATTGATCAAATACATGGAAGGATTAAAACTCTAAAGCTTCTACAAGTGACTGATAAACAAGATTTAAATAGTTATGAAATTGTTTCAATACATCTATCAATGCTGCTTGTATCCCCTTCTTTACTCAAATGCTAGATAGATTTACAAAATCTTACGCGCGTCGACAAATATATATCAAAAAGAAAATATGTCCAATATACCTTCTGCAATCTGCATCGCCATCTTCCTCAAGTGATCCAAAATATCCTTGAAATAAATTCATAATGTGTTTAGAATCCATCTATGAAAAAAGAGTATAGAACTCTAGTTACCTGATTGACAAAAATAAAGATTTAAAATCTCGCAGCCTCCTCTTCATCATCATTATCATCTCCCCATAGTTGCTTTCTAGCAATGACAACCCTTTCATCACTAAGAGATAGAGCATCGGTTTTTGGTTCTACCTCCAATGAATATCCATCCCATCTTAAAGCAGTCAAGAACTTTCTGATGTGGTCAACAATAGTTGACTTGTCTCTTATGATAACAAACCCTTCGGGCCTTAGCATACGATCCATCTCAATCAGTAAATCTTCCACGCTGCAGCCACGATCCTCAATCTCCGAGAAGACCGACCATGCGTGAAGCAGGTCGTAAGTGCGTGGATATGTTGAAAAAGATTCACACCTGCAAACACACAATCCCATTAACGTTGTACTTTTTGATGATGGAGTTGAAAAATGATAGGTTTTTAAATGTGTTATAAGGAAAATGCAAACCAATCGTGAACTGTTCCAATTAATCCACGGTCATAAATAATCTTCAATTTGGAAGATGCATTAACTGGAGCAACATTCATCACCCAAACATCTTTATCCTTGAGAGCAGCAGCAAATCCACCAAGATTTGAGTTCATATCCATCACATTTCTAATCGAATCTTTCTGTATCACTGATCTCATCTGCTTCCAATAGTCGGTCACTCTCTGATACCATGTGTTCTGCATCGAATCATGAACATAAAGCCACAAATCATGTAACACTTAACTATCAGTAAACAACTAACAACAATTTCTTCAGTAAATTCGATGCTTACAGTGTCTTCTTGAAACTGATCATGTGTAACACCAATTTCATCAAGGCGAGGAGGTGGTGCACTAAGCCTACTTGGCCATGGTTGAAGTCCACTCCCTTTTACCTTGTGCATCTCTGTATTACCAAAAAGACGTATTAAAAACAGTGTATCTACAACAGCAAAAATTATAAAATTAGACACCGCTTACTTATAGAGTATGGTATAATGCATGCTCTCATCTGCATGTTCCAACTGACATCTGGATCACTATCTGAACTGCACAGAGGCGGGTTGGTTCCTGGTGCTCTTTTAAGGTAACAGCTATTACTTAGTGATTTGGCCCATATAACCGTCTGATCTCTCCTTGAAACAACTCTCCAACACATCCTTTTCAATAGATCATGCATAGCATTCCAAATTCTTCTATTTTCATCATCATGCGCGTATGCTTCTGGTGAAGAATACACAAAATAACCTCCTGGTCTAAGCAATCTATCTAATTCCAAAAGTAGAATCCCATCCCTCTGGAGCCAATCTATCCTACAACGCGAACAATGAGCCAACTCAAACGATCTACTTGGGTAAGGCAGCCTTTTGGTACCCAAGACTCCTAATGTTGACGGAATCCCACGCTCAAGCGCAAACTGAATTTGATTTTGATGCACATCATTTGGTGCAAGAGACATAGCTATGATACCTAAGGGTAAAAGATAAGCCCCAAAACTTGCAACCCCACAACCCACATCAAGAACAGTTCTGATATTTCCTCCATTGTTGAGTTTATCACCAGGAAACTTGAGCATCTAAATCATCATGATGGTTATGCAAGTTAATCAAACAAAAGTGTAATCAAACAAGAGTGTGCACTAATTCTTTTAATTATAACTTAAAAAGTAGTCAATGACATCAAGATGACCCACCGATGCAATCGAAGTTATGTACTTATCAGCACCATAATGAAAATGAGTTCCTCCACCAGGAAATCTGATCTTTTCCCCAACCACCGTCATCCAATTTTGATCCGATTTCTCCTGCGCAAGATGAGTATGCGGTATGTTTGCCTTCCAAACCTCATCCCTGCTTTCCGGCCACCTAATCGGGATCTGGATACAACACCAATTATCATTCACACCTACTGTCTGTTCACCTAATTGCAAAAATAACATCTGAATTGCAAACAACCAGAAACAAATCACAAACTAACCTTGTATCCAACCGGAGGAGGAATAAGGCAATTATACCTTCTCGTTGCAGGTGGACAATGTCGTTCGTAATGCTCCATTAATGTCAGATTAAGCTTCATCTTCATCTGGTAGATAAGATGTCTATCCAAACAAGGTATCAACTCCGAGTACCTCATATCACAAACCTTCATCAAAACCAACAGTAATTAAACAAACTAAACAAACCTAATCATTTAACCAGTTTCAAACAACCCTAAAGCGTCCAATAACGACTTACAGGTAAGCTTTTCGGAACTTCAGGATTCTGCTCCTGATCTTCAAACAACTCATCGAAATAATCACGTTTCGGTACAAAACTTCCGATGACCGGATCCGTACCGTCGTCAAGCGCAATAACCTCTTCGACTCTCGGTAACGTAGGGGCGAATGTCGCACCATTGTATAAACAAATCAAACCGAGTAACACGATTAGCCCTAGCAGCACCTGCTTCAGTAGCTTTTTCCGGCGAATGAGTTCGCCGGTGGTCGACTTCATCTTCCGGTGAGATACAATAGGATTTCAGGTTCGTGATTCCATGAAAAGTGAAAACCCTAGGTGCTGTAAATTCATTGTGTTTTTAGTCAAAGGATGAAGGAAAGAATATATGGGATAACTGTTGGTGGGGATGAAGGTGTGTTGATGATTATACGCAAGTTGCAGATGTATGTGAATATAATAATATTATGTAAAGATCTCAGTGTGTGTGTGTGAGAGAGAGAGAGAGAGAGTCGCCGGAGTTGGAATTCCGACAGCCGATGTCCGGCGGCGATGTGTGATCTAGGTTGGAACTTGTAATAAAAGTTCTTTTTGACTTTTTATTCGGTAATTATCATTACCACCCCTAAGTTTGAGAAACTCATGTTTATTCACGTCTATAAAGATTTCTTTAACAATAAAATTTTCTGTTCAACGGCTGAATAAATTATTAACGGGTCATTGATTTAGCTCGTTATCTTCATTATTTAAGTACGAATTCTTGGGATGTTCGGCTAGCGAGGGAAGCTCGTATATTAATCTGTCTTCGTCAGTTTCAAACCTGAGACCATCCTCAGGAAGAACTCATCATAGGTAGAGATGTACACACAAACTGGTTTGGAAATAAATCGAAAAAAAAAACAAACCGGTTTGATGAAAAATCGATTTGAGCCAAAACGGTTCATAAACTGACTTGAACCGGCAGTTTGTATACCGGTTTGGTAGTTCGGCACTCAAAACCGGTTTTATTTAAAAAACCCGGCTAAACCTGGATAAAAACCAGTTTTTTTAAAACCGGTCCAAACCGAGTAGGACGGTTTGAGAATTCTTAGTGAAAAACCGGTTTGCACACTTAAAGAAAAAAACAGGTCCCGTTTAAAAAGCTAACCGGTTTGGTTAAAAAAAAACTGGTTTGTACACCTCTAATCATATGTGAGAAAATCACATGTCTTAACCTGAAACCTTTTCATTTTTTATCTTAGATGATTAGATGAGATTTGAACTCAAAACCTTTTAACCATTGTAATAAAGTATTAAAAAAATCTCATCTCAACTACTTGTGTTAATGATCATAATTTTTAACAATAATCTAATATACTCTTTATTCTATAATGATACATAACTGAGCTTGAACTCAAGGGCGTCGTTATAAACCTTTGGGTACATTTAGACCAATGACCTTATCTATACTATTATATAATAGAGAAATTATGACTAGATTTATAATTTTACATCAATTTAAGATGACATATGAAGAGTTGTAAATTTTAATATGTAATATCATAAGATTTATTCATATTATGCCCCTTTCAAACTTTAGATACTTGTACTCCACCATTTTATAATTAAATTTAAAGTATCATTATTATATTTAAGGTTATTTTAATCTATCTATATTTATACTACTATATAATATAATTTTTTGGACAACATTGTAATTTTAATATGTAATATCATAAGATTTATTCCTATTTTAATCCCTATTTAAGACACTTAAGAATGATTTTGTTAAATTTGATACAAGTAATTATGCATAAACAACTTGTTATTTACAAATTTACTCATTCCCATAGTAATATAGATATGTTTAAAATCCCACATTAATTAAATAAAAAAACAAAATGAGAGTTAGCACAATAAGGTAAAGTTAGCGAAATACACAGTCCTAAAAATATTTATACCTCCGCCGCACCGCGCGGGTTTCACCCACTAGTGATGCTTAGAGAAATCATGACTAGATTTGTAATTTTACATCAATTTTAAGATGACATATGAAGAGTTGTAAGTTTTAATTTGTAATATCATAAGATTTATTCATATTATACCCCTTTTAAGCTTTAGATACTTGTACTCCACCATTTTATAATTAAATTTAAAGTATTATTATTATATTTAAGGTTATTTTAATCTATCTATATTTATACTACTATATAATATAATTTTTTGGACAACATTGTAATTTTAATATGTAATATTATAAGATTTATTCATATTTTAATCCCTATTTAAGACACTTAAGAATAATTTTGTTATATTTGGTACAAGTAATTATACATAAACAACTTGTTATTTATAAATTTACTCATTCCCATAGTAATATAGATATGTTTAAAATCCCACATTAATTAAATAAAAAAACAAAATGAGAGTTAGCATAATAAGATAAAGTTAGCGAAATACACAGTCCTAAAAATATTTATACCCCCGCCGCACCGCGCGGGTTTCACCCACTAGTGATGCTTATATGTATAGATGAAATCGTTTGATAGAATGTGTAATAAATTACTTTTTATGATTGTATACGTTAGAAGATACAACACTAAGCGAATCAACTCGTTATATGTCACGATATATGATTTTATTTTGGGTTATGGTGGTTGTTTTTATATAATAAATTATATGAGTTAGTTTGGATCCACCTATTCAACCAATATCGACTAACGTCTTAGTCTGTGACTAGTCTTCTTTGAATTGACATCTTGTAAAATTATACTATATTATAATATATTTCAGAATTACAAGATTATCTATTTATCTTTTTACATTAATTTTAAGAGTTTTTGAGGAAAAGAGAACTTATATAAATTTTATTTTCTCAATTGTCTTTTACCCACAAATACTAATTATATGATTAAATACCAAAAATTAAATAAATAATATTAGTTATAAATAACATAAATTAGTTGGGCTACAACTTCAATTTTTATACCTATTATCATTGATAACCAAAATTCATTTATAAGTCTAATTATGTAAACAAGAGTTTTTCAACAGCAAAAATAGTTTATATACAAACAGAGTAGGGTTATCTTTGAGAACAATCCTTTTTTGTAATAACTTTAGAAACCAATATGAGCCACACATTTCTTATCATATGTTATTTTTCTCATTTTTTTTAACGTTCATAACTTTTTTTCACGACATCATTTTTTCAAAAATACAATCACCATTAATTTCAGTATTTTTTTATATTTCCAACGTCTACCATATTGATACACCTTTTTTAAAAAAATTCATTCACTTGTTATTTACATATGTATAAATCTGGTTATACACATATGTAATATCAAATTTACGCATGTGTAAATCCGGTATTACACATGGGTAAAACGAATTTAGTAAACCGATTTTTTCATTTTTTATAATTTTTTTTATTTTTTTATGAAAGAGGAAAGCTAAGAAAATATTTTTGTGTTTTTATTTTTTTAATTTTTATGTTATTTTTGGTTTTATAATTTTTTTATTATGTTATTGTTAATTACCATTTTGTCACTAAAAACTAGTGGCTTATATTGGTTCTTAGAGTTCTTATAAAAAATATAGTTTTTTTTTATCCCTCTCCTATACAAACATCCGTTAAAAAAGACTAACAAATTTTATGCATAACTTACCTCTATAAATGGGGGTTTCAGCCATTTGCCCCATCACATCTATCTATGCTATTTCTATTTACAAAATCACATGTAAGAAAATAAAATAATCGAATTAAAAATAAGCTCATGTTTTACATCATTAGTTTGAAAGATGGCTACATTTGGTGACTTCCAAATAACCCATCAAGGTCAATACAAGCTTAAGAAGAAGTTTCTTTGGCTTTTTCATCTTAAGTGAGTCTAGCCAAACACATAATTGTATCAAACGTAGAATGAAAAGTCGTCTCGAACCAAACCACTATCTATCTCCTGACCGTAGTAGCAATTTATCTTCAAAAACAATATCTACAGATTCAACATGTTATGAGCTAAAGGCACGTATTATGTTTGGGATATCCACACCTCTGTTATATTTTTTTAAACACATATTTTATTTTTTCAAACACATATTTCACATGTTTGTATCCTTATTCCTTTGCATTATTTTTTGAACATATTTGAAAATTACATACAACTAGGATTTATATCACGACGCGCGTTGCACGTCTTCAAAGCGAGGCTCAGAAAATGGTCTGTTGCGGCTGCACACCTGCAACAACTGCCAAGCCAAGACAACCGACATCAATTTTGATGTGTCATCACAGCCTTAGAACAACCAAAACAAATGGTCTCAGAAGAACACATGCCTATATTGACAAACAGTATCACTCAACAACATTAGATGACCAACCTGAACATCATCAACAATACCAACCAACAACTATGGAAACCAAATCTGAAAACCCTTAAAAGATTATAAAGCCAAAGAAAGGCAAAGCGTCAGCAAAGGTGGCTGCAACACCACCATCATCACCATAACTAATGTTCATATCAACAAAAGAATCAATTCAAATGGGCCTAACCACAATATCAGACGAGCAAAGGCGTATCAACACTGACAAGACGATGTTTCCTACATCACCATCATCAAAACATGGTTGAAGTAAACATCATTGAAACAATAGTATAGCCAACAGAATAATCTATACAAATGAGCTCAAGCTTAGTCTCAGATGAGAGAAGGCGCATCATTAACCAAACAATATTTCCAACAACATCAAATGAACAACATGGTCAAAACAAACAACATAAAGGAAAGAATAAACCATAACGAAATCATCCAACAAACGAAAAACCAAAACAGTACTATGTTTAAAGTCTAAGATGAGCATCAAGTCAACAACATGGTCCGGGTAAATATAGCTAACCAAAGAAAAAACCAAAACCCTAACAAAGTCTCAGATGAGTTATTCATCATCATCATCGACACAATGAATCTACCATGCATCACTTAACAACATCCACCAATGAAAACCCAATAGAGCTAACGGTTAGCTATGTTGTTTACTAATATCACATATGAAGCTATAATCGAGACAACAATTCCCAAAATAGAAGAATCAAAGTAGCAACATTATCAGCATAGTCATTCACCCACATCAGAATATCGTTGAGGGCAACTCCGGGCAGCTACGACCATCACTCCATAGGCACATGCATCTGCGGTGGCCAGGGGGATTCCCGAGACAACGACAACGATCCATCACCCCTACCACCATACTAGAGCTCGAAGTACAACGACACACATGTACCAGTGGTGGCCTGATGTTAGAGACAAAGATGACCATCAGGCGGTCGAAACGACATATATAGGAGGTGTGCACGAAGAAGGTTCTAGAGACTACAACACGGAACACCACCACCCTAACCACCATCAAAAGGGGAAAAGGAGCATAACACACCCATTTAGAGGGGCAAGTTTGCAACCACAGAGGAGACGGGGAACCAGAGGCTGAACTGTCGCCTGCAACTCTAGGGACGACAAAAGGCAACGCATACACACCAAATCTCCAAACCCCTCTCTAAGAGGCGGCCATAGAAAGAGCGGTTGGATGACTAGCGGTCATCGGCTCATTATAGACGCCACCTGAGTCAGCATGTAGATACCATCGGCGGCGTCATCGCCTTTGTCGGCAACAACAGCCAGAACCTACCGTCCAACGACGCCGCCATTTGCACCCACACAAACACACCATCTCTTTGAGAACATACCTATTTAAAAGGGGCAATGGGTAAAATGCAAACCTTAGAAATCTTAGCGGCCAAATCAGTAACTCAAGGAAAATAACTGATGATTAAATTGTTCTTTTCATATATAGGATAATTACTAGTATAGTATAGTGGTAAATGTATATATCTCTCATCTGTACCGTGATGTGTTCAATCCTCAGTTGAAGAATGTGAGTAGATTTAATTTACAGTAAGATAAGAGTATAATAGGCCTACTAATTTTATTTTATTTGAAAAATACATATTTGATTTTCCACAACATGAAAATGATTAAAAATTTCAAACAATTTAGGTAGAGTAGACAAACTCAAATTTGTGAATCCGCAGGTGTAACACAAGACACGAAATATATGTTTACATAAGAGAAAGTTGAGATTCTTGAACGCGATAGCGTCGATCCAAGAATCTGAAGAAGATTTCTCCATCATTTATAGAATCTTGAAAAGATTTCTCCATCATTTTGAGTTCATATACTAAATTTATTATAAAAGCTTTGATTTGCTTTATTATGACATCCATAATCTTGAAGTCTTTTATAAACACTTTATTTTTTATAAATATTGTATTAAACATTATAGTTACACAATTTGTCATTTATATTTATAAGACTTCGCTATAAAGACGTATCTTTATAGAGCTTGTTTGAATTTTGTAAGATTTTTCAAGTGATATTTTATCATACCAGTTTTCGTTTGATCTTGTATTTTGTAGGTTGGTAATTTTTTTTTGTTTTGGCTTTGTGAATCTTGAACACACATTAAATTAGACCCGTTGTTAATAGAACGACCTCCAATTGGATGATCGATCAATGGTTCTACCGTTACATCATCCGTATGTCTTTTTCTTTTTTTGAATTTTGATCAATACATTTGATAGTCGATTCACGAATCGACATCAGCCCTGCTTCTTTAATTTGTGTTTTTATAAAAAAATGTCTTTTTAATGCTTCTTTATGCTACAATCGTCAAGTATGGATTGTTAAACTTGTAATAATTTGAGGACAACAATACTTCCATCACATAAGTTTGTGCAGCCTAGTCACAATCAATCAATCGTTGTTTTTCAATTGTCGGTTTTTTAAAAGCAATTAAATATTGATGAAGTTTATCTATGGTCGAACTTTGCGTGTATAATGTGTCTTTGATACGTGCCACTCCTCACGTTCATTAGCATATTTATGTTATATTTGTTTATTAATTGTTTTATTTATGTATGCATGATCTCCATCATCTTAGGTAGTGGGTTAGTTAGTTTTTGTATTTTGCATATTTAAGAGTTTGTATGTGAATTATTAAAAAAGTAGAAAATTGGATCAAAAGTTTATGTCTTTATTCTCTCATCTTTGTTCTTGGAGCCTAACCCACTCAACGGGTCTATCGGGAGATTGACCATCTCGAATCGGTCTCTATCAATGGTGCTTTCATTCTCGTCCTCTCCTTCCCGCACGGACACACCGTCGTTGGATGACACGCTTGCTAGATCACAACAACTCTTGAATTATTTCATAGCCAACGCCGACCAACTCGCCGCCAACTTCCGTCGTCGAGTTGCATCCCTTTCCACCGATCAAAAAGCTGCCATCAAAGCCAGCCTCGATCGCATGACCGGCCAAATTGCTACACTACGTTCCCTTTCTGATGCTGCAATACCATCACTGTCCTATCCGCCTCACCCAACGCCATCACCTCTACCATTTGTGTTTTCTACCCCACCAACAATCACCCACACCAGCCCCATTTCCACAGCCCCTCTTCAACTCATTGCACCATCATTTGCACCCTCACACCATAACCCAAAACCAACACCTACGTTTGCTACTTTTGATACGTGCCACTCCTCACGTTCATTAGCATATTTATGTTATATTTGTTTATTAATTGTTTTATTTATGTATGCATGATCTCCATCATCTTAGGTAGTGGGTTAGTTTGTTTTTGTATTTTGCATATTTAAGAGTTTGTATGTGAATTATTAAAAAAGTAGAAAATTGGATCAAAAGTTTGTGTCTTTATTCTCTCATCTTTGTTCTTGGAGCCTAACCCACTCAACGGGTCTATCGGGAGATTGACCATCTCGAATCGGTATCTATCAGTCTCATGCTTAGCTTTGTATCATATTTCAGTTGATTGTCTAACAAGAATCTAAAGTCAATCTATTTATCGAGCTTGTGCTCTATATATCGAACTTCTATATATATTTTGTTACTTGATGTTTTATTTAATATTTTAGATCGTCTTGTTATTGATATATAGAAAAAACGTATGACATGAGTATATGATTAAGTAATTATAATTAAAATTTATATTATGTATTATCATTTTTGCTGTTAAAAAAAAAGAACCGGAGGGTGTTCGTGCAATGCGTTTAGGAACACATGTAAAATTCTTTTTGATTAAAAATCACATAGTAGTATCACACTTAAAATTAATGATAATAAATGCTTATTTTATGATGTAATTGTATTAAAAAGATATTAAACTAGATAAAGATTGTAAGCATTTAAAAGCATGAGGTAAGTTATGAATCAACATTTGGAATATTTTACCGCTTAAACTTTTAATTTTTGTGTAAGAAAATAATCTCGATTTATGTTGCATTATAAAATAGTATAACTGATAAAAATTACGTGAATGAGATAACATTTTGATATTATTTCCTCAAGCATTCATATATGTTAGAGATTAATTTATTTGTTCAATAAAATAGATCAAGTTGTTCCAATTATATTGTTTGTAATTAATCAGTTGATATTGGTCCTTCATTTTTATTTCAAAACAAATTAAATGAGTTTTATAATCATCTTGTTATGTATCTTCATTGTTTTAGCATGTTTGTTAAGAAAAAACAAATTGTACACGACATTCTCTCCCTCACTCTCTTAAATTAATATAACATTATATCTCGTCTTCTTAAACTAATCACATATATATTCTTTTATTTCTTGAATACAAACATATTCTTAGAAACGTCTGGCTTCTACAATCAAATTAAAGATCAAAACGTGTTTAAAACATAACTAAGGCATATATTAGTTAAAAATATAATAATAAACGACTATATATATATATATATATATTGTGATTTTGCTTTTTTTATATAAAAATACACATTTTTTATTATAAGATTTAAACTTTAAACCTCTCATAATGCTTGCCAACTAATCTATAAAAATATTTGTGTGTTTCTAGATAACTAAACTAAAACATCTGTCATTCACCAATCTCTTCATTAGTTTTTATTTGAATGTTCATCTATTTGATTATATATGATGTTATTTATTTTTTTTAGTGTAGTTCAACCAGTGAACAAATACAATGACCATCAACTCAATAATCGGCCTAGTTTTCAAACACTGCGAATTACTTAAACTAGTATTTGCTTCCGCGTGTTACCGCGGGATTTTCTCGTCCCGCAATAAAAATAATATTATACGTTTTTACAGAAAAGCAAAAAATCATAAGAATTAATAAAATAAAAATATGAATACGTAAAAGTCGTATGTGTTTTAGTTATTGTTGTAACACAAATTTAAATATAAATAGTATTACAATAACAATCAATATGTAAAATTATTATACAATCAAATAAGTATTTTTATTGGTTGTTAAACATGGTAAAAATACTAATATAGGATTTTATTTTTAATTTGAATTTTAAAATATTATCTTTAAATAAATGTTAGACTTGAAATACTGAGTCTTCGTCCATCCTTTCTCGAACCAGATCCATGCTTTGAGCAAAAGATGACAGATATGCTCCTTGAAACTCCCGCTCCAACGCTTCTTCTATCTTCATTTCTTTCACAACACTAAACACCATTCATTCATTTTAAAACCTCTACAATCAATCATATCTTTCCCTTCCAACTTATAGTAACCGTTATTTTTTTAATTGTATACAAACGTAGTTTTTTTATAGTTTATGTATTTGAAAATGTTAATATAGTTCAATGTTGTATTAAAAAATATATTATCTAAACTTTGAAGGAGTTAAATAAATGGAACATAGCAGTATAACTAAATAAATAAATATAAATTTGAATTCGGATCTCAAATATTACAATTAACCATTTATAAGAGTCACTTGAGGTTCCCAATTTATCTTCAATAAGTCAGAGTTGAAATCACTCTCTTACCCCAAAAGCCTCTCCAACTCAAACCACCCTCACAATCCATCACCACCATGACGGCATACAATGCCACCACCATGACAGCAGACAATGCCACCACGACGGCACGACGCCACCACCATGACGGCACAACGCCACCTCGACGATGGCACAACACCACCACGATGACGGCACAACACCACCTCGACGACACCAACAGACGGTACACACCCTCACCGTACAACCACTCGTTCATCTACCCATTCAAACACAGACCCACCGTCGCCACCCCTTCACATCAATGCTGCCCTTTACGACGCTGCCGACGGAAGTTCTTAAACGAAGTAGGTGACCGGGGGGTGAGGGCCGCTGCCATAGCTCTGGCAGCGGCCGGAAATTCACTATAGAAAGTTCCAATATCAACCTTGCATCACCAGCTTGTAATTTCAGCACTATCACTTGTACTTCGTGTTATGCTTCTAAAGGTTGTACATTATGCTTTGCCTTTGGTACGGTGGCACTGTAGCCACCGACCAAAGGGATTAATATATAGTATAATTAGGACATGGCAAAAGACATTTTTTTACACCATAAAGGTATGTGTTTAGAGTACAATTTCGATCCCTTTTAAACACATGGCGAATTACTTAAATTAGGACATGTCCAAAATCATTGCATGTAATACGATTTAAGAAGTCAAAATTATTGTTCAATTCAATTTTCATCCAATAATAAACAAGCGAAAATGAAAAAGAGAAAAACAGAGGGATGATAGTACTTAATGTTATTAAAACCGAACCGGACAGTGAACCGGACGCCTTACTGGTCCGCTGGTTGGACCTGTTCAACCGGTCGGACCGGATATAAGAACCGGATAAAATTATAATTATTTTTCATAAATATATGTAAAAATTACAAAAAAATAAAAAATTATATAAAAAAACCGGTTCAACCGGTCCGACCGCAGGTTCGACGTTAAAATGGTTTTAAGCACCGGACCGGATTGGAGTCCGGTTCCCGGTCCAACCGGTCGGACTGGCCGGTCTGGTTTTCAAAACCATTCATGATACATTAACTTCTTAGATAATTTAAATTAGAGTTAATTACATGAAAAGTCACTGTAGTTAGGTCTGTTTTCACCTTCGGTCCCCATGTTTGAAAAACTACAAAGTCGGTCCACGGGTTTGATAAAATGCAACACAAAAGGTTCCCGTCATGAATAAAGGGTTAACTTTTCTGTTAAAATTTTCAAAATGACAAGAATACCCCTGATATCTAAGTCAAAACCCACCACCCCACCCCCACCTTCTTCTTTTCCTTTGACACCAAAACCACCACAACGAGTTTCTCCACCATAACAACCATCCATCTCTCTCTCTCTCATGAAGAAGATTGGTACGTGGTCAACAGACACGTTAGATTGAATATGGCATTTGTGGTTGCATTGGTGGGCTACGGTGGTGGGCTGCGGTGGTGGCCTACGGTGGGACACTGCCTGGTGCGGGGGCTACAATGGTGAGGGGGCCGCGACGGTGGGTGGCGATGTTGAGTTTGTGGTATATATGATGGCCGATGGTGGTGAGTTTCTAAGGATTGGTGGTTGCCGGTGAACTGGTGGTGGTGATGGCTTGGTAGGATGGTGGTGGTAGTGGTGGTGGTTTGCTAGAACAATGGTGGTTGGTTTAAGCTAGGGTTTTGAAGTTGAAGATGAAGATGTTAGGGGTATTTTGGTCATTTTACAAAGATTTAATGGAAAAAGATAACGACGATTCACGACGGGCACCTTTTGTGTTACGTTTTGTCAAACCTGCGGACCGACTTTGTAGTTTTTCAAACCTGAGGACCAAAAGTGAAAACACGCATAACCACAAGGACCTTTCCTATAATTAACTCTTTAAAATATAACAAAATCAAAATATTTTTAAAGTTTAGTTGTATCATCACTTTTTATTTATTACTTTCATTTCGCTTGTTTAATATTGGGATTAAATATGAAATGAGCTCTAATTTTGACGTTTTAAATCGTATAATATGTAAGTTAAAAAGTATTAGTTTTATAAATGTAATTATATACTTTTAAATTTGAATCTAATCAAGTAATCAACCCAATATGATTAATTGACAACTTTATTAATTTAGTATGAATTGAGTCTTAAAATTTTAAAACTCAAAAAATTATAACATGATAGGTTTGGGTCTAATAAGAAAATCAATTGAAGTTTGAGTGGTAAGATTTTTTTGACTTAGGTTCAAATCCTACTTATGATGATAGAAATTAATCAATCGTGATATAAAATAAAAAATCTTCCTATTTTAATAAAATGGTAAATAAAAAAGACACGTGGCAACATCACATTTATTATTACCAATTTTTATCGTTTATCTCTTGTCTTAAATAATCACATTAATTGTTAATAATATTATTTAAGCCTTTTTCTAGAATAAAAATAGTTTTTCAATAAATTGAAAACAAGATCTTTTTATTAATGCTATTTTTAAATAAATATTTTTTTATAAAATAAAATTTTATTCTAAAACATTAAAAATTTTTAAAAATGCAAAATATTTTAAAAGTCGTGTTTTTAAAAAGTAAAATTTTTAAAAACCCAAAATATTTAAAATTGGGAGTTATGATGAGGAAATTTTTAAAACTTATATTTTTCTAAAACGGTTTGTTTTGTAACAAAATGTTTACTTTAAAATAATAAACTTAAAATCAAAAGTTTAAAAAGTTGACAACATTAGGGTTCAAGTGAGAACTTACTTTTTTTGTGAGAACTCTAGGAACCAATGTGAGTCACATATTTTCAATGACAAAATGGTAAATAATGATAACATAATAAAAAAATTTGTAAAACAAAAAATAACATAAAAATAATAAAAGTAAAATGACGGAAATATTTCTTTTAATTCCCTCTTTCATAAAAAAATAAATTTTTTTATAAAAATTAAAAAAAAAACTCATTTTTTTATAAACGTTATTTTACACATATGTAATACCTGAAAATACACATGTGTAAAACAGGATTTACACACGTGTAATGACTAATTTATACATGTGTAAATAACGGATGAACGATTTTTTAAAAAAAATATATCAATATGGTACGCGTTGGAAAGATAAAAAATACTGAAATTAATGATACAATTTTTTTGAAAAAATAATATCGTGAAAAAAGGTTATGAACATTTAAAAAAAAATATGAATTTGACATGTGACTTAATTGTGTGGCTGAGATTGGTTTATAAAGTTCTTACAAAAAAAAATGGTTCTCAAAATAAACATTTATTAATTATAATCATTACTCACATGTAATTTCAATCATATCTTATCTTAAAATATCATTATATAATTAATAAATTATATTTATTTAACACGTGTAATACACGAGTTATTAAATATAGTAAACTATGTAAGCGTGTGAATTTGTTATAAAAAATATCCACAACTCAATTTAATTGATTTGAGTTCCTTAAAAAAATTGACTCTTCTTCCATCATTAAAAGTATGAATAATATATCATCCATTTCGCTATCACAAATTACATCCATATTCTAACAACTAGTGTGGCCTACAACTCAATAAACAAACACCCAATTCAAATGATTTCGCACTAAGAAATTGGGTAGACTTTCTTCATCCCACCATGTGCACTCTAATACTTCAAAAGGGAATCAACTAATTCATCCAAAAAGCACTGTTGCTTTTCGGAGACATTAGGAATCCACCATTGATGCTTTGAAGAAAGCGATTGCAAACCACAACTGATGCTGTTTCTCCTAATTCAATCAAGGTTTTACTATATCTGAATCCTTTTATGTAGATTGATTAATACTTTTGTATCATCTATTCTGATTCAAATCGGCGATTAGGTCTAATTTCTGTCCGATTTGAGTCTCGTTTCGAGTATCAATGGCGTTGATTTCGGTTGCTTGTTGTTCGATCGAATTTGCAGATCTGATTTGTGTTGATTGTTGAGTAGTAAGAGATTTATAATCTACATGCCGGTGCCGTAAGCGGTAGGTGAACGTGTATCCGACTAATCAACAAATTTTTCCATAGAATGTTGATTTCTTCTTTTTTCTTTTTTCTAAAAATAATTTAATAGTCGTACACGTAATGCAGACTATTTCTTAGTCTATAGTCGGCGAAGTTTCTTCGTAACCGCTTATTAGGGTTTTATGGAAAATAACAGTGTTTTGCTCTGTTGAATGCGTGGATAGAAAGTATTTCATCATCTTTTATATCTAGGGTATCATCCAATTTGCTTTATTGTAGATTGTTTAAAGAGATTTTGTTGGAATTTTGCAGATAAGTTAGTTTGATTTTGATTCAATTTGATGGGGGGTAAAAGTTCAAAAGGGTCGAGTTACAGGCAGTCATCATCGTTTCAATCGTCCTCATCTCTTTCTGGAAGCCACTATGGCAGTAGTCCTCAACATTCCTATTCATATCCACCGCAAAATATTGAGAATTACCCTGTCCAGGAGGCTTATCCAGCATATCCACAACACTATCCTGCTCCGTTTCCTTCAACTGTTCCTGCGCCAGCTCCGTCTAGACCGCAGAAGAAGCTTGAGCGGAGGTATTCAAGAATTGCAGATAATTACAGTTCATTGGAACAGGTAGAAATGTTTGTATTATGTATGGAGTTTGGAAGATATGATGTCGAATGGTATATTATTTGTATCTATTAGGATCTTATGGTCAGTTGATCTCTGTCAATCTTGTTATAGAATTTTAGATAATGCTATACAATATTTTGTCTTTACTCTTTGGATCGGTTCATGTATATATTGATTCCTGGTAGTTCTTTATTGATAATACGTCATACTTTTGTAACATTGTGTGTTTTGTTGTAGCATATGCAAGTTATTGCTAATAGTTTGTTTCTTTTGGTATAACTTTTATGATGGCTACGTTAGTGGAAGTTATTGCATGTGTTGTGTTTTGTTACTTGTAGTTTGCTAGAAAAATCCATTACAAGTAGGATGATGCTTTCACTTTTTAACTTTCACATTTTGTGCAGGTTACTGAAGCTCTTGCACGTGCAGGGCTAGAATCTTCTAACCTTATTGTTGGTATCGACTTCACTAAGAGCAATGAGTGGACTGGTAACTTTATTGTTCCTGTTTCTTTCTCTTAATCACAATACTTATGGAGAAGCATGCTAAGTATTCGTTGGTTAAAATAGGTTCAAGGTCTTTCAACAGAAAAAGTCTACATCATATTGGAGATGGTTTGAATCCGTACGAGCAAGCAATAACTATTATTGGGAAAACTTTAGCTGCCTTTGATGAGGATAACTTGATTCCATGTTATGGTTTTGGAGATGGTATGGTTCTGTAAGCTAATAACTATCATCTGTAGTCATAATTTCAATAAATGTGGATCTTAAATCTTACATTTTGCTTTTGCTAACAACTGGCAGCATCAACACATGATCAAGATGTTTTTAGCTTTTATCCAGAAGATAGGTTTTGTAATGGCTTTGAAGAAGTATTGAGTAGGTACAGAGAAATCATCCCACATTTAAAGCTTGCAGGTCTGAGATATATTCTACTGTTTTTGTTTATATTTTGCCTTTATGTAATTTTAGCTGGTGGTTCTTAGTCTCTCTGTTTATTTCTCGTGTTGTTACAGGACCAACATCATTTGCCCCTGTCATCGAACAGGCTATGACTATAGTTGAGGAAAGTGGGGGCCAGTATCATGTGTTGTTAATTATTGCAGATGGGCAGGTAGTTTGTATGTTTGATCAATATGAGTTCCTTAGGTTTTTCTGAATGCTGATCAGTTGATCTATAACAATTGAGCATGTATGTCATGGATTCTGATGTTGGATTGTGACCAGTATGCACTGCCATGTCTGCAAATCGTAGTTTAATGTTTGTAGTGTCTAAAGTTTCAATAAAAGTTGAATCATTATTTATGGATGTATTTACAAGATACTTAGTGGGTCATATGGGTTGAATTTCTCCTAAAATCTATTGTTAAAGCTTACTATCAAAAAGTTATACATTACTATTGTAATAATATTACCTTTGTAATCAATAATAATGATCGTATTTTTTTGCAACTAATATAAAAAAGACAGAAGCAAGTTGTTAGCAGGGCATTCCAACCTCATCCCGACAGTTTGGACTTGAACTAAAAATTGACCTGCAGCAAGCCGAACCTGTTAGTCTTTAATTATATTGTTGTGCAGGTAACAAGAAGTGTTGATACTGAGTCTGGTCATTTAAGTCCACAAGAACAGAGAACTGTAGACGCAATTGTTCAGGCGAGGTGTTTGTCTGCAAACTTTTGTATTCATTATCTTTTACAGATTAAGTTGTTTGATATTTTTTTTATGTGCTCGTAATGAATTGTTATTTGCTCTTTATGTTTTTAGCAAACTTCCACTCTCAATTGTATTAGTTGGAGTTGGAGATGGGCCTTGGGATATGATGAGAGAATTTGATGATAATATACCCGCTCGAGACTTTGATAATTTTCAGGTAAGCAATGATCTGAGATAAGCAATGACCTGGCAAAAGAAACCTGGTTATAATTTTTTGGGTCATAATGGGTCTTTTATCATGACATTTTGGGTTATGAGTATTTTTAGCGGGTCTGTATGGGCTGAAGTAAAGAGAGAAATAAATTGACGGGTCAAGATGGGCAGAGCTACATGATTGAACGGGTCACTTTACCAGAGTAAATCACCTACTATTGCAGCTTCTTGTTCATGTAGGTTACCATCCCAGCTTGAAATCTTCACTATCGTTCATCGATCTCATCAAACCTTCTCTTAATTTCTATTTTGATTTTGATATCGGGAACCTTAATCATCAACCCCAGATTCGTTTATCAACGATTCGTATCGAATTTATACGGATTTTTCCTACAGGCTACGGGTAAATGCTTTTATGTGAGTTCATAAAGGGAATCCACGGGTCAGCCCTATCCCTTGGCTGTCACGCAATCACACAAACAATTTTGTTCCGTTGAGCTTCTCTAGGTACCCAATCTCATGAAGTTTGATGGTAGTTGTATAACCAGTTACAGATAGTGCGATGGGTGGGAGGGGTCCTGAATCAGCGTGCTCCCGTCTCGGTTAGGGCGCTAAGGAGAAATAAAGAAACCTATACGGCACACACAATAACCGTTGGTTTGTTAGCTAACCTATGATCCATTTTCATTCATTACGGGAAATATCTAACATAAGGGCTCACAGTGACATTGAAATCACGTTTTTGGAGCTTGCAGTAGGTTGTACTTCTGTTATCTAAATGTCCATAGCCAATTTCTGTCATATGAAGATTTTACACTATAATCATTACTTGATAGTTTGATATTTGAAACATAAATGTTGAAATTGATATGTAAATGTTTTGATCTGCAGTGCTTCAACAAATCTATATTTGTTGTGATCAATTTCATAATCTGCTTTTGTTTGTGTTGAATTCATATTTGAAGTTCTGACTTATTGATTTTAATTTTTTTTTTGGGTTATGATTGATTTTATAATCCATATTTGGTTGGGTTTGAGTTTCCATAGTTTCTGTTTTGGTTTACAACGACCTGTTTTGACCCTTACATATTTTTGTCAAAACCCGTTTTGACCCGAACCAAAAAGACCCAATTTTAAACTGCCTGTCCCGACCAGAATCCAGCCTAACTCGAACCTGTTCTGGCCCGTTACCCCGCTCGACCTGACCGCCCATTTTTGCCAGATAATACTGATTATACCTAGCTGTTGGAATATGTTTTGATGTTATTTTATTTTTGCATGCTAGTTTGTCAATTTCACAGAAATAATGTCCAAGAATATGCCTCCAATTCGGAAAGAGACGGAATTTGCTCTCTCAGCTTTGATGGAAATTCCTACTCAATATAAAGCAACAATTGAACTGAATATACTAGGGTAACCAGCACACTCTTTTTTATTTATGTATCTTTTTATTTTTATTTTACCAGTTATAGATTAACCACGACTCAGATTCAAGTTTCAACCCATTTATTAGTAAATGTGTGAAATGTAACCTCTACTTAGCTGTGTTTTTTCTTTTTTGATTTTACAGTAGCCGGAAAGGGGTTTCTCCTCACAGGGTTGCTCTTCCTCCACCGATTCATAGTGCATCCTCTTTTAGCAGCTCAAAACCATCACACTCAAATAGCTTTCAGAATCGATCACAGTCTGGCTATGGTCAAACTAGTCATTTTCCTACTGCTGGAGCCTTCTATGATCAAAGGAGTTCTCAGAACAGGGCTCCACCTGTTCCAAATTCTACATATGACAATCAGGTACAAATAGCTCTACTTGTATATTATATTCATACTTTACATACACAGACGGTACTCTTCTTTTTTTTTTTCCCTAACAGATCCAATGCATTAAACCATTTTAGTTAAAATGGGAAATGGATTATACGGTTTAAAACTCTACGAAATTTTATCAAGTGTTTACAACCTCCTAGGTGGTTTTTTTAAAAATATCAAATAATTGTGTTAGTAATAGTTTGTTTAATCAGTTTTAAGATCTTTTATGAAACTAAACAGTGATAAATAAATAAAAAGTCTTGTCTGGTCAATACACCAGGTTTTTATCTTTATGAATTTGACGCGTTCTGACATTTACCCGCCTGCCCAACCTGTTCATTTTGCCACATGTGATGTCAGTGTTTATATTTCTTTACTTCCATGTTATATTTCTTTACTACCATTTGCCTTTCCTTCACATATGTGTTTCTGCATTGACTATAATGTTAATATCTTGCAGGTATGCCCCATATGCCTTACTAACCCAAAGGATATGGCCTTTGGCTGTGGCCATCAGGTACTTCATTATCTTCATCCGTATTCTTCAATATCAACTGATTTCATATAGTCAACTCACTCATGAACTTTGGTTCCTGTTATATGTTTTTTGCAGACATGTTGTGAATGCGGAGAAACACTTCAGTCATGCCCGATTTGCCGAAAATCAATTGAAACCAGAATAAAGCTCTACTAAATTTGCTGTATGTTTCTAACTTCAGTCCAGTCCAGTCCATGCTCCAGGGTTGCTTTTTGTTTGATTTGTTTTATAAATTGTTTGCCTGAGTTGTTTTGTGGATTTGTAAATGAAAGTCGGTGCTCGTGTACAGTCCTCTGTTTGGATTTTTATTTTATTTTATTAATGGTATTTGAATTCTTCCGCCCCTTTGGATGGTTTATTTTCATGTTGACTTCACTGTCTTTGATAGCTTGACAATTTGATCTTTGCATATCTACTTCGGTTTTACCGCATGCTCACAGCACTAGACCTATGCACTGATTTATGTGTATATAAATCACTTTAATCATTTCTTATAATTTTGCAAATCATCTTTTGTATAAATAAATCAAGAGTTTATTATGTAAGTGGTATTTTACTTAACTTTTTAGAAATCACATCTGTAGTGCTCTCTATTTGCTTTCAAGAAATTGTGAAAGAACAAGTCAATCTATAACCGTAAGCACTGCAAACTTGAATGAAGACGATGCTGACAAGGAGTAAGATGATAGGGAGTGTGCAAAGTCGATGATTTCAGTGTATGGCTTGCAGAAAGTTGAAGAGTACATGGTATAACATGACATTGATTGTCAATTCACACTTTAGGATGTTAAGCTCTATATTTACATATACAATTAACTAATGGATTCAATTACTTACTATTTTTCCATCTAGTTATTAATGTACTTTCTAAAACACTGCCATTGCATTGGAGCAATGGCCATTAATGATCACACTTACACCACTTGGTTATGTAACAACTTCAAATATTTCCATTCAAATTTCAAAGCATTATGATTATAGATCAATGCATCAAAAAACATACATTTAAGATCTACTAGTAACAAAATCCTTTATAGCTCTCAAATATTGCAAGGAGAATAAGAGAATCTTGTGAACCTGCTTCAACTTTGTTGTAGGCCTACACCATTCCATTCTATGCAACAACAATAATAATGACTTGCAAATGACAAGGAGAGGGTGTTTGGATTTCTGTTTAGACACTAATTATCTTCATTGATTTTTGTTAACAATATGAATATGAATTTGCTGTTATATTGAAATGAACAATATGTTTACTCACCATGGTTGGCATATATGGTTATGACATTTGACCACTTTTGTAGCTATT
Source organism: Flaveria robusta (assembly GCA_025506415.1). Taxonomy (NCBI): domain Eukaryota; kingdom Viridiplantae; phylum Streptophyta; class Magnoliopsida; order Asterales; family Asteraceae; genus Flaveria; species Flaveria robusta. Next base: position 11,206,805 of record CM046469.1, on the reverse strand, counting down.
GTTTATGAAACTTATTTTTATTAATCTTATTTGTTTTCCAGCAAGTTCTATTCCAAAAGGCATACATTGTCTTTCCTTGGTGTTGACTAATGAATACTCAACCAAAGAACATGCACACAGACAATTCGCAAATACGCAGACAATGTGTAGTTCACATCATGCCGGTGAAGAACAAGGACCCGCAAATGCTGCATAAACTAAGTGGGCCAAGTTGCTTCTGCTACAAGATTGTCCCTAAATAGGCGTTTCATGCACAAAATATAATTTCATAATTTATACCTGGTGGTTAGTTAAATGATGTTCCTAAAACCTCAAGGACAGGTTGTTCATTATTCTCGTTTGTTTATCCTTCTTAGAGAATCTGATGTAATGTAACGGTGTGAGAAGGAACGACTCCCCCACCCTAATAATGCTAGTAGTCCAAGGAGAAAGAAAATAGATACGACTCTTTTGAACAGTTGTAAACCGCATTAGTCTTCCAAAAATGGTTTGTGCTTTCCAAAAAACAAGGTTGAGCAGGAAACATGTCTTGAAAGAACAGGGACAACCCACCAATAACAACATAAAAAGCTACCCTCTTCTCCAAAACATCCTGTCATTTAATTCAGATGGCTACAGTTATTATGAACAAAAACATAAAAACAACCCTTAAATGCAAATATACATGAATATAATGGACAAATTAACGACAATTGTGCAAAGGACTTATATGTTATAAATAAATAAACTAAAGGATGTTCTAAGTACTTATTCAAGATTAAAGATCTAATCCATAATTACTTATTACTTATGCACATAAAAGATGAATCATGTAATTTACTCTTCTTATTATTGAATATAAAAGAAAATATACAAAAAAAAAAAAACCCAACCTCTGTTAAACCCACTTTCACAACATCTACATACTAAGAACAAATACTATGCTTGATCTTAGCCAAAGGGCCGAAAAAGGTATGCGCCGATGTGGGATTGCGCGAGAGTTTTGCCCTTCTTTTTTATCTTTTAGAATTTAATACCATAAATAATGCAGATAAACATCTAATAAAAGTAGTCTTCAAAAATCATAAATAAATGCTTATTTATGTCAAATAATCTCCAAAAATCATAAAGTGTTCATCAATTAAGCAACATTTAATCAACACTCCAAATCAGTTTTCTAAAGGTACCTGACTAGGTTTATTGGTTTATTCTACAACAGGCATCACCCAAAACTAGGTGTTAATCAATTATAAATGAGTTACGGTTGAAGGAAATTTAAGTGTGATGCATACAATTACACTGCCTCAGTCTTTTACCTTCTGACAAGGACTGTCTGTTACTAACTCATGGATGTTGAAGGATTGTAAGAAACTTCGTAGGGTTCGTTCAAGTGTCTTCTCTAGAGGGTGTTTTTTCAATTCATTGAAGTGCTAGAGAAAGTCAGACATGGTAAAAAGAACATAACATACCTATTTGATTGATATAAACAACTTGTGGAAGTGATTTGTCTCTAGACATGCAAGGAAGAAGTGCAAGTTCCAATGGGGACACCTGTTAAGCAGTGGCATAATCAGATTAGCACAAAAGATACACAAAGTTGCATGAAAATTTTGTTTCAAGTTCCACTGTTAACTCAATTAAAACTTCTGTAAAGATCAGAATATCATAGTGGATACTTAGAGACAAGTTGTAACAGAAATTAATAGGAGCTCCTCCAAAAATTCTGGCAATTCTTCTTAGGTTTGCCTCAGTTCATCCAGCTGCATTTGTTATGTGGAAAATTTTCTGTCAAGAGAATAAAACGCACATACAAAGAAGTAAAATGGTTTATGAAGCCACTAGTAATGTCCTAAACCTCATCACAAAGACCGTCTTTCACTCTTGTCTCATAACCGTTATCTTTACTTCTATTCACGTTAATAACACCAATTATCAATTTATCATACCTACAAAATATCAATAATTTAGAAAATGATTGTTAAACTAGAAAGGGATCATCTCCATAATATCTAACTATTAAACTAGTACCTAGAGGAGGAAGTTATAATATATTTATGTTTTACTGCAATTGAATCTAACTTGAAGCATATCATGCTATGAGGGATCACAATAGTGAAAATAAGGTTAACTAATCAGTTTACATAAGCTAAATCCGTTGAGATGCATGCAGCAGCCAGTCAAAACTTAATAGTTGATTAACTGGCTGCCACTAAAACAATGAAATCGATCAAAAGACTATAACTGCAGGGTTACCTGCTCAGGGAGGATAATTCTCAATACCTTCTCAATGATATTTATGCTAAAATAGTTAGCATGCTCCTGAAGATTTTCAGCAATTCCTAGTTAAAATATCATGTTGATATGCAGAAGTGCATAAGCTTCTACATGATAAAGCATACACGGTTGTATGGAAGTTGTTAACAAATTGATAACAAAGTCATATAATGTATAAACAACATAAGTTGTCATTTAACATGCATGTAAATAATCAACAAAGATGACCTTCATAAAGGCAATCCAATCACCACAATATATAATTTGGGGAGTTGAATTTCTTCCATTACAAAGAAATGAAAAAGATGAAGAGGAAATTACATGATAAACACAACAAATATACTTCAACTACAGTTATATAGTATACTTGCAAAGCAACTCCAGAAATTTCAAAACACACATAAAACAAACAAACTGATACGAACAGACGTTGCATAACTCTCAAAGAAATTAGCATGTGACCAAAGAGAAAAAAGAAGATGGTGTTGCACCTTAAGTATATTGGGAACATCCTTGACAGATTTCAGTATATCAAGTAAAGAAGTCCACAATTCTTAGATGAAACAAAGAATGAAATCTGAATCTTAAAAAAAAAAAAATAAGTCTTTTAGTGGATATGGAATAAATCACAAAACAATGAGTAGAAGTCATCCTTAAACTTTAGCATAGCATACAAAAGATAGGATACAACATTAAGACGATTATGCAAGTCGTCAAAGTCTAGTACGGGCTTGAGAGCCATGCCTAAAAAACAATTATCCAACTCCAAAGGTGTTAACTTGTAGGGAAAGTTTTATAATTACTGAAATTAAACTTGGAAACCCATGTATACCTTGAAAGACGTCTATCCATAGGTGTCACACACTATAACCGCACATCAATTAGATATAAATATAAGAGCAAAGCAGACTAAAAAGAAAATTGCAATCTCCACACCTTATTCATCATGCCAAAAACAGAGAAGCAGCAAATAAACCGATATTAGTAATTTCTTTTGAGATAGAAAACAAAATGAGGAAAAGTATACCTTTCTTGCTTGTCAGTTTGGTATAACAGCAATGCTTCGTGAATTGCATAGGAAAATTATAACAAAAACCATAAATAGGAAAATTATAAAAAAAACCAAAAAGTCTAGTATGAAAAAAGGACATACTATGACCATATACAATGAAATTTGCATTGACAGAAGCAATTGCAACCGATACACTCCCACACTCATTTTGTTCAATAGCATCCCAAAGTCTTTCGTTCTCCAAAAGGGCAAGAAGTCCTCCACTAGCATGAACTTGAACTGCACTCTCAATGTCCATCATAGAACTTAGCTACAGTTACATAAAAGTAAAAGAACGATCCAGATCAAAATAAAATCCATGTGATATCATAGCTATTCAAATATAACACATACATACAGAAGACATGGAATGGGCTAGCATCATTTATGATAAAGAAAATCAATTACATGTAAGCTTAAACTTTCAGTGGTTTGGACAAATGTGTCAAACCAACAATAAAACAATCGAGTGTTGTGAACTTGGCAAAATGGTGTAATAACTTACAACACAAATTCTTTCTTCGATGTTTAATCCATCGTTCATTCCAGTTACCCAAAGATACAAAGATAGACTGAACTGTGTTATGAAAATAGAAAATATCATGTCTACAGAATCATAATAAAAACTAAAACTGCACGGTTACCCTGCTCGAGAAGATAATTCTCAATGCCATCTCTATGATATTCAGACTAAAATAGTTAGCATGCTCCTAAATATTTTCAGAAATTCCTGGTTCATATATCATGTTGATGCGCAGAAGTACAGAAAGGCTCTAGAAGATAAAGCATATGGTTATATAGAAGTTGCTAACAAGTTGATAACAAAGTCATATTATGTATAAGCAGCATAAGTTGTCATTTAACGCGCACGTAAATAATCAAAAACTACAACAAATACATAAAAATAAATCAAGTATTTGCACAATTCATACACTGAAGATAGTGAACACGAAATTCCTGGCTCCAGAAGTAGACATTAACAAAAAATTTTGAGCAGCATGCACTTTTTTCAGTTAAATGAGTACTACTGTACTACTATACTAAGTAGAACTTCAAAAGAAGGATGAAACAAAGAGCAAAAATTACCTTTAGAAGGCAGTCCAACCCCCAAAATACTGAACTCAAGGAGTTGAATCTCTTCCATGAAAAAAAATGATAAGGATGGAGAGAAAATTACATGATAAAGACATAAAAGATACTTAAACTGCAGAATACAGTATACTACCAAAGCAACTCCAGAAAATTAAGATCACAAATATAACAAGCAAACAAACAAACCACCATAAATCAGTAAATCCCATTCGATCACACATAAATATACAGAAATTCAATATACATGATAGATTTCAGCGTATCACGTAAAGAAGTCAACAATTCTTCAAATGAAATAAAGAAGATATCTGAATCTTTTGAAGGAAACAAGTCTTTTAGTGGATATGGAATAAAGCACATAACAATGAGTACAAGTCATCCTTAAACTTTTATATATCATATAAAAGATAGGATACAACATTAAGACACTATTTAAGTTGTTGAAAAAAACAATTACCCAACACCAACAGTGTTAACTTGTATGTAAAGTTTTATAATTAATATAACTGAAGTTGCAAATCCATGTTTACCCTAAAAAATATTTACCCATAGGTGTCACACTCTAAATACGGAAAACATTAATTATTCATCATGCCATTAACAGAGAACCTGCAAATAAACTGATATTAGTACTTACTTTTGAGACAGAAAACAGAATTAAGAAAATGATACCTTTCTTTTGCTCTACCAATACCCATGTGGGTTAGATGTTTGCCTATGTTGGAATATTGGCAATGACCCGTGAGCTGTGGAGTCAACACTATGGAATTTGTTTCTGCATTTTAAATAGGAAAATTAGAACAAAAACCAGTAGAATCTAGTATGAATAAAGGGAAGATTATGATCAGGTACATTAAAATTCGCATGACAGAATCAACAGCAAATGATACCCTACAAGAAATGACAGTCTTAGGAGTTGGAGCGGACTAGAAAAACCATATTGATGCCAAACAAGTTCAGGCATAATATTGTATCAATAACTTTCAGGACAAACATAAATACCATTCATGGGTCCCCTTAAGACAAAGTAACATGTGTTTCAAAGAGGTTCAATGTATTTCTTATTAGGCAGTATTATGTTCCTTTGGGAAGGAATATTAACAAAGCACATATAATAGTTTTCTTTTTTTTTTTTTTTTTTGAGGGAATCACTTAATTAAAAGACATAGTTTAGGTCCTTATGATTTTAATTAGTTAATTAGTTTTAATTACTAATCCAAAAGTTAGTTAAAACTTGTAGTCCAAGTAGTTCATAATCAATAAATCAGACATGAAGATATCACCAAAAACGTCTGATTAATAAATTGAACATCAAACATGAGGAACAAAAACATCAGCAGTTCAGCACATTAAACAAATCAAACGTCAGAAGTTCAGCAACTTGGTAAAAGTATAACAAGCAATCAAGATATTACCACCGTACAATCAATAGATCAAATATCAGGACCAGAAACCCCCGATTAATCGCAGTCATTAACAAGCAGATAAAAGCAATTAAGAAATTACCAAACAATAGCAACGGACAGGAGAAGTTAGATTATGGAAAATACAAATACATGTAAGAAACAACCTGATCGCAGGAATACTATACCGATTATGAGTAATAACAACTGAATGTCGTCGTGGATCACACCTGACGCACAAATTCTGTTTTGTCGACCTCCTCCATGGCATTGAAAGGATCGATGAGGCTTGACGAAGAGTGTGTGTTTGTGTGTGAGAGAGAGAGAGAGAGTTGTGTCACTGTGTGTTGATACCTTAATCGTAGTAATTAGTAATCAGATGAGAATCAATCAAGAGATTACACCGTACGAACGATAAATCAAGCATCAGGACCAAGGAACAAGAGAAATTAGGTCAGATAGTAAGCGAATGCGAGTAAGAAACAACCTGATGGAATGAATATCATACCGACGATTACGAGTAAAAACAACTGAATGTCGTGAATGACACCTGATGCACAGACTCTGTTTCTTCACGACACCAAGCGACTGTGCCCGTAGAACTGATGATTGAAAGGATCAACGATGGAGATGGAGATGGAGATGGAGATGGAGATGGAGATGGAGATATGTGAGTGTGTGAGGGGGGTGGAGATGGAAAGGGTGTTATGTGTGTTTGGTAGGGAATGGTGTGGTTGGGCTTATAATATAGAGGGAAACCGAGTCGGTGAATTTCTTTTTCACATCCCTGCTGCAAAGTTACGCAAGGTAATATTATATCATGATTTACTTACCAAAATTAAGTTTAGCCCTTTAATAGTTATTCGTCATTATTTTTTTAAAACAATTTTCATTATAGTTTATCACTTTATGTAGTTGATGTTAAAGTAGCTTAATTATTGATTTATTAATATATTTACTATTCTCGTTACACGAGTTGAATAGATAAAATAATAAATAAAAAAAAAGTAATTATAAAACCATTTTTTCAAATCATAAATGATTGAAATTATGTATGAATAAAAACTATAACTAACAAAGTAAAAAAGATTTTTTTTTTAATAAAAAGTTTGTTTCAAATCAAACTATTTAAAATAAACAATGATTGTCAAAATATTTTGTTCATGTGGGTGCGTGTGATGTATATAAACGAAGGTGTAAGATAATATATTCGACAGTTCTCTTACGCCACCATCACTTAATCAGGATATGGGTTATTCCATCCACAATTTGAAAATAAAAGGGTGAGAAGGTTGCTAGGTTGATAAGTACGCTGGTGGGGACTACAACTGTTGTGTATAAACGACAGTGGATGTGTTTCCCCTTCCGCCTTATCCATTATCCGATGACCATGAGTTTCTAATTGTATATATGGATTAGAGATGATGGATTAGGGTGGTGGCAATGGTATGTTATAAGTGGTGATGGTGGTGGTGATGTGTCGAGCGAAAAACTAGGTACGAGAAGATGGGCGGTGGTGCTGCTAGGTTGGAGTGGTGTTGTGATTTGTCGAGAAAAACGAGAAAGTGGAGTTAAGGGTGAGGGTTAGTGGTAGATCCCATCATATTATGTTGTTGATGTTTTTGAATTTAGTGTGTTTTTTTTTTTTTTTACTTTTTTTAAGAAATGTATTTTGGTTATTTTTAAAATTTTAACAATAACTTAACGCTTCATTCATTACATAAACCTTTTATGTTACGCTTGTGTATTTGATCTTCTTATAATTTATCATAAGGACCATATTATAAGGATTTTTCGTATAATTAACTCTATTTAAATTATATGAATTCCCTCATTGGTAGAAATAATAAATTGTCTTTAACGCAAATCTATAACTCCATGATGCTTGATTGTATGACATCTAATCTTGGCAAAAAATAAAAGTCAAGGTACAATTACATTATGTTGTTTATTGATTGGTATATTCAATTCTTTCGTTATTTCTGTTTTTTTTTTTATATCATCTGGGTATCTTATAAAGCAATCATCACATAATAACTAATCGATTAAACTTTTCTATACACAATTGACTAATAGAAGCATGTGTTACATAGAATGTGGTTGCCATCGTATTCTAAAAATTACTGGAATGTAGATTGAATTATAATTTAAGACTTAATACACCTACACTCCTAAATATTATGCTAAAGAGAATCATATTTCTTAGTATATAGTCGGCGAAGTTTCTTCGTAACCACTTATTAGGGTTTTACGTTGTGTTCCCAAGTCTTGTTTAACGAGATAAATGAAAGGAAATGAGTGAAAAGTGAAACATAATTGTGTTCCTGAGTTTTTTTTATGGAGGGAAATGAAAGAAAACAAAAAAACTTTATGTTCTCAAGTTTTTTAAATGAAAAAAATGAAAAGAAATAAAAGGAAAATATTTAAAGATTTGTCTTCCAAACTTTCCGTCCAAAATGGAAGGAAATGAAAAGAAAAGAAATAAAACACATAAAATTTTAACTTTCTTTTCATTTCCTTCGAACTTTAAAACACAAAAATTTAATATGTTTTTTCCTTTCTTTTCATTTATTTTCTTTATTTAATTTTCTTTTTCTTCATTTTTTTTTTTTGATAATTTCCTTTCTGTTCTTTTATTATCTTTTCTTTCGTTTATTAAACTCGAGAACTTAACGTTATGGAAAATACCAGTGTTTCGGTCTGCAGAAAGCAGAAAGCGTGGATAGAAAGCATTTCATCATCTTCTATGTCTAGGGTATCATCCAGTTTGCTTTATTGGAGATTGTTTAAAGAGATTTTGTTGGAAGTTTGCAGATAAGTTAATTTGATTTTGATTCAATTTGATGGGGGGTAAAAGTTCAAAAGGGTCGAGTAACAGGCACTCATCATCGTTTCAATCGTCCTCATCTTTTTCTGGAAGCCACTGTGGCAGTAGTCCTCAACATTCCTATTCATATCCACCGCAAAATATTGAGAATTATCCTGTTCAGGAGGCTTATCCACAACACTTTCCTGCTCCGTTTCCGTCAACTGTTCCTGCCCCAGCTCCGTCTAGACCGCAGAAGAAGTTTGACCGGAGGTCTTCAAAAATTGCAGATAATTACAGTTCATTGGAACAGGTAGAATTGTTTGTATTACGTATGGAGTTTGGAAGATAAGATGTCGAATGGTATATTATTTGTATCTATTAGGATCTCATGGTCAGTTGGTCTCTGTCAATCTTGTTATAGAATTTTAGATAATGCTATACAATATTTTGTCTTTACTCTTTGGATCGGTTCTTGTATATATTGATTCCTGGTAGTTCTTTATTGATAATACGTCATACTTTTGTAATATTGTGTGTTTTGTTGTAGCATGTGCAAGTTAGTGCTAATAGTGTGTTTCTTTTGGTATAACTTTTATGATGGCTACTTTGGTGGAAGTTATTGCATGTGTTGTGTTTTGTTACTTGTAGTTTGCTAGAAAAATCCATTACAAGTTGGATGATGCTTTCACTTTTTAACTTTCACATTTTGTGCAGGTTACTGAAGTTCTTGCACGTGCAGGGCTAGAATCTTCTAACCTTATTGTTGCTATCGACTTCACTAAGAGCAATGAGTGGGCTGGTAACTTTATTGTTCCTGTTTCTTTCTCTTAATCACAATACTTATGGAGAAGCATGCTAAGGATTTGTTGGTTAAAATAGGTTCAATGTCCTTCAACAGAAAAAGTCTACATCATATTGGAGATAGTTTGAATCCGTACGAGAAAGCAATAACTATTATTGGGAAAACTTTAGCTGCATTTGATGAGGATAACTTGATTCCATGTTATGGTTTTGGAGATGGTATAGTTCTGTAAGCTAATGACTATCATCTGTAGTCATAATTTCAATAAATGTGGATCTTAAATCTTACATTTTGCTTTTGCTAACAACTGGCAGCATCAACACATGATCAAGATGTTTTTAGCTTTTATCCAGAAGATAGGTTTTGTAATGGCTTTGAAGAAGTATTGAGTAGGTACAGAGAAATCATCCCACATTTAAAGCTTGCAGGTCTGAGATATATTCTACTGTTTTTGTTTATATGTTGCCTTTTATGTAATTTTAGCTGGTGGTTCTTAGTGTCTCTGTTTATTTCTCGTGTTGTTACAGGACCAACATCATTTGCCCCTGTCATCGAACAGGCTATGACTATAGTCGAGGAAAGTGGGGGCCAGCATCATGTGTTGTTAATTATTGCAGATGGGCAGGTAGTTTTTATGCTTGATCAATATGAGTTCCTTTGGTTTTTCTGAATGCTGATCAGTTGATCTATAACAATTGAGCATGTATGTCATGGATTATGATGTTGGATTGTGACCAGTATGCACTGCCATGTCTGCAAATCGTAGTTTGATGTTTGTAGTGTCTAAAGTTTCAATAAAAAATAATTATTTATGGATGTATTTACAAGATACTTAGTGGGTCATATGGGTTGAATGTCACCTAAAATCTATTTTTAAAGCTTACTATCAAAAAGTTATACATTACTATTGTAATAATATTACCTTTGTAATCAACAATAATGAACGTATTTTTTTTGCAACTAATATAAAAAAGACAGAAACAAGTTGTTAGCAGGGCATTCCAACCTCATCCCGACAGTTTGGACTTGTACTAAAAATTGACCTGCAGCAAGCTGAACCTGTTAGTCTTTAATTATATTGTTGTGCAGGTAACAAGATCAAGTGTTGATACTGAGTCTGGTCATTTAAGTCCACAAGAACAGAGAACTGTAGACGCAATTGTTCAAGCGAGGTTTTTATCTGCAAACTTTTGTATTCATTATCTTTTACAGATTAAGTTGTTTGATAATTGATATTTTTTTATGTGCTCGTAATGAATTGTTATTTGCTTTTTATGTTTTTAGCAAACTTCCACTCTCAATTGTATTAGTTGGAGTTGGAGATGGGCCTTGGGATATGATGAGAGAATTTGATGATAATATCCCCGCTCGAGACTTTGATAATTTTCAGGTAAGCAATGATCTGACATTCGGTATTATTTCCATGGTTGTTAGCATTTGAGATAAGCAATGACCTGGCAAAAGAAACCTGGTTATAATTTTTTGGGTCATAATGGGTCTTTATCATGACATTTTGGGTTATGAGTATTTTTAGCGGGTCTCTATCGTTGATTCCAGTTACCCAAAGATACAAAGATAGACTGAACTGTGTTATGAAAATAGAAAATATTGTGTCTACAGAATCATAATAAAAACTAAAACTGCAGGGTTACCATGCTCGAGAAGATAATTCTCAATGCCATCTCTATGATATTCAGACTAAAATAGTTAGCATGCTCCTAAATATTTTCAGAAATTCCTGGTTCATATATCATGTTGATACGCAGAAGTACAGAAAGGCTCTAGAAGATAAAGCATGTGGTTATATATAAGTTGCTAACAAAGTCATATTATGTATAAGCAGCATAAGTTGTCATTTAACACGCACGTAAATAATCAAAAACTACAACAAATACATAAAAATAAATCAAGTATTTGCACAATTCATACACTGAAGATATTGAACTCGAAAATCCTGGCTCCAGAAGTAGACATTAACAAAATATTTTGAGCAGCATGCACTTTTTTCAGTTAAATGAGTAATACTGTACTACTAAGTAGAACTTCAAAAGAAGGATGAAACAAAGAGCAAAAATTACCTTTAGAAGGTAGTCCAACCCCCACAATACTGAACTCAAGGAGTTGAATCTCCTCCATGAAAAAAAAATGAAAAGGATGGAGAGAAAATTACATGATAAAGACATCAAAGATACTTAAACTGCAGAATACAGTATACTACCAAAGCAACTCCAGAAAATTAAGATCACAAATATAACAAGCAAACAAACAAACCACCATAAATCAGTAAATCCCGTTCGATCACACATAAATATACAGAAATTCAATATACATGATAGATTTCAGTGTATCACGTAAAGAAGTCAACAATTCTTCAAATGAAATAAAGAAGATATCTGAATCTTTTGAAGGAAACAAGTCTTTTAGTGGATATGGAATAAAGCACATAACAATGAGTACAAGTCATCCTTAAACTTTTATATATCATATAAAAGATAGGATACAACATTAAGACACTATTTAAGTTGTTAAAAAAAAAACAATTACCCAACACCAACAGTGTTAACTTGTATGTAAAGTTTTATAATTAATATAACTGAACTTGCAAATCCATGTTTACCCTAAAAAATATTTACCCATAGGTGTCGCACTCTAAAAACGGAAAACATTAATTGTATATATTAGACTAGAAAAATGGCAATCTCCACACCTTGTTCATCATGCCATTAACAGAGAACCTGCAAATAAACTGATATTAGTACTTACTTTTGAGACAGAAAGCAGAATTAGGAAAATGATACCTTTCTTTTGCTCTACCAATACCCATGTGGGTTAGATGTTTGCCTATGCTGGAATATTGGCAATGACTCCTGAGCTGCAGAGTCAACGCTATGGAATTTGTTTCTGCATTTTAAATAGGAAAATTAGAACAAAAACCAGTAGAATCTAGTATGAATAAAGGGAAGATTATGATCAGGTACATTAAAATTCGCATGACAGAATCAACAGCAAATGATACCCTACAACGAATGACCGTCCTAGCAAGTGCCAGTTGGAGCGGACTAGAAAAACCATATTAATGCCAAACAAGTTCAGGCGTAATATTGCATCAATAACTTTCAGGACAAACATATATACCATTCATAGATCCCCTTAAGACAAAGTAACATGTGTTTTCAAAGAGGTTTAATGTATTTCCTATTTGGCAGTATTATGTTCCTTGGGGAAGGAATATTAACAAAGCACATATAATAGTTTTCTTTTCTAATTAAACGACATAGTTTAGGTCCTTATGATTTTAATTAGTTAATTAGCTTTTTTTACTAATCCAGAAGTTAGTTAAAACTTGTAGTCCAAGTAGTCCATAATCAATAAATCTGACATGAAGATATCACCAAAAACGTCTGATTAATAAATTGAACATCAAACATGAGGAACAAAAACATCAGCAGTTCAGCACATTCAACAAATCAAATATCAGAAGTTCAGCAACTTGGTAAGAGAATAACAAGCAATCAAGATATTACCACCGTACAATCAATAGATGAAACATCAGGACCAGGAACGCCCGATTAATCGCAGTCATTAACAAGCAGATAAAAGCAATTAATAAATTACCAAACAATAGCGAGGGACAGGAGAAGTTAGGTTATGGAAAATGCAAATACATGTAAGAAACAACCTGATGGCAGGAATACTATACCGATTATGAGTAATAACAACTATATGTCGTCGTGGATCACACCTGACGCCACAAATTCTGTTTTGTCGACCTCTTCCATGGCATTGAAAGAATCGATGAGGCTTGACGAAGAGAGTGTGTGTGTGTGTGTGAGAGAGAGAGGGAGAGGGAGATGGAGAGAGAGTTGTGTCACTGTGTATTTGATACCTTAATCGTAGTAATTAGTAATCAGATAAGAATCAATCAAGAGATTACACCGCACGAACAATAAATCAAACATCAGGACCAAGGAACAAGAGAAATTAGGTGAGATAGTAAGCGAATGCGAGTAAGAAACAACCTGATGGAATGAATATGATACCGACGAGTACGAGTAATAAAAAGTGAATGTCGTGAATGACACCTGATGCACAGACTTTGTTTCTTCACGACACCTAGCGACTGTGCCCGTAGAACTGATGATTCAAAGGATCAACGACGGAGACGGAGACGGAGATGTGTGAGTGTGTGAGTGGGGTGGAGATGGAAAGGGAGTTATGTGTGTTTGGGAGGGAATGGTGTGGTTGGGCTTATAATATAGAGGGAAACCCGAGTCGGTGAATTACTTTTTCACATCCCTGCTGCAAAGTTACGCGGGTAATATTATTCATGATTTACTTACCAAAATTAAGTTTAACCCTTTAATAGTTATTCGTCATGATTTTTTTAAACAGTTTTCATAAGAGTTTGTCACTTTATCGTAGTAGATGTTAAAAGTAGTTTAATTATTTATTTATTAATAGTTTTACTATTTTTGTTACACGAGTTGAATAGATAAAATAATATTAAAAAAAATTATTAAGAGTAAATTGTCATTTTCATTCCTGACATTTTGTTTAATTTGTAATTTCAATCCAAAAAATTTTTTTTTGTCATTTCAATCACTGTAATTTACTAAATGTTGTCATTTTCATCCACTACACTAACACCATTAAAACTCTGTGAAAACTTCGTTAAATATAAAAGTATTTTAGTTTTTTTCAACACTCTAATTATTCAGTTAAAACAAATTAATCAATTAATATTCAATTAAAACAAAAAACACATGAAGCGACTCGTGAAACCGGTTGCTTCGATTAATTCTAACACATATTGTTCGATTAAGGTCTGTTGTGAGATTTCAATTAATCTTCATGTTTTGTTCGAGCGTGTACTGTTGTGAGATTTAAATTAATATTAACGTTTTGTTTGAGCATATACAGTCGTTCAATTAAGGTTTACTGTTGTCACGTTTTGTTTTATTGAGGTCTGTTATTATCACGTTCAAATACCTCAATCAAATAAAACATGTCAACAACAAACCTCAATTCCACAACAAACCTCAATCAAATAACGTTACACGTTCGAATAAAACGTGAACATTAATTGAAATCCCACGGCATACCTCAATCTAACAACATAGGTTAGAGTTAATCGAAGCTTTTAAATTGAAGCATCAGGTTTCAGGAGTCGTTTCATGTGTTTTTTAGTTTTAATTGAATATTAATTGATTAATTTATTTTAATTGGATGATTAGGGTGTTCAAAAAGACTAAAATACCATCATATTTAACGGAGTTTTAATGGTGTTAGTGTAGTTGATAAAAATGACAACATTTGGTAAATACATTGACTGAAATGGCAAAAAAAAAGTTTTTTGATTGGAATGACAAATTTAACAAAACGTCAGGGACGAAAATAACATTTTACTCATTTATTAATTATAAAACGATATTTTAAAATCATAAATAATTGAAATTATGAATAAAAACTATAACTAACAAAGTAAAAAAATTTTAAAATAAACAATTTGTTTCAAAGCAAGCTGTTTTAAACTAAACAATGACCGCCAAAATATTCTGTTCACGTGGGTGCGTTCGATATATATAAACGAAGGTGTAAGATAATATATTCGACGGTTCTCTTACAGTGCCATCACTTAATTTGGATCTGGGATATTCCATCCACAGTTTGAAAATGAGAGGGTGGAAAGGTTGCTAGGTTGATAAGTACGCTAGTGGGGACTACAACAGCTGTGTATAAACGACAGTGAAGGTGTTTCCCCTTCCGCCTTATCTATTATCTAATGACCATGAGTTTCTAATTGTATAGATGGATTAGAGATGACGGTTTAGGGTGGTGGCAATGGAAAGTTATAAGTAGTGACGATGGTGGTGATGTGTCGAGCGAAAAACTAGGGACGAATGGATGGGCGGTGCCGCGGGGGTGCTGCTAGGTTGGGGTGGGTTTGTGGTGATTTGTCGAAAAAATGAGAAAGTAAAGTTAAAGGGTGAGGGTAAGTGGTAGATCCCACCATTTATGTTGTTGATAATTTTTTTTTAATTTAGTGAGGTTTTTTTTTTTTTTTTTTTTTTTTTTTTTTTATATACTTTTTTTAAGAGAGGTATTTTAGTTATTTTTAAAAATTTAATAATAACTTAACCCTTCATTCATTACAGAAACCTTTTGTGTTACGTTTGTGAATACTATTTGATCTTCTAATAATTTATCATAAGGACCATATTATAAGGAATTTTTCATTTAATTAACTCTATTTAAATTACATGAATTCCCTCATTGGTAGAAGAATAAATTGCCCTTAACGCAGATCTATAACGCCATGATGCTTGATTCTATGACATCTAATCTTGGCAAAAAAGAAAGGTCAAAGTACAATTACATTTCGTTATTTATTGATTGGTCTATTCGATTCTTTCATTATTTCTGTTTTTTATTTGTTTGATATCATCTGGGTATCTTCTAAAGCAATCATCACATATTAACTAATCGATCAAACTTTTCTATACACAATTGACTAATAGAAGTAGTGTTGCATTGAATGTGGTTGCCATCGCATTTTAAAAATTATTGGAATGTTGATTGAATTATTATTTAAGACTTAATACACCAACACTCCTAAAAATTATGTTAAAGAGATTCATATTTATTGAAAGCACTTAAACCAAGGATTTACATATACCAGTACTTCTAACTACTTGAATGACAACTCGCTTCTTGGTAGTACATCGTACGATTTTCACAACTTATAATTATGTATTTAACGAGTGAACAAGCAACACAGGGATGTATCTCTATACTTATGCGCGTATGTATATACATGTGTGTGTGCATATATTAGTATTATATGTTGCAAGATTCATAAACAATGACGTGTGCTTAGATGAAATCAACTACAACATCCACCACTCTGAGCAACTGTTCCATCCCTTGCTCCTGTGCCTTGAGAATGTCCATATCCAAACTTGATCCCAGATGACTAATTATTTAAGATCACCCAAACACAAATTAACACTAGCTTAATAAAAACTCTAATTTCATCGTTAATCCGAGGTCTTAATATAAAGCACATCACAAGCTTACCTCATTAGACACGTCAATCATGCCTTCATGGATCTTTTCTAGTATATTCTTAACAGTCTTTAAAAAAGCCTGTTTTTATGAAAAAAAATAATCATTAAAAGGGAAAACTTCTCACGGTAATAACCAAGTTTTCTATGAGTTCCACTAACGTTGCTCAAAATATTTTTGTCCCTCTCTAAAGTCACTCAACTTTTATTGGGTGTTTCAATCTTGTAAGTCCTATTTTTATATTTGTTTTATAAAAATCAAGTGTCCTAGATGAAACATATATGAATACTTATTGATAGTTAGTGATTATTTTCTTTAAATTCAACCTTAAAAGAAATTACAAAACTTGGTAGTTATTTCGTATATTATTTCTCTTTGTAATTCCTCTTAGTTTAAGTTAATTTAGATAAATAATCACAAAATAGTAATTATGATTCATATATTTACATTTAGGTACTTAATTTTAAAAAACCTTGATATTTATAAAATAAAAAATTCACAAGATTGAAACACCTCATGAAAATTCAGCGAATTTAGATAAACAAAAACACTTTAGCTGAACACCTAGAAAAACATGTTTAGCATTGTGTGAAATACTGAAATCTTTTCTTGAAGAAACAATACTCATTAGTCGGGACCACGAATAATAAATGAAGAAACGAGTACCTCTTCAACATTATGTGATGTTCTTGCAGACGCCTCTAAGAACAAGAGCCCGTTTTCCTTTGCAAACTGTTCTCCTTCCTCTTTGCTGACAGCCCTTTTGTGAGAAAGATCGCTTTTATTTCCGACAAGCATAACTGTCATGTTGGGGTTGGCATGCTGACGCGCGTCTTCAAGCCATCCAGCTAGATGATTGAATGTTTCTCTCCTAAACCACACAAAATCGTTATAAAATATCCAGAAATACATATGTATATCGAATGAGCGATTGATATATGGATCATGAACATAACTTGTTTGTTTGAAATTTCATATGATAATCACATGTACCTAGTAATGTCGTAAACTAAAAGCGCCCCTGCTGCTCCTCTGTAATATGACCTGGTGATTGATCTGAATGCTTCTTGTCCGGCCTGAATCATATTTACGGATATTTTGAAGTATCAGAATCTAGAAGTCAACAAAAACAAATGATGAAACGAACATAGAATCTGTAAGTCGAGACTAATCACATCAGAAATGAAGAATAAACTAATAACATTTAAAAGGAGATAAATATAAGGATAAATGCATACCCCTTGTGCTATTTTCTTCATTTTCTCCTATTAAGATACTGCTTAATCACTATAATCACTTAACAACAGAGAACTAGTAGTTAAGTTGGTTAACATCTCTGTCATACAAGTCAACATTCAAGCTATACCCATCAAAAGTATTATAGATAAATAAACCGATAGAAACACTGTGAGTGGAATGGTTGTTTTATCCTAACTGAAATCTTAGCTTGAGAACAATTCGATTGATCCATACAATGCCAATTGAAAAGGATTCATTCTTCATCTTGTTTTTAAAATACGCGAGGCGCCTAGAGCCTCAGAGGTTTAGGTCCCAAAATCCAATTAAACAAAGTAATACAACCTAAGATTTATCGTTATCATCAAAAAACAATAAGATGTAAATGCGATGGGTATAGATAATCTCAGTCTCATGCCTGATTGTAAAACCATGATCTGTTTAAAATATCTTAACTATCTAAATTTCATGTGGATATAATTTCAAAAAATAAGCTCCTACTTCATAATATACAAAATATAAATAATATTATTAAATATATACCAAAAGAAAAATTAAATTTCCCACACAATGAAGCTAGATAAAAGTCGAGACAAAATAAAATTAGAAATTTTCAGGTAAGCGCGCATATGATTTGGGTAATTGGATCGGGTATCATATAATCCCATCGGGCATAGGACCCATACCCAATAAAAACTTTAAAACGAGCCTATACTCGATCTCATACTCAAAATGTTTCTGGTATTCCTTCGTTTCTTTTTCGTCCGTTTATCACCAGGAACATTCATTCGGCACTAGTTCACAGATCCTAATCTATAATCATCAAGAAATTTGCAGAAACAAAATCACTCTAAAAACAGAAACAATTAGATTACTACAATCAAGGATCAACTGAAGTGTAATAGGTCAGTAAAAACAGTTACCGTGTCCCAAATCTGAAGCTTTAGGGGTCTGCCATCAACAGACACCATACGAGCACCGAATTCAACTCCGATAGTCAAGTCGTGAACCGCTTGAAACCTCTTATCAGTAAATTGCAACAACAAACACGATTTCCCTACACCTATACACCAAAATTCGCTCAACTAAATGATTTGATTTAGGGTTCGCATGATCGTGATCAGATATTGAAGTAACAAAGAGATCAAATAGGCGATTGCAAAAGGAATACCTGTGTCACCGATGATTATGTATTTGAAGAGGTAATCGTACGACATTGCTTGTTTAACTTGACACAGATGAAGATGATGATTTATTGGGTTTGTATGTGTTGGGTTTATGGGTGCTTTGAAGTTTGAAGAGAACTTGATAACTTGATGAAGATCAAGTTTTGAGTTCCTTAACACGGTGACTAATCAAATACAACATGGTTATTTTATTGGCATATAATAAATTATCTTGATGCATACATATAAAGTGTCGTAACGATTATATGTATTAAATAAAGATTATATACATAATAAAATAAGTTTCGGTGACACGTTGAGTGATGTAATAGGACAAGATTATTTCTATTGGCGTATACATATAAAATATAAATTATCATACATATGGATTTTTACATATAGCTTATTCTCAGAACCACTAATTATATTTTCTCAAGTCACAAAAATTAATTGCATATATTTTTTTAAAACATGTATATTAAATATAAATCTATTTTCTTAAAATTAACTTATTAAATGATTATATTCTTATTTTTATATTTTCACATATTGATTTTTTAGTATAATAATTGTTTAAAAGTTTGATAATATTCTTTTTTTTATTCAAATATGTAATTTTTGATTGTCGGTGATTATTGTTTTGTAATTAAGTCTTAAGCTTTTAAATTTGAAGGTGTAATTTTATTTTATTTACACAAAAGGTTTAAAATATGTAATTGATGGTCTTAGATAAATATGTAAAAATTTTAGTAATAAAATAATAACAATTTGTCATTCAAAGAGTTAATTTTAGTGAATTGGATAATTATGTAGTATATGTGTGTTTTAGGAATGAAAAATATATAATTGATATTTTAGCATTAGAAAAATGTAATTAATGATCTTATGAAAGAAAAATGTAAAATTTTTTTTGAACGGCTTGTTAGTAGTTAGTTGTTAGTATCACCAAGTTAGTAATATTCGTGAATGTCAAGGCTTGAACCTTGGACCTCCAAGAGAGACAAAACCTCCCACCTCCCCCTTAACCACTAGGAAAATATGTAAATGTCTTATTTATATATAATGAATAGGTAGCATGTGTGTTGGGTTTAGAGTTGATAAGGATGTGTGTAATGAGCACATGAGAGAGGGGCATGGGTGAGGTAACGATGATGTGATGCGTGAAACACTGTTTTTGATAGATGTAAGTCGAGGCTGAGGGGGAAATCTTGTTAGTAATATTTTCTGATAATCAGTATACGATGACAAGTTAAGTTCTAAATTCTCTTTCGATATCATACTTAATAAAATTGTTAACATTATTTGTTTTACATGTTTAAGGTATTCAAAATATTATATATACATATTTTGTTAAATATATGTGTGATAAATATACTATACACTCAAAACTCTAATATATTAATGCTAATTTTCAGAAAAAAAAATATAAATGAAAGATAATATTTATGAATTTGATTAGGTCTTATAAATAAATACTTATGATTACTATCACAAAACTTAAGAAATTATTATGATAGTTAATAAGACTAGAACTCAACTAGTACTGTATAAGAGGGGAAAAAAAATCCTTTTTCTTATGACCACACACATATATTTGATGCAGTTAAATAATAATAATAATCAAAAACATCACATTATCCATCATTCGTTCATTTGCCCATTGGTGATCAAACACAACAAATCATCTCACCAAGAAACAAACTTTCCACATGAACACCCTTCAACCAACCCTCAAACCATTCAAATGGAACCCTAATCCCAAACCTACAAGAATCTTGAAACCCAAAACCCAAATCGACCCAATAAAATCACAGTCATCTTCTTCATCATCAGCAGGCAGAATCAAACGCACAGTTCTCACAAAAGAAGGAAGAACAAAATTCAACATTTCTCCTGACAGAGACTTCTACGCATATCCAAGATTTGTAACCCATGTCGACAACAACTTCATTGACACACTAACCAATGTTTACATACAGCGGTTGAGCCCAGGGTCCGAAATTCTTGACCTCATGAGCTCATGGGTTAGCCATCTGCCCAAAGAGGTCAAGTACAAGAGGGTTGTTGGGCATGGGCTCAATGCACAGGAGCTAGCCAAGAACCCCAGGCTTGATTACTTTGTGGTTAAAGATCTCAATCAAGATCAGAACTTTGAGTTTGAAAATGCTAGTTTTGATGCGGTGTTGTGTACAGTTAGTGTGCAGTATCTTCAAGAGCCCGAAAAGGTGTTCGCTGAGGTGTTTCGGTTGTTGAGGCCTGGTGGAGTGTTTATAGTGAGTTTTAGTAATAGGATGTTTTATGAGAAGGCAATTGGTGCTTGGAGAGAAGGGACTGGGTATGGTAGGGTGCAGCTGGTGGTTCAGTATTTTCAATGTGTTGATGGGTTCACTGAGCCTGAAGTGGTGCGAAAACTAGCTGATGGCGGTCAGGGAGATGGTTCGGCTTTCGGTTGGATCAAAGGGTTATTGGGACTGATGTCTGGATCAGATCCTTTTTATGCTGTTATTGCTTACAAGAATTTTAAACCTGTGTATGATTGATTAGTTGATGAATTAGTTGAACATTTGTGAACTTTGATATCGATTAATACAGATTATGATAAGTTTACTTGCTTAGTTAAACTGTTACAATCAGATTGTCTTTGATTAACCATTGTGAGACGCGGTGTAGCGTGTATGTTGCATAGATCTTGTTTAATTACTTGAATATAATTATGAACTGAACTTTTTTCTTCAAATTGGCCCCTATAGCTCAGTGGTAGAGCGCCAGTCTTGTAAACTGGAGGTCTGTAGTTCGATCCTGCATGGGGGCAAATTACTTTTTTATAAAATTTCTTTCTTGAACTCAACATAATGTCCCCCAACCGCAGCTAATTTTTTATACCCTAATACATCAACTCTAATTACCAATTTCAGCAAATAGATTAAAGCATCTTTGAATTCAACCCCATGACTTTCTTTCTTCGATGGAATTGATGAGTTAAACCCTAATAATCATTGAATTTCACCACAAGAAGACTTTTTAACTTCAATTTGGTTAGAATTATGACTGTTGTAACTTTTCTTGCTTTATTATTATTAATCAGAATAAAGATCAAAGCTTTGACTTCTACATTAGTTTCTTGTAAGCATTGCGTTAATAGCTTGAATGGATATAAAATATGAACTTTAAACAATATTGATAACGGGTCTTTCATGTATGATTGATTATCTTGAAACAGGGGAAAGAGCATATAAGCTTTCCAGATATAGGTGCATTTTGATTTTGACAATAAATTCCTGTGTAGAAACATTTATCTGCTTTTTGATTCATCAAATGCTTTAAAACCCGAAAACAGCAACTATTCGAAACAACTTCAAGATTACATTTCCAAATTAGAGTATGTGTTACTTTGTCGATAGTCATGGAAATGAAGTCGGGCCACCCATGAGAGGAAATTTAGGGGTGTGCTCACTGTACTCAACAATGGCGGTTGGTGGAAGACGGCCTGTGCAAATCTCATGAACCGTTGTGAACAAGGGAAACATCTCTAACCAACCTTTGTGTTTCAAAACCTCGTATACCTCTTTGGCGGTTGAAACGCCCTTCAAAATCAAGGCGCAGAAAAATTTTCAGTGGTTTTGGTACATAAATGAAGATATGATGTATGAAAAGTGAAAATGCATATAAAGACCATTGAACTATTGTAGAAGTTTTGTTCATAGCTGCTTTATAACAACTATAATGGAGGGCTGGCCAACTAACTATGCAATCAAGTCCATTGAAGCTGAATGTGACCCAAAATAAGGTGTAAAATGGCCACTACACTCTTTCATTCAACTTTAAGTTTAAGAAATCTTAAATGAAAATATAATCTAAACTTAACAAGTCTTTTTAATATGTTTTAACCACCAAAAGATTTAATGTAAACGAGGGTAACGCCTAGTGGCCTAGGCAGCCAAACAAAACATTTACAATAGTTCGATGGAATTGACATGATCGAGAGTACCTGTAACTTCTGGCCCTGTAGCATCTCAGCTTCAAGATCATCAAAAGACCTGCAGATCATAGCAAATAACTAAAATCATAAAAACCGTTCATGGGTTAAGATGTTAAAGTCCAAAAACAAACCTTTTGCCACCATTCTTAGCGAAAGCCTCTGCGCATTTCCTGTTTCGTCCTCCCACTTCCATAACAAATTCAAACAATTTTGATGCTACGAAAACGAAAAAGAAAAGGAAACAAAAACAAAGAAACTACAAGTTCATCCTTACAGCAAGTTGTTATAAGATCAGCAACACCACAGCTTTCAAAAAATGTGGTATCTTTAACAGAAGAGAATAAGAGTTTTGAAAAGGCTTTCATCTCTCTCAATCCAATTCTCATTATTGCAGCCTGGAATATTTATGTAAAAAAGACAACAATCAAGATAGTAATAAACTTTATTATCAATGTTTTATTTCATGATTTATATATGTTTTTGCATTTACCTTTGTATTATTTCCCATGTCTAATCCATCCACAAACCCTGTCCAGTACAAATTAAACCCGTGAATTGTAATCAATACATCAGACAGATAATTATACAAAAACAGCAAAACCGAACCTGCTGCTATGGCAACAACATTTTTCAAAGTCCCACATAGTTCAACTCCCTCCACATCTTGACACTGTATTTGAACAAATATAAGAGAGAAGTCTTTTCGTTAATTTCATATCTAATAACCATAAAAACTGGGCAAAGGCATGCATGAATGTGCATCTGAAAGTGATCATCTGATTATTGTAATTTCGTGATTTCTAGCATTAGGATAACCTACTTTTGCTCAAGATTATTTGAACAATCACTTTAATACTAGCTGCAAAAAGAACTGATATTTGAATGTATGAGAAATATTACTTATATATCGTTGCTATCATTTTCTGTGCTAAATAATCATAATTTGTTAAACATTCAACAGCATCAGAACTGATTATTCACCATCTCCTGCGTGACCTTTTTTACTACAGACATTTATCTAACCAACTATTACTATCAAAAGGCACATACAAATCCAAACACTCTCTAAATAACTCAGGACAATTGATTAACTGTACTTACAGCTGAGACCGCGAAGTAAGGAGTGCTGAATAATTGCACCCAATTCTCTGCAATCTCTCTGTTTCCTCTATATCCTACTGTTGCTTCGCTAAATTTCTCAACTGCAATCTGCTTATATATCATTAGGTTTTTGCCATTTTGAAATTTGTTATCACTTTTCAATAATTCAGTCAAACATCACCTCGTTAGCGATGTTAGCACCCATAAGCACACAACAATTGACACCCAACTGTTGTGAAATCAGAGTGGAGATCATACAAGGACCCTCCTTCTTGACCTCCATTCCTTTAATTAAAGAAATGGCTTGAGCATCACTCCTAATCTTCCCAATTAATCTCTTGCAAATACCCTCCATAAATTGATGTGGGGTCACAAACACCAACATGTTTGCATCCCTCACTGAAATATTAAGCAAATAAATTACACAAAAAAGGACCCCTAATTCTCAATTTTAAAACTTAGACCATCCAAATCAGGGTATCCAATAACTTTCATTTTTATAATCAAGTGTTTAACTACTGTTGCACTACAAAACAACTTTTATAGATATAAACTACAATAATCAATATAAAATCATCTTTAAAAAATATTTTTTTTCTCTGAATTTCAAGAAATCTAAACAGCATTGTTATAGTAAATTGTCTGATTATGCACTAAAATAATCCAAAATTAATCTTTATTTTCTCTGGGCTGAGAAAAGAATGTTCATGGTATGCACGTGACCATAATTTCAAGATTCAATTTTTTTGGCAGGATGTTGTTGACAGATGATGTTACCAGCATTTTCAAGATCTGGGTCAGCAACAACATTACACCCAAGCTTAATCCCAGGTAAATATTTCACATTTTCCTGTCAATCAACCCAAAAAAACAAAGATTTTCAGATAATTACAACCACAAATCTTGAAAACAATCTTGTAAATTGGCGGAAAACGATTGATTACGTTGGTGCGATTGATGACATCCGTGAGTTTTTCACCACTTGGGAGTATCTCTTCAAACACCCACATCTTCACTTCATCTATTGATTCAAGATCAAGCATAGGTTTTCACGAAACCATTCAAAAAACATGAAATGCAATCAAATCTAAAAGAGTGAGAGAACACAAACCATGAAAAGATGATAGCTTGAGGGTGTTGGAGGCAATGAGCTTTGAAGCAACACTGCCCCAATTGCCACTTCCGACGACTGTAACCTTAAATTTTGGTGGGTGTTGATCGACATTGATTTGTGCATTATTGTTGTTGTTGGTAAAAGGAGCCATGAATGTAGAGAGAGAAAGAAAGAGAGAAATTGATTGAAATGAAGAAGAGAAGTTGGGGTTATTGAGGATATAAAAGGAAGAAGAAGGTGGAAATTGGGCGGAGAAGACAGACACGTAATCGTCGGCAGTTTCGATGGTTACTAAACTCAAGGTGTTGTATACAATGTTAAAACAAGGGCGATGTCTTCTATACCAAACATTATGGAACATTTTTTTGAAACATTATAATATTTGAGGGTTTTTTTTTTAAATCTTTCATTTAGGTAAATGTAAAAAATGGTTATGATTTTATTGTATTTACATGTATTTGTGTTTGAAATATATGAAAATTGATTTTCTATGTTTATTATACGAATTTTTTAGGATAAACTTTTGTAATTATCAACACTCTGCTAGCCAGAAGAATCTGATAAATATTGGGTAATCAAACCAATGAAAGCAAGAGTTTAACTTGCTGATGGAGAATTCGATAATGGATCACTCCTTTATGAGTAATTTGATTTTGTATGCCTTAAATCTAATTTGCCATTTATGTATAGAATTTTAAAGATATATGATTATGTTTTACTTGGTTTGCTAGATTATGTGTTTTTTCTCGTTTACCTCCAAAATCTATCTTAATTTCATATAACCAAGTATAGTTTCAAGGATAGTAGCAATTTAAGGGGGAAAAATATATGAAATTAGCATTAATTTTATAATTTTTAAGTTGTGTTTTGGCTCTTTATTTATGGGTTCTCAATCATTTCCTATCGCATTCTTATATACGGGTTGCTAGACGAAAGTGTCTACTTTATTGAATTGCAGTTTCGGTTCATGTATAATTTTTACGATAAAACAATTTCTTACAAGATGTCCCGTGATTCATCCACGAATAATATAAGTTACATTTGTATAAGTTTTTCCTCTCCGTATCTCATCTAATGCAAAAGTAGTTCAATGGTCCCAAAACTATCCCATTAAATATGTTGGAGATTACATTGATGACACGCAACAACAATAAAGATATTTACTTGTTTGGTCCATTTTGCTTTGTTGAAATTGTTCGGTATGGGAATGGTAAAGGCTCATACAAGTTGCAAAATATGTTTAGGTTTGTGATTGATACACACTTCTTCTCCAGCCCGTAGTGAAAGTGATCTTTCATTAAGACGTTTAAATCATGTAGTAAAGATAAAAACATGATCGTATACATAGAACAATAATACAACATTTGACAAAGTATTAAAGAAATCCAAGAACCCATTAACTAATATAGAATATGTTGTCCACGTGACGTCTTTTGGTTTCCTTGTGGTTGACATAAGTCGGAAAAGCAACCCATGTTGGAATTACTAGACATGTTATGTGTTTTCAAAGTTGTAGTTATATTAAGTATATTGTTAGAAATTGTTTATTGGAATAACTTTGTTAAGTTACAACCAAAAACTTAAGTCTAAAAGACACCATTTCTTGCGGAATTTTTTAAAGATTGGATTTTTTTTAATTTCAAATTGGAAGTTTTGTTAAATACTCACGACCAATGATAATTGATCGAACACATCTTAAGGGGAGTTTTAAACGAACAATGTTTTCAACAGTAGGTTTAAATGTAAACGATCAGATTTTACTATTGCATACGGTATTGGGAAATGAACAAAGAGAGGGGAAGAGATAACAAATGATTTTAATTGGTAAAGGAGAGGAGGATGAGATGGCCAACAAATGGCGATAGTTCTAATATCTGAAGCTACCACTCAAACAAATGAAGATGGTGGCAACGACTTTCAAATCTGGGTGGTTGGAGGAGTCGATGAAGAAGATTGGTAGTGGTGGTTCCATGTGGTTTGCATATGGGTGTGAGGTGGTGATGGTTGGTTTTCAAACGAGGATGTGGTGATTGATTTTCCAGCTAGCTAAATGCGGAGAAGATTGAGCGAGCAAGGTAGACGTAGGGGTCACATTCCCCGTGAGGGGGGGGGGGGGGGGGTTGGTCACGTTTAATTTAAGTTTATGTATTTCTTTATATAAAATGGAGGTTTATTCTTCTCAGGTTACATGTATTTTAGTCATTTTAGATACACATAACAATCAAAGTTAACTAAAATGATATTTGGGGGTGGCAGCGGCCAATCCCTATAGTTGGGAGTATTTAAATCCATTAACCCATAAAGTTATGAAGGAGAAGACGTAGAGGTTGGAATTTTCAATATATGAAATTATATTAAAAAATAAAAAAAACATGTTAATTATATTAAAAAAATATAATAAAAAAGTACTAAAATTCACGGCATCGTTTCACATCAGCATCAAAACAAAGAAAAAAATATTTCCTCATTGAAACAAAAATAAAAACATGCTCAAAATATATTAAAACTTATAATTTAAATAAAACATAAAAGCCGAATGATCTAATTGAAATAATTTAAAAGTTGGTTATTATTTTACAAAGTTACCCCAAAATATTACTTTAAGCTTTAAACGTATATGTTCTCAAAGTTAGAAACCAAAACCAAAATTTGATTGTAACACATAGGAATATTCATGGGTAAATCCAAAAATCCAATTAATCGAGTTTTGTGGAGTTTGAAGAAATAAACCAATTACTTTTCATCACATTTGGTTTTCAGGGTTTGCGGGATGCGAGAGAACGGCGCACACCTTAGAAAAATCATATAAGGCCTAGTTGGTGGTTAAAAATTGTGATCTGCATACAATTTTGTAATTTTTGAATTCGTAGAGTTGTGTTGCATAAAATGTCTCATGTATTAGACTTTTAACATTTGTATTAGTAGTATTTGATTTCCGTAGTGTGACACATCAGCCCATTTTAAGTTGAGTATAAGTATAACATACAACAAAACATAATATCCAAGCTCTATCATGATTCATAATTCAAATTTCACAACTAGCTACAGCAGATGATACTTCTTGACACATTCATTTCAAAAACACATATATATAGTAGCCATCCATGGCAGCAAAGACAACATACTAGGTACTAATATCACATATTAGGTATTATACTTTTGATACTCGAACATATCATGGCTCAAGATCATTGTGCAATACTCGAACATATCATGGCTCAAGATCATTGTGCATAGGAATACGTCGATGAGGCAAAGAATAATCTTCCTCTGACCACCAACGGCTTCGCCTATCACCACGATCACCGCCCACTGGTTTATGATTCATTTGAAGTTTTAACACACCTGCAAGTTTCAACCAACAGTACGTTAAGAGCAAGACATTGTCATTCAAACAATTAAAACTCATAGCAAAAGTCCGAAAAACTATACCTGGAAAACGATAATGTGGTAGTCGCGCAGTAGCAGCGATATCGCGATATGGGTGTGACAGCAAACAGAGACAAGTGATGACAATCTTGAAAAGCTTCTCCATGCAGCTAGACAGTTTTGATCAAATGTGTGTGTTTTTTCACTTTTTTTGTGTGTTTGATGATGTGAGTATTTGTATATGAGGTTTGTCTACTGTTTGGGATTTGAACATGCTAGGATACTACAGTAATCTCGATTGAAGAAAGATAACAAGTGGGGTCAGATTAAAGTGGTAAAAAAATTCTAAAGTTTGAATCTTTATGTAGTAATCTAAGCTTTAGAAAGTTGGGTGGTGGTGTTTCTTTTTATTCTTTCTGCGGCTTCTAAATGTATTTTAATCTATAATGACCCAAGAACCAAAGTGGCAAAATATATGCACAAGTCATTTTAGTAGAGAGCAGACTGTTATTGTTTTCTAATTTTATAAATAATTAATGTATTAAATATTTTTAAAAAAATTATAAAAAAGAAACTAACTGTGTTTGAAACAGTTGAACCGACTGAATCACCCAAACCAAAGCAATTGAGCTCGTTCTGCCAGTTTGAAATTTATAAGGATCACGGTTTGAAGCTTTGGAACCGTTTACATTTATTTATTTATTTATTTCATTTTTAAAATATACAGTTATGCATACTATATTCTTCAAGAGTCATCTTTATCATCTTTTTAAATTTTACACAAACTAAATATTTAACTTTTTTTTTTTAAGAAAACTAGTTTGTTCTGCTCAATCAAACTGTTCAGTTGTGGGGACGATCTGTCCAACCCAACCAACCCAGCATGTTTGGTTTTTCCATTTTTCAAAACTATAGTTAGCATTGAGTTCAAAATTTCGTCAAAACCAGTTCCTTTTATATTAAATATGTTAATTTAGTCATTTGATCAGTTAGATATAACATGAAAAAAATGACCAGTTTATAGAGAGTAGTACTTTGAATTTACTTAAAATAGAAAAGAAAAGAATTGGCCAAGGCATGTGAAGCTATAATACAGCCAAAGAGTAGTGTAGTACTTTGATGTTTACTTACATTAAAAAAGAATAAAGATGGCCCACAGGTCATCACCTGAACAAAAACCCAGAACATGATATTTTAAATTATGAATAGAAATCATTATAGAGATACAATATTAAGTGAAATGCTCATATAAACTTAAATATAATCGTGTACGTTGATACTGGCTTGGGGTTGATGCTTTAGTGTTCTTAAAACGACACGATTAAGGGGCTAATCTTTCTAATGGTTTTGTATCATTATATGTGTCCCAAAAGGCTTTCTTTGCATCTTTAGTAGCAGCTATGGATTGTTCATCAGTGACTTCATTGCTATTCTTCTCGTACAGTCATTTAATAAACAGAAAAAAAAAAGAAAAAGAATTTTTATTATTTTGAAAGATTTGTATCTCAAGAATAGGAATAAATGAGACGGAACAGATTAGACGAATAAGATGATGCAATGAATGTCTTCATTTATGTCTCCAACCTACTTCTCACTCAAGAATATGAATAAATACAAACATCAGTGCTAAAGTTGGCTAAATGAGCGGATTGGATAACATGTCAAATGGGTAATTTTGTTATCGATTGGGTTGACCCGAAACACCTTTTGTCTATTTTTTAAAAATATTTTCTAAAGTGAGTCATATATGACTACAAAAAATTATATTATTTTAATAATAATCTTCCTTTCTGAATAAAATGATTAGGAAGGCTTCAAGCATAAAAACACTCCTCAGACGACTTTCAACCACTTCCACCCGGTTCAATTTTAGCTAAGTTTTTTTAATATTAAGTTAGCTTGATTTGTTCGAGATAAAATATAATTCAAAATCAGCCCATTCATAACTAAATGAGTCAAAATTGACAACCCAATGTAGATCATGATTTTGCATAGTTGGTATGGCAGTTTAGGTAGCAGTTACAATAGCCGGCAAGCATAAATTAAGTAAATTTTGCATCAAAACTAAATTTTGTTTTTTCTTCCACTCCTTTAACACAACGATTCAAATTTATGTCCTTACATTTTGAAATGGTTTAGGTGACTTACAAGATACAATGCAATTTAAAGATATGCAAATGACAATGTGACCCCGCGTCATAGTTAATTGGCACATATTAAAAGCATACTTGTTTATGGCATCTTGTTCTAACATAGTTCCCTATTATAGTGATAATCACTATGATGGCCAGCACGGATCATGTTGGTTCAGCATGGCAAGCGCAACTTTTCGATAGGATGTTAGCAGGATAGGCTTACTAAAGCTCGTGTAAACACTATTTATAGGAGAGGGGAGAGCCTTGACTTTCTATTATATTAGTCCAGCACGCTAGCTGCAATCATTCTAAAGCAAGAAGGGAAAGGAGAAAGTTTACTTTGAGAAAAAAAGGCCTTCTCCTTCTATTTCATTCTAATCTTAGGAAAGTTGCGTTAGTGCTTTGATTCTCGTTAGCTAGGCTTCAATATGGATGTTTAGGCT
This sequence comes from Flaveria robusta, assembly GCA_025506415.1. Classification (NCBI taxonomy): domain Eukaryota; kingdom Viridiplantae; phylum Streptophyta; class Magnoliopsida; order Asterales; family Asteraceae; genus Flaveria; species Flaveria robusta. The sequence goes on along the minus strand of CM046469.1, from coordinate 11,175,787 downwards.
TTACTAATAAGATAGAAAAGAAAGGTTTCATCAGGGTCAAATTTAAACAAGAAACACACAAGTATATTTTAGGATCAAGATCTTGGATGCGAATCTAAAAAAATTTTGCACTCCGGTAACCAAAAATACAACCACGAGCTCTTAGCAATATTGATTGCTACTAGAGGGAATCTCTCTACTATAATAAAATGATAAATAAATGGGACATGTGACAACACCACATTCCTACTCATCAAAAATTTTCCGTTTCTCTATTCTATTTAACAATTATTATAATTACTTATAATATTATTTAATTTTCTTCATAGACTAAAAATACTTTTTAGTAAATTAAAAAAAAGTTTTTTTATTAATATTATTTATAAAGAAATAAATTTTTATAAAATAAGAAATTTTTTAAAACATCAAAATATTTTAAATTTGATGTTTTTAAAAAGTAAAATATTTATAAATAAAAAATCAATAAAATTGGTAGTTATAATAATGAAAATTTTTTAAAACAAACAAAATGTTTATATTTAAAAAAATTAGAAAGTTAATATCATTGTTTTATATATGCTTACTAATACGTAATTTTAATTATATCTTATCTTAAAATATCGTTTTATGTTTAATAAAACTTTATTGTATTTAATATTTTATTTATTTAAACCGTATAGTAAACGGGTTAGTAAAGCTAGTATTGTAATAACCATGGAATTAACCGAAAAATGTATGATTATTAAGTATAGACCAATCAATTGTCCTAATCTTCAACGAATCTGAATCCATAAACTATAAACAAGTACAAAAATCAAAGAAACCATATAAAATGAAAATTCTAGTAATCGATCTGATGCCATTTTGTTGAATTAAACTTTGGGTGGGCTTCGGTTTAAAACGGCCCGATAATTAATCAGCTATCTTAATTTCAACCCAAACTCGTTGAAACAGACAAAATTAGTTTTGGACACTTCCTGTATGTATTTTAAAGTCTACATACATTTAGGGATGGATTATTAACCATGCCAAACCATCAAATTCCCTTTGGTTTATTAGTTAATTAATCAGCTATCTTAGGTCAATTTTGTCAATTTTATCATTTTGCCAAACTTAACATTTTTATAATTTAAACATGGATTTACATCAATGAAAATTTCGTTGATGATCATACCCAGTTTTAGTGATGATTACATTTAATATCAATCCAATAGCGACTATTACCACATAAATTTTAGTTTTTTACACAAAAATTAACTATATGCCAAATTTGATCAAAAACCGTAATGACAATATGCAGCCAAATTCTTGTTTTAACTACTAATTCAAATTTGAACATAAGCAATAAGGAAAAAAAAATACGGACGCCATAAACACCACAACTTAAACAACTCTCATACTTGGATATGAAACCCCTTTAAAACTCTATAAATAGGAAGATGGTTTGAAAAGATTTACCAAGTGATTCAATTGGTTCTTAAAACAAATAGAAGTAAGCTTTGTTACTTACTAAAGGCTTTAGTTCATGGTGAGATTCTTGGTTCTTCTTGTGGCTTCACGAAGCCCACATAATTCCAAAGTTTTATGTTTTACTTCTCTAAGTCGAAAATCAAGAGGACATATCTAAGAGTCAAAGTTTGATCAAAAATACGCGCAAGGCCCACCAAGTTTAGTTGTTTAGACTTTAAACACTAGAACTCATATTTAGGCTTTGAACATAGTTTGACGTTTATGACATTTAAGTTTAACTAGAAATTTTTTTAAGCGCCTATCGTGTTTTTAAATAAAACTGATATTGAAACATAGGTAAAGCAAGCACATCGTAATAGTATATTCTAAATTTAAAACAAAAATAGGTTTTTGTAGAAGAATTAATATTATATTTGACCTATGGTTTTTTGCCGCACTTTGTGATGATTCGGTTTTGAATAACGTTTATATCAAACATATACGTACAGAATGATCACATTGCAACTGCGTATTCGAATTTAGATTGCGTTTTTGTAAAAAAATTAAAAACATATTATATTCAACTCAGATCGGTTTCGAACGTAAATCAAAACATCATGTGGATTAAAACAAGCAAGATACAACAATATAGTTGATTTAAAAAACCACGTTATAAAAATTTTATAAAAGAAAATTAAAATGTAGTAAATAATTAGTTAGGAAGATAAAATAATAATATACACGAGGACTTTTGTGGAAGCGTGTAACCGAACAAAGTTTAATTAAATTACAATTTTGGCCATAAAATGAACATTAACATACGCTCACTCAACTCATTGAGCTTTTCGTTTGATTAAATCACAATTTTGGCCATAAAATGAACATCAACATACGCTCACTCAGCACATTGATATTTTAAAGTAACCAAGACAACTAAAAATAAAAGAGTTTTTGGGTTTGAGTCTCGATCAGAACAAAAATACTATTACGGGTTAAGTCAGCGGGTTCGTTAGTTGTGAGTGTTCTCCTGAGATGATTGGGAGTTCAGTCCCTATTAGAAAACGAATAGATAGGCCTATCCTTCGAAACGTGGTCGTATATTTGTTGTAAAAAAAAAACAAGTCGATCTTTATAAAGTGTATATAATTTTGTATAGCAATTAAAATAAACATCCGAGAACTAATTGAAAAAAGTATTTCCAACACTATTATCACATTAGTCTTTTAACATATTAACATTCTCAGCCTTGTACGCCTTAATTGTCGGATAATTTGTGCATATATATGCATTTACATGTATATAATATTTGAACACAAACTAATACACATAGAAGAAGTACACAAACTAATCTTGACTTTATATTTCCACTTTATATCTATATATCACCCAATAACAAGGTTCATTACATATAACAATCTACTAATTGATACAAACAACTAATCACAAACAATTAACATTTTACCTTTTAAAAATAAGAGGGTAAAAAAAGAGTTAAAAACTTGTAATTAAAGAAATACAAGTTCTAACAAGTTTACAAGTTATTGATATTAGCTCTATTATACTGTAATCGTACGATATAGAGGTGGTTTGGCTAATTCACGAAGCTTCTTCTCCTCTTTGATCGCTGGATCTTGCAATAACAACACTTTGTCGTTGTCTTTAACCCCGACCATGTGTAGGTGTTCTCCGTCTTCTCTTTCTTTCCCTCTAAATAACAATCTTTGCTCTCTTATCTCCAAACTTGTTATTTTCGATAATATCATCTTAAGTTCTCCTGTTTAACGACGAATTAAGATGGTTAATAAAATTATTTCTCCCACTTGTTTCAACCAATTAAATTAACATGTCATATTAATAAGATTACTTACAACATAAAAACAAGGGCTTACCAAAAGTCGAAGTGGCTCTAACGGATATATCATGCCACTGTGAAACCGCTGTCACCCGAATAGTAATGACCCCATCCGCAACACCTTCTCCATCTATCTCCCTCATTTGCACAAGCATGCCACCAGGACGTAATTCCCATTTGACTTCACCCATGCTCACGACCGGTGCACCTCTCATCTTGTCGCATCCTCGACCACCACCACCACTGCCGCCGCCACCGCTGCTGCCATTGCGCAACTTAGAAAGGCTCTTTGAAAGTCTACTTGATTTAAGTTTCATCATTTGTGTAGATTCTTGTAGGTCTCTTTATGAATAGAGGTTATAAGTAAAGGGTTGTATTTATATACAACTTGAGGACCCTTTGGGTGGGGTTGTGATGTAAAATGACAAGAGTTGGGGGCAACCAAACAAGACATAAAATAATTGAGCGGTGTTAGTTTAGTTTGTTTGGGTTAACATGGGACGAATCAGAATGAGACACGTCACATATGTCGAATGTTTCGGGTGCTCGTGCACATGGGGCGATGACATTTCTTAAACGCGGCTTTCGCTAAATAATCGGGACCAGACAAACTGTCGGCTCCAAAATGTGTTCTTTAAGATTAATTAACCGCCTAATATACTTTATTCATATTATAATAGTTTTTGATACAATACATATGCTAAGCTTTATTCATGTATCTTAAATAACTTTTGAAATAAATTTATCTTCTGTTAGTCGAGTTCAAAAGTGCTATGTGTTTCAAGGTTAACGAGTGACGCAATCAACAATTAGTAAAGAATTATAATTTAGAGTAAATTACACGGACAGTCCCTGGGGTATGCACGTATTGCAACTTTAGTCCCTACTTTCAATAAATTACAGATGCGGGCCTGTACTTTGCATGGTATGCACATCGGCACTCCCCGACACTAACTGAAGTTAAGTTTCTCTGTTAGTTTTATAAAAAAGACCAAAATACCCCTTATTTTATCTTCTTCTCCACATTATAATTATTTACATTCAACCCACCACCATCGCCGCCTCTACCCTCAACCCACCACCGCCGCCGCCTCTACCCTCAACCCACACGCCTCTACCTTTAACCCACCACCACAGCTGCCTCTACCCTCCACCCACCACAGCCGCCGCTATCATACCCTCAATCCACCACCGCCATCTCTGCTACGCCGTTGACCCACAACCGCCGCTGCCGCTACATCGTTGACCCCACCACCATCGCGGCTGCTAGACCCTCGACCCACCATCGCCGCCGTTGCTAAACCCTCGACCCGTCGCCGCTGCTACACCCTCGACCCACCACCGCCGCCGCCGCTTCACCCTCGACCCACAATTGCGCCGCTGCTACAGCCTCGACCCACAACTGCGCCGCTACAGCCTCGACCCACCACCGCACCGCTGCTACAGCCTCGACCCACCACCGCACCGCTGCTACAGCCTCGACCCACCATCGCGCTGCTACAGCCTCGACCCACCATCGTCGCCCATTTAACTCCGATTGTAAAAACTCAGACCAATAGTAGTGCTTGATTTCTCAAATGGTGATGGAGAGGTGATGGTGATGGTGATGAAGATGAAGATGGATGAAGAAGATGAAGATGAAAGAAGAAGATGAAGATGGAATAAGAAGATGTAGGGTTGGAGAGAGATGTGGTGGGTGGGGGTATATTGGTAATTTAACATTGACTTAACAGATAAACTTAACCTCATAGCGTCGGGGACTACTGGTGTGCATATCATGCATAGTTCAGGCCATCATTTGTAATTTATTGAAAGTAAGGACTAAAGTTGCAATACGTGCAAACCCCAGGGACTATCCGTGTAATTTACTCTATAATTTATAAGAACCATATAGATATTTGTTTTATTGTAATGCATAAGACTACAAATTCATATCAACCCAATTAGAAAACCCCTAATAGAAACTCTGGCTTCAACCCATTTAAAAAAACCCCTAATAGGTAATGATCAGGCCAATTAGAAACTCTGGCTGACCTCTTGGCAAACTCTTATCGATATTCCTGGACAGTTCCCGTCTGTTGAATGCTACAGAGATATTCATCGGGGTTTTGGAATTCGGCAGGACCGAAATTCTCCTGTAGAGCATGAACAAGCACCAATAGGCCACAGTTTGATCGATAGATAGCCAAGAGTATAAATCGAGGGCATCACCTTCTAGATGCATAGCCGCAACATCAACTTTATCCTCATCTGGAACATTGTAATACTTGAAATACTTTTCTGCTTTAAGAAGCCATCCCTGCGGATCGCCGCCGCTGAAGGCGGGTAGAATGATTTTAGTTGATGGGCGACGTTGGTTACTCCGCCAAGACGACTCTCCTTCATCTTGCTTACCTGAACTGTTGCTGGACTTCTAGCGTTGCGATTTCAAAGCAGCGACATCTTCCTTAAGCGACTCAATTGAATCCAACCAAGCGGCTATTGCAGCCAATTGAGCAGCAATCGGATCAATTTGACCACCGCTACTGTCAATGTTACTCCGGGTGTAAGGCGCCATTGAGAGAGTATTCCCGGCAATGGAACCAAAATGGTAAGAACTTGGAAAGATTTCAGTGAAATTAAACAAAAGAGCCCACTTCGAGAGGGGTAATCTCCAATTACAATAGACAACTATTCTAATTTTCTGAATGAAAAATGCAAGAAGAAAGACATGAACAACAACTACTGAAATCAAAGAAATAACTGTCGCTAACTCCCCATTACTCCACTTCCTGATGATTCTCGATAGCCAATGGATTTGGGCGGGAACAAAAAATCAATTGGAACTGCTCCATTGACCCGCCCGTTTCGGTGTGGGTCCTGACTCGTTTAGTCCTTCGGGTGTAAACTTGTAGCGGATTCGTATCAGACACCTATTAAACAGTGGTATAATCAGATTAGCACAAAAGATACGAAGTTGCTTGAAAATTTTGTACTTAGTTCCACTGTTAACTCAATTAAAAGTACTGTAAAAATCAGAATATCATGCTTGATACTTGGAGAGAAATTGTAACAGGAACTAATAGCACTTCATCCAAAAATTCAGGCAATTCTTCATAGTTTTGCCTCGGTTCGAACAGCTGCATCTTGTTATGAAAAAAAACTTTCTGTCTAGAGAATGGAACACACATACAAAGAAGTAAAACAGTGTTTTGAAGACACTGGCAATGTCCTAAACCTCATCAAAAAAACCATCTTTCATAGTCGTCTTGCAAACCTTAATCTTTCTATTCACATTAATAACACCAATTACCTACAAAATAAGAATAAGTTAGAAAATGATTGTTAAACTCAAAAGGGAATCATTTCCATAATATCTAATAGAAAACTAATACCTAGAGGAGGAAGTAATAATATATTTATGTTTCATTGCAATTGAATCTAACTTGAACCATATCATGCTATGAGGGATCAAAATAGTGAAAATAAGGTACTAACCAGTTCATATACATATAAGCTAATCTATTGAGATGCAAGCAGCAGCCAGTCAAAACTTAAAGTTGGTTAACTGGCTGCCACTAAAGCAATGGGATCGAAACAAAAGAATAAAACTGCACAGTTACCACACTCAGGAAGATAATACTTAATACCTTCTCAATGATATTTACACTAAATGGTTAGCAAGCTCCTGAATATTTTCAGAAATTCCTAGTTCAAATATCATGTTTATATACAGAAGGGCAGTTCATTAGTTTGTATACAGGATAAAGCATATACAGTTGTATGGAAGTTGCTAACAAGTTGATAATAAAGTCATACTATGTATAAACAACATAATTTGTCATTCAACAACTACAACAAATACAAAATAATAAATCAATTGTATATATAATTCATACACTGAAGATAGTTAACAGGAAATACCTGGAAGTATAAAGGAAGGATGAAACAAAGAGCAAATGTCACCTTCATAAAGGCAGTCAGATCACCAAAATACTGAACTTGTGGAGTTGAAGTTCTTCCATTACAATGAAAAGAAAAAAACTGAGAAAAAATTACATGATAAAGACATCAAAAATACTTAAAACAGCAGAAATATAGTGTACTTGTAAAGCAACGCCAGAAATTTTGGAGCACACATATAACAAACAAACGTACCTAGTATATCCCACTCAGGATTACACGTATAAATATACACAAGGTTAATGCTTCAGAAATTAGGATTGTATCATTGTAGTATGTTATTACGGTCGGCATGAATACGTCCAACCTATACAACAAAATAAACCTGCACATCCATTCAAGAACCTAGCATGTGATCAAAGAGAAAAAAGATGGTGTTGCACCTTAAGTATGTGGGGAATATCCTTGACAGATTTTAGTGCTTCAGAAATTAGGATTGTATCATTGTAGTATGTTATTACGGTCGGCATGAGTAGCCTATACAACAAAATAAACTTGCATATTCATTAAGGATATTAGCATGTGATCAAAGAGAAAAAAGATGAGATGTTGCACCTTAAGTATGTGGGGAAGATCCTTGATAGATTTCAGTGAATCAAGTAAACAAGTCAACAATTCTTGGATGAAGCAAAGAATGATATCGGAATCTATTATTAAAGTCTTTTTGTAGATATGCAATAAAGCACAAACAATGTGTATAAGTCATCCTTAAACTTTCACATATCATACAATAGATAGGATACAACAATAAGACGACTATGTAAATCGTCTAGGTCGCTTGAAAACCCATGCCCTAAAAACAATTATCCAACACAAAATGTGTTAACTTGTAGGTAAAGTTCTATAATTACTGAAACTTAACTTGGAAAACCATGTTTACCTTAAGAGACATCTACCCATAGGTGTCACGCACTAAAATCGAAACATCAATTAGATATAAATTTAAGGGCAATACAGACTAAAAATAATTGTTGCAATCGAAACATGCCAAAAACAGTGAAGCAATAAACTGATATTAGTACTTATTTTTGGGACAGAAAACAGAATTTGGAAAAGGATACCTCTCTTTTTCTCTACCAATGCCCATGTGGCAGGGATGTTTGTCAGTTTGGTATGACCGCTATGCTTCATGAGGTGCAGAGCTAACTTTAAGGAATTTGTTTCTGCATTTTAAATAGGAAAATTATAACAAAAACCATATAGTCTAGTATGAAAAAGGACATACTATAATCAAGTACAATGAAATTTGCATGACAGCAATTGCAATTGATACACTCCCACGCTCGTTTTGTTCAATGGTATCCAGGACTCTCTTGTTTTTCAAATAGCAAGAAGTCTTCCACTAGCATGAACTTGAACTTCACTCTCAATGTCCATCAGCTACAGTTATGTAAAAGTAAAAGGATGACTCCTATGAAAATACAACCCATGTGATAACATTAGCTATTAAACATACATAAAGAAGACATGGTTTGGGCTCGCATCATTTATGATTAAGAAAATCAACTACATGTAAGTTTCATATGTCAATGGTTTAACGAAATGTGTCAAATCAACAATAAAACTATGGAGGAGTGTGAACTTGGCAATATGATGTTATAACTTACAGCACCGATTCTTTCTTTAATGTTTAATCCATCATCCATTCCAGTTACCCAAAGATAGATTGAACTGTGTTATAAAAATAGAAAATATCATGTCTACGGAATCATTGTAAAGACTAAAATTGCTGGGTTACAACGAGCGTGAAGATATTTCTCAATACCTTCTCGACGATGTTTAGACTAGAACAGTTGGCATATTCCCCTGAAGTTTTTTCAGAAATTCCCAGTTCAATATCATGTTGATATGCAGAAGTGCAGAAACGCTCTACAAGATAAAGCATATATGGTTATATAGAACTATAAAAGTTGCTAACAAGTTGATAACGTCATATTATGTATAAGCAGCAAAAGTTGTCATTTAACATGTGTGTAAATAATCACAAACTACAAAAAAAGCATAAAAATAAATCAAGTGTTTGTACAATTTAATCATTGAAGGTAGTGAACATGAAATTCCTGGCTCTAGAAGTAGACATTAACAAAATATTTTGAACAGTATGCACTTTTTTCAGTTAAATGAGTGGTACAAGTAGAACTTTAAAAGAAGGATGAAACAAAGAGCAAAGATTACCTTCAGAAAGGCAGTCCAATCACCACAATAATGAACTTGAGAAGTTGAATTTCTTCCTTGAAAAAGAAATGAAAAAGGATAAATTACATCATAAAGACATCAAAGGTTCTTAAACTGCAGATATACAGCATACTTGCAAAGCAACTCTGGAAATTTTGGATCACACATATAACAAGCAAACAAACATACAAATAAACCGATGTAATCAGTAAATCCCATTCATGATCAGTAAATCAGACATAAATATACAAAAATTGCAATACTTCAGAAATTAGGATCGTAGTATGTTTGTGTCAGCATGAGTACATCCAGGCTAGACAACAAAATACACCTGCATATCCGTCAAAGAAATTAGCTTGTATTTGAAGAGAAAAAAGAAGACAGTGTTGCACTTACCTTAAGTATGTGGGAAAAATCCTTGACATATTTCAGCGCATCACCTCCAACAGTTATTCAGATGAAATAAAGAATGATATCTGAATCGAAAACAAGTCTTTTTGTGGATATGGAATAAAGCATATAACAATGTACAAAAGATAGGATACGGCATTAAGACACCATTCAAGATGTCAAAGTCTAGTTTTGGCCTGTGAAACCATGCCCTGTTACAGAAAAAAACAATTATCCAACACCAACGGTGTTAAAGCTCCATAATTACTAATTCAAACTTGAGAATTCTGTATACCTCAAAAGACATTCATCCATATGTATCACACACTAACATCGAAAACATCAATTAGATATACATTTAAGGGTAAAGTAGATGAAAAACAAAATTGCAATCTCCACACCTACAGAGAACCTGCAAATAAATTGATATTAGTACTTCTTCGAGAAAGAAAACAGAATTAGGAATCTGATGCCTTTCTTTTGCTCTATCAATTAGATGTTTGTCAGTTGGAATATTTGCAGTGCTTCATGAGCAGCGGACTCAACAGTAAGGAATTTGTTTCTGCATTGTAAATAGGAAAACTATAACAAAAACCAGTAGAATCAAGTATGACTAAAGGAAAGACTATAATCAGGTACAATAAAATTTGCAGGACAGAGTCAACAGCAATTGATACACTCCCAACACTCATTTCGTTCAATGGTATCCACGACTCTTTCGCACTCCAATATGGTAAGATGGCCTCCACTAGCATGAACTTGAACTTAACTGTCAAAGTCCATCATAGAACTTAGCTACAGTTACATAAAACATAAAAGTAGAAGGACGACCCAAGATCAAAGAAATAATAATGTGATTTCATCCGCTATTCAAAGATATCACATGCACAAAGAAGACATGGTATGGGCTGGTATCACTTATGGCTAAAAAAATCAACTACATGTAAGTTTAAAATGTCAGTGATTTAAAGAAGAAGTGTGGCCAACCAACAATAGAAGTATGGAGGAGTGTGAACTTGGCAAAATGATGTGATCACATCACTTACAGCGTCTTTCTTTGATGTGTAATTCGCCGTCCATTCCAGTTACCCAAAGATAGACTGAACTGTATTATGCAAATAGAAAATATCATGTCTACAGAATCATTATGAACTTGGAAATCCATGTCTACCTTTAAAAGCATGACAAAAATGATAGTCTTACCTGTTGGAGCATATTATCATGATCAAGGGCTTAATTTGATACTGCACAGAGACATGATAAACTGAAGTAAGCTGAAATATCATCAAGATGATAGTCTTAGCTGTTAGAGAACATTATTCATGATTTCATATACAATACCTAGAATGGACGATAGTTTTAGCAGTTAGAACAGACTACATATAGTGTGATTACACATACTACTGCAATAGGATTACTGACGCTTTGTTCACCTGAGAAAGTTACCTACGTCATGCATAAGGCCTGCCATGTAGACCTGCCAAACAAGTTCAGGCATAATAATGTATCATTAACTTTTAGGACAAACAGAAATACCATTGATGGATCCCCTTAAGACAGAACAACAGGTGTTTTTAAAGATGCTTAATGTATTTCCTATTTGGCAATATTATGTTCCTTGGGGAAGGAGTATTAACAAAGCACGTAAAATTATTGTTTTGGAGGGGATCCCTAAATTAAGCGACATAGTTTAGATCCTTATGTTTTTAATTAGTTATTCAATTCCAAAAGTTAGTTAAAACTTGTGGTCCAATTAATCAATAAATCAAACATGAAGATATCACAAACAACGTACGCCTGATTAATAAATTGAACATCAAACACGAGTGGAGGACCAAAATGATCAGCAGTTGAGCAAATCAAACGTCAGAGGGACCTTGTAATTAAGAAGATAACTACAACCAATCAAGATATACGACCGCAGGATCAATAGTCAAACATCAGAAGTACGAAGGCCTTGTAATTAACATGAGAAGTAAGGAAGAAGAGAAATTAGGTGAGATAAAATGCAAATGCGTGTAAGAAATTAGCTAGGCCTGATGGAAGAAATATCATATATACCGACGATTTCAACAACCGAATGTCGTGAATTCGATCTGCTTCTTCGACCTACCAGCTCCTCCATGACACCAAGCCACTGCGGCCGTACAACTCATGATTGATTAATAAACGATCGAAGAGTGTGTGTGTGTGTGTATGATACCGATCGATTAGGAGTAATAACTGGTGAATGTGGTGGATCACACCTGATGCAGAGACTTTGTTTCGTCGACATCCTCCATGAATATTATACCGATTGAAACTATCAATGGGAAGAGCATGTGTGTGTGTGTGAGAGAGTGTGTTTACTGTTTAGGAAGGGGATGGGGATGGGGATGGGGATGGGGATGGGGATGGGGCCTTTTACTTTGGTTTTATAATATAGAGGGAAAGCGAGTCGGTGATATGATTTTACCGCGGTGCTGTGAAGCTACGCTACTTGAAAATCTTATCATTGATTTTCTTACCAAAAATAAGTTTACACTTTAATCATTTTTTCACATCTTAGGCTAGACGTTAAAATTGCTTATTTATATATTATTACTATAATTACTATAACATAAAAGGAAAGGTCGGTGAGGTTTTCCACCGACTTTTCTTTCCCTTTTACTTTTGATCTTTATATTTTCGGCCCCTGATATTTTTTAAAAAGTTTATAAAATATCACTTTTACCCCCTTAAGTTTCTAAAGCTTCGATTTACCCCTGTGCAATATAAGTTCAAGTCCGTTTACGTTTAGACATAATTATAAACTACTCAGGTCAAATATAAAATGTTCCCAGGCTTAACTCTATACACTTTAAGACTGCCTATGTTTCGACATACATCTACGTTTTGACGTAAATTTTATTCAGAAATAAGTTGGGTCAAATATAAAAGGTTTTAATGCTTATTTTTATGTACGCTTTGAGTTGACCTACGTTTCGTCATTGGTTTGTTGGAAACACGTTAGGTCAATATAATACTTTTTCATTTACTATACGTTTGGACGTAAATTTAGTTCGAAAAAGGTCGGAGCGATTGTAAGTCTATGTTTCGACATTAATTTTGTTTGAATACGAGTCAGGTCAAATATTAAACATTTTTGTTTAATGGTAAAAATTCGTGTTACTCTACGTATTGAAGTAAAGTTAGTTTCGAAACGAGTCGGGTCGATTGTAGTCTATACTTTATCATGTCACGTGCAATGCCGCGGCAACGTGCGACGGTAATAAACCTAGTTATATCTCAAATCTTAGTATAACTAATGTAACTTCACAGCATAGTAGTCCAATTTATTATATTAAACTTCTAGATTTTGATTTTGATTTTGATTTTAATTTTAATTTGTCCTTATATAAAACAATATAAATCAATACATAGTATAGTATTAATATAAATCAATACATAGTATAGTATTTGCTTCGTTTTTAAGCATATTGGATGATAATCTAAACATATAAATCAAAAGCGTTAAAATTTAAAACTTGATGGCACGTAAACCTGCATATATTTTCATTTTTGTTCTATTTAAAATTTGACTTTGGTTTATTTATGTAATTTAAATCGAACGGATTAATTTAAAATTTGTTCTTTTACGTATTTTTGTAATTCTTATAGATACACATTTATTTTTTAATACTATATTACTTTAATGTATTATATATATAGATTTAAAATATTAAATACAAATTAAATTAAAATTCACCCTAAATTTTAATAACATAGTTTAATAATTAACTAGTAATTTTTTATTAAATATAAACTTTAGAATATGATAACTTTTATTAATTTAAGATACATTACGCCTAAAAAGTACAATACAATCCCGTAAAAAACACATTATAATCCTAATTTAATACTAAAAAACTTAATGTTTATCGAACCCCATTTGTTTAGTTGAACAAACTTCAGCTAGCTAACAACTTTTATTTTTAGGTTTTGTTCACTTTTTCACCAACCTCTGATCATAATAATAATCTTCGGCATTAACTATCATGACTTATCATCATATAGATTTTTCATGACGTCACCTAGATAGTATTCATTTGGTTTACGTACCCACCATAATCACATTAGAGAAGTTATAGTCTCTTGTGCAAACTATTTGATTCAATACTAGACATAATCTAAATTAATTTATATGCAAATATTATATACAAAAAAAGTAATATTGGATAGAGATAATAATGTTAGAAATAGAGTAAAACTACATATTAATCTTAGATATAAATAAAATAAGAGTAAAACTACAAATACTAGACAGAGAGTATAAGGTTAGAAATACAATGGTTAATAATTTGGGTAGTCACATATAATATTACCAATTGTCAATAATGTGAATTATTAAAATTTAATTCTTATAATATAGTTTTTTTTTAATTAAAAAAATAGTCATGTCTTTGTTACTAATATAGCTTTCTTTCCTACAAATTAGGGGTTTCTCCATTGAAAACACACCCAAGTCGGAAGTAGCAAATTAACGGCTAAATATCGGGTTAGTTACCATGAAGCTGTCCATCTACTTACAGACCATCCCCCTATAACAATATGTTTTCCATTATTAACCCACTGCACGTACTATGTTCCCACACACACCTCCATGGGAGCCTATTTATTTTAGTTTTAGTTATGTTATTTGATTTATTAGTGAAACATGGAGGTCATGGTTACTTTAGGAATGTTTGTAGTTGTTCATTTTTAAAAAATTATGAATGAGAATGAAGGGAACGATTTTGGAGGCAAAAACCTACTCTCTGTTTCATATTTTTTAGTGAGTTGAAACTATCTTAAGCTTGGCCGGTTAAGTGTTGATCTTGGATCAATGTTGTTAATCACGGTGGTGTAACTGTAACCATGAAACATGTGCCATTCCCCTACGTTTGGAGCAAGTGGCATGATTGTATCCGGTTGTAGACGTAGTTCATTGTTCGTTTTTGACCATTGTCTCAAGTGAAACCTCATCTTTGATACCTGGATTCACAACCATAAGTTCTCAAAGTATATGCATATTAGGAAGATAAACGTTGATAATGACAGTTTTTTCTTATGGAAAAATACAGAACCCTCTAAAAAGATACCAAGTTTCAAGGTTTTTTTAGACAAGTTAAAATGTGCATCTAAATTGAAATGGCCAAACAATGGTTACAGGAAACAAAGCCTGTTAGATTGTTAGAGATTCGGTCTATCAGTAGAGTGAGCATTTGTTTGTTATGAAAATGATTAAATTGCATATTTGCATTTGCCACAGATGATGATTATTTGTTAATTTTCGTACAAAGGGTGTTATTGCATGTCATCAAAGGAGTACTAATTGACAATGTGATGATCACTATGATAAATGACTTTGTGGTTGGTAGGGTCCACAAAGTTGGTTAGAACCATTTAAACTTAGAATCAAAAACCCCAACGCCAATTAATCTAGCAAAAAGTTTGTTAGAACCATTTAAACCATCGCTAACTTTGGACATGGAAATGTTTTCTTATCAACTTTATACTTATAGTTGAGGTTGTGGGTTGCAACTTGTTCATCAATTTGTATAAATTCGCCCTTTAAGAAAGTTGATCTGATTAGTTCAAGCTCACAGACCGACACTTAATCTACGCTCCAATTCCGTTTGCTAAAGGTGTCTGACTTGATTTATTCTATAGAGTTCAAGGTGTCTTCTGTCTTCTACTTTTTCATTTCCTAGATGTGCCAGAGAAATCAAGCATGGTAAAAAGAACATAACATACCTACTTGATTCATATACGCAACTTGTGGAAGCAATTTGTCTCTAGACGTGCATCTATATGTTTATGGCCAGCGTCAGTACAGTACATCCAAGCTATACAACAAATACACCTGCATATCAGTCAAAGCAATTAGATTGTGATCAAAGAGGAAAAAGAAGAGGGTGTTGCACCTTAAGTATGCGGGGAACATCCTTGATAGATTTCAGTATATCACGTAAAGACATCAACTTAGAATCAAATACCCCCAACACCAATTAATCTAACAAGAAGTTGGTTAGAACCATTTAAACCAACGCTAACTTTGGAACCTCATGGAAATGTTTTCCTATCAGCTTTATACTTATAGTTGAGGTTGTGGGTTGCAACCTGTTCATCAATTTGTATGACTTAGCCCAGAACGATGTGAAACGATGAGTACAAGTCATCCTTAAACAGAAGATAGGATACAAGATTAACACACTAGCTATTCAGGTTGTCAAGGTCTAGTATGGGCCTGTGAAACCATGTCCTAATTCAGAAAAAACAATTATCCAACACCAACGTTGTTAACTTGTAGATAAAGTTCTATAGTTACAAAAATTAAAATTGGAAATCCATGTTTACCTTAAAAGACGGTTTACCCAAGCTCAATGTGTATAAAGACAACAAAGAGATTATGATCTTACCGTTTTGTTTTGTTGTAAAGCAGCTAAGATTGAATCTTCAATCTTGGTACTTGTGTATATGATCAAGGGCTTAACCGGATACTTTACAGAGACATGATAAACTGAGTAAGCTGCCTAATGACCAACAGATTAGAAGTAAGCCGCCTAATGACCTAAAAAATCATACTATGTATAAACAACATAAGTTGTCGTTTAACATGCATGTAAGTAAACATAAACTACAGAAATGCAGTCCAATCACCACAATAATGAACTCGAGGTGTTGAATTTCTTCCATGAAAAAGATATGAAACGAATGGAGAGAAAATTACATGATACAGTTTAAAGACATCAAAGATACTTAAACTGTAGAAATGAAGTACGGTTGCAAAGCAACTCCAGAAATTTTGGATCACACATATAACAAGGAAACAAACAAACTAACTAACATAATCAGTAAATCCCACTCAGGATCACACATATAAATATACAAAGATTCAATACTTCAGAAATTAGGATTGTAGTAACTTTATGGTCACCATGAATTCATACAGGCTATACAACAAAATGCACCTGCATATCTGTCAAATCAATTAGCTTTTGATTGAAGAAAAAAAAGATAACAGTGTTGCACCTTAAGTGTGTGGGGAACATCCTTGACAGATTTCAGTGTATCACAAAAAGAAGTCAACAGTGCTTCAGATGAAGCAAATGATGCTATCTGAATCTTTTAAAAGAAACAAGTCATTTTATGGATATGGAATAAAGCACGGGAACGATGAGTACAAGTCATCCTTAAACTTTCATATATATATATATATATATAGGCATAGGATACAAAGATTATGACACTACCCAAGTTGTCAAGGTCTAGTAGGGGCTTGTGAAACCATACCCTATTGCAGAAAAAAAAAATTACATTTATCCAACACCAATGACGTTAAATTGTAGGTAAAGTTCTATAATTACATAAACTAAACTTGAAAATCCATGTTTACCTTAAAAGACGTTTACCCAAAGGTGTCGCACGCTAAAATCAAAAAACATCAATTAAATATAAATTTAAGGGCAAAGCAAACTAAACAGAGAGATTGAGATATTACCATTTTGTTTTGTTGTAAAGCAGCTAAGGGAGATTCTTCACTTTTGGTACTTGTGTATACGATCAACATGATAAACTGAAGTAAGTTGCCTCCTAATGACGTACATGTTAGAAATTGACACATAATGTGAAATGTAATATGGTGTATTTTATCAAGATGATAGTGTTAGAAGTTGGAACACATTATTCAGGATGCATAACCTAAATTGGATGATAGTCTTGGCAGTTGGATCGGACTAGAAAAACCATATTAAGGCCAAACAAGTTCAGGCATAATGTTGTATCATTAACTTTAAGACAAACATAAATACCATTCATGTACTCCAATTAATCAATAATTAATAAATCAAACATGAAGATATCAATCACGAGAAACGCCTGATTAATAAATTGAACATCAAACATGAGGACCAAAACCAATAGCAGTTGAGCACATTCAACAAATCAAACGTGAGAAGATTAGCGCCTTAGTGAGAAGAAGATAGGAAGCAATCAAGATATTCGCACCGCAGGATCTATAGATGAAACATCAGATCGTAGTAATTAACAAGCAGATAAAAGCAATTAAGAAATTAGTAAACAATAATACCATAAAAGAGGATAAATTAGGTCAGATAATGTGCAAATGCGTGTAAGAAACAACCTGATGGGAGAAATTAGATCAGATAACAGTGTTGAGGAAAAGAAGTGAGGCCACTTCCGATAGCTTACTCGGAGGCAGGTAGCAATGATAACACCGGAGACCAAGGAAAAGGAGAAATCAGGTGACATAAAATGCAAATGCGTGTAAGAAACAACGTGATCGAATGAAATTATACCGCAGATTACGAGTAATAACTACCAAATGTCGTGAATCACACCTCATCGAATGCACAGACTCTGTTTCTTCACGGCACCAAGCAACTGCGCCCGTAGAATTCATAGATGAAATTAGGGGTGTTGATCGGGTTAGTTAATCGGTTTTCGGGTTAATCGGTTCGGGTTGTTCGGGTTTTTTAATGTTGAAAGTCTACCCGAAACCCGACCGGAATAACAATCGGTTTAATCGGTTTCGGGTTGTTCGGGTAACGGATTGTTCGGGTCGGGTTTCGGGTATTAAACAATAGACTTAATTTAGTTTATTTTAGTGAGTTTTCATTTGAAATTTTATAAAATTAGTGGACTTAAATTAGTTTACTTCTATAAGTTATAAAATGTGTTTAAATATATATTTGTATACTAACAATTTGATCAATTTGGACAATCTAAACAAATGTATACATACAATTTACTTAATTATAATATGGGTTGATCGGGTTATTCGGATTTCGGGTTAATCGGTTCGGGTTATTCGGGTTTTTGAGGTATGAAAGTCTATCCGAAACCCGACCCGAATAAGAATCGGTTTAATCGGTTTTCGGGTTCTTCGGGTAACGGGTTGTTCGGGTCGGGTTTCTTCGGGTACGGGTGTGGTCGGTTCGGGCGGGTTAATCGGGTATGGATAAAATCGACGGGCCTAGATGAAATGATCAATAAGTAAGTGTGTGTGTGTGTGTGTGAGAGAGAGAGAGAGAGAGAGAGAGAGAGAGAGAGAGAGAGAGAGAGAGAGGGAGAGTGAAGGAGATGGAGGTGTATGTGTGTGAGTTTGGGAGGGAATGGTGTGATTGGGTTAATAATATAGAGGGAAAAACTAGTCGGTGGATATACGTACTTTTTCACATCACTTGCCGCAAAGTTACGCCACTAGATGATCTTATCATGATTTTCTTACCAAAATTAAATTAACACTTTAATTATTTTCCATAATGGTTTTGTCTTTGGTAGATATTAAAATAGTTTATTCATTTATTTACATCATCTATTAATTGTGAGGTTTGTTATAGGTACGAGCTATTTATTTATATTATTTTTATTACTCTTTATACATACATATAGATACAAAGAAGAGAGATAGAGACAAAATGGCGTTTCAATAACAAAAATATGTGTTTGTATAACCTAACCCTTAATTATCTTTTAGGGAAAATTGCATATATGGTCATTATGATTTGATCAAATTGGTTGATTAGTCCACGGACTTTGAAAATTGCAAATTTTAAACTTTTGCGTAGTTATTACAAATTTGTATAAATGGATGTTGCTCGCACACTCATATTTCATTCTCATGTCCCTGATCGTTTCTGGGTGACGTTGTGCTTACTGTTGCTTACCTGATAAACCGAATGCTCTCATCTGTTATTGGTGGTCAAACTCCGTTCTCTGTCTTGTTCCCTAAAGATACTCCCTTTCCCCTCGCACGTAAAATTTTTAAGTGTGTAGTGTACGTCCAGGTACCACTAAACTTGAAGCCCAAGCCATTCGTTGTATCTTTCTTGGTTATTCATGCGTCCAGAAAGGGTATAGATGTTATAACCCTTCTCTTCGTTGATACTTCAATCGTACATCAATATATTTTGAAATTAAGATCTGTATATAAACAAATTAATTTAAGAAAATTAAAAACTACATGTTTTTTGTTAATAAACGAAAATAATTAAAATCAAATTTCAAAAAAAAAAAAATACATAATTTTCTAGAACATTAAACTTTCGAAATCATAAAGATACGGTATACTATGTCATATTATCTTATCATTAAGATACATTATTTAATAAATAAATAAAAAATCTAAACACATAAATCGATCAAGTTTTAGAAATATATATTATGTTAATAATCAAAAGCGCTAAAATTTTAAAACTTGATGGACATAAACTTGCATATATTTCCATTTTCGTTTCTATTTAAATTTTGACTTTGATTAATTTTTAACCAAATGCATCAATAAGTGTGTAATTCGTAACGTTAAATTAGTTTTGGTCCTGATTTTAAGTAATTGTTTTTATTTTACCCCTGAAGAATTATTTATGCGATTCAAATCTAGGGGATTTTTTTTCCCATTCGTATCTTGATTTAAAATTTGTTTTTTACGTATTTTTGAAATTTTTATAGGTACACATTTATTTTTTAGTATTATATTACTTTTGCATGATATAAATATAGACTATACAAATTCATTAAATTTACCATAAATTTTAGAAATATAAAAACTCTTTAATTAAAAAAAAAATACTCTTGAGAATACAATATAATTCCGTAAAAAACACATTATAATCATAATTTAATACTAAAGCACACTTAACTAATCAAACACTCTTCGGTTAGTTGAATAACCTTCGGTTAGATGACGGACTTTTATTTGAAGACGCTATCCGATCCACTTCCTCACCAATCTCTGACCATAATAAATAATATTCAAAATTAAATACCATGACTAATCATATAGATTTTTCACGTCATCTAGATAGCATTCATTTAGTTTACGTACCTACCATGATAATATAAGAGAAGTTATAGTCTCTCGTTGGAGTTCATTTTGTTTGGTGTAATGTGGAAATAAATCTATATTCTAAAATAAGATATGATTGAAAATTTTTCTTATAATAAATAAAATAAAATTTTTATTTCAAAACAAACGTTTTAAAAAATATCATACTTAAAAACGTTCTTCTTTAACTCTCAATTTTAATTATTTTTTGTTTATAAAGATTTTACTTTTTAAAAACACCAATTATAAAATATTTCGTATTTTTTAAAAAGTTCAAAATTTTCTAAAACTTTTTCTAATTTTATGAAAATTTATTTCCTTAAAAATAACATTAGCAAAAATATCTACTCCTTAATATATTAAAAAATTATTTTAATCTAAAAATTAAATAATATTATTAGTAATTAATGTGATTATTAAATCGAGTGAGGGCGCCTAGGATTGCTCAGATGTATGCCACAATTGCAATTACATTATCAGTGTCAAGTTCTATTAATTGGGAAGGTATAGAACATAAAAATATGTTATATGACAAAAGTAATTTAACCGGTAGAAAATAGAAGTATTTACAAAAAAGAAAAATGAAAAAAGAGAACATTTAGAAACTTTTATTAATTGGAAAGCCTCTTGAATTTCCTCTTTAGAATCGTCTATATCTAAAAGGAACATATTTACAGCCATCAAACATATTTTTCAAGATTATTAGATAATGCAATTGAATTTTCACTTAAATTAAGGAAGTAAATGAGATTATTAGATATTGCAATTCAATTGTCACTTAGATTAAGCAAGTAATAGACAAGAGGTTACAAATCTTGAAATTTAAACCTCAATAATAGACTAAAAACATGGAATATTGACTCGTAAAATTTGTGTTTTCTAATTTCTATAAGCCTCTTGTCCTTCATGCAAATATAATTTAAAACAAGAATCTCCAAGTAGGATATTGCATCAGAGATGCAATCGCAAGAATGTCATGATATGCATAGCAAAGTATAAACAAATTTGTATGTTCATATAATGTACACACATAGAAAGATAAAATAATACACTATGCTATTCATACCACTCATGAATAACTAATAAAGTGTGCACATGCTGAAAATCAATAAACTTACAAGGAAAATAAGCAGCAGTAGTAGCATCTTACAATCATCACTACCTGATACAAGCATATTAAGCTAGGACACAAAATCACAACCTTCCCTAGAGAAGGTCGTGAGATTACCACTTAAAACTTGTGTCCAGGTAATCAATTAATCAAATATCAAGATATCAACAAGAACGGCAGAATAAACATCAAAACCATGAACACCTTATTAATAAATTGAACATCAAACATCAGGACCAAAAACATCAGCAATTGAGCACATTCAATAAATCAAAGGTAAGAAGATCAACACCTTAGTATGAAGATAACAAGCAATCAAGGCAATAGATGAAACATCAGGACCAAGATTAATCGTAGTACTTAACAAGTAGATAAAAGCAATTACGAACTCACCAAACAATAACAAGGAACTAGAGAAATTAGGTTAAAGAAGAAAATACAAATACGTGTAAAACCAACAATAAAGCTATGGAGGAATGTAAAAGCCTTTTAGCCAATCGGATTCTTGTAATCAATCAAATCAGATTGTTATAGTTGGATTTATTTAACATCAAAATAGAATACGCATAACACTTACACTAGCCAAGACTTGTAAAATGCTTCAATTATATAACTTGTAAAACACTTCAATATTATTATATGCTCTTTAGCATCATCATACCCAAGGGTTCAAAGGCCATCTTGGTAGGGTCTAAAGGACAAAGCCAATCATCACAACTGAATAATTGTTTACCAATAGTAAGTTGCGATGATCAACAGCTCAATCAACAGTTATCAAGTCACTACTAAATAAAAATATTGAAGAGGTTTCCATTAAAATAACTGAACAACTATTTTAACCCCATCCAACACTCTTTCATGAAGCATTGTGGACTCAACTTAATGTTGTGTAATGGTTCCTTGACCATAAAACACAAGTGTTTGATCTACTTCTCGTACATATTTTTTAAAACATACAAACATCAAAAGAAATAATCAGAAGTAAGAAGTGTCAACTATGATCTGCAACAAATTGACAATGAGTTGGCACTAATCTGCTACAATAGTAGGTGACTAGCAGCAAAATGACCCGCACCAACAACTAAATCATTAATGGTAACTAGGGTTAACAACAACTTCAATAGCAACTAAGTCTTAGTGCCAATTAAATGTCAGTAGCAATTGTCCATGTCCATCAATTGCAACTAATTGATCATCACCAATGTAGGCAAGGCATCTGTAGCTTGTAGTGTGATGGAGTTGCTGCTAAAGATTTCCTATTGATGTAATTGTCCAATCGTTGATAACCGATTGTTCTAGTGGTTCATGTTGGGTTTGTGAAGGCTTTGGGCTTGGGCCCATATTTAGTTTTCTTGTTTATTAGGTTAAAAACTCTAATTAGTCTCTATATATATATCCATGTTATGTATTTGTAATCTTAACACTGAGCAAATAAAGAAAACCCTAGTTGCAGCCCGTGGACGTAGGTCACACCGACAGAACCACGTAAAATCCTTGTGTCTTTTATTTTTCTATTTTCTGCGTGATAATCGTTTGTACGTGTTCGTGTGTTGGTTTCGCTGCGCCGCTTGAAACCTAACAGTTCATACTCTATATAAAGGAGGCCCTTGGTTTATCTTTGACACTAAAGTTGCACCTACAAGACTGTATAGTTTTGCAAAGCCTAGTCCAAACTAAAAAAATAGATTTGTCCTCGTACAAGTAATACTTTTCATGCAATTTTCTTAAGACAGGTTCTCAGTAGTGGAACCAAAAGTTTTCAATATAGGCCACAATAGGAAATTTTTTTCTTCTTTTTGGCATTTACCTCAACTACTCTACAGGTGACAATTTAGCTACAGTTACATAAAAGTAAAAGAATGAACCCGATCAAAACACAATCCATGTGATTTCATCGGCTCATCAAAGATTATCACATACATAAAGAAGACATGGTATGAGCTGGTATCGTTTATGATTAAGAAAATCAACTACAGACCCAGATCAAAATACAATCCATGTGATTTCATCGGCTCATCAAAATACATAAAGAAGACATGGTACGGGCTGGTATCATTTATGTATGAGAAAATCAACTACATGTATGATCAAAATGTCAGTGTTTAAAAAATTGTGTCAAACCAACAATAATACTATGGAGGAATGTGAAATTGGCAGAATGATGTGATAGCTTAAAAACCAGTTTCTTTCTTTAATGCTTAATCAATCATCCATTCAAGAAATAAGTAGCGTGCTTGTACAATTACAGGTCTTAAGAAAGTGTTGGCCATATGATGAATATAAATGAAAAAAGTATTTACTAATACCTGTGAACTGATATTATTGTATCCAGATGCTAAAAATTACATGGAATTAAGAACCAATTACTTGACAAGTTAGTTTGTTCAATGCATTTACATCCAGCGCCCCTCAAAAGTAGTCATCATTAACTAAATTTTCAGGATGCAACCAAAAATATTAGGTGGAGTTGTATAATAGAAGCCTTCTTAACGTATACTACAGCTGTGCCATGCTTGTTCAGAACTATGTGTTGAACTCCTTGTAAGCTCCACATGAGGTGCATTACTTGCACCATCTACATCAATGGCATGAGTAAATACAGAATCCCAAGCTCAATGTGTATAAAGACAACAAAGAGATTATGATATTGCCAATTTGTTTTGTTGTAAAGCAACTAACAGTAATTCTTCACCCTTGGTACTTGTGAAACCATGCCTTAATACAGAAAAAAACAATTACCCAACAGTTCCAACGGTGTTAACTTGTAGGCCGGTAAAGTTCTAGAATTACATAAATAAAACAAACATCAGGACCAAGGAACAGGAGAAATTTGGTTAAGAAAAAATGAAAATACGTGTAATTAGAAACAACCTGATCAACAGAATATACATTGATTCGAGTAATAACTACCGTATAGAGGCCTTATAAGAAGATAAGAAGCAATCAAGATATAATATGATACCGTCGATTACGATAAACAAATTCTGTTTCTTCGACCTATCTCCTCCATGACACCAAGTCACTGCGGGCCGTAGAAAGATGATTGAAACGAACGATTCAAATGTGTGCGTGTGTGTGGGAGATGGAGACGGAGACGGAGATGGAGATGGAGATGGAGATGGAGTCGTGGAGAATGCCCTAGTAATTAACAAGCAGATAAACTAAATCAGCAAACAATAACAAGGAACAAGAGAAATTAGGTTAAAGAAGAAAATACAAATGCGTGGTGTAAGAAACGACCTGAGCGAATGAATATTTAGGAGTAGTAACTGCTGATTTTGTTTCATCCATGGCGTCAAGGGAAATTAGGTGTGATGGAATGAAAATGATATCGTAGATTACGGAGAGTAATGAGTACCGAATGTCGCGAACCACACTCGACGCACAGATTCTGTTTACTCGACCTAGAATGTGTATGTGTGGGAGATGGAGATGGAGATGGAGAGGGAGATGGCGTCGTGTGACTCTTCGTTTGGGAAGGAAGGGTTTATATATAATAATAATATATAGAGGCAAACCGAGTCGGTGGAAATTATTGGTGCTGCAAAGGGACGCAAGTTGAAAATCTTATTATGATTTTCTTACCAAAATTAAGTTAATCCCTTTTAATAATGGTTCCCTTTATCTTATCTTCCTTAGATCTTAAAATATATTTTATTTGTTTATTTACTAAATAATAAATAACTAGGTTTATTGCCCGTCGCGCGTTGCCGCGGCATTGTACGTGACGTGATAAAGTATAGATTACAATCGACCCGACTCGTTTCCGAACTAATTTTACGTCAATATGTAGAGTAACTCGAATTTATACCGTTGAACAAAAATGCTTAATATTTAACCTGACTCGTTTTCAAACAAAATTAATGTCGAAACATAGACTTACAATCGCTACGACCTTTTTTCGAACTAAATTCACGTCCAAACGTATAGTAAATGAATTAAATATTTTATATTGACCCGACGCGTTTCCAAACAAACCAATGTCAAAACGTAGGTCAACTCAAAGCGTACATAAAAATAAGCACTAAAACGTTTTATATTTGACCCGACTTATTTCTAAACAAAATTTACGTCAAAACATAGACGTATGTCGAACGTAGACAGTCTTAAAGTGTATAGGGTTAGGTTTGGAAACATTTTACATTTGACCCGAGTCGTTTCTAATTATGTCTAAACGTAAACGGACTTGAATTTATATTGCATAGGGGTAAACTGGAATCTTTAGAAACTTAAGGGGATAAAAGTGACATTTTACAAAGTTTTTAAAAAATACCAGGGGTTGAAAATGTAAAGTTCAAAAGTAGGAGGGGAAGAAAGATGAAAATGTAAACAGCACACTTTAGAAAAAGTGTCAACCCAAAGGGTCTGGACCAAGACTTTAGAATCCTTCCCACTTACCAAGTGTTCTAAGACAACAATTGTTATTAAAGGCAAAAGAAAGATAATATATATTAAAACCAAAGTCGGTGGCACAATCTCATTAGCCACCGACCTTGCTTTTTAAGTATATATACAATATCTCATCTCAAATTTGTATACACAATTTATCATCACATTTACCCAGGTCATATATTTGTGTATTATACATGTTGATATTAAATAGTTAGTTATAAAATTTTATTATTTATAAAATGATATTTTGTATTAAAGATATATACGTGAAATTACGTATGAGTGAAGACATTAAGTGTTAAAATCATGATATAATTTTTTTAACTTTTGTTTTTTAAAATTTATTTCTTTTTTCTCAAAGAAAAAGTTAAACATTAGGGGTTATAATGTCCCATGTGGGACTATGTTGCTCCTTAAGCAATAAGCCATACATCCCGACCTCAAATTTGTGGACCAACAAAGAGAAGTTCAATAATGAATGGTTTGAGAGACATGTTTAAGCTAATGTCGTTTGCGACATAAAAAGGGGTTGTCTAGGGGAAAGATTGGCAATTCGTGTGGGTGGCTTAATGCTAGGCCTGCTAATTCAATGCTTTGATTGAAAACTAATAAGCGAAAAAATGATTGATATGAAAAAAGGTATTTTGCTCACCGTACCCAAGGCTGAATTGTTAGTGTTGGCGGCCAAGAGCAAACTACAACCATAAATGCAGTTTAGATCTAGACAACCAAATTGATTTAGACTCGTTAAAAGAAAACAAGATTCATCCAAATAAGAGGCAACTTCTATTAATTTACTCCGTCAAATAAGTATATTAAACAAACGAATTTGATGAGCAACGTCATCGAACATCGATCGATTTTAGGGATTAACTAACTAGAGCCCGGATAAACAATAAACCAAACAACAATGATGAGAACAATTTACACAAGGTCAAACACAGACTGAAACAAATTTTAACAAATCTTGGTTAAATGAATAAAATAAATCAAAACATGGTGACACATTAGTTTAATATATCAAAGAAGAGGTATCGACGATGATGAGTTTGCTATTAAACAAATTAGGTTAAATGACTAAAATAAATCAAACAAATGAGGGGTGTCGATGATAAAAAATTGCTATAAAAGAGGACGGTTTAACGAATGGTGATTGGATAATTTAACTTTTTAAAAATTCCAATTCCTTGATCAAATTTACCTACAAAATACTACATTAGTTTTCACAAGACTCCATTTCAATTCTAAATGCAATTTCAATTTCAATTCCATCACAAAATATTCCACAAACCAAACGACTCCTAAGGGTTCATCAGACTCTTATGTGAAAGTGAAACAAATACAGATGGAAACATATGATACATTATACATAGACATAACCTGCTTTATATATATGTTTTTTTTTCCTAAATAACTAGGTCTAGTAATGATATGAGGATTCCTGACAAATGAAATATAAAAGGTCGTAAAAGAACTGATATGATGTAATATACAATCTTTAGTTCCAAAGGGACCGAGAAAAAAAAAAACAATATGTCACAAAATCAGAAAGATATTTATGCATAGATGCAGTTAATAAGTTTATTATGAAATTCCTGCTCCAGAAGTAGACTTATTTCAATGAAGTGAGTATTATTAAGTGGAACTCAAGATATTTTGGATCACATAGAACAAGCAAGCAAACAAACCAAAGTTATCAGTATCCCACTCCGTAAAAATACACCAGCATATCAGTCAAAGCAATTAACTTGTGACCAAAGAGAAAAAAGAAGACTGTTGCACCTTAAGTATAGGAAAACACCCTTAACAGATTTCGGTGTATCACGTAAAGAAGTCAACAATTCTTCAAATAATATTGAAGCACATTAAATATTGTGTTTTTGGAGAATTGGAGGGAATCCCTAAAATTAAGCGACATGTTTTTGTATTCTTCACTTAGCTGATGTAGGATTGTGTATGTTTTGCACTCTGTTTTTTCATCTCTCATAATTTAATATCATAAATAATGCCAATAAACATATGGTATAAAGTGTCTTATGTTTTTACGTTTCCTAGAAGTGCTAGAGAAAATCAAGCTTGGTAAAAGGAACATAACAAACCATTACCTATTTGATTCATATAAACAATTTGTGGAAGCTATTTGTCTCTGGACACGCAAGGAAGAGGTGCAAGTTCTTATGATGATACCTGTTATGCAGTGGTACAATCAGATTAGCACAATACAGTGGTGTAATCAGATTAGCACAATAGATACACGTAGAACACCTAGCGTACATGTTTTGCAGCCCTATCGCGTTAAAAGAAACTGTAGATTTTTCACTGCTACAGCCAGGGAGTGTTTTTACATTGTAATTATACCCAAATTCAATCATCATTTAACAGAAAGTATGGAATCAAGTTCAAGTTTCAAGTACTGTATTTATAAACATGAAACTAATTTCTCTAAACACATGATGATCAGTTCCCGTGAAAACTTTTCACAGGCTCAAATACCAACACACCGCCACCAAGGGCCTCGTAGAATCCAAAATCAGCAAACAGTGACATGAACAATACAATATTGATCGGTAATTGAAGCAACTATACTGACAATCAACTATATATATATGATTTATGAACGTTGATGAATAGCTAGGCATTAAAGCAATAGGTCAGATAATATGCAAATGCGTGTAAGAAACAACCTGATGGAATGAATATAGTACCGATTACAAACTGAATCACACCTGATGAAGAGAAAATAGGTGAGATAATATACAAATATCAAACCAACTAGAGCTGAGTGCTTGAAAATGTTGCTATTATATGTGTTGGGCGTGTATTTTATTAATGTAAGTATTTGATGCAAAAGTTGTAAAAGCTGGATATATTGCCATGTAATTTGCCCTAAAAAGTACAAGCAACACAGAATCACAACAAATACACCTTAACTAAGCAAAACTTATACTTTATCACGATCAACTGCAAAGTAAATGCCTTGAGGTACAAACATTTGGAATAGAGGTTTTTAGGTGTTATAAGGGATTGCCATTGAGTCAAATCAAGAGCAGAAAACTTGGTAAGTTGTAGTAGAAGAAAAGTCTAACAATCGATTTTCAGATTCAAGTTCCAATGTACATATACGCAAAAGAAGCAATCTAGAAGTGGTTGGGATGGTTGATTTATGAGTTACAGGACGCATGTGTTGTGTATGCTTTTATCTAAGAGAGATGGATGCAAACACCAGATAAGTTATCTCTAGACTAGAATTATTCAGTTCTGTCAAGTAAGAAATCCATAAAACAGAATATCATTAAGATCAACTTTAAACAACAAATATATATTCTCGGAATCAAAGCGGTTGTAATGTAGCTACCACTGATAAAAGATGAGCAGTTAATACTGAAAAACCTTGCAATTTAATCTAGGGATTAGACCAGAAAAACATCATCAATAATCAGTTAGGGTTGTGCGATTGAAAGAAAATAGAGAAAGGGGTTGTCGTAACTTGCATCTTTAGATGATTAGAAAACCCTCCCTAGAAACGAGCGACTCTTGTTTTGAATAACGCCAAAGTGATAAGTACAGAGCCCTAAGTTTCGATACCTTGTCGGTGAACAAACATGTGAGAAACAACCTTACCTGATCGATCGAATTAGCTAGCTAGCTAGGTTAAGGAAAATGCAAATGCGTGTGAGAAGCAACCTCATTACAGATTCTTCTGTTTCTTCTTCCATGACACGAATCACGATCGAAGCAACAAATGCGGGCGTAGACTAGAACGATTCAATTTTCTCAAATAAATCCATAAAACCCTTAGCAACGAGCGATTCTTGTTTTAATTAGGAAGCAGCAGATAACAACGAATCAAGAGATTAGAGCGCGCGCATCTAGGAACAAGTGATAAGAACTTCGTTGGATTGATTGAATTAAAAACGAGTACCCATAGTGTGGTCCTTTTCAAGATGGACTGATCTCCAAACATAAACCAAGAATTCAAATACTAAAACCTTCTCTGCTAAACTAGAACATCAAAACACACATATATAGACAAATATAGCTACTAACCGCCCACTAAGACCTACCCACTAATCCTAAATAACCGGATCACCCCCCTCCCCAGCTCCTGGCCCAGCCCCTATTTTCCTGCCAAACCATGTTAACTAGGTCAGCCCCGAACCAGACTAATCCATTGGGATCGTATCAGATAGTCTGTCTAAAATGGATATATAATAAATCAATTACTGAGTAAGAAGATGCAGAAATTTTACTATGCCAACGAAGAAATTAAGCATCGCTGACTAATTGTTGGAGGCCTGCTAGGAAGCAAGAAAAAACAAGGCAAAATATTAAACATAAAAGGCAAAATAAATGGGCATCCTCCAAAAGCATGACACGCACGAATAAAAAGTCCAAGGATTTTCAACAAATCAATTAGACAAAATAGATGTATTACACGAATCAATTACAGAAAATAGATGTATTACACGGGTATTGAACTAAAAAGTCAAATCCAAGTCATTTACGGAATGAGATTAGGAAGATTGAGGGAAACGATCGTAAGTACATAACCCCAATGGATATCTAACAAATTCTTTAAAACCATAGTATAAGAAAGAGTAATAAGAAAAATGATCTAAAATCAATGAACTAAAGCAGCTATCAAAAAATGATCTCAAATCAATGACATTATACACATGTAGAGCTAGAAAGTAATCCTAATGTAAGTCAGTATAGAGTTACTTGAGAACTTGGAATATCATATAAAAAAAATAAGGTGAAACAGGTGCTTATTGAGTAATGATTAAAGTTCCCAAAACCCAAATTGGATATCACAAGATGATCAAAATCAAGAAAGATATTCAAGAATTTCATTTTTAGTTACGTGTGAAAAAAATGAGTCAGGTCTACAATTGACAAATGCTAATTGTGAAAGTAAGTCATATATTTTCATAACCCATGTTAGCTTTATATGGAAAGATAATCAAAAATTTCAAAATCATCAAAAAAATCCATTTGCTTTTAAACATACAATACTAAAAGAAACAAAACGTTACATATATACACCAATCAGATAAACAAAGTTTGGAAAAAAGTTCAAATTATTAAAAAATTAATAATAACAATAAGAAAATGAAATAATCTGAAATAAAAAATGTATTTTTCCCCAATCGACGGATGCTAGTGGTGAAT
This sequence comes from Flaveria robusta, assembly GCA_025506415.1. NCBI lineage: Eukaryota > Viridiplantae > Streptophyta > Magnoliopsida > Asterales > Asteraceae > Flaveria > Flaveria robusta. The sequence goes on along the minus strand of CM046469.1, from coordinate 11,144,479 downwards.
ATGAGTCATACTTCTATAACCAAAATAGATAACCGAAAGATGATATGAAATCAAAAAGTGCATTCAAGTATTCTTTTACTTATAAAAAAAATAAAAAAATAAACAATAAAAGAACAAATCCTCACAAAACATCAAAATCCACCTAAATAAGATTAACAAAAAGAGTTCAAATCATCACCACTTGATAAATGCAGATTTGAAAATTGAATCAATTTTCCATAACCCAAACTTTACATTGAAAAATATAAACAAAATGGGTGGGGTGGGGGGGGGGGGGGGGGTGTGGATGGGGAAGGTATCACATAAATATTATTAAAACCAAAGGATAAATGTTAGTATGCTTATGGAAAAATCAGGACAAAGAATTAGAGTTAAATAAAAAACGTTTTTTTCCTCACTTGTCCGATGTTAATTATGGATCGAGTCAAATATTATATAACCAAAACTCGTTAATAAAATATAAACTCATATCCAAGGGGTGATATTACACACGATCAAATGATCAAATAATAAAGATAGTTGAACAGAATATGTAGTTTTCCCCACTTGGCGGATGCTAATTATGGATTGAATCAACTATCATATAACGGTTAAGGAAAATATAAACTCATATCCAAAGGGGTATTGCATATGATTAAATGATCTAATAATAATGATAAAAATTGTATTTTTCCCCACTTGGCGGATGCTAATTATGGATCGAGTCAAATATTATATAACCAAAACTCGTTAATGAAAGATAAACTCATATCCAAAGGGGTGGTATTACACACGATCAAATGATCAACTAATAAAGATAGTTGAACAGAAGATGTAGTTTCCCCCACTTGGCGGATGCTAATTATGGATTGAGTCAACTATCATATAACGGTTAAGGAAAATATAAACTCATATCCAAAGGGGTATTGCATATGATCAAATAATCTAATAATGATAAAAGTAAAATAAAAATTGTATTTTTCCCCGCTTGGCGGATGCTAATTATGGATCGAGTCAAATATTATATAACCAAAACTCGTTAATGAAAGATAAACTCATATCCAAAGGGGTGGTATTACACACGATCAAATGATCAACTAATAAAGATAGTTGAAAAGAAGATGTAGTTTTTCCCACTTGGCGGATGCTAATTATGGATTGAGTCAACTATCATATAACGGTTAAGGAAAATATAAACTCATATCCAAAGGGGTATTGCATATGATCAAATGATCTAATAATGATAAAAGTAAAATAAAAATTGTATTTTTCCCCACATGACGGATGCTAATTATGGATCGAGTCAAATATTATATATCCAAAACTCGTTAATGAAAGATAAACTCATATCCAAAGGGGTGGTATTACACACGATCAAATGATCAACTAACTGATAAAGATAGTTGAACAGAAGATGTAGTTTTCCCCACTTGGCGGATGCTAATTATGGATCGAGTCAACTATCATATAACGGTTAAGGAAAATATAAACTCATATCCAAAGGGGTATTGCATATGATCAAATGATCTAATAATGATAAAAGTAAAAAAAAAAATTGTATTTTTCCCCACTTGGCGGATGCTAATTATGGATCGAGTCAAATATTATATAACCAAAACTCGTAAATGAAAGATAAACTCATATCCAAAGGGGTGGTATTACACACGATCAAATGATCAACTAATAAAGATAGTTGAACAGAAGATGTAGTTTTCCCCACTTGGCGGATGCTAATAATGGATTGAGTCAACTATCATATAACGGTTAAGGAAAATATAAACTCATATCCAAAGGGGTATTGCATATGATCAAATGATCTAAAAACGATAAAAGTAAAAAAAAAATTGTATGTTTCCCCATTTGGCGGATGCTAATTATGGATCGAGTCAAATATTATATTACCAAAACTCGTTAATGAAAGATAAACTCATATCCAAAGGGGTGGTATTACACACGATCAAATGATCAACTAATAAAGATAGTTGAACAAAAGATGTAGTTTTCCCCACTTGGCGGATGCTAATTATGGATTGAGTCAACTATCATATAACGGTTAAGGAAAATATAAACTCATATCCAAAGGGGTATTGCATATGATCAAATGATCTAATAATGATAAAAGTAAAATAAAAATTGTATTTTTCCCCACTTGATGGATGCTAATTAAGGATCGAGTCAAATATTATATATCCAAAACTCATTAATGAAAGATAAACTCATATCCAAAAGGGTGGTATTACACACGATCAAATGATCAACTAATTAAGATAGTTGAACAGAAGATGTAGATTTCCCCACTTGACGGATGCTAATTATGGATCGAGTCAACTCTCATATAACGGTTAAGGAAAATATAAACTCATATCCAAAGGGGTATTGCATATGATCAAATGATCTAATAATGATAAAAGTAAAAAAAAAAATTGTATTTTTCCCCACTTGGCGGATGCTAATTATGGATCAAGTCAAATATTATATAACCAAAACTCGTAAATGAAAGATAAACTCATATCCAAAGGGGTGGTATTACACACGATCAAATGATCAACTAATAAAGATGGTTGAACAGAAGATGTAGTTTTCCCCACTTGGCGGATGCTAATAATGGATTGAGTCAACTATCATATAACGGTTAAAGAAAATATAAACTCATATCCAAAGGGGTATTGCATATGATCAAATGATCTAAAAATGATAAAAGTAAAATAAAAATTGTATGTTTCCCCATTTGGCGGATGCTAATTATGGATCGAGTCAAATATTATATTACCAAAACTCGTTAATGAAAGATAAACTCATATCTAAAGGGGTGGTATTACACACGATCAAATGATCAACTAATAAAGATAGTTGAACAAAAGATGTAGTTTTCCCCGCTTGGCGGATGCTAATTATGGATTGAGTCAACTATCATATAACGGTTAAGGAAAATATAAACTCATATCCAAAGGGGTATTGAATATGATTAAATGATCTGATAATGATAAAAGTAAAATAAAAATTGTATTTTTCCCCACTTGACGGATGCTAATTATGGATCGAGTCAAATATTATATATCCAAAACTCATTAATGAAAGATAAACTCATATCCAAAGGGGTGGTATTACACACCATCAAATGATCAACTAATAAAGATAGTTGAACAGAAGATGTAGTTTTCCCCACTTGGCGGATGCTAATTATGGATCGAGTCAACTCTCATATAACGGTTAAGGAAAATATAAACTCATATCCAAAGGGGTATTGCATATGATCAAATGATCTAATAATGATAAAAGTAAAAAAAAAAAATTGTATTTTTCCCCACTTGGCGGATGCTAATTATGAATCGAGTCAAATATTATATAACCAAAACTCGTAAATGAAAGATAAACTCATATCCAAAGGGGTGGTATTACACACGATCAAATGATCAACTAATAAAGATAGTTGAACAGAAGATGTAGTTTTCCCCACTTGGTGGATGCTAATAATGGATTGAGTCAACTATCATATAACGGTTAAGGAAAATATAAACTCATATCCAAAGGGGTATTGCATATGATCAAATGATCTAAAAATGATAAAAGTAAAATAAAAATTGTATGTTTCCCCCTTTGGCGGATGCTAATTATGGATCGAGTCAAATATTATATTACCAAAACTCGTTAATGAAAGATAAACTCATATCCAAAGGGGTGGTATTACACACAATCAAATGATCAACTAATAAAGATAGTTGAACAAAAGATGTAGTTTTCCCCACTTGGCGAATGCTAATTATGGATTGAGTCAACTATCAAATAACGGTTAAGGAAAATATAAACTCATATCCAAAGGGGTATTGCATATGATCAAATGATCTAATAATGATAAAAGTAAAATAAAAATTGTATTTTTCCCCACTTGACGGATGCTAATTATGGATCGAGTCAAATATTATATATCCAAAACTCATTAATGATAGATAAACTCATATCCAAAGGGGTGGTGTTACACACGATCAAATGATCAACTAATAAAGATAGTTGAACAGAAGATGTAGTTTTCCCCATTTGGCGGATGCTATTATGGATCGAGTCAACTATCATATAACGGTTAAGGAAAATATAAACTCATATCCAAAGGGGTATTGCATATGATCAAATGATCTAATAATGATAAAAGTAAAAAAAAAAAATTGTATTTTTCCCCACTTGGCGGATGCTAATTATGGATCGAGTCAAATATTATATAACCAAAACTCGTAAATGAAAGATAAACTCATATCCAAAGGGGTGGTATTACACACGATCAAATGATCAACTAATAAAGATAGTTGAACAGAAGATGTAGTTTTCCCCACTTGGCGGATGCTAATTATGGATTGAGTCAACTATCATATAACGGTTAAGGAAAATATAAATTCATATCGAAAGGGGTATTGCATATGATCAAATGATCTAATAATGATAAAAGTAAAATAAAAATTGTATTTTTCCCCGCTTGGCGGATGCTAATTATGGATCGAGTCAAATATTATATAACCAAAACTCGTTAATTAAAGATAAACTCATATCCAAAGGGGTGGTATTACACACGATCAAATGATCAACTAATAAAGATAGTTGAACAGAAGAAGTAGTTTTCTCCACTTGGCGGATGCTAATTATGGATTGAGTCAACTATCATATAACGGTTAAGGAAAATATAAACTCATATCCAAAGGGGTATTGCATATGATCAAATGATCTAATAATGATAAAAGTAAAAAATTGTATTTTTCCCCGCTTGGCGGATGTTAATTATGGATCGAGTCAAATATTATATAACCAAAACCCGTTAATGAAAGATAAACTCATATCCAAAGGGGTGGTATTACACACGATCAAATGATCAACTAATAAAGATAGTTGAACAGAAGATGTAGTTTCCCCCCCACTTGGCGGATGCTAATTATGGATTGAGTCAACTATCATATAACGGTTAAGGAAAATATAAACTCATATCCAAAGGGGTATTGCATATGATCAAATGATCTAATAATGATAAAAGTAAAATAAAAATTGTATTTTTCCCCGCTTGGCGGATGCTAATTATGGATCGAGTCAAATATTATACAACCAAAACTCGTTAATGAAAGATAAACTCATATCCAAAGGGGTGGTATTACACACGATCAAATGATCAACTAATAAAGATAGTTGAACAGAAGATGTAGTTTCCCCCACTTGGCGGATGCTAATTATGGATTGAGTCAACTATCATATAACGGTTAAGGAAAATATAAACTCATATCCAAAGGGGTATTGCATATGATCAAATGATCTAATAATGATAAAAGTAAAATAAAAATTGTATTTTTCCCCGCTTGGCGGATGCTAATTATGGATCGAGTCAAATATTATATAACCAAAACTCGTTAATGAAATATAAACTCATATAAGGGGGTGGTATTACACACAATCAAATGATCAAATAATAAAGATAGTTGAACAGAAGATGTAGTTTTCCCCACTTGGCGGATGCTAATTATGGATTGAGTCAACTATCATATAACGGTTAAGGAAAATATAAACTCCTATCCAAAGGGGTATTGCATATGATCAAATGATCTAATAATGATAAAAGTAAAATAAAAATTTTTCCCCGCTTGGCAGATGCTAATTATGGATCGAGTCAAATATTATATAACCAAAACTCGTTAAATGAAAGATAAACTCATATCCAAAGGGGTGGTATTACACACGATCAAAACCCAAACAATATAATTTGTAATAATAATATATTAAGGTAATAGAAGCTACAAACAGTGACTAGTGGCACGAACAATGCAGTATTGATCTCTAATTACAGCAACTAATAGACATTTAATCATATCTATATGATTAATGAACATTGATGAACAGTTAGACCCTAAAGCGACAAGGTTATGTTCATGACATCGCTAACACCACCAGATCAGCGCTACCAAGGATATCTTGGAACCTAGCAGCATTGACCAGTAATGATATCAGCGATACCAAATGAGCAGACAACCACCGTGTAAAAACAAACAGTGACTAGTGGTAGGAAAAAGGCAATATTGATTGGTAATTAATGCAACTAACAGATATTCAATCATATCTATATGATTAATGAACGTTGATGAATATTTAGGCATTAAAGCAATAGGGTTACGGCCATGGCATCGCTAACACCACAAGACCTGCGCTACCTAGCATCAATTCGAACCTAGCAGCGTTGATCGGCAATGATAACAGCGTTGATAGGCATTAAAGCAATAGGGTTAGTGCCGACAACCACCACGAAAAACCCCTAATTACAAAGAACCAACGGTGAGGAAAGAGAGAAGATAGGTCCCCGCCCACTCCTTTTCTCTATCTTCTTATTCGACGTGTAAGAAAAAGATGGTGTTTAGGACACGTGAAAAAACCAGTTAGACACTCAAAACCTAAACTATGTAATATTGTTTGGTAATTGCAGCAACTAACCAACAATCAATCATATATATACATATATGTGTGTGTGTGTGTGTATAATTTATGAACGTTGATGAATAGTTAGGCATTAAAGCGATACGGTTCCAGCCATGACATTGTTAACATCACGAGACCAGCGCCATCAAGATCTCTTCAAACCTAGCAACATCGATCGGCAATGATAACGGGGATACCGAATGAGCAGATAATCAGCAAGAAAAACCCCTAACTACGAAGAAACAATCAGTGAGTAAGAGAGGAGATAGATCACCGCCCAATTCCTTTTCTCTATCTTCTTATTTGACGTGTAAGAAAAAAAAAGGTGTCTAGGACATGTGCACGCCTGAAAAGAAATAAAGGAGGTCTGATGAGGTTCAAACCCATCAGCCTCACGCCCTCACCCGAAAGCCTAATGCCTTACCAGTAGGCCAAGTAATCAATAACAAATAAATCACCAAAAACAGCTAATTAAACATCAGAACTAACAACCCTGATTGATAAATTGAACATCAAACGTCAGGACCAAAAACATCAGCTATTCAGCACATTCAGTGAATCAAACATCAGAAGTTGAGGATCAACAACGCCTCATTCATGTTAGAAATTCGTGAGCAACAACCAATCAAGAGATTACACAACACGATCAATAAATCAAACATCAAAACCAAGGAACAGGAGAGATTAGGTCAGATAAAATGCAAATGTATGTAAGAAACACATTAGCTATTCAGCACATTCAGTGAATCAAACATCATAAGTTGAGCATCGACAGCGCCTCATTCATGTTAGAAATTCGTGAGCAGATAACAACCAATCAAGAGATTACACAACACGATCAATAAATCAAACATCAGAACCAAGGAACAGGAGAGATTAGGTAAGAAAAAATGCAAATGTGTGTAAGAAACAGCCTAATCAAATGAATAATATACCGATTACGAGTAATAGCAAGCAATCAATATGTTACACCCGCACATTCAGGACCAGAAACGCCCAATCAATCGTAGTAATTAACAAGCAGATAACAGAAATTAAGAAATCACCAAACAATAACAAGGAACATGCGAAATTAGGTCTGATGCAATGAATAATATACCAATTACGAGCGATAACAACTGATGCCCTGATTAATAGATTAAGAAATTACCAGACAAAAGCAGCGAACAGGAGAGGTTATGTCAAATAATAAGCAAATGCATGTAAGAAATTAGGTCCGATGAAATGAATAATATACCGATTACGAGTAATAGCAAGCAATCAATATGTTACAACCGCAGGATCAATAGATCAAACATGAGGACCAGAAACGCCCAATTAATCGCAGTAATTAACAAGCAGATAACAGAAATTAAGAAATCACCAAACAATAACAAGCAACATGCGAAATTATGTGAGATAAAATGCAAATGCCAGTAAGAAATTAGGTCAGATGGAATGAATATCTTACCGATTACGAGAGATCGATAACAACTGATGCGAAATTAGGTCTGATGGAATGAATACGATACCGATTACGCCTGATCGATGCACAGATTCAGTTTCTTCGACCGAATATCTGGTGATTAAAAGGAACGATCCGTGTGTGTATGTGTGTGGGAGATGGAGATGGAGATGGAGATGGAGATGGAGATGGATGGAGGGTTGTGTTTGGGAGGGAATGGTGTCATAGGGTTTATAGAGAGGGGGACCTAATAACTGGTGACTTTATTTTTGGCACAGGTTCTCCAAAGATACGCGAGATGATCTTATCATGATTTCATTTACATAAATTAAATATTTGTTAGTATAAACTTTATATGATTTCTAAATATTAAAATAATAATAACACTGAATATGATTAGATCATTAATCGTCTATGTTTCATCTCTAGATTATATCAAACATTTAAAAAATAAGAAAAAATATGTGTAAAAAGATATCATTTTATGATGTTCTTTTAATATTAGGATTGATATTATTTTAGCTATTAAATTTTAATCAAAATTAAATTAACACTTTAATCATTTCTTTATCGTTTTGTCTTAAGCTGCTACCACAACAACTTCAATTGCTATCGATATGACATACCCACGGGTCAGAGTTACAAGATAATTGCAGACAAACATCATTGTATATTTTCTTAATGGTTAGGTTGTATTATGCAATTTTGAGTTGGAGGGATTCATATGTGATGTTTGTTTATAGCTGTAATGCCTTGTGTGTGTTGAATTAATCATTCAAACTCAAATTATGGTTAAAATTTACTTGAAACTCGTATTTAAAATATATCTCTGTGAACTTTACAAGTGTGTGCGTACACATAGTCAAAAGCTAGTTTTATGTACTTGTACATCGATGGCATTTATGTGTGCGTGTGTGCATTTGTTTTACAAATCTGTATTAAACCTCAAACTTGTATTTTGTTGTAGTTATGGGTGTGATCGTATATGTTTGCATGTTTTTAGGTTTTTTCATTTATGATATTGTTGTTTCTATGATACCAATCTATACACAAACAGGCATGTGTGTCTACCTTACATTATAGCTATGATAGGAACCAAGAGCAATTGTCATTTGCTTAGTTATTAATAATTATCTATAAAGCAAGAAATTAAAAAACATAATCTTTAAAAGAGTTTATATTAGGAAAATAGCATTTTTTCTAAAAACAATATTTTTAAAGATATTTTTGTAAAAGATGAACTAATTTAAAAAATATCTTTTTAAAACAAAAGTTCAAAAAAAAAAAAAACAAGTAATGCTACCTGCGAGCTGCAACGTGACCGCGTGTGGCGTCATGTTCACGAACTTCGTACAAACATTGCGATGTGAACATTAACACACTTAAGTACATAAAATAAACATATTAAAGCTATTACACATCACATGTTACCACATAATAATTTTAAAAAGTAATTTAAAAGAAAGACATATGCATTACGACAAATACGTATGATGACATTAACATGGTTAATTGTACGACATGATGTGTACACAAACTTTATTACGTGCATACAATATGATAATTAAAAATGATAATTTAGATAAAATAAATGCTAGAAAAGTAAAAGAAAATAATAGTTTAAATAAAAATGTATAACAAAAGTGATAAAAGAAAAAAAGAAAAGAAAAAAAACGTAGGAGGCGAGACTTAAAACCGTGCCCCTTCTCTTTAAACATCGGAGCCAAACTAGTCGTGGGGCAATCGGAAAAAAAAAATGGACCAATAGCACCTTAATACGTGGCAAGGCCGATGGACGCTAAAAATATGTTGTTAAAGGAGCAACATTAATATTTTATTATTTAATGCACTTATCAATATGATAATTTTAATCACACTATATATAAATAACGTTTTATAATTTTTAACTTTAAATAAATATTAAATACTTGTGTATTTAAACTGTTGATACACGGAGTTATAGTATAGTAGATTGTAGATTGCATTATTTCATTTAAAAAGAGGCCACCATCATCGAACATTATTAGTTATGTTATCCATAATTAATTGAGTTAACTTTAATTTTGCTTCATTTGATAAAAATAATTTTTTTCCAAGATTTAGCTTCAAAAGTTAATTAATTTGTTTAATTTCAATCCAAAAGTTTCACTGAATTCGATATATAAATCTTTTTTTAAACTGAAATTTAAATAAAGTTGTTTCAATTTTTCTGATGATGATGATTATATTTAGACTTAGGAAACCTAATATACAAGATGGATATATACCACATACTAGTATAAGATCCCGTGTAATACACGTGTTAAACAAATAAAATATTAAATAATTTGTAATAAAATTTATAAATAATATTTGTAAATAAGATATGATTGAGTTATGTATATATAAGTATTTTAAGTAAAAAGCAACAATAATATAATTTTAAAATATCGTTTTATAAGATTGTGTTTTTTTAATTGTTTTTCAAAACATTATGGTCTTTTTGAATTTTATTTAAAAAAACTAATCATCTTATAAAATTTAGAAAAATGGTATTAAAATACTTCGTATTTAAGAATTTTTTCGTGTCTTATACAATTTTAAAGTGTGGTTTTCATTAAAAATCTAGTTTTTTATTTTTATGATATCTATTTTTTTTAATTTAGAATTGTTTTAAATAATATAATATAATTACTATATATATACTAATATCATTAATTAGGAGAAAGAGGAGGGAAAATAAAAATAAAAATGACTAATATGTTGACACGTGTCATGTAAAAACTTTCTTTAGTTAATATAGATAATGAGTATTATTTGTGTAACAAATACCTATATGGATATTTCTTTTAACTAGCAAAATGAATTCCGCGCGTTGCTGCGGATATTTTGACCGCGGAAGGCATTACTTGCTTTCAACAAAAAATGTTATTGTGATCTAATATGTGAGGAGTATTTTACATGAAACCTCAAACAACTAAACATAATTTAAGTAGTGATCTGTGTGCATTACTAAATCTTTAAAGAGCTATTCTACACATTTATCTTCAAACTTCAGGTAGAGGTGTTCAAATCGATTTTTTTACCCAAATTGGTTCGGGTTCAAAACCGAACCGGGTTTTTTGTGGTAGGGTCAAACCGGTTTTTCTTCAAACCGGTTCGGGTTACAAACCGGTTTGGCTCACTGAATACTCGAACTTGTCAAACCGATTCGGACCAGTTTGAAACCCGTTTTTTTTAACTCAAATCGGTTTTTCTTACCTTTTTAAACCGGTTTTTAACTTTTAAACCGGTATGGAAACCTGCGGTTCGGATCGGTTCGGATCGGTTCGGGTCCGGTTTGGGCCAAACCGGTTTTTCTTTGAAACCGGTTCCGGTTTTTTTGGCTGAACCGGTTCCCGAACCGATTTTTTTGTCCATGCCTAACTTCAGGTTCATTTAGTAAAAATCTAAAAAATTACAACATATTTGATATGATGACTAAAAGACCGAAGTCAATAACTTAAGAATTGATGTTTCTTTTACATAAATAACTAATGATAATACCAAGCGCAAACAAAACGAAAACCAAAATTTAAAAATTTATCAAGCAATGAAGAAAAGCATTACCCAAAAGAAGATGCGCGGGTAAAACTTGAATAGAAATGTTTAAAAATTCGCTGCTAAAAAAAAAACAGAAAAGGCTGCCAATGAACAAAAAAACAAAAATGAAATCCGAGGGATTCGAACCCAAGCCTTGCAAAACAGCACAAACACCTACAACCACTAAACCAACAAAGCAATTATGTAACATATGCAAAATCATATTACAAAACAACAATTGTAAATTAATAGACCAATAAGATAGAAGAACTGTAGATACCGACCACATGAATTTAATATATACATAATTTTGATTTGGTTGTATAAAGTTGTGATAAAATCGTGAGTCAGTGTAGTAAAATATTTGATGGTTGAAGGCTGTGGGTTATCACGTCTTAAATATGTGTAAAATATGTGTATTGCTAAGCCTTAAATGTGCATCAAATATACAATTTAGAGTGTTCTTTAGTTTTAAAGAGATAAACTTCAACAAAACATGATATTGTACAGCAAATCTAATGCGTTTCAAGTGCTTGAAAAGAGGTATACAAATCTATGGATTAAATGATTTGTGTTTTTGGTAAGTAGATTTTTATTCTAAACCATGTAAAATCTCAAAGGGACATTGAACTATGCAAGTTATAAAATTTTAAACTCCAGATAGATAGATACAATTTTGTATACCAAAACAGGAATAGACAAGCATGAACTTATGGAGAGTAGCATTTGTAATGGTAAGCAACAAACTATCAAACCCATAAAATAAAAATAAAAATAAAAGAGCAAATAGCCAAATAGGAAGACAAGTCAATCAATGAGAGATGAAAGGGAAGCGTAGGAATAAAAGGACGAATCAATCAATGATAGACGAAAGGGGAACATCTCAATGCAAGGTGCAAACAATGCACAACTAAGCTAATGAGAGATGCATGTTAGAGTTATTGATGGCTAAAATGAAAGCCGTGAACCTGAATGTGACGTCAACATTTAGACTTCAACTTGTACGAATAGAAGAAACAAGATAAGCATACGATCCTTGGTTGATGCATGAACTAGCATTGACTTTGTCTTTAGCCATGGGATTTACTAATTAGGCTTAAGGTACTTAAGGAGCTCACGTATATCGAATCCACAGGTGGAGACGCCAAGAGGATCGCTGGAATGGTCCAATGAGTAAAGGCTAATATAAGAGATGGGAAAGCACGTTGGACCTATCAGCGGTGCCAACAAATGATTACAACTTTGTATTACGGATGTATTTCTTCTAAAGGTGAGTACCTTACTCATGTTCATAAATTCTACATATCATGGATTGTGATCGAGTTAGCATGTTCAAACGGATCTCAATACCAAATGTCAAGGTATGACGATGTGAACAATGCAACGTGAGTTCAGTTTCTAATACATTAGAACCAAGAAAAAGGGACATGGCTGCGAGAAAGCATTGCACATGACCAAAGTCATCCTTGAACAGTGTAAATAACACAAAATATAACGACTTAAGCCAATGCAATCACAATGGTGCAAGGGGCATGAAGCAGGGAAGCCACATACAAGGAAGCAAGCCACATACAAGGTAGCATGCGAATCATAACCATGGATGTTGAAACAAGTATCTGCATGGGGCAATATGTGGGGAAAGGAAACAATCATCACAATGAAAACAATACGAGGTTGATAAGTTTATGTGGAGGAGAATGCCGCAACCTTCCAAGATTTAGATCGAACGGCTAGAATTTCCTAATATTCTTAGCTGCTCGGTATTATCCAATACTAAAAGAAGAGCCTAGAACAATCCTTATAATTACCGTCACGAAAGACTTCAAAGGATCATTAGATAATAAAAAAATATAGAAATTTGTATAGAAATCCTTAAATCCATCAAGCTTCATATCTTGTTATAATATTAAGATAATATGTATTTTAAAATTATTGACTTATAAGTACGTTTTTTTGGTTTGTATGACTACTTACTTGAAATTGGAGACTGCTAAGTAGTTGAGTAGATGATTTGACTCAGAATAGTTGTAATTATGTGAGAAAATTGATTTAGTGCAGTGATGGATTTAAGAGATCGATTTAGTTAAGCCAATGCCTTCCTCAAACAAGAGAAAAATTACCTCAGATCAACCAAACCACTGCCAGAACCAGTTAAGCCAATGATGAGTATTGATGAAAAACATAAACTAAGAAGGGCATACTTAGTTAACTTCACGTCCTTTTTAAAAACAATAAAAACATAATTACTATTGGATGGCTTGTTGCTAACCTAAACCACTTCATGCTGGTTATGACTTGTCAATAACAGATTGTAACCCGGTTTACATTCTAGTGCTAACTAATTACAATATCTAAATTACATACAAACTTTCAAACTAGTTAGCGACTTATAACGTGAATGGCGTCCACCATGGGACGATCACGATGGCACCTTAACGCGCACCTTTCTGGCCTTCAAATAACACAAGATTTTTATCCGTTCGCATTACGGGGGTCCAAAGCAGTACTTGGGATCAAATGATTAACCATGTCAACATGGTTCAAGCCAATTGAAAGGAAATGTCGTTGGTTTTCACCATCAAAGGTCAAGACTACAGACTGCAGGGGCTGCCACAAAATGACCAGATTACCAGAATCCAGAACCTTGTCACCGCCTCCGACTTGAACCGAACCAAAAAGCTGCAAATGCACCTGTTAACTCGCTACTTCCTCATGTGTGACTTGAGGGCAAGTCGTGTCCCCGGGCTGAAAGTATTGATACGAACCAAGTCCATCGGGGATGGCGGGAAAATGACGGTTGCTTCAGGAGGTGGGGGTCATCCAAGTATTCAGGGGATGTGGGGTAGAACTTAGTGGGGCAGTTAAATTTTATCTTCTTTATATATGCTTATGATGTTCTAGTTTTAGGCGGAGTATTTCGATTAAGTTTTCTGGGTTGTAGTTTGGAGACTGGTCGCTCTCGAAGTGGACTGTACTGTTCTGTTCTTGTTAAGTTTCAATCAAGCTGACTAGTGTCCTATCAAATTGTTTATTAAATGGAAATCATTTCCATAACATCTAATATTAAACTAGTACTTAAGAGGAAGTCACAATTTAAATCTAACTTAAAGCGTATCATGATATGAAAGATCACAATATTGAAAATAAGACAACTAACCTGTTCATATACATAAGCAAAATCCATTGAGATGCATGACGCAGCCTGTCAAAACTTAAAAGTTGATTAATTGGCTGCCAATCTAAAGCAATGGCATGGAAACAGAGTAAAACTGTAGGGTTACCATGCTCGGGAAGATTATTCTCAATACCTTCTAAATGATATTTAGACTAAAATAGTTGGCATACTCGGGAAGATTATTCTGTTTAGTCGACCTCCTCACGACCTCAAAATAGCAAGAAGTCCTACACTAGGACAAACTTGAACTTCACTTTTAATGTTCATCATACAACTTAGCTACAGTTACATAAGAGTAAAAGGACGACCTCAAAATGCAATCCATGTGATTTCATCGGCTCATCAAAGATATCACATGCATAGTGAAGATATGGTGTGGGCTGCTTAATGGCCCAGCAGCCTCCAATCATATCAAATCAGTAGTAAAACCCAGGTAGAAAAGATGATAACATAAGATAGTATTGATCAAACTAAGATCGATTCTTTAATTGACTGAGAGACTGAAATTGCATTAGATTAACCATTGACCACATGCCCTATTTATAATCTAACCAAAAACTAAACATTCTTTGACTCAAAACTCCTATTGTCAAGACATTTAAACTAACTAGATAAACTTGCAAAATAATTAAATAAAATAAAGCATCAGCTAACTTAATCAAATAAGATATACATACTAATAAATAAAAGACTCATAATCATACTAAAACACCTCCTAAAACCTGCTGAAAATCCAGAAAACTCTCTGACTTCGACTTTTTCATGTGAATTAGGAAAATAAAAATCAACTATTGACCCATAATAAAATACAATCCATGTCATTTCATCGGCTCCTCAAATATATCACACATATAAAGAAGATATGGTATCCGTTGGTATCGTTTATGATTAAGAAAATCAACTAAATGTAAGTTCAAAATGTCAGTGGTTTATTGAACTGTGCCAAACCAACAATAAAACTATAGAGAAATGTGTACTTTGCAGAATGATGTGATAACTCACAACACAGATTCTTTCTTTGATGCTTAATCCATCATCCATTCCAGTTACCCAAAGATAGACTGGTCTAGTTATGATATGAAATAAGGAGCTTGATTGTACACTGACAGGTCATAAGAAAGTTTTGGGTATATGATGAATATAAATGAAGAGAATATTAACTAGTACATGTGACCTAATATTATTGGATCGAGATCCTAAAAGTTACATGGAATTAAGAGCATTTACTTGTAAGTTTGTTTGTTCAATGCATTTACATCCAATGCCCCTCAAAAGCAGTCATCGTTAACTAAACTTTAGGATGCACTAAAAAATTTAGGTGTAATTGTATAATAGAAGGCCTTCACAATGTATACTCACCTGTGCCATGGCTGTTCACAACTAAGTCTTGAACTCTTCGTAAGCTCCACGGCAGGCGCATTACTTGCACCATCTACATCAATGGCATGAGTAAATGCAGAATCCCAAGCTCAATGTGTATAAAGACAACAAAGAGATTATGATATTACCGTTTTGTTTTGTTGTAAAGCAGCTAAGATTGAATCTTCACTCTTGGTACTTGTGTATATGATCAAGGGCTTAAACCGATACTTCAGAGACATGATAAACCGAGTAAGCTGCCTAATGACTAACAGATTAGAAGTAAGCTGCCTAATGACCTAAAAAATCATACTATGTATAAACAACATAAGTTGTCATTTAACATGCATGTAAGTAAACAAAAACTACAGAAATGCACAATACTGAACTCGAGGTGTTGAATTTCTTCCATGAAAAAGATATGAAACGAATGGAGAGAAAATTACATGATACAGTTTAAAGACATCAGTAAATCCCACTCAGGATCACACACATATATATAGAAAGATTCAATACTTCAGAAATTAGGATTGTAGTAACTTCATGGTCACCATGAATTCATACAGGCTGTACAACAAAATGCACCTGCATATCTGTCAAATCAATTAGCTTGTGATTGAAGCGAAAAAAGAAAACAGTGTTGCACCTTAAGTGTGTGGGGAACATCCTTGACAGATTTCAGTGTATCACATGAAGAAGTCAAGTAGTCAACAGTGCTTCAGATGAAGCAAATGATGCTATCTGAATCTTCTAAAAGAAACAAGTCTTTTTGTGGATATGGAATAAAGCACGGGAACGATGAGTACAAGTCATCCTTAAACTTTCATATATATATTATACAAAATATAGGCATAGGATACAAAGATTAAGACACTACCCAAGTTGTCAACGTCTAGTAGGGGCCTGTGAAACCATGCCCTATTACAGAAAAAAAAAATACATTTATCCAACACCAATGATGTTAACTTGTAGGTAAAGTTCTATAATTACATAAACCAAACTTGAAAATCCATGTTTACCTTAAAAGACGTTTACCCAAAGGTGTCGCACGCTAAAATCAAAAACATCAATTAGATATAAATTTAAGGGCAAAGCAAACTAAACAGAGAGATTGAGATATTACCATTTTGTTTTGTTGTAAAGCAGCTAAGAGAGATTCTTCACTTTTGGTACTTGTGTGTACGATCAACATGATAAACTGAAGTAAGCTGCCTAATGACCTACATGTTAGAAACTGACACATAATGTGAAATGTAAAATGCTGTATTTTATCAAGATGATAGTGTTAGGAGTTGGAACACATTATTCAGGATGCTTAACCTAGAATGGATGATAGTCTTGGCAGTTGGATCGGACTAGAAAAACCATATTACGGCCAAACAAGTTCAGGCATAATGTTGTATCATTAACTTTTACGACAAACATAAATACCATTCATGGATCCCCTTAAGACAAAGTAACATGTGTTTTCAAAGATGTTTAATGTATTTCCTGTTTGGTAGTATTATGTTCCTTGGGGAAGGAATATTAACAAAGCACGTAAAATAGTTTTTTTTTTTAATGGAGGGAATCCCAGCCTAAATTAAATGACATAGTTTAGGTCCTTATGATTTTAATTACTTGATTGATTTTTATAACTAATCCAAAAGTTAGTTAAAACATGTAGTCCAAGTAGTCAATAATTAATAAATCAAACATGAAGATATCAATCACGAGAAACGCCTGATTAATAAATTGAACATCAAACATGAGGACCAAAACCAATAGCAGTTGAGCACATTCAACAAATCAAACGTGAGAAGATTAGCGCCTTAGTGAGAAGAAGATAGGAAGCAATCAAGATATTCGCACCGCAGGATCAATAGATGAAACATCAGATCGTAGTAATTAACAAGCAGATAAAAGCAATTAAGGAATTACTAAACAATTACCATAAAAGAGGATAAATCAGGTCAGATAATGTGCAAATGCGTGTAAGGAACAACCTGATGGGAGAAATTAGGTCAGATAACAGTGTTGAGGAAAAGAAGTGAGGCCACTTCCAATGCATCCATCTCCGACGAAAAACGCTAGCTTACAAATTCCGATAGCTCGCTCGGAAGCAGGTAGCAATGATAACACCGGAGACCAAGGAAAAGGAGAAATCAGGTGACATAAAATGCAAATGCGTGTAAGAAACAACGCGATCGAATGAACATTATACCGCAGATTACGAGTAATAACTACAAAATGTCGTGAATCACACCACATCGAATGCACAGACTCTGTTTCTTCGCCGCACCAAGCAACTGCGCCGGTAGAATTCATAGATGAAATGATCAATGGTGCTTCAATAAGTAAGTGTGTGTGTGTGTGTGTGAGAGAGAGAGAGAGAGGGAGAGTGAAGGAGATGGAGGTGTATGTGTGTGAGTTTGGGAGGGAATTGAATGGTGTGGTTGGGTTAATAATATAGAGGGAAAAACGAGTCGGTGGATATACATACTTTTTCACATCACTTGCCGCAAAGTTACGCCACTAGATGATCTTATCATGATTTTCTTAACAAAATTAAATTAACACTTTAATTATTTTCCATAATGGTTTTGTCTTTGGTAGATATTAAAATAGTTTATTCATTTATTTACATCATCTATTAATTGTGGGGTTTGTTATAGGTACGGGCTATTTATTTTCATTATTTTTATTACTCTTTATACATACATATAGATAGAAAGAAGAGAGATAGAGACAAAATAACGTTTCAATAACAAAAATAAGTATTTGTATAACCTAACTCTTAATTATCTGTTAGAAAAAATTGCATATATGGTCACTGTGATTTGATCAGATTGGTTGATTGGTTCACGAACTTTGAAAATTACAAATTTTAAACTTTTGTGTAGTTATTACAAATTTGCATAAATGGATGTTGCTCGCACACTCATATTTCATTCTCATGTCCCTCATCGTTTCTGGGTGACGTTGTGCTTACTGTTGCTTACCTGATAAACCGAATGCTCTCATCTGTTATTGGTGGTCAAACTCCGTTCTCTGTCTTGTTCCCTAAAGATACTCCATTTCCCCTCGCACTTAAAAATTTTAAGTGTGTAGTGTACGTCCAGGTACCACTAAACTTGAGGCCCGAGCCATTCGTTGTATCTTTCTCGGTTATTCATGCGTCCAGAAAGGGTATATATGTTATAACCCTTCTCTTCGTCGATACTTCACTCGGACAACAATATATTTTGAAATTAAGATCTGTATATAAACAAATTAATTTAAGAAAATTAAAAACTACATGTTTTTTGTTAATAAATGAAAATAATTAAAATCAAATTTCAAAAAAAAAATACATAATTTTCTAGAACATTAAACTTTCGAAATCATAAAGATACGGTATACTATGTCATATTATCTTATCATTAAGATACATTATTGAATAAATAAATAAAAAATCTAAACACATAAATCGATCAAGTTTTAGAAATATATATTATGTTAATAATCAAAAGCGCTAAAATTTTAAAACTTGATGGACATAAATTTGCATATATTTCCATTTTCGTTTCTATTTAAATTTTGACTTTGATTAATTTTTAACCAAATGCATCAATAAGTGTGTAATTCGTAGCGTTAAATTAGTTTTGGTCCTGATTTTAAATAATTGTTTTTATTTTACCCCTGAAGAATTATTTATGCGATTCAAATCTAGGGGATTTTTTTTCCCATTCGTATCTTGATTTAAAATTTGTTTTTTTACGTATTTTTGAAATTTTTATAGATACACATTTATTTTTTAGTATTATATTACTTTTGCATGATATAAATATAGACTTAACATATCGAATACAAATTCATTAAATTTACCATAAACTTTAGAAATATAAAAACTCTTTAATTAAAAAAAGTTACTCTTGAGAATACAATACAATTCCGTAAAAAACACATTAATTATAATCATAATTTAATACTAAAGCACACTTAACTTATCGAACACTCTTCGGTTAGTCGAATAACCTTCGGTTAGATGACGGACTTTTATTTGAAGACGCTATCCGGTCCACTTTTTCACCAATCTCTGACCATAATAAATAATATTCAAAATTAAATATCATGACTAATCATATAGAATTTTCACGACGTCACCTAGATAGCATTCATTTAGTTTACGTATCCACCATGATAATATAAGAGAAGTTATAGCCTCTTGTTGGAGTTCATTTTGTTTGGTGTGATATCAAACAAAAACGGCAGGTACCACTAAACGGCAGAATAAGATATCAAATATCAAGATATCCGAACCAGAACGGCAGAATAAGCATCAGAACCAAGAACACCTTATTAATAAATTGAACATCAGGACCAAAAACACCAACAGTTGAGCACATTCAATAAATCAAAGGTGAGAAGTCAGCACCTTAGTATGAAGATAACAAGCAATCAAGGCAATAGATGAAACATGAGGACCTAAGATTAATCGTAGCACTTAACAAGCAGATAAAAGCAATTACGAACTCACCAAACAATAACAAGGAACAAGAGAAATTAGGTTAAAGAAGAAAATACAAATGCGTGTAAAACCAACAATAAAGCTATGGAGGAATGTAAAAGCCTTTTAGCCAATTGGATTCTTGTAATCAATAAATCAGATTGTTATAGTTGGATTTATTTAACATCAAAATAGAATACGCATAACACTTACACTAGCCAAGACTTGTAAAATGCTTCAATAATATAACTTGTAAAACACTTCAATATTATTATATGCTCTTTAGCATCATCATACCCAAGGGTTCAAAGGCCATCTTGGTAGGGTCTAAAGGGCAAAGCCAATCATCACAACTGAATAATTGTTTACCAATAGTAAGTTGTGATGATCAACAGCTCAATCAACAGTTATCAAGTCACTACTAAATAAAAATATTGAAGAGGTTTCCACTAAAATAACTAAACAACTATTTTAACCCCACCTGACACTCTTTCATGAAGCATTGTGGACTCAATGTTGTGTAACTAGTTAGGTTACCCTCGCGTTGCGTCAGGGTCCTAATCTATTAGCGTTCATACCCTGCGCTACGCAATGAGGAAGCGCACGTTTTCGCTGAGTATTTAATGTTTATATTAGCAAAATTTAAACAAATACGGCCATCATACATGATCAAAATAACACAACTACAACATTACCATTCAATCAACTATCAAGAAATCGATCATACTATGAACACACCGGTGAGTGCATTGCAGATTTTTTTTGTAAGAATGTTGTAAAAAAATTAATAAGCCTTATGGATCCATACAAGGTCATTATATTGAAAAGGGGGCACCTTATAAGTAGTTAAGATCATACAAGGTCACTGATTGGTAGTAAAAATCAAGACAGAAAACCAAAATTCTATAAAAAATGATGAATCATAGTGATTAAAATAAATCGTTTTAAAATTTTATAATAATATAATTTGCTTATTAAAAATGTACGTTAAGTTCTTGATTTACATTATTCAAACCCATATTTAAAAGTAGGCTTGGCCTACAAATTACTATGATTATGTTAACCTAACAATAAATGCAACGATGAATATAGGTTTGAATGTGTTCATGCATCAACTTACAGGTTTCATAAAATAAGAATAGCTTGTATTTAACATCTACTAAACACATAAAACCTTCTCAAAATTAAGTATAACACAAGAAGATTATTAAAAGCTTGTCTTTATTTATCGAATCAGCACACTCAAACCTTTGTCCACCAAGAGCTCTGGCCTGCAAATTGCTATGGTAAAACCAAAGTATGTGAATATAGGTTTAAATTAATGTCAAACTATCTGTTCTAGCTATAGCAATTGCAGGTTTTACCCAAACCCAAAATTACTCATAAACTTACCATATATACTACTGACAGTCAGAAGAGGGTAGCCTCACATGACAACTCATGAAAGCAAAGACCTGCAAAACATAGACTAAACCATGAATTTGTGCTATAAAAGTTTGATTAATCGGAAAAAAAAGAATAACCTAAAAAGTTGGATGAACTCCAAAACTCGAGTGTTAATTCAAATCAACTTACAGCTAAAATAAAGATCTAAATGTAGTTTGAATCAAAAGAAAAACCAAAGAGAAGAATCAAGTGAATATAACATGTAGCCAATTGGTAACCAAATATGTGCATATGAAATCAGAAATGTTGACCTTAAAAGGATTGCAATTCAATTTCAACATCAAAAATCTTTTGGATAAAACAATGGACATAATTAAAATGATGCCCATAACCACTCCTATTTATAATAATTAGTCACCAAAATGTGTAGCTCAAACTTCTGACCACTTCGAATCTCTTTGTTGGGTCTTGAGCATCCAACAAAAACAACTTATAGCATTAGCAACAAAATAATCAATCTGAGTCCCTAAAAACACAATCCTTAAGCTTAACCACAACCCCATTGCAACAGTAAGTGACAAACAATTGCAACAGAAAACAGACAATAGATGCAAGATAACCATGAAATTAAAAGAAGAACAATCTATAATCAACATAAATTTACAAGATTGCTTAATTTCATTACTAATATCAAATTCTACCGTCCATCAACATCAATTATCAGTTATATGAAACTTGTATAACTGTCAAAATTAGAACACCAATTTAAGAAGATTAGATAAATTCAACTTAATTCATCAAAAAAGTTAGATGTGTAACACATGTTTAAATATCAAAATGATATGCAAATCAACAATAAATATAGGGTGGCTAGAAAATGATGCAACAATCAAAGTTCAAAAGAATGCATCGTGTGTTTCAAGGACATCAAAGAGCAATATCAAACTGTTACAATGTGGGTGGTTTGGGTAGTTGAGAACACTCACAAGTTCATAGTCAAGCAGGCTTCCTCCTCTAGATAAAAAACAACCAGCCTCTTTTTCTTTGAATTCCTGAAAGCTTAGATATAGCCATAAGTGGGTCAAAGCAAATAAAGAAAAACTCTTCTGAAAGCTTAGATCTAGCCATAAGTGGGTTAAAGCAAATAAAGAAAAACTCTTCTTTCTTAGCAGACATCAACTCAAAGATAGAAAATGACTTAACAATGGCATATGAAACTTAACTTTTATGATATAACCTTCGGTGGGGGAATCGAAGCACAAACGGTCTGAAACAACAAAATCAAGGTTTTGCTCTATAGAACTATAATTAATCACACAAACCTAACAAATACAACCTTAAGATACATATAGATAATAGAAAAAAATGAGCTATACATATAACATACTAAACATCCTTATATTTCTTGATTTCATTATAATTAATACTGACTTATTTTTTCTACATGATCTAGTCATCTTAAGCATTTTTAACTAAGATGGTTACCATTCAAAAGCTGACAATCGTTAATCTTTAATAAAATAATTATGGTTCCTGACACGAAAGAAACAGTAGCACAATAGAACACTGTGCTTATGCCTTTTATCATTTACAAGAATTATTTAAAATATTATTTAACACTAATTGGAACAGTAATTTAAGCAATGCTATTTTTTATGATATACTACATTAGACTAACATATTATAAGACAATTTTTAACTTATATCTTTAAATACAAAGTTTATGTCTTTGTAAAGAATTAAAAAGAAAAGCACAAAACTTAAAAAAGAAAAAAAAAATGAAAACGGAATGAGAATTTAAACTCAAAAGGGGTAAAATAGATAAAACTAAATCCTTAAATAGGCAATTTTGAACTTATTATCAAACATTACTCTTTAATATATTTGTAAGAGAACAAAGATCTAATTCAAGTAATTGATGCAGTTATATAGGTGACAATGGATATGATATCCTTGAAACATATGTCTATTAGAACTGTAAAATCGTGAAGCCCAAACCCAAATAAAAAAACCCTAATATCTTTAAAAAGACCCAAACTATTTCAAGAAATAACCAGCATTTGTGATTATATAACAACAGACGAATGATATGATGTAAGAAACTAAAGAACAAAAACAAAGATGACCGGAGGAAACCTATAGCAATCGCAAAAATAACCAACGAATCTGTAATTGTAGCCAATTGTAGCGAACGAACCCATAATTGCACCTGTACTATCTGAAGCAGATGATCATGACTTCGATTGAAGAAGATGAACAAACGAAGCATACTATGTGCGAATCCCTTATAGATAACACCGCTAAAGTCGTCCGAACACATTGCTGAAGATGTGCGAATACAGCATCAAGCATGGTGCTAAAGATATAAAATCAGAGAATGCGTGATGGGATGATTGTGAGGTGGGGTGATTGCCTGAGAATTCTAACCCTATAGTGATGGAGGAGATAAAGGACTAATAATAATATCCAATGGCCCACTAAAAGAACAAATAAAGTGAAAGAAAGTTGTACCCATGCATCAAATGATAGTAACCTACTGTTAACAAGTTTGAAAATGTTATATTATAAATGGTTCCTTGACCATAAAACACAAGTGTTTGATCTACTTCTCGTACATATTTTTTAAAATATAAAAACATCAAAAGAACTAATCAACAGTAAGAAGTGTCAACTATGATCTACAACAAATTGACAATCAGTTGGCACTAATCTGCTACAATAGTAGGTGACTAGCAGCAAATGACCAGCACCAACAACTAAATCATTAATGGTAACTAGGGTTAACAACAACTTCAATAACAACCAAGTTTAGTGCCAATTAAATGTCAGTAGCAATTGTCCATGTCCATCAATTGCAACTAATTGATCATCACCAATGTAGGCAAGGCATCTGTAGTGTGTAGTGTGATGGAGTTGCTGCTAAAGATTTCCTATTGATGTAATTGTCCAATCGTTGATAACGGATTGTTCTAGTGGTTCATACTCTATATAAAGGAGGCCCTTGGTCTATCTTTGACACTAAAGTTGCACCTACAAGACTGTATAGTTTTGCAAAGCTTAGTCCAAACTAAAAGAATAGATTTGTCCTCGTACAAGTAATACTTTTCATGCAATTTCCTTAAGACAGGTTCTCAGTGGTGGAACCAAAAGTTTTCAATATAGGCCACAATAGGAATTTTTTTTTCTTTTTGGCATTTACCTCAACTACTCTACAGGTGACAATTTTGAGGGTTATATCAAATAACTCTATCAGATGGTCAATGACTCCCCAAACCCCTTGTAGTTTCTTTGAAACATGATTTCTTTACTGTCTAGATATCCTAAAAATTCAAGCAATTATGGTAATACTTAATAATGAGACAGGATTAAATTCACCCAGATTTTTATGTGAACATCATAACATGGTTGAAACATACCAGCAAGTGAAGCCCTGTAAAAGAGTCTTAAAGTGAGTGACATAATCGAAAATAAAAATAGTCTAACAGATACTAACTCACAATAAACCAGGTCTTCATTGTTGTTGTTGGGTCTTATCACACATTCACACTCACAGTGCAGTATTTGACTTTATCGGACTGATGTTTAATTGTTTATCAATGATTAGAAATGTTAACCCGTTGAACATTGATATGGTCTAGAAACTTCAAATCTTTCAAATTGCTGTGTTGCATACCTGAGATAAACGACTGTCATCAAATATTCGGGTCAAGTTAGTGCAATTTAGAAGCTGCACCATAAGTGTATGAGTACAACCAGTGAACGTACATCGAGATAAAATGATCACACGCCTAAGTTCTTTTTCATAAACTTCGGCATCAATGGTGACATGTAAAGAAGACGTGAAAGTGACACCAGCAGTGATATAATCAGATCAGCATAATAAGTACACGAAGATACTTAATAACTTTATTTCAAATTCCACGATTAACTCATCTAACACGTTTGTAAAAACAGAATATCACGCTTGATACTTGACACTTTGTAACATGATATAATAGCACCTCCTCCAAAAATTCTGGCAATCCTTCATATGTTTGCCTCAGTTCATCCACATTTTGTTATGAAGAAAAGTTCAATAAAGAGATTGGAACACACATATAAGTAAAAAGGTGGTTAATGAAGCCACCACCAATGTCCTAAACCTCATTACAGAAGCCGTCATTCACAGTTGTCTCGTTAATGAAGCCTCCAAGCCACTAACAGTTTCCTAAACCTCAACACAAAAACCACCATTCACAGTTGTCTCATAACCTTTGTCTATACTTCTTTTTACATCAATAGCACCACTACCTACGAAAATAACAATAAATCAGAAAACAATTGTTAAACTCAAATGGGAATAACTAATCCGTAACATCTAATACAAACTAGTACTTAAGAGGTGGAAGTAGCAATATATTTATGTTTCACTGCAATTGAATAAAACTGTGGCATGAAGCATGAAGCAGCATGTCAAAACTTAAATAGTTGATTAATCGGCTGTCAACTACAGCAATGGCATAGAAACAAGAAACTAAAGCTGCAGGGTGACCATGCTCAGGAAGATAATTCTTAATACCTTCTCAACAAATATTTACACTTAAATAGTTACCATGCTCCTTAAGATTTTCAGAACTTCCTGGTTCATATATCATGTTGTCATGCAGAAGTGCAGAAAGGTTCCACGAGATTAAGCATATACGGTTTTATAAAAGTTGTTAGCAAGTTAATAACAAAGCCATATTCTGTATAAGCAATGTAAGTCGTCATTTAACATGCATGTAAATAATCAACAACTACAAATCCAAAAATAAATAGATTGTTTATACAACTAGCTGAAGATGGTTAACATGAACTTCCTGGCTCTAGAAGCAGATATTAACAAATTATTTTGAGCAATATGCCCTTTTTACAGTTAAATTAGTACTCCTAAGTGGAACTATAGTAGAAGGATGAGACAAAGAGCAAAGATTACCTTCAAAAAGGCAGTCCAATCACCACAATACTGAACTTGGGGAGTTGAATATCTTCCATGACAAAGACATGAACAAATAGAGAGAAAATTACATAATAAAGGCATCAAATATAATTAAACTGCAGAAATATAGTTTACTTGAAAAGCAACAATAGAATTACATGATAAAAACATCAAAAAAACATGAACCCAAATATATAATCTTAAAGAATATGGCACCTTACATTGCTCACCTTAAACTGTCATCTTTTCATTTCATGCTTGGTCAATATGTGTTCCTTCAGTGGTAGCATCCAATTTAAATGCCACTCTCTCAATTACATCTTGATGAACACCTACAAGACTATTGCTTTGCAAACCCTAGTCAAATAAGTAAAAAAAGGAATGTCTTTGTATAACTAATATTTCACTCTAACTATAATACATGTTTTTTCCTTGGTGTAGGTTCCCATTAGTTGAACCAAAACTTTTTAATTTGAGCCACAATAAGAATATATATATATATATATATATATATATATATATATATATATATATATATATCATTGGCATTTACCTCAACTACTCTACTGGAGTACTGGTGACAATTTGGAGGGTCAAAGTTGGATAACCCTGTTTGCCAAAAAAATTGACTGGTCAGATGGTCAAAATGACCCCTCAGACCCCTTATAGTTCTGTCAGTACAGGTTCTACCCAAACATGATTTCTTTCTCTTATTGATATCCTAAGAAAATTCAGGCAAGTACTAGATATATTTTTAGCATAACATGGTTGAAACACACCGGCAAGTAGAGCATATTGAAGTCCTGCAAGCGAGATAATCGAAACATAGAAGTACCTGAGGTGAATAAAAGATACTAGCTGATCACCATAACCAAGTGCATTTGGAAGGAACTAGCCTGACATACACAAGAAGCCAGACTAACTGCGTATGCTAATAAAGTCGGTTTAAGGCATTGTCGGCTTAACTGTATATAAATACAAATTCCTGCAGGTCTTTGCTGTTGTGATCAAAGAGGAAAAAGAAACCAGTTTTGCACCTTCGTTAGTTCAAATATCATGTTGATACGTGGGGAACATTCTTGACAGATTTCAGTGTATCACATGAAGAGGTCAACAGTTCTTCAGCTGAAATAAAGAACCATATCTGAATCTTTAAAAAGAAACAAGTCTTTTTGTGGATGTGGAATCCTTAAGCTTTCATATATTACAAAAGATAGGATACAAGATTAACAGACTATTCAAGTTGTCAAGGTCTGGTATGGGCATGTGAAACCATGCCCTTTTAAAGAAACAATTATCCAACACCAACGGAGTTAATTACTTGTTGCCAAAGTTCTATAATTACAGAAATTAAACTTGGAAGTCCATGTTTACCTTAAAAGACGATTACCCATAGGTATCACACACTAAAATCAAAAACATCAATTAGCTAGATAAGTGCAAAGCATACTAAAAAGAGAGATTATGATATTACTGTCTTGTTGTAAAGCAGCTAAGAGAGGTTCTTCGCTAATTGGTACTTGTGTGATATGGCTTAACTGGAGAATAGATCAAACATCAGCACCTTAGTATGAAGATAAGAAGCAATCAAGGGATTAGCACCGCAGGATGAATTGATGAAACATCAGGACCAAGAATGCCCTAGTAATTAACAAGCAGATAAACGAAATCAGCAATCAATAACAAGGAAGAAGAGATATTAGGTTAAAGAAGAAAATACAAATGCGTCGAGTACGAAACGACCTGAGCGAATGAATATTTAGAAGTAGTAAGTGCTGATTTTGTTTCATCGACATCCTCCATGGCGTCAAGAGAAATTAGGTGTGATGGAATGAATAAGATACCGATCGAGTAAGAAGTACCGAATGTGGTGAACCACACTTGATGCGCAGATTCTGTTTCTGCGACCTAGCTTAATTAGGTCCTCCATGACACAGATAAGATGAATAAATCAAACATCAGGAACAAGGAATTAGGTAGGACAGATGATATGTATGTAAAAGCATGTAGTGAGAAGCAACCTAATCGCATGAAAATCATATGGAAGATTACGAGTGATAACTACTGAATGTCTCCTGATTCTGTTTCTTCGACCTAGTTTAGCGACTGCAGGCGTACAACTGATGATCGATGAGGTTTCACGAACAGCATGTGCGTTTGGGAGGGAGATGGAGATGATGGAGATGGAGTCGCGTGTGTGTGTTTGTGTGTTTGGGAGGGAAGGGTGTGGTTGGGTTTATATACACAGGCAAACCGATCGAGTCGGTGAAACAGCTATTGGTGCTGCAAATCTTATAAAGATTTTCTTACCAAAATTAAGTTAACCCCTTTTCATAATGCTTCCCTTTATCTTATCTTAGGTAGATCTTAAAATATATTCTATTTATTTATTTACTAAATAATATCTCATCTCAAGTTTGTATTAACAATTTATCATCACATTTGCCTAGGCTATATATTTGTATATTATACACTAGGTTATAACCCCGTGTATTACACAGATTAAATAAAAAAATACTAAATATTTATTAATGAAGAGTTAGGAACTGTAAAACGTCAAATATAAAAGTATATTGATGAGCTGAAAACACTTTTAATATTCTTAAAACTTTCGTTTTAAAAAATTATTGCTTTGAAAAAATTTCGTTTTGTTTATCAATATCTCACTCTTTAAAAACTATGGGTTTGTTTTGTAAAAAATATTTTTATGTAAAACTTTTATTTTTTATAAATATTGATTTTAAAATATTTCATAATTTTAAAAGGTTTCGCTGTTTTATAAAAAAATCATAGTTTTAGATGATTTTGATTTTAAAAAAGTATATCTTTAATCAAAATACTTAGTTTTCATATAATAAAAAAATATTTTTTAAGAAGTTAATGATTAAAAAAGGATATGAATTTATAATATAAAGAGAGAAAGAGAAAAAATTAATAATTACTTATTTGACTTTTTAAAATAAAATAAAATAATTAAGACGGAAAAACTAAGATAAGATGGCTTGTGAGAAAGCCATGTGACACAAAATGCAAAGGATTATTATGTTAGATTATTAGGTTAGATGTTGATATTAAATAGTTAGTAACAAAATTTTATTCTTTATAAATGATATTTTTTATTTATGATATACTTTAAATAGTGTATGAGTGAGGGCATTAAGTATTAAAACAATGATTTAAATTTTTTAACTTCTATTTTTAAATTTTATTTTATTTTTCTCAAAAAAAAAGTTAAACATTAGGGGTAATAATATCCCATGTGGGACCATGTTGCTTCTTGAGCAATAAGCCATACATCCCGACCCCGAGTTTGTGGGCCAACCAAGACAAGTTCAATAATGAAAAGTTTGAGGGCTAAAGGGCATGAGAGACATGTTTAAAGTAATGTCGTTTGGAACATAAAAGAAGTTGCCTAAA
Organism: Flaveria robusta; assembly: GCA_025506415.1. Classification (NCBI taxonomy): domain Eukaryota; kingdom Viridiplantae; phylum Streptophyta; class Magnoliopsida; order Asterales; family Asteraceae; genus Flaveria; species Flaveria robusta. The sequence continues at coordinate 11,114,295 of CM046469.1, read as the reverse complement.
GGAAAGATTGGCAATTCGTGTGTTTGGCTCAATGCTATGGCTGCTAATTCAATACTTTGATTGAAAACTAATAAGCAAAAAGATGATTGATATGACGAAAGCTCTTCTACTCGACACGCCCAAGGTTGAATTGTTGGTGTTGGGGGCCAAGTGCAAACTGCAACCATAAATGCAATTTAGATCTAGACAACCAAATTGATTTAGACTCGTTAAAAGAAAACAAGATTCATCCAAATATGAGGCAACTTCTATTAATTCACTCAGTCAAATAAGTATATTAAACAAACGAATCTGATGAGCAACGTCAACGAACATCGATCCATTTTAGAGATTAACTTACTAGAGCCCAGATAAACAATAAACCAAACAACAATGATGAGAACAATTTACACAAGGTCAAACATAGACTGAAACAAGTTTTAACAAATCTTGGTTAAATGAATAAAATTAATCAAAACATGGTGACACATTAGTTTAATATATAAAAGAAGAAGGGGTATCGACGATGATGAGTTGCTATTAAACAAGTTAGGTTAAATGACTAAAATAAATCAAACAAATGAGGGGTGTCGATGATAAAAAATTGCTATAAAAGAGGAAGGTTTAACGAATGGTGATTGGATAATTTAACTTTTTAAAAATTCCAATTCCTTAATCAAATTTACCAACAAAATACTACATTAGTTTTCACAAGACTCCATTTCAATTCTAAATGCAATTTTAATTTCAATTCCATCACAAAATATTCTACAAGCCAAACGACTCCTAAGAGTTCATTAGACTCTTATGTGAAAGTGAAACAAATACAGATGGAAACATATGATACATTATACATAGACATGACCTGCTTTATATATATGTTTTTTTTCTAAATAACTAGGTCCAGTAATGATACGAGGATTCATGACAAACGAAATATAAAAGGTAGTAAAAGAACTGATATGATGTAATATACAATCTTTAGTTCCAAAGGGACCGAGAAAAAAAAACAATATGTCACAAAATCAGAAAGATATTTATCCATAGATGCAGTTTTAATAAGTTTATTATGAAATTCCTGGCTCCAGAAGTAGACTTATTTAAGTGAAGTGAGTATTATTAAGTGGAACTTAAGATATTTTGGATCACATAGAACAAGCAAGCAAACAAACCAAAGTTATCAGTATCCCACTCCGTAAAAATACACTAGCATATCAGTCAAAGCAATTAACTTGTGACCAAAGAGAAAAAAGAAGATTGTTGCACCTTAAGTATAAGAAAATATCCTTAACAGATTTCGGTGTATCACGTAAAGAAGTCAACATTCTACAAATAATATTGAAAATGCACATTAAATATTGTGTTTTTGGAGAATTGGAGGGAATCCCTAAAATTAAGTGACATATTTTTGTATTCCTCACTTAGCTGATGTGGGTTTGTGTATGTTTTGCACTCTGTTTTTTCATCTCTTAGAATTTAATACCATAATAATGCCAATAAACATATGGTATAAAGTGTCTTATGTTTTTACGTTTCCTAGGAGTGCTAGAGAAAATCAAGCTTGGTAAAAAAAACATAATAGACCATTACCTATTTGATTCATATAAACAATTTGTGGAAGCTATTTGTCTCTGGACACGCAAGGAAGAGGTGCAAGTTCCTATGATGATACTTGTTATGCAGTGGTACAATCAGATTAGCACAATACAATGGTGTAATCAGATTAGCACAATAGATACACGTAGAACACCTAGCGTACATGTTTTGCAACCCTATCGCGTTAAAAGAAACTGCAGATTTTGCACTGCTACAGCCAGGGAGTGTTTTTACATTGTAATTATACCCAAATTCAATCATCATTTAACAGAAAGTATGGAATCAAGTTCAAGTTTCAAGTACTGTATTTATAAACATGAAACTAATTTCTCTAAACACATGATGATCAGTTCCCGTGAAAACTTTTCACCCGCTCAAATACCAACACACCGCCACCAAGGGCCTCGTAGAATCCAAAATCAGCAAACCGTGACATGAACAATACAATATTGATCGGTAATTGAAGCAACTATACTGACAATCAACTATATATATATGATTTATGAACGTTGATGAATAGCTAGGCATTAAAGCAATAGGTTATCCACCATGACATAGCTGACACCACCAGACTAACGCTACCAAGGATCCAACAGAACCTAGCAGCATCGATCAGCAATGATAACAACGATACCCAAACCTAGCAGCATCTTCTTATGTCACGTGTAAGAAAAGGAAGGTGTTGAGGACGCGTGCACCCATGAAAAAATTAAACACACTCAAAACCCAAACTATATAAGAACAATATATTAAGGTGGTGGAATCCGAAAACAGCAGCAAGTGGCAATAACAATGCTATATTGATTGGTAATTGCAACAACTAACCAACATTCAATCATATCTGTATGATTTATGAACACTGATGAGTATTTAGGCGTTAAAGTGATAGTGTTCTGTCCATGACATCGCTAACACCACCAGACCAACTTTATCAAGGATCTGTTCGAATCTAGCAGCATCAATCAGCAATGATAACAGCGATACCTAATGAGTAGAAAACCACCACGATAAACCCCTAGCTACAAAGACACAAACGATGAGGAAGAGAGAAGATAGGTCACCACCCAATAATTTTCTCTATCTTCTTATTTCACGTGTAAGAAAAGGAAGGTGTTGAGGACACATGCACGCGTGAAAAAATTAGATAGACACTCAAAACCCAAACTATATAAAAACAGAATAATAAGGTGGTTGGAATCCAAAAACAGCAACAAGTGGCATTAACAATGCAAGATTGATTGTAATTGCAGCAACTAACCAACATTCAATCATGTCTATATGACTTATGAACATTGATGAGTATATAGGCATTAAAGTGATAGGGTTCTGTCCCATGACATCACTAACACCACCAGACCAACATTACCAAGGATCTGTTCGAACCTAGCATCATCGATCAGCAATGATAACAACGATACCTAATGAGCTGAAAACCACCACGATAAACTCCTAACTACAAAGAAACGATCCGTGAGGAAGAGAAAAGATAGGTCACAGCCCAATCATTTTCACTATCTTCCTATTTCACGTGTAAGAAAAAGGTGTTGAGGACACATGCACGCGTGAAAAAATTAGATAGACACTCAAAACCCAAACTATATAAAAACAGAATAATAAGATGGTTGGAATCCAAAAACAGCAACAAGTGGCATTAACAATGCAAGATTGATTGTAATTGCAGCAACTAACCAACATTCAATCATATCTATATGATTTATGAACACCGATGAATAGTTAGGCATTAAAGTGATAGGGTTCTGGCCATGACATCACTGACACCACCAGACCAGCGTTACCAAGATCTGTTTGAACCTAGCAGCATCGATCAGCAATGATAACAGCGACACCTAATAAGCTAGAAAACCACCACGAAAAACCCCTAACTACAAAGAAACAATCAGTGAGGAAGAGAAAAGATAGGTCACCGCGCAATCAATTTCTCTATCTTCTTATTTGACGTGTAAGAAAAGGAAGGTTTTGAGGACACATGTACACGTGTATTAATTAGTTAGACACCCAAAACCCAAACTATATAAGAACAATATATTAAGGTGGTTGGAATCCAAAAACAGTGCAAGTGCCATGAACAATGCTATATTGATTGGTAATTGCAGCGACTAACCAATATTCGATCATATCTATATGATTTATGAACACTGATGAGTAGTTAGGCGTTAAAGTGATAGGGTTCTTGCCATGACATTGATAAACACCACCAGACCAACGCTACTAATGATCTGTTCGAACCTAGCAGCATCGATTAGCAATGAAAACAGTGATATCGAATGAGCAGACAACCGACACCAAAAACCCCTAACAAAATGAAGCGATCGGTGAGCAAGATAGATGATAGGTCGCCACCCAATCCTTTTGTGTATCTTCTTATATGACATGTAAGAAACGAAAGGTGTCTAGGACATCAAACATTAAATCAAACATCTGGACCAGAACATCAGCTGTTCAGCACATTCAATAAATCAAACATTAAAGGTTGAGCATCAACAACGCTTAATTAGTGTTAGAAAGTCGTAAGCAGATAACAAGCAATCAAAAGATTACACGGCATGATGAATAAATCAAAAATCAGAAGCAAGAAAATGGAGAAATTGGGTCAGATAAAATGCAAATGCGTATAAGAAACAGCCTGATGATTACGAGTAAGAAATTAGCAAACAATAACAAGAAAATGGCGAAATGAAATTAGGTCAGATAATATGCAAATGCGTTTAAGAAACAACCTGATGGAATGAATATAGTACCGATTACAAACTGAATCACACCTGATGAAGAGAAAATAGGTCAGATAATATACAAATATCAAACCAACTAGAGCTGAGTGCTTGAAAATGTTGATTAACTTGACATCTATTGCTATTATATGTGTTGGGCGTGTATTTTTAATGTAAGTATTTGATGCAAAAGTTGTAAAAGCTGGATATATTGCCATGTAATTTGCCCTAAAAAGTACAAGCAGCACAGAATCACAACAAATACACCTTAACTAAGCAAAACTTATACTTTATCACGAATTTGGTGCCCTTTAGGTGTTATAAGGGATTGCTATAAGTTGTAGTAGAACAAAAGTCTGGCAATGGGTTTTCAGATTCAAGTTCCAATGTACAAATACGCAAAAGAAGCAAAACCAGATCGAATAAACGATGAGGTTTCCCACTACATACGAAGCCTATACCCAACAAAACATGAAGAAAAACTCTACTTTGCCGACCACCAAAGATCTACTTACTATTAGAAACTAGATCGAATAAACGATGAGGTTTCCCACTAAATCCCTAAGGTACCAAAAATAACCAAGACGACAAATCAACATTGCAAAAAATAAAAAATAGTCAATCTAAAATAGATATCACATAAATCAATAAGTGAAAGCGGAGATGCAAAAATTATGCTATGCCAACTAAAGTATTTCAATAACTCAAAAGTGCACAACGAAGAAATTAAGCATTACTAACTAATTGTTGGCGGCGTGCTATGAAGCAAACTATAATTTGCCAACACCGTAATCAAGCGAGGTAATTATTATCTAAATATAGAATGACTAATAAAGATTTCCCGTTAACTTTCTAAGAGCATTCTTTCAAATTTTCATTATTATAATTACACTAAAAATTACTATTTTTTTTTATTATTTTCAATTAAATAATATTTTTATACCTTTATAATTATCTTTTCTTTATCTTCCACTCACAACCACTTTCAGAAAATAAAAGAAAATTTATAAGGCCCACATATATAGATAAACAATAGCATTTTCGCTCTTATCCACTCAAACCATTCCCTATAATAAGAAACACACTAATAATAATATATGAAACCTATTTGCAAAGGCTCAAAGGTACCAAATATAACCAAAATAAAAAATCAACATTGCAAAAAGATAGTCAATCTAAAATGGATATAAAATAAACCAATAAGTGAAAGCAAAGACGCAAAAAATAAACTATGCCAACTAAAGTATTTGATATCGCAAATAAACAATAGCATTTTCGCTCTTCTCCACTCAAACCATTCCTTATAATATAAGAAACACACTCATAATAATATATGAAACTTATTGCAAAGGCTCAAAGGTACCAAATATAACCAAAATGAAAAATCAACATTGCAAAAAGACAGTCAATCTAAAATGGATATAAAATAAACCAATAAGTGAAAACAAAGACGCAAAAAAATAAACTATGCCAACTAAAGTATTTGAATATCTCAAAAGTGTGCAATAAAGAAATTAAATATTTCTGACTAATTGTTGGAGGCTTGCTTAGGAAGCAAAAAATAAAGGCAAAATATCACCATAAAATGGCAACACTTATAATAATTAAAAAAAACTTATTGCAATTCAAAATTAGACATTTACATGCAAACTAGTACTTTTCAAGTTGTAATTCAAGCCAGGTTCAATAAAGAACTACACTAATATCCAAAAGTTTTGAGTTTAATCATTGATTCAGTAAGGAACATATCGTGAGCTCACATAATCACATTTCACAAAATAATCCATCTAAAATCGATGAGATAATCCATCTAAAATGGTTAAAGATAATCCATCTAAAATGGATATCAAATAAATCAACAAGTGAATGCAAAGATGCAAATATTTTACTATGCCAACTAAAGTATTGCAATAACATATAAGTGCACAACAAAGAAATTAAGCATTACTAACTAATTGTTGAAGGCCTGCTAGGAAGCAAAAAAAAAAAAAAAGAAAACAAGGCAAAATATTAAAATAAAAGGCAAAATAAATGAAGAAAACTCTACTTTTTCAACACCAAAATCAGGAGATCTTAATATTATCATAATCTAGAATGACTAGTGAAGTTTTCCCACCAACTCCGTAAGCTACCAAAAATAACCAAAATGGAAAATCAGAATTGCCAAAAGATAATCCATCTAAAATGGATATCAAATAAATCAAGCGAATGCAAAGATGCAAAAATTTTACTATGCCAACTAAAGTCTTTCAATAACTCAAAAGTGCAAAACGAAGTAATTAACCATTACTTACTAATTATTGGAGGCCTGCTAGGAGGCCAAAAAAAAGCCAAAATATTAACATAAAAGGCAAAATAAATGGAAGAAAAACTCTACTTTGCCAACACCAAAATCAGGAGAGCTAAATATTATCACAATCTAGAATGACTAATGAAGTTTTCCCACTAACTCCCTAAGATACCAAAAATAACCAAAATGGAAAATCAATATTGCAAAAAAAAATAGTGATAAGAACTTCGTTGGATTGATTGAATTAAAAACGAATACACATAGTGTGGTCCTTTTCGAGATGGACTGATCTCCAAACATAAACCAAGAATTCAAATACTAAAACCTTCTCTGCTAAACTAGAACATCAAAAGACACATATATAGACTAATATAGCTACTAACCGCCCACTAAGACCTACCCACTAATCCTAAATAACCGGATCACCCCCCTCCCCAGCTCCTGGCCCAGCCCCTATTTTCCTGCCAAACCATGTTAACCGGGTCAGCCCCGAACCAGACTAATCCATTGGGATCGTATCAGATGGTCTGTCTAAAATGGATATATAATAAATCAATTACTGAGTGCGAAGATGCAGAAATTTTACTATGCCAACGAAGAAATTAAGCATCACTGACTAATTGTTGGAGGCCTGCTAGGAAGCAAGAAAAACAAGGCAAAATATTAAACATAAAAGGCAAAATAAATGGGCATCCTCCAAAAGCATGACACGCACGAATAAAAAGTCCCAAGGATTTTCAACAAATCAATTAGAGAAAATAGATGTATTACACGTGTATTGAACTAAAAAGTCAAATCCAAGTCATTTACGGAATGAGATTAGAAAGATTGAGGGAAATGATCGTAAGTTCATAACCCCAATGGATATCTAACAAATTCTTTAAAACCATAGTATAAGAAAGAGTAATAAGAAAAATGATCTAAAATCAATGAACTAAAGCAGCTATCAAAAAATGATCTCAAATCAATGGCATCATACACATATAGAGCTAGAAAGTAATCCTAATGTAAGTCGGTATAGAGTTACTTGAGAACTTGGAATATCATATAAAAAAATAAGGTGAAATAGGTGCTTATTGAGGAATGATTAAAGTTCCCAAAACCCAAATTGGATTTCACAAGATGATCAAAATCAAGAAAGATATTCAAGAATTTCATTTTTAGTTACGTGTGAAAAAAATAAGTCAGGTCTACAATTGACAAATGCTAATTGTGAAAGTAAGTCATATATTTTCATAACCCATGTTAGCTTTATATGGAAAGATAATCAAAAATTTCAAAATCATCAAAAAAATCCATTTGCTTTTAAACATACAATACTAAAAGAAACAAAACGTAACATATATCTACCAATCAGATAAACAAAGTTTGGAAAAAAGTTCAAATTATTAAAAAATTAATAATAACAATAAGAAAATGAAATAATCTGAAATAAAAAATGTATTTTTCCCCAATTGATGGATGCTAGTGGTGAATATGAGTCATACTTCTATAACCAAAATAGATAACCGAAAGATGATATCAAATCAAAAAGTGCATTCAAGTATTCTTTTACTTATCAAAAAACATAAAAAAATAAAAAATAAAAGAACAAATCCTTACAAAACATCAAAATCCACCTAAATAAGATTAACAAAAAGAGTTCAAATCATCACCACTTGATAAATGCAGATTTGAAAATTGAATCAATTTTCCATAACCCAAACTTTATATTGAAAATATAAACAAAACCAAAACCAAAACCAAAAAAAAAGGGAGGGGGGGTTAAGGTATCACATAAATTATTAAAACCAAAAGATAAATGTTAGTATGCTTATGGAAAAATCAGGACAAAGAATTAGAGTTAAATAAAAAACGTATCTTTCCTCACTTGTCCGATGTTAATTATGGATCGAGTCAAATATTATATAACCAAAACTCGTTAATAAAATATATCCAAGGGGTGGTATTACACACTGTCAAATGATCAAATAATAAAGATAGTTGAACAAAAGATGTAGTTTTCCACACTTGGCGGATGCTAGTTATTGATTGAGTCAACTATCAAATGATCTAATAATGATAAAAGTAAAATAAAAATTGTATTTTTCCCCACTTGGCGGATGCTAATTATGGATCGAGTCAAATATTATATAACCAAAACTCGTTAATGAAAGATAAACTCATATCCAAAGGGGTGGTATAACACACGATCAAATGATCAAATAATAAAGATAGTTGAACAGAAGATGTAGTTTTCCCCACTTGGCGGGATGCTAATTATGGATTGAGTCAACTATCATATAACGGTTAAGGAAAATATAAACTCATATCCAAAGGGATATTGCATATGATCAAATGATCTAATTATAATGATAAAAGTAAAATAAAAATTGTATTTTTCCCCACTTAGCGGATGCTAATTATGGATCGAGTCGAATATTATATAACCAAAACTCGTTAATGAAAGATAAACTCATATCCAAAGGGTTGTATTACACACGATCAAATGATCAACTAATAAAGATAAATGATCAACTAATAAAGATAGTTGAACAGAAGACGTAGTTTTCCCCACTTGGCGGATGCTAATTATGGATTGAGTCGACTATCATATAACGGTTAAGGAAAATATAAACTCATATCCAAAGGGGTATTGCATATGATCAAATGATCTAATAATAATGAAAGTTAAATAAAAATTGTACTTTTCCCCACTTGGCGGATGCTAATTATGGATCGAGTCAAATATTATGTATCCAAAACTCGTTAATGAAAGATAAACTCATATCCAAAGGGGTGGTATTACACACGATCAAATGATCAACTAATAAAGATAGTTGAACAGAAGATGTAGTTTTCCCCATTTGGCGGATGCTAATTATGGATTGAGTCACTATCATATAACGGTTAAGGAAAATATAAACTCACATCCAAAGGGGTATTGCATATGATCAAATGATCTAATAATAATGATAAAAGTAAAATAAAAATTGTATTTTTACCCACTTGGCGAATGCTAATTATGGATCGAGTCAAATATTATAAACAAAAACTCGTTAATGAAAGATAACTCATATCCAAAGGGTTGTATTACACACGATCAAATGATCAACTAATAAAGATAGTTGAACAGAAGATGTAGTTTTTCCCACTTGGCGGATGCTAATTATGGATTGAGTCAACTATCATATAACGGTTAAGGAAAATATAAATTCATATCCAAAGGGGTATTGCATATGATCAAATGATCAAATAATGATAAAAGTAAAATAAAAATAGTATTTTCCCCACTTGGCAGATGCTAATTATGGATCGAGCCAAATATTATATAACCAAAACTCGTTAATGAAAGATAAACTCATATCCAAAGGGGTGGTATTACACACGATCAAATGATCAACTAATAAAGATAGTTGAACAGAAGATGTAGTTTTCCCCACTTGGCGGATGCTAATTATGGATTGAGTCAACTATCATATAACGGTTAAGGAAAATATAAACTCATATTCAAAGGGGTATTGCATATGATCAAATGATCTAATAATGATAAAAGTATAATAAAAATTGTATTTTCCCCACTTGGCGGATGCTAATTATGGATCGAGTCAAATATTATATAACCAAAACTCGTTAATGAAAGATAAACTCATATCCAAAGGGTTGTATTACAAACGATCAAATGATCAACTAATAAAGATAGTTGAACAGAAGATGTAGTTTTCCCCACTTGGCGGATGCTAATTATGGATTGAGTCAACTATCATATAACGGTTAAGGAAAATATAAACTCATATTCAAAGGGGTATTGCATATGATCAAATGATCTAATAATGATAAAAGTATAATAAAAATTGTATTTTCCCCACTTGGCGGATGCTAATTATGGATCGAGTCACATATTATATAACCAAAACTCGTTAATGAAAGATAAACTCATATCCAAAGGGTTGTATTACAAACGATCAAATGATCAACTAATAAAGATAGTTGAACAGAAGATGTAGTTTTCCCCACTTGGCGGATGCTAATTATGGATGGAGTCAACTATCATATAACGGTTAAGAAAAATATAAACTCATATCCAAAGGGGTATTGCATATGATTAAATGATCAAATAATAATAAAAGTAAAATAAAAATTGTATTTTTTCCCACTTGGCGGATGCTAATTATGGATCGAGTCAAATATTATATACCCAAAACTCGTTAATGAAAGATAAACTCATATCCAAAGGGGTGGTATTACACACGATCAAATGATCAACTAATAAAGATAGTTGAACAGAAGATGTAGTTTTCCCCACTTGGCGGATGCTAATTATGGATTGAATCAACTATCATATAACGGTTAAGGAAAATATAAACTCATATCCAAAGGTGTATTGCATATGATCAAATGATTAATAATGATAAAAAGTAAAATAAAAATTGTATTTTTACCCTCTTGGCAGATGCTAATTATAGATCGAGTCAAATATTATATAACCAAAACTCGTTAAATGAAAGATAAACTCATATCCAAAGGAGTGGTATTACACACGATCAAATGATCAACTAATAAAGATAGTTGAACAGAAGATGTAGTTTTCCTCACTTGGCGGATGCTAATAATGGATTGAGTCAACTATCATATAACAGTTAAGGAAAATATAAACTCATATCCAAAGGGGTATTGCATATGATCAAATGATCTAAAAATGATAAAAGTAAAATAAAATTTGTACTTTTCCCCACTTGGCGGATGCTAATTATGGATCGAGTCAAATATTATATAACCAAAACTCGTTAATGAAAGATAAACTCATATCCAAAGGGGTGGTATTACACACGATCAAATGATCAACTAATAAAGATAGCTGAACAAAAGATGTAGTTTTCCCCACTTGGCGGATGCTAATTATGGATTGAGTCAACTATCATATAACGGTTAAGGAAAATATAAACTCATATCCAAAGGGGTATTGCATATGATCAAATGATCTAATAATGATAAAAGTAAAATAAAAATTGTATTTTTCCCCACTTGGCGGATGCTAATTATAGATCGAGTCAAATATTATATAACCAAAACTCGTTAATGAAAGATAAACTCATATCCAAAGGGGTGGTATTACACACGATCAAATGATCAACTAACTGATAAAGATAGTTGAACAGAAGATGTAGTTTTCCCCACTTGACGGATGCTAATTATGGATTGAGTCAACTATCATATAACGGTTAAGGAAAATATAAACTCATATCCAAAGGGGTATTGCATATGATCAAATGATCTAATAATGATAAAAAGTAAAATAAAAATTGTATTTTTCCCCACTTGGCGGATGCTAATTATGGATCGAGTCAAATATTATACACCCAAAACTCGTTAATGAAAGATAAACTCATATCCAAAGGGGTGGTATTACACACGATCAAATGATCAACTAATAAAGATAGTTGAACAGAAGATGTAGTTTTCCCCACTTGGCGGATGCTAATTATGGATTGAGTCAACTATCATATAACGGTTAAGGAAAATATAAACTCATATCCAAAGGGGTATTGCATATGATCAAATGATCTAATAATGATAAAAGTAAAATAAAAATTGTATTTTTCCCCACATGGCGGATGCTAATTATGGATCGAGTCAAATATTATATAACCAAAACTCGTGAATGAAAGATAAACTCATATCCAAAGGGGTGGTATTACACACGATCAAAACCCAAATAATATAATTTGTAATAATAATATATTAAGGTGATAGAAGCTACAAACAGCAACTAGTGGCACGAACAATGCAGTATTGATCTCTAATTACAGCAACTAATAGACATTTAATCATATCTATATGATTAATGAACATTGATGAATAGTTAGGCCCTAAAGCGACAAGGTTATGTTCATGACATTGCTAACACCACCAGATCAGCGCTACCAAGGATATCTTGGAACCTAGCAGCATTGATCAGTAATGATAACAGCGATACCAAACGAGCAGACAACCACCATGTAAAAACAAACAGTGACTAGTGGTAGGAAAAAGGCGATATTGATTGGTAATTAATGCAACTAACAGATATTCAATCATATCTATATGATTAATGAATGTTGATGAATATTTAGGCATTAAAGCGATAGGGTTACGGCCACTGCATCGCTAACACCACCAGACCAGCGCTACCTAGGATTACTTCGAACCTAGCAGCGTTGATCGGCAATGATAACGGCGTTACCGAATGTGCCGACAACCACCACGAAAAACCCCTAATTACAAAGAACCAACGGTCGAGAAAGAGAGAAGATAGGTCCCTGCCCACTCCTTTTCTCTATCTTCTTATTCGACGTGTAAGAAAAGGATGGTGTTTAGGACACGTGAAAAAACCAGTTAGACACTCAAAACCTAAACTATGTAATATTGTTTGGTAATTGCAGCAACTAACCAACAATCAATCATATATATACATATATATATGTGTGTGTCTATATATATATATATGATTTATGAACGTTGATGAATAGTTAGGCATTATAGCGATAGGGTTCCAGCCATGACATTGTTAACACCACGAGACCAGCGCTACCAAGATCTCTTCAAATCTAGCAACATCGATCGGCAATGATAATGGGGATACCGAATGAGCAGATAATCACCAAGAAAAACACCTCACTACTAAGAAACAATCAGTGAGTAAGAGAGGAGATAGATCACCGCCCAATTCCTTTTCTCTATCTTCTTATTTGACGTGTAAGAAAAGAAAAGGTGTCTAGGACATATGCGCGCCTGAAAAGAAATAAAAGAGGTCTGATGAGGTTCAAACCCATCAGCCTCACGCCCTCACCCGAAAGCCTAATGCCTTACCAGCAGGCCAAGTAATCAATAATAAATAAATCACCAAAAACAGCTAATTAAACAACAGAACTGACAACCCTGATTAATAAATTGAACATCAAACATCAGGACCAAAAACATCAGCTATTCAGCACATTCAGTGAATCAAACATCATAAGTTGAGCATCAACAACACCTCATTCATGTTAGAAATTCGTGAGCAACAACCAATCAAGAGATTACACAACACGATCAATAAATCAAACATCAGAACCAAGGAACAGGAGAGATTAGGTCAGATAAAATGCAAATGTGTGTAAGAAACACATCAGCTATTCAGCACATTCAGTATCAGTGAATCAAACATCATAAGTTGAGCATCAACAACGCCTCATTCATGTTAGAAATTCGTGAGCAGATAACAACCAATCAAGAGATTACACAACACGATCAATAAATCAAACATCAGAACCAAGGAACAGGAGAGATTAGGTAAGATAAAATGCAAATGTGCGTAAGAAACAGCCTAATCAAATGAATAATATACCGATTACGAGTAATAGCAAGCAATCAATATGTTACACCCGCACATTCAGGACCAGAAACGCCCGATTAATCGTAGTAATTAACAAGCAGATAACAGAAATTAAGAAATCACCAAACAATAACAAGGAACATGCGAAATTAGGTCCGATGGAATGAATAATATACCAATTATCAGCGATAACAACTGATGCGCTGATTAATAGATTAAGAAATTACCAGACAAAAGCAGCGAACAGGAGAAGTTATGTCAAATAATAAGCAAATGCGTGTAAGAAATTAGGTCCGATGGAATGAATAATATACCGATTACGAGTAATAGCAAGCAATCAATATGTTACAACCGCAGGATCAATAGATCAAACATGAGGACCAGAAACGCCCAATTAATCGTAGTAATTAACAAGCAGATAACAGAAATTAAGAAATCACCAAGCAATAACAAGCAACATGCGAAATTATGTGAGATAAAATGCAAATTCGAGTAAGAAATTAGGTCAGATGGAAAGAATATCTTACGGATTACGAGAGATAACAACTGATGCGAAATTAGGTCTGATGGAATGAATACCATACCGATTACGCCTGATCGATGCACAGATTCAGTTTCTTCGACCGAATATCTGGTGATTAAAAGGAACGATCCGTGTGTATATGTGTGTGTGTGTGTGGGAGATGGAGATGGAGATGGAGATGGAGGGAGAGTTGTGTTTGGGAGGGAATGGTGTCATAGGGTTTATAGAGAGGGGGACCTAATAACTGGTGACTTTATTTTTGGCACAGGTGCTCCAAAGATACGCGAGATGATCTTATCATGATTTCATTTACATAACTAAAATATTTGTTAGTTAGTATAAACTTTATATGATTTCTAAATATTAAACGATAAATGTTAAAATAATAATAACATTGAATATGATTAGATCATTAGTCGTCTATGTTTTATCTAGTAAATCATATCAAACATTTAACAAATAAAAAAAAATATATGTTAAAAAATATTATTTTATGATATTCTTTTAATATTATGATTGATATTATTATAGCCATTAAATTTTATTCAAAATTAAAATAACACTTTAATCATTTTTTATGATTGTTGTGTCTTAAGCTACTATCACAACAACTTCAATTGCTATCGATATGATACCAATCTACACACAAGCAGGTATGTGTGTCTACCATACATTATAGCTATGATAAGAACCAAGGGCAATTGTCACTTGCTTAATTATTAATAATTATCTATAAAGCAAAAAAATTAAAAAACATAATCTTTAAACGAGTTTGTATTAGGAAAATGGCATTTTTTCTAAAAACAATATTTTTAAAGATATTTTTGTAAAAGATGAACTAATCTAAAAAAAAAAAATTTAAAACAAAAGTTGTAAAAAATAAAAAAAAAACGAGTAATGCTACCTGCGAGCTGCAACGTGACCGCGTGGGGCGTCATGTTCACGAACTTCGTTACAAACATTGCGACGTGAACGTTAACACACTTAAGTACATAAAATAAACATATTAAAACTATTACACATCACATGTTACCACATAATAATTTTAAAAAGTTATATAAAAGAAAGACATATGCATTACGACAAAGTCGTATGATGACATTAACATAGTTAATTGTACGTCATGACGTGTACACAAACTTTATTACGTGCATACAATATGATAATTAAAAATAATAATTTAGATAAAATAAATACTAGAAAAGTAAAAGAAAATAATAGTTTAAATAAAAATGTATAACAAAAGAGATAAAAGAAAAAAAGAAAAGAAAAAAAACGTAGGAGGTGAGACTTAAAACCGTGCCCCTTCCCTTTAAACATGGGAGCCAAACTAGTTGTGGGGCAATCGGAAAAAAATAAATGGACCAATAGCACCTTAATACGTGGCAAGGCCGATGGACGCTAAAACTATGTCGTTAAAGGAGCAATATTGATATTTTATTAATTAAAACACTTATCTGTATGATAATTTTAATCACACTATATATAAAATAACGTTTTATAATTTTTAACTTTAAATAAATATTAAATACTTGTGTATTTAAACTGTGTGATACACGGAATATAGTATAGTAGATTGTAGATTGAATTATTGCGTTTAAAAATAGGCCACCATCATCGAACATTTTTAGTTATGTTATCCATAATTAATTGAGTTAATTTTAATTTTACTTCATTTGATAAAAATATTTTTTTTTTCAAGATTTACCTTCAAAAGTTAATTAATTTGTTCAATTTCAATCCAAAAGTTTCACTGAATTCGATATATAAATATTTTTTTAAACTAAAATTTAAATAAAGTTGTTTTAATTTTTCAGATGATGATGATTATGTTTAGACTTAGGAAACCTAATATACAATATGGATATATAACACATACTAGTATAGTATCCCATGTAATACACGTGTTGAATAAATAGAATATTAAATAATTTGTAATAAAATTTAAAATTCATAAATAATATTAGTAAATAAGATATGATTGAGTTATGTATATATAAGTATTTTAAGTAAAAAGCAACAATAATATTATTTTAAAATATCGTTTTATAAGATTGTGTTTTTTTAATTATTTTTTTAAAATATTCTGGTTTTTTTTAATTTTATTTAAAAAAACTAATCATCTTATAAAACTTAGAAAAATGGTATTAATTTACTTTGTATTTAAGATTTTTTTCGTGTCTTATACAATTTTAAAGAGTGTTTTTCATTAAAAATCTAGTTTTTTATTTTGTATGATATCTATTTTTTTTAATTTAGAACTGTATTAAATAATATAATATAATTACTATATATATACTAATATCATTCATTAGGAGAGAGAGCCAGGAAAATAAAAATAAAAATACCTAATATGTTCACACGTGTCATGTAAAAACTTTTTTTTATTATAGTTAATAATGGATAATGAGTATTATTTGTGTAACAAATACCTATATGGATATTCCTTTTAATTTTGATTTGGTTGTATAAAGTTGTGATAAAATCGTGAGTCAGTGTAGCAAAATATTTGATGGTTGAAGGTTGTGGGTTTTCTCGTCTTAAACATGTGTAAAATATGTGTATTGCTAAGGGGTTGTTTGATTTGCTTCTGACCCGTTCAAAATGTCCGACCCACTGATCCGGTCAGACATTTTGGCCGGTCAACGTGTTTGATTTCCACTCTTACGCGTCTGACCGGGTCCGACACTACTGACCCATGCATATTTTTCCCCTTACTTGATCAGTTTTGAAACAATCTTTTACCCGGTCAGCACATTCTCACCAAGTAAGTGAAATCAAACATGGCCTAAGCCTTAAATGTGCATCAAATACACAATTTACGGTGCTCTTTAGTTTTAAAGAGATAAACTTCAACAAAACATGATATTGTACAGCAAATCTAATGCGTTTCAAGTGCTTAGAAAAGAGGTATACAAATCTATGGATTAAATGATTTGTGTTTTTGGTAAGTAGATTTTTATTCTAAACCATGTAAAATCTCAAAGGGACATTGAACTATGCAAGTTATAAAATTTTAAACTCCAGATAGATACAATTACGCATACCAAAACAGAAATAGACAAGCATGAACTAATGGAGAGTAGCATTTGTAACTAGTTTTATACCCGTCCGGTGGCCGGGAGGTTTCATGTCATAATATCATAACTATCTCTTTTTGCATTCTAAACAAAAACACTAATTATTGATTGAAACTAACATAACTTGTTAGTATAAAAACAATTGAGCATAGTATATATGAATTTGAAAAACACGTCTCTAGAAAATAAGTCATATAAAAATTCCAAAATATAATGTTATAACTTAGTATTAATTTTAATTGTTTGCTTTTTAAAATAATAAGTGTGTAATTACATATCATAATGTCATCACTATATTAAACTATATTCATATTAAACTATATTCTAAACAAAATCCATTTCTTCAAGATCAGAGTACAAAGCCTGTTTCTTCAAGATCAAAGTACAATGTAATAGGTGAGCTGGTAGACAATGCAATGATGCATACCACACAGACTCCCCTATACATAACCTTTAAGATTATCTATGATCATTTCCTTATGATCAACACAACTTACCTTCAAATTTTGGTCGTCAAGCCTAAAGCAAGTTTTCAAGAGCCACCTCCGTTAATTCTTGGTGGTTACAATCATCAACATATGCTCTAAATCCAAAAGTTATGCAAAACACAATTTTAGGACCAAGCTTAGAGCCTTAGAAACGGTATTACTACTAAATTAATTACATGGATTTGGATCCTCTAACAAACATGAAACATAAGAAAAAAACATAAAGTACTTCAATGTATTACCAGTATTAAAAGTGAGATATGGCTTGTTATAATATTATATAACTCACGACTCTAATGACAAAGGTCACACATCTCTAACCTGTTTCATTATATAAATAACTAAGTTGTTTGTAATAATACAATTGTCGTCTAAACTCTAAAAAATCATTTAAAATCTTTATCAATTATATGTTATTTAAGAGGCTGAAGATCCTTAGCACTCGTCAGAAAATGCTCACTTTGACCATTCCTTTGTTGACTAATTTCTTTTCTTTTCTTGGGAAGTTGATTCTAAATATGAGTTTCATGCAATGAAGATAAGGGAACTGTCCTCTGTTTGTAAACTCGATAACATGCATAAGAGGTCTTAAAAAGAGATAACAATGCTATTTAGCCAAAATTTAATTATAATTCAGTATAAACAATTTACCCCTCTGTATATCTTTACCCCTATGTTCAATTAACTTTTATAAAAGTGTAGAAAAAAGCTGTGAAACTTAGAAAGGGAAAGTGTACAATGATAGGAAAATAAAAACAAAAAATTTATTCATAAGAACATATACCTTAAAACAACCACATGGTTTCATCATTCGAAGACAATTTAATTGTTTTTCTGAAGTCTAACACCACATTTTAAACATTTCATGAAACCATCATATTGATAGATATAACATGTTAGACAACCTAGTGGCACAACGATAGTTTAAAGGTTACTTACTTTAAAATGCCAATGCCTAACCTCTTAATAAAGAGCTTTCACATTTCTTGCATCACTAGCATCCTTTTATTCAGATAGCAGTGCAAATTCAGCTATTCTCCGTGGAACCTTGACCCCTCTTATTCTCACAACGATCCAAACCTTGTTCTGAAAATTTCCTTTTGCCCACAAGTTTGGTCAAGCATTTTGCAAGAGCACCAAGTGAGGAAAAAAAAATTTAGGAGTCATATTGTTTTAGCATGCTCTTCTCTTAATGTACATTAGAAAATTTGAGGGGGGGGGGGGGGTTTCAACTAATTACCTGTTATCTAGAAACGTAAGGTTAGTATGAACAAAAAGGAGTGCGGCCAAGGGAGGACGGGACTTTCTCATTTAAAATCCTCTGTGAAACCTGAGGATGATTCCCCACTGTTTAAAAATACCTCACCATCTGCCACATCTTGTGAGCCTTGCTCATTTTTGTTGTTTTGGTTTTTGTTCACTCATGGGCGAACATTAAAACCCTGGGAAAAGGTACCACACAGAAAACTTGAGTTCAAAAAATTAAAACTAAACCAAAACATTCATTGATCTAATTGGGGACAAATAATACAAACATGATCAGTTGCATTTGGACCATCAGTGTGGAAAAGGATGGGACAATCCCTCTTATCCTCATTCATCAAACTTAACTTGATAAGAGTGGGCGATCCGTGCCTTTTCTCTGTATGCTAGCAATTGTAATGGATGTTACCTTTATATTCATACTTATTAGATATCTAAAAGAAGATTCACCCAAGCTACCTTGAAAGAAAGTAAAGCATTATAATATAACACAAACCTGATAGAATGGAACAATAAGGGAAGGCTTAGTAATGCTGATAAGCGCATACCGCAACATGGGAAGATTTGTCTTCATTTTTTCGAATTTGAATCTTGAGGGTGTGGCATTTGTTCTGCCAACAAAAATATACTACTCTAAGAACGATAGTTCCATTTGCATATGCAACAAAAGCCCAATAAAATCAAACACAAGAAAATCACTAGCCTTGAAATATATGGCCATATGGAGTGATATGGGTAAGTAGATAAAATCGTATGTTTCATAATAACGATCATTAATTACACATTTACACCCAACATCATCTTAGAATTATACCTGCAGTTCAAATAAGAACATTTCAAGAATGATGAGATTTCAAAATCAAGAATGATTAGATTTCATAATCAAAAATATCGTCTCCGAAATTTCGGCTTTCTAACTCCAGTGATTCACGTCTAAGGGTTATAGAAGACAAAAGATTAGTCGATTAGAGATAGAGATTCGAAAATGGATTTCAGATTTCTGATAAGTTGAGTATTTGAGTAAAAAGAAAGAAGAGATAGAATGTTAGGTACCATCACTATCAATGAAGGGTAAGATGGTGATGATGACTTCTCTAGGTGATTATCCAAAACATCTTTGATTCTTTTCCAATCCAAACAGTCACATACTCCCACTATCGTTGACCCATTAACAACGCACTTCAACCCCTGTGCGTACACGTATTAATGGATGTTCTCCAAAATTGAAAAAATAAAAAGATGGATTTATGAAGATGAGAATGGATTTATGAGACGAAAACAATTTATCTGATGATTTACGGATTGATTTCTGAAACCCTAGATTAAATCCTCGACCATGACAATTTGTAACTTTGTGCGAGAATTTAAAGAGGGAGCTCAGGTTATTGAGGAAGTGATCGGAAAGTTAGGAAGAAAACGGTGGCGTCATGGACATGGCAGACCTTCAAGGTCGTAGAAACCGCCATAACCGCCGCTGCAACCATCAACTTCACGTGGAGAAGAAAACACGGCAACAGGCAAATAACCGCAGCTACTTCAACGACCTCCGATTAAGATGGAACGTGGGTATCTACACATGGAACCACCAGACCATTCTTCAACCATCTAATTAACACGGTTAGGATTAAATCTTGAGTGTTTTGAACGGCTGAGATTACTCTAAATTTAATAACTGTTTAACAGCATCCATTTATATATATAATGGTAAGCCAATGATGATATTGATGATATTATGAAACCCATGGATTTAGTTCAACCAAACCCACGGTCAGAGCCAGTTAAGCCAATGATGATATTGATGATAAACATAAACTAAGTAGGGCATACTTAGTTAACTACACGTCCTTTTTATAAGCAATATAAACATAATTATTATTGGATGGTTTGTTGCTAACCTAAACCACTTCATGCTGATTATGACTTGTTAATAACAGACCGTAACCCAGTTTACATTCTATTTCTAACTAATTACAATATCTAAATTACATACAAACTTCAAGTCCATTTCAATTTCTTGCTGATGTCAGACTCACATTCTCCGATGCCATGACATATAATCCTCCAGGCAATGATGTGCATATAACGGCGGATGTTCTTGGTAAATTTTTTGAGCTAAGATGGAAGCCTATTGAGAATAAACTACCAGTAAAGTAAATGGCTCTCAACAGCTTGCGGTTCATTAAGAGATCGATTTAGTTAAGCCAATGCCTTCCTCAAACAAGAGAAAAATTACCTCAGATCAACCAAACCCACTGCCAGAACCAGTTAAGCCAACAGTTAAGCCAATGATGAGTATTGATGAAAATTATAAACTAAGAAGGGCATACTTAGTTAAATTCACGTCCTTTTTAAAAACAATAAAAACATAATTACTATTGGATGGCTTGTTGCTAACCTAAACCACTTCATGCTGGTTATGACTTGTTAATAACATATTGTAACCCGGTTTACATTCTATTGCTAACTAATTACAATATCTAAAGCTGCGAATGCACCTGTTGACTCGCTACTTCCTCATGTGTGACTTGAGGGCAAGTCGTGTCCCCGGGCTGAAAGTATTGATACGAACCAAGTCAATCGGGGATGGCGAATGACAGTTGCTTCAGGAGGTGGGGGTCATCCAAGTATTTAGGGGATGTGGGGTAGAACTTAGTGGGGCAGTTAAATTTTATCTACTTTATATATGCTTATGATGTTCTAGTTTTAGGTGGAGTATTTCGATTAAGTTTTCTGGGTTGTAATTTGGAGACTGGTCGCTCTTGAAGTGGACTGTACTGTTCTGTTCTTGTTTAAGTTTCAATCAAGCCGACTAGTGTCCTATCAAATTGTTTATTAATTGAAAATCATTTCCATAACATCTAATATTAAACTAGTACTTAAGAGGAGCAAGTCACAATTTTATTTATGTTTAGCTGCAAGTAAATCTAACTTAAAGCGTATCATGATATGAGGAATCACAATATTGAAAATAAGATCACTAACCTGTTCATATACATAAGCAAAATCCATTGAGATGCATGACACAGCCTGTCAAAACTTAAAAGTTGATTAATTGGCTGCCAATCTAAAGCAATGGCATGGAAACAGAGTAAAACTGTAGGGTTACCATGCTCCGGAAGATTATTCTCAATACCTTCTAAATGATATTTAGACTAAAATAGTTGGCATGCTCGGGAAGATTATTCTGTTTAGTCGACCTCCTCACGACCTCAAAATAGCAAGAAGTCCTCCACTAGCAAAAACTTGAACTTCACTTTTAATGTCCATCATACAACTTAGCTACAGTTACATAAGAGTAAAAGGACGACCTCAAAATGCAATCCGTGTGATTTCATCGGCTCATCAAAGATATCACATGCATAGTGAAGATATGGTGTGGGCTGCTTAATGGCCCAGTAGCCTCCAATCAAATCAAATCAGTAGTAAAACCCAGGTAGAAAAGATGATAACATAAGATAGTATTGATCAAACTAAGATCGATTCTTTAATTGACTGAGAGACTGAAATTGCATTAGATTAACCATTGACCCCATGCCCTATTTATAATCTAACCAAAAACTAAACATTCTTTGACTCAAACTCCTATTGTCAAGACATTTAAACTAAGTAGATAAACTTGCAAAATAATTAAATAAAATAAAACATCAGCTAACTTAATCAAATAAGATAAACATACTAATAAATAAAAGACTCATAATCATACTAAAACACCTCTTAAAAACCTGCTGAAAATCAAGAAAACCATCTGGCTTTGACTTTTTCAGGTAAATTAGTAAAGATTAATTCCAACACTTGTATTGTTTATGATTAAGAAAATAAAAATCAACTATAGACCCCTAATAAAATACAATCCATGTGATTTCATCGGCTCATCAAATATATCACACATATAAAGAAGACTTGGTATCCATCGGTATCGTTTATGATTAAGAAAATCAACTACATGTAAGTTCAAAATGTCAATGATTTATTGAACTATGCCAAACCAACAATAAAACTATAGAGAAATGTGAACGTTGCATAATGATGTGATAACTTACAACACACATCATCCATTCCAGTTACCCAAAGGTAGAGCGGTCTATGACATGAAATAAGGAGCTTGATTGTACACTGACAGGTCATAAAAAAGTTTTAGGTATATGAAGAATATAAATGAAGAGAATATTAACTAGTACATGTGACCTGACATTATTGGATCCAGATGCTAAAAGTTACATGGAATTAAGAGCATTTAATTGATAAGTTTGTTTGTTCAATGCATTTACATCCAATGCCTCTTCAAAAGCAGTCATCGTGAACTAAATTTTTATGATGCAACTAAAAAATTAGATTAAATTGTATAATAGAAGGCCTTCACAGTGTATACTCACCAATGCCATTGTTGTTCAGAACTAAGTATTGAAGTCTTCTTAAGCTCCATAGCAGGCGCGTTACTTGCACCATCTACATCAATGGCATGAGTAAATACAGAATCCCAAGCTCAATGTATATAAAGACAACAAAGAGATTATGATATTACCGTTTTGTTTTGTTGTAAAGCAGCTACGATTGAATCTTCACTCTTGGTGCTTGTGTATATGATCAGGGGCTTAACACGATACTTTACAGAGAGATGATAAACTGAGTAAGCTGCCTAATGACATAAAAAAATCATACTATGTATAAACAACATAAGTTGTCATTTATCATGCATGAAAGTAAACAAAAACTACGGAAATGCAGTCCAATCATTACAATACTGAACTCGAGGTGTTGAATTTCTTCGATGAAAAAGATATGAAACGAATGGAGAGAAACTTACATGATATAGTTTAAAGACATCAAAGATACTTAAACTGTAGAAATACAGTACACTTGCAAAGCAACTCCAGAAGTTTTGGATCACACATATAACAAGGAAACAAACAAACCAACATAATCAGTAAATCCCACTCAGGATCACACATAAATATACAAAGGATTCAATACTTCAGAAATTAGGATTGTAGTAACTTCATGGTCACCATGATTTCATACAGGCTATACAACAAATATCAGGACCAGGAACGCCCGAATAAATAATCGTAGTTACTAGCAAGCAGGCAACAGAAATTACGAAATCAGCAAACAACAACGACGAACAGGGGAAATGAAATTAGGTGAGATAAAATGCAAATGCGTGTAAGAAGCAACCTGATGGAATGAATATGATACCGATTACGATACGGAATGTCGTGAATCACACTTGATTGAAAGGATTGATGAGGCTTCACAGAGAGAGAGTGAGTGTGTGTGTGGATACCTTAATCGCAACAATTAGTATGCAGAAAATAATCAATCGAGAGCATGATGAATAAATCAAACATCAGGAACAAGGAATTAGGTCAGATAGTATGTAAAAGCAACCTAATCGCATGAATATCATATCAACGATTACGAGTGATAACTAAATGTCACCTGATTCTGTTTCATCGACACAAAGCAACTGAAGGCGTACAACTGATGATCGACGAAGCTCGACGAAGAGCGTGTGTGTGTGTGTGTGTGTGTGTGTGTGTGTGTTTGGGAGGGGGAGGGAGAGGGAGATGGGGAAGAAGGAGAAGGAGATGGAGCTGTGTGAGAGTGGGTGTGTTTGGGAGGGAATGGTATGGTTGGGTTTATATACAGAGGGAAGGAAGCCAAGTCGGTGTTTACTTTTTGACTTTACCGCTGCAAAGTTACGCAAATCTGATAAATCTTACCATGATATCCTTACCAAAATTAAGTTGTATCATTAAAATCATTTTTCTATAACGGTTAATATTAGATGCATCCTTTTGTAAACTAAAAACGATGCATGTAAAATATAAGTTTTTAATACATAATGTATAATAATCTTTTGCAAAAGTAAGTTTTAATAGCTTATACCGTTAAAGTATTAATTCCAATTAAATTTTAACTTTTATTTTTATTACCAATTACAAAATCAGTCTAATATATTTCAACCGCATTTATTTTAATGATGCAAGGTGTGACGTATTGCATAAACAAACAATACTTTAAAAAAAAATTCATTTGAAAAATATGTTGCTCAAACAAAAAATAAAATAAAAGCAATTACAAATCAGAACAGGCAAAATAAACTAACAAATTTGATTGAAAACTTACATTTTATTAATTGATTAAAATTTGAAAGGGTCAAAATTTATTAAAAAGACGCGGTCGGTTGAATACATTGGAGAAAACACATACGTCGTATGATTGAATGCCTTTAAAACGTTTATCTTTTATAAAAACTATTTTAAAAAAGTCCAAGTCATTGCAATGTGATGGCCACATCATCATAGATAAACAAAGTGAACGATTTTTAAACTGTGGTTGTTGTTGTTACTAGTGACATTGATAGTGTATGAATTAATAATTACGTGTCAATTTCTCCTACAAACATGCGAGTTAAATGAATAGCCTATACTACCTCGACCGTGGCACGTTGGGTGGTGTTTTCAGACCCGGTTTCCTTAAAAGTTATGGTGTATCTATATATACGGTTAGAAATCGTTGTCCTATCGTTTGTTTGTGTGTTGTTCTGTATCAGAAACGAGCCTTGAAACTTTTTTACCATCAACAAAATCAGTCTAATATATTTCAACTGTATTTGTGTTTAATGATGTGGCGTGTGACATGTTGCAAAAGCGAACAATACTTTTATAACCAAAAATCATATGGAAAGCATGTCACTCCAAAAAAAAAAAAAAAAAAACACAGAAGCAATTACACAACAGAACAGGCGAGGGGAACAAATAAATTTGATTGAAAACTTACATTCAGGAGTTGATAGAGATTTGAAGAGTCAAAAATTATTAGAAATACGCATTCGGTTGAATACATTGGAGAAAACATACGTCACGTAATTGAATGCCTTCAAAACGTTGTTTTTTTATAAAAACTATTTTGAAAAAGTCTAAGTCATCGCCACTTAATTGATACATCACATGTCACATCATCGTAAATAAACAACACTAATGATTTATTAAACTATGATTATTACCGGTAACAATATTGAAAATTATGATTGCTGCCGGTGAAATTGATAATTGAAATTAATATTGGCAAGTGGTTAAAAACTTGCATATATTAATTTACTATGTTAGCATCCCGTGTATTACACGGGTTGAATAAATAAATATCAAATAATGAGTAACGAAAATTTATTAATTATAAAATAATATTTTGATACAGGCTTATGATTGAAAATACGTGAGTAATAATTATAATTAATTATTTATTTTTGTAATTTAAAAAAAATTCAAGCATTTTGTTCCAAAACAAATCTTTTTAAAAAGTGTCATTTCTAAAAAGCTCATTATAACTGTGAAGTTTAATTATTTTGATTTACAATAATTTTATTATTAAAAAACGGACGATTTTAAACTATTTTATGTTTTTTAAAAAGTTTGATGTTTTAGTAAAAATTTTTATCTTAACAAAGTTGTTTTTTTAGAACTTAAATTTATAAAAAGAACTTTTCTTAATTTATTAAAAAACTATATTTAATATAAAAAAGAAATAAATAATATAATTTGTAATTAATATACTTATTTAATATGAGAGAGAAGCGGGAAAATTAAAATTAAAAGATCTGAAATTTTGCCAAGTGTCCACTTAAAATCTTCTTTTATTATTATACATAGATTACTTAAGTCAACTATTTTATTCTAATAAACTAGATTAATAATTTGTTTTAGGTTTTAATCTGTTAATTTCAAAATTTAAATAACTTTTTTTATTATTAACTAAATTGGTAATCATGTATGATAAAAACTAAATACCGATCCAAGAACACGACAGATCAATGATAGAAAACCCTTGTTAGTTGAACGAGTAATTAAGACTGTTGATTGTGATGATTAAGTGCGATACAGATAAATTACAAGTATATACATACCTAGAAATAATAACCATAAAATAAGTACACACCTATTCATGTTAAATTTCTTAAATATTTATTATTATTTTTTATTTTAATAATAGCTAATGACACGTAACATATAAAACATTTATAGAAACTAATGGTTTTAATACGTTGAATTTATTTAATTCATAAAATACAGGAGTATATAACTTGATATGTTTTCAATAAAGTAAAAGTCGTATTTTCACACTCACCTTACCATATGCTACTATCTAAGCGAATCATTTATTTAACGATCATATTAAATGCTAATGATGTTCTTTATATAATTTTCAAATTATAAAAAGATAATTAAAAATGATGTTTTTTAATACATCAAATTTTTTAAAAAATACTAAATATTTTATATTGATGTTAAATTTTTTGTAAACAAAAAATAATTAAAAATGCAAGTTATAATAAGCAAATTTTTATAAATGACATTGTTTAGTACGGTTTTTTTAACAAAATATTTAAATTTTTTCCCAAAAAAATTTTAAAAAGTTAATATCATTGTTTTATTACTTATGATGCTTACTAATACGTAATTTAAATCATATTTTATCTTAAAATATTATTTTATAATTATACTTTACTTCAAAAATTTATGTACAGACGTCACAACATTCTATCTTTTATGAAATCCCGCCTAAAGCTTTAACGCGTATTGCTGGAGGCACGGATCTTTAATCCGACCCGGTTTTATACTCACAATCGTATCATATCATATCTATACTTACCATATTCATTCAGATTCTATTTCAAAAGAAGCCCCAATTATAATCGAAACTCTCACGAATTCTAATCTTCAACCTTCTCACCCTGGTAGATGTGAGATTATCATTGATATTCCTTCATCCATCTTTTAGATTAGACTAGATGTCAATCGTCACTCTTTATCCTGGATCTGTCAATTGTTTCATAACTTCACAGATCCCTGCTACCCGCTGTTTGATAACTTCACACTGATAGGAAGTAAGTTTATCTATCAGCGATCTTCCTTTTTTCATGTTAATCGTCTCATCAGTGTTTTTCTTCGGTTGTTCCTTGATTTCACTGATCCTGCTACCCGCTGTTGTCGCTTTCACTAAACCCTAATTCACCACCGACAACCACTTCCTGACTACATCGATGACGCCTGGAAAGGAGTTCTGATTTGAAAAGGTTTGGGCTCGATTTAAGGCAATGACTCGATATTAAGCTCTGGAGCATTTGAAAATAACCAGGGACTTGCTTTTTAGTGAGGTAATTACTTCCTTTTTCGATTTGCGATATTTACAAATGTCACGGTTAATTAGCATCTGTATACAGTTGTAACTATTTTGATGAATCCAAGTTAGAAATAAAAGCAGTAGCACAAGAACATTGTTGATTGACCCTAAATTTTGGTTGCTGGTGCAGCTTTAGTCAGTGGTGTCCGTTTGCTCCAGGTACAACTAAGGATTTGGGAAATTGTATTATGTTGTCTAGTTTTGTTTATTGATTTTTGTTTATATCATTTGACACAACTTTCACTTGTATCTTTTGTTATCTTAGATTATGGAAAAGGAGAAATGAAGTATTAGAGGCAGTTTAATCAAGGGCTGCACTTGCACAGTTTCGTGCACTTGCTTTACTCTACCTAGAGACTAGTTTGAACTTTGAAAAATTATCTCAGTGGCTGCTCAAAGTTTTTGTTATTTTAATTAATATCTTGTTTGTTTCCTACACTTATCCATTTAATTTGTTTTTTATCTGCCCTTATAGGAATATACAGAAAAGCATTTGACATTAGTTCTGTACCCAAGGATATTAAGAGCCACTGGCAGAGTGAAAATCAGAGTGATGCCCATACAAAGCCCTACGCTGTGATATCCCTTGTAAATTATTTGTGGCATCTGAGAAACCAGAAGGTTGATAGCTTCTTTAACGTGATGAAGTTTTCTGTCAAAGAGGTAATGACTTTCCATTTTATGTTATTAAAAAGAAATAGAGTTGGCATTTTTGACCCATTTGCTTTTAGAACTGTCGATTTTAGTTACATTTGTTAAACGGCCCAAAGGGTAATTTTAACGTGCATCCCGGAAATCTGCCTGATCTGAATTTAGCAGGTTTTGTGCTTTCACAGAATCCTCCTTTAGTAGTTAGGAGTCTGTAGTTCTGTCAGCAGTCATGGTTTCACAGCCTCCAGGCTCAAGCAACCGCAGAAACAAATTTGCCTAAGTCGCAGGTAACTGGTTCTGTTCTTAGATCTTTGATCTTTTGTTATGTCTAATCTATTTATTTTGACCGAATTAATAGAGGGCTGTTTTACTTTCTTAAAATGCGATAATAATTGTGATTGAATGAGCATATGTGTTACTAATGTTTCACGTGAAAGTAGCTAGGTTTATTTTGTTTATTGCATTAAAAGGCTCTCTCTTGGATTGATTGACCAATTACGGATAACAATTGTAGATACACATTAAGAAGAATGAAGTGTTAATTGACCAAATATTGTTCTTTATGGTTCATGGACTTCGAGACTTTCTTGAAATGACCAATTATGGATATAGAACATATATGAAGATTAAGTAGAACAAAACTTTAACAAACCGAATGTGCTTTTGTTTCTTTAACTTGAACGTCATGAAGGCATTATATTATTCGAGTATTAGTTCCTTTTCATTTACATATTATGGTTTTATGTTTGTTGTTTAATTATGGTTTTTATATTACTATATTGTATAATTTAGCTATGCCTGGTTTCTAGTATTAGTTCATTTTTGTATGCATATTTTGGTAGAATTATTTAACTGGGTGATCACATTTTGTGTTTCAAGAGTTGATGTTGATTGTGATTTTTGTTTAATGTGCATTGAAACATTCAAAGTTTCAACACCTATCATGTGGATGTAAGAAACTTGATATATCTGCAGATAAGAGAATGCGAGTGATTAGCTTTGAGCAAATTAATTAACAGGTATTATTAATTTATTATTACTGTTATTTGTAATATATTTAATAGTAAGGCACCGGTTAGTTAAGTTCTGACTCGTTACTTTTTACATCCATTCTTAAGTTTCTCTAAACCAGTTTTTCGGTTTGCTGTTGTCTGCACATTGGCAAAGGTAATTTCCTTCTACCTCCTTACTTTTTAATTTTTTTGTTTGTTAGTTTTGCATGGCATCATTTCATGTGACGTGCCTTAGGTTCCTTGAAACAAACATAAAAATGTGTATTATTGGTCTTCTAATTTTCCGTTTCTTTTATTGTATTATTGTCAGCATTTCTGGTTCTTTGTGTTTTATTCAGGGACATTTACCACTATCGAAGCCACTGAAACTAACTTTATTATTCTAATTCTAGAGTAACTTCAGTTGTGCAAACTCTGTAATTGGCTGTAAATTCAAGCTCTTGTGATTGACGCCACGGTTAGTGATCCTATCTTTTCCAATATGCGCATGACATTTTTCTATGTTTATTAAAATAAATCATTTAGTAACTATCATAATTTCTTTAGTGTTTATATTATCCAGGTGGTAATGACCCATCAAATGACTCTAACTAACCATAATATTGATACGAAGAGCTTAATCTTAGACCAAAATAAAAGTATTGCTATCCTAGCAATTACAACACTCGCGTTGACCGTTTGGTGAAATGAATTACCAATTCATGTCAGACGTTTGTGGCGTTTGAGAAACCAGAAGGGAGGAGCTTGCTGTTGGTAGATTTTCTAACATGTTGAAGTTTTTTTTGTCAAAGAGGTAATATTATCTCATATGATGCTATTAAAATTTACTAGAGCTGGCATTTTGATCCATTTACTTTTGGATCAAGTGACTGGTCCAACGGGTATTTTTAGTGTGTGAAATCTTCTGGATTGTTTTTTAACAAATTGGAGTATTATTGAGATAATATAAGTTTCGTAATCATATTGACACTTCTACATATTGCCATTGAGATATTAGACAGAGTTTTTTAGGTCAACCAATTACCAACCCGAACCCTAAAATTATCCGTTTGACCTCTGCCCTCTCTCTCTATCTGTCCATGGGATGGAAAGGTAAAATCCTTTGGTTTCTCTTCATGTTTTTCTTGTTACCCGACATGCATGACTTGCCAAGTTCGTGGACTTGTTTTTTTACACGAATACGTACAACACAAAAGTTTTGAGGCTTTACTTTTACCAAATTTCTCTTTGTTTTTGTGTGATTAAGTCTCAACAAAAGTGGCCCATTTGCATGATTAGGTCTCTACACTTTTATAATAAACAAGATGCAAATGGGTTGCGCACTGTAAGTACTCGAGTTTTTTTTCTCAGTAATTATCTTGTTTTGTCTTTTTGATAGAGGTTGCCGAATGGTGTTGGGTGGGTTGAGTAATGGGTTTAAACAGTCAAGCTTTGAGTGCAGGTTAATACGGGTTTGGTCAACCTACAATCATTTGGCCCATTTGTATTTTAGTTAAACCTTTTTCGCTTCTCTCTCGTACAAATACAGGCAAATTGGATTTTAATAATATAAACTATTACTCATTAGTCAATAATAACTCATGCTATTATTAGTTTGTGGTTAATTTTGTTTGAAGCTCCTATTTACAAGGCCTCTTTGTGAGTTGTGTGCGTATGGACACGTGGTCGAAACCTGATTTTGTGTATTTATGTATCGAAGTTGTGTGTTTTTACCTATTTGTATTCAATCTTGAATTTGCAGTTTGTTGTAATTGTGTGTGTGGTGCGTAGATGTGTTGTGTGTGTGATCATATATGTTTTTGTTGATAATTCTACATGTTTATAAGTTTTACGTTTATAAAATTTTTGTTACTATAATGTTAAACAACACAAGTAAATGTATCTATATATGTAGTGTAATCGTGGTAAAGAACCAAATAACAACCCAAGAACACGATAGATCAATGATAGAAAAGCCTTTTTGGTAAATAAAGATAGACTGCAGGTAAGTAAAATGCAATAATTAGAAACAATAATAAAAAAGGATAAACTGCAGGTAAATAAATGCTTAGAAACAATAATCAGAAAAGAAATATTCATTTTTATCAAGTCAACCCATTTTTAATTTCACCAAT
Source organism: Flaveria robusta (assembly GCA_025506415.1). Classification (NCBI taxonomy): domain Eukaryota; kingdom Viridiplantae; phylum Streptophyta; class Magnoliopsida; order Asterales; family Asteraceae; genus Flaveria; species Flaveria robusta. The sequence goes on along the minus strand of CM046469.1, from coordinate 11,082,053 downwards.
TCCCCCTTTCATCTAGAAACCTCAACTCATCGTCTCTCTTCCACAATCTCAAATGAAACCCGCTGATTTAGCCCAGGCCCTAGTTAAGCCGATTGTTTGGATGGCTACAACTAATAACGAAGAATATGAGCTTGAAAATCATGGTTCTACTAATGAGTGAAAATGTTAGCCGATTGTTTCGAAATTAATGCATCGGATTGACTCAAGCAGTTTTGATGCACATGGGCTATCCTATTCCCTTGATTAGTAAGGCTTTATCAACAAAAGACCTCTAATTGTGAACTAATTGGTAGAATCTCTACCTTTGACACTCCCAACATATTTTACTAGTCAGCTTAATGTTTGCTGTACGTCGGAAGATTGTGATTAATATGCTATCACATAGAGTTGAAAGAGATTATCTATTGGCAAGCATTTTGCAACAAAATCCTTACTGTTTCATATTACATTCTTCAAAGGGGAAAGTTTTATAGTAGAGTTGATTAAAGAAATACATCTTTATGCGTCCTTGCATTTGTGATATCTCTGGGGTGCTTACTATCATTTGATTTTATATCAGTTTAGTGAAGCTACTTGCAATCTAACATGGAGATTTGTTTGTGTTGTCGGCTACAGGTACGTGAGTGATAATTCGACAACAAAACCTAAATTCAACACCTACAAGTCTTCAACTTTTACAACTTTAATCACTTTTAACAGAGTTAAGTAATTTCAGTATTCTCAATAACCTATAACTTTATCATTTTAGTTTTTTGGAGATTTCATGACATTATTTCAATTTGCTTATGCATAAAATTATTCGCAGCGTTATAATATGATTTTTGCATGAGCATTTTAGCTATGTATTTGGCTTCTAAGCCATGATGGACCCTAATGACATTTTTAAACTTATCACTTACAGTTTCACTTTACACTTGAAAGTCATGATTGTAAAATTATCTTTCCTTTTAGTTATTATTATTTGTGATTTGAGATCCTTGAAATTTTTAATTTTGATTGCAAGATGCTGTAAAAAGATTTTTTTATTAAGAACTATTCATGTCTATTAAGAACTATTCATGTGTTTGTTACTAGTATAGCTTTTATTTTTCCTACAGTTTACGGGTTTCTCCATTGAAAACACACCCAAGTCAAAAGTAGCAAACGGGCTAAACATCTGGTTAGTTACCTTAAAGCTGTCGATCTACCTACTAACCATTCCCCTATAACAACATTTTTTTTTCCTAAAGAAGATATGGTGTGGGCTGCTTAATGGCCCAGCAGCCTCCAATCAAACCAAATCAGTAGTAAAACACAGGTAGAAAACATGATAACATAATATAGTATTGATCAAACTAAGATCGATTCTTTAATTGATCGAGAGACTGAAATTGCATTAGATTAACCATTGACCACATGCCCTATTTATAATCTAACCAAAACTAAACATTCTTTGACTCAAATTCCTATTGTCAAGACATTTAAACTAACTATATAAACTTGCAAATAATTAAATAAAATAAAAACATCAGCTAATTTAATCAAATAAGATAAACATACTAATAAATAAAAGACTCATAATCATACTAAAACACCTCCTAAAAACCTGCTGAAAATCCAGAAAACTCTCTGACTTCGACTTTTTCATGTGAATTAGGAAAATAAAAATCAACTATAGACCCATAATAAAATACAATCCATGTGATTTCATCGGCTCCTGAAATATATCACACATATAAAGAAGACATGGTATCAGTCGGTATCATTTATGATTAAGAAAATCAACTACACGTAAGTTCAAAATGTCAGTGGTTTATTGAACTGTGCCAAACCAACAATAAAACTATAGAGAAATGTGAACTTTGCAGATTGATTGATAACTCACAACACAGATTCTTTCTTTGATGCTTAATCCATCATCCATTCTAGTTACCGAAAGATAGACTGGTCTAGTGGTCTATGATATGAAATAAGGAGCTTGATAGTACACTGACAGGTAATAAGAAAGTTTTGGGTATATGATGAATATAAATGAAGAGAATATTAACTAGTACATGTGACCTAATATTATTGGATCAAGATCCTAAAAGTTACATGGAATTAAGAGCATTTACTTGTAAGTTTGTTTGTTCAATGCATTTACATCCAATGCCCCTCAAAAGCAGTTATCGTTAACTAAACTTTTAGGATGCAACTAAAAAATTAGGTGTAATTGTATAATAGAAGGCCTTCACAATGTATACTCACCTGTGCCATGGCTGTTCACAACTAAGTCTTGAACTCTTCGTAAGCTCCACGGCAGGCGCATTACATGCACCATCTACATCAATGGCATGAGTAAATACAGACTCCCAAGCTCAATGTGTATAAAGAGAACAAAGAGATTATGATATTACCGTTTTGTTTTGTTGTAAAGCAGCTAAGATTGAATCTTCACTCTTGGTACTTGTGTATATGATCAAGGGCTTAAACCGATACTTCAGAGACATGATAAACCGAGTAAGCTGCCTAATGTCTAACAGATTAGAAGTAAGCTGCCTAATGACCTAAAAAATCATACTATGTATAAACAACATAAGTTGCCATTTAACATGCATGTAAGTAAACAAAAACTACAGAAATGCACAATACTGAACTCGAGGTGTTGAATTTCTTCCATGAAAAAGATATGAAACGAATGGAGAGAAAATTACATGATACAAAGCAACAAACAAACCAACATAATCAGTAAATCCCACTCAGGATCACACACATATATATACAAAGATTCAATACTTCAGAAATTAGGATTGTAGTAACTTCATGGTCACCATGAATTCATACAGGCTGTACAACAAAATGCACCTGCATATCTGTCAAATCAATTAGCTTGTGATTGAAGCGAAAAAAGAAAACAGTGTTGCACCTTAAGTGTGTGGGGAACATCCTTGACAGATTTCAGTGTATCACATGAAGAAGTCAAGTAGTCAACAGTGCTTCAGATGAAGCAAATGATGCTATCTGAATCTTCTAAAAGAAACAAGTCTTTTTGTGGATATGGAATAAAGCACGGGAACGATGAGTACAAGTCATCCTTAAACTTTCATATATATATTATACAAAATATAGGCATAGGATACAAAGATTAAGACACTACCCAAGTTGTCAACGTCTAGTAGGGGCCTGTGAAACCATGCCCTATTGCAGAAAAAAAAAATACATTTATCCAACACCAATGATGTTAACTTGTAGGTAAAGTTCTATAATTACATAAACCAAACTTGAAAATCCATGTTTACCTTAAAAGACGTTTACCCAAAGGTGTCGCACGCTAAAATCAAAAAACATCAATTAGATATAAATTTAAGGGCAAAGCAAACTAAACAGAGAGATTGAGATATTACCATTTTGTTTTGTTGTAAAGCAGCTAAGAGAGATTCTTCACTTTTGGTACTTGTGTGTACGATCAACATGATAAACTGAAGTAAGCTGCCTAATGACCTACATGTTAGAAACTGACACATAATGTGAAATGTAAAATGCTGTATTTTATCAAGATGATAGTGTTAGGAGTTGGAACACATTATTCAGGATGCTTAACCTAGAATGGATGATAGTCTTGGCAGTTGGATCGGACTAGAAAAACCATATTAAGGCCAAACAAGTTCAGGCATAATGTTGTATCATTAACTTTTACGACAAACATAAATACCATTCATGGATCCCCCTTAAGACAAAGTAACATGTGTTTTCAAAGATGTTTAATGTATTTCCTGTTTGGTAGTATTATGTTTCCTTGGGGAAGGAATATTAACAAAGCACGTAAAATAGTTTTTTTTTTTTAATGGAGGGAATCCCAGCCTAAATTAAATGACATAGTTTAGGTCCTTATGATTTTAATTACTTGATTGATTTTTATAACTAATCCAAAAGTTAGTTAAAACATGTAGTCCAAGTAGTCAATAATTAATAAATCAAACATGAAGATATCAATCACGAGAAACGCCTGATTAATAAATTGAACATCAAACATGAGGACCAAAACCAATAGCAGTTGAGCACATTCAACAAATCAAACGTGAGAAGATTAGCAATCAAGATATTCGCACCGCAGGATCAATAGATGAAACATCAGATCGTAGTAATTAACAAGCAGATAAAAGCAATTAAGAAATTAGTAAACAATAATACCATAAAAGAGGATAAATTAGGTCAGATAATGAGCAAATGCGTGTGAGAAACAACCTGATGGGAGAAATTAGGTCAAATAATAGTGTTGAGGAAAAGAAGTGAGGCCACTTCCAATGCATCCATCTCCGACAAAAAACGCTTACAAATTCCGATAGCTTACTCGGAAGCAGGTAGCAATGATAACACCGGAGACCAAGGAAAAGGAGAAATCAGGTGACATAAAATGCAAATCAGCAAATGCGTGTAATAAACAACGTGATCGAATGAACATTATACCGCGGATTACGAGTAATAACTACAAAATATCGTTAATCACACCTCATCGAATGCACAGACTCTGTTTCTTCACGGCACCAAGCAACTGCGCCCGTAGAATTCATAGATGAAATGATCAATAAGTAAGTGTGTGTGTGTGTGAGAGAGAGAGAGAGAGAGGGAGAGTGAAGGAGATGGAGGTGTATGTGTGTGAGTTTGGGAGGGAATGGTGTGGTTGGGTTAATAATATAGAGGGAAAAACGAGTCGGTGTATATGCATACTTTTTCACATCACTTGCGGCAAAGTTACGCCACTAGATGATCTTATCATGATTTTCTTACCAAAATTAAATTAACACTTTAATTATTTTCCATAATGGTTTTGTCTTTGGTAGATATTAAAATAGTTTATTTGTTTATTTACATCATCTATTTATATCTGGCTTTTTTAAACAGCAAATTTTATTAAAACGAGGCTAACAAAGAACTAACGACAATATCTATCGTTATTTTCTTATAGATTATATAAACGAGGCTAGCAAAGAACTAACTACAATGTGTTATTCTTGTCATTATTTTTTATAGATTATATAAACTTGTTATCTATCGTTGTGTTTTACAGTTAGAATACACAATAATTTTATTTCACTAATGTATTTTTCAAACACAGTGTTCAGGATAACACAATGCCGATAAAAAAAATACAATGAGACATTGTGTTATTTGGTCATTGTTTTTGATTAGTTGTTAATTTATTGTGTTTTACATATTAAAGATACACAACAATGTTATTTCATCATTATATACTTTTTAAAAATTCATAATTGTCACAATTTTAGAGCTTCTAAATTTTATTTTCCCGCTTATCTCTTCTAATAAATATCACATTAAATAAAAATGATATTATTTAATTATTTTCATATTGAATATATTTTTTATTAAATTAAAAAAATAGATCTTTCTACAAATGCAATTTGTAAAGAAATAATTTTTTTATAAAATAAGGAAAGTTTTCCAACAAAATATCAAACTTTTAAAAAACATAATATATTTTAAAACATGTGGCTTTTAAAAAACAATAAATAAAAAATAAACCGGTTTGTTTTGAACAATTTGTTTAAAAACCAACTTTAAAAAAAATAACAAAAAAAAAATTAAACAAAAGTTTAAAAATGATATCGTACTTTTATCACTCATACGTAATGTCAATCGTATATTGTATCAAAAGATCGTTTTATAATTTTAAATTTTTATTAATAACTATTTAATATTTTATTTATACAACTCGTGTAATACACGGGTACTAACATAGTATTATTATAAAAAATAATAACTAACAAAAAGACACAATAATTACATTAAAGACACAATAACTAGATATGAATTTAAAACCTAAAAAAATATTATCTTTGTATATAACAATTATATACTTGTTTAAAAAATTAAAAACACTTATTTTTATGGAGTAATTTTTATAAAAAATAATGTCGTATATAAAAGTTATGAACAGTAAAAAAATGGATGGAACTTGCAAAAAATAAACAAAAATGGCTATTTCCAAAATATTCATCTAACAAAATTTTTTTTTATAATTTAATCTTCACCGTTAATTAAGAAGATTGATGGTTAAAATTACTTCTTATATTTTTAGGATTTAAACAATTTTTTTATTTAAACATTTTCTCTAATTATCAAGGCTAGTGATTTCTACGTACAAAATTATAAATATTTATATCTATAACATCTAATAAAACAATGTTTTCTTTGCCATTTGTTCTTCTCTTATCCACTTTTTTGTCATATGTCATTCTTCTAGACATCCACACATTAATTTTTCCTTCAAAATGGTAGTATAGTAATTTAAGTACTAATACAAATTTCTCTCTCTTATTAAAAATGAATGTTATTAATTGCTATATTTCTCTCTCTTATCTATATTTTTTTTAAATAAAACTATTCTCTTTTAAAATAGATTTTATTAAAGAAATTAAAAATAAAATCTTTTAATTAAAATCTAAAAATAAAAAACTAAAATTTTATATAATATGAAATTTTCTAAAAAACTAAACATTTTTAAATAAAATATTTTTAAATCGTTTTGTTTTTAAAAAGCGTTTTAAACTGGTGAAATTTATTAAAAACTGTCTTATTAAAACAACCAGAATCATTAAAAACAAACATTTTTTAAAAACAATATTTTTATAAAAAATATTTATAAAAAAATCTTAAAACGAATTTTTAACAGTGAAACTATTTAGATAAGTGAGTTAAAAATAGTATAATTGTTTTATTTCTTTAACTATTACGTATATATAACTTTAATTATATTTTATATTAAAATATTATACTGTAACTTTTTGTATTTATAATTAATGGTTTTTATACTATCCATCTATCTATAAAAAAAACTAAAATAAGCGTGAAACAATTATAAGACTTATTATACTTACTTTCTCATTTATCTATATTGTTAATAATAATATTGAATACTAATAATATTACTCGTAGCATATTCAAATTAAAAATGTATACTTTAATAAATTAAAACCTATTTTTTATTAAAAACACACTTTTTAAAAACAAAAATTTTTAAAAATATAAAATACGATGAATTTTTTTATCGATTTTCTTAAAACAAAATATTTAGAGATAATAATTTTTGATGAAACAAAAGTTTAAGAAAAATACATAATTATTTATTACTTAAAGTAGCGCTGTGTATGCAACTATAATCATATTTTATTTTCAAGCATGATTTTATAATGCATATATTTTTAGTACTAATTATTTGATATTTTATTTAATAATACACGGGGACTAACCTAGTATATAATAAAAGACTAACAGTTTTGACACATGACAACATATTAGACCATTTAATTGCCACATGATAAAACATGAGAGCACTTATTATTTGTTTTTCCGCCCATACTTTGTTTTATTATTTTTTAAAAATTACATAAATAGACATTTGACTAGTTTGAATTACCAATCTAACCATTGACCCCTAAATTTATGGAATTAAATATTAATCCCTAACATCTCTCCATGTATTTATAAATTTTATTTATTATGTTTTTTAATTTAATAAATTTGATAATTTATATTTTTATTTTCTTTTATTTATGTTTTTATAATGTTATATTTTTTAAAATACTATACGTTATATACATATATACATATATATATATATTGATTATATTTAGTTGCAGCACATAATTTATAATTTATTATGCGATAATTTTAATTTAGTTTTATTGTTCCGACCCGTGAACCACGGGTCTATAGGCTAGTGCTAATATACAACACTATTGTAACTCATATCAGTTTTTGTCCTCACTTCTCTAGAAAAATACTCATATCTAGAAACAAACTCCCTAACTTTCTTCCAATGGAACCAAAGCAACAATTATCACAAGAAACCGACAAAAAGAAAAAAAGAAGCCACTGTAGCAGAAAAACAACGTCGTTCAAAGTTTCTTTTGGGAAGGAATAAATCCCAACTCTTGCCAAAATAAATTATGTATACATAAAAATTAATGCTAGTGAAAATAGGTTGGAAGTAGAAAGTGTTTATTCAATCGGCTCAACACAAATGGTTTGGTCAAGCCTCATTAACAATTTCCATTTTAGAAAACTTTTTAGTTTAAAAAAAAAAATATTTCATAAGAAATTTCATTTTTAAAAAACATTTTTATTAATTTATTAAAAAAATTGTTTTTAATAAAATATTAAATAATATCATAAGTAGTTAAAGTAATTAATTAATAGAATAGAAAACCATAAAAATTAAAATTAAGAAGTCTAAAATTTGCCAAACATCCACCCAAAATATTGTTTTATTATAATACATAGATTTTCCAAAGTGGAGGTCATGGGTTGGAGTCTCACTAGGTGCAATATGCTCCAAGTGGGCCAAGGGTTTTACCACAGTGGGCCTTTGGGTGATGGGTTTCCCTTGGAATGGTGGGCCAGCCGGGTCACCAGCGCTGTCTGTGTTCGCGGGCGTGGGTGGCCTTTCGCCAATGGGTTTACCCGGGTGACCGGGCTTAAAAATTATTCGTTGGCCTTTCAAAAAAAATATTAATAATTAAATAAATAAACTTAAAAACGGATATTGACTTTTACTTCTTTACAATAGACTAATGAAGACTAACAATAAAACAATCATACCGATGGCTTTTTACATAAATTTTTAAACAAGAAAGGAGAGGTGTTACTGCTCACACACAAGGAATAATAAGGCTGGATGTCAACATGTCTTATTCGTTTCTTCCAAATTTAATTTTTTAATAAAACCGTCGAAACAAAATTGTTGTCTCTCTCCTATCTATGTTAATTCATATCACACCAAATCTCATCTGTCATCCCCAATTTTTAACCACAAAAACACCAGATTCCCTGCTATTTGGAAGTTTAACATCCATAAAAACATATTATTATGTTAAAAAACCCACTTGGTTGTCGAACTTTTCTGGGATATATGATGGAATACATTAAATTAAAGGTGTATTGTATATTTGTACACTCCAACCTTCAATTTCAATGATTAAATATCATTTCTTTTTCTTGCCTGAAAGGGTTTCTGGTGTAATCCAGAAATTTTTTAAATAACTTTGGGATTGCGTTTGAGATTGCCAGATTCGGGTCGGATTCTGATGTGGGTTTATTGAGATCTGAAGTGGGTTGAGGAAGAAGATACAGAAACCTGCAACTTCAATGGAACCTCCAAGAGGGTTTTGGAAATCTTTAGGGCAGTTCATCCTCTTCTTGCCTTACTTCGTTGGTCTTCTGGCCCTTGGATTCATTAAAGGTCAAATCTTTAATCTTTTGTTCTTCCTTTTGTTTAGTTTTGTATTGTAATATGTGGGAATTAATGAATTTAATGCTAGTTTTAGTTGATGTTTTGAGTAATTGTTACTCTGATATGAGGTGTTATATACTTATTTGGGGTATTTATAAGCCTCAATTCAAATTAGAACTAAATGAACTCCAATTACACATCTTGATTGCTAAATCTTGTGGGAATCTTGTATAAGTTGTTTCTTGGATCTCAGGAATAATTTTTGCTCCAATTATATGTGTTATTATGACAATTGGAAACTCTGCTGTTGTAATTGGCCTTTGGCCAGCACATGTTGTATGGACTTACTTTTGCATATTAAGGTACATTCTTTAACCACTGAAATCCTTATAAAACAGAAATACAAACAACTGTTTGTGCTTATAGAGTTTTATAAAGTTTGTATATTATATTCCTTTAATGGCAGTGCTAAACGATTAGGGCCGGTGATGAAAGTGGTTGGATGCATATTGTTCACACCAGTCTTAGCTTCTTGGCCTGTTGCAGTTGTTGTGGGTAGCATTCTTGGTGGCTTAGCTTATGGTTTCCTTGGGCCAATGTTTGGAACTTTCAAAGCCGTTGGTGAAGGGAAAACCGACCAGTTTATCCACTGTATTATAGTAAGCAAGTGCAGTTAGTTACATATGTTGTTTCTGTTATTCTTTTGTTTATTAGATTAAGGTTTTGTTGGATTGTGCTTGTAAGGATGGAACTTGGGACACTGTCCAATGGAGCTTCACATTTGTTAGGGACTTAGGAGACGTATGCTTATATTCATACTTCTCGATTATGAATGACCTCAAACAAGGCCGGCCAGAGGGTAAAATCGAGATTAGGTTTGATATTATTTTCATTCTTGAACGTTGAAACTTTTGTATCATATTGGATGTTTGGTTTTAAAAAGCAAGCCTGTGATGCACTTGATGCACGAAGGGTGTGAGGCGCCGCCCATGTGCATTTGGTCAAAACTAGGGTTTGTAGAAGGTTGATATGTAAAGCAACCAAAGGGATGAATAGATCACGAATGGTTTACTTTATAAAAAGGCTTATATGTTTAAGAGACGAGACATATGCGACTTTTGGTTATACATAAAGCTTATTTGGTTGTACATAGAGCAATGCCTCATGCATGTGAAGCTCTCGCCTCACGCCTTGGCTTTTGAGACCAAACAACTCCCTCGTGCTTTTTAAAACCAAGATTGGATGTGTTAAAAATACTAATTTCTTGGTTGGTTAATAGAATAATTTGTTTTTGCAGGGTGGTTTATCTTCCTATGGCCATTTTCCTTGGGTTACTCGGACTCATTGTTGACTTTCCGGTGATCACTATTATAGCTGTATTGAAAAGTCCATACATGTTGTTCAAAGGGTGGCATCGTTTGTTCCAAGATTGTGTGGGTCGTGAAGGCCCATTCTTGGAGACCATTTGTGTTCCGTTTGCGGGTCTAGCCATCTTGCTATGGCCATTGGCTGTAGCTGGAGCCGTGTTAGGCTCCATGGTCTCTGGTATTGTTCTTGGTTTGTACGCAGCCGTGGTAGCCTATCAGGTCAGCATTACAAAGCTCGTATCAAGTATTGACCTCAAAGGTCAAAATTGCACCTTTTTCATATTGTATAGGAGGCAAATTTGGCGGGTTAGATGAGTTTGGGTCAAAATAAGTAACTTATTTGGGTCTTGTATACTTTTTTAAAAAACTGTATGTGTTAATATGCTTTATTAACTATGTTATGACAAAAGTAATCTAATTTAATAATAAAGCAATTTAATATGTATACATTTGACCCATTCGAAACACACATTTAGCACCCATACTGAAGTAATCAAGTCGTAATTGCCACATTCTTTGATTGTTCAAGAACTTGAAGTAATTTCTAAGTTTGAGTTTGGGGAAACAGGAGTCGTCTTTCAATCTGGGGCTTAGCTATATTGTAGCTGCATTGTCGTTATTTGATGAATATAGCAACGATGTTCTTGACATGCCTGAAGGATCTTGCTTTCCCAAGTAATAGTCTGCAGAATATATATTTATTTTGCATCAACTTGTAAAACAAATTGTTTAATATTTTTGTTTTAACAGGCCTAAATATAGACGCAACCCCGGATTGTCTGCTTCAAGTTCTTTCTCAAGGGCGGGTTCCATAAAAAACGCACCTTCACGATCTGGATCAGTGCGGGCCCCCATGGTTGAATTGAAGCCATTGGAGGTTTGCTCCTACTATAACTTTGACTCACTTAAATTTCATTTTGCATTGCATATTGAAACTTGAAAGTATGTGATGAACTGTAACAAAATGAGTTTCTAGAGATGGTGTTTGCTCCTACTATTATTATTTAAAAAGAAATAGTTCACTTCATACTCCACTTGTGTAGTTGCTAGATAACTTCTTCCAAGAATGTCGTCGACAAGGTGAATTCTTGGTTTTGGAGGGGTTAATAACTGTAAAAGAGATTGAAGATCCACAATCCGTTAGTCTACCTGCTTATTGTCTCTACCAAGCACTTCTTCGCTCAGCAAAAGCCGATAGTCCCGGTTTAATAATGTGTAAGTACACCAAAACTTCACTATTATTGTATTCTGATTCGCTTTATAAAAAAGAAAAGAGTCATTTTTATAATCAACTTTGCTTATTTTGGCACCAGCGGAAAATGGTACGGTGATAACTAGTGCAAATAGACCCAAAGACACGTTCTACGATTGGTTCTTGAACCCGCTTTTGGTCATTAAAGACCAGATCAAAGCGCAGAATCTCACGGAATCTGAAGAAGTCTATTTGGGCAAGTTAATTTTGTTGAGTGGTAATGCCCAGAAGTTGAAAAACACCAACATTGGCCCGCCACCCGAGTCAGAACTCAGACGGGCCGAACTCGAAGCACTAGCTCGAAGGTAAGTTTTTGGCCCGGTCAAAACGGGTTGGGTTGACCTTTCAACAATTTCTTTATTGTTTATTAAAATAATAAGCTAAATCTTGGTGGTTGGTATATGAAGGCTTCATGGGATCACGAAGTCGATATCAAGGTATCCAACATACAGAAGAAGATTTGAGAATATTATGAAGGCGATATCCGAAGAACTTGATAAGAGAGACGGAAGCTACAGAGGACCGCGGACTGTTCCCAGATCGAAAAGCACTTTTGGTCGGATATTTAGCGCACAACGATCATTTAGAAATAAAACGAGTAATCGTGGAGTTAGACAAGAAGATGAAAGAGATGTTGATATTGTATAATTAGATACTAAATCTGTCTGTATTTATATGAATTCATATCTGAACCCTAAAGGGTTCATTCTAGATTCTTTTTGTTTTTTGTATCTTGTGATCTGTAATTGGAAGCATATTGGTGAATATGATACTTGTACTAATGTTTCATGTCTGTTTTAACCTGCAATTGGCTGAATCTTTCTGTATGCATTCTTCTTGTACGTTTTAATTTGAATTTGTTTCAAGCATCCAGGTCTATCAAGTATGCTTCTATGATGGGCCTGCGGGCCCGTGTTTCTTTTTTTACTGGTGTTACTTTGAAAAAATATTTGATAAGTAGGTGTCAATTAATATATGAAAAAATATCGCATACATCACAACCTGTGTTATGTAAGGTGGATACAGGACACTCTAGTTATGTTTATTTTTTTAGAACGGTTAGCTCAGATATTTTTAAAATCTATTAATATATCTACACTAATATTCATTATGGGATCATAACCTTGTTTACTTGATAAGAAATACTTTTATTACACATTATGATAGTATTAGTTTACAACATTTTGATAAACAATGAAGTTATGTAGGTGGGGCGTGGGGGCACCCTGCTCAAATCCACCACTGTTACAGATGTAAAGTAACATATTTACCACTATGCGTTTGGATATCCTTTTTATTAAAAAATTGTTTCTTTCTAATTCATAAAATATTTTTACTATTATTTTTGAAAATTAAGAAAGAAAAAAAAAAGACAAGATGTTGCAAATGTGCTGCAAGTAGAGGGGGCGTAAAAAAAGAAAACAATTAACCAGTAAATGACACATGTTTACTTAGATGAAAAAGTAATTCGACTACTAGTCAATCATATAAATAGTTTCTATAATTTTTACTCAACCACGGTCTAAATGTATAATTTTTTTTTCAATTTACTAGTATATTAAACCAGTATACGTCAGTTTGGATTTAATAATTGTTAACAACTAAAATTATTATTTTTACAATAAATTCATTGGTATACTTATATGTCAATTAGGGTTTCTTAGTTATGAGATACTTTTTCTTGCTACACTGTAAGTTTGATTTGTAACGACTAAGTCAAATATGATATCAATCACAAAAATTGAAATTAAAAACCCAAAAAGAAACCAAAATCTAAAATACAAAAATAATTAAGAAATTGAACACCAAGGTTCAACTTTTGTTTATCAAATCAGAAAGTAAACCAAGTTTTATATTGGTTTGAAAATTACAAACAACCATAGTTTATAAATTTTTTTAAAGATACATACACAAATTATTTTATTTTAAAAAAGGATATTGGAATGTGAGTAGTATGGATTTTAAAATCTAAAAGCTTGGGACTTTGCGAGCCTATTCAGTTTAATATTGTTTTAAATCAGATGAACGTTACTCAGATGATCGATTATTACTCCATTTTCAAACCAGTAGGACCCAACAGCAAGCTCCAAAAGAAGCAACGGCAGACGACTTTTTGCTATAACGTACGACCCTTTTCATTTGAATTTCAAATTCTCACAAATGGGTTCCATTGAGTAAAGATTTCTTAACGAAACCCTTATATTGATCGATTTTACTTTCAGGGTTGTCTTTCGTCTTCGATAGGCATGGGGGAATCAACATGTCTCATGAACTCTTTATCTTTTGCTTCTGGGATGCCCAATGAATCCAACAACAATGTAAGTGTTGACAGATTGTGGGTTTTGGTTATTGAGCACCAAGTGTTTGTTAAAATGCTTCAATGAATTGAATTTTTGGGTAATGTGTTTTTGTGTCATGTTGGGTTGTTTGTTTTGATTAGAGATGATAAATGTGGTTATGGATGCTAAGAATTCACAAAATTTGGTGCTTTTTGGTTTGATTGATTGCGATTTCTGGTGTTGTTTGAATTATGTTATGCAGGGTAACCATGTACATGCTCTTGGGGATTCTGTATCTTTTGGGAGGTTCACATCAGAGTCATTAGCTTGGGAAAAGTGGTCAGCTTTTCCTCATAAGAGATACGTTGAAGAAGCTAAGAGTTATGCGCAACCCGGGTCTGTTGCGCAGAAGAAGGCGTTCTTTGAAGCGCATTACAAGAAAATCGCCGCTCAGAAGGCGGCGGCTGCAGCCGCAGCCGCTGCTGCTGAGCAAGAAAGGGCCAAATCCCAAATTGAAGAAATAGTTTGTGATGCAAATCATGATGCTCATGATTTAGAATCAATAGTGTTCTTGAAATCCCTAGATTCACCCACACGAACATCAAACTTACATGATTCGCAAACAGCTGTGCTGCACACAAATAAACTGCAACCAGTTGTGGTGACTTTGAATATGGCATTCAATGAAGAACAGCGGATCATAACTCAAGATGCAAGTAAGGCATATGATGCTGTTGATCATAGTTCAACTGTCAATTTAGTTGAACCCCATAGTGAGAAAACTGTAGTTGCTGCTGATATGAAGAGCAAAGAGTTATTAAATAATCCTCAGGATCTTGAGGATCATGTTTCTGTTTCTGTTTCTGTTTCAGAGGATAGTAGAACATCTCAAATGGAGAGACCATTGTTGAAGGTTATACTCCTTTTCACTCCACACACACACATACACACACACACACATACACTCTTTTTAACTCTATATGAAACAGTTGGTGAACTAAAGATTTTGATTTCTACTGCAGTCAAAATTGAACACAGAGCAGGAAGTTTTGCAACCCAAGATGAGGAGGAAACCAGCTGTACCTTCTTTTAGGTCAACATCTGTTGGCAAAAAACAGTCTAGAATCCCATATTCACCAGCAAAATATGTAGCTTCTATGCCTTCCAGGAAAGAAAATATGGTCACTCCAAGAACCAAAAACTCGAATACAATGGAGTCCATTGATAAAAAGAGATCAGCCCCACGATCTTTGTACACGTTAATGAAATCTGGTTCGATTAAAGAACCGTGCAAGGTAAACTCCCCAGTGGTTCGGAAGACGGAAAGTACAAAACCGACTCCTAATGCAAAACCGACTCCTAGTGCTCCTCATGCCACACCGAAACGCTCTGCAACGCCTATGATAACACCTTCTAAGGTATTATTCCTGAATAAAGTTGTTGTGATTCCTTTGTTTAAGTAAACTTATATTAATCTTGTGTTGCAGGCTACAAATGGGGCAAATAAGCAGCCGTTAGCAACCCCTACTGTGAAACAAAGGTAAAGATTCAAATTATGTGGCGCAAGTTATTCGGTAATTGTCAAACTCATAACATTTTATAGGATTTAACCTTCCTGTTTTTGTACATCTTGAAGGATGGAAACACCTGTTCATCCTTCAGCTGTTGGAAGCAAAACACCTGGCCAAAAATGGCACATTTTCTCAGCTGTGTAAGTGGTTCCACTATTTATACTTTAGTTCCTGCTTCATATGGCTACCAACATATTCAATTTTGGTTATTTTTGCTTGTTTGTATACCAATAGTTCAAAGTCCCTGAGTGCTTATAGAAACAAGCTGCAATCGCCAACTGTATCGTCCCCGTTCACCTTGCGAACAGAGGAGAGAGCCGCACGAAGAAAACAGGCAAGAATTTATAATCATTTCTTTTAATGAAACCACAAGTCCTGTTTTTTAATTTGTATTATTCATTTTGATCATTTTCAGAAGCTTGAAGAGAAATTTAATGAAAAAGAAGTACAGAAATCACAAATGCAAACAACATTGAAGGTTATAATAACTTCTACTTTTCATTTCTTATTTCCCATTTTATATTCTTTTATGATTTCGTACTCGTTTCAAATAATTTGAATATGTGATGACTGTATACATGGAGACTGCTAGCATTTACATGCTTGATTATGCAATTATGTTGCAGGAGAAAGCAGAGACTGAATTCAGAAGACTGAGGCAAAGCTTTTGCTTTAAAGCTCGACCGCTGCCTAGCTTCTATAACGAAAGAGAAACACCAAAAAGCTCAATAAAGAAGGTATGTAACGGGTCGGTTTGACCTGAATGACCTTTGTCCAACTTATTTATGGTCGGTGTGTCAAATATGATTATAAAAGTAGTAATATTGCTCGTGTTTCTATTGCAGACTCCACAAGCAAATGCAAGATCACTAACCCCTGCACGAAAACCTCCTACGACAATATCACAGCCTTCTTCGACCAAGAAATCTTCCAGAAGGCTTTGGAAAACTAACGATCAAAACCCAAACGATCATCCTCTCGCTTCATTAGCAAGACGGATGAACCATGAGAATGTTTCTCCAAATATTCAGAATTGATCTATAGGGAAACAGCAGATTATTGTGATTCGACTCCTAGTTGCGATTCAGTTTCTGTGCATAATATTACCGATCTATGTCTTTAGGGTACATCATTCCAGTTAAAGGTTATATCTCATTACTATTTGCCATTGCAAACATTTTGGTTTGAAAGCACTATATGTTATAGCTGGGAAATAGCCTTAAACATGTTGGAAAGAACGAATTGTTTATTTCGTTTATTAAATTCTTTTGTTTGTGGTTGTTCGTGTAACTGACGAACTTACGATCTTGTTCTGTTAACTAGCTTAATGAATAAACTAATTTTCCTTCGCATGGTTCACGGATTATTCGCTCGACTGCTGGATCATTTATTGTATTAGAATTTAGAAATGAACACACTGACAAACAAATTAACAGAGTGTAACGTGTAAGGAAGTTAATCTGATTAAAATACAAGATCAAATATTTATATCTGAATTAAACTCTAAGTTACTTATAATCTAATCTTGTGGGTCCTTTCATTTAAGAAATTGAATGATGACTCAGTGATCAAATGGGTGGGTCCTTTTATTATATAAATATTGAAACATGATCCCCAAAATAAATGAGTATTAACGTGTGGGAGATGAGGGAAATAAGTGTACAACAAGAATTGAGCCAGCTTTATTCAATTACTACACAAATGATAACACGATACTTAATAAACAATTAATTACAATAATCTGAATCAAGCCCATAATCATCATGAATAATTAGCATATGATGATCATATGATTCAACTAAAAGAATTCATATTTACCACCAACAAAGTACCATCCATCATCATCATCAGCATCTCCATATTCATCCTCATCTCCATGTCCCCAACATAATCCCACATCACAAAAGCTCATGGTCTCATCATCATCGTCATCTACATCAACATCATCATCATCATGATCATGATGACTACTATCATCATCATTATAATCATAAGAATAATCAACATCATAATCATAATCATAATCATAACTATAGTTATAACTTTCTTCCATTCTATCCTCATAATAATCATAATCATCATTATCATAACCACCATCATCTACCAAATAAGCCAAAACACCGGTGGCCGAAGTGCCAAAAGAATATTTGGTCAACTCGTTCTCGTGATCAATTGATCTGAGCTTCATGGTGCCTTTTGCCTTGGCTTTTGACTTACAAACGGGGTGGAAATGACAGCCATTGCACCGCGGCTTTCGGCATTTTCCAGTGAATTTTGATCGGTTTGTTGGCTTTGTGGACACCTTGGCGAACAAGCCCATGTTTGATGCAGAATCCACCATCTTTATGAATCGTTGTTGAGATAACAAAGCTGGATCAAGCTTATGATAGCAACTAACAACACCATGTTGACGACCCTCTCGTTTCATATTTTGTGGTGTTTTTTATAAGTGTTTTGTGCAGAAATGGTGATGGTGTGTGTATGTATAGGTTTCTTAAAGGAATAATAGGGACGAAAGAAGTTAGTTTCTTGTAGACGATTTGTGAAGTTGACACGCAAAATGGTTTATTTTTTGGTCAAACTATGCGTATTGGCTAAGATGACTAGTCATCTTTAATTCTGGGACTATTTAATTAAAGTCATAACCACTTATTTTAATTACTTTTCATTTTAGCAAGTTCTGAACATGATGTTTTACTGGTCAAACTGGTTGTATCGGTTTTAAAACCCGGATGATAATACAAGTAATGTCTTTTATTTGGATTTACAATTCCCAAAATAAAAAAGTTGAGGTTTAAATCCTACAAGAGGATACGGTGTAATTTTTCTTAAAAATATAGAAATTGCTGTAAAAGAAATTTATAATGTTAATTTAAAATTAATGAATAAATAAGAATTTGAGAGAACTAATAAATTTTCTGCAAGTCCATTTTGCTAGTTCAACCGGTCACCCGCATAACCGGCCACCAGCATAACCGGCCACCCCAAATGAAGTGGTTTAAGTCCGACCAGTTGATCCAATCCGGTTTTTAAAAGCACTGATGAAATAAGATAAGTTTCTTGTAAGGATATCATCTCCGAGTTTTAATCACTCACCTGCTCGCTGCATTCAAGATAATGTACTATGGTCTATTTGTGTAACAAGTTATTCCTATCACCAGAAAGAGACAAGAGTCATACTCCTATAAATATTTCAAAACAAAGAACAGATTACAACCGTGTGAAAGTAAGAACCATTAGACTTATGTACATTTTTGTATATAGAATGTTTTTGTAAGCTAAATGGTATGTTGGTTTTGTAGTTATGACTAAGCAAAGCTGCAAATGTTGGATGCTTGAAACAAGGTTCATGCATCTTCAGGAGATGTAACAAGTGGTTCCTGACTTGACAACTCTGGCTTCGGGGATTTCATCGTCTTTTGAGCAGGGTAGAGCACATAATGTTGCAAGATGAACAGGAGGTCAAAGAAGATAGACACCTGAAAACACCACCATACATATTGAAGATGATTACAAAAACTATAGTGAACTTCTTAGAATAACACGATTTAGGAGGATGTAAGCATTCAATTTGAATCCACTAGGAGAAACTTCAACCGTTTGACTTGTTTGACATGTTTCACTTTTAGGAAGGAAATTAATTTTACTCATATAATATGTTGGAGATATAAAACACAACTTAAATTGACCTAGTTTTGGGATAAAAGTTACGTACCAAAGAAAGCAACGTCTTGCCAATATTCCCATAGAAGTTCACCCATGAATCTGAGAAATACAAGTAAAATGCGATATGAATCATTTGCAAAATAAACGTATTCATACTGTAGTAGATCTTTTACAAGAGCAATTTGGATTGGCCTTGGTTTGTTTAAAAAATTATGGCTCATGGAAACATATATGCAACACTTCAGCATATTTTAAACTCAGATTGTACCATCAGCATTTTAATGTAAAATTGCATAAAAAGATGACATACTTTGATCTATAGATTGGGCAGCCATTTGCCCATAATTTGCTAATCCTCCAACCAGATCAAGCAATATGTTGCCAATGCTAAATCCAATTGTGCTCTTCCTTTGGAAGTTCATAACAGCCTGAATACACAAAATTTACTTAGTTGGCATCTCCCTACGCTAAGAAAAGGTTCTTCTATAAGTGACAAACCAGTTGAATTATGCAAACCGGTAATATAAAGCTCAAACCCGATCTTTAATAAAATGAATAGAATCCTGTAATTAGCAACCAGAGTTATAAAGAGATTCTTACTTGGGGTATGTACTTGATTACTGTCATGACAACCTGTAATGTGCTGCAATTGACAACATGAATTATTTATGAACCATGATATCTTCATAAAGCTATGAGTGATGACTACCATGAGATAAAGAAACAAGTGTGGTAAAATCCACCAAATAAATTCAATTACACTTAGATGATAACGAGAACGAAATGAGGGAAATATTATGAAATGGATCTTACCTAAAGCAGGAGGCCAACCAAAGCCAAGAACGATTAGGTATGGCTATAAACACACAGATAATAACAGTTAACCAGGCTACTGAGAGTATAGACATGCTAGTCTTGGAGACCTTCTGACCTCCACGCTACAAAATTGATGATAACGGGCAAAATCAAAAAGGGTTCTTTTAATCCATTTAAATACACAGTAACGCAAAAGTTGAAGGAGGCATCTTTGAATATCCATCAACACTTCAAATCAATCATGTCTGTTAATTATCTAGTATGAAATATTTAAGAAAAATCAATGAACGCTTACATCATAGATGGCTATCTGGAATAAGGTAAATGCAGTCAGCACAACCGCATGAATGGAGAAAGCAACATCATTTGCTGCTACAGGTATCATCTGCATATGCAAGTAAGTAAACACGCATAACAGAAAACTAACCAATTCATGTGATATTATATTTTTCACCTAGGGTTTTTGCTTCAGTATTCAAATTACAACATCACAGTGATGCAAATCAAAGAGCAATTTAGGGTTTTACATTGATTTTGATATGGCCCAAGGTTTATACCTATAGGAAAGCAAATGGAGTCATAGATAACTACCTCATCGAAGCCATATTTCTGGTGATACTGGCGCTGAACAGCAGAGCTAAAGAAGAGAGCAGCGTTGTATATCAGATAGGACGAATGTTTGGTCAAATTCAGCACCACAAAATCGAAATTCAACCCTACCACACTGCAAATATCAATCAGATAACAGATTCAACACAAAGAAACCTAAACAATTGGAGAAAAACAGAGTGAAGCAACTTAATTACATGAATTCATATCCAATCAAACCTACAACTCCAAAGGAAATATAAAAATCCATTAGCTTACCTTTTCCTTTTGAAATTCAGTATGACCTGTGGATAGAAGCTGATAGACCATGAACAAAAGGCAATCCATCCGAATACACTTGAAATAACCTCCATCTCCGTTGAGTTCCATGACCCCATGCTTCCTCGATCACCTCAAAACACACAGAGAGAGTGTGTCTGTATCTGTGTGTGATCGGGGGATCAAAGTTAAAGTTTCCACTGAGAATAAAAAGTTGGTTTATTCTTTGATAGTGGATTGACGTGGGGTGGAATTTATATGGAGTTAGAGATCCAGTGCGGGAAGGGCTATGGAGAAGTAAGGTGGCTTCCAATTATATGGAGACACGTGTGCAAGTTGGTTGAAAACAGTGGGGGTTGTGTTTGAGATAAGATGCAATGCAGAGAGTTAATGTTGAAGGCGACAGTGAACATAGCCGGTTTCCTTAGCAAGGGGTGTCGCATGGATGAAAGTTCAAAACACGAAAATCAATAAAAGTTTTTATTTATTTTAATAAATATTATCAATACGGTAGTTCAGTAACACCAGTTCAAAAACAATATTCTGTTCAAAAGATAACAATATATAAATACCTCCAATTTCCTTGTGTCAATCTTCTAAATCACCCCTACCTCACATCTAACGATCATTGCTTTGATCTTGAAAAAAGAATAGGTTGTTGAGGCGAAGGTCTGTGGCCTTAACTTGATTTCTGATGCTCTTATTCACCAGATGAAATAAAAAAAAATCCATAAGAGTGATAGTTTCTGCATACCCTCTTTTTATTCACTCTCCACGTCGATAACAAGACAACCTCTCCTACTAGTTTCTCCTCCTCTCCTTTCATGGTTTTCACCCCCTCTTACATAACTTAAACTCAAAGAAACTTTTAAGAAAAAAACTTAAAGATGGATCACTCATTACATTTCAATATATTAACTTTGAATATGCAGTCAACAATCAAGATAAATGCTTGGGAAGATCTCATTCTCTTGCAACACTTGAAACTTAAAAAGAAACCTTAAAGATCAATCACTCATAATTTTTTTCATTTCTAAATGCGTATATGCCCGTACACTACACGCGTAACTATGTGCAAATGTGAATTTTTTTAGTAATTGCTTTAAAAAATATTAAGAAAAGATGAGACAAATCAAAGAAAGACAAAAATAATAAAAAAAGATCAACTTTACCCTTTTATTGAAACACGATATCCTTAACGCAATATTGGTTACGAGATGAACCTGTCCTATGCGTACACACAGCCACAGGGAGAGAGTCTCGAGAGAAGCTGAGAGAGGAAAAGAGGAGCCCATATCCCATTATTGTTGAGCCTTTTATACAAGAAAGAAAATATGGGCTGGACTAGATGCAACAGGTTGAACCTTGTCTAGGCCCAAGCCGGAATATTAAACAGGATACGTGCCAACGTGGGATCCTGTGATTATGTAAATCAGGCTCTTTCATGAATTTCATCACACAAAAATGCTTGTGGATTGTGTATGACGACATGACATTATTCAGGGTCATAGAACCAGAATTAATGCAAGAAACAACCATTTCCACCGATTATTATCAACAACAAAAAGAAAAAAAAAATTATGTTCTAATATAATATCCCAGAATGAATTAGGATCGACAATCATCATTTTCCCTATAAAAATAAACCAAAATGAAAAAGAAAAGAAAACACTTATGATTGAAGGCTCTTGATGTTCTGGATTTGCTTCCCAGGGTTCAGCCCCTTGGGGCAGGCACGAGCACAATTTAAAATTGTATGGCAGCGATACAACTTGAATTCATCATTTACAGCATCTAGCCGCTCTTTTGTGTATTCATCACGACTGTCCATGATCCACCTGATTAAAGCAATGATTGCACTCGTTACATTCGGTTGCAAATGGAGGTAAAATGCACCAATAAAACAATATGCAAGAGATTGTAAAGTCATATCAACATATATGTGATGTCAATGCCCATAAACAGGGTACCTATGATCAAAATTTTCAAAGGTGGAACTCTTGACAGAAAAACAGCCAAAGAATCCTTAAGGCGGCACAATTGTATGCGCTTGATTCCCTCTAGCACAGGTTTCAAGTTCTAATACAATTCAAATCAGCTTCCACTGGTTTTCTACCCTTAACCCCCTTGAAGGTCATCCGCCCAGCACAAGCTACGTTTCACCTTATACCATTGGCAAGATATTGGTAAAGTCTGGTACCATATTCTCACAATTACCAGAAAAACCAGCCAAACAATTTGGTTTATCAACAAGCTCAAAGTCTACTTACATTCAATAAAGCTTAACATGATGATTTTGGATATTAGGCATCTGAAACCTAAAGGATTGAATCAACTCCAACAGAACTAAGGCATCACAATATACATCTTCATATCACTATATGAAAGTATGCATGCCATCTATGATCTAACAGAAATTCATGCATGATTATGCCATATGAAAATAGGATTTGAAGGTACGAATAAATGAAGAACTCATCTTATATCTAAATCATGTTGATAAGAATTCCAACAGAAACAGCTAAATCAAGCTCATTAACCAAAAACTAGTATCTAACATGCACTTAAATTCAAGTTTCAATTAAACTAATCTGCAAATGTATGATGCATGAAACAAATAACAACAGAAACGATGATTCGATGAAGATCATACCGATTTGCGTGAAGAAGAGTAGCAGGACCAAGGTAAGACTCAGGGTTCCACCAATAGCTAGGGCAGGACGTACTACAACACGAACACAATATGCACTCATACATTCCATCAAGCTTCGCCCTATCCTTCTTACTCTGAGGAATCTCCTTCCCCTCCCAACCGGCCGGAGCTGGTGACTTCCGCTTCAACCACGGCTCAATACTCTTATACTGATTATAGAAGTTCGTCATATCCACCACCAGATCCTTAATCACAAACATATGCGGCAACGGCGTGATCATCGTCGCACCGTCCGACGGAATCTTCGTCAAACAAGCGAGTCCGTTGCATCCGTCGATGTTCATCGCACACGAGCCACAGATTCCCTCACGGCACGACCGACGGAACGTCAAGGTCGGATCGATTTCGTTTTTGATCTTGATCAGTGCGTCGAGAACCATAGGACCGCACTGATTAAGATCGATCTGGTAGTTTCGGAGCTCTGGTTTTTGTGGACTGTCGGGATTCCAGCGGTAGATTTGAAAGGTTTTCGTGTTGTGTGTGGATCGGGCGATAGGGTCCGAATGTTGAGTTTGGGGCTCCGATGCATGTGATCGGAGGGTTAAGAGTTTCGCCGCCGGTGAAGGTTGAACCCTAGAGAAAGCTCGCCGGAGTATAGCAGTGGCCATGGTTGGGGAAGATGAAACAGAAAGACGATGAGGATATGGGGTTTTATGAGATGGGCGGGATGTAATATTTGAGGAGTGTGAAGGGTAGTTTTGGAATTGAGAAAAAGCAATCTGACGGTTAGATGTGATGATGTGGAAGTTTTAAGGCCGTTGATTGGGTTGAGGGTGGTGTGGAATGTGGCGTGCTCGTGAACCCGCCAATCAAGCATTTTTATATTGTTATCTTTAAAAAAATAATAATTCTTTGAAAAGTGATAATATTAAATTTGCGGATGGCACACATTTTTATGCTATATGATTTCTTGAAAGGATTAAACAAGATCATAGTCTTACTCTAATGATTCTCCCGCATCGATGACGTGGACTTGAAATGAAGAGTGTTGACACCATCACTCCGGCTACAATTGCAAGGTGCGGTAAAATTTCAGCACATTTGCTGCCTCATTCGCCACATACATGTCATACTTTTTTTCTTTTAAAATATATTTTTTTAACATAAAAAGTTTATTGGAACACTGATTGAGAACCATTTTAGTAAGTCAAAAATAAGGTAAAAAATATGATGTGACACGAAGATAGAATGAAAGAATAAAAAGTAAAACATAACCACTACAAATGATTTTATGAAAATAACACAAGGCTCATGTTCTGCTCCTTGACGCTAGGGAATACCATCACACCCCCTGCGGTGCATAACTGGCAAGGTGTCCCCCTTGCGATACCTAGGCCACGAGATGATGAGTGTGAAGGATGTGCCAATAACCCCACATGAAGGTGACTACATGAGTGATATTAACTCAACAATGCAATATAAAACCAAACTTATATAATGAGAGAAGGATGCAGTGCTTTTTTTTATGGTTTAGGAATCAGAATATGAAATCTATTGAGAAATCAATAGAAAATCTGTTTATAGTTGGGTTACAACATTCACAACTCATTATTTCCTAAGCTTTTTTTTGGAACGACTAGTTTGTAGACCGGTCTAACCTATAAGCATCATCAAAGCACCAACAAACATCTTGATTGGCGGTTTTTTGCTTTATAAATAAATCATCATTTGTCGAAATCAGCTCATTAACAGTTTCCAGAATCACTACTAGAAGATGGATCAAAATAATTAAAGATAACAAAAGTTCTAATGTCAATAAAATCTTTATATTAAATGGCAACAGTATGATACTCATCAAAGCATAGAGATTACATAGTAATGAATAGAACAAATATGCAGGTGCTGGCTATTTGGACTACAAACCCACCCCGGACCAATCCAGTGCCTATTGTCTTCAGGTCAGATCTGCACCAGCTTCTTAAAAGAGAGCTCTAGTTCTTCAGAAGCCGCATACTCATGATCCATAGGAAGTAGACGTACAATGATATGGAACAATACAATAGAGTTTGAAATGGTACAAATCCAAATGAAATAATAGAATCCTTGTAATGATATTAATACGGACACAGCATAAAATGATATGAAATAATACAACGCAAAATGGTTAATTGATATTCACGTTGGGCTGGGTTAACAACCCCCCCCCCCCCCCCCCCCCCCCAAAAAAAAAAATCACTTTTGAATCAGCAGCTAAAATAGTTTTAAAAAATGGCCCGCTTAGACCAATAACCTT
Organism: Flaveria robusta; assembly: GCA_025506415.1. Classification (NCBI taxonomy): domain Eukaryota; kingdom Viridiplantae; phylum Streptophyta; class Magnoliopsida; order Asterales; family Asteraceae; genus Flaveria; species Flaveria robusta. The sequence continues at coordinate 11,056,081 of CM046469.1, read as the reverse complement.
TTAAGCTAAAACTTCTTTGCTTTACCTATTTGACCCGTCAAAGATAAAACACACAACTCAAATTGACCACTTAAGTAAATGGTTCAACAAAACTGACACATCTGAACAAAATACAATCCTTGTTTGTTGAAATAGTTTAATAATTTATTATATATTTTATTTTTTTCTTTGAATATATTGCTAAAATTGAAAATAAAAAAAAGGACACATGTTTAGATCCAACATCATTACCCTGCTCACTATGTCTTCTATATCCACTTTACTGTAGTAAAGCTCTGTCATACAAGAACCTGTAACCATGTGAAAAAAACTCTACTTTCCTTGATTAATTGATTTAGTAGCAAACAGAAATATGTGATTTTGCCATGTAGATTCATTGGCCTGTTTTGTTGACTTTAATACCAATAAAGAAGGTTTGCAATGACTCGTCTACTGGCAGAATAAGAAATTGAAATGATTACCGAATAAGGGTAATAAGATCCACAGTGTTCTTCATTCCTGTAACAAGCATATGTTCCATGAAACAGCAATAAAAATGAGAGAATTAAACTAATTTGGATCTTTGCTTTGTATTAAAAAGCTTGCAGAACCTAGGATCAGCAATCTCTATAGCCTCAACTCAACTTCTTATTACCTCGTTATTATCAATTGCGAATCCCTCTGTTCAGAATTTTACATTTGCCAAAGAAGCCCCTCAATGACATTCTTCATTTCCAATTTCATTATACCATATAAGTAATAGTTTTCAGGTGATACACCAACTTAACGATATATCATGTTACTTGATATGCTATAATCCTCAAACTAAATTTTTCTTTCCCATAATATTAGTAAAGAAATAATTGAGTATTCATTACACATATTACACTCATCCACGAATATGAATCATGTACTTGATTCTAAAAAGCGCGCCTCAGGGTGGGGCAACGGAAGCAACCGCCACTAAGGGTCTATAGTGGGCGCTTCTTGCACTTATAAGTCAAAATTAGGACCGTTGATCTAAAAGTTTAGAAAATAGCATCCTTTGGGAGGCTAATATGTAAAAACGACTAAAAGGATGAAGAGATTATGAATGGTTTACCTGATGAACAAGGCTGGTATGAAACAGAGATGATAGAGATGCCAGATGTGAATTTGCCATGTAAATTCATTAGCCTCGTTTGTCAACCTTAAATCCATTAAAGAAAGAACGCATCGATTCAACTGCTCGTAGTATAAGAAATTGCAATTATTACCGAATAAGATCAGTTCTTCATTCCTGCAGCAATCATCTGTTCCATGAAACTGCAATATAAATGAGAGAATTTAAGTATCTTGCTTGATTCTATAAACTCTGATTGACAACTTTTAAAGATGGCAAAATAAGATAAGGATCTTTAATTTGTAATAAGCAGCTTGTAGAAATTCTTACTGCCTCATCAGTGTCAATCATGAGTCCATACGTTCAGAGTTAAAGTTACATTTGCAATATAGGTAAGCACCTGAATGATATTCTTCCTTTTCCTAATTTCATTACTATGTAAAAAAGCAATAGTTTTTCAATCATAGACCAATTTCACAATATATCATGTTACTCGATACGCTATAATCAGGAAATATAATTTTGCTTTCCCATAATAAAGTAAAGAAAATAACGAGTATTTATTACACATTATACTCATCAATGCATATGGATAACGTGCTTCTTGGCTTTAAAAAGCGTGCCTAAGGCGTGAGACGATGGAGGCAACTACCAAGGCCCCTTAGGGTCTAAGGTGACGCTTCTTGCACATGCAAGTCAGAATTCGTACCCTTGATCTAGAAATTTAGAAAATAGGTCTAATATATAGAAATGACCAAAAGGATGAAGAAATTATGAATGGTTTACCTGATATGTAAAAGGGGTGAGAGTGATGTAGCTTTTGATTGCACACTATTTGGTTGTACATAGAGCAACGCCTCACGTACATGAAGCTCTCACCTTGCGCCTCGGATTTTCGGAATTGAACACCTCGAAGCATCTCGCATTTTTAAATGTGGGCTTTGAATTCTGTCACTCATTAATAAGAAAATTATTAGTGGCTCGTTCCTTTTCAAAAAAACAATTTTCAAACAAGATAATGCAGATATGAAGAGAAAGCGTGTTTTCGTAAATGATGAAATGTTCGGAGGAGATTTGATTAAAGCATGCTCCTTCCTTTTCAAAAAACAATTTTCAATATTTTCCATATTATTTGATTACATACCAAGGGCTTGTAGCTAGCAGTATCAAGGTGTTTAGTAAAGGTGTCCATCCTTAAGTGGTTGATGGTTCTAATCTCATGGTGGGACTTTGGTGTAGATTTATGAATTGGTTTAAAGGATGTGTGATTAGCCGTTATAAAAAAAAAACAATTATATGTGAGAAAAGCGACATTTCATTTTTTTATAAGCTTTGAAACTGGAATTACTTTTGTGCCCCTTACCAAAACATCACTTGAAATTTGTAACTTTGATCATGGTATGCAAGTTTTTGTTTATGTCCTTAGTACAGAAAATTTTGGACATTTAATAAGCAGTCAAATATTATTATTAAACTACTCCAATCAAACCTTGCATTTTTGTGCAGTGAAGAACTAAAAATGAAAAAAATATAACTACACTTGTATCTACATTAGTGGGGGATGTAGTAAATAATAACTAATAGCTAAATATGATAATAAAGTAATAGCTTAACCTTGGTAGCTCTTAGATGTAAGTGAAAGAATGAAGATATTCACACATTAATGGCAGTACAATTTAGAACCGAGTGAAAAAGACAACTCACATATACCATGCCTTTTAAGAGTGGATCTGATTTTTTTTAATCTATGGGTATTGTGAGTGTCGACTTCTATAAAAAAATGCAAAGACTATAGATGTGTAGAAACCAATGCCACAACATAACTACTGCTTAGCACACAATATTATCATATATAAGAGCTAAAGTTATTTATACAATATCAACTTGGAAGCGGGAAAAGATACAAGCATTTATTGGCATCATAAACCTTTCTTATAACTTTCTAGAGAAACACTTACAAAGTTCAAGTTCCCAAACCTTTAATGTGACTCTGGCTATTTTTTTCACTTGCATAAATTGTTATTTTAGTATTACTACATAAGCCTATTAAGTATATTACTATCTTAAAAATTTCACTATTTATAACACTTAGGGAGTAAGTTACGTTTCCGACAATTTATTTATTAGATAGGTTTAATTTTAATAGGAATTATGATTTTATTAGGGAAGATACTCATCTAAAAATCTATAAAAGGACTTGCAACCGTAATATGCTTGATTTTGATTATTTGATTTGGTATTTACCAATTATGAGAGCTGATCAACCTCTCAAATGTCAATTAAAACTTTTGTTCTTTAATAATTATTTTTCTTGTTTTTATCATAACAATGGACCCGGGGCTTATCACCTTTGATCTAGTATGTGTTTATATCACAATAATGTGTCATTTTAATCTAGTATGTGACAATGTGATGGAATTAAAGCTTCAGTTAATACTTATTGCTTGTAATCTTTCGTCCAAACATAAACAAAGAAACATCACCATGAAAAAGATCCGCTGTATCATATTGGCATCAACCTTGGATCATTTTTGTCAAACATGACAGAACATGTAATTTATAAGGTTAACCAATCAAGCAGATCACAGTATCGTTAAAGAAAGCAACAGATGGAATAAAAAGTCCAGGTACTAGAAACAGAAATTGTTTTCACCAACACGACACATCTTAACTCTTAACCAGATATTCAGTTATATTTTATAAGTCAAGCAAAAAACCTGAGATGTTCCTAGCTGAGAGATTAGCTTAGGAATAGAAAACCATCTTATATATGTATGTATATATCAAGAACTGCATCATGGCCTGAAACTTATTTCTGTGGTGTGCCACTCTCCCGTGTCTTAACACCAGAAGGAGACGCTGATGTGGATCCATGTGTTGAAGAATGCTTCCTGGGATGGTCGAATACACAAGCAGGACCAAAACTACATGTATCTAAATGTTCATAAAACAAGCATACCTTCTTTCCCTGTTTTCAGAAATATAAGGTGATGAATATCACAGATATTATATTTATGTGATATCATAGCTTCCTTTTGTAATAAAAAGAACAATATGCTATCACAGAAAGATTCATGATTGAAATCAAATAAGAGGAACAATGCTTCAGGCCATTTAATTCAACCAATTAAAAACATTTAAGCCAAGTCCAGAAGCCATAAGAGGGTTGAATACTTACAGGTCTTATTGGCAAGCCAGCATCATTGAGAACACAAGGTTCTACTTTTGGAGTATAATCCTCAGCAGCTTCAACTTTTTGCTTGCATTTTGGTGCCTATTTATATCATAAAGCGCTTATGGCATCAGATTGGTAATATATATCAACCTACACTTAGCAATGGACTGCTAGCATATGAAAGAATTTAAGATACAATAAATGGAGATCAAAACGTTACTGAAACTAAATACCAGGTATCAATGTATATATCTTGCCAAGTAGACTGAGATAACTGGATCTAGGTAAACGTACCTGATCCCCACTCGATACGGAATTATGATGCAAATACGGGGACATGTTGACTCTTATCTGACCAAATGAAAGGTATGGTCCAGTTGTTTCTAAACCTTCTTTGTGATTATTCATCGGTTCAGGATCTAAAACCATGATAGGATCAGGGTGGTGGAACTTACAGGATGCACCATAACCACACATACCAGTACGGAGGTAGAAAGAACAGTTCATCTTGCCCTGGTCAAGAAGATAATACAGTTTACTACAGATCATTTACCTCTAAACATGTTCTGCAACTCTCATAGATGGTTTAAACATATATTAAATGGCATGGTAGAAAATATCAGAAGATATAAATTACCAATCTTTTTGGAAAACCAAAAATGTTAAGTTGCAGGGGAGATTTTTCAGCCTCTGATTTGGAGTGACTGAATCTACAGGATTTTCCATATTTGCAAAGACCAGATGGATAAAACTGCATCATGTATGAAAAGGTAAACAACATGTAAAACTACAAATGAACTCTCTAGGACCCAACCCACAAAACAGCCTCAATAAAAAAAGAGCATACTAGAACAGTATTTATTTGTTTGGATGGATTTGGTAATGAGGGAATAGGCATAGGAATGGTAGAGGGCTTTTGGTTTGAGGTTATGCGTTTCAAAACTAGAAATGAAACCTTTGAATTTAGGCTCCTCAAAACCTATCAAGAGGGTTGGGTATGCAAAACTCACATCCATCGCCATCCCACTCTACTATTAAACCCATAGCCATAGTGATTCAAACAAAACACCAAAACTGAGTATGATTCAGATCTTTGAGATTTGGTTTGGTTTTCCGGGTGAGACCAATGTGCATTTAAGACTTTAAGTTTAGTGGTGTGGCGATCTAGTTAGTTTTATGATGGGGACACCCATGACCCAAAAACCTAATGTACGTATACTGATACACTTACTAAATTTTGAGTTTCTGGGATTTAGGACAGATAGGAGTTTCATGTTCATTCATCACAAATTTCAGATTCTCCCACTCTTCTCTAAATCCTTCCTACCCTCACAACATAACACCGTCCCCCTCATCTGATATAATCAACACTTGTGTGGAGCCTTAAAGCAAAGCTTAATTCTACTAGGCAACCACAAAGCTTTATTTTGACAATTAATACTTTAATTTCATACCAAAGCTTACTGTGATGATACTGATGCCCTTTATAAAAAAATCAGTTTTCATGGAAACCCTTTCTGTTTCAACCAAATCCACCTCGGTTAACTCAGATATATTAAGATAAACACGCATGAACAGACGAATCTACAAGCACGGGACGCAATCTCATGTACCTTACACGGAATCTGACTCGGTGGTACCTTCGATGAACTTCCAACACCATCTCCATAGTTTTTAGCCCAATCATCCTTAAAAACACATAAACAAAACAAACAAAAAGAATATAAAACTATTCCTCACAACACACAGACACCAATTTATCAACGATGAGGGGGATAGCGAGAGTTAATACCATAATTTTCTTTAGAACAGGGTGATTGAGCTTGCACAATGGTCCGTACTTGCATATCATAGGGACCATAACGGGTCGAATCGAGTACTGCATGCTACTCAAGTCCTTTGAATCGTCTGAAAAAGCATCGATTTGGTTCGAATTGAGCCCTAGGTTTTGAACAGCCTGAAGCAGATAATCAGCTTCTGGTTTTTCAGAATAGATGCGCTTCAAATCGCGAAAGAACTTTCTCATGATGCCTTCATCTCCGGTGGATTCCATGAATCTGTTAATGGAAGAGAAACCCTAACGTAGGATGAAGGAAGTGAGAGTGGAGAATTGACGGTGAAGAAGGCAAGTTTAAGCTTCTTTGAATTGATCGCATGTACAAAAACCTTTTGAGAGATGATAACTAAGTCGAAAATTAAATGGTCTAAAGTGTATTTATTATATCATACGTCATATACTAAAAATTTTCTGATGTTACTCTCCCTATATAAATTTTTTATACCGAGTTTTATATAAGGTGTGTAATTCCAGCCTTCTAAATTTTTTATCATATTCAGTGTCGAAGTTATACGCATCGTATATGTAAATATGGGGTGTATAATCATCTGACAGCGCTTTGCTTTTTTTCGTTTTTAGTGTTGGCGACACTAAACGTCTCTCACAGCCCTATATAAAACGTATAAACTTAAATTATAAAAATGTGTTTTAATATTTTGACCCTGAAAAAAGTTTACACCTATTGTTTTCGTGGTGAATTCACGTCTATGATTTCTAATTTGAAAAATTAGGTATGTGATTTTTATTTATTCACTAGAGTGTGACATGGTTGGTCCCTAGAATAAATAAACATTAAAGAATTTTGTTAAGTGAGTATAAATCCACTATTATGCATTCTCTTTATAAAAAAATAAATAAACATAACGTGTCTCCCAACTATAATAAAAAGTTAAATGGAGGTATATGTGGCAGCATCACATTAATTCTTACTAAATTTTTATCGATTCTCTCTCCTATTTAACATTACTATAATTATTGATAATATTATTTAATTTTTTATAGAATAAAAATGCTTTTTAATAAATAAAAAAGCTTTAATGTTATTTATAAAGAAATATTTTTTATAAAATAAGTTTGTTTTTAAAACATCAAAATATTTTAAAATTGATGTTTTTAAAAAGTAAAATATTGATAAATAAAAAATGATTAAAATTAAAAGTTATAATAATGTCATTTTTAAAACGTTTTTTTTAACAAAATGTTTAAGTTTTTTAAACAAAAAAGTTTAAAGGTTAATATCATTGTTTTATTACTTATATCCTTACTAATACACAATTTTAGTTGTATTTTATCTTAGAATATCGTTTTATAATAAATAAAATTTTATTTTATTTGACTTGTATAATACATGAGTTACTAAAGCTAGTGTGTGTATATACATTAAAATCTGAACCTATTATTTGCATTAAAAAATATAACTAAAAAAGAGGAGCCCCACCTGTCAACTTCCATATAGTGTCTTCATTGGAAGGGCAAGATGCGTTAATGTGAAGGTCATGGTAACTACGGGAACACTATTACATGATGCGTGCTGCGGTGAACCCTAATGGTGGTACACCGATACTCATTGTTTATAAGACGAAGTATTCAAAGCCGACTCATCGGTTTTGCCTTAATTTTAACAAACTAACAGTTATACTTGATATCATAATTATATATGATGCTCGCAGGTATACCCAATACCCATCTCAAGTTTAGTGTTACAATCATAAATTATGAAATTTGTAATTAACCATTTTAAATACAACTGAAGGGACTTTATATTATTTAGACTCAATTTAAGTACATAGGTGGTTTTTAAGATACTCTATGATATGGTTGGTGTAAGTTCAAAGACATAAATAAATCAAAGTAGATAAACAATTTAAATAATATAGTATTTAAAAAAATGATCATGAAAATTTTCAACTCACAATTTTAATCCACTCGTCAAAAATCAGGTTTATTTGGGTATAAAAACTCTGTATATAGGGTTTTATGAGTCTTACAAAAATTATACTACCATGTCATTTTAGATTTACTAAAATTATAATTCAAGTTTACTTAAAATTATACAAAGTTAGTTTAAAATATTTTATAAAATTTACCAACTTAAATAGGTCCAAGGGTACGAGCACCACAACCACAACCTCCACCCGACCACCCCTATTATCATAGTGACCACACCCTCCGCCCCAATGATCCCACCCCTGCCACCATCACTGCCCATTTGATCATAAACTACTTTACCAGTGACTTGTTTTGACTTAAACCCATGTTAACATGTAATTCAACTAGTCCATCCCAACTATTTCATTAGAATTACCAAAATACGCTAAACAAAATTCAATGGTCTTGCATCTCAGATTCTCAATATATTTGTTTAAAATTGCTTTTTAGGATTTATATATTCTCAACAAAATATGAACTAAAAATGTAAATATATATTTCATTTCTTTTTTATATTTTCTTTCGTAATCAAACTGCTGAAGACTTAATCTGGCCTTATAAAAAAATTTCACCTAATAAGAATTGTATGCATTGGTCAGTATGACAGTGAAGTGTTTTATTTTGTTTTTTGTTTTTTTTTTTAATATATTCAGCATTACATTATGTATGTTGTGTATGAAAGCAAGTGAGATCTTCACCACCTTCATACATGATAAAGTCCCCTTTCATCTCTATTTCTTCAACATAATTTCTTTAAATTTAGGGTGTGCTTCTTCATCCCATGTGTTCATACTCATGCCTTGTCATCTGCAGACACAAATCAAGAAAAGAATAACATATAAACAAAAGAAGAAGATAATGTCACATTCAGTATGTGCCTTTTCTCCATTTGGGTTGGTAGGAAAAACGTGAAATACTTTGTTAGTGAAGATGAAATCTACAGTATCCGGGTCGGTTTGAAGATTCAAATTGAACCCACTTTTTAGGCGCAAAGATCCAGGGTTATAATTCAACACAAATGCCACAACAGAAGTGGTCATTTCAGTATATGCAATTAAAATACATTTTAGTTGTTTGACCTGTTAAGATACCAAATCAACCTGTTCACTGTCACATCTCTTTCAACAAGCTACAAAGATGTCATTCAAGAGATCTCAGGCAAATCATGACTTGAAGAAGCATTGCTCAAACACGATACAAAACAAGCTGATTTTAGCAATTGCTCAAATATTGTAGCACAAGAAAATGCAAATCATGCAAAGTTTCTTTTAAAAAATAATTTGAAGTATATCAATTAGCATGAAAAATCACCTTATTTTTTAGAACGAGGATCGCGGCTAAGATCATGCTTCCTCAAGGTATTGATGTAACTTCTCATGAGTGTGAATTTGTTGCTTCCAAGATGATACAAATAGTCCCATGTATATATCCCAGTTTTGTGCAAGTCGTCAAAAAGTAACCTAAGTCAACCACCAAAAACATACTTATTCAATTTGTATTTGAAGAGAAGTTATCACTGAATTATCATTAGACTGCTAATAAGTACCTTACCCCGTAGTTTCCTACGGGTTCTGCAGACATGATCCCTACATGACGACGCCCATAAATCACCTGGTTCAGAAAAATTTGATGCTGTTATCAGAACAAAATGAGATCCAAATGCAGGTTTGAAATATTTGTCCATCAGAAACAATTCAAGTCACGATCACATTTTCTAGCTCGAAGATGCTAATAATAAGAAAACATTAGACAATAATCAGATAGTTGTAGGGGTGACAATTTCAGACACTACTTGAAGCAAGACATAACAACCCGTTTAATAATTGAGTCAAAGTTTTAACCTTTCAAACTAAATGGGCCTTGTTCAAACTTCAAGTTAACCTTTTAAACCCGTTTAATTAAGCATATTAACCAACCAACCAACCAATATAAGACGTTTACAACTTGATTACAGCCCATTCACAACTTGTTAATTTGTCTCACTCGTTTGGAAAAATAGGTTAAACGGGTCATATACAAGTTACAGAAATTTAAACACATTTAGTTAATCTCTTTGACACATATAAAGACAAAGTCATGTAAACATCAACGATTCAACCTACCAACCCGAAACAAAGTACACTTTGATCAAAACCCATAGCTGTTCATCCTGTTTGGCAGTGCTGAACAATTTGGTGCATAAACAAAAACTGTAAGTCAATATTAAAGTTCAGACTACCTTTTCACCACCAACTGATCTGATCTTACTGTCAACAGCAGGGCTGAACACCCTCAAATACTCAGCCTGTAAGTTGTACAGACTCCCATCTGCAAATTCAACCTCAACCTAACTCCAACATCACAAAAAACTGTGAAATCAATAAAAAAATCTTAAGCATTCAGCATCTAATTCTTCAATTACTGTATATAAAAGGACAGCACAACAGAAATCGAAGTGAAGTTGAATACATTCTTTGGAGGATGGAGAGCAAATCTGATCAATCGAGGGCAATCTCCGGCCGTCGTGCTTAAGCTTCGTCTAAATCTCAATACAGAAGACATTATTACTCTTTCTTTGCGCACAACCACAAGGTTTTTGATTGTATGAACCCCCAAATATGAAGTAATGTGAGCGGATGAGATTAGGGTTTATGAAGATATGATAACAAATAAATGTTCATTTTGCCCTAAGTGTTCAGAGATCACCTACTAGAAGGACTCCGGTGACATTCCGGCGAACTTCATTATTCGCCGACGAGAGAGACGGTTGGAGATCGAATACTCTGGTGACTGATCGTTGCTCGAGGGTATATGAATTTTTGAGAGTTTTCTTGATGGGCCAGCCCGTTGGGCCTCAAAGGATGGGCCTCCGTTCATAAGAAATACAATCAGATGTTGAAACTGGAAATTCTATATTCTTGTCTAGAGGTGGGCAAACCGGGTCCGGCCCAATACCCGAAACCGGGTTGAAACCGGGTTCGGCCCAACCGGTTTTTTTAGTACCCGGGTACGGGTGGAACCGGGTTCGAACCCGGGTCGGGTTCACCCAAGCTATTACCCTACCCGACATACCCGGTTAGGGTCGGGTCGGGTACGGAACCCGGGTATAATCGGGTTTTTTAATTTTTTTTATTTTTTTTTGTTTTTACTAATATAAATCATTATTAATATTATTATTATTATTATTATTATTATTATTATTGACTTGTTGTTGTTGTTTTTGTTATTATTATTATAAATCATAATAAGTATTATTGTTATTATTATTTATTGTTATTATTATTATTGTTGTTGTTGTTATTATCAATATTATTATTGTTGTTGTTGTTATTATATTATTAATACTATTATTATAAGTGTTATTATTGTTATTATTATTAATAAATTATTGTTGTTTTTGTTTTTGTTTGTTTTTGTTGTTGCTGTTATTATTAATAATATTATTATTGTTATTATTATTAATAATATTAATGTTGTTTTTATTTAACAATATTAAATAAACATTAATTTTTCATTTATTTATTTAAACAACTTAAAAATACATAAATCGATCAATAAAAAATAACATAAAACTTTTATTTAAGTTATCGTCTAATGTTTATTTACTACGAGACGCTTGATCAAATGCTAATTCTTCGTCCGATATGCCAGAAGATACTCCTTCTTCTATCTCTTCATCGTGTACTTTAGCTTCGAGTGCAATTTCATCTTCGAGGCTTGTTTGGTCTTGTATACGATCCATCGCGTCTAAGTGATCCTTTAAACAAATGCACATCTCAACCGCTTCTGGAGTTAGTCTTGTTCTCCGTAATGAGATTACCCTGCCACTAAGAGAAAACGCAGATTCCGAAGCTACCGTAGAAGCTTGGACGCTTAGTAAATCACGGGCCATAGCGGAAAGAATTGGAAATTGAGATTCCTTTCCTTTCCACCAAGCCAAAATATCGAATGCACGATAATCTTCGGTGGTCATAGTGGAAATAAAAATCCGTAGCACTATATCTACCGAGCTCGCTTGTTGGGGTGTTACCCCTTTGTCGTTTAGCCGTCACATCCCGAACAACATTCAACATGGTTATAACCGGGTCTTTCATCGAGGTACTAGCATTTGAGGTTGATTCTCTTGGTGTGGTTATATTTACGTTAGGCCCATATCTATTTAAATAAAAATTATATATTGTTTTCAAACTTGCATTAAAACTTTTTTTGGCATCCCTTAAAAAATTGAGGTTTTCGTCATGCATATCTAAATTGTCATTTATCTCGTCTATCAAACATTCAACCCCAGCAACATTTAAAAACGGATTTAAAGCGGCGGCACAAGTAAAAACGGGTGGTAACTCCTCAAAATATTTTTTAAACTTTTTTTTCATTGGTTCTATCATTTGTGTAAACATATCATTTTTATATTGAAAATTTTTAAAATTCAAAGCCATGAAATATAATTCTTGAACCACCGAATAACTAGTTGGATAATAAACTCCCGATAATTTTGTTGTTGAGTTTTTAAACACCTCAAGAAAATCGGATAGACTTTGAATATTCTTCCAACCCGCATCCGGAAATGGGTCGGCTTCACCATTATCCAAAAGACTATTATGAAAAGCTTTTAAAGTTCTCTTTTGTTTTAAAGCACAATTAAACATGTGACAAGTCGAATTCCACCGAGTAGGTATATCCCAATTAGGACCTAAAAATATAGAGTCCGTATCCTTACAAAGTTTTTTATAATCTTGATATCTTCTTCTACTTTTTTTATAAACGTCATGTAACATAAATCGAAAAGCTTTAATAAAGTTATCAACAAATTGCACGGATAGACCGTCTTGCACTACTAAATTAATAATATGTGCAACACAACGAGTATGAAAAAAATCACCGTTTGCAATCGGAATATATTTTAATTTTAATTTTTCAACCGCGGTTGTGTTGTTGGAAGCGTTATCAAATGCCATTGAAAAAAATTTATTTTGTAAATTAAAAGTAGTTATTACATTATCCAAAAAGTAAAACAAAAATTCTCCAGTGTGTGGATACGGAAAAAGATCAATTGCCATGATTTGGGATCTATCCAATGAGCGGTGACGCAAAGGCACGATTCGGGTAAACCGTGTGGAGCCGACCAAACGTCACTAGTTAAGTTTACACCGGTATTTAAATTTTCAAATAATACAATTAAATCATTTTTTGTTTGCTTTCATAATTTTAAACAATAACGTCTAAGGGTAGTACGACTTACATGGTTGTAACGAGGTTGAAGCGTCTCTCGAATTAAGTTCGTCAAACGAGGATTGTCGAAGTAACTAAAAGGCAAAGCTTCTTGAATCACGAACTTCGCCATTCGATCTCGAACCCTATTAACGTCGTAATTAAAGATTCCACCATCTCCACCTAATTGTGTTTGTTGCGAATCCGGATTACTTTTCAACGACTTACAAAACTTCTTGCTAATGTGTTTGCTTAAAGTCGTGTTAGAATCTTTAGCAAGCAAAGCTCTACAAAACTTGCAACGAGCCTTTACAGACCCGTCACTCAACTCAACCATATCCCAATTGCACCAAACATCCATGTTACGATTGTGTGGAAGAAAACGAACCACGGTTGGAGCGTTGGACGAACTTTGACCAACGGAAGATTGTGATTGAGCCATAACAAGATTCAAGAGAGTGAAAATGTAAAATGAGAGAGTGAAAATATAAAACGAGTTTAAACTAGAGTATTTTTTGTATTTTTTGCGTATGTTTTTGTGTTTGAGAGTTGGGTAATAAAACATATTAACCCACACCTATTTATACTAATTTATGAGCCAAAAAATACAAAAAAAACGGTCACAAGATGGTCCCAACGGCTATATAGCCGTTAAAAACGGCTAGATTTCTTAAAAATCCAAAAAAAGGGTAAAAACCGGGTACTACCCGGGTACAATCGGGTTCGGGTTCGGGTCGGGTCGGGTTCTTGGAAAATCCTAAAATCCCAAACCGGTTCCTACCCACCGGTTTTTTTCGGTTCCAACCCGGGTGCACCCTATACCGGGTTGTACCCGGAACAGGGTTCGGGTCGGGTCCGTACCCGGTTTTTTTGCCCAATGTAGGTTTTTGAATGCTTGTTTTTTATTAGGCTTTCTCGTTGTAAAAGTTATTTATAATAATGTTAGTGGTGATAATTATTATAAAAAAAATAATAAATATAGCTTACATTTATTAGACCTTTACACCTTTTTAGTAAGTTAAAACACATGGTTTGTCTAGATCGCACGTATTTGAAAAACTTTTTGCTCACACTTACTAAGGTATTATGAATACCATTGACATCTATGGCAAATGACACAAGGTAATTGAAGGGGGTTTGAACATAATTATTAAGTATTTTTTAATGATTGTCTATGGCCTGATAGCATTAGTGGTTATCACTCATTAAGATGGTATGAGTTTAAATTATTATAAATGTACAATTAAGTGGTATATATGATTGAAAAAAATGAGGCTAAAAATTATTATTCTTAATGATTATTTCAGATATCGATTAGTCATTTGAATTATAAGTTTGTTGTTTTAATAAGAATAAGAATGGCACGCTTTAAACACATCTTTTAGAAAATGACAAGTTATATTTTATAAATCAAAACATTAAACAAATTGTCGATTTGACAACCATTGCATGTAATCATACAGGGGTGATGTGCTGATGAAACTTTTCACCCCAAGTATGATCGTGTGACCAAAATTGGCACGCACGTGACTTTTTTGACTAAAAGGTGCATTTGACTTTGTTTTGCTTGTCCAATTTACTCTTCTAATATGTCATCCTTAGTTAGAAACCCTTATCACACAACCTTAAAAGATTTGATATGATACTAGTAGGTAGAATGATCATCAAGTATATAGGTGTGTATAAACTACTGTTTAAAAGAAATGAGATGTTTAGTGTTGATGTGAAACTTAAATGTGAGATACATATATAACAATTAATAAACAAGTATAAAATGTTTTTGCATCAAATGGTATTTTTTTACTCGTGTTACATGACACCAGTAGCTATTTAGTAGATTCGTTTATTTTTCTACAAGTGGAAGCACCTAAAGAAGTTTATTAATTAACTATTAGAGGATTTCATTATACTTTTTCATACTACAAAATTCAGTTATAGTTGGTAATGTTATTAAGCTCGATCCCTTCTTTTTCGATTAATTTTTCTTAAAAAGTAACCTAGTACAATGGGTGGAAAAAAACTAACTTTTACGCATCACACCTAATTGTTTTCCAAAAGGAAAAATAGGTCATCTTGATTAAAACAATCCCATAATAGCACTGAATCTACACCATCAACCCATTGTTGTATAGAATAATCTCCTTCGAGTAAAAAAGATTCTCCAGTTGAAGAATTTGGTTTGATTGAACTTGAACCCTCAAAAGAAAGCGAATTAGTATCGCTTTTTGAAATTGATGCATGATTTTCCTGGTTCGTATTTGTATATGACTCAACGTCGAAGATCTTGCATGCGCTGTCGAAATGATTCTTGGAGTTCATGTTAGTTTCAAATGTTGCTTCCTCTATCTTTGCAAGTTCCGCCTGGGTATTTTCATTTGTTGACACAATGTTACATTGTTCGATCTTGGTTTCAAGAAGTTGTTTCTTCTCTTCTGTAATATGCTTGTGGGTATCTGGGTCCACTCCAAGAAGCTTTAATTTTTTCTTGATTCGAGTATTCCAATGATTCTTGATTTCGTTATCTGTGCGTCCAGGAAAATGTGAGGCTATTTTAGACCACCTGAATAATTACAAACATAAAAACGTCATTTACGTATTACATACAATTTACAAACATAAATTACTTAAGCAAGCTTTTTTGATAAAACCACACAAACAATTCTAAACAGCTAGTTACGCACCTGTTACCAAGACGAGCATGAAGTTCGATAATTTGATCCTCTTCGGCTTCGGATAATGTACCTCTTTTGAGATCTGGCCTCAGATAATTAATCCATCTCAATCTACAACTTTTCCCGCATCTTAACAAACCTTCATGAATATCAAAAATTTAGAGTTTTGAAATTCATGAAAATAAATAAGAAACAATAAACGAAATCACTAAACTATTTCACAATAATAGAAACACAATAAAAGAAAATAATAGTAAACTAATTGAATAAAAATATAAAAAGAATAAAAGGAAAATATAATGGTTTGTAACATAAAATATAAAAAAAGCAATTTGGTATTTTGCAGAAAAAAACAGAAAAAGAATATAATAGGTTGGTTAAAATTAATATATATATATATATATATATATATATATATGATGAGTTGAAACTTCTCATATAGTAAATTATATTTTTAATACAAGAAGTATTTGGTAAATATGTTTTTTTCATAACACTCATTTGATCAAAACCTCCGTTAGTTTTGTACTACAAACAAATTTAACCTTCACTATTTCATATAATCATGTTTGCTTTTCTGGACATATCACAAACTCTATGAATCCTTCATCCTTGCAACAAAAAACTGAATATTAACAAGAAGGATAAGAACCTGCAAGCTTAGGAACCATTCGCCAACATTGGATGCCATTGCCGATGATAAAATTCATAAGCTTTCGATCTTCTTCCATCGTCCATGGACCGCGCTTCAATCCTGCTCGATCACAACAAGGCTGTCTCCCCATGACACCACGAAACAAGTTTCAAAAACCGTCGTGTGTTCTTGATCTCGTTCTAGTTCTTGTTACACATAAAAACCAAACAAACCCTTTTATAAACAGAGCTAAGATTCCCCCGACAGATAGTTTAGGAATATTAAAAACGTGTAAAGTTTGTTTAGAAAGAGGTTGATGATATATGACGCCTTAAGGAATACCCTAATTAAAATTGTCACCCACTCTTTATTTATTTCAGTTTTTGTGGACTTGGCTTCTTTGTGTTTGTAATATTGTAAAAGAACATAGCTAGTTTAATATTATGTACCATTTTTATTTATAAATAAAAGCTATGTTTGTTGCATTAAGAAACTCAAAGGGTCACTACACACATTATAATTACTCAATCGGACCGAATCAATATAACAACATATATAGTAATCATAATATAAAGATAATATCTCGTAGACACATTCAATATATAACCGTATAACATATTTTATTATACATAAAGCTTGGTAGAGATAATGAGAATTAAAAAGATAGTAAAACAATTACATAACCGTCTTATATATTACAATTAAAATAGAGATTTACACTTATTTATGCACTCCTTGTGATTCTCTATTTTAAATTAGTTATGTAAAATATTTTAAAAAGCAAATCTTTGATTCTTTAATAATTGTGTAAGAAGTTGGCACACCATTTTTGCAGTAAAACCCCGAAAGTCTTCCATCAAAATTCTCTAAACTTAATTACTAATTCTAAATCAGAGGTTTTTAAAATAATAAAATTAGGGTTGTTGATTGTTATACTTTTGACCCTTGAAGAGCTGGCCAGTTTTGTCGTTGGAGGGAAACTCTTCATACACCATAGATGCCATTTCTGATATCCTGATTCGTGCACCAATTAATTAATATTATTATGATCTTAATTTAGTTGATTAACATGTTGTTTGTTTATAGTTTCTTGATAGAAATGGGACACCAGTGGAGTGACGGCATGTCTTTCAGTCAAAGGGGTCGTAATTCGAAGCTGAAAAATGGTATTCAAGCGGTCGAATTTTGGTTTATTGTCTTGACTGGTGTTTCACATATGCAATTATAGAGTAAAGAATATGAAGATGAAGTAGACAGCATGAAATGAACCCTTACAAATATAAACAAGTACTTTTGTTCTTTGGTGAGCATGTAATGTAATAGGTTATGGGAAAAGCCAGAAGGAATATGTATGTTGGAAAAGACATGTGATGAAAGGGGCTGGTTTGACATGTAGTGTGCATTAATATAATTCAACTTGTTACATGTAGGTGCTTGTCAAGTCTAAGGATTTTAGTTGTTATGAATTTATGATGGATCCAGAGGGCCTGCTTTGACATGTCTAATGTATTGTTTATTTGCTTATTGTTTGTTAATTTTTGAAAAATTAATAGGTTATAGACACTAGGTCATAACATATTTCAACAAAGAAAAAAATATTAAGCAATAATACAAGTGGATAGCTTCACGTCCTAGTGGCATCTAGTGTTGATCTCAACCAAAAGGTCCAAAATAGTACAGGTTTAAAGCGTACAAAATGGATAATAATTGTATTTTTAAGGGTAGATTTTAGGTAATGTGTGTGTTTGACTATAAAAAAGCAATAGTATACACGCATGAGATAAGAGAAAGAAAAAAAAGATAATGAACATAAAATTATTAAATCAACCATTGTAAAACGGATGACTCAATAAAACATGAGACCATGTATGGGTCTATAGAGTTCTCATAAGTTTGATTCAGGTCAAAACACCAACCAAAATGAATTCTAGTCAAAATAGGTTATTTTTAAGAATTATTAATGTGATTGAGTCAAAATGAGTTCCGGCTAAAATGTGTTTATTGTAAGATAGAATTTTTTTTAAAAATAATTCAAAGTGGTTTACTCATTGTATTTGCTTTTGCAAAGGAAGTAGCAACGGATGCCAATGGTGGTGGTGTTGGCGATGGGGTTAGAGGTGGGAACAATGGCGCTGGAGGGGTGGGGACGAGGTTAAGAGAGTGGATGTGACAAAGGTGGTGGAACAGTGGGGGTAGTGGCAACAACAATGGGAGAGAAAATGTGGATGCACGCGGTGGCGGTTCAAGTAGAAGTGTTGTCTGATAGCGGTTCAAATTGTCTGATAGCGGTTTAAATTGACCTGTTATATAGTTCTAGTCGACCCTAATTGACTAGTGTATAAATATAGTAGAGCTAACTTGACTTTTTGTATAATTTTAGTAGAATCAAATTCAGCATTCACTTCCACGAGAACCAAATCCATGGACAACATTGTCTTTTATGTTAGATACAGCAATAACCTTTAAAATTAGAATGCCCCATGTTAACTCTTAAAAAACACATTAATCCAAATGAGCATAGGAATTGACTAGTATGTATATCAGTTATGTTTACAATTTGGCTTAACAAATAGGATATTATAAAATGTTAGAGTTATTCAAGAAATATCTTTAAGAGCTAAACAACAACAATAAGCAATCTCTAAGTAGAGAACATAAGCACTGGTCTAAAAAACAATAAAAAACACATGATATTCTTATCTCGTTTAGAAACTCAATAAGTTTAGAGAATACCACTTACCTTCGGATATCAAGCAAGACAAAAGGTTCAATAAATACACGCCATTAAAAAGACCAACACTTAGCATATACATACTCCGTTGTACGATTTGCTGGGTCTAGTATGTAAACCGAAACACATTTTGATCAAGGGTCCAAAAAACTTATGATTTTCAATCATAATATCTCTTACCAAAACCATATCTTTACTCTTTAGTAGCACGGCTAACAATTTTTTTTTCCATGTTAAGTCATTAGTCAATCCTTTGTTGCAACTACCACAATTGCAAATTGTCTTAATACAAGAATTTTTATTTAAATGTCGAATGGTTAGTTATGGGACTACTAGTTTTGGATCGTCAAACATGCGATTTGATGTGGAAGTTTTCTTTATAGATCGTTATGTTTCATCTTCCGTTCTGTTGTTCTTTTATCCTTCGCACGAGCAAAGCGGCCAACTTGAATTGATTCTAATGTAACTTTTTATTCACCTAGTGATAAGTTTAAACGTTAACGCTTTTCAAATTAATTTATTTTTTAATACAGTTATTATAAAACACGTTAAATGGGACCAAATGACAATACGATGAAAATCCATCGACCACGGTCCACGGATAGGTATCAACGAAAACATAGGAGTAAATATGAAAATGATAATATTATAGGGTCGAAATCACATAGGCGATATATCATAAAAATACTATGTACAAATAAATAAAACAGTAGTATTTATTTATATTGATTGATTGATTGAATAATTAAAGTTTAAATTGTTATATGCTAAGTTTGTTGGTGTGTAAGAAAATTATATTTTTTGTGTCTTTTTTAATCATGCATCACCAATAGTCTACTTTGATAATTATATCCGTTTAATGCTAATATGACTCTTTTATAATTAGTATTTAAATATTTTCTCATTTGAACTCTTTCATTAACTCTTAATTTACACTCTTAATTTACAGTAATTTTATTTTTCTTAGCTCTGACGATGCATTCTTTTATTCATTCTATTTGCTTACTTTAATCCCTAGCTAAATATAAACCTAAGTTTGTTAATTGGAAATGAGAGATGAGAAAAAACAATTTAAGGTTATTGGATTTTAATAATCCCAACTTTTATTTATTGGTCGAGATTAATCTCAACTCATGAAATGTTTACAAACACTCCCAACTTTGAGTTTATTTTCCTCCAAAGTCCTTACTAACTGAGAGTTAACCCTGTTAGTTTTTTGACGACGTAGATTGCTTTTGTGGCCAAAACATTAAGTAGAAATTTGGCATCTAACATCAGGTCGTTCAATATGAAACTTCCGCACCCTAAAAACCGTCAATCTCCACCTACTGATTTGAACCACTTGACTCGTTGGAGGTAGATTTCAAGTGACGATGGAGGCTAAACAATGGAAAACGGACCTAATAGAGGCCACGTGGCGCCGGAATTGAAAAATGGCTCAAATTTGACCCCATTTCATCAAAAAAAAAAAAAAAAAAAAAAAAAAAAAAAAAAACTAACGAGTGTTAACCCTTAGTTAGTAAGATATTATTGGAAGAAAATAAGTTTAAAGTTGGAAGTGTCTGTAAATATTTTCAGAATAAGAATTAAACATATATATATTATATATATATATATATATATATATATATATATATATTACAAAGTTAGTAACTATTACTTATATTCATAAATGAACATAAAATGAGTCACGACACAACACAAATAAGTATATAGGTCGAGTTATGGTTGAAGAATTCTACCTGCTATCTTGACATGATTGACATCTCTAATTTTGAATAGTCATGTACAAAGGCATTTGGTTAGCACTATTACTAGGGATGCTAATGACCTAAGTTTTGATAATATTAGTCTCATAAATAATGTCTCATAAGTCATACATGTCGATTACCTTTTGCGAATATATTATTGATCGGGTTCATATGTATACTCATGAGTATCGAATGTCCTTGTTATGGTCTTATGTAGTTCAAATTTACCCGTTGAGACGTCAATCACTTAAAATTCAATCTTAAATTCATTTAAAAAATACTTGTAAAAATATTAAATCACATTCTAACGGTTTTATGATTACGATAATATAAAGTTTCTTAATAACTTCAACATTACTATTTATTATATTTTCTTACAAATCCTTCTGTAATTAATAAACAAATAAATACTTATGTCACATGTCAAAATTTTGTAAGATCATTTGATGTTATCACGTGTCATAATTATTCAAAATTTTAGACTCAAACGTAAATAGTTTTGTTACAAACCATGAGCATTATTATTACCTCAACATTTGACTGAACTCATTATAGTCAACTTTAAAATAAAGTTAACGTCGGTTTCTTTTGACTGGACCCATTTACTTTAATCTTAACCTGCAACTTTGATAATTTATATCTAACTAGTTTAATTCCGCCCGCACGTTGCGGCCGGTATTCGTGTAGCTTCTAGATTGAACAGCTTTGTTATTAAGTTGATTTTTTTTAGAATAGCTTGGTAGCTATCCATATTACAAATGAAAGTATACACAATGCTTACAAAATTTGCAATAAATTTAGGGAAATAAAGCTTTAACAAACTTGCATACAAAACAAAAGGGGGCAAGCAAGAAATATCAACTAAGCGGAACATGTGATTGAATCTATGTTATAGCACAATAATAAAACCTACAAAATAATAATCATAGTGTTATACATAAACAAACATAACAACTGAAAATTTTTCTTGTACAATACCTAACTACAAACCTGTTTTGAAGTTTGAAAAACATAGACTTATACTTTTTAAAAAAAAGATACAAGCTTTTGTAACTTGAACTAAACTTCAAACACTTGCATAACTTTTGATACTACCTCTCTATAACACATTTAATACATGAACACATCACACATGTTTCAACTGGATATGCATAAATCAAGTCATAATCTCTAACTAATAGCAATTAATTTGTTAGAACATAGTAGTTTGGATGAAAGTATAACCATCTATGAACTAATGTCATCTGAAGCTAAAATAATAGAAAGCATGTATATTTGAATGCCTCAAAATACTACCATTTCATGAGCTTCATGCTGGATTTGTCAATAAGAGACCTAATATTTTTATAGTTTCTCTTGAATCAACATAGACACTTAAATGAGCATGTTGGAACAACAAATTTGCAACCATCTTTAATCATCCCATCATCTTTCATGTATCTGAAAGCATTACACATAACAGTTTGTGTAATTTAGTATGTGTGTTTACAGCTTGGATAAAATTATGAATCTCCAAGTTTTTAGGGATGGATAATATGTTAAGAGATTGAATATCAACAAAAAGTAAAGTTTCTAAGCCTCAAATTCACAATAACATCCGTCTCATACAAAAGTATTATTTTCTATCATAAAGCATAATGAGTAAACTATGTTTTTAAAAAAACATATTAACAAAGGTACTTGGTTTCACCAAGGTATAAAATGTTAATCAAGAAGAAATGAGATTGACTTATAATTTCTCAGCAATATTAAAGTCCAATTATACATGCGATAGATGCTACTAACTCTTGTATTATGTGTGGTGTAAGCCTATCATCATTTAAACTATTAAACAATTTCAATCAATGATACAATGTAGCAAATAAAACTTGAATCTAATTTAAAGTTTCTGAAGTTGTGATATTTGAATGAGTGAATCACTAAATATGAATTCAAATTAAACCTTTAGAACATGATCTTGGATTCGAGAGCACAACCTCTGCACTATACATGGTATTGACATATAATAATTCAAACCATTAAACAATTGTAATCAGTAATTCAATAGAAATTATATGAGGATAGAAAGTCACTTGAACATCGTCAATATTCATCCCCACCCACCACTTTCACTACCTCCAAACCAAAATCCTTTCCCTTCTCATTTTGGTTTCTTATCTGAAGGCCTAAATAAAATAAGATTACAAATCGCCTAACAACAATAAAAAATAATATCAATAGAACCAAATCGGAAAAATGTCTTACCTTTCGACCTGTTGACCGATCTCGCCGTATGATAACCAACGCAGATTCCATGGAAAAACTGATCGCCAGTGTTTTTGAGAGCGGGAATTACGAACATAGTTAGTGTCCCAGACAAGGCCCCGGTTCAACAACAGCTAAGCATGAACACAGGAAGAACATCATCGGAAAAAACCCACTTGATCTCGTATCACAAACCACATACTCAATAATCGAACTAACAAACCCTTGAATCTGGAAAATAAACACCAAAATAAACCAAAAACTCCTACTTTACCAAGAACATCATCAAAAACAGGATCTAACCAAAATCCAAAAGACAGATTTAAAAAGATGTTTCATATGACCTTCAACCCACCATCACAGATGTGAACCACAAAAAATAAACTAATGACAGATATAAGCAAAACTGATAGAGGAGTGGTCACACCAGGCCACGCGCGGCCATAGGAGAAGACGACATCTGATTGAGGCGATGACGCAAACAAAAGTGATGACAACCATCAGTCAAATCCGCATGGAAATAAACCAACATAACCCAACGAACCAGGAGGCACCGCGTAAAGGACAACAACAGCGACAACGGAGTCCACCGGCAGGGATAAACCACCGGAACAACCACAACCTTCTCTCTCTAGAATACCGAAACAGACTCCAAAAACTTTCTGCATTTTAATCTCCATAGGCAAGTGGCTGCATCAGAACACGCGTCACAGTTTTGCAAAATAGCAACTTAATACCGAAATTACCCTCGCGTTACTATTCATCAAGTTGCTAATTTAACATATAGGGTAATAACTAAATAATTGGTTGCATCACGTGTCTGTACGCTACAATTCTTTTTTACCTCTCTTACCGTTAAATAATATCCATAAATAGTAAGAAATTGTAGATTAATTTGACTTTGTTTGAGAGTGGAAATTTATAAATGCTTTTTAAATTTTCATTAATAACTAATTAATACGTTTAGATATGCACTTTTGTGTTTTTAGTTGCTAACTTGTAAATTAGACT
This sequence comes from Flaveria robusta, assembly GCA_025506415.1. NCBI lineage: Eukaryota > Viridiplantae > Streptophyta > Magnoliopsida > Asterales > Asteraceae > Flaveria > Flaveria robusta. Next base: position 11,031,829 of record CM046469.1, on the reverse strand, counting down.
CCCAACATGGTTTCTTTTCTAAAAAAAACTTTATAAAGTCAAACCTTACGTGTCAATCAACTAGTAATTAAACATACAAGTCGTACACGGGTTCTTGTCTCCAACATGATTTTGAGTTCATTTGTTCTTTGACTTCGAGTAAATGTCTTTGATTTGCGTCAAGTTTCACTCATCAATCTATAAACACAACTCACCTAACATCCCTAACATATTATCTTAAAATTTTCATATCCAACAATGCATTTGTTGTTTCAAATTCCATGTGCCAGTAGTAATTAAGGATGATATTATTGTTTCAGATTCACTGTCAAGTTCAGACAATAACGTATTAAAGGTGCACATGGTCGTTTTTTATTTTGGTTTTCCCGTACGAGTAGTAAAAATGAGCCCTTAAAAATAAACATTTATAAATTAAAAAAACTTCAATTTTTTGTTTATTTAATTAGGTTTAAAATATTATATGACTTTTAGATGGGCTAAGTTAGATGCATTATCATAAGCTTATTAGGTTTAATTAGATTAGAATTTTAATTGGTAATTTAGTTTTTATATCTTTTTTAATAATTTTATGTGTATACATATTTCTAAAATTTTGAGCCCTTGAAAAAAAAACCTTGTTATGTGATCACACGACGCATGCCCGAAACAACCGTAGCAGTGCCACCTTAAAGGGATATGAGTCTCTATTATTATATACTAGTTTATTAACCCGTGTATTACACGGGCTAAATAAATAAAATATTAGATATAATAAAATTTTATTAATTATAAATGATATTCTAAAATAAGATATAATTAAAATTACATATTAGTAAGGATATAAGTAATAAAAAATGACATTAACTTTTTAAACTCTTTTTGTTTAGAAATACTAAACATTTTATTTCAAGACTAACCTTTTTAAAAAATATTTATTATTATAACTCTCAATTTTAATTATTTTTTATTTATAAGTATTTTACTACTTAAAAACACCAATTTTAAAATATTTTGATGTTTTAAAAAAATTTCTTATTTTATAAAAATTATTTCTTTATAAATAACATTAATAAAAAAAACTTTTTTTTTATTTAAAATTATTTTTAGTCTATAAAAGAAGATAATAATATTATCATTAATTATAGTAACTATTAAATACAAGAGAGAAACATAAAAAATATAATAAGGAGAGATGTGATGCTACCACATGTACTATTCATTTACCTTTTTATTAAAGTAGAAATTATATATTTTTTATATTTAAAAGGCCATGTAAATGAATTGTGCATTTGTCCTTAAAGGCATAGTTTGATGGTAAAATATGTGTTTCTCAACCAAATAGTTATGGGTTTCAAATACAAGTTTAATGAATATTTTTCTAGTAATAGGAATTGTTGTTAAAAAAAAATGAATAGTTCCTTTCTAATTTGAGTCATTGAGTTTTGAACCTATGTTAAGATTAACAAATGGGCCACTTGTTTAATAATAATAAAAACACATGAATGTAGTCGTCAGAATGAAGCAAACTATGAATCGTGAAGGTTGAAACATTGAACATTTTGGTTGGTGGGGAGATGAGACCATGACGTTTTGGTTCCGTGATTATTCTCTCAATTATTGATTTATTATATATTAATTAAATATTTGAGAAACAATATCAAATCACACATTAGACATTAGTATATTACAACTGTTTATTGTAATATTTTTGTACGATTATATTTTTAATAACATTTGCAAAGAAATAACCAAGTGCTCGTGTTGACATTATTATATTTGCTAAATAATTAAAATCTTTTTTAATATTATCTAAATTTTGGAGTGCAAATGTTAAAAGGAAAACATAATAACAAGTTACTATTGTTTCAAATCGATAAAAACAAATAAAGATAATATGTTAGTTATGTTTATTGTAAATAATCTTTATTTTAGTTACGGGATATGTTTTAGTTGAGTTTCGTTTGTAATTATTTGCATGGGATTGTTATAAATAATTAATCAATAATACATAAAATCCTATGAAGTTTTTTTATTCTACATGTTATGAGAGCTATTGGGTTCTTGTCTTTTTTTTTTTTTTTTTTTTTCATTTCCTTCCTATCTTCCTTCATTGGTTTTGTCATCATATCTTGGTTGGTCATGACTCATGAGTATTCTTCCCATACCGTCTCCCTTATGTAACTACTTTTTCTCTTCTTAGCGCCCTCTCGTTTTGTGTAGGAGACGAATTGTATTAACATATATACTAGATTTTACTTGTTTCTCACTTCTCTTTATTCATAGTTATAGCTCCCGTCATCATTGCTAGTCATTATCGTGTGCCACAAGCCTATATCTTGCCATCATCGTAGCTCCTGTGATCGTAATCTGTCGCTGTGCTCTTGTCAATGTCACAATAACCTTAGACATGTCGTCGTTGTTTGCCACCACGAAGTTACTTGTTACGTTTTTATGGGATTTTTTAAATATTCTTCTAGATCATACTAAGTATTCATTATTATCCGCTCTAATCTGAACATATACTTTTCTCCTGCTCTGATTGTTAGATAGTATTAAAGAGAACATATTAGTATATTACTTAAAGTTTAATATAGTGCAAGAGTAAGCCAAAAAATATGAGCGCTCCTGCATTATACGGCTTTTTTGCCAATTACATTGCATTGCCAGAATCCATGTTGTATATTTGAAAGAGGTTGACCTCCTCCCTGCGGTGTGTCCTTCCTTAAATTATTTGGTCATGCAATACTTATAATTGATGCACAATATCTAAAGTGTTCTTATTTTTTTATAATATCATATTGCTACGATTTATAACTATTTTGTGTAGATATTTTAAAAAATGTAAACTTCTATTCAACATTAATCATCATCTAGTTACTTTAATGTGTCGTAATCGCTCATTAGGATTAGTAATTTAGAATTCAGTTTGATATTTCTTCCCTTAATATATATTAATGAGCGATTGAGACATTTGCTTATTAATAATAGAATTTAATAAGCTATTTGTTAAGTCAAAATGTTTACTCTTCCAATTTACTTAGAGAGATCCATATATAGCAAAAAATATTATACGAACAAGAAAAACAGAAAATAATAATAATTTATTATTTAATTAACAAAAGAATTGTAGTCTATTGATATCAACTCTAAATTGGGTGGGTTGGACAAAATTTAAGTTGTAATCTTGTTTTAATTGCATCTGTTGTCTTCCTTTTGCTATATCTCATTCCTTTCCTTTAGTTCTTTGTTAGATGGGTTTGGTGTTTTAAAAAATTTCGCCTTTCAAAAAAAAGTCTAGTGATATCAAACAGGGAATTAATTATCATCCTCCTAAAAAAATTAAGGTTTTAGTCGTATGATGGATATAGTGCAGATTAAAGCAGGTTTTAAAGACTATTTGAGTTACAATCTTTTAAAAAAAAATGCTTTATCAATCTTAAAAGTCTTAAAAATAAAAGAAAATACTAGAAACGCTATGTTTGTTCGTCTTTTGAAATTAGAGAAAAAGTATGAACAAGTTTATGGATAACTACATGTGTAGGTGGTATGTATGTAGATAAACAATTAAAAATTACAAACAATAAGGAAATTGAAGTTTGATGATTTTTTATTTAAATAAATATACTATGTAAAAGTACAAAATAAAAAAAATGACTAGTGCTTAAAAGTTAAATGATTTGTTGTTTTTATTTACATAAACATTAATAATTTGATGTTTTATAATAAGTCTGAGTAACATTCCATGCATTGAGATGTTTTTATAATTATTAGATAAATAGTAAACGTATAAATATATCTATTTATGATAGTTTTAAAACAGTCACATTAATAAATTATGATGCTAACTAGTACTCTAGTTCCTGGTTTTGAACCTGTATGGTTTTAAAATAAACTTTGTCAAAACACATATAGAAATAAGAACCTCACGACAATATTTTTTGGAATTATTTTCTTTTTTTTTTTAATGTTTTTTGTGGAAAAGTTAAAACTATGTTATATTTTTAAAGAGTAAATTTGTTAAATATAAATAAACACATCATAATGGTGTATTTGAAATTTTGTAAGACGTTATATATGAAGGATATTCTCTATAATTAGTAAAGATAAAGAGCGTAATTCATAACTACTAATCTATAGTATATAATAAAAGAGTAACTACGATGCTACATGGCACTCTCCTGTTACTCTTTAGAAATAATTTTCCCCCTAAACTAATATATTATTTTAGTCAAGTTTTTTATTTTAAAAAACTGAATTAATAATTCATTTTGTGTTTAATTTAACTTTTTTTATATTATCAACTAAATTATGTAATCATATGTTATTTTAAATTATGTATATTTTTTAGTCAAATAAGATTTAATTGAAAAAAGTTAAAGAAAAATATTTATTGATATATTATATATTTTGGGTTAGCATCAATTTAAAACAATTGGATTTTTATTTTACACGAGTCAATTGTATGTTATATTATCCAAAAAAAGTATTCGAATATATACAACGTAAAAATATAGCTTTTTATTTTTTATTATTTTATATAATACATAACTTAATCATACGAAATATTTATACATTTATAAATTATATAATTTTCATATTTTAAACCCGTGTATTACACGGGTATCTAACCTAGTATCATATATGATGAATCATATAATATACTCTTTTAAAAAATATTTTCCAACGAAGCACACATAAATTTCTAATTTTGAGCGAAAAACAGAAGGGGAGCCCGTGAAGCTTCGCCCCTAAACATGTAGCAAGTACATACTAACACCCATACGTGAGAAACCTCTAGTGATTTCACCTATCTCAACCATATGGAGGAGATCACTACCATCAATCGATGGAAGGAACATAAATTAGTCTACCAAATTTGGGATACTAACAGTGCCAATGACCAACTTTTGATAGTTCTTACTAGTATATGATGAATTATAACAAACTTGCTATAATGCATCACTTCTTGTTTGTAAATGCATCTACGTACCTTTTATCATATGTATTATAATCATGAATTATTATGCATCAAAGATAAAAACGAGCCACCTAATCATACTAACCTATTTAAATTAATGAGTTTTGCTGAACCGCATGCTTTTCAGGGCTTTAGTTCTCATTATTTCCATATATACAAACAAAATTAAACTAAAATCATTGAACGAGAAAGTTCTTATATAATGTAAACCGAAAACCTAAAGACAAACACACCCTTGATTCTCATTATTTCCATACAAACAAATTCAAGTTTTTAATTGTTTTTTTTTCTTCATAATTTACCAAATTTAGTAGATTGAGTTGTTTAACGATTAATTAAAACAAAAGGAAGTGCTAAATGACAAGGCTTTTAGGTCCTAAAAACAAATGGTTATTGTTGAATGGACTAGGGAATCGTTACATGGAATCTTGGAAGTTATAATTTTTTAACGATATTTTTTACTTTTAAATATCATTTAATTAACCTGTAAAACTGTATAACTATAATTGTAGGGGTTCAAATCAACATCACATTTACAAGGGAATTACCAACTGTCACTAAATCACAAAATTTACATCTTTGAAGTTACATTTCATATTGTTATTATCATTTTCATGAGCTTGATGTTATTTACTAGCTAAAAGTACATTAACCGAATATAAGTCACCATGATTAAACATTAGGTAAATTATTTTTGTATACTTGTCATTCTACTCACACATCACGTATACGATAGAAGAAATATAGAAGGATATAACATTATCTGATAAAATATATACTTAATATCATACTTTATATAAAACTACTATATATCCATCTCTATCATTGATTATATTAAATTTGCCAAAAAGAATACTTATTTTTATTTAACTTATAATGTATTGACGGACAAGTACTAGTGTACTACAATATTCTTGCGTTGTTACTATTATTAAATAACGTTATTGGTTTTGGTTCAGATCAAAAGTATACGGATAATATATGTTACCATTAGAGATGGTAAAAAAAAATATAAAAAAACCAACTTGGAAAGCCAAACCGGTTTCAAGTCCGACCCGACTACTAGAATCTGATTTCAAGTTGTTTGGTAGTGGTTTGTAACCATATAGTTTGAAATTGGTTACAACCCGCTCAAACAAAAACCGAACCACTTTTAACTCAGCTTCAAACACAAAACCAACCGGTCACACCCGATCCTTTCCCTCTCAAGATCTGTTTTCCAAAAAACGTTTTTTTTTTTTTTATTCAGACTGACTTGTTTTAACCCGATTTGAGCCAAAAACACAATATATAACTAAGGGTGTCATGGGTCAAGAACTGGACCGTACCTGCCCAAGGGCGGAATTGAATAAGGTGAAAAATAAGGACTAAGGACTAGATAGATTATGTGTATCATTTCATCGGGTTTTCTTGAATTGACACGGAAGATGCTTACTTCTACGATGATTATTGGTTAGGGATCAACTGACCCAAACTGAAGTAGCCCAAACCAAAACAAAAAAAGAGTAAACAAAGACTAACGGTGGAAGGGTTACTCTTATCACAACTATCACACTACATCATAACCCATAAATCAAATTTTAACACGTCACACTACACCATACTACACCATACACTCAAATTTGGTGGAGGCGGTGTTGCCGTATCACGTCACACTAGATCACCTACGCAAGCAACGCTCATAATGGGGGAACAACCACGGCGAGTACATGCCGTGAAAGTGAACTTTTGTGGCGTGGAGGAGGGGGGCGACAGTGTTGTCGCGCGGCGCTGGGCCACGCCACGCCCTCACGACGGGTGTGCCCTGCCCACCCGAACTAAAAGGATTTTGTGTGTTTTTGTCGGTTTCAGCCCGGTTCATCGGTTTTTACAGGTCAGCCCATGTATGCTTACCCCTACATTGTAACTCGATAAACCTGGGCTTCGAAAACCAGCCCAAGAAAATAACCAATCCGTGAAGCCTGCATTCTATATCCGGCAAGCCCATATTAAAGCCCATCTAAATCAACGGTTGTAGATGGAGGCTCACCATTAGCCCTTAAACCCCCGCCACACAGAATAGATACCCTGAATAGTAGCCGTTTGAAACCCTGTAATAACATCACGAATGAAATTCAAAAATCCAACCGTTACGTCAATTCACATCATCTCTCTCTACCCCCCCCCCCCCCCCCCCCCCCCTCTCTCTTCTTCAAACAGTAGAATCATCATCCTCTGCAACACAACATACAATCAAAGGTTGAGAAAATGGTGGAAGAAGAACCAAAAAGAAGCTCTCCAAAACAATCAGAAAACGGAGTAAACTGTTTATTAAGCCCCGGGTTCAGATCGGCCGCAGCGATGGCCGGATGGGACGAAGAAACGCTGTTGATGGCTTCGCTTGTCGTTGAAGATACGCCGGATCGTGATTCGAAACAGAAGAGGCGATCAGATCCGATGTTCAAAACTCCACCGACCAATTCTAGAAGGTACGAAACCCTAATTGATAATGTGTTTGTGCACTGTATTTTTTCAGATTAGTTGTTGTAACAGAAGTTGTAAGTGATGATTGATGTATGTGTGGTGATTTAGGAAACGAAGGGATCAGAGGAAGAGTCCTGTGTCGAATTTTGTTGCTGTTCTTGATCTTGAACAAGATGAAGGTTCTAAAGAAGGTTGCTTCTGTTATTGAACTATTAGCCCCGATTTGATAACTTCAACATGTATTTCATGATATATGTTTTGAAATTGAACCCTAATTTGGGTGTAATGTGATGGCGTAGTAACAGAAGCTTTAGAAGAGAAGAAGGAACAGAAAATTGATGTGGATGTTAATGATAAGAAGGCTGAAAAATTGAACGAAACAGGCTCGGGAAACGCTTTGATTCCCTGCATTGATCGGCTTCGCGAAGAACTCTCTTGTGCGGTAAGCAGTATACAGTTTCTTATCCTTTCATTGTAAAGGGAAAATCTGATTTCAATATGGTTAACTCATGGGAGTATGCTTGTTCTTGTTACAGATTTGTTTAGAAATTTGTTTTGAACCGAGTACAACTTCTTGTGGGCACAGGTACAGTTCGTAGTTTCTTTTATCAATCGATTAAAAAGACACGATTTATGTTAGGGTTTTGATTTTGCTGTTAAATGGTGTAGTTTTTGTAAGAAGTGTCTGAGATCCGCTGCTGATAAATGCGGTAAGCGTTGCCCAAAGTGCAGGCAGCTCATCAGGTAATATAATATAGTACACCTTATTTGTGCAGAAGATGATCAAAAAACTTATACTTAAGTATTGATTATGAGAAATCTTTAATTTGTTCCAGCAATGGAAGATCTTGCACCATCAATACGGTGTTATGGAACACGATACAGCTCTTGTTTCCTCAAGAAATAGAGGCAAGAAAGGTGTTGGTGGCCGGAGCTTCAAACACCTTAGAATCCGGTGACCTTCAAAGCCCGCCACCAAGGCGGAGGAACCAATATCGGAGTGTGATTCAAGCGCTAAATAGTCCTGAGGGGGAACAGCTAAGCTTGGAAAGGAGGCGGAGGACTGGTAATCACCACCAGCACAATCTGAGACACCAGAGTTTTCGTCCTGCTTCTGTTGTGTTGCCGAACAGCAGAGAAGCTGGAGAAAATAGCATGGGCAGGAGGCGGAGGCGGCGGGAGGTGGCACCGCCAGCGGGGCAAGAAGATGATGCTATTTTGGCTTTGAGATTGCAGCGAGAGGAGTTTATGGGAGTGTTTGGAGGGTCTGAAGATATACCACAAGAGCAGCAACAACATAGAAGAAGCTCTATTGCAACAGCCTCTGGTAATCTCAGGGCAATGGCATCAAGAGCTATTCATCTTCGTAACCTTCGTGGCCGCTGAATTTAGACCCGTCTGTTCTTTTGGTCACAATTTCTGTGATAAGGAAATGACTGTGTTTTGTTTCTTTTGCCGATTAATTTCATTTGGGGTTTGTGTTACTAACTTTAATGAGTCTCTCAGCATACTAAAAAAACTGATGATTGAATAACCATCTTGAGGTCTCTTGGTTGGCATGTTGATTCTGCAATCATTCTGAGTGGCAATTTCCTTGATGATTCTTTCTTTCCTTTAAAAAATGTTGGAGGCATCATCCGAATTTTGTAAAACATTACAGATTTGTGACAATTTAGGTACACCTCATTCATTTTGTCCACATAATGTCCCAACTCAAATACTACCAATGTGTTTTAGGGGCGTTTGATGCGACTGTGGAAAGAACTCCATAATCAATCGTTTTAAATGAAAGTAAATCTACAAGGGAATAGGGCTCCGCGAGGGCAACAAAAACAAATCCCTGACCTGACTTATTCATGGACAGTAGACATCGGTATAAAACATTAGATATTACACCACTAAAAGATTAGATTTAGTACACCAAACTTTATATGCTAAAACATAAAACTCTGAAAATGTCCAAAAAAAACTTGATGGCTGTTATCTGGATGCTGCTATTTCAAAGTGAAACACAAACACCAACGCAAGTCAGGAGATTGATTTAATATAATCCATCAGTACAAATGTTACAATATTGTTGTTACAAGGGAAAGAACAAATAGGGGGTATCTCTCATAACTAGACTATATTCTAACATAATCATGTATCATACACAAAACCTGAAGGATGACTTTCAGTTATACGTGATCGCTCTATGCGTATCCTTGCTTCAAAAAATCCATTTTGCTTAATATGAGAACTCGTGACCTCTAAATGAGATGTATTTCTTGACCCATATGGCAATGTCTTCTGTGCAGGCTTGTGCTTCAGGTGTCCTGAGAAGCATGTCAAGAGTAGCAAATTCATGAACACAGTCCTTGTAATCCAGAACTGGTGCATCTACGTTCACCTTCTTTAGCTCCTGGGCATAAGCAATGGCACGATCCCTCATCCAATCATGTTCTGCCACAACGGTCAATGTAGGGGGCATTCGCTTCAGAGGGGGCCCACCTCTGTTGGGGACAAGGGGATTGGCTGCAGGATGGTCCAGGTCAAACTCATCTTCTGGGAGAAAGAGTCTCCATGCAAGTATGCTCATTGCCTTGTCGAAGAAATAAGAGTTTGATAGTTTTATCTCAGAATGTGTAGGAGCATTTCCAATGAAGAAAGGATACATTAATACTTGAGCCACCACCTTAACTGGGTTCAATAGTGTACCAGATTCGACTGATTTTCGAGCCACATAGTCAGCAATGTTTGCACCACAACTGACCCCAAGAAGAACGCATCTGTATACAATGTTAATCAAGAAGTAAAATTACAGTCAGCAATGAAAGATTTTGATATAAAAACTTTGTTGCTCAAGTAGAAAAACAAAGTTATGATATTCCAGCCATGATTGGTAGTATCAAATTCATATCACTTATTATATTTGAAAATTTGATATTTCGATTTTTGAATTCAGTATAATTGCTTTTAGTCACTTCATTATCATTATGCTTATTGCTATGAAAAATAACTAAAAACTTTATCTTAATTTCAGTATCACCACATGTGGTAACAGAGATGAAAACTACACCAACAATTTGCTTTTCATACACTACATGAATATCTTAAGCTCACACGGCCCCTTGGTTTTTCAAGGGTAGGGGAGGGATATCTTTGTGAAGATTCTTTTGCTTGACTAAAAAGAGGCCTGAAACCAGAAAGCCTATATGAAAATGGCTTCAATTGCCCACAGCAGCTAATGTATTGGTGTTTGACTATTCAGAAATGCATAATCACCTCATCTCGAAATATGTAGAACTTAAGGGTTTTAGGAGACCTATGCATCTGGGTGTATAAGATAAAAGAGTAATTGAGATAGCATCCCCTCAAACACTCATAAAAGGCTTCAATTTGTCATATTATAGAACCACTTAACTATTTGGAGGGATCCATTATGTGGTGTCCCCTTGCTGCACCTTTATTTCTTTTGGCAAAACAACAGAAATTATGTTATGCCTAAATGGAGTGCTTTCTTAGTGATAGACGCAGAGGTGCCAAAGGGATGGTCATGGTAGTCCTGTGTGGAAGTGCACAATCACAGGAGCAATTCACAGGCTTGTGAGCTCTTGATCACTAAATTAGTTTCAAAACCCATTGCCATGTTTCTTAAAGATGGTAGTCAAGTATGGATTGTGTTAAAACTTTTAATTGTTACATACGGTGTCCAATACAGCTTCATAGTTAGTTAAAATCAATGTTAGTTTCCTCCTCAATATGGTCCAAGGGTTCTTGCAGCATATATCTAACATATAAATTCACATAATCCTTCCATTCTTATATTTTTAGATCAGCACACCATCTACACTCTCAAGAAAGAAAACTGCGGATCATTTGCATAATTTGTGTTCTAGATTGATTTCTACTGTCATTCAAGTCACTCTTCAAGACTTCAACATCAAGCAATATTGATAGCTAGACTAGTAAATGTACAAAAGGGTGAGTTCTCATTTGATTTGTGATAACTGAATCTTCAACTATTAACTAGAAGGAAGCAAATCAACGATCAAAAGCTACCTGGATGGATCTCCATGTGCAGCTAGCCAAGGCTCCACCAAAGACGCCCCAAATGCATCCGCAATATGCCCTTGAACATCCGCCTTTTTCGACTCAACTTTCTTCCCCAAAGACTTGCCACATTCTGCCAAATTCGCTTGCTTTGCCAGCCAATGCAACACCTTCATCCCATCCTCAAAAGCAGCCGGATAACGATTCTCAGGCGCAAGCCGGTACCCTACAGCCACCACAATCACATCACACACTTTAGTGATCCTCCGACAAAAGAAGTCATTCGCCACCGAATCACAGCTTCCCGCAACAAACCCCCCTCCATGAAACTGAACCATCAGAGGCAGCTTCCGACATCTTTGCGTAAACGGCGAATAGCCTCTGTAAGCACAACTTTCCAACCCCCTACTCAAATCATCCGTACTAAAACCATTACTATAACTACTCCTCCGATTACTTTGAGTTGCGGCAACATTATAACTCTCAGGAGAACCATAACTATTACGCCGAGGGACACCATTACCCGAATTACTAGGGAAAGATCTAGATTCAAGCTCAGATCTCCTCGTTCTAGCCCTATCAGCACCTGAATCTGGCGATGCAAGACACGTATCAGGAAGAAATATACGAATTGAGAGGCACGAAGAAGGATCTATATGAATGTCTTTGGTAGCAACGCCATCGGTAAACGACGGATTTGCAGCGGCGATGGTCTCTTCAGGACGCGATGTAACGCCAAAGGAGCTACTCATCTCATCGTTTAGATTAGGGTTCTGGATTCGATTCTGTAAGCGTCGCTTTAATATCAATTTGAAAAGAAGACTGTACAATTTGACAGCAACGCTAGGCATTTCTGTGAATCTGAGAAACCCTAGAAGCACCTGTTAACTAGCCCCCCTCCCTCTCTACGGGGTTTGAGATCGATCAATTCATCAGAGATCAAACAATGTGAAGAGATTTATGAGGTGATATTGATGTTGTTAGCGATTGTTTGAGTGATGAATGTTGTGGAGAACAATAAACTTCTTCTTCAATGGCTGATGTAGAGAGAGAGAGAGGGATGAAAAGGTGCAAATGATGGTGCCAGGCGCGCACACACACATTTGCGCTGTGTCCTATTTTGGCATTTTTAGGGATTTGTTTTTTTTTTTTTATAAGTTTTGTTCCTTTAAATTCTGGAGCAAGATAAGGCTAGCCTAATATAGTAACATACTTGTTTTGTTATTACGATATATGAATATTGTAAGGTTTGAATTTTTATTATTTTTATGAAAGACAAACATGATAATATTACAGATTTACAGTCTAATGATGTATTGGGGTGGAAGGAGGGTAAGTCTTTCGGGTACTATGGATACATCATTTCGTATGTTTTTTTGTTTACTAGGTGGGTTTAGCGGCTTCATAAAATCAACGTTAAAAATTGAACGTTAAAATCTGTATTACGGTGGTTTGGGCTCATGAACTTATTTCTTTATCTTTTCAAAGTTATGAGTAAAACAATATAATATTTTTTTGTTATGAAATAAGGTGGATCTTGGTTCAAATAGTTTCACTCCTATCATCGTAATACACTAATACAGTTCATTCATAATGTGTTGATCATTTTTTCTAGTTCGATGACATCTAACGGTTATCTTCAACAAAGTGATACATACTTTAAAAAATGTATAATGATGTATATGAAGAGGAGTTTTTTTAACGGCAAATGTGTGAACCTGATTCGAAGGATAAATGTTAACTTAATTGGGCTCACATATCTATTTTCTGGCCTGGACCGCACTCCAATCCCCTCAAAAGAAAACTCATTGCTCAGAAAATTTTTGTTTTAACTCTGAACATTTTGTTTAAAATAAGACTTGAATTCATAATTTTACTATAATTACATCCAAGTTAAAATAAAAAATAAAAAAAGAGCTACTATGTTTACAAGTAAGTTTAAAAAAAAAATAGCTAAACATAATTAATTATGTGATGTTGTGATACGGTGCTGGTAGTGGAAGGTAATGATAGAATACGAAGCACGTCTTGCTTGGTATGATGGTTCTCGCTTTACGTGTTGTACAATGGAATCACCTTTAATGAATGTACAAGCCTTTTTCAATTTTAATTAAACGTAATTGTTAAACTACATGTAAAGTCTATTACTCTCTAATTTGAGAAAACAAGTGAATAAATAAATATATCCTTTATTGGTTTTTCAAACTCGAGAGCATGTGTATTTGGCCGGATAGTAATGTTGACAAGTATGATATCAGGACCCGCTTTTGGAGTCGGATCTTATAATTTTATTCATGTATCTTTGTTCGGTTGGTTAAGATTGTATGGAGTTTACACATGATGTTTCGTCTATGTGATAAATTGTGTGGAGTGCATGATAATAAACATTAATTTGGTGCCCAGTTGTCGCTATCATACATGGTTATACTACACTCGTTGCCCTTCGACAATGACAAGTACAAACTATGATGCTTATAACCATAGTTATACTACTGATACAACTGATTGTTATGATGCTTGTAACCGTCAACTTCTTGACTTTTCATAGAAAGTTGCAAAGAATCATTACACAGTTTCAACTCTTATATAAATGTCGAATTTGATGAGGTTTTGATACAAAATTCTTAACATATTTCATACTCTTTCTTAATCTCTCTTTGAGAATTATACAATTGAATATTTGTAAGTACCAATAAAACAATTCAAATGTGCTTACATGATTTTTAAAGATATCCAAGTTTCATGAATCACAAAACCTATTTGATATGTTAAATGGAACAAATATCAATAACATATGAATATACATATGCTATGCTGATAATAATAAATATTTTTATTTATATTTTGGACTTTTAGAAAATGCAACAAAGTAATGAATGACCATGAATAAGTACATGAGAGATAATGATGCCTTCCAGACTTTACGCATATTAGAGCCTTGTGCATCAAGTTTGCTTTAATGATATGAAAAATCTAAATAGTTATGTTCTAGTTAGAACCATAAGAAATTTATATATTTTGTCTTAACATAAAATGTAGATTATAACAAATGTACAAACATGATGGTTCAAAAGGATAATGTATAGTATAGTTTAAACGAAAAATTTACTTGAGGATCAGACATAACTACTATATAATTCAGGGTATAAATTGACATAAGTTTTAAGAAGTTATCACCGTTGAACGTGAGGGTTGCATATATCAAAGCCAATATATACCTTACACACGTATCGCCTCCGGCAGCCGGTGATTAAGTCACAAACGTCCGGCCGTTAGCCCATAACTGATCTAAATTCTGATGATTTTCATTTCATATCATGTTGTGATCATGTAAAATAATTATGTCACGAAATAATATTCGATCTTAAGTTTTTAATATGTTTAATTTCTATTGTTTGTTCTGCAACTAATTCATCTTCCAAGATTCAACAATGAGTGAACCTGCATCGGGTGATCTTGAACGAGAAACCGGTTGTCTTTCGATCATTGTGCTCGGGGCTTCTGGTGATCTTGCCAAGAAGAAGACGTTCCCTGCACTATTTCATCTCCATCGTCAACGGTTCATCGAATCACACGAGGTCCATATATTTGGTTACGCTAGAAGCAAACTGTCGGATGAAGATTTGCGCAATCTCCTTCGCGGGTCAGTTTTTCGTTCTAAAGTATTTATCTGTCATGACATTTAACAGATTTGTTCATTTTGAAGTCCCACATATAACATATTGGACAACCCTAAGCATAAATAGAATGTGCATAGATGGCACCAAATTGTCTTTCTTGAATAATAATAGTAGTAATAATCAAGATACAACAAAAACAAAACAAAAACTTGCAAGTAATTAAGTAAAGATCATGACATATTGACATCATATGAACCAACAGTATAGAGCTGCAATTAGCATAAATGAGTAGATCTTGGAACATCGCGTTTGTTGTGAATCACTTGTACCTGTCAGATAGAATATACTAGTTAGGATTTACTGTTATTATCCTTATTGTATTTCTATATATAGTTAATCAATAATACATAATATGATGTTATACCTGGAGTATTCCTAGATGTGGTGGTTAAACAGGAGATAGGGTTAACACGTTGACCGCATCTAGCTGGTAATTCTTGGGCCTGAGTGACATTGATACCCGCTCTCTCGGCATTTCTAGTGCCTTGATTACTTATCATACTGCATAAGCACTCGGGGTTAGACTTGATCACCGATTTTAGAGGATCACAGCAGCTGTCAGGAGGATCGCGTTCCTCTTGCTGGTTATTTAGGTAACTTAGGCAAGGGACAAGCTGATTATAGCATACTGAACCACCACCATTGTTCAGTTGCGCGTGGGCATTTCCCCAAAATACCCCTGTCATGGTTATAATCATCATAGTCATCATCATCACAGCATGCATCAACTTCAACACCTTCATCTTTAGTTCTGTGGTTTCTTTCTATTAGATGTTTCTTTGAATAGCTCTGATGATCTACATGTGATAATATGCATGTATATAGGCTTTGATGCATGATATTGGTTGGTGGATGTAGTTGATCAAACTGAGAGCTAGCATGTTTACTTTTTATATAGTCAAGCTGGAAGAGGTTGAACTACCAAAACCCCAAAAAGAAAAGAATTGCTATTATTGGAATAGATCATTTCAACTATTAGTTTATTATTTTTTATATAACTAATACCTTATCTTGTTTTTTATATTTTTTTCTATATAATTCATTATTTTTTGTTTTTTATTTGAGACAGTGAGCCTTTTGAAGTACTAAACTATAATTAGTTACTTACAGTTGTAAAATACAATGTTATTCACTTATTAAATCATTGGCTGCAGATACCTGACACCATCCAAAGGTTGTGAAGAAAGACATGAGGAAGATGTATCAAAGTTTCTTCAGTTGGTAAGCATAGCTAGTGATGCAGGATAATATATAACTTTGAATTTGAATATTTATTCAAATTAATTATCTTTTTATTTTATTTAGTTATCTTTTCTATATTTATCATAATCTTTAGTTTGTTAGTATTTAGTATAAATAGAGGATTAGGTTAACATTTGTTTTTAGTTTTTGATGAAGTTTTGAATATAAGAACATTGTTCTTGGAACCTTTTGGTTCGTTTATCGTTTTTGATTAACTATTTGTTCTTGAGCCATTTGATCGCTTCCGAATCTGCATCATCTAGGACTTTCATTTTTCATTAATGTTTCTGAATCTGCAAGACTTTGAAATAGGCGTACGCGCTATCTTTAATCGCGGTTGCTTGTGTAGATCAAATACATAAGCGGCCCTTATGATGCTGAGGAGGGATTTCGGTCACTGGATGATGAAATATCAGCACACGAGAAGTTAAAAGACGACAAAGGAGGACCATACAGGAGACTCTTCTACTTTGCTCTTCCTCCATCTGTATATCCATCTGTTTCTAAAATGATCAAGAGTTATTGTATGAGCAAATGTATGCACCCTATTTGAATTTTGATTTCATTAAGAGCATGTTCATATTTTGAAGGTGACTATATTAGTTATTTCTGCAGCCCCGGGTGGTTGGACTCGAGTTGTTGTTGAGAAGCCTTTTGGCAAGGACCTTAACTCCGCTGAAGCATTGAGCACACAGATAGGGGAACTATTTGATGAGTCACAGATCTACCGTATCGATCATTACTTGGGAAAGGAGTTGGTGCAGAACCTGGTAAAAATAATTACTGACTTTTTTATGTGGCGTTGAACTGGTGCTGACAGGGCACTTAGATACTGTCCATGCTGTCAAAGTTAAAAATTATCTTAAATTTTACCATATTAAACTTGGATGCAAGTAACCCTGTAGCTTTTTAAAAGTTAATCCACTGAATAAAGTTTCAAAATGCAGCTGGTGCTTCGTTTCGCGAATAGATTATTCATGCCACTGTGGAACCATGATAACATTTCAAATGTACAGGTGAGGGTTCTTCTTGAACTATATTGCTTGAATATACTTTATATTTGATTTTGAATGATTATTTAATCCGTGGTTATCTGTTCGACTACGATATCATCTTTTTACTCCATGCTTATGCCAAACGCATGACATCATCTGACTTTTTTTAAGTCCGCATGTAGTCTTTAATTGGCTTATACTTCTTGTAAATTTGTAGCAATCCAATGGTTACATTTCAAAGTTGATCTAAATGGTCAAGCTATTTTCCCTTTTAACATACTTAACTTCATATGCTTATTTCTCTTATTATTTTATGTTCTATTACAGATTGTATTTAAAGAGGATTTTGGAACTGAAGGCCGTGGTGGCTATTTCGACGAATATGGGTAAGATTTTCATATTAGAATTTGTTCGATTGTTCGGCCCACTAATTGAAAAAATAAGTCTTGCTTATTGTGTCACAAACATTTACCATTTACTCTTGATATTATTCATGAAGTTACTGATTTATATACATTTGTCAGAATTATCAGGGACATCCTGCAGAATCATTTACTGCAGGTGCTTTGCCTGGTTGCAATGGAGAAGCCTGTTTCATTGAAGCCTGAGCATATCCGAGATGAGAAAGTGAAGGTGTATGATTTGAATTTCTTTCTAAGCGGGTTGGATATTGTGTGAAATCGGGTTCGGGTCAAAACATGTAATTTGAAATTGCAGGTCAAATTGCATCGGTTTTCCATCCTGTAAACACATTTTTCATAAAACTGTTTTGGAGGTTTTCATGCATATGGATAACTTTCAACTCGCTTGACCTGTTTTAAGTTTTAAACTTCTTTAACTTAACGCAATCCAAATCTACCCATTTCACTGAGTAGCGTTGAGCAACTAAAAATCACACTTCTTTTACTTATCTCACTTTGTGAAATTAATTTCAGGTTCTCGAATCTGTTCTACCAATCAAAGACGATGAAGTTGTGATTGGACAATATGAAGGCTATATAGATGATCCCACTGTTCCTAAAGATTCAAACACTCCCACTTTTGCAACCATGGTTCTAAGAATTCACAATGAAAGATGGGAAGGTGTGATAGAATACTAACTTTCCATTTGTGGAAGATTTAGTGAAATCAAGTTATACCAGTAACATTGTATGATTCATTACTCAGGTGTTCCTTTTATACTGAAGGCTGGAAAATCAATGAATTCAAGAAAGGCTGAGATCAGAGTCCAATTTAAAGACGTCCCTGGCGATATATTCAAGTGTACGTTATCAGAGCTTCTATGCTATCTTTATTTGGTGTTTCATCTTAAAGATAAAGTAGAAGCTCTAAGAATATTTAAAAGTTCATAAAAGTAAACTAATATTGTAAGTACTTGTGTATCCCAGCAAAGGGCAAAGGGAGAAATGAGTTTGTCATTAGACTGCAACCTTCAGAAGCCATTTACATGAAGCTAACTGTAAGCATTTCTGTGTTTCTTGTTTCACTTCGGCATAAATATTGTAAATCTAAGTTTAAGTGTTTACTATTCGCTTAATCTTATCTTATACAAAGGTCAAGGAACCTGGGCTGGAGATGAAAACTGCTCAGAGTGAACTAGACTTGTCTTATCGGCAAAGATATCAAGAAGTAGTTATTCCAGAAGCATATGAACGCCTGATTCTTGATACGTAAGTAGTCTTATGCACCCCAACATGCCTTATAGAATCATAACCGAATTAACAAGGTTTAAGAATAATTAAGAAGTATACATTGAAAGCTGTATCATACTATTGATGCAATCATGATCAAGACTAATATGCATGGTTGGTTTGCAGGATACGCGGTGATCAACAACATTTTGTTCGCAGAGATGAGCTGAAGGTATGCATAGGCTAACTACTTTACCATAACATGTTAGAACTTGATGCAATAATCAACTTTAATGTTCAATGAGATCAGGCTGCTTGGGAAATATTTACCCCACTGCTGCACAAAATAGATAACAATGAAATGCAGTCACTTCCATATAAGCAGGGAAGCAGAGGACCAGAGCAAGCAGACAAACTAGCTGAGAAGGTTGGATACGTTCAAACCCACGGCTATGTATGGATCCCACCAACATTGAGTGCCGTTTAGATTCAGTCAGCTGCACCATGATCATGGCCCATGCATGTGAAACAAAATCACTGGCTTTATGGAGTTTAGTATTGAAAATAAGGTCATAATGTTGTTATTTTGTAGAATTTTGTTTTATCAAGAGAAGGTTATGTTGGATAAGGGATCAAGAGCGAAATCACCTCATGTTTCAACATCCAATAAGTTTGGAATAAGAGTATTTAAGCCTGAGCATTTTTGTTATTAAGTAGCTTTAAACTTGGCCATTTCTTTGTGTCATTTTTTAAATAAAAAAAATCATGACTGCCTTTTTCCATGCTCAAGTGCTTATACAAATAAACTGAATTGCTCAAAGAAAATATGCCAAACATTGGACAACATGCAAGTCTTGCGACAAAAGAGGGTTATTAAAAGCATACAAATGATTCGATTACAGAATCGATAATTTGAGCCGGGAAAAAACATATCTTTTAAAGTTCCAACTTGTTAACCATTGAGTATATGATGTGGAAGACACAGGTTAAAGCAGGAATCCAAGCTTTGAACATTACTCCACTTGGGCTTGAAATCGACCAA
Organism: Flaveria robusta; assembly: GCA_025506415.1. Taxonomy (NCBI): domain Eukaryota; kingdom Viridiplantae; phylum Streptophyta; class Magnoliopsida; order Asterales; family Asteraceae; genus Flaveria; species Flaveria robusta. The sequence continues at coordinate 11,011,787 of CM046469.1, read as the reverse complement.
GTCCTGTGAGCATAGAACACAAAGCAGGCAATAAGGTGGTGTTCTACATCATCATAACTAACTAAAGGGTTAACCTAAAAATATATCAAATTTATATACCTGAAACAAAACAAATATTAATTGCCAGATGTAAAATTCAATGTTTACATAAACAAAACTATGAGTGTAGATATTTGTTCTAATTCCCACCAAAACCGAAGAAGGTGAGCTCTGTAAGGTAGTTTTCCATATCTGTTAACATCTCTAAGCCTAACCGCTTATTCCGGCTTTCCTTTTGCCACACATGTGTTAAGCATATAGCTAGCATTCCTTCTGAGCCAAGATCAAACTCTTCTTTTGACTATGATTTGGCCCTAAGTGGTAATAATCTGCCTGGTATGAATGAGATGATTTTATGTGGAAATCCTTTGATTATTGAGGGGGTACCGATTCAAGGAGATCTCATCACAAATATCCTCAATGCGTCAACCGTTTGCATTACGGATGAGATTCTTGACCCCAAAACTTACGAGAACTTAACTAAGTTAAATCATCTTTTAGTGAATATGAAACAGTATCACTATGAACAATACACCTAGATATATTCAATCACTCCAACGGGAATTGAACAATACACCGCCATAAATACTTTCTGGAAAGCTCGAATCTATGTATCAATAGGAGTTAAGAGGTTTGTCTAAATATTTTCAGTCTCTCGGTTACTCTGGTAAAAAAATATTTAAATTATTTAAATTTTTGTAATGAAAGATATCATTCATTTGTTGCACCTAGCCCACTTGAGCAATTTTCCCTTCTCCCATTGATTCCTACGAAATAGGAAACTTGTATTTATGTTTTTGAATTACCACATGCTCGCACTTGATACAAAGCTCATATCACCATTCTCAATATCTCAGAAATAAGAGCAACCAATTTGTACAGATTTTGTCATGTTTGTATCGGATGGGACAGGACGATGTAGGGTGGGTCGGAAAAATACATCAAATCTGTGGTTTTGTCCTTTGCTCAGGAAAAGAAACAATGACCACCAGTCAGGGCCGAGAAGTGCAACGGTCTAAGTAGTTTGACGAATTGATGGATCCTCCAAGTGTTATGTATCGCTTTGTTGATTGGTTTGCTAGTCTAAGCAACTAACTTAAATGTTATAGAAGGGTTAGTATGACCTTGTGAGACTTCACTACAGAATACCAGGATTCCAAATCATGCATACTACTAATCCAATGTTTGGTACCTATTTATTGACAATTGATAGGTAATCAAGCATCCATGGTTTATAACTTTATATACTCCTAATGACCTTCCTCGTGACGCATTATTATGATACATCACCTTCTGTTTATTGAAGTAAGGATATGTGCATATCATATACGGTTATGTGTGATATTGAATTTTCATCACACTTGCCTACTAGTTATGATGCCATATGTGATTGTTGTAAGAAAGATGTCTAGCATGTGATTACAAGGGGCCACACCATAATGCAGATTAATAACTCACTCACTCAAGATTCAAGCTCTAGTTTTAATTCGACACTAGATTACTACACTTTCAAAAATCACAAATGAGAAATTCCACACCAGCTAACCACAGACTTAGAGAACAGATATAGCATTTGCACACATCATAATTTAAGATGCGAAAGTCCACATTGCACAACATTAGTAAACAGAAGAAAAATTACCAATTCAGCGAGTCGGATTAAGCCCCAGAAGCATCTGACTCCCACTATTCGGAAGATACATGACATTCCCACTCCTAGCCAGAGTCGACGAAATCTCCCTCGAAGCCTCAATTCTCCTAAGCTCAATCAACCCCATACCCGCAGCAGCAGTCGCATCCGATATCAGCTTCGCCGACTCACTCTCCCCTTCCGCCCGAATAATCGCAGCCCGCCGCTCCTGCTCCGCCTTGGCCACCACAAACTTGGACCTCTCAGCCTCCTGCTGCGCCACCTGCTTCTGCTCCACCGCCTTGGAGAACTCTGCACCATACGACAGATGCGTAATCGCCACATCATCAAGCACAATGTTGAAATCCCTAGCCCTACGGATCAAACTATCTCGCACCAACGCCGATACATGCGGACGCTCAGTGAGCAGCTGATCAGCGTTAAACTGAGCCACAACCGCCTTCAATACCTCGTTTCCGATCGACGGAAGAACCTTCTCATCGTATTCTAGACCTAGGGTTTTGAAAATAGCAGGCAATTTGTCGACCTCAGGCCGAGACAACACACGTAGGGTTAAATTCACCATCTGAAGATCCTTTGTACCAGAGATTGAGGAGAAAGTGTGGGGTCTTGTACGGATGTCGAAGATGAAGGGCTTTTGGAGCCATGGGATGAGGAAGTGGGTACCTTCGCCGACGGTGTCGTCGATGACTCCTCGGAAACGGTCAAAGAGGACGGCGCGTTGGCCGCCGTCGACGGTGTAGAGGGAGGAGCTGAGGAGGGTGGCGGACGCGCCGAGGCCCACGGCGGCGCGTGCGAGATTGGTCAAGAAGTTGACTGCAGCTTGATTGCTACCCATGGTGATGTGTGAAGAAGATTGTGGAACAAGGGTTTAAGACATGGGTTTGGTGTCTTGTTGTCTCAAAGTCATCACGAATGTAAAACCCTTGTTTCGCGCTGGATGGATTGGGCCGGTTTGGGTTATGGACGTTTGAGAATTTGGTTTGGCCCGTTGGAGCCCAAACCAAACACATATTAAGCTTGTTTTCTTTCATTCTTGATGTGCATGGTGTGTTATAAAGAGTTTGAAGAATTGATGCCCCGATGTCCAATGATATATTCTATTATCTCATGTGCGTATCGTATAGTATGTTAGTATGTTTCGTTTATGGGGTTTTGTCCGCTTATCGTTCTGAAAAAGAAAGGTTTGGATATAATATAGTTGTAGAAATAGTAAGGTTTGTATTTTATGGGTCACGTGATTGTTAAACCTGATGTTTGTATTTGAACCAGCTAGTTCCTTGTTAGTCGGGTCTCATTAATAACAACATTAGTTGTTAAAAAGGGATCTACATATGTAACCTCATGTGATCATAAACGTTGGGCAAAAGTGTAATGTAAGTTATCTCTAGTCCGGTCACGGACATAGTTCGATCACACTGTTAAGTAATTGAATTAATTTTTATGTTTTTATTAGTCTTGCACTTTCATTTTTAGTATTTGTTGGGTCTTTTTGACAAAAAAAAAAGTATCATTTGAATTTTTATGATGTAGTTAATTTCTATTGGTAAGGACTGTTTAATACACCCAAACAATATATTACTTGAATAACGGTGAAACTAGAATATATTGAAAGATGATCTTTCATACCATGGCCATTGGCAAAGAACTAAGAACCTAAGGCAAACACTATTAATGAATATTTACATACACCATTAATCATGGTGAACAATTTTATTTTTGTAATAAAAATGCATTCCAACATATTACGTGTGACAAACTATAATCTATTATAACAGGTTAGAATTGAACAACCTAGATTGAAAATTCACAAAATTTTAAATATCTATTAACTTTCTTTTTAGTATTACATCGGATTGAACTTGAAAAAGTGAATTTAAATAAACATTTTAATTATTCTATTTAGTCATCCAATTAGATAACCAATAAATGATACTACAATATAATTGGTTTTTACTAGGGAAATGACTAGATAATTTAAGCAAACAAAACTAATTCCAACAAAGAAATGGTAAATTTTGAACATCATGAGTTGACAAACTAATATGGCTTAAAAAGGGTGTGCTTAGTCATAAAGTTGTTTTGGTAATAATGATTGTAAAAGATGGGGCCATTAGGCAAAATTATAGACATCACATAAGTCCGAATAGTGTCAACCACCTATATATGCCCCCTCTCACCTAAACCAACACATATGCGGTCATCCAACCTACTACCTACAACATTTTATTTTTCCTCCAGAATTTATATATTTATTTTGAGCTAAGTTTACATTGTTTACACTTATTATTATAATTGTTTTTAGTTATTTTAGGTAAATTATAATTTTTTGATCATTTATATTTTTAGTCCATTAACTTTTTGAAATATAACTATTTATAACTATTTCTCCTCCGAAACTTAAGAACAATAATATATTTTTCGATATAAGAACGTTTATAGTTGCTTGATATGCATCTACCAACTTGAAAAGGGATCTACTTCCTATTTTGCCATATAATAAGTTGTGTGATTAGATTGTAATGAATAACGTGATCATAAGTTATACATCAATTTGTACTGATTATAAAACTCTTATCTCAAGACACGTGTTACACTTTGGTGGTTTCGTAAAAAAACATTGAAAAAAAAAACTTCTTGATAAACATATAGGTTAATAAGAAATACATTTATGTTGAAAAAAAAAATAACTCATTGGTAACCAAATAGGCTAAGAAATACATTTGTCTTTTTTTTTTTTTTTTCTAAAGAGTCAATGTGTGAATTGGACTTGCACTCGTTTTCCTTCTTAACCTTTCTACAAACTTTGCCATCTAATGCATGTCCATATTTGGACTTCATGTCATCATGTACCAACCAAAAGACTATGAGGCATTAGTGCAATTGGTTAATCATCAATGTTTGCTACATAACATATCTAATATCTTCTTGAAATATCTACACCTAAATTATTTAAAAAATAAATGCATTGTACGAACATGAAGCCAACTATATACCTAAAGTAGTAAAGATGGGGCTTATCAACATCAAGGAGTTGGTATCAACGCACTATGAAAGCAGCCGCCCCTCTTCTTTCCTCTTCAAGTCACCATGACACCATCAATTATTATTTGCTTCATTTCTAAACATATAATTCTAATTTTGACTAATTAATTTTGGAAAAATTACCAAATTACTCAATTGAACAATTGTTTACAATAATAGCCTTTGATTTTGTAAGTATTTAAAACATTTAACAAATCAGATTGTATCATGTGTTTAAATATCTTTCTGTAGCGATACTAATACATGTGGCATCGTCACCTTTATGTGTTAGGCGATACCAATGCATGCGGTATCGCCAGTGTATCCCCATAAAATTTATAAAAAAAAAACACACATATATCGCTTGCAAGTGATACCACATGAACATGTATTGTTACCGTATCATCGGTAGCGATGCAAAACCCCTTTCATATCGCCGGCGATATTTATTATAATGTTTTTGAATTATTACAATATTCCTTCAAATACATCTTCATATTAAATTTTTATCTTTGAAACTTTTAAATTAAAAGTTTTACTACTAAAAAAATATTCTATATAAATAAATAAATAAAATAAATTTTCATTACAACTTTAATAATAAAAATTAGTTTCATGTCTATGTAGAAATACAATTACAAATCATTTCATCAATCTCTTTTCAAAAAAACTTCATTTCATCAATCTCTTTTCAACATCTCATAATTTTTCTTTTTGGAGTTAGATCATGTCTTGAACTTATCATTCTTTCAACCTAGAATTCTATATAGTGTAGTTTCATAGTCATTTTTTAAACTAACCGTAAAAAACTAGTCGTGCGCATTAATGTACCATAGCATATGCAGAAAAGCATCGCCTCAAGGAGCTTTTACATGCTACATCATCCACTAGTGAGGATGAAAAACTACATTGCGGTTGGTTTTAACCATAGTAAAACTTATTAATATAATACGATAATTGCAGCTTTAATAAATAAATTCATGACGGAAATTGAGCCACAAAAAGAATAGTATTCTTCAAGGAATACTACAATATCGTCCTAAATCGATGTACTATTATAATTTTATAATTTTATAATTTAGAGATATAAATAACGGTTAGTTTAATTATTTTCTATCAAGACATTATCAAATGTTCATTATTATCTTTCTAGAGAATCTATATGTCAACTTTAATATGCATATTGGAAAAGGTAAATATATTTTGGAAGAATCAAAGTATAAAAGAGTTTTCGAGACAACACTGACTCTGATGAACGTTATTAAAGAAATTCACAAATGTGTTAGTGGAGTAAAACTTACATGAAAGTTACTAAAAAAAGGCCATAGCTATTTGGGTGTTTGATTGATGTGTCTCTTCTTACGTTTCTAAGGATTTAATTTTGATATTGGATAAAAATTTATACTTAAAAACAGTGTGTTTGAGTTTACTGTTAAAAAATAAGTAATAAGAAAAAGTTGATACATGCAATTATTTTGGTGCTTTTGAAGAGCAAGGAACGATGCGGTTGACAAAAAACAAATCTACATCAATCGCCAGGATAATGGAAAAAATCAAGACTCTATCGTTTCTTTAAATAAAGAATAGGTCGTCAAAAGATTAATTGGATTAGTCTTGTTTGTGTTCTTGTAATGTTTTCATGTAATGTTTATGTAATTTCCTAGATTTAGTAATGCAACATTTGATCGTAAAAATTAATTAATTAAGATTTACAAAATTAATTTCTAACCGTTAAAAATTCTAACCTTCATCTCCCTTTTTTCTACTTTATGAATCATGATGTTCACCTTGATCTGTGTCAACTAAAAAATGTTTCTTCTAGTTTTACTTATCTAATATTTTTGTATTTTAAACTCACCTTATATTAACTTTCATAAAAAAAAATAATTTTTAGAAGAAAACCTATAGGTAACTAGTTAAACTAAGGGGAAAAACTACAGTAAACAAGCAAACAACAAAAGTTATTAAAGTAATCACTTGCCAACTCAAATCTTCAAATAAACATCGATTATTAAAACCTATAAAACCATCACACATGAGAGAAAATGGATAAAATTTCATTAGTGATATAGACTTTTAGAAAGTGATACGCGACAACTCTAGAAGAATAACAAACAATATAAACATTTCATCAACATATTATTTTGATGCATGCACTGGACGCTTTATAACATAATCGCATAACATTTTTAATACCATGTTTTTATAAAGAAGTGTTTATTAAATCATGATGAGTGATATTTGTATATAAGCACATATATAACACGTTTCATAGAATCAACTGATTATGCTCAACCACGCTATCCATAAAATCCCATTTATGTCACTACAATAAAATACATTTTTATGAATAAATGAGAGGAAAAAATAAAACGAGAAGAGAAAACACAAATGACGAGAAATGAATTTAAAGAAGTTATAAATGGTTGAAATTATGAAATGACTTTAAGTAAAGTAAGAATAATTATGAATAAAAATAATAGACATTTGATGTATTCTAAGTTGGTGGCTAAAATTCAATAAGCATAAGAAGGGTACCCCTTACCCCATGAAATTCACGAGTGAAACACCAAACCTAGGTGGTATGGTTCCCGCTAGTGGTTCACAAGCGTGGTTGTGGCCACGGGTTTAACTCTAATGTTGTCCCCTTCCGCACTCTCTCTCTCTCTAAATAAAAAAAATGATGAAGTGAATGGTAATAGGTGTGAGAATCATTTTAAAGTGGAATAAATGGAATGTGAATAATGTTGTGACAGTGAATGAAATGTGGATGGTAAGATGGATCACCTAAGAACCAAGAGTACTGTCAGGTTTAGCACTCTAAGATACTATCAAATGAAAATTTTGTCCATGAGCTATATATATGAGCGGAAGGATGGAGTCGATGAAAGGTCCCTGAAGACATGCTTAACAGAATTTTCTTGAAGCACCTACAACATAGAGCTACCACATGTTAGTTTCAAATGGCACAAAACCTACGAAAGTGTAGTCATTATTTATTTATCTTCTAAAGATGAATGACTCTCCTTAATTTTAAATATTAATGAAAATGTCAATTCTCTCGTAGTTAGTTATACGTTTCGTATCACCAATGGTTTTCGGTTCTAATGGTTGAGGTGATGTACTTTAAGACGTTATTAAAATAGGTCACTAAAATAGATGATATATTGGGTTCAAGTCACACCTATGATTAATAAAAAAAAAAAAAAAAAGATTCTAGGTTGGACCAGATGGTTTTCTCATTTAAGGTGAATTGTTAAATATTTTAGTGTGATTGAATTGACTAACGACCAATATGATTATAATATCCATCAAACAAGTCAGAAGGTGCGAAGTGCACACTTGTTTGATTTTATTGTGATCTTCGATATTGAAAGCCTACTTAGGGGCTTAAGCACCGGAGGTTTCACGCCTCCTTCGTGGGGATCCAAGTAAAAATTGCTTTATAAAAAATATATGAAAACTTTATTTTCTCGAAATTTCACATGTGATTTTTTTTGGGGGGGCGGGGGATAAAAAGTGCTATATTTGAACATGAAAACTACCTCCGGTAGTTTCACTCATTCCCTGCAAATATCGATTTCCAAGCAATTTTGATCATTCTACATCTCATATGGTTCTCGAAACACACATATAAACACATACTACATTTTTTGTTCTAATTTGTATCCGATTGATATATTCGGGTGAACCACCCAATAATTTTGATTTAAAAGTGATATTTACGACTTTCAATTTATCAAAGCTTGATTTTAATTTCTCTACATGGATTTCTTCCTGAAAGTGGTCTCAGTTTTATACTCTAGATGATCGAGTTAGATAGCGGCCCATCAGTAGTCTTTTAGCCGTTGAACAAAAAAAATTATGCATTCCGTATACGGTATACATTTGTATACGATATACATTCCTAATATGCGTGTTAACAATACTATTGAAACTCCCGCGTGACGATAACGACAAGGCGCGTACGCAATGTCTCGTCCTCCAATCTTTCGAATCTCGCAACTCTCATATCATTTTCATCGATATTCTCCACCCAATACCCTCTTTTATCTTTATTATTCAATTCACCTCCTCTCATTCAACCATTTCGTCAAACACTTGCTCTGCAACATCCACTTTTACAGTTTTCACCATCGAATCTTTCCTTCTTCTCACATGTAACACTCTTCCCGCCATATTTATATCAACACAACAATACCCTTTAATCTTTGCTCCATACATTCGGATAAAAGTTATTAATTTTTCTTCTTCATTGACGGAGTTACAGGGTCTTTCCGTTCGTTCCTATGAAGGTGAGTATGATAATCTTTCGCTTTCTTCATGTTGCTTTGATCGCAATCATGAGTTACTAAATGTCTAAATCCCCTTTTTGTTTGATTCTTTGTGATGGGGTTTGCCTTTTTAAAAGTTAAACCTGTAATCACCACTGGGTAATGATTTTGTCATGTGAAGCTTCTGTCAATCTTGAATTTTGTTCACAGTTTCAGTGATTTGTGTTACTGTAATAATGAATTAGGTTTAGATTTGAGTAATTTAACAATGGTTATTATATCTTCAAGTGAGCATGCTTGTGTCTCTGACACGCTATGGTGGTTGCTTTCACATGCTGTTTGTGCTTTGATTGTGCATGTGTTCTTCTTTAATATGCCTTTTACACCCATTAGGGTTTCCTTAATCTAACTTAACCCTCACTATAAACTTCATTAACACTGTTGTTGCAGAGATCTTACAACAAAATGGTAGTAAAAGAGGTCTGAATCAAGAATCATCTATTGCATTTGTTGAAATTGTTAGTCTTTCAATCAAACTTCATTCAGGGTGAAATTGAGAACCATTTAGTGTGATCAATGCCAACATATTTTCCCCTTCGCTGGGAGAGCACCGGAGACCAGTGGTGGTTCGCCGCCCCGATCGATTGGGCGGCCGCCAACGGGCACTATGACTTGGTCCGGGAGCTTCTTCGCCTAGACGGCAACCACTTAATCAAACTGACATCCCTCAGGCGTATACGCCGGCTCGAGATTGTGTGGGATGATGAAGAACAGTTTGATAACGTGGCCAAGAACCGAGCTTTTGTGGCCCGTAAGCTGTTACACGAGGGGGAATGCAAAAGAGGGAAGAACTCATTAATCGGATCTGGATACGGAGGGTGGCTTTTGTACACTGCTGCTTCTGCGGGCGACTTGCATTTTGTTCAGGAATTGCTGCAAAAAGACCCCCTTTTGGTATTTGGGGAAGGAGAGTATGGTGTTACTGATATACTTTATGCTGCTGCTAGGAGCAAGAACTGTGAGGTTTTTTGGATGGTTTACGATTTTGCAGTTTCGCCGCGGTTTATGTCGGGTAATGGCAGAGAGTTAGAGGAACATATTGGGGAAATCCCATTTGGTTACAAGCAGGAGATGAAGAACAGAGCAGTTCATGCATTGGCAAGAGGTGGTAATTTGAAGATATTAAAAGAGCTTCTTGCTGGTTGCTCTGATGAAGAGGTTTTGGCTTATCGCGATGTTCAATCTGCAACGATCCTGCACACAGCAGCTGCACGCGGGCAGGTTGAGGTATGTGTCGTAATAAGCAATCGCAAGCATCCCCTTAAATCGCGATAAAATGTTACCTTGATTTTGATTTGGCTAAAAATATGCAGGTGGTCAAAGATCTTATTTCATCATATGAAATGATAAACTCCACAGATAAACAAGGCAACACGGCTTTGCACACAGCGGCTTACAGAGGCCAACTATCGACGGTTGAAGTTTTGATTCAAGCGAACCCTTCTTCTATCCATTCAAGAAACGATGCAGGAGAGACGTTTTTGCACAAGGCGGTAACGGGCTTTCAAGCACCTACTTTCCGAAGACTTGACCACCAGATTGCTCTCATGAAACAGTTGGTCTGCTCAAAATCATTCAAAATTGAAGAAACCATTAATGCTACAGATAATGAAGGAAGAACCCCTCTTCATTTAGCCATTAGTGGTAACTTACACAGTGACTTGGTGGAACTGCTTTTGATCGCGGGCTCACTCGATGTGAATATGCGTGATAACAATGGTATGGCTCCGCTTGATCTTCTTAAGCAACAGCCAGGGTCAGGTTCATCGGAACTACTCACTAGACAACTAATCTCAGCGGGGGCGACTCTTAGTAGCCAAGATTACACTGCACGAAAGATTTTTGCTTCTCGTTTGAAAACGAACGGCAATGATGGTGCTAGTCCTGGAACTTCCTTCAAACTTTCAGATTCTGAAGTGTTCTTGTACACCGGAATGGATAGTACTACCTCCACTGCTTACGGTACACCAACATTCAGCATGCAGTCTCCAGTGCCGAGCCAACTCGACTCAAGTTCAAACTCAAACTCTAATGTAGAATCCAAGACTCCCAAAAAGAATAAACCGAAGGGCATACAGCGGTTCCTTCGGTGGATTAGAACGATAAAAAAAGGAAAACAAAGTTCGGTTTTGACAAAAGACTTTAGTGAAATCCCTGTTCCGTTGAGACAGCAATACGCGATATCATCATCACTTCCAAACAACAAAAGAACACTTGCTGCAAGGAGTAATCTTCCTAGTCCAACTGTTAAAAAGAAACTTGCTTCTGGACTGGTTAATGGCGTTATGCAGGCAATGCCACATTTAACCCGAGGGTCACGATCTCATTCATTCTCAAAATCATCGTTATCTTCAGAGAATTCGCTCGATAATAAACACAAGGGTATCGACGTTGGGGGTCCATCGAGCTCAAACCAGATGTTTGATGACGGAGTTGATGAAGAACAAGGGGAGGTGAATAGCAGGCCATCAGTGAACCAGTGATTGTGCTTTGGTGGCCAGGGGCTACCTGCAGATGGTTCGAGTGATCAACAGAAGCATGAGACGTTTGATCGTTTTCCACAACTTTAACTGGTAACAGATTCGGTTAATCTTGTAGTTGGTAGTATGTCGAATCTTTACTTGTTTAGTTGTTTGTCTAAATGTGTTATGTTAGTTGGAAAATGTCTGAGTATTGACTCGTTGTCGGACAAACAACAAAGTGTTTGATAAAATCATAAGCCACAAGTGTTTTATTTTATATGAATCACTTTAAAAACTGACTCATGTGGTGCTCATGGCTTGTAGACTAAATTTGTCGACTCAGACACTCAGTCAATCGATACATGTGCTTGAGCCATTCTTATTATAGGGGCGTATAGATCGGTCTAAGGGCTCTTAACTTGCAATGGTGAATGGTTTGTGTGAATACCTACGCATAATTAACACTTTGAACTACATGTTTTGGGTGCATATAGTTTGAACATTTACAATCTTTATGAGGTTATTCGATTCGTGAGTTAGACCGGTAGATTAGTTAGAAGACCGATCCATTGACGGTTTGATATGCAAAAATGGTCTCTCATTAGGGTATTTTGGTTATTTAACTTAATCTACTAGAAAGCTTAATGTGTGTTAGTCTCAACACCTAAAATCATTATAAAATTGAAAACACAAACTCCAAATTTGTTACCTTTAAATTTTAATATCCAAATATGTTATTTTACCAAAACCACATGTCTATCTGTGTAACTAGCTCTAAAACTATCTCTAAGGAGATAGCTTGGTGGTAAATGATATATCCTCTCTAAACAAGTGGTATGGGTTAAAACCCTATACTGTATAGATATGATTATTATTTTTCTGATAATAGATTAATAGGAATTGATGTAAAAAACAGTAAAAGCATGCACACTCGGGAAAATGGGTATATTACATGATTATATTTTGTATTAATATCATGCTGAAGTTTGATTGTCAGCGCTATAATGCAATATCTTTTTATATACTGAGCTCAACAACTATACAAGTTTGACATCCTAAACACATCATCCATTGTTCGATACGTTTACGGGGACACGGAAACATTATGTATCTTTTAAGAAGCAATCTTGGGGAAAATATCTTCAAATTAACATCGAAACAACTGGCAAAGTTGATTTGTCATAGGAGGAGGGTGTGAGCCTCACAATACATTATTAATGTGAGCCTTTTCCATGAATATTACTTCCATAACAAGGAAGAGTTGGAGCTGAAAAGGGTTATGTGACGTTTTAATAGCACACTTTGAACTTCAAACCTTACACACATGCATCACCTATAGCCTCATTTGTATTTTTGATAGTTGATTCAGCATCCGCACGGACTTAAAGTCCTACCAATGGTTGGGTTATGCATTCTTGGTTCGGCACAAACACAATTACTATTGACGATTTGACGACAGTCTCAGTGATACTAACTTGGCTGCTACCAATGGCACAGTTACAAATGATGGTTGTATCTGTTGGAAAAAACTCAGTTCCTACTGATCAGTTGGTCAGCTCGCTTACAGCCAGTCATTTGTGCAGAAGACGGTTAACATGTAAACAGTTGTGATGCATGATTTGGCATCTGGTTTATGCATTTCCTAAAAAACAACAACAGGTTTATACATAATCCAACAGTTTCAACGGTTCAATTGAAACTTGAAAGTTAATTGTCTTCCAAAGAATTCTAGGCAAAAGACGTCACTTGTTTGAAAAGGTGCCTCACTACCTATATAAACACATTATCGACACAAAACATTTGTATACAGAAACCTCGGCATCACTCACTAATTCAACCAGATTATCACTTCTGCGTGTAAGAGTTGATTGGTATTCTAAATACACTGCAGAGTTGATTGGTATTCTAAATACACTGCACAAGGAGGCAATTCGCCAATAAACTTGTAAGAGAGGAACAGGGGACGAAATTGCTTAAAGACAGAGAACTCGAAGTAACCAGTGGTAAACCTTTTTATATACCCTAAAAACAACACACAATATGATATATCAACACGGGCGTGCTGCCGTTTTACTGGTGTCTTGCTAACATGAACTTTGAAATAGTGATAGCCGGTCGGCGTGATAGAAACAGCTGGAAGTCTGCCAAACCCTTTCGTGTTTCAATGCTGAACCTTTTATTAGGACACGTGCGAGACCGAGCACCAGAAAACAACCAAGAACAATTGAATTGTAATTGTGCGAGGTACGAACCAAACACTGCAGATTCTGGAACGAAAGGGTTGCTGGGTTGGGCTCTGCAACCTAATCAACTAATCTCAGTCCATGCCTTTTACAGACTAAAACCACTCCAACCATAAACCGAAGTTTCTAGTTCAACCACAAACCAGAAGAAACCGAGCTGTCCACTGATGGCGGTCCATACCTCATGAACCGAACTAGCGTGGTGGAATATTCCGGCTCGATCTGTTGGTAGAATCCAGGTTTAAAAACATTGACTGAAATCATCGAATATTGCAACCTCCCATTGACTCAAATGTTGAAACTGTTATCTGAATTTCCAATATAATATCACCCATTTCTGTCCAGATCCAAGTTTTTCCAACTCAATCTGCATCAGGATAGCTAAATATATACTTTTTTATGTTTAATTTTACACTATCACAATATATATTATATACACCATAAATAATATAAACAAAAGGCCCAAGAGCTAAAATTTCTACACTTTTTTCCATATAAAACTTAAGCAGATGAAGACACTTGAACAACTCCAAATAATTATGTACAAAACCACACACTCACATTCATAGACTTATCATCTTAACAACTTGACTCCATATGTCATTTCTTTCTAAAAAAAATTTTTATTTTGCTTTTGTGTTCAGATTTTAATTTTCTATTTTGATTACGATTGACGAAGAGATATATACCACAGAACGGAAAGGGAGAGAAACATTGATAAATGGCTTCCGATTACCTCATCGCGCAATCAAAAATGGAGGTATTCGGCCTCCCACAATGTTACTGCCGTGGTTGGAGCTGGTGTTCTCAGTCTTCCTTATGCTACGTCACCAACTTGGCTGGTCAGTCTCTTCGATCTTTCAATCTAAACTCCTTAATAAAAAAAAAAGTTAAAACAATTAATTTCAGGACCTGGTGTATCAGTGTTAGTTATATCATGGGTTATATCTCTGTACACATTATGGCAAATGATCCAAATGCATGAAATGTTAATATGCTAGATCAATATGCTTCCCGACACCTTAATTACTTTGGTAAATGTTAATCAATATATTCTTCCTTTGGTGACAGCATTAACAATGTTCATTGGTAGTTGCTTTCCTTTATTTGGTGAACTTCTGAGTTCCTTTGGTGGAATCGTGTTTGCCTCAATGACATATTTCGTATAAACTTCAATGCTTTCCTAATTTTTTTAATGGCGGTCACTTGATATCATGTGTTCTTGATGATTTAGTTGCCTTGCATCAAGTGTCTTATATTCTATAAACCAAAGAAGTGGAGCTTGTCTTGAATTACCAATTGGGTAGCCAAAGGACTAAACAAACAAACAAACAAACAAACAACCCAAAAAAATCCCACAAAGAGTAGGGTCTGGGGTGTGCTAGGAGTTGCTTTGATGATTGTAGCTCCTATAGGGAAATTAAGACAGATCATCATTGAAACCAAAACATATCTGTTCTTGTATTAAAAAAAACCATGTGTTCGGAAAGGTTAAAGAAGTCTGTCGTATTTCAAACAACAGAAACGATTTAAAGGTGTTATAAATTATGCATTAGGGAGATCCCGTTAAGCTACCCAAAAGTAAATATATGTGTTGATAGATTGTTTAGAAGGACAATGAATGAGTTGAGAACTTACTTGCAAAAACTCCAACTCTTCCTTCAATTCCCAATTGAATGATGCAATACATGTGATTTCCTTTCTTAATTTCATTTATTTATTTACTTCAGGCCGTTTATTTCCCAATTGAATGATACAATACAATTTAGTCACCTATATTAAATTTACTTGTAGCTGAAATATAAGAGAGGAAAGTAGATACACAATACCTGCACTTTAGTCTTTCTGAGGCTGTCACTAAACCATAAGCTGCTGCGCACCGTATTATCATGTGAAATGCTGGCAATTCCAGAATGGAAGAAATGCCACTGCCATGGTTGAAGCTTTCCACTATTTCCAGAGTCAAAAACACATAGTTCTCAAACAAATATTTTGAAGTCTAGACAAGCATATATCAACATATATGCACTTGTTAAAGTGCGGGATCTGTCAACATAAATTTGACAGTTGTACAACAAAGATAGCTCTCTTGTCAATCCTATTTCTACAAGAAATAAATTTGAAATAAAGCATGAAACTTCATGTAACCAATAAACACACGAAACATAATTAAAATGGTTGAGCCATCAAAATCCAGGATATCCAAATTTCTAAGAGCAGTTTTGACTTTTGAATACATAAGAACTTGTCAAATGCAGAAATTAGGTCTGAATATCTAGAACCAGGTCAATTTGCAAAATTTGAATTACAAAAGTGTTGGTCGGATGGTGAAATCATCTGCATCACACAAGCACACTTCTGCTTTGAACTTATATTATTAATTTACAGCATGGAATGAGAAACGAAACACTATTATCTTCACAAGCATCAAAAGCATAAAAGTACAAGTGGTGGCAATCATAGTTATTGCCTGTGATCACAATATTTACGAACAAAAAACATAAACCAGCTCAAAAGACTAATGCCATGGAAACTCAACTCAAAACAACAAGATTCAGAGCACCACCTACAACATTTTATTGTACTATTTAGAATACTAACACAGGTACATAATTTTTGTTTGAGATAAACCGATAATCCATACAAGGTATGCAGTCCAAATCTCAAGTATTTCATCACTTTATCCTATCTAATTTTCTTCTCCTTCTCAACTACAGCTAATCTTTCTCTATACAACTCAATCCACCTGTTCGAAATCCAAAGTATACTAACCGAAATAGCTGCAACAATAATGCAAATCCAAGAAATCCAAACCCACTTAGGAATAACATCATCAGCAGCCCCAGATAAATAAAAACCAACCATTCTGTAAACAAACAGAGGCCCAAACAAACCTCTAACCACGGAATAAAGCGCGTAAAACGGAGGAGACAAAACATCAAACACCTGGGCTGCAACTTTAGACTCCACCCTCAACACACTCGCCAGTGTCCAAACGTTCTGAAAGAAGCTAGTGACCTCCGCCAGTATAAGCAAGATCAAAATCCCATAGGCTCCATGAACCACAAGGTACCGACATGTCACAAACACAAAAAGGGTGGCCAAATGGTGGCCTATGAAGAGGACATCACTGGGGTTGAAGATCAAATAATGGCAAAGGTCCATTAAGAAATACGCAATGCTGTATTCCAAAACGGAGTTTTGTGAATCGGTGTTGGGTGATGCGAATCCGTGAGTGTGGTCGGAGATGATGGCTTTACAGGCTAAGAGAACAGCAGGGGTGCCGTGGGCAAGTGAGATCGAACAGCTAGCGGCTTCTGGGCGGAGTTTGGGGGTCCAGTGGCGGAAGAGGATGAAGTAGGCTGTTAAGTAAATGGTGAAGAACATGGAGAAGAAGAGGGGGAGATGTGGGAGAGATGAAATTGGGGTGGGGGAAGCCATTGTTGGGGGGATTAGGGGTTTGCAGAGGGGAAATGGGGTTGTTTGAAACCCTAATTTCGCGAGATTGATGGTTAAAGAGGGGGAATCTTGATTCTTGGGGGAAGTGAATAGTGATGAAGATGTTGGTGAAGAATCGAAGGTATAAATATATGTGTGTGTGCGTGAGAATTGTTACAGATGGTAACGTGCTTTTCGAGATTATGAATGAGAAGAAAAGGCAAAACCAAGTGGCAGCTTCTCGAAGTGTCAACCGCCATAGCCCCTTCTTCCATTGTTAAATTTGAAGTTAAGGATGTTACCACTGTCTTATTATTTTTTTTCTTTTGAACAATCAAGATTTTATTAAAAGAAACTAGCAATGGGCTAGATTACATAAATAACATTCCAATTAAAACTACACCAGGATTCTCATTCTAAGCTAACAAATTTCCTTTTAGATTTTATCCAATTGAATGAAATCAATTTCACTTCTTCAATGGTCGCTCTATAATCTTTTTACTTATTGGTGATTTCTTTTTAAATTTGTGAAAATTAGTTTTTTAACTGAGGCATACTTTTTTAATATTATTTTTAACTCTATGTCGCATGTGTCATGGCAAATGTGAATCCCAAATCACTTGAGGAGGAATGTCATGCAACATATGTTGATACTATTAAAACAATATAACGTATGTTTGTAAACGTTTAAAAAAAATATGTTGAATTCGTATGAAATATCTTTTATTTTCTGGTTCATCTCCGGAAAAGTTCTTGTGGTCAAACAAAATACATGAATTGCATTTTACAAGGTTAAAATATATAACATATTTTGCCGTAGATTTCATCACTATCAAATAAATAATAACATTTATGACGCTCAAGTTGAATTGTTAAGTCAAATAAACTACACATAAAAATCAATCCATCAACAATTAATGTTGATTATTTATGAAACCTGTTAGTTAATTCTCCTTATTTCTTTTTGGTCCTTTGAAATTTCCAAAACCTATGATCACAAAGAAAAGGTATAGGATTGAAGTCTATAATTTGTTACACTTATATTCAGCGTTTGTTAATGAAACATTATGATTTGACAAACTACAAAGACTAAAATACGTACTTTTAAAAGAAATAGTTAATTTAAAAAAAAAAATAGCAACCAAAAAACTTACGTACCTCAACCAACTATGTAACTATACCAACTCTTAAAATAATTATTGGAAGTTGTAGCCATCAAAACAAACATACGCTGATACCCCATATAATATAATATCATTCATATTAGTGTTATGATAGGCCTAAAGAGTTGTAATGAAACAAACCTTACCACTGTCTTCAAGTATAGATACTCCAACTAAAACTCCACCAAATTAATTCTAATTTATAATTTTGCTTTCCATTGCGTTCCAAACACTTTTCACTGTCATTTTGTGCAAACATTATTGAAGGTAGCAAATAATCCTAACTTCACAATTTTAATTTTACACATCATACATTGTCTTTTTCTTAATTAAAAATTCTTTTGAACTTAGCCAGGTGAAATGAAGACGCTTTAAGATGACAACAAAGGTTTACATAGCAAAGAAGGGCATGGGTGACAGTTGAAATCATGCTCGATACCAACTAACCCTTTCTTCATTGCTTCATTTAACTTTTACTTTAGTGAAGCTCATCAATCATCATCAGCAGCATCATAATCTCATCATGCATACAACAAACATAATTCCAAAATTCTTTCTAACCTCCATAATTTATAAGATTACACGAGTCACTTGATTTCACCTTCCTCCACATCATTATTTACCACCTCATGCCCGATTGCGACTGTAATGGTAGGCTCAAACTCGGGTTCTTCTTCATCTTCATGTTCATCCCTTTTCATGTATAGCCCCAGTTGTTCCAATGGATTGCTGGAACCAAAGTTGAAACTGCCTAATCCATCTTGCGACTCGTGTTCAGGACTTATCTCATCTAAGCAGTTTGGCCGCAGTTGTTCAGGGTCAGCGGTCCTAAGCATTTCCAAGTCTTTCAGGAACCGAGATGTCTCATCAATCTCAACTGTCTTTTCCATCTACATGTTCAACACAACATAATCTTTATTGTTCATTCTCGTAATAATATTGTTAATTCTTGTAATGATGAGAAAGTTTAGAACTATACGTTCAACAGTGCCTGTCGAGCTGCTTCACGTTCAAGATCCCTTTTGCGTTTTGCTTCTGCAGCAGCTTCAGCCTCGACTCGCCTTCGAGCATTTTCTGCTGCTTTTGCTTCTGCTAGTAGTCTAGCTTTTTCTAGTCAATACATAAAAAACCAAATGTATTTAATTCTTTTTACAAGCTTCAGCCTTTGTGTTTTATCAACAAAGTCAAACTCTGTCTAACCTTTCCTTTTTTGATTTTCAAGTTGTTCTTTCTCATGACGCAATTTCTCCGGGTCAGCTTTTTCATCCTGAAAATAGATATAACATCAGAGAAAACAGGTGGATATAACTGCAGGATTTATAACAACCAATTTGGTACCAACCTGGTTGAATGTCTTTTCTCGAGCTTTTAAAATTGTATCAGCAAATCGGTTTTTTAAGAGAGCAGCTCTGTAGAGTTTATCAGGTGAAACCTGCCGTTCACTTGGAGCACTATCCCCTGCATTTTGAAGATTAAACGAAGTTAACAAAAGACCTACAACCAGGAAAGAACGGTTTGTCTGTAATGCTTACCATCATCTTTCTGGCTCTCTGATTCAATAGAATTTGGCTTCTGCTGTGAAATTTGTTCAGCATGGTCCGATGCACTAACTGCCCCTAAAATTCATGTGCATCAAGCAGCAATAAGCAAAAATTGTGGAAAGTTTAACAGAATTATTGTTTTTCTATGTTCATCATTCAAATAAAAACTCACTATTTTCAACTGAACAGGTAATGCCTGTATTCTGACCCAAATCCGCTCCAGCAACAGAGATATCCTATAGTTACAAACATATAAAATAGATATTAGGTACAAAAGAGAAAATTCTCACCAAACAAAGGCTACATAATGTTGGCTGATGCGTTGCACAACATAGAAATTCAAGATATACCTTTGCTCCACTAAAAGAACTAGAAGCTTTAGCGTTTTTTAGGTCATTTTCAGAAGAACTAGAATCAGAATCTGCGTCAAACCATATAAAATATCAACTATCAAGCAAGACAAACATCAATAACAAACCAAAGTAGTGATTAAACAAACAGCCAAGCAAACTACAAGTTCAAACTTCAAACCAATCCCTAATTTTATATTAAACCATCAAGTTAAAAATCGAGGGTTTGACTAGCAATTGCATTGGATGATAGGGACATAAATACATATGCATAATAGGCTATAAAATGTTAATTTGTTGACAAAAACATTGATGATGTTTTCCCAAGCCACTAGTAACTTCTTTTGTATTTTGACTTCTTTTCTGTTTATTTTTATAAAATGCTGTATTTGATTACTTCTCTCTAGTTTTATTGAACTCCTATATTTGGCAATCTGATTCCTGTTTAAAACACCCAACTAAAATTGTATTTTGTAGTAACATCCCACCCTATCCATTCAGAGGAGTGGCATTATGAACATATATGAATCCACAATACAACCTTCTGAACAAATGTGTAAAATTATGAATATTGCGAGCAGACAGCATATCTGTAATGCAGCTGATGACATAATTCTTAAGTTCATAAGTTAAGTCCCAGAAAAAAATGCATGGATTCATCAACAAAATTACTTTGTACTTTGCAGCATTGACTCTGGATTGAACCAAGTTCAGTACATTAGCCTTTAGTTAGTATAAATCACTCCTTTGCAAAGGAAGTGCAAAATAATCAACATGAACATCAACAACAATATAATAAACAGCATTATAACTAATGTGGAGTGGCATTTTGTAAGCATTGTTAAATGTCCTTTAAAGCTAAAACATGATTAACAAAAAAAACTATTGTGAAAAACAAGATGACCTTGTAAACAGTCGATAATCCTAAGAAACCAACATTCCCCACTAGTAAATAAAGCTAGAACTTCTTATTGCAACATATAGGGGAATTCAGTGGAGACTATTTGAGCCATTCATCAATTAAAGCTTAATGTCTATAGCCTAGTTTTTAAGTCCTACCTATTCAATAAATAAACTCAACAGAAGGTAGGCAACACTTTGGGGGATTGAAATAGTATTGCTCTTTTATGGTAAAGCACATAGAAGCTCTACTAGAAAATCATAAACCTATCATCACCATCAATGAAATGCTAAAATGATATTTTAATACAGATGATAATAACAGAAATGCATAATATAATTACCATGTGCTTCCTTGTTGATGTTTGTGCTTGTTCCTTTATCCAAAGCAGCTGAAAGATAACTTGAAACAGGAGGCTCGTTCCCAGCAACATCTACATCCTCATCCGCAAGATCATTTCCTGTAATATGTTGAACCACATAACAAATTAACAATAGAAGCAAGGAAACCTACTACTAACTCCCAGAAATCATAAATACATTAACGAGAGCCGAGAGGGAGCATGAAAGAACCAGCATACCTTTGTACAGTTGCATAGTTGAGTTGCTAAGCCCTGATTCATTCAGAAGCTGCAATCATAGAAATATGATCATTTTGGGATGTCATGATTCATGGCATTGACTATAATCTTCTATTGTCGACTAAGGGTTGAAAAACATATATACCTCAATAACACAAGGTTCTGCTCTTGCATGTTTTTGTATCTCTTGAAGATGGTCATCCAACAGCTTACGTAATTCAAAAAGTGTCTCATTGTTAAGATTGTTAATATCAATCTCAATCTCATCCTCCCCACCATCATTTTTGTTTGAACCATGTCGCCTCAAAAAGTCGATGATATTATCCGGTAGATCTCCTAGATGAATTTCCAAATCCCTACTTAGTTTATGTTTTTCATCAATACTCATCACTGGCTTAACTGGCTCTGGTAGTGGGATTGGTTGAACTGAGGTAATTTTTCTCTTGTTTGAGGAAGGCATTGGCTTAACTAAATCGATCTCTTCATGAACCGCAGGCTGTTGAGAGCCATTTACTGGTAGTTTCTTCTCAATAGGCTTCCATCTTAGCTCAAAAAATTTACTAAGAACATCCGCCATTATATGCACATCATTGCCTGGAGGATTATATGTCATGGCATTGGAGAATGTGAGTCTGACATCAGCAAGAAATTGAAATGGGCTTGAATAATTTCCTGAACCAAGTTTTGCTTTTATGGTCCCTAAATCCATGGGTTTCTTAATCACATTAAAGTAATCTGGAATCTTTAGTGCAACAACATCAACAGGTTTATTGAACACCCAACCATGCTGATGTGACATCAACTTTTTTAACAAGCTCTCACACTGTTTCCGTAAGAGTAGACTAAAAGTCTCCGGTACAACTGGGTAAGCTGGCTCATTAACAGATTGCAGCCTTCCAGCAGCACCTCGATTCAAGCTGCTTGCTTTCTGATCTTGTGGATCAACTGATTTCTTCACATTTGTTTGGTTTCCTTGTACATTGCTGCAGCTAATAATATTGCTGGATGACGACGCTGCAACATGGGCCCTGTCCACATCAACTCTCTTATGAAATGTCCTAACCTGATCAAGTTCAGAACGCAACCGAAGTAACCATTTCTGTTTCTCAGAAGATGCCAGAGTCGGCAAGGGGATGCTTTGTATAGGCACACCAAAACCATCGTGCGATGCAGAGCTCAACTTAATCCATTTCTTTCTAGGGCCACTTGAATTCTCATATCCATTACGATCATCCCCAGAATAGCCAGAACCCTCAGATTCTTCATTAGGAAGAAAGCCACCAGAATAAGCATCAGGAAACCTATCCTTCTTTGCCATGACTCTCCAAACACCCTACAATTTACACCCGATCCACCTCGCTATATATGCACAACTTTGTCTGAATCTCTTAGGCACTTCCCTGGAATTTCACAGCAAGACATCAATCTCGCCTAAAGAATCCATGACTAGACCCAATAGGCCAATACTCGCTTCTCAGTTCCCATATTCCCCTATAATCACCACTAGAAACAACACTATACTCTCTAACCACAGTATCGACGTGGATACCGTCTTCCTATTAAATTAGGTCATCATACACTCAAACTTCGAGCAAACTTAAATCCATCACTGCACTAAATCAATTTTCTCACATAATTACAACTATTCTGAGTCAAATCATCTCCTCAACTACTTACCAGTCTCGAATTTCAAGTAAGCAGTCATACAAACCAAAAAAAAGGCACAGAGACAGACTATAAGCAGTCGTTAAAGCGAAAACCCTGATCTTACCGCAAAAACCCTCTTCCGGTAGCGAAAAACAAATTCATCCACAAATAATCAAACTTCAACTCACCAGATAACTTAGTTCAAACTCATACCCACACGATCAACACCAATGGTTCCGGAACCAATAGCAGAACCCTAAACCGAATGATCCCCACCAAA
Source organism: Flaveria robusta (assembly GCA_025506415.1). Classification (NCBI taxonomy): domain Eukaryota; kingdom Viridiplantae; phylum Streptophyta; class Magnoliopsida; order Asterales; family Asteraceae; genus Flaveria; species Flaveria robusta. The sequence continues at coordinate 10,988,134 of CM046469.1, read as the reverse complement.
ATTGGCTCTCGCGAAGTAGGAAAATGCAGTGGTCGGAACCCTAGGTAGCGTCAGTGGCCGGAGAACGGCGGAGGTGCGGAGACTTCACGGTGGTTTGGGGCGGAGACGGTATGATCGTGCGGCATAAATGCAAGCAAAGTTGAAGTGAGACTCTTGGAAGAGAGAGAAGCAGAGGGTAAGTGTCAAAAGACACTCTTGTTTCTTTATTATTTTGTTTTGGGGTTTTAGTTTTTCAGAATGAGAGTGTATGGTTAATTTAGGTCGTTGATTCACATGGTGTTGGAAATCAACGGTGTTGATCGCGTTTCAGATTTGATGGGACGTAGATACACGTTAGTGAACCGGGAGTCGTACAGTCTATAGGTAAGGTTAGAGTTATGTTATATAAACAATTTTTTTTTTTTATTAATACATCTTATTATCTTTATCTTTTTATCTTTATGTATACGCATAAAAATAGATAAATAGTATGAAAATAAATTTGGTTTATCAATAACATACCCTTAATAAAATTCATTATTTACCTTAGTGTTAGTTTTTTTAATGGATTTTTATATATTTTCCCTTCCTAAAACCACTAATTACATATTTCCCCAAGCTACAAAATCGATTACATATTTTCTCTTCCTAAACATGTATATTACATATATATATCCATTTCATAAAAATATAACCATTCAATGACAATTTTACCCTTATTTTTAGTATGAAATTTTCATATAATTTTTTAGTATTGTAATTATTTAAAATTTAACAATAATTTTTTGTATACAGATATATAATTTTGATTATCTTTGATTGTTGTTTTAAAATAAAGTTTTAAACTTTTGAATTTGGAGATGTAATTTTAATGTTTTTATTTACAAAAAGGGCTCGTAATATGTAATTGATGTTTGTAAAAAATAAAATACCTAAAAATATTATAGTAAAAATAAAAATAAATAGTCTTTCAATAAGTTAATTTTAGTGAATGGATAAATACGTAATATATATGTTTTAGAAAGAAAAAATATGTAATTAAAATTTTAACTTTGGGAAATACGTAATTAATGATTTTATAAAGGGGGAAATATGTAGATGCCCCTTTTTTTTAATATCACTTAGGTCTCTTTTGATTCGCATAATTCTTTTGAATTGAAATTAAAATTACAAAATTGTTCATATAAAATTTTGCTTTGTTGGTCAACATATGAAATTGAAATTAGATAGCGTTTGGTATCAAGTAATGGAAGGCTGAAAGGAATGAACGATTAATGGTGAATGGAAAACAACATGTTTGTTTGACAAATGTAATAAAATGGATTATTACACAAATAATCACATTCTCTCTAATCACACCAAATCTATTTCATCCACCCTCTTTCTTTCATTTTTCTTTTTTTTTTTCATTTTATCTCATTTTATCCTTAGTCATCACCACCACCATTACCACCGCCGCCACCACCACTGCCGCCACCACCACTCATCGTCCACCGCCACCATCACCACCACCACCCGCCATCGCCGCCCCCACAAGTCATCGCCCCCGGCCGTCGCCGCCACAAAGTCATTCATTTCATTCTTAAAGTGTAACCAAACAAGACGATATAATATAATGATTTATTTCATTCTTCTATCCATTTCATTTTCTCATTCATTTCATTTATTCATCCATTCAATTACTTCGTACATTTCATTACATCGTACCAATCAGACTCTTAGATTATTTTATTACATTTATTGAAATATAATTTTCTCCCACTTACCCATAGATAGTTTAACAATACAATTGAATGTTCAAAATTAACATTTTAATTCCATTTAGAAATTACTAACAAACACTATATAAACTTTAACAATATTTCATTTCATTTTCAATTTCAATACAATCACAAAACATTCGGTGACCCAAACGGTCCCTTCGTGTTAGTTACCCGTATAATTAGTAATTCTAAAGTCTAAATGGTGTTGTATAATAATGCAAAACTCGTAATCAGAATGAAGCTTTATTGATTATAATGAGAAGTTTATAATGATGTTAAATAGTGTTAAGTTTAATGATGTCTTAGAGTAGTACAAGCACAGCTCAATTTACCAAATTGGAAAAATAACATGAGGAAACCACTTCATCTATAATTAAATTTAAAAAATATATATATACCTAAATTGATAGAGGCAAAACTCAAATTCATAAAAACAAATCTAGCAACCTTAACTAATAAATTTGGTTTAGTGATGGTTAGGTTAGTAGTAGCCTAAATGGGGTTGTCGACACACCAGCAGCAATCTTGCCAGGATACTCGATCGAGTCGATTGGTTTTGTAGAAGGTGCTGTAAACACCCTTAGGCGTCTATCTATAAGAATGTTATTAGATAGGAGCATTTCCATTAGAATTTCTATTCACATCTTATCTTTCAAATCTTGGGTATTCATAGATTTCTTCGATTCTACTCTTGCATCCAGGTCCTCGTTTCCAAACCTTATCCCTAAAATTTCACCAAAAGTCACAATAATTCATAGCTATAGAGATTTATTATACATTCCATGTATCTAATGCCTCTATGTTTCGTGAGTGATTGTGAATGAAATAAATAAAAATATAAATATAAAGAGAAAAAAGTATTATTTAATATATATATATATATATATATGTGTGTGTGTGTGTGTATGTATGTATATGCGGAATGTAATGTGGAAGATTTATAAAAGAAATGAATTTTAAGGGTGTATATATACATGTGTGTATATACATACGTATACATGGACTATATTATAAATATGGGAATAAAAAAAGTCATTATGAATCCTATGAGACAATAGTTTTAAAATGCATATTATCTTAATATTCTAACAATACATGAAGCTTGATGGATCTAAGGATTTCTATACAAATTTATATATTTTTTTAATTTCTATGAGAATCATTCGAAGTCTTTCGTGACCGTAATTATAAGGATTGTTCTAGGCTCTTCTTTTGGTATTGGATCATCCGGAGCAGCTCAGAATATTACGAAATTATAGCCGCTCGATCTAAATATCCGAAGGTTACGGCATTATCCTCCACATAAACTCATCAACCTCATTTTGTTTTCATTGTGATAATTGTTTCCTTTCCTCACATCTTGCCCCATGTAGGTAATTGTTTCATGGTTATGATTCGTCTGACCTTGTATGTGCAGTGGCTTCCCTACTTCATGCGTCTTGCACCATTGTGACTGCATTGGCTTGAGTCGTTATATTTTGTGTTGTTTACATTGTTCAAGGATGACTTTGGTCTTGTGCAGTGCTTTCTCGTAGCCTAGTCCTTTTTTCTTGGTTCCCATGTATTAGAAACCGAACTCACGTTGCATTGTTGACATCGTCATACCTTAACATTTGGTGTTGATATTCGTTTCAACATGCTGACTCGATCACAATCCATGATATGTAAAGAATTTATGAACACGAGTTAGGTACCCACCTTTAGAAGAAACACATCCGTAATGCAACCTTGCCGTCATTTGTTGGCACCACTGACATATCCAACGTGCTTTCCCATCTCTGATATTATTAGCCTTTACACATTGGACCATTCCAGCGATCCTCTTGGCATCTCCACACGTGGATACGATGTATGTGAGCTCATTAATCACTTTAAGCCTGATCAGTAAATCCCATGGCTAGGGACAAAGTCAATGCTAGTTCAAGCATCGACCAAGGCTCGTATGCATATCTTGTTTATTCTATATGTACAAGTTGAAGTCTAAATGTTGACGTCACATTCAGGTTCATGACTTCCATTTTAGCCATCAGTAACTCTAACATGCATCTCAGCTTAGCTTAGTCGTGCATTGTTTGCACCTTGCACCGAGTTGTTCCTATTTGATTGTTTGCTTTATTCTTAGCCTCTTACGCTCCCCTTTAGTCTGTCATTGATTGACTCGTCCTTCTATTCCTACGCATCCCTTTCATCTATCATTGATTGACTCATATTCTTATTTGGCTATTTGCTCTATTTTTCTTTATTTCATGGGTTTGATAGTTTGTTACTTACCATTACAAATGCTACTATTCATTAGTTCATGCTTGTCTATTCCTGTTTTGGTATTAGTAATAGTATATATCCGGAGTTTTAAAATTTTATAAATTGCATAGTTCAATGTTCCTTTGAGATTTTACTTGATTTAGAATACAAATATACTTACCAAAAACACAAATCATTTAATCCATAGATTTGTACACCTCTTTTCAAGCACTTGAAGCATTAGATTTGTACAATATCACGTTTTGTTGAAGCTCATCCGTATAAAACATAAGAACACCATTAATTGTATATTTGATGCACATTTAAAGCTTAGCAATGCACATATTTAATACATGTTAACACAGAACAACCTTCAACCATCAAATATTTTGCCACACTGGCTCACGATTTTATCACAATTTTATACAACCAAATCAAAATTAAAAGGAATATTCATAAACGTATTTGTCACACAAATAATACTCGTTATATGTGGTAGATCTCCATCTTGTATATTAGGTTTCATAAGTCTGAACATAATCATCATCAGAAAAATTGAAACAACTTTATTTTACATTTCAGTTTAAAAAAGTTTTATATTTCGAATTCAAGTTGAAACAACTTGTGAAATTTTTGGATTGAAATTGAACAACTTAATAAACTTTTGAAGGTAAATCGATACTTTTAATCATTTGAAAATTTTTTTTATTATTTTTATCAGAACTTGTGAAGCAAAATCAAAATTAACTCAATTAATTATGAATAACATAACTAATAATGTCCGGTGATGGTGGCCTCCTTTAAAACACAATAATGCAATCTACAATCTACTATACTATAATTCTGTGTATAACACGGTTTAAATACACAAATATTAATATTTATTTAAGAGTTAAAAACTATAAACCGTAATTTTATACAATGTTGTAAAAATTGTCATGTGCTAGTTGCGCGCTGAGGTACCGACTAAGGATTAATCGAAATTAATCAGATTGGGATTTTTACATATAAATTTTAGTTTTATAGATAAATACATATATTTTTATATGTATTTTTTATAAAAATGTTTAGTTTTATATATATGTACACATATTTGGCCGGTATATCCCAATTTAGCCGGAATTTCCCAGATCTTGGCCGGAATTTTTCCACGTAGCCGAAATCTCGCCGAAATCACAGATTTTTGGCGATTTTTGCCGACTAGGGCCGTCTAGGTCCAATTTTGACCAGCTTTGACTGATCAGCGGCTAATTGGCCGATTAGATCAAAATTAATAGGCGAATGAACGATCAGGGATTAATCGGGGATTAATCCCGATTTTTACAACACTTATTTTATATAGAGTATGATTAATATTATCATAGGTATAAGTGTTTTGATTACTAAAATAGTAATCTTGCTCATCATTTAACGATTTAGTTTGAGTGTCCGCTGGCCTCGCCACGTATTAAGGTGCCATTTACCCATATATTTTTTTTTTCTATTTCGTTTGCCCCAACTAGTTTGGCTCCTATGTTTAAAAGCAGGGAGAGCGGCTTTAAGTCTCATCTCTTACGTTTATTTTTTCTTTTTTTCTTTTCCATCATCCCTTTTGTTATACATTTTCATTTAAACTATTATTTTCTTTAACTGTCTAGTATTTATTTTATCTAAATTATTACTTTTAATTATCAGGTTGTATGCACGTAACAAAGTTTGTGTACACGTTGTGACGTACAATTAATTATTTTAGTGTCATCATACGACTTTGTCATAATGCATATGTCTTTCTTTTAAATTACTTTTTAAAATTATTGTGTGGTAACACGTGATGTGTAATAGCTTTAGTATGTTTATTTTATGTACTTAAGTGTGTTAATGTCCACGTCGCAACGCCTGTAATGAAGTTCGTGAATGTGATGCTACGTGTGATCACGTTGCACCTTGCAGGTAGCATTACTTGCTTTTTTAATTTTTGAAAACTTTTGTTTTAAACAAATATTTTTTTTAAATTAGTTCGTCTTTTTTAAAAAATGGCTTTAAAAATATAGTTTTAGAAAAAATGTCCTTTTCCTAATACAAACTGGCTTAAAGATTATATATTTTTTAGTTTTGTGCTTTATAAATAATTATTAATTAAGCAAGTGACGATTACTCTTGGTTCTTACCGCAACTATACTACATGTATGGTAGACACACATGTCTGTTTGTGTGTAGATTGGTATCATAGAAACAACAATATCATAAATGAAAAAACCTAACAACATGCAAACATATACGATCACACACACACAACACACACATAACACACACATAACTAGAACAAAATACAAGTTTGAGGTTTAATACATATATGAAAAACAAACGCACGCACACACACATAAATACCATCGACGTACAAGTACAAAAAAATTAGATTTCGACTATGCGTGTCTACACGCACACACTTATAGAGATCACAAAGATATTTTATAAATATGAGATTCAAGTAAAACTAACCATAAATTTAAGTTTGAATGATAAATTCAACACACAAAGCATTGCAGCTATAAACAAACATCACATATGATCCTTGCACCTTAAAATTGCAAAATCCAACCTAACCATAAACAAAATGTACCATTATGTTTGTTTTCAATGATCTTGTAATACTTACCTGTGATTGTGTCATATCAATAGCAATTGAAGTTGTTGTGATACTAGCTTAAGACAAAACAATCGTAAAAAATGATTAAAGGGTTAATTTAATTTTGATTAAAATTTAATAGCTAAAATAAAATCAATCCTAATATTAAAAGAACATCATAAAATGATATCTTTTTACATATATTTTTTCTTATTTGTTAAATGTTTGATATAATTTACAGATGAAACAAAGACGATTATTGATCTAATCATGTTCAATATTATTATTATTTTTAACATTTATCGTTTAATATTTAGAAATCATATAAAGTTATGTAAATGAAATCATGATAAGATCATCTCGCGTATCTTTGGAGCACCTGTGCCAAAAATAAAGTCACCAGTTCTTAGGTCCCCCTCTCTATAAACCCTATGACACCATTCCCTCCCAAACACAACTCTCCCTCCATCTCCATCTCCATCTCCCACAGACACACACATATACACACGGATCGTTCCTTTTAATCACCAGATATTCGGTCGAAGAAACTGAATCTGTGCATCGATCAGGTGTAATCGGTATGGTATTCATTCCATCAGACCTAATTTCGCATCAGTTGTTATCTCTCGTAATCCGTAAGATATTCATTCCATCTGACCTAATTTCTTACTCGAATTTGCATTTTATCTCACATAATTTCGCATGTTGCTTGTTATTGCTTGGTGATTTCTTAATTTCTGTTATCTGCTTGTTAATTACTACGATTAATTGGGCGTTTCTGGTCCTCATGTTTGATCTATTGATCCTGCGGTTGTAACATATTGATTGCTTGCTATTACTCGTAATCGGTATATTATTCATTCCATCGGACCTAATTTCTTACACGCATTTGCTTATTATTTGACATAACCTCTCCTGTTCGCTGCTTTTGTCTGGTAATTTCTTAATCTATTAATCAGCGCATCAGTTGTTATCGCTGATAATTGGTATATTATTCATTCCATCGGACCTAATTTCGCATGTTCCTTGTTATTGTTTGGTGATTTCTTAATTTCTGTTATCTGCTTGTTAATTACTACGATTGATTGGGCTTTTCTGGTCCTGAATGTGCGGGTGTAACATATTGATTGCTTGCTATTACTCGTAATCGGTATATTATTCATTTGATTAGGCTGTTTCTTACACACATTTGCATTTTTTCTTACCTAATCTCTCCTGTTCCTTGGTTCTGATGTTTGATTTATTGATCGTGTTGTGTAATCTCTTGATTGGTTGTTATCTGCTCACGAATTTCTAACGTGAATGAGGCGCTGTTGATGCTCAACTTATGATGTTTGATTCACTGAATGTGCTGAATAGCTAATGTGTTTCTTACATACATTTGCATTTTATCTGACCTAATCTCTCCTGTTCCTTGGTTTTGATGTTTGATTTATTGATCGTGTTGTGTAATCTCTTGATTGGTTGTTGCTCACGAATTTCTAACATGTATGAGGTGTTGTTGATGCTCAAAATCTGATGTTTGATTCACTGAATGTGCTGAATAGCTGATGTTTTTGGTCCTGTCGTTTGATGTTCAATTTATTAATCAGGGTTGTTAGTTCTGATGTTTAATTAGCTGTTTTTGGTGATTTATTTATTATTGATTACTTGGCCTACTGGTAAGGCATTAGGCTTTCGGGTGAGGGCGTGAGGCTGATGGGTTTGAACCTCATCAGACCTCCTTTATTTCTTTTCAGGCGTGCACATGTCCTAGACACCTTATTTTTTCTTACACGTCAAATAAGAAGATAGAGAAAAAGAATTGGGCGGTGATCTATCTCCTCTCTTACTCACTGATTGTTTCTTCGTAGTTAGGGGTTTTTCTTCGTGATTATCTGCTCATTCAGTATCCCCATTATCATTGCCGATTGATGTTGCTAGGTTTGAAAAGATCTTGATGGCGCTGGTCTTGTGGTGTTAACAATGTCATGGCTGGAACCCTATCGCTTTAATGCCTAACTATTCATCAACGTTCATAAATTATATACACAAACACACATATATATATATATGATTGATTGTTGGTTACTTGCTGCAATTACCAAACAATATTACATAATTTAGGTTTTGAGTGTCTAACTGGTTTTTTCACGTGTCCTAAACACCATCCTTTTCTTACACGTCGAATAAGAAGATAGAGAAAAGAAGTGGGCGGGGACCTATCTTCTCTCTTTCTCGACCGTTGGTTCTTTGTAATTAGGGGTTTTTCGTGGTGGTTGTCGGCACATTCGGTAATGCCGTTATCATTGCTGATCAACGTTGCTAGGTTCGAAGTAATCCTAGGTAGCGCTGGTCTGGTGGTGTTAGCGATGCCAAGGCCGTAACCCTATCGCTTTAATGCCTAAATATTCATCAACGTTCATTAATCATATAGATATGATTGAATATTTGTTAGTTGCATTAATTACCAATCAATATTGCCTTTTTCCTACCACTAGTCACGGTTTGTTTTTACATGGTGGTTGTCTGCTCATTTGGTATCGCTGTTATCATTACTGATCAATGCTGCTAGGTTCCAAGATATCCTTGGTAGCGCTGATCTAGTGGTGTTAGCGATGTCATGAACATAACCTTGTCGCTTTAGGGCCTAACTATTCATCAATGTTCATTAATCATATAGATATGATTAAATGTCTATTAGTTGCTGTAATTAGAGATCAATACTGCATTGTTCGTGCCACTAGTCGTCGTTTGTAGCTTCTATTACCTTAATATATTATTATTACAAATTAGTTTATCTTTCATTTAACGAGTTTTGGTTATATAATATTTGACTCGATCCATTATTAGCATCCGCCAAGTGGGTAAAAATACAATTTTTATTTTACTTTTATCATTATTAGATCATTTGATCATATGCAATACCCCTTTGGATATGAGTTTATATTTTCCTTAACCGTTATATGATAGTTGACTCAATCCATAATTAGCATCCGCCAAGTGGGGAAAACTACATCTTCTTTTCAACTATCTTTATTAGTTGATCATTTGATCGTGTGTAATACAACCCTTTGGATATGAGTTTATCTTTCATTAACGAGTTTTGGGTATATAATATTTGATTCGATCCATAATTAGCATCCGCCAAGTGGGGAAAAATACAATTTTTATTTAACTTTTATTATTATTAGATCATTTGATCATATGCAATACCCCTTTGGATATGAGTTTATATTTTCCTTAACCGTTATATGATAGTTGACTCAATCCATAATTAGCATCCGCCAAGTGTGGAAAACTACATGTTCTATTCAACTATCTTTATTAGTTGATAATTTGATCGTGTGTAATACCACCGGATATGAGTTTTTCTTTCATTAACGAGTTTTGGGAATATAATATTTGACTCGATCCATAATTAGCATCCGCCAAGTGGGGAAAAATACAATTTTTATTTTACTTTTATCATTATTAGATCATTTGATCATATGCAATACCCCTTTGGATATGAGTTTATATTTTCCTTAACCGTTATATGATAGTTGACTCAATCCATAATTAGCATCCGCCAAGTGGGGAAAAGTACATCTTCTGTTCAACTATCTTTATTAGTTGATCATTTGATCGTGTGTAATACAACCCTTTGGATATGAGTTTATCTTTCATTAAAGAGTTTTGGTTATATAATATTTGACTCGATCCATAATTAGCATCCGCCAAGTGGGGAAAATACAATTTTTATTTTACTTTTATCATTATTAGATCATTTGATCATATGCAATACCCCTTTGGATATGAGTTTATATTTTCCTTAACCGTTATATGATAGTTGACTCAATCCATAATTAGCATCCGCCAAGTGGGGAAAACTACATTTTCTGTTCAACTATCTTTATTAGTTGATCATTTGATCGTGTGTAATACAACCCTTTGGATATGAGTTTGTCTTTCATTAACGAGATTTGGTTATATAATATTTGACTCGATCCATAATTAGCATCCGCCAAGTGGGGAAAAATACAATTTCTATCATTATTATTAGATCATTTGATCATATGCAATACCCCTTTGGATATGAGTGTATATTTTCCTTAACCGTTATATGATAGTTGACTCCATCCATAATTAGCATCCGCAGGGTGGGGAAAACTACATCTTCTGTTCAACTATCTTTATTAGTTGATCATTTGATCGTGTGTAATACCACCACTTTGGATATGAGTTTATCTTTCATTAACGAGTTTTGGTTATATAATATTTGACTCGATCCATAATTAGCATCCGCCAAGTGGGGAAAAATACAATTTTTATCATTATTATTAGATCATTTGATCATATGCATTACCCCTTTGGATATGAGTTTATATTTTCCTTAACCGTTATATGATAGTTGACTCAATCCATAATTAGCATCCGCCGGGTGGGGAAAACTACATCTTCTGTTTAACTATCTTTATTAGTTGATCATTTGATCGTGTGTAATACCACCCCTTTGGATATGAGTTTATCTTTCATTAACGAGTTTTGGGTGTATAATATTTGACTCGATCCATAATTAGCATCCGTCAAGTGGGGAAAAATACAATTTTTATTTTACTTTTATTATTATTAGATCATTTGATCATATGCAATACCCCTTTGGATATGAGTTTATAGTTTCCTTAACCGTTATATGATGGTTGACTCAATCCATAATTAGCATCCGCCAAGTGGGGAAAACTGCATCTTCTGTTCAACTATCTTTGTTAGTTGATCATTTAATCGTGTGTAATACCACCCCTTTGGATATGAGTTTATCTTTCATTAACGAGTTTTGGTTATATAATATTTGACTCGATCCATAATTAGCATCCGCCAAGTGGGGAAAATACAATTTTATTTTACTTTTATCATTATTAGATCATTTGATCATATGCAATACCCCTTTGGATATGAGTTTATATTTTCCTTAACCGTTATATGATAGTTGACTCAATCCATAATTAGCATCCGCCAAGTGGGGAAAAGTACATCTTCTGTTCAACTATCTTTATTAGTTGATCATTTGATCGTGTGTAACACAACCCTTTGGATATGAGTTTATCTTTCATTAAAGAGTTTTGGTTATATAATATTTGACTCGATCCATAATTAGCATCCGCCAAGTGGGGAAAATACAATTTTTATTTTACTTTTATCATTATTAGATCATTTGATCATATGCAATACCCCTTTGGATATGAGTTTATATTTTCCTTAACCGTTATATGATAGTTGACTCAATCCATAATTAGCATCCGCCAAGTGGGGAAAACTATATCTTCTGTTCAACTATCTTTATTAGTTGATCATTTGATCGTGTGTAATACCACCCCTTTGGATATGAGTTTATCTTTCATTAACGAGTTTTGGTTATATAATATTTGACTCGATCCATAATTAGCATCCGCCAAGTGGGGAAAAATACAATTTCTATCATTATTATTAGATCATTTGATCATATGCAATACCCCTTTGGATATGAGTGTATATTTTCCTTAACCGTTATATGATAGTTGACTCCATCCATAATTAGCATCCGCAGGGTGGGGAAAACTACATCTTCTGTTCAACTATCTTTATTAGTTGATCATTTGATCGTGTGTAATACCACCACTTTGGATATGAGTTTATCTTTCATTAACGAGTTTTTGGTGTATAATATTTGACTCGATCCATAATTAGTGTCCGCTAAGTGGGGAAAAATACAATTTTTATTTTAATTTTATTATTATTAGATCATTTGATCATATGCAATACCCCTTTGGATATGAGTTTATATTTTCCTTAACCGTTATATGATAGTTGACTCAATCCATAATTAGCATCCGCCAAGTGGGGAAAACTACATCTTCTGTTCAACTATCTTTATTAGTTGATCATTTAATCGTGTGTAATACCACCCCTTTGAATATGAGTTTATCTTTCATTAACGAGTTTTGGTTATATAATATTTGACTCGATCCATAATTAGCATCCGCCAAGTGGGGAAAATACAATTTTTATTTTACTTTTATCATTATTAGATCATTTGATCATATGCAATACCCCTTTGGATATGAGTTTATATTTTCCTTAACCGTTATATGATAGTTGACTCAATGCATAATTAGCATCCGCCAAGTGGGGAAAACTACATTTTCTGTTCAACTATCTTTATTAGTTGATCATTTGATCGTGTGTAATACAACCCTTTGGATATGAGTTTATCTTTCATTAACGAGTTTTGGTTATATAATATTTGACTCGATCCATAATTAGCATCCGCCAAGTGGGGAAAAATACAATTTTTATCATTATTATTAGATCATTTGATCATATGCATTACCCCTTTGGATATGAGTTTATATTTTCCTTAACCGTTATATGATAGTTGACTCAATCCATAATTAGCATCCGCCGGGTGGGGAAAACTACATCTTCTGTTCAACTATCTTTATTAGTTGATCATTTGATCGTGTGTAATACCACCCCTTTGGATATGAGTTTATCTTTCATTAACGAGTTTTGGGTGTATAATATTTGACTCGATCCATAATTAGCATCCGCCAAGTGGGGAAAAATACAATTTTTATTTTACTTTTATTATTATTAGATCATTTGATCATATGCAATACCCCTTTGGATATGAGTTTATAGTTTCCTTAACCGTTATATGATGGTTGACTCAATCCATAATTAGCATCCGCCAAGTGGGGAAAACTGCATCTTCTGTTCAACTATCTTTGTTAGTTGATCATTTAATCGTGTGTAATACCACCCCTTTGGATATGAGTTTATCTTTCATTAACGAGTTTTGGTTATATAATATTTGACTCGATCCATAATTAGCATCCGCCAAGTGGGGAAAATACAATTTTTATTTTACTTTTATCATTATTAGATCATTTGATCATAAGCAATACCCCTTTGGATATGAGTTTATATTTTCCTTAACCGTTATATGATAGTTGACTCAATCCATAATTAGCATCCGCCAAGTGGGGAAAAGTACATCTTCTGTTCAACTATCTTTATTAGTTGATCATTTGATCGTGTGTAATACAACCCTTTGGATATGAGTTTATCTTTCATTAAAGAGTTTTGGTTATATAATATTTGACTCGATCCATAATTAGCATCCGCCAAGTGGGGAAAATACAATTTTTATTTTACTTTTATCATTATTAGATCATTTGATCATATGCAATACCCCTTTGGATATGAGTTTATATTTTCCTTAACCGTTATATGATAGTTGACTCAATCCATAATTAGCATCCGCCAAGTGGGGAAAACTACATCTTCTGTTCAACTATCTTTATTAGTTGATCATTTGATCGTGTGTAATACCACCCCTTTGGATATGAGTTTATCTTTCATTAACGAGTTTTGGTTATATAATATTTGACTCGATCCATAATTAGCATCCGCCAAGTGGGGAAAAATACAATTTCTATCATTATTATTAGATCATTTGATCATATGCAATACCCCTTTGGATATGAGTGTATATTTTCCTTAACCGTTATATGATAGTTGACTCCATCCATAATTAGCATCCGCAGGGTGGGGAAAACTACATCTTCTGTTCAACTATCTTTATTAGTTGATCATTTGATCGTGTGTAATACCACCACTTTGGATATGAGTTTATCTTTCATTAACGAGTTTTTGGTGTATAATATTTGACTCGATCCATAATTAGTGTCCGCTAAGTGGGGAAAAATACAATTTTTATTTTAATTTTATTATTATTAGATCATTTGATCATATGCAATACCCCTTTGGATATGAGTTTATATTTTCCTTAACCGTTATATGATAGTTGACTCAATCCATAATTAGCATCCGCCAAGTGGGGAAAACTACATCTTCTGTTCAACTATCTTTATTAGTTGATCATTTAATCGTGTGTAATACCACCCCTTTGAATATGAGTTTATCTTTCATTAACGAGTTTTGGTTATATAATATTTGACTCGATCCATAATTAGCATCCGCCAAGTGGGGAAAATACAATTTTTATTTTACTTTTATCATTATTAGATCATTTGATCATATGCAATACCCCTTTGGATATGAGTTTATATTTTCCTTAACCGTTATATGATAGTTGACTCAATGCATAATTAGCATCCGCCAAGTGGGGAAAACTACATTTTCTGTTCAACTATCTTTATTAGTTGATCATTTGATCGTGTGTAATACAACTCTTTGGATATGAGTTTATCTTTCATTAACGAGTTTTGGTTATATAATATTTGACTCGATCCATAATTAGCATCCGCCAAGTGGGGAAAAATACAATTTTTATCATTATTATTAGATCATTTGATCATATGCATTACCCCTTTGGATATGAGTTTATATTTTCCTTAACCGTTATATGATAGTTGACTCAATCCATAATTAGCATCCGCCGGGTGGGGAAAACTACATCTTCTGTTCAACTATCTTTATTAGTTGATCATTTGATCGTGTGTAATACCACCCCTTTGGATATGAGTTTATCTTTCATTAACGAGTTTTGGGTGTATAATATTTGACTCGATCCATAATTAGCATCCGCCAAGTGGGGAAAAATACAATTTTTATTTTACTTTTATTATTATTAGATCATTTGATCATATGCAATACCCCTTTGGATATGAGTTTATAGTTTCCTTAACCGTTATATGATGGTTGACTCAATCCATAATTAGCATCCGCCAAGTGGGGAAAACTGCATCTTCTATTCAACTATCTTTGTTAGTTGATCATTTAATCGTGTGTAATACCACCCCTTTGGATATGAGTTTATCTTTCATTAACGAGTTTTGGTTATATAATATTTGACTCGATCCATAATTAGCATCCGCCAAGTGGGGAAAATACAATTTTTATTTTACTTTTATCATTATTAGATCATTTGATCATAAGCAATACCCCTTTGGATATGAGTTTATATTTTCCTTAACCGTTATATGATAGTTGACTCAATCCATAATTAGCATCCGCCAAGTGGGGAAAAGTACATCTTCTGTTCAACTATCTTTATTAGTTGATCATTTGATCGTGTGTAATACAACCCTTTGGATATGAGTTTATCTTTCATTAAAGAGTTTTGGTTATATAATATTTGACTCGATCCATAATTAGCATCCGCCAAGTGGGGAAAATACAATTTTTATTTTACTTTTATCATTATTAGATCATTTGATCATATGCAATACCCCTTTGGATATGAGTTTATATTTTCCTTAACCGTTATATGATAGTTGACTCAATCCATAATTAGCATCCGCCAAGTGGGGAAAAGTACATCTTCTGTTCAACTATCTTTATTAGTTGATCATTTGATCGTGTGTAATACAACCCTTTGGATATGAGTTTATCTTTCATTAAAGAGTTTTGGTTATATAATATTTGACTCGATCCATAATTAGCATCCGCCAAGTGGGGAAAATACAATTTTTATTTTACTTTTATCATTATTAGATCATTTGATCATATGCAATACCCCTTTGGATATGAGTTTATATTTTCCTTAACCGTTATATGATAGTTGACTCAATCCATAATTAGCATCCGCCAAGTGGGGAAAACTACATTTTCTGTTCAACTATCTTTATTAGTTGATCATTTGATCGTGTGTAATACAACCCTTTGGATATGAGTTTGTCTTTCATTAACGAGATTTGGTTATATAATATTTGACTCGATCCATAATTAGCATCCGCCAAGTGGGGAAAAATACAATTTCTATCATTATTATTAGATCATTTGATCATATGCAATACCCCTTTGGATATGAGTGTATATTTTCCTTAACCGTTATATGATAGTTGACTCCATCCATAATTAGCATCCGCAGGGTGGGGAAAACTACATCTTCTGTTCAACTATCTTTATTAGTTGATCATTTGATCGTGTGTAATACCACCACTTTGGATATGAGTTTATCTTTCATTAACGAGTTTTGGTTATATAATATTTGACTCGATCCATAATTAGCATCCGCCAAGTGGGGAAAAATACAATTTTTATCATTATTATTAGATCATTTGATCATATGCATTACCCCTTTGGATATGAGTTTATATTTTCCTTAACCGTTATATGATAGTTGACTCAATCCATAATTAGCATCCGCCGGGTGGGGAAAACTACATCTTCTGTTTAACTATCTTTATTAGTTGATCATTTGATCGTGTGTAATACCACCCCTTTGGATATGAGTTTATCTTTCATTAACGAGTTTGGGTGTATAATATTTGACTCGATCCATAATTAGCATCCGTCAAGTGGGGAAAAATACAATTTTTATTTTACTTTTATTATTATTAGATCATTTGATCATATGCAATACCCCTTTGGATATGAGTTTATAGTTTCCTTAACCGTTATATGATGGTTGACTCAATCCATAATTAGCATCCGCCAAGTGGGGAAAACTGCATCTTCTGTTCAACTATCTTTGTTAGTTGATCATTTAATCGTGTGTAATACCACCCCTTTGGATATGAGTTTATCTTTCATTAACGAGTTTTGGTTATATAATATTTGACTCGATCCATAATTAGCATCCGCCAAGTGGGGAAAATACAATTTTTATTTTACTTTTATCATTATTAGATCATTTGATCATATGCAATACCCCTTTGGATATGAGTTTATATTTTCCTTAACCGTTATATGATAGTTGACTCAATCCATAATTAGCATCCGCCAAGTGGGGAAAAGTACATCTTCTGTTCAACTATCTTTATTAGTTGATCATTTGATCGTGTGTAACACAACCCTTTGGATATGAGTTTATCTTTCATTAAAGAGTTTTGGTTATATAATATTTGACTCGATCCATAATTAGCATCCGCCAAGTGGGGAAAATACAATTTTTATTTTACTTTTATCATTATTAGATCATTTGATCATATGCAATACCCCTTTGGATATGAGTTTATATTTTCCTTAACCGTTATATGATAGTTGACTCAATCCATAATTAGCATCCGCCAAGTGGGGAAAACTATATCTTCTGTTCAACTATCTTTATTAGTTGATCATTTGATCGTGTGTAATACCACCCCTTTGGATATGAGTTTATCTTTCATTAACGAGTTTTGGTTATATAATATTTGACTCGATCCATAATTAGCATCCGCCAAGTGGGGAAAAATACAATTTCTATCATTATTATTAGATCATTTGATCATATGCAATACCCCTTTGGATATGAGTGTATATTTTCCTTAACCGTTATATGATAGTTGACTCCATCCATAATTAGCATCCGCAGGGTGGGGAAAACTACATCTTCTGTTCAACTATCTTTATTAGTTGATCATTTGATCGTGTGTAATACCACCACTTTGGATATGAGTTTATCTTTCATTAACGAGTTTTTGGTGTATAATATTTGACTCGATCCATAATTAGTGTCCGCTAAGTGGGGAAAAATACAATTTTATTTTAATTTTATTATTATTAGATCATTTGATCATATGCAATACCCCTTTGGATATGAGTTTATATTTTCCTTAACCGTTATATGATAGTTGACTCAATCCATAATTAGCATCCGCCAAGTGGGGAAAACTACATCTTCTGTTCAACTATCTTTATTAGTTGATCATTTAATCGTGTGTAATACCACCCCTTTGAATATGAGTTTATCTTTCATTAACGAGTTTTGGTTATATAATATTTGACTCGATCCATAATTAGCATCCGCCAAGTGGGGAAAATACAATTTTTATTTTACTTTTATCATTATTAGATCATTTGATCATATGCAATACCCCTTTGGATATGAGTTTATATTTTCCTTAACCGTTATATGATAGTTGACTCAATGCATAATTAGCATCCGCCAAGTGGGGAAAACTACATTTTCTGTTCAACTATCTTTATTAGTTGATCATTTGATCGTGTGTAATACAACCCTTTGGATATGAGTTTATCTTTCATTAACGAGTTTTGGTTATATAATATTTGACTCGATCCATAATTAGCATCCGCCAAGTGGGGAAAAATACAATTTTTATCATTATTATTAGATCATTTGATCATATGCATTACCCCTTTGGATATGAGTTTATATTTTCCTTAACCGTTATATGATAGTTGACTCAATCCATAATTAGCATCCGCCGGGTGGGGAAAACTACATCTTCTGTTCAACTATCTTTATTAGTTGATCATTTGATCGTGTGTAATACCACCCCTTTGGATATGAGTTTATCTTTCATTAACGAGTTTTGGGTGTATAATATTTGACTCGATCCATAATTAGCATCCGCCAAGTGGGGAAAAATACAATTTTTATTTTACTTTTATTATTATTAGATCATTTGATCATATGCAATACCCCTTTGGATATGAGTTTATAGTTTCCTTAACCGTTATATGATGGTTGACTCAATCCATAATTAGCATCCGCCAAGTGGGGAAAACTGCATCTTCTGTTCAACTATCTTTGTTAGTTGATCATTTAATCGTGTGTAATACCACCCCTTTGGATATGAGTTTATCTTTCATTAACGAGTTTTGGTTATATAATATTTGACTCGATCCATAATTAGCATCCGCCAAGTGGGGAAAATACAATTTTTATTTTACTTTTATCATTATTAGATCATTTGATCATAAGCAATACCCCTTTGGATATGAGTTTATATTTTCCTTAACCGTTATATGATAGTTGACTCAATCCATAATTAGCATCCGCCAAGTGGGGAAAAGTACATCTTCTGTTCAACTATCTTTATTAGTTGATCATTTGATCGTGTGTAATACAACCCTTTGGATATGAGTTTATCTTTCATTAAAGAGTTTTGGTTATATAATATTTGACTCGATCCATAATTAGCATCCGCCAAGTGGGGAAAATACAATTTTTATTTTACTTTTATCATTATTAGATCATTTGATCATATGCAATACCCCTTTGGATATGAGTTTATATTTTCCTTAACCGTTATATGATAGTTGACTCAATCCATAATTAGCATCCGCCAAGTGGGGAAAACTACATCTTCTGTTCAACTATCTTTATTAGTTGATCATTTGATCGTGTGTAATACCACCCCTTTGGATATGAGTTTATCTTTCATTAACGAGTTTTGGTTATATAATATTTGACTCGATCCATAATTAGCATCCGCCAAGTGGGGAAAAATACAATTTCTATCATTATTATTAGATCATTTGATCATATGCAATACCCCTTTGGATATGAGTGTATATTTTCCTTAACCGTTATATGATAGTTGACTCCATCCATAATTAGCATCCGCAGGGTGGGGAAAACTACATCTTCTGTTCAACTATCTTTATTAGTTGATCATTTGATCGTGTGTAATACCACCACTTTGGATATGAGTTTATCTTTCATTAACGAGTTTTTGGTGTATAATATTTGACTCGATCCATAATTAGTGTCCGCTAAGTGGGGAAAAATACAATTTTTATTTTAATTTTATTATTATTAGATCATTTGATCATATGCAATACCCCTTTGGATATGAGTTTATATTTTCCTTAACCGTTATATGATAGTTGACTCAATCCATAATTAGCATCCGCCAAGTGGGGAAAACTACATCTTCTGTTCAACTATCTTTATTAGTTGATCATTTAATCGTGTGTAATACCACCCCTTTGAATATGAGTTTATCTTTCATTAACGAGTTTTGGTTATATAATATTTGACTCGATCCATAATTAGCATCCGCCAAGTGGGGAAAATACAATTTTTATTTTACTTTTATCATTATTAGATCATTTGATCATATGCAATACCCCTTTGGATATGAGTTTATATTTTCCTTAACCGTTATATGATAGTTGACTCAATGCATAATTAGCATCCGCCAAGTGGGGAAAACTACATTTTCTGTTCAACTATCTTTATTAGTTGATCATTTGATCGTGTGTAATACAACTCTTTGGATATGAGTTTATCTTTCATTAACGAGTTTTGGTTATATAATATTTGACTCGATCCATAATTAGCATCCGCCAAGTGGGGAAAAATACAATTTTTATCATTATTATTAGATCATTTGATCATATGCATTACCCCTTTGGATATGAGTTTATATTTTCCTTAACCGTTATATGATAGTTGACTCAATCCATAATTAGCATCCGCCGGGTGGGGAAAACTACATCTTCTGTTCAACTATCTTTATTAGTTGATCATTTGATCGTGTGTAATACCACCCCTTTGGATATGAGTTTATCTTTCATTAACGAGTTTTGGGTGTATAATATTTGACTCGATCCATAATTAGCATCCGCCAAGTGGGGAAAAATACAATTTTTATTTTACTTTTATTATTATTAGATCATTTGATCATATGCAATACCCCTTTGGATATGAGTTTATAGTTTCCTTAACCGTTATATGATGGTTGACTCAATCCATAATTAGCATCCGCCAAGTGGGGAAAACTGCATCTTCTATTCAACTATCTTTGTTAGTTGATCATTTAATCGTGTGTAATACCACCCCTTTGGATATGAGTTTATCTTTCATTAACGAGTTTTGGTTATATAATATTTGACTCGATCCATAATTAGCATCCGCCAAGTGGGGAAAATACAATTTTTATTTTACTTTTATCATTATTAGATCATTTGATCATAAGCAATACCCCTTTGGATATGAGTTTATATTTTCCTTAACCGTTATATGATAGTTGACTCAATCCATAATTAGCATCCGCCAAGTGGGGAAAAGTACATCTTCTGTTCAACTATCTTTATTAGTTGATCATTTGATCGTGTGTAATACAACCCTTTGGATATGAGTTTATCTTTCATTAAAGAGTTTTGGTTATATAATATTTGACTCGATCCATAATTAGCATCCGCCAAGTGGGGAAAATACAATTTTTATTTTACTTTTATCATTATTAGATCATTTGATCATATGCAATACCCCTTTGGATATGAGTTTATATTTTCCTTAACCGTTATATGATAGTTGACTCAATCCATAATTAGCATCCGCCAAGTGGGGAAAACTACATCTTCTGTTCAACTATCTTTATTAGTTGATCATTTGATCGTGTGTAATACCACCCCTTTGGATATGAGTTTATCTTTCATTAACGAGTTTTGGTTATATAATATTTGACTCGATCCATAATTAGCATCCGCCAAGTGGGGAAAAATACAATTTCTATCATTATTATTAGATCATTTGATCATATGCAATACCCCTTTGGATATGAGTGTATATTTTCCTTAACCGTTATATGATAGTTGACTCCATCCATAATTAGCATCCGCTGGGTGGGGAAAACTACATCTTCTGTTCAACTATCTTTATTAGTTGATCATTTGATCGTGTGTAATACCACCACTTTGGATATGAGTTTATCTTTCATTAACGAGTTTTTGGTGTATAATATTTGACTCGATCCATAATTAGTGTCCGCTAAGTGGGGAAAAATACAATTTTTATTTTAATTTTATTATTATTAGATCATTTGATCATATGCAATACCCCTTTGGATATGAGTTTATATTTTCCTTAACCGTTATATGATAGTTGACTCAATCCATAATTAGCATCCGCCAAGTGGGGAAAACTACATCTTCTGTTCAACTATCTTTATTAGTTGATCATTTAATCGTGTGTAATATCACCCCTTTGGATATGAGTTTATCTTTCATCAACGAGTTTTGGTTATATAATATTTGACTCGATCCATAATTAGCATCCGCCAAGTGGGGAAAATACAATTTTTATTTTACTTTTATCATTATTAGATCATTTGATCATATGCAATACCCCTTTGGATATGAGTTTATATTTTCCTTAACCGTTATATGATAGTTGACTCAATGCATAATTAGCATCCGCCAAGTGGGGAAAACTACATTTTCTGTTCAACTATCTTTATTAGTTGATCATTTGATCGTGTGTAATACAACCCTTTGGATATGAGTTTATCTTTCATTAACGAGTTTTGGTTATATAATATTTGACTCGATCCATAATTAGCATCCGCCAAGTGGGGAAAAATACAATTTTTATCATTATTATTAGATCATTTGATCATATGCATTACCCCTTTGGATATGAGTTTATATTTTCCTTAACCGTTATATGATAGTTGACTCAATCCATAATTAGCATCCGCCGGGTGGGGAAAACTACATCTTCTGTTCAACTATCTTTATTAGTTGATCATTTGATCGTGTGTAATACCACCCCTTTGGATATGAGTTTATCTTTCATTAATGAGTTTTGGGTGTATAATATTTGACTCGATCCATAATTAGCATCCGCCAAGTGGGGAAAAATACAATTTGTATTTTACTTTTATTATTTTTAGATCATTTGATCATATGCAATACCCCTTTGGATATGAGTTTATAGTTTCCTTAACCGTTATATGATAGTTGACTCAATCCATAATTAGCATCCGCCAAGTGGGGAAAACTGCATCTTCTGTTCAACTATCTTTGTTAGTTGATCATTTAATCGTGTGTAATACCACCCCTTTGGATATGAGTTTATCTTTCATTAACGAGTTTTGGTTATATAATATTTGACTCGATCCATAATTAGCATCCGCCAAGTGGGGAAAATACAATTTTTATTTTACTTTTATCATTATTAGATCATTTGATCATATGCAATACCCCTTTGGATATGAGTTTATATTTTCCTTAACCGTTATATGATAGTTGACTCAATCCATAATTAGCATCCGCCAAGTAGGGAAAAGTACATCTTCTGTTCAACTATCTTTATTAGTTGATCATTTGATCGTGTGTAATACAACCCTTTGGATATGAGTTTATCTTTCATTAAAGAGTTTTGGTTATATAATATTTGACTCGATCCATAATTAGCATCCGCCAAATGGGGAAAATACAATTTTTATTTTACTTTTATCATTATTAGATCATTTGATCATATGCAATACCCCTTTGGATATGAGTTTATATTTTCCTTAACCGTTATATGATAGTTGACTCAATCCATAATTAGCATCCGCCAAGTGGGGAAAACTACATCTTCTGTTCAACTATCTTTATTAGTTGATCATTTGATCGTGTGTAATACCACCCCTTTGGATATGAGTTTATCTTTCATTAACGAGTTTTGGTTATATAATATTTGACTCGATCCATAATTAGCATCCGCCAAGTGGGGAAAAATACAATTTCTATCATTATTATTAGATCATTTGATCATATGCAATACCCCTTTGGATATGAGTGTATATTTTCCTTAACCGTTATATGATAGTTGACTCAATCAATAACTAGCATCCGCCAAGTGGGGAAAACTACATCTTTTGTTCAACTATCTTTATTATTTGATCATTTGACCGTGTGTAATACCACCCTTTGGATATGAGTTTATATTTTATTAACGAGTTTTGTTTATATAATATTTGACTCGATCCATAATTAATATCGGACAAGTGACGAAAAATACATTTTTTATTTAACTCTAATTCTTTGTCCTGAATTTTCCATAAGCATACTAACATTTATCCTTTGGTTTTAATAATATTTATGTGATACCTTACCCCCCCCCCCCCCCCCCCTTTTTTTTTTTTTTTTTTTTTGTTTGGGTTTTGGTTTTGTTTATATTTTTCAATATAAAGTTTGGGTTATGGAAAATTGATTCAATTTCAAATCTGCATTTATCTTGGTGATGATTTGAGCTCTTTTTGTTAATCTTATTTAGGTGGATTTTGATGTTTTGTGAGGATTTGTTCTTTTATTGTTTATTTTTTTATTTTTTTTATAAGTAAAAGAATACTTGAATGCACTTTTTGATTTCATATCATCTTTCGGTTATCTATTTTGGTTATAGAAGTATGACTCATATTCACCACTAGCATCCGTCGATTGGGGAAAAATACATTTTTTATTTCAGATTATTTCATTTTCTTATTGTTATTATTAATTTTTTAATAATTTGAACTTTTTTCCAAACTTTGTTTATCTGATTGGTGTATATATGTAACGTTTTGTTTCTTTTAGTATTGTATGTTTAAAAGCAAATGGATTTTTTTGATGATTTTGAAATTTTTGATTATCTTTCCATATAAAGCCATGAAAATATATGACTTACTTTCACAATTAGCATTTGTCAATTGTAGACCTGACTCGTTTTTTTCACACGTAACTAAAAATGAAATTCTTGAATATCTTTCTTGATTTTGATCATCTTGTGATATCCAATTTGGGTCTTGGGAACTTTAATCATTCCTCAATAAGCACCTGTTTCACCTTATTTTTTTTATATGATATTCCTAGTTCTCAAGTAACTCTATACTGACTTACATTAGGATTACTTTCTAGCTCTATATGTGTATAATGTCATTGATTTGAGATCATTTTTTGGTAGCTGCTTTAGTTCATTGATTTTAGATCACTTTTCTTATTACTCTTTCTTATAGTATGGTTTTAAAGAATTTGTTAGATATCCATTGGGGTTATGTACTTAAGATCATTTCCCTCAATCTTTCTAATCCCATTCCGTAAATGACTTGGATTTGACTTTTTAGTTTAATACACGTGTAATACATCTATTTTCTCTAATTGATTCGTGTAATACATCTATTTTCTCTAATTGACTTTTTAGTCAGTGATGCTTAATTTCTTCGTTGGCATAGTAAAATTTCTGCATCTTCGCACTCAGTAATTGATTTATTATATATCCATTTTAGACAGACTATTTGATACGCTCCCAATGGATTAGTCTGGTTCGGGGCTGACCCAGTTAACATGGTTTGGCAGGAAAATAGGGGCTCGGGAGGGGGGTGAACTGGTTATTTAGGATTAGTGGGTAGGTCTTAGTGGGCGGTTAGTAGCTATATTAGTCTATATATGTGTGTTTTGATGTTCTAGTTTAGCAGAGAAGGTTTTAGTATTTGAATTCTTGGTTTATGTTTGGAGATCAGTCCATCTCGATAAGGACCACACTATGTGTACTCGTTTTTAATTCAATCAATCCAACGAAGTTCTTATCACTATTTTTTTTGCAATGTTGATTTTCCATTTTGGTTATTTTTGGTACCTTAGGGAGTTAGTGGGAAAACTTCATTAGTCATTCTAGATTATGATAATATTTAGCTCTCCTGATTTTGGTGTTGGCAAAGTAGAGTTTTTCTTCCATTTATTTTGCCTTTTATGTTAATATTTTGGCTTTTTTTTTGGCCTCCTAGCAGACCTCCAATAATTAGTAAGTAATGGTTAATTACTTCGTTGTGCACTTTTGAGTTATTGAAATACTTTAGTTGGCATAGTAAAATTTTTGCATCTTTGCATTCACTTGTTGATTTATTTGATATCCATTTTAGATGGATTATCTTTTGGCAATTCTGATTTTCCATTTTGGTTATTTTTGGTAGCTTAGGGAGTTGGTGGGAAAACTTCACTAGTCATTCTAGATTATGATAATATTAAGATCTCCTGATTTTGGTGTTGAAAAAGTAGAGTTTTCTTCCATTTATTTTGCCTTTTATGTTAATATTTTGCCTTGTTTTCTTTTTTTTTTTTTTTTGCTTCCTAGCAGGCCTTTAACAATTAGTTAGTAATGCTTAATTTCTTTGTTGTGCACTTATGTGTTATTGCAATACTTTAGTTGGCATCGTAAAATATTTGCATCTTTGCATTCACTTGTTGATTTATTTGATATCCATTTTAGATGGATTATCTTTATCCATTTTAGATGGATTATCTTATCCATTTTAGATGGATTAATTTGTGAAATGTGATTATGTGAGCTCACGATATGTTCCTTAATCAATGATTAAACTCAAAACTTTTGGATATTAGAGTAGTTCTTTATTGAACCTGGCTTGAATTACAACTTGAGAAGTACTAGTTTGCATGTAAATGTCTAATTTATGGTGATATTTTGCCTTTAACTTTTTGCTTCCTAAGCAAGGCTCCAACAATTAGTTAGAAATGCTTAATTTCTTTATTGCACACTTTTTGCGATATTCAAATACTTTAGTTGGCATAGTTTATTTTTTTGCGTCTTTGCTTTCACTTATTGGTTTATTTTATATCCATTTTAGATTGACTATCTTTTTGCAATGTTGATTTTTCATTTTGGTTATATCTGGTACCTTTGAGCCTTTGCAATAAGTTTCATATATTATTATGAGTGTGTTTCTTATATTATAAGGAATGGTTTGAGTGGAGAAGAGCGAAAATGCTATTGTTTATTTGCGATATTCAAATACTTTAGTTGGCATAGTTTATTTTTTTGCGTCTTTGCTTTCACTTATTGGTTTATTTTATATCTATTTTAGATTGACTATCTTTTTGCAATGTTGATTTTTCATTTTGGTTATATTTGGTACCTTTGAGCCTTTGCAAATAGGTTTCATATATTATTATTAGTGTGTTTCTTATATTATAGGGAATGGTTTGAGTGGATAAAAGCGAAAATGCTATTGTTTATCTATATACGTGGGCCTTATAAATTTTCTTTTATTTTGTGAAAGGGGTTGTGAGTGGAAGATAAAGAAAAGATAATTATAAAGGTATAAAAATATTATTTAATTGAAAATAATAAAGAAAAAATAGTAATTTTTAGTATAATTATAATAATGAAAATTTGAAAGAATGCTCTTAGAAAGTTAATGGGAAATCTTTATTAGTCATTCTATATTTAGATAATAATTACCTCGCTTGATTATGGTGTTGGCAAATTATAGTTTGCTTCATAGCAAGCCGCCAACAATTAGTTAGTAATGCTTAATTTCTTCGTTGTGCACTTTTGAGTTATTGAAATACTTTAGTTGGCATAGCATAATTTTTGCATCTCCGCTTTCACTTATTGATTTATGTGATATCTATTTTAGATTGACTATTTTTTATTTTTTGCAATGTTGATTTGTCGTCTTGGTTATTTTTGGTACCTTAGGGATTTAGTGGGAAACCTCATCGTTTATTCGATCTAGTTTCTAATAGTAACTAGATCTTCGGTGGTCGGCAAAGTAGAGTTTTTCTTCATGTTTTGTTGGGTATAGGCTTCGTATGTATTAGATGGAGCAATAGGGTGTGACTGGCCCTAGCTCTAAATGGGTCTACTTTGGTTAGGTTGTTAACTAAAAGATTAACACTAATTCTAGTCAAAAGAAATATTTTGAACGGAAAATGTAGGACCTTGTTCGGATAATATAAGTTATCTTAATCGGGACCATCTATTCGTTTATCCAGTCGGGACCGCACCCCTAACCCCATAAGGAGGAAACTCACAATTAGAAAAAACCTCTTGGGTTAACCCTGATCATTTTTGTTCAAAAGAAGATATACATATATATATATACATATATATATATATATATATATCATCTACTTTTAAATCATTATCGCTCATCAAAAGAGAACTATAGTTGCTCTTGCGGACGTAGGTTGCACACCACGACCGAAGCACGTTAAATCTCTCAAGTTCTTTATTGTACTATTGTTTGTGTTTATGTGTGCTTTCTCCTAATAGTTTGGCATTTTTCACGATTTAAAGTTTGACTACATGTACTCTGCTCATCCTCAAATAACTCATAAAACTTTTCATTAAAATACGGCAAGTGTATTTTTAGATTAGATTTACGGGTTCTTTAGTTTTCAATAAGAATATTTTTGAAAATGAGTTTTTCACTCACCCTTTTTATGTCTACTGAATGGATTAGGCAAGTTTGTTTTTTCTCCCATTTTTATAATTAATGTAAAAGTAAATGATCTACGATTAGTTGACTTGCAAATCAAACCTATAGAAATGGTTCGTATCGGACCTTATCCATTTGAAACAGCTTGTTACCGGTTGGACCGGTAAAACGGACCAGGTGGTCCGTATTGGATATTCTAAATAAATTAATTGGAATGCATTCGAGAACATCATAACCAACTCGAATTCAAACATCATGTGAATAAGTAAATAATTAGCAAATTTAAAAATTGAACATGATTACTAGTATGCGATCCATGCACCTTCGATGATTGTATTGATATATAGTTGAAATGCATGATCTATACAAGCTTTTTGTGAATCTTAACGAATAATGAAGATCTAAAATAAAGGAAACCTAAAGTCTCTTTTTTTCTCGTTTGTCTATGAATCACAAAAAGATACACATCTATACAAGCTTGATCCATGATGTATACAAGCTTGATCAGTCTTTTCCCAAAACACGCACATCTACGTCCTAGTTAATAAGGGTTTTCGAAAAGCAGTTCAAGAAATTGAACATCGAGTACATTAGTAAATTATAATTAGATGTTTTCCATTGATTATGTGGACACAATTGGGTGTTAGAACCCATACGTCCTAGTTAATAAGGGGTTTCAAAATGATAATGCGCGCTAAAAGAGCCGAATGAAATTAATTTTTTTTTTTATTTTTAACAATCTTTAACTAAAGAAATTTAAACCCACTACCATTGATTTAAAATGATTTTAAAAAATTCATGTTTACATAGGATGTGAAAAAGCAAGCAATCTCACCGACTCACTTTCCGCCTCTCTATAAAGTATAAACCTAACGTACGGCATTATCATATTCATTCCATCATATCACACCTATCTTCTCTTGTTCCTAGATGCGCGCGCTCTAATCTCTTGATTCATTGTTATTTGAGAAAATTGAATCATTCTAGTCTACATCTATGTGTTGTTTGCATCATCATTCAGATTCGTGTCATGGAGGAAGAAACAGAAGAAACTTAGGGCTCTGTACTTATCACTTTGGTTATTCGAAACTTAGGGTTTTCTAATCATCTAAAGATGCAGGGTTCGACAACCCCTTTCTCTATTTCCTTTCAATCTCACAACCCTAACTGATTATTGATGATGCTTTTCTGGTCTAATCCCTAGATTAACCATCCCAACCACTTCTAGATTGCTTCTTTTGCGTATTTGTACATTGGAACTTGAATCTGAAACCGATTGTCGGACTTTTCTTCTACTACAACTTACCAAGTTTTCTGCTCTTGATTTGACTCAATAGCAATCCCTTATAACACCTAAAAGGCACCAAATTCGTGATAAAGTATAAGTTTTGCTTAGTTAAGGTGTATTTGTTGTGATTCTGTGCTGCTTGTACTTTTTAGGGCAAATTACATGGCAATATATCCAGCTTTTACTACTTTTGCATCAAATACTTACATTAAAAATAGACGCCCAACACATATAATAGCAATAGATGTCAAGTTAATTAACATTTTCAAGCACTCCGCTCTAGTTGGTTTGATATTTGTATATTTTCTGACCTATTTTCTCTTCATCAGGGGTGATTCAGTTTGTAATCGTTACTATATTCATTCCATCAGGTTGTTTCTTACACGCATTTGCATATTATCTGACCTATTGCTTTAATGCCTAGCCATTCATCAACGTTCATAAATCATATATATATAGTTGATTGTCAGTATAGTTGCTACAATTACCGATCAATATTGTATTGTTCATGTCACTGTTTGCTGATTTTGGATTCTATGAGGCCCTTGGTGGCGGTGTGTTGGTATTTGAGCCTGTGAAAAGTTTTCACGGGAAGTGATCATCATGTGTTTAGAGAAATTTGTTTCATGTTTATAAATACAGTACTTCAAACTTGAACTTGATTCCATACTTTCTGTTAAATGATGATTGAATTTGGGTATAATTACAATGTAAAAACACTCCCTGGCTGTAGCAGTGAAAAATCTACAGTTTCTTTTAACGCGATAGGGCTGCAAAACATGTACGCTAGGTGTTCTACGTGTATCTATTGTGCTAATCTGATTACATCACTATATTGTGCTAATCTGATTATACCACTGCATAACAGGTGGTATCATAGGAACTTGCACCTCTTCCTTGCGTGTCCAGAGACAAATAGCTTCCACAAATTATTTTGTTCTTTTTACCAAGCTTGATTTTCTCTAGCACTTCTAGGAAACGTAAAAACATAAGACACTTTATACCATATGTTTATTGGCATTATTTATGGTATTAAATTCTGAGATATGAAAAAACAGAGTGCAAAACATACACAATCCCACATTAGCTAAGTGAAGAATACAAAAATATGTCGCTTAATTCTAGGGATTCCCTCCAATTCTCCAAAAACACAATATTTAATGTGCTTCTTCAATATTATTTGAAGAATTGTTGACTTCTTTACGTGATACACCGAAATCTGTTAAGAATGTTTTCCTATACTTAAGGTGCAACAGTCTTCTTTTTTCTCTTTGGTCACAAGTTAATTGCTTTGCCTGATATGCTGGTGTATTTTTACGGTTGGTTTGTTTGCTTGCTTGTTCTATGTGATCCAAAATATCTTGAGTTCCACTTAATAATACTCACTTCACTGAAATAAGTCTACTTCTGGAGCCAGGAATTTTAATAAACTTATTAACTGCATCTATGGATAAATATCTTTCTGATTTTGTGACATATTGTTTTTTTTTCTGGGTCCCTTTGGAACTAAAGATTGTATATTGCATCATATCAGTTCTTTTACTACCTTTTATATTTCATTTGTCAGGAATCCTCATATCATTACCGGACCTAGTTATTTAGGAAAAAAAACATATACATAAAGCAGGTTATGTCTATGTATAATGTATCATATGTTTCCATCTGTATTTGTATCACTTTCACATAAGAGTCTGATGAACCCTTAGGAGTCGTTTGATTTGTGAAATATTTTGTGATGGAATTGAAATTGAAATGGAGTCTTGCGAAAACTAATGTAGTATTTTATTGGTAAATTTGATTAAGGAATTGGAATTTTTAAAAAGTTAAATTATCCAATCACCATTCGTTAAACCTTCCTCTTTTATAGCAATTTTTTATCATCGACACCCCTCATTTGTTTGATTTATTTTAGTCATTTAACCTAATTTGTTTAATAGCAACTCATCATCTTCGATACCTCTTCTTCTTTGATATATTAAACTAACTAGGTTAGAGCCCATGTATTACATGGGTGGAATAAATTTAATTTGTTAAAATCATTAGTTTATAAAAAAATTTGTATGTTAAATGTTATCAATCATTGGTAAGTTAAGAAATAAGAAATTTTTATGAAATTATAAACAATAAGTAATGAAGATTAAGAATTATAATATATATCTTTAAGATATGATATAATTAAAATCTTGTAATTTAGTAAGTCTTAATAAACTATAAAGAAAAGCGGCGTGATGCTGTTCCATTTGAAGGTGTGCAGCTTGCAAATAATATTTCACCTGCCAATAAAGTTGTTAACAATGCACTTAATTGGTCAATCATGGTGTAGTTGGATAATCGAATTTTGAGCAAGTTAAGAGCATTTTAGGTTTGCAATTTTTTTTTACAATATGAAAATATAGATGATGAGAAAGAAAACAGGTGAGCTATTTACTTGTAATTAATTGATAAGATGTAGCATAAGTCATAAATTAAGAATACAGTCAGTCATAGACAATAATTTAGTTACGTGACTTTAAATATTGACACTTTACTTATAGTTAAGACAATAGTTTATACATACATACATATATATACGTATATATATATATATATATAATCAAATAAGTACACCGTACCTAAACTAAAGGAACTTCCACATATATATGAGTAGCACAATTTTAACATCTTAGAAAACTAAGGTATACACTATGTCACCATCATGTGTGAGTAAATCCACAGAGAAGGGACGTCAAAGTCGAATTTAAGTGTTTTGTCACAACTACAATAATAATTTAAATTAATAGAAAATATAACTACCAGGATATTAGGAGCTCTTGTTATGCATACTCCATTGATCGCTACCAATGATCCATGCAAAGGCAACTACAATCGCCTTGCCCATATTCTTTAAGTCTTGAGCCAACTAATTGTACGTAGGGGTTTATTAGCTCTATATTCACAATAACCTATTAAATACAAAATGAAACTCGGATTGTAAATTTTGTAGTAACTTTTTAAGGAAACTTTAAAAGGAAATTGTTCCTGTCTTCTATTTCTATAAGTATACACATCGAACACTCTCATTCCTTTAGGACCGAGTGTTTAGATCATCTCAACATAATGTCGGTCAACATAATAATATTCCTCTGGTAGTTTGTCAAACATAACCAAAGTTTTCTAGTCTCGTTATGTGGTAAATGAATGAAACACTAAAGCCCTAGGCTATACACACTTTCGTTTGAAAATATGTTAACCCCTTCCAAAAACTTATTCACTACCAAGTTAATGTTCGAATTAGGTTCCGTATAGTTTGGGTTCTAGCATTCGCAAGCAGCAACTTCAATTGATGTTAAATGGAGATTGAATAATATATATGCATTTACATAATCATTTATATGACACTTAAGTTTCCATTGGTTTTAAATTGAGTTCAACATACTAAAAGCTAACAATTAGACCTTTTCATTAAAGCATTCTAATCAAATCTAAAGAATGCCTAGAATTTAGAGGACTTGTAGATTCATTAAAATTCCCTAGTTAGCATATGATTTACTGATTTCTAGTTTTCTACTACCAAATGGTCATGAATCTTGAACATTTAACAAAGATAAAAGAAAGATATGTACCTATATGGGTCCAAGAACAACAGGCAGGATCCTTAACTTGTGAGTTAGCAGTCTCCAAGGTTTGTTAATCAACTCTAGTGATTCAACATGATGCTCATCATCTTTACCATTCCTCATCATTCCCTCTTTTGGTCAAATAGCATTGCCATAGGTAGAAGTCCCACTGGTTTCAAATAACCATATGTCATCAATGACAACCTCATCTTCATTTCTTTTATTTCAAAGTAAGAGTGGATTTGAAGAAGCCAAGCATAAAACATACCTGAAACATTTGTATCAGTTTAGTTGGTTTTTACTGCAATGTAAAAATGGATTTCAAGAAGCCAAGCATACAAACATAGCTAAAACCAAATTTGTAGGCAACTGGCTCATTTCATTCAACATATTAGAAATTCCTTAAATAAAATGATTAAATGCACATTTAGGTTTTATTTGAAAATAAAGAAAAAAGTAAGCATGCTACACATTTGTTATCTCAGGCATCCAATTGCAACATTCAAATTAATGCCCACTTCATAAAACAAAAACACACAAAAATGCAATTTATTTTATTAACATGATTATCAATGTGCAAAAGAATAAGAACATGTATGTAAGTATTGCACAGCATAACAATGAGCGTCAATTAATACCATTAGATGACATAAACTACAAATTATACACGTGATGGTATTCGCAGTCAAGCAAATTAAATTAGTCTAGAATGCATCAAGTTAAGTAGTCAGTACCTTCAATCCACATGATTCTAGATCACATGTCAACCGTGTGCAAGTAACAAGCACTAATTGAACTTAGATTTAGAATGCATTTACTAAAACATAATAGAGAAACTTTAGATGCCTGATTATGTCAATATATTGATAGTACTGATTTCTTATTTGCTTGAAGTCTTGACTGCAAAAGTGTAAGCAACTATAAATTAGAAGCTTCAGCAATAGATATTAACAGGAGTCTCAATGAGCATATATAAAAACATAAAAAAGGAAAACTTTGTTTTTTCTACACCCCTTTAAGATAAAATCATCTTAGTTGTTAATATAGAATTTGACACTTTTGTTAGTTTGTATTTTTAAAGACCGAAATGATATTAAAACTTTCATAACTATTAATAAAAATCTAGCATCTTTGCACCCTCTTATGATAGTGGAGGTAGCTTTATATATGAAAAAAGATTCAATTATGAATGCATTTTTATCACAGTGTAAACTAAACATCGTAAATAAATAAGTCAATCATATAAGTCCTAATTCAATAATAATATGTGAGAAATAATGATCCAGTATGAAGTTCTGAACAAAACTAATTTATGTTCATATTTGTGACCTATAAAATCGATACTGTCACATTTGTTGTGATTAATTATTTTGTGTTTGTGAAAATCAATTACAAAAAGTGTTTGTGCAAACGATTAAAATCCAGATCTAAAACCTATTTGTGAAACGGAAAAATATTATCAAAATTGACAGAAAATCTTAGAATTCATGCTGTGGTGTGCAACATTGGATATCAGTTTTCATTTATGGGTTTAAAACAAATTGCCTCTTGAAATTCCTTTATGCATTCTTCTATTCTATTTATGATTAACTATTTTGTGTTTGTGGAAGAAAGGAGGAGGAGCCAAGGATAACGCCCAACCTTAATTCATAGATACAAACCTAAATTAACTTAGCAGAAAGTTAAAAATCAAAGTAAATGATGTCAATCAAGTTAGAGATTTGGGGTTTAGGAAGAAAAATGAAAGTTTAGGGCAAGAAGAATACCTGGTTAGATTAGGGCTTTTCAGATCGAGGATGGATCGGTAACTGTGATGGATCCTTTGGCTGCGTTGATGGCTGTGTTTTTTTGGAAAAGTGAAGACTCGGGCAGAAGATCAGTAGATGGATCTGAAACTGTGAAGATGGAGGAGGTGTGGTGGATCTAGGGTTTAGTAATTGAGAGAATGGAAGGAGATGAGAGAAGTGGGTAAGTCCATGGGTTAAAAGGTCCGCGTGAATGATCTAAAATGGGTCAAGTAATTAACGGGAAAAAAATAAAGGTGTTGTGAGAGGTTGCCATGTGTCAAATTGATGGTTTAAGAGAATGTCATATGGCTTAAAAAACTTTGTTTAATAGAGTTTATAGATTATAGATGTGTCAACATGTTTTGATTTATTTTATTCATTTAACCAAGATTTGTTAAAATTTGTTTCAGTCTGTGTTTGACCTTTGTAAATTGTTCTCATCATTGTTGTTTGGTTTATTGTTTATCCGGGCTCTAGTCAGTTAATCTCTAAAATCGATCGATTTTCGATGACGTTGCTCATCAGATTCGTTTGTTTAATATACTTATTTGACGGAGTGAATTAATAGAAGTTGCCTCTTATTTGGATGAATCTTGTTTTCTTTTAACGAGTCTAAATCAATTTGGTTGTCTAGATCTAAATTGCATTTATGGTTGCAGTTTGCTCGTGGCCACCAACACTAACAATTCAGCCTTGGTTACGGTGAGCAGAAAACCTTCCGTCATATCAATCATTTTTTTGCTTATTAGTTTTCAATCAAAGCATTGAATTAGTAGCCCTAGCATTAAGCCAAGCACACGAATTGCCAATCTTTTCCCTAGGCATCCCCCTTTTTATGTCGCAAACGACATTAGCCTAAACATGTCTCTCAAACCATTCATTATTGAACTTCTCTTTGTTGGTCCACAAACTTGAGGTCGGGATGTATGGCTTATTGCTTAAGAAGCAACATGGTCCCACGTGGGACATTATAACCCCTAATGTTTAACTTTTCTTTGAGGAAAACGAAATAAAATTTTAAAAAACAAAAGTTAAAAAATTATATCACGATTTTAATACTTAATGTCTTCACTCATACGTAATTTCACGTATATATCTTTAATACAAAATACCATTTTATAAATAATAAAATTTTATAACTAACTATTTAATATTAACATGGATAAAATACAAATATATAACTTGGGTAAATGTGATGATAAAATGTTTATACAAATTTGAGATGAGATATTATTTAGTAAATAAATAAATAAAATATATTTTAAGATCTACGGAAGATAAGATAAAGGGAACCATTATTAAAAGGGATTAACTTAAATTTGGTAAGAAAATCATAATGCAGCACCAATAGTTTCCACCGACTCGGTTTGCCTCTGTATATTATTTTATATAAACCCTTCCCTCCCAAACAGAGAGTCAGACCACGCCATCTCCATCCTCCATCTCCATCTCCATCTCCATCTCCATCTCCATCTCCCACACACACACACACACACACACACACACACACACACACATATACTAGGTTGAATCTGTGCGGCGAGTGTGGTTCACGATATCATATTCATTCCATCAAACCTAATTTCTCTTGACGCCATGGAGGATGTCGATGAAACAAAATCAGCAGCAGCTACTACTCCTAAATATTCATTCGCTCAGGTCGTTTCTTACTCGACGCATGCATTTGTATTTTCTTCTTTAATCTAATTTCTCTTCTTCCTTGTTATTGTTTGCTGATTTCGTTTATCTGCTTGTTAATTACTAGGGCATTATCCACGACCCCATCTCCATCTCCATCTCCATCTCCATCTCCATCTCCATCTCCCACACACACGCACACATTTGAATCGTTCGTTTCAATCATCTTTCTACGGCCCGCAGTGACTTGGTGTCATGGAGGAGATAGGTCGAAGAAACAGAATTTGTGTATCGTAATCTACGGTATCATATTCTTTCCATCAGGTTGTTAACTTCTTACTCGCATTTGCATTTGCATTTTATCTCACCTAATTTCATTTCGCCGGCCTGTTCCTTGTTATTGCTTGCTGATTTCTAAATTTCTCTTTTATCTGCTTCTTAATTATTACTACGATTAATCAGGCGTTCCTGGTCCTGACTTGCGGTTCTAACATATTGATTGCTCGTTATCTTCGCCTTCTATTCACTAGTTATTACTCGTAATCCAAGGTATCATATTCATTCCATCAGATCAGACCTAATTTCTTACACGCTTTTGTATACAATTATCTCACCTAATTTCAGTTCTCTTGTTCCCTGTTATTGTTTGGCGATTTCTGTTATCCATCTGCTTGTTACTTGCTACGATTAATCAGGCGTTCCTGGTCTTGATGTTTCATCTATTGATTCTGCGCTGGTAATATCTTGATTGCTTCTTATCTTCTTACTAAGGCCTCTATCCGGTAGTTATTACTCGTAATCAATGTATATTCTGTTGATCACGTTGTTTCTAATTACACGTATTTTCATTTTTTTTAACCTAATTTCTCATGTTCCTTGGTCCTGATGTTTGTTTTATTTATGTAATTATAGAACTTTACCGGCCTACAAGTTAACACCGTTGGTACTGTTGGGTAATTGTTTTTTCTGTATTAAGGCATGGTTTCACAAGTACCAAGGGTGAAGAGTTACTGTTAGTTGCTTTACAACAAAACAGACTGGTAATATCATAATCTCTTTGTTGTCTTTATACACATTGAGCTTGGGATTCTGTTTTTACTCATGCCATTGATGTAGATGCATGGTGCAAGTAATGCACCTGCTGTGGAGCTTACAAGGAGTTCAATACATAGTTATGAACAACCATGGCACACGTGTAGTATACGTTAAGAAGGCCTTCTATTATACAACTCCACCTAATATTTAATTTTGGTTGCATCCTGAAAATTTAGTTAATTTTGAGGGGCGCTGGATGTAAATGCATTGAACAAACTAACTTGTCAAGTAATTGGTTCTTAATTCCATGTAATTTTTAGCATCTGGATACAATAATATCAGTTCACAAGTACTAGTAAATACTTTTTTTCATTTATAGTCATCATACGGCCAACACCTTCTTAAGACCTGTAATTGTACAAGCACGCTACTTATTTCTGGAATGGATGATTGATTAAGCATTAAAGAAAGAAACTGGTTTTTAAGCTATCACATCATTCTGCCAAGTTCACGTTCCTCCATAGTATTATTGTTGGTTTGACACAATCTTTTAAACACTGACATTTTGAACATACATGTAGTTGATTTTCTCGTACATAAACGATACCAGCCCATACCATGTCTTCTTTATGTATATTGATGAGCCGATTGAATCACATGGATTGTATTTTGATCTGGGTCTGTAGTTGATTTTCTTAATCATGAACGATACCAGCTCATACCATGTCTTCTTTATGTATGTGATGATCTTTGATGAGCCGATGAAATCACATGGATGGTGTTTTGATCAGGGTCATTCTTTTACTCTTTATGTAACTGTAGCTAAGTTGTATGATGGAGATTAAGAGTGTAGTTCAAGTTTGTGCTAGTGGATGACTTCTTGCTATATTGAAGAACAAAAGAGACATGGATACCATCGAAAAAAATGCATGTGGGAGTGTATTTAATATTTATTGCAGTTGGTTCTGTCTTGCAAATTTAATTGTACCTACTCACAATCTTTCCTTTATACAAACCAGACTATACCTGTTTTTATTATGATTTTTCTATGTAATATGCGGAAACAAATTCCTTAAAGTTGACTCTGCAGCTCACGTAGCATTGTAGATATTCCGAACCGACTAACATCCAAGCCACATGGGTATTGGTAAAGCAAAAGAAAGGTATCGCTTTCCTAATTTGTTTTTCTGTCTCAAAAGTAAGTACAATCCTGTAATTTACTTTCAATATGAGTTTATATGCAGGTTCTCTGTTTTTGGCATGATGATTACGGTGTGGATATTGCAACTATCTTTTTGGTCTGCCTTGCCCTAAAATTTACATCTAATTGATGTTTTTGATTTTAGCGTGTGACACCCATGGGTAAACGTCTTTTAAGGTAAACATGGATTTCCAAGTTTAATTTCTGTAATTAGAACTTTACCTTCAAGTTAACACCATGGGTGTTAGATGATTGTTTTTCTGTACAGGCCATGGTTTCATAGGCCCATTCTAGACCTTGACAACTTGAATAGTGTCTTAATCTTGAAACCTATCTTTTGTATACTATATGAAAGTTTAAGGTTGTACTCATCGTTCTGTGATTTATTCCACATCCACAAAAAGACTTTTCTTCATAGATTTCAGATATCACAAGTTAGGACTTTTAGCTTCATCACTCTTAGTGTATACTATCTCATATTAAAGAAGGGGAAGTTAATTGTTATCTGACCTCTTTGGTTACAGCCTTTTCTTCTATGATCAAGTTAGGACTTTTAGCTTCATCACTCTTAGTGGGTATTTCTGGGACATCTTTCTGTTCTTTATCTGGTGCACTTGCAATTTCAAAAAATTTTGTGTCCTGTTCCACATTGTTTTCATCTGTATAGTCTGCTGTGTCTAATACAGTGCAATCTTCCGTCACTTTTGAGTCTTCTAAATCAGCGACTATTTCAGGGATTTGTACATCACAATTAGATTCAATAGCCTTTATGGCTAACTTCTCTGTTTCTGAAGGATAAGCAGTAGATTCTGTGCTTGACAAGTTAACTTGAGATACTACTGTTGTAGCATCTTCTAGTGATGGAATTCTTTCTTCCTTTGGTTCCTGATCAACTCCATCATTTGTAACTCTTGACGCACAACTGACATCTTCTTTACCCCGCAAATTCTCTTGTCCTAGCGGGCCATCTACATTCACTTCTGTCACCTCAGGGTTTTCAATAGGTATTGAATCTGAGTTTGATATCCGTTTTGAAAGTCTACATGTTAATATCTATAGACATGAGAAAAATATTATTTAATTTTTTAAAAATCTACACTGACCTCATGTACTATTTCCTTTTGATTTTGTGCTGATTTCTCTTCTAGTTCTGGGGAATAATTATCTTTCTCAACAGTCTGTTCTTTAAAGTCATTCATTCCCTTTTTGTTTTCTATCTCCAAAGGCACCTGATCAATTTATAAAACTTTTATGGAAGTAGGCATCTTTGATGACTTGATATGTAAAAAAGTTAAAGCGAATTTATGTCTTAATCACCTCTTCAGCCAAGATGACACCTTCTACCATCTCACTGCGGTCCTCTGTGCTATTAAGTTGACTTTTTTGTGTAACATCTGAAAGATCCTCTTTCATATCTCTATTTTCATTCAGCAAATTGACCTCACCAGTTTGTTCTACTTGCGTAATTTTTTTAACTATCATTACATAAAGGTCTAGCATATGACAATATGAAGCAAATGTTGGAGAAGAAGAGCATTAAACATTAAAATGGTGCAAGAGGTTCATTATATGGTCTTATTGTTGAAGCATCAAAATAAAAAGAAACAATAAAATAGTTTGCTTACAATGCTCAGTTGAAGTTTCTGACCAACATAATTTCAATTTTGTTTGACATTCTATGGCCCTTTTCATAATTTTCAATTTTTTTAAAAATACGTGGGTTTGTGTTACAAGGGGCATTCTTAGATCTGGTACCAAAAGGAGATATCTTTTAAAAGTAAGTACTCTAGTGAAGGAGATATCTTTTAAAAAGCTGAAGAAGGTTTTGAGATTTCACATGCTAACTTTTCATTTTTCATTTTCCCGCATCTCTTTTAAAGAATTGATATTGTAAAAATTAAAAGCTAATTTTATTTTATTAAAAAAACACACTTTAAAAAGTGTATCAGATACTTAAATTTTATTAAACTAAAATCCTTTTTGAAAATATAAACTATTTTAAATCCATTTTTTTCCTTAAGTTTTATAAGGATGATCTTTTTAAATGAAATTAAAAACCAAAATGTTTTAAAAACAATTAAATATTTATTGTTGTTGATCATGTTTTATTTAAAAATATTATTTTATAATTTTTAAAATTTTACTATAATTATTTAATATTTTATTTGTTAAAGCCACGTGTACAATACGGATGATAATCTTCAAACCTAGTAAATGATTACGAGCACAAGACACGTGCCAAAACATAAATCACTATCCCTAAATTTTTTCCCTCGTAAGCACCTAACCCGAAAACATGTTCACGTGGATCCTTTTCTTGATCCGCTACCTTTCCCACCGACCACCAAATGTATGTTTCAAAGCCTAATTGCTCGTCGTTTCACCTTTCTCCTCCATGTCGATGTGTAAATCTTCCCATCAAAAGGGTTGATCGTGTGTTCAACCCATTTGTGAGTGAACTTGAAACCCTAATCTCCATCCGCACATCCTCTACATCATTTCTTCTCCAATTGCTCATCCTCCTCTGTTCTTTCTCTTATCAATCGTCTATCTGGTATATTCTCTAAAGGTATGTTTATATTTCTTATTTATTGGTAAGCATTCTACGAAACCATCCACATAATTCCTTTATTCCGTTGT
The DNA here is from genome assembly GCA_025506415.1 of Flaveria robusta. Classification (NCBI taxonomy): domain Eukaryota; kingdom Viridiplantae; phylum Streptophyta; class Magnoliopsida; order Asterales; family Asteraceae; genus Flaveria; species Flaveria robusta. Next base: position 10,946,738 of record CM046469.1, on the reverse strand, counting down.
TTTCACTTTTGAAATTGATCGGCTGCTGAGCAATGAGAGTAGGGCTAGGGAGTCGTTTGGTGTGGTGGTAGTTTGTACCCGCGCACTCTAATTGTCCAGTTTTACATTGGACTCGGTTCTTAAGGGATACAAAATTTCAATGTAAGTCTGGGAAAACAAAACCAGATTAGTGATTGGGAAGTTTCACAATGTAGATTTTCATGGTAAAGCTTCCTTCCTTTTTTTCATAATTAGGATGATGTGTTTATGATTGCTTATTTAACTAATTAGAGATGCACTTTGAATACGAGTATACTAACTGATTTGAAACTAAGGGTTATTCGGCTATTGTTTAATTTGATTGTTGTGAAGTACGATACAACTATAAGTTTTGTTTCCCCTTGAAGAGTGAATTAAGTTTGATGCTTTGTAAAAACACAATAAGCAATCATTAACACCTCATTCTCCATTATTAATTGATTAACAAGGTAACAATTAACATCTTTGCTTTGCTTCTCAAGCATCAGTCTTGCTTACTACCACATCAATATTTAATAAACTTCAATATTTGAATATGTTTTTGTTAAAGATAAATATATCAATACAATTTATCAAGTGAAAATATTTTTATATTCTTTCTTGAATTATATTTCTTTAATTTTTTTTTAGGTATTGGTGTGACCAAGTTCAAATGCTCTAAAATATGGATCCTTCTATTTGATTAAAGGAAGGTTCACTTTGGTTCGATTTTGATTTGGTTTGATCAGGGAATGCAGTTTCCATTAGGGGATCTTAAAGACCCACTACTATTTATCTCTTATCTACATTAGACATGTTTATAAAGGCATGTCTTTAATTCAATTTTTATCACAATCCCATCTTCAATTGCTTCTTGAAATTCAGGTTTGTATGTATGATTATGATTATGCATCAACAAATTTTGTGTGTTGGAACTGTTTAAATTCAATTTTCATTGATTGATTTCAACTAGGGCTTCGATTCATTATTGTTGGTTTCTCGAGGTTTGTAGTTATCAAAACTTCATTAAGTGTTGCATAGTGATCTGATTTGTTTGATACACACATACAGTAACAATTAATGGATGTTCAACAAAATCTTACCTAATGAAAGTTTTGATAGAAGTTAAAAGGGGTTTGGGTACAAGAAAAATTACTTAAGTCTTGACCAAAAATGAAAATTTTCAAAGTCAAATCAATCTGTAAGTTCTATTTTATGTTTTAATAGTTAGATCTATTATTTAGTTTTTGTTTTTTTTATTTTGTTTTACTTTATATTGTAATGGTTAGCTTTGTTAGGGTTTGATGGGAAATTGGATATGGTGTTGGTTTCAGTTTAAAATTTTTACATTGTGATTTTGTTCATAATTTTATAAACAAAAAACAATACATTTTTTTTTAAATGCATAGTAATACACCACAGTTGTGATTAGACAGCCACTCCTTAGACCCTACAAGTTGTTTAGAATTTAAAATGTTATTTACACAGCTTAGAGCATTCACTGATTTTAGACGCGATTTGGTTGCCAATGGGTGAAGTTGGCCTAAAAACATTGTTTTTGCATTTCTGAATGCGTTTTATAAGTAAAAGTGATGAACTGATATCAGGATGTAATCACACACAATATTTAGAGAACTCATGGCTCGCGCTTTGTTATAATCAAGACTATAGCTCAAAACTCGATTACTATAAACTCTCATATCAAAATCTAAGGGGTTGTTTGTCACTTCTAAATGAGTAAGTATTAAATCATTAAAAGTTCTGAACCATTAAGTGTTCAACCAATAAGAGGTGTAAATCATTAATAGCTAGTATATTGCTTAACTATTCAGATGCAAATGTCTGACCAAATCAAATAAAAGCTTTTAACCATTCAGATTTCAGTATAATGTTTAACCATTCAGAGGCAAACTTGTTTAAACATTCAAAAATTTTCTAATAAATATACACTTTGAATCATTAACTGTTAAACCATTCAGACATATTAATGGTTAAGATGCAAACAAACAAACCCTACCTTGGTTAAGGTATATTTATATGCATGCACACAATGCTAATTCTGTTTTCTATTAACCCTAAATGTCGACCCTTGAAAAAGGTTCTAGGCTAGTTGTCAAAGATGTATTATCTAAGTTAAAGACGTAACACGAAACAATCAGACACTCTTTGATAATCAAAGCAATGACTAGGAAGCTACAAGACTACTCGTATCTAGCAGGAAACAATCATCGGCATACACGGATAATCAAAGAGCTCAAGGAAAACCTTAGAATGAAATATTAGATAAAATACGAGTGTTTGTAGGACTTCAAATATCCTTCATGAAGTTAGAAAAACTTTGATCTCCTTATTAAGATAGCCCATACCCGATTCTTAATGAAGCTGCTTTCGAAAGTTAGATTTACGTTATGATTTTACACTATTTTGAGTCTGTAAGACTTCAAATATCCTTCATGATCCAGATACATAGATGGGTTACAGATTTGGGTCATCCAGTGTTTTATGTTGGTCAACAATCTAGATAAAGAAATAATAATATGGCTCAACACAAAACATAAAATCTAGAGGCCAGAGCCCATAGGCTTGTCAATTATATGGTGCACGGGGTACATCAGTGATAAGGTCCAAAATAGAGTGGAATTATGCCATAGACCTGTGGGCTTTAAAATTATAGTTGGACTAAGGGTTGAAAAACATAAATACCTCAATAACACAAGTTTCTGCTCTTGCATGTTTTTGCATCTCTTGAAGATGGTCATCCAACAGCTTACGTAATTCAAAAAGCGTCTCATTGTTAAGATTGTTAATATCAATCTCAATCTCATCCTCCCCACCATCATTTTTGTTTGAACCACGTCGCCTCAAAAAGTCGATGATATTATCCGGTAGATCTCCTAGATGAATTTCCAAATCCCTACTTAGTTTATGTTTTTCATCAATACTCATCACTGGCTTAACTGGCTCTGGTAGTGGGTATGGTTGAACTGAGGTAATTTTTCTCTTGTTTGAGGAAGGCATTGGCTTAACTAAATCGATCTCTTCATGAACCGCAGGCTGTTGAGAGCCATTTACTGGTAGTTTCTTCTCAATAGGCTTCCATCTTAGCTCAAAAAATTTACTAAGAACATCCGCCATTATATGCACATCATTGCCTGGAGGATTATATGTCATGGCATTGGAGAATGTGAGTCTGACATCAGCAAGAAATTGAAATGGACTTGAATAATTTCCTGAACCAAGTTTTGCTTTTATGGTCCCTAAATCCATGGGTTTCTTAATCATATTAAAGTAATCTGGAATCTTTAGTGCAACAACATCAACAGGTTTATTGAACACCCAACCATGCTGATGTGACATCAACTTTTTTTAACAAGCTCTCACACTGTTTCCGTAAGAGTAGACTAAAAGTCTCCGGTACAGCTGGGTGAGCTGGCTCATTAACAGATTGCAGCCTTCCAGCAGCACCTCGATTCAAGCTACTTGCTTTTTGATCTTGTGGATCAACTGATTTCTTCACGTTTGTTTGGTTTCCTTGTACATTGCTGCAGCTAATAATATTGCTGGATGACGACGCTGCAACATGGGCCCTGTCCACATCAACTCTCTTATGAAATGTCCTAACCTGATCAAGTTCAGAACGCAACCGAAGTAACCATTTCTGTTTCTCAGAAGATGCCAGAGTCGGCAAGGGGATGCTTCGTATAGGCACACCAAAACCATCGTGCGATGCAGAGCTCAACTTAATCCATTTCTTTCTAGGGCCACTTGAATTCTCATATCCATTACGATCAACCCCAGAATAGCCACCCTCAGATTCTTCATTAGGAAGAAAGCCACCAGAATAAGCATCAGGAAACCTATCCTTCTTTGCCATGACTCTCCAAACACCCTACAATTTACACCGATCCACCTCGCTATATATGCACAACTTTGTCTGAATCTCTTAGGCACTTCCCTGGAATTTCACAGCAAGACATCAATCTCGCCTAAAGAATCCATGACTAGACCCAATAGGCCAATACTCGCTTCTCAGTTCCCATATTCCCCTATAATCACCACTAGAAACAACACTATACTCTCTAACCACAGTATCGACGTGGATACCGTCTTCCTATTAAATTAGGTCATTATACACTCAAACTTCGAGCAAACTTAAATCCATCACTGCACTAAATCAATTTTCTCACATACTTACAACTATTCTGAGTCAAATCATCTACTCAACTACTTACCAGTCTCGAATTTCAAGTAAGTAGTCATACGAACCAAAAAAAGGCACAGAGACAGACTATAAGCAGTCGTTTAAGCGAAAACCCTGATCTTACCGCAAAAACCCTCTTCCGGTAGCGAAAAACAAATTCATCCACAAATAATCAAACTTCAACTCACCAGATAACTTAGTTCAAACTCATACCCACACGATCAACACCAATGGCTCCGGAACCAATAGCAGAACCCTAAACCGAATGACCCCCACCAAAATTGGCTCTCGCGAAGTAGGAAAATGCAGTGGTCGGAACCCTAGGTAGCGTCAGTGGCCGGAGAACGGCGGAGGTGCGGAGACTTCACGGTGGTTTGGGGCGGAGACGATATGATCGTGCGGCATAAATGCAAGCAAAGTTGAAGTGAGACTCTTGGAAGAGAGAGAAGCAGAGGGTAAGTGTCAAAAGACACTCTTGTTTCTTTATTATTTTGTTTTGGGTTTTTAGTTTTTCAGAATGATAGTGTATGGTTAATTTAGGTCGTTGATTCACATAGTGTTGGAAATCAACGGTGTTGATTGCGTTTCAGATTTGATGGGACGTAGATACACGTTAGCGAACCGGGAGTTGTACCGTCTATGAGTAACGTTAGCGTGATGCTATATAAACATTTGTTTTTGTTATTGATACATCCTATTATTTCTATCTGACTATCTATCTCTATGTATATGTATAGAAAGAGATGAAGAGGATAAAAATTAATATGGTGTATTAATAACATACCCTTAGTAAAATTAATTATTTAACTTAGTGTTAGTTTTTTTTAATATCATTTAGGTCTCATTTGATTTGCATAATTCTTTTGAATTGAAATTAAAATTACAAGATTGTTCGTATAAAACTTTGCTTTGTTGGTCAACATATGAAGTTGAAATTAGACGGCTTTTGATATCAAAGAATGGAAGGCTGAATTGAATGAACGATTAATGTTGAATAAAAAATAACATGTTTGGTTGCTATTTCATTTACCCTTTTTTTTTTCATTTCATCTCATTTTGTTCTTAGCCATCACCACCACCAACCACCACCACAACTCACCAACCACCACCACAACTCACCGTCCACCACCACTACCGCTCACCGTCCACCGCCGCCATCACCACCTCCACCGCCCACCACCGCCATCACCACCACCACTGCCCATCGCCACCCCCACCAATCATCGCCTGCGGCCACCGGCCGTCGCTGCCACAAAGTAATGATTCATTTCATTCTTAAAGTGTAACCAAACCAGACGATATAATGTAATGATGTATTTTATTTTTCTATGCATTTCATTTCCTCATTCATTTTATTTATTCATCCATTTAATTTATTCGTCCATTCCATTATCTCATACCAATCAGACTCTTAGATTATTAAAATTACTAAGTGAATGAGCGATTAAGGATTAATGAGCTATTAATCCTGATTTTTACAACACTTATTTTATATATAGTATGGTTAAAATTATCATAATTATAAGTGTTTTGTACTAAAATAGTAATCTTACTTATTTATACTCATTTAATGATGTAGTTTGAGTGTTCACCGGTCTCGCCACGTATTAAGGTGCCATTGGCCTATATGTATATATATATATATCGATTGCCCCAGCTAGTTTGGCTCCTATGTTTAAAGGCAGGGGACGCGGCTTTAAGTCTCATCTCGTACGTTTTTTTTATTATCTTTTTTTTTTCCTTTTTTTTTTTCTTTTATCCCTTTTGTTATATATTTTCATTTAAACTATTATCTTTAACTTTTCTAGTATTTATTTTATCTAAAATATATATTTTTTATCAGGTTGTATGCACGTAACAAAGTTTGTGTACACGTCTTGACGTACAATTAACTATTTTAGTGTCATCATACGCCTTTGTCATAATATAATGCATGTGTCTTTCTTTTAAATTACTTTTTAAAATTACTGTTTGGTAACATGTGATGTGCAATATCTTTAGTGCGTTTATTTTATGTACTTAAGTTTGTTAAAGTCCACGTCGCAACGCCTGTAACGAAGTTCGTGAATGTGACGCTACGCGCGGTCACGTTGCAGCTCGCGGGTAGCATTACTCGTTTTTTTGTTATTATTGAAAACTTTTGTTTTAAACAAATAATTTTTTTTTAAATTACTTTGTCTCTTTTAAAAAATAGCTTTAAAAATATTGTTTTTAGAAAAAAATGTCCTTTTCCTAATACAAACTTGCTTAAAGATTATGGTTTTTTTTGGTTTATAAATAATTATTAATTAAGCAGGTGACGATTGCTCTTGGTTCTTACCGCAACTATATTACATGTATGGTAGACACACATGTCTGTTTGTGTGTAGATTGGTATTATAGAAAAACAATATCACAAATGAAAAAACATAAAATCATGCAAACATATATGATCAAACATACACAACACACACATAACTAGAACAAAATACAAGTTTGAGGTTTAGTACAGATATGTAAAAAACACGCACACATAAATACCATTGACGTACAAGAACATAAAATTAGATTTCGACTATGCGTGTTTACACGCACACACTTATAGAGCTCACAGAGATATTTTGTAGTTACGAGCTTCAATTAAAACTAACCATAAATTTGAGTTTGAATGATAAATTCAACAAACAAAGCATTGCAGCTATAAACAAACATCACATACGATCCTTGTGCCTCAAAATTGCAAAATCCAACCTAACCATAAACAAAATGTACCATGATGTTTGTTTACAATGATCCTGTAATCCTGACCTGTGACTGTGTTATACCGATAGCGATTGAAGTTGTTGTGATAATAGCTTAAGACACAACAATCATAAAAAATGATTAAAGTGTTATTTTAGTTTTGAATAAAATTTAATGGCTAAAATAATATCAATCCTAATATTAAAAGAACATCATAAAATGATATTTTTTTACATATAAGTTTTATTATTTGTTAAATGTTTGATATAATTTACAGATAAAACATAGACGACTAATGATCTAATCATGTTCAATGTTATTATTATTTTTAACATTTATCGTTTAATATTTAGAAATCATATAAAGTTATGTAAATGAAATCATGATAAGATCATCTCGCGTATCTTTGGAGCACCTGTGCCAAAAATAAAGTCACCAGTTATTAGGTCCCCTCTATAAACCCTATGACACCATTCCCTCCCAAACACAACTCTCTCTCCATCTCCATCTCCATCTTCATCTCCATCTCCATCTCCCACACACACACACATATACACACGGATCGTTCCTTTTAATCACCAGATATTCGGTCGAAGAAACCGAATCTGTGCATCGATCAGGTGTAATCGGTATGGTATTCATTCCATCAGACCTAATTTCGCATCAGTTGTTATCTCTCGTAATCCGTAAGATATTCATTCCATCTGACCTAATTTCTTACTCGAATTTGCATTTTATCTCACATAATTTCGCATGTTGCTTGTTATTGCTTGGTGATTTCTTAATTTCTGTTATCTGCTTGTTAATTACTACGATTAATTGGGCGTTTCTGGTCCTCATGTTTGATCTATTGATCCTGCGGTTGTAACATATTGATTGCTTGCTATTACTCGTAATCGGTATATTATTCATTTGATTAGGCTGTTTCTTACACACATTTGCATTTTATCTTACCTAATCTCTCATGTTCCTTGGTTCTGATGTTTGATTTATTGATCGTGTTGTGTAATCTCTTGATTGGTTGTTATCTGCTCACGAATTTCTAACATGAATGAGGCGTTGTTGATGCTCAACTTATGATGTTTGATTCACTGAATGTGCTGAATAGCTGATGTGTTTCTTACACACATTTGCATTTTATCTGACCTTACCTCTCCTGTTCCTTGGTTCTGATGTTTGATTTATTGATCGTGTTGTGTAATCTCTTGATTGGTTGTTGCTCACGAATTTCTAACATGAATGAGGCGTTGTTGATGCTCAACTTATGATGTTTGATTCACTAAATGTGCTGAATAGCTGATGTTTTTGGTCCTGATGTTTGATGTTCAATTTATTAATCAGGGTTGTCAGTTCTGTTGTTTAATTAGCTGTTTTTGGTGATTTATTTATTATTGATTACTTGGCCTGCTGGTAAGGCATTAGGCTTTCGGGTGAGGGCGTGAGGCTGATGGGTTTGAACCTCATCAGACCTCTTTTATTTCTTTTCAGGCGTGCACATGTCCTAGACACCTTTTCTTTTCTTACACGTCAAATAAGAAGATAGAGAAAAGGAATTGGGCGGTGATCTATCTCCTCTCTTACTCACTGATTGTTTCTTCGTAGTTAGGTGTTTTTCTTGGTGATTATCTGCTCATTCGGTATCCCCATTATCATTGCCGATCGATGTTGCTAGGTTTGAAGAGATCTTGGTAGCGCTGGTCTCGTGGTGTTAACAATGTCATGGCCGGAACCCTATCGCTTTAATGCCTAACTATTCATCAATGTTCATATATCATATATATATATATACACACACACATATATATATGTATATATATGATTGATTGTTGGTTAGTTGCTGCAATTACCAAACAATATTACATAGTTTAGGTTTTGAGTGTCTAACTGGTTTTTTCACGTGTCATAAACACCATCCTTTTCTTACACGTCGAATAAGAAGATAGAGAAAAGGAGTGGGCAGGGACCTATCTTCTCTCTTTCTCGACCGTTGGTTCTTTGTAATTAGGGGTTTTTCGTGGTGGTTGTCGGCACATTCGGTAACGCCGTTATCATTGCCGATCAACGCTGCTAGGTTCGAAGTAATCCTAGGTAGCGCTGGTCAGGTGGTGTTAGCGATGCCGTGGCCGTAACCCTATCGCTTTAATGCCTAAATATTCATCAACATTCATTAATCATATAGATATGATTGAATATCTGTTAGTTGCATTAATTACCAATCAATATTGCCTTTTTCCTACCACTAGTCACTGTTTGTTTTTTACATGGTGGTTGTCTGCTCATTTGGTATCGCTGTTATCATTACTGATCAATGCTGCTAGGTTCCAAGATATCCTTGGTAGCGCTGATCTGGTGGTGTTAGCGATGTCATGAACATAACCTTGTCGCTTTAGGGCCTAACTATTCATCAATGTTCATTAATCATATAGATGTGATCAAATGTCTATTAGTTGCTGTAATTAGAGATCAATACTGCATTATTCGTGCCACTAGTTGCTGTTTGTAGCTTCTATCACTAAAATATATTATTATTACAAATTATATTATTTGGGTTTTGATCGTGTGTAATACCACCCCTTTGGATATGAGTTTATCTTTCATTAACGAGTTTTGGTTATATAATATTTGACTCGATCCATAATTAGCATCCGGCAAGTGGGGAAAAATACAATTTTTATTTTACTTTTATCATTATTAGATCATTTGATCATAGGCAATACCCCTTTGGATATGAGTTTATATTTTCCTTAACCTTTATATGATAGTTGACTCAATCCATAATTAGCATCCGCCAAGTGGGGAAAACTACATCTTTTGTTCAACTATCTTTATTAGTTGATCATTTGATCGTGTGTAATACCACCCCTTTCGATATGAGTTTATCTTTCATTAACGAGTTTTGGATACATAATATTTGACTCGATCCATAATTAGCATCCGCCAAATGGGGAAAAATACAATTTTTATTTAACTTTTATTATTATTACATCATTTGATCATATGCAATACCCTTTTGGATATGAGTTTATATTTTCCTTAACCGTTATATGATAGTTGACTCAATCCATGATTAGCATCCGCCAAGTGCGGAAAACTACATCTTCTGTTCAACTATCTTTATTAGTTGATCATTTGATCGTGTGTAATACCACCCCTTTGGATATGAGTTTATCTTTCATTAACGAGTTTTGGTTATATAATATTTGACTCGATCCATAATTAGCATCCGCCAAGTGGGGAAAGTACAATTTTTATTTTACTTTATCATTATTAGATCATTTGATCATATGCAATACTCGTTTGGATATGAGTTTATATTTTCCTTAACAGTTATATGATAGTTGTCTCAATCCATAATAAGCATCCGCCAAGTGGAGAAAACTACATCTTCTATGCAACTATCTTTATTAGTTGATCATTTGATCGTGTGTAATACCACCCCTTTGGATATGAGTTTATCTTTCATTAACGAGTTTTGGTTATATAATATTTGACTCGATCCATAATTAGCATCCGCCAAGTGGGGAAAAATACAATTTTTATCATTATTATTAGATCATTTGATCATATGCATTACCCCTTTGGATATGAGTTTATATTTTCCTTAACCGTTATATGATAGTTGACTCAATCCATAATTAGCATCCGCCGGGTGGGGAAAACTACATCTTCTGTTCAACTATCTTTATTAGTTGATCATTTGATCGTGTGTAATACCACCCCTTTGGATATGAGTTTATCTTTCATTAACGAGTTTTGGGTGTATAATATTTGACTCGATCCATAATTAGCATCCGCCAAGTGGGGAAAAATACAATTTTTATTTTACTTTTATTATTATTAGATCATTTGATCATATGCAATACCCCTTTGGATATGAGTTTATAGTTTCCTTAACCGTTATATGATAGTTGACTCAATCCATAATTAGCATCCGCCAAGTGGGGAAAACTGCATCTTCTGTTCAACTATCTTTGTTAGTTGATCATTTAATCGTGTGTAATACCACCCCTTTGGATATGAGTTTATCTTTCATTAACGAGTTTTGGTTATATAATATTTGACTCGATCCATAATTAGCATCCTCCAAGTGGGGAAAATACAATTTTTATTTTACTTTTATCATTATTAGATCATTTGATCATATGCAATACCCCTTTGGATATGAGTTTATATTTTCCTTAACCGTTATATGATAGTTGACTCAATCCATAATTAGCATCCGCCAAGTGGGGAAAAGTACATCTTTTGTTCAACTATCTTTATTAGTTGATCATTTGATCGTGTGTAATACCACCCCTTTGGATATGAGTTTATCTTTTATTAACGAGTTTTGGTTATATAATATTTGACTCGATCCATAATTAGCATCCGCCATGGGGAAAAATACAATTTTTATTTTACTTTTATCATTATTAGATCATTTGATCATATGCAATACCCCTTTGGATATGAGTTTATATTTTCCTTAACCGTTATATGATAGTTGACTCAATCCATAATTAGCATCCGCCAAGTGGGGAAAACTACATCTTCTGTTCAACTATCTTTATTAGTTGATCATTTGATCGTGTGTAATACCACCCCTTTGGATATGAGTTTATCTTTAATTAACGAGTTTTGGTTATATAATATTTGACTCGATCCATAATTAACATCCGCTAGGTGGGGAAAAATACAATTTTTATTTTACTTTATCATTATTAGATCATTTGATCATATGCAATACTCGTTTGGATATGAGTTTATATTTTCCTTATCAGTTATATGATAGTTGACTCAATCCATAATAAGCATCCGCCAAGTGGAGAAAACTACATCTTCTATGCAACTATCTTTATTAGTTGATCATTTGATCGTGTGTAATACCACCCCTTTGGATATGAGTTTATCTTTTATTAACGAGTTTTGGTTATATAATATTTGACTCGATCCATAATTAGCATCCGCCATGGGGAAAAATACAATTTTTATTTTACTTTTATCATTATTAGATCATTTGATCATATGCAATACCCCTTTGGATATGAGTTTATATTTTCCTTAACCGTTATATAATAGTTGACTCAATCCATAATTAGCATCCGCCAAGTGGGGAAAACTACATCTTCTGTTCAACTATCTTTATTAGTTGATCATTTGATCGTGTGTAATACCACCCCTTTGGATATGAGTTTATCTTTCATTAACGAGTTTTGGTTATATAATATTTGACTCGATCCATAATTAGCATCCGCCAAGTGGGGAAAAATACAATTTTTATTTTACTTTTATCATTATTAGATCATTTGATCATATGCAATACCCCTTTGGATATGAGTTTATATTTTCCTTAACCGTTATATGATAGTTGACTCAATCCATAATTAGCATCCGCCAAGTGGGGAAAACTACATCTTCTGTTCAACTATCTTTATTAGTTGATCATTTGATCGTGTGTAATACCACCCCTTTGGATATGAGTTTATCTTTAATTAACGAGTTTTGGTTATATAATATTTGACTCGATCCATAATTAACATCCGCTAGGTGGGGAAAAATACAATTTTTATTTTACTTTATCATTATTAGATCATTTGATCATATGCAATACCCCTTTGGATATGAGTTTATATTTTCCTTAACCGTTATATAATAGTTGACTCAATCCATAATTAGCATCCGCCAAGTGGGGAAAACTACATCTTCTGTTCAACTATCTTTATTAGTTGATCATTTGATCGTGTGTAATACCACCCCTTTGGATATGAGTTTATCTTTCATTAACGAGTTTTGGTTATATAATATTTGACTCGATCCATAATTAGCATCCGCCAAGTGGGGAAAAATACAATTTTTATTTTACTTTTATCATTATTAGATCATTTGATCGTATGCAATACCCCTTTGTATATGAGTTTATATTTTCCTTAACCGTTATATGATAGTTGACTCAATCCATAATTAGCATCCGCCAAGTGGGGAAAACTACATCTTCTGTTCAACTATCTTTATTAGTTGATCATTTGATCGTGTGTAATACCACCCCTTTGGATATGAGTTTATCTTTAATTAACGAGTTTTGGTTATATAATATTTGACTCGATCCATAATTAACATCCGCTAGGTGGGGAAAAATACAATTTTTATTTTACTTTTATCATTATTAGATCATTTGATCATATGCAATACCCCTTTGGATATGAGTTTATATTTTCCTTAACCGTTATATGATAGTTGACTCAATCCATAATAAGCATCCGCCAAGCGGGGAAAACTACATCTTTTGTTCAACTATCTTTATAAGTTGATCATTTGATCGTGTGTAATACCAACCCTTTGTATATGAATTTATCTTTCATTGATGAGTTTTGGGTATATAATATTTTACTCGATCCATAATTAACATCGGACAAGTGAGGAACCATACGTTTTTTATTTAACTCTAATTCTTTGTCCTGATTTTTCCATAAGCATACTAACATTTGTCCTTTGGTTTTAATAATATTTATGTGATACCCCCCCCCCCCCCCCCCCCTCCTTTTTTTTTAGTTTGGGTTTTGGTTTTATTTATATTTTTCAATATAAAGTTTGGGTTATGGAAAATTGATTCAATTTTCAAATCTGCATTTATCAAGTGGTGATGATTTGAACTCTTTTTGTTAATCTTATTTAGGTGGATTTTGATGTTTTGTAAGGATTTGTTCTTTTATTTTTTATTCTTTTTTATGTTTTTTGATAAGTAAAAGAAAACTTGAATGCACTTTTTGATTTGATATCATCTTTCGGTTATCTATTTTGGTTATAGAAATATGACTCATATTCACCACTAGCATCCGTCAATTGGGGAAAAATACATTTTTTATTTCAGATTATTTCATTTTCTTATTGTTATTATTAATTTTCTAATAATTTGAACTTTTTTCCAAACTTTGTTTATCTGATTGGTGGATATATGTAACGTTTTGTTTCTTTTAGTATTGTATGTTTAAAAGCAAAAGGATTTTTTTGATGATTTTGAAATTTTTGATTATCTTTCCATATAAAGCTAACATGGGTTATGAAAATATATGACTTACTTTCACAATTAGCATTTGTCAATTGTAGACCTGACTCATTTTTTTCACACGTAACTAAAAACGAAATTCTTGAATATCTTTCTTGATTTTGATCATCTTGTGATATCCAATTTGGGTTTTGGAAACTGACTTACATTAGGATTACTTTCTAGCTCTATATGTGTATGATGTCATTTATTTGAGATCATTTTTTGATAGCTGCTTTAGTTCATTGATTTTAGATCACTTTTCTTATTTCTCTTTCTTATACTATGATTTTAAAGAATTTGTTAGATATCCATTGGGGTTATGTACTTACGATCATTTCCCTCAATCTTTCTAATCTCATTCCCTAAATGACTTGGATTTGACTTTTTAGTTCAATACACGTGTAATACATCTATTTTCTCTAATTGATTCGTGTAATACATCTATTTTCTCTAATTGATTTGTTGAAAATCCTTGGACTTTTTATTCGTGCGTGTCATTCTTTTGTAGAATGCCCATTTATTTTGCCTTTTATGTTTAATATTTTGCATTGTTTTTCTTGCTTCCTAGCAGGCCTCCAACAATTAGTCAGTGATGCTTAATTTCTTCAGGCATAGTAAAATTTCTGCATCTTCATACTCAGTGATTGATTTATTATATATCCATTTTAGTCAAACTATCTGATACGATCCCAATGGATTAGTCTGGTTCGGGGCTGACCCAGTTAACATGGTTTGGCAGGAAAATAGGGGCTGGCCCAGGAGCTGGGGGAGGGGGGTGATACGGTTATTTAGGATTAGTGGGTAGGTGTTAGTGGGCGGTTAGTAGCTATATTAGTCTATATATGTGTGTTTTGATGTTCTAGTTTAGCAGAGAAGGTTTTAGTATTTGAATTCTTGGTTTATGTTTGGAGACCAGTCCGACTCGAAAAGGACCACACTATGTGTACTCGTTTTTAATTCAATCAATCCAACGAAGTTCCTATCACTATTTTTTTTTGCAATGTTGATTTTCCATTTTGGTTATTTTTGGTACCTTAGGGAGTGTGGGAAAATTTCATTAGTCAATCTAGATTATGATAATATTTAGCTCTCGTGATTTGGTGTTGGCAAAGTAGAGTTTTTCTTCCATTTATTTTGCCTTTTATGTTAATATTTTTGCTTTTTTTTTGGCCTCCAATAATTAGTAAGTAATGGTTAATTACTTCATTGTGCACTTTTGAGTTATTGAAATACTTTAGTTGGCATAGTAAAATTTTTGCATCTTTGCATTCACTTGTTGATTTATTTGATATCCGGCCATTTTAGATGGATTATCTTTTGGCAATTCTGATTTTCCATTTTGGTTATTTTTGGTAGCTTAGGGAGTTGGTGGGAAAACTTCACTAGTCATTCTAGATTATGATAATATTAAGATCTCTTGATTTTGGTGTTGAAAAGGAAGAGTTTTCTTCCATTTATTTTGCCTTTTATGTTAATATTTTGCCTTGTTTTATTTTTTTTGCTTCCTAGCACGCCTTCAACAATTAGTTAGTAATGCTTAATTTCTTTGTTGTGCACTTATGTGTTATTGCAATACTTTAGTTGGCATAGTAAAATATTTGCATCTTTGCATTCACTTGTTGATTTATTTGATATCCATTTTAGATGGATTATCTTATCCATTTTAGATGGATTATTTTGTGAAATGTGATTATGTGAGCTCACGATATGTTCCTTACTGAATCAATGATTAAACTCAAAACTTTTGGATATTAGAGTAGTTCTTTATTGAACCTGGCTTGACTTATAACTTGAGAAGTACTAGTTTGCATGTAAATGTCTAATTTTGAATTGCAATAACTTTTTTTTTTTTAATTATTATTAGTGTTGTCATTTTATGGTGATATTTTGCCTTTATTTTTTTGCTTCCTAAGCAAGTCTCCAACAATTAGTTAGAAATGCTTAATTTCTTTATTGCACACTTTTGCGATATTCAAATACTTTAGTTGGCATAGTTTATTTTTTTGCGTCTTTGCTTTCAATTATTGGTTTATTTTATATCCATTTTAGATTGACTATCTTTTTGCAATGTCGATTTTTCATTTTGGTTATATTTGGTACCTTTGAGCCTTTGCAATAAGTTTCATATATTATTATGAGTGTGTTTCTTATATTATAAATGGTTTGAGCGGAGAAGAGCGAAAATGCTATTGTTTATTTGCGATATCAAATACTTTAGTTGGCATAGTTTATTTTTTTTGCGTCTTTGCTTTCACTTATTGGTTTATTTTATATCCATTTTAGATTGACTATCTTTTTGCATTGTTGTTTTTTCATTTTGGTTATATTTGGTACCTTTGAGCCTTTGCAAATAGGTTTCATATATTATTATTAGTGTGTTTCTTATATTATAGGGAATGATTTGAGTGGATAAGAGCGAAAATGCTATTGTTTATCTATATATGTGGGCCTTATAAATTTTTTTTTATTTTGTGAAAGTGGTTGTGAGTGGAAGATAAAGAAAAAGATAATTATAAAGGTATAAAAATATTATTTAATTGAAAATAATAAAGAAAAAATAGTAATTTTTAGTGTAATTATAAGAATGAAAATTTGAAAGAATGCTCTTATAAAGTTAACGGGAAATCTTTATTAGTCATTCTATATTTAGATAATAATTACCTCGCTTGATTACGGTGTTGGCAAATTATAGTTTGCTTCATAGCACGCCGCCAACAATTAGTTAGTAATGCTTAATTTCTTCGTTGTGCACTTTTGAGTTATTGAAATACTTTAGTTGGCATAGCATAATTTTTGCATCTCCGCTTTCACTTATTGATTTATGTGATATCTATTTTAGATTGACTATTTTTTATTTTTTGCAATGTTGATTTGTCGTCTTGGTTATTTTTGGTACCTTAGGGATTTAGTGGAAAACCTCATCGTTTATTCGATCTAGTTTCTAATAGTAACTAGATCTTTGGTGGTCGGCAAAGTAGAGTTTTTCTTCATGTTTTGTTGGGTATAGGCTTCGTATGTATTAGATGGAGCAATAGGGTGTGACAGGCCCTAGCTCTAAATGGGTCTACTTTAGTTAGGTTGTTAACTAAAAGATTAACACTAATTCTAGTCAAAAGAAATATTTTGAACGGAAAATGTAGGACCTTGTTCGGATAATATAAGTTATCTAAATCGGGACCATCTATTCGTTTTTCCAGTCGGGACCGCACCCCTAACCCCATAAGGAGGAAACTCACAATTAGAAAAAACCTCTTGGGTTAACCTTGATCATTTTTGTTCAGAAGAAGATATACATATATATATCTATATATATATCATCTACTTTTAAATCATTATCGCTCATCAAAAGAGAACTATAGTTGCCTTTGTGGACTGAGGTTGCACACCACGACCGAAGCACGTTAAATCTCTCAAGTTCTTTATTGTACTATTGTTTGTGTTTATGTGTGCTTTCTCCTAATAGTTTGGCATTTTTCACGATTTAAAGTTTGATTACATGTACTCTGCTCATCCTCAAATAACTCATAAAACTTTTCATTAAAATACGACAAGTGTATTTTTAGATTAGATTTACGGGTTCTTTAGTTTTCAAAAAGAATATTTTTGAAGATGAGTTTTTCACTCATCCTTTTTATGTCTACTGAATGGATTAGGGAAGTTTGTTTTTCTCCCATTTTTATAATTAACGTAAAAGTAAATGATCTACGATTAGTTGACTTGCAAATCAAACCTATAGAAATGGTTCGTATCGGACCTTATCCATTTGAAACAGCTTGTTACTGGTTGGACCGGTAAAACGGACCAGGCGGTCCGTATCGGATATTCTAAATAAATTAATTGGAATGCATTCGAGAACATCATAACCAACTAAAATTCACACTTCATGTGAACAAGTAGATAATTAGCAAATTTAAAAATTGAACATGATTACTAGTATGCGATCCATGCACCTTCGATGATTGTATTGATATATAGTTGAAATGCATGATCTATACAAGCTTTTTGTGAATCTTAATGAATAATGAAGATCTAAAACAAAGGAAGCTTAAAGTTTTTTTTTCGGGTTTGTCTTTGAATCGCAAAAAGACACACATCTATACAAGCTTGATCCATGATGTATGCAAGCTTGATCAGTCTTTTCCCAAAACACGCACATCTACGTCGCATTCAAACTTCCTCGTGGGTGGTGATGTTTTCGAAAAGTAGTTCAAGAAATTGAACGTCAAGTACATTAGTAAATTATATTTAGATGTTTTCCATTGATTATGTGGACACAATTGGGTGTTAGAACACATACGTCCTAGTTAATAAGGGGTTTCAAACTGATAATGGGCGCTAAAAGAGCCGAATGAAATTATTTTTATTTTATTTTTAACAATCTTTAACTAAAAAAATTTAAACCCACTACCATTGATTTAAAATGATTTTAAAAAATTCATGTTTACATAGGTAATATTTTAATTAAATAAAACACTACATATAATTGAGATAAATATATAATTATAAAGAGAACCATTATATAGAAAAAAGGTTAAAAGTTAATTTTGGTAAGAAAAGAAAAAAATGATGATAAGATTTTGAATTTGCGTATCGTATCGTATCTTTGCAGCAGGATATGAAAAAGCAAACAATCTCACCGACTCACTTTCCGCCTCTCTATAAAGTATAAACCTAACGTACGGCGCTATCATATTCATCCATCAGATCACACCTATCTTCTCTTGTTCCTAGATGCGCGCGCTCTAATCTCTTGATTCATTGTTATCTGCTGCTTCCTAATTAAAACAAGAATCGCTCGTTGCTAAGGGTTTTGCTTCGATCGTGATTCGTGTCATGGAGGAAGAAACAGAAGAATCTGTAATGAGGTTGTTTCTCACACGCATTTGCATTTTCCTTAATCTAGCTAGCTAGCTAATTCGATCGATCAGGTAAGGTTGTTTCTCACATGTTCGTTCACTGTCAAGGTATCGAAACTTAGGGCTCTGTACTTATCACTTTGGTTATTCGAAACTTAGGGTTTTCTAATCATCTAAAGATGCAGGGTTCGACAACCCCTTTCTCTATTTCCTTTCAATCGCACAACCCTAACTGATTATTGATGATGTTTTTCTGGTCTAATCCCTAGATTAACCATCCCAACCACTTCTAGATTGCTCCTTTTGTGTATTTGTACATTGGAAATTGAATCTGAAAACCCATTGCCTGACTTTTGTTCTACTACAACTTATAGCAATCCCTTATAACACCTAAAAGGCACCAAATTCGTGATAAAGTATAAGTTTTGCTTAGTTAAGGTGTATTTGTTGTGATTCTGTGCTGCTTCTACTTTTTAGGGCAAATTACATGGCAATATATCCAGCTTTTACAACTTTTGCATCAAATACTTACATTAAAAATACACGCCCAACACATATAATGGCAATACATGTCAAGTTAATCAACATTTTCAAGCACTCAGCTCTAGTTGGTTTGATATTTGTATATTATCTGACCTATTTTCTCTTCATCAGGTGTGATTCAGTTTGTAATCGGTACTATATTCATTCCATCAGGTTGTTTCTTAAACGCATTTGCATATTATCTGACCTAATTTCATTTCGCCATTTTCTTGTTATTGTTTGCTAATTTCTTACTCGTAATCATCAGGCTGTTTCTTATACGCATTTGCATTTTATCTGACCCAATCTCTCCATTTTCTTGCTTCTGATTTTTGATTTATTCATCATGCTGTGTAATCTTTTGATTGCTTGTTATCTGCTTACGACTTTCTAACACTAATTAAGCGTTGTTGATGCTCAACCTTTAATGTTTGATTTATTGAATGTGCTGATAAGCTGATGTTCTGGTCCAGATGTTTGATGTTCAATTATCAGGGTTATTGGTTTTGATGTTCTGGTCCAATGTTTGATGTCCTAGACACCTTTCGTTTCTTACATGTCATATAAGAAGATACACAAAAGGATTGGGCGGCGACCTATCATCTATCTTGCTCACCGATCACTTCATTTCGTTAGGGGTTTTTGGTGTTGGTTGTCTGCTCATTCGATATCGCTGTTTTCATTGCTGATGGATGCTGCTAGGTTTGAACAGATCATTAGTAGCGTTGGTCTGGTGGTGTTTATCAATGTCATGGCAAGAACCCTATCACTTTAACGCCTAACTACTCAACAGTGTTCATAAATCATATAGATATGATCGAATATTGGTTAGTAGCTGCAATTACCAATCAATATAGCATTGTTCATGGCACTTGCGCTGTTTTTGGATTCCAACCACCTTAATATATTGTTCTTATATAGTTTGGGTTTTGAGTGTCTAACTAATTAATTCACGTGTACATGTGTCCTCAAAACCTTCCTTTTCTTACACGTCAAATAAGAAGATAGAGAAATTGATTGCTTGGTGACCTATCTTTTCTCTTCCTCACGGATTGTTTCTTTGTAGTTGGGGGTTTTTCGTGGTGGTTTTCTAGCTTATTAGGTGTCTCTGTTATCATTGCTGATCGATGCTGCTAGGTTCGAACAGATCCTTGGTAACGCTGGTCTGGTGGTGTCAGTGATGTCATGGCCAGAACCCTATCACTTTAATGCCTAACTATTCATCGGTGTTCATAAATCATATAGATATGGTTGAATGTTGGTTAGTTGCTGCAATTACAATCAATCTTGCATTGTTAATGCCACTTGTTGCTGTTTTTGGATTCCAACCACCTTATTATTCTGTTTTTATATACTTTGGGTTTTTAGTGTCTATCTAATTTTTTCACGCGTGCATGTGTCCTCAACACCTTCTTTTTCTTACACGTGAAATAGGAAGATAGTGAAGATGATTGGGCTGTGACCTATCTTTTCTCTTCCTCACGGATCGTTTCTTTGTAGTTAGGAGTTTATCGTGGTGGTTTTCTGCTCATTAGGTATCGTTGTTATCATTGCTGATCGATGATGCTAGGTTCGAACAGATCCTTGGTAACGTTGGTCTGGTGGTGTCAGTGATGTCATGGGACAGAACCCTATCACTTTAATGCCTATATACTCATCAATGTTCATAAGTCATATAGATATGATTGCATGTTGGTTAGTTGCTGCAATTATAATCAATCTTGCATTGTTAATGCCACTTGTTGCTGTTTTAGGATTCCAACCACCTTATTATTCTGTTTTTATATAGTTTGGGTTTTGAGTGTCTTATCTAATTTTTTCACGTGTGCACGTGTCCTCAACACCTTCCTTTTCTTACACGTGAAATAAGAAGATAGAGAAAATTATTGGGTGGTGACCTATCTTCTCTCTTCCTCATCGTTTGTATCTTCGTAGCTAGGGGTTTATCGTGGTGGTTTTCTACTCATTAGGTATCGCTGTTATCATTGCTGAATGATGCTGCTAGATTCGAACAGATCCTTGGTAAAGTTGGTCTGGTGGTGTTAGCGATGTCATGGACAGAACACTATCGCCTAAATACTCATCAGTGTTCATAAATCATACAGATATGATTGAATGTTGGTTAGTTGCTGCAATTACCAATCAATATAGCATTGTTATTGCCACTTGCTGCTGTTTTCGGATTCCACCACCTTAATATATTGTTCTTATATAGTTTGGGTTTTGTGTTTGTCTAATTTTTTCATGGATGCACATGTCCTCAACACCTTCCTTTTCTTACACGTGACATAAGAAGATGCTGCTAGGTTTGGGTATCGTTGTTATCATTGCTGATCGATGCTGCTAGGTTCGAATGGATCCTTGGTAGCGTTAGTCTGGTGGTGTCAGCTATGTCATGGTGGGTAACCTATTGCTTTAATGCCTAGCTATTCATCAACGTTCATAAATCATATATATATAGTTGATTTTCAGTATAGTTGCTTCAATTACCGATCAATATTGTATTGTTCATGTCACTGTTTGCTGATTTTGGATTCTACGAGGCCCTTGGTGGCGGTGTGTTGGTATTTGAGCTTGTGAAAAGTTTTCACAGGAACTGATCATCATGTGTTTAGAGAAATTAGTTTCATGTTTATAAATACAGTACTTGAAACTTGAACTTGATACCATACTTTCTGTTAAATGATGATTGAATTTGGGTATAATTACAATGTAAGAACACTCCCTGGCTGTAGCAGTGAAAAATCTACAGTTTCTTTCAACGCGATAGGGCTGCAAAACATGTACGCTAGGTGTTCTACGTGTATCTATTGTGCTAATCTGATTACACCACTGTATTGTGCTAGTCTGATTATACCACTGCATCATAACAGGTATCATCATAGGAACTTGCACCTCTTCCTTGCGTGTCCAGAGACAAATAGCTTCCACAAATTGTTTATATGAATCAAATAGGTAATGGTCTGTTATGTTCCTTTTACCAAGCTTGATTTTCTCTAGCACTTCTAGGAAACGTAAAAACATAAGACACTTTATACCATATGTTTATTGGCATTATTTATGGTATTAAATTCTGAGAGATGAAAAAACAGAGTGCAAAACATACACAATCCCACATCAGCTAAGTGAAGAATACAAAAACATGTCGCTTAATTTTAGGGATTCCCTCCAATTCTCCAAAAACACAATATTTAATGTGCTTCTTCAATATTATTTGAAGAATTGTTGACTTCTTTACGTGATACACCGAAATCTGTTAAGGATGTTTTCCTATACTTGAGGTGCAACAGTCTTCTTTTTTCTCTTTGGTCACAAGTTAATTGCTTTGACTGATATGCTCGTGAATTTTTACGGAGTGGGATACTGATAACTTTGGTTTGTTTGCTTGCTTGTTCTATGTGATCCAAAATATCTTAAGTTCCACTTAATAATACTCACTTCACCTAAATAAGTCTACTTTTGAAGCCAGAAGATAAATATCTTTCTGATTTTGTGACATATTGTTTTTTTTTTCTCGGTCCCTTTGGAACTAAAGATTGTATATTACATCATATCAGTTCTTTTACTACCTTTTATATTTCATTTGTCATGAATCCTCGTATCATTACTGGACCCAGTTATTTAGAAAAAAAAAACATATATATAAAGCAGGTTATGTCTATGTATTATGTATCTTATGTCTCCATCTGTATTTGTTTCACTTTCACATAAGAGTCTGATGAACCCGTAGGAGTCGTTTGGTTTGTGGAATATTTTGTGATGGAATTGAAATTGAAATTGCATTTAGAATTGAAATGGAGTCTTGTGAAAACTAATGTAGTATTTTGTTGGTAAATTTGATTAAGGAACTGGAATTTTTAAAAAGTTAAATTTACTAATCACCATTAGTTAAACCTTCCTCTTTTATAGCAATTTTTTTTATCATCGACAACCCTCATTTGTTTGATTTATTTTAGTCATTTAACCTAACTTGTTTAATAGCAACTCATCATCGTTGATACCCCTTCTTTTATATATTAAACTAATGTGTCACCATGTTTTGATTAATTTTATTCATTTAACCAAGATTTGTTAAAATTTGTTTCAGTCTGTGTTTGACCTTGTGTAAATTGTTCTCATCATTGTTGTTTGGTTTATTGTTTATCCGGGCTCTAGTTAGTTAATCTCTAAAATGGATCGATGTTCGATGACGTTGCTCATCAGATTCGTTTGTTTAATATACTTATTTGACAGAGTGAATTAATAGAAGTTGCCTCATATTTGGATGAATCTTGTTTTCTTTTAACGAGTCTAAATCAATTTGGTTGTCTAGATCTAGATTGCATTTATGGTTGCAGTTTGCACTTGGCCCCCAACACCAACAATTCATCCTTGGGCGTGTCGAGTAGAAGAGCTTTCGTCGTATCAATCATCTTTTTGCTTATTAGTTTTCAATCAAAGCATTGAATTAGCAGCCATAGCATTGAGCCAAACACGCGAATTGCCAATCTTTCCTTTAGGCAACTTTTTTTTATGTTCCAAACGACATTACTTTAAACATGTCTCTCATGCCCTTTAGCCCTTAAACTTTTCATTATTGAACTTGTCTTGGTTGGCCCACAAACTCGGGGTCACAAACTCGGGGTCGGGATGTATGGCTTATTGCTCAAGAAGCAACATGGTCCCACATGGGATATTATTACCCCTAATGTTTAACTTTTTTTTTGAGAAAAATAAAATAAAATTTAAAAATAGGAGTTAAAAAATTTAAATCATTGTTTTAATACTTAATGCCCTCACTCATACGCTATTTAAAGTATATCATAAATACAAAATATCATTTATAAAGAATAAAATTTTGTTACTAACTATTTAATATCAACTTCTAACCTAATAATTTTTTGCATGTTGTGTCACATGGCATTCTCACAAGTCATTTTATCTTAGTTTTCCCATCTAAATTATTTTATTTTATTTTAAAAAGTCAAATAACTAGTTTTTAAATTTTTTCTCTTTCTCTCTTTATATTATAAATTCATATCTTTTTTTAATCATTAACTTCTTAAAAAATATTTTTTTATTAAATTAAAACTAAGTATTTTGATTAAAAATATACTTTTTTAAAATCAAAATCGTCTAAAACTATGATTTTTTTCTAAAACAGCGAAATCTTTTTAAATTATGAAATATTTTAAAATCAATATTTATAAAAAATAATAGTTTTACATAAAAATATTTTTTACAAAACAAGCCCATAGTTTTTAAAAAGTGAGATATTGATAAACAAAACGAAATTTTTTCAAAGCAATAATTGTTTAAAACGAAAGTTTTAAGAATATTAAAAGTGTTTTCAGCTCATCAAAGTAACTTTATATTTGACGTTTTACAGTTCCTAACTCTTCATTAATAAATATTTAGTATTTTTTTTATTTAATCCGTGTGATACACGGGTTATAACCTAGTGTATAATATACAAATATATAGCCTAGGCAAATGTGATGATAAATTGTTACAAACTTGAGATGAGATATTATTTAGTAAATAAATAAATAGAATATATTTTAAGATCTACCTAAGATAAGATAAAGGGAAGCATTATGAAAAGGGGTTAACTTAATTTTGGTAAGAAAATCTTAATAAGATTTGCAGCACCAATAGCTGTTTCACCGACTCGGTTTGCTTGTGTATATAAACCCAACCACACCCTTCCCTCCCAAACACAAACACACATACACACACGACTCCATCTCCATCTCCACCTCCACCATCTCCATCATCTCCAATTCTCCATCTCCATCATCTCTATCTCCCTCCCAAACGCACACGCTGTTCGTGAAACCTCATCGATCATTAGTTGTACGCCTGCAGTCGCTAAGCTAGCTAGGTCGAAGAAACATAATCAGGAGACATTCAGTAGTTATCACTCGTAATCTTCCATATGATTTTCATGCGATTAGGTTGCTTCTCACTACATGCTTTTACATATATATTATCTGACCTACCTAATTTCTTGTTCCTGATGTTTAATTCATTCATCTTATCTGTGTCATGGAGGACCTAATTAAGCTAGGTCGCAGAAACAGAATCTGCGCATCAATATTCATTCGGTAGATCTTACTTGGTATCATATTCATTCCGTCACACCTAATTTCTCTTGACGCCATGGAGGATGTCGATGAAACAAAATCAGCACTTACTACTCCTAATCGCTATAATATTCATTCGCTCAGGTCGTTTCTTACTCGACGCATTTGTATTTTCTTCTTTAACCTAATTTCTCTTGTTCCTTCTTATTGATTGCTGATGTAGTTTATCTGCTTGTTAATCACTAGGGCATTCTTGGTCCTGATGTATTATCTATTGATCCTGCGGTGCTAATCCCTTGATTGCTTCTTATCTTCATACAAAGGTTTTAACGCCCCAACCCGACAAGGCTGACGTGTCACTATCACGGTAATCAAAATCCAAAACACATTTTCATAATTAATAACGATTAAAGGTTCAAATTCCAAAGAAAAAAAATATACTATTCTAAAACCCAATAGAAAAGTCAATTACATCAAATTAAATAAACTCTTCCTTATGCAGATTTCGACTCTTCACTCCCCTCCCGGATGACCCTGTTGACGTGACGTGCATGAAACCAAAAGCACGCCTGAGCATAACGCTCAGTGAACGGAATAGCAGATAACAAAAATAAACAGATGTAGAGAACATGATAGCATAATGTATATATCAAACAAAACATAAGCTGAGCTAATAATCATATCATATAATAACTGAACAGAGGGAACACAGGTAGCGAGCCCGTGAACCAATGTAAAATGGAGTATGGGCAGACATACAAACCATTCACCAGAGTTCTAAACGGAATGGTGTGCAACCATCCATCAGGAAATACAGGACTAACCTAGGATCGATCCATACGCCTCTGAGGAAATGATAATATAACAAGACGGCCAACACAAATTCAGATTTCTCTTTAGAGACGTCGTGATCTCAGCTCACCGCCACGGTTGGTGCCACGTTATTGATGCCGCAATAACGCGTCTTGGTCACCCCCAAGATAGGGAGAGCTCGGGTAACAAATTTCAAAAATATAAAGTAGTCTAGCTACTTATAACAGAATCAAAAACAAACTAACTACGTATGACAAGAATCAAAACTAGAGATGAACGGGAATCAAATACGGGACAAGAATCAGGAATCCGTACCTTATTTTAACAAAGCAACCATGTCTAAGTCGAGGTCAAATTGTACGGGAACCTACACTTTAATTGTTTTATGAGTTAGGTTTACAACTCTTGAAATACGTTATATTGATTCTCTAGCAACGAGGTGTTTAAAAGGTCTTAAATACTCATTAACCTTAACTTAACAAGACTTGATACTCGTTTTAAATAGTTTAAGCACTATTTTTAGTACCATATTTCTTTCGCCTAGTTTGTTAGTGAAAATATATAAAATTAGGGAGTTATGTAGTCGATTTAGTTACATTGAATGTCTAAACCACTTAATAATTTCTTTAGCAAAACACACCAATAAATTACATAAAAAATACCCATATGTGTGCAAACCAACAAAACGTCCATAAGTAATAGAGTATCTTTAGAAAATAATTTTTGATACTCAACAGAGTATTAATTTAGTTTATTTGCCTATGAGATGAGGCTGCAATTTTGCTTTGGAGTTACAAGCCACAAGACCAACCTTTATAAAATATGCGTTGACTTTTCTTTATTAATTAAATAGCCTTATTCATATATTAATATCATAATCTCATCATCTTCTTATGCTAAACCTGAAGTTGCAGAGCCAAAACCCAATATCCAGGTTTATGTACATACAAAACAGAACCGGAATGCATAACTTATTACCTGAATTGAGCGAGACGAGTGAGATATAAACGTTCGAACAGTTTGGTCGATGAATGAATTAGAGTAAAAAGCAACGGTAACGATCCGTGAGGCTGCGTTTGTTGCCGGAAAAGAAAACAACCAACTTCAAAACAAGAACTATAGAATATGATTCAAAAGGAAAAGAGTAGACAGATTGTAACCTGAATCACAACAAAAAGGATATTCGAGCGGGACTGATTAGTAAGCGACGATTCGGAGCTCGTAGGTACACAAGCACACCACAACGGTGATACCCGAAATGTGATGTAGGCTGCGTAGACCACCAAAAAAATCAATGAACTTTCATATCGAGTTTTCTAACGAGATAGGCTTTCATACGAAAGGAACAAGTTGCTTAGTACCTGATGGCGCAACTGTGGGAGGGAGGAGGAACCGAATAACCACAGTACGGCGGCGGCGGTGGTGACGATCGTCTGCTAGCAACGCGGTGAACAACTCTCCGAATGAAAGTGTTGATTGTGATGATTGGTTGCGATGGCGGTTCATCGGTTGCTAGGTAACGCAGCAGCAAAATTGAAGGGTTAGAGGTTTCGTGAGGTGAATTGTGGGTTGAATGAAATATAAATTGATGAAAGTTATCGTCGGTTGAACGATCATCCCATTCTCTCGGAAGTTTGTTGGAGAAGCTAAGCGAATTTGAATGTTAAAGTTTATCAGGAGGATTAAATCAAGTTTAAGCATTTTTTTTCTTATTCTTTTTGTTGATATCAATAAATATTATTTTATATTTATTATTGATATTATTATTATTATTATACTTTACGGATATTATAATTATACCCCCTTAATTTGAATGTTATGTTCTTTTTACCATGCTTGATTTCTCTGGCACATCTAGGAAATGAAAAAGTGGAAGACAGAAGACACCTTGAACTCTACAGAATTAATCAAGTCAGACACCTTTAGCAAACGGAATTGGAGCGTAGATTAAGTGTCGGTCAGTGAGCTTGAACTAATCAGATCAATTTTCTTAAAGGGCGAATTTATACAAATTGATGAACAAGTTGCAACCCACAACCTCAACTATAAGTATAAAGTTGATAAGAAAACATTTCCATGAGGTTCCAAAGTTAGAGATGGTTTAAATGGTTCTAACCAACTTTTTGCTAGATTAATTGGCGTTGGGGGTTTTTGATTCTAAGTTTAAATGGTTCTAACCAACTTTGTGGACCATACCAACCACAAAGTCATTTATCATAGTGATCATCACATTGTCAACTTTTACTCCTTTGATGGCATGCAATAACACCCTTTGTACAAAAATTAACAAATAATCATGAACTGTGGCAAATGCAAATATGCAATTTAATCATTTTCATAACAAACAAATACTCACTCTACTGATAGACCGAATCTCTAACAATCTAACAGGCTTTGTTTCCTGTAACCATTGTTTGGCCATTTCAATTTAGATGCAGATTTTAACTTGTCTAAAAGCCCTTAAAACTTGGTATCTTTTTAGAGGGTTCTGTATTTTTCCATAAGAAAAAACTGTCATTATTAACGTTTATCTTCCTAATATGCATATACCTTGAGAACTTATGGTTGTGAATCCAGGTATCAAAGATGAGGTTTCACTTGAGACAATGGTCAAAAACGAACAATGAACTACGTCTACAACGGGATACAGTCACGCCACTTGCTCCAAACGTAGGGGAATGGCACATGTTTCATGGTTACAGTTACACCACTGTGATTAACAACATTGATCCTAAGATCAACACTTCACCGGCCAAGGTTAAGATGGCAAAAGAGATAGCTTCAACTCACTAAAAAATATGAAACAGAGTAGGTTTTTGCCTCCAAAATCGTTCCCTTCATTCTCATTCATAATTTTTTAAAAATGAACTACAAACATTCCTAAAGTAACCATGACCTCCATGTTTCACTACTAAATCAAATAACATAACTAAAACTAAAATAAAAAGGCTCCCATGGAGGTGTGTGTGGGAACATAGTACGTGCAGTGGCTTAATAACGGAAAACATATTGTTATAGGGGGATGGTTTGTAAGTAGATGGACAGCTTCGTGTTAACTAACCCGATATTTAGCCCGTTTGCTACTTCTGACTTGGTTGTGTTTTCAATGGAGAAACCCCTAATTTGTAGGAAAGAAAGCTATATTAGTAACAAAGACATGACTAATTTTTTAATAAAAAAATATATATTATAAGAATTGAGTTTTAATAATCAAAATTGTCTCAATTGGTTAATGTTATATCTGACTACCCAAATTATTAACCATCATATTTCTAAATTTATTCTCTGTCTAGTATTTGTAGTTTTACTCTTATTTTATTTATATCTAAGATTAATATGTAGTTTTACTCTATTTCTAACATTATTATCTCTATCCAATATTAATTTTTTTGTATATAATATTTGCATTTAAACTAATTTAGATTATGTCTAGTATTGAATCCAATAGTTTGCACAAGAGACTATAACTTCTCTAATGTGATCATGGTGGGTACGCAAACCAAATGAATACCACCATCTAGGTGACGTCATGAAAAATCTATATGATGATAAGTCATGATAGTTAATGTCGAAGATTATTATTATGATCAGAGGTTGGTTAAAAAGTGAACAAAACCTAAAAATAAAAGTTGTTAGCTAGTTGAAGGTTGTTCAACTAAACAAATGGGGTTCGATAAACATTAAGTTTTTTAGTATTAAATTAGGATTATAATGTGTTTTTTTTACGGGATTGTATTGTACTTTTTAGACGTAATGTATCTTAAATTAATAAAAGTTATCATATTCTAAAGTTTATATTTAATAAAAAATTACTAGTTAATTATTAAACTATGTTATTCAAATTTAGGGTGAATTTTAATTTAATTTGTATTTAATATTTTAAATCTATATTTATAATACATTAAAGTAATATAGTATTAAAAAATAAATGTGTATCTATAAGAATTACAAAAATACGTAAAAGAACAAATTTTAAATTAATCCGTTCGAGTTAAATTACATAAATAAACCAAAGTCAAAATTTAAATAGAACAAAAATGAAAATATATGCAGGTTTAGGTGCCATCAAGTTTTAAATTTTAACGTTGATTTATATGTTTAGATTATCATCCAATATGCTTAAAAACGAAGCGAATACTATACTATGTATTGATTTATATTGTTTTATATAAGGACAAATTAAAATTAAAATCAAAATCAAAATCTAGAAGTTTAATATAATAAATTGAACTACTATGCTGTGAAGTTACATTAGTTATACTAAGATTTGATATATAACTAGGTTTATTACCCGTCGCACGTTGCCGCGTTATTGTACGTGACGTGATAAAGTATAGACTACAATCGACCCGACTCGTTTCGAAACTAACTTTACGTCAATACGTAGAGTAACACGAATTTTTACCATTAAACAAAAACGTTTAATATTTGACCTGACTCGTTTTCAAACAAACTTAATGCCGAAACATAGACTTACAATCGCTCCGACCTTTTTCGAACTAAATTTACATCCAAACGTATGGTAAATGAAAAAGTATTATATTGACCTGACGCGTTTTCAAACAAACCAATGACGAAACGTATGTCAACTCAAAGCGTACATAAAAATAAGCATTAAAACCTTTTATATTTGATCCAACTTATTTCTGAATAAAATTTACGTCAAAACGTAGATGTCTGTCGAAACGTAGGTAGTCTTAAAGTGTATAGAGCTAAGCCTGAGAACATTTTATATTTGACCCGAGTCGTTTCTAATTATGTCTAAACGTAAACGGACTTGAATTTATATTGCACAGGAGTAAACTCGAAGCTTTAGAAACTTAAGGGGGGTAAAAGTGATATTTTACAAAGTTTTTAAAAAGTACCAGGGACTGAAAATGTAAAAATCAAAAGTAGAAGGGGAAGAAAGGTCGGTGGAAAACCCCACCGACCTTTCTTTTTAAGTTATAGTAATTATAGTAATAATATATAAATAAGCAAATTTAACATCTAACCTAAGATATGAAAAATGATTAAAGTGTAAACTTATTTTTGGTAAGAAAATCAATGATAAGATTTTCAAGTAGCGTAGCTTCACAGCACCGCGGTAAAATCATATCACCGACTCATTTTCCCTCTATATTTATAAACCCAAAGTAAAAGGCCCATCCCCATCCACTTCCTAAACAGTAAACACACACTCACACAGACACATATGCTCTTCCCTTTGATAGTTTCAATCGGTATAATATTCATGGAGGATGTCGACGAAACAAAGTCTCTGCATCAGGTGTGATCCACCACATTCAGCACTTATTACTCCTAATCGATCGGTATCAAACACACACACACACACACACACACACACCCCCTTCGATCGTTTATTCAATCATGAGTTGTACGGCCGCAGTGGCTTGGTGTCATGGAGGAGCTGCTAGGTCGAAGAAGCAGATCGAATTCACGACATTCGGTTGTTGAAATCGTCGGTATATATGATATTTCTTCCATCAGGCCTAGCTAATTTCTAACACGCATTTGCATTTTATCTCACCTAATTTCTCTTCTTCCTTACTTCTCATGTTAATTACAAGGCCTTCGTGCTTCTGATGTTTGACTATTGATCCTGCGGTCGTATATCTTGATTGGTTGTAGTTATCTTCTTAATTACAAGGTCCCTCTGACGTTTGATTTGCTCAACTGCTGATCTTTTTGGTCCTCCACTCGTGTTTGATGTTCAATTTATTAATCAGGCGTACGTTGTTTGTGATGTCTTCATGTTTGATTTATTGATTAATTGGACCACAAGTTTTAACTAACTTTTGGAATTGAATAACTAATTAAAAACATAGGGATCTAAACTATGTCGCTTAATTTAGGGATCCCCTCCAAAAAAATTATTTTACGTGCTTTGTTAATACTCCTTCCCCAAGGAACATAATATTGCCAAATAGGAAATACATTAAGCATCTTTGAAAAACACCTGTTGTTCTGTCTTAAGGGGATCCATCAATGGTATTTCTGTTTGCCCTAAAAGTTAATGATACATTATTATGCCTGAACTTGTTTGGCAGGTCTACATGGCAGGCCTTATGCATCGTCATAGGTAACTTTCTCAGGTGAACAAAGCGTCAGTAATCCTATTGCAGTAGTATGTGTAATCACACTATATGTAGTCTGTTCCAACTGCTAAAACTATCATCCATTCTAGGTATCTTTCTCGCATACCATGAAATCATGAATAATGTGATCCAACAGCTAAGACTATCCTCTTGATGATATTTCAGCTTACTTCAATTTATCATGTCTCTGTGCAGTATCAAATTAAGCCCTTGATCATGAATAATATGCTCCAACAGGTAAGACTATCATTTTTGTCATGTTTTTAAAGGCAGACATGGATTTCCAAGTTCATAATGATTTTGTAGACATGATATTTTCTATTTTCATAATACAGTTCAGTCTCTCTTTGGGTAACTGGAATGGACGGAGAAGTAAACATCAAAGAAAGATCCTGTAAGTGATGTGATCACATCATTTTGCCAAGTTCACACTCCTCCATAGTTCTATGGTTGGTTTGACACACTTCTTTAAATCACTGACATTTTAAACTTACATGTAGTTTTGTAAACTTACATGTAGTTATTTTTTTAGCCATAAATGATACCAGCCCATACCATGTCTTCTTTATGGATGTGATATCTTTGAATAGCCGATGAAATCACATTATTATTTCTTTGATCTGGGTCGTCCTTCTACTTTTATGTTTTATGTAACTGTTGCCAAGTTCTATGATGGACATTGGCAATTAAGTTCAAGTTCATGCTAGTGGAGGCCATCTTACCATATTGGAGTGCGAAAGAGCCATGGATACTGTCTTTTATACATCGTTATGTGCTTTATTCCATATCCACAAAAAGACTTGTTTTCTTTAAAAGATTCAGGTATCATTCTTTATTTGATCTGAACAACTGTTGAATGTGATACATGTATTGAAAGATGACAAGGATTTTCCCCACATATTTAAGGTAAGTGCAACACTGTCTTCTTTTTTCTCTTCAATACAAGCTAATTTCTTTGACGGATATGAAGGTAACATTTGCTCTTTGTTTCATCCTTCCTTTATACTTCCAGGTATTTCCTGTTAACTGTCTTCGGTGTATGAATTATATACAAAATTTATTTATTTTTTTTGTACTTGTTGTAGTTGTTGAATGACAAATTATGTTGTTTACATAGTATGACTTCATTATCAACTTGTTAGCAACTTCCATACAACTGTATATGCTTTATCCTTTATACAAACTTATGAACTGCCCTGCTGTATATAAACATGATATCTGAACAAGGAATTTCTGAAAATATTCAGGAGCTTGCTAACCATTTAGTGTAAATATCATTGAGAAGGTATTAAGGATTATCTTCCTGAGTGTGGTAACCATGCAGTTTTATTCTTTTGTTTCGATCCCATTATCTTTAGTGGCAGCCAGTTAATCAACTTAAAGTTTTGTCTGGCTGCTGCTTGCATCTCAATAGATTAGCTTATATGTATATGAACTGGTTAGTACCTTATTTTCACTATTTTGATCCCTCATAGCATGCTATGGTTCAAGTTAGATTCAATAGCAATGAAACATAAATATATTATTACTTCCTCCTCTGGGTATTAGTTTTCTATTAGATATTATGGAAATGATTCCCTTTTGAGTTTAACAATCATTTTCTAACTTATTCTTATTTTGTAGGTAATTGGTGTTATTAATGTGAATAGAAAGATTAAGGTTTGCAAGACGACTATGAAAGATGGTTTTTGTGATGAGGTTTAGGACATTGCCAGTGTCTTCAAAACACCATTTTACTTCTTTGTATGTGTCTTCCATTCTCTAGACAGAAAGTTTTCTTCATAACAAGATGCAGCTGTTCAAACCAAGGCAAACCTATGAAGAATTGCCTGAATTTTTGGATGAAGTGCTATTAGTTCCAGTTACAATTTGTCTCCAAGTATCGAGCATGATATTCTGATTTTTACAGAAGTACTTTTCATTGAGTTAACAGTGGAACTAAGTACAAAATTTTCAAGCAACTTCGTGTATCTTTTGTGCTAATCTGATTATACCACTGCTTAACAGTGTCTTGGAACTTGCTCATCTTCCTCACATGTCTAAAGACAACTTGCTTCCACAAGTTGTTTATATAAATCAAACAGGTATGCTATGTTTTTTTTTACCATGTCTGACTTTCTCTAGCACTTCAATGAAGTGAAAAAACTCTCTAGAGAAGACACTTTGAACCCTATGTAGTTTCTTACAGTCCTTTGATATACATGAGTAAGTAACCAATGGATCTAAGTTAGAATCATGATTTGAATGTGCTCACTAATAGAGGTTATCAGTTTAAGTACAAAAACTAATTTAATTGGGCTTTCTAGCAAAATTTTATGTTTATAGTTTGAGCTGTTCTTTTATACAAACTATGGGAGTTATCCTTGATCTTTTGTGGGTTTACATTGATATTGATTCTCTCTAATTGGTGTCATAGCCTTGCGATCAAC
The DNA here is from genome assembly GCA_025506415.1 of Flaveria robusta. Lineage (NCBI taxonomy): Eukaryota > Viridiplantae > Streptophyta > Magnoliopsida > Asterales > Asteraceae > Flaveria > Flaveria robusta. The sequence continues at coordinate 10,912,012 of CM046469.1, read as the reverse complement.
AAACTGAAAAGGGAAGTCACTATCAAGAACCAACCAAAAGAAATATTTGAAGTTGTTACATAACCAAGTGGTGCAAGTGTGGTCGTTAAGAGCCATTGCTCCAATGGAAGGGCTTTAGAAAGTACATTACTCACGCTTCTCGGCAAAAGTGCAACCTACTTTATAAGTTCAACTCTTTCCCGACATTTATTTTCACTTCACACCAACAAAAATGAACTCCAACAAGGGACTATAACTTCTCTTATGTGATCATGGACTCATGGTGGGTGCGTAAAGTAAATGAATGTTATCTTGGTGACACAATTGTAAGTTTTATCATATTAAGTTTCTTATTTTTTTATTATTATTAATAGTATTAAATACTAATAATATTGGAGCATTCACAACTCATTCCCTATTTTTATCCATATAATTACACTAAAAAACATTATTTTTTCTCTCTACTTTTCAACTTTATCATTAATTTTTCTCTCTTCTCTACTCAAAAACACTTAAAAGTTATTAAAAAAGGTTTTGAACAGTGTTTCCCAAAAAAGCAGATTGAACGGTAAATTTCTCATATCTTTTACTCGCATCCACTTATAAACATACCATATAATATAGAGAGTACACCCACATAATTATAAGAAACGGGTTGTGAATGCTCTTACTCATACTATTTTTAAATTAAAAATTATATAATTTAATAAATTAAAACTTTTTTTTATTAAAAACACACTTTTTTAAAAACAAAAGTTTTATAAAATACAGAATACAATAAATTTTTTTTAAAATAAGTTTATTTTTCTTAAAACAAAATATTTAAAACTCATAATTATAGGGAACGGGTTGTGAATACAACACACTTTAATGGTATAAGTTACTAAAACTTACTTTTGCAAAAAAATTATTATACATTATGTATTAAAAACTTATATATTACATGATTTTAATAATACTAACTTAATTTTGGTAAGGATATCGTGATAAGATTTATCAGGTTGCGTAACTTTGCAGCGTTGAAGTTAAAAAGTAAACACCGACCTGGCTTCCCTCTATAAATAAACTCAACAATACCATTCCCTCCAAACACACCCACTCTCACACATCTCCATCTCCATCTCCATCTCCATCTCCATCTCCATCTCCATCTCCATCTCCATCTCCCTCCCTCCCACACACACACACACACACGCTCTTTAATCAAGCTTCATCGATCATCAGTTGTACGCCTTCAGTTGCTTTGTGTCGAAGAAACAGATCAGGTGACATTTAGTTATCACTCGTAATCGTTGATATGATATTCATGCGATTAGGTTGCTGTTACATACTATCTGACCTAATTCCTTGTTCCTGATGTTTGATTTATTCATTGTGCTCTTGATTGATTCTTATCTGCATACTAATTGTTGCGATTAAGGTATCCACACACAGTGACACAACTCTCTCTCTGTCTCCACACACACACACACACGCTCTCTCTCTCTCTGTGTGAAGCCTCATCAATCCTTTCAATCACCAGTCCCACATCCACGGTCCTGAGGAGGTCGACTAAACTGAATCCGTGCATCAGGTGTGATTCAGGACATTCCGTATCGTAATCGGTATCATATTCATTCCATCAGGTTGCTTCTTACACGCATTTGCATTTTATCTCACCTAATTTCATTTCCCCTGTTCGTCGTTGTTGTTTGCTGATTTCGTAATTTCTGTTGCCTGCTTGCTAGTAACTACGATTAATTATTCGGGCGTTCCTGGTCCTGATATTTGTTGTATAGCCTGTATGAATTCATGGTGACCATGAAGTTACTACAATCCTAATTTCTGAAGTATTGAATCCTTTGTATATTTATATGTGTGATCCTGAGTGGGATTTACTGATTATGTTGGTTTGTTTGTTTCCTTGTTATATGTGTGATCCAAAATTTCTGGAGTTGCTTTGCAAGTGTACTGTATTTCTACAGTTTAAGTATCTTTGATGTCTTTAAACTATATCATGTAATTTTCTCTCCATTCATTTCATATCTTTTTCATGGAAGAAATTCAACACCTCGAGTTCAATATTGTGGTGATTGGACTGCATTTCTGTAGGTTTTTGTTTACTTACATGCATGTTAAATGACCACTTATGTTGTTTATACATAGTATGATTTTTTTATGTCATTAGGCAGCTTACTTCTAATATGTTCCTGGTTAGGCAGCTTACTCAGTTTATCATCTCTCTGTAAAGTATCGTGTTAAGCCCCTGATCATATACACAAGCACCAAGAGTGAAGATTCAATCGTAGCTGCTTTACAACAAAACAAAACGGTAATATCATAATCTCTTTGTTGTCTTTATATACATTGAGCTTGGGATTCTGTATTTACTCATGCCATTGATGTAGATGGTGCAAGTAACGCGCCTGCTGTGGAGCTTAAGAAGACTTCAATACTTAGTTCTGAACAACAATGGCACTGGTGAGTATACACCGTGAAGGCCTTCTATTATACAATTCCACCTAATTTTTTAGTTGCAGCCTAAAAGTTTAGTTCACGATGACTGCTTTTGAGGGGGTAAATGCATTGAACAAACAAACTTATCAAGTAAATGCTCTTAATTCCATGTAACTTTTAGCATCTGGATCCAATAATATCAGGTCAAAATGTACTAGTTAATACCCTCTTCATTTATATTCTTCATATACCTAAAACTTTCTTATGACCTGTCAGTGTACAATCAAGCTCCTTATTTCATATCATAGACCGGTCTATCTTTGGGTAACTCGAATGGATGATGTGTGTTGTAAGTTATCACATCGTTCTGCAACATTCACATTTCTCTATAGTTTTATTGTTGGTTTGGCACAGTTCAATAAACCATTGACATTTTGAACTTACATGTAGTTGATTTTCTTAATCATAAACTGATGGATACCATGTCTTCTTTATATGTGTGATATATTTGAGGAGCCGATGAAATCACATGGATTGTATTTTATTATGGGTCTATAGTTGATTTTTATTTTCCTAATTCACATGAAAAAGTCAAAGTAGTTTTCTGGATTTTCAGCAGGTTTTTAGGAGGTGTTTTAGTATGATTATGAGTTTTATTTATTATTATGTTTATCTTAATTGATTAAGTTAGCTGATGTTTTTATTTTATTTAATTATTTTGCTAAGTTTATCTAGTCAGTTTAAATGTCTTGACAATAGGAGTTTGAGTCAAAGAATGTTTAGTTTTGGTTAGATTATAAATAGGGCATGTGGTCAATGGTTTATCTATTGCAATTTCAGTCTCTCAATCATTACAGAATCGATCTTAGTTTGATCAATACTATCTTCTGTTATCATGTTTTCTACCTGTGTTTTACTGCTGATTTGGTTTAATTGGAGGCTGCTGGGCCATTAAGCAGCCCACACCATATCTTCTTTATGCATGTGATATCTTTGATGAGCCAATGAAATCACATGGATTGCATTTTGAGGTCGTCCTTTTACTTTTACTTAACTGTAGCTAAGTTGTATGATGGACATTAAGAGTGAAGTTCAAGTTTGTGCTAGTGGAGGACCTCTTGCTATATTGAAGAACAAAAGAGACATGGATATACCATCGAACAAAATGCGTGTGGGAGTGGGAGAGTATCAATTGCAATTGGTTCTGTCATGCAAATTTCATTGGACCTAATCATAATCTTTTCTTTATAGATACTAGACTCTACAGGTTTTTATTATAATTTTTCTATGTAATATGCAGAAACTAATTTTCTAAAGTTACTCTGCAGCTCACAAAGCATTGCAGATATTTCAAACTGACACACATCCAAACCACATGGGTATTGGTAGAGCAAAAGAAATGTATAATTTTTCTAATATTGTTTTAAAAGTAAGTTCAAACTTGAACACACTCTCAATATCAAGTTATTTGCAGGTTCTCTATTTTTGGCATGATGAATATGGCGTGGAGATTGCAATTATCTTTTTAGTCTGTTTTGCCCTTATATTTACATCTAGTTGATTTTTTTTTTTATTTTAGTGTGCGACACCCATGGGTAAACGTCTTTTAAGGTAAACATGGATTTTTTAAGTTTAATTTTTGTACCTATATAACTTTATCTACAAGTTAACAACGTTCGTGTTGATAATTGTTTTTTCTGAATTAGGACATGGTTTCACAGGCCCGTACTAGACCTTGACAACCTGAATAGCTAGTGTGTTAATCTTGTATCCTATCTTCTGTTTAAGGATGACTTGTACTCATTGTTCTGTGCTTTCTTCCATATCCTCAAAAAGACTTGTTTCTCTTAAAAGATTCACATATCATTATTTGGTTCATATGAAGAACTGTTGATGTCTTTACGTGATATACTAAAATCTATCAAGGATGTTTCCCGCATACCTAAGGTGCAACACCCTCTTCTTTTTCCTCTTTGATCACAATCTAATTGCTTTGACTGGTATGCAGGTGTATTCGTGTATAGCTTGGATGTATTGTGCTGATGCTGGCCATAAACATAAACACACGCGTCTAGAGAGTAGAGACAATTTGCTTCCACAAGTTGCTTGTATGAATCAAGTAGGTATGTTATATTATTTTTACCATGCTTGATTTCTCTGGTACATATAGGAAATGAGAAAATGAAAGACACCTTGAACCCTATAGAACGAATCAAGTCAGACACCTTTAGCAAACGGATTTGGATCGTAGATTAAGCGTCGGTTAGTGAGCTTGAACTAATCAGATCAAGTTTCTTAAAGGGCTATTTTATACAAATTGATGAACAAGTCGCAACCCACAACCTTAACTATAAGTATAAAGCTGGTAAGAAAACATTTCCATGAGGTTCCCAAGTTAGCGATGGTTTAAATGGTTCTAACCAACTTCTTGTTAGATTAATTGGCGTTGGGGGTTAATGATTCTAAGTTTAAATGGTTCTAACCAATTTTGTGGACCATACCAACCGCAAAGTCATTTATTATAGTGATTATCACATTGTCAACTTTTACTCCTTTGATGGCATGCAATAACACCCTTTGTACAAAAATTAACAAATAATTATCATCTGTGGCAAATGCACATATGTAATCTAATCATTTTAATAGCAAACAAATACTCTACTGATAGACCGGATCTCTAACAATCTAACAAGCTTTGTTTTCTGTAGCCATTGTTTGGCCATTTCAATTTAGATGCAGATTTTAACGTGTCTAAAAGCCCTATAAAACTTGGTATCTTTTTAGGGGGTCGTTCATTTTTTCATAAGAAAAAATTGTCATCATCAACTTTTATCTTCCTAATATGCATATACCTTGAGAACTTACGGTTGTGAATCCAGGTATCAAAGATGAGGTTTCACTTGAGACAACGGTCAAAAACGAACAATGAACTACGTCGACGACGGGATACAGTCACACCACTTGCTCCAAACGTAGGGGAATGGCACATGTTTCATGGTTACAGCTACACCACTGTGATTAACAACATTGATCCTAAGATCAACGCTTAACCGGCCAAGGTTAAGATAGCAAAAGAGATAGCTTCAACTCACTAAAGAATATGAAATAGAGAGTAGGTTTTTGCCTCCAAAAACGTTCCTTTTATTCTCATTCATAATTTTTAAAAAATGAACAACTACAAACATTGCTAAAGTAACCATGACCTCCATGTTCCAATACTAAATCAAATAACATAAATAAAACTAAAATAAAAAGGCTCCCATGGAGGTGTGGAAACATAGTACGTGGGTGAATAAAGGAAAAAAAATGTTGTTGTAGGGGGAATGGTTTGTAGGTAGATCGACAGCTTTAAGGTAACTAACCAGATGTTTAGCCCGTTTGCTACTTTTGACTTGGGTGTGTTTTCAATGGAGAAACCCCTAAACTGTAGGGAAAAAAATGCTATATTAGTGACAAAGACATGACTAGTTTTTAATAAAAAAATCTTTTTACAGCATCTTGCAATCAATATTAAAAATTTCAAGGATCACAAATCACAAATAATAATAACTAAAAGGAAAGATAATTTTACAATCATGACTTTCAAGTGTAAAGTGAAACTGTATGTGATAAGTTTAAAAATGTCATTAGGGTCCATCATGGCTTAGAAGCCAAATACGTAGCTAAAATGCTCATGTAAAAATCATATTATGACGCTGCGAATAATTTTATGCATAAGCAAATTGAAATAATATCATGAAATCTCCAAAAAAACTAAAATGATAAGGTTATAAGTTATTGAGAATATTGATATTACTTAACTCTGTTAAAAGTGATCAAAGTTGTAAAACTTGAAGACTTGTAGGTGTTGAATTTAGGTTTTGTTGTCGAATTATCACTCACGTACCTGTAGCCGACAACACAAACAAATCTCCATGTTAGATTGCAAGCTGCTACACTAAACGATATAAAATCAAATGATAGTAAGCACCCCAGAGATTTCACAAATGCAAGGACGCATAAAGATGTATTTCTTTAATCAACTCTACCATAAAACTTTCCCCTTTGAAGAATGTAATGTGAAACAGTAAAGATTTTGTTGCAAAATGGCTTACCAATTGATAATCTCTTTCAACTCTATGTGATAGCATATTAATCACAATCTTCCGACATACAGCAAACATTAAGCTGAGTAGTAAAATATGTTGGGAGTGTCAAAGGTAGAAATTCTACCAATTAGTTCACAATTAGAGGTCTTTTGTTGATAAAGCCTTACCAATCAAGGGAATAGGATAGCCCATGTGCATCAAAACCGCATGAGTCGATCCGATGCATTAATTTCGAAACAATCCGCCAACATTTTCACAGTAGAACCATGATTTGCAAGCTCATACTCTTCATTATTAGTTGCAGCCATCCAAACAATCGGCTTAACTAGGGCCTAGGCTAAATCAGCGGGTTTCATTGCTTCACAAAGTATCATAATCATCTTTGAACTTCACTGTCGATTCTTCATTGTTAGACTCAACAACTGAATGCTCAATAGAGCCCAATCCGCACCGTAATCGTGATGTAGAGAGTGTGAATGAGCAAATTGGCTGTCAAAATGTGTTACAACTTCATTTGAGATTGTGGAAGAGAGACGACAAGAATGAGTTGAGGTTTCTAGATGAAAGGAAGAATTGGTGAAATTAAAAATGGGTTGACTTGATGAAAATGAATATTTCTTTTTCGATTATTGTTTCTGAGTATTTATTTACCTGCAGTTTATTCTTTTTTGTTATTGTTTCTAATTATTGCATTTTATTTAACTGCAGTCTATCTTTATACATCAACAAGGCTTTTCTATCATTGATTTATAGTGTTCTTGGGTTATTATTTGGTTCTTTACCACGATTACAGTACATATATGATAGACACATCCATTTATGTGTTGTTTAATATTTTGGTAACAAAAATTTTATAAACATAAAACTTATAAATATGTGGAATTATCCACAAAAACATATATGATCACACACACCACACATCTACGCACCACACACATAATTACAACAAACTGCAAGTTCGAGATTGAATACAAATAGGTAAAAGCACACCACAACTTCGATACAAAAATACACAAAATCAGGTTTCGATCACGTGTCCATACGCTCACGACTCGCAAAGAGGTCTTGTAAATAGGAGCTTCAAACAAAATTAACCACAAACATATAATAGTATTGATTATTATTGACTAATGAGTAATAGTTTAGATTATTAAAATTCTATTTGCCTGTATTTAGTGCGTGAGAAAAACGAAAAAGTTTTAATGAGCTGGAATGTGGTGTTACGTGTTTACTTTAGTCATTTTTTAATTAAAATATAAGATATGATGATGTCAACATAATTAAAAATTTTATATTATCTGAATAATACCCTAATTTGTTTAAGGAAATATTTGATGCATAAAATATAGCCTTTGAATCTGTTTGACAAATGTAACTAGAATCGACTGCTCCAAAAGTAAATGGGCTAAAATTTTCAACTCTAGCACTTCAAATAACATCAGATGGGAAGTTATTACCTCAGAAAACTTCACCGCCTTAGAAAATCTGTATCACAATAAGTTGAAAACAGCTCTCTTTAAATTAAATTTTCGGTAACACAACATGCTTGTCATATATGTGCTTCACAACAATTCTTTCAGCTTCAATTAGCTCCACAGAGTAAAAGGACTGTTACAGATTTGAGCCAGATACAAGAACACAATAATCAGGCAAGGTTGAAGAAAAAAACAGGTAGAAGTGCCAAAATAGGCGGGCAAAAATAGGTGGGATTGGGTCGGCTTGAAACACAATTATCATAAATAATTAGTGTCAAAGTATGATTGCAAATATCGTATTCTTTCAAAAAGAATATATTTTATTGGATAGAATGATTTGGGAGATTGTATGCAATTATAATACACAGCAAAATCTTTCAAACCGCTCATCCCATTTGACCCGTTTCATTTCAAGCTATTTTCCCATTCCCATCAGTCAATTCACAATCTAAGAACAAGTTTATATCCAAACACAGAACCTCAAAGTCCGTCCAAATGACAACCGAAACGGGAATAGATTATAAAACCTTCTTATAGGCATCAACTGTGGAAGTGGGCCCCACTGGAGGAAGGTTTTATAATTAGTCGATTATACAAGAGCAGTCGGCTTTTACCAGATGATTCTCTCTCTGCAAGTGACCAAGACTTGACTTCCTCATGTACAGAACTGCTATCAAATGGTTTTTCATAGATTCCTACTTCCTATATTGGCAGATAAACAAATGATATAAACCGATAACTATGGGAAACAAGATTGTTAAAAAAATAAACTATGAGCAGCCATTTAGACACTTCTTTAAACTACTCTCTAGGTTGACCAGGGGGATGCCTAGCAACCCAAAGAGAAAGTCCTTGACAGTGTAGCCCTGTCAAGAACATAGATAAACATTGGTGGGTGGCAATTTTAACTTGTATATCTCATATAAATCTAACATGTCAAATGGATTAAGCTAAAAGGTTTAACTAAAATACAAATGGGCCAAATGATTGTAGGTTGACCAAACCCATATTAACCTGCACTCAAAGCTTGACTGTTTAAACCCATTACTCGACCCACCCAACACCATTTGACAACCTCTATCAAAAAAGACAAAACAAGATAATTCCTGAGAAAAAAATCTCGAGTGCTTACAGTGTGCAACCCATGTGCATCTTGTTTATTATAAAAGTGGAGAGACCTAATCATGCAAATGGGCCATATTTGTACAGACTAAATCACGAAAAACAAAGAGAAATTTGGTAAAAGTAAAGCCTCAGAACTTTTTTGTTGTACATATTCATGTAAAAAACAAGTCCACGAACTTGGCAACTCATGCATGTCGGGTAACAAGAAAAGCATGAAGGGAAACCAAAGGACTTTACCTTTCCATCCCACGGACAGATAGAGAGAGAGGGCAGAGGTCAAACGGCTAATTTAAGGGTTCGGGTTGGTCGACCTAAAACACTTTGTCTAATATCTCAAAGGCAGTATATAGAAGTGTCAATATGATTACGAAACTTATATTATCTCAATAATACTCCTATTTGTTAACATCAACCCTTGGAACACAAAATGTGACCACCCACTTAAACAATTCTACCAAAATATGCATACAAAAATGAACTAATACTAGAAATCAGGCGTAGCTAAATTATACAATATAGTAATATAAAAACCATAATTAAACAACAAACATAAAACCATGATATGTAAATGAAAATGAACTAATACTCGAATGATATAAAGCCTTCGTGACGTTCAAGTTCAAGAAACAAAAGTACATTCGCTTTGTTTAACTTTTGTTCTACTTGATCTTTATATATGCTTTATATCCATAATTGGTCATTCAAGAGCGTCTCGAAGTCCATGAACCATAAAGAACAATATTTGGTCAATTAACACTTCATTGTTCTTAATGTGTATCTACAATTGTTATCCATAATTGGTCAATCAATCCAAGAGAGAGCCTTTTAATGCAATAAACAAAATAAACCTAGCTACTTTCACGTGAAACATTAGTAACACATAAGCTCATTCAATCACAGTTATTATCGCATTTTAAGAAAAGTAAAACAGCCCTCTGTTTATTCAGTCAAAATAAATAGATTAGACATAACAAAAGATCAAAGATCTAAGAATAGAATCGGTTACCTGCAACTTAGGCAAATTTGTTTCTGCGGTTGCTTGAGCCTGGAGGCTGTGAAACCATGACTGCTGACTGAACTACAGACTCCTAACTACTAAAGGCGGATTCTGTGAAAGCACGAAACCTGCTAAATTCAGATCAGGCAGATTCCCGGGATGCACGTTAAAATTACCCTTTGGGCCGTTTAACAAATGTAACTAGAATAGACAGTTCTAAAAGCAAATGGGTCAAAAATGCCAACTCTACTTCTTTTTAATAACATAAAATGGAAAGTCATTACCTCTTTGACAGAAAACTTCATCACGTTAAAACAGCTATCAACCTTCTGGTTTCTCAGATGCCACAAATAATTTACAAGGGATATCACAGTGTAGGGCTTTGTATGGGCATCACTCTGATTTTCACTCTGCCAGTGGCTCTTAATATCCTTGGGTACAGAACTAATGTCAAATGCTTTTCTGTATATTCCTATAAGGACAGATAAAAAAACAAATTAAATGGATAACTGTAGAAAACAAACAAGATATTAAATATAATAACAAAAACTTTGAGCAGCCACTGAGATAATTTTTCAAAGTTCAAACTAGTCTCTAGGTAGAGTAAAGCAAGTGCACGAAACTGTGCAAGTGCAGCCCTTGATTAAACTGCCTCTAATACTTCATTTCTCCTTTTCCATAATCTAAGATAACAAAAGATACAAGTGAAAGTTGAGTTAAATTATATTTAAAAAATCAATAAACAAAACTAGACAACATAATGCAATTTCCCAAATGCTTAGTTGTACCTGGAGCAAACGGACACCATTGACTAAAGCTGCACCAGCAACCAGGATTTAGGGTCAATCAACAATGTTCTTGCTCTACTGCTTTTATTTCTAACTTGGATTCATCAAAATAGTTACTGCTGTATACAGATGCTAATTAACCGTGATTTTGTAAATGTCAAAAATCGAAAAAGGAAGTGATTACCTCGCTAAAAAAGCAAGTCCCTGGTTATTTTCAAATGCTCCAGAGCTTAATATCGAGTCATTGCCTTAAATCGAGCCCAAACCTTTTCAAATCAGAACTCCTTTCCAGGCGTCATCGATGTAGTCAGGAAGTGGTTGTCGGTGGTGAATTAGGGTTTAATGAAAGCGACAACAGCGGGTAGCAGGATCAGTGAAATCAAGGAACAACCAAAGAAAAACACCGATGAGATGATTAACATGAAAAAAGGAAGATCACTGGTAGATAAACTTACTTCCTATCAGTGTGAAGTTATCAAACACCGGGTAGCAGGGATCATTGAAGTTATGAAACAATTGACAGATCGAAGATAAAGAGTAACGATTGACATCTAGTCTAATCTAAAAGATGAAGGAAGATCAATGATAATCTCATATCTACCAGGGTGAGAAGGTTGAAGATTAGAATTCGTGAAAGTTTCGATTATAATTGGGGCTTCTTTTGAAATAGAATCTGAATGAATATGGTAAGTATAGATATGATATGATACGATTGTGAGAATAAAACCGGGTCGGATTAAAGATCCGCGTCTCCAGCAATACGCGTTAAAGCTTTAGGCGGGATTTCATAAAAGATAGAATGTTGTCACGTCCGTAAATAATTTTTAGATGTAAAATATAACTAAAATCACGTATAATTAATTATTGTAAGTGAAAAAACAATAACGATATTTTTCAAACTTCCATCGTTAAAAAACTTTTCCTCTTTAATTTTTTCTTTTGTCTTTTTAGACACTCCATTTATTGAAAATATACTATTTTTTAAACGACGTTATTTTTAGAATTTTTGTATAATAAAAGTTCACATTTCATATAACTTTGTTTAAAATAATTATGTTTTAATAAAAAAAACATATTTTTAATTATCTTTTTATAATTTAAAAATTATATAAAGAACATCATTAGCATTTAATGTGATCGTTAAATAAATGATTTGTTTAGATGACAGCATGTAGGAAGGTGAGTATGAGAATACGACTTTTATTTTATTTAAAGCATATCAAGTTATAGGCTCCTGTATTTTATGAGTTAAATAAATACAATGTATTAAAACCATTAGTTTCTATAAATGTTTTATATGTTACGTGTCATTGGTCATTATTGAGATAAAAAAATAATAATAAATATCTAAAAAATTTAACATGTATAGGTGTATACTTATTTTATGGTTATTATATCTAGGTATGTATATACTTGTAATTTATCTTTATCGCACTTAATCATCACAATCAACAATCTTAATTACTCGTTTAACTGACGAGGGTTTTCTATTATTTATCTGTTGTGTTGTTGGATCTGTATTTAGTTTTTATCATACATGATTAACAATTTAGTTGATAATTAAAAAAAAATATTTAAATTTTGAAATTAACAGATAAAAAACGAAAACGAATTATTAATCTAGTTTATTATAATAAAGTAGTTGACTTAATTAATGAACTAATATAGGCGAATTTTTTACCACTTGCCAGTATTACCTTCAATTATTAATTTCACCGGTAGCAATCCTAATTTTCAATGTTGTTACCAGTAATAAACTAATAATCCTAGTTTAATAAATTGTTAGCTTTGTTTATTTATGATAACGTGACATGTGATATGGCAATTACGTGGCGATGACTTAGACTTTTTCAAATTAGTTTTTATAAAAAAAAAAAAACAATGTTTTGAATGCATTCAATTATGTGAGGTATGTTTTCTCCAATGTATTCAACCGAATGCGTATTTCTAATAAATTTTGACTCTTAAAATCTCAATCAACTCCTGAAATGTAAGTTTTCAATCAAATTTATTTGTTCCCCTCGCATGTTCTGATGTGTAATTGCTTTTATATTTTTTTTAGCAGCATACTTCCATATGATTTTTTGTTAGAAATGTATTGTTTGCTTTTGCAATATGTCACACGCCACATCACTAAAATATATACAGTTGAAATATGCTAGATTGATTTTGTTGTTGGTAAAAAGGTTTCAAGGCTTGTTTTTTATACAAAACAACACACAAACAAATGACAGGGCAACGATTTCTAACTGTATATATAAATACACCATAACTTTTAGAAAACCGGGTCTAAAAACACCACCCAACGTGCTACGGTTGAGGTAGCATAGGCTATCCATTTAACTCGCATGTTTGTAGGAGAAATCGACACGTAATTATTCATTCATAAACCATCAATTTCACCGGTAACAATCCCAAACCTCAATGTTGTTACCAGTAACAACCCCAGTTTAAAAATCGTTCACTTTGTTTATCTACGATGATGTGGCCATCACATTGCAACGACTTAGACTTTTTCAAAATAGTTTTTATAAAAGATAAACGTTTTAAAGGCATTCAATCATACGACATATGTTTTTCTCCAATGTATTCAACCGACTACGTCTTTTTAACCAATTTTGACTCTTTCAAATTTAAAAAAAATTCTAAATGTAAGTTTTCAATTAGAGTTGTTTGTTCATTTCGCATGTTCTGATTTTTTTCCGCTTCTCTCTCATATTTAATAATCACATTAATTGCTAACAATAGTTTAATTTTTGTTAGATTAAAATAGTTTATTAATAAATAAACAAATAGATATTTTTACTAATATTATTTTTAAGGAAATAATTTTTCATAAATTAGAAAATGTTTTAGAACATCAAACTTTTTTAAAAATACAAAATATTTTATAATTGGTGTTTTTAAAAATTAAATTTTAAATAAATAAAATAATTAAAATTGAGAGTTACAATAAGAAAGTTTTTAAGTATGATATTTTTTAAAACGTTTTGTGTTGAAATAAAACTTTTATTTTATTTATTATAAAAAAGACTTCATTCATATTTTATTTTATAATATCGATTTATAAATTATAAATTTTTATATCCTATTAAATATTTTTTATTCAACCCGTGTAATATACGGATTTACTAAATCTAGTGATTTATATTGTTTTACACAAGGTCAAAATTAAAATTAAAATTAAAGTCAAAATCTAGAAGTTTTATATAATAAATTGGACTACTATGCTATGAAGTTACGCTAGTTATACTAAGATTTGAGATACCATAAATAAATAAATAAGCAATGTTAACGTTTAACCTATAATATGAAAAAATGATTAAAGTGTTAACTTATTTTTGGTAAGAAAATCAATGATAAGATTTTCAAGTAGCGTAGCTTCACAGCACCGCGGTAAAATCACCGACTCATTTTCCCTCTATATTATAAAACCAAAGTAAAAGGCCCCATCCCCATCCGCTTCCTAAACAGTAAACACACTCTCACACACACACACATATGCTCTACCCATTGATAGTTTCAATAGGTATAATATTCATGGAGGATGTCGACGAAACAAAGTCTCTGCATCAGGTGTGATCCACGACATTCAGCACTTATTACTCCTAATCGATCGGTATCAAACACACAAATACACACTCACACACACTCTTCGATCGTTTATTCAACCATCTGATTTGCGGGTTCTCTTGTGGAGATTGCAATTTTCTTTCTCAAAGAAGTACTAATATCAATTTATTTGCGGGTTTTCTTGTGGAGATTGCAATTTTCTTTTTAGTCTACTTTACCCTTAAATGTATATCTAATTGATGTTTTCGATTTTAGTGTGCGACACATATGGGTAAATGTCGTTTAAGTTAAACATGAATTTCCAAGTTTGAATTCAGTAATTATGGAGCTTTACATACAAGTTAACACCATTGGTGTTGGATAATTGTTTTTTCTGTAACAGGGCATGGTTTCACAGGCCAAAACTAGACTTTGACATCTTGGATGTACTCATGCTGAGCATAAACATACTACGATCCTAATTTCTGAAGTATTGAAATTTTTGTATATTTATATGTCTGATTCGCTGATCGTGAATGGGATTTACTGATTACATTGGTTTGTGTGTTTGTTTGTTTGCTTGTTATATGTGTGATCCAAAATTTCTGGAGTTGCTTTGCAAGTATACTGTATATCTGCAGTTTGAGCACCTTTGATGTCTTTATGATGTAATTTATCCCTTTTTATTTCTTTTTCGAGGAAGAAATTCAACTCCTAAAGTTCAGTTTAAGCACCTTTGATGTCTTATGGATTGTGTTTTGATAGGAGTCGTCCTTTTACTTTTACATAACTGTAGCTAAGTTCTACGATGGACATTGAGAGTGAAGTTCAGGTTCATGCTAGTGGAGGACTTCTTGCTATTTGGAGAACAAAAGAGTCCTGGATACCATTGAACAAAATGAGGGTGGGAGTGTATCAATTGCAATTGATGCTGCCATGCAAATTTCTTTGTACTTGATTATAGTATTTCCTTTATTCATACTAGACTGTATGGTTTTTGTTATAATTTTCCTATTTAAAATGCAGAAACAAATTCCTTAAAGTTGGCTCTGCACCTCATGAAGCATTGCGATCATACCAAACTGACAAACATCCCAGCTACACTGGCATTAGTAGAGAAAAAGAGGTATCCTTTTCCGAATTCTGTTTTCTGCCCAAAAATAAGTACTAATATCAGTTTATTTGCAGCTTCACTGTTTTTGGCTTGTGGAGATTGCAACATTGTATTTGGTCTGTTTTGCCCTTAAATTTATATCTAATTGATGCTTCGATTTTAGTGCATGACACCTATGGGTAGATGTCTTCTAAGGTAAACATGGTTTTCCAAGTTAAGTTTCAGTAACTATTGAACTTTACCTGCAAGTTAACACATTTTGTGTTTGATAATTGTTTTTAGGGCATGGTTTTTCAAGCAACCTTGACGACTTATATAGTCGTCTTAACGTTGTATCCTATCTATTTTACGATATTGAAAGTTTAAGGATGACTTGTACACATTGTTTCTGCTTTATTGCATATCCGCAAAAAGACTTTTCTCTTTTTAAAATTCAGATATCATTCCTTGCTTCATCCAAGAACTGTTGACTTGTTTACTTGATTCACTGAAATCTATCAAGGATCTTCCCCACATACTTAAGGTGCAACATCATCATCTTTTTTCTCTTTGATCACATGCTAATATCCTTAACGAATATGCAAGTTTATTTTGTTGTATAGGCTGGACGTACTCATGCCGACCGTAATAGCATACTACAATGATACCATCCTAATTTCTGAAGCACTAAAATCTGTCAAGAATATTCCCCACATACTTAAGGTGCAACACCATCTTCTTTGTTCTCTTTGATCACATGCTAGTTTCTTGAATGGATGTGCAAGTTTATTTTGTTGTACAGGTTGGAGGTATTCATGCCGACCATAATAACATACTACAATGATACAATCCTAATTTCTGAAGCATTGAACTTTTGTATATTTATACGTGTTATCCTGAGTGGGATATACTAGCTACGTTTGTTTGTTATATGTGTGCTCCAAAATTTCTGGCGTTGCTTTGCAAGTACACTATATTTCTGCGGTTTAAGTATTTTTGATGTTTTTATTATGTGATTTTTTCTCAGTTTTTTTCATTTCATTGTAATGGAAGAAATTCAACTCCACAAGTTCAGTATTTTGGTGATCTGACTGCCTTTATGAAGGTAACATTTGCTCTTTGTTTCATCCTTCCTTTATACTTCCAGGTATTTCCTGTTAACTGTCTTCAGTGTATGAATTATATGTACAATTGATTTATTTTTTTGTATTTGTTGTAGTTGTTGAATGATAAATTATGTGGTTTATACATAGTATGACTTTATTATCAACTTGTTAGCAACTTCCATACAACTGTATATTCTTTATCCTGTATACAAACTATTATCATCTGAAGCACTGTTGACTACTTGACTTCTTCATGTGATACACTGAAATCTGTCAAGGATGTTCCCCACAAACTTAAGGTGCAACACTGATTTCTTTTTTCGCTTCAATCACAAGCTAATTGATTTGACACATATGCAGGTGCATTTTGTTTTATAGCCTGTATGAATTCATGGTGACCATGAAGTTACTACAATCCTAATTTCTGAAGTATTGAATCTTTGTATATATATGTGTGTGATCCTGAGTGGGCTTTACTGATTATGTTGGTTTGTTTGTTTCCTTGTTATATGTGTGATCCAAAACTTCTGGAGTTGCTTTGCAAGTGTACTGTATTTCTACAGTTTAAGTATCTTTGATGTCTTTAAACTGTATCATGTAATTTTCTCTCCATTCGTTTCATATCTTTTTTCATGGAAGAAATTCAACACCTCGAGTTCAGTATTGTGCATTTCTGTAGTTTTTGTTTACTTACATGCATGTTAAATGACAACTTATGTTGTTTATACATAGTATGATTTTTTAGGTCATTAGGCAGCTTACTTCTAATCTGTTGGTCATTAGGCAGCTTACTCAGTTTATCATGTCTTTGAAGTATCGGGTTAAGCCCTTGATCATATACACAAGTACCAAGAGTGAAGATTCAATCTTAGCTGCTTTACAACAAAACAAAACGGTAATATCATAATCTCTTTGTTGTCTTTATACACATTGAGCTTGGGATTCTGTATTTACTCATGCCATTGATGTAGATGGTGCAAGTAATGCACCTGCCATGGAGCTTACGAAGAGTTCAAGACTTAGTTGTCAACAGCCATGGCACAGGTGAGTATACATTGTGAAGGCCTTCTATTATACAATCCCACCTAATTTTTTTGTTGCATCCTAAAAGTTTAGTTAACAATGAGTGTTTTTGAGGGGCATTGGATGTAAATGCATTGAACAAACAAACTTACAAGTAAATGCTCTTAATTCCAAGTAACTTTTAGGATCTCGATCCAATAATATCTGGTCACATGTACTAGTTAATATTCTCTTCATTTATATTCATCATATACCCAAAACTTTCTTATGACCTGTCATTGTACAATCAAGCTCCTTATTTCATATCATAGACCACTAGACCAGTCTATCTTTGGGTAACTGGAATGGATGATGGATTAAGCATCAAAGAAAGAATCTGTGTTGTGAGTTATCACATCATTCTGCAAAGTTCACATTTCTCTATAGTTTTATTGTTGGTTTGACAGTTCAATAAACCACTGACATTTTGAACTTACATGTAGTTGATTTTCTTTATCATAAACAATACAAGTGTTGGAATTAATCTTTACTAATTCACCTGAAAAAGTCAAAGCCAGATGGTTTTCTTGATTTTCAGCAGGTTTTTAGGAGGTGTTTTAGTATGATTATGAGTCTTTTATTTATTAGTATGTTTATCTTATTTGATTAAGTTAGCTGATGTTTTATTTTATTTAATAATTATTTTGCAAGTTTATCTAGTTAGTTTAAATGTCTTGACAATAGGAGTTTGAGTCAAAGAATGTTTAGTTTTTGGTTAGATTATAAATAGGGCATGTGGTCAATGGTTAATCTAATGCAATTTCAGTCTCTCAATCAATTAAAGAATCGATCTTAGTTTGATCAATACTATCTTATGTTATCATCTTTTCTACCTGGGTTTTACTACTGATTTGATTTGATTGGAGGCTGCTGGGCCATTAAGTAGCCCACACCATATCTTCACTATGCATGTGATATCTTTGATGAGCCGATGAAATCACATGGATTGCATTTTGAGGTCGTCCTTTTACTCTTACTTAACTGTAGCTAAGTTGTATGATGGACATTAAAAGTGAAGTTCAAGTTTGTCCTAGTGTAGGACTTCTTGCTATTTTGAGGTAGTGAGGAGGTCGACTAAACAGAATAATCTTCCCGAGCATGCCAACTATTTTAGTCTAAATATCATTTAGAAGGTATTGAGAATAATCTTCCCGAGCATGGTAACCCTACAGTTTTACTCTGTTTCCATGCCATTGCTTTAGATTGGCAGCCAATTAATCAACTTTTAAGTTTTGACAGGCTGCGTCATGCATCTCAATGGATTTTGCTTATGTATATGAACAGGTTAGTTATCTTATTTTCAATATTGTGATCTTTCATATCATGATACGCTTTTAGTTAGATTAAAATTGTGACTTCCTCCTCTTTAAGTACTAGTTTAATATTAGATGTTATGGAAATGATTTCCATTTAATAAACAATTTGATAGGACACTAGTCGGCTTGATTGAAACTTAAACAAGAACAGAACAGTACAGTCCACTTCGAGAGCGATCAGTCTCCAAATTACAACCCAGAAAACTTAATCGAAATACTCCGCCTAAAACTAGAACATCATAAGCATATATATAGAAGATAAAATTTAACTGCCCCACTAAGTTCTACCCCATATCCCCTAAATACTTGGATGACCCCCACCTCCTGAAGCAACCGTCATTTTCCCGCCATCCCCGATTGACTTGGTTCGTATCAATACTTTCAGCCCGGGGACACGACTTGCCCTCAAGTCACACATGAGGAAGTAGCGAGTCAACAGGTGCATTCGCAGCTTTTTGGTTTTGTTCGTGATCTTGTGTTATTTGAAGGCCGGAAAGGTGCGGGTTAAGGTGCCATCGTGATCTTCCCGTGGTGGACCCCATTCACATCATAAGTCGCTAACTAGTTTGAAGTTTGTATGTAATTTAGATACTGTAATTAGTTAGCACTAGAATGTAAACCGGGTTACAATCTGTTATTAACAAGTCATAACCAGCATGAAGTGGTTTAGGTTAGCAACAAGCCATCCAATAGTAATTATGTTTTTATTGTTTTTAAAAGGGTTAATGGATTTAAATACTCCTAACTATTGGAAATTGGCCGTTGCCACTCCCAAGTATCATTTTGGCGAATATAACTCCCAAATAAACACTTCGGTGTCTGTATCACCCGCCGTTTGTCAAAATCCTAACAAATGAGCTGATTTATTTTGGTCATTGTGTCAAATAAATCAGCTCATTGTGTCATATACGTTCATTGTGTCATATATTTTATATCATTTGTTAGGGTTTGTACAAACGGCATAATGAGCTGATTTATTTTGATAATTGTGTCAAATAAAGTAATATGAAATCTTTAGTGCAACAACATCAAAAGGTTTATTGAACACCCAACCGTGCTAATGTGACATCAACTTTTTTTACAAGCTCTCACACTCTTTCCTTAGGAGTAGACTAAAAGTCTCCGGTACAGCTGGTTGAGCTCGCTTATTAATAGATTGCAGCCTATCCTACTTTGCGACCAGAATAAGCATTATAAGAAAGCCACTAGAGTAAGCATCAGGAAACCTATCCTTCTTTGCCATGACTCTCCCAACACTCTACAGTTTACACCCAATCTGTCTCGCTATGTATGCACAACTTTGCCTGGATCTGTTGGGCACTTCCCAGGAATTTCGACTAGAACCAATAGGCTGATACTCGTTTCTCAATTCCCATATTCCCCCATAATCACCACTAGAAACAACACTACTCTCTAACCACACTCAAACTTCGAGCAAACTTAAATCCATCACTGCACTAAATCAATTTTCTCACATACTTACAACTATTCTGAGTCAAATCATCTACTCAACTACTTAGCAGTCTCGAATTTCAAGTAAGTAGTCATACAAATCAAAAAAACGTACTTATAAGTCAACAATTTTAAAATACATATTATCTTAATATTATAACAAGATATGAAGCTTGATGGATTTAAGGATTTCTATACAAATTTCTATATTTTTTTCTATCTAATTCCTTCGAAGTTTTCTAGGCTCTTAAGGATTTTCTAGGCTTGGATCTTTTAGTATTGGATCATCCCGAGCAGCTAAGAATATTAGGAAATTCTAGCCGCTCGATCTAAATCTTGGAAGGTTGCGGCATTCTCCTCCACATAAACTTCTCAACCTCGTATTGTTTTCATTGTGATGATTGTTTCCTTTCCCCATATATTGCCCCATGCAGATACTTGTTTCAACATCCATGGTTATGATTCGCACGCTACCTTGTATGTGGCTTGCTACCTTGTATGTGGCTTCCCTGCTTCATGCGCCTTGCACCATTGTGATTGCATTGGCTTAAGTCGTTATATTTTGTGTTGTTTACATTGTTCAAGGATGACTGTGGTCATGTGCAATGCTTTCTCGCAGCCATGTCCCTTTTTCTTGGTTCTAATGTGTTAGAGACTGAACTCACGTTGCATTGTTGACATCGTCATACCTTGACATTTGGTGTTGAGATACGTTTGAACATGCTAACTCGATCACAATCCATGATATGTAGAGAATTTATGAACATGAATAAGGTACTCACCTTTAGAAGAAATACATCCGATTCTAAGTTGTAATCATTTGTTGGCACCACTGATAGGTTCAACATGCTTTCCCATCTCTTATATTAGCCTTTACTCATTGGACCATTCCAGCGATCCTCTTGGCATCTCCACCTGTGGATTCGATATATGTGAGCTCCTTAATTACCTTAAGCCTAATTAGTAAATCCTATGGCTAAAGACAAAGTCAATGCTAGTTCATGCATCAACCAAGGATCGTATGCTTATCTTGTTTCTTCTATTCGTACAAGTTGAAGTCTAAATGTTGACGTCAGATTCAGGTTCACGACTTCCATTTTAGCCATTAATAACTCTTAACATGCATCTCTCATTAGCTTAGTTGTGCATTGTTTGCACCTTGCATTGAGATGTTCCTATCTGACTATTTGCTCTGTTCTTAGCCTCTTAAGCTCCCCTTTCGTCTATCATTGATTGATTCGTCCTTCTATTCCTACGCTTCCCTTTCATCTCTCATTGATTGACTCGTCTTCCTATTTGGCTATTTGCTCTCTCTTTTTTTTTATTATTTTATTTTATGGCTTTGATAGTTTGTTGCTTACCATTACAAATGCTACTCTCCATAAGTTCATGCTTGTCTATTCCTGTTTTGGTATACGTAATTGTATCTATCTATCTGGAGTTTAAAATTTTATAACTTGCATAGTTCAATGTCCCTTTGAGATTTTACATGGTATAGAATAAAAATCTACTTACCAAAAACACAAATCATTTAATCCATAGATTTGTATACCTCTTTTCAAGCACTTGAAACGCATTAGATTTGCTGTACAATATCATGTTTTGTTGAACTTTATCTCTTTAAAACTAAAGAACACTGTAAATTGTATATTTGATGCAAAATTAAGGCTTAGCAATACACATATTTTACACATATTTAAGACGAGATAACCCACAGCCTTCAACCATCAAATATTTTGCTACACTGACTCACGATTTTATCACAACTTTATACAACCAAATCAAAATTAAAAGGAATATCCATATATATAGGTATTTGTTACACAAATGATACTCATTATCTATTAACTATAATAAAAGAAGTATATCATACAGTTTAAATACACAAGTATTTAATATTTATTTAAAGTTAAAAATTATAAAATGTTATTTTATATATAGTGTGATTAATATTATCATATGGATAAGTGCTTTAAATAATAAAATATTTATATTGCTCCTTTAACGACATAGTTTTAGCGTCCATCGGCCTTGCCACGTATTAAGGTGCTATTGGTCCATTTATTTTTTTCCGATTGCCCCACAACTAGTTTGGCTCCCATGTTTAAAGAGAAGGGGCATGGTTTTAAGTCTCACCTCCTACGTTTTTTTTTCTTTTCTTTTTTCCTTTTATCTCTTTTGTTATACATTTTTCATTTAAACTATTATATTCTTTTACTTTTCTAGTATTTATTTTATCTAAATTATTATTTTTAATTATCATATTGTATGCACTTAATAAAGTTTGTGTACACGTCATGACGTACAATTAACCATGTTAATGTCATCATACGACTTTATCGTAATGCATATATCTTTCTTTTAAATTACTTTTTAAAATTATTATGTGGTAACATGTGATGTGTAATAGCTTTAATATGTTTATTTTATGTACTTAAGTGTGTTAATGTTCACGTCGCAATGTTTGTAACGAAGTTCGTGAACGTGACGCCACACGCGGTCACGTTGCAGCTCGCAGGTAGCATTACTCATTTTTTTTTATTTTTTAAAACTTTTGTTTTAAAAAGATATTTTTTAAATTAGTTCATCTTTTACAAAAATATCTTTAAAAATATTGTTTTTAGAAAAAATGCCATTTTCCTAATATAAACTCTTTTAAAGATTATGTTTTTTTAATTTTTTGCTTTATAGATAATTATTAATAATTAAGCAAGTGACAATTGCTCTTTGTTCTTATCATAGCTATAATGTATGGTAGACACACATGCCTGTTTGTGTGTAGATTGGTATCATAGAAACAATAATATCATAAATGAAAAAACCTAAAAACATGCAAACATATACGATTGCACACATCACACCCATAACTACAACAAAATACAAGTTCGATGTTTAATACAAATTTGTAAAACAAACGCACACACACACACAAATGCCATCGATGCACAAATACACAAAACTAGCTTTTGACTATGTGTACACACACTTGTAAAGTTCACAGAGATATATTTTAAATATGAGCTTCAAGTAAAATTTAACCATAAATTTGAGTTTGAATGATAAATTCAACACACACAAGGCATTACAGCTATAAACAAACATCACATATGAATCTCTCCAACTCAAAATTGCATAATACAACCTAACCATTAAGAAAATGTACAATGATGTTTGTCTGCAATTATCTTGTAACTTTGACCCGTGGGTATGTCGTATCGATAGCAATTGAAGTTGTTGTGATAGCAGATTAAGACAAAATGATAAAAAAAAGACAAATTGGATTTTAATAATCCAAACTATTACCTATTGGCCGATAATAATCCATATTATCAATTTGGCAGGTAACACTCTCAACTTTCACTTGTATTACCAACAACAGTCCCAATGACATAATTTTCAATTTTTTATGTTTGATTTGGACTCGATTCGGTTCGCAACAATAATTATGAACGAATGAAGAAATATACAAGCTAAATTGAGACTAAAATAGATACAAATTAAGTGTTAAAAATTGAAAATTATGTCACTGGGACTGTTGTTGGTTATAAAAGTGAAAGTTTGGAGTGTTACCAGCCAAATTAATAGTATGGATTATTATCGGCCAATAGGTAATAGTTTGGATTATTAAAATCCAATTTGCCTAAAAAAAATGATTAAAGTGTTAATTTAATTTTTATTAAAATTTAATGGCTAAAATAATATCAATCCTAATATTAAAAGAACATCATAAAATGATATTTTTTTACATACAAGTTTTCTTATTTGTTAAATGTTTGATATAATTTACAGATAAAACATAGACGACTAATGATCTAATCAATGTTATTATTATTTTAACATTTATCGTTTAATATTTAGAAATCATATAAAGTTTATACTAACTAACAAATATTTAAGTTATGTAAATGAAATCATGATAAGATCATCTCGCGTATCTTTGGAGCACCTGTGCCAAAAATAGAGTCACCGGTTATTAGGTCCCCTCTATAAACCCTATGACACCATTCCCTCCCAAACACAACTCTCCCTCCATCTACATCTCCATCTCAAACACACGGATCGTTCCTTTTAATCACCAGATATTCGGTCGAAGAAACTGAATCTGTGCATCAGGTGTAATCGGTATCGTATTCATTCCATCAGACCTAATTTCGCATCAGTTGTTATCTCTCGTAATCGGTAAGATATTCATTCCATCTGATCTAATTTCTTACTCGCATTTGCATTTTATCTCACATAATTTCGCATGTTGCTTGTTATTGTTTGGTGATTTCTTAATTTCTGTTATCTGCTTGTTAATTACTACGATTAATTGGGCGTTTCTGGTCCTCATGTTTGATCTATTGATCCTGCGGTTGTAACATATTGATTGCTTGCTATTACTCGTAATCGGTATATTATTCATTCCATCGGACCTAATTTCTTACACGCATTTGCTTATTATTTGACATAACCTCTCCTGTTCGCTGCTTTTGTCTGGTAATTTCTTAATCTATTAATCAGCGCATCAGTTGTTATCGCTGATAATTGGTATATTATTCATTCCATCGGACCTAATTTCGCATGTTCCTTGTTATTGTTTGGTGATTTCTTAATTTCTGTTATCTGCTTGTTAATTACTACGATTAATCGGGCGTTTCTGGTCCTGAATGTGCGGGTGTAACATATTGATTGCTTGCTATTACTCGTAATCGGTATATTATTCATTTGATTAGGCTGTTTCTTACACACATTTGCATTTTATCTTACCTAATCTCTCCTGTTCCTTGGTTCTGATGTTTGATTTATTGATCGTGTTGTGTAATCTCTTGATTGGTTGTTGCTCACGAATTTCTAACATGAATGAGACGTTGTTGATCCTCAACTTCTGATGTTTGATTCACTGAATGTGCTGAATAGCTGATGTGTTTCTTACACACATTTGCATTTTATCTGACCTAATCTCTCCTGTTCCTTGGTTTTGATGTTTGATTTATTGATCGTGTTGTGTAATCTCTTGATTGGTTGTTGCTCACGGATTTCTAACATGTATGAGGCGTTGTTGATGCTCAACTTCTGATGTTTGATTCACTGAATGTGCTGAATAGCTGATGTTTTTGGTCCTGACGTTTGATGTTCAATTTATTAATCAGGGTTGTTAGTTCTGATGTTTAATTAGCTGTTTTTGGTGATTTATTTATTAATGATTACTTGGCCTACTGGTAAGGCATTAGGCTTTCGGGTGAGGGCGTGAGGCTGATGGGTTTGAACCTCATCAGATCTCCTTTATTTCTTTTCAGGCTTGCACATGTCCTAGACACCTTATTTTTTCTTACGCGTCAAATAAGAAGATAGAGAAAAAGAATTGGGCGGTGATCTATCTCCTCTCTTACTCACTGATTGTTTCTTCGTAGTTAGGGGTTTTTCTTGGTGATTATCTGCTCATTCAGTATCCCCATTATCATTGCCGATCGATGTTGCTAGGTTTGAAGAGATCTTGATGGCGCTGGTCTCGTGGTGTTAACAATGTCATGGCTGGAACCCTATCGCTTTAATGCCTAACTATTCATCAACGTTCATAAATCATACACACACACACATATATATATATATGATTGATTGTTGGTTAGTTGCTGCAATTACCAAACAATATTACATAGTTTAGGTTTTGAGTGTCTAACTGGTTTTTTCACGTGTCCTAAACACCATCCTTTTCTTACACGTCGAATAAGAAGATAGAGAAAAGGAGTGGGCGGGGACCTATCTTCTCTCTTTCTCGACCGTTGGTTCTTTGTAATTAGGGGTTTTTTGTGGTGGTTGTCGGCACATTCGGTAACGCCGTTATCATTGCCGATCAACGCTGCTAGGTTCGAAGTAATCCTAGGTAGCGCTGGTCTGGTGGTGTTAGCGATGCCATGGCCGTAACCCTATCGCTTTAATGCCTAAATATTCATCAACGTTCATTAATCATATAGATATGATTGAATATCTGTAAGTTGCATTAATTACCAATCAATATTGCCTTTTTCCTACCACTAGTCACGGTTTGTTTTTACATGGTGGTTGTCTGCTCATTTGGTATCGTTGTTATCATTACTGATCAATGCTGCTAGGTTCCAAGATATCCTTGGTAGCGCTGATCTGGTGGTGTTAGCGATGTCATGAACATAACCTTGTCACTTTAGGGCCCAACTGTTCATCAATGTTCATTAATCATATAGATATGATTAAATGTCTATTAGTAGCTGTAATTAGAGATCAATACTGCATTGTTCGTGCCACTAGTCGCTGTTTGTAGCTTCTATTACCTTAATATATTATTATTACAAATTATATTGTTTGGGTTTTGATCGTGTGTAATACCACCCCTTTGGATATGAGTTTATCTTTCATTTAACGAGTTTTGGTTATATAATATTTGACTCGATCCATAATTAGCAACCGCCAAGTGGGAAAAAATACAATTTTTATTTAACTTTAATTATTATTAGATCATTTGATCATATGCAATACCCCTTTGGATATGAGTTTATATTTTCCTTAACCGTTATATGATAGTTGACTCAGTCCATAATTAGCATCCGCCAAGTGGTGAAAACTACATCTTTTGGTCAACTATCTTTATTATTTGATCATTTGATCGTGTGTAATACCACCCCTTTGGATATGAGTTTAACTTTCATTAACGAGTTTTGGTTATATAATATTTGACTCGATCCATAATTAGCATCCGCCAAGTGGGGAAAAATACAATTTTTATTTAACTTTTATCATTATTAGATCATTTGATCATATGCAATACCCCTTTGGATATGAGTTTATATTTTCCTTAACCGTTATATGATAGTTGACTCAATCCATAAGTAGCATCCGCCAAGTGGGGAAAACTACATCTTCTGTTCAACTATCTTTATTAGTTGATCATTTGATCGTGTGTAATACCACCCCTTTGGATATGAGTTTATCTTTCATTAACGAGTTTTGGTTATATAATATTTGACTCGATCCATAATTAGCATCCGCCAAGTGGGGAAAAATACAATTTTTATTTAACTTTTATCATTATTAGATCATTTGATCATATGCAATACCCTTTTGGATATGAGTTTATATTTTCCTTAACCGTTGTATGATAATTGACTCAATCCATAATTAGCATCCGCCAAGTGGGGAAAACTACATCTTCTGTTCAACTATCTTTATTAGTTGATCATTTGATCGTGTGTAATACCACCCCTTTGGATGTGAGTTTATCTTTCACTAACGAGTTTTGGTTATATAATATTTGACTCGATCCATAATTAGCATCCGCCAAGTGGGGAAAAATACAATTTTTATTTAACTTTTATTATTATTAGATCATTTGATCATATGCAATACCCTTTTGGATATGAGTTTATATTTTCCTTAACCGTTATATGATAGTTGACTCAATCCATAATTAGCATCCGCCAAGTGGGGAAAACTACATCTTCTGTTCAACTATCTTTATTAGTTGATCATTTGATCGTGTGTAATACTCCACTTTTGGATGTGAGTTTATCGTTCATTTAACGAGTTTTGGTTATATAATATTTGACTCGATCCATAATTAGCATCCGCCAAGTGGGGAAAAATACAATTTTTATTTAACTTTAATTATTATTAGATCATTTGATCATATGCAATACCCCTTTGGATATGAGTTTATATTTTCCTTAACCGTTATATGATAGTTGACTCAATCCATAATTAGCATCCGTCAAGTGGGGAAAACTACATCTTTTGGTCAACTATCTTTATTTTTTGATCATTTGATCGTGTGTAATACCACCCCTTTGGATATGAGTTTAACTTTCATTAACGAGTTTTGGTTATATAATATTTGACTCGATCCATAATTAGCATCCGCCAAGTGGGGAAAAATACAATTTTTATTTAACTTTTATCATTATTAGATCATTTGATCATATGCAATACCCCTTTGGATATGAGTTTATATTTTCCTTAACCGTTATATGATAGTTGACTCAATTCATAATTAGCATCCGCCAAGTGCGGAAAACTACATCTTCTGTTCAACTATCTTTATTAGTTGATCATTTGATCGTGTGTAATACCACCTCTTTGAATATGAGTTTATCTTTCATTAACGAGTTTTGGTTATATAATATTTGACTCGATCCTTAATTAGCATCCGCCAAGTGGGGAAAAATACAATTTTTATTTAACTTTTATTATTATTAGATCATTTGATCATATGCAATACCCCTTCGGATATGAGTTTATATTTACCTTAACCGTTCTATGATAGTTGACTCGATCCATAATTAGCATCAGCCAAGTGGGAAAACTACATCTTCTGTTCAACTATCTTAATTAGTTGATCATTTGATCGTGTGTAATACCACCCCTTTTGATATGAGTTTATCTTTCATTAATGAATTTTGGTTATGTAGTATTTGACTTGATCCATAATTAGCATCCGCCAGTGGGGAAAAATACAATTTTTATTTTACTTTTATCATTATTAGATTATTTGATCATATGCAATACCCCTTTGGATATGAGTTTATATTTTCCTTAACCGTTATATGATAGTTGACTCAATCCATAATTAGCATCCGCCAAGTGGGGAAAATTACATCTTTTGTTCAACTATCTTTATTAGTTGATCATTTGATCATGTGTAATACCACCCCTTTGGATATGAGTTTATCTTTCATTAACGAGTTTTGGTTATATAGTATTTGACTCGATCCATAATTAGCATCCGCCAAGTGGGGAAAAATACAATTTTTATTTAACTTTTTTTATTATTAGATCATTTGATCATATGCAATACCCCTTTGGATATGAGTTTATATTTTCCTTAACCATTATATGATAGTTGACTCAATCCATAATTAGCATCCGCCAAGTGGGGAAAACTACGTCTTCTATTCAACTATCTTTATTAGTTGATAATTTGATCGTGTGTAATACCACCCCTTTGGATATGAGTTTATCTTTCATTAACGAGTTTTGGTTATATAATATTTGACTCGATCCATAATTAGCATCCGTCAAGTGGGGAAAAATACAATTTTTATTTTACTTTTATCATTATTATTAGATCATTTGATCATATGCAATACCTTTGGATATGAGTTTATATTTTCCTTAACCGTTATATGATAGTTGACTCAATCCATAATTAGCATCCGCCAAATGGGGAAAACTACATCTTCTGTTCAACTATCTTTATTATTTGATCATTTGATCGTGTGTTATACCACCCTTTGGATATGAGTTTATCTTTCATTAACGAGTTTTGGTTATATAATATTTGACTCGATCCATAATTAGCATCCGCCAAGTGGGGAAAAATACAATTTTTATTTAACTTTTATTATTATTAGATCATTTGATCATATGCAATACCCCTTCGGATATGAGTTTATATTTTCCTTAACCGTTCTATGATATTTTACTCAATCCATAATTAGCATCCGCCAAGTGGGAAAACTACATCTTCTGTTCAACTATCTTTATTAGTTGATCATTTGATCGTGTGTAATACCACCCCTTTGGATATGAGTTTATCTTTCATTAACGAGTTTTGGTTATATAGTATTTGACTCGATCCATAATTAGCATCCGTCAAGTGGGGAAAAATACAATTTTTATTTAACTTTTATCATTATTAATCATTTGATCATATGCAATACCCCTTTGGATATGAGTTTATATTTTCCTTAACCGTTATATGATAGTTGACTCAATCCATAATTAGCATCCGCCAAGTGGGGAAAACTACATCTTGTGTTCAACTATCTTTATTAGTTGATAATTTGATCATGTGTAATACCACCCCTTTGGATATGAGTTTATCTTTCATTAACGAGTTTTGGTTATATAATATTTGACTCGATCCATAATTAGCATCCGCCAAGTGGGGAAAAATACAATTTTTATTTTACTTTTATCATTATTATTAGATCATTTGATCATATGCAATATCCCTTTGGATATGAGTTTATATTTTCCTTAACCGTTATATGATAGTTGACTCAATCGATAATTAGCATCCGCCAAGTGGGGAAAACTACATCTTCTGTTCAACTATCTTTATTATTTGATCATTTGATCGTGTGTTATACCACCCTTTGGATATGAGTTTATCTTTCATTAACGAGTTTTGGTTATATAATATTTGACTCGATCCATAATTAGCATCCGCCAAGTGGGGAAAAATACAATTTTTATTTTACTTTTTTCAATATTAGATCATTTGATAGTTGACTCAATCAATAACTAGCATCCGCCAAGTGGGGAAAACTAAATCTTTTGTTCAACTATCTTTATTATTTGATCATTTGACAGTGTGTAATACCACCCCTTGGATATATTTTATTAACGAGTTTTGGTTATATAATATTTGACTCGATCCATAATTAACATCGGACAAGTGAAGAAAGATACGTTTTTTATTTAACTCTAATTCTTTGCATACTAACATTTATCCAACCCCCCCCCCCCCCCCCCCCCCCCTTTTTTTTTCTTGTTTTGGTTTTGTTTTTGTTTATATTTTTCAATATAAAGTTTGGGTTATGGGAAATTGATTCAATTTTCAAATCTGCATTTATCAAGTGGTGATGATTTGAACTCTTTTTGTTAATCTTATTTAGGTGGATTTTGATGTTTTGTAAGGATTTGTTCTTTTATTTTTTTTTATTTTTATGTTTTTTGATAAGTAAAAGAATACTTGAATGCACTTTTTGATTTGATATCATCTTTCGGTTATCTATTTTGGTTATAGAAGTATGACTCATATTCACCACGGGCATCCGTCAATTGGAGAAAAATACATTTTTTATTTTAGATTATTTCATTTTCTTATTGTTATTATTAATTCTTTAATAATTTGAACTTTTTTCCAAACTTTGTTTATCTGATTGGTGGATATATGTAACGTTTTGTTTCATTTAGTATTGTATATTTAAAAGCAAATGGATTTTTTTGATGATTTTGAAATTTTTGATTATCTTTCCCTATAAAGCTAACATGGGTTATGAAAATATATGACTTACTTTCACAATTAGCATTTGTCAATTGTAGACCTGACTCATTTTTTTCACACGTAACTAAAAATGAAATTCTTGAATATCTTTCTTGATTTTGATCATCTTGTGATATCCAATTTGGGTTTTGGAAACTTTAATCATTCCTCAATAAGCACCTGTTTCACCTTATTTTTTTATATGATATTCCAAGTTCTCAAGTAACTCTATACTGACTTACATTAGGATTACTTTCTAGCTCTATGTGTATAATGTCATTGATTTGAGATCATTTTTTGATACCTGCTTTAGTTCATTACTTTTAGATCATTTTTCTTATTACTCTTTTTTATACTATGGTTTTAAAGAATTTGTTAGATATCCATTGGGGTTATGTACTTACGATCATTTCCCTCAATCTTAATCTCATTCCGTAAATGACTTGGATTTGACTTTTTAGTTCAATACACGTGTAATACATCTATTTTCTCTAATTGATTCGTGTAATACATCTATTTTCTCTAATTGATTTGTTGAAAATCCTTGGACTTTTTATTCGTGCGTGTCATGCTTTTGGAGAATGCCCATTTATTTTGCCTTTTATGTTTAATATTTTGCCTTGTTTTTCTTGCTTCCTAGCATGCCTCCAACAATTAGTCAGTGATGCTTAATTTCTTCGTTGGCATAGTAAAATTTTTGCATCTCCGCACTCAGTAATTGATTTATTATATATCCATTTTAGACAGACTATCTGATACGATTCCAATGGATTAGTCTGGTTCGGGGCTGACCCAGTTAACATGATTTGGCAGGAAAATAGGGGCCGGGCCAGGAGCTGGGGAGGGGGGTGATCCGGTTATTTAGGATTAGTGGGTAGGTCTTAGTGGGCGGTTTGTAGCTATATTAGTCTATATATGTGTGTTTTGATGTTCTAGTTTAGCAGAGAAGGTTTTAGTATTTGAATTCTTGGTTTATGTTTGGAGATCAGTCCATCTCGAAAAGGACCACACTATGTGTACTCGTTTTAATTCAATCAATCCAACGAAGTTCTTATCACTATTTTTTTTGCAATGTTGATTTTCCATTTTGGTTATTTTTGGTACCTTAGGGAGTTAGTGGGAAAACTTCATTAGTCATTCTAGATTATGATAATATTTAGCTCTCCTGATTTTGGTGTTGGCAAAGTAGAGTTTTTCTTCCATTTATTTTGCCTTTTATTTTAATATTTTGGCTTTTTTTTTTGCCTCCTAGCAGGCCTCCAATAATTAGTAAGTAATGGTTAATTACTTCGTTGTGCACTTTTGAGTTATTGAAATACTTTAGTTGGCATAGTAAAATTTTTGCATCTTTGCATTCACTTGTTGATTTATTTGATATCCATTTTAGATGGATTATCTTTTGGCAATTTTGATTTTCCATTTTGGTTATTTTTGGTAGCTTAGGGAGTTGGTGGGAAAACTTCACTAGTCATTCTAGATTATGATAATATTAAGATCTCCTGATTTTGGTGTTGAAAAAGTAGAGTTTTCTTCCATTTATTTTGCCTTTTATGTTAATATTTTGTCTTGTTTTCTTTTTTTTGCTTCCTAGCAGGCCTTCAACAATTAGTTAGTAATGCTTAATTTCTTTGTTGTGCACTTATGTGTTATTGCAATACTTTAGTTGGCATAGTAAAATATTTGCATCTTTGCATTCACTTGTTGATTTATTTGATATCCATTTTAGATGGATTATCTTTATCCATTTTAGATGGATTATCTCATCGATTTTAGATGGATTATTTTGTGAAATGTGATTATGTGAGCTCACGATATGTTCCTTACTGAATCAATGATTAAACTCAAAACTTTTGGATATTAGTGTACTTCTTTATTGAACCTGGCTTGAATTACAACTTGAAAAGTACTAGTTTGCATGTAAATGTCTAATTTTGAATTGCAATAACTTTTTTTTAATTATTATAAGTGTTGCCATTTTATGGTGATATTTTGCATTTATTTTTTTGCTTCCTAAGCAAGCCTCCAACAATTAGTCAGAAATGTTTAATTTCTTTATTGCACACTTTTGAGATATTCAAATACTTTAGTTGGCATAGTTTATTTTTTTGCGTCTTTGCTTTCACTTATTGGTTTATTTTATATCCATTTTAGATTGACTATCTTTTTGCAATGTTGATTTTTCATTTTGGTTTTATTTGGTACCTTTGAGCCTTTACAATAGGTTTCATATATTATTATTAGTGTGTTTCTTATATTACAGGGAATGATTTAAGTGGAGAAGAGCGAAAATGCTATTGTTTATCTATATATGTGGGCCTTATAAATTTTCTTTTATTTTGTGAAAGTGGTTGTGAGTGGAAGATAAAGAAAAGATAATTATAAAGGTATAAAAATATTATTTAATTGAAAATAATAAAAAAAAATTAGTAATTTTTAGTGTAATTATAATAATGAAAATTTGAAAGAATGCTCTTAGAAAGTTAAAGGGAAATCTTTATTAGTCATTCTATATTTACATAATAATTACCTCGCTTGATTATGGTGTTGGCAAATTATAGTTTGCTTCATAGCACGCCGCCAACAATTAGTTAGTAATGCTTAATTTCTTCGTTGTGTACTTTTGAGTTATTGAAATACTTTAGTTGGCATAGCATAATTTTTGCATCTCCGCTTTCACTTATTGATTTATGTGATATCTATTTTAGATTGACTATTTTTTATTTTTTGCAATGTTGATTTGTCGTCTTGGTTATTTTTGGTACCTTAGGGATTTAGTGGGACACCTCATCGTTTATTCGATCTAGTTTCTAATAGTAACTAGATCTTTGGTGGTCGGCAAAGTAGAGTTTTTCTTCATGTTTTGTTGGGTATAGGCTTCGTATGTATTAGATGGAGCAATAGGGTGTGACTGGCCTAGCTCTAAATGGGTCTACTTTAGTTACGTTGTTAACTAAAAGATTAACACTAATTCTAGTCAAAAAAAATATTTTGAACGGAAAATGTAGGACCTTGTTCGGATAATAGAAGTTATCTTAATCGGGACCATCTATTCGTTTTTCCAGTCGGGACCGCACCCCAAACCACATAAGGAGGAAACTCACAATTAGAAAAAACCTCTTAGGTTAACCCTGCTCATTTTTGTTCAGAAGAAGATATACATATATATATATATATATATATATATATATATATATATATATATATATATATATATATCATCTACTTTTAAATCATTATCGCTCACCAAAAGAGACTATAGTTGCCCTTGTGGACGTAGGTTGCACACCACGACCGAAACACGTTAAATCTATCAAGTTCTTTATTGTACTATTGTTTGTGTTTATATGTGCTTTCTCCTAATAGTTTGGCATTTTTCACGATTTAAAATCCGACTACATGTACTTTGCTCATCCTCAAATAACTCATAAAACTTTTTCATTAAAATACGACAAGTGTATTTTTAGATTAGATTTACGGGTTCTTTAGTTTTCAATAAGAATAATTTTGAAAATGAGTTTTTCACTCACCCTTTTTATGTCTACTGAATGGATTAGGCAAGTTTGTTTTTTCTCCCATTTTTATCATTAACGTAAAAGTAAATGATCTACGATTAGTCGACTTGCAAATCAAACCTATAGAAATGGTTGGTATCGGACCTTATCCATTTGAAACAGCTTGTTACCGGTATTGGATATTCTAAATAAATTAATTGGAATGCATTCGAGAACATCATAACCAACTCGAATTCACACATCATGTGAACAAGTAAATAATTAGCAAATTTAAAAATTGAACATGATTACTAGTATGCGATCCATGCACCTTCGATGTTTGTATTGATATATAGTTGAAATGCATGATCTATACATTCTTTTTGTGAATCTTAACGAATAATGAAGATCTAAAACAAAGGAAGCTTAAAGTCTTTTTTTTTCTCGTTTGTCTTTGAATCACAAAAAGACACACATCTATACAAGCTTGATCCATGATGTATACAAGCTTGATCAGTCTTTTCCCAAAACACGCACATCTACGTTGCATTCAAACTTCCTCGTGGGTGGTGATGTTTTCGAAAAGCAGTTCAAGAAATTGAACATCGAGTACATTGGTAAATTATAATTAGATGTTTTCCATTGATTATGTGGACACAATTGGGTGTTAGAACCCATACGTCCTAGTTAACAAGGGGTTTCAAACTGATAATGAGTGTTAAAAGAGCCGAATGAAATTATTATTTTTTATTTTTAACAATCTTTAACTAAAAAAATTTAAACCCACTACCATTGATTTATAATGATTTTAAAAAATTCATGTTTACATAGGTAATATTTTAATTAAATAAAACACTACATATAATATGAGATAAATATATAATTATAAAGAGAACCATTATATAAAAAAAAGGTTAAAAGTTATTTTTGGTAAGAAAAGAAAGAAAATGATGATAAGATTTCGAATTTGCGTATCGTATCGTCTCTTTGCAGCAGGATGTGAAAAAGCAAGCAATCTCACCGACTCACTTTCCGCCTCTCTATAAAGTATAAACCTAAGGTACGGCGTTATCATATTCATTCCATCATATCACACCTATCCTCTCTAGTTCCTAGATGCGCGCGCTCTAATCTCTTGATTCATTGTTATTTGAGAAAATTGAATCATTCTAGTCTACATTTATGTGTTGTTTTTGCATCATCATTCAGATTCATGTCATGGAGGAAGAAACAGAAGAATCTGTAATGAGGTTGTTTCTCACACGCATTTGCATTTTCCTTAACCTAGCTAGCTACCTAATTCGATCGATCAGGTAAGGTTGTTTCTCACATGTTCGTTCACTGTCAAGGTATCGAAACTTAGGGCTCTGTACGTACTTATCAGTTTGGTTATTCAAAACAACAATCGCTCGTTTCTAATCATCTAAAGATGCAAGGTACGACAACCCCTTTCTCTATTTCCTTTCAATCGCACAACCCTAACTGATTATTGATGATGTTTTTCTGGTCTAATCCCTAGATTAACCATCCCAACCACTTCTAGATTGCTTCTTTTGCGTATTTGTACATTGGAACTTGAATCTGAAAACCGATTATCAGACTTTTGTTCTACTACAACTTACCAACTTTTGTGCTCTTGATTTGACTCAATAGCAATCCCTTGTAACACCTAAAAGGCACCAAATTCGTGATAAAGTATAAGTTTTGCTTAGTTAAGGTGTATTTGTTGTGATTGTGTGCTGCTTGTACTTTTTAGGGCAAATTACATAGCAATATATCCAGCTTTTACAACTTTTGCATCAAATACTTACATTAATAAAATACAAGCCCAACACATATAATAGCAACATTTTCAAGCACTCAGCTCTAGTTGGTTTGATATTTGTATATTATCTGACCTATTTTCTCTTTAATCAGGTGTGATTCAGTTTGTAATCGGTACTATATTCATTCCATCAGGTTGTTTCTTACACCCCCAACACGTATAATAGCAACATTTTCAAGCACTCAGCTCTAGTTGGTTTGATATTTGTATATTATCTGACCTATTTGCATATTATCTGACCTAATTTCATTTCGGGTTCGTGATGTATGGCTTATTGCTTAACAAGCAACATGGTTTTACGTGGGACATTATAACCCCTAATGTTCATATTTAAAAAAAAAAAAAAACAAAATAAATTTTAAAAACAAAAGTTAAAAAAAATTATATCGTTGTTTTAATACATAATATCTTCACTCATAGTTAATTTCAAGCATATATTAAATACAAAATATCATTTTGTAAAAAATAAAATTTTATTACTAACTATTTAATATCAATGTATATAATACACAAATATTTAGCATAGACAAATGTCATGATAAATTGTTTATACAAACTTGAGATGAGATATTATTTAGTAAATAAAATAATAAAATATATTTTAAGATCTACATAAGATAAGACAAAAGGAACCATTATTAAAAGGGGTTAACTTAAATTTGGTAAGAAAATCATAATAAGATTTTCAACTTGCGTAACTTTGCAGCACCAATAGCTGTTTCACCGACTCGGTTTGTCTGTGTGTGTGTATAGTATAAACCCCCCCCCCCCCCCCCCCCCCCCCCCCCCCCACACACACACACACACGCGATTCCATCTCCCTCTCCATCTCAAACAAACGGATCGTTCCTTTTAATCACCAGTTATTTGGTCTAAGAAACTCAATCGTTGCATCAGGTGTAATCGGTATGGTATTCATTCCATCAGACCTAATTTCGCATCAGTTGTTATCTCTCGTAATCCGTAAGATATTCATTCCATCCGACCTAATTTCTTACACACACACACACACACACACGACTCCATCTCCCTCCCAAACACACACGCTGTTCGTGAAACCTCATCGATCATCAGTTGTACGCCTGCAGTGGCTTTGTGTCATGGAGGAGCTAAGCTAGCTAGGTCGAAGAAACAGAATCAGGAGACATTCAGTAGTTCTCACTCGTAATCTTCGATATGATATTCATGCTATTAGGTTGCTTCTCGCTACATGCTTTTGCATATATATCATCTGACCTAGCTAATTCCTTGTTCCTGATGTTTGATTTATTCATCTTAATTAATAATTATCTGTGTCATGGAGGAGCTACTTAAGCTAGGTCGCAGAAACAGAATCTGTGCATCAAGTGTGGTTCACCACATTCGCTACTTCTTACTCGATCGGTATCATATTCATTCCACCACACCTAATTTCCCTTGACGCCATGGGGGATGTCGATGAAACAAAATCAGCACTTACCACACCTAATTTCTCTTGTTCCTTGTTGTTGATTGGTGATTTCGTAATTGCTTTTATCTGCTTGTTAATTACTAGGGCATTCTTGGTCCTGATGTTTCATCTATTCATCCTGCGGTGCTAATCCCTGATTGCTTCTTATCTTCATACTAAGGTGCTGATGTTTGATCTATTCTCCAGTTAAGCCCTTGATCATATTACACAAGTACCAATTAGCGAAGAAGAACGACCTCTCTTAGTATGCTTTGCACTTATCTAATTGATGTTTTTGATTCTAGTGTGTAACACCTATAAGTACTCGTCTTTTTAAGGTAAACATGGACTTCCAAGTTTAATTTCTGTTGGTGTTGGATAATTGTTCTTTTTTAACAGCGCATGATTTCACATGCCCATACCAGACCTTGACTACTTGAATAGTCTGTTAATCTTGTATCCTATCTTTTGTAATATATGAATTTTGAAATATGTGAAAGCTTAAGGATGACTTGTACTCATAGTTATGTGCTTAATTCCACATCCACAAGAAGACTTGTTTCTTTTAAAAGATTCAGATATGGTTCTTTATTTCAGCTGAAGATTCAGAACTTCTTTAATTCCACACACACACACTCACACACTCTTCGATCATCAGTTATACATCGTAATTGCTATCATTTGACCTAATTTCTCATCGTCAGGTTAATTCGTACGCAAATTTGCATATCATCTGACCTATTTTCTCTTCGTCAGAATCTGTGCTGCATCAGGTGTGATTCAGTTTGTCATCGGTACTATATCATTCCATCAGGTTATTTCTTGCACGCATTTGCATATTATCTTACCTAATTTCATTTCGCCTGTTTCTTGTCATTGTTTGCTGATTCCTTAAATTTCTTATCCGCTTCATGTTTGATCCTGCGGTGGTAATATCTTGATTGCTTGTTATCATCTTACTAAGGCCTTCTATCCACTAGTTATTACTCGTGATTGTCATGTTGTTTCTTATACGCATTTGCATTTTATCAGACCCAATTTCTCCTGTTTCTTGCTTCTGATTTTTGATTTATTCATCATGCTGTGTAATCTTTTGATTGCTTGTTATCTGCTTACGACTATCTAACACTAATTAAGCGTTGTTGATGCTGAACCTTTGATGTTTGATTTATTGAATGTGCTGAACAGCTGATGTTCTGGTCCAGATGTTTGATGTTCAATCATCAGGGTTATTGGTTTTGATGTTCTGGTCCAAATGTTTGGTTTCCTAGACACCTTTCTTTTCTTACACGTCATATAAGAAGATACATAAAAGGATTGGGCGGTGACCTATAATATAACTTGCTCACCAGTTGCTTCATTTTGTTAGGGGTTTTTGGTGTCGGTTGTCTGCTCATTCGATATCGCTGTTTTCATTGCTGATTGATGTTGCTAGGTTCGAGCAGATCCTTGGTAGAGTTGGTCTGGTGGTGTCAGCTATGTCATGACAAGAACACTATCACTTTAACGCCTAACTACTCGTCAGTGTTCATAAATTATATAGATATGATCGAATGTTGGATAGTTGCTGCCATTACCAATCAATATTGCATTGTTCATGCAACTTGTTGCTGTTTTCGGATTCCTGCCACCTTATTATTCTGTTTTTATATAGTTTGGGTTTTGAGTGTTTAACTAATTTTTTTCACGCGTGCACGTGTCTTTAATAACTTCCTTTTCTTACATCGGAACTACGAAGATAGAGAAAATGATTGGGCGGTGACCTATCTTATCTCTTCCTCACGGATTGTTTCTTTGTAGTTAGGGGTTTTTCATGGTGGGTTTTTGCTCATTCGGTATCGCTGTTATCATTGCTGATCGATGCTGCTAGGTTTGAACAGATCCTTGGTAAAGTTGGTCTGGTGATTTCTCCATAGTTGTATTGTTGGTTTGGCACAATTCAATAATCCACTGACATTTTGAACTTACATGTAGTTGATTTTCTTAATCATAAACGATACCGATAGATACCATGTCTTCTTTATATGTGTGATACATTTGATGAGCCGATGAAATCACATGGATTGTATTTTATTATGGGTCTATAGTTGATTTTTTGTTTTCTTAATCATAAACAATACCAGTGTTGGAATTAATCTTTACTAATTCACATGAAAAAGTCAAAGTCAGAGAGTTTTCTGGATTTTCAGCGGGTTTTTAGGTGTTGTTTTAGTATGATTATGAGTCTTTTATTTATTAGTATGTTTATCTTATTTGATTAAGTTAGCTGATGCTTTTATTTTATTTAATTATTTTGCAAGTTTATCTAGTTAGCTTAAATGTCTTGACAACAGGAGTTTGAGTCAAAGAATGTTTGGTTTTGGTTAGATTATAAATAGGGCATGTGGCAATGGTTAATCTAATGCAATTTCAGTCTCTCAATCAATTAAAGAATAGATCTTAGTTTGATCAATACTATCTTCTGTTATCATGTTTTCAACCTGTGTTCTACTACTGATTTGGTTTGATTGGAGGCTGCTGGGCCATTAAGCATCCCACACCATATCTTCACTATGCATGTGATATCTTTGATGAGCCGATGAAATCACATGGATTGCATTTTGAGGTGGTCCTTTTACTTTTATGTAACTGTAGCTAAGTTGTATGATGGACATTAAGAGTGAAGTTCAAGTTTGTGCTAGTGGAGGACGACTTGTTATATTGAAGAACAAAAGAGACATGGATATACCATTGAACAAATGCGCGTGGGAGAGTATCAATTACAATTGGTTTTGTCATGCAAATTTCATTGCACCTAATCATAATCTTTTCATTATAGATCCTAGACTCTACACGTTTTTATTATAATTTTCCTATGTAATATGCAGAAACAAGTTCCTTAAAGTTACTCTGCAGCTCACAAAGCATTGCAGATATTTCAAACTGACACACATCCAAACCACATGGGTATTGGTAGAGCAAAACAAATATATAAATTTTCTAATATTGTTTTCTGTCTCAAAAGTAAGTTCAAACTTGAACTCACTCTCAATATCGATTTGTTTCCAGGCTCTCTATTTTTGGCATGGTGAATATGACGTGGAGATTGCCATTTATCTTTTTAGTCTGTTTTGCTCTCAAATTTACATCTAGTTGATTTATTTTATTTTTTATTTTAGAGTGCGACACCCATGGGTAAACTTCTTTTAAGGTAAACATGGATTTTCAATTTTAATATTTGTAACTATACAACTTTTATCTACAAGTTAACAACGTTGGTGTTGGATAATTGTTTTTTCTGAGTTAGGACATGGTTTCACAGGCCCATACTAGACCTTGACAAATTGAATAGTGTGTTAATCTTGTATCCTATCTTCTGTTTTAGAATGACTTGCACTCATCGTGCTGTGCTTTATTCCATATCCACAAAAAGACTTGTTTCTCTTAAAAGATTCAGATATCATTATTTGGTTCATCTGAAGAACTGTTGACGTCTTTACGTGATACATTGAAATCTACCAAGGATGTTCCCCGCATGCCTAAGGTGCAAAACCCTCTTCTTTTTCCTCTTTGATCACAATCTAATTGCTTTTACTGATACGCAGGTGTATTTGTTGTATAGCTTGGATGTACAGTACTAACGCTGGCCATAAACATAAGCGTACATGTCTAGAGACAATTTGCTTCCACAAGTTGCTTGTATGAATCAAGTAGGTATGTTATGTTATGTTATGTTATGTTATGTTATTTTTACCATGCTTGATTTCTCTGAAACATTCTAGGAAATGAAAAAACAGAAGACCCCTGAACCTTATAGAATGAATCAAGTCAAACACCTTTCGCAAACGGATTTGGAGTGTAGGTTAAGCGTCGGTCAGTGAGCTGGAACTAATCAGATCAAGTTCTTAAAGGGCTAATTTATACAAATTGATGAATAAGTCGCGACCCACAACCTTAACTATAACCATAAAGCTGGTAAGAAAACATTTCCATGAGGTTCCCAAGATAGCGATGGTTTAAATGGTTCTAACCAATTAGATTAATTGGCGTTGGGGGTTCATGATTCTAAGTTTAAATGGTTCTAACCAATTTTGTGGACCATACCAACCGAAAAGTCATTTATCATAGTGATCATCACATTGTCAACTTTTACTCTTTTGATGGCATGCAATAACACCCTTTGTAGAAAAATGAACAAATAATTATCATATGTGGCAAATGCACAAATGTAATCTAAATATTTCTATAAGAAACAAATACTCACTCTACTCATGGACTGGGTCTCTAACAATCTCAGGCCTTGTTTCCTATAGCCATTGTTTGGCCAATTTAATTTTGATGCAGATTTTAACGCGTCTAAAAGCTTTCTAAAAATTGGTATCTTTTTAGGGGTTTTTTATTTTTCCATAAGAAAAAAACTGTCATTATCAATATTTATCTTCTTAATATGCATACACCTTGAAAACTTACTGTTGTGAATCCAGGTATAAAGGATGAGATTTAACTTGAGACAAATGTTAGAAATGAATAATGATCTACGTTGACAACGGGATACAGTCACACCACTTGCTTCAAACATAGGGCAGGGTCACATGTTTCATGGTTATAGTTACATCATCGTGATTAACAACATCGATCCT
Source organism: Flaveria robusta (assembly GCA_025506415.1). Taxonomy (NCBI): domain Eukaryota; kingdom Viridiplantae; phylum Streptophyta; class Magnoliopsida; order Asterales; family Asteraceae; genus Flaveria; species Flaveria robusta. Next base: position 10,869,180 of record CM046469.1, on the reverse strand, counting down.
AAGATCAACACTTAACCGGCCAAGGTTAAGATAGCAAAAGAGATAGCTTCAACTCACTAAAGAATATGAAACAGAGAGTAGGTTTTTGCCTCCAAAATCGTTCCCTTCATTCTCATTCATATTTTTTTTTTTTTAAATGAACTACAACATTCCTAAAGTAACCATGACCTCCATGTTCCACTGCTAAATCAAATAGCATAAATAAAACTAAAATAAAAAGGCTCCCATGGAGATCCGTGAACATAGTAAGTGGGGGATGGTTTGTAGGTAGATGAACAGCGTCATGGTAACTACCCTGATATTTTTCCTATTTGCTACTTTTGACTTGGTGTGTTTTCAATGGAGAAACCCCTAATTCGTAGGGGAAAAAAAAAACTATATTAGTAACAAGGACATGACTATTTCTTAATAAAAAAAATCTTTTTACAGCATCTTGCAATCAAAATTAAAAATTTCAAGGATCACAAATCACAAATAATAATAACTAAAAGGAAAGATAATTTTACACTCATGACTTTCAAGTGAAAAGTGAAACTGTAAGTGATAAGTTTAAAAATGTCATTAGGGTCAATCATGGCTTAGAAGCCAAAAACATAGCTAAAATGCTCATGTAAAGATCACATTATAACGCTGCGAATAATTTTATGCATAAGCAAATTGAAATAATATCATGAAATCTCCAAGAAACTAAAATGATAAGGTTATAAGTTATTGAGAATACTGAGACTACTTGACTCTGTTAAAAGTGATCAAAGTTGAAAACTTGTAGGTGTTGAATTTAGGTTTTGTTGTAGAATTATCATACTCATGTACACATAGCAAGCAACACAAACAAATCTCCGCGTTAGATTGCAAGCAGCTACACTAAACTGATATAAAATCAAATGATAGTAAGCACTCCAGAGATTTCACAAATGCAAGAAGGACGCATAAAGATGTATTTCTTTAATCAACTCTATTATGAAACTTTCCCCTTTGAAGAATGTAATACGAAACTACAAAAAATTTGTTGAAAAATGGCTTGCCAAGTTAATCTTTTTCAACTCTATGTGATAGCATATTAATCACAATCTTCAGAAATGCAGCAAACATTAAGCCGAGTAGTAAAATATGTTGGGAGTGTGAAAGGTAGAAATTCCACAAATTAGTTCACAATTAGAGGTCTTTCGTTGATAAAGCATTACCAATCAATGGAATAGGATAACCCATGTGCATCAAAACTAGCATGTGTCAATCCGATGCATTAATTTCGAAACAATTGGCTAACATTTTCACTCATTAGTAGAACCATGATTTTCAAGCTCGTCTTCTTTGTTATTAGTTGAACCATCCACACAATCGGCTTAACAATGTATCATAATTGTCTTTGAACTTCACTGTTAGACATAACAAATTTGTACCCGTGTCTTAAAATATGATTAACATAACAAATTTGTTCCTTTAAGATATTTATATAAATATTACTAGGTTAATACCCCGTGTATTATACGGGTTGAATAAATAAAATACAAAATAATTAGTAATAAAAATTTATGAATTATAAAATCATATTTGAAGATAAAATATGATTATACTTGCATATCAATAGCTACTTTAAGTAAATAAAAAATAATGTATTTTTCTTAAACTTTTATTTTATAAAAAAATATGGGTTTTAAATATTTTGTTTTAAGAAAAGAATTTATTTTAAAAAAAGTTTGTTGTATTCTGTATTTTATAAAACTTTTTTTTTTAAAAAGTGTGTTTTTTATAAAAAAATAGGTTTTAATTTATTAAATTACATAATTTTTAATTTGAAAATGGTATGAGTTATATTATTAGTATTCAATATAAATAGTAATAATAATAAAAATGAAAAAGTTAATATGATAAAATTTATAATTATGTCAAGTCTTATTTTAGATTTTCTTTTTTTTTTTTTGTTATAGATAGATAGATATACGAGTAAATAGATAGGCTAGAAACACATTTATTAAACGGGTTATAGTTAGTAATAAACAAGAATATTTATAGTATAATATTCTAATATAAAATACGAATAAAATTATATATACGTAATAGTTCAAAAAATAAAACAATTATATTATTTTTAACTCTCTCATCTAAATAGTTTTTTTTAAACATTTGTTATAAGATTTTTTTATAAAAAATTTATTGTTTATAAAAATCTCGTTTATTAAAAACTCGGTTTTTAATTATTATAATTGTTATAATAAAACTGCTTTTAGAAAATTTCATATTTTTTATAATTTTTTAAAAAAGAACCAATTTATAATATTTTGTTTCAAAAAGATTTAATGTTTTAAAAAATTTCATATTATATAACAATTTTGTTTTTTTTAATTTCTATATTAATAAAAAGATGTGATTTTTTATTTCCTTAATAAAATTTTATTTTAAAAACAAAACTTGATTTTAAAAAATCTAGATAAGAGAGATAAATGCATCAATTAATAAAATTAATTCTTTTTAAGAGAAAAAAATTAGGTTGATTGTTTAAATTATTATAATACCTTTTTTGAGGGAAAATAAAGTAAGAATGTTTATAAAATAAGTCAAAAAGGTGGATTAAAAACATAAAAACTAGCAAAATAAATCTTATTTTATTAGATACTATAGATAGTAATAAAGTGTGAAAATCAATGTATAGGTTACGAAAAAAAACGTTTCTGGTTTGAGATATTTTTTAAAAATGTTTTTACATTTAAAACATGACTCAAGTCATTTAAATATTACTATCAACCTAAAGCTGCATTGATAGTTATACAATAAGTATTGAAGGTTGTACATATCTTTTTTTATTTCTTTTAATTTTATATTTCAAACCTAATATTCTTACATCTACGCACCACACACACATAATTACAACAAACTGCAAGTTCGAGATTGAAAATAAATAGGTAATACACATGCCACAACTTCGACACAAAAATACACAACCAGGTTTCGACCACGTTTCCATACGCACACAAAACTCATAAAGAGGCCTTGTAAATAGGAGCTGCAAACAAAATTAACCACAAACTAATAATAGTATAGACTATTATTGACTAATGAGTAATAGTTTAAATTATTAAAATCCAATTTGCCTGTATTTAATACGAGAGAAAGAAGTGAAAAAAATTTAATGAGCTGGAATGTGATGTTACAACGTGTTCCCCTTAGTCATTCTTTTATTAAAATATAAAATATGATGATGCCAAAATAATTAAAAAATTTATATTATCTGAATAATACCCTAATTTGTTTGAGGATATATTTTATGTATAAAATATAGCCTTTGAATCTGTTTGACAAATATAAGTAGAATCAACCATTCCAAAAGTAAATAGGCTTAAATTTTCAATTCTAGCACTTCAAATAACATAAGATGGGAAGTTATTACCTTAGTCAAAAACTTCACCGCGTTAGAAAATCTGTCATTGTAAGAGGAAGACAGCTCTTTCTAAATTAAATTTTTGGTAACACAACATGCTTGTCATATATGTGCTTCACAACAATTCTTTCAGCTTCAATTAGCTCCGAAGAGTAAAAGGACTGTTACAGATTTGAGCCACATACAAGAACACAATAATCAGGCAAGGTTGAAAAAAAAACAGGTAGAAGTGCCAAAATAGGCAGGCCCAAAAATAGGTTGAATTGGGCCGGCTTGAAACACAATTATCATAAATAATTAGTGTTAAAGTATGATTGCAAATATTGTATTCTTTCAAAAAAAATATATTCTATTGCATAGAATGATTCAGGAGATCTTATGCATCATAAGACAGCAAAAAAAAATCTTTCAACCCGTTCATCCCGTTTGACCCGTTTCATTTCAAGCTATATTTCCCATTCTCATCAGTCAATTCACAAGCTAAGAACAAGTTTATATCCAAACACAGAACCTCAAAAGTCTATCCAAATGACAACCGGGAATAGATTATAAAACCTTCTTATAGGCATCAACTGTGGAAGTAGGCCCCACTGGAGGAAGGTTTTATAATTAGTCAATTATAAAAGAGCAGTGGGCTTTTTACCAGATGATTTTCTCTCTGCAAGAGACTAAGACTTCCTTATATACAGAAGTGATATAAATGGTTTTTCATAGATTCCTACTTCCTATATTGGCAGATAAACAAATGATATAAACCGATAACTGTGGGAAACAAGATTGATAGAAAAATAAACTACTACGAGTAGCCACTAAGACACTTCTTTAAACTACTCTCTAGGTTGACCAGGGGGATGCCTAGCGACCCAAAGAGAAAGTCCTTGACAGTGTAGCCCTGTCAAGAACATAGATAAACATCGGTGGGTGGCAATTTTTACTTGTATATCTCATATAAATCTAACATGTCAAATGGATTAGGCTAAAAGGTTTAACTAAAATACAAATGAGTCCAATGATTGTAGGTTGACCAAACCTGTATTTACAGGCACTTAAAGCTCGACTGTTTAAACCCATTACTCAACCCACCCAATACCATTCGTCAACCTCTATCAAAAAGACAAAACAAGATAATTCCTGAGAAAATAAAACTTGAGTACTTACAGTGTGCGACCCATTTGCATCTTGTTTATTGTAAAAGTGTAGAGACCTAATCATGCAAATGGGCTATATTAATCACACAAAAACAAGGAGAAAATTAGTAAAAGTAAAGCCTCAAAACTTTTTTGTTGTACATATTCGTGTAAAAAACAAGTCCATGAACTTGGCGGTACATATTCGTGTAAAAAACAAGTCCATGAACTTGGCAAGACATGCATGTCGGGTAACAAGAAAAACATGAAGGGAAACCAAAAAACTTTACCTTTCCATCCCATGGATAGATAGAGAGAGAGGGCAGAGGTCAAACGGGTAATTTTAGGGTTCGGGTTGGTTGACCTAAAACACTCTGTCTAATATCTCTATGGTAATATATAGAAGTGTCAATATGATTACAAAACTTATATTATCTCAATGATACTCCAATTTGTTACAAAACAACTTAGAAGATTTCACACACTAAAAATACCCTTTGGACCAATCACTTTATCCATAAGTAAATGGATCAAAATGCCAGCTCTAGTAATTTTTAATAGCATCATATGAGTTAATATTACCTCTTTGACAAAAAAACTTCCAACATGTTAGAAAATCCACCAACAGCCAGCTCCCCCCTTCTGGTTTCTCAAACGCCACAAACGTCAGACATAAATTGGTAATTCATTTCACCAAACGGTCAACACGAGTGTGGTAATTGCAAGGGTAGCAATACTTTTATTTTGGTCTAAGATTAAGCTCTTTGTATCAATATTATGGTTAGTTAGTGTCATTTGATGGGTCATTGCCACCTGGATAATATAATTATTAAAGAAATTATGATAGATACTAATAGTTTTATTTTAATAAACATAAAAAAATGTCATGCACATTTGGAAAAAGATAGGCTCACTAACCGTGGCATCAATCACAAGAGCTTGAATTTACAGCCAATTACAGAGTTTGCACAACTGAAGTTACCCAAGAATTAGAATAATAAAGTTAGTTTCAATGTCTTCGATGGTGGTAAATGCCCCAAAATAAAACACAAAGAACCAGAAATGCTGACAATCATACAGTAAAAGAAACGGAAAAATAGAAGACCAATAATACACATTTTTATGTTTGTTACAAGGAACCTAAGGCACGTCACATGAAATGATGCCATGCAAAACAAAACTAACAAACAAAAAAACTATAAAAAGTAAGGAGGTAGAAGGTAATTACCTTTGCCAATGTGCAGACAACAGCAAACCGAAAAACTGGTTTAGAGAAACTTAAGAATGGGTGTAAAAAGTAACGAGTCAGAACTTAACTAACCGGTGCCTTACTATTAAAAATATTACAAATAACATTAATAATAATACCTGTTAATTTATTTGCTCAAAGCTAATCAATCGCATTCTCTTATCCGCAGATATATCAAGTTTCTTACATCCACAGGATAGGTGTTGAAACTTTGAATGTTTCAATGCACATTAAACAAAAATAATAATATTTGGTCAATTAACCCTTTCTTCAGTACATGAGCATTTCCTTACAATATAGTCTTTCAATCCTATGATTATAATTAATTTACAAATGAAATGTTTCACACTTTCACCACCAACTATTCACATCATATAACAAAATCACAAATTAACATCAACCCCTGAAGCACAAAATGTGATCACCCGGTTAAATACTCTACCAAAATATGCATACAAAAATGAACTAATACTAGAAGTCAAGCGTAGCTACATTATACAATGTAGTAATATAAAAACCATAATTAAACAGCAAACATAAAACCATAATATGTAAATGAAAATGAAGTAATACTCGAATGATATAAAGCCTTCATGACGTTCAAGTTCAAGAAACAAAAGCACATTCTGTTTGTTAAAGTTTTGTTCTACTTAATCTTTACATATGTTTTATATCCATAATTGGTCATTTCAAGAGAGTCTCGAAGTCCGTGAACCATAAAGAACAATATTTGGTCAATTAACACTTCATTCTTCTTAATGTGTACCTACAATTGTTATCAGTAATTGGTTAATCAATCCAAGAGAGAGCCTTTAAAAACAATAAACAAAATAAACCTAGCTACTTTCACGTGAAACATTAGTAACACACATGCTCATTCAATCACAGTTACTATCGCGTTTTAAGAAAAGCAAAACAGCCCTCTGTTAATTCAGTCAAAATAAATAGATTAGACATAACAAAAGGTCAAAGATCTAAGAATAGAACCGGTTACCTGCGACTTAGGCAAATTTGTTTATGCGTTTGCAGCCTGCAAGCTGCGAAACCATGACTGCTGACAGAACTACAGACTACTAACTACTAAAGGCTGATTCTGTGAAAGCATGAAAACTGCTAAATTCGGATTAGGCAGATTTTCGGGATGCACATTAAAATACCCTTTGTGCCGTTTAACAAATGTAACTAGAATCGACAGTTCTAAAAGCAAATGGGCCAAAAATGCCAACTCTATTTCTTTTTAATAACATACAATGGAAAGTTATTACCTCTTTGACAGAAAACTTCATCACGTTAAAAAAGCTATCGACCTTCTGGTTTCTCAGATGCCACAAATAATTTACAAGGGATATCACAGAGTAAGGCTTTGTATGGGCATCATCTGTTCAGTGAACTTTTTACCAGCAGATTTTCACTGTGCAAGTGGCTCTTAATATCCTTGGGTACAGAACTGATGTCAAATGCTTTTCTGTATATTCCTATAAGGGCAGATAAAAAAACAGATTAAATGGATAACTGTAGGAAACAAGATATTAATAATATAACAAAAACTTTGAGCACCACTGAGATAATTCTTCAAAGTTCAAACTAGTCTTTAGGTAGAGTAAAGCAAGTGCACGAAACTGTACAAGTGCAGGCCTTGATTAAACTGCCTCTAATACTTCATTTCTCCTTTTTCTTAATCTAAGATAACAAAAGATACAAGATAAGTGAAAGTTGTGTTAAATGATATCAACAAAAATAAATAAACAAAACTAGACAACATAATGCAATTTGCCAAATCCTTAGTTGTACCTAGAGCAAACGGACACCACTGACTAAAGCTGCACCAGCAACCACAGGATTTTGGTCATGAATAGCATGCTTCAAGTACCACTCAAGTTGACTAAATGCCAACTCTATTTCTTTTTAATAACATAAGAATTAAGATGGGAAGTTATTACCACTTTGACAGAAGGCTTCATCACATTAGAAAAGAAATCAACCTTCTGGTTTCTCAGATGCCACAAATAACTTACGAGGGATGTCACAGAGTAGGGCTTTCAATGGCTTGGTTCCCACCTAAGCAAATTCTTCTGCTTATGAAGCATCTACAACAACAGTGACCAAAAAAGGCGCATCCATGATTAAAATAAGATACTTTTAAATTTAATTTAGTATATAACTAACTTAAAAAGCGGCTCGATCTAAATTAAGCTTACATTTTCCGGTAAGTTCTACGGTTGTACGTGTACACTTGTACTAGAACACAAGATGCTTGTCAGATATGTGCTTCACAACATTTACTGCATATCGACAAGGTCTAAAGACCGTTACAGATTTCAACCACATACAAGAACATTATAATCAGCCAAAATTCAAGAAAAAACAGGTAGAAGTGACAAAATGGGCGGCTTAGGTAACAGGCCAGATTAGACTTGATTGAATCAGCCTGAAACACTTTCTTCATAAAAAATTAGTGTCGAAGTATGAACACAAAATTTAGTATTTCAAAAAGAATATATTCACTTGAATAGAACAATTTAAGAGGTTTTAGGCATTATAAAACGCAGTGGGCATCTTTCAGCTCGTACATCCCATTTGACCCGTTTCATTCTAAGCTATTATCCCTATTTAGGAACTCTAATGATCAAGAAGTCTGTCAATTCATAGTGAAATGGTCGAAATCACCACCTCTAAAAACAAGTAACAGGTTTTTATTTTATAAGATCATGTCCAAACAAAGAGCCTTGACAAGCTTTCGAAGTGAAGACACCATAGGAATAAAAACTGTTCAGTGAACTTTTTACCAGAAGATTTTCACCCTGCCAGTGGCTCTTGATATCCTTGGGTACACAACTGATGTCAGATGCTTTTCTGTAGATTCCTGTATATATGGGCAGATAAACAAATAAATTAGATGGATAACTGTAGGAAACAAGATCATTAATAAAATAACAATAACTTTGAGCAGCCAATGAGATAATTCTTCAAGTTCAATCTAGACCCTAGGTTGACCAAAGAGAATTACATATTTATCGGCTTCAACAACTGAATCATTTTCTCCAAGAGTATTTATATACAATGTAGTCCTATAATGAACATACACGTAAAATGTTGAGGTGGCAATCTGAACCCATTTAGGTCGCATCTGCCATACGTGAATTAAGCTAAAGGATATAACTAAGATAGAAATGGTTAAAAATTTGCAAGTCAAACTAACAATAGTGATAAAGCATTTGTAAAGTCATATTTTGAGCATTATATTAACTTGAAACTTGAAAGTTGTGCATACCTGGTAGAGTAGAGCAAGTGCATGAAACTGTACTAGTGCAGCCCTTGATTAAACTGCCTCTAATACTTAATTTTTCCTTTGTCTTAATCTAAGATAACAAAAGGTACAAGATAAATGAAAATTGTGTTAAATTATATCAATAAACAAAACTAGACAACATAATGCAATTTGCCAACTCCTTAGTTGTACCTGGAGCAAACGGAGACCACTGACTAAAGCTGCACCAGCAACCAAAGGATTTTTGTCAAGAATAGCATGCTTCAAATACCACTCAAGTTGAATAAGAAGCGTTTCACCTGTAATACAGCAACAAACCTGGATAGCATTTGCTCGACACACATAAGTTTTGCTATCTACATCCCTTAGAAAAAATTAAGGAAAAACACAAGAAAAGTACGATAGTTTGTACCATAAAAAAACTCTACACAAAATTACACAATCAGAAGTCAAATTCAAAAACAATAAAACAACAACAAAGGATGAGAATGTAAGCAGCCTTGTTAAGTAAAAGGTCAAAATCAAAGGAAGCAGGGAATTCGAGAAACGAAGAATCGGTGTTTAGGTGAACAACATGGCTTGCTAAAATAAGCAACATACTAACATCAATCTGATTTAAAGAAAGAAGTGCAAAACATTCATAAAAAACATGTGAAAAAATTGTTACCAAAAAATAAAAATGATTAAACAAAGTCAAAATCATCAAAAATAAATAATCAAGAGAAAGAACTTTATCAAGAAAGGAATTCACGCTACAATGACAGCCTTTGTCGCCCAATCAACCGCAAAGTACAAGCCTCAAAGTACAAAGACAAGTTGAAATGAGTTTTCAGGTGTTATAGTAACGTCATTCCAGGTTCTTGAATGTGAGTTCAGTCTTCTAACAGTCCATCTAAAACTGCCAAATATCTAAAAGATCACTTTAACAAAAATAAGGTATAAAAACTATTCGTCAAAATCATGGAAGACAGAACATCAACAGAATGAACAGCCTCAAGAAGGTAATCCACACTACAAAAGCAGCATTTGTCACCCCCATCAACTGCAATGTACAAGCCTCAAAGTACAAAGACAGGTTGGAAAGGGCTTATATGTGCTTTGGTAACGGCATTCCCGGTTCTCGAATATGAGTTCATTCTTGTAAAGTACCATGTCAAAAAAAACTCAAGTAAATATTATCTAAAATATCTCATTACAAAGAAGAAGCTGATGAAAATTAAAAGTGAAAATCAGTAGAAAATGAAAGAACTTAATCAAGAAAGCCATCCACGCTACAATAATAACCTACATACACCCAATCAACCGCAAAGTACAAGCCTCAAAGTACAACACAATTAAAATGGGTTTTTAGGCGTTCTAGAACGGGATGCCAAGTTCTTGAATGTGAGTTCAGTCTTGTAAAACACTATATAAAACTATGGAGCTACAAAACTATAAAAAAATAAAATAAAATAAAACTATAAAATAACATAAAATCATACATTATAGAAAGTAAAAAATAAAGTAAAATGAAAAGAAAAGTCCATTAGTTTGTACCAAAAACAATTCCTTCAAATTACTACAGAATCAAAGTTTAGAAAATAAGATAAAATAATAAGCATATATGGAGTAGCAACATGAAAGCAAGCCTTGTCACAACAACCTACACAGACCTGATCAGTCTCATAGCACAAGACAAAAAAAAAAAAAAAAATAGATGTTTAGGTGTATTAGTAAGGAGATTCCAAATTCTTCGGTATAAGCTGAAACATTACCAAAAATATAGTGCTAATACAGGGGCATTCTATCAGTAAGAAAAAAAGTTCAAGCTGAGAAGCAGAGGTAAATAATTTTTTGGTAGTTATTGCTAACTTGGCCATAGATAAATGAGAATCCAAATAAGGGTTCCAGTTGTTTATAACTATAAGTGTAAAAGATGTCGATTATGTGAAGACAAAATTTGAAAAACCAGAATTGGAAGAATAATCAAGCCACCACAACAAAATCCAGCAAAGAAACATTGAAAGGATATATCATGTAATAAGTGAGAAGCAGGCATAAAAAATTCAGCTCTAAACGATGAAAATAAGCCAAGAGTCTATTCAAATTTGTCACAAAAACTGTTCCTAATATCATATTCAATTGGTAAAATAGTGGAATTCAGCGACAAAATACTTATGTTTTTGTGATATAAAAAAGAAATATACACCGTTGTATAAAACAAATCTTCGCAAACCAGTGCCGTGGCATAGAAAGCTGTTGGATTTCTCACTCCAATAGAAAACCATTCAACTGCACATTGTAATGTGAAAAGAGTCAAGGATCAGCAATTCCAAAGCAATTCATCGACCCCTATTATTGAACAATTATTTAGTTCTTTATACATAAGCAGAAAAAGAGTCGTAACTATAAACAACTACTATGCAGAGTTACTATAAACAGCTTCATTTTTTAGTAATTATTCTGTGGATTAACTTAAACCTTACCTTCCTTTAGAAGCTACAAATTCATGATGGATCTAATAATAATATTGAATTACACATTTCAAACCAAACATGTTAAGTATGCTGAGTGCAACATCACCAGTTAAGTTTATGACTTAAAAAAATAAACAATATATTTTCATTTTTAATATATAATGTTAAACTATAATTAGAAAAATATATCATGTCTCATTCAACTGTTAAACAGTATATCAAATCATGAACTACAGGATTTAGGGTCAATCAACAATGTTCTTTTGAAACACAGTCAAAAGTATGAGTGAAACTATAAGAAAATGCATACACCATCAAAATTTAGGGTCAATCAACAATGTTCTTGTGCTGCTACTTTTATTGCTAACTTGGATTCATCAAAATAGTTACTGCTGTATAAAAATGCTAATTAACCGTGATTTTGTAAATATCAAAAATCGAAAAAGGAAGTATTTACCTCGTTAAAAAGCAAGTCCCTTGTTATTTTCAAATTCTCTAGCCCTTAATATCGAGCCATTAAGCCTTCTCGTAGGCAAAATCAGAACTCCTTTCCAGGCGTCATCGATGTAGTCAGGAAGTGGTTGTCGGTGGTGGATTTGGGTTTAGTGAAAGCGACAGCAGCGGATAGCAGGATCGGTGAAATCAAGGAACAACCGAAGATAAACACCGATGAGATGATTAATATGTAAAAAGGAAGAGCAATGATAGATGAACTTACTGCCTGTCAGTGTGAAGTTATCAAACAGCGGGTAGCAGGGATCTGTGAAGTTAAGAAACAATTGACAGATCGAAGATAAAGAGTGACGATTGACATCTAATCTAAAAGATGGATGAAGGAAGATCAATGATAATCTCACATCTACCAGGGCGAGAAGGCTGAAGATTAGAATTCGTGAGAGGTTCGATTATAATTAGGGCTTCTTTTGAAATAGAATCTGAATTAATGTGGTAAGTATAGATAAGATATGATACGATTAAAGATCCGCGTCTCCACCAATACGCGTTAAAACTTTAGGCGGGATTTCACAAAAATAGAACTTTGTCACGTGTCTGAAATTATTATTTTTAACTAGTTACATTAAACTCGTATACTACACGTGTTAAATAAATTAAATATTAAATCTAATAAAATATTTATTAGTTATAAAATAAAATTTTAAGATAATATCTTATTTAAATTACGTATGAGTAAGGACTTTAAGTAATAAAACAATGATATTAACTTTTTAAAATTTTTTTTTTTAAATTTAATATTTTGTTTAAAAAAAACTGTATTAAACAATGTCATTTCTAAAAATTTGCTTATTATAACTCGTCATTTTAATTATTTTTGGTTTATAAAAAATTTAACATCAATTTAAAATATTTCGTATTTAAAAGGTTTGATGTATTAGAAAAACGTCTTACTTTATAAAACATTTTTTTAGGAATAACATTAATTAAAATATCTATTTATTAACTTATGGAAAAAATATTTTTAATCTAAAAAAAGTTAAATAATATTATTAGTAATAAATTTAATTATTTAATAGGAGAGAGAAGCGGAAAAAATTTTGATGGTGATGAATATGGTGCTACCATGTGTCCCTTTTAGATACTCTTTTATTAAAGTGTGAAGATTAAAACGGTTAGGTTAAAAACTCATATATTATACGGGTTAAATTAAATTTTTTAAAGAGTTAATTACAAGAAAGGTCCCTGTGGGTAGGTCTATTTTCACTTTCGGTCCCCAGGTTTGAAAAACTATAAGGTCGGTCCACATATTTGACAAAACGTAACACAATTGGTCCCCAGCTTGGATGGTCGTTAAAAAAATCCGTTAAATAATTTTATAATTGGATAGATATGGGCCCACCTACCCCACTTTTGAATGAATTAATTATGAGTTGGGACCCGCTCACCACTTCATCTTCAACCTTCAACCACTTAAACCCCAACACCATTTTTAACCTTAATACTTTAATAGTAGTCCACCACCACCACCACCATGCTGCGACCACTAGTCGTCGCCACCCGGACGGACGACCACTACCTCCCATGACAACAAACAACCACCATCATCTCATCTTTCACCTTTTGCTAGATCGACGACCAATTGAACGACCACCCGTCGCCAATCAACCCCCTCTTTTCCACCCATCGTTGTCCACCAGTCCACCACACCCCACTTGTTTCTTTCAACATCACACCCAGCACCACCACTCATCTCCTCCAACATCGTAACCAACTCCCGCCACTCAACGCCTCCAACACCACACTCCACCACCGCCGCTCGTCACCTCCGCCACCGCACCAACCACTGCTATTCTTTGCCTCCTACACCGCAACTCACCACCGCCTCCTTGATTTTTGATTTTTGAGAACCCATGCGAAATTGGGTTTTAACATCTATGGTGGGAAGGAGGTGGCGACCGATGGTGGGGAGGTTGTGACACCATACATACTTCCCACATAGGCTGTGGATATGAGAGATTCCTAGTTCATAAGTAATGTTTGGTCTTTAATATCACCAACGCATTTTGAGGATATTGTCTGTGGATGAGAGAATAACTACACAGTTAAGCGTGCTTAGGTGGGAGTAATCCGGGAATGGGTGACCTCTTTGGGAAGTTTTCACCCGGGCAACCAAAAGTAAATATGTGAGCTCCTTGCGGGCAAAGTAGACAATATTATTGGTACGAGAGGCCGGGTGTTATAGAATGATACCAGATCCACTCCTATGCTGTACGGGATGGTGGGACAAAACTCATCGGGGATGGTGTGTGAGTTATCGGGCTCATCAAGGACGATAAGTCCAAGGGGGGGGGGGTGATTGTGACACCCTACATGTTTCCCATATCCGCTGTAGATAGCAGAGATTCCTGGTTTATAAGTAATGTCTGGTCTATAATATCAACAACGCGTTTTGGGCGTGTTGGCTGTGGATGAGAGGAAAACTCCACAGTTAAGTGTGCTCGGGTGGGAGTAATCTAGGGATGGGTGACCTCTCTGAGAAGTTTCAACCGGGCAACAAAAAACAAATCCATGAGCTTCTTGTGGGTAAAACGGACAATATTGGTGGTACGAGACGACAGGTGTTACAGAGGTGGCGGCCGGTGGTGGGAGGGAGGTAGCAATCGGTAGGTTATTGATCAATGGTAATAGGTAGAAAAGAATGATTAAGGATTTCTTTTAAATTTATACACACGGTCCCACTTTGTTATTAATGTAATATTTCTTTTACTTAATTTCTTTACTAATCAAGAGTATAATGGTCATTTTTATAAATTTGACGGAAAAAGATAACGGCCATCTATTACAGGGACCTTGTGTGTTACGTTATGATAAACTTTTGGACCGATCTTGTAGTTTTTTAAACTTGAGGACGGAAAGTGAAAACATGACTGATCACAGGGATCTTTCATGTAATTAACTCTTTTTTAAATTAAAAGTAACAGATAAAAACTCAAACAAATTATTAATTTAGTTTATTAGAATAAAAGAGTTGACTTAAGTATAAATTAATTAGGCGAGTTTTGATCAAAAAAGGAATACGAGGGTGTTATATAGCATCCCTAATTACTCGTTTATTATACAATATAAATACTAAGAATTATGATACAATAAATGAATAATTAAACTATTTTAACATGTAACTAAGATAAAGCTAAGATAAACTAGCAATTTCTTACGTTCCGTATAAACTTTTAAAATTACATAAAATTTCCAAATCATTTTTAAAGTTTAAAAATTTTTGATTTTAATAATATGAACTATTGTCATTAGCCAATATTAATTCTAACTATCAATTTCACTATTAACAATCTCAAATTTCAATGTTGTTACCGGTAACAATTCTAGTTAAATAAATTGTTTATTTATGATGATATAACAATTACATGGCAATGACTTGAACTTTTTCAAATTAGTGTTTATAAAATTTCAACGTCTTGAAGGCATTCAATCATATGGCTTGTTTTTTTTTCAATGTATTCAACAGACCGTGTGTTTCCGATCAATGTTGACTCTTCCAAATTCCAATCTATTTTTAAAATGTGAGTTATCAATCAAATACGTTTGTTTCTTTTGACTATTCTGGTTTCTAATTGCTTTTATTTTTTTAGTTGGAGCAACATACTTTTCACACGACACGTCACAAAAATAAATGCAATTGAAATATGTTAGACTGATTTCACTATTGGTAATAAAAACGGATGTTAAGATTTAGTTGGAATTAATATTGGCAAGCAGCTAATGTTTTAGGTTATTAAAACTTATCATATAATGTTTATCATACATTATGTATTAAAAAACTTACGTTTAAAATGTATTGTTTTAAGTTCACAAAAAGATACATGTAATTTTAACCATTATGTAAAAGAATAAAAATGATTAAAGTGGTAACTTAAATTTGGTAAGAATATCATATAAGATCATCAGCTTGCGTAACTTTGCAGCGGTGGAGTCAAAAAATAAATTCAGCGTCACCGACTTGGTTTCCCTCTATATATAAACCCAACCACACCAAATTCCCTCCCAAGCACACCCACTCTCACACAGCTCTCTCTCCTTCTCCATCTCCATCTCCCTCACACACACACACACGCAGTTCGTCAAACCTCATCGATTATCAGTTGTACGCCTGCAGTCGCATTGTGTCATGGAGGAGCTAGGTCAAAGACACAGATCGAATCAGGTGACATTCAGCAGTTATTACTCGTAATCTTTGGTATCATATTCATGCGCGCGATCAGGTCGTTTCTCACTAAATGCTTTTACATATATATTATCTGACCTAATTCCTTGTTCCTGATGTTTGATTTATTACTGATCGTGCTCTTGATTGGTTCTTATCTGCATACTAATTACCGCGATAGAGGTATCGACACATAGTGACACAACTCTCTCTCTCTCCGTGAAGCCTCATCGATCCTTTCAATCACCAGTCCCACATCCACGGTCGTGAGGAGGTCGACTAAACATAATCAGTGCATTAGGTGTGATTAACGACATTCCGTATCGTAATCGGTATCATATTCATTCCATCAGGTTGCTTCTTACACGCATTTGCATTTTATCTGACCTAATTTCATTTCGCCTGTTCCTCGTTGTTGCTTGCTGATTTCGTAATTTCTGTTACCTGCTTGCTAGTGAAAGAACCAAGTAGTACTGAATACTCACTGAACTTTCTGATGCTTATTCATTCAATAGAACAGGCTATATATAACCTTACATGACTCGATAACAAACAGAATTAATCAACAACCGACTCAACAATTAACTCTTAATAATACGGAACAAACTAGACTAAATCAAACGCATACTGACTCAATACGCACTTGGTCAAATATGACCGTTAACATCTTCATATCCTCCCCTAAACTGAACAGCAACAGTTTCAGTTTAACTGTACTACACTTAGAGCCTCCCGCAGCTTATTGAACGTCTCCAACTTGACTGGTTTAGTCATGATATCAGCCACTTGATCCTCTGTCTTGCAGAACGCAAGCTTCACCTCTTCTTGACTCACCAGCTCCCTTAAGTAATGAAATCTAACATCAATGTGCTTCGTTCGTCTATGCATCACCGGGTTTACTTACAATTTGATAGTTGAAGTATTATCACATAATACTTCAATAGCTCCTTCCAGCTTTTCTGCCATAGCTAGTAACTATGATTAATTATTCGGGCGTTCCTGGTCTTGATTTTTCATCTATTGATCCTGCGGTGATAATACCTTGATCTTGATTGCTTGTTATCCTCTTACCAAGTTGCTGAATTTCTGATGTTTGATTTGTTGAATGCGCAGAACTGTTGATGTTTTTGGTCCTCATGTTTGACGTTCAATTTAATATTAATCAGGCTTTTTTGCTGATATCTTCATTTATGATTTATTGATTATGGACTACTTGGAATACAAGTTTTAACTAACTTTTGGATTAGTAAAAGAAATTAATGAACTAACTAAAATCATAAGGACCCAAACTATGTCGTTTAAGTAAGTGATTCCCTAAAAAAACATTTTACGTGATGTGTTAATATTCCTTCACCAAGGAACTTAATACTGCCAAATAGGAAATCATTAAACCTCTTTAAAAACACATGTTACCTTGTCTTAAGGAGATCCATGAATGATATTTATGTCTGTCCTAAAAGTTAATGATGCATTATTATGCCTGAACTTGTTTGGCATTAGTATGGTTTTTCTAGTTCGCTTTAACTGCTAAGACTATCATCCAGGTTAAGCATCCTGAATAATGTGCTTCAACAACAAAGATTATCATCTGAATTGTATTTTGAGGTCGTCCTTTACTTTTATGTAGCTGTAGCTAAGTTGTATGATGGACAATTAAGAGTGAAGTTCAAGTTTGTGCCAGGGGAGGACTTCTAACCATATTGAAGGACAAAAGAGATTGAAGGACAAAAAAGACGTGGATACCATTGAACAAAATGCGTGTGGGAGAGTATTAATTGCAATTGGTTCTGTCATGCAAATTTCATTGTACCTAATCATAATCTTTCCTTTATACATACTAGATTCTACCAGTTTATATTATAATTTTCTTATGTAATATGCAGAAACAAGTTCCTTAAAGTTACTCGCAGCTCACAAAGCATTGCAGATATTCCAAACTGACACACATCCAAGCCACATGGATATTGGTAGAACAAAAGATAGGTATCATCCTAATATTGTTTTCTGTCTGAAAACCAAGTGCAAACTTGAACCTCACTCTCAATATCAGTTTATTTCAAGGTTCTCTATTTCTGGCATGATGAATATGGTTTGCAATTATCTTTATAGTCTGTTTTGCCCTTAAATTCACATCTAACCGACTTTTTTGATTTTAGTGAGTGACATCCATGGGTAAACGTCTTTTAAGGTATCCATGGATTTCCAGGTTTAATTTTTGTTGCTATAGAACTTTACCTACTAGTTAACACCGTTGGTGTTGGATAATTGTTTTTTCTGTAATAGGGTGTGGTTTCATAGGCCCATACTAGACCTTGATAATTTGAATAGTGTGTTAATCAACTTAATCTTGTATCCTATCTTTTGTGTAATATATCCGAAGTTAAAGGATGACTTGTACTCATTGTTCTATGCTTCATTCCATATCCACAAAAAGACTTTTTTCTCTTAAAATATTCAGATATTATTATTTGGTTCATATGAAGAACTGCTGACTTCTTTCTGTGATACGCTGAAATCTTTCTAGGATGTTCCCCACATAATTAAGGTGCAACACCGTCTTCTTTTTTCTCTTTCATTGCATGCTAATTGCTTCGACTGATATGCAGGTGCATTTTGTTGTATAGCCTGGATGTATTGACGCTGACCATAAACATACTACAATCCTAACTTCTGAGGTACTGAAGTTATGTATATTTATATGTGTGATCTTGGGTGGGGTTTACTTATTGAGTTGGGTGTTATATGTGGGATCCAAAATATTTGTGGTTGCTTTTCAAGTATTCTGTATTTCTACAGTTTAAGTATCTTTGATGTCTTTATCATGTAATTTTCCCTCCATCCTTTTCATTTCTTTGTCGTGGAAGAAATTCAACTCCTTAAGTTCAGTATTGTGGTGATTGAACTGCCATACTGAAGGTAATCTTTGCTCTTTGTTTAATTTTTCTTTTGAAGTTCCACTTAATAGTACTCATTTAACTGAAATAAGTGCATACTGCTCAAAATATTTTCTTAAAGTCTACTTCTGGAGCCAGGAATTTCATATTAACTATCTTCAGTGTATGAATTGTATAAACAATAGATTTATTTGAAAGTATATATTTGTTGTTGTTTTTGATTATTTACATGCATTAAATGACCAGCTCGATCTTGTCTCCCCTGGCAACAAACATGCATGAACCATATACATAATATGACTTTGTTGTCGTCTTGTCGACTCGTTAACAACTTCATCATATTACTTTATCTTGTCGAGCCTTTCTGCACTTCTGCATATCAACATGATATTTGATCTAGAAATTTCTGAAAATCGTTAGGAGCATGGTATCTATTTTAGTCTAAATATCGTTTAGAAGGTATTGAGAATTATCTTCCAGAGCATGGTAACCCTACTGTTTTACTCTGTTTCCATGTCATTGCGTTAGATTGGTAGCCAATTAATCAACTTTTAAGTTTTGACAGGCTGCTTCATGCATCTCAATGGATTTAGCTTATGTCTATGAACAGGTTAGTTATCTTATTTTCAATATTATGATCCTTCATATCATGATATGCTTTAAGTTAGATTTACTTGCAGCTAAACATAAATATATTGTTACTTCCTCCTCTTAATCTTAAGTACTAGTTTAATATTAGATGGTTATGGAAATGATTCCATTTAATTAACAATTTGATAGGACACTAGTCGGCTTGATTGAAACTTAAACAAGAACAGAACAGTACAGTCCACTTAGAGAGACCAGTCTCCAAATTACAACCCAGAAAACTTAATCAAATACTCCACCTAAAACTCGAACATCATAAGCAAATTTAAAAAAGATAAAATGTAACTGCCCCACTAAGTTCTGCCCCACATTCCCTAAATACTTGGATCACCCCTACCTCTTGAAGCAACCATCATTTTCCCGCCATCCCAGATTGACTGGGTTCGTATCAATACTTCCTGCCCGGGGAACAACTTGCCCTCAAGTCACACATGAGGAAGTAGCGAGTCAACAGGTGCATTCCTATCTTTCTGGTTTGGTTCGAGTCGGAGGTGTTGACAAGGTTCTGGATTCTAGTCATTTTGTGGCAGCCCCTGCAGTCTGTAGTCTTGACCTTTGATGGTGAAAACCAACGACATTTCCTTCCAATTGGCTTGAACCATGTTGATGTGGTTAACCATTTGATCCCAAGCTGCTTCGACCCCCCCCCCCCCCCCCCCCCCCAAAAAAAAACCCAAATGCGAACGGATAAATATCTTGTGTTATTTGAAGGCCAGAAAGATGTCGGTTGAAGGTGCCATGGTGATCTTCCCATGGTGGATGCCATTTACGTCGTAAGTTGTCATCCTTCAAAGGTTTGCACGGTACATCTTTGAAGGCATAAAGGCCACTTGATGGCTGCTGTCAACTGGACCGAGAGAAACTTGTGGTTGTTTTTGAAGACCAGGGTGCAAGTAATTAAGGAGACCTATGTAGGTTTGAAGCAGTAGATGAACAAGGAGGAACTGAGCCTATTGCAACCGATAGATGAGGTAATGGTTGTGCAATATTTTGATTGTGCAACATGGTTTTGGTAACGATGTAGATGGCGCAATCGACGAGCTCGGTACCGGTTTGTGGTTTGGTCCTGGTTTTCGTAGCGGTGTTGGTGAGTTTTCATGGCATGGCGGTGGTGCAAGGGTTTGAAAACCAGTTTTGGGATGGTGTTTGGTGCCAAAATCAGGGAGAGTGAGAGGTGTAAATGATGCAGGTAGTGGTGCTTGGTTGCTGGTTGGTTTTCTAAACATTGTGATCTTGAGGGCAGCAACATCATCCCTCCATTGTGTCTCTATGGCGGTGATGGCAGCCAACTAGGTGGCGATTTGATTGGACTAAACGCCTCTACCATCTCTACTCCGGGTTTGCACCATGTCGATTTCCTGGCAATGGAACCAAATGATAAAACACTAGTCAGCTTGATTGAAACTTAAACAAGAACAGAACAGTACAGTCCACTTCGAGAGGGACCCGTCTCCAAATTACAACCCAGAAAACTTAATAAAAAATACTCCACCTAAAACTAGAACATCGTAAGCAAATATAAAGAAGATAAAATGTAACTGCCCCACTAAGTTCTCCCTACATTCCCTAAATACTTGGATCACCCCCACCTCCTGAAGCAACCGTCATTTTCCATCCCAGATTGACTGGGTTCGTATCACAATTATTTTTTGATTAATTGTTCTTCTGTAGGTAATTGGTGTTATTGATATAAATAGAAGTAAAGACAAATGCTACGAGACAACTGTGAAAGATGGTTTTTGTAATGAGATTTAGGACATTATTAGTGTCTTTTATGAGCGCCGCTTTACTTCTTTATATGTGTTCTGTGCTCTTGCAAAACTTTTCTTCATAACAAAATTCTGCTGGATGAACAGAGGCAAACATATGAAGAGTTGCAGGAAGTTTTGGAGGAGGTGCTCTTAAATCCTTTTACAAATTGCTTTTATGTATCCAGCATAATATTCTGATTTTACAAATGTTCTATTGAGTTAATAGTGGTAGTTGAAACAATATTATTAAGCAAGTGGAACATGAAACAAAATATCAAGTAACTTTGTGTATCTATCATGCTAATTGATTATACCACTGCTTAACAGGTTTCATCATTGGAGCTTGCACGTCTTCCTTAGACGTCTAGAGACTAATTGCTTCCACAAGTTACTTATATGAATCAAATAGGTATGTTATATTATGTTTTTTTTTACTATGCATGATTTTCCCTAGCACATCTAGGAAACGAAAAAACATAAGACACTTTGAGCTCTATAGAATGAATCAAGTCAGGCACCTTTTAGCAAACAGATTTGGAGAGTAGATTGAGTGTCGGTCAATTGATAACACAACTTCAGCTTGCGAGCCAGTGAGCTTGAACTAAATCAGATAAAGTTTCCTTAATGGCTAATTTATACAAATTGACGGATAAGTCACAACCCACAAACCTTTTGAACTATACGTATGCAGGTTGATAAGAAAAAATTCCATGGGGTTCCCAAGTTAGCAATGGTTCAAATGGTTCTAATTGTTAGATTAATTGGCATTGGGATCCTTGATTCTAAG
Organism: Flaveria robusta; assembly: GCA_025506415.1. NCBI lineage: Eukaryota > Viridiplantae > Streptophyta > Magnoliopsida > Asterales > Asteraceae > Flaveria > Flaveria robusta. The sequence continues at coordinate 10,846,949 of CM046469.1, read as the reverse complement.
TTTTAAAGTACTTAGATTTTCGGTTTAACTTTTGTCTTAATAAATCAAGTTTGTATTGTAAGAAAGAGATGAAAAGGTAGAGAAGGTGATGATGTTGAAGAACCACATAATGTGGATAGAGAAAGAATAGGAGGTAAAGCCAAACAGACACAGAATGTTATAATAGTTTGGTGCGAAAAGTGTTTCTACTTAGCTAAGTGAGATAGATTCGTTAGAAAGTTAGACTCATATCCAACTTAAACTAGCGTTAGCCATGAGGTGAGTTTAGTATATTTGTTAAACGAGTTTAAGCTCAAGCTTGATTAAGCTTGTAAACATAAAGGAATATACTAGTATAAATAATATTTATATAGTGTAATAAGAAATATCGTTAACTGCTTGGGTTTCTTTATATTCAATTAGTTTTAAAAACAAGTTGTATTACATGCACTTTTAAGTAAAAAACTCTAGTAAGTCGCTTGATTAAGATGGAGTCCTGGATGAAGTATCGAGCATTATTATTTTGTAAAAGTTGGTTAATATTGTATCATGTCAAACTAACCAAGCTATGTTTTGATGCATAATTAGGATATATGGGAAATTGATGTATTGTGTACAAAGGAGATCTATTTAACATTTTAAAAAGATAAAACAAAAAAAAAAAAAAAAAAAAAACTGTTTTATATTTTTAATTTTGGAAAAAATGAAACCAGATACAAAATTAAATGATCTTATCGGGTAAGAAAACTACGGATGTTATAACACCGTTATAATAGGTGTTAAAAAGAGACGTAATATAAACAAAAATATTTCACTTATGAATATGTTTTCTCATAAGAACGACCAAAACGGTTAATGCATTTTTTAACTAACTAGTTTGTTTTCACGGGCGCGTTGCGCCGCGAGTTCCGCCAACATCTTAAACACAAAAAGTCACGCCCATACCTCTATAACGCAACAATTCAATCTTCTATAGCCTTAACTTGAGTATCAAAACATGCAATAAAACCAGTTAAAAGAAACACCAAAGAGAACAATCGAGTTAAATTGGATCTTAAACTTTTGAGCGAGTCGAGTTTCCATCAAACAATATTCAATATAAAACTTACCATGTAACTAAATCAAATCGGGTTGAGTGCATTGCTGTGTGTTCCCATAAATATTTAGTCTTCCCATACAAATCGAGTATGTGCCAATGAAACCTTATAGTTTATGTCAAGTAGGTAGGTATGTATGTTCCCGTATACAGTCCTTCCATACATGTTACTAAGACCCCAAATGAGATATAAAAATCAAATTAAAAAAATCAAAACCAACTTCACCACATAAGAACTTGAAAATATGCAAGCTAATGTTATCACCTTATTCATTGCATCTTCTCTATTTCTTTTTGGCACTGCTTCTGTATAGAAACCTGGAAAAACAAATGTGAACAAATAGATTTTATTAAATTATAGGAAACCAAGAAATAACAATGAAATCAACCTTCTCGTTATTAGCACGACGATCTAACCAACTGAGTTAATAAAGACTATGAGATTACGCGTCACTTGTACTACGAACATAGATAACACAATGAGTATTAGGTTATATGTGATGTTGAGACCTATTAGTCACTTGTACTACCAACATGATAACACAACAGAAGATATGTAACATATGACCATAAATTGGATAATACAACAGAAGACATGCAGCATATGAACATAAATTGTTAGATCCATATAAATCCTGGGCGTGATGTTATAAAATTATTTTTGATTACAGGAGTCATAATTCCAAATCATGCCCTGAAAAATCAAGGTTGTTGTCTTGAAAAATAAAATCTGGCTATAATGCACATTAAGGTATCTTAGTCAATATGAAGGATTAAGGTTAAAAATACTTAGGTAAATGCATATATTCAGTAAGGATGGCATTGTTCTTCTTGATATCATATCATAGATTAAAGGGTTAAGCAATCTTGGCCGCCAAATGATCATGAAACTATTAGTTTGATAATCGATATTTGACACTACACCATATATTACTAAGAATAATATAATTGATTTACTTCATCAAGATTCACACATATTAACATAACTGCCTCAATCTATAGATTTCTTTAGCATGGTAAAAACAATAATAAACTGAATTAAAGAAAACGGACTGATAGAAGCTTAAGGAGAGAACATGTGCAAACCACCTACACCATATGCTTACAGCCTTGTACGTAACTATTCTTCCTTGACGACTTCACCATTGTTTCTAATCACCACCAGTAATAGAAAGCATAAAATCGAAGGTCTTCACTCCCACAAAATCACCATTAGAAGAAATTATCAACCCTCGCGGCAATCTGCAACGGTTAGCACCCCTTATTCATTGCCTTTTTGACCGACACTCCACCACCGTTGCCGTTGGTTGGCTCCACCAAGCACGCTAATTTCCTTTTCCCCTGTCAACAGATCATTGCAGACCCAAGGCCGTTTGGCCATGGCTGACTCTTGATCTCTCTCTATATTGAAAAAGAAAGGGAAATCTTTCTTTCATCTTTAACCTTTATGACTCTGGGCAATCCTTTTTAAAACCCTAACCCCTGAATCCGTGACCACCAGCTCCTTACCTGTCGTCATAGGCAGACATCAAAGAGCCATTGGTGAGTTATCACGGCGTGTAATCACCGTCACTCTCGGATTTGGTGAACCCTTCGGCCTGGTGCTACAGTGCTTCCATTGTGTTAAACGACGACATCCAAAAAGCTGCTCTATTTAGGTTTCTGCTAATACGAAAACTAAAATAACTTTTGTGGCAAACTCATAAAATTCTAAAAATCTACTATTTATCATGTTGGTTTTTTCATATATAGGATAATTATAGTCTATGTAAAAATAATGATAATTTTATCTAAAACATATACAAAAGAACAGCACGATTTTAACATTGACTAGTGAGATTTCCTTGCATGATTTGAAGCACAATGTTGCTCTGGTTTACTGCTACTTACAAATTGTGATGGTTGTGTAAGTACTTAGATAAGGTATGCATGCTTAATGCTTTCATGATTGAAGCTTTTGATATGTTTTGATGTTAAAATAGTTTACTTTCGCCCCTCATATTCTATGGTGTGGTTTAAGCTCCGCCACTCTATGACAGTTCTAGAGGCTATAGGTGTAGAAGTGTCTCGTGGTTCCCAAGTTAGCGATGGTTTTAATGGTTCTAACCAACTTCTTGTTAGATTAATTGGCGTTGGGGTTCATGATTCCAAGTTTAAATGGTTCTAACCAATTTTGTGGACCATACCAACCGCAAAGTCATTTATCATAGTTTTCATCGCATTGTCAACTTTTACTCCTTTGATGGCATGCAATAACACCCTTTGTACAAAAATTAACAAATAATTATCACATGTGGCAAATGCACAAATGTAATCTAAATATTTCTATAAGAAACAAATACTCACTCTACTCATGGACTGTGTCTCAAACAATCTAACAGGCTTTGTTTCCTATAGCCATTGTTTGGCCAATTCAATTTTGATGCAGATTTTAACGTGTCTAAAAGCCCTATAAAAATTGGTAACTTTTTAGGGGTTTTTTATTTTTCCAATAAGAAAAAAACTGTCCTTATCAATATTTATCTTCCTAATATGCATAGACCTTGAAAACTTACAGTTGTGAATCCAGGTATAAAGGATGAGATTTCACTTGAGACAAAGGTCAGAAACGAACAATGAACTACGTCGACAACGGGATACAGTCACACCACTTGCTCCAAAAATAGGGCAAGGGCACATGTTTCATGGTTACAGTTACACCACCGTGATTAACAACATCGATCCTAAGATCAAAACTTAACCGGCCAAGGTTAAGATAGCTTCAACTCACTAAAGAAGATGAAACAGAGAGTAGGTTTTTGCCTCCAAAATCGTTCCCTTCATTCTCATTCATAATTTTTTAAAAATGAACAACTTCAACATTCCTAAAGTAACCATGACCTCCATGTTCCGCTACTAAATCAAATAACATAAACAAAACTAAAATAAAAAGGCTCCCATGGAGGTCTGGGAACTTAGTACGTGGGGGATGGTTTGTAGGTAGATGGATAGCTTCATGGTAACAAACCTGATATTTTATTTTTCCTGTTTGCTACTTCTGACTTGGGTGTGTTTTCAATGGAGAAACCCCTAATTCGTAGAAAAAAAAGAAAAACTATATTAGTAACAAAGACATCACTATTTCTTAATAAAAAAATCTTTTTACGGCATCTTGCAAACAAAATTAAAAGTTTCAAGGATCACAAATCACAAATAATAATAACTAAAAGGAAAGATAATTTTACACTCATGACTTTCAAGTGTAAAGTGAAACTGTAAGTGATAAGTTTAAAAATGTCATTAGGGTCAATCATGGCTTAGAAGCCAAATACATAGCTAAAATGCTCATGTAAAGATCACATTATAACGTTGAGAATAATTTTATGCATAAGCAAATTGAAAATAATATCATGAAATCTCCAAGAAACTAAAATGATAAGGTTATAAGTTATTGAGAACATAGAGACTACTTGACTGTTAAAAGTGATCAAGAAGACTTGTAGGTGTTGAATTTAGGTTTTGTTGTAGAATTATCATACTCATGTACATATAGCCCACAACACAAACAAATCTCCACGTTAGATAGCAAGCAGCTACGCTAAACTGATAAAAAATCAAATGATAGTAAGCACTTCAGAGATTTCACAAATGCAAGAAGGACGAATAAGGATGTATTTCTTTAATCAACTCTACTATTAAACTTTTCCCTTTGAAGAATGTAAAAAGAAACTGAAAAATTTTGTTGAAAAATAGCTTGCCAATAGTTAATCTCTTTCTACTTTATGTGATAGCATATTAATCACAATCTTTAGACATGCAGCAAACATTGAGCTTAGTAGTAAAATATGTTGGGAGCATGGGCGAAGCTTAAGTGGGGCCAGGGGGGGGGGGGGGGGCCGCCGCCCACCCTGTTTTTTTCGCCAGTAGTGTTAAATTTTAATCCGATAGTGTAAATTTTTGGCCGGGTAGTGTGAATTTTTATATAAATATCGAGTTCGCCCCCCCTAAAAAAAATTAAATTCGCCCCCGCCCCCCTTACGAAAGATTTCAAGCTCCACCGCTGGTTGGGAGTGTCAAAGGTAGAAATTCTACCAATTAGTTTACAATTAAAGGTCTTTTGTTGATAAAGACTTACCAATCAAGGGAACAGGATAATGCGTCAGTCCAATGCATTAATTTCGAAACAATCGGCTAACACTTTCACTCATTAGTAGAACCATGATTTTCAAGCTTACCTTCTTCGTTATTAGTTGTAGCCATCCAAACAATCGGCTAAACTAGGGTCTGGGTTAAAACAGTGGGTTTCATTGCTTCCCAAAGTATCATAACCATCTTTGAACTTCACCGTCGATTCTTCATTGTTAGACTTAACAATTGAATGCTCAATAGAGCCCAATCAGCACCGCAATCATGATGTAGAGAGAGAGGGAATGAGCAAATTGGCTATCAAAATGTGTTACAACTTCATTTGAGATTGTGGAAGAGAGACGACAAAAATGAATTGAGGTTTCTAGATAGAAGGGGGAATTGGTGAAATTAAAAATGGGTTGACTTGATAAAAATGAATATTTCTTTTCTGATTTTTGTTTCTAAGTATTTATTTACCTGCAGTTTATCCTTTTTTATTATTGTTTCTAAGTATTGCATATTATTTTACCTGCAGTCTATCTTTATTTACCAACAAGGCTTTTCTATCATTGATCTATCGTGTTCTTGGGTTGTTATTTGGTTCTTTACCACGATTACACTACATATATGATAGACACATTTATTTTTGTGTTGTTTAATATTATAGTAACAAAAATTTTATAAACGAAATGTAGAATTATCAACAAAAACATATATGATCACACACACCACACACCACACACCTACGCACCACACACATAATTAAAACAAACTGCAAGTTCGAGATTGAATACAAATAGGAAAAAACACAACTTCGATACATAAATACACAAAATCAGGTTTCAATCACGTGTCCATACGCTCACAACTCGCAAAGAGGCCGTGACATAGATAATAAATAAATAGGAGTTAATATCATTCCAATTGCCATCACTTTAATAGGAGCTTTAAACAGAATTAACCACAAACAAATAATAGTATTGGTTATTATTAACTAATGAGTAATATTTTAGATTATAAAATCCAATTTGCTTGTATTTAGTACGAGAGAAAAGCGAAATAATTTTAATGAGCTAAAATGTGATGTTACAATGTGTTCCTTTTAGTCATTTTTTATTAAAATATAAAATATGATGATGTCAACATAATTAAAAAGTTTATATTATCTGAATAATACCCTAATTTGTTTGAGGAAATATTTTATGCATAAAATATAGCCTTTAAATCTGTTTGACAAGCGTAACTAGAATCGATTGCTCCAAAAGTAAATGGGCTAAAATTTTTAATTCTAGCACTTCAAATAACATCAGATGGGAAGTTATTACCTCCCTAACAAAAAACTTCACCGCCTTAAAAAATCTGTCACAGTAAGATGAAAACAGCTCTCTTTAAATTAAATTTTCGGTAACACAACATGCTTGTCATATATATGCTTCACAACAATTCTTTCAGCTTCAATTAGCTCCACAGAGTAAAAGGACTGTTACAGATTTGAGCCAGATACAAAAACTCAATAATCAGGCAAGGTTGAAGAAAAAAACAGGTAGAAGTGCCAAAATAGGCGGGCAAAAATAGGTCGGATTGGGTCAGCTTGAAACACAATTATCATAAATAATTAGTGTCAAAGTATGATTGCAAATATCGTATTCTTTCAAAAAGAATATATTTTATTGGATAGAATGATTTGGGAGATTGTATGCAATTATAATACACAGCAAAATCTTTCAAACCACTCATCCCATTTGACCCGTTTCATTTCAAGATATTTTCCCATTCCCATCAGTCAATTCACAATCTAAGAACAAGTAAAGTTTATATCCAAACACAGAACCTCAAAGTCTATCCAAATGACAACCGAAACGGGAATAGATTATAAAACCTTCTTATAGGCATCAACTGTGGAAGTGGGCCCCACTAGAGGAAGGTTTTATAATTAGTCGATTATAAAAGAGCAGTCGGCTTTTACCAGATGATTCTCTCTCTGCAAGTGACCAAGACATGACTTCCTCATGTACAGAACTGCTATCAAATGGTTTTTCATAGATTCCTACTTCCTATATTGGCAGATAAACAAATAATATAAACCGATAACTGTGGGAAACAAGATTGCAAAAAAAATAAACTAGGAGCAGCCATTAAGACACTTCTTTAAACTACTCTCTAGGTTGACCAGGGGGATGCCTAGCAACCCAAAGAGAAAGTCCTTGACAGTGTAGCCCTGTCAAGAACATAGATAAACATCGTTGGGTGGCAATTTTAACTTGTATATCTCATATAAATCTAACATGTCAAATGGATTAAGCTAAAAGGTTTAACTAAAATACAAATGGGCCAAATGATTGTAGGTTGACCAAACCCGTATTAACCTACACTCAAAGCTTGACTGTTTAAACCCATTGCTCAACCCACCCAACACCATTCGACAAACTCTATCAAAAAAGACAAAACAAGATAATTCATGAGAAAAAAATCTCGAGTGCTTACAGTGTGCAACCCATTTGCATCTTGTTTATTATAAAAGTGGAGAGACCTAATCATGCAAATGGGCCATATTTGTACAGACTAAATCACGAAAAACAAAGAGAAATTTGGTAAAAGTAAAGCCTCAGAACTTTTTTGTTGTACATATTCATGTAAAAAACAAGTCCACGAACTTGGCAACTCATGCATGTCGGGTAACAAGAAAAGCATGAAGGGAAACCAAAGGACTTTACCTTTCCATCCCACGGACAGATAGAGAGAGAGGGCAGAGGTCAAACGGCTAATTTAAGGGTTCGGGTTGGTCGACCTAAAACACTTTGTCTAATATCTCAAAGGCAGTATATAGAAGTGTCAATATGATTACGAAACTTATATTATCTCAATAATACTCCTATTTGTTAACATCAACCCTTGGAACACAAAATGTGACCACCCACTTAAACAATTCTACCAAAATATGCATACAAAAATGAACTAATACTAGAAATCAGGCGTAGCTAAATTATACAATATAGTAATATAAAAACCATAATTAAACAACAAACATAAAACCATGATATGTAAATGAAAATGAACTAATACTCGAATGATATAAAGCCTTCGTGACGTTCAAGTTCAAGAAACAAAAGTACATTCGCTTTGTTTAACTTTTGTTCTACTTGATCTTTATATATGCTTTATATCCATAATTGGTCATTCAAGAGCGTCTCGAAGTCCATGAACCATAAAGAACAATATTTGGTCAATTAACACTTCATTGTTCTTAATGTGTATCTACAATTGTTATCCATAATTGGTCAATCAATCCAAGAGAGAGCCTTTTAATGCAATAAACAAAATAAACCTAGCTACTTTCACGTGAAACATTAGTAACACATAAGCTCATTCAATCACAGTTATTATCGCATTTTAAGAAAAGTAAAACAGCCCTCTGTTTATTCAGTCAAAATAAATAGATTAGACATAACAAAAGATCAAAGATCTAAGAATAGAATCGGTTACCTGCAACTTAGGCAAATTTGTTTCTGCGGTTGCTTGAGCCTGGAGGCTGTGAAACCATGACTGCTGACTGAACTACAGACTCCTAACTACTAAAGGCGGATTCTGTGAAAGCACGAAACCTGCTAAATTCAGATCAGGCAGATTCCCGGGATGCACGTTAAAATTACCCTTTGGGCCGTTTAACAAATGTAACTAGAATAGACAGTTCTAAAAGCAAATGGGTCAAAAATGCCAACTCTACTTCTTTTTAATAACATAAAATGGAAAGTCATTACCTCTTTGACAGAAAACTTCATCACGTTAAAACAGCTATCAACCTTCTGGTTTCTCAGATGCCACAAATAATTTACAAGGGATATCACAGTGTAGGGCTTTGTATGGGCATCACTCTGATTTTCACTCTGCCAGTGGCTCTTAATATCCTTGGGTACAGAACTAATGTCAAATGCTTTTCTGTATATTCCTATAAGGACAGATAAAAAAAACAAATTAAATGGATAACTGTAGAAAACAAACAAGATATTAAATATAATAACAAAAACTTTGAGCAGCCACTGAGATAATTTTTCAAAGTTCAAACTAGTCTCTAGGTAGAGTAAAGCAAGTGCACGAAACTGTGCAAGTGCAGCCCTTGATTAAACTGCCTCTAATACTTCATTTCTCCTTTTCCATAATCTAAGATAACAAAAGATACAAGTGAAAGTTGAGTTAAATTATATTTAAAAAAATCAATAAACAAAACTAGACAACATAATGCAATTTCCCAAATGCTTAGTTGTACCTGGAGCAAACGGACACCATTGACTAAAGCTGCACCAGCAACCAGGATTTAGGGTCAATCAACAATGTTCTTGCTCTACTGCTTTTATTTCTAACTTGGATTCATCAAAATAGTTACTGCTGTATACAGATGCTAATTAACCGTGATTTTGTAAATGTCAAAAATCGAAAAAGGAAGTGATTACCTCGCTAAAAAAGCAAGTCCCTGGTTATTTTCAAATGCTCCAGAGCTTAATATCGAGTCATTGCCTTAAATCGAGCCCAAACCTTTTCAAATCAGAACTCCTTTCCAGGCGTCATCGATGTAGTCAGGAAGTGGTTGTCGGTGGTGAATTAGGGTTTAATGAAAGCGACAACAGCGGGTAGCAGGATCAGTGAAATCAAGGAACAACCAAAGAAAAACACCGATGAGATGATTAACATGAAAAAAGGAAGATCACTGGTAGATAAACTTACTTCCTATCAGTGTGAAGTTATCAAACACCGGGTAGCAGGGATCATTGAAGTTATGAAACAATTGACAGATCGAAGATAAAGAGTAACGATTGACATCTAGTCTAATCTAAAAGATGAAGGAAGATCAATGATAATCTCATATCTACCAGGGTGAGAAGGTTGAAGATTAGAATTCGTGAGAGGTTCGATTATAATTAGGGCTTCTTTTGAAATAGAATCTGAATGAATATGGTAAGTATAGATATGATATGATACGATACGATTCTGAGAATAAAACCGGGCCGGATTAAAGATCCACGTCTCCAACAATACGCGTTAAAACTTTTGAAATAGAATCTGAATGAATATGGTAAGCAATGACTAGAACTTTTTCAAATTAGTTTTTATAAAAGATCAAAGTCTTGAAGGCATTCAATCATATGGCGTGTTTTTTTTTTTCAATGTATTCAACCGACCGTGTGTTTCTGATCAATATGACTCTTCCTAATTCCAATCTATTTCTAAAATATGAGTTTTCAATTAAATACGTTTGTTTTTTTTTTTTTTGACTATTCTGATTTTAATTGCTTTTATTTTTTTTGTTGGAGCAACATACTTTTCATATGATTTTTTGTTAAAATATTACTGTTCGTTTCTGCAACATATCACACGCCACGTCGCAAAAATAAATGTAATTGAAATATGTTAGACTGATTTTACTATTGTTTAATAAAAACAAACGTTAAGATCTAATTGGAATTAATATTGGCGAGTAGCTAATGTTTTAGGTTATTAAAACTTATCGTATAATGTTTATCATACATTATGTATTAAAAACTTATGTTTAAAATGTATTGTTTTAAGTTCACAAAAAGATACATGTAATTTCAACCATTATGTAAAAGAATAAAAATGATTAAAGTAGTAACTTAAATTTGGTAAGAATATCGTATAAGATCATCAGCTTGCGTAACTTTGCAGCGGCGAAGTCAAAAAATAAAATCAGCGTCACCGACTTGGTTTCCCTCTATATATATATTGTTATATAAACCCAACCACACCATTCCCTCCCAAGCACACCCACTCTCACACTTCTCTCTCTCCTTCTACATCTCCATCTCCCTCACACACACACACACACAAGCAGTTCGTGAAACCTCATCGATCATCAGTTGTACGCCTGCAGTCGCATTGTGTGATGGAGGAGCTAGGTCAAAGAAACAGAATCAGGTGACATTCAGCAGTTATTACTCATAATCTTCGGTATCATATTCATGCGCGCGATCAGGTTGTTTCTCACTAAATGCTTTTACATATTATCTGACCTAATTCCTTTTATCTGACCTAATTCCTTGTTCTTGATGTTTGATTTATTCATCGTGCTCTTGATTGATTCTTATCTGCATACTAATTACCGCGATAGAGGTATCGTCACACAGTCACACAACTCTCTCTCTCTCTCTCTCTCCGTGAAGCCTCATCGATCCTTTCAATCACCAGTCCCACCTCCACGGTCGCTTGGTGCCATGGAGGAGGTCGACTAAACAGAATCCGTGCATTAGGTGCGATTCACGACATTCCGTATCGTAATCGGTATCATATTCATTCCATCAGGTTGCTTCTTACACGCATTTGCATTTTTATCTCACCTAATTTCATTTCGCCTGTTCCTCGTTGTTGTTTGCTGATTTCGTAATTTCTGTTACCTGCTTGCTAGTAACTAGGATTAATTATTCGGGCGTTCCTGGTCTTGATTTTTCATCTATTGATCCTGCGGTGATAATACCTTGATCTTGATTGCTCGTTATCCTCTTACCAAGTTGCTGAATTTCTGATGTTTGATTTGTTGAATGCGCAGAACTGTTGATGTTTTTGGTCCTCATGTTTGATGTTCAATTTATATTAATCAGGCGTTTTTGCTGATATCTTCGTTTATGTTTTATTGATTATGGACTACTTGGACTACAAGTTTTAACTAACTTTTGGATTGGTAAAAGAATTTAATGAACTAATTAAAATCATAAGGACCCAAACTATGTCGTTTAAGTGGTGATTCCCTCCCAAAAAAAAAACATTTTACGTGATGTGTTAATATTCATTCACCAAGGAACATAATACTGCCCAATAGGAAATACATTAAACCTCTTTAAAAACACATGTTACTTTGTCTTAAGGAGATCCATGAATGGTATATTGGTATTTATGTTTGTCCTAAAAGTTAATGATGCATTATTATGCCTGAACTTGTTTGGCATTAATATAGTTTTTCTAGTCCGCTCCAACTGCTAAGACTATCATCCATTCCAGGTTAAGCATCCTGAATAATGTGCTTCAACAGCGAAGATTATCATCTGGATTGTATTTTGAGGTCGTCCTTTACTTTTATGTTGCTGTAGCTAAGTTGTATGATGGACATTTAGGAGTGAAGTTCAAGTTTGTGCTAGGGGAGGATTTCTAACCATATTGAAGGACAAAAAAGACGTGGATACCATTGAACAAAATGCGTGTGGGAGAGTATCAATTGCAATTGGTTCTGTCATGCAAATTTCATTGTACCTAATCATAATCTTTCCTTTATACATACTAGATTCTACCGGTTTATATTATAATTTTCCTATGTAATATGCAGAAACAAGTTCCTTAAAGTTACTTGCAGCTCACAAAGCATTGCAGATATTACAAACCGACACACATCCAAGCCACATGGATATTGGTAGAACAAAAGATAGGTATCGTTCTCCTAATATTGTTTTCTGTCTCAAAACCAAGTGCAAACTTGAACCTCACTCTCAATATCAGTTTATTTCAAGGTTCTCTATTTCTGGCATGATGAATATAATTTGCAATTATCTTTATAGTCTGTTTTGCCCTTAAATTTACATCTAACCGATTTTTTTGATTTTAGTGTGTGACACTATGGGTAAACGTCTTTTAAGGTATCCATGGATTTCCAGGTTTAATTTTTGTTGCTATAGAACTTTACCTACTAGTTAACACCGTTGGTGTTGGATAATTGTTTTTTCTGTAATAGGGTGTGGTTTCACAGGCCCATACTAGACCTTGACAATTTGAATAGTGTGTTAATCAACTTAATCTTGTATCCTATCTTTTGTGTAATATATGGAAGTTAAAGGATGACTTGTACTCTATGTTCTATGCTTCATTCCATATCCACAAAAAGACTTGTTTCTCTTAAAAAATTCAAATATTATTATTTGGTTCATCTGAAGAACTGCTGACTTCTTTCCGTGATACGCTGAAATCTTTCTAGGATGTTCCCCACATAATTAAGGTGCAACACCGTCTTCTTTTTTCTCTTTGATTGCATGCTAATTGCTTCAACTGATAAGTAGGTGCATTTTGTTGTATAGCCTGGATGTATTGACGCTGACCATAAACATACTACAATCCTAACTTCTGAGGTATACTGAAGTTATGTATTTATATGTGTGATCTTGGGTGGGGTTTACTTCTTGCGTTGGGTGTTATATGTGGCCATGTGGGATCCAAAATATTTGTGGTTGCTTTTCAAGTATTCTGTGTTTCTACAGTTTAAGTACCTTTGATGTCTTAATCATGTAATTTTCCCTCCATCCTTTTCATTTCTTTGTCGTGGAAGAAATTCAACTCCTTAAGTGCAGTATTATGGTGATTGAACTGCCATACTGAAGGTAATCTTTCCTCTTTGTTTAATCTTTCTTTTGAAGTTCCAGTTAATAGTACTCATTTAACTGAAATAAGTGCATACTGCTCAAAATATTTTCTTAAAGTCTACTTCTGGAGCCAAGAATTTCATGTTAACTATCTTCAGTGTATGAATTGTATAAACAATAGATTTATTTGAAAGTATATGTTTGTTGTTTGTTTTTGATTATTTACATGCATTAAATGACCAACTCGATCTTGTCGCCCCCGGCAACAAACATGCATGAACCATATACATAATATGACTTTGTTGTCGACTCGTTAACAACTTCTATATTACCGTATTTACTTTATCTTGTCGAGCCTTTCTGCACTTCTGCATATCAACATGATATTTGATCTAGAAATTTCTGAAAATCGTTAGGAGCATGCTAACTATTTTTAGTCTAAATATCGTTTAGAAGGTATTGAGAATTAACGTCCCGGGCATGGTAACCCTACAGTTTTAATCTGTTTCCTTGTCATTGCTTTAGATTGGCAGCCAATTAATCAACTGTTAAGTTTTGACAGGCTGCTTCATGCATCTCAATGGATTTAGCTTATGAATATGAACAGGTTAGTTATCTTATTTTCAATATTTGATCCTTTATATCATGATATGCTTTAAGTTAGATTTACTTGAAGCTAAACATAAATATATTGTTGCTTCCTCCTCTTAAGTACTAGTTTAGTATTAGATGTTATGGAAATGATTCCATTTAATTATCAATTTGATAGGACACTAGTCAGCTTGATTGAAACTTAAACAAGAACAGAACAGTACAGTACAGTCCACTTCGAGAGGGACCCGTCTCCAAATTACAACCCAGAAAACTTAATAAAAAATACTCCACCTAAAACTAGAACATCGTAAGCAAATATAAAGAAGATAAAATGTAACTGCCCCACTAAGTTCTCCCCACATTCCCTAAATACTTGGATCACCCCCACCTCCTGAAGCAACCGTCATTTTCCACCCATCCCAGATTGACTGGGTTCGTATCACAATTATTTTTTGATTTATTGTTCTTCTGTAGGTAATTGGTGTTATTGATATAAACAGAAGTAAAGACAAATGCTACGAGACAACTGTAAAAGATGGTTTTTGTAATGAGATTTAGGACATTATTAGTGTCTTTTATGAGCGCCTTTACTTCTTTATATGTGTTTTGTGCTCTTACAAAACTTTTCTGCATAACAAAATTCTGCAGGATGAACAGAGGCAAACATATGAAGAGTTGCTGGAAGTTTTGGAGGAGGTGCTCTTATATCCTTTTACAAATTGCTTTTATGTATCCAGCATAATATTCTGATTTTACAAATGTTCTATTGAGTTAATAGTGGAAGTTGAAACAAAATTATTAAGCAAGTGGAACATGAAACAAAATATCTGTTAGGTATCACAATCAGAGTGGGTTCCAGCGGAAGCAATCAAACACACACAATCACACAATATATAAAGTAGACACGAGAGAATTATAGTGGTTCGGTCTAGGTGACCTACGACCACTCTGCAACTAGGGTTTATATTATTATTGTGCTCAAGAATACAATTACATCATGGGTCTATTTATAATGCTAGATTAGGGTTGTAATTAAGGTAATAACTTAGGCTCCAAGAATTAACTAATTAACCCTAATTAGGGCCGGCTAGCCCATTCTTTTGTTTATCATTAGCCTAGCAAAACAGGCCCGAGCCCCGTCCGGCTCAGCCCAAAGCCTTCACAACCCAACAATCTCCCACTTGAAGGCTTTGCACAAGTCTACAAACGCCGTCCAAGTAACCCAGATCCAGTAACTCCAGTATTCTTCATATCCAAAAGTCTTCCAAGCTTCAATTCCCATCAGCTAAGACTTCATTGTAACCCCTAGTTGCACCCCCTCTCATCAAGTACATGAGGGGACAGTTGAAGCTCCCCGAGCTCCAACCCATTCTCTATCTCAACTGGTATGCACGATCCACCAGCTCCAGAGATAACCCGAGAATCATCAACACTCTCCTCATTCAGCAAGATATCCATAGGAGAGAATTTAACAATCGGAGTAGTGGTCTTCACAACCCAACGTTGTTTTGTGACTGTACCCAAAACACGCTCCGTGCTCCCACTGTCACCAAACCCCTGACCTGGTTTAGACCTCCGATCCCGCTCAGCTTGAATCACCTTGGCACCAGGCTTCAGTCTTGCAAATTGAACCCTCTTTTGCCCTTTTGACTCCGCGAACCCAACTTTGTTTTGAGGAACGGTCATACTTTCCTCAATAGGTACTTCCACCATGTATAACGATCCCCGCTTGTTTCCACGAGCAATAACCAGATTTCCTTTTGTTACTTTCCATTTACCTCTACCAAACTTTACTTCTTGTCCTTGTTCATCCAGTTGACTAACAGAGATAAGATTTCTCTTCAAAGCTGGAATCACCCTAACATTCTTCAAGTTCCAGTAGGTTCCCAATGGAGTTAACAAATTAACATCACCTATGCCCGTAACATCAAGGATATTACCATTTGCTGTTTGTACCTTCCCAAAGTTGCCAACTTTTAGATTCACCAACGTCTCCCCGCTGTGCATGGCGTGAAACGAAGAACCGGAATCCATAACCCAAGAGTCCACATTGTTTTCAGCCTCGAGTAGTAACGTGTCATCATTACATTCATCCTCAGCAGCAGTGTTTACCTCACTAGATTTTCCTTGTTTACGCTTTGGACATTGACTTTTAACATGCCCGATCTCATCACAACTCCAGCACTTCACAGTTTTCCGAGCTCTAGACGAACTCCTCCCTCGACTCCCACTGCTCCTGTTATTTTCCCTTCCCCTGCCAACATATAACAAACCAGAAGATGATCCACCACCAGTGCTTTTCCGGCGGGTTTCCTCACCTAGCACAATGTTTCTGACCCCGTCAAATGTTAATCCATCAGTCCCCACCGAACTAGTAATAGCCGTTACAGTTCCAGACCAACTATCTGGCAAAGAAGATAACAATACTACAGCTTGAGTCTCATCATCAAACTTCATGCCCACAGAAGCTAACCTGGACATGATCGAGTTAAGATCATTAATATGCTCCAAAACTGAAGTTCTCTCATTCATTCGAGTCATGAATAACTCCCTCATCAAGAACACCTTATTAGCAGCAGACGGCTTTTCATACATATTTGACAGAGCCATCATTATACCACGAGCCGTGGTTTCATGCATAACGTTAAATGCAACGCTCCTCGTCAAAGCCAATGTAATAGCCCCTCTAGCCTTCTTGTCCTTTGAGTTCCAAACCGCTTCTTCAGCTTTGTTCATTGTAGCCGGCTTTTCTTCCAATACTACTTCCAAATCTTTTTCACCTAGCAATGCTTCTATTTGCATCTTCCACCAAGCAAAGTCTGTCCCGTTAAACTTTTCAATTCGAACCCTCCCGTCTTCAGCCATTGCAAACGAGAAACGAATACAACCAAGAAACAGAAACTGAAGTTGATGAACACCGTTAGAAAAGATTAACCTTTGAAGAAAAAAAAAGCCAAAGAACCAAAGCTAACCGAAGCCAAGCACACCTCCAATAAAACCCTAAAACCCGAAGATACCTAAACCGGTAACTTCACTTGCAGAATCGAGAGCAATACCAGCGACCCCAAGGGTTCAAGACAGAAACCCTAATCGCGAATCGCCAAAAAAATAAAACCCGGATAGCCCTAGATCTCGAACCAGCAAAAAAACGATAATACCACAGCCCTCTCGAACAGCCTCCTATGATTTCAGTGCAAACCCGGTGTGTTTCCGAACCTCGGCTCTGATACCACTTGTTAGGTATCACAATCAGAGTGGGTTCCAGCGGAAGCAATCAAACACACACAATCACACAATATATAAAGTAGACACGAGAGAATTATAGTGGTTCGGTCTAGGTGACCTACGACCACTCTGCAACTAGGGTTTATATTATTATTGTGCTCAAGAATACAATTACATCATGGGTCTATTTATAATGCTAGATTAGGGTTGTAATTAAGGTAATAACTTAGGCTCCAAGAATTAACTAATTAACCCTAATTAGGGCCGGCTAGCCCATTCTTTTGTTTATCATTAGCCTAGCAAAACAGGCCCGAGCCCCGTCCGGCTCAGCCCAAAGCCTTCACAACCCAACAATATCAAGTAACTTTGTGTATCTATCATGTCTACTGATTATACCACTTCTTAACAGGTTTCATCATTGGAGCTTGCATGTCTTCCTTACACGTCTAGAGACAAATTGCTTCCACAAGCTGCTTATATGAATCAAATAGGTATGCTATGTTCTTTTTACCATGCTTTATTTTCTCTAGCACACCTAGCAAATGGAAAAACAGATGACACTTTGAACCCCTATAGAATGAATCAAGTCATGCACCTGTAGCAAACGAATTTGGAGCGTAGATCAAGTGTCTATAAATTGATGAACACAACTTCAGCTTGCGAGCCACTGAGCCAGTGAACTTGAACTAAATCAGATCAAGTTTTTTAAAGGGCTAATTTATACAAATTGATGAACAAGTCACATCCCACAAACCTTTTCAACAACTATAAATATATAGGTTGATAAGAAAAAAAATTCCATGAGGTTCCCAAGTTGGCGATGGTTTAAATGGTTATAACCAGGTTCTAACCAACTTGTTAGATTATTTGGCTTTGGAATTCTTGATTCTAAGTTTTGAAATGCTAATATACCTGGTTTAACTTTTGTCCTAAAGAATAAGTTTGTGTTCTTCAAATTAAAACAGGTTTGATTGTGTTTTCGGTTTATTATACTGTTTATAATATTGATAAGCTTTAAACAACAATTTAGATATATGTGTTGTATATTATAGTTTTCTTTATTAAACTCGATTAGTTTTAGCATAAAGACTTGTGTCATTCCAAGGAACACGTAATCTAGCATAACGAAGAAAGAGATGAGAAAGTGAGGAGGTGATGAATGATGATGTTGAAGAACCAGTATTGTGGATAGAGAAAGAACAGGAGGTAAAGCCAAACAGAAACTATAAATAGTTTCGTGTGAAAAGTGTTTCTAGTTAGCAAAATGAGATTCGTTTGAAAATCTGACTCTGTATTAAGCTTAAATTGGAACTTATTTGGTAAATGAGTTTAAGCTCAAATTTGATTAAGCTTATAAGCGTAAACGGAAATACTAGTATAAATAGTATTTATATAATGTAACATAAATATCACTAACATTGCTTGGGTTTCTTTATATGTAAGGTTTCTTTATATGTAATGTCACTTCGTTTTATAAATAAGGGGAATTGCATATAATACTTTTTAGTGCATAAGGTATAATGATTTTGAAACATGATTTGACAAAATATGTAATTTTGTAAGTTGATAGAGGATTATATAATAAGTTGTATTACAGCAGGTTGATGAAGATGGAGTCTTAGATGAAGTATTGAGCATTATTTTGTAGAAGTAGCTTAATATTGTATTATGTAAATTTTTTTTGACGTCCATCTAATATTATAACTTATAAGCCCGGTCATCACGGGACAATCTATTGGCGAAATGTCACTCACGTTCTATGAACACAAACATCATTGGCGATCCGGCCCACCAAATATTCTAGGGAAAACCTACTATCAAAGGCTCAGTGTGGGAAAATGAATATGTTTCACCCGTGAGACTAAACCCATGAACGTATTGTGTACAAAAGAGATCTATTTATTATGTTTTGATGCATAATTAAGATATATGGGAAATTGACATATTGTGTATAAAGATCTATTTAGCATTTTAAAAAGTTAAACATTGTCTTATTTGTTTGTTTTTGGAAAATATGAAACGATATACGAAATTAAATGATCTTATATGGTAATAAAAGTACCAGAAAATGTTATAGAATAGTAATGAAGTTTTAAATGTGTTTCAATTTTGTCATTCATACATATTTTTCTTAAATTTGGTCTACTAAATCATCAAATCAAGTTATTATAGAATTTTTTTTTTTACGTAGAGAAAGTAATTAAGGAGAAGACGTGATGGTCAGAATTTTTAATATATGGTATCATATTAAAAAATAAAAAAATTACTTGAAATTCACGTCATTATTCATATTAGCATAAAAAAACATATTTCCTAATTGAAACAAATTGAAAAACATATTAATACTTATAATTTAAATAAAATATGAAAAATCAAGTGACCTAATTGAAATAGTTTTTAGATTTGAGTCATCTAATTGAAACATTTTTAAAATTTAGTTACTATTTTACATAGTTACCCTAATACTATTAATGTTATAATGGAGGTTAAAAGAGATATGTGATGTAATTAAAGATACTTCTCTTATGAGTTCGTTTTTTCATAATAACTAGTGTTTGTCCGTTCATCCATGCGTGTTGCGCGTGTGATAGATGAGACAAACCTATGCTTAGATAAACACATGTACTTTTTTTAGTATGTTGCCATCGTAGTACAATCAAGCCTAGAATCAAGGGTTAACTGTGGTTGCTAACTATGAACAGATGCCAAACCAAAGCAATCAACACCATTTTTGGTGCAATGTCACAACCTCGTATAGTCAAACATAGGATACAAAAAGCCAAAATGCAAATCGTTTAAACATCAAAGAATCAGACAACAAATTAAGATTTAGTTATGGTATTCAACAAAGTCTCAGACAAGCTAGAGCTCGTCATCAATAACAAAAATTTTTTTCCCAACCATAGCAACAAGGTAACACCACAATCAAGCATTGCTTACCAATAAACAAACGAAAACAAATCAGGGTTTATGTGTGGCTTCTAACAAGTCTTAGATGAGTTAAGGTACATAATGATTCCTAAGCAACAAGGCATCAGGTCAACATGATTTCCCAAATAGCAAGGTATCAGGTCAAATGAACTCAGACTCAGTTTTAGATGAGCTAAGACCCTTCATCATTGATAAAACAAATTTTTCAACATGGTCTTAGGGGTGCTTAATTTCAACATCATCAACCAATGTAAAGACCAAAACAGACCCTATCAACGACATCAATAAAATAAAAACTATAACATACCCCATACTAGGTCATCGACACGGGTAGATATGAAAACCCTAAAGGGGTATCGGGAAGAGAGAGATGGAGTGACAATATAGGTGGTCGTACAACCACTATCGCCACCGCGGCCGCATGCTCCATCTCAACCAAAAATGGGAGGCAGAGTAGCCATCAACTTTGTCATCACCGTCACAAACTCAAACGGAAATAACGATAGAAAAAACATGTCATGCTCATCGTCACGCGGATAATGTAGACATCGAAGAAATTAGGATAGGTACCACTAGCTTTATAATAAACATAAAAAAATTAATCATGCAAATTTTGGAAAAGATAGAATGGCTAACCGTAGCGGCAATCATAAGAGCTTCAATTTACAGCCAAGCCAATTGAATTTACAACTAAATTTACCCTAGAACTAAAACAATGAAATTAGTTTCAGCAGCCACGATAGTGGTGAATGTCCATGAATAAAACACAAAGAACCAGAAATACCAATAATTATACTATAAAAGAAACAAAAAAACAGAAAACCAATATTACACATTTTTTATGTTTGTTACAAAGGAACAAGTGTAGTGGTGAATGTCCTTGAATAAAACACAAAGAACCAGAAATACCAACAGCAAACCAAAATACTGGTTTAGAGAAACTTAAGAAAGGGTGTAAATCGTAACGAGTAAAAACTTAACTAACCAATGACTTTACTTTAAAAAATATTACCACCAGACCAAAAATTAACACTACTGAAGGAAAAACAATATACAAAACTATGAAACTACAAAACTAATAAAAAAAAATTCATATATTACAAAGAGTTTTAAAAAATAAAAATAAGTAAAATGAAAAGAAAAGTACAATAGTTTGTACCAAAAACAAACCCTTCAAATAACTACAAAATCAAAGTTTAGAAAAGAAGATAAAAAATAAGCACATATGGAGTAGCAACTTGAAAGCAATCCTTGTTACAACGACCTACGCATACATGATCAGTCTCATAGCACAAAACAAAAAAAAAAAAAAAAAAAAAAAGGTGCTTAGGTGTTCCAGTGAGGAGATTCCAAATTCTTCGGTATAAGCTGAAACATTTCCAACAATATAGTGCTAATACAGGGCATTATATCAGTAAGAAACAAAGTCCAAGCTGAGATGCAGAGGTAAATATTTTTTTTGGTAGCTATTGCTAACTTGGCCATAGATAAATGAAAATCCAAATAAGGGTACGGTTTTGTAAGTGTAAAAGATGTTGATTATGTGAAGACAGAATTTGAAAAACCTGAATTGGAAGACTAATCAAGCCACCACAACAAAACTCGAGCAAAGAAACATTGAGGGGATATATCATGAAATAAGTGAGAAGCAGGCATACAAAATTCGGCTTTAAATAATAAAAATAAGACAAGAGTCTATTCAACTTTGTCACACAAAATGTTACTGATTATCATATTCAATAGGTAAAATAGTAGAATTCAGCAACAAAATACTTATGTTTTTATGATAACAGATGTTCACAAACCAGTGCCCCTTCATAGAAAGCTGTTGGATTTCTCGCTCCAGTAGAAAATCATTCATCTGCACAAAAACAGAAACAAACATTAACAGACTCAAACATAAACAAAGAAGCGAAAGAATGAAAACATTTTTCTAAAGAAAACATAACAATTTTCCAGATTACAGTTTATAGATCATATAAATAATCACCCGCTAGGTTGAACCTGACCCCGACTCCGACCCGCCAAATTAAAAGGGTTGGCGGGTTCGACATGAACCCGACCCGAACCCAGTTAAAGTAAACCCAAAACCACGAATTTTGTGTTAGGTTCGTGTCGTGTTATTAGGTCGTGTCATAAAGTGCACGCCCCTAAATCCAACACAGCCTAACATATCACAAAAGACACCCATAATGACCCCAAACTTAAGACTTGGGCCTCTTTTGCCAGGTCTATTTTGAACTAATTAAAATTTTATAGCATTTTAAAAGTGGTTGTGAAAAAGGGTCATTGGAGTTGTTTTTGAAGTGAAAAAGGATTGTTTTGAACAGCTCAAAAAGCAAAAATAAAGGGGGGACAAGGTCACTTTAAAGGAAATTGAGCATGAGTGTGTGGTTAGGCCAATCTTAGTACCCCTCAGGCCTCAGGTACATTGATAGGGTATGACTACATAGGTTGGGTTGGGTCGGCTTGAAACACTTTTATTATACTAATTAGTGTATAAGTATGACTACACATTGTATTAATTCCAAAAGAATATATTCTATTGAATAGAATGATTTAGAAGGTTTTATGCATTATAATACTGTGAAATCTTTCAACCCGTTCCTCCCATTTGGCCTGTTTCATTTCGAGCTATTTTCCCTATTCCCTTCAACCAATTCACAATCAAATGGTCAAAACTGCCACTTCTAATAACACGTAAAGTTTATATCCAAACGCAGAACCTTAGAGGTCTGTCCAAATGAAGACGACCCGGGAATAGATTATAAAACCTTCTTATAGGCATCAACTATGGAAGTGGGCCACGCTGGAAGCGCATCAAGAGCAGTGGGCTTTTTACTTGATGATTTTCTCTGCAAGCGGCCAAGACATGACTTCCTTAGGTACAGAGCTGATGTCAAATGGTTTTTCATAGGTTCCTACTTCCTATATTAACAGATAAAAAAGAATATAATCCATAACTGTGGCTAACAAGATCGATAATAAAATTAAATTATAACTATGAGCAGCCACCGAGTCACTTAAATACTTCTTTAAGCTACTCTTAAGCAGGTTAACCCGGGGAATGTCTAGCGACCCAAAGAGTAAGTGTAGTCCTGTCATGAACAACAGGAACATCGGTGGGTAGCAATTTCAACTTGTATATGTCATACATGTTGGACCAATCTTGACATTAAATAAAGTTTAGGGTCTATTTTGTAATTTATATTAAACTTATTATCTGGTTAAATAAAAGGATAAGTCCAGGTAGTTTAAACTTTATCTCGGATGGATTTGAGATAAGTCTTGATGATTTAAAGATTATCTCAGAAGGATTTGAAAAAAGCCTAATTTGTAGGAGTTGATTAACTTGATGGACAAGGTTAATTAGCTATAAATATAGGTAGGTTTTTCTTTGATGGATGTAAGTTTTTTCCTATCAATTAATTGGAGAAGGAGTTCCAAAACTATTGCTGTGTTTTTGTTCTGTTTTCGAATCTGGTATCAATTTTACTTCAATTGGTATCAGAGCTGTGTTCAGAACGGACTTGTGTAGTTGATTCGAAGGTCTGGATCAATCACCAGATCTGAAAACAGGACAGCAATACAAGAGGAGATCAAAGTTTAAAACAATGGGGGAAGTTGTGCAGCAAAACAGTCAGGTGAACCAGAATGAGAAGCTGAATCTTCAATTTCAGTGCCCGATTCTAACAGCAACCAACTACCAAATCTAGTCTCTAAAAATTAAAGCGATTTTCAAGGCTCAAGGAATATGGGAGGCGATCGAACCAGGATCCAATGTCGATTCAAAGAAGGACAACTAGGCAATCGCATACCTGTATCAAGCACTCCCTGAAGATTTGATTCTACAAATTGCAAGCTGTGACACTGCCAAAGGAATCTGGGATTCAATAAAAACTCGCCATCTTGGAGCTGAACGAGTCATGGAGGCCCGGTTGCAATCATTGAAGACCGAGTTCGATACAATCAAGATGAAGGAAAACGAAACAGTGGATGATTTTGTAGCAAAGCTTTCTGGAATAGCCTATAAATCAGCCACACTTGGTTCAGTTATTGATGAATCAACTTTGGTCAGGAAATTACTAACAAGCATGCCTGAAAACTTCCTGAATATGGTGGTTACAATCGAACAGTTGGTGAACCTTAAAACTGTGAAGTTTCAGGAATTTGTCGGGCGACTGAAGGCCTATGAAGAAAGGGCCTGCTTGAAGCCAAAAGGATCAAGCAACAATCAAAACCAGTTACTGCTATCATATGATGATTGGGAGGCAAAGAAGAGACTTGAAAAGGGCTATGGCCGAGGTCGAGGGGGCAACACTGAAACCCGAGGCCGAGGTCGTGGTCGTGGAAGATTTGGAGGTCGAGGGCGTGGAGTTGGTCGAGGTCAAGCTGCACAAAGTGGGACTCAAGGCTCATCAAACCAGAAGAAGGATCGTTCGCAGTTACAGTGCTTCAAATGTGATGCTTTAGGGCACTTCTCTGCAGATTGCCCGACAAGGAAAAAGGAAGAAGTCAACCAACCACAAGCTAGTGTTGACAAGCCTGCACTCTTAATGACCGTTGCCTTTCAAGATCAAAAGGAGCTGATCTATCTCACTGAGGAAAAGGTGTATCCAGCCAGATATGTGTCAAATCAAGATGAACAATTCGTGTGGTACTTAGATAACGGGGCATCCAATCACATGACGGTAAATAAAGGGCTGTTTTCTAAACTTGACACAAAGGTAGAAGGCAAGGTGAGATTTGGGGACGGATCATGTGTTGACATTGAAGGAAGGGGCACCATTATGTTGGAATGCAAGAATGGAGAACATCGTCTCTTGACGGATGTGTACTACATTCCATTCTTGAAAAGCAACATCATCAGTCTTGGGCAACTCACCGAAGGGGGGTGTGAGATCCTAATGAAACAGGAATTCTTATGGATGTACGAGTCCGATGGAAGTTTATTAATGAAGGTACAACGATCACCAAATCGGTTGTACAAGATCACTTTAAAAATTGGATCACCTGTTTGTCTGCACTCAAAAGTAGAAGATCAGGCATGGATATGGCACGCTCGTCTAGGTCATGTGAACTTCGACACCATTACACGGATCAGCACAAAAAGGATGGTTCTTGGAGTACCAACAATAAGCCATCCTACCCAAATGTGTGAGGCATGCCTAACTGGTAAACATACAAGACAAAGCTTTCCTGATCAGAGCAGAAAAACCACTGGACCAGGTGTATGCAGACCTGTGTGGCCCGATATCTCCACCTACACCGGCTGGAAATAGGTATATTTTACTTATTGTTGATGACAACATTAGGTTTATGTGGGCTTTCATATTAAAAACGAAGGATGAAGCCTTTGAACAATTCAAAAGGTTCAAAGTCTCTGCTGAAAATCAATATGGAGGAAAAATAAAGGTTCTCAGGACTGATCGGGGAGGAGAATTTACCTCCAGAGAATTTAATTTGTTTTGTGAGCTGGCTGGTATTACAAGACAGCTGACCGCACCCTATACCCCTCAACAAAACGGAATAGTTGAAAGGCGAAATCGTACGGTACTAAGCACAACAAGAAGCATCCTCAACGCGATGAGTATGCCACAAAACCTGTGGGCTGAAGCTGTCAGGCACTCAGTTTATGTGCTGAACGGGCTGCCCACGAAAATCTTGACTGATCAGACCCCATATGAAGCTCTAAAAGGAAGAAAACCAAGGATGGATCATCTGCGTGTATTTGGATGTGTTGGTTATGTGAGAGTGCCTTCGAACCAGCTAAAGAAACTAGACAACAGAAGCTTACCAATGGTACATCTGGGAATCGAAGCAGGTTCAAAGGCCTATCGAATGTATGATGTCAAAGAAGTAAGGATAGTCATCAGTCGAGATGTAAAATTTGATGAAAATAGAAAATGGGACTGGCAAGAGTATTCTGATAATTCTGGTGACAAAGATGCAGATTTTATGATCCATATAAATCCACTCAGAACTGATCCAGAGGAATATAACAAAGAATCTGAGCCTGTTGATCCAAACAGCCCACAAAGCTTAGATCAAACAGGCCCATTGCAGCAAGACCTTCCTCATATAGATCATGAATACTTTTCAGCAGAGCCATCAGGTGATAAAAATCCCATACATTTTGTTTCTAGCAGCCCAAAAACCACTTTTAGAAATCAAGGACCTATTTTACCCCTGTTGCCTACGGATAAAGATGACCCAGCAGACCCATCTTTGGCTGAAGAAGAAACCTTCGATGATACACCACCTCGAGGCTGGAAGAATTTAAATGAGGTCTATGATCTACTTCTTACTGAAGGAGATCCAACAAAATTCAAAGAGGCCACAGGTCATAAAGAATGGGAGCAAGCAATGGAAAGTGAAATTGCATCCATTGAGAAAAATAACACCTGGGAGTTAACGGATCTACCCCCAGGACATCATCCAATTGGTTTAAAATGGCTATATAAAAGCAAAAGAGATGCTAATGGTGTGCTTACACGTTATAAAGCCCGGTTAGTTGCAAAAGGTTACATCCAGCAACATGGAGTAGATTACGACGAGGTGTTTGCACCCGTAGCCAGAATTGAGACTGTTAGACTCATTCTGGCATTAGCAGCTCAAAAAGGGTGGCATGTACATCATCTAGATGTCAAAACAGCCTTTTTACACGCGGATCTCAAAGAGGTGGTATTTGTAACTCAGCCTGAAGGTTTTGTCAAGAAAGGGAAGGAACAAAAGGTGTATAAACTGAAAAAAGCTCTTTATGGATTAAAACAAGCTCCACGAGCTTGGAATACAAAGTTAGATGGGGTCTTAAAAGAGTTTGGGTTCAAACGATGCATGCTTGAACAAGCCGTGTATACGAGAAGAACTCACCAAGGATCTCTCTTAATAGGAGTCTATGTGGATGACATGATAGTAACCGGAAACAACCTTGAAAAAATTCTGCAGTTTAAAAAACTGATGGAAGATAAGTTCGAGATGAGTGACTTGGGTCAACTTTCTTATTATATCGGACTTGAAGTTATGCAAAGCAAAGATGGCATCAAGATCAAGCAGTCGGGATATGCTAAAAAGATCTTAAAACAAGTTGGAATGTGGGAGTGCAATTTCACCAAATTCCCAATGGAACCAGGGCTGAAATTGAGAAAAGATGATGGTAGCAGAAGTGTGGATGCAACTGAGTACAGAAAAATAATTGGGTGTCTGCGGTACTTAACACATACGCAACCAGATCTTGCATACTCGGTTGGATATGTAAGCAGGTACATGCAAGAGCCTAAACCTACTTATTCACAAGCTGTAAAACAGATTTTGAGGTATGTGAAAGGGACTGCAGATCTGGGAATTTACTATAGAAGGAATGGAAGTGATAAGCTGTTGGGATTTACTGACAACAGTCATTCTATTGATCTGGATGATGGAAAAGGAACTACGGGTCTAGTGTTCTACTTTGCTGATGGACCTATCACTTGGAGCTCTCAAAAACAGCCAACAGTGGCTTTATCCTCCTACGAATCGGAGTTTATGGCTACAACTTCAGCAGCCTGCCAAGCAATTTGGTTAAGGGGATTGTTAGCTGAAATTACAGGAAGGGAAAAGGAGCTGGTGGTGATTAATGTTGACAACAAATCTACAATTGACTTGATGAAACATCCAGTGTTCTTCGGGAGAAGCAAACACATTGACACTCGCTATTTTTTCATACGTGAATGTGTTGAGAAAGATCAGATCAAGGTTGAACACACTAACGGGGAACAACAACGAGCTGATATCCTCACCAAAGCTTTACCGAAGATTAAATTTACAGAGATGAGAGAAATTCTGGGGGTGAAGATGATTGAAGATACTGGAAAATAACAAAAGACTCAAGGTCAAGATTGGGGGGGGGGGGGGGGGGGGATTGTTGGACCAATCTTGACATTAAATAAAGTTTAGGGTCTATTTTGTAATTTATATTAAACTTATTATCTGGTTAAATAAAAGGATAAGTCCAGGTAGTTTAAACTTTATCTCAGATGGATTTGAGATAAGTCTTGATGATTTAAAGATTATCTCAGAAGGATTTGAGATAAAGCCTAATTTGTAGGAGTTGATTAACTTGATGGACAAGGTTTATTAGCTATAAATATAGGTAGGTTTTTCTTTGATGGATGTAAGTTTTTTCCTATCAATTAATTGGAGAAGGAGTTCCAAAATTAAATTATAACTATGAGCAGCCACCGAGTCACTGAGATACTTCTTTAAGCTACTCTTAAGCAGGTTAACCCAGGGAATGTCTAGCGACCCAAAGAGTAAGTGTAGTCCTGTCATGAACAACAGGAACATCGGTGGGTAGCAATTTCAACTTGTATATGTCATACATCTAACATGCCAAATGGATTAAGATAAAAAGGTTTAACTAAAAATAAAAATGGGTCAAATGATTGTAAGTTCACTAAACCCGTATTTACCTGCACTTGAAGTTTGACCATTGTAACCCATTACTCATCCCACCAAACACAATTCGACAACCTCCATCAAAAAGACAAAACAAGATAATTCCTGAGAAAAAACTCGAGCACAGAGTGACCCATTTGCGTCTTGGTTATTATGCAAGTGTAGAGACCTAATCATGCATATGGGCCATAATTGTAGAAAAGAACCCCTTCAAATTACTACAAAATCAAAGTTAAAAAAAAAAGATAAAAAATAAGCACATATGGAGTAGCAACATGAAAGCAAGCCTTGTCAAACAACCTACACAGACCTGATCAGTCTCATAGCACAAGACAAAAAAAATAAATAAATAAATAAAATAGGTGTCTGGGTGTTTTATTAAGGAGATTCCAAATTCTTCGGTATAAGCTCAAGCATTTCCAACATTATAGTGCTAATGCAGGGCATTCTATCAGTAAGAAACAAAGTTCAAGCTGAGATTGAGGTAAATATTTTTTTTGGTAGTTATTGCTAACTTGGCCATATATAGATGAAAATCCAAATAAGTTTTCAGTTGTTTATAACTATAAGTGCAAAAGATGTTGATTATGTGAAGACAAAATTTGAAAAACCTGAATTGGAAGTATAATCAAGCCACCACACAAACTCCAGCAAAGAAACATTGAGGGGACTTATCATGTAATAAGTGAGAAGCAGGCATACAAAATTCAGTTTTAAATGATGAAAATAAGCCAAGAATCTATTCAACTTTGTCACAAAAACTGTTACTGATATCATATTCAATAGGTAAAATAAAGGAATTCGGCAACAAAACACTTATGTTTTTATGATATAAAAAAGAAATCTACCCCGTTGTATAAAAGAGATGTTCACAAACCAGTGCCCCGACATAGAAAATTGTTGGATTTCTCACTCCAATAGAAAATCATTCAACTGCACATTATAATGTGAAAAGAGTCAAGGATCAGCAATTCTAACGCAATTCATCGACCCCTGTTATTGAAAATAGTTTTGTTCTTCATGCATAAGCAGAAAAAGACATGTAATTGTAAACAACTATTATTGCAGAGTTAAGGCTTCATTTTTCAGTGATAATTCTGTGCATTAACTTAAACCTTACCTTCCTTTAGAAGCTACAAATTCATGATGGATCCAATAATAATATTGATTTACACATTTCAAACCAAACATGTTAAGTATGCCGAGTGCAACATAACCAGTTAAGTTTATGCTTTAAAAAATAAACAATATATTTTCATGTTTAATATATAATGTTAAACTATAATTAGAAAAATAGATCAGTTGTCTCATTCAACTGTTAAACAATATATCAAATCATGAACTACAGGATTTAGGGTCAATCAACAATGTTCTTTTGAAACACAGTCAAAAGTATGAGTGAAACTATGAGAAAATGCATACACCATCAAAATTTAGGGTCAATCAACAATGTTCTTGTGCTGCTACTTTTATTGCCAACTTGGATTAATCAAAATAGTTACTACTGTCTACAAATGCTAATTAACCGTGATTTTGTAAATACCAAAAATCGAAAAAGTAAGTAATTACGTCATTAAAAAGCAAGTCCCTGGTTATTTTTAAATGCTCTAGGCCTTAATATCGAGACATTAAGCCTTCTCGTAAGCATCGTGATGTAAAATCAGAATTCCTTTCCAGGCGTCATCGATGCAGTCAGGAAGTGGTTGTCGGTGGTGAATTAGGGTTTAGTGAAAGCGACGGCAGCGTGTAGCAGGATCGGTGAAATCAAGGAACAACCGAAGATAAACACCGATGAGATGATTAACATGAAAAAAGGAAGATCGCTGATAGATAAACTTACTGCCTATCAGTGTGAAGTTATCAAACAATTGACAGATCGAAGATAAAGAGTGACGATTGACATCTAATCTAAAAGATGGACAATGGAAGATCAATGATAATCTCACATCAACCCGGGTGAGAAGGCTGAAGATTAGAATTCGTGAGTGGTTCGGTTATAATTAGGGCTTCTTTTGAAACAGCATCTGAGTGAATTATGGTAAGTATATATGATACGATACGATTGTGAGAATAAAACCGGGTCGGATTAAAAATCCGCTTCTCCAACAATACGCGTTAAAACTTTTAGCCGGGATTTCACAAAAATATTACTTTGTCACGTGTCTGAAGTTTTTATTTTTTTATTAAAACTGTTAGGTTAAAAACTAAGTATAATATACGGGTTAAATTAAAATTTTTAAATTAAAAGTAACAGATAAAAACTAAAACGAATTATTAATTTAGTTTATTAGAATAAAAGAGTTGACTTAAGTAATAAATTAATATAGGCGAGTTTTGATCAAAAAAGGAATATGAGGGTGTTATATGTTATTCGTTTATTATACAATGTAGATACTAAGATTTGTCGTACGATAAATAAATAATTAAACTATTTTAACATGTAACTAAGATAAAGTTAAGATAAACAAGCAATTTCATATGTTCCATCTAAACTTTTAAAATTACATAAAATTTCCAAATCATTTTTAAAGATTAAAAAATTTAGATTTTAATAATATGAACTGTTGTCATTAGCCGATATTAATTCTAACTATCAATTTCACGATTAACAATCCTAAATTTTAATGTTATTACCGGTAACAATTCTAGTTAAATAATGAGTAAATTATTATTTTGGCCTCTAAGGTTAGAGCCATTTGACCCTTTTAGCTTAAAAAAAAATCTTTTGACATATCAGACTCTGATGATTGCATCTTATAATAGTTTTGACCCCTAACCACTAACTTTGTTGGTTTTGTTAGTTAAGTGCAAGGGTATTTTCGTCCATTTACATCTTAGGGGTTATTTGTGTAAATTAAAAAATAATTACTTATGTAATTACTCAAATTTACAAAAACAACCCCTACCATATTCTTTTTTTTTCTATTATTTATGATATTTTTATTTGTATATTTTAATATCATTTTTGTAAACTTTTTTTTGTACTTTGGTTTTTTTGTTATTTGAGTATTCTTTTTTATTTCAATAATTATTATTTAATTAATCACCATGTAAATATAAAAATAAATACGTCATTTATAAAACTTTTGTTTTTTTATAAACGACATTCTAAAATAATTTATTTTTTAAAAGAAGTTTAAA
Source organism: Flaveria robusta (assembly GCA_025506415.1). Lineage (NCBI taxonomy): Eukaryota > Viridiplantae > Streptophyta > Magnoliopsida > Asterales > Asteraceae > Flaveria > Flaveria robusta. The sequence goes on along the minus strand of CM046469.1, from coordinate 10,815,089 downwards.
TCTTTCGCTTCAATACAAATTAGAAATTGTTATTTTTATTTTGGTTTTTTTCGTTATTCTTATGTTTATTATCTAATAAAACACGTTATAAATATAAAAATAATTATGTCTTAATTAAAGCTTTTGGATATTTATAAACAACTTTTCAAAATCATTCGTTTTTCAAGCTTTTTTATACCGTTCGTCTTTTTAAAATTTACCGTTTCATTAAACAATACAAGTTAGAAATATTCTTTTTGTGATTTTGTTATTATTTTTATTTTTATGATTGTTACTTACTAAAACATATTAAAATATAAAAATAAATATATCTTATTTAATTATTTTGTTTTTATAAACGTGTTTGTCAAACTCATTCGTTTTTCAACATTTTTTCATATTGTTCGTCCTTTTTAAATGTTTCATTCTATTATACAGTACAATATACAAATTCTAACCTGATAAAAAAGTTAAGAATTTAAACAACTTAGAAGTATAGGCGTTACAAAAATAACCATTAGAAATATAGTCGTTTCAAATATATATTATATTTTATTACTTATAGTCGTTAGCAAAAAAAATGTTCAAAAAATGAATGATTTTAAAAATACGTGGTAATTGAAAAACGAACAATTTTAAGCAAATGAATGATTTTAAAAAAGAACTATTTAAAAGATACGTTTATACAAAAAAAAAAAAAAAAACCTTTAAGGAAAAAAGTTAAGAAATGAACGGTTATAAAGAAGAACGAAGTTAAGAACGATTGTATAATACAATAAAAGGTTTTAAAATGATCAAAGTTTTAAAACTATTATAACTTGTATTGTATAATTTAATGAAAGATTTCTAACGAATTATTTTGAAAAATAAGTTTATAAAAAATGATATAAAACCAAAATAATAATAAATTTTCTAAGTTGTATTGTATAATAAAACAAAATACATTAAAATGGTTGAAAGATTAAAAGAATTTTTTTTAAAAAAAACTAATGATTCTAAAGAAGACGGATATGAAAAAACAAAAGATTTAAAAAGTCGTATCTTTTTATAAAAAACACATTTTTAATTGTATATTTTTTAAATATATAATTAAAAAATTATTTAACTTGGAGTTTGTTTTTGTTAATTTAAATTAATTACATAAATAGCCCTTCAATGTTAAAAAAATATTTTAACTTTCAAAATAGCCCCTAAAGCAAGAAAGACCAGTATACCCTTACAATTAACTGACAAAACTAACAGAGTTAGTAGTTAGGGACCAAAACTGTTATAAGATGGAACATCAGGGTCTGATATGTCAAAAAATTTATTTTTACACTAACAGGGTTAAATGACCCTAACCCCAGGGACCAAAATAGTAATTTACTCTAAATAAATTGTTTAAATTGTTTATTTATGATGATGTAGCAATTACATGGCAATGACTAGAACTTTTTCAAATTAGTTTTTATAAAAGATCAAAGTCTTGAAGGCATTCAATCATATGGCGTGTTTTTTTTTTTCAATGTATTCAACCGACCGTGTGTTTCTGATCAATATGACTCTTCCTAATTCCAATCTATTTCTAAAATATGAGTTTTCAATTAAATACGTTTGTTTTTTTTTTTTTTGACTATTCTGATTTTAATTGCTTTTATTTTTTTTGTTGGAGCAACATACTTTTCATATGATTTTTTGTTAAAATATTACTGTTCGTTTCTGCAACATATCACACGCCACGTCGCAAAAATAAATGTAATTGAAATATGTTAGACTGATTTTACTATTGTTTAATAAAAACAAACGTTAAGATCTAATTGGAATTAATATTGGCGAGTAGCTAATGTTTTAGGTTATTAAAACTTATCGTATAATGTTTATCATACATTATGTATTAAAAACTTATGTTTAAAATGTATTGTTTTAAGTTCACAAAAAGATACATGTAATTTCAACCATTATGTAAAAGAATAAAAATGATTAAAGTAGTAACTTAAATTTGGTAAGAATATCGTATAAGATCATCAGCTTGCGTAACTTTGCAGCGGCGAAGTCAAAAAATAAAATCAGCGTCACCGACTTGGTTTCCCTCTATATATATATTGTTATATAAACCCAACCACACCATTCCCTCCCAAGCACACCCACTCTCACACTTCTCTCTCTCCTTCTACATCTCCATCTCCCTCACACACACACACACACAAGCAGTTCGTGAAACCTCATCGATCATCAGTTGTACGCCTGCAGTCGCATTGTGTGATGGAGGAGCTAGGTCAAAGAAACAGAATCAGGTGACATTCAGCAGTTATTACTCATAATCTTCGGTATCATATTCATGCGCGCGATCAGGTTGTTTCTCACTAAATGCTTTTACATATTATCTGACCTAATTCCTTTTATCTGACCTAATTCCTTGTTCTTGATGTTTGATTTATTCATCGTGCTCTTGATTGATTCTTATCTGCATACTAATTACCGCGATAGAGGTATCGTCACACAGTCACACAACTCTCTCTCTCTCTCTCTCTCCGTGAAGCCTCATCGATCCTTTCAATCACCAGTCCCACCTCCACGGTCGCTTGGTGCCATGGAGGAGGTCGACTAAACAGAATCCGTGCATTAGGTGCGATTCACGACATTCCGTATCGTAATCGGTATCATATTCATTCCATCAGGTTGCTTCTTACACGCATTTGCATTTTTATCTCACCTAATTTCATTTCGCCTGTTCCTCGTTGTTGTTTGCTGATTTCGTAATTTCTGTTACCTGCTTGCTAGTAACTAGGATTAATTATTCGGGCGTTCCTGGTCTTGATTTTTCATCTATTGATCCTGCGGTGATAATACCTTGATCTTGATTGCTCGTTATCCTCTTACCAAGTTGCTGAATTTCTGATGTTTGATTTGTTGAATGCGCAGAACTGTTGATGTTTTTGGTCCTCATGTTTGATGTTCAATTTATATTAATCAGGCGTTTTTGCTGATATCTTCGTTTATGTTTTATTGATTATGGACTACTTGGACTACAAGTTTTAACTAACTTTTGGATTGGTAAAAGAATTTAATGAACTAATTAAAATCATAAGGACCCAAACTATGTCGTTTAAGTGGTGATTCCCTCCCAAAAAAAAAACATTTTACGTGATGTGTTAATATTCATTCACCAAGGAACATAATACTGCCCAATAGGAAATACATTAAACCTCTTTAAAAACACATGTTACTTTGTCTTAAGGAGATCCATGAATGGTATTTATGTTTGTCCTAAAAGTTAATGATGCATTATTATGCCTGAACTTGTTTGGCATTAGTATGGTTTTTCTAGTCCGCTCTAACTGCTAAGACTATCATCCATTCCAGGTTAAGCATCCTGAATAATGTGCTTCAACAGCAAAGATTATCATCTGGATTGTATTTTGAGGTCGTCCTTTACTTTTATGTAGCTGTATGTCACGGAGTGATTTCCTAACTCTCGTGCGGCACTTAGATTTGATCTAAGTTCAGCCTTTTGTGACCCAAACGATGTAGCGATTCAAGTTATAATGCGGAAGCGTTTGCAAGCTCGTAATACAAACGACTTTGTATTGCTTACAAGATTGCTTACAAGAGTGCTTTACAAGAGTATCACACTAGACTTGTATGAGTTTTGGGTGGTTCCAAATGAGGAGATCCTATCTCCTATTTATACTTGTGGCATGGATCTAGATATTTCTAATCTAGATTATTCTAATCTAAATATCTAAGATATTTACTAATCTAAATATCTAAGATATTTACTAATCTAATATCTAGATATTTCTTTGGTTTATATCTAGATATTTTACATGGTGAATATCTAGCTCATCTAGATTTGCTTGGGCTGTTCCGGAGTCATCCGAATGGCCCTGGATGCCTCCATATGTTTCCGAGAACGTTTGGAATCTGAGTAACGCGACTTGATTTTAGGCGGGTCGTGACATTCTCCCCCACCTAAACCCACGACGTCCTCGTCGTGTTTCTTGCATGACCCTCGTCTTGTTCTCATGAGTTGCAAGATGGATATTGTTTTACCGTGATGGCTTGACTCCATCATTGCTGTGTGCACTTGATTGCCCTTGACAATGTATAGTGTGTTTAGAAAAGCTGCTGGAACGGCTTTTGCTTTTCTGAAAAAGTCCATCCCGAGCACGATCTTGTAGTCGCTTAGAGGTGCTATCGAGAAGTCAATTTTACCTTGCCATGTCCCGATCTTTGTCTTGACGGCCCATGACATCCCCTCGATAGCTTTAGTGTTGCCATTGGCGTCTTTGAGGAGTCCATCTCGTGTGGATATCCTTAGGCCGAGTCTCTTAGCCTCTTCTCGCGTCATGAAATTATGACTTGCTCTTGTATCGACCAGTGCTTTTGCAAGTTGTCCATTTACTTCCAAGTTCACAAACCGAAGTCCTTTCGTCTTCGTGTTCATGATGTTGCCCTGTTTCTCCGTGGGGCACGACTTAGCTAACTTTAACGGTTTCCCTTCATGTACCGTTAAGGCGTTTAAGAGTTGTAGTTGCATTGCCCCAAGGCGAACCTCCTTGTCTTCTTGGGATGCATCATCAGTTCTGGCCACCATGGCCTGAAGACTTTGTTTTTTTGGGCAGTCCCGAGCATTATGCGGTCCATCGCATATAAAACAAAATTTCGTAGGACGCCTTTCGTTGTCGTATCGTGGTGGTCTCCTTGTGTCCACCTTCCGATCATGATTGGGCTTAACTCCCCCACCTTTCTCGTCATCACTTTCCTCATTCATGGGCCTATATGGTCGTTTTTCTTTATGATCGATCAAGCTTTCAGCTATTGCAATAGCTGAAGCAAGATCTTGAACACTTCGTCGCTCCAACTCTATCTTGGCCCATGATTGCAGACCATCGAGGAAGTAGAAAAGGGAGTCTTTATCCGATAAGTCCGGGATCTCAAGGACAAGTGTAGTAAATTCCTTAACATAATCCTTGACGGTCCCGGTTTGTTTGAGCTTACGAAGTCGACTTCGTGCTTCATGCTCAGCATTTACCGGATAAAATTGTCTTTTGAGTTCTTGGATGAACTCAGCCCAAGTTTTGATTGTGCACGTACCTCGTTCGATGTCCATGCTTCGACGTCTCCACCACAGGGCTGCTGTATCTTTGAGATACATAGTGGTTGTCTTGATTTTAGTGGCGTCATCAAGGATTTGTACCCCTCCTATGTACTGCTCCATTTCCCAAATGAAGTCATCAACCTCCCGAGCTTCTCGTTTGCCCAAAAACGATGATGGTTTGGGAATTTCGACTCTTGGTGTAAAGTTTACGATGTTACCTCCAGTCGCGATCATGGCTTTGTTGCAATCAACAACTTTAGCTTCCAAGCCCATTAGACTTCGATGCATGTCGCTTGACAGCTCATCCATGTCCTTTTGCAGCTTGGTCGTGACGTCCTTGATTGCATCTTTGATCATCATCTTTACTTCGTCTCGAAGTAGCTCCATAGCAGCCTTGAGTCCTTCTCGGAGTTCACTGAAATCTTCTTCTAATGCATCCAAGCGTTGGAGACAGATGTCGACTTGCGATCCTGTTTCGACAAGGCCTGCCTCCAGGTCACTAACTCGTTTTTCCAAAGTACGATCCTTGGACATACCTCGTTCCTTCTTTGATCCCTTTTGGGATTCATCTTGACTTCGTTTATCTTCAACAATTGCACCTTTGCTAGTTTCGGTTGCCATCCCAAATGAACCGACGTTGCTCTGATACCACTTGTCACGGAGTGATTTCCTAACTCTCGTGCGGCACTTAGATTTGATCTAAGTTCAGCCTTTTGTGACCCAAACGATGTAGCGATTCAAGTTATAATGCGGAAGCGTTTGCAAGCTCGTAATACAAACGACTTTGTATTGCTTACAAGATTGCTTACAAGATTGCTTACAAGAGTGCTTTACAAGAGTATCATACTAGACTTGTATGAGTTTTGGGTGGTTCCAAATGAGGAGATCCTATCTCCTATTTATACTTGTGGCATGGATCTAGATATTTCTAATCTAGATTATTCTAATCTAAATATCTAAGATATTTACTAATCTAAATATCTAAGGTATTTACTAATCTAATATCTAAATATTTCTTTGGTTTATATCTAGATATTTTACATGGTGAATATCTAGCTCATCTAGATTTGCTTGGGCTGTTCCGGAGTCATCCGAATGGCCCTGGATGCCTCCATATGTTTCCGAGAACGTTCGGAATCTGAGTAACGCGACTTGATTTTAGGCGGGTCGTGACATGTAGCTAAGTTGTATGATGGACAATTAAGAGTGAAGTTCAAGTTTGTGCTAGGGGAGGACTTCTAACCATATTGAAGGACAAAAGAGATTGAAGGACAAAAGAGATTGAAGGACAAAAAAGACGTGGATACCATTGAACAAAATGCGTGTGGGAGAGTATCAATTGCAATTGGTTCTGTCATGCAAATTTCATTGTACCTAATCATAATCTTTCCTTTATACATACTAGATTCTACCGGTATATTATTATAATTTTCCTATGTAATATGCAGAAACAAGTTCCTTAAAGTTACTTGCAGCTCACAAAGCATTGCAGATATTCCAAACTGACACACATCCAAGCCACATGGATATTGGTAGAACAAAAGATAGGTATCATTCTCCTAATATTGTTTTCTGTCTCAAAACCAAGTGCAAACTTGAACCTCACTCTCAATATCAGTTTATTTCAAGGTTCTCTGTTTCTGGCATGATGAATATGGTTGGCAATTATCTTTATAGTCTGTTTTGCCCTTAAATTTACATCTAACCGATTTTTTTGATTTTAGTGTGTGACATCCATGGGTAAACGTCTTTTAAGGTATCCATGGATTTCCAGGTTTAATTTTTGTTGCTATAGAACTTTAGCTACTAGTTAACACCGTTGGTGTTGGATAATTGTTTTTTTCTGTAATAGGGTGTGGTTTCACAGGCCCATACTAGACCTTGATAATTTGAATAGTGTGTTAATCAACTTAATCTTGAATCCTATCTTTTGTGTAATATATCCAAAGTTAAAGGATGACTTGTACTCATCATTCTATGCGTCATTCCATATCCACAAAAAGACTTGTTTCTCTTAAAATATTCAGATATTATTATTTGGCTCATCTGAAGAACTGCTGACTTCTTTCCGTGATACGCTGAAATCTTTCTAGGATGTTCCCCACATAATTAAGGTGCAACACCGTCTTCTTTTTTCTCTTTGATTGCATGCTAATTGCTTCAACTGATATGTAGGTGCATTTTGTTGTATAGCCTGGATGTATTGACGCTGACCATAAACATACTACAATCTTAACTTCTGAGGTACTGAAGTTATGTATATTTATACTAGGTTAGAAACCCATGTATTACATGAGTAGAAAAAAGTCAACATATTAAAATTATTAGACTTTAATAATATATTGTATGCTACATATAATTAGCAATTAATAAAATAACAAATAATAAAAATTTAAGAAATTATAAATAACAAAATATAAAAGCCAAGAATTATAAAATTATATTTTAAGATAAAATATAACTGAAATCTACCAATTTAGCATGTTTTAATAATTTATTAGAATAAGAAGATTTTATATTTTGGGTATCTAATTATTTAGTTTACTTAATTAAAAATATTTTCATTTAATAGGAGAAAGAGGCGGGAAACAATAGTTTAGACTTAACCAGAAGTTGACACGTGTCCCTAAAAAACCTTCTTTTATTATATAGTATAGATGTGTGATCTTAGGTGGGGTTTACTTATTGCGTTGGGTGTTATATGTGGGATCCAAAATATTTGTGGTTGCTTTTCAAGTATTCTGTATTTCTACAGTTTAAGTACCTTTGATGTCTTAATCATGTAATTTTCCCTCCATCCTTTTCATTTCTTTGTCGTGGAAGAAATTCAACTCCTTAAGTTCAGTATTGTGGTGATTGAACTGCCATACTGAAGGTAATCTTTGCTCTTTGTTTAATTTTTCTTTTGAAGTTCCACTTAATAGTACTCATTTAACTGAAATAAGTGCATACTGCTCAAAATATTTTCTTAAAGTCTACTTCTGGAGCCAGGAATTTCATATTAACTATCTTCAGTGTATGAATTGTATAAACAATAGATTTATTTGAAAGTATATATTTGTTGTTGTTTTTGATTATTTACATGCATTAAATGACCAACTCGATCATGTCTCCCCTGGCAACAAACATGCATGAACCATATACATAATATGACTTTGTTGTCGTCTTGTCGACTCGTTAACAACTTCTATATAATCATATTTACTTTATCTTGTCGAGCCTTTCTGCACTTCTGCATATCAACATGATATTTGATCTAGAAATTTCTGAAAATCGTTAGGAGCATGCTATCTATTTTAGTCTAAATATTGTTTAGAAGGTATTGAGAATTATCTTCCCAAGCATGGTAACCCTGCAGTTTTACTCTGTTTCCATGTCATTGCTTTAGATTGGCAGCCAATTAATCAACTTTTAAGTTTTGACAGGCTGCTTCATGCATCTCAATGGATTTAGCTTATGAATATGAACAGGTTAGTTATCTTATTTTCAATATTTGATCCTATATATCATGATATGCTTTAAGTTAGATTTACTTGAAGCTAAACATAAATATATTGTTGCTTCCTCCTCTTAAGTACTAGTTTAGTATTAGATGTTATGGAAATGATTCCATTTAATTATCAATTTGATAGGACACTAGTTGGCTTGACTGAAACTTAAACAGAAACAGAACAGTACAGTCAACTTGGAGGGACCAGTCTCCAAATTACAACCCAGAAAACTAAATCAAAATACTCCACTTAAAACTAGAACATCGTAAGCAAATATAAAGAAGATAAAATGTAACTGCCCCACTAAGTTCTCCCCACATTCCCTAAATACTTGGATCACCCCCACCTCCTGAAGCAGCCATCATTTTCCAGCCATCCCAGACTGACTGGGTTCGTATCACAATTATTTTTTGATTTATTGTTCTTCTCTGTAGGTAATTGGTGTTATTGATGTAAATAGAAGTAAAGACAAATGCTACGAGACAACTGTGAAAGATGGTTTTTGTAATTAGATTTAGGACGTTATTAGTGTCTTCGTTAAGAGCCGTTTTACTTCTTTATATGTGTTTTGTGCCCTATAGAATGAATCAAGTCAGGCACCTTTTAGCAAACAGATTTAGGGAGTAGATTGTAGGTCAATTGATAACGCAACCTCAGCTTGTGAGCCAGTGAACTTCAACTAAATTAGACACAGTTTCCTTAATGGCTAATTTATACAAATTGACGAGTAAGTCACAACCCACAAACCTTTTGAAGTATAAGTATGCAGGTTGATTAGAAAAAATTCCATGTGGTTCCCAAGTTAGCGATGGTTTAAATGGTTCTAGCCAACTTGTTATAGATTAATTGGCATTGGGGTCCTTGATTCTAATTTTAAAGTACTCAGATTTTTGGTTTAACTTTTGTCTTAATAAATCAAGTTTGTATTTTATGAAAAGGTAGAGAAGGTGATAATGTTGAAGAACCACATAATGTGGATAGAGAAAGAATAGGAGGTAAAGCCAAACAGACAGAATGTTATAATAGTTTGGTGTGAAAAGTGTTTCTACTTAGCTAACGTTAGAAAGTTAGACTCATATCCAACTTAAACGAGCATTAGCCAGGAGGTGAGTTTAGTCTTAAGTTGGAACTTATTTGCCAAACGAGTTTGAGCTCAAGCTTGATTAAGCTTGTAAACGTAGACGAATATACTAGTATAAATAATATTTATATAATGTAATATGGCATATCGTTAACTGCTTGGGTTTCTTTATATTCAATGTCACTTAGTTTTAAAAATAAGTTGTATTACATGCACTTTTAGGTAAAACTCTCTAGTAAGTCGGTTGATTAAGATGGAGTCTTGGATGAAGTATCGTGCATTATTATTTTGTAAAAGATGGTTAATATTGTATCATGTCAAACTAACCAAGCTATGTTTTGATGCATAATCTATACTAATAAATAAAAATATTAAATGACACGTGTCACCTTTTCATGCCTCCTCAATATTTTTTTCCCGCCTCTCTCTTTTATTAATTATATAAATTTTCTTTAATTGTTTTTATTTTTTTTTGTCTCTCTGCTATTAAATGATTTCTATAATTTTTTTTGTTAAATATTTTATATTTTAAAATAAATATAGTTAAAAATTATATAATATTTCATAAATATTTAAGAAGAAAATCTCTGTTGCGAAAAATTTAAATTTAAATTTTAGCAACCCGTGTATTACACGGGGTGGTAACCTAGTTAGGATATATGGGAAATTGATGTATTGTGTACAAAGGAGATCTATTTAACATTTTAAAAAGATAAAACAAAAAAAAAACTGTTTTATATGTTTGATTTTGGAAAAAATGAAACCAGATACAAAATTAAATGATCTTATCGAGTAAGAAAACTACGGATGTTATAACACCGTTACAATAGGGGTTAAAAAGAGACGTAATATAACTAAAAATATTTCACTTATGAATATGTTTTCTCATAAGAATGACCAAAAAGGTTAATGCATTTTTTTAACTAATTATAGGTCTATGTAAAAATAATGATAATTTTATGTAAAACATACAGAAAAAGAACCGCACGAATTTAGCATTGACTAGTGAGATTTCCTTGCATGATTTGTACAAACATAATGTTGCTCTGGTTTACTGCTACTTACAAATCGTGATGTTTTTGTAAGTAATTAGATAAGGTATGCATGCTTAATGCTTACGTGATTTTACAAATCGTGAAGTTTGTGTAAGTAATAAGATAAGGTATGCATGCTTAATGCTTACGTGATTGAAGCTTTTGATATGTTTTGATGCAATCATGTAATTTGATGATGAAGACAAACATGGTGGCGAGGCTTTGATATGTTCTGATGCTAAAATAGTTTACTTTCGTCCCGGCATATCTTATGGTATGGTTCAAGCTCCGCCACTGTATGACGGTTCTAGAGGCTATAGTTTTGAAGTAAATGTAATTGTGCATACAATCAGTTGATGTAGAAGTGTCTTGTGATACCTATCTGTTCAAATCATCGACGTTTAGTCTTCGTATCAGTACCGATTAACACTAATCAGTTTGAAGTTTGTATGTAATTTAGATATTGTAATTAGTTAGCTATAGAATGTAAACCGGGCTACAATTTTCTATTAACAAGTCATAACCAATATGAAGTGGTTTAGGTTAGCAACAAACCATCCAATAATGATTTTTTTTTTTATTTTATTTTTTTTGTTTTTGTTTTTAAAAATGACGTGTAGTTAACCAAGTATGCTCTTAGGGGAGATGCTATTCTTTGAATGGTTATTGATAACTCATATTTATAATTATAATCGTCTTTGGTTGAGGCGGTTATTATTTTCATTTTTTGTGCTCCTTAAAAAGCTATAATCAAATTGAGCTTAAAAAATCTAGACTCAAGTTTATATTTAAGCTCAGTGAATAACCACTTTGAGGTTAAAGGAGTTGGATTATGTACACGTTTGATTACGTCACGTTGTCAACATAGCTATGGCTTATAAAAGTTACACAATGGGCAACGAATGTTAAAGTCCCTTTAATTTGATTAACTGGTGTTTATGAGCCACATCGAGCATTAATAATTAATACTAATTATTAATTATTAATAAAACATTTAATCATTGAATGCTATTGTTTTGGGTCTCGGTTGTCACGTGGGCTAATATTAATCTAACTGGGTTCGGAGCCGTGAGTAGAACAAAGTTAATCTTTCTACTCTAATAAAAGAGTATCTTGGGTGACACGTGGCGGCACCACATTCATTCTCATCAAAATTTTCCCGCTTCTCTCTCCTATTAAATAATTACCTTAATTATTAATAATATTATTTAACTTTTTTTTAGAACAAAAATAGTTTCTTTAATAAATTTAAAAAATATTTTCTTATTAATGTTATTTCTAAAAATAATTTTTATAGAATAAGAAATTTTATAAAACATCAAACTTTTTTAAAATTAGTGTTTTTAAAAAGCTAATTTTTTATAAACAAAAAATAATTAAAATTGAAATTTATAATAAGAAAAATTTTTAAAAATGATATTTTTAATACGGTTTGTTTTGAAACAAAATATTTATTATTTCTTTTGGAAAAAAAAGTTTTAAACCAAAAGTGTAAAAAGTTGATATAATTGTTTTATTACATATTGTTCTTACTATACGTAATTTCAATTATATTTTATCATAAAATATCGTTTTATACTCGATAAATTTTTATTTTATTTAATATTTTATTTTTTGGGGCATTTATGTATTTACCCTTGCTAAAGTCATTAATTACATATTTACCCAAATCAAAAATTCAATTACATATTTAACCTTCCTAAAACATACATATTACATGTTTACTCATTTTTTTGAAATTATTTATTGAATGATTATATGATTCGTATTTACACTAAATTATTTTTACCCATTCACTTTCAACGACTATCAATTACATAGTTTCCCAACTTCGAGTCTTATATGTGAATAGAAACAATAAAATTTCATCTCGTTTAAAACTTTATTTTAAAAGAACAAAAACCGATAATCAAAGTTATATCTTCAAATACAAAACATAATTGTTAAAAGTTTTAAACAATTATAATAATAAAATATTAATATGTAAAAATCTCTTAGTAAAAACAAGGTAAAATAGTTATTTAATATATAAAGTTTAGTGAAATGGATAAATATGTAATACATATGTTTTAGGAAGGGAAAATATGTAATTAATTTTTTAGCTTAGGTAAATATGTAATTTATGATGTTAGAAAGGGGGAATATGTAAAAATCTTTTATTTTTTTAACCCGTGTAATACACGGGTTTACTAAAACTAATTGGCTGTAGATATGGACTAACTAAAAAAAAAAAAAAGGAATTATCCTTTGATGGAATCAACTCACGGCCGCAACTTTTGGACAATTTAATTGCTATTTGTTTTGACTTGCGCACCACCATATACAACAAAGATCCGCGGCAGCCGCTTCTCTTCTCTTGCCGGCATCAAACGTTATTACCGCAACACCCATTTTGCTTTTGTTTTTGTTGTCGTATTCCCGTGAAGCAATATCAAGACCCGAGGCCCTAGTCGCGCCCCTTGCAGCACGACCTAGTATCTGCGTTCCCGCTCGGTTCGTTCAGTCTAGCACCTAATCGTTGACCCTCGGTTGTCTCAAACGATTAATTATTAACTATCAATGTATACTATATATCATAAGCAGGTTAATTATTATTAGTATTTGCATCGTCTGTAACCAGATTCTATCGGGTTCACTTTGGTATTTTAATATTTACTCCGCTGTGTTATATATTATTAATTAGATTAATAGTTATAAAAAACGTTTTGATAAAATAAACTTAACCAAAATACCACTGAACTCAACAAAAGATACTATGGGGATGGTCAAATGGGAAACCCAAGATTTGTTTGGTTGGACAGAGCAGATTGCAGCGAAGGATCAAGGAGGGTGGGGCATCGAAGCATTAAAGCAATGAATATAGCTCTTTTAACGAAATGGCTTTGAAGATTTAAGTCAGAACAACAATTTCTATGGGTCTAAAAGATAAAGGCGATACATGGAGATGGAACGATTGACCATGGTTTTCCGATTAAAAAGTCGATCCGAGAACCATGGAGGGATGTCATATCGGTGTTCCTTACTTAACTATGTCAAGCTTGGGAATCAGGGGCGGATCTTTATAGGGGCCGGGGGGGCCCGCCGCCCCCTCTGTTTTTTTCGTCCGTAGTGTAAATTTTGGTCCGGTAGTGTAAATTTTTGGTCAGGTAGTGTAAATTTTTATATAAATATCAAGTTCGCCCCCCTTAAAAAAAAATGATTTCGCCGCCCCCCCTCAGCCCCAAGATTTGTGCAAGAATTAAGACGGCTTTCGGACATGAAAAAAGAACCAAGGTTCGTTGTATTATCGGAGGCAGGAAATAAATGGTTATGGGAGGCTGACGAGTTTGGTGTTTTCACAACTACATCAATTAGGAGAATTCTAGAACAGGCTATTCTGCCAAGCCACCACAATGATTTCGAGTGGTCCAAAGCAGCTCCTTTAAAAGTCAACTTAACATGTTGGAGAGCTGTAGCAAACAGGCTTCCGGTGAATCATTTTCTTCACAAGAGAGGTGTAGAACAAGTCCGCGGTGCAGGTTATGTGGGTTATTGTTAGAACAGTGGAACACACGTTATTGCATTGTCCCATAGCAGCAAGAGTATGGGAATTCATTAGGAATTGGTGCAGGCTCCCGAGTTTTTAGGCCATAGGAAATCAAAATTGGAAGTTTTGGTGTAATTTCAATTTGTAATCAGTCTCATGGCTGTTTACTTGTTTTTTTCTAGCATCTTGCTAGCTTTGTAATGAAATTTTGCCGTACAAAAAATAAAATAAAAATTTAAGCTCATTTAATACACCTTGAGGTTAAAGGTATTGAATTTTACTAGGCTTTATAGTTGGGGAAGGAACATACCAAAAAAGGCCTAAACAAGCTTGCTATTTGTATAAATTTTACGTTTTCGACCTTTGTTTTCTCATATCCTGCTTAAATTTATCATCGACAATTTTCTCTCCCTTCATGAAGGTCTTCGGTCCCTGCTTTTGCAACAAGCATTCAAATGGGTTCAAGCACGCTAACTAATATTCTATGAACACTCACCAATATACTCTTATACACGAGAACATGTTTTTAAAATGCTATTAAAAAGACTAATTTTAGTTTGCATGTGACCAGAAAGAAATTTGAAGCTTCAAAAGGTTGAGATTGTACCATTACAACACTGTGCTCGGCTTATTAACATACAAAACATGTTTAACTGAACTTCAATAATAAAGATCGGATGTTTTTGCATCCTTAAACACACCTAAACAACGGAAGTCACCCCAGTTATAAAAAGAGGATAATATTTTCAATTGTATCCTAATTTCAATACAAACCTTAAACCTAAACCATGAAGATCGTAAGGGGGTTCATTGGGTTCCAGTTTCCTCCAGGACTACTACTGCATATTTATTCCATAGATTGCAGGACTGCAGATTCTTCGGCCTACAAAACAAATATAAAGTCAAAAAAAACAAAAGAGAAAAGGACTCATACACTCATACTGTAAACCTAAAACTCAGTTGAGATTTTTTCACCAGGCAGAAAAAATCGCTACAAGGATCGTTAAAATAGGAGGTGGTAACCCATCAATGTAACAACAGGTCAAGTTGGGTTGTATTTTACTGATAATGGGCCATACCAATTAACCTGTTTCACTTTTAGCTAATCTTTTTTAGTTTTACGCTCTTGCCAAAATATCAATATAGTTTACGAAGGGTTAAAACTTTTAACCGCCCCCTATACAGGACCTTAATGCTTGGTGAAAAGATATGTCAACTACATAATTAACTTTTTTAAAGTAAACTTAGAAGGCTGTAAGCACCTGGTATGATTTATGTGACATTGATATTACAAAAGAATTACGAACTTGTATTTAGTGTACGTGTGCGCGCACGCGCATTGTGTAAAACATTACAAACAAACAGTATATTACAAATGCAAACCTGAATCAAGCAGCTGCCTGAAGCAACTCTCTATCAGCACGTTCCCTAATCCTCCTCTCAAGTTCAGGCCTAAAATGCCTGATAAGACCTTGAACGGGCCAAGCAGCAGCATCTCCCAAGGCACAAATTGTGTGTCCTTCAATCTGCTTGGTCACCTCTTGAAGCATATCAATTTCCTCCAGCTTTGCATTCCCAACTTTCATCCTTTCCATAATCATCCAAAGCCATCCGGTACCCTCCCTGCAAGGTGTACATTGACCACAACTCTCATGCTTATAGAAGTAAGAAAGCCTTGCAATTGCATCCACGACATCAGTTGACTTATCCATCACAATAACAGCTGCAGTCCCTAATCCAGATTGCACAGCTTTCAATGCATCAAAATCCATCAGGACATCCTCACATATGTGTTTAGGAAGCAACGGTACAGATGAACCACCAGGAATTACTGCCAGTAAATTGTCCCACCCGCCCCTAACACCGCCACAATGCCGCTCTAGCAGCTCCTTTAATGGTATACTCATCTCCTCTTCGACTGTGCACGGTTTGTTCACATGACCAGATATGCAAAAAAGTTTTGTCCCGGAATTATTCTTTCTCCCGAAGCTAGAAAACCATTCAGGCCCTCGTCTTAAGATGGTAGGTGATACAGCAACTGTTTCGACATTTGTAACAGTTGTGGGACATCCATATAGACCTGCATTAGCAGGGAAAGGGGGTTTCAATCTTGGTTTTCCTTGTTTACCTTCAAGGCTCTCCAAAAGTGCTGTTTCTTCACCACAAATGTAAGCACCGGCACCAAAGTGGATATGCACATCAAAATCATAACCCGATCCACAAGCATTTTTTCCAAGTAGCCCAGCTGCATAGGCTTCTTTTCTGGCCTTTTCAAGGTTAAGGCGTTCGTTCACATATTCACCTCTAATGTAAATATAAGCAGCAGTTGCCCGCATACCAACTCCAGCAATCAAGCATCCTTCTAGAAGTTTATGTGGATCATTTCGCATAATTTCACGATCCTTACATGTTCCGGGTTCACTTTCATCAGCATTAACAACAAGATAGGATGGACGACCATCAGATACCTTAGGCATAAATGACCATTTTAGACCAGATGGAAATCCAGCACCACCACGTCCACGTAGACCAGATTTTTTCATTTCATTAACTATCCAATCAGAGCCCTTGATAACTAGATCTTTAGTTCTGTACCAATCACCACGTTTCATGGCACCTTTAAGAAACGGGTCATGTATACCATAAAGATTGGTAAAAATGCGATCTTCATCTTTCAAGCCACCAAAGTGAGTTTTCTCAGGAGGAGGCGGAGGTGGAGGAGGCTGTGGGGTATTAGCGGTTGTTGCAGATTGAGTGCTAAATAATCTAGTACCTAGTCTAACATTTTGACGCTTCAACAAAGCAGCCCGTTGCAAAGAAAGAATGCCCTTCATGGGTGCCTAACAGGAAAAGAGTCAATCAGTGCTGAATACATAAAACTTTAAACTTTATAGCATCTACGGCAAGCAAGGATGCAAACATACTCATGTTTTAATACTTAGATGGTATATGAATTTGCTGCCAGATATCTCCTTTCCTGGTGTGGTAATAGGAAGTGATTCAATATCACATCAAAACCATGAAACTGAATAAGTAACCTGGATTTAGATACCAATTGACCTACTTTCCATTTATAGAGAAGTGAAAGGAGTGCTAGCAAGTTTTTAAAAACACTAATAGAGGCATGAAGTTTTCTCATGATTCTGTCTGTAATGAGTCAAGCCCCTCAATATATATATATTATATACAACACTGAGTAGGGAGGAACCAGGTCTGGTTATAAAAAAGAAAATCCATTTTCACCTGGTCTAATGCCATGTTTAAGGATCACTAATAACCAATAATGCATATATAATCAGTTTTCGATACCAACTACCAAGATAGTTAATATGCTAGAACAACAACTACATCACACACAATAAAACACTTTAAAAGTTCTTGTAGAAGTTAGCATTACCATAACAGATACCAGAACTTAAGTGATGATGTCAGATCCATTCCATGGGCAGCTAGTAACATAACATAAGACCTGTATCTATGATACAAAGCTCATCTCACCAACGCCTAATACACCATCAGTACTTACTCATTCAAATTGAACTACAGATTTATCACTCCTTTGCTTTCACAAAGCATCCCAAATATTAAGAAGTTTGACGGTTGACGCTCCCCATTTCCTAAACTACTAAACGATATTCTGATCGCTAGAGTTCAAGATTACAGGTATATCACTCAATGTTCACAATAAAAGACAACCTAAAAGTAACTAAGAAGACGCCGTATATCAGACGAACGTGCAGAATAAGGGGAAAGTTTATCCAATCAAACCTTCGCTCCTTCTTCGACTACATATTACTCGATGCACTCAACAAAATACGGAAGCTCGAGTCAGAAGCTACTATCAAATCCAGCAGAAATTTAGGGTTAACATTGATATTCTTCGTTTACTTCAGTTTTGTCCAATTTTTTCGTAGATCAGACAAATAAACTCATATCCTATTGGAACTAACATAAGAATTAAGTCAAATTGGATCTAAATAACTTGCTCGAAATATACGTAAATCCAATCAAATCCCTAGGTCCCCCTAATCGGTGAGTAATCAAACAGCGACAACAGAAATGAGAATCCGAAAGAATGAAAAACAGATGGAGGGAAGATAGTGTTACCATAGGCCAGAAAATGCAGCAATGAAGCTTCAGAAATAAGGATCAGCAATTCTGCAACTATGGTGAAGAATTTGAAGTGAAAGGAGATGAACTTGACTCCCAATTAGAGCCTGAAGAGGGGGGTTGATCCAAGGAACCGGAGTGGAAGTGGGTTATGGAGCGGGTCAGATGAGTCGAATCGGTGTGTGATGGTTTAAAGGAACGCGTGGATAGAAAGTGGGTCGTGTGTTTATGTTCACGAACTGGCCCATTAAGACCTTATGAGGGTTCAATTCAATACTTCGATGTTTGAAGGTGGAGTTTTATGAGCATCTAATGGCATTCAAAGTGGATTTTTTATAAACATATTAGCGTGTTTCTTATATTATAAGAAAAAAATATTACTGTTTATTTATATATATTAAAAAATATAGTTTAATATTTTAAAAAATTGTTGTGGTTATACATATGAGAGAGAAAATATAATGATAAAAGTATAAATAATATTATTTAATTAAAAATAAAAAAATTTTAATGTAATGATAATGATAATGATAGGGAATCTACTATGAATGCTCTAAACCTAATCATTGCAAAATGGTCAAGTGGTAAGATATATAAACACAAGATTCAGGTAACGAGGCTCAAACCTTTCTTAGGTTTGATAAATATTACAAGAATGTAATAGTATTTAATAATGTAATATAACATATACTTACTTGCTTGGTTTTTGTGGCTTCACTTAGTTTTAAAAATAAGTCGTGTTACATACGCTTTTAAGGTAAAACACATCAAGAAGTTTGATTAAGATGGAGTCTTGGATGAAATATCGAGCATTATATTGTAATAGTTGGTTAATGTTATATTATAATATCATATCAAACTAACGTCTTTCATAGTTGATTAAATATTAAACGAGCTAAATGAAAATATTTAATTACATAAATTATTAAATTAAATAGTTAGTATCAAAAATTAATTAGAAATTATTTATTTGCTTTTAATAGTAACAAAAGTTTATAAAATTAGGATAAAATCTAATTATATTTTAGAAAACTTTTTTTC
Source organism: Flaveria robusta (assembly GCA_025506415.1). Taxonomy (NCBI): domain Eukaryota; kingdom Viridiplantae; phylum Streptophyta; class Magnoliopsida; order Asterales; family Asteraceae; genus Flaveria; species Flaveria robusta. Next base: position 10,795,747 of record CM046469.1, on the reverse strand, counting down.
TAAAACTAAGTTTAATTAATCTATCAAAATGAGAACAAAACAAAATAAATTAGTTGAACACTTCGACTATAATACTACGATAAAAATTACCCTGTGATTTACAATTTATAACAAATATTAGATTTTCAAATATGTAAATATATGACTTAATTTTTCTAGCCGGCTCATTCATGGCTATAAAATCGTTTTCTGTTGTAGAATTCAAATATATATGATTGAACAAGTTATTTGAAAATAAAAATAAAATATTGCTTCCTAAAATGGACTAAGAAATAAAAATATATTAATTTAGCTGTCTAAAATTGGGTAATAACTTTATAAGGGAAAAAAAAAGGATGATGAGATAACATATAATAACATTTTAAAGTTAAAAACTGTCTTATCTATATGATTTTGAAAAAGATGAAACCAAATTCAAGATTAAAGTATCTTGTGAGTTTGTTTCTTTTAAGAACGACAGAATATGAATGTAAATGAATGCTTTTATAATGTTTTAACTAATTATAAGTTTATATTAAAATAATCATATTTTTATGTAGTAACCACACGAATTTTATAATAACTAGCGACATTTTCACCACACTATACAAGAATTCCGTACATGTACAAACTGAAAAATGCTATTTATAGTAATATCAAACACTATTACAAAAAGTTGTCTATGTAAAAATGTAAAGTTGTGTTTATGTTGTTAGATGCGTGCTAAGTTATAGGTTCCACACTTCCACATCTTTTTCTACGTGGGATCTTCATTGGTACATGAACGAATGAAAAAACATGTATAGTTGGCAAAACAAAAAAAAAAAAAAAAAAAAAAAAAAAAAAAAAAAAAAAAAAAAAAAAAACCTTGTTGCCTACTTGTTAGAATTTGTTTTTTAGACACGTATTGAATATGGATACGGCAAACTTAGATGAGCTTTGTCATTGCTTGGTCTTTAGTAATATAAATAATGAAACATGAATAAAAGTAAACAGTAAAGATGTCAAGACGGTACTCTAGAAATTCAAAAGCATCATCTCAAATTTTATTTTATTAAAAAACAAAATTGTATTTAAAAGTTACTAAAATATATTACTTTTTTATACAACCGTTAGTTTACTTCTATTAACCAACCAACAACCAACCAAATGTAAATTTAAACTGAAATTAAACATCTTATCTCTTTAAAAAGAAAGGATATACCATCCTTATAAAATATTTGCTTTCTGACAACTAAATATAGTAAAGTAACAATAATCAAGATTGCACCGTATGCATGTTACAAGAGACGTGGCTTCATGCAAGACCCTCCACAACAGTGGCACGTTTCAACACGATGAAACCCAAATTCAACTCATGACTACTTAATTTCATCCACTCACACCTCACAATTGCAGCAAAGCGTCTCCTCTCCAGCGGCAATGGAAGATAAACACCGCTACGACTCATCCTACCCCAAAGACCTTCCATGGCAAGAGCTCAAAGCTAAAGTCCACGTTGACGAAACCATATTCGAAAACAAAGGCATCGATGTACAACACGAAGAAACGATCGGATCCGGAGATTCCAACCGTCGTTGTGATAATCGAATTCAATCAAACGAAGATGATGATGAAAGCAAGAAGATGAATAAGGAGATGAAGATTAAGAAACCAGAAGAAGAGCCTCGGCCTCTGCCGCACCTACAGGTTCCTCAGCCTCGTGATTTCTCCTCGCAACCTCTTGAGCAACTTTAGATCGTTGATAAGTTGTTACAGTCTACTACTAGCTGGCTACTAATCGTACGTGATGTTTGTGTTAGTGATTGGACAAGGTATGTGTCGTACTTACATGTTTGAAGCTTAATTTCGATACGTTGTGATGCGATCTAAAGGTTTTGAAGGAGATGTAATCGCGCATAGAGTCCGTTTTGGTGCAAAAGCGTCTCGTGATCACCCATCTGTTCATATCATCAACGTTTAGCCATCGTATCAATAACGTATCATTAATCAGAATAACTTGGAAGTTACTTAATTTCATATTAACTATTAAGGCCTAATATAGGAACTAAACAGATACCTCAGCAACTCGGCCTTGATCCATGACCACGATTCTATCTGCAGCTCTTGCGGTTGATAGCCTGCGAATGGTAAACTATTAAACTAGAGATCTCAAGTCTCTGTACGAACAACAAGAAAAGACACACCTGTGTGCTATAAAAATGATCGTCTTCATCTCGTGTTTTAAACTCATCATCAATTCCTATATTACATAAAGAAAAAGCGACCGTGAGAACACATTTAAGGGGGTGTTTGCCTGTTTAGATATGCGTTTAGACCATTAGTTTTGAGTGTTTGCAAGACCCATTATGGTTATGATTTTCTAATTATCTGCATCAAGTATGGATAATCAGATAAAAGAGTAGATGTAAGAATTAAGAAAGCAATTAAAAAGATAAAACAAAAACTATATGCAAATGAACTCCTAAGAAATGGATACTAATAATTATAATAAAAACTCTAAAGCACAAACCTGAATGTAGTATTCACTTTCTGCATCCAGAGCACTGGTGGGTTCATCAAAGATCAAAAGAGCAGGATCCCTAACAATGGCCCTAGCAATTGCAATTCTTTGCTTCTGCCCACCACTTAGAATCTCATCATCGACTAAGGTTTCATAGGCATCAGGAAGAGCACAGATGAATTCATGTGCATATGCTTGTTTTGCAGCCCGTTCAACGTCTTCTTGATTCAAGTTCCTTGGACATCCGTAGCTTATGTTCGACTTTATATCCATCCTAAACAGATGTGGCTCCTGAAACAAGAATAACAAACAAATTTCTTTATATTTATGGAAAATTTTTACCATAAAATGAGACTTCCCAAACCTGTCCAACATATCCAATATTCTCTCTCAACCATCTGACGTCCAACTCTTGAAGCGGATGACCATCAATCAGTATCTGCAATCAAGTGAAATATTATTAAAAAAATTACCTTTGTTAAAGGAGTGTTTGGATGTGCCCCTTGAAGAATCAAACTCAAAAGATAAATAACCAAGGACTGATAGGTAATTGTGTCAATAACGGATTTTCATACAGACACTTTAAATATGATTGTTGAGCCTAAACAATCAGGAATCTATAATCTAGCACCTTCACTCAAACACGTACTGTTGATTTTGTAAGCAAGTCTAAAATACACACTGGCTAGTTTCAATAAGGGAAGTGGGAAATTCTCAGGGACTAGTATAGGGGTGGCAATTGTGACGTGCTGGCAGGTTAAATCGGTGAACCCAAACACGAACAATGTATTTATTCGTGCCAAAGACATCAAACCTAACATGCTTAAAAACATGTAACTTGAACACAACTCATATAATCCATTTATCTAAAGGCGTCAAACGGGCTACCCATTTATCTAAAGGTGTCAAACGGGCTACCGGTCTGTAAATAGGTTGACCGGTTGTAAATAGGTCATAAGCATGTTGCCTAGTTGTAACAAGTCATAAATGAGTTGACAACTTGACCTTATAACACATATATTTTTGCTTTTAAACGGTTAAACATGTCAACCTGAACACGACGTGTATACATTTATACGAGTTAGACATGACGACCTAAAACCTTATTATTTTCATGTCGACTTTTGGGTCATGTATTGCCACCCCTAAAGTAGCACCTAAAAAGTATTATTAGTTCTATGATTTTATTCTCTTATAACAGAATTGGGATTTCAAAGGACAAAATCTTTGTAGTCCAAAAGTCATCGCCCATATATTAAGCCTATTTTCATTAACTTTTTCATCATCTCTTTGTACATGTCACTGGAAACAAGACGCATGGAATAGGTAGCATAAAAAGGTACCCCCAAAAAAGTGAACCCCTAAGCTCTAAGGTTATTTTCTCCCACACCAATGTTCATTTATAACAGGATGGTTTATTAACTGTCTTCTGTTTTTGTATGTAATGAAACATTAAACATATTGTATATGGTAGTGTACCTGCCCATGTGTTGGCTCATACAGACCAAGCAAGAGATGGACTAATGTGCTTTTCCCGCTACCACTCAGACCGACCTGAAGGGAAAAAGCAATGTGGTTACTACTTACTAATGCATCATTTGAAAGGGGAATATGTATGAGGATGAAAGTTCTTACAATTGCAAGCACTTCATTTGGTTGTATAGAGATGTTGACTTCTTCTAGAGTGGGAATCTGTAGGAATGGACAAACTGGTAAATAGTTTACTTTAAAAGACACAAAAAAAAGGAATTATGATAACAGTTTGAACGATTATGATAGCAACAAATAAACAAGGGGGGTAGATCTTGAACAAGGTCCAATGTTAAACGGACATACTATGACTATATGATGGCCTTTGCAAAGCTTTTGTACAAAAAACCTGTCTAGTCAAAAGCGCCAAAGGCGCCATTTTGAGGCGAGGCACTCCTAGAAGAGACATTCCGGCGAGTATTTTCCTTCTTTACTATTTGCAGAGTCTGCTTGTAAGAAGAGATAGGGATGAAGGAGATGTTTGGTGTTTTATTGTGTATACTTCGAGTATAAAAAGAGAAAAAAGTTAACTTGTTGCAGAAAGAGTACATAAGTACAGAAAATATGCAGACGAAAAGACAAAGCAAAGTAAAGTAAAATGTTCATAATATTTAATTTTAAAATTATTAATTACTAAATTGTTAAGTTCTTTTCTTTTACATTTTATCTACTTTATATTTCTATACCTATTATATATTTTTTATTGTTTTCTAATGGTGCGCTTTTTCTGTTTCGGGTGTGCGCCTTGAGCCTTCGACAACATAGCAAAAAAATGCCAATTAATAGAGTGGGAATTTCATGCCATTTATGTGACAATGGGTCGATTTGGTTATCTTGTTGCTAACAGATCAAACGGGTTAAACTAAGCAAAGAGAATTAAAAAAGAAACAGGTTGAATGATTTAAAGGACTCCCGAAGCAGACTCAAGTGTTCACAACCTCCTAATTCTTTTTTCAATTAAAGTGGATCATTGTTGCAAATTTGCGATGATAGCTGTTGTAATCAAGTCTAATATACTTACCATTTATAGAAATTTAAAAAAAAAATGTTGGCGGGTCAACCCAAACCCATTTTGATCTGTCCCAAAAATGTACCCGTTTTGACCCATAACCCAACTCACCTTACCCACCCTTTTTGCTCCCCCATACAACATAGAAACAATTTTAGAGGAGATGAACCATGCTTATTCTTATAAAGACTAAACTCAATAATCCTAGTAACATGCACTAAAAAAATGGAACACCCGTAGTAGACTGAAGTGGCACAGTTTATAAAGCTACTATACATTTTAAGAGTAAGTAAAAATACCTTTGGCCGCAAAGGATAGTGAAATGACACATTTATGAACTCGAATTGTGCCCTTAGCTTCTGCAACTTCATTCCTGTACAGAATAAAAATGCCAATTAGAGATGAAATTAACAAGAGTTTGTCATGCATAGATATCAACACATGAAACTTCCTACTTAAAGGCCTTTCTTTCACTCATGGTTAGAGATAGAAGGGAGGGGGGTTCATATCATTAATCTCGAAATAGGTTAAATGTTATATTTTACTTCACGGTTTACACGTAACCTAAAGTATATCCTTAATCTTAAAATCTGTTACATTATTTTCAATAGTTATGTGATCAAATTTAATATATAAATTATTTATGAAATTAGAAAAAAGTGCTAGCAGGTCAACCCAACTGGTCTTGACCAACCCTATAACTTTATACGTTTTTAGCTAACCCGCATTGATCCATCACCCAACCCTTGACTTGCCCAAATTGCCAGAATTTCATCAACAACAGGTCGTCCTCTGGAAACTGCCATTCAGATAGATACTCAACTGAGATTGGCCTGAATGAAGAAATAAAATGAAACAATGAGCTCCTTGCACCAGAATGTACCAGTAGAAGAGAGAGCTCTTTGCATCAAAAGAAGCCCTTGAATGCATCACCAGGATGACAGCAAAAATATATACTTTTTCTGATTTAAAATGATCCAGTCCTAAAAGAAGGGAAACATGAATGGAAGAATATAACAGTTTCCATGCCTTTTGCTGAAAATTGACAGCTAGGCAAGAGATCCATTAGCTGAAAGACCTTTTCACTTGCTCCAACACACTGAAGTAATGATGAAAAATTGTCTGCCAACCTCCATGCTGCATATATCAACCACTCACAGTACAATACATACTTGGTAAGTTGTTCAGCGGATGCATGACCAGCCAAGATGGACATTCCTCCCAGTATAATAGCAACAACCTAAAAGAATTAGATGAAGAGGCAATTTAAATCACATATTTCCATCTTGCTATAGTGAATGGAAAATTCATTGAAACTGATGACATTTATAAAAAGGGGCTTTCACAAGGGTTGAATAGACCTGTGTTAAACGGTAGAGAGTGCTGAAACTAAAAATCCATAGTCCATACGCAGCACTTTCTCTTGCATTTACAAAAGCCACTTTGTCCAGCCATTGCTTATATCTAGAAGCAATAAGTATACAACTATACATTAGGTGATTAACATTTATGCATTACAATTTTGATGGCACTAGTGTACCTTGACTGTAGTGTAACAAAGTAAAAGAAACAGAAACTGAAACAAGCTTTTTATTTTAATTCCAAACTAGTGACACAGAACTTTGAATAGTAAATTAATGCTTCATGGTAAAGTGGTAAACGTAATTGCCTTTCATGTTCTTTTGTTTCTGTTCCATTGACCCGGATTGTTCTCACCAAAGAAAGAGCTTCTTCAGAAACCTGTGTTTTCGAGGGAAGCAAAGCATAGTCATGGACAGGTTAGTTGACAGAAAATGATTGGAGAAAATTGTAAGAACCAGGTTAGTCTTTACTTCATTGGCATGAGCAGTTGAATCTTGAATAAGCTTTGCTGCTTTCTTCTGGTACCTATCAGATAAAAAAATATGGTAATTTCAAGGAATGAGCAATTTTGCTATTTGAAATCTAAAAATGCATAAAAGGGGGACATGGCACAAAGTAAACAATATGTGTTTACATAAATATGTTCTACAAGCAACTACATGTATGAGCAAAAGAATTTGTTACTCAACTATGGCATATAGATGTGCAGAAAAAAAGTCTGTTTTTTTTAATATCAATTTGACTTTCCTATTAAGGGTCAGTTTCCATGAATTTCATATCAACCTTTTTCGGTAATAAGTATCGGTCAAAACACACTAAGAGAAGTATTACTATCACATCATATTTACATCAGACTTATATGAAAGCTTGATTTTTGAATGTGAATAAAAAGAGCTAAAATCTGTAGTCTTAACAAATCAATCACCTTAACTATATAACCAATATTTTTAAATATAAAAGCTTTGGGTACTAACCATCCATAAACCAGAAAGATCATACACAGAAGAATGCATATAAAGCAAGCTGACAATGCAAGAGGCCAACTTAATGTCAGCAGATTAATCAGAGCTCCTGTTCCCTAAGATTTTGCTTTCAGATTAAAATATGTGTATAAAAAATAAATGAGGCTAATAAGTGGGAATATGGATCTTTGCAGAAGTATCAACCTGAAGAGAGTTGCGTACTATCAAATGTAAATTGTTTGAAATGATATGTGACAATCTTTGGCAATCTGCCCCCAGCCTGCTGGTCAAATTTCCAACTGGTTCTCTATCAAAGAAGGGTATATCCTGAAAAGATAAGGACATCTTAAACATAATACATTACACACTATTGTAAATTTGATAAGTTATGTATATGGTTGCCAAGAAACAGAAAGCACCTGCAATAACAGATTCGTATACAAAGTTTTCCTTAGACGCTTGAGCTGCAAGATAACATGAAGTGTCAGTTAGTGGGAAATCATTTGTATACAACGAACTAAAGAGCATATACTACTTCCTCTAGAATAAAATTTCATTGTAACAAGATTAATCATTGGTTACTGAGATCACCCAAATGCTAATATGCTGAATTTAGTTATCAATACAAAGACCCGAGTAACTTGTGTTCCACAACTTGTTGGCAAAACCCACAAACAAATAGCTGTGGGATCTTTAGACAAGTCACCTGTTAAACTAATTAACAAAGAGAGAGAGAGAGAGAGAGGAGGGGGGTAAGTGAATAACCCTGAGGCAAAGATTCACTCACCAGGAACATGTTTGCCATTCCAAAACAACCACTTCGTAATCCACTGTAATCCACAATACGCAACCTTAGTAGCTATAAATTTTAAGGCAAACCAGAAAGTGAAGGTCTAAAAAACTTGCATATGTTCAACTAACGTAAGCCTACACAATTAAAGCATATAGTAGTTTCGTTAATTCTAATGCATGACTACACAAACATGACAAAAGGTTTGAAATGATATCCACACATGCTTAAGGAATTAGAGTCTCCTATCAAAACTCCAATTCCTCAAAGAGTTTCATTTTGGTTATTAAAGGAATACATAATATTATCAATTCCTCATTACATCAATAAAATACAATGTACCTAGTGAATAATGCACTAATAGGTCAGATCAATTGGGCGGATAAATACTAACATTGCATGTCTTAATAGATATTCATCCATCATAAGTGTAAGAAACTGTGTGCCAGCCTTGTAGAATTCATGCATAAACCTCAGAAAAACACTAACAAATATGAATCCCAAATGATCATTCTTACCTGCATATTCCTGAAGCAAAACACAGAAACGTCAAAATCTTCAAGTTTCTATACAGTACCAATGCTTCACCATTTTGTGCTGCGAAGATGGATGCTGCCAATACATTTGGTATAGATATCTCCGAAAGCTGCATATGAAAATCAACAATTAGTTACAAACAAATCCATCCGTTAAACGATTTAATCCCAAAATCATACTCAATTACACATAAACCCAAGTTTCAATATCAAAAAGTAAATATACAAACAATCATACCGCGGCAAGGGTCAAAGAACACAATCCAATGTATATAACCAATTTATCATCAGCCACCAGTCGCCAAATCCGATGAAGAACATACCAAACAGTAATCGGATTTGCTGTTTTAACCATATAATCAGATTCATCTTCTTCCCCTAAGTTCCACCAACTTCGTCCAGGTAGAAACTCAATCCATCTTTCAATATTTGGTGATGAATTGTGCTTCGTACCACTGATTTTATCCTCTGGAAGTGAATGTTGGCTTAGAGAGAGATGCGGAAGGTTTGAATTCGGTGGTTTTATCCACTGGAATGGGATGTTGGCGGGGTATGAAAATCTGGTGTTGGAAGACCGGAAGGGGTTGAATTTGAGATTCCGAAGCGTGAAATTGAGGTGAGACACCGCCATTGATGATTAATTTGGATGGGTGCTTTAGTGGTGTTCATCGGTTGCCTTCTAGGTGTTGGTTCAAATGCCTCTCAACACTAGATTTTCATACGGTTCACCCTAGGGTTTCATGAAAGAGAACGAGTATTTGGTGGCGGTGGCGGTGGTAGGTGGTGGTTGCGGCCGGAGATAGGTGGCGGTGGTGGCGGGATAATAATGCACTATACTCTAGAGACACAGAGAGACTATATAGAGGAAGAGAAATGCAGATGAAAGAGTCAAGAGATGGGTGATTTATCGTACGTTTTAAAAGATTTGCAAATCATGATATGATCTTTCCAAATCCACTTTTTTACAGAGATTTAAAAATAGTATTAACTATTTTTTATTAAAAATATATAAGGATAGGTGTTATTATTATATGTATTTTGTTTTATCAACCCTACTTCCTATTATTTTAATAAAAAAATAAACTCAAAATGACAAGTATAAAAATAATTTTCTACTATCAAAATTTTTATTCTTCCATCCAAACTACTTTTATTTTTTTTATGGTAATAAGTAATTAAGAGAGTAATTTACTTAATCTTTTATGATTACCATTTTAAAATTTTTATTTAATGAAATAATTCAATATTTTTAATTTTTTTCTCATTTACAAATAAAAAGATATCATACATATCATACATTTTGAAAACGTTTAATATATAATAAGTTATTTCAATTATAAAAAATAACTAAAAAATGTGTAATACGCGGGCCCTTTAAGGATAGTTTAATATATTTTGATTATTATTTAAAAATTGTAAGTAAATTGAAAAGCGCATAAACTAATATTCATAGGCCACATTTTTTTAATTTTTTATTTTTTTACACAGTTTTGTATGTTTATATATTTTAAAAACCACAAATTAACATAAACACCAAACTAATGTCTGCATATACTTTTAAGATTTTTATTTATTAGCTATGCGTGTGTACATTGTATAACGTACATATGACTTGTAGATGTGTGGATTGAAAATTTATTCATTGTTTTCTTTCTAAAATTTAAAAAGACAAGTCTAAATGTTATATTTTAGTTGTTTTTATATAAATCATAGAAAAAAATTGTGTTGACAACTTTACATGAGTTCTCGCAATTCTAACAATATTTGTGAGTTTTCAAATAATCATAACTTTATGATAGTTTCTACGGTAAATCATATCTTTGAATTTAATCTACGGTATTACACATATTTCTAAAACTTTTATCTCATAACAAGGAACGGGATTTAATATAAATGAAGATCGTCGATTGATATTCACACAAAATAACGTATGTGATTAAATATAATATTCTAATGAGAAAATATCGTAAAACAGTAACAAAGTATTAAAAGTTTCTCAATTAGAAAACTCGTGCATATTTTGCTCAAATTAGATCATTAAACCATCAAAATGAGTTATTATTAAATTATTTTGAGTCAAGAAATAAATGCAGATGAATATGTTAGGGTTGAGATATCCAATAGATGTAGTTATATTAAAAGATTAAAATATTAAAAATACATGTGAATTATATTAAAAAAACACCTAAAATGCACGTCACCAATACATGTCACTGTAAAAAATATATATATTCCCTGATAGAAACAAAAGTAAAAACATATTAAAAAAACATGTTAAAACTTTTAATTTAAATAATAAATAAAATCTGAGTTACTACTTGAAATAATTAAAATAATTTTAAAATTTAATTACTATTTATATAAAGTTATTTATTATTAGATCATGTATTATATATAGCATAGATACATGTGAATATAAATAATAAATAAATCAATTATAAAGTAACAAGATATACGAAAAGATACGCTCATAACGGCTCGATATTAATGACGTCAAGATTAGATTACGCGATAATATATTACGCGTTAGAGACAATCCTATAAGAGTAGCATTCTCCCTCCAAAATCCCATGAAATTCTCCCTCGAAACTACAACTAGGGTTTTAATCCAAACTTTCACACCAGAGAAAATCCTCTAAAACTCTAGACGAAGCTTTCAGCAAATTCACCATCGATTGTTAAAGGTATCTATCTTTTCAGGGGGTTTTGATCGGAGATTCATACGGTAGCATTTCACTCAAATCAGGGGGTTTTCTCTTGAACAGATCATTTTATACTCCTCTTCTCCGGTCTTCTTCTCTTTTGTTTATTGTTTTCAAGTGCTCTTAGATTTCGCAGGTTTTTGTCCTTTATTGACTAAAACCAGAGCGATCGAAAGAGATGAAATAGGTTGGTTACATGAGGGTTCGATTACGCTCTGTTTTCAGACGTTGGATCCAAATTCCGTTGTCTTCAACGTTCACACAGGACGGATCACTGTTCATGTGTGTTTCTGATAACTTGAGACTAATCTAGATCTTGAGGACCTGAGTTAGGCAGTTTCCTGTTGTTTTTTTTGCATATTTTGAGGACTTGAGACTGATTTTGGTATATGTTTTAGAGTTTCTACCCATTTCTAGAGTTTAGGTATTGAAATCGTCTGTTCATAGCTTACAAATTTTAATTAACAGGTGTTTTGAAACTAAGTTTCTTACTTAAAGCCTATGTGTATTGTAACACGTGTAGCTTATAGTAGTTTTAAGACATATAGTCAAATATAATGGATCATGACTGTATTTTCTTAATCCTTTCTGTTGTCATAACTGGTGGTACAATACACATTTGAATTTCGTTACCGAGAGGCGAGATCTTTCGACTTTTAAGTGTATTCACGTTTGCTTCTCTACTGGTAATACATATGTTTTTCATTCACATCACTTTTTTCACCACTACTAATTTTTGGTTTCTGTATTTTAGGGAGCTGACCGCTATCACAGGAACATTCAAACTGAAAGCTTGAACTTCAAAGATTGTTCTTCAATTGTCTGTCTTCGTTTGTGCTATACAATGTCCTCACACTTCTGGGTACATTTTATATATTATAACTTTGATAACATATGTTAAGAATTGTTCCAATGGTTGGTATGTGAAACTATGAAAGCTGTTTATAATTACTTACTAATTTTTGTAATGATATACTTTATTTATCCATCAGTCTTCAAACACAAATGCTTTATTGCTTCTTCTATTTATACAGAATTTTGTTGTAAGGTTTTGATCATATGCTTTACTGTTTTTGTTTTTTGTATACTTTCTTGTTTTTTATCAGGAATCTTCCTCTCGCGGATGGACACTAATGTTTTTGGGACAAAAGACCCCTTACAAGGAGGGATGGCAGAGACACTAAACAACATATAAGCTATTGTTTTTGAGTACATTATTTTATTCTAACCGATGGATTTGATATCCTGATTGTAGTTTTGTTTTCTGGATTCCTATTGTACTTTTTTGTGAAACAATCCAAACAAGCAGGCTCTTAGTGAGAAAACTTACAAAGATGCCACATTGATCTGGTGTAAGCTTTGACTGTCACAGGGTGGCTGCAGAACAGGAATGAAAAAAGTTACCAATGCATATGATTTATCTGCTAGGTAACCATGAGGTTAGTGGTTTAGGCTGAGTCTTAGATTGCTTGATTTCACTTTTAGCTTACATTATCGTCAAGTATAAATGAGGTTTATGCTCGCTTTTACCATATCAAATGATATGTTCTAAATTTCTCGTGGGAGGGTCGTACCTACAGTTGGGCCCAAATGTATATGCTGAGTTAGGCAGTTTCCAGCTGTTTTTTTGCATATTTTGAAGACTTGAGACTAATTTTAATCTTTCACTTGCATGTTATGGAGTTTGAAACCAAATTTAAGGTATTCACAGGTGCAGCTTGCCTTGATGTTGGCATTTCAGGTGTTTTTTTGGGTAAATTTTTGATAGCTTTTGAGATATTGAAACTAATTTTGGTCTATATTTTAGAGTTTCTAACCAATTCTAGAGTTTACATATTGAAACCGTCAGTTCATAGCTTACAAATTTAATTAACAGGTGCTTTGAAACTAATTTTCTTACTTAAAGTCTATGGGTATGTGTAACTTATAGTTGGTTTTAGAGAAATATAACAGATCATGACTTTATTTTCCTAGTCCTTTCTGTTGTTATAAAGGTGGTCCAATACACATGTGAATTTCGTAATCCAGATCTTCCGACTTTTAAGGACAAGGATTAGAGACGGTTTTCAAACTTACTTTCATCATGTATTATTTGTTTTTGTGAAGGAACAGTGTCATTGACAAATTTGTACCGTGAGCAAAGAGATATTTTTGGTGGTGAGTATGACATATCTACTTCTTTAGAAGGAACATGGAAAAGTAAACTTCCAGACTTGGCTACTAGTCAGACTGGTCAACTTTCCACATAGGAAGGTCATTCCGATAGGTAAGCTTTCTTTCGATGGGTAAGCTATATTTTTTTCATGAAATTTTACCCCAACTGATTTATTGTTGTATTTTAATTCATTTTTATAAATTGTTTCTTTTATAATTGACAAGTGCAAAACGTAGATGGGATTGGTTCTCACTAATGGCAGTGGCAAGGTAGAGGCAGACATATGTATTAAAATCGTACGGGTCGTCTATGATTTACAGTCTTAAGTTTTTTATTCTTAATTATACATATAAAAGGTAAATAAAGAAAGATATATTTTCTTGATTAAGCTGTTGTGCTTTTGAACATACGAGTCATATTGTATTATCTTCTTGGCCTCATGCTATCTAATTTTGTTAATTTTTTGCTGCATCGTTTGTAGATTGTTGGATTAGTAGGAAATCACATATGCCTATGGAATGGTGATGAGAGGAGAAGTATATTTTCTTCACGAAGAGGTCATTTTCCGAAAAGTTCTTGCATGTGGTAAATTATTTTTCATGAATTCAAACACTTCTCTGAATACTGAATGCTTGTTTGTCAATTCTTTTTTGCTTTATTTTGTGTTCAAAATCTTTTTTTCAACTGCATGGTATTAGAAAACCCTTTTCGGTGGAATATTGATTAGATTTCTGATCCCTAATTGTACTTGCTGATTTGGATTTCATCTGTGTTTCTGTTGAAATTAGATACACTACTTTTGTGATTTATGTAAATTTGGAACTTGGGATTCTGTTGAATTTATGCTAAATGTGGGATTTGGGATACAGCTTAATCTTAGGGATTCTGCAAAATCGTGTTTTAGTAGACGTTGCCTTGCGTTATATAATTGTCTAGACATTAGCATTTTCTAGCTTCATGTTCAATTTTGTAGGGATGGTGTGAGTGATAGACAAACCAATTAGATTCTGAACAATGGCAAGTCAAATGGTGCAAGTTCCGACTCCAATGGTGTTTAATTTTGTTTCATAAATGTTATCAAGGTTTGACCTTCATATTTCTTTCTTCATTCATTTCCTTAATCAAGACGGGTCCCTCTTTTAATAATTTATTCAAATGGTGCAGGTGTACGTACATGCTTTGGTGAATGTTGATGACAAATGGTGTCTATAATTTATGATCGTAATTTCTTAAAAGAATCACTGCACAATGGTAAGTCTCCTAATATTCTATTTACCAAATTAGTTAAATTTTAGTTTTCCAAATGTAGCCAAATAAACAGTCAATTCATTTGACTAACATTCTAACAGGAACTGTGAATCTATGTTTACGAACTTTTATTTTTATGCTCAAAATTATATATTCTAGATATAAATTATATGATCTAGTATCATTGAATATACATATTTGACCTTGAAAGTTAAATTTTTAATAGCCATTAGCAGCTCAAAGAAAGATGAGATTGTTATCAAATGGTGATTTTTATTGTCTTACTGTTATATAGAGTGCGACTTCTGGTTTGGTGTTTGTTAGGATGGTTGATTTGGTGTTTGTTAGGATGGTTATCTTAAGTGAGCATGATTTGTTTAGTGCCTTTCATAATTGTTTGAGATTGTTGGCTTATGTAGCATTGTTATTATGAATGTTGTTCTCCGTAGGGCGCAAGGTTGTGTACCTCTCCACCTTTTGAGTGTTATGTGGTATGTTACCATAAGTCAATAGACAGAGACTGCCACAATCAAATCAGAAAAACAGAATAGCATCAGCTGTCAGCTTCTCAATTTGATCTTTCCTTCTTGTCCTTACAAACAGCTTTGAATCAAAGTAAATATATATTAAGGGCAGCGGTGAGTAATGTAATTTGACAAGAACCAACGGTGTAAGGTGCGGGATCTGTTATAATAATTGGAGACTTAATACTGTATTAGCAATCATTTTCAGTTGAAGTTGCAGTCAACACAGGTTCCACTATTTTTCACTATATCAAAGGATAATAAATATTATATTTACCGCTCTCTTTTTCCGTTTGAAGACTATCGTGTATGTTATTGTTTGGTTGTATTTGTGCTAACTGCTATATTTTCCTTCTTTTACCTGTACATGTGCTAACTTCTTATTCATGTCAGCAGGTCATTTTGGAGTTTGTTGCTGTATAACGTGCTTTAGGTACGTCTTCCAGCTTCATGTAATAGACATATAAGACCTCTAAGGCAGTTTTGTTTGTTAGCATTGTTGCGTGCTATACAGATGCCTTTATTTTTGCTTTTCCCAGACGTACAGTTACAAAATGTATGATATGTGGGCCATTATGTTTTATACAGTGTATTTAGCCGTCATTTATTTTTATTTTCATTTTTTTATTTTGTTTAGGTTGAGTTGCTGATTTCGCACCTACGTTTCGGTCGTGTTACAAGGTATTCTTTTGGTTGTTAGTGCTGTTTTTAAACGCCATTCTTTGTAAATGTGTTCTAACTAGGTTTATTACCCGTAGCGCGTTGCCGCGGCATTGTACGTGACGTGATAAAGTATAGACTACAATCTACCCGACTCGTTTCCGAACTAATTTTACGTCAATACATAGAGTAACTCGAATGTATATCATTGAACAAAATCGTTTAATATTTGACCCAACTCATTTTCGAACTATATTTACGTCAAAACGTAGAATAACTCTAATATATGCCGTTGAATAAAAACGTATTATATTTGATTTTGACCCATTTTCAAAAATTTTGTATCAAAACGTAGACCGACTCAAGATATACATAAAAAACACGTGTTATGGTGATGTATGCGGTGTAATAAAATATAAATTATAATACCCCGACTCATATCCGAATTAAATTTATGTTTAAATGTAGAGTAACTCGGATTTATACCGTCAAATGAAAATGTATTATATTTGACTCGACGCATTTTCAAACAAAATTTGCGTTGAAACGTAGACCAATAAAACGTTTTTTATTTGACTTGGCTCATTTCTAAATAAAATATACGTCAAAACGTACGATAGACGATACGTTAACCATGTTAATAAATGAATGAAAATGTTAAGTCCACTCTTATGGTAGAAATAGAAAGGCAAAAACTAAAAGAGAGACATTTGGTAAATTCACAAATGGGTTGAGAAAAAGAAAAAAAAAACATAGATTGTAGCATTGGGGTTTCGAACCCACGACCTTGCTTTGGAAAGAAAATACGCTTATCACTTGATCTAAGGAAGGACTCTAGTCACATTCAGAAAGTAATTGCACTAAATACTAAAACTTTTACTGAATAAAAAATTATATACACCATCGATCTTTGCAAATGTGTATTAGTATAATTTTTTTGCACTAATTGCAGGGGTAGTTTTTGATTTTGGAAACAGGAGTGTGAATTTTTAACAAGATTCAAAACACACAACCTACCATGAAATTTACGGGTTTCGGTTTACTATAAACGGGCTCGGGTCATAAATGGGTCGAACCCGCAAGCCCCTTTAGCTAGTCGGGTTGGGTTCAGTCCGATGGGTTCACTGTATATATACATCAATTTAGGTCATAAATTAAATTGTTTGTGTTTTTTTCCAAAATTTTGAACTAAAAAAATAGAAATTGACATAAGATTTTATAATAAAATATAATTGTTTTATATTCATTTGTATTTTTATTTTAAAATAGTAGATTTAAAGTATTAATATGTGAATAATATAAAAATATAAAAATTCATGTCAAATGGGTCATATTCGTGTCAACTTGTGAATTTTCATATCATGTTCGGGTTGATACGCCTAACAAAATTTTTGGGTTCGGGCCGTGTTTGGGTTTGTGTGGGGTTGGACCTATCAAACACAACTTGTTAGCAACCCTATTTGGAAGGCTGCATGACTTGAACACATGTTAGGGTGTTGCGTGGTATTCGTTAAAACTGTTAGCGTACACGCACCATCAGTTATTTTAGTTGTATATTTGCTTTTTTTCTTCACTTGATAAAGATTTTTCTTTTTCAATAAGACTGAAATATTATGAATGCTAAACCGGCTCCTGTAGTATATTTGCTTTTTCTGTTCACGTAATAATATAATAAAGCGTAAACCGTTTTATTTAACTGTTTTAAAATTATTAGTTCCTACTAATTTTTAATAGCTCTAAAAATAATTCATAAATGTTAAGGATACTCGTAAATACATGCGCTAAAAAAATAAAAACGATAATTAGCGTAAATAGGCCATAATAGAATTTGATTTTTAATTGCGTTTTATGCTATAAAAAGGGGGATATTGAAAAATAAAGGTCCTACCGAGATTTGAACTCGGGTTACTGGATTCAGAGTCCAATGTCCTGACCACTAGACCATAGGACCATCTTGGAACTTATTTACACTTTATTATATTTTATGTTTATATTTTTATGTGATATTTATGGTCTTTAACATAAGGATAAAACGCACTCTATAAAGCATATTCTGATCATTGAATTCATTGATTTTCCATATAAAATCTAAATTTTATTTTTAGTCGCACTTTAATTACGAAGAAATTTATGTTGAACTCAACCAAAAAGGTATGGCTCGAGTGACATTTTATACCAACCGTATTTAACAATAAATTTTTTTATTTTTTTAAAACGGTAAATTTATCATACTTTCACACTACACCCTAATATATATTAGGAAAAATTTTATATTTACCTTTATAAACTTAAAAAAATATCATATATATCCAATCAAAACTAAATATATCATATATACTCTAACTCATGATTTTTTATTTATGACCATTCTATCCTTATCAATTATACCACTTTTATTACCTATACCCTACCAATTATAATCACCTTTATATCCTAACTAGTTTTATTAAACACGTGTATTACACGTGTTGAATAAAAAATATTAAATAAAATAAAATTTTATTAATTATAAATTTTATTTTAAATGGGTAAATTTGTAAAACAGTAACCAACTTTTAAAACAAACGTTTAAATAGAATGAAAATTTTATTATAAAAAAAACGTTTTAAAAATATTATTTTAATTTTTTTTTCTTATTATAAGTCTCAATTTTAATTATTTTTGTTTATAAACATTTTACTTTTTTAGAACATCAATTTTAAAATATTTTGGATTTTTTAAAAAGCTTGGTGTTTTAGAAAATTTTCTTTTTTTTATAAAATTTATTTCTTTAGAAATAACATTAATATAAAGATATCTTCTTTAATTTATTAAAAAACTATTTTAGTTTAAAAATAATTATATAATATTATTAATAACTATTATGATTATTTAATGGGATAGAGAAACGGAAAAATTTGATAAGAATGGATGTGATGTTGCAATGTGTCATTCATGATTACTTTTTTTTATTAAAGTAGAAAGATTATCAGCAACTTCGGACTTCCGTTCAAATAGAAAAATTATTAAGCAGCCACATGTTTACGTCTTTGCCGTCAAGAAAACCGGTCCTGAAAATTGATATAGCTTGGTAAAACCATCTTCTAGAAGGAAAAAAATATCATGCGATGTAGCTTTTTGAGTTGTAAAAGAAATATGGTTCCTATAAACTGATGAAATTATAAAAGTAAGGTTGAAGCGATAAAAGAAAATTGATTAAATTGGATCCTTAAAAACTTGGTTCCATTGTGACACAATTGACTAACCTAGTGTGGTTGTGTGGTGGCTTTCAATGTAATCAAGATTGAATATAAAATGGGTACTATGAAATGATTTACTATGGGTATCAAAACTTCAAAAGAATTTTGGAAATGGTTTAGTAAATTGAGATAAGTCGTGGATAGAAAGTTATGGTATAATTTACTAGAAAATAATAAACTTAAATCTAAAAATGGGTACTATGAAATTTTTTATTTTAGGAAAGGGTAAGAAGGTCATTCTTTAATTTGTGTTTAATGAAATAAGTAAATTTGATATTTAAGCTAGTTAAGGGTATATATGATATTTTTGGTTATATGATATTTTTCAAGTTTGTAGAGATATATATGAAATTACCCCTACATATTAGTATATTACATTTGTCAAAATTTAAACCTTAGACCCTTCTCTCCCCATAATAGTGCATCTAGAGACAAAATAGTTATTACTGGGTCACCAACCTATTGTGCTTGTAATTTTTATGTAAATGTGAAATAATGAAGATGTGGGGTTGTGATTGCAATTTTTTTTTAATTTTCATAAGGATATGTTTTTTATTCATATGTAATGATTATTTATTTTATCAATGATATATTTACTTTTAAAATAATTGAAAAATGCTTAAGGTAATTCACGGTAAAAATGAGAAGCCCCTCTTTAGTGTACTTTTAGATTAATTTAGAGTAAAAATAAGATAATTGATTTTGAATGCGTGAACTTCAGGGTACTTTTTGGAGCGCTCTTAAGTCTTAATACACTAAGGACACTGTGATGCAACAAACATTGTAACAAAATTGTCATGATTAGAATTGTAAAAAAATTATTACTGAAAACAACTAAATATATAAAGAAATAGTTTTCTTGAGTTTTTCATTAATTGTTTGTCAAAAAAAATCATGATCGGTATTTGAACCATAAAACCCAAGATATTTTCCGCTTTGGTTAAATATTAATAAACCATGTTCAATGAATAAAAACTAATATGGTGTTCCATAGTGGCGGTACTTTTACGTCAAATAAAGCAAAAGTGATAGTACCTTTGCGTCAATGTGTAATCGGTGTAAATGTGATGGTACATCTGCATCAACATGACTAAGTTTACATAAATATGATTTATGTGTCTGATAGTAATTGAGTTTCTTCTCATTAAAATATTTGCAATGGTTATATTGCTAAATAATTTTAGATCAATAGATAATATATTTAGTTAAAATGACTATTCTTTTGATTTTCGCTTTTAAGTAAATAACCTAGTATTCTTTACTCAATGCCTCTCAATTTATTAGGGAAGGTTGAGATAGCGAATATCCTATATGCTATTGTCACAAACACGAGTGATATGGTATAGGACTTGATAACACCAGAAAATACTTAAATCTCAAAAACTAGATAAAGAGAATGGAACCAAAAGAGACAACATCTCAGTAGAATTCTATGAATACAAACAAACAGTTAGATCATCATTATAATGATCTAAACAATGAAAGAAACTATAAGAAGATGACTTGAACTCAAATTAGAGCATACCCTAATTTGTAAAAGAGAAAGAGAACCCAAAACGTATTCTCCGGTGAAAACTATGAGACTCCCTAAAAGATAAATATGATATTGTGACCTTTAAGAAGACTCCACACCCAATTTAATAGGCTCCATGTTTCCATAGGTTACATGAATACTCGGTAACCTGCGCACAAGTTAGAGACAATACGGATGCCTTCCCTTGGGTCAATATCTTCAACTCCAAATTATAAGCATGCAGCTTCTAAGCCCACTCTAACAGCCCACTTCAACAGTTCACAGCCCATCCAATTTAGTAGCCCAGCAGCCAACTTTATTAGCTCATTTAGCCCATATCACATTTCAATACTACAAAAAATAGAGATTTTTATATATTTTCATTCTTAACATCACAAATTACATATTTCTTCAAAGCATAAAACCAATTACATATTCTTCCTTTTTAATATATATATATATATATATATAATATTTATCTATTTCATTAAAAATTAACCTACCAAAGGACTATTTTATCTTGTTTTTACAAAGAGATTTTACATATCGATGTTTTATTATTACAAATGTTTAAAACTTTGACAATTGTGTTTTGTATTTGGAGATATAACTTTGATTACCGATGATAATTGTTTTGAAATGAAATTTTAAACTTTTGAATTTAGAGTTGTAATTTTATTATTTTTATTCATATAGAAGACTTGAACTTGAGAAAATATGTTATTGATGTTCTTAGGAATGGTAATGTATGAAAATAACTTAGTAAAAATATGAATACATTAATTATTGAATAACTAATTTTAATAAATGGGTAAATAAGTAATAGATATGTTTTAGAAAGGGAAAATACATAACTAATTTTCTAGTTTGGATAAATATGTAACTAATGAGTTTAGTAAGGGGAAATATGTAAATGCCCCAAAAAAATATGAGTTAGCTATTAACTTGGAGATTACAAAGAAATTAACTGTTATTTCAACAACTATAAAACTTTTTTTCGGCTAGAATATACCAAATGAGGGACATATAACATGTGAAAGGGATCAAATGTTTTAAAGCAAGGACACCATGTGTGATGTTAGTCTCCATAATGGTAACATGTACCTTAACTACATGCACTTGCCTATACATGATACTTTGAATGTGCCCATCACATACAATGTTTTGTCCCTTTACAAAGGTCGTTTAGTCATCTATTTTTTCATTGCTTTAAATCCTATATTTTCGTTCATGATTTAAAGCCTACTTTTTGATAATATTATATATGAATCTAAATATGGTAAACAAATTGATAAATGATATAAAAGTACAAGAATATGACAATGAGCTTATTGTAAAAGGTAAACGTACATTAGGTTCTTGGAGACTAATTGCAATACTCTTATTTGGACAAGCTTTTAAGGAGATATCTTAGTAGTAGAGTGGTGGATTCAAATCCTATATGGTACAGATGTTGAGATTTTAGAAGTAGAGTACGTATAGATTAAAGAGTGTGTGTTCGTTGATAATGAGCAGATTGATCATAGTAACTAACTAATAATATTAAAAAAGGTAATTCAAAAATATAGTTATGATAAAATTTAACAACCTTAGTTACACTATTTTTGTATTCAAGATCTATAAATTAATACCATACGCTTGACTTCTCACAAACAATTATGCTACATGAAAGACCATTTCTATGTACTCCGACTTTTAGGGTGCAAAGGTCATAAACAAATATCTGCAGTGGTGGTTTTATGGTTTTTGGATTTACGATTGTCGATGGTGGGTGTTGGAAGGGTTATTGATAGTGTCTCCATGAGTGGTCATAGATTTGACTGGATTTGTGGTGCTTGAAGGGGAGATCTATGGTGTTCGGTGGTGTTGTGGTGGCGGAGGCGGCATGTGGTGGTGGTGGGTTCAAGAACATCAAGAAGACTACTTCAAGAAAAACGAAATACTTTACACATTAAGGAAGAAAAGAAAACTAAGATATTATGTGTTATCGAGTTAAAATGAGAAAACTAGAAGTTACAACTATCCTATTATATGCGTCTATATCATCGATTATAGATAAGTTGGGTACTGTATTTAATTGTTTGTTCTAGTTATGAGGGAAGATTTTGATAAATCTTTATTTTTCTTCTTTTCACTTTATTTTATTGAAACTATCTTTTGTATTTTTCTTCCTAGCCTTCCACGTCTCTCATTGAAAAGACATCGAGAATACAACATTAAAACTCGTGGGTAGATAAAGGTGGTTTTATGATGGTAATGAAGTGATCAATGGTGAATGATGATGGTGGTCAATTTTAAACTTTAACAAAATATATAGAAGTAATTATTATTCTATAATTATAATTAGAGTAATTGATATTTTAAAATGAGGTTTTATAAAAATAAATGGTTTATACCTTTTAAAGTAAGGTCTACAAGTGCGTATTTGTATTTTTCTAATCATTTAAAATGAGAGAAAAAAGTATTATGCATCATAAATTCACAAATGATAAAATATGATTCTAATTAAATTTAATAAATATGAAAAGTTACGATATTCGAAATGCATCCATTTTCCAACAATGAATATACAAAATTTGTTTTTATTATCTTTATGTTTCTAATTTAATCAAGTAAATATAGTTAAAACTGTATTTCAAAGGGGCATCTTAATGATAAAGTGTCACATATTTTTTAAAAAGTTTTAAGATTTAAATACCATTAGATATATAATTAGGTGATTAATAGGAGACAACTAGAAGTCCTTCTAAATAAAAGTTACAAATAGTGAATAAAAAACATATATATATATATATATAGGAGGGATCAAATGAAAACCATGCTTATAATTGAAAACCATGAAAACCATCACTACCCAATCACATAATTGATAATTGATTTAACATTTTAATTGTTTAAAGTATACTTGATTAAACTTCAATCTTATTTTTTGATGACATTATATATATTTTAGTTTAAACTCAAAGGAACGACAATGATGACGAAATGACTTACGTATACGTACCTTGTATGAGTTACATGTATGCAACTCGTAGTTGTACAATTGGTAACACGTACTTACATATACATAACCCCTACATATACGTAACTATTAGTTGTACACTTTGTACTACGTACTTACATATATGTAACCCATAGTTTTTATGGTTTTCAAGGGATCTCTCCCATATATATATATATGCTATAAACTATGAATTGCTTAATCAAAATATCACCCGTCCAATCACAATTTATCAAGAATTACAATCTCAATACGTCAAGTTAAGGATTAGATCGAGACGTGAACGATATAATGACTCTTATTGCATTATTGGATGTGCATTTAGTGCATAAAAAATCAACGTTATACAAAATACAAACACTTCCATATCTCTCAATGGGTATAAGTGTTCCATGGTTGTCCATATCAAGTAGGAGATCAATAAGTACACGATAGAAATTTGGTTTTCAAATAATAAGAAACCATACCAAAAATACTAACAAATCCAGAATTTTCGATCAAAGCATACACAGAATTTAATAGTAAAAAATATATATTTTAAATAATATATAGTATGTTTTATGTAATATGATCGATGTCGAAGTACCAACCAAATAAAATGTAAAATGTGTGTTCCTATTCACCTTAACTAGTTAGGGTAAGTAGGGTTGTCGATCCTCGTGGAATTAGTGGTCGGTGTGTCGTACTTTGATTTGTAAGAAAACAGATTATATTAATAAATTACTACTATTGCCTCTTGGCTGTGAAAGATGAACTTTGTAATGATTACCAATTAAACTATGAAAACAAATTGCAATTGATTAAAATTAATTAAGAAGGTAATTATGAGAAAAGTAATCCACCCCGGGATCAAGGTTTGGTTTTCGGGAATTGCTTTGTTCAACGTAGTGGGAAATCCTTAATAGGGATTCTATACGTGTAATGATTAAGTGATAAAGATAACCAAGACTTAACGAGTCTTAATACACCATACCAATTGAATTAACAACCAAAACCTTGCAATCATACAACTTGCGCAAAATCATATGATATTCAAATCAAGATTCACTAAAACAATTGTTTAAACAATCAAGACACAAGTTAAACTCAATAAAGAACTTAACGGGTTCTAAAGTTTAATCCCAACACAAATTGAACATTAGCAAAAACCTAATAACGCGAAACCTATTACCCGAGGTAGATCACGAGAAGTTTAGCCTTGCATCTTCACGAATTCGGCAACAAAATCGGATTGGAACATGATTTGATGGATTGGAATGAGTTGGAGAAGTGGAAGAATCTTAAAAAATGGCCAAAGTTCGTTCCTTTTGCCTCCCAATGCGAAATAGAGTTTTTAGAATTGATAATCCCCTTTAAATATGGTCAAAATCCGGAGAATTCTACCAAAATTAAGTAAACGACGTAAGTTACGTCCTCCCCTTTAAATACGTGCTCAGCCTCGGTCTTACGTCCTAAAAACTGCTGTTTTTAAGAAAGGATGTAGCTTACTTCCTTTAGGACGTAAGTTACGTCCCAGGCCAATTCTGCATCAATTTCTTCATTTTCTTCATCTTTTTTCATCCATATATCATCCGATCTACGTGCAACCCTTGAATAAATCATTTAAGCTCAATAAACCTACAATTCAAACATAAAACAAAGTGACTACGCTCGATAGAAAAATAATGTTAAAAACATACATTTAAACACTTAAAACACATACGAAACATAAACGTATCATAATACTTCTTTAATATCTACATATAGTCACGAGATATGATTCTAGCATTGCATATCTTTAAAAGTTCCCTACGATTATGATGTTGTACATGTTACAAGTGTATAATCATTTCATCGCCACCATGATCGGGTCGCTTTAGGGTTAATTAGTGTATGATTTGTAGTTTAAAAAACATTTGTTTATAGTTGAAGAACCATCACAACATTCACTTAAAAAGACACAAACTTTTCATTATGTATAAAATCTAAACATTCTTAAAACAAGAGTGGACTTCAAACCTCCAAACTTATACCAAACATTTATTCAAATTCCCCTCTGGACTTAAAGTAAAATCCAACTAACTAAAATGATTTCATGATACTAAAACCACTAACAATAAGATCAGTGTCCCAACACGTCCAATACATGACGAAAACCAGTAAATCATGATCATATGCAAGACGCAAAGTCATTCATTATTGAGATAAAGATGTCATTCGTCAACACGGTCAATACCGGCATTCATACTTAATCAACTATATAAATTCGCATCGCTAGAAAATAGATATTTATGACATTTATAACACATCTATGGTGAATTTATGGAGAAAATGAGATTCTTGGAATTTTGATGACATGAGACCTAAGGAGGTGCCTAATGTCCACCGAATTGTTCTTTCATTTGTAGCTTTCAAGAAACAAGATAATACGTTTATGTGAGTTGGATGTTTGTAATTCAACCCAAATCCAAATCCACTAATTAGAAAAAGACTTCATAAGAGAATAACGATCTCAATTATTTATGAATATATTTCCTCTTAAAACTATTCATACATTAAAATTTTACTTATAGACAAGAAGTTATTGACGGATTAACTCAAACTTATATGCATAATTTAGTTATTTAATTTGTCCAGTTATAGAAGGAAAGATAAATAAAAGTATATCATTGTACTTCAATAATTTTCTTTAGTTACCTATTTAAACAAAAATATATTACTGGTCATAACACCAGGCCTTTGTTCAGATTTTAGATTCGCATATCAAGACCGAGTGGGAAATGTTCGTGCTCCCACTTATACGAACACCTTCATTTTTTTAATGAACGATTATGACTAAAAGATTTATTCGTATAAGTGTTTGCGTTTATTTGTTTGTTCAGTTAAATGTAAAGAAATGAATTCAAATAAGCACGTTCATATTTGTTTTGTTCGTTCTCATGCCTAGATTAAATTCAAAGACTTGGTTTAAGAATGAAATCAATGAATTTTAGTGAAACTAGGCTTTTTTCCTTTTCTTTTTTTTTTTTTTTTGTGTGTGTATATGTGTGACAATATGTTAAGAAGAAGACAAGAACAATACTTTCGACAAAATAAAGCTTAGCGGGCTGTGTAATCACTACCTAGATATGATTCAAGTGTTTTGGAAGCATCGATACATCCATGCTATGAATTTCTCATGAGTTTTTGTTTTAATTGGGTTGTTTTTTATAAAGTGATTGATATTTTCCTGGCTACAAACTAAATACGGGATTAAAAAATAATTACAAGAACAATGAAATAATTTTAATCTTGTTCTCCCATTTAATGCTAACGTTCCTATTTCTATTACAAGAAACTGAGTTGGGTTTTATTGATCAAAAGTAAGGAAAATTAAATTAAAAACTTGCTTTTATACTTGTAATAGATAATATAGATTGAAATGTTTATATCTCGTTAAACATATGCTTGATGTTTTATCCAGAAGTTAACGACTCCATCTACCATTTCAAGTTTCCGTGAAGAATACCTACAAACAAAAGTACATGTGAAGTCCAAGTAAAGATACAAACTAAGAGCCCTTTTAGAAGGTCAGTGGTTGTGAAATCTACCAAACGTTTAAAAAAAAAACATCAAAGTCGGACTTGGTCTTTTAAAACATTAATAAAGTTTTTCTTAATACTTAACCTATATATGCTTAGCTTGTTAGTCACTTAAATGTCTATTTTCTAGAACAAACAGTTAATTTTAAGTAGAGTGAATACCGTTTTTCTTCCGGTGATTTGGTCATATATGTTATTTTCATCCAAAAAATATTTTATTTGCATTTGGCTTCCTAAGGTCTTAAAAAATGTTATTTTCATCCAAAAAAACTAACTCCATTAATTTAGTATGTTAATCCATCTATCTTTAAAAGGGGTAATTATGTAATTTTACGTATAAAGAGAAAATCCTAATTTATGTTAACATATTGTTGTTAAAAGTTCATTCACGTGTTATTGTTCCATTCACGAAATCTAAATCGGACATTTCATCTTCAAAGCTTTCATCATGACTGAATCACGAGATTGTCAGCTTCATCGGTGAGAGAGGAGAATGGACCTCGTCTTTTGTGGCGTCCTGGAACCCATTGCGTAGGGCTTGTATAATAGAGACCATCGTCTCTAGTCGTCATCTCCCCTATATCATGATTTCATTCCACCTGATTATAGTTATATAATTGAGGGATTTTGTTTTGTAGTTTAAAGGATGATTTTGTCATTTTATATGTTTAACAATTTAAATTAACGGGATTAATTTTTTTGAAAGAAAATGATAATTTTTTAAAACTTTGGGGAGCTAAATGCAAAAATAATTTTTTTTAATAAAAATAACAAATGTAACCAAACTATAAAAAGAAAAATAACAATTCACTGTTCTTAAGTATCAATAAGAATTATAAATGTTCAAGAACTTTTTGTGTTGACAAAATAGTGTTCAACCCTTCCTACTCCGATCAATTACTCATTGTTTTTATCTTATTCTTATATGGACGCATATATACCTTTACTAGCTTTAGTAAACTCGTGTATTACACGAACTGAATAAAAAATATTAAATAGAATAAAAATTGATTAATTATAAATTAATATTCTAAAATAAAATATGATTGAATTTTTTTATTATAATCAGAATGAAAACCAAAACAAACGTTTTAAAAAATATCATATTTAAAAACTTATTTATTATAACTCTTAATTTTAATTATTTTTTATTTATATAAATATTACTTTTTAAAAGCATCAATTTTAAAATATTTTGTATTTTTAAAAAAGTTTGATATTTTAAAATTTTTTATTATTTTATAAAAAAATTTATTTTTTTTAAATATAATATTAATAAAAATATATCTTTCTTAATTAATTAAAATAAATTAATCTAAAAAGTAATTATATAATATTATTAGTAATTAATATAATAATTAAATATGAAAGAGAAGTGAGAAAAATTGATGAAAAGAAATGATAAACTTCATAAGTTAAGTATTAAGAAAAGGGATGGGGTGGGGGTTGGGTTGGGTTGGGGCGGGTTGGGGCTAGTGATAGAATCATTTGAACTTTAGTTGTGAACATTCTCTTTAGGCTAATATTTCAAATCCCGCCTAAAACAAATTTATGTATCTTTTATTAGATACAATAAATTTTCACATTGTATCTATCAAAACTAATCATTTTATAAAAACATTAATATGTTCAGTAAAACATAAAGACACATTTATTATTTTTTTTATGTTTTATATCGTTTTATGTTATTTTATAATTATTTTTATGACATATCTCTTATCGGCTAAGAAAATAGGATATTAGATAAATTTATTGTTATTTTATCATTGTATTTTACATATTAGAAGTATATAATGGTGTTCAAAAAACACAATAAAAAACAAGAAATACACATTGACGTGTAAAAAGACACAATGATGTAATATTTTTTTAACTTATTGATCTAGATACTATACTTGTTTTAAAGACTAGAAAATGATTATTTTTATGGTGTGACTTTTATAACAATATCGTATATAAAAGTTATGAGCATTTAAAAAAATTTTTTTAACAAAAGTTAACAAAAATGATTATGACTAAAATACCTTTCAAACAAATTTTTTCCTATAATTTAATTTCAACCATTTATTAAAAAAATTGGATAGTTATAATTCATTTTTACACTTTATATAAAATATCATTTTTATTTGAACTTTTATCTATAAATTAAACCTATTTAAATATTATTTCAGTTTTCATCCCAACACGAAGCATGCCACGTCTGGTTCAAATTGGTGCTGAAAATTTTTTAAATAATATGATGTTAACAAAATAAAAAAATATTATAATAACTAGAATTAAAGTAACTATAAAACACTAAATTTCGCTAAAGCATGCCAAATAAATCTTGACAATTTAAATTATTTATCAATGATTTATATTTTTAAGATTTATACTTCTGTGTATTATATACATAAAAATAATTAAACTAATCTGTTCATATGTATTCAACGTTTACCCACAAATGTCATTATGTATAAACTGTCACACAAATTTGTTGATATGCTTTTCGTCTTTTATGTTTATACCAAGTTTTAGGTTTCATATTAAGTTAAAATAATACAAAAAATGATCGTTTATGTCTATATTGCATGATAATTTTTCGTCCTTTACATTATAGGGCATATATGTCTCTCATGTGAGGCAAAATGATCTTTTTATAACCTAAAACACTATTTAGGTAATTTATTTATACATATGCAGAGAGAGAGCGAGAAAGAGAGTGTCTAATAACATAATACGTGTACTTATAACAAAACCTTTTATTTAACCAGTAAAAAGCTTCTAAAAAAATAATCAAAGTTTACCCCCACCCAACCTCCTTGTCTTTTTCCCCTATCTATCTCTCTCTTAGCCTCAATTGCTTAGATTGCATAACCGATAATCACCAACGACCACCATGAAAGCACCACCACTACAACTTCCTTACCAGCCAACTCTCTCACTTAAAGCCCTTCAACAGTAAAAGATCCTCACCATCTCCACATTGTCATTATCTCCAGCACCGCTCACCATCTTCAATCTCTTATTTATGAGAGATAATAGAGTGTGTGTGTGGGGCCTGCCTTTTTAATTTACAACTTAAATATTTTTATTGTTTATTTTTTAAATAGGATTAATTTACCCTCACGAGCAATAGGCACGATTAGATTTAAAGGATAATCTAACATTCATTGGTGGAATAGATGAAATTTTTTACAAAATATGAACATGAATGACGAATTAATTATGTCGACTATTATTTATATAATTTTAACTAACGTGATTATTTAATCATATTCTTAATTAAATAAAACAAAATATAAAAAGCAGATTATTATAAAAAGATAATCTACTTTATAGAAAATGAATATGAAAGTATGTGATCATTTGAATATATAAGGGTGTTTGATAAAAGATATACTGCTTCAGAAGAAATCAATGATGACGTGAATGCAGAGATGATATGTTTATGGGTGTTTAACATGTTACCATTAGAATTATAAAGGCTCTAGCAAATGCATAAAAATGTTTGAACACTTTAACGATCTTTGTTTACGTTTTTATTTTGAACAACCAAATTACACTACTAATAAATTGCATCGGAAAATATCACAGAATTGTAACCAAGTTTAAAAAGTGTTCTGATTTAGTCACTCATGCATATTTTTCTCAAATTGAATCACTAAACGATCAAATCGAGTCATCATTAAATTTTCTTATGTCAAGAAAGTAACGGTGGATAAGACGTGTGGGTCAGAATTTTCAATATATAAAATTATATTAAAAAATAAAAAAACATGTTAATTATGAAAAAAAATAAAAAAAAAGTAGCTAAAATTTACGTAAATGTTCCATATCAGCATCAAAAGATAGAAAAAAATATTTTCTAATTGAAACAAAAAGTATAACATGCTAAAAAACATGTTAAGACTTTTAATTTATATAAAATATAAAAACTAAGTGACCTAATTGGAACACTTTTAAAACTTGAGTCATCTAATTGGAATATCTTTAAAAGTTGGTTACTATTTTACAAAATTACCCCCATAAACTATTCACTACCAGCTTTCAATCCGGAATTAATCTAAAGAAATTTTGACTTTAACCATTAGATCTACGACACAAGTGGCATCTATCTTTGTTTACATGATGGCAGAATGTTTTATAGTGTCACAATCGTTGAAAGGATTTGGTGGATGCCACGTCATCTTAATGTGGGCCACATGGACCGTCCAATGAACAAAAGGGGCGGCGAGCAAGGACAATAAAGCTTTAGGATATGGTCGGTCCGACGTATGCAAGCATGTGTTACTACATTATTGAGTCCACGATCATATTATTCTCAAGTTGATCAAAATAAACTTTTTATCACTTTAATAGTTTTAACTTTGAACTTAAGAGTTACAAATTATATGAAATATAATGAAAATATAATGGTATCGTAAGAGAAGCTTACGCGTTAAATTCAAGGCCGATTCGATCTTTTTTGGAACCTAAATAGGATTCTAAGATCAGAGTGTGAAAAAAACTATATTTTCACTTATGATTCTAATTTTCTACACAGTTTCTAAAAGCCATACAAGTTAAACTCCAAAAAACTTGAGGCTCCATTAAGTATATTTTTTTTTACCTTGCCACCCTATTAAAATTCCTCGTGATAATAATAATTTCAGGGCCCAATTTTTGTATGCCAACCTGTTGATTTTTGTCGTTTAAATGAAATTATTACATCATGTTTGATGTTAAAGATTTAAAGATACACCAAAGAAATGGAAAAGAACAAAAATATATTAATATTCTAAAAAAATCGTTAAAGAATCAAACGTTATGTTTGTTTAATTCGTAAAAGGGGAATAAGAATGCGAACTAAATTTCAATACATCTCTGTATTTGGTGACTCAGAAAAAGCATCTGCCACGTCTTAAAATAAATATTAAATAGTAATAAAAACCAACCACCTGTATTCTTTAGATCCAGGACACCAACGAAACAGCATGAAACTTGCAAAATTTAAATCATAAGTAGCAAATAGATAAAAATTAACTACTTTTAACAGTATATTAGATTTTTTTTAGAATAATTTTATTACAATCGTACGCTCAAGAAGTTAAATTTTTAATTTTTTTTATTTATTGTAGAGTGTATCACTTACAATCCAAATGTCAAATTAGAGAAGATAAAATTAAGTAGGGTACGAAAAAAACCAAACTTCAATTAGGTACTACTTTTGATTCATATGAAGTGTCATGGGATCTCAAAGTTATTTGTATTTTAAGGAACCAGATATAAAAATAAACTGGAGAAATGTCCAACTCTCAACCCAATTAAAAATTATGAGGCGTTCGTTCAAAGCAATGCTCTATTGATGCGCCAACAAAGGGGGTTTTCTAGTTGTGGTCTCCTCCAAACAGGTTGAGGGTACAATTCCAGCTGAAAAATAAATAAATTGGGCAAACTAAAATAACACATATTTTTCAAAACATGATCATACATTTAAAGTTTGAAAAAAAAACCCTCCAATGCGTGTAACTTCTAATATATATGAAGTGGGTGCTCAGGTTCCATTATTTGGAGCGTTGATTTTAACTCTTAACAATTTACCTATAAAATTAGTGATTCAAAGCATTCCATTTTGATTATAAAAACATTTATATCATGAAACTTATTAATTCCCACGTTTGTTTATTCATTTAATTTCAAATCTAAGGCTGGCAATTTTAATTTCTCAGAATTTGTATAACCTATAAATTCATTCAAGGTTTTTGTTTTTATACTAAATTAGTATTTTTACATTCGAAACATACACTATCTAATCTACACTTACCTTACTCTGAAAAATCATTACACCAACATTCTAAGGAATTTAGAAATGATAGGAATACACCATTTATTAATAAGTAAAACGAGCAAAATTACCCGCCGCGCGATGCGGCGGGGCGGTACAACTAAAACCCATACGTTATTACGGTGTGGTTGTACGATTAAAAGAAACATGTGACGTTGCGGAAAGTCAAACCTAGTATTTTTACTCGTCGCGCGTTGCGGCGGCATCATACACAGCGTGATAAAAAGTGTAGGTTATAATCCACTCAACTCGTTTTCAAACTAATTTACATCGAAAAATAGAGTAACTCGAATTTATACCGTTGAATGAAAACTTATTATATTTGATTTGACTTTTGTCCAAACAAAATTTTTGTCAAAACGTAGACTTACAATTGCTCTGACTCGTTCCTGAACTGAATTTACGTCAAAACGTAGGGTAAATGAAACTGTGTTGTATTTGACCCGACGCGTTTCCGAACAAAATCTACGTCGAAATAATTTAAATAACAGTATAATCAAATAGTATAAATGAAGATTAGTAAATTTATGAAAATGAAATGAAAATGAAGATATGATCAAGTCCTTCATAATTGTGGTGAACATGAAACAGAAGATTGAGAACAAAAGATAAAAACATAAAGCGCTACATGTTTCGAACCGACGACCTAAAGTTTAGAAAAAGAGAGACCAACCACTTGATTTAGACCAGCACTTTGGTTACTTTTCAAACTATTTATGCTATATAGTAAAACTAAAACATGTGGCTATTACTCATTGGTCACCGACCTTTGAAAATAAGTATAAGTATAATGATTATAAAAAAAATGTTGCATGTTTTGCTTCTCGAACCTTCTCCTCAAGCAACATGATCTGGTCATATCCTTGCCACATTTAGACTGTACATAAAAGGAGACTTTTGTGCTGTTAAACATCATTGTTTTTATCTTTTGACTAATTAGGAAGCTAATCAATAGCATTACTACCTTTGATAATTCTTCAAGTCGATAAGATGGCACATTTGGACCCCAGAAAGCAACCTATGTCGACATTTAATCAACTTGTATCATGATGGAAATACCCACTTACTACTAGTGATTAGCTCCAAAAATCATATCAAAAGATCCTAAACTTGTCACACCCGAAATTGCTTAAATATGTGCTAAACTCCACATGACGTCAAAAAGATAGTCATGATCACTGAACTCGAACTGATATACCAATTAGGTTCTCCTGATGAGTTTAAACCGTAGGTGACAATTTTTAAACAATTTTTCATATGAATTAATCAATTTCAGTTACATTTAAAGTCTAGCACGTCAAGCAGATAAAAAATAACTAGTTAGAAGGAAGTCAACAAATTTTCTTAAACGACAAAACCCACTACTCTTAAAATACACTACAAGCTATTCCCTGCCAAGTTGATTGTGTTTACTTTAAAGAGGCTTAGCCGGGGCCAAAAACCCAAGTGGTAGAATGAAGTTGATCTAAGGTATTAAAGTATAACTTTTTAGTATATATTCCAAAATATTAAAGCATTAATTTAACTGAATCATACTTAACACACTAGCCATTCATAAATGATCAAGATCAACTTAATTTTAAACTCTAGATTAAACAAAAAGCAATATACATCACTTATACATGAGTCGATTTGAGTTATATTTTATGTCTACCAAGTCGGGTAAAAAATAATCACCTCAAGGAAAGTCGGTCTAAGGTCCCAAAGTGTAACATTATGGTTTATATTCCAAATACTAGCCTTAACAAAATAATATAATTCAGATCATAATTGACACACTACCCATTCAAAAATGATCAAGCCAATCAATAAGTTGTAAACTTTAAGTTAAACCATAACCAATATCCATGCATTGCTGACTTGTACTCCTGGAAGCTGAAGAAGTACATTCTTTAGTGCTAGTGTACTATTTGAAACAGTATGAATTATTAGCAAGTTGGACTAAAATCTCTTTATTAGCCTGGCTAAGCATGTGATATATCATTCAGCGCCACAGGATACCAAGGCCTACATGAAAATGAACTAAAAGCAATGTCTATGTGGCATTTTTGTCATCTAGTTCCTACTTTATAAATATGTTCAATCAAGGGACCATAAGGTGTAAATATATATATACATACATGCATATATATATGTATATATATAGTATGCAGTTTTAAAAGTTGAAGGCATCTCAAAGCAAAGACTTTTAGTCATCATCTCACATAAAGGTTACTGATCATACCTGTGAGATTTTGCTTTTGACTAGACATCAGCTATGGCAACTGAAACTAGTATTCAGGAATCTGTATGCTTAAAGGTTACTGATCATACCTTATATCATCTTTAACTGTTTGTTTTGTGTTGGTTATATCTATGGTTTATCTTTATGATCATGAACTATGATTTGTTTCTCTTATTTACTGATCATACCTTATATCTTCTTTTAACTGCATGCTTAAGGGTTACTGATCATACCTTAAATATTCATGAGTATCAACCTATTATTCGATTGTATAAAATGATCATTTAAGTTTTCTTTTAATAAAAAAAACTTAAATTAAGTTAGTTTGAACTGTTTCAATAGCAGGATCTCCCCGTGTATTATTCATTAATATAACACAAAGAAAAGAAAACCAGGAAGTTGAACTATTGTTGGCAGTAAATATGTAAGTTGGTGATCATAACCCCCACAAACCACTCATTTTAGGTTTAAAACAGGGATCACAAGAAGCAGTTCAAACCATAAAGATATTACTCTCGTTAGTTGTCACTAGAAAACTAACGGGGTGGGTCGTGCTGGTAACATGCCAAAATGGTTTAGGATCAAAACTGGTGATTTTTTTTGGGAATCAAACAGGTCCACTTGAAATATTTTTTTCGAACTTTTGAAGTTTTGTTATAAATACTAGTGTGCAAAATATGATTAGAAAAACTTCTATTTCAATACTGACTTTATGTATTAAAATAACTTACATCACCCTATGCATGTTTGACTTGTTTTACTGTTAAGGTAGTTTTATGTTACTTGTTGGCCTGTTAGAAATAGAACTTAACCTGAATCGACCCATTCTTAAGTAAATGGATCAAAATTACCACCCTGACTTCACAGATATGTGATTACCTTATAATACATGCACGGCAATAACTATCACGTGACAGCTCCTCTAAGTTCAGAAAAAATAAGGCAAAAATAATAAAATTCTCTACATAATTCATGTAAACATATAGTTGATTCTGATTATGTAAATTCCTGCAGAAAGATGAAAGCGAAGAGATTGCACTGATAAGTGAATGTTTTAAAGAAAAAGTTACAGAATTTCTCGGCAACAAAGTGATGCAACTTGAAACTAGCAGCCCAGTGGTAGAAACTGTAAATACGCCACTAGAAACCGTTGAACCAAAAGATGAGAGTGGAATTTTTGTCCAAGCACTCTCAGTTCCCATGGTCATTGCTGATGAACACAGCAACACACCAGAAAGTTTCAAGGCTGTAAAACAAACAGAACCTGAAAAAGAAACTAAAAAGAATGAAGAAAAGGCTATCGCGAGTGAAAGATGCGAAGATGATGCTCCAGAGAAGGCGGAACACGAAGTAGGATCAAAACTTTTTGACAGCGAGACACCAAGTATGAAAGAAGCTCTAAACATGTTAGAGAAAAACCAAAGTGACAGTGATGGTGTTACAAGCTCAAAAGATGCTGCATGTGCAGAACAACATGCAACCACAGTGACCAATTTCAAGGAGCAGGATCTGAATGAAACACCTAGAGAGTTTGCCAAGGATTCTAACGACAAATCAGTTGATGGACAAGAGGTAACCAATGCTCAACCTAAGTAATTTCTAATATTCCAAAAGGCTGCTAAGTGTCTTAAGAGTATAGGTGGCAGTTTCAGCCCATTGAAATGGGAACGGGTCAATCCGGGTTGAATTTATTTAGTAACGGGTAAAACATAATTCAGTTTGCATTTTTTTATAAATCAAGGAAAATATGAACCAAAAATACTCAAGAAAGATAACTAGAGATCCTAAATTAGGTAATGTGAGGAACAAGAAGCTCTCTCTCTTCAAAAGGAGTGAATGTTCTGACCAGATTACAGTGGAAGTTCAAATTTATAAACTTAGCAGTCAGATTGTGAAGAAAGTCAACCAAAGCACTCCTAAATTTGTCAAACAATGAACAGTTAATCCTAAACATTGTCAAATTCAGGTTTTTTAGTTCTGACTCTTGGTTATTTTCCTTATATAAAACAACTAGCTTTAGTAAACCCGTGTATTAAACGGGTTGAACAAATAAAATATTAAATATAATAAAAGTTTATCAAATATAAAACGATATTTTATGATAAAATATAACTGAAATTACGTATAGTAAGAACAATATGTAATAAAACAGTTATATCAACTTTTTAAACTTTTGGTTTAAAACTTTTTTTCCAAAAAAAATATAAATATTTTGTTTCAAAACAAACCGTATTAAAAAAAATCTTTTTAAAATTTTTTTTTATTATAAATTTCAATTTTAATTATTTTTGTTTATAAAAAATTAACTTTTTAAAAACACTAATTTTTAAAAAGTTTGATGTTTTGTAAAAATTTCTTATTCTATAAAAATTATTTTTAAATAATAACATTAATATGAAGATCTTTTTTTAAATTTATTAAAAAAACTATTTTTGTTCTAAAAAAGTTAACTAATATTATTGATAATTAAGGTAATTATTTAATAGGAGAGAGAAGCGGGAAAATTTTGGTAAGAGTGAATGTGTTGCCGTCACGTGTCACCTCAAGATACTCTTTTATTAGAGTAGAAAGATTGGCTATAAATGAAAGGATTAAACCAGTCAAAGTAGCGTATTCAAATGCTTACAACGTTAAGAACTGATTTATTTAAAGCCACTAAAATATTATTATTTATAAAAAATTCAATAAATTTTAGTGCGACCAGCCCATTCTAACTAGCACATTAAAACAACCAATTTTAACCCATTACCTGACCCAACCACCCCTCCCTTTTGCCCTTTCTATTTATGTGTATGACAATTTAGCAAGTGCTCATTCCATAATAGATGGAAAGGCGCTTTATACACCTATCTAAAATGTAAACTTACATCACAAGATGATAAATGCTTAGGGAAAATATTTTGTGAAGATGACACTATTTATAACAAACGTTTCTAACAATTGGATGAAGAATGATGAATCCAAGCCGCTACAAAGATTGTTAGTACAAAATTTGAATGTATTCATATAAGTTATCAAAGACTTTTTTTCACTCTTCCCATAAACTGAAAATCTAAATGATTTCATGTATTAGGCAAGTGAGCAGTGTGAAATCAGATCAAACGATGTTGAAGAACAAAAGTCTGACGTAAGTGTCAAGAAAATTGAACAAGATGAAGAAACTGAAGAACTCAGGCCAGGTGTAGAAATGGAGAAAAGGGAGCAAAGTGGGTTGTCACAAGAAATAACATCTGATGCTTGCATCTCAACAAAAACAAAAGCTCAAGCAGAGACCATAGAACATGAAGAAGACCGCGCTCAAGAGTCTGACAACCACTCGATCAAGGAAGTATGTGAAGAGAACATTTCAGTAAAAGCTGAAAAAGATTCCGGTATGCAACTAGATGAGAAAGCAATGCCAGCTTCAAACAAAGATGAAAATGAAGAAAAAGAACAAGAGGTCAATGTGTTAGAAAATGATCAAGAAAAGGATGACATTACAAGCGCACAAGAGGCGACGTTTGAAGGAGGCTTACAAGAAAAGAACCACCACAATGAAGATAGTGAACATGAAGTTGTTAAAGCTACAGGAAGTGTAGAGGAAGATACTGATGTTTGTGTCTCAACGGAAACAGCAATCGTCGAAGAAATTATCAAAAATGAAGAACTGCATGATGAAAAGGCTGTTGAGAAGGATGTGTGTGCAGAGAATGGCCTAGAGAAGGCTGAAATAGAAATTTCTGACAGAATGGCACCAAGTCAGAAAGAAACTCTCAGCATGATAGAGAAAGACCAAGGTGGTAGTGATGGTGTTACAAGCTCACAAGAAGCACCCTGTGTGGATGTAGAAGAAACAACCACTGTTCAACATGCAGCCACTGTGATTGATTTCAAGGAGCAAGATCTGAATGAAAAGCCCGAGTTAAACGGGGATGAAACTGAGGACAAATCACTTGATGCTCAAGAGGTAAAAAATTTCCAACCTAAGTAATTTCTAAATATGCTACATAATCATTCTTTTTTTAAAAAAGTATTAAGAGCAGGGCCTGCTCAACCATTTTAATGGCCTAAGGCGGGATTAATTTTGAAGGCCTTTTTCTTAAATCTTTAATAAAAACCTTCCTCATTTATTCGGGCTTGGTACCGGCAAAAATAAACAAAATAGCTTATATTTGGCGAAGTTAAAAAAAATTTTAATCTACTTTTTATATATTTAAAAAACATGCGAAACATTTATATAAAACTTATTTTTCTAGCTTTTTTTGAAGCAAACTCTTTAATCAAATCTTCATACATAATCGCATAAGATAAATATTTTTCAATTGACAAAATAGCTAACTCATTTAATCTTTTTCTAGCAGGCCCAAGTTTTAAAAACTAAAATTAATATCAATCCTAGTCTGGCCTAAAACAGAACAGTTAGCCCAAAACATAATAGCTAACCCAAAACTATAATTACCCTAGCCCAAACACTGAAAAAACTTGAAGCCCTCAACATGTGAAGGCCTTAGGCCACCGCCTGATCCAATAACCTTATTGGGCCAGCCCTGATTAAGAGTAAGTGCAGTTTCCATGATAGTTAGAATATATTGAATAGTAATATGTAGTATTCCCTACAAGGTATAAAAACAAGTAGAGGTGGAATCTTTTACCCTTTTTCTTATGAATGAGTACATTCGTGTTATGTTTCATCTTTGGCGGTCAACGGGGCTGAATCAATAAACTTTATTAAAAAATGGTCAAATAGGTTGAAGTGTTGGCATGTCAAATTCACCCAATATGTATTTATTAATGCATGCAATCTTTCATACTGCTTCATGCATATAACTAGAATAAAATTGTCGTCATTAGTTTTTGGAGCCATTACTATAACTTAAAAAGAAAGGTCGGTAAGGTTTCCCACCAGCCTTTCTTCCCCTCTTACTTTTGATCTTTACATTTTTAGCCCCTTGTACTTTTTAAAAACTTTGTAAAATATCATTTTTACCCCCTTAAGTTTCTAAAGCTTCGAGTTTACCCCTGTGCAATATAAATTCAAGTCCGTTCACATTTAGACATAATTAGAAACGACTCGGGTCAAATATAAAATGTTCCCAAGCTTAACTCTATACACTTTAAGACCGTCTACGTTTCGACATACGTCTACGTTTTGACGTAAATTTTGTTCATAAATAATTTGGGTCAAATATAAAACGTTTTAACGCTTATTTTTATGTACGCTTTGAGTTAACCTACGTTTCGACATTGGTTTGTTTGGAAACACGTCGGGTCAATATAATACATTTTCATTTACTATACGTTTGGACATAAATTTAGTTCGAAAAAGGTCGGAGTGATTGCAAGTCTATATTTCGACATTAATTTTATTTGAAAACGAGTCAGGTCAAATATTAAACGTTTTTGTTCAACGGTATAAATTCGAGTTACTCTACGTGTTTACTTAAAATTACTTTGGAAACGAGTCAGGTCCATTGTAGTCTATACTTTATCACGTCACGTACAATGTCGCGGCAACGCGTGACGGGTAATAAACCTAGTTGAACACAATAACTACTTTACAAAATAGTATAAGAAGAATTTTAGGTCAACCCAACCCAACCCGACCTAGACCAAAGAGCTACTTGCTTGGAATTGTTACCCAACTCGCCCATTTTGCCACCACTCAAGAGAAGAACATACAATCTCTAGAACATAATAAGAGCATCTTTGAATAGTTATGCATCTTGTGCTCTAAACAAGAATATAAAGCTTAGAGAAATGGTAGTATGAAGAACCTTTTCTAACGACCATGGCAAACATATGGATTAGGATTAATGAAGCAGATATGCCACAGTTTTTATCACATATTTTGAGTCAATTGGTGTATAAGTTGTCTTTTGTTTTCTTTCATGCAATCCTGTATGCTGATGATATATTTTTTTCATATAGGCAAGCAAAGAGTGCAATAAGGGAGCAAAGGAAGATATAGAAAAAAACCCTGAGGAAAGTGTTACGATGATTGAGAAAGAGGAAGAAACTGAAGAAATCAAGCCATGTGTTGAAATAGAGAAGGAAAAAGAGCAAAATGAATTATTGCCATCCACCACCACTGATGTTTGCATCTCAACTCAAACAGAATCTCAAGTGGAGAAAGCAGAACATGTAGAAGAAGACACTCAGAATGATGGCAGTCTGAAGGAAAAGCCTAACAACCCCTCGATCAAGGAAGTGTGTGAAGAAAAGATTGAGAAAGAGGAAGAAGCTGAAGAAATCGAGCCAGGTGTTGAAATAGAGGAAAAAAAGGAGCAAAATGAGTTATTGTCATCAATCCCCACTGATGTTTGCATCTCAACACAAACAGAATCTCACGTAGAGAAATCAGGATATGTAGAAGAAGACACTCAGAATGATGACAGTCTGAAGGAAAAGCCTGATAGCCCCTCGATCAAGGAAGTGTGTGAAGAAAAGATTGAGATTAAGGAAGAAGCTAAAGAACTCAAGCCAGGTGTTGAAATAAAGGAGAAAAAGGAGCAAAATGAGTTATTGTCATCAATCCCCACCGATGTTTGCATCTCAACACAAACAGAATCTCAAGTAGAGAAAGCAGATCTTGTAAAAGAAGATACTCAGAATGATGAAGGTCTAAAGGAAAAGCCTGACGGCCCCTCAATCAAGGAAGTGTGTGAGGAAACAGGTACAGAGAAGGATGAATACGAGGAAGCAAAACACTCAGCAATAAAAGCTGTAAACAAAGATGAAACAGAAGATGAAAAAAGGGATCAAGAGGTCAACATGTTAGAGAAATATGAAGATAAGGATTGCGTTACAAGTGCACAAAACATGGCATTTGAAAAAGAGTTGCAAGAAAAGAACCACCACAATGAAGATGAAGCTGTTACAGCTGGCGGAAGTACAGAGAAAGATACTGAAGATATCAGATCCAGTAAGAAAACAGAGCAACAAATGCGGATAAAATCCATTCCCTCTGATGTTTGCATCACAACACAAACAGAACCAGAAGAACAAACTACAGAAAAAAATGTAGGAGAGGCTATTGAGAGCGATGATGGTCAAACAAAAAAGTCTGAGAACGTCTCAGAGAAGACTGAATCTGAAGGGATAAAACTAGCTGGCGGTTCTGGTATGGCTCTGAATGAGAATGGAACAATGAGAAAAGATGAAGTTCAAGAAATGGAACAAGAGTTTTACGTGTCAGAAAAAGGCCAAAGTGGTGAGGATGATGTCCCAATCTCAGAAACTGCATCCAATGAGGAAATAAAAGAAAAAACTATCGATCAACATGATACCACAGTGGCCTATTTAGAGACAGGACAGGGCTTGAGTGCAATGCATAGAGAGATCCTCGTTGAAGAAGCAGAGGACAAATCCATTGATGCTCAAAAGGTAATTCATGTTCATTGTAGACATTTATTGACTATTGAAATAATTTTCACTACAACATCATTCGAACCTATATATAAAGCAATTCAAGAAATGTTTTAGTTGCAAAAAGATCGTTTTCACAAACTTTGAGTCTATACATTAGTCTCATCATGTTTTGTTCTTTTGTTCTTTCTATATACTTCAACTACTTTTTCATATAGGAAACTGGGCAGTGTGCTGATGGAGCCGATGATGAAAGAGAACAGAAACAAGAGAAAAGTGCTGATGAAACTGCTCAGTCTTGTTCAAAAGATGAGCAAGAGGAAAATACCAAAGAAATCAAGCCAAGTGTTGAAACAATTGAAGCAAAGGATGTTTACATCACAACGCCGATCGAATCTCAAGACGATGCTACAAAGAATAAAGAAGATGCTATTGAGAGTGATGGTGATCAAAAGGAAAAGTCAGATAACCCCATTGTCAATGAAGTAAGTGAAGAGAATGACTCAAAGACTGAATCCGAAGAAGAGAGACAACTTCTTGACAGCTCCAATGTCAAAACTATAGAATCTATGGATGAGAATACCAAAGAAACCAAATCTAGTAATGAAGCAAAAGAAAATATAGAGCAACAAGATGAGATCAAACCATTAGAAGTCCAAGCTGGTGAGGACGATGTTACAAGCTCACAGAATACATCCACTGAGGACGTGAAAGAAACAATGAATGGTCAACATGATACCACAATGGCATATGTCGAGGAAGGGACGGATGTGAGTGCACTGCCTAAAGAGATCCTCATAGGAGAAGCAGAGGACAAATCAATTGGTGCTGAAGAGGTAAATCATGTTAGTTATTAATAAATCCTTAATTATTCCATGCGGTTTTAGTTGTACATAGTTTCAACTAAGCTTGCAATCTCTAAATTATAAGCGATGCCGAAAATTCAGTGTGTGAAATATATATAGTAAATATATATCTAACTACACTTAAATAAACATGTTAACTAGGTATCATTGGAGCTTGGACAACCTAACAAGCAAAATGTTGAGGACAACCACCCATGTCTGAGTAAAACCACAAGTGAACATTCAGAAGACGAGATCAAGAAAGAGAACAAAGATTTATATCATGAAAGTGCAGAGGATACAAATGATATTACTACTAAAGAAGAAACATGCACATCAACGCCCGATCCCGTTGAAGAGCACATTGGCCGAGATGAAGCATCAAAAGAAGTCACCAATTTAGACGAAACAACAGTAGAGCCTCAAGAAGGTGTCACACCCTCCATTCCGTTGGAAATATCAACAGAAGACGCTTCAAATTCAGAGAACGGAAAGACAGAATGTGAAAATTTGCCAACAGAAGATGAAGTACATATCCCTGAATTGGGGCCCAAATCAGAAGAGTCAATGCTGGAAGAAGAGTGCTTTGTTCCAGAAACCGAAACACACTCGGCTGAAGAAAAGGAAACCGTAATAAAAGAAGTTTCAAGTAATGAGGTCAGCAAAAAATACAACGTCCTTACCATTCGTAATATCTTTTCTTGCATTTGTTTCGAGCTTTATTTAACAAGTTGGCACTAACTGGATGCAGAAAACAGAACAGACTACAGAAATCAACCAAGAGGTTGTCAAAGAGATATGTGAAGAGACTAGCTCAGAAAAGACAGAACTTGGAGAAGGATTACAACTTTCCGATAGTTCGAATGTGAAGATTAATGAGGAAGAAGTAACAACTTT
Source organism: Flaveria robusta (assembly GCA_025506415.1). NCBI lineage: Eukaryota > Viridiplantae > Streptophyta > Magnoliopsida > Asterales > Asteraceae > Flaveria > Flaveria robusta. The sequence continues at coordinate 10,751,358 of CM046469.1, read as the reverse complement.
GGAAGATGTGGATCAAGTCAACATGTCAGCAGAAAGCCAAGGTGATGACAACATTACAAGCACACAGAACGAAGCATCTGAAGAAAAAGAAGACTTGAAAGAAAAAAACTACCACAATGAAGATAATGAAGGCGACTTCATTAAAAGTGGAGAATCTGTAGATGATGATACTGAAGAAATCAAATCTAGTGCTGAAATAAATGACAGTACAGAGCATGTCATTGCCACCAATGTTTGCAGTTCAACACAAATGGAAAATAATGAAGAAACTGTGGAAAATGAAGAAAAAAATGGTGAAATGGCTATAGAATATGAAGAGAATGAAACAGTGAGCAGAGAAGAACATCTCGAAAAGAAACAAGAGGATGTGGAAGAAACAAATATAGGTGAACACGTTACCACAGTGGCCTATTTTGTGGAGGGGCAGAGTCTGGGTGCATTGACAAAAGAGGTCCAAGGCAAAGAAGGGGATAAATCTGTTGTTGTTCAAGAGGTAATTCATTTTCATCTTAATAAGCTCCAACTATTCAAAACATTTCGCTTGTACATCATTCCAACAACCATATACATCTCCAACATTAAGTAAACTTAGCTAAGAAAAGAAGTGACCAAAGCACATTTCATGTGTATCTGAAATGATATTTTAGAAAACGAAGAATGCAATAACATAAACATGTTTTAAAGTAGTTAATGGCAACTTCTGGTCATAAACATTTAAAGAAATAAGTTGTCACAAAGATTGTTCTCACAAAAGTTGAGCCTATACATTAAGCTCATCATGTTTCATTTCTTTCATTCTTTTTTTTATAATTAAATTACTTTATCATATAGGAAAGTGAGCAGTATGATGATGGAAAAAACTATGAAAGAGAACAAAAACCAGAGGAGCATACCGGTGAAATCAAACCAAGTGTTGAAACAAATGAAGAAAAGGATGATTGTATATCAACACAAACTGAATCTCAGGAAGAGGCTACAAAGAATGAAGAAAATGCAATTGGGAGTGACTTAAACAAAAGTGAATCTGAAGAAGAGAGACATCTTTCTGACATTTCCAGTGTCAAAACTAGAGAAAGTGTGGACGAGGACACTGAAGAAACCAAATCTAGTGATCCAACGAAAGAATATGTGGAGAAACAAGGATTGTTGCATGTCGTCAGCCCTGATGTTTTCAGTTCAACACAAACTGAAAAAAATACAGAATGTGAAGAAAACAACAATGAAGAGACCATAGAAAATAAAGATGGCCAAGCTGAGAAACCTGAAAGCCCATTGGTACAGGTAGTATGTGAAGCAACAAGCTCAGCAATGGTTGAATCTGAAGAAGGGGTAAAACATAATGACAGTTTCAGTATGTCACTGAAAGAGAATGAAACAATGAGCAAAAAAGAAAAATTAGAAAAGGAAGACGAGATAGAAACATCAGAAGAGCAAGGTGGTGGTGATGATGTTACAAGCTCATGCAATGCATCCAATGAGGACATAAAAGAAACAACGATTGGTCAACATGATACCATTGTAGCGTACGTTGAGGAAGGGCAGGGTGTGAGTGTAGTGCCTAAAGAGATTCTCATAGAAGAATCAGAGGACAAATCAATTGATGCTAAAGAGGTAATTCATGTTAATTCTAAGCAATATCTTAACTATTCTAATAGGTTTATTTACTAAAACTTGCAATACCTGAGTCATAAGCGATGTCATAGAGTTGGTGTGTGAATTATTGATCTCTCATCTCATTGTACGTGAAGATTAAATGCTTAATCTATAATACCATATTATACATTTATACACCTCATACACCATTTAATTTGCTGAATCTAGTAGTAAATTTATATCTAAATATACTTGATAAACATGTTAACCAGATGTCATTGGATCTTGGACAATCTAATGAACAAAATGTTGAAGAGACCAACACACGTCCGAGTAAAACCCTAAGTGAAAATCCAGAAGATGAGATCAAGAAAGAGGATGAGGATCTATCTCTTGAAAGTGTGGCGGATACAAATGATAGTACTACTAAAGAAGAAAAATGCACATTAGAGCATGAACCCGTTGAAGAGCATATCGGTCAAGATGAAGTATCAAAAGAAAAAGTACCAGTTTTAAATGAAACAACAGAAGTAGAGCCTCAAGACGATATCACACACTCCACTCCTTTAAAAACTTCAACAGAAGACGCTTCAAATTCAGAGATGGAAAACACAAAAAGTGAAAATCTGCCAATAGTCCATGAAGTAGATATCCCTGAATCAGTTCCCAAATCAGAAGAGTCGACACTGAAAGATGAGCTCTTTATTTCAGAAACGGGAACACACTCGGATGAAGTAAAGGGAACTGTTACAGAAGAAATTTTAAGTGATGAGGTCAGCTAAAAATTGTAGAGTCTTTACCGTTCATAATATTTTTTATTGCATTTGTTTTGAGCTTTATTTAACTTACTTTTCACACTAAATGGATGCAGAAAACAGAACAGACAACAGAAATAAATCAAGAGACTGTCAAGGAGGTATGTGAAGAGACTACCTCAGAAAAAGCTGAAATTGGAGAAGGATTAGAACTTTGTGATAGTTCTGATATGAAGATAAACAAGAAAGAGATACTAGGTTTCAAAGATGACAACCAAGAAAAGGATCAAGACGTCATGGCAACAGAAAGTGGAGGTGAGGACAATATTAAAAACTCACAAAATGAAGTATCTGAAGAAAAAGAAGACTTGCAAGAAAGGACCTACCACAACGAAGATGATGAACATGACTTCATTAAAAGTACAGAAGGTGTAGATGAAGATACTAAAGAAGTCAAACCTAGTGTTGAAACAAAAGAAAATACAGAGCATGTCATTGCCACCAGCGATTGCAGCTCGCCACAGATAGAAACCGATGAAGGAACTGTGAAAAATGATGAAAAGGCTATTGAGAATGATAAGAATAAAATAGTGAGCAGAGAGGAAAATCTCGAAAAGAAACACGAGGATGTTAGCAGCTCAGCACAAACAGAAACTATTGAGAGTGAAGAAAAGAATGAAGAGGCTACAAAGAATGATGATGGTAAAGAGAATCTAGAAAACCAAAAAAAGGAACAAGAACTAGAAATAACAAAATTCCACGGTGGTGGGGATGATGTTATCAGCTCGCAGAACGCATCCAATGAGAATACAAGGGAAACCACAATTGATCAGCATGTGAATACAATGGTTCATTCTGAGGAGGGGCTGTGTGTGAATGCAATAACTAAAGAGCTCATCAAGGAAGAAGTAGATGACAAATCAGTTCATGCTCAAGAGGTAATTTATGTTCATCCTTAGTGCTTTCTAATTATTCCAAAAGTTTTTACTTGTCATTTTAACTAAAAAGAGCATTTTGTTTAATCTTTAAGCAATGCAGAAATGCTTTCTTCAACAACATTTCTCATATCAAGGGTTTAAATTAACTTATATCTGATATTGTGTTCCACTCAATAGTCAGATTATCTCGAACATCTGTATATCATGTAACCTTTTAAGAGACATAAATAAGATATAAAACATAATCCAAAGGGTTTAATATACAATCTAAGAACATAATAAGGGTATCTTTAATATATAGAACTTTGTTTTCTTATTTACGATTATCGTGAGACGGAGGCTATAACATTTGAAAAGGGCCATAGAATGTCAAACAAAATTGAAATTATGTTGGTCAGAAACTTCAACTGAGCATTGTAAGCAAACTATTTTATTGTTTCTTTTTATTTTGATGCTTCAACTATAAGACCATATAATGAACCTCTTGCATCATTTTAATGTTTGATGCTCTTCTTCTCCAACATTTGCTTCATATTGTCATATGCTAGACCTTTATGTAATGATAGTTCAAAATTTTGTACATTCTTGGAGTAATATGTCCTAAAGAATAAACCTTTTGTAACAACTAAAATTCACAGTTTTATAAAGACTCTGAGCCTCTATATGTATATTATCATGTTTCATTTCTTCCATTCTAAAAAACAATTTCATATAGGCAAGTGAGCAGTGTGAGAAAGAAGCAAAAGACAAAACAGAACAACAGCCTGACGAAAGTGTCAACAAACCTGAAAACTCTTGTTCAGAAACCATTGACCGTAGTATTGAAGAAGATGCAGACACAGGGAACAAGGAAATAAAATCCAACCTGGAAGCAGAAAACCAAGCTGACAGAACAGAAGATAAAAATGAGATGAAAGATGAGGCCGTCTTCTCTGAAAAGGTATGTTGGAAAAACAACCAAACTTAAGTGGACTTCCTTTGCTTTTTTCTTTTACGATAAAGATAGATTTGAATATTATCATACTGAAAAGAACATGTTAACCAGATCACAAAGGAACTTGGAGAACCCGAGGAAAAAAACATTGAGAAAGTTCAGGCATGTCTAAATGAAACCATAACTGAAAAGACTGAAGACAAGATCACAAAAGACGGAGTTTCATCCAATGTATCCAATGACACTATAGAGCATGTAAACGAATGTATTTCTAAAGAAGAAAAGTGCTTTCCAGATGGAATTACTAAAGAGACTGAAATTTCAATACTAGAGCATGAGCCTGTAAAAGAACAAAATGACAGTCAAGATGAAGTATCAAGTGAAAAATTTACTGATTTAAATGAAACAACATCGGAACCTCAAGAAGATGTCAAGCCCTCCAGTTCACTAGAAACTTCAACTGAAGAAACTTCACATTCAGACGAGGCAAAAGTAGAAAGTGAAATTTTGCCAAAAGAAGAACTTGAATCTGTCGCTGAAATGCATATCCCCGATGTAATGCCCAAATCAGAAGGTTCAAAGATGAAAGAAGAGTGCCTTATTTCAGCAACAAAAGAAACTACAAGTTATGAGGTCAGACATAGAGAATAATATCCTTACAGTTCAAAACATCTTTTTTGCATTTCTTATGTGCTTTAAAATAAAGCACATCTTGCTGAGCTAATTTGTTTTCGCCTACTTACATGTTAGCTTCACTGTTTAACCTGTAGCTCACTACTTCCTTTTTTTATGCAAAATAGAATCTAGAAACACACGGATCAACACAACCAGAGAACTCATACAGCACCACCGAAGAAAACATTACGCAAGTGGAACAAACTGGTGAGATCAATTCACTGAATGAAAATAGAGATATGAAAGAGGATGTCACACAAGAAAGTCAACTTAGTAGCACTGAGGACCGCATTGAGATGGTAAAAGGTGTCATCTTGGCTGAAGAGGTGATTAAGACATAAATTCGCTTTAACTTTTTACATATCAAGTCATCAAAGATGCCTACTTACATAAAAGTTATATAAATTGATCAGGTGCCTTTGGAGATAGAAAACAAAAAGGGTATGAATGACTTTAAAGAACAGACTGTTGAGAAAGATAACTATTCCCCCGAACTAGAAGAGAAATCAGCACAAAATCAAAAGGAAATAGTACATGAGGTCAGTGTAGATTTATAAAAAATTTAAATAATATTTTCCTCATGTCTATAGATATTAACATGTAGACTTTCAAAGCAGATATCAAACTCAGATTCAATACCTGTTGAAAACCCTGATGTGACAGAAGTGAATGTAGATGGCCAGCTAGGACAAGAGAATTTGCAGGGTAAAGAAGATGTCAATTGTGCGTCAAGAGTTACAAATGATCGAGTTGATCAGGAACCAAAGGAAGAAAGAATTCCATCACTAGAAGATGCTGCAACAGTAGTATCTCAAGTTAACTTGTCAAACACAGAATCTACTGCTTATCCTTCAGAAACAGAGAAGTTAGCCATAAAGGCTATTGAATCTGATTGTGATGTACAAATCCCTGAAATAGTCGCTGATTCAGAAGACTCAAAAGTGACGGAAGAGTGCACTGTATTAGACACAGCAGTCTATACAGATGAAAACAATGTGGAACAGGACACAAAATTTAATGAAATTGCAAGTGCACTAGATAAAGAACAGAAAGATGTCAAAGAAATACCCACTAAGAGTGATGAAGCAAAGAATCCTGACTTGATCATAGAAGATAAGGCTGTAACCAAAGAGGTCAGATAACAATTAACTTCCCCTTCTTTAATATGAGATAGAATCCAATTTAATATAAACTTGTTATAGGGAAAATTAAATGTACATATTTTCTTGAAAGGATGTTCAATCTAACTATCAGAACATTATTGTTTCTAACTTAGTTACATCCCATTTCTCTGTTTTCATTTTGCAAAATAGATTCTTGATATACATGGACAACTCGAGCCCGCATCTGAACCAGTGATAGAAGAAAATCAAGTTGCTATTGAAATAAAGCCTCAACCAGAACAATCAAACATCACATGTGAAAACATAGTGGACGAGCAGATATTGGAATCCAAATTGGAGTATACGAGTGGAAAAAAGTTGAAAGATGGAAGAGAGGATATGGAAGAGGATGTTACACTTGCACCTGAAAATGAGAGTAAAAGCACAGAAAGTCATAATGAGACAACAAAAAATATAATCTTGACAGACGAGGTACACCAAAAATTACCCTAGGTGATAAGATTTTCTTTTTCACAAGGTAATTAAGAAATTTTGCTTACATACAATCTTATATGATTGAGCAGGTTGCTGTGCAGACAGAAAAAGAAAAGGAAAGTCATGAAATTGAAGGACAGGTTTCAGAGAAAGATAATTGTCCTACAGAACTGGATAATACATCAACACCAAATCAAAAAGAACTAGAAAATGAGGTCAGTATGAAGAAAACTATAATGTAAATTGTTTTACCTTATTAATATAGTAATTTTGAAATAAAAATTAATTTAGCAGATAAAATGCTCAAAGACAATCCCAGTTGGAAACACTGAAGTAAAAGAAGTGAAATCAGAAAGCCAGATAGAAGTAGAGAGTATGCAGGGGGCAGAAGAACTCACTTGTATATCAAAAGCATCTTCCATCATAGAAACATCAAAAGTGGAAATGCATGAAGATACTGAACAGACTATCACAATCATTGGAGAAGTAAAAGATGACGACAAAGATGAAGCATCAAAGAACAAAACAATTCCAGCTCTAGAAGATCCCAAGACTTCAGAACGTCAGGTTAACTTATCAGAAATAGATCCTACTGATACTCCCTCAAATGCCCAAGATAGCATGAAAAGAGAAGACACAGCCTGCAGGGAACAAGAAACTATTGAAGAGAAAGGTGAACCTATTTCTCAGTTAACAGACAGGGAGATCTTAGAAGAAAAGAACAATAAACTGATATCTGAATTACAAACTTTTTCAGAAGACCAGAGAAGTATCAATGAAAGATGTATCGAAGAACAGGCGCAAGCTAACTTTGCTGTAGAAATTAAAGATGCAAAAAGTGGAAATGAGACTGTGGAAGATGTTATTATAAATAAGGTCAGCAACAAATACACCATTAGTCCCCAAGTGGCTTTTTCTTGAGCTTAGAACAATTGTGGTGCTAAGTTAGCATATTAATCATCCACTAATATACAGGTTCTTTTGGAAGACGAAAAGGCCAAGGAAAGTAGAAGCAAAGAGGATATCATCAATGAAGATGCTAAACTTAATCAATTGACATCATACACAGATGAAGTATGCCAGGTCTGATTGAATATTAAAAAATTGTATTTCTCAAAAACACTGTTTTCCTATAATTTGCTCACAAAATTGTCACCAAACAGATTAAAAGTTCAAGACCTGATGAACTGGAGGCAAAAGATCCAGTTGAAGATACAGAAGATGTGAAATTTATGGCTGACAACCTCATTGTAAAGGATGAAACATCTACTGTCATGAAAGAACCAAATGAAGACATTGAAATTGTTGCCTCTGAATTCAAAAGGTTGGAGAATATGGCGACAGTAGAAAATAAAATAGAAGTCCATGCAGACGAGGAGAAAGAAGCATTAAACAAACCACAGGAAGATGACTCAGCGAAAACCACCGAAGATTCTAAAATTATAACTGAAGTGGCTGCAATAGTCCCGGAGTGTGGAGAAGCTTCTGTAATTTTGACAGACAATCTTCCGGAAGCTTCCCCTGTGATGCTTTTAGCAAAACCTGAAGACGAAATTAAAGATAAGGATGCAACTCTTGTCGATGTGTATTTGTCAACTCTGTCAGATGAAAAGACAGGAGGGCTTCAAGTTTCTACATTAGATGAAGGCAAACAGCATGGTCCTGGTGATATGCTGAACAAAGAAAAAGATGCAGTACAGGTTCAAGAACATATCTCCAGCATTAAATCTGTTGACCCCTCAACAGAAGTTGAAGTGCATGAGACAGGAAAAGGACTTCTAAAAGACAACGAGCATCTCGAGTCAGCCTGTAACCAAGGCAAACCCATAGATGAAGTTTCTGGAATGAAACAGGTAACATCATCATCGCCTGAATAATGTATTGCATAACACATGGATAAAAAGAACTAAAAATGTAAAGACAAAAAACAAAATAGGGTATTAAAATTGAAAAGAGCAGATGCAGGCAAAAAAAAAATTTATCAAACCAAAAATTAGATCAATAGCCATTCTCACAACAAACAAGCTATAATCTTTTTCAGGAACCCTTGGGACTCAATGCACCAGGGACTCTTGGTACTGCAGCTACAGAGAGCACTGAGAGCAAAATCTTTACTGAGAAAGTAGGTTCATCACATGAGCAAGGGGAGCAAATTGCGAAGTCGTTGAATCCTGAGGCAGCAAATTCAACAGCCAATAAGGCTTCAGGCACTGAACCACAATGCACCAATACAGTTTTCATAGATCAAAAAGAGAAGTCTGAATCTGTAGAACCAGCTAAGATCTATTTGACTAACGTGCTGCATCAACCAGCAGAAGGAAGCTCAGAAGTGTCTGAAAACTTAATCGGAGAGAGAGATTCAGCTCTGACAAAAGATCAGCAAGTAAAAAAAAATGAAATTGGTGAAAGTGGAGTGAAAACAGATGAAGAGGATGATGAAGAAGAAGAGGACAATGAAGATGATGAAAAAATGGGTTCATGTTCTGATGCACCTGTTATGGTAGAAGCATCAAAAGATATGGATGTCAAGGCTCATAAGAAATCTCATAATATATTGTCAGGTGTTGGTTCAAAGGTCAAACATTCGATCGCCAAGGTTAAGAAAGCAATAACCGGTAAGTCTTCTCCTCCAAAATCACCATCACCAAAAGCAAAAAATCAAGTGATTGGTTAGAAAGACAGATCATGGTGTAATTCTCTCAAAGAAGAAGGAAACAAATGTGAAAAATGGTTCAGAAGGAACTCAAATAAAGGAATGTGGGAATATTACGCATATATGCATTCTGTGCTAGAGTAATATGTATGAAACATCTATGTTAAATCTATTTATTTTTATTTTAAATAATAAAATTTGATACAACTTAATACTATATCTGATGACATTCTCCTGCACACACATGACCCTTATGAGTTTGAACAACAACAACAGTTTCTACGCTAAACTGGTAAAAAGTATTACCTCAATCACAATAAGAACATAAAGCACCCTCTCCCTATAACACCCTAGACGTGTCACATTCACATGAATCAAAAGCGAATGCTTAAGGTAAAGGTCTAGCACAATCCAAAGACATAACTAAATAGTTCATTACATTAATCAACAATAAAAAACCTAAAGCTCTCAGTCTTCTCTTCGCATCCTCCTAGATAAACCAGAAAACCTAACACCTGAGCGTATCAGTGAACACATAACAAAACAATTATAGAATACAATCGTGTGCATAACAGATATGAAACTAAACATAACTAAAATTGTAGTCTCATAAGAAGTAAAACAATTTCAGTACGGAACAAAGCAAGACGAATAGGATACACAATTGAACGGCGCGTGGGTTGTCGTTGGCAGTTTGAATGCGGTGTAGCAGAGATAGCGTCCGGTCGTCGGAATTTGGTTATATCGCCGGAAAACGAATCACAAGAGAATTGTTGAAGGAGATGAAGAGAGATTTGTGTAATCGAAGGGTGTATCGTGAGGATTTCAGTTAGGGTTTTAGGAGGGTATTTATTTCACTTCGAAAATTCTGTATCTTGAGGATTTCGGTTAGGGTTTTAGGAGGGTATATATTGCACTTCGATCGTGAGGATTTCTGTTAGGGTTTTAGGAGGGTATATATTGCACTTCGAACATAAAGCAAGACGAATAGTATACACAATTGAACGGCGCGTGGGTTGTCGTTGGCAGTTTGAATGCGGTGTAGCAGAGATAGCGTCCGGTCGTCGGAATTTGGTTATATCGGCCGGAAAACGAATCACAGGAGAATTGTTGAAGGAGATGATGAGACTTTTGTGTAATCGAAGAGTTAGGGTTTAGGAGGGTATATATTGCACTTCGAAAATTCATTTGGGGAAAGGATTTGGGAGATCTTGTTTATTATTAGAAGAGCATCCACACTATTAAACTTTAGAGTTAATTACAGAAATAGTCCCTATAGTTTATTTAAAGTAACAAATTTAAGCATTAACGGTTTTAAATAATAAATTTGGGTATTATGATTTTAATTTTATAACGAGTTTGAGTATTAACACTAACAGATATTAAAAGCTCTATTAAATTTAAACAAAATAACTAAAATACCCTTTGAGGGGTTAATTTGTAATTATCTCTCTATTCAATTATGGCGACCATTTGTGTAATTAAATATAAATCCATGGTCTCCCAGACGCCTGCCCACCCACCACCGCCGGCGCCGCCACCACCGCCGGCGCCGCCACCACCGCCGGCGCCGCCACCACCGCCGGTGCCGCACACCACATCTAATACTTAAAACCTAAACCTCTATCACAGTCAGCTTCTCGGAATCCTTAAAACCTAAATCTTTCTCAAAACCCTAAAACCCAATTTGGAGATCCTTGATTTTAGGGCTTATAGATAGATCTTTGAACCTATGGTTAGAACTTAGAACCAACATCAGTGGTTGTTCGATGGAGACGAAGCAGTGATGGATGGTGCGATGGAGATGATAATGCAATGTTGATGATGACGGTGATGCAATTGATGTGGGTTTCGTACAAATTAGACGGTGGAAATGGTTCAATGGTCGGCAGTGGTGGTGGTTGGTTGCACGGTCGGTGGTCGGTGGTGGTGAAGATGAAGATGCCGTTGTGGTGCGGTTGTTGTTTCATTTTAAGAGATGAAGATGATGGCGATGGTGGTTGGTGGTGACCGTGGTGGCTGGTGTTGGTGGCCCACGGTGGTGGGCGGCTATGGTGGTGGTGAAATTAGTCTAGTACTGAAGGTGAAAGTATATATATATTGTGTGTGTGTATGTATGTGTATATATATTAAATTACACAAACAATCTTTTATTTATATTAAATGACACAACCAGTCCCTCTATTTATATTATAGTCCTTGTAAAGTAAAGAGACAAAAATGCCCTTAGATATAACGGAATATTTAACGACTGTTAGTGTTAATACTTTAACTCGTTACAAATTGAAAAAAATACAATACTCAAACATGTTACTTGAAACACTTAGTACTCAAATATGTTACTTGAAACACTTAGTATTCAAACTTGTTATTTTGAATAAACCACATGAACCATTTGCGTAATTAACTCTAAACTTTATATGTTTTAACTAGTTTTAGTAAACCCGTGTATTATACGGTTCGAATAAATAAAATATTAAATAGAATTAAAATTTGTTAATAATAAATTGATATTTTAATATAAGATATTATTGAAATCTTTCTAATTATAAATAGAATAAAATATTTTGTTTTAAAAAGAACATTTAAAAAATATCATTTATTAATTTTTTTTTATTATAACTCTTAATTTTAATTATTTTATAAAAAAATTTATTATTTTATAAAAATATGTATTCTTTAGAAACAACATTAATAAAAAGATGTTTTTCTTAATTTATTAAAAATTATTTTAATACAAAAAGAATTGAATAATATTAGTAATTAATATGATTATTTAATAGAAGAGACACGGGAAAACTTGGTGAAAATAAATATGATGATGTCATGTGTCATTTCTATTTACCCTTTTATTAGAGTACTAGGTTAGTATCCCGTGTATTACACGGGTTGAATAAATAAATATCAAATAATTAGTAACAAAAATTTATTAATTATAAAATGACATTTTGATACAATTCAAATTCCTTATAAGTAATAATTATAATTAATTAATTTTTTTTGTAATTAAAAAAAAATTCAAGCATTTTGTTCCGAAACAAACCTTTTTAAAAAGTGTCATTTCTAAAAAAACTCATTATAACTCTGAATTTTAATTATTTTGATTTATAATAATTTTGTTATTTAAAAACGACAATTTTAAACTATTTTATATTTTTTAAAAAGTTTGATTTTTAGTAAAATTTTTTATCTTAACAAAGTTGTTTTTTTAGAACTTAAATTTATAAAAAAAAAACTCTTTCTTAATTTATTAAAAAAACTATATTTAATATAAAAAAGAAATAAATAATATAATTTATAATTAATGTACTAATTTAATATGAGAGAGAAGCGGGAAAATTAAAATTAGGATCTCTAGAATTGTGTCAAGTGTCCACTTAAAACATTCTTTTATTATAATATATAGTTTAAGATTAAGATTAAGATTAAGATAAGATTATCATTCGTATTGTACACGCGGTTTTAACAAATAAAATATTAAATAATTATAATAAAATTTAAAAAAAATAAAAGGTTATTTTCATCCACGACGTTATGTTGCATTTGTAATTTCAATCCAAAAGCTTTTCTTTTACTAGTCACTATAATTTATCAAATTTTGTCATTTTCATCGGTTCCACTAACACCGTTAAAATATCCTTAAATACGAGTGTATTTTAGTATTTTTCAACGGCCTGATTATCAAATTAAAACAAATTAATCAATTAATATTCAATTAAAACTAAAAAACAAATGAATGACTAGTGAAACTAGACGCTTCGATTTAAAATCTTCGATTTAAAATCTTCGATTAACTCTAATCATGTTGTTCGAGTGAGGTATGCCATGACATTTCAATTAATATTCACGTTTTTGTTCGAACGTGTAGCGTTATATAGACTTTTAAAAAGTTTATATTTTCAAAAAGGATTTTAGTTTAATAAAATTTGTCTATCTGATACACTTTTTAAAATGTTTTTTTTAATAAAAGAAAAATAGTTTTTAATTTTTACAATGTTTATTTTTTTAAAAAGATGCGGGAAAATAAAAAATAAAAGTTGGCACGTGACATCTCAAAACTTCACTCGGTTTTTTAAAAGATATCTCCTTCGCTTGAGTACTTATTGTTAATGTGTACGCAGTTTTAAAACCAAATGTTCATTAAACTTATACGATTTAGGAACCGGAGCAAATTAGGATAACCCTTCTAACGCGAACCCACTTATTTTAATATATTCAAATACCAAGTTAGAAGTCTAATATATGGGTTGAATGAGATATTAAAAATCATCTCAAATTTCTAATTTGACTTTAAAATAAAATAATCACTTTAATTTAACACAACGTCAATCGATGACTATTCATTACCTTGTGGTCTAGTTGTACGGTGTTTGACACAAAAAATAATATGAATAAATAATGTGGTTCAAATCATTGCAAGTGCAATATAGTTGTGTTTAGACATTAAAAAATATTGTTATTAAATGATAACTAATAGATAAGGTGAGAAAAACAATCACGTAATCATTTGTCTAAGTTCATAACATCCATGGCGATTACAAACCGTTGTAATTCTACCAAATTCTACTCAAATCAAGGTTTTCACGTTATTTAAAAATGTTATCCTAACCACACCAAAGATCCCGAAAACCAACCCAAAAATCATCCTAAGCAAACCAAAAAAAACTTTTTTACTGTTTTATATATAATTTGATTGTCTTAAAAATTCTCGGTTTGGAGATTTATTACGCAATTGGATTGGTTGAACCCATCCAGATTTGAATCCTACTCCCCTCATTTCAATGATTTACCTTTTCTTTAATTCGTTCATACATATGCACATATCTATATCGGTCTATATGCATCAATACACAAGTAGAGAGACAAGCACGATCTATACAAACATATTATAATTTACCAATGTCCTCGATGTTCAATTTCTTGAACTGCTTTTCGAAAAAATCACCACCCACGAGGAAGTTTGAATGCGACGTAGATGTGCGTGCTTTGGGAAAAGACTGATCAAGCTTGTATAGATCATGGATCAAGCTTGTATAGATGTGCGTCTTTTTGTGATTCGAAGACAAACCAGAAAAAAAAGGCTTTAGGTTTCGTTTGTTATACGCGTCATGGGTAAAATGGCTAATTTATCAGGGATCAACCATGAATTCTTTGTGTTTGTTTTAAATCTTCATTATTCGTTAAGATTCACAAAAAGCTTGTATAGATCATGCATTTCAACAATATATTAATACAATCATCAAAGGCGCATGTTTCGCATACTAGTAATCATGTTCAATTTTTAAATTTGCTAATTATTTTACTGGTCCAACCGGTAACAAGCTGTTTCAAATGGATGAGGTCCTGCACGGACCATTTCTATAGGTTTGATTTACAGGTCCACTAATCGTAGGTCATTTATTTTTACGTTAATTATAAAAATAAGAGAAAAAACAAACTTGCCTAATCCATTCAATAGACAGTGAGTGAAAAACTCATTTTCAAAAATATTCTTATTGAAAGCTAAAGAACATGTAAATCTATTCTAAAAATACACTTGCCCCATTTTAATGTAAAGTTCTATGAGTTATCAGGGGATGAGCAGAGTACATGTAGTCGGCCTTTAAATCGTGAAAAATGCCTGACTATTGGGAGAAAGCACACAAACACAAATAATAGAACAACAAAAGAACTTGAGAGATTTAACGTGCTTCGGTCGCGGTGTGCAACCTACGTCCACAGGGGGCAACTATAGTTTTCTTTTGATGAGCGATAATGATTTACAAGTAGATGATATATATATATAGATATATATGTGTATATATTTATTTATAGACTACCAATGATCATTAGCACAAATAGTTAAGTGAGATACCCAAAACAAGTATATATGAGGAGATTTTGAGTTCAAATTTTCTTCTGAACAAAAATGGTTAGGGTTGACCCAATAGGTTTTTTCTAATTGTGAGTTTTCTCCTTAGGGGGTTAGGGGTGTGGTCCAAACTGGGAAAACGGATAGATGGACCCGATTAAGATAACTTCTATTATCGGAACAAGATCCTACATTTTCCGTTCAAAATATTTTTATTGACTAAAATTAGTGTTAATCCTTTAGTTAACAATCTAACTAAACTAGACCCATTTAGAGCTAGGGCCGGTCACACCCTATTGCTCCATCTAATACATAAGAAGCCTATACCCAACAAAACGTGAAGGAAAATTCTACTTTGCCGACCACCAAAGATCTAGTTACCATGAGAAACTAGATCGAATAAACAATGACGTTTCCCACTAAATCCCTAAGGTACCAAAAATAACCAAAACGGCAAATCAATATTGCAAAAAATAAAAAATAGTCAATCTAAAATAGGTATCACATAAATCAATAAGTGAAAGCGGAGATGCAAAAATTATGCTATGCCAACTTAAGTATTTCAACAACTCAAAAGTGCACAACGAAGAAATTAAGCATTACTGACTAATTGTTGGAGGAGTGCTATGAATCAAAGGCAAAATAAATTAAAGAAAACTATACTTTGCCAACACCATAATCAAGCGAGGTAATTATTATCTAAATATAGAATGACTAATAAAGTTTTCCCATTAACTTTCTAAGAGCATTCTTCCCAATTATCATTATTATGCTTACACTAAAAATTAATATTTTTTCTTTATTATTTTTAATTAAATAATATTTTTTATAACTTTATAATTATCTTTTCTTTATCTTCCACTCACAACACTTTCAAAAAATAAAAGAAAATTTATAAGGCCCAAATATTTCTACTCCTCTAATAAAAGAGTATTTAGAGGGACACGTGGCAGCACCACATTTATCCCCAACAAAGTTTTCTCGTTTCTCTCTCCTATTAAATAATTAACTTTATTACTAATAATAATATTATTTAACTTTTTTTAGATTAAAAATAGTTTTTCTCATAAATTAAGAAATAAATCATTTAATTAATGTTGTTCCTAAAGAAAATTTTTTTTATAAAGTAAGACGTTTTTTACATCAAACTTTTTTGAAAATACAAAATATTTAAATTGATGTTATCTTAAAATATTATTTTATAATTAATAAAAATTTAGTATATTTAATATTTAATTTATTCAACACGTGTAATACACGGGTTTAATAAAACTAGTATATAGATAAACAATAGCATTTTCGCTCTTCTCCACTCAAATCATTCCTTATAATATAAGAAACACACTCATAATAATATAGGAAACCTATCGTAAAGGCTCAAAGGTACCAAATATAACCAAAATGAAAAATCAACATTGCAAAAAGATAGTCAATCTAAAATGGATATAGAATAAACCAACAAGTGAAAGCAAAGACGCAAAAAAATAAACTATGCCAACTAAAGTATTTGAATATCGCAAATAAACAATAGCAGCCCAAATATAACAATACTAAAACCAAATAAAATACAAAATTAAAAAAATAAACAACATAAAAGTTAAATAGAATATGTATTTTTCCCCACTTGGCGGATGCAAATTATGGATCGAGTCAACTATTAAAACCAGCCAAGAACTCGTTAATAAAAGATAAACTCATATCCACAGTGGAATTACAAATGATCAAATGATTTTTATCCCCACTTGGCGGATGCTAATTATGGATTGAGTCATCTTTAATATAACCAAAACCCGATGATTAAATATAAACTCATATCCAAAGAGGTATTACAGTAAAGTATTACTCAAAGTCATATAAAACCAAAGGATGCTTATAGTAAATAATCAATTAACACTACTAAAACCAAATAAAATATAAAATTAAAAAAATAAACAGCATAAAAGTTAAATAAAGATGTATTTTTCCCCACTTGGCGGATGCTAATTATGGATCGAGTCAACTATTAAAAACCAACCAAGAACTCGTTAATAAAAGATAAACTCATATCCAAAGGGGAATTACAAATGATCAAATGATTTTTATCCCTACTTGGCGGATGCTAATTATGGATTGAGTCATCTTTTATATAACCAAAACCCGGTGAATAAATATAAACTCATATCCAAAGGGGTATTACAGTAAAATATAACTCAAAGTCATATAAAAATAAAGGGTGTTTATAGTGAAAAATCAATTAACAATACTAAAACCAAATAAAATACAAAATTAAAAAAATAAACAACATAAAAGTTAAATAGAATATGTATTTTTCCTCACTTGGCGGATGCTAATTATGGATCGAGTCAACTATTAAAACCAGCCAAGAACTCGTTAATAAAAGATAAACTCATATCCACAGTGGAATTACAAATGATCAAATGATTTTTATCCCCACTTGGCGGATGCTAATTATGGATTGAGTCATCTTTAATATAACCAAAACCCGATGATTAAATATAAACTCATATCCAAAGGGGTATTACAGTAAAGTATTACTCAAAGTCATATAAAACCAAAGGATGCTTATAGTAAATAATCAATTAACACTACTAAAACCAAATAACATACAAAATTAAAAAAATAAACAGCATAAAAGTTAAATAAAGATGTATTTTTCCCCACTTGGCGGATGCTAATTATGGATCGAGTCAACTATTAAAAACCAACCAAGAACTCATTAATAAAAGATAAACTCATATCCAAAGGGGAATTACAAATGATCAAATGATTTTTATCCCTACTTGGCGGATGCTAATTATGGATTGAGTCATCTTTTATATAACCAAAACCCGGTGATTAAATATAAACTCATATCCAAAGGGGTATTACAGTAAAATATAACTCAAAGTCATATGAAAATAAAGGGTGTTTATAGTGAAAAATCAATTAACAATACTAAAACCAAATAAAATATAAAATTAAAAAAATAAACAACATAAAAGTTAAATAAAAATGTATTTTTCCCCACTTAGCGGATGCTAATTATGGATTGAGTCAATTATTAAAACCAACCAAGAACTCGTTAATAAAAGATAAACTCATATCCAAAGGGGAATTACAAATGATCAAATGATTTTTATCCCCACTTGGCGGATGCTAATTATGGATTGAGTCATCTTTTTTATATAACCAAAACCCGATGATTAAATATAAACTCATATCCAAAGGGGTATTACAGTAAAGTATTACTCAAAGTCATATAAAACCAAAGGATGCTTATAGTGAAAAATCAATTAATAATACTAAAACCAAATAAAATATAAAATAAAAAAAAAATAAACAACATAAAAGTTAAATAAAGATGTATTTTTCCCCACTTGGCGGATGCTAATTATGGATCGAGTCAACTATTAAAACCAACCAAAAACTCGTTAATAAAAGATAAACTCATATCCAAAGGGGAATTACAAATGATCAAATGATTTTTATCCCTACTTGTCGGATGCTAATTATGGATTGAGTCATCTTTTATATAACCAAAACCCGATGATTAAATATAAACTCATATCCAAATGGGTATTACAGTAAAATATTACTCAGTCATATAAAAACAAAGGGTGTTTATAGTGAAAAATCAATTAACATACTAAAACCAAATAAAATATAAAATTAAAAAAATAAACAACATAAAAGTTAAATAAAGATGTATTTTTCCCCACTTCGCGGATGCTAATTATGGATCGAGTCAACTATTATATAACCAAAATTGGTAAATCAAATAGAAACTCATATCCAAAGGGGTATCACAGATGATAAAATGATCAAATAATAATAAAATATAATTAAAAAATGAATTTTCCCCGACTTGGCGGATGCTAATTATGGATCGAGTCAACTATTAAAACCAACCAATAACTCGTTAATAAAAGATAAACTCATATCAGAAGGGGATTACAAATGATCAAATGATTTTTATCCCCACTTTGCGG
Organism: Flaveria robusta; assembly: GCA_025506415.1. Lineage (NCBI taxonomy): Eukaryota > Viridiplantae > Streptophyta > Magnoliopsida > Asterales > Asteraceae > Flaveria > Flaveria robusta. The sequence goes on along the minus strand of CM046469.1, from coordinate 10,732,393 downwards.
ATGCTAATTATGGATTGAATCATCTTTTATATAACCAAAACCCAGTGATTAAATATAAACTCATATCCAAAGGGGTATTACACTAAAGTATTACTCAAAGTCATATAAAACCAAAGGATGCTTACAGAGAAAAATCAATTAACAATATTAAAACCAAAATAAAATATAAAATTTAAAAAAATAAACAACATAAAAGTTAAATAAAGATGTATTTTACCCCACTTGACGGATGCTAATTATGGATCGAGTCAACTATTAAAACCAACCAAGAACTCGTTAATAAAAGATAAACTCATATCAAAAGGAGAATTACAAATGATCAAATGATTTTTATCCCCACTTGGCGGATGCTAATTATGGATTGAATCATCTTTTATATAACCAAAACCCGGTGATTAAATATAAACTCCTACCCAAAGGGGTATTATAGTAAAGTATTACTCAAAGTCATATAAAACCAAAGGATGCTTACAGTAAATAATCAATTAACACTACTAAAACCAAATAACATACAAAATTAAAAAAACTAAAATCACATAAAAGTTAAATAGAAGATGTATTTTTCCTCACTTGGCGGATGCTAATTATGGATCAAGTCAACTATTAAACCAACCAAGAACTCGTTAATAAAAGATAAACTCATATCCAAAGGGGAATTACAAATGATCAAATGATTTTTATCCCCACTTGGCGGATGCTAATTATGGATTGAGTCATCTTTTATATAACCAAAACCGGGTGATTAAATAGAAACTCATATCCAAAAGGGATATTACAGTAAAGTATTACTCAAAGTCATATAAAACCAAAGGATGCTTACAGTAAATAATCAATTAACACAACTAAAACCAAATAACATACAAAATTAAAAAAATACTAAAATCACATAAAAGTTAAATAGAAGATGTATTTTTCCCCACTTGGCGGATGCTAATTATGGATCGAGTCAACTATTAAAACCAACCAAGAACTCGTTAATAAAAGATAAACTCATATCCAAAGGGGAATTACAAATGATCAAATGATTTTTATCCCCACTTGGCGGATGCTAATTATGGATTGAGTCATCTTTTATATAACTAAAACCCGGTGATTAAATATAAACTCATATCCAAAGGAGTATTACAGTAAAGTATTACTCAAAGTCATATAAAACCAAAGGATTCTTACAGTAAATAATCAATTAACACTACTAAAACCGAATAACATACAAAATTAAAAAAACTAAAATCACATAAAAGTTAAATAGAAGATTTATTTTTCCTCACTTGGCGGATGCTAATTATGGATCGAGTCAACTATTAAACCAACCAAGAACTCGTTAATAAAAGATAAACTCATATCCAAACGGGAATTACAAATGATCAAATGATTTTTATCCACACATGGCGGATGCTAATTATGGATTGAGTCATCTTTTATATAACCAAAACCCGGTGATTAAATATAAACTCGTATCCAAAGGGGTATTACGATAAAGTATTACTCAAAGTCATATAAAACCAAAGGATGCTTATAGTGAAAAATCAAGTAACAATACTAAAACCAAATAAAATATAAAATTATAAAAAATTAACAACATAAAAGTTAAATAAAGATGTATTTTTCCCCACTTGGCGGATGCTAATTATGGATCGAGTCAACTATTAAAACCAACCAAGAACTCGTTAATAAAAGATAAACTCATATCAAAAGGGGAATTACAAATGATCAAATGATTTTTATCCCCACTTGGCGGACGCTAATTATTGATTGAGTCATCTTTTATATAACCAAAACCCGGTGATTAAATATAAACTCATATCCAAAAGGGTATTATAGTAAAGTATTACTCAAAGTCATATAAAACCAAAGGATGCTTACAGTAACTAATCAATTAACACGACTAAAACCAAATAACATACAAAATTAAAAAAACTAAAATCACATAAAACTTAAATAGAAGATGTGTTTTTCCCCACTTGGCGGATACTAATTATGGATCGAGTCAACTATTAAACCAACCAAGAACTCGTTAATAAAAGATAAACTCATATCCAAAGGGGAATTACAAATGATCAAATGATTTTTATCCCCACTTGGCGGATGCTAATTATGGATTGAGTCATCTTTTATATAATCAAAACTCGGTGATTAAATATAAACTCGTATCCAAAGGGGTATTACAATAAAGTATTACTCAAAGTCATATAAAACCAAAGGATGCTTACAGTAAATAATCAATTAACACAACTATAACCAAATAAAATATAAAATTATAAAAAATTAACAACATAAAAGTTAAATAAAGATGTATTTTTTCCCATTTGGCGGATGCTAATTATAGATAGAGTCAACTATTAAAACCAACCAAGAACTCGTTAATAAAAGATAAACTCATATCCAAAGGGTAATTACAAATGATCAAATGATTTTTATCCCCACTTGGCAAATGCTAATTATGGATTGAGTCATCCTTTATATAACCAAAACCCGGTGATTAAATATAAACTCATATCCAAAGGGGTATTACAGTAAAGTATTACTCAAAGTCATATAAAACCAAGGATGCTTACAGTAAATAATCAATTAACACTACTAAAAACAAATAACATACAAAATTTAAAAAATAAAACTAAAATCATGTAAAAGTTAAATAAAGATGTATTTTTCCCCACTTGGCGGATGCTAATTATGGAACGAGTCAACTATTAAAATCAACCAAGAACTCGTTAATAAAAGATAAACTCATATCCAAAGGGGAATTACAAATGATCAAATGATTTTTATCCCTACTTGTCGGATGCTAATTATGGATTGAGTCATATTTTATATAACCAAAACCCGGTGATTAAATATAAACTCATATCCAAAGGGGTATTACAGTAAAATATAACTCAAAGTCATATAAAAATAAAGGTTGTTTATAGTGAAAAATCAATTAACAATACTAAAACCAAATAAAATATAAAATTAAAAAAATAAACAACATAAAAGTTAAATAGAATATGTATTTTTCCCCACTTGGCGGATGCTAATTATGGATCGAGTCAACTATTAAAACCAACCAAGAACTCGTTAATAAAAGATAAACTCATATCCAAAGGGGAATTACAAATGATCAAATGATTTTTATCCCCACTTGGCGGATGCTAATTATGGATTGAGTCATCTTTTATATAACTAAAACCCGGTGATTAAATATAAACTCATATCCAAAGGGGTATTACAGTAAAGTATTACTCAAAGTCATATAAAACCAAAGGATGCTTACAGTAAATAATCAATTAACACTACTAAAACCAAATAACATACAAAATTAAAAAAAAAACTAAAATCACATAAAAGTTAAATAGAAGATGTATTTTTCCCCACTTGGCGGATGCTAATTATGGATCGAGTCAATTATTAAAACTAACCAAGAACTCGTTAATAAAAGGTAAACTCATATCAACAGGGGTATTACAAATGATCAAATGATTTTTATCCCCACTTGGCGGATGCTTATTATGGATTGAGTCATCTTTTATATAACCAAAACCGGGTGATTAAATAGAAACTCATATCCAAAAGGGATACTACAGTAAAGTATTACTCAAAGTCATAGAAAACCAAAGGATGCTTACAGTAAATAATCAATTAACACTACTAAAACCAAATAACATACAAAATTAAAAAAATACTAAAATCACATAAAAGTTAAATAGAAGATGTATTTTTCCCCACTTGGCGGATGCTAATTATGCATCGAGTCAACTATTAAAACCAACCAAGAACTCGTTAATAAAAGATAAACTCATATCCAAAGGGGAATTACAAATGATCAAATGATTTTTATCCCCACTTGGCGGATGCTAATTATGGATTGAGTCATCTTTTATATAACCAAAACCCGGTGATTAAATATAAACTCATATCCAAAGGGGTATTACAGTAAAGTATTACTCAAAGTCATATAAAACCAAAGGATGCTTACAGTAAATAATCAATTAACACTACTAAAACCAAATAACATGCAAAATTAAAAAAACTAAAATCACATAAAAGTTAAATTGAAGATGTATTTTACCCCACTTGGCGGATGCTAATTATGGATCGAGTCAACTATTAAAACCAACCAAGAACTCGTTAATAAAAGATAAACTCATATCAAAAGGGGTATTACAAATGATCAAATGATTTTTATCCCCACTTGGCGGATGCTACTTATGGATTGAGTCATCTTTTATATAACCAAAACCCGGTGATTAAATAGAAACTCATATCCAAAAGGGATATTACAGTAAAGTATTACTAAAAGTCATATAAAACCAAAGGATGCTTACAGTAAATAATCAATTAACTGTACTAAAACCAAATAACAAAATTAAAAAAAAAAAAAAAAAACACTAAAATCACATAAAAGTTAAATAGATGTATTTTTCCCCACTTGGCGGATGCTAATTATGGATCGAGTCAACTATTAAAACCAACCAAGAACTAGTTAATAAAAGATAAACTCATATCCAAAGGGGTATTACAAATGATCAAATGATTTTTATCCCCACTTGGCGGATGCTAATTATGGATTGAGTCATCTTTTATATAACCAAAACCCGGTGATTAAATAGAAACTCATATCCAAAGGGATATTACAGTAAAGTATTACTCAAAGTCATATAAAACCAAAAGATGCTTACAGTGAATATTCAATTAACACTACTAAAACCAAATAACATACAAAATTAAAAAAACTAAAATCACTTAAAAGTTAAATAGAAGATGTATTTTTCCCTACTTGGGGGCTGCTAATTATGGATCGAGTCAACTATTAAAACCAACCATGAACTCGTTAATAAAAGATAAACTAATATCAAAAGGGGCATTACAAATGATCCAATGATTTTTATCCCAACTTAGCGGATGCTAATTATGGACTGAGTCATCATTTATATAACCAAAAACCGGTGTTTAAATATAAACTCATATCTCAAATCAAAAAGAATATTTAAGTATTATTTTAGTTATCGAATAACATACAAAATTAAAAGAACTAAAACCTCACAAATTGTTAAAAACCACATAAATAAAGTACCATTTTTATAATGTTGATTAAAAGAAGGTCTGAAAATCCAAGAGGGTAAAAGTTTATGGTTATTAAACAATCGATAAGTTAAAGTAAGAACGCAAAAACTATTCACAATGGTTGTCCATTTGTAAATTGCACATCCAAAACAAAAAGGCTAAATCGTCTAAAAAATGGCAGAACAAGTTCATAAAAAAAAGTAATGAAATTCAAAATAGAGAAATTATTAGAGTATGCAAACCACTACTTCAAGTAGTAATTCAAACTAACTTCAATCAGACAACTATTAACTACGCTAATCTCCAAACATGAATGGGTTTTGTTCATCTTTTTAATATCATGAAACAACGATTATGCAAATTCAACATAAATTTGTTCTACACATCCAAAGAAAGCTAGAGTTGTTCATATAGGGTCAGATGTTCACAATGATTTTTGAGTTCCAACAATAATTTTACACATCACGTTCACAAATAAACACATATTCACATAAACATATTATACAAATGGGCATTCCTTAAGTTCAAAAGAAGTTATATTTCTTCACGTAGGATCAGACATTCACAGTAATGTTTGAGTTCAACAAGCATTTTACAATTATGTTCACATGAAATCAGATATTCACACAAGCAAGAGAAAGTTATATATGTAGAATGTTTAGAATCACAATCATGAGAGCTAAAAATTCTTAGGGCTTTTAATAAATCAATTAGAAGAAAATCAATTGGGATCAATTGTCAAGGAGTTCACAGAATCATATATTAAAATTGAGGAGAACGACATAACCCTAATACACATCTCACAAATTCACTGAAACAAGAAACAATCAAAACAAAACACGTCAAAATTTTCGTCAAACTAAGCCCTAATGTTATCGCTTTTCAATTAATTAGGAACTTGGAAATCAAATTCAGAAAATTAGGGGAAACGACTACACACAACCCTAACAGGTAATTAACAAAATCACCGCCACAAGAAACAATAAAATAAGTCGAAATTTGTGACGAATGAAACCTTAATGTAATCACAATTTAAGTGCTCAAGAACTTGTAAAACAAGTTCAGAAAATTGAGGAAAATGACATAACCCTGATACACATCTCACAAATTCACTGAAACAAGAAACAATCAGAACAAAACACGTCAAAATTTTCGTCAAACTAAACCCTAATGTTATCGCTTTTCAATTAATCAGGAACTTGGAAATCAAATTCAGAAAATTAGGGGAAACGACCACACACAACCCTAATAGGTAATTAACAAAATCACCGCCACAAGAAACAATAAAATAAGTCGAAATTTGTGACGAATGAAACCCTAATGTAATCGTCAAGAACTTGTAAAACAATTTGAGAAAGTTAAGGGAAACGTACCGATGCGCGATTATTTGCAAGAATCCGGTCGTCTTCGTCCAAAATTTAGATGAATGGATTATTTCCAACGGTAAACGATTTGCAGAAGATATAAAAAGCGTTTGTTTTAACAGTACTCGTATGTATGTATTCTCTGGAGTAGATTGTTTGCGATCTTGCGTGTATTGTATACAAGGAGTGACTGGTATTAGAATCAGTACCAAGAGTTGTCGAAGATGATGAAGAGAAAGATGCGTGAGGATTTCTGTTAGGGTTTGAGCCTTCAGTAGGGGGTATACATATTATATTACTCTCCCAATATCAATTTGGGGAAACGATTTAGGAGATCTCTTGGAGATCTTGTTTATTTTATTATTATTATAAATTATTATTATTTCAACACCACTGCTAAGAGGATGTTTGTTTTTTCCAAAAAGGTCCGCGTGATCTCTTATGTCTGCGTCGCGCAGACCACGCGCAGACATAAGGCTCTGCAGTGCGTTTGTTTTTTCGAATACATTTCATTAAAAAACGTCTGCGAGAGGTCTTCTTGGTGCAGACTTGGTCTTCTCACTTCTACAATCTTCAAACCTCTTCTCTTCACAACAATCACCATCCCCACAACCACCATCGCCCAGTATCACTACCGCCGGCACACAACCACAGCCAAGTACCACTACCGCCGGCACACCACCACCGCCAAGTACCACAACCGCCGGCACACAACCACCGCCCAGTACCACTACCGGCCGGCACACCACCACCACCCGGTACCACTACCGGTCGGCACACCACCACCACTCCAACGTTGCCACACCACCACAACCACAACCAACGTTGCCACTCCGCCATCGTCACAGTGGTGCGGTGGTGGTGTTGTTCTCGTCGTTCTCACCGGAAATCCCCGTTCTCCAAATGGATGAAGACGAAGATGATGGATGAAGAGGAATTTCAAAGAATGGGAAAGTGGTCTTGGAAATGGAGATTGGGAAAGTGAAGATTGGGATGGGTGGGGTCTGCTTTATATTAATAATAATAATAATAATAATAATAATAATAATAATAACAACAACATTGCAGATGTTAAAAAAACAAACAGTCTTTTTCGTGCAGACTGCAGACGTTTGGTCCACCTCTTCTTCTACAGATGTCTGCAGACATGGTCCGCAGACTGCAGATATTTTACCTCTTAAAAAACAAACAGCACCTAATATAATTAAACTACTAATTAATTATTCTTTCAAAACAAGACAAGCCTCTCTTCTTCACTTATTTTTCCTTTCCTTTTTTATTTACAGAAATGTATAAAAATTCAATCAAACAATCAAAATTGGCATTACATTACAGTTCAACTAAAAAACTTACTAACTAAACGATCTTTAATGTTAACGCGTACACAATTCAAAGGCAAACGCCGGTAAAACTTAAAGTGGTTTAGGGACTGGAATGGATTAGGTGATACCCGTTAATTACACGAACCTAGTCATCTTAATGTATTAATATGCTAAGCTAGAAACTATTATGTTACATGGGTTGAACATAGAAAAAATCATCACAATGTTTTTATTGTTAACAAATAATTACCTTAATTTAAACAATATCAATTGACGACTACTTAAGACCTTATGGTTTGTTTGACTTGTAAAAAAAGACGCTAGTGTACCTAAAACTACGCCCTTGTTCTAATAGTACAAGCTCGCTATAAATCCAGTTGATAGCATATTGATAGAGAGTCCCTAGGCTGAGAGACTTGTTCACTCTAGTGTCTTTGACAACTATATAGGAAAGAGTACAATAACAAGCCTTTCGTTGCCAACGAAAGAGCCTAACGCCTATATCACAAAGTGGTGTGATCCAAATCATTACAAGTACAGGTTGGTGGTGTTATACCTTAAAAAAGTATTATCGTTTGGAAAAAAAAAAAACCTGACTACTAATAAACAAGGTGTGAAAAACAATGACACAAATCATAGAATTGTAAAAAGATTAGTATTTAATTTCCTATTAAATTCATATAGCTAATTATATAAAAAAAGTATAAATGGTTTATATTATTAAATGTCATAAATATATTCTGTTATGTGGATCTCTTGGGGCTAAGGGTTGGGATGATGGGATCTATCTTTCAAGTACTGGAACAACAAACAAGCCAAGAACCATTATAAAAATGCTTTTCATCAACATATATAACTAGCATTATTACAAGGAACATATGATGGAAGACAAGTGGGCTGTTATTCATCACGAGCCTACTGTTAGAAGGGGTGGTGCCACGTTGGACCTCCCAATTTTGATTTGATGGTATTCGCACTCTCAAAAGGCCCAAGAGAAAAAGTTGACGGGCTTGCAACGGGAAAGTTTTAATAGCCCAAACCACCGTTTCTGAAATCCACGGCCTCGGGTTAACAATCTTGAGCCCATTACTTAGTCCAACTATAATTCTAAAGCCCACAGGCCTAGGGCATAATTCCACTCTATTTTGTACCTTATCACTGATGTACCCCGTGCACGATATAGTTGACAAGCCTATGGGCTCTGGCCATTAGATTTTATGTTTTGTATTGGGCCATATTATTATTTCTATATCTAGATTGCGGACCAACATAAAACATTGGATGACCCAAATCAGTAACCCATCTATGCATCTTAACAAGGAGACCAAAGTTTAAACAGAACACTTTACAGGTATATTTTATGTCAATTGGATTCAATGAAAAGCAAATTTGCACACTCTTAAATACTCAAAATCTACAATTTAGTTATCTTTTGTAAACAAATTTTAAAACCTAAGGGGCTGTTTGTTTTTTTCCCGAAAAGGTCTTCCAGACCACTTTTGTCTGCGCCGCGCAGACCGCGGGCAGACGTTGGGTTATGCAGATTGTTTGTTTTTCGAAAGAGGTTTCATTAAAAAAGGTCTGCAGGACATTTTTTAAAACAGACTTGGAATATAGTCTTCTTGCATCTTCTAACCTCTTCCAACAAAACCCTACCCCATTCGCCCACCTTCCGCCACCGTCGCCCACCTTGCACCACCGTCGCGCCACCGTCGACCCACCTTGCGCCACCGTCGGCCCACCTGGCGCCCACCTGGCGCCACCGTCGCCCCACCCTGCGCCACCGTCGGCCCACCTGGCGCCACCGTAGCCCCACCTTGCGCACCGTCGCCCCACCTAGCGCCACCGTCGCCCCCCCTTGCGCCACCGTCGCCCACCTTGCGCCACCGTCGACCACCTTGCGCTACTTTGTGATTTAGGTTAGGGTTTTGTTTGCAGATGATAAAAAAACAAACAGTCTTTTTGTTGCAGACTGCAGACATTTTGTCCACCTCTTCTGCTGCAGATGTCTGCAGATGTGGTCCGCAGACTGCAGACATTTTACCTTTTCAAAAACAAACACCACCTAAGACTCTTAAGAGCAATCTTCTTTACAATAATAATAAATAATCGTCTACAAGATCTCATTCAATTCGTTAATTGAACAAGTGAACAACCAAAAGAGACTCAAAAATAGATTATATATATGCATCACGCATACACAAATTTTGCGTTTGAGAAAATTTTAATCCCAGACAATAAGAACCATAAAAGAGTCACCTAGACTTAACCGACAAACTTTTCTCGTTGATAATTTACAGTATGATTTAGAATTTAGATTTTTAACATCGAAAACACCAAAATTGAAAGAAGCACAACCGTAATCACAATTCCAATGAGACAATTCATCGAGCGAACATGTGCACACTATCAAACCTAAATCAACAAATGAAAATGAAGTTAAACATGTGCAATAATCCAGTATGTACTACAACCAAACTTGTAGATAACAAAGAGAGACCTAGATGCTTTTATCGTTTAGTTAATAGCCGAATAAAAGGTAAACAATAATGTTTTACCTGTGACGTGTCTTAATTGTTCCATCTATATTGCAACAAGTATGTCTGCAACGAATCCATCTTTAATCAAGGTGTTTGTATGAATATTAATCTATTAAAATTTTCTTTTTTACTTCTATGTTATTTTCTAGTCATAGACTTGTTGAAGATGTAAAATATTTGACTCCTTGGTTTCCAATATGTGAAAGTCAAGCCATTTCCTTCAAATGAGAAAATTATACCAAGTAGGTCATCAATCCAGAGAAATAAAATAGACACTGAAAAGTATTGGAAGTATAAAAAATATTAAAACAGTATCAACAACAAAACTCAAGAAAAAACAAAAAACTAGGATGGAACTGAATACCCAATTAATTCAAGATTTATCAGTGACACATAAAATTGATCATGGTTTAAGATGATGTTTTTATAATAGGACTGTTAGCACAACAATATAATTTATTTGATACAAAGTTTGAACATGTATGATGTGTTTGGAACATCAAATCGAGGGGTGTGGGGGTTAAGAGGTGTTACTATGATTATTTTTAGTTTGTATGTTTTAAACATTGTTTTGTTTTTGTTTTTCTTTTTTTTCCCTTTATTGTGGGATTGAATTATTGGATATAGAGTTGATTTTCTGTTTTGAATTTGGGCTTAGCTGGATGTAGTTGGGTTGGAGCATGATGCGTTGCGATTGGGTTGTTGAATCAAGACTCAGAACCCGCGTCATAACTGTATTCTCTCCAAGTCTCACACGGGTATCGGGGCTCCGTTGTATATCCACATTCTTATATGGGTTTTATGTTATTGTGTTTCGAAGGGATTAGATCATTATCTTGTTTCTTGTACAAACACTCGTATTTTCTTTGATATTTCAATTATAGGGTTTTTCTTGAGCACTTTGATTATTCATGTATGCCGATGATTGTTTTATACTAGATACGAGTGGTCTTGTAGTTTCCTAATCATTGCTTTGATAATCAAAAAGTGTCTAATTGTTTCGTGTTAGGTGTTTAACTTGGATAATACATATTTGACAACTAGCCTAGAATATTATCCAATTCTCCAATATACATGCACAGTGCATGAATACACACATACACACACCTTAAAGCATTCACATTAGATTTTCTATGTCTATCTTTATAATTACATTAAAAATCATTATTTTCTCTCGTATTTACAATTAAATAATACTCTCTTATACCTTTATCATTACTTTTTTACTCTCCTCCACTCACAACTTTAAAAAATATAAAAAAAAAAAAAAATCATATGGATTGAACAATGATTACCAAATATACAAATGAATAGTAACATTTTCTCTCATGCAATTACAACCACTTACAACAATTTCTTAAAATATAATAAATACACCCACATTAACATAGGAAACATACGGTGAATGCTCTTAACCAAGTTAGATTTCGATATGAGAGTTTATTGTAATAAAGTTTTGAGCTACTTACTTGATGATAACAAAGTGTGAGCTGTGAGTTCTCTAAATGTTATATGTGATTATGTTCTAACTAGTATTTTTACCCATCGCGCGTTGCGGCGGTGCCGTGCACAGCGTGATAAAACATAGAATGCAATCGACCTGACTTATTTCCGAACTAATCGTACATTAAAACGTAGAGTAATTCGAATTTATATTGTCGAATGAAAACGTATTAAACATACATAAAAATTAGCATTTGCGTCAACGCCGTATGTAACATGATAAAGTATAGACTACAATAGTCGTAACTCGTTTCCAAACTAAAATTGTGTCGGAAGGTACAATAATCGAATTTATGCTAACGTATTATATTTGACCTAATTCGTTTCTAAACAAAACTTGCATCGAAACGTAAACTAACACAGAATTTATATTTGTCTGACTTGTTTTCTGAAAAAACTTAATAAAAAGATAGAAAGTATACTAAAACATACATAAAAATAAGAACGTGATAATTTTTTTCCATGTATTATACGAAATGTAAACCCGGAGTTTGTTAACGTCAAATTGATATTTTATAAGCTTATAAAATTTGAATGGTTTAAAAATATAAAATTCAAAAGTTGAGGGGTGAAAATTGAACCTTTTTTTAAGATAATCAAAGTTGTAATTGTTTATTATCTTTTGAAATAATTATAAGTTCATAGGAGTTGAAATGATAGAAATTAATTAATTGTTTTTGAGAGTTGGGACTTGAGAGGAAGGAAAGGAAAAAGAAAGAATTAAAATTAAGGCTGCAAGGAATTGAACCAACTACCTCCTATTTAAAAGTCAAAGAACTTAACCAAATGAGCTAAGCTAAGAAACTTGTAGACATATGAAGCCAAAGATATATATCTTAAAAGCAAGGTTGGGTGGCACAATCAAATTGGTCACCGACCTTGACCTTTGCTTTTAAGTATTAGTAGAATGTCACTTCATCACTTTTTCTTGTAAAATGCATTTAAAAATGCAAAAACAATGTTTTTATGCCAACTTCACCATCGGCAAACAAATCGCTTCTAAAATCAGTCTGGTTCAAACAAAAAATAAACCGTTCTATCCCAAGAAACCTATCACGAAACCAACAATTTTCTAGGCTCAATTAAAATTCTTCCACCGAAACATTGACAAAACAATATGTTTTGAAACTATTGTTACATACATGGACACGAAACACAAGAATGCACGAAACTTGCTCGTCTTCCCATTTAGTCTGTGTTGGGAACCTTTTGGCACACAAAATTCCTTATGTTGCACTCCACTTGCACTAATTTACCTGAATGCGATGAGCTGTCCCCATTGCTTTAGACGAACAACCCTAAACACATGATTGGTAATCTACAAAACAACTCGGTATTCAACGCTAATTTGGTTTCCTCCTAAAGGTACTCAGTTTAATACCGACTTATGTGTAAGCCTTTGCGCTCTAAAGCAACTCGCCACTATATAAAATTAAGGTGTTTGGAATGTTATGTAAAGGAATTAATGAACTTAATTCATAAAAATTTAAATAGGTGATGCAAGTAATGAACTTAGGAGATCAATATAACGAATGTCCTGCACAATCATCATCTCTTAAATTGGTGGTAGCTTCTGATAAGAGTGAACTAACATTTTGAAGAAGATTATGATTCAAATCATGACATGGATAAACTAGAGTTGATATCGTGTGAGAGTAAAAGTAGATGGTGTGTAATCGTTTTTTTTTTTTTTTTTTAAAGTTAATATATGAAAACATAAAAATTGGAAGAAAAGCTGCAACTACTTGAATTTCTTTAGTCATAACTAGTCATGGCTGATATAGTAATTACTTGCAAAAAAAAAACATTCAAAAGCAACCAAAAATAGGTTTAAGACACGAGCAATCATATGTCAAGTAACATAAAAGATTCTGTTTAAAGGAAAGAAAATTTACCTGTTCGATCCCCCTTGAAACACAATAATAACACAACATATGCGTACCTAACGCAAACATTGGCTTATTTGATGTGAGATAAGTGCCAAGCTCTATGTCATTTCAGGAAAATATAACAGCCAACAACTATTATCAACTAAGTACAAATATTCTCACACATTCAAATATTAAACCAATTGGCTCAAGCATAAAAGGTGAGGCAGAGTGCTTGGAAATGCATCCAACTTGACATCTAATGTGTATGTTATTGTATGTATTTGATGCAAAAATCGTAAAAGATGGATATATAATTTCCCCAAAAAGTACAAGCAGCACATGACAACTGGTTAAAATATTTTCAAATCACTAAGCTGAAACTAATATTTTTGAATTGTTCATAATAACATAGTAACATACTACAGATTAAAACATTAGCTGCAAGAACATACATCAATGGGTTAAGATGCAAGATTAGTAATGACCACATATCAAGAAAACCCGATATAAAGCTCAGGTGTCTAAATTCTATACACGCACATACGTATATATAAAGAAATTAAAATTTTTCATGTGAGAATGAGATAAATAAAGCATTCCAATATCATAAAACAAATATTGGTAATTCATGAAAAATACACAACCCTGAAAAGTTCTATGCAAGAACATTTTTCAATGGAAAGAATCAAATAAGGCCAAAATATAGAGACAATTATTTTAAAAATAACTACTAGAGCTTGGAAAAAAATAGCAAATGAGCATTGACAAAAAAGATAATTAAGAAACAAAAAAGTGATGACAGATCAATATAATTATACTCTAATTTTTAGAAGACTAGCCTAGACAAATATGTACACAAGCATTGTGCACCTTATAACAAACTAAAATTGAAAAAACTAGCATCATATAACATTCTTGATAGTTCTGTTTCATTATCAACTAATAAATAAAATCCCATCAATCCAAATATCAAACCAACTAGAGCAGAGTGCTTGGAAGTGTATCCAACTTGACATCTATTGCTATTATATGTAATGGGCATATCTTTTTATTGTATGTATTTGATACAAAAGGTGTAAAAGCTGGATATATTGCCATGTAATTTGCCCTAAAAAGTACAAGCAGAACACAATCACAAGAAATACACCTTAACTAACCAAAACTTATATTTTATCACGAATTTGGTGCCTTTTGCTATCACTTTTATTTCAATGAGACTATGAGATTATCAATCCAAACACATTGTTTATGGTTCCTCTTGCTATCATTTCATTGCTGACTATTGAGATTGCGAGATCATTAATCCTAACACATTGCTAATAATATTTCAACTTTTTCATAGACCACTTTAGAAGGTTTTATGGACTAAAACACCCACCTTTAACCTAAAACTAATCTTTTTTGTATTACCGGTTAGAGATAAAACAGAACCTAAATCTCGAATGAGAGAAAAAATACATAACAATAAAAAAACTCATTGTTATACAGTAAAAAAAGGTAAGACAAAAGTAAAAAAAATCAAACGACAAAAATAGAACAAATTATATACCATAAGCAATCGCCACAAAATTACAAAAACAAAATAAGATCTTTATCAAGAAGGAAATCCCCGCATCAACCTACATACACCCGATCAACCGTAAAGTACAAGCGTCAAAGTACAATAATGTTGGAACCGAGCTTTTAGGTGTTAAGAGAGATTGCACATTCTCGAATAAGGCAACAACAAAAGAAACATCGTTATAAAGTAAAAAAAATAAGACAGAGGTAAACAAATCAAATGACAAAAATTGCACAAAATTATATACCAAAAACAATCGCCACAGAATTACAAAAACAAATCAAGACCTTTATCAAGAACGAAATCTCCGCAACAACCTACATACACCCGATGAACCGCAAAGTACAAGCCTTAAAGTACTGCATGGTTGGAATCGAGCTTTTAGGTGTTAAGAGAGATTGCACATTCTCGAATAAGGCAACAACAAAAGAAACATCGTTATAAAGTAACAAAAATAAGACAGAGGTAAACAAATCAAATGACAAAAATAGCACAAAATTATATACCAAAAACAATCGCCACAGAATTACAAAAACAAATCAAGACCTTTATCAAGAACGAAATCTCCGCAACAACCTACATACACCCGATGAACCGCAAAGTACAAGCCTCAAAGTACAGCATGGTTGGAATCGAGCTTTTAGGTGTTAAAAGAGATTGCACGTTCTTGAATAAGGCAAAAACAAAAAAAAAAGTCATTGTTATACGGTAAAAAATAAGACATAAGTAGAGAATCAAATGACAAAAATAGCATAAATCTATATACCAAAAATAATCACGACATAATTACTAAAACAAATCAAGACCTTTATCAAGAACGAAATCCCCGCAACAACCTACATACACCCGATGAACCGCAAAGTACAAGCCTCAAAGTACAACATAGTTGGAATCGAGCTTTTAGGTGTTAAGAGAGATTGCATGTTCTCGAATAAGGCAAAAACAAAAAAAAAGTCATTGTTATACGGTAAAAAATAAGACACAAGTAGAGAATCAAATGACAAAAATAGCACAAATCTATATACCAAAAATAATCAGCACATAATTACTAAAACAAATCAAGACCTTTATCAAGAGCAAAATCCCCGCAACAACCTACATACACCCGATGAACCGCAAAGTACAAGCCTCAAAGTATAACACGGTTGGAATCGAGCTTTTAGGTGTTAAGAGAGATTGCACATTCTCAAATAAGGCAAAACAAATCATTGTTATACGGTAAAAAATAGGACACAAGTAGACGAATCAAATGACAAATATAGCACAAATCTATATACCAAAAATAATCACCACATAATTACTAAAACAAATCAAGACCTTTATCAAGAACGAAATCCCCGCAACAACCTACATACACCCGATGAACCGCAAAGTACAAGTCTCAAAGTACGACACGGTTGGAATTGAGCTTTTAGGTGTTAAGAGAGATTGCACATTCTCAAATAGGGCCAAAAAAAATCATTCTTATACGGTAAAAAATAAGACATAAGTAAACGAATCAAATGACAAAAATAGCACAAATCTATAAACCAAAAATAATCACCACATAATTACTAAAACAAATCAAGACCTTTATCAAGAACGAAATCCCCGCAACAACCTACATACACCAGATGAACCGCAAAGTACAAGTCTCAAAGTACAACACGGTTGGAATCGAGCTTTTAGGTGTTAAGAGAGATTGCACATTCTCAAATAGGGCCAAAAAAATCATTCTTATACGATAAAAAATAAGACATAAGTAAACGAATCAAATGACAAAAATAGCACAAATCTATATACCAAAAACAATCACCACATAATTACAAAAACATAATCAAGACCTTTATCACCCCCGCGACAACCTACATGCACCCGATCAACTTCAAAGTAGACGCCTCAAAGTACAACACTTGGAATCGAGCTTTTAAGTGTTAAAAGGGATTGCCATTCTCAAATAAGATATTGAAAACATATGTAACACCATTAATTAAGAAGTCAAATTCGAATAAACGTATCGAAATCAAGAGCACAAAACTTGGTAAGTTGTACTAGAACAATAATATCACAATCAGTTTTCATATATTTCAGAAAACAATTCAACGTCCAATGTACATATGCGCAAAAGGAACAATCTAGAACTGGTTACCAAGGTTAATTTATGAGTCACAACTCACACGTATGTGTTCTGTATGCTTTTATCTAAAAGATGCAAACACCAGATAAATATAAATCTAGACTAGGATGATTCAGTTTTCTCAAGTAACAAATCCAATAAAACAGAATGTTCACAAGATCAATTCTAAACAACAAGAATTCAAAAGGGATTCCTAAAACCGTGGTAATCTAACTACAAATGAACCCATTTATAAAAGATTAAAAGTTTCACATTGAGTAACCTTGCAATGAAGTATATTACGCCACATTAAAGATAAATTAATAAAGGGAAACTGCAATTAGACCACGTAAACATCAATATTTCACCAAGAAATCAGAAAAGTTTGCATACGTGAGTTTGTGTTGTGCGATTGAAACGAAACAGATAAAGGGGTTGTCGTACCTTGTATGTTTTGATGATTCTGGGCTACATCACGATGATTGGAAAACCCTAACCCCGTGCGCTCAAACCCCTTGCAACCAGCGATACTTGTTCTTGAAACATTGAATGAATAATCAAATAAGGGTTTCTAGTAATGTCAGAAACCCCTTGCAACCAGCGATTCTTGTTCTTGAAACATTAAATGAGGAATCAAGTAAGGGTGGGTTTCTAGTGATTTGAGATTGTGAATCATAAACGATCAAAATAGATCTGAAGGAAGCGCTTTGGTTTGTGCGTGAAGTTGAAGTTAATATTTGCTATTAGGGTTTTCATTTATCGAACGAATGTTATCATCTGGGCTTTTATTGGGCTTTTGAGTTGGACCACATGGATAATAGTATAATACATGTAATCTTTGTATAAGGATGTTATGTTTACATATAAATCACCCATGTAAGTTATGCCATCCAAGCTCACCATCACATATGAAGAAAAAAAAAAAGCAAAAAAGACAGTAAGAATTACGGTGATAGTAGTTCACCTACCACAATGTTTTCGGTGATAATTCCGGTGGTCAGATGGTGATAAAAGACGATGATCTTCGGTGATACTTGTAGGTGAGTGATATGATGGTGTTATGTTGTGTTTGCTAATGGCAGCAATCAATGGTAAGTAAACATTAGTAAACAAGGGTGGTAAACGATAGAGAGTGAAACGGAAATGGTGATTAGTTTGGAGTTGACAATCGATGGTTTCCCGTGGACGAGGTTCAACACCGCCTAGGACATATTGGAGGTAAATCTTTCTTATGTTGGGAATATGTGTTTACATAGTAGAAAAACAAGGATAGTGATCGGTATGGGAGATTATAAACTTATAAGAGTTAGATTTGTTCAATATATGGTTATTAATGGTGATACTGTGTAGAAAAATAACAATATACGAGTGAAAAATGTTACTTTGGCCAAACCACAAATAGTCAAATCGAAGTTTGTTATAGAAAAAATAAAGGTGGGATGAGACTCTAGTCTAATCTTACATTGGTCGCGGACATGAGAGGTGTTAAGTTTACAGATTATGCTCTATCTGAAATGCAAACAACATACCTTTGATACATTAACGTGAATAAAAGTAACTAAACTAAACGTGACTCAGTGGGATTAATTTCAATATCGATGACTTTCTTATAAATCACTTATCATGATTATCTTCTTACTTCTGAGTAAATAGTTGTCTCTTTAGATTACATAACTTATTTTTAATACAATATCAAATACCATATTTTACAAGTCTATTATTATAATATACTGCTTTTCTGGATACATATATTCATACAATTGTTTCACTTTTGACAATTTATTATCATACACGATAACATTTGTAGTAATACCTTAATTGTAAAAAAAGTATATATCTAACGAACCATATTATTCTTTTTTTCCTCGAGAGATCGTAAAATGTGTGTAAGAAATAATACATGCAAGGTTTTTATTACTAGTTTGCGATGACATATAATATTGATTGTTATGATGCATTGCCACGACTTTATTATGGTTATCAGTTATTTCGAAATAAATTAGTAATGAGTTGTGTTTTTAAATCACATTAACTTATTTTTACACAGTTGTGTTATTACTCTTCACATGAATATTTTCAGATGATCTTTTCGGTTGTCAAATTTTTTTACATACACCATAAAACTAGTACTATTAATTTAGTTATAACATATCTAAACGAGTTATATTGTTTTTTTCTTGAGAGATCATAAAAAACACGAAGAAATAATATTTTGTTGACGGTAAAAGTAATACATAAAAATCAGGACTAAAATAATATAATTGAAAAATTATACTATAATGTATACAAATATACAAATACAAGGGTTTAAAATAAAATCAATAAAGCAAAAGATAGGAGTAATAACGATGATGATACAAAGAGATATCCTTCCTAAATTACGATAGTGACAAAACGGATATTATAATAATAACAATTACCCCTATATTAACTCAACTACAAATGAACAGTTATTTTTAATGTACAACTTGGTTTGCATATGGTATAGGTGTCATTTACATTTTGTTTGGTGTGCCTGCTTTTTAAGTGGTATTACGAGGGATTTGCACACGGTATCGATGAGAGAGAATGGGTTTCCCGGTGGTGGTTTACCAGCATTTTTACTGTAGTCCTAATTTTGTCGCCGACAGCGGGGTGAGTGGCCACCGTTGTTGGCCCTTTGTGGATCATTCGCGCATCCGTGTGTGTTTCGGTGGTGGTTTGCCACTTTGAGGGATTTGGTGTTCATCGCCATCGTGCTCCGCCCTTTGATTTGGGCCTTTTGTTCAGTGGGGTGAGCGACCACCGTTGTTGGCCCTTGCGGACCATTCGTGCATCCGTATGCGTTTCGGTAGTGGTTTGCCGCTTTGACTGATTTGATGTTCATCGCCACCGTGCTTCGCCCTTTGATTTGGGGCTTTTGTATTTGGTGGAATGGTTGTGGACGTGTCAGCTGGCTCTGGCTGTAACGTGCCGGTTTGGCGGTTATTGTATAGTGGACGATTTCTTCCCCTCTGCTACTTCGACCGCCACAGCCTGTTCTTGACCTTCATCACTGTTGTCCGGCGGTCACTCGGATGGTGGTACAACAGCCGCCTCTAGAGGGCCTGCTGGCCGATGGTGGAGCGCGTTAGGTTTGTCCCAGGTACTGATGTCAGTAGATGTTGTGCGACTAGTTCAATGCTGCTAATCGATGATGATGATGTTGGCTTCATCCGAGATTATATGTTGGTTCAATGTTAAAGACAACATGAACCGATGATGGTAAGTTGTCACTCATCTAATATGAGTGTTTCTTTGTTTGTTTTGATGTTTACTTGCAGAACCACTATGGGCTATGATGATACAATCGAAACCGTGTCAGTTGCTTAGGCACGACTACTATTTATGGCTAGCAGCCGCAGCTGGACTTCGGTTCTGACCCGCGTCATGGCAATTAATATTTTTCATTCGACTCATGTAATACATGGTTTGCCAAACTATTTAAGAGAAGATAAAATAAAATACGAACACTTAATATTATATATATATATATATATATATATATATTTATTTATTTATTATAAGGATGACTAGTCATCGTACATAAACCTTCGTTAAATAAAAATGGCTAACCCCATTGCGACATTTCTTAAGGGTCCTAATATTGAGATGTCCCCTTTTATAAATCATTACCACTTATACGTATCGTATAGCTTCATACGCGGCGTATAAACAACACTAAAAACAATGAAAAAGAATGGAGTTATAAGAGGGATATATGTCCTACATAACCCTATACGACACATACAAGCTTATACAACGAGTATAACAAATTTCGACACTTACTACAAAGAAAAATTCAAGGGACTTTTAGATGGATTATATGCCTCATATAAAGTTATACGCCCCCTATACGACACGCACAAACTTACATGACATGTATAGAAATCTCGGGATGTTGATTTATAATGCAACTAGTTTATACCCCGCGTAATACACAGATTAAATTAATAAAATATTATATAGTTATAATTAAAATTATAAAATGATATATTCAGATAAAATATGATTAAATTATTTATAAATAATTACTTCAAGTAAAACAACAATAATATTATCTGAAACTCTAGTTTTATGAGATTTTTTTTACAATTTGTTTTTCATATATATTTTTATTTTTAAATCACCCTTATAATAAAAAAATGTGTTTTAAAAAAGTTAGAATTTATAGGAAGTTTTTTGTTTAAAAAAATTTATGTATCTTATATTTTTTTAAAGTTTGTTTATTTTTTATATAAAAATCTAGTTTATAATTTTTACAATATCTTTTAATTTGGAAATGTTTTAAATAATATAATCACTATTTATTATTATCATTTATTATGAGAGAGAGCCGGTAAAATTAATATAAAAAAGAATAATATTTCGACACGTGTTACATTAAAAGTTTATTTTATTATCTTTATATTTATCTTTATCTTTATATTTTTATTATTGTTATTTCTAAATAAATAAATTTTATAATATAAGAAACTTTTCAACAACATCAAACTTTTTTAAATATAACTTTTTATAACGATTTGTTTTAAAACAAAATATCTAATTTATTTTTAAAAAAACAAAGAAAAGTTTTAAAATAAACATTTAAAAAGTTAATATAATTTTTTTTACTTATAGTCCTTAATCATATATTATATTAGAATAAAATTTTATAATTAATAAATTTTCATTATATTAAATATATTATTTGATCAAAACGATGTAATACACGAGTTTACTAAGAGGGTGTTTAGCCTAGCTTTTATTTTTCGGCTTATGCTTATATTTTAAAGTAGCTTATAGCTTATTTTCTATTATTTGATAAGCTCTTTGTAAGTGCTTGGATTAGCTTATATTCTACAAGTTGATTATACGTTAAATCCACACTTCTTTAATTTGTTACGGTAATAAGTTGCTTCAATAACCATTAATCTACCATCATTTGATAGCAAATGAGTAACTTACGTCCTTATACAAATAAGCTTTTTCAAATAAGCTAAAAAATCATCTTCAAATAAGCTTATTCAAATTAGTTTATATAAGTTAATAAGCATAAGCTTAAAAAGCTAAATCAAACATCAAGTTAAACTTATTTTATAAAAAAAACTAAAAAAACTATAAGTTTTGTTAAAAAAACTAGGCCAAACGCCCCCTAAAAGGCTAAAACTAATAATAAACATAAAGATAGAGATTACAAGTTTATTAAGACGCGGATCCTGACCTGACCCGCGGTTAAGACCCGATTTCAGCTTTAAAGAAACCCTAATTGAAATTGAAGTTTGACTCCTTAATCCATCCCCATTTGCTCTCACCGTCGACCACCATCGCCGACCACTACTGTCGTCTTCTTCCTCAACTGCAACTTCCCGATTTCATATAATTACGCGACTTCTTCTTTCTTTTTCGACTGAATCTTCTGCTTCAAACCCACAAAATCAGTAAATGATGCAACTCTTACTCTATAATTATTAAAACCCTCCTATGTGGATTCATATGGGTAGGTTCATGACCAGCAATTAGTTTTATTTTGACATGTGTTTTTTTGTGCGCTTGATTTGAGGTTCTCCAGTTTGGGTTCCATTGACCTAAAATTGATATTTTACTTTAAACTAATGATCAATAATTTCTATTATGATGTACAGTTAGATATACCCAATCTGCAGCAAGTGTTCCTCTGATTTGTTTAAATTGAAGTTGGTTCAAGTTAGACTTGATTCAACAAGAAGGGTATGTTTTTTAATCTTTCAACTCTTATTTATATTATCTTGTATGCTTCTATCAAGTTGGTTGTGCGCCTTGGTTTTCGGCAATAAGGGTTATCTATGCATATAATATCTTATATCCATCTTACTTGATATGCGATTCTTATAAGAAATAAAATTTGAAACTAGTTATGAATTGATCTTTGTTAATATAGGAGAAATCACACACACATTTGTATTTTTACATCATGAAGCAATTGATATACCTGTTTATAAGTATTTGTAACTTTCACATGCTAATATACAAATATCTCGTATCTATTACTTTTAATAACTTTGTGATCATGCCTTGTTTTGTTTCATTTCACATTATGATAATGGTAATATCTAAAACCTTTTTTTATCATGTTATGTAAATAATTTAAATTTTCTTTTAAAATTACATGGTGTGTCTCTTTATAGATGGCTAATGGATCGGGTCAAGACTGCCAAGCTTGTGGGTTTGTAGGGTTGGATGATGGTTCTGATGGCTTTTTTTACTGCCAACGATGTGGGGCTCAAGCTGATGGAATTAGGGACACTGCTGTTGATAATGACGATATGCTTTTGACCAAAGAGAATGTAGGGGCTATTGTTCAAAGGCGAATAGCCGTTGTTAAACCTGAGCCACTCTCCCAGTCCCAACCTCCTTCACAATTTTGGGAATCTCTAAGGACCCAAGAGGATGATGATGCTGAAGCAGGTGACGGGGTGGGTCCTATTGTACCTGCTGATTTTGGGACAGGGCCTAGAACATTGAGTTATGAAGATTATTATTCAGAAATTAGGATGAGGTATGTGATGGGAGTCCAGATAATGATCGAATTGCAGGTCAAGGCTTTGGTTGAGAAGTTTAATGTGTGTCCTATAATTGTTGGCATGATTGAGCCTGTTTGGTTAAGATTTATGGCATCAACTAAGCTTTTCTCTGATGATTGGGCTGATGAGGCTATTAATGAGTCAGAATCTCAAGTGCAAGGTATTTACATGCTTTTTTATAACTTAAAAAAAGGGAAAGATGTAGCTAGCTGTTTTATCATGCACCTGGAAACTGTTTAATTGTGTTCCTGTAAACTTCGAGCTCATTGAGCCTCTTTGTGTTTAAGTAAACCTGAATCCGTTTATTCAGGTTCTGTTATCTTAAGATAGAAATCTAGCCAATTGCACTGCCATATGAAGAGATATTCATATGCCATTTTTGTAGCTTGGCCAATCTTCTCGCTGACTAAACCCCAAAAGAGTTTTTCACCGGTTAAATAGCAAAAGTCTGTCAAATATCTCAAGTATTATATGGAGACTAAACTTTTCATTTCCTGTGATTTTTTAACTCTCTTTAACTAACTAACATGCTTTTATTTCATCTCAGGGGTAACCGAAGGTGTTGGGGTTAGGGCTGAACATAAAACCGAGCCTCATAATTTACTTGGAAAACGATCTGTAATGATATGGTACCAATCAGTGAGCCATACAATACCGTTATCTTACTCTTTAGTAATTTCCTTTTTGGTGTGCCATTTGGCAAGGGAACCAATCTTGTCAACAGATATTATAAAGTGGACACTTGAAGGAAAACTTCCCTATTTTGCTGCTTTTGTTGAAATTGATAAACAAATTGGACCCCCTTCTAAGGCATGTCCCCTAAGTTCAAGCCGTATGTTTAGACCTACACAAGCTATTTCAACGCAAAAACTCGAGTCTTTAGCAGCTTCTATTGCTCAATTAATAGGATTAGAATTACCACCAGTCAACTTTTATGCAATTGCTTCTCGTTATCTCAAACAATTATCTCTTCCGGTTAATATTATTCTCCCTCATGCATGCCGAATATATGAGTGGTCTATGCCACCCGAGCTGTGGTTATCTGCGAACGAGTTCAGACTTCCTACACGTGCTTTTATATTGTCTATACTTATAGTTTCAATTAGGATTCTTTACAATATCCATGGTTTTGGGAAGTGGGAAATGTCTTTGTCCTCGGCCGTTAAAAGAAAAGATGGTAAAAGGTCAAAAGTAAACAATGCTACTGAGCTGTCACCGTCATGCAGCAGCGAATCAGATGTAGATGATTCTACTGCAGAGCCTTATACTAAGCAACCAGAACGATCCAACTTGGATGCTACAGATATTTTAGTTTCACTTCAATCGAAATACAATGAGCTCATCGATACAAGTGGTAAGATGTTACGAATTCCCTTAATGCTAAATGCTGATAAATAAAGCCTATGATTTGCCTTTAATTCTGTCTACTTGTTTATTCATCAATGTGGTGTTGGTTTATATTTTTATCATAGTCTAACATATTGTATGGTTTGTGTTTGGTAGACCATGGTAAAGGTTTGGAAAAATATCTTGAATATTGTAAAGATGTGGTTTTTGCTGGTGTGGAACTGTCATTTGAGGATCAAGAGGAAGATCAGATAATAGAGCACCTTTGGAATTTTTATCAGAAGAAAGAGGTACGCCTTTGTATTCATATTAGTTAATATATATATCATATGCACTCAACGTACGGGTGCTTATGTGGTGCTCACTTCTCACTATTCTTTACTTAACTTTGATATGTATCAAACACACCCCTACACACAGACATGCATATTTATATACCAAAACATATTGGGATGTGGAGTATTAACTAATCCATGTACATAACTTGGCATATGTTTAGAATTCTTCATGATTAAATTAACAAAGATTTGTATATAGAATTCTTGATGGAGTACATAACTTTACATTAATTAGACTCTTTTTGTTGATTCATTGTAGGATAATAAACCATCCGAGTTGTGTTCCCCAAGCCCGAGTAGTCCCCAAAAGAGGCCTCGAGACCATTCACAAAGCAAAACACCCAAGACCAAGAAACCTAAAGATAAAAATGTCCAAATTACCCTCGACCCTAGGGAGTCCCACAAAGATAGAGAAATAAGGCGAATGAAATCAAACATGGAAGAGAACAAATTTTGTTACATCCCTCCAAGGAAAAGAGTCAAAAGACATGATTACTTACACTACACAAGGAAAAAAGGGAGTGGCGCATATGTTTATGCTGCACACGCAGATTATTACATTCTACTTCGTTCGTGTGCACGAGTGGCTCAACTTGATGTCCGGAGTATGCACGCTGCAGTGCTTAGTTTTGAAAGACGATTGGATTGGCTGGAGAAGAACATACAACACTCGTTGAAGAAATTGCCTTGTTACGAAGCTTGCGAACTTTGCCTCGATGATAATGATGGAAATTCTGTGAATTTTTCCAACTTAAACTTGTGAGATTTGTTCATATTTTATGCAACATTGTGTTCAATCCTTTGTAGCCTGACAAAAAACAACATACAAGAAAAATGTCCAAGTTTTATCTCAAGAAAAGAGATGCAAACCATCTTATATAGTTGGAGAAATATATTACAAGTTCTGTGCTCAATTTGAATGTTTTTTGTGTATATAATATTTAAGGGAAAACTTCATAGAATAGTAAGCAAGTTTTAGTTGTGCTCTAATTAGGTTACTAATGTTTTTATTTGTTTCAATCAGGTCACTAAAGTTTTAAAAGTGTTTCAGTTATATCACTAATATTTTTATTTGTTCCAATCAAGTCACTATAATTTTAAAAGTATTCCAATTAAGTGACTCATATATTTTCAATTTTTTTAAATAATTCACAAAATTTGTAAAATAAATTAGTTTTTTTTATAAATATTGTTAATGTTTTAAAACATTTCAAAAAATGTAAAACTTTTTGCAACTTATTTATCTAATTAGAACAATTTTAAAACTTTGGTGATCTGATTGGAAAAAAAAAAAGTTTATGAGTGATCTAATTAAAACAAAAAATTTTATGAGTGACCTAATTAGAACAATTTTAAAACTTCATTACTATTTTATAAAGTTACCCTAATGTTTAATTAAGCATAAATGTGTTATAAAAAAACAAACCATGAGCTATTTTGTTTAAATGCAACGTGTACTCTCCCACTCATACGTGGAAGTGGCACAAAAAAGTAAAAGAATTGTAAAACATTAACCCCATAAAAGCGTGTTTTGTGTGTGTATGCATGATTCAATACAAGTAACAGTAAACGTTGGTGTAGAATCCAAGACTTCTCGTTGGTTGGGATCAAATACAGTCGTGCTAAAACGATTCTAACCTTGGTTGTTACAAATTTAAAGTATACTCGCAAATGTTCGTATTTATAACACACTAGTTTTATTAAACCTGTGTATTACACGGGTTGAATAAATTAAATATTACATATAATAAATATTTATTAATTATAAAATAATATTTTAAGATAAGATATGATTGAAATTACTTATGAGTAAGAACTATAATAAGTAACAAAACAATGATATCAAATTTTTAAAATATTTTTCTCAAAAAACTTTTAAATATTTTGTTACGAAAAAACCTTATTAGACAATGTCATTTTTAAAAATTTGCTTATTATAACTCGTATTCTTAATTATTTTTTGTTTATAAAAATATTAACATCAATTTAAAATATTTCGTATTGTTAAAAAAGTTTGATTATTAGAAAAACGTCTTACTTTATAAAAAAAAATTTCTTTAGGAATAACATTAATTAAAAGATCTATTTCTTAATTTATGAAAAAAACTATTTTTAATCGAAAAAAAAGTTAAATAATATTATTAGTAATAAATGTAATTATTTAATAGCAAAGAGAAACGAAAAAATTTTGGTAGGGATGAATGTGATGTTAACACGTGTTTCACATAGATACTCTTTTATTAGAGTAGAAAGATTGAAAACTAAATAATTTTGTATTCTAACTTCAATAGTTAAACCTAACATCTTTTACGTTTAATGTTTGTTACGTATTTTTGTTCCTTTTGTTAACTACTTTTAAACTTGCTATAAAATTACCATTTTACTCTTTATATCAAAAATAACAATAGAAGAAAACACCATAACGTTAGAAGAAATGGTTATAAGAATAAAATTTAGGTTCCAACCAAATTTTGATCAAAGCATCAACCAGGGCTTCCGGGTTCTACAAAATGACATGAAAAAAGAAGCCAACTTCTATGAAAGGAGAGGAGCGAGAGGAGGAGGTCCATTAGAAGGAGAAAGGAATAGGCGTACCGCGTATGCGAGACACTTTTCACTCAACGACTGATGTACAATTCATGAAAGCAGCCACGATACCAGCACTCTCACCCAGGCTAGTTGACAACCTTTTATTTGATTGATTAGATTCTCACAAATTTCAAAGAAACCTTGTTAATATCAATGTGTGCTGGCTTTAGCCGCAAGGGGCATAAACAAGGATCATAACACGATGTACCCATGCCCAAACAGAACAAAATTAGTAATGTAACGCAGCAAGTTTTTTCTTCACAAATTGCCACAAAAGTGAGAGTTGGTACACGACAAATACATAGACTGAGCTTAAACCATATATATTCAGCCTCATCACAACTGGATATTTTTTACTTCAATGAAAACACCGTTCAAGTCTGGTTCACAGTCCAGTTTTGGGACTGAACCAATACCATACGGTTGGTTCTAAGTTCCCAAGTTCCCATATGTTCGTAGTTTCTAAACCAAGTTGTGTCACGTCACTCTAGTTTCCCTGCTCAGGCAGTGGAATGCCTCATTCACTTCTAAATTTCTGAAGTGAACTTGAGGCAAAAAAGTAGTTGCTCAGAATTTATCTTTCAAAAGCAGTAGCAGTTGAATTTGAATCTTTTGGAATCCAGAAAGTAAGAACCCCCTTAGAAGCAGCAGCAAACATGACACGACGAGGTGCCCATTTCAAGCATGACGCGACACCTATGTTGCTGTCCCAACTCTCCACCTGTCAACCATATTTTGGTTCATTGCAAAGAGATCAAATACATGTATACATGCATACAAACTAAACACAGATAGTATGAGTTCAAATAAGAACCACTGAAAACTTGAGTAACATTAGGAATCATGTTATTTCTCGTGACTACAGAAATTCACTAGTGAATACACTATAGAGAGGTATGCCTATAATGCATACAACTTCATAAAATATGCCTATAATGCATTCAACTTCATAACATATTTTACCCATAAAGTTTATTTATTGTAACAATATGATTTTTGTAATCATATTAATCACTAATTGTATATAGTCTTGGACAAAAAGTGTCTTAGGTTAACCCAAATAGATAGATACTAAAAAATTGGTTGTTTTTTTATGTTATAATTGTAACAATATGATCAAATTGAAGTTTAATAAAATGATTTAAAATGTTGTAAAACGCTTGTGTGCACTTTAGAAAATTTTAAATTGTCAGTCCATTTCATTTTTTAATTAATTCTTTGATTTTGCCTGTACATCAGCTTAAAGTAAAATACCATCCAAATTGACCT
Source organism: Flaveria robusta (assembly GCA_025506415.1). Lineage (NCBI taxonomy): Eukaryota > Viridiplantae > Streptophyta > Magnoliopsida > Asterales > Asteraceae > Flaveria > Flaveria robusta. The sequence continues at coordinate 10,702,991 of CM046469.1, read as the reverse complement.
TTTTTACAGATATGGGTTAAAACTTAAAATCATCCCCTCTACTAGTTCATTTGTGTTTAGTGTCAAATATGATTAACATATAAACAGTAATATTTTAAAGATGATTTTGCTTTTTTAATTGATTTTAGCCTATTATGCATCATAAAAAAACTTTGGGTGACTTTTAACCCATTCCTTTTTAGCTTTTTTATTATGCCCTTTTAACTTGTTTCCTTTAACCCAAATCAACCCATTCATAAGTAAATAGGTCAAAACTGTGACCTTTAGTTATGGCCCATAATGTAATTGGTCCAAAAGTACACAAAGGGCCCACCTAGTACTGTATTATACAGCAGAAGGCGACCTTCACCTTTTTGCTTCTATGAACTACTGAAAACCAAAATTGAGAGAGAATTTGTAATACCTTGCTAGCGGTGGAGATGCTCCAAGCATTCAATGTTCCATCTCCAGAGCCTGCAATTTAATATGATTTTAAAATCAATTGTAGTTGTACAATAGCACTCGAAATAGAACTTAACAAATTCTTTTCTCTTTATACTGCCTTAAAATCACTGGTCAACACAGGTCATAACAAAACCATAATACACAAAAGTCAAATAAAAGAAGACTAATACAAGAGGATATACCAGAAACCACATATTGGCCATCAGGTGTAAATGTGGCCTCAATTGTAGTGTTTGGAGAAGCATCCACACTAAATCCACATCTCTGCATAAGAAAAAATCATAAACAAATATAAATAAAGACCAACATACAAAAATAGGAAATGAGTTGCTAACCTTCTCGCCATTATATGCATCTAGAACATATATGTCGTTACTTTTGGTAGTCAAAAGCATCGATTTACCATCATTGCTGAATTTTATATCCCAGACCTCGGCCATATCTCCTCCCACAAGAAAGGTGTCAAACGGGCCCTATATGAATGATGGTGATCATCATATTTCAGGTGTAAGAATGAAATGTAGCTCTGCAGTTATATTTTATTTTTTAAAAAAAATTTGTTGTGTTCCTCTCAAGAATGTTAGATGAGAACCTTGTCGTATGATCTTGAGTCGAATAACTTGATAGCACCTCCTTCCATTGATACAGCAAAGACAAGACCTTGTTGGTCATAAGCAACTGTAGGCCTACCTCTTAGATGTAAAATTCCCTGAAAAGTGAAGTAGCAAGTGCAGATAAATACCATAAAACTATTTTAGAAAAATATCTGATTAATGACTGATAAAAAGTATTCTTCAGTTCACACCCTAATTGCCATGTTCATAGCATATTCACTTCTACCTCCTAGGCTCCTACAATGCACATATTCTTAATACAAGTGAGCATTGAGTCAGATATAGAAGAGAAACAGGACTGCTCAATTGAAAGTAGCTTTGAAATGGACATGCGTACGGATCAAACTAACATGACATCATGGTGATTTTGACCCATTTGCATACAAATTAGTCAAATCCAGTTATGTTTTATCTCTAACATGTCAAATCTGATAAAGCTAAAAGTATCAAACTAATGCATAAATGGGTCAAAAGGGTACAACTGGTCAAACAGATTGAAAGTCATCCAAAATATATATATATAAAAAGGCATCCTAGCTTTACTAAATCAGTTATTAAGATTAGTACAGTAATAATATAGTTTTGCAAACACTTTTAACACATTTTAAATATTTAATAAATTCAAAAAGAATAAAAACTGTTCGTGGGTTGGGCCAACCAGGCCCATGCCGGTTTTGACCTTGACCTGCCTGTTTCGCAAATACTAGGAACCCGGGTAGGCATTCTGACAAAGCCAACAAGCTGAACATCAAGGTTATCTACTAGCAATAACATGATCAGTTGTCACAGGAACCCATGTAATCATCACAGCCAAGAACAATGAAAAGAAACATATAACAGAAGAAAAAGACTGAGTGGCCCTATGTGTTGAAAAATCCTTGCTCTGCATTTCAGTAATTTACAACTATTTTTTGTATTTTATAGTTTAAGGGGTCATTGCAAAGTGCCCCCTCCACCTCCATTTTAATTCCTAAATTCAAAGAATTTCTAAGGAATACTATTTGTGTGTATTATCTATTGAAGTAATGATCTACATTTATTTAAGATACAAGGATAAGAAAAAGAGACGAGATAAACCTAAGAAACTGTATAAAGTCCAACGTTTGTTAAGCAGATAAATCAAATCAATATCTAACAATAAAATTTGAACACCAACCTGGCAGGCATTCACACGCAAATCCCATATCCTGACCGAGTGATCAAGAGAACCGGACATGAAACTGTCATCAACTGGAGATGTACATAGGGACACAACCCTACACCCAATATAAGACTATTATTTAGTAGGTTATGTCTGATATCAGTCCTTTACTTTTCAGAAACGAGAATGCACATATGACAAAAATGGATTTGGAATTTATTAACATTCTCTTGAACGGTGTCTATGTCAGATCTGACCAAACAAAAGATTATTCTTCTACATAGATAAAGGTATGATGCAACCAGATTTAATTATTCATCTAGTTCCCACAAGTTCCAAGCCAAAAGTATAAGCAGATATCATGAAGAACACGAACTTGTAAAACCCTTTTTTTTCATAATTTTATCAAAACTTGACCATCGATCTATCATGTATGCCACCAAATCATGCAAGTTTTCAGACCAATAAGTGCTGGTAAAACATCAAGTTGATAGTGGCTAACCTGTCTTTATGCCCCTTGAAGTAACGAAGGCAACGATTATCATACATGGATAGATAACGCAAGGACTCTGAAAGAAAAAGAGAAATTAAGAGTAGAAATTAATTCACCATTGCAAACACGAGAAGTTCAAATAAGCAACTTCATGGTGGGACCCACTTACCTGTACCTGAATCCAAATTGTGTGTAGACGAGCATATGACAGAACTAGGGTGGTGGGTAAAACATATACGATCGGCACCATGTTTCTTATGATGTGTAGTTTTCAGTAACCTAAAAATTGAATGAATAAAGGATGAAAATTTAGTAAATATTAATAAGTCAGATTTTTACAAACAGCATCTTGTATAACCTCATATAAAATAAAATGGAACAGAATAGTCTCACTGGGAAGATATTATGATATATTGAACAACTATCTAGAAGATGAAGACAGACCAAAAATCCAAGATGTAAACCAACTTGGATAATTGGTATTTAAAGCCTACTTTGAGAGTGAACTTAACCACCAAAAGGATAGATTACTAACCCGAAAAAATATAGTTAACTTTTATCTCTTATATTTGTATCTAGATCATATCCACAAATACCCTCACAAAGGTGATTCCCACATATAATATACTCTACGAATGGCTGAAAACCCTAATAACAATATATATCGTTAAGGTGGTTCACAAATAAACACGAAGACTAGCATGTCTGGCTATTGAGCTACAATTTCACACCATGCAAATGAAATGAAATGAAATGAAACTTGTCACAGGTAAACAAAAAAAACTGAAGGATCAAACTACTTGCTAACATTATTGTTTGCTAAAAACATTTTGTCAAAATGATATTGAACAATACGCACTTGCCATTTGCTATGTCATACAACCGCACGGAATCATCCTCCCCGGTTGTTACCAATAGATCTGCAGTGCGATGAAAATCAAGTGCATTTATCTTTCCAACCTGAAACAGTTATATGTGTCACAATAATAACAGTTTACATAATTCAATAAACAAACTAGCATTTTAAATAAAGAAAAAAACACAAAACAGCAAATCCCTTAAATAGATTGCAAAAGATTCTTAGCATTGGACCAGTTATCAAATGCAAAACACCCATGCTTTCCTACAATCAAAATGGCATATTCCTTATGCATCACGATGAATGCAAGGTAAAAAAGCATGCTCGTTGCTATTATGAGACAAGTTCTTGATAACGAATATCAACCTTCCTCCCTAATTAACATTCTATTATCATAATCATCATTTAAAACTTTTAGATGCCCTCCTTTTTATTGACCTAAGTAGCCTTCTAGCTGACCCATAATACCAGATTGCATATATTGCTTGCCGAAACTAGGCTACCACAGGTAGTACAATTAGCAAGACTAGTGCCTGTCAACATGTCACCCATACAGGAATAAATCATTTCAGGATAAACAGGTATTGGCGTGTGCCATAGTTTGTAATATGGATGATCAAGCATGTTCTGCTTCTTACTATGGATAAAAACTAGAAAAAGAAGTATGAAGATAATGTTAGAAGTAGGATCTCATGTCGTCGAAATTGAATTGTGCAAAATCACATAAACCTTGAACTTAAATACGGCCCACTTCCAATTGCATAAAACCTCAAAATCGACTATTTGCACCTAAAAATTGAAGCAAAATCATCAACATTCCAACAGGTGCACATAATGCGAGTGTAGTTTGCATCTATGTTCTAAACTTTTATTCAAATTTCACTCCCTTGATGGTCTAATTCTAACCATCTTTACATGCAATTATCTGTATCGATCTATATTCTTCTGTGCCTGCAGACACATGAATGGGAACAATGAAGTTGCGAGCACTCACGAAATCTGAAAACAGTGCCCCGATTGACATACTGCTGATGATTCCATCGTTGAGCTCGGATACCGATGTGTTCCTCATGACAAGATTAACGCACGATTTGCAGATATCAGGTGTTCCGGTGAGTGTTCTAGGGTTTTTCTACAGGGTTTAGAGAGTTCTGTTTTATTATGTTCTTTCGAGGCGCTAGCAATAAGCACGCGGGTCATGTGAAGTTATAATTTAGAGGATTTGTTTTTTTTTTAACGGTCAACGAATAATTTTTAAGCCCGGTCATCCGGGTAAACCCATTGGCGAAAGGTCACTAATGTCTGCGAACACAAACAGCGCTAGTGATCCAGCTCACCCACCATTCCAAGGGAAACCCACCACCCAAAGATTCACTGTGGTAAAACCCTTAGCCCACTTGGAGCATATTACACCTAGTGAGACTCCAACCCATGACCTCCACTTTGAAAAGTTATAAGGTGTCTCCTCCTAAACCAGTTGATCTATGACTCATTGGCATTTAGAGGATTTGCTAACGGCCATGTTTGGGGTTGATTATTTTGATTGAAAAGTACTTTTGACGAAAATGACTTATTAACTTATGATTTTTCAGAAGTAGTTTTTAAAAAAGTGTTTAGATTAGCTTATAAACTAAAATATTGTAAAATGACAAAAAACGACATGATTTTAAAAATGATAGGAGTTAATAGGAGATAGTAAAATGGTATAATAGAAAATTGGATCAAAAAGAGTTTTTAAAAGTCAAGAAGTAACCCCCTACTTACTTCTCAAAACCTCATTTTTACCCTATATGAAAAGTCAGTTTGAAATGTTCTTTTGGGTTTGCCAAACACTTTTTTAACTTATTAACTTCTGAAAAGTTAATAAGTCAAAAGTTAGAATAAAATAAGCAATCCCAAACATGCACAATATCTTATGCTTCTGTGTTTCCGAGTCTCATTTAACGAGAGAAATAAAAGGATATGAGTGGAAAGTGAAAAATAATTATGTTCCTGAGTTTTTTTTATGAAGAGAAATGGAAGGAAACAAAAAAACTTTATGTTCCCGAGTTTTTTAAATGAAAGAAATGGAAATAAATGAAAGGAAATTTTTCAAGTATTTTCCTTTCTAACTTTCCTTCCAAAGTGAAAGGAAATTGAAAGAAAATAAATATAATATAAAAAATTCTAACTTTCTTTCGAACTCTGAAACACGAAAATTTAATATGTCTTTCTCTTTCTCTTCATTTCTTCTCTATCCTTAATTTTCTTTCTCTTCATTTCTTTTCTCTCGCTAATTTCCTTTCCGTTCTTTTATTTTCTTTTCTTTCGTTTATTAAACTCGAGAACGCAGCGTTAACATTCGAGGGCGTTTGTTTTGTGTAATTCCTTAGAATTAAAATTGAAATTTGAATCGAAATTATAAGAATTGTATAATTAATTTAATGGAATTGGAATTTATAAAAAAAAATTAAAATTTATTTTTAGTGACAAAACACTAATAAAGTAATTGAAATTTATTAGCCATTGCAAACCGCCACCACCTCCATTACCATTGATCACCATTGCTATATACCGCCGACTGCCATCGCCGTTACCGCCAACAATCGATCACGACCACCAACCGCGCCCGTTTGCGCCACCACCAAGCGATCATGGCCATCGTCGGGAACCGGCAGTCTCCGTTGAGCGTGTCTAAACCGATGCGGTTCGGCAGCGGTGGTCGACGGGCATGTGCGTCGGGGTCGGGTCGTGTCAACGGCAGTCAGGGTTGGTGACAGGCGATAGTCGGCGGTCGGGGGCAGCGACGGGTGGCGGCAGTCGAAATTGGTCGCGGGCGGCGGTTGATGGCGGCGGGCATGGGCGACAGGGGGCGCGGTTGGTGTTAGTTACGTATTGTCTTAGACGATATCTTGATCAAATGTCAGGATGAACGTATCTAAACATTTTTATGCACGTGTGTGTATGGGTTGTGCTCATTTTACAACCAACATTACGTCGCTACTCGTGATAACGACATAATTCATTTGTACATGTGGCATTGAACATGCGTGTAACCGGTCATGCTTCTCTCGTATGTCTGTTCCGACATATAAATGTGATAAATGGTTCTTAACATACCTTTGTTCATAAAAGAACTTGGCCACATGTATGTCTCTTTTTTATTCGATTTATTTTTGTCTTATTGTCACGTGTCGTGTTTCTATCATCGTCAACTTCTTATGCTAAAAACATTCACAATCCACCCCATGTATCAAGCTTTATTGCTGTGATTTAGGGGAAGTTATGAGGGTTTTATCAAGCGTGACATTATTACACCATCTGACACAAAGGTGTGTGCAAAGATTTATCGTTTCGTATATTTAAGGACTGACTATTAACTTAACATGCTTTTTATGAGTGGATCTAAATAGACAAAAGAGAAAATAAAACAAGAGTAATATAACGTATTGTTTAATTAAATAGATGCATGTACGCGGGAAAAAACATGATAGATTTTTAAAATATTAACACATGGAAAGAAGCTCGACAGATTTTAAAATATCAACATAATCTAATAATAGATATTACATCCACCTAAAATATAAGGATGAGAATGTATAATCTGATGTGAATACTGTAAGAGGATCGAAAATAACATACACACATACCATATACATATGTAGGTATATAGCAAGAGCCACACATGGAGAGAGAGAGAAAGATGTGACATGGGAATAACACACACCAACGATTGTCGCGTATGGTGAAAACGATGATAATATATGATAACATATTTAGTATGTGACAAGTTACATGAAAAATGCATATTAAAATTAAACAACGAAATCAAAGTTATCGTTCATTCTACCTCTAACATGTCATGTATTTTTCATACATTATATTTCCATATAAAAACGTATTAAAAAATATTAAACAATTAATATAAAACGTATTTGAATCTAGAGAAAATTTCATAAAAAAAATAGAAAACAAATGTTAGAAGATAATTAAAACAATTTCATTTATAAAATAACAATATTTGTTTACATGAAAAAATAAACAATATCGACATTAATAAAATGGAGTTAGATGTGAAATAAAGAGTCCAACATTCATTTCTGAATTTTACAAAAAAGTTGACTAAAAGAGGGACCCAATGGAAATGAGGGTACAGGGTATCTCTAAAACTTTCAATAATTGTTTAGAACATTCACAGCAGGTTTATTATTTTTAATGTAAATGTGTGACTTATATTTTAGGGGACGGTTGTTAGTGGTTGTGAGTAAAGGTCTGAAGGAGGGGGAATATTTATGGGGATTGTATCGTGATTTACCATATTTAAGGAAACACAGTACAAGCCTCATAAAACTTTTAATATTTTAAAAAGTTGTTGTGAGTGGATGAGAGAGAAAAGATAATGAAAAAAATTATTAAAAATATTATTTAATTGAAAGAGATAGTAAAAAAATAATATTTTTAGTGTAAATATAAGAACGAGGTTAGGGAAGCTAGTGTAAATGCTCTAACATAAGCTGAAGTGAATTATAAAAAACAATTTCTTTAAAAATTAAACATACAAGCTCGTTTAAGCATTTGTGAACCTATTAATCCGATAATGAATATAATAATAATTATCAAAATAAAAATAACTTTTGAATTCCTAAATTTTTCGATTTAAATAGTTATTTTACGACGATAAAAGATAAAAATAAAAAACAAAACAAAACATTTGAATTGTTTCTACCTGAAAATCGAAAGAAAAAATATAACAAGTAAATTTTACAAAAATACAATGAAATAATACCTTTTGCTGATACAATTAACAAAATCTTGAAAAGTGCATATTCATTATCGGATTAATAGGTTCACAGATGCTATGTACGATGAAAATGATGATAATACACGACAACATATTTAATACGTGACAAGCTACATGAAAAATGCATATATAAATTAAGGGTTATTGGATTTTAATAATCCAAACTTTCATTTATTGGTCGAGATTAATCCCAACTCGAGAAATGCTTACAGACACCCCCAACTTTGAGCTTATTTTCCTTCAACGATCTCTTACTAACTGAGAGTTAACACCATTAGTCTTTCGATATCAGCGACTGTTTATATGGCAAAAACACAAAGCCAAAAGTTAAAATCAATCATCTGGTCCGTCAATCCGTAACTTCTGCACCCTAAAACCCGTAAATCTCCACATTCTGATTTGAACCACTTAACTCATTCGATGTAGATTTCAGGTGACGTTGGAGGCTAGACATTGAAAAACGGACTTGGTGGAGGCTGGGTGGCGGCGTAGTTAAAAAATAGGTCAATATTAGCCCCATTTCATGAAAAAAACTAACAGATGTTAACTCTCAATTAGTAATAGATCGTTGGAGAAAAATAAATTTAAAGTTGGGAGTGTATTCAAACATTTCATGAGTTGGGATTAATCTCGGCCAATAAATAAAACTTAAGATTATTAAAATCCAATAACCCTTAAATTAAACAACGAAGTCAAAGTTATCGTTCATTCTACCTCTAACATGTCATGTATTTTTCATACATTATACTTCCATATAAAAACGTATTAAAAAAATCTTAAACAATTAATATAAAACGTATTTGAATCTAGAAAAAATATTAATATAAAATATAGAAAACAAATGTTGAAGACAATTAAAACAATTTCATTATAAAATAACAATATTATTTTACGTGAAAAAATAAACAATCTCGGCTATAATTAAATGGGGTTAGCTGTGAAAGAAAGAGTCCAACATTAATTTTTGAATTTTACAACAAAGTTTACTAAAAGAGGGACCCAATGAAAACAAGGGTACAGAGTATGTTTAAAACTTTCAATAATTGTTTTAACATACGTTGAAGTGAATTATAAAAAAACAATTTCTTTAAAAATTAAACATACAAGCTCGTTTAAGCATTTGTGAACCTATTAATTCGATAATAAATATAACTATAATTATCAAAATAAAAATAACTTTTGAATTCCAGTTTATTTGATTTAAATAGTTATTTTAAAATGATAAAAGATAAAAATAAAAAACAAAACAAAACATTTGAATTGTATCTACCTGAAAATCGAAAGAAAAAATATAACAAGTAAATTTTACAAAAATACAATGAAATAATACCTTTTGCTGATACAATTAACAAAATCCTGAAAAGTTTTGGTCTATATAAGTAAAAGATTAGATTTGTAGATATTAAGTATAATAATAATAATTAACAAAATCCCTAAAAGATTTGGTTTATTTTGGTAAAAAGTTACTATAAATCCCGCAGTCGATTTCCCCAAATATTCACGCCAAAACGCTCTCTACATTCCGTATGCTTACCACCGTCTCCCGGTGACGTTTACCGGCGAAAACAAACCCTAAAATGGACTCGTTTCATCTTCTCCTAGAGAGAACCAGAGTACCTCAACCATCACTCCAGAAGCTCGCAGTTATCTCCATTTTCGAGAAGCTTCGATCGTCCACTGTTCTTACCGGACCCGAATCCGACCCGGGGATACACGCCGTCGCTCAATGCCTGAGTTCAAAGTCGCCGGCGGTTGTCGATCAATCGGTCCGAGAGCTTTGCCTCCTTGCGAAGGACTCTAAATTGGAGGTTTCTCGGGGGTTATTGGAGCTCCAAGCGGCTCTTGAAGGCGCTGATTCGCGTTTTGTTAACGTGTTCGTCAAAGCGATAGGGTTTCTCGTTCGGTTAGGGTTTCAGGATGATAGTGGCTCCTTCCGATTTCAAGCCACCGAGGCTCATCCTTTTGTTAAGGTGATGTTGAACAAACTTTATTTATGTTTGAAATTAAAACTCATTAAGTTCAGATTAAGCACATACTTGAAGTGGAGTCTAGCACATACGGAGATTATATGGAAACTTTGAATATTAACTTAATATGTTTGTGTTTTTGTTGATGACAACTGGAAGAATTGGGATACTGGTCTGTAGAAGAGGATGTTGTATTATAACAGAGAACTTTGACTAATGAGGGGTATAAGAAAGTTCTTATAGTCTGTGATAAGCATGTAGAATGTAGATTATTGATTTTGGACCGGGAACTCATTACGTCTTGATGTTTGATGGTTGCCAGATTCTTTCTTCTCGAATCGAGGTTCAATCGGAGCTCCAGCGACAGGTGCTTCTGTTTATCATGCAGAACAGGCATTTGGGAATGGAGGGAGTATGCGAATTTTTGAGACCGTTCATAAACTTTTTGGTGATACAAATGTCAACATCAGTGACATCGTTTTCATTTGGAAGGAATCTTTTATCCTCGATTGCTTCGCTATGTTGTTCGTTTACTCAGGATGCAGTTCCTGTTTTCAAGCTGTTGATGAGATGTTCTAAGTATATCTATTGCAATAGTGTAGAAGTAAGTGATTATGGAAGCTCACAGAATACCGTATACAAATTGTTGGTAAATTAATAGTCCAATCCTTGGAAATGGCTATGAAGCCTCTAAGTGTGCCAATAGTATTGGAGGAAGATATCTTCTTTATTTTTTTAGCCTGTCTCTGATATCATTCATCTTTTCACCAACATAGTTTCATGTACTGATTCCATGATAATGTTTTTCCTAGGACGTGACTAATGTTTCTGATCTCATGGGGACTACAGTGGATGCATTTGTTGTGGTTTTGAGCCACTTGGCTGGTAATGGTGTGGTATGTCGATGAAATTTGAATCGATTGCATCTTGAGTATATGTGTGTGTGTATGTAGATGAAAATGGTGTTACTACTTAAAAAGAATCTTTGAGCTTCAATACCCATGAAAAGGCTATAATTTATTTTCGTTTGACTTTATCTCTGACAACCAGCTGATTCATGAAGCACAATTATGTGGAGCAGAACTTTTAGAGACGGTGTTTTCACTGTGCACAGATATTCACAAGTATTCCGGCGGACAAGAGTGCATCTTTGACATGTCAAGGAGTTTAATAATTGTCCAGGCAGAGCTTGGTTTGGAATTTATACCTGAAATGTCATCTGTGATGTTGTCATTGTTTGTCAGCCTCATTCAGTCAGAGCTGGAACACATACAATTATCAATATTGAAATTGGTCCTCGATCTTCTAAAGTGGAAAAACAGAAATGGTAAAAATGTTGAGGTTTCTCCGACTCACTTGCGTGTTCTTTCTAGTCTTCCCTTAGTACATCCTTAATTCTTAATATTCTTACCTCTTAATGTCAAATTGGTTTAGATTGTATTTTTCCAGCTTCCCTTATTTGTCTGAGATACTCTAATCGTAAATTTACAAAACTGAGTAAATCATACCTAGATTTTCACAAAACACCATGTGCTCTTGGAGTTGCCATTTGATGTTTTACCTGAAGAATACTCTTGCTAATAGAGGGTGTTTGGGTTGGGTTATTCTTGCAGCTTATTAGCTTATTGCATTATCAAGATGCAATAATCTTACCCAAACACTTGTTAAAATGGGTTTATTAGCTTACCGGAGAGTAAAAAAAAGGCTGTTGTGTTACAGCACCGTGTAGACACATTCTATTTTCGTGTGTTTTTTACAGGGCTGATATTGATTCTATACCTGCAGAGACCTTGGTTGATGCACATGAAGAGATTTTATTTATTTTTCCTGCCATCAATCTTATGTCATCTCCTTCCAAACATGTTAAAGAAGCAGCATCCGAGTTGCTTATCATCTTAGGAAAGCTCTCAGCAAGTTTCCTGGTTACTCCCATAAATGAATTGCTCATGGAAGAAAGATTTCCAGGTGTCAGCAGATTGGAAGACATCATATTTGGGGTCTTCCGTCATTTGTGGTTTCAGGTGAAGTTTCAAGTATCTAATTGCCGAAAGTTAGTCTTTTTTTAGGGGTTATGCAGTTATTTTACATTCTTCAAGCACAATATTTTAATCCCCTACTGACTTTTTGTTCCACCATGCTGTAATTGGACAAACATCTAAGTGTGTGACCATGGGCTTCTGTATTTCAGGAGCAAACATCTTTTTCTGGTTCTTTTTATCTACAATGGGCATCAGTTGGCAATAGGGTTGTAGAAGAAAAGCGGACTTTTCTGAAAACTTGGACAGCCTCAATAACAGAGTATTGTAAAAGGATCGTTGAAATTCAAAAATCATCCCTTCCTAAATCTCAGTCAGAGGAGATATTTCTACATGGTAAATAATTGTTTTTCTCTTTCTCTAGATAATTATCTGTAGATAATTTTCTAATTACTTAATTTATATATTCTGTCTATTGTAGAGATTCCACCTCTGCTTGGTGCCATTGCCAGTGTTCTAATTGTGCATCATACACTGGGGGATTCTGCGATAGATCTCTTAGCTGTTACTGGCAGTATGGACCCCAAACTTGGTGTTCCATTGTTTCTAGTAGTATTATTTTACCATAACATATTCTCTGGTAAATCTGAAGAAATAGACTTTAATGACATGTTGGTAGGCCAGCTCTTTTTAGCCTTTATTTTTGACTTTGATTGTTACTTCTATTAACCTTATAGTAACTGGTGCAGTTAAAACTTTTAAGAATGCTCCCATCACTTGTGTCACATCCTGCAATGATACCGCTTGTGGTTCAGACATTCTTACCCATGCTTCAAAAAGATGCAAATCCGTACGTTGTTTATACATATGTTCTTTCTTTTCTGTATTTATAGTGTCATTGTTGTGAAAACACATATTTGATAAAGTCATATGATTGTGTCTGTTTTAATAATTATCCTCCTTGACTTTGTGTTCTAGTGTGTTATATGCTACTGCTTTACGTCTGCTTTGTAAGACCTGGGAGATCAATGACCGTGTTTTTGGAAGTTTGCAGGTTTGTATCACTTTTAGGAGCATTCACCATCCTTTTCCATTTTAGTATTTCTTACGTTATCACTTTACTATGTACTTTATCTTCTTGTAAGGGTTTATTACTTCCAGAAGCATTTACCCTGTTTAAGTACGAGAGAAGTATTTGTATAAGCACGGCTGTTACTATTCGGGATGTTTGCCAAAGAAATCCTGACAGGGGTGTGGACATTATTTTGTCTGTCGAGGTAGGACTTTGTAACTTATTTCTTGTTGTTTTCTCCAAAAACATCTTAATATGCTCTCTAATTTCTTTATATAACTTTTAGGCTTGTATTGAGAGCACAGATGCTATAATTCAAGCTCTTGGTATTCAAAGCCTTTCCCTGCTTTGTGAAGCTGATGTGATCGGTAAGACCTAGTTGATTCATGAATTAACTCATGCGTGTATTGAAGACACAAGTGATAACATGCCTTTTTGTTTTGATTACCTCAGCTAATTTCTTAAAAGTTCTTTAAAATGCTATCCAGATTTTTATACTGCTTGGGGTGTTATAGCGAAGTATGTCCGAAACTACTCTACCGACCCAGTTGTTGCAAAAAGGCAAGTCTAGATGAGTTTGTGTACATGTGTTAACAAAATCTGTTTTGAACTAATAATTTTAACTTTATTTCTGCATATGTCCTAGAAAATCTGACATCTGCATGGAGCAAAAAGATTTGGGCATGAATTTTTTCTTGTATGAGCATATATGTAATATGATAAAAGGACCTGCATTCCTGATATGTGGCATTACCATGGTCCTTACATGAGATGATGCAACAACAATGTTTTTTATAAAGTTATATATTTCTGTATAAATGTGTCACATTTTCCACAGAAATTTACAGTACGATTACATATGTAATATTTATAAACTGCTGCAATGTTGCTCAGTGTTATCTCTGTGCAGCACGTGCCTGCTTTTAAGATGGGGTGCAATGGATGCCGAATCATATCCAGAACATGCAACAAGTGTTTTGCAGATACTATGGGAAGTTGCCACATCCAAACACCCTTGTCATGTCTCTTCTTGGGCAAATGCTAGAGTATCTGCTTTTGAGGCATTAACTCGTTACGAGGTATATTTCTTATCTGAATGTATAGAAAGTCAATGTTGTAGCAGTTAGCCTATTTGACAACCTCTCAAGGATAAACAAGTAATTCACTACACTAGACTAGTGTTGACTAAGTTGTTCTATTTGAACCGTATGACATCTTTTAGGTACCTCATATCCAACAGTTCATTCCGGATTTCAGGGAAAAGAACACAGAGGTTCTTGTTTCCGAGATTGACGCCAAAGTTCTGGAGGCCATGGAGAGATTTGAAGAGAAGATAATAACTCACGAACACATGTTAAGAAAAGTTTTTTGTTTGAGTTTTCTTTACACTTGAGTGTTATGTGATTATATATCATGTTTCTGAGACATGCTTCATGTTTTGTTTAATCTTATTCCCAGCACTAGGCGAAGACTAGTTAAGGAGAAAAGGGTGCCTGCCAACAAGATTGAGAAATTGCTAGATGTCTTTCCTCGTGTGATTGGCTTTTCAGGTACATGCTGTTTATGCATATATTGTCTTATTCATAATTATGCTGTTTATGCATTAAATGAAAATTTAGTTTTGTATGCATATGCAGCCTGTATGCTCAAGCTGTATTACCTTTCTACTTGCAGGAACTAATATAGGAACTAATAGTAAAGTAAGAGAACTACCAGGTGCAGCTCTATTTCACCTTTATTTGAGTGCAAAAGATGAAAATAACCAAGGAGGATCAAAGGTAAAAAATAGTAGTAAAGTCTTGCGTGGTGCCATTATCATACTATCCCCATGCCGTTACATCCGCAATTCTTAGTTTTCAGGCTTGGCATGATTTACATGGCAGATATGAGAATGTATTAGTGGAGATAGCTGCTTCCCTACAGCTGTCAAGGAATATAATAGTTGCACTTCTTTCACTGCAATCCTGGAAACCGTTTCTCCAACGATGGCTGCGGGGTTGCATAACACTAATGGATGCTAAGGCGTCCCCCAGTGTGTTGGGTACTACTTCCAAAATAGCTGATGATATTCTCAAGGTTCAAAGTTTCATCTATTTTTTCACTTTACCCAAAGTTTTAGAATTGTATATTAGAGTGGGAAATGGGCAGGTAGGGACATGGTGGGTGACAGGTCAAAGCATGAACCTTATGGTCAAATTTGTTTTGGTTGCCCTGATATGCTTTTTTCCTAAATTCCTATAAATAATCAGTGTGTCAAAATTAATTGTAAAACTTGCATTGTTTTATTAATAACTTAAAAGTAGGAGGTTTATCTATTAGAAATATGCTCTTGACACGCTTGCCTTTTTTCCTTTTAAACTATTTTTTTAATCTTTATCTCTTGATTAGATAGAGAAAAAACATAACAAGTTGAAACTGGCCTCCCATACCTTTTTATTTGATAATTTCATTTGTAATGATTTTCATGCAGTTTATGAGACAAATGGCTGAGAAATCTATCCCTAGGTCTGCTGAGAATATTGGACTGGCTGTGGGTGCACTTTGTCTGGTAAATACCACCTTGCTTTACTCGGAGTTTGAGATGCCATTTTTCTTCTTTTTTACATTGCCAAGAAATGTCTATTAATATTGAAATGCTAGGACTACGATCCTACAATTAAGAATGTCAAACTTTTGACCGGAACTACAATCCGAAAGTTGGAACTAACTGACTACAACTTTACAATGACCAACTAAAACCCTACCTAAACATAAAAAAATCATAAAAGTTGAAAAAAGCATATCAAAAGCAAAATGTAGCCTGATTAAATAGAAAACATAGCCTTGTTTCCCTTTTCCAGCTACATAATTAGCAAATGATGCTGCTGGTAATTTGTTTAGTATTATGACTTGACAGGTTCTTCCCCCATCTGCTCATGCTACAAAAGCAAGTGCCTCCAAATTTCTGCTGAGTTGGCTATTTCAGCATGAACATGAATATCGACAGTGGTCAGCTGCAATTTCTCTTGGCGTCATCTCAAGTTGCTTGCATGTGACTGACCACAAACAAAAATTCCAAAACATCAATGCACTTCTTGAGGTACTAATATCTCTGATCCTTTTCAGAGCCCGTCAAGCTCTCTATTTATTACAAAAAATATTAAATGATAAGTTATTAACATAATATTTGTAGTAAAATACCTATAGTAATAGTATAAGCGAGCATGACATGTTATTCGGTGCATTTCTGACCTTATTTTTTTAGGTTGCATGCACAAGTAAAAGTACTTTGGTAAGAGGGGCTTGTGGAGTTGCTTTAGGTTATTCATGTCAAGATCTTCTTACTCGTTTTCAAGCAGGAGATGACTACCATTTGAATAAAGAAGCTTACGAGATTCATGAAACTGAACTACTTGGAAAGATTATTAGGACTTTATGTAAATTAATAGATCAACATGCACAATCTTCAACTACCACTCTCCAAACGCTATCAGTATACTTCCCCCAAGTAACAAACACTACTGATCCAGATATTACTCCAAGTTTTTCTAACAAAAGTTCTGATTATTTGGAGGAAGATATATGGGGTGTTTCAGGACTCGTCATTGGTTTAGGAAGTTCTGTTGCTGCAATATACAGATCAGGGTGTACAGATGCAGTTAAGAAAATAAAAAACCTATTTATATCATGGATTTCTCTTGAGAATCCCTTAGAACCAGTTTTATCAATGGGGGCCTGCCTTGCAATTCCATATGTAGTATCTTTTTCCCAGAAAGTAGAACTGATTGATGGTGCAGAGCTGGAATATTTTGCGTGTGGGTATAGAGATCTCATCAATGAACTGATTTCTACCAAAAGTTCTGGAGCCTTCCGTCAGAGCTTGTTGATGTCATCTTGCGTTGGTGCAGGAAATTTTCTTGGATGCATTTTAACTGAAGGGATCCATTCATTGGATGCCAAGTGTGTTAGGGATTTACTTGACATGTTCAAAAAAGTCTACTCAAATTCCCAGCCTCCTCTAGTGCATTTGGGTGCAATGCTTGGAGTTGTAAATGCATTAGGAGCAGGGGGTGGGAACTTGTTTCTGCACTGCCCTTTGTCCTTTTCCCCATCTAATTCCAAACCAAAGGTAAATTTGTATGTAGCAATTTCGACCAGTTTACGTGCTTTACCTTTTGGTTTTTATTTCATATCATATGAGATTAAATGGGCTAAAGCACAATACTTAGCTGAAAGGGCAACAATTTGAACAGTTTGAAACTTTGAAAGATTTAGATTATTGATGTGAAACTACTGTTTTGTTATTCTATTTAACGCATTAATTACTCTTTTTTTTAAGGAGACAAAGTAGAGTCAACAGGTCAACATAACCCAGCTCTTTTAACCTGTCTGTCTTGCAACTTCTAGTTATCCAGGATTGATGTACCAGTTGCATTTTTGTAGTTTCTTTATAACTAAATCTACTGTTAACTGGTTTCCAACAGGAATCTTCTTATATCACTGGGCCTTTATTCTCAAATTCTTTTATGGAGCTTAGTTTGACATCCTTAATACAAGATATCTTTCTTGTTGCTCAACATTCTGATGACAATCAACTGCAACACTACGCATCTTGGGCAATTTCTTTTCTTAGACATTACATTTGGTCCAGTGATCTTCACAATGAAGGCAGAGCAAAACCTAACTCTGCATCTCAACCATTCCCTGAGGATAGTATAGTCATGAAACTTAGCCTGTGGCTAATGAATCTAAACTGTTCTGGGGTACGTAACCTACCTTTATTATACTTTTAAGCACTTGATTTTTTTTAATTTATTGGTTGTTAACCTACAACTGTTTGAGACCTTAAAACTCTATCAAGGGGGTGTTTGGGCTTGCTTCTTTTACTGATTATAGTGACTTGGAGACTTAATATATCAGTTCTTACTGTTTGGATATACAGTTTCTGCTTCTGATTAATTATTTTATTAGGGGGTCTGATAATCAGTTTCCTATTAGCTGTAAAAACTGATTATTCACTGGTAAATTAATACTTGTATACCCAATTTTAATAACCTAATATTTGAGGCTTTTACTCCCATTTTAAAGACTTGTTTTATATTACCACAAAAATGGCCATCTTGGTTATTTTCTCTAACAATTCCTTGAATATCAGAATTTGTGGGTGTGGGACCCTAAAAAAATTTGATTATCCAGATAATTACAACTTCAAGCAAAAGAAGCACATCCCAATCTCATACACCCTGCTTTATAGATTATCTAATTCTTTTTATATAATGTCACATGATCACTTTTAAAATGCACATCCAAGCAAACCCTAGCCATATCTATTATTAATATTGATGTAGTGAAGTAATTAAGTTTATCAACATTGAAGTATATACTTTGCTTACTGTCTCCTTATTAAAAAATCTGCTACTGGTTGGCAAATCTTTGTCAATGGGATTACTAATAAGTTTTAAGGATATATGTATGCTGAAAGTATTATTTAGAAATTTAATTAAAACTTTCCAATTGACGCTCTACATTTATGTTCACCCTTTGTTCATTATCAGACTGCTACCCCTTCACATGTCAACTCGGTAGCAACTATTTTGCGATGTCTTGCCAATGCTCCGAGGTTGCCGCAACTTGATTGGGGGCCAATCATTAGAAGTTGCATGAGATATGAAGAACAAGTTTCAGAAAAATCACAAGGAGAATATGATCTTGAAAACCGAAAACTGAGGGAGGAATGTTTAGTGTTCTCTTTGGTTCATGGCAGTAACTTTGATGCTTTGCTTACTTTCCTTGATGAGCTGTTTGACCTCTCAAGATTCAAAATGCTTGAAATGAATCTGCAGTTGTGCATGCTGTCTCACTTGCCACACACGTTAAAGACATTCTCTGGATCTAGGCTTGAAAAGTTATTCGATGATGTGTCGAATTTTGTACAGTCACCTTTTTCCTCTGATGAAATTTATAATCCTGAGCAGAAAAGCCTATTAAGAACGTGTTGCTGGAAGGGTGTTCGCTTGTGTTTTGAAGAAGCTTACCTTGATTCTGAAAAATTTATGCCCAACTTTGAGAATTGCATGGAGTTGCTCTTTTCTATGTTGCCAGAAATTTCAGGTTTAAGGCCTTCAGAACATAACATGACTTATGAATGGGAGGAGTGGTCTGAAGCAGTAAGATGTTTGGGGAAGGCTCGCTCCCACTGGTTATCACATTTTCTTCAGGTGGTGTATCTTTCCATCTTGTAGATTCAATGCGTTAACTTATGAATGGGTCAAGGGTTATATGATATTTCTAATGGGTCATGTTTAAAACAAATAATTAGCTAAAAAGGTAACGAATTAAACATGTAAAATGCTCTCCAAAATCTATTGTTAATGAATACAGCCTACTGAATAGCTTTATTCAAAAAGGTGGATAACCAGTGTAATAATTATTACTTCTGTAGTCATATTTATTACAGCTTATGTATTAAGAATTTGAAATTTTGGGCCCCATTGTATCTTCCCATTTTGTCACCTCTACATTTTCTTTGTTATCTGTACAACAATGGTGCATTATTTGTTATCACTTTTGTTGAAGACTACTTTCATAATCACACATATAACAGCTTTTATATCCTAAGTTTGTTTGGTAATTGTTACCATGTACAGATTCCAGAGGCGAGTTTCAGTCAGGAAAGCCATCAGTTTTTTGATGCAAAGAAAAAGATGATAGCTATAGCAAGATTGGTGGAGATTGGTTCAATTCCAGTAATTGAACTGTCAAAACTGAAACCTTACATTTTAAACACCAAATCTGATGGTCAGTTTTCCAATACCTGCAATTTTGATGTGTATATGTATGTGTGAGTGCTTTTCCCAAGGCACTACACTGGTCTACAGAGCTGGTTTTTTTGTACAAATAATGTTTGTAGAAAATTTTGCAGGTATATGGGATGTTCTGGTTGAAATAGTGATGGCTTTGCAGCATGCTGAAGGAAGTGTCAAACGACAGTGGCTAGTTGCTGCTGCAGAAATATGTTGCGTCACAAGTTACCCAACGACAGTAAGAACTAATTCCTTAATCATGCGCACTATGATTATGAAAGAGGATATTTGAATCTATGATATAAGTTTCTGATGTTTTGAGTCTTTTAAGTCAACCTGACCCATTTCTCTTTTAGGCTAGTTTTTAAATTTGACCCGTTAGAGATAATAGTCAACCCAAAATCCCAACTAGACCCATTTTCAGGGTTATAAATGCCACTTGTAAGATGTTTTACCCTTTAGCCATTGCCTATTTTAGGCCACAAAGTTTAGGACATTCTGGATATTTCTTGAGTGTCGGTTTTCAGAGAAGGTAAAATCACCTTAAGAATACATATAGGCACAAGAAATCAGTTGCAAACTTTGTGTTTTTTCTTGCTCTACGTTTTTAACATGTATAAAGCATTTGTCTATCTACTTGGTGCATATTTATCCAAATTCTATTGCAGGCTATGCAGTTTATCAGTTTGCTATGTGGTAGCTTGTCCAAGTATATGCCCCTTCTGATTGTGAACCCGCATACTGTATTGAGTGACCTACCCGTAACCCTCACTTCTCTACTGTTGGATGATAGTAACTGGGCGGTAGTGACCGATTCAGTGGTTTCACTTATGTGGACTTCAACCAAACGTATATACGATCATGTCACAAATTCAAACGACTTCTCAAGTGGAGGGTCACTTGATGAATCAGAGAAAGACATGGTTGTGTTCCTGTTAAAGGTGATGCATCATACTTGTGTTTCTTTCAAAGACTATCTGCCTCCCGAGCAGCGGCTTATGCTTGCCAACATGACCGTCCCCTGAACTTGCACTGGCTTGTACGTCCATCAGTCCAAAGTAGCTCATGTACCTGTAAAAGATCTTGCAGCCCTCCTATCTTTTCACTTGAGCCATTCCTACACAAATTACTGCGGCAGTCGCTGATCCCTTTTTGAGTCATGAATACTCTCTTTATCTTTGTAAAAGATATTCCACCAATTGTGTACTATAGATATCTCAACTATGCTTTTTGTGATTCAGTAGCATGGTTTCTAACATGATGGTTGAACAGTTTAGTTAAAATACGAAGCATGTATCTGCGGCCTAATCATAACTTATTGTAAACTTGATGAATTACTAACATTAATTTAAGTTTCATGATCAACAATTTGTAGGCTTAAGTTTTGAGTTTGGGTTTAGTTAATTCTGCAAACATATTTAGTTAAACGTATTGTGTTTGGGTTGATTGATGCAAGAGTTGACCCTCTTTTTTAATTTTTATTTTTATTATAAAACTAAAGAAAATTAAGCAAACATAATTTTATATGTATTTATATTGTTTGTTGTAATTTTAAAGTATTAATATGTAAAAAAATAAAATTAAATCTCAGATTAATCATATTATAATCGTGTCTACTTGTGAAACTCATGTTATGTTAAAGTTCATATTCCTGATAGATTTTCAAGTTCATGTAAGGTATAATTCATTTATTTAACACTTTAAAAATGTTTAATGTTTGACCTATTTGCTTTACAGAAATAGTTAATAAAGTTTGACCGGAAATCTTAAACCAGTTATAACCGAAAAAACCTGGCTTTTATCTTTTTCACGAACATAAATCATCCAAGAGACCAAGAATTATGACATGGGAAAGAAAGGACACAAGATGGTTGAACTTGCAATACAACTAATATATTATCTAAAGAGAATACCAACTATAATTCTTCATTATAGACCATTTTGACCAAAATAGAAAGACATAACTAACCCAACAAATCATCCCAACCTGCAGCAGCTAAAAGTTCCCTTTACAACTGCAAGCAGGGCAAAACAAAATTGATCGATTGCTCAATGGCAACAAACTAAAGTATCTGATATACCATTTACTTCACTATACTGTACTCTTACTGTACACCGCCACCCTTTTTAAGGTTTCTTCTATGCACTAACGCAACTTGATCGTTGCGATTCACAAGGTTCTGTATCATCATTGACAATTTCTGTTTCTTCAGCCTTTTCAAAATCTGCATCTCCGGGTGTATGCAGTTGGTGAGAAGTAGTTTTAGGAGAAACTTTAGAAAAAGGCGATGGAGTTTGTCTAGCAATATCATCTTTCCTGATGTTGCTAGAATTTAGCCATTCAAATTGCAAATTGTGACCTTTCCAGGATTTACCGCCCAAAAACGCCTTCTCAGCTGCATGGCGTGTTCTGAAGTATATCTGAGCCGTAACTTCGGATGTTTTGGGGTCACCTACTTGCACGTTTGAAAGATCACCATAAGCTGAAAAGTGTTCCTTCAAAACAGGAACCTGCGCAACCATAGCCATCAAAATTCAATGTTACTAAAACATCACATGCTCAAAAGAGCATTTGAATGACTTTGTAATTAGTAAAGAATATAAAATTTTGTCAACTCAATCAACCAAATATTGAAAACTAGAGGCAATCTTAACTCATAGATGTAAAAAATGGGTCTGTAGGAGTAATGTTTTATTTGTAATACTCCAATAGATGAACTAAAAAAATTAGAAATAATAAGCTAAAAGGAAACAGGTTGAACGTTTTTCAACGACATCAAGGGGTACCGCGTTTTCACTACCTCCTAAGCTAAAAGACTGTTATTTAGTATCAGCTTTTGTAATCATACTTAATATCTAGTTATTTATGAAATTTGTGGAAGGAAAAAAACACACATATTATTGGGCACTTGGGTCAACTTAACTCAACTAGTTTGTCACACCTCAAAATGAGCCATCACCCAACATGCCCATTTTGCCATCTACAATGAAGGGCCCCCCACTAAACTACAACCTCCAAGTCCACTTATAAGGTGACAGACCTTGCCTAGATGGCTAGAAAAGAGAGCTTTTCCTCAGTAACAAGTATTTACCTTTGTTAAAAGCAAATTAGAGATTCTGCATGTTTGTTTTACTAATGCATCTGACACTTCAGTCATAAGTGATAATTATCTTTTGTTAAATTAGTAAGAAAAAAGGAATAGATAAAGATCAAGCTACTATGTTGCAAGGGGGTCACCATTTGGTGTCATTAAAATCATGTTTTCACATGTTTGTGCACCTTTAAATTGTATGATTCCTATTTTGGCCTGTTTTCCTGTAAGTGAAAGGGTTATCATGTCAAGTTGTCAACTAAACCATTTTTAATACCTGTCCAAAGCCCTATACAGGCGTATAGGGGGAGGAAGGGCTATAAACGGTTGGACTATACACCCGTATACAGGCAAATCGTATACAGCCATATAGGTGCCGCAAATCTTCAAAAAATGATTCGGTCCCCGTGACTCCACCACATGGCAACACACTCGGCAGTTAATGGAGTATATGTATGAAGTGATCTGTGAAACTGATTCACGAAGTTCAATAGAGAAACTGAGAAAATAGAGAGAGGAAAGGAGAGGTGAAAACAGAAAAAAGAGGTGATCGATGGTTGTATGTGGTGGTAATCAGTGGTAATTAGGTGGCGACAAACAACGACAGTAGGTCTCCGTCACGACTCACGTCCTATAGCGAGTAGAAGGAACTAACAACGAGTGGCCATTGGTTGATTTCATTTACACGGGTCACCTATAATGTAAGGTTAAAACCTTATAACCTTAGGATTTGGAGTATACTTTGAGAAGGTTTGTAATGTGAATCGATTGGTTGATTTCTAATGTAATGGTGTGGTATTTGAACCCTGGCTGCCTTCTATTTTTGTTTCGAGTCGTTCTTGGTTGGTTTATCTTTATCCCGGTTTACTTTAGCCTTCTAATGGGGCCACAGTCTTTTTCTTGAGGAGGTATCCCCTCACATATGACTAGTTAAAAGAGATTTTCTTAATAAGACTTAAGCATGAGAATGCCCTAACTTTAGAAAATGATGCCTGCCCGTGCATTTTTCAAGTGTTTGTAAAAAGAAAATGGAGAACCGAGAATGAAAGCTTACATCGGCAAGACCATCTGGTAGAGGTGGAACAACCTTAAACGCAGTTGGACGATTATCAAGTCTGAATCGATTGTTGACAACAGGTGATCGAAGATCAACCAATGTAAGCGAGGATGATTTCAAGCTAGATTCTGGAAGTGCTAACGCAAGACTTGTTTTGGAACTTTGCTTCTCAGAGGGTCCCACAGATTTCCTATTAGTAGCTTCCACTTCATCTTGTGCTGAAGATACAATGGCATCATGATCACTGCCACTTGGGGTTTCAGCCTTTACAGAATCAGCTACAAACCCCAATTTCTGCTTCTTAGCAAGCTGTTCAGGTGCTACTTCACCTTTTGGACCTGTAGCCTGCAGAAAAGAGTACCTCCATGTAAATTAACAAATTGTAATATGGTTTATAAAATCTAGCACTGATAAAAAATATGAGTCTACAAACTTATATAAAATCAAAACTTTAATGTGTTGCAGAGAAATCAAAATGAAAGAAAAGGGCATATACTTGTTTCTCAAGTTTATCCAGCTTGCGTCGAAAGTCATTTCTTTTCTGGTCAAGCATCTCTTGTTTTTTCCTAAGTTCCTCCTTCAAAAGCTCCAGGCTCTCCAGCTTCTTTTGCAAAGGTGGAGCTACTTTTGTGCCATCCACAATCACAAGCTTTGGGTGATCAGAAGCAGATACAGGGGCATAAGAGCCTTTGCTATTATGCAATATTAACTGGAAATCATCTTTTCTTTTGTTTGCAACAGAATTAATCGAGGTAACTTTCAATTTATTGGGTGGTATAAACATGTTATGGCTGTTAACTGTCTGGATATCGTGTATGATGTCACGATTAGCCCACCATAGCTTAATAAAGCGATTACTCATTACCGCATCAGGTGACATAAGAGCAGCTTCTGCTTCTTCTCTTTTAGAGAACTGAACAAAAGCTCGCTCGCTATATTTAGGAATAGAAATATTAGTGACCTCCCCAAAATTTTGAAAATGTGAAAGTAGGAGCTCCCTTCTATTATTCTGAGGGGGAATGCCATTAACAAATAATGTACGTTGTGCCTTTTGTGAAGGCTTACTGTTCATACGTCCATTTCCACTATGAAAGTTCAGAGATGCATCTGAATTGTTCAGGTTCTGGTGGTGGGGAGGATCCTGAGTAGCATTTGACACTGTCTCATTTTTCAAGAAATTTGAAGGGCTAGCTTTGGATATTATATTCTCTCCCATTTCTGTTCTTTTTTTAATACTGGTTATTCTACCCTGAACAGGAGATCTTGTTTTCAGATGTGCCACAACCTCACTAGAGGTTACATTTTCATTATCAGAACCATCAGACTGACCACCACGATGATAAGCAGATAAACCATGATCCAACAAAGAACAGTTTTTTTCAATGTTTGGTTGGCTTATAGATTGAAACCCAGTTGATGTATGTGAATCATTGCTCCAAAGGAGCTGATCAGGATCATAAAAGTCAGCAGCAGAATCAATGTCACCAATTCCATGCTTGAAATTTTTTTCATGTGGCCCTTTGCTGTTTGATAATGTGTTTGTCACGACACTACTTGCATATGTAGGTCCTGTCCCAACTGGTGGTATAGATGAATTTGCCTCAAGTGATATAGGGAGATTGAATTGCGAAAGGCTCTGTAAGTAGTAAAAAAAAACAGTAAAATTACATAAGGTCAAAAACTTTAACCGCCGACTATAGATGATAAGCAAGAAAAGCATGAAGTATAAATTCCAACGGACCAATTTGCATGCTAAAAGTTAAAAAGTTCATAACTATTTATTTGTGTATAAGAAGGCTATCATCCTATAGCCAAGAACAATCAATTGTTGACTTGTACAACTAACGTAAACATACTATTAGTTTCAGCAAAGAGATCACAGAGATACCAAAAGGAGAGTCTACAGATATAAGTATCAAGTAAAAGACTCTTTTAAGGTTAGTGCTCCAAAGATTCCAATGTGTATAGATATGATATGTGCACTTACACCTTTAAATGAATACTCCCTCAGTCCCATACAATAAATTAGCACGTCTTCATTAAATGGGTAACATGTAAAGTGATTGCCTTCCTGAATAGAGATCTTTCTACTTATCTATTTACTTACAGGATAAGAAATATATCCTGCAGGGAAGAAAGCAAAAAGGTTGACATGACCTCATGTCCACATCATCAGTGATTTGATCTATTTATTTATTTTATATATTATTACTGTAGTTAATAGTTAATTCCTGTTAACATTATACCCTGTGCCTTCATCAATGGTCTATCAATGAAAATCTGTTACCTGACTAAATAAGTAATCTAGTGTATCAAAGGACTTTCTACTACTAAAAATCTATGAAAATTGGATTTCCTAGCACACATAATTCCTAAATTCTGCAATAATTTGGGTTAGATAATATAACATACCTGAACATCTTCTACAACAATACGATTCATTCCATGCTCCATTGGACACATGTCACCTCTTAGGCAAAAACCTTGTTCCTCAAAGTCCCTACACTGTTGCCCTGCAAGTCCCATGTTCAAAGAAGAATTAGCAGTTGTTTTGTATGTTCCTTGTAAGCCAGAAGGGTGACACACATCCAGACCACCATTTGGTATTCCTGGAATCAATCCAAATGGACTCAAGGATTGACCATGGGAATTTGAAACCGTTGCCAAACCCCTCCCTGCAATATGAGGAATAGATACTTGTTGAACCATCTGAGAAGTAATATCAACAGAACTGAATCTAGGTTCACATGGGCTCCATTGGCAGGAGCCCCTTCCTTTACCCCTAACTGCACCATGGTGGTTAGAAAATGGTTGGTTTACCCTACTTTTTTGGTTCAAATCTGAAGGTCCTCGAGAAAACTGAGTTAACTGAAGTCTCTTATGGTCAAACTTCACAGAGATCTCTTTCTCCAAAGGGTTAAAACTATACTTTTTCCATGTTTCATTGGACTGAGAACCAGTTCCCCCACAAAGATTCCCATTTTGAAAAGGTTTACTTCCCCTTCTATGTGATTTTGTAAATATGTGTTCTGTAACTTCATCCTCAAATGATTGAGACCTCACACCATCTCTTCTACGATGCTTATGGTTGAGATCATCATTGTCATCGCTTACTTCTTTATCACCAGGATCACTTTTGTAGCACATGCGTAGCCTTCGGGCTGAAATTCTAAGCTCCATTGACTGCTCTGAAAAGGACAGCCAAGAAGAAATTTTAAACTTACAAGTTCCAATGAATTCATAGAACAGACAACAAGGCCACTGAAATCAACTTGAAATATTTCTATTGACAAAAGGGTATGCTGTAAAAAGACAAAGTTTCTAGAAAATTAATCTTAAAGTTAAGATTGGTGAAAATGACAAAAAAAGGAAAAAAAATGTATAGCAAAACACTACCTAACTCATCTCTTAAAAGAATTCGTAGAACAGACAATGAGGCCACTGAAATCAACTTGAAATATTTCTATTGACAAAAGGGTATGCTGCAAAAAGACAAAGTTCTAAAAAAAAAAAAATCTAAAGTTAAAATTGGTGAAAATGATTTAAAAAAAGGAGAAAAATGTATAGCAAAACACTTCCTAACTCATTTCTTATTTAAATTGTGAAAGCATGTAATTCAAAATGTTTGAAGAATATAACAGAAACAAAGGAAAAAGAGATTACATAAAGTTAAGAGGAGAGAAGAATAGAACAGAAGAAAACAGAGAATTTCTATTCAATTCCGTAACGTACGCAATAAAAGACGTTGGGAAACCATCAATACTACAGTTGCTACCACCCGAGTATGGTAATAAATTTTGGCATAGTACATGCTCCTCAATATTAAAGAATAGTGCCATATGATTTATTTATAGATACAAGGTGATAAAAAAAATAATTATTCACTAAAGATTCAAAACCGAAACAAATCTTACAATTTTGACAACATTAATCTGACATGCGAATAAACCTATTACAATACCATATTAGACGATAACTAGCCTATCATAAATACTCGAGGATGAGATGTGAGTTGTATAAGGTAAAGGGCAAAATAAATGAGTAGCGAGTGAGCGCACATTATTTATATAGGTATTGCAAATTCTATTTTTCCGATGTAGAATCACTAAGCCTTCTCGTCAGAGAAGGTGTTACTTCAAAAACAAATCCTTTAATGAACTTAAGCAAGGCACATGAGTCACAATTGTGAAGATAGTTCTAGTATCCCAGATCCATCTTCGTATATTTTGATGTAAAGCTCTCTTTAAAAGGAAGGATTCCAAGCATACAAGGACATAATGAAATCAATTTAAGTGACAGAAGTTCTTAGTTTATAGAAGCTCTTAGTTCATAGAAGCTCTTAGTTCAAAAACAAATCTTTTGTTGAACTTGAGTGAGGAATATGAATCAAAAAGTATGAAATTAAGAATTAGTAGTGTAAATATACTTTGATGTAAAAGCTATCTCTAGAAAGAAGGATTCCAAACATACAATACAAGTACATAATGAAATGTAGGAATGATGTTGTTGTGACATGATTTTCATCCTAAAATCGCCATATAATAATATATATCGCTAGTTCGATACAACTACACATAAAATTATAATTCATTAATAATTTAATCCCATTCTCTTCAAAATCAATAGGAATCTAACAATTTTAACAACATTAGTTTAGACATGGATAAACCTATTACAATTCCATATAGACCTCCACTTGCCTGTGATCTATGAGGCTACAACGCAAAACTGATGATACAATGCAAAACTAATGGCACACTCACACACACTGAAGTTGCAGATTATATTTTTACGGCGCTACGCATTCTAGTCATAGAAGGTTTTGTTTAAAAGTAAAATCCATTTTTGAACTTGGGCAAGGTATACGAGTCAGAAACTGTGAAGTTAGAATTTAACATCATATACTTTGATGTAAAAGCTATCTCTATAAAGAAAGATTCCAAATTCCAACTTCCAAGCATGCAAAGACATGATAATATGTGGGAATCAGTTTAAGTGACAGAACATACGTCTTAAACAAAACCAGGAATAACACAAAATACTCTATAAAATCTAATCCCATGATAAATAAATTGATCACACAAAAGAAACAATTCTAAAACAGTCAAATTTAAAACAATAGACTCTTAAAACTTCGAAAATATCAGATTATAAACCCTCAAACCTAAACCACAAAGAAAATATCGAACTACAGAGTCTAACATGCAAGCAATTTCAAATTAACATTAAATTGGACGAATCAATCAATCGCAGAGAGTTCAAACCCAATCATCAATCATTAATCATATAGCACAATAAAATATGAATATAATAACGATAGGATGTAAAAAAATAACCTCCGTCGATAGAATTTCGCAATTAGGGTTAGAATTATGCGTTTCTCGATGTAATATGTATTTAGCACCTCTTCGTCTCAACAATGGCGGAACCACGTCTTACTTGTGTGTGTTATGTATGTATGAATGTATGTATAGCTTGCTCTTTGGAAGGGGAGTTGGATTGAAAAGAATTTTTAACAAAAAGAATTTTTTAATTTAAGATTTTTTTAAAAATATTTTTTTAAAAGTGTTTGAATTAGTTTATAATCTAAAATGTTGTAAAATAATCAAAACGAATATACTTTTAAAAATAAGTGAGTTAATAGGAGATAGTACATGGTTACAATAAGAAATTAGACCAAAAAAAGTTTTCAAAAATTTAATAAGCAACTTTATTCTTAGTTTTCAAAAGTTATTTTTTATCATATATGAAAAGTCAGTTTGAAAAAATTATTTTGGGTTTGTCAAACATTTTTTTGACTTATTAACTTTTCAAAAATTAATAAGTCAAAGTATAAAATAAAAGATCAATCCAAACACCCATTAACACACCCACTAACTTCTTTGTGTTAATGGCTAACTCTCTTGATTAAGATTTTACTGAATAAATAAAATGGATATAAAGAACTAGTACATGTATTCACGAGTTATAATAAATAAAATATTAAATAAAAGAATGTTTGATACTTTTTAATTATCATTAATATGCTATTTATTTATGGTTCATGACCTTTTAATTACTAAAAGGTAACCCTAATGCTGAATAGTTAAAAATGTTAAATTTTAATGGTACGTGTTAACCATTCAGTATTAGGTTTATCTTTTAACAATTAAAAGGTTATAAACCAGTAAAAAATAGCATCTTAATAACCATTAATAGCCTATCAAACAACCTCTAAAATTTTAAATTAAAATATGATTGAAATAGCGTATGAGTAAGTACTATCAGTAATAAAATATAAATATTAACTTTTTAAACTTTTTTATATTTTTTAAAAAATACATTAAATATTTTGTTTCAAAACAAACCAATTTAAATATTATATATCATTTCTATAAATTTTCTTATTATAACTTCCAACTTAATTATTTTGGCTTGTAAAAATTTTATTAAAACAATCAAATTTAAAGTATTTCGAATTTTCGTTAAAAAAAGTTTGATGTTTTATAAAAGTTATAAAAAATTGTTTGTTTACAAATAGCATTAATCAAGATATCTATTTCTTAATTTATTAAAAACTATTTTTAATCTAAAAAGAATTAAATAATATTATTAATAATTAATGTAGTTATTTAATAAGAAAGATAAGCGTAAAAAATTTGATAAAAATGAATGTGGTGGTATCACATGCCACCGTTAGTTACTCTTTTATTATACTAGAAAGATATGATACAAAAAATAGCAATTCAACCCCTTGTATTTTCAAATAGTTACAAAATTGTACATTTCCCTTAATAAATTTGATAGAGTTTACAGGTAGCTCTGAACTTTAAAGATATAGTCAGTTTTTTATGTAAACAATGATTTAACGATATAAAATTACGGGTGTTCATATGTATATGTAAAATAATTTATTATTTAATAGATTTTATTAAAATATCTCTTAATTATTATGTTTACTTTCATTTATGGTCTATTAGCTTAACCCTAATGATTAACTTTTGTTGTTAAATTAATGTAATTTTATCGTCTTACTCGTATTATTCATAAAAATTAAAATATAATCCCTAACTAGTTTTTTATGGAACAATTACTATTGAATGTGAATCGTCGATAGTAATCGTCATCTGCTTCGAGTTCATGTTCAACAACCACCAGCCCCTCCATCTTTGCCTCGTGTTTTTCGGCAAACTAAACCACTCAATTCCATGCACACCACATACGTATATATACAAGATATTGTATTTACAAAACCTCTCAATTTCATATATCTAACGACCAATCCCAAAACAAGCAGATTCTATTCAATGGAGTTATCCGAATAAACAACTAACCAGATTATCTTATTTTCAATACTAATGTAACGGTTGACCCAAATTACCGTGTAATAAATGTTAAAACAATTGTTAAATTCAAAATTGATATTATAATCTTCATCTTCATTCCCATGATGATGCAGACACTAGGAAACCTAAAAACTATCGTGAAGCTTCGTGTAAGAAGCCATAACATAATCGTGCCATCATAAGAAGATTTTTCGCATGTTAAAACTTAATATATTAAAGATTAAATTACCATTTGCATCTTTGACGTCTACGCATATTAACTACTTGCATCCCAGTAATTTCAAAACCATCATTTGTCCCCTCTCTCCTAACTTTTCATTTTTGTCTCCATTTGTATTCAAAATCCTAACATTGTTAAATTATTCTATAAAATTTATATAAAACTACAAAAAAATACCCTTAACCCACCCCATACATATTATTAATTTAATAAAAATCCTTCAACCATCCCCACACTCACCCATATATATATATATATATATATATATATTATATATATATATATATATATATATATATATATATATATATATATATATAGGATTGGGTTCAAATAAAAACCAAGAGAAATTGTATAAACCAATAAACCAAATATTCACATTTGATTTATGAAAATCAATGGCTCATATTTTTTTTGAATAAAATAATAAAAAGTTGTATTTTTATTGAAACACGTGTACAAAAAGTCAAATAAATATGAGCTATTAATCTCATAAATCAAATGTGGAGATTTGGTTTATTGGTTTACACAATTTCTCTTGGTTTACATTTGAACTATCCCCTATATATATATATCATAGTCTCACTATCAATCCGTCAGGAGTCAATATCCAGCGCCACCGTCATTGCGATCATCACCGCCACCTCCACCACCACAACCACCGCCGTCGTCACTCACCACGTAACCACCCACCACCATTTTCGTTCGCCACAATCTTTTTTTCCATCATACCAATGTTCAAAATAACAAGCGGATAACTTAAATTTGCAGATTCGATAAGGAAGGGAGGGATGAGAATGGTGGTAGTTAGGTCTAAATAGCATATGGTTATAAAATAGTATATGTTGTTTTGTGATGATGAGTAGAAGTTAGGGTTTGTAGTGGGTCTGGTTGGAGGTGGGTGACGGCGGCGCACTGGTTGGCGGTTGTGGAGGTGGTGAGATTGTGGTGTGGGCAGCTGTGAAGGTGGTATGGGTGTGGTGATGGGCGGCGATGGTGGTGTTGTGGGTCGTGGTGATGGGCAGCTATTGTGGTAGCGAGGTGGTGCGGGTTGTGCTGATGGGCGACTATGGAAGGGGTGAGGGGTGGTTGTGGAAGTGATGGAGAATTACACTAATATGATGGTAGTTGTGATTTGCAAGTGGCGGCGGCGGTGTCGATGGATGGCGTGTGGAGGGTTGTGGAGAGAAGAAAACCAAGTGATGGAGTGATGAAAGAGAGTGTATGTTTATGTTTGAAATAGAGCGAGATAGATAGAAAGAAGGGGGGGGGGTTATGGTGGTCAAAAAATAAAAAAGAAGACGTGGGTGGTCACACTTATATATATATATATATATATATATATATATATATATATATATATATATATATTATATATATATATATTAGGGCCCGTTTAATCTTTCACACAAACGATTAAACATGAAAACTAATGGTAACAATGTTTTGGATACAAATAGATACGAAAATTAAATTTTATAGGATAAATTGTGGGTTTAAAACTACATAGATGCAAGTCGTTAGGGATACAAATGATAACTTACTTTATATTTAAAGCACATTAATTTTATTGTTTGCAGTGAATTTACCATATAATCGTATACTCATATGAAGTACACGTATCAACATATCATTACTATTGAGCAATTGAGAATCAAGAGTTGATTGTGCTGTTTATTTTTCACATCACACTAATCTTTGTATATATAATCAATTTTTAGAGCTGATAATCAATAAAACAAACCCATTAGCGCACGCGCGCGCGCGCACACACACATATATATATTATATAAATTTGACTTAAAAAAATTAAAGACCTTATTTGTTGGTGCCCCACACCTTAACTTAAAAGAATACAGACGCATATAAGATGTCGAGCACGCCACTTACCATCATGATGTCATACAAAAAATGACCATTTGATAGTCTTTTAATAATCATTAAAAGTTTATTTTTTATTAGTTTACAACCTATTAACGAAACCAATTAACAGATGAATTAAGTAATTCTTAAAATTATATATATAAAAATCATATAGGTCGGTGCCTACAGGAAATTGTTTGAAACTTACAAATTATCCCTAAAGTATTTTTATTTCCTCACTATTGAGCTTTAGGTGGGAAGATATGGTGATGAGTGAGTGAGTGATAGGTGAAGTGTAAATTATGGATCTTTTTAGTTTTATTTTTGATAAACCACATGAAATGATTTTATATAAACTTTAAACGGGTTATAAAATTGTCGGGTTAAATGTATATGTTTCTATGGTTATTTATACGTACGTTTTGAGTTGTTTTACGTTTAGACGTAAGTTTTATTTGAAAACGCGTAGGGTCAAATATGATATGTTTTCATTCGACTATATAAATCCGAGTTATTCAATATTTCGACGTAAATTTAATTCGAAAACGACTCATGGTAATTGTAATCTATACTTTATCACGCCTAATGTAAATTCACAACACGTGATTTTTTGTGTACGTTTTGAGTTAGTCTATGTTTTGATATAAATTTTATTTGAAAATGATTTTGGTCAAATATAATATGTTTCCAATGAAAAGTATAAATTTAATTTAATCTATATTTTGAGGTAAATTTAATTCGAAAAGTAATCGGATTGATTGAACTCTATATTTTATTATATCGCGTAAAATACCGTGGCAACGCATGACGTTTTAAATCTAGTTAAGATTAATCATTAACTTTTTATTGTTAAAGAGTTAGCCCTGAAATTTATTATTGGTCATCACACGTAGAACCGCAGTAATCCCTTTGTTGTGTGCTCCCGCTTTAGAAAAAAAAATGTCGTACGCCACGGGATTTCTTCGACTAATTAGGGCTAGATGGACGACAACGTCTATCGCCACAGTTATTCCTCCATCAAGAGTTCATCGTAAGTCATAAGTCATTAATTCCTAAACTGTATTCTTGCAGCACGTTATTAAACCTTAAAATTGAGTCGATTTGAAGCTATTCATGAACTTAATTGAATCAACTGCTGTTTTACCTACTTGTTGCAGTATCACGCTCATTTGACTCGTTAAAGAGTTTGGTAGGGGTTTTTGAATCACCATCGGGAAGATGCACTCGTCCATTGATCGTTAATTGGAAATTACATGCGCAGAGATATCTTCATATGACGAAATCTTATACTTCAGGTCAATTTTTGGTTTATTTGATATATAACACATTGAATCCTGTGGTGGGACGTTGATATTATGTTCATGTTAATTAGATTAATGTTAATAGTCGGTTGGGAGATTACATAACCGCTGTACATCTGCTGACATTTGAATTTATCGCGTTATAAGTTCTGTAATTTCTTATGCACTACTAAATTTCATCTTTGTTGCCATTGAGTGTGATTTGTGAGTGGCCTGTCAATTTTGCATTGTGAATGTTCTATATATGCACCCCTTGCACTTTCTAAACTCTAATTTAACATAGATGGAACTGATTGTTGTTTGAGAGAAGCAGGGATGTAGCAATTTTTTAGTTTGTTTGCAAAGTCGTCTAGTACTCTAGTTGGTGTTTAAAGACGATCGAAATGCATTTTGTAGCTACTTGTTTATTGGAATCTTAGTGTTCTTTATGCGAGAATTGTTGTTACTTGTTAGACTGATGGATTCTACCCTGCCATGTGATATCGAAGGGTGGAAGTGTTTGCTGATGTATTTTGTTGAAAAACTATATTGATTATTGAACATGTGTACTGAAACTATATTAGTTGTCTATTTATCTCATATATATGAATTGGATATTAAGCTTTTTTGGAACCAAAAGGGTAGATCTATGTTAATGAACTGCTGCATGTATGGGATAACCAGGACATGAATTTGACATGGGGAGACTGTTAGGGGTGTCATCTGTACTAGGATTTTTCTTCCTCCGGCCACGCTTTGCACATTGTATGGATGGTAAGCTGCTTGTTAATGCTCAAGGAACATGATAAGAACCTTCTTGTTTACATTGACATGGGCACTTCAGTGGGTTAGTTTGACCCATTAAGTGGGGAAGTGGAAGCGGTTACATAACTGATAGTAGTATTAATGCAGTATTTTATTAGTGGTTAAGTGGAGAAGTGGAAGTGGAAGTGATTACATAACTGAAAGTAATAGTATTAATAGTTGTTTTTGTTCAGTAATTAGGTGTTAAGTAATTTGGTTTTTCTTTGCTTTGTAATTTGGAGACTGGTCCATCTCGAAGAGGACTGCAGTGTTCTTGTTTAAGTTCAATCAAGTCGACTAGGTTTCTATCATTTGGTTCCATTGCCGGGAAATCGAATGGCACCTGCAACCCGAAATTTGGCAAATCAATTAGCAACCATTGCAGCAAAATTAGATGCTATTCTTGCATCTTTGAGGGAAGATATTGAAGAAATCAAAGTTCAAGTGCACATAGAAGGTCGATCTACAGCAAAACAGCCACCATCGGAGCTACTGATTATGCCACCAACGTCGCCCAAATCACTGGATCCACCACCGGGACTACCAACCACCCCACCATCGCCGCCAATATTACCGACTCCACCATCGCTGCCGCCAAAACTACCGGGACTGCCACCGCCAAAGCAACCATCTTCCATCACTGAAACTACCGACACAACAACCACCACCATCGAAACTACCCATTTGACTACATCAATAACCATCTTGACACACAAAAAGACATCCTAGCCTCCAGGCCCTCCACCCTTGCAGAAGAAAGCTTATTCTCTATTTTTCCACCAAAAATCAAAAAACTTGGTTGGGAATTGTGTCGTTACATCTACAAGCATCATAAAGATGATATATTGGAGTGCTTTGAAAATAAGGGGATGTATCAACAGGAGAAGGAATCAAAAGAGCCCCATAGAAAGATGATGTATGTGGATGTAAATGACAAAGATAGTTTGCTACAACATGAGAAGGGACATATGGATGTATCATCGTCATCAAAAGCTATGAATATTGGAAAACATAAAAGAATGGATAATGGGAAGGAGTTTCATCATGTTGGGAAGGAGTTTCATCATGTGAGGAATAAGGATGTAAAAGCTGATTTGAATGACAGGGACTTAGACGGCCAATTTCCTTCCTCTCGACTTGAGGACAAGTCGATTTTCCGGGCCGGAAGTATTGATAAGAACCTTCTTGTTTACATTGACATGGGCACTTCAGTGGGTTAGTTTGACCCATTAAGTGGGGAAGTGGAAGCGGTTACATAACTGATAGTAGTATTAATGCAGTATTTTATTAGTGGTTAAGTGGAGAAGTGGAAGTGGAAGTGATTACATAACTGAAAGTAATAGTATTAATAGTTGTTTTTGTTCAGTAATTAGGTGTTAAGTAATTTGGTTTTTCTTTGCTTTGTAATTTGGAGACTGGTCCATCTCGAAGAGGACTGCAGTGTTCTTGTTTAAGTTCAATCAAGTCGACTAGGTTTCTATCAGAACATCTCATTTACCCGTTTTGTGTTATCTAAATTTAGCCGATCAAGGATGTTTATAGCTGTGGCAGTTTTGACACATTTACTAATAAATGGTCAATTTGGGTGATGTGTTATTTTTAAAGGGTCAAATGGGTAGGATTAAAAATAGCTTTGGAATTGGATAGAACACATTAAAAGTCTATTAGATTGTACTTTTAACACATAAAACCTCATTCATACTTCTTTTGACAAAAAGTAGATTATTGAAATAGTTGATTTTCTGTTATCATATCTGGCACACTAATTATTTTTAAAGAATAAAAAATTTGGACCAAAAGTGTCTCTTGTCTAGTTGTCTGCAAAACCCAAACCCATGCCAAAACTGATAGTTTTGGCCTCTTACCCAACCTGCCAATTATGACACCTCTATGTTTGTTCTTCTAAATCTATGATACTTGATGTTGAAGGATACTCCAGCTCTGCAGATAATCACAGCATCAGGATGTTGGGTGAATCAGAGACTGATGACAATCCACACAATTTCATGATTTTTGCCAAGAAACTGATGGTGCCTATTGCTCTACTCTTAATTGTGTGGATGAACTGGAATTATCCTGTTGTACTTGGAGTTAAAGTGATACTTACTCTTCTCAGTACAAAACCTAGCCCTTTCTCGGTTTATGTATTCATTGAACAGGTCAGGACGAGTCACCAACTTACTCTGTTACAAGCTTGTATCATTGCGTAAAACGCTGCATTTTAAGTAGAATAGAATAATTATTAGAAAGCATCTGCACTACAACAAATTGTGAATCTAGTTTTGGGTGTTTGGCAAACGTGTAGAGGTGGCAAGACAGTTGGGAATGGTTGGGTGATGGGTCATGTTTAGTACATGTTGGGTTTGGTAACGGGTTATTTTAGTACAGGTCGAGCCACTTGACCGATCCGATACATTTGACTAGCTTCTCTTTTAGCTATTTTTTTAATTTGGCCAATTTGAGATAAAAGGCAACCCAAATTGATCCATGTGTAAGCAAAATGAATCGAAATTGCCACCTCCACCGGTCATTAACTGTGTGAATTGACAAGCAATTCGTAGCTATAACGTCTTCTTGTCAGTTTATAGTCCCATACAAGTTTCATGACTGTAAAATTGTGTTGACTTCAAGGCCCAATTTGATATTGATATACATTAATTAATCATCTTGACAGGAAGCATTGTATTTTACATGGTATTCTTTGGTATCATATAAAAAGTTTACTTGTGCCTGTATCTAGCAATGTTGCTTTAACTTAGAATTTTCTGTCAAAATTTCAGTTGCAGCAACAATACAGGGGCTTACACAAATTCAAGGTCAGTGCTTCAGTACTTGGTTTTCTACATATTTGTAGACTCAACTGAAAATATTCATGGTGTTTGAATCTACGAACATGGAACACCCCATATACACTGCACTTACATTACTTTTGGGTTACACTATCTTATGCTTTAACTCTCAAATGAATAAGATAGTGTTTGTGGGTCTGCTCAATCTGACCCACCTGAAGGTCCTGAACACATTCATTTTGCCACCTGTGTTATCTCTAAGAGTCTAAAGCCACCATTCTACTTTCCTAACGCGTCAATCATTATGCAGTCATTATACGCGAAAAAAGTTGAAGTTGATGATTACACGATCTTCTGCATTGCTAAGGTTGAAATTGGAGATCAGAAGTACACTCTACTGGGAATTCTGGGTGGCTGGTGGGTTTTTGAAATGACATCTTTGCGCAGTGCTCTTTCTGGATTTAGAAGCAGAACTCTACAGATACTAGAAACCGCTGTAAGTAGTGAAGTGTAGATGTTAATTTTTTAAATTAAGAACCTAACATTCATTTACTAATCTCATGTTAATTGCATGTTTGGTATCTTTGACTGGACTAATATATGGTATATGTACACCCCCAAATCCACCCCCTACTGGCTGGACGAGTGCTGGGCGTGGTTCATGTGTATAAAGTTAATGGCACCTGTGAATTCAACTTTGCGAGTTATGGTACTCAAGTTTTGACTCTAGGTGATGCGTGCTAGAGGGTGCTTGGGGTTGTGTTTGTGAACTAATTATTCCATAATTGCGTTTCCAAATCACATATTGATTATATGAGTATTTGGATAAAACTGTGACTTAGACGGATCAAAAATATCTTATCCAAAGTTCCTAACATATTTTTTTATATGTAGTAATTGATATAAAACACAATTCCACGCACATTCATTGATCTTTGATGTTGCACACAACTAATATCAAAGAGAACTATAAACAAGTTACTAGTAGTGTATAAGAAGGATGAGACGAAAACAAGGGATGCTTCTGGTGGGACCCTGACCCCAACCCCAACTCAATTATGTTTGTTTGTTTTGGATAAAAAGTATGAGTTAGTGATGATAGGTAGATTCGTGAGAATTATTTAATATATAATATATTTATGTGTTTCAACAATTTGCTACATACGTTTTTCATTGTAGTTACTTTTAGCTATAAACATCATAGTTAGATAAGGACCATTATCTTCTCTTGAAAACAACAGAATTAAGAGTTCTAGAGATTTAAGAGAATGCAACTAAATTAACCCGCAGTGTCATCCAAACACTATAAAAACAAGCTGAGACTACTCATAAAAAAGAGGGAAGTAGACCCAAAACAGTGTGGACTAGTAGCTGTTTTACCAGGGCTCCACGCACCAAGACAGCGAGTTGTGATAGTAATCAGTACCCTGCAGCAGCAGAAAACAGTTCATAACAGCAGGAAACAGGGTCTGCCGCATCAGAGCAGTTTGGGCCTCAGTTTCATCCAGTTTGAGTAGTTTAATGACCATTTGCAACCCATTAAAACCTCATTGTAACTAACAAACTAACATTCTTAGTAAAATCTCACTAGAACAGTAGGGTTTGAGAAAGATGAGATGAGTATGAACCTACCTTTATCTCTGAGATAAGAAAGGCAGCCCTCAGAGATTACATGATCAAAACTGCAGCTATCCACCCGACTACATGTGTTAACAGTTTCTTGATCACAACAACTATACCACTTCATAAACATCTGGTACAATAGGTTATAAGCAATCCAAATGTTGACCAGACAATAGCAAGGATAACTGAGCAACAACAAAAGTTACAGTAAACAATGCAGCGTATTCTGGGGCGACAACCAATAGCTTGGAGTAGCAACCAAGATCATACAATATCATAGCCTAGTTTATACCAATAAAACCATAGAGTCAAATAAATAACATGCCCAGCAAAAAGCTCACTCATGCTAGAGAGTCTGAAAAATATGAGATAATGACAATTCTAACTTTTATCCAATGGATAAATAATATGTTTAGGTGAGTGCCCATACGTTCGGATCCTCCGTTATTGGGTGATCTAAAAAGCCGAGTAGCATTAGTAGTCTAGTTCTTGACAGTAGCCACATTATGAACAATGTTCCCGTGATAAGTAATACTTAAACGAGGACCAACCCAATAAGACCAAATGATTTAGTCAATTGGCTCGAGGTGAACAACCATTAAAATGATCAATATACTCTCTTGCTTAATTCATTTGAAAAAATTTTAAATGTACTTAAGCCATTACACAATTGGTTTGTAATGATGCATCAAAATAGTTACTATAACGCATTCAGATTTTGAGGATTGAGCAATTGTTACAATATATTTTACGCACACATATAATGATTCATCTAGCTCATTACAACAATGCATCTAACTGACTATAGCAGTACATCTAACTTGTGAGGTTTAATATGTTGTTCACTTACTCTTATGTTGATTTAGAGCTATAATTAGTTTTGAAATATATATATATATATATATATATATATATATATATATATATATATATATATATATATATATATATATATATATATATATATATATATATATTGGAGGGTTCCTGAGAAAACCAATAGTTATATGAAAATCAAAGAAAACCACGGAAACCAATAACATAATTTATAATTTTTTTGTTATTTTAATTGTTAAAATGTTATTTAAATATTTGGTACATATATATTGAGCATACATACGATAATGAAGAGTATTACGTATACGCAACACTATGTCGAATGAAAAATGGTTACGTATACGTAACCTATGTGTGACGTATATGCAAAACCATGCTACGGTGTTCATTTGATTCATACCTTATTTATATATACTCACACATATATATATAAAGGATAATGATAAAAAAAATTATAAATTATGTAAGCGGTTTCATTGGTTTTTTCTAGTTTTCTCATAATTTTATGGTTTCTTAGAATCCCTCCTCTCTCTCTCTCTATATATATATATATATATATATATATATATATATATATGATGGTGTAACAAACCAATTACAATAGTTAATAGTGTGTTAGAAAAATGAATAAATAAATAAATAAATACGAATATAATGTTAATATACATATTAGAAGGATTATGCTAAACATATCTCACTCATGCTATTTTTACCAAACATACTTTCTCCCTCTACCGTATCATTCATTTCATCTCCCTCAAATAGTCAAATATACCATTCGTCTAGTCTATCCTTAGAAAAGTAGTATTTTTCCCAATGGTAAATCCCAAAACAAAAATGCAAAATGTCTCCCGCCAAATCGCCAATACTACTCAACCGGAGTTCGACGAAATATATCCCAACGTCTTCTTCTTCTTCTTCTTCACCTCCCTCTCATCCATTTGAGCTCTCTTCCTTACGGTTCTTCTTCCTGCTTACGACATAATGCTCTTATACACGTAATCATCATGACGGAATCATCTCGATCGAAAATCACGCCAAGGAAAGCTATCGATCTTCTGTTTTCAGGTAAATTCCGTTCGCATCCTGCTATTGCTTTTGAATTTCTAGAATTCTCGCTCGATTTTGTATATTTATATCGATCGATCAGGAGAACATGCTATAAATGTTGAGTAGACTTAGAATCGCTATGGTTTTCTCAACTTTTGGACACTAGATCGAGTGGTTTTTAGGTTTAATGTCGTGAAGAAACTCTCTCTCGTCTTTCAGTTTCGGATCTGTGAACTTTAGGTTTTCTCCTACAACAATAGCGGCCGATTTAGTTGGAATTCAGACTGTTAGAAACCTGAATATCATGTTTAAGCCGGATAATGGCTACTTCTCTGTGTCTTCTAATCTCAAACAAGCTGTATCCGTGTCTTCTAAGTATTTATACTAGGTGGAAGGTTAATTACCTACTAACATGCTCAACTAACTAAACTCAAACTAACATCAAACTCAACTAACTCTTATACTCTTACACAAACTCTATATTACCTTTCGTTTATGATGATTAACATATCTGAAATCAACTTTGACTTTGCTCAGTTTCATTCTATTAGCAAAGCTCAATCCGTGTTTTGTGTTTGGATAGCTGCATATAGTTCATTGATATTTATGCCTTTTACAGGAATATAACTCTTATTATAAATCAATTCAATAACTAGTGTTGATTGTAACACTATGGATTCATTCTCGCTTAAGTCTGTCTCAGATCTACCAGATCCTTTCCGATCAACTTTTAGTTTCAGGTATGCCTTCAACAATACTGAATTTACTAGCTGAAATTGGTTGTTAAGACATTTGTGATACTTTTTAGCTTTAAACTTTAATTTTAAGCTTGATTGGTACCTCAAGTAATATAATTTGATTGGTTCCTCACATTATCACACAGAGAAGTGAAATTATGCACAATTTCTGATAGCTATTACTTTGATCTTTTGTACATCATATTGTTATATGGCACTTCAGTTCTATCTTTTGCGTTTCTACAACTTCATTTACCATTTAACTAACTATTCCAAGTAGTAGTAAGATAAGTTAGCGCTGAAGATAGAACTCATGCCAAATCTATCCACAAGAACAGAACAATAATTATTATCTCTTTGCAATATCTCTTTCTATGCAATAGTGACATTCTTTTTACTCTTGTATCCTTTGAAATACAGGTATTTTAACTCACTGCAGAGTGAATGTTTTTCTGCTTGTTTTCACTCCGACATCAACATGGTTATCTCAGCACCAACTGGCAGTGGCAAAACAGTGCTTTTTGAGTTATGCATCTTGAGACTTCTATCAAAGTTCATCTCCCAGGATGGAAAATTTATTCATACGAAGGGAACTCTAAAAACGGTAGGCTACATACCAAGTTTTGCTTTTTATGCTTTGGGAAATGATTCTTTCCCCAACAGTCATCAAAACATGTCTCAACCTACTGCAAGAGATATTATTGAGATGCTGAGTTATTAAGTTTTCATTCTGGTATCCCTGTATCAGTACTTCACAAATATATTTTTTGTTCACGTTGATTCAAACTCTGCTCTGATTTATATATTGAGGATCTTTTGTCATCACCTATTGAAACTCTATCCTACTGTGATTA
Source organism: Flaveria robusta (assembly GCA_025506415.1). Taxonomy (NCBI): domain Eukaryota; kingdom Viridiplantae; phylum Streptophyta; class Magnoliopsida; order Asterales; family Asteraceae; genus Flaveria; species Flaveria robusta. Next base: position 10,659,332 of record CM046469.1, on the reverse strand, counting down.
TTGTTCATATTGTGTTCAGACTCTATAGTTTATGGCTGCATTGAGTGACGGCTTTACTTTGTTAGCTTTATCTTCTTTTGGTGTGAAGATATACATATCCCCATCAAAGGCTTTGGTACAAGAGAAGCTCAGGAGTTGGAACCAGAAGCTCGGGTCATGGGGGATAAATTGCTTGGAGCTGACGGGGGATAATGAATCTTACAATATAAGAAAAATACAAGAAGCAGATATTGTCCTGACTACTCCTGAGGTCGTATATACTACATGGATTTACCTTCATTTTTTCCTTTTCCATCACTTGTATATTACTTAAGGTTGTTTATCTGCAGAAGTTTGACTCAGTCACTAGGTTTGGCATCAAAGATGGGGGCCTAAGTTTTTTTAGTGATATATCTCTCGTACTTATAGATGAAGTTCATTTGTTAAATGAACCACGTGGAGCTGCTTTGGAGGCAATAGTTAGTAGAATCAAAATGATTGGTCGCAGTCCGCAAATGGAGACAAGTCCACTGGCCCATGTGCGTTTCCTTGCTGTTTCTGCAACAATCCCAAATATTGATGACCTTGGTAAATTTATTATTTATTTGTTTCATTGTGACTTTAAATTATTGGAGTTTTTCCTGGTCCTTAAGGCGACAAGAGAATCAATGATCAAGTTTGTCTCTTGCAGCTGAATGGCTTGTGGTTCCTATCCAAGGGATTAAAAGGTATATGTGATGACTCAATGGGTGGCCGTCAGATTTTGCTGATGAAATCTGCTCTTTTACTGTATGTGTAGGTTTGGAGAGGAAATGAGACCTGTAAAGTTGACCACCAAGGTTTTCGGTAACCGCAGTCATTCAAATATCTTTGTGATTGTTTCTTGAAGTGCATTTAGTTAATTTAAACCCTAGAAATAGAAATCCCAGTATGCTAGTCGGTTAAGCCATGCCAAATTTTTACATGCAGTTCATAGTTGTCTTTTTTGTTTGGCATTACTTAGTTGAAGATTTTGCTTGCAGGCTACACCCCAGCCAAAAATGACTTTCTTTTTGAGAAGGTATGTTCTTCATTCTTCTTAATCGTAATGTATCCTTTTTAAAGTTTTAAATATTCAATATTTTATTAAGAATCCATTCTACCATTTTACTAGAGTTAACTTGAATACTGAAAGTAAATGACCTTTTTCATTTTCTTTCTTCTTTGATTCAGAGGCTTCAAAACTATCTATTTGGTGAGCGTAGATCTCTAAGACCCTTATGTCCTTAACTCCTTTTGGTTGGAATAATGAACACATAGAAATCTCTAAATTTTTAAATTTTGAAATGCAGATCTCCTAATGCAATATTCTAGTCGCAAGTCTGCACTAGTATTTTGCTCAACCAGAAAAGGGGCACAAGAGGCAGCACAATTGCTGTCTCAGACTGCCATGACTCATGGTTATTCAAACCCTTTCATCAAAAGCAGGGATCAGCAGGAAAGGTTAAGGGAAGCTTCACTCTCATGCGGTGACAAACAGATGCAAGCTTACATCCTTTATGGCGGCAAGTCTTCATTTACTTACAATTACAGAAATAAAAAAGCTTTCTTTGAAAGCAAAACTAATAGTAGCAAATGAATACGATAGACTGCATAAGCTTGCCTCTATCTGATAATTCCTTCATCATTGTCATTGTTCAGTTGGTTATCACAATGGTGGGCTTTCCCCTAAGGATCGTAGCCTGATTGAAGGTCTATTTCTTAATGGTGATCTTCAAGTTCTATGCACCACAAACACTCTTGCCCATGGAATTAACCTACCAGCACATACAGTTATAATCAAATCCACACAATACTAGTATGTCCAGAGACTTGCTTTTTTCTTAGATTTTTTGGCAAAGTTCTCATCACCTGACTGCTTCTGTACATGTTACCTTCCTTTTCTTCAGCAACAAAGAGAAAGGGATTTACACAGAGTATGATAGATCAATGATACTGCAGGTTTGACGTTTAATAGGCACTTCTTATACTTTTGGAAGTGGGAACTAGAATAACATTTCTATCTAAATGTTAACTTATTTACATATGGTGGGCCAGTAAGATAGTCATTCATGGTTACCCATTTGCTTGTAGCGTCTATCTCCACATTGCTAGGGTTGATAATTTGCAGATAGACTTCCCTATGATACGCAGTAAGCTGTTTTGCTGTGCAGATGTGTGGGAGGGCAGGGCGTCCACCATTTGATGATACTGGAATGGTCATAATCATGACAAGAAGAGAAACAGTACAATCCCTCTCTCTCTGTACATATGTGTATGTTGTGCATATAATATCAATGTACATGTATGTGTTCATAGAGAGCGAGAGATTGAGTGCATAATATATAGAGATTGCCTACTAAGTGCATTTGAATTGGTTGAATCTCAACATCAGAGAATGATCATTATTAAAGGATGACCTGCTTCAGTTCTTCTGATAGTTTGTATATTCTCTTAACATGATAGGCCCATTTGTATGAGAATCTACTAGGTGGATGCGAAGTGGTTGAATCTCAGTAAGTCTGCAAATCTTTTTCGCTAATTTTCAAGTTCTTTCTAATCTTGGAACAGTTTGTTGCCTTTATGCATACCCCAGCTGACTAGTTGATATGGTCCATTTCTGGTTCAGCCTACTTCCATGTGTTACTGAGCATCTAGCTGCAGAGATAGTACAGTTGACTGTCCCAGATATAACAAGGGCAATAGAATGGATGAAATGCTCATATTTGTATGTGAGAATGAAAAAGGTTTGTTAATCTAATATACTCAGAAACTATCAAATAAATTTCTTAATATAAATTTCTGAGACTCCTTTTTTTTTTATTCAGAACCCTCAAAACTATGCAATAAAAAAAGGAATATCTGGTGCCCATATAGAGAAGCATATGCAAGGTACTGCAATGCAAAAATCAGCTTTTCTATTTGTGCATCTCAGCGTTTTGATTCATTTTATATGCGTAACTGCAGAGGTCTGTGTTCAGAAGGTTAATGAATTATCAGACTACCAAATGATTTGGACTGATGAAGATGGTTTTGTCTTGAAGCCTCTTGGTATCTTCAAGCCAAAGTTTTTTATGGCCATACAATTTGCATGTATACAATATATATATTAACATATATCAACCTTCTTTTCCTCAGAATCTGGAAGGTTGATGACAAAGTATTATTTGAAATTTGATACAATGAAGCACATTATGAAAGCTCCATCAAGTTGCAGCATAGAAGACGCTCTTCATATTGTTTGTCATGCAGAGGAAATTTCCTGTATGCATATGTTTAACTGATTTTATGTAATGAAAATAATATCATGGAGCTGACTTGGCTTCCTGAAATGAAGGGATACAGCTGAGGAGGAATGAGAAGAAGCTTTTAAATGACATAAATAATGATAAGGAAGGTAGGCTTCGTTTTCACATCTTTGGAGATAAAGGGAAGATTAAAAAGCGCATACAAACCAGAGAAGAGAAGTTATTTATTTTAGCAAATGATTGCTTGACCGGAGATCCTTTAGCCCATGATTTGTCCCTAACGCAGGTCAGAATTTCTTGTTATAAGTTTATCAAAGGGGAACAATGGGCGGGCAGGCTGGGTAACAAGTCAAAACGGGTTCGGGTACCCTTTAGTCCATGTGGAAAAGGGCTTGACCGACCGCTAACACTTTTTCTTTCTTGTCTCCTTTTGGCTTCCATGACTTAATATTTAACTATGACAAAGAAAATTATACTATTACATAAAAATCAGATACTAAAAATAAAAATATAGGAGGTTTTATATGGTGTAGAAACACTTGAGGTGAATTTCACCACATACTTGACCTGCTCAAGCCAATTTATCTAATTTGTGAAAATATTAACCATTTGACCCGTTAGAACAAATTTCAGCCCGAACCAACTCACGTGCCCATAAACTGGTTGAAAGTTCCACCTCTCTAAAGTTACAAGGTTCTGATGGCTCTCATATCAGGGCTTCATATTACAATTGGTCACTTACAGGACATGAACTCTGTTTGTTCAAATGGTTGTCGGATCGCAAAATGCATGAAAGAGTATTTTATATATAAAAAGAATTACAAGGGAGCTTTGAATTCAATCCTTCTTGCAAAATCCTTACATCAAAAACTCTGGGAAGACAGTCCATATCTGCTGAAACAATTGCCTGGGATTGGAATGGTGACAGCAAAGGTTTTATTCTCTCTAAAAATCTCAAGATCTGTACAGCAAAATTATTTTGTATCGATGTATTGATAAGATAATAGTCTAATAATCCACCTACCTATTGTTTATGTTCAGGCTTTACAATCTATGGGAGTGAAATCATTTGAAACCCTTTCTGAAGCAGACCCAAGGAAAATAGAGATGGTTACTGGTCGAAAATTCCCATTTGGCAACCACATTAAGGAATCATTGCTTTCACTTCCACCAAAAGTTGATATGAAGGTTGAAGAGATCACATGTCCAAATTATGGAAAGTCAAAGCTGGCTGTGACATTAACAAGATTGTCACAGTCACCACAAACTAAAAGACATTATGCTGATATGGTATGTGATTAGAAACATACTTTAAAAGTTGGAAATTTCGACCCACTGATTAGTGGAAGGATTGATTCCTGATATGTTTTATTTCTAACGGGTCAAGTGGGTAAAATCAGAGAAAGTTAGCTACAAAGGAAATGAATCAAGCAAGTTGAAAGTTGCCTAAGTGTTTTTCTACAAGGCATACAACCTACAAAAACGCTTCATTCAGAAGTTAAATTAATATCGTAACAATATATCTTTTATAATTCGTATTCACAAAGTTGCCCAAAAAGTACATGTTTTGACCTATTACCAAACCCACCCATTTTGTCACCTCAAATATCTTTACAAGACAAGTTAAACGGTGCCATTCAGAGAACTTCTATTTCCACAGGTTGTTGCTGTAGAGGAAGATAACTTGATTGTTTTTCATGAGAAGATAAGGTAATAAAGCTGGAATTTAAACTACAATTGCTATGACAGTGATTAACGTTTGAGGTGTTTTGAAACATTGTATAGCAATAGTGACTTGACAACATTGTCCAATTTGTTTTTGCAGAGTGGAAGAATTTACAAGGTAAGTAGATGTTTCTTTTCCTCCAAGGCACCAATAAAATTTCGGGTCTGAGATGACTATCTAAGCGAAGCATAAGACTGCAAAAAGCATGTTAAATAACTATAGTTTTAACTATTTTCTTGGCTTATTTTTTTAGCTTTTTATTAACAGCTATTATTTTTCATCATCTTCTTTTATGAAGTTAAATAACTATAGTTTTAACTATTTTCTTGGCTGATTTTTTAAGCTTTTTATTAACAGCTATTATTTTTCATCATCTTCTTTTATGAATTAGTTTTTTGCTCATATGAATGCAGCCCGTATAGTGCAACAATACTAGTTACAAGCCCTCTGCAAGGAAAGCTAACTATGAAGGCAGATCTGATTTTTGAAGAATTCAGTAAGTTTCATATTCTAATCCAACTTCTTTATTAATTTAATTATATTCATTTTACTCTTGACTCTTCATGATGCAGTTGGTATTGACCTACACCAGAAAGTTATACTAATGAAGAACATTAACTTTGATACCCATCGTATAAATGAATCAAAGAAATTCTCTGTGCCTCAGCCAACCGATGTTTGCATAATTGATCCTGAATATGATGACGCACCTAATGTTCCATCTGGCACGCCTGACAAGTCATTAAAATCCAAAAATGAAGAAGCATCCATGTATGCTTTTAACTGTCAACAACCTCACTCTCATCCTTTACTTATCTCATTAGTATCACGTTGTTTAGATGTGGCATTTTTTACCCGTTTACTTATAAATAGGTTGATTCCAGTTATTTTTGATCATAAGGTCAAACAGGCCAAGTAAAAAAAAAATGAAGCTTTAGAAAATGGGTCAAAAGTTGTCCTAAGTATTTTTTAAATGTGAAAACCCTCCTACATCATTTATTTTGAAAATTAGACGATTCTTGAGATATATGATTTTTTTAAACATATTTGACTCACATTTATTAAAAAATGTTCTGACAAAATGTGTTTTTGGGTCAACCCGACCCGTATCAAAAGCACCCACTTTGACCCGTTATCCAACCCGGCTGACCTGCCCATTTGGCCACTTCCACAGTTGCTGATAAATATTTCCTTTTGCTGATCAGGCCTAGTTTCAAACTCCTGGATGAAGATTCAGATGAAGGTAAAGTTTCTGATTATCTATACAAACCACAAAGAAAAGACACAAGCATTTGAGGCAAACTTTCTAAGCACAGTTTATATTTCAAGTTTTGCATCATTTTAAATCCGTTCGTATAGCTGTTTTGCCAAGCTAACCAAGCTTACTACAGGCGAGCCTGTTGTTGAGAACAACGCTGTTGATGATAATGACGATTGCAAAATCATTACTGAAAGAACTGTTTTTGACCACATACGTAAAAAAGCCAAAAGCTTACCTTCTTTGGCAGCCAAACCAACCAATGAATGTCCACCGTCTGAAGAGACATTAAGTCTTATAAGAAAGCGTATACATGATAGACAGCTCGTACTCAATGACACTGAAGAATTTTTAGACCTAACTGAAGATTTCAACTCATGTGAAGAATCAAACGAGCCAGACAACCACATTCCATCCACCATACTAACTGGAGAGAAAATATTTGAACATATAAGAAAGAAAGCCAAGAGCTTCCCTCGGGTTGATGAAATTAAGAGTATAAGCTCCAAGCCAGCCAATACTAACTTTGACTTTGACTTTGACTCATTTGCAGATGCAAAGTCAAACTTAATAAATTTAGATCGTGAACCTGTGAAACCGCAACCCAAAGCAGCAGCTACTCGAGAGAAGGAGCAGAAGTCTCCAAGTTTAGGAAACATGCAATACTGTTCACTGGCAACAGCAGCTGAAAAAAGAGAAGCAGCGGATCCATTTCGTGGGTTCAAGAGTGTGTTTTCGTTTCTTTAACTGCTTTTACGTTATAAAAACTTTGCTCCATGCCTTAGACTAAGTAACTACGTTCATACATGGTGACTTCTGGCCTCGTTTAGCATGCTTCAACCGCGTTTATCTTTCCGATAAACAGCATAACCGGCTACCATGTGAAACCGATTAAACATCATTTGAATGGTATTATAAAGCATGGTGGCATTTCTCAACTTTGGTGTTGGATGCTCCGAAACAAAGTGTACCATTCAATGATCATGGATTAATAAGAAAATGAGTGCTTGAGATTTGTTGAAACGTAATCCGAAGTTAATTGTTTATGACATATAGACAATAAAACATTGCTTTAGAAGACTGACTTAGGTATAGTCACCAAGTCACTAGGTGCTACTAAGACAGGAGGTGATCGGCATTGAAATATTGAATTCTAAGTATAGACCATTTCTATCTCTATGTAATTTGCTGTTCTCTCATTAAAGCACCCCTCTTCAAATCTCTACATAAAAGATTATAAAAATCTGGAAGGGATATCTTCATGTATATCTTTACGTTTGCGTTCATGTACATTTTTATGTACGTTGTTAATTGTTCTTTATGTTTGTGTTTATATGCTTTCTTTATTTTAGGCCTAATTTGTTAATTATTCTTTTTGCGTTTATATACATATTGATTTTGTGTCTAATATGCTAGAATTTTCTATCTTCTATGCTTAATTTTCTAATAATTCTTCTATTATGAGCCTTGACAAATAAATAATTTTACTCTTTGAGATTTGTTAAAAACAATCATTTTCCTTCAAAAGATCAAAAAAATTCAATTTACCTTTAAAAGTTTTATAAGTTATTTCAATTTTAGTTTAAAAGTTTTATTAGTTGTTTCAATTTTATCCAAAATAACAAAACTTTTAAATTGAAATTGAAACAATATATGAAATTTTGGGATGTGATTGATATGATTATTTTAGTCAAACCTTAAGGAGCAAAATTGAAATTAAATTTTCATTATTTGTTGTTTTCTTTGACCTATCCTCTATATCTCCTTAATAAGTAAAATATATTGAATCTCACGTCCTAAAGCTTTTCAATATTAGTATATCGTCTGTTGCCGTTTGAGAAAGAAAGCTAGGATGTCTATTGAGTGAATTCTCTAGGTTTACAAGCGTTGGATCGTTTTTCAATTGCTACTTCTTTAAAACAAAAGTGTATGTTGATTAATTCAATTTTCAATAAAGTTAAAAATGGGAATAAAAGCGTGAACAATATGAGAAATGAAAAGTACAACCATACTTCTAACAACCTACATATGAACTTGAAGCAACCACAAAGACTTTAAAAACCCAACCACATGTCCACATTGGATAACCCTTTCTTCTTACTTAAAAGTTGAAACTTTATCCGGTCCAAAGTTCAATGAAATCATTAACAAAAGAATACATGAGAATAATTTACTTTTTCTATACTTTTCCACCTAACTAATTATAAAATCGCTTGAAAACATAAATTTTCAGACAATGAGTTATAATACTAACAGTCTTTTACATTAACAAAAGAATACATGAGAATAATTCAACTATTTTTCCTCCAACAGCTAGGAAGATCACAATAAAAGAAGTGAGTACACCTGATAATCCGACTAATTATAAAGCGTAGTTTGTCGGATGGTCAATGTACCTCAAACACCCTTAAACCTTAAAGCTAAAACTGAATTTTTATTGAATCAATATTAAACAAAAATGAGTTTTTCTTTTTCGATAATGCATATAAAGAAAGCCTACCCAACGGTTGCAACCGATCCAAAATTAAATAAGAAAGGGTATCGGGGGCGGTGCAATTGATGATCTGGCTTTGAAATTTGATAGACAATGACTCGAACCAACATTTATCCTTCGACAATAACTTTTGTCGGACCATTTTCTTTTTCATCACTAAGACCAAACGTAATGGGGTTTAAGAGGCAATAAAGGGATATTATAGCATCTTAAAACGTAATTATACTACCCCATGGATATCATATGAGCATTATAGATGGGGGCGTTTCCACTATAACGCCTTAACATCTCATCTCATAAATCTAATAAATGAGTAATGATTGAAAGTGCATTAAGAACATTAACCATTACACATGTTTTTGGTTAAAAATATGATGTTGAGTTGACGCTGATGTGACGTAAAATATCCCGTAAGAAGCATTAAGCATTATATATGGTGCAAATGTGTTAACAACGACACTAGTTTTAGTCATTTCAGTTTCATATTTGATTATAAAGTTATATCTTATATGTGGTCAAATACATGTTGTATAGCGGATGATAGTAGGGCACGATGAATTTGAGTTTCTGCTTTGTTTTATACGTTAATTAAGGATTGGGTTTTTAATTTAAACCAATTATTTTTCTATTTTTATTAAACTAGATGTTTATTAATTTTTGTGTTTCAAAGTTTTTAAAAGGGCTTCTTTGGATCATTAATACTGGGTAATCAATTTAAAACAATGAGATAATATTCTGATAGTGTTTTTTTCTTGATATTTTTATCGTTTTTACTATTTAAAATTACCAATGTGACATTTCTATTACTTAAATTCTTGTTTGTAAAATGTTACGTCAAACATTTAAATAACAAAAACAATACTAAGCATATGCTGTTTTCACTTAATACGCCATCAATTAACAAAAATTTAACAGTTTATACTTTGTACACCTAGACCTATGCTATATATTTTGAGTGGAGTTAATTATACAAATAGTTCATGTGGTTTGAAGCTAGTTTGTGTTTCAATAGCTGTGCATGACTACATGTGAATTACAAGTTTTTAGTTTTGTAACATAATCTGGTTCTAGCACTAACGCCTATCAAATATTAAGGGGAATATTATGGTCAAAAACTCATATATAGTTGTAATACACATATATATTAATCGCACATCTTCTTAACATTCCTATTTCACAACCATCGCTCATAACAAAAGCTTACAAAATAGACCATAGACACAATAACAAGAGCTACATTTGTCTTCTAAGTTCTAACATCACTTGTCCTTGACCATTAGAGGTTTTTTAGTTGTTTTACTTTTTTCTTTAATACTTGTATAAATAATGGTCTTTCGGTTTTTGATTAGCTTTCCACCACTCGCCATAGCATATTCCTTAATTGCATATATTCTTCTCATCTTTTTGGTCCTTTCAAGTGGTATATGATGTATCGGTTCATTTAGCTTTGTATGACCATTTAACCAGGCCTCATGGTTAATCGGTTAGATATTTTAGTGTAATTGTATTGACTAGTTGAATAATATGATTATAATATCTGTCAAACAAGTTACGATGTACGGAGTGCATTTTTGTTTGAGTTTTTTACAAACTTCGACATTAGAACCTCATAATATCTTAGGGTGAAGCCTAAGCAATGGGGGGTTTCAAATGGGCAACGCCCCTAGAAGCGGGGTCCAAGGGGGGGGCAACTTTTATTTTGATAAAAATTGTTTTATCAAATTGCACGAAAACTCAATTTTCCCAAAATGTCACATATGAATTTTGAGGGTAAAAATGTTATATTTTAAGATAATATAATTTCCTCTTGCAGTTTCACCACATCCCCCGAAAATGTTGATTTTATAATATTTTGGTCATTTTCTTCATCATTTGGTTCTCGAAAGTCGAAATACACACAAAAACACATACTATGTTTTTTTATTATGAGTTGTATCCTATTGAGATATTTGGGTGAACAACCGAATAATTTCGATCTAAAAGTTTTCTTTATGATTTTCAGATTATTCAGATTTTGATATCAATTTTCTTACATAATGGGTCTAACTTTGAATGAACACATATTTTGCCATTTATCAAGCCAATAACAAGAATCCACCTATGACATACCAATCTCTTGTCCATTTATTGCCATGTTTCAATTAGTTGCACCAACATTTTGCAAGAATGCATTTAAACTCTCATATCTTACATAAGCCATATTCTTTCAACCACATCCTTTTTTTTACTGACATCCAATCTACTCCTGTTTACTAATACCACCAAACCTGCATACTGCCGAATTCAAACCTTCACCTGTTAGTGAGGAAAATACACTATTTACCATCAAAATGCCCTCTTAAAAACTTTCAACCACATCTGTGACTGTAACATATTGTTCTCTCTAGTGTCCTATAACTTAATATTATGATCATCCATTCTACTCCATATTAGACTTTGATACTTCATTTTTGATTGTTAATTAGATTTGTACCACCTTACACACATTAACATTTAGTAGGAGTAAACAAAACTACTTTCATATCTCATATTAAAACATAAACCTGTAAAATGGTTTCTGGCCCAGTGGGCATGTGGTATATGTTGTAACCATTGAAATGCGGAACATTAGAAGATTTCAATTCATTCACTTTTCTATGAAAATTTTTCACTCCTAATATTAAAATACTAACTTTAGTAAAACCGTGTATTACATGAATTGAATACGTAAAATATTAAATAGAATAAATTTTTTTAATAATAAAATAATATTTTAATATAAGATATGATTGAAATCTATTTTATTATAAATAGAATAAAATATTTTGTTTAAAAAAACATTTCAAAAAATGTCATATATAAAAACTTTCTTATTATAACTCCTAATTTTAATTATTTTATAAAAATTTTACTTTTTAACAAACACCAGTTTTGAATATTTTGTATTTTTAAAAAATTTTGACGTTTTAAAATTTTTTCTTATTTTCTAAAAATTTATTTATTTAGAAATAACATTAATAAAAAGATCTTTTTCTTAATTTATTATAAATTATTTTAATATAAAAATAATTAAATAATATTAGTAATTAATATGATTATTTAATAGAAGAAAGAGGCGTGAAAAACTTGGTAAGAATGAATATTGTGATGCCATGTGTCCTCTATATTTATTTTTTTATTAAAGTAGCAAGATTGTATGCAATCACCCATTACCTGCTTTCAAGCCAAGGTCTTGGCACTAAGTGCCTTTATCTTTGACACCCCCATTTCATACTTTGTTTTTTGTAATTGTTCTTAGATGGATTTCTTTAAGATGTAGGATTTTATTCGGATTTACATGAATATCTCATTTGCAAGCTAGTACGATGCACTAACCGTTATGCCTTGAATAAAGGAAGTGCCCATGTTTGAAATAGCTCCTCTTTTCCACAGGGACTAGGGAGAAGCCAGACCGCTTCGCAATCTGATATACGCAACATTGTCTTACACTCATGGGCGGACTTAACTTGAATGGATTGGAGTCACAAGAATACAATGAATTTTCGCTCATATATATAGATGTATATACAAGTTTTTTGAATGACACCATTATATTTTTAGACAATTACTTCATTAGTTATAGAAAAATACATATAAACCTAAAACTTGAAAAAAAAAAAATGCTGATGAGTTAATTAATTAAATAACAAAACAAGCTCACTCCCACTACATACACATAAAGCCCATAAGTTAATTAAATTAAATTAGCCCACTCCCAAATAAACCTTAACAAATGGACTTGCAAATTGCATTCGAAATTCAAGAGGTAGAAGGGATAATTTGTTGATTGGAAGACAAGACTTAAGATCATCAGTCAAGGAATTGTCAATAATAAATTGCTTAGTTTTTTGAAGAGGTTTTTCTTCAATAAAGCGTGTGAAGATTGAGTTACGTAATCCGATGAGTGATGGATACATGAATGATTCTTGCATTCGTTATATTAAAAAGACTTATTTCAATAAGCTTCTGTCGAAGATGTAAAGCAACGTTTTAAAAAATAAACTCGTAGGGAACAACTAGAGGATGCTTTATATCAATTCGTAAAGATCATTGTTTTTATATCATTTGTTTTTTTATTCTAATGATGACTTTTTTTTATTGTGTGTTATTTTTATTATATGACTAATCTGATCCGACCCGAACCAACCAAACAATTTTTGTATCCACTTATATATAGTTGGAGCGCTTAAAAAATGTGACTCCATTAAAATAAATTCTTGATCCGCCACTGCTTACACTTTGTGTAGGAAGCTATTTTCACTGTTGTACTAATGACCTCAAAGTTACAAAACAGTAACCATACTAATTGTTTCAATGTCTACCCTCAACCAATACGACTTGAATAATAAAAATATTAAACCTATGCTATTTACGCTTTACACGCCTATCATGTAACAAACTTTTAACAAGTGTTTACACGTCGTAATCTATGGGCTATTCACATTAAGGTTGCGTTTGGTTGGAAGGAATGGAATGGAATTGAGAAACTAGTATAATTTTCAAGTAAAATTATGTTTGAGTGGGTAATGAAATGTAAACCCAAGGGAATGTTTCACCTCAAATTCCATTGGTTGTGGGATTTCAAATTCCCTCTCTAGGTGGAAGGATTTTGAAATCCCACAACCAAGGGAATTTGAGGTGAAATATTCCCTTGGGTTTACTTTTAATTGCTCAATCAAACACAATTTTACTTGAAAATTATACTAGTTTCTCAATTCCATTTCATTCCTTCCAACCAAACGCAGCCTAAGTTCTCGACTTCTTTCTAACTTCTTATTTAAGCTAAAGGATGGTTTATACGGTGCGTCCAAATATTCATATTTTATTATTAACATACTATGCTATAGGTCATTAAGTATATATCGTGTTTTCTTAAATTAGTGCTATAAACTATATTAAATGATAAAAAGTTTCTTCATTAGTGTTCCACGATTTTATATTTTAATAAATAGCACGGTAACCAAAAGTATTTTGGCGTTTTAAATTTCTTAGAGTTACTTTTTATTCATCATATTTTTATTGGATTTGATATAAACAAAAAGTAATACATATCGTCTATATTTTTAATAAATAAGTAACTTTTGTCATCACGTGTTCTAATTTTAACCCTCCAAGATTTTTTTTCCTATTTTCTTTTTATTTTCGATATTATTGTTTAATTACTTACTAATACTAATAACTTTAAAAGTATTATTTTATAATTCTTAAAATTTTCATTACTAGTTATTCAGTTTTTCCAACGCGTATTATACTTGAGCTTTTAATATATTAATCTGGTGGATGGATAAAGTAGTTTCAATAGTTAATAATGACAATTAAAACACCTCTTTGTATATCACTAAATTAAATATTCTTTCTTTTCTTTTGAACAGCAATTTCTATTATCAAAAAAAAATTAACCAAACTTACACACCATATGATTTGAACTCATAATTATTTTGTTTCTTAGATATTATCACTTCAAAAATCCAAACTTAAATTACTCATAATGTTTATGAAGTGAGTAGTGACTCACCTTAAAATATTTAGTCACATTACTCTGGATCAAAATATCATATTATTTTGTTTATTATTTACATAATAATAAGGATGAATAACCTTAGACGGTTAGAGTCATTAATGAAGTAGCCTAAATTATTTATAAGGTAAAACATCACTTCAGCCAAGGCCCATTTGCACAAAATGTTTCCATATTTATAGATTATAATAAAACCATTTTAAAAGATCGATTTACTCTCCCAAGAAGTGAAGAAACCTAAACCTAATAATTAATAATATTTTATTACAAATCCAAAGCCGTGACCTAGATCTTCTAGAAACCTTGCAAGCATGCACACGTCAGCAATTCTATTTTCCTAAAAACGTGCTAAAAAGTAAAGTGTACACTTTTTATATCCGGTAAGAGACACTTTTATAAAAAAAAAGTTTTGAATTAATAATTTTAAACTTATTAATACCATATTAATAATCTATACAACATACTGCTGCTACCGATAGCGATTTCAATATTCAAATCAATCTCGAAAAAATTATAATTTAGATAGACTAAAAATCATATTCTAGATTTTGCTTAGGTTTGCTGTTTTTGAGATGGAGTAGAGATTAATTCCAATACATAACTCATTTTTCTTTTTTAACAAAAGGTCTAAGGTCTTTAGTCTTTAGTCTTTAGTCTTTAGTCTTTAGTCTTGTGGTATCCAATAGTTTAGAAAGGGTGTCATACTGTCATTTATTAAGTCCTTTAGTCAGTGTTTGAGTAAACCATTCTAAAAAATACATAATTTTTTTGAATTGAGATACAAGTTAGTGACTTTTAGCCATGAATATCCGAATTCGAATTATATACATGTATTTTTAAGTATGAGAAAATATCATTCTGCTAATGTCAGATAGAATTGAGTTATGAATTTGTGTTTTTTTTAGTGACAAATGTACGACCTAGTTTTGAAGAATATGTTATATTAATTGGGTTCATCTATTCGTTTTCTAATCGGGACAGCACCCTCAACCTTCTAAAAAAACCTAACCCTACGGCTAAACGAGCTATATATTTCAATCCACCATAACACAATTAAATGGGTAGAATACGATGTTCTAAAACTTTATATTCGTTTCCTGCAAACATATTTCGAAAAAATATATAATAAGATACAATTAGCGATTGCAATTAATGTTAGAAGTGATCCATGTAAACATATTCTGAAAGATATTATAGGAATTAATATTACTAGTGGTCCATGTTAAGCTGGTTGTAGATGATGCCTCCCTCATTAAATTTCTAGAAACTAATAATGTACTTTATAGTCATATCAATCATTTTTGTCTTTTCATTTCAATCACTTTTCCTCAACCAACTTAACTTATCCGATAAAAATGAGATTAACATAGTTTTATATTAATTGTAATCATATCTAGGTGAGTTTTCGGTCGCACGGTGAAATTATTTAAAGTCGGAGCAGTGAATCTCTCATGAGGTTAATGGTTATAATGATGAAAATCTTCACAAGTATTGAATATAATTAGGTGGATATAATTATATAATTAGAGACATAAAAAATAAAAGTTTAAAAAATAAGCTACTCGAGACCGTCTAGATAAAGTTTGAATCAAGTTTAGCATAAACTAGCCTAAGACCAAGCCCGAGCCTAAAGTGGTGTTCTTTAACAAATGAGCTCACCAATGACCTCCGAATGTGTAATGAGTGCTCTCTTTCTTGTAGGTCAAGTGTTCAGATGTGACAATTCACAATTAGATGGATTATGAGTTAATCAGGAGCCATTCCAAAAAAAAAAAGTAAGTAAATAAACAAGCTCGAATGTAAACTTCACATGCTGAGCTTACTAGGCTCGCCAAGCTAAATGAACATATTATTCATATTAATAATAATAATTATTATTATTATTTTGTATAATAAATATCTAATAACATACGAAATGATATTATATATAAAATTATGATAAAAACAACTAGATGGTATATAATTCATTGTGTATATGGAATTATATTATAATTATAAATATATGGATATATACTAATTATATATGTATAAAAATAAGGGAAAAGTTCAACTACAAAGTCTTGCAAAACTAAAAAATATAATAAGGACTAAGATGTTGACACGTGTCTTTTTGATCAAAATTAGGTTGAGGGCAAAATTCGTAATGTTCTGCCTTCTCGAGATCTGCATTTTTTTTTAAATAAACCATTCGTAACTTTTACATACGATATTATTTTTAAAAAAAACTATACCATAAAAACAAGCTTTTTTATATCTTTAAAACGAGTATAGTGTTGATATAAAAAAAACAAAGTTTTTTTCATGTTTTTTTTTAACTTATTGTGTAATTTCGTCAGGTTATTGTGTAATCGTTTGAATTGATGAGGATTATATAATTATCTAATAACGAATACACAATAAACTTGAAACATAAAAAGTTTACATTTTTCAGTATTGTGTTATTCCATAATTAACATTTTAGAAAACATAATAAATAACACAATAATCAATATTAGACATAATGTGGTAACACAATAACCAATACTAGACTCGATGATTAACAATAGACACAATAAGCTGCTTGATGATGATTACACAATGATCTGATTGAGATTACATAATGAACTAAAAACGTAAAAAAAAGTTACATTTTCAGCATTGTGTTATTTGAAAATCATTATTTTATAAAACACAATATATAACACAATGATCAACATTAGACACAATAGGTAACACAATGACCAACGCTAGACTTGATAATTAGCAATATGCACAATGAGTTTCTTGACGAGAATTACACAATGACCTGATCAAGATTACACAATAAACTGAAAAAAGTAAAAAAATTACATTTTAAGCAATGTGTTATTAAAAATTTATTATTTTAGAATAACACAATAGAAAACACAATAATCAGCATTAGATACAATGATCATACGAATATTACACAATAACTTGATATGCTGATATTACACAATGATTTGACGAATATTACATAATGAGCTGAAAATAACGTGAAAAAACTTTATTTTTATGTATCAATATCATACGCGTTCTAAAGATAAAAAAGCTTGTTTTTATGATGTAATTTTAAAAATAATAATGTTATATGTAAAAGTTATGAGCATTTAAAAAAAAGAGTGGAACTTGTTTACGCGACAAAATATAATTAATTTTCATCTTTTGTTTTAGAGTTTAGACTGCTTTGGTTATACTTTTGTTTCTAATAAGCATATAAATAGATATATTATATATACATAGCAAAGCTACTATATAGTTTGAATAGTGTTAGTTTGTTGTTTAGTGTATTTTGATTTTTGGTGCAACTTTTTTTTTAATTTTCATATTTTCTTTTGATTTAAAATCTTTTTCAACCAAGTCTTCGTTAATCTATAATTTTTTATTTATATTTACCCTTATACTTGATACCCAAGTAGAATTCTTTTAAATTCCGAGCATGCACTTATGCATGCTTATTTTTATCTAAAAGCTTCCGTGTTTATAGACGTTTGTTTTTATCTTACAACACACTTCTTTTATCTACGAACTTTTGTGTTCCTGAACGTTCGGTTTTACAATAACATAATGTTCTCTAAGTTTTAAACATACCCTTATAACTTGTTTATTTTTATATAAAATCAAAAGGCCGTTAAACACAGATAAATACCCGCATGTACTTCGTAGTGCGTAGCTATATTCATTTTCTTAGTTATGTGTAAACGTAACATACTCATGCTAAATATTTTTCATAAAATTTATCAAATGCGAACAATAATTTTGAATAGTTCATGTTACACATAATGGTAAAATAAAAAATGTGATTTTGTATATATCTGGGATGTAACCAAACAGATTAGTGCCTAAAACATATTATTCTAGTCTTCTAATTTTAATAACAAAACTTTTCCTTTGTCATCTAACCACCAAATACAACATAAATATTACCAAACTTTTTATTTGATTAATTTCTTAATAAAATTAACAAAACTCCCTTACAATTTAATACTAAATATTTGCAAGAAAGCAAAAAAGTAGTAGATAAAAAACCAAGAAAATGTAAACCTAGACTTCGCTGTAGAAATATACACAAATTACTCCCAAAATCCTTCACAAGATTTATCCTCAATCCAATAAAAGAATACCCTCGGCTCGAGTTAGCTTGCTTTCTCAGCCTTTCTAAGGTTCGAGCTAACTCGAGCTGAGTTCATCAATTCGTAACGGCCACTCTGAGCTTGGAGTTGTCGATGACCGTGAGGTGTTGGTATACGATAGCCCTACTTTGGTCATTGGGCTAGAATTCGAGCTGCTTAACCGTTGAGACATAAGTGACCGAGCATTTAAAAACGGCGGTTGCTGCGGGATCGGCATTGGGGTCTGTCGGTTTTCGGGTTTTGTAGTCAAAAACTCGACCACTTCCGCCATTGATGGCCTTAAAGCCGCGGATGCTTGTGTGCACAAAAGCCCGATTTGCAGCACTTCCAACGCTTCGTCTTCGGGGAACTCACCTTGTAGTAATGGATCGACTGCTTCCGTCACAGCACCTTCTTTGTATAGCTTCCACACCTGTTCAGGGTTGGTCAAAACGCGATTAAAACAATGAAACAAATGAAAAGTTTGACAATTTGTTCGGTTTTTGAGTCCTACGGTTTGCAAAAGCGAGCCCGAATCTTCTACAAAGGCATTGTTTCTTTTGCCGGACACGATTTCGAGAACCACGACTCCAAAACTAAAAACATCGGCTTTTTCTGTAAGTTGTCCCCGGACAATGTACTCTGGTGCCATATAACCTCTGAAACAAAAGATCATCAGTTTGCGATGAAGAAACCATGTTAACAAGAGAATTTAGACAGATTTCCTTACAAAGTTCCAGCTATTCCGGTGGTTAGATGACTCCGATCAGTCCCAAACGTCCTCACGAGACCAAAATCAGCAATTTTTGGAGAAAAATCTTTATCAAGAAGAATGTTGCTGCTTTTAATGTCGCGATGGATGATTCTTACATGACACCCGCCATGAAGATAAACTAACCCTTCAGCTGTTCCAAGAATCACCCCCATCCTCTGCTTCCAGTCAAGAATCTGCACTTTATCTTTATCTGCAAAAAAAGAAAGTTAAATCATATTGAAATCATCCCACATTTTGCGTAAATTGTAGCTCAAATTCGAATAAAAAAACTACTCAAATGAGTCAAGGGAGATCAAATTACCAAAAAGGAAATGATCAAGGCTCTTATTTGGAACAAACTCATAAACCAAAAGACTCTCGGGGCCTTCGATGCTGCAAGCCAAAAGCTTGACAAGATTCTTGTGTTGAATTGCACTGACCAAATTGACTTCATTAAAGAACTCGTCGACCCATTGACGTGTATTGAAGAACAATTGTTTAACAGCAACGACATCTCCGTTAGGAAGAGTTCCTTTGTAGACCGAACCTGCTCCCCCTTGTCCTAACTTATTTGAATTATCAAAGTAATTTGTTGCTTTCTCGAGTGTTTCGTATTTGTACTTCAATCCAGACTTGTTAAACGAATTCGATAGCATGCCCATGTTTTTTCGCTCTGTGAATGCAAGTCAAGATTTTGGTTATTCGGGTCAGATGTTTATAGTCAATTTTCTGTTGTTTTCGGTTGAGAATTAAGATTTAAGATTACCTTCTCGGATCTTTGATATTCTTATGTATGCAGCATAACCAGCAAAAGATGAGATCATGAGGAAGGCAACTGCAGCCAAGACAACAGCTACTTTGGCTCCTGGACTAGAAAGACCTGAAATTGATAACGAGAAGTTAAAATTACCATTTTACCCTCTAACCAAAGACCAAAAAAAATGACCCGTGTTCAAAGGCTTCCATCGCAATCGATTCAAACTAGGATGTTCAAAAACCGTTGAAACAGACTGAACCGTCCAGACTCAAAACCAACCAAACTGGAACGGACGGTAAAGACCCCTAATTCAAACTTGAGGAGCCTTGATAGTTGATGCTGTGGGTTTGTCTTACGGTCAAATCATGATGCTATTTTGAATCATTATCAAGGATAAGCTATTGAAAATGACTTTTAAATTGAAAAATACACCTAATATGATTGATTGGGAATAAGTTATTGCTTACACCTTTATGAGTTAAATTGGAATACCAAACACCTCAACAAATAGGGCATAAAAAATTGGACCAAGACTAAAAGTCCACAAAATAAGTTTGAAATTCTTCTAGGTAGGTTAACCAGAACAAACACCCATATTTCAAATGATCTTATGCTAATAAATTAACATAATGAAGCTACCTTGCACATGGAGGTTCGTAGAATAATTATTCCAACTAATGCCATATTAGAGACCCAAACTACAAAGTTTGACTTTTTAAGTGCCAAAAGGATTCCATTTGAGTTCAATTAGTTGTAAAGAATTGTTATAGATTTAGATCAATAAAAGAGCTATCGTGTTAAAACTATAACACAATACAATATAAAAAAGAGATTCAAACTAGAAACAGAAGACACCCATATCGACTTTGAATTTGAAGACTACAATGTTTGACCTTTGAATATGGAAAAAGTCAAAAAAGAATGTGATGCTATTATATTTAAAAATTAGCCAATCTTGAGCACCACTTGCCATGAAAACACATAACAATTTAGAACAAATTACACGAATAACAAAATACTTGGACTTCATTTCTAATTTGGTCATTGTTCTTCCAAAGTGTTTCAGAAATCAAACAATTTTGAAAAAGCAAAAACTTATAAAGATCATCAAACACCAAAATACAGTTTTCTTTTTCTCAAAATCAAATACCAATATAACCAATCATGGAGAGTAAAATTGTAAATATGATCAATAATATAACGTCAAAGTGCAGAATGATGAACAAGCATGAGCTCACAGAACACGATCATGTTCTTCAACCAAACAGGAAGCTTCTGGACATCGGGATCATAGTTGAATTCAAAAAGATAGAAAACAAAGGTTTCAAAGTGACCAAAAACTTATTCAACAAGCAAAAAATTAATAAAAATACAGAAACAAATCCAACAAATTCAAGAAACACAGAACCCAAAACAAAACCTAAAAATTCAACCTTTATAAAATCAATTTTTTTTTTTTTTTTTTTTTTTTTGGCAGAAATCAGATGATCTTGAATCACAGAACAAAACCCATAAAATTGAACAATTACACAGAGAAAGGGTCATGTGAAATACCTGAATTACCCCCATCTTCCTCTGAATCATTATTGAAGAACTTCTCTGTTGAATACCTCAAGAAACACCCAGCATTCATACTCCTACCTTCTCTACTCGGTAAACAACCAATTGCTTCTGATTTCGCTTTATTCAAACAAACCCTACACTCTTCATCACTCAAACTCTCCCAACACTGAGCCAACCCATAAACCCCATTCAACTCAAGAACACCATATCCACCACTTTTCGGTGCCGATCGAGTAATATTATCAACCAATTCAACAACACTTCGATTGAATTCAGCAAACCCACCTTCAAAATCATTCCAATTGTCTCTAACCACACCCGAAGTACAATTTCTCGCATCGGTTGCAGGATCTACGGCCTCTTGAAAAAAGCTGTAATTATCGTAACGAACGAAGCACCCGTCGAGAAAGATCCTGCCGGAGGTCCGAGGAAGACAGCCGGGGACGGCGGTGCGGCTGACGGCGTAACACACAAGACAATCGGAGCGGGAGAGATCACGGTGGCATTGAATTAAAGCGTAAAAAGGGGGCGAAGCGGGATCAGTGAAGTTCGTGATGGCGAAATTGTTGCGGGAACTGCTGAGATTGCTCGATAATCGTTCCATTGCTTGTACGAACGTGGGGATGAAGCTCACCGTGGTGGCTCTGGCGGTGCCGCAGGTGAGGTTTCCGGCGGGGGTTGCTCGGGAGTCGGAATTGACGGTGGGGAATGAGGGGATTAGGAGGAGGAGGAGGACCCATGTGAGGAAATTGAGGGGTGAATGCATACGATTGGTGGTTGATTGATGGAGATGGTGGATTTGAGGTGTTGATTTTGCAGTGAACATGGTGGTTTGTGGGGGTGGGGGGTGTTCATGTGGGTGGGTGGGTGGGTATAAATGGAGTGAAGAAGAAGAAGGTGATGGTGGAGTCAAAGGTTTAGAGGCGAATTCACACGCTTTTTGGGGTGAGGTTTCTCGCTCATCATCTGCCAACGCATTCAAATCATGGAGGATTATTCTTATTGCTAGGTTAGTCCTCGTATATTATACGGATTGATGAAATAAAATATTAAATAATTAATAGTAAAAATTTATATATTATAAAATCATGCTTGAAGATAAAATATGATTATAGTTGCGTGCAAATAGCTACTTTAAGTAAATAAATAATTATGTATTTTTTTTAAACTTTTGTTTTATCAAAAATAATGATTTCTAATTATTTTGTTTTAAGAAAAATGATAAAAAAAGTTCATCGTATTTTGTATTTGATAAATTTTTTGTTTTTAAAAAGTGGGTTTTTAATAAAAAAAATAGGTTTTTAATTTATTAAATTATAAATTTTTAATTTGAATATGTTACGAGTAATATTATTAGTATTTAATATTATTATTAACAATATAGAGTAAATAAGAAAGTAAGTATGATAAGTATTACAATTGTTTCACGCTTATTTTAGTTTTTTTTATAGATAGATGGATAGGCTAAAAACTATTAATTAAACGTATTATAGTTAATCATAAACACGAAAAGTTACAGTATAATGTTTTAATATAAAATATAATTAAAGTTATATATACGTAATATTTCAAGAAATAAAACAATTATACTATTTTTAACTCTCTTATCTAAATAGTTTCACTTTTAAACATTCATTTTAAGATTTTTTTATAAATATTTTTTTATAAAAATATTGGTTTTTAAAAACGCTTGTTTGTAATGATTCTGGTTGTTTTAATAAGACAGTTTTTAACAAATCTCACCAATTTATAACGTTTTTTAAAAACAAAAGGATTTAAAATATTTTATTTAAAAATGTTTAGTATTTTAGAAAATTTCATATTATATAAAATTTTAGTTTTTTTATTATTTAGATTTTAATTAAAAGATTTGATTTCTAATTTCTTTAATAAAATCTATTTAAAAATAATAGTTTGATTTTAAAAAAATTTAGATAAGAGAAAGAAATATAACAATTAATAACATTCATTTTTAATAAGAGAGAGAAATTTATATAAGTAATTAGATTACTATAATACCCTTTTGGAGGAAAAATTAATGTGTGGATGTCTAGAAGAATGACAAGTGGCAAAAAGTGGTATAAGAGAAGGACAATTGGCAAAGAAAACCTTGTTTTATTAGATGCTATAGATTTTATTCTTTTTTCTACTTGCTTAAAAATGGTGGCTTTTATGTTTTCTTAACTTTTGTTCGGTGTTTTAGAAAGCATGACATAAGGTAAATTGTTTGTTTTACTGGTTTATTTGTTGGATTGGTTGAACTAGATCTAAAATCTGGATAATATTATAGATGATGATTGAGTATTTAAAAAAAAAGTATAAATATTTTAAAAATAAAGTATAAAAAGGCTACATGTTTTGGTGTGTATTCATATTTTTAATAAAATTAGAAGACTGGAATAATTAAGATGTTGATTATAAAAATTAACTAGAAAATGAGATTTTGAAGTAAAATAAGTTAAAAGTTTTGAAATTTGGTTCGACTGCTAGCTTAATTTCTTACAAACATTATCCTGAATTAATTAATATATAACATAAGTAAGTATAAATGTGTATATTTCTAATTCAAGTGTCGAATAGAGAGTCATAAACTCAAATTTGATAATTTTATTTCTAATTGAATCGAATTCGAATTGATTTGAATTTCTATTTGATTTGAGTTGAATTTCGAGTTACGTACTCGAATCTGATTTTAATATTGAACCCCCTAATCGAGTTACGTATTGAAATCACTATCGGGGGAAAAGAGAGAGAGTTTTGATAATCGAATTGAAACAAGTACACCCTCATGTTGGATTGGAAGTGGATCAAAGTGTTATAAGAAACTTTTTATCATAAGTTCTTAAAGTGATATATACATTTGACGATTATGGACTTGTTGATGTGTGTAAAGTATATATATATTTTTAATATGAAAATTCACACAATTTGTTTTAATTTTGAAGAAACGATTATCACCTTTAGACTAACTACACACAATAGACAAGCGCACTTATCGTATAGTAGTATAGCTTGAGGTAAGAACCGAGTATCGATCCGTGGACACAATGGCTCCCAATACTAAGTCATCATCACTATTTAACCGATCAATGGAGTTTGGATTTGCGAATATTAAATTTAAATAACTTAATTAGTAAATTAAACTAATAAAGCAAGAAAATAAAGATAAAGATACACAATCAATTAAAGATACCACTTGGATTTCGATTCCACTTAGCATAGCAATAACAACTAATACAAACTCGAGGTGAGACCATTTTTACACATGATATATGGAATTAGCCTAAACCCCCGTCAAGGATATCTAGACATATAACCATTCGGAAAGCTAGAACGATAAACACACAATAGCCACCTAAAGTTATGCTATAAGGAACTAATGATAAAATTATGTCAATGTTAAAGATGAATTAGACTCCTGTTAGGGTTACCTAATTCCATAAATTTTTGGAAAGCTAACACGATAAACACATGATAACCACCTCAACTTGCGTAAAATAGACAAAACTACAATTATCCTTCAACTCATAAACTTCATATCACGATTACAAAATAATTCATAACCAATGACAAGAGAGATTCATGACATATACCATGGTTTTCTTAAACATAGGCATAAGGAAGCACATTTGACTAATTTTACTAAACCTTCAACCTTTATTCACCATTCCTAGTCAAATGTCACAAGATTACATACAAAAGATGCAACTATATGCATAAGTCTTGTAAAAAACATGAGGTTTTCCAACATAACATGCTTACAACACCCACAAGGTTGAACATTTCATCAAACTAGAACAAACACACACAATCATTGAAGAATAATCAAGCTTCATCATAGCATCAACATAAACATCACCAAGAATCATGTACAAGTTGTTAAATCATGCTAAGTTTCATATAATCCAAGTGATAATAAGTGTTTAGCCCATGAGGCTTACAAAAATCACACCCAAACTCAAAAACATGGAAGAACTCATAGTAGATCTAGAAGAATTCAAATCAATTTTGAGTAGAGATGGAGTGGATGATGTTAGATCCTCTTTGAAAGTGTGAAATCTTCAATCTTGGCCTTCAAATCTCTCAAAAACTCTTGAAGCAAACCCAAAATCACCTAAAGGGGTGAGAGAGGCTAGGGTTTGAGTTAATTTAAAAGTTATGATGAAATGGGGGTGAAATTAGGTTAAAAACCCGAATCTGCTGCGCACATGGCCATGTGGGAGTAAGTGAGTAGCTAGCGTAGGCTGCAGTTTTTAACAGCATAATACTGCACACCGAATTGGCCATGTAGGGCGCCTACATGGCTGATTTAGCAGCTTTTCTTCACAAACTTCAGCTTTTCTTCAGTTTTTCATCCAAAATCATCAAATAACCATCGCGGACTACAACATTCAAATATAACACAAATAAGTGTATAAATAAATGAATTTGTAACAAAAATGCTTCAAATGAGGAAAGATATGTATTGTTAAAATGTATATTTATTCACATATCACTTGTCTTATCATTCCAATTTGATTGTTTAGTATGTTAATCTAGTCGAATTTTTACCCAGGTGATTGATTACTTAGGGAAATGTTTAGATGGACGAAACATTACACTAATATAAAATGACAATGACTAGACTAAATGTACTACAAAATTGACATAAAGCAAAGGCAGGTGGTATTATATTTGATTTGGATTCAAGCACATCCGTTCGATTTCATCTACAATAACAACTTAAATTCGAATGACAACAAAAAGAATATAACATTGTTGATAATAAAATGATAGTGACTAAACCAAGAATATAATAAAACAAATGTTAGGTATGATATAATACAAGTTCAGATTAAATTCAATAAATTTGTAATTTGAATTCTATTATCACGCTTAGACAAATATTTACCTATGTTATTTTAACCGGTGACAATGACTAACTTAGAACAAAGTTTGAGTGAGCTTCCAAAAGATTTAGGCTGCGTTTGGTTGGAAGGAATGGAATGGAATGGAATTGAGAAACTAATATAATTTTCAAGTAAAATTATGTTTGAGTGGGTAATGAAATGTAAAACCCAAGGGAATGTTTCACCTCAAATTCCCTTGGTTGTGGGATTTCAAATTCCCTCTATAGGTGGAAGGATTTTGAAATCCCACAACCAAGGAAATTTGAGGTGAAATATTCCCTTGGGTTTTACATTTCATTACTCACTCAAACATAATTTTACTTGAAAATTATACTAGTTTCTCAATTCCATTTCATTCCATTCCTTCCAACCAAACGCAGCCTTAGTGTTTATGTTGATTACCAAAAGACAAAAACCTATTTGTTAAAGTTGACAATGAGATCAACAAAAAACATATAGCTTAACATCTTCTTCTCATCGTGGTCATTGACACCTTTCATCTATGCTCTCTCATGTTCATATATGATGGGATCAACATCTATTTGTTCTTTCACACTAAGATTACATCTAAAGGTATATGTTGGAGTGTATACAAATGGTGGTTCAACTATCCACTTTATAGTATGTTAATGTTCAAGTCACAAATTAACGTAGGGAGTAATAGGATTTTTATGAAATTTTACGACTACTTCATTACTGGATACAAAGAATAGACATTAATATATAAATGAATAAAAAATGTGAGTATTTTTACAAAGAATACACATTAACATATAGTTCATTGCAAAATATTTTTGTTTGTTCCAAATATTATAGGTTAGATTAGGGGTTGTGATTTCTATGATAAATAATTTCTTATAATAATTAAAAGTATAATTATATGTTGAAATCTGTAGAGAGTATATCTAGACCCCTTTACGCCAAATTAGTCATAGTTGTTGGTATCAAATGAGATGAGGTCAATACTATTTTGACTAACAGAATTGAATCATATTTAAATATGCGCTTTATGTTTATTTTTTTTCTTTTTTTTTTTTTCCTTCTGGTGATCATATAGGTTTGTTATTAGTCGTGCACAAGGACGGATCTTTGTAGGGGGGGGGCGCCTCCCCCGCTGTTTTTTCGCTCGTAATGTTAAATTTTAGTCCGGTAGTGTAAATTTTTGGTCAGATAGTGTAAATTTTTATATAAATATCAAGTTCGCCCCCCCTAAAAAAATTGATTTCGCCCCCGCCCCCCCTACAAGAAAGTTCAAGTTCCGCCACTGGTCGTGCACTCGTGTTGGCATATGTGTTGTATTTGGTTTGTTAGAAAAAACATTTCATATCCACATGATATTTAACCTACTTTAATGCAAACCTTGATAAATGTCTAGCTATATACAACTACCCTAGTAACACATGAGCATATCCCTTTCGTTAGAGACGACCCATTAAACACGATACGTAAATGCCCTCAATCTCATAGCGAGTTTAATTATTATATTTCTTAATTAAAAATCAAAGTGAGTAAAGATAGCAATTTAATTCAGTTTAAACATGATCATGTGATTCCATTAATTTGAATAGTTAAAGGGCACCAAGATGTCATTCTCTCTACCAAACAAGACTAGCAAATTTTGTTTTGATTTCACATGCCTCTCACGTGTCTCAGGATACGTGTCTCAGGATGTATTTGATGATAGCTTTTATGATCGTCTAGTTAAATAACGATCATGGTAAAACATAACAATTCTTACACAAGAACCAATATGTAGTTTGGGATATAAAAAAAACAATTTTGTTTCATATATGCTTGTGGTGTTGATGCGCTAAAAGATTTCGAGATTTTTCTATATGACTTTGCTTGCAATCAATTTTCATCATCTATTTAAATCAACCATCTAATCCGCATTATTATTTTCATAATTATAACATCAATTACAATTAAACATTTTATAAGAATCCAATTATTCATGAATTTGATTGTCCTGGCTAGTTTTATTTTCATACAATTTTATTTTATTAATTTGCGAGCATACTGGTTTAACGATAACACAATTAAATTCATGATAACATACTGTCTAAAATATTTTACTTCAACACACAATTAAAATCATAATAACATACAATCAAAAAAGATTTACTTCAAGGCTAAAACAACACTGTATACAACTTTATGTAAATAAACGTTTTTTAAGTTGGGAATATAAAATTATTTTAATATCCTGTGTGAATCATGAAGATTTTGTAGACTAAAACTTATATTCTAAGCATAGCTTTTTTAGAAAATTAAAAACTATTGGTATGAGATATGAACCATATATTCATACGATACGATAGCCAACTTACATTCACGATGGATTAATGATGTGGGCCCAACCATGTGTGCCCGACTACCCCCGACATCATGTAGATTTTGCGTTTTGAGATATTGGCACCTGGAGGTTTATTCCAATTCTTTTCATATTTTTT
The DNA here is from genome assembly GCA_025506415.1 of Flaveria robusta. Taxonomy (NCBI): domain Eukaryota; kingdom Viridiplantae; phylum Streptophyta; class Magnoliopsida; order Asterales; family Asteraceae; genus Flaveria; species Flaveria robusta. Next base: position 10,630,548 of record CM046469.1, on the reverse strand, counting down.
CTATTATACGTTACGAGAAGTAATACCTGTTTTTGTCTTAACGGAAAAATCATTTAAAGTCAAGATAGTGATTTTTTTTTTCTTTTTTTATTTAAATATCAAGGCTTTGTGTCCATTATTTATTAGAGGAGTGTGAGTCTTTTCAATTTCTCTGATTCCTTGAGTTGTCACATTAGTTTTTTATATTTCTTTTAGGCTTTTTTTTCTGTTTTGTAAGGTGTCGTCTTAGTTTTTCTAGTTCCGCTATTTAATCTAAAAAAGAAGAGAAAGGGGTGGTGATGCCCGATGAAAATTCACCGGGTCAGGACTTTTTTTCTCCCCAGATCCAACGTGGTGTTCCCACCCGACCCCGTTTTTGCCCGAGCTCTCCCCACACTCCATTCTGTGTCTCCGTACGGGTTGATGCACATTTACTATGATATAGAATTAAAAATATGTTAAATGAATGTGTGAGACTCATTATATATTATATTAGTTTTAGTAAACTCGTGTATTACACGAGTCGAATAAATAAAATATTAAATATAATTAAAATTGTTAATAATAAAATAATATTTTAATATAAGATATGATTAAAATTTTCCTTATTATAAATAAAATAAAATATTTTTTAAATAGAACATTTTAAAATTATCATTTATAAAAACTTTTTTATTATAACACCTAATTTTAATTATTTTATAAAAATTCTACTTTTTTAAAATATCAATTTATAGATATTTCATGTTTTTAAAAAAGTTTGATGTTTTAATAAATTTTCTTATTTTATTAAAATTTGTTTATTAAAGAATAACATTAATCAAAAGATCATTTTCTTAATTTATTGAAAACTATTTTAATGTAAAAATAATTAAATAATATTGGTAATTAATATGATTATTTAATAGGAGATAGAGACGGAAAAAACTTGATAAAAATAAATATGATGATATCATGTGTACTCTGTATTTACTATTTTATTAAAATAAAAAAAATTATTCACACCATAGTTTATATTGAGATCATCATATGATGAGAGTCAATAACTATGTCACACTCCAAGGCAAATCTATTTTCAGCTACTAATGACTAATAGACTGTCAATGTGAAGCTATCTCATTTGGTAGAGGCTTTGTTTTTTAAAGGGGAGGTCTTGGGTTCAAACCCAAGCAATGATGTAACTTGGTGTAGTGTAGGAGTAGAATAGATTTGTCGTTAAAAAAAATCTATACTAATAATTGTTTACATTTTTTGACACATGTCATACCCACAATCAATCTCCCATTTATTTTTTCGCCTAAACTATTTATTTTATTTTCTAAAAATCAAATAATTAATTTTCAAATATTTATCTTTCTCTCTCTCCGATAAAATTACAAAAAAACGTCCTTTAATTTTATATAAAATTACAGGTATCATCCTTTATCTTTATAAATTACTCTAAACATCTTTTATGTTAACATTTTGTAACAGATTTCGTCCTTTAGACTAATCGTCGTTAAGTTTTTCTGTTAAGTAAAGGGCAATTTGGTCTTTTTACCTCTAAAGGACTATTAATGTAACTTTTCCAAACATAAAGGGCGTTTACCGTAACTTTTTTATTTTTGACTTAATTTATGTATTTTAGAATTATACATATAAATATGAATTTTTATATAATATAATATATATTATTTAATTATTTTAATCGACGTATTATATGTAAATATATATTATATAAATAAGTAAATAATACAACGGTGTTTAGAATTAAGTAAATTATATAATTTATATGATATATAATACGTCGATAAAATTAAATATATATTACTATTTTCATCCATGCATGATATATATATATATATATATATATATATATATATATGTAAATTATATAAATAATTAAATATTTATTATTTTCATGCACGTATTGCTAATTAATTATTTGTATCCACGTATTTTAAATTATATAAATAATTAAATAATATAAATTATATAATTTATTTTCATATATAATACGTTGATGAAATTCATTAATTAATATATATTATGTTATATAAAAATCATATGTATATGTATAATTGTAATAATACATAAATTAAGTAAAAGAAAAAAAAGTTACAGAAAACGTCATTTATGTTTAGAAAAAATTACATTAATAGTCTTTTAAAGATAAAAAGACCAAATTTTACTTGACTTAATGGAAAAATTTAACGACAGTTAGTCTAAAGGACGAAATATGTTACAAAATGTTAGCATAAAGAATGTTTATAGTATTTTTTAAACATAAAGGATGATACTGCAATTTTATATAAAATTAAAGGATGTCTTTTGTAATTTTGTCTAAATTCAAGTCCTTGAATTAATAATTTTTAAAAGATTTTTTCATTAAATAAAAGCTAAATATTTTGATTAAAAATATATTTTTTAAAAAATAAAATTTTCTAAAACTATGATTTTCTAAAACAATGAAGTTTTTTAAATTATGAAATATTTAAATTGAATCTTTTTATAAAATAAAAGTTTTATAAAAGAACATTTATTTAAAACAAACCCAAAGTTTTTAAACAATAAAATACAGATAAAATAATAAAAAATTTTCAAAATAATTTTTTAAAACGAAAGTTTTAAAAATAATAAAAAAATTCAAAATACTTAAACATAAGTAAATTTAATAATATATTATATTAAAATAATATTTTACAATTACTATTCATCATTAATAAATATTTAATATTTTTGTTATTCAACCCGTGTAATACACGGGTATATAACCTAGTGACTAATAAACTACTACTTTTGCAGTCGAAAGTACAGACATTGAAAATGTTAAAACGCATAAAAAAATAAGATAGAGGGGATAAGGACATTTATAAGCAGCATTGTATAATGGAAATAGGGTCACTAACGGGTCCTTATTGGTAAGCCCATCACTGGCCATGCGGTAGAGCTAAAGGAAATAGGGAATTTAACTATAAAACATCACTCTTTTAATTTTTTTATTTTCTAATAACATCTTACATCATATTCCTCACATCTATCTCTATTAAAGACTATTTATTTAATTATTTTTTTCCACTCACATCTACTCACAAAATATATAAAATAAAAAATAATGATTTCTCAAATAAGGAAAATAAGTTTGTTTTTCCCTAAAATTATGTGGGTTATGGGATAAAATAAGTTTTTATACCAATTGAAATTTTCTAGATGGGGTTGAGGATAGGAAATGGATTGGGAGTGCTCCGTATGCTATAAATTCAACACTATATTTAGGATTGAAAAAGCTAAAGAGCACATAGCACAAATGATTAAAATCCCATTTGTAAAGACTAAAGACTTGTGTGAAGTTGCATGGACTTCGAGGGTTCAGCAAAAAAAGGCACACATCACTACATTAGAATAGTCCAAGTATTCACACAAAGAGCAATTTCCACATGAAGAGCAAATTTCTACCCAAGAAACTTTCTACAAGGCAAGAGGGAGTGAGACCTGAAGTACAAATCTTGGATATTTTATTATGTCACTTGCGACGATCCTTCATCCTTTAACGGTAGAACAACACGTGAAGCCTTCTGGTTACAATCATTAACCGAGATTTCACAAAACCAACAGAATAAGGAATATACCTGAACCCTAACAATAACTTACGAATAGACAGTTAGAATATACAAACTAGAAAAACTTAACTTGCGACCAAATTAGTTAAAATAAAAAGAAAATAACAACACCACATACGAATAATTGCAATTTGAAAGAGCCACCAATACCCACAAGAACCCATGAAGAGCCCAAACAGATGAATTATGGACACATCATATTCCTACAAAAAGTTTTAATGAAAAATGAAAGATCTCACCAAATTGCAGCCATTTATTTTACCGTTTCACATATATTAAATCACAAAATCATTGTTATTATTTAAATTTCTAAATTTTAAAGAGCTCTAAATGTTACAATGTGCATATATTTGTTTGAGTTGATTAATTAAACCAAAATTGACGAGTTGAGAATGACTAGAAGCGTTACAAGTTATTGTTACAAACTTAAAATAGTACTATAGTAGACTACATATTGTTGGTCAAAAGTCAAACGGAACATTTGTGTTTGTGCCAATTTCCACGGCAATGATGGTTGAAATATTTTGACACGTTAAATAAACGACTTTCAAAAAAGCTAAGACAAAGTAAACCTTGCCTCCAACCATCCCACTAAAATCGATAGTGGTAGAAGGTAGATGAAATATTGATTCTTGATTACATATGACATATGACTAGTGTAAATGTTTAATAATAAACACTAAACGATTTTCAAACTTGATTTTTCTTTCTAGGAGGTTACGGAGGATAAAATTTTGACTTCTTTATTACGTTACAAGTTAGAGATCCAATTGTTAAAATAATAATAATACCAACCTCTGGTTCAAAAACAAATTGTTAAGAAAAATTATATTTCCATCAAATTTTCTTTCCTTTTTCCCCTTCCCCACAAGCCAACACCACTTGGTTTCTTGTTGCCTTTCATTATAAACCGATCATACAAACACTATGCGCAATTTAAACTATTCCATATTACTTAACGAGGATAACCACCTGGATTCAATCTCATATTACATGGTTTTGATCTATACACAACTAACAAGAATACAGTCTAATTTAATCATGAGGCCTAACTCTCGTTCTAAGGCTTACATTTTTTTTCTTCTTGGGGTGAATGGTATGGAAGAAAGATGGCAACGACAAATGTGAGAGAGATGGGTCACGCAGCCTGGAACCAACAGATGGTTTGCGCGCGTGGTGGTTATTGCAGAACGAAAGGATGCAATGCTTCAAGTGTAATATTACGGTTCACATGTGAAACACATGAAAAGATGTTTTGGTGCTTGACTATGATTAGTGATTGATCTTCTATTTCCTGTAACTTCTTACTTCTCTCTTTCTCACTATATGACTATATACATATTTGCCAATAAGCAGGTGCTTATAAGATTATATTTTATTTTATCAACGGATAAAATAAAATATTCCAAAACCAATAGAGAGTTATAGGTATATGATTATGAAAATAGTAATGTATTCGTTATTTTATTTTATTCTATGATATTTTCCTGTATGAAATAGTAATGTATTCGTTATTTTATTTTATTGTCGAGTATCCAAACTCAGTTTGTCAACATACTTCAATCTAATGATTATTTTGTTACTATTATAAAAAAAAAATTATTACTTATAGAGCATAATTTATAAAAGTAGACGTAAAGTTTAAATGAGTAATTAACACTCGTTTTGTATTATTTCGTAGAAAACATGGAAATTTTACCAATTATGTTAAGTTTGAAAAATGGAAATATATATTAGTGGGTGGTTCAGCAGTGACAACGACATGACTTGCACTCTTCAATATACATTATTCAATATCAACGCCCATTTTGTTTGACTATTGTCCCCTGTTGCTGAATCCGACCTTTTAACAAATAAGAAATTTCATTGATTTTTCATACTAAAATACAGATGCAGTTATAAAATGATTTTACTTTCGAGTGACTATATTCTACAAAACATTTATTGAATAAGTAATCGTGAAATATAAACACTTATTCCTGGTGTTGGTAATATACAATTGAAAAAAAAATACCATATGTAGTTAGATAAGTAACTTATATATCATATTTAATATAATATACATGTATTTATATAAAAGTTATGTGATGTTGTTATATGTTTTAGGGTATTTGGGAAACCCTCAGGTACCCCTTTAGGTTCTCTCGGCTCCATCGGCAACGCCGCAGCCACCCCTCTCGGTTCCTCAATTCGGTTAGCGAAATTGGCTTCTACAACCGGAGCTCAAATCCATTTTTTTTACCGCTGCTGCCCTCGACGTCCCAAGGTTACTCAATAATAATTTTGGTAGTTGAGTTATACCCGTATCAATTTAGACAGCTTTAAGTAGATTTAGATAAAAATAAAATGACAAACAGTTATTAATTGATTTAGTTTGAGTAGTTTGTCCAGCGTTAAAAACACCCTTAGAAAGAATGAAGTTGTCTAAACTCTTTATATATCCTTTTTACACGATAAACAATGGGTTTTTTCCATAATTTATTTATTTTAATAAAAATTGTGATCGTTTGTGGTTTGAATTGATCTTGATATCATTACAACATTAAATAACTTTAAAAAGTATGGTTTAAAAAAATCAAGTTAAACGTCTGTCATTTGAACCCCACTCCCAAGGGACTACATTAGGACCTTTGCAAAGGAGGCACTACCCCCTTGGAACCCTCGTTACTAAGTGGTTTCGCTCCAAAAAACCAATAAGATTCTGATATTGGGAATCATATTAAACTCTAACATGCGTGCACTTCGTACCTCCTGACTAGTTTGATGTTTATTACGATTAAAGTGGTCACTTAGTCAATTCAATTACACTATGATATCTAACATCCTAAAATGTATTGTGAGCTTAGTTTATGGTTTTGTGATTGGTTGAACTAATGAATAACTTCTTTTATTTTTATGGTTGTTTTGAAATAAAAATACTACTAGATGTTTATTATGATTAAATTGATCATGCAGTCAATTCATTTATACGAAAATATCTAACATCCCAAAACGTATTACAAGCTGAGTTTTGTGATTGGTTGAACTATTGAATAGCTTTTTATTTTTGTAGTTGTGTTGAAATAAAACTAATAGATGTTTATTATTGTCAATGAGTCCTAGATCAATTGTTTGAGAGGAGCCATCCCGTAGCTTTTCAAAGTGGAAGTCATGGGTTTGAATATCACTTTGTGCAATATGCTCCAAGTGGGTCAGAGATTTTACCACAGTGAGTATTTGGGTGGTGAGTTTCCCCTGAAATGGTGGGTGGGTCGAGTCACCAGAGCTATCTGTGTTCGCGGGCGTGGATTGCCTTTCGCCATTAGGTTTGCCCGGGTGATCGGGTTTAAAACTATTCGTTGGTCGTTCAAATAAATAGATTTTTATTATAAATTAATAAGTTAGTCGATACATGCACAATAAAATTATCTAACATCTTAAAATGTATTGGGAGTTGAATAAGGTTTCGTGACCGGTTGAACTAATAGATAACTTTATATTTTTATGGTTGTTTTGTAATAAAAATAATAATATGAAGAGTAATAAAAAATTTTGTATGAGCAAATGTTTTATAAAGCAATCAAACAAACTGTTTGGTACAAAGTAAAAACTACGGCTGACGCATCATTTCATCATAAAGTTCATGTGAATTTGTGATCATGATTCATGAACACGTTTCTTAGCATATATATTTCGCTATCAGTTTTTTAAAACAGCCTATTTTGCAATTAAATAATGGTACTCTTTCTTGTACGCCATCGGCCATACTCAACCAAAAATCAAGTACATTAATAGTTCTCCATATTAATACCCTAAATATATTAGACAATATTGTTTGTTCGGTATAAACCATTAAAATCTAGATCTAAAGAGCTATTTATTAACTAAAAGTATATATGTAATAATACGCAGGGCCGAATCAACGTTTTTTAGGCTCCAATCAAGTAAAAAAAACGGGGCCCTTTTGGAATCTTTTTTAATTAAAATCCTCCTTTTTTTATCCGGGCTTGGACCAACAATAATAAACCAAAAGTAAAAAAAATTGTTTAATACCAAATCAATTTTAGATTAATACCTAATCAAAGCAGCCTCTAAATCAAGCTCAACAAAAACACAAAACTACAAAAGCAAAAAAAAAAATTTAATAAAAAAATAAAAAAAATAAAATCTAGCATACGCTATGTTCCCTAGTTTATTAAAATAGAGAAAAAAAGGAAAGTGGAATGAAAGAAAAAAACAATTGTGTTTCAGAGTTTTTTTTTAATGTAAAAAAATTAAACAAGTTGTTTTTTTGAGTTTACTTAATGAGGAGAAAAAAAAAAGAGAAATGAGAAAAAAATCAAGGTTAAAATCAATCATTTAAAAATGAAAAAAAATGGAAAGAAAAGAAAGAAAAGAGAAAAGAAAAAAGAATAGAAGAAAAAAAAGAAAAGAAAATGTTTCATTTCTTTTCGGTCAAAGAGGTTCAGTTGAGCAGGGTTGCTTCGGTGTGATTGGAGATTTGAATCTGATCCATCTGGGTTATTCATCACCTCATCGCTGATGCAAGTATGCAAATGTACATGAAGGATTGAACGTTTTTTAATTTGGAGGCCCAAATATATGATCAATATTACAAAAAATAAAATAAGACGAGGCCTTTAATTTTAAGGCCCAAGCCTAATGCTTCTTTCTTTAAACTGATGGGCTTAGAGATGGGCATTTCGGGTTCGGCTCAATACCCAAAACCGGGTACAACCCGGATTAGACCCAACCGGGTTTTTTCGTACCCGGGTTTTGGTGAAACCGGGCTCGAACCCGGGTCGGGTTCACCTAATGCAAAACCCTACCCGACATACCCGGGTAGGGTCGGGTCGGATCCGAAACCGGGTCCAATACCTGGTTTATTTATTATTCTTTTTTCTTCTTTTCTTTTTTTGTGTGTGTCCTCAATACCGGGTTCAAATCAGGTCCAAAACCGGGTTCAAATAGGGTTCAACCGGGTCGGGTCCGAACCCGGGTTCGGGTCGGGTTCGCTAAAAAACTCAAAATCTAAAACCGGTTCCAACCCTACGGGTTTAAACGGGTCCAACCCGAGTACACCTCCCATCAGGTACTACCCGTACCTGGGTCCGGGTCAGGTCTACCCGGTCGGGTTCGGACCCGGTTTTTATGCCCATCTCTAGATGGGCGGCCCCTGATAATACGTCATTAAGGGGAAAGATATGATTTTTTTTTTTTTTGCTCGCATAAAGGTAATAACTTATACTTTTGTTGGGGGAGAAATTTTATCTTTTTAGTGGTGTAAAAAATGGTAGCTTTTTTACCCTACAAAAAACAAGAATGTATGTTGGGATGTGGGAAACAAAAGGAATGATATTATTTTGTTTTTTTCTTTCTTCTTGTATATTTAAAGCTTAATTTATTTTTCTTTAATAATTATATATATATGAAATTATAATAATAATAAAATAGTAAACTTTTAGAGCGGATTATAACTAAAAACCGGATTTTACCTACGAAGCATAAGAACCAGTGAGGTGGTGAATTGATAACACGATGCAAATTGATAACTAGTAGGCATGGTCTAGTTTTACATAGTATTGAATTATAAACTAAACTAATACAAAAAAGTAATAATAATAACAAAATAATCTTATAAGTTAACTGAAAATCTTAAGTAAAATCTCCTTTATACATAAAATCTGATTTCTATGCAAATCGTAGTATCTTATTGTATCAAATTGGTAAAACCATGGTCCTGTTTTACGTGGTTGCACATTCCTACACAAAGCGGATTACTTGACTTTAACCAAAATCATGTGTTTTTTATTTGATACACTAATATTGAATCGTAAATTTAAAAAGTGGATTTACATACAAAGTGGATTTTATCTAAGAAGCATGAAACGCAACAATGTGGCGACACATGCGTACACATAGATTTTATTGACGGCGTATTTGTGTCCATTTACATACGTATAACGAGATAACGATAACATGGTTTTCGTAATCAATAATTTAATTTCATTCCTAAGCACATATCTACACAGTGCATATTCATTAAACACTTACCTCCACCATGTAAAATAAGATAACCACACTGTGTAAACAGTATAACCACGAAGTTATTACGCACAACTACACATCGCAACACACCTTTTTAAGATATGTTTTCTATAAGATGGCTAACTATATATGATTTATTATTATAGTTTTGGAGCTCAGATTAAAGACAAAGAGTCGTGGTATACAAAATAATTAAATTTAAATTTATGCAATTCATAAGCTGTTTTAACAAAATATAAGTAACCTATAATAGAGCTACATAATCAAATAAAAAAGATTCAAAGAAAACATTCTACCTACTAACTGATTCGGTTAATGGTCAAAGCCGAAACTGGTTCGATTATTAACCGGTTTGATAAGGTCTAAAAACTTACATAATGGAACTGGGTAGGTTCGGTTACTAACCGATTAACCATTATATTATCATTTAAAAACTGGATTTTGTTACTTGTTACAAGCCGGTTGGTCTTCTTAATACTTCAAGCTGGCTACAAACAGTTGGGTTTGATTGGTTTTTTACTTCAAGCTGGCTACAAACAGTTGGGTTTGATTGGTTAAAAACCGGTTAATAAAAAAACGGTCCTGATGTAGGTTGGGTTCGATTCGGTTAAAACAGTTACAATTATTTTTTATTTTTATTTTTTGGTTTTTGGTTTTCGGGTATGTTATTCTATATTTTGTGTTGAAGTAAACAAGAGGGCCGCGGTTGAATTTTTCTTCCCTTAAAGGCTGGAAGACTAGAGGTGGGCAAACCGGGTCCGGCCCAATACCCGTAACCGGGTTGAAACCGGGTTCGGCCCAACCGGTTTTTTTCGTACCCGGGTACGGGTGGAACCGGGTTCGAACCCGGGTCGGGTTCACCCAAGCTATTACCCTACCCGACATACCCGGTTAGGGTCGGGTCGGGTCCGGGTCGGGTACGGAACCCGGGTATAATCGGGTTTTTGAATTTTTTTTATTTTTTTTTTTGTTTTTACTAATATAAATCATTATTATTATTATTATTATTATTATTATTATTATTATTATTATTATTATTATTATTATTATTATTATTATTATTGACTTGTTGTTGTTGTTTTTGTTATTATTATTATAAATCATAATAAGTATTATTGTTATTATTATTAATAATATTATTGTTGTTTTTGTTTTTGTTTGTTTTTGTTGTTGCTGTTATTATTAATAATATTATTATTGTTATTATTATTAATAATATTAATGTTGTTTTTATTTAACAATATTAAATAAACATTAATTTTTCATTTATTTATTTAAACAACTTAAAAATACATAAATCGATCAATAAAAAATAACATAAAACTTTTATTTAAGTTATCGTCTAATGTTTATTTACTACGAGACGCTTGATCAAATGCTAATTCTTCATCCGATATGCCAGAAGATACTCCTTCTTCTACCTCTTCATCGTGTACTTTAGCTTCGAGTGCAATTTCATCTTCGAGGCTTGTTTGGTCTTGTATACGATCCATCGCGTCTAAGTGATCCTTTAAACAAATGCACATCTCAACCGCTTCTGGATTTAGTCTTGTTCTCCGTAATGAGATTACCCTGCCACTAAGAGAAAACGCAGATTCCGAAGCTACCGTAGAAGCTTGGACGCTTAGTAAATCACGGGCCATAGCGGAAAGAATCGGAAATTGAGATTCCTTTCCTTTCCACCAAGCCAAAATATCGAATGCACGATAATCTTCGGTAGTCATAGTGGAAATAAAATCCGTAGCACTATATCTACCGAGCTCACTTGTTGGGGTGTTACCCCTTTGTCGTTTAGCCGTCACATCCCGAACAACATTCAACATGGTTATAACCGGGTCTTTCATCGAGGTACTAGCATTTGAGGTTGATTCTCTTGGTGTGGTTATATTTACGTTAGGCCCATATCTATTTAAATAAAAATTATATATTGTTTTCAAGCTTGCATTAAAACTTTTTTTGGCATCCCTTGAAAAATTGGGGTTTTCGTCATGCATATCTAAATTGTCATTTATCTCGTCTATCAAACATTCAACCCCAGCAACATTTAAAAACGGATTTAAAGCGGCGGCACAAGTAAAAACGGGTGGTAACTCCTCAAAATATTTTTTAAACTTTTCTTTCATTGGTTCTATCATTTGTGTAAACATATCATTTTTATATTGAAAATTTTTAAAATTCAAAGCTATGAAATATAATTCTTGAACCACCGAATAACTAGTGGGATAATAAACTCCCGATAATTTTGTTGTTGAGTTTTTAAACACCTCAAGAAAATCGGATAGACTTTGAACATTTTTCCAACCCGCATCCGGAAATGGGTCGGCTTCACCATTATCCGAAAGACTATTATGAAAAGCTTTCAAAGTTCCCTTTTGTTTTAAAGCACAATTAAACATGTGACAAGTCGAATTCCACCGAGTAGGTACATCCCATTTAGGACCTAAAAATACAGAGTCCGTATCCTTACAAAGTTTTTTATAATCTTGATATCTTCTTCTACTTTTTTTATAAACGTCATGTAACATAAATCGAAAAGCTTTAATAAAGTTATCAACAAATTGCACGGATAGACCGTCTTGCACTACTAAATTAATAATATGTGCAACACAACGAGTATGGAAAAAATCACCGTTTGCAATCGGAAGATATTTTAATTTTAATTTTAATTTTTCAACCGCGGTTGTGTTGTTGGAAGCGTTATCAAATGCCATTGAAAAAATTTTATTTTGTAAATTAAAAGTAGTTATTACATTATCCAAAAAGTAAAACAAAAATTCTCCGGTGTGTGGATACGGAAAAAGATCAAACGCAATCGTACGTTTCATCAATTGCCATGATTTGGGATCTACCCAATGAGCGGTGACGCAAAGGTACGATTCGGGTAAACCGTGTGGAGCCGACCAAACGTCACTAGTTAAGTTTACACCGGTATTTAAATTTTCAAATAATACAATTAAATCATTTTTTGCTTGATTCCATAATTTTAAACAATAACGTCTAAGGGTAGTACGACTTACATGGTTGTAACGAGGTTGAAGCGTCTCTCGAATTAAGTTGGTCAAACGAGGATTGTCGAAGTGACTAAAAGGCAAAGCTTCTTGAATCACGAACTTCGCCATTCGATCTCGAACCCTATTAACGTCGTAATTAAAGATTCCACCGTCTCCACCTAATTGTGTTTGTTGCGAATCCGGATTACTTTTCAACGACTTACAAAACTTCTTGCTAATGTGTTTGCTTAAAGTCGTGTTAGAATCTTTAGCAAGCAAAGCTCCACAAAACTTGCAACGAGCCTTTACAGACCCGTCACTCAACTCAACCATGTCCCAATTGCACCATACATCCATGTTACGATTGTGTGGAAGAACACGAACGACGGTTGGAGCGTTGGACGAACTTTGACCAACGGAAGATTGTGATTGAGCCATAACAAGATTCAAGACAGTGAAAAGTGTAAAACGAGAGAGTGAAAATGTAAAACGAGAGTAAACTAGAGTATTTTTTGCATTTTTTGCGTATGTTTTTGCGTTTGAGAGTTGGGTACTCAATCAAACCAACCCACACCTATTTATACTACCTTAGGGGGCAAAAAAACAAAAAAAACGGTCAAAAATGAGATCCAACGGCTATATAGCCGTTAAAAACGGCTAGTTTTTTAAAAAAACCCGAAAAACGGTAAAAACCGGGTTGGACCCGGGTACGATCGGGTCGGGTCCGGGGCGGGTCGGGTCGGGTACGGTTCGGGTTCTAAAAAAATATAAAAACCCATAACCGGTTCCTACCCACCGGGTATTTTCGGTTCCAAACCGGGTACACCCTATACCGGGTTGTACCCGGACCCGGGTCCGGGTCGGGTTCGCCGGGTCGGGTCCGTACCCGGTTTTTTTGCCCAAGTCTATGGAAGACTAGAACTAACTCAATTGGTGTGGGCCATAAATGGCGTCAGGTCTTTGGGCCCACATCGTACTGCTTGGTATGTGACTTATGGGCTATGGCCGTATGGGTCAACTGCACACATACCTAGGCCCAGCATCACCCGCTACCCATTAACAAGTGAACAACATATCATTTTCTTCTTCTTATTTTTTTTACCGATTTTCAAAATCAAAAGTGTTTAGTGAACTCTTAATTTCTCATAAGAAGAAACGACCTAACAAAGGATAAATAACTAAATATATACCAACACTTTTGATCAGTGGAGGAACCGGAGTGCTTATTACTAAAGGAACTCATAACATATTCTTTTATATCGTTACAATGAAGAAATCAACGTTAGGCTTTTTTTAAATACTCAGTTTTATATATAAAGAACTGATAAATTATGGTGGCCGGATGGTTAATGAACTCTTCTTTGGTTTTGGAGAGACCATTGGTTATACACGTTTTATTATATGCATCTTACTTGATTTATCTTCTTGATAATTTATCTCATTTACATATTTCAAGTGCTGATCTAATTGATTTGGTAAGCTGAGGCTTTTAAAGATGGTTAACACGTTCCTATGTCTTGTAAATATATAGTGTAGACTTAACCAGTTTCAACCAGATGAAAGCAAGGTCAAAAATCATCATTATAGTTTACACAGTCTATCATAAAATTATTCGCGTACCAGCTACAATTTTTTTCTTTTTTGTTTTCACATGTTTATAGTCTAATGTGGAAAATGATATGGATTTGCTCGTCTTATATGTTATCTTTCTTGCTTTTATCAAGTATAAAGATCACATTTCAACATTTAGACCTACCATTTTGCAAAACACAAAATATTGATTTAATTAAGCATCCTTTCTTGGAGATCAAGATTGCATATTAAAAATGAAAAACAAATAAATCAAAAAGAAATCTGAGATTGTGACAATGTTGTAACCACTCATGATTACCAGATCATTGTTATTACAGTACTAGTGAGACAATTTTGCAGCCAAGTATCATTTAGTGAGACGGATCGATAATTACTGTCAAGATTAAGAAGAAGAAATTATGATCACTGTCAATATTAATGGGATGAATAGGTAATCGCTTTGTTGATAGTAATATGTAGTTACAATGATATCTAACTGGGAATACAAAATGACCCGAACCTAAAATCAGAAACATTTGAAATAAACATTCGAAAATGAAACATGACAACACATTATTATAAACCCTACAAGGCTTATGAATAAGTATGATATTATATATTATATTATTATCCGAAACCATATTTATTCTTGTCACAAGCAAATACAGTAATACATCATACAATATTTCAAAACTAACAATAACCAGTAAATTCCAATCAACACAATATTACACAGAAAAATTAAATTACATAAAAATGTTACATATAACAGCGTGCATCAAAAAAATAAAATAGTATATCTATAATCGAACCAAGTTAATCACACTTAAGGATGTAATGAAACCCGTAAAATTTAAGTTTACAACATTGAAAAAAACAGAAGCGTTAACTAACACAAAAACTAAAATTAACGTATTTATGTTAAATAAACCTAAAATATATTTTCTTTCAAAAAAGCTAAAACAAGACATGAATAAAACTTGTAGTAACTTTAGAAAACCTAGCTTCAAAATTAATGTATTCATATTATTATTAATAGAGTTAAGTTTAATTTTATTTTTTTAGGTTTGTTAAAAATAACTATTTTTTTCTAAAAATTAAAAACATCAATTTACCTTCAAAAGTTTCATAAATTATTTTAATTTTAATCCAAAAATTTCATTAGTTATTTTAATTTTATTCAAAATAATAAAACATTTGAAATGAAATTAAAACAACATAAAAACTTTTAAAGATAAATTAATGTTTTTAATAATTTAAATAAAAATAATCACTTTAACTAAACATTAAAATGTAATATTGAAATTAACTCTTATTAAATGTTAAACGAACAGGGGTTAATCATAAGTCGGTCTTAACGTATTAGTGTCGTATTCACCACGCTATCAAAGCACCGTTTCACAACCACGATGCTCACTCTGAAACACCGCCTGACCACCATGTCCACCGTCGTCACCATGTTATCTTCATCTTCTCTATCCCTCAGAAACCCTAGGTCACCAATTCCATCATATTACAATCTCTCACGTTCTGCAACATCCACCAACAGCCTTCCGATCTTCACTCGCTCATCCGAAGCTTCACTTCGTTGCTTCGCTTCCGCTGCTATCACCGCCATTGATAAAATCGCCGTACACAATCCGATAGTTGAGATGGACGGTAAGCGTTGTAGAAATAAGTGTTGATTGTTGTTGCTGGTTACTCGCTTGCGGTTGTAAGATTGTTTTTTATTCGTTTTTTGTAGGTGATGAGATGACGAGGATCATATGGCAGATGATTAAAGAGAAGGTTTGGAGGTTTTTGAATTGGAAGTGATTTTTTGTTTTGTGCGGTTGATTTCATTGAGTTCAGATTAGCTTTGTGACTTATTGTTGTTGTTTTGTTCTTCTTTCAGCTCATTTTTCCGTACATAGATTTGGATATTAAGTATTTTGATTTAGGAATTTTGAATCGTGATGCTACAGATGATGAAGTTACTGTAGAAAGTGCACATGCTGCTCTGAAGTAAGTGCTGCTGGTCTTTTTTTTCCCCTAACGTTTTGCGTTTTGACATTCTGTGTATGATTATTACTGATTTCTTGATTGTTTAGATATATATCGTATAGGCTTGCTGATGTGGTATATTTGTAAATGATTGTTGTATCTGTTTGCAATTTCTGCTGCTTGGTTGTTTTTTGAGGCTGATAAATAAGTTGAAGCTCAAGTCAAGGTATTGGTTCCCAATTTACTAACGCCTAGAGTGCCAAGAGATCTACATCACTCATATGTAGCCAGCATTGACATTCTTATTAGATCGTACATACTGAATCAATATGTCACTATTTATCAGAAGGCTTAATAGGCATTTGGTTGAGAAACCGATTCTAGGTTGTATTGTAAGCTTTCTTGTTGTGGCTGTATAAAAAGGAGAAAATGCTGTTTGTACGGATGGATGTTGCTAGATAGAATAGATGTGGATGCTTGTGTGAGTTTACATAATATAATTACATGAGTTAGGCGAGGGCGCGAGGCTCATGTAGTTCAATGAGGTTTAGTGAACTAAATATGCATGAGATTTTGTGCTTAGGGCATGCTAGTTAGAGAAGGGTCTGTATTTCAGGCTTTAAATAGATATCAGAATCAGTTTTCTTTTCACAAGTCATCCTTTGGAGTTTCTCTTATACAAATATGTAACGTAACTGAAAATATGGGTGGAGTGATGCTATTGAAAGCGGTAAGCATATGCTAAGGTTAATTAGCTCCTGAATAGAAGTGAGGAGAGGAGTGATGGTTCAAGTGTTGGCTGTCCATAGACTTTATCTTTATCTTGCTTTCTTCGTTAACCAAAATTCTTATATGCATACTTCTTTATTGTTGCTTGAAGTCTTATCCAACTTGTTCATGTTTTGCAGGTATAATGTTGCTGTAAAATGTGCTACCATCACACCTGGTTAGTCACTCTCTGTAAACCCACTTCTAATGTGTCATAACTCCAAACTGGAGTGGCTCCTTCACTTTTACATATTCTTTTAAACAACCAGCTGTTCTATTTGTTTATCAGAATCTAATAAATGTTCTATGATACCTGTAGTCCGGAAATGATCCTTTATTCTGAAATCCTAGTAGTCTTTGGAATGCTTCATTTCAGTTCACTGTTTTACTGTCTTTAACTATGATATAAGTATCAGATTTTGTAATGGTGTTTGTAATGTCACAGATGAGACAAGAGTCAAGGAACTGTCATTAACTATGATAATTAAGTATCAGATTTTGTAATGGTGTTTTTATTGTTGCAGATGAGACAAGAGTCAAGGAATTTGGGTTGAAATCCATGTGGAGGAGTCCCAATGGCACAATCAGGAATATTTTAAACGGTTTGTATATGATATTCTTTGTCACAATTGTGAGAAATTTCAGCACGGTTGATTTTTTGTTATGTTTTACTCAGACGCATTCCAAATTTATTACATCTGTAATCATCTAGGGTATTTACAAATTTCCCTCTGAGTAGTACTTATGAAGTGGGATAAATTGATGCATTCCTCTTGGTAGTAGACTGTAGATATATTGAGAACTTTCATCTAGTCTGTATAATTCACAAGATGATCTTAAGTATTTATGTTTTTAGGGAAGATTAGTTTTGTCCATCGGCTTTATATTATTCTTTTTTCTTTGTTTCAATTCTTCTAAGTTTCTTGTATGGCTGCTCATCTGTGAGTTTCAAATTTATATTTGTCACTGGCATAACTCTTTGATCTTTTCATATTACATGTTTGTGGCGGCCTTTTGTTTCTGCACTCTTAGTATACAAGTTTTAGTTGTGAGTTTTTCTAACCAATTAGAATCTGCTGATGTCAGGGACGGTTTTTCGTGAGCCTATTTTATGCAAGAATGTTCCAAGGATAGTTCCAGGTTGTGTGCAGTTCCTACTCACAAAATATCTTTTGCATCCATAGATGACTGGTGTAAACCTAATTTTTTTCTCGGGTGTTAATATACAGGGTGGAAGAAACCGATCTGTATTGGCAGACATGCGTTTGGTGACCAGTATCGTGCTACAGATGCAGTTATAAAAGGACCAGGAAAACTCAAGATGGTTTTTGGTATTTTAAAATGATTCCATTCTGAATTAGTTTGTTCTTTAAATCTTAAGAATGCCAGATAGATTTCTATAAGGTGATTGTTCATGATTTGTTCAGTTCCGGAGGATGGTGAAACTCCCATGGAGCTTGATGTGTTTGATTTTAAGGGTCCTGGTATTGCACTTGCAATGTATAACGTTGACGAGGTTCGGTCTTGTTCATATTGCTTGATATTACATCTTTTATAACACAAGTTAATTAAAATCCATGAGAACGTTGTGCTTTTTGGTAGTCCATCCGCGCCTTTGCTGAATCATCAATGGCGATGGCACTTTCGAAGAAATGGCCTCTATATTTGAGCACCAAAAATACAATTCTGAAGAAATATGATGGCAGGTAACTCCGAAACAGCGTCGGTCTTACTGATTTGCAATTTACTAATTACTCTCTACCCTATTTGATCACTGCAGGTTTAAGGACATCTTTCAGGAGGTATATGAGAAGAATTGGAAGGAGAAATTTGAAGAACATTCAATATGGTAATTTCCCTTTTTCGGATAGAAGTGGGTTTGTTATTTCTTGGTGGTGATTGTTGGATGATAGATATATATAATATATAATTATTAATCGGTACCCCGTTGCTTAACTAAAGGTATGAGCATCGGTTGATAGATGACATGGTGGCTTATGCACTCAAGAGCGATGGTGGATATGTCTGGGCATGTAAGAACTATGATGGAGATGTACAGAGTGATTTACTCGCCCAAGGTTATGTTGCATTCTGATATCGGGCTATAGTTATGCGATAGAAGACAAAAGAAAGGCGATAGACCATGAATCAGTACAATAATTAATTGTTTAAATGTGGAGGTTGGCCGGGTGGGTAACGGGTTATAAGGGCCCTGGATGTCGGTTATGTCGACCCACAGACACCTCTTCAATTTTTTTGGGAAGTCTTAATATTATTTATACTAAATGATTATAAAAGTCGTATTATTGCAAAAACAAACAAACAAAGTTACACCAAAGCTATTGGTAGGGTCCGGGGAGGATTTGATAGAGGCTAGCCTTATCTCTATCCAAAGGGGTAGAGGCTACTCTTGCCTAAGACTCCTGGCTCTAAATTATTACAAAAGTTATTAACTTTATTTTTCATTATGAAGTGATTTTGGATGATCTATCCATTCGAATACACTTAAGGCGACTTTTAACATGTTTGACCCTTTTCTTATCAGGGTAATTCTTTAGCTTGACCCATTAGCATAACCCAAATTGGCCCATTATAAATGGGTTGAAATAGGTTCCTCTGCTAAGATGTGATCTCTATTAATATGAATTGGATGTTAAGCTTGCGTCTTAAGTCCTATATCTTAGTGTGCTGTTAACTCATTATTGCCACCCATTTGAGTGATTAATGCAAGCATTTACAAGCTCTCTATTCTGACTAAATTTTTATTTTCTATTTCCAGGATTTGGTTCTCTGGGTCTTATGACTTCAGTTTTGGTCAGTGAGTCTTATATATTTTTATCCTCACCTGAGAAAGTTATGTGATTTCAGGATTTCATGTTAATTCTATTTGGAATATAATTTTCAGCTATCATCAGATGGGAAAACATTAGAAGCAGAGGCAGCCCACGGGACCGTAACTCGTCATTTTCGGCAACACCAAAAGGGAAATGAAACCAGCACAAACAGTATTGCTTCCATCTTTGCATGGACAAGAGGACTTGAACATCGGTCTGTGTTTTCTATCAACTTTAAGTATTCTGTTAATAGTGTTCATTCTAGTCATTTTTTTCTGCTGGAGACCTGAAGTATAAATATTGTATCTACTGTTATTGGATTCTTCTGATTTTATTTGTACTGTATGTTATTGTTCAGAGCCAAGTTGGATAATAATGAGAGATTGGCGGATTTCGTTCAAAAGTTAGAGAGTGCATGCATAGAGACAGTTGAGGCGGGAAAAATGACCAAGGATCTTGCAATTCTAATCCACGGACCCAAGTACGTACTACTAACTCCATCTTGTTAGATTCACCATGCCCTTAAGTAGTCTTATTCTTTGCTTGATAATGCTACTAATAACTGCTACTTGAATACGGATTCATACCAGTTTGACTTGTTGCCGGCCATTCAAAATGCTTTTCTACCATATTCCTTAAGATCTATATTATTATAGGTGGCAATTTTGGGCCATGCAGCTCTCGTCTACTTATGAATGGGATGATCTGGCTTATTTTCAATCTCAAAACGATCAAACAATAATTTTAGCTAAAAAGGGTACGGGTTAAATGGGTAGGAAGTCGCTGGAAGTATATATTTTAGTGCATGCAACCTCCTAAATTACTTTATTTAAAGATTTAGATTATTTTCTTATAATGCATTAATTGTATGCTAAAAATGTACAAAAAATATTTTAGGGTCAACCTGACATGTCCCACACCAAAAGTTGACATGTTGCTCAACAGCCTCACCCGTCCATTTTGCCACAAATATATGTAATTAATCAAAGCATTTATAAATCGATTAAATATAAGGTAGTTCTGAAAAGTGGCTAAGTGTCCATGCCCTATATTAGGTTGGTGAGTCTATATATAAACAAATACCGACTTCAGTCATTGACCAACATGACAGCCCGCTGTGACTTCCTAGATATTTTCATATCAGCGCCAGCTTATGAGATAATTGCACGTGTACAGGGTGTCAAGGGAATTCTACTTGAACACCGAAGAGTTCATTGACGCTGTTGCTCAGAATCTGGAGTCAAAGCTTCAACCTCTTGCAGTTCATTAAAGTACTATCGGTCACAACATCTTCAGAGGCGGTCAATGTGTGATTGATTTTTTGCTGGCAATGAGTAAGGCCCGCTCTTTTGAAAATGGATAACATACAACAACAAATACAATACGACAGGGAGGCTCTTGAAATTACAAGTCATCGACTTTCTTGCTAAAATACTTTTATCTTTTGTTGCACAGGATCGTTCACTTGGTTTAAAGGTAACACCTTTTGATTTATTTCTTTTAGGGAAAATGAGTTTTAACAAGTTAATTTTGAGTTTGGTCAGTATAAGCACTGCAGACAAAAGCTTTCATAGCTCACATGGTGGATGTTTCATGCATTAGTTTACTTTTTTGGTACCACGATTGAGTATTTAGTTGGCATTTACAGGGATTATGCATTGATAAAACAGTGATTTTGATGGACTGTCACTAGAGGTAGCAAAATTGGTGCTTAATTACAGGTCAAATAGAGTATTTTCATTCTGAAAATACTAAAATGGATAAAATTAGTGAAGGAAATTGCAGTGGCCTTCACTAGGAATGATAGCACTTGGATGATTTTCGACCTGTTTGACCAACCTTTTGAAGTTAAAAATATTTTTATTTTGTCCGTTAGGCCACACACATTGGGTTTCCTGGTTCCCAAATAAGTGAAAATGAGGGATAAGGTGGAGTGGTGGAAGGTGATGAGGTGGCAGCCAATCATGAAAAAATGGGGTTGAAAATGGAGGACTTATCACTGATTTGGGAGGGAAATCATGAACAAAACTTGGCTATGGGGGAGGAGAAATTGGTGAATTTGATTCGGGGAACCAAAACTGGTGATATTAGAAACCCTCTCTGTGTGGCCTAGAGATGAAATATTTTCAAACCGGATGGTTCATTAGTTGAGTTTAATTCGACAGCTCAAGAGATTGAGCAACTCTTAACTTGGGTTTTGGTTTACTTGATGCTTGTTGATTGTTGAGATTAGATATTGAGCAACAACCCACTCTTGGGTTATGGTTTTTGGATGCCATGTACCCAGACTGATGTTTTTAAGGCTCTTTTAGTTGTTTTGGTTCTGAGTGATTTGATGACTTGAAGATGGACATTTGAGTTTCAGTTTTGTATGAAGAGTTTTGACCTTTGTGGAAGCTTTTTCTTTTTACAATGTGAAGTTGTATGCAAGCTAATGTGTGTCATTAGTTTTTCTATTCATTGTTCAGAGTTCAGACGTCTACCTACTCATGGATTTTTTTGGTTTTGGTTGGTTGGGTCAGCCGGTCAGGTCGGGTAGGAGTGTTGTGGACTCACAAAAGATGACTCTGTATAGCTTCTAATTGAATTTTCAAATCTGAAGTAGTTACAACTTACAACTAGGTGCCCTAATGCTTTTTGTGAGGACGTGAGGTGCATGTCTGAAAGGTTTGCCAATCTTGGATAATCTGTCGTTAAAAAAAAAACTTATAGAAGATCTATGGAAGAGGAAGAGTGTCAACATAATGGAAGTTTATTATGAAGGGTTGATTACTTGGTGTGTAGCATGACTATAATGCAACATAATATTAATAGACATTGGTAGCTAAAATTGTCCTATAAATACCTGATGTACAAATCTCAAACATCTGCAATTCCACTAAAGATATGCAAGATAACACGAAGGACATGATGTCATAACGACATAGCACACCTGTAAATCTTTCACAGAAGTTAATATAATGACAAGCCATAATCACTATAGATGTACATTTGATATTTTTTATTTGATTTAGCTCACAAGAATAAGTTAGCCAAACAAGAGTTTTTGATATAAGCATAATTAAATGAAAACCTACCATCATTGCGCTGATAAGGATACATTAAAATAGAAAGATTAAAAATTTATAGTGAGAGATTGATAAAATTAATACAACGATCATAATAAACAAAACTTGAATTTCAATTTATCATACAAACGATAGTCGAGTGTCTCTTTGATCTTTGATTTTATATCACTTTTGTCATTTTAGTGCTTGTGTTTTATTTTTTTGTTGTTTAAGTACTCGTGTTTAAAAAGTTGTTGAAACAGTTATTCCGTTCAAATTCTAGATAATGTCCATTACCACCAGGGGCAATATTGTTATTTCTTTTAGTAAATTGTTATTTTAATCCCTAAATTTGTATCACTTTTGTCATTTTTAGTACTCGTAGTCAATCATATTCATGTTTATCTTTTCTTCTTTTTTAGCATTATTCTTTATTCTTCTTCTTTAACATCACTAGTGATAATTTAGGTATGATTATTATCTATGTTTGATTTTAAAACTTTAAAAACAGTGGTACATTGTTGGTTTTTGTTAATGACTATATAATTTAAAGTTACGTTTTGTAGCAAGTTGTTTGTCTGGTTTGTTGGTTAGGTTTTCAATTCTTCTATCGATTAACTCATTTTCGAGGCTGGTTTCATACGTCTTTAGCACCGATTCTTTTTGTTCTTAAAAGGTTTTGTCTTGCGTTACATATGTTGCTTTTTTTTTTCTCTCTTTTTTTTTCTTTTGGTTTGTGCCTTTGTCCTTTCCTCTTTTATTTTTGTTAATAAGTTATCAAAACCCTTATCAAGGGCAGGAAATCAATAATAAACTAAGGTGATTCTCCATGTATGGTTGTTAAGGTTATTTAAAGTAGTTTAGAAAAGGGAGGTGACAAAAAAAACTAATTAAGGGTACTATGAATAAAGTTCACTTTTATTATTAACTAGTAAGTTCACACATGTGTGATGTTGTGGATAAAATGCAAAATAAGAAACTTTATTTACGCTAGAATATATTACAAATTAAAAATTTTATTTACAACAATATTAACTTTAATAACAAGATAAAACACTGAGATATTAAAAAACAAAACATATATATCAACATTATAATCTAATAGTATTTGTACATAATATAAATGATTAAATTCAAGTAAAAGAAAAAAAACATAAAAAGTTAGTTAAAATATATATTGTTAGATTGAAGTAAAAAAAGAAAAATAGGTAAAATAAATATGATTATGTTTAGGGTAGATTTATAGTAATAAGAAGTGTATTTAATCTAGAAGACTAAAAACAATTCTGGGCTTGAAATGTGTTATTTGGGGCTCTGACGAATCGCACAACAAATAGATATCGTTTATATGTGTGTGGTATCGAATTGTATAAGAATATACACATAGGAATAATCCAAAGGGAAGAACTGCAAACATTTGTAGAATCGGATGGATCGTGCTGGAGAAGAATAAATGATGAACGTAAATATGATTGATCGTGAATACTGAATTGACAAAAGTGATATAAAACTAGGAACAAAAATAACAATTTACTAAATGAAATGACGACT
Source organism: Flaveria robusta (assembly GCA_025506415.1). Taxonomy (NCBI): domain Eukaryota; kingdom Viridiplantae; phylum Streptophyta; class Magnoliopsida; order Asterales; family Asteraceae; genus Flaveria; species Flaveria robusta. The sequence continues at coordinate 10,606,198 of CM046469.1, read as the reverse complement.
TTGCCCCTGATGGTAATGGATGTTATCTAGAGATTTGAACGAAATGATTATTTTGATATTTTTTTTTGAAAATATAAAACATGAGTAATGAAATGATAAAAACAACATATAAAACCGGAGGAAAAAAAAACATTTTAACTTTTTAAACAAACCTGTGTACGTCATTCGTGATACCAAGAACATAATGCCGCATGAAAGTTAACCATCATCTATCCTCTAAAGCCCATTTTCCAACCAAGTTCATTACGGGCTGTGAATGCTCTTAAACACCTATTTCTGTTTCACACAATAAATTATTCAGGGTTCTTAACACATTACTCCATATTCAATCTACCAATGGCTTCAGCAAAGGCTAAGGATCTCGTTGCAACCAACCCCGTCGTCGTCTTCAGGTTTCATTCATACAATTTTCTCAATCATACACCTGAAATCAGCTTACATTTTCTGTTTCTGTTGTTGATCGCAAAGAGTTGTTGATGTATGCTGTCTGTTTGTTTGATTTGTGCGTAACGTTGCGGTTTGTTTATGGACATAGAGGTTTGATCTGTGTTTGAATGAATCTGTTTATGATGTTTTGGTTTTCGTTTGATTTTGACAGCAAATCTACTTGTCCGTACTGCGTGAGCGTTAAGAAGTTGTTAACGGAGGTTGGATCTTCGTTCAAAACTGTCGAGCTTGACTTAGAAAGTGAGTTCTTCTATCTCTCGACTTTCGGATTTATGTGTATGTATGCTGAATTTGCAGGTATATGAGCCTCACTGTATTGTTTCAGGCGATTTTGATCAAACCTAAGTGTTGATCCTGTTATTGTAGACCTATGATTTCATTCGTTTTGTATTTTGTTATATGTTTTCTTCCTGATGTAATGAATGATCTTTGATAGTATATCTGTATAGATTAGTTTAGAGTAATATAGCAATAAGAGTAGTGTAGATTTGTTGCTAAAAAAATAAAACTGGCGATTTGTAAAAGAACCTTGCAACTTGATAGAAATTTCACAACGATTGAAATGATGTTATGTTTAAAACGAACTCTAATTTTTTTTTGAATTTGTTTATCTAGCAAGATCAGTTTACTAGTCTTTCATCTACTACATTTGTCCTGGTTTCTAGCAACTCAGAGGCGGTAGAGATATGTGTGATTGAATGAATGCAAAATAACACATGAGCTTAATTCTCTGAGACCTTGACAAACTTCCAATTTCATGGGTACGAACATAATGTTGGTTCTTGCTTTACTTGCCTACATTATGATTGTATCTACTTCACTTAATTGGGGTTGCATTTGTATGCTCATGTCAACTGATTTGAAAACATTCTTATACTTAACCTTATCAGTGTTTACCCTGAAAATGTCTAAAAAACCATATGTATTTGTCTGAAGGTGATGGAAGTGAGATGCAATCAGCATTGCATGAGCGGACTGGGCAAAGAACCGTACCAAATGTGTTTATCGGTGGCAAGCACATCGGTGGCTGTGACAGTAAGGGTTTTACCCTTTGCACGTTTCCCGTTTGACCCATGTTTAGTTTTTCTCCAATGAACAACACGTAATCTCCAACAACAACAATTTCATGTAGGTACTGTTGCCATGCACAAAGCAGGAAAGCTTGTTCCCCTGCTGACAGAAGCTAAAGCAATTGCTACAAAATCTTCCTAAAGAACTATTCTCATGGTATATTCTACAGTATTTTGAACTTTACATAGTTATCTTTATGTGTGTCCCAGACTTATGGGAATGTTGCATTTGAATGTTCAGTATCATTTCAGGATATATATATATATATTGTTTTCTTGTGCTGTAAATGGACCTGAAAGGCTCAAACCACCGATGCTTATTCAATCAGACCATGAATGATTACCAAAACGCGTTTTGTAAGATCTTGCTTAAATGAATTCTTGCAAAACAGTACATCTTTATCAAATTACACACATAAGTCTGTAATCCACAGTGACAAACTCTTTAACCATCCACAGGTTTGATAGCCTTACCATCTACCCTGCTTGCAAGTTGCAAGTCTATTGCTTTCTCTAATTTTGTGCCTAGAACCCTCTTAAAGGCTACCTACCCTGTGCAGGCTGCGTTTTACCCAGTCCTCTTGGTAAGCGGGATATTGACGGAACCCTACAAGTTTTCCTAGGTTTTTAGCAACTCAGAGAGGTTTAAATAATTCTGATTGCAAACATGTAGGTGATATCATTGGTATATAAGTTTTGGGCTATAATTGATGCCTGAACTAATGCAACATGATAAAGAATTTAGATAAAGTAGACCAAATATTTTAATTGAATGACACCAACAAAAACTGATTCTCGACATAGCTTTGACGCCACTCCCCCACTTTAAGTCATGAATGCACGGTTGCAAGTTCTTCGGCCATCTGCAAGTGAACCAAAACCAAGGGTGGCAACTAGTGAAGTGAAACAGAGAGCTGGATAAGAAAACAACAGGTTGTGCTTACATTTGAGACAGCAATCCAACGGTCTAGTGTCTGAAGAGCCTTCCCGGATTGGTGTGTTTCACTAGCAAGAGCCACTGATTCAGCCAAGGTGCTAGCATGCCCACTCACTGTAAGTGCTGCTGCAGCATTTAAGACCTGATTCATTTGTTTTAGTTACAGTATGTGAGCATTATGTTGCCACCACATTGACCATTAGCTGAGGTTAAGACTTACCAATGCGTCTGCAATGGGTCCTCTCTGACCTGACAGCACCCTTCTCAGCACCTCTGCGTTGTATTTTGGGTTCCCTCCTTGTAGATCCTCAACCGTGCAGCGAGGAATTCCAAAATCCACTGCAAACGGTTAGTTTCATACACGTTAGGGACTGAGTTGGGGCTTGGCCTTAAAGTTATTACTGAAAGAGAGTTCTTACATGGGTCGAAATGGAACTTTTTGATCTTTTCTGGTGTTACATCGAAAACTACTCCTGGACCTGTGTCATGTGATCAATCATAAAGATGTCTTAAGGTTTAGCTAGTAAGATGATCGGGTTTGGTAACATGTCTTTTAGTACATGTAGAAGCACTCAAAAAGTTAACAAGATGATTAAGAATTGGAAGGCCGTATAGCATTAAAAATAGACTTTGGGTCTTGGGAGACTTTCAACATATTTACCAGTTTTACCTACAAAGTGTTCAAGGTCGGGTCCGGTCGGTTTTGATGAAAATTCTGGATGATGCGCTAGCTATAATTTCGGTAAGCAACAAACCAAAAGGATCGGGTTGGGTGTGTTGACTGAATGTCTGAGCCAGCTAAAATGATTTTAGCGGATTGATACATGATTTTATTTTTAGAGAAAGTTGCATAAATGCTCCTTGTGGCTTGATCAGATTGCATGATTGGTCCTCAAACTTTAAAAATTGCAAAGTTAGTCCAAACTTTTGTGTAATTATTGCGAATTTGATCCTTAAATTTTACAAAAGTGCAAATTTAGTCCAAACTTTTATGTGAGCATTGTATTTTTAGTCCCTAAAATTAATTTAAAAGTTAGTTTAAAATTTATAAAATGCATAAAAATGAATGAATTCAGTGCTAGAGATCAAACATGCAATGATTACACAAAAGTTTGGACTATCTTTGTAATTTTTAAAGTTTAGGGACCAAACATGTAATTTGGTTAAACCACAGGTACCATTTATGTAATTTTTTTTATTTTTATTTTTCAAAAACTATTATTTTGTACTAAAGACAGAATGTGAATATGATATAAAGTAAATAATAAGGTTAAATGATCAGTTTGATTTACACTGGTTTCAAGTTCCAAACCCTGAGCCTGAGCCGGACCATTAAAACCATCAAATCAAACATATAATAGCTAAAACACAACCTAAATAAGTTGGTTTATAAGCAAAAAGGTAAAAAATGTCATCTCTAAAATTAACTAAAGCAAATCCAATACAGATAGACCGATACCGAGTGGGCTAATCTCATCTAAACCTTCAGAATGAACGACTAAAGCTCTTTTGATGCCATATCTTTGTAGCGCTTTCGCCATCTTAGTAACCTACCACCAAAACAGAAGCGAAACAATGAACATCGTCGTCAAATAGTTCGTAAACCGCTAGAGCAACATAACATACCATGTCTTCCTTGTACACCCCAACCACCACGAAAGGAACCTGACCAGGGTTGAGCATCGGACCCAACACGTTGAAGACGGTCTTCACACCGAGCTTCTTTTGAACCGGTGCGACGATTTTCATTGCTGGATGATAGTTGGGCGACATCATAAAACCAATGCCAACTTCTTCCAAACATCTCTTCACTCCCTACTTGACAAAACAGAGTTTTAATGTTTCATGTTTGACTCTAAAAAGTCAAAATGTAGATGTGTTATGGGTTTATGAAGGAATGTACGGACCTCGGGCTCTAAATTTATGTTGACTCCCAATTCTTCCAACACATCGGCACTCCCGCAAGCAGAAGAACTTGATCGGTTTCCTTGCTGATGAAAGTTATTGTTCTTATCATTAGATATTATAACTTATATGTCACACAAATATTACTAATCCAGATTCCATTTACCAAAGGAACTTTGGGTGATAAAGTGTTCTAAAAATGAGTCTTTTTGTTTTGAAAACATGATATCTACAATTTTCTTGCCTATAAACAGTGGCGGAGGATAGTAGGGGCCGGGGCGGGGCATCATTTTTTCGTTTGTAGTGTTAGTTTAGTCCGATAGTGTAAATTTTTGGTCTGGTAGTGTAAATTTTTATATAAATATCAAGTTCGCTCCCCCTAAAAAAATTAATTTTGCCCCCGCCCCCCATCCGAGAGTGTTCAAGCTCCGTCACTCCTTATAAACGCAGAAAAGAGAGTTGGTCATATCAATTCACCTTTGCAACTTTAGCACCACAGGCTGCAGCAAGTATTGCAGCACCGGTTGATATATTAACAGTGTTAGCCCCGTCTCCACCCGTGCCCACAATGTCAACCGCATCCTCTACCACTTCCACCTTCCGGCTGCATTTCATCATCGCCTTCGCTAACCCAACGATCTATATAAATAAAAGCTCAAATCAACGAAATCTAAGTGTGAACCGATGAAATATACTATTCATATGTTTTTACAATCTGAACGGAGTCTAATTAGATCATGAAATTTGGGGAAAAACCATTAATCTAAATATGTGTTTCATATGTCATATGTGGAAATTTGAGTCTGGAAGTCAGGCAAACTATATGTCACAATGTCGGACTAGTCAGGCTATTATCCATTATTTATGAGTTATGTAACTTTAGATGGATTAAAAGTTACGTTTGTTTTATGTTAACTCCGTTTGTTTTTATAATAAGTTACTACAAAAAGGGAATTAATAAAAGCTTATTGGCTTCTGTATAAGTTTAATAACATAAAGGCAAATTGGATTTTAATAATCCAAACTATTACTCATTGGCCGATAATAATCCATACTATTGATTTGGCTGGTAATAATCCCAACTTTCATTTTTATTACTAACAACAGTCTCAGTAACATAATTATTAAATATTCACGCTTGATTTCAACTCGACTTCGTACACAATAATGATTATGAACGAAATGAAAAAACATACAAGCTAAATCGAGCCTAAAATAAGTATAAATCGAGTGTGAATGTATGATAATTATAATACTGGGACTGTTGTTAGTAATGAAAATGAAAGTTGGGATTATTACCAGCCAAATCAATAGTATGTATTATTATCGGCCAATGAGTAATAGTTTGGATTATTAAAATCCAATTTGTCTATAAATGATATACAAAGTACATCACATTAAACAACATATATGTGAAAGTTGGTCATTATCCTAAAAAGGAGCCCCCCTAAGTAAAGAGATTTATGTTCCCTTAGACGTATACAACAACGTTGGATGAGCACGTGTAAGTTCCGTCATGGGCTAACATCGTACTATAAGTCTAACCGATGTTTTGGGTTTTAGATTCTCATAAGTAGTCGGTTACGGTTATAAACTGTTAGGTTAATTTAGTTACACAAATTGATGGATCGGTTAACCGTCGACTTTAAATATTAGTGGATTCAAGTTAATTTATAAATCTTAACATATCTTAATAGAATATTCGTTACGATTTTAATTTAAAAAAAGAATAAAGAATGAGAGATTGGTAGTATGTCATTTATAATAACATTATAAAAAAAACTTTTTTTCATATAGCATAAGAATTTAGAAAAAAATAAATATAAAGATTGATTTTAGTGTCAGTGTGATTTAATTAATTCAATTATTCACACACATATGATCATAACCGAACCATAAAACTAGTTATCAAAATATTCATATCCATTCCGTTATTTCGGTTTAGTTTTCCGGTTATTCGACTTTCAAGAGCTCACCTCTTCAACCAACAAAACTCGCAAGTCATAATCTAATCAAATTAACTAGTACTAACCTCCTCATAAGTTTCTCCTTTGGCTCTAAGAAGAACAAGAAAAGCACTGATCAGAGCTTGATTACCATCTCTAAGCAACAATTCCAGCGAGTCTTCAGCCTCCTCTTCGCTCAAATCTACACAATCCAGCAAGTTCTCCATCATCTGCAACCAAAACACACACACACACACAATCGCATAATCTGATAATCAAATCACACACCGCTGCAATAATCGCATCACTAAACAACTTCAAACAACACCGACGAACCTCCGTTGTGGAGCAAACAGGAAGTCGATGCGAGCACCAAAACGGAGGTTTTGCAGCGAAAGAGTTTTGATTCTTCCATTGACGGAATTGGAAACGGAATTGGAAATGGAATTGGATCTGAGGTGGTGGTGGCTTCTGGCGAATGGTGTGGTGGTGGAAGATGGAAGAAGTGCAAGGAAATGAGATCGCCATTAGTGATTCTTCAGCATCCTGTGAGTGAGTGTGTGAGTATTGGATTGGTTGATGGTGTTGGTGTGTAGGAGCATGATTGAAGTTTTTGTATCATCTGTTCTTTATAGCATTTATGATGCCTCAACTGCCATTCTGCCAATCATAATACAACAGGTAACAAAATTTAAATTTTCTCCATGTCTTTTTTTTTCTTTTTTCTTTTTTCTTTTTTCATTTTTTAAGGAGTAAATTAAATCCCTATGATCCTCTTAAAGTATTTGTTTATCGTTGTTTTATATATTTTTGTAAGTGTATTTTATATAATATATAAAATAGTTGTGAGCGAAAAACGACGATAATATTTATGTTTATCTGTATATTTGGTAATGTATTGTTTAATTTTTATTTTTTTTTAATATTAAATAGTGCTTGTGAGTAGAAGAAAGATAAAACATAATGATAAAAATATAAAAAAATATTATTTAATTAAAAATAATAAAAAGATTAATAATTTTTAATGTAATCATAAAAATAAATATAATAAATAAGATGTGAATGCTCTCATATCTATAGATTATTTCACCAAGGGTGTTAAATGAGTGTTCATAAGTTGACAAATCAAGCTTAATACAAATCTGAAAATTTTGCAAGAGCCCAAGCACGACCCTAATCTAAAAAATGTATCCTTGAACACGACACAAAATTCCAAAGCTGACATGACATGGAACAAGACGCATTCAAATTGTATTTTTTTTTTATTTTATTTTTTTCACACAATAATAGTCCATAATTACTATTTTACTACAAAATAAAAACTTTTATCTAAAACAATTATATTTTAGATACAAAATCATATGTCAATTTATTTTTTAAGTTTTAAATTTTGAAATAAAACACTTAATCAATTTTGATTTATAACATTAAACATGTTTCAAAATGAAATAAATAGGTGAAACGGGTCGACCCGCAAATGCTGTTGGCTTGACGCAAACACTACATGTTTAACTCAAAGACTTGGACCCGAAACTAGTTCAAACCCGTTTATATTAAAACCCGAAATTTCTATGTTACATTCGTATAGATACTCATAACCTTACTTTTTTATCATGAGACTTAAAATCTTAACAATTACGTCACACCTTTTACCTTTTCTTTTAACAACAATTTTTTTTCTCTTAACCATCTTATAACTTGTACTTGCAATGTTGTTATCTTCTTCTAGGGTTTTAAACATTTTAGTGATACATTCATGTAGGTATTTGCAGGCCTTGCTTATGGACACTAAGTTTACACATTTATGAAAATCTAGGGTTTTTGGACAATTAATATTAATTTGAACTTCTAATGTTTTGTACAACTTTTGAGTTCTTTATTTGAATTTTATTTATCACATGATCATTTTAGTTGATGGTACTTATGCATGTTCATTTTTTAAAATTTGTTACGTTCTAGTACTTTTTTAAATAGTTATGGCCTTATTGGATCGTTCACGAGCTTAAAAATTCTACTAACATTTTATGATTGTAAATCCAGTGAATCAAGGTTTTTAAGCTTGAAAATTGCTTTTACTATCAGCAGAACTTTATACTTCGGTATAATAACAACTTATAGTAACATAGTATTACTTATAACGACAGTGCCTTGTAATAATAAGATTGTTGTTTCTTTTCAAGAGTTATACTATCTCACTACACGACAACCACAAGTCGAATAACTATGACTAAATGCATCCAAGTGAAGCTAACAGCTAACCAAGCTAAGCTAGACTTAGTATTGGTATATGTTGGTTGTATGTCCAATATACATCCAACAACATGACATTAGTCCATCTTATACTACACTCAACATACCCCTATGAGGCTTGAAATGCTTATCTTTCCATATAAAAAATCTCGAGCTACCATTTGAGTGCACAATATTGTATTGTCATATGACTACGAATTGGTCCTCAAGATTAGAAAACCAGGAGAAATAGGATGTCAGAAGACACATTTAGAGAGCGTGTGTTTGATCACATACGTGAAAGACATGTGAGGGTTTGCTATTTTTCTTCTCTCTTGATGGTCATATTTGAACACTTTATATGTTGTTCTTCAAGTCCTTTATATGTTCTTTCAAAAATTGTCCTGAAATTCTTTACAATAATTAAACATGGATCTGCTGTATTGGTCCAAAATACATTATGATTATTTACAATAACCAAACAATTGCATTTCATGTTTGATCTATTTTGTGGCTATTAACTTCTTTTAATTCCGTCATGATGTTTTACTTGAAAGTACATAATATATCACTACAATACTCATCAAATAAAATGAATGCAACGAGGAAGAGTTTCTCTAAATTGGGCAAAGACACAACTATGTAATTTTAGTTAACACAAATCAATGTAACATCTTATCCCTTCATACTAACCAATATCATCTAGTTTGTCTACTAGGAGCTCACAACTTTGTTTATTACACGGACGGAGGCTTCTCTGGAGGTCACCATCCTAAAAATTTTCCCACCTAAGCAATCTTAACTATGAAGTTCTCTCATTCACATCTAATACGCTCAAAACATGTTGATATTTTGATATCCATACTTTATATACCTCTAAACTCTATGTATCTTGTTTAGTGGCAAGTGTAATCATATAACTGAAGAAACTGAACCATGCAAGTTTAAATATGCATTGACATTTGCCAATCTCCAAATCTCCCTTTATATTTAAAGAATCCACATGTTCATAATCATTTTAAATGCGACAAGATAGGATAAATCACCTTTTGATCAAGAAAGAATGAGAAGTATATCGAGGAAAGAATTCAAGCATGAGAAGGATATGCATCAGACAAGGAAACTTTGCTGTTAATGTGTTCTTGGGCTTAAGCAATTTGCACCAACATCAACCACTCGGTATTGGTTCCAGTTGAACAAGTGGTATCTTGAAGAAAGATGCTATCTCAAACATTGATATGACTCAGGAAACCATCTAGCCAATATCCGATACTTGATTTCAACAATAAGTGCAAAGATATAGTAGCACGGAAGATGCAATAATGCAACCACTAGGTACCTGCGTGTGTCATGTAACAAATAGAGTAAGATATACTCTTTCTGTTCAGTTCAACATGAAATTTTCATGAAAAGGTAAGAATTGCAACTAGTTTCACATGACATCTTAAAAAGGAAAGTGTTGGCAAGTTTCATAAGGCAGAGGAAGTTCTAAAGAACAAAGATGTAAACTCTTAATGGTTTAGGCGATGACAAATTTTCATTATGTGTAGCTCGCCTTGAGGAGAATGAAAATCAGGAAAAAACATTAACGGGGCTCACAAAATGCTAAATAGAATACGGATAATAGATAACCCAGGGCATGTTTTGATGTATGATGTCTCGGCATTTTAAAAAATCACTTGTATAACATAACATTAGAGCATTCTTGTAACACTTCTAATATTCAGATGTTTGAGAATACATACCATAATGGAGCATATTGCATGGATAAGTCGAGAAACGGGTATGGCCACCTGGAAAGAAGATAAATATGAAATAGGACGGATTGACATAAAATTATGTCGAAAATGCAGATATGAAAAGGTTAACATACCAAGTTTCAACGCAGGCATGGACAATCCAATTAAAGATCACATAAAAAGCGGTGAGGAAAATAAAGTATGAAATTCTGAACCATGGGAAACGCTGATACAGTGTTTCAAAGAAGAAGAAAAACACTAGTTAACACAAGTTAAACATAAGAGAAAAAAAAAAGAAAATAAATGGTAGAGAAATTTACCAGGCTATTCAAGGCTGTCTCCCCAAGAAGGAAAACAAGATTAAGTGAATGTGCAAGAACTGTCAACTGGCATGATGATGAAAAAACAAAATCTTTAAACAAGATAAGGGAAATGCAGTAATCAAAGTATCAAACTAAAACACATGCTTAAAGACTATGCAACAAGATGATGCTTTCATATATGCTAAGGCGCAAGAAGGCTACTTTGCATAGAAAAACTTGATCTACATATGATGTCTGGTTTGTCCTATGAAAGTTACAGGGTTTGGTTTGATCAGTAGCTTAAGTATATTATTTGTTAAAAAATTGAAATACCTTTCAACAAAAACCAATTAAAGGAACCTTGTAGACCCAAATAAATATCATCAGTTTGTTTGAAATACTGATGCTGGGCAACTAGGTAAATTTGACTTGAAATATTTCTAGAAACATTAATTTTGCAAGTTTCCTAGGACATCCTGAAATGGGATGTACTGCAATTTACTGTAGATAGTTTAAGCATAAGTTTGAGGTATCATCTCATTCGCGACAAATGTTATGCAACCTTGTGTTTTTGTATAAAGACAATGGAAAATTAAGGAAAAGAGAGGTGTAGAAACTGCAAGTCATTTATTTGAAACCTTAGCCTTGTTGAAGTCAGATAGTCAACACATATGTTTATCCGTGAACTAGGTTCATCAACTCAATAAAATTTAAAACCAATCAAGCTTTTGAAAACTGATTTTGACTTCTCTGGAAAACAGTTGCAGAACAATGTTCTTCTATCGACAAGTGTAGTACAAATGACATGAACATTGAAATTATTGATGATGGTAGAAAGTGCAAGTACTCACAAAACTCATTGGATATTCATTGATGGTAAGAAATGGGACGATCACAAACCAATACACAGAATCTGTTAGCATCGTCGCCCCAGCAATCATCTGTGTACAACAAACAAGTAAATTATCAGCTAAAACATAAGAAACTCAATTGTAGATTACACATATATTCATTTAATATATCATCTTTGTAATTTTTCTCATAACAAGATTAACAAACTATAGAAACACGGGAAACTACATCTTATTTTTTAAAAAAAATTCAAAGATAATAATGGTTGATATACCTGGAAAAGAATCTGAAATACATAGCCCCAAAAGGCAGCACTTTGCAAGAAACAACTTCCACCTTGTTGATTTGATGCATTCTCCAAATCCTCATGAATAAGAGGCTCATAAATTGCTTGTTGTGCATCTGCATGTAAGCTATGTACAGTAAACATCTTATGCTGCCAAAACAACCCATAGGCTGAAAGAAGTGACCCAAACTGCAAAAGAACTTGAGGACAATTGTAAGTTCAAATAGGTTAAAATTCATGCCAAGGGTATGAGCTTCATGCAAATTGAAGTCTTGAAGAACAAAGTGCATAATTATCAATGTGAATCAATCTATATGATATAATTACAGAAGGGTAGCATGATTAAATGAAACTAGAACTTGGGGAAGAAAAATACATACCGCAAAATAGAAAATAACCAGAGTAAAGGTCCACCTAGCCAAACAAACAAATAAAAGTCACAAACTTGCAGTACAGGAATGCATAAATTTGGGGATGCAATATTGCCACAATTATATGTATTCAGCAAATATATATAGCAACTTACTGAGTGTAATAGTAAAATAAGTCAGCGCCGACTATAACAACATCAGCAGTGCAAGCGGAAAAAAGCAAACAAAATGCAATGATTCGGTAAGCCAGTAACCAAGCAGGATGTATCTCCTTGGCACATGGCACCCATGCTTCACGATCATACAATAACCAATCCCTTTCTAGTCGAGTTGTCTCTTTGTAAGTTTTTGAATTTTGTGGAACTTCATATATCCAAATAAGAAATGATGCTATAACCATTGAACCAAACACACATATTGAACAGAGTAAGAACTTCCAATTCATCCAGTAATCCAGGCTAGTAGTATCATTAGGAACCACCATCCTGTAAAAACCACACTAAGTTATGTTAAAGTTTGTATGATGCTTAAGAACTTCTGGGAACACTCTTACAAACAAATTGTACATGAGCCTAAACTCCTGATATTCATTTTGAAGTGATCATTTCAATTTGATGAATCAAAATCAGATGATATGTTTGATTAAAGTCAGGGATTAGCAGGTAATGCAAGATTTTACATTTATGTAAATCATTATTTTTGTTACAACAACTTATCTACATTTCTATATCTTTTTATTTTGATATTTGACCATAAACAATTAGAGAACTATATTCATGATAACTTTTACCCAAACACTCAAATACTGATTATTGTGACTGATTAAACACATATCCAAACACCCTGAAGATTTAAGAAGGTGGCTCTCACTGTAATCACACATCATATTTTTATAGAACTTCAGATTCCAATGATGAAGACAAAGAAGACATTATCTAATATCTTCATCCAACCATTGATTTCTAGTTTAAACATATTTCAAAAAGAGCATCATACTGCCAAAAATTTATTGTCAGATTGACAGATGAACAAACACAGGCTGGCATATCATATAACCCAATCAATCAGCCCCTGAGTTCAATTTACCTCTGGATCAAAATCCAGCTGCAAACATTCATCAAAACCAGTGAAAAACTCACATAGAAAGCAAAACAACAGATGAACATCACTTTCTACGAGGTATTAACAGCATAATCCACTTGAAATCATTCATCAAAACAAGTGAAAACTCTACTAAACAGATGAGCGGTAGTTTTACGAGCTATGATACAAAATGCATAATAACTAGCTGCAATCATACACTGAAACCAGCAGATAACTCGCATAGAGATCAAACAAACAGACAAAAGGCAATTTCTATGATCGATCGATCAATCAATGAATCAATGAAGAGATGCAGATGAAATGATATGCGATTTAGAAGTATAAGTGTGAAAATGTCAGATCAAATTACCTTTTTCTTCAGATTCTTCTATTAACGTTGGGGAAGATCGAAGATGTTAATGTGTGGAATCTGGATGGTGTCTCATGATTCTTTGTTTGCGAAGATCCAGTGGTCAATTAGTGGACTCGTGGACGTATTTGATTTGATGAACCAATCCTTATAGGTTATAATATTAATTTAATGGAGGCACGTGGTTGGTGACACTTTGTTATATTGCATAAAATATTATTTTATTTTTCCAAAACTTTGTTGTTTTACTTTAGACTTCATATTGCATAAAATAATATTTTATTTTTCCAAAACTTTGTTGTGTTACTTTAGACCATTTCCGATAGATGGTTTTCACATCTCAAAAACAATCATACGGATAAATATCAAGTTTTCTGTTATTAGAGGTTATGTTTTTAATACATAAGTTTTTTTCATTAACTATCAAAAATAAGTTGATGTCAGACTCTATCTGTATTATATATATAAAATTTAGAAAGAGAAAAAAATGAATAGTTAAAAATAAAAATGATGGTGGCGATGTGGTAATGTTTTTTAAATTTTGTTATTGTAGGGATGTTTTTAAGGTTTTAAAGATTGGGTTTTTTTAATATATTAGTTGACTACACGTTTTTTTTTATCATTTTTATTACTTTCGGTGATGCTCTTATTAAGAAAAAAAAATACTATTAATTGTTTCCATTTTAAATTATAAATACTATGCATTTTAAACGAAGAAATGTGTGTGATGTATTTTCTAGATGAGCTGTATTTACGTTAATTTATTATGTAAGTTTTTCACACAAACATATTGAAATATATTATTATTTATGGATATGGAATTATGGATTATTAGTATATAGCCCAGAACCCATAAGGTTAATTGGGTTATGATATTTATATATCATTACTTTTTTAATAACTCAATATACAGTATAAATAAATTAAAATATTAAATAAAATAAATTTTATTAATTATGAAACGATATCTTAAAATAAAATATAATTAAAATCATATATGAGTAAGGACTATAAGTTATGAATAATGACATCAATTTTTTAAACTTTTATTTTTAAACTTTTTTTATTTAAAAAAAACTACCATTTTGTTTTGAAACAATCGTTTTAAAAAATTTTCATTATTATAACTCTCAATATTAATTATTTTTAGTTTTTAAAAATTAATTATCATAATGTTAAATATTACAATGACAATCAAAATACATAATAAGACATTGTGCTATTTTGTCGTTGTTTTTAATGTATTAAATTAATTAGTTGTTAATTTATTATTATGTTTTACATATTAAAGATGTTATTTCATTATTATATTTTTTAAAATTCATCATTTTAGAAAAATATAATAGTATTAAAAAAATAATAATAATTAACAAAAAGACACAATAAACTGCACTAAATACACAGTGACTAAATATAAGCATAAAAATGTAAATTTATTTATATCTTTTTATATAACAATGTTATACTCGTTTTAAAGATAAAAAGCGCTCGTTATTATGGTGTAATTTTTATGAAAAAAATAATATCATACATAAAAGTTATAAACGTTTAAAAAAATGAAAGAACTTACAAAAAATCAACAAAAATAATTATTTCTAAAATACCACTTTAACAAACATTTTTCTATAAATTAATCTCAATAATTGATTAAGAAAATGAATGATTGAGATTACTTTTTTTTTACTCTTTAGTTTTAAATTTTTTTTTATTTGAACATTTTCCTTATTATTTATGATTTATTGGTATATAGCCTGTAACCCATTAGGTAAATTGAAATATTAATACTCCAGCAGTCAGGCACAATTCTAACAATTGTATTATTTTAATAATTTTAAGTTTCTAAAAACTTCTAATTATGTTTTTTATAAAGATTATATGTTGTATTCAGTTTTGATACATGTAATAGTATCGCCAAATATCGTATTATCTCTCAAACCCTTGAAACTTTTAAAATTTAATCTCATAATTGTAACGTCTCTCAAAACCTCAAATCTTTTCAAATTTAATCTATATCTAAATAATTGTTGAATGTTTCGGGTTTTCTTGTCGGATTTAGACTCATTCGTTATCCCTAACCATATCCATACTATTAAGTTTGAGTCAAGCCCATACTTTTTATGGTTTAAACTGTATCATATAATCTTGATAAATATGAATATATTTTTATTTTTAAGTCGCTTTATACTTGAACGCACTTCGTCAGTCATGCGTGCCTACTGCACTTAATTAATCTTTTGATACAACTGATCGTGCTCATCTCCTCCATGTCTATCATATCGATGGATTCATATAACTATACGTAGGCGTGTCACTCGTGATGGGTTAAATTGTTTAACTCAAAGACTACCTATTTTTTTATATATTCGTGTCAAAAAAATTAATTCTAACGCTAGTGTATCTAAAATCATGTAACATGAACATGATCCGTAACCCGTTTATTTACATGTGTCAGATGAGTTGAGGGGTTGGCGAGTAGTAATCAAATTGTAAACAAGTTAATATGGATAGTGGGTTATAATAATGGGCAAAATTGGTTGTAAAAGGGTGGGTCGACACGTTATTAAACAGGTTTGTGGGCCGACCTATTTAATTAAATGAGTTAAACTAATCAACTTGAACATGGCTCAATTACAAAACATGTTACATATAACAATCTTGAATATTTCCGAGTTGTATTCCTATCGCCCTAAGGGCACATGTTATTGTTTGCTATTTATGATCATCATTAGAGCATTCAAGCCCTCTTTTTTATCTTTATTATTATAAAAAATTATTATTTTTCTCTTTCTTTTCAATTAAACAATATATTTTTATAAATTTATCATTATATTTTCTCTCTCGTCCACTCACAAACACTTAGAAAGTTATTAAAAAATTATAAGGGTTGAAAAGTGAATATTTAAATTTACAAATAAGAAGTAATATTTTCTATCTCTTCCACTCACAACCACTCAAAACTATACCATATAATATAAGGATTACAATCACAAACTTTTAGAAAATAGGATGTAAATACTCTAACTGGTTATTGATGTAGCTCCACACAGTTTTTTTTAACACGACTTATTCCTATAATCATATATAGATCCACACTTTAATTGGTTTGATGATGAGAATTAAAAGGATTTGGGATTAAAATTTATCAAATAAAATATAATCCAATAAAACCAGAATCTATTAAGTGAATTATAATATCTAATGCGTATGGTTGAAATTATCATGTTTGGTTTGTAACTTTCTTGGATAAGTTTGGATGTGGTAGTTGTGACAACACTAGTAGCGAGGGTGAAGTTTAGGAGGACCTAGATATCATTTTGGTTGAAATCTTTTATTATATATAATAATTAATACGGAATTCCTCTTATTAAATTCTAAAAAGATCATTATAATACTAATTCTTTTCATTGACTAACCAAACATATCATGTGTTAAATTTAAATTCGAGTGTATTCTATAAGTGAAGCGAAACACAAAGATAATAGAATTTTGATTCAATTACATTTAATTCCAACGACTCACGTGATAAAATTAAAATTACTAATGAATAACTACTATCACCTCCTACATGATGTCCATGATCTTCCATTTCTAGTCTCTTCTGCTTGTCCTGTAACATCTAAATCAAAAATTTAATAATAATAATAAAAGTATAAAACTATAAAAGAAATTGAGTGTATTTTATATTGATAGACTTACCGTTTGGCAGAATACGACGTCGCGAGTATGCTTCAAAGAAGACCCTATTCTCTTTAAGCAACTCTTCCCAAACTATATCAAATTATCCGACAAATTTAAATATGATTATTTTTAATAAGAATTTTCGTCACGATTTGATGGTAAAATTATAATTAATGTAAAATTAAGTACGTTGGGAAAGTCAAAACTGAAAATACAGTAGTACATTTCACTAAACTTTAAAAAACTTTTCATTAATTTTTGATCTCAAAAATCTGCAATACTTTAAAATTTTAAACAAATTATATTATTAATTCGAGGATGTATTTTACTTTGATACAAGTCTGTCACATAGATATAAAACTTTTAAAAATGTTTGAAGCACTGTTGATTACAACGGTATGTGAGTTTGTCTACTTCACAGTATGAAGTGTTGTTTACAACTTTGCAAGTTGCAACCAACTTTAGAGATTCTTATTTACAAATGAATGTAAAGTCCAATAACTCTAAAAAATATGAATATACTACCATATACGATGTAATATCTAAACCTGTAAAGGTAACAATGGGACTGATGTTAGCATGTTTAGCAAGTGTCCTCACGCATTCATCCCGACCCATATGAAAAAGTATGCACCTTTCGATTAAATGATGCACCTGAAATTTCAAAATGTTTTATAAATGTAAGCATTTATCATGTGTGTATGTATGTATGAATATGTATATTTATATACGAATGACTTACCATTCTAACGAAATCATGAGGATTGCAATGTAAGCATGGTAGCTTATGGCCATGAGGATGAAAATGTATGCATGATAGCTTATGGATTTGAATCCTTCTCATATCTTCTTCTCTTTTATGGTATATCTATTTAGCTTGCATTTATATATATGTGTGTGTGTTAAAGTAAATATCTTGTAGGTATCACCAAAAAGTGCAATCACTTAGATATTTTATTTTTCAGATATTTTTATTCTTTTATTTACAAAATTAAAAGTGAAATTAAATCTAGTTATCCATATGGATATCCAAGTGAAGGGCCAAAAAAGCATGAGAAATCTATTGGTGATAACTGATAAGTCTATTTCTTACTTTACAAGGACGTTACAACAGATGGGCCGGATATGATGATGTTTCCATAAACAATAAGCCCAACAGAACATTTTCTAGAGTCCAATGAAATGGCCCATAACCCATAAACCATAAATACTCAATAGATTTGCTCCGTTTAGATTGACGGAATTTAATTTTAAGGTTTTTTTTTTAATTCTTTTTCTATTTTTTTAAAATGTATTGTGAGCACCAGTAGACTTGGGTTTATATAATATGATTCGAGTCAGCTTGACTCGTAATCATTTATTTGAAAGGGTAGTCTGTGTTTTACTCGAGTTAACTCATGGTCCAGTGTTTTTTGTTTTTTTTTAGAATATTAGTGAATTTGTATGGTATTTTTTATATTCACATAAGGGTGGCAGCAAGACTACCTCTGAGGCCTAAGGGTGATTGGATTAAGCTACTGAAGAAGGAGAAAACTCTAAAGCGGGCGAACACTCGATCCAGCGGGTAAACATGTCGAGCTCCGGCATCGCGCACCTACTGAAACCTTTTGAAAAGTCTTATCTAAAAAGTTAATAAAATTTCATGTTATACAAGTCTTAAATGCCATTATAACATAACTATCAGTATATAAGATAAATTAAAAATGCAATTTTATTCAAGTCAACTCAAACTTAACTCAAAAGTTTACAAATGCTTACTAACCTAATTATAATTGAATTGTTAGTTTACAAGTTAGACCACCTGCTTTTAGGATCCTTGTTATAAAGTGTGTTAAAAAATATCTGAATTTGAGAATCCAAAAATCTAAACCTGAAATATCCAAAAATTTGAAAATATCTAAAATATTGGATTTGGGTTCGGATAGTAATTTTGAAAAGTTTTAGATATTCAGATATCCAATTATCTAAAAACTAAAAAAAATAATTTTTAAAATATTAAATATTTTTTTATTTTAGGTTGGGACTTTTTAGTGTATGTAAGGGCTTTTGTAATTTGAGTTGGTTTTTTATATTGTTTTTTTATAATAGCATATATCTAATTGTTGTAAAAAATAAAAATAATAAAACATAAAAAATGAATTTCGGATATCCGATATTTCAGATATGGATACAGATAGTGATTTTTACTATCCGAAAATTTAGAAAATCTGAAATTCGGATATCCGACTTTAAACATCTTTACTTGATATCGTTTGTCGTTTTGGTTGGCGCTTAGATGGCAGAGAAAGTGAAAAACGTCCCAAGCACCAATGGAGAAAGTTCATAGATACAAACGAATACAATGACAGCGGTGAATAGATAAAAGAAAAAAGAGACTTAAGTTTATGACTTTTAGGGCTTTACCGATGGAGGAGTTGGTCACGTGTAAAACTAGAGGTCTTACTTGTCATTTACCAACAGTCCAAGGGTCAAATATAACTCACACGCTCGAAGAACAACACATAAACCCTAACCCCTGATTTCGTACGACGGAGAAAAGAAAGAACAATCTCGATCGCTGAATCACATCGGAATCGATCGCCGGTGGCGGAATCTGAATCAGGTACATACTCTATATTACTAATTGTTCGTACATTATTAACTCTAGAGCTGATTATCACATCGGAATCATGCTTCTCCGTTCATATGTATTCTCGAAACTTTTTTCCGATTGAACATGTCATTGATTATATTTTGCAAGTGAAGCATGTGAGGTATCCATCAATATTGAAAAATAAGCTAGAATTTGATATTTTAATGCAAAAAGAACAAAAATTCGCAGCAAAACGTGTGTTAATTCATGAAATTTTGAAAATTTTAATGTGCAGTTGTAGAGATACTAGGTGATTGCCTTCTTACACATATTGGTACTCTGTATCAAAATACCAAGGGATGCTGCCTACTGATTGTATGAAAAAGTTATCGTTCAAGCGAAATATTAGTGATGGAGATTTGGTTATAGTATACGAGAAACATGATAGCATGAAGGCTGTAAAAGTATGTGAGAAGTCAGTTCTCGAGAACCGTTTTGGTGTTTTTAAACATTCAGATTGGATTGGGAAACCGTATGGCTGCAAGGTGTCTAGCCACAAGGGTGGTTTTGTTTACTTGCTGGCTCCGACTCCCGAGTTATGGACATTAGTTTTGAGCCACAGAACTCAAATCCTTTACATTGCGGATATAAGCTTTGTGGTCATGTACTTGGAACTGATTCCTGGTTGTGTGGTGCTTGAATCTGGTACTGGAAGTGGATCATTGACGACTTCATTAGCAAGGGCCATTGCTCCTACAGGACATGTCTATACGTTTGATTTTCATGAACAGAGGGCTGCGGCTGCTAGAGAAGATTTTGAGAAGACGGGATTGAGTGACTTGGTGACGGTGGGAGTTAGAGATATTCAGGGTGAGGGGTTTCCGAAAGATTTGATTGGTGTTGCTGATGCTGTGTTCTTGGATCTACCGCAGCCTTGGCTTGCTATACCTTCTGCTGGAGAAATTTTGAAACCGGATGGAGTCTTGTGTTCATTCTCACCTTGCATTGAACAAGTACAACGTTCGTCTGAAACTCTCACGTCAAAATTTACCGGTATACAAGCATAAATCTTCCTCCCTCTTTAAAGTTACAAACTTTTGAAGTCCAGTGTATTGATAACATCATCTTTAAGACCTTGAAAACCGTTTTATTAGTAAATGTAGATATGGCAATTTGGACCCATTTACTTACGCATGAGTCCTTCTGGTTATGTTATATCTCTAACAAGATCAAATTGGTAAAAAACAAGTAACCTAAAAAGAATTTGATCAAATGAGACAAAGGTATCAAGATTAAGTGTATTTTGAATTCATAATACCTTGTAAATCATATTATTAAAAAAAATTTAAACTACTATGCAATTTTTGTAACCATTTCTGACACACCAGTTATTTATTGATAAAGATTTTGAAGAAAAATTGTTTTTGGGTCAACCCACCCAACAAAACCCGTTTCATCCCATACAAAAACATTATATGTTTTGACTTGGTATCCAACCCGCATGACTCACCACTATGCCACCTCTAGTACAAAAACAATGCTATATTTTTAAAATGTGTATAAATCTGTATATTCGATAGATTTGGTTTGAGATTTGAATTTTGCACTTTGGATTTTAAGATAACAAAGTAAAATGATGTTGTAGAGCCATATTGGTCAATAATGGTGATTTGGAGCTTCTGATGTTAATTTAACTTAAATCTTGGGTATGCAGATATAAGAACATTCGAGGTGCTTCTGCGCACATACGAAGTTCGAGAAGTGAAAATGGATCAGAGTCAAACTGAAGAAGGTACTCCTGGGTCCCAGCGCCCATGCAAGAGGAAGCACCGTCCAAGTGAAGCAAGTCATTGGCAGCAAGATAATTCTGGTTCACCTATTGTCATGGCTAGACCGTCTAGTGAGGCAAGAGGTCACACCGGTTATTTAACATTTGCTAGGCTCAAATGTGTTGCATGATGTGTTGCATCAGATTCTTCTGGGCTTGCTAATTGTGGTGAGCACTTGTTTTTGACTTAATAGTTAGTATATGTTTTCTTGTAGCTTGAATGAGGCTTGATGACTAGCACTTTGTATTCAATTTCCGTTGAAGAGAAGACCGATTTTACATATTTTCAATGAGGTTTAGCATGTTTTACTTTATTCATTATGCACCATGGGTGCAAACGAGTCGAGCGTGGTTTAGTTGAGCTAAAACTTGAGCGCAAAAAAGAAAAAAAGAAAAGACAAGCTCAAAATGTATAATGATCAGAGTTTGAGCTAATAAGAACTCGCCTTAAATTCTTATCAATCTTTCGAGTCAAAAAACAAGCTCGAAGCGTATAAAGAACGAAGTTTAAGCTAATAAGAACTCAGCTTCTAGCTTCCATTGGTTTTTGTCTTTAAACTCCTTGAAGACTATTGTTCAGCACAACTTGGTCCCCATAGGTTAGTAGTATGTGGAACATTACTAGTTTGTACCGAGTCATTTGAGCTTAAACTTGACTCAAGCTTTCAATGTAACCAGGTAATATAAGTTTGTCAATTAATATTTAAAACAATTCCATAGAATATACTGATGGTCCCGAGCTTTAACGGATCAAAAATACCCGACGAACCGTAAGCAGAAATAAAATTCAGCCACCCGACTAGTTACAGTCGCACCCCTCGCAGGACCTACTGGGCAGATTATTAACCCGGCTTCCCGATACAAACTCATCACGAGAGCTTGAAGTTAACCTTCCAAGATCACCTTTTAATTCTTGCCAAGAATTAAAATAGCAATGGAAAAAAAACTAATATCCCCTGACTGCAGAGAATACGAAATTTAGGAATTCAAAATCTGATTTCTTCATTCCCATTTCCCAATACATATTGCAAAATAAATAACTACCTAGCACTACTATCCCACGTTCCTACACTTGTGGAAATCACAAATACATGCATTGAAAAGTTCAAACTAAAAAAAAGGTAAATAATAAAATTGCAAATTAAAATACTGTGAAATAAAACGTGGGACTATTCAAACGTGGACATGCATTAATTCTTTGAAGTCTCCAATTGAACCATAGTGACCCACTGTGCTGTTGAACTTGGCGGCACTAATTCTTGGGTTGCATGGTTTGCATGGGTTACAGTCCTATCATATACCCATACCATTTGCCAAAGTAACAAAACGAACATTAAACGTGATTCTTTATCCCGCCATAAAGGCATAAAGAGAACACAGGAATCTATTATATAACGCGATCCAAAAGAAAGAACATGAACTAAACACAATTTAAACCAAGGTTCTATTGATAGAGCATCTCCAGAAAATCCCTCTCTTTCTGGAAATCAAATTCCAACTGACTAGTAAAATGAGATGGCACAGGGTCAAACTCAAAACCACTATCGTTGACCACAGGCCTGCCTGGTATGTAACCAAACATAGCACCTAAAGTGTAGTTCTCTGAAGAAGATGAAAATATGGCATTCATATCAGATGAGAAGCTTGTTTGCAGAGGAGTGATTGATGCATTAACAACCTGTGGATCTTTATCAATATTTTGTTTGATGTTTGTTTGATCTTCAGATGAAGAAGATGAAGGGACACTCCTGATGTACTCTTGCAAGAGGGACTGATACTTGGTTTTGCCACACCTCCGGGATGACAGCTGTCGCCTTTTGGTTGCATTCCAATGGTTTTTTATGGTGTTTTCACTCCTACCTGGTAACCTCCTTGCTATTTCTGACCATTTGTTGCCTATTTCTTTGTGAATTGCAATCAATAACTTGTCTTCTTCCTCAGACCACGCGTCTTTCTGCCAATATTTTTTTAACAAATCAAGTAAGAAAACCCAGTGATACCACAAGAACCAGAGATGACAAAATGGGTGGGTTAGGTAACGGGTCAAAAGGTGGTCGGGTCAAGAGATATTTCTTTATTATGGATCATGTTTGGCTGGACTCTCGATGCTTTCTCTTACCTTTTTGTTGATTTTTTTTATATAATTAAAACTAAATATGATATTGAGACAATATGATTAAAATACTAAGCTAAGTTTATGTAAATATATAACTTGTTTGACTAAATTATAACCCAATCAATGAAATCTTAAACTATTTGCATAATGAGAGAGGCTTTCGGGGCAAATTGCGCCTAATGTGTAGGATACCGTAATATCTGGCCTCAGATGGTTTTGCCATCTATCTCTGCATTGCTTTGCAATTCTTCCAGGAAGCTTTTCAGCAACCCTGGACCATTTGCTATCCCCATACTGTTTCACCAACTGCACCAACAACCTGCAAGCAAACACATGCTATTCAAGATTAAAAAAAAAATAAAAAAATAAAAAAAACCAATAAGTTGATTCTTTTGGGAAAACTCACAGGCCCACCAATGCCAAGTAAAGCACAACTTATGCTAACAGATGACTTTAAGTTGTTTAGCAAGAAGCATTTATAAGTTGGATTCGAGTGTTACCTGTCTTCTTGGGAGTTCCATTGTCCTTTAACAATTACACTTTTCCGACAACCTTTAGTACTCTTCCTTCTGCCCTTACTCTTCCTTCCATTTCCTTTCTTTTGAACCCTGCTGTCAACCGAGCTTAAGCATGAAACTTGTTCTGGAGAATGTCCGAATGCTGATCCGAACATCTGGAAGTTGAATACTGTTGCTTGATCCATTGGTTCCTAGTGATGTCTATAAGAACTTGAAGCATATAAAGAGATCAACTCTTTTAAGTAACCATTAACTGAATTAGCTTGATATGGATTATATTGATGATTAGAATGAGTAGGTTCCAAAAAGAAAGGATTTTGGTTAGTAAATTGCAAAGAATTAGGAAATTTAGGATACAAGTGGATATGCAGTTTCCATACAAGCATTCTTAACTAATTCACAGATGGTAAAGGCAATTGTTATGTTTATCCTTCACCTTTATTTCAGATTATTACCAAATTTACTACACACTATTACACTAATGTATCGAAGTTAACATGATCATAAACAATTGTCTGCATAAGCTTTTGTATTTGTCCTCTTGTGCGTATGAGGTCCTGAGTCCGACCTATGAGTGTAAAGCAAGCATGCCCTGCCCAGTTATGGCTCGAGTCTCAAACCGTGATTAGTAAATAATTAACAGTAATTAAGTTAATTAAACCTGAGAAGCGACTTGCATAGCCTGTGATAAAACGCGTTTCAAGCGTCTATGATCGATCCTTATGATTATGAGATGCACAAAAACGTCTTACACCAAATTGTCACAAGTGCTGTGTAGGTTATGTTTTTGTTTAAACCACCTTTGTTATGTTTTTATTTTTTAACAGCCAGATGTTACCATATCAACTTCAACTGGTCTACTCCACTATAATTTTACCTCAACCCGACATAAACGGACTCAACCCTTGACCTCAACAAGAGTTTACTACTTTAACAGTCTAACTTCAATTGGATTTTACCATTAAATCAAACCTTCACCTAACCAGTTACCACCTCAATCATGTGTTCCTTGTGGCCTTGTGGGTATAAGGAAGTTATTCACAACCCCGCTCATATGATCAATCAAGAACGAGGATGTTATTCGTGAATTTTATTCATTTGGTTTTTTTCTATAAGTTACCAGACCAATACAAGAATTTATAACACAATTTTATATGTATACATTTTCACTTTAACCAACATTGTTTATTAAAACAGTTCTTAACAGTTAAGATATAGCAATCAACAACAAATTTGGGGTACACTAAAAACCTTGCTCTCACAAACCATCTACATTTGATGGAAGAGTCTGAGTACACATGCCTAAAACATCTCTCCTACTTTTCAGCATTAACAAATTCATTCACCTTATAAAACCATATTCATCAACACAAAAAGAATAAATGACAAGTTACATCCACCATCAGACCTTAATCCCGGATCATACCTTCCTCATCTTCATCAGCAGGACGAAAACGAGGACCATTTGACCTAGGTGGCTTGTCGAACCTATCAGGGCTGCGGCTGCGGCTGCGGCTGCGGCTACGTCTCATAGCCCTACCCCATCCTGAACCATATTTGCCAGGTGGACTTCTGCTTCTCCCACGCCTCTCTCCAGCACCCGTGATATTTTCATGGAAGCTCCTATGACTGTAACCACCCCTATTGCTGTAATGATAATAATAATATAATCAAAAGTTGAAAATGTATCCAGCTTTGCATTTGTGGGGAATAATCATTACAGAAAATATTTTGCATTTGCTGAAAATGTACCTGTTGTGTGATCCACCCCTCCCGGAGTTCCAACTACCCCTTCCACCAAAGCTCGGGTCAGATCGGCTTCCACGACCACCACCACGGCCTCCATCACGACTCACATAACTTGGACCAGAACCCCAACGTCTAGATTTGCCACCCATCCCACCACTGCGTGCTGCCATATCCCGAAGCTCTGTAGGGACACGTTGATTAGCACCTTCCAATACTTTGACAAGATCTAAGGCGTGTTTTGAGTCCTGCTCCACAAAAAACGTATAAGCCTCTCCGGTTGCCCCTGCCCTCCCGGTCCTTCCAATTCGGTGCACATAGTCCTCTATTCCTGTAGGGAAGTCATAGTTGATCACCACCCTGCAAACAATTTATGTGAAAACAATTATTGAAAAATCTTATTTAAACAAAAAATTTGTATTGAGATAACAAGCAATCATATACCTAATATCTTTAATATCTAATCCACGAGCAGCAACATCAGTTGCTACAAGCACAGGAGACCTGCCACTGCGAAATTGATTCAAAACGTAATCTCTTTCACCCTGCGATTTGTCTCCATGGATAGCAGCAGCAGCAAACTGACGGGTCAAAGTGCGGGCCAGCTGATCACACATCTTTTTGGTGGAACAAAAGATGATGACCTTCGATCTAGGTTCTTGAGATCTTAATATTTGTTCCAATCGTCTGTGTTTCTCCATTGGGTTCAAAACCTCAACATGCTGCAACCACAAAAATCTTTTTAGAAAAACCTCAGATACAAAATCTAAAAATACCTCCCAGTGTCTGACAAACAGGACCTGAGTAATGGCCTTGTTGGCAACAAGCTCATCGACATTGCCAATGTTGACCTGAACTGGATTAACCAACAAATCTGCAGCTATTTTGCGGACTTCCTTCGGCCATGTGGCTGTGTACATAAGTGTCTGACGACGTGCTGGCACCTCCTTAACAATTTTCCTTATTTGAGGTTCAAATCCCATGTCCAACATCCGGTCGGCCTCATCCAACACCAAAAAAGTAACTTGGCTCAAGTTTATTCTTTTCATCTCCAGTATATCATTCAGACGACCAGGAGTTGCAACCACAATATCAGTCCCACGATCTAACTCTCTTAGTTGGGGTCCCTTCGGAGCTCCTCCATACAAGCACTTCATTTCAAATTTTAAAAAATATCAAAATCAAGTTTTTTACATCATATAAAAATATAATAAAATAAAAATAATAACAGAATGAACATACAGTGCATAGTATCTTTGATGATCTTCCAAACTTGACTGCTTCAGCTTGAATCTGGGTTGCTAATTCTCTGGTAGGTGATAAAACCAAAACAGTTGGACCCATTTGGCGATTCTTGTGGACTCTTTTAAGGTGAATAAATCCAGGAATCAAGTAACCCAAGGTCTTCCCAGAACCAGTTTTTGCAATGGCTACAATATCACGATTTTGAAGAGCAACAGGCCATGACTGTGCTTGTATTGGAGTTGGGGCTGTAAACCCAGCCTCAAGTACCTAAAAAAGCAAATTTGTAAGCAGATGTAGGCATCGGATTTCATGTTCGTTATGGGCTTATTCATCATGTGAGATTGATGCAATAAGCATCATCCCCACGAGTCCAATACCACCAAGTGGAAAGAGGCCTCTTCTTCAGACGGACCAAGCAGCAGGCAAACTGAATCATCACCTTTGGAAGTCAACTACCACACGACCATGGATGATTCGGAAAGCCCTTCAAGAAAACTGGTCCACCGCTTAAGAGTACTCCAGATATTATATGCAACCCCATTATAAGAAGGTGGGGTGGCACACAGTACGACATTTAGCTCCTCCTCGAAGCAAATATCGCATCTTAAAACAAATCTGTAAGCAGAGGTTGGCACCGGATTCCATGTTCTTTATGGGCTTAATCATCATGTCAGATTGATGCAATAAGCATCATCCCCATGAATCCTATCCCACCAGGTGGAAAGAAGCCTCTTCTTCAGACGGACCAAGTGGCAGGCAAACTGAATCATCACCGTTGGAAGTCAACCACCACACGACCATGGATGATTCGGAAAGCCTTTCAAGAAAATTGGTCCACCATTTAAGAGTACTCCAGATATAATATGTAACCCCATCATAAGAAGGTGGGGCGACACAGCGTACGACATTTAGCTCCTCCCTGGAGCAAATATCGCACCTGGGACAAAGAGTAAAGATAGAAAAGCAAACATGAGTATGAAAGCTGATGAAACTTCCATAATGACAGATCATCATGCATAAAACAGTTATAGTACCTACTTTACATATGTTGAACTTGCACAACACCATGTTAATCATCAGAAGCAGGAATAAATGTAACAGAAAACATACCTCTCTAAGCAATTCAGATGGAAGTCCAGTATCTTCAAATGATGTAAAAGGTGGAGGCACATTGTCTCCCTACAAGGTTAAAGACCAAGTGTTAGAATTGACATCTAAAAGGTGAATAAAGAACACCTGATGTATAAGGTGGAGGCACTTTGATGTATAATTACTTTTAAAAGTTACAAAAACGACATAAAATAGTTACTGGACAAGATTGCGCATAAAGAACACCTGCCACAATATTCATAGCACATACTATAATGGAATTTCAATCAAGCTAAAAAATAGAAAGAAAACAGTATAAAATGAACATTTGAACCAAATGCTCAAAAAAGAGGCAAAATTAGTGAGGGGAAAAGATTACTAGTTTATTCACATAACTAGTTATTCTCTTCAACAAAACAAGACGAGCTTGAATAAATCAAAAGTGAGGAATAAAAAAAAAATTAATCAGCAAAGTGATTTATGTCAAACTCTACACAAAGAACAGACCAACTATCTGGTGATATGAATTGCGAGATTTTCTATCAAAACATATGCTATAATCCTTTTATAACTTACAGTCACAGTTATCTCATGCTGGCGGCGATAAGCATCTGGGGATAAACCACTTCCAGCTGAAGGCCCATAAGGTCGACCTGAAGTTCCTCCAGATACAGCAGCAATCATCCCACTTGAAGTGCTGTGTGAATTATAGGACCCATTTCTAGTACTCTGATGAAAACAAAACAATGACCAGTTATTCTAGCATAATAACATATTATAACTAAGGAAATAAGCATAACCAGAAAAGATAAGTATACATAATTTGAAGAAAATTCTAAACATTGTCCACAATACAACATAAGCTGATAACAAGTTCACATAGGTTTCCTAAGGAAACCATGTATGGTTCCTAATTCATGCAAACCATAACACTCTAGCTTATACATATCATATTAATCTTAGCAAATGACTTCCACTTATTCCACTAAACTGAAGTCCTTATTAAATGATCTTTGTTCAGGAAAATTATGTCATCTATCCAAAATGCCAACACCTAACAACTCAAGAAGATTTTGAATTGAAGTGTAGTGTGCACACCAAATTATTTCAGCATTTCAGACAATATGCCACCACCTACACACATGTTTAAAAGCAGTTTATCATTCTCATGTATCATTCCTGTTTGAATTGAATGCCATATATAAAACAGAATGCGTGGCTTTGTCATGTATCATTCCTGTTTGAATTGAATACCATATATAAAACAGAATGCATGGCTTTCTATCTATATTAATACACCCTAGCTGCATAAACATCAAGGACAAAGACATCATAAAATCTTGAAATAATCAACTATTGTATAATAATGAGAGTATTTATGATTTAACCACAGCCACAAAAAACTTTGTAAAATGCGGACTGAATAGAACCTCTTAAGGAGTCTACAAGTTTACACAGATATGCATCCACAAAAAAAATCTTTAAATATGCACTTAGGTCTTCATTCACTCACAAGAAAAAACAATATCAAGAGACAGGTTAAAAACATACTTCATAACCTCTTGTTCCAGATGAAAGCTTTGATCCACCATTGCTACTTCGACCATATCTATAATCATCAATAGAGCCATTTTCTTGCTGTGAAGATTTTTGCACCTGAACTGCAGAACTTATGGCCACTGAAGAAGACTTTTGCGGTTGAGAAGAACCCTTAGACCCTGAGGGCCACTCGTATTGGGTAACATTGGTCTCTGGATTCCAATAGTAGAGATATCCCGTTGTACCATCAACTAACCCTTTCCAAGGTTTTGGAAGGGTGGGATCCTCTGGAGCATAACGTGGAGCCGCAGTAGCGGTTGTTGTTACCGTCGCAGTAGCAGCCATTTAAACAAACCAATCTCAATCCTCAAAAAGCCTATGCCAAAAAATTACCATGTGAATCAAACTTAACTCTGTATATATAACTAGAACACAATATTGGATTAAAAAAAAAAAAAAAACCCACCAAAAATTAATAATTACCAACAATTGAGAACCACAACATCATTGTGAGAGACCTCATTAAAGGTAATAGATGGTTAACTACAACCCATGCTCACAGTAAATAACATGTGAAATATAGCATACACCTCTTAAACCTCAGACTCCAGAACAAGATTAATATTCAGCATAAGCATATAGACTAACAGATGGTTCTACTCGTTCATGCGTCGTAACAGAAATTAAAGTACAACTAATACTATATCATAGCTTTCTGAAATCAGTACAGAAAGTACAAAACATACAAAGTTAAACATGATAAGCAGGCCAATTAAACAACACATAACTCAGACTAGGGCATATTAAAACATCAAAATTTGTTCAACCACTAAAAGCAATAAAAACCTCTATTTATTCACGAAATCACATCATATCTGAGACATAGCTTTCGTATAACGCCAAAAACAATCAAAATCGAACATATCACGCGTAAATCTGACAAAACCCTAAGCACGAAAAGCGGTTTAAGCGTAGTACAAACCCCGTTCATTTTAGGGTTTACTCAAACATGAACATCAGATCTGAACTCGAATCGGAACCCAAATACGAAATCAAAAGAGAATTAAAAGTACCTGCGGGTGAATCGAACCGAATCAGTGGATAATCAGTGGAGGATGATGATAATAATAATAATAATTAGGTTAAAAAGCGGAGAGAAATAATAATCCCTCCAAGGTTCTCCTGCGAAAGGAGAGGAAAATACGCTTCGATGGGAGGAGAAGCGGAAGGGAAACATCTAGTAAGGATACGCAATCTATTTATAGCGCTAGGGTACCCACCGATTCTCAAACACCTCATCTTTTACTATTTAATTTTACGTGTTTTTGTTATAATTTTTTTATTAAAAACCACAAAACTTATTGTTTTTATATCATTATGTTAGAGCCCATGTATTAACGGATGGAAAAAATAAAACATGTCAGAATTGTTAGTTTTCTAATTATTTATTTTTAAGATGTTATCAGCTGATGATGAAATAAAAATATAATAAATATCTAAAAATTATAACAAATTATGAAATTAGAAATTATTACGCTATATTTAATGATAAAATATATCTGAAATCATGTAATTTAGTAAGTATTAATAAGTTATTAAAATAATAATATTTATATTTTAGATGTTTGATATTTTAATTTATTTATTTAAAATAATTATCATTTAATGTGCAAGAGACAAGAAACACAAATATAGATATGTTTGTTTTAACATATTTTAGTAAGAAAGAAAAGTCAAATTGATTGTTGTTATAGTTTTCGTATTTATTACAAGAGAGAGGCAGTAAATAATTTTTTTGATATGCTAAATGACGACACATGTCATTTGATATGCTAGAATGATCACACGTGTTTAAAAAATCGTATTTTATTATACAGTATAGATTATAGATTTATTATTTGGTATGACACGCGCTGTGCAGCGAGGGTTATAAATGTTGAGAGATTTAATTCTAATGACTTATATGTTAGTATTAACCACCCGAAAAAATATTGTGCAATAAAAAAGTACTATAAAAAACAAATATTTCAAAACAAAGAAGAAAAATAACGAATACGTAAATTGTGACTTTACTATAATTAGCGAACTCGATTGTAAATTGATTAAAATAATATTTGACATAACTCGAACACTTAAGTATAAAATTTATAAAAAATTCAGGTGATTAAATGCAAATTTGACATAACTCGCACGCTTAATGATTAAATTTTAAAAAAGTTCAAGTGATTAAATATAAATTTTACATAACTAGTATATTTAAATATAAAATTTTAAAAAAGACAAAATGAGTATGTATTAATTTGGAAAAAAAAAAGAGAGATAAAATGTCGTGATTAGTTTAAAAAAATGCTTGGAGGTTTATATGTAAAATTATACAAAAAAAAAATAAAGTATGTTTATTTACTAGTTTGAAGAAAAAAAATAATATGAAGAAGCTAATGTCACACACAAAAGATGCAGCGGATCAATAAAGGGTGGGTTGTGAGCAAGGAATATAAAAGACTTCTATTTCGTATGGATGTTACATTTATCATGTTAAAGCATTCACAACCCATTTATTATCTTTATTCATATAATTACATTAAAAGTCACTATTTTTTCTCATATTTTCAATTAAATAATACTTTTTATACATTTATCATTACCTTTTATCTCTTTTACACTCGCAACTATTTTAAAAATATTTAAAAAATTTTAAGGATTGAATAGTATTTTCTTAGTTTTACAGATTTAACAGCAACATTTATCTCTCCTCTATTTACAATCACTCAAACCATTCCATATAATATAAGGATTCTACTCATTTTTAAAGAACGAGTTGTAAATTTAGACTAACCTTCGTTTAGAAAGTCTCTCCCCTCGCTCTGACTCTTCCCATACTAAGACTTTTGTGGATCTACCTTTGACTTACTTCCTATCTCTACCCTTGATCCAAGGTAGCCGAAGAACAGATTTTTACTAAGCTTTGCTGAAAAAAAAAAAAAAGAGATGTTAATGAATCAAAGGTCCAACTGATCGCCGCGTCTGTATTGTCAATATGCAGTTACGAATAATCCAGCCAAAAAGTAATAGGAATTAGACCTAACACGATTCCAAATAGAAAAACTTCAAGCATTTCGATTGATTTGAAAGGGGAAAAAGATAGGGTTCCAAACCTAAATAAACATCCGAATCGCCCATGAATCTCAATGACCAAGAATTGGCAATTGACGCTGGAAGAAACTATAGAATACCTGGAATCTCGCTCTTACATACTTACGATGTAATACACAAGGGACTTATAGGGTGCACTGTTTATGAATGAGTAGAGTGGTGATCATGGACGGCTTAATCATTGTGAGGGCTCTAAACGAAGCAAAAAAGGTAGGACTTTTTTTATAAACTATCTAATACCTTCAACTTGCATTTGACGTCTCTTAAAAAGGTAATATATAAGCCTAGCATACTTGTTTATATACCTTGTGAAAATAATAGCATCTAATATAAAGTTACATACTAACTTGGTGTTTATGTATAAAGATGATGAGTTCATATAGATGTATGTGTTTACAACTTTGCAATTCAGATCGAGATCACATGAATCTACAATTGTGAAGAGTCAACTAAATCTTTTTGAGTGACAAATTGAATTTAAAATCAGATCTCGTTAATAAAAAATATTATTTTTACTTAAGATATTGACACATGAAAATAAAATAAAATACATGTTATTGTAAACGAGTTCTAAAATTCAGACAATCACACATATTAGAGTTGTTGTAAATTTTAGTAAAAAATAATATTTCTAAATATACTAAATATTTATTATCCTTGTCAAAACTAAAGATAAAACGAAACACCCTAAATAACTTATTGATATGTAATTTGTGAAATGTTAAATGACAAAACATTCTCTTATTCCAACATTTTCTCGTATATAGACAAGACAAAAAGTTATAGAATAATATATAAATGATAAAAAAAATGATAGTATGATTTAACACATATAATGAACAACCTAGGATTCTTGCTCGTAGTTAACTCACTGCTAATATGTCTATTCACTTCTTTCAGAATCATTTCATTGAATTCTTCAGTATCTACACACACATATCGTTTCTACAACCCACAATAAATGGAAATCAAAAGAAAGCAATTCAATTGGAAACTTAAGAAAGGTTCTTTGGTAGAAGCTTGCCTAGTAGATACGAAATTAGAAAAGGACAAAAATATGTTTGGCCTCTAACCTCTTAAAGATGGGCAAAACTCGTCAAGACCTACAAAAACCAATGAATCAAAGCTTCGGCTACTTTCAGTTCAGTCTGGTCCAATTCAAATGTAAACCAAACCAACTTTTTTCTTTTAAACTTGAAAGGACACTGCTTTCAGCTTATATTTTTAAACTATAACATACCCAAGTATGAACTCTGTCACAGTCTGGTTTGGTACCAAATTAGCCCTGACACCAAAGCGATAGTAAACCATTTTGTTTTGGTGCCATTATTTCTTTATTTCTCAATATATGGCTAGCCTGGTTCTGTTTGACTCAGTATAATTTATGAACATCCACATGGCTGAGCAATGATTTACTGAATACCAAGAGCTCACCTGCTCATATATCATCAATGGCTTCATGAGCAACTCAAAGTGTCTTGTAATTGCCTTTCACAAGGTTTCTATTTACCATATAACCTTCCAACTTCATTTCATAAACAAGCAACTTATAGATGTCTTCTGAATTAATATGCAAAGAGTCACCCACATGAAACTCATTGACCAGAGCATCAATCTCAATCCAACTAGAACCAGGAACTTTAGTGACACCATTTTGTCTCATAAGCCATCTCATCTTAGCACAATCATCCCACCTCTTTGAATTAGCATATATATGCGACGAAATTATATAATTCCCAGAATTCCTAGGCTCTATTTCCAATAAAAGATTCATGACCCGTTCACTAACATCTAAATTTCTAGCTTTCTGACACGCCCCAAGCAAAGCACCTAATGCAATTTCATCGGGTTTTTCAGGCATTTTCTGAATAAAATCCCATGCCTCGTGTATTAAACCCGCTCTTGATAAGAGATCTACCATGCAGGAATAATGTTCTATTTTAGGAACCAATGAAAAAGATGAGCTCATTAAGTCAAAGAATTTACGCCCTTCGTCGACCATTCCACAATGCACACATGCAGATAACACTCCCACAAATGTCACATCATCAGGGGTAATAGCATCATTCTCTTCTGTCATTCGGTTAAACAGTGATATAGCTTCACGAGGACGGCCATTAAAAGCTAGAGCAGAAATCATGGCATTCCATGTGACGTTGTTCTTGAAAGGCATGTTTTCAAAAACTTCATACGCATGATCCACGTTCCCACACTTGGCATACATGTCGATTAATGCGGACCCCACATATACATCATGTTGCAAACCTCTTTCAGATGCATATGCATCTACTGATCTCCCAACATCAAGAGCACCAATTGAGGCACAGGCTGAGAGAACTCCACTCAATGTGATTTTATCAGCATTTACCCCTTCATCTTTCATGACGTTGAATAATGAAATTGCTTCATCTGATAACCCACTTTGAGAATATCTGTCATGTGAAGATTAATATGATAAACAAGATTAGTGAAATTATCCACTTAACATGTTAAATTCAACAGATTAATACAGTTATTACTTAGAATCATCGGTCATGAAACAATAAGAAACTTATAAGAGAAACAAAATACTTGCCCTGTAATCATAGCATTCCAGGTTACCAAATCTTTCTTGGTCATTTTATCAAAGATCCTCCTCGCAGACACCAAATCGCCACACTTTGCATACATACCAATCAACGCTGAACCGATATAAGAATTCACCCTCATCTGATTATCCACCACATAATCTTCAACCAACTTCCCCAAACTCAAATTTCCCAACTCCCCACACGCCCCAAGAACACTAACCAAAGTCATCTCATTCGGCTCAAATCCCTCACTCTTCATCTTCTCAAACAACTCCAACGCACTCCCAGGAATACCCATTTGCGCATACCCCGATATCATGGAATTCCATGACACCACATCTCTCTCAGTAATTTCATCAAACACCTTGCGTGCATACCACACCTCACCACATCTCGAATACATAGTAATCAATGAATGCCTCACGTGACAATCTACTATCAACCCACATCTCAACACCATACAATGACCTAATTTACCATGTTCAATCGCCAAAAGATTCGAACTCGCGATAAACAAAAAAGGGTACGTAAAATTGTTGGGCTTTATACCTAAACCCTTCATTTTATAATAAAGATCTAAAGTAAGGTCGAATCTTTGCCATGTGGTGGTGAGACCACGAATCATGACATTGAAAGCATAATCATTTGGCTCGTGCATTGAAGTGAATAAGCGATAAGAGTAATCGAAATCTTTCAGATCGATGAGTTTGGCTAGCAAGAAATTGGGTTTGTTTACGGAGTGTATGAGCATTTGGGTGTGAATTTGTTCAACTGTTTTGGTGGAAACACATTGCTTTAAGATGATCAAGAGTTGCTCATTGAGAGGTTGCTGTTGTTGCTGCTGTTGCTTGTGAAAGTTGAGATGGCGGGAAAACGGGGTCGTTTTTCTGAGCATGTTTTTAGTGAGATTTTGTTGGTTTGCAAGAGAATCGAGTTGAAGGATCAGGACCGCAACAAACATATACAAGAAAATAAAATACCAAGGACTTGATTAAGGATTTAAAGATCTATACAGAAGAGGTTCGTAATAACCCGATGACGTTAATTATGTGAGAAATACAAATAGAAAAAAGTATTATATGACTTGTATTATCTCTGTCAGTGGTTATAACGTCTTAACAATTATTTTTGTGTAAGCATGACGCATATCTTTCTATCGTGTGGTCTGCACAATAGAAAAACATACCTCATACGGCTCTTACGATTCGTATCGTTAGGGTGTTTGAATATTAAGAAGTTGGTTTCCTCAAACAGAATAGTATTCAAGGATTGAGTTTTCATATTTTTCTTAAAATACGTGCGAGCAGGATTGGGGGGTCATCAGTTTCAATTCTCCTATCACCATCTCTTCTCTTATTTGTGTTTTCTTCCGACGGGATGAATATTCTGAGTTTCACCGTTTTCACAACACATCATCAATTACCACCCTTCACTATTTTCCTTGTTTCTTCCCCGCTCTCTCTACCAGGATGACTCCGACTAGTCTTATAATTGAAACTTGAAAAAAACTTTTGTTCCGATTCACTGTTTGCATTTAAAGCCAGGGTCAGTTTTATAACAATGAGTAAATTTTATATAATTATTATGCTTAAAACAAACATGGCGTGAAAACCTATTTTATCATCTAAAACAATTCATTTCATCCCAAACTTATTTTGATCAAAAAGAACCTAAAAGAATATATCACATTCACTATAGTTATTTAATATTTTTTGGTGATCCATTTACAGCATCATGTTAGATCAAGTATAGATGAAGCTAACGAGTATGAAACATTGAAGTAAAGTAAGATGTTATTTTATGATACTAGCAGGGCAAAAACAAGCACATTTTCAATGTTAATCAGGTACAAATGTTTACCAACCACGAAGCAAATGATCCTGCTTCAGATTTATCTCATCTATTTCTCACAACTCAGTTGAATGTATGTGCAGGTGCTCAAAATTTTCAACATAACAGAAACTGAAAAGAACAAATACTAAAAATATCAAAAAGATGATTTTATTTTCGTGTTCAGTTATTCATAATCAAAACCCTCATCACCATCGGCATCATCAGCTTCAGTATCATCAGATCCACCAAGAAGACTAAGAAAAACAAGAACCGCGACCATCTGAGTTATCAAGAAGTATTTCGCCTTTCTTTTAAAATTTTTCTCTTCCGGTGTTCTTTCCCTCTTAGGTTGACTCTTAGGTTTCGAACCTAGGTTTAAAACATGTCAACTTTTAGTACGCTACAGAAGTAACCCATGCATGAAAACTAGAGGTGAATGGAATCATTATCAGGTTGGGTAACGGGTCAAAACATGTAATTCAAATTAAAAGAAACTTCTTTATGTAAACAAATTCAAAATTTCAATATACAATTAGTGGCTTGGTGCACCAAATATAATTACCAAAAAAAAAAAATCCTCAAATTTTTTTTGAAGAAAATGATTTAGAAAGGTTATCTAAATCATGCATTAAATATACACTTCTGACCCATTTCCTTTTGAAGTTTATCTTATTACTTTACCGATTAGAAAAATAAAAAATAAGACATATTCGTAAATAAGAATATGTAGAACTCAAAAACTTACTCCAGTTTGAAGGCCCTCTTCTTGGTATGGATGATGAAGATGATGTATCAGAAGATGAAGAGGATGTGGCATCTAAAAGTTGGGCTTTATGTTTGTCAGCATACATGACAAGATTAGCTTGTTGCAACAGTTTCCCACGAAGCACTGATGTTTCCTACAAAGAAGATAATATATTTGAATTTAATAGATACTGACATGTTTCAGTCAAACTATTTTGCTTATATCTGAACTTGGACATTAGCAAATGAGGACCAAGTATCATAACTGAAAGAATAAAAGTAAAAAGAGAACTGCAATTATATGAAAATATATACACCGACTAGAGTCAAAGCCCATTTTATTCTTGGTCAAAACTCAAAAGTGAGTTGTTAGAACGTTTCCAAACATGATAGGAAGCTTTAGCTGTTCAGACAAACATGTGGCCATCAGATTACTCGAAGACATTAACAAAATCATCATTATATCTACCATTTATTGCTAGCCTAATCCC
The DNA here is from genome assembly GCA_025506415.1 of Flaveria robusta. NCBI lineage: Eukaryota > Viridiplantae > Streptophyta > Magnoliopsida > Asterales > Asteraceae > Flaveria > Flaveria robusta. The sequence continues at coordinate 10,567,539 of CM046469.1, read as the reverse complement.
CAAAAAAATAATTCTAATTCAAATCCATATTATTAAGTTATAACACATATATAACATGTATGTATGTGCAAATATATAGAGATATAATATATGGCCTAAACGATGAGTACAAGAACATCACCACCACTATTTACCATGACAACTCATTAAACGACTGCATCTTGCACTTTTTCTAACTTCAAAAGTTGAAATACAAAATTGACAATAGCCTGTTGCATAAGAAATTAAGAATACATAGATGTATATATATATATATGTATGGGTGTATATATGGAGAGATAAAAATATATACTACTATCACTATGAAACTTGCACTTTGTTTTCCCTTTAAGATGTCAAAATCTTTATCATATCACATGTTTCTTTCTACATACAGGACTTAGAGGGGGTAACAGCAATAGCAACTACAGAACTTTCCCAAACACATACATGAACTTCTCTACATTTAATTTTGCATCGTGATTTCATTTCTCCTCTCTAGGGTTACACATACAGACCTACATTAACTACCAAAATTATCCTTCACTAGCTAACACAGGCCCAAGTCCTGACACTATATTACAATTAGACATCTAAGACATTTCTATAAGTTAGTCACTTGATTTGATTTATCTTCAATCAACAGAATTTTATTAAGAGTGATGGAGGAAGGACCTAGCTGGGGAATAATAAAGCATAGTCAACTTAATTACTTAAAGAAACAAACATGAATGTAAATAGTACAGCAATACTGCTACTATAAGATGATACTGACCGGTAACGCATATAGTGTAATAAGTGCATGCCCAAGAAAAATAGCATCCAAACTAGTTGGCCTGCATTACATAAGAAAAAATGCACATCAGTCATGCCATTAGCTAGAGGACTTCTCTTAGTTATAAAATTAGAACGAGAAAAATTTCAAATAGAAGTAGCATCTCAAGACTTGCCTGTTATCGGAGAAAAATGAATATTCACCTAATCTAGTAGACAAAGTTTTGTAAGCAATAGTAGCTCTCCTATATATCTGTCACAGAACAATCCATTAAATTCTAGCATTAGTTATGAAATCTGTGTCACGTAAAAACACACACACACAAAAAGAAGGATTGACAATATAAAATGCTCAATCTCTTCACTCATCTGTCTGTTTGTTCATGCATCCATACTTGTTTGACCATCTCAGTTAATGTAAATGTTAAAGTTAAAAGATTAACAGAAAGATTTTCAATACAACCATCAGTATATGATCACTAGAAAAAAGAAGAAACAAACAAGCACGCAGAAGACATATAATAACAGAAAAACCAATACCTCTTCTTCCCTTCTTTCAGCATTATCTTTTGATATGCCAAGCAATTGTTTCACATTGTACACTTGCTTCAAATATAAAAGCTTTCCTATCGGCCACGGGAGATCAGAGTAATAGATCTTATGTGCGGAACTTCCATCTGAACCTACCCATAGCTCATACAAGATTGCATCTGAAAGCCATGAATTAATCATTGCAATTGTTGATACCCATTCAGGAACATTCTGGACTTCTGAGTCCAGATTAACAATATTATCTTCCTTTAAACTTTCGATTACACCACCCTTCTCATTGTTGTAAGCAACATATGTGTCTGAGTCAACATAAGGAATTTGATCTGGATCAAATAAAGCCAAAACCTATGTCAATGATGTCATGAATCTAATGTTATTGAAAGCAATCATTGCTTTATTGGTTGAATAGCACCACAAATTGCACAGCATAAAACTTACAATATAAAGAATGAAAAAAAAAATAATAATTAGAGTATAGACACAATCAACTTTGCTGTACTTGTAATCCACACAACAATACTACATCAATAACACCATAAATGGTGAAACTTTCGGTTGCAGATATAACATTAACCAGCATTATTCACCACACAACGTTTTTCACTACCATATAACAGTTCTGAAGTGAAAAAATTAACTCCATGTTGATCTAAAAGCTGAAATAAACCCATTTGAACTTAAAGCACGATAATCGTTTTAAATGTGAAATTAGTAACAAATTTTAGGTTGAAAATTCATCTTCAACCAGCATCATTCAATAGCAGCTGTACTTTTCGTTGAATAAACTAAATCCATTCTAAAGTGAAAACACAAAATTTCATACCAATCAATAAACTAATACTAGAAACCATCAATTTCCACATAAACGAGATTAAATCAATCAAATTCAGCATACTAGCTAGCGTAAAAGTCAAATGCAACCATCAATTTACAGATACATGAGAGATTTAAATGCAAATTACGTACCGGAATCAGGGAAAGTGAGATTGTAGGACAAATCGAAGGAAACATGGGCGAATTTGAGATAGATGTAAACAGGCAAACAGGAAGGGCAAGCTGTTGGTAGACCAAAGCATGGTTTTCTAGTGACTAAAGTCAGACGCTGCTGCTCACTTTGGATCGATTCATCCATCTGTAAGCAAAGAATGAAGAACTGTAAAACCCTAGGTTACAGGTATGAATGAAGATTTAGATGATATTACATACAGACCCTCCTAAAAAGAATTGTGTCAAACTGGGCCCTCTTCGCACTTGAGATTTTGAGTGTTTTTTCAGATTATATTTGACAACGTAAATGATGTATTTCTCTTATCAAATAATAATGGTTTGGATCCTATGGTGTGCAGTGTGCGGCGTGCAGCTTAATGGTTTTTTTTATAATAATTAATAAGGAGTAGATTATTTGTCCCTTGAGAAAATGTTTGATATAGAACTTTTTTAACAAGTATGAATAACGTAATTTTTTTATTTTAAATACTTGGCTTTTTTATCAAATAAAATTTAACAAATGTTGTTTTTCAAACACATTAAACGTATTACATGTCATTACATTATTTTCATACAAATAATGATACATATGACAAATCATGTCTCATCTTACCTATATAGTAAGTATAATATCTCATGCGATATGATTGAATTCTTTTATTTAAAAGCATGTATTTTTTTAAAAATATAACCAAAAGTTTAATCTTTTAATGAATATGATTACTTTAAATAGAGCATTACATATTGTAGTATTTTTTACTTTTTTTATAAAAAAAAGGTTTTTCAAAATTTTGAATTAGAAATCTATTGTATTGGTGTTATCTTCACCGTTATTTGTGTTAAGTTGGTTTAGTGTATTGAATCTTCCTTAAGTCACAGACAACATTTGGTTCGAATAGTGATGGTTAATGAGAATTGTAGTTGTTAAGTTGAAAATTGATGTGCATCATAACTTCTTGTTTTAATATATGTAGTTATCCATTTATCTAACAATTATTTATTGCAGATGAACATACACAACATTTTCAATCGAAGACGGTTTTATCTTTTTAAGTGAAACTACATTTGTATCATGATAGCATTTTTATTTTATTATTTTCCAATTAAATGTTGAAGCATATCACATGACACATTTCGCCATATCAAATGCCTCATGCGTATCAACATAATCCACTTTAACCGATCAAAAGACTCATCTTGTGTAATCATTTTATTCTCGTAGATTAATAACAAGTGATTCAATAGTCTTTGTTTACAAACACAAATTTAAGATTGATGAAGTATATGATATATCCGAGTTGATAAGCATTTCAAACCTTGAATTTAGTCACAATTCTTTGTAAAACCGTTATGAAGCCCTCTTGTGAAGTTCCAAATGATCCCCATAGTCCCGGTGTCGGCTTACAAAGTAGGCGTGCATTTAAAGGGGCACCCTCCAAATGTATTAGGTTGCATCTAAACATTAAATCTACAGTTTCATTTTCAAATGTTATTTCTAAATCTATATATCATTTCATACTAAGACTCAAACCCAGCAATCACATAGAAAAAAGCACATTTTCTACATGGCTTGTTACTGCTAGAATACACTCTTTGGTTTTTCCTTCTCTAAAAGCGATATTTTTTACTAATGATCCTACAAAGGAATATAATCATCTCTCTCGACTCCAAATCTCAAATGCACCCCACATGTGCCTACCTCGGACTACAACAACACCCTCTATTGATCTTTCTCCAGCCAAATCGACACACACACACACACACCCCTAATTCTCTTGTTTTTTTCACTTGACACACAACAAATTGCAATGATTCACGTCATGGGTGTTAGATTTCTGTAAGTCAAGCGGGCAGAAACAAACAGTATTTTTGCTTCATAACAAAGGATTACAGAAGTTCATCAAACAAGCTACCGGAAGCAACAGAAAGCACTAAAATACACCATTAGTAATGTTTCGGATGAACAGCAAGCTCATAGCGTGAGCGCATCATAATATCTGCATATATTATAACAATCTATACAAAATTTGCAGACTCGTCTCCACTTCCTAAGTCATTTGCTAGAAAGTCTACTATTACTAACAAGTCTAGATCTAAAACTTCACTAAACATAATCGAAGACCATCAACCAAGTTTTGACCCACATGGAGGCTTATAACTAGTTTTGTCTACTCATTATACATTTAACCAAGTCTAAGATACGGATAAAATCATAAAACAGAACAGAATGTTCACCTTCAAGTCCATCTCTGCTTACCCTGTTACCACCTGTAAGATTATTGCACGGGCTGCCACCAATAACAAGATCAAAACCACCAAAAGAACTAATATATCTCTCAAGGGTGTCACCATTTACGTGTTGAACATCAGACAAATGGATGAGATTGCCCTTTTGCTTCGTCTGTTCCCACCAGCTTCTGACTATGTCTCTGTTGGCTTCTGAAATTTCGACTGACACGACGTTCTTTAGGGGAATCTTAAGCCTGTGTAGAGCAACTTCAGCCCCACCAATACCAGAGAAGAGAGAGAGCAAGTTTATACCATCTGGAAACATGTCCTTCAATACAGAGAGGTGATAAGCTACCGTGTCCACCTGAGGAAAGAGGATTTTAAATGAATGATTAGTGTAGGTTAATGAGGATTGTTATGTTGAGAAGAGACTCATGTACACCTGTTACATCACTAAATAAACTGGTAAAATTTTCAAAGAGGAAGATGAGTTGCTGTAAATAAGTAAATTATGTACATAACACGAAGAATTTACTTGGAAAAAGGCTCATTCAGTATGGGATAATGAGAGTAACATTTAGTGGCAAGATGGATGGACAAGGAGGTTGGGTAACAGGTCAAAACAGATTCAGTTTGAAATGGTCTGTTTTCAAGTACAAGACTACAAGTGCTCAGGCGGTTTGGGCTGACTTTTTTGCCCAACAGTAAAATTTTTTAATAAATGATTAAGGCGTTGATTATGATCACAAAAACAGTATTATAAGCATAACAATAAGCTAGATAGTTGTATAAAAACAATATGGGAGATGGTATGCATTAACAGTAGACTTTGGGCTCTTTCAATCCACTAGAACTGTTCCCATCCTAATTTCTTTGATACGAGCAGCTTGAAATAAAACATAACCTAAATTGACTCATTCATAAGTAAATTCATCGACATTTCCACCTCAAGTTGTTTTGCATGAACCCCTCTCCCCCTCAGCCCCTCTCATGCTGCATATTCATATTTCTTATAAAAATTTTTACTGGTTCAAAACCAAGATTTTATCGTGTTACATAGCTTTTTCAGCATTTGTTAAATTCATTTCAACAATAATGGTGCAACTCCATTCGACCCAAAATAATTGTTCACTAGACAAAAAAACATTTTTTTTATTAAAAAAAAAGTGTGATTATTGCAGCTTTTATTTAGTTTCTTGTAAAATGACAATTTTACCTTTTTACCAAGTTATTAAATGCTATCAGTTTTGTATTAGTAGTTCAAATGGGTGATATAGAAAACAGCATCAGTTATATCTGTTCTTTTTTAGAAGTGGACACTTATTTTGGGAAAAACTAAAATAGTAAGATGCAAAATCATGAATAAGAAATTATCACCTGAAATGAGTTACCAAGTGATTTATATCTGTCTGTCCTGCTTATACCACCCCCTCTGGTATGATTTCGGGGAAACCCCAACAACATTTCCACTTCATCTGGTTCCAAAGGAGCAACTTTGTTTTTCCCTACCCAAACTAGGTTCCACTTTCTGCATTGCTCAATAACAAACTTCTGCACATGAAGCGGTGGATCGTCACCATATTTCTCCAGAGCCTTCCGGATCCTATCTGTCAATCTAGCACTCCCATAAACAGTTTGTAGGCAGTTGAGCTTTGTACGTTTATCCCATTCAGGCCACCAAGTCTTTGTTAAAGGTAATGCATCATGTATGGTTCTAGGAGGGAGTGGAAGAATTGGGAATCTGTTATTTATTGGAAGATTATGAACGTATCCTCTTTTTCTTGCAGCTGCACAAAAATATTTGGAATCAACAAATTCAGGCTCAATGTCATAAAGGAATCGAGATATTTTCTCCCATACGCCTTTTGGAGCTAGAGCAACGTTTTCATAGTAGAAGAATGGAGGCCCGCTGGCTGCATCTGGGAGTGTTCTGTGAGTTGCCACACTTGATTCTGATGGAACACCAAAGCCTATCATGGGGTTTGGAAGACGGATCACCTCATCTTCTTCAGATAGTGGTCCTTTTTGCTTCTTTATTTTTCGTGCCTCCAGCTTGTACAATTTCCTCTTCTGTTTCGCACTCATACCACACAAGTTTTTGGGTTTCTGATTTTAAATATATGCATATTAATGTGCTGATCAAATATGAAAGAAGTTGGACAAGAACAAGAGAATTTAAGCATGAGGGGTAAGATATGGGCATTGTAGAGAGTGGGTTGGGAAATGGGTGAGTTAATTGGGTTACTTTTTTATGTGAAGAGCTGGAATTAAAAGTTCCTTTAGGAACAAGCTTTCCTATTAATAATTTCGACTTATTTTCCCATTTAGTAACCCATAATCAGATATCGGTAACTAACTATTTGCAAGAGGGACAACTATTGACTCACTTGAGATATTTGCTTTTTTATTGAACTTTTCTATTTTAGCTATTTGACCCATTAAAGATAAAAGCTAACCCACATCAACCCATTCACATAAATAAATTTGTGAAATTCGCATTTATAGTATTTATTATTTTTAGAAACTGAATCTTCAAAGTAAGTAAACACCTCTTCCTCAAAAAATGCAGCGTCTGACTTTGCCAATTGAGCAGCATAAATGATATCAGTTAGTTCTGTAATTGAAGCATCAGGACCTACAAAAATGGGCAAGTGAGTACACTTCATTCATAAGTACAACTTTAAGAACTACAACACAAACATCAGGACCTGCAAATGTCATTGGTTTAACTTCAGGCAACTTAACTTTCTAGTATAACAAAAAGAAAAAGCAACTTCTATAATATGTAAGATCATCTCTTAGAATCAAGAACATCTTCAGTCTAAACAGACCCAACACCAGAAGTAGATGTGGGGATATCAACCCATTCGTACAGAAACATGCCAATTCAGGTTGTAATTTGTTGTTAGCAAGTCATATGTGTACGATATATAAAGTAGCTAAAAAATGGGTTATTTGAGTCAGAAGACGCTCACGGCGTCCTGAATCCTTTTATTCAAAGGACACTGCATAACCATTTTAATAATATGCTTTTCATAATCATATTTGATGCATTAACTATTTAAATTCAAAAATATCAGACCAAAAGGTGCTGGTGGATTGGCCTGAACCCACATGACCCACCCGTCCTGATCATTGCATAATGTTACCTATTTGACCTGCCATCCAACCCACCCATTTTGCCACCTCAGACAAGTAGAGAATAATATCAACGACGCTCATACGCACCACATCTCTCTATTGCTGCCGAAGCCTCTTCCACTGTATACCCCATACTTGCCAAGTATGATATTGTTTCATCATGTTTAGATATGATTTCACCATTCCCCTGTACAAGATCAATTCAAATTCCGAAAATGTTCTACACCTTAAACAAATACTTCAAAAGGTAATACACACACATGCATCAAACATGGAGTTCTCGCCAACGAGAAAAAAGGTAAAGTGAAAAGGATATGCTTTATCAATTAGCAAACATACGAGTAAATGGACTTCACCTGATATACTAATGCTGCTAGTTTAAAAGGAATTGGGAAGAGTGTTCATGCATATGCTCACCATTATATCATCATCAGACCAACTGTCATATTCAGAGAAATCTTCAAGAAGATTCTCATCATAGTCAGAAGACAACTCATCATTATCTACACATTGTGGTTGCTGGTGACAATTGAGATCAAATGAGTTATGTTCCTCTTGAGAATTATCAAGAGCCTGCAAGACATCCATAAAACATAAATATCTTAAATGTCCTGCACATCTTTGGAGCCAAATAGTATTATAATCTCTGTCCACTTAAATCTTATTCTGCACACCAAACAGAAAGCTCATGTATACATGTAGATCATATGAACAGATGCAACAACTTAAGAAAGTGAAAATTTTACCCACCGAGTATGTAAGCAGGGTTTCCAGTATAGACTCTGTGTCACCTTCCACTACACATGAAGTAACAAAGTTGTAAGGCATAATCTCTAAGTTAAACCTGATCTTAAATGAATAATCACATCATATACCATTTTCCTTGATTGCTTTTATAACCAATCTCTCAGAGAACCCCATCCCTAGAAAATGCTGAACAATGGAGTTTGAAGGACCTGCTGATGAACTTGCCTGGAAACATTAAAGAGAGGAAATCAATTTTCATGCGGTAAATATGACTTCAATATACCAAACCATAACTTGTATACTACATAATCTACTTACTCCATAAATGTTATAATTCACCTAAAACCTTACCTCTCCGTTGCTAATAATAGCTTCAGCATCCCTAGTTACCAAATTTGAACAAGATGATGGGACTATGTTTTGGATTTCAAGTTCATCTTCAGTATCCCAATCAATATCCTCATTCTCCTCACCAGATATATGATCATCCTGTACAAAGTGAAATCAATATACAAGAAAAAAAAAAGAAATGAGAATTTGGAATTAGGTTAAAATGTAGAAATTAGGGTTAGCTTAAGAAGAGGCCTCATGAAACTAGTAAAGAAACATGGCAAGCAAACACTCAATATACAACTATGGTATTAAGGAAGAACTACAAGAGGCCAGCCTCTTTATCCCTTAGGATAAAGGAAGGGATAAAGGAAAAGTTTTGCTTTCATCCTACCTCCTAAACCCTACCCTCCCGGGAATCCCGGATGTTATGTATAGCTTTGCTACGAGTGAGATTATACTGGTAAGTTTGTTCGTTTGTATGAAGGAAGAACTAGAAGTACCATTTCTGTGTAACCTTCAGTAACAAGCTTTCAATCTGTCCAACATACAGACGAAGATTCACCATTAAAATCAAATAGAATGTATATAAATCATAATCAAAAAACATAGATGACATTAAAGGTATTAAGTGTCTGCACACCATCCATCTATTTATGCGGAAACTAAAATAAAAAACATAATATAGAACTCTTCCTTAACAATCTAAAATCAAAAAAGAGGTTCAAAAACTTCATATTCTTTTCCAAAATCAACACATTATCCAACATTATGAAGAAAATATGCCCTAGAACACATAAAAGCCACAATATATCATTTACAGAACCACACGATCAAAAATCGGAAAACGAAAAACCCTAACCAGCATCAACCTTCCGTTTTAGACATATCGCACCTAAAGAATCATCAAACAAAACATATGATCAACTAAACAACATCAACATTCCACATTTGCATGCCATTTCATATACTTGACAAAATCAACGTCAATTTTTAACTAATTTCGGCGAAATTTACCGTGATCGTCTAAAATCACAGCAATTTTGAGGCTAACAGTCAAAATACAGTTGAAGAAACAATAATCGAACAGAGTAGCAACAATTTTTGGGGAATTTCTTCATGTAATAATGTTGATTTATAATTTATTTTAGAAGTGAAAAAGATCATGCAGATCGGAAGAGGAATTACTTGTAATTCGTGAAACGGTTTTTTGGAATATAAATTTTGTGATGGAAAAAAAGTTATATGTATTGAGGAATGAAATACGAAATACATTATAAAATGGCCATCATGGATTACACGCGTCTTATAACCTATATAGGTTGATTTTTCTTTTAAAGCGAAATATAATTTTTATTGTTTTTTTTATTGTAAATTATTATTTTAACCCCTAATGTTTGGTCAAAATAACCATTTTAATCCAAAATTTTAAAATTAATATTTTTAATCTGATAGTTTATTTTTGTAACAAGTTTTATCCAGTTTGTTAAAATCATTAGTATTATTACGTTAAGTTAATGTAAAAAGACTATAATGTCCCCCTAACATAAAATCTAAAAAAATAAAAAATATTTTATTTTCAAATGAATCTTCCACCCTCCCTTCTTCTCTCTCTCTCTCTCTCTCTCTCTCTCTCTCTCTCTCTCTCCTTCCTTTCACTCATCATCATCAACAACACCTTAAACTACCAATTGTTGGTCACCCACCAAGAACCTCGAATCACTTAAACTGAAATCGATTACGCCTACAAACTCGACAGACGTTACACAAACCCTAAACCGAAATAGACACATCTACACAATAGGCCATCATTATCATAAGGGTTTTATCCACCACCATTTTAAGATGTAATGAAAATGATGAGAACATAATCAAAGCTTTAATAAGCTTAAACTAGATAGAATCCTCAAATCTAAAGTGAAAATATTTCTATGTACAAAAACTCCAAATAAAAGCTTTAAATCGAAAGAAGACGATCGATGACTTCTGGTCTTGACTAACAGTAAGAGGAGTTTGTTGGTGATGGTAGTGTTATTATGATGAGTGATTCACAGGAGATGGCAGTGTGCTATGATTGAGATAGAGGGTAGGAGGGAGAGAGGAGGGAAAGAAAAAGAGGTGGTGGTTACTTAGGCGCTAGTGGCTTCAAACGACTGTGGAGATTGGTTCATCCGACGACTATTAGAGTAAAGAGAAGACAAAAAATGTAAAGAAAGAAGGGGTATGGGTGAAGTATGTGTATAATGTTTATTATGCTATCAGGGGCACTATAGTCTTTTTACACGGACTTAAAGAAACAAGACTAATGATGTGTAACGGACCAGATGGAAATTGTTTCAAAATAAATCCATTGGATCAAAAGGGTTATATTTAAACTGTTGAATTAAAATGATTACTTTGAAAAAATTTAAGTGACTAAAATAGTAATTTACTCTTGTTTTGAACAATAAGCTAGTTGTTGTAAACTAACAGGGTGGTATGTTGATACATCTAGAATTTATAAACTTTAGTTTTGGATAATTTTTTTGTCAACATGTTGATAAAACAATTAAACAAACGCGTCAGTGTTGTTTTTGAAATTTTATAAAATAAGAAGTGAAAGCAACATACGAAATCAAAGGGCAGCTTTGATAAGTTAAAGTGCGGTTTGCAAAAATGCATTTCAAAGTTGTAGATGAACATAAGCACATCACGCTAAGTTGCTAATAATGTTTAAAACAATAAGTAATTAAATATGAAACTAGGTGGAATCTAAATGCATGCTTAATTTAATTTTTTACCAATTAGTATACTCAATCAATCATTTATCATTTACATCTTTTAATGTGAGACTATCCTATTATGTAAACACTTTACCTTTTAGTATGAGGTATTATGTTCAAATCAAAACATGAAGCACATTAGTTTGGTGTAAATTAATTTAGTATAATTTAGAAATGGAGTTAGGTTACTGTTAAAAAAACTTATCAATTAGACAATTACGCCTATCATTTTTAGAATATTATCTAGTATAGATTACTATTCTGAGTCCCTCTAAATTGTATACTCTAACTATTTGAGTACCTTACGTTTAAAATCTTGATTTGTACATAGTCTTTAATTTTTTAATTATTTAAGCCTTTTAGCTAACCCTGTCAGATTTTTTTGTTAATTTTTCTAAAAATACTCTTACAACTCCAATAGTTATATATATATATATATATATATGTGTGTGTGTGTGTGTACGCGTGTGTGTGAGTGGCACACATCACATCATTAATGATCAGACCATATCATTTATCTTCAACCCATTTTTCTTTGAACCATATGGCTACCCACCACAAGGGTCCACTATTCGTCACTACACCTAGCCTGTCTGTCAGCCACCACGAAAGACTATTGCAACCGCCTATTAGAGATCTAAACCATCAGTTGGAACTAGAACCATCTTATTTTTCTCTTTTTCTTTTTCTAAAACCTTTTGCTTTATCCATCTAAAATGTCATTTTTTTAGAAAAACTATAACAATTTGTTTTTCTGATGAAAGAAAAGACCACAACCACCCAACCGTTGACAATCCCTCTCTCAAGTTGCGAACTGATTTTAAAGGGGTTAAATGATGGGTTAATGGAGGTGGGTGGTGGTTTGTTTTTATCTAGACCTTTTTTTTCTGTCATTGGTCGGCTGTCAAAATACCACTAACTGACCCTCTACTACCATAAAATCTAAAAGTCACGCATAAACCATTGTTCATACCGCAAATGATATGTTGCGGCAATTTGGGTCACCTGATCAACCCTGAAATGTGACACACAATCACTAGAGCCTCACCACCACCGTGATTAGAACCTTGTTGTTGCTACGTGAATTTCACATTAATATTGGAAAAAAGAAAAGGTTAGGTTGATTTTCCGACACAAATTTGAACCGTTTTGTTAAGTACATGAAAACAAGTTTTCAACGCTACATAAAATTACCACATTTGTGTTCAGCTATCCAACTCACACATGTTACCACCTCAAACAAGCAGAGAAAAATCGTGTTACCACCTCAAACAAGTAGAGAAAAATAGCAATAAAACTAAACGCAATATGTCTCAATTGTTGTTGAAACCTCTTCTATACACCCATATTAAACTAGCAACAATCTTTTGTTTGGCATTATCATCCAAAGTGCACGCAATAAAGGACAAAGTATAGAATAATTAATTAGGGAAAGGGAATCATCTCACTTTCTCTAACTTTTTTCGTATAACATATCAACATTAAATTAGTTTTCTCTCATTTTTTTCTATTTTTCCCCAAGAGCATATACATGTGCTATAATATAACTCTCACATTCATAATTCAACTGGTAAAACCCAATGACTATTCATCAGATTAGGAACTTTTTTTTGAAGTCTGGTTTGAGAGGGTGGCGTTCTCACCCAGTGCCAAGATTTCCTCACCCTCTCTCGGTTCCCACTTCGTGTGGTCTAAGCGAAAAAAAAAGAAAGAAAGAAAGAACTGCAACTCGTTTCACATGCCATCTCCGCCACCCGTCACCTACAACCCAAAACTCATTTTCACACAATCAAAATTATCATTTGACGAGGTGGAACTAAAAATACCACCAACATACTATGCCCAACACTCAAACCGATTTCATACTCGAGACCAACCCACACCCAAGACCCAACTACCTGAGACCCAACCCGAACCATCAACAAAAAATTGAAGTTTCAAGAAAATCGCCCTCCCAACCCTCAAAAGTTGACTCCCGAGGAAGAATTGACGTTATCTAAAGATTGGGTGGATGTTTCAAAGGATCCCATTGTTGGTAATGCCCAAACTAGAATCGATATGTGGAACCGGGCCTTCGAAAAGTTTCACAATCTTCTGCACGGTGAACAATATCACTCAACTTACTTTCCAGTTTCATGCATAAAAAAGAAGGTTTGAAGGTTTGCCAGTATTTACAACAATAAAACAATAATCACAAAAGTGGTTTGAATGCTGTTGAAGTTTTCAATCTCACTTGAAAAATACCATGAGGAGCAACACATGGCCTTTAACTTTATCTCAATATGTTCTTCCGCAAGGTCCTAAATGAGCGGTGGTTCCCGAAATCGCTCAGCCACTCACACCAAGGCTGAGTACAGAATTACAGAAAGGGATTGCATAAATAAACAAGAAAATTAACATCCTAGTATTTTATAGCTAAATATATAGAGATCTGTTGTACAAAGAACCTGTCCAAGAAGCAGTTCAGCAAGAACACAACCATCAGACTAGATATCGATTGCAATTGTGTAATCAGTAGCACCAAATATGCGTTCGGGTGCACAGTAGTACCGAGAACACATATAGGATATATATGGTTTCCCTTTGGCCTGTTATAAGAGAATAAATTCATGGTGAGATTATCTTTAGTGAACCTAAACTTTTTATGAGCAGGACACCAAAGCTACAATAATTATACGTGGCCATTTCAAACCATTTACTTATGTATCGGTCAATTCATTTTACTTTTTATTTCTAATGAGTCAAACAGGCAAACATCAAGAGATTTACTTAAAAGGAAACAGGTCAAATGTCACCCAAAGGATAACTTAAAAGGTTTTTTCCTTTCAGAAAATGAAAGAAATATTATACTGAAATAATGGTTATGTAATTATATTTAACACCAACTACCTGTTGACCCACCCATTTTGTCAAATCTAAGTTTCAAGCAATATTATTACTTAGGAAAGAATACTTCACCCATTGATAGCAAATAGAAGAGATATTCGATCTCAAAAAGACAGGAGGCAAGAAACATAGTTTTGCATTATAGTAAAAGTGTTAACGGGCAAACATAATACCAAGACTTTTGCGCTCCGAAAGATGCAGACTTTGAGTAGGTGAGAATGAGGATAAACCAGCAGAAGGGCAGATTGTATACATTGCAACACCAAGCCTGAATAAAGCTTTCTTATTAAGGTACGAGATAAGTTTTGGATCCATACCAAAAGATTTTGAGAATTAATGTCTCTGTGGCAAAAACTCAATCGTTACGTACGCCACATGAATGAAAGGTGGGATTATTTAGCAAGCAAAAACAGACCTCATAGGTGTGTAGTTTGACATATATCATAGGCATCCTCTGATTTACCTTCTTGTAATGTCTTGCTAGACGATAAGCTGTTCCTGGAACATACTCAAGAACCAGATTAACATACAAATTTAAGCCCCCGCACTTGAATGTAGGAGCAAACCGACTTATCAACATTTGTAGTGGTTATATTGCACTCCCCTGGACCAAAAAATCTAGAAGAATATGCAGCTTACAGCTCCTATAAAAGCTCACCTAGATGTTTTATGAACATATTCGTGCTGTAGCCTAATACTTTATTAACCAATCTTGATTGTACAAGGATAGCGTCCCAGAGCAAGAATAAAAGCAGCACATGAGAACAACTGGAAGAATTCATTGCTTATTGCTTTATAAACCAATCTTGATTGTGCAAGGTTTGCTTTCACCTTTGCCAAGCTAGTATATAAATGTTACCAATAATCCCTACAAGAGCATAGCCCATCTTTAAAATGGTGGAATCTATTTGCATCTCTCAAAATGATCTCCCTACACGTTACTTGTGATATCAACTTAATAGCAGAATGGCAATCCCCGCAAACCCTAAGATTTTTCATTATCCGAATCGGCATCCTTCCTGGCACCTTCAGAAGCCCATATGCCACAGCCAGCTTTTCGCTGTGATACCCTAGGCTATGCACCTTCTCCTCCTCGTCCACATCATGCAGTACAAAACTTCCATCAGGAGAGTAACCGGCTTCTTTTAATAGCCCCCCTAAGTATTCCAGCATCCCCATAATCAAAGATTGCTCAGGGTGCGGCCTACTGTCTCCGCCTCTGAACATATGCACTTCCTTCTCAATAACTATCCAGCTACAACCAGGCGATTTCTTTACATTCTGTGATCTCATTCTTTTCCTGAGGTCTGCAACCGCAGCCCATTTACCTTTTGATGCATATATATTTGATAGCAAGATGTACGGTCCTGAGTTAGCAGGCTCAAGATCTAGAAGTTTCTTAGCTGCCACTTCAGCCATCTCAAGGTTCATATGGGTTCGGCATGCACCCATTAAGGAACCCCAGATGATAGCATCCGCTTCCATTGGCATTTTATTGATTAAATCCATTGCCTCTTCTAACCTACCACCTCGACCAAGCAGATCCACCATGCAAGCATAGTGAACGGTTTTTGGGGCAACCTGATACTTTGACTTCATCAGCTCAAATATTTCAAGCCCCTCATCAATCTTTCCAGTGTAGCTGCAAGCTGAGAGAACTCCTATGAATGTAACATCATCTGCTGCAATGCCTAAAGAACACAATTTGTGGAAAATTTCTAGAGCTTCTTCTCCTAAACCATGTTGTGCGTAACCAGTAATGATAGAGTTCCACATAACTATATCTTTAGTGGGAAATCTATCAAATACGCTCTTAGCTTTCACCAAATCACCACATTTTACATACATTGTGATCAATACTGAACCTACATACACATCAGTATCAAACAAACCTTTGACCAACTGAGCATGAACTTGTCTACCATGATCAAGACTAGCCAAGCTGGAACAAACTGAAAGAACACTGATTAAAGAAGGAAAATTAGGCCTAATTCGTTCCATTTGCATCAACGAAAATAACCTTAGGGCTTCTAATTCATATCCTTTTCTTTCATAACTCTTTATCATTGCACTCCATGTTCCATCATCTTTCTCCCTCATCTGATCGAATATCTTCCTCGCTTCAATCACATCCCCATTCTGGCCCAACCCAGTTATCATCATATTACATG
The DNA here is from genome assembly GCA_025506415.1 of Flaveria robusta. Classification (NCBI taxonomy): domain Eukaryota; kingdom Viridiplantae; phylum Streptophyta; class Magnoliopsida; order Asterales; family Asteraceae; genus Flaveria; species Flaveria robusta. The sequence goes on along the minus strand of CM046469.1, from coordinate 10,550,981 downwards.
AAACCACAGACTTGTAGGGCATGGCATTGAAGAGTTCCATAGCCTCTTCCATCCTCCCACACTGTGTGTAGCCCATTAGCATTGCGGTCCATGACACCTCGTTTTTGTTAGGCATCACCTCAAAGAGCTTCCTGGCAACATCAACACGCTCATTTTGAACATAACCAGAAATCATCGTCGTCCAAGTAACAACATTTTTTTCAGCCATTTCATCAAACATCTCGCGTGCTTCACTTAACCGACCCGCCTGACAATACCCACCAACCATACTAGTCATAGCAACCACATCCTTCGCCGGCATAGCATCAAAAAGGCGACGAGCCTTGTCTATTTGATTGTCTTGAATAAGTCCACCCAACATCACCGTCCAAGACACTACATTTTTCTCAGGCATCTGCCCGAAAAGCAATTCCGCCTCGGACACCAAACCCTCTTCTACATAGCCTCTAATCATTGCAGTCCAAGAAACAACATTTCTCTCAGGCATTTGATCAAACACACACCTGGCTTCCTTTAACATCCTATTCTTAACATACCCAGAAATCAAACCATTCCAAGAAACAATACTTCGTTCAGGCATTTCATCGAACAGATGGCGGGCTTCATGAGGTTGCTTGTTGTGGAAATAACACGCGACAATTGAGTTCCATGAAATGATGTTCTTTTCCTGTAATTGATCAAATACTTCACGAGCATAATTTATTTGGCCAAGGCGACCATACCGTGCTATCTGAGAATTTGCAGAAATCGCAACATTTGAGCAGAAGGTTCTGCAGTGAATGAACAGTATACGCATTTTGGTTATGGTGTATTGACGTGTTTGCGATTGCTTGTTCAACAAGTTACAGTACGATCTCCATTTTGCTGCAAGAATACAGGTTTTCGCGATTTTGGTGATTGAGAATCAAACAAGCTACAACAGCAAATGCAACAGAAAACATATAAAGAACAGTGTATATGCTGGTGATTCAAATTCAAACGACATTTGAAAGAAAATAGTAACCTTAAAGTTGGAAGAAATGCTACAACGGATGAATCGGGTAGGGTTAGCGGGATTTTGGGATTTTTCGGATAGCAGCCATTTTGATTTTGAGACTTCCGTCAAGGGTTATGGGGTTATATTTTCGTTTATGTTTGTTTGGTTATTAAATAAACAAATGAACAAAAAGTTTTGTTTGATCAATTAAATTAACGAATATGATAAATCGTACGATTACGTAGCTGGATGTATGGTGATGCGTTTATATGTGATATGCGACTTACATTTGTTGCGTTAGCTAATTTGTTTATGTTTTTTCAATAGATAAATAAACGAACACGGGGGATTAATATGTCTTCTTACTAGTAAGATTATTTACATGTGATTGTACGTGAATAAAATAAAATAAGTCTCAAATGAGAACTCGTTGTGGAAGAAGAAATACACTACGAGGAAGTAGAGAAGGAAAATTTGTTTCCACTTTTCGATTAAGAGCTCCTTTACGAAAAATTTGTATGCTCTTATGGTCCCAAAGACGGAGATTAATCATTAAACCTTGACAATGACGACGATTATATATCAAAAAATAAAATGAATTTGTGATTTCTTAATTTCTAATAATATCATATTTTTATTGGAGAAAAATATAAAGTAGTTTATTTAGTTTAGCTTACATGTTTAGTATCTTTCTAGTTTTTTAATCGAATATATTATTAATTAAAAAACATTTTTTTTTAGAAATTTCATTTAGCTATTCAGTTAATACCCAAATAGGTTATATATGGTAGGGTTTTTCAATGTCAGAACCGATTAGAACCCAAACCAACTGATGGTGAAAATGATTACCGATCATGTTGATTTTAACTAGTTCATTGAATTCCCAAATTGGTTTCTTATAAAAACTAACATACGCACCTCTAGTAACGATGAATGAGGTGAAGCCTAATTATTGAAAGATGTTTCTTCAAGGGTCAAAAGACTACCTTTCTATTAAAGAATATTTTTTTTAAAAATTGATATGTTTCATCGTGAACATGCATGTTAATGAGATTTGCACACAATTTTTTCATATTCCTCAATGAAAAATACACCCACACGATTATAACCCCGATAATAATACATAATCCATCGATCTTGTGTGGTCATAATATCCCTTACTACACGAAGAGTAGTGTCCCTTACCCAAAACACATATTGTAAATGAAACAATTTATCGAGTAACTATCAAGTAGTTAAGGTTCACATTCAATCTCTATCATTTTTTATATTTCATTGAGCTTAGGTCTTTTAGGAGGTGCTTCTTTATACGAAGTATTATGTTATCATTTGGCTTGTAACCTAGTAATTCAAAGATAACACATAATTGACATACTTTTGTTGGGAAAAAATATTCCTTATCAAAACGAGATGTGTGTACGACAAGGAAGCATAACAAAAAGGAGTCTAATGTAATATTTTACTAGCAATCTATAGAAAAAGGTTACACTAATTAACAAAAATATTGTATTGGCTAAAAAAGTGTTGCATTTGTTAACAAAAATATTGCATTATATAGCAGAATAGTTGTTTTAGATCTAATACAATTTTAGCTACTCTAGCTTTTGATAAAAAGTTTGTTTCAAGCTAATGTAACATTTTTTAAAGTTTAATGCATTTTTTTTAATTTATAATGAAACATGTTACAAGGGTTGATGCATTAGCTTCATTTTGTCAAGGTATGGTAATCAAATCTGAACCTAACAGAAATACTAAAACCCAAGACATTTAGGAAGGGCATGGGGTCGGGAAAGCATGTATTGGATCGGGTATAAGATTTTTTTTGATAATTTTTGTGGGTTTGGGACGGATATGAGATTATATGGTATACCCGTTTACACGCCCCGTTTAACTGATTAAGCATATCCATTTACCCGATTACATACTCAAAATAATTTTTGGTTTTACTTTTGTTATTTTAAATATATATAATATATTTTTAGTTATTTTAAGCATGTTATATAATATTCAAGTTTTTTAATTATAATATTCCTCTCTTCCGGTTAATATCATACTCAAGTAATTCGATAATTATACTTTTGATTTTTCTTTGAACCCCAACTAATAGCTACTATTAGAAGAGAGTCAGCGAGATATTACCAAATAGATTTAGTCGAAAAGCGATTGCGACAAAGAGATGTGGCCGAAATGTTGAAGGGATACCCGACGAGTATTATTCATGAAATAAATGGATATACCCAATTACCTGCAGGTATGCCCGATACCCGATGGGTAAATACCCGATATATACCCGATGAGTTTTGGACCGAGTATGAGACACATTTTTCAAGATGGGTATGGGGTTGGGATTACCTAAACCCCTCTCAAACCCACCCTATTACCATCTCTAATTTTGTAGTATATAATAGTCGAACTAAGTCCTTGAGATACTTTCATGACATGGAAGGTTCATAGTCGACCTAAGTCGCTAACATGAAACTAAAACTAAAAGAACTATTTGAGCTTGGTAATCACGATCTTGTCTACCCTTCTTATTATGATATCATTCACATAAACAATAACGAAATACAGTGAAAAACGAGTTTAAATCAAGTGCAAATCGATGATAATTATAATAGTAAGATTGCTCTTGACAACAAAAATAAAAGTTATAATTACTATTGGTCAAACAGATAATATGAATTATTATCAGCCAATATATTATAGTTTAAATTATTAAAATTTAAATTCTTAAAAAAATATTGATTTTTATCAATATTTTTGTATTTACGTAAAGAACAAACCACAACTTGTGAACTAGATCATGAAAATGATAGGCATAGCATGGCTATTGATAGGCGTGGATATACAGCTATATTAAAGAATTTGAATTAATTAGTATATATTATTAATACACTCACATGTGATTAGTACAATTAACGGGTAACCTATATCGGTGATTATCTAAAAAAACTAGTAATAGTATTATACCATTATTTATTTACACGAAAACAAGTAGAAAAGGAGTTTCAAACACGTAGAAAGATGAATAAAGTGTAAATCGTTATTGCATATAAATTCTTTACTTATAACTTTTTAAATAGTCTATTAGCCTAACAATTTAATATTATACATGATAATAGTATTACTATTGTTGTTATGCAAAAAGTAATCATATATAATCATTAAAAGATATAAAAAAAGGTGTCAAATTAACCGATCTATTCTAAATGAAAATGATTTTGGCTCGTTATGTAAACTTTGACACATAGTTTTTACGAATTGGTTGGTAAAAGATGTTAGTTATAAAAACTAAAAATACATAGGTTTGATACTCATTTGAAAAAAAACTTTAATAGATAATAAACAAATACAAGATAACACATTTTAGATATGTTATATCCTATTAGTAAAGTGCTTTCACTTTATCCGGTAATTAAATGATTTAAATCTTGTAAGTTATAAATATATATACAGTTAATAGGATATATTATATGTCTTCCCTAAAAAAAATCTAACACATAAAAAAATCTTATACATTTTAGATGAGACATTTATAATTTTCCCTCTCATCAAATAACATGAAATGTAACTTTTAATAGATGTATGTATAGAAGTTACCAAAGGGCCAGAGGTTTTGAATGATTGTAAAATACGTTATTTCTCTAAAAGATTAAGGGCATAAATACTATAACATCTAAAATATGTAAATTCAAGAGCATGATTTATTTGATGTGCGAGTTAGTCATTTAAAAAACAAATTAAATTTTAATAAATAGGAAAGCAAAGTTATAAACTAAAAAAAATGTTTCTTTATTTTTTCTAACCCTAAAATTTCACCCCTTTTATTAAGACAGAAAATTACTCCTACCATACATAATTAGATTTGAGATCTTAAAGTACACAAATTTCACATTTCAACGAACAAGTTTGATAAACACGAAAATACGTCTAGTTTGAAAACAAGAGGATAAAACTATTTTTTGTGTTAAAACCTTAAAAATATAAAACTAACAAGCTTAGTCTATATATATATATAAATCCTTCTGTTAATTTCTAATTCTCATAACACAAACCCAAACATAGATGCTGAAGACGTATAGGAAACGAAAGCCTAATGACAAGGCATAAAATGAGGAATTTGTAACAGAATTAACGGTAAACAGTCAAAAATGAAAACGACATTCACATGCTCTTATATCATATTACAATGTATTTGTGATTTGTCAAAGTAGTAGCCACGTCCGTTGCCGCCTTTAACGGCTTTTCCCACGTTTATACTCTACAAAATCCATCATTATTTCTTTCTTTTTCAACTTTTATTGTTTCACTTTTACAAACCAACAACGTAAGATTTTTTTAACGCGTTTTAATATGCTCAGAGCATGTCAGGATTTATATCTTAAACTGTAATATCATTTGAAACCATCCACGTTAGATGCTCTTTAACTTCTCAACTTTACTTTTAAACTCATAATTTAAGAAATAACACCCTCTGATGATTCCTTATTTCTAACGTTCGCTTACACTACTATAAAAGTTGACTTGTTTGGTTAGTAAAAAAAAGGTTCAAAAAACTTTTGTGGGTGATCTCGTTTGGGCTGCTTTGTGACCGTGAATTATTTTTCGATTGAGTTTAGTGACTACTTTCGCTTTCATGGTTCACATGTATTACTTTGAGACTAGGTTTAGGACGCTAACGTAGCGATTTTTTAGATTTGGTCGCAAAATTTATGACGGTCTTTTGGTAGTAAATATCGTGCTTTCTAGTAATGTTAATTTAGTCTAGTATTCACAATATAATTTCTTCTAGAATTGGTGTATATATTAAAATGTTATGATATCATCTATCATCTATATATAATATTAAAAGAGTAATTTGGGGGACACTTAAATTTGTTTTTTCCACCTCTCTCTTCTCTAAAATAATTAACTAAATTAAGGAAGAGTAAATAATCTTAATTTTTTTTTAGATTACAAATAATTTTTTAATAAATTAGGAAAGCTATCTTTTTATTAATGTTATTTTTAAAAAATCTTTCTGCTCTAATAAAAAAATAACTAAAAAGGACACATTCAATCATCACATTTTTTCTTACTAAAATTTTCTTGCTTTTCTCTGCTATTAAATAATTATATTAATTAATAATAATAATATTTTATTTTATTTAGATTAAATATAGTTTTTTAATAAATTAAAAAAAGATATTTTTATTAATGTTATTTTCAGAGAAGTAAATTTTTATAACATAAGAAATTTTTTCAAATCATTAAACTTTTTTAAAAATATGAAATTAAACATTAAAAATAAAAATATATTTTAAAATTTATTTTTCTAAAAAGAAAATTTTTTATAAACTAAATAATTCAAAATTGGAGCAATATAAGGAAATTTTAAAAAAAATATTATTTTTTAAAACAGTTTATTTTGAAACAAAATATTTTTTTTGAAAAAACAAAAATAATTTTAAAAAAAATTCAAAGAGTTGATATTATTTTTTATTACTTATAGTTCTCACTATACTTAATTTTAATCATATCTTATTTTAGAATATATCGTTTAATAATAAATAAAATTTTATTTTATCTAATATTTTATTTTTCAACCCGTGTAATTACACGGGTTTACTAAAACTAGTATTATCATAAATCTTGATTCACATTTGTATATGGAAATGTATCTTAATTAAATGATTCTTAACATGTGTTATTATGTCACAACTTAAAAAACTCCCACTTTTAATTAAAATTATACAAGTGTTGTGTAATCCGCTATTGATTGTTCACATGTGGTTGTTCACATGTGGTTGTTGACAATACTCATATTAGTTGAGTTTTTTTTCTCTTATAGAATGGTTATGATATTAATAATTAATAATATATAAGCATGTTAAAAAGTTATATATAGAAAGACTATTGGTGGAATGTGAGACAAGATACAGAGAAAATTTGTCGCAAAGGCATTTTGGTCGCAATTTCTGTTGCAAATTTAGAGACTTCTTTTGGTCCCTAAAATTTGTCCCTAAGCCACTTTGGTTGTTAATTAGATTGACTGAAAAGGTTTTGCAGCTAAACAGAATTGTTGTAAATCATTAACAAATAGACTTTTGCAACCAATTTACGACTGTTTTAACGGCGTAAATGCACATTGTAGTGCATAAAGACTCAAAATAATGAGAAAAAATTCAAATATTATTCATCACCAGATAAAAAAATAAAAATGATATATTAAGTTTAAAAACTGAATTGTACATGGACTATTAGGAGATATTTTTAACTTAATTACCACTACCTACGAGGATAAATGTAAGGGGCTGTTTGATATATCTTACCCGGTCAGAAGGTGATGACCGGGTAAGAAGTTGTTTCAAAACTGACCGGGTAAGTGGAAAAATAAGCATTGGTCAGTGGTGTCGGACTGGGTCAGACGCGAAATAGTGCAAATTAAACAGCCCCTTTTGCTTCTCTCTTATTTTTTTTTTAACTTTTAAAGTATATTTAATTGAGATCCGACATCAAATGAAAAAAATTTAGAAACCTTCGGTTAACGCTTAGAAGCAAAACAGGTAAAAAAAAACCTTCAAATGCTACACAACCTCTTAAATCTAAATTACTTTATTTGGAAAGCAAATTATTATTCAACAATTAATTATAATCACACTTAATATAATAGTATCGTGGGTTTGACTCTCACTTGATACAATATGTTTCAAGTAGGACATGAGTTTTAATTACCACAGTGAACCTTTAGGATGTGGGTTTCCCATGTAATTGTGGACGGGACAGGTCACCAACGCTGTCTGTGTTCGCGAACGTAGGTGACTTTTCATCAATGAGTTTATCCGGATGACCGGGTTTAAAAATTATTTATTGGCCGTTCAGAAAAAAAGTTCATAAAATAGTTTTAAAAAGTTAGTAAACTGAAAATTAGTCAAATTAATTATTAACAAGATAATAATTACATGTAGGGCACTAAGTACTCGATCACGCCTATAAATTCCCTTCAATCATCCGGATTTGAGGCAACCCACCAACTGAATCCAAATTCTAAAACATGAATATGAAAATATGCATATTTGGCATTTTCACATTTGTGTTTGTGTGGTTTTTGCAACATGGTGTTGATGCCACCAGAGAGATCAAGAAAATGCAACACCGTCACGGCTCGAGGCAGATGAAGGAGACGTTTTACCCCGCCTATGGTGAGACTATCCCAAGTTCGCTACCATATAGGAAAACTTCTACCATCTTCAATGTATTATCTTTCGGTGCGAGAGGCGATGGAAAAACTGACGACACGAAGGTAAGGATAGAATATGTTGTAATTACTATATCGACCCGTTGTGTCTTTTGCAACAGGATTCTTTTATTCAAATTCCGTAAGATTGAATAACGATTGCTCATACATTTTAAGACTGTGGTCTAATTAAGGGGCGGCTCAACCTTAAAATTATTTACTATATGCAATTTAAAAAAAATCACCCAATGGTGAGAGAAGAAAATGATAAATAAATTATATAAAATAAGTAATTTATTGTTAGAAAAACTTTTTTAATTAGTAATAAAGTTTCCTGAATATTTTACTCCTATATAATATATTTATAAATATTAAATTTGATATAATTAAGCCAGGCAAATAGAACATATATAAATCTTGGTTACAATTTAATCACATAACCAAAGCCTGCCCGTTATTTATCTAAAAAAATTGAGTTTCTTAATAAAAAGATGGTTTAATTTTCTTAGTTTTAGTGGATAGAGAAAAAAATGTTATGATGACGTCACCAAGAAGTAAAAGCTCTGGTTTTATCACCATAGTATCAGTTAGTTTATGACTTTATGTGATGTCATTAGAAGTCAGACCAATAATATTGTAAAATTAAGACAAATTAAATGGCTACTTAATGAGGAGTGAGTTTTGATCAAGCAGGCATTTGAAGCAGCATGGGTAGCTGCTTGTAAACTGGAGGCATCAACTATGGTTGTGCCAAAAGGTTCAGTCTTTCTGATCAAACCCATATCATTCTCCGGACCCGATTGCGGATCAAACATCGTTTTTCAGGTAATGTTAAGTTTATAACCACTCGTCTCAATCGACCGCATTGTACCAAAAGTATTTGATTACGAGAGTTTGCTAATCGAATTCGATGGTTTCGCAGCTAGATGGCAAGATCATAGCTCCAAAGAGATCAGGAAGCTGGGAGTCTGGACTCCTTCAATGGCTCGAGTTCACAAAGTTAAACGGGGTAACGATCCGCGGAACTGGTGTTATCGATGGTCAAGGTTCCGAATGGTGGAGCCAGTCGGGCACTAAACCAACGGTAAGAACTAAGAACTATCGAATCCGCCCATATTACACTTTAGTGCATGCTCCTTATTAGAATGTTTATAGTATAAGTTAGCCTAGTTTATTATCTGTTATATTTATTGTTAATTTGTTTATCATGTGGTTATTGTGTTTTTATCGTTATCATTAGCATTAACGCCATAATTATATATGCACAGGCGGTCAGATTTTACGGGAGTTCAGATGTGACAGTAACAGGCATAACGATTCAAAACAGCCAACAAACGCACCTCAAGTTCGATAACTGTCAATCTGTTCAGGTTTTCGGTATCACTGTTTCATCACCGGGCGACAGCCCGAATACAGACGGGATTCACTTGCAGAACTCTCAAGATGTGACGATCCATAGCACGAAACTCGCTTGTGGTATCTGCAGCACTCAAAAACATATGTTATATTGATATTTGTTACAAAATAGATCAAGATATTGACATTACTAGTGTTTTAATCAACAGGAGACGATTGTGTTTCGATACAAACGGGATCCTCGGGTGTAAACATACAAAATGTGGATTGTGGACCGGGCCACGGGATAAGCATCGGTAGCCTTGGTAAAGATAACACGAGAGCTTGTGTTTCGAATATTACCGTTCGCGATACAAAGATCCATGACGCAATGACTGGAGTAAGAATAAAGACATGGCAGGTAAACAAGTTAGAAATCTTTGGTACATGCAGGCGCTGTTTGTTTCAGCTTCTTAATGGTTAAGATGTCTGAATGGTTCAGCACCTAATGGTTCAGAGTGTTTGTTTCGTGAGCAGATGCCTAAATGGTTAAACGCTTTTGACTCTGAATGGTTAAGCATTATACTGAGTCTGAATGGTTAAGAGCTATTATCTGAATTGGTTAGACATTTGCCTCTAAATAGTTAAGCAATATATTAGCTTTTAATAATTCAAATCTCTTACTGGTTCAGCACTTAATGGTTCAAACCTGTTAATTGTTCAACACTTACCATTTAGAAGTTGCCAAAAAATCTTTGACACAATTAAACTCACTTGTTTTTACCTTAAACCCCATAAAGATCACCAGCCAACACAAAACTACATTTAACACGACTTTCACAACTTTTTGCGCAGGGTGGTTCCGGCTCGGTGCAAGGAGTGACATTTTCCAATATTCAAGTTTCAAAAGTCGAAACTCCAATCATAATAGACCAGTACTACTGCGACGGGGGCAAATGCCAAAACAAGACTTCAACAGTGGCTGTTTCGGATATATCTTACCAGAATATACGAGGGACATATACTAAAAATCCTGTTCGATTTGCATGTAGTGAGAGCGCGCCTTGCACTGGTGTAGATCTTGATACAATTCAACTACAACCAATACAACAAAACGAAAATTTGGGCAAACCCTTTTGTTCGAACGCCTATGGAGAGCTCAAAACGAGCACTAGCCCTCCAATAGATTGTTTGATGGCGAATAAGCCATCCAAAAAACAATCTCAAAGAAGTTATGAGTCATGCCAAAATTGATGTTATTATCTAATGGAGATACAGCGCATTAGATTTTTAAAAGATATGCAACCTTGCTGTCCTCTAGAAAGTTGCAGAGACATTATGTGACAAGTTTGAAAACAGGTTTACTGTATTTGCGTAACCTCTTATACTGTTATATAAGTTTGTAAGATCCTTATGATTAAAAGATAATGTTATTAAAATCTTTTTGGTGTTAAATATTTAGTTCTATAAATATATAAATAAGTCATTTTAATTGGATGTTTCTCCTCATTCATAACAATAACATTCTTAGTGACTAACATTAAATCCCTAAATCTTAAAGTATGTTTGAATATAATGATTTAAACTACTAATGTTTGAATCTTAAACTTGTTATGCTTAGATGATTACTTTTAAGGTCATTTATATATTTTTAAGTTAATTACATTGGTACTCTAAACCGGTCTTGCTGGTGAATCGATTGATAGGTCATTTTTTGGCCCTGTTTGAAAACGTAATTTTTATCCTTCTATCTATCTCTCGAGCTTTCATTTCAACGCTTTACTTTTAAACTAGATTATATACTCATATATTACACAAGTTAAATAAAATAATAAATAATTAATAATGATGATTTTAAAATTATAAAACAACATTAAAATTAAAATTAAGTAAGTAACAAGATAATAATACTGAATAAGAAAAGAAGCGTTGTTCAAAAAAGAAAAATACAAGAAAAGAAGAAAAAGTAAAATATTAAGAAGATAGTAATGTCACACATGACGCTAATACGAAAAAAAGAAAAGAATACTAGGAAACTAAAACCGTCGCATGTCACAATATTAAGTAACTTGCTTATTATTAAAATTTTCAAGTTGTTGTAATCCAATCTTCTTCACAATGATTTAGATATCATATAAACAAATAAAATGCCTCACATGATACATTTTCTCCAAGAAATTGGTGCGAAGTACTAATCATTGTTGAATTTTAAAGAGAAGAAAGTGTCACGTTGGGCATTTGGTCTAGTGGTATGATTCTCGCTTTGGGTGCGAGAGGTCCCGAGTTCGATTCTCGGAATGCCCCACAAATTTTTTTATAATTATTTTGATTCTAAACTTCTTTAAAAAAAAATTAATTAATTCTATTCCTAAATTCCATTATCGGATGCTCCATCAAGATTTTGTTGGTAGAACCATGCCTTCAAGGCTGTAAAGAATTATTGAACTTCATTTTATCAGACATTTAAGGGACGTTTACATATTTTCTATTTCTAAAATCATTAATTATATATTTATCAAATCAAAAAATCAATTACATATTTTCTCTTTCTAAAGCATACATGTTATATATTTACCTATTTTATTGAAATTATTTATTGAATGATCATATTACTCGTATTTTCACTAAATTATTTTTACACATTTCACTTCCAAAGACTATCAATTACATATTTTCTCAAGTTCGAGTCTTCTATATAAATAAAGACAATAAAATTTCATCTCGCTTAAAACTATATTTCAAAACAACAACCGATAATCAAAGTTATATCTTCAAATACAATACATAATTGTCAGAAGTTTTAAACAGTTATAATAATAAAATATTAATATGTAAAAAATTCTTAGTAAAAAAAATGTAAAATAGTTATTTAATAGATAAAGTTTAATGAAATAAATAAATATGTAATATATATGTTTTACAAAGAAAAAATATGTAATTAATTTTTTAGCTTAAAGAAATTAAGTAAAATATGGTCTTAAGAATGAGAAATATATAAAAATCTCAACATTTGCCTACTGGTAGAATTCTTGCGTGGACTGACATGGATTGAATTTGAAATTTTAAACATAAAGTTATTTTAAGTTGACGGGGATTGAATACAAACCAAAGAACATCAAGGAAAAACATAAAGTTGCGAGCTACAAAGTTATTTTGTTACGGAAACAAATATTAATAAACACCAAATTGAATATAATTATAAGAAATAGGACATGTAATGAGATTACATGACACTAACGAGGAGTCGTTGTTGTTATCATGTTATTACATGTCCTTGTTATTAGCCCTTAATAACTAGGTATCTACAACTATTATCTAGCAAAAAGTCCTAGAAGGCTTGTACAGGTTTAGAAGCGATGAGTTATACCTTTTAATTAGAAGTTGAGTAAACCAATACTCCATGAGTTTGTACAAGATGATTGACGAGGGACCAAAAAAAATCATTTTTTTGTGAACTTTTGAACAAATGAGAGTCACAAGTTTTAAATGCCAAAAATATAAATAACGAAAACATAATACAAAAATTATAAAATAAAAATAACATAAAAATAAAAAAAAAACAAAAATATTTCCCTCGTTTCTCTCGTTCATAAATAAATAAATAATTTATAGAAAACAAAAAAAAACTCACTTTTTTATAAACTTTTTTTCTCATATGTGTAATACCTAATTTACACGTATAAAACTAGATTTACACATATGTAATGATTAATTTACAAATGTGCAAATAAATGTGAACGATTTTCTTAAAAAGTATATTAATATGGTATGCGTTGGAAAAAATATATCGAATTTTATGGTGAAATTTTTTAAAAAAATAATGTCATGAAAAAAAATAATGAATGTTTTATAAAAAGGTGGTAAGGACATATGGGCTGCATGCGATGTTAAATATGTGGCTCATATTGGTTTATAAAGTTATTATAGAAAAAATAAATTCTCAAGATAACCCTCCCTCAAGATGATTAAGTTTTTAAATAAAAAAAATATTTTAGCCGCTTTAAACGGATTAGAAGTAATCGAATTGCAAACCATGGGTTGTCAAAAATCCAAAACCGAAGTGGGCTTCTTCGGTTACGGGTCAGTTTTGTTTTTAACAACCAGACCTGTTGATATTTGGGATCACCTGAGAAACACTCACTGGAAAACTACGTGTTACTATTAACTAGCATTAACCGTAAACCCCCACGTGGATCTCTATTTTTTTATGCAACAAATGTTATTTCAGTTGAACATCTCACAACCCCTTACCAATGGTATTTTCACTTGTTTTTTAATGGAACTAATAAAGCCAGCCATATTCATATGATTTTGAGAATTTTTGAGTATCTCGTTAAAAACAACAAGGTTCGAAAAACCCATTTGGCTTTTATAATTTAAACTCAAGTCAAAACGAATTACAATCAAGTCGATGTCCTGTTGGTTAAGGTATTCATCTTTTATATTATTAGACTTGTAAGACGCTATTTATTTTCTTCATTTCAAACCTAATATAAGACCATCTCTAACGGGAGACTACGAGACGTCCATAGAATGAGATGGAAGAAAGAGCAGGGTCGCTTATAGATGTGCTGAGAAGAAAGGGTAGCAGCCATGCATACATTAAAGGAAGACATGTTTATGAGAGGGTGAGGCGACATGAGTGAGACGTCAGTGAAAACAAAAAATGAGGATAAAGAATATAAGTTTGTCACCTTTGAACAATGTTAGTTTGTCAATGGTTAACACAAGCGATACCGATCTTCAAAAACGACGAGATGGAAAAAATTATGGCTTACGTGAAAAAGATAAAATGATGAAAGACGAGTGTTTTTGTTGTAGCGTGGAGAAAGAAAATGTTGAATGACATCTTCAAGTAGGAATTACGTGAGGAGGAGAGATAGGAGTTTTTCATAAAATAATTTCAACCAATACAAATACTAATAAGTCGCTCGTGAAAAACCTTTCTGGTCAAATCATTAAAATTCAAGAAAATTATCATCTTAAATAACCATTTACAATCCACCACATCTCTTTATGTCACACATTAAGACTTGATTGATAGAGAGCACAAACGTACGGTATCATGTCTTCCTACAAAAAATCACCACTTTGCATATATATCCTTCTAAACATCCTTTAAATGCAATATACCAAAGTAAAACTGTAATTGCATATATACCCAATTTATTGTTATAACAATATTACCCTTTTAAAAAAATTAATAAACATTTACATATGGATATATATGCCATTAAATAGTTTTAGAGGGGAAAATATGCTTTTAATACATTTGTTAATTATAAGGTTTATAAAGAGTAATTTGTCAATTATGAAGTTTTAATAAAAATAAGGGCAAATTAATCATTACAAAACTATTTTTAATTTGTCAATTATAAGGTTTTATAAAAGAACATATGCATTTAAAATTTTTGCTTAGGTATATATGTCAATAAAGAGTTTTAGAGACGTAACTATACTTTTAACCCCTAATATTATTACTCTGGTCTTTTTCACGGGCAATAAACACCATTATCTGCGTTATTTTTCCCCATTTATTTATCTTAAACTCAACATCTCTTTTTTGATTATTAACCCAAGTCTCAATTCACTGATAAAATCCACCACCAGTCTCGTTACCGATCAATTCACTCGAATAACACCTTCTATCATGCTCTAAAGATTCTGCTTTTCCTACAGGTATTTGCGCCTACTCATCATCTTCTTTCCACTTTTGTGTTAGTAGAATTAGGGCTTTTTAACGATTTCATGAAATCTGTACAAAACCCATGTGTTTTTTATGCTTGATGTCTTTTAACTTTTAGCGTGTGTGTGACTGAGTTGGATTTGAGTAGCTTCAGCTGATCGCAAAGCTTTCAGTCGTCAATGGCGGTTGCGAAAACCCTAAAAGTGGGTTTTTGATTGATAATCTCTTCTGTTTTCGTGTTTTAAACGATTTTGTGTGTTTTTTCATGTGAAACTTGCTTTTAATCTGTTCATATTGTGAAAATTTGGGGTAAATCTTGATTTGTTTTGTTGGATTTGTTTCCAGAAATGGATATCCTTGAAGAACAGAAGATAATCAATAAAACCCTAACTGAGGTTTCGTCGATTTCTCAAACAGTAGTCGAAAAGACTGAGGTTTCTGTCGTTAAGATGGTTCAACAAAAAGATGAAGATGAGGGTTTGAAGGTAAAATGCAGTGAGAATGGAACATCTCTGGTTATGGAAGGTGAAAATGAGAGTTATGAACATCCTGTTTTTGAAGGAAAATTAAGTTTTTTAGCTGATGAGCGTGACGAGAATGCAAGGGCAGAGCCGATGGACATCTGTTCATCGGAGAGAAACAAGAAGAATGATGCTAACGGGGCTGAAATCTTTGAGTTTAAGGTTGATATGAACAAGAATGATGAAGAGAATGTCGAGAATCAGGAAGATAAGGACAAGAAATTAGCCGATGATGACGAAGAAGAAGATCATAATTTTGTTGTGGGTGATTTCGTATGGGGCAAAATCAAGAGTCATCCTTGGTGGCCGGGCCAGATATACGACCCTAGCGATGCATCGGATTATGCAGCTACTTTGAAGCGTAAAGGTCGACTCTTGGTTGCATATTTTGGAGACGGATCATTCTCTTGGTGTTCACCATCGCAGTTAAAACCCTTTATCGATCACTTTCAAGAAATGTCGAGTCAGAGTGACTCCAAGAAGTTTGTGAATGCAGTTCAAAAGGTTCTGGAAGAGGTCGGTAGGTGTGTGAAGGCGGAATTGTGTCAAACTGTCAATGCACTTGAAAATGCTGGTGCGAGCAACAGAGGGCTCAAGGAAGGAGCGCGTGTGCCGAAAGGGAACACGATTAAGGTTTTGATGGATCAAATAGAGCCGGTAAAACTTGTTTCAACCTTGAAAGCTTATGCTACAATGGAGCCTCCTACGAGACTGGCTGATCTTGAACTAGTTCTGCTGAAAAGTTGTTTGAGTGCTTTTTACACTAAGAAAGGCGGTCACTTGTTGGCAGATTACCACTATCCAAAGTGCATTGACGGTCTTGAAGAGGAACCGAGAAGCGGGGGGGTTGCTGATTCTGATGGCATGGGCGCTTCGCAAGGTCCAGAGAACGGTGATGATAAGTTGTATCAAACAAGGAAACAAAAGAGTGTGGCGGAGTTGTTGGGAGAAGATGCATCCAAAAACAAGAAAGCAAAAGCGTCTAAAAATGGAGGGATGAAGGACAGGAAAAGGAAGGCGTTGGTGGTGTCCGTAACACCTGAAAGTGACCATGAAGGTGGCGGTGGTGGAATTGAAGAGGACACAATGTCACCACGCCAAAGGAAGCTAAGTAGGTATCTTTCTCCGCCTTATTTAAGTCCGATCGGGGGTGGGAGGCTTTCACTTTTTGGATCAGGTTCAGGTTCAGGTTCGTTCAAAGAACCAAAAACTGAACCTGATAATGTTCCCGAAACGGCTGCTAAACAGCTTGAGGATTCGGCAAAGAAGAGCAGCAGGAAGAGAGCTCGTGAAAAGAGAAGTGTGCGTGAAGGGTCTGATCCTCAAAAACATAAGAAGACAGCGGATGCTGACGTAAATGTGACCAAAGTGTTAGACGGGCTGTTAAGCGCAGCCCTTGATCCTTCATCTTATGTGGAAAAAGAGAGGAACCTCTCGAAAATCACAGAGCTTGTTACATCCTATAGGAACTCTAGCTTTAAAGAAGGATCCCACAACCAGACCGGTGAAAAGAGAGACGGTGAAGACACATCAGTGCTGGCGTTCATCAAGCAGAAGCTGGAGTGGATGAATGAAAAGGTGCACATGTGTGAAGAAAGTGAAATGAGTGCAGATGTGAAGGCAAGTTTGGGAGGAGTGATACAAGAGGTTCTTCAAAAGGTTGTTGAAATGAAGGGGTAGTGAGTTTTTGAGGGGCTTAGAAATTTGAAGGATGTTATTAGATCAAATCTATGCTTATTGTTTGTTTTCTTTTGACTCTTACCAACTTTTGCTTATCAAGATCGATCTTGGTTTCGAGGTTATTTTGGCTGGCATAATAGTCTTGATCGTTGGTTTGCAGGTTAATAGTTTTATCAAACGATTCATCATTTTTTTTTTTAAAAAAAAGGATCCCCTTTCTTTATCCATGCTTCACATGCAACCTATCAGAATTTTAATCACCATCAAAGCAGATACCACATAATCTCTCATTTTGGATGGGTTAATACATTGCCCCTAACCAATGGTATTTTAATTAGCTTCTAACAGTATTCTAATTTTAAAGAAACTAATAAAGGCTAGCATATGTTTTGAAAAAATTGAGTCTCATAAAAAGAAACGAGTTTCAGAAAACCCAGTTGGCTTTATAAGTAAAAACTCAAGTCAAATGACTAACATTAAAATATCTCAAACGATTGCCAGGGAGACATTCACAGGATAAAATGAAATAGAGAGGAGGGCTGCTTGTAGATGTGGTGATAAAAAAGGGTAGTGATCATGCATACAATAGAGGAAGACATGTTTATGAGAGGGGAGGCGAGCAAAGTCAGATATTAGTGAGGAATGGGGGAGAAAATGTATATTTGTGACCGATGGACGCAAGCAACACCAACATGAAGCTTCCATTTCCCTCTTTTGCTATGGATGGTCTTATAATCATAGGTATAAGCCCATCTTTAATGTTATGAACTATGAAGTGAAATAATCTGTGGCTTATGTAGAAAAGAGAGACAGATGAAAGAAGACGGGCGTGTCCAACATAACAAGAAAAAAGAAAGAGTGAAATCCGTTTCACCCGCCTTGGAATTGTGGGAGGATGAAGGAGAGGATCAATGTATCGTTCAAAATAAAAAAAAAAAAGAAAGAAAGAAAGAAAGAAAAGAATGTTAGTCAAACTAACACAGTGACTGATAGGCCACCCATGAAAATTGCATCTTGAAGATGTTCTACTCATCGAAATTCAAGAGAATCATGAAAATGAAAAAAATATTTACAATCCACAACACATGTATTCCGTTAGGGTGGCGGAGGCACACATGCTAACCTTGCGGCGTGCCCGCCATGGCATGGCGTCACCACCGTCAGTATGGAAAATACGCCGCATGGCATGTTAAGGCAACATGTTCTCGTCATGGAACTCACCAAAAATCCAACCGTGGTGGTAGCCGTTGGGTGTGGGCATTGTGTGGCATGGTGTGATATGAGTGTCCCCTTCAAATGTGAGTGTGTGTGATTTAGTGTTTAACTTAAGACGTTACGATTGACAGGCTCATGATCTATTAGGGCTTCATGATATGAGTGTCGTGTGCACCCTTACACTAAAAATTAGATTAAAAGCAAACACAAAAGTTATCATACTATTATGCAATGTTTTCAGAACCGGATCGGACGTTGAACCGGACGCCTTACTGGTTTGGTGGTCAGACCGGTCGGACCGGATTTAAGAACCGGATAACATCATACTTATATATATACTATATTATATATATAATTAAATATAAGTAATTTATATATGTACTTTATAGTTATATATAAAACTTAACTATTTTTTTATATCCAACATACTAATTTATGGTTCAACACCTCGTTTTTACCCATTAAAATAAAAAAAAAATAAAAAAAATAAAAAGAATACAAAAACCGGTCCGGTTTTCCGGTCCGACCAGCGGTTCGGGACGAACCAGCCGGTTCGACCAGTCCAAAACGAGTCGCACCGAACCGGACCGGCTAGGTGGCCGATCCCCGGTCGAACCGGTCGGACCGGCCGGTCCGATCCGGTCGTGAAAACAATGCTATTATGTACTACTACAACAATCACCGATTCGTGACTTTAGTATTATTACCCTGGTCTTTTTCACTGGCACTTCCGTACACTTACCTATAAACACCATTATCTTCTTTCATTTTCCCCATTTTACTTAAAATCATCATCTCTTTTTTAATTGTTGATCCAACTCTTAAAAAACCTTCTTTGTTAGAGATCAATTCGCTCGAATAACACCTTCTTTATTGCTTTAAAGATTCTGCTTCCCCTCAGGTAAATGCTCCTTCTAATCATCTTCTTTCGCATGTGGTGCACGTAGAATTAGGGCTTTTTAACGATTTTATGAAATCTGTGCAAAACCCATGTGTTTTTCATGTGTCGATGTGATTACCATTAAGTCTCTGTGTGTGTTTGAGTGGTTTCAGCCTTCAGCTGATAGCCAAGCTTTCAGTCGTCAATGGCGCTTGCTAAAACCCTAATTTTGGGTTTTTGATTGATAATCTCTTATGTTTTCGAGTTTTAAATCGATTTTGTGTGTTGTTCATGTGAAACTTGCTTTTAATTGGTTCATATTGTGATATTTTGGGGTAATTCTTGATTTGTTTTGTTGGACTTGTCTCCAGAAATGGAAATCATTGAAGAACAGAAGATAATCAATAAAACCCTAGAAGGGGTTTCTTCGATTTCTAAAACAAGTGATGATCCTCAAACATTCTCGTCGAAACATAGTTTGGAGGAAACCGTTGGTAATGATTTGGGGTCGGTGGTTGTTACGAAGACAGTAGTCGAAAAGACTGAGGTTTCTGTCGTTGAGATGGTTCAACAAGAAGACGAAGATGAGGGTTTGAAGGTAAAATTCAGTGAGAATGGATCATCTCTCGATATGGAAGGGGAAAATGAAAGTTCTGAACATCCCGTTTTTGAAGAAAAATCAGGTTTTTTAGCTGATGAGCGTGACGAGAATGCAAGGGCAGAGCCGATGGACATCTGTTCATCGGAGAGAAACAAGAAGAACGATGATAACGGGGCTGAAATCTTTGAGTTTAAGGTAGATATGAACAAGAAAGATGAAGAGAACGAGGAAGATGATGCCAGGGAATTAGCCGGTAACGATGAAGAGGAAGATCATAATTTTGTCGTGGGTGATTTCGTATGGGGCAAAATCAAGAGTCATCCATGGTGGCCAGGCCAAATATACGACCCTAGCGATGCATCGGATTATGCAGCTACTTTGAAACGTAAAGGTCAATTCTTGGTTGCATATTTTGGAGACGGGTCATTCTCTTGGTGTTCACCTTCACAGTTGAAACCCTTTATCGATCACTTTCAAGAAATGTCGAGTCAGAGTGACTCCAAGAAGTTTGTGAATGCCGTTCAAAAGGTTCTGGAAGAGGTCGGTAGGTGTGTGAAGGCGGAATTGTGTCAAACTGTCAATGCACTTGAAAATGCTGGTGCGGTCAACAGAGGGCTCAAGGAAGGAGCGCGTGTGCCGAAAGGGAACACAATTAAGGTTTTGATGGATCGAATAGAGCCTGTAAAACTTGTTTCAACCTTGAAAGCTTATGCTACAATGGAACCTCTTACGAGACTGGTTGATCTTGAATTAGTTCTGCTGAAAAGTTGTTTGAGTGCTTTTTACACTAAGAAAGGCGGTCACTTGTTGGCGGATTACTACTATCCAAAGTGCATTGACGGTCTTGAAGAGGAACCAAAAAGGGGGGTTGTTGCTGATTCTGATGGCATGGGCGCTTCGCAAGGTCCAGAGAACGGTGATGATAAGTTGTATCAAACAAGGAAACAAAAGAGTGTGGCGGAGTTGTTGGGAGAAGGTGAATCCAAAAACAAAAAAGCAAAAGCGTCTAAAAATAGAGGGATGAAGGACAAGAAAAGGAAGGCGTTGGTGGTGTCAGTAACACCTGAAAGTGACCATGAAAGTGGCGGTGGTGGAATTGAAGAGGACACAATGTCACCACGCCAAAGGAAGAAAAGTAGGTATCTTTCACCGCCTTATTTAAGTCCGATCGGGGGTGGGAGGCTTTCACTTTTTGGATCAGGATCAGGTTCAGGTTCGTTCAAAGAACCAAAATCTGAACCTGAGAATGTTCCCGAAACAGCTGCTAAACAGCTTGAGGATTCAGCAAAGAAGAGCAGCAGGAAGAAAGCTCGTGAAAAGAGAAGTGTGCGTGAAGGGTCTGATCCTAAAAAACATAAGAAGACAGCGGACGCTGGCGTGAATGTGACCAAAGTGTTAGACGGGCTCCTAAGCGCAGCCCTGGATCCTTCATCTTTCGTGGAAAAAGAGAGGAACCTCCCGACAATCACAGAGCTTGTTACAAACTATCGGAGTTCTATCTTTAAAGAAGGATCCCACAACCAGACTGGTGAAAAGAGAGACGGTGAAGACACATCAGTGCTCGTGTTCATCAAGCAGAAGCTGGAGTGGATGAATGAAAAGGTGCACATGTGTGAAGAAAGTGAAATGAGTGCGGATGTGAAGGCAAGTTTGGAAGGAGTGATACAAGAGGTTCTTCAAAAGATTGTTAAAATATAGGGAAAGTGAGGTTTTGAGGGGTTTAGAAATTTGAAGGATTAAATTAGATCTATGCTTATTGTTTGTTTTCCTTTTATGACTCTTACCAACTTTTGCTTATCAAGATCAATCATGGTTTCGAGTTATTTTGGCTGGCATAACTGTCTTTATCTTCGGTTTGCAGGTTTATAGTTTTAACACGTTTCATCATTGAAAACAAACTGACATTATCATCTACAAAGACCTGAGGCACACATAAAAACAGGACCGATGAGATAAATGATAATGCAGAAAGTGGAACAAGGGGGACCAAATGCAGTTCCATGCATACATTGATGATAGACACTGAAGCCTCTAATATACCATTTTCATGTTACATTCTGGAAATAATCACTTCACATATATAAAAGACTCACAATCAATAAATTTCACAAGCTTATTACAATGAAGTAGATTTGCATTAGACATGGTGTACATCATGTCTAATAAGCAGAAAATATGTATTTTCTGGTAACCCACCGTAGGGGTCCCCCACCAATGGCTACAAACATGATTTTTACCATGTAGTACATAACATGGTTTACACAATCACTTCATTGATAAAATAAATATATAAATGGTTTCTAGGTACACTTACAATTATCATCCCTAATACTGGATCAACGATGGTTTTAGCAAATCACATGGAATAAAACAACATATTATACAAAAACCACAATCGTCTAAAATTTTATTCTACAAACCCTACAATCGTCTAAACCCTCGTTACCCATGTTTTGAGGTAAAAGAGTGATGCTAAGTTGGCGTTGATATGACGAAAAAACTTAGCATCACTCTTTTAGTAAAAAACATGGGTATTGTACTATGGTTAATGCTTCTAAATGCTCCTTAATGTCCATTCAATCATTATAATTATCATATTTTTGAGAATTTTTGAGAATTTATGGTGTTATGGCAAAAACGCCAACCACCTATAACACCCACGTTGGTGGTGTGATGACGTTTTAAACTGTTATGATGCACACTTAATGCCTCATTACGTTTGATCTTACCATCCACGCCACTTGTTTTTCATTACACATCTAAGATTTGATTGATAGCGAGCACGAACTTACAGTATCATGTAATACTACAAAAATTACCACTTTGTTACTTTAATACTTATGTAAACTCCCGTTTAGAGATACAAGATGGTGTGAAAAGACCAATTGATAATGCATCTCTATATGAAATATAATTCAGTTGAATGATGTATAATTACCCTCGTCTTTTTCACGGGCAGTACGCTGTGCTATAAAAACCACTCTCTCCTTTTTCCCCACTTTTCTTATACTAAACATCTCTTTTGTTATTTGTTAACTATTACTCCAACTCTCAAAAAAATCCACCTCCTTCACTACCCATCACTTCACCCGAATAACACCTTCTTTCATGCCTTAAAGATTCTGCTTTACCTACAGGTATTTGCTCCTTCTCTCATCATCTTCTTTCCACTGTTGTTTTCGTACAATTAAGGCTTTTTTTAACGATTTCATGAAATTTGTGCAAAACCCACGTGTTTTTTATGCTTCCACGTCTTTAACCTTAAGTGTGTGTGTGTGACTGATTGGGATTTTTGAGTAGCTTCAGCTGATACCAAAGCTTTCAGTCGTCAATGGCGGTTGCGAAAACCCTAATAGTGGGCTTTTGATTGATCATCTCTTCTGTTTATCTGTTTTAAATCGATTTTGTGTGTTTTTCATTTGAAACTTGCTTTTAATATGTTCATATTGTGAAATTTTGGGGATAAATCTTGATTTTTTGTTTTTGGATTTGTTTCCAGAAATGGAAATCAATGAAGAACAGAAGATAATCAATAAAACCCTAACTGGGGTTTCTTCCATTTCTAAAACAAGTGATGATCCTCAAACATTTTCGTCGAAACATAGTTTGGAGGAAACCGTTGGTAATGATTTGGACTCGGTGGTTGTTATGAGGACAGTAGTCGAAAAGACTGAGGTTTCTGTCGTTAAGATGGTTCAACAAGAAGATGAAGATGAGAGTTTGAATGTAAAATGCAGTGAGAATGGAACATCTCTGGTTATGGATATAGAGGGTACTTTGGCAGGTGAAAATGGAAGGTATGAACATCCTGTTTTCGAAGGCAAATCGGGCTTCTTAGCTGATGAGCGTGACGGGAATGCAAGAGCAGAGCCAATGGGCATCTGTTCTTCGGAGGGAAACAAGATGAACGGTGGTAACGGGGCTGAAATCTTTGAATTTAAGGAAGATATGAACAAGAACAATGAGGAGAATGTCGAGAATCAGGAAGATCATAATTTTGTTGTAGGTTATTTCGTATGGGGCAAAATCAAGAGTCGTCAATGGTGGCCAGGCCAGATATATGACCCCAGCGATGCATCAGATTATGCATCTGCTTTGAAATGTAAAGGTTGCATATTTTGGAGATGGGTCGTTTTCTTGGTGTTCACCGTCGCAGTTGAAGCCCTTTATTGATCACTTTCAAGAAATGTCGAGTCAGAGTAACTCCAAAAAGTTTGTGAATGCTGTTCAAAAGGTTCTGGAAGAGGTCGGTAGGCGTGTGAAGGCGGAATTGTGTCAAACTGTCGATGCACTTGAAAATGCTAGTGCCCTCAACAAAGGGATCAAGGAAGGAGCGTGTGTGCCAAAAGGGAGCATGATTAAGGTTTTGATGGATCGAATAGAGCCTGTTAAACTTGTTTCCACCTTGAAAGCTTACGCTACAATGGAGCCTGTTACGAAACCGGTTGATCTTGAACTAGTTCTGCTGAAAAGTGTTTGAGTGCTTTTTACACTAGAAAGGGCGGTCTCTTGTTGGCGGATTACCACGATCTGAAGTGCATTGATGGTCTTCAAGAGGAGCCGAGATGCGGTGTTGTTGCTGATTCTAATACCATCAGCCCTTGGCAAAGTCCAGAGGATGGTGATGATAAGCTGTATCAAACAAGGAAGCAGAAGAGTGTGGCGGAGTTGTTGGGAGAAGATGAATCCAGAAACAAGAAAACAAAAGCATTTAAAGATGGAGGGATGAATGACAGGAAAAGGAAGGTGTTGGTGGTGTCAGTAACACCCGAAAACGACCATGAAAAAGGTGGTGGCGATTTTGAAGAGGAAACAATGTCGTCACGCCAACGGAAGAAGAGCAGGTATCTTTCACCACCTTATCGGGGGTGGGAGGCTTTCACTTTTTGGTTCAGGGTCAGGTTCGTTTCAAGAACCAAAAACCGAACCCGAGGATGTTCCCAAAACGGTTACTAAACAGCTTGAGGATTCAGCGAAGAGCAGCAGGAAGAAAGCTCGTGAAAAGAGAAGTGTGCTTGAAGAGTCTGATCCTCAAAAACGTAAGAAGATAGCGGATGCTGATGTGAATGTGACCGAAGTGTTAGACGGGCTGTTAAGCGCAGCCCTTGATCCTTCATCTTATGTGGAAAAAGAGAGAAACCTCTCGATAATCACAGAGCTTGTTACATCCTATCGGAGCTCTATCTTTAAAGAAGGATCCCACAACCAGACTGGTGAAACGAGAGATGGTGCAGATACATCAGTGCTGGCGTTCATCAAGCAGAAGCTGGAGTGGATGAATGAAAAGGTGCACGTGTGAAGAAAGTGAAATGAGTGCAGATGTGAAGGCAAGTTTGGAAGGAGTGATACAAGAGGTACTTCAAAAGGTTGTTAAAATGAAGGGGAAGCGAGTTTTTAAGGGGTTTAGAAATTTGAAGGATTAAATTAGATAAAATCTATGCTGTCTCTTTTTACTTTTGCTTATCAATAGATCCATTTTGGTTTGAGGTTATTTTGGTGGCTTAACAATCTTTATCGGCAGTTTGCAGGTTAATAGTTTTAACGCATGAATCATCATTTAAATAAAAAAAACTCACATTATCGTCCATGAAGACCTGAGCCAGACATAAAAACCACAAAGTGAACTTAAAAATCGACAGCAACATAGTCTTTCGTGTATGGATATGACTAGTGAAGAATCAGTCATCAACAGGGTCCTGGGGAGTCTCATCCGCACTGCGTTTGATTGTTACTACTGGGCATTCACAATGCTTCACGCAAAACTCGCTCACGGTTCCTACAAATACCCTATTCACAACAGATGAAAGGAAGTTTATGCATAAGCCTACAATTCATTCTATCTAATCCTTAATATTCAAACAATCAATTGAGACAAAAATATGCGTATACCTCTGGAAAGGACCAAGACCCCTGTTTCCTAAAACAAGAAGGTCGGGTTGGACTCTTTTAACCTCATGACAGATTACTTCTTTGGGATCCCCTTTCTTTATCCATGCTTCACATGCAACCTATCAGAATTTTAATCACCATCAGAGCAGATACCACAAAGCTCAATGCCTATGAGAGATAGACCGTGAATGAGTGTGTGTGTGTGAGAGAGAGAGAGAGAGAGACCCCTATGTCATGACTTCTCTTCACAAAGTACTCGAGCAGATGAGATCCTTTAATCTTGTCCTTACGACTTGCGTCTCTAAAATCTTCTGGCGAGGCGTATATACTATCAACTTCATCGAATGCTAGCACGACATAAATAAAGAAATAAGCACACACGTATGTTAGTCAATAACTCTGTACAAATGAAGGAAGATGTATGCTATTGCTAGACATGAAAAAGACAGAACTAGACCAATGAGATAAATGATAATGCAGAAAGTGGAACCAGGGGGATCAAATGTAGTAATCTCTGTACAAATGAAGGAAGATGTATGCTATTACAATGAAGCCTATGGAAGTAGATTTGCATGTCCACATCGTGTACATCATGTCTAATAAGCAGAAAATAAGTGTCTTTTTTGATAAACCAACGTAGGGGTCCCCCACCAAGGGCAAGAAACATGATTTTTACTATGGAGTACATAACATGATTTACATAATCACTTCATCGATAAAATAAATATATAGATGGTATTGCCAGAAATTTTACATGGGCGTTTAATGTAGAACCAATTTTAAGTGGAGAACCGCCTAATCACTTGTATGTGCTGATCACTTTATGTATCAGTGTGATAGTTAAAAAAATAGCTGCATGTGTTTACACAGTTCCTATAATTCCCTACTTAAAAGTGGTTAACATCCTCACAGTTTATACGACATGCACAACCATCAAAACCAACATTCCTCTCAATTAGTACTCTTTCTTTGGAATACAAAGGAAACAAAATAAAACCCTGTGTGAATATGATAAGAAATGGAAATTGAAAGCGTTTTATTTCTAAAGAAATGATTATAAATAGGCTTGTTTCGAGATGGCCAAGATCTCCAAAAGAAATACACACTTCAAAATAAGATTTCTGAATAAAGAAAAACAAGCATCAAAGACTCCTATTACTACTGCAGGCAGTTATCTTCCACTACTCTAAGTTGCTCAACTGTTCCCTCTAATTAAACAATTCCCGCTAGCATTAAATCGGTCCAAATAAGGATGAATACCCGCTGGATCTTCCATTCATGAGCTGGTTGACCCAAATAGACGGATACATATCAGAATAGGATCTAATCTTGGCACAAAAGAGTAGGTTCCAACAACTAGTTATTCCTCTAAGGAACAAAATGGCAAGAAGCAATCAAAGACAGGCTTGATACACTAAATTTGATGCTTAATGATGAAGATGGGGAAGGAACATGATGAAAAATCATTCCAGTTCAACAATATTTCCACCCATTAGATCCTAAAATACAGGTATCATGTAGACTGAATAGTGGAGAACACATCTCAAGCCAGGTTCATAACAATACTATGCTCCTAAATACCATAGAGGCAACAAAACACGTAGTATTTAAATTTGATAAGAATTGAATAATTGTTAATCATTAGCATATCACAAACTCAAAGATTAACACCCATAATACTGGATCAAAAATGGTTTCAGCGATCAGATAGAGTACAACAGCAGCTTACACAGAAGGCCAAACCACAATCTCCTAAAGTTTGATTCTACAAACCCAAAAATTACTTCAACGTTTCATAGTTACTAAAAGCTGCATATCACAAAGAGCAGAAGTTCAATCAAAAGCCTAAACTATCCAGATCTCAACACACAAATCTACAGAACTCAAAATCAACACCCGTAATCACCAACCAAAACCGTAATCAACGATCAACGGCGCACAACAGCAAATCACACAAAGACAAAACCTCAATCACATAGATTTTGACTTCACAAGCCCTAAATCTCTCCAAAATTCAACACACAAACGACACAAACAAGAGCATACAGAGTAAAACGAGTACCGTCTTCATCAGGAACTTGAACATGAAGAAATAGGAGCTTGAATTCATTGGTATTGGACCGAATGATCTTGTTTAAAGTCCATTCGAAGGCCGATTTGCTGCTGATAGAAGCATGTGGATATCCTTTGATGGTGGACTCGTTCACTCCCAACATGATCCGAGTCAGGTCCGAGTTGCAAATCGCTGCTGCCATGGGTTTTGTGGTGAGTGTGAAGTCGAGGGCTCTGTACGGCACCTTTGTTCTGGTTTCTTCTTGAAGGAGGTTTGCTTGTTGTCGTTGCCCGTGAACACATGTCACGTACAGGCCATTTTGAGCTATGGTGATGTGATTGGATAGTATAAGAAGACAAGGTGTTATTGACCCACCACAAATAAGATAAAATAAAGTATACTTTTACACTTTAACGGTGTTTTTATATACGCGTTATATCATTATTGGGTCGTGACCAAATATGTAAAATAAAAGGTTTCTTGTTCAGATCTAACTTTGAATAAAAATATTAAGGTTTGAGCAAAGAGTGTTTTTAATTATGGTTTTTTCAAAGAGATTGGGAGTACGGTCACGATTGAAAAACGAATAAATCATATATTTGTTGTTAAAAAAGTAAATCAACTGATAGAAAAAAACTTGAAAGTGGTGTGATAATGATACACAAAATTTAAAAGATTATGTAATCATTGATTATAAATTAGTATTTTTATTTAACCTTTTATAACAAATATTCATAACTTTAACTATTTATAAAATAAATACCAAAAATATAAATATTAATTTCAAACATCATGATATCTAAACCATGTTTACATTTGTAAACAGTAAATATTAAAATTGTGAGTATAAAATTTTAAGAAAAATAATATATGATAGTTTATAGTATGAAAATATTAAGAAAATATCTTGTTTAAATACCTAAGGGCTAGCAAATTCAATTGCTAACGGTCAAAAGAAGATGTCTGCCACGCCCCATCCTCATCGTGCCCCAAAAATTTGAAGAAAAAAAAACAGGGTGGGTGTTTTGTGGGGGGGGGGGGGGGGGGGGGGGGGTAGCATCGTGATAGAGTGCCATATTGCCACTACCATGTGGGTAACCCCCAACCACACCCAATGCCACCATAACGTTTTATTTTTTAGATTAAACTTGGAGCCTGACCTTTGACTATTTCGCAACTTGAAATTCAAACCTGATGAAATTATCCGAAACATTTGAAACGGGTAACCCCCATCCTCACATGTTTTTTGGTTTATATATTATGAAATCTATATTCCTATTATAGGTATTTGAGACATTTTATGGTTGATTATGATAAATGTAACCGATTAACAGTTACGTGATAGATACTCGATGGGTTTAAGACGAGTATACCAAACAAGTATTTTTAAAAAAACTAACGGGTATGTCTAGTACCTAAGAGTTAATACCTGATAGATAGTTGACAAGTTTTGGGCCGAGTATTAAACAATCTTTTATAACCAGATATGAAGTTGGAATTACCTAAGCCTGTTTTATTATCATCCCTAGTTCCAATCTATATAGGTTGGCTCGACACCAGCGATGGTTGAACACTTGACGGTTCAATGGTTTAATTGGATTCCATCGATTGTTTTTTGAGTTATAAGATTGAATTTGATAAGGTTACACATTGACCCAAATTCGTGTAACATGACCTTTGGATTATAACAAATACTTCCAGGTGATATGTGAAGTGTAAAGTGGGAAACCCGAATAAAATTCATATAGCATTTTAAATCGATACAAAAATGAATATATATTATTATAGTTTATATCAATCGTGCATCGTGCAAGTCATTACTCATACGTGAAATTGCTTTTACAATGCCATACAAAGTGTAATATACACACTGACCAATTTTGCGTCCAATGGCATAAAACATAGATAGACTTGTGTCAATTTGTCAATAAGGCAACATCTAATTGGTGTGTGTCTATTGACGCAAAATTTCAAGAAATATACATCCATTGTCACAAAAGCGGATATTATCTGCACCAGTTGACGTAAAAGTATCTAACTTAAAAAACCTGACATGTTTAGTTGGATGTAATAACATGTAACAATACAAATTACTGATTTATAAAGAAATAAACAATTACTATCTTGGCAAACAAGTTTGATTAATGGTTAATTCTCGTGACTGGTGTGTTTAATCACTGAGTGTTTTATTTTACTAATTAATGGTGTTACTTTTGTCGTAATTAAAAAATGAAACAAAACTTACCCCAAACTAGTACAAGTTAATTCCATGAGTAGCATAGAATTGAAGAGACAGCATGACGGAAGGTGAGATTGTACAATTTAATGTAACCATGGTGTAGGACAGTGAAACATTCTCTCCCTTTACCAAATTCATCATTCACTCAAATGGCTACTACACAACACTTTCCCCAAACTCAAACTCTATCCCAAAAAATTGCACATGTACAACCTCTAATGCATCATGTGCAACTTGAAGCAACATGATGCAACCCTTAACCTGTGCATTCTACTTGTAATGTACAAGTTAATGATGCATTGTTTTGTTTTAACAACTCAAGAGACTGAAACCCTCCCAAATCCCAATTGATCAACTTTAGACAATTCCAACCATACTTTCTCTGCTTCAAACCTTGCACTGTACTCATCTTTAACCCCTTGTTCTTCTTCTTCTAAGGGTCTCAAAGTATCGAGTTTCGTTTCTAGTCCCTCATCTTTTCTTGATATGGCATTGAAGTCCTTTTCATTCTCATTGTTTTTTAACTTCTTTTTCTTTTTGTTTCCTAAGCCCAAACACTTTCTCCCTATCATCCATGGAAGTTTGAAGAAGGTGAGGGTGAAGATGTTGACTACAGCGCATGGGCAGCAGCACACGGCGACACAGTCGGCGATTACGCCGGCCGTGCATGACCGACAGGATTTGCCGGAGCATCCGACTTCAGGATCTCCTGGTCCGGGTGCCTGGTCCACCGGGCACCCGGGCCTCCGTCTGGTGATCCCGGTGTTACGTGGTGGAAGCTCACATGGGCAGTTATTTACTTCCCTGCCCATCGGAGTTTTGAACCTTTGTGGTGGTGACACCGGAAGATGCTAATCAAACCTACAAATTAAGAACACCCACATTGTTAGTTTAATAGTTTCTCTCTAATTTCTCTACATGTAAGTTGTATCGTATATGTATATAGTGCATCAGAGTACCAATCATAATAATAATATATGAGTGAAATTATACTGGGTATGTTTTATTTGTTACAGGATTAATAATGCACCTGAGGCCAAGGACGTCCTTCTCTCTCCTTCACTCGCTTCTTTGCGTCGGTTTCTCTCTTCCACCTCAGCTCACGGACCTTTAAAAACCCGCATTGATGATGCTCTTATATTCACAATGTCTTTCTCTACGCCTCTCTAGAAAAAAAGGATTTATAGAGTTGTAAGGAGAAGAGGAAACAAGCAAATGGTGATAGGAAGTGGGTTTGAGTTGGGTTTCCTTTTAATCTTTTTTTTCGGGTTTTAGTTGAACTATTGAAACATTTTAACCATGCAATTTTGATTTTTGCATTTCCAAAGGGTGGGTTTGTGAAGCCCATGAAATTAAATAATCTGAAAGTTCAAGTTATACACTCGATGATGACTCACAAACACGCACGCAGAATGACGTGACTGCCACGCGCTTTTGTCTTCGCTGCAGATTCCAAATTTGAAACCAGCAATTTCTGATAAAATATATTATGTGTGAAAGCAAACCCAAGAAAATGTAATGCATACTGCATTGTTATACTTTCTAAATGCAATATTATAATTGTTCTGATTAAAATAGTAATTTTGTATTGGAAAGTTGAATATTAAATAGTTACGAACTTAAAAGTTATAAAATAACTGCTAACTTTATGGCACAATTCACGAGAGGTGTAATGCATGCAAATATATATTTTTCATTTTGATGCACAAAATTTCACGCCATAAAAAAATATGCATTTTGATATAGTGTGTTACAAATCACCAAAATCGCACGACACGTTAAAACATTACTAGAAAAAGTTAGTGAATGTTATAATAATCAATCACATTTTGATAATTCTTTAAGATAAAGGTACAAAATAGAGTATAGATTAATAATGCACGTAGAGCATGATTCATGACTCACGGGAAAATAAAACTTTAAATTCTTTTATAGTGTCCGCAA
Source organism: Flaveria robusta (assembly GCA_025506415.1). Taxonomy (NCBI): domain Eukaryota; kingdom Viridiplantae; phylum Streptophyta; class Magnoliopsida; order Asterales; family Asteraceae; genus Flaveria; species Flaveria robusta. The sequence goes on along the minus strand of CM046469.1, from coordinate 10,518,746 downwards.
TGCATGAGTCAAAACATCATGTAATGTTATGGGTTTAGGACTCAACATTGTTACACCTTCTTAAGTATTGGTAAGGCTCGGTCGGATACTTAGATGCTCAAAAAGGAAAAGTTAGACCGCTTTAGAGCGCCTCCACCGCTAGAATAGATGAAGGCGAAGGGGAGCTGGTCGAATCGGACGAACGCATACGCGCTGGAGGAAAAAAATAGGGTCTTTTTTTTACTTTTTATCTAAAAACCAAGACGGGACCGGATGAAATTGATGGGGCACACACACAAACTCACACAAGCGAGCATGCACTTTACTTCTTGTTTAAAAGAGTATTTGATAAAAGATATAGCCTAAAAATAAGTGGTTTTTTATACAGGTAAAAATTCGATATAGCAGCTAAGTTGACGCGTTTGTGGGTGTTTGTTAGGTTTAGCATTGGAGATGCTCTTACAACTAATTTTAATAGATAACTATAAGAGCAAATGACTTTAGAAGTTATATTTTACATTTAGAATTTTACATTGTGATAATGCTAAGCCAATAGCCAATTAATGCCACCCACTTCACGACCAGCCTGTCCGGCTCCACATACGATAACCAACCCCTCTTCACAAGTAGACACACTCTCTCCTCCCTCTCTCATCCCCTCTCACAATTCAGGCTCGTCACCTCCCTTTGAGAAATATATCTTCCCTCCCTCCTCCACCTTAGAAGGATGCTCTCTCACGTAAGAAGCATCGAAAAAGGTCTAAAGATAAAAGTTTTATCTATTCTAGACCTAAGAATCACGTAACATAAATTTTCACCATAATTCATGTAAATTACCACATGCTACCCAATTTAGGAATCATGGTGAACAGTGAGATTATCAGGCTAATTACCTCCTGTCAGGACTCACAATTAACAAGTAAACTTTACTGGTACTTTATTAGTTGCATATAAGTTGTAGTATGTGTGTGGGTGAAAATGAGAAGAAAAGGGGGTAAGAGAAATGACATATGACACAAAGCCAAATTAGTGAAAGGATTTCCCACAGTGGTATGTCGTGTTGCAAACTCATCATTTCATGTGTTCCATCTTATTTAAGCTTTACTAGCTATGACATGTGCTTCCTCTACTCCGTCCTTTCTACTTCATCTCAAAAACCCTTTTTGTTTCTTGATTTGATAAGGCATATACGACTACACTTTTCCTTTTAGCTAATCCACCAATGGTGGGTCACTCATCCTGCTTGAATTTTAGCTATTTTCTTCTAAATTCAACATATTTTTTTTTTAATAAATGTGCATATGAGAAAGTGTGGTATCCTTATCATTGACCCCACCAATACCCTATTAGCTAATGAAATCAGGTAAGATGCAACTTGAATTAAGTACTAGGGCTTCAAGGAGAGAAATGTAGAAGACCGGTTAAAGCTAAATTCGAACGTAGGACCTCGGTTAGAAGGACTTAATGACTTTATCACTGCTAATATATATCAAATGCCAAACTATTATGCTACACGAGAATGAGGGGCAAAAAATCCAAATAAAACCAAAATCTTGTCTAAGCCTCTAAGGGAGGTGGGGGTGCTCTAGGACCCTAATCTATCCAAGTCATCAACTAATTACAACGTGTTATCTTATTTTTTTTTCCACAACTATCCTAAATGAAACGGGCACTCATCCTCGTACCCAAAAGTACCTGATTGGGTCATATGACCATTCAACGGTATCATTGGCTTGATGCTCGGGTTCTAGTACCCGTATAATGTGAACCCGCCTGCCACTAATTTATTCAGTTGCGTCAATATTCCCGTGGCTACCCGCTGTGTACCTGAAGCTAGCAGGTGTTACACCCCTTTCACACTGATGCAACAAGTGTACTTAGCTGATCTTTACTATATAATGTAGATGGACATGATTAAGGTAATAAGGTCTATAATGGTATTATGTAAACTTTATTATAATGCACATGAACATGTTTAATCATATGATCAACCTAATAAGAATCCGTACATACATAGTCATTGGAGAGTACAATCACCAATTCGCGAGGACTAATGAATTGACTTGTTTAAAGCAATAACCAGAGTCAAAAAGCAATTGACACAGTTCCTGAAGAATTACTTCAGATTTTTGAAATTAAAAACTAAAAAGTGTTATAAAACTATTGTTCATGTACTTTACCAAAACCAAAAACTTCAGATTTCAAAATATTTTCCTTTTGAAAGTTTATGATTTGTTTCTCAAGTTAACGATCATTTGGTCAAATATTACTCCAGATTCAACAAATGAATGAATGATCCTCTCAAAAAGGCCAAAAGTCAAAGGCGAAATAGTCAAAGCTCTAATCGCTCTAATCAACAATATATTTAGTGCGTTTTTATCGAGTTTAACAAGTGCAAAGGGAAAAAACAGAACGATTATCACAGTTTATGAGTAATGCGAGTAAATGCTAACAAACAAACATAGTGAGTAACTGAATAAGATCAGAAGAATCTAAGTTAGATGTTATCCAGTAAAAACATATGGCGATTAATAGATAAACAAAATTAACAAATAACGTCGTTTTCTCATCACGTATGAACAAATGCATCTACAATCGGACCTACTTAGCATCATTTGATGATTTGACCAAGCAAAACGAACGATTATCAACACACACGCAAACAGCGAAACATACGATCGATGATATGAAACGTGATGAATGTCAGTGAATGATAAGAACACAAAACAACAAATCGAGAACAAACACTAGGAAAATTACCTCATATGTCACCAATCGAATCAAATCCTGAAATCTGCAACGGATTAACGTTCGTCACTTGATAATCTTCAAATCGAACCGTGTGTAGCCCTCATCCACATGAATCTGAGTTTCAATTGATCGGAAGTAGAGAGATTATCGGAATCTGCGGAGAGATAACAAGCGGTTCGATCTCCTCTCAATAGAAATCGAGAGTTCGAACTAACGATGGTTTGATCTGATGCAAGATGAATATATAATCAAACACACATACACATATGAATCTCTCGTAAACTGTGAGTGTCCGGGACTTTGGGCGGTTTATGAAAGAGATACAATGTATATTTTTATTAAAAATATTAAAATAAGAGTGTATATCCGTTGTTTGACTTAACTTCAATTTTACATAAATTATAGGTCTCAAATCTTATCTTTTATTTTGTGTTAGAAGTTATTTTTCGTAACTTGAACTCGTTGCTAAAAAATCAATATCATGAAATAATGAATTTATCAGTTGTTTCGAGTCCAAACTTTAAGATCATAAAATTTTAATTAAAATCTTAAAATATTATTTGTAGTTTTAAATAGACTCAAGCCTTTAAAATGAGTTTTTTTAAAGGAGGAAAAGGTTGGGAGAGTGAAAGGTGTGGTGGGGGGATTCGGTATAAAGTCTTCGAGTTCAAAAATTATTATTATCACTACTTTATTTTATAATAAGAATCTTTTAAGTTTAAGATTTAGGTGTAGGATTAATGGATTATATTATGGGTTGTTGCTTTTTTAGGTGTGTTTGATTTGGTAAATACAAATAGTAACAACAAATTTGGTTTGTATTATATTTTTTTAACCTTTTGATTTTTAGTTATGGTGATCATTGTTAAATTTGAATATCAGGTTTAATGTCTTACTTTGTATCTTGTACTTTTCTCGTATATTTATTATAACATTATATTATGATGTCATATCAACGTGAGATAAAATTTAAAATTGTCCATAGAAATATACGTGTTATATGTAATTTATGTATATTTCTATATATGTATAAGCACACATATAAAATGTGGTTTATTATAAAATATCAAATTGTTGTGAAAAAAAAAAACCTAAATCATTTAATTATTTGATGAATGGTTAGTATTAATAAAATTTTTGTATCTTTTATGCACAAATGTATATGTTAGGTTTATAAAAAACCAGCAAACTATTTTGTTAACATTTTTTAGTTTGTTAATAGATTATGTATAACTAATATAAATACGCATGACTTACGTATGTAAAGTTATACGTAAAGGAGATTTGTCATATTTTTTTGACTTGGAGATACGAATGAACATTACATTTCAATGTATGTTTTTATACGAGAGATTGTGTGATTGAATGTTAACGTGATGAAAGGTTTATGAAATAGATAAATAGCTTATAAAGCTTTAAACATGTCTCAATTTGATAATATATCTGGATATTCATCAATATCATTGTCCCACTATTAAAGTTAAATTATGTGATTGTTTAATTATAATAACTTAAAATTACTCCATTAATTAAGTTATGATGATTCATTAAATTTGCTTTTAAAAAATAAAGAGGGAGCTACTTTATGTGGGTGGATCATAGATCAAACTTTTAATAATTTTTATTAAATTAATAAATCTACAATACGAATTAGTTTTCAATGTAAAATTGAAAAAATTACCTTATTTTGGTTGCAGTTTCATTTTATCAGTTATTATATAATAAAATTGGTATGGAAATCTACTTTTAAAAAATATAAATACATATTTTCAAAGAATAAAAAAGTATTTACGTTGAGTTAATTTAGTTTTCAATAAATTTATATCAAATTTTAAAAAAGTGAAAAAAAAAACTATATATTTGGACTTATAATAATATTAGATAAACTAAATCAAATTTAAAAGAAATTTAAAAAAATAAATTTTTTAGTTAAAGTGTAGCACTATTAAATGTTAAACAAGAGACATGTGAGACTATAAACCTAGATTTATATCATGATGACATGTGAATATGTTTGACTGATCAATGAACCTGAAATCTTAAACTGTGAATTTAAAGTTTCTACCCTATCTTCAATTTGTTGATTACTTTGCTTTTATTTATAGAGTTGATACTTACCTTTTATTATTTTCCAGTTATAACTTTTAGTAGTATGTTCAGCATTAAGTAAATTATAGAACCTTCTTGCCATCAAGGTTAGATGTATTCACATGGTGAATGCTTATTCTTGTTGCATTAGACTAACTAGATTTAACGTTAAACCTTCCATCAGACTCTTTCGGTTTTTTTCACTTCCTGATTTAATTAACATATTTTTTTCAAATCAAGATTTACATACATGAGACAAAAGGGGCGCATATTAGTATAGTATATAGATTTCTATTTTTTGGTATTCTATATAGGCAAATTGTAGATGACAATATGTTTTTTATATATACTTTATCATTAGAAAGACTACATACAATACAAACATAGGCTACAAGTAAAAGATAGAAAGAGACAACCACATCAAGCATAAAATAAAACTTACAAGCTTTATAATAAACTAGAAGATCAAGTCTGATGGAAGTTTTTCGCATCGAATTTTGAGGAAGTTAAGACTTACCATAAATGGAGGGTTTCGACGGCTGTGAAAGGAGAAAGGGAACGGACAGCTGTGAGGGGCTGAGGTTTAATCTTCATCTCTAGATCGTCACCTACTGTCTCGTCGTTTACGGAAAAGTGAAAAACTAAAGAGGGAAAAATAGGACCTTCAAAAACATGGGTCAATGAGACTTATAGTGAGTATGCAGTTAGGTTATCACTTATTCACTTATTAATCCTTTAAAATCATACTGAGCTTGTGACTTGATGAGCATTACACAATTACACAGGCAGCTCGTTTCACATTTAGGCTAGTGAGCCTAAATGGTCGTTGAAGCAAAGCTCAATCCTAGGCTTGTTAAATATGTAAGACGTGATTTGAACTTCAATTCGCTTAAGCTTGATTGTTTATAGCTTTTTACAAACTGATATAGACTTCTCGAGTAGCTTTCAAACGGTTGGTTCATTTATGCTGCTACATTTTAGCATCAATAGCGAGTATCTAGTCAATAGTTTAACAATGTGGAAATTGTTGGAATCAATCGGATCAAAATTGACGATGAACACAATGATTTTGTGGAATTCCCACGACTCTTTTAATATATTAACTCAAATGAATACTTGAACCAAAAAATTACAATACCCTACCCATCTATTTATACTAAAACTATAACTAACACTCCTAATTAGACTCAAACTAAAAAACCAACTCAAACAAATAATATTAAACATTATCCAAATCAAATTTAAACTTTAAATAAATAACTATTACTTATCAAAATTAATCCATTAGAAATATCATCTACCTTCAATAATATCTTAGTATATAAGTTTGATAACAACAAATACTTCAAGCAAAACACATTCTATTATGTTTGCTTATTTGACGAATTTAATTGGAGAAACTATTACACGCACATATTTATTTTATATTAGTTGTTACTCCATATGATATGATTAAGAGCATTCACAACCCACCCTCCATCTGCGTATCTATAATTACACTAAAAATCACTAGTTTTCTCTCTTTTTTTCAATAAAATAATATTTTTTTATACTTTTATCATTACATTTTCTCCCTCCTCCACTCACAACCACTTTCAACAAATATTAAAAAATTAATAGAGATGAACAGTGTTTTATCAAATATAGAGATGAACAGTAACATGTTCTCTATCCTCTACTCACAACCACTAATAACCATTTTCTATAATATAGAAAACTCACTCACAGATTTATGCAGAACCGGCTGTGAATGCTCTAATATAATTAAGTTTAAATATTATATTATCATGTGTGGAGAGAATATATTGGGCAGGGGGACGAAAGAGACAGTCCGTCCAACTTCCCAAATTGCTTCCATTTGACTTCTTTTTTATCCATCTCTTCACGCGCACCAGATCTGCTCTACACACCATAATTCAAATTTCAAACTCTTGAAATTGGGCTCTATTATGGGCTAACCTTCTTAAGCTGGACAACTACAACTTCAATGTATTAAACTAAACAACATTGTTTTTTATCTACACTAACCCCTTATCAACTTACAATTTTAAAATGCGTTATTTTTGTAAAGGACAACTTATAGGATATAGACCCTCGGAATACAAAAACATGTCACTTCATACATGCTATGTTCCTATTGATATGTTTGCAACGTTGCACTTAAACAAAACAATAACTTAAGTGTAAGTGAGCCCAATGCATCGTCATAATAGTAAGTGAGCCCATGGCCCATGCTGAAGGAAGATTGGGCCAACGTGGAACCCTTCAAAAACCTAGATTGAAAAAAAGATAAAAAAAACGTAGGCAGAAGCAGAACCCGCTACCTCCTTTGATGGGTTGGGGGGAAGAACCAAATAAAATTGGTTTCTTTTTGTTAATCATGCTTATTTTGAATTATATATGTTTGTTCTTTAAGTTAGTAGAAATGCTTGTTCATGTCTTACTTTCCAAACCCTATCAATAGTCTTGTTATAAGTAATTTTTTTTAAGAATATGATTGCTCTTGATTTCACCATGATCTCATATATAACTGTATGTTGTCACTCGCTATGTTCTCGTTCTAACTCCAAGGTTTCTTAGGACCGAAAACCAGTCGCTATCAAGCATAGCGTTTCATCAGGAGGGAGGACACTAATCCACCATAAGTGGGTTCCAAGATCGAGGTAAGGCAATTTCTTAAAAGTTAACCTATTTAACACAAATGAAGATGTTGGAGATGGGTTTGTTCATGGATGGTAGTCACAAGCTCCATGGTGGAAAAGACCCTCCTTTTTATTAATTTTTAATTAATTTGTAAACCTTATCATACTTTATCCAAATTTCATAACTACCAAAATTTAGTTGTAAAAGTTACAGACGTTGTCATTTTAGTTTTTATTAACTGTAACAAAATTGATCATTTAAGTTTTTTATCAACCATAAAAGTATAACTACTAACAAAATTATTATTTAATTTACTTGCTACATTCCATAATTGTTAAAATATAAATAATTCCAGTGGGTTTACGAGTGTTATATATGTAATAAAATGAGATTTTAGATATTAGAGTAAATTGTAAAAATAGTTCCTGTGGGAAGTCAATATCTGACTCTTGGTCTCAACTTTTGATAGCACCGCATATGGTCCTAACTGTTATTTAAATGTCACGCTTTTGGTCGAAAAGTGAAATTCAAACTTAGCACGCATATGTAGTTTATCCTGGAAATACAAATAACAGAAGTAGGCTCGGGCTTACGACCTTACCATACCTTCCAACAAGATGCCATCAGGCTAACACATGCTGTCTTCAATCTTCATCCCTTATAATACAAAACCAAACATGATTGGAACTGTATAAATGACAGCAAAAACACTGCCTTTGTTTCTTTCTTTCTTTCTTTTTTTGAATACTATTTTAAATATTTAATTATTTCAATATCAAGTAGATGAATTACAACATTTAACAACAGAATGTACACATTAAATATATATGCTGTCTACAGGAAAGGTAACTTACAGACAATGGGCCATCCGCAGACTCCACTACACCCCAACTATGACTCATTCTTGGATGCTATCTGTCCCCTTTAAATTGCTCAAATTTCTTTCTAACTGCCAAAGCAAAAGGAAATAGAAAGAATAGTTACTGTAATCATATTTAATATTTTATTCATATATAAAACTGGAAGCAATGTACAAAAGAGGTGTTGGCGGGTCAACCCACCAGCCTTGACATGTTTCAAGCACTTGTAAGAGTTTACCCGTTTTGACCCATAACCCAACCGACGAGACCCTCCTACAACGTCCACGCAGACAAATATAGAGATGATATTTAGACAAACCTGTGCATTTCTCGTCTTCATTATTCGCAATTGCTCAACCACACTGCCAATGCTGAAATTGTAAAGAATGTGTTAGATTGTGGAAGTTTATTATAAACAATGCATCTTGAGACTAGTATATATGGATAATTGTATATTATCATACCTTTGTTCTAACTGAATAACCTGAGATTGCAGTTCTCTTTCCCTCGGAGAACTCACAGGAATCTGCATGTTACAAATACTTGAAAGATCAGGCCATTATTTCATACCGACCCTAACAATATGCACAGTAGGAACATCACAAAGAAAAGTCTGTAGGATGTTAGCCCTTATATGTAAAAACGGATTGATTTAAGAGATCACATTCTATTGCTAACAGGACGGATGGGTAAAATTCAAAATTTAGCTGGAAAAAAAACTTGTCAAACGGTTTAAATGAGGTCCAATTTGCAATCATGCTTAATATATTACATTTTTACGAAACCAAAAAAGGGACAAAGTGTTGGAATGTCAACTTGATCCAATCCCACCCGGCCCATTAATCTGTTACATGATTGGTCTGACCAGTTCATTTGCTGCCTATGTGATTATTTAAAAGGTGACCTAAGCTGGAACTTGTTGGCAGATAATTTCAGTATTAACATGTAGCAAGCATTTCAAGAAATTTTTCGGAAAATCAGGATCCATTACATGTGAAATTTCATTGGTTCCTGATCCCACATACTCTATACCATTTCCTGCATAAGAAAAAAAATACAAGTCACTAGACAAACAAAAATCAAACTTGAATGATGAAAAACCAGATATGTACCTGAAATCTGCTCTGCAAACTTCATTAATTTAACTAGTTCTTCCTGGACAGCACAGACAAGTGTCAACTCAGAGAGGAGATTTAAGGTGATATAAGATCAAAATGATCAGACACGTACCCGTTGCATAGTATTATGCTGCAAAATGGATTGCAAATATGGAACAACTGAAGCAGCTGACAGACTTGATATTGGAGGACTGGTAATAACACTGGAATTAAAGACTAGAGCCTGAATGCGAGAGGAACGCAAGAGTTACAACTCCATTGCCTAAAAAGTTTTTACAATGGCAGTTCTGCCCTAAGGATCTGTCAGCTAATGACAGAAAAAGGAAAATTCCAAAAAAGAATATATATATATATATATATATATATATTCTTGACTAACAATGTAGACTACAGTAAGTCCTACAAGTCAGAAAAGGAAGAACGAAAAACAATTGAGTATATCCGTACCTTTGGATTAAGATCTGCGGAAAAGACTTTAAAACGCCCCTTGCGCTGGACCACTGCTCCTTCTGAAACATCCTCTACTTCACAATGCAAAAGAAGACATGATGAGTAGGAAAGATATTGACCAGTAATCTATCAAGAGAGAAAAAAGGGAATTAGCAGATGAAAGATGACTTACCGGATGAAGAATTATTCATATTATGCTTTTGACGAAACTGCAGTGGACCACTATGATTTCGTTGTGTCTTGAATCTTGATTGTAGAGGATCTCTTCGTAATTTCATACAACGATCAGCCAAAATCATTGCATGTTTATACTATATATATATAGAAAGACAGAGACACACACACACACACAAGTACACACATATGGATGACATAGCAAGTGTAGACAAAACAAAACTAGAAAATTTGCTAACTAATCATGCATGCGAATCTTTATCAGGATATCCCATTATATTGTTGAATAGTGCTTACTTCTAATTAAGTTCAAATTTGGTCCCATTAAAGACCCGCTACAATTACTTAAAATTTGTTCAAGCAGTAGTATTTCTCTCCCCCTTCCCATGTTTTTTCTCTTCCGTCACACATTTTCTGCTTCTTTTACTCCATTGCACACAATCCTTTCTACAAATTCTAGTTTGAAGAAGATATATTGAATAAGCGTACGTAATATCTTATGGTACTTCGTCCATATTTTCTTTTCTTTTTTCGTACTTGAAATTCATTGGAACTATGTGTATCGGTTCTGCTAGATTTGTTCAGTTCATGTCTTATTTTCCCGAAACAGTATTGTGAATGCACCCTACAGAGTATACGTAAATTAACTCGTGATTTGTAAATGTCAGAATGAAAATAGAAGATGTCAGTTTGTCCATTTTTTTAATTCTATTTTATTTGCCTATGGAACCTTAATATTCAAGACAAACCACGTTACTAAAGTTAGTAAAATCAAATAAAAGCTAGTAGAGCATCTCATTTATTTCATTATTCGAGCAGACATAAGTAGCAAAATCCAACAAGAAAATAAAATGAGATCATGATATAGTTACCTGTCCACATCAGCAACCAACTTTTTAGGAGAAAAAGAATTATCTGGAAGCAGTGAACCACTCAAATATTTTCTTGGCCCATCAATGGTAGGTTTTAGTAAGGAATTTCTTTGTCCAATATGCTTCACATCATTGACTTCAGCTTCTTGATCCACAGTTTTTACCGATGGCTTCATGGCACTCTGCTGTTCATTATCTGATGGATTATCATTACCCCCATCATCTTCACAAACATCAAAACATTCCCTGTATTAACATATAACTCGAGCATCAAAATCCAAAACAACTTATGTATAGAATTTCTAGCAAGTTTTAAACCTTCACAAATTACACTATTACACCAACTTATTTTCACCACTCCATAAATAATTTTTTTTAATGAACAACAATACCATTGGAAAACAAGTTTTAACCATCATTTAATGAAACTAAGGTTAATTTCAGATAATGTGGAAGATATGATCTTACTTGAGTGCTTGAAGAGGCTTTAATGGAAATTCCGCAAATGAACTCTCCAAATCAGGAATTTCATTAATTGCATCCTGAGACAAATTAAAGATTGATACTTGCACAATTTTCTTGAATTTCAAAACCCCATAATTGATCCGGATGCAGAATTTGAATAAGAGAAAAGTCAATATGGATTCGACTAATAAAATACCTCAAGGTGAGATCCAGAATCTGAATGATCAGACACCTCAGAGGAAGACCTCTCTGCTGGTAAACCAACATCATCGAGTCTGTTTTGTTGATTTGAAGTTGCATTCAGATCTTCATTTGATATTTCATCATAGTCCTGGATCTGCCCTCAAATAAAACAAGTTAACAATGTGCAACACCAGTCGTTTCTAATATAATCCAATATAAGAAAAAAAATACATACAAGGGCAGCCTGATTCTTCAAATCCTCAATATTGAAATTCCAGGCACTAATTCCACGAATATACTCTTGCTGCATGTTGCCAAAAATATGATAAAATTATTGATTAGAAAAAGTATTGTACATGGAAAACGCATGCACAGTTGTTTTGCATAAGAAGCTCCCTTGCAAAGCTATATATCAAAATTCCACCTGTGATAAGTGCTCCCTTTCCTCGTATAATTCCTTGTTCTGCATAAGAAGCTCTGCTTCTTTTTCCTGAAAAAACAAGGAGGTCAGATAGCTTACAAAATAAAAATAATAATGATTAAGAACATAAATCAGTAACAATCATAGTAAAAATGAACAAACACCTTTAGCATCCTAAAACGGTCGGCTAGGGGGACAAGCCCTTTAAGAATAGTCTGTTCCAGATAATCAGTTATTCGCGCATTCTTAAAAAAAGGGTGTTTCAAAAGCTTTTCTGATGAGGGACGTTTCTTTGGGTCTTTCACTAAGCAAGCAGCAACCATTTCTTTGAATGACTGCAAAGCTGCTGCAAGTTAGCTCACAACATTCAAAGGCCATTTAGATCCTAGTTGTAGGATGACACGAACCTTAGAAAACTTTTTGTCTCTTTCATAGTCAAGACCAGGTGGTGCATTTTGCAGAGTCATCAGCAAAACCTGCAGAAAGCAAGACATACTGATGTACACATGTAGTAAAAGAAAACTAAAACCTTTAAAGAGATATAAACTAGTTACCTTCATTGGTGGATACTTAGAAAATGGTGCATGCCCATGAGCAAGTTCAAGGGCTGTGATTCCAAATGACCAGATGTCTGCTCTGTTGATACACCACAATTCCTTAATTAGAAATCATTAACTGAAAGTGTTTTAATGATGTAAAAATAGATATATGGTAGAATAAGAGTGAACAAGTGAATAATAACTCACTTGAAGTCATATCCATGCAATTGTTGCATAACTTCCGGTGCCATCCTAGGAAAAATTTTCCAAGAGATGGTTAAGCAATCTTAAAGGTCAGTGAAGACAACAAGACCTTGAACATATACCAAACAGAAAACATACCAACAAGGAGTTCCCACAAAAGTATTTCTTGAACGCTGCCTATCCCCAGTGTCAAACATGCATGCAGACACTCCAAAATCTGCTAGCTTGATAGAACCATTATAATCAACTAATATGTTCCCTGCCTGAAAAACCCCATCAAGACTCGTAAATGGTAGTAGGAATCAAATACTGAAGATAGAAAATAAGGTGTAGAAAGGTAACAACTAATCCAAATTAACATAAAAAAGAATTTGAGAAAGAAACTACATTTATTTTCAATAAACCATAAAAGCCTTCCATTATTGTCCATTTTGTTCCATGAAAAACATTTATATCATACTACCTTACCTTCACATCTCTATGGATGTGGCCATGAGTATGAAGATAAACCAGGGCTTTAAGGACCTCTCGAAGCAATGTGGCTATAACAGGCTCTTCAAAACCTTCTTGAAAAGAAGATTTCATGATGTGAAGACAAGATCCAGCAGCCATATATGGAGTAACAACCCAAAGGCTTTGGCCAGTGGTGAAAGAGCAATATGCCCGTAATAAATTTGGATGGTTGATCAAGCTCATGGTTTGTACCTCCCGACGGATACCATCCTGTTTGAATTATAAAAAAAAAACTTATAAATGACAAGAATGAATAAACACAATATGCACTCATGCAAAGAACTAACAAATTCAAAATAATGCATCTTCTCACAGGTCCAAACATGGCACATAATATGAAGATTAAACCTTAAGAAATGTGAATAGGTTATTTGCTCTAAAAACAAGTAATTTGTTTCGTGATCTAGAATCCATAATTCCTTATAAACCTTAGGGGCCTTTTAGATGCCCCTAAATCATTTTAGATGGCTTAAACAGGATTTCAAGGTTCAAAAATCCTTGTTTTCAACTAATCCACCAATTACGTGACATGAGAAAGGAAATATAATAATTATTGTTATTGTCAGGCTAGCCATAGCCAAGGTAATGACCATTAACACCTATTTCAATAATGAATGGTTGTATGAAAGTTCCATTTCTTTATCTTATACTTTTGGGATGGATTTTCTGATTTTCATATTGATATCACTTGTAGAAGAGTTGAAGTGGTTTGATACACATGACCTTATAGTACACTTTAGTTGTTGGTTTTGAAGCCTGCTTGTGTTTCCGTAGCTTTCCGGTGCATGTTTGTTTGATTTTTTTTCCATATATATGCCTATGTATCGGTTTAGAGTTGTTGACATGGACAACATAATGTTGTTTTTTTTCTTGTTATTCATTGTTGTACACTTCTATCAGTGTTTCTGTTTTTCACCTATTAGCAACAACCATGTACAAAACAACTTTAACTTTCATGTGTAAGCATGTTTTACACGTGTATTTTTCAATGGGTGTTCTCTATTAGCAATTTGGTATGTAATTAAGCGGAACAAAAGCTTAACACAGTATCAACATGCAACTATCTAATAATAGTCAGTTAGAAAGACTTTTTGAACAAAGAAACAAAATTAATATCATATATTCCTTAAAAGATAACATGCCTCATTATAGCTAAGTTGGATGAGGCAGCATGTGGACTTATAATCTTAGGCGCTCGCCTTGTGCGCCTCACATGTGCCTGGACCAAGCATTGTTTGATGAAGAAGCCTCACCTAAGAGTGCCTAGGTGCAACACATGCTTGCCTTCGACTACATACACGTGTGTGTGTTCACCGGTGAAAAAATGGTAACATTTTGTAGTTCTCATCTGAATCCACATCTATACGTCATGCATGCGTGTGGGCGACTCATAACCCTACATGTTTATGCATGTATCACTAAACCTAAACCTACAACTTATATATTGGCATGTAATACGTAAACCATGAATAAATGATGAAATGGAAATGGTTTAATCCATGATAAGCTATGTGGAAGAACTGTAGGAGGAAATAACATACCAGGTCATTATTACACTTCTCCAAATCAAGAACCTTGATGGCAACAATCTCATTCAACGGAACACAAAGAGCTCTATACACGGAGGCACTAACTCCTTCACCAATTTCCTCATATAGCTTGTAGTCCTTTGCATCAAGAGGAAACTTCTTTTTTGGCTCTTCCATGTGCTCTTTTTTATTATAAAATTAAGCCATGTTTACCATAAGCAAAGACATAAAGGTGTGACCCAACTTAACATTAAATTCCATCCAACATGCCAATACTACTTTACTATCGGTTTATAACTTTAAGAATCCAGTAAATTCATCTGAAACAATCTTCGAAGTGTCCATGCACAAGGTGTCACTAAATCATTGATCAATGACCCCTTAGTCGTGTACTGGTTATTAAAGATAGATATTCAGTTCAGCACACTACCAATATAAACTGGGATCACCATATGGACCTCAGCATATCATCTTAACTAGTTGCTTTCATTTGCAAACCTGAAGCACTAATACATTCTATAAGTAGATAAACCAGAAGACCCGATGAAAGCCAAAGCAAATAAATAGGAAATCCTGAAACATTAGAAATATATAATCAAGAACATGGAGGAAATATTAAGAATGACAAATAAACTACCAACAGAAAACAAGCTAAGTGTACCATTGCTCTGACATGTTATGTAAAATGGAACAAGAAACTGATTAGAGACATGCAGATAACAACATGATCCCCTCAATAACACCTTAAAAGCAACAGACTATAGCTAACTGGGCCTCTAGAGAAAACAAAAACGTGACAACCAGATCACCAGTTATAACGGATGTCTTTCAGAGGGCAGTTTTAATCCTACTTGAGAGACATGCTAATAGTAAGTTTCAAGATACAATCTGCTGCTAAATTCTCAAAATGCACTACAAAAATCACAACTTACTAGTGTGAAACTTCTAAATGTCAGGTTCTTCATGCATGATAAACCCACAGTGCCTAACAAAAATCAAATAACTCCTCAACGAACTCCTTTCCCGAAATTTCAGCAGCAATTTGTAACCACATCGTTTTTTTTTATCAACATACATCACTGGCACGTTCTAATCTGCTTATGAATTGAACATTCATCATCCAAGTAAACACGATTCCCCAAATAACAACAAGAGCACCAAAATCAAATAACAAATGCGATTCTCATAGATTCAATCATCATAAACTACTCCAACTCCAATCAAACCAAATCAAAATCAATCTCCCTAAACCTAAAACAGTTAATCATCCATCAGAAACAGAAGATCGAGCACACAATCTAAGAACAATCATAATCAATCAATCAATCAATCAATCAATGAAGCAGAAAATCACAACAAAAAGAAAACGTGATAGTACAAACCTAGGGTTCGGAAGAGGCGTTCCGTACGCAAAAACAGGAGAAATGAACAGAAATTCGAGTATAAAAGACTGCTTACAGAAGATGAATTGATAAACCTGCTGGATTGAAGTAATCAATCCGCCATATATGATGTGTAAAAAGAGAATCAGCAAGAACAGCTATTGGCTACAGCTTGTGTAGATCGAATCTTCGCCGTTAATTATTCGATAAATGGAGATAATGCGTCTACCAATCTGTTGTGGGTGATTCCGGTCTCCTTGGGTGTTTGATTTGGTCACTTTTTTATGCTGTCACAATAATTAAATATCTAGGTTTTCTTTTATAAATCTTGGTTATTTGATAAAGATGTTAAGTTGCCAGCCAAACCAAGTATTCAGATATCTCCATGATTTCGGACAGTATAAATCAATATCAGTTTTGTATATGTATCTGAAAGTTCGGGTGTCTGTACACGAATTTTCAGATATAGGTAATGATTCGGATATCCAAAAATAAAATTTTGAATTTTTAGTTTAATTTTTTTTCAACCATTAGACATGTATCATTGGAAAAGTAATGTAAAAAATCATCACACAATGGTAGTCTCAACGTACGTTGACAAGTCTCGACCAAAAATAAAAAAACTTCAACGTTTTAAGAAAATAACAAAATATTTTTTTTAAGTTTACGAATAACCTGACACTCGAATTTCTGAACATTTTCAATTTTGATATCCGAATCCGACTTTTGGATATTCAATTTGTCGGATATTTGATTTTCCAGGTATTTCTGATTTGAATTTTCAGATTCAGTTTTTTTTAAAACCTCTGTCTAGTACTCGTTACACATTGATTATCGGGTTTGTGACATATCAGCGGGTATCGAGTATAGATGTATACAGGCTTATACCCTTTCATTGTTGGTTTTTCTTTTGCATTCTCATTGCTCGAAGCTTAATCTTACACTCGAAATAGTTACACTTATCATGGTTCTACTATTTTAATTATTTTAAGTATCCAACAATTTCAATGTACTATTTATTGCATTTTTTTTTTACATATGACATGTTAATGTATTCTCTATTCAAAATTAGTAAATAGATTAAGTAATCAATTGGATCTCACCTAACATCATACTCACTTAAATCAATGAAAATTTTAAAATCAATCTCATACTCAGACTGATATCTAAATACCCGTTTCATTACTTGTCGATTCTATCATTAAAAAATATATTTTTATTTGTGATATTTATTTATTAAGTATCTTATTTAATGATAAACTCACACGTACTTAAGTGTATTCCTAAATCTACACCATTTGTTTATGATAGAACTTGACTTTGAACCTCTCAAAAGATACAACATGTAACATGCCTTTATAACATTATGCTAAAAACCCTTTGATTTTAATCCTTTATTTAACATGATACGCACCTCTTATCTTATTGAGTTGAGATGCAATAATTAAAGTAAATTATGCTTTTGGTCCTTTAGGTTTGATTTTTTTAATAATTTAACTCGAAAATAAAACCTTTTGACATATCATGCCCTGATGTTTAAATCCTGTAACCATTTCAAACACTGACATCTAACTCTATTTAGTCGATGATCAGCGATAATAATAATAAAATTTAGATAGTAAGAATCTTGAAAAAAAAAAACAAAATTAATTATAGCGTCACTTCCTTGTTGAAAATTTGGAGTTGATAATATGCAATAGTGTGTATAAAAAATCGTATGAAATCTTTTAAAAATGGTTGTGATGAAATCGTAATCTTCAATAAATGACATTCCTTTTATATTCAAGAAACCATCATAAACGAATAAAAATATATATTGTCAACACTTTAGAAAAATCAAACCCCATTAGAATACCACATGACATGATAACCCCATTTGTTCGCATTGTAACGGTCTATCTTCGACGTACTCGTGCTATAAATAAAAACCCTAATAGCAACAATCAAGTTCAACTTGACGCCCAAACCAAAGCACCTCTTTCAGATATCTCTTGATCGTTTCTAAATCACAATCTGAAAATCACTCGAAACCCTTATTTGATTATTCATTCAATGTTTGAAGAACAAGAATCGCTGGTTGCAAGGGGTTTGAGCGCACGGAGTTAGGGTTTTCTGATCATCGTGATGTAGTCCAGAATCATCAAAAGATACAAGGTATGACAACCCGTTTATCTATTTCGTTTCAATCGCACAACACAACTCACGTATGTAAAGTTTTCTGTTGATATATGCAAACCCATTTGTGGATTCTGACGATGATCTGATTTCTTGGTGAAATATTGATGTTTACGTGGTCTGATTGTAGTTGCCCTAGAATAATTTATCTTTAACGTGCCGTAATACTCTGCATTGCAAGGTTTCTCAATATGAAACTGTTAATCTTTTATCAATGGGTTTGTTTATAGCTAGATTACAACGGTTTTGAGAATCCCTTTTGAATTCTTGTTGTTTGAAGTTGATCTAGTGACTAGTGATAATTCTGTTTTATGGGTTTGTTACTTGAGGAAATTGAATCATTGTAGTCTGGGATTTATCTGGTAGTGTTTGCATCTTAGATAAAAGCAGACAGAACACATAAGTGTAACTAATTAACTACCTTAGTAACCAGTTTTAGATTGTTTCTTTTGCACATACGTACATTGGAAGTTGAATCAGTTTTTTGAAATATGTGAAAACTGATTGTGAGACTTTTGTTCTATTACAAATTACCAAGTTTTTTGCTCTTGACTTCCATAAGTTTGTTTGAATTTGACTTCGTAATTACTGGCTTTACATATGTTCTCAATGTTTTCCATTGCTTTTGATTTGGCTCCCAAACTGTTTTGTTTTTGTAATTTTGTGACGATCGAGTTGGTACATAATTTCATGCTATTTTTTTGTCATTTGACTTTTTTTTAATATGTTTCATACTGTATAACAATAATGTTCTTATATTTTTAACTTTCTTATTTGACAATGACAATCCCTTTTAACTCCTAAAAGCTCGGTTAAAACTGTTTTGTATTTCAAGGCATTTACTTTGGATTTCATTTTTGATAAAGTTTTTGGTCTTTTTTTTTTTAATTATGTGGTGATTGTTTTTGATACATAATTTTATTATTTTTTCATTTTATTTGTTTACTTTGTTTAAATTTTTACCTTGATACATAATTTTATGCTATATTTTCATTTGATTTGTTTACTTTTGTCTAAATTTTTATCTTATAACAATGAATTTTTCTTGCCTTTGTCTTATTTGAGAATGTACAAACCCTTGTAACACCTAAAAGCTCGATTCCAACTGCGTTGTACTTTGAGGCTTGTACTATGCGGTTGATTGGGTGTATGTAGGTTGTTGCGGGGATTTCATTCTTGATAAGGTCTTGATTTGTGTATTTTTTTAATTTTGTGGTAATTGTTTTTATTACATAATTTTTGCTACTTTTATCATTTGATTCGTTTACTTTTATCTTATTTTTTACCTATTAACAATGATTCTTTTTGCTTTTATCTTATTCGAGAATGGACAATCCCTTTCAACACCTTATAGCTCGATTCCAACCATGTTGTACTTTGAGGCTTGTACTTCGTGGTTGATCTGGTGTATGTAGGTTGTTGTGGGGATTTCATTCTTGATAAAGGTATTGATTTGTTTTGTAGTTATGCTACGATTGTTTTTGGTAGATAAATTTTGTGCAATTTCTCATTTGATTTGTTTACTTTTATCTTTAGTTATAACTTTATAACATTGTTTTTTTGTCTTATTCAAGAATGGGCAACTTCTTTTAACACCCTAAAGCTCGATTCCAACCGTGCTGTACTTTACGGTTGATCGGGTGTTTGTAGGTTGTTGAGGGGATTCCGTTCTTGATAAAAGTCTTGATTTGTTTTTGTAATTTTGTGGTGATTGTTTTAGGTACTTCTTTTTGGGCTATTTTGTCATTTGAGGCTTGTACCTTTTTTCTTTGTAGGGATATTATTTTTGTACTATTCACTCATTTCTTTTTGGACTTCCTTTTTTTATTTTCTTTTCTTTTTTGATGTTTTAAATAATAGTTTTACATACGCTTAACCATTTACATAGTATTTCTTTTGAGCTAACTTATCTTAGTTTGGTTATGTTTATTGTGTTTTTTCTTGTTATTTTACTTGTGTACTTTTTCTTATACTCTTACTCCTACCTTTAAAAAATGGATTTTATTTTCAAGATATGTGATTTGTCACTTCCATAAAAAAAAAAGCCTCACATCAGATTTCAATAACTTTAGAATCCCCATTCTAGAAAACCTAAAATGCAATTTGTCTTGTACTTACACTTACTTTGAGGATTGTATTTTTCAGTACAATTTACTAAATTTTTTCCTCTTCACTTCCAGTTACTTTGAATTTTAAGTTAATGGCTTGTATGTGTTCTCAACATTATCCGTTCTTATTGGTTTTAAATTTGTAACTAACTAATTACTAGAAGTACTAGTGGTGGTATTTTCTACTATTTTTTTTTGTATTAGTACTACTTTTGTTCTTCATATTATTATTATCATTATCTGTTTTTCTTTACCTCTTGGCTGCACACATTAAGTAATTTTGGAAATGTTGACTTTATTTACAAATATTGGAACGTTGATTTCATCTCTAGTTTTACTAAGTTATTTGACAACGTGCTGTGGGTTCTCATGAATTAGGATTTAGGTTTCATATTTTATCTTATACAAGATACTGCTAGGAACACTGGTGCCAAGGTTAATCGATTCAGAAATCACACTCTCTATTAAAAAACAGAGAAATAATCTCATTGTTATGTCAAATATATAATCACTGAACCTTATTGCAAGTACTAGAAACTGAATACCCATCTATATTCTAATGGCCTGTGAATAATAACATCAATTGTTTTCTTTTTCGTGAATGATAATGAAAATTAGTGTGGCCCAATTAAGGATCTTTTTATAGAAAAGCAGATACACGTGCTGATGTGACTATTGATTATTAAGAGAATAACACATACATGTAAATTGATACGGGTTCAGGTTGAATTGCATCATATTCTCCAAGTTGGTTTAGACATATCATTTGAATCTTAAGTTCTGCGTACTAAGATTGATGTTGCATCTTGACCCGCCGATGTGTGTTCTTGCAGCTAGTGATTAATATGTATGCTACTGTGTTATTATGAGCAATTTGAAAATATTGATTTCATCTTAGTTATATGAAAAGCATATTGGAATTGATTTTATTAGGGTGAAATAAAATCCAACTGAATTCAAGTTGCCCCTTTTGGACAATTGCCACCTCTAGTTGATTACTCTTCTGAATACCACAATGATCATAAAGTTGTATGCTTTAACTTCTGTTATCTCATGAAACATGCAATTTGAATAAAGGCTATGGGCTTAAACTCGTACATGTATTCAATAAGCTTTAGATGTGGGAAATGTGATCCTTATACTTGAGAATGACTCAAAATCCGGTTCTGTTTGTCTCTAACTGATAATACGAAAAAGATTAGCTGAAAGGAAATGGATCAAATAGGTCAAAGGTGGACCATAGTTTTAGTCCATTAAACCTTCTAAGGTGGTCTATGAAAAAGTTGAAATAATATTAACAATGTGTTAGGATTAATGACTAGTAATGAAATGATAGCTAAAGGAACCATAAACAATTTGTTAGGATTGATAATCTCACAATCTCAATGAAAGAAAAGTGATAGCAAAAGGCATCAAATTCGTGATAAATTATAAGTTTCGGTTAGTTAAGGTGTATTTGTTGTGATTGTGTGCTGCTTGTACTTTTTAGGGCAAATTATGTGGCAATATATCCAACTTTCACACCTTTTGCATCTAATACATATAATAAAAATAGAAGCCCTATACATATAATAACGGGGCATTTACATATTTCCCCCTCATAAGATCATTAATTACGTATTTCCCCAAGTTAAAATTTTAATTACGTATTTCCCCTTTTTAAAACATATATATTACATATTTATCCATTCACTAAAATTCACTTGTTGAAAGACTATTTATTTTTATTTTTAATATAATATTTTTAGGTATTTCATTTTCTACAACCATCAATTATATATTACGAGGCCTCTGTGTAAATTAAAACATTAAAATTACATCTTCGAAATCAAAAGTTTAAAACTTTATTTTAAAACAACAATTACCTATAATCAAAGTTATATCTCTGTATACAAAAAATTATTGTTAAAATTTTAAACACTTACAATACTAAAAAATTATATGAAAATTTCATAGTAAAAATAAGGGTGAAATTATCGTTAAATGTTTTATTTTTATGAAATGGATATATATGTAATATACATGTGTTAGGAAGGGGAAATATGTAATTGATTTTGTGGCTTGGGGAGATACGTAATTAGTGGTTTTAGGAATGGAAAATATGTAAAAATTCCTATAATAGCAATAGATGTCAAGTTGGATACATTTCAAAGCACTCTGCTCTAGATGGTTTGATTTTTTGGATTGATGAGGATTTTTGTACTTAGTTGATAATGAAATAGAACTATCAAGAATGTTATATGGTGCTACTTTGTTCACTTTTAGTATAAGGTGTACAGTACATATTTGTCTAGGCATGCCTGTTATGTGAAGTCAGGTTTGAATTTCTGAAAATTAGAGTATAATTTTTCTTCATTGCCTATTGTGATCTGTCATTCCTTTTTTGTTTCTTAATCTTTTTTATTGTCAACACTCATTGCTGTTTTTTCCCAAGCTCTGATTCAAGTAGTTATTTTTAAGATATTTGCCTCTATATATCTGCATTCCTTTATAGTTTATTGTTTTAAAAATGTATTAAAATAGAACTACCAGCTCATGCACGCACAAAATGCTGCAATGATGAGTCTGTAGTGAATTCTTCTACTTATATGTCTTAATTTTAGTTTCATTACGTTAAATAACCAAATGCATCTAATAGTTGCCTGTTTGTTATGTAATCAGTGCTTGCAATCATCATAAACCAAATAAGCCAATGGGTACAATTATTAGTTTTATGCGTATCAACTATCAAGGGGGACTGAACCATAGTTGTTTAAGGCGCACTCAAGGCGCAAAGGGTGAGCCTTTGGCCTAGGTGCAAGGTGCTTAAAAAACAGAAGCTTTTTTAAGCGACACGTTTAGTATAAAAATACAATTTTTAGGAGTTTTTGACATGTTTTAGGCTTGTTTTGAGTTAGTTTAGGTCGATTTTAGGCTTGTTTAAGGTTAGTGTTATTGTTTCTGACCTATTTAACAATTTGTGGCCAAAATTTGGCTTGAACGCCTGAAAATGGAGCTTGTAAAGTGAGGCAACCAGGCTGAGCTAGGCTGCACCTAAGGGCCTAGGCGCGCGCCTTGTGGGCTTTTAACAACGACAGAGGATTGAACTCGTAAATGCTTTTCTCTACAAAGAATAAATTATGCTACTTTAGTTGTTATCGCTTGTGTCTCAAACCTATCTTGGGTAGCTTTTGGCATGAAGTTTGCATTTAATTCGTTGAAAATTGATATGGAGAGTTGAGGACTAAAACCAGCTAAATTAAAATGAATTTAGCTGAAAAGGGGGATCGGGGGTTGAATGTCCTTGAAAGTGTGTTGTTAATCTAAACTTGTAATTCATTTTTATTTAAAGATTTAAATTAATATTGTAATCATGTGGGTTTTTTAATCATATTGAACATGCTATAGAGTTTTGAAATAAACAAAAAGGTGTTTGCGGGTCAACACAACCCAACAACCCTGCTTCAACCATACTGAAAAGAGCTCGTTACCAAACACGCTTGATCCGTCATCTTGCCATATCTGATCCTTTCCATTGAAAAATGTTCTTGCATTGTAGAATGTAAACAAGTTATGTTATTTTTTTCAGGGTTGTGTCATTTTCATGAATTACCAAAATTTGTTTTATGATATTGAAACACTTTATTTATCTCATTCTTACACAAGTAAAATTTTAATTTCTTTATATATAGGTATATATGTATGTGTGTGTGTGTATATAATATTTTGACACCTTAGCTTTATAGAGGGGTTTTTTTGATATGCGGTCATTAATAAACTTGCATAACAACCCTGATGTATGTTCTTGTGGGTAATGTTTTAATCTGTAGTATGTTAGCGTCTTATTATGAACAATTTGAAAATATTAGTTTCATCTTAGTGATTTGGAAATATTTTAATCTGTTATGATCATGTGCTGCTTGTACTTTTTTGGGAAATTACATGGAAATATCAAATATATCCATCTTTTACACCATTTGCATCAACTACATACAATAACAATATACCCCCAATACATATAATCACAATAGATGTCTGAGTTGGATACATTTCCAAGCACTCTGCCTCCCCTTTTACGCTTGAGCCATTTGGTTTGTTATTTGAATGTATCTTTGTACTTGGTTGATAACTTTTGTTGCCTCTGTTATATTTTCCTGAAATAACTCAATAAGGACATAGAACTTGCAACTAGAAAAGCCAATGGAGTTGGCGGCAGGTCCGTATATGTTGTGTCATTATTGTGCTTCAAGGGCGATCAATGCGCATGTAAGCCCCGGTTAACAACTCCTCTCATCAATTGGCCATTTTATACAAATAACGTTTTCAACTTCTTCATCATCCTTTTTTTAACCTTCACTTCATTGTTGTTGCTTTTTATGAAAGTGATTTATCAATAGGTCTTGAAATTAGTTGAAGCTGTGATTATGACTGCTGCATTTGCTGAAATTGATATTGTTGAAATTGTGACTAATTGTGGTGGAAATTGTGAGAATCCGCGTGGTTACTAAAATTGAAAGAACCCACTTGATTGTTGATATTGTGAGAATGCATGTGGTTGGGTTGGCTTTGTTCATTGTTTCCCTCATTTTAGATTTGACTCGAAGAAAATAGGGCTCTTTGATCCATTGATTTATGTACAAAAGATGAGAAATGAGAGGTTGGAAAGAGAATGAGATGGTTTGTTGTAAGAAATGGGAGAGTGGGTAATAAATATATATATATATATATATATATATATATAGTTGAACTGAATTGAAAAAACTAGCAGTTACATAAATAAAATAAAAATAAAAATAGCCATTAGATAAAAAAAAGCATGTAAATTATTACCATTAAATAAAAAAGTAAAATTATATATATATATATATATATATATATATTTAAAAAAAAAAACATTGAAATTTAAAAGCAAAAAAAAAAAAAAATATTTAAGTGGACCCTACCCCCAACCCTCCTCTCACAAGCCCACTGCTAGCCACCCCACATGCGATGGCCTTGTCGGGATTTGCCCCATAGCCTCCCTTGCGTTGTGGATAGCCCTAAGATGCAAGAAAATGACATTTGTATGTGAAGCATCCATGCCATTCTTATAGTTTAATTTTATAAATGATTCAACTTTTAATTACCACCTCAACTCTTTTGAAAGTGAAAATTAAAAAAATATTTTCGTTTATTTAGCAACTCAAATATTGTCTTATTTACCTGTAAAATAATCTTATCCTTTTATAATAAAAGAGGGTAGGAAGATCTTGTGTGACAAATGAAGCTTCTTGTAAATCTTATTTATGTGCCTCGTAGGGTCGTACAATGATGGAGACAATAATAAATTATACCTTGTAAAAAGTGATTGTTCACATTATACTTGAATTTTATGTCTAAATCGTGTTCACGCTTATTAAATAATTAGTCGATGTGTAATATTTCTTTTTGAACGATGTTTTTATTTTTATATAACACCTAACATTACATTTAAGGATTAGAATCAATGTCAAGAAACAATCACCAATGCCATTAAACTGTAAGGTACTGTGACAAAGAATTTTTACAAAAAATTAAATCGTCACATATTGCGAGGTATATAAAATTGTGTGTAAAAAAAAGCTAATCATACATTAATGAAAATGCTTCTTAGGCCATGGGGTATGGCCGATTTGAAAGTGTTCAAGGTGTGGCATACCATTCCTCTTAGGCGTTAAGGGGGGTGAAGTGGCAAATGAAGATTTACTGGTGTAAATGGTGTTTCTAGCTATATAAATGGAAAAAAAGTTTAATAAGGCGGAGTGAAAGAGAACGAGATCATCTACATGGTATTGGTTTAATGAGTTTGTTAGATGGGTAAAAAGTTAGATTGGATAACGCAACACCTACATGTGATGATAAGCCTTGACGTACATTCCATTGCCTTAGGTCATTAAGTTATTTCCCTACTATAATAAAAAATTATGTAGAAGGGACACTTATCAACGCCATATTCATTTTCATCAAATTTTTTCCGCTTCTCTCTCCTATTTAATAATCACATTAATTACTAACAATAGTATTTAATATTTTTTAGATTAAAATAGTTTCTTAATAAATTAAAAAAATACCTTTTTACTAATGTTATTTTTAAGGAAATAATTTTTCATAAAAATAGAAAATTTTTTAGAACATCAAACTTTTTTAAAAATATAAAATATTTTATTATTGGTGTTTTTAAAAAGTAAAATTTAAATAAACAAAAAATAATTAAAATTGAGAGTTACAATAAGAAAATTTTTAAGTATGACATTTTTTAAAACGTTTTGTGTTGAAATAAACCTTTTATTTTATTTATTTTAAGAAAATTTTCAATCATATCTTATTTTATAATATCAATTTATAAATTATAAAATTTTATTTTATTTAATATTTTTTATTCAACCCTTGTAAACCCGTGTATTATATGAGTTTATTAAAACTAGTTGTGTATATATTACAAAAAGCTCACTGAATATAAAACAAGTACACCTAACCCGTGGTTAACTTTTTTTTTTTTTTTTTATTTTTTACTTTAATCAAAATTATAAGATAACAATATATATTTCTTTTGAACGGTCAATAAAACCATCTTTTTATATGCTAACAAGACTGAATATTGCTATTAAACAGATCCATAAATGGCAATTCAAAATTAGTTCAACATCGTATCTTTTACTCTTTAAGTACTAGTAAATCATATGAAGGTTGTAAAATTTCCATTCAAAGATAAAAAAACAAAACAAAAAACTATCGAAACAACCTTCACTTGTAGCAAACTCACATCATATTTGTTGAAAGTAATCATTAATATCACTACACCACTTACATCTCGAACCAAAAAGCTTGTAGCTTAATAGCACCAAGTTGTTGGTGGAATATTGGAGTCTCATCATGCCTCTAATATGATAAGGGTTGAAATCCTATTATAAGTAAATTTGTATAGTATAAGATCATACATAATGCTTAAAGTCCCTAATTAGTATTTTCTATCATTTGTACGTCACTTCAGCATAAGACATTATAACTAAAAAAAACTATAATGGTTAATGGCCCATTCAATTATTATACAATTATTATTCATTTAAGTAGTTTGTAAATTTTTAATTTAAAAGAGTAATATTTTAAATTAATAAAGGGTAAACATTGAAATGTGGTTGGTATGAATTTAAAGCAATAACCCACTTTGGAAAAAGACATCCATAATTTGCGTTATGTTTAACACGCCACTGCTACTTCACACCGGGAAAACGCAGGCAGGGGCGGTGGCAGAGGCGTCATCCGGCGGAAATTAACGTTCATTACAGGTGGTCTAAGGGTAGATTTGTGGAATGTGAGCAGATTTATGAAAGCTTAAATTTTGATTTATATATGTTTCTTGTAACAAAATGCATTAGTTAACAACATTAAAAGTTGACTGCAGTTGTATTTGTTTTAACCATTTCTTAAAAACCACTCATCGCTAATCCAATTAGAAATATTTAATCGAAAATATCAACAAAGAGAATGAAGTTCAAGTCAATGTTCACCCCTCCTTTATATATTACACTTTCGATACAAACCTCTCGTATAAATCAAATTTTCTCTATTTATGTGGATAACCTCATATGAGTAGATCAAGAGTATTTATAGAGTTAAAAAAAAATAATGTCTCTCATTCTAATGTAAACAACGATGTTGAAATCTCGTACCTCATTAGCAAGATTTTTTCACTTCTTTCAAGAGGGGTGTCATAATGTCATGTCAATTGTTTGATCTCTCCTTATTGATTTGGGTCGGTTTTACTGGCATAGCCCCCGGCCACCTTATTTTCGTGGAGTTTACACCTATCATAGTCTTGAGGGACTACTATACTTGTATACATTCATAAATTGATAAATAATAATAAACATACGAAAAATTTGTCCCCTCAAGGACAATGATTAATTATTTTGAAATTAGGAGGGTCAAGTAGTTTAAAACCGGTGAAACTTCATTCACACATAATCAATTTTGTTTGACGCGTCATGAGTATTACGTCATAACTTTCTTTCGAGAATGTTATTATACCATGTTTTTAATAAAGTTAATTTTATATACAATAAACTATGACGACTTTTTTTATCTTTAGTCAACTTATGTTAAAAATTACAACTTTTACCCCTAGAAACATACATTATTTGTTTATCATATCATGTTTTTACACTTTCAATGCATAAAATATAAACTTCAGACTGGACCGAATTGAATGTGATTATTTTATTTTAATATTATTAAATAAACTCATATGATATCGATTCTGATCTCAAATCTTTTAGATATTGATTGTTTCAGTAAACATTGGTTATGTATGTTTATGTTAGTTTGAATGTTAACGGTAGCTAGTGATAAAAGAGTTTAAAATATTTCTGAATATCACACAAATTCAAATATAGTTATAATTATTTTAACTGTCTAAAAATAGGGTATTGCTTTTATAAATATAAGAATATTAATAAGCCGTATTAAACATTAGCTTAAGATACAGCCTAGGAAATGAGAGTAGGTTGGTACGTAAAATTTGAGCTTTAATGTGAAAGTATATTATTTTTTTCATCATAATTATAATAATAATTGATAATACGTCATCACCGAATTCTCTCTCATCACATTCTATGTTGATCGAACTCATATTACCACTTTGACACTTCGATGATTAGTAAAAGTAACTGATGTGCGCTTTTGTAGCGACGTAGAACTCTTTCTTGAAACTAAATAAATCATATGAAAATGATGGCAGTTTAAATTTAAAGTTATCCATTAAGAGAGATTTGATATATATTATATGAGAAAATAATTTTTTATGTGAAAATAAATATAGTTGGAAAATATATATAGTGTGAGAAATTGTTTTCTTTTATCTAGTGGTAATGACTTCAAACTATCAATTGAACGTTGCACAATGTTAACAAAAGGGACAAGATTTGATCAGTGAAAAATGGTAAGTTTCAATGATTTGGGACTTTAAAAATTAATCTTTTTTTAAGTACGTTATTGCTTTCATACATTATAGAGTTTAAAACGTAAACTCTATAAAAGATTTAGTTAATTAAGAATATGTACTAACCTTTTTTTTGATAAATAAATAAAATCCCTTTATATTTATACAAAGTTGAGTTTGTTGTACCCCTAATATAAATACCATCTGCTACAAATGAACCCATAATTTCACATCAACCTTTCACATCTTCCAAACATATAAAATCACACTAACTTTTAGAAATTAATCAAACACACACAATGCAACTTCAAGGGGAAGCAGAAGATTTAGGCTTTTGCCTTAGCTTTGATTGCTACTTTTCAGATAGCCTAACAGCATCAGCAGCTGCTAAAGTCATCTGTGAGTTGAAGCAAGATCAACAGGCATCTCAATTCTATAAATTCAGTGATCTTGATAAAGACGATTTCGAATTCTCTCTCGACGAAAAAGTTTCGTGTGATCAACAGATCGATCTCAAACACCAGCAGTTCGTTTTTCCTGTATTCGACAGCGTGGTTGAAGCAACCAAAGATGCTTCTCCGGAATACTCTTCGTCTTCTTTCTCTTCTGGTGAAGGGGATGAGAGGTATGAATGTAAACCTTCTGGAATGTTCTGTTTGTGGAGGACTCTAGCAAAATGTAAGAATATCAGTTCTGCTGGTTCTCGATCTCGTGGATCGAGAAGGTGGAGGGTATGGAAATCACTTCGCTGGAGCAACAGAGAAGTGAAGGAGTCGGTTTTCTTTAAGAAAACCGACTCCTCAAAGGAAAGACGTCAAGTTAACACCCTTGACGTTGCTAATGTCGCTGGAAAAGCGAAGACGATGGTGTCGTTTCATGAACTGTTTTACTTGCAAAAAAGAGTAGAACGTAAAGGCGATACGATGAAATCGTTCCTACCTTACAAGCAAGATCTGCTAGCTAGGGTTTTCTGTTAACGTCAACCGAAGAACAAGAAATTATTATTTTGAGTTACGAAACTCGATTTTTTTTATCAGTGGTGGTGTAATATATATCATGTTTCAGGATTGTTCGATTTATATTATATGTAATTATAATATGTAAATGTAAACCATGCGTGCGATCATGAAATTATATGATACATTCTACTTTAAAATTGCACTTATTTTTTATCTAAAGCCTTCTGTAACAGGTTGCGGCACGTATGTAGCGTGCGAGAACTGAGGCTGTTAAAGAAAAAACTAAATATGTTTATACGTTAGAGTTTATTAGACTCGAAAGTTATCCAAACTCGTTAAAAATAAATACAATTGGAAAAGTTTTATATTAGTTATGACTTTATGTCGTGTTTCATTGTAGATAATTAACTAACATGCAATACAACTTTAACGTTCTATGATGGAATAACAAACTTTTTATTAAATTAAATAATTTATTTTCTATAACTAATATCTGCTAAAAATGAAATCATGTGCTTACGTGCATCAGCCTTAGAAGAGTAAAATTAAATAACAATTTATATAGCAGTGTAAACGGAAACCAGCTGAATATGATGTTAACTAAAACACGTATGTTAATTTGTTATTGTTTACTTCAAAATTATTCCATCACATGTTTCCTGCTCATCTGATATGATATCATATATTTCTTAAATCAATATATATTGTATTTAAATAGATACGAACGTGAGATTTGCTTCACGCATAGTTGTATTCAATAAGTTACGGATTTCGTATTCTTTCTAGAAAGTCCGTAAAAAACAAATTCATTTTAGGTAGTCATGTTACCTAAAAAAAAAAAAAACTCTACTGTTACTAATTATAATATATCAACAGATTAATTTAGAGGTTGCAGTTAACAACCAAATCTATATATTTATTTTGTTGTGATGGTGTTCAAGTCTATATCTAAACCACAATGCTAAGGACGGTGATGTCGTTGTGATGTGTAGATATACAGCTCGGCACATAGGCGAAGCTTCACGCCCCTCATGTTTTTTTCGCCAGTAGTGTTAAATTTTAGTCCGATAGTGTAAATTTTTGGCCAGGTAGTGTAAATTTTTATATAAATATTAAGTTCGCCCCCCTTAAAAAAAAATTAATTTCGCCCCCTCCCCCCCTACGATATAGTTCAAGCTCCACTGTTGGCTCGGCATAAAGCATTTGGATGGTATCGAAGTTGGATGGTTGTTACTGACCTTTTTTCTGGTTTTTATGAATCATTTTACCTTTGTATGTTAGTGCAAATAAGTATTGGAGATAAGGGTTTCATCACAACACTCAAAAGTATAATTAAAAACACGCTAAAAAATACAAAAATACTCTTATATACAAGCGCTATGGCTTTAGAAAGTTCTTATTCTCAATCATATGGTGTTGGCGCAATTTCAAGCTAGGCAACCATTGTGATCAGGCTTTTACCAACAAACCGGAAACCCGAAATTAGGGCAAAATTAATTTAAGTGAATTGTCGAATTGTGAACATATATTGCAAAACAGTGAAAGAAAATCTGGCTAGTCATCAAACAACAATAATGTGAAGATGACATTTTTAATACCGGCATATATATGTTTAAGGATCAAATGGATAAGTTCGTAATTCAAGAAAGGTTGATTTTTGAGCACTCCGACCACCCTCCTTTGCCAAAGTTGATTCGAGTTGTGCTCCAACCTCGTTAATTTCATATAAGACGTACTACTCTTACACGCTATTGTTTAAAAATGCAAAAACAAACAAACAAGAGATAATTTCTTTTTTAAAAACTTTTTAGCGGGTATGAACTTAACTACCGATGGTTGATCAATTTCATTCTGAAAGTGTATCAAGTCATGGGACTCGAGACATATATATATAATACTGATAGTTGGGACTTGGAACCACTATTATATACTCGTGCAGTTACTAATGATCTCTTGGCCTAGTGGTTAAGGAGAAGGTGGGAGGCTTTGCCTCTCTTGGAGGTTCAAGGTTCAAACTTTGGCATTGACGAATATTACTAACTTGGTAATACTAACTACTAAGCACTAATCAACCGTTCAAAAAAAATATACTCGTGCAGTTTATAAGAACTCCAAGTCGGGTTGTTTTCGTGAACTTATAAACGCTTTTCGTTTTTGTGCGGTTTAATTTATCCTCGGCTTTGACTTCAGATAAGGTTTGATGATGATGATGCGATAGATTTCTTTTCTTTTGAGTTCAGTCTCATCGGCTCTTGAAAAACATGGGTTCTTCTCCATTGTCATCTTTACTTGGACATCCAAAGACAGTGGCGTACGTATTGGTTTGACTTAGTTGTCTTTGTTCTTTTGACCGAGTTCATTGTCAAACCACTTCCCATGTTGCCATGTGAGTTAACCTATTCAATTCCTTAAGATGGTATTCTTGTGTAGATCGATCGAGTATATAAAACTGTGAGAGATCGATCGAGTATATAAAACTATGAGAGATCGATCTAAAGAGTTTGAATAAGTGAAGGATTTGGATGTGTTTGATAAGTATACATATCATCTGCTCCATCGGTTATTGTCTATGAATACAGACTTTTGATTTCAGGACTTCTAATATACTAAACTAAGAAAATTGTATTCTCGATCAGGAAATAACCATTTTGTTTGGGACTTATACCGTGGAGCTAGCCTTATACCTTTAACATACACAAATCCTAATATTGAATGAGGTATATATGAATTGACAACAAACCTATAATAAAATAGTCATAGACTCACTAACGAATATTATTGGTCCAATTAATCCATGCAAGTGCGACCCTTCATGTATTGGTGTCGACCATGGATATCTATCTTATTTTAAAGGTAAGTTAATCTTATTTTGACTACTTATTTGTCGCTACATGTCTTCCACTATATTTAACGGTAAATTTATAGCTACCTAGTCAAGATATATCGATCATTCGATTATATGAAGAAGTGGTCTTCGTCATGTTGAAAGACATAAATACATGTCGAGAGACAGAAGTATTTCATTATATGCATACACGAAACACTTTTGGTTGAACTATACATCATTTGTGAATTAATCGGGTTAAACTGTTGAACCATGTAAGGTTGAACGGAGATGATCTTCCTAGTGCCTTCCATTAGTATCCTATTTACTTTACATTTATTGGTATTTTTAATTTATTAATTTATTTATTTTCATTATTTTTTTAAAGTGATTTGATTTTGTAATACTTCTTTTAGTATTCAAACCTATTATGACATGATTTGGTTTTTGAGTCCGCCCAAACCAATAAACATATGAAAGTGCAATAACTTAATTCGTTCATTTTTTAATGCATTGATTTCTATGTCTGATGATTAATACGGAGGTCTCATCGAATGTACCTTGTGAGAGCGATCCATGAAATGTCATCAATCGATCTCTATTAGAAGCCACGCCTTAAATTTAGGTTTTAAGACAAGATCAATCATAGACTGTGTTATACATAGATAACATAAAGAAGCTATACTTCCGAAAGCCACATACTCATGATTATTAGAACGATGTATTTGAAAACATTTTTTGCACATTTTTTTAGCACACTTTACTAAACAGTGTTGTAGATGTCCACAAAACAAATAAATAACTTTTTTATAGGGGTGTAAACGAGCCGAGCCGAGCCCGAGCTCGCTTAGGCTCGAGCTCAGCTCGTTTTGGTTTTAGGAAGCTCGAGCTCGAGCTCGGCTCGTTTATAGTTTTATTTATAAAGCTCGAGCTCGGCTCGTCAGAAAATTTTCAAGCTCGAGCTCGGCTCGGGCTCGGCTCGTTTATTGTTAAATTATTAAATTTTTATTTTTTTATAATTACTTTTATAATTATTTATAATCATACATTTTATATATAACATAATATATATTATTTAACTATTTTTTATCACAATAATATATTTAAATAATATAATTTATGTAAATATGTATTTATATATATTTAATATGTAAATAAAAAACTATATAAACAAAAAGCTCGTTTAGGCTCGCGAGCCAGCTCGAGCTCGATTTCTAAAGATCGGGCTCGAGCTCGTTTAGTAAATGAGCAATAATCTGAGCTCGAGCTCGGGCTCGAACTCGTTTAAGCTCGGCTCGATTCGAGCTTTTTTCGAGCCGATCCCGAGTAGCTTGCGAGCCGGTTTGACTCGTTTACACCCCTACTTTTTTAACAACTTTTAATCTAATTCTATTAATCCTTTATAAGTGCATTATCATTATAAAAGGGTCCTAATATAGAGACCCCATATTATAAATCGACACCCCCTTATACGCCTTGTATGACACCATGCGCGGCGTATAGGGTCGAAATACACTGAAAACGAGAAAAATTCAGGGGGCTGTTAGAGAGCTATACGCCCCCATATAGCCCTATACGACACATATAGGACTATACGACACGTATAACAAATTTTGACATTGACTACGAGGAAAAATTCAGGGGGCTGTCAGAGGGGTTATACACCCCGTATAGGGTTATACGACCCCCCCCTATACGACGCGTATGAAGCTATATGACCCGTATAGAAATTTGGAATGTTAATTTATAATTTTGTGGTGTCATAATATTCACTCCCTTATAAAAAATAAAAAAAACATGTTTTTCAGAAAATTAAAGTGGTTGTCCACTCTAGGACAAATGAGTAAATTCTTGTTTTATGTTAGTGGACTAGATAAAGAAGTGGCATTGATTCCTTAAAATTGGTACAAGGTGAAAACCTAAACAAATAATTATGACGTCAACTATGACATACGCAAGCGCGTGGAAACTCCAATTTCCAGAAGCCAAAACTCACGCACCGAACACGTGATCACGTATATATACCCCAAAACACCCAAAGAAACCCAACACAAAATGCAAAATCCCGGAGAAATCAACGACTTAGGGTTTTCCCCTAGCTTCAGCTGCTACTCCGGCGACAATCCGACCTCCACGGCGGCCGCCAGAGTCAGCCGGGAGGTCAACCACCAACGCGCCGCTGAATCGCCGGAGTTCAGCGACATCGATGAAGAGGATTTCGAGTTCTCGTTGGAGTTCTCCGGCGAGAAGTTCACAACACACGATCTCGCTTCCGAAGGCCGTATACTCCTTCCGATTTTCAACACCGATCTGGTGACGAAGGATGACGTAGATCATCGTGACGATCCTTCTGCTATCATTCCGTTAGAGAAGTTATTACTTCCGATTGATAACGAAAATGCTCCGTCATCGTCGTCTTCGTCGGAAGCGGAGGAGTTGGAGGATACGTCTTCTGGAACGTTCTGTGTGACTTGGCGGAAGGCGGAGGTGAGATCGCCGGCTCCGGCGAACATTAGGAAGAGTAGATCCACCGGATCTGAGGACTCTGGATCTAGAAGGTGGAAGATTAAGGATATTCTTCGCCGGAGCAACAGCTTAGGGAAGGAGACGGTGTTCTTCTTGTGTCCGAAGAGAGTCGAGGCTTCGTGTAAGAAAGGCCTCGTGAAGTCTCCGAAAGTCACCGGAAAATCGAAGCCGGTGTCGTCTCCGTCGATTCATGAGCTGTTTTACGTGCAGAAGAGAGCTGAACAGCAAGGAGGTAAGATGAAATCGTATCTGCCTTACAGGCAAGATATCCTAGGGTTCAAAGTTCAAATCAATGGAAATTCGAATAAGAAGTTACCTTTCTAAGTCGTGATAATCGTTGTCGTTGTCTTCCTCTTTTGATCTAGAAGATCAATTACTTATAATTGTAAGCTACTTTGTAAAATTCCATTTATATCTTCTCGTATTTCTTCGTATTCTACTCGGATCTTCATGTCTTTTTTGCATATTCGATCTTAGATGATCTGCATGTACGTACGCTTTTTTTGTCTTCTTTTACAAACCTACCATACACAGAGATCATGCAATTGAAAATTACGGAAAACTAGTATTAAACCCCTCGCGTCGATCATGCCAAGTAACACCAATGTCACACCACTGTCAACGACCACCAATACCTGAAAAACTCGTACTAAAAAAGAAAAAATAAAAAAAAATAAAGCTAAACGAAAAGTAAACATAAAAACACTAAACCACACATATGAAACTTAAAACATTTAAAACAATAACTAAGTCAATCCAATACCCACACATTGCGACGGGTCCGTTAAACGGGGAGAAAATGCGTAACAAGGTTGAACGACACGCGTATGCTACAATGCGTAACTCTCAAAATTTTAGACCAAGATGTAAAACCAAAAATTTTATAAAAGATGAAATGTATACGAGAACAAAGTTGGGTGAAAAGTTATAAAGGTTAAATTGTAAAAAATGTAAAAGTTTTGGGTTTGAAATAAAAAAAATTAAAAGAATTACATGGTTGTATCATATGCATAAAAATATATACCTAGATGTTGGTA
Source organism: Flaveria robusta (assembly GCA_025506415.1). Taxonomy (NCBI): domain Eukaryota; kingdom Viridiplantae; phylum Streptophyta; class Magnoliopsida; order Asterales; family Asteraceae; genus Flaveria; species Flaveria robusta. The sequence goes on along the minus strand of CM046469.1, from coordinate 10,482,011 downwards.
ATTAGAAAATATATAATGTTAGAGAATGATTCCACACTATTATTAAAGGTTCCAGACATAGACATTAAAAACTGACATCTTCCTATACGCATTGTATAGCACTATACTAGTTTTTTATACGACACATATAAGGCTATACGTCGTGTATAGTAAACACTGACACTGACTACGAGAAAAAGTCAGTGAACTGTCAGAGGGGTTATACGTCCTGTATAATGCTATACGACACGTATAAAAATCTGAGATATTAATTTATAATTTGTGGGCGTCCTAGTAACCACACCCTTATTAAATTATATATTATATGTTCAAACGAAAATTAAATTTTATGTTAAATAAAGTAATTTGTTTTCAAAGATTCACTTGTGATATAAGGTCTCGTTTAATTCACATAATTTTTTATGATTAAAACCGAAAGCTTTCCATGTTATAATTGAAAATTTTGTTCTCACATTTATGGTAATTTAGGTTTTTTTTTTTCATTTATCCATAGAATATTCAACAATCCCATGAAATGTTTAAAGTTAACATTCTAATTTCATTTAAAAATTTACAAATCAAACATTTTATCAATTATAATAAAATTTTATTTCAATTTCATTTTCATATATCCAATTCTTTTACGTTATATTTCGTGAAGCAAACGCCGGTAAGTATTATTTTGATTATAAAAGAAATACATACTGTGAAAAAGATGACGCTCGTATTTTATTACTGACTTTTGGTCAAGAAAGATGGCTATATTATTCAACCATTTTAATTCTTAACAAATGTAGATTCTTTTGCGGGTTATTGATTATTAAAGTATATGGCGGCTTTTGGTTTACGATAGAGAATCCTTATAATTGGGCCATTGAGACCGTAAAGAACGGAAGTGTGTATGATTACGTGTAAAATATTATTAAGTTTATGCATTAGGTATGAGTAATCGAGTTTCTTATAACAATGAAATGAATTGATGGAGAGAAGTATAGACACCAATGGGATGGGTATCGATTGTTAATATAGTTTTAAAATTTGTGGGTTAGTAACATATATAGGTGATACTTGTATGAAGATCTAAACCTATATCCTTATCCGTATATAATCAAATATATTAATGCGTTGATTAATCTAAAATATTATAATAAATGGTATGTTAAATTGCTAGAAAGTTAATAATTAGTAAAAGTATAAAGTTGACAGAAGTTCAATTTAAGTATTTTGATATTTCAAGTTAGTTTTTTAGGTGAGTTTAAGATAATATTTCAGGTATAGGCATGTCAACAAGTAATTTTTAAGTTCACGTCTATACCTGTAAATAGAGGTGTTCAAACCGGTTTTTCAAATCAAACCGATTCGGGTTTAAAACCAAACCGGTTTTTTTGTGGTAGAGTCAAACCAGTTTTTCTTCAAACCGGTTCGGGTTACAAACCGGTTTGGCTCACCGAATACTTGAACCTGTCAAACCGATTCGGACGGGTTTGAAACCGTTTTTTTTTTACTGAAACCGGTTTTTCTTACCGGTTTAACCGGTTTTTAACTTTTAAACCAGTTTATAAACCGGTTTTGAGTTCGGGGCTATCAAATCGGTATAGAAACCGGCGGTTTGGGTCGGTTCGGGACCGGTTTGGGCCAAACCGGTTTTTCTTTGAAACCGGTTCCGGTTTTTCCGGCCGAACCGGGTTCCCGAACCGGTTTTTTTGCTCATGACTACCTGCAAACATGATGGATGGCGAATAATGGGCACCCAACGGGTATGAGTTCTATCAGATACGATACATAGTTTTGATAGATATACAACCAATGCTATCAAAATCCGTCTTATACCTGACCATTATCACCCTCACCGAGAGAGGAGTAGAGGTCTAGAGGATGCAGTCGAATTAGTTATAATACCCATATCCAATTTACCCCCCCCCCCCCCCCCCCCCCCCCCCCCCCCCCCCTCCTAGTGTTCCTAGCGTTATGACTTATGGTATAAGGTTTACTTTCTCGTGTTATAATTCCTAGCCTATCACCGAAACAAATTTCTTGATTACCAATTTTCACTTCTCAGATTTAAACAAAGGTGACAAATCGTCAAATTTTAATGTAGAAACATAGAGGGAGGATGAGTAGTGATCACTTGTAAGATCTTTTACTTGCGTGTAAGATGCTTGATATATAGAGCTGTAAATAAACCGAACGTTCAACGAACAGTTCGTAAAGTTCGTAAACCGTCCAGCGTGAAGTTCATTCATTTAACAAATGAACGAACATGAACAAAAAAATTTCGTTCGTTCGTTACATGAACAGAGGTCGCATTCGTTCATTTGTGTTCATGAACATTAGGTAAGGTGTCTTTTTACGTTCGTTTACATTTGTTCATGTTCGTTTGTTTATATTTGTTTATGTTCATTTATTAAATATAATTAATTTATATAATTTATAACTTTTATTGTTAATTAACCTACCCAATTTTATATAGTTTAGAGTTTTTATTTTATTAATCAGTCTAACAACTATACATTATAATTGTTTATATTCGTGAGCATTCAGCAATATGTTTGTTGATATTCATTAATATGATCATTATGTCAAGCTCTTAACAATATATACTATATGGTACGTTGGTGAACTATTCGGTTTGTTTTCGTGAACTATTCGGTTATGTGTTCATGAAAACCTTAACTATCAAGACGTGTTTTGCCTGGGTGAACAACTCGTCGGATGAAAACAAAACCGTGTATTATTGAATGGACAACCAATCGGAGACAAAGTAAACCAACATTTTAATACGGTTTATGTGGGTTGTTACATGGAGTGTCCTTCTACGAAGCCCCGGTTGAAAATCATCAGTTATAATTCAACTTATGTTAAATGTGAACCCCTTGTTATTTTGATTTTCAATAAAAAGTACATTAGTTTTAAAGCATTATATACTAACTCATTTAGGTTGGTGGGGTTTCTCTGCTTTGCCACGTGTTGTAATTTTATTGGTTTGCAAATTTTAAAAATTTCTTTCAAGAACTAGCTACAATATCATAACTGGTGCAACTGGTTTGAGCGTCACCTTAAAAGCAACATCCGCGGATTCAAACCCTATCACCCGCGTTTTCTCTTTCAAGAACTATATTACATTTTCTTTTAATTTACCTTTCCAAGGTTTAATTCATTTTTTAAAATATTAGGCTGCATTAGGCTATGGAATTTGTATATGCGCTCCAATGGATGAACAAATTATATCAAGTATTGAAACTGAACTACTCCTGTACCGGCATTGCTATTGAACGAATTATTTTCGTACTAAATTATTTCCGGTACCCATTTTTTGGTGTTTTCAGGATCGGTACTTTCGGTTCGGTAGGGTACCGATATTTCACTGATTTTTACCTTCAAATATCGTACCGATACCGGACCGTACCGTACCTTTTCGGTACCTGTACCGATACCCAATTTTGGTCAATTTTTAGCATCCGTATTTTCGGTTCGGTACCGGTGCCGAGCTCATCCCTACTGCAATGTGCCATTAACCGCATTAAAGTCATCGTATGGCTCCGTCACACCTCATAAGTCTTTCATTTAAATTAATTTTTTTAATTATTATGTTGTAATGTGTGATACATAAATTGTTTTAATATGTTTTTAAGTGCATTAATGTCTATGCCGTAACACGTGTAACGAAGTTCATAAATGCATCGTTACGTGCAGTCACTCCCTAGAGCGGCAATATTGGTGGTTGCTTTTAAAATTACAATAATTTTGAGAAAACTGCTTATATTTTGTGTGGTTAAATTAAGCAAAACAATTCCTTAGTGATAATATTATTTACTTGAATGCTGATGTTAAAGTTTAAGTGTTTTTTGTTTTAAGAAATATCATGCGGCTTAAAAATTGACAAATTCAAGTAATGGGTTTTATATTCAGATAGCCCACTTGGTAGAGGTTTTGCCTCTTAGAGGAGAGGTCCTGGGTTTAAAACCAGACATGGTGTAATATGGAGTAGTTTAGGAGTAGGAGTAGGAGTAGGATAGATTTGCCGTTAAAAAAAAAAAAAAAAAAAAAAAAAAAAAAAAAAAAAAAAAAGATAGTGATGGATAAATAGTTTTTATTTAAGAAAGTTAATTATAAATGTTTATTTTCTAAATAAACTATGGAGAGGTTTTAGTATTGAATTTGGTATTTGGATCTATCAAAGATTATTGTATCCATTATGAGTTGGATCTGGCTACATATTATTTAGTAATAAAATATAAATATAAGAAACAAAATATATTATTTAGTAAGAATGACAATAAAATGTCGACATGGTGCCTATGGTATAACACGTTATAAGAACTTGTGTTATTCATTCTTCCACAATAATGCCTAATCACATGCTACTACCATAAACACCATCTTTCTTAATATTCTTACAACTTAGATTTTTCGAAAACCCATTTAAGTTTTACGGATTCAGGAAATGAATCTTGATGTGTGTTTTGTGTCATATATCCTTTCATTGGGCACATACCGCTTTGGTACTATGTTATGCTATCAGAGTTTACATACCAGCGGCACATACTATCTCCGTAACGATCACCACCGCCTCCACCGTCATCATCTCCAAATTAAAAGCACTTGTGTAGACTGACTGTGGAGACGGAGATGATCATTACGAAGATGGTGGCAGTAATGGATGCAGCTGTGACAATTTTAGATTCCTAAAGGCCATAAAGGTATGAATAAAGAAGTCTTTTTAAAATTTTGAATTATTAGTTAATTGGAATGTTCCTTAGCAATAGATTTATTGAGTGTAAATTAAAATTCATTTTATTTTTAATGTAACTAAAAACAATATAAGTTGAATTTATATATTTGTTTTGGAGGTGAAAATGTGAGGCTAGAAATGAAGGCGAAACATAAATATGTGTTGGTAGAAACAATGTTAAAATCCAACTAAGATAATACCACCACCATCTCCCACCATATCATGTAGATAACATCTTATCCCCCTCATTGTCACCCATTTCATTTCTATCCATTTTTGTGACTTCAATTATATATAAAATATTAGAGATTGCATGAAATATATGTGTGTATGTATGTACCTACGTACGTGCCTATGTGGCTATGTATATAAATAGATTCAACATTTTCTATTATTTACGGTCAAGAATTTTATATGTAGGTGTTTAATTTAGATTGATCACTAAACTTGAAGTTGAAGTACAAGTTTAACATTTTCTAAGGAACTCGTGGTTGTAAATATGCACACATGAAATATTATCGAAACAAATGTTTGACGACGTAGTCATGGGCAGAATTAGAGGGAGATGAAATCCATTAACAATTCTAACAATGAAATCTTCTGTTAATAAGCTTATAGTAGGTAGAAATTTTTTTATATTTTTACCTCTAATTTGATGTATTTCAACAAATGTTTAAAAAAAAAATACCTTTTACGCGACCATTCTGTTGAAAAGTTTCTTAAACTACATTAGATTTCATGGATATCATTCGGCAATCTAACCTAGTGTAACATAATGTAGTTCTAGTTAACTTTAGATTAATAAAACATTAAAACGTATCTTAAAAACATGGTATAGTCTATAGCTAATAAATAAGTAAATGTTTGTGTCAAATGTGTTACAATCTTATGACAGTGATATTTTTTTTCATTATTAAATAATATGTATAAATTAATTGCGATTATTTACTTATAAAAAATTTACATTTAAGATTGATATGTTTATTATTTTATTTAAAGTATTAATAACTTCTTCACGATTTTGTGTTATGGTTTATTTATGTGTGTGTTTTAAAATTTGTTTTTCACATTTTACAGTTTATCACTTACTGAATTAAATTGATTTTGTTAAGTTTGACATATCTTTTTTTTTTTAAATACTTTTAACTTTCAATGGTGAATATTTAATATACTTTTTAATTAACTCGTGTTACATATATGTTTCTGGCCTAGTTTATTAATATACAATAAATGTTTTAGACAATTTCTCCGCGAGAAATGTATTCATAACATCTCAATTGTACGGTCCATTTTTCAAAATTCATAGTTATAATCTACTAGGTGGACCGTGGACCTCGTTGCTACAAGGGTCCACCGAGATTCATCAGAGTAGTGGCGCAGATAGACCAACAGCACTCCATTTTCTTCATTTTATATTGAGATTATAATGCAATCAAGAAAAAATCTTGTTAGAAAGGATCTAAGGCAAAAGTCTCGAACCACCTTTAATTATGACGCTCCAATCTGTTCAAGATTATTTATAATCAACATCAATATATTGATATATGCTAGAGAAATGGAGAAAATGGAAAGTGATGACTGATGAGGGATTATCAGTAAGAATGTTTCAATTAGAGTGCCCCTCAAAGTGAAGGTCTAGCCGTATATAAATTTTGATAATAAGAAAAATTAGATTTTATTAATCAAAACTATTAATTTTATTGGCTAATATTAATCACAACTAACAATTTAACTATTATTAATCGTAACTTTTAATTTTATTACTAATAACATTCTCAATTTAATATTCATTAACCTCTTTAGTTTTTAATAATGTATCACGTGACGTATAACATGGTTACAATTAAAAATATATATGTATTACAGAATTCTTTTTTATAAAAGATTATATTTTGAAATTATTTAACGTAACCCTTCTGTCGCTAGTTGAGTAGTTCGGACACAAAGAGACAAAAAAATTAAGTGATATACTTATATTTTTTATTTTAATTATGTAATACGTCATTTCATATGTCACGGCCACGTCACGAGTAACATCTTAAAAAACTAAACGGAGTGGACAACCAGTTAGAATGTGACTATTATTGGTAACAAAAGTGAAACTTGAGATTAACATTGATCAGAGTGTTAGTTGAAGTTAATATTAACCAATAGTAAATAGTTTTGATTATTAAAATTTAATTTTTTTAATAATAATTAATAAAAAGTACCATAAAATATATTTGTAAAGTTTTATGACCGGTTTTAATAGTTGTTTAAACTCTAACTGCAACATCATTTCTTACGACCGAGATACTTTTACAATCAAATTTAGCGACCGGATTTCACTCCACAATTAAGGACCATAATTACAACCTTAATATTTTTCAACCAACGAAATGGAATCAATACAGAACTTGTCAAAACAATAATAAGAATTGTATGATATGGCATATATAAATACACTTATATGTTCCTAAGAATACATATTGGTGATTTATAGTCTTGTAAAATACAAGATGTGATAATTTGTGTTAGTTAAAAAAACACCTATATAATACTAAAATAGTTAAACAAAATGAATATATAGTATACATATAAACTAAAAGTTAAAAAATGCATGAAGGGTTGAGACGTGGAGTGAAGTGGTACATCCAAACTTGATCTTTTGGATAATCCATGCAGTAGGCTGTTGAAGTAGAACTAGTATAAAACCCAACCAAAAGTTAACTCCCATGACCAACCGACTCCTTTGGCAGTGTTTGTGATCAATGTCTGCAACAGCTGCAGCATTTGCACCCTCCTTCACCACCTCCCTCCGCAAACCGTCGTCGTCCACCGTCTCCACTTGCTTCGCAAGGCTTAGCAACAGCTCGCAGTCATCGTCATCTGCCACTCCACCACCGACCCTCATCCGTAACCAGCCTGTTTTTGCCGCCCCGACTCCCATCATCACCCCCACTGTGGTATGCTCTCTCACCCGCCTACGGCCCACGCACACGCATACTTCTAAAAGAATGTCAATAGAGAAACAAAAACAACTGTTTTTCTGAGTTTGTTATAGTTCATGTCAAAACAAATTAATATTTCTCTATAGAAATTTCACCGTTGCTTGTGTTAAAAAAAAAAAAAAAAAAAAAAAAAAAAAAACTATCTTGACAGAACATACAAGTTAAAGTTGTGAATGTATCATCTTTTGTAGAGAGGAGACATGGGTAGTGAATCATATGACGAGGCAATTGCTGCACTCAAGAAGCTTTTAAGGTAACCAAACAAAGGCTCAAAACTCGCAACATCTGTTCTGCTTCTTTTTTGGTCGTATCTGATAATGGTAGAAAGCAAAATAAGCAAAAACAGTCGGTCACAAACCCGTCACTGAAGGTTATACAACCTGGTTTTCTTATTCAAACTAGTATTTGACTTTGTGGTAATACAGCGAAAAGGAGGATTTGGCACCTGTGGCTGCTGCAAAAATCGAACAAATCACCGCCCAACTTCAAACGCCCGACACCAAACCTGCATTTGACGCAGTCGAGAGGATTAAAACCGGGTTTGCCAAGTTCAAGACCGAGAAATACTTGTACGTTTTACTACAGCTACCTTATGTATACATCTCATAAACGTTTTTGAAAAAATAAATAATAATGTATTGACTGACTGATTGTGTGAACCCCTATGCAGGACAAATCCAGCTTTGTACGATGAACTTTCCAAAGGTCAGAGCCCAAAGGTACAACTCCTTTTTACTTTTAAATTCACTAGCAGACATATTAACACTTTTATAGCTTCACTTTTATAGCTTTTCTAAAGCATACTTGCTGGCTATATGCGACAGTTTATGGTTTTTGCATGCTCTGACTCTCGAGTTTGCCCATCACACGTGCTGGATTTCCAACCTGGTGAGGCGTTTGTGGTCCGTAACGTAGCCAACATGGTCCCTCCCTTTGATAAGGTTGACCCATAGTTGTAAATACATACCACTACTGTCATAATCATCATTTACTTATGACTAATCACAATTTAACTATGATTTTCTCTGTTACCTGCAAGAACAGCTTAAATATGCTGGAGTAGGATCCGCTGTCGAGTATGCAGTTCTGCATCTCAAGGTAATCTGAACTCTAAAGCACCCTGATGCATAACTACAGATGACCCACATTGATTGACTTCTAAACATTTTTGCCACCCGACTTGACCCATCAATCTTAATGATACAGGTGGAGCAGATAGTCATAATTGGGCATAGTAAATGTGGTGGGATTAAGGGTCTGATGACTTTCCCAGATGAAGGACCGACCAGCACGTAAGTGACCATTACGGCTAACCTGATTTATGCTCAATTCTGACCCTGTAACTTACATTGTCGACCACATGACGGTATGATATGACAGTGACTTCATTGAGGACTGGGTCAAAGTTGGTCTCCCTGCAAAGTCAAAGGTGAAAGCCGAGCATGGAAGTGTATCACTTGATGATCAATGTGTATCCTGCGAGAAGGTAAATATTATTTACAGAATAATAATCTTCAACAAGCTTACCAGTTAGCTGTTTTGGGTCGGTCTTAACAAATACTAATGAAGTGCTGACCACGCAGGAGGCTGTGAATGTGTCTCTTGCAAACCTGTTGACTTATCCGTTCGTGAGAAACGGATTGGTGAACAAAACACTGGCACTCAAGGGTGCACACTATGACTTTGTTAACGGGACCTTTGAGTTGTGGGGGCTTGATTTCAACCTTTCGCCTCCTACCTCTGCATAATCAAGTTACTTTTGTATAATTACATCATTACACCTGACTCTTTTCTTCCTCCCAAACTTCACATATGATCTGTACTTGTATTCCCTTGAATAAATGAAAATTGGACAAGTTATATATATAATAATTCCAGTCATTTGCATCAATATTCTGTTTTTCATTCTCTTCATTTTCTATGTATAAAGATGTGGCCACCATATTGGTGGGATGCTTCTAAAATGTTAACTTTCTGTATATACCGCCAATAATGGGTCAAATATGAGATGGATGAAGAGTGGTTTCTAATCCTTTAGTTTTAGTGCTTGAACGGGAGCAATATAGCCAGAAACCTCACAACTCGGGATTCACTCCACATGGATAGGATATAATCATCTAACACTGGTTACTGCAGCTGTTGCATAAGTCTCATATAAACCTCCATAAGAAGGTGACATTGCTAAAAGAAATACGGAAATCATGAGCCGGAGTCCAGCCACTTTTGCGCTAGAAAACACAATAGACTTCCATATATATATTAAATGATCCTATGATACACATACACATCTCTAATATTTCCCCTAAAAAGATAACAGAAGAGATATTGATTCCACAAAAAAATCCTTAGAGGGCTTTCGGTTCGTGGGAATTTTTTTAAGGATTTGGAATCTGTAAAAGGAGTTGTAATTGAAGAATTGGATTTGAAATTGAAACTTGTCAAAGGAATTGGAATTCGTGGAAAAAAAAAATGAAATACGGGATGCAATTGATTAACAAAATAAGCATGCCAGGTTAATTTATTTTTTAAAGAAGTTGGAATGTAGTGGTGATGGTGAAGACGACATTGGTGGGTGGCGGATGTCCTAGCAACAAGTGGTCACTGAATCGCAGTGGTAAGTGTTGTTGCGGCGGGGATGCAGCGAAGGCAGTGAATGTGCGTGGCATCGAGTAGGCGGTGGTGGTGTAACAACGGCAGGGGTAAGGATGGCTATGGTAGGGATGGTGATGGAGGTGGTGAGGGAATGAAAGATTTCAATTCTTTAGGTTAAATTCCTTCGGACTTGAAACATATGTAAATTCCTTCAGGGAATTCACTACAATCTTAGTTCCTTCCATTCTCCAAATAAAACATGTTATCACTTGAAGTCAGATTCCAACTGCATCAAATGTTATAAACCGAACATGCTCGAAAAGAAATTCAGATTCCAACAAAAAACCAAACACCCCCTTTGATAGAATCAAAATTCCACACTAAAGAAGTTGTAATTACTGACGTTAGGTAAAAATATTTGGCAGCTACATATTCATGGGCATGAACCAATGTGAAGGTAAAAGCAACACATGTTGATAACAAGGGTAAGGTAACTATAACAGCAATCATAAAGAATTACAACTATATAGTTCCAAGTTCATAGAGGCGTATAGACTATTTACATGACCCCTATTACGAACCAATACGCCAAATAATACAGAGAGAATTTCTCGTAATGAATACCACAAGTTTACACCTGCCCTCAAATTTTCAGGAATCATGATTCATCAGGCTTAGGTTCAAGCACCACAGGGATCTTCTCTACATGGTCACCACGCAGCACCTCCACAGTAACCTGGCAACCAAGTAAAATAAACTACTAATGCACGTTATTTATAACAGAGAGCAGTTAACAGCTTAGACACAATGGACCAGCAGGATCATCTAAGTACATACTTCTTTAGTACTTAAGGGACTATGTGTTTGATTAACATAAAATAAATGGAAGAATACTGGACTACTAAGGAAAATTTCGAGCAAAATTTGGATGGAAACTTACCGTCTCACCCACTTTACACTGATCAAGAATTCTGTACAAATCACTTCCGTTAACAACCTTTTTTCCATTTACAGAAGTAATAATGTCACCCAGTATGAGCCTTCCATAGGTATCACGTTTTGTTGATTGAAGACCCTGAAGATTAAAATCAATTAGAAGAAAGTTACTTCAGCAACTTAATGAGGTTGAAAAGACAATGAAGAGTACACTGTACACACACATCAAAACTTACAAAATTGGTAACATACATACCGCTTTTCCAGCAGGGCCATTTGGAGGAGCATCTAAGACAAGTACTCCACTGACTCCCAGTTGCTCCACAGACTGATCAGGTGCAAACTTGATCCCTAAAATAGGTCTGGTAACTTTTCCAAATTGAACCAATTGGTCAACAATTCCACCAACCTGAACAGATATAATTAAACAAATACATCAAATAATAAAAGACAATTACTTCATATGCCTCATATAGATGAGATTTGAAGTTTTAAGTCTTTAAACTGCAAGTAGAATTATGTGACTCACGGTGTCGACTGGAATGGAAAATCCAACACCAGATGATGCACCAGATGGAGAGTATATAGCTGTGTTTATCCCAATAAGGTTTCCTGAGCTGTCAAGAAGTGGCCCTCCACTATTTCCAGGGTTAATTGCAGCATCTGTTTGGATAACATCTTGAATCGGGCGACCAGTTGCAGCAGAGCTTATTTCTCTTCTTAGCCCACTACAAACAGGGAAACAATACCTCATGGGGTTCAAGCTCAAATGGTTAAGTGCATGCTTATATTTTTATTCCTGATAAAACCTAACTGATAGATATTAGATACTAAAATAATATCAAGACTTACCATTTAACTGGACTGGAATTATCATAATTAACTGAATGATTACAATGGAGGGGGACACCTCAATATACATACAAGATAGAAAATCTAGAGCAGCCTATTTCAGGCCCACAGACTTTAAACAACTAAACCCTAATAACACAATATATCTATAGTTAACACTCATCCTTAAGCAGCTTCTTGCGCCTCCGGTCTCCTCAAACCTAGGCACACCTCAGACACGCTTTTAAAACCTAGTGCCCAGCTTGTTATATATAAATTAACTTTGGAGTTGGTATTTATAGGGTTACTAAAATTGGAAAAAATTATTTTTTATTTGTAACAACACGTGTACGTGTCACCATGGCCTCAAGTGGCCTGGTACAGCCATGACTAACCATAGCATTGTATAAACTATGCTAGGGCCATATTAATGAACTGATTTCAACAGCCAATCTTAATCTAGATGTAGGCACTTCCTGGTAAGAGTATTCTCAATATGTTTTCAAATTTCAAAAGCAGGCCTTATCTTCAAGAGGTGCACAAATAAGAGCTACAATAATGAAATGTAACCCCCTATAGCTTGTAGGGGTAATTTACTTTTCATACCTGATGACACCGGTTGTTAGTGTGTGATCAAGCCCAAACTGCAAAAAGATGTATGAACCATAAGATTTAGTCATCTACTGTGTAAAAGTATTTGAAAGGGGAGGGGTAGCAAAAAGTCCAAGATATCTTATTAGTTAAGGACCTAAGGTTTACTTCATACGAGAAACTACAAGTCTCATTTAACCTCAAGTACTCAACTTAAAAAAAAATCTTTAAAATCACTGTTAACTTCTTTCTTTTCCTCTTGTCATGGACTCATGGTTTTCTATAATTTACATTAATTGAGCACTAAATACCAAAGCCATCCAGCAGTCAACAAAGTCAAGGTTTAAGCAACTCTAAAAAAGACGTGTATCCCACTTTGTGTACCAAATTAAGGCTTTGATGTATAGTGCATTATTCAGTGATTAATGCAACTTCCTTTCATGGGAAAAACTACAAGGGGAAGCCCTAACTCTTATAGGTTTTAGTAAAGTCCACACACATTCATAGATGAGGAGAGATACTGCAAGGAATATTGATTTTGAGCAGCTATTAGCAAAATGATTGATTTCAATTTCCAAGCAGCTATTAACAACACACACACATGCACAATATACATATATACAATACTCATATTCTCACGCATAGAATCAGTATATGCACTCACAGGATTTCCTATGGCATACACTTTTTGCCCAACAAGCAAGTCAGCAGACACACCAACTGGTATTGGTCTCAATTTATCTTTTGGTGCGTCAATACGCAGTACTGCAACATCCTTATCTTGGTCAAACCCAACAACTTTTGCATCATATGTGGTCTGATCAGCAAGAGTTACCCTGGATATACATAAATCAATTCAATGTCAGAAAAGAGAAGATAAATAGTAATAGCATAGACATTTCTAACAGAACCTAATGATGAATAATTAAAGCTAGATACTGCAACCACAGTGGACAAACTAAATTACAAGGAGATTGACTTAGGACGTGTAAAAACCAAAGGTAAATGCAAGGATAGAGATGTTTTAGATCTATGCACTGTTACTCCATCAAATTATGCATTTTATCAGATTAACAAGAAAAACAAAGGCTAAGATCGATGAGGTTATTAGTAATATAAATATGCTATTTCATAAAACTTAATTCCTGTTATTTTTTAACAGCTAACAGATTATCTCAAATCAACATACCAGTCAAAACAAAATTTCCTAATTCTGCCACAAGATGTGCATTTTATTCCAGCGGTGATTCTGATTTCCTTTATAACATGGAATAATCGAACATTCTTACATCAACCATAGTTCCAATGAGATGGACTTGTACAAGACAAGTCGACAAGCAAAAGTCGTCATGATACAATATTGGGAACCATCAACTATTTCTTTACTTTTGTTCATTCCAAGTCTTGAAACTTATTATTTCCAGTAAATTAAGTGAGAAGATCGGTTCACATCTTGCAACCAGTCATTCAACTCATTGTTCATAGTTAGAGCCTTAGTGACAAAACAATACACACCATCATATTCCACTTGATGAGATGAGTGATAGAAGAAAAACTTAACCAACCTGAGATCAGACGCACCTCGAATAACATGATAATTGGTGACAATGTGACCTTTTTTGTCCCACACAAATCCTGATCCAGACCCCTGAGGCACCTCCAATACATCCAAAGTAAACGCATCCTGCCTAGACAACATAACTTCACTCATAAATTACACAAAAATGCAAAGTTTCAATCCAAATGAACTTGATCATCGTTCCAAAGTCAACGCGGTCCACAAAATCACACACACGAAGTACCAGTAACGGAAGTACCTGGAAGCTAAATTCGTGATGTATACAACAGAAGGCGTATTCTCCTGAAAAAGACGAACGGTAGCGAGTTCATCCGTCTGCAACTTCCGAGACGGAGTGACAACAAAGGCAGCAGCGGGATCGACGTCGGTAGCATATAAGGAGACGGATAGTGCTACAGAAGTGGCTAAAACGAGGAGCGAATCTAGCAGTTTGTTGAAGGTGGATTCAGGCGGCGGCGAGTGGTCGCCGGAGCGGAGAGAGGCGACGATGCAGGCGGTGTGGAGGTTCCGACGAGCGAAGGTTCTAGAAAGAGAGAGTGGGGGGCGATTGGGGGATGGGAATCGGTGAGGGAGAGTGGGTGTGGGCGAAGAGATGTATGTGGAGAAGAATGAATGTGCAGCCATTCGTTTTCGCTGTTGCTGCTCAGGGATGAATATCAGGGATGCCTTGTTTTTATTTGATTTTTATGAGTTGAATTAAAATATTTTAAATTTTAAAAGGGGAGTCTTCGAGCAACCTTAAAGACATTAAACTTGTGGGTTCAAATGGATTCAAAGAATAAGATGGTGTTTGGTTTTTTAAAAAACATATGCGAAGCTTTTTTTGTCTGCATCATGTAGATTACGCGCAGACATGAGTGTCTGCAGAATGTTTTTTTTCTCGAATAGATTTCATTAAAAAAGTCTGCGCGATTCTACCGCCGAGCACGCCATCGTCCCGTCGCCTCCATCCACCGTCGCGCGCCATCGTCCCGTCGCCTCCATCCACCGCCTGATTCTACCATCCCCAACCCAGCCAAGTCGCCGCCTACCCCCCCCCCCCCACCGTCCTGTCGCGCGCCGTCGTCTCCCTTCATCGTCCCATCGCGCCGTCGTCTCCCTTCATCGTCTCCCTCCATCCACTGCCACGCGCCATCGCTGCTGGTGGTGGTGGTGGTGGTGTCTGCAGATGTATATAGAAACAAACAGTCTTTTTCTTGCAGACTGCAGAGGTTTGGTCCACCTCTTCTGTTACAGATGTCTGCAGATGTGGTCCGCAGACTGAAGACAATTTATCTATTAAAAAACAAACAGCACCTAAGCAGTCTCGTATATCGGTAAGATTACGTACATTAAATTGTTAACATATTTTTCTAATTAGATTGATCAAAAACTTATAATTTCATTCTCATTAGAGCATTCATAATAGAGTCTTTATTTCTATTTTTATCTCTATTATTTAAATATTATTTATATTTTGTGTTTTAATCACCGTCTCTATCTCTAAATTATAGAGTTTTATAAATAGTGATTTTTTAAAATAAAGATCTACTATCCATTAAGTTTTATATTTTTTATGAGTGAATAAGAAAGATAAACAATAATTAATCAAGTGTTTGTGAGTAAAATTGAGATATAGGTGAAGAATAAAATGTAGAATGTTAAATAAAATTTAGAGATATATGTAAAGAAGTATGATATTTATTTAATTGAAATATAAAAATAGAGAAAAAAATGTTATTTTGAATGCCCTTACTACTCATTATACAAACTTTTGATGATATCTAGAAACAAAATAAAATACCGAATGTATTAAACTTATTTTTATAAGAACATCTACGGTTCCGTGTTTATTTGGTTTTAACTTTTAAGGAGGGTCTAATACTTGAAGGTTCCGGAGTGTGTCTTGCATCTTCGAGAACCATGTGTCAATGTCCCATTGTCCCATCAAAAAACGGCCATGAATTTATGTAAAGATGGTCAAAATACAAAAATAACGTTTTATTCTTTATTTTTTTACCAAAGAAACACTTAGAAATTTAATCCTTAAATCCAATTATTGTTTATTTTGTGAGACTTAAAACATGTATTAGTTTACTAGAATTAAATGCTAGATGTAATTAAGTCAAGAGACCATAAGCAGTTTGTTTTATTTAATAATAAGTTAGTATCACGTGTATTACACGTGTTGAATAAATAAAATATTAAATAATTAGTTATAAATATTTATCAATTATAAACAATATTTTAAAATAAGATACGATTGAAATTGAAATCACATATGAGTAAGAATATAATTAATAAAAAAGTAATAATATTTTTTTAAACCTTTTTTATTTTTCTTTTCAGAAAAAATTAAACAATTTGTTGCAAGACAAACCATTTTAAAAGACTTCAAATTCAAAAATTTTCTTATTTTAACTCTAAAATTTAATTACTTTGTTTTATAAGAAAAATATTTTTGAAAAAGTCCGAGTTTAAATTATTTCGTGATTTTAAAATATTTGATATTTTAGGAAAATTTTCTTATTTTTAAAATATTTTTTTCTTTAGAAGTTAGATTAATAAAAACATTTCTCTCTTAATTTATTAAATTAATTAACATCATTAGTATTTAATATGATTATTTAATAGGAGAGAGAAGCGGAAAAATTAAAATTAGATGATATAAAATTGTGTCAAGTGTTATCTTAAAACCTTATTTTATTATAATAGATAGATTTGTTCAATTATTTGAAACTAAGACAGTATGAATATTTTTATCACAGCTTTTGAAATTCCCAAACATAAAAATACAAAGTGAGTTTAAATAACTTATATAGTTTTATCTTTCAAAACATATGCAATTTTTTAATTTATTTTAGTGGGGCATTATGTAAACCAATATTTTTTTTAAAACACAAAAATGCCACGTGAGTTTATATAACTTGCATGGTTTTATCTTTCAAAATGTATTCAACTTAATAATATATTTTAATGGATTATTATGTAAACCTTTTTAAAACCAGTCTAGATGCATAAAAAAGACTTTAAAAGAATCTCTAATCTACTTTAATAAATCATGTATACTTACACCTAGCTCATAAAATTACGAAACACACGTAATTTTCAATCCAATTCAGAAACCGAGCTCACGGTAGTTGCTTGATGAGTTGACTTGTTTTATTTGAACTTCCATTATATACTTTTTATACAAGTCTCAAACAACAATATCAAGTGAATTAAAGTTCTGTAATTAAAAAAAAAAAAGAACGAAAATTAATTAAGAAAAGCTATGGTTGGCTTGATCACGACTCGAATTTTATACAAGCCAAGTGGTTGCAGTTGAAAACAAGCGAGTTACTACCCGAAAGTTAGTTGGACAGCAGTAGGTGGAACCCAGGACTTCAAATTTATTACGTTTAAATATAAAACTGAAACAAAAAAATAGGCACACAAAATCTCCCAGTGTATTACATTTGTTTTTTCAGGACTTGTAGAAAGAAAAAAAAAAGTTATAAAATTCTACCAAAGGGTCTGAGTTCCCTAGGCATACCATCAAAGTTTCCAGAGGTCACGTCTGATTGCAGGAATGGTCTCTTGCCACTTTTCCATTGGACTCCCTCTGCTAAATGTTCTTTGTTTGGTGTCAGCATGACGAAATTTGGATCTGCCCTTTGGTAACTGCAGTATTTTTTTCATGTTAGTCATCCAATCTTTTAAAAGAAATATTATTGATCATAAATTGTTTAACACAAACCTTGCTTCTCTCACATTATCCACACGAACACCTAACCCGAAAGATGTCTTCCCTATACCGCGCTCTCGTATAGCTGCCCATTATTCAAATCATAAAATTGTCATGTGTTCATCAATTCAAGTTTCATGTATGTTCCCACAGTAAGCCCACTCGGTCTGGTTTTGTTTACAATCAAAAGATGTTAAAAGAATCCCTAGTTTTACTTTAGATGTATTGTTTGCCCAAAATTGGCATAACCGAGATCAAATTGGACCTTTTGAAAAACTAGTGCTTTTCTGGAAAAAGACATGCAAGACTAGTGGTTTTTTAGTCGTAGAACTAGTGGGTTTGTTGTAGAAGACCACATTAGTTCTACGACATCTGTGGCCTACATGTTGAGCGTTGGATGGCCTAAATGTTGTTTTGAAACAAGTGATCTTAGCGTACCCTTTTGAATACTTGGTAAACATTATCCTATATTCATCACATAACTTATACCTGACACACTGAAACTGAATGCAGGTTTCCACCACGACTTAAAAGATAAAGACAAAGATGAACTAAGTGGCCCCACTTTTCCCTGTACAAGATATGAAGAAAATTTTAAAGTTAACATAATCCACATACTAAACATTGCATAGACATCAAGCCAGCTAACCTTCAGCAAGATGTTTTTATTGGCTTGCCAAGATGCACCAATATTGAAGGTGGAATCTTGAATGTTGTTTGATCCTTTCTGATCATTCATTCTGTTAACAAATATAAGGACTCAGACTCTCTTTTCAAAACATATATCATTGACCTTCACACTGGACGCGGAAAACTACCTTGTTAGCAGCTCAAATCCAAAGTCGATGTAATTGGTAATTCCAATTACTTCATTCTCTTCCAGTGGATTCTTTACCTGCATAATTCAACAATCTATCACCATTTGAATACAAAAATGACTGCATACCAAATTTTATCACATCCTTCTTGTCATACTAATGTAGACACATTCACATGGATGCATGCAGACATGTGCACGCATGCGTGCGCGCGCACACACACACGCATGCACACACACACACACATATATATATATATAGAGAGAGAGAGTGGGTACCCTTCGTTGGACCACCACATGCTGATAGAAAGAGGCTATGAACTGCAATTGAGGTTATATAAAGAAATATAACTACTTAAGTTCTTGTGGAGCATTAAATAAAGCCAAAAATAAATAAAAACATGAAAGGGAGACACTTCTTAATAGTAAATAGTACAAATGGATTATGATTCAATGATAATTCAAGAAACCAGAAACAATGGGAAACCTGAGAGTTCTGTGCAAATTCGAGACCAAAATTAAATGATGGGCTCAATGGGCTGCCAGATCCAATTCCATAGCCTATGGCACAGTTCCAATTCTTCAAATTCTTATATTTTGCACCGTCGTTTTCAACTAATCAAGCACAATAACCATGAGAACACATCAACTTACAATTTTAATAAAATATTAGAGAAGAGGCCACAATGTTCAAGAGGCATGATTCCAAGGAAGATGAAGAACATACCATTGACGAATTACACTATACTACGTAAGTTTTAACAATTTTATTAAAAAAAAGACAATGAGACTAGAGAGTAGATATTGGTTAAAAAGGAGCACGGAATATTAATGACTGCATTTCATACAAAATGGATTATTCTTCAAAATAGTAAAGAGTAAAGCACTTTGGGAAATGGATAAGAAATTCAACTATAAGAAAGATAGGCAAATAATCTTACATTTAGGATCATATTGGACGCCAGCAGTTAATCTTCCCATCTTGGTCACCAGCCATGCAGACTTCGGGAAGTCATTTCCCACTACATCCAGAAAATATTATTATAAAGAAAAACTAGGTGTTGTTACATTAGCATAAATTAAAGGAAAATGAAAATGGAAGAGTTTTGATATATCATGTAGGTTGAAAAATCAAAGTAAATTGTAGGAGCAAAGGAACAACGATGACATCATAGAAATGAACTTAGTGAAAGTGAAAGGAACATGATGTGTATGAAAATCGGATTAGTTTTATAACAAGCAGTGCTATTACATACATGAATATGGCAAAAGCGTGGCTCCAAATGATAGATGAGATGAGCCAAATCTCAAACCCATTGTACCATAGTCTTCTGCACACACTCTGTATATCAGGTCAACTTTATAAGTAAATATAAAGCCACAATAAGAAAACCCAAAGAGTTGACATGTGTGGTTTTGTTTGATTGAGATGAGCAAACCTCTGTTTCTGAAGCACTGGGAAAATGCCAAATGCTCCAAAACCATATTTTGGGTAGTATGCACATGCTCTCATCAGTAAAGTCCTGTAAGTACATTCATCTAGGAACATAAAAGAAGAATATGATAAACATAAACTTACTTGATGGAAGAGAAAATTACTACTCACGGATCTGAACTGGATACATAAAGATCTGTGAATGTGTGAGGATCATCAGCATCACTGTGACAAACATTACAAAAAACCAAGGTTTCCTTTAAAGAATGCCAAAAGAAATAAATAGATGCCCACAATCTCTAGAAGACAAATCAGTAGCAAATTTGAAGGATATATAACTCTTGAATACCTTTGCCAACGAAATAACGCATTACCCACTATTGGCTCCTCAGGCTTATTATCAAGAGGACCTGAAACCTGAATGTGGGCTAAGGAACTTTCCATTCCCTCTTGGTACAAAGGTAAATTTTAACTCCAGATGACAGATAAGTACATATACAGACACACAAATAGATATATCATAAGAATGATTGCGTTACATCAACATATACGTATATGTAAGTAATGAAAAGTTTTGATGGATACAGTTGCTATTAAATCTACATGACGATCTTCAGTTGGCTTCAATAATAATATCGTACTGAAATGATTTGCTGCATCAAAATAATCTTCAAAAAGGCTTCTTAAAACGAGCTTCCCAAATAACAGATTATATGATGACTCCAACATCCTGCATCACTAAGAGTTTATAACAATCAAAGCCAAATACCTAGTTCTTTTTCTAGTGTCAGTAAACCCCTAGAACAGCATAAGCAAAGAATACGAACAACAAAACATTTCAACTTATAGTTACATCCTATTTGGAGCTGAAGCATAAAAAACAAACAACAAAATTAACTATTACAGAGAGTCCCTTAAGTCATCCTCAAAGGTCAAATACGAGACTAAACTAGATCACATATAAGGTATTGAAAAACCTACCATCACATTACCTGTATCTACTACGCTATCAGTAATCACACGAAAATGCTGGATTTAGAAATAATCCTACACCTTATTAGTCATTTTCTCCTCACGTGTTCCAATATCGTAATACATGAAGAACCACAATGTGATTTAACAATCCTCTAACAAATAAATCAAAAACCCAACCAACGATATAAAACTGATTCAAACTAAATCGTTTTTCGCATCATTATTCACAACGTATAACACCGTTTCCAACAAAATCATTTTTTCGGATGACTTCCCTTCAGAAATCAATTTAACGATCAAACAATAATCACGAACAAAGATTGCTATTAAACGGAATGAAGGCAGAAGATATAGAGAGACCTTGTACGAGCAGCTAGCGGAGGGAAATCGAAGAGCGGCGGAACTAACACCATAGGCGGTGGAGGTTCTTTGACGGATGACAATAATCCTCCCATTTTCTCAGGCTAATCAATGTGTTTCTTGGAAGAAATTTGGCTAGGGTTTCTGAATATCATCTTCTGTGATCGGAGAGGCCATGAACTTCTGAAGTTGAACCCTCGCCCGAACATTTCTCTCTCAACTGAATGACTCTTTCTGTTTGTTAGTCACGTGGCGCTTTTTTGAGGTGTCTGCAACGCTTATGTGGGCCAGCCACTTTGGCATGATTTGTTGGGCTCAAATAGGCCCAATGCCTATTTTATGATGCCTTTTCTGTTAGGTGACGTCGTCACGTCCCTCTCAGCCGCTCTTAAGTCTTACCAATTACCATTGCTCATTTGATATAGTGGTACCCCGTTGTTTATTTGTTTACATTATGAGAGGGCGCTGGTTCAAGTCTCGGTTACATAAAATGTTTTAGGTTGAGCTAAAGAGTTTTTTAGATCTTTTTTTTTTTTTTTTTTTTTTATATATGAGAGTTGGGATGTGGTACTGACTAGAAACAAAAAATAAATAGAAATCTGGATACTCGTTAAGAGAAAGATCGTGAAGTTATGTCAAAGTGATGTATTCTTCTCTTTATTAAAGTTGTTTTGTTTCTATCGGTGGAAATGATCCAACTTTCAACAACGTGTGGATCAGATTCTTTACTTTTGCTTGCTACACAACATTAGTTCAAAGCTTCAATCAACATAACTGTGATGACCAAACCTCCATTTGACTCTACAAAACAAAACCAAACCAATGAATACAATAAATGACATATATTTAGTAATTGAATTGATAAACTTGTATATATTTTTAATAAATAAAAAGGATAAATAGAAAATGTACTTACCATGTCAAACTACTTTTTATATGTGATCATTCAATTTGATTTGTTCAATTTTCATTTAAACTTATTCGATCTTTCTGAATTTTTAACATAATGCGTGTGTATAATTTATGTAATATTTAAATGGATTAGATTATGCGAAATCTTAATCACCATAAAGGAACACAAAACAAAAAAAATTAGAAACAAAAATAACCTACAAAACTATACATTTTTTTAAATACTACAAAAGCAGAAATTAGATAAAACAAAGGCATTGATCAACCATCGAGAAGAAATTCCAGTGACCGAGACCCCTTGCTTCGACCTCTGCCGGACTCTTTCAACAGCTCTGCCAGCCACCGCTTCTCATTATCGACGTCAGGGTTTGCTGTTCCGAGCTTATCCTCTCTCATCCCGACAACATATTCCAATATCTCAATTGCATCATCCCACCTACAATCCATAATTAGGAGTGTTCACAGTGCGGTTATGTGTTCATAAACTATTAAAAGTTTCAAACTGAAACAAATCAGTTGTTTTAGCTGGTTTGACAGTTGAAACTGGTAACATCCATTGTTCATACATATTTCTTTCATGTGAGGAATATAAAATTGCGTGTATGTTTTAAATTCATAAAACATCTTTACCATTTTTTAATAATCAATGCAAACTGTGCTTTTAAAAAATTTATATAAAACCATCACACCGTCAAAACCAGTAGGTCCGGTATATGACCAAAAATTTTGGCACAACCTGCTAACTATGATTGTGTGACGTGACAAACCAAACCGGCCAGATTAAATGAGTCATATTACCAGCCAAGTTTTTTTTTTTTTTTTTTTTTCAAAGGCATGAGTTTTTATCAAACATTTATAATGGTAAAGATAAATAATAAAGGTTTAGGACTGATTCCATGAATATTTCAAGTTTTAAATCATTAGCTTACCCCCTGTTGTTTCCCTTTATACGATTAAAAGATCCTAAATGTAAACATATGCATTGACAAGAAATTAAATTATTAAAATTATTATTATTATACCTTCCCATTGCATCATAAGTACCAGCAAGATTGCTATAAACCCCAAGTGTATTAGGATGATGAGGCCCGTATTCTGTCTCCAAAACACTTCTAGCTTCTTCAAACAAATCAACAGCTTCACCAAACGACTCGATCTGAACACACGCCAGTCCCATTTGGTTCAAAGTAACCCCGAAAACTCCCGATTTCTTCTCTCCGGCAACCCGAAACTTCGATATAGCGCTTTTGAAGTAATCGTACGAGTCCAAATAACTACCCATCATGTAACACAACACACCGATCTGAGCCTCGACTCCAGCCACCGTTGTCACTTGACCCGGGGCCGTTCCATACGCCTTAAGTGATTTCTTTAGCAAGTCAAGTGCTCGCTCTAGCTCGTTCATCGACTCATAAATCGCAGAAACTTCAATAAGCCCGTTCGCGATTTCATCACTCGGGCTCTTGGGTTTTGGCTTATTGTAAATACGCAACGCGTGTTCGCAATACGTTTCCGACTCCCGAAACTTCCCGATCTTGTTGTAAAGATCAGCCAAACGAACGTAAACCGAAGCGACCGACGAGTGATTCTCCCCTTTGGTAAAGCGAAACACGTTGAGGGCCTTCTGGTAAGTGAAAACTGCTTCGTCATAGCGAGCCAACGATAGGTAAGCGTCGCCAATACATACATCAATAGCAGCAGCGTCCGAATCATGCCCGTTGGCTGACATAGCCATTCGGGCCAACACATAATGCTCGATGGCGGTTTCGTAGTGCCCCGTCGAATCACAAATGAGACCCATTAGCCTGCGGTCCGCGGCTTCTTCTAACGAGTTAGTGGTTCCGTTTTTCCCATGTATATCAATAGCCATTTTGCATAGCTTCTTCGCCTCATCAAACTGCAATGCTTGAACATGAGCCTCGGCTACATACCTACACGTCTCTCCGAATCGAGCATCGTGTTCACCTAACACATGTTTCTGTATCACCAAACCCGCTTTGTAACAAAGTATCGATCTCTCGATGTTTCCTTGCATCGCGTACGTATCCCCGAGCTGCATACACCCTGCAAACTTGCCCAACAAGTGCTTCTGCCCTTCCTTGATGTTCGTTATCTCGATCGATCTTTCAACAACCGGTATAGCTTCATCATACTGCCTTAAGATGCAGTAAAGTGCAGCTACCATATGCAAACACATAACAAACTCCAAATCGGCCTTTTCGGGTTCACAGCTTTCGAACGACTTCTTAGCCCGTATCGCCAATTCAAGCGCCTTGTTTGGATCGTCCCCTGCTGATACCAGTTCGCGGGCTTGTTTAAGTAAATACTGCCCGAGGTATCGCGGATCATCACTGTTTAATTTCTTATCCTTCTTCTTCATGCTCAACTTTGAGCCCGGTTTCTTCTTTGGATTCGGCTTCGGGATCTTTCCCGAAGACGAAGATTTAGCTGGTGAAGATTGCCTTGTTTTCTTGCTTATTCTGGTGGTAACATCTGACCCTTCTGCTTCTTTCTCATCACTCGACACACGCGACTCTGTGGACTCTTTTTCATCCACAGATTCGGTCTTTTTGGTGTCATTTTTTGCAAAACCGCCACCAGCAAGATAGCGCAGCTCAGAATCGATTCGTGATTCTTGACTGTATGATAAGTAACTGTATCTTGAAGGGGACTGATCAGAGGTTTCCATTTCGCACACATTGTTGTACAGTTGATCAATGGAGTTGTGACTGTTGATGCTTATATCAGTTGACCCGTTTTCGATGGTGTGTGTGCTCAATGGGCTACTTGGTGAGATGTGAGTCTGAGTTAAGTGTTCTTTGGGTGTGGTTTCACTGCTAGGGGTTGGTTTTGGTTTTGGTTTCTCGGGCATTTTCGCTTCAAATACGCGATTCGACCTTCAAACACAGGTTCTTGAATCTACAAATGATATAGGGACACAAAACAAACTTCAAATTTCTTGATATCGGTCAGATGTTTACTGAAAAATCATCCAAATGTATCAAATTTTGATAATTTGATGTACATTCAAACACCCTTAATCAGTTGTTTTGATAACATATATGAATGTCTATACACAAATTATATGATTTTGGAAAAAAAACACACCTTTAAAAACCAAATTACAGATTCTACAACTGCAAATTGAGGTAAGGAATCGTGTAATATGAGTATTAAGATCAAACATCTTTAAATATGAAAAACATATATAGTTTGGAAGAAAACGGTGAAACAGAAAACTTAATGATCAATAAATGGTCATGTGAACATGCAAGTTACAGGAAAAAACAATCATATTCATCATTTACGCCAATTTATTCCTTATTTCTGCAATCTGCATGAACATAAACATCAAAATAAAAACAATTTACAATGAAACCAAAATCTACACGCAAATTACACGAAACAAACTTCAATTGTTCATCATATCATGAACCGCATGCACATTGTCATTCATCAACGTGTGATGGCAATAAAATTAAAACAAGCAAAAACTGGAAAAACAAGACTTAATTCATCAAAATGTAAGAGCAGTTATCAAACAGAGTTCAAAATTACAAAAGGGTATGACGAAATTCACGTGGGTGATGAGTTGATCACGTACCGTTAGGATCAGATGAAAGGTAAGGTCCCTGTGCAGAGAGCAATGAAAAGAGAAGAAGAATGTTGGATTTTGTGTAAGAAGCACCCTTGTTATGTGTGAATATATACATGAAACTGAAATGATGAAGAATTTGATGATGGATTCAAATGGCAGAAATCAGAGGGTTTTTTTTTTTTTTGTGGAATTGTGGTGGGGGAAAGATGGAGATGGAGGTGGGGGCTTATCTGCCACCAACGCTGCACCCTCGGTAACCGTACGCTCGTTTCGTCGATCTACTTATTGCCCGTTTTTTCTATTTTATTTGAAAACAATGAAAAATATATATATTTTTGAATAAAGAAAAATAAAATGCAGCAAGCTTTGATGATATTATTTAAAAAGTCATATAATATTATAATTGTTATGAATCATTAATGATATCAAATATATATCAATTTTAATCAATTACTATAGTTATAGAAATCATATAATTTTCTGCCTGTCCTTTAAAATAAAGAGTCGCTTATCCCTGTTATTGGTTATAATTTGAAGTTGTGAGGTGGTTAATTTTGACGATGGTTATGAATTTTCAGGCTTGATTATGTGTACGAATTAGTTAGATTAACGCCACTAATTGAAAGTGGATCAACTATCAAGCGGTCAACGTTCATGGAGCTGTATCCTAGCTCATGTTTTTGGTGATTGTGACTCATGAAAGTGATATGGATTTAAACCACCAATCATTTGGTTGAGTAGTGGACTCATGACTTCATCTAATAGAGGTTGTAAGTTCGAGTCCTACCGACAGCAAAATGATGTTGATGGATTGGGTTTTACCGTAGTGGGCATTCGGGTGGCTGGTTTTCTCCAATATTGGTGGTTGGTGGGCGTGGTATTATCATTCATAATCACATTAATGTTGATGGCCTGCATAATGTTGATAAGAGAAACAAAACTTTAAATACTCGGACTGGATTTTGATATTAACCATGAAGGGGTGAAGTCGCGTCGATTAGGGCCGCAATTGTGTCTCTTTGGGAAGTTTGTAGATCCATGTTTCGTACAATTTGATAGTAAATCTCTAGATCAAACTGACGAAACACAAGAACTCATTTCAATTCTTTTTATGGTTAAATATGTTTTCTTTTAAATTTTATGTGGTTGTAACAATCGTCAGACGCTAGTCGGACGGCTGTATGCCACCTAGCAATTAATCGCATATGTAACTTTCAAACTTATATAACATTTCAAGATTTTATATACAATTTCTCTAGCTTATTAATCGGATTGGTTTAATAAGCATAATTTTTTAAATACGTGAAAGAGTATGAACTATTTTAACCAATTCTGCTTGAAATTTTGACCATTTTTAACCATTTGCCTAATTTTTATAGATTTTGTCCACTTAGCGACTTTTTGGGCGAGTAGGTGAAATCACCATGTTAGCCACCGATTAGTGATTAATCTTCTAATTCCAAAAATTTTACAAAGTAAATACCTTAGAGTATATAATTCAGGTTTCAATTTCATTACTGATAACTATTATACACCACAATAAATTTATTAAGAAAATGACACAAAAACAAAAAGATAATAGAAACTGAAGTAGCCAAAAGCTAGGCACTACTAGTAGAGTGACTTCGTAGAAAAACATCACACCAATTGCTCAAATGCATAACAAAGGAAATTGCCGTAGTTTTCCCTTTTGCAAAGCATCAAGGAAATGTGATTGGAAAACTACTAAAGACATTATTAAAAAAAAAACAAAGAGGTCATAAGGTTTACCATCAACAAAATGTGTGAAACAAACATTTCACATTGCAATATCCAAATGAAAGACCATGTTCATAAAAAATCACGTCCATGAGACTTGTCATGAACATGATCTTACATCATAGACACTGTAACATAAACATTTACTTCACAAATCTTATTGATACTAAATCTAACGAGCTCTATGCTATGTCTTTAGCACCTTTCAAATCACTTTCTTTGATGCTTTGTAAAAAGGAAAACAGATCTTAAGGTATAATCCTTTCTTCACTTCAAAAGAACTTTACAATCTAACTTATTATTATTTTCATATGATGCATAATCCAAGCATCCATCACATAGCTCATCCAATTAAGGCGCCTTGACAATACATTCAAGCTTGATCCGTAAGGTGACAAAAACAATGTAGCAAAGTTAATTATTTCATCACCATCCTATAGCCAGATGCCCAGATGAGAGGTAAACGGGTCAAAGTGACCCGGCATAGCAAAATGGGCCAGCGATTTAAGTTACTTTCTAGTTATACATAACTTAAAAATGTACGGATTCGTCCAACGAGACATCTTGACGATAAGATGTTTCTCTATGCGGGTGTGATTCCTTATTTTTTCAAAAAAATAACTTTTTTTAACATTTTAAAATTTACTTATTTACCCTTTTAAATCTACTTATTAACTTTTTCTTTTATATTTTCTAAGTGGGTGTTTGGGATTGTTTATTTTGAATCTACTTTTGACTTATTAACTTTTAAAAAATTAATAAGTAAAAAAAAATATTTGCCAAACCCAAAATCCAAAAAAACTTTTCAAACTTACTTTTCATATAGGGTAAAAAGAGATTTTAAAAAGTAAGTAGGGAGTTAATTATTAACTTTTGAAAACTACTTCTAATATCCTATTATACCTTTTTACTACCTTCTATTAACTTTACTCACTTTAAAAATATGTATCTTTTGGTTATTCACGACTTTTTACTTTATAAGTTAATACAAACATTTTTTAAAAAATTTATTTTCAAAAGTTATAAGTTAATTAGTACTTCTTGTCAAAAGTCATTTTCAGTCAAAATAAACAATCCCAAAAAAACCCTAAACATACTTATCAACCTATTAATTGCTCAAATTATAAGTGATGCAAGTATATGTGGTTAATATGAATTGGGCTTATTAAAATCTTGAATGTATTACAAACGGGTTGACCAGGTTGAATCGGAGTAATCAAAGTGATGATGAAAGATAACTGACCGTTCGGCTATTAAAATCTTGAATGTATCACCACCGTCGGCCGGCGGCGTCTTCTGCCACCACCGAGGCTGCGAAAAGAAGAAAAAACAAAACATTAAGAGTTGAAAGTTGAAGGCACAAAAATTAAGAATCCAAATGAAAAACAACGGACTGACCTGAAAGTTGCGGCTGACGGAGTTGAGATCTGTCGGCAATCTTGTTCTTGGGTTGGGGTGGAGAAAAGTCGAAAACGGAGTGGTGGTTGTTTTATACTTTTATCTTCTCATTGGGCCATTATAATTGTTTAATCAGGTCCAGCCCAAATATATCTATAACTAAAAGCCCAATGTCAAAAGTGTGTTTAACTTGATTTAATTTAATATCATGTTTTTTAAATTGATTTTCTGTTTAACTTTTTAAAACATTAGATTAGTTTTTCATTTTTATTCTTATAATTACATTAAAAATTATTTTTTTTTATTTTTTATTTTTGATTAAAGAATATCCTTTTATACTTTTATCAATAGTTTTTCTCTCTAATTCACATCAATCATTTTCAAAATATATTAAAAAATTAATAGGTTTGAAAAGTGTCTTGCCAAATATATAGTAACATTTTCTTTCTTTTTAAGTCACAATCATTTCATATTATTGAACATACTCACAAAAATATAATAAACCAATTGTAAATGCTTGTGCTACTTATTTTTTATCTTTATCTCTATGTTACTCTCGAACACTTATTTTATTTTTAGACAATCACAAAAGAAATAGAAATGCATGAATTATGGATTTGAATATGGAGAATAATTATTCATACGGGGATCACTCACAAACTTACTAATGATGATTGAATCTGGTTGTGAGGTGAAAGAAGCGATGGCTAGCCATTAAGCCAAGAATTAGTTTTGTTTGTATTCTCCTTGTTTTTGTATCTTTATTATGATGTATTAGGTTAGTATCTCGTATAGTATATGAGTTAAATAAATAAACTTATTATGTGGTTGGTAACAAAAATTTATTAATTATAAAACGATATATTAAGATAATATATGATTAAAATTACGTATGTATAAGTAGTACACGTAAAACAATGATATTTTTTTAAATTTTGTTTTCAAACTTTTTTGGTTTTGTTTAAAAATTAAATATTTTGTTCCAAAACAAATCATTTTGAAAAACTGTTATTTTTAAAAACTTCTCATTCTAACCCCAAATTTTAATTATCTTGACTTATAAAAAATTATTTTTTAATAGCACCGATTTTAAATTAATTTATATTTTCAAAAAAGTTTGATGTTTTAGAAAATGTGTTATTTTATAAAAAATTTATTTAGAAATTATATTTATAAAATGATCTCTTTTTTAATTTATTAAAAAATATTTTTCATTCTAAAAAATAATTAAATAATATCGTTAGTAGTAAATGTAATTATTTAGTAAAATAGAGAAACGTAAAAAATTAGAATAAAGAGGTCAATAATTGTGTCAAATATTCACCAAAAACCTTATTTTAATATAATAGATAGGTTTGAGCTATGTGTAAGGCACTATACATTGCGCTTCCAATTAATGTTTTAAGAAAACTAGTGTTTATCCGCGACGCGCGATGCGCGTCGAAAAACCGAGGTTTTTGTCGGGTGCTACCGAACATCGAAAATGACAGCTGAATCAATGCAACCAGAAATGACAGGTTGGCTCAGAACTGATGGTAGGTTGCGGCTGCAAACCATAAATGGTTGCCAAGCCAGGACAACCAAAATCAGTTTTGATGTATCATCACAGCCACAAAGTAACCGAGGTCAACAGTATTTTCAAATGCCAACTAAAAAACCATGGCTTATATTCACTGAATTGTTGCAATTGCAAATCCACAACGGACCATTTATTTTCACCAGAAGAACATGAAGTTCTCTATTCATTTCCAATCTCTTTCAATATATACGATAATAATGTTTTGGCTCGGATTTGGTCACTATCAATGGCTGCAATCCATCAAAAGATGGCTGCGACGCCAAGATAATATGTTCCGATCATCACAGCCAGTAAATTTTATCACACACAAACCAGAGACAACGCAACCATATATCATTGATAGCTTCAGTGTCATTAGGCAACACCAAGTTCATAAAATCATCACAGCCACATCTCAGATGATCCTAGAGTCATCATCATTGACAACCAATATTTGCAGATCTAATTTTTAGACAAACACGAATATTTATCAGTGGAATCAAAGCTAGAACATGAAGGCCTAAAAACCATCATCGACCAGTTAACAATCACATACCCAACATTACAATATAAGGCCAAGCATCATGCCGTGAGCAACAGATCATCGCCGTCGAGGCACCGAGGCGATGGTGGCTACTATGCAAAAACAGAAATAAGAAAAACACAACAAGCACTACAACCGGCGGTGCATTCGTCTCGACTGTCGCCACCTAGGGCATGGAAATCAAAGGCGGGCGGGGAACCCGTGCACGCAGCTGGTGGCGGCTACGATTCGGGGGGGGGGGGGGCAGAGGCGGCAATCTCATTACATCGGCGCTGCCTTTGCCGAAATTCGGTCAATCAAGAAACCCCCAATGCCTCCACAAGACGACAACCGACCACCACTCACCAGAATCACCACATGCACCACACGCCGGCGTCGGATTTCATGTAAGACAGAAAGGTTACCACCTACAACGGCCAGAAACGCTTTTATCACCTTCACGAAATGGGTCGAAACCCAAAACCCCGAACTCACAACAAACGACAAGGACAAGACGAAAACCCACCGTGGAGGTGCAGACACCAGACCCCAACCCCATCTCTCTCTTTCTCTGAAGAAAGTGAAAAAGGAATATATAGAGGCGGTGAAGGGAACAGGCATCACCGAGCATATCTTGAAGAAACCAAAATGGAGTGTGCAGGTGTCATAGAAGAAAATAAGAAAATGCAGGGACTTGAAGAGGTTACCACGTGTTTATGCTTTGAAATACCAATAATACCCCTAGAACACTATGCATCAACTTGCAAAATTAATATATAGGTAAATTACTAATAATATTAAAACGGTGGGAGTTGAATGGCAACACCGCCACACAAAATTAATTTGTTCTTCCTTTTTAAACTTTTTTGAAACTTTTTTATGTTCTAATGTTTGTAATTACTCTTATACAAATTTTATTTTTTCATTTTTTTAGAGTAAACTTCTTTTAAAATTTCGAATGTATTGTTGATTCGTGCTTATTTTTAGGAACTAGGTATGTTCTGAAAGATGGTAACTAGGTGAAATTGGCGGTAGGCACGGTTAAAAACTAGTTTATATAATACTAACTAATAAACGATCTGGTTAATGTGTCGGGTTTCGTGGTCGATTCGGGTAACCGGATTCTTTTCACCTTTGGTATCGAGAAGCTAGCACTAAAATTTTGAGGCTTTGTCGCTTCATGATTTCAGCCAAATTTGGGCCTACTTTTTTGCAATTTTCAGCCCAATAAGTAGATGTGCATTAAGCCCACCTGACGTGAATAAAACGTACAATTGTTATACAAACCAGAAAATAGAAAAATTCATGAAAAACACATTTTATATCGTAAAACAACATCTTAGATACTAAAAGTAATATAAAAAAAGAGATTAAATTTGGAGCGATTCGGGTACAAAGGAGTTGTAATTTCACTTACAAACAATAAGCTGAACCAGTTTTGTCACATAATCAAATTTTCAAAACCAACATCGTTTTTGGTGGTGGTAAACTTATTTATGATTGATTATTTCCAAATAGTTTTCGGTTATATTCTCTAACAACATGAAATTATAATATGAATAGAAGTGACTTGCTTTACAACCAGAAATCGGAATGTATGTTAAGGATAAAATTATGAATCTCTTATGTTCCTATATGGTTTTATTATATATAAAGATAAAGATTTTAAAATAAGCAGACAAACGAGTCAAAAGATAGGGGGGATAATCCAATGGGGTAGGACTTCCATTATCACCTCTCAAAGTAGCTTTCTTTTGATCTCCATCCACTTTTGAGGTTCCCAGAATCAAAAGCTTTAATTTCATCTCCATCACCTCTTTTTTTACCCATTTTATATTGGCTTTCAAATACACGTGCAAGCGTGCAACTATACCATCTTCCCGACACCCAAGTCAAAACAAACTTTTATTTGTATTTTTTTTTTTTTAAACGGCAAATGTGCGACCTTGATTCGGATAATAGTTGTTATCTTAATCGGGTCCGCCTATTCGTTTCTCAGCCGAGACCGCACCCCCAACCCCCTCAGAAGGAAACTTATTGCTGAGAAAACCCTCTGGTTCAACCCTGAGTATTTTTGCTCAAATTGAGACTTGAACCCATAACGTCCCAAAACCTCACATTAAATTTGATTTTAATGAATTAGTGTGTAATCAATAGTAAAACAAAAACCGTCAGTTTTCACATAACTTTCTTTTTTTTTACTATTTTTTCATTCTCGAGGCTTTCATACATTAATTAATAATAATTATGTTTTGTATGATTAAACAGGACCTACCTCATTTAGTCATATGTTTGTGGCTCATTCTTATGGAAGGATGAACGCCACTCATATGTTTGTGGCTCATTCGTGCTAAACGATGAAAGCCACTCATTTTTTCTTGTATCCTCAAGTTACTCTACATTGTTCACAAGGATACCCCCATTATCCATCTCTAGCTTTTGTTGTTCACATGATAGCTTCATTCACCAAGTGTCACATTCATCCTTAGGCACCCATTACTAGTGCTCTTTGTTAAAACTCAACTCACCTCAACTTAACTTGGGGTTAGTTTAAGCATTTGCATTTATTCTATATATGTGTCGTTACGAAGGGAGTTAGACATTGATCTGTTAACGATGATGCTCATTTAATCAGCATGGAACAAGCGTTGTCCTCATGATAGATACCAGCTAAAGACCTAAATCCACCCAAAAACCCTCCCATACTTGACTAGTTTTTCTTTTGTATATATGTATTTTTGTATGACATATTTTATATTTAATTTTATTACAATTAGGTTTTTTGGTTTACGATTTTATGGTTTGTGCAGAATAATATGTTTGATTACTAAACAACACAAATAACAAGTTCACATATAAACTTTTAGTTTTGTAATTAGTTTGGATATTAATGTTAACTTATTTAACGTGTACTTGAACATGTTACTTTTGTTTATTATTATTATAATTTTGTTAAATTAGGGTGAAAAGTTAGCTTTAATATCCAAAGTATTTACAAAACTGAAAGTTATTACTTAACATGTTAGCTTTTTTGCTTCGTATGTAAACTTGTTAGTTTGCTCAAACCATAAAAAACAATGGACTATTTATGTAATTAACTCTTTTTTATTAAAAGATTTATTTGAATTTGTAAATTTTTAAACACCATAATTTTTAAAAAATAAAATAAAGTAATGTTTCAAAGTTAATATTTTTTATTTTTATTATTAGTATAAATTCCTTTTGAAATAAAATAATACATTTTTAATATTAAAATAAATATAAAAAACATCAATATCCGTCTAAAATCCCGTTCATACTAGATATTAAGATAAATATTATTAGCCGTATTCATAATTATTTACTAAAACTGAATATAAATACCCATGGGTAATTTCGCCATAATATAGTACGTAAGTAATATGTCGGAAATTAGATTACCCATGATTAGATTTCTGATGTTGTAACAACACTCAGTGTCCCACTTCACCAATGTTTCTCAGATGAAATCAACATCCTAGCGTTTTGTAGTGTGTGTTTTATTTGAGTAAATTACACAAAAGATGTTTATGTATATAATTAACATTTTGTTCATACCTTCTTTAATAAAAAACCTGGAGACTCAACCCAACTCATAAACTAGTCTTTTTCTCTCTCTTCTTCATCTCATAAAAATTGTCCATAGAGGTCCTTGCACACAGATTTTACGCTAGAAACCCAATGACCTTTTTTGACCTCGCTTCCACCCCAGCTTTCCCTCCTTCATGTCAACATAATAGGTATGAACTGACCACATAACATATGCTCTAGGTTATATTGTGTTAATGCTACAGCCCATGGAAGCTAGTGTCTTGGGGAAGTCAACATCAAGTCATAATTAACTATATATGTGTTTGTTGTATAAAAAAAACCTATGCTTTGTTACAAGAACCTTTTTACATGTAGTTGATGTCATGAATCAATTATATATGATTGAACAGAATATATATGGATTCCAACATGAAAATGAGGTAGATAATTCCAAAGGGCCCACCATGTAATCTTCTTTTGACCCATTTTTGAGGTTTGAAAAACCACTGAGCTTTCCCATGAGAAGAATACTTCTTTTAAAAGTCTCAGCCACCATTCACCTATTGTTGATCAAGAACAAACAATTGAGAATTAGGATTATCCTCTAATTGTTCTCTAAACCCCCATGGGCTCTCAACTTTCAAAGCAAGTAAACCACCATCGCCACCATCAACCTTCACCGCCAAAACCTTCATCCGCCATGAATGCTACCCGCCTTACGGTCATCCATGTAAAGTTCTAGACCACAATATCTTGTAGCTGCACCTATTGCCCTTACCTTATATATTTAGAGATACACATCAAACACAAAAACCGTTCATTTTAAAACCAAAAATATGTTAAAAACTACAAGAAAGGCTTATATAATTGCACATAGTGCTATAAAAAATAGCGGGTTAAATGATCAAACGCTAAAACTAAAAAAATGTTGAAAAAAGATAACTGAATAGTCCAAAAGTAAGCCAAAACCTACTCAAATATGATATTTTGTATATTTGTGGGCCAACCTAACCCCTTCAATCTGGCTTAAAAACACTTGCACCTTCTATAAACCCATCCATGTTGCAAGTCACCAACAGTTTTGCCCATTTGACCCGTTTTCAACTAGCTCAAAAGATGGGATGATCGTCGTTTAGTCATATCAATTTACAGTCTAGTTTATATAACACGAATGGTCTTCCACCTTCCATCAATGACCGTTTCTGCTATCAACGTATTTTGACCGCAGAATATGCATAACTTACCTTGATTTAATCTTCCTCCTCATGATATATGAAAGTAAAATATGGGTAATTGACATTCGAACGTAAAAGATGAAAGCCAGAAATATGACTATAGGTCGAAAGGAAGGAGCATCTGGACCCAATGTCAATAGTATCCATGCAAAAAAAATATGCCGCACCTTTTTTCACAGTCTTGTAATTATTGGGCATATATATTTAAAAAAGTTTCGAATCTCCTAGGCCCCACTTTGGTCAAAAGTCTTTTTGTAAAGAATTCCGTATTTCTATTTTATTTTTAATTCTAAAAGTTGATATTTATCTCATGCAAGACATCCCCCTATGTGCACCCATGATAGCAACACTATATTAGGGTTTCTACAACCTAGGATTGGTTATAGCTAAATAGATGACTAAGATCTTATCATATTTAGTTAGATCTCTTATCTTTAGTATAACAAGAAAAATAGTCATCTGAACTAGAGTTAGCAAAGTGTGTTGTGTTAAACTATTTGTTTACTATTGAATCTGAACAAGACATATTTAATTAATTAAATGTGTCATTTTCTTAAACACTTACATAGACATATTTAATAAACTAATTATACGGCACGACATATTAAACATAATTAAATGTAACTAGTTCAATAACACAGATGACAAATTTAACATAATTAAATTATAAACAGCTCAAAACACGAATGTCACGAGATGTTTAACAAGTTATATATTGGCATGGCTTGCTAAAAGATGCTAAGAAATAATAAGACACAATTAGCAGGATAAAATAAAAGTTATCAAAGATTACAAACGATATTTGATTATTTATAAAACTATAACTACGTCGTTTTGATGGATGGATTCTAAACATGTCAGGTTGACCTATTAATCTATTTAACATGATAAGC
Source organism: Flaveria robusta (assembly GCA_025506415.1). NCBI lineage: Eukaryota > Viridiplantae > Streptophyta > Magnoliopsida > Asterales > Asteraceae > Flaveria > Flaveria robusta. Next base: position 10,445,064 of record CM046469.1, on the reverse strand, counting down.
TAAATGTGTTATGTGTGTCATATATAGGTTACGCAGGTTGAACTCGTTCGGACATGTTTTTAATCATGCCTTAGCGTGACAACCAGTTATAACTTCATGTGGAGTCATGTTACGTTAATAAGCCACTCCATAGATTGCCAGCTCTAATCTTAGCAAGCTGATTATGCTAACTATGTTATTACAATGAAAGAATAAAATAGTTTGGGCAGGGGGCTAAACCAGAGGTTACGCATATATGCATGTGTGATGTGTCAGGTACTCCATTCTGTGGGCCACGCCCAAATTCTCTCCAATAAGTGGGACCAACACCTTTTCTTGTACAGAGAATGAATATGTTGGAATGTTAAAATCTAAATCAGTGAAACCTAAGACCATATGGAGCAACATCATTATGCCATGCATCAGATAATCAATTGAAAGCTCACATCATGATGACAAACTTGTTTCTACTCAAACATGACAACCAGATTATAAACCATAATATGTTCAAATCCGAACCACACAGAAGCTTAGGCATACATTAAATAATCACTTGAAAGGCCTACAACCAAAGCCAAGTAGACAGATGGTTGCCACCAATCGAGGCAGAGAACCTACACGAAAGTTGCCCCTTTTTCATATCAGATTCCGTTACAGTTAGGAAATAGAGCACGCCTGCTTTTAGGAACTCTCTTTCTAGGAAAGTGGTTCAGGTAGCTCAACTGGTTGAATTCATTTCCCCGAGTTATGGCACAACATATGAATGGAAGGAAAACTCGAATGTAAATGCCTAAAACACAGTAAAAGGCGGCATACATTTGTGTACGCATGCAATCCTATCTATACAATGTAACTAATAACCAAGGTATAGTACCACATGGGGGTATGGAATATATTGCAATCACATATAAGCATAAAGAGGAGAAAAAATATTCTGTAAATCCTATTGTTGACCAAATTTTAGAAGTGTTAGTGTTTTCTAGTAATGGGGCATATACGATGAAGATTAGAGGGATGGGAGACTGAACTATGCACATGAACACTAGAGTAAAATGGGTATAGAGAATCTATCGTTTTCGACGTACTTATCTTCTCTTGGTTCTTTAAAACCATTATAAATACCTTACATGTTCTACCATTCCTTCCTCAAGTTCTCTCAACTTAACTTAAGTCTCTTCTAAGATCAAAGAAATTCTGATTTATTGATAACAAAGTTGACAGAACAATGGATCCTTCAGAGTGTCAAAGGTATTAGCCACATAATATACTCAATTATCATAGTCAAATATAAATAAATGCATTTTTAAAAAGTAATTTGACAGTAATGTGGCTTTTGAACTTACTACATGGTTTCTTGACTAGGAACAAGTGTGCAGCATGCTATAGGCAGTTTAACAAAAAAGAGCATCTGGTGGAGCACATGAGGATTTCATATCACTCGGTTCATGAACCCATGTGTGGAATTTGTGGGAAACGTTGTCGGTCATTTGAATCTCTTCGCGATCATCTTCTAGGTATAATACTAGTTGTCTAGTTTACATATTATTATTATTACAATATACTTTTTACATATATTAATCACTTCATCATTTCCTTAGGACCATTGCCAAAGGCTGAATGCGAAAGGGTGTTTAGAGACCGTGGATGTACTTTTTGCTTGAACATCCTTAGTAGCCGAAATGCTCTCAGGTTTCACCAAGATAGATGCCAACTATCGCGTGGAAATAACGTAAACATTCATATCCCTGTACTTAATATATTTTAGTTTGTTTTTGTGATTTAATCAATATTCCACTATTCCAGGGTGTATTGCATCGGTTTGCCAACTTAGGCATTCATGATGAGCTGAGAATTGGAAGTGAGAAAGCAAAAGCAGTTGCTCTTGCCTGCAAAATGGTTGGTGGTGGTAGTGATGGTTCTTTAGATCTCTGTGCAAGAATTTGCATCATTGATGAATATGAAAACATACTATTTCATTCTTATGTCAAGCCACAACTTCCTGTTACGAACTACAGGTACCTTCTTTTTGCTATCATTTCCTATAGTTTCGAGAGCACGTACACAAGGGCGAGTAGCCGAACATGATTGTGTATCTTATGTTACAAGTTTCCTTGACTAAGTATGTAAAAGTTTTCAGGTATGAGAGCACAGGAATTAGACCAGAATACCTCAGGGATGCAATGCCACTAAGACATGTTCAAAGGAAAATTCAAGACTTTTTATGCAATGGCGAACCGATATGGAAGATCCGCCCAAGAGCTGGGAGAGCAAGGATTCTTGTAGGACATGGTCTGGATCACGACATGAAATGCTTGGAACTAGAGTATCCTCATGTAAAAATAAGGCAAGTATCTTCATCTTATTTATCACTGATTCACGCGATTAACTGAAATATTTTGTTAATAATTTGTCATGCTTCTTAATCATTTTATAGGGATACATCAAAATATCCACCCTTAATGAAGACTAGCAAGCTCAGCAACTCGCTCAAGTACCTAACAAAATCATATCTTGGGTAATAATAATAATATTAATATAGAGTTGAATATCTTAAAACTTTTGCGCTAAAAGATAGACATGTTAATAATGAATCTCTTCTTTTACAGCTATGATATTCAAAACGGGATACAAGATCCATACGATGATTGTGTTGCAACAATGAGACTTTACAGAAGAATGAGATATCAAGCTCATAGAATAGAGGATTATCCTCTTGCTACAGACCCCCAAAACAAGAATAATTTTGCTTCATGGAGGCAGGGTGAGCTTGAGAGGATGAGTCCTGATGAACTTTTGGCAATCTCAAGGTCTGATTACTACTGTTGGTGCTTAGATAGCAAAGATGTGGCTTAAATGATCGAAGGGACGAGCCAAAACCCATATTTTAGTAGGTGAAGACAGTAGCTAATTGATTGAATAAACATGGATATCAATCCATCTATAGGAGATAGTAAAGAGATTATTTAAAATATAGAAGAGAGCTTTCCTTAAATGTCTAATCACTATTTGTTGTATGCTATGTAAGTTGAGTACGAATAAATGCATCTTCATTTGCCGATGATGTTTTATGAATATGGATCAACATTCATGAATGCATATTTAAATCCTTGTTCATTGAAATCACACTTTTAAGATACTTAAAAGTAGAATTTATTTGAGATAAGGTCGGTACTAGTGTACTATCTCAAACCTAAACTCACCACTGTTAAATTAATCAAGCAAACATCTCAATGTCTGATTACTATTGTTGGTGCTTAGATAGCAAAGATGTGGCTTAAATGATCGAAGGGACAAACAGGAACTTATATTGTAGTATGTGAAGACAATAGCTAATTGAATGAATAAACATGGACATCCATCCATCCATCCATCCATCCATCTATAGGTGAGAGTAGGTGATCATTTATAATATAGAAGGGAGATTTCCTTAAATGTCCAATCACTATTTGATGTGTGCTATTTAAGTTAAGTACGAATAAATGCATCTAAAATCATGATAAGGTCCAATCATTTGCTGATAATGTTTTATGAATATGGTTTAACATACACGAATGCATATTTGAATCCTTGTTCACTAAAATCACCTTTTTAAGATGCTTGAATTGGAATTGATTCATGATAAGGTCTGTACTAGTGAACTGCTCAGTATCATGGGCTTCATCTTAAACCTAAATTGATCACTGTTAATTAAACAAGTAAACATCTAAAACTGAGAGCACTCCCTCTTTATCAGTATTCCCCCAAAATAATGATGATTTCTTTGACCAACCTTTTTATCCACATATTCAACCCCTTTAAACCTCGTTCTAGAACACTATATGCCTTGATCTCACAATAGATGGGTTGAATATAGGACGGCTATTAAGTAGAGAACTCCGAGAACCGCATAAACAAGTGAACCTAATGTTTTAACTGCGATACATAAGACGCTTATGTAACCACATAGATAACCCTTATTCTCTCCCTCGTTATATCTGATCAACACTACCTACAAGTATTTATACATTTCTCTACTTTAAATTAGTTATGTACTAACCGCACGCCATATTCTCACAAATCAAGTTGCCTACATTGTTCTTGACTCGATCATCATCATTCAAAAGATAGGCATCTTTATATAGCTAAAATCATGAATCCTATCAGGCATTGTTTCACACAAAGTCAGAAATCAACTAGATGTTCATCAGACCCCCAACCTATTTATAACTAATACCTTTCTTCTAATGATTTCAAACTATCTGGTGAACAGATAACACGTCCCTTTCTTGCACCACAGTCATTTCATCTTGTCAATCAGTAGAACACCTTATACGCACAATCGTAAAGAGAATCGAGTACCAAATTATCGATCATTATTAAGACAGTTTATGCTCTTTACCCACATGATCACGTTAACATCATGACAAACATACATGTACGGGGAAGATAAGAGCAGAGAGTACCTGAACAAAGCGACAATGGCGTAGCTGAAGGTCTTAACGTCCCACAATCGTAGATCAGTGATGTAACTTCAAGGATTTTCTACTGAATTTGCAGTATAAACGAAGGTTTCTTCGATTGGCAAGCCATATTTGGAATTGCTTATTTACATCCTCTTTTGACTTTTTAAAATTGGTTTTGATAAGTTAGAATTTTTAACTTATCAAAAACTTCTTCTCCTTCTCATATCTTCATCTTCGTTCAAACACATTTTTACCTCCTTTCAACTTATGTTCTTTTCAAAAATTAAAAGGAGTTTTCAATAAGCAATCCCAAACACCCACCTAAACTACGATTTCGTGACTAGTTAATCGATCTGTTGCGGATCGTAAGTAATTAGTTAATCGATTTCGTCATGAGTAAACGCGATCCTCGATGTTGGGAGTAAATACTCGGCCTCTAAAACGATGACAAATACAATTCTAAATAACTTAGTTACACTAATTTAATAGTTTAAACTTTAAATTTTCAAAAAAACAAAGTTTCTCATCTTGCTTTTAAATTAGTATGCCAATAGATCACTTATAGAACTCTCTTTTTTATTCTTTGTTCCCGAGTTTGATTTAAAAAGATACGCTCACTTTTCATTTTGTGGAAGTCTCGAGAAAAGCTTACTTTTCATTTCGTGGAAGTTTCGAGAAAAAAGTTGAAGGAAATAAAAAATAATAATTGTGCTCTAGAGTTCTTTTAATGAAATAAAAGAAAAAAGTAAGAATATTATGTTTTTAAGTTTATTTAAAAAAAGAAAAAAAGAGAAGCGAAGTGAAAATCACTCCTTTTAAATTGAAATTCCAAAATGAAAGGAAATGAAATGAAAAAAAAAAAAAAAAAAAATGTTTTATTTCTCTTATCTCCTTAAATAAACTTGAGAATAGAACGTTAATCTGAAAGATGCCTTTAATTCTTATGTATTCTAGTCAATATCTAATGTCTAATTATATTACGTGAATCATTTAAACTTAAAACTACCCTAATAGTTGTAACACCATTTTTTTATCGTAAGCTGCCCTAACATTTTTTTTATATAATTTTGATTAAGTAATCGTTGCGAGTGGCTAACTCTCTGCTTCCCTCACAAGCTCGTGAACTTGATTTTCAAAGTCGGCCCTTGAAGCCGAAGAACCTGTGGCGGTGCTCCTGATCTATTTGCCTCATCCATAAGACCCATGACGCCCCGACCACCCTTAGGGTATGACTTGCTCTCCTCACTCTACCATCTTCCCACTAGACACTAGCAAAAATCTTTAATGGATTTTACTACACGCATGAGCATTGTGAATGTTAAAGGGGAGGGTATCATTCTTAACATAATCCACAACAAACATCATCTATTTTTTATTAAAATTTTCGGTCAGCCATCACATCAACTTTTTATTAATTTTTCTCATAAGCACTTATCTTACCTCCAACAATAGCATACACATTACTCACACAAACATATCATTGTTTTTCACATCATTACTAGGTTTTATATCAAATGGCATATCTCTTAAAAAAAAAAAAATAAACTAAATAGCTAAAAAATAAATAATCATGTTAATTACCGATTCTCCCGACTAATATGTTAATTAACCTGGGATTGAATTGTTAAAATTTGTATATATAATGGCTATATTTTTAAAGGGTATTAATTAACTTGAGATTGAATTGTTTAAATTTGTATATATAACGGCTATATTTTTAACGGCTATTATGTAATGACTGTTTTTATAACAACTATTAAAAAAACACTAAAAGTACCTAAATCTCATCTTTACTTCTCAAATTTCATTTTTCACATCTTACACTTGTTTTGCAAATTGAAAACATGGCTTCAAAAACCAACATCTGAAATTGTACCGGAAAACTCTCGTATTGTGGTTGAACTTGTAAACTACCGGGTGATTGATCCATGGTGATGAAAATGGGGGCTTTTGATATGCCTTTAACCAAATAATTGTGCCATCAGTCCTGTAAACCTTTCGAACGAATACGAGTACATGCCTGACTTATAAGATGACACCTACCAGAAGATGAGCCATGCCGGAATCACTAGACGATCACCAAAATGATGATACCAAATTTAATCTTTCGTATTACCTCAACCCATGAAAAACAAACACAATACGATTTGGATTGATCATCTGGTTTATGTGTTAAATTGTGTTTTCTTATATTTAATAATAATATCTAAGTACTATTACCTTAGTATTTTTTAGATTTTGAATTCTAAAAAAATGTTTGTTTATTGAATTTGGGGCCTACAAGAGCACTACTCGTTGATGCATGTCAAGATTGATGTAAGGCTCGTGGGCGAGGGTCTACAACAAGGCGCATCTGCCATCTGGCATGTGGATGCACATAAAAATGATATGGTGTTTGTTTTTCATAAAAGTTAGGCAAGTCAAAATCTTTACAAGTGTAGCTTTATGTGATTACATGGTAAAATATTGATTATTGATTAGTTAAGAAAAATACCAAAACACCAATTTCATGGCGACCAATATGTTTCGCATCGATTTGCTAAACAACACACGAAATCATGATTCCTTGTAGCACCATCTTCGTGCAATACATATGCTAAATGGTTATATGGAAACAAATTGTAACATAAATTAATTTCAAAATATGGATTTTAACAACAAATCATAATACAAATGATTAGCAAAGTTGATGTGCTTTCGTTAAGTATCTTTCATAAAATTTCATAAAATGTACAAGTGGTTTAATTATTTTATACAACTCACTAGGTTTGATACACTTGTATTACACGAGTTGAAATAAGATAATTATATAATAGAGTTGAAATAAGAAAACTATATAATAAATAGGCAAATTGGATTTTAATAATCCAAACTATTACCTATTGGCCGATAATAATCTATACTATTAATTTGACCGGTAACACTCTCAACTTTCATTTTTATAGCCAATAATAGTCCCAGTGATATAATTCTCAATTTTTTACGCTCAATATGCATCTATTTTAGTCTCAATTTAGCTTGTATGTTTTTTCATTTCGTTCATAATTATTGTTGGGAATCGAATTGAGTCCAAATCAAACATAAAAAATTAAAAATTATGTCATTGGGACTGTTGTTGGTAATAAAAATAAAAGTTGAGAGTGTTACCGGCCAAACTGATAGTATGGATTATTATCGGCCAATAGGTAATAGTTTGGATTATTAAAATCCAATTTGCCTAATAAATATTATATATGTATAATCTAATGTATGCTATAGATAAGACATTAATGACAGTATTATAGATGAAGTTTTTAATATGGGTGATTATATAACAAACATATTTAAGTTATAAACAATAATATACGGAAAATAACAATAATTATAAGACAATTATGCTATTAATATAAATAAAGTTTTTAATATGAGTGATTATAATAATATTATTATTTAAGCTTGTCACAATAAAATGTTAAAATATAGTTACAAACATAACATATTATGATAATGCTTACCACTACACCACGGTTAATTCCAACTAACATTACACCACTTCCTCAAGGGTCATCTTACATTGACATATAAACCTTTCATCTTGCTAAAAACTAAAGAGGCTAGACCCCAAACTTCCTCTAGGTTATCTTTGAGAGTGGGAGTCCCAACAATTTTTTTACCATGAGAAACAGTTACCAATAAGCTATTGGGACCCGGCACTACCAACCATATCATCACAACTTGTGATTGGCAGATGGCCTCTAAGAGGTTATAGTAGAAAACAAGAGGAAGCAAAATTCAAACCTAAGATCTCTACTAAAAAAGAATCAATGCTTACCACTACACCACGGTTAATTCCAACTAATTAGCCAAAACAACCAGGGCATATGAAAAGGGGACTGCAACGGGCAATAATCAACGATCTAGTGCTTGGCAGTTTACATAACCTAATACCAAAAACCTCTATAGTTTATCCGTAGACATGCGTCGTGCTTTCATGAAAGTTCATATAACAATCCATAAGTCTATGGTCCAAGGTAGGTAATAAAACTTACACTCAGTCACATCATAATAAACATATGTTGGCAGCATACAAATTTATATACAAGAATCAAGAACATATTGTTTGCTTAGAAGAATGACTTTACATCTTCAATATGATTATGTCACAAAATTTAGGAAATAATTATCGAGAATCAAGAAGAGGTGGCAGTGTAAAGTGAATAACCAGAAATAACAGAGCTGAAGGCGAAGGCAACAAATGCCGCGAAACCCAAACCAACTGATGCGGTAGCCAGCTCTGGAAACTTGTCTGCACCCCAGTTTGATTTCCAGTCATCCACTCTGGTGGCTGCTGATGATCCCGATGATATCAGCAGGTACGTCAGCATCTGAAGTTTACCAATTTTCAGTAACAGTTAACAAACACCTCAAAAAACTCATTAGGCAAAATATAAATTATAATAGCTTTACACCATCAATTCTATCACATTTTAGACATGAATAAGATATTCACATCTAAGTGTAAGAGTTTTAAGTTAAAATTGTGAAGGAAATAAAATCAAGAGGACCAAATCATTCAAAAATAACCACAATGACTAGATTTAAACAAGTGAGCAAAAGTGTGGGCAAGTAATGTCGTATAAAATGCTAGTTATCTAATAATTGTCAGGGAAATTGATCACAGTGAGTAAACCATCTGAAGTCAAGCGCACACGGCGCAAAGACCTCGCTTGTCGCCTAGGTGGAAGGTGCAAAAAGCGCAAGCCCAAGACATAAAAAGCGCACACATAGGAAAAAAAAATAAACAGATAATATGCTTAGAAAATTAATATTATTTAACAAGCCAGAGATATAATTAAAAAAATAACTATTATAATTAGCAACAACTTATCCAGCTAATACAAAAAGCTTGAAAGTAATATAATATATACAAACTCTCATTATTAATCATCACCATCACCAAAACAATCCAAAGTACAGGTTTTTCCTTGTAACAAATGACAAAAATTGCTTTCGCGTAATAATGATCACACATAGGGTGAAAAAAGGTTTGTGCAGATTAAATCTTGTTGGTTTATAGCACTTCGCTAAGATTAGACGATGCAACCTTTAATCTAGGACCTTGTGTTGAATGTTATGCCATTTGGATTAGAGTCTTTTCCTAAGCTAAATGCATATGCAATTTATAAGCAACATTACTATCAAAAGGACAAAAGATTTTGACCCAAAAATACATTCTAAGAGAGTGTTTAGACACTGACATGGAGTTATTATCCAACCATTGTCAATTCAAGTTGCAGTTAACAGTTTACAGCCTTCGGTTACCCTAGTTCAACTGATGATTATCTGAGCATTGACTGTTAGTTTGATGCTAGTGACATATAGCCATATAGTCTTGTTTGCTAATCACTCGTCACAGCCAAAAGTGATGAATAAAACTTGAAGTGGACATAAAAATATCATCTTCTCCACCAAGTTCTATAGGGAATGATTTAGATTTATATCAATTCCAAAAAACTTGCCTGATCCATGGCGAAATCGAAGTAGTAGCGGAGATGGTGGCGTCTCTTGGATCGATTTCCAGCAGCCAACTGATAGGCTAAATCACACCCCTGTAGCACAGAGTATGCAAATCCCACGATATTCACTCCCATAGAGTATCTGCAAATCCACAAATGTTATCAAAAAACCTCTGATCAAACAACTAAAAAGCGACTGAATAAGTAAGTGAATATGTTCACACGGCTGCCGGAGAAGCAGAGAGACTCACCGGAACTCTTTGTATCGGTAGTATGAATCAACAGCCCATCCTTTACGCTTATCAGTCGCCATCACCGACAACGACACCAAACAGAACAGCAATCCGAATACCCTAAACCCTAACGCTATCTTCTTCATCGAGCCTTCATCTCCAGCTCTCCTACCGCTCGCCGGAGACGGCCGCGACCGCCGCCCCTGACCACCGCCGCCCGTCCGCGCCTCCTCCTCAGCCTCCGCCGCCGCCGGCCGTCTAACGAATCCGTCGTGTGCGCCGAGATCCGCTTTCGTGATCGGCGCAGTCTCGTCGCGAGCGTACCTGTTGACCATCGGCACCGGCGCCGGCGACGGTACCCTCTCCGCCGGCAACTCCGGCAGCGGATCTAACGGCGGGGATCCGCGTGACGCTTCTAGTGACGCTTGTGGCTCTGGTTCTACTTCAACTCGTTCGGGAGTGAACCCATGGCTGAGGGATGATAGAGACGACATGGATGACAGGGGAGAATCTTCAGGCGACTTCGCCGGAGAAGAAGACTGTGGTCTCCGATCTCGAAGGCGAAAGGAAGCAGAAGTCGCCGTCGAATCAACATCCGTTTGTCGTTTTTGTGTGGATTCACTTTGCATCGTGAAATTGAAGGTTTCAGTTCGATCGAAAGGGGTTTCTTAAGATTTTGAAATTTGTAGAAGTATGTATAAGGGAATCAAGAAACCAGTTGATTGAAGCAATCTCTTGCTTCGATTGGGTGTGTCATAAGAACACTTGTTGGATTGGTTGGGTGAAGGGTAAAGTTGTATAGGTACAAAAAGTTTCACAATTTTATACCCTTCTAGTTCTAGTTATATTGTTATTATTATATTATTATATACTATTAATAAAACAATAAAATGAATAGTAAATTTTTTTTAGTTTTAAGTTTGGTCACATACTTATAATAATTGAATAAAATGAATAGTAAATAAATCAAATGAATGAATAGTAAAGTTTGATTTTTTTAAATTTGGCCACAACACTTTTTAATACTTCTGTTTTTAGTCTTACTTTATGGTTTCTTCAACATTGGCCACTAAGTCTTTAAAATTTCTATTTTATTTAAAAACTAAATAAATAGTTTTTTTTAATTAATCTTTTACTATATTTGTTTTGGTTGGAGAAATTTGTTTATTGTATGGGACAACGAGTCAATTCAAATATAATATGTTCATTTGACGATATAAATATGTCTTGACGTAAATTTATGCGCAGGGTAAAATATAATACATTTTATTCGACGGTATATACGTTTCGACGTAAATTTAGTTCAGAAACGAGTTGGGTCAAATATAATACGTTTCATTCGACGGTATAAATACGTTTTGACGTAAATTTAGTTCAGAAATGAGTCGGGTGCGATTGTAATATATACTTTATCATGGTGCATACGTTGTTGTTGCATGTGCTTTTTTCATGTATGTTTTGGGTTGATCTATATTTCAACATAAATTTTGTTTGTAAAAGAGTCAGGTCAAATATAATACATTCTGACATAATTTCGTTTGGAACGAGTCCGGTCGATTGTAATCTATACTTTATCATGCCGTGTATGATGCCGCCGCAACGCGCGGCGGTTGAAAATCTAGTTCTAATAATTGAGCCTTTTTTCTCCTTAAACTTTTACTAATAATAATTTTATATAGTCTTTCTAAGATTTATGCTTAAAATTTAGATAAGGCAAGCATGATGGAAATTACTTTTACATGACACATGTGTGGGTCTAGGGTGGGTGTTGAATCATTGGGTCTTTACATATTATTATCCAGTATTTTTGTAAGTGATTATTTTCATAACAAGCATATGATAATCATGAAAAAACAACATAATCATCTTAACAAGCAACAATACTTGTCACTAATGCTCCCTCTCTCACATTCTCACCCAGACAGCTTAATTCAAGAGTTAGTAAGGCTTAAGAATTACTCGGGATCATTGCACGTTATAAAGGAAGGGTAAAAAAAAGTTTAGGTCATGAATGAATTATGTGTGAAAGTTCTAGCTTCTTATCTTCATCTTCTTTGTAATCTCATCTCCTTCTTCTATAATTGAGTAATAAAATCTGTGTTGGCTTGTTTCTATAAAAGTCCATATCAATTCACTTCAATATGTTTATATTGACCCTTCAAGTTGTACAATTTGTATTACACCATGCTTCCAAAACAATCTTTTTGATGATATAGTGACAAAATTTAGCGTTGTTTTGTCTGCATCACAGGATTCGCAACAACACCGCTATAACATGTATCTCAAATAGGACACATTTGAAGTTGGTATGACATAGTGCCTTTGGAAAATGTATTGCTATCTTGTTTCCAAATTATTTTCCGGAACTTGATACTAATCACATGAATTTTTTATCTCTTTTGTGCTTCCGAATTTTGGAGATTATTTATGATCCTTGGAAAGATGTTTGTTGTATTAGGAAGTTACCTATATACGTGAGAATCTACAATCAAATGCTATATAACCATAGTTGATTCCTATTTACATTCACATGCTGTAAAAATGAGTATATCTATATCAATGACATCGCATAAACATATAGTTAAGACGAGCTTGTACAGGAAATTAATAAATGTGGCATAAAAAACAAATTTTAATTAATATTTTTAAATAGTTTAAATGCATTATTGTAACTTGTTTAGACGTATGATTGTTGTTTTATTCATACGTATATTAATAATTGATTTAGACGAATCATTAAATTTAAAAGATGATTGCTAATTTGTTATATGACTCACTTGGGATATACAAGACAATCAAGTCCACCCAACTTTACGTACACGAACTAATATTGCCACTTTATTCATGTACTGAAATATCATATTCATATAAATTACATCGTTTTAACTTTTATTCATCAAATTCAAATATTTTAAAGTTATTATTTTATAGAAATACTAACTCGCATACTCTTTATATACTTGATCTCGAATCTATATCAATTGTCCAACACATCTTGGTATAGCAAAATATCACTTAGTCCCCTTTGTTAATTAATCTGATTGATTTACCTAATGAAAATAAAAAATAGCGTTTTTAGAATCGAATCAGACCGGCTGGTCGGACCAAAAATAAGGCCAGTTATGCCTAATAGGATAGTTTCCATTTGAACCATATTGGTTAGCGGTCAGACCGGTGAACCGCTTGAACCAAAGCGGGTGGTGGGACCGAATTTATGTTTCTTTATATTTTTTTTCCTTCAATCATTTATAATTATTTGAGTATTTTATAATTCATATTTCAGTTATATATGTCTTTATATTCTACTAAAATTACAAATTTACATCATAACATGTTTGTATTTTCATATTTTGTTTTAAACTAATTATATATAAATGATTAAAAAAATTAACCGTTTATAAAACTATCATGTTTTTAAATTTGATTTATCCGATCCGACCAGTGTACTTATAAGACGACTAGTTTACTGTCCGGTACTGTTCCGAAAACACCGTAATTCATCATATTATTATCCCCAAGTTGGAGCAACTAACAAATAGACAGGTGTCTTCATCCCATGAATGTGTTATGTGCATGCATATGATATATGTCTCTCCCTATCATCATCCTATATTTTACACCAAAGCTTCAAAGCAGCAACCACTTCTTCCCCACACCCTTCGTCTCCAACAAGCTTAATTTCTTCATCATCTTCATAATATTCAAAAATGGAGGGCCACAACGACCACATCAAAAACGGATTTCTTCGGGCCGATCAGATCGATCTCAAGAGCTTAGACGAACAGTTGCAGAGGCATCTCAGCACCAGAAGAGGAAGAAGCTTCGATAACAAGAACACCAACCTCAATCTCAACATCAATTTCAGTAATTCTTCGTATAATCACCCAAAACCACATGATCATCATCATCATCATCATAATCACCATGGAGATAATGGAGGAAATCAACACAGTAGTTCCATATCCAGGTTAAGGATTGATACTAACGTTAATCGACAGAGGCAGGAGTGGGAGATCGATCCTTCGAAGCTCGTGATAAAATCGGTGATAGCTCGTGGCTCGTTTGGTACCGTTCATCGAGGGTTTTATGATGGTCTTGATGTTGCAGGTGTGTGTTCATTAATCTCGATCTTATACGTACGTACTCTTTCATGTGTTCATTGCATGTAATAATGCATGTGTATATTGGTTCTAATTGGTGTACACTTATAATTTACTTTTATCCTCTTTACTAGAAGGGTGAATTAGTCGAGTCGAGTTGTGTTCATGCTCGACTAAGCTTGATGATCGATCGGATATTTTAGTTTACGAGAATGTGGGTTTTGTTCATATCAAGCCCTATATTTAAAACTCGAGTTTATGTTGTGACTAATTTTATAAACTCGAACTTTAATAAGCTAGCTAAGTCTGATTTATTATTATTTTTATTATTGAATTATGTATAGATTTGTATATTTGCATATTTATATACTTTTTATTATAATTATATATATATAACATTCTATATACTATTTACCTGTTATATCGAAATTAATATATAACCACATTTACTACACAAATGTATATTATATTATGATAAATATTATATTTATATAAACAAGAAGTTGGTTTCTACTCACCAGCCTCATCAAGATATTTGTTTGAAGTTCATGCTTGAGCACAAGCCCATTAATTTATTGAGACTGAAATCAATCTCAAACCTTTATTTTTGCGGTTATGTTCTCATTAAATCTCAATTTTGGATCAAATTGGAATGAAATTAAAACTTAAAAAGAAAATATATTAGTTCGATATTGTATATGTATAAAGTGTATATAGATTAAAAGTATTAAAATGAAAATGGGTAAAGTTACGAATGTGAATGCTTTTAGCAGCAAGTCACAAGATGGAGGTGTTGAGTTATTAGTTAAAGGTATCCTTTTGGTTCTACCCAAATTGAGTGGTATTTTGATGTGTTTTGAGTCTGACATGTGAAATATATGTGAAGGAGAATAAAAGGTGTCTGTCTTTTCATCCCAGATTAATAAAAAGGATATATCTTTTTAACTTCACACTTAACTTTTTTTTAAATTTAAATTAAGTTTTTCCTTTCGATTTAATTTATTAATAGAGTTTAATCCAGAGAGTATTAAGTTTTTAATATTTCTTTATCGTTCCAACTATTACTATTTATAACTATTATAATAATATTTTTATTTACTATCATTATTATTATTTTCGTTAATTTAATAAATAAAAGAAAAATAATACATGTATTTTCTTCTATTCGGGATGAAATAGCTACTGTTATTGCCCATTTCTCCTGCATCCCTCATCACATTATTTCCACCAGTCGACCCCAGCCTGGCCGCCTTGCTTTTTCCTCATTCTTCCTTAGAGCATTCCCTCCACCTTAAATGGCTACTGTTGATTTTCAAAACAATAATGTTGCTAGATTATTAGTTAGGCAGTTGAGTTCTTAAAGCCATGCAAGTATAGATATTCATAGTCATTCTCTCAAAAAAAAATAATACATATAGGAGATATATGTTTTTGTTCATGTGGAGATAATTAATAGAGTTATTTTGCTCAATTTTATAAATAGAACATCCACTAGTGAAGTCTAATTGGTTGTTTATCCTCAGTTAAACTTCTTGATTGGGGCGAAGAAGGGCATAGAACAGAGGCTGAAATAGCTTCACTTAGAGCGGCCTTTACACAAGAAGTTGTCGTGTGGTACAAACTCGATCATCCTAATGTGACTAAGGTCAGTTACCTTTGTATTAGTCCATTTTATATTTTATCAGGACAACTATATTATATAAATGTTCTGATAACATGATACATATGTATATATTGTCTAACATATCCTTTTCTTTTTTATTAAAACATAATAATATAGTTTGATTCTTAGTTGTTCAAGCTTTTTTGGTTTTAACTGAAAAATGAGCTTAATCTTTGGCTTCTAATAGATATTTGTTGTTTCACATTTTCTTTTGGTAGTTCATAGGTGCTACAATGGGCACACCAGAACTAAACATACAAGGAGATAATGGTCATTTTGGCGTGCCTCGTAACTCTTGTTGCGTAGTCGTGGAATACCTTCCCGGTGGTGCTTTGAAATCTTTCCTTATAAAAAACCGAAGAAAGAAGTTGGCTTTTAAAGTTGTCATGCAACTAGCACTTGATCTTGCTAGAGGGTGCATGCCCATCCCTTTTGTTTGTCACAATATGTTTACACATACTTATGAAAATATTAATATTTTCATAACTAATAATGGTTGTGTTAAGTTCCACGATCATTATTAGGTCGTGCTAAGTTCCACAATCATTATTAGTTACCACCAAAAAGAAAAATTGAAAATGAAGTTAACAAGGATGTTGGTTAAATGGGATACTCATCTTAACTTGTTACTCAAGCTACCCGAGTGCCCGACATATTCATTTTGGCACCTCTAATGCACGCCATGTGCTTTTTGATAATTTTGTAGTTTGAATTATCTTCATACAAAGAAGATTGTCCATAGAGACGTGAAGACAGAAAATATGCTTTTGGACAAGAACCGGACCTTGAAAATTGCTGACTTTGGGGTTGCTCGTGTAGAGGCATCAAACCCAAATGACATGACTGGTGAGACTGGCACCCTCGGTTACATGGCACCAGAAGTATGTTTAGTTAACTATACTCCTCAATTCATCCTTTTACTGCTTCTACATCAATGTAACTATGTGTTTATTTTTCAATCAACATGGAGACAGGTTCTTAATGGCAGCGCGTATAACAGGAAATGCGATGTTTATAGTTTTGGGATCTGTTTATGGGAAATATATTGTTGTGACATGCCTTATCCTGATCTTAGCTTTTCGGAAGTCACATCAGCTGTTGTCCGTCAGGTATGCAAACTAGTTAAACTTTTATTCAAGTACAAAGACGAGTTCAAAACATATAACTGAGTTCGAGTTAACTCCTACTCGAACGTGCAGGGGTAGAATTAGGAGGGAGTAAGGGGATCCTTTGACCAGAATTCTTTTAAATTTTGTTATACAATCTAGGTTTTTTCTAAGATAAATATTATTTAGTTTGACCCTTTAGTTTTAGTTTTGGTCGGTTAAAAAAAAACTTAATGACCCCTTATAAAATCTTATGGTTGTTTATAGTTATCTTAAATGTTTAGAGTTATATTTAATAAAATTAGTGTGAAACATCAGAATTTGAGGCCAGAGATACCACGCTGCTGCCCTAACTCCCTTGCGAGTGTTATGAAGAGATGTTGGGATGCAAATCCAGACAAGAGACCGGAGATGGACGAGGTGGTGGCGATGTTGGAGGCTATCGATACATCTAAGGGTGGAGGAATGATACCTGGAGATCAACAAGGATGTTTCTGCTTCAACCGGACTAGAGGCCCTTAAGTCTACAAATGGTCCGGTTTACATCATGCAGTGTTTAAATTATACGTATAATTATGAGATAAATAGTGATATGTAATGATCTCTATCTTACGTATACATATCTTTTTTTAAACTATTTATATGGTAGTACAATTTCTGTATTGGATATTATATATATTATTAAAGACAAATGTCGGTTTCTACAATAGAATCTCATCTCTTTTCAATTTAGCCACTAAATTCTTTACTTTTGCAGATTGGGAATCTTTTGGTTATATGGCATATTTAAGTTTTTTTACATTTGATCAAAATGTTTTAACTTTCTATTAATTAGTTCATCACAAAAATTTATTTCATATATATATATATATATATATATATATATATATATATATATATATATATATATATATATATATATCATTTAAGTAAATCAATTTACCATTCTATTTGTTTGGTAGTTGCATCGGGGATTTTCTACGAACTTTTGATTTAAAAATTTTTAACCCACCGAAGTGGGAAAACGTATTTATAATTTGGAAATAACCGTTTTGCTCTAGACTCGAAACTTTTAAAATAAGACATTAATCTATTCTTGAGTATACCGTTACGATGTGATTATTTTAATGTACATTTTGTTATAAACTTTATCTAAGACCGAGTCACCATTGTGATATGGTTACTTTTATTTATATTACGATATAAATTATATTAGAAATTGACACGTGTCAGCACGGTTTCCCGCTACATTGCGTGGGTAATATGCTAGGATACTGTTCATAAAAGTTTAAGAGCTTTTTAAAATAAACCACAAAATTATCTTTAGTTTCAAAGCGGTCATGTCTAATTGTGTTATGAAGTCGAAGATGCTTTAGCAAATTGAAGGAGGCCCTTTATGTCTCCGGCTACTCCAGAGCGGCAACGCCACCCACAACCGTCCTTTCCTTCGACTTCTTATTTTTATATATGTTTTGAGTCGGTCTACTTGTATCGTAAATTTTGTTTTGAGTCGGGTCAAATATAATACGTTTTTATTCGACGATATAAATTCGAATTACTTTACGTTTCAATGTAAAATTAGTTCGGAAACGAATCGGATCGATTATAATTTATACTTTATCATGCAACATACGCTGCCGCTGCAATGCGCGGCATGTAAAAATACTAGTTACATTAAAACTTTTATGAACTTTATGGTGTTTTTCTATTAATTAAATGTTCTAATTCTGATAATCTCTGGTTGCAGGACTAAATTTTCAAATATTTATTTACTAGTAGTTTTATATCATTTTAAATTCTAAATTTTAAGGTTTAATAAATAGTTTAATATAAACTGTAATAAAACCATTTTTCAAGAGTATAATAAAATTACCCATTTACCTCATATCAATCTTGATGAGGTAAATAAAGTAAATTACTTAATTTGTTTAACGAAACAAAATTGAAAAAAAGTATATTAAAAAAATCTAGCCTAGACTTATATTACTCTTGATGAGAGCACTATAGTTGTGGATTTTGTCGAAAAGGTATTTGTTTTTATCATGAGTATTTACTAAATTTTATTTTTAATACATATAACAACATTTATTATGTAATACATATTTTTATTATATTAAAAAAAACTATAATATTTATAAAAAATGGTAGGTTTTGTCCAAAGAAGCTTTCAACTCCATTGCCAAGAAACAAACAAATAATAAATATTTAATGGCTACAGGATGGCCCTAAAGACCATAAATAAAATTCTCACAAAATTAGATATACCAGCAATTCCGCTCAAAAGTTTATATTCACCAAACTAAAAATCTAAAAACAATTCAAATGTCAATAACAAACCCAAAATCCAACATCAGAAAATGAACAGAATCTCAAAGCTAACTGACCAAACTAACAAAAAAAAAACCTTGAAAATCTAACTTCACATTTATATCAACTCAAGCACCAAATGTAAACCACTAAACATTTTGAAGCTGTACCTCAGCACCAGCAGCTGCAGCAGCTGGAGTTTTGCTCCTTTTTGGAGTTGTTCCCCAGTAACATGCATATAGAACAAGCTGTATAAACCCAAGAACTGCCCCAGTACCATTTGCAATCTATGATTGAAAAATTAATAGTTGTAATTTAATCTTACAATTAAAATAAGAATCTCAATCTATATACACTATATAAGTTTTGACTTCTAATTACCAGGATGGCAAAATCAAATTTGAGTAAGGCATATGTTGTCCAGCAGCAACCATTCAAGAAAGCAGCCAATGAAAGTGGGAAAGGCATGAACTCAACACTCTTGGTTTTAATCACTTTCCACTGTTGGTTTGCGTAAAGAGACATGAAATGATCAATCAGTAATGTTGATTAAGAAATATCTACCTATGAGATGAACCATTGAAGCATACACCTACCATGATAGTTAGAGGAGAAGCATACATGGCGACACCAAACACCACGCAAAATGCGCCCACGAAAGTGGATCGAGCCTTGTGAGTGTGGAACAATCCCAAATCAAGACCAGCGACAACTCCAAGGAAGAGGAGCTCAATAACTAAAAAGATAGTGATCTTCTTCTGTAGATAGGAGGCAACCAAATATGTAATGTGTGTGGGAAATCAAAAACCAATTAAGATACTATGAAGCAAGTGCATACCCTATGTGAAGTTTTGCCATAAATGAGGAATACAGTGAGATAGACGAGCTCCAACACTAGACCAGTACCATTAATGGTGACCACAAGGGTACTGTTAGGATGATTAAACGGCATTCCATAAAAGATCCATAGCAAGCAGTTTAACACACAAGCTATATAAGGGTCCGGTGAAAACTCCTCTACTGATTTGTTCCTGAAGATTCTCCAAATTGTAGGCCTGCAGGTTTACCAGTTTGATCAAACAATGTAACATCATTATCGCGTTTGCATCTAACAGTACATGATGAACTGCAAATTAGCATATGCAATGTAGAGAAAAATAAAGAAAGTTACGCTGGCGAGATGAACAGAACAAATGAGATGACATTCCCTGCGGAGTGAAAGTTGTGAATAAGATATTACATCTAATTATTCAATTACAGAAAATAAAAATATGAATTCAAACAGAAGTCCAATGGATGATCACATTATTAACATGTAATATCTAATGATTCAAGTACATAAAAATAAAAACGAAAGAAAGCAGCAATATCAATTGAAATCAGAAGTTGAACAGATGATCGCATCATTAACATGTAATCAATTAGCTGGAAGCTGAAACGTTCATTGTTGACGTCCTAGCGGATAAACAGAATTAACGAAACCAAAGGAACATCAAATTGAATTTGTGATTAGAATTGCAACAGACGATTCATCTTACTAACAACAAATCAAACAGCTAATTACAATCAATAACTTCGAATGCTTCCTTTAATCCGTTAACAAATACTCACAATCATCGTTAACCGAACGGAAGTCTAAACCTCGTAACCAATTGACCAAAACCAGTAGTTCATGAAACATCATCGTTTACTCAGCTCGTAATCAGTAGAACACACAAAACTACACAGAATTCGTCAAATCAACGTCACCGATACTGTTCAAACACATCTAACCAAATCAATTCAAAACTCACACTTCATAAAATCTCAATACACGCCTAACGAATGTCGGTTTCAAAAACAATTGTCCTGGAACTCTAACGTATTTCATACAGAAACGTAGGCATTTACATAACATCAGAAACATAAATTCATAACCAAAATCCATACATATCAATCAGAAGGTGAAGATTGATTATGATCATACGCTCAAAATCAATCAATCGTGAAACCACGAGTAGTTTATGAGACGTAAAATCAAAGAGATTCAACGATTGCATACCAATGATGCCAACGATAGTACGAATCTGCATGTTATCCATCGTCATGTTTGAAGCGGAGCGAAGAAGACGATTGAGAAAAGGGTCAAATTAAAGGTTTGATGTATGGATTAACCCCAGCATGGATGGTATGTATATCTATATATACACAAATGCGACTTGTAGTTTAAATATGATTGGTTAAGTTGGCTAAAAATAGTACCATGACTCGGCTTACTAATATATATCCAAACTTATCCCTTTATTTATTCTCTCATAGTAACTTGAAATTCTGTTATCAAGTCGGGATATCGTTATTAGTAATTTTTTTATCCGGTAGAGTTAAGTTTTGTTAATATTTAATTTTTTTCAAACTTTATCAATAGTCTTGTTATGAATAGGATTTTGCTGATTGTTTATAATAACTTGAAAATTATGCATTTGATTTTCACTTTTGAAAAATAAAATATTAAGAACTTTACTATAAAAATATAATTAACGAGACTATGATGCCTGGCTAGAGTTGAGGGTGAGACGGTGGTGAACATTTGAGTTTTTTTAGTGGAAGTATCATATTTGAAACGAGTTTCACTAGTTTTCGACCTTTAACCCTCTTGAAGACTACCTTCTAACATGGACTGCGCTTTACCTGATCTTACTGGTTAGCAAGATATTAATAGTAGACGGGTCTGGGTTTTCATGGTTAAAGAAAAAATTGAGGGGTGTGATGGTAGTAAAGTGATAGTACAAGGGTATCAAGTGTTGGTTTTTAGATTTTTGCAGCGAAGGAATGGTACTCGGCAACTCGTGGACGGTTGGTTGATTCGGATGAATTTACGAAACTGACCTTGTCACGAATAAGACGTGATTCGAATTTTAAATTTCAAATTAAGTCGTAAGTATTGTATGACTACCATAGTCGAATTGTATGTTATTTGAATGTTAAGATGATATATAGTATGGATAATATTTGGGTTTAATTTAATATTTTTTAAGAGAAAATTACAAAAATAGTCCATGTAGTTTGATCATATTGCAAGTTTGATCCCCAGATTTTAAAAATTGCAAATTTAGTCCAAACATTTGGAAGTTTGTTGCAAATTTAATCCCCACCGTTAGTGTCCGTTAGTTTTTAACGATCTGGAGACTAAATATGCAATATGATCAAACCATAGGGACTAATTGTGCAATTTGCTCTAAAAATTAAAAAAAAAACTGAAAATCAAATAAAATTTAAAAAAAATTAAAATCAAACATAAGAATTTTTTAATCTTTATTTTATTTTTTAACGATTATTGGATTTCTTTAGTATCGTTTATTTGAATATTTTAATTTTTAATCTTTTAATTTTTAATTTTAATTTTTAATTTTTAATTTTTAATTTTTAATTTTTAATTTTTAATTTTTAATTTTTAATTTTTATTTGATTTTTTTAGTTTTTTTAAATTTTTAGAGCAAATTACATAATTGGTCCCTATGGTTTGATCATATTGCATATTTAGTTCCCAGATCGTTAAAAACTAACGGACACTAACGGTGGGGACTAAATTTGCAACAAACTTCCAAATGTTTGGACTAAATTTGTAATTTTTAAAATCTAGGGATCAAATTTGCAATATGATCAAACCACAGGGACTATTTTTGCAATTTTCTCAATTTTAATTAGTAGGTAAATACTTACGGGTAGATAATTCATATTTTTCAAATGACACATATTTTTCACATCACAAATTTATATATACCTGAGCTATGAAATAATGTATAAATATATATCGTGTGTGTATACTTAATCTTAAACTTTACTTACGACCAACAGAATCTAGTATTAAAAATTATTGTTTTAAGTATACATGATATTTTACCTTAAAGGAAAGAACGTATAGAGGAAACTCTCAACTTTTCAACTTTTAAAAGATTCCACAAAAATAATTTTAAAAAATAAGTTAATTTCTTTTCAACTATAAAAGTTCGTGTGTCTATCAATTTTATATAAAAAGATTATTTGATTCTAATAATCTTAACTTTTATTTATTGACCGGGATTAATCCCAACTTAGAAAATGTTTATATAAACATTCAACTTTATTTTCCTCCAATGATCCTTAATAACTGAGAGTTAATAACCGTTTAGTTTTTTTATGAAATGCGGCCAACTTTCAGCCAATTTTTAACTGCGTCGCTGCCCAACCTCCATCAGATTTGTTTTCTGGTGTCTAGCCGCTATCGTCAACTGAAATCTACATTTAACGAGTAAAGTGGTTCAAATCAGGTGGTCGAGATTAACGGATTTCAGGGTGTATAAGTTTTAGATTGACGGATCTGATGGTATATTTCAACTTTCTACTTAGTGTTTTGGTCAGACAAGCAGCTTACGTCATCAAAAAACTAACGATGTTAACTTTCAGTTAGTAAGAAATCGCTAAAGGAACAAAAAACTTAAAGTTAAGAGTGTCTGTAATTTTTAATTAGTATAATCCTGACCAATAAATAAAAGTTAAAATTATTAAAATCTAATAACCCTATATAATAAAACAGAATTCGAAATAAACGGAGCCAGTATGGTTTTAAACTTATTAAGTTGTTTCAAACATATATGTTTTCATACGTTATAAATACAAAATTACCTAGTAAATAAACTAATAAGGATGAATTATACCAAAGAAACCGAAAGATATGATATCGTAAAATATGACATGATTAAAATCATTTGCACACACCGGAAAACAAATTACTCAAGTGTTATCTAACATACTAGCTTTAGTAAACCCGTGTATTACACGGGTTGAGTAAATAAAATATTAAATATAATAAAAATTTATAAATTAAGCATTTTGTTTCAAAACAAATCATTTTTTTAATATCATTTTTAAAATTTTTCTTACTATAACTCCCAATTTTAATTATTTTTTAATAAAAATTTTAGTTTTTAAAAAACTAATTTTAAAGTATTTCGTATTAAAAAAAAATGTTTGATATTTTAGAACATTTCATTTTGTAAAAGTTTGTTTCTATAGAAATAACATTAATAAAAACATATATTTATTAATTGATTAAAAAACTATTATTGATCCAAAAAATAATAACTAATATTATTAGTAATTAATGTAGTTATTTAATAGAAGAGAGAAGCGGGAAAATTTTGATAAGAATAAATATGGTGTTGACACATGGCACCCTTAGTTACTCTTTTATTAAAATAGAAAGATGGGATAACATCAGTTTCTAAAAACTTTAAAACTCCATCTTAAATATCCTTATAATTATGAATTTAAATTTTGAAATCCTATTTAATCAAACGCATTAGAAAACCACTTAAAATTTTTTTTATCTATCATCAACGAATCATGCATTGTTATAATTAGAATAACTTAAGATCTTTTTTAATTCATATTAAAAATTACAAATTAATAATATCATCATTGTTAATAAAAGTGAAATTTGAAAACGGTACCTGTCAAATTAATAATATGAATTATTATCAATCAACAACTAATTATTTTAATTATTTAAATCCAGTTTACCTTGTTATTTTTGCCGTTAAAAAAAGATAATTTTATTTTTTTATATTTATTAAAAGTTATTTTTGATATTACAGGAAAACTAGAGTATATTTAATAGGTTTCGGCCGTTTCGCTTCTATCTTTTTATTTTTTATATGATATGGTGCACTCTTATCATATATGTTCCTCGAACCCTTTAATTTTATATTATATAGTAAAGTAATTTGTGACGATTATGTGAATAGGTGAGCAGTAGACGTTGAGCCAAATAGCAGTTGCAACTTCGACTTTGTTTTTCTTTAAAACTTTTAAAATATATTTATTTAAACTCTGAATACATTGTTATGACATACCTATTTTTATATAGTTCGTCGTAAATTTTTGTTAAAAACCGAGCTGGTCTATGTTTCGGTGTCTTTTAAACTCCGATCGAGTCAACTTTTTGACATAAATTTTTAGCATTTTAGCCATTGAACTTTTGTGTCTCTTAATAAGCCTTCACGACCTCCTTAAGTTGATAAGACTTCATAATTTAACTAGCTTTAGTAAACCCGTTTATTACACAGGTTGAATAAATAAAAATATTAAATATAATAAAATTTATTAATAATAAAATGATATTTTAATATAAGATATGATTGAATTTTTTTATTATAAATAGAATAAAATATTCTGTTTTAAAAAGAACATTTTAAAAAATGTCATTTATAAAAACCTTCTTATTATAACTCTTGATTTTAATTATTTTATAAATATTTTACTTTTTTAAAAAACATTAATTTTAAATATTTTATATTTTTAAAAAAGTTTGACATTTTAAAAAGAGTTAATTACACATATAGTCCTTGTGGTTTAACGAAAATAACAGGTTTGGGTATTAACTTTTCTGAGTAACAGATTTGGGGCTTGTGCTTTTAATTTAATAACAACTTTAGGTATTAAGGTTAACTTCTGTTAATTTTTTAGTTAACTTTAAGTAAAAAGACTATTTTGCCCATTTGAAAAAAAATAAATTGATAATTATAAGTACAGGGACCATTTGTGTCATTTACTCCAAATTATTAATCATAAGTTAAAAGAAAACCCATGTCTTTTGCTCCTTCCTCTTTCTCCTACACAAGTTTACATCACCAATTCACCATTAACGGTTGTTACCAATACCAACCCTCAACCACCATACCACCCAACAGGTCAGGTAGCAACCTTTTCTCTAGTGAACCACCCTTATCATCTGTCTCTCTCTGATTACCTCTTTTCGCATCGGTCACGACTCTCACTTGAACAACCTGAATTCAACCAAACCCCAAACGAAAAACACCCACCCCTTTCACGATATGCTTGTACGCCAAATACCCACCCTTCATTTGTTGGTCTTCGGTTTTAAAATTGTTTATTTTGTTGGTGGCTGACGATTTTGTTGTTGTATGATAAGGAAAAGGTTGGTGGAGTGGGTGGTGATTGTGGTGGGCTGTGGTGGCAGATGAATAAGGGGAATGAGGGTGACGACATGATGTGAGAAAGACAAAGTCATGGTCGTGGTGGCCAACGGTGCCACGGTGGTGGTGGTGGTGGTGGTGGTAGGTGGTGGTGGTGGTGGTGGTGGTGGTGGTGGTGGTGGTGGTGGTGGTAAGTGGTGCTGGTGGCCGGTTGTTGCTTTTGTCCTAATAATATATATATACACAATACAAAAATGGTCCCTCTAATAAATTAAAGTTAATTACATAAAAGCCCCTTGTATTTATAAAAGGGTGTTTTGGTCATTTTATCATAATTTAACAGAAAAGTTAACAAAAGTTAGCTCTAATACCTAAAGTCGTTATAAAATTGAAAGCACAATACCTAAACTTGTTACTAAAAAAAGTTAGTATCCAAACCTGTTATTTTCACAAAACCACAGGGAATATTTGTGTAATTAACTCTTTTAAAAAATTTTCTATTTTATAAAATTTTATTTCTTTAGAAGTAACATTAATAAAAAGATCTTTTTTTATTTTATTATAAGTATTTTAATATAAAAAAGAATTAAATAATATTAGTAATTAATATGTTTATTTAACAAAAGAGAAAGACAGGAAAAACTTGATGAGGATCAATGTGGTGATGTCATATGTCGTCTTTATTTGCTATTGTATTAGAGTAAAAATATATGTAACATATGAACAGTGACGTGACAATAAATATCATTATGATGCTGAATTGGATCATGATAACATGGTTTTACCTAAGACAATGTATTAATGTTTGAGAAATGTTCTAGTCAGTAAGTTTTTTTTTTTTTTTTTTTACCAGACAATATCATTAATTTAGTCAATAAGTAGGAAACCTAATTTGGATCACTGAGTCCATTAGATCTCGAAGTAAGGCTAAATGTTAGAATTTATAAATCCAAATGTTGAGCCGTTGAGGTGCCTCTATTTGGGCTGTGCTCCCTTTAGGCTGGGTTAAATTAGGCCCATTAGTTTTAGCCTCACGAGTCACGCCCTCATCCCTACTTTATAAAAGAAAGGGCATCCTCTCTCTCATTTCAATTGTTTTTTTTTTTTTTTTTATCTTTTTAATTTTTACATGTACATGTTACATGCCACGTACGTGTACAATAATAGGTGCACGTTAATTTTACATAAAGTCCTTTAAAATCAAAATTTCTAAAAGTCAATTTGGATTCAAATAAGAATCAGAAAAACTAATTAAATTCTATTGGAATTAAGAACCAAAATATATACTAAACCTTATATATATCTCGTATTCTGTGACACCACACAATCTATGTGATGTCCTAATCCAATTTTATCGAAAAACTAATCATATAAAGTTACAAATTGACATTTTAGGGTTTTTGGTGATCGATCCAACTTTAATGGTTTGAGTCGTCTAACTAAAGTTATGCTTAGTATGAGATTAAAAAATAGACGAATGAATGAAATGAATGATGAAATGAAATAGACAAATGAATTAAATGAATCATTGCATTATATTGTTCTGTTTTGTTACATTTAAAAATGAAATAAATCATTATTTTGTATTGTTTGTTAGGTAGGAAAAGAAAAATAAAAAAAAAATACAATGGTGGTTGTGGCCGGTTAGGGGTGTAAACAAGCCAAGCCGGCTCGCAAGCTACTCGGGATCGGCTCGAAAAAAGCTCGAATCGAGCCGAGCTTAAACGAGCTCGAGCCCGAGCTCGAGGTCAAATTATTGCTCGTTTACTAAACGAGCTTGAGCCCGATCTTCAGAAATCGAGCTCGAGCTGGCTCGCGAGCCTAAACGAGCTTTTTGTTTATATAGTTTTTTATTTGCATATTAATATATATAAATACATATTTACATAAATTATATTATTAAATATATTATTATGATAAAAAATAGTTAAATAATATATTATGTTATATATAAAAAGTATGATTATAAATAATTATAAAAGTAATTATAAAAAAATAAAAATTTAATAATTTAACAATAAACGAGCCGAGCCCGAGCCGAGCTCGAGCTTGAAAATTTTCTGACGAGCCGAGCTCGAGCTTTATAAATAAAACTATAAACAAGCCGAGCTCGAGCTCGAGCTTCCTAAAACCAAAACGAGCCGAGCTCGAGCCTAAGCGAGCTCGGGCTCGGCTCGGCTCGTTTACACCCCTATGGCCGGTGGTGACCGACGGTGGTTCTCGATGGTGGTAGCCGGTAGTGGAGGTGGTGGGTGGTGATGGTCGGTGGCGGTGGTTACTAATGGTTGTTGTCGGTGGTGGTGGTGGTGGGGCCGATGATGGTGGGTGGTGTCCGGTGGTGACCAGTGGTGGTGGCGGCGGCTGGTGGTTACCAGTGGTGGTGGGTGGTGGTTCCCGATAGCGGTGGGTGGCAACTGGTGGTGGTGGTGGTGGTAGTGATGGGTGGTGGTGGTTGGTAGTGGCTGGTGGTGGCCATGGTGGTTGGTTGTTGTGATTGGTGGTGGCTGAAGTGGTGGTTGGCGGTGGTGGTCTATGGTGGTGGCGGCGGCGACAAGTGGTGGTGGTGGTTGTGGGTGGGTGGATGGGTGGGTGGTTGGTGGTGGTTAAGGATAGAAGAAAGAATGAAATGAAAAAAAAAAGGGTGATGGAATGAATTTGATGTGTTAAAAGGAATGAGTTTACCTATGTAAATTTTCATTTCATTTTCTTCATCAACCAAATATTTTTTTTTCATTCACCCTTAATGAATAATTTCATTCCAACTCTTATTATTGCATACCAAATGCTATCTAAAAGAATGGTTAGTTTTTTCTTTTAGGGTTAATTAATGAATTGACAAGGCGAGTCAAGTAAGGCACAATCAAGCTTCCACTTCCTAGTTAGTTACTCGATGTAAAAAACTGAGAATAGAGAATTTTGAGGTATGATGTTGCTAATATGCACCGAATTAGGGTTCTTCATTTTCTAGATCCCAATAGCCACTAGCCCAATCATATTAAAGAAGTCCAATCCTTATAAATGGATTAAACTTCAAGCTCTTATTTTTAGATTTTAAATTGGTTAGGTTTAGAAATCACAAATTGAAAGCTAAATTATGGATTCAAATCGATTGCTACAGGGTACAAATTTGGTTCAGTTCGAATCCTTGGATTTTTCTTGTTCGGTTTGAACATCAAACACCACTGAATCCATGATTGCATGGATGATGGTGTGTCAAAGCTTTGCCTTCACATCACCTTATAATAGGTTTTCTTATATGTTTTATTTTCCATCCAAGCTCTAGATAGTTATAGTCTGTCCTACCCCTACTCAATGAGAAAATGCTACATTTTATACTTTATTTTGTTCTAAAATAATTAAGTCGTTTAATCTTTCTTTATATGTTACAACATTACAATTTATATGTAGATGTTAAGAGTATCTCAAATATGTATTAAAAATATATTAAATTAACCACATATTAAGAAAATGAACTTAAAGAAACAACATTTATAGTTTGATATGTGTGATGTTGATTGAAGGCTAAATATGGTGCACCATGGTCCATATGGGTCACAATCCATGTTCCACTTCTAAAAGCACCACTACCTTATGCTTACTACTTTTTCATGAGCCATCTTTTTCAATCCACACACTACTAAAGTCTAAAAGGCTAAAATAACATATCTTTAGAAAGCCATTCCTCCTCAGGTGCTTCCCCCTTTACCCCCTAACCACCATTCCTTAGCAAAGAAGGAATTCTAAGCATCTTCATTTATCATGTGTATAGTTTTTTTCACCAAACATTTGAAAAAATATAGCTTTATTTTTGTTTAGATGGTTTAATATGCTTTTATCAATCAGTTTTTGGTAATTTCATATGTTAATTAGGATATCTTTTAGTGTAAAAGGAGATTCTTTACCAAAAAAGGATGGAAGTCGATGGCCCGTTAAAACAAGATAGGTTTTAGGCTCGATAAATTTTGAAGACCCTTAAACTTAAAGGTTTATAACGTTTAAGATGATTATAATTAGTGCTTGAAAACTAAAATCATAAGAGACTAGCTTGTTGCGTTAATACGTTAGTTAGATGATTCCCCATTGTATTTCACTTTCTTTGATTTTGGTGGGGATGGTGTTCTTCTCTTCAGCAATTCCAAATCCCCAATTGCTTGATTTTTTCTTTGTATTTTATTGACCTCATGCAATCTCAACACCTCCACCTCATTTTCATTTCTTCTCATGTTTTTTAAATCATGACGACTCCAAACACCCTTAGTTGGTTATAGAAGTTGAGCTACAGAGCTCCTTTAACCATGGGATGTGACCACCATTTTATAATTGTTTTCTTTTACATCACTTTATGTGTGACTACAATTTTATCTAGATTTTTTGAAGTTTGTATTTCTTATTCCGTAAATATAAAATAATAATTGATATATTTGTTATACTAGAAGAAAGTTATTCTGATGAATAGTTTATATCATAAAAATGTTAAAAGAATGGATTTTATAAAAAAAAATGTATGTATACAACATAAAAGTTAATTATTACAGAAAAAAATATATTTGAACAATTTATATAATAAAAAATAGAAGAAAAATATACATGCATATAAATTCAAATTTATGTATATGCACACATGTGTGTATTTAGCTCCAATTTAAATATTATTTGTGGATGGATGTTATACTAAAAAGTTACAAAAAAAAAAATCATAAATTTAAATTCATTTGAAGCCACAAAATAGATTGAGTCGCTCATACAATTGTCATCATAACATCGAGATCCTATTATGGTTTTATTTTGATTCACATATTTAAATTCGTTTTATTTTTAAAAGAAAATGAGAAAAAACATAAAGATATCGTCTAAATAACGATAAATCTCAGGTGGTCCAAATATCGTAGACATCGAGAGGACAGAAATAAAATTATTAAAAATAGTGTTTTATTTGTTTAAACCAGTGAATTAGAGTGATCAAATTTTTTTAATAAGTCCAATGAGCTAATTAAATAGATTTCTGCATGTGCCACACATGGTTTAGACTATAGAGGATGCCGATTTTGCATCTAAATCTAGATCTTGAAGTCTTAATATAGTTTGGATGAGGCATATGTGTGTTAATAAATGGTGGCATCTTTCATGGCAACTATTGGGTGAATTGGAAACATGGTTAATACCAATGAGATGGCCATGTTGCATGTCTCATCTAAATGCAAATAGAAGCAAGTGTCCTTTCTTTATGGACTTATATATGTATAATCAATCATAGATGTTTAGATTTCACCAACATGTTTGTATTGATTATTGATTATCCATTAATAGTACAATGAGGATAATTATAACTAATTTTAATCTAACCATATCTACTGGTTTTTTAGTAACCACGAGATATACCGTTACTAGAAAACTTATGGAACTATTACCTATTAAGTTGTCATTGCTATTGATTACCTTTAAAAAAGAATGCCACTGATAAAGGTGGATGAAGACTTAACAAAATGGTTGAATATTCAAATTTGTATATTTAACTTAATAAAGATGAAAAATCAACTTTAATTTTGAATAATTAAATTAGAGATTTACTTAGGAAAAATATAGAGATTACAAAGCTTATAAATAAGTACCTTTTAGATTTCAGTTCATTTTGTTTCTGTTCTTTACAAATTAAAATTCTAAATCCAATTCAATCAAATTTCATTTCCTTTCACAAAATCCAGTCATATCAAAAATAAACTTCCGGAAACTAAGCATATCTTCTTAGGTTCATGTAATCTTATTAATACATTGTAATTCTTCTTATCTGTAACCATGTTAATGCATTTTTAATATAAATAACATCTAATGACTTATTATTAAAGAGAACAGGTTTGTTATTAACAGAAAAGAGTAGAGAATATTAGGGTTAGTAATCATATATATTTAGTTGATGGGTTGACGGGATCATGTTGAGCGTTGACGTGTTGCAACCAAATTAAAGATTAATTATGATTGATCCTATAAAATATATGTTTTATTATAATCTTAACGAACTAACAGATCAACCTATTTTATTTTAGTACATCTCTATCATGACATGTTTATTAAACGAATTAGAATTGATAAACTAATATAGGATCATATTCATGTCATGTTCTTAGTAATCATCACCCTTAAAATATCATTAAGCTTAAGATTCCTTTCTTAATTATGGGACAATAAAAGTGGATCGATAAGGGACAAGCCTTGTTGGGATGTCTGAAATTTACATGCAATATTAGATAATTAAGACACAAATCATTTTGTTTATCTACTACACTAGAAAATAGTCTAAAAACTTCTTTAATGTACAAGTTAACTAAATATAATATCAAATAGTTATTAATAAATTATTAATTATAAAACAATACTTCAAAATAAGATATGATTAAAATTACGTATAAATAAGTTTTTGAGTTACAAAAAAATATTATTATTTTTTAAACTTTCATTTTTTTAAATTTCCATTTTTTAAAAATGTTGTATTTTTGAAAAAAAATAAAATTTTTATAAAAAGCTTGTTATTTATAAAACCTCCATTTTTTAGTTATTTTTGTTCATTTTAAATTTTTAGAAAAATTTTGTTTTTTATATAAATATTATTAAAAAAAACTTAACTTCAAATTAATTCCTATTTTTAAATACTTCCAATTTTAATTCTTTTTATTGTTTAAGGAAAAAAATGTTTTTATGGAAAGCACACTTTTTAATAAAAAGATCTGTTTTTTAGTTTATTTAAAAATATGTTTATTAAAAGAAATCTGATTTTAGAAACTTTTGAATAAATAAGAGAGTTAAATGTAGAGAAAGAGAGAAAGAAAAAAAAAGTGTGTGATATGGTATATTAATGATATTGACTTTTCTTAAGAGAAAGAAAGTGATTTGGATGCTCGAATGATTATAGACAAGGATGAAAAGTAGTCCGAGTAGGTTTAAAAAACTAAGGCGTGGAGAACAACCATAGTTACTTTTTTATTAAATAACATATATACAAAGGGAGATAATTAATAATGTAAAATGAAAGAAAAAAATGAACGTAGTTTAATTATTATTATAGATTTACTTAGAACGTAAAATGAAGAAAACAGTGAAACATAGTTCAGTCATTTTTGATTTAAAAAATAAACGAAAAATAAAAGCAAATAGAAAATTATAGAGCCAAAATCCGATAGACTTTTTAACCCGTAATGATATTAGTAAGTTAAATAAACACATAGACAATGTGTAATTTACTCCACAATATACAAACATGATTAGAATTAAAATTATAGTTGAAGTAAATTACATAAGTAGTCAGTGTAATATGATGATAGTTATAAAAATGGTCCATAAACCCTTTACGAAAATTACACTTTTGCTTATTTTATGCTTTCAATGTGTGGACTGTTAGACATAATTTACATCATTATTAATTTCTTGAGAACGATAATTTATTAATAAAATGATTTATTGTAGAATCGGTTATCTGTCAACACACATGAAAAAGGTTATGCAATTATTATTTAAGCATTCGTTACAGTTTCATATAAAACTATAAGAGTTGTTTAAAAATATAAAACAATAATATGATTCATAACTAAGAGATATAATATGAATGGAATCAATAAAGATTACTCTTCTTTGTTTTTATAGTAAATCAATCATGTTAATATAAATCATTAAGATGTGTTTAAAAGTTAACCAACACTTACAAAACTCCAATTGGTAACAAAATGTTTAGTCAAACAAAAAATTGTCTAGCAAACTTCTATAATAAGAAGCAACACCATCTCATATCGACAAATACATACTAGATTTTTTGGCCAAACACATTTACTTAGGCAAACATATTATTTGCTTTGTAATCTTGATGATCCAACTTATCTAAGTATACTGAAAATTTAACCAAATGAGTTTGTCAAAAAAAAAAAAAAAAAAAAAAAAAAAAACTTTCCAAAAGGATTAGAATCACAAATACGAAAATGGGATAAACCTAACTTGTGGTATTTACATATATCCAACGATAAGAAATGAAAGAAAAAATACCATCTAATGAGCATTCCATGGTCGATCATGAATCCAAATCATACTTGTTACTTCACTCTTGACAAAAATTTTTTTTTTGTTTTAACAGGCCTTTTTTTAAAGGTATTGTAAAATAAAAATGAGATGTTTATATGTTATTAAGTGATTTTTGTACTCTTACAATTTTATTCATTTAAGATTAAAGATTGAAGATTAAAGAGAGCAAGAGAAAAATAAAGATGTTTGAGCTTTGATTGCAAGCATCCTTGCATACAGTTTGATGATCTTTATTATCTTAGATATAATAGAGTTGGTGATTTGTGCCGTCTTACGAAGAATATATGGAATGAGTGACCTTTATACATGCTCGATTTCAAATTGGATCGTTTTACATCTTGAAGTGATTTATTTATACATACATAATTATATATAATTAAAGAGTTTTGCTCCAACATGTTAATGATCTAGACACAATGTCATGAGCGAAAGGTATTTTAATTATCAAAACTTATTAGAATATTTATTCAGATCTAGAAAGTTGAACGTTACTTGTAATAGGCTAATTAAACTCATTGTTGTAATCAATGTTTTAAAAACTGGACCAATAAGTGAATTAACCAGACGACTAAAGGGCTCATTAGTTGTTACAAATACATGTATATAAAAAGAGATATTGGAACACCCATTACTTATAAAAACATCCTTCTTTTCTCTATCTCTCTATACACACACACACACACATATATATATATATATAAAACAAGAGATAGAGAGATAAGTGTATCCTAATAACCCAAATGGGTATATCAATAACCAAAGCTTTTTTAATATTCATACAATTGTCATTAGTTTGATATAATAAATGACTGAAATTCTACCCTTTTTATAAAAAAGTCCTTTTATTTTATTCTATATATACACACACTTGTTGATAAAAACATTATCGTCTAACATATAGTGTATTTACCGATAAACTTTAGTTTTTAAAAGTTTAGAAACAATTTATTCATTAGTAAATAAATAATTCTAAAATATTTTGGAGGTTATGATTTTATAACTCAATATAATTATGTATGTGTATATATATGCGTTATGTGTTTCGAATATCTTTTATTCAAAATGCAATTTTTATTTAGTAAAAGATTTAAACAAATACCAGCCATTCTTTTAAAGGTCATTGGAAAATAATTTTGAAAGACAACTTTTATTAGGAGACGGAAAGGGTGATTGTGTGAAGATAAATAAATTGTGATTATAAACAAAAGCTATGGCAACTGCCTTTTTCGTTTCCTTTTTTTTTTTTCCTTTTACAAATTGGAATTTTCGTCTGTCTTTGTTTTTGACTATCCGTTTTAAACATAAATAAATTTCAAGAAAACAAATCTTGTAAACAGCTATCATCACATCTAAATCTTGTATTTTTTTTTTGTCAAAGTACAAGGAGGGATTGGGGACCCATGATCATGCTTCTTCAATAGTTAAGATTGTTGCATCAATAAGATCATAAATTACAAAAAGTTAAAAATGGCCGAAAGGAAAAAAAAAAAAAAAAGAAAGCCGTATTGAATTTTTTTTCCCTAGCTAGGTTATAGTTCCATCAAATTTAACATATCAAATCACTTTTATATACGTCTTTGTTAATTTTATAAAACATATATGAAAATAGAGAATTTAATTTCTTTAATTTGAATATTTTTTTCAGTAGTTTAAAAAAAGTAACTAATTATTATAATTGTGCGTAATTATTGTGTGATTATGTTGCGTAATTATACACCTGTTACATAAGACTTTTGTGTAATTATGTATATACTCTACATACTTATTGTGTATGATTATAGCGACGCACATATCGTTAGCATAATACACGTACCGCGTCCGGATGATTTCGTACTCTTTAATGGAAAAGTAAACATTCCTGAAACCACCTATGTACATGTTTAGATATTAATGCATTAATGTTGTTAAATTATATACGACGGTCAAATTGTTTATGGTTGGTGCATATTTTCAGCCAATGTTTAGTTTATAATCATTTTATACTTTCAAACCCAAACTTTTAAGCTTTACATCTTTTGGAACAATTATTTTAAGTTCATATGTATGTTTGTTGCTAACGTGACAGAAAATAATAATTAATAAAAAGTATTTAGAGCTTAATATTCATGCATATATTTTATTAATGTTAATAAGAAATGTACATTATTTCATTTAGTTCTGGTCTTTCTCTCTATATATAGATATATGTAAACACATCGTAAATTGAGAAATATAACATATTAATATATTTTAATGTAAACACATCGTAAATTGAGAAATATAACATACAAATATATTTTAATTACATTAATAATATCATTTAATGTAGCCAGTATGTTTTTTAATGATAAACTTACACTACTACTAACTATACCACTACTCTCAATCAGGTTTGAATCAAAGTTATTCTAAAAAAAATTGCTTCTTATAACTAGAGTACAACCCAAATGGCTTATGCATGACTGCATGTAGCCAATATGTATCCAAAATAACTTAAAAGGAGTTACGTCCAGTCCCTTTATCAGTTAACATTTTACTTCTTTACATTCTAAAATAGAACATATAATAATAATTGTTTTTATTTTTACGGGGCATTTTCTAATTTGCACAATTTTTGTATTAAATAATTCAAAACATTTTTAATTTGTTTTTGAAAACCGTATTTATTACTAATTTTTATATTTGATGTGTTACGTAATCAAGTAGTTAGAAAATAGATACATATATTACTAATGTGTATTCACATATATTAATGATATCTGATAAAATCTATAAAACTTATTTGCATTGTTGTTTTCCATTTATTTTTATTATTTTATTTATATTCTAAAGTTCTCTTATAATGATGTAAATTTTGTTCAAAGTATCATCAGTTGCATATATATGGTGTCATATTTTATCAAAATAGGTTTTTAGGCACGTACATTAAGTTTAACTATTGAAATTTAATCCGCCTCGTAATTTTCTAGTTTTCAACGTATAAAGTATAAAGAGTTAAAGACATTGTGCTAATAAAATATGTTATGTAAAAATGTTTAAATACACTAGTTCTTTCTAAATTTGAATGTATTAGGATTAGGTTGATGTTTATTTTTTTCATATCTGGATTTCTCTCTCCTTTATCTGGCATATTTTTAGAAGGATTTAGGCTCTCTCCTTCTATAACGTCTCGTCCGGGCATGCCACACACATGGGCTCTCCCCCTTGTGGGTTGTGTTCTCCGGCAATCGGCAAGGCTCCAGGCCTCTCACCTAAGCAAACATGCGCCCCATGGGTGTCCATTAGAGATGGTCGAAGGAGTTTTAAATATGTTTGTGAAGTACTTATAACATCATCATTTCACAGTTGTTATGTAGCGATAGGAATATGTACGTTGAATTGAAAAATACGAGTTAAAAAAAAATTATCACATGATTTTAATCTTGTGTATAATTTAGTATATGATGATTTAAATAATTTATATATTTAATTGCAAGTTTTTCAAACCGCTCGCGTAATACATGCATCAACAAACTAGTATAAAACAACTATCTATCTCATCCTAGTTATGTTTGACTCATAATCAATAGTAACAAATATAAATATATTTTAAAACTTCATCCAATTCATCTCCTAACAACCAAGTTAAAATAAAGTTTAATGACACTATTTTAGTTTTAGTCATGTAAAATCTTCATCATCCTAACAACTCTATGGTTCATCTTTGACAACATTCAGCGGAGTTGCAATTACATTGTTTAATTAAGAGATAAAACCGAAAACATATGTTTGGATTAGAAACAGGAGGAATCTCTAATCTTTAATTGTTAATATATGCTTTTAGTTTTCTACTTTGTATTTGACTAGATGTTTTGATTTAGCATCATTATTAAGGAAAGTTTCTAAAATATCACTTTAATCAACATTTTTCTTTAAAAATATTTTTATGACTTTTGTTTTCCTAAAAATGTCCCCTTCAGTATAGACACTCATACATGATACATATATCTATAGGATCGTCCGCCCCTTCTCTGGCGTACCATTGATCCAATACGTATCCAACGAAGGTGTCACCGCCTCTATTTTTTCTGACGGCGAGTATGTTCAACGGATGCAAACCATAGAGCATGGGAGCTATTGAAAACATACAAAGTATTTTTCCCATATAATTCTGTTCTGGTTATAAAAATTAAAAAAAAATGTAAAAATCATTAATATTAATATTTATAAATAAAAATATAAGTATTTTTCTCCGACCATAGAGCATGGGAACTATTAATAATGGCGCACCTCGTTCTCTCTCTCTCTAATGATCTGGCGCTTATCGATTCCTTCCGATTTTCATATAGGTGTCGTGCTTCTCATCCAACGGTCCAGATCCAATCTTACTTACACGTCGCCTTCGGCGCAAGTTAGTGCCGGCCCCACCATTTTTAGTCTTCTTTCATACTTCAATCAATTGACAGAAATACGAAAAGACCATATTGTCCCTGTTCTTTCTCTTTTTATGTTGTGGAGTGTGTATTTTATGGAATGGTAACACGTAATATTAAAGAACAATAAATAAAAAAATACCTTGAATTTTCTAGAATGTACAAGTATCACCCATTAGTTATTAATTTTTCATTAAATGCACTTAGTTCGTCCCTTGACAAACCATACTTATCTTGCATAATTTGTCAAGTACTCACGTTATGTTAGTTTTATTATATATTTAGATTTGTTTTCTTTAAAATAAACAAATCAAAGTAGAACGAATCAGTTCCCTTTTTCGTGTGTTAATAATAAGGGTTATGAACCATATGTTTGTCGGAAACGAAAAAAATTCCATCTTAGTCACAACACAAAATTTTAGTATAGTAGGTTTTTGCTATGAAAACATTGATATATGCTTTCTAATTCTCATAAGATTTTATCAATTGGAGGACCAATGTACCTTAAATACCTTCATACTCCGCCCATGTTTGAAAATACTATATTTAGGAGTGAAAATATGTGTTCATCATGATGTTGCGACTATCCATCTTCACACAACATGTGACTGTACAGAAGTATGTAGGTTGATTGTTTATTATATATTCGTTTATTGTACCTTAAATCAACGTTTGAAAACTTCATGTCAATGAAAACATACAAAATCTATAGATATTTGTCCTAATTGATATAAATGTTTTAAATCTGAAGTGTTTGGTCACACTCAAAAAAGTGACGCAATAATATTTTTGAGATTAAAAGAAAAACCACAACTCAAAACATATAGGCACATTGAGATACCACGCAATGATTTTCACCTTTTAGAGGCAACGGATTTGGCAGCATGCATAGAGCAGACATGAAAGAGAGATGACGGATAGATAGTTGACAAGAAGAGAGAGTGTGCGGGAAGGATAAGTAGGCGTCTTTGGCCATAGCAGCTTGTAACGAATGGTTGCATGATTATTTCCATGTCACGTAGTATTATATAATACCAATAGCGTAAACTAAGGAGGCATTTGATTGATTTGTTAGAATACAATGGAATTTAATATAGTTCAAATTTGAATTCCATTCCTAACATATTTGCTTTCAAAAATTATCTGAAATTAAAATTTAATATAGTTAAAGTCTGAATTCCACTCCTAACCTATTTAGTAATTGAAATTGAAATATAAATTCAAATGATATCATATTTGGTTGGAGAATGAATGCAAATGAAAAGAAAATAAATTTCCTTAAAATTTTGAATTGCAATGTTAGTTATAAAGTATAAATAATTTAAACCAAACTTATCACAAATTCAGATTCTTTTAAAATTTCAATTCCTTAAATCTCAATTCATGTGACAAAATCATATCCAAATCTAAATCCAACTCCTATATATTCATTTTTTTCAAATAATCTAATTCCCAGGAAAAAAAAATTAAGTTAACCAAACATCACAAGAAATCAAATATAAGATACTCAATGTGGTAACATTAAAAAACAAAAACACTAACTGCCATTCTTCAAAGTACAAGGGGTGCGGATGCAAATCTGAACAAAACCAGTGGAGCATAATGCAAACAATCTGTATAAATTGCAGTAGCCTCTTGTCCATCAACTCTGGTTGCAAAACTGAAAGAAAATTCCGATTAGCCTCCGCCCTCACGCCGCCGTGATCAGAACTTCCGGCAACCATCTCCGGCCACAAATACCCCCCACTCAACATATAAATACAAAATTCAACCAACTTACATGTTAGATTCACCGGAAAAGTAGTCAGCCGGAAGGGTAAGGTTCGAATGATGGGATTTTGCATATGTCCGTTAGAGTCTCCGGCGAGATTGCTGTGGAGTACTAGCTTCTTCCGCCATAAGATCATGATATTCTAAGAGAGAATCACATCGGTGTAATACGATTACGTATATATATTTGGATTGGATATAATTACGCGAACTCTGACCTAGGGTTCTTAATTCTCCAGTAGTAACCGCCGGAGATCTCTAGTACTAATAGTTACAGACGAATTGAAGCTTTTTGAAATGGAATCCAATCGTCTCTTCTTCGGATCCAACAGTAGCAGCAGCATGTTCTTCCTCGGGAATGGAGACAACTATTTTCGAGGTAATTATTGCATCAGTGAGATCTGCTTACTCATTGTTACTCCCGCAAGTAAATTCGATTGCAATAATCTGTTAATCATTAGTACTACTGAATGCTCGATCGATCGTAATTATGCTCTCGGATTCACGCTAATTAACAGATCTATTAGTTAAATCGTTGATGATTCATTGATTGAAATCTACAGGAACGAGAATGGGGTTCAACATGGAAGAAGCTTCGAAGAAGCGGCCATTTATGAGCTCAATCGACGACATGTTGGAAGAAGAATACTACGACGAACAATCGACGGAGAAGAAACGCCGGCTCAGCCCTGAACAGGTCTAATTCACGATTATATGCATTTGATTCTCGAATAAACATGATGTTGACACCGAATCTCTAGACTGTTGATATGATAATATTAAAACGCATATAAAAAGCAATAGATTGTGGATCTAGTGTATTGATCGATTTGATTCCATGAATTGAACGATTAAGGTGCGTATGCTGGAAACGAGCTTTGAAGAAGAGAACAAGCTGGAGCCGGAGAGGAAGGCGGAGCTTGCTAAGAAGCTAGGGTTGCAGCCGCGGCAGGTGGCCGTTTGGTTCCAGAACCGCCGTGCACGGTGGAAGACGAAGACGCTTGAGAGGGATTACGATCGCCTGAAGTCTTCTTACGATATCCTCACGTCAGATTTTGACTCCATAGTCAAGGAAAACGAAAAGCTCAAAGCTGAGGTAACATCACTAATTATTCTTCAATCATCATCGTGATTCCTACAATTATATGCATATGATCTATCTTGTTCATCTTCTGCTTTAGTTACCTTTGGGTGTTATCTATAAATTTGTTAATTTGATCATCAATACACACGAGCACACGACACATGTAAACTCTTTTTATCTTTTAACATCAATTTCTACTAATTTAAGATATATACGTGACAATTTTTCCTGTAAGACTTGACTCTTTGATTATTTTGTCGTGAATTAAGCATAACACAAATTAAACCAATAAACGGTAAACCTAATCATGAGGATGTCCTCTTGAATACATGCAAACCCTTAAACATGTTTTCTTGATTCTGGAGATATGTCTGCCTATCTAGTTCCCTTAAGACATGTTATATTAAATGAACAAGAAATGTTATATTAAAAAGATTATTTAGTTATGGGGTAAGCTATTTTTAAGTTATAAATTTTTATCTTACACCTTGAGAA
Source organism: Flaveria robusta (assembly GCA_025506415.1). NCBI lineage: Eukaryota > Viridiplantae > Streptophyta > Magnoliopsida > Asterales > Asteraceae > Flaveria > Flaveria robusta. The sequence continues at coordinate 10,402,985 of CM046469.1, read as the reverse complement.
CATCAATTCAAGTTGAATTTTTTGTGACATGATATTAAAATTTGACAAGTTTAATGGTGGCACAAGAAGTGAATATAGGAGGGATATTTTTAGCATGACCTTTTATATGTGTTATTTAAACCATTATTATTGAAACATAACAGGAGTTAATTTGTGTAAATTATGAACATTCAATTTTATTAAAAAGCTTATTTCATTAAAAAAAAAAAAAAAAAAAAAAAAAAAAAAAGTCAACAAGTCAAACATTTGTGGGGGAGAATAAAGAACATAAAACAGCTGTTAACTGCTCAGCTACAATATTCCATTTTACCTACAAAAAAGGTTGAAATGTCTTACTCCCCACTTTCTTCGTATCAAATCAGCATCACTGGACTTCTTTCTTTCAGCTAGTGCTTTCTAATATTGATTTTCAAACATTTTATTGTATTTATGATTATAAATATGTAACAAATTAATTATATATCTTTTTCTTATTTGCTATAACAAAAAGATCATATCAACTAAGCTAGCTCCAATCCACATCAATATATTACACTTTAACCTCTACCCGAGTGACTTTTCATTTGCTCACCTCTAATGTCTACTAGCGTCCTTACCTCATATGATATTCTATATAGGTACTTTCCTTGACTGAAAAGCTAAGTTCAAAAGAAGTTCTTGAAAAATCAACCATTGGTGGCTCAACTGCCGAGGAAGCTGAAATTGTTGTAGCTTCTTCAAGCCATGTGAAGGTGGAAGACCACTTTAGTACTGGTAGTGGCGGTAGTGCAGTGGTTGATGATCACGATGGCCCACAACTAGTAGACAGTGGTGATTCGTATTTCCCTAATGATGACTACCCTCCTGAGTATGTAGCACCTGTGGATCAGTCGGAAGAAGATGATGGCAGTGATAATGGGCAGAACGACTTCTCTTATCCGTTTGCAACCATGGAGCGCCACCATCATGAGGAAGCCGATGTCCTAGGGTGGTGGGTTTGGCCTCAACCATAAATACATATATGTGTTATATGTAATGGGTATGAATTTGTAGTATTGGACTTGGTATTTTTAAGTGTTTCTATTTTAAGTTGTCAACTCTACTTTCGAACTTGAAACGTAGACAAGAGAAAAAGTAGAATATATAATGATTGATGTTTTGACATCATTCCTTGGTAATGTGAAGAATTTGTTACACTACCACATATGTATGATGTAATAAATAAATTTTGTTTCAGTAATAAGAGGCATGTATCATGTATGAAAGCCAACTTCAAAATCGAATTTTATTTTTTATTTTTAAACTTACTTGTTATAAATTATAATAAATAAGAAACAGAAAAAATAAATACGAAACACAGTTACCGTTATATCTTTGTATTTAATAAAACGAAAAAAATAATAAATAAGAAAACAAAACTCATCCACACCTCCCCCTCATATTGTCTTCTACATTTACGACTACCCCAATCCCGGCAAAGGTTTAAGGGGTTTAGATCGCGAAAAAGGTTCTTTTTTCCTAGTCGCGCAACTTAGTGATAGCTTTCACGGCTCCCAATTTTACCAATCATCGGTCCTTCATAACCTGCTTCACGCAAGTTAACCTGAAGGGTCTCACAGCCCTTCCATCGCACCCGCCACATGTGGCTGACGTCTTAATATCTTATTTTTCTCTTTAAAACAATTTAAGGATACGCGCCAAACCCACAATCTTTTTTAGATTAAATATCCTTTTTATCGTAACTCTACCAAGAAACCATTTAAAACAGGTTTATGTATCTCTTACTTTGATGCTTGTGGATGATCAAATATTCAAATGTGTGGTTTTTGGAAAACCAAATTTGAGTCTGATGGGCCATAATCTGAAAAGCTACACGAGTTTGATGGGCCTTTATTTAAATCTAAACGAGTCTGATGAGCTTAATGAGTTTGTCCATCACAGTATCATCGTCAGCATTCATATATACTACATGACAAATTTGACAAAACTGTTAAGAAGTATAGGTTGCAATCCTTGCAAACTCAGCTTTACTCACAAAGGTACACAAAAGGTGGATCGAGGGTATTATTTTGTTGAGACTGTCATGGAAAGTATACCCCTGATCATGCATTTCTAAGCAGTACATCACAAGCAATCAACCAAAATAATTTGAAAGTACGTTAACAGCTAAATCAACAGCAACAATAACTGTATATTTATGTAAATTCATAACCAAAAAATATATGATGCGGCAGAGTAAATTACATAAAAGGTGTTTGAGACTGCTTATTAATACTTAATACCTATTATTTGCTTGTCGAGTTGTAATTTTACTGGATGAAAACACCAACTTGAGTGAAATTGGTTTTTACTAGTTTTTTTATCACCCGTGCTACACGCCGGATTGCCGGAGTATGTAATTGTTTCTATAATTATAATCGCAATTTACGTAACCGTTAATCTCTACAAACAAAGTATATATTGCTTTTACACATTCGGGCCCCAATAAATATATTATGACATAAGAGAACTATATTATATTAAAAAAATAAATTTTAGTGGTCAAAATAGAAGTTTGTAAAGTTTTATGTAGCTAACATTGTTCTTTATATAGATATACTAGGTTAGATACATGTGTAATACATGGGTTGAAAATATAAAAACTATATAATTCATAAATGTATAAATATTTCGTATGATTAAATTACGTATTACATAAAACAATATAAAATAAAAAGTTTCATTTTTAAGTTATATAGATTCGAATACTTCTTTGGATAATATAACATATAATTGACCCGTGCGAAATGAAAAACCAATTATCTTAAATTGAAATTAACCCGAAATATATAAATATATCCATAAATGTTTTTTTTAATTTTTTTTAATTAAATCTTATTTGACTATAAAAATATGTACAATTTAAAATAACATATGATTACACAATTTAGTTAATAATATAAAAAAAGTAAATTAAAAAAAATCAATTATTAATTTAGTTTCTTAAAATAACAAAACTTAACTAAAATAATATAATAGTTTAGACGGGGAATTTTTTTTTTGAGAAGTAACAGGAGAGTGCCATGTGGCATTCTAATTACTCTTTTATTATATATATATATACACACACACTATAGATAATATGTAATTGGGGTTTAACTTTTAAAGTGACATCAACCAAAATGAAACTAAACCAACTTAATAGGTAAATCAAGGTAAAAAAATAACTAAAAATTCATGTTGCACCCGATAAAGCAGAAACTAGAGTTCGACTGATTGAAAAGTCAAGGAGGCAACGGGAAGGCGTTACGGAGAAATTATCCGCAATCAATTGCGGTGAACACATCACTGAGAGCCGTAACGATCACCCCGATGGAAAAGTCAAGGAGGCAGAGGGTGAGGAAGACATAGAGAACGACACGTCTTACAAATGGGTGACTTTATCGATGTTTTCAAAATCGGTTCGGACCAGCTGATCAGATCGGAAAACGGTCATAATTGGTCCGATTGTGTGTATTTGAACCGCTTTCAGTTCAACAGTCCGGTTATGGTTGGTCTGGTGAACCAGTTGAAACGGATTGGGTGGTCAGACCGATTTTTCAAACCCGTTTTTATTTTTCTTGCTTTCAAAATCCTATTTTTGATTTAGTTAGTAATTCAGGGGGCTATTCACGAGCTGAAGCGAGCCGAGATAAGGCAAGCTTGAACTTGGCTCAGATTTAAACCGAGCCATCTGACCATCTCGGCTAGGTTCGGTTTTAAAACCGAGCTGAAAATATGGGCTCGATCTCGGCTTGGTTTGTTTTGGCTTGGTTTTATTTAATAAACACAATTTAAAAAATCACATACAAAATAAATTTAACATACTACATAACTCATTATCAGTTTATATCAAGTTTCACAAAATATAAATTAATTTAAATAAATTAGGTTCAACTTCAAAAAAGTACTAATAACTTTATCATTATCTAAATCACTTGAATATCATTATAGTATACACAAATATAAAAACATTAAATGAAACTATCTGATACAAATATTATTAGTTTAATTAATATTTTAACATAAGAATAACTAAAAATATATATTATATTTTTAATAAATAAATAAATACAATAATATATGTTATATATATAAAAATATTTATGTTATATATTATATTTTAACAAATGAACAAATACAATAATATGTATATAACATAGTAAATAATTTGTGAAAATAATTAATTCAATTGTAAACTTTATTAATAACATGAAAAAAAAAAACCAACCGAAAATATCTGAATATGACGTTAGAAAAAGATTCGATATTATTTTATTCTAAATTAATATAAGATTACGTGAATATCACGTTAGAGCAAAAACCTATAAAACCCACTCTCCCGCTCAAAACCCTGTAACACCCTCCAATCTCTATTTCTGTCACTAAATACACCATCGAAACTAGGGTTTCAATCGAAGTTTATTGGGCAGAATTTCACTCAAATCAGGCTGTTCTTTCTCTTTCGTTTATCGTTTTGAAGTGCTCCTGGATTGTGCCGGTTTGTCTTGGTTCTGTTTCGGCTGATTTTTACGTTAGATAACAGATTACGTCATATTTGTTTCAAATTGCACAAAAACGCCTCTAAAAAGCCTCTTTCCCATATCTCTCATCAAATTCACCATGGATCAGTCTTTTGATGGGTTTTAATCGAGTTTTCATGCAGTTGCACTTCTTTCAACTTAGGTTTCCATGTTTCTGTTTTTGGGTTGTATTTTCTTTCGTATACTGTTTTTATGTGCTGTTGGATTTTGCAGGTCTTTCTTCGTATCTAAATGCATGTGCGATCCGCTGATTTTTAGGGTAAGTGTGTTGGTAATGTCAGTGTAGTTTCGATTAATGTTTTTGCTTATTCGCTAGTTGAATATGATTGTTGGTTTTAGGTTCGTTTGATCTATCTTTTTATATCACCTGATTTGTTTTGCTGTTCTCTTGTTCTGTTTACCAGGTCAAAATATTGTGACATTTGTGGGTTTTGGACTCATCTGCACACATAAAAACGTACTTTTTTTTTTCTTTAATCATTGTTACTTCCATAAGGTGTGTTGTTTGCTGCTTAGAGTAATAATGTACCATTGTTGTGTTATATGATTTGGGTTCATTTCTTCCTAGTTCAGCCATATAGCTTCAAAATTTTAAACACGTGATGATTTTAGTATGTATTATAAAGCAGAGTGACCAAAAATTAGAAATGAAATTGAAAGTAACTTCTTACTTATTGCAATCTGCCCTCATGTTTATGGTATGTCAAATGAAGAGTTACCTTAATCTTGCCTGATTTTACTCTAAGTGCTTCTGTTTCATAGGGATATTCTTGTCTAGTTATGAAATGATAAAGTTCTTTGAAATTTCTCTCTAGCTATGACTTGTAAGTGTTTGATTTCTTGTACATAAATGAATGAACTTACTGACCTCCAATTCCCATTTGAATCCTGACTTCCATACACCCAAACGCTTGCTCAAATTCTACAAATGATATGGCCTATCACGACCAGTTTAATGTAGATTCATTTTGAGAACAGGTATGCAATAGCAGAATGATTGTGTTGCATGTCTGAATTCTGCTAATGAAAGCTTTCGATGGTGGTTTTAGGTGACTATGGACACGCCGTTGATTTTTCCCTGGAGGAATATGCAATAACGAAGGGGAACTTTGTCATCATCAGTTCTGTTTTGTTGTTGGTAAGATCCTTTGTACAATTCTATTACCTATATCTGAGATGATTTTTGGTCTATGTTTCTCAGGTAAACTGAAATTGTGCATATTTTGGCTAATCCAAGTAATGTAAAGTGTAAACCAATATATTTATGTTTAATATTTTGCTAGAGTAACAAATTTAACCCATGCTTTTAGTGCAATGTATTTGTGTTGTTTTATGAGCTCTTCATTTGTATTAATGTATTATATTACTCCCATTTGCACTGTTTTATAAAAGCTGAAATCGAGAGGGAAGTCTCACCTTCAGTTCCAGCTCAGCATCGGGTTAAGAAGATTATGACACCGGCCCCAAAATGGAAGCGGACTCCTGAACCTGTTGCTTGGCTGGTACATGTTTCTTATGTGTCTGAAAATCCACTCTCAGGTGCCACATAAATATTTCACCAATGAAGAAGGTATAACAAATAACTTCTGATTTTGTTTCTCTTTTGTTTGTTGCATCTGTGAGCAAAATGATTATTTGTTAAACCACATAAAGGATGTAATGATGTTTTATAATGTTTAAGTTAATAATCAGAGGTGTCACCATGTGTGTTCTGTTTGTAATTTAAGGTAATTCAAAGTCTGTGAACGAAGTGATTATTTATTAAACCACATAAAAGATGTATAATAGTTACTGCCATTTAATTGCTACTTCGTTTGAGTAAATGTGTTTCATATGTTCTAGAGCTCACACTGTAAAAATGACGGCTTCTTATTCGATTGTGTTATTATTGCTTGATTTGTTCTATGTTTGTCATAGTTTTTATGTGATTTTGCATCATGTGCCAAATGGTTTGACCGTTTGACTCCAAGTCTGAAATAATACATATTTTTTTGCTTCTTATGCACAGATATTGGTTTTGTTGTTTGATAAGAAATGCATATGTGTCAGATACATTCAGATTTGTTTTGAGAATTGTGTTTTTAGGGTTTGACTGTGTTTGATGAAAGCAAACACAGTTCATTCTCATTTTCAGCTTGTCTTATGTTGGATAAAATGGAAATTATGCCGATATTTCAGTAATAAATTATGTTACGCTTCTTTTTTATGTTCTTTGATATATATATATATATATATCAAAGAACATAAAAAAGAAGCGTAACATAATTTATATAAGTATATATAGTGTCACCTATTGGGTATCTAACCTTTGTATACATACTTGTGTTCATGTTAAGATCTGTAATGTATAAAATAGCAAAATGAGTTTGATGTTAAATCAGTATCCATGGAGAACAAGCCTAGTCATACCAACTGAATGAGCGAGGAAGATGTAAATTCTCCTCCTATTCACAAGTAAGAGGTTTCCAACTCTAGAAAGTAAGTTACAGGATTCATTGATTATTGTCTTGTACCAAATCTACTTTCATTTACATGTAAAACATGCAGCATGAAGTATTGGTGTTGTTACTTTAATGTCTTCATATTTTTAGCAAGTGTTTGAGAAACAACTAGGAAATTGAAAAGCTGGATGATGGTCAGATATGCTCCAAATAACTAAATATTGATATTTGTAAATTATATTATCAGTATATCATCGGCCCTCTCTAAAATTTGATGTTTGTTTGATTGTTTTAAAAATACTAGTAGGTCATCAGTGAAATAGGGTTTATCTTCATCTTCACCTGAGGTAATCAAATTTCTTTTTCTTATGTTATGGCAGTTTTTGATATGCAATCTTTTGGACACTAATCCAGTGGTGAGTAGTATATTTTTTTTCAAACCAAGTTCGTTATTTGGAAGTAATGACCCATGATGGCACATTTTTGGGGTATTCTTAATTATCTTATACTATGAAAATTGTTATTGTAAAGGTGTCAGTAGACGTGATTGACCATTCAGTTCAGGTTGTGGTGCACAAAGTGAAAATGTTGTCTAGCTAACATGGACTATGAATCTTAGCACAACAATGCCAGTTTGCCTTTTTAAAATGGGGGTCACATGCTTTTGACAACATGCTTGTAGAACCTCCTGAGTTTGGTATTTGTTCACCAGGTAAAGTTGTAAGCATTCAAACCATATGAATCTATTTTAAGAACTTAAAGGTTTTAGTTTTATCACCATGTAAATGTTTCAGTACAGATGGACATTCCACCATTGCACTAATTGTAAGTGTATTAACTTCTTTAACCGGTTTATTTTGAAGGAAAATTTGAATATAGTCTTATTTTTTGTAATGTTTTGGGGTTTGGGGTTCTAAATGATTTGGTGAAAAAAGTTGAATTATGAGAATTAAACGAATTTTAATCACTAAAATGAAATTGCTATCTAGATTGAGGTTCTTGACAATGTTTGTCTCAAAATTTTGGTACTCTGATGTAAATCTTACTGATTCAACATTTCATTCTAGATGTTCTTTTTAAAAATGATAATCATGATTGTTTTCATCAAAATCCAGTCACTTTATATTTACTTTTGTTACTGAGGTTACAAAGTTTTAGAGAGTTGTTTATCTTTAAAATTTGGTTTAAAATTCAAGTTATACTACCTTAGCGTGGCTTACTAGTTCAAATTTAATTCCTGTTCTTTTAAAGTTTTTTCATCTTCAAAACAAGAAGTATTAGACAGTCATGGTCATATTCTTACATCCCTAGGTTTTTGATTGGACTCAATTGTAGCAGGAAGTATAAACAGTCCTCCACTGCTATAGGTATCATGTTTCCTTCTCTGTATGCGCATCTAACATTGTTTTACAACAGATGGATTTTTCGAGCATTGAAACTATTACTTACTAAGTTTCAGTTTTCTTAAATCTAAATTTAATTTGGTTCTTTGATTACTTGATTACAAGAGAGATTGATTAATTGGTGTTTGTGTTACTGCAGTATAAATTATGAAGCTAGGTTATGGATTTGATGTTTACTTAACCAGATTAAGCTTTTTAAAAGTGAATGATTGATGAGTTTTCAAGTGTTTAGCACTTAAAATTTTAAAGTTACTCTTTATTTGCAACTCTAGGACGATTTGCTCATGGTTTATATGCTGAACAATGGGCAACTTTTGTTAAGGTCAGCACCTATCACATTTATAGTTGCTTAGAGTTTGAGTTTCATATTTTATCATTGAATTTCTACTTCAGTGTATATTATGGAGCTTATGACTTCAGCATTTTCACGTTTGTTTCAGGAGATTGCGGTTGTTGTCGCAAGAGAAAGAGAACAATTCTTTATTGTGTTAACCTGTTGTTGAGACTGTACACAGGCAAGTTGATGTGTATCATTGATGTTATATCTTTTACCTATTCATGGATAATATTTGTCACATTCTTAAGACACTTGTTAATCGCAACTGATGTGATTATTGTTGTATGAGGAAGAGACAACTCCATATTGCATTGTCCTGTTGCAGAGAGCGTACACGCTATGCTTCCCATGAATTTCTCATAAATTATCATGATGTTCTTTCTTTGACCGTTTTCAAATATAACATTTATCACATTGTTAAGTTACCTACTAATAAATAAACGAAGATTATGAAATTTGCAACTGATATTGCTACCTGGGCTTATTGCTACTACATCGGTCCTCGCTTCAATACTCCTTTATCAGGTTTGTTTGCTGAAATTTATGGTCAGGGATTTATTTTGTTTGATGTGTCTTATAACGTTATCTGTGTCTTTAAGAAAAGTATTTTAACTTCTTTTGTTTGCTTATTTTGGTTTCAAGACTTAGTTGAATATGCCTGCACATGTTTAGATGTGTCTTCCACCAAATCAAAGGCCAACAATTTATGAATTTAACAGCAAAAGGGCCAGAGATACCATTGGATTTGAGACTTAAAATCTGCTCTTTTTTTATTATCTGATTATATTATCTCTTTAGTATCTGATTCTTTTATCTTCTTTTACCAGCCATAGATTTTTACATGCCTTGAATTTGTTCTCTTATTGTTAGGCCTGCAAGCCTACTGAGGTTGCACCTGTTGTATCTAAGCAGTTATTTGATACCATCATAAGGTAAGTTTTTTCTATCTTATTTTTCACATGCAAGGACTCATGAAGTCATAACTTTTGAAACTGTTTCATGTTACCATGTAAGATTTATATTGCTATTTATTTCAGCATTTGTTTCTGCTAATATCATGCGTCTATTGCAGTTCAGGGGTGATTAATCTAAAAGAGTTGTCACTGATCAGTGGCAAGGCTGTCTGGATGGCATATTTGGTAATATCATGCTGATAACAGATCAATTTGGGTTTTTAAAACAGTGAACAGATTACTTACCATAAGACTGTTCACAACGCTACAGCTCATCCTTCCCACAAACAGTCCTAATTAGCATGGCACATCAGTTTTACACTCACTTACATCCGTCCTTCCCACAAACACTTTTTACTCCTAATACTATCCTTCTCACAAACACTTTTTTTTTTCCACCTCATATTTTCTTTTTTTATTTACTTTAATAAAGATATTTATATTAATGTAAATAAAATGAAATAATAAAATTAAAGTACTTAAATTATTATAATAAATGTTCAAAAGAATTAAAAATTAAAAAAAATTAATTGAAACCATTTTAATTAATTATAAATAATAAAAAATAAACTATAATTAAAAATAGTGGGGCCCACCAAGCGTTCTTCTTCCCTGCCCTTCCCCACGGATCCTCCGCCTCCCGCCTCCCACCTCCCTCCCCCATCGCCGCCGGTACGGCGGGCGCGGTTCACGTCGGTGACGGGCCGGCCAAGGGCGCCGTGATGGGGATAGTCTAATACAATAATTATCAAATGTTTTATCGACTCTTTTTCCTGTCAATTCTTTAGATTGTTAACCAAGAATAGTCCGTGGTCGTTTTTACATGCCGTTAATGATATATATTTGGCAGCATTTATATTGTATTTTCTGGACTGTTTTAGCAGCAAATATATGTTATTTTTATAGAAAATTTTTCAAAATTATCTCTTTTGTCTTACACTTCTCTCAAAATGTCTCCAACAAATCAACAATTTCTTCTCAAAATATCCTCTTCAAACACAAGATGCGGGCGCCTGGGCCTACTAAAAATCAGGCATGTTGTTAACAGCGCCACCGCCCATGAAATGGAGTCGTTCAGACTTCAAAGAAGAGGCGGCTGCCCTTGTTCACCAATCTCTATGCAACATTTGATTTTTTGTAAATTTAATATGAATATAATTAATATTACTCATTTGTTTTTTTTTTTTCTCTTATAACTTTTAAAATATAACGTTTTATAAAATTTTAAATATACCATTGCGATGTGCTTATTTTTATCTATGTGTTGACGTAAATTTTATTCAAAACCGATTCGGGCCAAATTTTATATTCAACGTTCGATGTAAATTTGACCCGAATCCGTTTGAATAAAATTTACGTCGATACGTAGATAAAAATAAGCACGTTCCAATGGTATATTTGAAATTTTATAGAACGTTATATTTTAAAAGTTACAAGAGAAACAAAAAATGAGTAAAATTAATTATAATAATATTAAATCCTAATCAAAATCAAATCACGTTTGGCATAGGGGCGGCCGAACATCTGTGGAATCGCACACCTCTATTTCGCAGGCGGCGACTTTGTTGGCCACGTGTTAGATTTTAAAAGGAGGTTACGTGGGCATCCGCGCCTTGTCTACGGAGGCGCCGATGCCTTGTTAACATGAGACATTTTGAGAAGAAAATTTTAGGAGGATATTTTGAGGGAAAAAAAAGGACGAAAGAGACATTTTTGGATTTTTTCCTATTTTTACTGCATTTTGTGGACTGCTTTTGACAACATTCTTTCTGTGTTTTACGGACTGTTTTAACAGAAATTATACTGCAATTCTAGGGCTTTTTGGTAGAATGTATACTGCATTTACTAGACTCTTTTAATAGCAAATATGCTGCATATTTCAAGATTTTCTTTGGCAACAATGTAGCTGCATTTTCAGAACGTTTTGGCAGTAATATTGTCTAGAATTTGGCTGCTAATGTGCTGCAGAACTGATTTGTTATTGGTCAATGTTTTATTGAGGTTGGTTATATGATCTGCATTATTTAGTTGAATAATCATGTTAATACATATGTTTGATTTTGCTTTAGTATATAATATCACCCGACTTAAGAGAGTTTTTCCGTAATGGTAGGTTTTCTTCTTGGATGGTGTTCTTATGTAAGTTAGGCTTGAAACGCCAAATTTAATATGGACGGTTATCAACAGAAGTGTTTGTTGGGTTGTAAAAACAAGTAGTTACTCATTTTTTAAGTACAAATATAGTTAAACTCCATGTCATTGCACATTAAGGAGCTGTTTGGCAGACTTTTAATGGTTCAGATATTTGAATGATTCAGCACTTAATGGTTCAGACTGTTTGTTACGCGAGCAAATGTCTGAATGGTTATGACATTTGCCTCTGAATGGTTAAGCATTATACTAATGCTGAATGGTTAAGGGGTCTAATGCTGAATGGTTAAGAACTCTTATCTGAATTGGTCAGACATTTGTCTTTGAATAGTTAAGCGATATATTAGTTCTTAATGATTCAGACCTTTTAATGGTTCAACACTTAATGGTTCAGACCTCTTATTGGTTCAGCACTTAATCATTCAGATATTGCCAAACAGCTCCTAAATCAACAACTCCAACCCAACATGCCAGGACACCCTCTTAGTTGAAATATAGATGAATATGCACTTTTATTTTTATTTTAAAACAATGTTTTAAACCTACCCCTAGGGTTGTAAATGAATTGCACGTTCAGTGAACAGTTTGTGAAGTATTTGGTGGAAAGTTTTTTTTCTATGTTTATTCTTTTAATAAATAGACAAATGTGCATAGAGGTCATATTTGTTTATTTATGTTTGTAAATGTTTGATTACATGTTTGGTTTTTTTTAAGTCTTTATAGTTATATTTTTATATAAGCTTTTGTATTTGTTTATGTTCATAAACTTTTACTTGTGATAAAAAAAAGAGTTTAGTGGGACATCTTAAATATCAATCTATGATAAAGATCTCTGTACTATGAGTCATATAATATGAGTCATATGACACTCGCATGGGAAATCATGTTAACATACACTCTAGCCAATTATGACATAAATTTTCAATGGCAAGCATTTCTTAAACATATCTCATGATGAGGGCAAATAGAAATCAACTGTGACATAAGAAATTACATGTAGTCATAGACTTTGATATTAAATACACATAATAATTTCATTTAACAAACTACTCAAGACACGTAGTGAATTAAATTCTAGATGATATGTTATGAAATATTCATGGATTCATACTAAGAAGTGATGATCTAAACATAACTCACACTTGTTAAAATAGACAATTTTGATAGCAAAGGGCACAAAACATAAAGTGAATGAAATTCTTGCAATGAGATCAAAGAGGGCTATAGAATTGACACCTGAGAAACTAGTAATCCGGTCCTAGTTACACTCGTGTATGAATTCAACTCCCCCGCTCTCTCACATACACCATCAATTGAGCAGAGGGGAATGCGTTGAATTGCTTGAATTAAATCTTCAAGGTCATCCTCAATTGGATAACCTCAAATGGTTCAATTAATGAAGGAGTAACGCCAATCGGATCCATTGAAGGCGGAGGGTAAGAGGGATACGCCGATCGATTCAATTGAGGTGAAGGAGAAGGAGGTGGAGGGTAGGGGAACATCAAAAATTTGTCTTACAACGGGAAAAATTACCTTTTTACTTTAAAAAAATCTATTATGATGTAGTAAAGATAAAGATAGTAAAAATTTGTGGTAATTATTGATTAAAATCAGTCACTGTTAGCGTTTGAAAATGTTCTTGAATGAATATCGAAGCTTTAATTGCAAAAGTTATGGCTTTGACCAAAATGATGATTTTGCAGTAAAATGGACCCAGATATTAATTTTTGAACTTAAATACTATAAAATGCTTACGTAATCTTTTTCAATTTATAAATTGACGTTGAGGGAGACTGAATGTGAGTTTTTAACAAACGAATCAAGCCATGTTGAACTATAGAAATTTATATTTGAAGCTTAAAAGCACTCTAAAGTGTAATTTCATGACCGAATTCATGTCAACATACTATTTTTATCATTATATGTTTATTGGTCATAGGGTCACATTGTTACATATTGGGATTTGAGGGGTGAGCATAGTGCAAGATAAATTGGACTAGGATAAAAAATATGGAATGTGTTGTGACTAAAACGAGCGCACGAAGTTTTTTGAGAGGGGTATAGATTAATTTTATACACAGACGTTTATTTAGTAGTTTAACTAGGTTAGATACCAGTGTAATACACGGGTTGAAAATATGAAAACTATATAATTCATAAATGTATAAATATTTCGTATGATTAAGTTATTTATTATATAAAACAATAAAAAATAAAAAGCTACATTTTTAAGTTGTATATGTTCGAATACTTTTTTTGGATAACACAATTGACTCGTGTAAAATAAAAAACCAATTGTTTTATATTGACGCTAACCCAAAATATATAATATATCAATAAATATTTTTCTTTAACTTTTTTCAATTAAATCTTATTTGACTAAAAAATATGTATAATTTAAAATAACATATGATTACATAATTTAGTTAATAATTTAAAAAAGTTAAATTAAACACAAAATGAATTATTAATTTAGTTTCTTAAAATAAAAAACTTGACTAAAATAATATATTAGTTTAGGCGGGAAATTATTTCTAAGGAGTAACAGGAGAGTGTCATGTGACATCCTAGTTACTCCTTTATTATATGCTATAGATATAGATTGTGTGGCAAGGTAATATGTGCCCATTTGCATATAAGAGTATGCTCGTTTTAGTCCAAATGTGTTGGATATCATATGCTATTGTCTTAGTGTTTGATTGAAACTTTCGAGTACTTTGTAGTGAAACCCGGTTTTCATATCATCACTAAATAGCCTTGAGAACATGGATTCTCCCAAACATCGTTAAAAAGTACTATGATCCTCACGAGATTTGTATTTGAGAACTAAGATTCTCATGTATTCAAGACTAAGATTCTCACAATAATTGTATTTGGAAATTAGGATTCTCACAATAATTGTACTTGGAAAATAGGATTCTCACAAATGATTATTGATAGCTAATATCTCACAACAAATCATTTAGATCACTAAATTGCTATTGATAACTTGATTCTTGGGTCATGATGGCTGGCTTATATTTAGGTGGATTATTTGTTGCTGGCCATGTACATTGGTGGATTTTCATGTATAAACAGGCATAAGTCTAGTTTTTTAATCACGAGTTTAAATGAAATAATGAGTATGCATTATTTTTTATTTTTTAGGTATTAATGAGTTGAACTCATTATTATGATGAGTCCCATAGAAAGATCAATGAACGTGGCAAGATAATTGGAAATTTTGTTTAGGTGTCTAGGTCTTACATGAGTATCACGAAACCATTATAAGCTTATGTGGTTCACCGTACAATGTTATGTTAAGTTTTCATTCATCCTGTTGTACTTCTACAATGTTTTGTTATATTTGCCAGTATTGTAATCGTATGTGCACACAAACCATATGCCGACAATGATCCTTTAAACTATTTTGCTGCTTGGTTTTTGAATATTTTCAAAATTGTTTTCGGTTTGATACCTTATATATATATGCTAGTTTGTGTATATATACATGTAGCATATCCAAGTCATTCTAGTGTTGAAGACACGTGTGTGGTCGCTAGCACACTAATGAGACATAATAAGCTTTGTCATATGTTAGTGTGTTGTCTTAGGTTACACAAAGTGATTTTAGGTCATATCAAGTAATTTTTGTGTTAATTACATGTGTGTAATTATTGTACACTAAAATATCCTGTCATGTGTTAGTGGATTATCTTAGGTCACGTAAGTAGCATTAGCTCATGTCAAATCATGTTGGCATTAATGACATTTGTTTGATGGCTGGTATACTAAAAAAACATTGTCATGTTCTAGTGAGTTGTTTTAGGTTACATAAATCACATGAACAGATATATTATCTTTCTAGAATCTTACAACCTAATACAAATTCTTATTTATACTAAATTACATTTCAAGATCTTACAAAAGTGCCTAATTACCATATGCACTCCCTGTATCCTTGTGTTTTGGGTTGATGTACACCATTGATTCTTTTATTTATCATAGTTTAATGTGAAAGATATGAAAGTTGTCTGAAATATGAGGTATTACTATACATTGCAATCATGTTCGTACCACTTGACTGCATGTAGGAGTATACACCAACAAATGAGGCTGCCACACACACATACGAAGGATCCATAACCAGATGTGAGAAATTAGCCTATGCGGTTTTACTTCTAAAACCACCATTCCAAACAAATTGGTTACCATCAAACAAGGAGGTTTGTGTGATACATGTGAAAAACAAGGTGTCGGGTGATGAATAATAAATTTATAAAAACAAAATATTTATAGCCATTGGAGGAAAAATTCATTTGAAACCACTTAAGCTACATGCATTTATAGTCGCTTCTTTGAGGAGACCATATACGAAATATGTCGCAGTAAGATTCACATCGACAAACGACTAAAAGTTCTAAGCATGAATCTTATTCGGGATCTTAACTTTATAATCAATGACAAATTACAGAGTGTCTATCGGTCAAAATTCATACCCACCAGCAACACCGGATGTTACCCTCCGGTGATAATCGTTTTGCAATTATTGTCAACCTTCTCATACCTTAGTAGCTTAAAATGTGAACTTCATCATTTTATACCATGTGTTTCACATCAAAGAGCAATATCTTATTGAAATGGAAGTCTTGTTTGGATGTGAAAGAAAAACTTCTATGTTTAATGAAAAGATTTCATAAACGAAAAGCTACTTAATTAGAAATCGCTTTATGCATCAAATTACCCAAATACCTTTTAATTATTGGTGTTTACTAATTGAGACTTATTTCCATCTTTTTATCTTTTTCTGCATTCTTTAGCTACAACCATTCTATTAAACACCTTAATTTAATAAAAAGCTAAATTTTAAACTTTAAACAAAAGATTAAAACTGATTAGTAATTATTTTTATTAGAAAGTAGATAGTTCTCTTGTTAAAATTGAAAGTTTTTTAAATCAGGTGACCACTAATGATTTGTATGTATAGTACGAGTAAACTTATTTTAAAAGCATCACAATAAAAAGAATTAAAAACAACAAAAAACATATTTAGTCAGCTAACAGCCTATCAAAAAACACTCAATCTTTAAAACACAATTAACGTTCAAGTTTCAAATCTTTTTAAAGTTCAAAACCTCATTCACCTTTTCATTAAACTACAAATACATAATGATAACCCATCGCTTTTAACCTTTAGGGTTGAAACGTCACTTCAATCAATAAATCAAGGGCCATTCTGAAAATATCACCACCCCATTTAATCACCGTCTCTCGTCAGTCATCTCCGGTGACTATAGTTAATTTCCACCGTATTCGCCGCCGTACGCCGGTAAATAACGTCATCCGCCGTCGTCTCTCCACCGTCGCCGCCGCTAAAGCCCTTATTATCACATTATCAGTGTATTTTGCTTCAGTGTGATCGTTTCGTTACCGTTTTTCTTCTGTTGAGGTAATTTGTTATTCATAGATTCAGTTATCGGCGTTTTTACTGTGTGTGTACTGTTCATGCTCGCTTTTACACACTATATCCGTGTAATAATTGATGTTAGATTATAAATCTGTACTTGTCGTCGTCTGAACTACTTGCTGGATGCAAATAGGGGTTTTATTGTTGGATCTGTCGGTTTGAATCTCATGGTTCGTCATTGCGAAGAGCGAATCCGAGGTCTTGTGGTCTATTTCGCTTTTAATTTGTGTTAGTTACTGGTTTGTTGTTCATATGATCTTGAATGCGAAGATGCGGTTTACGAATCTGTTGATGATTGTAGGGTTTTTTGGTGTTGAATCTTGTAGTTTGCAGACTGTAGAACACTAGAACGAGTGTTGTACAGATTTTAGGGCTGATTCATTTGTCATGATCTATTATGGATAAGTTTTGTGTTTGCTTTGGAATGCTCTTTCTTGAATGCTGGGTTAGTGAGTTTGTTTGGTGTTCTTTTTATATCATTGTCATTTACTTCAATTTGGTTCTTTCTAATTAGGATCTGACCTGTAGATTATGATGTTGTTGATGCTTATAACTTTGTTTTGGTTGATGTCAGATGTCTTCTTGATGGGTCTGTCTTATATGCTATCTAGATGATTTGTTTGTTTTGTTTCTGCAAGTTCTTCACATGCTAGACAGAACATCTGACATTGTATTAAGGGATGTGTTCAAGATGATCAAATAGTTTGTAACAGACATTACTTGGCTTCAAGTGTTTAAGTTTTAGGTTTTTTGATTAATTGCAGCTGTACAATGATGTCTGAAACTGCTCTTAGAGATCTTAATTTGCTGCCTAAATCTGAGAGGACAAATGAAACCTCAGGTAAAGACATCTTAGCTAAGCCATATGTTGAACCTACTGATGAAAATGTTGGAGGAAAACAAAGAAAAAACACTGTTTCTCTGGTTGAACCACCTGTGAATGGAAATGAGGTTGGACATTCTGGCACAGAGGTGGTGGTTGCAGAAGTGGAATACATTGAATCTGACAAACTGAATGATCTCGAAGATGCTGATAAGAGTCTGAAGGTAGTTGTCTTTCACTTTTTCTTTCATGATGGCTAAAGTATCTGTTTAGTATGATTTCTGATTAGAACTCTGCCATTAACAAGAAGGTGTAACTATTGTTATTTACCCAGTTTCTCATTTTATTTCAGGTGCTTTTAGATGGGTTAGGGTCTAAAGATTGGGTTTTGCTTTGTGAGACACTCAACAATGTACGCCGATTTTCAATATACCACAAGGAAGCATTGCAAGACATATTGTGAGCATTTTTTATTACATCCTTGAAGATCCAACTAGTTTACTCCTTTCAAAAGTCATAGGTTCATCTACCATTGTAACCGGTTGCACACTATTTCATTGATCAGGGACAATGTGATTTCCCTTGTTGTGAAAGCCTTGAAGAATCCAAGAAGTGCTGTATGTAAAACTGCCATCATGACCTCTGCAGACATTTTCAAAGCATTTGGGGATAACATAATTGATTTGTTGGATCCGCTGGTAATTGATTTCTTTCTTTGCTTTCTGCCGTTGGTTATAGATGTTACCGCTTTTTAATGGTTTTTTCTTTCATAAAAGTTATTGAAACTTACTCTTGCTCCAACTTGTTCTCTTATCTTTGCCTTTTAGCTTGTACAACTCCTTCTCAAGTCTTCTCAAGACAAGCGCTTTGTGTGTGATGCTGCTGAAAAAGCTTTAATAGATTTGACAACTTCGGTCTCCCCTGTTTTGCTGTTACCAAAGTTGCAACCTTACCTTAAGAACCGCAATCCCCGTATTCGCGCAAAGGCTTCTATGTGCGTTTCCCGTAGTGTACCACGATTGGTAAGTACTTGAAGTTATCTCCAACTTCTGCATCATGTGCATTCTTGATTCCCCTTGTATAACTTAAATGTTTTGCATGCTATTCATCTTTATTATAACTTCACACAGGAAAGTCTTCTCTTCCGCTCCATTTCACATGTTGTCTCCGTCCCGGAATAAATGCCGACCTTACTATCCTAGTTTGTCCTGAACACCTTACAAAATTATTTATCAAGTTTCCCATTCTACCCTTGATCACCAGACTGCAATGTGCATTGATTGAATACTTATAACTGCATGCACTTTATAGGAGTAAAGTTAGCATTTAGTTTAACATGATGCATTAATTACACAATCCTAAGACTTTGTGCCTTTCGTCTAATAACCATCTATGCAATGCATAATTTTATGTTGTACAGCCTCATGCAAGCTGAATGTGTGCATCAGATGTAGGCATGTAGTGTCATTAAAGCGCTTTTAGCCACTATTTTCATAATCTTTATACACCTTTACTAAGGAATTAATGAATACATCTTGCCTTCCTATATGTTTTTAATTTTGTTATTAAAATGTGATGGTATTAGAAACTTTTTTACTTAAGTTTTAGTATCATAACAATGATCCTTAATGCTGCCAGGCTCATCCTGTTCCCAGTTAAGTCAATTTATATGCTGTATGTTAGATTGTGCTTTCTTTTTATTCTTGTTTTCTGATAAAACTTCCAGTGGAGATCTCGTGGTCTTTTAGATCAGTGTTTGTTTCTGGCGATTATTGCAAACTATGTGTTCTTCGTGCAGCGGAAATGAAGAAAAATTGGAAAATGTTTATGCAAAATTGGAACTCATATCATGTTACCCTAGTCTTGATTATCATTTATGTTTTTATAGATTAACATGTTTTTGTTTATTTTGTTTTTCATAAAGGGTGCTGAAGGAATCAAAGATTATGGAATTGACAAATTGACCCAAATAGCGTCAGCCCAACTGAGTGACCAGCTCCCTGAGTCACGAGAGGCTGCTCGTTCACTTCTTTTGGAGCTACAAACCGCATATGAAAAATCTCCCGTTTTGGCACCCGAACAAGAGACGCCTTCTGAACAACCTCAGGTATATTCTTGGGAGCAATTCTGTGAATCTAATCTTCCAAAATTAAGTGCTCAAGCTGTACTTCGTGTCACTAGCATTACACGAGAGGGTCTTGTTTCAGGCTTGTAACATCAAAGTATACACCATCTGTTACTCTATGTATGATTTTCCCCCCTATCGTTGAATCTTTTTTACTTGTAAATGCTTTTGCATTAAATCTGAAAAGGTGATTGAAGCATGTTGCAATATGTGTCCTAAATATTCTACAGCCATTGTTTAATTATGAAATGCATGTTATACAGTTCTATGTGAATTGCTTCAGGTTTGTGCATTTTTTACTTCTTGTTTTGTAGTTACCTTAAGTATAGTTGTTGAACCTTAACTTCTATTACGTGTTAATTGTACATCACCTGTAGCAGGACCTGCGTTTACAGTTTTTATTCCCAACAACCGGGATTCATGACACAAATGAAACATATAATCACTGGAGTTGATGTATGAGGAGAGCTGATAGAACCTAGAACCTAGGTTTTGACTTGACTTGACTGACTAGGACTGTTGCATCCGGCTGGAGCACCTTCGGCTTTGGATCTGATCGGATCAGGACCACTTATTTTGTAGCTTTGGGCTTGATAGGACTGAGACCGCTTACTTGGCACAACTAAGTTATCTTATGATCAGACGATCAGTCTCTGTCCAATGTGTTTATATCCATCTCTAGCGGAAGAAAATAAATTCTTCATAGCGTTAGGTAAGCAATCTTACTTACCAATTAATGGGGTTGAAAAGTTCTCCACACTCAAGAGGAAGAAAATGAGGAAGAGTAAGGTTTGTTAGTAATGACTGATGACCATGTCTCTATAGGTGTTGCCACTGAGGTTTTTTTCTGGCAATTGCAGTTGATATGACGCCTTCTTTGTGAGTACTATGGTTTTGGTTATGATTTAGTCTAGACTAGCTAGGAGAGTGTTAAGTAAAAGTATAAGCAGTGATGGTGGTAGTAGTAACGGGATGGTGGAGGGATGTAGAGAAATTTCATTTGATTTACATGAAAGCCAGGCCTGTTGCTGTAGGTGATTGTGCTAATGTGGTAGATTGCAACATTTTTATAACTACAGGTTACCTGCTAACTGGTGTGGATTTGTGACTTGAGTACACCCACATGTTCAATTTGTATAGCCACCACCATCCTCGCCACTGTTGGTGCAACCGTTTGAACCTCTGAACAATGGGTCTTGGGAGGGTAGGGTGGGATGGGATGGGATGGGGGCAAACCTTACGAACAACCGTAATATGGTGACAAAATAGTGAACAATTAAATTATCCTCATCATTATCATTATCATCATTGAAGCCAAATTTATAAGTTATAAAGTGTCACCACCTTTGTAACTTGGTAACCCTCTTTGGCTCCAATTATATACATAGTTGGGAACTCAGGATTACAATAAAAATAGAAAATGACACAAAAAGTCATACTACTTACTAGTTACAACAAAACATGTAACATCCCATTAACATGCTTGTAACTCATACTCTTACCATCAATGCAGTCTGATGTGAGCTTCATTGGCTTGTACCATATGAATTTCATATTGTACCTTTCCAACTTCAAAATCTAGGCTCATCTGGTTTGAACAACTGAGGCATTTTCAGACTAGTAGAGGAATCAACTGAAGTTACGTTATGATGATCACCAATTCCCCTTCTTGTATTAGCAGCAAATCTTGATGCCATCATGGTGGCTCCCACCCCAAACTGTTGACTGCCACCCTGACCATCACTTGACGGCGAACTGCCGCCGCTACCCGACTCGTAATAATAACCGTCAATTATCTCCCCTTCTTGATTGTAAAATGCGTTTTCTTGAAGAGCCAATTCTTTTGCAAGCTTTCGTCGTTTATACTTCCGCCAAGCGGCTTGTATGAAACATGCACCCCATGTTCGCCATTGGTGAGAGTAGTATCGAAATGCATGTTGTAGCTTCTTGCTGTGAAGATATTTAAATTGGTTGGCCACAAACTTAAGATCTTCGGCTCGTAATGCAAAACCTTCTACTTCTGAGAGGGTTCTGACCGATCTTGTTGAAGAAGGGTAGCTTGTCGCGTTTGGTAACAATGCCCAAGTGAGCAATTCTTCGCCACAGAAGTCGCCTGGTCTGAGGGTAATGGAATTGAAGAATCCGGATCTTCCGCCGTCTGTTGTTGAGCTTTCCAACTGTCCTCTGATAATGAATAGCATCTCATTTACTGGATCGTCTTCACGAACAATGTAGGTGCCTTGTGTGCTTAAGGATGACACGAGTCTTTCGCAAATGGCGTCAAGAAGGTTGTCGTCCATTTGTGAGAAGAAAGGCACCTGTTGGACAGAGGGGATAATTGATAGATGTTACAGAATTCAGTGAGCATGGTTAGAAGGGTGTTTGAATGTGTAATTTAAAAGTGATAATGTGATGGTAAACTTTTATAGTTAGTTCCAAGATATGACCCAATAATGTTTCATCAAGTTTTTGGAGACAAGATAACTAAAACATGTTGGAAACATCAATGAATATTAGTAAAAGAACATATCAATGAAATGAAGACGAGGAAACATACTCGGCGAACAAGATTAAGACATAGATGACGTTGAATTTCACGACGGAGATCTATGGGCAACGACTGGAGAATGTACTCTTCATCAACACCTCTTGTTGCAAGCCATTTATACTGAACAAAACGCCGAACTCGATCCTGCAAATCTTGAGGTAATTGACGGTGCCTCATCCACTCCTCTGTATCTCTTTTCTTGATCCTCCATTCTTCGAGTCTCACAGTCATGGATTGCAAGTATGTCTTAAACATAAAGAGGAAACATGGACATGTTTTATAAATGTTCCAGGAGCAAGATATAAACAATTTATATCATGTTAATACTGAAACTTTAATAAAAAGATACCTGCATGTTGCCTATCAACTGGGCAAATAGAATTAAACCTCCAATACATATGGCAGAACAGAATAATGTCTCACCAATATAGATACTTGTTTCCAAATTCTGTCCGTATGAACTGGAAAGAAAGTGATACAAAAGAAATAAGCATGATATGAAAAGGGTTCCAAACAAATATATAAACTAGAGGTTGATATATAATCAGTTACGTCAAAATGGTTGAAAATCATCCATAGAGTCTGTAAGAGAAGGATAAAAGTGTTGGCAAGTCGGCCCCACCTGACCTTATTGAGTTATTTCCACCTCTAATAGAAATCATTTAGAGCTACTTTCTTCTAGTACCCATCATGAATTTATTATCATTTCAGATTATCCTTGATTATTTTTAGATTAAATACTAATTTCATGTTAAATAACGCATAACTGCATACTAATGTTTGAAGTCTAGATTACTTTTTTGGCCTTAAAGAACCTACTGCTAACAGAGTGATGGAACAACTACTTGGCTTTAACTAAAATATTAAATAAGTAAATCAAGAACTAGTTGCACAAACAGATTCCCATATTATGAAATGTTAAGGAGTTGGTACCTCAAATTTCTTAAACCCCACCAAAGGCAATATAAATACTTCTCAAAGAACTTGGACGAAGCAACTTCGCTTGTAAAAGCATCCGCAAACATTCCAAACTTAAAAGGCGAAGTTTCATTGCTAGCATCACATAGAGTTCTCAAACTTGTTGATTCAAGCCATTTCTTGCGTTCGGGTTTATTCACACTGTTACAATCCAAAAAGCTTATACACACTTTTGATGCCATGTCAGCTTTACACCCTTGTTGCCAGCAGGAATGCTGGCGCCCGATAGACATCAAATACCATGAAGCCCCCAGGACCTGATTCAATACCATAGTTACAACTTACAAATGCTGGTTCCCAATTTAACTCTTACTATCATCACATCCCTTAGCATAGGCAATTAATCATGTTTTATGAGGCAGACATTCAAGTCTGCATACAATTACAAGTGAAGTAACTGTGCAGTGATGATTAAAAGCGTGTGAAAGATGCTTACATGACTAGCAAGCATGTAAAGTAGGAGATTGTAAGCAGCTCCTGCCCAAGCTGTCTTAGCCACAAATCCTGTAGACTTTATAATCCTCTGATTCAATGGAAAAATGACAAACAATCTAGGGATATACTGAATGAGAACGATAAGAGATAGCGTATTATTAGCATGATCTTCACTGTTGCGCTTCGTTGCTGGTATAATGAGCTCATGAACTATCTGCACACACAAAAGGAGTTACAGAAGCTCAATCAAACTCATAATACACCTTTGAAATTGATTATATAACGAACATAACACTGCAATCAGCCCCTATAACGAGCTCAAATTTGCAAAATCTCTTCAAAACTACTGCAGGAATAAGATTTAACCCTAATTTAACAAATCAGCAACAACAGTGTTTAGTTTTCAACCATAAAACGAATTAGAAACTCACCTGAGGCAACGGGAGAGAAGCGGCAACATCGATGATGAAATCCGACCTCAAATACCGTCTCGCAATCTGCCGTTTATCCATCACGAGTTCACCCCTACCAAAAACCTTCGAGCTAGGAGCAATAAACGCCGTACGAAACTTCATAATAATATGCAACACAAAGAACACATCCGCAAACGACCGCCACGTGTTGATGGCGATCGCGGCGGAGTTATCGGTGGTCATACACGTATCTCCTCCGACGTACGGCAGGTAGAAATACAGAGGATCGATGAACAGAGACACAAGGCACATCACGAGGAAGAAATGATTCCATCGAGTCACAACGTCGCCGTTTGGATCGAGGATCTGGTAATGCCACAACGTCTCGCTGTTGACTTGATCGGAGGCGACGGTCTTCGCCGCCGGCCGGCTAAGGGATTGCCGGAGACGGAAGGCCGGCGTCGTCAGCACGCGGTTCATCATCATCCCTCACGGCGGTGAGTTCCGATCACGGTGGTTTGGGTGGCGAGAAATTGCGCGCGAAAAAAAGTATGGTGTATGGTGGTTAATTAAGTTCTGATAACAGAAACCATTAATTTACGAAATTATCCTTGCTTATGTTTGTTTGTAGATTGGTTTCTGTAAGTTTGTTTTAATATTTGTGGACCGTTAATTGAAATATGTTTGTTATTACACGTAACGAAAAACAGATATAATAACTAGTTTTTTTGAGGGAATATATGTACCAAGGTTTTATGTTTTTGGATTATTTAGATTATATGAATCAAGTTCCCCTAAAGACTAATAGAAGTACATCACAATCTTTATCGTATAAGATTTGAACTTTTTAACATTTTTGTTATGATACCGATACATTGATATAATCATATGATGTTCCATTAGAGATAATAGTCTATTACATGTATATAAATGTAATATATTTGTATAATTACTGTATACAATTTCATATCAAATACTATCATATATATACTACATATAGCTACACACAATTTTCAGAACTACAGTTATGGTAAAAACCACATAAACGGTACATAATGACTCAAAGGTGATTCTCTAATTAATTAATTAAAGTTAAATAAAAACAGTAAAATTATAAAAATAATTTATTTCCCTCTCCATTCTCAATTTGATTTTTAATCCCGAATGCAATCATGCATGCATATGTGCGTATGTGCATACGGCTGTGCATTTAAAATAGTGACATTATCAAACTTTCATAATGCACCTATGTAAATAGAAGTACGTTTGAAGTTATGCGTTAGCAATCAACACCAAACATAAAAGATTCATATTAATCTGTTATCATAACCAAATTATATAACTATACTAGAACCCACGTATATATTAATAGACGTAAATATCATCGCTCATAATAAAATCTCATTTACTTAATTGTGTCACAACCTCATTGCTTCCTACGCTTCTTAGAGGAAACACACTTTGTACCGGAACCGGCCCATATGTGTGTATATATGTATATTCAAGATTTTACTAGTATCTAAATTAAATGATAGTAGTAATAATTGTCTTTCTTAACATTAAGTTAAGAAAGGGAAATTAAATCAAAGCGTCTTGTTAGTCCAAGTTGGTTATGACAGGTACCAAGAACAAGAATTGCAGAACGTTTTATTAGAGATGAAAATGGAATTGTGTTAATACAAAATATCAGTCCACAACTCAATCTTATACCCAAATCTAACTAACTGAACAAAACATTTACATCCGACCCCCTATACTTTGTATATTTGACACACTTGGAATTAATCTTTACAACATTCTCCCCTCTAATTACAAGTTTCACCAGCTAAGTCTTCAACTCCAAGTAAGAACTTCATCTCATTAAACCTCACCCGAGGTAATGCTTTTGTTAAAACATCCACCTTTTGCATATCTCCACTAACAAACTCAACATGAATTTGCTCTCTTTCAATGCACTCACGTATAAAATGATACCTCGTGCTTATGTGTTTACTCCTCCCATGAAACACAGGATTCTTCATTAAGGCTATAGCAGATGTATTATCCACAAACAAAACTACTATTTCTTCCTTTTGCCCGGTTAACTCCACCAACAACCCCTGCAACCAGATAGCTTGACAAGCTGCAGAAGCTGCTACCATAAACTCCGCCTCACAGGAAGATAAAGCAACAGTTGATTGCTTCTGTGAAATCCACGATATCGGCGAACCATTGTAATAGAAAACATGTCCTGTAGTACTCCTGCCATCATCACCACAGGTTAAGTGACTGCTATCACTGTACCCAATTAGTGTTCCTCCCTCTTTACTTCACTGCCTTTAAATGTGCTTCTCGTGGGGCTTGCATAAATCTACTTACATATCCAACCGAGAAACTCAGATCTGGCCTTGTCTGGGTCAGATATCTCAACGAACCAATTAACTTTCTATAACCGGTCGCATCTACCTCTTCACCACCTTCATCTTTCAACAACCGGAGACCTGGTTCCATTGGATACTTTGTATCATTACAACCTTCCATACCTGCCATTTTCACTATTTTCTCAGCATATAAAGCCTACTTTATCATAATTCCATCATTATTCTGGATCACCTCTATTCCCAAATAGTAGCACAACATGCCCAAATCTGTCATTTCAAATCTAGACTTCATTTTCTGCTTGAAATCTTCTACTTCTTTGTGACTACTTCCTGTCACAAGTAAGTCATCCACATAGACCCCTATGATCAGCATAGACTCACCATTTAATTTTACATACACCGCATGCTCATGCTGACACCTCTTGAATCCCAGTTCCTTTAGAACTTCATCTAATCGTAGATTCCAAGCTCTCGGAGCTTGTCGAAGACCATACAACGCCTTTGACAATTTGTACACCTTTTGTTCTGCACCATGTTTGACATAACCATCTGGCTGCTGAACAAAAACAGTTTCTTTAAGCTCTCCATGTAGGAATGCTGCTTTCACGTCCAGATGATATACTTTCCATCCTCTCTTGGCTGCTAAAGCAAGGATCAAACGTATTGTCTCTATCTTTGCTACTGGTGCAAATGCCTCCTCAAAGTCAATGCCTTGCTGCTGCACATATCCCTTGGCAACCAACCGAGCCTTGTGCTTTGTTACTTCACCTTTAGCATTTCTTTTCAATTTGAACACCCACTTAAGACCTATCGCTTTACAGTTTATAGGCCGATCCGTGAGCACCCAAGTTCTATTTCGCTCTATAGCTCGAATCTCTTCATCCATAGCTTGTTTCCAAGCCCTATGTTTAACAGCTTCTTGAAAATTAGCAGGTTCTCCTTCTTGAGTCAACAACAATTCATTAACATCATCTTCTTGCTGTTGTGTCGTCTTGTATTACACCCTTCCATCTAGAACAAAATCATTCAGTCTCTTGGGCAATGCTACGTGCCTACTCGATCTTCTCACACTTTGTTGTTCACTTCTTATCAGAGAGTCTTGACTTTGAGACTCATCTATTGTTGCTCCATCAGCAGATAAATGTTGCTGACTTCCTTCAATTACACTCGGAGTAGTTATGCCCATCTCTGTATTTTCTTGTATGACATAGTTCTCATCCTGAACATGAAATTCTACCCATTCATGTCCATTTCTTTCATTTGACTTCAGGTACTCTTCCCAGTCAAACTTTCTATTTTCTTCAAACTTAACATCTCTGCTTACCACAATTCTCCCTTCCTTTGGGTTGAACATTCGATATGCCTTAGTTCCTTCTTCACTGCCAAGACACACCATAGGCATGCTTCGATCGTCTAGCTTTTGTAAATTTGGCTTTACAATTTTCACATGCCCAATACACCCAAACACCCTGAGATGTTGGAGACGAGGTTTCCTTCCCTTTAATGCCTCATACGGTGTTGTTTCCTTTAAAGCTCTTGTGGGGATCCTATTAAGCAGATACACACTGTGGCGTACTGCTTCTGCCCATAGGTTTTGAGGTATGCCCATTGTTTTCATCATGCTTCTAGTCATATTAAGAATGGATCTATTCCCTCTCTCCACAATGCCGTTTTGTTGTGGCGAGTAAGGTGCTGTTAGTTGGTGCATTATGCCCGCTTTTTCACAGAATCTCGCAAAATTATGTGAGGTGAACTCCCCTCCACGATCAGACCTGACAGACTTTATTCTCTGGACATATTCACCTTCTACCTTGTTCACAAAATTCTTGAATACTTCAAAGGCTTGATCCTTTGACTTAAGCATATAGACCCACATGAACCTTGTGCAGTCATCAACGAGTAGCATATAGTACTTGTTCCCTCCCGGGGATGTAGGAGAGATTGGACCACACAGGTCCATTGATATTAGTGTGAATGGTGTTGACGACCTATACACGGTGTGAGATGGGAAAGGTTGCCTTGACTGCTTCCCAGCCAGACAGGCTTCACACACCTGTTGTATGTGATTGATCGCTGGTACGCCTTCAACCAGCTTCTTGTGAGACATCCCTCTAAGAGTTTCAAAGTTTACATGGCCTAATCGCCCATGCCAAAGCCATGTTGGATTACATACATTTGACAAGAAACACATTGGTAGCCCAATGTTCAAATGTACCTTGTATAGCCTATTTGGTGATCTTGCTACTTTGATCAACAGCCTCCCATCTTTGTCGTGTAGCCAGAGGTACCCTTCCTTCATTCTGACCTCACAACCGCCTTCTGTTGCTTGACCAAGGCTTAAGATGTTACTCTTCAATTGTGGGATGTAGTACACATTTGTCAACACCTTTTGTTCTTTGTTCTTGCATTCCAGTGTTACTGACCCCTTTCCTTCAACTTTAATTGTTGACCCATCTCCAAATCGGATCCTGCCTCCCACAGTTCTATCAAGGCTCGAGAACATTGTTTCAGTTCCTGTCATGTGGTTTGATGCTCCATTATCAAGGTACCACATGTGCCTCTCATTTGAGTTTAACTCATACCTTGCGGGTACTATTCTTTGTTCATGTAGAAGCATTGATCCATCATTGCCCCTTTCTTGAACTGTCATTAGGAGTGCTGGTTCCTCTTCGTCTGTCTGAGTCAGGTGGGTCTCCTGTTCTTTATGCTTCGCAGTAGGGCATTCTGAAGCATAATGCCCATACTCATCGCATTTAAAGCATTTGATATTCGACTTATCTTTCCCATGTCGATCGTACTGTCTTGAAGTCTTTTTCTGATTGCTTTCTCCCCCTTTTCCTTTGTGAGCGAAACGACCATTGTTTTGTTCCACTCGACCACTCCGATCATTCTTTGACCTTCCTTTTTTCCGGCTAGCTGACTTCTTCTGTCTAGACTGCCACTCTGAATACGTGAGCAGCAGTTGATCACTTTTGGTTGAGGCTGCATCTACTTTTAATTTCAGCCCTGTTCTTTCTTCGAAGGCTTTGAGTCTTCCTATGGCTTCTTGAAGCAGAAGAGTGTCAAGATCAACGAATTGCTCTATTGAGGCCACAATTTGAATGAATTTCTCTGGCAATGAGTCGAGGAACTTTCGAACTAAAATTGTTTCGGCATAGGGGGCACCCAGGCTACTTGCCCTTGTTGATAGAACTATTAACTTTCCAGCGAAAGCGTCAATATCTTCGCCATCTTTCATTTTCAGATTCTCGAACTCACTTCGAAGGGTTTGTAGCCTTGCCTTCTTCACCCTGTCAACACCAACATACCTGGTTTTTAGGGAATTCCAGATATCTTTTGCTGATGTTAGGTTTGCTACTTGAAGAACCAAATCTTCAGGTATCGCTTGGAACAGATAAGCGATTGCAGTGTTGTTCTTCTTCTGATCGACGGCTCCTTCTTCAGGGGGCTCGATTACTTCCCATAATCCATGTACGTTGAAAATCGCCTTCAACTTCACAGCCCAAATAGAGTAATTTGTTGCTGTGAGTACCGGACATTGAAGGGGAATTGTAACATTGTCTTTAATGGTGACTATTTGATTATTAGGGTTTCCTGGGTTTGACATCTTCTTCTTCCTTCTTTGATAAGTTGCACCAAACTTTGAAGTAGAATCCAGTCCTTTGGATCCTAACTCCGTTCTGCTTTCCTTTGCCGGACTTAGTCCGTCAATCGATTGTGTGGAGCTCTTCTTCCTTCACCAGAGCTCTGATACCAATTGATGACAGGTACCAAGAACAAGAATTGCAGAACGTTTTATTAGAGATGAAAATGGAATTGTGTTAATACAAAATATCAGTCCACAACTCAATCTTATACCCAAATATAACTAACTGAACAAAACATTTACATCCGACCCCCTATACTTTGTATATTTGACACACTTGGAATTAATCTTTACAACAGTTGGATCTTGTTGTCGTGTTAGTCCTTTTCTAGCATACTAGAACCATTCATAAGCTTAGATCTAAATTGCAACACATAAATAAAATTGTTAGAAGGTGACCCACAACCAAAGCGTTAGAAGCACCGTCCAACAATCAAGTCACTAATATGTAACAAGAAAAACATGTCAGAAAGTATATGGTGTAACCACTCAATAATGCTTCCTTTGATTATAAGAAGTTCATGAATTTGTTTTTAGTTATCGGGTGTAAATTTCAAGCATGTCATCCATCATTTGATTGCTCTCGCTCAAGCAAAGTTAACAGTAAAGTTTTCCTCTTGTTCGCAACTAATACATTCAAAACGCGTTAAGACAAGACTTTTCTTATGAATCTAAGATCTCTTCCGCCCACAACCAATACGAGATTCATAAGAGGTAACCGAAGAATGAATAATAATCTTCCAATGGGAAGATCGATCCATGATCTCAATCCACTGCCAGATCACATATATAAATAGAACAATTAGATTTAACCATACCTTAAACCTTAAATCCTAAAGTAATTTGTATTTACTCTTCAATTTATAAAAGAAAACCCAGTGTCCCAAGTAAATAACTCATAAATGCCATAAGTGGATGATCGCACGAGTACCGACATTTTGGTGGTGTTGGGTGTCCCCCACGGCGACACTGCCTGTGCTCCTCTTTCACCAAAGTACATAATGCCCCCCTCACCCGCACTTACTTTACTCATCATACACGTGATACCCACCTTCCTTTGTAATCCTAAATTTTTAACCCCATTTTTATGCATATTTCTACTCAAATATATATGACAACAATATACTATCATACAACTTTAATTAATAAAATAATAACTAGTTCTTTTTTCTCCGTGCTTAGTGGCGGGAATGCGATCGTTTTTTACTTGTAAGATGTAGCAGGGGTATGGTCATTATCGGTTCGTCTGGTAAAAAATCATAAAAACAAACACTGGTAAATCACGACGGTAAAGTCACTCGTTATAACCTATGCTACTGGGAAAATATCTAATTTGAATCCTAGTATTTTTTAAAAAAGTCTTTGATTTTTAACACCAAACTACCAACCCAAGTGATACTTACTTTTAATACATATGTAAATTTAAAAATAACGAAAGCATATTACGAAATACTGAATCGAATTTCTCTTTATATGGAATTGAAAACAAAAGTCCTTAGTTTTCTCTTGTTCTCATTTCATAGAACGACAACTTATACACTTTTATGTCTATTCAATTTTAACATTTTTTTTATTACAAGACTCAAAACCTACACCAGGTTTAGTGGTTTCATCAAACCAACATTGCAACGGACACATAGGCACCGAACCATCCAGAAAGATGAAGGGGTACAGTGCTGAAAAGTACAGTATCACAAATCCACATTTTAACCAAGAAAAAAATAGACAGTAACACGATGAAATTGATGATATATGATTATGGGGCCGGTAATATCGCTACCCAAATGTAACGATAACAATATAACATGATAGATGTGACCCACCTTTACCACTAAATATAGTCTAACCCATAGACACTTTTTTCACACCTTCTTACGCTTTGCCACATGCCTTTAATAGTTCTCCTTTGCTCACATATTCATTCTACCACCTCACTATGTGTCCCCTTTTTAGCTTATTCTGTTACATTACCAACACTATACTCTCTGATCCTGCTCATACCTCCTTTACTTTGTCCCCTTTCACTCTCTCCGTTGGCGTCATCAACCCAAAAAGAAGGATTCTGGCCTCAACTACACGTCAAATCATCCACACAAAGCACAATCAAGTCTCAAGATGTCCTTTACGCTTCCTCATAAACGCAAACTTCAACTTTCATAGCTGAAACATCATCATCATGATCACCAACAACTGGGTGTTTTGCATACCCATCTTCTTTCTTCTGGTTTCTGCAGCATTCTTCCCATCAGCTTCTGCAACTCCACCCGCAAGTAAGCACCAAACCCCCAATCTTCCTCTATTTCATGTTCTTGATCATGCTGATTCTTGATTTTGCACTTCAATTGCAGAAATTGTCAGCGGCATTGCGTCGAACATCTTGTCTGCAGTTTTTAAATGGATGTGGTCTTTGAAACCCGCGACCAAAATCGGCATGGGTTTGTTCAATTTCATCCCTATTTTTGTAAGAAAGATTCGTGAGTTGGTGATTTGAGGTGGTGATTTTGTGTTTGCAGCTGTTTCGAGTCGATCAATGGTGAAATATGAAGGTGGGTATTCGGTAGAAACTGTGTTTGATGGAAGCAAGCTTGGGATTGAACCTTATGCGGTGGAGGTGACTCCTTCTGGGGAGCTTGTTGTGTTAGATTCTGAAAACAGTAACATTTACAAGGTCTCAACACCCTTGTCAAAATGTAAGTTTGATCATCCTTGTGAATCTTGAAGTAATCATATGGTTCTTTGTAAATCATACATGAGTGTGTGTTGATTTTTGTTTTCAAGATCAGATTGGGTGTTTCTTTTGTGAAATTTTGGAGTTTGAATTTGACTACAAAATCAAGAAGGTAGTAGGATCAAATTTTCACAAACATGGTGAGTACTGAGTAGCATGCTGTTATGTTAATTGGTTTGTAACAGGAGTAGGGTGGTGTTTGGATGGGTGCTTAGAGTGATTACACTAATCAGTTTGAGTGGTTGGGTGAAAGTTATTATGATTATGATTTTCTTATTAGAAAATTGATTATTTAGATAAGTAGAATTTACCTTACCTATCCCTAGTTTTAGCCAATTGATTATCTAATTCTCATCATTCAACTTGCAAAAAGCACATCTAAACACCCTCCTAATATGTGAAACTTCAATGTAGTTTTTGTGAGCTAGAATCTAAGTTAAGTTAAATCCAAGTTAGGTTTATTAGATCGGTGAAGTCGTGTGACCCACACATCCATTGCACACTTTTAATACACTTTTGTACCTAGTGGAACATAAACTCACAATCAACTGGATTGTCTATACTTTTGTTTAGAGGAATACTCATCTTTAAGAATATTAAGTTTGTCTTATTGAATGATTAAGAAGTTATTCCTGTTTTATGTTTATATGCAAACCTGCTTTTTTCACCTAAAGCTCAAATCTGGCCAGTGACTGATTAAACTTTATTCTCTTTAGTTTCAGTTCAAACTCTCTTTTTCCTTTCTTTATATAATATAACCAACACTTTGAATCTTCTATAGTGAAGTTAGATCCACGTGTCTTTCTCTTGAATTTGTAAGCATCAACTTGAACACTGCTTTTATTCTTATTCCTTTGGTCATAACCGAGTCTATACTTTGCGTGTTACCGTTTTCTTTTTCTTGTAAGCTTAATTTGGTTTTAGTCACCTGTAATTTATAAATTAGAATGAATGGTTTTTACAGATAGCCGACCAAAGCTTTTAGCCGGTTCACCTGAAGGATTGTTTGGACATGTCGATGGGAAGCCAAGAGAATCTAGAATGAACCACCCGAAAGGACTTACAGTTGATGACAGAGGAAATGTATATGTGGCTGATACCATGAATATGGCTATCAGGAAGATCAGTGACACAGGTATTTAGAGTGAATATATAACCTAAATGTTCTACAATCGCTTAAAAATAACCATCTTTGTTCTTGTTTTCTTTTCTTTTCTTTTTTTTTTTGTAAAAGAAGTTAAGATGTATAAATAGAAAGTACACAGGAGGTGTACAAACATAGAATAACTGAAAGCCGATTTCTTGTTATATGCTGGACAGGAGTTGTAACCATAGCCGGAGGAAACTGGGCACGTGGGACGGGTCACATTGATGGCCCAAGTGACAATGCAAAATTTTCAGATGATTTTGATATAATATATGTTGCCAGTAGCTGCTCTATTTTAGTTGTTGATAGAGGTAACCAAGCAATTCGAGAAATTCAACTTCATGAGGATGATTGTTCACCTTACCAGTATGATGGTGAACAACATTTAGGTAAAAAAAAAACAACACTTTCACTGAAAAAACCTGTTGCTGGTTTTAAGCTCTGAAGGAATTAATATTTGGTTGGCTATGATTTCAGGGATAGCCGTGCTTGGTGCTGCTGTCTTCTTCGGTTTCATGCTGGCTTTGTTACAACGTAGAGTTAGTGCAATATTTTCATCACAAAGTGTAAGCGTTCATAAGATTAAAATTTAATACAATTATATACTACTGGATATAGAGCCTCATATACAATGTACACTAAAACGAAATTTGAACCCGTTTACTTATGAATGAGCCTATTCGGGTTATATTTTTTATCTATAACGGTCAAATATGTAATGCAAAAGAATTTACTATAGTATGCCCTACCGTAATGCATGATGATATTTAATTATTTACAATAAAATCTCCACTAACCTTGCGTGGACGTAATCAAGCTTCTGTTCATTTATGTTTTTGTTTTATGGTTTCTTGCAACTAATATTAATATGTGTGATTAAAGATCATTAATTAACTATAGGATCCAAGACCTGCAGTGAACAGCATTTCACCACCTTCATATCAGAGGCCAGTGAAATCAGTAAGGCCACCTCTAATTCCACCGGAGGACGAACACGAGAAAGAAGAAGAGGGCTTATTTGGTTCACTAGGAAAACTTATCATTAAAACCGGAACAACTGTTTTTGCAATCTTTGGTGGTTCATCAAGTTCCAAAAAGAACCCTCCCCGCCCTCATCTTCAAACGAATTACTCACAACCCCCTCCATTTTCCAACGCTTGGCCAATGCAAGAAAGCTTTGTAATACCTCAACAAGATGCTCCCCCGCCACTAGAATCCCGAAACCCGTACCCGTATCCGTTTATGACCAAGAATCCAGAACCTGCAGAAAGACCACGTCCTTCTAAGCAGACTCGATATATCTCTGGTGGACAAAGCAGTGAATACTTTAACCAACAACAAATGCAACAGTTTCAAAAGCATCAACATCGTCAACAACATCATCAGAAACATTACTCGTCGGGTCCTCAAACTTATTACGAGGAGAAGAGTGAGACAACCAACGAGGTGGTCTTTGGGGCTGTTCAAGAACAAGATGGAAAGCATGGAGCTGTGGTGATTAAGGCTGTTGATTATAGTAACCACCCCAACTATGGTAGCCAAAATGTTCGGTCCAGGTATAATTACATGGGTTATGCCTACGGTACGTATTCATGAATCATGATGTGTTTGTTGTCTTTTGATGTTTTGACATTAGTAAGATCATGTACGAGTTTGATCATAGGCATGTTATAATAGAATAGAAGTTTAATGTTATACAGTAGCTGTAATGTTTTATGGGTTTGTCTTCTGTAGTTATGTTTGAGAGTTTTCCCGTGTAGCTTAAAAAAAGGTTTTGTCCTTTAACGCATGCCTCTCGTCGGCAATGACTCTACACAGACGCGATATAAATGGGCGTGTTAGATAAAGGGTTTAATTTATAAGTTATAGTGCAGGACAACCGGGTCGGATTATGGTCTGCTACTGGATGCATCTTATCATGACAAGAATCCTTTATAATATAGTAGTTAAGCTGGTTTTAGTTTTTTGATAAATTTTATATGGATTTTTCTCAGTGAAAAAATCTATTATCTTCAACTTCTAATGCACCTGTTTATTTTTACCAAAAATATCTTCTTTCTAGTTTTGGAACTCATTGATGTTTAAAAAAAAGAGTTTTGGAACGAAGTTGATGAGTTCCGTTTGACCTGGTTCAAAGAATTTTGTGTTTGGGTTCGTAAAAGCTGGATGCAACTTAGAGATGGTTACAAGAGGTTTTGTAGCCTAATGGTATCAAAGTGTTAGTAGATTCAAGTCTTATCGTAAGATATGACGACTATTAGGAGTAGTTGAATGTGTGTGATTCTTCCTAAATAAACACTTGGAGATGGTTCAGTTAATGAGTTCAACTTGAAAACTGATCAAATTGGCCCATTAAACTCCTAATCCTATTAGGTTAAGTGGTTTGGAATGTGAACCGATGCTAATAGTAGTAACATCTCTTTAACTGATCAAATCACTCAATGGTTCTTGAGTTGACCTTTTCTTTTTACTTGGATTTTTTTTTTGGGTAGTTCTTGACCTCTTATATAGGTTGATAAAGACCTTTAACCTTGCACTTAACATCTCTAGTCTTAACATGTTTTATGTCTCTCGTATGCGACAAG
This sequence comes from Flaveria robusta, assembly GCA_025506415.1. Classification (NCBI taxonomy): domain Eukaryota; kingdom Viridiplantae; phylum Streptophyta; class Magnoliopsida; order Asterales; family Asteraceae; genus Flaveria; species Flaveria robusta. Next base: position 10,365,925 of record CM046469.1, on the reverse strand, counting down.
CAGCTTTGTTCATCTTTGTGCATCATCATATTTTAAAAATTATATAGGCTGAATGATGTAGTCAAAATTAGTGTTATAGTTAAAATTAGTGTCATCGTTAAAATTAGTGTCTTAGAAGAACATGTTAGTTGAAATAAATGTGCTCCAGTTAAAATTAGTGTCTTAGGACATTCGCATGAGCTTGTTGGTAATAAGTTTATGACACTTCTGAAGTATGGCAGTTGGCTCTAAAATAAAGGTCATCAAAGATTAAAACCAAATTAATTCGCTAAAAATTATCAAATATAAATAAAAAATCAAAAAATTAAAACCAAATTAATTTAAAATAAACGGTAACTTTGGCACGACGTCACACCAAACGAAAACAAAGAAGAGTGGTGGGTGTTACCCGGGCTATGACGAAAACAAATAAGAGGTTACACTGTTTTAACTTTTAAACTTTAAAAAACTAACTTTGTAATTTCATATAAACCAAAGGACCATTATTGTAATTTGAGAACGGTCCGATTTATCATTAGGACCATTAAAAAACTAACTTTGTAGTTGCTATAGTTGACAAAGACACGCGCTTCAGTTAACCACGCGCTCGACTGTGAATGCATTATGCACTGGACTGGACAAAAGGTAATCATTTGGAGAGTTGACGAGTTAGAAAGGCCCACTTTTGCTTGCTCATTAGGCCCACTTCTTCTTTATCATTAGGCCCACTGTCATTGGTTCTTACTAACTTAAGCGGCTTAAGTTAAGCCTACACTTGGGCCCAGAAAGATCCGTTGTCCAATAATACCTTCACATGTCATATTATTGTTTGATTTTGAATTTTCTCAATCTAATTATATTTTCTTAATTTTTGGAAATGAGAAATAAAAGAAAATTTTCACAACACCAATAATATTTAAAAAATAGAATATATTTTCTTAATATATTTTGTTCATATGTACATTTTCACAATTGATGGTTAAGAATCTCACTTGTACTTTGAAGACTTAGATATTCATAATTGAGATCAATGAACCTCACATATCCTTTAGATGTTTTGACTTCACACTTGAGGTCATTGAATTTCACATGTGCATTTGAATACTTTTGACATTCACCATCAAAGGAAACATAATTGTCGTCACAAATTATTGGTTAGCTGTTAGCATGTGTTGTGTATCACTTTGAGGTCAATAAACTTCACATTGAGACTGATATATTCGCAAAATGCTTAGAAATCTACGTTCTAGTCATGTTTTTTGATGTGTGCGCCTTCATGATAAGAACTAGATTCTCACGTTCTAGTCATGTTTTATGATGTGTGCGCTTTAATTTGAAGTGTTTATTGTTTAGTAGTTGATTAAGAATACTTAGTTTCTCAAATACCCATATTTGGTTTTCAAGCTTAAGACGAGTAGACTTTAGGTAAATTGGTGCAGGGTTCACAAATATGTAGCCCTAAAGGAGTAAGCCATGCCTATGTTGCATTAGAACAAAAATGTAACAGTGTGCTCAAAACGAATCACGAAACTATGTTCATGTAGAGACATAACCAGAATATGTCTCCGTAGGTTGATAATTGAAATTTTAACTGTAGATCATGTAACTACATACATCCAACGCAAGAGTCATCCACCCTTGGTAGCCAATGGTTAGATGAAAAAGATATATGAGGTGGATGGTGTTATTCACAACCCATCCCCATCGTCATCCCCATTCGCATCCCTATAATTTAATTAAATAACATTATTTTTCAAATTTATTTCTTAATTTCTCTTGTCATTCCTCATATCTATCTTTATTTAATTAAATAATACTTATTTATTTATTTTTAATTATGTATCTTTTTCTTCACTTACAATAAAATAGAAAAAAAAACATATGGTGGATGAATGGAAGCCTCCAGCTTGAGGGATGTGTTTGATTTCCTTTAAAAATAAAGAAAAGAGTATGGAGACGAGAGATGAGATGGAGTGACTCAATTAGATGATTTTATAAAAATATGAGGATGAGGTCGAAGAGGGATGTGATGAGAATACTCTTACTTTTGACGGATATAATGGTTATGGTTTAAGATATTGTTAAAAAGAAAAATAGAAAGGATTTGAATCATAACTAAGATAAAAGTGTGGGAAAAAGATAACGAGTAATGAGTTGAATTATAGAAAGGTTTTGAGTTATAGTAGTCACAAGGTGAAGTTTGCGATTGAGTTGACTTGTGATGGTGATGCTAATTGACAAGTCAGTTGCATAAATAATTTCAAATGACTTTTGAACAGATAATGTTAAATGTCCAAACCTTAAGTTCAACTAGGGCACGTGATAACTGATAAGAAAGAAGCATAAAGTATTCAGTATCAACAAAAACAACAAACCCAGTATATCCCACGTATAATCGATTATGTTAGGGTCTGAGAGTGGTAGGATAAGGGTAAGTCTTTCCTTTATACTAAATGATAAAAAGACTGTTTCTAATGAGACCCCTAGCTTCAAAAGTTTGAAAAAATAGTGATGCAAACATCATGTAATATGTAAAATACAGGTACAAGTACAACACGTAATAAATAACAATAAGCAACCATAATAAGGTAAATTACATAAAGATACCAACGCATAAACATAGAATATTAAAGGTTAGCAAGCAATAAGATAACATATAAATAATAAATCATATAAAGTATCAACAAAAACAGATGTAGCAAATAAGTACCAACATGTAGGTTATTTTCTTATTTTAACATCAATTTTACTCATAAATAATTTTTAATCTTGTATTGATTAAGATTTAAAGATATAAATGACAATTATCAATGTCACTAGTATACAAGCCATGAACACATATATGATTATCTAAATACATATGATAAGAGAATCATTTGCATAGTGAATATTGCAATTAGAAAAATGCAAATTATGAGTCACGATATAATTTTTAATGTGTCTAAAATATATAATATTTATATTTATAAATACAGAATAGCATTAAAACTAACAAACAACTCGTCACCCACGGAGGAATTGGAAGATGATAAAAAGATTGATAGAAAAATGCATAATTTTAGATTCAAGGGTGGTTGAAAAAGTAAGTAGTGTAGTTGAAAATGCATCACATTTAAGAGTAAGGTCTACTTAGAGAGTTAAATTTAATTAAATATTTTTTATTAAAAAAGTCTCCAAGAGGGGCATTTTGCCCGTGAAGTCGACTCAACCACTCCCCCTTTCACACACCCTAATTTGAGAGGATGCCGCATAACCCTAATAACACCCTACTATGAAGAGCCTATACATAGACTCAATCACTTCGTTGTTTTGACGATACATATTAGGCCGCTATGTGTTATAAGATAAGGCTCATGTCAAATTATCTTGTAAATATTACGACATGTGACGTTGACTGGATGCTTATTGGGCACTAGATATAACCCCTGATCAAATAGTCTGACTCTATTATGGATCAGGTGATCAAGGGTCTAACTAATTTATTAATTTTTTTAATTTTTTTAAGGGGTAACTTTGTATAATAGTAATCAAGTTTTAAAAATGTTATAATTAGGTCACTCATAAACTTTTTTGTTCCAATCAGGTCACTAAACTTTATTTTGATGTTTCAATCTTGTGTATTTAACCTGAATAGTAGGTAAAAGGGAGGGTCAAAGGTGAGATGAGGTGGTGGTGGGCGGCGACGGGGGGGGACGACGGTGGCGGTGGGCGGCGACGGTGGGGGGACGACGGTGGCGGTGGGCGGCGACGGTGGGGGGACGACGGTGGCGGTGGGCGGCGGTGGCGGTGGGCGGCGATGGCGGTGGGCGGCGACGGTGGGGGAGGAAGGTGGTGGTGGGAGGCGATTATGGGGGACGACGATGGTGGTGGGCGGTGGTGGGCGGCGGTGGGGGCGGTGGTGGTGGGCGGCGATGGTGGTGGGACGACGATGGTGGTGGGCGGAAGGTGAGATGAGGTGGCGGTGGGCGGCGACGGTGGGGCGACGACGGTGGCGGTGGGCGGCGACGGTGGGGCGACGACGGTGGCGGTGGGCGGCGACGGTGGGGCGACGACTGTGGCGGTGGGCGGCGACGGTGGGGCGACGACGGTGGCGGTGGGCGGCGACGGTGGGGCGACGACGGTGGCGGTGGGCGGCGACGGTGGTGGGACGACGATGGTGGTGGGCGGCAATGATGGAACACTCATAAAACTTGAAAAATAGATAATTACCTGCTAATCAGGTTAATTACATAGGATTAGAACACCACCAGAAAGTTAAATGACCTGATTGAGACAGTTTGAAACTTGAGTGACCTGATTGGAACACTTATAAAATTTTATTACTATTTTATGAAGTTTTCCCTTTTTTTAATGTAAAACAATAATATAAAATTTAACATTATAATCAAATAAAATTCATTAAAAACATAAAAATAAAAAATAAGAAACACATGAATAAAAAAACCATAATAAATACAAAAATAATCTAACTAATCTTCCTCGTTTAATTCCCTACGAATACGGTCCTTCTCTTATTTCATTGAAGATTTGTTCGATTTGGGGAGAGAACTAAAATCACATGTAAGAAAAGCCAATTTCTTCAACCTAGCTTTAGAGGTTTTCACTTTTGTCGTCTCGACACTCGCCGTTATTTTGTCGTCTAGATACTCGCCATTATTTTGTCGATGTTTGCAGCAAATTCAAAATCGACACTTTGAGTCGAATTTTTCCCCCGGTCCCTTCCCATTGGCCGACTTGGTGCTTGTGTTGGGGCGTCCGAATCAGTTAAGTTTAAGTCGATGCCAATTCAACCATTGGAACCGGTTGAAGTCCCCTAGGCGGCAAACGACTAGTGTTCGTTTGTGAGCGCTTGTGCTTCCTAAGCATTCGGCGAACTAACTGGAGACATTTCAAGCACCCCTTTAATATTCTCCACAAATAATCTTCGTCAGAGGACTTATTGACGACATACTTTCTAAATACATTTTGTTTCCACTCTTCACAAGTGAATTCATAAACTTGTTGGTTGTCACACCTACTTGGTCGCATTCAGCGACTATTCCGATTATGTAATTCGTAAATAATCCGACATATTTATAAACTTCGGCCCAACGACCGGAAGTCATGTCGACGGTGCATTCTCTACAACCAATTTGCTCGTAGAAAGAGTATAATTTTCACCCAAAACACCTTTGACTTTTGATAGTCGACTACAAAAAAATATTGACAAATTGTTAAAAATAAATAAAGTAAAACTAAATGTTTACTAAACAAAAAAATTAATTAACAAAATACCAGTTTGGCGATCTTCGAATATATTAATCCAAGCACGACATAAAGTTATTTTCTCCCGTTTCGACCAAGGATATTTTTTCTTTTCCAAGGTCCCGACTCTTTCGATTGGCTTGGACCTCTCTTACTCTTGTGATGAGAACGCCTCTTTTCTGAACAGTCATATTCAACCGGTTCGTTTTGACTCAGTTGTGACTCCGGAACAACCTCGTTTGGATAATCAAATGAACTAAACGTAAAGTTTATAAAAGTCTCGTCGTCCATGAGAAATTTAATTGAAACAAACTACTCCAATTACCCGACATTTTCTAGTGAGATGATTTTTTATAAAATTTAGAGATGAAGAAGAGAGTATATAAGAATGTTGTGATTTTTTTTATAAGAAATGGGATAGTATTCATACGGTGAAATGTATTTTTTTTGAATTTTTTTAATGAGCTAACGGCTCTATCTCTTTTCCCAGGGTCCCCAACGGCTAGCTTCCTCCGCGAGGCCCCTCACGCCCAAGCTATTGCGCCTCGGTGTTGCGGTGTTCGCGACCAGCATAGCCTCTTTATCTACTCGCCTTTTTTATTAGATTTGGTTGCACCTTAATCTCCTTGTTATAGGTTATGTCTATTTTGGATTAAAGTTTTAAAACCATGTAACATATTCCCCTAACATTTAAATATGTATCTAATCTCATTTATAGTAAACTTGGTATAAATGAATATAGATACATACTTGAGTAACAAGTAAAATAGTTTGTGGGCTTGAAATCTTTAATTAAAAAAAAAGAAATTATTTATTCATACATGTTATCACTATAAAGTACCTATCATGACAACTTATACGTTCTTATAGATGGTTAAAATCAGGGAACAAAAGCAAGTCAAACAACCAAAGCTATGATGAAAGTAAAAGATGATTTTGCAAAAGCAAAAGCAAATTTTGGCCCTATGCTGCCCCAAAATTATGCAATTACAAGATTCCAACATGTATGACAAAATATTAATCATTAAAGTCTTGACAGTACAAGCATCTTGAATCTTTAACAAGAAAGGTCTCATCTTCAAGACCTTGGTCACTTTGACCCAAAGAATCCACATTGTCTGCAAACATTGTGCAGCATTTAGCTCCTATGGAGATCTTGATTCAAACCCATGAAAAAAATCGGTTCTTTAATCGCATAAGCGATATAATTAAACAATCATAAGGTTCACTGATATATGATTTAAGGTATATTGCATTTTTCAACAAGAATTTAAGGTATCTTTAAGAATAATTTGGAGATGATTTTGTACTCAGGATGTTCAAGAATCTTGCAGACTAGATTTTGTCAAAGTACAGAATATGAGCATCTCAATGATAGAAATCTTGCATCAAAATGTAATATATTATAAAATGTAGCAAGATCAGATGACTAATCATTCAAGAAAAGTACACAGAAACAAGATCAAAAAAGAACAATTCTTTTTCATGTACCTTGAAATCTCCCCATTCGCGGTAATTCCATATCAACTGAGGATGGATTATGCATCTGATTATCAGAAGAACTAGCAAATTTTCGTTTTTTAGACCATAACCAGATCTTGGAAACAGAAAAACTATCTGTTTTTGCACCAATATTGATCTTTTTCCCTTCAATATCATCATCAAGCACATGATCCTGAATTCGTTCAACATTTTTCACAAATTTTGTATCTTGCAAATCTCTCAGATGAATCAGAGGGACCCGTAGATTCGTGTCTCCAACCAAATACTCATAAGAACCCATTGAATAACATCTTCGTGCGTCTAAATTGCTACTACTCGTTTCACCTCCGGTTTCACTTTCACCTTCACTCAATTTTCTAAACTTACCAAGTCTCACTGAAAAACTCCCCTTTTCAACTTGGGTTTGTTCTGGTTCAATTGTTTTCAAACCAGCAGAAATCCCACTTTCATCTGCTTCTCGTGGATCATCAAAATCGAAAATCGGGTTATCCATAGAAAACCCAGGGTCAAAAAGTGTGTTTCTACAAAGCGGGCAAGTCGAATTCGATAAAAGCCATGTATCTATACAATTGATATGAAAAGCATGGCTACAAGTTGGGAGTAATCTCAACTTATCATTCTCTGAGAATTCACACAAACACACAGCACAATCAAATGGTTCATTAGCACCCACTGCTTTATACATGAAAACAGGTAAAGCATCGATAAACGTTTGATCTAAACCAGAATCATGCAAATGAAAGAGCTGTTGAAGCTGTCTTTGAAGTGCATCAGATGGAGAACCATCTGGAAATCGATTCGATCGATGGGAATTCGACGAAGAACTGTGTTTTGTCAAGAATCTAAAGAGCAAGTGAAGCAAACCAGATATGAAAAACAAGACTGCCAAGATTACTATGATGAACAGAACAGTTGGGCTGATTTTAGTACCTGAAGATGATGAAGGGGTTGATGTTCTATGAAAAGTAACACTAAATGGAGGTGAAGACAATGATGGTGGTGGTAGTGATGGAGGAGAAAGCATGGATTGTTGGTATCCTTCATTGTAGATTTGATATTTCATCCAAGAAACTTTAACATTTGTATGCCTAGAGAACAATCTTTCTTCCATAAACCCCATCAGTGAACAGATCTTCAGTGTTCTACTCCAAAACACAATCTTTCTTCATCAACAACAACAACCCAACACATATTCTTGGTGAAAGATTCACACCCAGAAGCTAAAATCCAAAAAAAACACAACTTTGTCTACAGATTTAATCAATTTCAGAGGATAATTACAGTGGGTCATGCTGGATTAAGCTAAAAGACAATTCTAAACACAAACCACCGATTCTTGTTCAATAATAGTAGATACATGATGACAAAAATCAGCTTAAACTCCAATTTTTTTCAATTTCACCTACCTTGAACCTTGCAGAAGCCCACCCTCTGGTTCAGTTGCTGCAATAAAACCCTAAACAAGATAGATTAAAATACACCCAATTTGTCAGTATCTTTAAAAAAAATTTGAATTGATTTGGGTGAAACAGATGGGTCATGGGTGAGTGAATCTTGAAGGGTTGTTGGTGCTAGGCACCGAAGCTCTCAAAGGCTGAGGACATTTATACTGATACACAAGATTGAGTGGGAAGATGACACGCGATGGGGGTGCGAGTGAGGGGATTGATAGACGAGTGGCTACAAAAAGTGGCTCATGAGGTCGACCCATGTGTGTAGAACCGGTGTAAAATTGAACCAAGTGTTGAGTCAAATGGTGTCAGATGGAACCATGATATATTTGATGGTCAATTGATGGTGGGTGGATGTGGCCAAGGTTGTTTACGATGGGTCAATTTCGTGATCAGCACCTAACCAGATGAAAATGAGTACAAAACTACAAATGGTGTAATTTGTAGGTTTGGTAAAAAAATTATAGCCATCGAAGAATAAAGATATTTCCATTGTTGAGGATGAATCATTTTCACATTACTATAAATGATTGAACTTTCCAAAACAATAAAGGATAGTATTGTAGATTTTAATCTTATAAATGTAAAAAAATTTAGATACTATAGGTAAGCCTGGTAAAAAACGGACTGATTTAGGTTGGATAACGTGTCATAACAGGTTTGGATCAAATTGGGTTTGGTTCAAAACGGATTCATAGCAAGATGGTGGCAGTGTCAACAATGGTGGTGTTGGTGGAGGCGTCAGGTTGTTCACAACTGGAAATACAATGACGCAAACTAGTTTTTAACTTTTATGGTCGAAAAATGACTCTTGTTGTAATTTCAAAGACGAAAATTACATTTTACTCTATTTCTTGGGAAATGAAATTTACTTTTGTGTATTAAATGATAGCTAATTTTCAATATATTAAGTTAAAAAAGAAATATTTATTTGGGAAGGTCATCACTTAATTTTATGATTATGTGGCACAATTTGTTGGGTTGGTAAAATATGTCACAAAATACAACGCCATGGGAAAAGCATATCAAACTTCAAAGCCAAATAAATCATCTTATTAGTGTTACCTCAACTTCTCCTATTGCTGGCTATAAACATGGTGGTGGTTTTGTATTGTGATGATTTGATTATCTCTCACAAGGTTTGGTTTTTTAAATAAAAATATTACTTTATGATTTATTATCTCTACTATAGCTAGGAGATATATGATTTGATATGTTTTTTTTATTGTTTTTTATTCTTGTATATAGTGGATTGAAAATATATTTACGATATTTTTATTGCCGTGTAACATGAGTTATAGATAATTTTAAAGTATGAGGTTTGCATTTTGATTTTCATCACCCAATTTTGAGGGTTAAAGTGCTTTAATTTTCTTATTATTTTTTTATGAATAGCGTAACACCCTCGTCTTGTCGCAAAACAAAAGTTAAAACAACAATAGCGATAATAATAATAACACAACGTATTAATCAAAAAGGAAAATATCACAGAATAGTAACCAAATTTTAAAAGTGTTTTGATTTAGTCCCTCGTGCATCTTTTTCTCAAATTGGATCACTAAACGATCAAATCGAGTCATCATTAAATTTTCTTATGTCAAGAAAGTAAGGATGGAGAAGACATGAGGGTCAGAATTTTCAATATATAAAATTATATTAAAAAATAAAAAAAATGTTAATTATGAAAAAAATAAAAAAATACCTAAAATTTATGTCAAAGTTCCATATCAGCATCAAAAGATAGAAAAAAAATATTTTCTACTTGAAACAAAAAGTATAACATACTAAAAAATATGTTAAGACTTTTAATTTATATAAAATATAAAAACGGAGTGGCCTAATTGAAACACTTTTAAAACTTGAGTTACCTAATTTGAACATTTTTGAAAGTTTGTTACTATTTTACAAAGTTACCCTAATCAAAATGCTAAACTTAATGTAATAAAATGTTCAACAACATATATTTACAAAATATTTAGATTCGGTGTCACCTCATTCTATCTAAGAGGATTTAAAGGGCAAGTCTAAATCGAGTAAAGAACGTCCACATGCTGGTTGCATCTTCTATATTCTATCTATGCTTCGTGAAAAAAGGCGTTTTTGTCTATAACTACTTTTGTGCACTAGCTACTAAAACAACCATTGCTAGCCCTTGATTCACGCAACAAGTGTCGGATGATGTAACAATCCATACAAACAAGAATAGCCAAAATAAGATTGAAGTTAAAAAGATTTTACAACATAAAACATTATACAATGTAGTTATGGTCTTAAACTTGTAACATGTTGTGCTTCAACCTAAGGATGATTTCACATTTATTTTGTAGGTTATTAATGAAATACTAATAAGTTTTCAAATTTTAAAATAGTAATAATAATACAACAATAATAGTAACAACATTAGGTATAATAATAAAAAGTTAACGGTCATTACTCGATAAATATTCATGTATAACTATATATAAAAAAAATAAAAATATATAAATTGTTGATATACACGCGTGCATGAAATAATATTTAAATGAAAAAGATCGGGTTTACCTAGGACAATCCGACTAGTTAATCTTGGTCTCTCGGATGCATTATGATCGATGATTTTCATTTCCTTATGATCACTACGTTCATAGGAACTTAATGAACTATCATTCAACTAACAAAAAAATGACCTAATCATTAGTATGACCGTTATTGTCGACTAACCTACTAAACCAATTGACGGTTAGACTCCTACCAATTAAAGCTTAAGATTTTGGACTCCTCGACTTAGAACACAAACCACAGCCAGTATTATGCCATATAGAAATAGAGCTTGGATGTTTGATTCGATACACCATTTGATGTTTTGTTTTATTTGTTTTGTTATACACTCGTATATGGTTTGAGATTTAATTGCTTAGTTCTATAGAGGATATGATAGTTAGAAATTCTAGGAATCATTATCACTACGTAATAGATTTGGAAAAACGATTTATAAATACATTTGTGATAAATTTGTTAAAGCTTGTCGTGATATAATGTGATACTTTGTATAATTAACCATAAAAATTGTATTTTATGTGGGTTTTTACGATATGATTAAAGAAAGTTATATCGGTCGGGTAAGATGGTTGCTTTCAATTGTGGTTATGCATTATTTTAAAGAATGGAGTAACATGTTGATTGCTTGCTTTTATAGTAAAGTGAGAATTTTGATGACAATCACTTCAATTTATTTATGTACACTTGGTTTGTGTTTTTCTTTTCTTTACTTATTTTCACAAATTATGTAGCATGAACATTAACATAACCGATATTTGGTAATCTTTTTCTATCTTCTGTGAAGTATAATTTAAATGTGTGACATTTCTTTTAAGAAGTGATGCAAACTCAGTAACGTAAATCTTTTATCAATGATTAAAGGGTTAAGTGGTTAACTGTGTAAAGTTTTTGCTGAGTTAAGTGACAAATGAACTTGAACTCCAAAAAACAAGGAAGCAATGTTTCCAACTTATAATCTTCATGTTTATGTGATTTCATTAACTAATTAATAATGTAAAAATTAAATAAAATCAAGTGATCAGGAAGAAGATGAGCATATAATTACCAAATGAGACCAAAGATCACAACTTCAGGGGTGAAAGTCGCGGATCGATGATGTCTCTCAAAAAAAAGTGTGGTGAAAATCGTGGCCCGGTGATGTCTCAAAGGGGGTGCAAGTCGTGTTGGGTGACTCGACAGGGGATGTGATTCGCAACTAAAGGTGTGGCTATGGTGCGTTAGGATGTTTAATTAAGAGGGGAGGTAATTGTCCACTTTTTCATTCATCATCTTTTTGTAATTAAATGGTTAAAAGGTGAACTAAATGATTAACATACACCATTTTTTTTACTAAACAGTCCAGCCTCTGACTAATTCAGATATTGCCTTTTATCAAACAACCTGTAATTTTTAAAAAAACCAACCAGCATTTGTAGATACTCCCTTATTTGGAGATTGCAAGTTCAAATCCTATAGTAGACAAGTTAGTTGGATTTAAAAGTAGATTAAGAGTCATTAAAAAAACAATTTCTAAAGAAAATAAACGAAAAACATAAGTCACAAATCAATGCCTAAGCTTTTGTTATTACATCTTTTGGATTTAAATAAAATGTTTGTGCTAGTCCCATATTTCAATGAAGAACTATTTATCAGTTTAACGGTCCACATGAAGAAGAAACATCGTTAAAAACACGCGAATGCAGATTCTCTCAAAGGATTAAAGAGGATTAAGTAAAGATGAAAACCCATCAAAACTTCTCTCCATAGTAGGCTGCAGTGCCGACCATGAGTGCAACGGTTCCACCCTGAGCCACTACACGAGCCCTCATCAATGTCTGACCCAACTGTGAGTTCCCTTGCTTAAAGCTAATTAAACCAGCTGTGAGCACGCCAGCTGTGATCAAGGCACCTATAAAACCAAACCTGATAGATTAACGAATCTCAGACACAAAACAGTGACCGAATAAATAACGTAACCATTCAACTTGCATAGAAATGACATCACCGTGAATCTATCTCCACTAGGGGTATATGTTTCTAGCAGATGAATTTACTGCTGTAAAAGTTCCAGGTTTGTATAGTGTATGAAAGGTTATTGAAAGCACCTAAACCATCTTATTGACTTAATCCTATATTTCAGAATTTGTCAAACATTATCCACTAGAATAGAGGTAAGATTTGTCATCATCTCACACTCCCCAGATCAAACTGTTGTGAGTAAAGATTTTTATTGGGTGTGCTTGTTTGTTTGTTTGTTTCTTTCTTCCTACCACTGTGCATTCTTGTAGATGATTGCTACAAGAAGTTGTTGTTTTTTAGTAACAGTACCATCTATATCAGAAAAAAAGGCACTTAATGAATGTTATGAATCTCCCATTAAAAAGTTCCATTATTCTTTTGTCACAAAACTCCCCCTACGGCCCTACCATCTCAATTCAATAACCATCTATGACAAAGTGATCACTTTGTAGTATTCTTTGAGCATCAAGCTAATTTGCAACTCATATTTTCTTATGGTTATGCTCTTCATAGTTCTCCTTATAGCAAGATACTACTACTAGATTACTAAAAGTGTAAAATGCCACATTAGTCTAATTTCTTGAATCTGGTTTCTAAGATACTGAGAAATTGACAGCAAACCATCGGTTGCTCTAATTAGTAAATTATTAAAGATACAAGTTATCTATCGCATAGGTGTGTGTTTCCTCTTATTTGTTGGTTTGGCCTTGAAAAACTACCAACACTCACACAATCCAAATCAAAATTTACATTTTTCAGCTGAGGTATACATTATGTAATTTTTAAGGACAATTGATTGATCCAAAAACAGGTTCTTGAATTTCCAAACAGCTCCATCCTTGTTAAGATCATTGAAAAATCGACATCAAAACCATCTATAGATATAATTAATAAAATACCAGAAAGGCTGCCATTATTTGAACATACAGCATACTTGTCATTGAAATATCATTATCGGATGTGCCGCTTAGGATCTCATATTTTCTCACTTTCATTGTGGCAAGGGTTACTTTAGGTATATGAACACCAGTCAGGTACTTTTATTAAACTGCACAGGTGGTCAAAAGATGTATTTTCTGGATGTAGTAAGATAATATAAAGGCAACACAGCAACAAGCATTGAAACATGTAACTCACTGTTCAATAGGGCAAGATAAATCAAGAAACCAATAAAGCAAACACCAAAAGGCTCAGCATATATGTCATTAATATCTTACAAGTTTTCTTAACAACTTTCTCCGGCCCAAAGCACCCAAAAGAAAGAAGGAACCAAAACCGGACATCATTAGATAGGCTAAAATCAGAACCACTAGTCACTGCTAAATGAATTGTCATCAAAGAAATTGCATAAACTGTTTTTTTTTACTATATTATGTTTAACGGTTATAATCTTAATCTAAACATAATTCAACTTTTGTTTTGATATCCATTTCTACATCAATATAATATTGTTTGGTTGGACATTATCAAAAATTATGTTTTTACACACAAGTGACAAGTGTATCAAAACTGCTGTCTCAGATAACTCAAGGGTAGAGGTCAGTTCAATACAATACCAAGTTTAAGTAAACCGCATGCCCCACATTACACTAGTTGATAAAGGAAAACGAGAGAACAGGTATACCCTCCTAGCTGCTCAAAATTCAAGTGAGTGAAGAACATGATCAGCAGAAACAACACAACACAGATGCACTAAACATCAAAAACAACCTAATAATGAGAACCATAAGTCTCAGAGTAATGGCCAGTAACCACCAATTCTTAACTTCTAATACCAAAGCCACTGCACCATCAGTGCTCCAGCAAACCTCTGCTTAAATCCTCTGCTAACTTATACAATTCATACATTTCAAAACTTTAAAAGCATATCACCTAATCGTCTCCAGACACTAGACACATCATATTCTACGACTGAAGCAAGGATAAATCATCAAAACACGAAAGCTTACATATCTAACCGCTGAATCACGATTACCATTAAAGTTTTCAGATTGAATCAACGAAACATTCACTTGACTTAGACACACAACCAATGAAACAAGACAATCAGCAGCATTTCAAGTCAATTTTAAGTAACAAAAATTAGGGTTTTGAATAATAAACGTTACCAATTGGAACGAAAGGGTTTCTGACGCGCTTTTTCTCAGGAAACAGGCTTTCAAGCTCGGGATTAGCTCCCATATTTCAACGATTTAGAGCTACTGAAACTCCGGCCGCCGGAGACGTGTCACCGAACGAAATAACGACGGTGATTGGAATCGAACAGATCGAACGATCACTGCTGCTTTATGTTGCTGATAACTTGTGGCCCTAAAGGAGGTTACGCTATTGTTTTTCTTACAAATTTTCACCCCGTCGTTCTCACCACCGTCGGTCGCCGTCAGTCGATATTAATGAACAACCTGTTTTCTTCCCCAACCGATTCGGTTTTTATATCGGACTGGTTTTTTTAATATGTATAAATTAATTTTTTTTTTCAAACCGATTTTTCATCAAGAATACTTAAACCATTCAATTCGGTTTGGATCATTTTGGTAAACCGGTTTTTATACCGGTTTAACCGGTTTTTTAATTAAAACCCGTTTACAAACCGGTTTTGAGTGTCACACTACCAAACCGTTATACAAACCGCCAGTTAGGATGGGTTTGAGACCGGTTTGTGCCAGACCGGTTTTAGGCCGTTTGGGTTACAAATCGGTTTTTTTCCCCACCTCTAAGTAATGGGTGTTTCTATGCGTATCAAATTTTACAAAATAAAATCGTATATGTTTTTAAGTTGGAAAGTTACAATTTCTAGTGATGTTTATGATAGACTATCCAATCAGTCAATTTTGCTATGGCTGATTTTAAATTTATATTAGCTTGCTGGTTTGTATAATCATTTAATATGTTAGAAGATAAATGGCGCGTATAAAAACTCGAGTTGATTTTGCTCATGACTGGATTTAGCTTGAGTAACGAGCTTGTTGACTTGTATAAAGTAATTTTTTTTCTTGTATATAAATATTTTTTTTATCATATTATTTTAGAACTTTTATAATTTGATATTATTGTTAACTTGTAATTAAAAAAAGGTTATTGGATTTTAATAATCTCAACTTTCATTTATTGGCCGTGATTAATCCCAACTAAGGAGATGTTTACATACACTCCCAACTTTGAGCTTATTTTCTTTCAACGATCCCTTACTAACTGAGAGTTAACAACGTTAGTTTTTCGATGACGTGGACTGTTTATATGCCTAAAAAACTAAGCAGAGAGTTAAAATTAACCATCTGGTCCGTCAATCTAAAATTTCTGCACCCTCAAATCCAATAACCCTAAATATAATATAATATTACTCTAAATAATATTTATCAAATTAGAATTTAACCTGAAAAGCTAATTATTGCATTCAACGCAGTTACGAACAAATTAAACATGTGAAGACATTTAATGCATTAATTGAAAGATAGGCGAGTTTCGAGTTAATTGACGGATTTGATAGTGACGAATGTCAGAGTTACCCATTTGACCCGTTCAAAAAATTACTCATTTGACCCATTTAATTTTTTCTAAAACTTATTATTGATCTTGATATTTAAGAATTTTAGATTAACTGAAATATCAAATACCTTGAAAGCTTTAGCTTTATATTTTTTGATTATCATAAAAGGCTTAAAAAATTATATCACGTTGGTAAATAAAGTTGACCAATGTTAGAGGGAGGTAAATCATAACACGCTCCGCTATAAACGTGCATCGTATACATGATTTGACCGAATAATTGCGCCTCTAAGACGATTGCACACAATTGACACCACCTTCAATTTATACAAATTTTAGATTATATAATGAATTATGAGAGTTTATAAGTTTCACATACAATTTGTTGCTACCTACTAATGCTTAACCAAGATCTCCATACATCATCTTATCTGATTTTTTATAACATTGTTAGGAAAAACGATTATAAGATAATAGAAAACAAAATCTACATCTGGTGGAAAGATGTCATATGTGTGAATACCCAAGCAAGCTTACACTTAGAACCAATATTACATTCAAAATAATTTAAGCAAAATAACTGACAAAAAGGATACGAAACAAATTTAAACAAAATGTCAAACTTAATGCTTCTTGGATCCATAAACTAATTTGTTTCAAATCAAAGTGTTATGATTGCTTATTCAATAGTCATTTATACGAAACCAAACAAATTCTAATCGATTTTAATTGACTATAAAAAGTAACCCCTCGACGCAAAGAAATCTTATGCGTTCTTATTAAAAAATGGAGCATATGCTTCCAGATTTACAATGCAAGTTGTGATGAATTTGAAGACTCGTAAATCTTATTTCCCCAATTGCATCTCCTCCTAACCTTGAATTCATAAAATCAAAGCTTCATAAATCGATCCAATACCAAATCGAAGACTCATAAACGTAACTACTTAAATCCATATGCATAAAATTGATCTAGTAGCATATCATGAGAAATATTTAAAAAAAACATACAGATATGGAAACCGGATGAAACACACATAGCTTATGCAATCCAACGACTAAAGAGAAATGATGTTCACGATAATTTTGTTTGAAGAAGGCCTTATAAAACGATCAGTGGAGGCTAATTCGTCAGTTTAGAAGAGTAATAAAACATAAAAGAGGTGGAGGAGAAGCGGTTGTAATGATGGAATGTGATGGTTAGGAATTTACCACAAGTTATAAGGTATATATTGGATCCGGTTCAAAACATGTTTTTAGACACGTGTGAATTTTAAAAGAGCTATTGATATATTGTAATTTAAAAATATGTCAAGTGAGTAGAAGCAGCTTTAGAAGAACTATGTGACAGCAAAATTTTACTTATTAATCTATATCTATATCTATAATATATAAAAAAATAAAGTTTGGATGTGCCACTTGTTATAATATTAGACTTTTTCACTTTAATTTTTCTGTTTATCTATCCTAATAAATGATAATTATAAATTTAAATTATACCATTCAAAATATTTTCAAATTTAAAATAGATATTGTAAAAGTAAAAAACCTGAGTTTTTTTATTAAAAAATACACTTAAAAAGATTATAAGACACGAAAATTTCTTAAAAAATTTTTTAAAAAAATACAAACTATTTTAAAACTGTACTTTAAACTTATACAAGGATGTTTCTAAAGAAAATGAAATTATTTAAAAAAATAATACTTTTGCGGATACAATAATAATACTTGATACAAAATGATTATTACCTAAAATAAAAGAATCAATCCGGATGCGAAAATAACTAATGAGAAGATACGATTCTTTTGCGGATCCACTCCCGATAAAAAGTTATTCCAAAAACCATTAAATAAATAGCCCTTTCTGTTCTGATTCCAAACCCTAAATCACTCTTTGATCATCCTCCTTTTACCCCTTTCCTGTAGGAGAAGAGCGATTGATAACAACATTCCGTTTGATCATCCTCCTTTTACCCCATTCTTGTAGGAGAAGAGCGATTGATAACAACACTAATCGGGGTTTAGGGTTTTGGGTGAATTGGGGATTCAATCATCATATCCTTGGTTGGCGATAAGATCAACAACAGGTATGTGATCTGTTTCTCTCTTTTATTTCAACAATTCCCTTTGTCGATCGGTGTTTCTCTTTTCATTCAATTCTCTTTGTTCTTTTATTCAAAACCCAACTATGATTATGAATTCTTGGTGGATTAATCATACTTGGTTGGCGATAAGATCAACAACAGGTATGTGATCTTTTTCTCTCTTTTTGGGTGAATTCTCTGTTATTTTTTCAATTCACCAGGTATCTCGATCTTTTTGTTTCTTTTCTTTCAATTGCACAGCAGGGACACATGATCTATCAGTGGGTTGATTACTACTAGGGTTTGGGACAACTTTTTTCGAAAAATCTAATTGATTATACTCCCATAAGGGGGTATCAATGATATTCCCCCTCACCCTTTAGAGACTGCCAATTCTTGGACCTTTAATTAACATGGTAGCAAATTCCACTAAAAATCATAAGTGCTCTGCCTTATTAAATGTTTGTATGTGTTTTTTGACAAAGCAACCTGTCATCTCTTTCTTTCTGCACAGAAAATTGGCCAGACTTCCTGTAAACCTATATGTGATCTTTGAACATCGTATCATATCTTAGTGAATTAGGCCTAATTGTAATTTTTTTGATCTGTATATTGTTAATGTGCCTTGATTGCAAGTTTCACTTTTGCAAAATGTTTATGTTCTATAAGTGGGTGATTAGCAGCCAGATGACTAGGGTTTCAGACTACTTTTTTTTAAAATTCTAGTTGATTGTTCAACTATATCAATGATACTCCAGTAGGTTTAGCAGCCCTCACCCTTTGAGAGACTGCCAATTCTTGAACGTATAACATGGTAGCAAATTCCACTAAAAATCATAAGTTCCCTGCCTTTTTAAATGTTTGTATGTGTTTTTTGACAAAGCAACCTGTCATCTCTTTCTTTCTGCACAGAAAATTGGCCAGACTTCCTGTAAACCTATATGTGATCTTTGAACATCGTATCATATCTTAGTGAATTAGGCCTAATTGTAATTTTTTTGATCTATATATTGTTAATGTGCCTTGATTGCAAGTTTCACTTTTGCAAAATGTTTATGTTCTATAAGTGGGTGATTAGCAGCCAGATGACTAGGGTTTCAGACTACTTTTTTTTAAAATTCTAGTTGATTGTTCTACTATATCAATGATACTCCAGTAGGTTTAGCAGCCCTCACCCTTTGAGAGACTGCCAATTCTTGAACGTATAACATGGTAGCAAATTCCACTAAAAATCATAAGTTCCCTGCCTTTTTAAATGTTTGTATGTGTTTTTTGACAAAGCAACCTGTCATCTCTTTCTTTCCAGATAGAAAATTGGCCAGACTTCTTATAAACTAACATGTTTTATGTTCCAATAATAGTTCATCATTATTTTTAGAGAAAATTGCAAAAATAGTTCCTGTGAATTTTATGTTCAGTAGAAAGTAAGCTGAAAACTCCTCTAATTTTTTCAGAAAAAAAAAAAAAAAATTAGTGATTAAGGGTTGACTATTTGTGCTTAAAACTTTGAAATGCTAAAATCTTTAATTTTTGGATGGTGTATAAATATTTCCAGATTGTTTTTGTTTAAAACTTGTATTTTCATTGTCATCTGACTTCTTTATCATGTTTTGACTTTTCACGATCAAATTGTTTTTGCCAAACGTTAGAATTGACTTGTGATACTCACCTCACATTCAAGAACATGAAATCCCCATACTAGAACACCTAGCACGTTCCAATTTTAGTGCACTTTGAGGTTGATTGGGTGCATATACAATTATACATATCTCTATTTCTTAACCATATTTATTCATTATAAATTTTTTTATTTATTTTTTGGTCATCCTTTTTCTTCTTAATCAGTTCTTTAATGCATAATATACTAATTTACTAACTTTTTGTTGTTGAATTCCTATACCTTTATTTGAGATTGTTGTTACCCTTTTTCTTTATTTTCATTTTGGCTTCTAAACCTAGTCTATATTCTATATTTGTTTAGATGCTGACTTTGGGATAAATTATTATGTTTTCCATGACATGTTACTTGTTTGATTATGCCTTATTTTTTCAGGTTATTAAATGATTTTTCATTGCAATGTGGTTGCACACTGTTTTACATTTCTTACCTCACATTTGAGGGACTGGAATCCCGTTTTTTGAACATCTATACACCTATTTCAATATTCTTAGCACTTTGAGCTTGTACTTTGAGGTTGATGAAGGTGTATGTAGGTTTGTTGATGAAGCGGAATTGCTTTCTAGTGTAACAGTGTTTCAACCCATTGTGTAGTTATTTTATTTAAACCTAGTCTATATTCTATATTTGTTTAGCTGCTGACTTTGGGATAAATTATTATGTTTTCCATGACATGTTACTTGTTTGATTATGCCTTATTTTTTCAGGTTATTAAATGATTTTTTAATGCAATGTGGTTGCACACTGTTTTACATTTCTTACCTCCCATTTGAGGGACTGGAATCCCGTTTTATGAACATCTAAACACCCATTTCAATTTTCTTAGTACTTTGAGGTTGATGAGGGTGTATGTAGGTTTGTTGATGAAGCGGAATTGCTTTCTAGTGTAACAGTGTTTCAATAACCCATTGTGTTGTTATTTTATTTTCTATTTTCATTTAGCTACTCGTTTTGGAATAAATTATTATGGTTTTCATTTCTGACTTATATTTTTCAGGTATTAATGATTTTTCATACAATGTGGTTCCGCACTGTTTTACATTTTTACCTCATATTTGAGGAACAGGAATCCCGTTAACGGAACATATAAACACCCATTTCAGCTTACTTAGTCCTTAAAGGCTTGTACTTTGATATTGATGGGGGGCGCATGTAGCGGGATTGCTTTCTAATGTAACAGTGTTTCAACCTATTGTGTATTCATTTTATTTTCCATTTTCATTTAGCTACTGATTTTGGTATAAATTATTATGGTTTTCATTTCATGTGACTTGTTTAGTACTTTTTACTTATTTTTTTTATCAAGTTATTAATGATTATTCATACAATGTGGTTCCACACTATTCGAGGGACTGGAATCCCATTAACAGAACATCTAAACACCCTTTTCAACTTTCCTAGTACTTTAAGGCTTGTACTTTGAATTTGATGGGGGGTGTATGTAGGTTTGTTGATGTAGCGGGATTGCTTTCTAGTGTATAGTGTTTCAACCCATAGTGTATTCATTTTATTTTCCTTTTTCGTTTAGCTATTGGTTTTGGTATAAATTATTTTGGTTTTCATTTCATGTGACTTGTTTAGTACTTTTTACTTATTTTCTTTATCAAATTATTAATGATTATTCATACAATGTGGTTCCACACTATTCGAGGGACTGGAATCCCGTTAACAGAACATCTAAACACCCTTTTCAACTTTCCTAGTACTTTAAGGCTTGTACTTTGAATTTGATGGGGGGTGTATGTAGGTTTGTTGATGTAGCGGGATTGCTTTCTAGTGTATAGTGTTTCAACCCATAGTGTATTCATTTTATTTTCCTTTTTCGTTTAGCTATTGGTTTTGGTATAAATTATTTTGGTTTTCATTTCATGTGACTTGTTTAGTACTTTTTACTTATTTTCTTTATCAAATTATTAATGATTGTTCATACAATGTGGTTCCACACTATTCGAGGGACTGGAATCCCGTTAATAGAACATCTAAACACCCTTTTCAACTTTCCTAGTACTTTAAGGCTTGTACTTTGAATTTGATTGGCGGTGTATGTAGGTTTGTTGATGTAGCGGGATTGCTTTCTAGTGTATAGTGTTTCAACCCATAGTGTATTCATTTTATTTTCCTTTTTCGTTTAGCTATTGGTTTTGGTATAAATTATTTTGGTTTTCATTTCATGTGACTTGTTTGGTACTTCTTACTTATTTTCTTTATCAAGTTATTTTGGTTTTCGTTTAGCTAAACTTTTTTGATGTTAAATTTACGTTCTTTCTTGTTTATAAGTTAGTTTTTGTACGATTTACTTATTTCCTGATGTTA
The DNA here is from genome assembly GCA_025506415.1 of Flaveria robusta. NCBI lineage: Eukaryota > Viridiplantae > Streptophyta > Magnoliopsida > Asterales > Asteraceae > Flaveria > Flaveria robusta. The sequence goes on along the minus strand of CM046469.1, from coordinate 10,343,652 downwards.
AATTTCCATACTTCTTTTTCAATTTGACTTAACCTTTTCTAATATTTTGATTTTGGCTTCCAGATTTTATTTTATTTTCCATTTTTGTTTAGCTATTGTTTTTGGAATAAATTATTTTTTCATGTCCATTACTTGTTTACATACATCTTATATTTTACATGATATTACTGATTTTATGACATGCAATGTGTTTTTAAAACCCCATTTCAGCTTTTTATCTACTTTTGAATTTTGTATTTGAAGCTGATTGGGTGTATGTTGTTGATCTTGCAGGGCTGCTTTCTTGATATATATGTCTGTATCTACACAGTTTATGTTTAGTTACCTACTTAAATTACCTTACTTATGATCTCTTTTATGCACCAATTCCTAAGTTTTTGATCTTCTGTTCCTCCACCTTTTTTTTACATTAACTTAATACATTAAATGGTTACATGTGTTTATCATGCTTTTCTATTATGTATATATCCTTCTCCATACATAATTACATATTTAGATTTGTAATTTAGTTCCTCAAGCACATTTTTTGTTTCAAAGGATTGTGCTTTTTCTTGTGGTTTGAGTTTTTGCTTTTGCCTTCTTTTTACTTTTTCTTAATTATTTTTGTCATTAGTGACCATTACAACTATTCCTACATTGAACCTTTATTTTACTTTGAGGCTTGTGTTTTCATGTTCATATGAGAGTGAAGGTTGTTCTAGTGGGGATTGCTTTCTTCATAAGGAAGTGAAGGTTGTCATTTCACATTGTATTACATTTCTCTAACCTCAAATTCAAGAAAGTGGAGCCTGTTACAAGAACATGATCTAATTATCTAAACAAACTTTTTTTTAACTTTCTTAGTGCTTTAAGAGTTGTACTTTGAAGTTGATGAGGATGTATATAGGCTTGTACTCTAATATTTTTATTACATGGTAGTTTAAACAGATGTGAATTTTGGTTTAAGTAGACAATAGCTGAAAACTCTAATATTTTTTGGACAAATTATATAGAGACCTCAGTATTATTCTTAGTTTGTGCCTGATGCTTTAAATTCTAAGACCTAAGTACATGAACATTCCAGGATTGTTTTTGGTTGAAACTATTGTATTTTTCTTCTCATTTGATATCTTTACTTTATCTTATTTTGACTTTTTTTAGTTTGACCTGCACCTTTTCCTTAATTAGACTTCTGCTTCTAAACCTATTTTATTTTGTTATGTTGTTTAGCTGTTGTATTTGGAAGAAATGATTATGATTTTATTGTCCTTTGACTTGTTTGATTCTATCTTATATTTTTTATATGTTATATATGATTTTCTCTCGGATGCAATGTTGTTCCACGTTAACATTTCTTACCTCACATTTGATAAATTGGAATACAGTTAACATCTAAACACATATTTCAACTTTCTTAGTACCTTGAGGTTGATGGAGGAGTATGTAGGTTTGATTTTTTTTAATTAAATTTTTTTTTGCTGCTATACTAAATAAAGGTTCAGCTGTAAGATTCTCTTTTGCGGCTGCAGTATTTGGTGAAGCCTTTGAGGCTTTATTTGAAGGCCCAACGATCTCTTAACGAACAAAAACTATTTGATCACAAACATTGTTGATCGACACTTTTATTAAAGAAAACTTAATATTTGACACCTTAAACATCAACCAAACAACCCTATTTATACTAAATAAAACAAATCCTACTATGACTCATACTCCTACCTTCTAGGAATTAAAACAACTTGATAAACATCAAACTAAATAACTAAATAAACATACTAATTAAATAATAAATAAAAGACTCTTAATAAAACTAAAACTCCACCCATATAGGATCTGACTTTGACTTTTTTTATGTGAATTAACAAAGATTAATTCCAACAATCACCCCCTTAATCTTTGTTTTTTCACAATAATGCTGGTCTCTCCTCATATTGAACAAGATGAGCTATATCTTTCTTATCATCCTCTTTATCCTTCCACTTGGTACACTCATATGCAAAGTGACCAAATTCACCACATTCAAAACACCTAAATTCGCTCTTATCTCTGTTTCCTCGACCTCTTCCACGTCCTTTTTCTCCTCTACCAAAGCCTCTTCCTTGACCCCTACCATGACTTTGATTACCATTACCTCGTCCCTTTTCATGATGCCAACCTTCTAAGTCTCCAACCTTTTGATTACTTGAACTTGCTAGTAGAAGTTTACTTTGATCATTCTCTTCTGGTTCATCATGACTTTTGAGGCATTCTTCATAAGCTTTTATTCTTCCCACTGCTTCCTCAAAAGACATATCTTCAAGTTCTGAGTATTGCTTCATAGATGCCATGATAGGTAGGAACTTCTTTGGAACCGAGTTGAGCAACTTACGTACAATCACTTCATCTTCAAGGCTTGAACCAAGGCTTTTAAACTTAGCCGCTATGCCAGTTAACTTACTTGAAAAATCATCCACCGTTTGCACTTTCTTTCATCTTCAACATCTCCATCTCGCTCCTTAGGGTTTGTAATCGAGCTTTCTGCACTCTCTCTGCTCCTAGATGTCGAACCCGAATTGATTCCCAAACATCCTTTGCATCCTTATGTTTTGAAACCTGAAGTAGAACATCCTCAGGCAACGTTTGGAAAATAAAAGCTCTAGCCATCAGATTCTTTCTACTTTCAACTGCCGCCCCTGTTACTTGATCAATCGCCTCCCATAACCCATACGCTTGCAAAATTGATTCCACCATGATTGACCAACTTGTATAATTGGTGGAAGTCAATTTGGGACACTGCAATGGAATGTTGCCTTGCTCTCTTGCCGGTACAATTTGTGGGTCTGCCATTCTTTTTCTTGCTTGCTTGCTTTTCTTCTAAACTTGCTTTCTTTCTTGCTTGACTTTCTTCGTATCTCTTCCTCCTACTTTCTTTCTTTGACTTGCTTTTTTTTTCTTTCTTTCTCGTTCTGTTTTTCTTTCTCTTACTTTCTTCTTTTCTTCTTTCTCTTACTTTCTTCTTTTCTTTTTTCTCTTTCTTTCTTCCTTCTTTCTTTCTTTCTTTCTTTCTCTTACTTTCTTCTTTTCTTCTTTCTCTTTCTTTCTTCCTGCTTGCTTTCTTTCTTTCTTTCTTTCTCTTTCTTACTTAGTTTCACATGGATTCAAGGATTTGAATCCAACTTTCTTCTTGTTGCTTCTGTGTTTAAACAGAAAGCATTCTGTTTTCTTGCTGCTGTTGTTCTCTGCCACCAATTGAAGGCCCAACGATCTCCAAACGAACAAAAACTATTTGATCACAAACATTGTTGATCGACACTTTTATTAAAGAAAACTTAATATTTGACACCTTAAACATCAACCAAACAACCCTATTTATACTAAATAAAACAAATCCTACTATGACTTATACTCCTACCTTCTAGGAATTAAAACAACTTGATAAATATCAAACTAAATAACTAAATAAACATACTAATTAAATAATAAATAAAAGACTCTTAATAAAACTAAAACTCCACCCATATAGGATCTGACTTTGACTTTTTTTATGTGAATTAACAAAGATTAATTCCAACATTATTCTCCAAGTAAAGCATTGAAATATCAGGAGGTGGGTCGAGTAAAAGTAACACCGTGGTAAACCTTCTGGTTCTTTCTCTAAGAATTGAAATATCATTCAGTTAAGTATTGCTAAAACATAACTAAGTTTTTCCAGGAAAGCATATATGATTAATCTTAAGTTATTGAAATGGAAGTTGCTTCCTTGCCCTTGAAATTGATTATGTGACTTCCAATAATCGGAGTTAGATAATCACTTGTACTAAAACATGCTGCGGTAGATGTTGTTTGGATGTGCTTCAGCTGTTTGAAGTTGTAGTAATCCAATAACACATTTGAGTGTCTGGAATGTTCATATTGTTGATTGATGAAGGAATTGACAGATGAAGCATTTAAATTTGGAAAAGATGATTATTTTTCTATACCTGTATTGGCTTTAGTGTGCATTTCTTGCCTGACATAGCTTAGTTTTGCCTTACTTTGTTTCTATACGTTTGCTTTAGCCTACTTTGCTTCACCTTGTTTACCACCCTATTATTTACCTAACTTTAGCTTTGTAGTACCTTAGTTTTATTTTTTTTAGCTTGTGTTCAACTTGTTTGCTTTAGGTTAGTTGCCTTAGTTTGGTAATACACTTTGATCTCCTTAGCTTTATTATATGTTATCCTTCTATGTTATCTAATGCCAGTAAAAAAGGTATTCTTTTTGAGACGAGGGTCGGGTAAACACATTTGAACCTGTGTAAAAGATCCACTTACCTGATTGAAGGACCTTGTCAACAGCAGCATGGGTTTAGTGGCTTAGTGGACAGTAATTTCTTGTATTTTCTGCATTAATTCTGCATTATTATATTTAAGGTTAGGAGATGGAGATTCTTAGGTAGGTTAGATATTATCAGTGTTTGTTTATGTAATAGGAGATTTTGCCCATCTCGAATCGGGCCGACTATCTATCTATTTCAGTGAATTCCTGTTTCTATTGTTCCCATTTTGTTAAAGTTCGGCAGGTTCTATTCAAGGTTCTCAATCAAGGTCTTGTTCATGTTATAAATGATCTTCTCTCCGATCCAATGTTGTTTCATGTTAACATTTCTTACCTCACAATATTTTAGAGTATTTAGGTTCAACTGCAAGATTCTCTTTTGCAGCTGCAATATTTGGTTAAGCCTTTGAGGCTTATTTTTTGTTGCAATTACAAGTGTCTGCAAGAACAACCCCAGTATTGCATCATCTTCATAAACTGATGACGCGTCCTTGCTTCCTTGGATATTCTCCAAGGGAAAATCAAGAGGTGAGTCATGCTTTTTAAATAATTAATCATAAGTCATTGAAATGTAAGTTGCTTCCTTGCCCTTGAAACTGATTATATGAATTCCAATAATCAGAGTTAGATAACCACTTGTACTAAAATATGCTGCAGTAGATGTTGTTTGGATTCTGCATTTCTTGCGTGACATAGCTTAGTTTTGCCTTACTTTGTTTCTACACTCTTGTTTGCTTTAGCCTCCTTTGATTCACCTTGTTTACTGCACTACTATTTACCTAACTTTAGCTTTGTAGTACCTTAGTTTTTTTTGCTTTAGCTTGTGTTCACACTTGTTTGCCTTAGATTAGCAGCCTTATTTTGGTAATACACTTTGATCTCCTTAGCTTTATTATATGTTATCCAAGGTCTGTAAAAAAAGGTATTCTTTTTGAGACGAGGGTCTCTATGGGAGTAGTTGCTCTACTCTTTGTGATAGAGGAAAGGTTTTTCTTTTCACATCCTCCCTAGATCCTACTAATAGTTTTGCGATTTGTGGGATTGAATGAGTACGTTTGTTTGTTTGATTGTATGATTCTTTGTATGCACCATTAGAACACCTAATTACGTAAGCGAGTCTTATTGTATTTTGAGGCTTGTACTTTGATGTTCATAAGGGAGTGTAGGTCATGCAAATTGTGTTTTCTTGTAAATGTCTTGTTGCTACTTCGTTTATGTCGATATTGACTGTTCTTGCTAAAATGAGTTCTTTTAAGCACAATTAGCCTACTTTTTTATGTTGGCTTCCCATACTTATTTTTTTAGCTTTATCCAAATCTTTTGCCGTTTTGCATTATTTTTTGTTTGGCTTCCAAGCATGCTTGATTTTATTGCTTTTGGTATTAATTACCCTGCATTTTATGTTCTTTTATGTTCTGTGACTTGATTTATTTTTTCAAGTTATTAATGTTTTTATACGACGTGGCTCAACACATTTTACGTTTATTACCTCACATTCGAGAACCTAGAATCCTGTTATTAGACTGTGAAATACGTTACTAGAACATCTAGATACCTATCTCAACTTTCTTACTACTTTGAGGCTTGTACTTAAGATTGATGAGGGTATATGTAGGTTGTTGATGTAGCCGGATTGCTTCCTAGTATAAATGTGTTTCCACTCAATTTATGTTGATTTAATTTGGGTTATCTTTTAAGTTCATATTTTTATTGTGAATTAGTTCTTTTATGCATGGTTTACCAAGTTTTGTTCAAAAGATTGTGTTCTTGTTCTATGACTTGTTGACATGTGTGCATCTTTTATAATTTTTGTCTTAGCTTTATAATATATTATCCTTCTATGTCATCTAATGTCTATAAAAAAGGTATTCTTTTTGAGACGAGGGTCTCTATGGGAGTAGTTGCTCTACTCTTTGTGATAGAGGAAAGGCTTTCCCTCTTCATATCCTCCCTAGACCCTACTAATAGTTTTGCGATTTATGGGATTGAATGAGTACGTTGTTTGTTTGATTGTATGATTCTTTGTATGCACCATTAGAACACCTAACTACGTAAGTGGGTCTTATTGTATTTTGAGGCTTGTACGTTGATGTTCATAAGGGAGTGTAAATCGTTCAGATTGTTTTCTCGTAAATGTCTAGTTGCTACTTTGTTTATGTCGATATTGACTATTCTTGCTAAATGAGTTCTTTTGAGCACAATTAGCCAACTTTTTGATGTTGGCTTCCCATACTTCCTTTTTTTAGCTTTATCTTAACCTTTTGCCATTTTGCATTATTTTTTGTTCGGCTTCCAAGCATACTTGATTTTATTACTTTTGGTATTAATTACCCTGCATTTTGTATTATGTGACTTTGTTTTGTTTTTTGAAGTAATGTTTTTATACAATGTGGTTCCACACATTTTATGTTTATTACCTATCATGCGAGAACCTAGAATCCTGTTATTAGACTGTGGAATACGTTACTAGAACATCTAGATACCTATCTCAACTTTCTTACTACTTTGAGGCTTGTATAAGGTTGATGAGGGTGTATGTAGGTTGTTGATGTAGCCGGATTGCTTCCTAGTATAAATGTGTTTCCCTCGATTTATGTTGATTTAATTTGGGTATCTTTTAAGTTCATATTTTCATTGTGAATTAGTTCTTTTATGCATGGTTTACCAAGTTTTCTTCAAAAAGACTGTTCTTGTTCTATGACTTGTTGACATGTGTGCATTTTTTATAAAATTTGTCTTGCTATCGATAATAAGTTTTTTTGGTTCGATTTACCTATGATTATGTTGAATTCCCATACTTTGAGGCTATTAAATGTATGTAGTGGTTGGTCCGGTGTAAAAATCTAGATAAAATGAATTCAAGACCTTATTTGGTCCACTCCTGAATTCCAAAGGCACAAGATGAGGCCTATAATTTGCTATGTTCTATTCATCGAGATGCTAATCGAGATACAAGACCAATTAATAGTAGCTAGGTACTATTGATTCTAGTCACCGTTGTGAACGTGAATCTTGATGATAATGCTAGGTCAAACTACTAAATTTGTGATTTTGGTAAAAGTGATAATTTTGGCTAAATTTGGTGACGTGGTTTGCAAAAATAACTCTAATTGGCAAACAATAGTTATAAATGATTATATATATACTTTGTAAGTTTTTTTAATTTAAAAGTTGATATGAAATGTGATCCAAACTTGTTTTGGTGAATTTTGAACGACGGAGTTTTGTTGGGTTGAAAGTATGCAATTAAAGCTAAAAAATTATTCATCCATGTTTAAACATGACAATCTATTCATAATATATATTTTGAACACTTAGATTAATTGGTTATTTAATGTGTAGAACTTGTCATTTTATCTTTTAATTTTGTGTTAAAAAAATAGAGTTAATTACACAAATGGTCTTTATGGTAAGGTTGTTTTTCACGTTCAGTCATCAATCTTTTGTTATTATTGTTGAGTTAGGTTGTGTGTGGGTTCAATCCATGTTTTTTTTTGTGCGTTCTTGCTTTTTGTATTATAGTTGGGAAATGGTTTCTTACGTGGCGGTGATGATGCTGGTATACTCTCTCCGATGGACGCCGCCCCAAATTCGATATGTGGTCGCTTTTCTAATGATCGTCGGCAGGTTGTCGCTGCATCTGCCCTAATGGTCTGTAAGTCAGTCGCGATGATGTACATTATTACCGTCGTGGTAGCGCCAATTTGACAAATCTAATTTATGTGGCCACAATGTGGTAGTTGTGTCGGTCTTTATGTTTTTTCGTGATGGGTGCAGGGCGGTGGTTGTGTTTGAAATTCATGTATTGATTACGCTGACGATGGGTATTCTAGTGGCCCGACCTGAAATGGCAGTGATATGACCGTGGTTAGCATGTGGATGTGTCGGTTCGCACATGAAATACGTGGGATAACTTCTTTTTCTTTAATTATTCTTGTCAATGATGGTGAGAAAGCCCCTGAGACGATTTTCATATGTTGGTCACTTTTTTTCTTTGATTATTGTTGTCTATGATGGTGAGCAACGTGCCCCTGAGACAAATCTGAAAGACGAAAATATCTTTCTTGTTGGATCCATTGGTTTAGTGATTTGTGGGCATCAAGGTCTAACAGGCAATGATGATTGAAAAATGGTACTTTCATTGTTATGGTGCGATAAATATGTTGTTTGCAGGCACAACAAATTATCATTTTTGAACCTTATAATTTATTGCTTAATTTAAAATAATTATGTATTGGTCAATGGTATGATCATGTTAACGTGATAAGTGGACAACTTGCACCTTTCTGAGCCTTTGTTTCCAATCCATTTTGGGTTAGTCTTGACACACTTACAAATTGTTGATATCGAACGTCGTATTAATTGATGATTGTGCCATTTGTATGAAACGGACGATAAAGCCTTAGTAAGTAGTGCAGTGTTATAAGTTAACCCCAATCCTTGAAATCGCCGCAACGTTCGGGGTCGAAAACTAGTTTAGAAGTGAAAGGCACAATTATCGGTTTCATTCTGTCTTGGATTTGGTGATTTTGGTTTTTCCAAAATAAGTTAAACTTTTATGGTTGTTTTTATTAATATAGTGTAGGTATTTGATTATTGGTTCTTAGGATTTAGAATTTTTCTTTTTATGAGGCTTATTGGTAATCGTCTGCATATAGTCTTCGATCTTTTTTTCTTAATTTTCTTTTTCTTGTCGGTCAATATCAAGTTTTGTGTCTTAATCGAGTAGGCCAGAAATTGACACAACCATAGTTATTTTTGTTTTGCAAAGCCTCCTTATATAAAACTCATAGCCCTTAAAGTTTGAGCCGCCAAGGATCTTTTTTCAAGCAATCCATCTGTAACAGTTCAAGTACCATACCAAATATTATTCTTTCACCATTTACGGTTTCAAAACGTGTCTGATAAGGAACCTATCCAGTCCCATAAAAAAAGACTTGCGTTCCCCTTTCCAACCGAGATGAGATGTTACATTCTCCCGCACTAGGAAACCAGCGTCCTCGTTGGCACAACGGTCCGGCTCTGGCTCTGTAACCATTTGTAACAACCCAAGCACCGTGCCAGATATTGCCTGCTTTGGCAGCCGGCACGCCCTCAAGCGTTGGCTATTCATGGTTGTAAAATACGTCTAGGAAGGTATCTAGCTCCATGTGAGAAGACTTTTGTGTCCCTTATCATCCCATATAAGATGGGTCATAGGGAGGTGTGACCGAGTTGAGTTCTTGGATAGGTTGAGAATATTAAGTTGGCCAGATCAGCTTGCCTTTCGTCGTAGCTGATGAGCATCACCTTCACATTTTATATATTACTCAATTGACAATTGGGTAGGTGGTATGCTATCACTAAACTTTACACCTTGGAATTACTAATGACTCAAATCTAGAGTTGGTATTTGTCCAACTTGAAATCATCTTGTGAAAACGCTACCTATTAATATGTTTAGTTTGATATAACTTTTACAAAGGTAAATGTCCAACTTGAAATCATCTTGTGAACACGCTACCTATTAATATGTGTTTGATTGGGTTTAAACTTATAGCTAAGCTTTCATTATAATTGTGACCTATTTATAGTATTTAGAATATTTCTCTATTGTTTTCTAACCTAGCAATCACCATCTTGACAATTACAAGTTCGAGCTCTATTGTCTTCTCTCTTTTGGTATTCTTGACGTTTATGTTCTTCATTGAAGTAGGTCGATGTATACAAATGGAAAGTCTTGAATTCTTCATATTCTTAATTTGTAAATATCTTGTTTTTACCAAAAATTTTGTCGCAATTAGAGGGTGTGGCTATGTGGCTACACTTTGCAGGGAAAGTGACATAGCCCACTTTCCTGCATGAAAAAAAGGGTGTGGCTATTTGGTTACACTCTGTAAGGAAAGTGACATGACCCACTTTACTGCACGAAACACCAGCCCATGCACTAGGGCAAGGTTTAAGGATGTGCGGCGTCACCACATTGTTGAATGAACCACTTGAAACATAAATTGTGCAATCTAGAAAATTGAGGAATAAAAATAGATATTGGAAGTGACCACATGCCCTTAGGAAAAAGTTATGTAAAATTAGGGGTGTGCGCGGTGCGGTTAATACAATTTTCGAAACCGAAACCGCGAGTTCGGTTAATATCATTTTTTTAACCGTAACCGCAACCGAAACTTCGGTTAACCACACTTCGGTTAACCACCGGTTATGGTTAATTTGTGGTTAATTTCGGTTAATTGACCAATATATTTAACATATGCTTTTAAACCAAAATATTAACTAATAAATTATTATTAGCCTAAGTTTGGACGAATTTTATAAGGGGGTGCTCGATATGCTTCGTTTTTAAGGTATTGCCAAAATCGAAATCAAAGTTCGGGTGTGCATACAACAATGTGTCCGCGCATTTTGCATTGCTTCTATTTGTTTATGATGTTTCTTCGATACATTACGGAATCCACTATGTAAATATATTTTTATAAATGAGTATTAAAGGATGAATATATGAAAATATAGTAAAATCATGAGGAGTATTGTAAATTTATTATAAATTTATGACGTTCGGTTCGGTGTGGTTAATGCGGTTAATTTGCACATCAAAACCGAAACCGAACCGCAATGTGCGGTTAATCGGTTATGCCTTAACCAAACCGTCGGTTAATTGTTCGGTTCGGTTAATTTGGTTCGGTTAATGCGGTTAATTCGGTTATGGTTCGGTTAATTCGGTTTCTGCTCACCCCTATGTAAAATGATGTTTAATGTACTAATGTGAAAGAGAGAGGGCGTTAAGCATCACATGGATCTTATAGACAACACCCACCTTAATATGTAATGTCAATCATCAATCTAGATAAAAATAGAATTTAAAATAAGATTTATGACATTGCTATCGAAACCTCTCCCTACCATTATATTTATAACAAGTAACCTCCATATTTTAATCAAACGTTTTTCAAATCTCACAACCACTTTCAAATGGAGCATGTCGTCTACTGTTGGATCGAATCAATGCTCAAATCATGTCATTTGCTTGTACTTCTTATCAAGATGAAATGAGATAAATATGACCAACTATATATAAAATTATGATTTTAGTTTGGTAAATATAATATTAGTAAAACTTTTGATGGGATAAAACTATTCCCCGACTAAAAAAAATACTAAAACATTAAATATCTAGTTATTAAACTGGCAATTAAATGATGAATGTAAAAAGAGCTCACTGGGTTTTATTTAACCTTGAAAACCATTTATAGCCAATAACTACAAAATTTTCAAACATCACGTCAGCAATGATACTTTTGCTTAGCATCAAAGGTCCAAAACTGTTGTCAAGAACGTAAATCACGTAATTAATTGATACAAATAAATCTCGTTATAGAAAAGAAAAGCGGCCGATAAGGAATGCAACATTAGTAGATATAAGCAACAAACCAGAATACTGGATTATGGGTTCCATGTGAAGCAGACGTCCATCTGATGGTATATCGAAAGACCATAACGCGGCGGGTTACATGAGACTATCATTGCAAAAACAGTTTTCACGACTTGAGATCATCAGACATGGCTGAAGGTATACAATGAGTTAATAGGATATCTCGAGTAGCTTTCTTCGCCATCTTAGTGCGTAACACCACAATCTACACATACGTTATAAAAGCCAGTCCATCTTTTTAGTTTTTGGTTCTTAATAGTTAATACTTAAAATATCAGACAAAAAACTAATTGTAATAAAATCTAAGGGTTGATTTGATTGGGAAAAAAAGAACAATATACCTTCTATTTTTGCAAAAAAAAAAAAAAAAAAAAGTCCCTCAACCCATTTTTTGTGTATTAAATCCCTAAATTTTACAAAAACCAATATACTTTTTTTTTATATTCACCTACTTCTGAAATTTGTATATTAAATCCCTAAACTAGTCTAAAATGTGGTAATTGTAAATTTCTTTTCAACGAGTTGTTAACTCTTAAACTGATCACAATTTGATAAAGTGACATTCTAACATCTTTGCAAACAAATTATGCCATCTTACTTCGACCACTTTAAGAGTTAACAAGTCATTAGTTTTAACAAAAATCTAAAGCACATTTATTTTAGACAAGTTTAGGAGCATTAATATACAACAATTAGTTTGACTTTTTTTGTAATTTTTACAAGTTGATAGACTTTAATGTACCAAAATTAGATTTAGGGACTTTATCATGAAGACATAGAAGTATGTTCGTTTTTTATGGTATTAACCAAGGAGGTTGTAAACCATCCACGCCCATTTAAACCACTTACCAAACATTTAAAAACTCATCCCTTTCTCCCATTAACAACAAAATGTAACACGTTCTCACATAAATGGGTTAAAATTGCACGTCTAGTGTAAAGAGAAGGTGGGCAAAGAGAACCTGTTCATATTCGAGGTCAAACTTCAGGAATTCTTCGTTACAGCTTTCTACCATATCTGCCAAACTTTTCAAGTTCTTAACTGGCTTGTTGTTAAAAGAGATAACCTATATAAATCACATGAAAAATCAAACGTGTGAGGAACAAGACGGAATATATTTATATCTTGGATCTATTCTACTTGTTGTTAAAAGAGATAACCAAATTACTCAGGGTGATATTTGGTTTAACCTGAGTATTCACTATTTCTTCATAACCAATATTGATGTCTGCCACAAGCACCTGGAAAAAAAATAACCATTGTCAGCATATAATTCCCTTTGTTCAGGAAGACAAAAAACCAATGTAGGCAGGCTGCAGGCCACTTATGTAAAGAGATTATAAAAGAGACCTAACCTGAGAAACTACAACAAGTTGCTCATCGACAGATTCTGCCATGGCATGTAGATGTTTGTCCAATAGTTTTACTGGAGCATCAAAATCATAATCTTTTCCATACTGAAAAAATTAGAAAGTTCAATAAAAAACAAAGCAAGGAGCCTAAACATAATTAATGAAGAGAAAAGGTACCAATAAATAACTCAAATTTAAGAATGTACCTCAGAACGTAAATAAGGCACAGAAACGGCAGTAAAAACAAATCCAGCAATAATGTAATAAGAGGGAGGCTTGCCCCCTATATGTGCTGGTATTAATCGCTTGTGGGTTGCAAGTTTTATGTTGAACTCATGTATCTTTGAATTCCTGAGTATTTTAACTAGAGCCTTATCGCCAGTGTACTTTTGAGAAACAAGGTAACTGAAACCAATACGCTCTCCATGCCTGAACGGAACTGTAACCAAGCATATGTAAAGCTTAGCAAAAAAATTCAAAACGATACTACATAAATAAATTAATCAGTCAATGGAAAGCTAATAAAAAAATTAGCACCACACCTGTTCCATCATTAGCAACATTAACCCCATCAAAGCTAAGGATTATATCAGAAGGACTCAAGACATTAGATTCTGGAGCAGTAGGTTCAATTCTTTTGATACGTACACCTTTATACTCATTACCCATCCCCATTGACATGCGTAGATCTGGATTCTCCATCTTTTGCCACTCAACTCCAAGAATTGGAAACCCTAAAAATAAGATCCAAAAAAGCATGTAAGTTGTAAAAAAATCAACATATACCTAGTTATTTAACAACAACCTGTATATTCCCCATTCTTCTCATAGTCTCGGATGAAATGAGTGATAACAGGGGTAGGTATGACATAACCAATATTCTCTGCATCTTCGTGTTTAAGAGACTGAAACGCAATCCCAACACACTCCCCTTTGTCATTAAAGGCGGGCCCACCAGAATTTCCAGAGTTTATTGCAGCATCTATCTGCAAAGCAAGAACACAAACAATAAGAATCAACGATAAGTCAAGAAAAACATTTTTTTATTAAATAAAAAGAAGGAAGATTTTTGCCTGCAAACCGAGGAGCTCAGTTGACCCATGAACATACGATAATATCTCAATACGTGACACAACACCACTAGTCACAGAGATCGTGTCTCCTCCAATGGGATAGCCAACAACAGTAACAGCATCTTGCAATGCAGGCAAGTCTCCAAACTCCAAAGGTGAAATTCCTTCCCAGAATTCATCATCACTCACAGTCAACATTGCTGCCATGTCATGCATAAGTGCTTAGTTTATAGCTAAGTTTGTCAAATAAACAATTAGCTAGAGGGTATACTTCCATTCCTAATACATAATATGGCGCGTTCGAATATATAATTGTTGCCAGTTTCTGACAAAGACTTCTTTTTGTCTTGCATGTTACAAGGTCAACCAACTAATCCTTCAAAAACTAAAATACTAACTTAACTATCATAAAAAAATAAAGAATCATGTACCCCTTTGCTTAGAACTTAGAGAGGTACAAATAAGAACCTAGGGAGTGTTTGGAAGATAAGAGAAACACAATAACACTCCTACACTAACATATAAACCATAGAAGCTCAATAAGCTGTTTAATCACACATACAAACACCTTCAAATCTCATCTCACATTCATTCCTAAGGATTTCAATTTAAAACACAGGATAATGAAGCACAAGTGCACTAACCAATATCACATTCAGTTCCTATAGCAAGCACAGTGGCCAAATACTTGGTATCAGACCCTCGTTTCTTAACTTTGACCTGCGTATGATGCTCAACAGAATGTGCATTCGTCAAAACCCTTCTTCCACCAATGATAAACCCGCTGCTACTAGAACTATACTGCCTCTTCCTCTGCCACGGCAACGAGAAATTCGGTTCCGTATGAACACAAAACACCTTCACAACGGCATCCATCGACGGCACAACCTTCCCCACGGTCTCCCACCGCGGCGGAACCTCCGGCACAACCGCCGTGACGTCATAATCTCCGTTATGCTCGCTGTACCGAGAAGCTCGTCGTTCAGGAGACATAACGATCACCACATCGTCGTCTTTTCCTTTTCCGGCCTTCCGACGACGTTTTGAACCACGGCGGTCGGTTGCGGTGGTGTCAGAGGAGGCGTTTAGCGAAGCTACTACGTTGTCGGTGGTTTGGCCGGCGGACGTGGTGGCGGTGGTGGTGGAGTTAGGGTTTGGTTCTGTTTCCGTTGCGTTTTTGGCTTTACGGCCGCGTTTTCTTGCAGGTTTTTCCATGTTTTAGGTTTGATTTCTGTGGATGTTAACGGTGATGTAATTACGCCGGTGACTGTAGCGGTGGTGGTGGCGTGAAGAAATGAAGTTTGACGGTTTCCGGTGATGGGGGACGAAGATGTGATGAAATGGGCCTGATGTTATAACCTAAGAAGTATTAGGCTAAGGTGCTGATTTTGTAAGTGGATTACTGGTACTAATATTCTTAGGAGCCCAACTTTATAGCCCAAGTTTGTATCCTGAAGATAAAGGTATGCTGCAAAGTGTAAATGTTGGACTAAGTTGATCTACTTTTAATATGTGCATTTTGTGTAACTAGTATTTGTGGCTGTGGTGCCGTGATACTAAAATGGTTGAATACGTAAACTAAAGAGAAGCCTACAAAGTCGGTAGGGGTAGGATGAACTCGGTACCGGTATCGTAACAAACCGAAAGTACTAGATCCCGAAATTCCCCAAAATTGGATGTCGGTACTGAAAATGCTCGGTACGGTACCGGTAAGGTATTTGAATGTAAAAATCAGTAAAATACCGGTATCGGTACCGTAAGTACCGATCCCAAAATTACCGAAAGTGGGTATTGAATTGCTACCGAAAATGATCTGGTATGGTAAATTCGGTACCGGTACCGGTACCGGTTCGGTTTCGGTACTTGGTACCCCTTTGCTCATCTCTAAGTAGGGGCGTCAAATTCTTAAAAAGTTTAAAGTCCAAATGTTAACACAACCACATGTTGTGGGGGAGGGACGTTCAAAACCTCATGACAAAACAAAACCTTGACGTAAACTAGACTCTTGATGTTTTATTAAGAAAAACATTAGGAACTTAGGCCACCGGCACAAAGAAGAATTCGTTGAAAGCATTGAAAAATGAAACTCACAAACAATGGAAAAGGAAAAACGAAACGTCGAGGTAGTTTTAAAAACCTTTCGTGCTCTTACCACGTTGTTACAACATCAATCCCTGCTGACATGATTGCTAGCACCACCATCACCATCCTCTATCCCCGCCAGTCGCCGCCACCACCAACCATTGCCATCGTCGTCACCATCGACACAAAGATAACTGTTGCCGGCACCACCATATGCCATGTCCTCGACAATACTGATGTCGTTGTCATGCGTTGCCACTAAACGCTATAAAAATAAAATAGGTGAACTTTCTTATTCTTTCTTTCTCTAAACTAACTCATTTAAACCCAAATCCATTTTAAAAAAACGATTTGTTTTGGCTCAAACCCAATTTGCTCTGAGCTCGTTTTAACCTATCAGTATCCCCGACCCACTCTTTTGTAAGGATTAACATATAGTGTTCTAAACCTACTAAATTATGAAACTTATTATAAGCACCGTTTAAAATTTTTGATAAACTACACTTCTAAATTGATATACACAACATTTAAAAAAAACCCAAAATTATTTTATCATCTTATGAAATTCTCTTAATTCGCTACTATTATTATTATTATTATCATTATAAAATGATTACATTTTCTATTCTTATTTTCTTACTTGTTTTTTCTTTAAACTCGATAGACAAGTCAGAGGATTTTTTAACCATCCTTCTAAACAATTAATTACTGTTTATAAGATTTGTCAATAAGTCATAGATCAATTTGGTTTAGAAGAATGCACCTCATAATTTTTCAAAGTGATAATCATGGGTTCGAGTCTCACTTGATGTAATATACTTTAAGTGGGCTAGTGTTTTACCACGATAGGTCTTTGGATGATGGGTTTACTCTAGAATGGTGGTCGGGCTTGGTCACCAGCGGACAGTCTGTGTTCACGGAAGTGGGTATGGGTTTACCCGAATGATCAGACTTAAAGTAGTTGTTGGCCGCTAAAAGAAAGAAAGAAAAAGAAAACTTGAACTCAAGCCAATGAGACACAAGTACTAATCACTAAACCTTTGGGAACATTCATGGGCCACATGCAGAATTTGGTGAAGGTCTTTTCACTTGGTACCCGTGTTTCGCATTTACCTCCGACAAGTCAATTTGAATATGGTGGTGATCTCACATTTGTGAATAATGAAATACTAAAAGACATGTAAATGCATAAATGTTTATATATTGACAGACATTCATCTGGTTTTAATTCTTTTGGTGTCATCGGGTTGGGATATCACACATCCAACATTTATTAAAAAAATCATGTCAAAGATTTAATTTAGTGTTCTTTTCACAAATTGTATACTCGTGGTTAGTTTGTCTAGTTATGTAGTATAACCACTAACGTATTAAGACTATCATAAACCAGATCTTTAAACATACCATTAAGTTGGGTATTATCACAAATTACTTCCAAAACGTCAAGCTCGAGATCGAAGGTTGACACGTTGGTTGTGGGTGGCAAGTGAATATGATAGATGAGGGAGGAGAAACGTGGTTAATTAGATGTGGTTGTCTTTGATGGAGATCTAACTAAATAATATGTTTTGACTTGGATGGAAGGGAAAACAACAAAGGGGGTTATGACCTTGAGAATTAAATATGGTGGGTTGATCACATGGGAAGGGACCTTGGGCTCACATGTAGTCCCAACTCTATAGCCAACTCATGAAAATTGTTTTCGAGCTCAACATCAACCATTTCATTCACCCACCTGATCAATTGTTGAGACGAGCTAATGTGTTCTATGTAATGAGACGTCTTTAAACGATATAGAGTGTATTAGTTTGAGATATCAATACATCACCTATTAATATAGTAGTTTTTATTTGATAGAATATATTAGTTAGGGTTAATTTAACGATCTTTGCTATAATTAGTATATATAATTTGGTTAGTTTTTAATTTTATAATTATTCTTCTTGTATTTTTATCACTAATATGCAACATCCTAGGAGGGAGAGGGGCTACTCAATGGGTCTAGAGTAGAGTATATATCCAGGGTCTTTTGATTAAAATACAAATTCTAACTTGGTACTTATTGATTAAGATCAAAACAAAACACAAATTCTAAGTTTCACCAATAACTTGTGTGAAAGAGGGTGTGAATCTGATCAAACAACTCACATTCAATAAGTACCAAGTTATTAAACGCTATAAGTTTAACTAGAAACAGTTTAGAATTCACTTATGCATTTGATCAAACAACTCCCAATCAATGAACACGGGGATACTAGTGTGAAAGAGGGTGTGAATCTGACTCACATGGTTTCATCACATGGAACACCACACGTAGGGTTTGGGGTTTTTTTTTTTTTTTTTTGTGTGTGGGGGGGTGTGGGGGTGTGTGGGGGGGGGGGGGGGGTTTGAGTGCTTGGATGTGAGAAATCTCACGGTCGTGAGTCTTACACCTTTTCGTCTTCAACCAACTAATATATAATATCGTACTTAATTTTATTTAAAATTGATTTCAAAAATAAAAACTCACACGTGTATAACTCTCTCGGTGTGAAAATCTTCTGTGAGTGAGATGGTTGTCACGTGACATAAACTTTACTTTTACACAATTATCACTCGCACAAGCATACCACATGACCTAAATTTGAGGACTATTGAAAAGATTTTAGCGGCCTTGAATGTGGGGACTCAAAGCATCAATTTTAGTCTTTTTTTTTCTCACCCTCCTATTCCTTTTCGTAACACAAAATTTTGCTCGGTTGTTGGCTCTCTTTCTCCTTATGTGTCACTTTATTTTTTTCTTTCATCCTATCTTAAGGATTGTTATACGCATAAAAAGATTAGTTTTTGTTAATGTTCTCTTGCTAGCACCTTCATGCCACCTAAGTCATAGCTTTTGTCGTCACCATAGTCATAGCTCATGCCGCTACAATTGTAATTCCTGTCATCATAGCTCTATCGTTGGGTCTCTTTCATCGTTTGTTGCTATATAATTTTTCTACTATTTACATTTTTATGGTTATTTTCTTCATTATATCGACATATTCAATCTTTTTTTTCTCTCTATCATAAGCTTTTCTAAGTTTCTTCAACTTAAACTTCATGAGAGTATTAACAAGAATATATAAGTTAGGGGTTATATAACAGTTGGTCATCAGCACTAACACAAGTTTCTCCATAGACATATAAGTTCTTATGCAATATTCTATCAACCGTGCGGACCCAAAACAAATTTCAAATAGTTTAACTATTGGAATAAAATTTCCGGTTGTTGTGGTTGTTAGTCGTTGACTAGACAACAAGATACACAAATGGACTTAGCCTCTTGGACCTTGCAAGAGGCCCTCCCTTTAAACCTTAGGGTTTCTAGATGCTTGAAATTAAATTAGTCTCAAACGTGCATGCATATCACGCCTTATAACTTGTATTGTCATTTAAACTCACTTCTACTTGATTTAAATTACTGCTAATCAACAAAAATATTATCAAAAGGTGTGCAAATTAAATCTTCTATTACGAAATTTGTACTTTGGTATTTGGTATTTTTTTAGTTTAGAAACTATAAAGCCAAACAAACCGCGTCTAACTGCAACCTATGTTTTTCCTCGTCAATAAACATCAAGTTTAATCATTAAACTATAAAAAAGATAATGCTTTTTTAATAACGTAACGTATTATTAGAAACTCTCGCATTCCGAAGAAAAATAATAAAAAGGTAATGATAATATATTTTTGTCGCCTTCTTAACTTGGAAAAGAAATAAAAACATGTCATTTTTTTTCTTTTCGATAACCTTTGTTTTCTTGAGTCACATATTCGAGATAAAAATGGTTTTTCTACAATTACATCAACTAAACGTTGCCCTATTTTTTTTCAATATCACCCAGAAAGCAAAAATCAATTTCAACAATTATAATTATTAAAAAAAAAAAAATACTTACATTTTCTCTACAAAGTTAACTCGGTAACTCAGCATTAGACTCACTATTCACGGGCTAGTGGACGAGAGTGATGGTGCATTGCTGGGTTGCTGGGGTGCATGATCATCTACTCCATACATTTGTCACGAGCACTTTTGTTTTGTAGCCTGATTCTTCACTATACTGTAGATCTCCACCGATTACGATTACACGATCCGGTTATTGCACATACACATACTCCGATCCTAACCGTTGTTTTATATTTTTTGTTTCTCTAACATGTATACTATCGCCCTCACTCGTAATTATTGCCTTCTCCATTGAATAAGAAACCAACCCTCAAACAACGACTGATAATGATTAAGCATTGATGAGATTAAGATATCATGGGTCCGAACCCGTTGTCCCAATTTGCTTGTAACCGACACAACAATTTGGATTACACGTCTTAATTTTTCATATCATGTTTCTGGTCGTGTTAGGATGTGGCTCCGTAGATTTTATATACATTCCTCATTTGGTGTTAATTAGTGTTTATCTAATTAATTATACAATATTCTTTTTTGTAATAAATACAGATTTTTATTTTAATAATAGTATTAAATTGTTTTTGAATTTCAAGAAATGAATTGTGCCGACACTTCTCGAACTGTCACAAGATTACTTTATTTGGAAAAGTACGTATATTTATGTTTTTTATATTGTTTTTATTAGTTATAATGGGCAAAAGAATTATTTTGATGAATTAAATTAAAGAAGGAGAAAGTCGGAAAAAGCGGATCACCATTAAAGGATCCAACTATCTTAAAGTACGATTTTAATTATAAACTGTATAAAAATTACGTAATAAACATATTTTACTATTATAATAAAAGAGTAACTAAATGTGACACATGTCAACACTACATTCATCCTTATCAAAATTTTCCCGCTTCTCTCTCCTATTAAATAATTACCTTAATCACTAACAATATTATTTAATTTATTTTAGATTAAAAATAGTCTTTTTATAAATTAAGAAACAGATCTTATAATTAATGTAATTTCTACAGAAATAAGTAAGATGCTTTTCTAATAAATCAAATTCTTTTAAAAATACGAAATATTTTAAATTGATGTTAAATTTTTTATAAACAAAAAATAATTAAAATTACGAGTTATAATAAGAAAATTTTTAAAGATGATATTTTTTAATACGTTTTGAAACAAATTGTTTAAATATTTTTTGTGAAAATTTTTTTTTACAAAGTTGATATCATTGTTTATTACTTATAGTCCTTTCTCATACACAATTTCAATCATATATAATCTTAAAACATATTTTTATATTTATTAATATTTATTATATTTAATATTTTATTTATTCAACCCGTGTAATACACGGGTTTACTAAAGCTAGTATGATATATTCTAAAGCATATTCTTAGAGGTGCTAAACTATTGGGTCCCATAAGTTGTGATTCATGTGCATTTAAAATTTTAACAAAGGCAGTTTATTTATTTCAAAGGTATAAAGCGAAATAAAAATACTTACGATTATGTGATTTTGATACAATTAATCATGTGATGATTTTAAATCATGCGGTTAAAATGTGTAGACAGAAACGTAGTTTTGTTGACAGCCTTTTATAGTATGAATGAAGATAATATGTTTTATTTAATTTTTTTTTATTTAGTGTTGATATATGTTTAGAAGTAAACCAACCATTGATAATTTTAACATCTTGTCAAGTTACTAAGTTAAAAGGAGATATAAACACCTGTTCCGTATGGAATCGTCTGTGTCAACATGTGACATTAACTTTTTAAAGTCAATTATATAAGTGTAAGCTTACTCAAATTTTGTTGTTCAAATGTTTGTTTATTAAAGCAATTCTTCTAACGATACTTAAATGTTAATAGTGGAGCACAATTGTTTTAACATGACTCATCATCCCTAAATTAAAACAGGATATATGGTTATCATTAACTATAAACTCTCTAATTGTTATGGTAAGTGGCATGAAACACTAAAATCTCCACTTTCAGGGAAAAAAATTATTTCTAACTAGGTTAGTGACTCGTGTATTATACGGATTGAATAAAAGATAAAATTTTAAATAAAAAAATATATTGATAATATGATCTACTTCGCATATATAATAAATGTTCTAATTTCAAGGGAAAAGCATGTTTATAATATAATATAACTATATTTAATATCACTAATATACAAAAACAAACATGAAACATATCTCATGAAATATCAAATTGTTATGCGGCCACAAGATAAATGATCACTCTTAAGAGAAAAAAATAAGATCACATGTTATATTTATTTATAAATACTTATAATAAATAGATTTAGATACAACTCAAAACTCATTAAATAATATATAAAAACATATTTATTAAACAACTTTACTTTATAGATCATCTCTTAATGTAACCTAACCGTTTGTTTAATTTATGCTCAAGCAAAATTAAAATGTTTGAAGTTTTTAATAAATATACCTTTTTTAATAGGTGATGGTAATGAAACAATTATTTATATATAGTAAAATTAAATCAAGGAATATTAGAAATTAATGTGTTTTAACAATAATAAATAAATTTGACATTAAAATGTATATTTAATTCGGTAAATGAATATCTGGATAATGTATTGAAATTAAAAATATGAAAAATATTTTTAAATACTGGTAATTTGTCATGTTAGGATTGATTATTGAGATAGAGAGCATTGATATGGTGATGACATGTGGTAAATCATACATGGATCCTAGGTGGATTGTTTAGAAAAAAATCACGTGAACAATAGTAAATCTATTGAAAAACAAACAAATAGGGCAAGTGTTGGTTGTATTTTCTTAATTTTATAACACTTGGATAGTTATTTAGATCGAGTAACTCTCTTTCAAATTAGAGTATTTCATCTGTATATGAAATTTTCAATTGGATAAAACGCAAAGTTTTCTATATAAAAAACGAGATGTTCTTTTATGTAAAATTAGCATATAAAATCATAACAAAAGATACATTTATATAAGAGTCGCAATGTGCAACGAACCATAGCAACTTAAAGTGTTACATAACGTTAATAAACATAATTCAATACTAAATTATACTGCAAGGTCAATACTTTAAAGATACACTTAAAAGCATGTCTAAACAAATTCAACATATCTTATCTGGTCATTATTTAGAGATGACAATGGGAGAAGTTGGAAGTGGGTATTGGAAATTTGTTTGCATGGGTTACACCCAGGAACAGTGTCTGACCTAACGCTTAAACACACGCATTAGCCTCTAAACCCACCTGGGTTTGAGTCGTCGGGGAGTTGGGTTTTTTTTCACATTTTTGTTGTTTTGCGACCATTTTAAAAAAAATACGACGAACTAGCTTGTTCGAAGTACGAGAGTTACAAATCTGGTTACCTCTATTTACCATGGATATAAATGAGTTCCATCGATGTATTACGCTTATTTTTTGTTTGTTTATATCTATTACAAATAATACTTATCAAATGATGGTGTAAGATGATATTAATAATCTTATAGCATACTTTAACAAAATCATTTCTGATGGTATAATCGTTTAATTACATTATGAAGGACTTGAATCCATTTAATTCGTTGAAACCAAATGAAGCTTTTAAAATATATATATTTACCCAATTATGATTTTTTTAACAACTTTCATAAAACAAATAAAAATTTCAACAAAACAAGGAGAAAAATTAAGAAACTACATCACTAAGGTTAAAATCCACCATCTATCCCAAATGATATCTTCGAGCCTTGAACAATGATACACCCATATGAAGGATTCACCAATAATATATTGAACGACGTTGTGGCTAACATATCGGAAACTATCATTTGGGATAGATGGTAAATAATATTTTGTTTGTAAAATAGTGTGAGAAGACGTACAAAGGATTCACCAATAATATATTCACAAACATTTTCTATTGTAAATGATAAAGATGCTACCGAGACTCCACACTTGAATACCTTTTTTATCATACACGTAACAAAATGTAAAATAGTAATAGAGGAGACAAAAAGAAGATTGCTTCCGATATGCTTGAGCAAAAACATTAACAACTTCATGATATTTAGCTTAAGAGCTTTATTGTTTTTTCAAAGAAAAGCTAAAAGATAATTTATATGATTTTATTTATATATACTAGGTTAATACTAAAAAATTAAATTGACAGTCTGCTGGTTTTTTTATTGCAAGACATACGTCATAAATATTAACGATAGTTAGTTCTTTACATTCAGTATCGTCTTAGGTGAATGATCTTGGTCGTGAGTGTGTTTATTAGAGTGTTTACTTGGGTGTTACCACTTCAATTCGTTTCTATGCAAAACAATACTATAGTTCACATTTTTCTTAGTAATACTTTGTTTTCATTGTATTTTATACAAGATAACAATACTATTACTTTTAAGTTGGCATACAATTTTAGAAGGCACTAGATAAACTAGATAGATAGAAATAGTCAATTAGGTATACATAAAAAAACCTTCCATATGTTATATTGTCGTAACTTAATTTGGTCTGGTGTTATCCATCAGCGAAGGATTTATGTAAGCATAGACGAAGCTTAGTGGGGGCTGGACCCCCCACCCCTCTTTTTTTTTGTCAATAGTGTTAATTTTTAGTCTAGTAGTGTAAATTTTAGGCCCAGTAGTGTAAATTTTTTAATATTTATAGACCCCCCCCCCAAATTTTTTAATATTTAGTTTTATATATTTTTCTTTACCGCCTACCAATAATTTAATAAATGTGTATAACTGTACAAAAAAATAGTTTTTTTATTTACCGTCACCGACTCATTGTTGAATGTTGGTGTGAAAGAATATACGAGTTTTACTAACATAAAAGGGGTAATTGATCTTGTTATAAGGATGGTAGAGACAAGAAAACACTTTAGTTATCCACTCTTCTATCTTTTGTTAAAGTTATCACTAATTTACCGGTTACAACATCAAGTGTTTTTTTACAACTTTGTGCATCGTATTTTTATTATGCAAGCAACCCGACTCAGCCTAACTCGCCGTATATTTTTTTATATGCTTATCATAAAAAAAAATTTCAAGTGTTACTTGAGTGTTAATATGATACATAAAAACAAATTTCGAATAATATATATAATACATGGTACGGTTGACATCTTTTCAAGTGTTGTAGTGTTGTGAGTGTTCAAGTGTAAACACATAATATTAACGCAAGCGTTTGTTAATTAAAAAAAACAACTTAAACATGTTATTAATATTGTATTAACTAGTGATTGCACCTTAAATGATGGGTTCAGTTTGCGCGTTGGTTGGTTTGACTGTGGCGCGTCATTTGACTAAACTGGACTTTGCTTTGCTCAGCGCGTCAGACACAAAAACACGATTTAAAAGCAATTTATAGCTGCCGGTGATTTAAATCTTATAATATTATCATTTTTAATTGAATATATAATTCAATTCAATTTAGACTTTGACCATCAATTATTATTTTAAACACATATTATAGCAAAATTAACAACTGGTAATTATAAATAAAAACAGACAACTTTAACATATTACTTGGCTGTGTTTAGTTTGATAGAAAACCATTGCTTTAAAACTAAAACGAATTAAAAAAGATTGGAAAATAACAAGTTTTTAGGTTGGACAATATGGATTAAAAAAGACCCACAATAGCACAATGTTTAAATATGCCAATAAAGTTGTTATTGCAACTTGAAATGTTAATGATTATTTTGATGATAATGGTGGAAAAAGTGTTCGACAATAAATTTTTAAAGGAAAAACGAAATAAAGAAACAATAAGTTTTTGGTTGAACAACATGAATTTAAAAAAGACTCGTATTTTTCAAGTATGAACTAAGAAACATGATTGTATGGTGTTTAGTGACTAGTGAGGCTTCAAATAGTAACCGTTTTTATGCATTCTCTATGCTTTTAGTATTTAAATTCTAAATAAAAAAATCAAACTGAAATAAAATTTGTTTTTGGTTTAGTTTTTTATTTCTAGATACAAATTCATGAATTCTTTAACTAGATCGAATTATAAACATATATTTTATACAATCACAGGCAGATATCCATACATATGTATTCATATTTCACAATTAATTATTTTTTAAATTAGTTTTGGATTTATGGATTCGGTTTGATTTTCTTAATTCAATTCCAGATTAATTATTCTTGAGTTTATTTCGAAAAATAATAATAATAATAATAATCAAATTTGAGAAAACAAATTTGATGAGCATCCTAATTTTAAACGAAACCATTGGAAGTATAACTATTTATAATTAAAACAAGTAAAAATATTTCGACGATCATCCCTAACTTATTTAAAAACTAAATCATTCATTCAATCCTACATAAATTGACATGTTTGTTTATTATAAAATTTAAATATTTAAAGGTTGCTTGATAACCTTTTAATAGTCTTTAAAAGTTATTTCATGGTTTATAACCTATTAATGGTTTTAAAAAAAAATCTTAAGTCTGAATGTTTAAGAAATAATATTTAAATGATTAACTCTTAATTGTACAGATTAAAAATCTCTCTTTTAAGTTTAAACTAATAAAAAAAAATTGTTAATGATTACTGGCTTCTAAACAACCTTTCAATAAAAAAAATATTTCTTTAAACACCTCCAACACCGTAAACTACAGCCTTAGAAAGAGAGGATATGGTTTTGATGATTAAAACTCTTTTATTTCTATACGTATTATTATGTAGAAGCCCATGATTTAGCCAAGATAGAGTTGACCCAAAACTGATGGCAGCTTCCTCACTCCTACGTCCATCGATCAAATTAAACAATAAAACAAACCCTTCACATTTAAACTGCAGGCCTCAAATCTACCTCTCTCAACCTTCCATTTTGCACACTACAATCACACACACACACACACACACACACACACACACACACACACACACAAAAACACAAACTTAGCCCCTTTCTTTCTCTCTCTAAAACTATAGACCTTGACTAGTCAACTTCTCCATCCTTCCGTCTTCAAGATCCAGATTTCACCTTAAAACCCTTCAATACGCCTAACTGTTTCATGGGTCTTCAATCTTTACTCAAATTTGGATAAATTTCATCAATTTTTTTCAATTTTGATTTGTTTCCTTCAATATCCCATCTGGGATTTGAAGATTTATCTTCAAGAATATGGCACCAAGCTCTGTGGTGGTCACAATAGACAAATCAAGTAATATTTCTTTAGTAGAAGTTGATGATTCAGAAACTTCTGTGTTTCTTGAAAAGCAGAAAACTGCAAGCACAAAGCAGTTTTCATGGCTGCTTTTGCTCAAAGCCCAAAGAATCCTCTCTTTCTTTCCATGGTTAACAATGGGGTTTTCCAAAACTTTTGCTTCTGTTAGAAAGAGGATTGCTTTATCAGATTCAGTCAAAGATGAAGTTAAGTATAAAGAGAGGGTTATGTACAGGTTCATAAGAGCATTTCTTGCTATTTCTATTGTTGCTTTGGTGATTGAAGTATTTGCTTATTTTCAAAACTGGGATTTGAATTTTATCCCTAATGAAGCTATGGGTCTTTTACACTTGTCTTACATGGGTTGGATCTCATTTAGAGCTGAATATATTGCTCCATCCATCAGTATGTTGTCACAATTTTGTGTGCTGCTGTTCTTGATCCAATCTCTTGATAGATTCATACTTGGAATTGGGTTCTTTTGGATCAAATTCAAGAAAATAAAACCAATGATTGACATTGATGATCAATCTTATGATATTGAAGATTCTTCTACTTTCCCCATGGTTCTTGTTCAGATCCCCATGTGCAATGAAAGAGAGGTACCCACCACCACCTACCAAATCTATTAGCCAATAACATAGAAAGATGCCATTTATATCAATCTTTTGCTAATTGTATTTGTGGGTTGTTTTGTGATGAAGGTGTATCAACAATCAATTGCAGCTGCTTGCCAATTGGATTGGCCAAAAGACAGGATTTTGATTCAAATTTTGGATGATTCGAGCGATGAACTTTTGCAGATTTTGATAAGAAATGAAGTGAATTCATGGCAAGAGAAAGGGGTGAACATAATCTACCGACACAGATTTGTTAGAACAGGATATAAAGCTGGCAATCTTCATTCAGCAATGTCCTGTGATTATGTTAAAAACTATGAATTTGTTGCCATTTTGGATGCAGATTTTCAG
Organism: Flaveria robusta; assembly: GCA_025506415.1. Taxonomy (NCBI): domain Eukaryota; kingdom Viridiplantae; phylum Streptophyta; class Magnoliopsida; order Asterales; family Asteraceae; genus Flaveria; species Flaveria robusta. The sequence continues at coordinate 10,315,352 of CM046469.1, read as the reverse complement.
CCTAATCCTGATTTCCTTAAATTGACAGTTCCTCACTTTAAGGTAACAAACTTAATATACTATCTCTCATCAATAATTGATCATGGGTATGCACACACACTCTATATTTAGCCATTACTTTCACTAGTGTTGTTTCAGTATGGTGCATTGATTCACAAGAACTTTCAAGTTTTGTTCAAGGCTATTAGTAAAATTGGTAAACCTATGGCAGTAAATTGATTAGGTGTCATTTTCTAGTGGCTACCCTTCTCCATCTATCTTTTTCTCCAGTAGCTACCCCTTCTTCCTCCACCGCAATCATGACCCCCAGCGGCTGACGAACGCCCCCTTCCCCTAGGATAGGTCAAGATGTGATCTTTGATTTTGAGGGAGTGAGTTTCATGTGGTCTGATATAAACCACCAAGGGTAAATCTGTTGGTAGCGTTGGGCTGGATAGAGAGATGGTGGGTGGAGAGGCGGGGATGGGAGGTGGAGGTGGGTGGCAGCAGTGCTATGATTGGAGGTGGGTGACTGCAGTGGTGCTACAGTTGCAGGCGGCACCGTGGCAGAGATGGTGGTTGGAGGTTGATGATTGTTTTAACTTTTATTTTCAAATTTATTGCGTCTTCTCCGTATAAAATCCACAAAGGCGTCACTTGTTTGTACGCCAGCTAGTGTAGATAGCATCAGTTAGAAAATAATGGTTTCTGTTTATAATAGCACATAAACTCAAAGTTCATATACCATATTGAAACATTTCTTAAAGTAGAAAGCTTTTAACCCTTGTTCTTTACCCTTAATACTTGATGGTAAACACTAGTCTGATAGAATTGTTGTGGACTGTTACTGTTTTATCGATTCTGAAACCTATTCAGCAGTGTTGAGTTCCGAAAGAATAAATATTTGAATGTCTCTGATTGTTTAATAGTAAACTATTCTGACCGTGTGAAATATTAACCGAATGAAAGTGTCTAATGATCTGTGATTTTTGGGATGATTTCAGGGGAAACCCGACTTGGGTCTTGTTCAAGCAAGGTGGTCATTTGTGAACAAGGATGAAAACTTACTCACAAGGCTGCAAAACATCAATTTGTGCTTCCATTTTGAAGTTGAGCAGCAAGTCAATGGTCACTTTCTTAGCTTTTTTGGGTTCAATGGCACGGCTGGTGTGTGGCGGATCAAAGCTTTGGAAGAATCTGGTGGTTGGCTTGAAAGAACAACAGTTGAAGACATGGACATTGCGGTTAGAGCACATTTGAATGGTTGGAAGTTCATTTACCTCAATGATGTGAGAGTTCTTTGCGAATTACCCGAGTCTTATGAAGCTTATAAGAAACAACAGCATCGATGGCATTCGGGGCCTATGCAGCTCTTCCGTCTCTGCCTCCCTGCAATCCTTTCTTCCAAGGTTTGTTAACTTCAACCATCTTTTTACAAAATCTTGAAACTTGGTATGCTTCATATTATAAAAAGTTGTTGAATTTTCGATGTTTTTGCAGATATCAAAGTGGAAAAAGGCGAACTTGATCTTTTTATTCTTCCTCTTACGAAAAATGATCCTACCATTCTACTCGTTCACTCTATTCTGTGTGATCCTACCATTAACAATGTTCATACCCGAAGCCGAGTTACCTATATGGGTCATCTGTTACGTGCCTGTTACAATGTCAATCTTGAACATCCTCCCATCACCGAAATCATTCCCATTCCTAATGCCATACCTGCTGTTTGAGAACACAATGTCAGTAACCAAGTTTAATGCAATGATCTCGGGCCTATTCCAGCTTGGAAGCGCGTACGAATGGGTAGTCACCAAGAAAACCGGGAGGTCGTCAGAATCCGATCTGTTGGCGTTCGCAGAGCGAGAATCAAAAAGTTTCAATGAGGAAAAGATTCAACGACGGTTGTCAGAGTCAGGTCTTGAAATGCTCGGGAAATTGAAGGAACAAGAGACCCCCGTGAATGAAAAGAAGAAAAACAAGATTTACAGGAGAGAACTTGCACTTGCATTCCTACTGCTTACTGCTGCTGCAAGAAGTCTGTTATCAGCTCATGGGATTCATTTCTACTTCCTGTTGTTTCAAGGTTTGTCGTTTCTTGTTGTGGGGCTGGACTTGATCGGTGAGCAGGTGAATTGAAACGGGTCGGTTTTCAATCATGAGAAAACATGAAAGGGTGGTTGAATTCGGGAAGATGAATTTAGTGTTGGTACATACTGATTCAATAAGCAGATTGTCCTGTTGGATATAGAATGATATACTTTAAAAGGATATCAGAGTTGATTTTTTTGGTTTTGTTGTTGTATAAATAATCACAAGTGTTCTTAATTCTTGAATTCGTTGTCAGTTAATAGCAGTAAGATACTTACCTTAAACTTAAACAATGATTATATAAAGATTCATTTCGTGTTCGATTTGGGCGTATTACTGTTTTACATTCCAGTTATACTAGATGTTGGATGAAATGCCTAAGAGAGATGTTCTTATTATTACCGCATGCATACAACCTTTCCTTTTATGTTTGTGGGTAGGATTTTGGTTAATTACTTACCTTCTTTTGGAAAGATTAAGATACCAGGACTTTAGTTCATCTTTGTTATTTGCGACCTCTACCATCTGAAATTGTGCATATTCGCGTCGCGAGTCGCATCTTGCTTGTTAAAGAAAGTTTGTTCATTTTATCCGTCTCTCTTGTATACTAGTTTCATTCTGCTTTATGGGCGAGAATTTTACTGGATATATTTGTATGTTTGTGCGTACATTTACCACTGATGTGCTAGAAACATGAAGTATTGATTTCCTTACTAGTGGTGGCAGAAGGGCATAGTAGCCATGAGAAGATGCCCATTCTAAAATTCTGTAGAGGAGCCACAAAACAAAGTGGGCCCTGGGGGGATTTTGGGTGGGGTGAGGGACCGATAAATATTCGGTTGTTATAGCAAGCAAAGCTCTATCAGTTTCGTTCAAATGATTAGTCATCTTGTATTGAGAGGAAAAGGTTGCATGTTTTCTGCAGTAGGTAGCTGCTCATACACTAATTTGCATGCTATACTTGAGTTGCTAGACTTATTATTGAGTACTGGCTTACAGTTTGTAATGTGTATCCACTTTTAGTTCGGTGCAAGATTTGTGCCTTGTTCAATGTTCGTTATAGTATATTATTAAATTATTAAATTTTTATTTTTTATAATTATTTTATATTTATTTTTAATCGTACTTTTTATATATAACATAATATATATTATTTAATTATTTTTATCATAATAATATATATAATTATGTGATTTATGTAAATATATATTTATACAATTAATATGCAAATAAAATGTTATATAATTAAAAAGCTCGTTTATGCTTGCTAGCCAGCTCGTTTAGGCTCGATATCTGAAGCTCGGGCTCAAGCGTGCTTAGTAAATGAGCCATAATGTAAGCTCGAGCTTTTTTAAGCTCAGCTCGATTCAAGTTTTTTTCGAGTTGACCTCGAGTAGCTTTGCGAGTCGTTTAGCTTGTTTACACCCCTAGACATTTCCAAGTGTGAATAGATCTAAAATCCACCCCATTGCTGCTGGGTTTCTCTAAACTAGGTACAGGTACAGGTAAAGAAACGAGTGAGTTAGAAAAAATGGATAACATGTCAGAACGGGTTACGACCAGATTGAAAAACTTTCGAGGTTGGCCTAAACAGGGTGGGATGGATTGACACCTATATTTTTCTAAGCGTTAATCCATTTGACTTGGTTTTTGGCTTCACTCACGGCTCATCTATCTGTACCAAGGTTGTCGTTATATTCTTGCATATCTCATAATTTTTAAGCAATGCATTCACTAGAAGAAGACAACTCTTGGCATAGAAAGGTAAGATAAATTGCCGATTGGGTAGTGATTCAAAACTAAAAAATAATGAAGATTTATAAATACTTTTAAGGTAAGATATAATTAGTATTTTCTTATGGCTTGCTATGTTTTAATAATTATTATTCTAATTTGTTAGAATAAAAAGATTTATGTTTTAGATATTTAATTATTTAAAATCAATATAATTTAATAAAAAAAGCACAAACTTCAGTACTTCACCAGTTCACCGTCAACAAATAAATATGCGCAATCAATATTACTTACTTTTTACATAAACTTATCGTTTAGACTTTTAAATAACGACAAATACATTTGATTGTCTAGGAGATTTGGGCTTAGTGGATCGCCATTGATGAATTTAAAGGGCAATGAAAGGTTAATGAAATCAGATATTTTCGCGCCAATAACCCAAAACCCTTCGACCAATATTATTATTGCAACCATCACCCGCGGCCGTTACCCTCCTCAATCATCATCGTGTGTATTATATTTCGACTCATAATTTACTTCGTATCAAGCAATTTATTGGATTTAGAAGGTATTGATGTTTCCATAATTAGGGTTCCTATTTACGATTTTTGATTCTTCCAGCACTACCACTATGTAATTTGGCTTACGATTTCGCTTTTGATTTACGCTTTCAGGCGGAACTCAGTATCTGGTGTCAATTAGGGCAAATTGTTAATCTTCGCAATCATCAATGGAGGACGAGAAAGACGCTTATTACGTCGTTAGGAAAGGAGACATAGTTGGTGTTTACAGAAGTTTGAATGACTGCCAATCTCTGGTAAGGTTAATTATCAAATTATTCAATCAAAGTTGCAATAATCAGATTTGAATAATATCTTAATACCCCCTTAATCATCTGATGATTAGTGCTGTTTTAGATTGATGCACATTTCTTGCCCTTGTGTTGCTTAATTGCTTTTACATAAACCCTAACTTATAGGTTTATTCTTTTTCTTGTTGGTATATGTTTATCTGTAATGTAATACCTATGCTGGTTACTTATGCAGATTGTTGAATTTTGATGTTCTCACTTATTAAATATTGTGTCTATTTGTTCTTTAGTTGTGTGGTCCAGATGTTGCTGTGTTTAAAGGCTATCGGTTGTCGAATGTTGCTGAGAAATACCTTGCCTCACATGGGCTCAGTAGTGCAATATATTCTGTTGGTGTTTCTAATGTGCAAAGTGAATTTTTTGGCCAACTTACTCCATGTCCTTTTCAGGTTAGATTTCTTTACTCACTCTAATTTTTTTTTTGGATACTTATTACTTCTATTATAACTCTTCTAATTTACAAGACATACAAGACCTGGAGAAATTTGATATGGTGTTTGAGAAGATATAGAACTAATGTTTTACCAATGTCCCGTTATACATATGTATGAATATGTGTAGATATATTCACACATGTATGTGTTTTGTATTTATGTATGTGTATGCAAATATGCAATATCTATGTATGCATGCACCCAACTATGTATTTATAATGCATATACACATATATAAGAGAAGGTAGGTTTGAAAAAATTCTAAGATCTACAACCCTTTTGCAAGGTAAACTTGTAAATTTGCTTTCTGTGTGCATGTGTTGCTTAAAAACCAAGAGAATCAAGTGAAGTTATGGTACTTTTTTTTCTCTTTTAGTAGCCTGTAAGTTGGTGTAATTGGCTGATCGTTGATTTTCATGAAACAAAGTTGCCTAGGAACTTTAAAGAATTTCCACCATATATTAAAGAAAGAATTATTATTTGAAAAGAATGATATAATTATAAAGCTTAACAGATTTTTAGAAATAAAAGCGACTCTAAACTCCCTTTGCGTGTTTCTGTCTTCATTTTTCTGATGCTAGGTATTGAACGATGCATCAACAAAATCAGTATAAAACCAGTATTTGTATGTTTTTTATGTTTTATATTTTTATTTTTGGGTAATATTTTATAATATATGTCTCCATGTTTCAGCAACCACTTGGTAGCAAGGCTCCAGCAGAGAACAAAATGAAGGTAATGAAGTAAAATTGATACAGATTCGAAAACAGAACAAAAACACAGCAATAGTTTTGGAACTCCTTCTCCAATTAATTGATAGGAAAAAACTTACATCCATCAAAGAAAAACCTACCAATATTTATAGCTAATTAACCTTGTCCATCAAGTTAATCAACTCCTACAAATTAGGCTTTATCTCAAATCCTTTTGAGATAATCTTTAAATCATCAAGACTTATCTCAAATCCATCTGAGATAAAGTTTAAACTACCTGGACTTATCCTTTTATTTAACCGGATAATAAGTTTAATATAAATTACAAAATAGACCCTAAACTTTATTTAATGTCAAGATTGGTCCAACAATCACCCCCCCAATCTTGACCTTGAGTCTTTTGTTATTTTCCAGTATCTTCAATCATCTTCACCCCCAGAATTTCTCTCATCTCTGTAAATTTAATCTTCGGTAAAGCTTTGGTGAGGATATCAGCTCGTTGTTGTTCCCCGTTAATGTGTTCAACCTTGATCTGATCTTTCTCAACACATTCACGTATGAAAAAATAGCGAGTGTCAATGTGTTTGCTTCTTCCGAAGAACACTGGATGTTTCATCAAGTCAATTGCAGATTTGTTGTCAACTTTAATCACCACCAGCTCCTTTTCCCTTCCTGTAATTTCAGCTAACAATCCCCTTAACCAAATTGCTTGGCAGGCTGCTGAAGTTGCAGCCATAAACTCCGATTCGCAGGAGGATAAAGCCACTGTTGGCTGTTTTTGAGAGCTCCAAGTGATAGGTCCATCAGCAAAGTAGAACACTAGACCCGTAGTTCCTTTTCCATCATCCAGATCAATAGAATGACTGCTGTCACTAAATCCCAACAGCTTATCACTTCCATTCCTTCTATAGTAAATTCCCAGATCTGCAGTCCCTTTCACATACCTCAGAATCTGTTTTACAGCTTGTGAATGAGTAGTTTTAGGCTCTTGCATGTACCTGCTTACATAACCAACCGAGTATGCAAGATCTGGTCGCGTATGTGTTAAGTACCTCAGACACCCAATTATTTTTCTGTACTCAGTTGCATCCACACTTCTGCTACCATCATCTTTTCTCAATTTCAGCCCTGGTTCCATTGGGAATTTGGTGAAATTGCACTCCCACATTCCAACTTGTTTTAAGATCTTTTTAGCATATCCCGACTGCTTGATCTTGATGCCATCTTTGCTTTGCATAACTTCAAGTCCGAGATAATAAGAAAGTTGACCCAAGTCACTCATCTCGAACTTATCTTCCATCTGTTTTTTAAACTGCAGAATTTTTTCAAGGTTGTTTCCGGTTACTATCATGTCATCCACATAGATTCCTATTAAGAGAGATCCTTGGTGAGTTCTTCTTGTATACACGGCTTGTTCAAGCATGCATCGTTTGAACCCAAACTCTTTTAAGACCCCATCTAACTTTGTATTCCAAGCTCGTGGAGCTTGTTTTAATCCATAAAGAGCTTTTTTCAGTTTATACACCTTTTGTTCCTTCCCTTTCTTGACAAAACCTTCAGGCTGAGTTACAAATACCACCTCTTTGAGATCCCCGTGTAAAAAGGCTGTTTTGACATCTAGATGATGTACATGCCACCCTCTTTGAGCTGCTAATGCCAGAATGAGTCTAACAGTCTCAATTCTGGCTACGGGTGCAAACACCTCGTCGTAATCTACTCCATGTTGCTGGATGTAACCTTTTGCAACTAACCGGGCTTTATAACGTGTAAGCACACCATTAGCATCTCTTTTGCTTTTATATAGCCATTTTAAACCAATTGGATGATGTCCTGGGGGTAGATCCGTTAACTCCCAGGTGTTGTTTTTCTCAATGGATGCAATTTCACTTTCCATTGCTTGCTCCCATTCTTTATGACCTGTGGCCTCTTTGAATTTTGTTGGATCTCCTTCAGTAAGAAGTAGATCATAGACCTCATTTAAATTCTTCCAGCCTCGAGGTGGTGTATCATCGAAGGTTTCTTCTTCAGCCAAAGATGGGTCTGCTGGGTCATCTTTATCCGTAGGCAACCGGGGTAAAATAGGTCCTCGATTTCTAAAAGTGGTTTCTGGGCTGCTAGAAACAGAATGTATGGGATTTTTATCACCTGATGGCTCTGCTGAAAAGTATTCATGATCTATATGAGGAAGGTCTTGCTGCAATGGGCCTGTTTGATCTAAGCTTTGTGGGCTGTTTGGATCAACAGGCTCAGATTCTTTGTTATATTCCTCTGGATCAGTTCTGAGTGGATTTATATGGATCATAAATTCAGCATCTTTGTCACCAGAATTATCAGAATACTCTTGCCAGTCCCATTTTCTATTTTCATCAAATTTTACATCTCGACTAATGACTATCCTTCCTTCTTTGACATCATACATTCGATAGGCCTTTGAACCTGCTTCGATTCCCAGATGTACCATTGGTAAGCTTCTGTTGTCTAGTTTCTTTAGCTGGTTCGAAGGCACTCTCACATAACCAACACATCCAAATACACGCAGATGATCCATCCTTGGTTTTCTTCCTTTTAGAGCTTCATATGGGGTCTGATCAGTCAAGATTTTCGTGGGCAGCCTGTTCAGCACATAAACTGAGTGCCTGACAGCTTCAGCCCACAGGTTTTGTGGCATACTCATCGCATTGAGGATGCTTCTTGTTGTGCTTAGTACCATACGATTTCGCCTCTCAACTATTCCGTTTTGTTGAGGGGTATAGGGTGCGGTCAGCTGTCTTGTAATACCTTCCTGCTCACAATACAAATTAAATTCTCGGGAGGTAAATTCTCCTCCACGATCAGTTCTGAGAACCTTTATTTTTCCACCATATTGATTTTCAGCAGAGACTTTGAACCTTTTGAATTGTTCAAAGGCTTCATCCTTTGTTTTTAACATGAAAACCCACATAAACCTACTATTGTCATCAACAACTAGTAAAATATACCTATTTCCAGCCGGTGTAGGTGGAGATATCGGGCCACACAGGTCTGCATACACCTGGTCCAGTGGTTTTTCTGCTCTGAAAAGAGTTTGATCAGGAAATCTTTGTCGTGTATGTTTACCAGCTAGGCATGCCTCACACATTTGGGTAGGATGGCTTATTGTTGGTACTCCAAGAACCATCCTTTTTGAGCTGATCCGTGTAATGGTGTCGAAGTTCACATGACCTAGACGAGCGTGCCATATCCATGCCTGATCTTCTACTTTTGAGTGTAGACAAACAGGTGAGCCAATTTTTAAAGTGATCTTATACAACCGATTTGGTGATCGTTGTACCTTCATTAATAAACTTCCATCGGGCTCGTACATCCATAAGAATTCCTGTTTCATTAGGATCTCACACCCCCTTCGGTGAGTTGCCCAAGACTGATGATGTTGCTTTTCAAGAATGGAATGTAGTACACATCCGTCAAGAGACGATGTTCTCCATTCTTGCATTCCAACAGAATGGTGCCCCTTCCTTCAATGTCAACACATGATCCATCCCCAAATCTCACCTTGCCTCCTACCTTTGTGTCAAGTTTAGAAAACAGCCCTTTATTTCCCGTCATGTGATTAGATGCCCCGTTATCTAAGTACCACACGAATTGTTCATCTTGATTTGACACATATCTGGCTGGATACACCTTTTCCTCAGTGAGATAGATCAGCTCCTTTTGATCTTGAAAGGCAACAGTCATTAAAAGTGCAGGCTTGTCAACATTAGCCTGTGGTTGGTTGACTTCTTCCTTTTTCCTTGTCGGGCAATCTGCAGAGAAGTGCCCTAAAGCATCACATCTGAAGCATTGCAACTGTGAACGATCCTTCTTTTGGTTTGATGAGCCTTGAGTCCCACTTTGTGCAGCTTGACCTCGACCAACTCCACGCCCTCGACCTCCAAATCTTCCACGACCACGACCTCGGCCTCGGGTTTCAGTGTTGCCCCCTCGACCTCGGCCATAGCCCTTTTCAAGTCTCTTCTTTGCCTCCCAATCATCATATGATAGCAGCAACTGGTTTTGATTGTTGCTTGATCCTTTTGGCTTCAAGCAGGCCCTTTCTTCATAGGCCTTCAGTCGCCCGACAACTTCCTGAAACTTCACAGTTTTAAGGTTCACCAACTGTTCGATTGTAGCCACCATATTCAGGAAGTTTTCAGGCATGCTTGTTAGTAATTTCCTGACCAAAGTTGATTCATCAATAACTGAACCAAGTGTGGCTGATTTAGAGGCTATTCCAGAAAGCTTTGCCACAAAATCATCCACTGTTTCGTTTTCCTTCATCTTGATTGTATCGAACTCGGTCTTCAATGATTGCAACCGGGCCTCCATGACTCGTTCAGCTCCAAGATGGCGAGTTTTTATTGAATCCCAGATTCCTTTGGCAGTGTCACAGCTTGCAATTTGTAGAATCAAATCTTCAGGGAGTGCTTGATACAGGTATGCGATTGCCGAGTTGTCCTTCTTTGAATCGACATTGGATCCTGGTTCGATCGCCTCCCATATTCCTTGAGCCTTGAAAATCGCTTTAATTTTTAGAGACCAGATTTGGTAGTTGGTTGCTGTTAGAATCGGGCACTGAAATTGAAGATTCAGCTTCTCATTCTGGTTCACCTGACTGTTTTGCTGCACAACTTCCCCCATCGTTTTAAACTTTGATCTCCTCTTGTATTGCTGCCCTGTTTTCAGATCTGGTGATTGATCCAGACCTTCGAATCAACTACACAAGTCCGTTCTGAACACAGCTCTGATACCAATTGAAGTAAAATTGATACAGATTCGAAAACAGAACAAAAACACAGCAATAGTTTTGGAACTCCTTCTCCAATTAATTGATAGGAAAAAACTTACATCCATCAAAGAAAAACCTACCAATATTTATAGCTAATTAACCTTGTCCATCAAGTTAATCAACTCCTACAAATTAGGCTTTATCTCAAATCCTTTTGAGATAATCTTTAAATCATCAAGACTTATCTCAAATCCATCTGAGATAAAGTTTAAACTACCTGGACTTATCCTTTTATTTAACCGGATAATAAGTTTAATATAAATTACAAAATAGACCCTAAACTTTATTTAATGTCAAGATTGGTCCAACAGGTAATGCTATAAAAGAAGTTGTACTGTTAAACTTTATTTTGTCGTTGTGGCAGATAAAAAGTGAATCCCAATTTTGTGTGTTGGATAATGAATAAGTAGCAGCAGCCGAGTTATATTTGGCAGAGTTTTCTCATAGAGAAGACATCAGTTTACCCCAATCATTTGAATTTATCAGGCTTTGATATTGGTTTTCATGTATAAATCATGATAACGTCTCTGTTAATATATCAACTCTGCTTCAAAAATGCATCACTGTTTGTCCTGATATGTTGTTACATATAGCATTCACATGTTTTTATGCAAAAGAAAAAAGTGCAATTTACAATACAATGAAACATGGAGCTCCTAATTCTGATTTAGAGGAGCTTTTAGAAACAATAATCTATTACGTAACCGCCACACATTCTCTCCCTGTACTTTGATTATCTTTTATGCACTATGTACAAGTGCATTTTGTGGTTCTTATAGTTCTCAACATATTGTTGTTTCTGAAACGAATGTGCACCTTCTGATAGACTGATACGCCTTCTGATATCTTGTTCGTGTCTGATGTTTTCTTTCTACAGAAAGATGTTGGATCAACTTCTCTATCAGAAGCTTCTGGAAGAAACATACCTGAAACTGAGAGCTTTATTGAAGCACTGCCAGTTTCTGCTTACTGTGTAAGTTTTTCATACTATTGAGTTTTTTTTCATATTTATTTTGATTTCCATTAATTGCAACATCTTGTAAATATAAAATAACTGTTTTCTCTACTTTCTTGCCAGTGTTCATGTATTCTTGAGTTTGATGGTGCTGCAAAAGGAAACCCTGGACCAGCTGGTGCTGGGGTCGTGCTACGTGCAGTAGATGGAAGTATGGTATGAGTTAATCAACTTAAATAATAAACAAAATCCACTCATCATCATTTGGTAATTATTATTTGCCAGCAATTAATCTTTATGATCATGAATTTTGGAGGTTTATCGTCTGCGTGAAGGTCTGGGTGTAGCAACTAACAATGTTGCTGAATATCGAGCTGTGATTTTAGGGTTGCGTTATGCTCTTGAGAGAGGGTTTAGGCATGTACGTGTACAGGGTGATTCTAAACTTGTTTGTATGCAGGTAATTGTTTTCTTTTTCCCGTTCCCTAATATTGTTGGTTTAATATTTTCCAAAGCTATTTGTAATTATCTATGACCACAAATAGTATTACTTTTTCTTAGTTTTCGTATGCTCATGTTTGGATTATATTGATCTGTCAACACAATTTGCACAAATTAGGTTAATGGTTTGTGGAAAACCAAAACTCAGAACATGGCTGATTTGTGCAAAATTGCGAAGGAACTTAAGGAGAAGTTTATATCCTTCCAGATTTGTCATGTTGAAAGGGTATGTATTTTTTGTTTTTTATGAAACATTATTATATTGTGTATTTTTTATAGTATATTATTGGATATGTAAAAATTTGTAGGCATACAACTCAGAAGCTGACACTCAAGCCAATCTAGGTGTACATCTTCAGAGTAAGAGGCCTTTTGTTTACGATTTTTTATGATTAAACTTTAATGAAATGTTTGTAAAAATGTGGTATGTGTTTAGATGGTGAGGTTCAAGAGGAAGTTGATAGGAGATAAGGGATGGTTCAAACTTCAAACCCCTTGAAAAGTGGTTATCAAGAATGCAAGTCAATGTGCATGTTGATGCACTACAAACTTGAAAAACCTTCAGCTGCATGTCTTGATCAAACAAGCAGCATACAACATTGCCCTTTTGAGAGAGATTTCTTGTTAAATGCGGTAATTTTTTCATGTCAGTAGGGTGTGTCTCGAAATGGATTGATCTAATGTAAAAAAGGCAAGTTAAATCCAGATTCGACTAAGCTCAACCTAGGCTTGTTTAAATTACGAAGCTCGAGCGTGTCTTGTTTTGAGCCTTTGTCTGTAAAGCTTGTGCTTTGCAATGTTTACAGGCTTGAGCTTTGCTTGGGTGAGGTTTAACCCAAAACTGTCCCACATGTGAGAACCAATATTTTTAGGTGAAGATGACATGAATATTGTCATCTTAGAACACTTTAACCAAAAGGGTATAATAATACAATGATAGGGATGATTTTGATGAAGAGAAAAAAGAAAAAGAAAGGTTTCATGACGGCATGTATAATTCTTAGATTGAAAACCTTCCTATTTCAAATGATGTTTTGTCAAGCAAACATTGTATCGAAAACCTTTTGGTGATCTGTGGCTATTATGTCGTATTTCCCGAAGTGCCATTGGCCACATCATGGAATGGAGTTTGCCTTTTATTCAAATCTAGAGCCGAACCATGGGTGCGCCAGCCTTGTTTCGTGAAGATAAAAGATGGTAAATGTGACTATATATTGATTATATAAAGCTCAAGAAGATTGTTGTCTGAAACTATCTGTCCTTGCATCATATTAATGATTTCTTTGAGCAACCTTTTTCTTAAAGATAGGTCTAGTTACCGTATATTAAAAAGATCGAAGCTCAAGATGCACCGAAGTCATCTTTTTATACATGTTACCGTTATTACAAATTTTTAGTTGTCATTTGGATTGACCAAATGCATCATCTATGATCCTGTAACTATGTAAGTTTAAATTTTGTTACATGGCATGATTTGTATGAGACTATTCTTCATTTGGATCTGTTCAAAGACTTATAAAACATTTAGATGGAGTTTATAAATATAAGCGTTCTATGTAATGACATTGGTAGAGTCATCGTATTCATGCTTGATGGAGACTGCTTTAGTCTTGGTTGAGAAAACAGTGTAATTTAGGATGAGGAAAGTATCAAAGCAAAGATTGATAATGATCGTATCAATATTAGATTTATTGAGTTATTTAAAGAAAACTAAACCTCCATAACTTATTTTACAGGGGGCAAGCAAGCAACAATTGAGTCAATATACTATCATTGTGAAACCAGAAATATATATGAACCGTGTGCTATCTTACTTAAAATTTTTCTGTTATTTCGTATTTAATTTTATTATTATAGTTTATAGTTAAAAATTTTTGATCTAATATATAAAAATAACATTATCACATATAAATTACCTTTTTATAAGCTCACCTCAAGATATTATATGACACAATATTTTTCTCTTAAATTTATTTTAAGTTTTGATGTACTTACGTAACGCATCGTTATAATGTAAGCATATGATATGATGACATGTTCAATTTATGTTTGGTGAAGAGAATCAAAACATGCTTTGAAAGATCAAATACTGGAATCCTTTATAAATTGATTTTTTTAATAAAAAAGTACATTAATAGGTGTACCCCCATGTTCCGTTTTGAATTTGGTCGGAAAAAATAAAAATGTCTTAATGGCACCGAGATTTAGTTTTAGATTGCATTGGAAATTTCCACTTGCAAATTATCTAAATTTTTTAATAGATGATAAAACAAGTAGATCATAGATCATGTGGATCCAAGTATCTATATGTTTCCTTTGGTCCTTTACAGTTTATCTTTACAATCTGTTCGTAAATAGATAACTTATCATTTAAAGAGCCGAAGAATTACATATATATTTTTTTATAAATTTGTTAAATTACATATTTCTCAAAACATAAGTTTTTAATGGATAATATACAATGATATTTAATCATAATTTGAGTAAATATATAATTTTACAAGTTAAAAAAATATATATACGAAATTGCCCCTAACAATAAAAGTGTAGTTATACATACTCATCTCTACTTTATATTAGTTGTTGCATCCACCCCCTTAAGTTTTCATTCATATAAATACAATTCAAACCTTTTTATTTCTTTGTTTATTTTAATTTAATTTTTTTGTTCTTTTCGGTTTAAACCTTTCTTTGCTTTAGAAATATAAATTTAATTTTTTTTTTCCGTTATTGCAATATTTCCCTCTAGATGTGAATTAACACAATAGTATACATTGTGTACTTTTAATTCTGTTATCTTGAACACTATAAGTTTTGAAACATAGTGAAATTACATCATTGTGTAATTTTAATTGTAAAACACAATAATAGATAACAAGTTTAAATATTCTATAAAAACAATGATAAAAATAACACAAAATGATATAATATGTAAAACGTAATGATAAATACATGTAACAAATGATGAAAAATATATGACATAACGAACATATTAAACAATTTAACAGACGTATTTGACACAATTACCAAAATATTATCATTTTTAAAATAATAGAATGACACGTGTTAAAGCAACAATTTTTCTTAGTTTTTTAAGATTTAATACTTTTTTTACTGTAACACCACCCTTATTATAATACTTTTTATAATAAGTGATCGATAATATACAATATCTTGCATGTTTTTATATTTTTTTTATGTTACTGGATCCTTAAAGGTTCTATTTTTTTTCTTTTCTGTCTATGCATTTCTCTCCTTGTTGCATTTTCTAGTTCTTTTTCTTCTTACATGATGATTTTTCTCTTTCATATTTCCTCTTGTCTTGTCTTGAGGACACATTTTACAAATTTATGAATTAACTCATTGTCACCTTCATGTGACACTTTAGTCGTGGCTAATAACTTTATAATCGTGACTCAGATGATAGCTCTATCATGGTGGCTCTTGCCACAACTACTATAATCTTAGACCCATCATTTTTGTTTGCTACCACAAAGTTTTCTTCATGTTAAGTTTATATGTTCTTAGCATTAGTCCGAGTGTCCAATATGCTTGAGTTAAATTTAATGATTTTTACCATATTTAAAGAAAATTTTTTATTAAATTTTCCTTTATAATTATACCCATACCCATTCTATATATATAAGTAGTAGATCGAGAAAAATAAACAAATTTAGAAGATACAAAGCTAAACCACTTCGAGCATCTACAAAATTTTCCATTTCTTGAAAAATGAAAAGCATAAAATAGATGCGTGAAATAAAGTTGATAGTCGACAAAACAAAAGGTGAAAGATATAATTGAAAAATAAAAATAAAAGTGAGTAAGATTTCATATGTTAGAAATTAATTTTTGATTTGTGAAAACAAATGTAGTACTTTGTTTAAATTTAGACATATATAATATAAGTATTTAAAACGTATATATCAGAAAAAGTATATAAATGCTTGATGCCCATGATTTTTCAAAAAAAAAAAAAAAAAAAAATTAGAATTGATATAAAAATATTAAATGATCTCTTTGTTAAGTTAAAAAAGTAATATACAAACATATGTGAGCATCTCTAATGAAAGCTTAACGCTAGTCACGACACTACGTGTTTACGCTGTGTTTTTTACTGTCTTAAAGTTACAAGCATCAGCAGAAAACGTCTATTCTTTTCAATTCCCATCTTCATTGAATCCCTCTGATCTCATTCTTGTAAACATGTAGAGCATCAAAAACGTCTCTAAAACACTCTAGAAGGGTCGAAGGACATTACATTAAGCTAAAAAAAACCTCAAATAGTTTATATGTTCTTAGCATTAGTCCGAGTGTCCAACATGCTTGAGTTAAATTTAATGATTTTTACCATATTTATAGAAAATTTTTTATTAAATTTTCCTTTATAATTATACCCATACCCATTCTATCTATATAAGTAGTAGATCAAGAAAAATAAACAAATTTAGAAGATACAAAGCTAAACCACTTCGAACATCTACAAAGTTTTCCATTTCTTGAAAAATGAAAAGCATAAAATAGATGCGTGAAATAAAGTTGATAGTCGACAAAACAAAAGGTGAAAGATATAATTGAAAAATAAAAATAAAAGTGAGTAAGATTTCATATGTTAGAAATTAATTTTTGATTTGTGAAAACAAATGTAGTACTTTATTTAAATTTAAACATATATAAAATAAGTATTTAAAACGTATATATCAGAAAAAGTATATAAATGCTTGATGCCCATGATTTTTCAAAAAAAACAAAAATTGGAATTGATATTAAAATATTAAATGATCTATTTGTTAAGTTAAAAAGTAATATACAAACATATGTGAGCATCTCTAATGAAAGCTTAACGCTAGTCACGACACTACGTGTTTACGCTGTGTTTTTTACTGTCTTAAAGTTACAAGCATCAGCAGAAAACGTCTATCCTTTTCAATTCCCATCTTCATTGAATCCCTCCGATCTCATTCTTGTAAACATGTAGAGCATCAACGTCTCTAAAACACTCTAGAAGGGTCAAAGGACATGACATTAAGCTAAAAAAAACCTCAAATACACCAACTTTGGATGCTATTATTGATTTAAAAAAAATAAATTGAAGATGACCACTCACTCATCAAGTGGTACCGATGGATAAGTTTGAATTTTGAAGTAGGGAAACCTTGATCCAGGTTGTAGAGTTTGCAGGGTAAAAATTAAATAATAATAATAATATTATTATTATTATTATTATTATTGAGTGAGATTTAGTCCAAGCACAGATATCTAGGACATTATTTAAAAAATAAAAATTAGCATGTCTCTGGCCTACATCACAACGCCAGCTGGACCTTGGCTGGTCATTCCACCCACTCCCAAACTAACTGTATCCTCCACACTACTTTTTTTTCTCACTTTTATTTTGGAGAGAAACCACCCTAATATTAAGATTAAACATTCTTATGATTAAACATCACTTGTCTTATACTGATTTTAACACTTAACGGCGTTAAAAAAGAAAGTAACATTATGACAAAAAGCGATTGAGTTAGGTTTAAATTGGAAAGTTTAAGATCCCCCATACTACTCTATCAACTTTTTTTCTATAAATCTAATTAGAAAAATGTATGATTAGAGTGTCAGACGTTTCTACTACGTACTTAATGTACTCTTGTAACTGAGACGTGACTGGTTTAGTTGGCGGAGAAGACGCCAAGTGTGTGAAATGAGGGGAGTACGTGATACACTCTTCACAAAAGTTGTGGTTTCTAGTTTCGCAAAATTTAATATACGGCGATTTTTATTAGATATTCTAGTTTTTTGTTGTTAAAAACTTAAAAAAGATACGTTTAGCTACACCCTTAGAAAAAATAAAATAAAAGAAGATCAATCAAATCCATTCATGACAGGATATTATAGAGATGTTTGTGCATACATTTGCACGTTTGTTATAGTTTCTCGTACTTAAAAGACCAAAGATAAAATCCTAATTTTACAATAGAGACGTTCCTTCTAAATAATCTATTTGAAATTTATCATATAAAACTCTTATATAAATCTTGGATTTTTTGATCGAAGAAAACAGTAAAGGTTTGTTTTAGAGTTCTTTAATGTTTGAACAAACATTAATTGATACAAACATTTCAATTTAAAAAGTTATAACTGGTATAATAAGATACAGTTGATTGCATTCTCGTGTAAAAAGTTAAAACAACTAGATTGTGTGCTCAATGGTGTGACACATCTAGGGCCGGCTCAATAATTCTGGGGGCCTAAAGCGAAATAAAAACTTGAGGCCATTGTCTATATATTGTTTTTAAGCATCTTAGCTTTCGACCGGCGACGTAAAGAAATTTGTTTATAGTTTGGTAGAAAACAATTTAGGACAGATTAAGTGATAAACATACAACAACATATTAAAACGAAGAGAAAAATCAATTATAATTGTAGATTAAAACCAAAATAGACAACAATATATTAAACTAACAAAAGAACAATAGTAAATTAAAATAATTAAACATAAATCTAGATCAGACAACAATAATAGTAGATTAGGTGATGGATTGCAAAAGATAGTTTAATGTTGATTAATCTAAAAGAACTCTCAGCCACGAACAATTGGTAAACTTTTGAGAAATCAAGTTTCATAAGTCGACTTCAATGAAGCAAATTTTGCAAGTCGACCTCGATAAACCTTCAATAATTTTGTTATCATCTCTTTATCTCTAAGAACACATATATTGATTAAATTATAATATATATTTCAGCTTTAAAATAGACAAACGTATTTTTTTTAATTTGGGGGCCTTTAAAATTTGGGGGCCTAAAGCGGTTGTTTTAGTTGTTTATACTGTAGAGACGCTCTACACCTCTGGACACATCCGAAGTGTTCTTGCAACACAAGCCATCTATAGCTACATCACAAGATGTATTTATATAACCCGGCTTTATCATGAGAATAAATTTTAGTTATGAGATGGTTAGATTATTAAAATTAATACAATTAAATGAGACTAAACAAGGATGAGCTTAGCTATACGTACATTTGGCTGACAATATGAGTATCATCTGAGTTGACTTACCTGATTTAGCCACTTCACTTTCACTAGTGGCTAGACTTCGTTTTTGAAACTGCTAGTTTGTCTTTCTAGGCTTCTCGCTTATTACCCGGGTTAGTTTTGATTTATATACTATAATGGGTGTTATACGACCCGTCATTGGTTTGAATGCCAGGATGAGTTGTGATAAGACAAATGTTAATGAGAGTTAAACGATGAATTTTGTATGGACCTGTGATGGATCAGGTGGTAGGATGTTTAGCATGTCTTATTCGAAGGTACGATGTTCCTCAAATCTAACATCACATAATCGTAGGATTTGGGTCATTCTAAAATAAAAGATTTTTTTATTTTTAATTTGTGTCCAATGGCTGTGATTTTCTTAATAAAAAACATGTGTTTAGGAAAAACTTAGTGCATTTGATTATTAACTGTAGTGTCATACCACTTATAACAATGTTGTTTTTACTATTGCAATCATACAAAGATACTATAATAATCACACTAATATGTGGTAAAACAATACTTTTATAAATTATATAACAACATGTATAGTTACAAATAAATATAACAAACACACTCTATATCATATGATTCTATTATTTTCTACGCGCATAAATAACATGAATGTGTCTCGTCTGTGGAACCAACAACGCCATGTGACACGTTCCCTTGCTTTCTTCACTGTTGGAATGATACTTTGTAAGGGAACCCACCTGTATATATCTTTATATTAAAATTGAGTAATCACAGAGGGATATACATTGCTGCTGGATAAACAAATAACAATAAATTTATTTGTTTTTTCACAAAAATGAAACTTTATACAACACTCAAGTAATTTTCATAAATGCTAATATTAGAATTTATAAACCTGAATAGTAAACAGACCAAACATATTCGTTCACAAATTTTAGATTATATATTATCTGTTGGGGATGATAAACAATAGTGATGTAGCGTATTTGTTTGGCATGCTCTCCTACACAGAGGAGGTTGTTCATTCAACCCCACCCCGTCGAGGTTTTTTTTTTTCTTCTTCTTTTGCATTTTGATTAAATTTATTCATAATTAATTTTAACATATTTTATTTTTGGATGATATTTTATAATTACAATGTTTTTGTAAAATTTCAAATACAAAAATATCAAATATTATATATATTACTAATTACTAACTTTTTTATGCATCATGAGTTGTAACTTTAGCTTTAGTAGGTTGTATCTATTTTTAGGTGTTTTTTTATCTTTTATTTTTTTACTTTAAATCTCAATACCTTTATATCTTTTACAATTTAACCTTTATATTTTTTTACTTTCAACTTTTCTTCCCTATATTTTTCATCTTTTATAAAATTTTTCTTTTACATTTCATTCTAAATTTTACGAGTTAACATGCTGCAACGTACGCGTGTGGTTCAACGATTTACGCATGTTTTTCCCGTTTAACAGCCCTGTCATCATGTGTGGGTCCTAGATCGACTTAGTTATTATTTTTAATCTTTTACGTTTCACGTATATGGTTTAACGTTTTTACGTATGCTTTACGTTCGGTTTTTTTTCGTTTTTATTTCTTTTTTTGATACGAGCTTTTCGGTGTTGGTGCTCGCTGATAAGGATTTGACATTGGTGTTACTTTACATGAATTTACGTTGCCGCCAGGCTTAATGGTAGTTTATCAATCATTTACCAACTTAGCATTTAACATTTTGAACACAAAATTTCTTTTTATTATTCGTGGTTGTTTCACTTGTTTGTCTTTCCCTTGGTACTTTTATTTTTCGTGTAAGGGGCCCATGATCTCCATATACTATGATTAAAACATGTGTGTTTCGCACGTGCATGGCAATATACATATAAATATATAAAAGCTATGCTTATATAAAACTTTGTAATTAACCAGACTTTAACTCAAGAAAAACAAAGGTCTTTAATTTTTAATGAAACCTAGTTATTTCAAATAACCTATAATCATATGAGTCATGATAAACATATCAATTTCAGCATTTTTCTTCGTCATATCTTTCTTTACAAATTGTAAAATCAGTAAAATTAACTTTTACACTAACAACAAACTTGCTTCCTCTAATTTGATATTTTGGTAAATACATTGAAAATTCAAGGGAAATGGGTACATTCATCCTATGACTAATTTGTATTTAAAAATGAAACCTTGTTAATTGTTCTTACTTCTTAGTAAAAGGTCTGTTAACTGGTAGGTCAATTAGAGAGTTTATATCTCATGAATAAAAGGTGTAATGTTAACTGTTAAGGATATGATTAAAGAATACATGAGTTATAATAACTGCATAAAAAAAAGAAAATAGTTCTTCATCGTTCTATTTATACCAAGTGCAGTCACCCCATTAAGTGAAAAACCCCAAGTTTTAGTCTTCAACCTGCTAAATATGGCAATGAAGCTTCACCTCTTCCTTTTGGCTTCTTTTCTTCTGATCTCCACTTCTGTAAGTTTCTTTACCTGAATCATTTCTCATTTTTGAAGAACAAAATTTACATATTATTTATTATTTATTTTCAAATAACATCCAATGAACAGGAGGTAAGAACTAAGAACAGATCTCTCTGCAAATGTTTGTCTTGATCTTCAAATACGTACTGTTTTTTGGTTTTTAGATCATATTTTATCATGTTTTATTCTCATTTTGTATTTTTGTAGATCTTGCAAGTAAATATACTAAAACAGAACAAAAATCCAAAATATGTATAAATCAGATTTTAACCAAAATAATCTTGATTTACCTTGTTTAAACCCAATCAAATCACTTGATTAGTTTATAAAAAAAAAATTTATTTTTTTTGTGTGTGATACAGGCTGCGTATGCACCGGAAGTGAAGCCACAGCCACCATCATCTTCTTCACCGGTGTCTAAACCACCCACCACTACACCACCAGTCGCCAAGCCACCCACCACTACCCCACCGGTGGCTAAACCACCCACCACTACACCACCAGTGGCTAAACCACCCACCGCAACACCACCGGTGGCTAAACCACCCACCGCTACACCACCGGTGGCTAAACCACCCACTGCCACCCCTCCAACCCCACCAAGAAACACTAAAGGTATCATCTTTATGTTTTCATAAACACACTTGTTACTTCATTTGATAAATTGCATTATTTAAAATTTTGTCATGTGCGAAGTAAAATTTTTTTTACCCTTTTATAACATGACATTGTTTATGAGATCTAGCCGGGGAGCTCCCAAAAAAATGTTTCTTTTTACTTATTGGGATCACTCTAGAAATGTAATTACAAATAAGTTTGTAATTTTTTTATATATGTTAATCTATTTACCACAACTAGAAAAAAAAAAAGAAAAAGATTAAGGCCCCTTTAGAACATAGCCTATGTGTGGTTGTCACCGTGCTCACCTTCGAAGACAGCCCTGAGCCCCT
Organism: Flaveria robusta; assembly: GCA_025506415.1. Lineage (NCBI taxonomy): Eukaryota > Viridiplantae > Streptophyta > Magnoliopsida > Asterales > Asteraceae > Flaveria > Flaveria robusta. Next base: position 10,292,820 of record CM046469.1, on the reverse strand, counting down.
GACTATTTTTATAAACCGACAATAAAATATTAAATATTTAGTAAATCTTACATAACAGTAAGACATAAGAGTGTTAGATGTAGACAAATCATATCTTTATTTTATTGACGAAAAAAAGAAAAAAACTGTCTTTTATAACTTGATATTACTTCCATATTATAACATGTATATATTTTTGCAGAATGCTACCCATTGTGTGTGGTGAGGTGCAAGCTTCATTCAAGGCAAAATGTATGCCTCAGGGCGTGTGTGACATGCTGTGATAGGTGCAAATGTGTTCCCCCGGGACAGTCGGGCAACAAGGAGGTTTGCGGCCCGTGCTATGTCAACATGAAGACTCACGGCGGAAGACCAAAATGCCCTTGAAAATTTTAATGTTAAGTAGGTATTATTACGCTTAAGATCGAAGAATAAAATGGGTTCGTGTTGGCATTTGGTGGTGAAGAGGGAATTAGTGGTGAAATTTGGGTGCATCTTGTTTTGGTCAAATCAACGTGTGTTGCTAGCTTTTTGCTTGCATCAATAATTGGTGTGCTTGTTATGAGTTGTGTAACGGTTCAAAGTTACTATTGATACTTTGCGATAGATGATTGAGTTGTATGTTCCTTGGATGCCCTTTGCTTCACATAAATTGAACCCAAACTAGAGGACAAACAAGAATCCTCCAACTTAGAAATTAAATTTATGGGAGCTTAATGATATTAAGAGCATTCACATCTCATCCTTTATCTCCATCTTTATAATTACATTAAAAAACATTATTTTTCTCTCTTCTTTTCAATAAAATAATATTTTTTTACACTTTTATCATTACATTTTCTCTCTCCTTTACTCACAATCACTTTCAATAAATATTAAAAAATTAATAAAGATAAACAGTGTTTTATCAAATATAGAGATGAACAGTAACATATTCTCTATCCTTCACTCACAACCACTAATAACCATTCTCTATAATATAAAAAATACACTCACAGATTTATGAAGACTCTGTTATGAATGCTCTAAGCAACTACAAGAAATATACCCTCTCTGCTAGCTCTCTAAACTAATATGTAATGATTAAAGATAACATCTAACATATTTTGGGGAGGGAGTAGAAGCATGTTTGCACAAAATTGATAATATCTAATGTTTGTTTCGTGAGCAGATATCTGAATAGTTAAGTATTTTTGTCTCTGAATGATTAAGTATTATATTGAGTGATTGTTTGTTTCAGCCTCTTATTCGTTCAGATGCCTGAATGGTTTAGGACTTATTAGTTCAGAGTTTTTGTTTTGTGAAGCATTTTTGCCTCTGAATGGTTAAGCATTATACTGAGTCTGAATGGTTAAAAGCTCTTATCTAAATTAACTAGACATTTGTCTCTAAATAGTTAACCAATAGTAGCTCTTAATGATTTAAAACTTTTATTGCTTCAGCACTTAATGATTCAAACCTTTTAATAGTTCAGCACTTATCTATTCAGAAGTTGTCAAACAGCCCTTGAGTTTGAATGGTTAAGAGCTCTTATCTGAATTGGTCAGACATTTACCTCTGAATAGTTAAATAATATACTAGCTTTTAGTGATTCAGAACTCTTACTGTTTCAGCATTTAATGGGTCAAAACTCTTAATAGTTCAGTACTCATCCGTTAAGAAGTTGCCAAACAGCCCCTTAGTTTAAATACGTTAAGGATAATTAATAAAATTAGAAGTGTATAAATAAATGACGAATGTTGTAAATTACTTAAAATACTAATTAATAACTAGTAAAAGTAAGCCGCGCGTTGCGGCGGGGCGTTACGTCAGATAGACTTTAAATAAAAACGTAGATAAGAATAAGCATATGATGAAACGATATAGAAATTGAAAATGCATTTAGTGTATTTAAAAAAATGGTAATAAAAGAAAGAAATAAAAAGAACAAACAGAGCTTACTAACTTGTAACTAAGTACTGTAGTTACCGACATAGTAATTTAATATATACTAGAATTAGAGCCCTGGCGATGCGGTGGGTTCATATGATAAAAAAACTAATGAAATAATGACAACTTGGGAATGAAGCGCGCCACTAGTACACAGCGGATAATTGCCCCACGCTATGCTACAGGTTGATTTTGAAAAAAAAATATGTGAAAGCATAGATAAAAATAACAATGTCGCAAGGGTATCAAGACTTAAGAGAACAATACGTTGATTTAGAAAATTTATAAGGATATATATAAGTAAAAGAACAATTAAGATAATAAAAAAATTAAAAAAAGAAAGAAATCAAACAAATAATAGGTCTTATAAAAAAATATTAAAAACAAAAGAAAAACTAATAAAAACAGAAGGCAAATTGGATTTTAATAATCCAAACTATTACCTATTGGCCAATAATAATCCATACTATTAATTTGGCTGGTAACACTCCAAACTTTCACTTTTATAACCAACAACAGTCCCAGTGACATAATTTTTAAATTTTTACGCTCAATTTATATCTATTTTAGTCTCAATTTAGCTTGTATGTTTCTTCATTTCGTTCATAATTATTGTTGCGAACCGAATCGAGAGCAAATCAAACATAAAAAATTGAAAATTATGTTATTGGGACTGTTGTTGGTAATAAAAATGAAAGTTGGGAGTGTTACTGGTCAAATTGATAGTATGAATTATTATCGGCCAATAGGTAATAGTTTGGATTATTAAAATCCAATTTGTCAAAACAGAAAACAAATTAAAAGTAAGAAATCAATAGAAACAAATATAACAAAACAATTATTACCAAAGGGCAAAGGCCAAAGCACACTGCTAGAGAATCCCAAGTTCACTGTCTTTCTAAAAAGTAAAAACATATACCAAACAATTTAAAATCCTTAACAAAACAGGTGGAAGGATAAGAGCTTCGAACCCGGCACGTCTTGGAAAGATATGGGGCTCCGTACCAGTTGTGGTGGATCGCAATTGTTGTTTAAAAATGCTTATATAACATATAAACTAAAATAATATTCAAATAAAATATTAATATTATCACTGTAGAAACCGACATAGCTATTTAATAGATATATAATAAAACGTTTTTGATTAAGTTATGGGTTAAATTGGATGTTAAATTTCATTCAGAGTAACATGAGTGGCACCGTGGCAGAGTGTAGGTACTGGGTAGAGGTCCACGATCAGTATTGAATCATATGATTGGACTAATGGGCCAATGGCCCATTTCATATTTAAATTTTAGTTTATTCAAAACTTAATAGTTTCGTTGTTGTTTTTGTTAAACATTTGTAGATATTCAATTAAAATTTATAATGAACTGATGATTCGCACGATTATAATAACTATTTCTATTACTGTTGTTGTTTTTCTAAAAATTACAACTTATTACAATTACCTTGTAGTTATCTTATGATATGTTCTTTCGTTTGCTTGATTAGTTGTAATTAGGCTTACCATTAAGTCTTCCCTATTTGGATTCCTTAATATAATGTGTTCTAATTTATGATTTGCCACCTTACTCTCTTATCCTAATATATTGTTTATTAGGTTACAATCTCATGTAATACACATGATAAATAAATTTACAGTTACATGGTTAATAATATAAAAAGTTATGTCTTAAATATTGTGTATTATACGGATTGAATAAACTCATGTATTACACATTTGAAAATCTGAAGTTAACATATTTGAAATTTTAATTTTAATTATGGATAGTTATTAATTAATAAATAGCTATTATATAGCATTCATAATAAAGAGTAGAGAGAAGCGAGAAAACCAATTATTGGATGATCTAGAATGGTGACAAGTGTTCGGATTTATTTTTATTTATTATTATAGAGATATTGATACATGACAACTTGTGATCTTGACACATCAACGTCTTGTTTTGCTGGTACAATGCTGCTTTGAAACATTGTGATCGTTTACCTGCCAAGAAACACTGCCCCTTCCATAAGCTACTAAATGAAAGAGTAGCACATAGGTGTAGAGGTGTACATAATAACCGGGTAGGAGCTGGTTTATACCCGGTCCCTTAGTGATTGGTTGTTCCCGCTCCAAACCGTTCGTTTAAATCCAATTTGGTGTTTTACATGCGCAAGAGCTGGTTTGTACTTAGTTTGTAACCCTTAGTGAAAGCCGCTTAGTAACCGAACCTAACTAGTTCCATCAGATAATATTTTTTTGTGTGTGTAACCGGGGAAACCCACTTACCTGGTAAACTCTTGAGTCCTACCAATACCCTACTAACCGTGAGGATAGGTAAATCGTGGGCGAGGTCGGGTAGGTGGCAAGAGGGGCCAAATCGAGGTAAGAATGATTCAACCTATGACCTCAATGCTAAGGACATGGATGCTTACCACGAGGGCATTCCACCCAAATTATAGGTAGATTTTAGACCTTTTTAAACTGGTTTTGAAATAACCCGTTTTGATCATATTAACCTTTAACTGAATTTGTTTTTCTTTTAATAATTGAGGTGCGCGCCCTTACATGGGTAGCAAACAGTGGGCCGACTAATTTCAGCAAACAATATTTTGTCCCTAAAACTTTAAATATAATATCCTTAATAAAAAAGTATATTTTTTTTTCAAAAATCATATCGATATCTCTAAATGCACATGCTAAAAGTTTGCAAAAATGCCAATTACACTAACTATGATATACACATTTACAAGGTTTTTTTTATATAAATTATTTTAAGTTCCAAAACATATAGTCCAAAATTCGACATTGGGGCAATGTTTGTGCTTCTTGTTTTTGCCTCCGGCCTTGGCCAGCTTATTGACATATAATGTTGCCATTGCCCACAATCTCTAGATGTCATCCTTCTTCTTGTATTTATCGTAAAGTCAATCTTTTATAACTACAAATATTCAGATGTTCTCATTATATATTTCATGAGTACTTCAATGTTTATAATAAACACAAATCTAGTCCATTGAACCGTAAAACCTGATAACTAATATATGCGAATGGCTTCTTTAAAAATGGTTGAGGTTGCTTTTGCCATCTTCTTTGTCGGTGCAATGATGCAAGCAAATGCTGATGAGTGGACACGGACTCCTCCACCATCACAGACTTCAAATACGCTTTCTATAATTCAGTCATCGATTATGGGTTTAGCTGGTGTTGTGCTTTTCTTTTTTTTATTTAAAAAAGTTGCTTAAGTTCTGATTTCTTGTGTTAGCTTCAGTTTCTTATATTAAATACTTGCATCTTACATTTATAGGACCATCATATGTGATATGGTGGCTTGAGTCCTTGAAGATTTTGTATCCCTTTTTCTTGTAGCGAGAATGTTATCTATATTATTCAATGTTAGTTCTTCTAATAATGGTCTCAATGTTGGAAGCATTTGTAATTTTGATGAAAATATAGTAAAATTAGTTGCATGATCATGTTATTATGTCTTTACTTACGAAGGATTTGATGTGAGATGTTCTTTTAGCTACAAACTTCTCAACAACCAAATGAAGCTTTTGATCACATCTCATTGCATACAACTTATGCTTTTTTTGTGAAACAACTCCCATGAACCCAACAACACCACATGATCATTAACTCACCATAAGTTTGTTATCCTCATGTTTGTCTATTGATCTCTATTGGCTCCACTATTAAGACACGTCGTTCCGTGCTTCAAGAATTCAAGTCACTTCCCCATGAACCATTAATTTTTACCATTTATGTGTTCCATTTAATTATAGACAAGTCGTGTTCTAACTTAAAGCCCTAATTGATTAAAATCCCCAACTTATTCTTATATTGGGGGCCCTAGTATTTTAGGGGCCCAAAGCCCTTGCTTTACCTAAGAGCCCAATGGGCCGCCCCTATCGATGAGGAGCTTTATCAACTTGATTAGGGTTTGGCAGTGGTGATTCGATAATTAACAGACATGGAGGTGGGACGCTATAGCTATGTGGTGGTGGTGAGTAATGCTATGCGTAGAAAAAGAAGGGGAGAAAGAGAGAAAGAGGGAGGCAGAGGGACGGAGAGCGAGAGAGAGAGAGAGAGAGAGTGTGTGAGAGAGAGAGGCAGGAGAGAGAGAAAAAAAGAAAAGGGGTAGGTAATTTTTTTATTTTATAACTATTATAAGTTACTATTTATGATAATTACATAATCAGTCCCTTACAGTATAAAGTTATATACACGAGCCTTATATAAATAAAAGTATTTTTGTATTTACATTAAAAAATAATAGAAAAGCCAGACATCGTAAGTGGACTATTGCTGATTGTTTAAAATTATTAAACACAGTGATTAAGTTGAACTTTTTTAAACCATCATATCAAAATAGTTATAATCATCAAACCACACCCTTATATCGTCTTTTACTTTAATTTTTAATGGGCTATACTATATAGCCCATCTAAACTATTTTTACATGCTATAAACCTCCCATCAACTTGTAAAAATAGTTAATTTTTGTTTTTTTATTTACTAATTTTTGTTTTTTTATTTACCATATCACCTCTTAATACGTAAAACTAAACTTTTTAAGTTTTATTTATTTATTATTACTTTTAGTCTTCATATTTTGTTCTTTTATTATTATTATTTGTAGTGGTTATGAGTGTTTAAAAAAAGCCAAACAAAATATAACCGAAAACAGAATCATATCCGTAACCATAGAAATCGAATTAAATTGTAAATTTGGTTTTCACATCGGTTAATGGTTACCCAAAGTCTTGCTTATTCGGTTCGGTTATCCATGTAAACAGAATAATAAACTGTTTAACAAGTTTAAATGGATAACCGAACTGAATAAATCAATTTAATCGGTTGAATTAGGTTCGTTTAGGTCTATTTCTAATTTTAGAAAATATTTTTAAAAGGCTTTTTTTTTTTTATTTCAGAAAATGTTATATTAAATTTTTAGAGTTTTTTTAATATATTTTATATTATTATATAAAAAATGTTTGTAAAACTTATTTAAAAGAAAAGAAACGCTCATTTTTTAAAACTATTTTTTTTAAATAAAATGACAAGTTTTAAAATTATTTTTTAAGTTGGAACTAGGACAAGAAACTAAAAGGATTTTTTTTAATGAAGAAAAACTTAACCCCTACTCGAAAGATGGCCGGTCAAACCAACAAGTGCAGAAGGCCTGATTCCTAATATTCAAAAGTTTGTTAGGGCATAAGCAAACGATAGATAGTAACAGTGTCAACTTGGTGAATCGATCTGCAACATAGATGGAAGAACGAGGGATCTTAGGGGTGAAACCCAAAAAACAATCAGCAGCTCGAATCAGAGGAAGAAAATGGTTGAAAAAGAGAGAGATATGGCTTGTTACTCTCGGAATAGCACTTCATGCTGTCTATATGCTCAGCATCTTCGACATTTACTTCAAATCTCCTATTGTTCATGGCATGGATCCCGTTTCCCCTCGATTTACACCCCCAGCAAAGCGTCTGGTGCTTCTTGTAGGTAATTATGCACTGGTAACACCCTTGCACACCAACTGTTTGATTTAATGTCACTGAGAAATGTGGATTCTTGTTTAAAAGAACTGGTGCCATTCTTGCACACCAACTGTTTGATTAAATGTCACTGGGAAATGTGGGTTCTTGTTTGAGATTATTAGTTACCATTCTTGCTCACCAACTGTTTGATTAAATGTCACTGAGAAATGTGGGTTCTTGTTTAAGGTTTAATGCTAGCAATGATGTGAATTTGAATGTGATTTCAGCTGATGGGTTGCGGGCGGATAAGTTCTTTGAGCCAGATTCTGATGGGAGTTACAGAGCACCGTTTTTGAGAAGTGTGATCAAAGGACAAGGGCGTTGGGGTGTGTCTCATGCTCGTCCTCCGACAGAGTCAAGGCCCGGGCATGTTGCGATTATAGCTGGTTTTTATGAGGATCCTAGTGCCGTCACAAAAGGTTGCATTTTCTTTCTGCACTAGATTTATTGAACTTTTCAGGTGATTTTTCTGTAGTTTGATGAAGCATACATTTCATCTTTTGAAAAGATGAAACATGATTTGGTTTGATAGTTGATACTTTGTAATGTGTGCAGGATGGAAGGCAAACCCTGTGGAATTTGATTCAGTTTTTAACAGGAGTCGACATACATTTTCGTATGGTAGCCCGGATATTGTTCCAATATTCTGTAAAGCTCTGCCTCATAGTACATGGAAATCCTATCCTCATGAGTTTGAAGATTTTGCTACTGGTGTGCTAACACATTGAACATTCTTCAATAAGGGGATATTGGTTTTTGTTGTTTATTGAAAATTTTATTGATGGTATATGCAGATGCGTCGTTCTTGGATGAGTGGTCATTTGATCAGTTCAAGAGTATTGTAAATAGGTCCAAAGAGGACCCTAAACTAAAACAGTTATTTCAACAAGATCAAAATGTTGTATTTTTACACCTTCTTGGTTGTGATTCAAATGGTCACGCACACCGTCCATATTCTTCTATATATCTCAATAATGTTAAGGTTGTTGACCGTATTGCTGAAGGTGTTTATAATCTTCTTGAAAATTACTTTATGGACAATCAAACAGCTTATATATTTACAGCAGATCATGGAATGAGTGACAAAGGTTTGAACTATGGATTTTCCTACTTAAATCATGCTCATTTTTCGTATCAAGCAATCCGTTAGATAAATTTTGTTTTTATTTTTGTACAATAGGAAGTCATGGAGATGGGCACTGGTCAAATACAGATACTCCACTTGTAGTTTGGGGAGCAGGTGTTAAGAATCCCAAACCTGCATCCAATAATGATCAAAATCACGGTGAAAGATTTGTTGATGAACATGATATGCATGATACACCTACACCTGATGATTGGGGTCTCAGTAATATAGAAAGAGTAGATGTCAATCAAGCTGATATTGCACCTTTGATGGTTGTGCTGACTCACTTTTGAATTCTTATTTTGCACATTATTTTTGCAACATTCGTTCTTTTTTGTTTTGACTTCTGACAGGCTTTATTAATGTTTAACAGTCGACCCTTCTTGGTTTGCCCATTCCTGTTAACTCAGTCGGAAGTCTTCCCCTTGACTACATTGATTTCAATAAGGTTGAATACATCCTTTATTATTCATAATAGACCCCATCAGTTTCAAACATTATTATGTAAATTGGTATTCTGTTTGTTGGTTTTATTTTGTTCAGGCGGATGAAGTAGAAGCTGTGTTAGCTAATGCAAAACAAATTCTCTACCAATTTCTTCGTAAATCACGTATCCTTCGAACCATTTACGAAGTTTTTATACTTATAAAGGAACCTGAATATCACTGCATTCAGGATACCATTCTGTTCTGCAAATAGAGTAAACTTTGACTCAGGAGTTAATTTGGTCAAATTGATAAATTTTTTTTTCCTGCTTGTAGAATAGCTAATTAGGTAGTTTCATCAATAAAAAACTGACTCTATGAGTAAAGAAAGATAAAATTGATAATACTTTTGTGTATGTTGTCTTTTGATGCATCTTTAACTACTTTCCTTTGGCAAAACTCAGAACTAAAGCAGGCAAGCTCATTTAGATTTAAGCCATTTGAACCTCTAGCCCATTATGCATCAATTTTGGATGAAATTGAATCTCTGATAGCTATTGGAGACTATGAACATGCAATGAAACTATCTCAAAGTCTTAGAAGCTTGGCCCTTGATGGGCTCCACTATTTTCAAACTTATGATTGGTTCATGCTAATGAGTGTTATAATTCTGGGCTACTTTGGTTGGATGCTTTGTCTTATTCTTCACGTGTTGCAATCTTATACATCTTTGCCTGGAAAAATCCTTAAAAAGGAGGAAGCAGTTTTCACAAGAGAACACCCATCAATGGTATATTCATAACCTTATCACTTTATTATAATGATATATAATGCATCTTGATGAATATTTTGTGTGGCAGGTGTACCTATGTGGAAGTCTCATCATGGCTTCAATTTTTATTGTGCTATATCTGGAGCACTCTCCTCCACTTTATCATGCTTATTTTGCAATGACGGTATTTCTTTGGACCAATATTTTTAGTGAATATCAGTTTGTGAGAGCCATGTGGAAATACTTCTTACAGGCAAAAGAATCTCGCCATGTCATCGAACTATCTGCCACATGTATTGTCTCCATCATCATTCTTGAGCTACTAGTGAGAAGCTTTACTGAGAGAATTATATACACATGGTGTTTCTTAATTGTGGGGGTCATTTCTTCTTTATTTCTTTATAAGTCGGTCCCATGGAAATCTGGAATACCCATTTTTTTGTGGCTAGCATGTTGGTTCTTGTCTGTTTTTACCTTAATGCCTGCAGAAATTCCTGACAACACGGTATTAGTGTAAGTTAAAATATACTCCTTTTACCATTATTGGTTTACGATCTCCATGAGATGGTATAATCTTTTATTTCTTGCTTTCTTCCTGCAGATGTATTAGTGGTCTTATAATTGTTGTAATAGGAGGACTCAGCAGGTATTTAGACAAGCATACCAAAGGTAGCAAATATTGGCTCTATCTTGTAAACGGTTACTCAAAACCCAAATTCCCAATCCTCTTCCATTTACAGGTATGTAGTATATATTACTTTAATTTCATTAAGATAAAACTTACTTGTTTCTGATAAGTTCTAGCTATTGATTTCTTTATAAATGTATAGGCATTTTTGGTTGGTTTGTCATCTGTATTGGTATACCTTTCAACATCTCATAGAACCGAAAAGCAGGAACTGCTTGCATTACATCAAGTGATGAATTGGTCCATTGCTGGTAAAATATGTCATTAAATCTTTTATTAAAATCATTAGCAGTTGTTGTTTAATAATTTAAAAAGATTATGTTGAGCAGTTGCATAAAAGCTGCCATTGTATTTATGTAGGTTTATCCATGGTGCTCCCCCTATTTTCAGCAACTGACCTACTTTCTCGGCTAACTTCCATATTCCTTGGTTTTGCACCACCTTTCCTATTATTATCTATAGGGTATATTTCTACCCCCCTCTCCTAATTTGTCATTATGATCTTTATGTGCATGCATTATATGATAATGTTTAAGATGCATAAGTTTAGCATGCTGAATCATGCGCAGATATGAAGCTGTCTTTTATGGGGCTCTTGGTCTTGCCCTTTTTGGATGGATATTGTTTGAAAATGCACTTTTATATGTCAACAAACCTAACAAGTCCCTTGCTTCATTTGAAGCTGAAAACGGTAACATCATTCTTGAGGAAGGTGATAGATGCCTACAGTTATCTGACATTAGAATCCCAGTTGTATTTGTAAGTGCAAGTTTCCGTTTTTCCATTTTAAATTATTCCAGTTGCAATAATTTATCTAATATTTTCCTTTTCTACTTTAGCTGGTGTTCTTTAATATTGCATTTTTTGGAACCGGTAACTTTGCAAGTATTGCAAGTTTTGAGATTTCATCGGTTTATCGATTTATTACAATATTCAGTGTAAGTAAAGGTTAAGAAATCCTCATAAATTGTACATATTCTTTTTTACCAGTAGTAATTATTTGACGATATCCATTTCCATCACAGCCATTTCTTATGGCGGCCCTGCTCATCTTCAAACTGTTCATCCCGTTCATGCTCGTCATGTAAGTGAAACAAAATTGCAGTTTTATTAGCAACCCAAACACATCTATTATGGAAATAATCAGTTAAAAAAAAAACTTTAATATTTGTATGATTCTTCTATTAAAATTTGAATGCAGATGTGCATTTAGTGCAATAACCAAATTAGTCAAAGTTCCAAGATCAGGATGCTACTTTCTTGTGATATTATGTTCAGATGTCATGACCATTCACTTCTTCTTCTTGGTATGGACTATGGATGCTAAATTAACTCTTTTGAGTTATAATCATGCCACTAACTCAAATAATGTGTGAATATAACAGGTGAAGAATACAGGTAGCTGGATGGAAATCGGCAACAGCATCAGCCATTTTGGAATTGTGAGTGCTCAAGTCGTATTTGTTTTGTTGCTTTTTGCCCTTACAAACATATACACCAAAGACATCCAAACTCGGTCAACGAATCAGGTTTCTCAAAAAACAATGTAAATTTGATTTAATCTTGTTAGAATGTCTCTTGTGGTTTTGTTGCTTGTTTTCAGACCTTTGTTTACCCCTTGTATCATTTTTGAGAACATGTAAAGGTGAGTTTTTGAGGTTTCCTTGTTTAATTATCTTTAACCAAAGCCGGAAACACCCATCATTTTAATTATTTAACTGCCCAAAAGACTCGCACGCACTTGATGTACTCTACCTATTGTTTGTAAGAATCTTATAAGTCGGGGGAGTTAAATTGGATGAGTTTGCAGGTTGAAACCGACTCAAACACGAAAATATTGTTAGACGTATTAACCTAAACACAACAAAAATATTCATGTATTGTCACGGAAACAATGGGTTTAAGATTACTTTTTTATTTTTTCTTTCATAACAATTATTTTTTAAATAGAGAGAGAATCACTTTTTCCTGACTAAACTATTCATGTATTTTCTCTACTATTCTTACGGATAGTAGAGAGAACCATTTGTTCCTGGCCACGAACTAGAAATGTGTGAGAGGGAGGAGGCCGAGAGGGACGAGAAGAGAAAATCTGTGAAGATAAACACTAAATGTTACTAGGCTAAAGACCATTGAATTAAAAAAAAATATAAAAAATTTATACGGAAGTACATATATCATCAAAATTTTTAAAATGCTATGCTAGAGAGAATTAACTTAAAAATTTTATGATAAAACAAATTAACTTGTCCGCTCATCATGTCACAATAAAACTCCAATCTAGTGTAACTTAATTTCACAAAACTAGTGTACTAGGCTCCCACGTGCATATGGTTGCAAAAGAGACTCTTACATAATTCAAACGCTTGAGCCTCATAGGTCACATCGCAATAACCTTCTAACAATTTGATAAACGACATATGCAACGACTTCATAGTCTAGTCTCCACAAGAAGTTGATGCATCAAGTAACCAATAATGATCACCACCAATATTCGTCGCAATTGTTTCCAAATTTCTTTTATAGTCTCATTCCATCAAATATGATTCCTACCCATCTACCAACAACAAATCTATCTTGAAGTCACATTCCATCATCTTCAACATCATCTACAAGTAGAAAGATGAATAGAATCACCTATATTTCAATCCAATTCATCTTATAGAATCTTAAACAGTTGATTTCAAGCTTATTAAATGTCTTCATTATTGTGTACTGCCATTAATGGTATCTTCTTATGATCCAAACAAAACTTGCAGGTTTCGCAGTGCCGTTGAACTAGGCAAGTTTCTCGGCAGCGTTGATATCATTCCAGAAGCTTATCAAGCAATTTCGGAGACGAAATCAACTTATAAACTTCACACCACTCGTTCTGGGATCGATATTTTGGCTTTCAACTGTTCCCCTGGTGATCACACAACTCGATTTCTTTAAGGAGAGTTCGATTTAGTTTCATCTGAAAACCTACTTGACTTCATTCCCACAAAAGTCAACTCTCCATTCTCCATTAACAAAGCTGCTGTTGAGCTCTTTCAAACTCTCAGTGATGACCTCAAAGAAGAAGAAAATAAGGTGTATATGTGTGTGTGTTTATTTGAAGGTTTAATCTTGATTTAATTAAAAGGATAACTATTAATATTAATCTTATGGAGTTTATATTAGACTAGGATTGGGCTAGATTATTTGTTTGATTATTTAAATATATAGTGTTTGAATTAGATTAAGAAAAACATAAGCATAGTATAAATAGGGGTTATGATAATTATATTTGATGTGGTTTTGTTTATAATAATATTCTTATAGTTAAGACAAGTTGTATTCAGTGACGAAGCTTTACTGGGGGTGGGGTGGGGTGGGGTGGGGTGGGGTGGGGGGGGGGGCATCGCCCCCCCTGTTTTTTTCGCCAGTAGTGTTAAATTTTAGTCCGATAGTGTAAATTTTTGGTCAAGTAGTGTAAATTTTTATATAAATATCAAGTTCGCCCCCCCTAAAAAAAATTAATTTCGCCCCCGCCCACCCTACGATATAGTTCAAGCTCCGCCAATGGTTGTATTCATATTCTTGGTGTGTTCTTGTGTTGATATATTGATTCTAGGCAAACATTAATTATAGTAGATCTAGAGACCAAGTAGTGCTTAACTAATGGTTAGAATTTTGTATTACAGCATATAAAGAAACCATTGATCGTCACTGGATCAGGCATAGGGGGATACCTTGCTATTCTTTCTACGCTACGCCTGCATCGTGCCATTGATGCAGAGGAATCAGATGGTTCTATGGTAACCAAAAGGCCGATTTGCATAACTTTCGGTTCCCCTCTTGTTGGTGATGCAGCTCTCCAAAGCGCCATCATGGGGCGGCCACAATGGAAATTCAGTTTTCTAAATGTGGTTGCGAAAAAGGACTGTTTTGCTAGTTTTTTCTCATCAAATAGTACATACAAGCCCTTTGGTACTTTCCTATTTTGCACAGAGTCAGGTGGTCACACGGCTTTTGAAGACGAAGAATCGATCCTTCCTGTTCTAGACACCATGAACTCCTCACATGCAGGTAACTTACAGATTTATGATTATACTAACGTTTTGAGTTTAATAAGAAGTAGGATATTGTACCGTGGGGCTTCTGAAGTGGGAGATTTCGACTTGAATTTGTTGAGGGCGGGAATCACATTGCAGATGAGGGAAGTCGCGGTGTTGGATGATATATTGAATGATCAAATGGAGAAAATGGAAAAGAAACAAATAGATATGATTAAAAGCAAGAACAAAGAAAAGGCGGATTCTTATAAGCATGTGAAGGATCTAAATGAAAGGAAGATAAGTATGACATATATGGAATGGTACATGAAGACTAGAGAAAAGGATGGGGGTTACTATGATGTCTATAAGGCTGAGATACAACATGAAAACGCAAACACGCAAGATATTGTGATTCATCAGCGTCGTCTTACCCAGTATTGGAAGAAATTTGTTGAAGATTCGGATCTAATGCCACTAAAAGAAGGTGATAAGTTCCGCATACGCTGGCTTTACGCTGGGACTAACTATAGAAGAATAGTTGAGCCCTTAGACATAGTGAGATACTACTACATAGAGAACAAAGTGAACTACATAGAGAATAGACCGGACCACTATAAGTTGTTAGAGAAGTGGTCGGATGAAGACAAGAAGAATTCGAATTCAAGTGAAGAAAAAAGGGTAAGTTTGGCGTGTATGGAATGATGTGTGAAGATTGAAGAAAGAGAAAATCAGAATATTTATTGTGACGGAGCAAAAGCATTTTATATTTAATTAGGTTATAACGTTCTGTGTTACACGTGTTAAATAATTAAAAAATATTAAATATTTATTAATAAAAAGTTAGAAATTATAAAACGTTAAATATAAAGTTATTTTGATTATCCAATAAAACACTTTTACTATTATTAAAACTTTCATTTTAAAAGTTATTGCTTTGGAAAAAAATTCATTTTATTTATCAATATTTCATTGTTTAAAAACTACGAGTTTGTTTTGCAAAAAATATTTTTATATAAAACTTTAATTTTTTAAAAAGATTGATTTTAAAATATTTTATAATTTAAAAAAGTTTTGTTGTTATAGAAAAATTTTATAGTTTTAAACAATTTTAATTTTAAAAAATATATTTTTCAATTAAAATACTTAGTTTTTATTTAGTGAAAAAATATCTTTTAAAAAGTTAATGATTAAAAAAGGACTTGGATTTATAATATAAAGAGAAGGAGAAAAGTTTAAAAATTAGTTATTTACCTTTTAAAATTGAATAAATAATATGAGCGAGAAAACTAAGATAAGAGTGATTATAAGAATGTCATGTGGCATCCCATGTAAAGTATTATTAGGTTAGATTTTTTTTCTCTCCTATATTTTATTAAATAATATTTGTTTATATTATTATTATTATTATTATTATTATTATTATTATTATTATTTATTATTATTATTATTATTATTATTATTATTATTATTTCTCTTTTATTTACTCCCAACTATTTTCAAAAATATTAAAAAATTTATAAGGATTGTACAGTGTTTTCTTAAATATGAGGATGTTACTTGACATGATTTTCCACCCCCGCAACGCGAGGGGCTTAACACTAGTTTATACTTATTTATCAGTGGTATTAACTAAATCAACCTAGGCTAAAATGTAATCATAAAGAGTTCATATGATAAAAGAAGATTTCAAAGATAAAGGAGAACACAATAATCATCTTTAATTTCTTCAAACGTATTGATGATCTTTGCATATTTCTTTTTTTGCTACTCTTATAAGATGCAGGTATTGTGAAAGCATGTTGTTTGGGTGTTTTTCTATGTTAGATTTGTTATGAACTTTTTAAATTTGTATGTCACAAACTTAGTGTTCTTTTCTTGAGCATAACTTTGTAGACGATATATCTGTTTGGTGGTTGTCTTATGATCCTTGTGGTTGTCTTATGATCATTAATTAGCTGGATGGATCCTTTTGTCTTTTAAATTGACACAACCCGACTAACGGATGGATATAAAACTAGTTTGTTGTTACTCTAGCCTAGTGATTGTGTCATTAATTACTTGGTTAATCCACGTTTACCCCACCCCACGGCCTACACTCCCTCCCTCACACACACACTCCTTGCTGGAAGTCGTCCGATCAAAGTGGTCGCTACTCGTTGATCGTCCATTCAGAGAGGGAGAGTAAATAATATTCACAACCAATCACATCACGTGACACAAGAATCATGTGCCATTAATTTCAACGAACCTCTTGTTACGTTATTTGTTAATCTAAAGCACTCTTTATTAAAATCATCAATATTAATCATAATATTTAATTGTCGGTACAAATAGATTAAGACATCCGCGACGACTTTATACTACACCAAGTCTTCCACTTCACAAAATCTACAATAACTTAATTGAGATGCTTCAATCAATCAACACGAACATTCATCGCAAATGTTTCCAAATTTCTTTTTTATTCCATCGTGATATCTACGAACCTACCAAAAACGAATCTATAAAAGTCCCATTCCATCATCATCATCATCATCATCATCAACAACAAGAGATACACCCAAAGAAGAAAGATGAGCAAAATCATGTACGTATAGATTCTTAAAAGTTGATTTTCTTGGGCACTGTCACTAACAGATTTCTTCTTTTGATCCCAAAAAACTTGCAGGTTTAGAAGTGAAGTCGAATTGGGCAAGTTTCTTGGCAGCATTGATATCATTCGAGAAGCTTATGGCGTGATTTCGGATACGAATTTGACCTACGAACTTCATACTACTCGTTGTGGAACCGATGTTTTGGCTTTCAAGTGTTCCCCTGATGATTACACAAGTCGATTTCTTCAAGGAAAATTCGGTTTGGTTCCATCTGAAAACCTGCAAATTCTAGATTTCATTTCCACAAAAGCCAACTTTTCGTTCTCCGTTAACGGAGCTGCTGTTGAGCTGTTTCAGAATCTTGGTGACGACCTCAAAGAGCTGGAAAACAAGGTAAGTTTTGTGTCGGGCTTTTAACACTAGATCCGACTGTGATCCGACCACAGTCGGATCTGGTGCAGGCCATGGAAATAGTCTGGTTATGTCTATTTAGACCGTTTGACCGGTTGAAGCGGACCGGGCGGTCTACTTGTATATAGATTTCTTTTAAGTATTGGTAATTTGTTAAAATTGCAAATCAACATAAAAACGTATAGTATTTTTATGTTTTATTTGATATTTGATATTTGATATATATAAATAATTTATAGATTTATATTATTTATGACGTGATCTGATTTTTAAAACCATTTCGACTAGTGGACTGGTAACGCAACTGGTTCGATGTCCAGTGAGATCCTATAAACTGTGTGTTTATTTACAGCAGATTTGGAGATCAAGATCAAGTCCTTAATTATTAGTTAAATTTTTTTTTTTCAGCATATTAACACTCCATTGATCATCACTGGATCGGGTGTGGGCGGATACCTTGCCATTCTCTCCACGCTACGCTTGCACCATTCGATAGATGTGGAAGAATCCAACGGATCTAAGGAAACCAAAAGGCCGATTTGCGTAACTTTTGGATCCCCTCTTGTTGGGGATGAGGCGCTTCAACGCGCCATTGACGAACGCCCACAATGGAAATCGAGTTTTCTAAATGTGGTTGCAAAGAATGATCGTGTTGCTAACTTTTTCTCATCAGATACTCCATACAAGCCCTTTGGTACTTTCCTATTTTGCACAGATTCAGGTGGTCACTCGGCTTTTGACGACGTAGATTCGATCCTGCCAGTTCTAGATGCAATGAAGTTGCGGGATGCGAGTAACTTGCAAGTTAATGATTATATGAATGTTTTGAATTCGATGAGAAGGAAGGTATTGTACCGCGGGGCATCTGAATTGGGCGGATTCAACTCGAGTTTGTTGAGGGCGGGAATCGCGTTGCAGTTGAAGGAAGTTGGTGTTTTGGATGATATTTCGAATCAACAAATTGGAGAAATGGAAAAGAAACAAATAGATATGATAAGGAGCAAGAATAAAAAGAGTGCTTATGATCCTACCAAGAAGCTAAATGAAATGAAGATAAGTTTGACATATATGGAGTGGTACATGAAGACTAGGAAAGAGGAAGGGGGTTACATTGATAGTTACAAGAATGCAAAAGGCAAAGATGAAATAGAGAAGAAAAACCTAATTATGAAGCATCAGGGCGCTCTTAACCAATATTGGAAAAAAGTTGTTGAAGAAAAGGATAAAATGCCACAGAAAGAAGGCGCCAAGCTGCGTAAGCGTTGGCTCTATGGCGGGACCAACTACAGAAGGATAGTCGAGCCACTAGACATCGCTGACTACTACCAAAAGGGCAACGTAAACTACATAGAGAATAGACCATCACACTATATGTTGTTAGAGAAGTGGTCGAATGAAGAGAAGAAGGATTCGAAATCAAGTGAAGAAAAAAGAAACAAAGCTGCTAGTCTTACTGAGGATTCTTGTTTCTGGGCACATGTAGAAGAGGCATTGATTTTGTTAAAAGACTTGGAGAAAGGAGGGTCCGCTGAGGTCGAGAAGGAACTGGAGCGATTTGAGACTTATGTGATGGGTGAGATCAACAATTACGCGGTCTCACCGGATATTTTCTTGGAAAAGAGTAGTTTTATGGATTGGTGGAGGAAGTATAAGGCACACAAAGGAACTGCATATGATTCTGAGTTTGCTCGGTACATGAACAATAAGAGCTATCAATCATATAAGTAAGGCTCAATTTGAGCATCATGACAATGGCTTCATGTTCAAATATTGTTGTGGTTTATTCTTAGAATAAGATAACAAGCCACCTAATTATGTTTTTTTTGGGTTTGGTTTTGTAACGTTAACTCTCATGTTGTATGGTTTTGTAACGTTAACTGTAATGTTGTAATGAAAAGTTGTGTTTTTTCTATGGTTGGAGAGCCAGAGAGGCCTTATTAGTTATTATCCTATGAACTTTCTTTCTAGTGGTTGGCACATGGTACATACCTCAATATGTTGCTTTTTTCTTTCCACTTAGTAAATTTTATATATGTTTTGTTTTATCTACAAACTCGTTTTTATGTGAGAAGCATACAGAAACTAGAGTGAAACACGTGTATTTTAGACAGTGATATATGTATCTGTATAATTACGCACCACAGTTACATTTATATTAGCATCCCTTCATGGGTCATATGACGACATTGTGACTCCACCGATTACTTACAACTAGCAACCTTATAACATAGACTTTTACACGATCATGATGCGTATATTTTTATTAAATGTTTTGTATCTTCAAGTTTGCATCCGGCGTCGAAAATGCTGGCAATAAATTAAACCCCGCTAGATACGTATGATTCAAAACTACTTGATCATGATGATGGAAAAATAACATTGCATCTTATTTTGTTGAGTAGATGAATGTAGACAAGTAGAATGAAAATAGTATATTTATTGATGGACAATCTGGTTATACTTATACCGTTTAATAAAGTTAATTTTTCAAAAATGTCACAACAGTCATAAATTAACGTCATTTGTAACCGTTCTTACAATCAAAAAAAGCCACCCAATTGCTCCACCCCTTCACCCTAAAAGAAGAAAAGGAGACCCAAAGGACTGACCTCATATGAGAGATGGCTCCTTATGATAAATATTGTGGAATGTTTGATCGACATAGTTTGGGCCCTCGAACTCAAGTACAAAAACTAAAAGCCCATATCAGCCCAGCCCAATAGTTAACTGCGTGTTAACGTGTGGGACCGGACTCTTCATCCGCCTACACAAAATGAACAACCTAGAAGCTTTAAAGAACACGTACGTAGTGGCTTACGCCCCAAGCCAAACCAAAGCTATATATTCCCCTACTAATCCCCAATCCATCTACAAATCCATTAATATCACTTTCTTCAATTCAAATCTTAACTTGTTCTCCAAGTTTATTTCAACCTTCAGATCAACAGAATCACCATGGGAGGAGGAACAGAAGCTTTCCCTAATTTAGGCAAACACTGTCAGCTTTCCGAATGCAAACAGCTTGATTTTCTTCCATTCAAATGCGATGGCTGTCATAAGGTAAATCCATTAACATCTTCAATCAATTCCTATTTCCACTTCTCGAATCTCAATTTCAATCGGCTGATCTCGCTTTCATGTTGCAGGTTTTCTGCGTCGAACATCGGTCGTACAAGTCTCACGAATGTTCAAACTCCGATCACAACAGCAGAAGAGTTCTGGTTTGCGAAACGTGTTCGATGTCAATCGAGATTCCACGAAACAGCAAAGGAGGAGAAGATGAGATCAATTCGATTGTTACGAAGCATCGGAGATCTGGAGATTGTGATCCGATGAAGAAGAAGAAACCGACTTGTGGTGTTAGACGGTGTAAGGAGATTCTTACGTTTTCGAATACGAGTACTTGCAAGTCTTGCAACATGAAGTTCTGTTTGAAGCATCGGTTTCAATCCGATCATGCGTGTAAGAGCAATCACTTGCCGGTGGCCGCGGTGGCTGCCGCCGGTCGCGGTGGCGGAGTAACGCCTTTTCTGGTTGCTTTGGCGTCAAGAAACGGTCAAGATTGTACGAAGAAGACAAGTGGTTCTGCTTCAGCTTCTAAGCCTTCTACGTCTGTTAAAGTTTATTGAGATTGTTGATGAATGATGTTTATGTCACTGATTAATGTTGTTTATGTCACTGTTGCTTTCTCAACATTGTTGTAATTCTTTTCTAATGTATTTGAGATTGATTTGATTGTATGATCATTTTCAGTTTTAACATGTGACAAATGCATGTAGGAGAGATTTTTGTTCCTTTTACTAATTTATAAAGTTTTTGAATTGAAATAGTAAATTAAACAAAACGTCAAAAACAAAAACAATATTTTACTCTTTTATATAATGATTGAATTAAAGCTAAGGATAATTCATTAAAAATGTTATCAAAAATCAATCTTACTCAAACACTTAAATTTGATTATTCTTACTTTAAATACATTTATTTTTACTACAGTTATATTTTATTCTTCATAGTAATGAACATGTAATTGAGCAATTCCAAAATTTAAAAACTTCTTTTACCTGAACCGTTTTAACTAGACTCATATCTTGTCTGCCGTAATGAAACTTTCCAAATCCATCACGGATAGGTTTGATAGTTTTGAAGGTTGTTAATAAGACTTGATTATGTGCTAATAAAAAAAGAAGGTATGAATCGGTTGGGTGCAGGTAAGGATGATATGAATTTTTTTTAGCAGTTGGGTTGACCAACAAATAGTATCTTGTAGGGATTTTTGTTTTCATTTAAAATTATTTACTATAATTGATATTATTATAATAATTAATACAAACACAATGTTTGAATAAAAACATATTAGCAGTTTATATGTAATAAAAATACGAATTGAGTCATTTCAACCCTTGGTTTTCTTTCATTGTTGGCTTAAATTTTGATTTTACTACCACATAAACAGGGAAATTGATTGTTTTCTAATGGTTAATCATGTTTAAAAAAGATTAATATTTTGGGGTTCTTAACTTATGATGCATGAACCAAGTTGATGGAATCATTTTTAGCCCAACCAAGCTTCTTCATGTATCTCCTTATATACAAGGAAACAAAGTTAAAAACAAATAGTAAATAACTTACACAACAAATTCAAATTGTTGATTCCATAACTTAAAACACGTACTTCTTAGTAAAGTTTTAAATATAGAAACATACAAATATGCATATTAGCTAACAAGTTATATTTATAACACAAATCATTCAAGTTACTATGCTCAGTATGTAATATTTAAATTTCAAATTGTCGTCCCCACGACGGCCGCCTGCCGCCAACTGAACCACACTTGAGGGCTCTACTTATACTTCAGGCTAGCTTCAATTTCAATCTTTAGAATCAAACTTTCACATCAATTAGTACATCAATTTGCATGCTCTTTAATTTCAACTTCTAAAATTTCAAAGTAATAACAAATAGAATCTAGAAACTTGCATTTGCTCGATACTCCTTTTGGCTTTTTCGTTGTTCTTTTGTTTTCACGCGACTTCTGCACATCGCTTGATACTCCTTCTAGTTAAACATTTATATATTTTTATAAAATTAACGGTGTCATTCGTCTAAAAGATTGGTTTCGATCGAAATTTCGGTGTTATATCCTCTACATAAAATGTAAAAAGGATTAGTGTTGATTGACCCCATTACCCCTAAGGTTCCTCTGCCCCGTTCACTAGTGAACACTACTTTCATTGGGTCTCTAGAATTTTGCTTTAATTCCGAATATGGTTTAGGGTTTAGGGTTTTTCACAAACTACGCATTCAACCTTCAAAAGCACTCGGGCCTCTAGTTCATTTGGGCTTTTGACGTGTGTTTTTAAAAAAAGCAAAAGCACTTGGGGCCTCTAATTCATTTGGGCTTTGACTTGTGTTTTCAAGAAAATAGCCCACGAATTTCAAAATGCTCATCCGATCCATTTTTTGAAGAAATCCCACATTGTCCACAATTATGAAATAAAGAAAAATCTGACTAATTTGGAGAAAATTAAACGTCACTTATGTTCAGAAAGCGAAAATGAGAATGACAGTTATTCACCATAAATCGATTGGTCGAGGCATCTTCTTCACTTGCAAATCAAAACTCACAAGCGATTTTCATGTTATAATAAATACAATCGGTTTTTCTCGGTCAAGCCTATAGTTTGAGTTCAATCAATCGTGAACCGCAAATGTACCACTATATCAACAATTAGCTTCTGTAGCTTTCTCAACGTGTGTGTAGATAACTTGATTTTCTTTCGGTGAAATTTGTTTAGCGACTATGCTACTTTAAGTGAAATTTGTTTGTTGTTTAGGCTTTGGCCCTTAGGTGAATTATGTTTACTCTTTTGATGCTAGTGTGGGTGAAACTTGCATAGTAATTAGATACTAACTAGTATTGAGCCCCTCAAGTAGGGGCAATGGGCGTATAGTCATGTCAAGTAGCATTAATGTTATACCATCATTAGTGATCACAACATGAAAAAGCTAATATTAAAAAAATTAAAATGAAAAAAGTAAACCCAAACGGAAAGTAGAGGTAAAAAAATTGAATCACGCACATGAAACGTAAATCATTAGAAACAATTACTAAGTTGATCTAGGACCCGCGCGTTACGACATGGCCGTTAAACGGGACAAAAATAGGCGTAACGACGTTGCATCATGCACACACGCTACGACGTGTTAACTCTCAAAATTTATACCGAAATGTAAAACGAAATATTTGTAAAAAGATGAAAAGTATAAGGGATTTAAGTTGAAAGTAAAAAATTTAAGAGGTTAACTTGAAAAAATATAAAACTATTGGATTTAAAATAAAATTTTAAAAGAAATAACAAAACAAAAAACTATATACAACTTTTAATGCTTATAGTATAACATGTTAAAAAAGATTAATTTAAGTTGATAATTAGTAATATTTACATGTTAAAAAAGACTAGTCAGTAATAAGATGCTAAATTGGGTGAGATTTGCTTAGTGATTTCTCTCCGTGTGAAGGCGAAAGTATGAAACAAAAAATGGTGTTTTTTCTCCTTCTAGAACCTTTAAAATGATTGAACCGCCCATGTTTTCTTATAAAATGTATCGATCTCCTTAATTATATTCCTCGGAAATATTAAGTTATCCAATTAAATAGAGAAAGACATTTGTGATTTGACTAAACCGAATATTATAAATAGACCTACTTGATCCCTACTTCTTGAAGGGCGAATATTCCCTATAGGATTTTATACCTAACCAAATATCATATAAGCTAGCAAGTTTGACCGCGCGCTGCGCGGTTTCTATTCAATTTACTTATAAACATGATTGTATAATTAGCAAAGTGAGCCTAATTCAATTTACTTATAAACATGATTGTATAATTAGCAAAGTGTGAAGCCTAACGTTTTATTTTGACACGCCAAATGCAAAGGCCATCAAATTGTCTGCACACCAATAAAAAAACTTTAGAAACTTGAAATCAATGATCTTTCAATCCACAGTATGAATATATGATCACTACCATTCATATGTTGTTTCCAGTTTCAACTAAATTACTTTATTAGAAATTCAAACTTACATGCAAACGCAGCAAATCCATTAACTATAAAACGATAACATTCATTATCCATATAAGAGAGATTACACAAATCATAATTTTCAAAAGAAATTTTCAACAAAATAAAGCGTGTCACTGGAACATTAGTTCGGACACCTCAGACGCATCTTCTTTTCATTGATTCCAACCTTAAAATTTTAATTTCTTACCTCAAACACAACTATTAAAACTACAAATACTCAAAGAACAGTTAAAATGCACCATCTTTTCATTATTCCAATCTCAAATTTAGAATTTCTTAACCCAAACACAACTACAGAAAAGGAAATTAGCAAACTGGGCCTAACAGTGAGTTGTTGGAGACTAATATTTCGCAAAAATATTATAGTTAGCTGCACATGAAAAAGTAATGAACCTATTAAGACTAAGAAACTATTAAAACTATTAACAAACATCATTTGAAAGCAATCGTGAAACCAAGTAGATGCATCAAAACATAGAATATGCAAAACACAAATATTCATACAAATAGTATTATATAATTAGTAAAACCAAATTATTCTATTGAAAAGAGTCACATTGATATAAGCAACACCTGCATACCAACATTCGTTCACCCCATCACCTTTGGTTAAATTCTTAAAACTTACTATAAATATATATTATACTAATGAAGAGAACCTGACAGAAAACATGCATTACCAGAAATGCGAGGAAAGGAGGAACAAAAGTTAACATGCCGCTGCACTCTAAATAAGAAATTATATCATCCGGCCTGCACTCTAAATAAGAATACAAATTTGATTAGGAGTGTAGGTCTATTACATTGATGAAGGAATACAAAACTTGATAATAAATAAGAAATTATATCATCCGGCCTGCACTCTAAATATCGCAAGCCGTAACTTCATCTTCGAGAATAATCGTTATGAACACCATCGTCTACGCAGTAAACCACCATCGCGGGGCCTAGATATCTCCATCACGCCGCTGTTCTCCAGTCACCGTCTTCACCCCCATCGGACCAACCGAGCCTTCTATTGCCGTCGTTGAGCAGTACGTCGCAACAGTTCAAAGTCCTAGATTTGCCCCTATGAGTAAGAAAATCGAATTACGGGAACCAAGATCTATTGCAATCCCCCATCTATAAAGCGAAACCCCGTTCAAAAATCTTAAAACCCAATCTGAAACCGTAAGATGGCCCTCTCCTGCCACCGATTGTTTCCCGGACGCTCTCCGATCACTTTCTCCGGTGGCGGTGTAACCGTCGTAAAAGACTCGGCTAGCGGCCCCAATCAATGCCCAAGGCAGAAGCGTCTCCGTCGCTTTCTTCTTTAGTGGTGGTGTGCCAGAACCAAATCGTAAAGAAGACGGTGGTATCATATTTCAATATTTGTTACGCTGACACGTATGTTACACGTGTAAGAACATGCTTCAATACTCAAACCTAACCTTTGATTACTGTAAATCAATATCAGCCCTTAGATAAAAACCGACGGTCCGTATTCCTAAAAGCATTATTCATTGTCCTTGTCATTTAATTATAGGTATAATATATGATTTTTAGTTCAAGTAATTAAAATAAAATATTTAAAACAATTAAAAATATAAAGATTTAGAGTTTAAATCTCACTCCAAACAAATATGCTCAGAGTTGAACAAATGAGTCTTTCCGCTTGTTGGTTTCCTTCTTATGAGGTTGTTGGTACGATCCTGACTGGAAAACGGATAGATTAACCCGATTAAAGCAACACATATCATTCGAATCAGGGTCGTACATTTGTCGTTCAAATAAATATTGTATAAATAATTGTTAAGTTTAGATGTTTGTATCATTAAGAATTTTCAACTAATCTCTACAATGAACTTATTTATTTATTTATTTCATTTTACGTATCACCAAGAAAAAATGATTTTAGCACGTAAGTAAATATCTTAGAGCATTCATAATTGATTCCTTAAAAATATGTGAGTGTTTTTCCTATATTTTAAAAAATGGTTTTAAGTCGTCGTGAGTGGATAAGAGAGAAAATATTACTATTCATCGGTGTGTGGTTAAAGCACCCAACTCATAATTGGCGAATTAAATTTTAAAGCTCTCGAAAATAGCTGATCATTCCCTAACGTAAAATATATATGTAAAATAAACACTAATAGTTACAATATAATATTTTAATATAAAATATAATTGAAATTATATATATGTAATAGTTCATGAAATAAAACAATTATATCATTTTTTATCTCTTCTTTCTAAATAGTTTTATTTTTAAACATTCGTTTTAAGATTTTTTATAAAAAAATATTTTTTATAAAAATCTTGTTTTTTAAAAACTCTGGGTTGTAATTATTCTGGTTGTTTTAATAAGAATGTTTTAATATATTTCACCTATTTATAATTTTTTTAAAACAAAACGATTTAAAATATTTTGTTTAAAAATATTTTATGTTTTAGTAAATTTCATATTATATAAAACTTTAGTTTTTTGTTATTTAGATTTTAATTAAAAGATGAAAAGATAGTTTAATTTTAAAAAAATTTAGATAAGAAAGAGAAATATAACAATTAATAAAATTCATTTTTAATTAGAGAGAGAAACTTGTATGAGTATTTAAATTACTATAATACCCTTTTGAAGAGAAAATTAATGTGTGTAGGTCTAGAAAAATAACAAGTGATAAAAAAATGATTTAAAAGAATGACAAGTGGTAAAATAAAGCTTGTTTTATTAGATGTTAAAGATATAGATATGGATAAACTATTTGAGATGGGTGTTTGACCACTTAAATTGGCTCACCCTTGTCATCAATTAATAATGAAGTTTAATATATTTTGTTAATGAAGTTTTTTGAAAAAAAAAACTATTCATATTTTAATATTACTTCAAACTTGAATTTTTTTTTAAAAATATTACCTTTTTAGATCAAGTGACACACAAAAAAGTATATAAACCTTTATATTTAGTGCTTATTATTTTCTAAAGTTCAATTAAATCTTCCAAAAAGAAAAAGTTAATCATTTTGTTAAAAATTTTCTCACTTTTTTACCTCACTTATATCTCACAAAATGTTTGAGCATCTCCTGATATTATATAATTAATAATAAAATTTTAAACCTAATTTTTCATACCATTAATCTTTAAACTTTAAAAAAAAATTAACAAAAAATCTTTAAGTAATAACTCCAATATTCTTCATGTGTTCATTTTGTTAAATTTCTAACCACCATATGAAACCACCAATTACCCAAACGGACAATTGAAGCTCGATTGTTTATCATTAAGATAACTTGGTCCCCTATGTTTTGGCGTGTGATTTCCTTCGAGGGCAAAGACCTAGTAATGTGTCAAATTACAAATGATATTTCAAAGTCATCGCCACGTTTCATTGAAGTTTCTTTTTCTTCTTCTTCTTCTTCATGTACACAACAATAGTTACAAAGAAAATCTCTTGGCATTTTTAGACCCATTAGACTCCTACACATTCACTTTCGTCATGACTTGGTTTCGGTTGTTTGATGGAAATTACCTTATGACTTCTCAACTAATTCCCATCAATCGTTCACACTCTAGTGGAATTATAATATGCCAAATTATCATGATGGTGTTATAGTAAAAAAGATATTTAATCTAAAAAGTTTAAGAAAATTTGTGAACTTAAAACATGTTCTTCTATTATTTTAAAGAAGATGTCATTTTGCTAATTATGCCAAATACATTAGCTCATTGTGTATTATAAGTTTATTGTGTCAAATATTAGTTTATTTTATCATGTAATTTACATCATTTATTATATGTATATATCATTTTATTTTACGTTTTAGATCATTTTATTTTGTTATGTTTAGATCATTTTGTATTATTTTTATTATTGTTCTATAGATTATATAAACTTTTTTTCAATCATTGTGTTTTACAATTTGAAATACATAATAATATACTTTCATCAATTTATTTTTCAAAACTCACAGTGTTAAAGATGACGTAATGTGATATTTATATCATTATTTTTTATAGATTATATAACTTTGTTGTTATTTATCATCGTGTTTTACAATTAAAAGTACACAATAAGTTATTTCACCTATATATTTTTTTAAACTCACATTGTTAAAAATGACAAAATGACAATAAAAAACATAATGAAAAATTATGTTATTTTGTCATTGTTTTTAATATATTAGACTAACTAATTGTTAATTTATTATTATGTTTTACATATTAGAGATAGACAACAATGCTATTCCACCATTTTTTTTATTTAAATTTATGATATTAGAAAAACACAATAGTTATTCAAAAAAACACAATAACTAGTAAAACAACATAATGAACTGTATTAAATACATAATGATGATATATGAGCTTAAAAACATAAAAATATTTATTATCTTTTTATATAACAATATTGTACTTGTTTTAAAGATTAAAAACGCTCGTTTTTATAGTGTAATTTTTATAAAAATAATGTCGTACATAAAAGTTATGAACATTTAAAAAATAAGAGGAATTTATAAAAAGTTAACAAAAGTGATTATTTAATAAATTTTTTCTATGCAATTTTATCTCAATCAATAATTAAAAAAAATGATAATTAAGATTACTTTTTATATCTTTTAGTTTTAAAAACATTTTTATTTAAAATTTACCCAAATTATCAAACATTCAACTTATATTAAAATTTTAAATATTGCAATATATTTATAGGAATGGAGACATTTGAGCCAACCTACTGGATTGTTTAAATATAAAGTTTACATATATAAAGAAACTAAACGACCATGTATATTTGTCAGTCAAAGGTGGCTCAGTAACTTGTTTATGACCCGATATTTCGTTTTATTAAAACTTTAAGATAGACTTTGGTATCAAGTAATAAAATACGGAATGAAATTAAAAATTAAGAGTGAATAAAAAATACCATGTTTGGTTGCCGAAGAAAATATAATTAATTATTAACAAGTAAGAACGTTTCTTTTAATCACACCAAATCAATTCCACCCACTCTCTTTTCTTTATTATCATTTTATTCTGTTTTATCCTTAGTCATCGTTATCACCAACCACCACCACCAACACCATCGGCCACCACCAGCCACCACTACCAACCACCACGGCCACCACAACCATCGGCACTGACCAGGGTCGAGAGCCACCATCACTGCCACCAATCACCATAGACCAGCACCGCCGTCAACACCGGCCTCCACCACCATCAACACCGGCCACCACCACAACCACCACCGTCCGCCCCCACCGCCAATCACTACTACTGCCCGATACCGCCACCACCGTCGGCCACCACCGTCGGCCACCACAACCACCACCGCTAGTCACCACCACAACCACCGCCACCGACCGCCACCACCGACCACCGTCGGCCGCCACCACTACCACTCACCACATGAACAACCACCATGCATCACCTCCATCGGCCGCACCACCACCGGTCACCACTATCGCCACCGGGAACCACCACCAACCATCACTAACATAATCACTGTTATATTTCATTCATTCTTCTTTCTCTATTTAACAAACAACACAGTGTAATAATTCATTATATTTTTAAAGAGTAACTAAACAGGATAATAAAATGTAATGATTAATTTCAATCCCTCATTCATTTCATTTATTTATTTATTCCATTGTCTCGTGTATTCCATTATCACTTATCATACACACCCTAAACTCTATTGCAACTAGGTTACAATCCTATGTAATACACGGGTTAAATAAATTTATTATTAAATGGTTAATAATATAAAAAGTTATGTATTAAATATTGTGTATTATACGGATTAAATAAACCCATGTATTACACATTTGAAAATTTGAAGTTAACATATTTAAAATTTGAATTATGAATAGTTATTAATTAATAAATAGCTATTATAGCATTAATAATTAAGATGAAAAAAAGCGGGAAAACCAATTAATATTTAAAATTTGAATTATGAATAGTTATTAATTAATAAATAGCTATTATAGCATTAATAATTAAGAGGAAAAAAAAGCGAGAAAACCAATTATTAGATAAACTGAAATAATGACAAGTGTCCGGAATTATTTTTATTTATTAGTATAGAGATTCTAAACCAAACTTTATAACTCTAGGGACTAGGCTATGTTTTTATCTCATATATGCCTTCCTTTCCTTTTCATTTGTGTCTACCTTATTCTTTCAAAGCTAAGATTTGCTTTCTACTTTATTTTTAAATTGTTTGCGTAATTATGATTTAATTTGTCTGCCTTTTGCTCGTTATGAAGCTTTTTGTTTTTGAAGTGTTTTGCTTTTTGTGTTCCTTTCACTAATTATGCACGTACATGAAAATGTTTGTTGAAACAAAAATCTCAATTCCATACTTGGGTTTTGAGACTTGCATACAATGGTGCCTAGTGTCATGGGCAAGAAACCACGATTAAAGTCTTGAATTTGAAACTATTTCAAAAACTTAGGGGGCGTTTGGTTGGAAGGAATGGAATGGAATGAAATGGAATTGAGAAACTAGTATAATTTTCAAGCAAAATTTTGTTTAAATGGGTAATGAAATGTAAAACCCAAGGGAATGTTTCACCTCAAATTCCCTTGGTTGTGGGATTTCAAATTCCCTCTCTAGGTGGAAGGATTTTGAAATCCCACAACCAAAAGAATTTGAGGTGAAACATTCCCTTGGGTTTACTTTTAATTGCTTACTCAAACATAATTTTACTTGAAAATTATATTAGTTTCTCAATTCCATTCCATTCCTTCCAACCAAACGCCCTCTTATTAATATACGACTCTGATCTTCAATATATCTTTATAGATCTTTATTCCGATAATCACTACTACTGTATAGCACAAAACCAATGTCTAGATTAGTAATTTCATCGAGGCTTGTAAGACGCGTCTGTTGCCCTTCTGCCTCCCTTCCGTTCACTCATCGGCGACTCAGACAGCCTCCATTGCACTCAACTGCACCTCCATGGTAATTTCCTCTGTCTGTTCCTCTCCATAGAGCAATTGACGGGCAACGATGCAATTGAATGCGTACGTTTATTGTTGATAATTGAATGCGATGAAACTGGCGTACGTTTACAATTGAATGCCATGAACAACGCGCCTCTTGCCTACCCCCAATTCTGTTTCCGATTGTGGTCACCAATTCACCATCGCCGGCCGGTAGTCGCGGTGACCTCCTGCCTCCCTTTAGAAGCCGTTTCAAAGGCGTTTCCGCATCCACATTCAAAGCCCCTTCACGGTTCCCTTACCACTGCCGCATGTACATATAAACGCCTTCCCCAATGCGAATGATGCCAGCCGGTAGTCGAAATTCCGGTAAGTCTTCGATTTCTTCGGTGTATGCATGTTTGATGTTTTGTTTGCCCCTTATATGTGTGCTATTTGGATTTCGAGGCAGGGAACCACAACATTATCTATATCATCATGCAAATCTTGCATTGTTTCTTGAACACTAATCCGGTAAGAAACCTTGGCCATGCATCATGCATGTGTTTTGTACTACTGATATGTTATGAACCATGATTTACAGGCCCTAAACGGACCATAGAGCTTGTTGCAGTTTATATACATTTACATTATCAAGCGATGGCGGTTTCTAGCCTTTTGGTGGTGCCGTAGGGTTTCTTTAATATGCCATTAAAGCTAAAGTGAACTTATTTTATGTTGCTAATATGATCTTGTTTGTAGGTTTGATTATTTACGTTGTGGGTTGTAGCTTCTGGATGTGTTCTTTAACTTATTGCCTGCAAGGTGTTTGATAAAAGTCTGCAGACAGAATGGGATCTAAGAACAAGTTTTTCTCGGCAGGGGAGTTTAATTTGAAAGCTAACTGGCTAATTGATCCTACGCTTCTGTTCATTAGTCCAAAGATCTGCGAGGGTGCACATGATAAAGTATATGAGGGCAAGTAAGTTTATTACTTTTAGAAATTAAATCATTGTAGTTTGTGATTAATTGGTACAAGGATCTTAATTTTGTGTTGTTAATTATTATGTATCAAGTTGCAAGCATTGAATTTATTTTAAATTCTTGATCTTTATTCGTAATGCAACTTGAGTTATTCAATTACATAAGAATATTTGTTGGGTGGTTGAAGATGATGTGATGTTTTTATCGGTTATGTGCATTTGTTCAAATATAAAACAAGATAGTTGTCACTAAACTTGTTTTGTAGCTCAAACTTTTCGTATTTAGCTTTGTTGTTAATGGTTGTGGTAAAAACAGCTTGACTCCCCTGGTTCAATGCACAAAACACATGTGCCCGATTTTAAATACATGGCATATTAACACGTGAAGGTCACTGTTACATATTTTAACTATAGAAAGAATTACTCACAGTGGAACTTAGTTGTTCAACACCCCAACTTTGACAATCTTACTTAAATATTCAATTTTAATTACAAGTCGTTGACTTCTTATTCTTCCATAAGTAAGTTCCCTTTCATACAGATCACTTTGTGATTGATTGGAACGTGACTCTTAACTTAATTTTGTAAAAGTTTACAGACGGTACTGCCATGCTATGGGGAGATATTTTACAACATATTTCTAAATCAAGCTGGACTGTTGAGGAATGTTAGTCTGAGTTGCTATTTTGTTAAAGATAAATTACAAGGGTTGGGTGTTTCCTTGAAGAATTTACTTTAATGGTGGCAACCGTGTGATGCTACCACCTGATTCATACCTGTCTCTCCCTCGATGCTGCCTTACGTTTAGTCTTTGCCTTACTTGCTTTACTAACGACATGTTTGGCTGTTTTATTGGTTTTGGTTTGATGTTTGAGCAGCAGCCCTCGAAGGTTCTTTTAAAAAATGGTTGAATTCACTTATTGGTCATATTGTTTTAAATGTATTATCTTGTAGAGTAGTTGAAGTTATAGTGTTATTTACACATTACAGTTGTATAATTTAGAACCTGCAAAATGTGCAAATGATAAGTTAAATTCGTCATTAAATTTTGGTTCTATTGCTTTATTTACTGGTTTTGAAGAAATTAAAACTTTTGTGGTAATGATGAATGAAATCTTCTGTATAATTTCTTGCATCTGTTTAAAGAAAGTAAAGTAATTGACTTTTGTTGAAACATGATATCAGTTAAAGATTGTAATGAATCAAATATTGACATTGAGAGAAGGAACAGATGGTTGATAGTTGATTCTTGAAACATTTATAGTATATGCAGCAACCGAACCTAACATAATTATTGGAAACTATAACTCTTAACATTTAGGGAGGGGGGTGTAGTGCTTAAATTTACTAATCCCAAACACTCTTTTAACAGGCTTTATGTACAAATATATAGTTTAGATGATTTTCATTGCGTCTAATTGCTGGACAAAATGGACCCATTTCAAATGAAACACAACCCAATGTGACCCGTTCACAGATTGCAGCCGCTGGATCTCATGTGAGGCAGTTGGTATTTTTACTCTTTCAACAATAGTTAAATTACTTTAGTTCTTGATAAATAAAGTTTGATGTTTCATTTGTGACTACACACACATTTGGTTTAATGATTTGTTCCAAAATGTAATTTCTGTGTACACATGTCCAATGGAAGTTGGCCGGTCAAGTCTTTACTTATTTGGTTGCATTGTTACAGGCAACGTAATTGATGCTAAACCAATCTAGAGGTGGTCAATATTGATGGAGCAGGTTCAGATAAAAATCAATGTTAGATGTTAATCAGTCAAAGTCACCTAATTTTGATGAATATAGAAGGAGCTTATCCTACAAGAAACTAAATAGAGGTTATTTGGTCAAATATATTTAATATGCTATTGCTAAGAAAGACGATTAAACTACATGAAGAAAACTATAAGTTTTAAAGGAATTATAGGTTAAGAACTCATAAGAACATATTAGATGATCAAATTATAATTAGGCAATGCATAATTGCCTTTGTAATTCAATATTTGGTATTAGAAGTATGCAAAATTTTGTGATAAATTCCACCTCAATCCCATAGGAATTCATGTTATTAGTATATCTTTTATGTTCTTTTCTACTAACATAATAAAGGTTGTGCTTAAGGTGGAGTTATCGGAAAGAGTGGCTCTAATCGCATTTACTACTTGAAATTAGCAGTGAGGAAGAAGTATGACATTTTCTCCTTATATTAAATCAAACGACGCAAAAGGTACACTTTGTTTACTGCATCATGTGTATGTTTATTTTGCATCAGATGCTTCCCTCTGTTCAAAATGTTTTAGACAAAAATTTTCAATATCAACTTTCTATACATTTCTTGAATATCATTTAATTTTGAAATTTTCTTATCTACATCCTATATACAATTTCTTCAAAAGTGTTGAGTGCATATTTATTTCTTCTTTGCTGGAGTTGCAAAAGGTATGTTCCAAAGTGTTGGAGTGCATATATATATTTCTTTCCTGTTGGAGTTGCAAAAGGTTTCTAATGTGTGTTATGGCATGCTACACAATTGTATTGCTACTGTAAATTATTTTTGGTTGCTACCCCTGCATATTTCTGGTAGGATTAAATTGCTGTAAATTTGAATTTGAATTTTTGTATGTTCCTTAAGCTTTTACATTTGATCTATAAAGGGAAAGTTTTTCATTCAATATTGCATATGATGCAACTGCATCGTCTCATGAAGCAACAATATTCGTACTTTTTTGGTGTTTAAAAAACCGCTGCAACGCGCGGGGTAACACACTAGTAGTTAATACATATGTGACTTCAGCCTGGTTTGTAGTTATGGAAATTTCAAAACCAAAATTTCATATAATGTAAGGTTGGAATGCGTTTAATGAGAAAGAGGATCAGGTGCTTAATGAAATCTTTTTAGTTTACTTCTGACTGCTATGAGTTATTTGTTTTCATTTAATTAGCCTAATGCTTAAATTTGATCAAATTTCTAAATATTAAAATCACAACATGTATTTTTTTAAAAAACTAGTTTTTTAATTAAGAATAATATAGAACCTTGATTCTTTAGTTAATGGAACCTTTTAAAAATAATTTTTCGACCATCAGCTTATATTAAGAGTTATAATTCCTTCTTATAAGGAATAATGGTGTGTGGTTTCATTTTAAAAACCAGATTATACTAGTTTAAAGAACTCAATTATTCAACCAAATTATGTTACATTTGGAGTCGTCATATTACCTATTCTAAACACCCTTATGGTAATGTGAATAACAAATGTGGAAAATAGAAAATCATAAATTATAGTTTTGTAAATGCATTGACTGACTTGATATACCCATTCAAACGAGGAAAGACATTTGAGATGTCTATAGTTTCCACACCACCACTACTATAAATAGACCTAACAATTTCGAAATGTTAAACCAAGACAATATAGAAATTCATTAATGGAGTCTAAACTCGCTTTTTTCCCTTTCTTTTGTGCCTTTTTCCTTCTTTTCTCCCTTAGCAATGCTAACTTTGATATTAACACAATCAAACGTCTTCAAGGTTGTCACAAGGGTAGCAAAGTGGAAGGCCTCCATGACCTCAAACTATACCTCGCCCGTTATGGTTACCTGAATTACCAACATAACTCAAACCATCTCAATGCTGAAGATGATGAATTTGATCAAGAGCTTGAGGCCGCCCTCAAAAGCTATCAAACCTTTTACCATCTCAATGTGTCTGGTACGTTAGATGGACTAACCGTTTCTCAAATGATTGTGCCACGTTGTGGACAACCAGATAAGAGAAGTAGTCACATACATGGGACAAAATTGTTGAATATCGTGTCTCATTATCAATTCTTCCAAAATAGCCCTAGATGGCCCCCGAGTAAAAGCCACCTCACCTACGCATTCGGGTTGAATTATCCAACTGTGTATGTACCTCCAGTTGTTCGTGCCTTCAACACATGGGCTTCGGCTACAAACTACTTCACATTTTCAAGAGTTAATGATCTTACTAGAGCTGATTTAAAGATTACTTTTGAAAGTACCTCTAGTGGCTTCTTTGATGGAAATGATTTGGCACGTGCATTTGCGCCAACTGATGGAAGATTCCAATACAACGCCAATGAGAATTGGTCCGCTGGACCAGGGCCGGTTCGTGGCAGATTTGATTTAGAGACGGTGGCTCTTCATGAAATAGGACATCTACTTGGGTTGGGGCACAGTGAATATGAAAGTGCTATAATGTGGAGTAGTCTCCCTAGTGGAAGGGTAAAAGGATTGAATGAAGATGATATCCAAGGCATTAGAGCTTTATATGGACTCAATAATTAAAAACTTAATATTATATAATCGTATACAATATACATGTGGTTACGTGTATATGTACTAGGTTTTATACTTTTGTACGTGATATGTCAATAAGTAGTCAACTATGACTCCGTGTTTTTTTGTTATAACTATGAAGTATTAATGATCAAACTTAAGTTTAAATATTTATTTGCACATTTTGGTAAAATATTAATGAAATATTGTGTTATGAATGTGAAAAATGGTATTCGGGTAATTGGGTCCCCTAGTTACATAGTGGCTTTTATAGCTGATAAATAACCATCTTATTATGCGTCCTAAATGCATTACGATTTTCCATCAGATTTGAGTTTTTCTATCATCTCTATTAAAGAGTCAGTGTAAATAACGGACTTAAACAAAATCAAAATTAAACTAAAGGAACATAAACAAGAGATAGAGTTTTAAGCTTGACTTTTTAGTAACTACAGAAAACTATATATTACTCAAGTCAATCATATATAACTCAAGTCAGTTTTAGATTTCAACTTCAAAGATATATCTAATATTCAAACAAATTTCCTAGATTGATTTTCACATCCTATCCTACTACTCAAATAAAATGATAACTATGATGGACACATGACATTATCAAATTTCATCGCATCAAAATTTTTTCTTTTTTTTCTTCTATTAATATCACATTGATTACTAAATAATAAATTAAAAAATATATCTCTTTAGTAATATTGCTTTTAAATAAATAAATATTTATAAAATAAAAAAATTTTCTAAGACATCAAATTTTTTTAAAAATACGAAATATTCTAAAATTGATGTTTTTAAGTAAAATTTTTATAAACTAAAATTAATTAAAATTAGGATTTATAATAAAAATATTTTAAAAAATTACATTTTTTAAAATAAACACAAATTTTTAATTTTTTGGAAAAAATAAAAAAAAAGTTTAAAAACAAAAGATTAAAAAGCTGATATTATTGTTTTATTACTTATATTCCTTATAATCATATTTTATCTTAAATATCATTTTATAACTATTAAAATTTTATTATGTTTAATATTTTATTTATTCAACCCGTGTAATACACGAGTTTACTACAGCTGGTACTTGTAGATAACCATTAGAAGGTACCAAGTAAAAAGCTATTTGCCTCTTTGCATTAACCCTCATACACTTGGAATTTATAATTATTAAATGCCAACTTCTTACTAGCCTATACAACTAATCAAAAATATAAAACACATGTTAATTCATGATTGTAGATCCAACAAAATTTTGAAACATTTTACATCAGGGTGAGGTGGGCTTAAGGTCTTCAAGTCCTACTCCTAATTAGTGCATGTTTGGCATTGCTTATTTTCCCCCTCCTTTTGACTTATTAACTTTTTAGAAGTTAATAAGTCAAAAAAAGTGTTTGGCAAACCCAAAAGGACTTTTCAAACTAACTTTTCATATAGGGTAAAAAGGAGGTTTTGAAAATTAAGGAGGGGGTTACTTATTGACTTTTGAAAACTCCTTTTGATCAAATTTTCTATTATACCCCTTTACTATCTCATATTAACTCCTATCAGTTTTAAAAGCATGTCGTTTTTTGTCATTTTACAACATTTTAGTTTATAAGCTAATCCAAACACCCTTTTAAAAACTCATTCTGAAAAGTCATAAGTTAATAAGTCCTTTTTGTTAAAAGTCTTTTTCAATCAAAATAAGCAATCCCAAACATGGCCTTAGAGGTGCGCGACCGAACCAGTTTATTATCCGAAACCAATTTGAATACCGGTTTAAATAAAATCAATTTGAAACAATTCGATTTGCCTGTCTGAAATCCTTTCCCCTTGAAAACCGTTTTCTAACCCGATCTACTTTTCCCAATCTGTTTTTACTAGAGTCGAATCGATCCAAACCACCGACGCGGTTCAACCCAAAAACCAGTTATGTACCCCTCTACTTCTGGTCGGCACCACAAACAATAATCTGGGCCTATCCAGCGTTGGCTGGGCTTACAAAATTCAAAGCCCAATTAATGATGAAAAGTGGAGGGAATGATACCACTGCACGATTCCGTTTATTCCTCCGGTGATCTAGATTTCCATCAACCATTGACTCCTTCTCCGGCGACTTACACCGATACTACACTATATACCTATTGTCTGAAGGTATTATCTGTTATCATATAACGAAATCGTAATTAGGTTTTCTGTGAAATCATGAAAAACTCCGAGGAGAAGGTGGTGGCCGTAATCATGGTCGGTGGTCCGACAAAAGGTCTGAAATCCTTTCCTACAGGTTTATTCTTATGATTTTTGTTGGATTTTTGCTTGTTGTTTCAGATTTCTTTGATGATGTGTTCGCAGGTACTCGATTTCGTCCGCTTTCGTTTAATACTCCGAAGCCTCTTTTTCCTCTAGCTGGTCAGCCGATGGTTCATCATCCGATTTCTGCGTGTAAATCGGTAATTGAAGTTATTTACGTGAACATTTTGAAATTTGATGCGGAATTAGTTGGATTAATTGGATTTACGTGTGATTTGTGTTGTTAATTTGAGTTGATGATGCTACTTTGTGAAAAGCAGATCCCTAATTTGGCACGGATATTTCTGATTGGGTTTCATGAGGAGAGGGAGTTTGCATTGTATGTGTCCTCAATCTCAAGTGAACTTAATATCCCGGTCAGGTGATTAACTGATTGTGTTAAAACTGTTCATTTTGTTTGCAATTCTTTCTTGTTTGGAAACTAGATGTTTCGAAGTTTCGATCTATATGCTGACAATTGAGTACATTGTTGTTCAGATACTTAAAAGAGGATAAACCTCATGGTTCAGCTGGCGGTCTGTACTACTTTAAAGATATTATTATGGAGGATGACCCGGTATAGGAGTTGCCTTGATCGCTAGCAATTATAATTTATGCGGTCTTTTTGTTTGTTTTGCTGATTTATCACAATTGTGATGCGTATATTAGTGGTATACTCATGTTATGATGCTTGTATCATGCTTTTTGTTGCAGTCACATATCTTTTTGTTAAACTGTGATGTATGCTGCAGCTTTCCTCTACCAGAAATGCTTGGTTAGCTACCTTATTATATAAATTTTCTCAATTGATAATATTCAACATGGATCATTCATTGATGTAATTGTGTTTGCTTGTAGATGCCCATAGAAGGTATGGTGGGATGGGGACATTGTTAGTTATAAAGGTGTTGTAATCTTCCTTTGTATCTCCATAAAACTGCAAATTTTGAGATTGAATTTGACTGTGGCAATACTTTCTGAGCAGGTTTCTGCTGAGTCTGCTAGTGAGTTTGGTGAATTAGTTGCCGATCCAGATACCAAAGAACTTTTGCATTACACAGAGAAACCTGAGACTTTTGTAAGAATTATCTTTGTAGAAGAAGTTACTTTTAAGCAGCTTTGGATGTTTATTACTCAGTGCCTTGTCTGTTTCATTGAAGTAATGTCTCTGTTGCATTCCCTTATAGTTTTTCTCATGGATTTCAGGTAAGTGATTTAATAAATTGTGGTGTTTACATATTCACCCCAGAAATATTTCATATTATTAAAGATATACATACTCATCGTGAAGACAGAGGTCAGCTTTTATACTTACTGCCCCTTTTAACAAACATAAAAGTAATATATCTTTGTGGTTCATAGACTGTAATTCTTTCTGTTGCAGCTAACCTAGACATTTCATCCAGCTTTGACGCCCTTCGGTTGGCAACAAAGTAAGATCTCAGTTTTATATTTTCATGTGTAGCATAGATGCTTGAAGTAATTCAATTTCTATGCTTGGAAATTTACTTTAAAGTAGGATATTACATGCCTTTTTGAATTCTATACCATTTTAATTTCTTTTATCAGGACACATGCTAAGGATTTTGTTAGATTGGATCAAGATATTTTGTCACCTCTTGCTGGAAAGAAACAATTATACACTTATGAGACAATGGATTTCTGGGAACAGATTAAAACTCCAGCGTATGACATTCTTGGCATTAGAATATTATTTCATGCTTTATTTATATATTCTTTCCTGAACCTTATATATTTTAGGATGTCACTTAAATGCTCTGCTTTGTATCTTGGCCAATTTCGATGCAAATCTCCTGGTCTACTGGCTTATGGTGATGGGACCAAGAATCCAACGGTGGTTGGTGATGTTTATATCCATCCATCAGCGAAAGTGCATCCAACTGCAAAGGTCAACAACCATTCACGTATCATTGCTTCAAATTTTTGAATATATGCTATTTAATTTATATCCCTTGGTTGTTACAACAGATTGGTCCAAATGTTTCTATATCTGCGAATGTACGAGTTGCTGCAGGAGTAAGGCTCATGAATTGTATCATCTTAGATGATGCTGAAATACAGGTGCATGACTGAATTATGTTGTATAAAGTATAAACTTATGATTTTACAATCTGAAACTAACAACTTTTGTTGTGTTTTTGTTACTAAAGGAAAATGCCTTTGTTATGTATGCAATCGTTGGTTGGAAGTCATCTTTGGGGAAATGGGCCCGTGTCCAGGCAAGTTCTGATTGTCTCCATTATATTCTACCCTGTTTTTTTTCAACTTGTAATGACTATAAAATCATTGACTTGCTCAGGGTGAAGGAGATTTCAAGACAAAACTGGGAATCACCATCCTTGGTATGCACTTTACTTGACCTTTGAACCCATGATATTGGTGTACCACTAAGGGTGGCAAAATGGATGGGCCAGACTGCAAACTTCTATTTTAATTTTCATTTATTACACATAGTTTCCTTTTCTGTTAGTTCTTTTTGTTTAATGCAGTGCTTGTTCGAGATACAACATACCTACAATTCTACAAATGGCCCATTTGTAGCCTTTTAGAGTTTTAGGTTAATGGGTATGAAATACCATCTCTTACATATTGTGCTTAAATTTTGTATTTGTTGGTTGCAGGAGAAGCTGTGACGGTTGAGGATGAAGTTGTGGTGGTTAATAGCATTGTTCTCCCAAACAAAATTCTCAATATAAGCGTACAAGAGGAAATCATTCTCTAGCTCACTAAGTTACAGTGAGTTTAGTTTTCCTGTTTTATTATTCTCAAAAGTGAGGTTGTAAGGTATCAAGACTTTTGGGATTACGGTGCTATAAAGTTATGCAAGAGCATTTTAAGTCTTATAACATCCGTATTTTGGTTATTAGTGTTATTTAGTTACTACTATAAAAAATCATCTAGTTACTAAATGTAAGCAATTAATCATCTATGTAACACCATATTTTCATACGGGCTGTATGAGATCATATGACCCCTAGCAATACGAGTCGTATGAAGTGTTAGCATACAAAGTCAAGAAGA
The DNA here is from genome assembly GCA_025506415.1 of Flaveria robusta. Classification (NCBI taxonomy): domain Eukaryota; kingdom Viridiplantae; phylum Streptophyta; class Magnoliopsida; order Asterales; family Asteraceae; genus Flaveria; species Flaveria robusta. The sequence goes on along the minus strand of CM046469.1, from coordinate 10,250,751 downwards.
TGTCATGTTTCAGACAACTTGATCCCTCATTCAACCTCCTAGCAATACAGGATGTATGAATTGTAAACGGGCTGTATGATAAATCATCTAGGCCTTATGAACATGGTGTAAATGGGACTTGTGAATTGTGACATTGCTCAACTTAAGGAAGGAGTCATCAAAGGTGATGGAACAAAGTATAATTTGCTGACATTTTTCTTCACATATAATTTGCAGAAGAATAACGATATTTTACCATCCAATAATATCATCCAAACAAATCCATTCTAACAACAATTTGACATACTTGTTTCTAAGTCATTTTCAACCTTAACATTCAAGAAGCTGGTTAATAAATATTTATTTAAGAGAAGTATGATTTTATCTCACAGAAGTATGATTTTATCTCACACAATTTTCCTGATAAGATTTATAACAAGACAACATTTACAATGCATTTAATTGATAACCAAGAAAGTGTTATAAATATATTACCAAGAAAGTGTTATAAATATATATTATGATTATCAATAATTGTACAGAAAAATTATATTAGATATATAAACATGGATTAGAAATTATGAATATTATATTTAAGGTTGTTAGAGTTAGAATGATTAGTTTTCCTACTCCTATAAACATCACTTTGAATCTCATTAACAAACACACCAATTAATGATATAATATTTTTTCTTCACTATTGATTTGTTCTATAATAGCTTTTTAAACAACCAACTTATTTAGTAAAGCATTAAAAAAGGGACATTCATCCCCAGGTAAGGCCCGTTCATGATATTTTAAAAAACATAACATATCGGCTTATAACCGATCATATATTCTTTTCCAAGCAGACACTAAATTTTAATCTTACAGAAGCAATATCAGTTTTGTTTAATGAGTTTATTTTGGGTCTGCAAAGAAGGCATTAACATTAGGCATAATCTCGGGACTCTTGTTGCGCACAAACTTCCTCAACGAATGCTCTGCGTACCTTTCGCCTTCAGCAAAGTTATCCAGCACACCAGCAGCTCGGTTTTCCTTGCTCACTCTATACATACATACATACATACATACATACATGCCAAGTTAAATTAAGCAAGTCAAATCGCCCGTTTAACCTTATTTCATTTGTGGATATGCAGTTATGTATATAAACTACTTTAGTGAAGCATCCATATCATTTTAAAAATGTGAATGCCAACTAACAATTTTAAGAATAACAAATTGGTTTAAAGCGCCAAAACTAGACCATCAAACTGCTAAAACCAGCTCGGTCCGGCCAACCCAACCAACACTACTAGATTGGTTTGTTGTTTCTTGAAACTGTAGTTATCGGTTTGGCCCAGAGTTGTAAAAACAAACCGCGAAGACCCCCTTCATAATAATATAAGTAACATTGCCTCAAATCCAACAATAAACATATACTCCTGTTGATACATGTTAGAGAAAAGTTAAGTAAAAGAAAATAAGCATGTATGTATGATGTTGATGATGTAGTTTTGCAGATTCAGTTCTTCTTATAGAAACCAATCGACAGTTCTAACTATCCTATCCTATTGACCGAATATCTAAGCATGAATGCATGTTGCTCCTGTGCATTTAGCTATTATTCCACTGTGATTTGGAGCACAAATTCGTTTTCGTATACTAAACCCTAGATTCATGAATCTCGTAAAAATTTTCGCCAATAACAATAATACAAAAACCATAAATCTAGAAGCGTTATAACAGGACCTACGAACGGGACAATCGCTTCTACCAAAGGGCATATGGTCTACAGCAATCCGATTTGGTTCGAATCGGTTGATAAAGTAACAGATGGAAGAAGATGAGTACCTGACTTCAGGATTACCACTGATATTGCGAACCAATTGCATCCCGCAGATTCCAACGGCGACGCCAAGAGCAGCAAACAGAGGGTATACCTGTCGAATAGCATAGATCCATTAGATCTGAGTGAGAAACACGAAATACTGCTCAAAATAGTATGGATTACTCATCAGATCAGTATGAATAGCAAACTGATACATAAAATTAAATCTGAAATTCGAAAAGAATTAGACAAAAGCATAAGAGTGCGATCGATTGGTACGAACCTCAGGTCTCAACCAACGTTTGAGCGTTGAAGAAGACATTTTAAAGTTTTGGATCAACGCCGGTGGACGGAAACTGGAGACGGAGGTGGTTGCGACGAAAGAAATACCTAATTCTGACTTGGCAGCTTATATATCAAGCTATCTACTGGATGCCAATTGTGAACCCTCAATTTATGTTTTTTTTTTCTTTTCTTATTAGGTGGCTATACTTACACCAGGAGCATTTCACGAGCGTTGCCATGATAGAACTAGAATTTTTTTCTATTGAGGTCATCTTTTTTTGTTAAATTTTCTATCAACTCGAAGTTACAATTTTCGAGTCGGGTTGGATTTTTTAGATTGAAGTTTCAATCAACAACTAAAATCACTAAACATATGTTTAGTTCACAAAATGTTTAAAGTTAATTTTCATTTCAAAGCCTAATACGAAAAACTTATAGGTCAAAAAATTCGAAACAAACAAAACTTGTCAGAGATTTTTAATTTTTTAAAGCTAAAATCATCCACTCAATTAGAAATCGTTAACTAAGTTAAAATTTAATTGTTAAACTGAAAGCTTCTTAGATGAATAATATTAGAACTAAAAAATCCTCCAACAAACTGAAAACGATCTATTTGAATTGAGACTTTCACATCTACGAATCATGATTTTTAAATAGAGACCTTCAAATCAAATATCACAAAATCAAGTTATAAACTTCTAAGAAAAATCGAGTACAATGTGACCCTCCTAATCATTATAGAAATGAAGAAAGAACTCAAATTTGTCGTGACCTAACTGGAATTCGAGATTCTCCTTCCTAATTTGATATGAAAGCACCAAGAATAGTACAGTGGCAATTAAGGGAGGGTTAGGGTTAAAAGAAGTTACAAGTAAAATAGTAATTTAGCTTAGAAAAATTATGGAAAAAATACTAGCTTTAAGGTTTAAACTTGCAACATAGAGCAAGTTAATGTCAATGCCCAAGGCGAGAAAACCAATGAATCAGGCTTCTTTGTTGTGTTTTTATTATTAAAACTAATAATACTTATCAGTTTGAACTGCCAACCCGGGAGAAAAAAGTGTGAAAAAACCCCTTCAAGATCCTACGAATTCAAGATCCTAACAAAGTTCATATCGCTTGCAAGGAGAGAAAACCAATGAACTAAGCTCATTTGTTGTGCTTAGTTTAGTGATTTAATAATACTAATGGGTTTACTTTTAAAATCCCTATGAATTCACTAGAATTTTTGGTATTAGAGGAAATTGTATAAAACCCAGACACAAAATTAGAAATATCAAAACTTGAACTAATACAATCTGAACTTGAATTAGACCATCAGAAATACAAATGATCAGACAAACGGCAACTTCAAGAAGGAGACGAAGATGATGTCCCCAACAAGATTATGATGTTGATTAAATGATAATCAAAGAGGTATATACCCTAGATAAGAAGGAGAGACAATGTCTACATCTCACCCCCAATCACATCTTTTGTCTTAATTTATATACTGTTCTCTCGTAGTATAACATAAACACAAACAAAATATTAATCATCAATAATATAATCATGGTGTGCTTGACGATGAATTGACACTTTCAACATTTAAAAAAGAGTCAAATTTATTTTTAAAAAAATGCTACCAAGTGGAGGATGATCGACGCACAGTTGATACATGGCATTTGTCGTGGAGGTTATGTTCAATTAATGGAAACTTGGTTTTTCACATTATTTAAGCAAACAACTCTTCTCAAACATAAATGATAAACCCACCTCTTACACACTAACGCTCCACAATTTTAATTCCTTTTAAATGATCTTAACTCCTTAAGCATTTTTCTCAAAAGAGAACATATATTAACAAGAGAACTTAGAAGTGTCAAATTCTCTTCATATAATATAACTAGATTATGTTCTAGAGGAACTTTGAAACCTCTGCAATACACATGCCAACAAGGTCGAATTCAGGTGATTGCAGTGACGCTTTGCTGATCGTGTCACTTAGTAACAAGAAACTATGCAAATCAGATTTATGAACTTCAATGAAACAAGCGATCATCTTGTGAAAACGCTTCTCTTGTTAGCATAATGTCTAGTAGTAACATACTGTCACCATTCCAAGTTTCCAACTTCTGTGCTATTTTTTTCATGTTTTAGTAGCCTTAGATTATGAAGTTAGGTGTATGCTTTTAGGCAATCGATTAAGAGGTTTGGAGTACATATTGTATCTGAGGCGCGCAGCTGGCTTATCGCGATGATCCAGAAGCAAGATAATATACTCCTTTGCAGCATATTAAGGTAAGCATACTAGATGATCAGCAAGCAGAATGTGCTAACTCGATATCATATTCATGTATATAGATATACAAAAAAAATCCTCTACCAAACAAAATTTCAAGAATACCACCAATATACAAAAACAAAAGAATGAATCAAATTACAAACAACAAAAACACAAGTCCTTTGTCACCATCACCATCATCATCATGATTCATGATCATCTCAATTGCTGCTTAGGGTGTCTGTAAAGATCATAAGGCGCCCATAGCTCATCAACCGGACACGGGTCACCCGCGTCTAGTCTCGCCCATGGTTTCCCCTTCCCACTCCAATGCAACAAGCTGATCGGACCAGGGTGCAGTGACCTACAACTATGGACCCTGTTGTTCCCACCCAGCCCATGCTGGTTCCACCGGTGGTCGATCGCCGCCACATCGCCACCAAACACCAACAGAAACGGTGGCAATGAACCCAATTCATATATCCTCTGCTCCTTCTGCACCTCCATCCATTTCTCAATTCTACCCCTGTAATCTTCATTCCTCCACTTCACCAAATCCATCACCATCACCCCTGTGTTGAAATAACAAGGCTTCTTACCGGAAAACACATCGGAGAATCGAGACTCCGACCAAAATTTTTCTGTAAAATACTTGGTGAAATTCGCATGACAGTACACCGGAGCTCCGATTGCAGTCGACCCAGGTAACGAAACGGACCAAAGCTTCTGTATATCATCAACAACGATGATATCCGAATCCAGATAGATCACCCGGGTCACACTCGGGTCAAGAATGTCACCCAAATACGTTCTTGCGTAATTCAACGGGTCTTCAAGCGCTTCACGAATCGAATGCGAAATCAAATCTTTTACAACTCCATCATCGAAGGTGTACACCCTAAAATCCAAAGAGGGGAATATGGTCTTAACAATTCGGGTCAATTCTTCGGGTTTGGGTGATTTGGATTCCGATGCGATGAAATGGAAGTAGAGATTTTCAGGGCATGAAGTATGTTTAAGTATCGAATGAACAGCAGCTACAGATCCTCTGAGGTAGGTGAAATCAAGAGTCATTGCTACGTGAATCACAGAGGGATTGGACGCATTGGTGGTTGTACCCAACACACCGCATTGATCACCGTTTCTGTACTCCGGTGCTTCGATGTATTGTACGTTGTTGGTCTCATAAAGTTCGATTCTTGAAGGCGTTTCAGGTACAGAACGAATTGCATTTGTGGGTAAAAGAAACAGAGGAACAATAATCAACACAAAAGCAGCACCAACAGCTTTAGATCGAAGCATATCATATAATATTATTATCTGATCGGAGAGTCGCCGGAGGTGATGATCGGTGGTCGGAATAATGGAGTTTGAATGGTTTGAAAATGTGTGTGAAGATGAAGAGGGTGGGTGCGTGTGTGGGTGTTTATATTCAAGGTGGAAGAAACGCGTTTTGTTTGGAACACGGAAGGGGTGGAATGGGAAATGGGGGATAGTTGAGGGGGTGAATTGGAAAGTAGGTTTGAATTGAAAAATCAAAGATGGAAGGTTCGAGGAGAATGACAATAGATGATGTTAATTGTATCATTGATTTCCATGTTACACCACGTGCCTTGTTCTGCTGCATTATTTGATACTAGTGTTTTAACCCGCGTTACGCGCGCGGGGGTTTGATTGTTTTTCTCTGTCTTACGCGATCGTGACTTTCTTCGTTGTCGGGTTGGCTCATCGGAAACCACAAAAGCGTATACACCAGTTCGATTAAATACCGAATACCGATACTAATGTTTGACGTCAAAAACACAAAAAAATAAACGTTTGTGGTCAAAAAACAAACTTCACCTACGTTACGCGTGCGGAAGTTTGGTTGTTTTCCTTTGTCTTACGCTACCGTGACTTTCTTCGTTGTCGGGTCGGCTTATCGGAAACCACAAAAGCGTATACCGATACCGGTTCCGAAATATCGAATACCGATACTAATGTTTGAACCCAAAAACACAAAAAAATAAACTTTTGTGGTCATAAAGCAAATATATAAAACTTTGTTGTTAATCCTAATTACAATTTGGGTTTTAAATACATTTTATAAAAATATGTGGCCAATATATTAAAAATCAAACTTCACTGTAGCATTGAAGTTGCTTTTTAATATATAATATAATTTGATTTTCCAAATTAAATGGTAGAATGTGAGTGTGTTTAATGACACCCTAAAAGAGTTTAAAACAAACAAATATACCATACAAAAAAAAAATCGTTGATACAGATTTTACTCGTGACAAGTAGCACCCTCACTTTCATAATTTACCCATCTTCACAACCTATGGATCACAATAACCCTTCCAAGAGAGAGAGAGGATGTTAGTATCACCCGTGTGATATTTTTTTCTCTGTTTTCACGCATCGGTATCATTTTTTTTTTACCTCTCCTTCTCTCATTGCTCTGCCTTCCACTATCACGGGCATGCTCATGGCTCGTGGTTGCTGGCAGGCCTTGCTCTCTTCGTCTTGCTATGCCTTCGGCCTCTCCTCCTCTCTTGTTCACATCAACCTAATAGCGTCTCAATGACGTGCTATTGGAGATGATCCCACACACTAGACAGAATAAAAATAGAACAAGAACAAGAAAATTAAAGCATAAGTTATACCCTTTTCCGTTCGTCACCGCAAAGAAATCCCATCAAATTCAGCGTTCGATGATCGGAAAGGAGAGTGTGACAAGAGGAACCCGAACAAGATTTAGTATGTTTGCAACTAGAAGTTGCCTGGAGAAGGGATTAAGAAAGGATGAAACCAATTGAATTAGCGGTTAATGGTAAGAAGATTGAGACATGAAGAAACTCTCTCGTCGCTCTGTAAACATCATTGTAACCTGTGTTCGCCACTAGCCACTTGAAGAAATTCTAATAAATGACGAGCGGAAATATTGTACATATTTTTCTAATTTTTTGATTTAAATTTATTAATTTACTCACACATATCTTATAATATCAGAGTTTATAATAGGAATTTTACGATCATGTAAGTAAAAATTTGTTTAAATTATTGTGTTATAGGTTTCAGAAGTAAGCACACTAATTTTATATAACTACTAACTTACACACCTTCTAAAATTAAATTTAAATCTAACTTAATGTATATCATAAGACTAAAACCCTTAACCAGTTTGTAATGAACATATTTTTACCACATGTCTTAATATTGCTCGGCTACAAGCTATTAGGTATAAGAACTACACATACTAACATATAATCTTAAAGTTGGAAAAAAATAAATTCTAGTAATTTTCTATTAGGAGTTGTCTCTGAATCGGTTAAAGGTAAGTGTGTTTGTTTCACTCAAATTACAAATTTTAATGGTCAATAAAGGCTCTTAATGAGTAAATTTAAAAGCATATTAAATGATATAGACGCTACTTTTTATTCAGTCTAACATTTTAATGATTAAGTACAAGATTGTCAAACAACCTTATAGACATATAAGGATATTTTCAATTTGTATTATTTACTAACTTTGTTATTTTTAAAATGTTATGCTATATTCATGGACTAAAATGTGTAGTATAGATCCTACAAAGCACAAATATTATGATTAAGCACAAATATTATGTTTTTAAGAGTACATTAGATGTATAATAACGTAAAAAATGTGATCTTAGTACAAGCTAAAAAGAAATAAAAACTAAAGACCTTGATGAACCCTTTGAATTAAATAGTACCAATGCTGGTGACGAGCATTTATTCTCTGATGTCTGATTTTGGACTTTTTGGATGATACACATATCGAGACCAGGGTGTTATTACTTACCACTCAATTCATATAACTTTTCTTATGGATTTTCTAATGCATTATTATAATAAATAAAATACAGAAAATAAATAGTAAAATTAATGGTAATAATAATAAAAGCATTTGCCAAAAGTAGATTCAATGTATCTAATTCATGCCTACCATATTTAATAAACCACATGTACATGGGTTCTAGACTTCATATCGAGTCCTACCATGACACCCAGTTGAAGTTTTTTCATAATCACGCTATTTATTTAAGCATATAAAATCTAAGGTGGTTATCTTATTTAATGGAATAAAACAAAACTTTTTGTTTTATATTAAAAAATGAGGTTTATTTATTAAAAATAAGCTTAAGGCTTAAGGCTTATTTATTTCTTAAAAAATAAGCTTAAGGCTTATTTATTTCTTAAAACAAAAGGTGAGCATATCTAATATCAAATTGAAAACTTCAATTATAATAAGCAAATTTTATAAGTAATCAATAAAAATAACTCAAATAAAAATTTGTCCCTCTTAAATCACTTAATTTTCACCGGATGTTCTAATTCTATGTAATATTTTTATTAATATTTTATTATTTGCAAACTAACGAGATAAATAAAATATATATGAATCATGATTATTGATAAGTAAAAGTTTTTTATTTTAATTAACTTGAACTAGTAAGTAATATAAAAAATATATTAAATATTAACCAAGCTTCATAAAAGTTTTCTGAGTTTCTCTTAGAACTGAACTTGTTGTAATCGTCTTTTATTTTAGTTTTCATTTGAAAAAAAAAAAACAATAAAAAAACTTTAATGAGTTTACTTGTTTTATTTAAACCTCATATTTTCCAAGTTGTATAACTTAATGCTACTTTTGGTTTAATAAGACGAAATAAATATACAAATTTTACTACTTTGAATGAAACTTAAAGAATTAACTATTACAAGTTTTAATTTGGCTTTTTAGTATGTTTTCTTTTTGTTTCAATTAGAAAATATTTTTTTTTTGTTGATGTGAAACGGTAGCGTGAACTTTAGGTATTTTTTTTTTAATTTGTAATATAATTAACATGTTTTTTTTATGTTTTAAAATGATTTCATATATTAAAAAGTCCTACTCCACGTCTTTTGACTCTTTTTCATTATTACTTTATTGATATAAGAAAATTCAATAGTGACTCGATTTGACGATTTAATGGTCCAATTTGAAAAAATATGCATAAATAAGCAAATTGAAACACTTTTGAAATTTAATTATTATTATGTGACATTTTTTTTTAAAAACTAATAACATATAACAAATCGAGTCATTATTGAATTTCCTTATTTCAAGAAAGAAATAAGTAATCAAATTAAAATACTATTAAAATTTGATTACTATTTTGTGACATTTTGTTTAAAAACTAATAACATATGACAACTTAGAATAGCGTATGAAGAGGTCCATTCCTCCCAAAGTTATGACAAAGAGAAACACGTAACTGCTGCTTTTCACATTGAACTGATCATACTTTTGGAATTTGGTTTTTTTTCTAGATTATTTTGTTTTTCTCAATCATATACTTTTAAATGATCGTAAATTATCTTCAAATAAAAGTTTTAAACTAATATTGCATACGACTCGTCTTTTATTAAGTTATTAAAGACATGTTATTAAATAAATCAAAATAAAGTCAATTTGAGTTTGTGATTTGCATATCAAACTAACTCATTGATTTTTCAATTACATTCGTGATTTATGTATCAAACTAAGTAGGATATTTGAACTTGGGTTTATATATATGTGTATGTGCATCATTCTTGCGTATACCATTTATTGTATGTATAAGTATTTACATCGTCAAACTGACAAATTGCTTTGATTTAAACGGTTTATTAAGCTTGACGGTTTTACCTTTTGAATTCTTTCAAGGAAAGCACATCGAAGGGCAAAATCTAGTCGCATGGTTGAGATAGATGAGGATCCTCAATGTTGACCATAGATAATTCTGTCTTTCAATTCGTTTTTAGGAAGTTTTAATTTGACCAATGATGAGGACCCTGAATGTTGACAAATCACAAATGAGTTTTCACTAGAATATTTAAATAGTCTTCTTTATTAAAATTTTGGTTTTGCTTAGATAGTTTTAACAAAAATAATTATTTTTTCTCTAAGTTTAAGAATTGATGATTTTAGATTGAAATTGATCTTTTTAAATTTTTAAATCAATTATTACTTTTGTCAAACATCATCAATTTAACTCATACTTATATTTACATCGTATTAAAAAACATAAAAATTTCATATTAATTTAATTTCAATCTAGTTTTAGTCTCACAGCTTGTAAATTATAGTTTAAATTATTAAAATATAATTTGCTCAGTATTAGAACCAGTGAAGGAAGATAAAGGAGCTTTTTTTACAATCTCATATTGCTTTTATGACCGACTATAAAATTAACTAGTTTTAAAATAAAAATATTAATTTTTACTGTTTACTTATTTTAAAATCCCATATGTTTAAGATGTTCTATACAAAATCAATTTCAAATTTAAAAAATATGAAAAATATAATAGCTTATAGATAGTATTATCCAGATTTACCCACATAATCATTCATACACATTGCTGAATGGTTGTCTAAATTAAGTAGGGATGAGAATGAGAAGTGGTAATACACTTATGTAGTTATCTATTAATGAATTAAATGTGGTGTGATTCTCATAATTCTTTGAATAAAATTTATTTTTTATTTAGTAACCTTTTATCGGGTTGGAAATAAGATTCTAGAATCTTAGATTAAAACTGTTGGAAATTGGGTACCGTTTCATAATCAAACCTTTTTTTTTTTTATGTTAGATAGTTTTGAGTTCAAAAAATAACGTCACAATCTTTTAAGATAGTTGTGGGTTCAAACTTCAAATGATATGACATGATATAATTTGATTGTAGCTTTAGGTAATTTTGAATTCAAATGAGATTACATGGTATAATTGAATAGTAATTATGATAGTTTTAGGTTAATAAAATTATGTTCCTACCACACTAATTGTTACAACTTCTTTCTAATCATAACAGATTATAACCCTCTACCAATTACAAGTTTGGGAGCTCTATAAAGCTATGATGTCACCACTTAAACATATTTTACAAATCCTAATGTCGAAAACTCGAAAATAGCTATTAGTTTTTAGACGATCACCATTTTTCATGTTTGGTTTTATCCATTTCAAGTTCACCTTTATGTTATTTTATTCATTCTACATAATAATAAATTTAACATTAAGATGATACAATCCATCAAACAATTTTTTTTAAGTGATACTAATAAAATATTATACTCACAGTATCGTTTCAACCAACATGACAAGTTGCCAACATTCACATCACATATCCAATGACGAGACAAAGCGTTGGTTTAAAGGTTCTCACACCAACCACCGAAATTAATAATTCTCGAATAATTATACCCACCACATTACTTCAATTTGGCCCAACTTATTCGAATACTCTAGCCAAATTATTCAAAGAAAATATTACATGCATAGTTCATGCTGTCAATTAATATATGGTTTTCATCCCTAGTTTAAGAATTTATACACCTGATTCCATTGTTAGCATAAACGTATTGTATTTGGTTCTTAAAATAAATGAACGTTAAAAAGTTTGTTAAATTTATTAAAACCTACCAAACTACCATTACTAGAAAAAATAACTCAAACCTCTTCCAGCCCCACCCTTCTTAGGGTGGAGGGTGTCGTTGCAAGATGAGAAACGAGATGAGTGAGATGACGGTGATGTGACACCGCAGTAATGATGGGCACACCGCCCACCCAAGTTGAACCGCCAAAATGCAGGAAGATCATGGTTTTGGTGTTGCTTAGTGTGAAAAACATAGAAGGGGATGCAAGGTGGAGAAGTAGATAGGTACTAGCGAGTAGCGAGAACATTGCCCCCACCTTGCGTACCACCTCCCACTCTTCAAGCCGAGAGGGTTCTTTGATACCACACCCTCCCTTATGCGTAACTTCAATGCCCCACGTGCACATTCCAGTGAAGACCAAACGACGCCTAACAAACACCTCCAAACCAATGGTCTCTCACACAATCAATCTCTCTCCACCTCTCGATTGTTTCATCTATCCCTCGTTCAACCTCTCCCTCCATCCTAAACGGAAGCCTGATGGAAACAAAGGTGCTTTTGCATATCGACTGTATCAAAAACAATCCTGTTGCGCCAAAAACTATCTTCTTGTACCAAAATCAATCGATCGACAGACACTTTATCAGGAACCAAATAGGTTTATTACCAGACTGAACTGCCACCTGACCTTCAAATTTCACCATAATCTGAAGATTAAGCTCATAGATTGAAGTAACAAAAAATGAACCAGAACATAGGTAGTCCCTTGTTGGTCTAGGATGCTTTAAGGGGGCTAACTTGGCTGAACAGATTTGGTCATAAACTTGTGTGAGGTCATCGACAATGCAGAGAGCGGGGGTGAAGACAAGAGAGAATCGAGATCTGCTATCCGAGAATAAGCGAGATAATTGTCTGAGCGGTAAAACCCTGTGATTTGCAGGGACGCCAGTAATATAAGTAACAAAATATAATAATTAACAAAATTATCATCCTCTAACAATAAACAAGAAAAACAAAACAACAGAATAATGGAACTGTATAAACCACCACAATCATTAATTAGCATTAGCAGCTTTATACACAACAAACATGAATGCACAAAATCTACTGGAAAAAGTCTCTTTACTCTTGAAAATACTAAAATTACATCTACTGGAAATGGAGATCATGATACATGAAAACAAAATAAAAACAAAGAAAAAAATATGTTCATAAACAAGTAAATAAAATTAAACCTCTATTTACGGAAATCGTGGCTCCTATCGACATAGTTGGTTTATATAAAGCTTTAGATAACGTCCAGTAACTAAAGATCTGCAAAACAAGCAAATTGTGTTTTCATTTTATTGCGACTCGAATAATGATTGATTGATATGCAAGACCGAAGGGGTACCTTGACTATTTTTGTGATAATGAAGCTGCTAAGATTTTATGAAACCGTTCTATGTTTGTCTGCTTATGGCGAGAAGTTGGTCTGTCCCCCGATACCTTTCGTCTTTTTCTTCTTTCACGGAAGAAGAAATCTTCTGTGTCGAGAACATAGGAGATCTGTCATTATGCAACTAAGTCAGATAATTTTGTTAATAGATCGTGGCAGGTCTGGGTCAATATTGATTCATGGTTCATATCTATTGCCATACAAGATCTTGTAAAAATATAAATGGGTGTAGTATCTTTTGGACCTTGGATTGTATAAAACCATGCTAAACTCAATTAACCAAATAATATTTTCTAATTATAAGTACCTTAGAGGAGCTGCAAGACATCTTATACTCCAAACCATTGACCACATGAGCACCTTCCATGGCAAGTGATAGAGCAGAAGATTCATCCACCCCAATGAATCGCCGTTTATTTCTGCACATATGTATTAATTCACATACCATATCTTGAAATTAATACAGAAAAGATTAAACATCTCAGGATGTTTTCAGTTTCAATGCATCATTTACGGCTATTAGCATAAGAAGAAACTTTGATCAACTGGACATTTCTAATGGGTAACACATATTACTCTAGCTTTCAAAAAATGAAAAAGAAAAGAAAGAAAACCCTCGGTTTCAAAAATGGTAACTCTGACCATGTTGACTCGTATTCACACATGAGTTCATGTTGGTTCTTTCACCTTTTATGCGATTTGCCCTATTGTGTGACAATAAAGAGAAACAGATTGATGAAAAAGTTCATTACCTCTGCATCATAATGGAAGATTGCTTTTTCGCAGTGGAGGCCGAAAGAAAGTCCTTGTGAAGATAAGTAGAAAAATGAGGATCTACACAGACTGCAACCACTTCAGGCTTTTCAATCCCATCATCCATCAGCTGGATGGTTAAACGACAAGGACCAGATGACTGCAAACAAAAGAAAAAAAAATACTTAAACAGCTCATTTGTTGTAATACGCAAAACAAATGAAAAAGAAAACCTACACATTGGAATCTGTAAATGTTCTCGTCGTGAAGGAGGACGTGTGCATTTTCATAGTATACAGAATCAATAAACTTCTCTGGTTTCCGGGATCTTTCATATTCATATAACTGCAAGAGTTTGTTATCCATTTCATCACCAACAATGTTTTGAAGCTGCATCCAGAAAAGAGAAATTAAAACCTACACTCGAGATTAATGGTTACAGATGGCCAATTGGCAGATAGGGTAGCGGGTCAAGAAGGGTTTGAGTTGAAAATGTCATTTTTACTACAGATGAAAAGTGAACAGTCAAAGTTACGATTACAAAAAATAATAATAATAGTCTTAATCTTTGAATATAACAACCCATTTGACACTTTTGATATAAATCACAACCCAAAATCAACCCCTACCTGTTTAACGAGCTTGTAAATCAACTTGTCCAACGTAAATAACACATATGACTGATTTCCAATAATGGCTCGGCATTCATCTTCAAATTTTGCATTATCAGAAACCCCATCAAGTAAATTGTATAAAGAACTCCTAAATCTGCAGAAATATAACGACATCATGTCAGATATCTGTGTTTTCACAAAATCTTGATTATGAAATAATAAAAAAGGTAACGAAATTACATGGAGTACAGATCCGTAGAGCAAGAATCTTTAGATCTTCGTCTTGCTTCAACAGACGTACAATAGAGTTTAGCAGTTAATAGTCTGTCATATAATACCTGAAAAAAAAAAGACAAATACAAATTGTGTAAACAAGACAATGTATAGATAATATCCTGTAAACACTTTCTATCCACTTATTTATTTCCTTTAAAAGTGTAAGTTATGACTACAAAAACAGTATAATCTATATACTTACTTGGTGAAGCCTAAAAAGTGTATAAAAGCCATCATTCCCATAGAAAACACGGGAATCTTTCTTTTCAACACCACTTGATGATGCTACACATTTGGCCAATGGTTTCGCCGTCCTTAAATAATACATGCCATCTCCAGAAACGAAGTTTGTATCCTCCGCATCTCCTTCACTTTCTGCTTTGCCATCAGCATCATCATCATCCTCTCCATCTTCCTCTTCATGCTCTTCCTTAGACACATCGTCATCACCAGCAGATTCACTGCCGCTGGCATCATCATGGTCTCTATTTTCACTGTCCTCGTCATCACCAATATTCGACTCATCAAAATCACGATTAGGTGACAACTCACCCTCTTCTTTCTCAACTTTAAGGGGATCAACAAAATTTCCATTAGCCATCATTACGTGTCTCGTCATATCTCCATGCTGTATATAGAACACATTATAACAAAATATAGGAGACCGGTATCCATAAGAACATAGAGATCAAATGAACATCTTAATCTAGCGTCATATAATGTTTTTACCTGTGACGCAGGAGCATCAATCTTTGGTTTGGCTTCATGACCATTCTCGGTAACATTACTCCCTTTATCAGGTTCAACTCCGTCTTTTTCCTTGGCCAAAGTAACTCCATTTTCCAGCATATTCTTTTGAGAATGTGCTTTATCTGGTGAATTGCATTGATCTCCATTGCAGGCTGGCTTTGGCTGATTAGGATCCATAGTTCCATTATCAGTGTCTTGCACCGCACATGTAGCAATGTTTTTGGTAGAGCCATGAGAACTGGAAGGCTGAGAAGGAACACCAAGCATGGGTTCCAAGAAAGTTGACCAGAGATTCAGAACTTTGTTCAGTTGTTCCTTGCTTGTGCAGATTTCTTCACATGAATACTTTATAAGTTTAAATGCATCTTCATGAATGTCACTATCAGTATATTCAAATTCAAGATTTGGTGAAATAAAGTGTCTGCTTCCAGCAGAGATACTATGGAGCAAGTCTTCATCTTTTTGACTTTTTCCCTTTATTTCTTTTATCTCGGCCACCAATGCTGTTTATTAAGTCACACATCAAGAAATCAAAACACAAATCCCTTGGATACTGAAACATATCTAATTTAAGTTGACTTACATTTTGTGCTCAAATTCTTTGAATCTTGTTGCTTGAAATAGAAACTACGGTGATCGAGTGACTTGTAGTGATTTTTTGCATAAATATCAGCCCAAACTTTATTAAAGTCTGATTTACACTTTGACCACTCCTCTTGTTTCTGCTTAAGGCGGGTCAACACAACAGGCAATGCAGCTGATGGGTTTCTGCGAAGCGTTTCCATGGCATCAAGACCATGATCACCGTATAACCGCTCCATGCACCGTAAATTCAGAGCTACAAGCATTAACAAAGAAATTAAGCACCAGTGCAAATCATAGGTGAAAGTTCTATAACTAATACATATATATAATATATGATATATAATACATACCAGGGAAGTGGTCTTCTATACGGATGGGAGTATCAGGACTAATAGTCTTGTTGTTAATGCTGTTCAATAATTCCTCAGCACGTTTAGCAGTGGATTTCACAGACTCCAACAGCATATCAAGTTCAAACCTGGTGACATCATTAAAGAGATAGAACAGAAATAATTAAAAGAAAATAAAAAGATACGTATTTTTCTTCCTTTTTTCCCATTTAGGTTGCACTTAAAAGAATGATATAAAACTTTTACCTATCATCCTCACATCTGAATAAGCTTTCTTCATACTGGTTTCTACGCATATGTTTGAAGGAATAATCTTCACTACCAGAAGTCACAGACACCCAAAGATCATTCAGTACTTGAGCACCAAGCTCTGATCTCTGGCTAACTGATGGTATTGGATACTACAGATACAGAAATCCAATACATGAAAATTATGAAATAAAATTGTTAAAAATCATAATTAAAAAAAAAATTTAATGGACTTGGTACTCACGTCATCAGGAAGAAGTCTGTAACTAGGAGTACAACGTTGACAGTCAGAGAGGTCAAGTTCTTGGATAGATTTGGCCCAATATTTCTCTTTGTATTTGTCTTTCTCTTTGGTACCATCAATTTCACGCCTATTATGTTCCCTCTCTTTCTCCTCTATTCTGGTTGATTTAGATACATGTCCATCGTTCCATAAAGATTCTGCCACATGTAAAATAAACCAAAATGAAATTTGAAAAGCTGAAAATTAAATAAAAATGAAAAACAAATAACAGACAAAAAAACACCTACTTTTGTCCATGACACCAGCAAGGAATCCATCTGCAAACAAGAAAATATTACAGGTAACAAAGGAATTCTCATAGGAAAAAAGAAACATATTCAGTATGGTTTGTTTGACATTTACCAATATTTTCACAACGCTCCAAAAATGTGCTAAATCCTTCCATAAGATCTGGGTGTTTTCCAAGTAGATCAGCAACCTGAAAATAAATAAGTTCCAGATCAAAAAATTCAAAATTGCAGAAACATGTTATTATAAATACGATTTAACTCTTATTTACTCTGATTTGAACCCGATGTTACATGTAAAGACGTAATATACATTTTTCCCTTATTATGACACTTGAGACAATAACCATGCCACATTATGCATATCATCAATGATTGATAACAAAGCAAAACAATTTTTGTACATGAATGTTTGTCTTCTAGAGTAAAACAAATGACAGAGAATTAGGTGTTAAGTATGTAGCAAGATCATAACATACCAAGCTCTGTAATTCCTTCCTTGTAATTATTTCTGTGCTATAGATATGCAAACATTTTAAGAATGCTTGGTAATCATCTTGATTATGCAATCTATCCTTCACTTTCTCACAGAAAGTAAATTCTTGGCTGTACATACCTGTAATGCATAAATACTCTATTGTCAGAATTGTTCTGCCTATAAATTGGCCAAGTGATAAGTAGTGATAACCAAAAGACAAACTCACTTTTTAAGGAATCTTTATCACCATGTGAGGCCACACCTGAATGGACTCCAAAATCTTCAATCTTGCTTGAAGATTTTCGTTTCTCGATATGGCGCGCATCCCTATTCGCGTCAAGATCAGGCTCTTTGTAATCCTGATCTGAATTTCTCCTATCTCTGCTTTCCTTCTCAGATCGCTTTCTCTGCTCCTTGTGAGATTTCATCGTTGTTTTATCATCCTCATCAGCATTTAGGTCTAGCTCAGAATGTGAACCAATGACCCGATCATGTCGACCTCCTCGTTGCTAATGGCATTTACAGACTTTGTCATTTGTGATATAAATATATAGAAAAAAAAGTCTTAAAAGAATTAACTAGGATACCTTATTATCCATGTGTGCCTGTTTAAGCGTAGCTACTGCTGAGTTCCGTTCATCATAACGGTGTCGCCCTAATGAAGCATGATGTGCAGATGCAGCAGCAGAAGCATCTGGCATAAACTTTGTGAATTCATCAAGAAGATCGGGTTGATCCTCAAAAAGTGCAGAAACTTCATGGTAGACTTCACTGATGCCCTTGTGTTCTTTCCGATACATGTTCAAGATATCCAAAAATGACTTGTAAACATGATCATCATTTTGGAAACGTTTCTGCAAACCCCACAAGTTAAACACTTAAACCGTGTATTATTATAAGAGAATAACACTTCATCCATCCAAAAATAAGTGTGCACTAGACAAAACTTATAAAATGGTAGACATATTATGGGACCTGATAAAAAAATTTACCTTTATTTTGTTTACAAAACTTATAGCCTCTTCAAACTCCACTGTTCTTTTTGGTGGGGGCTCATCCTCCTCAATAACAGTAATTTCATACCCTTTGGGCAAGAAAGTGTTGAACCCAAAAATCAACTTATTGTGACCTTTAAACAACTCTTTAACCCTTGCTATAACGCCAGTAGTATCAATTCTGCACCAAAAATCTATTGAATGAGTTATATAATCAACATAACTACTCATTTCTCAAACAAAAGTTAAATTTCATATACCTCTGAGCTTTAAAATCTTTCATTACATCAAGAAACATGTCGTATTTTTCTCTCTGGCCATGAAACATGTCCTTAACTTCTTTTAAATAAGTTAATGCATCGTTGGTAGTTAGCTTTTGTGCGCTGCTACCACCTCCTGCCCCTCCACCTCCTCCTGCACCTGACCCTCCCGCCACCTCACCTACTCCTTCATCTCCTGGGGCATGTGGTTGACCATATCTTCAACATGAACACAAAAGAAAAAGGGCGTAAATTCATCACTTCGCCATGGCATATAAGACCAGATCAAATGCACAGAACAAGTAGTAAATGGCAGGCATAAACCTTTTATGACAACCACATGTCAAATTTCAAAGCAATTTTCATCCCACATAACACCATGGAGCAGTCAAATGAGGGGATACAATAAAATAAAACATTACAACATTTACGATCAACGCTTCCTTCTGTCATGTTAGCGTGCTAAAAATTTGATAGTACACACCCACACCTAACCACCCAAACCCTAAAAGGTAAGAAACCAAAACCTAATCATAGTGCCAAGTGCAGTTGTTTATATCAGTCGGTAATAACAATAAATTGAGCACAAGATTAGAGATTTACCATCACATCCTTCATATCCAAACCAGAAAACATCAAAAACTGCCGTCTATTCATGATTCACAGAAGATGTGATTCAAACACCAGAAGACCTCGATTACAAAATTCTACACAAGACCTTAACAATAACCACATCAATCCACAAAAACTCCGAACTAACCCTAAGAGAACTTGAACAAAATTCAAAGTCAAACGATCCAGCAAGAAAAACACATTCGCCTAAAAATCAGCCACCTCAAACAAACCAAAACAAATAAATCCACAACGAAACATTCTAAGAAAACCATACACTCCAAACAAAGCACACAAAACCAATTGAAAACCAGAGAAATCTTACGGTTGTCCTCCAGGAGGAACAAATGGGCGCTTGAATTGCGAGTTGCTATACACATCCTCACGCAAACGCTTCATCCTTCACAAACACGATCACACCACAGTTATCGTGACAAAAGGCGTCAATCAGGGAGAAATTGCAGAGAAAAGGAGTAAATCGGTTTGGCGATGTTAAGAAACAACAGAAAGCGGATTACCTGTGAAGTAACCCTCACGGGAAGCAAATTAGGGGAGATCTGAGCACCAAAGGGAATCAAATAAGTAGAATCAGCGTTAGATCGATGAGTTGGTGTTACAAAGTGCAAGGAGTTTGCGAAGAGAAGCAAAGAGAAAGAGGTGAAAGAATGTTTGTGTGTATTGTGCCTGCGAGTGATGGTAATCAAATTTACGTGACACTATTGACATGATTTAGTATATAGAGGGGGTTTTATAGTACCCTGTGAAATTTACGAAGATTGGGTTGGGGGTGGTTTTCGTTTTGAGTTTAGGAGGTTCGAGGAGTTGGGCTTTTGGTTTGGGCCTATATGGAGCCCGATACGTGGGGTGCCTTTTAGCCGTTTAGGGAATTAGGGTTGTTTGCTAGTTACTCGAGTAGTTGAGTCATTGTGTGGATAAACTTAGAAATCTGAAGTATTTAGTAGCGGATATTCTGATTAGCTTTAAAAAAATAGAGGTATAAGATTGAGATTATCAAGACTCATACACAACCTATTGATCATTGAAAAATTTTTGGGTCTTAAAAGAGTAGAAAAAAAGGCCCTAAAGTATAACGTAATAATCTAAATGTTTTTATTTTTTCCCACAACAAGATAGTGTATATTTAAAACCTTAATGTATTATTACAACTAGTATAGTACCCCGTGTATTACACGGGTTGAATAAATATAATATTAAATAGTTTGTTATAAAAATTAAAAAATATTATTTTTAAATAAGATGTGATTGAGTTACGTATAAGTAAATATTTAAAGTAAAAACAACAATAATATCATTTTAAACTTTTATTTTATAAAAATGTGTTTTAAAAAATTGTTTTTTAGAATGTTTTGGTTTTTCTTCTAAATATCATTTAAAAAAAGAATCCTCCTTACAAAAACGGTTCTAAAATAGTTCGTATTTTTAAAAAAGATTTTTCTTTAATAATATTTTTGTATCTTATGTATTTTCTATAGTGTGTTTTTAAATAAACAAAATCTAGTTTTTAATTTTTATAATATCTGTTTTTTGTGAAAATATTTTAAATAATATAGTTACTATATATATTATTATCATTTATTAGGAGAGGGAAACGAGAAATAAAAATAAGAAAACATAATATGTTGACAAGTGTCATTTTAAAACCTTCTTTTATTATAGTTAATAGATGTGTTAATTTCCACCTACCTTCTTATATAAAATTTATTTAAACTCGATATGCCTCATAGCTATATGAAAATTCTATAGTTATAGTTATCAGAAGAAAAACTATCAAATTTTAAATTTAAATTTTTTGATTGTTATGTTTGAAACTTTTACTTTTCAATCAAAAGAGAATTAACAATCATATATAACTTCAATCAAAACTAATATAATTTCACATTATCTTCCAACTCCGTACGTGATTTCTACTATTTAACCTCATATAATCATTCTCAAAGCGTAAAAATAAGATACTTTTTAGTTAGGTGTGTGAAATTTTAATACGTTACGAACCTAACACGAAATTCACGGGTTTTGGTTTACTGTAAACGATTTGGGTTAAATCTGCTAACCCATTTAGCTAGATAGGTTGGTTCATGTTCAACTCGCCAATAGGTTCACGAGTTGACCCATTTCACCCAATTTCTTATTCATATAATTAAATCTGTTTTCTTTTTTTAATTTTTGCTGGAATAAGTGGACAAAGAGAGAGACATGAGCTTATAAAAGTGTACAATATGGCACATCCACATGCACAATCAGAAAATACACCATTAACTTCCTATAGCCAAGCACTAGTTTGTAGTGGCATTTAGTCAACAGATCCAAAGATTGGAGGTAATTTGTACCAAGAACATGAAAACAATCTTCAAATTGTAGCAAAATTTCAAAAAGAAACATACAAGAAGTTAGATTCCCGAGCTTTTCTGAAGAATTCCACCTAGTATCTCCACATTGTCACAATTACAGCTGGGACATATGCTTTTCTTCTGCAGCTTGTCACAAAGGGAAGCATATGCATCTTCAATTCTCGCAGTCTGCGTGCTTTTAGTCAAGGAAAAAATCTGTCTATTATTGTTAGTGTTCAGCCAAAGAGTTGCCCAAACAGGCCTTAACCCGAGATCAGTCCTGAAAGAGAGCGGTCCTTTTAAGCCCGCTGAGCCTGACAGTAGCATCAGTCCTAACATTTAATAAAAAGCCAGCTTATGCCTGGCCCCAGGACAGGCTCAAATTTTAGTCCTAATAGCCCAGTCCCTTGAGCCCCTGATACATACCATTTAATATCATGTGATTTTGTAACTTTTTGCCTATATTATTACATCTTTTTATGTATTCAGTTGTTTTTAGTAAATGTAGATTTGTATACTTTTATGCTCTATAAAACGACTTTGAGTCATTTTTATGTAGTTATCATGTTTTTCATGAATTACTTCTTAAAAACTTCTGTATCATAAAAGTTCTAATTACATATAGTAGAAATGTATAAATAAATATATAAGTTAGGACCAGTTGGGATAGCCGGGCCCAAACCAATCCCTCTTTCCATTCCAGGGACTGCACTTTAGCAATTATAGTCTTTGTAGTGAGGATATATGGCTACAGTTTGAAGCTCCTTGCTTCCTTCCATTACTGCTTCCATTAAAGATATTCTATGCTTCAGATCATCCACCTCCTTTTGCTCCTACAGATTATAAGACAATACCAGAAATAATTAACTTTCTCACATGGCCCACCATATATCTGTTATGGGGTGTGAACAAAAGTCATGGAAGATAGTTTGTCTGAAAAAGAAAAGGCAATGAAGTTGCAGCAGCTACTTCTTACCTGCTTATGACAGTTCTGCTCCAACAGAAGTTCATGTTCCATCTTTTTGGTATCAGAGATTATTTGAGCAAACTCATCTTCAAGATCCTTCTTTCGTTCTTCAATTTCTCCTGTATTAGCATTTTCAGTATGTACCTTGGTCACAAATATAAATGAAAAAAGAAAGGGCACATAAATGGTGTTAGATATGGATAGGTATGTTCTATAGTGGATGATCTCAATGAGTAGATTACTGGTAGATGACATTGTAGATCCCCCACAGCAGCAGTTCGGTCAATATTACATGACATCACTGGTATAATTTGGTAAGTCCATAGGCTTTATAATTTTATTAACTAAGAGGTACCAAGGTGATATTTCATTCATGTATGAGGTGTCCGTTAGATACTACAATAGGAATACAAACCATTTTGTGATCCTGCTTTGCTGCTAAATGCTTCATAACTAGTGGAGTCTACCAACTGCTGGAACTTTCTGCATCACAAATATATGCATACTTATTTCATGGGTCCATATGCTAAGATTCAGATAAGTAATTGCTCAAAACTTATCGCTTACAACAGCATTGGAAAGGAAGGAACTAAGGATACTAAGCTAGTTTTCTTATACCCACTGAACCAAGATTCTCATTGTATCACAGAAGGAAAACCAACATATAATAAATCAACTGCATTTCTAGATCTTTTCTAAAATCACTGAAAAGGTGGAAATAACTACTCAGATGTGTTACATTTGCCCCCTAAAAAGATACTCAGCATAAAATATCCAAATATAACAGCATACAGTAAAACAAATGGGATAGAAACACGCATTACCTACCTAATCGTTGCATTTAGGTCAAACATTTTTCCAATGAAGTCAACTCTGCAAGAATAAGCATGACAAATGAAGAAAGGAAATGTCATAAACAATTACGTTTGTTGAACAAACAATTAAATAGTAGCAAATAACTAAACAAACCTACCGCAAAGCCCCTTCTTCATTCTGAATGCAGGTTCACACAGATTATGAACCGGCGAGTCCAAGTAATTTCAAAACACATACATTTAATTAGCATGCAAATAAAGTGGAAACAATAAAACTACCAGCAATCAATACGCGTGTCATTAAATACCTTGAGTTCCTCCAAATCAGATCCAATGGTAGATACTTCACTTTGAAGCAAATAAATCCGCCCCTAAGACATCCAACAGTATAACTCAAGTTTTTACTCAAATACATAAAATTAAGATAAACAAAAAAGATATGGAGTCTGGATGAACGATTGAATTATGGTCAATTCTCAATTTGCACTTGGACAATGATGCTAGCTACACGTGGCCATCATCTACATGTATAATTAGATCTGATCAACGAGATTGTATCTTCTAGTGATTTAAGCGATAACTTACATACGTAGATCATAAACAATAAGCTCATTGTCAGTCATACGCAAAAATTAAACCTCTAGAGTTTGAATAGAAGATTCATTCATAGCCAATTCAACTTCGTAGCCTTTAAGATCCTGTTCAGTGCATTCTTTCAAACGCTTAGCGTCTTCAAGCTCAGCGTTCACAGAGTCAAGTTCCGATTGGAGTTGTTCAATTTGCCGCTTGAGGTTTACTACCCTACGCTCTATTGATTTGAGAGATCGAATCAGTTCGTTTGAAAATTGTGATCATTGAAAACGAAAACGATATAAGAGATTAAGTATATATGATATAGATTGAACAATGTACCTCCTTGAGATTTTTCTGAAGATACATCACGGATTAGGGTTAGAAGCTCCTTCTGCGAATTGCCACCTGCCATTGGTATTTCCCGCCTGTGATCTCCAGAGGGCTATTCCGTTAAAAATACATTTATACACCACTCTCATATAAGATCATCGGCTATTTTATGGAAATATTGAACATACAATTATTCATAAGGTGGACTTTGGAGTTTGGCCTCTAACATGGGTTCCAATCTTCTTACCAAAAGATTCGATTATTTATGACTAAAAATTTTGTTACCTAAAATATATTATATTTAACAGGTTATGAAATGAGTTTTAATTTTGTAAGGTGGGGGTGTTCAAGATCTATTTCGATTGGATTTGACTGATGTCTAAGCCGAACCGATCACTATGGTCTTTGTAAATATTGAACAAACTGGTTGGGTGGTAGGGTTAGTTGAATTAGTCAAATTGCCAAGAGGTTCAGATTGAGTGGTGTACCGGTTTAGAAGGTTTTTTCTTACATAGGATTGTTTGATTTTCAACGAAAACTTAATAAAAATCAAAAGCTTCAGCTTTTTACTATTAAATAACTTTACAAAAAAAGTGAAGAAGAAAAACTTAAAAGCACGAAGTCGGTTGAATTGATATCATAAATTAACTATAAATAACAATATTAATACGTACTAATTTACATGTATGAATATATACATTTTATTTAATTTTAAGATTCAAAATATATTATTATAGTTTCTGTAATATTTTGGCCAGTTCAGTCAAAGCCAATTCTAACCCGTATAAAAATCGTAAACATGTTTTATTTCAAACCGTAATCAGTTGGTTCAACGACATTTTAATATTCCATAGCAAAAGTGTCGATAGATATGAGTATAGGGCTGTTAACACTCTGTATTGACTAGGTTTGATTGAATTATCCAAAATGGTTCTTCTTTGAACCTACTTTTTCGTTAAATTCAAAATCGTTAGGTTTGAATGTTACATTTGGTTGTTAACTATTTATAATATTTGAACAAGCTACTTGAGAATTCCAATGGAGATTTTTGAGTTTGCATCTTTCATGGAACTGAACAAGATGGTATTAGGTGAATAGGTGTTTACCGCATAACGTCTCATGTACGGATATACTAGCAATGAAACTAGAACATAACAAAGGCTATCTTCTCTTTTCCCGAAATAGAACGTTTATGAAAACAAACATTAACCAATAACCATAAATTACTATCAAACTTTATTTTTACAAATTTCATTTCTAACGCTCACTAATTCGACATCTTGTCACTAGAAAAGCTATTAAACATTTAAACGCCAACCAATAGATTAATTATCATATATTTTGTCTTCAAAGTTCAATAAATCGACTAATCTTCCAAAAAACTAACCATATTAACAACCATTTCCCAAACTCACTTCAACTAGCAAAACATATATTATTATGTTTAACAAGTTAAATATGACACGATTAATACAAGTATCAAAAATAAAAGTCATTTGCTTAACTGACTATGTCTCATGTCTATAACTATCTATATATGTTTTTAAACATTAAAGAGAAATGATGAAGTCCACCATTCTAATTTTTATTATTTTAAAAAATATACTTTTTGTTAACCAAATTTATTTGTGTAATAAACTGATCAGAAGTTGTTAACCAACCTAACTTAGATTCATGAACCAGAGCCTGTTGGTGGCTCGACTCGAGAACTTAGGCCATCGGATATACTCTTCTTGCAAGCACCCCACAACCCAATCCATTGTGGCAGTTGCGGAATGAAAAATAACTCGTGCCAATCACCTTGCTGAAAGGCCCGAAACACCACGCCCCACTTGAAGGGTTATAGAACCCTCCCGTGTGCGTCAAGAGTACACCCCATGACCTTAAAACAATAAATCATTTTAATGGAGAAAAATGTTTTATTTTTGAAGCATTTCAAATAAAGATGAAAAGACCCAAACATGAAAGGGTAAAATAAAGCAACCTTTGCAATTTTCTTGTAAAGTCAATCCAAAAGGTCAAATGAAAGAACACTAATTAGAATCAACAAATTAAAAGTCTTAAAGAATTCAAACCATAAGTTTCATCTAAAATACAAAAGATCAGAAGATGTAAACAGGATGCATTACATCAAGAACCCACCAAAACCAACCACCGTGTGCGGCGGAGCTCCATCTAAACACCCACACGCGCCACCGTGAGGTCACCTTAAACCGTAATAGTCTTCGAGAAAACCACACCTCCACACACATTATCAGACCTACTTCTACCGATCTTCAACTCAGAAACCAAATACTGCTGCCGAAATCTAGAAATAAAAGCTTCAACCCTCTGATTCAACTCCTCATTCGACAACACACTCGACGATTTCTCATCTTCTTCATCGTCTTCCTCATCTTCACCTGCAAAACAACCTTCTTCTCTCTCTTCACTAGCATTCACCCCACTTACTCCGTCGTCAACGGCGTCTTCACGGTGGTCAGCCACCGCCGGCGGCTGTTTCTTGTCAGAATCTTGAACGGCGTTCGATTTCGTCGGTGGGTTTGAACAATTTCGAGGTGGGTGTGTGGAGGTGAAGAGAATAGCGATTAACAAAAGGTTGAGTGCTAGGAAGACCCACATGTGCCACTGTTTGAAAATGGACACGACGACGGCGCGTTCGACGCACGCGATGACCACCGCGACGCCGGCGGCGAACCATACGGCTTGTAGTTGATCTTTTACGGTCTTATTATGATCCTCCATGTGAATGGTGCTTCGATTGTTGGGGTTTTGTTTGCTTTATAGAAAGGGGGTTTTGAAGCATGCATTGGAGAATGAGAGGTATTGTGGAGATGAGGGGTAATGATCACGTGAGGAGGCACGTGAGTCGGGTCGTGAGGGGGCAACAAAACATTCTCATCCTGCCTTGTTGCTTTCATCATCCAAAAATTGTACTTTCGACTTGGTGAATAAGTTTTATACATTTTATTAGAAAGCTACCTTTTTATAAAATATATAGTGATGTAAATAGAAGTTAAATGAATATTGTCTTACTTTGAATAAAAGTTTAGAAAAACTTAATGAAAAAAGGATATTAGAAAGTGTATTGGAGTGGTTGGTTATGTAGAATTGATGTAAACCGTATAACCGCACTAAAGTTTATTTTATATTTGAGTTGGATGATTTATAGGGATCCTATTTTATCATAGTATAAAAATACAGCTATTATTATGTAATAGATTTACAAATGATGAAATTTAGACTAATATGTTTAATTATTTGTGTGTTAAATAAGATTATATCATCACGTTGAGCAAATATGGCCGGGGTAGGCGGGCAACATGTTGTTGCTAACAAGAAGAAGGTATAAGTGACTATGTTATACATTTGAAAAGAAAACACTTTTATTGGTTTAACCATATCACAACAGCATCTATCTATATAAGTATATAACGTCATATACTGCTTTTTAATTTATTATACTTAAATATTGTGTTTTAAACTTTAATTTTAATCCCTTAAAAACCACTAATCAACTTAAGACAGTTATTTTAAATTAGGGTACATGTACCAACAAACACCACCTTTAACCAATGTTTATCATTTCCCTTTAAAAATGCACTTACTAGTCAATAACGGAATTATATATTAGGAATATAATATTCATTGCCTTTTAGCGTTTTACATACATAATGACACAAATACACAACGGTAATGATTTTAATAATTTTTTATTATAGGGAATATGTTTCATTGTTTTTATTCAGAGTGTTTTATTCTACAAAATACAAGCATATGTAACTTTATACGTGTCATTCATTAAATAAAAGATAACATTATAAAAAATAAAGATTTTAACATGTAACAAGTAAGCAAACTACTCAACTATGAAATCATCAAAACAGTTCTC
Organism: Flaveria robusta; assembly: GCA_025506415.1. Taxonomy (NCBI): domain Eukaryota; kingdom Viridiplantae; phylum Streptophyta; class Magnoliopsida; order Asterales; family Asteraceae; genus Flaveria; species Flaveria robusta. Next base: position 10,222,191 of record CM046469.1, on the reverse strand, counting down.
CTAGTATATTTTACCTAAACCAACAGAAAGCGTCAAAAGTTTCCTTTCATTAAGATTGCTTATGATCAAAACATAAAAATATAAATTCAACATCACATGTTTAAAAAACACTTTAAGAAAAATAAACTAGACGGGTCGCCATCAAGAGTGCTTAAAACAGGTGGGTCAATGACCTACAATTACAATACTAGTAGGAGGTGGTGATGAGCTTACGATACATAAAGACTGCAATAAGATATGATTATGGATACACGGTTACAACTACCTAAAGAAAGTAAAGTTATATATTTTTATAACAAATGATGTATACATTTTAGGATACAAGTTATTTTAAATTAAACTAGTGACTATAAAGTCATATTTTTTTAGTTTTGAATGAAATTTTGTATAAAAAAGGCAATTTTATGCGAATTATGTATAAATAATATAAAACTCACATTACCCCTTATATTTTTACTATTGGAGGACAGCCATAGGTATGTATTATTGGAATTTTGGATTTAGCAAAACAACAAAAGTGGGAGGGTTAGCCTTGAACGGACTACGGAGCTGAGCCTCGAATACAGTGGTCCGTAAAATAGTATCTTGGATGGTCCAGTGTGAGGTGGGCCTGTGGTGCACCCATAAAGGGAGCATCTGACGCTACACGCTTCTGATATCCAATAATGGTTGCAGCATGATGTTAACCACACTAGCTCACTATAGTAAATGTTCTGCTAAGCTTCTTCCTCTTTATTTATCCTTTCCCAGGTTTAATTTGTTTTTATAATAATACAGTGACTTGAGTTTGAATTTATAATTAAATAATAGTTCAAATTAATAAAACTAGATTCGTCAATGTGGGGCTAGCCCATTTGGTAGAGGTTTTGTTCTCTTAGAGGGGAGGTGCTGGGTTCAAACCCAGACATAGTGTAATACGGAGTAATTTAGTAGTAGGAGTAGGATAGATTTGCCGTTATAAAAAAAAAAAAAAAATAGATTCAATCCTATCGCGCGTTGTGAAGATCATCATGAGTTTTAATTTGAATTTAAAGGGAGAATTTCATACGTTAACACATAAATCTACGTTAACACACAAATCTTGACATGTGGTTGGAGCATTGGTTATACCAATCAATAGTTATCATAATCCAATTTCTAGGTAAAATACGTCTTTTGGTTATATTTAATTAATATATAACAGGATTATTCCAGTCCATGGTCACAATAATTTAATTTTAAGAAAAGTCGTCTTTAAGTTATGTTTAATTAATTCACCTACTTGATTCAAAATATAGTGCTATCTTTTTGTTTTATACATCAAAAGCCAAGATATCGCAAAGATTATCTCGACGTTAAACTCCAAAAATATATTATTTACAAAATTTAGAATACATGAAAGTTTAAAATAAAAATATAACAAAATGAAGCTACATAAAAAATCAATTCCGCCCAATTTGAGTTTTTGAAGAAAAGTATTAGTTATGAGTTCAGTTACATAAGTTTATTCGGTACACGAATAATCCAAACAAATACATGTGTTGCGATTGTGAAGGATTGGAATTGTTAGATTGTTGTGGTTGCATGTACTACTATTTGCATGGTACGTGAAATGAAAAAAAAAAAAATATTCACATCAGTGTAAGACTTTTCACGCCCAATCAACAAATCTAACAATTCTTTTTTCATCTTTATAGTTAAGAAGATTACCACCTAATTGTGCTTAAACGAGTTTCAAATTTATTATTGTAACACGAACAAGTGAGCGAAAAAAGATGGATACTAACTGTATATGATGAATAAGAAACGTTAAGAAATAGTGAAATTGTTTGCAGTCACTATGAAAGCAATCGGTCCAGGTTCATTTAATCTTTCAGGCTATTCAATCGTTTTCTTTGTTCTACATTATTGGTAGAATTTATACTACTTTGTTAAATACATAGAGATTTACATTCTCATTAAAATTCATCCATAATAGTTTTCTTTGTTCTATATTATCGTTTTTGCTTTAACAATACTTCGTTATGGTGTTCGGTTTGAAGAAAGATTTTAGGCATTCTTTTATAATTTACCCTGTTATTTTTCTATATTATGCACTAACATGTAAGATAGTTTTTAAAAAAAATCTAACGGAAGATAATTTCTAATAATGCTGCTAATGTTTATAGTTTTATTTCTAACATTATTTTTAAAATGTTTATATTATTTTATATTATCACATTATCTGTTTTGTTTAGTCTGTTGGTATTTTTTCAGTTTCCAATGTCACTTTATAAAAGAATCTTGATATATCATGTCGTGATTATACCATCAAGGTTCGCATAATTTGATTTTCGAAGCGACTAATGTACAACAATCCATTAGACTTTTACTCTATTGAAGTTATACTCAGAGTCAATCATTATCAAGAGTTAATTTGTTTTTAAAACAAACAGTTTTTACATACGGACAACTGTATGTCGTGTTGTTAAGAGTTACAAAATTAGATGGATTAAAGCTCGTTATATGGGATGGAAATAATAAACTTTCAAGTACAACCTCAAATGTACAATACAAAGAAGATTTATAGATTTGTAAGCATTTCTTTTGTTTTTTTTATGTATTTAAATTTGTAATGTAATTTTATTTTGTACATACTCTCTTAATTCTCACATTTTCTTATACGTTATAGACTTATATTTCTATTATTACTATATTTTAAATGTATTTAATGATAAATTTATTTTTCCAACTCGTGTAACATATAAGCCGTTAAGCTAGTTAGGTTATACGTGTTCATGAGTAGATTTGACTAAAATTGATAAAACAAGGTATTTTAGTTGTTCTTAATTATTGAGAGCTAACTAAAATCACAATTGGAGTGGTTTTGAACCAAAAAAAAAAAAGTATTGTTAAATTGAAGTAGGTACTTTTTGGTGAAACTTGAAAGAAATGTGTTAATAGGCGAAAGTGGTCCAAAATGTTAAATTAATTAATTGACTAGTCTACTTAGTTAATGCTAATTTGAACTATCAAATGTACTCATTGAACATGTACAAAGTTATAAAGGTACAAGTGAGAGTTAACAAATGTGAATTTGCAAGTTATGCACATAAAACATCTGTTTGAGTTGAATAACAAGCCAAATGTCTAAATTCAAGTTTAAATGTCCGATCGTGGTCAAATGGACTCTAATAGCTTAGAAGTGTTAATTAGAGCATGGTTACTAAATTATTTGGTTAAATTAGTCAGTATATTAAAGAACTCAAATTAGAAAAGTTTGTTGATTCTGTGAAGTCAACATAAAGAGAATATAAACTTGAAAATTGAGATCCAACTTGCAAGGGTGTGTTGGAGTTTATAGGCATTCTTAAGTCTTAGAGTAAAATGCTATTTTCGTCCCTGACGTTTTATTGAATTTGTCATTTCAATCCAATTTTTTTTTTCATTTAAGTCACTGTAGTTTACCAAATGTTGCAATTTTCATCCACTCCACTAACATCGTTATAACTTCGTTAAAACTCCGTTAAATATGAGGATATTTTAGTATTTTTGAACACCCTAGTTATCCAAAGTATATAACTTAATCAATTAATATTCAATTAAAACTAAAAAAACACATGAAATGACTAGTGAGAACAGGCGCCTCGATTTAAAAGCTTCGATTAACTTTAACCCATGTTGTTCGATTTAGGTCTGCCGTGGGATTTCAATCAATCTTCACGTTTTGTTCGAATGTGTACCGTTATTTGATTGAGGTCTGTTGTGGGATTAAGGTTTGTTATTGACATGCTTTATTTGATTACGATCTTTGATTAAGATCTTTGAACGTGACAATAGCAGAACTCAATAAAACAAAACGTGACAACAGTTGACCTCAATCGAACAACGGTACATGTTAAAAAGAAAACTTGAAGATTAATTGAAATCTCACAGTATACCTTAATCGAACAACATGTGTTAGAATTAATCGAAGCGACCGGTTTCACAAGTCGCTTCATGTGTTTTTTAGTTTTAATTGGATAATTAAGGTGTTAAAAAAGACTAAAATACCCTCATATTTAACGGATTTTTAACGGAGTTTTAACAGAGTTTTAACGGTGTTGGTGGAGTAGATGAAAATGACAACATTTAGTAAACTACAGTGACTGAAATGACAAAAAAAAAGTTTTTGGATTGAAATGGCAAATTCAACAAAACGTTAAGGACAAAAATGACATTTTACTCTAAATCTTATTTAAACTATGTGCATAAACTTTTAAAAAGTAGCATTATATATGTTCACATTATCAACGCGTGTATAATCATAATGAGTGGTTCAAAGAGATGAACCATTAGAAAGATTATAAAATTAAAGTGGCTTTGAATGTTACAAACTTTTAACTTAAATTGAGATTGAAGATTTTAAAAATCACATTCAAACCTTGGAGTTTCAAAGCTATTCGAGGTTACAAGCCTTCAAGTTGTGTTAATTGAGCGCTAAATGATCCAATTATGTTAATTATAATTATTTGTGTTTTAGTATGGCATGCGTAATGATAGAGTAAGTGTAAAAATAAAATGTCTTTGTCTAGGTGTCATCTAAACAAAATTTGTGATATTACTCATAACTACTAAAGGGCTGTTTGGGTAACTGACTTTTTGATTAACTTTTGACTTATTAACTTTTGAAAAGTCAATAAGTTTTTTAAAGTGTTTTGTAAAAGTTTAAAACTTGATTTTTGAGGGTAAATAAGTTATTTTTAAAAAGTTAAAAAAAATAACTTTTTAAAAGTAACTTTTCAAAAGTTACTTTTTGTTCAAATAAGCAATCCCAAACATGGGCAAGTGTGTAATGGTTTAGTGCATTTGACCAAAACTACTTTTTCACTTGTTGTCACGCTGAGCACGGTCTCAAGAGCCCACCTAAGCCCCACATCAGGGAGGGGCGGCACAATGTTCATCGTGCCTCCCAACCAGGTGGCACACTTGCTGTAAAACCCAAACATCATATTATATTTTGTACGTTTTGACGGGCAACACACCCTTGGACGTTTGTCTCTTATGATTTTAAAATACATCTAATAGAAAAAGTATCCAGTACAAGCCCAAGCCCAAGCCCTCGTCCCCGCCCCCACCCATGACACCTAACGGATGTCCTTGATTTGGGTCTTAGGTGTGTGTATGAAATATGAATACTTAAAAAGGAGAATATTCTACTAGGCAAGAGAGTCAAAGACTCAAAGTCGACGATTATAATGGGAAATCCAGGATTACCATTAAAATTATTATATTTATTATATATGGAGATTGTTCAAATATTTTGAGGTCCCACAGTCATATTCAAAGCATGTGGAAGTTTCACGTACATCCAAAGAGCCATTCAAACTATTCCCTTTCGTTCAACGTTCTTATTACGTGGATGAGTTGGATCAGTAATATTATACTAGAAACAAACAAATAACTCACACATGACTTATAAAGTTAAATAGAATTAGATGATAAAAAAGTTATTGTTTAAAAACTAACTCCCATCCAGGGGCGAAGTTTACTTGGAGCCCGGGGGCCTTGGCTGCCCCCGTTGTTTTTCGCCTAGAAGTGTAAATTTACGTGTATTCGGTCCGCAAATTCTATACGTATTGAGTCATGCCGCATCTAATTTGAGTCTCGCGACTCCCCCCCATCTGAGTTTCGAGACTTTCGGCCAGCATATATAGCCTTTCAAGCTTCGCCACTATTCCCATCATATTAAATACATTTAACTTTAAAGATTAATTTTTTAAATAAGTGGAATATTTAAAGTAAGTTACGCAACTTGTAATGGTAATTTTTAAAAATTAAAGTATTTTATTATCAAAATTACACATTATTCTTTCAAAAGATTTAAATGAATCAAGCAAGAGCTTCTTTAAACCGACATGCTAAAACCTCAAACCGAATAAGCTTAAATCAGGTCTAGTCAGAACTTCTCTTATCAAACTTGAGTAGGCTTACGGTAACAAGCATCCATTTATTTATATGATTCTTATTTAATATTTCTAGACATAAATAATAATATTTATTGCATAATACATATATGTATATATAAATTATTACTATAAATATTAAAAAAGAATTATAAATGTAAATAAGTAAAAACAACTAGATAATTAACTCTATGATAAACAAACTAAACCTGGTTTGACCTCGAGCAGTAAAAGCTACTGAAGAATCAAGCTCAAATTATAGAAACCGAGCTAAAAAATAGTAATGATCGGCTCAAATTCGATTCACTCCAAAACTTGAATATTTAAATAATCTAAACACTCACAAAACTGAATCTATAAACACCACTATTCTCTTTACCCTTGATAGAGTTACTTTATTTTGTTTGAAAACCATTAGATTATGCTTAAATTTAATAACTAAGGCACTCCAATATCAACGCCGAAGCATCTTGATACTTTCATTCACAAAAGTGACATGAGTTTAAATTATTACTAATGAAATTATAAAATATAAGTATGATGTTAAAAGTTCAACGGAAGAAAATTACCTACTGTATACCCCCTAATTTGAATATAATAATATTTATCAAATATAACACATGAAAAATATCTCACTTTAGTTTTTTAGAGGGAAAGTACCAAATTCTCCCGGTCAAACTCACCACCCACTTGCTCCACCCCTACCAGAAAAGTCAATCTTCTTCCACCTTATCCTTCTACCACTAACACCACCATCACGCAATTTCTGAAACTCTAATCAACAAAAACCCTAGATCAATGGCTTCTTTCAGACCTATATTCAACCATGTGATACTGATCATCACACTCGCCGTGTTATCCTGTTCTCCGCCGTCCTCCGTCGTCGCAGAGGATGACGCCAAGTGTTTGCAAGGCGTTCTTAACTCGCTCCGTGATCCTGAATCACGGCTCAGCTCGTGGAAATTCAACAACAACACCGCAGGATTCATCTGCACCTTTGAATTCGTACGCTGCTGGAACGATCAGGAGAATCGTGTGCTTGAGCTCACGCCTCGTGACCTAGGGCTCGCCGGATCGTTTCCGCCGGACATACGGTTTTGTGAGAACTTACAGAAGCTGGATCTCGCAGGTAATAATCTCACTGGTTCTATACCTAGCGAGCTTTGTACGTGGTTGCCTTATTTAGTTGAGTTAGATCTGTCTGGTAATCAATTGACCGGAGAAATTCCGGCGAGTCTCGGTAATTGTTCGTTTTTGAATAGCATTGATCTGTCGGATAATCGGTTATCTGGTGCTATACCGCCTGAGTTCTCTAATTTGTTCCGGTTAAACAAGTTTGACGTTGCGAACAACGGTCTATCTGGTTCGATTCCGTCAAGGCTGTCGAGATTTGATTCGTCGAGATTTGACGGGAACCGAGGACTTTGTGGCGAGCCTCTTGACAGCTGTGGTGGTTTGAACACGAAGAATTTGGCCATAATTATCGCCGCTGGTGTGTTTGGGGCCGCAGCGTCGTTGCTGATAGGGTTAGGGTTGTGGTGGTGGTGCTTCACGAAGTCGAAACGGAAGAGACGAAATGGTATTGCTGGTGACGATGACAGCAGTAACTGGACAGATATGTTAAGATCTCACAAGCTTATTCAGGTGTCATTGTTTCAGAAACCACTTGTGAAGGTTAGGCTGGTGGATTTGATGATTGCAACTAACAATTTCAGTAAAGAAAATATCATCATTTCAACAAGAACTGGGACAATGTTTAAAGCCGTTCTTAGAGATGGTTCTGCCATCGCGATTAAGAGGCTTAACGCGTGTAACCTCCATGAGAGGCTGTTTCAAGCTGAGATGAACGCATTGGGTCGTCTAAGACATCCTAATCTGACCCCTTTGTTGGGATACTGCACAGTTGAAGATGAAAAGCTTTTGATATACAAGCATATGTCCAATGGAACACTGTCTTCTTTGTTAGCTAAACAGTCAAGCTTGTTAGATTGGCCTACAAGGTTTAGAATTGGTCTAGGTGCAGCAAGAGGACTTGCTTGGCTTCACCATGGCTGTCGGCCTGCAATCCTGCATCAAAACATTAGCTCGAATGCTATATTTGTTGACGAAGATTATGATGCTCGGATAGTGGATGTTGGTTTGGCTAGGCTTATCAACTCTTCCAATAACCATTCAAATGAGAGTAGCTTTGATAACAAAGAACCCGGTGAGTTCGGTTATGTGGCTCCAGAGTACTTAACGACAACCACCATGGCCGCGTCTGTGAAAGGGGACACTTATGCTTTTGGCGTCGTGCTTTTGGAACTAGCCACCGGGCAGAAACCCACCAATGTAACCATTGCTGAGGAAGGTTACAAGGGCAACTTAGTCGATTGGGTTAATCAGCTATCGGGTTCAGGACAAATAAAAAACGCGATAGATAAGAACATTCGAGGCACAGGTGATGATGAAAAAATCATTGAATTTATGAGAATTGCAGGTAATTGTGTTACAACAGCCAAAGAAAGATTTTCCATGTATGAAGTTTATGAAGCATTGAACAGTATGGCACAGAAACTAGGTTTTTCTGAACATCATGATGAGTTTCCACTTCTTTTTGATACCCAAAATAATATTATTTGAGCTAAGATCATGGTTTCAGCATGGTCATGACTCATGTAAAGTATCTCCATTAATTATTTACTGGTGTAAGTTCGTTGTAGATCATGTGTTTTCTATTTTAGCTATATTTATTAAATGCTTTTCAAATATATTACACAATAGTTTCTGAATTATATATTTTGATATTATTTGTAGCATATTATAATTTATGCTTTATAGTTTAAAATTTCATCATTATTATTCGATAGCTAACCTGGAAGGAAGGTTAGAACAAAAACGGGATTGGTTTTTTCGTTGATGTAGAGGGGGAGGGTTGGGGTTATTTATTATATTCTATTCTTTTAATTAAAAGAATAAAAGTTTCCTTTTAAGAAATATATTAACTTTATATTTAAATCTAATTATTAATCTTTTTTATTTAATAAAAATATAACTAAGGGGCTGTTTGGTAGCCTTTTAATCAGCCTCTTAATGGTTCAGATGTCTTAATGATTCAGCACTTAATGGTTCAGACTGTTTGTTTCGCGAGCAAATGTCTAAATGGTTCAGACATTTGCCTCTGAATGGTTAAGCATTATACTAATGTTGAATGGTTAAGAGGTCTAATGCTGAATGGTTAAGAACTCTTATCTGAATTGGTCAGACATTTGCCTTTAAATAGTTAAACGACATACTAGCTCTTAATGGTTCAGCATTTAATGGTTTAGACCTTTTATTGGTTCAGCATTTAATCATTCAGATATTGCCAAACAGCCTCTAAAGGTGACATGTGTGAGCATCATATTTATTTTAATAAAAAAATTTTCTACTTCTCTCTCTTATTAAATAACTATATTAGTATTAACGAAGCAAATTTTTAAAAAAAAAATTTAAACATCAAACTTTATTTTAAAAACATAAAATATTTTAAATTTGATTTTTTTAAAGTAAAATTTTTATAAACCAAATTTAATTAAAATTGAAAGTTATTGCAATAATTTTTTAAAAATGATATTTATTTTAAAACGGTTTGTTTTGAAACAAAATATTTAATTTATTTTTAAAAAAAATAAAAAAAGTTTAAAAAGTTGATATCACTATTTTATTACTTATAATCTTTATTCATAAGTAATTTAATTATATATCATTTTATTATATCGTTTTATAATTAATAAAATTTTAATATATTTAATATTTGTTTTATTCAACCCGTGTAATATACGAGTTTACTAAATCTAGTAAAAGAATATCATCAGATGATTCATGTCATTTTCTCGTGTTTTTTCATTTTTCCCCACATAAACATATTTATCTGTTTAGTAAAAATACACGTACGCTATGATCCGTTTATTACCCTTCCAACCCCTTCCCCCGATTAATCATTTATATTTTTTCATTTTCCTTTAGATTTTATAATTTCAAATGTGCACACAATTTAATCATTTATTATTGAATATTTGATTTCAATCATCGATTATTTCTTTAATTTCATATTATATTACATTGTATTTAATTTTCAAATTAATTAATTTTCAAACTTCTTTGATAGCACCGCTACACCTTTGTAGGATTTTCTTTCCTTTAAATTTTAAAAATCACCACCAATTTAACATTAATATTGAATCCCTAAGCAATTAAAAACAAGAATGTCTTGAGCTCAAGTCTCACTTTTAGTACAAAAAATGTTTAGGGTGAAGTCATGAGATTTTCTTAGTTGTGGGTTTTATCCCGAGAGGGTTGGCGATACGGTCTCGATTGAAAAACGGATAGGCGAGACCAATTAAAATAACACATATTCTTTAAGCAAGATTGTACATTTCCCGCGCCAAAAATAATAATAAAATTGAATCCCCCTAAAAACCTATTTAATCTCATAATTCGTATACTATTCATTTATCTCATCAAATCTTATTCTTTTCACTGTATAAATCTATTTTGTTTTGTTTTACTCGTCACTCAACACTCATGTTCATTATCTTATCGTTTTATGGTGAATTCCAGACATCAAGTATGTTACTTTCTCCGTCTTTCATTATGATTTATGGATGTTCTATTATGTTCCTTTTCATTTCCTTTGTCATTTATTATCAATATAACATCAAATGTTGTATATAAAAAGTATTTCAGATATTTGTAGATTATAAATGTAACTTATTCAGCTATTGATTATCAATATAACATTGAATATTAAATACTATATATATTAGAGATTTACAAAGTATAAGTCTATAACTATTAACTTTTGAGGGGTCATAAGCCCAGGATATGAAACATTCTGGATATTCGTTTGACGCTTTTGACAGTTGACCCTGTTATTTGATGGGCCTGAGAAGCCCAGAATATGAGACAATTAGCTCAAGGTTAACAAATAAAATCACACGAATCTGCTGGTAGTGGGCGCTCCGGGACCGGGGATACAACACACGACACACGAGTTAACATTTTTATTTTAAATGTTACCTCCCATATATCTTAAATTATAATCCTTTATGTTTATTTTATTTGTTTTGTCTTTTTTTAACAAAAAATGCATTTCTTTGATCTAATTATAGCCTAAAATTCTGACATTACTGAAATAATTGCTAGGTTATATAATAGAAAATGCAAAAATTTTATTCATACAAGTATATAACCCAAGAATTATTTCTGTTTTCTTCAAACTAATTTAGCCTTATCTAAACAAAGGACAACAATGGCAGAAAACAATGAAATATATGTTACAATACATAACATTTCTAACGTATTTCTGTTGTATTTAACAGCTAGATGTTACCTTATCTATTCTACTCCATCTAATCTATACTACAACTAATTTACACAAATCCGTCATAAACTGAGCTCGAATCCTTAACGTCAAAGGGAGCCACTGTGACATCAAATAGTTTTACCATTAAATTCAACTCCACTCACATGAAATCTTATATAAAATAGTCTCCTTAATACCTTTATAAGAAGTTGCAACAAGACCATATTTTTCTTACTTTCCTCAACATTTTCATTAGTTTCACAACGGAAGCCAAAACAAACCATTGTCTTATAAAAATGACTGTTTTGAACAAATTATGTAAATACAACAAAAAGAAATTGCCAAAAAAATAAAAATAAAAAATTTAATACACATTTCCCCACATGAGTTTACAACTTGAAATACTTATAAATGCATAACGCGCAAAGTATGTTTAGAATTGAATAGTGTGCTATACTTTAAAATTACTTGTGATTAAAAAATCACCCTTAAAAATAACAGTATGAGGACGACTTTTCATTGTAAACTTGGCTAAACAAATACATCTGGTGAAGCTCTAGAAAAGTGAATTCCAACCGAAGTTAGAATTCTTCGATATCAACTTTTACTTTCAAAGTACTATGTGATATGTTGAACAACTTAAGGTACTTACAGATGAGCATATTAACTCTTACAATCTACGCCATAGCTAGCTATTAGAGTCAAATTAAAGTTTTGTTCATGTTCATATCAATACAGAGGTATTCTTTGCAGCTTACGAGTTTATCATTTAGTGAAATTGTGGGCCATCCATTTAAGCGTCTACCAAAATAATCTAAACTTGAACGGGTAAATTAGCTTACCCCTTGCGATTCAAGAGATGAGGACGAAATCAACAAACTTGGATAAAGAGGCTAAGAGATTTGGATGAGAAATTCACAGTAAAAATAGATGGTTATTGAAAATCAGAAAATGATAAAATTATTAAAAAGCTAGAAATTATTAGAAGAAGTATATAAATGATATATTACAGTTTGGTTGGCTATATGTGATATTAATAAAGTTTAAAAAGGTAAATATGAAATATTTGAAAAAATATATAATCCAAAATTTGTTTTTGATTATGAATCACCAAGAAACAAGATAAAAATTAACAGTGAACACCTTTATTCTTGTGTTGTAAGTGTAATATAAGAGCTTTGTATTTGCCTTTTAAGATACCTATAATTATTTGGAGACTCGTTAGTGTTTTTAAACATATTATAATATAATATATATCAATAATTTAAATATCTTCGTTTTGTTTATACATAAATTAACAAAACTTTCTATTACAATAGAAGACTAGAAGTTAGATGATAAAGCAGGCAATCGAGGCCCACATGAGTAACTTTGACCCTTTGAGTAAACAAACATCAATTTGTTGGGTGACTTGGTGGACTTATATGTATTTATCTACTTTTATAAATACTCAATATATCAAATATAACTTAAAAGTTTGTAATCAAATTTATGATTATTTATTATAAGCATGTTTCAAAAAACCGACTAGGTTTTCTATTTAATTTACTTGTATTTTTATAAAATATAGAAATACTAAAATGAAAAATAAATGGTATGAATTATACACAAATTACGAAAAATAACAAAAGGAATTGAGAGTGGCAGTGAGGAGGTGATGCATGCAAACAAAAGGTGCTTTTGAAATCTGAATCTGGACCCAAAATTCTTGAAACTTTCAAAATCAAAAACCATGAAAGAAAACAAGAAAAGCTAAAGATGGAAAAATAAAGAAGACAATTAAAGAGATATTGTCACCAACTTTATTCAATGCCAAAGCACCCTAAATTATTGTTGCATATTCTTTCATATAAATTACCCAATCAATCATGAAAATTTGTATTTATATCATCATTACAAATTATAAGAATTTTAATTTCTAAGTAACTTATAGTATCTCGTTTTAAGCTCAAATATAAAAGAGAGAGTCTAGGTTATAAATTATTTGGTATGGTTAGTAATAAGTAATTAGAATACCACCCATCCATCTTATGTAACATCGGTATATTAAGTGAGAAAACTTTATTAAACAGTAATTAAGTTTCTTAAATATTTTATTAAAGCTCTTTATTTTTTTGTTATAAAGTCAATTGACTTTCAGCAGGTGTCCAAGTAATATGTCATATTTTGATAAATGTTTTGATTTTTTCAAATTATGTGAGTCGGATGACATATATGAATATTAATTGCTTATAAGTGAATTTTTTCCCGTGAAGGAAAAAAATCATAATTGTTTAATTTAAGTTTAATAAGAAACAATAATCACTAAATCGTAACAACTATTCATATATGTTTTATTTGTATTGCTTAATTTTGAAAAAAATAAAACATTTATAAAAGAAGTTATATAGATTTAAAAATATAATGGAAGTTAAATGACTTTGAAAAAACAAAACGGGACATTGAGTAAATTTAATATAACACTTAAAAACTCGGTTACCATTATATAAACTTACCATTTATAATTAAAATGAAAACTTTTCTTGTATGAAAAAACTAGCTTTAGTAAACCCGTGTATTACACGGGTTGAACAAATAAAATATTAAATATAATAAAAGTTTATCAAGTATAAAATGATATTATGATAAAATATAATTGAAATTACGTATAGTAAGAACAATATGTAATAAAACAATTATATCAATTTTTTAAACTTTTAGTTTAAAACTTTTTTTTTCAAAAAAAATAATAAATATTTTGTTTCAAAACAAACCGTATTAAAAAATATCATTTTTAAAAATTTTCTTTATTATAAATTTCAATTTTAATTAATTTTTGATTATAAAAAATTAACTTTTCAAAAACATTAATTTTAAAAAAGTTTGATCTTTTGTAAAAATTTCTTATTCTGTAAAAATTATATTTAAAAATAACATTAATAAGAAGATCTTTTTTAAATTTATTAAAAAAAACTATTTTTGTTCTAAAAAAGTTAAATAATATTATTGATAATTAAGGTAATTATTTAATACGAGAGAGAAGCGAAAAAATTTGGTGAGAGTGAATATTGTGCCGCCACGTGTCACCTTAAGATACTCTTTTATTAGAGTAGAAAGATATATATCTCGAATCTATGCATCAAAGTATCAAATACAGGATATAACGTGTTAATAGTCGCTATTTTTTATTTTCTAAATTAATTTATTAAAACAAATTAAATTCTTATCATAATATTTTATTTTCAATAATCTCATTGCATTAAATAATTACTTAAATATTAAACAATGGATAAAAAGGATTAAAAATGTTAGAGACTAACCTTGAGGTGAACGAGTTAGCACATTGAAAATTAATTCTTTTGACAAATTATCCAAGAAGGTATTTATCTATCATAGTGATAATCTTTAATACGTACATATGCTTGTTTGTAATATTTTCTATTCAACCATCCAATAGTATGCATTGGTAAAAATACATACATCAAGCTAGGGGTGTTCAAAAATATCCGAATCCGAAACCGAATCCGAAATATCCGAAAATCCAAAATTCGGATATCCGAAATTTCGGATATCCGAAAATTCGGATATCCAAACTTCAGATATCCGAAATTTCGGATTCGGATTCGGATATTGATTTTGAGAATTTTCGGATATTTCGGATATCCGAAATATCCAAAATAATTTTATAAAAATTTAAAAATATTAAATATTAATTAAATATTTCGGATATTTTCACATATTTCGGATATTTTAATAAAAACTTCGGATATATGAAAATAATTTCAATAAAATTTATTATATTTTTATAAAATTTATTAAATAATACAATTTTTTTTTGAAATTCGGATATCCGAACGGATATCCAAATCCGAATCCGAAATTTCGGATATCTGAAATTCGGATATCCGAAATTTCGGATTCGGATTCGGATTCGGATTCGGATAGTGAAATTCACTATCCGAAATTTTCGGATATCCGAAATTGAACACCCCTACATCAAGCCAGCAGAGACATAACATCTTGCTGCCCTGTGTATACAGAAACCTTGGCATAAGATTTGCCTATAGAATCATGCAAAAAGCAATCATTAATATGTCCATTCAAGCTAAACCCGCTATGACTTTGTATAAATCACGTATTTTGACGTGTTACCCAACTCACTAATCATAAAATTTTTAAAACCTAATAGAAACCCATGCACTTGCTTATAATCTTTCCAATTTGAGCATTTTACAAAAGAAAAAGAAAAAAAAAAAATATCCGTTGAAAGAAGTGAAACCAGAGGAGATGCAAACTACTTTATTTAGGGAACACAACCCCACTTAACAGTAGAATAAAGCCAATCCCTCAAAGCTCAAAGCTAAAGCAAAGGTAATACCCCTTTTACATATCACACACACAAACTGTATTAGATTTCATTCCTTTTCATCTAAAACTAAACATATCAAATCCATGAATCTTTGAATTCAAACTTTGAACAACTACTACAAAGACACCCATCATTACCCTTTAAGAAAGCTTCATACTTTGTTTTCTAGACACAATGAAACCACAAAAAGAAACTTGTCATAGATCAAATATCATGATCGCTATCTCAAGAATGTGAGATTATGTATGATTTTAAGATCCACAGAAACTTCTTAGGATTCCACCTTGGTTTCTGGACCTATTTCCATACGCAAGTCTTCCAAGACAAGCTTAGGCTCGTTCAGGCGGTTGTCTTGTGTTAGTAATTTTCCTGAACAGAAAAAGTAATTGTACGATGAAGTGCAAGCTTTAGACGTGCCAACGCATGCAAAACCATCACACTCCTAAACCTACACTATTATTTGTCATGTGACTCGACCTCAACCTTAAAGGGATACCAGCATCTACACACCACATACCATTGGGCTACAAGCCCTCTTGGTATGTGACGTTTGGTTTACGGTCAGAAGTCACTATAGGTATGAGTTCGATGGCAGTGTTGAATGGGAATTAAAATGGTAATGGAAATGAGAATTAATTTTATACATACTCCCTTTGCAGGTATGGAGAATCCCCAACTTTGAGCTCAAACCCAACATCATGTGTTTTTATCTTTTATCATCTTTAATAATAATTGCATTAGGAAACTCCATTTCGTAAAGTATTTGACAGAAAACATCATTTGCAAGATTAATGCTACACATGAATGAGTGCTATCAAATTTATAAAGATCCACCTAGAAAGTAGAACTGAGAATTGTTTTATTAACTGGTTCTTTATAACATGATGTCAACACACAATGAAGATGAATATGAAGATGAAACTGAAAATGAAAATGAAAATGAAAATGAAAATGTATGTGTTTGCATACCTGTTGTGAATAGGATCAGGTCCATTTGGTACTCTTCTTTTGCTCACGTAATTAAGAAACCACCCCTTGTGTTTTCTTGTTGCTCCTTTTGAAAAACCAACACTTGCAGTGTGTGAAATTGCACCCTCTGTGATTGTGGAAACACTGAATAACAAAAAGAAGCAAACTAATACAAGTGCCCCGAAAACCACACTGTTGTTCCTCCCCATGACTCTTTCTACCTCTTCTACCCAAATTACCCCTCTAGATGTCTTGTCCAATATAGAATACTGTGCAGTCAAAATGTATAAATGAAGATAAACTTATGGCAATCATGGTGTTTTCCCTTTGATATAGAAGTTGGACACACACACATACACACACAAAGAGATAGAGAGAGAGAAAGTAAAGCAGGGCAAGGTAAGGTGTGTGTAATTTTTTTTTTAACTTAGAGAATAAGAGAGACCACTTTTCTTTATAGATGGAATACTACTAGCAATTCTGTTGCACTTTTTCTTTCTCAGAGAGATGTTATTAGATAAAAGGTAAAAAATAGATCAACTTTTGACAAGCATTCTTGCTTTAGGTTGTGATTGGGTCCACAAAGAAACTTACCAATGCTTTGTCATGCACTTGTAACAAAGATCTCCCCTGCTCCTAACATAAACATTATGCTTAAGAATACATTAAAATATGTGCAAATCCAGTAAAAGTACAGTTTAGGAATTCTATACCTGTGTTGAGAACAACTCCTGGTAAGAAAGGACGGTCCTGATGCTCCATTTAATGTTTGCAGTCCCAATACATATTTACACCACAGGTTAAAAAAAAAAACTATAAGATTCTAAGTATTGAGTTAAAAAAATATTCTAGATCTTTAGTCCCGGTTACATATAAAAGATGAAAGGAACGTATCAAATAAAAGTGTCATAAATCTTGAAGTATGACTAACACTTTATGGTATCTAGAGTTATAGACATATAGCTTTCTTTTTGTCTCATGGGAAGAAAAACAGAAGAGGTTGCCCTCTTAAAACTCAAAGTATATCTAGTGGTCCATTGTTTCCCGTTCAAACAAACTTGTTTCCTACTTTGCTAGGAATATACATCATGTCCCTGAACCTTCATTTAGTTCCAAGGATTCAGCTTCACTTGTCTTTTTTTGTTTCAAATTCTTTTAGCTCCCACTGATAGCACAATAATTTGATATTGTTGATGGTGAATTGGTAATAAATATGGACACCAAATGAGTAAAGTAACTTGAACTTGAATAAGTCTTAATCTTGTAAGAGAGTTCTGTTGCATTCCCACTGTTACCGCCTTCCCTTATTCTGGGCCCACTTGGGCCCATATACTGCTAGGTGCCTAGGTGTGTCCTTCCAAATCCTCGATCAACTAACTACAATTTGCATTTCATAATGAAATCAAATCACAATTCCATGCCAATGATAAATTCAATACACGTTTATAATAAGTTATAGCTAAATTGAATACCTTCACAAGGCACAAACATGTTTTCAGCATAACTGTTCAGAACGGATACTCCACAACCTATAATAATGTAATCGAAGCAATTTGAATGTAAGAAAAATAAAAGATAGGTTAAAAGAAATAGAAAAAGGAGCTTACTATAAATGAATCATCTCTAATCACAGATGATTAAAATCTCATAGTCCACTAACATATATAGAGGTGTGACACTTATGTAATCAATTGGGTTGCCTTTTGTGCGCTCCAAATAAGTTTCTACATGCACAGTGTGTGTAACCGAATTATCAAGAAAGCCAGTTCATTCTAAATTAGGTCGTAGTACATCAAAAACAACCCACGGATCCATCTCCACAAAATGCACCTGCAATTTTCAATAAAGTGGCAGAATCAGCGGGATAATAACAGTTTGAAAAAAAATATAAATTTATAAAGAAAAAATAATAAAGGAAAAAATAATACCTCAGAGCATCCTCGACTTTTAGCCTCAATGCCAACAGAACATGTACCACTGTATAAATCTAACCCTCGACCAGATCTCAAAGATGTGAGATAGCCACCAGCAGCCTAAACAAAGTAAACGAATCTTATACAGATACAAAGTCATAAAAACCATTTCTTGTTTGTTTAAGATGAAAGCTATGTTGTATCACCCTATCATCATGTGTAAATTTAAATACAAACAGCAAAACTACCTGCAATATATGCCCCTTTGACTACTTCCATCATTGGGCGGGCATCCATGCTCTTTGGTGACAGTAATTTCTTCCTTCGTGCCTTCCCTCCACGAACCTACCACTTATAATGTCAATGCTCATTATTCTCTATGTCTAGCATGTAAAAAAAAATACAACAAAGCAAAGCTACATTACAAATGTGTTATTAAGTACTTGCAACACCTGTTATAGTCTAATAGACTTCCACAGTTCCACTACAAGCAATCAAAGGCATAAGCAAACATATAGTATTCCAAGAATTTTGTTTAAAACCAATTTGACTTAAAGTATGCTATATAATTGCCCTGCTCTAGTGGTCCCAACCAGAATTTAATAAATTATTACACTTAGACCGCTCATTTGAGATATTTCCAAACAAAGAGCCACTAAATATACTTAGACTGATCATTTGAGATATTTTCAAATAAAGAGCCACTTTGTGCCCCAAAATCATCAACCTTTTTTTTTTCTTCAAACCAATTTACATGCTACAAAAAAAGACAATTTTCAATTATCCTCTATAACGCAAACAATAGTTACTAAACTTGCAAAGAAATCGATTTGATTTTCAAAATCAACTGTGTTTTTTCTTAAACCAAGAGGGGACTAACTCCTGAAATCCTACCACCAATTAAGCAATGTAATAAAATGAATCATTCAATCCATTCCTTCTATAAGCAGAAATTGTACATGATGAAAGCTCACTAATCCTTGGTTCATCTTTCACTTTCATTAGGTTTGGTATAAGAATAACACGCTGATTAATACTTTAGGTTCGATTCCTTGCCACGAATCTTCCTTTCTTTATACTTTAATCTATGGGATATTGTGTTATTAAACAGCATTCTTATATGAAAAAATCAAGCAATATGTTTCACTGAAATCAATTGAATATATAACTCTACAATTGACTTCTATACACTTGGAAATTTAATTGTACATGTGCTATATATACCTGAAGTAACTTATGAATCTCCTTGGTTTTAGTTTGCTCCTGTGGTGCCCCAACTTGCTTCTTTCTTCCAGTCTTTTGTTGTTATGCATACTCTTCGTTCAAAATTGAATCGAAAGACAGAGATCGTCAAACCTTCGAAGGAGTAGGGTCAGAGAGGAACTCATCGGGATCGAGACCGTATTGTTTCAGCAACTCCCTCTTCTCCTCCGTATAATTAGCCCATTCTGAAACCATAACCACCGAATTAACAGTTGATTTGTGAAGAATTTTAAAACAGATGATCGATTAAGCATCGGCGGTGGTGGAGGTGGGGTTTTAGAAAACTTACTGAGAGATGACGAACATACGACGGTTGACAGAAGGTGGTACAGGGGCACTGTCAATGGTGGCTAATGAACGATGGATGATAAGAGTATTATTATGATTATTGTAGGCAATAACAGGACGCCATGAAATTGGCGTTGGTGTTACAGTGACCGCCATGAAACCTTACTCGAGAAAGCTCTATTTGGCCAATTTTCCCCCTTAGCGGCAAAGATGTATTGTTAGTTTGTTACCTTCAAGTTATGGGGTTATTAATATTATTACTTTTTTTCTTTTTCTTAACATCAAATTTTTTTTTTCTTATACTACCAAATCTTGTACTTACACGATTTGAATCCACGTTATTTTTATTGGGGGCAACATCAATATCAGTAAACCACAATATCATAGGAAAATAAATGTGATACGGGCATTTCATAGTTATCGTTCATGTAATTAATTACGAGTCATTTTAACAACCAATTCAATCAAATCCAGTTTGATATTTTCAACCCAACTTGTGTTACTGTCTTCAAATGGAATTGAACCCAGCATAGCCGATGCTGGTTTTTTTCAATTGAAACTAACCTCATACTACCTACGAGCAATCTTCATAGAAACGCGGAGTTTTCCACGAAATGCAGCCCGAAGTAGAAGTTGTTCTCGAAACACAACACTCCCCTTGATCGAACAATCATCATCAAAATGTATAAAAAACCTTAACCTCTAACGCATACACTAGTAAATATCCTATGATAATCACTGTCAAATAATTTTCAATGATACTCATGGAGAGTTTGAGCATGTGGACTTAATTTCGAATGAACTGATTTGTTTGTCTGGAATAAATAACAAAGGTAAACAGGTAACGTCATCCTTCAAAAAGCCCAACTACAAGCAAACTTTAAAGACTATACCAGGGAGGATTAGTCGCTTTCATGACCTAACAACATAAAATATCTAGTTGAAGGGAAAAAAACACCAATATGAAAGTATCTTAGACGAATATCGATCATATGACTACCAAAATCATGAGGAAGACGAAACAAATAATTAGAAAGAAATATGAAATGTCATAATTTCCTTATATTTACAGTTTGTAAACTAATACTAAATTAGTAATATTAATGTTTTACTTATGTTTTTATTTATTTAAATGTTGAACTTGGCATCATCCACCTAACAAAACACACGTATATACAACTAATGGTCCTCGAAGAGAGATCAGAGTGATAAAAATGATGTATTTTTTAATCAAAGATGTAAATTCACAACTCGTAAAATGCAAATGTGACGATTTAAAATAAAATGAGTCTAGAATTGTGATTGTTCATTAGTCAAAAAATATATATAAAAAAAATTAATTGTTAAGTAATTGTAAACAAACTGTATCGTTATACCGTGTGATCATAGTCAATATTCACAACATAATGATTAAGATAAAATATACTTTCGAATCACTATTATTAGCGATAGAACTGAATAATTTATAACACTTAAAGGCTAAGCACAACAAGCAAGCCTATACTATATTACCTTCTTCACTCCCACCCACTCTCATTTTTCACTCACACCTAAACCATACCATCTCACAAACAATAAATATTTCTTACCTGCTGTAAATTTCTTTTACTCCCTGCTCAATTGCTCATCTCTTTAAACCGTGATTATTGAAGTTTCTTCTCTGAATTTTTGGGTGAATCTCTAATCGTTATTCAGATTCTGAAGCAAACGTCGATCGATTCCCTCTTATATATTCTTGTTTGTTCCCCTTTTAATCCGAATTTATCCATCTTGTTGATTCCATACATAATTGTTACGATCCACCCAAGCTGTGGATCGACTTCTAGATTGTGTATAAGCTTGTAAAATCTGATCATATCAATCGCTGTGTTTATCGATTTCTGCTGCTGTTGCCACCGTGTGTCATCGGTGTTTGTGGGTGTAAGGAGATGGGAGTATGTGGATCGAAAGCCAAAGGGTGTGTTCGTGTTGGATTAGGTCATAAGAAGCAGGAAGATGCTGCAGATGGTGAAATAGCACCGAGAGTTAACGCAAGAACACATGGAAGAAAACGAAGAAGACTAATTGGAAGGAGATCGAAAACCGAAGCTATTAATCCGTATTCATCTCGGAACAAAATTGATCCTTCTGCTGCTGCATCGAATTCCATGGATCGTTCTTATCGTAATCCTGCATTTCAAGGTATTTATTGAGACCTGTTTTGTTTGATTTGCTCTTTTTGTGTTACTGGTATGTTCGATTTTGAAATTGGGGGTTTCATGCTAATCAATAGCATCTTGCTTCTGTTAATCAATTGTTTGATTATTGTTTCTGTGTAGTTATGTAATGATTTATGTATTCTCATCATTGAAAAATGCTATGATCATTAATGTATTGTTTAGACTGGTATCCAATATCATAACTGAGGCCTGCAGTGTTGCTACATTATACCGAATGAAATTAGCCTTAAGTTAACCAGAGTTGGTCCGTTGCCTACGGAGTTTATGTATAATGTATGCTGATCAAGAAGTATAATTAACAAAATGCTGAGCTCATGAGTAGATGCGTTCGAATTCCTATAGTACTGTGTGAATGAGCCTTAAGTCCCTTTTCGGTTTCATCAGTTAAGCGTTCCAATTTCTGGGTCTGCTTTTGAGTGCCAGATTAGCATATGAGATTGTTTTAGATGTAGAAAACAGTATAAGCATGCTTAAGTACCGTAAGCGTGTTTAAGCTAAGAAAGTTGCACACGCGCTTTAACTAGTATTGGAAGGCACACACTTCGTAAAAGATAAGTTCTTGATACATCAGCTAAGGTTATTAATGCATATAAACTATGTTCTCTTATTAGGGAATTCAGATTCCTGGTATGATACTCCAGATGGGATTGACTCTGATGGTGACGAAGATTTCTACAGCACTCAAGATGGTAAGCAGTCCTTTTTTTTTTATATGTTTTGAATTTTTCATTGTCAAACTAAATTTTCTTACGATAAAACATGATATGCATCTTGTTACAAACTTAAAATTTGAAGCTTTTGATAGTATTCTTACTAACTTTGATTATACAGATGTGGTATCTCAAAGCGGTTCCATTAGTGCATCAGTAACTCCACGGTTTTCTGATAACGTCAATGGTGCTAACTTCTCCACCTCCAATCCATCAATGAAACCAAATGAACCACCACCATCTTCTATAGATGGCACATCTACTGTTAACAATGAATCTCACAATTTTGGAGTTTTACAAAACAATTGTCTCCCGTGTCTTAATTGCACCACATCCACAGATGTAAAAAGTAAATCATCATGCTCCAGTCCTCCAGGAACAAAGAAAAAAACTGCTTCTATGCTTTCCTTTAAATGGAGGGAAGGCCAATCCAATCTATCGATACGTAAGACTCGCATTTACGCTTTGAGTATTGATTATATATTTTATTAGATTTTTAATAACGTTGCTTCTGTTTCAGTCTCCCCAAAAGCCGTGCTTCAAAGACCGATAGCGGGCTCTCAAGTTCCTTGTTGTCCCATTGACAAGAAAATGTCTGATTGTTGGTCTCCACTTGAGCCAAGTACATTTAAAGTCAGGGGACGTAATTATTTAAGGTATATAAGGTTTATGTTCTTTGATTGAAGTGGAACAATGGGCGGGTTGGGTATTGGGACAAATGGGGTAAAAATCAGTTGAAGTTGCCATTTCTGTTGTAAATAACTAATGTGTTTAAAATGATTATGAAAAACTCTTATAAAAATAATAATCTAATAGCATGCGGCTCCTTTTTGTTTGGCAGAGATAAGAAGAAAGAAAATGCTTCAAACGAAGCTGCTTTCTATCCTATTGGTGTTGATGTATTCTTATCTCCACGTAAAATTGATCACATTTCACGTTTTCTTCAACTTCCAACCATTGAATCATCTGGAAAAGTCCCTCCGTTACTTGTTGTAAATCTTCAGGTACTCCTACGATAACACACTTTTTCGTGTACTTTAAATGTCATAAATATTTTGAAAGTTTAATATAATTACAAAGCGTAACTAAACTGATGATCCAATTATTCTAAATAAAGCAATTTAGGAAACTGTGAATGCTTGATTATGCTACGGATGACTAAAGCTTTCGCTATAGTTATTTAAAAAAAAATAAAATTACCACATGAAAAACTTTATAATTTCAGTTATCTCTCTGACTTTGATCAGATACCACTGTATCCTCCTGCACTATTCCAACATGAATACGATGGTGAAGGAATGAGCTTTGTTTTTTACTTCAAGCTCTCAGAAAACTACGAGGAACTCCCCCTTCATTTTCAAGAAAATATCAGGGTATGATGGCCAAATCATACTACTATATTTATTTAAGTTTTACAGGATTCTGATTATGATTTTGTAACAGAAAATAATTGATGATGAGGTGGAACGCGTTAAAGGTTTTCCAGTAGATTCAATCGCATCATGCAGGGAAAGATTAAAAATCCTGGGCCGAGTGACAAACTTAGACGATCTTGAGTTAAGTGCCGCCGAAAGGAAGCTCATGAATGCTTACAACGAGAAGCCTGTTCTATCTCGTCCCCAACATGAATTTTACCTGGTAACTCTTTTTATATACTTCCATTTTTTTGGAATTTGGTATACTTTTACTAATAAAAATATTTTGAGCTCTTGTTAAAGTAAAACGTCTTATAGTTGTCAATTAATCCTGAGCATGTTAGGCAAGTGTTATATAAAATTATCCACTTGAACTTAGATAATAGTTATATTTGTATTTGTAAAATGCTAAATGTTACACTAAAAATGTGACCCAAAAAACAGTAGGATTATCCTGAAATACTTGTATAACAAAAGAATTTAGTTATTGAACTGGGCATAGGGCGTACCCGGTGCTTGACTAAGCTTATGCTTTGCACAAGATCTGGGAGGGGCCAGATCTCTTCACAATTTGCTGTACGCAACCTTACCCTACACTTTGTGCAAGAGGCTGTTTCACATGGCTTGAATCCATGACCTCGAGGTTTCAAAACAGCAGCCTTACGAGTTGCTCTAAGGCTCGCCCTCAATCTAGTTATTGAACATTAAACCATAATGTTAACAGTGTCATCATCCCAAATTCATTTGTAAATATTAACTTTGTTGTTGACTGATGTTGCTGAATTTGTAACAGGGAGAAAACTACTTCGAGATCGATCTGGATATGCATAGATTTAGTTACATCTCTAGAAAAGGTTTCGGTGCATTTCAAGATCGCTTGAAGCATTGTACCCTTGATTTTGGGCTCACCATTCAGGTTAGTATTTCGAAAGAAATTGTCAGTCTTTTATGTTATCTATTTTAATCTATAATCACAAATTTGAATCATGAATTCTTGATGCAGGGCACCAAGGCTGAAGAACTGCCAGAATGCATTTTATGTTGCATCCATTTGAAAGAAATTGATTACAATAATTACAATCTTCTTGGACTTCAAAACTGATCATTTATTCCTTGAAAAAAATCTAAAGGGCCAAAGATTAATAATATTATTTGGATGATATTTGAAAAATATATATGGAAATAAAGTTGATATAGAAAATGTACAGCTTCTAAACCACATCTTAGAATACAATTGATCGGAATAATATTGTACAAAATGACATTGAATTGCCAACAATTTCAAATCATGGTGTTAGAGGTGAGTCAGAAGACAGTTTCACTTATTCACATTTTATTTTATGAATTTGGGTTATATTTTGTGTTTAAATGTATAATGGACCGAGTTACATTTAAAAACTTGATAAAAAAATTAAAAATAAAAATGGGTTTGACGTAGTCGTAATGTATTTGAAAGAAAACCCTGCAAATTCTAGATACCCCTATAAAAGATACTAAACCCATCTTAAGGTCATTGAACTCTAGATAAATTGGTTTGGGAAAAGCCACCCTCTGACTTTCCAAAATAGATCATGTGTTCGAGTCTCACTGGTGTAATATGCTTTAAATAGGTTAGGATTTTACCACAGTGGGTCTTTGGGTGGTGTGTTTTCCCTGGATTGATGGGTGGGCCGGGTCACCAGCGATGCCTGTGTTCGCGTGCGTGGGTGGCTTTTTGCCATTGGGTTTACCAGGTGACCAGATTTAAAAGTATTAGTTGGCCATTTAAAAAAAAAAACAGATGAGGAACTATGCAGAATTAAAAACACCCCGGGACTTCCATTGAAACTTTTAAATATAGGGATCAAGTTTAGTGATACAAATAAGATTTGCTTCTATTGTCAAGATTTTAGCCTATTGATAAGAATCAAGACCGAACCGGCTAGGTTTTGATCAATCCTGATTAGTATAATGCTGATTTTATGTTGCTTTAACGGGGATTTCCACAATTTGTTTTAATATCATGTAAACACACATATTAACAACAGAGTCTCAAGTCCCGATTGATTTACAAAATACTCAAGAGTTGAAATTAGAAAATTTTTCATCTAAAATCTTGTTTGAGTGGTCAACATATGATATTAGAATTGATTTTTTTTTTTACATTTATTGGAATTCATATTATTTTCACTTAAAGGTTGTTTGTTTCAGCCTTTTAATGGTTCAGGTGTCTAAATGGTTCAACATTTAATAATTCAGAGTGTGTGTTTCATGGGCAGATATCTGATAGTTAAGCACTTTTGCCTCTGAATAGTTAAGCATTATACTGAATTACTGAGTCTGAATGGTTAAGAGTTCTTATCTGAATTGGTCAGCACTTAAGGGCTGTTTGGCAATTTCTGAATGTGTAAGTGCTAAACCATTAAGAGGTCTGAACCATTAAGTGCTGAACCAGTAAGAGGTTTGAATCATTAAGAGATAGTATATTGATTAACTATTCAGAGACAAATGTCTTACCAATTCAAATAAGAACTCTTAACCATTCAGAGTCAGTGTAATGCTTAACCATTCAGAGACAAAAGTGCTTAACCATTCAGACATCTGCTCACGAAACAAATACTCTAAACCATTCAAAGGCTAAAACAAACAGCCCATTACTCATTCAGAAGTTGTCAAACAATCACTTACTCAGAATGTTCAAAATTAACATTCGAGTTCCATCCAAAATTAATCAAACAAATAAGTTATCAATTTTAGTAAGATTTCATTCCAATTACAATTAATTCGCAAAACATTATACGAACCAAACGACCCCTTAGACTCTTAGTTGGATACTCGCATCCACCGTCATGTAGACATATTTTAGTTAATGAAAACAATAATGGAAATAAATGGTCATCACTAAATATGATAATAACTTGCACTTTAGTAAGTTCTAGACGTAAGTTTGACTATTTTAAGAGTCATTATATTGCACTTTTTTCTTTATCATATTAAACTTATGTTAAAGTTACGTGTTTAAAGATGTCGAAACATTAACACTCACATAATTAAAACCTTATGGAAAAAAATTATCATAATTCTTTTTTTTTAAGAGTTAATTTCTGTTTTTCTCCTTATGTTTTAACCACTTTAACGATTTTGCCCCAATAATTTAAAAATAACCAAAATTCTCCCTAAAGTCACTATTTTTTCTTCAAATTGCTCCCCGCAACCACGTTTAATTCTCACGTTAAATGAGACCCACATGCCCCTCACATGAGAGACAATTGTGTCTTTTTTGTGGGTCCATTTTAACGTGAGAATTAAACGGAGTTAGAGGCGGGGAGCAATTTGGAGAAAAAATAGTGACTTCAGGGAGGGTTTTGGTTATTTTTAAACTATTGGAGCAAAACTGTTAAAATGATCAAACCACAATGAGCAAAACAAAAATTAACTCTTGACTACATTTAAACGATCAAATATGTTTAAAAAAAAAAAAAAAAAAACTCAGTTTGACTGAATTAACGTACCCTTTGATGTTAAATTCCTGTGTGACTAAGGGGTATACAACCTAAAAAGCCAAAACCAAAACCAAAAACAACCAGCTTGTATGCGGGCTGGTTCAAACCTTTAATTCGACCGGTTAGACCAGTTGACCATGTCACACACTCAACACACCTTTAAATGCATTTTATATTTTTATACTACTTCGAAATTTCAAAAGCAAATAAAGGAGTATTATTGTAATAAACCGAAAGTTTTGGTCAAACCAAAATACATCAAAAGTCAAACCAACCATTGACCTTATCTTCATCCCATCCACCCCTTGTCGGCAAATCTCGAAAGACCACCGGAAAACCCTCGCCGGCGTCGATCCCCTTCACTCCGATCATCCCTAACCTCCTTATACGCTTCCATTCGATCCATTCTCAACTGAATTTTCAACCTTAATCTCATCAGTCTTCACCACCGCCGATTCTTCCTTCTTCCTCTCTTCTTCTTCTTCCTCCATCTTCTTCTTCATTATCGCCTCCTCTTTCGTCTGTTGCAGAGCTCCGATCAAACTCCTCAAACACCCTTCTGAGTCCGCCGGACTCGTCTTCGGCATCAGATTCTCCGCCACATCCGCCGGCGTCATCTCCGTCTCCTCCAACAACCCCCGAATCTCATCAAACAACTCATGCGTCTCAAGATACAGATAGTTTCTCGCCAAAACCCGAAACGCCTCAAACCCACAATACGACAATTCAATATGTCGATCCATTCGACCCCTTCGAATCAGTGCAGGATCAAGCTTCTCGACGTGATTAGTCGTAAACACAATCAACCGATCGCCGCCGCACGCCGACCATAAACCGTCGACGAAGTTCAACAAGCCGGAGAGAGTGACTTTACTCGCCTTTGCGTCATTCTCCGGCGGCTTCACCGGCTTCTTCGCCGGATCTGTTTCTTCTTCATCTTCTTTATTGTTATTATTATTATCCTTCTTCCGCTGGCCTGTGAGATCCATCGAACAATCGATATCTTCAATCACGATAATCGACTTACTCGAAGTCTCAATCAACAATCTCCTCAACTCTGTGTTATCTTTCACCGCTGTGAGTTCAAGATCGTAGATATCATACCCTAAGAAGTTAGCCATAGCGGCGATCATGGTGGATTTTCCGGTGCCCGGAGGACCGTACAGAAGATACCCACGCTTCCATGCTCTACCGATCCGATTATAAAACTCTTCACCGTTGCTAAACGTGGTCAGATCATCGATAATCTCTTGTTTCTTGACGGGATCCATCGCTAGGGTTTGAAACGAAGCTGGATGCTCGAACACCACATGACTCCACTGAGCTCCATTGTTGGTATACAGCTTCCTCAATCGATTCTTCACTTTGATCTCTCTCCCTTCCTTCAACACATGATTGAGATAATCCCCAAGGATGATGTCCCTATGCCGCTTATGGAACGTGAGTTTGTAGTATCGCTTTTCATCTGTGTTAGGGTAGAACGAAAACGTTTGTGCTTTGAGTATGTTCTTCCCGGAAGCCCAGTACACCTTGACGCCATTGAAGTCGTCTGCAACTTCTTCATGATCGTCCATGGATAACGACAGCGGCTGAGTGTTGTTCTTGATGACGTCTGCTTTGAGGCGCTTGGCCTGCATGGAGGTGGTCTTGCTGAGGTAGGTTTCGATGGC
Organism: Flaveria robusta; assembly: GCA_025506415.1. Taxonomy (NCBI): domain Eukaryota; kingdom Viridiplantae; phylum Streptophyta; class Magnoliopsida; order Asterales; family Asteraceae; genus Flaveria; species Flaveria robusta. Next base: position 10,192,685 of record CM046469.1, on the reverse strand, counting down.
GGAATAGGCCTCGCTGCGCTTGAATCGTTCGCCGGTGAACTCGTTGAAGGTGATCTGGATGTAGGGGTAGAAGAGGGTTAGGAAGCGTTGGGAGTATTTTTCGATGAAGTTTCGGACGTTGTATGGGAAGTATTGTTGGATGATTGCCCAAAGGAACATGACACTTGCGAGAACTGAACCTAAGTGGCCTAACATGTCGGACATGGTGTATTTGGTCATCATGGTGTTGGGTTGTTTTTTTGATGATATGAAGGTAGGTTGTGATTTATAATGAAATGGGAATTGGTGAATGGTGATGGGGTGGCTTATTTTGTGTTGGGGACGTGTGCGTTTGTTTAATTGTTTGTTTGCTTGTTAGGGAAGTTTATGTATGACTTGTAGAAGTCGTCGGTTGTTTTTGTGTTCACATGGAATCATGGACCATGCCTTTACAATTTGGACTTTTCTTTCCACTTTTTGTTATTGAAATTTATATGTTATTACTAAATTTAGAACCAGCACAAGGGGTCGGGTTATTCATCGTATTTAAGAAAACATAGAAATATCAGGAACAAAAATTTTACCCTCTAAAATTCGAATCCAAGCGGGTTGAGACCCGATAGGCGGTCCAATAGCCGTGCACTTATACCGCTAGGGCAAACGTCCTTTTTGGATTAAAAACCCTGGATTCAAATCATTTACACACATGTTTCGAAAAACCAAAAAAAGAATAAAAATTGTGATCTAATTGTGGTTTGCTACGTAGCAAACCAATCAATCACAACATAAAATTATTCATACAGGTTTATAGTTTGTGTCGATATAATTATATATTCAATGCCAAATTCTTCAACTTCTTGCTTTTCTCTTTCAAAAAAACGTTTTATAGGAGAGTTGGCGTATTTGCTCTTGCAACTAGACACATGGCGATTTTTCATCAGCGAGCATGGTAGGTGGAGCGAGCTCAATTCATGTTCAATCACTAATTAGGTCGTGGTGCATGAAAGTAGTGGAGCCGGTTGATCATATGAGCTAGTTGGCTCCACCAACGTATCTTATCACTTGTGTCTAATGAGTTGTAATCCTGTTTATTGGTTTATTTTGGTAACTTGTTCACCAAAACTCATATTTCGGTATTTTTCTTGTTTGTTAGCAATTAGGCTCTACTGCTAGCTTGAGCGAAATTTCTAAACCTAATATGTCCGAACACAATTATATACTTCATATATGGATAAGCAAACACTGTTTCAATTCGACTACAAATACAATTCAAAGCCGTTTAACACCTATGATCGTGGTGCATTGTCACTATATTCGTTGTTTTCTGTCGATTGTAGCTAATGAATCAGTAGTTATAAGCTAGGATTTTGTCAAAGCTACACCAAAAAATGGCAAAGTGAGTTCTTGAGAATATTAACGACAACAAAATAGAGTTGAAATAATTTCCAAATTTATGAAAAACATAAACTAATGCAAGTTCTTAAACAACAAATTTGGTAATTACTTTATAGTTATTAAGAAAACTTTATTTTATAGGCCTTATAAAAAACAGACTCTATCTTCAATTCTATTAGTTATGTATCTCTTAAATAGGACGCTACATATGAATATAATTAGAACTTTTTAAAAAACAGAAAAGAATACTCATTCATTCAACCAAAAATTATTTATTGTTAACATATACATATAGTTATACAAAATTTGGATTGGGTTCAAATGAAAAACAAAAGATATTATGTTAAACAATATATATCAAATCTTCATTTTTAATTTATGAATATTAATGACTTATATTTTTTTGAATAAAATAATAAGATGTTGTAATTTTATTGGATCATGTGTAAAAAAAAATCAAACAAATATGAGTTATTGATTTTCAGGCAAAGATATGATTTTTTAATTTACGTAATTTCTCTTAATTTTTATTTCAACCTAACCCTACAAACTTTAAAACGACCATATAGTTAATATGATTGTTTAATTCTTCTAATAATATATTTCTATATGTATTAAGTATGAGTTTTACAACAAAGTTATAACGTTTTTGCTTAGGATAAAAATATCAAATTTGAATTGAAACACTCGCTCCTTTCTCTAGCTAGTATCCAACAAACATTGTTTTAATACAACTTTGTTTGAGCTTTAAAATGTAAAAAGATACTATGATGATATTATAAATTTATTTTATATTTGACTTTGTCCACAATTTCTCCCCGTACACTTATTTTATACTTTATTTAATAATTTCTTTTTACTAAAGAGTTGTCTTTTTCGATTGTACTATTACACATTTACACCTACTCTGAACCCAAATTATACCCCATCTTAAGAACTACCCAACAACCGTAATTAAATATATAGTAACTCACTGACAGACAGATAACTACAGATTTTTTTAATTTTAAGTTAACTTTTGAATTTTGGTGTGATTCATGGAATCATTGTTGATCCGCTGGATATCGTCCATCAATGATATTCCATTGGCCGACCTCTGTATGGTTGTACTCAATTTTCTCGTAGTGGTATATGTAATACAAAATTTTATACTTATATAAGACCACATGTATAATATAAATTGTTATTTTATTTTGAACACTCAAACAATTGAGTTCTTGCTTAATCTCTTTCAAGCCAACTACATCCGTTGTATCATGAAATGTATATTTAAGGTCCTTAACTTCAAGTAAGCGTCATATTATTATTATCTATTTCATTTTACAACGTCATATTATTATTATTATCTATTTCATTTCACAACAGTTATATGAAATGGTTTAATCTCTTCACTCATTTTTTTTCTTACTTCAAAATAATTAATTAATTAATTGTATCTGTAGGGCTCCCGTCCATCCCCGTTAACACCTCACCAAGGCAGTGTCACGCCCCCAACCTTGCCAACTCAAAACTAACGTTGGGGGACGTTAGTGTATACCACATAACCTTATAAATTGCATCTTCGTATAGTTCTCTTTAACTTTCGTATAGTTCTCTTAACTCTCAAGGTGTTAAAGAGGCAAAAAGTTTTTTTATTTTTTATTTATATTTTAATTTTAGCTATTTGATAAACTTTCTGTAATTAGCATTTGTAATTATCTTTTTAGTAGATAGAATATTTAATTTCCTAGTTAAGTTTACTATGTTTTGTTTCGGCAAACTTATTCACTCTAACACAACAGTCTCATTAATGATTAATATTATACTATATGCCCAACAAACATATATATATTTTTAAAATGAGAATCATGCATATCATGTGATGAAGGAGATAAGAATCATGAAGATGCAAATATGTTTTGTTGTATATTTTGTTAATTGTAATTTTTAAAAATTTGACATCTCATTCCTTATATCAATCACATTCTTAGATAAATGTATTTGTTATATACTCAACTCACCCTCTTAAGTAAAAAATATAGAACAATGTGATCCATTTAGTAGAAGGCCCCATCAAATTACTAAAGTAGAGAGTCATGTGATTAATTTAACTAGAATGATAACACGTTTAACACAACCTATGATCCAACAAATACTAAAAACTAAATACTAAATACAATAAGTTCAGCTGCCCGGGTGAATCTATTCACAATATGTCATCCATGCTCTGCGAACACAGACAACGTTGGTAACCCGGCTCACCAATCATTCTAGAAGAGCCCATCTCCCTAAGCCCCACTCTCTAACTCTTCTTCGACTGAGCATATGCTAAATTTAGTGAGCCTTAATTGCAATCTATATAAAGTGTATTTATGTGTTTCGATATACACTTTGTAACTATCTTGAATTGCAACCCGATTTAAGAGTTGTTCATAATATTGATACTATTTTTAGAGATGTACAAAGCATCTAAAGTGGGATGCCTAATACAAGAACAACTACCACGTCAAGATAGAATCACTAGTTCAATATTCAGAAAGTTAATCAATATCAAACTAATGAACAATATACGTAACATCCAACCTTAAATAGTCAAGTTTAGGCATCAAAAGCGTGAGACCTTTGTATTTAGCTACCTAGTGGAGGCTTCCTAGTGAGTCAGTATCCAAAATTTTCTTTCAATCAAACACGATTAACTATAAAATGTTTTTTAATCTGTAACATAAACAACTTTAGAACGTTAATAGTATTTGAGTTCAGAATGTTTTTTTATGATGAAGGTCATCAAAGATATCCTTATGTGCATGAGTCATGACTTATGTATAAATTGTCTAAGATAGTGGTACTTTTATGTACCATTATTTATAATTGATTGGATTATTAATCACAATTCTTATGCATTTAAGCCTAACTTTAAAAATTCTCAACAAAAGTGCTTTCAATAAAACTTGAGAGAATGAGACCTACCCCTTTGGAAGAGAATTTCGACACCCCTTTTTCTAAATTGTTTTACAAGGAGCCAATGGAAAATCCAAACGTCACTTTCAACCAAAATAATAATAAATAAACTGTCTGTCGTTTCTTTTGAACTCAAAGGATTCAAACAAAATGCAAAAGTTGATAAAGAATCCAAAAATTCTGAAAGAATTCTAGCAGCCACCTTTATTTTATTTAATTGCCTATTGATGTGATACTAGATTAAAACCAAAATACGGAAAATAAATATATCGGTTTTGCTATCCAAAAATATATCGGTTTTGCTATCCAAAAAGGCTGCGACGTAGCTTGTTGCTCATTTTACATGCTAACTTATTGTAATCGTTTGTTTCTAAAACATGATAAATGATTAATCGAAAAACAAAAATTACGGGTGCGTATTTTGTAGTTATGCAAAATTCCTCCAAAAAAATATATATACACACACACGTAATCAACTAATTATTCTAAAATCTATCAAGATAATATGATAAACTATGACTTAAGAATGTTATGATTGTTACCATAATTAATAGGGAAAGGTTTAAATAAAAAAAAGTTTTAAAACTAAAAAATGTAACAAGTAATTTTAATCATACATCTCTTTAATTAATGGTTGAAGTTATTTTATAGAAAAAAGCTTGTTAGAAATGTATGCTAAGAATAACCACTTTTGTTAACTTTTTGCAAATTCTTCATTTTTTATATGTTCATAACTTTTATGGATGACATTCTTTTTTTTTTTTTAAATCACACCATAAAAACGAGCTCTTTTTTATTTTTAAAACGAGTATAGTATTGTTATATAAAATTTTAATATTTTTTTTAACGTTTGGAAACTCATATTCTGTAATTGTGTTTTTTAGTGCAGTTTATTGTGTTTTTTTTTGTTAGTTATTGTGTTTTTTTCAAAAATAAAGAATTTTAAAAATATAGACTAAATTATAAATGATAACCTTTATGTATTACACAAACTATGAAATAAGACCTTTTGAAAAAATAATTTCACTTAATAACCTTCATTTAGAAACTTATTACAGTTTTTAACCTTTGAGATAACACACATTCATTAGCGTCGTTAATTAACCGCACATGAGTTGCACATAATGGGCAAAAATGTCCTTATGTCCAAAAAAAAATCACAATCAATCATAACCCTTCTTATTCCATGAGATTTATACACAACCAGATGGACTATTTAATGAGAAAATTATTCTATGAACTTATGTATATACTAGGTTATATCCTCGTGTATTACACGGGTTGAATAACAAAAATATTAAATATTTATTGATTATAAGTAGGAATTATAAAATGTTATTTTAATATAACATATGATTAAATTTATGTATGGTTAAGTATTTTGATTTTTTTATTATTTTTAAAACTTTCGTTTTAAAAAATTGCTTTGAAACTTTTTTATTATTTTATCAATATTTTGTTGTTTAAAAACTTCGGGTTTGTTTTAAATAAATGTTATTTTGTAAAACTTTTATTTTATAAAAAGATTGAATTTAAATATTTTATAATTTAAAAAAGCTTCATTTTTTTTTACAAAATCATAGTTTTAGAAAATTTTATTTTTGAAAAAATATATTTTTTAATCAAAATACTTAGTTTTTGTTTAATGAAAAAATATTTTAAAAATTATTAATTCAAGTACTTGAATTTATAATAAAGAGAGAAAGAGAAATATTTGAAAATTAGTTACTTGACTTTTAAAAAATAAAATAAATAGTTTAGGCGGGAAAATAATTGGGGGAAGCATTGTATGTGGGAATGTCATGTGTCTCACATTGTAAAGGATTATTAGTATAGATATGTATATATATGTACTATGTGTTTGATATGTATATGAGTGTATGTACTAGCTGTAGAAATAGTTTTTATGAGAGACACATATATAGTTATGGCAAGGATGCTCAAATTTGAGATTGGAGACGAACTATTTTATATGATCGATTGATATCCTAGTTCGTGTCCATAAGTTCTTGTAAACACAGAATACTATACACACATATATGTTCTCATTGAATACTACACACACATTGAATGGTTCATTACGGTTTAGATTTCGGTTTAATTTTTAATCGTTGTATCAGAACTGGTCTACAACCTTATGACATCGGGTTTGACCAGACTGTTTGATAATGCATCAAATGTGCATGTGAGAGAGATTTACCAGTTGTCATGTCATATTTGTAGTATTATTTTGTTTAATGTTGTTTGTCTCTGAAGTAAGTTAATAGATGTTGCCTTTTTTTTTGGTCCATGAAACAATTAAAAGATTTGATGAATGTAATACATATGATTTTAGAATATAATTTATTTTGGTAGACACAAACATTGATCATAAAATTGGTTATAATATAATGTTATTCAACATATGCAACGTATGCATTTTTGTGTAGTGTGATAATCTGACCATCCATAAAATTGGTTAAAAATAGACGAACACTTTGTATTTTTTTTAGCTTAAAAAAATGGACTAGCTCTTTGATATTTTTTTTTTATTTTTCCTAGAAATGTTTTTCCCAATCGGATGGCATAAACAAATAATAAAAATCGTATGAAGAAACAATATAAACAATTTTTGTTTTGGCTTTTACTTTGATTGTTCAAAAATATTGTTTCAGAGAATTTTATAATAAATGGACATATTTGTCCATCATGTGCAACTCATGTGAGGTTAATTAACCATTCTAATGAATGGTGTTATCTTAAAGGTTAAAAGTCGTAACGAGTTTCTAAATAAAAGGTTATTGAGTGAAATTGTTTTTTCAAAAGGTCTCTTTTCATAATTTATGTAAAACATAAAGGTTATAATTTGTAATTTAGTCAAAAATATATAATGATGGACTAAATTGTTGTGTATCTCTATTATGTAAAAAACATAATAATAAATTAATAACCAATTAATCTTATACATTAAAACAATGACAAAATAGCACAATGTCTCATTGTGCATTTTGATCGTCATTGTGTAATCTTGAATACTATAAGTTTTGAAAAATAAATTGATTAATAAAATCATTATGTTTTTTTAACTATAAAACACAATGATACAGAACAATAAGTTTATATAATGTATAAAAAATAATAACAAAAATAACATATTGTGTTATTTTTGAAACTATGAGTTTTGAGAAATATATTGATGAAAGTATATCATTGTGTAATTTTAATTATAAAACATAATGATAAATGATAAGTATATATAATCTATAAAAACAATGACAATAATAACACAAAATAATCTTAGAGTAGCCTTCCTCCCAAGGCGAGCGAAGTGACCTGAGGCGAGCGTCTGAGTGAGTTGGGTGAGGAAGTGAGGGCCTGAGGAAGTGGAGGGAGCGAAAGCTGGGTGTAAAATACAATGATGTAAAATATATGATACAGTGAACGTATATGAAACAATAAGCTAATGTATTTGATGATATGATCAAAATGTCATTCTTTTTAAAACAATAAAATGACACATGTCAAACCCACAATTCTTTTCAGACTTTTTAAATTAAATAGCATTTTACTATAAAACTACCCTAACTAATATTTACAATACGCATCTATAATTGGATTACTGCTGCCGGTGGAAACACATAATGGAGTTTAATAATATGTCTTCATAACATGAATACTATATACTTTTTCTTCTTGCAATATAAAAACATAAAGTTTTGATAATGCATCAGATTGAACAATTTACTAAAAATTGATATGCATTTTGCAACCAGCAGAAACATTTGATAAACACTATCTTGTTAACTGATTGCCAAAATGATGTTTAATATTATAAAATCAAATGCTGGTGGTAAATTATTTTCAAATGCAACAATAATAGTAGTTCAAGGGCATAATTGGACCTGTGATAAACCAGACCGAGCCAAGACCAGTGCAAATTAGTAAAGCAAAGACCGAGCCGGTTTTGACCCATTTATATCCGTCGGTCTCCGATTTGACCTTGGCTATTGGGCCGAGCTATAATTAGGGCTATTGGGCTGAGCTATAATCGGAGACCGACAATCTAACTACGTGGGATGGGCTGAAGTAATGGGCTCGTTCGTGAAACATGAGCTGCAAAAGTAAAACAGAATTACGGATCATAATAGATTGTTTTGCCATCTTGCGCTGGGCTGCAACGTAGCAATCGAAAACCTGTAAACAGGATACAGTAAATATAATTAAACAAGGCAATAAGCCATTGGTTGTTTTAAGTGGGTGTTTCGGATTGCTTTTTTTGCATCAGTTATTACTTATTAATTTTTAAAAAGTTAATAAATCAAACAAAAAGTTTGTAAAACCCAAAATTATTTTTCAAACTGATTTTTCATATGGTAAAAAGATGATTTTAAAAAGTAAGAATAAAGTTACTTATTAACTTTTGAAAACTTATTTTGATTTAATTTTCGATCATACCACTCTACTAACTTTTATTAACTCCACTCATTTTAAAAGTATGCTTCTTTTAGTACATTTTAGTTTATAAACTAATCCAAACACTTTTTAAAAATTCATTAGTTAATAAATATTTTTTATCAAAAGTCTTTTCAACAAAAATAAACAGGCCCTTAAATCATTGACAGAGTTGCATGTATGTTCATAATAATATTACGTTTTTGTAAAGAGAAGCATTGAGAAAACATGAAATCTAATTTGATAACAATTAATACACTAAAGTGTTGCATACGTATCTATGAACCTGACGAGCATTTGGCAAAGATTTTATATTTTAGCTATGCGAGTTTGTATGTTCAATTTTGGGTTTCTTAAATAATAGTTCCATCGTTTCATATTTTGACTACATATTATATGTTATCAACAAATGTTAACATTTCAACATTTTAACAAGTCATAACACTAAGGTTTTAGTTCTAGTTAACAATGATAATAATTAATATAACGTTTTATAATTCAATCCTAAAACTCAAGATTTTGTTCGAACGAAAGAGTTTTTAAAAGTTAGCTCGTTAAACCATTGCATTCTTGTGGAGGATGAAGTTTTTATTTATTTTTATGATTGTTTCATTAAACACAGTTACAGCTACTTCGTCCCATTTTTATAACCTACTTCGTTTCATTTATCCAGCATTTAAATTACAGATGCTCTCAGATAATATGAAATTTCATTCTCATGGGTTTCGATTAAAAAACCTCTGAAGTCTGACATGTGAATTATTCATATTTCATCATTGCAGAGTACAAAAGACGATCAAAATGTGGAAGATTGGGTTGACAAAATTAGATATATGGGTGAATTATGTTAAAGAAAAAACCAAAATAGCAAAAAATCATAAATTTTATATGGTTTAAAGAGCTCTCATTCAAAATTATTATCCGGTCATTTGAACAATCGGAATAGCGTATATTGCCTGAAACGGCATCCGATCATCGAGCCCCCATAATCATAAAATTAATTGTTCCAAAATTTTTTAAAAGAAAAATAGATCTGATGAAGATCAGAGTTTGGTAAAGTTTTATCGGTCACGATTTATCTGAAACACGGACCAATTGTTCCTCATCACATCCCCTTCAGATCATCTAAACTTTGAAAAAATATATATAAGAAATGATGCAGCAACAAGAACAACAACAAAAACTTCATAGTGATTATAGAAATTAAACAAAAATATGAAATAAAAAACGGAGGTGATTATAAAAGTTAACGAATTCTTACAAGATGAGGATTATACGACGACAATGAAAGTAAAACAGAGAAATGATGAGAAGAGAGAAGAAGATCCAAGATATAAAGATGTGTAGAAACCCTAACCTACGTTATGGGCCAGGGTATGGACAATTTGACAAATTGGGCTTTGTAATGTCACCTAGGTGGGCCTTTTAGGTGACCCGGTTCATAAAACTTATAAAATAACGTTTCATGTCTATTCATAGTCGGAACTGAATTTATTTTTCTTAATAGTAGTAAAAGGGCATTTTATTCACTAAGGGGTGCAAACGAGCCGAGCCGAGCCCGAGCTCGTATGGACTCGAGCTCGTCTCTTGAAGACTAAGGAGAGCTCGAGCTCGGCTCGTTTCGAGCTTTATTTTTAAAGCTCGAGCTCGGCTCGACAAATACTTTTTCAAGCTCGAGCTCAGCTCGGGCTCGGCTCGTTTATTTATATAAATATTATTTTTTAATATTTTTATATTTAATTTTGATATATATATTTATAATTATATACTTTATATAGAACATTATTCATACTATTTAATTGTTTTTTATCATAACTTTATTATAATTTATATATAATAGATATTATTTATATAATATATTAAATAAATTAAATGAAAATATATAAATAAAAAGCTCGTTTAGGCTCGCGAGCCGGCTCGAGCTCAATATGTGAAGCTCGAGCTCGGCTCGGGCTCGATAAAACTCGGCTCGTTTCGAGTTTTTTATCGATCCGATCTCGAGTAGCTCAAGAGCGGCTCGGCTTGTTTGCACCCCTAGTGTAAAGCCTTCAAGCATAAATTTTATAACTCAAATAAAAGTTCATAGTATAATTTTATTTTAGATAAATAATAAAGGTTTCCTCCGTTAAGTTAATTAACGTAATTGAAACGGTTAATTTTTAACAAATTTATAGCTTACCTTTTACTTATTATCATAACTATGATGTTAGAGCTATGTATCTTCATATTTGTTGTATATGTTCACCGGATGCTTTTCTTGGTCGGGTTCATATGTTTATTTATTACGTGTTTTCTTTGGTTGTATTATTTTTAAGTGATTTTTACGTATTTTTTATTCTTAAAATCATTAATTACATAATTATTTCAAGTAAAGAAAATCAATTACATATTTTCTATCCTTAAAATTTATATATAACATACTTATACATTTCATTAAAATTAAATTATTAAATGACTATTTTAACTTTATTTTTACTAATGATGTTTAACATATTGACTATTTGGTATTGTAATTGTTTAAACTTTAGCAACCTTTTTTTTTGTATGTGGAGATCTAACGTTGATTATCAGTGATTTTTGTTTTCAAAATAAAGTTTTTAACTTTTGTATTTAGAGATGCCATTTTGTCTTTTTTATGTAAATAAAAGACTCTAACTTGGGAAAATACGTAATGGATGGTCTTAGGAAGAGAAATACATTAAAAATTTAATAAAAATAAAAGTAAAATAATCATTTAATTGTTAATTTAATAGAATTGATAATTGATAAATATGTAATATATGTGTTTTAAAAATTGATGGTTTGGTTGTTTTTTATTGTATTTTATTTTACTTTTTCTATGTTTACTTTTATTTAAACTATTTTTTTTTCTTTTACTTCTCATGATATTTTTTATTTTTATTATTATTTTTGTTAAATCATTAGACATGCGTGAGACATCATGTTTTTTCTTAATGTTTTAGACTTCAAAACAAAATGCATCATCTTCATACTTTTCTTTATGTGTTTGACAACATTAGTGTCATCGGAGCAACGGGCGTAACAAAGTTCACAAACGTACCACAACACATAGTTAATCTAATTGTCCCGTCACAATACGCGATTCAAATTCCTTGTTTTTATTAATAAGAAAAGACAACATATTAAAGTGAATTATTGAATACTTGAAATTATTGACATTTTTGTTTATAAGAAAAGATAGAATATTCATGTGAAACATTAAATTTTTTGAATTATTAATAATTGGAAATATGATCACTAAAACTTATAAGGATAATATATTAATGTGATTTATTGAATAACAGGACTTGTGGGTTGGAATGATTGAACATCCCAATGCATTTGTGATTTATCCTCCCGTCATGTATTAACTAATGACTTTATGAGTGCGACGTCCAATTTCAAGTGATTTGGTGAACAGTTTTTTTTTTTTGGAAAATATCATAAAATAATAACCAAATTTTAAAAGTGTTTTAATTTATTCATTTATGCATATTTTTCTCAAATTGGACCACCAAACGATCAAATCAAGTTATCACTAAATTTTCTTATGTTAAGAAAGTAACGTGGAGAAGACATGGGGATCAAAATTTTAAATATATAATTATATGAAAAAATAAAAAAAAAAGATGTTAATTATGAAAAAAAATATAAAAAAAAGTATTTAAAATTTATGTCAACGTTCCATATTAGCATCAAAATATAGAAAAAAAATATTTTCTAATTAAAACCAAAAGTATAACATGCTAAAAAACATGTTAAGACTTTTAATTTATATAAAATATAAAAACTGAGTGACTTAATTGGAACACTTTTAAAACTTGAGTTACTTAATTGGAACAGTTTTAAAAGTTAGTTACTATTTTATAAAGTTACCCCTTTTTTATAGTATTCTGAAACCCACTGCTCCTTTTATTTACATTTGAAAATATTTAAATCTATAGTCATTTTCAATTATAATCCTTGATGTTTTTTTTGTTATTTAGAAAACATATATATATATATATATATATATAAGTTAATAGTAAATAACATATTGAGGAAAAAAGAATAAGTTGGTGAGGAGATGTCATTTGGGTTTCTTAGAATGTTGAGAGATGTTGTGGTATTTATAAAGTTGAATATATAGCCAATTAGCCATTAGAATGTTTATATTAATATTTTTTGGTTTATGTATTAACTAGTATGACATTCGCGCTTTGCAGCGATGTCATTATCTGCGTTTCGCGACGGTGTTATCATCTGCGTTTCGCGGTGGCCGGTGTCGTCATCTGCTATGGTATATCTTGAACGGTAACACGGATATGGTCTGGGTGTTAAATTTGTGAAAAATAATATAACCGGTGAGTGCATTGATTGACGTAAAGTATAAACTTAATTAAAGGAAAAAGCAAAAAATTATTAAAATATATTTATTTTGCGCGTCGGGGCTAATGCTTTTTCCTTTTACAAGTAGCTAAAAACCATGGTTGTGTAACTTGTGGTGTAGATTTAAATTAAATTAAAGAAAAAAAAATATAAAAAAATAAAGACCAAAAGATAGGATAGGAGGTGTTATAAAAAAACCACAAACATTGGTGGTCAATATATAAAAAACAAAAAAAACCTTGTTAATATAATTGTATTTTGTAAATTATATAATATTATATTTATTAAAAAAAATAAGTTTGTATAGTGTGATGTGATGTGATGAAAACAAGATAATTTTATACATAAAAACATATGTCCATAAGAGAATCCCTCTCCACTTATTAGAGCAATTTCTCTTTGGCATTTTATAAAACTAAATAAATTAGGGTAATAAGTTTTTAAGACTTAAGTTATGTAATAGGAATCAGAAATAAAAAATATCTAAATGAGAAATATTCTGAAAGTAAATTTTTAAATATTTAGAGATTAGGACCCATTAATTAAACATCTAAATCGATGTTGGAACAGAATATTATCTAACTTTTCTGAACATAAACTATTATCGTTCTTTACGTCGATTATAATAATTTTATTCTAGAAATACTTTACATAGCTTTTCAAATTTTCATATATGCATAATCAATTTTTTTTATAACATACCACTTTGTAAGAATAATAATTTTAAGAAAACTTTACAGAATATTAATCAAGTTTTAGGAGTGTTTCAATTATGTTATTTATATTTTTATTACTTTCAATCAGGCCACTAATACTTTTTTTGTTCAAATCAGGTCACTAAAGTTTTAGGAGTGTTCCAATTAGGTCACTCATATATTTTTAGTTTTTTTTAAATAATTCATTTTTTAATAATTTGGTTTTTTTATAAATATTTTTAATTTTTTTAAAAATATTGTTTTTTTTTAATATTTTGCAATTTATGTACGATTTAATTAGAACAATCCTAAAACTTTAGTGATTTGATTGGGACAAAAAAATTTAATGAGTGACCTCATTGGGACAAAAAGTTTTTAAATTACTTAATTAAAACAATCCTAAAACTTGATTACCATTTCAAAAAGTTATCCTAACATATATAACCTAATAATCCTTTACATGTGGTGCCACATGGCATTACCACAAGCCTTCTCATCTTAGTTTTTTCGCCCAAACTATTTATTACATTTTAAAAAGTCAAATAACTAATATCCAATTTTTTCTCTTTCTCTCTCTATATTATAAATCTATATCTTTTTTTAATCATTAACTTCTTAAAAAATATTTTTTATTAAATAAAAACTAAGTATTTTGATTAAAAATATACTTTTTAAAATCAAAATTGTCTAAACTATTATTTTTTCTAAAACAGCGAAACTTTTTTAAATTATGAAATATTTTAAAATCAATCTTTTAAAAAATATTTTTTACAAAACAAACCTATAGTTTTTAAAGAGTGAGATATTGATAAACAAAACGAAATTTTTTCAAAGCAATAACTTTTTAAAATGAAAATTTTAATAATATTAAAAGTGTTTTATCAGCTAATCAAAGTACTTTTATATATGACGTTTTACAGTTTCTAACTATTCGTTAATAAATATTTAGTATTTTTTTCTTATTTAACCCATGTAATACACGGGTTATAATCTAGTTTTATATTAAATTTACAAATACACAAACCCTATTTCATTTTAATTTCTGATTTGCCCCCTTTAATGTAGGCACGTATATAACTAGATTATAATTTAATAGGCTAATCTCAACAAAATCCTTTTATTCTAAAAGAAAGAATATTTTCTATTATATAAAATTAAAAAATGATTTAAAATTTTATCATCTTAGATTCGTAAGGAATATAACGACTTGACTTTTATTGTTATTATAATTTTATATTTTCTTTTGAACTGCAATACTGAACTTGCAACCTACTTCAATAAAATAATTATCTGGCTTTTATTTTTTAATACTTAATACAAATAGGCATCTTAGTGTACATTGAGATACATTATTACATCATTAATAAATTTAACACATAATGTATCATAAAACGTCTGATAGACATGTTATATGTTATAAATTTAATTTGATGTGGGTGTGTTTTGAGATATTTTGATTTTTTTTATACATATAAATATATTGCGATCCAAACAAATGTCGAAGGTGGTTGGCGGCACTAGGTTGTGGCATTGTAGCCTTGGTACTAAGAATAATTCCGTCGATGTCTCATCCAACAACCACTTGTTCTACCTTGGTAGTCGATCCGCAAACCTTGTAAACGTCATATCTTACCAATTGTTGTTTTAGTCAGCTTGTCATCGGAGATTAGGTTGTTGCTCATGCAAAGGAAATAGAGAGAAAGGTTTTTATAGTGTACAAATGATAAAACTATCATTTTAAAAAGTATAACATCTTTTTAATGAAAATTAGTGTTGAACTTAAAGATATTACAAATGATACCTACTGCCTTTTGAAGTTATATCACAAATATGTTACTTCTCTCAATACATATTAACTATATACGTAATTTATTCGATTTTAATTTTAAATTAGACTTTTAAAATATGGCTTGAATTATATGATATGCATGCTTCATGCGTATATGCATGCATTCACATGTATACACACATGTATGCATGTATGTGTGCTCTACATATTTATAAATAACTTAGAAATCATTTTATTAATTTGTATGTGAATACATAAATTCAAATATTCACATGTTAATATCCGCGTAGGTTCATCGTTTACTAATCATTTAAAAGGATGTTTATGACGAAATGTTATGGAAATTCTGGTTAGACATGTCTCATGATGCACAACATGTCATGAAAATTATATGCAACTTGATGGAAGAATATTATATCATATATGATTCTTAGCGGTAACATGTGACATGACTATATATATTTTTCATAATACCATGTGCATTATAAAAAGTCTCAACAGTGCAATTATTCATACACCTTTACGTTAATATACTATATATATATATATATATATATCATCTTGTATATACACTCACACACTCACACACAAGAGTATAATTAATAATCATTTTAAAACTTTCATCATATATAATTTTCTGTATGATACTAGATTAACTAAGAGGTATGTATATAGAAATGATAGCGAGTTTAAATTTTTGAAATTATAATATTAAATGATATTTAAGAGCAAAAAAATGGTCATGGAAAAAGTTAGTCAAGATATTTGAACAAGAAAAAGGCATTATAAAACTCAAGTCCGATAAAGAAATGTGAACGCAGAATATGAAATAAGTTGTGTTCTCCATATAATTATTGACCGTAATTACATTGTTTCTTTTGTTTACACATGAATATGAGTCCAAATATGACCTAATTTACAACCAATAATTCTCTTAATTTTCCACATGCTTGCTACTATAAGAATTGTTGATTAACTCCACATCCGAAACTAGCTAAAAGATATATTTTTGATAATAATTAATAAGATCACTAAGTATAAAGTAATGAATACAAATTGTAACTCTATTGTACGTGTTGATAGACATACGTGGCTGGGTTGAGGTGGCCCCAAGGTGGAAAGTGAACGAGTTTTCATGGCAAAAGTCCAAGGGTGTAAGGACAGAAGAAAGGGTGAGAATGTGAGAGCGAGAGGAGAGGACGTCATTGTAGAGGGGTGATGTAGCTAATATAGACCGTCCTCTAACACAATCCACATATGCTTTTATCGTCTTTCGCCTTTCAAGAAATTGCATGTACTTAAAAACATGTCGTAGGCTAGAAACTATTTATTGTATTGCATGGTTAGAAGATTGTATGTATGTACGTATATATGTGTATTCATGCATGTTTGAATGCATAAAGCCAAAAATAAATGAATGCATAAGTGTATGAATACATGCATTATTCCTAATGCATATATGCGAAATGAATGGATTAGAAATTATTCTCCACCACACAAATTTTCTTCAAATATGCTTTGAAAAGTCCGGTGTCAGCTTTAACTTTTTTGTATCAAATATACATAAGGAATAACGAAGACTTTGACGTTAATAATTATCTTAGAAATTCAGCAATGACTAAAAAATGATGTTGATATGTTGTATTTTTATTGATGAAAAAGAAATTACAATATTAGTCGTTGGTTGTAAGTCCTTTGGAAGATAATGCTATATGTGGACGTATGGTAACAAAAGACCCGACCCGGATACCACAAAGACGGGTTGGATTGTGTTAACTTGAATCCAGTAACATGTCAATCTAAAAGCTCAAAAGTTATCACCAACTTCAGCAGTTGAAATACAACAACCTCATTGCGTTAGACACTATGCCTGTTTGCGTAACAAACTCTTTGGGACCAATCTTAATTAATATGCTTAATCATCATTTATACATATTAAACACTATTAATAATAGCTAAAAGGGAGCGAGCTCCCATGCACAAATCTCTCTCTCTCTCATTTCATTACTCTCTCAAACCGATACTTATTCAGTTATTCTAACGCCATATGGTTGTTATAAGAAGACTTCTCTTCATATGACCTCTTAATCAGTGTTGTTTGATTGTGCATAGATCAGTAGTGCAATAAGAACCAAGGGACCTAATCCGGGGAATCGGAGTAAGGAGGATCATTCCATCTAGCTAAAAAAGGAGGAATATATTTTTATCCTATTGTTGGCTTTTCTTATCTATGGTTTGTTAATGCAAATCGTCGTGTAAAAATCAAATCGGTGAATTGATTGTAAAACCCGTAATTATTCTTGTAATTGTGTTAGTTGCTAATGTCTAGTTTCTTGCTAACGAGTGAGTAACAAAATTTAGCTATTTAAAAAAGCAAGGAAAAAATAATTATTTTAAAATTAGTTTGAATAACAAAGGTTTATTCATCTTGGATAATAGAAACGTAGCGGGCGAGTGTATAAGCAGAGCCAAACGAGTAATATTGCGAAGTTTTTGACCATGATTAAATTAACTATTTTAACATAAGTGGGCATATTAATTTATCTACTTTCGTTTACAACGTGACCTATCAACTGAAATTAAATGAAACCTAACTCGTATTTCTGTATATGTATTTCAAAAGCAGAAAACGTACAAATATAATGCAATAAAATCTTTATATTCAAATATAAGTTGTTATGTTGTGTAAAATATCTTTAATTAAAGAAAAATTGGATTTAATAATCCAAACTATATTAATTGACCAATAATAGTTTATACTATTAATTTGGCCGCTAACAATCATACTTTTATCTTTATTATCAATAACACTCATTGTAACGTAATCATCAAATATTCACGGTTGATTTGTACTTGATTTCACCATAAAACTAACTATGAACAAAATAAAATAGCAACAAGTAAACCCGAGCAAAAAATAAATGTATATCAAATATGAATATATGATAATTATGCTATTATAATTGTCAATGGTAGTCCAGTTGAAAGTTAGGATTGTTACCAGTGAAATTAATAGTATAAATTATTATCAGCTAATTAGTAATATTTTAGATTATTAAATTTCAATTTGCCTTAACTAAATGGACCAAACTTATTTTTTATTCTTAATATGCACAAAAGATTATTTAGTATGCATCTAATAATCACAATAGTGAAACGTCTTTGTTATGGAATTAATAGGGTAATTTCGTCGTTCAATATTCTACACATAAATAATGCTCCCTCCTCCGAATTGAAACACTAAATCTTTTTAGTGTGTGTCATGTGCGTATTTATTTATATATGTTGTGTGTGTAGTGGTTGGGGGTGGGGGTTGATATGGGCCTATAAGTAGTGACCAATTTGGGGGAGAAATGATACATCCCCACCAAAGGATGAAACACCTTATGCTTCTTTTCAAGCTCTATCTCTACGTATAATATCTCACACCCACACGATGCACTAAATTTGTCTCATGGTCCAAAAATATATTTGTATGCCAGAAAAAGGAAACCGTCTCCGTGTGAGAGGAAGGTGTAGAGAGGGTAAAGTCAGATCGCAGGTGAGATGACACCGACTACTTTCTGTTGTGAATGCCAACACTTGTCTATCAACAGTCATTGGTTAACATGTTTGTAGTAGGTGTCATGTCACTTGCGATCTGAATTTTTTTCTCTAAGAAGGATCTCGATGCTGCCGATAATAATCAAGCAATGTAAGTTGTCAATGCTCATAAACTCATAAACTTCGTGTCTCAAAGATACTAATACAAATGTATCGATCAAAAGATGATATTAAACGGCATCTTGTCATTTGGTCAAAGGTTGAAAATTCAACATTAACCAGGTCTCATCTCTCATATACATCTTATATTCTACTTTCCAACTTTCTTTCATATAAAAATTTATAACAACTAAATGATAAAAGAGGTTTCTTTGAGCTAAACACGTGTGTTGTCGACTAAAAAGATATGTTGACAAGAAGAATAATATTTTTAATTGGGTTCATATATGGAACCATAATTTTCTATATTTTAGACCAATGATCTCTTAGTCTAGTGGTTAAGGGGGAGGTGGGAGGCTTTGTCTTTCTTGGAGGTCCAAGGTTCAAACCTTGGCATTGACGAATATTACTGACTTGATGATACTAACAACTAACCACTAACTAGCCGTTAAAAAAAAAAAGTTTACTAATTTTAGTGATTATGGACGGTTTACCGATTTTTTTTTCTTTTTCTTTTTTTTTTAAATTTTCGGTTGCCAGCCCTACCAACACCGACTCGTTAATAAATGCTTAATTAGCTCACATCAATATAATAATAATTCCAAATTGGATTTTGACAAGTATTTTGCTTTGGCTCATATTCTTTAACGAGGAAAATAAGGTTTATTTCGTTCATGATAATTGCAATATTTTGTTTGAGTTTATGTAATTATATAAGTTGTCATGTTATCTGATTTCTGTAAGATATGAATTAAAAAGTTAGACTTATCATTTATTATGTAAATTTGGAAAAGAAAAATGAATAAAGCAAGATACCATGTAAATTTACTTCCACTTTTAGTTTTGACTTTTTCTCCCGATTTTCTCATTTGAGAATTTGTAATCACATGAAACTTGTTCATTTGAATACGCCATTATTAATTGAAAAATGATTATGTTCGTGAATTTATCGACAACAGGTTCACAAACAAAAGCATGATTAAATTAATTAACTTGTTTATCAAACCGTAATAACTAGTAAACTGACCAATTTAATTTGAATTTATGTTTAAGAAAATGTTAAACCGAGAAAACCTCTAAATAACTATTGCTTAGAAGGCATTGGTGTTGCCGCCCACGGATATGATTTGAGTTAAAACTTTTATTATATTAGATTAATCGAAATTAAAAGGAAAAATGTTGTTATAAAAATAATAGTTGTGTGCACACAATTCGAGACAATGTACTGATGGATCATTCTAATCATTTTTACCTATAATCACACCATTTGCCACCCCCAATCATGCTATACTAAGAGCGTGTTTGTTTTTTACAAAAAGCTATTCCTCACTTCTTTATCTGCGCGCACGCAAACGCGTGAAGACGTTTTGAGCGTACAGACTGTTTGATTTCCTGAAGATTTTTCATTAAAAAAGGTCTTCCTGAGATCTGCATGAGACAGACATGAACCATTGATTTCACAGGTATTCTAACCTCTTCTCATTCTACCCTCCTCCTTCCCCTCACCGCCGGCCCACCTGCCACCACCTGCAGACACCTCCGGCCCACCCGCCAACGCCCGCAGCCACCTCCGGCCCCATCGCCGCCCCCTACAGCCCCGTCGCCTCCCCCTTTACAGTCTGCAGATGTTAAAATACAAACAGTTTTTTTCTTGCAGATTGTAGACGTTTGGTCCACCTATTTTCCTGCAAATATCTGCAAATGTGATCCTTATACTACAAATATTTTACTGTAGAAAAAACAAACAGCGTCTAAATTTTTACAGAAGATCCGCCAGGCTAATGTATGTCTCCCAACCACAAAAATGTTTTTTCTTTCGAATAAAGAAAGCATTAGGAGAACAAATTTAGAGTCAATAATATGAATATTCAGAAAAGCATAGTACTAGGATTGATTGGACATCCAACCTCATAATTCATGGTAAAAGTTTAACTTTGTGTGTGGGGTCACGCGTGGTTTCCTATGTTGTGTTTTCTACCCACCAACATTTGCCTGAAGTAAACATAGTGTGTTCACATTGATAAGCTTATTTCTTGAAACAAAGACACTTAATAAAGAGAATAACATAACATTTTTCATGTAAATCAAAATAGGAAAATCAACATTACTTGGACGGGTCGGTTGCAAGACCTTCTCCTTTTTATGTAATATTTTATTTTTTGTATCTGCTAACTGTTTGCTAGTGGTAATAAATTTTCGCAATTTAAAAAAAAATAACATTTTCATGTGTTTGTATATATATTATGTTACTTTTAAAAGAGAAGAATTGAATATTTGAAACTATTCTTTACAAAACTAACGTTTTACCCTTGGATCTTATCTAAATCTATGATTGGGAATTTAGATGATCGTAAGAG
The DNA here is from genome assembly GCA_025506415.1 of Flaveria robusta. Classification (NCBI taxonomy): domain Eukaryota; kingdom Viridiplantae; phylum Streptophyta; class Magnoliopsida; order Asterales; family Asteraceae; genus Flaveria; species Flaveria robusta. The sequence goes on along the minus strand of CM046469.1, from coordinate 10,171,032 downwards.
AAAATGTGACTTTTTGCTATACAATCTTCTTGTTCACATCATTATGTCATTCATCTATCTGTTTATGATAAACCGTGAAATTTTTTTTCTATTTTGACTTTACATCTTTCATACATCCACGATCTATGATTGATTTTCATCTGTAAGCTTCAATCGCAGTCAATGAAAAACCAAATCTTTGTGACCAAATACACACCATCTTGGAGAAAAGTTTCAAACAATGACATATACAGTGACGGAACTAGAAAATTTTTACTGAATGGTCAAAATTTTTATTCTACGTTGTAATTAATTAGTTGTTTTACCAATTAATTTTATTTTATCACATGAACGTGATACAAGAACAAGTACAACTAATAACTAGTAAAGTAATTTGTACCTACCAACTTTTACAAATAAATCAAGGTGACTAGGTTAATAATAGTGCGGTAGAGTACGATTTAAAATGGCTGAATTGGTGTAATCACAATTTTGTTTTGTAATTAAACTTAGGTATTTTTAATTAGGTTTAGTTACTTGCTAGGTACCACCTTGTGTTCTTTTCCATGAACAAAATACCACATTCCATAAAAATATTTTTATTAATAAAAACTTTGTTGGAAGTACATAAAAATATATATAATAACAAAAAAAGATAATAATTTTTAAAAATTAAACAAAAGTTGTAAATTCTGAATTAAATGAACAATAAATAGATAAAGAAATTACATAATATTAAGAAAAACAAATAAATACTAAATTACATATAAAAGAAACTAACTAAAAAGCTTTACGTTAAAGGTGGTAAAATGTAAAAATATATAAATAAATAAAAACAAATATAAGCATTGTCACTATCATTATCTAGAGTTCCAGAGCTATACCCATATTAACTTTATGATTAACCCAATATAAAAGAGTAAATTTTTTGCTATTATCTTCTTCGCATCTGCTTACAGCGCCACCGCCATAGCCACATTCTCCGCACAAAAAAAACTCCTCTCTTTTTCATTGTTTTCTTTTTCATTTCAACTACACTATGTGTCTACTCGATGATATTACGAAGGGTCAAACTACTAAAGAGAGAAAAATCTAATATATCCTACTTAAAGAAATTTGACTGGCTGGAGGGTCACGTGAGCCCCCAGACCCTCCTGTGGATCTGCCGATGGACAGTGGCGGAATCAGGAATATTTTCTTAGGGGGTCACTCTTTTTTGGTGATTAGATTTGTAACGAAACACCATAAAAATTTCCGCGTTGTCCGATCGGGTCGGGCCGGTTCGGAATATACATATTAAATTGCATTGAACAATTTAAGCCTTCTAAAAATGGGTCCTAAACTTATCGTTGTAAGTTTGTTGTGTCGTGTTTTGAGTTTTGATTACGCTACAAACATCAAGTACACTCAAAGCTGCAATGAAGTCTTGGGGGTGTTGTTTTAGAGTTAGGGTTATAAAGTATGTTAAATTAAGGGTAAAATTGTAATTTTACAGTTTAAATAATGAAAAAAAAAAAGGATAGCAAACTTGCAACCTACAAGACTCAAACTTGTGACCTCCTTCCCATTTGCACATGCATTAACCAGTGAACTAGGAACATTTCTAAGTTAAAATCTGAAACTAAAAATACTAATGGGTTCACCTCTTGAAAAACTATGGGTTCACTCAAAAATTCGGTATTATACGTCACTCTACCGGCTCAAAAATCAATGGGGTCACTTGACCCCGTTCACAAAGGCATAGATCCGCCCCTGCCGATGGACACATACAATCGTTCTTTGAATATGCAAAGACAGAAGATTTTGATTCGGAATCTACTATACACTGTATGTCTATATATAAATCTACTAACTAGAGAAAAATTAACTTTTCTCCCAGATCAAACTCAAAATTTCCTACTTTTGGTACATTAGGTTTGTGATATATAATATAGTCGACTTAATAGATCACGATGCAGCAAAAGCACATAAACAGAGATATTGTAACTCATTATTCGATTATGATATTTTTGTGGCGTTGATTGCAACACGATGAATCTGTTTCATTGAATAACGCTTTCATCTTCTAAAATGTATAATGGGTTCACATATGAGTGTGTCAAAGTTGAAACTACAAACACTCTAGCTCGGTACATTAAATTTCTTCTTTGATAACCACTATATGTAAACATAAAGGCATTAAAAAATATGTGAGAGATAACTGGTCGGGGGAAATACCTAATATGCATCTCCAATCCTCTTTAGTTACGCACAACATTAGGTATCATAGGTGGTACAATTGGTTAATCAAATCGTAAGAGCATTTTCAACAGGAGAAAGAGACAGTTGTCTAGTGGTGTTTGAGGGGTTCGGTAATTCGGTTTTCCAAATACAAACAAACAAGAATTGATGAGCTCCTATGCAACAATATAAAAATATTATATTTATTTTTTTATTAAACATTCAAAGCATTATATATATATAGGGGAAGGATCAAATGAGAACTCCTTTTTTTTGCGAGAACTCTACAAACCAATGTGAGCCACTAGTTTTCAATGTCAAATGGTAAATAATATAAATATAATATAAAAAATTATAAAACAAAAAAGAAGATGAAAATGAAAAAAATAAATACACAAAAATATTTCTCTTGTTTCCCTCTTTCATAAAAAAAAAAAATTTTAAAAAACAAAAAAAAAAACTCGTTTTTTTTTTCCGAAATTCGTTTTACACATGTATAAAACTAGATTTACACATGTGTCAAACCAGATTTACACATGTGTAAATAACAGGTAGGTGATTTTTTTTAAAAAAAATATATCAATATGGTAGGCGTTGGAAAGATAAAAAAAATATTAAATTTTATGGTGTAATTTTTTAGAAAAAATAATGTCGTGAAAAAAAGTTATGAACGTTTTAAAAAAAAAGTGGAAATGTCATGTGAGTTGCATGTGAATTAATTTGTGTGGCTGAGATTGGTTCCTAGAGTTCTCACAAAATAGGGTGGTTCTCAAGATAACCCTCCCCTATATATATATATATATATATATATATATATATATATATATAGGGGAGGGATCAAATGAAAACCATGTTTATAATTAAAAACCGTAAAAATCATCACTACCCAATCACATAATTTATAATTGATTTAACTTTCTAATTGTTTAAAGTATATCTGAGTAAACTTCAACCTTATTTTTCAACTTTATTGTATATTTTTTCATATAAACTAAAAGGAACGTCGATGATAACGAAACGATACATATACGTAACTTGTAATAGCTACATGTACGTAACTCTTAGTTGTACATATGTTAACACGTACTTACATATATATAACCCATACATGTATGTAACTGTTAGTAGTACACTTTGTAACACGCACGTACATATATGTAACCACTGGTTTTCATGGTTTTCATTTATAATATGGTTTTCAAGTGATCCCTCCCCTATATATATATATATATATATATATAGGAGGGATCAAATGAAAACCACCTTTATAATTAAAAACCATGAAAACCACTCTCAACCAATGAAAAAATTTTCTTTTAATTTTAATTTTTTTTATTTAAAAGGTTAGTATGGTAATTTTAACACCCTCTAACTTTGGTAGCTTTTATAACTCCTAATTTTTCTCCTTATTTAGTTTATGAGTTGACTAAATCCATTCTATTATTTATTTAATTTATAAGATGATCTTATTCACCGTATATCTTTTCTAATTTGTTATTCATCTTTTCTAATTTCTTAGCTCTGAATATTCGTTGAACATGATTTAATCATCATTCTGTAACAAATACGTAACATGAAGAACACATTTAATAGACGTACACTAGTGTTACGTATACGTAACACTTCTATCAACGTTAACTTTTGCTTCTACATCTTTTCTTTCTCTATTTCCTTGATTACATATACGTATCACCATAATGTAACAATTAGATGGATCGGAAAAGAAGATGATAAACAAGGCGAACACGAAGAACATGAAGATTTGCAGTTTTATCATAATCATATGTATGTAACATTGTTGCTACATATACATAACTCTGTTGTTACATATATGTAACACTGTTACGTGTATCAATTTTACACATATGTATGACAATGTTACATATACGTAACACGTTATGTTACGCATACGTAACACAGGGTGATGCATGGATAACCAGTCATTTTGTTTAGTTTAGTTGTCTTTTATTTTATAAAAACAATAATTATCTAATTTTTCAATTTAAAGTATAAAAATAGTATATCTGATTATTTAAATATCATTTAAATATAAGAGAGAGGTGAGAGGTGAGAGAAAAAAGGAAGATGTGAGTAAATTTAGTAATTTTTTTAATTATATGTGGTAGTTACCAAGTTAATTATTTTGTGTTCTTCCTATTTTACCCTTAATGTCTATTTAAACACTCATAATCTTCCACTTAATTACTAAAATGCCATTAATTAATCTCAACCATAGATCAAAAAGATCAATGGTGAATAAATGGTTTTTTTGGTTTTCAATTATAATATGGTTTTCATTGGAACCCTCCCCTTATTATATATATATAGGATAGAGAACGAATGTTAACCCTTATTTATTGCGATAACCTGTTAACCAAACTAGTGGTCCACAGCAGGCCACGTCATCACTGTAACTTAGAGTTACAGTGGTAAACTAGTGGTACACAATGAACGTTAAAATTTTTAGCAAAACTATACTCAAATTAAATATATTAAAATAATCTATTTAATGATGTAATTTGTATAAAAAAATAATATCATACAAAAAAGTTAAGACGGTTTTAAAAAAAGGGGAGTTTTTTTAAAAAATGGAGGGAAATTTGTTAAATCAGTGATGTAACGTGATGTAAAAGTTAGTTACACTACATAATCATGGTGTGAGAGTTTATTACATTAGTGTTAACGGATTATCGCAATAAAGGTGAGTTAACAACCGTTCCTTTCCCTATATATATAAAAAAAAAATTTATTAATTATAAAATATATTCTAAGATAAGATATGATTAAAATTACATACGAGTAAAAAACAATAAATAATAAAACAATGATATCATATTTAAATTTTTTATTTTTTTCAAAGAAATTAAACATTCCGGTCAAAACAAACCATTTTAAGAAAATGGCATTTTTAAAAATTTTTCTCATTATAACTTTCAATTTTAATTATTTTTTGTTACTTTTTAAAAACACTAATTCTAAAATATTTTGTATTTTTAAAAAGTTTGATATTTTAGAAAAATTTATAATTTTATAAAAATTTATTTATTAAAAAATAACATTAATAAAAAAATCTTTCTTAATTTATTAAAAAATATTATTAATCCAAAAGAATTTAAATAATATCATTAGTAATTAATGTAGTTACTTAATAAAAGAGAGAAACGAAAAAATTTTGGTGAGAATGAATGTAATGCTAACACTTGTCTCCTTAGTTACCCTTTTATTAGAGTATATAGATATAGATGTAGATGTAGATACATATATGTTTTTTTCCCTCATGACAACACTATTTTTAATATATATTTCTTAAACACAAAACCAACTTTTTAAATATAAACTGCTATTTCAAATAATATGAAATTAAAATGTAACTTATAATAAAAAATAACCGGTGATAAATTTTTTTAAAAAAGAGTTAACTTTAATTTTACCCCCTAAGATTTAACTAAAGTAATCATTTTCATTCAAAAGATTAAAAATATCAATTTACCTTCAAAAGTTTCATATGTTGTTTCAATTACACTTCAAAAGTTTTATTATTTTGGATAAAATTAAAACAACTAATGAAACTTTTAAATTAAAATTGAAATAATTTATGAAACTTTTAAAGGTAAATTGATGTTATTAATCTTTTGAAAGAAAATAATTATTTTTAACAACTATTAAGGAGTAAAATTAAACTTACTGTGAAAAGAAAAAGATGTAGCATTATGAAGAAAATTAGTGTTTATAAAGACAATGAAAATTTGATATGTGGATTTATAACATGTTTGTGAGCATCTAGTAGCATTAGAGATGCTCCGGCTTTAGATGTGAAAAAGGTTTCAACCCGGGTTGCTCTTTAAGCTCCTTCCGTATCTATATGTCTAGGTAAGCCCAACCTTCTTAACCAATTGTTTTGCCGCATCAGATCATACTATACTAAATCTTGTCAAATCATACCAACAATCAACCACAAGATGGTGTTCGGAAAAGGGAACATGAAAGCAAATTTGAATCAGTAAATAGAAAAGCGAAGTGCTAGGCTTGAAAAGGATATCCAACACTATAATTCATGGTTTTGTGTCGAGTAGTTTCCTATGTGACAACACTCTTTATTTCTTTATACATAGGAATCTCGGGTGACCGACAAAAAGCTATGTCTAGTTGCATGTACCATCCAACAATTACGATCTCCCTACAAACAACCATAACAAATATTTTGTTTTAAAAAATGATAAGATCAAACACTAATGTTTCAAAACTGTATCCACAAAACATATGCTTTTTGTTTTTCCATCTCTTTGTTACTTATTTCATATTAGAAGAAATTCCATGCTTATGGAAGGGCCAAAGATTTACCAGTCGCTCCAAAACTCCTGCGCTTCTAAAGTAACCCGAGAAGCCTTGAGGGATTGTCGGTGGTGGGAAGTCTTCTGCAGGCATCGCAAACGGCCGAATCATTTTTTCCATCTTTTCTAGAGTAAGGTATGACCCTATTTCTTGTAGCCTTTCTGGGCCCATTATTGGTAACGTATGCTCCTGATGCAATGAAGATGCCTCCAGGCCATTCTGCTGCGAACAAGATAAATCATTAAAGAACTCCGAATAGCAACTTTTTCATTAAAAATAATTCATATTTGTATATTCACATCAAGTGTAACAGGTGGGAGAGAGCGGGTTGGAGGGATTGGACAACAGGTTGAATGATTTTCGTATGGGTTGTTTGACAGGAGACACTTTCTGCTTGAGTTTTGTCAAAGTTTTAATAAATAGTGTCAGATATGATTACAACAATCAAACTTTTTAAATATTATGATTTAGGAGGTTTTAAGCATTAAAAATACATTATGGGTGACTTTCAACTCCTTTGACCTGATCACTTTAAGCTAATTTCTTTTAATTCTACCGGGTTTGACCCGTTAAACATACAAAAGTACTTGATCAACTCATTTGTAAGTAAAAAATTGTAGCACATAGAATGTTTACCTCCAAGGGGGATAAATCAGCACCACGGCTAAAAGTCATCTCGAGACGGTATCTTTTTGGGTCTTCCAGATTCACCTATAGTTCATGTTGCCAATTCAATCAACAAGGAAAAACAAAGATAAGAAATTACAAAACTCATTAGTTTTCAGTCGTTCTTTTTTTTTTTTTTTTTTTAGTCAACAATCTGGAAGGGAGAAATAAGCAACCTCTATGTTCTCGAACATCCTCAAAACTATATAGCTCATGTAATCAAGTTCCTTGGTTTTCAGTAAGCGTTCCAAAGCACTATCACAAACAAGGCTGGCCTCCCCTTGAAGAGATCCATCCAAGTTACAGTATCGAAGAACATTCATCAAGGAATGAATATGAGATTCCTGTCATTAACAAGCCAACGCTATCGCCTCAGTTTTTTTCTTAAAGCATTAACTAATCATGGTGATAATTGTATTTACCGATGTAAAGTAGAGGCGAGTTCGAACATGCCTTTCTGGTGTCCGCACATTAGCATATCTATAGAAATGAAAGAGGAAATATTATATTTTCAACTTTACTGGAAAGCAAAATAACAATAGTCACTGACAAAATAATTGCATTTCTGTTTTGGAATGAACCAAATGATTATAAACATAAACTAACTTTGGATCCAAGCGGTACTTAATTTCTTTGTCCTCATCGTCATCTGGATCCATTGACTTTTCACTTGTGTGGCAGGTCCTTCTTGATTCTTCATTATTGATCACATTCTTTTGTTGATGATCTGCATGACCTTTATCAACCGCAACAGAGGTTAAGTCCTGACACTGTCTCTTTAATTCTGCAACATTAATGGCTTCTTCACGTGTATTCCTCAGATCAATCAAAATTTTTCCCAATAAACGACGGGCAATCTGGAAAGTTAGCAAGAAAGGGTCATAAAATGGATATATTGTTTATCAACTACCTTGTATGTCCAATGTCAAATCTGCATGATAAATAATTTCTGTGCAATTAAGCAATTTTTGAGAATATAATCTCCTCCTTGCAAAACAATTATTGCTTCAGTTATGGAACTTAAAGGGTCTAAGGTACTGGGTGCTACAGAATTAAGTTTACCTTTGATCCTATCTTCAACTTCTGCTTTGGATTGATACCGTATTCATTTGGAATGACACCATCTGCAAGTAACTGGGCAACTTTGAATAGCTCGTCCAAGCCCTCTATGTTAAGATGTGCATTGTGTAAGAGATCATACCTGTAAGAAGGTTCAAATAGCACATGTAAGCTTAGCCTTTTCGAGAAGTATGCATGATATCTTGCAGGAATCATAAACATCTGGAGTGATAAAAAAACTATAGTGAGTGATCTTACTTGCAGGAATCATAGACATCTGGAATTTGAGTTATGTCATATCGTCTGCTCAGGGAAATGCAACAATATTAGTGCAACTGATTATTCCAAGTATTTACTTAGTAACAATAACAAGTGCTAATTTGTTCTTAATTTTAAATTCTTACTCTTTGCGCTCATTATACAAGTCTCTCTCCAGTTTTCTCCACCTTGCATACATTAGAAGAAAGCCTTCACTCCCACAAGGTAATCCAGCAGCAATACGATCAACGTCTATATTTGTCTTACCAAGTGCCTTTGCTTGATCATATGGAGGAATCACATCATATGAGGTTGTCTCTGTAAGCTTCTCATCTTCATCTTTTGCAAGCAATCTCACTTGTTCAGTAACCTTTTTGGTCAGTTTCACCTATAAAACTGAACACTCAGTATACCTCATACAAATAGCAAAACATGTGGAAGGGTTGCCCCTAATAATTTGAACAGTAGTCTATCTTCAACTCGGATATCATGTATCATTATAAAATATAAGCACACCACATTCTGCATGATGTCAATAAATGCTAGCAATCATCATCGTTTAGTCATTTCACAGAACATGATTCCCAGTTTGGCCCTCTTATAATTGTGATGTCTTATCCAAAGTGTGGTAGGCATTGGGGAATTCATTTAAGGAAGAATCTTTCTTGGATACATATATGCACAGCACATGGAATGCGTTAATATATTCTGCTGGATGAGAACATCTTTTAATGATGAATACCAGGTTATTGCTAATAGTATAATACTGAACCTACATGCAAGTGGATGTATGTAAGAAAGAACATTGCTCTACTAATGGAACTCATAAGTAGAGTGTATCAGAAACCCTACAGGCAAACATACATTTGATGCTTGAAGAAACTAATTTAAGGAGCGCAGCTGTTTACATAAAATTATATTGACAGCCACAAAAGAAATATTTACCAGTTCAGGTAGTAGTTCAGACGCATTTGGTGGAATTCCAGCCCCGTCAATCATCCAGGGTTGTTTTGATGATCCATTAGCCTGAGCTATTTTTACTCCTGATGTTATCAACTCATTCAATTGAGCCTGCAAAAGGTTAAAGAAAAAATTTAATATGAACCATGGAAGTTGAACAACTAAACTCACACATATCTGAGCTTTTGCATCCTCGAATGACATCTTTACTTCAGTTAATCTATCCAAACCACTAGCTTGGTTTAAAAGAGCACAAGGCACTCCGAGGTGTCTTGGTCCCAAAAGCCGAGGCACGCGCATCACATGTACAGTAAAATAAGATTTATTTACAATAGAAAACTGTATGTGAGTGTATCTCTCATCTTTTACATATAAACACATTTATCAAGTTAACCTTTCATAATTTTTGCATCCTTTAGGTTATTTTTTCATACAAACCTCCTACAGACCCTAAATTTGATCAATTTTGACTCAGAACCACATGAGGTGCACCTTCATCACCCTGGTGCCTTTTCCTAAGCGCCTAGCGCAATAGGCGTGTCTCATGCGCACCTTTTTAAACCAAGATCACTAGTCCAGAAACCCACAGCGGTATCTTTTTTACTTTGACATGCAAATTAGATACAATCATGTGTAATTATAAGGTTGAAGTAAGAAAAGTTCATCCCATGAATTCTATTTTTGTTGTTTCAGAAAATAAAAGTTTTATACTGCTTAAACAGTTGTATTAGTTCCATGAATTCTCCTCAAAAGACACAAACTAAAGCTTTGTAGTACTGACAGATGTATTTAGGTGAAGCTGTTTGTTTAAGTTTATCCATTTGTAAGAGCATTTCTCAATCCTCATTATTTTCTAATTCATAATCGTGCCATAAGATACTTTCTTTCCTTTTTTGTCTCAACTTTCCTTTTATGGTCAATATATGCTGACTTTTCTCATTCATGTCAGGAATTCACACAGATTGCATATTGCATGATGCATATTATGTACTTCTCATGAAGTTTGATGTCATAATTTGTTTTCCTGAACAGCAATGCATTTTGTCATACATAAATTAAATGTAAATTAGGTTTAGGATTTAATGAATTATGCCACCAAGTTTTCCTATATGATTAGCTCCAAACTTCCTGATTTAACACAGTTCTGGTAAATTTGATTTCAGAGGAATACACCATTTCACTGGCAAAGACTACATGTTGTATGTAATATGCATCTAAGAAGAATCTAGGAGCATGCATAGAGTATGCAGATCTACAAAGAAATGTTGTTCAAGAAGGGGTAGTCACCTACATGGTTTTATCTTTGTGGAATCAAGCGAAATTAGGCAAGAAATACAGGTTAAGTCCGAGTAAAGGAGCATGATTGTGCATGCAAAGCTGAAAATATGCAGTGGTGTATCAGGCATAGAATTGTCATAGACAAATACATATACAGAAGGGTCTTAAAGCAAGTAATGAATTAATGGTACAAGTCTATACCATTAAGCATAAGAGCCTAACTTATTTAGATAAAGGAGTAGATATACCTTGGCTTCTTCCATATTGGTACTTGCATTATCAAGTCCATCTAACATTGAGGAGTCCTTGCTAACAAGTGAAACCTTAAAAAGAAGCTTGATTGTCTTAGTAATAGGCAATTTTAGTATGTACAGTCAAAACTGTTCAAGTACAAGGTAACAAACCAGGATTGGTGTTAATTGTCCTTCCAAGTCTAGAAGTCCCTTGGCAAATGCTGCAGCTGACATCTGTCAACGGATGTTTAAGCCACAAAGAGGCCAAAGGCGTCAAAACAGAAATTTTGTTGGCACTCAAGTAGAAAGAGAAATTAGCTCAAGGAATATGGAATCCACACGATTTGAAAGTTAGGGACTAAGAAAAAAGAACACATAAAACTTTAAGCACCATGAGAAGAATATGCATATCAAAATGATACCTGCACACGGCCCTCATCTGAGCTGTAAATTTTAAGGTCATGCCGATACGTACTGTGGAGGCGAAGTAGTCCTGTACCTTCACCTGAGACATAAGTGGAGAGAAAATATGAAACTGCATCTTCCAAATCTTATGAAAAATGTATATCGTCTAATTAAACTAATAACTGAACAAATTAATAATCATCTTGTGAATTGTCTGTGATTAATATCTGCAGAATTTTGGTTGAAAGTGTGACAAAGCACTTGTTCTGGTCACTGATTAACTGATGATTGGAAGTTACTCACTTCTAATCCCTTTTTCCTTGTCTATTTTACTCTTAACTATGAACAAGACGACTAAAACAAGGCAATGCAAAATGTATGACCACCCCCATTGAGAAAAGATAAGGCCTCAAGATAAGACACTACCCAAAGACAGGTTATAAACTTCCACACACCGTTTGAGATGGAAGTTGAAACTAGTCAGCAGGTAATGCTAACCTGGATACATATTGTTGCGAAAATATCTGCCAAGTTCTTCAGCCTGAAAATACAAAAGAAAGAGCCAAACTAACAGATTAGATGGTATACAAAAAGATCCTGTTGTAAATTTGTTCCACTTATGTGAGTAACAATCACCAACGCTGCAATCATATGACAATATCCAAATACACATGTCAAATTTTTAGAAGTAATCACCTGTTTTCGACCAGCATGTGTGAGAACACCCCCGTACTTAAGAACCATCAATGCTTCTATTGGACGTTCCTCTTCTGTGTCCCCTTTTGCAACTTTAACCCACTTAAGTGGCTTCAGTTGCACCTTCCGGTAGATGCCAGAGAAATGACCACCCTGGAATTAATAATTGTTATACAAAAATAACATGAGAAGCTATATTACATCTACACAACGACTCTTCTATTATTATGGTTGTTACAAGACCAAAGGAAGGCAGCTTTTCTAGTAGTTGACACTGTGTGCAGCCATATACATGTGTGATGGTTAGTAAATTGTTCCTTTCCTAAGGGTTAGTCACAAGGTGTGAATACATACTTATACACATAATCACAGACAAACACATACATACATAACTGGAGAGTTAAAGATAGATTCAGATGTAAACCTCTTCAAGAACTGCTTTAACTTGACGTAGTTTTTCTGCATGTTCAATGTATTCTGCTTCACTGTCACTTCCAAGACCAGGTCTGGGGACAACCACACTACCTTGTTAGTATATAAAACTACTTCTTTGACAAAGGAAGAAAGATAAGTTATGCATCTTCAATTAAAGTAGATAACAATGAGCCAGAAGATAGTGTTTTAAGCAAGATAGAGATACCAATTGTAACTTATCATAGCAAGATAGATACTACAAAATGATGAATTCATAATAAACCATAACCATGTTTTAAGAAAATATGCAAACCACATCCCGTTAGGACTTCCAGCAATGTGTAACAGATTAAATTCGAAGAGTTCAATAAAAATCAGGAGTCTATCAGGATCTAGTAACAGAGGACATACTAATAGCTTAGAGTGCATTACAAACAAAATGCTCATCGAAGCATGAACTGCAAAAGATAAATATTCACAGAAGCAGTGTTTCATTTCTTATTCAGATGACTGGGTAAAATAAATGACTAGTTACCAGCATGTGATATTCTATCCTTAACAATTCTACCCCAGTCTTCATGCAGAGAGAATGGAGAGAAAGCATGAAAAAAGTTGCAAGAATGAGCATCTGATTAAATGTTCATGTTATGAGAAATCATGTTTAATAAAAAAATTATCTGAGGGAAGGACTCACTATTACTTAAGGGAAAGAGTTCATAAAGACTATATTTTACCAAGTATATTCACCTTCTTTAGGAAATAGTTTCCGAGATATTGCGTTGAGTCCATGTACAAGGATGCAATGCACAAGTATAGACAAGAGGACGAAACACTACTGGGCCTATTATACAGAGATGGGCCTAACCCTGATATATTCAATATGGATCAATACCTGGTATGTGGTACCAGTATACGTGTAGCATCTAATATATCCTGCAACTGGACTGCACTTTTGAGTTTTGCCTGCAGCAGAAGTATTTAAAAAAAAAGGAATAAGGCAATGCGTATGAAATGGGATCGGTAGGAAATAATGGTAAAAACAATATGAGAAGCACCTCAGCTCTAGGTCTTCCACCATTGTATTTTAACATCAAATTCAACAGTTTTTCCTCAGTGACCTTCAACTTCACCTTTTGCTTTGGGGTCCTATCACCACTAGTAACAAAATAAAGATGCTTAGATGAACTAGCAAGTGCACACACGGTGTAAAACAATAGCAAGGATCTATATCTTACTGACGAACAATGGCAATTACACAACGTAGCTCCTCGGCTTGTCCAAATGAGCCAATGATCCCACTTCCCTGACGTGTCAGTCCTTCAGAAGGCTGAGCTGGTTCGCTGACCTTCCAAGGCAGGATTGGTGGAATTGCTGTTGAAAGATGGGGAGCTTTTGCGTCTAGAAACATCTTTCTCAACACACAAGCCGCATCATCATAATACCTGTAGTTAGATAACATGGTCAAAACAAGATTAATAATTGTGACAGTACCCACACAGATTAAAAAAAGGAAAATATTTGCAAGCATTCTACAAAATATGTTAGTGGTTTTTGGATCACAGCTAAAGATGCAGTCTTAAAGATCCACCCTAAGCTCTTCACTTCCATAAGCACTTACAATTTTCTTTGCTATCCAAATGGGAATTAATGGAACTATGATCAGCTAATATAAAGCACCCATGGAATAGTAATTATCTGATAGTACATTTTACAATCACAAAGAAATGCATGTTACAATCTGTTACCCACAAGGACGTTCCAACTAGAGAAATAATGTGGAATTTTAGCAATTCCATATAAAATAATTGGGTGAGATGATATTCAATCATATTGAGTTTGTGCTTATCATGGCATAATTTATGGTACATTTGCTAACTTGCTAGCAACTTCGAGACTTATCAGCACTCAGTAGGATTTCATAAGTTTCCATTTCCAGTTTCAATCCAATAAAACACAAAGATAATCTTGCCTTTATTAACAAGTATATGTAAGGAAACCCCACGCTCCTAATTTAATTCTACAAGAAGCTCTAAGTTAAAGCGATGCATTATCATTTTTATTAGAGAAAATTATTTGCTCCTGTAGGTTCAAGATGATTAACGGTTATTACTTATATGAGTTTTTGACAAAGCTCCAACCATTCACATCACAAACATATGAACGACCTTCACAGCGTAAGAGATCAAACCCGCACACCTGCAGACACATAAGCATAACAGATAATTAAACATCAACTGATGCTGACAAATGGAAATGCGATTCTGCATGTTCATTAATTATATATGGTCTTTTAATTCTGCCTAAAGAAGTTTCCTATCTAAAGAGCTTTGGGCATCATATAACAAGAAATGTAGTGTGTTCAGCAGATAGTTGAGATATGATAGATAATTCAATTTTCATTTTGCTGAGGCAGATAAATTTCTTTATCTAAATTGTTTTGTCAGCAAAATGATGAACATCAGGAGATTCTGGATTTCTGGGAGAGAACTTGTACAGCCCAAAAGGGATCTTTCTTGTAAATTCCAGAATGCGATGTGGTGATAATTTTGTTTGTTGAAGTAAAGTAGTAAACTTAAAATGTACAAGTGATCAGCTAATGGGTCATAATCATTTATAATTCCTACAGACTTTATGTTTCGAAAGAATAAAATATTAGAAAGTGGGGAGCTGGTAGAAAGGGTTTTTTCAGAATACGCAAAAGAGTTTTAAACAACAATAACTCATGATGGAGAGTATGATAAAATCACCTACCCCTTGCCTAAATGCGATGCAGACTTCTCTTGCCATTTGTTTCTCGTTGGGTGTAAGAAGAACAGGATACCTGACCTGCCAACATAGAAAGTTTTAAATCATTCTCAAACACATTTATTAAAACCCTCCCAAATGTTATCAGAAAACCAGATAACATAAAGCTTTTCAAGCAAAGTATTTGCTAACACTCTGTTCATGAAACTCGATAGTATTTGCGGTACATGCAAGTTTCCTAGGATTAACTTTATCCTTAGTTCCTAATACGAAGTCCATATAAATTGTTCACCAACTACCTTTTTAAGTCAAGCGGGAACCAAAATATTCCTTCCAGAAGAACTGAGAGTCCATATAAATCGATAGTATTTGCGGTGTACATGCAATTTATTCCTGTCACTGCTACAAAAGTTGTAGCTTTTACATGGACACATGAGTTAACCTAAGCTGGAGATAGGATCAGGGTATATCTGAACCAGGGTCCAGGTTTTGCATGTCATACCAACACTGTTTAATTCTCAAAATATGTCAATAACAGAATTTCGCATTGGCTCTTGGAACAGACAAAGTGAGAAAAGAATTGCTACACAAGTCACTTACTTCTTTGCCATCAGGATTTCTCATGACAACACCATCAACAACAGGAGACTTCCTGGCTTCAGCATGTGCATACTCTGGACCAACTGTATACACCTACAACATAAAAAGTAACCAATAAGGAAGATGTTACTTTAATGCATAAGCAAGATGTCATTAATAACTAACCGAGTACAATAAAAGTCAAGCCCATATCACTCAGAGAACAGACTCTTATACAAGCAACAATGTAACACAACTACCAATGCTATTATGTTATACCATATGCATACTTTTGACGAATAAAAGTTACGCATAAAACAAGCTAGCAGACCGCATATTCAGTAAGAATGCATCAAGATTGTGTAATATATAAAGCTACTCGCAACTGCATATCACCAAACAAATCAGCATAAGAATTAATACACTAGCAAGCACTTTCAACCAAAATTGGAAAAGAAACGTTGTAGATTTTGTATATAAATAAATTACAACTTTTCATAATTTATAGTTCATGTATTTTTCACCAACATTTATGTTAGAATATTATATAAAAGAAATTAATAATGTGAACAAAAGAAAAGCGAGGAAACATAAGCTAAAATGAGCCAACCACGTCATGGCAAAAGATCATGAATGAGAAATAAGCCCTAAGAAATAAGGAGGTTTACCAACGCAGAATCCAACCAACATAGATGTTACACAATACTAGCCATATTTTCAGATTGAATAGTCACGGAATATTACAGCAACTTTCATGAAGTATCGAATGCAAACAACCTTTACATCTGTTCCTCCAGTTGGCATAAATTCT
The DNA here is from genome assembly GCA_025506415.1 of Flaveria robusta. Lineage (NCBI taxonomy): Eukaryota > Viridiplantae > Streptophyta > Magnoliopsida > Asterales > Asteraceae > Flaveria > Flaveria robusta. The sequence continues at coordinate 10,154,397 of CM046469.1, read as the reverse complement.
TCATATATATAAGAATTTTCACGCCTCACTCTTCTAACTTCCGGATGAAACTCACTTGATCTATTACCAACCTGCAAAACATTGCCTTTTATGATTATGACATATTGACATACCAATTATGATTTTACTATACAAGTATCTGCAGATTCTAAGACCATATATGATATGAAAGGTACACAACCGGTCAAAGACCAATACCCAATTAAATTGTCAGAGAATAATCTAAAAGTAACACTATGATTATATTCATAGAATTGGTATACAAATATAAAAATAAAATCGGAGCTAATAAAGATAAAAAAATACAAGATGCTTTATAAGGAAAACATGCATCCTTAGCTAGGGCATAACATTCATGACATCTGAAAACCAAGGCAAAAAGGAGAAAGGCAATGAACCAAACATTTATGACCTACAAATGACTTGTAGCTAGAGAAGTATATTATGAGTACATATTCATGTTTAGTAACTGCATAGTTCTAACTCCTTATAATATCAAAACTTTATATACAAAGCTAGAATCTAATACCACCTCAATCCAACAATACAACAATCTACTCGTAATATTAGATAGTGCCCAGGAAGTTAATTTTAACTTTCAGTTACCATTGTGAAACCCTGAAGACCACTATACTTGGAACACTCGAAGAACAAGTTTGGCTTAGTTTCTGTGAGTATGCTACTTCTGAAGCTAAATCCAAGTACAATTTGGTATTTCTTTATCTACAATGTTTTTTTGTGAAAGCTAAATCCATATAATGGTTAGCATTGTTGAGGGATGTGATAAATAGAATATGTTGAAACTGACTCTAGACTGGACAGCATGGTAGGATCATGTACATGTAACTGCGCCTTGACTGTTTCGCCCATCTTTGCATTGAGATTGTAGATTTCCCCAACTAGAGTTTCTTGCCATGTAGATCCACTGTTTTAGTTGAATACATCATGCTTAAGAATCATTAGGGAAAATATTCAAGTATTCTAACTTCTTATTATGCTCCCCGTCAATTAAGCAACCCATCTTCAGATTATCTTCGTTCTCTTTTGGACTTTATTTGTGCATGGAGTGTGGCTTAGTAGGATAGCACCAACAATCATAAGTGGGATCTTAAGGTTGTATTTAAGAGAAGGATTGAAGACTAGGGTCACTAATTAGTAACTAAAGGGAGGTCTGGGGAGAAGGAAGGCAACAAAGATGAGCTTTAAGGAGACATCCATGCCAGGTAGAGTATGCTTAGCTTAGCCTACAGAATCTATCAGCATGATCGCTTAAGCTCACAAGGTTGTCCATAGTTATGTGATGTAAAAAATAAAGTTATGCACAAGTTCATGATGTTCCAATTCCAGAGGTGTCAAGTTAGAAAGCTGACCTTTCGAAACAGTTCTTTCATTCCACCTCCAGCTGAACTGGGGTAATAGATCATTATGCGATGGTCGTCACCTGTAAAAAGGAAAGATAATTAGCAAATTTACGCTTGGAAAACTAAATATTACAAATTTTTGAAGAAAAGTGCAGAAGTGAAGAATATAAATGATCATCTCATTCTAAGTTGGTAACTTCATCACCTGGCCCCAAGAAAAACGTATTCTAGGTACTAACAGTTCCGTCCAGATTACTAACAAAGAGTAAAGTTCTGAAAGTTTGAGCCCGATACATTGCGAAAGGAAATTAAAGCTTACTAGAGAATTAAATATTAGATACTAAAACACATATGGAGAAGAGTAGAAGCATGAAAGGTTTAATGTAAAAGGTTACCATGAATGGGCTTCTCCACAAAAGGCTTCCAAAATCGCTGCCCATGAACCTCAACAAAATCTTCTTCTTCAACAAAATAATCCAACTCTTGATATGGCTTTTCTCTATTGACAAGTGCATATCGAGGAACAGGAATTCCATATGATTCAAGACACTTAAGTTTCAATAGAGGAACAAAATGCAAATAGGAGGATAAAAAATAAATCTCCATCAGTAAGCAGGGGTTGGTAATTGATAAAAATGAACACAAAGACAATCCACTTTTAAGAAACAAAATCATGAATGAGTCAAATCATGTCTTGACGATGCATGCATCAAAAGTTTATCACCCTAACAAATGAAAAAATATTAATTTAAAAAATTTTATATTCTCATGAAACACATAAGTATTAACTTAGCAACCTACTATGATAATCAACGAAGAAAATAGATTACTTTAAAGCTAATCTCATTCCTAAGAACATGGGCTTTCAAGAAGCTTAAGTTCACTCTTAAAAAGCTAAAAGATACCTCAAACTGGAAATCCACCAACCACAAAAAAGATATTCATGTCTGTGTTTTTAATAAACATCAATATCTGGACCGCCAATTTATGTTAATATAAAACAGAAGATCCATCATATATATTTTAATTCAACTACAAGATTGCAAGTTTCCTCCCATACTTAATACATATCAAGATCTTACAAAAATACTCTATTCTGATCTTCTATTGACCACAGACTATGACAAGAAAGATAAAATAGCAACCAACCCCGACCTTTGCAAATTCCTTTGCATCCTTTGACGTTGCATACAAGGAGCCATTTTCAGAAGGAAACAAGTAACAAAAGTACTATAATTGTGTGCAAATTAATCAACTCCTAACATTATTGGTTTAATAACCATACCTCGTAGACTTTCCTCCTGTCATGAAGAAGGTGCTGTTGTTCCAATTCATTTACAAGGAAAGGCCTGAAAAAGAGGGTAATTGTAACATTATAGTTAGCTTTTCATGGACGGAGAGTGTTAAATGCTTACAGAATAGGCATTTGAAACTTATCATAATGACAGATAACCAAACAGACTTGACATGTGATTGCAGGCCATACTTCCCTTATGGTAACAAAAGGTGCACAAAAATTCAGCATTATCAGTCAGATTGAAGTGTATCTGATGTGACATTTATAAAATACTTCTGCCCATTTGTCCATGCCAGCAAGTAAGGAAAACAACAAAAGAAAAAACAGTGAAATGTGTTCTTTATTGAATAAACAGTGAAGCCACATATGCGTACGATGCATTCATCAAGAAGTTAGCAGAAAGGCAAGCACCCGCGACGTGGTAAATGTGACCGTTGATATAAGTTATGATACTATTACAAAACAAGCTATTGGTGTTCAGGGACCCAACTATAAAGCAAGAAATACCTAGTTGCTAATCTGAAACACAACTCTACTCTGAGCTTGTATTAGATCAAGAAGGCTGGACCATCAAGCAGAATGTAGAGAATGAGCAAGTTTTATCTAAAACTAGTCGGGAATGCTAGAAAGGGCCACAGATATCATTCAAATAATTGTGCACGTTGATAAGACTAAAGATTACCAAAATTGGAAAGAAAGAAAGTTGGCACTTACTTCCTTAAGGCAGCATATGCTTCAGCTTTTTCAAGCGGGTACCCAGAAGAATGGAAAGCAATCAAACAATCACAGATTGGCCATCTGAGATACTACAGTTAGTGCTAGAACTCCAAAATATAACAATGATGCCATTGCATGTTCAGGAACATTTCTATCATTCTATGTATATGTACTTTCAATTGTATGGATGCAATGTAACTTGTACAATAACAAGGCAACTAATACTTGGAAGTTGGAAGAGATTACGTATACGAGAATCTGTGATTTTGGAAGTTCATATATAATATTTTTCAAAAATATGAAACATTATTGATGTTGAGTGCAACCCTACTCATCATGTTCATATTCATAAGAGATTTATCACAAAATACTACATACCTGAATTATAATTTAAACAAGTGAGGCATAAATCAACACTACCAACTAATAAAGTGTTATAAGCTACCAAGGAAAATTTTCACCTCTCTACTGGTTCCTCTAGGATAACCTTGTCCCCAAAATGAATGATCTACAAGAGAATATGTCAATGAAATTTTATGAGTAGAAATTTTAGACCATATAAACAGTACTTGCATGTTGATTAAACCATTTGATATGGGATGAGTCAAAACCTAAGACCATATATAGACTACTTGCATGTTAAGTAAGCCAAAAGTCAATAGATAATGTGATGTTTGGTAGAGATTCTTCATATAGGACCACATTCTGTAGTCATATATCCAAATCTGCTACTATCACAATCAAGTAGCTAAACTAAATCACCGTTACCTCAAATTCACCGAAAGCTTGCAACCTTTCCAGAATTTGCCCCATCGGCGCTGAAAAAACCTAATGCCGCCGTCGCAACCACACAAAGAGAAAACGAAATAAATTAAATCAAACGAAATAAATAAAATCAAACGCAAAAACGAAACAACAAATCAAATGAGAAAAGTCTATCGGCATATACAGATACGATCGCCATCAAAAACCTATATGATTAGATGTATACAGAATAAAACAAAAGCAAAAGGAACAGAACCTCCGGGCCGCATTTCACCTTCTTTTCCATAACGCAAACGCCGATTGTGATCCTCCTATCGGCGTCATCGTTCTCACATCTCTTCGTCATCTCCGTAAATCTCTCAAAATGTACCTTCTATCAATCACTTCGATTCTCAAACTGATCACATCCAACAACACAACATAAACACAAATACAATGAAATGATTGTATACACACATACATTTAGAAGAATCTCACAGGAAAACACGAATCTGTGATGAACGAAGCGGCGGAAACGACGTCGTCGTCGGTGACTGTGCGTTGTGCGGGCTGACGAACTCACGAGGATTGATGAGGACAAAAGGTGTAACAAACTTTTCTGAAAAGAGAAAACTTGAGGGAGTGACGTATTTGTAAGCGCAAATGAATGAATGAATGATGTTAAAAGGTGTTTTTGGATTCTGGAATATGCACGTTTATTTTATATGAAATGGGCCATGGTGATAAAGGGGGAAAGGATTTCGACTTTATTAATGTAAGATTGCGTATTTTCTACAATTAAAGAAGTGTATCTGTTAATTAGTTACAAACTAATCGAAAAGGATCTATAATTATTTCTTACTTAAAATAACTTATTATAGTCTATTTTTAATGTATTTTATAAAATTTAACACTTAACATTTTGAATAAATTAAAGACATTTTATCGATAACATATTGCGGAAAAATTATCTATTTAATATATTTTAATTATCAACTTGTATAAGAAGTGCTTAAGCAAGATTTGCAACCATTTAATGCATGTACAACATTTAATACATCTTTTGGTTTCTTTTATTTTTAATTTTTTTCATGTTAACCCAATGCTTTTATATCTTTTACAATTTAATTTAACGTTTTTTAGTTTCAACTTTGGTCCCCTATACTATTGATATTTTATAAATATTTCGTTTTACTTTTCCATCTAAATTTTGCTAGTTAACACATCACAGTGTACATGTGTGGTTTAACATTTTTACCCTTATTTTTTCCAGTTTAACAGCCTTGTCGCAACGCGCTGGTCCTAAATCAATTTACTAATTGTTTTATATGTTTTATATTGCTCCTGTGTGGTTCAACGTGTTTAAGTCTACTTTTCGTTTGGTTATATTTTTTTTGCTTATTTATTCTCTTTAATACGAGTTTTTCGAGTGTTGGTGACCTCACTAACGGTAGTGTGTCATTTGAGCTACTTTGCACGATTTTTAAACCCCCCCCCCCCAAAACCACGCCAAAGCGAGTGGTTTAATAATAGTTACTGCAATTGAATAAGTTGATATATACATATTATTTTTTGCACTTATAAAAGATATATAAATATAAATAAAATGAGTATACATACACACAAAACTTTCATGAGTTAATCACAAACACTAAAATATTTTCATATTTTACATAAAAAAATCATTTCCACTGAATTTATATATATTAAAATTACCGAAACTGTTTATATTACATGTTACGTTACTGTAAGGGAAAATAAAACAATAATTAGTCACCACGTACATGTCATTATGAAGTAGCATTTAAAAAATGTAAAAAATTTCGAAATGGATAAATTTTATAAGATGATATATATATAGGAAGATATATAAATAATGCATACATGTCTTCCGTGTAAAAGAAGACATACATAGCCTACACGTCAGTATGAATGTATGATTGCTAGCTCATATGATAAAAGTTTTGTCTTTTAAAAAGAAAAGTCACGGGTTTAATCTCAAACATGATGTAATATAAAGCAATTTAAAAGTAGAAGTCCCATTAAAAAAAATAGAAAACTTCATAGAATAGTAAACAAGTTTTAGTAGTGTTTTAATTAGGTCACTCATATTTTTATTTGTTTTAATCAGTTCAGTAAAGTTTTAAAAATATTCCAATCAGGTCACTATAGTTTTAATAGTGTTCCAATTAAGTCACTCGTATTTTTACAATTTTTTAAATAACTCACAAAAATTTTAAAATAATTTAGTTTTTTTTATAAATATTGTTAATATTTTTAAACATTTCAAATTTTTTAAAACCTTTTGCAACTTAAAAATGACCTAATTAGAACAGTTTTGAAACTTTTATAATCTGATTGGGATAAAAAAATTTATGAGTGATCTGATTGGGACAAAAAGATTTATGAGTGACTTAATTAGAGCAATCTTGAAACTTGATTATTATTTTATAAAATTACCTTTAAAAAAACATAAACTTCACGTATTTAATGAGTACGCTAAACTGCCTCTACCTAAACTTATCGTTGATTTCACGAATACGTATGGTTGAGTTTTTTAGTACACCAATAAAACATATTACTTTAACATTTTAGACTATTTCAGATATAAAATCTTTCTGTGATGATTGAACAAAAGTCATGTGAATATTTTCGGTTTCATAAGATTGAGAATCTGTCATATCCCCAAAAGATACAAAAGTAATTATTAATTCCATATTATCAATCAATGTCGTTCAAACAAAATTGATTTGTTGAGGTATCATATTCCTATTATATTCAACAGATATGATAAAATCCATAATTAATTTATCGATCTAGGAGTAGTAGGTAATAACTCAATCCATTGTAATCTTTTCGTCTCGCACTTGAATCATGTCCGAAGCTTAAAACCTTAGAGCATTCGCATCCGGGTCCCTAAATTGATGTGAATTTATTTTTTATATTATATGGTATGGTTATTAGTGATTGTGAGTGGAGGTGATATAAAATGTTGTTGTTCAATTTGTATTTTAAGAAAACATTATTCAAACCCTCATAAATTTTTTAATATTTTTTAAAGTAGTTGTGAGTATAGGAAATTAAAAAACAATAATAAAAATATAAAAAATATAAAATGATACAATTTGTGAAACGTTAAACAAATAACAACGATAAATGACAAACGTAATATCTCAACACTTTTTGAAATAGTGAGAAGACCAAAAATACAAAACCACATTCAAAAATAAAAAAATAATGTGCGATTTAGCATAACATAAAAACTAGTTAATAAAATTTAGGGCATTTAAAAGATCTAAATTAAGGCTTATTTTCTACACGATCGAGTCACACTTGTTTTGATTGAGAGTTTACCATTTTACCACCAAGATATCACTCGGAGGCAACTTTAAACTACTATTGAATTAATAATTTAATCATTACCCAACATACCTTAATGTCTACACCTAGTGGCTAGTTATTTTTGTCCCCTAACAGAATATAGACATTAAACTCAAGCTATAAGATAATATTCGAATAAGCCGAAATCAAACTTGTTTGATGCTACAAAAGTTGAGACTGTGAAGATATCCGGGTTTAAGTTTACAAGAATGAATCTCAATTTACCTAGCAATAACTCTTGTTCTCTTCATGATTTGTCGATACATATCACTCTCTTTCATTCTTTTGCATGTGGCTTCGATATACATATTGTGCACACTTAGGAGCTTAATACAGAAAATAATATGAAGCAGTTCCTCCCACTAGAACCGGCTAGAAATCCTTTGCCGCTGATCAAAACACACACAAAAGAAAATGTCTATTAGCTACAATTAAAGATTAAAAATTAAGCATGAACCTGTTATTGGAATAGGGAAGAAATTGGAATGTAAACCAGGAAACATAACATAAGTCATGCCCACCAGAGTCCATTCTTTATCCTGAAAAGTCAAACCTAATACTGTTTAAACCCAAAATTGCATAGTTGTTCTTGGTTAACTAACTCCAAAAGCATTCTATATATAACAACTTTATTCAGCTTAATGCACTTGGCCAATTTTCTCTGCAAATTCTGAACTGTTATTACCAATTTTGAAACTGAACTATATTGCATTTGACTCTTAAAAGTCAAAATTGGACGGATAGAAGGCATTTGGGTACTGTTTAATTCAAGTTGTATAAAGTTACTGCTTAAAAGAGCTTACTCAAATTGCAATAAAATACAGAACCTTAAATAAATTTTTATTTTCAACATTTTATTGATCCCACATGGGCGGTTTGCCATCCATCTGGTTTCTCACGATCCAAGAAAGAGTTCTTTCTCCCCTTTTGAAGATTTCATATTTCAAGACAATCAAATCATTCAAAACCTTTTTTTTTTTTTCTAAAGAAACTTGCCAACCACATTATAATTACTTGAAGCAAGTATAACATGTGTTCATATTCTAGTGAATATTTGAACCACAAAGGGTGTTGTTCATAAAAAAACTCCATTTTCAATATTATCATTCCTCTCAGTTCCTATTTAAAAAAGAAACCTAACAACATCATCCAAGAGGGGTACAGTTTAGTTGTTGAACCACATAATTATTATTTTTTTTAACGGCTAACCATAACCTAACTACCCTGTTACTAGGGGTGCAAACGAGCCGAGCCGCTCGTGAGCTACTCGAGATCGGATCGATAAAAAGCTCGAAACGAGCCGAGCTTTATCGAGCCCGAGCCGAGCTCGAGCTTGGAAAAAAGCTCATTTAATTATCGAGCCTGAGCCCGAGCTTCACGTATCGAGCTCGAGCCGACTCGCGAGCCTAAACGAGCTTTTTATTTATATATTTTTATTTAATTTATTTAATATATTATATAAATAATATCTATTATATATAAAGTTATAAAAAAAACCAATTAAATAATATGAATAATATTCTATATAAGTTATATAATTATAAATATATATATATATATATATATATATATATATATATCAAAATTAAATATAAAAATATTAAAAATAATATTTATTTATTTAAATAAATAAACGAGCCAAGCCCGAGCAAAGCTCGAGCTTGAAAAAATATTTGTCGAGCCGAGCTCGAGCTTTAAAAATAAAGCTCGAAACGAGCCGAGCTTGAGCCCATACGAGCTCGGGCTCGGCTCGGCTCGTTTGCACCCTTACCTGCTACACCATATGCCAGGTTTGAACCATGAATTTAGTTCTTAATTGATGGCAACCGAGCAATAACAATAAAGAAAAAATAACACACAATATTTGGTATTTGTATTTAATAAAATTGGGACAACTTATAAAGACTCCTTAATCCCTATACACACTAAACAAATACTAATACTAACCAAACTCAAACACTATCTGAATAATAAGATAAACATATAAACTAAACTCCTAATCTATTCGAACTTATTTAGATAAACTAATAATTATCTACTCCTAAATGATAATTACTAATTAATTAACTAACATAATTATCAACTACCCCTTTAACTATTGTGTAATTACAAGATTAGTCCAACAATCAACCCCCTAATCTTGTAATGCACTCTTCTTCACATTAAAGCCGGTTCGTCATCTACATATCGGGTTAGGTTCACTTCATTCTTTTTCTCCCACTTTGGACACTCCGATACGTAATGCCCGAGTTCATTGCACTTGTAACACTTGATGTGGCACTTGTCCCGTTGTACTCGACCATCTCCTCGATCTCTCTCGGACCCCCGACCTCTACCTTGATTATTATCGGTTTAATCACTTGTACATCAAGTTTTTTTCTTGTCATGGAACCACCTGTTCTTGACCACCAACCAAAAGAAAAATCAAAGCCAACTGCTTTTACTAATTTTCCTTCACCCAGCTAAGCCTGACTCGATTCAAAGCCTCCTGCTTGACGAATCACTTCTGTCCGCTTCTTCCGCATTACCGGTTGGAACCTTTTCTGCTACAAGAACAAGCCACCTTGCTTTTCCATTCTTATCCTAGGCTAGGAAGAAAAACCTGATCAAGAGTCAAACCCCTTTGATCACCACTAACAGCCACGGAATTGTCGATGTTAATCACCGGTCACCACCGTCATCCCAAACGGTACTCTACCACGGCAATGATTGACCGGAAACACCCCATCATCACCGTCTACAGTTGTTGCTAGTCTCTAGCCCAAATTCCAGCCCTTCTTTCATGCTTGCCCTCCACCGACCGACACAGCTGCCGGTGGAGGCTGCCTCCGATCTTCAAACCCGCTTCCCACGGTACGAGCCTTAAGCTCTGATACCAATTGATGGCAACCGAGCAATAACAAGAAAGGAAAAATAACACACAATATTTGGTATTTGTATTTAATAAAATTGGGACAACTTATAAAGACTCCTTAATCCCTATATACACTAAACAAATACTAATACTAACCAAACTCAAACACTATCTGAATAATAAGATAAACATATAAACTAAACTCCTAATCTATTCGAACTTATTTAGATAAACTAATAATTATCCTAATCTATTCGAACTTATTTAGATAAACTAATAATTATCTACTCCTAAATGATAATTACTAATTATTTAACTAACATAATTATCTACTACCCCTTTAACTATTGTGTAATTACAAGATTAATCCAACAGTTCTTACCATTTACTTTTGTTCATGTCATTCTCCGTTATGATTCCAACAGAACGGTTTGTTAAAAACATTACTTAAAAACACACTATATGGATGCCAAACACAACAGACAAGGTCTCCTACAATGTCGACTAGAAGTGGCAATTCGACCTGTTTACGACTACAAATCATTTCGGCTTATACTTAATCTCTAGCATGTGCAAAGTAACAAAACGACAGCTAAAACAAAACAGTCTAACCGATTCAAAATGATCTGTAAGTCACCCAAACTATCATCTATTCATCCAATATTTACAAAACCTTCTAAATGTAGTTTATTTGATCATACTGAACACCCTAAGTTGGGAGCATCTTCTCTGTCTCTTAGGATAAAGGTAAGTTTTGCTCATCATACCCAGGGGCGAAGCTTCTCTAGGGCCGGGGGGGGGGGGGGGGGGGGGCACCCCCCTCTTTTTTTCGCCAGCAGTGTAAATTTTCGGCTCGATATTGTAAATTTTCGGTCCGGTAGTGGAAATTTTTTAATAAATATAGAGTCCGGCCCCCCTAAAATAGTTTACTTTCACCCCCGCCCTCCAAACTTTGATTCAAGCTCCGCCACTGATCATACCACCTCTAGACCCAACTAATAGCTATAAATGACATTATACCGTACATGTTTGTTTGAAAAACTACCATTACAAAACTAAAAAACTAACCTTTGGAAGTTGCAGGCACTACAATAACATGCATGGTTGTGTTATTGGGAGGCAGTGCTAGCCGAAGGGGGTAAAGCTTCCCATTCAAAGGGTTACGAGAACACACAGTAATATCCTCCAACTCGGTTTCTTCCTCCAAGTTCTGAGTCAAATCCTCTACAGAATTCCCCTTGAACAAAAACGACCCTTCAGCATCAACAACACCACCATCATCATCCGCCAATTTGTAATAAATCATCCTCCCTTCGTTCTTCGAAGACCCATACGTTTGATCACTCTGCAAATCAACACAAACAGATTCAATTCACAACATCACGATGAGTCGATGATCGTATCAATTGGAAATCGATTCACAAACCAGATGTGAGGGGTCGGATGTGAGATGAAACGACGAACTGCTGAGATCCAGATCTTCCGACGGATCCGACTTCTCTAACGGTGGATCGAGGTTGATCTCAACGATTTCAACATCCCATAAGATCCAATTGTGATGCCGATGAGGAATATCATGCGTAATCGAGTTTCTCCACGGTGGTACACCGCCGTTAGCTCGTAAATAATTGCCGTATCTGGTTTTCAATCGGACTTTTGAGCCTTCAACAATCGGCTCCCACTCGACCGAAGAATCGATTCTGCGTGGGAGACTTTGAATGACCTTTTGTCCGGTGGCTCCGAGCAAGTGTTGGTCTTCGGAGGCGGTGAGGTACCGACCAAAACACGATTTCAACCGGATGACGTTGTCGTAATCGTTGTCGAATTCAACCGTCCATCGTGCGTTTTTGACCGTAGATTGACGGTCCTGCGACACGTGTTCGCCGTCGTCGTCGGCTAATAGGTACTTGTGGTGGTAGCTTCTTAGCCGGACGGATTTTGCCCTCTGGAAAAACTCCATTCCGGCGATGATCTAACGGAGTTGCTGTTGTTGCAGATTTATGAAATGGTGGTGAAATGATGCAGAAGATTGGATGTTTTGTATGGTTTTTGAGGTCGATTTATGAAGATTGAAGTAGATTTGCAGAGGGTTGAAATGGGGAAGATGTTGGGGGAGATGAGTGGGGGCCGAAGGTTTAAAAGATTGCAAAAGGTGATTGTTGAATATTGATGAACGTTAGATTTGTTTTTATGGATGGCGTTTAAATGCCGACAGGGGTTTCTTTTGATATTTTTCCTCTTTTTAACCAAATATAGTTAAAGTTCTTACAATATGAAATAGGTATATACTGTATTTTGAGATTTGGGATTTGTTATCACATCTAATTTATTTTTATCTTTTTATACATACATATAAATACATAAAAAAAGATAAAGACAATAAAATATTTTAATACCAAAAAATAAATGTTTGTATAAACAACTATTTAAATATTAATAAATTATCAATATCTTCTACAAATGAAAATTTTCCACGGATACATTTGATTAATTTTTATTTTGTCAAACGCATGTCTCCATCAATGATCAATGATGAGAGGGCTTTTAGTGGAGTTTAGTTAATACCTTAATTAAAAAAAAAAAAAAAAAAAAAAAAAAAAAAAAATCTACCTTAGAAAAAAAAAATTTTAATTCTTATAGTAAGCCAATGGTTTTTAATTGCATTAATAAGAATTTAAACTCGTTTTACTTTTGTGTAGAACAAACATCATACTAGTATGATGCTACTGGTTCTACACTTTTACTTTTTTAGATGCCTCAAACGAAGTAAAATTATAGAGTATTTTCAAATGTCATTATGCATTTTAATCCTCAAACAAAAATTGAAAAATATAAAGAAACACCTTTAAAACAACACAACCAACTATTCCTATGACAATAAAAACACATGCTGGGTGGCAGGCAACCTAAACTAATTTACAAGAAGTCTTTTGAGTAAAGGATTTAATTAATAAAACGCTTGAAAATAATTAGAAACTAGTACGGACCTCAACAAAACCTTCATTGAGTTTATCAACCAATAAATCAATAACTAAATGTTGTAGAAACTAATAAATCATAGTTCGAATGTTATGATATGCAAAAGGGGGAAATTTCAAGCATGTTAACATTTCGTATATGAACTTTAACTTTTAAGGGTGTTTTAAACTTGATTATATAATAAAGATAAATCAAAGTTAAATAATGAGTGTTTGGATGTGATTTTAATTATTTGAAATTGTAATAATTGAAAACTACTAACCAAATAAGCAACTGTTTGGGTGTTCGTAGTTATGATAATTTAAGAACTTACATGTAATATGGCCCATGATAACCACTTAATCATCCTTATTTTGTTTCGTAAACTCCTAGATTATTTAAGAATTTAAATACAATAATGGCCCATGATAACCACTTAATAATACTCATTTTGTTTCATAAACTCCTAGATTATTTAAGACTTGTAAATACAATAATCAGGTAATTGCTTGCAAAATTCAATAACAAACACCACTTCATTCTTCGTCGATTAACGCATGAATCCAACATAGACCTCAATCCATAACTACATATCAATTGTCTCTTTTTCTAACTTAGAGGCTATTTAATTGGTAGCAGTTAATGATTACATTAAGATGTTACATCTGAATGACTGAATCACTCATAAGTATAGTATGTTTGATTCAGTTAAAATATATTTTTTAGTGGTTTATTAAGTTTTTTAATGAGTAAGTTTCAAAATACACGCTAATTAATTCGGATATTAAACCTTATTCGGTCAAGCCTCTTAATGGCTTAAAATAGAATTTCCAAATAACTCCTTAGTCAAACTACCTTAAATAACCACCATTAATAACTTGAATATAGAAATGTACTTATTGTAATCCCCTCATTCTCTGCTCTATATTAGTTTGAACTGAAAAATCCCTCTATTTCTTGGATAACATAATTAAGAAACACAATATTGAAGTAGTTGTGTAGAAGGAAATTGGAAATTTAGAGTAAAAATATATTCCTCTATGAGAAGGCGCCTCTGTAGCCTTCATTTACACTGGTAGAAATCACGGTAGAAATCACCACAACATTTAAGTTGAGACGACACAACTTTTTGTAAAAATTTATATTAGTAGGTTGTTATACCTACCAACAAATATTTGGCTATTAGACTTGCCACTAACGACCAAGTTGATGATGATCAATAGTAACTTACTAGTGATTTTATCAATATAAATGTATGATTAATTGTAATTAAGGCTTTTGTAATTTGTTATTGTAAACTTGTATCATCTTTGATATTATAGTTTTTTTAATGTTAGATTATGTAATACTGACATGCCTGCACATCCAAGTGGAGGCGTTACATATCGGTTTGTAATATATAGGCGTTCTTGCGATTGTCAAAATGTTTGTCTCTCTGACCAACTAAAACCATCACATTCTTCGTCTCCAACAAATTTATATACGAACTTGCATATCGAAGTTTGAAACATCATGTTTTTAACCACTCAATCTTGGAAACCAAACATAAACAAGTTGTGCATTTCAAACAAATACATATGGTTAAAACCTTGCAAATCAAATCTTAAGAAATTATATGTACCTGATTACTTACAAATTTAGACACTATCAACTAGTAAAAACTTGCAAACCCTAACTTTTAATATATCATACCTTATAAACCATAATATAATTAAACATAAGATGACATTCGTTATTTCATTCGTTTTTCTTTTCAGAACTTTTAGAAACAAAATCATTCAAATAATTCAATCGTATATAAAATAATTGAAACAGTTGAATAACTTTCTTATACATGATCGTTTTCTTTTTTCCTACTCAGTCAGCATACATCTTCAAACGAGTTTTTACTTCTTACCTATGATCGGGAGGTGGCGACGACAGTTATGGCTTTTTCATCATACCTTTGGCAGAACCCTTGATTTTCTCCTTCCCCTTATGCACTTCAGACGCAAACGTTTTCGCGTAAAACGTCATCCTCGACTTAAACGAATCGGATTGCTTCCACACCACCGAAGGCGATTCCACCAATTCAACTTTCCATGAAATCCTTTTGTTCATCGGCCCTTCTTTCCTAGGAAGATCATGTGTAACCATGTTCCCTAGCGGCGGGGGGCCCTTGTTCGATTGCAAGTAGTTCCCATAATGCGTCTTCAATCGAACCTCTGAAGAAACCTCGGTCATCAACGGTATCCATTGAAGGGCTGAGTTCCATTTCCCTGTGATAGAAGAATCATCAACGGTCATCATCGAGATGTTGGGATTCGGGTTCCCGAGGCGGGTTTGAGTAACTTTCAAATATCGAGCTCGCATTCCTGGAATCGAAGGCTTGTTTGATGCGGTTAGGTATTTTCCATAACAACTTTTCAACGATATGCAATCTTCATCGACGATCTCCACCGTCCAATAGGAGTTTCGTGTTGAACCGTCTCGAGATTGTGAGACCGATTCTTCATCGGTCTCCGCGAATAAGTACTTGTCTCGGTAGCTTATGAGGCGAACCGTTGATCGATTCGGAAATAATTCCATTTCGACCTCGATTCGAGCTCAATTATCGACCTAAATGGATCGTGAAATCAAGAAAGATGATTGAACAAGATTTGGTTTCTAATTAGGAACCTAAATACGTCCACTTTTCACGTGGAGTCATGCAAAGATAAATTATAAGTTGGATTTTTGTTAGGAAGAAAAACGTCAGGTGGAAATCCATTGTTACGTGTTTCGTTTAAGCTAACATATTTATCATTATTATATTATTTTTGTTCATTAAATACTAATTATATATACAGTAAAAGGTGTTGCAATCAAAACTTATGTTAATAACAACGGAAGTTAGTTTTTTTTAGTCTAGGTTTTTCCATTTGTTTATCTAGATTGTTTTCTACATGTATGGCTTTATTTTATTTTTATTACTTTGGCTTTGCAAATGACTAAAGAGCTTGTAACAAGCTTAAAAAAACAAACGAGCTTAAATATATATTGTTTATAGAGTCAAGCTAGCATTAGCTCGTTATGGCTCATGAAAACCAATGTTTTTGAGACCGGATCGGACCGGCCGGTCCCACCGGTTCGACCGGGGATCGGCTGGGTGGCTGGTCCGGTTCTCATCGATTCGTTTTTGGGCGGTCGAACCGGCCGGTTCATCCCGAACCGCTGGTCGGACCGGGAAACCGGACCGGTTCGGACCGGATTTTGTATTTTTTTTTATTTTTTTGATTTTAATGGGTAAGACGGGGTGTTAAACCATAAATTAGTATGTTGGATATAAAAATATAGTTAAGTTTTATATATAACTATAAAATACATATATAAATTACTTATATTTAATTATATATATAACTATATATATAATATACTATATATATAATTATGACGTCATCCGGTTCTTAAATCCGGTCCGACCGGTCCGACCAGTCCGACCACCAAACAGTAAGGCGTCCGGTTCGACGTCCGATCCGGTTCTGAAAACATTGATAAAAACAATCCAACCAAGCTCGATGTATCACAAGTCAAAGCTTAATTTGAAAACTTTAGGTTTGAACTTAACTTGAGCTCGGTCATTGAAAATCTTAACGTGTCGAGCTAAATTTTTTTTATTAAGATTGGGACATTCGACTCGTCTCACATACACATGGGTGTAGGTTTGTTGGGGCCTGGGGGGAGGGGGGCCTATTCTTCGCTCCAAAGCAAAAATTTAACATATTTCATCCGAAAAAATTATAGGTATTGAGTTCGGCCCCCCTGATTTTAGTCTCGTTACTTTTGGCCCCCCTGCAAATTTGTTCAAGCTCCGCCATTACACGCATGTCCCTTATTGTAAGAGTTGCTTTTATTAAGTGGTTTTCATCGTGTTGTTCTTTTCGTGGCAGAAGTGAGAACATTTATAAATTTGTATTGCAAAGTCGTGTCTTGTGACACAAGACAAGGTTTAACTTTTCACATAGTCATGTCTTGCTTAGTTTTTAGAAAAAGTTGGCTACATTTTAAACGATTTTTCATGAATACGTTTTTTATTTATATCGATCATTATGTAGTCGTTGGCTTTTAAGCAATTGTTGTAACATATTTTCAAGAATTTCGTTGAAGGTTAGGTTCAGGGTTAGCATGACAAAAGTCCAAACATGTTTAATATTAGTTTTTGTAAATGATTCGTACTTCAATAATTAAACTTGGAATATCTTAAAGTTGCGTATCGCTTTCAGATTGAAACTATTTGTGGGTTGAATCCAAATATTCAATCTGATAAAACTCCGCACCTCCAAACTAGTTTGATGAATATTATAATTACATTGATCAGCTAGTCAATTTTATTACACTAAAATATCTAATGGTTTTTATGTGTACTTGAGAGGTGGCTTCATGCTTATTTAACCCGTGACTTTGATACAAGTTTTGTAACCCATGACCAAAGTGATACCTTACGCAAAACTATGTTTGATTTATTTGTCGCACGCTTTTATCGAGATTTATGAATCTCCTATTTTTGTTGTGATGATTTATTTTATTAAAGTTTTAACAAATTTAATACGTTTTAAATTGTAGATGGTTCTAAATTTGGTTTCTAGAAGTGGACGCCAACAACTACCAACTAAAATTAATAGACAATGCATTTAGGTTTCCGTATGGTTGAGTAGAAGACATTTAGTATGTTATATGCATGTGTTCTTTAAATAGTTGTAACATTAATAATATCTTATAATTGTTTTTAAGATATATTTTAATGTAATTTTGATTGATTGGTATAATTGTTAATTTATAATCAAATTACATTACGTTCATTGAATCATCAAGTTACATTATATTTGTGCATCGAATTAAAGTAAGCAGTTTAAGTTGCTCGTAGTGGTATCTTTACTCAACAACGGCAATACTGTTTGTCAAAGGTTTTGTTTGAAACTGTTTAAAACTTTTTGTGTTTCGTTTGAATATTTTTTTTATGTATTATGAGGTCTTCTTGTGCTTGAAAGATTCATTTTTCAATGTATGTTTACCAACTAATATAAAACTAGTATTTGTTGGCTTACATTTACTAATTACAATATTACTTACTAAGGTTTTTTGGCAGACAAATTGGTACAAAAAATTTTTTGTTACTGCATTGAAAGACTAGATTGCGGACGAGTATAATAATTCAACTCTAATAATACATATTGAATTGTATGATTTATATTGTATGAGTATATGCAATCACATGTCTAAAACCTAGTTTAAAATGAACCTAGAGCATCTATAATAGGAGAGCCACGATCCCGTCATGAAACTCAATCCCCCCCCCCTTCACGGGCTATGATCGTCCATCTTGTAAGCTTCTTCCCATAAAAATTGGGTCGTCATTCACCCTCACACCTAAGCATCAAGCATGACATAATTGTCCCTAAAGACGCCACTGCAAATCTTGTCAAGATAATCATGAATATCATGGATATCATGATTTTTCTTTACGTTAGGAACAAAAAAGACATACAATATAATTATAATAAAATTTTATTTACGTTTTATTTCATGGATATTTTTTTTTTTGAAACAACAACTATTATTATAAAAATAAGAGCCTTATTACCAAGAAGGTAAAGCGAAGACGAGAGCCGTTACGACGAAAGGTTAAAGAAAGTCCAACAATTCTAATCTAATGCATGCTATTTTAATATATTTTTAATCCAATAAAAGGTTATGGCTTTAATATCTTCCACTTTCATTTCTTTGCTTCATACATTCCTTCCAAAAAGTCTTTTTTTTATTTATTTCTGGTCTTCCATATAACCCAAATCACGACGGATTTTAAGCATATTAGTACCCTTTACATTTGCCACCTTTTGGAGAGTATATTTTATTGAGACACCTTTAGAGAAGGACAATTTTAGCCATTCTATCACTGCTCGCCAGACTTTATTAGATTGAATACAATTTATGACTCATGAGTCATGAGCATATGACCCGAGGTTTCAAATTGAGTGCACGTGCTATATGATAATAAATTGATTTGAATATTTATTTTGTTTAACTCTGGGACCCTTTCTAAGAAAGTTCTCTGTCAAAAAAATTAACATTTAAAGGTACTTAATTGTTCCACGTACAAACATCTTTGCTTCAAGTCTTTAACATGTCGTTTCATCGAAGAGAATATGAAATTGCCCGGTTTTTCCTCAGCCCATGTCCATCTATTTTGATTACATGCGATCTTTTCTCCGATGTGAAATCTTGCACTACTTTGACAATATTGTTCCATGTTCCCGGTAGATTTCTTAAGGGTTGTTTGATAACCTCTTAATGATCATTAAGAGGTTAACTTTTAATATTTCATATCTTTTTATTGATTAATGGTTAAGAGACCACATCTTAATTGTATTTTTTAATCATTCAGTATTAAAATTGTCTCTTAACCATTAAATACTATGAACTATTACTAGGTAATATTTTAATGATCATTAACAGTCTACTAAATATTCTCTTACATAAAATCTATTATTCTTCTCTTTTATTCACATGAATGTATTACTTTACACTAAAGCGCATTTGTGTAATGTGTCCGATTTAAATTTGCCAAGTTAGATAGCTCTAAAACTTCCAATAGCAAGGCCGTCAATTTTCTTTGAAGAAAATCATTTGTCCCAAGAGCATTTCATGAATACTTAGTAAGTTAATAGTGATAAAAGCAAATGATTCAAGTATCGAAGTGTGATTCAACTCATGAATTAAAACTAACAAGAGGTATCAACGAATTAATTTCATTTCCGACCTTTAGTGTCAATTATAACTTCTGATTAGTCATCATTGTTTAAACAAGTTAGGATTATTTTTGATTTTGCGTAAACTCCATGTCTTTCTCATCTCACCCACCCACTAAATAACTCAAACTCCCATCTGTACTCATCACCGTCTTCCATATCAAACAGCTTCGAAATCCACACTCACACCGCCATTAATGCTCTTCAGAGAGACAAAATCAACGACATACATACTCCCTTCTCACAAATCAGCTCGTCAATCGATACCCCATTTCGTAATCCACAACATCAACGCCTCTGTCGCCGGAGATTTCTCAACACCACCGGCCTAATTCCCTCACTGTTTATCGCAAATCCGAAGTCAATTATGAAGAAATTGAGGAGTTTCTACATGCATTTGAGGCATCCACACACTATAAAGCGAAAATGGATCTACCCATTAGCCGTCGGGTCAACCGTCTTCCTCTTTCTTCTGTTTCTGTTAACCCTAACTTCACTCGACGGCAATCGTATCTACGGCTACTACACCATCGCCGGAAACTCCGTTTTTGTTGAAGATAAACTCCGGCCGATCGGTGTTTCCGATGTCCGTCGTCCGCCGCGGTTTGCCTACCTCATCTCCGGCTCCAATCACGACGGCGTTATGCTCCGGCGGACTCTGCTTGCTCTCTACCACCCGAACAACCGCTACGTGGTTCATCTCGACGCCGAATCGTCGCCGGAGGAGCGACTTGAGCTGCATAAGTTTGTGACAAATCATCCGGTGTTCGTGAAATTCGGCAATGTGGTGATGATCACGAAGGCGAATCTCGTGACGTATCGGGGTCCGACTATGGTGGCGAATACGCTCCACGCGGCGGCGATGTTGCTGAGAGACGGTGGCGATTGGGATTGGTTTATCAATCTCAGTGCCTCTGATTACCCCCTTGTCACTCAAGATGGTAAATTTCTTATTCGATTTTGTTAATCCACCATGATTTTGTTGCTATTTTTGATAATTTGGTGTTTGTTTCAGATCTGATTCATACATTCTCTTCGCTACCGAGGGATCTTAATTTTATTGATCATACAAGTGATATTGGGTGGAAAGAGTAAGATCTTTTGATATGAATGATCTGATGGTTTTGAGTGTAATGATCTGACTGGATGTGTGTTATGCAGGGTTCAAAGAGCAAAGCCTGTGATTGTTGATCCTGGGTTGTATATGACTGAAAAAACTGATGTCTTTTGGATCACACAGAGAAGAAGTGTGCCTACAGCATTCAAATTGTTTACAGGTTTGCTATCGCTCGTCTTTTTCTTGGATAGAATTATCTAGTTCTTTCGTGTTTGCCAATTATGGTAACTGTGATATAGACGTATGCGCGAATAGATCAATTTTAGATGTGGAATCAGTTGAAATTGAAAAAGGTTGATTTTTTCCTGATGTGGATCTGTGAAAACGATATGGGCAATTTGGCGTCTGCTTTTACTTGATTTAGCTGAGCATGGCTTGATTCTTGTTTATCAGCTATTCGTTTTGTAACTTCCATTCCCAGGTCGAACATAGGTCGTGCTTGTGAACAGAGGTCTAGTTTAGTAGTTTGATTCATGGAGCCTAAGTTTGACATAGGTTCTGCAGGCAAGAATTTGAAAGAAATTGATTGAGATAGTTTATTAGACTATTAGTTTGTATGACCATTTCCCCAAGACCTTATCGATATAATGCATGCGTTTCTTTGATATAAATGGTACTAGTGTTTCTTTGATGCAAGATTGTCATTCAACATTCATGAGATATAACAATAATTCTAGTGAGACCATGGGTGTAAGCAAATGCTAATTAAACCATGCATGTGACACCTTAGGCGAATCCCATATCGTTCCGTTACAATGTTTCATCTGCATGAGAGATACCAGGTCATAACTCATAAGGAATCTAAGGATTTGGTGGATTTGAGGAGAACCCACAGTTAAGCGTGTTTGGAGGGAGCAATCTAAGGATTGGTGATCTCCTTTGAAGTCTCCACTCAAGCAACCAGAACAAATATGTGAGCCGCAAGTGGACATATATTGATTGTTATGAGAGCATCTATGATCTTTGAATATACTTTACGTGTATTAGATCCTAATTGTGGCGTTCCCCTCGCAACCACCTATGTTATATCGAGTTTAAGATTAGGAACTTCAAGAGGAGGGGATGGGGCTAGTTTTAAACATCTCTTCTATTATTGGTTGTGATTAAGGGTGTAAACTGAAAACTAGCCGCTAGCCGGTAGCTCTTAGCTTATATACATAGTTTTAATGCCCATGTTTTTCTTTTTCCTTGTTATCTCAGGATCTGCTTGGATGGTTTTATCTCGCTCATTTATCGACTTTTGTATATGGGGATGGGACAATTTACCTCGAACAGTCCTTATGTACTATGCAAATTTCATCTCTTCTCCCGAAGGCTATTTTCATACGGTCATATGTAACGCAAAGGAATTCAGAAACACAACTGTAAACAGTGATCTCCATTTTATATCATGGGACAACCCTCCAAAACAACATCCTCACTACCTTACATTACGAGACATGCGTAGGATGATTGACAGTGACGCCCCATTTGCAAGAAAGTTCCATCAAGATGAACCCGTGCTTGACAGGATCGACTCTGAACTACTGTCTCGAGGCCCAGATATGATTGTTCCAGGTGGGTGGTGTGTTGGGAGCCGTGAAAATGGCTCAGACCCGTGTTCAGTGGTCGGGAATCTCACAAGCCTTCACCCTACAAGTGGGGCGAAAAGGCTGGAGAAACTTGTGAACTCACTTTTGTCAGATGAGAGTTTTAGACCTAGACAATGCAGATAGATGACCACAAGTGGTGATTGTTGATTGGTTGTAATTAGTTCATGTGTGCGAAGAACGACCACCGCCATGTGGCTTATCTAGGTTCGTGACAAGTGGCAGGCGTTCTGTGCTAAACTTGATTCTGGACATTATACATACTGGTGAAGAAAGCAAGGCAATGTGTTTTTACTTAAAATGTTGGGTTTTTTTTTTCTTTCTTCTTTGTAGTATCCTTTTAGAACCCTGCTTCACCAATTTTTATAGTTTTCTTAAGGGGTTGAGTGGGGTTGGTGGTGAAACAAGAAGGGTTGATTACTTGATTGTAACTCATTGAAGACAAATAATTTCATGCCATTTTAGCAGGCACAAGAACAATGCTGTAAGATATCTCGCATTTTCAAAACCTTCAAAAGATTTTTTTCTTTTATTATTTCTTTCTCTCTCTTTAATAATATTTCATTTATCCAATAAAAATTTTCTTCCATTTGACATAAACACTATTCATTTTGGGATTTAGGTTATGAAGCATTGAAGTGAAATGAAAATAATAAAATTCTGGTATTTATAATATTTAATTAAAGAAAAAATATCACAAAATAGTAATCAAGTTTGAAAAATTTTCAATTTAATCACTCATGTATATTTTTTTCAAATTAAACAACTAAACCATCAAATCAAGTCATCATCAAATTTTCTTATTTCAAGAAAGTATTGAAGGAGAAGATGTGGGAGTCGGAATTATCTATATATGAAATTACATTAAAAAATAAAAAGAACATGTTAATTATATATAAAAATAAAAAAAGTATATAAAATTTACGTCACTGTTCTACATCAACATCAAAAAAAAGAAAATAATATTCCTAATTGAAACCAAAAGAAAAACATGTTAAAAAACATGTTAAAACTTATAATTTAAATAAAACATAAAAGCCGAGTGACCTAATTGAAATACTTTTTAAACTCGAGATATCTAATCGAAACACTTTTAAAAGTTTGTTACTATTTTATAAAGTCATCCATTAATTAAATGAGTAGATACGAAATATGATGTGATTTGAACAGGTACATTTGATATTACTTCGTGGAGTAAATATGATAGTATTATATTTTCTTTTCCTAGTTTGATAAAAATAATAAAATTATGATAAATTAGGTTGTAACAATTTGAATTTTAACTCATTAACCATTAATAATTAATATTAATAATTTAATTAATGAAACTTCCATCTTATATTTTGTCCGTGTTAATGATTATCTTAATTTTTATCTCAGTTTGAATGTTGTGAATAGTTTATAAACCTATTAAATTGTTATAGATTAATACTAACTCATTGGGTATTCACTCAAAGTGTGAATACATTATTTATAAAACTATTAAAATGTTATAGCGCACTATTCGTTAGTGAATAAAATGGTTTCCGGTGGTTCTTAAATTTGTAAACGATTTTATTTGTAACCGTTAGTATATGTATGTGTATGTATATGTATGTATCATATATTCATATTCAGATAAAAACAAACCATATCTCTCTCATAGTCCCATATATAGATACATAAATATACATAAACGGGAAACACGCTTGTAAATGTTCTAAACGTAAAATGTACGTACATAAATGGTATAGATTCACATCTTTCTACTCTAATAAAAGATTATCTTGGGATGACACGTGACGGCACCACATTCATTCTTACCAAAATTTTCCCGTTTCTCTTTTCTATTAAATAATTACCTTAATTATCAATAATATTATTTAACTTAAACAAAAATAAGTTTTAATAAATTTAAAAAAGATCTTCTTATTAATGTTATTTCTAAAAATAATTTTTATAGAATAAGAAATTTTTACAAAACATCAAAATTTTTAAAAATTAGTGTTTTTAAAAAGTTAATTTTTTATAAACAAAAAATAATTAAAATTGAAATTTATAATAAGAAAAATTTTAATATTTGATAAAAAATTTTATAAACAAAAAATAATTAAAATTGAAATTTAAAATTAGTGTTTTTTAAAATTATATTTTATCGTAAAATATCGTCTTATACTTGATAAATTTTTATTATATTTAATATTTTATTTGTTCAACCCTTGTAATATACGGGTTTACAAAAGCTAGTTATAAGCATATATATAAAATTTTACCATGTTTGGACAAATGTGAGCATCATTTGTACATCAATGCCCATATACTTTATTTATTTAGACAATATTTTCACTTTTATCCTCATCACACACATTTACAAAATCATTATAAATTATTTGCATACTAAGAAAATGCGTCAGAATTATTCGTAAATTGAGTAGGATTTCATATATTTCTTTTTGTAGGTTAGGGCACAAAAACTGCAATAAAACATTTTAAGTAATGCTAGAATGAAAATCTTGATCGAGATATAATATCTTGTCCATATCTCGCTATATGGGAATGACGACTAGCGAAAATGAAAATTATTTTAACATCATGCACAAGTGTGAAGTGTATAAGAAATATATGCATTATGGCTTGAATCATACATGATTTCTTGCATATAATTATTACATGCTGCTATAAGTCTATAACTTAATAGTCAAACAAAAACTGTAATTTTGTTATTTACTTAACTTCATAGTGGACAATTTTATAGTCTATTTGTTGATTACTTGAGACGGTACTCATCATTATTTTAGTTCAAGAAAAACAATAGTTTGACAACAAAGAAGGCTTAAAAGCCAAACCCTATAAAACCACAATAGCTTCTCCTTGTTAGACATCAAACACCACTACAAAAGAGGACCACAAACTAAAAGATAGAATGAAGAGTTTCCACTTTATTCTCTTATTCATTCTCCTAACTACTACTACTTTTGAAATCAATGCTCAGACTTGCAAACCAAGTGGTGGCATCCGAGGAAGAAAACCACCTCCTGGACAATGCAACCGAGAGAATGACTCGGATTGTTGCGTCGAAGGTAAATTCTACACCACGTATACATGCTCCCCTGCAGTGGCAAGTGCTACTAAAGCAAAGCTTACGATAAACAGTTTCCAAAAGGGAGGTGACGGAGGTGGTCCATCAGAATGCGACAACCAATACCACTCCGATGATACACCAGTTGTAGCGCTATCAACCGGATGGTACAAGGGAGGGGATAGGTGCCATAAGTTTATAACCATAAATGGAAATGGGAGAAGCGTGAAGGCGATGGTTGTGGACGAGTGTGACTCTACTATGGGATGTGATGCTGATCATGATTATCAACCACCTTGCCCTAATAATATTGTTGATGCTTCAAAAGCTGTGTGGAAAGCATTAGGGGTATCGGAACATAACTGGGGAGATTTGGATATTACCTGGTCAGAGTGATGTGAAAATTCTCTCTTAAATATGCCAAACATTAATCATGGTTTTCTTTTTCTGGTAAATATGTGAATTAATACGTGAAGCTATCTATGTACTTAAATTGGGTATTCAACTTGTTCATACTTTACTCATTATACTTTACTCAAAATACTTGTGCACCTCTACGCGTTTTACGGTGTAATTCATGCCAAAGAAATGATCCTAACCTTTATAAGCAACTAAGCAAGTTAGATTTCTCCAAAAGACATGCACATGATACATAAAATAAATAAATGTGTTTCCCAAATTATATTTATTGTACTCAAACAAATGACATGGCTTCAGATTGAATTATCGTCAATTAAAAGTTAATTTATACTATGATATTAATGAAATGGAACAGGGGTACCTTGCTTCTTGTTAACAATAGCCATTGCCAAATACCGACTACCCATACCGATGGGTATCTGCTCATCAGGACCTTCCCAAAATGGGGCTTCACCATCCCCCACCAACCGCCAGTACCCTGTTCTCAGCGACTCTGCTTGCTCGTCTGTGCAGTTTTGCAGCAACGCTTCCACCCGAAAATTTATCCCAAGATTACCAAGAAACTGAGACTGAGTGATAGGTCCGTGTACACACACGTCTTCTGCAAATTTAATTGAAAAATATATTATATGGTAATTTTAGATATTTTAATTGTAAGAACAAATCTTCATGGGCGTAAAACTGCATTTATTTTGGGAGATAGTGTAGTGATTGTTCATGATCATAAGTAGAGATTGCAGACCTGAAACCTCCTCAGCAGAGTGTTTGATTGCAGGGAAGTCGACGTATGCGCTGAGATCAGCAGAACCAGGATCATCCAGAATATTAACAAACTTATGTTTCCGAATTGCCTGTAAGAAAAGGGATACTCAAATTGACAACATCAAAAATTGCTTTATTTAAAATATTTGGATCATTATATTAAGACAGTTATTGTAATTACGTCTGATATATCAATTATTATACAATTCAAAAACATGAACAAAAAAGTGTTGATGGTCAATCCGACCTTGTTTTGACCCAATACCAACCCGTCCATTTTGTCATCTATAATAAATGAGAGATCCAAACATAGCATGTTTCAGTCAAAATCTTGCATAGCATTTGCCTCGTTAGAAGAGTGACAGACCTGAAGACTGTCAGAGACTATCGCGTCCAAGCCATAATCAATTATAAGCGCCCCACCACCATCACTACTTATTCTCTTGGCAATAGCTTGCGTCAAATCCATTGCTCTGGGGCAAACCTCAACATGTTCCAGTTTAGTCAATTCTTCAGTTTGGGCCCACTTGGAACGTTTTAAGAGATAGAGCATTGCTGGTGTAGGTTGAGGTGAGAGCATGACACGGAACCTGAAGCGTGAACACAAAAGGGAAACAATTAATTATATCAAAGCTCTATCAAGGACATGCCTCGATGGGATATATGATATCAGTCCATTGTAAATGTTTAAAAACCTACTTTGAATCTTCTCCAACATCAATCATCTTTTCACACCAGCCACGGGAAGCTTTCTGGAAGAAACAATAAAACGGGTAATAACAATGCAGTTACTAGCATTAAAACAATGAACATAAGCATTGGGTAGTTCTCTTTTCCTTGTTTATATTCCAAATATACCAAGGTACTGGCGAGGTTAATGGTAATCCATGTATTTCTCTTTCTTTCTTATTAAGGAGTATTTTGGGATTTAATTATTAGTCAAAGACTTCATTGAACTATGAGTGAAGTCATAGTTCAATCTTCACTTGGTTATAAGGAATAAGATTTAAAAAATTGAAAAGGAGGAAATTTAGTGGGTAATGAAGTACTTTTGCTGCCAGTATTTGCAACTTTTTTCAGAATAGAAGTATTTTCACCTAGACACAATCTTCAGATGCAAGAAATTAAAACAATCTTGTGACGGAAAGGACTAGGAAAGAAACAAAATTTCTTTTATCCGCACAGTGTTTTGTATATAGTAGACAAAGGAGGAAATATAAGAACATGTATCAGAAAGAGAGATGAACAACATAAGCAACTACATAAACCTGAAATTGATGAACTGGTAAGGCATCAAAGAATTCATGGGCAATAATAATTGTTGGCACTGCATAAAAGGAAACAATATAAAGTCAAGGAAATGAGCATTTAGTCCATTCAGAAAATAATATATATTCCCTACATCTACATTTGAAAGTTCACCACTAGACTTATTTATTCGTATTTCTTAATGTGAAAGCACACACACCAATGCATGAAAATCACAGATTAGTGAGAGTAACTCTATTGCTAATTCAGTTTTCATGAATGACGTGGAAATTAACTAATTGTAGGAAAGATGGCAATGGCACATTTACTGTGTTTAATAATGTAGAACAAGTAGTGAGGAGAAAGCAAACATAATGACATCTAATAAGTTCTGTGTATCAGAAAAGCCCACGGTTTTTAGAATAAGATGTATGAAAGGTATATGCTAATTGGTTGGCTTGACATGATTTAGGGGTGACTTTGAAGGGCTCACAAATCAAGCACATTTGACTACATGAATATCATTAATGCTCTCTAAAATCTGAAAATTATTATAAAAAAAGGATATGCATAAACAAATGCAGCCCATAGATATAGGGAAGGAGGTTTAACTTTAGAACAACATAATAAAACATTATCAACATTCAACAATATATATAGCATCCTTACATCCAGTTGGAACCTCCTCTAGGGTCGAGTGCCATGAGACGGGTGTTCCAGTCAATGTGGTAGCAGTATTTTCATCAGCACCATCTTCATTATTGCATTTCAAGGTTATCTTTTGGATTTTCTGTAGTGCTGGACTCACTTCTATCATGTGTATGTTTATGGATTGTGTAAACTTCTCAAACTTTGAAGCACCCTATGATGGAAAGAATCGTATCCTCATATTATCAATGAAGAATTAAGCTTAAAAGTAGTAAAACGTGTAAGAAGCATAAAAGTACTATACCCGTAGAAGATCAGCCATGAGAGTTCCTCTTCCAGGCCCAAGCTCAACAAGATTGACCCTATTTGGTTGGCCCATTTGCTCCCACAAACACAATGCCCAAACACCAATCATCTGAAGCAATAAGAGCACTTAATAACAGAATACTTTGTGATAGTACTTAAAATAAGAAAATCACAAAATATTTGGATGAGAACGACCGCTTTAAAGAATGTGCACTGCTGCAAATTACCTCTCCAAACATTTGGCTTACTTCAGGAGAGGTTATAAAGTCGCCTTCTGCACCAAAGACATCCCGATTTATATAAAACCCAGCCTTAGGATTTATCAGGACTTCCTCCATGTACTCAGCAACTGATATTGGACCACCTCTAAACTGAAAAAATAATCTAAACTCATTTTGAAGATGAAAAAAAATACAAAAACAATGAAAAAAATTCAAATCATTATTCACCAAGAAACAAAATATTTTAAACTCATTTTGAAGATGAAAACAAATACAAAAGAAATGAAAAAAATTCAAATCATTTTGAAGATGAAAACAAATACAAAAACAATGAAAAAAATTCAAATCATTATTCACCCCCTAAAATTTAAAAGGCCAAAATTAAAATAACTGGGAGTTGGGTAAAGTGACTGACTGACTGTTATGTTAAGCATCATATGTATGCAATGTAAATCAATTTGTTGTGTTACACTTGTAAGAACGTCAAAATAGCACTGTCATAATAAGGCTATGATCTGATAGTGTGCATCCTGTGCTCTGACTTATTTGAGTTTCCATTTCAAAGCCAATTAGCTCTAAAAGAGAAATCATGCTTGAAATATGATGATTTTGATAAAGTATTAAGCAATGGAGCCTAACAATCTACTATTCTAAATCTACCAATCTTGAAATCAAATTGGCTAGTGTGAGTTGATGAAAATCAGGCAAAACGAAACACTTGCACAGATGTATGAGCAGGATTAGTTCATATAACAACAAAATAACAAATTAACCAACAGTGTATTAATAGGGAGGCAACTAACGACTCATACTTCAACTCAACTCAAACAAATAAAAAGCAATATCGGACAACAAATTCAATATATATACAGAGACAGAGGCGCAAATAAGACCTTAATTATGCTTTTAAGATGCTTAACAAGCTCAGAATCGGCCGAAGGTTCATGAGAATGCTCTGAAACGAAGACATGTAAGTTATGACACATCTCAACTGAAATACATACATACATACAACAATGAATAAGTAGACAGAAATTGCACCAGGAGGATTGTTCAATCCAGAACGATCTACGGATATCCTGGCGGAGGGTTGAGCAGTGTAATCGTCGGAAAACTTAGCGTCCGCCGGTGGTTCGACGGAAACTTGAGAAGATGTCGTCGTCGTCGCCGCCGTAGAAGAGGAAGAACATCGACGGAAAGAGCCAGCGGAGGATTGCCTGCTGATGAGGCAACGGCATCTTTGTGGTAAAGAAGCTTGTGTTATGAATCTTCGCAGCATTTCGATGTGCCCTTTGTGACGGTTGCCGCAGCTGCTCCCAGCAAATAACCTCAGATCGAACCACCTTACCACCGTCGTGTTTATCAACTGTACCGACTGGATATTTAAATAATAGAAAATTTTGAAGACACAAGAACAGTTGGGGATGTAGCTCAGATGGTAGAGCGCTCGCTTAGCATGCGAGAGGTACGGGGATCGATACCCCGCATCTCCATTTTTTTTTTCCTTTTCCTTTATAGAAATCCATTTTTTTTGTTTCATAACCACGCATCTGCGTTTAACAACTAACAAGCGGAGGTTCATAAATGTGTTTAGCAAATGCTGATGAATGGTATCTGTCTTCTAAATAACAACTTCATATAGTATTTTGTGTTTCTTGATTATTACTTTTTTTCCCCGTGCCTCTTAAATGCCTCACACGAAGCCTGATCGTCATCATGTGTGCTGAGTTGCCTGTAATCATGCAACGTTTCCCAGCAATGGCCCCCCATGTTGTCTAGCAAGTGTCCCTGTAATGGACATGATGTCTAGCAATCCCCCACCACGTTGTCTTGAAGGGGGGCTATGATGGCACACGTTGCCTAGCAATGCCCCCCCACCCCTAATGTTGCCTAGGAAGAGCCCCCTGATGTCCACGTTGCCCCCCCCCCCCCCCCCCCCCAATGTTGCCTAGCAAGTGGCCCCTGATGGCCACGTTGCCTGGCAACGCCTCATCATGTTGCTTAGCAAGTGGGCTGTGATGCCCACGTTGCCATGCATGGCTTTGTATCTAGCACATTGACTAATGACAAAAATTTAATGTTTGTTCATGTTACCTTACTTTTTGTGCAAAATGTATATATAGGGAGACCAGGGGCTTGACGTGTGTTTGATTTCTTGTTTATATAGATTTAACATGATATTACTATTGTTCATAACATTTGTAGGATAATATGTGTGATATAATAACTAGTCACACTAAAATCAAGGGCTTACCCAACAATAATGGTTGGGGTTCACCCGAACCCCATGAAAAAATATTGTCGTATATATGTTATATTTCCGACCGACCCCTAATAAGTTTTGGCGACGACCCCGTGATTTTGGAAAAATAAAATGATATAAATTTCTTTTATTAGCAACAACTATAAAAAATATAAAGTTTAAAAGTTTTACAAATATAAACTGATATGTTACGACAAAAAATAACAAATATAAACTTATTAAAACAAGATTTTGGAACATATTACATTAAACTCTTGAGTTTTAACCCAACAAGTTATTATCAAATAAGCAAATACTCTTAACCTCAAAAGCCCAACTTTTATTATCCAATTAGCCAATATAAATAACCATTAAAACACTAAAAAAACTTTAATCTTAAACCGCAGATGGAGTGCTGGACAGAAACGTCGCAAACTCGCATGTCGGCAGGGCGCACACCTTCCATTTTAAATTGTCATTTGTCTCTGTGATGAAAAATCAATCGGCAAGTCGGCAAGAAATTAGCAACAGCAGTGTTTATTTCATATTTGCTATAACCAATGGATCTGATCTGACCCGAATAACAATGAAAGAATTTATTTTTTTATTCTAGCCAATGGGTAATCCAAAAATTATCCTGACTCCCATAAAAAAATTATGGGTCCGCCACTTGTTAAAAATACATGGTTTATAATAATAGTAACAATGTGATTATACAAGAAAAATCAAAATTATTCAACTGAAGTTTCGTGTTTGATATCGTTTGCTTAAAATAGAGTTTGTGTCATTCACTGGATGCAAAAGCATTTATGTTGCCCAATCTAGATGTGTTCAATCTTTGCATGTTGCCTGTGACCATGAAAGACAAGTATACTTCATGGTTTTGAAAGTTGTAAAAACAAGTTTTTGATTTACTTTTCTATGACGTCTCAATGTTTCTTTTCAAGAAGTAGATTAATTGTTTTATTTTCGTGACACGTACAAATAAATAAAAAACAAACATAACCTATAATTGATGAGGATATTCTAACAACCTACGTAATAATAAATCTTAAATTCTTTCATAGTTTTACAAAATATCAATTTGTAGACAGCTTATACCAGACAACCGTCCATATCATTCTATGAGAAAGGTAAAGTGTAAACAACATGTTTTTAGAATCGGGTTGGACTGATTGGTCCAATCAACTCCCGACGAGCTACATAGAAATAAATCATAAATTTCTTGTGTGATCACACCAAACACACGAAACATATGTTTCAGGCAGATTTAATAAAAAAATAATCTATTCGTTACGTGAAAATATGAAATGATAAAACATAGTGATTTTAAGAATCATATAATATCTTGTTTGCCGGACTAGTCTAATCATAAACCAAACATATAATTGTCCAATTGCATGTAGTTGAACTGTTTTGTTTAAACCAGTTAACTGTTGTGAGTTAGATTAGGTGGCCGAACTGGGTTCCAAATTTTCCTTCTAAACTACTATTTATGATCTATTTATTATTTTAAGATTCATGATTTTATAGTTAAAGTTTCACACTTTATTAATAATGTAAATCTACAGTATAAGTATATATATATATATATATAATATACATTTTAAATTTATCATATATTCATATGGTTAAGTTTTAAATTGCTTATGATGACATTCTGTTTTAAAATCACCGGTCAAAATTGATTTATGATTCGGTGTTATAAACATTGATAAGAAATAAAGTTGATTACAAAAATAGTCATTGTGGTTTAGTGCAAATCTCAAATTTGAATACTAATTTTTTTAGTAACAAGTTTGGGGTTTAAGATTTAAATTTTATAACAAGTTCAGATATTAACATTACCTTTTGTTAACTTAAATGACATTTTAATTGTTTCGCATACAAGGGACTAATTATGTAACTTAATAAGATTGCTTGAAATTACTATTGTACCCATATGGTTAATTACTTGAAAAAATATTAAAATCTTATTAATAAACAAATTAATAATTGAATTAAAAATATACCATGGGGCCGCCACCACCATATCTTCTTTAATCTTGATCCCGAAATCACCGCATAACACCGCATTCATATCTTCTTTCAAATCAAATAAGAGACGAGGTAATAAACTCCAAACAAATCCTCGATGGTGGAGGCGGAGATGCTTACCAGTGGCCCATATTGGGTTTCGGGTGGTGGTGACCGATTAGGGTTAGGATCAGGAAGACGAGTGTGGGTCGGGTGGGGTTGGGCCATGATAGAAGTTACATAAATTGCTCCTCATATTAAAATATAGTATATTACATAAATAGTCTCTCTAATCATATAAGAGTATTTGTATCATTTATTCAAACTTAACAGAAAATTTAACGGAAGCTAGTCTTAACATCTAAACTTATAACAAAATTGAAATTACAAACCCTAAACTTGTTAAAAATTTAATACCCAAACATAAGATTACCATAATGATTATTTATTTAATTAACTCTAAAAATAAATAGTAAAATTCCTTTTCAATTTTCTTTCTCGTCTATTCGCTCTCCTACCTTAATTTATACCAAAATCTGGAGGTCGAAAAATTACAGTCACAGAATCAGTTTTTCCCAAATTTCAATTTCACGCCGGACGCCTACTCTCTCTGCAAACTCTTCTGCGTATGCTCTATCAAGGTCAGTATCCTTTTCATCTGTCTTCTATGCATTTTTCAGTTATTCGCCATAAGATCCCCCTTTGTTGTCAGCTAGTATATTGACTGATTCATGCTCAATATAGTTATTATTTTTTGTTTCCTGTCGATTAAGTTGAGCTGCAAATTAGTTTTTTGAATGTTTGATACGTTTTGTGGCTATTTATGTGCGAATCAAAGTTGTGCAATCAACTCTGAGCTCAGAACAATCTTAATCTTGTGATTTCAGTGCAGATTGTGTTAATTCCTAGGTAAATTGTTCCATTTGAATTTTAATTTGTCCTTAAACATAGATATTTTAATGCTATAAGGTTTGCAGAGTGGCAGACGTGTAGTATATCAGTATACACATGATTGCATCTGTCTTTTAGACTACATTGTTACGCAAGCTGCCTGAGTGAGCATTAGCATTCTGGTAATCTGGTGGATGAATTATGAATAATTGAACTTGTTAACTATGAAACATAATATCCCGGATTTTCTAGTTGTTTTGGGATTTGAATAAGATGATAATTTGGGCATGTATGACAAATTTAAATGGAGTTACAGTCTCTTCGATGGACGGAAGCAAATCTGGATCTATCAAAAGAGCAATGGGATGTAGTTTTTAGTCTGAGTTGTGAGCTGTGGCTGTATTTGTATAATATATAAGAGTTTGCAAACTGTAGTTGTAGTTGTGGCTGAGAAGCGAAATGATATTAGAGGACACACCATAAATATATATATGGTATGTGGTTTAGGGTGTTTTTAAAACGTAAGCTACAGCCTTGTCATTTTGTTATGAAGTTTAAGCTCTTAATAGCTCAGAGCACCATTAAATTTGGAAACTACTTCCATTTTATAACAAGAAAAGACAAAGTCAACCTTTTTCGGTGTTGTGTAACTAGACTACTGCCAATAAGGGGGTAGCAGTACTCTAATTTGTTTTCCTTGAATGTTTTAAAGGTATTAAGATTCTAACCTCTTCAAGCAGGAGTTTGAAGATATTTGAAGGTTTTTGCATTCGCATACATAAGGATTGTTGGAACACAAGGTCCTTTATGGCGTATGGAGGTGCAACTTTGGGTCCAGCTGCAGCTGTGAGTAGTTTGCCTGCAATGAAGCAGGTGAAATTGGAGAAAGAGAGTGAACTCAGAATTGAAGTCAATGTTAACAGTTCTCTCCGTCTCAGGCTACTTAGTGGGACTGCTGAGATATTCGGCACTGAAATGCCCCCTGAAAATTGGCTCACCTTCCCACCAAGAATGAAATTTGCTGTAAATGCACATGTTCCATGTTTCGCCTTTTTTTCTTTCTTTGTAATAACAATTTGTTCATTGCAGCTTTTCTTTTGTCCTCCTCCTGTGAAAAAAAATTTAATCTTTTATAATAGACTACCAGCTTAACCATGCCCTATTTCCTAAGCTAATAATTCATTTGTCTTATTTTGGAATTGCAGATATTCACATGGTATGGAGCGACAATTGAAATGCAAGATAACACTGAAACTGATTATGTTGCAGATGAGGTAGGATGCCTATTTGAAAAAGGAGTGCCATTGTAACTTTAGTTAATCAATACCCAGTGAGATTAATTTTTTTCTTTTTTGAAATAAAGACACCAATGATCAGTTATGTAAACGTGCATGCTGTACTTGAAGGACGTAGAAATCGCGCAAAAGCCTCTGCTAGTGATGCTGATGCTCCCCAGGTTATTGTCTTTTTCTCAACTATTTCATAGAGTCAATGATGGCTTCTGAAAGTAAATCACACTTTTCAAGCTTAAAATTACATTTGAGTGATGTGATAAATAGGATAGCTTTATGCCTTTATCTATACTCAAATCTGTTCATTAAAATTGAACCTTTTGGTTTTCTTGAAACTTCCTCCCATCTCCGTTCAATACTCTTATTTATCATCACTAAGAGTTATCCACATAAAAGACTGAAGGATGACACAAGATAAGACATTGTAAAGAATGCAGTTTGCACAATTTATCAAAAGAATTACAACAAATTGAAGTCTCTATTATCAAAGCCTTCTTTAGTGTCTAAACAGACCTGACCAATTAATGTATATCATGGATCTTCCAAGCATCCAAGTCATAATTTTTCTGTAACTTTGACATGGACAGCCAGTAGGTCAATATCGATCACCAGGCCTTCAATTTTGGACTTTGCTTAAATGTGTGAAGTTTAATATCGATTTGGGGTGTGACAAACGCAGAAGATTTCAAGAAATTATATACATATTTGGGCATTAGCACATATTAAAATTTTGGATTCCCTCTCTCAGTGATACTAGTCTTATAAAAAATACAATAGTCAATATGAGGTTTGGTTCGGTTACCCAACAGAGGTCTACCGGTGATAAATGTTGATCACTGACCTGTACAACACACTGGGTCAACTATTGCATGAAAATAAGGATCGTCAAGCGTCTATAGTGTATTTAGTATAATTTTCCATGATCACTAGTTTCAAGTTTCTGCTAGCATATTGCAAATAGAAAATTTTGTACATATTAAAACAAGAGGGATGACAGTCTGGTACAGATAGCATATATAGTCCTAAAGAGTTATACAGGCCATCCAAGCTGCACCCAGTATTGAAATGATAACACGTCCCATAAAAACCCAATGCAAAAAATAATAGAAAGGATCCGAATAACAACACTTTCCCCGTCTTCCTGCCCCTATAAACATTAACAACTAATCTGTTATAGATTCCCTATTGCCTGTATGGTTGCTTATCTTACTGTGTACCGAACATAAAATAAGCTTATAATGAGTGGAGTAGTGGATGTATAATCATATGGGTGTTGACTGATGACTATCTTTAGGATGGTCATTGCTACATTGACCGGTGCTTAAAATAGGTTTGCCATTTGCTGTTGGTTTGGATAAGCATGATAAATAGTTTGTAGTATCCTGTCAGATTGATTTTCATCTATCTCTTTAAATGCTTAGTTTTGTTGAGCAAGCTACTAAGGTGCAAATGTCATGTCATGATGAACTCTATTGTGTTCAGGGTCCGAGGGTGATTGTAGTTGGACCAACAGACTCTGGAAAGAGTACCTTGTCAAGAATGCTTCTTAGTTGGGCTGCCAAACAAGGATGGAAACCTACATTTGTGGATTTGGACATTGGCCAAGGATCCATAACCCTCCCAGGGTGTATTGCCGCTACCCCTATTGAAATGCCAATTGATCCAGTGGAAGGGATTCCCCTTGAGATGCCTCTTGTTTACTTCTACGGACATAACACTCCGACGTACAGTTCTTTTACTCATTCTTTTTCTTGATAGATAAATCTTAATTTATTTCCTTAATAGGTTGTTTGGTACAAGGGTTTAGCGTTGATGGTGTCTGTGTATTTTGGTTTAAGGGTATGTCTGGTTATCATCCTATAACTTTGAGAATCCTCCATAATCATTGCCGTTCCTCTATATTACAAACCCATACCAAAGTGATTCTTGAGAGCAAAAAAATTGCCACCTTTTCTTTGATGTCTTTGATGTGTCTGGTCTCTAACTTTTTGTTTCAGCATTCCTTACTTTTGTCTTTGTAGTGTAAATGCAGATCTTTATAGGGTGCTTGTAAAGGAGCTTGCACAGATCCTGGAAAGACAATTTGCTGGGAATGCTGAATCCAGGGCAGCAGGCATGGTCATCAACACCATGGGATTCATTGATGGCCTTGGTTATGATGTATGTGCTATTTTTGGTACTATTTTGTCATGTATATATGTATTA
This sequence comes from Flaveria robusta, assembly GCA_025506415.1. NCBI lineage: Eukaryota > Viridiplantae > Streptophyta > Magnoliopsida > Asterales > Asteraceae > Flaveria > Flaveria robusta. The sequence goes on along the minus strand of CM046469.1, from coordinate 10,116,306 downwards.
ATTATATGCATCAATCTATGTTCAATAATCTCGTGTCTTTCAATGCAGCTTCTTTTGCATGCAATTGATACATTCCAAGCTACTGTTGTTCTTGTCTTGGGTCAGGTGAAAGATTTCTCCAGAATTTCTTTTGTTAATACTATAATTAGAATCCTCTTTTGGTCCTCATAATAGTGACGGTATTAACTCGTAGTTTGAATCTGTTTTTTAACTAGACGTGATTCTGTAAGACGTCGTTGTCGACACTAGAAATGCTAATAATCTTATTTTGTAACTTTGTTCAGGATAAACTTTGCAGCATGTTAAAAGATGTTTTAAAACAAAAGCCAAACGTGGATGTTGTGAAACTTCAGAAATCAGGTGGTGTTGTGTCCAGAAATTCAAAATTCCGAGCTATTGCCAGGAACCAGAGGATAAGGGTAAGAGAAACTTAAGTTGATTTTATAGAAGTGTGACTTCTATAATAAATTTCACAGTATGGCTTTGACGAAATGTAGTTGATACCCGTAAAATTGAGAATCATTTATCCTGATATGAAAGGTTGGGTTAAGAAATCAATTGGTTTGTCAAACCCATTCCATCCTGTTATCAAACTGATACCCATAGGCCATAGTGGTCCCTGACTGCAAACCAAACACCACTTATTTGGATGCGTAGAGCTTCATATGTGAAACCATTACCATTCACTTATGAACTTTGGCACTTCGAGTCTCAATAGCGTGCCCATAACAGAAGCCTCAAAATGTATTCCTTGGTTTCGCTGAATCTAAGCTTACTGTAATTATAGGAATACTTCTATGGTCTTTCAAATGACCTTTCCCCGCATTCCAGTATTGCAAATTTCAGTGACTTGGCTATTTATAGAATTGGTGGTGGCCCACAGGCCCCGGCTTCAGCTCTGCCAATTGGTGCACAGCCTGTGGCAGACCCCATGAGATTGGTTCCCGTCAACATAAACAGGGATTTGCTGAATCTAGTTCTTGCTGTTTCATTCGCAAAAGAACAAGATCAGATACTTTCAAGGTATTATCGGATCCCAGCCATTCAATTATACTTATACATATTATATTAAGACATGACATTGATTAAGCAACCTCCGATCAATAATATTTTGTTTAGAACCCCATTTTGTTTTTGCACTACCATAGGTGGTTTTACCACCTATTTGGTGGAATACTTGCTTATACCCAATAAATTAGGTACAAGTAGGAAACATTCCTTTTTTCCCTTCATTTTGTTCTACCTATTATCCGGCTTGGATTATGCTAATTGCTACAACTTTTGCGTAGAGGTGGCTAAATGGGTGGGTTGAGTAACGGGCCAAAATTAGATAATGATTTTGGAGGTTTTTATACATCAAAGTATTCATTTAGTGACAATTCAATTTGTTCCTTTTATAGATTTTTTTTGTTCTTCCAATGACCTGTTGGAGATAAAGAGATAATAACCCTAATCAACCCATTCATTAGTAAACGGGTCTAAATTTTCACTTTTACGATCACGAAGAATCTTGATGTTGAAAAGTATAGGGGAAATTTCTAGTCATACATGTGAAAATGAGTTAAATTAAAAAGAGTGTCATCCTGTCAACTAAAAATTATTAAAAAACTTGGCTAAAAAGATGTTTACCAGTCAACATGTTTCCTTTTCAGCCATGATGTAAACACATGCTTTCTTGTTCTATGGAGACTTTTAACTGGTTGGCTGGTCAGCATGTTTCCTGTAGAATAACCAAATGTTCACAACATGTCAACTCAACCATATAGATTTGTTCATATTTAACAAAAGTAAAAAAATCTCTCACAGTGCTTGATATATCTTTCTTTACTCCCTCTGAATGCAGCAACATAGCTGGCTTTATATGGATCACTGATATTGATATTCCAAGGTGTGTATTCAGTTTACCATAACCATTTTTATCAAAATAACTGCCTAAAACCACCACATGACGCATAATTCTCTCTTATTCACCATCTCAGGAAGAAAATCACATATCTTGCACCATCAGCTGGAGAACTTCCTAGCAAATTCTTGATAATGGGAAGCTTAACATGGATAGAAACCTAAAGGTCATTATAGCATTAATGAACTTTCTGCTACGTTAAGCGTGTTACATTCTTGTTTCCTATAGTATTAGTGAACTAGTCGTTTACAACTGAATTACTGTTTTACCCTTGTAGCATAAAGGGCTCGTTAAGAATCATATTTTGAGGTATAGGAGTTGTAGTTGTTAGAATGGGGTAAAATTATATAAACTATGATGTGCTGATGCTTTTGGAAGATGGTGGTGCACTATGATCAATTGTGTGAAAATTGGTGCTTTTAGTTTTGGATCTTTTTTCAGTTTGGTTAGATCTTTTTTCAGTTTGGTTAGATCTTTTTCATGGTTTTAAGGTTGTGTAGTTTCTGCTGTATGTATTGGAATGCTCCATTCAGGGCCATAAATTGTGATCTACTTGAGAAGACGGGCCCACAGTCTAATAGCCTCGGGTGCAACTTGGCACTTCACCTGACGATTCTGGTTTGCTTTAACCTCGTATAGTGAAACCGATGAACAAATTGATGACTTACATGTGTTTTTGTTAGCAATATTCCTTTCAGATATGTTTATTATGTTTTACCTTATAGGTCTAGGATGGGTGATCATAATCTTAAGATGCATAAAAGGACTGGTTTTGGTTTGGGCCTGTTTTTGGCATCAATAAAATGGGCTTTTAAAAGGCCCAACGGCCCAAACCTAGCTTTTGTAGTAGATTACTAAACCCGGATCGTGATTTTTATTAATTATTTGTGCTATATATTTGGCAATTTTAGGCTAACGCTTAAGAGCATTCACATCCCATTTCTTATTTTTATCCTTATAATTACACTAAAAATCACAATTTTTTTTCTCTCCTTTCAACTAAATAATATATTTTTATACCTTTTTCATTACCTTTTCTCTCTTCTCCACTCACAACCACTTTTAAAAATATTAAAAAATTTATAAAGGTTGAACAGTAAATCATTAAATTTACAGATGAACAGTAAAATTTTCTCTCTACTCCATTCACAACCACTTAAACCATTTCATATAATTTAAGAACTCCCATTCACATAATATAGGGAATGGGCTGTGAATGCTCTAACATGTGTTAAGTTAAGGGTGTTCGTTTAAGCGGATTAAATATTCTGGCAATTTTGACTCGATGTTAACCGTAATCATTTGTGTGATGGACAGATGAATTTCAAACATTGTTTTATTTAGCTCGTAATGACGGTCAATTGGATGTTGACAATTCAAGTTCTTTGATTTTTTGATAATTACTATTTAAAAGAAAATCTGACCTCTAGAATGGGATATTGAAAGTTAAATAATTATCTTTATGAACGGCAAAGAGTGGCACACAAGGAAAAAAAAGCTCGGGACTAGCAAGTAACTAGCAAACCTAATAGGCCTGAATTTTAGTTTATAAATGAAATGAAAGTTATACCACTTCTCCAATCAATCACTTCAATTTTGCTAAAATTCTAATCCACAGAAAACTAATAAGGGTCTTGTTCTCCTCCATTAGATTGTTCGAGCAAATATCTTTGCTATGAAATACATTGTCATTGTTAAAGTCCAACATTGACCAAGTCCATTACTCAAGTGTGCATGGCAGCATGGTTTATTTTTTATTTAATTATATGTTTTAATGTTTACGTATGCAGAAAGTTTAGGAGAATAAGTCATTGGTTAGTTGGGTAGTGGGTCCTTTCTTTTCTCCATTTTTTATGGTTATTTTCATTGTGAACGTTGCATGTAAGTTTATTTATTCTCTGCAAGTGTTAATCAGAAAAGCTCGAACCTTTGAGAGCAATTTCCTTTGTGTGAGTTTTACTTTCTGCAATTTCTAGCTTTCAGTACCTGTGTTCTTGATTTCCACTTAAGTCAACAGTCATTTCTAGCTTGTCAAATACACCAACGTGAGATTGAAATGATAGCTTTGGTCCCCATAGGTTGCCGTATTTTGAGTAAATTAAATTGGGGATCTCTCGGAGTTCAACCACTGTCAGCGAGTCTACATTGAGAGTTTGCATCATTTTTTTCTATTAATTTCCAAATTTCTTTTGCCAAGCTACATACGAAAAACAAATAATCAATGTCTTTTGTTCACCATTGCAAATTGAGCATGACACGGAGTTAACATTGGCACCTCCCTGTAAAAGTCAAATCTGTTAAAATGTATAGTCAAATTTTGACAAGTAAAAGTCAATTAGTAAGGGCCATAAGCTAGGTTGAGATACAAGTCACTGTCAACAAAATGAAGACCGATTTTGCTGAGCTTTGTTAGTGCAAGTAGCAACCATTCAAAGAAAAACAATTAAGTAGCCCCAAGCCTATGATATCAAATTCAACGCCCAATAGATTAAATAATGTGATTTATTGTAATGCAGGGATTGCTGATTTTTTGTGTCAAGACGGGGCTCATAATAATGTCGTTAGTGACATATGATCTTATAATTTAGGTTAGAGCATTCACACTACCTTCCTTTTTCTCATCCTCATCCTCATCCTCATCACCATCCTCATCCTCATATTAAAAACATTATGATCTTTTTTTTAATTAAATAATAATTTATCATATTTTTATCATTATCTTTTCTCTCTCATTTACACACAAACACTTTTAAAAATATTAAACAGATTATGAGAGTTGTACTGTATTTCCTCAAATATAAGGATAAAAAGTAATATTTCCTCTCATCCATTCATAACCACTTTCAAAAATATTAAAAAATTTATAAGAGTTGTACCGTGTCTCTTTAAATATAATGATGAATAATAATATTTTATCTCTTCTCCCCTAACAACCAATTACAACCATCCCCATAAGAAACACTTACATAAAAATAAGAAACAAATTTTCTTTTAATTTTCGGCCGATGGTGGATCTGGTTTGTGATCCTATCTGCGTAATTTTCTATCAAATAAATTATTTAAGTGATTTTATGAGTTAGCTTTTTTTACTTATGTGATTTTCATATTGTGTATATATAGAACTAAAAGGAAAACAAATCACTAATACTAGAATATCGATAATAAAATAGCAATTTACAAATGCTTTAGATGCTCAACAATAGATCATATCGACATGAAAAACATAACAAACGGGGATGTAGCTCACATGGTAGAGCGCTCGCTTTGCATGCGAGAGGTACGGGGTTCGATACCCCGCATCTCCATTTTAATTTTATTTTTACTTTTAAACATGTATCACCCTCTATATCTATACCTCATTGTTTTGTATAACATATGCTTTGATGCGTATGCTGATGGTCATAATAGTCATCTTAAAGGGACTCTTTTTAATAATTACCATTAACTCCACTCTCTATCAAGTCGACATGCATTACAAACAATTAAGTATGGTAGTCTATTAATCTTGCATTATATTGCTTACATCGGTCATTAAACTAATAACATTAAATAAGTGTTGAAAAGTGCAAATTGTGATGGTTGCTAAAAGATGTTCCACCATGAAATAAATGTTGAAAAGTGCAAATTGTGTAGGAGTAGTTGTAGTCTTTTAGGAGCTTATGCTAGGAGATTTCTAAGTGTTACCCATTTAAACTAGTAAAATTTTAGGCGTTGCGGTTAAAAGAAATCAAAGATTAAGGAGGTTAACTTAAACATTTTTTATAGGTTAAAAACAGGCGATCCAAAATTTGGAATGGCATTTATGGTGCAACTTTGATTTCAATTTTTAAGGCTAAAAGCTTTGGTCTGTAGTATGTTGTTATCTAATGGGGTTGTTATTTGTAGTGGCTCTAGCATCTAGACAGGGCCTATATTTTAATGAAATTTCAGTTAAAATAAATAAATAAAAAGATTCGATTTTTGTAATTAAACGGTTAGGTTATCGTTTTATTAATATCAAATATCCTATTCTTATCTTGCTATTACTTATTTATAAAGTTCAAAATTTAAATTTATACTCAAAATAGGTATATGTTGTTTTTGAAAATTCAAACCGCCCATTGGATTTTTTTAAAGCGAAGGTATGTTGTATATTACAAAAATAATTAAATAAACGCAGCCCTAAAATAAATACTTTCTTTTAAAGTTACCTACTTGTACAGTAAATCTTTGTAATGGAATAAATTTTTTAATTTCTTTTTATTTAATTACATTAAAACTTACGTATTTTGACATCTAATCACTAGTTAAACGCTTAAATCAAAAGAATATATATATATATATATATATATATATATATATATATATATATATATATATATATATATATATATATATATTTGTTGATGTAAAGATGAACCGTTCATTTTAGAAAATATGAAATATAATATTGAAAAAGAATGAGAGATAAAATATCTTTAGTAATGGCATTTATTGTGTTGTATATCTATAAACGACAAAAAGAGCCCCACCAAATACAGTTTAGGATGCTTCCTATGTACATGCTTACATGTTATATCATAGGATGGCACAAAATGCACCACAACATGCTTTAAACAATTATAAAGAAACAAAACAACAAACAAATATATTAAAATTGCTCTCGACAGCCATCAATTTCTAATAGATAAATACACAATAAGATACAAGACTAGACTGACACATAACACCATTGTTTGAATAAAAATGTATAAACAAGATAATAAACATCTGTATATGTTAATACGTCCTTACAGTTACAATTTGAACAACAAACATCAATTGGAGGAAAACATCTTTGCATTGAGAGGTTGGAGAGGATGTGAGGAACACAAACATCACCCATGTAGCTTTATCTCATGCAAAGCGGATATCAATCTCTATATAACTTGTCTATTGACGTTAAACATGATATGTTGACTAGAAAACGGTTACATTATCACAATAAAAAGTTATTAGCTTTAGTACGGGCAGAGGAGAGTGTAGTTCATGTGCCAGGCAATTGTTTAGCAACCACATTAGCCACTTCTTGTTATTTTGTTTCATCACTAGAACATGAGATATTTTCTTGTCATATATAAAACAAAAGCAAGTTTCACCTAGAAAAATACAGAAGCTTGATATAGACCATCAAGTAGTAGGATATCCATCGTGTTAGAAATAAGTGGTGAGTCTTCTAGTATGGTCCGTAAAGTTAAAAACGATGATGTAAATAAGCAGTGAGTCTGTTAGCATGATGTACGCATAAAGTAAAAGTTAAAGACCATGATCCAATGGGCCATGAACATATCATATAATGCGTTTAAGAGCAATAAAATGCGGCTCACAAGGATGATACCTGAAGAAGCAAATCGAGTAAAGGTTAAATACTAAAAGACACAAACTAGGTTGTTATACAAATTATCATTGACAAAATGATACACTGGTATTTATTTGTGTGTGTAGTATCCACCTTAAGAAAATAATTAAGTGGCTCCAAGTATATATCTATTAGAAATTTCAACACTAAGAGAACATGAACAACATTATCACGTATAGCAACAACCAAGCAAGATCTCGACCAACACGTGTAGGAAAAATGTGGGAACCATTCAAGTGGAGCATGTTTTAAACTATAATTGAGAATTAAAAGACAAACGTAGTTATTACAATGTTTAATGTTAACAAACCAGGAGGTTTTTCAAAAGACAAACGTAAGATTAATAATATCTTGTGACATGATTAAGACCAGTTTCAAAAAATCAAGATTAAAAAAAAATACAATGTATCAATCGATGTATTATTTACGATCAAAATCGATGGCCAAACAAGATAACGTTTGGAATCAATCACATACAACCATTTTAATCGATCTTTAAAAAGAAACTATAAACTAAATTTAATTTCTTTGCAGGAACTAATGTTATTCCAATTTTTTTTTTTATATATTAAATCAATTGAAACTTTATTCTATTTTTAAAATAATGAAAAGTACCATTCCTACAAGAAATAAATTCTTTAAACATAGAAGAAAGTCACATTCTTTATCTAAAATTTGTATACCATTTCTGCATAAAACTGCATTTATATATATCCATCTTTTTTTATTAATTTTTTATCCATCTATTTAATAAAATGAATAGTTTGTTTTTCTGTTTAAGATAACTACACTGTTTCTAGATAAAGAATTAATTGGGATGGTTTGTTATCCATCTATTAACTAAAGAATTAATAATTGCTAGCAATAATTGGGATTGATATTTCTAGTCTTCATGGTTTAGCTGTCATGCCTTCTGACTGCTAATCTTACTTACCTTTTAAACTAACTACATATATAATAATATCATTATGAATTTTATACCAGATACAGATATTTAGACCTAAAAGTACAAGATTTTTATTCTAAAATAACCTATATTTATTTAATTTACTATTACATTTATTTATGTTTATTTGTTTATGTTCTTGTTCATTCGCCTAGTAATCAAAATCAAACAAACAAGCACGATGGTCATTGGTCAGTCAATATAATAATCCTATTTTATTAAATTTTATTAAAAAGAAAAAGGAAAAATAAAAAATGAAAAAAAAAAAGCGAAAACTTGGGCCGCAAATTGAGTCGCCGACTTAAATGGAACATGAGTCAAAGCAATTAGCCACTTCAAGCCGACTTTTCTCCACCAAATCCGTCCAAACCATATGACGAACTCAATGACACAATACTCTCCACCACACGTGGGCTCCCCCTCCTCCACACGTGTCACCATCTCATTCGCCGAAAGCGAAAGGCTGCGTCGACCCCCTCTCTCCTGCTTCTTCGTCGAACCCACGTTTCCCTCCAGATTCAATCCCCCACGTGCCCCTCTATCCCCCTATTTAACCCCCCTCCACCCTTCTTCACTACTGTCGAAAACCCTAACAATCAAACCCTAAGAATCCACAATCAACAACAGCAGCTGGTGCGTACGAAGAAGAACAAGTTAATAGGATTTTCTTTTTTCTAGTTTTTGAAGATGACTGGAGATTGTTTGGAGTTGCCGCCGGGCTTCAGGTTTCATCCTACCGATGAGGAGTTGGTTATGCATTATCTCTGCAGGAAATGTGCGTCTCAGACGATTTCGGTTCCGATTATTGCTGAGATTGATTTGTATAAGTTTGATCCATGGCAGCTTCCTGGTAATTTCAATCTCCTTTTGATCTGATCTTGTTTTTCAAAAAATTTTGGTTCAATTAAGTCGGTTGATTGAATTTGTCTAATTTCGTCACCTTTCGTTCATTTTGTTGTGGTCTGATTTGGAAACCGATGAATACCGATCGAAATTTGGGGGAAATCATCAATTTTGATGGTTCTGCTTCAGAATTCGATTTTGATTTTGAACTTTGATCACAAAATTCACTGTGTCAAGTGCTTTTATCCAATTCTTACGACGAAATCGTGCTTTTTGGAACAACTCATGATTTGTTCTCGGTTACTTTCATCTAGAATTCGATGCATACCGATCGTAAAGTACATCCAAAATTGGGGAAAATCATCAATTTCAATGATTCCGTTTCAGAAATCGGTTAATAATTTCGTCTACTTTCGATAAAAAACATGAAATTTCGTGAATCTGTGAGATCTGAATATAGATGCAGTGGTATTGATAGTGTTATTGCTTTGATTTGAACAGGCATGGCTCTGTATGGAGAAAAGGAGTGGTACTTCTTTTCGCCTCGGGACAGAAAGTATCCCAACGGATCTCGGCCAAATCGAGCTGCTGGAACGGGCTACTGGAAGGCTACCGGAGCCGATAAGCCCATCGGAAAACCGAAACCCGTGGGGATAAAGAAGGCGTTGGTCTTCTACGCCGGTAAAGCCCCGAGAGGCGTCAAAACCAATTGGATCATGCATGAATATCGCCTCGCAAACGTCGATAGATCCGCCGGCAAACGGGGCAACAATCTTAGGGTATAAACGATTACATTTTACAATATAGTGTCATATGTACGTGTTAATGTTGTTAGTGACTAAATGTTTTGTTATTGTGTTTTTATGCAGTTAGATGATTGGGTGTTATGTCGAATATACAATAAGAAAGGTGTTTTGGAGAAACACTTGACCTCGGATATAAAATCATCACCATTTTCCGAGATCGAAATGGATATAAAGCCCGAAATCACATCATATTCTCCTATGGATAAAGTGTCATCGCTACACCAGCGATCATCGATACGACAACATGCTACAAACGACACGTTTAACTTCGAGCCGTCTGAGTCGGTTCCAACGTTACATACGGACTCTAGTTCAGAACACGAGAGAGAAGTCCAAAGCGCGGTTAAAAAGGACGAGTTTCAGTTTAATTATATGGATCCTTTTACGGATGACGCTTTTACCCCTCAAAACCAATACTACAACGATTATCAACTCTCCCCGTTACAAGATATGTTTATGTTCATGCCAAAGTCATTTCAAATGTGATACAACTATTATTATCACGTGTGTACACGAATTGGGGGTGTGGACCGATGTGTACAACCATTGATGCACGACGTACAAGGTTGAAAAGGGCAAGAGTTGAAGGGAAACTAGGTGTGGCCCAAAAGCAAGTGGGCTTGTTGACTTTAAGCCGCCCATTAACCAAACGAGGAAAATAATGGTGGACAAAATTGACAATTTTGAATGCTCTGTCCTAGGTTCATTGTATATATATCATCATTCAAAGCTATAAGCTTTATTTAATAATATATTAAATAATCTTTAATGATATAGAAGTCACGTTAGTAAATCCATTGGCCCCATATAGCATTCTTTCATGAGAGAATTTTCTTTCTTTCATTTATTAGTGTTTGTATTCTTCAAAGAGTTTAATATAAAAGGATTATAATGATTTTTATGTATTATATGTGTTCCTTACTTCCTTAAAGAGAATTTATAATTACATGAAATAGGGTAGAAAAAATCATAGATTCTTGAAAAAAGTTGTTTGTCACTCCTTGAAAAAGAATGTTTTTTATCAGTTTTTCGGTCGGTTAAATCCTCATTGCAAATTATTTTTATGAGAGATAAGTTTCACACGAATAAAACTTCTATTATATGATTAAGAACCAGTTAAACAGCTTGTAGACAAGGACCGAATTTATGATGAAAACCCTTGGCGTCATGACTACGGAGTTCACAATAGATAACATGTGATAAATTAGAAAAACATTAGATATAAAAATAATATTGTGAGGATGGCATGCTTTGCAATAGAAAAAAAAAAGCAGCAGAATGAGAATCTATAGAATTCAACATATTTTTATTCATATTAAATGATGTCACTTAGACCTTATCAACATTTGCTGTTTTCTTGTCTTTTCTAGAGTTGGTGTTAAGTTTATCTCATCATCCAGCGTCGTTATCCACATGTTGATGGAGTCTATGTAGATTTAATGTCGAAGGGGCATTTTCTAATGGGTAAATATTATTTTATTTATATGCATGCTAACTTTTAATATATTATTTAAATTATAATATAGTGGTTTTCTTAGTTTAATAACGACGTATATTATATAAATTACCCATTTTATAATTAGCTAGAACTAAGGCATGCTTTATACATAATCTAAGGTGATGTTTTCAATAAAGAATTTTGAATTGAGGTATTTTCAGATCATTATACTATGTCTTAAAAACTAAAAATGTGTATTCCCCACTGGCTGTCACGTGTTTTCCTTCTATTCGTCATTGAAATTTTTATTACTATTTTTTCTTTTTCTAGAAATCATTAGGCACAAAATAGGTTTATTTTGATTACTAAACACAAAATCTTATTTGTGAAGTTGGCATGTGCTCTTTAAGAATTAGGCATGCGGGTTCAATCCGCTTGGCTAACAATTGTTTTTTCTTGGGGTTTTTTATTTAATTATTATTATTTTTTATTTTTTGCTTTGACTTTTATTATATTTTTCTTACTAAATTACATCTTTTAAATTATCAAGTCACAATGTATGATGCAAAATATAATTTTCTGTCAGTATTTTAATCTGCATAACTGATCCACTGCAAGCTTGTACGCTTCTTTTAATCGCATACCGGCAAAAAAGTATCTATACCATTATATAGTAACTATGTTTTGAACTTCAGAACCAATTCGTCACAACTTGATATGTTTTTTTTATATACTTAACTACATTGATGTCACTTGTAACACGAGTAACCAAGTTTAAAAACATGTCGCGTCGCACGGTCTTAATTTCTAGTTAAAATCATCACTAAAGAAAAATTATATAATATACTTTTTAGTGAGAAAATAATGTGAATCCTTTTTTTGGTAAGTGGTTTAAAATGCATTTACTTCTACGTGATCTGTTTGTTGGATGAGTGGATGTTATTGAGGTGGCAACAATATCTGTTTGTAGAAACAACATATGCTCAATTCTTTTGGTCTATTTATATTCTAATAGTTAATTTCACATATAGTTTGATTTTTCTCAACTATGTTTTAACGTTCTAACCTTTTTAAAAAATTTACATTGATAAATTTGTTTAGTTTTTTTATCTATTAAAATTTCGTTAAAAGCTAAGTGCAATCTGAATACTGTATCGTTTTATAAAGAAATTGAACCATGTGTACTTACTAAACCACAAAGTTCATATTTTTTTTCAAAAGAGTGTAGTGTATATATAGTTGACTCTCCTTATATTAGCATCCACGTAAAACAACATATTTTACACATGTCAAGTCCCAAAATCATGAATATATTTTGTGAATATTATAGTTAGTAGTGTCTTTGTAAAGAGATGTTGAATGGTTACAAAAACGTAAATAATCCTTTTCATTAATCTTGTTATCCTTTGAGATAAATGTATGAGAAGAATTATTGAGTTATGTGTTTGATATTGTCACTCTTAATACACCCTTCCTTCATTTGTGTGAAATAAGTACTTTGCATTAGCTTCATAGACCGAAGCTAAGATTCCAATCTTAGGTGATATATGATGTGATTAATACATCTAATACTATATAACAAAAGAAATTTTATAAAGACACGTGATAGTGAAATTTAAAATTTTATTTCATGTTTTCCTTTTCTATTAGATGAAAATGATTATAAATACGTAAACTAAATAATTAAATATCCAAATTATAAATCTTATTAGTCTAATAAACTATTAAAACATATTAAATTATAACATTTAAATTATATCTTATCTTAAAATATAATTGATTAATTGTTAATTTTTATTATTTATTGTTATTTTAATGGCTCATGACATGTAACATATAAAATATTAATAAAGTCTAATGAATTTAATATGTTAAATTTTTTTCTATCCACGTAAATACATGAGTTTCTAACCTAGTTTCGGGTAACCAAAACTAGTTTAGTCTGCATACAAATATTTCGTAAATCTAGTTATGTTTATTTCGATAGCCATAAATAGATTTTGATTCGATTTCCACCCACGACCTAAAAGGCACGACCACATGCTAGTACAATACTTACGAAAGTTGGCTGTCTCGTACCTGTAGAAATTGTCGGGCACGCCCCCGTGCTTTTCATGGAGCTCGCCCTAAGCTCACTAACGGGGGATAGTACTTTTGTCTTGTCAGACTATCGAACACGGGGGAGTGCTAATTATAATATGGGGTGTGCTTCAAGCTGGGCATAGGAGCATGCCTAGTGAGGCATAGCCCCAAGCTTGGACTCCAAAGGTCAATTTTCTTTTCTTTCTTTTAATTATGCTCATTTTGTCCATTTTGGTCTTTCAAAAGCTTGAAAACATAATTTAACACTTTTAAGTTTAATTTTATTATTTTTTGGAAGAGTTTTAAGAATAATTGATGTGGTTTTAATATGATTTTTATAAATTTAAAGCACATCACCCACTTGAAACATTCTATATTAAGTGACACTTGAACATATGACCTCCAATTTGAAAAAATCATGTGACATCCACTTTCAAACTAATTGATTTAGGCCTTATTCGCATCTCTATTACTATAGTAATTACATGTTTGAGATATAGATTCACCTAAACTTAATTATCTCGATTCTCTATGTAAAATGTTTTCGAATTGAGTGATCCTCTACGTACATATACATAAATAATTTATATAAGTCAATCAAATGTAAAAATAGAATTACTTAAACAAAGGTAAAATATCATTTTTAAAAGGTGTAATAGTTAGATTGTTTACTTTTAATAGAAAAATGACCTATAAAAAAACTAAAATATAGACGAAATTATAAAAGATTTTAACAAATGATAAAATCTTAAATTGAAATAAAAAGAATGGTTTATGTAATTTACTCTAATACAAACAAAATATGCTATAGTTAGTGATGAAAATGTATTTGTTTATATAAGTTGGAGGTAACTTTGTTTGAACCGGAAAGCTAAAGACACGATTAGTCTAAAAAAAAACATTTCGTTTAGTTATAGGATTTGTGCTAGCTTACACCATCTTCTTATGACTTTTAATTTCATTCTTATCTTAACTTGAACAAATTTTCTTGGTCAAAAGCTTATATTGTTATAATTATAAAAAAACATGTTTGTTTATATTAATCATACTCTATAGAAAAACAGAACTTTAAACTACAATATTTTAATTAGTGAGTTAGTTGGTGATAACTTTGTTTGAAAATGGAAGTCAAAATATTTGTAATTTACTGCTAATTCCATGCTTATCATAATTCACACTATTGGTCCAACTACACAAATTCATCTATCGTCCCTCGTCATCTCCAGCCACATTTAATAATAATAATAAATAGTAGTAATAATAATAATAATAATAATAATAATAATAATAATAATAATAATAATAATAATAAAATAATAAATATAATAATAATAATAATAATAATAATAATAATAATAATATAATATAATAATAATAATAATAATAATAATAATATAATAATAATAATAATAATAATAATAATAAAAGAAAGAAAACTCAAATATATATAATTTTCTAAAGATATATAAAATTTATAAAATTTAATTGAGTGAAAACATGGGATACTAAATAAAATCATTCACATCTAATTTCCTGGATCCACCTAGCTAACCCATATAATATGTAACTTATATAGTTTGGAAGTTGAATTGTATTATATGTATATAAAAATTTTAATTCGGATTATATCCCCCCCCCCCCCCTGGTTTTTCAAATGTTCATAGCTTTTTACAGGTAATTATATTAAAAACTAATAAACCATACATTCGAGAGTATTATTATCTTTAATATATTTTTTTTAAATTACGTCTTTTTTCTGAAAACCATGAATTGAGAGTTTATGTATGGTGTTTTGTAATTTCGTACATGGCGTTTTAGCACAATGATAAAATTAAGCACGTCAATCGTAAAACACAATAACAAATTAACCGTAATGTTACAATTCTAGTTGTTGTAGTTGGATCAAAAACATATTAATTTAAAAGACTTAAATACTTATAACTAGTATGGGTAAGTAAGAGTCATCTTCTCATGAAACTGATGAAAAGTATCAAACTTGAATACCTTAAAACCAGGGCCGGTCCTAAGTATTTTAGTGCCTTGGACGAGCCTGAAAAAAGGCCTCTTAACCCTAACGAATTGAATTATATAAATTAATTCTTTTGAACAAAAACAAACATTTTAGAAATATACATAACAAAATAACAATATTACAATGACATAGCGTAATAGTTTATCGATAACTCGTGAAGTTTAGGTATAATTAAACAAGTAATAACTAATCATGACCAATGAGATTTAAACATTTTGTTTTCTAAAAAAAGGGGCTTTTAATTGAGTAATTGGGTTAATAAAATGGACCCAAAAAATTAAATTGTGTTTAAAATATAATTGGGTTAACTTTTTGATTGGATTATAGTTTATAACTATTTTTTTATAAAAATACATATATATAATATAAAAACAATTTAAAAAAATTTGTGCCCCCTGAGCGAGTGGGCCCTGGACGGGTGTTCATCTCGCCCCTTCTCCGGGTCGGCACTGCTTAAAACTAAAACACAAAACGCGAATACTGAAAAGAAAATATTTTTGGTTTTTTTTTTGTTTATAATGTAAAGTAAATTGAATGCAAATAATTAGGCAATCACTAAACTTGATTATGGTTTGAAAACTATGATGAAAAATGCAATCACTTTCGAGTTCAAGTTCAAAGATCTAAAATAGGTTAATAATAATTAATTGGTAATCACATATACATGATTTTGTGAAATTTCCCCATTAGAGTGATAATCAAAAAACTAACTTTAATCCGCTCATCGGCATGATTCAACCTTCAAAGGTTGAATTGATGTTGTTGGAGCTTGATCTCGGGTGAATTTGTGGTGAAAAGAACACTAACAAACGCCTTAGAGTCGTCCAAAAATCACAAGTGAGGTTGGATTCGAAACCCTAGAGTTATCTTTAAATAATGTTAAAAAACAACTTAGAGTTGACCAAAAATCACAAGTCCATTGGTTAGTGCGCTGGTGTCAGAGCACTATGTGCTGGTAGCGGAGCACTATGCACTGGAACCTCATTTTTTGTCTTTTTACTCCCAATGGCTTCAGTTTCACTTTCAAAAACTTCTATGATTCCATTAATCTTTCATCCACACATTAAAACGTTCAAATTATGATTTTTAAGCTCTAAACACCTGCAATACAAACATGTTTCAAAGTAAGCTCGTTTTATATTCACAAATATATAAAAACACGAAGTTAACTATGTTTAACACTAAATAAATAGCTCTCAATCAAACACTATCACCAAATGTAAATCATTATGTACAAAGAATTAAAACGCCATGTAAAAAACTCCCATAACATAAAGTCACTTTGTGGTAACACATGATGAGAAACTAAATGCTATGGTGAAAGTTGACCCTAAAATTGTAAAACAACATCACCAAATATAAGACTTCTTGTACAAAAAGTGAGAACTTCATGTACAAAAAGCTTAGTTAAAGTTAAAGTAAACCCCCTAATTGTAACACAATTAAAACTTACGTCATGTTGAAATTTTACGCAAACAATGTAAAACATTATCACCAAATCTAAATTTTATGTACAAAAAGTTAAAATCTTATGTACAAAACACCCACATGAAAGTTAAACTAAGCTCGACCCATATACAAACTAAACCTCATGCGCCAAAAGTGTTTAACATCATCATTAGATGTTAAACGTTATGTACAAAAAAGTTAAAACACTATGTATATAACGCCTAGTGTAAAAGTTTTAAAAAAAAATCTTTTAAACATAACAAAACCATACTCATATTAAAAAAAAAAAAAATACATGAGTTTATAGTGTGTGTGTATATTAAATATAAGGGCCCTCTTATAATAAATAAAAAAAAACATTGTAATTTTGTAAACCGTTTGCATCCTTGTATTGTCGTTTAATTGGGTTGTTTGTTTGTGGTTCAATTTTCTTTTTCTTACTTTGGCATGTTTATCATTGGTTCATTTCATTTAGTCGAAAAAGTTGTATATGGATATTGAGAGGCCTTTGTTGTAGAGCTCGTCAAACATCTTATGGTCTTTGTTGTCTTTATCACTTGTATCTTTCGATGAACAAGTGCACGTTATTCTATGTAATATCATCAATCAATCGCTTCTCACTTTACGCCATCCACTAGGGGTGTTCGAAATCTTATTATTCAAATGGACAACATTGAAAAGTATAGTTGATTTTTTGATTAGTGGATTAGTATAGTCAAAATCAAATTACTATTTTGGATTATTCTTTTAATGTAATAAGAACCGAACGGTGAAAAAGCTAATAGTAGTTTATTTTTTTTATATACACAATCTTTTATTAACTTATTAATCTTTTATTTAAACTAGTATTTTCACCCGCCGCGCGTTGCGGCGGCAACGTATACGGTGTGATAAAATATAATTTGAGTTGAAATGTAAAGTAATTCGAATTTATAACGCCGAATGAAAACGAATTACATTTTATATGACTTCAAATACATATAAACTATTGCATATACAATCAAAATATAAACCGTGTTTAATTATATTTTTAAATACCAAATTTTAAATTATTATATTAGTTAAATCCAGTTTAGAAAAATAATAGAAATTCAATACGCTCTTTGCCACAAATAATTACAAAAGCATGATTTAGTTGCATAACATTAGTACACATATGTATATATTGTAATGGGTTAGTTTCTATTTATTTGAAAGTTACTAAACATAAATGTTATATAAGATGTCAAGAAAATGCCTTGATAAAAAAATAACACTTGCAGTGCCTATCTTAAAAAGAAAAATTAGTTCATCGATAGACGAAGCTTCTCTTTATCATCTCGCGCCAGATGCAACAAAGGATGAGTCATTTTTCCTTCTCGCGAACTGAAACTTAGCACTTGTTTTCTGATTGATTCCAGAGGCGGCGGCGTTCTTGAATGAAGTCTATCCGAACCGAATTAGCACTTCTCAGATCAGGCGAGGCCGGTGCCAAGCCAAATAAATTTAAAAAAATTGTTTTTTGACTACACTAAAAATTTGTAGAGAAAAAAATAATGCAAATAAAATAGTGATAAAAATAAATTATTGCCAAACCTCATATTGAAAAAGTAAAATCACCCTAACACTTAGCTTTCTTTTTCACTTTATTATTTATCAAGATCTCACACACATCTCTCTCTGTTTTCTACACCACCGCCCATTAACTGCGTTCACCATGATTGTCTTTTTTTCTTCTAAATCGATTACTTGATCATCTAGTAGTTTCATCTTTTCTTCTAAATTTAGTCAGGCCATGGTTTTAATTAAAAAATGACGGATGGCCAATCATATATTATACGGTTTATACCCAACACCACAATTCTCCTTCCATTTGTTTGTTTCTCACAAACTTGAAACCACAGTGGCTCCGCCCATCGCTACCACCCCCGTCACTATCGTCCACCACCGTCGCCGCCACCCGTCGCCACCCCCCCGACACCACATCACTATCGATATCGCAGCAGCATCGTAACACCCTTAGTCGGCATTATGCTGCTGCTGTTGTTTGTACTATAAGCCTAACTATTTGTACTGTTAGCTACAGTAAAGTGTCTCAAAAAAAAAACTTGGTGTTTAATATATATATAATATATCAAGTACTTTGTTAATTTTGTAATATGCGCAAAACGACGTGAAGGAAATAAGCGAATAAGGTTATATTTTATCGCTGCAAAAGTGTCTCTTAAGATGATAAGAATGTTAAGATTGAGAGAGAGAGAGAGAGATAGGAGAGGTCCGAACGTGCTACATCAAGGTTTGTGGCCAGTAATGGTCAATGATGCTCAAACAATATAGATGTGAGAAATTAGTGTCTTAGGATTATTAAATCTCATTTGTAAATTTTTTTTTAAGTTAATTTCAGTTTTGCTTTTTAATTTTTGACAAAAGTAATTATTTTCCTCCAAAAGTTTCAAAACATCAGTTTCAATCCAAAAGTTTTATCATTTGTATCAATTTCAGTCTAAAAGTTTTATTTTTTGTATTAAAGTTGAAACAACTTATGAGTTTTTTGGATTGAATTGAAACAACTTACGAAACCTTTGGAGATATATTGATTTTTTTATTCTTTTGGAGGAAAATAGTTATTTTTATTAAACCTCAGGGAGCAAAATCGAATTTAACTCTTTTTTTTTTCTTTCTCGCAAACATACATGAAAGAACATGTTGATAGAGTTAATCCTAATTTATTGGAGATATGTTTGGAGGAAAAATTAAGATAAACAAAAAAAATTTTGGAAATAAATATTAGTATTAGTTTATTATTTGTTTAAGCGTTAAGAGATATTTGTTACAGTTTATATTATTGATATGTTAAGTTATAGTATAAATTAGAATTGAAGTAGAATACAAGTTTATCTATTATAAATAGAGGTGTAGGATTTTTGTAATTTATGTGATTTTTAATATCAATGTTAAGTTTTCTTTTGTTGATTATTTGTTTTGTTTATCGAGACCAATTTTCCAAAACATGCATCATACCTGAACATATTAATAGCAAAGGGTAAAAGAAATATTAGTTAAATAATAAAAGTTATTATTAGACTATAGTATGTGGATGACCTCTTGATCTATCGGCATCTAGTGTTCATTCTCACGGAAGGGATGCGTTTTCAAGCTTCATTGAGTAGATAATAGGTAAACTTTATGAGTAGATTTTCACTACGCTTGAAAAGTTGAGTATAATACTATTATAATAATTAATAATTACTCAAATTAATGATGTAAGTAATTCCTTGAATTTGAGACAACTAACACATATGGAATGTAAAAAGGGGAAGATTGTGAGGGGGATGAGAAAGAGGAGGAAGTCCGGGCATGCTACATAATGGTTTGAAGCCTGTAATGATCAAAGATGCCCAAACAATATAGATATAAGTAATTTTTAGGATTTATCAAATTTTATTGTAAATTTGTTTTTTTTTCTTAAACACACTTGAAAAAACATGCATCGTGCCTGTACTTATTAATAAAAAAGGATAAAAAAAACAATAGTTATATAAAAGAAGTTATCATTTGATTATTGTATGTTGATAGTCTCTTAATTTAACGACATAAAAAAAAAAAAGAATAGGTACACTTTTAGTATTATATTTTTATAAAATTTAAAAAATTAAGTATAATATTATAATAATTAAGGAATAATTAGTCAAATCAATCACGTAAGTAATTTGTTGTATTTGAGACACACGAGTAATCACATTTTCAAGATCATGTATCTTAATATATGTTTTTGGATGTTTACATTAAACTGTCGGACCAATATTATTAACAACAAAAAAATAGAATCAATTAGATTGTTATCATCGTCGTTATCAGGGTATTTTCGTCTTTTAAAAGAAACGTGGGCCTCACACGCAATGATTCCAACAGCAGAAGTAACTTCCTCTACACATTATCTTATCTCTCCCTCTCTCTCTCTCTAATCTCAATCACATTAACAGAAGGAAACTGCTTCAATCTCATTTCACAAATCATCTTCAAACCCTTATTAATCTCTTGAAGGTGTTTTAATTTATCTTTTAATGTTGCTACTGTTCGTTTCGCGCCTAAATAGTTACGATATCATTGATGTTTGATGCATATGAAGTTTAGTTTTGATGTGTAGATTTTCGTATCTTAATTACGTAATTTGACGGAGAATTGTTGTTAGATCTTGATAAATTTGTCGATTGATTTGTTGTTCTCTGTTCGTGAAGAATTTTGTTATTTTCCTAGAGTATTGACTTTTGATCGTGTGTTTATTTGATTCTAGGGTTTTAATAGAAACTGATGGCAGAATTATTATGATCTCTTTGTTTTTTTCACACTGGAACATCAATTGCGACATTCATTAAAGAATTTGATTTCATCTCCATAGATTGGAGTTACATTTTTGGTATTTTAGTATAAGAGAGGATGCAAGTGATGTGATGATAAACTTAAGAGCAAAGCCTCTTAATTTCAACCGGTTTTCTTCGACCTTCATCGGAAATTAAATCATGGAGTGTAAATTGGTAATCGTCTTACCGTCGATTGATCCCTTGGTGTGATAACGACACTGATACTTATACAAAATGTTTTCTCTTGATTCAAGGTAATGACCAAGTTGGTGACATTCTGATCAGGGGTTAGAAGGCTCTGATGATAAATTCAATGTCTAAAGTTTCAATTTGATGTATAAAATAGAATAATTTTTTTTCTATAGGTGGAATTGTGTCATTATGCGTGTTTTTAGTGTATGCATAGATTTGTATAGAATGGTATGCAGATTTTGTTTCTAGGCGTTACCGCACGTCTCTTGGTATATGCCGTGTGGTATAATGTGCCTTTGTTAAAAGATATTACTTGAACTATATGGTTTAGTAGTTTCTACTCATAGTTACTTATGTACAACATGCTTATGTTGAGTAAATGTTTTCAGTTATGCTATTTTTTATTCTCAGGTTTGAATCATGGGTCAGTCACTAGGATGCATTCAAGTGGACCAGTCTAATGTAGCTGTGAAAGAACATTTTGGCAAGTTTAATGATGTACTTCAGCCTGGTTGTCACTGTATGCCTTGGTGCTTGGGGTATAGGTTGGCTGGTCAACTTTCATTGCGTGTGAATCAGCTTGATGTTCGTTGTGAGACAAAAACAAAGGTTTTTGCCTTTCTTTACTGACCATCGAATGATCGTATCTAGTAACATTACCAAGATTCTTTTGTTGCCTATTTTTATGCCGCTACTAATATTTGGTTGCCAATGCCAACTCCCATCTGCTATAAACTTGTTAAGAGTATATATACATTTAGATTGCGGTTTAGAATACACTTATTATTAACTTATTAGTATGTGTTCTCTGCAGCAGTCTAATATATTGTTTGCCTGATATCTTGAATGATTTACTCTTTCAGAAGTTTTATTGGATCATGTTGGTATCATTTCAGGATAATGTCTTTGTTACTGTGGTTGCTTCCATACAGTACCGTGCCTTGTCTGAGAAGGCTGCTGATGCTTTTTATAAGCTCTCAAACACAAAGCAACAGATTCAAGCTTATGTTTTCGATGGTAAGATGCCAGATATTGTGTGTTATCTTCTGTTGCTTTAGGTTAATGATGATCCTAATTATTTCAGGATGTTTCATTGATTTGTTTTATTCTATCTGTAAGCCTTATTATACATAAATGTTGTTAGTAATTAGGGCTAGTGTACCAAAGCTGCAATTGGATGATGTTTTTCTGCAGAAAAATGATATAGCCAAAGGTGTGGAAGACGAGCTTGAGAAGGTTATAGTACTTTTCCTTTATTCATTTATATGTATTTCCGCCTTGAAAGATTAAAGAACCTATTTTGTGATCTTATGTTTCAGGCCATGTCTGGTTATGGTTTCGAGATTGTGCAGACTTTGATTGTTGATATAGAACCTGATCAACATGTGAAGCGATCAATGAATGAGATTAATGCAGGTACCTTAGTTTGGTTCCCTGATATATCAATAGATTTTGTTTCAGCCCACTTAATGTGACGTTTTTGGTTTATAATCTTTCATATAATGACATGCCCAATAATATATGAACTGCAATAACAGCTGCTAGAATGAGAGTTGCTGCAAATGAGAAGGCAGAAGGCGAAAAGATTCTACAAATCAAGCGGGCAGAAGGAGAAGCAGAATCCAAATACTTATCTGGGCTGGGTATCGCTAGACAACGTCAAGCCATAGTAGACGGTCTTAGGGACAGCGTGCTTGCATTTTCTGAAAATGTGCCAGGGACATCAGCCAAAGAGGTTATGGACATGGTGTTGCTGACTCAATACTTCGACACCATGAAAGATATTGGGGCCTCATCAAAGTCTAATGCTGTGTTTCTTCCTCATGGACCTGGTGCAGTCAAAGATATCGCCTCGCAGATCCGTGAGGGTCTCCTTCAAGCTGAAACTGCTCAGGCTTAGCTTACTCTAGACCTATACCTGAACTTTGTTCTGTAAGTGATTGAATACGCTGTGTGATGGTGATACTCTTATGAACATATTAGGTTAGTATGCTGCATATATGGGTATGAACATATTAGGGCTTTTCTCTGGTAGTATCGGTCCTTATAAATTGTTTAGGTCTATGTACATCGTGATGAAGTTGGGTCGATTTGCATATCTAGTTTTGTCTACGTGGATGTTTCTGAGTTTGAATCTCAGAGTTGCGTTCCAATACCACCATTTCTTCAGTCCATCTGATTTCTTTGCATGGATGACAATAAGAAATTGTGCATTCGGAAAAGTAATGAAAGTAGCATGTGTAAGAATATAAATATTATTTGTCCAGTTTATTACATTATAGAAATTGTGTTTTTCTTAAATTAAGGATTATCGTTTCAGTTTATTTAGTGGGTGTTTGGGATTGCTTATTTTCAAGCAATTTTTACTTATTAATTTTTAAAAAGTTATTAAATTAAAAAAATGTTTAGCAATATCAGAAGTCGTTTTTAAATTGACTTTTTATATAGAGTAGAAAGAAGTTTTTGAAAAATAAAAAGAAAGTAACTTATTAACTTCTAAAAATTTATTTTAGTTTAGTCTTTTATTATACCATTCTAATATCTCTTATTAACTACCCCTAATTTTTAAAAATATCATTTTTGATCATTTTAAAATCTTTTAATTTATAAGTTAATCCAAATATTTTCTAAAAACTCTTTTTGAAAAGTAAGTTAGAAAAAAAAATTTCATCAAAGGTTTTTTTCAATTAAAATAAACAATTCCAAAAACAAAATATGATACCACCTTCAAAGGTAGGTGGGTTTAAAAAGCACGCCTGGCCTCAAAGTGCGCACTTCTGACTGCTTGAGGCGTTAGAATGTGAGCTTTTGACTGTTTTAAAGACGTACAAGAAGCAATGAAGCACGCTGACTCAAAACTGAGTTGTATTTTTATTTCATCCTCAAAATTAAATAAATCATTCAAAACACGTTACAGAAAAATGGCATCATTATAAATATACATGTTGATGTCACATTATACTTATTATTGGTATTGTTATTAATTTGGTTATTATCATACTGCCAATTATTGTTATAGCACAATGCGTCTTAAAAACAATTTTGGCGTAAAAGAGTTTCTCGATGATTAACCAAAGCAACAAGCTAAACCTTTAGAAATATATCCACCATCCATTGGTAAGTAGAGAAAGTACCTAAAAACTGTTGGCAAATTATTCTACGTCCAACAAAACCACCAAAAGTGTGAAAAGACCAAAAACAAAACCCTTCAACTCAAGAGCCGATTAAACCAACCATGTTATTACGGCTTAAGAGCCAAGGCAAGACCAAACTTAGCACTCTTGTCGATAGCTTTGGTGTCAACTTCTCCTGAAATGGTGAAGAGGGATTTGGGGCGCCACTCGTGCTGGATAAGAGCATTTGCCTTGCCAAGGTTGTCAATGCGGGCCTTGACTGTAGTCAATGGGTCCAAAGCATGCTGGGTGCCAACTGTGATTGTGTTTTCATTGGTTGAGAAGCTGTGTTTCACTTCTGCACCCACTGCTGTGTTGGTCAACGGCTTCACGATATGGTAGTATGATGCATTCAGATTGTCACCCTTGTCATTCCTGTATTATTGTATTATTATATGTTAGATTTCGGTAAAGACGAGAGAAATTCCAGTACTTGAGTAGAATATTTATGTTGGAAGCAGTTCTAAAACTGGATTTAAGAAATGGGTCACACAAATAACAAAATCTAGTGATGACATAAACAAATGTTTACAGCCTTCTAAGTTATTTTATTGAAATATTGGATGAAAAATAAATAATAATGTGTAATCATATTTTATATACAAAATTACTTGATAAGAATAAAGAAAACAAGTCAACCAAACCAGTCCCAAACAGCCTTACCCATGACCCATTACCCCAAAGCCCCAATAAAGCATGTGCTTCAACATGTATTTTCTGCTATAGAACACTGGAGAATGTGATGGAACAACTACAAAGCAACTAATATAAGAAGAAATATAAAAAAGCTACAGAGAAAACAGGTCAGAAGCGCCTCAAAAGTGCCTATTTAATGCGGAAAACCTCATCCGTGTACTGTACTCAAAAGATTATTATAAGAGTAACTTTATAGTCATAGTTAACTGACTGGTCACTTATATAAAATCTAAATCTTTTCTAGCGTTTTAGGTAAATCCAACAGTCAATACCCAAAACTTCCAAAACTAACATGTTTTTACTCAACCAGCCAAACCTACTACCTCTGTTTTAATATCCATTAACCCTATAGGTATAGCCAACCTAAGCATAACAAGTTTTGAACTAAGGAATTAACCACTCACAGAGTCAATGCAGCAATAAGGTCAGCATTGGAGAAGCTGATGCCAGCATTACATTTGGTAAAGTTTCCAGTTTTGGTGTCAAAGGAAACATCGGTACCAATAGCCGCAATGTTGGTTCCCACCACGCCAGAGAAGTTGACAATTGGGTTTGCAGTCAACCCAATGCTCGTAGAGATTCCAGCATAGTCATGCAAGTATTGCAGTTCCAACTATCAGAATAGTAACTAGTTAGCCAGGTTGATTCTACCATATAAAATTAACATATAAAGAAGCAGTTTAATTTTCACATACCTTGCCAGACCTCTGATCAGGAACTTTGAAACTAAAGATCGCCTTCAGCCCAGGGGCGGGTTCATCAACCAAAATGGTTGTGGAGAGCTACAGTAATATTGAAAACAAAACAATCAACACACTGTTTTACACTTCCATTAAAAATGTCTGTGGAACAATTGAACCATAACATATAGAAATAATAACAGATAAATAAGAATGATGAAAGACCAAAAGGCAGAAGAAAATATGAACAGCAAGTAGAATAACCGTCCTACATTAGAGCTTGTGTCGACTTTGATATCAGTAGTAACATTGTTCCTCTTTAGCTGGGTATTCACATCTGCAAGAAACAAGTCACCTTTCTTTGTTCCAGACGATGTGATTGCCTGCAAGATGTTGAAAGTGGAAATTTTAATCTAGTGAAAAGAATATTCGGAGTTTACCACCAATACAGAGACTGAAATGCAATGAAAATAATTAGACAAGGTCTTAATCTATAAACAGATGCATATAAAATTTTTAACTACTCAAACTGACACATGAATATAGCAATCAAGCTCACAAGAGTTGTGTGCTTTAAAAGACTAAAACCCTCCCCAATGAAACTCCACCCATACATACATACATACAAAAACATAAGTAATTATCATTGCTCAGCACATATTATCATAAGAACAACCAAGAAGAAACTTTAAAAAATGAGGGTAGATCATCATACATGAGAAGCCATTTAAGACATGATCATATTACACCTTTCACAGTTTCATCTAAAAACTTAAATAGAATGTTGAATCAGCTGTATTTCAACAAGAATATAATATATACAGTTCATAAAGGTATAAGTAGCTTATATAAGTATAATCCATAAAAAAAGAGAAGACAGACAATGAAGTTAAATCTTTAGATCCATACATTACCAAAACATATTTAGATCAATTCAAGATTACCAAATTCACTATATTCATCAACCATCATCCAAGATGGTGGGGGTAACCCTAATTTTAAACAGACATCCTACGCTTTATTTAACAATAATTGTCATCAGCATCAGATACTCCAACTACATAGAATATAAATAAAGCAACCGCCACACGTAACAAATCTCATGATAATTCCATGTAAGTTGTCTACACCTCATCTATGAAAACAATGTCCGCCAAATGTAAAACAGCAATGAAACACAATAAACCTAAAAATTTGACCCTTAAACTTGCACATACCCAAATCTGCTCCGAGAACATGCACACCCATAAACAAAACTTAAAGGACTACCATATATCAACAACAATCGCACACAATACTAATAATGGTCGTCTAACAATGTCAAAACATAAAATAATCAAACAGATCAACATATACGAAAGAAGATAACTCACAACTCCAGTAGGCGAATAGGTCGTGATGGTGAACTTATGGTCTCCCTGGTAATCCCTGTACAGAAGATCTTCACTCACACAAAACAAAAACAGATTCAAATCAACAAATGCGAATCCAACAAACAGAAGTTACATAATCGCACACATATATCGAACATTCCAACCATCAAACTCAAATACATACACATACAAACAACTATCCAAATCAAATGAGGTGTAGAGAGAGAAACAACCTCTGGCTTTTTTGCCGATGTCAGTGTAGAGACCAGGACCCTTAGCCATGGATTCTTGCAGCTTAAAACGGAAAATGAAGACGACGAAATGAAGATGACGAACTGAGGGACGCTACTCGCTTTTATAGGGCAGATGAATTGGGGGAAAAGAAGCCCTAATTTCTAGTGACGGTAAATCTTACGTGTTCTGTGGTTGATTTCGGACCGTTGGATCTGGAAGATCGGTGGTGGGGTGCGTTTAGGACCGTAGATTTTAAGTGGCCTTAGATAATTAATTCGGAATTCTGATTATTTATTTGTAGTTTGAGGTTAGCATGCTAATAGCAGCTATTTAATCATTTCTTGGAGAAGAAGATAAGATAAGATTTCGATTTTCATGTGGCATAACTGCATAAGTTGGTTATTTTAAGTTTGCTGTTATAATTTTTTAGAAGTAATATGAATGATATTATGAAAATTGTTATTTTCTCTTAATTTAAATGTGTGCTTATTGATATGATTATAACGTATAAAAGATAATGAGATAGAGATGATATCAATTATCACATAAATTAAACATATAAGAAAAACATTTAAAACAGTACTCATAAGTTTAAGTGTTTAGCCTTGTAAACTTACTTAAAAAAATACTTGGGTGAGAAGACTTAAAATAAATAAGTTAATCTTTTATATACATTATAAACCATGTAAATATATGTGTCAAATGTTAATCTTGAATTTCGATACTAGTTGAAGCAAGTTCTATAGAATGTGAGGCTAATATGAGACTAATAATCACAACTAAATGAATACTTTTGTGATGATTAGATGAGCAGAGAAGCATGTCGACATATATAAGAGAGCGCATCTAGTTGTTGAATTGGTTTCGTTTAAAAAAAAGGTGCATGGAAGGTATTATGTCTATATGACCAAAAGAACCACATAGCTACAAAACAAATTTTGTGACAAATTTTAATAACCATGTCTTCTCATTTCATAAAGAATAAGATTTGAATTCTCATTTCATAACAAATAAGATTTGTGACAATTTTTTAACAGGCTTGATCTTTTTTTTGTAGGCTTAACCTTTTGTATCAGTCCGGATCTAAGTTTGATCCAAAGAACTCCTCTAACTAGTCTGATCTAAGGGTTAAGCTCAAAAGAAAAAACACGCCCATTAAAAATTAAGCCCAAATAACTTCTTATAATATGAGGTCTCGTCCAACGTATAGAGCAAGTTGTATCCTCTTCCCTCTCATGCGCTCTAAATCCTACATACCCTTATGCAGAGAGGAGAAAATGATGATTTGTAGTGATGAACATGGGTTTGAGCCAAAGGCTTTGCTTCACGGTGAGTTTGTTCATCTCACGATGAGTTACTTTTGATTATCAGTTGCTAGACCCACTAATTTGTTTTCTGCCTTGTTAAAATCATTTGTGTTCTTGTTTGGGTCCAATACGGTGACACTAACATTTAATTATGTCACACTCAAGTCGAAGTGTCATTTCCAAGTTTCGGTTGAATTATAATGAATAGTGGGATGTAGATAAATATTCACAAGTAGTACCATATGCACTAGACATAACGATATGAATGAGTTGGGTAATGTTAGGGATTTTGTTTGTTTGGAAGGGTAATGATAATAAAATATTGTGAAAAGTGTCTTTTATAATCATGTATGAAAATCACTTTCCAAAAAGTAGCACCGGATCTTTGAAGCACCTAGTTTGAAGAAACTTTAAGATGACACATAAAACAAACATTGATCGACTAGTTGTATAATAGGTTTTGTGCGATCATCAATTCTATATTATTTTGGAGTTTGAAACAAAAGAATTATATTATCTATAAATACTAAAGTGTGTTTTCATTCATGACAATTAAATATATATATCTGATATCTTATAACTTTTTTGTTAAAGTTTCATCAAACTTGGATAATGAGAACCTAAGTATCATATGTGATTACTTGTGCAAATGATTAATGTAAGGTTTACCGAGTTACCGACTCATAAGAGGAAACTTCCATAAGGTCATTGTGATAATGCATTTTCAGGTTAGAGGTTGTGATGTTTAAGCCTTAGAAATGTTATACATTGAACATTTCAAACTACTTAATTATAACATGTTATTCAATACCTATGTTTACTCAAAGTTTATTTTATGTCAATGTAAGTTCTATAAATGTTTAGTGATGATATGAATTTACTTAGATCTATGCAAGCATGTATTCTTGTCTCCTAACTTATATTATAACTTAACTTGAAATTTCTTTGGTTTCACGTTGCAAATTCTATTAAACTAAAGTTATGTACATGCACAACTTAACGTCGTAATTCAACCCCGTCTCATCATAAGAATAGGTCAATTTTAGGCCTTTGATCTGTAATAAATGTATTTATAATATCAAAAGAGAAATATAACATAAAATATTCGAAAACACACTCCAAATTCAAGAATTTTTCTCTTTTATTTTATTTTAACATTTAATATTTTATAAGGCACACGCAAGCTAGCTTCATTCGATTCACACAGAAAGGAGTCAATCTTCATGTCATAATCAGCTGATTCCATAGTTTAAATCGACACCAATGCAGGGATCCGTGAAGCAAGCAAACTCATTTTCTTATATATAAAAGCTGTTGGCAACTTGAAACTATTATTTATAATATATTATATATAGCTAATAATGATAATAAAATATGAACATATCATTATTTGGCTTGATTAATAATAAAGTTATTGATCTTTCGAACCATCAGGCGTGCTTGATTATAAACTATTAATAGTTGAAAAAAAAACACTTCTATTCACAACAAACGTTATTTTCGTAAAGTATACAATATTCTTGTAGTTTTCATAGTTTGTAGTTAGCTTTATAATCTTTTTGAAACATGTTAAATCACTGTCACATTGAAAAACAAACATGTTTATCTTTGTTGTGAAAGTTAGTACCGAGATAAGACCAAAGTTTGTGTTATAGGTTGAGAACAATCATAACTTTTTGGTGAAATGATGCACTGGTGCAATGATTCTTGAAAGCTTGTCATTTTGGCAGTTAAAATTTATAGTTGGCCGTTAATTTTTGTAATCAATCATTACCAATGGTAAACTAAAAGTTTATGATCATTTCCTCATGTTATTGTCACCAATAAATAGTTTGATGGTTAATTACTTTTTTCAATTACTATTGATCACACAGTTTAACTTAAACTATAAATAAGTTTTTACCAATGGATAATTTCCTATCAATAGACCAATCAACTAGTTAAATCAAAAGTAATGTTGAGAGGCTTTTAAGTGTGAAAATGAAATTTCTCTTGCTCGCTATTCAGTGAATGGTGCCAAGGAGTGCTACCTCTTGAATTCATGTGTTTCCTTATTGCCGGAAACCACACTAGTCTCAAATAAACACGTACTTTAAATCTTCAACCTCGTATAGATGTTTAAGCTGATTTATCTTTGATCTGAAGTAAATCTCAATCAGCTCAAATGAACGAAAACCCTAGAATCATCAACAATTCTATGAGACCAAATTTACCTAGATGGTATGAAATCACCATAATATATACGTGTTACAAGGATCTTTAGGTATATAAAACACGAGAATAAAATATTTGGAACTATAATATCTAGCAAACGTAGATATTATTCAATCAAAGGTATTTTTCTAGTAGCTTATGAAATATCGGTTTCTAGTTTTTATGATTCTGAAAACAAAACAACATTAGAATACACTAGAAATGCACTAGACTACAGTTAATTAGAAAGGGTACAATTTTTAACGTATATATCAATGAAGAATGATTCCACGAATAAAGACCATGGACAAAATAAGGTTGGCATCAAGCTGCTTCAATTCATTGAAATCATCAAATTATTATAAAACATAATACAACAAAATAAACCAACAGTTGATCAAATTTACAAATATAAATACATAAACTGAGCAAGAAAGCTTAAAGAGTTAAAGGAGGGAGTAAAGCAAATCAAAACTAACAGTGGAAATGGCAATGAGGGCGATAAAGTGCGAAGAGAACGATAGGAAGCGATCCATTACCATGGCGAACCACGAGACCCCTGAAGTGCGGTGTGTTAAAAGAAGGAGAAGAGATGCAGCCACACTTGCACTAGACTGCAAAACCGAGCCAGTTCAACAAACGGGTCAAGCTTCACCAACAACTGTAACTAGAAGTTCTAAGTTTCGTGGTGTGAGTAGACATAGATGGACAGGCAGATTTGAAGCACATTTGTGGGATAAACTATCTTGGAATGTTACACAGAAGAAGAAAGGAAAACAAGGTAGTTATGTTTCATGTCCTTTTGTTCTTTTACGCGTATCTTTTAGTTATAAACACTTTTATCTGATCTGAGTTCATTTATTTTGCACATATGGTCTGCGATTTGGATGATACCAAACAGTTTATCTTGGTAAGTACTTATTTCTATAAGCTGCTATGACTTATGATGATGATTTGCATAATGAATCTATCATAAATCTTAAAGTTTGCTGATTTTGTTTGATTATGATCTCAGGAGCTTATGATGAAGAAGAATCAGCAGCAAGAGCATATGATCTAGCTGCACTTAAGTATTGGGGACCAACTACTTTCACAAATTTCCCGGTATGGATCATAGTTTTAACCATAAGTATCAGAATACTTTGTTGTAAACAGCGAATCCAAGTATATATCAACTAGAAAGCTAACACTGAACGTATGCATCTTGAGCTCTCATTGATGTCTTTTAACTTTGATGAAGGTGTCTGATTATGAGAAAGAGATTGAAATAATGCAGAATTTAACAAAGGAAGAATACCTTGCTTCACTAAGGAGGTAAGATTGTGCATAATGGTATGATAAGATTTCAGATGACAGTACAAAGTTAAAGTTATTAAATAACATTATTTGTTGGTCAATTGCTTCAGGAAGAGCAGTGGATTTTCGAGAGGGGTATCAAAGTATCGGGGCGTTGCAAGGCACCACCACAATGGGAGATGGGAAGCAAGGATCGGGCGAGTTTTTGGAAACAAGTACCTGTATCTCGGAACCTATAGTAAGTTAATTACCTCTTCAAAATATTTCAACACCTAAATGACTTTAGTGGAATAATAAGGAAACTTGGTTAGTGTTCGGTAAAACTTTTTCCTCTATTATACGACGATCATCTTACCAGAAATTGGTTTTTAGGCACACAAGAAGAGGCTGCACGCGCTTATGATATTGCAGCAATTGAGTACAAAGGACTAAACGCTGTGACCAACTTTGAGTTGAGTACTTACATCAGATGGTTAAATCCTGTAACACAGACCCCCCCTACAAATCATGAGCCACAAACAACGATCAAATCAAATGTTACGCCATCAAATAACAACAGTTGGTTCGAGGAACAACATTCTCCAATATTGATGGAAGAACAGAAACCGTCAGAAAGTAAATTACCATTTAGTCCAAGCAAAAATTCTTCACCAACAGCAGTTGGCTTGCTACTCAGGTCATCAATGTTTAGAGAACTCGTGGAGAAAAATCTGCGTCCAAGTGATGAAGATGAGGGCGAAGACATGAAGACACAATCGATGAGACGTTGTTATGGAAGTGAAGAAAGTATCATGTTTCTGGATTCCTCAAATGCAAACGATGTGCAGTTGCGTGAAGAGTTCGATTTCAACTATGATTTTCAAGGATCAACATATGCACTTGAACAATGTCCATTTGTTGACATAAGATGATAATGTAAAATGCTTGATGTTATGGGTGTTTTCATTTTCAAGATGTTGTTTAATAATCTTCATGTAATCCAGAATGTTTAAGCTTGAGAATACAATAACAACCACCACCATACTCACTAAATCCCACCCACAACAAGCTAGTAGTGACGGGATGTAGGCAAATCATTAGAGACTCACGCTCCAATTTTTAAAAAATAAATAAATAAACTATGCTTAATATGTCCCTCAAGATAAACGACAGTAGTGACATGACATTTTATTAGATTGAAACAAATAATAATAACTCGTGTTCTAGCATTTTTGAACGAGCCTTCCTCCACGCGTCTACATTCTTTGGAGGCGTCTCTAGAGCTAGTTGTTGCATGAGGAACTTACAGACCCCAGAAAGACACTAAAGTTCTAAAAGAACCGTATTATGCAATATAATTATTGATAATGATGATAATAATCGATCGACACGAGTCTTTTCATACATGTATGTGTGAGAAGTTTAAATCACACACGAAGTATCAATGACTGGTACAACTAGACTACCAAAAATGTCCTTTCCCTAATGAAGCTAAGGGTACAAGGCTAGAGAGTACAGTTGGGTCAGTTCCGATTTTTGCCCCTTAGAAAGAAAATTTTGCTTTCAATTATTTACTACATTTATCGACTATGACACCTTCAGTATGGCATGAAAAGCTTCTTGCGGTATGTCCACTGACCCGACACGCTTCATACGTTTCTTTCCTTCTTTTTGTTTCTCCAGCAACTTTTTCTTCCTTGTAACATCACCACCATAACACTTTGCAAGAACATTCTTCCTCATTGCCGAAATCCTGCAAAGACCGAGTTCCAATTGTGAAAACTAGAAAGAAATCCTAAATCAGAAAATAATGTCAACAGGTTTTATTTAAAGTGACAAAATAGATACGCCAGGTGGCTATCAAAACGACTTGGGGTTGGGTTAGCCTAACACACTTTTGCCCAAAACTTTTAGATGTTTTTACCAAGAATTAGAGTGCCAAGATATGAGAATTATATTGTCACAACAATATCAATAGGTTTTAGGCATTACAAAATATATTGAGTGACTTTTAAACAATTCCAGCCAATTTGACCTGTTACCTTTTAAGCTACTTATTTTATTTAACCGTTTCATCCCTCATGAGATTAAACATAACCTGTAAATTATGTGAATTCAATGTTTTGAGAACCAGCAGGGGTGTTACTTACGTCTCCCTAGCAATGACCTTTGTTCCAATGGCAGCTTGAATGGTGATCTCAAACATTTGCCTGTTTCAAAGTGGGACATGTCAGTGGATTTTGTAATGCAAAGAAGAAAAGTAGTTGAAGACAGTTGGGTAACCTGTCGATATATTTCTTGAGCTTGTCTACAAGTTCACGACCAACACGTTGTGCCTTCAACTTATGAACAATAGTTGCCATTGCATCTACGGGTTGTCCGTTCAAAAGGATATCAAGTTTCACCACATCAGATGCAACATACCTGGAAACCAAATCTATCTTGTCAACCATTCACAAGTCCGAATTTTCATTTTGTTGGTGTTAAATTTATGTTTCCAGAAAAACCCAATATATGATTGTAACTAAAGTGGGATAATATGTTTGTGAGAAAAATTATTATCTACTGTATCTCTAACAAATGACTATAGGTTATGTTCACTTCCATAAGGAATGAAGATAAAAGACTCGCAAAATGAAGAACAATAAATCAGGATCTCGAAAACAGAAACTCATAGATCCCATTTTTACCAATGTCTTTCATTTGTCATACTAATTATATGGGTACCACGTAAACAGGATCCCAAAACATATCTCTATTTCTCTATCATTATACACAAATGAGACCCACAAAATGAAAATGTTACATGGGCAAAAGAAAAAGGAACTGCTAGCCACTAATAGATGTGGCAGTTTCCACCAATTTACTAATGAATTAGTTGATTTGGTTTTATTATATACAACGGAACAAATAGGTGGAATTATTGAAGTTAGCTAAAGCAGGATATGGCTCAAAGGTATTAAAAGTCACCCAACGAATTTTTTAGTGCACAAAACATCCTATAGACATTTGTTTCAAAACAGTAAATCATTATGTTTTTATAATCATATTATAAACACTAGTTGTTTATATAAATTTTAGAAACTAGACAGGCTAGTTTAAGACTCTAAGGTCAACCCAACCAACCTGGACCCAAAACTTACTTGTTTTAAACCATTACACAACATAACCTGCCCATTTTGCCGCATATAATCATCATGATCATAAAATTGGAAACAGGGTCTTACTCTGAATCTTCATAATCAAATGATGCATAACCAGACGTGATGCTTTTTAGTTCATTATAGAAGTCAACAACAATTTCCCTTAGAGGTAACCGATACTTCATAAATGCCCGTTGACTGCGTATAACCAACAAAAACTTGAACACTCCAAAAAAAGTAGACATAATGGAGGGAGTGAAAATCTAAAATAATATGCAGTGTGCATGTAAGCTTACCTATCAATAAATGAATACTCTAGCTGTTCTCCTCTTCGTTCGGAGCAAAGATTGATAACAACTCCCACATACCTGTAACCGAAAAAGTAAAATGGGTTATTAATTTAAGAACCATCTTACTTGAGTCCCAAATGCAAACTAATTTTCGTTCTTGCAAAATATCAACAATCAATGTTGAACTTTCTTGGGATAAAACCTTAGGGACCTTGAGAGCTTACTCACTAGGGATAATAATTGTTGCCACTACAGTAGGTTCCCAGGAAGCTACAACTCGGATTTTAGGATTTGAAGTGAACGCTGCTGGATTTTGCACCTCTACTTTACTGGAAAACAGAAATCAGTAAACTGTTTTTCTTCTTTTTCTGGAATAATTAGCTGAAGTGACATTTTAAGGACCAAAAGTCACTCACCTCCCATCTGAATACTCAAAGATATATGGCACAGTTGGAACAGTTGAAATTATATGAGTTCCATGTTCCTGTTATTTTCAAGAAAAGTATGAGTAGTTAGAAGTCTACATGATTATATACTTTACAAACTACAATGAAAAAATAATCAATCTTGAGACACATATAATATACATATTTTTAAAATTATCTCAAATTTCAAAAGTTATCTCCAATGCTATTTTTTCCAGTTGGCAGCCAAACACTCTCATGGTTATCCCCACTAAGGGGCTTAGCAGGAGAGGAAATACCTACTAATTTCAATGTGTTTGTTCACCATAAAACTCCAAGTATAAACATTTAATAATCACACACCCACCATTAAATGGATTTCAAGGCACTTACGTGAAATCAGTCACATCATAATAGTGTACATTTTGTTAAAAGTAAAATATTAAAAAGTAGCTACAAGGGAAATCAGATAAAATGGTTTAAAAGCCATTTATATTATACTAATGTGTTTGAAGCATCCTACATTGTTTTATTCAAACAAACTGCATGACATTTTTATAATAGTTTTTTAATCATATTCAATAACTATTAATTTTAAGAAAATAAATTAGAAAATGTTGACATCAGATACCTGTTTTGACCCATCTACAAAGTTTACCTGTTTTGATGCATCTACAACTTGTCTAACCCACTCATAACTCATGTTGCCCCCTATATTCAAAATAGAACCTCCAAACTTTCACTTGAGTTAGCTCTTTAATGTGTGTGACTGTGTGTATGGATTCAACTTTTCCAATATTATTCAACATCCACAGTAACCTCATAGTTTCATGAATGCAAACCCATCCCACCAAATCATGCAAGTTAAATTTCAAACAAATAACTGATGAGCAATTAAGAATTTAATTCGCCAAAAACCCAAAGAAGAACACCTGCTCAAGGCGCTGATGGAAAACATCCATGTGAAGTAGTCCTAAGAAACCACACCTGTAAGAAATAACCATGTATATTGCAAACAAAATCAAGTAATGTTGCAATCCCATAAGTAACACAATAAAAGAAAATTAATGTACAGACCTGAAACCAAGACCAAGTGCTGTGCTGCTCTCTCTGGCAACAGAAACACTAGCATCATTGCATGTTAATCTTTCAATTGCATGGCTAAGTGCTTCAAAATCAGAACCATCCGCAGGATAAAGCCCAGAAAAAACCATGTGCTTTGCAGGCTTGAACCCTAATCATTAAATATCAACAAAAGAGACAAGTATTAGGTGTTGAAGAAGTCATGCCTTTTTTAAACTGATGAACAAACAGACAATTAGGATTTTTAGGTACCTTTATTATTTATTTATTTATATTTTATAATACAACTATATTTTGTTGCTGGAGTAACATAAACATGGTGCAAGGTTTGGAAGTACTTCTACTACTTGAAGTTGTAAGAATCAATTTTAATGGTGTTAATGTTTGAAAAATCCAGTTATAAATGAAGCACTAGGCTAAATAAACTCCTACCATTTGATAATAAGTTTTAACACAGTATGCCTGTATCAATTTTATCATCCTCGATAATTAAATGATCATCGACTGAAATAGGTTAACCAAAAACTAGAAACCGTC
Organism: Flaveria robusta; assembly: GCA_025506415.1. NCBI lineage: Eukaryota > Viridiplantae > Streptophyta > Magnoliopsida > Asterales > Asteraceae > Flaveria > Flaveria robusta. The sequence goes on along the minus strand of CM046469.1, from coordinate 10,078,510 downwards.
AACCGATTATTGAAACTAGGAGTCACAATAATCAAATAATCACCTTCGAAACACACATCCAAAATCCTTTCTTACATACACCTACATTCCTAATGTAACATACATCCACAGCCCATCAAAATTTAAATTTATAAATTACCTGGTAAAGGTTCAACAGTTGTTCGTGTATGAAACAATGTATCCCCAACACGTGCCTCTTTAGTTGACCGCATGCCACTGACCACATACCCCACTTGACCAGTCAACAGGAAACCTGTTGACCTAAGTTCCGGATGCATAATCCCAACATCCAAAACCTCATAAGAGTGACCCGTAGCAACCGACGAAATTTTGTCACCTTTACGCAAAGACCCATCAACTATCGCCACATGACAAATCACCCCCTTATACTCATCATAATAAGAATCCAACAAAAACATACGAAGATTTGAATCACTTTTTCCAGGAGGCGGAGGAATCCGTTCTATAACAGCCGGAAGTAAATGTTCTAGACCTTGACCGGTTTTTGCGGAAGTCAAAAGCACATCACTTGGATCAAGGTCAAACATCGACTTTAACTGTGCTTTAACACGATCCGGGTCAGCCGTTGGTTGATCAATTTTGTTAATGACAGGTATTATTGTCAGGTTAGATTCAAAAGCTAGGTAAAAGTTTGCAACAGTTTGAGCTTGTACACCTTGGGCTGCATCAACGACTAAAAGGGCACCTTGGCAAGCAGCCAAAGATCTTGATACTTCATAGCTGAAATCCACATGACCAGGCGTGTCGATCAAATTCAGTAAATAGTTTGTGTTGCTCTCTTTTAAATTGTAGTTATAGAACATTGTGGCTGTTTGAGCCTTTACTGTGATTCCCCTTTCTCTCTCAACCTATCGCAATCCATAAAAGATTATGATATGTAAATGTACACCTGAATCACAATCAGCGTTGAAATAAAAGTGATCTAGCAGCCACACATGTGTCACAATAATTAGATAATTAGACAACTATAGTAATGGATATGCAAGTAAGATATTTATCCCAGTATTCGTTTTCTTACAGCTACCCATGCCTGCTTCTCCAAACCTCACCATTTTGAACCTCGTCCTTCAGAATACCAGTATCATAATGACTTTTTTGCCAAACGCTTTAAACTGATCGGTGCGACTTAAAGATTCAATAATCTACTTTATATGCATCGTCTAGTAGTCCTTAAACTCATCAAAAAGCGCAACCTAAACAAGAGTCTAAAGGTATAAGTTTGTATACTTTTAGTCATTTTTAGGCAGTGACATAATGTAGCAAATAAAAGTGAAACCAAGAGATCAAAGTTTGACTTTTCTGGTGAATTGAGCTACTCTTAAACTTATAATGGAAATGCATCTCAGAGCTTCTTAAAAGAAAAACAGAAAAAAATGACGCGTATTGTAGGGTATTTGGATGTGCAGTTCATAGTCACTGCTGCAATCTGAAATTTTAAAATCAAGTAATCACATATTCAGTAGAACAATCTTTAAAGCTATGGATGGAAATACAAATTTGATTCATCAAGATTATTTTTCTCACAAATGTTGCAGCTTTTCCAAATCTGATAAACTGATTCGACATCAAAATCAAAATCTCATTGTCCGTTCTAACGAAGTGAGCGGTTGTCAGTACAGTTACATGTGGATTACCTTATAACCCTACTCATCTTCAACATTCAGAAGACGAAAACACAACATTTACAGCACAAACAATATACCACCACAACACCCAACAAAACTCTGAAAAGAAAGCATTAATACAGCAAAATGTACCTGCAATTTGTCAAGATACTGAGCTACCCCATGGCCTCTCTTAATCGTACCAGTTAGTTCAAGAAGCCTATCAGCAATCGTTGATTTCCCATGATCAACATGAGCAATAATTGAGAAGTTCCGGATTTTATCGGTGGGGTATTGACTCAAATCTATGGCATTGTTATCATCTTTCCTGTTACTATTCCTCGAATTGGAGCAAAAACCGTGATCAATCGAGCCATAATAAGGTAAACCTAGTCTGTGATAATGATGATTGGGGCGGTGTCTGTATGTGCGATTGGTTAAAAGGATTGCTTTCGAAACTCTACTGAGATAAGGCATTTGTGAGTGTTTATGCGTCAAAAGTTAACGTTTTTTGGTCGTCCGTTGGTCGGAATCATAGGTGACGGCTAATGGCGCCGGCGACGATGGTGGTTTTGTTAGTGTGCAGCTCCGTCTTCTCTTTGAGTTTCTGGTTTGCCCTAACTATGGAAAAGGGACTTTACCAGAGTTTGTGTTTCAGTGATTATAGAATTATTAGAACTTATAGATTATAGATTTAACATGTTACAGATTTGATTATTTGTTCTTTAACATAAACTAGATATTTATACCGTTGTGTTACGACGGGAATTTCGTTACGATCTCAAATATCATAAAGCGGACATCAAACACAAATCAATGATGGTCATTCCCGTAAACTCTAAGACATCAGGATATCTGATTACAAACCCAAATCATAATAATATCTACACACTTACAAAACCCAAAACAACGGGAAAAAAAAACAAAACAAAAAAACACAAAAAACTAGGTTGGGTAGAACCTCAAACCCGAGCCGTCGACAGGTACATGATCTTAAGTATCAATACACAAATAAAAGGCACGTCGCGACAGCATCCCCTGCTCCGTAAAACCCTAATGTGTACCCAATCGTAAAATCGAACGTCAATCAGTTGTAAAACCCAAAAGTGTATTCCGTTATAAAAACCGTACTTAATCGTAAAAACAACTACCGCTCCGCCGTAAAAACTCCGTTTTAAAAGTAAGCATCGAAAAACTCGAATACAAACATATATGTAATGATTAAATTTAAAAAACAACAAAAACAAAAGTTGAAAGAAAAAATTCTAACCCAAACGAAAACACTTGAATCTTTGAGATTAAATTGAAAAAACCAAAATTTTACTATGAAGATTTGGGGTTAATTTGAGAAAACCAAAATTTTACTATTCATGAATCTTTTCCATTCATATATATATAATTAGGTTATTATCTCATGTATTACACGGGTCGCATAAATAAATATTAAATAACTAGCAACAAAAATTTATGAATTATAAAAATATCTTGAGATACGATATTATTAAAATTACGTACGAATAAGGACTTTAAATAATAAAACAACGATATCATTTTTTAACTTTTATTTTTAATTTTTGAAAGTTTTTTTGTTTCAAAACAAAATGTTTTTAAAAATGCTATTTTTTAAGTTTTTTTTATAAAAAGTTAGAATATTAATCATTTTTGTTTCATAAACAAAATTTATTTTTTAAAGTTTAAGATATGTTTGGTATAATCTAATAGAAGGAACAAGTGCATGTGATGGATGAATGGATATGATATATCATTATCTGTTTTGTTTGATTATCCTATGATAATAAAACGAATTACTACTTTATGTTGTTTTATATGCATGAAAATACGAACGAATGAATACCATGCCCGTGGTGGGTGGTGTGGCGGTCTCGGCGGCGGCTAGTGGTGGGAAGAAGGAATTGAATGAACTAAAAACAAGAGAAACGAAAAATGATTTTAGAGTTTTTAAAATAAATGAGATTTTTTGTGTAACCGACAATTTCATTGTATTGACCAACCACACAACTCCATATTCATTATCTTATAATGTTCTATTTCATTAGGTTTGCTATTACTGAATACTAAACATTATCTCAAAGAATTTTATAACTTTTACCACTTAGCTAGTTTAATGTTTGTTGAAAAAACAAAACAAAAGAACTCAAAACCCTATGTTATCCCAATTTATGAGGAATGATGTAAGGAAAATTTCATTGGGGTTGGGAAATATTATCAATCGATTATGTATTTTCCAGTTACTTATAAACTTTATCGTGGTGAAATTGAAAAGGCTAATATCGTTGATTTTTAAGTTTCTCGTTTCTTTTTCATGTTATTATTATTTTCCAAACCACGCTATAGACAAAATCAATTTTTACCTTTTAATTTAAATACTTCTGGTTTGTAATATTAAAAATAAATAAATAAATAAGAGTGTTGGAACTAGTTATTACCAGGGTTAATTAAATCAAAATCTAATACGAATTTTTGTTATTGGATTCGAATCTGATTTTCTTGATTATTTTCATTTTCAAATCTTCCTATATAACAGATATAAATAAATAAATAATTATAAGAACAATAAAAAATAAAATAAAAACTTAGAAGTTTCAAACTACAAATTCCAAATGTTGTTTTATTACCTGCTCCCAAAAATTATAGCGTAACACTCTACATACTGAGAGCAGAGAGGCAAAGTCGGCTTCATGCTCCGAATCGCCGATTGAAGGTACAATCTCAATCACTATCTTTCGATTTCACTTTTAATCTTCTCGAAGATATTCACTCTATGCTGTTTTTGCTGTTGACGATTGTATTTGTGTGTTTCTTCTGGTTGAATTTTGTTGCGGTGTTGCAGGTTGTTAAACTAGGGTTTTAACGGCGAGTTGTCGATCAGGTATATTTCTAGATCCGAAGAACACCGCTTACAACCCTAGGTCTTCGTGTATTTTATATTTCTGATTAGTTGTATTTGGTTATGCTGCAGATCTGTTCTAGGTTTTACATACATTGCTTCAATTTGATGGTTATGTTGTTTATGATGTTCGTTGGTGGTTTGTAATTGTCTCTGTTTTGTACTTATGCTTGTTACGTGGCTAAATAATAATCAGATTATTTGTGGTTGATTATTTCCTTATAGCTCTTAGGCGTGTTTTGGTTTCACTGACCATAGTTTTCAATGTCTCTGCTGGCTATGTTTAACTGTAGCTTTGAATTAGCATATTACTAAAGTCCTTGTTATTAGCTCAATCTCTTTTGTCACTATTACTGTTGCATCATAGATTTTTTACACTGAATCATGCTCTTTCTGGAACGAGTTTCTGAATATCTTTATTGAAAATGTAAGCCTCTGGTTACTGGACAGTGAAACTGATAAATGCATTAGTTGTTAGTTGTGTTTAAAGGGAAAGAAGTTTGAATGAAAAAGAAAATGATCTTTGGAATATTAACTCATAAATTAAGTAAATGCATGGATATTATTTGTTTTCGTTACTTGGGTTTTCCATCCTCTCTGCTTTCTATTTAGTTAAGAGTCTCATTTGTGGAATGCAGGGACTTGTAAAGTTAAACGCTTCCTAAAGTCTATCAACTGGCAATGGGGAAGTCTCCGGGAAAGTGGATCAAGACTGTGCTTTTAAGGAAGAAGTCATCAAAATCTAATATCTCAAAAGTATGTTATTTGAGTAAGCATATGCTTTGGATTATAAGTGTTATGACCTGGCACCTGTTAATTATAAAACCCATATAAAAGCTGTTGGATAAACTTCACAGCTTGCCTTTGGCATGAGCTGTGGAGCATATGGCTTGTTGATTTCTTTGCATGCAGCTGGTTTAAATTAGTTCACCAACCTGCATGTGGAAAATTATGTTTCCTTATGCTCACATCAAATTATTCATTGTCTAAAATAAACTCTTGCCTCATTCAGATTCGGCAGCAATCCTTTTTTTAATGGTAATATTTTTGAATCTTGTTTCTGGTGCCATGCAAACAAAGAAGACCACTTCTTCAGTGTCCAAAAAGTTGTATGCCATGAATTTAAATAAATATAAAATTTTAAACTACTTTTTTGAGTCACATGAAAAGCAAGCTTGATGGGGTCATGAGGCTACTAATGTGCTTTTCCGGATGCATTTTATGAATGCCAAAAATTAAATAAAATCATGTAAAATTGTGTCATCTCTACATATGCACATCTACGTTTGTTGATCCTGTGTTCTTCTTCAGAATCAAATAGCTAAAACCGAATGACTTGATTAACATATATCTGCCAAGATATTTCCATGTCCTACCTGTGGTCCAGTGGATTTGGAATTGGTGTTCATATCACTTACACTTTTTAATGCCAACGACACTTTAGAGGGTAAAGTCCTCTGGCACGAATCCTAGTTGTTGCGCTGTGGTCTGTAATCTGATTTCACTTGCGCGATTCATTTTTTTTCTCATCATCAGAGTCCATGTTAGTTTAATTTTTAGCTTTCATATATTGTTACTGGATTGTCAGTTCAACACATTATATCTTGTGCTTTGTAATCAATCTCTACCTCTTTGCATGTATACACCCATGTAGATGATTAAAAGATTAAGTTATCTGTAAAGAGGACTGCCACATTGTAATATCTGTATGTTCTTTGGTGGTTAGAATTGTGGGAAGAGCCTCTGTGCTTGCAGTCATGAGGCTGCATATTCATGTCATAGTTTGTTTATTGAGTGTCTGTCATGTTACTCTTCTGATCGATATTTTTTGGAAGGGCAATTTGTTTTTAGAGGAATTATTACTTAATTGATAATTGGTTCCTCATGTTTTACAATTCTTGTAGGATTCTACATTAGACAAAAAAACCTCCATTAATATCAACTCACATTCAAAGGACGTTGATGCTGATTCTATGGAGATATCAAGTCCAGTACGCCATGTCATCAATGTAAGCGGAGAACATTCACAATTAGACAAGAGTACCAGTGCCAACCTAATGCGTGATACTTCTGAAAATCTAAGAAATATCATAGGAATTACTGCTGCAAATGATGATGAGTTAATCAGGCTAGAGCATGCTGCTACAAAGGCACAGGCTGCCTTCAGGGGATACTTGGTACGTTTCTTTTACTGCTTAAGTTAAAATAAAAAATGTCATTCTTCATATTCTTCACGACTTGCTTTTGGTTGCTAAATTTTTTTGTGAAGAATTGAAACTGTTCTACACAAATTACATTTATGTTTTATGTAACAAGTGTGATACCTCTACTAACATAAATTACTCTGTGAAGGCTCGTCGGGCATTTCGGGCCCTCAAAGGCATCATAAGGCTTCAAGCTCTAGCTCGTGGTCACCTTGTGAGGAGACAGGCTGCTGCAACTTTGACTTGTATGCGTGCAATTGTTGAGTTTCAGGCGCTTGTTCGTGGTCAAATGGTCAGGCGTTCCAGAAACGGTCCTCAAATTATTCAGAAGAGAACTCCTGGAGACCCTGTGGTAATTCCTTTATTATTTTTAATATTTCATGATACCCTTAGCTTTTTATTAAGTTGTTTTCTTCTCATGCAAGCTTTTTTCACTCATTTCAAGAGTTGAAATTCTATATTTGTTTTCTTCTATACGACTCTTTTACCAACTCATATAAGCATTTTGAAGTTGGCATTCTTTATCTGTCTTCTTGCCTCTGATTAGCAGTTAATTAATTATGTTTGTATGTTTTATTATCACAAGGAACAGGCTAACTTGCTTCAAACATCTCTCAAATCAGAGAAACTATCGAAAAATGCATTTGGAGTTAAGGTACCCTAAATCTTCACCGGACCTTAAAGTTACAATATCATTGTTAGTTTGTTATTGCTATGATGTTTTATTAGAAGTTGACACATTTGCTTTATTGCTTATTTCAGCTTGTCACTTCATCAAAAACTACTATGTCCTTAAACATCCAGTATGGTCCAGATGAACCCAATTCGGTTGAGAACTGGCTTGAGCGTTGGTCATCTTCTCAATTCTGGGACCCACTTCCCCAATCTAAAAAAGCCCTTGATATAAAGCCAAAAAGAAAACAAACAAAATTACAATCTGAAGACACTGAAACCACAAGGCCAAAGAGGAGTATTCGGAAAGTTCCTTCACCAAATCTCAATAAAAACAATAATCTGACAGATAATGAAAAAACAAAACGCTCTGCAAAGAAAATCTCGACCCTCCAACCAGAATCGGTGCAAGGCCAATCTCATAGTGAACTTGAGAAGGTGAAACACGGCATAAGAAAAATTTCAGTATCTGCTGCAGGTGATTCAGAAATGTCAACCGTTGAGAAAATCAATGAATTAAATGTCATGGTGGCTGAACCATTTCCGGCCCCCCCTCTAGAAGACAAATCACTTGATGTTAATCCACCTATTGATCCACCTCCACTGCCGGTTGAAAATGAATCTGATGGGAAGGCTGAGAATGTGGAGTCAAATGATAAAGAAAATCAGAAAACAAGGAGGAGAAAGTCTTTTCCAGCAAAACACGAATATACTGAAAGTGTCGCACAGAATACACCTACGGTGCCAAGCTACATGGCGGCAACTGAGTCGGCAAAGGCAAAGCTTAGGGCGCAGGCGGCTGCAAAGGCTGCAGAAGATGGAGCTGAAAATGGTTTTGTCAGGCGACATTCTCTCCCTTCTTCCACTGGTAAACTCGGTTTACAGTCACCTCGTGTTCAGAAACTTTTACATGCCAATGGTAAAGGAGCGAGTAAAACTAACAAACTACAAATTTCCCCCAGAGATGGTAAGCGTATTTGTCTCACTAGATTTCATTCCTTGGTTATATCATATCTCTAACGGGTCAATTAGGTAAAGCTGCAAGAAAATGAATGGCACTATTCACTTATTACCAATTTTAAGAACCAATATGAACCATCCATCTCAAGGGTATACACACACATAGGTGAAGACTGAAGGGTCATCAGAGAATCATATTTAATACAATAACCTCTTCAAATATTAAAAAAAAAGAGTCAAACGTGTTGAGGTCTGCAGTCAGCCTATCCTGACCAGACTTGACCAGTGTTGAAAAATTACTCATATGATCCAAAGCTTTCTCAGCTCTGCATGATGATCACTGATTACATTGCTTGATATTTGTTTCAGAAAAGGTGGTCTCAGCAGGGTGGAAGAGGTGAGTGGAGCAACCATGGGGTCCCGGATACAGTGTGTTGGTAAGGTGGTTGTCGTTGAAAGTTGAAACTTGTGTCGTGGTACATTAGTTATGACGGTTGTTGTAGGTGTTATTTTATCGTGTTAGTTTTGTTTTTTATAAGTGTTGGTATAATGTACAGTAATGGAGGCAGGTAGGCAGGCACAGTTTGTTTTGTAGCCATTTTAAAGACTGTTGATGTGTTTTTGTGTTTGGTTTGAGCATCTTGGGCATTTGATTTTGTTTACTTGATTGTGATATTTTATTTAATCCTTTTCATTTTGGACTCCTTATGTGATGCGCCTATCTGTTTATTATTATTCTAATCTTATATTGTTTTAAACCATTCATTAATCAACAAAAGTAGATTTTACTAATCATTTTGAAATAAAATAAAATAAAAAACTCAGAATATATTAGAAACATGTATGGTAGGAGGTTGCATATCGTCAAATAGAAAAACATATAATCGTGCTTATTATATTGTAAGTCATTGGAGGTGTTACAATCCAGGTGGTAAGGTCTTAAGAATTAAGATGTTAGATGTTAAGACCATCCTCAATAGAGGGAACGGGTGTCACCATCTTTGATTCACTTCTCCTCTTACATGTTGCAAGTGTAAACATGTGTTGAAGAGGATTCTTGCAAGCTGCAATCATAGAATCTAGATCTTGATCATGTGATCGTTGATTTGTGATCATAATATCTTAATCCATAATAATCTTCATTTTAATTATTGCTCTTGTGTTTAAACTTTGGTGAACATATTTTAACCAGAAAGAGTTATAGAATATAAGTAAATTGCTACTATGACTTTCCTAATTTATTAGGATTTAAAATGATATCTAAAGTATTAAAACAACATTTATATTATCATTGGTCTACCTTGTCACATGACATGATTTGATTGGACCATATTTTTTTTATTGTATTGATTTTATTCGGTACTTTAAAGAATTAAAGGGGACGTTAAACAACAAAAGGTTCCGCTAGCCCATTGGTAAACGCGTTCGTGCAGCGCGGGGTACTGATACTATACTAGTTCACGTACATTAATAAGTTGAAATATTACCCTCATCAATAATCATAGTATTATTTAGAATACTTATCCATTTTAAACAGGCAGACTTTCACAAACTTTATTTTGTTTGTAATTTTAAGTAATATGATCAGTAATTTGTAACGATGGTAGAAAAAACAGGAAGTTTTTATAAATCGTAACTGAATAAAAGAAATTATAGTTGTACAATAATTAAAAGCGAGGTGCGTGACTGCGTGGTCCCTTGTTGTGGGGCTTGGGCCCTGGATAGACGCTTCAACCCATTTACACTAAGTGGATAATATCAATATTCAATAAATCAATATCATGACTCTCCTAATTTCCTTTTCAAATTTTGAACTTGTTGAATGATGATTTATTATTAAAGATACATCAGAATTGATTTTAAACAACAGAAAATCATAACAAACGTATACATTTTTTGCTATCGTAAATCACATGAACACAATATTTTTATTGCAAAATTAACTCAAAAAACAAAGGATTATAATAATCTATAGGAAATGATATTTATTTCATTGGTAAATGTATTATAAGTACAATAAAACAATATATGGTATAGATAAACATACTTAACATACAACTAACATGATAAACTATGATTTAAGTATATCTATAATCAAAATCAAATATATTTATAACAATTTTTAATGATTATCCACTTTTTAATGATTACCTCACTCCGAATGCTGGGGGAAAAAAAATCTTTCTCCGGATCTTTGGCTTGTTTTCCTATATATTCCCACCCATTAAACCCAACCAAAAACCATCTCTTGAATCATAAATCCTTAAAAACTTTCACTATCGATCTTCAATACTCTAATCTGCACCATGCCCAAAACAATGATGCAGAAAACACCATCTGTTTTCTACTGTTTCATCATCACCATCATCATCACTTTTGTGTTATTATGTGGTGATGGTGTTGGTGCCACAAAACATGAAGATATAGGGATATATGAGCTCAACAATGGCCACTTTTCTATCAAAGTCACCAACTGGGGTGCTGCAATTATCTCTGTTTTTCTTCCTGACAAGAATGGTACACACACTGGATTTATCTTTTCTGTGTGTTTTGTTTGAATCCCATTAATCTTTTTGGTGATTTGGATTGTGGGTATTTCCGTATTTGATAATTACATATGCTGTTCATTGTGGGTATTTGATAATCCTTTTGGTAACACAGACTAATTTCACCTTTTTCTGTGTGTTTTTTTTCTTGATTTCGTTACTTCTTTGATTTTTTTTCTTGAATATGCAGGAATTTTTGTTGTGGGTTTTTGTTTCTTGAATCTTTTTTGGTGAATTCTATGAATGTTGAGAAGGTTAATAACCTTATATGTTCTTGTGCTTCACTTCTTCATCATTGAAGAATGGTACTACACACACACCCCCCAAATTCACCTTTCTCTGTGTGTTTTTCTCTTTCTTTTCCTTATTTGAATCTTTCTTTTTTTTGGGCTGAATTTCCCATTATCTTGTAGGTCATCATATATATTTTGAAGAAATTAACATCACTTGTTCTTCTTCTAGACAAAGATTGCACACACATAAATACATAATCACACATTGAATTATCTTTTTGTGTAAGTTTTTTAACAACAAATTTGTTCTTCATGACAAGAATGACACAGCACACTAAAAATCCTCTCTCTCTGTTTTTCCAATCTTTTATTCTTTATCATTTCTTACAATCTTTTATAATATTTATGATTTTAACAAAATAAAAAAAGAAAAAAACCTTTTTTCAGGAGTATATGCAGATGTTGTTCTTGGATATGACTCAGTCAAGACATACAAGGTGAGATTTTGTATTCTTTTATTTCTAAAATTTACATTGTTAATCTTGATCTATGATTATAATCGGTGTTATTTAAATGAAACTGATGAAGTTTTTATGTATAATTTACCTAACATATGAAAGAAAAGATTTAAATATATGATTATCAATAAGTCACGAGGAACTTTAGCCAATTGAAAACGCCATGGGAGATGAGATTATGATCATGAGTGTGTAAAAGTGTACAACTCACATTAATGAGATCTTGACTTTTGACTAAATGTATTTACCATGTTGGAAAATAAATAAAATAACAATGTTATTTTTTAAAGTATCGATAAATTCCTTTAATGGTATTTGACAAGTGATTGCATGAATTTTGTCAAAGGTCTATTAAAATGTATATGAAAATAAAAACACATTACTTTACATAAATATATAGAAACATTATATCAAAAGAATGAAAACAATTTTTGGATAAAAGTTAAACACTTGTTTATTTATAGTAAAAACTATTTTTGATAGAGATAGATTTCATGAGTTTTTGCAATTAATTAAAGCTCCAACCTGTAATCATTCAAGCTAATACTCCACATATATTTTGGTAAGCATAAATATGTCATTTATAAGAATAATATATTAATATATAATTCCAAGAAACAAGTTGCAGTCGATCTAATCTTTTTCTATGGTTTTATCAATAAGCATGTGTCTTCGGAATTGACTCCAAAAGTCCAACGTCTTGACAAAGGTTTCTTTTGAATATTATGCAAGTTAGCTGTTAAATAAAAGTCCAAGATTTTTATTTATATTTATTTCACCTATATTTAAAAATTACATATAAAATACAATTATTAATCAGTTTCAGAATATATATATTTTTTTATTCCAGTGATCAGTATATATTTCAATCTAATAATAATATCATACATATATAAATTTTTACTAGAACTAAAAAAACAACCTGTCTTTTGATGTTGTTAGTTATCACCAATAACTTTTTTTTAAATAACGTGAATTCACACACTTTTTAAACTTACTTTTAGTAACAAAGTTTATAATCTTTAATGCTAATATTATTACAGAATGATTCAACCTACTTTGGAAGTATTGTTGGACGGGTTGCTAACCGCATTGGTGGAGCTCAATTCACCTTAAACGGAACTCGTTACAAGCTAGAAGCTAATGAGCATCAAAACATGCTTCATGGTACGTACTACTAGATCACTTTTCACATTTTTACTTCTACTTGTGTTTTATCGTACCAAATAACTTGACATGTTTTAATTTCAGGTGGGCCTCGAGGGTTTAGTGATGTCGTTTGGAAGGTCATAAAGCATCAAAAGGACGGCAAATATCCTCGTATTACATTCGCATACCATAGTTCCGATGGCGAAGAAGGTGAATCTTGCTTTCATGATCCATTAACTTTCTACAATCTTAAATTTTGTCATGACTTCAGTTTGATCTAATTTGACTTATTTATCTCACTAGGATTCCCTGGAGATCTGAATGTGATGGTGACATATTCGCTAATTGAAAAGTACAAACTACATGTAAAGATGGTAGCGAAACCACTAAACAAGGCGACCCCGGTTAATCTAGCACAACATACGTATTGGAACCTCGGAGGTCACAATAGTGGCGATATCTTATCCGAAAAGATCCAGCTCTTCGGGTCCCACATCACTCCAACCGACGACCAACTCATTCCCACAGGAAAGATTGAATCCGTTAAGGGTACCCCATACGATCTCCTCAAACCGAGTATCATAAAAAACAAGATCAAGGACCTTCCTTCTGGCTATGACATAAACTATGTCCTAGATGGCGAAAAGGGGAAGAAAATGAAGCCCGTGGCCATCGTATGGGATACGAAGTCGAAAAGGTCAATGACGTTGACCACGGACGCTCCCGGGGTACAGTTTTACACGGGGAATTATGTTAAGGATGTGAAGGGGAAAGGTGGGTATGTGTATCAGGCTCATGCAGGATTATGTTTGGAGACACAAGGGTTTCCTGATGCAGTTAACCATCCTAACTTCCCTTCACAGATTGTTAACCCTGGTCAAACCTATAAGCATCATATGCTGTTTTCATTTTCTGTTTATGATTAGGTAGGAAGAATGATTTGGTATCAAAATAAAACATGTTTCTTGAAGAATTTTTTTTTGGAATAATTGTTTCTAGTGATGATTGGTTTATAATCAATAAAGATATTGTTCATGCTTTTTTCTTTCAATTAATGTGTTCATAATCTTATGCTGAATACAAATAGAGAGCATTAATTAGTACAGGTGGCCAAATGGCCCAAATTCAAATATTGTCTATCAATAAGATATTTAACCACGTCTCTCCGGTTAAACTTAAAATCAATGTTTTAATAACCGGGTGAGTCATTGAAACAACCGTCTTTTAATTCATCGTCCACTTTAAAAAAAAAATTGTTTTAAGCATATGCTAAATTTTTTTACTTTACTTACTTTATGAGTATTATCCCTACTACATTAATCATATCTTTTCTCTATTCAACTCACTAGAAGGTTGTTAAACATATATATAGGAGTATGCGTAACCAACTTTTTATCTCAAACATAATTATTTACGAGCTTTTTACCAAAATGGTGTAGGTGAAAAAATTATTTACCAATTTGGTGTGGCTTGAAAAGTATTTACCATTATAGTGTTTTTTTAATATTTTTTGTTTCTCACTCTTATTCTCATTGGATACTTTATATAATTTATCTTAAATGTTTTTAGATTCTTTCAAAGATGATTTCTTTAACTTTTAGAGAGTTTTTTAAATAGTTTTTTTTAGAAACATTTTTTTATTTCTTTTAAAACGTTATATAATAATAATGTTCTGAAATGTTTAACCATTGTAAAAGACATAAACTTTTTTATATAATATGTTGCTTATAGGTTAATTCATTTAACTTGCTTGACTGTTTTTTTTAACCTGAGGTGTTATAGATTAATTTACGACCAAAACATGAAATTTTGTTTTTGTCATCTAGCTAAATCTTTGAAGTAAAAAACTATTTTTTTGTAAAAAGTTTAATAGTGATATAAAAATAAAATAAAATTGGGTTTCTTGAAATGAAGACTCGTTTCAAGTTGAATATCTTTTTAAATATTTTTATTGAATATCTGAAATGGTTAGTTAAATCTAAATCAAAAAAATATGATACAATTTATATGAATTATCAAGTACAAAAATTTAAGTATTAAAAAAAATTTGGCATCTTTTAACCCACGTATATTCAATTAAACCATTTCTTTTGAAAATATTTCACATAAACGTTTCTACTTTAACACCATGGTTAAACAATATAAAAAATAATTTTATAAAACATTTCAAAAGACATTGAAATATATTTCTAGAACATGGTCTATTTAAAAAACATTTCTTAAAATTTTAAAGAAATCATCCTTGAAATATTAAAAAAGAAAACATTATACGAAGTCTTTTGTAAAGTATCAAATAAGAATAGAAGTGAGAAACAAAAAAGATTAAGAAAATATTATATTGATAAATATTTTTCAAACTACAATAAATTAATAAATAAGTTTTTCATCTAAATTTTTTTAAGAAAAAACTCTCCATTTATTTACTCCATAACTTTCAATATCACTAGTTTTAAGTTTCACCACGTCTAAGGTTATTAAAGCCAAAAACTGGTTATTACTTGAGAGGAGTTGAAATAGTAGCAAAAATACAGTAATGGCTGCTCTATCGCTTTCTTCTTCCTCTTATCTCCCTCAATTCACCATAAAAGGTTCTGTACACATCACTCTTCGTTTACTTTTTCTGTAAGTTTCTTCAGTCATTCAATCTTATTGTTCACTTGATTATGCATTCAACGATGGAAACTATTGTTCGTAGGCAAAACGAAGACTCGTAGATTGATCAATTGTGCAGTCAAAATCAATCACCGTAAACCAAATTCACGGTGTAGGAGTGGTACGATCGTAACAATGTCGATGGAGAATAATAATAATAAGAAGAAGAAGAAAGAGGTGTGGATATGGACGGAGAACAAGCAGGTTATGACGGTAGCTGTTGAAAGAGGCTGGAACACGTTCATCTTCTCCTCTATTCATCGCCAGATCGCCACCGATTGGTCCTGTAAGTTGCTTTGATAACTCACATCTGTTTGTCATAAATCATTTATCATTCTACTGGTGTGTGTGATTGATTGTATGCTCGTTTGATTTGCAAGTTCTAGGTCAATTTATGGATTGTGATGATGTAGATTGTTGTATCTATTTTGAAACATATGTTGATTGTGTTGATGTTATGTGCAGCTATTGCATTGATACATCCTCTCTTTATAGAAGACATTAGGGTTTTTAATGAGGAAGCTAAATTGATTGCCACATTTTCTGAAATATCGTCTCCCCAACAATTGGAGCAACTTCAATCGCTGTATGAGTATGCAGATAATGTTGTTGTTGATCTATTGGATTGGCAGGTATGCATTCACCCTTTGATTCTTGTTCTTTGTATTGTCTGCAAGAATATAGAAAGTTCATGTCTGTTGCAACCTTTTATATTTTCTCTGTTATGCACATATTGAATTGCTATACCTACAATCTTAACCCACTGAACACATGGCATTGCCCATCCACCTTATATGCATGATAATTTCAGTCTATGGGGAGACGACAGGTCGCATTGTAGATAGAATTTTCAAATGTTTTTAAGCTCAAAATGAGGAGATGACTTGTGATGCCCATGGCGATTTTCTTAGCCCAAAAAGGAGCCAATGGATATATTTTATAGATTTGGTCAAATGGCTATTTAGTTAAAATTTTTAGTCAGAATGGTTACTCCTATGGTTTTGTGGAAAACTAACTTACAACTTGTTATTTGGTTATTGGTATTATTCTTTCTAGGTGATTCCTGCAGAGAACATTGTTGCAGCATTTCATGGCTATCAGAAAACAGTCTTCGCAGTCTCAAAAAATCCTTCAGAAGCTCAAGTTTTCTTAGAGGTAAAGTTTATCACCAAAAGATTGCAATTACCTGATATTTTTTAATCGGAATTTGACTTAGTGAGTTTCTTATTAGCCTTTTGTAGGCATTGGAGCTAGGATTGGGAGGAGTAGTTTTGAAAACCGAGGATGTTGAAGATGTAATTGAGTTGAAGGTATGATTTTAAAATATAAACCATTGAGTTTCGAGTGAATCATGGTCTCTTATATAAGTTGATATCATCAGGGCTACTTTGACAGAAGAAATCAAGAAGGTAGTCAACTGGGGTTGACCAAAGCTACTATTACTGGTGTTGAAATGACTGGAATGGGTGATAGAGTTTGTGTTGACCTTTGTAGTCTCATGAAACCGGGTGAAGGTCTTCTGGTACTTTCAACCCTTCTTTTCTGGGGTTTCTCAGTTTAAAATCTTTTGATTAATTCCTAAATTATTTTTTTGTAGGTAGGATCTTTTGCTAGAGGATTATTTCTTGTTCACTCGGAATGCTTGGAGTCAAACTACATCGCCAGCAGGCCTTTTCGAGTCAATGCAGTGAGTTTTTGTTTGGGAGTTAAAAATTTATATCATAATTTTATCACTAGTGACTAATATCTTATTGACATGTATAGGGTCCTGTCCATGCCTATGTTGCGATTCCAGGAGGTAAAACCTGCTACCTTTCAGAGCTCAAGGCAGGGAAAGAGATCCTTGTAGTTGATCAAAATGGCATTCAACGAACAGCAGTAGTTGGACGTGTAAAGATTGAGACCCGACCATTAATTATTGTTAGTGCTAAGGTTTAAACCAAAACCAAACCTGTTTGGATCAGTTAGGTTTTTTGTTGTATTATTTTTTATATAGCTGTTTCTGTGTGGTTGCATTTTCACAGGTTGACTCAGATGAGAAAACTTGTTACAGCATTCTTCTGCAGAATGCTGAGACTGTTGGACTTGTACCACCCAACAAAGGTTTATATATTTTAAGGTTCAGTTAATTTCAATCATATTTAATATATCTGGATGGCTAAATGGATTTGATACCATGCAGGAAACAAAGCAACAGCAATTCCAGTGACGTCACTCAAAGTTGGTGATCAAGTGTTGCTGAAATTGCAGGGTGGTGCTAGGCATACTGGTATAGAGATTCAAGAATTCATCATCGAGAAATGAATAATCGACTTCTGTTTTGTATTCTTGATTTATACTATGGTTTTTTGCCTTGTTTGCGACAGATTATTATGTTGCAAAACAATGACACTTTGTGGCCAAAACGGGTTGAGGTAAAAAAAAACAACAAATAATCTTGTTATTTTTTCTCCTCGAGCAAAATTATATTTTTAATTGGAATGTGTGATCACAAACTAAAAAAGAAAAAGTATGTTTAATATGTCTACAACAATTTTCAGTTAGCCTTATATTTTTCCAATTGTTTTGTTAACCTTTGCAAATGTTCCAACCGTTTGCATAGAAAACCTGCACATGCTATATTCAGAATGAATTTTGCAGGAAGATCAACAAGGATGTAATGGCAAGTTGAAACTTCAGTCCATTGTTTGGATCTGTGCGGAGTAGATGCCCCCTCACCGTACAAACCTGAAGTGATATCAGACCAGTTTGGTTCAGTTGGAGATTTGACTGTTTTAGTTACACCTCATGCCACAAATATGCGCTTATACATATTTCCAGTACCTGAAACATACCAGAATCACAAGCCTGATTTATCCAATGGAAAGGTAGAGACCTAGAGTGGCTCCACGCTTACTGTCTTTGACTTCGACTCCATTCTTTCTTCATTCATAACTGTTTCATCTGGCGAAAGTAAGGAAATTTTCTTCAGTTCTTCCTTATTTTGTGATTGACCATTTTAGTTTTGACGTTCTTATTTCGATTTAAAGTATCACTTTCATGTTGATTATTTTCAAGTGTGTTATTAAAAGGATCTATATGAACCTGATCATTTTATCATCATTTTTATTTTTAAGTGTTATCATCACCCATGTTTACCGCCAATTCATCTAGCAACTTATGGACAGATCTAATTTCTAATATGGTCCTCGAATATTCATTCCAATGCAATTTTGCTATAGCATCCTTATGGTTTGATTGCAGATTTGATGCCCTCCCAAAGGATCACCCTCTAGATATGCAGTTACGTACCTCAGCTTGAGACGTGCTGGTATCTCCTCCATCAGACAGAATTGCTAGCACTGCTATATCCACGCCTCAAGGTCTTCTCCATAGAAACATGAAAATCATGCTCTCTTTGAATTCAGATAATGTTTCTTGTTGCTGCATCTCCCTTGAATGTATTCTCCAATTCTTGATTTCTTGTATTAACCATCCCTGGTCGTTGCTGTTGAATTGCTGACTCTGAACTGAATCAATGATGTTCTTGATCATTGATGGGAATCGAATTTAGAGAGAAAAGCACACAAGGGAAAGTTACACTCAAGTCATCAATAATTTCTTATTCCCAAAACCCTGTTTAAATAGCTGATTAACTATCAGTAATTAGGATAGTTAATCTCACTTAACATTTGGCCCCTAGCTAACAGTTATTACTAACTTGACATTCTACATAATCAAGACATCAACAATTTAATCAATGAATCCTGAAGTACAAATATATGGATTAGGCTAAATAAATGATATCCCTAATCATTGAAACTACTACATGTCTCGAAAACACATTAGGATCCACCTACTTAACAAAGCTAACCACACCATCTTCATGTATTCCCTAATCCCTAGGGTGTTTTGTAGAGAAAAGGTTTGAATTTTGCCCTAGTTAAAATCAAACAATGATGGACAAAACAACCATGACAGTAAAAAAGAATGTTGAAAAAAATTAGTGCAAGCTTACTATAATCCCGCTAAAGGTTGACATCTGTTTTTGAACGTACCACAACAAAACAATCATGGTGACGGATTCTTTGAAGGGTCGATAGAGGAGTCAACAGGTCTGATGCGAGTCCTTCTATGGAGCCGATCAATGAGTCACGTGAGTTAAAATAGTGTAGGGTTTTTAATGGAATCCATAGATGTAAAAAAGGAAGTAAATGAAAATTGTTGAATTAGGTAATTAAAAAGGTAAACTTTTGATGAAACCACTTATTTTAAGCAAACAGTTATGAAAATAATAATAATTTACCCAAAAATAAAAAAACTAAATCCACCCAAGCTCAGGAGGATAAGATGCTACATAAACAAAACCTTATCAAGACTAAAGCGCCACACGCCCACACACATTCCCTCCTCCCTGAACAACCAACTCTAAACCACCATGGCAGCCACCGCAGCAGCCACCGTTAACGCCACCACTTCTCCTTCAATCACACTCGCCGCCCCCAACCACCACTTCGCCACCAATCTCCGCTACCCAAACCTCCACCTCCACCGCCGCCTCCGCCTCCGCCACACCACAACCTGTTCCTACAAAGTATCAATCGAACACGAAGGCCAATCGACCGTACTTGAAGTAGATCCAGACGAAACGATTCTCGAGAAGGCGCTGGAAACCGGAATGTCCGTACCGCACGATTGCAAGCTCGGAGTGTGCATGACGTGTCCGGCGAAACTGCTCGCCGGAAGCGTCGATCAGAGCGAGGGGATGCTGAGCGATGATGTGATTGAGCGTGGGTACGCGTTGCTCTGTGTCTCGTACCCTAAGTCCGATTGTGATATCAGAATCATACCTGAAGAAGAATTGCTTTCTCTGCAATTAGCTACTGCTGATGATTAGCTCCATTTCGGTGTAGCATTCGTTTTTAATCAATCCTTTTAGTTTTTAATCTACTCTGATCATTAATTAACATCTGTTCCTCATAAAACATTGATGTTCAACACTCTCTTGTTTATATATGATACATTAAAAGAAAGAAAGAAAAAGAAATGCAGCCATAAACACTTTGAACATTAAAGATGCAAACATAACAAGGGTTTCAGCAATACCACAAAACAAAACATCACCAGTTCATCAATCTAGCAGGTTTTACCAAATCATGACATCATTGAAAGGGCTATCGGACCGATTTTGGAGACTGATAAGATTGATTCTGGTGATAGGGTGAGTTCGAGATCGATAAACTTCTCCCTGGATGCCCTCTCGGGCCGCTTCTACTACTCGAATTACTTCCAGTACGTTCTGACTGCATGGCCTGGAAGTAAGGGGAAGAGCACGCCATGTCCTTGAGGTTTGGTAGGGGCTTCAGCTCTTCGTGAACCTGACTCATCAGCGGTCTAGCCTTAGGGTCACGGCTAAGACAAAGGGTAGCCAATTGAGCTGCCTTCTGTGCGCCTCGTATTGAGAACCGACCTTCCAGGCGGGGGTCTATTAACTTGTAAAACCTCCTTCTTTCACCAAGATACGGTCTAGCCCATTCCACGAGGTTATGCTCTCCATTTGGCCGGTTTTTGTCCATTGATCTCCTCCCAGTAATCATCTCCAGTAACACCACCCCAAAACTGTAGACATCACTCTTTGACGTCAAATGACCTAGAATTCATCATATCATATTAGATAGAGGGCAAGTTTTAAACTTGTTACAAGTGTCCGATGGACCAAACCAACCCAGTGTGTTCCAATCAATCACGATATACACCCATATAGAATCAACTAAAATAACCATCCAACCCTCAACTTCTAGTAGTAGAAAACATACCAGTCATCACATACTCAGGAGCAGCATAGCCGTATGTACCCATCACTCGAGTAGATACATGTGTCTTATCGCCTTCTGGGCCGTCTTTTGCAAGTCCAAAATCAGAAAGTTTTGCATTATAGTCCTGAAAACAACACATTACTTCTCATGATAAGACAATTCCATCTTTTGATGTTACAGATAAATAAGATAATGTGATAAAAGCTTTTAAAAGCCACAAACCGCATCAAGTAAAATATTTGATGTTTTAAAATCTCGATATATGACCGGTCTTTCAGCTTCCTCGTGAAGGAAGGCAAGACCCTTTGCAGCACCAAGTGCAATTTTCATTCTCATAGCCCAAGGCAGAGGCAGTGACCCTGTTAATGACATAAAATTTGAAGATCAGTAATATTAATAGAAAGCAAATTGAAGTATTGAACCAAGAACAAACATCTTATATACTTCTAAATAAATGATTTTCCAGGCTTCCACGAGGCATAAACTCATAAACAAGCAGCCTTTGATCATCCTCAATGCAATAACCGATTAATTTAACCAAATTTGGATGTAGGAGGTCACCAAGAAAGTTAACTTCCGCCTGCCAAAAACCCAAGATCAATAAAAGCCCATGGGGAGCAAATGATTTCAAGTAGAGGTGGCAATTTTAATCATATTACCTAATATGGTTGCTTTTGGGTTCTATTTTAGGGTTCTATATTATCTCCAAAGGATCAATCATTAACATTTCAAAACTTACCTCTGAAACGTGTCAAATGGTTGCAAGTTGCCCAAAAAGTACTAAATACTTACAAACTTCTAAATTGTTTCAATTAGAAAAGTTAGATTGTAATGTTTAAAGTATTAGATTATGTGATCATCTTTATCACACTACTTGTAAAATCTCTTTGACATATGAGCATAGAAGTGTTAGTGGGCCAAAACAATCTGACCCGTTTGGCACCCGCCCATTTTGCCACCTCTAGTTCCAAGAAAGGCGAAGGACGAGTGCATACAAGCCATTCTTTGTGGCCCTGAAGTCCATCATGGTTTAAAGTCTTGACAGCTACAGTTAGACCAGTGCCTGGCTTCACAGGTGCGGTCCCAGTCTCGTTGATCCATCCTTTGAAAACACAACCAAAGCCACCCTCTCCGAGTAGACTCTCAGGTCTAAAATTTCTTGTCGCTGATTTAAGCTCAGCGAAGTTAAATTTTCGAAGCTGAGATGCAATTTTGAGTTCTTCGGTTATATTTGGAGTAGATGTAACGCTTTCCCCATTGCTAGTGGTTGAAGATGAAGCAACTGGAGCGATGGGCTGGTCTGTACTGGTATCATTTGTTGATTTACTTTCAGCTGGTTCACATAACAAACGTATAATTAGGGAACTTAATCAGTAAACATTTGTTCATGTAAACGATCATTTAGATGATAAGTTTCTTTATACTGCATTAGTGCATTGGACCACATATGGTTATACTAATCAAGATTGTTGCTTTTCAAGTAGATTCATTAATATTTCTTTTTCAGCGAATGCACGTGGTCCAGCCGTGCTTTTTAAGTTTAATTATGATATTCCCGAGTGGGCGTTTCAGGAGCATTGATTAAGTAACAACTCTAATGAACTTTACACTTTCAACAGCACAAGAAAGTGAAAAATGCATAGTTTGTTATTTAGACTAGAACATGATGTGTGTGCTTGTGATACTCTCTAATATTATTCCAATGCTCAAAAAAATCGAAAGTATGCATCCAAAATACACATAGATTAACCACACTGAATTCTAAAGCAGGAAGCAATCTTTCCTTTTTGATCATACCAAATTAAAAAATGAACTTCCCCTTTACTTTTGTTCCCCAATGAGACATAAAATGTCTATCTTCGGGCCCTAAAATGATACTTATGTACTAGATTAACCATCAAACCCCTGCTTTCCCTCCAGTTTTTGTGGTTAGCAATGACATTTTTGTAAATTTCAACTCTTCAAAGATTTTCTTATTCCGCTAGGCGTTCTGCTGATAACATAACTCTTATTTTCTAGTTTCCTATAGAGCTTAAAGAACTTACCTAACTCCAAATAAGTTGCAACTTGGGGGTAAATTGATACCATTAACAGAAGAATTTGACATAAAAAATATCAGTGGTACCAAAAAGAAACATATAATTCCATACCCAGAGACTGCAGACAGTATACAATCATGAAACGTACATTTAACTCATGACAACTTCAAAATAGAAACCATCAAAGAATAATATCACAGAATGTATATGCAAGGTACTATGATCACAACTAACTGTAGCTAAAGTAAATAAATTTGAGTTTATAGCAGTACCATACTGAGTGCTGCTGCCACTAATGGAGCTCTCAACTTTAGACCTTGAAGACATGCACCTTCCAAACAATCTAAACTTAATCCAACACCCTGTTTCTTCACCATCATCTTCTTTCTTCTTGCTTTCCTTCACTTTCTCCACATTCAAAACCCTAGTCTTAACGGATTCTACACCCACCCCCATTTTCCTCCAAACCCTAGATTTCAACTACAAAAACCCTACAAATAACCAAAAATAACCACATACCATCATAAATTTACACACTTTCTACACACCCCCAATTCAAAGACTCTAAATTCATCAATCTTCAAAGCATCAAACATATCCATAACCTTCAGAACAGTGCGTTCTTGATGATTTGTAAAAGCGAAAAAGAAGTGAGACCCAGATCAGCAATCGAGTCGATAATTCGAAATGAGGTGAGAATCGACGAACCCAGATCATAAATAGAGAATGCGAGTGATTCGTGTTGATGAAGAACCCTAATTTCAAGAAATTAGAGGGGCAAAGAGTTGGGAGTCAAAAATGTAGTCCGGATATTCCCACACACACAGTGATGTGTTGAAAGAGACAGGGCAAAAGGGAGGATGAGTGAGACATATAGACACTAATCACCATACAGATGTTAGTATAATATAGATATAGAATTATGCGGTAAAAGAAAGTATTTTTCTCAAGAAAAGAGAGACGACAGGGGCAGTTATCGAGGAAGAAAAATAAAGATGAGAGAGATGAAAAGGGAAATTTGAGTCTCTCTGTGCGTTTTCGTCAAAATTTATAGAAGTTACAAGTAAGGATATCTTTTTATTTTATTTTATAAAAAAATGTATTTTATAATAAAAAGCTATGCAACATATGATTATCTTTTGCCATAGTAGTTATATTTGTGAAACTACTTATTTTTCTCGCGTGATGTGGCGGAAGCATTTCTTATTTGTATTAGAAAGTAAAAATGTTTATTACAGTAGTATTAGATTTAATTATTATATTAAAAATACAATGTTAGATGGTGTTAAGTGACTTTCGACTTCTTATGTCATTCATTCCTATAACGCAAAAAATACCAGAATATGTGATAAATGTTGGTTCTTTTTTCTTGCATAGACATCAACCTCAACTTGATTGTGTAAAAATGCTTTCTAGTGGACTCATAAACTTTTGTTTACTATTGATTACATGTCCAATTTTTTTTTATAACCTGGTTAGGTAAACGGATATACAATAATAATGTAAACTTTAAATATAATGGGAATCATGTAAACACTTTATTCTTCCGTTACCGGTTCAGGTAATGAATTTGTATTAACTATATTGCTGATTTCTTGATTCAGTTTTTGTTCTTAATGGCCAAGTAGTAGATCCATCATCGACCCACAAGATTCGATCCGTTGGACCTATTAATTATTCACATGTTTTTTAGACTTATGAACATTATTTTAAGAATCATGATTGGAACTTGTTTACTTCAACTTTCAAACTGATTTCCACTGGTTAATAATCTAAATTAATGTAAGTTATTTTTAATATAATTGAATTGACTTATTGATCAATGTAACTAAATATATATATATATATATATATATATCAAACAAGTCATGTGGTGCGTGGTACACTTTTGTTTGAGTTTATTTATATTTTTTATGTGAATGAACTTCGTTGTTCCTTACGGCTGAACCTCTAAGCAATGTGGGTTTTAAGGGGGCAACATCCCTAGCGCAGGGGTCTAGAGGCAATGCTACTAGAAGGGGGATCCAAGGGCAGAGTCACTAGCTGGGTTGAGTTCATTTTTTTTTTTTTGATAAAAAACGCTTTATTAAAAGTTCATTAAAAATTAATTTTTCTAAAATTTCACATGTTAAATTCAAATGAAAAAAATTGCTTCATTTGATGTTTTATTTTTGAAATAATGACAACCAAATGGTAGCTCCCAGCCCCAACCCTTGAATACGATTTAATTTGGTTTTGGTCATCTTCTTCTGGCTCACATAATTATAACAAAATCATCATACTTGTTGATAAATTTCAGAGTTTCATCCGGATGAGAAGTTTGGATTGAACCATCGAATTATTTCAGTATGAAATTGATTACGTGATTCTTTTAGTATCTTGTTTATAGATCCAGGATTTCTACAATTAATCTATAGCGTTTATTGCAAAATGATGTTATGTGGATATCATCTGAGTTTATTAGTTGTTCGTATACAACAAACTACACTTCCTATAAAAAAGACAGTCTAATTTTGGTATGCTAAGTTCCCCTGAATTCTGTAGATGGAAAAATATTTGAAACAAGAAGAACTCTTGATACTTAATACGTGGATACAAGTAAAGTAAATACTATGTATATGAGCTGCTCCTTTTGGTAAATATGAACTAATGATATTAAAGATCTCAAAGAGTATCTTTAAAACCAAAAATAAATATTTGTATAGCTTTAGGTGTACCTTTAGAGGTGACGCTATACCGAAGACAGACAACTTACATGGGTTGGTCTAGCAATAATTTTATAAGTTTTCGAGAGGAAATATGAAACTACCCCTTAGATGGGAGTGCTATCACAAGAATTCATTCTCTTCCTCGTTGTCAATGGGGTTAGTAATTTTAGAGTTTGATTCTCCTTAACTTAAGGATCAACTCTTTCGTGTTATTTGAAGGGAGCCTAACTTTGTCTTTTAATATCATTCTTTAAGTTTAAACGGTTAGTTTTCTAGAGTTTTTTAATGGATAAAGAAGGATCGCGTTCTTTAGTGTTTTAATATTCAAAAAACAGATAGTTGTTAGCTATCGTGCTAATTTTTTTGGGAGCGAAAACTTTAATCCAAAAGCTAAAGGTTGCTCTATGAATTTTTGTTTAAAAGTTGAAAGAATTATAAAATGGTTTTACTTAAAAAAAATAAATAATAATTTGGTCTCGAGTTGTGACAAATGGATTTTTCTAAACATTTGAACATTTCTCACTAGGTATTGGGCTTAAACGAGCTTTGGTCCAACCCATCTTTACAAACAAGATTTTCTTAAATCAATTAGAAAACGTATTAAAATAGTTCGTTATGATTTGATATATTTTGGTAAATATTAGAATATTAATAAAAATATGGAAAAAAATCTTTGAAGTACTGATATTTTCAAATTTGTGACGATGTGACGTATATCGGATTGAGACATTTTTAGCCGTTGCATTTTTAAATATTAATTCGAATCAATGTTCGTATTTAAAATCTATAACTATTATTTTATTTAATTCCATATTGTCTTTGGATTTTAGCTCTCTTTGGGAAATGTGGTTCGATTCCCTCTGCCTTTTACTTTTTTTTTTTCAGTGCTTTCCATCTATAGAGATACCTCCTTTTTTCTACAAAATATACAGATTAAATAGCTAAAGATCTAGAAAAATAAGAATCGTATTTTCATGCAAATTAGAGCAATTCATTTAAAGATCTATAACTATTGTCATTGGTCAATCTATTTAGGATGTGTTTCCTACATTACTAATTTTAAAGCAAGAACAAGGCGAGGGGGTGTCCATACACACGCTATGAGGCCTGGCGTGGCACCCTAACACCGTCGTCAGTACACTCTCCACGCCATAAGGCGCTATCTCACGGCGAGTTCTTGTTGTGGCTTGGGGCCAAGATCACAATGTTGGGGGTCAAATCCCCTCAACGGCTAGTTTTGCATGGGATGGTATGGCATGAATGTCCCCGTTCAATGTGTGAATGTGATATAATGTGACATGGTTTGACATGACAGATTTCTAATGGTGGATATCATGATTCATGTGATGAAGGTTAATGGCATGAGTCTCCCTCCACCCAATATATATATACACATTTAAAGTTAAAGTTGTATGAATCTAATAAATTTTCATAGTTCTTTCCTTAAAACTAGTTAAGAGTTTAATTAATATCATTGTGATTTCTATAAAAGAAAAATCACTTGGGGTTTAAAAGTTACTTACCCAAATTTAAAAGTTTAATCCACATAATAATCTAAACTATACATCTTAACACAAGACGTATTAGACATATCTCTCTTAAAAAAATATTTATAATATTCAATGAGACGAACTATAAAATTTCTTAACTAATAAAATAAATTATTATCAACTAGGTTATTAGCCCGTGTATCACACAGGTTAAAAGTTATATATATATATATATATATATATATATATAATTCAAATATGTAAACAAAAATATTTAAACTCTATCGTTTTTATTTTAAATCGATTATATAAAAATAAGGATTTGATCATAAGGTTTAAAGAGTTAAATAAGGTTTGAAATGATTGATATCATAGATTCAAAATTCCTAAAAATGGTTGTTGTGATTGATCTAGTTAAAAAAATAAAAACTTCACACTTATCATTTAAAAAAATTAAAATAAAATAAAAAACTTAAAGTAAGAAATATAGCATGATTTGTGAAAAATTTGTTAAAAAAATTTAGGTGGGAAAGCTTTTGTGAGGTGAGATCTGTTGATTACATGTGTCACCACATATAATAATTTATTAGTATAGATTTATAAAAATGATAACTAAACCTGATTATAGTAATAAATACAACTTTATCCTATATCTAATTTTTTATTATCTTTTATGTATGTTAATATTTACAAAAGTGGTTTTATAATATGATTTTTATGACATTAAAATATTTTATTTAATCTTGTTGCACATGCATAGAAGTAGAACCTTCTCTCAAAACACATTTTTTATGAAAAGTAGTGACTTCGTTGTTACTTTAATTTTTAAATAGCAAAATTATAATGCTTATTCTTTATTTATTAATTTTAAATATTTTTTAAATAATTATAACCCATACATGCCAGAGCAACTACACTACCTAACTGGCAACTATATGTTGTGTAACAAACATGTCACATGAACCCCTGTAAATCCAATATATTTTGAGACGAAGGCTGGCTTTGAAATTTAGCTTTAAAATAAATTTAGGGTTAAAAAAATCATAACATAAACTTTTCAACTTTATACTTGATCTTTTTTAGAGTCAGAGTTGTTCATCGTACAGTTCATCTGATTTTATAGTTTCTTAAAGTGATCAAACCGTGATTTATAATTTCAAAAATTATCGAATCAAACCTGCTAACATGAGATTATAAATCTAACTATCAAAAAAACCATCCTATATATTTAAGAGTATGTTTGATAATACTTTTGATGTTAATTGAAAACGTGACCCACATTGAATGCTACACAAAAGACTATAGTCTTAAGTAATGATATTAAGTGGTATCATAAAATTAAGATTAAATCAAAGTAGTATGATTTATCATCTGGTTTCTTAAAGTTCATTTTATAATGCTTTCTAGTAAAATTACCTGAATGGTATTTACAAATTATAGTATTTATATATATAAAACTTTTATTTTTGTAGAAGGAGAGTTTTGATGTAGACTTTCTATTCACAAATTTAGTTTTACTATAAGAACCATTGTCAATAAAGTTATGACACCCCTCAAAATTTTGATTATATGTGTCGTAGCTTGTCCTGGATGTGATGTCTTAAATTAAAGGTTACGATAGGAAAAATGGTTTTTTAGATGTTTTGATAAATTTAAAACCATTTTTTTCATCACATATAGAAAGTAATTATAAAATAAGGTTAATTATCATTTTATAATATCATTATAAAATAATGATAGTCCCCAATTTACAATGATTAACAATTTTACTGCACGCCCAAAATTAATTATTGCCATTCAGACACACATCCAAATTAGCACTTTGAAATCAGGAGATGTTCAACAACGGTACCAAAAACTAATTTATCAGATTGAATGCACAAATATGCACCGATTAATCAAACTGCAGAATTAATGAGTATATGAAACTAAAAATGTTAAGAAATAGAAAAAACAAATTCGTAGGAAATTAAAGAAAATATAAAATTCATGGAAGATGTTGATGCTGCTGCTGAGCCTCCGGCCATAATGGCCAGAAAGCTGGTTGATCCTCTATAACATTAATCATATTGCAGAACCCTTCATCTCCGGCGACCACCGCGGTTTGACCCAACGGTTGACCGAGGAGATACGGTGGCGTTAGACCTCCGATCATCGACGAATCGGTTGGCAGATTGTTTGAAATCTGTGGATAACATATGGTACTTTTGTCTTCACAACTGTTGTCACTTCCATTGCTCCAAGATCCTTCTGTTTCTTTGTTTAAATTCACCATGGATCTAAAGCTGTTTGATTCTTGATCCTTTAGAGCCATCAACTAAAAACAAACATCAAGATTTCAAGAAATTAAGGAAATTGATGTTGAACAGTGAACATAAGATTATCTTCTCTACCAATTATAACTAAAGAGTTGAAAAATTCAGTTTTTATGTATAGAAAACTGAAAAATTCTGATGATAGTCGTGTAGCTGGAAAATAATTAATATGTTAGGAATAATATTAATCACCTGTGCATGAAGTTTTTTGTTGTGGTTCTTGAGTGCATCATTATCAGCTTTAATGGAGTCAACTTGTGTCTTCAACACATTATAATCTTTCTCCAACTGTTTGGTCTTCCACCGAGCCCGTCGGTTCTGAAACCATATAGCCACTTGTTTTGGCTGCAGCCCTAAAGCTCGAGCCAGTTGGCGTTTGCGTTCTGGCTCGAGCTTGTTTCCTAACTCAAAGCTTTTCTCAAGGGTTTTCACTTGTTCCAGCTTCAGTCTCCTCTTCTTTTCTCCCAGCTGCGACCCCTCTTCGTCGTCCGAGGAGTCACCATCGCCGGTGTTCACTTCTTCAAACCTTTCTCTCCCAGAATACGACATCGATCTCAAAACCAGTGGCTCTGCACCTGCAATTGATCATGATCAAGATGATCAACATGATTACATGAACCAAATATTAATTATTAACTCAATCATTATTAACCCAACCTTGGTAATGGTGATCTTCATAGGCAAAGAAGATGGATTCAGGTGGGAGGAAAGACATGAAAATGGAAAGTTTTGTAATTTTGCAGGGGAAAAGATGATGAATTGTAAGAGGGTTTATTGGTGTGTGTGTGTGTTTTGATGTGAGAGGGTGTTTAATAGTGGATGAAGGTGGGAAAACCACCTACCATACATTAGCAATGGCAAGAACCGCTTGGATTTATTTTAGTAGCAGTTAATTTTGTTGATGTAAAAGAAAGGAAAAAGTAGCAAAGAGATAGATGGTACATAATACAAATAAAAAAAATACAACTTAGACGATGCTATTAGAATTTAAAATTGATAAGAGCATTGGCGGACCAAAGGGATGGGGCCTGGGGGTGGGGCGATGGGGTTGCTCGCACAGTAGGTCAGATGGTTGGATACATGTTATGTATTGTGACATTTGTCTAATCGCGAAAAACCTTAAGGTAAAATAATCTTTAACAACAATTTAAGAGCATCTTTGAAGTTGAAAGAAGGGGCTAACATCACTTTCGCTTTCATAAAAAGAGAATATTGGACTTGCACTTTAAGAAATAAAATTGCGATGAGCTAGAAGATAGAATAGCACCTAACCACCTCTCTTCATTTGCATACTTCTACTCTGGCCATGGGTAAAAGTCTTTTTGAGAACCAAGTGGCCCTTGAGAAAGTCCTTCGAAAAACCCCTCTAACTCAAGGAAAGGAATTCAAGCCCATAGATTTTATTTTTTTGTTATATATACGATTTAATCCTGACCTCCGATCTTCAATAAATTTTGACATCGAGCACCATGAAATTTTGACATCGACCCCCAAAAGATTTTGAGGACCCTCAAGGAATTTTGACATCGACTTCAAAAAATTATTTTAAGATTTTAAAATTTTACAAATATACACCTATTATAAACTAATTAACACTTATTTAAAAATTTTATTATAAACCCAACAAGTATTTAAACAATTAAGTTAATTCCTCCCTTAATTCCTACAAATCCAGTTATCCAAACTACCAAATAATTATTCTAAAAAATTTAAGTCCATTGAAGCAATGACCTAGCCATTAAATTTTTTTAACCTAATAGTTAATAAACAATTCAGTTATAATTTATTAAATTATAATATCCAGGGCAATTAAAAAGACTGATTGTTCCATTTATAGATTTGATTCTATATAGTTGGATCGTTGTTACCGCCCCAAGAACCAACTGCCCAATTTTCACACGAACACTTGTTGAAGCCGTTTACTGTCGATCACCGCTCGGGGTCCGGGTATCTGTTATATTAAAAAATAATTGTTTTAGTAATATTTTTATAGATGATGTTATAGCTAAGTTTTAAAAATTAAAACCAATAAAGAATAATTTTAGACACATTGTATTTTTATCATACATTTTTGAAACTTGATTTGATTTTTATTTTTTATTATGTGACCTAAACCGACTCCGAACCTAAAAAAGTATAAATTAACAATATACAAATGACCATAAAAATTTTTCGCACCCATGAAAAAAATTTCTAGATCCATCACTCGATAAGAGAGGGAAGGTAAAGAAACATTTCTTCTTGGCAAATTGGATTTTAATAATCCAAAAAATTACCTATTGGCCGATAATAATCCATACTATCAATTTGGCCGGTAACACTCTCAACTTTCACTTTTATCAATAACAATAGTCCTAATGACATAATTTTTAATTTTTTATGTTTGATTTGGACTCGATTCGGTTTGCAATAATAATTATGAATGAAATGAAGAAACGTACAAGCTAAATTGAAACTAAACTAGATACAAATTAAGCGTAAAAAATTAAAAATTATATCACTGGGACTGTTGTTGGTTATAAAAGTGAAATTTGAGAGTGTTACCGGCCAAATTAATAGTATAGATTATTATCGGCCAATAGATAATAGTTTAAATTATTAAAATCCAATTTGCCTTTCTTTTTTGCAAAAC
The DNA here is from genome assembly GCA_025506415.1 of Flaveria robusta. NCBI lineage: Eukaryota > Viridiplantae > Streptophyta > Magnoliopsida > Asterales > Asteraceae > Flaveria > Flaveria robusta. The sequence continues at coordinate 10,046,064 of CM046469.1, read as the reverse complement.
GAGCAGGGTTGAGATGCGGCCCTTGGATAACCAAAAAGGTTTGCGTACCTTTTATAATTTAAAACCACTTGAATTTCTTCGAACCGTTCGTGGTTCCATGAGAACTAAGTTTAGAAATAAACAACTAATAAATAATATAATTGAATTTAGAAGTTATGCGAGTATAAAAATAAAGTTGTGAGCTACAATATTACATTGTAAAATGAACGTAAATAAATAAGAAAATAAATTTGAATGTAAAAGAGTATATATATTTTATATATAACTCAATTCGATTTAAAATAAAATTTGTCAAAAACATATATAGATACAAATATGCATGTTGCAACGTTATTTCAGAATGTGAGAAAACATTATATTTAGTTGCAAATATATTTACGAAAAGATGGAACAGAACAAGTTGCTAAGTTTATTTATTTTTTTGAGCGGCTAATGGATCGAACAATCAGTTGCTAAAGGCTAGTTGATCAAATGGATCGGAACAAATTTCTAAGTACTTTTGAAAGGATGAATTCCTTCAAATGGATCGAACACTAGTTTTTTAGCAACTGATCAAATTGAAAAGCATTCTTTGAAAATGAAGTTAAGTATTTGATGTAATTATATGTCTTACGCTTTTAGAACAATTAAATAAGTACTAGTAAATCTATCGTTAGACTGATCATATTAAAGAATGAATCAAACTATTGGTTAGATTAAATTATTAATAAATTAATTGCACTATGGTGAGGATTGCTGACTGAGGGAGGCTGCTACACAAGTTGAAAAAATAAAAAAGAAACTAACTGACAACAAACAACTAGTGAAAGATATTAGGGAAAATGATAAAGAAAGCATTCACTTGGAATATCCCTTCTTTTAACTTTGGAATGTTATGAATCATAATATATGATAAAGACATTATTACTAGGCATAGTTCTTAACTTGACATATCACCAAACATCTTTTCACTTGCTAAATCTAAAGCAACTTTAATTAGGATTAAGGTTATATATTAATTCTAAATAATTACTTTATCCATGATTAAGCAAATTATTCAAGTTAGTGAAATTATGTATGCCGGATTCAAGTAACTAATGGGTAGGTCTTGAGTTCAAGTCTCACCTTAATAAAAAAAAATGCTTAGGGTTGAGCCAAAATGTTTTTTAGTTGTGGGTTTTCTTCTTAAGGGGTTGGGGGTGTAGTACCGGCTGAAAAATGGATATGTGAGCTCGATTAAGATAAGATCTATCCTTTAAAACAGGTTGTACATATGTCGTCCAAAATAAACTAACCAATGAAAACAAATCACTAAATTTAATGATTAACCTAACCACCAACATATGGACAATTAAGATATGGTAAATGAGATCCTAAGGCGGATGATACGTGGTTGCCAATCATAATATGACCAAGGTTCAAATCTTGATATTGACGAATATTACTAACTTATGATACTAACAACTAACCAGCCGTTTAAAAAAAGATAATAATAATAAAAACATAGAAAACAACGAGATAGGTAAATTGATAAATGATGATTAAAGAGATGCAAATTCAATAATCTAGTACTAAATGTGAGGCACGGGTGCTACTGAACATATTCCATCCTCTCATGCAGTTGGTGGGCCCCTCCCATTATAAAAATTATTTTCATAAGAAGTACGTTCAATACGTAAAGGTTATCGTTATCCACTCCTATCACAAATTACAAGTTCATGCTACTTTATGTAGTTAATGATTATATAAATTGTTCTACTAATATATTTAAGAAGCCAATGAGCATTATAACAATTGATTTACGAAAAGACATGTTATGACTTTTTAAAATGGAGCTTATGAGTTCAAGTCTAACTTAATGTAATATGTGTTAGGTGGATCAAGGGTTTAATTAAAGTGGGCTTTTGGGTGGTAGGTTTCCCCCTGAAATGATGGGTGAGCCAGATCATTAGCGGCGTCTATGTTCGCGGGCATTGATTACCTTTCGCCAATAAATTTATTTGGGTGACCGGGCTTGAAAGTATTCGTTGAACGTTTAAAAAAATATTTAAGAGCATTGATAGTCAAGAAATTCAAGAACCCTCGCAATTATTGTTAGATATTTTAGTGTAATTACATTGACTAACGATCAATTTAATCATAATATCCATCAAATAAGTCAGTAAGTGCGGATTGCACATTTGTTTGAGTTTATTATAATCTTCGAAATCGATAATCTGCTTAGGGGCAATGGAGGTTCTAAGAGGGCAACGCTTCTGGTAGCGGGGTCCAAGGGGCAAAGCCCCTGGCTGGGTTCAAAAATTTGATATCATTACACACAATGATGTTTCAAGTGATGCGATTAATTTTGAGGTTACGTTTAGAATTTAATTCCAAGCTTAATGATGAAGGCAATATATGTGACTCTAACAGAAGATGAGTGTCTACGGAGTGTTTCCAAAGTTTAGAAAGAAAATAGGCTAATATATTATCTTCTAATAATTTGATACACACAAAAGACATATAGGCAAGGAAATACAAAGGCCCGATTGACTAATTGTTGTCATTCAATATTGGCATTGCTATAAAAACTAAAGGTCATCTTATAATCGCTTAAATCATTTTACTAACAATATTTGTAACTATTTTGATACTATAACTTTTGTACAGTATATTGGCATTGTTTTGATCAATACCATTTCAGTTCATTTAGTCATGTTGAAAATTAAAGATTGCAAAGTATGACAACAGATGAATTAATAAAGAAAACAAATGATTTTATATAAAGAATAAAAATAGAAAAAGAGTACTCTGGCTTCACATGCTATTCATGTGCATGGTCCTTTTTCCTCTATAGATTTTTATCCATGAATATAATTATATTAAAACCTTATAATTTAAAATAAGCATGATAAGGTATAGGTTGGATAAACATGCAGCGTCGCAAGAAGCCAAGTACAGGTGTGGGATATAGAAATATTTATGAACGTTACACCAATAATTTAGTAATTGTAGAGGAATCGTAGTTGGATCTTCAAAACTTAAAACAATTTGAGCGTTACACAAAGCTTTCAGTTTGAAACAATTTTGGAGTTCAATTCAAACGTTCAGTCGGATAAAAAAAGTTCGAACCAAAGTAAAAATGACCAAAATCGAATTTGTGTCTTACAAGGAAGGGAGAGTGAAAACTGAGTTTGGCAGCTAACATTTAAAACTTATACCGCCTCAAAATTGTCTTTTTCCAAATCGTAAGGGGTTGCCCCCCTTGGACCCATTCCTAGGGGTCTTGCCTATTCACACCAACTAAAAAGGTGTTGCCCTTAAAACCCCCTCATGTTTAATTTAAGGGCTTCGTCCTTGACTTTTTACATAACTACTATGTTCTTTTGATTTTTTTTCTTTGGCAAATCCTCCCTTTATGTTTCCAATCATTCAATAAAAATTTTAAGCATTTTATATTTATTTTGTATTTTATTGTTGTTTACTTATATAGATATTATTATAATAATGCTATTAATATTATTACCTATAAATTAAAATGAAATTTAAAAATCTGTTAAATTAACCAATAAAAAAGATATATATATTGTTAAGGGTGTAAACGAGTCAAGAATTACTCGGGATCTGCTAAGAAAATTCTCAAATCGAGCTAAGCTTAAATGCATTCAGGCCTGAGCTCAAGTTCATAGTATGTCTCATTAAATACATGAGCTCGAGTTCACTTATCAAATTAGAGCTAGCTTGTGAGCTTAAATGGCTCTTTTATTTATATTTTATATTTAACTATATACTTATATAAATAATTAATATTAATATATATATAATTTTGCTAACATAACTAAATATTATATATGTTGTTATTTTTTAATATATTTATAACGTGGTTTTAATTTCTGTAAGTTTTTCTTTTTTCAAAAAGGTTACATATTATTTTTTGTAGATTGTTTTTTATTTTTGGTTAGTTACGTTTTTAAAATTTTTATAGAAAATGCGCTCGAAACATTAAAAAAAAAACTCTTTTAAAAGATAAAGATTCTTCTTAGGGTAAAATATGATACTTTTAAAATAGTTTTTTGAAAGGACGATATATGACAAGCAACAAGATGTATAGCCTACCATGCAAACATTTAGCACAGATTTAACTATGATTTTTTGTGCCCTAGACAACGGTTTAAACGTGCTAAATTTATACTAATGAAAAAAAAATACAACTTTCAAAAATACAAGACTTAAGTTAATAAAATCGTGTGAGATGGCATAAAGCAGTTATTGAAAAAACGGTGTGGTTATCAATCAAATCGGTTATCGGTCAAAACCAATTATTTCAAAACTAGGTTCGGTTATTAACTGGTTTGAGAAGGTATAATAATCAACCTTGTGTAACCGGTTTGAGAAGTTATAAAAAACCAACCTTGTGTAACCAGTTTGGTTGGTTACTATCAATTAATCAGATTTTTTTACCAATTAAAAATAATCAGTTCTAACCCGTTTGTAATGTGGGAAGCGGTAACCGGGTAAAACCTGTTGGTTATTATTTGTTAGAAACTAGTTTGCATTCGATCGGTTAATAAGTAATTCGATAATCAATTAAGTTTAGATTATCTGGTTTTATCCCATCCTCTAAAATATTTTAGCCTACAGTTAACAGTCGTACACCCATTCATCAGCAGCTCTGCTTCACACAGAAGCCCACTAATACCGGTCCAGCCCAAAATCAACATGGGTTTTTAAACTTTTCTTCTAAATGGGTTCAAGTCCATTAACAAAAAAATTAAGCCTCAATATTTAAATTCCTCTTACGGGCCGATTTCCACCTGATCTGCTGATCATATATTATTTCAGATTTTATAACTTATATTAGGACTTTCACTCACTTACCAAATCGAAAGTGTATAACCTAGTCCATATTTAAATTCTTTTTTTATTCTAGTGTTATACGGCCCATACTTGAACCGATGGTTGCCTGCTTCTGTCTCCATTTCTTTGAATTATTAATATACAAATCGGATTTCAAACCGGTTTGGGCCGGGCCAACAAAAATCAAAACCGTGTTTTAACCGGTTGAGGTTGAAACGAGTTTGATTGAGGAAAATGATCGTGTCGAAACTAAATTCACCGAATAAGGTTAAAATCCGATCTCAAACCTACAGGTTGAAACCAGGGTGGAGTGAAACAGGTTTGGCAACCAAGTCAGGTTGTCGGTTTTGCTTTCCACACTGGTTTTGTTTCCGTCTCAACTTTGAATGAGTACCTGTGTGTCGTCATTTATCGTATACATTATAAACATACATTGATATGAGGTTAGATATATTTTCACTTGTGGAGCCTTGAGCCCTAGATTATTAGACGGGAATGGGTATACCTTGTCAATTACATGTGAAGGTATATTTATCAATTGTAGTGCTAATACAGTGACATTATGTGGACAATTTACAAAGGCGGACTTAGAAATTTTTTTCTATTGGTGTCAGGAATTCAGACTTCGGATGTCTATTAATAAGGATTTATTGTCAAGTTAGGTCTTTGAATTTTTTTTCGTAGAATTGAGTTGGGTCATCAAACTTTTTATACCGGATTGCGTTGGTCACCAGAGTAATTTGGGTTTTGGAGTGTATATCTAATGTTTTTTATTCGCTTCGTAAATTGGAGAATTCTTTTTATTTGATTCATAAGTTTTTTTATTTAATATTCTCATATTGCATAAAACTATCAACCAGCAAGTTAAGAGTTAACAACTAAGTAATAACAATCTAAACCCATGTATTACATGGGTTAAAAAAATCAACATATTAAAATCAATAAGCTTTATTATTGTTTTGTATGTCACATGTCATTATCCGTGAATAAAATAATAAATAATAAAAATTTTAAGAATTATAAATAATAAATAATAAAGTTCTAAAAGTGTAAACTTATATTTAAGATAAGATAAAATTAAAATCTTATAATTTAATATGTTTTAATAATTTATTAGAATAAGAGGATTTTTATATTGGATATTTAATTATTTAGTTTACTTATTTAAAATTATTTTCATTTAGTAGGAAAGAAAGACGGGAAACAAAATTATAAGCTTCATCAGAAGGTGACACGTGTAACAAAATTAACATGAAAGATGCCGAAAGGGGCAGCCGGCAAGAGGGATAGTTGTAGAGGCCGAAGAAGCCACGGTTTGGGGAGGAGGCGACGACAACGTTAAGGTATGGGTAAACAGGTTCTTGACCAAGAGTCTGCAGCGTGTGCTTCAAAACTTACCGGTTTTGGTAACCGAGAGTAATTAGGGTATTGGGTAAATGGTTATTTGGATTTAATATGGCACGCGGTGGGCTTAAAACAATTGCGTAGAGTAAACAGACTATGATTAATTAATGAATGAATGAATTAATTAGTTAATTAATTAATTAATGGATTTAATTAATAGATTATATTTGTTAATTTAAAATACAATAAATACTCAGCAAGCTCAAACTATAATATGGAGAATATAAAATAAAATAATATGTAATGTGTCGTGTATCATAAATTTGCTTAAAGGATAATAAAGAACATTTACTTTTAGGTGATGATGAAATCGATGAGTTAGTCAAAAGAACAGAATCCAAGATCTTGGAAGCAAAAGGGAACCCTAAATTATGGGCGTTTAAAATGGCAGAGAGATTTATGTAATTGGTAGCCCTAATTATGGGAAAAGGTTAAAAAAAAGTGTTCCTTCTGTCCCCTTCATATATTTCACTTTGGAAAAGGTTGCCTCCCAACTTTATGATCACAATAGATTGGCTCAATGCTTTTATATACGTAGAGGATCTGTTTATAAAATTATAAATCTACTTTTATATAATAGTTTGTTATAGTTCATTGTGGTATGCTAATATAGTTGGTTAGTGGAAGGATACCATATGAACCAATAAAAACCAATGATGTGAACTTATGGATGGTAAGGGTTCTTGCTTAGAATTACTTTTGATAATCGTGGTCTTAAAATTTTATATGATTATATATATCTTATATCCGGTCTCATACGGGTCATGTCCTCAACAATAACTCATTACTTATCGTGTTTGGGTGTTTTTTTTTTTTTTTTTTTTTGCCTTTTGAGTTTTGAGGATCCCCTTTTACAAACTTAGGCATAAGGATGTTAAACGAGTCGGAACCAAAAATTTGACGCAAACCTGAACATGACATGAACCTATAAATAATTTAAGACAAATGAGCTAGAACATGACATAAGTTTTTACCGGAAACATGAACATGATCCATTAACCATATTAATGCTAAAGAATTGCAAATTTACAACAAAAAGTGCAAATATGTATAAAATAATTACATTTAAACTATCAAACTTTATGCTCACTTATTTTTTTTTATCTTTTATATATTTTCACAAAATATTCATTATTTAATTTATTACATATAATATATAGATGTCAATTAATAAAAATAAACAAGATAAACAGGTCAACCACCTAACCATGTCAAAATGAACATGACAGTTTAGATTTGTGTTCGTCGTTTTTTTATGAAAGTTGATATGCCTTGAGTACCTAAACGTGTTCGTTGTTTCGACACAAATCCGGCATGAACCCATTCAGACTAATTTTAAATCTATTATTTTTACTTAGTGTCGTATTAAAAATTCACAACCCTACTTATGTGGTTAAAACTTATCTATTATAATTCCCATTAAATAAACTTGAACTCAAACTCACCTTCAAATTTAAATTGAAATACCAGCTGGTCAAATATAACCATAACAATTTCACAATTATAAGTTCCTATCAACTTTAAAATAAATTATATATTTTAGAAATTATATAATATCTTAATATATTATTTTTATATTATGTTTAAACACAAAAACCTCTTCATCAAACACAATGAAATACTTCACATGATTAGTTATTTTGTCTTTGTCATATAAATAAGAGGATTTGAATATTTTTATGTCTTTGTAGATCTTCACTATAATATACGTTTTAGAATTCCACACCTCTATATATGTGATTAAAACTTATCTATTACGATTCCCTCTACATGATGTTTGTAAATGCGCTGCGTCGAATGAGCTTCGTTTTTTGTTTTAATTATTTATGAAATGCATGTTAAATATTTAAAAGATATATATTTCTTTTGCCGACTACTTATAAACTTTCTTGTAACTACTTTTAAATGGATTATCCAAAACTTAATTCTTATTTTATTTTTAAATAATTATCAATTTTACTATTACAAACACTACATAAAAAGTAATAACATGCATGTATTCACATTTTAAATAATATAGTAATTAATTAAATAACCACTTCAAAAGCAACGAACGCCTCTCACTGAGGGTCCCATAATTATTGCAAATCTGTTAAAAATCTCTGTATTTTATATTTTAGTGTGAATTCACGACAACACCTAAGGGGGGCCATTTTGTTATTAATTTTAAGACTTAAAATTAGATATCTTTAGGCATATCAACTTCCATAAAAACATCAGTTATTGAAGAATGGTACCTCTGCCCATCACTCATAAATATTTTTTTAGCCATAAAAAATAATGAATTTAATTACAATACGAGAAAAACAAAAACATATATAATAAGCATAACTTAATTATGTAAATGTGATCTTTGATGTTGCTATCGAGGTTTCTAGGTTAATATAAAGTGCACCGGAAAAAACAAATATAAAATTAACGAAGATCAAAAGGATGCAATATATATTATCTACATAAAATTATCAGCTTATTTTCTCACTGCATACGTTACAGTTTATAGATATGTTTAACACATTATGGTAGTATAGTATAAACCCTATATGGTCATATGAATATGAGAGCGTTCAATAAATACATAACTAATTGTATGTAGAGAACCACGATAACCTCACAAACACAGTATGAAATATAGTCAGTCAATAAGATTACATAATCAAGCTCTGAATAATTGAAGCTTCAGGGCTGTCAGCATCAATAGTGGATAATAACTGTGACAATCGTTCGCTAAGATCGTCAACCTCCCTATGCAAGCTTCTCACGTAGTTGCAAGTCTCTTGTAACACTTTTGAAGCGGATGCCTATAACAAAACTTTTAGTATATTAGGATTATTTATATTTATTTCCCAAAACTATACAATTTAATTAACTAAATTAGATATTGAAACATGGGAACACATATACGACTTATGTATATGTTTTGAAGTGATGGGTACATGAATGTACTGTGCTTTAGTCTTTTTCTGCAACTCTAGCTTGTGACTCAAAAATAGACCCCCGATGGCCCATATGGTCGTTAGATTAACAATCACATGCACGTTACTATATATATAAACTAAATAAAGTCATATATGATCTCTGGAGGTCGTATATTTGTGTTTGTTTTCTTTTGTTATGTGTTTTCTTTATTTAAAATTCAATGTTACACTATCATACTACATATAATAATGCAACTAAAAACTATAGTTTATTTTTTGAATGTTTTCTTTTTAACCACTAGGGTTTTTTATGTTTTGTTTTAATACACCTAAAGTTTATTGTAACCTTTTTAAATAAAGAACTCAAAAACTATCAATGGTTTCATGAATTTCACTCCGTCCGAAGGCTAGTTAGATATCATACATTAACGATAAACGAGTTAGGGTTAAAGCCACCGGTGAAAAAAAAAAAAAAGAAAAAGAAAAGTGCTTGTTGCTTTGCCCAAAAGGTAGGACGTAAAATAATGAACTTAACTACGTAGAATCTACATCGTTTTTCACATCAACAATAATGTGATAAAACAAACCAAGACTGGTGTTTTTCCGTATTTATGCATGATATTAGTTTGCATGTGTTAATAGACTGTAAGTTTCATTGAACCCTTGCAGGAAGTGACCAAATAATTAACTTGGTAAAGGTGAGCTAGCTTAGATTGCTTTTTGTTATATTCTCAACTGCTTTTGTCTTTGTCATGTTGAGATTTCTTGTCCTTGATATTGTCTGATGGAAAAAAGCTAAAAAAAGTAGAATCCAATATCACTTTTTTTCTTCATCCTCAATTTTAAAGTCAAAAACTATTATATTTCAAATGACTGACACTACTAGAAAACCGTTTGATTTCAAAAATGTTTTGTGGGATAATCTTTACCTTGTTTGAACGACGATTACGAAGTTCAGGAAGAAGTTGCTGCAGCTTCGCCAGGAGTTGTGCAATTTGAGCATCACTGATCCTTGGAGCCTCATTTGATGACGATTCTCTAGATCTTCTGCCTGACATTATGATAGAATTTGTGCGTACTAGGTAGGTGTTTTGTGGTACAAATGAGAGAGGTGGCGATGACGTATAAATAGCAGATGATTACCAACAGTAGCAAGGTTCTACTGATCAAATAGCAGTCTTATTCAACACAACAAACTCACTTAGTAATGCAATAAGAAACATACAAATTACAATGAGTAACAAGAAGAAAGAGAAAGGGTACGATGTGTGTGAAGCATGTCCAAGATATGTTGAATATAAAGAAGGCATAGCTTTGGAGAAAGCAAGTTGTCCACTATTTATATGGCCCCATTTGAGTATTTTATATTAATTTAAGACATTAACAATTAAATTTTTTTTTGTCTTGGAATATAATATTTACCATTTCATAAACGATGTATAACAAAAGATATTCTATATATCAAAGTCAAAGTAATTATGTTATGGCGAATTATCTTTTGTCCTAATGATTCAAGAGAAGAGGATGATAGGAGGTTTTGTCTTTTTTAAAATATTCAAGATTCAAACTTTAAAGTTAACGAATTAGTACTCACTTGGTGTTACTAATTTCTAATCACTAACTTCTTGTTAAAAAAGAATATGGTATACATTGTCTTCTTACATTTATCAACTAGTTAGAATATCTATAGTATTTAACTTACGCTTAAATATATTACTACGAGCTTTTTAAAGTAGTTAATCAGATTATGGGTATCATTTATTACTTCAACTTGTGTTTTTTATCTAATTAACCAAGTTACTACTTCGATTCTTGTTTATGTCACCTTATTAATTCACTTCATTGTGGATGGTCTCTTATACTAGTAACATTTGGTGTTTATACACATCAAATTGGTATTAGATCGAGTTTCATATAATGATAATTAGGGAGGTTTTAGGAATATATTTAGATATATGTGGTAGTAGTCATAGTGGTGGTAGTAGTGGTAGTAGACTGGTAGTAGTAGTCGTGGTAGTAGTAGTATTCATGGTCACAATCATCGTGCTAGTCGTAGCAGTGGTAGTCGTAGTAGTGGTAGCAGTAGTATATATTGCTAGTAGTTACAGCAACGGTGATGGCGGTGGCGACAATCTTCATAGTGGTGGTAGGGCTGTTCACGAACCGAACCGAACCGAACGAAGGCTCGCTCGAACTCGGTTCGTTTACAAACCGAGCCGCTCGGTTCGGTTCGAATTTAAGAAATCGAGCGAAAAATGCTCGCTCGAACTCGGTTGGGTTTATAACCGAGCGCTCGGTTTTGCTCGGTTTCATATTGCAATCTAGTACAAAACTAATAATGCATTCAAAAGTTTCAAGTTTCAACTTAAACTCAACAATGTAACAAAAGAAAACATACAAATAAGTATAAGTTTTAACTTGATCTTTAATAAATGACGGTAAAACTCACGTGCACAACCTCCATTATAGACATTTTCACGCCCACTATACCCGCTTTGATGCAATGTTTAAACGAGTATATAAAAATCCAAAAAATGATGTTTAAAAAAGTTATAAGGAAGCAAAGGTAAAGTAGTAAATAATTAAAAAGATAATGTCCTAAACTCTAAATAAATAAACTAGCATATTACATATATATATATATATATATATATATGTATATATATAATATAAAAATTATATTTATAAATAATTCGAGCGAAACCGAGCGAGCAACGAGCGAGCTTACCTTTGCTCGTGCTCGGTTCATTTACAAACCGAACCGAGCGGCTCGACTCGTTTACAACCGAGCCAAAACCGAACGAGCAACTTTTCGAGCTTTTTTCGAACGAGTTTCGAGCGAGTTTCGAGCGTCGAGCTATTTGAACAGCCCTAAGTGGTGGTGGTGGTCATCGTGGTGGTTGTAGCGCCAACTGTGATGGCAATAGAGCAGGAGCAAGAGTAATAGTAATAGGAAAATGAGTAGTAGCAATAGCAGGAGAAGTAGGAATAACAGCGGCGATGGTAGTTATGGCGTAGTAGTGTATTAGTCTCCTATTTATGTTTTGATATAAATTTTATTCAAAACTAGCTAAGTTAGATATAATATATTTTTATTTTTAATGTTTAAAGTCACCTTGGTTTTTTGTTTTACGTTATTAAAAACACAGATACAAAAACGCATCGTGATGGCTACTACTATTACGTAAAACCCTAAGTGTCCCATGTCGTAGAAGCTACTGCCACTCTATTTTGTTCACTCATATTCCGTTTGGTTAGTAACTGTATCAGAACAGTAGCCACAATTGCTCTAGCGTACGACATTAGAAAAAAAAATACATTATTTTATATACAACTTCATTTTCAAAAAAATTATAAAAGAATATGGAAAAAAACTAAAGACAATCGTGTATTTCATTTTATTTCTTTCAAGTTAACGAGGGAAATTGTTATAGGAAAACGAAATTATAAGAAAATAAAACGGGTTAAGAGAGTATATTATATATAGTATGAGAGTTGAAACTTCAGATTTTACAAAATACAAAACAAAAAATAGAAATAACACATGGGGCTAAATTCCTAAACCCACATTGTTTAGTGTGAATGTCTACAACCTCTAAAAGCTACTACAGCATTAGTTATCAAATAAATGTTGCCGCTTTGTAATCACCTACAAAACTTTTTAAAGTTAATATATTTTGGTAGTTATAAAGAAATTAATTAAGATAAAAAAGAGGGAAAAGGAAAGCCTATTGTTAGATTGATAGGGAGTGGATGAAAAAATAACTAAGACTTGTGAACCTTATTGTAAAGTAAGAAACAACTAGGGCACATCTTAAAAAGAACAAAATCTGTGTGTCCAGAACTGAAAATACAATAACATTCGGTAGTCAAAACTGAAGACCACAAAACCCATGTAGTATTTAGTTCTCTTATTATATATTATAATGTTATACATATACAACATTACGGTAAGGTTCAAATGAAAATATTATATATTATTGTTACAATTTATAACAACTTATCAAAATTATTATTATTTTATTAAAATAATATTATTACATATATATAATATTATGGTTTTTTATGTATATGTTTAAATTTACAAGTGTAAAAAAATTAATACTGATGCAGGTTTTACTTACACCTGCAGATATATGTGTTTTCTTTTTCTTTTTTGCATAACTTATACTACTTTTAACTTTTTAAACTTGTGTATTTACACACACATAAAAGACCATAATCTTCTATATGTATAATAATATTATTCCAACAGAAAAATGATTTCCTTTGATCTCGACTGATGTTCAATTCACAAGTTTTCGCAATAAAAGATGGTTTTTATTTGAAAATTTTCCTATAACACTATATTCGTTAGAATTATTCAGCATATCTTATGAGACTTCATTTTCAAATCCATTCAATAACTAAAAAGACCACACAAAACATTTAACAACGATGGATACCATTACACAATTATTCGAAAATCAGGTTAAATACGTTTAACTTAGTGATGTCTTATTTTCACATATCATTTAAGACCAGTCGAAATGATTTGATGTATTAAAACACATAAAAGTATTTAAAAAAGGTAGAAGAAGATAAATTTATATTTTCTTGAGGCGGAATTTATATATATCATTATTTTTAACAGCTTTAATTCACCTTTTCAATTTGAAAAATTCGCAGAGGTTATTGTTTGTGTTTGCAAAATTGATTTGTTTTTAAAGATTAAAGTATTTTGTTTTTTACAAGATTTTAAAAAAAGTCCAAAAAAGAAAATTATCAACTTTATCTATAACTTTAAGAGAATAATTACGTAATTTGTTTGATTATGATTTAAACCACAATCATCGCAGTTATGAAGCTACCGGAATTGAACAATTATAATAGTTCTTTCTGTTCCGGTTGTATGACTAAAAAAATAAAGAATGTTTTCTTTTTTCTTTTTTGAAATATACTAAATTAGGTTGTAAATGAGTTGAGTAGGGCTAAAATGATCGAGATCAGGCCCGAGCTTTAAATTAAACAAGCCAACTTGAGCTAGTGAAAAGCTTGGCCGACTTGTGACTTGTCGATCAAACTTGTTAATTTTTAAAAAATTTATTTCAACACATATTGGTATACTAATAAACAAAAGAAAACACAATTTTTAACACACATATAATGCAGAATTTATAAACTACAAAATATATAACTGAAGTTCAATGATAACCAAGCTATTATAATACGAGTTCATAAATAGCGCAAATGATCATACAAGCAAAAGCAAGTCGATCAAAGATGAAGGAAAAAATAGTTTGATTTGAGTACTTAAAAAACTAGATCGAAGCTGTGATTTAAATGAGAAGAAAACAATGAAAAATTAAGTTGAAGTTGAAGAATCAACAAGCGGGTTCTATCTTGGCTTTGGCTCAACTTATTTACAAACTAAGTCTGGTCAGTGAAACTTGTTCATAAATAAGCCAACTTCGAATGAGTTGTAAGCAAACCACGAGCTATGTGAAGAACCCTTATGTAATATTTGCAGTTATATTTTTCATTATTATAAACAATGCTTTATAATATGGTTTCATTAATATACATGACTCTAGATGGTAAATATGTAGGTCCGCCCATAGTTATAGTATGGTGGATGATTAGCGTGAGTTAAGCAAGCCCAATTTGAGGGGCGTGTGACATGATCTACATGTCGAGTAGAAACAATTTGAGTTTTCTACAAACAATCATGGGCCCTTCTACATAACCATGTGATAAGTTTTTTTATTTATTTTGTAACTACTTTTTCAACATCTTATATATGAAGATCTTTTAACATGTTTTGATATACTTTTTATATTTAATAGATGGATCTCGAATTTAATCTTTTATAATATTTTTGTTTGTTTTGTAAGTTAGTATGGGACTTAGAATTTATATTATTCATCTACATAGAATATAAGAGACAAATATAGGAGAAGATCTGAAGATGGGTTTAAGGATAAAAAGGTTTTAAGATGGGTATCAAGGATTCAGGATGCAATATTTGTATAAGGGTTGAGCACAAACAAATAATCAAACCATAATCGAAATAATCAAAAAATTGAACCATAATAACTAAGCCTGATTGAGAAAACGGTCATTCGCTTATATATATATATATATATATATATATATATATATATATATATAGGGATGAGTTACTTTGTAAACCTTAAGAAATTATGTAAATCAAAAAACTAAATCCTAGCCACTCATTTAATCAACATCAATGGTTGAGAAATTTTCAAATAAAATAATAGAAAATTTGTCCTTTTATGATTAATTTTTAAATGTAGGACAATAAAAGGCATAATGGACTTTTTACATAACCACTCTATAGCCTATATTGATTTGACAATTGTTGTAATCAATAAATATACATCATCATCTTCGTCTTGGTTACTGATTCAATTTTGTTTAAAAATGAAATTTCTTCAACCTCACAAACACAAAGAAATTTAAGAGATTCATTTACATTTTTCATTCAAAAACGTTTACCCAAAGGATTTCGACAAATCGAAGATCCAAAAGGCGAAAGGCGATAACGAAGCTCAGCAAAATCGTTTCTTAGAAGGCGAGGTGGGACGATGATGTCGACGGTGGCTAACCACCATCTACAACTGCGATGGTGGCAACGGCGGCTGCGATAGTGGTGACGGCGTCTCCGACGACAGACCGGTGGTTCTTATTTAGTGTTCAAGGTTGGATCTAGGTTTTTTTTGTTGTTTTAATAACTTTTTATTAATGTTCAACTTTATATCTGAGTTTTTTTTTTGTTGGTGATAATTTTTTAGATATGGGTTACATGTATTGTGTTTTTACTGTTCAATGTACATCTATGATTTTTTTATATTGATATTCAAGTTTAGATATATGTTTATGGTGATGATTTTATAGATTTGGGTTACATCTACAGAAGCAATGATGGCAACAGCGACTGCGATGGTGGTGACTCTGACTCCGACGGGGTTTTAATATTTCTCTCACACTAGTTTTTATGGATCGATGGTTTTTTTGTTGGTGTTCAAGGTTAGATCTGTTTTTTTTTTGTTGTTTTAAAACCTTTTTGTTGATGTTCAAGATTATTTCTGGTTTTCATCTGGGTTTTTTTATTTACCACCATCTGCTGGTTTATGTGTTAGGTTATGGTATGTGTTAGGTTATGGTATGTGTTCGTGTAGTCTGTGTTAGGTTGTTTGTGGTTTTAAACTCTGAATTTTTGTTTTATAATGATAAAAGATGGTAGATATGTTAGGGTTTCTGTGAAATTTGATTAAGGTATTAAAAGAAATATAATTTTGTTGTGTAGATTTGTTAGAAATTTTAATGATACATAAACCAACTAAAAACTTTAACACGTGTGTTATATATATTTTTGCACACCTACCCCAGTAGTAAAAAGATCTAAAAACTTTAGCACGTGTGTTATCTCATTTAACACATGTATAAGTAATATATATGACAAACTTTTTATTTATTTGGATATTTTAAAAATGCCATATTTTTATTACATGTGTAACAGATTTTTTAATGGTTAGAAACTAACTGAAAACTTTAACCCATTTGTAGTTTATTTTATGCATGATTTACCCCATAAGTTAAAGATAGTTATAAAACCTTAACAATGTGTTATCAAATTTAACACATGTGTAAGGTAATATATTTTGATAAACTTTCTATTAACATATGTGTTAACTTTTTACCATTAAAAATTTTGTTACACATGTAAAAATAAGAATTTGACCGTTAGTAAACACATTTCATATGTGTAACACTTTGTTTAATTTATTTAGTAAACACATTTCATATGTGTAACACTTTGTTTAATTTATTTGTTAAATTGGTAATTAATTAAGTATATTTAAAATTGTATTTGTATGAATTAATTACTAATGATTTATATGAAATTATTTGACTCTTGTTTATATAAAATTAATTGTGATTTATATAAAACTGTATTTTAAAACTAGCTTAGAAATGACTACAAGCTTAGAAATGACTACAGCGACTTTTACACATGTGTAAAAAAATAAGTTAACACATGTGTAAAAAATAACTTACACATGTGTAAAAATAACTTACACATACATTTATTAGTTGAACATTTATTTTTTTTGTTGAAATGGTAAGTTTACACATGCGTAATGATAGCATTACACATGTGTAAAAATAACTTAAATACGTGATAAATTACTAATTAAAAATTTTTTTAACACATGTTGATATATTTTAAATGTTCTTTTTTTATGATATTTTTTTATTGAATTTCAGGTACTAGTAGTGTACTACATTGAAGATTACTTAAGAAAATTTACTAGTATATATTCATTTGTAATATAGTTATTTGGTTTTTTTTGTGATGTATATCCAGTTATTTGAATAAATGTACATAATATTCTAATTATATATTAACTTTATTAACCTTTAAATGTATACATTGTTTTAAATATACATAAATTTTGTACACATTAACAACGGTGTAAAAATATTGACTACTCGTACCTGAAATTAAATATAAAGTGGTGTACAAATATACATAAGTTCTATACAAATTAACAACGGTGTAAAAATATGTTATTATGATATATCTTTTATTATAAGATAAAATTAAATAAAATAGTAATATGGTATAAAAATAATATTAAATTTATGTATCCACATGAGTTATTAAAATGATTTTATGAAGAAAAAATACATAAAGGTGAATATGAATTAATGGGTTTAAAATTATTAAAAATAAAAAGTACATGATAATAAATTAATGTTAAATCAAACATCAAATCACTAGTATTGATTAGTGGAATTTAAAATAAAATAAAAATGTATGAAAAAAGGAGGGAATATTAATTTTACTAAAATACCCTTACTATTATCTTTTTTATTTTATTTGAAAAGTGACATATAGCAAATTATGATTAGTGAAAATGGTTTATTAGTTTACATAATTATTAGTGGTTTACAATAAAACTTTCCTCTATATATATCTTTATATTATAATAAAAAAGTAACTAATAGTTACTGTAATTTTTCCATAATTTTTCCGCTTCTCTCTACTATTTAATATAGAGAAGTAACTAATGGCAAATTATGACACGTGGCAGCACTACATTCATCCTCACCATAATTTTTCCGCTTCTCTCTACTATTTAATAGTTACTGTAATTAGTAATAATATTATTTAATTTATTTATAGACAAAGTATTTTTTAATAAATTAAGAAAGGAATCTTTTAATCAATATTATTTATAAAGAAATAAATTTTTATAAAATAATCTTTTTTTCAAAAACATCAAACTTTTTTAAAAATATAAAATATTTTAAAAATCAATATTTTTAAAAAGTAAAATTTTTATAAATAAAAAAATAATTATAAATAAATTTTATAAAACTTTTTGTTTTGAAACAAAATATTTAGTTTTTTTAACAAAAAAAGTTTAAAAATTTGATATCATTATTTTGTTACCTATAGTCCTTATACATAATTTCAACCGTATTTTATCTTAAAATATCGTTTTATAATTAACAATATTTTATTTTATTTATTATTTTATATATTCAACCCGTGTAATACACGGGTTATTAAGCTAGTATATATATATATAGAGGAGGAATCCTAAGAAAACTACAAAGTTATGAGAAAACTAAAGAAAACCAATGAAAACGGTCACATAATTTATAATTTTTTTATCACTACCCTCTATATATATGTGTGAGTATATATAAATAAAGGTATGGATCAAATGAAAACCGTAGCATGATTTTACATATACGTCACACATAGGTTACGTATATGTAACCATTTTTCATTCGACATAGTGTTACGTATACGTAAGTTTCTTCATTCTCGTATGTATGCTCAACATATATGTACTAAACACTTAAATAGCATTTTAACAATTAAAATAACAAAAAAAATTTGAATTATGTTATTGATTTCTATGGTTTTCTTTGGTTTTTACATAACTATTGGTTTTCTCAGGAACCATCCATATATATATATATATATATATATATATATATTATATATATATATATATATATATATATATATATATATATATATATTGTAATCCATTTCTATGACCTAGTTATGGCTACATGTGTATAAAGAACCGAACTAAGAAACAGACATCAAAACCAACTATTATATATATTTTTATAAATAATATGCTATGTTAGAAGAGTTTGGTTATACTTTTTAATTAATAACATATTAGTTCCCCTTATTCTCCTTTGCAAATCAAAGCGATTGATACCACTTGATATGGTTTAAGTTACATTTGACTTTGTTAATTAAATTAGCTTCAATCCATTCATGTTCGAATACAACGGTTAACCCAAGCTAATTTATGATTGTCATTTATTTTTAAGTTTAACAAATAATAATTTATTTTATTTTCATTTTGCTCTCACAATATTTGTATTCTGCTTAAGGCCCACACACACATATAACACACGCATATATATTCATAATGTTTTTGCAAAATGAGAAACAAAACTAGTCTATTGGTTTAATTTGGTCGGTTGTACCAGCCAAAATATTTTGTCTGATGGTTAAGCCTATTTTTTCTCAAAGACAATATTTGTATTATATGTTTCAAAATGATAAAGATGATCCATTACTATAGTACTGATACTAAAACATAGTTAAAAACACATAAGAAGCTAAATAATAATCACTACAAACCAAAAAAACTTCAATGGCAGACAAATCTGTCAATGGTCACTATGTGAAGGTAGGAGCCATCGATAATCTATCGATGAAAGTCATTTGAAAAGGAGGCATGGGTAAAGATTTCATAGGCGTATTTTACCAAAGGATCGTAAACAAAAGCATTATAAATGGCTTACACGCGAAAGTCATGGTTGGATCGAAATGACAACATCATCGATGGGCCAACGACGAACTATCCATTGAGGATCAGTGACGCTCATTTCACCGACTATTCATAGCATACTTTTCATCTACGGAAAAATAATGGTCCCATCCATGAATGATATTAATTAAATTAAAAAAAATTTAATTGTGGATTTACTTTTAATGCACGTATCCCATTTATTATACCACATTTACTAATGTTGGATTTTTTATTTTTATTTTATTTATTTATACTTATAAGCAAGCGAATGGGATTTTTAAACAGATATGCTTTGGTGCACTTACTGGTTGCTTTTTCACATCTCCATGCACACCACCTTGGTTTAACTCCTATAAGGCTAATTAAAACCTTCTTCTTGCACTGGTTTTTGCCCTTACCCCTCTTCTTTCTTCCTTTATTTTTAAGATCTTTTTAATGCTTTATTAAAATTTTAAACGTGCAGAGTCTGCAATTTAAACATATATATTCGTTTAAAATCAAATTTGAAATATATATGGGTACACTAAAGGTATAACTATTATAATCATATTGAGGTACAAAATATAATTTTTAAATTTTTATCACATAATCTAATAGTATGCTTATTTTCTAGGTTCTTTCACTTAATTGTTTTCATTTGAGTTTTTTTTTTTATGTTTTTGTTTATTTATATCTATCGTTTTTTGTGTTCGTCAATGCTTATATTCACAACAACATGACGTTGTCTTAGATTCCAAATACTACTATGACGTGTTTATTTTTACCAACCATCCAACATCACTTTTTCATGGCCCAACGCTGCCGTTGCAGTGCCCTTGCAGTTAAATATATATAACTTCAATCAAATATTGTTATAATATACAAAATGTATATGTCCCGGCATGTGGTGTGTTGGCTCATAAAAGCTCGAAGCTACTCATTCAGCTATAGTTGGTAATGCTTACATTCAACCTCCCAACATTGTTTGAACTTCTCCTCTACCCTTTAATTTGTTGAGACATCTCTACGACATGTTTTGCATCTCTTGCTCCCTTAATTGATCACTCATCTACATCACTGGCGTACAACGCTAATCTATAGAATATCAAACACTAAACAAGTGATTAGTACTTTGTTGAGATAATAATTCTTTATATAAAGAACTAGAAGCATAAGATCTCAGTGTTACAACTACAAGGATCAACGCTAAAGCATAGCGGGGATTAGGGTTGTGAAAAAATATTCGAATCTGAAACTGAATCCGAAATATCCGAAAATTCAGATATTCAAAATTTTTGAATTCGGATTCAAACAGTGTTTTTGGAAATTTTTGGATACCCGAAATATTTTAATAACAACCTACCCGAAATATTTTAATAACAACCACTAAAATAGTAAAGTTTAATTATAAATGTCAGATACTTTCAGATAATTTTATAAAACATGCGGATATCCAAAAGTTTTTCTAGATAAAATATTATTTTTATATAAGTAAATTAATAATTCAATTTTTTTAAATTCGGATATCCGAAATTTTGGATTCGAATTTGGATATTGTCGGATATCCTATTTTGAACAACCCTAGTGGGGAGTGTGAGTGGTTATAAAGTCATTCGGGCGACACTTTCTCCGGCCTATCACACTATGCCTTTACGTTGTGTCATTAGTAAGTGTAGCAGTGGGTTTGATGGTTTGATGTTCAAATATTTTTCTTCATGTAGTTGGGTATATATTTCATATCGTTTTCAAAACAAAAAAGTATCTGATAAATTTAATGGCATCATAATTGTCGCAAAACAAACATTTTCATTGCATGTGTTAAACGAACTCCCGCAAATCCTCGTATTGTTATAGTAAGAAATTGTGATAATCTTGTATTGTTTAAACAGTAATAAGCCAAGTCCTTTGCAAACAAAGGGATCTAAAGGCCAACCTATTTAATGTTTTTATAATAAATTAATAAATGAGTTCCCAAAAGCATGTACTCTAAAATTACATGTTTTTTTTTATGTTAATCTTATAATTCAAATATCAACACAAATATCATAAAGTTGATTTGAATGCTATAGCACATAACCACGACACAACGTGCCTTATCATAAGTTAACATCACATGTGCATGCCCTTTATATAACATGACACGTGTCAGATTATTATTAGCATATGTTGAAAACAGGCAAAATTGTTTAATATGGATGTTTGTGTGGAACCATTGGTCACGTGACTCTTCAAATATTGGTGACCCCCCTCTCCCTTGGCTTCTCATTCCCCACATCATAAGACACACCTATAATTATTTATGACTTTATATATATATATATATATATATATATATATATATATATATGTTTATTTTTCTAGAATGGTGACACACATACTCATCTAATACTACTCAGTATTCATAAACTAGATTAACTTCTAGTTTATTTTATATCTAAAATTTAACATTGGTCTTGTTTGTACAAAAGTTTAACTTTTATAACTAGACTAACAACTGAATTGACATACTTTTTACTTTCATATTCATAATATGAATGCAACCCTTAAAAAATCAACAGAGAAGATGAGAAGTGAAAGATCTAGATTAACAACTCAAAGTGATATATACTTTTTTAAAACATCAGAGTTTAATAAAAATACAAAATATTTTAAAATTGATGTTTTTAAAAAGTAGAATATTTATAAATGAAAAATAATTAAAATTAGGAGTTATAATAATGAATTTTTTTTAAAAAGGATTTGTTTTGAAATAAAATGTTTAGTTTTTTCAAAAAAAAAAATTTTAAAAGTTGATATTATTGTTTTATTACTTATATCTTTACTCATAAGTATATATAATATCTTATATTAGAATAAGCCTATGAAATATTATATAATAATTTATATATTTTATCTTATCTTATCTTATTTTTTTTTAACGACATATTTACCCTACCTCTAAACTACACTAATATACATTATGGCGAGGTCTGAACCCAGGATCTCCAATTTAATAAGCAAGAATCTCTACCAATTGAGCTACCGTAATAAAAGAATATCTCAATTAGACACTCAACACAATTGTGGAGCATCAAAATTTTTATTTTCCCGATAAAACTATTGTCATCCTTTTTATGATAATTGATAATTAAGACAGTAATTTACTCATGTTTTTATGACTATTGTTTCGATTTTTGTTTATTAAAAAAATTATTATTTTCTAATTCATTTCTCATTTGGCAAAAAAAAACATTTGAATTGAAATAGCAAATTTAACAAAACGTCAGGGATGAAAATAACATTTTACTCTTTTATTTATATATAATAAGTTATTTTATTAATTTGAAATATATACAGATTTATATTTATATATTTTATCATCCAGCCCGTGACACGGGTTCTTTAAGGCTAGTTATATAATAAAAGAATGTTTTTAGGGTAGATGACATTCTCTGGTGCCTTCTTATGTTTATTTTCGCACCTAAATTCCAATATCCATTTTATAATTTTAAAATATGATAATTTCATTAATGTAATCTTTGAATAAATATTTTCCTAAATTAAAATTTTTCAAACTTTATAGAAAACGTTTATTGGAAAATTTTATTAAGGGAACTGAAATCTATTTTATTTTTCGTGTATCTATTTAACTATAATAAAAGAATGTTTTTGCATGACACGTGTCAACATATTAAGCATTTTTATTTTATTTTTCTCACCTCTCTCTCCTAATTAATGATATTAGTATATATAGTAATTATATTATTTAAAATATTTCTAAATTAAAAAAACAGATATCATAAAAATAAAAAACTAGATTTTTAATGAAAAACACACTTTAAAATTGTATAAGACACGAAAAAAATTCTTAAATACGAAGTATTTTAATACCATTTTTCTAAGTTTTATAATATGATTAGTTTTTTTAAATAAAATTAAAAAAAGACTAGAATGTTTTAGATAACAATTAAAAAAACACAATCTTATAAAACGATATTTTAAAATGATATTATTGTTGCTTTTTACTTAAAACACTTATATATACATAACTCAATCATATCTTATTTACAAATATTATTTATAATTTTTAAATTTTATTACAAATTTTTTAATATTTTATTTATTTAACAAGTGTATTACACGGGATACTATACTAGTCTATTTACAAATATAACTTTTTTTTCTATAAAAATGAACTTGATAGTTCTAAATATAATAAAATTATTTAAACATGCAATTTAGAATTTATCTGCATAACAAACATAATAATGAAAACATTAATATATATCTTAAAAAATAATTAATATCATAAATTAATTGATAAATCAATACAGTATGGAATACATATATAATTAGACTTTGTTAATCACCCTCTTGAAATACATATATTAATTAGGCTTAATTTATTTATTGTTTAATCAAACTTTTTCTAAGTTGATTCGTTGTATCTGTCTCTTTCTCTTTTTGGACCATTTTTCAATTGTGACACTTTTAGAACACTCCAGCTAAAATACAAAACAGAAAGCATGACAAGTCCTCACTTGTTTTCACATATAGACTTGCATTAAAATAAAACTCTTTCTCATTTGTTGAAATTACTAGTCATACACACATATTTATCACGACAAACGTTGTGTAGGTGTTGTCACTTAATTCTGAATTTATAATGTAAATGTTTCATATCAACATCACACGTTAATATCGTGAGTTAGTTCTGATATTTGGGCTCAACTCTAGAACTTATATCTTTTTAGGACCCTCTGGGCCTCTTCGATATGGTTTTAAAAACCATTAGAGCTTCAAGAGTTCAAGGTTTTGAGAATAAATTAAGAAAACATTGTTTTATCTGAGGCCCAAGGCCCAATTCTGTTTTTCAGTTTTACTTGGTGACTTGGTGTTGTCCCAAGCAAATCCTGTTTAGGCCCAAACCGGTAATAAGCATGAGGCCCAACCCGAGATACTTGTGTCTTTATATGCTTTTTTATTAATATTTGTAATTTATGAAATAATTTTTTGAGATCAAATATTATTAAAGTTACGTATAATTAACTAATTTAGGTAATAAAACAACAAAAATATATTTTTAAACTTTCATTTTTTTAAAAAAATTGTTTTAAATTTTTTTTAAACCCTTCAAAAAAAATTTAAAAATACTTTTTTTAAACAAGGTCTTTTTTTAAAAATACTTTGTATTGAAAAACTTCATATTTCAAAAATTTTTGTTTTAATAAAATTGTTTTTTTAAATAAGGAAACATGTTTTTAATTTATCAAAAAATCTATTTTATAATTTGGAAAAGATATAAATAATTATTACTATTTAATGGTTAGTTTTCATTCTAATAACGACATGTGTACAAATCCTAGGTGAAACCTAGGTGGACAATGTAAAAAGATGTAACGCGATCTCTAGACAATTTGGATTATTAGTATAGATTTGGTTTATTAGTATAGATTGGTATTTTCTATGTATTCTTATGTTGTATTCTCTCTAATTCTTTTTTGAATTAAATTTCTTTACAGAGTCGTGTTGTAACTAAATGTCAATTATAAACTTTTGATGGAAAATTATATGTTTATCGTTTGATGTTACACAATTAAAATGACCTATGTGATGCTAAACATTGTAAGTCTAGGAAAAAATCAAATTACAACTATAACCGAATTTATCAAAATTGAAATAACCAATGGATTGGCTATGAGTTTTTTAACCATGGTTTGGTTACAATTATATGTGTATAAATAATTGAATTAACCAAACCGAAACGATTATAACATCAACCTTCATATAATTTTGGTTTTTTATATAAAAAATGTTATATGCAATATAGTTATACAGTCCATTCTTATTTGGCATTTGTGTTCACACAATTTATTTAATCCAGAACCAGTTTCCAAGTCGTTTTATTTTTTTATCGACTAACGCATACATTTTTAATTATGTACCTACTTTATTCTTCAAATCATCACATGCATTCTGCAGACTATACCATCACAATGCCTCCTTGAGGATGAGCCTCCATTGTATGAACTGTATCACAACCTTAAGCCAATACTATGATGCGTTAATTAATTAGAAGCCAACAAAACTAGATACAAACAAAATAGACAAAGGTGATCTACATTAAATCATCTAAACATTAATCGGTCCGATTTGCTGAAATACAGGGCTAAGATTATGAAGACGTTATGTAACAATAATCAATTGATCTAAGACTACATGAAGATAGAACACGTATGGAGAAAAGGGAAGCAATCAGTTAGAGAAATACATTTATTTCAAGTGAAAGAAAAACATTTGATGTGCTTTAGATTGGTAGATTAGATATACATTTATTTTTTATATTTAAACTTGCTATTTCAGTTTTTTGTTTATTAAAAACAGACTTTGTTCCATATGTGTGATCTAGATTCAACCATTATGATGGCTCGTCTTAATGCCTGTGTGAAAGTGTTCCCCAAGTGCCTTACAGATGTGCACGAAAAAAACAGGCCGGGAATTGAACCCGGATTTGAATCCAGTTCAGACAGGAACCAAACCGTAGGGTTGAAATCGGTTTGTAACATTATACTTTGAAACCCAAACCAAACCAGACAATACTCGGTTTCAAACCAATCAAATCCGATCCTTTCACCTTTAAAAACTGGTTTGAAGAAAAACCTAATATGACCATCTTTAGCCCAAATTCTAAATGGTTTCAACCCGATTTGATTTGGGCCCAGAACCCAATTTATGCACCTGAACGTAAATCATAAAAAGAAGAGTTTGGATAGTGTGAAATTGTGAATTACCTTATGATACAAATTAAGCCAACATAGGTTTGGGTTTGAGGGGAAGGCTATTGGGTCCAAACCCAATCCACAGGGGAAAAGCATGTCTTAAAGCTAATATACAAGCTTGATGGGGTACTCCTAATTTTTTAGTTGGTTTTGGAATAAACACAAATAGGCTTATGAGTTGGAAGCAATGACTCAGTGAGTACTAAGTAGTGAGTTTTAAAAAAATCACAATGGAATAATTTATTAGATAATTAACCTATTCGAGGCTTACGAATTCGTAAACTCAACCAATATTCTAAACATACTTTTGATGAATCATCGAATCAAGTTCATTTTTAACTAGAAAATCATCAAGCCAAGCTTCAGCTTGTTTGCAACCGTAACCCCAAAAATAATGTTGTAAATGTATTTGGGTTGGGCTTAATGACTCAGTGAGTAGTGAGTTTAAAAAACCAAAACGAACAATTTATTAGACCAATAGGGTTATGCGTATTCGTAAACTCAACCAATATTCTAAACGTGCTTTCAGTGAATCATCGAATCAAGTTCATGTTTGACTAGAAGCTTAAGCTTGTTTGCAACACTAACCCCAAAAGCAATGTTGTAAATGCATTTGGGTTCTACTTAATGCTCAATGAGTAGTGAATTCTAAAAAATCTATACAAACAATTTACTAGACCTATAGTGTTTTACGAATTCATAAACTCAACCAATATTCAAAACGTACTTTCAATGAATTATCGAATCAATTTCAAATTTGATGGAATCACAATTCACCGAGTTCAAGATAAAATATAGAGTAAAATGTCATTTTCGTCCCTGACATTTTGTTGAATTTGCCATTTCAATCCAAAAATCTTTTTTTTTTGTCATTTCAGTCACTGTAGTTTACTAAATATTGTCATATTCATCCACTTCACTAACACCGTTAAAACTTTATTAAAACTCCGTTAAATATGAGGGTATTTGAGTCTTTTTCAACACCCTAATTATGCAATTAAAACAAATTAATCAATTAATATTCAATTAAAACTAAAAAACACATAAAGTGACTCGCGAGACTGGTCGCTTCGATTAATTCTAACACATGTTGTTCGATTATGGTCTGCTGTGAGATTTCAATTAATCTTCACGTTTTGTTTGAACGTGTACTGTTGTTCGATTGAGGTCTACTGTTATCACGTTTTGTTTTATTAATGTCTGTTATTGTCACCTTCAAATATCTCAATCAAAGACATCAATAAAATAAAACATGTCAACAACAAACCCCAATCCAACAACAGATCTCAATCAAATAACGGTACATATTCAAACAAAACGCGAAGATTAATTGAAATCCCACGGCAAACCTCAATCGAACAACATGGGTTAGAGTTAATCAAAGCTTTTAAAGCGAAACATCTAGTCTCACTAGTCGTTTCATGTGTTTTTTAGTTTTAATTGAATATTAATTGATTAATTTGTATTAATTGGATAATTAGGGTGTTTAAAAAGACTAAAATATCCTCATATTTAACGGAGTTTTAACGGTGTTAGTGGAGTCGATGAAAATGACAACATTTGGTAAACTACAGTGACTGAAATGGCAAAATAAAAGTTTTTGAATTGAAATGACAAATTAAACAAAACGTAAGACACAAAAATAACATTTTACTCTAAAATATAAAACTGAGCCTAAGATTTATAGGTTTACGTTTATTAAATACAATTCTAAGCTATTCTGACTTGTGAATGGGAGTTACCTTTATAGCTTTATTGTAAATATCTTTCCTTTATATTAAACAACCCAATAAATAAAGATCTGAATGAATAACATGAGATGTCTCCAAATTATTGAGAAGAAGTGGTTGAGATAGAACTCATTGGTCTTAATCATTGCTGATGTGGGCCTTAAGCCCAAAAAGCAAACATGGTGCGCTGAAATTTAGAAGATCAAAAGACGCACATTCTAAATTCTAAAAGCAAAACTTACCCACATGCCTTTGCGTTTCAAAATGATGAATACATCTTTTTTGCTGTACATAACCACCACTTTCCACCTTTTTAACATCCAACAGTTTATCTATTTAGTTTGACGGTCTAACCGTTTCAGAAACCGTAATAACTACCACAAACCATGATATCTATGCTAATATATAAACATTAATAAATAAATTGTATTTTTCAAATAATATATGAACCGTGGGTGCTACGCGGGTGGTGTGCATGAGTTGATGGGTCTAACCCGTCCACCATGAGTAATCACAGGTTGGCAAGAACACGACTAGTCTAACCCGTTTTGTATTAAGTTGGATATTTTTCGGTTTATTAACTCTTAAACTATAACTAAAAGTATATAGATGTTTAAAACAATTAGGTTTAAGTTATAAACTTTGATGCCAATTTTTCTTTTAGCTTTTGAACTTTAACATTACCTATATAATCAATTAGAAGTGTTGGTGGGTTTTCCACCGACATGTCATGTGGCAGCTTCTAATTAGTTCACGACATCTAGTTTTTTTTATCGACTTTTTTATAGGTTAAATACCATTTTCTCAAGGTTTTATATAAAATGTATGGTTGATGGAGATGGTTAATTTGTTTCATGTTGATGCGGTGCATGTGAGTATAAACCCCATCGCCAACATATTTTTAGGCTCTTTTATCTTCTTTTTTTTTTTCTTTTCTTACTAATTTTTTTTTTAACTTTTTAATATCTTTTTAATTTAATTTAAATTATTTTTAAATAATGTAGCATAACGTGAGGGACACAATACTGTTTTGTATTTATATTTCAAATTTCAAAAACAAAATATACTAACTTCATATGTTTCTTTTAGCACTTTATTGTCAATGAGCAACATGCGTAACAAACTTCGCAAGCACTCAACAACGCACCATTAATCACGTTAGTGTTATCGTATGATGTACGACTACACTGTGATGTGTGTGGGATAATCATATTAATGTACATACCGCAACGCGTGTAACAAAGTTCGTAAACGCATGGTCACACCATAATGCGCTTGCACGTTAATGTCACCGTAACAAAGTTCGCAAAGATGGCATTAACCACGTAAATGTCATCATGTGGCTCCGTTACGAAACAATGATATCTTTGCTCCATAAAATACTTAACGACAAAAAAACCACAATTTAAAAAAAATAAAATAAATAAATAATTTAAATAGATCAACCCTGAACCAAATAGTGTGACCAGAATACAACTCATTTATGCTTTTAACCCGAAATTGACACAATCTCATCTCGACTAAGTCTGGTTATGTTAGAAAGTCACAACTTTCATTATCAATATACATGTTTTAAACAAGTGGCAACAAGTCACTTAATTGATTCTTAACATATATAAAGGGTAACAAGTTATTTTTTCAAAATGTATATTTTCATAAAGTATAGCGATTTTATTTTGTTATACTATAATTAGACTGATAAATATATGTATAGTATTAACTGTTTAATAAATAATTTTAAAAAAATATATAACATAGCAAACATTCAATAACCAAATGGTGGAGATGGTAGTGATGATGGAACCAATCGACAAACATATGAAAGCTAACGATTGGAAGCCAAAAACATGCACAATCACTATGTAGAACAAACACTTTTATCATGATCATCATCATATGCGATGGTGTTGTAGTTGCAAGAGCCTAGAGTATGCACCTTCTGGTCGACTTACAAGTTCACCATGGCTACCCTGTTCCACGATTCGACCATCTTGGACCACGGCAATACTATCAACCCCTCGGATTGTCGATAAACGATGGGCCACCAACACCGTGGTTCGATCCCTCATTAGCCTCTCGAGTGCTTCTTGAAGCACGCACTCTGATTCAGCGTCTAGAGCACTAGTCGCTTCATCTAGTAAGAGGATTGTTGGGTTTTTTAAAACAGCTCGGGCTATCGCGATTCTTTGTTTTTGTCCACCTGAAAGTTGAACCCCTCGCTCTCCGACCGGAGTTTTGTATCCTTCGGGCAAACCGCTAATGAATGTATGCACGTTTGCTGTGGTTGCGGCCGCGATAACTTCAGCTTCTGTAGCCCCCTCTTTCCCATATGCAATGTTTTCCATTATGGTTGTAGCAAATAGTGCTGGTTCTTGTTGGACTAGACCGATTTTCAACCGAAGAGACTTTAGATTTAGCCGTCTAATATCTTTCCCGTCAATCATAACCTTTCCTGCAGTTGGGTCATAGAACCGCTCGATCAATGCAATGACCGAGCTTTTCCCTGAACCACTGGCTCCAACTAGAGCCTGGCTCTGGCCAGCCCGTATTCTAAGACTAAAGTCCTTGAAAACGATTACATCGGGTCTTGAAGGGTATGAGAAGTCGACATGACGTAGCTCAATCTCACCCCTAACCGTTTCAACCATGTCAGCATCTGGATCGTCCGGGTCAATTCGTGTTGACCTATCGAGAATCGAGAATACCGACCCGATGGCTTCACCTCCTCTGATGATCTCAGGAGCAAGGCTAACAGTTTCGGCTACTGAGTTTGCAGTGATGACTAGGACGATGAATACTTTGATAACTTTCGAGAAGGTTGAGAGGCCTTTGGTAACAAGGTGCGCGCCATACCATAGGATTAGAGCTTCGGATGCATATAGAGCCAGTTGGGAGATACCGAAGATCATGCCCGAAAACTGACTACGACGAAGGCTTTGTTTCTGGGGAACACGGAGTTCCGCAGAGAACAATGAAAGGATCTTATCTTGGGCGTTGAAGGCTGCGACTGTTCGAATGTTGCTCACTCCTTCACCCGCAATCATGCTTGTTTTCGCATGTGCTTTTGCAGTGTCTCCAGCAAAACCTTTGAGAGAAAGTTGCTGTATGATGCAAAAAGATCATGTTATTTCTTGTTAAACATAAAATATCATGCTGGAATTTAAGATAACAAGTTAAGACACATTGTTTAGATATAAAACGTAACACATGGCCCCTAATATCAACTAAAACTCTCCTAATCCACAGTTAATACGTCAAAAAGGCCACCACACGTTTTTTGTTATTTCCTAGTGTCACTTTAGTGAACGGGGGCGATGTGGGATTTGATGTAAATGATAATGACATAAGTACCCTGTACCCTTACTGTGGCTTTAGTAAAGTGGTGAGAGGTTAAAAGTTAAGGTTCATGTCTGGGACCATGAAGTGTTAGAGAAGTAAATTGGTATGTGACAAAAGGACAGTCAGAGTGTTGAAGACCAGTAAGAGTATTCAAAATCAATCAATTTGACTGTAGGAATGAGTGAAATGCAGAGGTTTGAATGCTTGATAGAAGAAAACAAAAACCCTCACTAAATAATGTTTCTGACAACACAGGCTCCCATGGAAATTACAAGTGGAATAGTGAAAGTTGAATTTCTAAACAAATAATGGTATGATGGTATGGCAGCAACCGTCACGGGTTAAGAATCTCTGCTACTCACGTCCACCACTGTCTCGTGTCTTGGTTAATATAGCAATCAAGTAAACTTCGTGTCATCTTTTTTACCCCAATCTATATATTAAAGATAAATTTTTTTGGGTTTTCTTCTAATATATTTTGCATGATTTATAAAATATCCACAGTTCAGAAGTGGCGTTCTTGTTGGCACCCATTTGAAAGCAGAGTTGGCAAAACTTTCATAATCATTTTCTTTAAACACTAAAACAAACATATTTAATAAGCATGACACGACACAATTAACATGATCAATAACACGAATAACATGACACATTTGACACGCTTAAATATAAGCAGTTTAATGATATAAATAACATGCCAACACTTAACTGGGCTAAATAAAAAAGGTTAAGAATTAAAAGACACAGTTAAAACAATAAGATAAAAATATTATCTAATCCGTATTTATTATTTTTAAAACGATAAAACCAAGTCGTCTTGATAAGCATGTCATAAGTGTGGCATGTTGACCTATGAACCAACTGACACGATAAACTATTCATGTTAGGCATGTCATCAGCCGCGCATTGAGCGTTTTTAATTGTGTCCTAACTCATAAAATGTTGGACCCGCTTATAACCCAAACTCATATACCCAGAAACTAACCTATTTAATTTAGTATCGAAGTCATAACACTTTCAGCTGTATCAAAAGTCGGATTCTTGAAATACGGTAATTTAAATTTATATTCATTGAAGTAAGAGAGTATATTAATTATATGAGCTACGAGGTGAGGTGCGAGTTTCATGAAAGTATGAACAGGAAGCACATGCAGGACACTAGATTTGTACCACTTTGAATATACGCTCTTGTCGTTTTATATCAAGATAATATTACCCAAAATCAAGATTCGATACTATGAAAATTGATGCATTAAACAATTATACTACCATCAACTCTATGTTCCACCACTCGTGGTTGTAATATACTTTTTTTTTTTTCCTCAATTATTAAAACGAGTTTCTTTACCCGCCGCGCGTTGCGGCGGGCCGTATAAGGTGTCATAGTAAATATATATCAATCAATACATTTCATTTCCGAATTATTTACGTTAATTATACCATCTAATGATCATAACGTATTATATTTGACCCGACTCGCTTTCAAAAAATAAAATACATTAAAACCTAAACCAACTCGAAACATACATAAAATAAGTCGGATTAATAAAAAGTAATTTAAATGTAAGGCCGGTGTGTTGCATCGGAGACTCGGAGTAGTCGATTTAATGGCACGTTGCGACGCGTATGCAAAATATGTTACGCATGTGGCGCGTCTACATACTTCTTCACGCTTGTTGGGTTAATAATATTAACGTAGTTAAGTACATAAAGGAATTATAAAATTTTGTGGTAGTTTGGTTATAGATAGGAAGAAGAGTCAATATAACCTATGAAACCCAATATATCCGGGGAGCATAAAAAAAAAAAAAAACTAAATACAATCACAAATTAGTCTTTTTAAATGATAGTTATATTAGGAAGTTATATCGTCATAAAAGAGCGTTAACAAACATGAAAGCGAATCGAAAAAACAAGTAAGAACATATCATATTTGATTCAGCTTGATTTTAAATAAAATTTATGTTGACGCGTATATAGAAACAAGAAAATAAACAAATTGTAACAGTATATTTGGAACATAATAAAAACCTATAGATTAAAAGTTATAAAGGTAAATATGTTTAAAAGTTAAAACAAAAAGAAAATAAATATTGAATTTAAAATATTAAAAGAAAAAGAAAATACGAACTGAATTTAAAATACTAAAAGAAAAGGAAAAATTCATAACGAATATGAAGGTGAATAAATCAAAAAAAAAGTTGGAAGGAAATTAGAACAATACAATATAACCCAACAAAACCGTGATAGACCCACTTGGTGGCCATTAAATTAATTTTAAAATAAAACAGAAATGAAAATAAAAAGGGGCGAGAACCGGCAGAAAAAGAGTTGCGCAGGAGTAGAAGAACTCAGGTTGTGCCCGTGAAGAAAAGTTTTTAGACCACTGGGCCAAAGAAATCTTAAATTGTATTTCTCACGGATTTGTTTATAACCGAACTAAAATTAGATAACAAAATGCAGATCGATCACCGACATTAGTGTTTGAGTAATAGTATAATATACTAAATGGATTATTAATATATTAAAAAAAACGTAATTAATTACCTGAGCAAAATGGGCCAGAACAAGAAGAGGGAAGGTGCCAAGAATGAGGAGTGAAACCCTCCATTCCACAATGAATGCAACCACAAAGGACGTCAGCAGAGATGTCATGTTCTGTAATATAACAGATATCCTCTCGGCTATGGCTGATTTCACATCAGCAGCATCTGTGGCTAAACGGGCTGCAACCAGACTCGAGTTATGTTCCTCTTCATCGAAACATCCAACTTCATTCCTCAAGATAGCTGCAAAAACACAATAAATCCTTATAAGTTGTAACGTACGCGCTAATATTTCACTTAGGGTCTGGAAAAGTGAGACGATAACAAATCTGAGATAGAAACAATATAAAACATTATGAAAACAACAAATTAAATAATTAAATAAAAAAAGAATATAGACCTGAAAGCATCATTCTCCTTACTCTTGTTGTAAGGTTCTCTCCCATAATACTAAAGAAGTAATGCTGTATTAAGTATGCAACAACAGCGTATAAACCAGCTCCAACATAAATAAAAACATATTCTTTTGTCTTTCTCTCCATTTGAGCAGGGTTGTTAAAGTAAAAAACTTCAATCATGTTGCTCATGACAATCGCGAATGTTGGACCGATGAATCCAGATAAAACTGATCCTATTGCGCCCATAATCGAATAAGGCCATTCGGGAGCATTCATCTTTAAAAGACGGAAGAAGTAGCCACTTGGAGCTGGATTCTTTCTATCTGTTTCAGCATTGGATATCATTTCTATACGGCCATCAGCACCAGTACTGTATGAGTAGCTTAAGTTTCTTAAGCTTCCAGACCTGAGGCTAAGAGATTTTGTTGACAATGAGTGGCTTAATCGTGTTGAACGTGTGCGGCGAGTTGAAGGATTTGAAAAGTCTCGGTTTCCCACCATTTCTTGAAATCTAATTAATGAAGTGTACGCGCCTTGTTTGGAAATTAGTTCTTCGTGTGTTCCTGTTTCGACGATTTGTCCTTGTTGAATAACTGCTATTGAGTTTACATTTCTTATGGTGGATAACCGATGTGCAACCACAACAGTTGTTCTTCCAACCATTAATCGGTCAAGGGCTTCTTGAACAATACTCTCAGAACCTGAATCAAGGGCACTGGTTGCTTCATCAAGGAGGAGTATCTTTGGGTTTTTTAACATTGCTCTAGCGATTGTGATTCTTTGTTTTTCACCACCTGATAGTTGGACACCACGCTCGCCCACCTGGGTGTTGTAGCCATTTGGAAGCAAGGCGATGAAGCTATGAGCATTGGCTGCAGAGGCTGCTGCTTCAATTTCAGCTGTAGTTGCATCGGGTTTTCCATAAAGTATGTTTTCTAGGATTGTGGTGGCAAAGAGTGCAGGTTCTTGATTAACTAGACCAATTTGATCACGCAGCCATCGTAGTTGTAATGTCTTAATATCCGCATTGTCCAGCAATATTTGCCCTGCATAACCATACAAGTTAGTTAGCAAACACTTA
The DNA here is from genome assembly GCA_025506415.1 of Flaveria robusta. Taxonomy (NCBI): domain Eukaryota; kingdom Viridiplantae; phylum Streptophyta; class Magnoliopsida; order Asterales; family Asteraceae; genus Flaveria; species Flaveria robusta. Next base: position 10,010,240 of record CM046469.1, on the reverse strand, counting down.
ATAAAAAGGTAATTTTCTTCCTAAAAATAAGAAACTTAATGTAATCTACCTTGATTAGGGTCATAAAACCTTTCTATCAGGGAAACAACTGTGCTTTTACCCGACCCGCTACCACCCACAACAGCAACTGTTTTTCCCGCAGGAAATAAAATAGAGAAATTTCTGAAGATAAGGACATCTGGCCTTGAAGGATAACTGAAAGATATGTCCTTGAACTCAATATTGCCATTGACTTCCGTTAAACAGATCCCGTCTGTAGAATCTTGAATTATAGCTGGTTTTTGCTTAATGATTTCCAACAACTTGTATCCAGCAGCTTTACCTTTGCTAAATGCTCCAAGATTTGAAAAAGACTGACCCAAACTCCTGTAATGACCAACTTGATTGAAATAAACTTTACAAAAATGATAGTAAATTGTGTTTGTGAAATAACATAAGTATACATCTTACATGCCACCAACAATGGCAGAGAAAATAGCAGTGAATGCTTTCCCACCGTCTGTTTGCCCGCTCCTAATAAACACGCCAGCATACCAGAAAACAAGTGCCCATGACATGCATGCAATTCCATATGTGCACCCCAGCCCCAAACCCTTAGCCATTCCAGCCTTATACCCGAGCTTAAGGGTGTGCTGTATTGCATCTGAATACGAGTCCAGGGCCTTGGTCTCACCCACATATGAGTAAACCGTTCTTACTTGTGCAATAGCCTGTTAAATATCAACATATAATTAACTTTGGGAGGTTACATTTTATAACAAAAGAATATGACTAGATAAGTCGAAAAACTTAAATCACAAAGTAATACAAATCACGTAGAATTATATGATTAAATCACTAGTTGATTAATACCACACTAAGGAAACAAGAGATGAAAAGTGAGGGGTCCAAAGTAAAGCAACACATGAGGCAAAGCATTGTAATCACTGTAGAGCATGCCGTATGATATATGATCACATAAACTTTGAAAACACTTTAGTAGCATTGAAGCCCATAAAGTAAATTACTGATTTTTCTCAAGATAGACAAAGTTAAGTAGAATTTGAAGTAACTTTTAATGCTATGATCACCTGTTCAGCGATGATGCCAGCGTTGGCGTACGATTCACGGCTCTTGGAAGTGAGGCCTGTAAGAGTATATGCATACAAGCCACCTGCAAAGGCGATCCCAGGAATCACTGCAACACTCAGAAGAGCTAGCTTCCATGCCGACACAAAACCGACTACCAATCCAGCCAAAAATGTCGATAGATAATGAATAAAGTTTCCCACCTACAGCGAAAGTGAACACTTAAATCTTAAGACATATTTAAATTGAAACTGAAGAAAATTATAAGTTTAATGGCAGTTACAAAAAAACTATCTTCTTCGAAACTGACAAGCACTGTTTATGTTAACGTGCGCCACAAAGCCAATGATACCAGGAAGTGCTTTTGCTCTAAAAATGGACAATCTTCTTATAGAAGGAAACCGTAAACAGTAAACCACAACACTTGAAAGATGGTGCCCGGCGCAAGTTAATCCAAGTATGCTAACTTGCGCCGGTTAATCCCTACTGTACATTGAACCCCATGTCCCCACCATTGATGGACCAAGCAGAAATGATGATTCTTCATCCTTCTAATTTCTTCAAAACAATCGTTTGGGTGCAGACGAATTACTGTTGCATCACATTCAATGAACAAAACATAAACGCTGAACAGACGAATTACGATTACCTTCTCGCTAATGGCGTCCTGAACAAGAAGAGTGTCCGTCGAGACGCTAAAAACGATATCGCCTGTTCTGGCATCGGTATCGTAAAACCCTACGTCTTGCTTCAAAACGGCTTCAAGGTACGTCTTCCTCAACGCGCTCACTTGCCGTTCGCCGGTGTACATCCAACATCCGATCTCTGTTCATCCTCAATTTCAAACAAAATCAATCAACCACTGAGTATTATTATGATTGTTATTATAATTTATAATTATATTAAGGATGCTTAATTTGATTTCAATTTCATAACGATAACTGAAAATTGTGAAAGGGATAGATGGAGACTGAACACTGAAAATTATTCGAAAATTTGACCAGGTCGTGACGGAAAGGACAAATATAGCAAGTACTCCACGTGCATCTGATCCTTGATGAACGGGCCAAAATAAGCATTTTTACAAATAATCAAACATGAAACCAATTATTTTACGAAATGATGCTGAAGTTGTTGTTAATCGATAGAGAAGATAACGGATCGAGTTTATCTTCATCTTCATCTTCTCACCTGCGTAAGACGATACGCACACCACCAATCCGAGATACACGAAATACAAAGCATACTGCAACGATTTACAGTTCATTAGTACACAGATCTGGAATAAGAAACAATATCATAACAAACAATTCGTCTGAAGGTTAATAACCTTAGAGACTTCATGAGTCATGGTGTTCAAATCCGATTGGTTTTTGCCGAAGCCATTAACCATTTGGCCGAACAAGAGGAAGAAGAAGGGCATGGAGGATCCGTGAATGATGGCACCGATGGAACCGAGAGTCATGAGGACGTAATCTAAGTTATCAGCGAAGGAGAAGAGTTGGTAGAACGGGAGACTTTGTTCCTTTTTCTTCTCTGCTGACGGCGGCATTGCCTTGGTGGTCTCCGTCGTATCCGCCATTTTCAGAGCTCTGTTTGTGTAAAAAGGGGAGATTTTTTACAGATTAAACAAGAGGAAAGCATAAATCAGCTCAATCGCCATGAAAGAAGGAAAAGAGAGATCTGAAGAAGAAGAAGAAGAAGAAGAAAGGTGTTTCAGTGAGAAATGGTGTGACCTCACCGTGACTGGACCTGTGGTCAAACAAGAGGGGGTGGGGAGGGGGGGGAGGTGGGGGTGGGAGTGTAGAGGATGTGGAGTGGAGTTATATAAAACAAGAGTGGAGTTTAATTTAACCGGGTTTACAAAAGGAGTGAATAGTTACCTCAAGTGATAGGTGAAGGTAAGCTATCTCAATATCCATTACGAAAATAAAAGGAGGTTTTTAGATTGCGTTAGATGATTTTCTCATCTAATATAAGTTGTTTTCTGATGATAACCTTAAGTTTTGTATTTAAGTAATGAAAATAATCGGATGAACTAATGACTTGTCAGTGATTCAATTAGTTGTTGGAAAGAAAAAAGGCGTGAAAGAAAAACATATATTAGATTGTGTGTATTTGTTGTTTACTTAAAATGTCATGTAACTAAATAACATTTTATTAAAACATTTTTAAAATCAAGTATAGTGGTTAACTATTTTTTGAAGCCCCTACCGATACAATATTATAAGAAAAGTCGTGTTTCGCACCGGTTAAAAGTTTGGAACCCTTTTTAATTATCTTATAATGATATTTGTAGCCTCATTTATATACACGATGTCATGTTTGGAGCTCCGAAAATGTTTACTACGTCTAGTCTTATGGTTGATTGCATAAAGTCGCTAATGATGGATGCAGACACCCTCCGTTAAAATGTATTCCTAAAATCTATTTATCGTTTGTTTCATTGGAGTTGAAACTCACACAAATTTAGTGTGGATAAACACAAGACGTCAGCTGTTGTTAAAACAAAAGTCTTCAACTAATAGCATGCTAATTGAAATCATTTTCGGTTGCTTATTTTATTTTAGAACAAATAAGTTATTATGTTTATACTGCTATGCTCTTTGATATTGTTAAACTAAAAACTCTTTGATTATAAATAACTAGTTTAGAAACTCATGTATCACACGGATTGAATAAAAATAATAAATTAAATGTTACTAATCAATAATTTTAAAGTATATAACCATTATTTGAGATAAGACATAATTAAAATCATGTAAAATTAACTATCTCAAATAATAAAACAACAACAAGATTTTGTTTAAAAATGTTTTGTTTAAAAAAAATGGTTTTTAAACACTGTCATTTAAAAAATTTTATTTGTATAATAAAAACTTCATCGTTCATAAAATGTTGTTTTGTATGAATTAGGTTTTTTAATAAAAAGTAACATGTTTTTTTCATTTATTAAATATTTGTTTAACAATTTGGAAGGGTAGACAATATCATTAGCATTTAGTATTATAATTAAAGTATTGATTTGTTATAGCAGTGACATGCGACAAAATGATGATAACAAGATGACATGTGAAAAAATAGTTGTGAGAAAATGAAATGTGACAAAATAGTTGTAAAAAAATGACTTGTGATAATGATTATTTTGTTTTATTAGTATAGAAGATATGATATTATTAGAGTAATTATAACTTTAATTTAGTAGATTGTTAAGAAAATAGAAATAATCTATTATCACACCCCAACCGATGGCGGAAACATCGGGGCGCGAGAAGTGATAGATTGTTTAAAGACATCATAGAACTAAAGTGATAATAAATTAAGATTAAATTTCATTTTCATTGATCAACATAACATTACAAAGTTTCAAATAAACATACAATAATTTTGAGAAATACAAATCTAAAACAAACATAACAAGATGATAGATTTGGTGTGTTTCTACGTCCACCTAATTGAATTTCTTGATAAAGCTTCAAGCATTTCCTGCAACATGTATAAAATATTGGTCAACATATGAATATGTTGGTGAGCATATAAGTTTGAATACATAGCATAATAGTAAAAAAAAATCTCAATTCAACATGAGTCAAGTATACCAAAGTTTGTACATTGCTAGCATGCCAAGCCAATAATCAAACCAAAGTGTCCACAAGCGTAATCTTAGCATAAAAATGACCAAGACCGTAAAGATTGAATAACTTAACATAGACCCATCATAATAGGGCGGATGTGCTAGTCCTATAGCGCTATACATGTTAAGGGAGGTTTAGATTGCTTGCAAGATAATGTATTCTAGCATGTATTCACAAATAGTATAACAAGTAGGCATGTTTGTATGAATTGAGTTTTAGAATGAGATTGATTGAATGCATTTGATAATTGGTACATGTTTCAACCCAAATAGTGTTAAAACAAAAAAGGTGAAGTATGACTCACGGTTTGGTGATTAGAATCCACAAGAATAGATGAATGAATTTAAAGGTTTGAGTCACCAAAGTCACCCTAAAAGGTAAACAAAAGGGTGTAAGCTTAGGATTCAAAGTTTGAGATTTTAAAATTAGAAAGTATACAAAAGTTACAAATATGAGAAGTACATGAAAGTATATACTACTTAGACACTTATTTGGACACCATGTAGTATGTGTTCTTTATGAGTATTAGTCACTCATTGGAAGTCCAAAATAAGAAATCATAAGATTAGTATAATGTCTACCTTAACACATAACATTCAACCATGGTTTGATTGATGTTATGATTTGGTTTTGATTAAGTATTATGTAGATATAAATATAAGTCATGCATTAGAGGTAGGGTAATCCACAAACCTCAAGTGTTATATTTATATAAGTCATGTATTAGAGGTGGGGATATCCACAAACCTCAAGACTGTCACCATTGCACAAAATCTCCACATAAAGGTGATTCGGATGGTCATGAGTACATAAATAAAAATACTAAAGTAAACTAACTAGTTTGACTAAGTGTTCAAGTGGGGTATGGTGGATAGATTAGTTGTAGAACCAAGGTTCAACATCACCATTTTAGACCATAACACAAGCCTTTCAACATTGGTTGGAGGCTCGGTTTGGTTTCATCCACTTCTTGATTTGTAGATCACTTAGTGTGTTATAAAGATGAAAGAATGGGGTATAAAAGTATCAAAATTTCTAAAATATAACTTTAACACAAGCCTTCCAACATTAAAGTTGTTGGTGACTTGGTTTAGTATATAAAACGCTTAAAAACAAGACAAGAAAAGTAGAATATTTCCAACTTGGACCTCAAAAAGGGGGGTTTACCTTACTTGTTCACCTTGGTGACTAAGTGGTTAAGTCCAAGAGGTTGTTCCAAGTGGTAAAAAAAATGAAAGAAGAAAGTAAGAAAAAAAAAATAATTAAAACTCACAAGTTGCTCTTGAAGATTTCTTGCAAAAGATGAAGTTGATGGGTGGAATGAGAGAGATTATGAGAGTTTAAAGTGATGAAAGTGATTAGGGAGGGATTTTGGCTAGTATTTATAGATGAAAATTATGGTTGGGCATTAAAGAACGTAGTTGGGAAGATGAGTATAGAGTAAATTCAATGTTTTAATTTCAACCCCTTAACTTATTTTACTTATTAATTTGCACCATAATTCTTGATTAATCATAAGTATTTTAACATATGAACCATAAAAATAAAACTTATAAATAATTTTCCAAAAATATAAGTCTCGATAAGTTACACGGTTTTGCGTTTAAGCGTTGCACAAACATTTAATCAACAATAATGATATAAAAAAAATATTTCCACTATGATCAAGTCTTGAGATTACAAGAATTGAATAAGGAATAACATTACATAAAAAAAATAAATGGAAAATACGAAACGTTACAGCCTCCCCTACTTTAGGGAATTTCGTCCCGAAATTTATTTAGAAGAAGATTCTGGGAAAAGATGCGGGTACTTGATCTTGAATTGATCTTCACGTTCCCAAGTAAATTCTGGACCACGCGTTCCTTCCCAACGCACCTTAATAATTGGAATACGACTTCGCTTGAGTTGCTTCACTCCACGATCCATGATTTCAACAGGTTTTTCAACAAAATGCATGGTATCGTCGACACGTATGTCGTCAAGCGGAATTTGAAGTCCTTCGTCAGCTAGGCACTTCTTGATATTAGAGACATGGAAAGTCGGACGAACGTTGCTAAGTTCTTGTGGTAGATCAAGTCGATATGCCACCTTACCAATTCTTTCGAGAATCTTAAAAGGACCTACATATCGGGGGGCAAGTTTTCCTTTCTTACCAAAGCGCACTACTCCTTTCCAAGGAGATACCTTGAGGAGTACGAGATCACCGACATTGAATTCCAAAGGCTTTCGCCGTTTATCGACATAACTCTTTTGTCTGCTTCTTGCGGCAAGTAAGTTGTCGCGGATTTGCAAGATTTTATCCATTGTCTCTTGAATGATTTCGGGACCGGTGACTTGTGTCTCGCCGATCTCGTGCCAACAAATAGGTGAACGACATTTGCGACCATAAAGAGCTTCAAAGGGTGCCATGCCGATACTATAGTGATAACTGTTATTGTACGAAAATTCAACCAATGGTAGGTGTACATCCCAGTTGCCACCAAAATCGATAACACAAGATCGAAGCATATCTTCGAGAGTTTGGATAGTACGTTCAGTTTGTCCATCAGTTTGAGGATGAAAAGCCGTACTAAGATTGAGTCGAGTGCCCAAAGCTATCTGAAAAGTTCTCAAAAAACGAGAAGTGAATCGACCATCACGATCGGAGATGATATCGAGAGGGATACCATGACGGCTAATGATTTCAGAAGTGTAGATACGAGCTAGCTTTTCAACGGAATAGTCTTCGCGGATGGGAAGGAAATGAGCTGATTTGGTCAATCGATCGATGATTACCCAAATACTATCATGGGCGGAGGATGTTCGGGGGAGTTTGGTGATAAAATCCATTGCGATACCCTCCCACTTCTATCTCGGGATTTCAGGTTGCTCGAGTAAACAAGAGGGTCGTTGGTGTTCGGCCTTGACTTTTGAACAAGTGAGGCATTTGGCTACAAAAAGAGCGATATCCTTTTTCATGCCTGGCCACCAATAAGTACAACGAAGATCTTGATACATCTTGTCTGCACCGGGGTGAATGGAATATCGTGATTTATGTGCTTCATTCATTATAAGAGCACGAAGGTTGTCACGGTTCGGAATCCAAATACGATCGAGGTAATGGAGAATTCCATTAGATTTAGACTCAAGCTGGTCTTCAACGCCACATTGCATCTCGTTATACAAATTGTTTTCGACGACCGATGAGTGTTGGGCTTTGCGAATACGAGTTTCAATGTTGGTTTGGATTTGCAAACAACGAACGCAATTGGTTACACAAATGCTATGAGCATTGGTGTGACTCTTTTGGCTAAGAGCATCAGCCACGACATTCGCTTTTCCGGGGTGGTTAATTTCACAATCATAGTCGTTCAACAATTCAACCCATCGTCGTTGACGCATGTTGAGATCCTTTTGATTAAAGATATGTTGGAGGCTCTTATGATCAGTGAAAACCACGCATTGAGTACCATAAAGGTAGTGCCTCCAAATCTTTAAAGCGAAAACAACGGCTCCGAGTTCGAGATCATGGGTAGTGTAGTTTTTCTCGTGGGTTTTGAGTTGTCTTGACGCATAAGCGATAACCTTGCCTCGTTGCATAAGGACACAACCGAGACCTTGATTAGAAGCGTCACAATAAACCACGAAATCGTCATTTCCATCGGGAAGGGTTAGGATGGGTGCGTCACAGAGCATACGCTTGAGGGTTTGAAAGGATTCCTCTTGTTCGGGACTCCAAACAAAAGGTTTATCTTTTTGGGTCAAAGAGGTGAGAGGAATCGCGATTTTTGAAAAGTTGGAGATGAATCGACGGTAGTAACCCGCCAATCCGAGGAAATAACGTACTTCGGTAGGGGATTTAGGAGCAATCCACCCTTTGATGGCATCGATTTTTGTAGGATCAACATGAATGCCTTTTTCACTTACGATATGACCAAGGAATTGAACTTCTTTCAACCAAAATTCACATTTGGAGAATTTGGCGTATAGTCGTTCGGCTCGAAGAAGTTCCAAGATTAAACGTAAGTGTCGTTCGTGTTCGGATTCGGTTTTAGAATAGATTAGAATATCGTCAATGAACACAATTACAAAACGATCCAAGTAAGGTCTGCACACACGGTTCATTAAGTCCATAAAGGCTGCGGGTGCATTGGTCAAACCAAAAGGCATAACCATGAACTCGTAATGACCATACCTTGTGCGGAAAGCGGTTTTTGGAATATCTTCTTCACGGATTCGAAGCTGATGATAACTAGATCGCAGGTCGATTTTTGAGAAACAAGTTGCTCCTTGGAGTTGGTCAAAGAGATCATCGATACGAGGAAGAGGATAACGGTTTTTGACAGTGAGTTTATTGAGTTCACGATAATCAATGCACATGCGGAACGAACCATCCTTCTTCTTTACAAAAAGAATTGGAGCACCCCAAGGGGATGAGTTAGGACGTATGAAGCCTTTATTAACCAACTCTTGAAGTTGACTAGCTAGCTCTTGCATTTCCGAGGTAGGGAGATTTAGCAACAGGTGTAGCACCGGGTATGAGATCAATCCGAAAATCAATAGAACGAGCTGGAGGAAGGCCGGGTAGATCTTCAGGGAACACGTCGGGAAAGTCGCAAATAATTGGAATGTCTTTCACACTCTTTCCCTTTTCTTTTTCTATCACAACATGGGCTAAAAAGACAATACAGTCCTGACGTAAGCACTTTCGTGCCTCCGTACAGGACATAAGTTTGAGTCCGTTTGAGGGTTTCTCGCCATAGATTTGTAAGGCGTCGCCAGAAGGAAGAGAAATACGGATATATTTTTCAAAGCAAACGACTTCGGCACGAACCTTGGCAAGCCAATCCATGCCTACTATGACATCAAAGCTACCCAACTGCATGGGTATGAGTTCGATGGGAAATTCATGTTCATTAAGATTTAAAACGCAATCAAAGAGAATGGAATCAACGGTGACAGATTTTCCGTTAGCGACTTCAACGGTGAATTATTTTGGCAATTTAGAACGTGTACATTTTAACATTGGTTCAAATTTTACGGAAACAAAACTTTTATCCTCACTAGTATCAAATAACACAGAAGCATAAACTCCATTTATAAGAAACGTACCGTTTACGACGTCACTGTCGTTTTGAGCTTGATGCGCATTTATGTTAAATGCGCGTCCACGTGGTGCTTGCACTTGAACTTGATTCTTGCGGGGGCACTGAGGAGCAAGATGGTTTGGGTCACCAAATTTGAAGCAAGCACGACCGTTTGCATTAGTCGGGGGTCTTTGGGTATCGGCGTGAGCCAAAGGTGGGTTACCGTGTGAGCTAGTACCACTTCGACATGATGAGGCAAAGTGCCCATAACGGTTGCATGTTGTGCATTGACGGCACTGAGAGGCGGGTGGATGGTGGTATTGACAGTTGACACATTTGGGGAATGTACCGGTGTAAGCTTTCTTAGGTGGTTCTTGGTTCGAGTTGATGGGAGCTTGGGTTGTTGGTGTTGTCACGGCATAATGACACCAAATCCATTATACACATAAATAATTTTTAATGAAGAGTTCTTTTTCTCTCTATGTATCTATATGTGTGTATTGAAAAAGATAGAGAGAATGAGAATGTAAATGCGTACCTATAACACGTCCCATTATTAATTATTTTTAACTAGTAGATACCATTTAATAAAGTTATAAATATATAATTGAAATGGTGAAGGACAAATTACAAACTAGATTCTAGATTCATTTAAGATATATAAATTAGTTTAAGATGAATGAAATACTTTAGAATTTCAAATATAAAGTTTAATTTAATGATATTGTAAACCTATACCTATAAAATAAGTGGAAGTATAAGTGGAGAGTATGAGTTTTTTTCCGATTACATCATTAATTTACATTTTTTTTAAAATACTTTCTATTTTTTCATCTATACTTTCTCTTTCTTCATTTTCTTCATCTTCTATCTTCTTCATCTTCATTCTCAAGCTTCCATTTCCATGGCTACTCAAGGTTTCTCTTTTCACCGGTTTCTTCTTTTCTTTTATTCTTTTCATGGGGTCGGTGTCAAAATTTTCTTGGGTGTCGCTCGAAATACGATTATATATGTATTAGAAGAAGTATTTTTTTCATTGGTGTCGGGTGATCCCCAACCCGCAAGGGTGGGTCCGCCCTTGAATACATTTGAGTTCAATAGAAAATTAGAAATACATATGAGTTTACCCGTACTAGTTTCTAAACATAAATTAATAGAAATTAATAGAAACTATATTTACACCTCTTTGCAACTAAAACATGTGTTGTGGAAAAACGGCAGATTTTTGAAATTGAATCGTTTTAAACATCGAAACTTTGCATAACAATGAACTTTAATAACATCATTTCACGAATATATTAAACCGGTATTCGTTATGTGATAATTTTTTTAAAATTAAGTGGTAAAAATATAAATTGATTAATTAAAGAAAAAAAAAGCTGGTTAAATTGTAAGGAGTATAACTTAAGCTGGTTAAAGGAAAAAAAATAAAAAATAGGTTTAACTAGTACTAAGCCTTCCTTGTTGAAATGGGGGTGTAAAACTATGCCAAGTACCATTAATTTCACATCACTATCAGTGACAACAACATCGGAAAAACTCGTATTTAAAAATATAAATGGGAAGAAAACCGAACAGAAAGTAGAGCTAAAAAATATAAGTCGATCTAAGAACCACGCATTATGACAGGGCCGTTAAACAGTAAAAAATAGACTTAAAAACATTGAACCACATGTGCACGTTGCAGCGTGTTAACTCGTAGAATTTTAACCGAAATGTAAAACGAAAAATTTGTAAAAGGTGAAAAAGATATGAAACCAAAGTTGAAAATAAAAAATTATAAGGGTTAAATTGTAAAAGATGTAGAAATATTAGGGTTAAAAATAAAAAAGTTAAAAACAAAAAACAAAAGTGGGTATAACCCACTAAAACGTGGGGTACAACTCATGATGCACAAACTACTTGATAATTAGTATTGTATAATAAAAATACAAGGGTGGATATAAAAATGATGCTAAAAAACAAAAATAAAATAAAAAATGCATTTCATACTTGTAACATGTGCATCAACTCTTTGATGTTTGATACATGATATTAATATTAAACAAATATGTAAAAATAATATTAATAATACTTATATCATTATTAAACATGAGAGATAGACGAAAAAATTATTTTAAAAATTTGTTTTAGGATGCTTAAGATCCTGCCACGTGTCATATAGATATAGATATAGATTTATCTATTTTTTAAACATGTATATAAATATAGATATAGATGTGTGTAGGAGTGTGTTATATCTTAGCATTCTTAGACAATTCGTCATGGTATATGTTGTAATTGCACCATTTATCATAAGAAGAGTATGTGTGAAAAAAAAATAAGAAAAAAGATGAGAGCAATTGATATGAGGCTAGACGGATATAATGCCTAAATTAAACATATTTCAACTTTAATAAAATGATAAATAGGAGAACATGTGTTAGCACTATATTCATCGTCACTAAAATTTTGTCGCTTATCTATCTTATTAATTATTTATATTAATTACTAATAATATTGTTTAATTCTTTTTGGAACTAAAGTGGTTTTATAAATAAATTAAGAAAGTGATATTTTTTTTATCAATGTTATGTATGTAGAAACAATTTTTTATAAGATAAGAAATTTTTCTAAAATATTAAATTTTTTAAAAAATAAAATTTAATTTAAAATCAATGTTATTGAAAAGTAAATTTTTTATAAGCCATAATAATTAAAATTGTGAGTTATAATAAGAAAATATTTAAAAATAATAATTTTTTAAACGGTTTGTTATAAAACAAAATGTTCATTAAAAAATGAATAAAAGTTTACAAAATTGATAAGTATACCTTAGAATATCATTTTATAATTAATAAGTATTTTATTTTATTTAATATTTTATACTCAACCGCGTAATATACGGGTTACAAAAACTATTAAAAAAATATTTACATATAAATTCAATTCATAAATATTTCTTAATCTGACTTTGAAAACAAGTAATAGGTAAATGATACCTCGAGTCTCAACTACTCGATAAATAAAAATACAAATAATAAAAAATAATTGAATCATGTATACATATACCTCAAATTTGTGAGATATTTTAGTGTAATTGAATTACCCTAACGACCAATTTGATCATAATATTCATCAAACAAGATAGGAGGTGCAGAGTGTACATTTGTTTGAGTTTATTATAATCTTCGAAATCGAAAACCTGCTTAGTTAAGCAATGGGGTTCTAAGGGGGCAACACACCTGGAGCGGAGTCCAAGGGGCAGAGCCCCTTGCTGAGTCCAAGTGGCAGAGCCCCTGGCTGGGGTCCAAAATTTTATTTTCCTGGAATTTCACATGTGAAATTTTGGGGTTAAAAATTCATATATGAGAACTGCATCCTGTAGTTTTCATCCCTTATCTGCAAATGTTGATTTCGTAATGATTTTGGGCATTCAATATACTTTATGTTCACGAATTCTCACAGAGATATCATACTTGTTTTTGTAATTGAGTTTTGTCTGATTGAAAATTTGGTGTGAACCCAAATAGTTAAATCTGATAGCGTTTTGCAACTCTCAATTTACCATGATTTTTCAACAAAATTCAGGCAAATGCTAATGTTTAAATGGTGCTTTTGACACTAAATTTATACTTGTTATATTTATATTTCTTCATACCGACTATTTAATATATAGTTTTTTATAGAAAATATATATTTTTAAATTTTTTTTATTAGATGGATGTATTCTTATGAATAAAAGAAAGTGGTTATGGTTGTGTTGTTAGGACTTTGGGGGACAAACGATTAGTTTTAAGAAATTTTTAAACCTTAGAATCCTTGTGGTACCACATACAAAGGGTTGGTATGAAGGGGCATGTGATGTGCTTGCTAGGGGTCAAGACTTTAGGACCACTTCATGTTAAATGTGAAATTATTTTATTAAGTAAAATTTATGGAAATTGCAAGTATTATAATGACTTTAAATATTTGTTTGTGATTATTATGAGTTAATTAAGATTGTGATGATAATCTTCATGGTATTTGGTTTTTGATGTTTAATTTGGTTTTGTCCTGACATGTATTATATGCACACATGTGAAGAATCATTTGGTCGACATATGAGTTTGTCTAACATGTGTACTAAATGACATGAAAATATATAAATGTGTGTAGGACGTTTATCATGTTAATAATCGTAAGAGCTGCATAAACTATCATACATAACATGACAATGAAAACGTTAAAACTAAAATAATATTTCATTTCTCTTTTGACGCTCTTTTTTCATCTATTCTCTTAGGGTTTATTTCAAGAAATACAACAATGTGCATATATGCATGTGCACGTGTGTGTACTCTACATGTAAGATGCTATCAATATCATTTAAAAAATAATAATCTCAAACATATTAAAATCCTTATGTATTCTAGTTCTAGTTAATTTATATAATAAATAATATATATTCATATAGTTTTTGTAATTCTCAACATATTAAATTTGAAAAGAAAATATTTTTATGTATACATATATTGACTTTAAAACGTACGAGTATACATATAATTTGTATCTAATACAACTGTTAAAAGAAACGAATGATTGGAGATGATGATTAATAAATTTTGGAAGAAGTTTAGAAGCTAATTATGAAGTAGATGAAACTAGTGTAAGTAATTATTAGATACATCAACTTTTGATTGAATACCGAAAAGAAAAGGGAGCACATATCATGCAACTCTTCTGTCAAAATAAACTAACAACTTATCAAGGGTAATGAACCATATACTTTTCTTGTTACCAATAATTATTAGCTCAAATGGTTAAAGTTAGGTATCTCAAGATCTAATAAAAGTAATTAAGGTATTAAGTTCAAGTCTCACATGTGACAAAAATAAAGTGAATTCCAGGTGGGTCAGGGGGTTTTCTCATCTAATGTAAGTTTTCTTCTGAGACTGGTTTTCGGTTTCGTACTTGAGTAATGAATATGATTGGCTGGTCCAGTGGCCCGTCAGTGATCTAATTAACCGTTAAAAAATATACTATCCTCGTTAAGTCCACTTTCATTTTTATTTTATAAGTGCGTGATGCTTTTGTTGTGTTTTTGATTTACAATTTCATTAATACTTATAACAACATATAAAGATTACTTTCAAATTGAAATATATAGTCAACATATGAAATCCTTAATCGTATAAGATAAAAAATTAATTTACAAGACTAAATATGAATATCTTTTAAAATCATGATAAACATTTGACTTAATACGACATTTATATAGAGGTTACATTTCTACGATGAATTATTGTAACTTTTCATGTAAATGCATGGCAGTTAGTAACTATAATTGTCATAACTATCAACCGTTGATAGTTATATCAGCAAAAACAATACCATCAATTCATCGGTACTAAACATGTTACGAATGTCTAGTTTCTTGCTAGTCAGTGAGGCATCAAATATAGTCATTCTAAAAAAAGGTTTACCGCCGGGCATCCAACCATTAATTGTAACTAGTTTATTATCGACCATTAGTTGGTAGCGTCCTTCAAATCTTCATTATTAACAAAGTTACAACCTACTTTTATCCCTGCTAAAAACTCACGGTTGCTACCAAGACAAAGTTCCTAGTTATATCGAAGTAGCTACTAATGATCGATTACTACTAATGCATTAGTTACTAATGATCATAATTTTCATCGATAACCTATAATAACTTGCTGTTGTTTTGTCACTTACTTTGATCACCTAAATCGTGCAATAGTTTATCAATCAAGCGATTTCAAAGAAACCTTTGAAAGCTCAATCACCACTACTCCACTATTAAGGGTGCTAGTCTTGAACCCCTTTGGCTAACAAAGCTTGAACTCCTTGGACAATTGAGGCTAAAGTTCCTTTTATGAACCCCTTTTTCTAATGGGGCTTGAACCCCTTGGGACAGTTGAGGCTAAAGTTCCTTTTACTAGAAACCCGAATTGTCTGGATCAAACATGATTTCCTTTTACTAGAAACCATAATAGTGTTGATCAAACACACACCCCGCAACTCGTACTTCCATTAGTGTACATTTTAATTTCTCACCAGCAAACCGTATTGTGACACTAGTTTGTAGTAACGATGAATAAATTAGTAAGATCAAATTTTATATTCTATAAGAAAGTTGTGATGTCCTAGAAACAATAGCACAATTCACATATGTAGCTACAAATTCTAGTGGATTGGACTTTGGGCCCAAATAAAACCTTGTAAAGTAGGCCAGCCAAGTCACGGCCCATGATAAATTCAAGATTGAAAAATCAATACAACCGAGAAAAAGTCAAACGGTCAAGAAAGCCATTAGCGCTTCAATTTCAAATTTCAACATTTGGAGCCTCTTTCTTCTTTCCCATTTGAAATCACTTTCGTCTATAAATAACAACAGCAAACCCTAATTCTTCACAACTCATCTTCAAATCTTTTAACCCAATTTCACCTGCAAGTCTTCAAGATTCAAGAAACATGAGAGAGTGCATTTCTGTTCACATTGGTCAGGCTGGAATCCAGGTGGGAAACTCTTGTTGGGAGCTCTACTGCCTCGAACACGGCCTCCAGGTACGATACATCGCTTTATACGATCTGGGAATCGCGATTATCTGAATCTTTTTGCGATTTGATGTATATTTGTTTGATGGTGTTTGAAATATTGCAGCCTGATGGGCAAATGCCGAGTGACAAGACTGTTGGAGGTGGAGACGATGCATTCAACACGTTTTTCAGCGAGACCGGATCGGGGAAACACGTTCCTCGTGCGGTGTTTGTTGATCTTGAGCCTACTGTGATCGATGAGGTGCGAACGGGGGCTTACCGCCAGCTATTCCATCCGGAGCAACTCATTAGTGGTAAAGAAGATGCTGCCAATAACTTTGCTAGGGGTCATTACACAAGTAAGTAACAATAGTACAGACTAGTTTTGTTAAGTTTTTATAGTATTTGACAGGCTAGATTTATTTGAGTCATTGAGGCATTTCGTCGAACAGTTGGTGTGCGTAATCTGTATTGAGTCATTTGGATCTTTGATCCAGATGTTTAACTCGTTGTTTTTGAACAGTTGGGAAGGAGATTGTGGACTTGTGTCTTGATCGGATCAGGAAGCTTGCTGATAACTGCACAGGGCTACAAGGGTTTCTTGTTTTTCATGCTGTTGGTGGTGGTACTGGTTCTGGTCTTGGGTCTCTGCTTCTCGAAAGGTTATCTGTTGATTACGGGAAGAAGTCGAAGCTTGGTTTCACCGTTTACCCTTCACCGCAGGTCTCTACATCTGTGGTTGAGCCTTACAACTCTGTGCTTTCCACTCACTCTCTGCTTGAGCACACTGATGTCTCGGTTCTTCTTGACAATGAAGCGATCTATGATATCTGTCGTAAGTCGTTGGACATCGAAAGGCCGACTTATACCAATCTCAACAGGCTTGTGTCTCAGGTATTTGATAAAATGCTTATGAGAATATGTGAAATGGTGATCCTGTGTTCAATGGTCTGATTTCTGTTTTTAATTTGCAGGTTATCTCATCTCTAACAGCTTCTCTACGGTTTGACGGTGCTCTGAATGTTGATGTGACTGAGTTCCAGACTAATTTAGTCCCATACCCGAGAATCCATTTCATGCTTTCGTCATACGCGCCTGTGATTTCAGCTGAAAAGGCGTATCATGAACAGCTCTCTGTAGCCGAGATCACCAACAGTGCTTTTGAACCGGCGTCCATGATGGCGAAATGTGACCCTCGACATGGGAAGTACATGGCTTGTTGCTTGATGTACAGAGGAGATGTGGTTCCGAAAGATGTGAATGCTGCAGTGGGCATCATTAAGACAAAGAGGACTATTCAGTTTGTTGATTGGTGCCCAACTGGTTTCAAATGTGGGATCAACTACCAGCCGCCCACTGTGGTTCCTGGTGGTGATTTGGCTAAGGTTCAGCGGGCGGTGTGCATGATCTCAAACTCCACGAGTGTTGCTGAAGTGTTCTCGAGGATTGATCACAAGTTTGATTTGATGTATGCGAAGAGGGCATTTGTGCATTGGTATGTGGGTGAGGGTATGGAGGAAGGTGAGTTTTCAGAAGCCCGTGAGGATTTGGCAGCACTGGAGAAAGATTACGAGGAAGTTGGGCTCGAGTCTGCTGATGGGGAGGATGATGACGAGGGTGATGAGTATTAGTTTAGTTTGATTTGTTTTAAGTTTTAGTTTTAGTTTTAGTTATGATCCTTAACTAACTGGGCTCATTGGTTTTGATTGCAAAACTAGATAAGGTGACTCTTATTTGTGCAACCATTTAGGTACTTTTTATAAATGTTTCAAGTTTAATCAGTAGTCGACTGTTTATGATTTGGAACACCCGAATGTCGAATTCAGTTTCTGAAAGCGCATGAAGCATGCCTTAGGTGATTTAAGGCGCTGGCGCTTCATGTAATTGGTGTGCTTAAAGAGTTTTCTCACATGTCACACGTTTGCCTTTTAAAACCAAGGTTGTGATAATTTACAGATAATGAATCATTTCTGAAACTCTAATCAATACAACTGGAGTAAGAATAACAAACCCAAATGCCATAATATTCAATTGGTTAGTGCAAAGATACATAGTGCTAATGACACTTCTAAGGTGCTAACCAATGATTCATACATTCGGCCCTAGAGCTACTCACACTAACTATAAAACCAAGCATCATACATTTCTAATCTGCTCTTTGCTGTTCAGCAAGAATGTTCAATGGCCATGAATCAGAGGGTGATGGGTATCGGGCATGTGGCTTGCTTACGTTTGGACCGAGCTGCTTTGTTACAGTTTCAGGGACTGTGGACTCTGCATAAAGTTTCGGGTCATTTTGTAGGGGCAACATGAATACAGGAGCCACAACAGGGTTGCATTCTGAAGTCCATAAAGACTGTGAATGAGCTTTCTCATCTATCTGGCTTTGAAGCTTTTTGATATGGGCTTCTACGGCTCTATTTTCCTCTTTCAGTTCTTCCTTCTCAACAGCAATCTTTTACATTCATAATTAATCAGTTAGATGAAGTTATAAAACTGCATTACTAGAATAAGATTATAGCATATTTCCAATCAAGAAATTAGGTACTTTTGTTCATTTGAGTAACAATAAGGACGAACATTGGCCCGTTCCTTTGTAGTTAAATCTTTAAGCTTAACCAGTCTGACCCGTATAAAATAAAACACCACCCGAATTGACCTACTTATAGGTAAATGACTAATTCTTTTAGCTTACATCTGATAGAAATAAAACACAACCCAAATCAGCTAGCTTACAGTTAAATGGATTAAACTTTTCAATTAACCATAAATTTGGATCTTAGTAGCTTACGTATTGAGATTCAGCTAAAAGAACATAATTCTCCTTCTTAAGAGACTCAACTTGAGCTTTGAGGTCCTGGATTATCCGAATGGTTTCGGTCAATGCAGAAGACTTTCCACTGTTCTGAGTAGCCGACTCTGCAAGCAACAAAATAAGCTTTAAGTAACGGTGTTACTTGCGAAACAAGCAATCAATTAAAGCTGCAAAAAGCCACACCCAAAGCTTTAGTAAGCTCAAGAAACAAATCATTTATATGGTCACGTTTCAGCTTCTCCCTTTCAGCTTTATGAATTTTCCTATGAACCTTTGCACCAATCTTTTTGCTGAATGAAGAGCAAAACACATAAATTCAATCACAACAAACATTGAAAAAACGGTGTAAGAATTCAAAATCACGAAATGAAGAACTAATCATGCAGTACCTGCAACCAGATTTCTTCTTCACCGTAACAACATTTTCATCCGCTGAAGAATTCATACCTTCAATCTCAATGTTAATGAAAGTATGAAACACACTGGTAAAATACAATTAGGGCTTCAAATCAGAAAAAAAAAAAAAAAGCATTCTAGGGTTTCTTCGCATTACGTATCGAAATCAATGATTTCCCAAAATGGAAAGTGAAAGTGACATCAAACAAACACTAGCAGGAGATGAAATTGAACATCAGCATAAGCAAAATTAACAAAAGCAACAAGCTTTGATTCAAGATAGGGTAACTTTATGGAGAAATTGAAGGAATGTGGGTGGATTATTTAAGAGGCTTGTGTATATGATAAGAAGTGCATAATGATGAGGAGGTTAAGGACAAGATCGAGTGGCAGTTGTGGAGTGGCGTGTGTGCAGCTTGAAGGGGATATTGTTCATGGCGGATGGCACACGACGGCGTGTGTTTTACATCCGCCGTTTGCGAGTCCATTGTAGGGTACTTAGCACGTCACGTGCTGAAACTAGTAAATGACTTTTGCCACATGTTAAAAACATGCATTTATTTCTACCTCAAATGCACGAGTTAATGTTTACGAGAGAACATGTCAACCGTGCATAATGTTTTTAACGTCTAACACGTGATCGAAAAAAAAACTTTTTTATATCGGTTTTGGATTTAAAAACTAAAAGATCACTAGATGAATTTATAAAGATTGTCCTTATGGGTTATCGAAATTTAGGGTTTTGTTGCTAAACTTATATTTATTTTTTAATATTTTGTGAGTAGAGTAAAAAAGAAAGAAAACTAGAAAATAATGAAAAGGACTAGTTAAAGGAAATAAAAATACATACGATGAATGAGATGTACGTAGAATGTTTTTGTAAAGTGAGATATATATAAGAAATTGTGACTTTTATAAAAATTATAGAGACTAGATTCGAGGATGAAAAGTCTAATGTGAATGCTTTAACTTCTCGTTCTTTATATTTTGCAATTACTATTCATCTACTTATATTCATTCCTTGTATTATATATAATATAATATAATGTTAATAATATAATGTTAATAAAGAAATATAATGTTAATAAAGAAAGTTGATGAATAGTGACATGTACAATTGTTAATGGCAATAGTACAACAAAGTGATGCAATATATATATATGTCAATTTTAACACCCCTATATGAGTTTTCTTGGGTTTCTTGGCCGGTCCTTCAAAGAAAGGGAGACTTGGGATTGGGAGATACCGACGATGATGGTTTTCAACTTCCGGTCCGTTTACTCCTTCCTCCTTACCGGTGGCTGGAGGTTCAGTAATGGTATGCATGTTGCCGGTTGTCCGTCAACTATTTACCCCTTCCTCCCTGCCGGCGGTCAAGTGTTCAGTGATGGTGTGTTGCCGACAGGGGTAAACAGTTGGTGATGGCCCGTATCGCAGGCGGTCATCTCCTCAACTTGAGTGCATTGGTGGTGCCAGGGCCATCGCGCCTTATTGGCCTTCGGTTACCTCTGAATTTACCTTTGACCCTCTTTCGGCAATAGCTTTTCTTTCAACGTTGTTTCACGTTTGTGCTTCAGTTGATATGGTTATTGGGTTTTTGTTCTTCGTGTTGGGCCCTGGTTCGATCCCTGCTTAAAAATATTTGGGTTTGAGCCTTTGTTGACACCGGTTACTATATGCTCTGTTCTTTCTTCCTTTCCATTCTATGCATCAACTACGAATTTGGATCCACTGTGCAAGTATGTTTTTGTATGTTTTCGTTTCTGATTTGCTGGGTTCTGCATGTGCTTATGTTGTCTTCATTTAGCTTCCAGTGTATATCGGCTCAGTTGCAATATTCTTCCTTTTTTTCATCGTTGTTGTTTTAATCTGTTGTTAGTTGGGGGCTTTTCTGTTCGATTTGATTTTGTGTTTGGCATGAGTGTAACTATCAGATGAGTTTCTGCTTGCTTCTTGAATTTTGGTCTTATCAGGCTTGAGGATAATGGTTCGATCAAAGGAATTGTGTCTACCGATTTGACTTCTAATCTATTCTTTTAACCTAGGATTTTACAAGCTTCATAATCCATCATGTGTTTTTGTTGGTTTCGGTTTATGTTTGGGATTTTGGGTTCTTTACTTATGGTGGAATTTCGGTTTTCACTTAAGAGTCTATATGGGTACCTTTGGTTTATGGGAGTGATGAACATGATAATCAATCTCAGGCCAAGATTGATGTATGGATTTTCTTGAACCAGAAATAGTTTAATAGTAGGTTAGAAAAGGTTGTTGGCACCAGGGGATTAGGTAATTAATTGCCAGTATTGGACCATATCAATAGGTGGTATATGTGTATATGCAGTTTGTTGATTTGTGGCCAGTTGACTTTGTTGCCATTGGGAGGCCAAACAATACCTCATTGTTTATGCAGTCTATTATGTATATTTGTTGTGTTTAGTATGTTAGTGATATGTATTATAGTATGTGTAAATGTGGTTATTGTACTACCTGATGAACCTTCATGACATTTTTTTTGGTCAGACTTTTCTTTCAAAATGAGCATTTTCTTTTGTATCCTTTGCCTCACGACCTAACTATCATTAGCTTTGTTCTTTTAACTTATGTATGTAATACATTCAACTCTTAATGAGATATATACATGACGTATGGGTAGGGATATTTATGACCGTGTAGAGCATTTTGATGGTGTGTTTTAAGGGTGGTTTGGATATGCTGAAACAGTAGTTAGGTGTTTGAAAAAACTAATAAAGATTTTGTATGAGCTATAATTTTTACAATCTATCAAGCCCACATTTTTAATGCAGATCATGAATTCTGTTAAAAAATGCTACTCAACCTCTATGTTAAGGTGTTTATGTATGTTAATAGTCTTTGTTGGGTGCTTGAACAATGGCTATATATGTGTTGAAAATAGGTTTATGATCGAGTAACATTGACCTACTAATCATTGTTTTCTTTGTCTGATGTTAGCAGGGTTTCAGGCTAACGGTTGTTTACGTGTTCTTGCGTTCATTGTATGCAGGTATGTTTTGTTATTCGTGTGCTCCTTTTGTGTTTCCTTATGACATGTATTCAACCAGTACATGTTTTGTTTGTCAAGCTTTGTCTGTTTCTTTGTTTTGTTATAAAGTGCGTGAGTGTATGATTGCTTGATGTCTTACATGGTAACCGGGTTTTACTTTTCATTTTGCTTGACTTTCAGTCGTATATGTACCATTGCTACATTGCTTCTAATATTATGTGTTGTTTCTCTAGCAATCACAACAGAAGTACAGGTGTTTGAATGTTGTCGTCTCAAACTCTGTGTCATCACCCGATTCATCTTTTGAGGCGCCATCTCAAACGTGGCGCAAGTCCTCCCATCAAGTGTCATGTAGTAGCCGATGTGCAACATGTAGCAAAGTTACAACAAACCTCAACTCCGAAGCCACGTCTTATAAAGATCGCAACACGCACAATACGAAACAAAAAAAAAACAAACCA
The DNA here is from genome assembly GCA_025506415.1 of Flaveria robusta. Classification (NCBI taxonomy): domain Eukaryota; kingdom Viridiplantae; phylum Streptophyta; class Magnoliopsida; order Asterales; family Asteraceae; genus Flaveria; species Flaveria robusta. The sequence goes on along the minus strand of CM046469.1, from coordinate 9,987,252 downwards.
TTAGGCAGCTCGAACCAGTTTAGCATTTCGCGCAACGCGCGAACTGGAATGCCCACTAGTTTTTTTAATGATTGGGGACATGGAGTAAATAGAAAAATAATAAAAAATAAATAAACAAGTATTATTTATCTTATTAGAGTTAAACATTAGGAATGGAATGTGTGAATTTTATGGAGATATTTGTTTGTTTGTATCATTTTTTGTTCACGTTTCCCTATGTTTGAATCTGAATTCCTTATTCTTTGTTTTTTAAGGGTTTTTGATACATGTTTTATTCTTCTTTACGTTTTATGGTGCCATCTTTTTTACATTTTTTGTTGACATGTTATCCGTGAATTTCTTTCACTTTCGATTTTGCTCTCATTTATGAATGTTAAAGCAAAGTCTAACCCATTCAACTTAAAACTTTTATCCATTTCATCCCAAAAGCATTTAAAAGTTACTCAAATCAAATCAATTCTAAAACACACGATCAAATTTGTGAGGTGTGTAGATTCATTACAAACTAATTAAAAATTGTAATCATAAATTAACACTAATTATTTGCAAAAAAATTGTTTCGGCTGGACTATTTATTAAATGATTAGCTTTATTAAACCCGTGTATTACAGGGGTTTAATAAATATAATAAAAATCTATTAATTATAAAACGATATTTTAAGATAAAAAATAATTGTTATTTTTCTTATTATAAATAGAATGAAAATTTTATTTCAAAATAAATGTTTCAAATAAAATATCATTTTAAAAATCTTCTTATTATATCTATCAAATTTAATTATTTTTTGTTTATAAAAATTTTACTTTTTAAAAACACTAATTTTAAAATATTTCGTATTATTAAAAAAGTTTGATATTTTAAAAAATTTCGTATTTATAGAATTAGGTTTCTTAGAAATAAAATTAATAAAAAGTTCTTTTTCCTTATTTATTAAAAAACTATTTTAAATTTAAAAATAATTAAATAATATTATTAGTATTTAGTATGATTATTTAGTAAGAAAAAAAAGCAAATATTATTTTAAGAAAAATAATATACTATTAACACGTGTCATATCTAGATATTTTTTAGAATATAAAGATTTTTCAAAATGATTTTATATGTAAAAAGACAAAAGGATTTTTTTAGATAAAGTTAGATTAAAGAGTAAAGTGTCATTTTCGTCCCTAACGTTTTATTGAAATTGTCATTTCAATCCAAAAACCTTTTTTTTGCCATTTCAGTCACTGTAGTTTACTAAATATTGTCATTTTCATCCATTCCACTAACTCCGTTAAATATGGGGTATTTTAGTCTTTTTCAACACCCTAATTATCCAATTAATATAAATTAATAAATTAATATTCAATTAAAACTAAAAAAAACACATGAAGTGACTCGTGAGATCGATCGTTTCGATTAATTCTAACACATGTTGTTCGATTAAGGTCTACTGTGAGATTTCAATTAATCTTCACGTTTTGTTTGAACGTGTACTGTTGTTCGATTGAGGTCTAATGTTGTCACTTTTTGTTTTATTGAGGTCTGCTACTGTCACATTTAAATACCTCAATCAAAGACCTCAATCGAAAAACATGAGTTAGAGTTAATCGAAGCTTTTAAATCGAAGCGGCTGGTCTCACTAGTCGTTTCATGTGTTTTTTAATTTTAATTGAATATTAATTGATTAATTTGTTTTAATTGGATAATTAGGGTGCTCAAAAAGACTAAAATACCCTCATATTTAACAGAGTTTTAACGAAGTTTTAACGGTGTTAGTGGAGTGGATGAAAATGGCAACATATGGTAAACTACAGTGACTGAAATGACAAAAAAAAAAGTTTTTGGACTGAAATAGCAAATTCAACAAAACTTCAGGGGCGAAAATAACATTTTACTCTAGATTAAATAAAAAAAAAAAATCAAACTCTAATCAAATCAAATCAAATCAAATATATTGTATAAAATCTTAGACTTACATAAAAACGCGCAATTCCAACGGTCTTATTACGCGGATACAAAGCCCCCAAATCACTTGAAACCCTAAATCGACTCTCTGGAGTAACTTTCGTATCCTCAAATTTCCATCGTTGTGGACTTCAATTTCTTCCGCCTATATGCTCTTCTCATGAAATCATTCGGTAACTCTGATCTATCATTTGATTCTTGCTGTTTTATTTGAACAAACGTTTTCGTTCGTTATACGTTTTCAGAATTTCAGTGTGTCCACACATTGGATCAACAACCTATTAGTCGTTATGGTCCCCATTGAATGGTATGATATCGAGGTATATTAATCACCTGTGTTCTGTTTAACCACCTGTTCAACCCCTGTTGCTGACTTGTTGTTTACGTTTCCAGTTTTCTGTTTAATCACGTGTTTTAATCAACTGTTCAGACTAGTTTATGGGTTAGATTTATGTTATCTGCTTAATCGCATGTTTTCTTTAATTTATGTTCACCGCCTGGATTAGTTTTATGTTTAGCACCTAAAAACTTTCTCAACTTGCTGTGTACTTTGTTTGATTGCGTGTATGCAGATTTGTATTGTAGCGTGGGTTGCTTTTTTATTTTATTCAAGTATCTGTGCTGCTATGACTTTGTTATTTTTTTACTTATTTCTTGTTTAATCACATGTTTTTTGAATTTATGTTCAACACCTGTTTTAATATGTTTCTTGTGTTTTAATCACAGCCTCCAAGCTCAAGCAACAACAAAAGCAATTTCACCTAAGTCACAGGTAATAGGTTCCATTTGTAATTCATTGTTTTTTTTCTTGCTAATGAGATTTTTTGTTTCTGCCCCTGGTTTCCATTACTCTCTTGAATAATAGTTTTCTGGCAAGTTGTGTGGTTCATCGCTTCTTTATTGTTGGAAAATTTTCAATTCATGCTCAAGAACTTGGAATATCCCCGCTTGAACACCTAATTTTCAGTTGTCTTGTACTCTAGGTTGATTAGGTGTGCAAATGTGAAATAGGTTACTGGAATATGGTTTGCTTTCTCCTTGCTACTTCATATGTGTTTATTTTTAACTTTAATATGTTTTAAAGTTTTATTCTTTCTTTGTTCAGTTTTTTTACTTTTGGTAATGTATGGTTTTTTATAGCTATGTAGTTTCATAATTTTATTTACTGAACTCACATTCGAGAACTTTCTAGAACACCTAAAAGCCCATTTAACCGTGTGTACTTGCTTGTACTTTGCGGTTGAGTGGGTGTACGTAGGTTATTATTGTAGTGTGGATTGTTTTCTTCATTAAATTCTTATTTGTTATTTTCTACTTATTCTGATTGTTTCTTTCATCATTTATTGTTTGTTATGAGATTTATCGGATATTGTTTACTTGAGTTTTTGCTCTTTACTTCTTGGAATATCTTTTAATTTACGTACTTTAAGTACGCCATGTTATTTAATGCTCTCATATTATTAAAAATCTTCCACCTTACATTTATTTTAGTATATTTTCAACACTCCTATATTATTGGAGATGTTCTCACTCAAACTTCTATGTGTTTTCTTACTTGCTAATAATGATGATTTTTTATAGCTTTGTAGTTAGCAATTTACATGGTATGTTACAAGATTGAACTTACATTTCAAGAACAAGGATTGTCGTTACTAGAGCACCTAAAACCTATTTCTACTTGTCTTTGTACTTTGAGGCTTTTACCTTGCGGTTGATTGGGTGACAAAGGTTGTTTCGGTAGCGTCGATTGCTTTCTTGATAAAGTTCTTCTCTTGAGTTCTATTTTTTATGATTTAACGGTTTATTTTTTTATATTTTATTTCTTGGTATTTTTTAGATATAATTATGATATTTTTTAATAGCTTTATGGTTTCACGGTTTTACATGGTATGCTACAAGACTAAACTCACATTCAAGAATTAGGAATGCCATTACTAGAGCACCTAAAAACCCATTTTATTGTGTCTTTGTACTTTGAGGCTTGTACTTTGCGGTTAATTGGGTGACAAAAGGTGCTTTTGTGATGTGGATTGCTCTCTTGATAATGATTTTTGTCTTGATAATTTATTTTTGATGATTTTGACTGATAGTTTTCTAATTTTTATTTCTTCATAACGTGATTTATATGTATAATAATGATGTTTTTTAATAGCTTTGTGGTTTGACGAGCTTACATGGTATTTTACAAGACGGAACTCACCTTCGAGAACTAGAAATTCCGTTACTAGAGCACCTAAAAATCCATTTCAAGTTGTCTTTGTACTTTGAGGCTTGTACTTTGCGGTTGATTGGGTGACAATGGGTGTTATTGTAGCGTGTATTACATTCTTGATAAAGTTCCTTGTCTTGATATTCTACTTTTGATGATTTTCTACTTTTGATGATTTGACTGTTAATTTTTATATCTTATATTTCTTAATAAAGTGATCTTTCTATGTATAATAATGATGGTTTTTAATAGGGTTGTGCTTTTTATGTATGTTACAAGTCGGAACTCCACATTCGAGAACTAGAATGCTGTTGCTAGAGCACCTAAAAACCCATTTCAACTTGTCTTTGTACTTTGAGGGCTTGACTTTGTGGTTGATTGGGTGATGAAGGTGGTTGTAGCGTGGATTGCTTTCTTGATAATGGGCTTTCCATTGAAATTTTATTTTTGATGATGTTGACCCTGTTTTCTTAATATTATATCTTGGTTACTACATCTTTTACATATAATTTACATATATTTTGCTTGATTCTCAGAATCTCTTTGATGTTACTTTTTCAGCAAACCATGTGTTTCAACACTTTTATGATATTGAAAATGATTCACCTCACATGCGAGAACTTGGGAATGCTACAGAACTCCTAAACACTGATTTCAACGTTTCTTGTATTTGGGGGGTGTACGTAGGTTATTGGAGGGTGGTTTGTGATCTTGTTTGTCCATATATGTTGATTTTCATTTACCAAGTTCTCTTTTCTTGTATTCCTTACTTTCTTTGATTTTGACCTTTCACTTAACAAGGTTGCTTACGTTCTCAACCTTTATAGTGTTTTAGTTTGACTTTTAAACTTATTTTATCTTCTAGTTCTGTGAAGGGATTGTTTTTGGTACAAACTATTGTGGCTTATCTTGTTGTTTTACTAGAATTTGTCTCAGGGATCTGAATAGCAAAATTTATATGGATCGAGCAAATGATATACATGTTTTATGCTGTAGAACAGATGAAACACTTCTTGCTCAACTTGAGCGGTACTTATATGTTTATCAAGCAAATGCTATCCATGTTTTATGCTGTAGTGCAGATGAAATACTTCTTGCTCAACTTGACTACTTGAGTGGTACTTGAAGCAAGCTATTGTTGACAAAGATAATGAGGTGGCTATCTATAGTCAGTGGTATCCATTTCCTTCAGGTATTCATATGGGAAATTGCATTATGTTAAGTTTTTTGATGATTTTTATTGTATTTAATTATCAGGAATTTCATTTATCTTGTATTTTTTTTTATCTTAGATAAATCCTAAGATTTTGAAAAGAGGAAAGTATAACTGTATGAGAGGCAATTTAATCAATGGCTGCACTCTTTAGTTTCATGCACTTGCTCTGCTCCCCAGGTATGGAAAACTGGCTCAATGCTCACCAGCTACAAGGTATTATTATTGTTATTAATATTTTTAAAAGGCTCGGGTTGGTTAAGTTCTCATTCACTACCACGTGTGTGATAGTATTGTTTTTTAGGTTATCAGAGATAAAGTGGGGACCACCCATTTTATGACTATAGAGAAGGTTGTCTCTGCCGCTAATCAGAAAGGGATATATTTGAAGCAGCAAGGGCAATAACAGAATTAATTGTCGTTACTGAGAGAGAATTAACTCCTGCGATTACATTTTATATCCTTTTTAACATCCTCTAAACAGGTACTTCAGTTTGTTGCTGTCTGCACAGTAAACAAGGTAATTACCATTTTACCGCTTGACGTTTTATGAACATTTTTGTCTGCTAGTTTGGCATGGCCTCATATCATGTGACCTGCCTTGAGTTCCCTTGTAATAAACATAAACGTGTGTATTGTTGATCTTCTAATACTCAATTTCTTTTATCGTATAATTTCCAGTATTTATGGTTCTTTTCTTATGAGGCACATTTACCATTGTCGAGGCCAATGGCACTACATTTTTCTAATTCTAGAGTAACTTCTTCATTTTTCTAATTCTAGGGTAACTTCTTCATTTTTCTAATTATAGGGTAACTTTAATTGTGCTAACTGTGTAACTGTTTGTAAATTTAAACTCCTGTGATTGCCTCGAGTAGTACTCTTATCTAGTCCAAAATGTACGTGACTAATTGTTTTCTGTTTATTATGATAAATCTATTAGTACCTATCCTAATTTCTTTGATGTCTACATAATTCAGGTGGCAATGACCCATCAAATGCTCGTAACCAACCGTAATATTGATAAGGTTAGCTTAATCTCAGAGGTAATAACATCTCATATGTTAAGCTTCTTTTTTTTTTTTTTGTGTGTATGTGTGTGTGTGTCAAAGAGATAATACAATGTCATATGATGCTATTAAAAAGTACTAAAGCTGGCAATTTAACCCATTTAATGATTCTGTAATAGAGTTTGCCAAATGGTGTGTCGGTTGGGTAGATTAATGGATTAAAATGGTCACGCTTTAAGTGCGGGTCAAAACCGGGTAGCCCAACCAGCAGCCACTCATTTTATCTGCTTTTTTGAATCTTGAAGTTATTAATGTTCAAAATATGACTTGACAAAAACTTCATTACTACAGTTAGTATGACTTGCAATATTAGACCCATTTTTATTTTAGTTAAATCCTTTAGCTTAATCCATTTGACCTGTATGGGTTTACCATTTTACGTGTATGCTCATGATAGGTCTACACTATATTTAAATTCTCTTGGAGGAAATGGTTCAATCGTTGAGATTGATAAAGATGTAATGCAAATTCTCTTTGGGTCAATGTAGAGACCAGTTTGAACTTTGAAGAATTATCTCACTGGTTGCTCCAATTTTTTTTTATTTTATCAATGATCTTGTTTCCCACAGTTATTCATTTAATTTATTTGTTTATCTGCCAATATAGGAACCTACAGAAAACACTTGCATAGAGTAAATCTCCCAGTAAAAAGTCCACTGATTCTGGTGCCCCTCCAGTGGGGCTCACTTTCACAGTTGATGCCTATACGAAGGTACTATAATCTATTCCCATGTTGTCTTCATTTGGAAAGCTTTTTAAGGTTCTTTGTTTGGACGTATTTTTTTAAAATACAAACTTGTTACATGTTGTCTTGATTTAGACTTTTTTAACATTATCCACTTTTCTCTGTTTTTCTATTTCACATTCACTTTCATTGGCTGTTTTTTGAATCGGGACCATTGCTAAAAATGAAATGGGTCAAATGGGATGAATGGGTTGAAATATGCACACTCTGTTTTATAACGCATAAGACCTCTAAAATTGTTCTATTCAAGTGAATATATTCTTTTTGAAATAATACATTACTTGCATTCATACTTTGACACTATAATGTGTAAAATCTTGTAATTTCTTTTCTTGAACAAATTAGGGTATTATTGGGATTATATAAGTGATTTATTCATGTTCATGTTTATTTATATAATAATAAAGATCTTGGACAAAGTATTTGAAGTCAACCAGACCCGAATCATGAACATTACCTTTTGTTACTAATGTTTCACCTGAAAGTAGGTAGGCTTATTTTAGGTGTATTCTGGTTATTGTATTAAAGGGGGCTCCATTGGATTTATTGACCAATCATGGATAACAGTTGTAGGTGCACATTAAGAAGAATGAAGTGTTGAGTGATCAGTTATTGTTTCAAGACTCTCTTGAATTGATCAATAAAGATCAAGTAGAACGAAGTTAATGTGCTTCTGTTTCTGAACTTGAACCTTACAAACAATTGGTAGGCTTTATATCATTTGATCTTGAAACACTTGTTAACGATTTGTGAGCTGTTACTGTTGTTTAATTATAGTTTGTTGTATAATTTAGCCAAATAAATTATCATTATCTAGTATTAGTTCATTTTTTATTTACATATTTTTGACAACACTGGTTGTTTATCAACTATTGTTGATTTGTTCTGCTGTTAACTTTAAGCTCTGTTGCTGCATTATTCTGCAAAAATAAGTTCAACCTGAACGATTTTGTATTTGTTTCATGTGATTTTATTATATAATGTGAATATTAGTTGGTAAAACTTCTTATTAGTAATCCTAGGATTGAAAGATTGATTATATTTTGCATTCTTGATATTGAATTAATTGTAAGAAAATGTTCATGCATATGAAAAGTTATATTTTATTGCCTATTGTTGTTTTGATTTAGTTTCTATATTTGTTTACTTTTATTTGATTATTTATTTGTTGTCTACCTGGGGCTATTAAAAGATTTTTGATGATCAAATTTGTGTTTCAAGGGTTGATGTTAATTTGTGATTGCATTATATAATGTAAATAGTTGGTGGTGAAGCTTCTCATGGTTAATCCTAGGATTAAACGATCTAATTATATATTGCATTCATGATATTGAATGATTGTAATAGAATGCTCTTGCATTGGAAAAATTATATTTTTCCAATTGCCTGTTGTTGTTTTGTTATAACTTTTGTAATGTTAATTTTTATTTGATTATTTATTTGTTGTCTACTAGGGGCTATGAAAAGAGTTTCGAAATGAATATCATCTTCGTGGGGACTTTCTCGATCGAGCCTAACAGGTTAGCAAATCCAAAACTCTCTTGGTGTGGTTGATTTGCATTAGTTGTATCTTTTCTTTTAGGCTGTGTTGAGTTTAGGGGGTAAGGGTAGTTGTAGGTGTCAAAAGTGGAATGTGCTTATAGAAATTACCATAAATCAGCCTTAAATCCATGAAGTTGGAACAATTAACACTTTTCATTACATATTTCTTAGACCACACACGTCGGTGACTCTTCGTTTTGATCAGTCGCCATATGTAAAAAAAAAAAGATAAAAGGAGTTTAATACGGTGACCTGGTTGGCCCAACAACCCAGGGTCATGACCAAATTCCCATCTCTATTGCCATATGACAATTTGTGGTGGTTCTTAATATTTTTTTAACAATTTATTAAAAAAAATTAAGCAGATTTAAAAGAATAATTTATTTGTTTTGAAATAAAATAAATTATTTTAATACTATAAAACCCCTTATTTAATCTAGTAAAAACTTAGCTTGGGTTCGATTGTGAATGTGTGAAAATTTAGGTTTGGTTGGTTTGTGCTTGTGGAAGAGAGATTATTTTTTAACGAAAGGTTGGATTGTATTAGGATTACCACAATGGGTAGTCTTAGAAACACAAAAAACAGGTCGAGGATGACATTTATTTTTAGCATATTTAGCCCAGGGACGGATGCAGTGTTTGGCTAATTGCAATTGGGGTTAAGCCTAAGAAAAAAAAAAAAAGGGACCTTAGTGATGTACCTAAGCCTGGGCTGAAGTTACTTTCATATGTCAAAAGCTCAATCTGTAGCATCATAATACATCATAATACATAACCTATGATGCATAACTATCGCATATATGTAGTTATTACCTTCAATACGATGATGTAAATTTAGGCCCCCACTCAACTACTAATAATTTTATAGTAAATTGTTTGAAGTGATTAAGGCACCCAACAATCTTTTTTCAAGGCACCCAATACTTCTATTCCTATTTCCTAGTTGCCATCTTCTCACTTTTAATATTAATGATTGGTTTTATGATTTTGTCACTTTATGCCGTTTGTTAAAAAAACCATTACACTACCAATAACATAACTTGATTTGTTTAATTACTTTGTTAATTGTTAATTATTATAGTTTTCTAATTTGATTTGTTTAATTACTTTGTTAATTGTTAATTATTATAGTTTTCTCTATTAAATCCTTGAAAGGTTTTCATTACACAAATACACATTCAAGCATTCTAGGATTTCAGGCTCATGCGTAGATCATGCATGATGTGAAGCGTGTAAGCAACTCATTCCTGTCGAGCAAGTAATCAACACCTAACAATAACTCTCATACTGATCATATAACATACATGGCAACATACTAACACATGCTCCATAATCTAATAGTGCTCTTTTTTTGTTCAGTTTCCCAATTTTGATTGGAATGATGGCACCTCCTTGGTCATTATTTTCCATTGCATCAACTTTTTTTTTTTTTTTAATTTACGTGCAACTTGTTGAAAAGAAGTAAAGTCATTATTGATAATTTCAGAGTTAGGAAGGATACTTACCGAACCGATGTGAACATTTCTTATGTTATTTGTGGTTGGCCCTTGATGTTGTAGATTCATAGTGGTATCGCTCAACAACTTTCCAAGGTTTCTCTTGATCTGAGCAACATCTTCTGCCAGTTGGCTTACTTGTTTATTCAGAGGCGCATACGTTTTATTTCTAATCTCGTTCTTTTTTTTGTTCTCTTCCATGTTTTCTTTCATCATGTTCATCAAAATATCAAGTCTGGATTGTGGAGTCATCCCCACTAGATGTTATAGCTTGAAAGTTATCCCGGGGTTGAATGTAGATACCTCAGGATAGTTTCTAGATGAACTATCTTGTTAACTCCCTTGGTGTAACTTCCTTGATTGTAATCACCTTGTTGTCGATTATGATAGGACTGTTCCAATTGGTTTGAACCTTGGAAGTTTGGATTCATTTGATTTGTAGTATCTTCATATTTAAAGTTTGGGTGATTTCTCAACCCTGGATTTTAAGTGTTGGAGTTTATGTTAAATGGCCTTTTACCTTCATATACTTGATTTACCTTTTTAGTTTTTTCCATGCTCAAAGAGTCAAAGGACATTTAAAACTAGTATGCCCCAACTCACCACACGTCTCACGTACATTATAACCAGCTGAAGCAACTTCGTTTCCACTCAACCAACCCATATTTTCCATACGTCTTTCTAGTGCTACAAGTCTTTCCTTGGTTTCGTAGTTTGTGGTAGATCTCGTAAGTGTAGGTTTAGATCTCCTATTTGTGAAGCATGTGCTTTGGAGCTTTTACACATTCTTTATAAGAAATTCCAATCCACACCTTTATTATTAGAGAGGAATGCGCCATTACTAGTGGAATACAAGTACTTCCTCACCTTATTAGTCAACCCATGTGAGAAAGCCTTTATCAATACCAATGTTTAATTCCATGAAGCAGGCACATACAAATCATTTTTTTAAACCTTGTGAATGCTTTGTGAAATTGCTCCCCTGCTTGTTGGAAAGATCGGATAGTTATCCTTGCATAACTGGTTTAGCCCATGGAATGATATTTATTTAAAAAAGGTCTGTTGTATTTCTTGCCATGTGTGAATATTATTATCCGGTAAGGTAAGGAACTACTTTTTCCCCTTGTCTTTCATGGTGAATGGAAACAACCACAACTTGACTTCATCTTGAGTGAAGTGGATACCTTCAAGTCATTTTTAAGAATACACATTTATCTAGTATCCATTACTTCAAAAAGAGTTTGTTACTAAAATTTGTATTATGATATACAAAACATGATCTTGACTAAAAAAAGCAATATTCTAGTTGAAATCACATGGTCTAATAAGAAATTTCATATGTTAGATGCTCAATTGTTTACATACTTGACACCTAGGTCACACATGAAGGTTCCTAATGAAAATTTAGGCTCCTAAGAGATTGGAGACACTAAAGCTAAGCCTTTTTTCCCCTATTCTTGAGGGTCGCCCATGTTAAAACTCTCCCAAGAGTGAAACATCGAACATGAAGTTTGGATCAAAGATTGTGGTACTAAGTTGAAGTCTATCATTTGTCAAAATGTCTACAAATTGTGTAGTGTTTAGAAACATAAAGGACCTTGTGACACCTAGCCAAGGCGTATCTTGAATGAGGATAGATCGATCTCAATGAGTTTTATACATTGATGAAATACTAGTTTTTTTTTAGCTAAGTATGTAGCTCTAGTATTATTAAACCATAACGTCTCAAAATTTGATAGAGAAATGTAAATCATGCCCAAAACATATGATTACCAGACTTTACAATAAACCTAGAACATATATTCACTTGAATACTAGATTGAGCAACCATGTGATGTTTCTTGTAACTCCAACTAATAAGATTAAAGCCAAGAAAACATAAAATACAAGCGACAAGTATTAGAGTATAAATCTTAAATTTTAGTATAAAAACAAAGAGCAATGGCTGTAGCAAAATTATCATTGATTCATACATGATTTTCATTTATTTTCCGCTCATTTTCGCTCATGATTTTTTTTTTTACAATTCGTTTATAATAATAATGTGGGCGTAATCAAGTGTTAATATTAAAATTTGATCATTATATTACTGAAACTCTCCTAAATAGTAAAAGTAAAAATTAAGAGTGTCACTAGTAAAATCGTTAACATCGAATATTATTTATTTTAAGTAAAAATATGATATCTATTTAATAATAAGCTTTTATGATTTGAAAATATTTATTCCATAAATAAATAAAGAGAATGATGTGTACGATATAAATAAGTGACGGTACTGAACCAATTTGTAAAAGATATTTTTGAAGCAAAAACGATAAGAGTATCGTCGCAGATTGCTGCGACAACAAGCCAGAGACTCATATAATCCAAAATTTAGGGTTCTATAGGAGAAAATGGGGATGGTAATGGCTTGGAATGGTTATATGCTTCCTCCTCAAACGGAAGCTATATTTATCGCTCCTGCACGGCGGTTTGTGGGTCGCCGGAAACTCTGTTTCGACGGAATTTCGTCAGTTTGTACTTCCTCCGCCACACATCCAGACGATGCCTCCGTTTCACCTCGTCATCGCATTTTCACCAAGACGTAATTACGATATCATACTATTACTATGCATTGATCTTTTGGTTTTGGGGCATTGTTTGTGATTGTGATTCTAACTTATGTAATTGATTGGTTTGGGGATTGTTTTTGAGAGAAAACCTAATGCAAGGGTTCGTGGAAACCCCTAATTCATTGGTCTATTGATTGGTTTGGCAATGGATTCCCCTAATTCAACAGCTAACTGGTGTGGGGATTTAAGATTTAGTCGATTATTATGCCTTGAATGTTACTTTTCCTTCTATGCTTGTAGAGTTGGTGAAAAAACGTTTAAAGATCTGGGAGATGTTACAAGGGGGTTCTCTACAACTCGCAGAATGCTGTTAGCAAGTTTATTAGTGCCATTATATTATCCTCCTTCAAGATACTCATCAGGTTCGAAAAATACATTCTTTTTCCCATAAAAAAACTTATAGTTTATTTGTGTTCATATGTTGTATTTTTTAATTCAAACATTGGTTGTGCAGCTAATGCTCTAGGAGATCCGTCTGTGACGATTGAACAAGTAACACCTGCTGTAATTCCTTCTGGGCCACTTTTTCCGCCTGAGGTTTGTATAAACTGTTTCCACTTCATGTCTTTTGTGTTTTAGATCTTTTTTAACTTTTAAGACAGGTCTCTTGTATAATGGGTGTTTATGGCAGGTAAATTGATATGTGTATGCTTGGCAGGAAAGAATTGTCAGCCTATTTGAGAAAAACACTTACTCTGTTGTCAATATATTCGATGTAACCTTACGGCCCCAGCTTAATGTTACGGGGGTGGTTGAGGTAACTATGAATGAGCTTATTCCATTTTTGTATCCATTTACAAAATTCGCATTATTGTTAATGGTTGGTAAGGAGTAGTTTTATCTGAGATGTAGATTATCGACAGATTCCTGAAGGAAATGGTTCTGGAGTCGTTTGGGATGAAGAAGGGCACATTGTCACAAATTACCATGGTGAGGAAAATGGAAAAAGTGTCAATACAGTTTATTTGTAGTAAGCAATATATGAGGTTGTAAACACTTGAGTATCTTTGGGTGACTTTTCACTCATTTGGCCCATTGTCAATAAAATACAACACATTTTCTCGTGGGAGGATTGCCACCTCCAAGTACTGACTTTTAGGCGGTTACAGATAGCCTCTATTCCTGATTTTTCGATTAATCTATATTTTGAGATTATTTTTGTTACAGAATAATAAATTACTTCTATGGTTGTCCAGTTATTGGCAATTCTCTATCAAGAAATCCAAAACCTGGACAAGTTGTAGCACGTGTTAATATTCTTGCCTCGGAAGGGTAAGATTAGTATTTAACTTTACTTTGAATTTGGTAATTTATATAAAGTACGGCCTCACCTTTTTCCTTGTGTGTATTGTGTAACATATTGAAAGGGTACAAAAGAATTTTGAAGGCAAGTTAATTGGCGCAGATCGCTCCAAGGACCTTGCTGTCTTACAGGTAATTTTTTTTTCCAATTTTCTTAGTGATTTTTTTTTATTTTTATTTTTTGTTGATTTTACCTGTTTTCATTTTCATCGACGTAGGTGGAAGCACCTGTGGATCTGCTAAGGCCAATGAAGGTGGGCCAATCTTCTTTCTTAAAAGTGGGCCAGCAGTGCTTAGCCATTGGAAACCCCTTTGGGTTTGATCATACACTCACAGTGGGAGTTATTAGTGGGCTTAACAGAGACATATTTAGTCAAACTGGAGTCACAATTGGTGGAGGTATTCAAACAGATGCTGCCATCAACCCTGGGAACAGGTCTCTTTTCTTTTTCTATTTTTATACCTTTTTAACGGTGGAATTAATTGTAATATTAGCATCCATGCGTATGGATAGGAACCAATAATTTCACTTTTCAATAAAGTATCATCACAGTTTCATGGAGGAATTCTAAGTCTGTGGGATTAGCAATGGCTGTACTTAGAAATTTTTGTTCAAGCACAACCAAAGTTGTAGTTGTTGTACTTATTTTTTTCCTTTTAATATATCAACTTTCTAAATATAATGGCTTTGGCAGTGGAGGACCTTTGTTAGATTCTAAAGGAAATCTAATTGGGATAAACACTGCTATATTCACTCAAACAGGTAATTTTTTGTATTTTTTCAACCCATTGAAATTACAATTTGTAAATAGACTGGAAATAAAACACAAGAGATGGCACATTATTCACAGTGTTGTTTTGACTTGACAGGTACTTCAGCAGGTGTTGGATTTGCTATCCCTTCCTCAACCGTCGTTAAGATAGTACCTCAGTTGATCCAGTTTGGCAAAGTAAGTTATTCTTCTTTCACATTCAAATTCATCTTAGCATGTTATCAAGAAATTACCCTTCTACTCAGGGTTTTTTAAATTTACTTGTTTAACTCATCAATAATAGATGTAATTAAATTGATCCGTTTATACATAAACGAGTTGAAATTGCTCCTGCTACTCTACGATTGTATGTATATTTACATCCGTTTTATCCTGAGCAAGTAATGCTGCGCTGATGGCATCTTTCTCACGATTAATGATTAGTTAAACTGGTATGTATATTCACATCTATTTTATCCTGAGCAAGTAATGTTGTGCATAATGGATGCTAGGTTGTTAGAGCTGGTTTAAATGTTGAGATTGCTCCTGATCTTATTGCGAATCAACTTAATGTTCGAAATGGAGCTCTTATTCTTCAGGTAATATGATCATTGTAATTAGTAATGTTGTTTTGTCACTGTAGTACATGTTCATTGGTGTTTGTTATAGGTTGATAATGGGTATGTTTGGGTAATGAAATCGGGTAAATTCTTCAGATGGTTCAAAATGTGTTGTGTTGGTTGACCATTTTTTTACTTTAATATATTGAATGGGTTACAAAAGTACAAAACTATCAGTGAAACTATGATCAGTTCTTTTTACTTGAGGCGATTTAGGAGCCTGTAATCATTTTTGGATATTTTGTGAGGCTTTTTAACGGTTACTCTATTTTTAGTTTTTGCTTCTTTTTCTAAGAACGACCAACTCAAATTCTCTAAAGCTACTTCTAAACCTACACCAATGTCCTTCATGGAACTAGAACCCTCAACCACATGATGAGGAACGCCTTTACTACACACCATGATACCACTAAGCTATAAGCCCTTTGGTAATTATACTCCATTTGACCCGTTATAATAAAAAAGTAGACCAATATCGTTGATTTTTTTGCCTAAATTTTGTGCTATTTAGGTTCCTGCAAATAGTCCTGCTGCAAAAGTTGGTCTTCTTCCCACCACCAGGGGATTTGCTGGTAATATTGTTCTGGGTGACATAATAGTAGCAGTCGACAACAAGCCTGTGAGTTTTCTCCGATATTCTCTTAAAATCTTCCTTAAAAAGCATTTATTTAAATGGACCGTTAATTACTGTAATGAGTATGATTATTGTTACAATCACACTAATGTTAAATGACGAAAATAAACGCTGATATATTTCATATGATGGACTCAGGTTAAGAATAAAGCAGAGTTCTTAAAAGCATTAGATGATTATAATGTGGGAGATAAGGTCCTTTTGAAGATACAAAGAGGTAATGAGACCCTGGAGATGCCTATTGCTTTAGAGGAGAGTTCATGAAAATATATTTGATGTATTTTTTTTTAATAGATTATATGTATAATGTTACAGTTTCTTGTATCAGTTCATATCCTTTGGTTTCTGAAATTCATTATTGTAACTGTTACATCACATGATGGTAGCTATAGATTTGTTAGTTGCGTTTAAAAAATAAATAGGAAGATGCAAAGAAACATGATGGAAATGAGACAAAATCGACATCATTTTCTGTTGCTTATCATTCGTGTTTTTTATCCGGCCCACAAAAAGTTAAATATGCATTATATAACGCTTGTTAGAGGTGAAAAGAAATGGAGTATTAAACTGTATAGCTATGTTAATCGTGTCAGGTATTACATGGCTGTGTAAAGAGTAGAGTTTGAGCTCGTCTAAATTATTAGAGTTTAAGCTTTGTTGTTTGATCTCTATATTAAAGTTGATTTCAGTTTATTTATAATTTTTGGAGCGAGATTTATTTATTAGATATTTAATTTTTCCGTTTTGTACACTTATTACTTTATTATTAATTCAAGTGGCAAGGAACAGCGATAATAATATTTATTTTTATTGAATCCAAATAATAACAATTATTTATTGAATTCAAATCTAATGGTTTAAATCGGTACATCTCTTTTGGGCTATAGCTGTTTTGCAATTGAGGACTCAAATAATGATTAAACACATATAGAATTTTGAGGATGTCTAAAATTAATTTCGACAAAAAATGTAAGAATTTTGGGGGGGGGGGGGGGGGGGGGATGGCCTATAAATATAAACCGAATTGATCGACGGCTACAGTTTGATTTTAATTGTTGTGATGGATCGAACCAATGCTCTTAATGAGATGATCTACATCTCAATTATAAAACCTATTCGCAATGGATTCCGATTTGCATAAAAAACCAGCTACATTCTCTTCCTCCATCAACTAAACCGACAATCACGTGATTCAATTGATAATGAAATGTTCGATGATGAAAGGTTAGATGTAGCTGGGTTTCATGAATGGAATGATAGTACGTGTATGAAAAATTAGAATTTTGTTTTTATATGCAAAATTACATGAATGTCCCTTCTAATGATAGATGTTTAATATTTTTGAATGAAAATGATAATGTTTAAATTGTTGGGTATATTTTTGAATGAAAAATATTTTAGCATGAAATAACAAATGTAACCAAACTACAGAAAGAAAAACAACAATTCACTTAAAAGAAGCTATAGTAAAAAAGTACAAAGTGGTAGAAAGAAATATCATCATATACATTTAAATTTAATAATATATATATTTTTTAGTGTGAACGATTTGTATAGAATTTGGTGTTAATAACGGGGATAAATTGAGAGTCACGAATCAGTACCAGATTGAAACTATTAGGGTTAACATCAAATTTTTAATCAGATAAAACTCAATCACAAGAACCAAATATAATATCTATGTGAGAATTCGTGAACCAGAGAACACAATGACGAAGATGACCAAATTCACTCAAAATAAAAATTTTCAAAGATTGGGGTAACTGCCTTCGACAGTTATCAATTTAAAATTTGAGTGTTTTTACCTCTTGAGTTTCAAATGTGAAATTTCCGAAGAATCAATCCACATGCATTTTTAGTAAAATAATATTTACTTAAAATTTCCCTTAGATCTATCAGGGGTTGCCTCTCCTTAGACCTCCGCTACTAGGGGCGCTGCCCCCAGACCCCCCTCCAAGGGGGCGTTGTTGTCTTGAAACCTTCGTAGTTTAGAGGCTTTGCCCCTTAGGAGGCTTCCAATATTATAAATCATAATAAACTGAAACAAGTTACTACATTAATCAATTCAATTTTACTAAAATATCTAACGTAGATGATTAACATATTAGACAATAAAAAATGCAAGACATGTATATCCAAGTTAATTTATTTATAAAATTTGGTTGACACAAGATTAGGACGATAATTTAAACAATTTTCATCTTTGTCTCAAAGATTCCATCAATCAATAAACCATATTATTTTTTTGTCAATAAGATATATGGCTATGAATAATACCTCATCTTTGATAGAGCTCTTATGACTTAATTTTTTCTTCCTTTTTTTAATATTAGATTTGCATACTTGTCTCCATCTTATTTCATTTTTCACATCATAATTTTATATATTTTTTTCAACTCAAAATACTTATTTATTTTATATAATAAACAATTACAACTATAATATTAATTTCTGTCTTAATCTCTTAATTTTTTTTCTCATCAATTAGAGTTTTGTTCTTTCAATGGTAATTAGATAAAAGGGAAAAAAATACAAGTGTGAAATAGATAAACCAGCAAGAAAAAGTATATTGATTACATATATATACCTTAAATCAATTTTTTATTTACCGACTATAGAATTGGGTAAGAGGGAGTATAAAATCTTATGGTATAAACTTTAAATTTAGTTGTAACTTATAATTTTTCGTCTTTATGTAATCATTACAAAGCTTTCCCCGAAACTGATATAATTTGTTAAGATTATTTTTTATTACATGTATTGATATTATAAAATGAGAATTTACCAATATATAATTTTAACTTACTTTTCTGTGTGTTATGGAGCGAATGAGGGGTTAGCCCACTTAGGTTTTATCTCTTGTAAAAAAAGTTTTGGATTCAAACCTAAATATAACGTAAATTGATTTGAAATAACTTAAAAGCAAAAACATGATAGATTTGTCATTAAGAAAAAAAAAAAGAAAGAGTGTCACAGAAATTTAATTATATTCTTTTTTAAATTTAAAAGATAAAAAAAAACTTTCATGCAAGGAAACTTCCCCATGTTTGATATGTTGTAACTTAAAAATGATATAAATACCGATATTTTATTTGTCCAAAAAAGTATTCGAATATATATAACTTAAAAATGCAACTTTTTATTTTTTATTGTTTTATGTAATACGTACTTTAATCATACGAAATATTTATACATTTATGAATTATATAGTTTTCATATTTTTAACCAGTGTATTACACGGGTATTTAACCTAGTCGTTGTATATATAACTTAATATTTGTCCCGTTGAAAAGACTTAAATTAAAAAATGTATACAATTATCCAAAATAATTAATACGATCAAAATTAATTCAATATTAAAAGTTAAATTATTTATAAATTTTATGATTATCTGGAGATGGTTTTTGCGGTTCCTCATGCATTGACTATTCTTCAATTTATGATGGATGTTTAAATCTGTACCATCTAGTTCTCCCGCTGCATTATCAACTTGATATTGTTCAATCAGTTGATCGAGCAAAACCTATACAAACACGGCTTAACCTCAAGTTCCTAACTTGATATTATTTTGACACAACTCACATATCAAAATTAACATCCAATTAACTAATAATTTATTTTTCTTCCATAATATATGGAGTAGTTAGAATTTAAAATTATCTTTCTAGAATTCTACGTGTTACATAAATTACATTCACATATAGTTAGTCGTGCATGCATATGCGTGGAAATAACGTAGAAAAGATGATATCACGCTAAAGCAAATTATCTTCAAATTAGATTTGAAAAGAAACCTCATCAATATTAATTACATTACATGCAGTGTGATGATATATGACTAAAACGGTCAATATTCTTGTTCAACTGCTCCTTCATTTACAGTTGGGTGAACAATACCAACCTAGTCATTTCGATCTCCATTATTCATTCTAAAATAATATATATATGTATGTATATATATATATATATATATATATATATATATTAAGAATATGAGTTATTAAACAAGAATATCTCGCTTTCTAATTTTGGTTTTCAAGCCTTATAATAAGAACGCATATAACATATTTTGGCTTCCACAATATGAATAGACAGCGAATCCAGTGTGTTTTTCCCCAACTGACGTTTTCAGTTGTGAAATGTACCAAAGGTTTCACATTCGACTAACTTTAGTTGATGTTGTTTTTTGTGGAATTCACATTCATCATGTATTAAGTCGACTAGAAGACGAATGCTTCGGCCAAATATAAAGGACAAAAACATAATATGTAATTGGTATAATTCCTACATGAACCGCTCAGATAGCTTAGAAATGTCCTAAAACGACAAAAATGTATTTAATTCATTATATATTTGTTTATAAATTCTTTTAGAAGCTCACAAAAAAAAATTCCAACATGATCATTATTTAATTATGGGTTAGAACTACCCATTATACCTCGTTATCTATCATGTCGTTGCTAGTAATTAAACGTGCTACCTAGCTATATGTACCGAACCCATTTTAATGCTATATATGTTTATGAAACGTCTTTGAACTTTCATGATATACATCTCACAACTTGTACTGTAATACGTTTAAACCGAGTTATTAAGTACACAAACTCATTTAGTCAAATGGTTATGCTAAATCACACGATAAGTGTTTACATACTTTAAAATTGATGTATCTAAATAGAAGATTGGTTCATAAAAAAACTACATCTTATGCGAAATTACAAAAACCAAAGAGTTACGGATATTTTATTATAAGTTACATCAGGGCCGGTCCTGTGGATTTTAATGCCCTGGATGAGCCAGAAAAAAAAGGCCCTTTGGCCCTAACGAATTAAATTATATAAACTCATTTTTTTTGAACAAAAACAAACGTTTTAGAAATAAACATAACAAAATCATAGTATTACAATGACATGACGTAATAGTTCACCGATAACTTGTGAGGTTGAGGTATTACAATAAAAATAGCAAAATCATCTATTTTCTGAGTTGCTCAATTGACCATCTAAATAATTAAACAAGTAATAATGAACCGACACATGAGATTTGAATATTTTGTTCTCTAAAAAGGGGCCTTAATTAAGTAATTGAGTTAATAAAATGGACCTAAAAAATTAAATTGGGTTTAAAATATAATTGGGTTAAGTTTTTGATTAGATTATAACTTATAACTATTTTTTTTATAAAATATATATATATAATATAAAAAATAATTTAAAAAAATTTATGCCCCTAAGCGAGTGGGCCCTGTACGAGTGTCCATCCCGCCCCTCCTCAGGGCCGGCACTGAGTTACATACGTAAAGCATTGAGTTACATATATATAACTCAAAATATGTCTCCTTATTATTAAAGAGATTTAAATCAAAAAATTATATAATTACTTCAAGTAATAAGGTCATGATTTACCCAAATACTCTTTTAAAATTAAAAAAATAAATTATTTATAAATTATGTGAATGGTTAGAGATAATTTTCACGATTTTATTATAAGTTACTTGTTTATTTTGATTTCTCCACTATCAAAATATTTAAGCATCTTATTCAAAGTTATAACATTAGTGCTTATTTTAAGGAGTAAATTAAATGTATCGTCCCTGAACTTTGCTTAAATTTCATCTTTTGTCACTCGGATTAAAAAAATACAGGTTTAATACTAAGGTTTGAAAAAAATAACGCGTTTGTCCCTGGGTCTAACAACCATTAATTAATTCCTTTAACTGGCTGCAAAATGACCATTTTGCCATTCTTCTTCCTGTCTCAACCCCATCTCAACCACCACAACCATACCACCACTACCACCAGTGGCGGAGCTTGAACTCTTCTGTAGGGGAGCGGGGGAGAAATTAATTTTTTTAGCGGGACGAACTCGATATTTATATAAAAATTTATATTATCGGGGCAAAAATTTACACTATTGTACTAAAATTTAACACTACTGGCGAAAATAACAGGGGAGCGATGGCCCCCCCGGCCCTTATGATGCTCCGCCCCTGTCCACCACCACACACCACCATCTTCACCACCACATAACCCACCGTCCCACCCCACCCGTAA
Organism: Flaveria robusta; assembly: GCA_025506415.1. Lineage (NCBI taxonomy): Eukaryota > Viridiplantae > Streptophyta > Magnoliopsida > Asterales > Asteraceae > Flaveria > Flaveria robusta. The sequence goes on along the minus strand of CM046469.1, from coordinate 9,965,056 downwards.
GTCGTAACCCCCTGGATCCTTCATCTACCGTCGACATCGCAACCGCCCCACCTTACCGACTGCACCCTCATCATCACACTACCACCTTCCCACCTTGCCACCACCGTCAGCCTCTTCCTCCATCCTCTGTTCCAACGACAACCACCAATCTGCTCCAAAAAGATTCCGGCAACCACATTGCTTACTTAGGGGCCGTTTGGTTGGAAGGAATGGAATGGAATTGAGAAACTAGTATAATTTTCAAGCAAAATTATGTTTAAGTGGGTAATGAAATATAAAACCCAAGGGAATGTTTCACCTCAAATTCCCTTGGTTGTGGGATTTCAAATTCCCTCTCTAGGTGGAAGGATTTTTAAATCCCACAACCAAAGGAATTTGAGGTGAAACAATCCCTTGGGTTTACTTTTAATTGCTCACACAAACACAATTTACTTGAAAATTATACTAGTTTCTCAATTCCATTCCATTCCATTCCATTCCATTCCATTCTTTCTAACCAAACGCCCCCTTAGAGTCATGCATTTTACAATCATTCAGGGTTAAATTGGCACCAAAATCGATTGAAAGTAAATTTGTTGCGATGTGGTAGTGTAGAGGTGGCTGCGTGAAGAAGCAGAGAGAATGGTGGGGATTTGTAGGTTCCAGCAATGGTGGTAAGTGGGCGGTGGTGGTGGCAAGTGGTACGGTGGTGGTGGTTATGAGTTGTTTATGGTGACCGAAAGCTTTAATGTTGTCGGAGGAGTTGTTTCCGGAGAAGTTGTCAACGGCGGTACTGGTGCAGGTAGGTGGCGAAAGTGGCAAGTGGTACGGAGGTGGTGGTTATGCGTTGTTTATTATTATTATTATTATTATTATTATTATTATTATTATTATTATGGTAAATATCATAAAAACCAACATACTTTCAGTTTTTTTTCACGAAAGTTCTTGTATAATTTTTTGTACGTAAAAGACCAACATACTCTCTGTTTTGCATCATAAAAGTCACTTAACACTTTTTGCACATAAAAAAATAACATGTTTTTTGTTTTCACAGTAAAACCCCTCAATAATTATTTACACATTTAAGTCATTTTACTTTTCAAATTCGATCAAATAACATTAGTGATTATTTTAAAATTAGTGGGTATTTTTTTTAGATAATAAAGAGCTATACATGTAATATTAATATCAATTAATTTGATATAAATGAAGTAGAAAATAGACAAAAGAAAATGTTCACACGTATTTATAGTACCTACTCTTATAACTTTCTTTTAGAAAGAATAACTACACATCCACTATTTCTAGTCTTAAATCTATACTTAAAAAAAAAACATGATATTAAACATTGAATTTTCTAGACACCTTGATAGCTCATTTACAATATTGCTCATTTGTTAAAACCGATCATATATCCACTGGTGTATCCTCACACATTAAAGCTCTAGGAAAGAATGGAAGTGAAAACACCACTTTTGGATACATCAGGAGTCTTCTAAGATATGTACACAAAAGAATTCAATATGTAAACTTGCCCTTGTCATCTAGTGTTGATCGGGTCAATCATTCCAATAAAAAAACACATGATTTAAGTTACGAGTCTCTTTGATCGAGATTATAAATCCCATTTAAAGGACCAAATAAGTGTTCATAAAACTTATAACTTTGCTTATTTACAAGTCCAAGATCTTGACTTCTGTTCTTCAAGTCTGCAAAACCACAATCTTCCTTATTTCTGTGCAACTGCATCGAAAACAAACGCCACAAAGATCGGAAATTAACCCCTTTACAGGAACCATTTTGGTTATAAAAAAAAAAAACCTTCAAATCTCCATTAAAGAAGCAGCTCGAAATGTCTTATCAAAAGAGTTCTGAAGTTGATAAAATGGATCATGAAATTATTTTACCAGGCTTCAGGTTTCATCCCACAGATGAAGAACTTGTTGGTTTCTACTTGAAGAAAAAGATTCAGCATCAGGTTGTTCCAAACGCGATTATTAAACAAGTCGATATATATAAGTACGATCCGTGGGATCTTCCAAGTAAGTGAAATTATCATCTACTACTTTTAGTTAAATTACACTACTAGAAAACTAAGCCGTTTAAATTTTCTTGAAAAAAGTTCACGAAAAAAAAAAAAACAGAAAAAGACATCCAACAACAAATTTCTGACACTTATTTTGTCAGAAATTTTGGTTGCGGGAAAAAGTTTCTGACAAATTTCTGATATTTTTTTAAAGGAAATTTAGCCTCTTCTAGTAATGTGAACATGATAGACTATATTATTGACTCGTGTTATGCTTGTTATAGATTTGGCTCCATTGGGTGAAAAAGAGTGGTATTTTTACTGTCCGAGGGACCGAAAATACAAGAATAGCGCACGACCAAATCGCGTCACAAGAGCTGGGTTTTGGAAAGCTACGGGCACAGACCGACCAATTTACTCGTCCAATGGCGCCAAGTGCATCGGTTTGAAGAAGTCATTGGTGTTTTATCGTGGACGAGCTGCAAAGGCGATCAAAACCGATTGGATGATGCATGAATTTCGGCTTCCTTCGGTTGTTGAACCAGAACAGAATAAAAAGATCCAAGATATAAACATTCATCCAAATGTAAGCCAAACATTATCATATTTAACAAATTAATATTCTAGTAACTAGTATTATGTATACACATCTTTGACTAGCAGCCTTTTTGTCTACAAGTGCGAATAATAATATTAGTTTTACATGTATGCATGAACTATATAAGTAGTAAACGTATAGAAACTTTCTATATATACATTTTTTTTGCAATGTACATAATCAACTATTATTAATTGTTGGTTATCGATTTCACTTTCAGGACGCGTGGGCGGTATGTAAGATATTCAAGAAGACGAATTCAATAGCGCAACGAGCAAATTCTTGGTTATCTTCATTACCAGATCAAGAAAGGACATCCGAGCATTTCACAAATACGAGCCAGTTTAGTCCCGATAACATTTCGTGCATGACTGACCATCTTAGCAGTTATTCGGGTCTTGAAGCTCCATTATACCAGCCCGTAAACCAATCGGCTTGTAAACCATCTCCTCTCCCACTTCCATATGTGGATATTAGCACCAATGGGTTCCTCTTTTCATCCACCAATGCACCCGAACCACGGGTCTTGAATCTTGAGGATGCAAGCAAGAATTGTGAAAGTATAGACTTTGGAGGCGAACTGCAGCCTCTAGACAACTTCTTGATGAATCATTACGCTGGAAACGAGGTGGGAATTGTTCGAACAGGTAAATTTCCCATCCACCCGTCCAGTGTGTCGGCAACAGCTATTGTTGCCGACGAATGGAGCCTTAATATGGCATGGGATTCACCTCCATGTCATAGTTCATCAAGTATCTACTCCACAAATAAGTGTCATATATGACAAAAATGTGTCCCGTTAATTATTTACACTTAATATGATTTACATCTAGCTTTATTTACTTAGGGGCTGGATATGATGGTTGGGAATATCAAATATGTGAGGAAAATGAAACAAAATTCTGTGCTGCAGTAAAATTGTAATTCAAATGTACGTCTCCGAGGAATTAGCATTGTTTGTTTCCGGTGACATTTATAATGTTTTTACTGTGGAGTAGAACTCCATGAATGTGTAAATATTTTGTAAGAGTTTCTAGTGATATTATATGTACGTATGGCCGGGTATACTATACCATTAATTCCAACAACCTTAGTTATTTATCCTCTTTGGCCAACATTAAAGCAAGAGTGGCTCGTTTACCATCGGTTGTGATCTTTCACTACTACAAAGGAATATCAGGATCCTGATCTGCATGTGACTATAGTTTAATGATATCACTACTATCTATACGTACTACTACCTCACCTAACACCTCGATCACCAACTTGATCACCACTTGAATCAACGCTTCGATCACCAACTTGACCACTACCTAGACTAACACCTCGACCACCGACTTGAACACTTCTTTGACTACTTCCTTGACCAACAACCAACACCTCGACCGCTAGCTTTAACAATTAACACTACCTTGACTACTTCCTTGATCAACACCTTGACTACTACCTTGCCTAATACATTGACCAACATCTCGACCACCAGCTTGACTACTACCTTGCCCAACATCTCGACCGACAACTTGATCACTACCTTGACCACCAGTTTTGATCACTACCTCGACTCATAATTAGTGCCATGATATCTTTCACATAAACAAAATCATAAATGTTTAAAAAAACGTTAAATAAAAACTACTAGTAAGAATTATTTTTGATGTTACTATGCTAACTAATTAGCAACAAAAAGATTATTTGAAAGAACAAATAAATTACATACGATAAACAAACCTATCACTCTGATTCTTCGTCTTCATCTTCAATATCTTCAACAAAGTTTGTGTCTGCAAACTCAACTTCTTTATTATTATCATCATCCATATCTTCTTCTTTTAAGTTTCTATTCTCATGTAAAAAAAATAAGAATGTAAAAAAAGTAAGAAGAAAAACCTTTGTTGCTATGAATTCTATCTTTTTATTCTCTTCAAAGAATGCTCTTCACTTTCTTTTTTTTTTTTCCAAATTTAGTTTTTGTTTCTAAACAAAAAACTTGTATTTATATTTCACCTTTTTTATTAAATATATTAAATATATTAGAAAAATATAATAAACTTTTTGTTAATTAAAAAAAGACATCATAGAAAAAAATACATCTAGAAAAATTAAAAGAATACATCTAAAATATTACTAAAGGTTTATTTGGTTCGATTGATACAAATGCTTCAAATGCTCGATTATTAAAAATAGGTCTTTGTTTATTTGAAACATTCTTCGGGAGAAATGTTGGATGATTATCAACAAAGTATTGTGTCACTAATTGTTTATGAGCTTATTCACGATTGTCTATACGTTAAAAATTAAACATAAATATATATAATTATATGTTAAAAAATTGAACATAAATAAAAATAAAATTATTAAAAAAACAATTAAAATCATTTGACGAGGAGGCGGTGTCTTGCACTTCGTTTAATGATATATAACCGTACCACCGTAGTAAAAAAACTCAAAAATACGCTTAAGCGTATTTGTTTTTATCTTCTGAGCTTGACGAGCCATAAATTTTAAAATTTAATGTATTCATACGGAGTTAAAAAGAATTTGAAAAATAGCAGATAATTTAGAAAGTAAAAAAAAGTAGAGATAATGAGTCAAAAGAAATTTGTAGTGATCATTATAGTCTACTTCAAGAAAAATTTAACGGACATGTGACCGTTGGTAACAATAGAAAATGGCTGAAAAGGTGGGTGTTGGTACCGGTGGAACCCGGTGAATTTTCACCGTATAGAAACACAAAAATAATCCCTGGGTTTGGGAAGTTGTGTCCCTACCCGGGTCAGGAATCCCCTCCCTTCCCGAGATCGACACCCCAGCCAGGCTTAACGTAATGGACTTTTATGCCATAAGGCCCAAACGTGTCTTTTTCTCCAACTATGACCATTTATCCAATTAACTTTGTAACCTAAATGACACACCTTATCCATAAGGCCCAAATGTTGATGACTTAATTTGTCTCCCTAGCTCTCTCGTTGAAGGTATTTTGTCAATAGTACGTACCCAAGTCTTCGGCCACACCTTATTTACCCCCGCAAGCCACATAACTGGAGATGATGAGTCATTAATTGTTGTGGATGTTTCTTTTGCTAAATGTGCGTGATGAAACCAGATCGAGGCACAAAGGTTGATGCATAAATGAATTGTACCATGTGCTCTATTTCTTGTAAATTAATTCCTAAATCCTAATTGTGATAGTATACAATAAAAAAAAGGAGTATAATTGTTGTGTCATTGTCTAGAGTCGTTTTTTACCGGGGGAGTCCACTTGATGGTTTGTTGATGTCTGTATGCATTCATGTATGTGTATTTCTAGCATATACACAGTGGCGGATCTTAAACACTCTCATATGGGGGGAGGGTGGAGGGGAGCGAAACTAAAATTTTTTAAGGGGGCGAACTCGATATATATAAAAAAAGTTATATTACCGGGATAAAAATTTACACTATCGGAACAAAAATTAATCTTGATTGGGTGATTGATCTTAATTTGGATTGCATACTTGTAGATGCACATGTCTATCATGAAATTAAATCAAATTGTTCAGTTTATCTTAATAGCAAATATATTTAATAAAGTAAAATTACATAAGTTAGTTAGTAACTTATACAAACAATGTGACCCAATCATCGATAACTAATAAACACTCGTGGTCAAATGCTCAACAATCAGAGGCGGAACCAGGATTTTTATTAATGGTTGTCGGATATTTTTGGGTCGGGGTTGTATATTGTTAAAAATTAATAATTTTCCTGGTTTGTTCCGTGCGGGTTGGGTCGGGTCGGGTAAGGTCTTCAGAAGTTAAAACCACATTAAACTTTAAACAAATAATACAAATTTGTCATTCGTTTAAAAAATATAGCTAAATTGAGGATTTATAGTTGTTTAAAATCGGGTTTAAGAGGCGTGTGTAATCATGAACAAATGAACGACTAGTGGCATGCTGCTCCAACAGTAAAGTTTTGAAAAAAAATAAGCAGTTGAGGGTTTAAGATGACAAAAACGATCCAATTGTTTGGAACTGTCCATTCATTTACCACCAATTTTACAGTATTACAACTTGTAATTGAATTGTGTATTAATTATTAGGTTAATTGTTTACATGGTTAAGATATTTGAGTAACAAGTTAAGTTTTTTAAAGTAGTTATTAGGCGTTTGGTAATTAAATTTATAAGAATAAATAGAGTAACGAGCTTAGTTATTTATGTAGTTAATAGGTTTCATAAATTTTTACCATGTGTAAGTTAGATTACGTTAGATTTATATTTGTAATGATTATTGGGGCTTGGTGTTAAAAACATTTTGCTTTGTTGTTGTAAAAAGTTCTTTGGGGTTGGTTTTTGAAATTTCTTAGGGGTCGGTGTTAAAATTTTTTAAAGGTTGATTGAGATTAGATCGTATATGTTGTAACAAAATAAAATTTTCATAGGTTGCGGGTGAACCCCATACACACCCTTTGGGTACGCCCCAGTCAACAATGAATTTTTCAAAAATATATAGTGCTAGAAGATTACGTTACGGAACATGGGAAAATTTTCTTGAAGATTATGGTAAGATTGTTACGTGATTGAATTATACGATTAGATTATGATGATTACGTTGTATTTGTCGGTTATCAAAAGAGATATTTGACCCAATACCAAAGGTTAAAGAAAGTTGTTTAGTGTGTTTTTTATTCATTGGCAAAAAAATAAAAAAAATAAAAAATTCAATAAACTTATTATAATCATATATACATGTATTTTATAAAAAAAAATTAACTCTATACCTCCTAAATAGAAGAAATACATCACCATCATAATGGTTTTTTTGACGACCATTAGCCCAGCAAAGGATAAAAAAGAGTATGCATGTATTTATTTGAAACAAAAGAAACATTTATATTTTTCTCAAAATGTAAGGATAGAATGCCAAAAAATTCTAAAAAGAGAACTAGTAGGCACTTACCTTCCCTTTGTTGTATACAAATTTACCATCTACGGCCTTGAAATTTGGATACTTTGCAACATTGGTATGGACAAAGTACGAATCAAAACACCATTTATCATTATAAAAGACAGTGACACCTAATATAATCAAATATGGAAATTTATGACTTGCATGTAAGCAATCAAAAAGAAAAACAAATATTAGAATAGCATTGTGTGTACAAATTTACCTTTGGAATCATATCGATCAATATTTGAAAGAAAAAAAATCAATGCGTGATTTAGTAGATAAATCATGTGTATGAAATGTTAGAGACGTACATAAAGAATTAGAGGGCATGTTCAATACAAAAACTTTCAACTATAGTACCCTAAAAATCATGTATACAGATAGTCAGATAGACGTAATGCATGAAAGATTGAAAGATAATCACATTTAGTAAGAAAGATTTGATAGACAATAAAAAACCATCTTATGTATCACATTTAAAACAATCAGTAAAAAGCGTCTACGTCGGTATTAACAACTTTCTAATTAAAATTAATTATACATGTAATAAGCTTAACTATTAAATTGTCCTTTCAGCGGATGATAAATTATTAGACACACGTTAAAGAAACAAAAGTAACATGGGAATCCTTCCATACAATTTATACTAAAGTTGATCAACACATGCGACTTATGGGCACATGGGATGAGGGGAGTGGGGTCTAACTTTATCAAATACATTTAAAGCTTTAAATGAGGAGATGTTTTTCGTTTACAAAAATTGATACTAAAAGTTTTCTAATTTTTATTTAACGTATCAAGCTTTTTAATATATAAAAAATGCTTTTGGGTGTGGTATAGAACTAGCCTATTAAACCGTCCAAGTTTTATTGGTTGCAATTGTCTTTATCTTGTGAAAAATAAACGGTGTGTTCTTGGGACAATGGGACCACAATCGCAACTTGCATTAAGGATTGATACAAGTTGTTATTTTATTTTTGACTAATTTTTATTTTAGTCTCTTCATAACTTCATTAAATGAGGTAAAGATACTAAAAGATTTGTTTTTATAAACATCAACATTAGAGATGTAAAAAGATCACGAGTTGTATTATGTATTGATTTTTGTTGTGGGTTAACGAGTTTGAGTAATATGTGTTGTCAAAAAACCCGGCCATCACATAAGCAAAGATACTAAAAGATATGTTTTGATTTTCAATTTTTTTTACTTTTAATGTTATTTTATTTTATTTTTTTCTTTAATTTTAGGTTTAATACTAGTTCAATGTTATTTTAATTAATTAGATTGTGTTTTTATCTTGTTTCAAATGTTGCAGGTAGTGAGGGTATCACCCCCTCCACTTAAGGTAATTTGAGGGTAAAGATTGAAAAAATGAAGCGGCAAGCTCATTCCCTAAGCACAATAAATGAAGGGACATTGATAAAGTTTCTAAACTATAGTTTGTGATATTTGTTAAATATTTATAAATAAACTTTCTAAACTATAGTTTGTGATATTTGTTTAATATTCTTAAAGGAAGATTCTCTAATACTTCAGAGTTTTTACAAGAACATTCCTTACATATTCCTGATCTTCATTTTTATTTAAATTAAAGAAAAAACTGATAAACTAATGGGACCTATGCATACTCTAATATGACAAATAATAACTCTTTCTCTAATAAGATGTTGATCTATCCCAACAAGTATGAAGACTTCATGTGAATTGTATTAGGTTATAACAACGTACGTAAAAGATACGGGCATTGTCACAAAGTTCGAGAAAGGGGGCAAGGCGATTAATCTAGGAGCATATTTCTATGTAAGACATATAAGTATTGAGTATCTGTTTGTGGAGTGGATTTGTTGATAATCAAATTCGTTCGCTATCAGATTGAATTATATATTCGGGTGTACTCAACATTCAATCGAATGAGAATAAGATATTCAATAACAAAAACCAAGTTGTTGATATTTGTATTTATAGTAGACCCAAGATTGTTTTTATATAGTAGGAAACCAACATCACCAACTGTAGCAACGGTGTACATCTGCTGCATTTTTGTATTTAAATTGATAATTGTTTTGAAAGTAGACATCTTACTTCTGAAGAACAACTTGCTGTCAAAAAATTGAAAGTAACTCACTTCCGAAAGACAATTAAACTTCCGAAAACTGAAACTTCCAAAATACAGTTTCACTTTTGAGAATGCATTTCTGATGCATAACAAACATATCAAAATAAAAACAAGTGTACATTTTTCACTTACTAATTGTTTGATGTTTCATTATGACTTTTCCGTTTATCATAAATTAAATTCAATTTCACTAAAATAACTAGATGACATTAAATCACCAACAAGACATATTTAGTGACGAATTCTACAACACCATGATATTATGCTTCAAATTTAGGAAATGATGCAACATGTTGATGTCTTGAAACTAGAGAGAATGTGTTTACCAAATGATTAGATGGAGATGAATATTGTAGGTTTGAGACAAGAATAGTACGAGCAAATGAGGGGTTGAATACACTCTTTTTAAAATAACAAGCAAGTAAAAACATGTACACGTGCCCCTTCAAGCGAAATGTGTGCAACATCGTAAAACTTGAACCTAAAAGCATCAAAACGTGAGTGAAAATCCTTTGGTCAAAATAACAAGTTGGGAGAACGTAGAAACATGTCTGATAGTGAGAGCTCGTGCTAAACCATATCTCTAATAAAATCTATACTAATCTCTATATATTTTATACGCTTATGAAACACTAGATCAATTAATATATGACACCGAGATTCTCACAGTACTAAAAAGTAGGTAAAAAAAAGATAATAATTTGAAGCTCATGGAATAGTGATTTTGTTTTCTTAAACAACCAGATTTGACAAAGTCTTTCTATACTACCAACCATACCTAAAAGAAACATTTGGTAATCAAGTCTTTTTATTTAAAACAATTTGATCCCTCGTATACGTTACCAAATTAACACATCCAACATATACACAACATCCATGATCCATCCTACTTCGAGAACACAACCCCAATTAAATACTTGTTTGCCAAACCAACCAATCAAAACGTACAAAATCAACCAAAGAAACTCTAGATTTCTAGAACCAGGTAAAAACGTGCTGTTAGGGTTAGTAGAAAGTCGTAAAAAAAAGTCAAAAAACAACATTTATTAGGGTTTTAATTGCACAGTCCCAAAAAAACAAACCCACATTCAATGCAGAACGCGGTTTTAGAGAGACGATGATGATGATGACCATAATATCACAACACACAGTAACAAGTGAGAGAAAGATGTGGAGGTGAGCTGACTTTAGTTTTAACCTTTAAGCTTCTGTTGCCCCTGTGTATACTGCGCGCCCTATAGCTGTATCAGTATGCATGAGCTTTGAGTAAATGCACTCTTTGGGTCTTCGCTGTCACCACCCCCACCCCCACCCCCACCCCACTACCCCTTTTGACTCATTTAAGTCAGCCTCTCACTCCACCATTGTTTCTTGCTTTCTTTGTATCCATAACCTTACCCCTTTTCATCTTCCATCAAAACACACATACGTGTAGCGTCAATTCATCATATATTCATAAAAAGATAGCTTCAAGATCATCAAGAAGTCATCTTTTTCAAGATTAGATCAAGAAAATGGGAAGACCACCGTGTTGTGATAAACTTGGTGTCAAGAAAGGCCCATGGACCCCCGAGGAAGATATCATGTTAGTTTCTTATGTTCAGCAACATGGCCCTGGTAACTGGCGTCAAGTTCCTACTAACACTGGTAAGTACGTGTGTAACATGATCTGTGTGTGCCTACGTGTATATTATATTCTGTACAAGTTAACTGATTGATTGATTGTGTTTGGTTTTGAATATTGAAGGATTGCGGAGATGTAGCAAGAGTTGTAGGTTAAGATGGACGAATTATCTGAGGCCTGGGATCAGAAGGGGAGATTTCACTGATGATGAGGAGAAAATGATCATTCAGCTTCAAGCACTTCTGGGCAATAAGTAAGTTTTAAAACAAAAAAGATATGTATACTATTTAAAGCCCTAATTAAAAGTCTAAAATCTATGAAAGTGTGACATAATTTATAAAAAAGTTTTTATATTGGGATGAATTGTTTTAGTTAGGGTTTTCATTAAAAAAATTAAAGTATCTTAAAAGTGGATATTAATCTTGTGCATATGGCTACCGCATATGCATGTTTCGAGTGTTCAGTATGTTTTGGGTCTGATGTACGCATACTTATTGTTATTGTTTTTCTGTAAGAGGTTGTTTTCACGATTTGAAGCTAAAAGAATAATGGGGAATTAAGTTGTGTTTTTGTGTTGTTGCAGATGGGCTGCTATTGCTTCATATCTTCCTGAAAGAACGGATAATGACATCAAGAACTACTGGAACACACATCTGAAAAAGAAGCTCAGGAAGCTACAAATGGGATCTGAGGAACACGATCTAACTCACAAAAGGGTAGATCGATTCACCTCTTCAACCACTTCATCGTCTTCGTCACACTGCATCTCTAGAGGCCAGTGGGAGAAGAGGCTTCAAACCGATATTCATCTGGCGAAACAAGCTCTGAATGATGCTTTATCTGTGGATCATAAGCCTGTTCTTCTACCTCAAACTTCAAAATCCCCAACACAAACAACTGTTTACCCTTCTAGCACTGATAACATAGCTAAATTGCTCAAAGGGTTTATGAAAAACACTTCAAACAACAAGAAAACAAATTCAAATTCAAGCACTCGTGAGTCGAGTGATGAAGGTAATGCTCCAAGCAGTGAAAGTAAGACGTCTTCTGGAGTTGATTTGTCTGAAGCATTTGAATCCCTTTTCGGGTTTGATCGATCTTTTGAATCTCCAAATGATTCTGATTTTTCGCGATCAAACACATCTCCGGAGGGAAGTATCTTCCAAGGGGAGAGTAAAGAGGAGCTTCGATTTACGATGTTCGAGAATTGGTTGCTTGATGAAACTGTTGGAGGTGTGGTTAATCATGGAAAAGAAGATTTATCTAACTTCCCGTTTGATGAAAACACTGATTTTTTTGATGATTGATTTGTCTTTTGAAGGTTTTATTTAGTTCGAAACTTCATTCATAGGTTATGTTAATGATCGATTAATTAATCTTGTATTCCTTTGTATTTTTTGGGGGTTAAATTAATTATTTGACATGGGAGATGTAGAACTTATATTGTTTGATGTTAACATGTTATATTATTGAAATGTATGAAGTAGTTAACTTAAATTTATTGCTAGAATCAATTGATTAAAAGTTCAAAATTTTCCTTACAAAGTATATATGTATTGAGGATGATTCGGGTACAAACAGTATGTTATCTAAAAATTGTAAGAACACATCTGGTGCATTTATTAAATGGATTAAGGGTTAAGATTATTGACAAGTCATTAACTTTCAATTAGCCTAGTTGTTAATGAGAAAAAGAACAAAGTAGTAAATAATGTTAATTAGGAATATAATATAATGTCCATAATTAAAACTAATGTTGACTTTTTTTTAAACAATAACTACTTCCACCAACTTTTTTAATCTATAATAACTTTTATATTGTTTATTTTTTTTAAAAAAAATATACCATAAAATCAAGTATTTTTTATCTTTAATACGGATATAATATTGTTATATTTTTAAAAAATATCAATAACATCTTTTAAAAAGTTTTCGTAAATAGCACATAATAAATATACGTGGTGCTACTTTCGTTAAAGTAGCACATAATAAAAACAACATTTCACAGTTTTAAAATAACACTTAATAACACCAAATAAAACTTAATAAAAAAAGTAACACTTCAATATAATTTTTAAAAAATATCACCATCTTACAATAGCAAACATCACATATTACTTAAAAATAGCACGTACACCTAAAATAGCACATAAACTTAACATATCACATATTATAAAATACAACAGTCTTTTTTTACATAATAACTTTTATACGCAATTGAGATGATTTCATGATTTTTACTTATGATTAAGATGATTGAAGAAAAAGATTCAAGCATATTTGTTGTTCTTGAACCGGTGAAAAAATCTCCAGATTATGTTGTAAATTTTGTTAGAGATATATTAGGAAAAAATCAATTAATATTTTCTTAAATCAAGGGTTGTTAAAAACAAACAATTATGTAATTTTTAATATACCCCTCAATACTAGTAATCAACTAATTCACATGACATAAATATATTGGTTCTTATGATTTTTAGAAAAATTAGTGCTTGTATTAGATCCCACTCCTATATGTATTACTTAATAAATATATACAAGCGCCCATGGGGGATAGAAATATGGTTCAAAAGAGTTGTTACAAGCTGAGATGTGTTCTTGTTACACCGTGATCTTATGGATTTGGAAGGGCAGAAATTCTTAAGTTTTTAGAAGGGATACTTGCTCGATCCTCTTTGAAGATAGAGTGTTTTTTTTATAAATAGTGTTGTTGGAAAAATTATTTATTAAAATAAATGATTTGAAAATTATTTATCAAAATAAGTATCTTCAAACTTTTTTCCCTCACTTCTTATTTTATTAAATAAAAAAGTTTGTGTTTAATAAGTTATTATTTAGAAAGATGAATGAAAAAGTTTCTAAAATTAATAAGTAATATATTTAATTTTGTTGGAGTGTTATATTTTATACAAAGTTTAAAGTGCTTTATAATTTTTTTCTAAACCTTTTCTTTAACGTTTTCTTTTCGAAACGTTTTTCTAGAATAAAAAAACGTTTTTGTTTCTTCATATATACTTTTTTGTTTCATTTTAAAAAATTATGTTTTTGTTTTTAATTTTTAACATATTTTTGCATATATGTTTTTTTAAATGTTTTCACTTAAAATTTTAACACAGTTTTTCATAAGATTATTGGATTTTAATAATCTCAAATTTTATTTATTTTTCGATATTAATCAAAATCCAGTAAATGTTTACAGACACTTACAACTTTGAAATTATTTTCTTTAACGATCCCTTACTAATTTAGAGTTAAAATCTGTTAGTTTTTTTTTTATTAAATGGAGCCAACATTGAGCCATTTTTCAACGACGCCGCTGCCCAGCCTCTATCAAGTTTGCTTTTTGGTATATAGCCTCCAACGTCAACTGAAATCTACCTCCAATGAGTTAAATAGTTCAGATTAAAAGGTGAATATTGATGGGTTTCAGTGTGCAGAAGTTTCAAATTGACGGATCAAATGGTTGATTTCAACTTAATGTTTAGTGTTTTAAACATATAAACAGTCCACGTTATCAAAAAACTGACGGTGTTAACTCTCAGTTAGTAAAAGATCGTTGAAGAAAAATAAGTTTAAAGTTATGAGTACCTGTAAATATTTTTTGAGTTGGTATTAATACCGGCCAATAAATGAAAGTTTGAATTATGAACATCCAATAACCTTTTTTCATAATAAGAAAATATTTTAGTAGAATATACAGATGAAGTTTTTAAAAGTTTTTGTCCAACGCATATACTTTTTTTATTTTATTTAAAAACATTTTCATATAAAGAATAGATGATTATACGATATAACATGGGTTAGTTGATTTCAATGAATAAATGTTGGTGGGTGTTTTATGGTTTTATTTTGATGGTTTAACTTAAACCATGAGTTAAACTAAAATGTTTGTTAGTACGTTGCATATATATTCATTATTCATGTTTTAGTTAAAGCATAAAAAAACATAAAATAGATTTTTTTTAAAAATAATTTTATATTTTATAGAACAAATAAATATCATACAGTTTGAAGAAACAAAATAATATCAACATTTTTTAAAAAGTTAAAAAACCAAACTAAGTATCATTTAAATATAAATATAAAAAACTCCATTACTGTCATGTTGCTATTTTTACTAAAATAACAACATTTTCTATAAAACAAAATAATATTGTCTAGTTTTGACAAAACGTTAAAACAAAATGTTTATAAAAGAGTTATTAATTATTTTTATTTATGTATATACAAATATGTATAAAAATGTAAAATTTTCTTTTTTAAAAATAAATAAGTTGGCTTGCAGCCTTCTCGGCTCGACTCGACTCGTTTAATTACAACACTAGCCTTGTGGATTTTTATTTGGTAAATCATTTTCTTAAACTTATCTACTTGTACACTATAAGAGTGCGAAAGTACTATATGTATGAAATTATCATCTGACTGATTATGATCAGCTAAACAAAATATAGCAACGTATATATGTAAGTAACGTCTAGTTTATCCTTACGTGAAAGTATTTTTTTTTATTGACATGAATTTATTAAATGAGAACTTGATCTAGCAAGAAGCTAAACACAAAAATACGAAAGGGAGAAAATGTAGGAGCACCATTTACAAAATAAACATAATATTTATTATTTATCATCCAAGATGGATTACAATACATAATGAAATTAACAGAAACAAGAACGAATACAAGAAAAAAAATAAACTTAAAAAATAGAAATAACTAGGAATAATGAAACAGGATGGCTGAGTATTTTTATCCCACAGATGTCTTTTAAAATAGATTTTAGGCCACCTAGGTGAATTTTGTTTGTCTCCCAGTTTACAACAACCTAAGCAGATTGTACTAACAAGTTTAACCAAGCACATGAAATAATTCCAGAAATAAGAGTGTGAAGTACTGAAAACGTATGAAAATTTTCAGATTGAGAAGTGTGAAACATATATGAACTAGCCACTTTAACAATACACCTATGCATTGTATTTATACTATGAATTCAGGAGTTTACTAGGTCCAAAAGTCTAAACATTAACACTGAATTAATTAATGTGGGTTTTAAATAGGGTTGTTCACGAACCGAATCGAACGCAGCTCTGCTCGAATTCAGTTCGGTTTCAAACCGAGCGGCTCGGTTCAGTTTGAATTTACATATTCGAGCTCAAACTTCATGCTTGAACTCAGTTCGGTTTTAACCGAGCGCTCAGTTTTGCTCGGTTTCCTGTTACAATTTAAAACAAAAGCAATAATTCATTCAAGTTTCAACATTCGATTATGCAAATGTTCTGTAAATACATCTTATATGTCTAAAAAAGTCTAACCTCTTCTATGACTACAAGAAACAAATCTAACCTCAAGATATCTCGATTAGGAACAAGGTCGGGAAATACAGGTCGGAGGCAACAGAAGTCGATTAGTAACAAGCAGATCGGGGTCGCGGTGTAGCGGTTTCGGGGTCGCGGTGAAGGTGAAATGGTGAAGGATTGAATGTCGAGGCTCGAGAGGCTGTCGATGGGTTGTTCGCAACTGAACAAGGCCCGCTCGCCGCAGGGGTGTCGATGGGTTGCTCGCAGGGGCGGCGCCGCTGTTCGGTGGCCGCAGGGGGGCAATCGTTTGAGTCTTGACCCAATAAGGGTTAGGGCTAGAGGGTGGAATGTTGAGAGGGCTGCTGTAACTTATGAGATTTGAATTGTCAATTGTGAGGGATCAGAGAATTAGGTTTTTTAGGGTTATTTGACTTTTTGATTAAAAAATTAAAATATTTGTAATTGATAAACAACTAAATAAAGTAATATATATAATATATAAAAACTAAATTAAAAAATAATTCGAGCGAAACCGCAAGCGATGAGCGAGCTTACCGTTGCTCGTGCTCGGTTCGTTTTGAAACCGAAACGAGCTGCTCGGTTCATTTACAACCGAGCGGAAAATCGAACGAGCAAAATTCTGAGCTTTTTTCGAACGACTTCGAGCGAGTTTCGAGCGTCGAGATATTTGAACAATCCTAGTTTTAAATGTGAATTAGTGAGTTTAATAACTCCAAGAGTCTATACATTAATACTCAGTTAATGTGAGTTTTAAATATGATTTAATACTTGGAGCTGACAAACAACAATTAAGCAATGATTGTTGAATTCTATCTTTAAGTATATGGTGCGTCAATTGATCAGCATTCGGATCTGTTGAACAACATATGAACCTTGACACTTACAACCTGTAGCAGCAACATGTTGATCAGTAGATGGACTTACTAGCACATCTGCTGAACTACTTCTTGGCTGACCAATAGCATCTGCTGGATAGCATGCACACTTAGCACCAGAGGGGACAACTCATGTTCCACGAAACTTAATTTTCATAGTTTTTATGTTTCAACCACCTAACTTTATATATTGATATATTATTAATTTTAGGTTTGTCTTAGACATGATAATTATATTAGTAACAAATACTAATAATCATTATTGTTCAAATTTAATGAAAAACTTACTTTTTCACTAAATTTGCAACAAAGATAGAGAGCATATGAATTACTTTGACCACTAGTTTACAAGAAAACCACCAGCTTACCATGAATGATAATACCATTTCTTATAGTTTCTATCATAATTAAGATACAACTTAACCTCATTTACTATAACTTAAAAGTAAATGTCTCCTTTTACCAGCAGCCCGTACTCCTCTTTAACTTTACATTGTGATAATTTCGCTTCTCAACTCCTTTAAAAAAATTATAACATATCACTTTTACCTCAATCGAGTTTCTAAAGTTCTGGATTATCACTAAATAATTTTAGTTAAAAAAAACTAAATTCTTACTTTTGTATATTTATGTGCGTGTTGGTATTAATTCGAGTTCATCTATGTATGTAAATTGTGTTAAAAAAACGAGTCAGGCCATGTAAAAAGTTTTCCATGTTTATTTGATATAAGCTTTAAGATGGTCTACATCTTGACGTTCGTCTACGTTTTCATGTAAATTTTATTCAGAAATGAGTCGTGACAAATATATAATATGTTTTGAGTTCGTCTATGTTTCGACTTATGTTATGTTTGGAAAGATGTCGAGCCAAATGTAATATGTTTTCATTTGACAGTATAAATCTGAGTTAATCTACATTTCGACATAAATTCAGTTCGAAAACAAGTCGGTGCGATTATAATTATATTTTATCACGTCATATACGACGCCAGCAAACTTGCTATTCATAATTATCATAATGAGTGATCGCTCTCATCGTTTTAGAGAGAATTAAAAAAAGAAAGTCTACTTCTTTCTTTAGAATGCGCCAAAAATTACATGTAAATAAAAGATTAGACATAAATGAATATGAAAAACTAGTTTTTTTAACAACACTAAATTTCATTAGAAAGGAAAAAAAAGATTAGCAAGATACTAGATGATTACAACTAAAAAAACTAAAAAGAAAAGTAACTACAAAATATTACATGCATATGCAAATATGAAATTAAATATAAATGAATATGAAAAATTAGATTGTAAAATAAAACATTAGATCAAGTGAATGGAATTGGAAAAAACACATGAAGCAATTTAATATGCACGAGAAAGATAACATGCATAAATGTACTAGTTATTTTTTGGATTTCCAATTTCCTTTTTTGTGTGCGCTTAATATATTGAATTAAATTCAATAAAAAATGTTAAATGGAGAAGACATTGAGGGTATGAAGAAATATGTGGGCACAAAGGATGGAATTGAATGGCCTTCATAAACCTGCAACTTCGGTCTTTATTGCATACATGTGAAAGTGTTTTCATATTTATGGCTGTTTAAATACAAATATTAAGAAACATAATGCTTAATTATAAATCTTAATCAAGAAGCATGCATTATATTATCAAAAGAGTTGTATGACTTGTATCCCAATAGCCATTACAACAAAATGGCCCTGTGGCGAATAAGGCTAGCTATACCAACGTCACGTGCCGTCAGGATAGAAGAGTCTGTAGCAACGAAATGTCGTCGGTACAGGCTTTCCCTCATTTTTGACTGGTCAAAAGCTATACTAACGACATGCTGTCAGTATAGTCGTGACGGGATGGAGCAAAAAAGTAGGCGCAACTTCCAAAAAGTTTTCCAACAAAACATCGTTCGAAGAGGTACACATGTGTGTGTCTTTGATTCTTTATACGCTTGATCAAGTGATATAAAAAACCTCTTGTATTTCTTGAATCTCTTCCACGCATGTTCTCTTCGAGGTTTTATTAAAGACCTCCTACCACACATCAAGATTGATCTTTATATATGATTTTTTGTACATAAATTGATTTTAATAGAAAATTTTTAGCATCTTAGCGAATAAAAGTTACTCAATGCATATAACCTAGGTGATTAGAACAGTAATACACAAGATATCAAAGGGTCAGTCGTGTAGAAGATCTTGCATGAACGCATAAATGTGATAGAAAGACGCTAAGTCCCTATAAGTAGTTTTGTTTATAAATTTTAAGAAAATGTGTGCAAGAAAAATGAGTGTATGGTTAGATCTATACTACTATATAAAACAAAATTTTGTGACAAAGTGTAATTTTACAAAAAAATTATAACGCGTAATACAACTTTTTAAGTATTAGCTACAAGTGTTTTATACAACCATTATTATTTTGCCTCTCATTTTATAAACTTCTTCTAATTAATACATTAATTAATACATATTATGAATCCATTATATAATAATATGTTATTATTTAATTCATTACATTATATATTATAATATTTATAATACTTTAAATTGATATTTAAATTTATTAATAAGTATTATCTTATTTGAAAACTTAACTATATAATTACTAAATACTTTTATAATAATAATAATAATAAATTTTATAAATAAGTATTATTTTATTTGAATACTTAACTATATAATTACTAAATACTTTTATAATAATGATTTTAATAATCTATATCTATATTATCCATATTATTATATAAAACATTTGATAAGGACACACTATAATTTTATTCAAAATTTAAAACACTTAATATAACTTTTTAAATATAAGGTACAAGTACTATATATAATAGTTCTTAATTTGCCCATATTTAATAAATTTATCCTAATAAATACATTATTTAATATATATTTATTTTAAGTATTATCTTATTTATAATATTTTAAATTAATATTAAAATATATACATTTATTATTTATATTTGTATAACTTAATACTATTTGATTAAGTATTATTTTATTTAAACACGTAATTAAATAATCATTAAATATTTACATAGTTATAATAATAATAATACCCAAATTTATTAACGTTTAAAACAGGTTGAAAAAGAGGCTTGATAAAATTTGATGCATCACTATATATAACAAATAGAAAAAAAATATAAGTAGTGAATATATAAGTTTTCTCAATGTTACCATAATAATTTTTTTTTCAAACTAATAAAAACCAACTTTGTTTGTTTTTTTATAATTTTACATTTAAATCTATAAGGATTTTTTTTTTAAATTAACCACAACACCTTCTCTCTTTTTGTTTTTTTTTCAAATTGACACCTACTCATTTTATCTTTTCTAAAATTTTATATTTAAACCTTCTATTTATGTCAAATTTACGTTTAATCACCTGAATTTTTTTTAAGTTTTATACTTAAGCATTCGAGTTATGTTAAATTTTCTTTTAATCAATTTACAGTAGAGCTTGTTAATTATAGTAAAATCACAATTTACACATTCGTTATTTTTTTATGTTTTGAGATATGTATTTTTTTTCTATTACATTTTTATTAGCGTTTTGTACGTAATATTTTTTTAGCGGTTAGTATTAATGTATAAATCATCAGAATTAAAACTTTCAACTTTTATAACGATCGTTGCATAACGCGGATCACACCAACTAGTAATCTTTAAAACTTGACTAGATTTAAGATTTAATCAATAGAGTTAATAATCATGATTTAGTTCTTTTCTAGTTATTTATATTTCACTAGAATCCTAAAAGAGTAAAAGATGCTGTCTATTAACTACAAACACAAAAGCATGGGTATATCATATCTAATTGACTAGCTATAAGATTTTATCATTAAAGATAGTAAAAAGAGTCAAAGATGATTTAGTTCTTTTCTAGTCATTTATATATTTCACTAGAATCCTAAAAGGATACTCTGCCTCATTTTATTTCTTCAAAATTCACGTTATGGGACTTGTTTAT
Organism: Flaveria robusta; assembly: GCA_025506415.1. Lineage (NCBI taxonomy): Eukaryota > Viridiplantae > Streptophyta > Magnoliopsida > Asterales > Asteraceae > Flaveria > Flaveria robusta. The sequence goes on along the minus strand of CM046469.1, from coordinate 9,943,603 downwards.
GTATATAAAGATTTCGTTGACCAACTATCAATTTAGTAATTCCTCATGCTCGTTCTAATAAATAAATTGATCCTTGACAAACATTTTGTCCTTTATTTTGGCTATTAAATTCGTCTTGTGCCGATTTCTTCTTTCAATGTCTTAAAAAAATATTCTTACACAACTTGAAAGGATTGACTCAACCTGAAACATATATTCTATTATGGAGACGTTATACATATGACGTTGATTTTGTAGTCATGCTAATTACGAAGGATAACTTTGGTTAATCAGGGGTGTTTAGTATGCAAAACAAAAATAACAAAAAAAAAAAAATTGAAATTAATTATCCCTGCTTAATAAAAAGATGCATATATTTAATCATAAGTAAATAGAATTAACATATATACTCTGATTCTTCTAAGTTTCATTCTAGGAATCTCTATAATAGCTATTTATTAATTAATAAATATTCATAATTAAAATTTCAAATATGTTAACTTCAAATTTTCAAATGTGTAATACATGGTTTATTCAATCCGTATAATACACAATATTTAAGACATAATTTTTTATATTATTAATTATGTAACAGTAAATTAATTTAACAAATGTATTACACGTGATTGTAACCAAGTGGATTAATGTAACAAGAGTATCTTATACTCTATAAGATTAGAATTCATAAGTTATAAATTAAAGATTACATTACTAATGTTCCCTCAGTGGCATTTAATATAGTTATATGTTAGTATAACTAGTTTCAATAAACTCGTATATGGGTTAGATAAATAAAATAAAATTTTTTTAGTTTTAAAATGATATTTTAAGATAGTATATGACTGAAATTACGTATGGATGACAAATATAAGTAATAAAATAATGATATCAACTTTTTAAATTTTTTTTGTTTTTTTCAGAAAAAGATTTAAACATTTTATTTTAAAATAAACCTTTTTAAAAAAAAGTGTCATTTTTATAATTTCCTTATTATAACTCCTAATTCTAATTATTTTTGGTTTATTAAAATTTACTTTTTAAAAGACTAATTTTTAAATATTTTGCATTTTAATTTTTATTTTGATGTTTTAAAAAAAATTCTTATTTTATATAAAAAATAAAATTGATAAAAAGATCTATTTTTAATTATTAAAAACTAATTTTAATCTATAAAAGAATTAAATAATATTATTAATAATTAATTTAACTATCTAATAGCAGAGAGAAAAGAAAAAAACTTTTGATGAGAAAAAATATGATGCCGTCATGTATAATTATTAGTTACTTTATTAATAGATAGTAAAATTATAATAATCCGAGTTAATATTGTTTTTAATTCAAGTAAGAGGTTTATATTTTAATATAACTTTATTTAAGGTTTCCGTAATCTTTTACTATAATATATTTTCAGTTTATACACTTGCAACGTTTTGTAATTTTGATATGGTATGTACAAACTAAAAAAAACATGTATCTAGATTTATATAAAACATACTAACTTTCATAAAAATTGAAAAAACATTAGAAAAAACATGTTAATTATATCTAGATTCATAACTTTCAATTAGGTCACTTATACCCAAATAACAAAAAATTAGAAAAAACATGTTAATTATATTAAGAGTAAAGTTACTGTAAATATTATATTTAATCTATGTCTTATACGTTAATTGTGTCAAATATCAGTTCACTGTGTCATATATATTACATCATTTGTTATATATACTCATCAATATTTTATGTTTTAAAACATTTTATGTTATTTTTGTCATTGTTTTTATATATTATATAAATTTTTTTATCTATAATTGTGTTTTTCAATTAGAAGTATACAATGATACATTTTAATCAATGTATTTTTTAAAATTCATAGTGTTAAATATAAAACAATGTGTTATTTTTGTCATTGATTTTTAGAGATTATATAAACTTATTGTTATCTATCATTATACTTTATAATTAGAAGTAGACAATGATGTTATTTCACCAATGTATTTTACAAAAATCATAGTGTTCAAAATAATACAATGACGATAAAAAAATACAATGAGACATTGTTTTACTTTGTCATTGTTTCGATGTATTATATTAATTAGTTGTTAACTTATAATTTAGTGACTTAGATATGAAAAATGTTAAAACTTATAAATAAAACATAAAAGTTTAGTGACTTAGATGGAATATTTTTTAAATTTGAGTAACTTAATTGAAAGAATCTTAAAAGTTAATATTTTGTAAAATTACCTTCTTAATTATATATAGTCTTTACATGATTTGCAAGAAAAGATAACAAAAAACCTAAAGAAAAAAACATATCAAATAACAAAATAAATGACTCTTTTCATTTCTAAGCTTTCATCTTGTAATAACAATATGAAAAAATATTATAAATAGATTACAAAATAAATGACTCTTTTCATTTCTAAGCTTTTCATGTCTAGTGTAATTTGTAAAAATGAAAGTTGAAAAATAAAAATAGATTACAAAAAATAAGGCCTTTACTTTACTTTTTTTTAATGCTCCTTAAAAGCATTCTTATCATGTGAATAGTTTTCAGTCGAAACTGACATAAATAACACAAAATACATAATCACCAACAGATATATGATGCTTTCTATACGTGAAGAGATGAAGTGAAGAGCGTTACTTAAGCCCGAGTCAAAGCCCAAGAAGCCCATACCAACGCGAATTATATCCACTTAGTAAGAAATATTGGGATAAACGAACCAAACATAACCAATTTTGTTTGTTTCGATTTGGTTTTATTAATGAAATAATTTTATCCTCTACAAATCGTGGACCAAAGCAAACAAATATATTAGAAGGTTTTAGACTTTAAGCCGTCAATTTTGTTGGGTTGAACTAGTTTATTTGAGAGGCTATTAAGTTGATTATTCGAAGGATTGAATAGATGAACTAAAATCATGTCATGTTCGTGTCAAATTGTTTAATGTTTATTTGTGAATATGAAAGCTCATATAAACGTATTTGTTATTTCCGTCTTTTTAATTGTTTTTTTATCTCATTAATTGGATTTATATATTTAACTCGAGATTGAAAATTGGAGAATGGGGATAAAAATATGTACTTGAAAATAATGAGTGAAGTTTTGGAAATATAATTAGTGTGTAAAAAAAGAAAGAAATTTAATTATACTTTGAAGAATGAACTGTTAGAGAGAGTGTGTAAATATTTAAACTACCAAATTTTAAATGTTGACACTTTTTAATAACTCTCTTTAAAATTTGAGGATGAATTTCTACAGAACCCTCAACTTTTACAGGATGATGCTTAACATGTTTATTAAAAAGATCATGGTAGATATAATTGTATATAAAGCATATTATATTTGGGTTCACTCGCTTAATAAGTTGAATGAGTTGTATAAGCCAACCTAAATCTAATTATATTTGTATTTTGTTTGTCATATTAAAATTTGCCCTTTCTACTCGAGACAACTATTTAAAGCTAAATAATCAAGTTAACATCCATTTATTTTTCATTTGGTGATAGATAGACTTATACACGTCTCATACTATATACGTGATCATATAATTTTGGTTGGTTGTTATTAAACGTATCTTCTCTTTTATAAACTTGATCGGTCCAACAAGAATAAAAAAACTAATTTCACTCTTAACATAGAGGAGGTGGTTTAGGGATGGAGTATGTTTAGCCTATTTAAATAATTATTTTCATAGTTTGATACTTTAATTGAAAGCTCCCATAACATATGAAATGACCTTTTCGCTTTTACTAGTTTTAGATAGACAATCCCAACCTCTCACCTTCAACTTTTTTTTGGGATACCATTATTGTGCTATGTTCAAATTGTAAAAACAAAAAAAGTAATATTAGATGCACATATTTTTAATAAGGGAAAATTGCCAAAATAAACATTTGACCAAATTAAATTACCAATATAACCATTAAAAAATAAATTTACAAAAAAAAAAAAAACCAATAAAAACGAGTCACGTGTCCATTCCTCGCCACGTGGGCGAGGAAAATCCATAATCCCTCGCTGAAAAGGTGACTGGGCGAGGGATTTACATAATCCCTCGCTGACGTGACGGAATTTTAGTGGTTTCTCGCTGACATGTCCCATCCCTCGCTGACTGGGCGAGGAATCAGTGGTTTTCCTCGCCCATAATTACCAAAATGTCACTCTTCGCTTAGAATTTTTATTTTTTTAAAAATACAAAATTTAAAAAAAAAGTATTTATAAAAAATTAAAAAATCATTAGTTTTATTAAAAAAAATTTCATTTATTGTTTTTTAAACACTTAAATTTGTTATTTAATGTGGTTTTCCCTTATATAATACAAGCTTTCATCTTAACAAACTTATCAAATTTTAGTTTTTTACTTTATTCATTTTGCTAGTTTAGAAATACGTTTTTAACACGAGTTGAATTAAAATATTAAATTAATAGTTAATATTTAATATTTAAAAATTTTAAAATAATTTTTTAGATAAGATATGATTCAGATTATGTATACTCAACTATTTTAATTAATAACAATATTTTTTAAACTTTCATCGTTAAAATAAAGTTTAAAAAACTTTTATTTAAATAAATGCAGTTTTTTAAAGATGAAAGTTTAAAAAATATAAGGGAAAACCACATTAATAACAAATTTAAGTGTTTAAAAAACAATAAATGAAAAACAAATTAATAAAACTAATGATTTTTTTATTTTTCGTAAATACTTTTTTTAAAATTTTGTATTTAAAAAAAAAATAAAAATTCTAAGCGAGAAATGACATTTTGGTAATTATGGGCGAGGAAAACCACTGATTCCTCGCCCAGTCAACGAGGGATGGGACATGTCAGCGAGGAACCACTGAAATTCCGTCACGTCAGCGAGGGATTATGTAAATCCCTCGCCCAGTCACCTTTTCGGCGAGGGATTATGGATTTTCCTCGCCCATGTGGCAAGGAATGGATACGTGGCTCGTTTTTATTGGTTGTTTTTTTTTGTAAATTTATTTTTCAAATGGTTATATTGGTAATTTAATTTGGTCAAATGCTTATTTTGTTAATTTTCCCTTTTAATAAAGATAATATTGATATAGCTATAACTTAAATATTGATTTTAAGCTTGTAAAAGACCTTTCGATTTTTCTATCTGCAAATACTAAATGATCACAAGGGGTTTCTTTTTCTTTTTTTCAAATAAGTGGCATTCGACGTAAACTACATCATTACACAACATATTTTATATAAAGATTATTAAAAACTTATCAGATCATAATTATCATAATATCATATAAAAACTAAATCTCACATCAGGAAGTTTAGAAACATAACGGATGCCGAAAGGTTAAAAGGTTCAAGTAATGTTTGTACAAAAACGCGAGATAATCAAAGTGTGTCTGGCGATATAGGAAAATGTTAGTTGTATTAAACTCGAATAATACTGAATAATGTGAGATTGTGTTATCTACTAGAGGTAGATGTGTTGGTGAGTTACCATTTTAAATAGTTTGTAGCACTTAAGATCAAAACGATATCTATGTATATAATAAACAAATGTTTTGAGATGTCACGTGTTATGATATTAGGCTTTTTTATATTAATTTTTCATCATCTCTCTTCTAATGAAAGATAATAGTATATAGTAATTATATTATTTAAATATTTTTAATTAAAAAACCAGATATTGTAAAAAAATTAAAAACCAAACTTTTTTAATTAGAAAACACACTTTAAAAAATTGAACATACATAAATTTTCTTAAACAAAACTTTTTAAAATACGAACTACTATAAAACCGTTTAATTAAAAGTTATATAAGGATGATTTTTTGAAAAAACAACAAATTATTTTTTAAAACAAAATGTTTAAAAGTCAATTTTACAAATCGAAGGTTTAAAATGATATTATTGTTGTTTTAGTTGAAGTACATATTTATATGTATATCCTAATCATATCTTATTTGAAAATATCGTTTATAAATTTTAATTTTTTATTACAAACTATTTAATATATTATTTACTCGATACATATAATACATGAGGTATTGGACTATTAAGAAAACAAGATATACATTGACAATAGACCTCGGTAGTTCAAGGAGGTAAAGTAAACTAATCAACATGGGACCAAGGGTGTATGAATCATAAAACTGAAAACTAGTAGACTTCAAAGAAAAAAACAAAAAAAAAAAAAAGAAAAAAAGAAAACCAAACAAACAAAACAATTAAAAAAAAAAAAAAAGACAAAAGGCACGCAGGAGATGGATCAAGAAGAAGCCTTAACTTGTCTTCGAAGAGAAATTTTGATGGTTAAGTGATTCACAACCAAAAATTTAAGAGTTTAAATATTACAGGATATAGGTTATGATATATTATATTAAAAAATTCACAATATATTATATTAAAAAATTCACAAAATTCACAGTTGTTAGCATCATAAGAAGTAGTGTATTCACCTGATGTGAATTTCTTGATTCTCTTAGACTTTTGGCTTTGAAAGATGTTTCTTTGTTCCGTAGACATGTACATTAGTGGTTTTGGAATTCATAGACCACTTTATATACATACATGATGTTGCTCCACACACGAGATGTTCAATCGAAGCACAATGAATTTTCTGTTGTATAGATGGCAACAAATGTTGTAACAATATATTGTTGGGTGATATATTTTGGTTGTGAGATTAGACACTTTCTATCTTTCTTGAGATTGGGTTGCGATTACAACATACCAAAACTCGTCATAAGGTGACATGAGGCATACCCTAAGAAATGATCTTCGTTGACGCCAAAGTCAATTTTCTATAAGTGGTTCTCTTTTATATGTAATGTATGTGTCCTATATATGAGTTTAGAAGGATCGAGAAATAACTATAGAGATATAGAATTCAAAAGGAAAGTGAAAGGAGAGAAGGTCCCCGTAAAGAGGTGGTCCTTTCTTATAAGTGTATGGGCTTAAGAACTTCATGCCTGGTAAGCAAATGATCAGACATGTTTGTGTTTGAACTTAGAAGCGTCTCTATTATTTAAAAAAAAAAAAAAGAAGATTTCACTTTACGCCCTTAAATTTATGGGCCACAAAAGTACTATAAGGATTAGTGTTCTCGTCAGGAATGATATTTGGGTTCGCTTCAATGCATTTACTAGAAGAGATATAGGCTTTGAGATTTTACAACCATCATTCATTAGCTAGTTTGTAAACTTACATTTATAATCGGCGTGTTATATAATACTTATAGTTGCTCTTATAAATTATTTTAGGAACCAAATCATCACCAGATTGGCTTTTCCGACTTCTCAATATTTGGAGTTCATATTAACATCGACTTCATATATTGATTAACTTACAATACATTTTAAATGACATCATTATAGATTTCTAGTTGTATAAAAGGTACATTTTATGGTTCTTAAAGTGAAACTGCAATTTGCTAATAATCCAACTAGTTTTTCATTGTTGAAAATCATTGATTTGTTATAACTATATGAATTTTTCGATATCACGCATTTTTAACCGTTATTAATAATCTTTAAAACTCAAATATTGTCGAATTGCAGAATATAGTGATTTTAATCCCGTAAATTGTTTGTGCTTTATATTCTAATGAATGTAAGACGATATTAATGAATATAAGACAATATTATGATTGCAAATAAAATAATTACTTTCACAATGGAAATTCCTAGTCCTAGATCGTTTTCACACTCGAAAATATTAAACCGACCCTACTCAAAGCCTTAAAATGAAATATCAGAGTCGACGCAAGTTATGTCTGCAACTAACAGCAAATTTCCGTGCAATATTTAATTGGATGATCAAATTCTAAAAGTCAATAAGAACCAACATCAAATTTATATTTTATTTAGCGTAATACAATCAGTAGTGGTCCTAGTTTATAACACATTTGTTGTATGGCAGTTTAATTGAAAAATGTCATTATAGCTGCAAACAGGAAATGGTGGTCTGGAAGCCTCATACTACACGTTTAGTTTGCCACGTTTGGACTACAATAATCAATGAGTCAAGTTTAGGTTGTTAAAACAATCAATGTGTACGTAAAATTGCAATAAAATGAAAAAAAACAATTTAATTATTTTAACGGCTAATCAGATAATTGACGGGACACCGAATGAAAGCTCGTGTATCAGTTTGTTATCATCAGTCCCGAACTTTAAACCACAATCAGGAGAAAACCCACCAAACATTTGATGAAAAACCTTTTGACCCAACATAAAACCTTTTTTTGTTCACAAGTGATACCTGAATTCAAAACTTCTTCCTATTTTATAGTTTGAACATGTGTCTAGGAAAACTTTAATTGATGGAATGAATAGTAACATTTTTTTTATGATGTTCGCTCAACTAAAATTTTTACCTTAAAAAAGTTTAAACACTTGTCTCTTGGAAATCTTTCAATTATCGCTCATCTATGGTGTTTACCTAAGAAAAGTTTGAACATGTGTCTCTTGGAAATCTTTCAGACATATTACCAATAAGTTACCTAAGATGATTAATTAATAGTAATATCTGTTAGCAAACAATATGGCTTATGTGAAATATAAAATCAACTAGTATTATGCCCCACAAGGCGGAGGCATAAAACCGTCGTTAGCTACCACAACACCGAAAAAGCTTACAAAACAAACAAAATAAAAATGAAAAAAAAAATAAATGTAAAAACGTTGAACCATGCACGCCCGTTGTAGCGTGTTAACGTGCAAAAATTAAACCGAAACGAAAAACACAACACAACTGTTAAACGGAAAAAAATGAGGTAAAAACATTAAACCACATACGCATGTTGCGACATGTTAAACTCGAAAATTTTAGACCGATCGAAACGTAAAAATGAAAAGTATAAGAAAAAAAAGTTAAAAGTAAAAAATAGTATTATGGTTAAATGTAAAATATGAAAACTATTAAGGTTAAAACTTAAAAGAAAATATAACAAAGAAAAAACAAAAATACAACCTATAAAACATGAGGTACAACTAAGAATACATAATAAAATTAAAAATTAGTGTAATATATATAATTTGAAATTCACCAATTCATATTTGTTTCGAGACCTCCGAATTCATAATTCAAATTGTTTCGGTTTGAATTTATACTGTTGTCTTTATTAAATGAATTGTAACATTTGCAAATAATGCAAACTTTTCGAAGTCAGGGGCAGACATGAAAAAATAGAATTGGGAATTTGAGGAAAGAATAAAGTGTGATTAAGACAATGGAATATCTTTTATACAAATTTTTAAAAGAGAAAATTGTAATCTTAATAATCCTATCATGATACGCCAAAAATAAATTTAATAATATAAAAGTCCAAGTGATGATTAGAGAATATTAAATTAAAAATAAACAAAGATGTCAAAAACGAATTTAATAATCTACGATACAAGTGATGATTAGAGAATATTTAATTAAAAGGCAGATTACTTTAATGAAGTTTCTAAACATAGTATTATTGCATGAAAACCTAGTAGTACTACAACTGCATCTTTCCACATTTGGATTAAAACAAAGATTAACTAATTATTTAATCAACAAAAAGCTTCTAATATATAATTAACTAAAAAAAAAAAACAAACAACAGCCTCATATTCTTCTTCTCTCTTGCTATCTCTATTAAACAAAGGCTTATTATCCATAATAATAATCAAGATTAATTAAGACGACGATGATGAACCATTAGTTCCGGTAGCATTCCCACCACCACCACTGCTAACGCTGTCGTTGTTCTGCGGTTGCTGCTGCTGCTGTTGCTGGTGGTTGTTTCTGTTGAAGAAATCCAGACCACCGCCGGACGACCCATTTCCGGCGAGGTGGCTGTCGGAATCTTTCTTACCCCCGAACGTCATCTTGTTGTTATGCATCCACACCTTGAAAACCCCTTTATCAACTCCGATTTCGTTGCAGAATCCGATAATCAAGTCTTCATCTTTCTTCTGCATCTTCCACCCAACTCGTTCTGCTAACTCGTGCATTTTCTCCTTCTGATCTTGAGTGAATTTAGTTCGGAATCGTTTTTTTCCGGCGGAATTTGACCCGATTACGCCGCCGGAGATCGGAATTGGGGAGAATTGGGCGTTTTCCGACGGTGGTGCCGGTAAGCCGGAGCTGAGAGCTAAGAGCATGTGTGGGGCTGATGGGTAGTAGGAGGAGGAGATAGGCGGTGGAGATGGGGAATCCGCCGGACTGATGCTGTTTTCCCTCACTCCGGCGAGGGAAATTGGTAGCGGTGGCGGTGGAGGAGGGTGGTGGCGGTGGTGGGGTTGGTATTCTATCACCTGTTGTACCGGTGGGTTGGCCGGAAACGCTCCGTCGGGGTCACGGCGGTGGAAATTGCGGTGGCAACCGCAAGCTGCACATTTTAACGACGTCGGGTCGGTCGGAGTTGACGACGGCGACGGCATAAACTCACCGCATCCATCCACCGCATGCCCGCCCATGGCCGCCGCGTGGTTCTTTAAACACTCTCGGTAGCTCACCACCACCGGCTGCGGGTGGTGGTGGTGGTGGTGGCGGGGCTTCAGCCGCTTGAGGACGCCGTTGGTGAACGGCGGTGGGAGGTGTTTATTGGGTTGGATCTGGGCATCAGGGTCAAGATCTTTGATGGGGCTGGTGGCGGTGGCGGTGGCGGTGGCGGTGGGGGTGGCGGTGGTGGCGGTGGTTGGTGGTGATGGTATGTCCATGAATAATAATTAAGGCAAGGGGAAATGGTTAGTGGTCCATAGATGGAAGGAAGAAAGGGGTTAGAGAGATTGATGAAAATGTTTTAGTAAGTTTGGTGTTTTGTGGGACTGTAGATAACCTCTTATGTGGTGGTGGTCGAGTGGCTTTGTGTTAACCCTTGGTTATCTAATCAACTCCTTCCTTGGTTAACCCGAATTTCACATATCGGTAACAACTTATAATAATATATGGATATACTTGAACCGACTCTATCTCTTTCTACATATCTTCTTAAGACTATTTATTATTTCACTTGTTATTGTATTAAAATATAATAGATTGGGTTTAAGAAGATATTGGATTGTTTTCGGCTGGGGAGTTTCAACGGTTCAGTTACGGTTTATTTAGATCAGTTCTTTCACTTGTGAAACATTTAACCAATTAAACTGACTGGATCGTATTTACAATATGAAACTCAATTGAACTTGGATAAGCAAATCGAGTAAGCAAGAGTTGTGGAACTAATAACAAAACCAAAAACATAATTCAAAATTCGGATACGGTTGAACCGAACAAAAATCAAATTCACATTGGCTACGTTTTTTGGGTTACGGATAAGATTCAATTTTCGAGCTTTTTTGGATTTTTGATTTTTGAACACTCCTATCCAAAGCGCATGGGAGAAACGGGCACATGTCAGCGATATGGAAATAGCACACCTTAGGCGTGCAACGTTGGTCGTAAAGCACATCCCCAAGGGCAATGCACAAGGGTTTTCATGTGGAGCCCCACATGAATTTTTTTTTTAATTCTGGTGTTGCTAACGGCAGCTGTAACGATAAAATCTTTAACATGAAATATCATGCCATGTTTTCCCACGACGTCATGTAAATAGTTTTTAGATAGTGAACGTACATACAATGATCATAGATAAAAATCATCAAAGAAATTATATTGTATGTTGTTACTTCTTAGAGCTCATTTGGTTTCGATTAAGAACTAAAGATGAAGGTAAGGATGGCATGAATTTAAAGTGTTGAAATATAGTCTTTAAAATCTAGCCATTGGGATATGGTGGTTGTAATTATTTAATTTATCTTATTTTTTCTTATTTATTTGTTTTTACTTAATTATTGTGTTTTTATTATTACTTTTTTGTGCTTTTTTTTAATTATTGGAATTAAAAAAAATTATCTTTTTTGTTATTAATATGTAAATATTCTTACTTTTATTCTTTATTAATTAAACAGAAAATAAAAACAACTAGGATGATGCTATATTTATTTTCATATATTTGTGGGAGAGTAGGTGTGGCAGGATTGATGGTAAAATGAGTTCTTAAGAAAAATATTTAAAAAGCTAAGAGTTAAATGTCATTTTCGTCTCCAACGTTTAGTTGAATTTGTCATTTCAATCCAAAAACTTTTTTTTTGTCATTTCAGTCACTGTAGTTTATTAAATGTTGCCATTTTCATCCACTTCACTAACACCGTTAAAACTCCGTTAAATGTGAGGGTCTTTAGTCTTTTTCAACACCCTAATTATCGAGTTAAAACAAACTAATCAATTAATATTCAATTAAATCTAAAAAACACGTGAAGCGACTCGTGAGACCGGTCGCTTCGATTAATTCTAACACATGTTGTTCGATTAATGTCTTCTGTGAGATTTCAATTAATCTTCACGTTTTGTTTGAATGTGTACTGTTGTTCGATTGAGCTCTACTGTTGTCACGTTTTGTTCTATTGAGGTTTGAATTGTCACGTTCAAAGATATCAATTAAAGACCTTAATCAGATAAAGTATGTGAACAACAAATATCAATCCCACAACAGAACTCAATCAAATAACGATACACGTTCGAACAAAACGTGAAGATTAATTAAAATCCCACGGCACCCTCAATCGAACAACATGGGTTAGGGTTAATTGAAACTTAAATTGAAGCGACCGGTCTCACGAGTCGCTTCACGTGTTTTTTAGTTTTAATTGAATATTAATTGATTAATTTGTTTTAATTGGATAATTAGAGTGTTGAAAAAGACTAAAATACCCTCACATTTAACAGAGTTTTAACGGTGTTAGTGAAGTGGATGAAAATGACAACATTTAGTAAACTAGAGTGACTGAAATTACAAAGAAAAAAAGTTTTTGGATTGAAATGACAAATTCAACTAAACGTTGGGGACGAAAATAACATTTTACTCAAAAGCTAATGTGACAGAGAGTGAGGTTATTAGGGGAATAAATAAAATGTAGCCTTATGGATTTTTTTAATTTTCTATTATTATAATTTATTTATTTTGTAAAGGCAAATTGGATTTTATTAATCCAAACTATTACCTATTGGCTGATAATAATCCAAACTATTAATTTGGCCAGTAACACTCTCAACTTTTACTTTTATAATCAACAACACTCCAAGTGGCATAATTTTCAAAATTCTACGCTCAATTTGTATCCATTTTAGTCTCAATTTAACTTGTATGTTTCTTCATTTCGTTCATAATTATTGTTGTGAACCGAATCGAGTCCAAATCAAACGTAAGAAAATGAAAATTATGTCACTGGAATTGTTGTTGGTAATAAAAGTGAAAGTTGGGAGTGATAACAACCAAATTGATAGTATGAATTATTATCGGTCAATATGTAATAGTTTGGATTATTAAAATTCAATTTGCCTTTTGTAAAAAGGTTATTGAGGTGGTAAGCTTAAAGCTGTTTTTGTTAAAAGCAAAATTTTTGAATCAGTTAGGATTTTTTTCACCTTATATGGTTTGAAATAATTATATTGTGCATTGTAAATTAACTATAAATTTAATGAATTACTTTGAAATAATTATTATTTTTCACCATTATTCGTTCAATCACCTTATTTAGTTTGAATAAGTTAGGATTTTTTTTCACCTTATTTAGTTAATAGAATATGATTGAACGAACTTTAAAGAAATTCATGAATCATATAGGAACAAATAATCAACATGGTAAACTTACCCATAAATATATATTATTTAATTCTAATAAACTAATATTTCAAATCAATTATAATAAACTCAAACAAATATGCACTTCGTACCACCTGATTTGTTTGATGGATATTACGATCACATAGATCAATTAATCAATTCAATTAAAATAAAATATCTAACATATACTACAAGAACTTCAACATGACTTGTGTTAGAAAAGAATCAAGATAAGAACAACATCACTAAACAAGGCTTACATTAGATAGAACTAAGACGAGAACAATAACAATAAATCTCAGTTCTCAAATTAGAGGAGTGGTGATATAAATCAACCCGAACCAATACTTGAATCGAACGTATCGATAAATAAAAGGATAGATCTATGGTTAATCTTGAATACAGAAACACCATCAAGTTCAATCGAAGGACAACGATTACTAAACCAATGATACAATCACACCACCTTGACTAATAATTGGTTTTAAAATCACCACTCAAAACAACACTATTGAGCTAGCATAGAACAATAATTATCTCACACCAATGAAACAATCACCCAAAAAATTAATCTTAAACTCTCTGCCTCCATTTTTCATTCACTCAAGTATACATAAAGAGTTTACAAAGATCCATGATATATCCCACGTACAATAACCGATATCAAAATCCTATGAATTAAAAAAAAAAGGTTAAACAACTAGAAAGTTGACCCAGCTTAATACTTTGTGGGTCATGCCTAGGAATTTAAGAAAAAAAAAGGCATGCATGAATAATAAACAAAGTTGAAAATAAAACAAATGAAACGCGGGTCACCATAATTAAAACGTAATGAACGAGTTAGTGCACAAGTCGTGATCCGACATACAACAAGTGGGAGTCGTCCCAAGTTTTCCTGATTCCCCATGTTGCCAACTTTCTCCAAAAGTATAGGAATACTTCAAAAATAACAAGGACTCATATTTATTTTAGGGTAAACACAATAACAGAAATTATAATACTAACATAACACAATGTGATGAAAGCGTATGAACCACACATTCACCTTTTGGTATGTTTTTTTATTGATTGTTTTATGGTTTTTATTAATACTAAATTTTAACTGTTACTGTTACTATTATTATTATATTTTGTTATTATTATTATTTATTATTATTATTATTATTATTATTATATTTATTATTATTATTATTATTATTATTATTATTATTATTATTATTATTATTATTATTATTATTATTATTTAAAATCACCACTCAAAACATCACTATTGAGTTAGCATAAAACAATAATTATCTCACACCAGTGAAAATAATCACTAAAAAAATTAATCAAAAACTCTCTGCCTCCATTTTTCATTCACTCAAGTATACATAAAGGTTGCGTTTGGTTGGAAGTAATGGAATGGAATGGAACGGAAATGAGAAACTAGTATAATTTTCAAGTAAAATTGTGTTTGAGTGAGCAATTAAAAGTAAACCCAATGGAATGTTTCATCTCAAATTTCCTTGTTTGTGGGATTTCAAAATCCTTCCACCTAGAGAGGGAATTTGAAATCTCACAACCAAGGGAATTTGAGGTGAAGCATTCTCTTGGGTTTTACATTTCATTACCCACTCAAACATAATTTACTTGAAAATTATACTAGTTTCTCAATTCCATTCCATTTCATTCCATTCCTTCCAACCAAACGCAGCCTTTAGTTTACAAAGATCCATGATCCCACGTACAATAACCGATATCTAAATCCTATGAAATTTGAAAAAAAAAAGGTTTAAACAACTAGAAAGTTGACCCACCTTAATACTTTGTAGGTCATGTCTAGGACTTAAGAAAAAAAATATGCATAAATAATAAACATAGTTAGAAATAAAACAAATGGAACGCGGGTCACCATAATTAAAACGTAATTAATGAGTTAGTGAACAAGTCCTGACCCGACATACAACAAACGGGAGTCGTCCCAAGTTTTTCCGGTTCCCCATGTTGCCAACTTTCTCCAAAAGTATAAGAATACTTCAAAAATTAAAAGGACTCTTATATTTTTATTTTAGGTAAACACAATAACATAAATTATATTACTAACATAACACAACGTGATGAAAGCGTATGAACCACGCATTCACCTTTTGGAATGTTTTTTTATTGATTGTTTTATGGTTTTTATTAATACTGAATTCTTACTATTACTATACTACTATTAGTATTTTCTGAATTACTATTATTATTATTATTATTATTATTATTATTATTATTATTATTATTATTATTATTATTATTATTATTATTATTATATTTTCAACTTTATTAATATTATTTCTATTATTATTTTTATTTTCATGTAATCATGCAATGTAAAGCACATGCTGATATTTTTTATGCATTTTATCATGTTATGTTTTAGTTATACAGGACAATTTCGTGCAATTAACCTAATATTGATGTAAAAAAAAATTATTTTGTAATATACAAACGTCTCATTACATCGTGCAGGGTTAAATTTTTCGCTAAGAACAAGTCAGTAAAGGTTGGTTAGAGTTTTACTTACCCAATTTTTTTTTTGTTTATCAAAATTTAATTATTTTAATACTTATTTTATCTTATATCAAATACTCATAAGTATTTACTAGTAAATTTTATTTCAACGATACTCTCTCTATATAATTAACTGATCATTGTTTTTTCTTTCTTATGAACCATTATCATTAACTTGATTATTCTTTTGAACTAACCAGTAAAAACAGAATTTGTTAAATCTTTTTGGACTTAAACACCAGCTAGACCGCCCTCTTCAGTTCTTCTTCTTCTACTCTTCTAATTCAAGATACTAACAATTGTTTCAATGGTTTGACTTGCCAAATTATAGCGGTGGGGTTCGTTTCATACTCTATATACTATATAGTATTTACTCAACGGGTTCAAATGTGATAAAAGTCGGGCCAACCCATAAAGATGCAACGTGGGGCCCGCATATGAGGAAACGTAACATATTCGTGTGTGTGGGACCCACTGTCCCGTAAAAAGAACAGGCATTTACTCATCCAACCTCCTACCTTCCATCTCTCAAAATCTCCTCCCTTTAAATTTTAATCCAATCGTGGGACCACCTTTGTTTTATGTCAACACCCTCATCTTTCTTCTGACTTACACTTCTACCCATTAACTGATATCCTTTTGCATTTTTGGCTCTTCTAAGGGGCTGTTTGATTACACTGACTCAGTAAGATCTGACTGAGTCAGAAGCTGACCCAGTTATAAGTTCTGACTGAATCTGCATCTGACTGAAACTTGGCTGTTTGATTCAGTATCTGACTGACTCTGCCGAATGATAAAAATATATAATTTAATTTATATATTTCTAAAATTCATACATTGTTAAAAATAAAAAAAAAAGCCAAATAAATAATTAATAACTAAACCTACCAATTAACTTCAACAAATCAAACATTCACGACTCTACCATCACCAAAAACGAGTAAAATCCTCAACAAAAACCAAACAAATCATACCGTCATTCCGTCGTTTAAACACTTAACGCTCCATCTGAAAATCACAGTTCTTCGTCCCGAGGTGGACTTCAGCCGACAACATCATCGGCACATCGGCCTCTTTTGTCGACAAAGGTTTCGGTTGTGCCATTGTTGCAGCTCCGATCGGCGGTGGTTTGCTGGGATGCGACCGAGGAGGGGGTCGCGCAGGTGGGGGGATCGGCCGAGGAGATGGGATGCGACGAGCGAAGGGGAGACGGCCGAACGGGGGTCGCGCAGGGGAGTTCGGCAGAGGGGCAGCGCCCCTTTTCCGGGTCAGCAAGTTTTAATTTAGGGTCTGGGTCAGCACCCACGGACCCGGTCAGACCACAACACAGCCAAATCAAACAAGCTGACCGGCTGACCGAGTCAGCCAGTCAGCCGGGTCAGCCAAAATCAAACAGCCCCCTAAGAGTATTCACATCCCGTTCTTTATATTATGTGAGTGTAGTCTTTATATTACCAGAAATGATTGCAAATGGTTGTGAGTGGTTTATAAGAAAATGTTAGTGCTTAATCTGTAAATTTAAGAAAATACTGGTCGTCGCTAGGATGCGGTAGCACCACCACTCAATATACTGGGTGTTCGAAGACGCTGCACAAGTTCGAGTTAAATGTTTTTTAGTCCCTTGTTTTATGTCATTTTTGTTATTTCAGTACTTATGTTTTAGTTTTTGCGGTTTTAGTACCCGTGTTTCAAAAAAATCATCGAAACAATCATTTCGTCCAAATCCCTAGATAACGTCCGTTACCACCAAGGGTAAAACCCTCATCTCCTTCATTAAATTGCTAATTTCGTCCCTGGTTTTATATTATTTTTATCATTTCAGTACTCGTGATCAAATACACCTATAACGTTACGATATGTTTTTTTAGAGATGTCATTGTTTTAGCTAGTTATTAAAATTAATATTGTTGTAAATAAACTTCTTTTTTATTTTATAATATATTTCGGTGTAAATAAAGTATCTTATTTTTTAATATGTATTTTATCCACAAAAAAATATGTATTTTATCCATGGCATCATGCGAGTGTAGATTTACTAGTTAATAACAAAAAAGAACTAATTTATTCATAGTACTCAATCGATCTTTTTTGTCACCTCCTTCTAGACTACTTTAATTAACCTTAATAATCATATTTGAGGAATCACCTTAGTCTTTCACCCTTAGCAATTCCTGCCCTTTATAAGTGTTTTAATGAATTATTAATAAAAGCTAAAGAGGAAACGACACAGGCACAAAGCGGAAAAAAGAAGAAAAGAAAAAGAAGCCACATACGTGAACGCAGGGCAAAACCATGTAAGAACAAAAAAAACAGACCAGTGCAAAGGATGTATGAAACCAATCTTGAAAATGAGTTAGGCAATAGAGAAATTGAAACCATAACCAACAAACTAGACAAACAACTTGCTATAAACCCTAACTATAAATTATGCAGCCAATAACAAAAACCAGCAACGTCTCATTATTTTTTGAAAGTTTTAAAATCAAATAGAGATAATAATCATACTTAAATTATTATTAGTGATGTTGAGGAAGAAAGAATCGTGTTGAAGAAGAAGAAGAAAGGATGAACTTGAATGTGATTGATCACGAGTACTGAAATAACAAAAATGATATAAACTAGGGACGAAAATAGCAATTTAATAAAGGAAATGACGGTTTTACCCCTGATGGTAACGGACGTTATCTAGGGATTTGGGCGGAATCACTGTTTCGGTGATTTTTTTGAAACACGGATAGTGAAATCGTAACAACTAAAACACAAGTAGTGAAATGATAAAAACGACATAAAACTAGGGAAAAAAACATTTAACTCCACAAGTTCTAATAGCACATGAATTTCATCTATCTTGTGTGTAAATAGTAAAATAGATGCATTCAATTTAATATATTATATTTATGCATGTCAGACTTGTGGCCTATTTAAATACAACAAATAACTAGAATGATCTCTTTTGACTTTAAACTTTTAAAATAAATAGTCCATTCAAATTTTAATGTATATGTTTTCTTTAGAATGAGACACACTCATTCGATCAAAATACTAAACCTACATTATTCTTCGTACTGAGATTAAAACTTCAATCGCATAAAAATAAGCATTACTTTACATTGCCGGATATATAAATAATATATTTACGAATAGATAGTCTATAGTAACATAATTTTATTGGTTTATGTGTCTTTTATTATTTTTATTATTATTTTTTATCTATGTATTTATATGATCTATAAAAACCTTTTCAACAATGTTTTCAGAATCGAACCGGACGCCGAACTAGTTTGGTGGTCGGACCGGATTTAAGAACCGGATGACGTCATAGTTATATATATACTATATTATATATATAGTTATATATATAATTAAATATAAATAATTTATATATGTATTTTATAGTTATATATAAAACTTAACTATATTTTTATATCCAACATACTAATTTATGGTTCAACACCCCGTTTTTACTCATTAAAATCAAAAAAATAAAAAAAATAAAAAAAATACAAAAACCGGTCCGACCACTGGTTCGGGACGAACCGGCCGGTTCGACCAGTCCAAAACGAATCACACCGAACCGGACCGGCTAGGTGGCCGATCCCCGGTCGAACCGGTCGGACCGGCCGGTCCGATCCGGTCGTAATAACATTGCTTTTCAAATACACAAGTAACACAACTAACATGGAAGTGATGCAGCAGTAAAACATGTTACTTCTTCTTCGCCATCAACCGGGTTTCAACTCCCGCCAACTACAATTTAATAAATAACGGCGTTGTGTTTTTTTTGGGTGTGTTTTTACATTTTATATTATGTAAATAAAATACAAAATTTTCATGTATTTTGGTTTCTTTTTTTATTTCTTTTAATATTTAACTAGAAGTTTTTAAATCATTAAATAATGTATTGATTTTACCCATACCCACGTTTCTTTTAAAAATTTATAATAAATTGTTACGACATTTTTATTAACTATATAACATTTACCTACCACGTATTTATTTTTTGAGCTTGGGCGAGAAAAGCAAACGCCAGTGAAGCCCAAATATGTAATGACCATCACGTGTAGCCTTACCCGCAGCAAAGGACGGGATTGCCTTCTATTTATTAGAGTATAAATCCTTGATCAATGAATATGTTTAAACTTGTCAAACAAAAATAAATAACTTTTGCTTAAATTAGACTAGCCAATTAGACAGAACTATACACGCAAGGTGCAGTTTAACAAAGATAAATTCCTCAGGGTGTGTAACAAAAATATCAACAATTATTAAGTATGGAGCAAATGTTAGTAAAGTTCAGAAACCCATGTTGCATACAATGAGAAAGATGGCGTAATTACAATAACACCCTCCCGGCCGGATACCACCTTCTCCGGCGAGCTACACCGCCGGCAACCGCTTATTTTCCGGCAGAGCTTACGGTTCGTATTTTGGAGTTTAGTGCATGTTTAGGAAATTATTGAGCAAGCTAAACAAGGTTGTTATATTAATGACACGTGTAATTGAAGGTCTTATTGTATTGACACGTAGCTTTGCACTCGTACACATGGTTTTGCTTCTTATCACATTATTTGTTACACACTTACACCTAATTTTGTCATCAACATGGTGTTTCAGAAATCTATGCAGTATGTACGTATATAGTTACGATTGAGAAAGATATTATTATTTTGGTCAATTATATTCAGCATAGTAAAATACGCCAATTCTAGCTTATAAAATGTAGACAAACTAGCCTTGTACCTTGGTTTTCCTTTAATTATAACAACTTAGTGTATTTTAATTATTATGTGTTATATATCATAAGTTGATTGATGAGTAATTGAATTGTAACGCGGGTCAGGGTGTTCGCAAAAAGTTTGATTCAATACCATTAGGTTTTGCCGGTGTTAAAGTTTATCGATTCGTTACGGTTTGAAATTCAGAACCATTGTGCAAGTCAACATGTGGTTTGATCTTTATTACTTATTTTTATTAATATATGGATATGCATTATATTTAAAATAATGTTTAAAGTTCAAGCTCTCAAACCATTAAATCGTTAAGACTGAGTGATTAGATAGGTTGACCCGCCCATCCTAGCAAGGGTGGACCCAGATGGTCCGGTTGGGAGGCGCCTGCATCTCATGAAATTTTTTGTGAGTTACATATAAGATTTAATCCCAACCGGCCCTTAAATTTTGATATCGCGTTCTGACACTAACACCCAAAAAAAATAATTTGAGATTTTAATATATTAAATCTAATAAAATATCGTAAACAATTGTTCATCCATATTACCTTATCAGTTGATCATTTGCTATGTTACTTGTTAAAAGTTGATTAGTAGATTCGTATACTAGATTACTTACGCTCAGATCTAAGCTCTTCTTGTTTTGTGTTAAGAGAGTTAGAGCTCGGCTCGGGCTCGTGCTTCATTGTTTGTGCTTAATTGTTTTTATCATAGTTTTGTACGAATAAAAATTATTTACATAAATATATATTTAATAGATTATATAAATAAAAAACTTGTATATGCTCGTGAGCTTGTTTTAGCTCCATATATGACACTTTGGCGAGCAGAACCCGAGACGTTGCTCACTAGCCGTCTTGACTCGTTTACATTTCTAGTCTTAAATGTTAA
This sequence comes from Flaveria robusta, assembly GCA_025506415.1. NCBI lineage: Eukaryota > Viridiplantae > Streptophyta > Magnoliopsida > Asterales > Asteraceae > Flaveria > Flaveria robusta. The sequence goes on along the minus strand of CM046469.1, from coordinate 9,921,848 downwards.
TTTGAAAACTAAAACTTGTTGGTTAATTAATTATCAAGTTATGTGCTTTAATTTGGTTTTATATTCTTGTTGTGTGAGCTAATCTACCCGCAGTGGCGGACCCAGAAAATTTTTTTTTCGGGGTTAGTTTTTTCGTTATCAAGTCGTCATGCATGGTTTTTTCGTTCATAGGGGTCAAAGTTGAAAAATACACGGGGTCAATTGAAAAACATCAATACACGTTACATATAAAAAAATTATGCGGGGTCGGTTGACCTCTCCCCACTTGTGGTAAGTCCACCCCTGCCTCCCCGGCCCAATTTGGGACCGTACGATACCAAAAAGATAATATAGTTAGCCTTAGAAAAAAATTTTCTGGGTACTTCACTACATCCTAGCCTTTATGGTTTTTTGTTTCTTGAAAATAATATAGTTAGTGATATGGTCCTATTTTTTTGAAATGAATATCGGTGAAGGAGGATGGTTTTTTAAAGTTTAATTTTTATTTCTATATTATTAATAGATATTTTAGACTTCAAATTACTTTCGTAACATGTTATTCACGTACGTATGACGCAGGTGAATTAGATGAGAGGGATAAAGTTAACATATACACCTATAAATAATTAATATAACACCTAATTTGCATATAGATAAAGTTAGAAACTTTACAGCTAATAATTGTTTGTATATCAAATAAAAGGGCTGAAGACCTTAAATGATTAAATGTGTCTTGACCATATTATGAGCCGTATGCAATATTGGTATCTAATTTGGGTAAAGCAAACGTCATGGTTTTTAAAGCAGTTGTAAAGAAACATAATACTAAATAATAAAATTACTAGGATGTTATCTCGCACTTCGCCGCGGGTACAACTACGTGTCAGGGTTGTTATACGTGTAATTTTGCTTTTTTCAAACATGTTCGAAACTTGATACGATGGGGTTTTATAATTTGCAACGCTCGTTTTGACGATTTGTACATAAAAGAAATTCCAAAAGAAAAAAAAAACTCATAAAAATGTCAAGAACTAAATACAAGAAAATTGAAGTTGCAAAAATACATCAGGCTAAAGCAACCTTTTTTTTTTCTTCATATTTTAATAGGTTTACTCATTTAAGTAAGTGAAAAAAAATTAATAAATAATAAAACCCAAAATAACATGCAAGTATGCAACATATGTGGCTCATGAGATAAATTCACCATAAAACTTCAACTTTTAATTGTTATAGATTAAATATATATCTATGCAACTATATTAGGATCCGGTCTAATGTGCTCGGTGTAATTTATCCATTAGGTTTGGTTCACTACCTTCTTATGAAGAAGATACTTTTTTATTGTCTACATACATGCTAATATAGTACATGACCTTTAGTGATTAGTGTTAGAAGAATTAGTAATTTTTCACTAATTTTTATGTAAGTTTAGTGGTTAGTGGTTATGTGATCTATATAATTGATAACATATGAGCTTGGTTGTCTTTGTTGAAATGGCTGAACGAACATAAATAAAACCATGGGGAGTAGCGAGTTGTGCAGCGTAGTCGCGACATAAGCAAAAAAATCACTTGTTTATTAATGTGGGTATATCATGTGAGATGTAGTTGAGTTTATATTTAAAAAATATTTATTAATTAATTTTAAGCAATTACTCATTAAAACTAATACATAAATAACATATCATGATATAATAAAAATAACTGGAAATTAAACCCCTGGGATATGCACACTTGCGAATTCGTTAAGTGCGTTGTGATGATAATATTAGCATGGTTAAGTACATATAGTGGCGGAGCTTGAGAAAAGGTTTAGGGGGCCGAAAGTCACGAGACCCAAATCCGAGGTGGCCGAACTCAATACGTATAAATTTTTCGGCTGAAACACGTATAAATTTCTATTAACGTGCGAAAAAACAGGGGGAGGGGCGGGGCCCCCTCGAGCCCTAAGAAAGCTCCGCCCATGAGTACATATAAAAAGGTATGAAATTGCACTTACTGGATTTTGGATATCATTCGAATCCGAATTCCTTATTCATTTGGATCTCAAACATGTTTTCGGAAAAATTTTATGCTTCGAATTATTCAATTTATTCAAATATGGGTTTTACCCAAATAATACATTCAATTAAATAATATGTAGATAGCTTTTTTTTTATCATACCATTTTTATCCAGCCATTCTTCGATTCTGTCATCTTCAAACCTTTGTAAATCTAATCGAATTATTGAGAAAAGTAGAGAGGTGAGAGTTAGAGTCTCGAAGAGTTTCAGTCATGTTAGGAATAAATAAACACAAACCAAATGTTAGAAAATCTATTATTTGTTTTTATTCAAATTATTTGATTTAATTTGGATTATTCATATTTATAGAATCCGATTTGAGTTGAATTTGGTTATATTCGGATTGGATAGGAATGCATCTAACTTAGAATTTCGGATAGGGTCGTAAAATTTAATATCATATAGACACTTTGGTTGGTTTTGAGCCCTTTTTTTGTTTTGTTTTGTTTTGGTTTGGTTTGGTTACAGATATGATTTAGTTTGATCGTAATATGATCCAGTCCGGTGTTTTTGGTTTTTGTAATAGTCAAAACCGAAACCAAAACAAAAAGTTTTTTGAAAAACTTCAAGCTAAACCATGTTTTGTTCACTTTTAGTTTTTCCGATTCGATAACGTTTAATAAGTTGATTATGGTTTAATTATTTTGGTTTCAAACACCTCTACTAGTCTTGAACATGAAAGAAACAAACGATTGTCAGTTCTTTAATCTTCGTATAATAAAGCAATCCAATTTGGGCTTTCAACATTTTCAGTCCTTTTGCGAATCTCAAGCCTCAAAAGCTGAGCATCCTTTCTAGTTCCCTAATCGACTCCCATTTTATCTTTATGGGCTGCCCATTTTATTCAGCCCATAACTTAATTAACTGATCCAACAATATTACCCATTTGAATTTAGCTATCAGCCCAACATGAATTAGTTTAGGACTTCCACTTTAATTACTTCTTCTTTTGAATTTAACTTCAGTTTTACAATAATTATTATCTTTTATGAACTTATGTATCACTTGCTAGAGGATCATCGGCTTTATATTGTGAAAACGTAATTGCAATTTTCCTTTGAGAAGAAATTCATTGTTTTAACTACTTTCTTTCTTCTTAACTTAGAAAATATAACATGAAACTAATGACGGCAGAGAAAATAGTGGGAAAAATGATTTTCTTTACTTTAAAGTTTGCGATAGACATACCAGTATTGGTGTGGTTGGTATACGGGATGCTAAAGAAGTGAATGACTGTTGGATAGTGATGCTTAGCTGTTGCCATGGGCAAACATAGTTAGACGATAATGTCCATTAAAACAAACCATACGACAAGTAAAAAATTAATGTCAAAATGTTGATAAAAATAGTCGTGTCGCAACGGACAAAACAAAATAGTCAAAAATATTAATGATCAAATAAGCACATACAAGTTTAGAATTAAAAAAAAAAAAAAATCATGAATTAAATGTGTGGAGGGGAAAAAAGAAAAAAATGTAAAAAATCAAAACCTTGAATCAAATCCAACAACTTGGGGTTTGTGTGTCGATAACTTGTACTGTTGTACATTTTGACGTACAATTTTGTTTTGAATGAAATTTGCACCAAAACATAGATAAAAATAAATAGGTCGTAATAGTATATTTAGACTTTTATATAAAGTTTTAAAATTTTAAATTATAAGAGAAAAATATAAATAAACAAAAATATGTAAAAAAAAACAAACAAATAAGTATATTATATAAGATGTAGATATAGCTAAACTTAAGGTTGCCAAAATATAAAATCTTCAAAGTTATTTATGAATATTAAACATCTTGACCTAAACGTATATATAGACTTGTCCTATAATGCACATAAGCACTTGAAATTTACATTTGAAAATATAATCAATACTTGTTTATATCATGTTTTACAAAACAAACTTATGTGGTCCTTTAGACATTGAAATCAACGATAGCGACAAATTGTTTATTGTCCTCACAATTATTACTATTACTATATATAATTTTGAGAAGTTGTTAACAGTAACTATTGCGCCACTTTGTTTTCTACTATTATTTTAAACTAGCTTCGGTAAACGATTGTATTACACGGGTTGAATAAAAAATATTAAATGTAATATTAATTATAAATCGATATTCTAAAATAAGATATGATTAAAAATTTTCTTATAATAAATACAAAAAAAATTTATTTAAAAACAAACGTTTTAAAAAATGTCTTACTTCAAAACTTTCTTATTATAACTCTCAATTTTAATTATATTTTGTTTATAAAAAAATTACTTTTTAAAAACACCAATTATAAAATATTTTGAATTTTTAAAAAAGTTTGATGTTCTAAAAAACTTTTTAATTTTATGAAATATTATTTCCTTAAAAATAATATTAGTAAAAAGATCTATTTCTTAATTTATTAAAAAAACTATTTTAATTTAAAAAATAAATAATATTATTAGTAATTAATATGATTATTATATAGAAGATATAAGCGGAAAAAAATTAATGAGAATGAATATGGTGTTGACATGTGTTTTTTTTTAGATACCATTTTATAAGAGTAAGTAGATTTAGATATTTTGATATTATAACTATTATTAACTATTTAATATTTTTTTTCTAACTTATAATATAATACTTTTATAAATCCTTCAATATACTGCTATGGCTACTTATCCTAATCTATGTTCTGGTGTAAGTTTTGTTTGAAATCAAACTAAGTAAAATGTAATATGTTTTATATAATATTTTATTAGATTACAAGTATACCATAACTACGTGTTTTATTTTTATCTATGCTATGAAACTAAGTCGCCATTGATGGCAAACTATACTTCGTTGTGACGTGTATAGTGATGTTTTATAAAATTCAAATTCATCATTTGCGATATGCTTAATTTTTTTCAGTGTTAATATGTTCAACAATTTTATTTTTTACGGTGCGACAAGCTTATTTTTATCAACGTTCTGACATGAATTAGTTAAAGATTTCTTTCTTATATAAGTTTTAAATATTATCAACGACCCTGCTGCAACGCATAAATTTTCGACGGTTTCATTTTGTTATATAATTTTCGAATGTTATCAACGATGTCAAGATTTTGATTTTCTTATATAAAATTAAATATGTTATCAACGTCATCTTCAAGGTGCGGATTTGTGACAATGTTTCAACATAGGTTTTTCATGATTTTACGAACGCCTTCAACGTGCGCGTTTGCGACGGCGTTTCAATGTTAGCTTTTTCATAGTTTTACATCCCTCCCGCAACACGGGGGGTCATAATACTAGTTAAATTAATACAAAATCATTAACATTTTTAGAAATTTCAATATGTATGCAAACTAATTAAATTGAAGTTATTACTGTTTAATTAAGTGGCTGAAATATTAATTAACATAACATAATAGTTGCCAATGTGGGGCTAGCCCACTTGGTAGAGGCTTTGCCTTTTAGAGGAGAGGTACTGGGTTCAAACTCAGACACAGTGTAATATTGGAATAATTTAGAAGTACAAGTAAGATAAATTTGCCGTTAACAAAAACATAACATAATAGTTTTAAATACAGATAGCCTATTAGCGTAATTGGGTTGAACGTGTCAAAGACTCAAAATATTACCGATATTATCCTGTTTTTGAAAAAGATGTATGAAATGATTTATTGTAAAAATAGTTTGTCTTGTGAAGCGACAGAAATAATCAACGGGTAAATGCCTATGCAAACAAAAGGTAAAGCTTTATTAAATGACTAATACCTAACTTGTCTTTTGATATATAATCAATACATGTTTATATCATGTTTGATTTCATTGTGTAAAGGACCACATAAGTTTGAATACAAAATAATTAGTAATAAAAATTCATAAATTATAAAACCATACTTGAAGATAAAATATGATTATAATTGTATAATAATAGCTACTTTATGTAAATAAACAATAATGTATTTTTTAAACTTTTATTTTATAAAAAAATATGGGTTTTAAATATTTTGTTTTAAGAAAAATAAATCTATTTTAAAAGAATTTGTTGTATTCTATATTTTATAAAACTTTGTTTTTAAAAAGCGTATTTTAATAAAAAATAGGTTTTAATTTATTAAATTATAAAAATTTTTAATTTAAAATTGATAGAGTAATATTATTAATATTCAATATTATTAATAATAATAAAGAGAAATAAGAAACTTAGTATGATAAAACTTACAATTGTATCCAGTCTTATTTTAGATTTTTTTTTGTTATAGATAGATATATATATACAGATAAATAGATAGGCTAGAAACTCATTTATTAAACGGATTATCGTTAGTAATAAACACGAAAAGTTATTTATATAAACAAGACTAATAAACATTCTTTAACAAACCCATAGTTATTTATATATCTTATTAATATAAAATACACGAACAATCTCAATGCCAAACAAAAAAACTCAACGTGCAACTAAAGTATCCTCAAAAATTATATGTAAATAGTAACGGAAAATATATTTTTAATGATTTTAAGTAATATAATATAAGAAACAGAAAATAAAAAATTAAGAAAACCAATAAAGATTTAGTTATGTTTATTATTAAAAGAAAAAAGAACACCGGCTAAAAATATAAAAACTACACGTGTATCAAGATTTCATTCTTAGTTTGATTAAGAAATACTTTTATTAATTTCAGATAAATAATATTAATATTAGAGAAAAATTTAAGTACAAAAAGCTCTAAAACTAAAAAGTCTAATGTATAAAAAGTAATCTTAACTATTTATCTTCTTAATCAATGGTTGAAATCAGTTTGTGAGAAAAAAGTTTGTTATATAAGTATTTTAGAAATAGTCACTTTATTAACTTTTTACAAATTCTTTTATTTTTTTTTTAATGTTCATAACTTTTATAACTTTTATGTATAGTATTATTTTTTTAATATAAATTACACTATAAAAAAGCGTTTTCTAATCTTTAAAATAAATACAATATTGTTATATTAAATTTTAATTAATTTTTTTTAAGTTTGTAAGCTCATATCTTGTTATTGTTTCTTTTAGTGTAGTTTATTGTGTTTGTTTGTTAATTATTATAATTTTCTAAATACTATTATATTTTCTTATATGATGAATTTTAAAAAAGTAAAATGATGGAATAAAATTGTTGTATATCTCTAATATAAAAAACATAATAATAAGTTAATTAATCTAATACATAAAAAAACCAAAGACAAAATACCACAATTTCTCATTGGGTTTTTGATCGTCATTGTGTAATCTTGAATACTATGAGTTTTGAAACATATATTAGTGAAATAAATCATTGTATACTTGTAATTGTAAAACATCATGATAGATAACAACAAGTTTATACAATGTATAAAAAATAATGACAAAAATAACACATTGTGTTATTTTCAAAACTATAAGTTTTGATAAATATATTTGTGAAAGCATATTATTGTACACTTATAATTATAAACACCATAATAGATAACAAACTTATATAATCTATAAAAACAATGGTAATGATAACACAAAATGTTCTCAAACGTAAAATACAATGATAAATATATATAAAAAATGATATAAAATATAGAGATTTTTACATATTTCTCCTTCCTAAAACCACTAATTATATATTTCCCCAAGCCAGAAAATCAATTACATATTTTTCATTCCTAAAACATGTATATTCATATATATCCATTTCATACAAATAAAACCATTTAATAACAATTTTACCCTTATTTTTACTATGAAATTTTCATATAATTTTTTATTATTGTAATTGTTTAAAATTTTGACAATAATTTTTTGTATACAGAGAGGTAACTTTAATTATCGGTGATTATTGTTTTAAAATCAAGTTATAAACTTTTGAATTTAGAGATGTAATTTTAATATTTTTATTTACATAGAGGGCTCGTAATATATAATTGATGGTTGTAGAAATGAAATACCTAAAAATATTATAGTAAAATAAAATAAACAGTCTTTCAATAAGTTAATTTTAGCGAATGGATAAATATGTATATATATATATATATATATATATATATATATATATATATATATATATATAATATATATATATATGTTTTAAGAAAGAGAAATATGTAAATAAAATTTTAACTTGAGGAAATACATGCATATGAACACATGCGAGATAATAAGCTGATATATTTAACACAACTAGCTTAATAACCCGTGTATTACAGGGGTTGAATATATAAATATTAAATAAAATAAAATTTTATTAATTATAAAATGATATTTTAAGATAAAATACGGTTGAAATTATTTGTAAGGACTATTAGTAATAAAATAATGATATCAAGTTTTTAAACTTTTTTTGTTTAAAAAAACTGAAGATTTTGTTTCAAAACAAAAGGTTTTATAAAATTTATTATAATTATTTTTTATTTATAAAAATTTTACATTTTAAAAATATTGATTTTTAAAATATTTTATATTTTTAAAAAAGTTTGATGTTTTTGAAAAGAAGATTATTTTGTAAAATTTTATTTCTTTTTAAATAATATTGATTAAAAGATTTCTTTCTTAATTTACCAAAAAATATTTTTAGTCTATAAATAAATTAAATAATATTATTAGTAATTATAGTAACTATTAAGTAGGAGAGAGAGGCGAGAAAATTATGATGAGCATGAATTTGGTGCTGCCACATGTCCCCATTAGTTACTCTTTTATTATAATACTAATTTTAGCAAACCCGTGTATTACACGGGTTGAAAAAAAAATATAAAATAAAATAAAATAAAATAAAATAAAATTCTATTAATTATAAAATACTATTCTAAGCTAAAATACGATTGAAATTACATAAGTAAAGACTATAAATGATAAACAATGACATTAACTTTTTATAATTTAATTTTTGAACTTTTTTTGTTTTCAAAATATAAATTAAATATTTTTTTCAAAGCAAATCGTTTTAAAAAAATATCATTTTTAAAAATTTTCTTACTATAACTCCTAATGTTAATTATTTTTTGTTTATAAAATTTATACTTTTTAAAGACATCAATTTTAAAAATATTTCATATTTAAAAAGTTTGATGTTTTAGAAAAATATTTATAAATTTTTTTCTTTGAAATAACATTATTAAAAAGATTTCTTGCTTAATTTATTATAAAATATTTTTAATCTAAAAAGTATTTAAATAAAATTATTAGTAATTAATGTATTAATTAATAGGATAGAGAAGCGGGAAATTTTTGATGAGAAGAAATGTAGTAGTGACATGTGTCACCCATAGTTACCCTTTTATTAGAGTAATAAGATAAGATAAGATAAGATAAAGATAAAGATTACCAAAATGTCCTCTTTTTTTAAAATAATAAAATGACCGTATCAAGCCTACTATCTTTTTAGACTTTTTAAAGCAAATAATTTTTTACTATAACCCTACCCTTAATATTATAGGAATATTAATCAAGAATAAGTCACATAATTGGAATCTTTTAATTAGGAAGAAATTACTAAAAAACGAATCATTTATCTAACTAAAATAATTAATTTAAAATCATTCTATATGGAAGGTTACCTAATGGCTAATTGGTTGAGTGAAATAGTTAAAAAGTAATGACTACCCATTTTTGTAATCCTATTTATTCTATTTTTCTTTTTATAAATTGACTTGCTCTACCAATAAACATTTTACTTCTATGGTTTTATATTTATCACTCACTCACAAATGCTTTAAGATACAAAAACTTCATATTCTACATCTCTCTGTCTTTCTTTTTCCTAGACTTCTACAAATCTCCGGCCTGTGTTCTTTATCTCTCAATCCACCCAAAACGGGAGGAAGGTAAAAGATATTAGGGTTTTTGTAAAATTTTCATTTTGGGGTCGTTGTCGAATTTATTAAAGGCGGGTGTCAAAACTTTAGGGGGTTGGTGTTACTAATTTCTTGGGGGTCAGTCGGAATTTCGTCATACATACTATTATAAAAGAAAATTTTTCATGGCCGGGGTGCCAAAACAAAAAACTCAACGTGCAACTAAAGTATCCTCAAAAACAATATTTAAACACCAACGGAAAATGTATTTTTAGTAATTTTAAGTAATATAATATAAGAAACAAAAAAATAAAAAATAAAGAAAACCAAGAAAGATTTTAGTTACGTTTATATTTAAAAGAAAAAAAGAACACCGGCTAAAAATATAGTAACTGCACGTGTATCAAGATTTCATTCTTAGTTTAATTAGGAAATACTTTTATTAATTTCAAATAAATAATTTTAATATAATAAGAATTTTAATCAAGAATAAGTCACATAATTGGAATCTTTTAATTAGGAAGAAATTACTGAAAAACGAATTATTTATCTAACTAAAATAATTAATTAAAATCTTTCAATATTGAAGGCTGCCAAATTGGTTAACTGAAATAGTTAAATAGTAATGACTACCAATTTTTTGTTTGCCTATTTATTCTATTTTTTTTTTTTTAATAAATTGACTTGCTCTACCAATAAACATTTTACTTCTATGATTTTATATTTATCAATCACTCACAATTAATCTAAGATACAAAAACTTTATATCATTCTATATCTTTATATTTTTTTTCTAGATTTCTACAAATCTCCCGCCTTGTGTCCTGTATCTCTCAACCCACCCAAAATCGGTGGAAGGTAAAAAGATATTAGGGTTTTTGTAAAATTTTCACTTTGGGGTCGTTGGTGAAATTTCTTAAAGGCGGGTGTCAAAACTTTAAGGGGTTGGTGTTTGAATTTCTTGGTGGTTGGTCGGAATTTCGTCATATATGCTATTATAAAAGAAAACTTTCATGGGGTGCGGGTGACCCTCATCTGGACCATATAGGTCCGCCCTTGATATTTAAAGTAATGTAAAAAATCATCAAAATAATGAGTTCATATGTTACACAATTTTTTGTTTGTGTAACTACATATGTGTAAATAGTATAATAGTGAATTATTGTTTTCCTTCCGGTGGTTTGGTCACATTTGTTATTTTCATCTAAAAATATTTTTTCTTGCGTTTGGCTCCTTAAAGTTTGAAAAAGTTGTTATTTTCATCCAATAATATTAGCTTCATTACTTTAACATGTTAAATACTTATCGTTAGAGTACTTACATAAATTGTCATATAAAAACAAAATCATAATTTATGTTTATGTGTTGTTGATAAAATTCCATTCATAGAATTCATAATTTTGGATGAAAATGACAACATTTTTGAACTTTGGGGAGCTAAATACAAAAAAAATATATATATATTTTTGCATGAAAATAACAAATTCAAACCACAGGAAGAAAAACGACAATTTACTAATAGTATAACCTATATAGGATTTATAATTATATTTCAATCTTTTTGTATATAAAATATAAAATAAATTACGCGTTCATTAAAATTCTAAAGATAATATGATTTATCAAATGATATTAATTCAAACAAAATGTAAAGCTGTATTTGATGAATGGGGAGTTTCTAATACCTTAATTATCTTTTATTGTTCATATATCATTTTTAACGTTACACCACTACCCTCTTTTATATACTCACCACATCTTGAGGCTATGCTATTCTCATTTTTCATCTTTCAGCATTTCTTTTAACTTTCAATGCAAATATTTTTTTTATTTTACAACAATTACTTCACTAAACCAAAATAAATATAAAAAAAGATTAAAATCAACAATAATTAAAAAAATTAAAATATTACTTAATATATAAAAGAAAAAAGTTATGGAGGAATGCTACATATTTTAGTAGGATTACAGTGACTAGTTAACCAATATAATTATAATATTTATCAAACAAGTTAAGAGGTGCGGAGTGTAAGTTTATTTTTAAGTTTATTGTGATATTCAGTATTATAACCTCATAATGTCTTAGGGGCGAAACCCCTAAGCAGTGAGGATTTTAAAGGGGTAACGCCCCTTGGCGGGGGTCTAAGGCAGCACCTCTGAGAGTGGAGTCCAAGGGCAGAGTGGGGTCCAAATGGCCTAAAAATTTTATTTTGGTAAAAATAGCATCATGTGTGAAATTTGGGTGAAATAAAAGACGAAATTTTTAAGGCATTTTTTGATTTAAAATTAAAATTGCCATACGGCAGTTTCACCCCCATCTCCTTAAAACCGAATTGCATATGATTTTCTTTGATTCTTCTTGTTCACAAAACACAAACAAAATTCATATTTTGATCTTGAGAAACATCTAAGTTATATCAGCCCCCCCTAAAAAGAAACAATTTTGCTCCCGCCCCCCCTACGAGAGTGTTCAAGCTTTGCCACTGGGTGAACTATCGAATAATTTAATCTGAAAGTGTCCACAAAACTCTCATATTATCCAATTTGTTGATTTCAAATTCGATCTCTACATTGTTCGCTACTGTTAGATATTTTAGTGTAATTGGATTGACTAACGGCCAATTTGATTATAATATCCATCAAACAAGTCAGGAGGTACTTGTTTGAGTTTATTGTGATTTTAAAATTGAAAACCTTATTAGGGGCGAAACCCCTAAGCGATGGGGGTTCCAAGGGGGCAAAGCCCCTTTGGCGGGGGTCCGGGGGCAGCGCCCCTGAGAGAGGGGTCCAAGGGGCAGCAGCCCCTGGCGGGGTCCAAGGGACAGAGCCCCTGGCTGGGATCGAAATGCACTAGAATTTGGTAAACATTGCTTTATCAAAAATACACTAGAATTTGTTTTTTTCCGAAATTTCACATGTGAAACTTCGGGGTAAAAAGTGTAATTTCGCATAAAGAAAACTGCCTTCGGTAGTTTCCCCATCGAATTGGTCGATATTCTTCATATTCTCTCTTCTGGTTCATGATCAAGAACACACACAAAAATCATACTTCGATTTCTGAAACTTGAGTTTTATCCAATTGAATATTTTGTGTGTACCCCAAATAGTTTCAATCTGACCGATTGAATATTTGGTGTGAACCCCAAATAATTTCAATCCGAAAGCGATTTGCGACTCTCAAGTTTTTCAAGTTATTATTACGATTTCTCTACAACTACTTCCTTATAGACCAATAATTAGTTTATGAGTTATATGTATTTTTACAGGACATGCATGTTGCTCAGAATAGTTGAAGATACAAACATAGTTTTTTAAACCTTACTTTTACTGATTTTTGTGGCTTTTAGAGCCTTTAAAAGCTCCGAAAAAACTATTCATAAATAAACTTTTTTTTCCTTGTAAGCTAGATGTTATTTTCCTGAAACCCAAAAAACTCCTAAAAGCTTGAAAAAAACTTATTACCAAACATATAAATATAATAGACTAAGAAAACAATATGGTATAATTATCTTTCTACTTTAATATGTATCTATGGGGGACACTTGGCATCATCACATTTGTTTTTATCAAAATTCCCCGCTTCTCTCTCTGCTGTTAAATATTTACATTAACTACTAATAATATTATTTAATTGATTTAGATCTAAATTAGTTCTATAAGTAAATTATGAAATAGATCTTTTTATCAGTGTTATTCCTAAGGAAATAAATTTTATAAAATAAGAAAGTTTTCAAAAACAACAAACTTTTTTAAATATATTTTTTATAACGTTTTGTTTTGAAACAAAATGTTTAATTTATTTTTGGGAAAAAACGAATAAAGGTTTTAAAATAAAAGTTTAAAAAGTTAATATAATTTTTGTATGACTTATATTTCTTAACCATATCTTATATTATAATATAGTTTTATAATTAATAAATTTTTATTTATAAAATATTTTATTTGATCAACTCGTGTAATGCACGAGTTTACTAAAGCTAGTAGCATAATATATTGGTTTAAAATGGTTATAAAGTGTTGTTTCTTGAAATTATATTATTGTTAGTACGCAATATTTACGCGGCTAGCGAATACATTTTTGTTTTGTTTGATTGATATGTTTTCGTGAATCATGCATACATGATACATGTAATTTAAACGTGTCAAATCTTGAATAAGACATCCCAGATACAAACGGGATAATATTCACCACAAAGTTGAATTACAGTTAACTTGTATTTATCTTTCTTCAAAGATATGGTTGTTTTCGACCACTAAATACATTATAGTTTCAATAAATAAATCGAAGGGAAAATGATATTTAAGACGTGGTTGCAGGTGCATGATTAATGGACCCACAAACATAAAGTTATATAAGAAGGACAGTTTTAGAGGATTTTTATAACACATTAAATAATATCCCATTTTTAGTTTATTAATCTCCTTTCCTGTGAACAAAAATGGAGTGCAAAAAGCATGAAGATTACTCTGTTACAATACCATTACTGAATGGCAATAGAGATAATGTGGTTATAATTAACTCCAAAGATGAGCAATACACCAATATCAACATAAGTGGTGCTTCTTTCATAAGCACTTGTTTCAATGGCCTCAATGCTCTCTCAGGTTCATTTTCTTAAGTATCATGCTCTTTAATCCATATGCATATATGTTGGTTTTATTAATCAATCATATATACTCACAAAGTTACCATTTTGATTATGTTTTCAGGAATTGGAATAGTATCAATTCCATATGCATTGGCATCAGGAGGATGGTTGAGCTTGATACTACTTCTTGTAATTGCAACCTCCACCTTCTACACAGGATTATTGATCAAAAGATGCATGGATACTGATCCCAAAATAACAAGTTACCCTGACATTGGGTATCGCGCGTTTGGAAAAATAGGGAAAGCTATAGTTTCAATTACTATGGACATAGAGCTCTATTTAGTCGCGACTGGTTTCCTGATCCTAGAAGGTGATAACTTAAGCAACTTATTTTCTGATATGGATTTTGATATTTGCGGCTATCACATTAGCGCGAAAAGTGGATTTATTGTTCTTGTTGCACTCATTATACTCCCCACAAGTTGGTTAGACAACATGAACATTCTTTCATACATATCAGCCAGTGGAGTTGTAGCCTCCATGATCATCTTGGGTTCAGTCTTCTGGGCTGGTGCAGGTGATGGCATCGGATTTCGGGAGAAGGGTAAACTCGTAAATTGGCATGGAATGCCTTCCGCTATTAGCTTATATGCATTCTGCTATTGTGCTCATCCAGTTTTCCCAACACTATATACTTCTATGAGAGACCAACGTCAATTCTCAAAGGTCTTATCATCAGATCATCGTCATCATTATTATTAATGTGCGTAATAATATTAATTATTTGTCTCTATTTTTGCTAAAACAATTTGTTATTCTACTATGTTGCAGGTGTTGTTCTTTTGTTTCGCCTTATGTACAGTTACTTACACGTTGATGGCAGTTATTGGTTATCTTATGTTTGGTTCAAACATAGCGTCACAAATTACCTTAAACCTTCCGACGGATAATATAAGTTCAAGAGTGGCCATATGCACCACCCTCATTACTCCGATAGCTAAATATGCACTGATGCTAACACCAATTGTTAATGATATTGAAGAGCGATTTAAGTCCTCTTACAACAAAAGGATGCGTAGCTTTTTAATCAGAACAATGTTGATGATAAGCACTGTAATTGTAGCATTATCCCTTCCCTTTTTCGGGTACCTGATGTCTCTTGTGGGGGCCCTCTTGAGCGCCACGACTTCGATAATGATACCATGCTTGTGCTACTTGAAGATCTCGAAGATTTACAAGAGAATTGGAGTTGAGTTGGTGATTGTTGGGTTTGTTCTATTAAGTGGCTTGATTATTGTAGTTGTTGGTACTTATGTATCATTGGTGGATATTGTAAGCCATCTATGAACGATAAGTTAGAGTAATGTACTAAGCATGCATGACCAAATTTTGGACCATTAAAAGTCAAAGTTCTATATAAAATTCTGCAATTTTCTTCTTTTTCTTTTTACTGCTTTGATATCCAATTCTTCTAATTTAGATAAATTTGAATTGCAATAAGAGATTATCTTTCGTGGAGATTTATTCAACTTTGTAAATAACATTATTGTCTGCTTTACTAGCTAAACATGTTTTTTACTCTGTATTTATTTTACTCCTATCTATTTGAACATACAATCTTTTGGTTGGGGAATATACCACTCTATCATTAAAATGTTCCCTTGGGGACTTTTCTTTGTTACCTAGGGTGAGGTCCATTTCAATATACTAAATTACTACGAGAACAATGAGAATCTATCTAAATCTTTTAATTTCGTTAGTTAATGGTTGACTTTCTAAAAATATTTTGTTTCTACAAGCAAATGTATATGATATGCATATAAAAAAAAACTATTAAAATAATTTTTTTAATGTGTTTTTTAACTTTTATATGTTACCTACACATGTGTAGATTATGTATATGTAATACTAGCAAAGAGACCCGCGCGTTCCGGCGGGATCATCAACAATAGTTGAATTCTTCATCTTCATCATGATCATTCAGTGTTCGTTTGATCTATGTTCATATGAATGTATGAACAAAACAATCTATGATCATACTTGAAACAAAAAAAAAAAAAAAAGTTATCTCATGTCAACCAAATCTGAGCAAAAACATATGTAGGTAGCATCGCCCCATAAATAAACGGAGAAAGTGGTATGTAAGTTTTTTTATCTTTTTCAATAAATTTTCCACGTACACAACAGAACAAATTAAAATGTGAAATCCATAAATTTTAAAGCATCCCTACATTTAGTGGGAAGTAATCTCATGAAAGAAAACATGTTTATTAGTCAAATTAATAAACAAAACTTTCATACAAGTAACTTTACACTTTTAACAAAACACAACTAAATAGACTTAGAAATATACTTAAAAACACAGAACTCATGAGGTTATTAACCATATAAATGCCTCACAAACAATGAACATTGGTACAAAACAATCTTGAACTTCATTGACCAGTATCCTGGAGAGTAGAGACTTGATCATTTCCGGTTGTAATCATGAACTTTGTCTACATAACATTGCCACAAAATGACATTAGTAAAAAAATGAATAATCATATTAATTTTTGAATGACAATTGATGAAATTAGTTTATTTGAATCATCCAAGCACTTGATTTCAAAATTCCACATACCATATGCTGGAGTGGCTATGGTAGCAATGAAGAAAAGACACTGGAAGGGCGTACATGGCAACATAAAGTAGATTAGTTCAACAGCAGCTTACGCTAGGTTGGGGTAGTTAACATTTTAGGCATTTCTGCTAGCTTTGTCTCAATTCAACCTTATGACATGTTTCATGAGGTAATTGCTAACACTACAACACAAATAAATGTTTTACTCACACATTTAACTTCCAAAGATCTAAACATTCCTAAATAGTCCTTAAATATGGATTTTATAATTGGTTTATAACATTACAATAGATATTTTTTGAAGCAAAATCTACACATAAATGAAAATTAATCTGGTAGCTTCTTGGTGTTTGCACAATAAAGTTCACAAAACAATATGCACATGAAACACGTTATAACAACATTCCTCGTAAGCTATATTTAGTTGTTTTCACTATATTTAATAGGTAATTTTAGCTTCAAAACAATATAAAAAATATACACTTTTGATAGCAAACCACAACATTTGTTTACCTATTAAATAGGCTTTTATAGCATCAAACTTACCATTTAAACCTTCTATTTAGATAACAAAGAATAAAACAAAACCAACTAATTAAATCAACTTATATAACTTCAAAGTTAACCCTTCGAACCTATTCTTTGGAAAGCAAAGTATAGCAGCAAAATTAATCTATTATATCAACTCTAAAGTTTCAATTTTCCTAACCTTCTGTTTGGGCAACAAAGTATAGCAAAAAAATTGATCTACTAAAATAACTTTTAAAACCAAATTAATTTATCATTTAAACATGTTATTTGGATAGCAAGGTTAAAATATACCAGCAAATTAGAGCTTATAGCTTCAAATTAACCCTTTTAAAACTGTTGCTTGGGCGGCAAAGTATAGAGGCAAAATTGATCCATTAAATCAACACTTAAAGCTTCAAATTACCACTCTAAACCTGCTGTTTGGGTAATAACTACAATAGCAACATTATTACATCATAATTCATATCATCATCTACTTATATATAAGGCTAATAATAATACCTAATTTAAATCTCAAAATTAGCAATAACTCTATGTTGTCAAAAGCGATCTGCGCGCGCGCCTAGGCCCAAGACTCACCCTTTGCGCCTTGAGTGCGCCTTTGACAACTATGCAATAACTATGTTAATCTTTAATATGAATAAATATCTAAAGTACAATGTCATAACAATACATGGTAAGGAAATAATTACCTTTGCTATGATCAGAATGAACTAAACTTATGGTCACCTGATTGTATATTTTTCGTGTAAACATTTATTTTTGCATATGAACGACAAGTTAACTCATAAGTTGAACATATGCACATATATTGTACGTCAATCAAGTTTCGTAGTATTATCACATGAATAACTAAATATATTAATACAATATAACATATCATCTCATAGAACAAATATCACCTCTGTCGAAAACAATGGCATTAGTGTCTAGATTGGCGAATTCCAATTCATTGGTCTTGATTCTAAGAGGTTGTCCCCAAGCAAAACACATATAAAAGAAATCGAATCAATAGCATAATAATTATGAGGATCCTGTAAAAACATAAGTACCACTATGCATAATGAATCAAAAACCACATGTTCACTACTGCACCTTTCAAGATATAATCAACGTCCTGCTTCTTTTGTAAGAAAATATCACACCATCTATTGAGATTTACTCAGATTACAAATTTAAACTAATTTTGTTTTGATTTTTATCGTTTAAGTTATATAATCAATACTATAATATATTAATTCTTATCATCACTTGAATTGTCTCCAATGACACCACTAACTCCTATTGTTGTATAAGAACTAATATGCAACATGGATACTTCATAACCATTAACAAAAAAGGATCATTAATTCGATTAATAGAACACCAACTTCAAACTAAAACTGAAACTAAAGCACCCACTGTATATAAATCACAGAAAATACTGTGAAAAATTGTTTTGGCCGGAGAAAAGTGTAGATTATACAAATACATCTCACAGAATATCTAGAGGGCAAAAAAGCACCAAGCCAAACAATTGTTTATTTTGTTTGATAGATTATAGAACCAATTATAGACAATAAAACCCCAATTCATCAAATAGTTGACTTAGAAATGAATAAAACCAACCAAACCCTAGAAAATAGAAACCCACAAAATGAACTAATCACTCTTGAAAGGTATATCAGTACCATAATAAAAATGCAAACAAACGACTTCTTTAGTTCTATAATAATATCAATTAAAGATTTAACAAAGCAACAATTGATCGAGTAAATCTCACCTCAATACATATTTATTTACTCTATTTAAGATTTAATCTAGATTAATGCAAACAAACTGAAGTAAACAACGACTTCTTTAGTTCTATAATAATATCTTTTAAAGAATTAGGTTTCATGCATTTATGTGGAGTTCAATCATTCTAGTGAAGAGACTCTAGTCGCTGGAATTAGTTTTAATCAAATTAGAAGTTCCGATTACACATAAAATAAGTATGTATGTTTGATATACCGTTGATTCGATTTTTACCTGAATCGCAGAGAACAGCAGTTCAGAAGCCAATCAATCGAACGTTTAGGGACGATTGAACCTTCGGAACGGCAACTGTTGTGATTGGGTCATTTGTTGGTGGTTCGCGGCAAATATGAGGCGACTGTTTCCGAAAGTTTGTCGGAGGTTCACGGTTGCGTTCAGTCGCCGGAAGTATGAAGCGACTGTTGCCAGAAGTTTTATCATAAGATTTCATGTCACCGGAGATTCCCGGCTACAGATATACGTGGTGTGGATTGGAAAGGGGTTGGGTATTGAATTTAAGAGTAAATGATACCATTGAAAGCCAACAATTGAATAAAGGTAGAGGGAAACGTCGTACAACCAGCAATTGAATTGAGGAGGAAGGGAACATTGGGGTTTCGATGGTAACGGAAGCCGGCTTCAATGGCGGTGCTCAGTGAGGCGTAACGCACGATGGAGCTAAGACCGAGAGATGTACATGAAGGGGCGGACTTACAAATATCACTGAAATTACTATTTTTGTATTATATAGTAGTAAAGATAACCTATAGATTAGTTGCAAAATATAGAGGTTCAGTAAATAAACAAAAATTGTTTTTATATATTTTTAGTTACAAGATAGATTAATAAATATTGCATTTCAATCATTTTGTTATATTTTAAAACAATTTTAGAATGAAAAAAATGTGTTCAACATAGGGGTGAGTTCGGTACCGTACCTGTATCGAACCGGTACCATTACCGAAAGCATCCGGTCCTGAATTTAAAAAAAAAAACGAGTACCGGTACCGGTACCGAATTTGGTATATGGGTACAGGTACCGGTATTTCGGTACCCACTACCTCTTTGGTACCCTTGCCTACGCAACATTATTTTTTAGGCTTATTACATGATGCATGTTTGGTTACGGTACATAGTACTTGTTTTTGTACATGTTACCCAGTACATGTTTGGTGCTCGATACCTTTAAAAGTTTATAATAACTAAACATAAATAAAATATCCAAAAAGTATCCACATAAAATGATAGTTTATTTATTTTTCTTATTTTCTACTAACTTAATTCACACACTAGTCCATCATTTATTTCTATTAAAATCATAAATGGTATATCTCTTAACATTATAGTAAAGTAAAAAGAATTATATTAAAAAAATAATAATAATTATTTTCAAAATTCAAAATAGAATACTAGTTGATGGGGTGAAAAATATAACAAAACAAAATATTTCAAAATAACATATTCGTATTCGGGTACTAGCGGGACTATACTGGACTTTTGGGTAAAATACCGGTACCGGTACCGGTCAGTATTGATCCTGAAATATAAGAAAATCAAGTACCGATACCGGTACCTCATACATATTTTTGGTACCAGTTAGGTACCGGTACCGGTACGGGTACTAGATACCAAATGCTCATCCTTAATTCGACGTAGAATCATTAAAATGTTATAAATCATTAAAAGATTGCTTTTTAATAATCATTAAAAGACTCCGCTACTTACTATATCATGCGTGTGTATGTATTTTGTTATATATACATGTTAGTGTAGTACGTTTAAGTGTTAATTGATATTTTCTTTAGGATCTAACAGAAAAATGGATGGATGGCATGAGAAGAGAAGAGAAGAGAAGAGAAGACGATAGATCGAAGAACGTTCTGAATTGAATAATAATATTATATGTTGGTATTAGATCGAGTATTACATCTCTCTGTATACACCAAGCTGCCACCTCCTCTTCAATTCCTATAAAATATTGGATCCCCCTTCACACTCTCATCCATACTTCTCACAAAAAGGTACGTGCGCACATTTTAGATCTATATATTTTTCATAACATTTTTTATTTTGAAATCGAATCACATGTACATTTTGGATTAGATTTTATTAATTACGTCAAACACGTGCAATTTAATTAAACCCCTTCCTCGATCTCTATTATTTTAGGTTTTCAAGTTTGATTTTGTTTAGTTCTATTTTGATTTAGATTCCCTTTAAGTTTAAATTCGATTTAATTAATGTATTTTTGCATGTGTAACTTTAGGTGTTTTTGTTCTTTACGGTGTTAGGGTTTGATTTTGTGATGTAAATTCATACATGAAACTTTCTTCATTTTATCGTGAGAGGAAACTATTATCGATCACGACGAATTGCATGCAAAGAGAGAAGGGAATTAGGAAATTGTTGGTTTAAAACAACAAAGAAACAAGTAGTTATATTTTTAATGAAACTGTTTCTTATTCAGTATCTAATTTTAGAAATAAATAAGTACGTAATAAATAAAACTAATACCACATATAAAAAAAAGTTTTGATTTTTTTTTATTTTGTTCATGTTTCTATATTAATATTCAACATTATGATTAGCCGTCGATTAGCAACTAATTTTCCATTTGTTATTTTGATCTTACTTAATTTGTTTGTTGCAACCTCAACCGGAGTACTAGGTGTGATGATTTTGAAAAATAATGTAGATGCAAAATAGAGAGTTTGTATGTTCAGCAGACAAGAAAAAATACTGAAATTCGATGTGGATTTCTAATTAAAATTAATAACCATAAGATTAATTATTTATCACCTAATTGCAACCCCTCCCAGCTAAACACAATTTAAAAAAATATAATAATAATAATAATAGTCACGAAACCCTCTTCACTGTCGCTAAACCCTGATTGGCACTAAAATTTAAACCATAAACCTTTTTTGTTAGCAGGTTAAATGCCTTCAGTTAGCATGAATTCATGGTTAGTTACAGTTACAGTTGAATATTATAAAAATAAAAACAACTGGTTCCTTGAAATGACAAAAGGTGAAGATGGTTGATTTTCCAAGCAATCTGATCTTATATAAGATCAACACTTGAGTGAGCTTTACATGTAAAAGTAGTCAAATATATATACTTCTTCCAAAGAACTAACAATCTCTCTTACTCTGTGACTGTGCGCGTGTGCATTCACGAAAAAACAGTTATAATGAAGGGCGAAAAGCAGGAAGATTACTGTGTCGGAATACCGCTACTATTTGGCAGTAGAGAAGTCGGAACAAAGTTGGAGAAGGAGCAATGCACCAACATAGGCGGCAATGCTTCTTTCCTCAATACTTGTTTCAATGGTCTCAACGCTCTCTCAGGTTCGTTCTTTCAACTGCTTTATTTGATCCATCTGCAAACTGAAGCTAGTGTATAGTTGACCAAAATGTAGGTCAAACTGTAAGCTTCACCCACATTATATAATTGATAGGAGCTAGTTTGGGCCAGATATTTGTTTTCTGGATATGTATAGACCATGTGTAATCGTGTAAATAATGAACAAGTGAATGCGACAGTTTTCGAAGGTGTTAGTTTGATCCATCTGCAAACTGAAATTCAATGTGTAAAAAGAACCGTCCTTCCTCTCTCACCCCCGCTCTATCAAAATCCGTCCAGGGCATCCTTGGGAACGGATGTCTTCTCCCTCTTTCTTCCATGTCTGTGCCACGTCCTTCATAGACGCAAAAGAACATGCACATTGTGGACTCTCTAAGTCTCTTTGATCCATGGACAGGAGGAAATAATAAAGTTTAACGAATCATTTTTCTTGACCGGCGAGCGCACACTCTCTATTCTACATTTACTCTACTCTCAAAATCATCACATCTACACTTTGCAGAATTTGAACCCACCACCTTTGGGTAGGGAAAACATCACTTTACACCCTGATGTTCCCTTAGGGACATTTAACGGATCGTTTATGCAATTACACTACTTTGATAAGACTTACATTGTGAGAAGAGTGTGACAGTGTGACTGAGTTTTTTTCTTAAGTTTCTTTGAAAATCAATGATCTAAAAATATAAAATACTAATTATATATTTTATTAATTTGCTGAGATGTGTGGCTATAATCGTTTCTCCAATCTAAGTTCATCTGTTGTTTATTGTGATAGCATACTTTTTCCCAGTTTTGCCGTAGGAAACAATTTAAGCATTTATTGGTAATAAAGGCGCATCAAAATACATGTAAAGTCAAAGTCAGACTCCCCATTTTCTAATTACTCGAGATCCTAACTTTCCAACTCGAGAAATATTTAAGAACGACAAACACACGCCCATCTTCCTATCATAAGAACGCAAATATATAATGGGAAAGTAGCCCAACGGCAAAACACTTTATGATTATAACGCTAGACATCAGGTTCAAAGAGGTCATCGTCTTCATCTTCCTTATTATGTAAACAATCAATATACAATCATCTTCCTGCTATAACTATCCGTTATATGTGTTCTGCTCTAACTAAAACTTAAAAGAAAGCTATAATTACTAGATCAACTTTCCAAGATATCTGCATTATAAGATTCTGACTTCTACGTTTTGATGGATTTCTTAGGAGTTGGAATTCTCTCAATACCATATGCATTGGCATCAGGAGGTTGGTTGAGCTTAATACTGCTATTTGTAATTGCTGGCTCAACCTTCTACACAGGATTATTAATCCAAAGATGCATGGATGTCGATCCAACAATAAGAACTTACCCTGATATTGGGGATCGTGCATTCGGAAAAACAGGGGGAACTATAGTATCAATCACTGTTAACATAGAGCTCTACATGGTGGCAACAGGTTTCCTGATCCTAGAAGGTGATAATATGAGCAACTTATTCCCAGACATGGATTTTTATATTTATGGCACGCATATTGCTGCAAAAA
Source organism: Flaveria robusta (assembly GCA_025506415.1). Classification (NCBI taxonomy): domain Eukaryota; kingdom Viridiplantae; phylum Streptophyta; class Magnoliopsida; order Asterales; family Asteraceae; genus Flaveria; species Flaveria robusta. The sequence continues at coordinate 9,897,611 of CM046469.1, read as the reverse complement.
CTGGATTTGTGATCCTTGTGGCTATCATTATACTCCCCACAAGCTGGTTAAACAGCCTGAGCATACTTTCGTATATATCAGCCAGTGGAGTTCTAGCCACCGTGCTCATCCTAAGTTCGATCTTCTGGGCTGGTGCATTTGATGGCATTGGTTTTCAAGAAAAGGGTAAATTTGTAAATTGGAATGGGATTCCATCGGCTATTAGCTTATACGCGTTCTGCTATTGTGCTCATCCCGTTTTCCCTACCCTATATACTTCTATGAGAAACCAACATCAATTCACAAAGGTATGTATAACTATTTATACAGCTTTGTATGCTTGAATTCTTGAAAACCTGTTACTAAATAATTGTTTTTCTACTACATTGCAGGTCTTGTTCCTTTGTTTTGCCTTCTGTACAGTTACCTACTCATTGATGGCAGTTCTTGGTTACCTTATGTTTGGCTCAAAGGCCGAGTCGCAGATCACCTTAAACCTTCCAACACATCATATAAGTTCAAGAGTGGCCATATGCACCACCCTCGTTACTCCAATAGCTAAATATGCGCTAATGCTAACACCAATAGTCAATGCTATTGAAGCACGGTTTCAATCTTCTTATAATAAAAGGATGTGTAGCTTCTTAATTAGAACAGTTTTGATGATTAGCACTGTAATTGTAGCCCTGTCCCTTCCCTTTTTCGGGTACCTGATGTCACTCGTGGGTGCCCTCTTAAGTGCCACAACTTCGATAACAATACCATGCGTGTGCTACTTGAAGATCTCGGGAATTTACAGGAGATTTGGAGTAGAGCTGGTGATTGTTGGGTTTGTTGTGTTGAGCGGTTTAATTGTTGCGGTTGTGGGTACTTATGTATCATTGGTAGATATAATAAATCATTTATGAGCAGCAAGTTGAATTCAGAAAGATGTTAACTTTTTTGATGGGAACAACTACTGTTGAAAGTTAAGTTCCTGAGGATAATTATGTAACTTCTTTACGTTTGGACGGTTAACGTTTAAACTTCTATTTTTTTAGATTCTTTGTATTTTCTATGTTTTTAAACTTCTAAATTGGTTATAATACTTATCCTGTTTTTTAGACTGTCCGGTTAACTGGTAGAGCATGGGGTGTCGGTCTTGTTCGATTTCAAAACATTGCTTTCACTTAAATGCAGCTCTATCCAGCCATCTTTTTCAGGCCTCTGACCCTCATACTTTTAGACCATAGGAACCAGATTTCATCAGACGGTATCTTTCTTAGGACAGAGCCCTAACAACTTATTGAGATACACAGAAATAACATAGGCTTGAATGCCACTAAAAATACATTTTTGGGTATGCACTATTATTTCATTTCAATTTCTGTTTAATTACGATATAAAAACTATATTTGGAGATTTCAGGCACTTACAGGAAAACTAGTGTTAAGAACTTGGCATGGTGATTGATGTGTTCATTGTCTTAATTGACCTAATCTTACACTCGTAGTTATCATTGGTAGATATATATAATCGCTAGTTATGAGCAGCAAGTTTACTTCAAATTTATCTTAGCATATCGAATTTGGATGCAACTAAAATACACATTTCAACAATCGTTATAAGTCAAGTTCCTGACTACAAAACTGTGTACCAGATCAATATTTGGTAGAAAATACATGTCTTTCTGATAATCATGACACTCGATTTTATCATTTCTTTCATTTTTTTTAAAAAACAGCCCTAACTATATATACATTATGGGTTGTTAATCTTCATGTTTAAACTTAAACCATCTAGTAACAAGTAAATATCCACACAAGCAGCTTGAGAATCATACCCGGATAATAATCTAAAGGTAGACCCTTTTACCTCAATGGCGCTCTCTCCGGCCATCTTTTTCAGCCTTTTAAACCTCATACTCTTTCTCATTTGGGCTGCATCCTCCCACTTGCATACCTCTGCATATTTATTTGCAACCATAACCAAATTCCCGCTCCATCTTGGCTCCAATTCAAGTAATTTCTTCTGTACCTTCGCCCCAACGCCATCAAAATCACTAGCACTATGAACATTGCATGCACTGAGCAAAGTTCTCCACACAGTTGGATCAGGTTTGATGGGCATGTTTACAATGAAGTCGTATGCTTCTGTGAGAAGGCCCGCTCGACCCAGAACATCTACCATTGCACCATAGTGTGTTAACCGAGGCTTAATCCCATAAACACGCTTCATTTCCTCAAAGAATCGATACCCATCCTCCACATATCCAGCATGACTACACGCACAAATAACACCAAGAAATGTCACATGGTTGGGTTGGATCGACGTCTCTTTCATTTTCTTGAAAAGCGCAACAGCATGTCTAGCATGCCCGTGCTGAGCTAACCCTTGAATCATAGCACTCCAAGTCCACACATTACGATCCAACATTCTGTCAAACACTAAACTCGCCCAATTCAAAGCCCCACACTTGGCATACATATTAACAAGTGATGTTCCTAACCGACAACCGACTTCTAATCCTTTCTCAATTATTTGTGTATGAACACATTTCCCTAGTGTTAAGTTCCCAAGCTCAGCACATACAGAGAGCATCACCACCAATGTAGTACCATCCGGCTCAATTCCAACGCCTCTCATCTTCATAAAACATTCTACCGATTCATACAACCACGACACACGAAAGAAAGCAGATATAATAGTGTTCCAAGAAACAACACTTCTGTAAGACATTTCATCAAACACTTGGTGGGCATCAATGATTTTTCTACAAGACCCATAGAAATGAATCATGGTGTTACCAACATATACATCAGAGTTCAACCCATGTTTAAAGCAGTCAACTTGGATTTGTCTGCCTTCTTCAAGGGCCAACAACGAGGCACAAGCTTTGAATACAGAAGCGTAAGTAAGCTCATGGGACCTGATACCTGAACAATGTATCTGTTTGAAGTTCAAAATGGCTTCTCTATTCAAATCGCCATTGTTTCGTTTGATGGTGGAGTAAGGGAGGCTGATGGCATTGGTCCATGACGATGGCTTAAAGTTTACAGAATAATGTCTGATCGTAAACCTAGCGTAATTTAAGCAGACAAAATGGTTTGAAGTAAGTGGGGATGGTTTCATCAATGATCGTTGAAATGCAACTTAGATATTGTGATATGGCATCAAATAGCTAAGACTTTTTTTTATGTTTATAATCATAATACGAGTGACAGGTGATAATGATAACGTAGATAAGAAGTCGTTCTAAAAAAATATTATAACATGAAAGCTATGTCATTAAAACTGACAAAATCGTTTACATAAAAATAGGCCAGTCTATATGAGATTTAAAAGATTTGGTTTAGGGGTTGGTCTCAACCAATATTAGAATTGACGGTCAAATTCGTTTTGGAACAAGGAATCGTTGTGTAAACTAGACCTACAATTTACTTTTATGTTTTGCATAGTTTTTCTATATTCACCATCTTACAAATTCTAATACAATCTAGTGATTACGGTAAATCGTATAAAACCCTAAAATTATATGTTAGCAATTTAGCTCAAATATTTCATCAAAATTGTCCAATCCAACCATGAGCACCCAGATGATAAAATAACAAACCATGTTATAAACCAGAAATTCTAGCATATAACCGGATGAAGTATTAGTAGAGAATGGTTTCTATTAATACGTTAGATAGTTCTATAAAAAAATATAACAATTAGTATTTTAAAGTTGTTAATAACTTTAAATTGTAAGACATGTAGTGCATTTAGGAGCGTCACTTTTAAAGTGACCTTAAGGTCATATTTCAAATAATTTCTCATCATATAACATTATAATAAGACATACCAAATGATCTTCGGAAACCCATAAATCCAACAAGTAAGAGCATTCACATCCCATTCGTTATTTCCATCCTTATAATTACACTAAAAATTAATAATTCTTCTTTTTCCTTTCAATTAAATAATATATTTTTATACTTTTTTCATCACATTTTATCTCTCCTCTACTCACAATCACTTTAAAAAACATTAAAAAAATTTATAAGGGTTGAACAGTGAAACCTTAAATTTACCGATAAACAGTAACATTTTCTCTCTCCTTTACTCACAACACTCAAAACCATTTCATATAATATAACAACTCTAACTTACATAATTTAAAAAATAGGCATTGAATGCTCTAATAAGTACCCATTCCTTTTCATCAGGTCATCCTGACACTAAAGCATCTTCTCGTACCACTTTGTAAAACGTCAATAAAGATTTAACTTTCAAAGGAATGCATTACAGAAAATGAGGCAATTTATTCATCAATCTAACTTATATGACTAACAAGATAATGATGGAGTGGGTTTAACAAATAACTGATAACTAACGTCTTTGGTCTTCATAAAGTTAATATAATTGTGATTCGTTAAGACAAAGAGAGAACGACTTTTAATCCCTTGGTAAACAAGCAACTAATCAAACAAAAAATGGGGAACCAAAAGTCACTGGCCTTGTATCAATAAACAAATTAAAACTACAGGAAGATCCATAACTAAAGTCTGTAAAATCGGCCGATCACCTTACTCTGACTTTTTCTTGCTAGCGTCAACTAATTTCGATTTCTTGATAGTTGGCATTTTACCAGGAAAAGCCCACCTCAAGAACCTTTCCCATGCGTAGCACCCCAAGAACATCAATGCCGCCCATATCAGAAGCTTGTCACGCAACTCCCTTGGCAAAGGCACCAGTTTCAACCAGTCGTTTAAATCCCGGAACATGTCAGAAGTGATGACAGTGAAGAACGCGACTGCACCCATAAGTGCAAGCTTAAACGGCTTGTTTTCTGATATACTCTGGTTAAACGGGTGACCCATGTAGTTAACTGCAAAGGTCGCTACTTGGATCATCATACTGACCATGTAGGACACCGTGTTGACCAGATTACTCTCGAATTCGGAATCTGGTTCGATGCATTCATCTGGCATGTGTTTCTCTGCTTCTTTCACAGATGAAATCAAGAAGAGGATATGGAGAGCAAACTGGCCAAGTAGAGACAAGAAGACGTAAAAGCAGAAGATGTTAGGGTGGGGCCGCTCAGCGGATAGTGTCGGCAGTGGGCGGGCGTGTGAGATGAAGAGGAAAAAGGCGGCAGTGAATACACCGCTGATTGTGGCCTGAACATCTCCTAGTTTAACACCATCCAAATACATGACACTCAAAACATAAGCAGTTGCAAGGCAGTTAAGTCCAAGAATCTTGAACATTTGCAGGGTGGTCACCAGAGTGCTGCGACCCTGGCGGATAATGTCGACGGTTGGGGAGACTGATGCATGCTTGGCAGTGAAAGGTGAGGCCATTGATGCATCACCGAGTTTGACTATAGGAGCTGACCGACCATCATCTCCTTCGTTTAACTCATCCATCATCTTCTTTAGCTTCTGCCTTTGAATTTCAGCAGGTGTGAGATGGCGGTTACTGGCGGCAGGGGTGACACTGCTTGAACTTGGTTCAGTAGCGGACTTAGGCTTCTTTGGCTTAGCAAGCTTTGTTTCTGACGAGGGCTTATCCCCTGGATTTGGCTTAGCAGTCTTTGTTTCTGACGAGGGCTTATCCCCTGGATTTGATGGTGGTATTGCATTCAGTAAAGCTACCCCCACATGAGCCTGAAAAAATGAGTGTGTTAGTTATCATATTTTCACATTAAGAATATAAATCTTTAGAAAAAACGATTTACAAGGTTGTATGCATAACCTGCTTCAAAGCTCCAACGTCGTTAGTGCCATCACCACACATCAATGTTATCCTTCCAGATGATTTAAAAGTGGTCATTATGAGTTCTTTTTGTTCTGGTGCCACCCTTGCAAATACCTAATAATTAAAATTATTTTGTTAGTGTACCATCTTTAAGGTACAAGAATTACCAACCTCATATTATAATTGTTATGAAGAGTTACAACCTTAACATATGGAATCACATTGAAAACAGCAGAGGTCTGCAGCAACATATCAAAGCAATCACCTCCTATACAAAGATCATGACCCTCGGCTAAAGCCTCAACCATCTCCTCACTGCAAATAACACAGCCAATGAACATCTTAAAAATATACATAAATTAAATTATCTTAATGAGCTGATTACATTACCTGTAGGTCACGATCTCCTTCTCATCAGGTGAAACCCACTCAAATTGTTGCTTGTTCTTTGTGGGGACAAGAATTAAAGCAGGTTTTGATATTATATTAACTTGATGTGCAACATGACAAGCTGTCAATGCTTGATCGCCAGTGATCATCACCTAAACACAGAAGATTTAGATCAACATTGTAATAATAGTATACTTTCTAATCATAATGAATCCATTTCTTTATAAATAAAATACTCAAACATGAATAAAATCTGTTTGCAGGCCAACCAGCCTGGCCCATCTCAAGCTGTACATATAAACAACTTGTTTCAACCAAACCCATGTTGATCCGTTAACCAACCTGCCCAACCCACACATATTACCACCTCTACTTTTGACCCATCTATTACATTCAGCATTTGCCTAGTGTTGACTGTTGAGACGAAACAAATGAAATCCGCACAGGTAAGTGTGTTATATTTAATGTCTAATAAGCATTGTGCAACCTTTATAGTTGTTCTTTAGTCAAGCTAAAATTCAGTTACACAATTGAAATAATTAATGAAAGGAGCTATCAGTGCCACTCACCAAGTCATGTGATGATTTTTTCAATTCAAGCAAGACAGTGGCAGAATCTCCTCTGATGGGGCAATTAAATACCTGAAGTGTGTCAGGTGATGCCATATATGTCAAAGAAAGCATATTGCCAATAAATACAATGTAGCGTTGTAAGATAATGCCAACTATGCGATACAATAGGAGCACTAGATATATCTTTTCATACCGCAAAACCAGCAAAGGTGAGCCCAGTCTCCACTACTTCCCTGTCCAAATTCCTAGCTTCACTTACCTGTAACCATTTAACAAAAACCAAACAAACTTGTGAAAAAGAGCATAACATTAGTCAAATATATGGATATATGTGTGTATATATGAATATATACATGCATGTATACACACACAACACCACTATGGAAGTAATGATTCTCTGAATGGTTACCGTCATATCAGGAAGAGGCTTATAGGCTAAAGCCAGAACACGGGATCCTTGACGTGTGTATCTCTTGTAGGTGCTTACAAAAAATGCAGGTATATCATTTAACCTTTCTTGGATGGTTTCTGGTGCACCCTGAAATTATAGCAAGTCGCATGAGTTCAGCCTAAATGAGTGAATGGTTGCATACAATGAGAAGTACAAATAATTGGTCAATATTGACCTTTTACATATACCTTTACAAACGCATAAAATTGCTCCTCTGTACGAACCACAACTGACATTCTTTTCAAGTGGGATGCAAAATGATGCCTCTGAATAATTTGGACAGTACTGCCACCTCCCCTGCAAACAATATGTAATAATGTGTTAAAATTTTCAAGAAAGTTTTTACAAAAAGAAATGATAAATTGTAGAATAGAAATAACGAATGGTTTACTTCTTAGGCATGGCCTTTTCATCAGATTTGTAAGTCCACTCTATACCCTTTATTGCAGCCTTCTCAAGAGGATCACCAACCTAAACACAACCATGTCACCATATAAGTATATTTTATAAACAAGATGTCAACAATTGATAAGGCATAGCTTAATCTTTTTAAGACTTCATATTACTATTCTCTAGTTTCATTAAAACCAGAAACAAGAACCATCTATTAAGCAGCCAGCAGGGGAAACAACAATAAAAATTACATACCAACTTGTTGTCCACAAAAACCAGTGCATGGCAAGAAGCAAGAATTTCCAAAGTGCGAGTTGGCATTTTTTTAGTATCCGTTTCTAAATCAATATCATCACTCAACCCACCAACTCCGGAGAACTCCTGGAGATGAAAGCACAAATTAAGCATCAATGGGAGGTTGTTAACCATTTTTTACCATGCAAAATTTGTAACGAGCATACCATGTCATCAGATGTCAGTGTTCCTGTCTTGTCAAAGCAACATATATCAACCTGTAGAATGATAACATAAGAGAAAATGTGATAAAAGCTGAAGACGTTAAACATTTGAACTCAAATAACACATAATTAAAGTAGTTTTACCCACCTTCCCAGCAAACGGTATTCGGAAAGGTTCTGTACAAAAAATACCACGGCGTGCTAGTGCAATTAAAGATGTATTAACAGCAATAGACAACTCCATTGGCAGCTCAGGGGGAATCACTGACGTTATAATTAGAGAACAGCTCAAAAGAAGCTTGTACCTACTCCTGTTTGGGTCCTCAAGCCCCTATATCAACATGTATGGTAATTAATACCATATTATGCATGATTTAAATTGCTAACATAATTCTCAAATACATAGAAATGAGAGAGAAATGATAACCACAAGTTCAGTATACCTTTTTAAGTACGTAGCCAGCTGCTATGAGGGCAAAAACAACCAAAAACAATATAAAAAGTCCACTCTCCCAACTATTTGCAGTAACCTGAAAAATAAATATTTCTCCATTAAAGAATAATGAAAGAGAAAAAACAGTAAACTGTCAAGTGTCAACAACAATTACAAAATTACCCTCTCCGTTGAAAACAAAATGGTTCTCATTAGTTTCCCTTGTGTTGTTTCAAATCCAGTTCGTAAAACAATTGCTAAACAGCCACCATCCGGAGTTTTCATATGAAAGGTCTGACGCAATCAATAAAAGGAACACAAAATTAGAAGTGCATACTAAAACTGGCAACATGATTGAATGTAAAATTGAGTAAAACCTTATCAGGAGTATGCTGCAATATTTTTGTTCCACCAAAAAGAACATGGTTTTTATCGCGTTTAGTAGACAGACGCTCTTCTGGTCCTCTACCCATGATTGATACCTGTCAAACAACCATATGTTTGTACTTGTGTATAAAAAATATAACTACATTAAATAACCACTACTACAAGTCTACAATATTGAGAAAATACAGAAGTAAATTAAAATACACCCACCTTCCATTGAGGGGTTGACTCGCCTGTGAGGATGGCCTCATTTACAATAGCAGTCCCTGCCAGAATAAGCATATCTGCAGGGACAGATTTTTCCTCTCCATCTTGACCAGCAGAACGACCAACTGACACAACATCACCAGGGAGAAGTTCAGTGCCTGCTACCTTTGTCCACCTATAATGGAAAAAGTTCAAAACAATTCAACAGTTTACAAACATGAATGTGATGTTAACAACAAAAAGTAGCATAAATTACTTACTTCCCGCAACGATAGGCCGTTAGCATCTGAGAATCTACTTTAACACGTCTTAGCTCTGATAAAGTCTTTAACCGACTTTTGGCCATTGTTGACTCAAACATAAACAGCATAAAGAGGGTGAATAGACTATAATACCAGTATTCATCTAGACACCAAAGTCCCACACAGAAAACCTGAAGATCAAGGGAATAATAACAGCTTATTTAAGTAAATAACGGAAAGACAGACTAAAGCTATCTTTTGTATAATCTTTTTCTAAATGTTAAACCTGAAAGACAAAGAAGGGCTCCATGCAGTTCTCTTTCATCAATTTCTGAAACGTTGGCTGTGGATACTCAAACCTACATAGATGTCAAAAGATTTGAATAAGGTGATAATAAAACATGTGATTTAAAAAAAATAAAGAAAAGAAATGTCAATCTATGCTAAAGAATTCTTTAGAGGTCTCTAAAGTTGAAGTTAAGAATCAGAACTTCAGAGACAGAACTCTGTCTTCTGGTTATCTTTTTATTCAATAAGTTTGCATATAAATCCTAATCTAGTACCATGAGGTAAATATAATAATATCAAGACAATAAAATCAGATGGTAAAAGCGGGCTTGCAGCAAGTAAAGAAACTTACACGTTGCGACCCCACTTCTCAGCAGCAACTTGAACTTTAGCTTCAGTACCATGTCCGGTGCTTTTGAGATAGTATCCAAAAGTTTCCTTGGAGGGGTAAGGAAGCTTACAGAAAGTCTTTTTCTCATCTGAATAGATGAAACACTGCTTCCGGAACTCAAAATATATCTCATCTGTCGAAGAACCTGCCAGCTGGGTGAAGGCAAAATATGTTGATGTCAAACACATGATGCATTTCAAATTCAGCCAAACGTGAACTTGAAAAGGGGAGATATTTTCTAGTCTATGTTCTACGAATACCTATTTACATTCTTACTGACCCCCTTCCTTTATAACACTTGAAGGTATTTCAACCAGTAATGCAAATTAGTTTGCTTGTAATGAAACATAAAATATTGTAACATCTAAGAAAATAAAGCGAGCTAACAACCTTCCGGAAATGTAGTGGTATAACTTCTTTAGAGCCACAAAACTTGGCTGGAGTGATTTTGCATGCATTAGCATGATGAATATCTTTGACCTGCCATATCAAGAGATGAATCAACATTATAGTTTCTTCATAATGCAATGTCTAGTGAATTACAAAAACAAACTGCATCAAAGCCCATGTTATATGCAGTTAAAATACAACAATCAGTTCCGAATACCACTAACCTTTGAATACTGCACGAAGCATTTAAAATCCACTGACCACACCGTAAAGAGAAACACCAATATGTGGAGAGCCAACAAACCACCAAGAGTTATAAACGCGTCAAGGAAATCTAAACTGGGTAAAACAACGATCATCCACGTAGCATACAGTATAGCAAACGGCCAAGTATCTAATCGCCACGGCCACCGCCTCTTCTTCAGCAAATCAACAGTATCAACCACTTTCCCATTGACATGAAACCTCGTCATATTCCCTCCTAATCAATAACTCAACTTCAAATCTGCCAACAAGCAATTCCCCCTTTGAACTCTAAAGCCGCAATGAAACGCGAAAATAAGTAAATCACTAAATCAAAACCCCTAACACAGCCATAACTTAACCCTATGATAGTTTAAGTTCGTTTTACTATAGGTAAAAGGAGTTCTGAAACCTAATACATCTGATTACGGTGATTGAACATGTTGCATAATAAAATAACATCGTTTCTCGCTGTAAACAGTAGAATTTATTAATATCAACTGAGAATTGATCAGGAAGTAGCTTACTTGTGAGTAGGTTTGAAACGATTCGCCGGAGATGAAGGGGAAAGTGATGGATATACCTTCTTCCTGTATTGATATTGATAGATACTGATAGATCGTTAGGGTTTACACGGCGGCGACGGTGCCGCCTCCGGCTGAGGGTTTTGATTGTTGGGCGGAGATCTGGTGGAAATCGTGATCGGAGGGAACACAAGAAAGAATCGGAGAACAAAGAAGAGACCAAAAGATTGGACGCTGGTTAACTTTGTTGGATGTTACAGAAATAGTCCCTACATTATTTCATCACTTCTTTGTTAAGACTTAAGAGCACAATAGAGCCATATTACACCAATATGTAACGTGAAATTCGTGAAAGTTTAGTCTAAACTAGGCCTGTTGAAAATATCCGTACCCGATTAAACCGATCGATCAGAATCAAAATTGGGTTGAACGGTTCGGGTAGAACGGTTATCGGGTAGATCCTATTCGGGTATTCGGGTCATCCGAAGTTTATCGGGTCGGTTAACGGATAGGTAAATCACACTTCGGGTTAACCCGATTAACCCGTATAAAAATTAAATACCCTTACTATTAAAATTCAAATATAAATAGTGCCTACTGCCTAATGCCTATACTCCTATGATTTACTAATTTATACTTCACGTCTTTCTGAATTTCTACTACCCAATCTTTAGTTGAAGGCTTGAAGCAATCTTTGAAGTTTAACCCTAGAAAACCCATAAAACGGCAACCCTCAAGCATTAGCATCTTCATCATTCCCAAAAGTTGATCAAGATAATCCATCGAATTCCCACAATCGTTTACTAACAGGTTTGTATTTACAGTTTTTTAAGTTTTATGTTCACTTAGGTTTAGACGTTTAGTACTTTAGTTTGATTTTGAGTACACCGATAAACACATCTCATTCACAAATATGTTTGTTTTTTGTTTTGCGTTCATCGATTTGCATGCAATTGAGAAATTCTAGGTTTTATGTTTATCCACAAGCTATGTAATGCTTTCTTTAATAGTTTCATTTGAATCTAGAATAAGCCATGGATTTTTTGGTATAATTTTATTAATGTTCATTGGAATGTGAGTCCAGATTATTTATTATTAGGCATCCATCAAGTTTATTGAACTTTTATATTGTTATTGTATTATTTCTTATTTCCTTTAGTCATGAATTTAAATATAAGTGTAATATTTCTTTTTTTCCTTTTGAACTGAACTATGCCGAGACAAAGTTTTGTGTTCACTTAAGTTTGTTATAAATTATTGGCATGATTTTGATTGAATCAATTTATGCCTTTTATTAGTGTTCAAACTCTAAATGTGATATAATTTTATATAATAATCTTTTATGTTAGATGTTGAATATGTCTTTAATTGATAGATGTCAGCAACAAACAATTTAGTTGAAGAAGATACGATTGATCTTGAAAGCAATGAAGAAACTATACAAACAAAAGAGAAGAAAGCTAAAATATACCAACCAAGATCAAAAGTTTGGTCACATTTCGAAAAGTTTACGGACAATGAAGGTGTTCTAAGAGCGAGATGTAAACATTGTGCTAACACCTACAAGTGTGAATCGAAATCTCATGGTACGAGTAATCTTAATCTCCACTTAAAGAAATGCACTGCTTACTTAGCTACAATTAGTGGTGGTCAAACACAATTAGCTTTTCAATATGGGGATGAAAACAAATTGGCATCTTGGAAATTTGATCAAAAAGCAATTAGGAAGGCTTTAGCCCATATGATAATAGTCGATGAGCTTCCATTTAGCTTTGTGGAGGGTGTGGGCTTTAGGTATTACATGAGTGTATGTCAACCATCGTTTAAAGTTCCATGTAGAAGTACAATCACAAAGGATATCTACCGAATGTTTGTAGAAGAAAAAGAAAAGCTTGGTAATTTTATTAAAAAGAACATTGGTAGGATTTGTTTGACAACCGATACATGGACTTCTAGTCAACAATCTAGTTATATGTGCCTTACCGCCCACTTTGTAGATAATGAATAGAAAATGTTTTCACAATTTCGGTTGACAATGCTAGTGCTAATGATGTGGCGATTGACTTCTTGAAAAGAAGATTTCAAAATTCTAACAAATGTCTCTTGAATGGTAAATGGACCCATATTCAATGTGTTGCTCATATATTAAACTTAGTGGTGCAAGATGGTATCAAAAAAGTTGATAGGTCGGTTGAGATAGTTCGATGGGCGGTAAGGTGGATTAGGCAATCACCTTCTAGAATTGACAAATTCAACAAGTTTGCGGAGTTTGTTAATTGTGATACAACAAAGCATTTGATTAGAGATGTCCCAACAAGATGGAACTCCACCTATCATATGTTGGAAATTGCCCAAGCTTATGAACAAACTTTTGAGAGATATGATCTTGACGAATGCAATTTTAGAACCGACATCGAAAATGCGGGTTTTTCATTACCTTCACCATCCGATTGGCAAAAGGTTAGGCATTTATGTCATTTTTTAAAATCTTTTTACGATGTTACTTTAAGGATTTCCGGGACACTCTACGTGACATCAAACACATGCATTGAAGATATTTATTCTATTCGTACCGTGTTAGAAGATGCTATTCTTGATGCTAATCTTTGTGATATTGCTAAGGCAATGAAAGTGAAGTTTGATAAGTATTTTGGAGACTTGAACCAAATGAATTTATTGTTATATTTTACTTTGATTCTTGACCCAAGAAATAAAGTAAAATATTTGGTTATACTACTTGAAGACCGTTATGGGGCAAATGGGGTGGAGTCGAAAAAGACTGTCATAATGGATTCGATGTATGAATTATATAATGATTATATTAGAATTCATTCTCCAAGTTCTACTTCTAGTACTACCGAGTCTACCACTTCATCGTCAATCTTAGGAAAGCGTAAAAGCCCGGATGCTATGGCACCAAAGCCACCATTGAGAAATAAGCTAAGAGAAAAAATGAAAACAAACGTTGTTGAATCGGTCGGTGAGTTAGAAAGGTATGTTAACGAAAGTGTTGAAGAGGACTCGTCAATGTTCAATATTTTAGAATGGTGGAAGGTGAATAGTCCTAGATTTCCAATTTTATCCTTAATGGCTAGAGATTTATTCGCCATTCCCGTGTCAACTGTGGCTTCAGAATCGGTTTTTAGCACTAGTGGAAGGGTTTTGGACCCATTTAGAAGTTCTTTAACTCCTAGGATCGTTGAAAGTTTAATTTGCACACAAGATTGGCTTCGTGGTAGCTCAAGTGGCAAACCCAACTTTGATGAAGATTGGGAAACGATACAGGAAATTGATAAAGGTACTTTTCATATCGATATTATTTTAATATTTGTACATATTAAATCTTACTCTTAATTCTTATTTTATTTGAATTTTTTTTATAGAATTTGATATGACTAGTGAAAATCAGACTTGATATATACTTGAATGTGGTAACGTGAAGATGGATATGAAAGATGGCAACGTGAAGAATGAAGATGGAAGAAGAATGCATTTTGACTAATATGTTTTGATTTTGATAATATTTATATTTTAAAACTTGCATCTTTTTTTTTGGAACGTTGCATTTTGAATTTAGAATGTTACTTTATTAGTTTATTGGCTTGTTTTGAAGACTTAACTATTATAATGTTTTAGGTATGCTAATTATTTATAGTTTGTGGATGATGTTTGCAATTTATACGATGGTATATCATGAACATCATTTGTGTACAATTATAAACTTTAAATTTTATTTATTATTTATTAATCTTGTCATGTTTGATGAGTTGTCAAGTCTCAAACTTCAATAAGACAATAAATTAATATCTTTCTGAAAAAAACCTGTGTTAAAGAATCCAAGTGAATATTTTATTAGTTCAACACTTCGGCAGGCCAAAAACTTATTAACCCGACCCGACTGTTGAATATCCGAAAAACCCGAAAACCAAACTACCCGACCCGATGATAACCGAAAACCGAACAACCCGAACCCGATTATCCGAACAAACTTACGGATCGGTTATCGGGTAGGACATTAAACTTGAAAAACCCGAATAACCCGACCCGATCTACCCGAAATCCGATTAAAAAAACCGAAGAACACCCCTAGTCTAAACGGGTTTTGGTTTACGTGGATTCGGTCCGCCGAGCGCGTTTATTGTTCAGATTAGTTGATGGGTTAAAAAGTTGACTCGTTTGTTTTTATAAAATTATACATGAGTATTTGTTGTTAAGAGTTAATATGATCGTGGACTCACCCCTTAAGAAATGGAGTAGCCTCGATACCTACGAAATTTCTGTTTTTAATATAATATAGTCAATAGTGGACTATCTCGGGGTTTTAATTGCATGCATTAACAACACCTAAGCTTGGCAATCTTGACGGGTACGGGTCAGAATGGCATCCTAAGCCTGGCAATTTTAACTGGTTCGGGTCAGAATTTCTAATCCAAACTCATCTTGACCTGGTGTCTTGTCCAACCCAACCCGCCCATATTACCAGGTATGTGACAACACCCATAAATGGGTTAACCGAGAGTACAATCAAAAGCGTCCACTACTTTTAGCATTTACTTCAAATATTACTTCTTGTTTTTTAATGCTTTTGAAATGTCTATGTATTTATTCTTAAAAACTAAAATTTTAAATTGTTTTAAATTCTTTCTTAAGCATAGTTTAATCTATCTTTATGTCCATTGACACACTATCATCATTGTTTGTCTAAATTAAGCATTTGATAAGTGTCACTCATCCTTAATTATCTTTTACTCAAACAAGTTTAACCGTAAAGTTTTGCTCTCATTCATAATCAAAAAACACGGAATACATGTGTGGTACTCGAGGTTAGAAATTCCTTAAAAATTGGACCCATTAACTAAAGTAATCAACAAAACAAATACTAGGAAAGTGTGACCGAGTCACAAAGGTCACCGTTTAGGAAAAAGGTTTGAAGCAAGGCAAGCGTGTACATGCGTCAAGGGTCTTCGTCTCACGTATCTTTTATGATCTACACTCTAGACTCGAGTATTGAGCCATCCCCTTAGGTTATATTTGGAACACACAGGGCCGGCCCCGAGAATTTCCAATATACCCTGTGCTTGGGGTGAGAACAAAAAATATGCCCCTATAAAACGACAAATAAAAAATCTAAACCAAATAACTTGTATATAAATAAATAATAATACGACGATAATTGTTATGACAATAAACAAAATGTTCTAGGCAATTAGCAAATAAAGAATTCAAAAGCAAAATTAAAGAATCAATTTCATACCTAAGTGGCTTATTACTTAAGGATTTTATATTGTGAGGCTTGAACCTTCAAACTTTGCTATTGATGGCTCTGTGCCTTTGTTAAAAAATGTGATCGAATTGCCGAAGTCAATTGTCAATCGGTCTTCTTATTTTTACCTTTGAATTCGTGAATGAGAATTTAAAAAAAAAAAATAGGTTTTATTGTATTAAATTGGGTTTAAACTGGGTAAATGATATTAGGCTAAACTATTAAAATGTTAATGGGTTTTAAGATAAAATTTAATAAGATAAAATTATTAAAATGTTTTTTAATAAGTTTATTAATAGTTTATAGTATTATTAAATACATACATATATATAAACTTTCTTAAAAGTTTTAGGTCCCTGAGGAGATCCAATCCTGAGCGGTTATCCATCCCGCCCTGCTCCGGGGATATATATAGCCATATAGGGGCATAGGGGCATAGGGGCATAGGGCCATAGGGACAAGTCTACTGACTTTAACAGTGATTTGAAAATGGACTCTAGTATAGTTTTGTGATTTGCGCTTTCCTTACTTAGAGCATTCACAATTCATTTATCATCTTTATTCATATAATTACATTAAAAATTATTATTTTTTCTCTTATTTTCAATTTTATCATTACTTTTTCTCTCTCCTTCACTTACAACCACTTAAAATATATTAAAAACATTATAGGGTTTTGAACAGTGTTTCCCAAAAATACAAATTGAACAGTAAATTGCTCATATTTTTCACTCACAACCACTTATAACCATACCATATAATATAGAGAATACACTCATATAATTATAGGAAACGGGTTGTGAATGCTCTTAATAAAGTATTAAGCCAATTAAAAATTGAACATATTGTTAAACTCATGAAGCCCAAAACCAATTAAACATTTTCTAAGTGATTTTCTCAAGGGTATATATTTTGATATTCTTACTTGTACGAGTGTCCAAATAAAAATACATTTCTATGACAAGAATTATATATATTCGAATTACCAATATATAGGTACACGTTATTATGCATATGGTACAACCATCTAATTGTTTTAATATTTTTTATTTTAAACACAATACTTTTATATTTTTTTTACAATTTAACCCTTATAATTTTTCATTTTCAATTTTGTTCTCCTATAGTTTTCATCTTTTATAAAAATTTTATTTTAAATTCGGTCTAAATTTTGAGAGTTACATGTCGTAACGTGTGCGTGTGGTTTAACGTTGTTACACTTATTCTTTTTCCATTAAACGGTCCCGTTGCGTTTGGATCCTAGATCAACTTAGTTATTATTTTTAATGTTTTACGTTTCACATGCATGGTTCAATGTTTTTACGTCTACTTTCAGTTCGGTTTTTTTTATTTATTTTTTAATATGATTTTTTCTGGTGTTGGTATATGGTCGTTAATGTTTGTGTGACTGCTATTTGACACGGTTTAACGCCCCCCACAGCAACGCGGGAGGCTTATACTAGTTCTATATAAATTATATTTATATGATTTAAGAATTTTATAAACGGTTCTTTATCATATTCATGGACTTGGGTGCTCAACCAATTAAAACCGGCCACTTGTCAAATTCTTGGTTTAAAAAAAATATTGTTTTCAAAAGTCTTATTATGCACAATTATATCTAGTTTATTTTAAATGGTTTTATTTTATGTTGTTATATTATATAAAATTATAAATGAGAATAGAAAATTATAGAAAGAGATGTAAACACTCATACGGGAATTACAAAAGCCACAAAAAGAAACAAGTTTAACAAAGCCAGCTTTTATAAATCCCAAATTTGTAAAACTAACGTTACTCTGTTTTTACATTCTTAAACCGTAATACCAAGCAACTTCTAATAGGAAATGACCAAATTGATTTCTAGGTAGGTGGTTATATAACTTTACTTCTAAATCTACAATAATATTTTTTTGTGAGACTCGAACTCAATTTAATGAAAAATATCATCATTGTATACACATGTAGTGATGATTCTTAGAAAGGTACAATGGTTTGTGTATATTTATCTAGATGCTATCAACGTGAGTTAGCTTATCTGATAGAGAGTTTGTATTAAATAAGAGGTTTTTGGTGTAAATTTAAGTGTTATCTAAATTATTTGAAGTGTTAAGATTTATGTAATATGTCGTTAAAGAAAAAAAATCTAGATATGTTCGAATCTAGACATGTGGACTTGCGAAGCACAATGGTCAACTTCAAAAGGCAAACAAACAACATTTAAAATTGCCATTTCATGCACGTGTACTTTATTATATATATCGTAAAAATATATTAATTTTTTAACTATTTATATATTATTTACATTATTGTATACAAATAATATTTTTAAGGCTTATAATTGTTTAGTTAACACTATTTACTTCTTTTTCATAACTAATGAGTGAACAACGTGTGCTACGAGGGGAGTGTCGATTTCGACAATTCGTACTTAGGCAATGGGTGTTCGCAGTGGTTCATGAGCTCGGGTTTTCTCATGGGTGGGTTTGTGTTTTGGTTGTAGAGTTTTGTTTTGTGTTTACGCGTATGATCTGTGAAGAACATCATCATATGGGGAATCAGTTGAAAATTTTTGTTAGATGTTGTTTTAGTGGGTTGTTTTTAGGTTTCGTGGTAGTATTATGGAACGACCATAATTTTGTTATGGTTTTGTAATTCATTCTTTTGTCCTAATGGGTTTCATATATAAATTTCTGTTCTAAAAAATTCACTTTATAGGAAAAGTTCACGTTAAAACGTTAATAAAAATAAGTATGTCACAATAACAAAGCCAAAATTGCATGTTCGTTCTTGTATCTCTTTGAATGATCCAACTAATAAAAGAGTACCATCAAAATATTTCAACTTTAGAATGGTATTTGCACGAGTCAAAGAGATATCTATAGCAATTTAAGATTATGAAAATTATATGTTTGACACGTAGGATAAGGCCTCTCCCCGAACCTTACGCAAAAAGAGACTTAAAACAAGCACCAGGTACACCTTTTTACATGTTTGACATGTCGGAGTCCTAAGCCTCTCCAATTGGGGGTGCATTAATAAGTAACGATGACGAGAAATTAAGACCCACTTAATGCAGCGAACCCATACAATGATATTAACATGCTTAAAGGCATCAAAGAAATGTATTTTGCATATTGAAACATAGATAGAAATCAGTTATATAACAACACAGGAATCTCTTTCTTTAAGGCACTAGCACGTTATTTTCAGTTGATATAACCTACGACACCCAAAGATATACCCTATATATTGAATGCATCTCCTATATAACGGTCTTGATGTTCTTCGATCAGTATAGGTCTTATATTTCTCGGTACCCCACGTTACATTCAATCTATATAACCTACAATACCCAAATAAATACCCTATTTTGAATACAACAAGAAATTTAGCAAAACTAATATCAGGGCACCAAGAAAAAATCCAAACTTGTGAAAAATTAGCAAACAAAAATTACTAAAAAATCCAAACTTGTAAACTAGAACATTAAACGTTTAAGAGTTTAAGTCGTAAAATGGGGTGGAAGTCTAAGTTGGAAAATTGAGTTGGTTATCACCGACCATTGTAAATAAGTATCTATATAGTTGTGTAATCTTTATAATTTTATTAACTTTTGTTTAAAGAATTAATTTCTTTTAGAATGTATTTTTATCCCAAAGATCGCATCATAATAATTTGACAATGAATCTTTTGAAAATTCAATCAATCCTCAACATTCACTTGCTCATTACATGTATCTAAGGAATATGAGTATGAAAACATTTACTATTTATGTGACATTTACATGTCAACACTTTTATGCTCACAATCATTAAGTTCATATGCAACAATGTTGTTGAAAGAGGTGTTACCAAGTCATGTTGCCAGATTTTAATGGAGAAAGAAAAGGATAAAAGATAACGCTAATGACCACCCTCACACCTCTCCTCCACTCTCTGCTCATGCCCCATGGGGCACTCTTCCACACCTCACGCCACCATAACCTCACCATGTCCAACCCCCTCACCCCACACACAACCTAACCATTACACACAGCCTACCTCTAGGGGTGAGCTAAAATCGATTCTTTTTTATCATAACCAATGAAGCCGATTGTACATAAAACCCAATAGCTCATTAGAACTTTGAATTCTAACAAAATACTAAATTTGTTTTTGAACCAAGATTTACAAATTGTTAATCTAAAAAACATTTGATCATATCTTTTACTTAAATTCCAATACAACATTGACTTCCAAACCTTCACAAATCCAAAGAAACAATCGCGACAAAATAAAAAGTTAAAGAACATCGTTCCTTAACGGAACAACCATGAGAATGCAATGCTAGGAAAGTGATATGTTTTTTATAATACATCAAGTTGTTATTTTCAGTTTTTCAACAAAATTGGTTCCTTATCGGTTCTTCAACAAAATGAAACTGGTTTACCTGTTTAAAACTGAACCGATTAAGTAACCATAATGTTCGGTTCCGATTTTCAGATTTAGGCTATCCGGTTCCCGGTTCCAACCGGTTGCACACCCTTACCTACCTCCTAATGTTAATAGGTATAATAAATTGCTTTTTTTTTTTAAATCCCACCAAATATTTTTGGTGTAAATTTAAGCCCAAATGATTCCAAATATGATTCTTCCCTTGTAAACTTGGACCGCAGGCCACCTCCTTCACACGCGTCGGTGTAGGTCCGGCCTCCTTCCACCACCACCACCCATTCCATCGCATTTGGAGTTTATTTTTTCGAGCTCGTGCTTCATATTTCCCTCATTCTCCGGGACCCACTTGATCAAATAAGAGACACAAATACCCTTTGTCAATTGCTTCTTAAACTTCAAGACACTCATTACTCTTCAACCCTCTTCAACTGATTCTCTTTGACACATTTCATCTAACACCTTAATGGCGTCCATGGGTTCTGTCCCGTTTGTAATCGATCACAATGCGATCGAAAGAACTGTTGGTTTAAATAGTCTTTTTCGATACGGGATCCCCTCGTTCGCGCATAAGCAGATCAGAAAATCGCTTAACGATTTGACGTATGGCGGTGTTGAGTGTGGAAGCAGAGGACGGAGGATTAAAGCCACCGGAAAAAATAGCTCTGGTGTTGATGGTGGTGGGGATACAAGTGATGTTCTTCAGGTTGCAACTGATAGAAGTATGAAGAAACTTGTAATGACAACAAAACTGCAGGTATTTTGTGCCCATTTGGTTCTTGTTTTTGCTAAAACCTTACTTCAAACCGTAAACCGGCAACCCAACGATATAGGTCTCTAATTGGCTAAGCATATCGATTTGCTTAATTTAGACATATTAGTTGATTTATAAACATATTGTAACACTCTAGATAAATTGCACATTGGTTGCTGAAAGTTAGGATGTTAAGTTCATGAAAAATATCTAAACTCAATTACTTATGTATCACTAATTAGTTTTAGTAAACCCGTGTATTGTACGGGTTAAATTAGAAAAATATTAAATAGAATAAAATTTTATTAATTATAATTGATATTTTAAAATAAAATTTGAATGAAATCTTTCTTATTATAAATAGAATACAAATTTTATTTCAAAATAAAAGTTTAAAGAAATATAATTTTAAAACTTTTTCTTATTATAAATCTTAATTTTAATTATCTTTTGTTTAAACATTTTACTTTTTTAAAACATTAATTTTAAAATATTTACTATTTTCAAAAATTTTGATGTTTTAGAAAATTTTCTTTTTTATCAAAGTTTATTTATTTAAAAATAATATTAATAAAAAGATATCTTTCTTAATTTATTTAAAACTATTATAATCTAAAATAAATTAAATAATATTATTAATAATTAATATGATTATTTAATATGAGAGAGAAGCGATAAAAATTAATGAGAATAAATATTGTGTTGCCTTATGTCTCTTCTATTTACTCTATCAGAGCATTCGCAGCAGAGTCTTCATAAATCTGTGAGCGTGTTCTCTATATTATAGAGAATGGTTATTAGTGGTTGTGAGTGGATGATAGAGAATATGTTACTGTTCATCTCTATATTTGATAAAACACTGTTCATCTCTATTAATTTTTTAATATTTGTTGAAAGTGGTTGTGAGTGAAGGAGAGAGAAAATGTAATGATAAAAGTATAAAAAATATTATTTTATTGAAAATGAGAGAGAAAAATAATGTTTTTTAGTGTAATTATAGAGATGAAGATAAAGGATGAGATGTGAATGCTTTTAGTAGAGTAGAAAGAAGTGTTGTAGGAACATCTTATCTTACTTTTACTACTCTAATAAAAAGGTAACTATGGGTGCCACTTGTCAACACCACATTCATTTTCATCAAAATTTTCCCGCTTCTCTCTCATATTAAATAACTACATTAATTACTAATAATATTATTTATTTTTTTTAATCAATAATAGTTTTTTAGTAAATTAAGAAATAGATGTTTTTATTAATGTTATTTCTATAGAAACAAACTTTTACAAAAGAAAGTTTTCTAAAATATCAAACTTTTATTAAAAACACAAATTAAAATTAGTTTTTTAAAAAGTAAATTTTTTATAAATAAAAAATAATTAAAATCGGGAGTTATAATAAGGAAATTTTTATAAATTATATTTTTTTAAGAAAAATGATTTGTTTTGAAACAAAATATTTAATTTATTTTTTAAATATACAAAAAAATATATAAAAAATGATATTATTGTTTTATTACTTATAATTCTTACTCATACGTAATTTTAATCATATATTATCTTAAAATATTATTTTTAAATAATATATTTTTATTATATTTAATATTTTCTTTATTCAACCCGTGTAATACACGGGTTTACTAAAGCTAATTAATTATAAATGAGAGAAGAACTAAACCACATCATGCGAAGCAAACAAAGTGCAACGTTATTAGTGTTTAATAACTTTACTTGATATCAAAATTTTAAAGTCTACTACTTTTTTAATCATGGCTATAGGCAATTTTACATTTAATTACTATAATCAATGTTCTTACAAGTTGCACCTTTTCTTGCTCTACTTGTTTGACCAGGGATAGTCATGAAATTATAACTTTTTTTACCCAAAAAGTCAAACTTCAGCTACTAACTAAGTTTTCTTTGTAGACGAAAGTTGAAACAAACGAAACCTTTCTCAACGAACGCTACACTCCTACCCGTCCATCTAACAACCCCATTGATACCATTGAAGACGAGTTACCAGAAACCTTGCTACACGTGGTCGGTAAACATAACGATGAAGATAAAAACGAATTACCACTTGATAATCCTTTGAATAAAGATGCATACCATGCTACAAATGAAATGCTAGAAGATACAAGTGAAACGATATTAGATGAAGTAGATGTTCCAACAAGTGATGATGTCGAATCCCCTCCTTTAGCCGGCCAGAATGTAATGAATGTCATATTGGTTGCAGCCGAATGCGCTCCCTGGTCCAAGACAGGTAACTCATGTCGTTGCACATGTCTATGAATTGATCTTTATATTATTTTCGGGAGGATGTTGGTGTATGTATCTGAATATTGTGTATCTATAGGTGGTCTTGGAGACGTTGCTGGCGCTTTACCAAAGGCTTTGGCTGGCCGTGGGCACCGAGTGATGGTAACTTTTTTACTTTCGAGTGGTTAATACCTATGCTTATAATTTGCTAAAACGGACACTTGAGTCTTGAAGTTTGGTTGCAACTATTTAGGTAGTGGTGCCGTTGTATGGCCATTATGATGAACTTCAAGATACAGGAATTAGGAGACGTTATAAAGTCGGTTGGGAGGTATGCAATAACGAACACCTCTTTACGCATAACTTGAATCAAGCCGACCTGTGTATTGTTACAAGTAGGTGACCGCTTTTGTTTCTGTTTTTTTGTAGGATGTGGATGTGCAGTACCTTCAAACATACATTGATGGTGTAGATTTCGTTTTTATCAGATGTCACATGTTTAACAACTTGGGAAATAATATATACGGAGGGAATCGCGAGGTTAGCTTCTACTCGTGTCACATAAATTCTAACTAGGGAAAATAAACGAATTATACGACTAATGATACGATTGATGTGCATCATTACAGGATGTTCTAAGACGAATGGTTTTATTTTGCAAAGCAGCCGTTGAGGTACAGTTAAGAACAAGATGTCAAGCACATGTCTATTGAGCTTGTTGTTATATGAAACTAACGACTTGTTGACTATAGGTTCCATGGTATGTGCCATGCGGGGGCGTGTGCTACGGAGATGGAAATTTGGTTTTCATTGCAAACGATTGGCATACTGCTTTGTTGCCGGTTTATCTAAAAGCGTATTATCGTGACAATGGGTTAATGCAATACACGAGATCTGTCCTCGTGATTCATAACATAGCACATCAGGTTGGTTATATGTGGTTTTTTATACACGACCAGCCTGACCCGTTTGTAGATAAAAGGGTCAATTCTTATTTGCCATACATCTCCTAAATTTCAGGGTCGCGGTCCAGTTGATGATTTCAGTCATGTGGAACTACCACCACACTACTTGGATCTTTTCAGATTGTATGATCCTGTAGGAGGTGAGCACTTCAACATCTTTGCTGCAGGACTCAAAACAGCCGATCGTGTAGTAACTGTGAGTCATGGATACGCATGGGAGCTAAAGACCAGTGAGGGCGGTTGGGGTCTACACAACATAATTAGCGAAAATGATTGGAAACTAAGAGGTATTGTCAATGGAATCGATACAAAAGACTGGAACCCTGAAGTTGACCTTCACTTGACATCAGATGGTTACACTAATTACTCGCTTGACACTCTTGATACTGGCAAGCCACAATGCAAGACTGCCCTTCAGAAAGAGCTTGGTTTACCAGTTCGTGATGATGTTCCGCTAATCGGGTTCATTGGAAGACTGGATGTTCAAAAAGGCGTTGACTTGATAGCTGAGTGTATTCCGTGGATAGTTGACCAGGATGTACAACTGGTCATGCTAGGTACAGGCAGACCAGACCTTGAACAGATGCTTAGGGAAATGGAGAACCGTTATCCAGAAAAGATCCGAGGATGGGTTGGTTTCTCAGTCAAAATGGCTCACCGGATAACCGCTGGCGTGGATATATTGCTAATGCCATCAAGATTCGAACCGTGTGGGCTAAATCAATTATACGCTATGAGTTATGGAACCGTACCTATTGTACATGCTGTGGGCGGTTTGAGAGATACGGTGCAGCCGTTTGACCCTTATAATGAATCGGGGGTAGGCTGGACATTTGACAGAGCTGAGGCAGGCCAGTTGATCCACGCGCTCGGGAATTGCTTGCTGACTTATAGGGAGTATAAGAAGAGCTGGAAGGGGATTCAGCAACGGGGGATGACGCGGGATCTCAGTTGGAACAATGCTGCTCAACATTATGAAGAAGTTTTTGTTGCTGCAAAGTACCAATGGTAAATTTGGTTCTAATAGAAAAATTTGTAGAAATTCAACAATTATAGTTAGAAAAAAACCAATGGATCCATGAAACACATCTTGATGATGATGATTATATATTATGATTACTACAAAAGAACTTCGTTTATTCTCTATATAGATCACATAATACACCATATGACACTCAACGATGATGAATGTAATGTGAAACCCAAGAAGTTGATGAAAATTGGGTGATTACGCTTGGAAAAACCAACTCACATAACCATATAATTTTCTATGTAAATGACATTCTAGTTTCATGATCAAACGGTAAACAAGAATGACTTGAGAAAAGTTGTGCAAAACCTTTTGAGAGGCAGCCCTCAACTGCACACGGGGACTTGGAGCAACCAAATGGGGTGTTATGTTTCACATGCTCTCCTGTGTGCCTTCTCTTGGAGATGATAATGGTATTAGAGTTGATGAATGCATCCATAGATTCTAATTCTTGGCCATCCAACTTCCTCTTTGACCCAGGGTACACTTTTAATCCTGCAAGTATAAGGACAGTTGATCATGGATGTTTCAAGTTTTTAGTTTCTTTTTTTTTTTTTTTTTTTTTTTGGCTACTAGTGATAAATCTACCAGGTAGAGCCTCGTAAAGCGGCTGGGCTTCTGAATCATCACATTTACAACCTAACTTATGAGTATCTTCAGATCCACTCATCCTGCATCATACATGAGAACATTGAATCCTTGTTAGATCAATATCAAAAGCAGAGCTGGCAAGATAGGCAGGTAAGGCAGGTTGGGCTAAAAGGATAACTTTTGGTACGGGTTTGTTTGGTTTACCCCTGATCAGGTTTTGTTAAAATAAGTTTATTTTATTTAGAAACAACTAGTGAAAAATATAATTGCAAACCAAATATTATTCCATCAATAATCTATTTTGCTAAATAAAATGACCGAAGAAGTCTAGCATTGAAAGTCCTGACGAATTCAACCCACTTGACACATAGTTTAGTTTTTATTTTTAGCCATTTAATCTGATAGAGAAGTAGAGATGAAACATATCCTAAATGAAACCCATTTATATATAAATTGGTTAAGGTTACCACCTCTAACTAAATGCCCATCAGCATTATGCTCTCAACCTAAATGGTTTCGACTTCAACCATCAGTTATAAAAATAGGTTTCATATGATTATAGTAACTTTCTGGAGGTAAGGTTACGTACCTATACATGTGCTCGACAAACTCATCAATCAAAACAGGCCAAGCCCCTAATACAACCATGTGAAAATATTAGATTATATGGAGAACGATCTAAGCATATAAACATTTAAACATTAAAGATATTGCATCTTTATGTGGAAGCTAGTAAGGATTTATGTTATTAGTTTACTACCTTCAGGATCATATCCTTCAAGGTTTTCATGTACACAACGACTAAATGCCAACACTTGCCTCCATATATCCTCAGAGATATTGTGCCGCTGATTATTCTATTGTCAAAATCAAAAAATAATTTTGGTTCAATTAATAAATGAATAAAATATTAGGATAATAAACTATGAAAATCCCAAACACTGCTTGTAAATTGCAGACTTATTGAATTAACACCACACAAAGGCGACTTAGGCTGAAATGTATATAAAACAATTGGAATGCAATATTTTGGAAAAAAGAAACAGATAATATTGCTTCCACCTCACTAAAAGCTATGAACTGCCATATTCATTGCTCTTTTCACATAGTAAAAGTACCTCAATGAAGCTGCACCACTGATTAAGTAATCTGAATCTTCCAGACAATACTAATTTCCATGCCATAATTGCCCTACTTACAGCTGAAAATAGTATATACAGAAAAGGAAAATTAAGGTTAGATGTATGTAAGATGATCAGAGAGTGCAGGGGAAGTAAGAGACAGAAAACATCAACAACTTCCACAGTTTTGTTTGATATCCCACTTACTGATGCTTCTTTGACCATTTTCACGGCAAATGAAGAATACAAAATTATAGAATCTTGAGAACTCTTGAGAGTCTATCTGCAGATAGAAAGGGAGATGGTTAATGGGATGTAAGAATGTAATGATCAAGAATACAACTTATCGTTACTAGTCCATTGGTGCTTTGATAATACATATAGTACACATTAAAGGAATTAAAATGATCACATCTCACCATTAAATTGAGCCTCGACATAAGGACAGAAAGTTCTTCAAAAATTGACATCCTGCCATGGATGATAACACAGTGTTCATCTATCTCAAACCAAATTAAGTGATCCCACATTCTCAAAGTCAAATAATAATAGACATGGCCTTGTGAATTGGGCTCATGTGACAACTTAAACTTCATTAAAACTTTTCACTATTATGATGAATAAAAAACTTATGATTGAAGGGAACACTAAGTAATTACATTAAAATGCAAGCAAGGTAATTGTTTCTAAATCTGCATGAAGCTCCAAATTGAATATTAGGTTTCCATAAGGTACTAAGGTGAAACTTTCATAGCACATACCTTTTATATACCCTCGATTCAACCAATTCAAGAAGCTGGGACAAGGCCTCCCTGGCCAATTTAGCTTTCATTGATTCATTGGCATGCCTGTAACCATCCCCCTCAGAAGCATACACCTCTGATGTGATATCTGCAAGAGATTGTTAAAAAATTGATGTAGCTTTGGTCACAAACACAGAATTACAAGCATTATTATGATGACTGTTATATCTTTATCTATAAACATATATACACATGTAGAAAAATCAGGATGTACAGATACATGCATACATATTATATTTGGAGACCCTGATGCATCACAAAGCTACGCTTTTAGCCTCTTACTTGAACCAATTTAACCTCTTTTATCCCATATTAACAGTTATAATATATTACAATATCTCAGTATCATCAACTCACAAACCCCTATTAGAAGGACACCAGATAAGCATAAGCACATGAAAGAAGGCGAATCGCCATAGTATTATCTATCACCAGCAAGCTCCAAGCCATGATCTTGCCGACAATCAACTCGATCTGCAAGCTTTTACAAAGCCAAATATATGAAATTGGAAGCATGCAGCTCGATTGATCAAGAAACCGTCTTCTCTATGATCCCCGAACCCTAATTTTCACTAGGAGCATGATTCGACTAGTAGAAAAACACATCCATTTGTCTAGAGGAATCTATAACTCAATTTTCCATCTCAAACTGGACCTAGGGAATCAATTTTTGTTAAATCACTATCCTCCCTCCTCTCAAATCCCAAGTTCTCGATGATCTAATTTTTATTAAACAGAAAATAGTTTAAGAAAATTAAAAGAAGAACTTATATGAGGATTATCATAAACAGAAAACGATGATTAGGGGTTTAGATTTACCGCAATAGCGCCTGTAAATCTGAAAGACATCAAAGTGGTTAGAAAGGGATGGAGAATCCATGAAGCTAATAAGAAAGAGAGGATGAAAAGGGGATTCTGTTCGAGATGAAACCCTAGAGGAGCATCAGGATTCAGGACGATGAATTCCCCCTAGTTTCACTCTCTCCTCTTGAGTTGGCTCCCCTTTTGGGCAACGTCATTATGTTTCAGCAAGAATTTGCATTTTTAAGGATTCTTACATATTTTCTATTTTTAAAATCATAGATTATATATTTTTTTCAAGGTATAAAATTAATTATATATTTTTTATTTCTAATACATATATATTATATATTTATTTATTTTTGTAAAATTAACCTGTCAAATAACTACTTTATCTTATTTTTACTAAGTAATTTTTACGTATTAATAATTTGTTATTATAAATATTTAAAACTTAGACAACTGTGTTTTGTATTTCGATATATAATTTTGATTATCGGTGATTATTCATTTGAAATAATATTTTAAACTTTAGTATTTGAAGTTGTATTTTTATTATTTTTATTTATATAAAAGACTCGAATTTGAGAAAATATATGATTAACGTTGTTAGGAAGAGAAATATGTAAAAATAACCTAATAAAAAATATGGATACAATAATCATTTAATAACTAATTATAATAAAATGAGTAAATCATTTTACTTTAATAAAAAAGTAACTAAGGGTGACACATGTTATCACCACATTTTACCTCACCAAAATTTCCCACTTCTAGCTCCTATTAATAATTACATTAATTAATAATAATATTATTTAATTTTTTAATTAAAAATAGTTTTTAATATATTAAAAAGTTTTTTTATTAATATTATTTCAAGGGAAACAATTTTATACAGCATAAGAAGTTTTCTAAGACATCAAACTTTTTTAAATATAAATTTTTTTTAAAATTGATGTTTTTAAAATGTATAATTTTTATAAACTAAAATAATTAAAATTTAGATTTATAATAAGAAAATTTTTAAAAGATAATATTTTTTTAAAACAATTTATTTTGAAACAAAATATTTATTTTTTTTGAAAAAACAAAGTTTAAAAAGTTGATATCGTTGTTTTATTAGTTATAATTCTTACTCATACGTAATTCAATCGTATTATATATTAACATATCTTCTTATAATTAATAAATTTACACGTTATTTAATATTTTATATATTAAAACCCGTGTAATAAACGTATTTAGTAAAGCTAGTATGTAATATAAATGTTTTAGAAAGAGAAAATATGTAACTAATTTTTTAGCTTAGGTAAATATGCATTTAGTTAGTTTAAAAAAGAGAAATACGTAAATGCCCAACATTTTTATATTGAATTTTTCTTGTTTCTTAATTTGAAGTGTATTTGAGGTTTGATTTTGATTAGAATAAACTAAATGAAGTTTCGGTTTGAGGTAAGTTATTGATTTGGTCTCTAGTTTTTAACTTTTGCCAATTTAATCTTGAATGTTTGCTTTCATCAACGGTTTAATGAATTTAAGTTTAACAACAGTTAAGTTTTATGTTAAGTTCATTTGAGTTATTGTTTACCTTTTTTAATAAAGGTAAGCGTAAAACCCTGAGCCGCAACTCTCAAATTAACACCATCGATTGACTTCATTAGTTGGTGATTTGGCACTAACTGGCAGATGAGGTGGCCGTAAAGTGAGTTTCCTGGTTAGTGGCGTTGATCCTTTGATATAATAAATATATTTTTTAACACAGATGTGGACGGTGGCGTGCGATAAATCGATCAGTTCAGTAGCCTATAATGAAAAATTACACTTATTAGCAATCATCAAGATTGATATTGTTTACAAATAACAAACGAATGAAATAATAGTCAAGTTTCGATCACCAACTAAATTATTCCACTTCTTTAAAATGTAATGTAAAGAACAAAAAATTAACACTTAATCCAATCTAAAACAAACCAGTTTCAAACCTCATAAAAGTTGTATATCGAGAACTTGCAAGCACGTGTATGATTATAGTACGATGAAATGGTTGTGGATTCACATCCACAGGTGATGTCCATTGGTTATGTGCAAATTGTCGGTGGAAGTAGGTGGTGATGTCAAATCTTGTGTGTTATGTGACTTATGTCAGTGGATCAGAATTTAGAGCCTAACAAGTGTTCAAAAATCGGATTTAAAGAAACTAAAATTAATTATCATCACATGTTCTGAAAGGAAAGGTGATTTATATTATTATAACTTCTATCATCAAACTTTTACTTTTGTACATCATTAAAACTATATAAAACTTTATAACAAAGGTTATATACATAATAAATCATAACTTACATATTAGATATAATATTATCTTAAATATGTTCTACCTAAAGCCGCTAACACTCAAAGCAAGAGGAGGCTATACACATAGACTGGAGGGCAAACTATGAAAACGTTGACATAAGAGTAAACTTTGTAGCTACAAATAGTGGCAATGGTTCTTCGAAAACAGTCGCAAAAGGTGTGATGAGAACATTACGACAACCAGAGCTTCGACTACGAACAAGAGCTATAACTTTAGCGATAGAATCTCCAACAAAGATGGTACGACAACGTTGATAAGAAAAAGATTATAAAACCACGCATATGTGTGTGTGGCACACACAATATATACCAATTTGAAGAAGGTTAGGAAGGAGAGAGAAGAGAAGGCATAAACATAACTTTAACCATATAGAATAATAAAATACCATAAGATATTGCGTAAATATGCGATAATGATAATTATAATGAAAACTAATCAAACTATAACTTAATTATAGGTATGATAAGTAAATTTAATTAAAACAATATTCAAAATAAATGTTAAGTTTCTATCTAAAGCAACTAATATATTCTTCATCCAAAAAATGATTTCTCCACTAACCATAATCTCATCATCCATAGAATCAACCATGAATGCAAAAGTTCCCAAGGATAACATCAAAATAATGCAAACCACATATGATATGATCATCAAAGCATAAACCTTTATATCAAAATGACAAAACCTCATCACAAAGTATATACTAAAGATTGTATATGTGCCATTGATATCCGTACATCTTATTTTAATCATGTTTTATATGCAACTAACCACAGAATCATCTTTAACCTACTTTTTGATCTTTTTGTGGTTCTTCTTTGGGCCAGGAACTTCCATTCTACCAACAGAACAACCACACCTAGCTCGAAACACAAGAACCGCTCGTCCGTTGATAGGGGCCATCTTCTTGAGCTCAGCCTCTAACTCCTTATGGTAATCTCTTGGCAACTCAAACAACCCTTTCTTCAACCCAATCTTCCCCAAATGACTACCACCATTGGAAGCACTTGAATTGGTTAAACTGTTGCATGTTTCAAGCTGGATGTCGAATTCAGCCGCCTTGTGCAGCCCACGACAGCCCGGTTTACCGCATTTATGTGATGTGCATATAGTAATTGCCAAAACAGCCATTGATGCACTGAAAATACTAAGGCCTAAACACCCATAGATCATGGGAGCTTCTACAACCTCATCTTTGACCAAAACAAATATTGCTTCAAGAAACTCAAAGCTTCCAAAGATCAAAAGGTTTGCATAGGGATAAATAAGGAATCCACAAGCACCAACAACAGCAATCAGAATGATCAAATCAATCAAAGCAAATGGAGACTGTTCACATGTGGTGATTGGAGTTCTTTTAGATGGCTTTTGTGACTGATTAGCCATGTTCACATGTTGGCCAACAGGAATCGAGCTATGAAAACAGACCATTTGGGTGAAACAAATCAAACCCACAAACAAAATCAAATTTTGATCAACACCCAATAATCGTATCCCAATTAGCAACAAACCCACCAAATCAGAACGAAATCAGATCAACCCAATATGAAATTAAAACCGATTCTAATCTAAACAAATTCACCTGTGAATACCAAGATTTCTCAGTGAACGCCGAGGGAAATCGAAATCGAAATCGAAATTGAAATCGAAATCGATCAGATCAATGAAACGATCAAATCCCACGAAGTGAAACGGAATCAATTGGAGAAATTGGGGGAATTTGAATGGATGTTGAAGCTGATAAGAGTTAGGTAAATTGCCGGCTAAAGAGGGTATGAAGAGGACAAAAGAAAATTGTCATGAATGGATTTGTTTATCGGTCATCGTCTCTGTTTTATAAGAAGACGCATTTCGCCATAGCCGCGTGTAGTGAAGCTTTTTGGGCTGAAGAGTTTAATGGCATATTGGGGCCTCTTAAGTCTTATCTAAACAATTATCAAAACAAGGTTCAATAATTTGTTAATGATGGATACTTTTATATTATGGGCCTACTCTACCACATACTTTTTTAGTATTTTGTATACTCTGGTTTCAAAAAACTAGTGTGTCCAGTGTTTGACGTAGTTTTTGAATTGTACAGGGTTAAACTGAAGGCTTGATCGTTTCACGATCTGATGCAAGTAGCCTTACGCTACATTTGTTCAGTTGGTTGTTTCTCACGGTCTAAACCTATAATCTTAAGGTTACAAAACAACAATCTTATTAGTTATTTTAAAACCCATCCACTTATGTAAATTGATTATATATTACTCTAATCGTTATTTAGTTTTTTTAATAGATATTTACACATCTATGTGGAGAACTGGAGATGTTTACGGAGTAGTTAAGCCAGTGAAGAAAGGATTTGGTTGTGAAGGTTTGTAAAGGGAAAATTAGAGATGAGGAAAGAAAGTGCATATGCCAGTTTTTTTAACGGGCATAAGGGGCAAGCATCATCATAGAGGCGCCATTGAGCTTGTGCGTTGGTGATGGTCTAATGAGAGATTTGGAGGTTTGCTTGGGCTGTCTTTATTGTGTCAAGGGACAACAAAATTTTTTGTTATTATTATCTTACGACGTTACAACTTAGAAAAAATATTTAAAAAGAGATGGTAATAACGTAAATAATTAATGTGACATTGTAATTTTATTAATTTACTATCTTTACTTTGTATTGATCTTCTTCTTGATGAGTTAGATGAGAAGAAACTCTTACATGAGCTTTCTAGTAGAAATGGAATTAAATAAACTATTAATATAATCCTAAAAGAACAAGTTTCAGTAAACAGCATAGATGATTAATGAAGAGAGTATCTTGTCAAGGTAATGTTATTTGTTTTGAAAAATTTAGTTTCTATACAATCGAATTCGCTTGGATCACATCTAGAAAATACAAGTATGTTATTGACCAATGTGTGAAATAGTAAAGGTGCATAGCTAGAAGAGCTGTTAGAAAGATCTAAAACACCAGCTAATTTATTCATCATTGTGAAAAATGGAACACGTCTTAAAAATAGTTGGTTCAATTTTCTTTTTATGGAAAAACAAGATTCTTCTTTTAACCTTATATATAAACACTAAAACACGACCTAAATCTTCAACAATCTTTATATCGACTAAAATTGCTCGAACTACGATCTTTAGTTGCAATCCCAGCTTCTCCTTTTGATCGGTAAACTTAATCAGCCGAGAATAAACTATATTGGCTCTTGATTACCTCATATCAAAAGAAAAAACTAGTTTCTTCTACAAGCAATAAACAAAGTTGCAGCTGAAAGACTACCGACCAAGGTAATATTTTTATTGCTCTACCCCTCATTCTTATGAGGAATTACAAGTTTAAGTGATTACATTTATAGATATAAACTAGGGTTCTTAGCTTAGTCAACAAGAAAACAAGTTTTTGGTTAAAATAAAACGAAAGGGCCAAACCCAAGTCTTCAATTTTGATGCCACTTTAATTGTCTTCTAATTCGGGCCAATTTTAAAAAATCCGGCCTCCAAAAACCCAGCACATATAATTTGACTTTGAAGTGAATCAGAGTTGTTGAGAATGAATGAAAATGAGACTATTGACGATTGTGGGCAAACTCAGAGAATGAATGAAAATGAGACTATTGACGATTGTGGGCAAACTCAGTGGCATTGCTATAAAGTTCAAGAGTGTACGGTCAAGTTTAAAAAAGATGAAGTGGTGATGTGAAAATTTCTAGAGTAGGTCTTTAGAAAGTATTTACATACTGTGACTTCTAAAAAGCAATAATCGGATCTCAAGATAATGTAATTCGAGGAAATTGTTGGGAGATTGAAGGCGTATAGAGAAATAATCAAAGATAATGATGATAAAGAGAATGATCAAGGTAAGTTATTACTTTCTAGAGATAAAGATGGTTATGATAGACACATGCAAAGACATGAATATAACAATGATGAACGCAACAGGGTTCATGAAGAAGGAATAGTAGAGGAGAGAATTGACATGGAAGAAGTTTTGGGCATGGGAACTTCAAAGAAAAAAAGTGAATTGAGGTGTTACGAGTTGGAAAGTATGAACATTTTGTATATAAGTGTTCTAACTGGAATGAAAAGTAAAAGGCAAGTTGGCTCAAGCTCAAAAAGATGATGAACCAATATTATTTTGAAAAGATGTGATCCTATCAAGATTAACAAAAAAAATGTCAGGTTACTCTCTCGATATGGAATACGTCAGTTTGTTTTAATGGGTTAAAGTTTAGGAGTCAAGATAGGTTATTATTTTAGTAGTTTGATTTAGTTGAGTATGTTTTAATTTGATTGAATTTTTATTTAAGTATATTAGGGTTTATTTGTTTTCCTGGTGAAGTTTTTAGGATAAACAAAAGAGTTTAGGTTCACTATTATGTCTAAGTTTTTTGGTTTAATAATAATACACGAAAAAGTTTGTGGAGTTCCACAAAGATTACCGAGTCGTGTTTCTTTATTTTTTCCAACTTCTGGGCCAACAAACAATCAACATGAACTCATATCGGCATATCATATTGAATATTTATCATTATAACATGAGACTTTAAACATTTCACATAATATTACACTAGTAACCAGGATGTTACATGTATGTTATGTCGACTCCTTGGATGTATATTTTAATTTGTCATGACCATCATCCTTAGCTTTGAATGGTCATCCTCTTGAATGACTTTTACCAGTTATTAGAGAACCTAAATTTTGCTAGAAGGCCTAAATTATTCCGTAAATTAGACTTATCATCTTGGGTGGTTGAAATTTAAATGCAAACTACGTAAAGCTTTACACCGTTTTGATGTATATTTGTCATTTCTTTCTATTTAAACTTTTAGACTGAAATTGATGTTTTAAAACTTTTGGAGGAAAATGGTTAATTTTGTCAAACCTTAGGGAGCAAAATTAAAATGAACTCTAAATATTATTAGAAAATAAAACGAGTTTAATAAAAAAATTATATAAAGTACGAGAGGCGGCAAAATTATATGAAACTAGACCTTTATGACAAATCACAAAAGTTAAAGATGCCAAAACTACACTTACAGAAAATCTAAGGGGCTGTTTGATTACACTGACTCAGTAAGATCTGACTGAGTCAGAAGCTGACCCATTTAGAAGTTCTGACTGAAACTTGGTTGTTTGATTCAGTATCTGACTAGAACCAAATCGATTCACACCACCGGTCGGAACCACCACACCACCACCACAATCACCACTGTCACCGTACACATTCCGACAACCACCTCAATCCACCTCCCTTCGCCACCGTCGTCCGCCGAACCACCACCAAATCGATTCACACCACCAAATCGATTCACCAAATCGATTCACACCACCGGAGTCACATCACCAAATCGATTCACATTCCGACCACCACCGCAATCCACCGCCCTTCGCCACCGTCGTCCGCCGAACCACCACCAAATCGATTCACCAAATCAATACACATCACCAAATCGATTCACACCACCAAATCGATTCACATCGCCGAACCACCAAATCGATTCACACCACGAGTGTCACACCACCACAGGCGAAGGCCGAAGGTGCAGGCGAAGGCGGTGCCTGCGAGCGGGTCAGCCGGTCAGCTTATTTTGTTTCTAGGTTTGGGTCAGCAATGGAGACCCGGTCAGCTAGCCCCAAAGCCGAAATCAAACGGTCTGACCCGCTGACCGAGTCAGCCGGTCAGCCGGGTCAGCCCGGTCAGCCGAAAACAAACAGCCCCTAAGCCAATTAAGTTTTTGTGACGAAAATTATACTACTCCTCAATATGATATTTAAGGTATATTAATAATAATTAATAAGAAGATCTATATTGTAACAAAAGCGTTAACATTTAGGCAAAATAAATAGCAATTGTAGACTTTAGTTGTGGCGGGACTACATATTCTTATATATTTATTTATGTGTAGACAGTTATTAGTAGTTGTATTTACACGACTACGTGGAAGAAAGTAGCGGCTTACCCCTTTTGAGGGCCTAAGACCAAAAACAAAACTAATATCTTTTTTAAAACGTTACTGTTATAAATTCTCTTCTTTTACCTAGTCTTGAAACAGATAATAACAAAGTAAAAAGTTCATTCGGTTGTTTATTTTACACATTTATGTGCTTATCATTTAGTTGTTATTTTTTACGTTTGTTTGTTCATTTTTAACATTTGGTTGTTAGACCATTTTGAGGATTATTTTTTGATTATTATAAGTTTAAAAAGTGAACATTTTTAATTTCATATGAAATTAACTAATAAAGTGTTGAAGTAGTAATTTATTAAATTAAAAGCATTTACAATCCATCCCCATCCACATCCTTATAATTACACTAATTACATCTATTTTTTCTTACTTTTTTTCAGTTAAATAATATTTTTTCATACTTTTATCATTATTTTTTCTCTCTCATCTACTCACAACCACTTTTAAAATATTAAAAAATTTATGAGGATTGCACCGTGATTCCCCATATTCGGGGAATCACGGTACAACCCCCGTAAATTTTATTTCTCCTTCACTCACAACCACTTACAATCATCCCCTATAATATAGGGTACACACTCACATAAAAATAAGGTACGGGTTGTGAATGCTCTAATACCTTCAAATTAACAAATAAAGTGATGAACTAAATTATTAAATTAATAATTAATTTACTCTAATAAAAAGATAGCTAAGAAATACACGTGACAACATTACATTCTTACTTATCAAAATTATCTCGCTTTTCTATCTTATTTAATAATTACATTAATTACTAATAATACTATTTAATTTCTTTTTAGATTAATTTTTTTAAATTCAAAAAGGTTTATTATTAATATTATTTGAAAAGAAACAAATTTTTATAAAATAAGAAATTTTTCTAAAACATCAAATTTTTTTAAAAAATACAAAATATTTTAAAATTGGTGTTCTTTATAATTAAATATTTTATAAATAAAAAATAATTAAAATTGAGAGTTATAATAATGATTTTTTTTAAAACAGTTTGTTTTGAAACAAAATCCTTATTTTTTAAAACAAAAGTTCAAAATACTATCATTATTTTATATCTTATAGTCCTTATACATAATTTTACTATCTTTATTAACTTGTGTATTACATAGGGTAAATAATAAAAAATTTAAATAACATAGAAGTATATTAATTATAAAATGATATTCTAAGATAAGATATCAATTTTTTCACATTGTTTTTGTTCTTTTTTTCAAAATAAATTAATAATTTTGTTTCAATATAAACCGTATTAAAAAACTTATTTCAATAAAATTTCTTATTCTAACTCCTAATTTTAATTATTTTGGTTTAACAAAATTATATTTTTCTAAAAACATAAATTTTAAAATACTTTATATTTTTTAAAAATTTTGATGTATAAGAAAAAAATTTATTTTGAAAAAAAATGTTTTTTTAGAAATAACATTAATAAAAATATCATTTTTTAATCTATTCATAAAACTATTTTAGAACTAAAGAAAATATATTATTAGTAATTAATATAAATATTTAACATGAGAGAGAAGCAGAAAAATTTTGATGAGAAAAAATCTGGTGTTGTTATATGTCATTCATATTTATTCTTTTATTAGAATATAATAATTAATATTTTATCTTAGATATTATTTTATAATTAATAAATTTTTATTCTATTTAATATTTTATTTATTTACCTATGTAATACACTGAATATTAAAGCTAATGTGTGTATATATATGTATGTATGCATATGAGTAGGGATATTCAATTGAGAACCATAAATATGTAAAAAAATAAAAAAAGAAAACCACTTTAGCTCTTGTACTATTTATTATATAAATATATCAAAATGCTTGTAATTTACTATTTTTTAAGATAAATTTTTAAAAAATACGATATCTATAGTTTTTTTAATAATGTGCATATATGCATCCGTATTGTATTGCATATATGAATATTTTATTGATTTTCTAGTGATAAATTAAAGAAATGATAAAAAGATAAAATCAAACAGTTATCTAGTATTACCATTTTTATTAAGTTGTTATGTACATTGCTCATGCGGTTTTTACTAGTTTTTTACACATTTGTGGTTTTCAATAGATTGCACATATATATGTAGGGTAATGATCAAATATTAACCATTTATTATTGTGATAACCATGTTAACTTTTAAAGATAAATGAAAATCATTATTTTTTTTATTCTAATAATATCATTATACATATATAACGTTACGTCTTTTTATGTATATATGAAAGTGTATAAGTGTAAAAAATTACGACAGATATAAATTACTTACATCTTGTAAATATTTACAGAAGCAAGTGTAATTTACACTAGTCGTAATACATACACACGCAAATTCAAATAGTTTGGGGTATCAAAATCTAAACTTTAACAGCAAAGGCAGCTCCAAATTATCTAAATATTTTTAGTATTCTTTTCAACACGGTTTAACACTTTAACATGATAAACCGAGCACATTGTATGTCTGGTTTAATGTTATAAAACTAAACTAAACTAACGAGTTATATATACCTAGTGAAAGCCGAAGTTGAAGCAAGAAAGAGTTTCTAATTTTACGGTCACGAGTCGAAAAAGTTCTAATGGTAATAACTTTTTTAAACAACGAACAAACACACCTCCTACACTCTATTCCTAAAATCCACCGTTACTCAGTTTATGAATTTGAAGCCGCACTACTTAAATGAGCATAAACCAACAGGCAAAGTGCCTAAAACTTTTATAAATGGAGCCGGCCTTGGGGTAAGGGTTGGGTACGTAGATCAATATTTTTTCTGTTTTAAAGAACAAACCTATTAATTAATTAATTAATGTCACACAAGTCAACTTTGTTATCCTTTTCACTTATATTCGGTGTATAAATACACCAAGATATGAACGCTTAGTGCAAGGAAAGTTTTTTTATTAGACACTATCAACATTTTCAAAATCATAGCGGATCATCATTTCACAATATAAGGTATAATATTTTCTGAATATCCTATTTATATGTTTTTTAATAACCTGTTAATTTTTAACAGATGAATCCTACGGTTTTAGACAACAAGGGCTTCTCTACATATCACAACAAGGTTTTATTTCCTTGTGCTAAAGTTATTAAAATATATTTATTCTGTTAACTTTTCTATACACAATATAAAAGAAAGTAAAGTAAGAATGCTTAAAAAATTCTCGCATATAATCTTAGTTAAGTGACGCGTTTGGTTATTATTAATATTATATTAACACGTAAACATTAAACAACTTCAATCATATGATCTAATTTTTTAATCCAAGCATCTAAAAGTCTTCCTTTGTAATCAATTTTTCAAAGTTTTTAATGGTTACGTATGAACATGAATAAGAAAATACTATATATTTATATATATGAACATACAATTTATGATATCATTTTCAATTATAATATTAAATTATATCACAAAATACATATACACACCAGTTAGTAAAGTTGTTCGAGCAATCGTGTTAGCGATAGAAACTAAGTCCTTGTCTACCCAAGCCAACCATTCTAGCAACCTGGTTCCTACAAACGGAACCCAACAACTACCAACGATGATGCTTTTATCATTGCAAATCAGTTTTCTAGTAATTTTTTAATGTATCATGTATGTACACACAAATGGTTCTATTATTATATGTAATAGATTAAAAGTTATTGCAAGTGCATAAACAGTAAACAAGAAATTTATAGCTCACATACATATACAAGTTAATAATTATATTTATCTTTAACTTATTCTGCTTTAATAAAAAGAAAAATTAGATTTTAATAATCTAAACTATTAACTATTAGTCAATTTAATTCCAACTAACAATTTGACGGGTATTAATTTTAACTTTCGATGTTGTTACTAATAACAGTTTCAATCTAATTGTTCTTTAACTTCGTTAGTTTTTTATGACGTATCACGTGACGTGGCATGTGACATGGCGTATTACATAATTAAAATAAAAATTATAAATATATCTCTCAATTTTGTGTCTCTTTGACTAATTAAAATAAAAATTATAAATATATCTCTCAATTTTGTGTCTCTTTGACTACAAGTTACTCAACTAGCGACAAAAACGGGGCGTTGAATAGCTTTAGAAAATTATCTTTTTTAAAAAAAAATTGAGTAATATATTTATATGTTTAATTATAATTATGTTATATATTACATCACGAGTCACGTCAAGTTATACATCATAAAAAAAACTAAGTTAACGAACAGTTAGATTGGGACTATCATCAATAACAAAATCAAAAATTAGGATTAGCACTGGTCAAATTGTTAGTTGAGATTATAATTGATTAATAGTCAATAGTTTGTATTATTAAAATCTAATGTTTCTTAATAAAATTACTTGCCAAAAATCAATAACAACTATTGTTTTGATTCAATTTTTTTTCCTATTCTTCCTCTTACATTAGTCAACAACTGATCATTTTAGAAATAACTCGTAAAATCTATTTATTCTAATAAAAAAATTAACTAAGGGGATACATGACAACATCACGTTTATTTTCATCAAAAATTTTTCGTTTCTGTCTCTTATTAAATAATTACATTAATTACTAGTAATATTATTTAACTTATTTTTTTATATAAAAAATAGTTTTTAAATTAATTAAGAAAGATATCTTTTTATTAATGATATTTCTAAAGAAATAAATTTTTATAAAACAAGAATTTTTATAAAATATCAAACTTTTTTAAAAGTACAAAATATTTCTAAAATGTTTGTAAAAAGTAAATTTTTTTAAACCAAAAAATAATTAAAATTAGAAGTTTTAATAAGAAAAATTTTAAAATGATATTTTTTAAAGGTTTATTTTGAAATAAAATATTAAATTTTTTTATAAAAATATTTTTTTTAAATAAAAATTTTAAAAAGTTGATATTATTGTTATAGGGAAGAGATCAAATGTGAATCTTTTTTTTGTGAGAACTTTAGTAACCAGTATTAGCCATTAGTTTTCAATGACAAAATTGGTAAATAACAAAAACATAATAAAACAATTATAAAACAAAAAATAACATAAAAATAAAAAAATTAAAACAAGAAAATGTTTCTCTCGTTTTCCTTTTTCATAAAAAATAAAAAAAATTATAAAAAATAAAAAAATTTCTCCTTTTTTTATGAAATTCGTTTAACACATGTGTAATACAGGATTTACATATGTGTAAAAAATAATATCGTGAAAAAAAG
Organism: Flaveria robusta; assembly: GCA_025506415.1. NCBI lineage: Eukaryota > Viridiplantae > Streptophyta > Magnoliopsida > Asterales > Asteraceae > Flaveria > Flaveria robusta. The sequence continues at coordinate 9,854,996 of CM046469.1, read as the reverse complement.
TTATAAACGTTTTAAAAAAAGATGAAAACGACATGTGTTGGTTTCAGGCCCAAGATCATAATCAAACTCTTGCTTCTCATTAATTCTCAAATTTACATTAAATAAAGAAAACATCTTGCACCTAAAGAAAAGGAAATTAACTTACTCACTAACCCATTACTCCATTATCTAGACCTACTAATCTTGCTAACTAAGTATGACCCACTAATAATTAAAAACATGTGACACAATAAACTTTTTAATAACCCGTGACCCGTTCACTGTAACTTGACCTGACTTGACCCGATTAAAATTAATTCCAATCACCCCCTTAATCTTGATTCGGTTCTCGGTTCTCTTACTTTTTTCTTCCTTCTTTATTGCTTATCTTGCTCTTTCTTTCTATACCCGGTACCTGTTTTCTAGCTAATCTTGCTACTATCTTGCTTAATTCGAATCTTTCTTGCATACTTCGGATTATCTTCCTTGCTAACTTGCTTACTTACTTGCTCTTCCTCAATGAACCATACATGGCTCGGACATTTTCTCTTGCTATACGAACCACACAGGTCCACTTTCTTGCTATGTGCTTTCTTCATTCTTGCTATCGTGCTGTTAATCTTGCTTTAACCGGAATTGTTCTTCCTAAACTTGCTGCTTTACTACTTTTTTTTCAATAAAAACAAGAATTATATCTCTAGAGAGAAATAATCTAACAACCTCCTCGCTTTTTAATTAATTTCCTATCTTTCCATCGTTGACTATTGTGCCTCCCTTATTTATTTTTACTTCGATGAGCGTGCAGCTCAATTCAAAAGGCTGCCCTTGCTAAATCTTCTTTATTTAATTCCACCGTCTTGTTTCAATTGACGATTACCTCCATTCTTTTTTTCGCGATTCAGGTGCTCTCCCTCCATTCTTTTGATGAACTGCTTGCTTATCTTCAATTCTTTGATCACTTGGAACAACGGAAGTGCTCCACGGTTCCAATCACCGACTTTCTTCTTGCAATCTGCTTGACTGCTCCATTCTATATTTCTATCTACCTTTTCTGTCTTTCTTCTATCGTAACCTGCTTGCCTTTCTCTCGTTCTTAGTCCTACAGCCAAGGGCTGTTCCTCCGACCGTAAACGACTCTCAAAACGCTTCTCTTTTCTAACCTTGTGCTCTGATACCAAATGTTGGTTTCAGGCCCAAGATCATACTCAAACTCTTGCTTCTCATTCATTCTCAAATTTACATTAAATAGAGAAAACATCTTGCACCTAAAGAAAAGAAAATTAACTTACCCACTAACCCATTACTCCATTATCTAGACCCACTAATCTTGTTAACTAACTATGACCCACTAATAATTAAGAACATGTGACACAATAAACTTTTTAATAACCCGTGACCCGTTCACAGTAACTTGACCCGACTTGACCCAATCAAGATTAATTCCAACAACATGTGACTTGTATGTGATAAGAAATGTGGGGCTAATATTGGTTACTATAGTTTTCACAAAAAAAATGTTTATCAAGATAACCCGACACTATTGTCATATTATTTATTCGTAATTTCAATCATATATTATTTTAAAATATTTTATATAATTAATAAATATTTATTATATTTAATATTTTATTTATTCAAACCAAATAACAACTAAAGCTAATATATTATATAATATTTTATATAATTAATAAATATTTATTATATTTAATATTTTATTTATTCACTGTTGCTATAATATATTGTGAATCAGATTTTCACGAAGCCAAGCATCAAAGTTGATATTGGTTCCTCCATTACCACAAACCGTTGTTTCAAGGTTCAATGCCATAGCTCGCACAAAGCGTCCCGTTTGGTTGAATCAGTTGAACCATTGCACCAGGGTCCGAGTCATGCTCTAGAGGGTGTGGTCCGTTGCTCAGCGAATTACGTTCCCTTATCACCAATTAGCTTCTTGGAAAGAGCGGCTCAAGTTTATAAAGACCACATATCTGTGATTTATGGGTCCCTCAAGTACACATGGGAAGAAACACACCGTAGGTGCGTCAAGCTTGCGTATGCTCTTAACCACTTAGGAATTTCTCGCGGTGACGTTGTAAGTATATATTCTCTCTATTTCTTACACATACAACACACGTGTCACTACATGATACTCAAAAGCCTGGGGTGTCTTCACCTAAAGTTATTATCGATGTGTGTTTTGAAGCACTGACACATCCATGATTGACTTTAGCTGAAGACACTTAGTAAATGTCTTTATACATAGTGAAGTAACATTAAAGTTGTTGAGTGCAGGTAGCAATACTAGCACCAAACGTCCCAGCAATGCTAGAACTTCATTTTGCAGTTCCTATGGCTGGAGCCATCATCTGCACCCTTAACACACGACTCGATCCAAAAACGCTTTCAACCCACCTCACCCACTCGGAAGCCAAGATCATTTTCGTCGATTACGAACTCCTTCAAAGAGCCGAAGACGCTATCAGTCTCCTCAACAACACCCAAACTAAACCACCTCTCCTAGTCATAATACCCCAACACGGCCCCGGCCCCTCTTCTCCCCAAGTTCCCGATATATACAACTACGAGAGCCTCGTAGAGGAGATCGGAGACACGAACTTCTGCATACTCCGACCGAATGACGAATGTTATCCCATTAGCCTAAACTACACCTCTGGAACCACATCGCGACCGAAAGGGGTCGTTTACAGCCATCGAGGAGCTTATCTCAACGCCCTTGCGTCCGTTTTCATAATTGGTATGCGAGAAATGGCTAAGTACCTTTGGTCGGTGCCTATGTTCCATTGCAACGGGTGGTGTTTCTCGTGGGGGACAGCTATAGTTGGTGGCACCAATGTCTTCATCCGACGTTGTGAACCCAAGGCTATATTTGACAGCATAGTGACTCATAAGGTTACACACATGTGTGGAGCCCCAACTGTCTTGAACATGATTGTGAACTCTTTGGTGAGTGATCAGAAGATACTCCCGCATACTGTTGAGATCATGACCGGTGGAGCGCCCCCGCCTGCGACGATTGTTTCGAAGATCGAAGAACTCGGGTTTCACGTGTGTCACATGTATGGTCTCACGGAGACTTACGGTGCGGCGACTTGGTGTTTAAAAAAGCCCGAGTGGAGTTCGTTGTGTATCGAAGAACAAGCGAAACTTAACGCGCGACAAGGGGTGAAACACTTCGGGATGGAGGGTGTTGATGTAAAGGATCCGATCACAATGGAGAGTGTTGAATGTGATGGGAAGACAATGGGGGAGATTATGTTTAAAGGTAATACGGTCATGAGTGGGTACTTTAAGGACGCGAGAGCGACCGAAGAGGCTTTTTCGGGAGGGTGGTTTCGTAGTGGTGATCTGGGGGTTAAACATTCGGACGGGTATGTAGAAGTGAAGGATCGGGCGAAGGATGTTATAATATCGGGTGGCGAAAATATATCGACGATAGAGGTGGAAAGTGTGATATATAGTCATCCAGGGGTTCTCGAGGTTGCGGTCGTGGGACGCCCGGATGACCATTGGGGTGAAACTCCGTGTGCATTTGTGAAGATGAAGGAAGGTGTTCGGGTTGATGCTCACGAGATCATTCAGTATTGTCGAGATCACATGCCGCACTATATGGCGCCTCGTACTGTTATTTTCGAAGATTTGCCGCGAAATTCGACGGGTAAGGTGCAAAAGTTTGTGTTGAGGAAGAAGGCTGAAGCTCTTGGTAGTTTAGCCTGATCATATCAATATGTTTTACGTACTCATGATGTTTGAATTTGTAAAACTTTATTTCAGTTCCACCTTTATTTCGTTGGAGTCCCTAGTAATAAGTTGAATAACTGTGGTTTATGAACATGTGGCACGTTGGTTAGTCACATTCATAATCGTGTTAGTATTGTCTTTGTTTTAGTAATATTAATATCAGCTCAATGCTTGTAACATAAAGTAGATATAAAACCATTGAACCACGCAGATGACACGTAAACATCTAAAACAATAATTAGTCAGTCGATCTAGGACCAAGGCCTTCCAACGGTACTGTTAAACGGTGAAAAAATAAGTGTAAAAGCGTTGAATCACACATGCATGGTACGGCGTGTTAACTCTCAAAATTTAGATCGAAACTTAAAACGAAAATTTTTTAAAATACGAAAAGTATATGGCTCCAAAATTGAATGTAACAAAATATTGTAGCTAAGTTGTAAAAAAATATAAAGTATTGGGTTACAGTAAAAAATTAAAGATTAAAAAAAAAAGATAGGTATAAATCACTATAATGCAATAACCAAGTTAGTAAATAATATATATATATAATTGCATCACAATAAGCAAAAAAGAAAGTTTTCAATTTTTTAATATTTATAAAGTTTTGTTTTAAATGTGTGGATATTTCATCATATTTTTAATGTTTTATTATATGTTGGGGCAAAATTGAAGCAAAAACTAAAAAATAAAATAAAACAAAAATATTAAGTTTTGTAGTTAGTTTGAGTCAAAACTTTATTAAGTTTGGTAGTTAATTTGTCGCTAAACTTAATATAAAAATAATTACAATTTTATTATGTACTATATATTTTATTAATTTTATTTCTATTTTTTATTTAAAAAAGATAATAGTTAAAAATCAGTTTTGTGAAATGTTATTGCAAATTTGTCACAAAAGGTTAGAAAATTTTGTTGCAAATTTAGAACCGAAAGAGCTCTGTGCAGTTTTGTGGCAAAAATGTCTGGAAATTTTTTTGCCAATGGATTCTTCCTACAACCACTTATTTGTAACAAAATTGTCACCACGTTTGTTACTTGTGCATTTATTATGACAGATTTCTATATATCAACTACATAAAAATAACTTAAATGTACGTTGATAGGTTAACCAATCTCAATTATCTTGACAATATGACAAGGACTTAAAAACTTATGAAGTTTGATTGCTACTCAACTGATCACTCATGATGACGATCTTTTTTATTAAACTATAAACAAAATTACGTGAATAGCACAAGAAGATAACAAGTTATTTAAATTTGTGTCGATAGATTTATATATGGTATTTCATGTTGAGATTGATGTAGCATTAATATAATAGTTTCAACTCATGGATACAACTAGGCGATCCAAGATTCTCTCATTTGTCAACGCAAGTGCACGCCGACCACCATTGTTACCTGTAAAATTATCACACACACACACACATACAATAACTCATTTATAAATCAATCTTTCTTTCGATTAATCATAACACTGACTCATAACAATAATAGCTGATAGAAGAAGAAGCATATAAAAATGTCTTCACACAAGGCTTTCACCATTGTAGCTCTTCTGTTTCTGTTACTCTCAACCGGTAAGCAAATAACTTTGGCAGATTGTTAATTTCTTGTGGAATGATTTACATAGATCGTAAACTTTTATCGCGGTATGCTTAAGTTTACAGTTTGTATTTTAGGATTTAGTAGAAAACTGATGCAATCTACAACAACAACCGATGATGAATTTGCATCTCCTCCCTCTCCTTTTGAGGTAAAGATTGCAATTTTTCCTTATTTATCTTTTATATTTCTGAAATTTTTACATACCTGTCACCACAAAAACTTCCACTTGCATTTGTCAAAACTTTTATATATTTGGTATCTATGATAACCCATTGACGCTAAATTCATGTGATATAAACTCATAGATCCTGTCAATGGTAGTTTGCTATACATTTTTTGAATTTTAATATGAACCTTTTGTTATTAACATCTAAATCGGATCAACATTATCAACCTTTTGTTATGATTATTTTATTGTGACAATATAATAAGAATTTCTGGCTAAGCGTGTTCAAAAAAAACAAAAACCAAACGTAACCTAAAGTCAAATCTTATCCGTAACCGTAAAAAAACCAAACTGAATTGTGAATTCTGTTTTCAGTTTGGTTAACGGTTACGTAAAATCTTATTTATTCGGTTCGGTTATCCAAATAAACTGGATAATAACCGGTTCAATCGGATAACTGAACCGAATTAATCGGTTGAAGTCGGTTCAGTTAGTTCTTTTTCCAGTACGGTTTGGTTAACAGTTAGACCCAAAAATTTTCATAACTGAATAAACCGTTAATCGAATCGTTAAACGCCCCTACTTCTAGATAAATTAAGATTGTTGAATGTAACTAACCGGACCAAAAATGAATAATGTACGACAGGAAAAGGGAGGAAAAATGAGGGAGATGATAGAGTTGGATTACGATGATGCAGGCCCAAACACCAACCGATCTGGTTTTGTTCTGCCTACCGATCCTGTAGTACCTGCGCCTCAACCCTAATTTCGATATCTTTTATAAAACTTATTCATTCTCACTTTTTTTCATTGTTGTTAATCAACACATACACCGTGTGTTTTGAATATTCAATAAATTTGTAGTAATAGAAAACTGGGCATTTGTGTTTTCGGTCGCAAATAAACTTTTACGACAAAAAATGTGGTCACAAAAACCTATGGGGGTAATATCACTTTACGACCTATTTGTGACTAGGGATTATTTTGCTTTACCCGTAATGAAACAAGTTGGTGAGTGTTAAGGCTCGTCGTAGACATATAGTGGAAATTTATGAGTAGACCAATGTGTGAATATTGTCACTAAGTTGTCCCTAAATCATTCAGAACAAATATATTCAAAATGTATTTTATATAAATATATAACACAATTAAAAAGTGCAACGCATTCTTATATACGTGTACTATTACAACGAGCTCGAATTGAAAGTTATTCCTTATAAATAACACTTACAATACGTTCATCTACTTAGTGAACAAAATATGACATTATACTCATCAAACCCGTATACATAACTGCTATAACTGCTATACGACACGTTGAGTTCGTTTATTCCATCGTTCTCAAGCCTATCGATTCCTTCGTAGTAAATAAAACAAAAGAAAGATTGAGCTGATAAATAAGATATAAGGTTAATTATATTGTTGCTCGAAAGATCGTACACACCAAATACCATCAAATTAGGTACTGGCTAACGAAACTGTCCCCCAGTATATGTCTGCCCGAAAGACCAATTAGGAGGAGCCACATTATACGACACTACACTTCTACCATCACTTGTGGTGACCTTAAAAGATAGAGACTGTCCATTGAGGTAACTATTGCTTTGCCAATTTTGCCCCCAGTTTCTTGACATTGGTTGCCACCCTGTTCTTGAGCCCTTAATGAACACAGATCTCACATCTCCAGCATCACCTACGTTTGTGATAAGGACCAGGTTGAAGTAAGAGTGTCCATTTATTGTGAACCTAATCCCACCTCGTCTCATGCAGGGTACCCTACAAGAATGAGGGCAAACTTGTCATTTTGTTACATTTAAAATGAACCAGTAATAAAACCGGTCCTCCGGTTTTGTCTGGTTGAATCTTTTTTAATTGAAGCGTACGGACCGGTGAACCAAGTAAACTGTGTCAGGTGGTTGGACATGCCTTTGTTTAAGAAAAATATATTAATATTTTTTTTTTTTTGGAAAACACATATTTTGATCATTAAGTACTCGGATCCATATTTTATTTAATGAAGCATTTATATATATTAAAATTAAAAAATTCAAATCAAAGCATATGACACTTTCATATTTTGTTATAAACTATTAACTATATATAAGAAAAGACAAATAATTTTAGTATTTTTATTATTTATGACGTAATTTGGTTTTAAATTTGGTTCCACTTGTACGACAAAGGAGCCATTAAGGCGGCTATGGCTCTACTTTACTTTGTCAAAAGCTCATATAGAATTTGAAGACATGTTTATCTTTGTAAATTGTATAACTAGTGGAATGCTCCGCGCTTTGCGCCGAGAGTTTCGTGTAAGAAAATTCATATGTGCACAAAACATGAAATAAAATAATACAAGACATGACTCGATTTTAAACGGAATTCATGCAAAACAAATACGTCGTAATAGTATATTCAAAACTTCATAAAATATTATACATCAAAAGTTACAAAAGTAAAAACAAATAAGATTTTAAAAAGTAAAAATATACAATGTTTAATGCGGCTCAGTTTTAAATAAAATTTGCATCGAATTCTAGATAAATGAAATAAAGGAGAAGTATCGGGCTTCGAAACTTTGACGTGAAGCGGATAAAGGTATGAGCACCGTTCATACGAAATTAGTAATTAAATATAAAAAATAAATAAATAGATAGTAAATATATAACTGTGAAAATCATTATTATATAAGTTAAAAATCTTTTTTTTTTTTTTTTGCCAACCGCACCTAGTCATATCACAATCTCATTGCTTTCGTTTTTAAACCTTTTTGTTTCTGGTTAAAAAAGTTTTAAACAATAAAGAACAAGTACTATTTACCTACTGTAAAATTATACCATATGAATATCATCACGAGTTGATGACGGAACTACCCTTGACAACCAGCTGTGATAATTGATAAATAAGTGGGTACCGACCGATACTAGACTAGGAGTATGTGATAAAGACAAAATTGTCGTTGATATTAACTCCCTTCTAATTAAAGTATTTAAAGAGGATCTACCACATATCTAAACTCACGAAAATGAAATCTATAGCCGTCAATCAGGGTGATTTGACTGTAAAATAAACTAGCCAAAGATTTTAACAAAATGCAAAAATTCGATATATCTCTAAAAGGTTTTCTTTACACTAAAACTTATTCTAACTATAATCTATGTGACTATTTGTCATTTACAAATTGTACAATAAAAGAAAATGTGTGTCTAACATATTCTCGCATGTTAAGATTCTAAATAAAAATGAATGAAAAGACCCTATTTAATTTGAAAATCCATTAGCTGTCCTCAAAAATATTAAGCGGTCCTGCCGTGATGAGTGGTATAAATAATAATGTAAAAGAAGAATTTGCCACTGACGTCAACGATGGTGTTATGAATGGTCAATTACGAATAAGAGCATAACAAAAGACGAAACTACCCTGGTGCTCAAATTGCAAAAGAAAAAGTTAGGCATAAGTTGTGTGTTACTGTGTTTGATCATAAATGAGCAAACCAATTACTTAAATATTGTGTTAAATGTAAAACGACTAAAATATCTTTGTTGGTTAAAGGAAGTGCATACCTTCGGTAAGCAACAGGGACAACTCCGGCTCGGTATTGAGCAATGTGCAGAAAAACTGGCTCTGACAGGTCGAAATGAATATTATTACACCACCCTCCCGGAGGGCAGAAATTGGTGGCGGTAACCACAATGGTGCCAGGAAGGCACCATTGTGGATCATTGATGCACTTAAGCTCGAAACATGCACCGCAGCTCAACCCGTCGTTGAACAAGGGTGTGCTTAGTGCAGCGGTGTTTGTACCATACCCTTGACTGTACAAGTTCCCATAACCACAAGCTCCACCTACATGTAAATCAATCATATTGATACGATATTAAACATAGTGTTTAATACAAACCCTAATTTAAAATATTATACATCATGCATGAAGAGTTGTACATACCCATTGTTCCGGAAGCATCACCGCCACCATAAAAGGTTGCATGGGCGTTGCTCCATGGAGTTACATAGTAACCATTAGCCAGTGATAACACCGACAAAACGCTCATGATCGTGATGAATGTTGAACCCATTTTTGTTTAATTTCCTGCAAAAAGAATCGGAAATTCGATCTTATGTTTAGCATTGAGCCTTTTTAAGAAATAGGAAGTAAATATCATGTGAAGTAGAAGGATTACGAGTGAGTAAAGAAGTTTGATCATGAGCAAGCTTGAAAGGATAGAGTATTTATGAAATGTAGATGGAGGTTTAAATAGAGGATTTTTCTTGAGTGTGCATGGACCCATACACAATTACAAATTGAAAATTTGTTTTGAAATTAGTTGTTTGTTTTCATGAAACCATTAAAACTTCACCCAACCTGATTTAAGTGTTATAGATTTATTAAAATTTCTCTGATTAAGAATTGATTAGTAATACTCTAACAGTAATAATTTGGTGACATAGTGTACGTTTAGTAAAGATATTCACCCTTTATACAGGTGTGTGTATTTTTTTAGACACTGGTATGTATAAAACTTGTTGGTGATTTTAGTATAGTCAAAGTTATTTTAGTTTAATTGGATTTATTAAAGACCAAAGGATAAGTAAGTAAAAACATTGTTACTACTTAGAAGATATGAAATACACATTTGAACTAGACCACGATCATTTTTGAACTAGAGCAAAATAAGTATTAACATTATTACAAGTAGTACCGAACTAGAGAAAAATAAGTATAAACATTGTTACAAGTAGTACCAGATACATTAGCACGTAGCTAGCTTCTTGGGCAACGGTAATAGTAGTTGCATCACTATAGCAACAATCAATGGACAATGTGCATCAGTAAAGACTAATACATCAGTAACAATTGTAGTGGTAGTAGTTTAGTTGTTGGTGTTCTACATGTTGATGTGTTTAATTTTACTGATATGACGGTCTAATCTTCCCTAGTTATAATCGTTATGTCTAGTATAAGGATTGAACTCTATCTATGAATTTTGGTACAAGATTTCGAAACAAAAATTGCATACTCGTTTTTGAAAATTTATCTGTCTTATCTGAAAGAATTTCGGGTGCACCAACGAAATATTTCAATATGAAAATTTCTAATACGATTAATTGATTAAGAGACATTTAGGGATCTTAAACATATATGATATAGATTGACACATACAAATGTTAATAAGATTTTAGGGTGAAATACCAAATTCACTTATGATTCTAAAGTCTTGATTTGGGATCTTGTCACGCATTTAATATGTCATGTCTCAGTCTATTTAATTATTCTAATATGACGTGTACAAACAATATACATAAATCCGAAAACTGTTTATATATATTCTAAATAATATATTCAAGTACTAAAATAAGCTATAGTTAAAACCATTGTTCAATTATATATTTGTACATGAAATTCCAACTACCAATACAAACGAACTAATTAAACACATAACATAATATACTGATATTAGATAGAGTTGCATCTATTTTATAACGAATAATAATTTTGGACTTTAAAACTTGATTAAGGAGGTGATCGATCACATTTTTTTTTGAACGAATAATAATTAGGGAGTGTTTATAAGTTCATATTCGCTTGAATCAAATGAAACTGTAATTTCAATCCTCTTTCTTATAAGTTTGATTTACATAATTTGTTGAAGTTAACTTCTTAATTCAATGAATTACATGTTTGGTTGGAGAATAAATTAGATCAAATGAACCGGAATATAAACGAACCGTCCATTTACTTACGGCTCAAGTTAATGATGATTCCTTAATTCTAGACATATTCTCTAAATTTAGTCTTTTATAATGAACCATTACTTATTTTTCAACAAATATATATAAGAACTCGAACAAGAACTTCATTTTCATCCAAGTACACGTATACTAAACTTTAGTTTAATTTACAAACCAAACATCACCTTCATCGACGGTAATGGGTACCAGTTTATGAGCACAAAGTACATGTAACATTCGAGATGACTAATTAAGAAGACATAAGTCACATAACTCTTAGGCGCATAGATAGATATATATAAATTAAGTAAGAAAGCTTATGGGAGTATTTTACAAAAATAAGAAAGATGAAAATCGCATTGTTTGGACAAACATACTGGAGTCCAGCTCTGACATATGGGAAACATCGAAACAATGGCAAGCTGTTGATTTACGCGTCGGGTCGGGTGTCTTTATCGGTGTATGACCCAACATGCCTCCTAAGTCCTACCTTATCACTTCTATGTTTAATGAAATGGGCTTTGCTTATTAATTTCTTGTTCCATATTTAAGTCTACTGTTCATAAATGATGTTTTCAACTTTGTTAACATGTTATATTTTTATATAAGAGACTAGACTAGCAAACCTGCGTGGTCGAATAACAGAAAAAGATTTAGTTCATTAATTCATATATATTTTAATGAATGAAAATACACATTATTTATAATACTAAAAAATATAAAAAAAAAGTTTTATTTTTTAATCACAAATCTTTAAATATTTCTTCTTTATATGCTGGAAGGGACGAAGACCTTAAAGGAATTTTTAATTAGATGTCCGTTGGTATAACAAGTAGTAACTGAGAATCTATTAGTAGTTACTACTAATATTTGATGCAACTGATACAAATTAAATTTCTGGTTATTAAGATGTGATTAATAATAAGAAAACTTATACTTCAAAAAATATTATGACAAATAAGTTGTAGTTAAATACGTAATAAATCCTTTTTTTACCGGCAAATATACACACTATCTATTTTGTATCTATTCTAATTTTCTGCAGGATTTAAACTCATGTTTTTTCTACTTTCAAAAATTCATCATTTTACTATCAGAATGTTCACTTGAGTACATATCATAAGTCTTTTATTTGACATCATAGTGTTGTTAATATCAAATAAAATAAATTTAAAGTTATGTAGAATTGAATTATCCTAATAACGTAGACCGTCTTGAAAAAATTACGGAATTCACGCAACAAATAGGTAATGGTTCCTTCTTTGACTTTTTCTAGTAACATTCTTTTTGGTAGTCAAATTCGACCAAACTACTTGCCTACATTTTTAGTTTGTTAAACCGAATAGAAAAGTAACAAACAATTAAAAGATAGTTTGATTTGCAAATGTCAAAATTGAAAACTAATATGAATTACAAGTCTAGTGATTAAAATTCTATATATTTTAAAAAGTAACGTCGGTGTCTTTGATAATTTAATTTAACTTAAGTTATAAGATATATAATTTATATGAGGAAAAAAAGTACAACTTTTCTCTAAGATCAGTTGTAACGGCAATCAATTTACCAACACAAGTGGGTTCGAAACTAGCACATAGAGTTTTGAATTATGCACATTAGGTGATGTAAAATTTTTTTGTCTAACATGATGTCTTCATTAAAAAATCAATGTGTATTTATTCTTATATTAACAATAGATCACAGAGTTAATAGTGTCAAGATAAAAGTTATTTTACTATGAATATACGTTATACATTTATATTGTCTACTCAAGATGGGTTAATAGTGTCAAGATAAAAGTGCTTTTATGTAATAAAGTTAGTTATGCTTTGCCTATGTGACATTTAAACTTTATACGTTGTGTATAACGGTACTAGTACTGCATGGTCTCTATAATTAGTAAAACTTTGGCAGCGTAATGCGTAAAACTTGAAAGCTGAATGACCCTAACAATAAAGAACGTAAAACCAGGATTAGTATAAATTTGTGTGTATGGAATTGAGCTCATGCATAAGTTTAGGAAAAACTTTCTTATTGCAATATTAACTCACCAGTATTTTCAACAGAAGTTTGTTTTATTTAAATGATGTTTCTTAGATGAAACCTTATATAAAAGTTAAGTAGGTGTAAGCTTAGTCGGGTGGGCTTAATGTAAATACTTTGAGTTGTACAAAATTTGTTTTGATTGTAATGACAATAATGTTTTAATAAAAAAAAGTTTGTTATTTCATTTTAGTTGTCAAGTTGTTATCAATATGTCACAAAGTAGACCTCATCCTGGGTGGGGTGTGACAGATTGAATCGAAACCTGAGGTTTTAGCAACTTAGTTATTTGACAAGAATGTGTAAGATTATCCGATTAAGCTCAAAAATAGTTGTTAAGTCACTAATCATTTACTTATGTCTCTCATGATAAAATGAAATATGAAGAAAAGGAAGAAGAACTTAAAATATGAAGAAAAGGAAGAAGAACTTAATAGTATTTCCGACAAAAGTTTGTTTTATTTAAATAATGTATCTTAGATGAAACCTTAGAAAAAAGTTAAGTATGCGTAAGCTTAGTTAGGCGGGCTTAATGTAAAAACTTTGAGTTGTAAAAAATATGTTTTGATTGTAATGACATTAATGTTTTAGTAGAAAGTTTGTTATTTTGTTTCCGTTATCAAGTTGTTATCAATATCAAACTTTTTTTAAAAATACGAAATACTATAAAAATAGTTTTTTCAAAAAGTAATTTTCTTATAAACAAAAAATAATTAAAATTGAGAGTTATAAAAAGGAAATTTTTAAAAATGATATTTTTTTAAAAAAATAGTTTGTTTTGAAACAAAATATTTAATTTATTTATTAAAAATACAAAAAAAGTTTAAAAATTGATATGCTTGTTTTATTATTTGTAATTCTTACTCATACGTAATTTTAATCATATGTTCTTTAAAATATTATTTTTAATTAATAAAATTTTATTATATTTAATATTTTATTTATTCAACCCGTATAATACACGTGTTTATAAAAACTAGTATATATATTAATACATATCAAAACTTACCTAACCTGCTATCACTTCCTAAAACTTATAATAATACCTTTGAGGTTTAAGCAGATACAAAGTTATACACATGCAATTTAACTTCAGGATATGATTAAACATATATTCATACTCTATTAAAATGGTAAGTAGCAGGGACACATATTAACATCATATTCATTCTCATCAAATTTTTCTCGAATCTCTCTTCTATTAAATAATCACATTAATTATTAGTAATATTATTTAATTTTTTTTAGATTAAAATAGTTTTTTAATAAATTAATAAAGAGATCTTTTTATTAATGTTATTTGTAAAAAAATAAATTTTTATAAAATACAAAAATTTTCTAAAACATCAAACTTTTTTAAAAGTATAAAATATTTTAAAATTAGTGTTTTAAAAAGTAAAATTTTTATAAACAAAAAATAATTAAAATTAGGAGTTATAATAAGAAAGTTTTTAACAAATGATATTTTTTTAAAACGTTTGTTTTGAAACAAAATTTTCATTCTATTTATATAAGAAAGATTTCAATCAAATCTTATCTTAGAATATCATAAAAATTTCATTTTATTTAATATTTTTTATTCAACCCGTGTATACACGGGTCTATAAAGCTAGTATTAGGATATTAATTAAATAATATTTAAATGCATAAGAATATAGTTAAATTTGTAAAACATAATAAATCTTGTAAACATATTTAATATTTTATTTAACGACTTTGCTAATATGCGAAAAGATCTTGCAAAAGAATATTCTGAAACTTTTATAATTTATCTGTCGGTGGCCCTTTTTATTTGATTTTATGTGATTGTAAATATTCAGATTTTACCTTTAGTAAAGTATATTAAGAATATATAAGTGGTAATTTTTATTCTGTATGATTACTTATAATAAATGAAGAAAATCGATGTATTTAACAGAGAAATATTTGCTAGAATGAACTTACATGTGAGAAGAAAAAAACTATAGACTTAAAGCTTAAAATGGTTGTTTCTTAACTAATTAAAGCTTACGTGTATTTGAAAGAAATATTATTCTGTATTTAGCCATTGGGTATGATGCACACCCATGATTAATCGGTATACGTGTTAGTTTAATAAATATGCCTGGTGAGTATAACAATCAAATATCTATCGGTTACAAAAAAAATTGTCCACATCGAGTCTGGTAAACGAATATACTATCAAATCTCATACATGTCTCATAACCATGATATATATATAGAAAGTAATTCCATACTAGTCTTATATCGATAATCCAACCCTCATACCCGCCTCAGAGATCTCGGGTATTCCCATCAGATCTAAGCTTGATCACTGCCAGACCTTATCACTAGTAAATGTCGCCTCATTGACTCGTGACCTTAGATTTGGATCACATATTCACATGAACTATTATGAGTTTTTGTGAATCAAACAACTTTAACTGTAATATGAAGTTTGATCTCAGGCAATGATAGTGTGTAATCAAAACATTATATTACGTCTCTCATAGTCACGATCTTGATATAACAACACATAAGACTTAACTTAAGAACATCTTTTTATATTTTCATTTTAAGACATTCAAATGGATTTAACTTTATGAAATTTGCGTTCAATCATATGACCTACATAATTGAGTGATACACCAAGAAACTTTAATATTGAATCTCCTTCTTTGAAGACGACATTAGCTAAGATGATTGTCAGAGTTTCGGCGGTTGTTGTTAAGGACGAAAATGTTCCGTATGTTTTTGTCACAACTCTTTGCATGTGTTTTTAATGGGAAGAAAATGTTTATATAAATTCTCTTATTTATTTGTTTTAATGTTGTGTGACAAGTATACATACATTCGAATATAATATATTTGGAACTCAATATTTTACTAGAAATCTATGATTTATACACGAAAAGTCGATAATTCTACTGATTTGAGTATAATAATGGCTTTTTCTGTCGATACTCAGTAACAACATGATGTTAGAATAAGTTTATTTAGGGAATTTTTTTTATTTGTCATGACCCTTGCATTAAATTTGTATTTTACTGAGTTTAAAGTTTAATATCTATGTTTATCTTTTATATCTACCAACAAAAATATCATTTCACCATGTTATTTTTCCTCTTCATTCAATCCCACCACAAGTTTTTTTCATGTGAAATTATAATATATTAGTTTTAATAACTCGTGTACTATACAAGTTAAATAAATAAAATTTAAAATTTAATAAAATTTTATTAATTTTAAAACAAGGTTTCAAGATAAAATATAATTAAAATTACGTATGAGTAAAGATATAAGTAATAAAATAATAATATCAATTTTTAAGCTTTTTTTTAATAAATAAATATTTTGTTTCAAAACAAACTGTTTTAAAAAAATTTCATGATTATAACTACCAATTTTAATTATTTTATTTATAATATTTTACTTTTTAAAAACAACAATTTTAAAATATTTTTTACTTTTAAAAAAAATCTGATGTGTTTAAAAACTTCTTATTTTTTTAAAAAATTTCCGTTATGCATAACATGAATAAAAAAACCCTTTTTTTTATTTATAAAAAATATTTTTAGTCTATAAAGAAATTAAATAATATTATTAGTAATTATAGTAACTATTAAATAAAAGAGAGAAACAAAAAAATTTTGATTAGAAGAAATGTGATGCTACCACGTGTCCATCTCATTTATCATTTTATTAAAGTAGAGAAATATTAATACAAAAAGGTGATCGGAGGAGATGGTTAGAGTGTAAACCCACTTGGGTTTAAATCTTGCTCCCTTTTATTTTAGTGATTTTGATTTTTTTTATTTTATAGTTTGTGCATCGACTTAAACGCATTAATTTGTGAACAAAAGTGCGACTGTGACAACGCACAACATTAATCCCTGGTTTATATAAAACAACAAAGTTACTAACGAAAAACACACTACTAAATCTAACATTTTACTCGCGGTTGAGATCAATCTAATGTGTTTACAATAGGTTAATGAAGATGCTATGTAACCCTGCTCAAGGCATGACACTTACAATGTTCCAGTGAAGCAAAAGGTCATCCATATGCACACCTTAAAAACAAGAAAACTAGCTAGCATTACATGAGTGGACAACGGTTTGCACTGACTAAGGTTTGTTTGCTATAGAAGATCATCCAAGTACCTTTACTAGAATGAATGCATAACATCACCACCAAAAGAAGGATGCCAAATTGTCAAGTACACGGTTCCTTGAGAGCAAACTATCTACTTAAGCGTCCAATCAAATATGTCATAAAGGTCATAGAACTGCATGTAATAATAGTTTTATCAAAATAGGCAAGAATATAACATGTGAATACACACATAATGAGGTATTAAAGACACACTACACAAAACTAAAAATAACCATGTAGTGGATATTTTGAAAAACCATACTTTAGAAGCCTACTTAAGGTCATTTATCCTTATTCATCAAGCAAACAAGAAGGGGATGCTATGGGCCAACAAAGCTAAGAGGGTGTGACACCCATATACAGAACCTTAGAAAGATCTCAATGAAAAAACACGTTATTGACATTAAACCAAATATACCATCATTGTGAAAAGAAAACTGTGAGGACCGACCATATAGTGGTTGTTTTCACAATCAAATTGAAGATCTTTGAATCCACACCTCAATATTATAAACGCTCTTGGAAACATGTCAGGCTTTATATATCTTGATATACTCATTTCGGGGTCGTTTGAGTGAGTGTTAAGCGACTCCATTCCCGACTCATGATATCTGGGGATGTTATTACATCAAGATATCGTGATGAGGTCCGGTCTAACCCAACATCATGTCTTGCTATATTTTTTTTTTACTTTATTTGAACGGTTGTTATCTATTTTATGCTTGACCCGAGGCCTTGGATGAGTGGATGTGTTAATTATGCTTGGGCTATCATCCTTTACCTTTTTCTGTTTTAATCCGGTTGCCATATATGACTCTGATTATGTCACAATTTAGACCTGGTAGTAACTAAGACACCTATATTTGTTTAATTTAGGGTTTACCCGAAACTGATGCTAAGTGATTTACATGGATGGTGCGATTTGATGTGGCGCAATCTCGTAGATGCATGCCTCCCTTTCTCAATACTCACAATAAGAGTAACACTTGTATCCAATCTAACATTTTAACATGGTAACATTAAATTCGACGGGTCCATTGGATACGTGGTTTATTCACCAACCAACATCCAAAACGTACGTACGTTGTCACCACAATCAAATGCACATGATACAAACTTAACCATTTAGAAACAATATTTGAATTCATGATAACATTTTTAAACATCATAACATGCTTCTAGAACGTTTCAGTTTTTGTTAGTTCATGTAGATAAAATTAATCTATGTTGTAGCGGAACTTATATTATGTGTATCAACCTCTTAGGTTGACACCCAATAAACATCTTACTAAATTGACTAGTTTAATTTAATTTTAACAAAATTTAGATTGAAGGTTTAGATTTAAATTCCCATTTTACATTAATGCCTTTTAAAATTCGTTTACATCAACTGAACTTTGAATTAACCATTCATGATCGTTCGATGTAAAGTTATTTTATCTTATAAACGAATGGACACGAACAATTTTTTATCATTTAATTAAACGAAAACATATGAATACATGTTATGTTGCTTCATTTACGTTTGTTCGCGTTCATTTGTTTGGTTGTTTTCATCGTTTTGATTATGTTTCTAGCATATTCATTTATATTTATATTTATTCGTTAGTTATAAACTCATGTATTTCACCAGCTATTTATAAGAATAATTCTTTACACATTTTTTAACAAGGTATAATCAATTGAAACAAGAAACGAAAAGTTACTCACATTCACGTTAGATAAATCAATGGAAGTTGATGAGGAGGAACTCTATGATGAAAAAATGAGGGATAAGTATCATATTGGTGCAAAAAAAAGAGTGGTTAGAATGTGAGAGTGAATATATGAATTTGATGCGAAAATATTAAGTTTAAAATTGATTATTTATAAGGACTAGAGTTTTTAGAGTTAAATTTCTTTACTTTCCAACGATCATGTAACGTTGACGGTTCACAAATGCCCGATTTTCATGGGATCTGTTCGGTTAGTGAAAGTCTTTGGGGTCATAATTTGTGGGAACAAGGGTGTTCCCGCATGAACCAATCGGACCCCCCCCCCCCCCAACCCCAAAAAAAAAAAAAAAAAAAAAAACCCACCAACACTCTAAATGCATCACACGATATCTTCAATTTAAAACATGGAAACAAACTGAAAATAATATAAAATAATAATAATTAAAAATCTGTCACAAAACTTATAAATAGAGTTGGACCATAAAAGTAAAGGACAGGGGTTGGAAGCACATGGGAAATTAAAGATTGAAATTGAATTTGAGGATCCCCACCCTACTACTTATATGAAGCTTTCTTTAATTTTATGATGTACCCTTGGGTTTTTAATTAAATGAAAATAAAATTATAATGAATGGACCTGTTGCTTCCTTTAATACACAAGGTTCCACTTTCTAATCTACACCGTCGCTGTATTCAATAATTATCATATGTTTCCAAAATTTATGCAAACCAAAATCATATATGTGATATTTGTCGGTTTAACGTACCCTTGGTTTTTTAAAATGTAAAACACGGTTTCTTACAGCTCACGGGTACTGTGGTTGCATTTTTTAAAATATTGGAAAATCGAATAACATATGTATTATTGAAACAACTAAACAATCAAACAAACTGTTACATCTTTTATATCCGATTTTTTGGTTTGATTATAGTTATATGTGTATATAGAACAAAAAATTCGAACCGAACAACTGTCAAAATCGATTTTTACACTTCATATATTTTTCATTTTTTTAAAAAAATTTCAAACCTTAATTGGAATGATTAACTGAAATGGTTTTAAACTGACTTGTAAGTGAACTAATTAATGGTTAAATATATAATAACCGAGTTACTTTTCCCAATGATCAAAACAACCAAACTGGTTCGAATTTTACCGATCGGCTATGCACAACTAAAAACCAAAACATCCTTTACGGATTCATTTCGGTCCATGATCAATTAATGAATCCAAATAATGCTCACCCTTGGGCCTTAATATGCTTGTATTGCCACAAGTCATGTATGCCAAGTATAATTTCTTTTTGTAAGCATAATTATGTAACTTTATGGCTTGATTAAGGTCTTCCTACAAAATTCCAAGGAACATATGCTGAATTATATAATTCATATTTAGAAGTTTCATTGCATTTTAGTAACAATAATTTAGTTTGAATAACACATTTGACAGCGTAGAATCAAGAAATCCAGCATGATAATAATAATAATAATCAAATGTGATATAAAAGCTCTATTGTAGCATGCACAAACGAAGATTCATCAATATAACACATGTTTTATGGAGTTGCATTCATCTGCTGACCAATATTTAAGTTGGTATATACTATATATCTTAATTATAAAATGTACGAGACACTTTATGGCAATGAGGTTTCTATAGCCAAAGCGAGAGCCGCGCACATGACACATCGCATGCGCGAGGCACACTTGTTGTACACAAGTGGAAGATTAAGTTTAGTTTCACAAAACATATAACATAGTGATTGTAGTTGATAACATGATCAAAACAACACATGAACCACTAAAATATTGAAATCCTAGAAAAAACAAAAGGTATGTTGTCGCATTGCTTAGATCTCTATGTATTTAGGCACATAAGCTTTTTATAAACAGTTGGCCATTAAAGATAATAGCCCGTTTTGCTCACTGAAAACTCATGGATGATAAAAAAACAGAAAGAAACCGAGTACATAATTGGCCATATGCTTGAAAACTCATCTTTTTAAGAATCCCTAAATAGAATACACATTGATTTTCTTATTTCAAAGCGGTTTAAAGATGATAGTGTATATAGTCCATCAAAATCCAATAGGGTTGTGGTCTAACACTATCAGTGTATAAAATATGTATATTCCTGTGTGGTTGATTCAAATCTGATGATGAATAAAATATATAAGATTTAAGAATATAATTAGTGGGTGTGCGGTTTATCTATAATAAATACAAAAAGTTTGTCCATCATAAACAGATGGATAGGAAAAATAACGTAAAGAAGCCCATGACATGAGGCATCCTTGTGTGCAAAAACATGCCTATTTGAAAAGCCCTAAAAAGCTCACGCCACCATTCTTTGCCCTATTAAGTTAAAACGAGTTGAGCACGAGTTTTAGAATCAAAGATCTAATGAGTCAATCTAGAGCTCTCTTAAATTAACAAACTAAACTTAAGCTTAAACAAGCTCGAACTCGACTATTAGAATCTAAAATACTTTCTACCTATTTGTGTTATCTACTTCAATTTGGAATTGATGTAAATGATCACGACAGGCAAGCAATTGTTTTGTTTGATGATTGTGGAATGACTTTTATATTTACATGTATAATAATCTAAAACTAATTAAATCACAATGGTATATCTATAAGTTTATCGAAATTATGCATTTAAAGTCATTAAAGAAAAAAAAAATATGACTAAAAGTAATATAAATAATAAATTAATAAAAAAGGAAAAAAAGATGGGTTCTACTATTCATCAACGTTTGTTATTGATACGTATATAATTAATATATATATATATATATATATATATATATATATATATTATATCATGTCAAAAGGTAACAAAAAATGTTGTAACCCTATAATTAGAATTTTATAAAATATTATATATCTATAGTTATAAATCCAACTCCAACCGACCGGAGAGATATTTAGTCATGAAAAAAAATATAAGAAAGAGATTTTTTTTATTATTATATTTATCTTAAATACTCTAACAGACTCTAATTAATAGTTTTACTGGGTACGCCTTATATACCGCTTTTGGGTAATTGCACAATTCATAAGAGGAAATCTTTCCGCGAACTTCTGTACAGGGTATTAGCAGTCGTTTCCAGCTGTTGTTCCCCTCCCAAGAGCAGGCCGCACGGAATCTCCATAGCCGATTTTCCTTTTTTTATTATGAAATCAGAAGGTGCCTGTTCAAAAAATTTTATTCATGCTTGCAAAAACAAAAACAATGTTTTTTTTTTTTTCTGATTATCTATTTATACTATACTGACCAGATTAAATCAATAAAGAAAATCAAATTTTACATCAAACGTAGATAAAATTAAGGATATCATAATATTACATCTAAAAGTTCATAAACATTATATTTCTATAGTTATTAAAGAAAAAACATATGTCTAAAAGTAATTTAAACAATAAAATAATAAAAAAAAAACAAAAAGATGGGTGTTGCTATTCATCAACATTTATTATCGATATACATATTATTTTAAGAAAACTTCATGTCAGAACGTAAATAAAAATATCATCGATTCATTCAAAATTTTATTTAACATTATACACCCAAAATTATAAAACAAAATCAAATTTATATTACATCGTAAATAAAATTAAATGTAAACCATATATTTAAAAGTTTGTTAAACATTATATTTTTAAAGCATTAAAAAAAATACACATCTAAAAGTAACATAATTGTTGGAATTAATGATTTTTACGCCCTTAATTGCCAAATTTAACTCCATTTAATTTCCAAGTGAAGTTTGTAATAAAAATAAAAATAGTTTGTTATTTGGAGGATCCAAAGTCAGAAACCCTAGATCATCAATCAAAGTCCATTACGTCCTCGTCTCCTCGGTTCGACGACGTAGATTTCACCTTGCAATTCGCTCTACGGTCCAACAAAGGTATCAAATTCCAATTCTCCTTTTGATTCCTTTGAATAATTTTACTTTACGTGCTAACATTCTTCTGAAGCAGACAGTTTTTTCATCCACAATCGTAATTGTATACAGTCGGATTAGTTTACGGATTTTGTAGGGGAAATTTGCGTTTCGTTGTGGTTATTGATGATATCTATAAGGTTTCTCGTGTATTTTGCAGTTGTTCTGTTAGGATGGAAGTTCGTTGTGATAATTCACCGTTTTCAGAACTAGATCTTGGCTGAAGGTCAAATAGCTTGTAGGTGTCTTTGTCAGTTTTCTTATGCGATGAATAATAGGGAAACGTTGTGCTTCTTTGGTGCGATTGCTTAGACTATTATTGTGAATAATCATGCATGTCTTGTTAATGGTACTCAGTGCTGATATATGCTTTTTGATGTATAGTATGACTAACAAAACGTTTTATATGATAATTGTATATTTTAAAAGTGTGATTCAAGTTGTATGCTTTTTCTTCCTTTTGATTCCTCAATTTTGACATGCCAATATGCCATAAAGTGGGTTAACACCTTTTGCGGGAATAGGAATGGGTGGACAAAGAAATAGTCATGGAAAACGGTCGCAGTCTCATTCAGACTATAATGATCATGGAAGAAGCAAGAGAAGAAATACCGGTGATGATAGAGGGTACTCTTCGATTGGTTCAGATGATACGGTGTATCGCTACTTATGCCCTAGTAAAAAGATTGGAAGTATAATGGGAAGGGGTGGGGACATTGTTAAACAGCTGAGATCTGAAACTAAGGCTAAAATTAGAATTGGTGATACAGTTCCAGGGTGTGAGGAACGTGTGGTTACTATCCACAGCACGAGTGAGGAAACAAATGATTTTGATATGCATGATGACCGTGTGTGTCCGGCTATGGATGCTCTTTTCAAAGTGCATGACAGAGTTGTTAGTGATGACCAAGCTGCTGATGTGGGTACTGATCAAGAAGAAACAGCACAAGTTACAGTTCGACTTCTTGTGCCGTCAGATCAGATTGGATGTGTTATTGGAAAAGGTGGACAAATAGTTCAAACCATACGGTCTGATACTGGTGCTCAGATTCGGATCATGAAGGATAATCATCTCCCAGCTTGTGCCTTGACCAGTGACGAACTAGTGCAGGTAAATCATAATAGAT
This sequence comes from Flaveria robusta, assembly GCA_025506415.1. Lineage (NCBI taxonomy): Eukaryota > Viridiplantae > Streptophyta > Magnoliopsida > Asterales > Asteraceae > Flaveria > Flaveria robusta. Next base: position 9,830,785 of record CM046469.1, on the reverse strand, counting down.
TTTGCCACCATTTTAGGCTTTGATTTTGGTTTTTTAACCTGTTAAATTTGCTGTCATGCTGCAGATATCTGGCGAATCGTCTAAAGTGAGAAAAGCCCTTTTCCAAATATCAGCTCGCCTTCATGATAATCCATCACGATCACAACACTTGCTTTCTTCTTCAACACCTAATGTTTATCCATCTGGTGGTTCTCTTATGGGTGCACCCGGAGGTGCACCAATCATGGGTTTAACTCCACTCGTTGGTGCTTATGGTGGGTACAAGGGTGAAGGTGGTTTCTACCCAGGTCCAAGGGATGAATCTTCTCCAAAGGAATTTTCTCTTCGTTTGATCTGTCCAACTGCAAACATTGGTGGTGTAATTGGTAAGGCCGGTGCTGCAATTAATCAAATTAGACAGGAAACTGGAGCAACTATTAAAGTCGATAGTTCAAAAGCAGAGGCAGATGATTGCATAATATCTATTTCAGCAAGGGAGGTAAGTTTAGGTGAAGTCATGAAGATCAAAGATAAGCGTTGTGTAATTGTAATTGGTTTGTATATATACAGGTATTTGAGGACACATTTTCTCCGGTTATTGAGGCTGCATTACGGTTGCAACCAAGGTGCAGTGAGAGAATTGAAAGAGACTCGGGTCTTATTTCATTTACTACTCGATTACTTGTACCAACCTCTCGAATTGGATGCCTTATTGGGAAAGGAGGAGCAATAATCACAGAAATCAGGAGAATTAGCAAAGCTAATATACGAATTATTTCAAAAGAAAACCTTCCAAAAGTTGCTGAGGATGATGATGAGATGGTACAGGTAAGCATAAGCATACAAATATATACTTGTGTATTGGTGCTTTAGTTGATATCATCTTATATGTATGGTAATTACCACAATGACCTATGGTTTGTATTGTTAATTAGATTTCTGCAGAACTTGATCTTGCTAAGGATGCACTCTTACAAGTTATATCACGTTTGAGGGCCAATCTTTTTGATAGAGAAGGGGCAATGTCGACTTTCGTTCCAGTTCTTCCTTACCTTCCTGTGGCACCTGATGTTCATGATGTTCCAAAGTATGATAGTAGAGATTCTAAAGGTCATGGGCGAGGACATAATGATTTGCCTGCTAATGATGGGTACGGAGGCTATGGTGGCTTACAGGTAAATGCACATATTCTCCTACTTGTAATTATCAAAACAGAAAGTACTGTCATGTTTGTTATCTTGGTTGCTTACAGGTAAATGCACATGTTTTTTTACTTGTAACTATAAGAAAAGTTACATGTCATGTTAGCTATATCTTTAATGTCACATTTTAGTACTGTTTTGTTTCCTGTTTCTTCATCTTTCTCTGCATAATCCGTCTGAAGGTTACCTTTTTTGGTCATATCACTTATGGGATACAGGGTGTTACATAACTTGATGCTGTATCAGTTTTTTTTTAATTATGTTGTATAATTTGCATTCTTACATTGGATGCAAGCATGTTAAATAATCCATTTTGATAAAAGAACATTTATGTCTTCAATTCAAGTGTTTTATCCAACTGTCTGTTTTTGTATGTTCAATTTTTTTCAGGGACGCAGTGGCGGTGATGCTTATGGAGCCTATGGTAGTTATTCTTCAGGACGCAGTGGTAGTTCTGGGTAAGCATATGCAATGGTTTGTTCTAGAGGTGGCAGAATAGACTGGTCGGGCAGGTTAGGTAACAGATCAAAATGGGTATGTTTTGGTACATGTTGGAACAGGGTGGATTGGGTTGGGTACAAAAAATTACCTTTTTTTCCAAAAGTTTACTTAGTACTTACAAGTAGTTAACATGTTAACCATGTGATTGCAAAAACTATTTTATCGTGATACTATCTGATTATATATCTATAACAATTCAGAAAGCCATGATCGCTACAAAATACGCTTTGGTGGAGTTTACACATTATTTTTTTCAATAAAGTTTTTGTATTTATCACCCACTTGACCCGTTTCTATTGAGTGAAAACATAACCTGATTCCTAAGTAATTCGGTCGATATTGCGACATTTAGGATTTTCATTATCTGCTTTTTTGGTTCTTAGTACGGATTAGTTTAGCTAGCTTCAAGACTTGTCCTGTTTTGAAATTACCTCCTAGCTGCCTATTTGAAACAAATGGTGTACCTTGAAAAAAATGACACCCAGTGTACCTTGAAAAAAATGACACCCAAGCCTTTCAAACTAACTGACCTCTCATTGCACAGTTAGCCAAGCAGACAAATATACCACTGAATATGTCCCATTGACTGATCGCTTCTTTTTGTTCCACTGAGCGCTTTAGTATTTTTCTTTTGTAACACAGAAATCATTATTGCCTACTGATTTCAGACCCTTTTGAGTTTACGTTTGCATAATTTCTTTTTGCCAGGGGATCAAGGCATAACCCTGCATCTAGGAGGAGGGATTATAATTATTGAAGTGTTGGTAAAGGTGAGTGAAGGTTTTATTTTTCTAAAGGTTTTAAAATGGCTGATATTAAATGTAAATGCCAAGTTTATGACGGTATGTGCAGTAAACCTAGCCTCGTATGTTAACCCTGTTTCCTTTCCATTCCCTATAAAACAGCCAGCTGAAGCCTGAAGCCAGCCTCGAACTGCCTAAACCAGAAGACCAGTTGAACCGAACCAGTGTTATGGCCCACCACACCACCTTACCAGCTTTTCTTAAGAGGACCGCTGTTAGAAGTAATCTTATTACTACTATTATTATTGCCCACATCCTGACACTACTACTTTACCAAGTTTTCTTTTCTTAATTTCCAAAGAACCTGTGTCTTGGTCAGTGTTTCCAATTTCCAAACCTTTGACACTTTGTAATGTTCACTATTTTATTGCCTTGTCTCTGGTCCTTCGACTTATAAGAGGCATAAACAATTTGCTTTCGATCTCTGCTGGTTGAAAATTTAATTTCTAGGACCTGCTTAGTGTGTTGAGATTGTCCTAATTTGCCATTAGTTTTACCATGATATTAACCTATTCTCACCCTCCCCCATTCTTCCATCCACCTTTTACCAAACCTTTTCTACTAGCATATAGCTGCATTTATTTTTGCTCAAAGTTACCATTTCTTAATGCACACACACATGCATATACATACCGCCGTTGAGAACCGCGATAACCACATAACCTCTTGTACACAGTGCTTCAATAAAAATAGTTAATATGAAATTGGTTTATTTCCCTCCCCACACTTTCTTTGATTTTATCTCGTCTCTCCAGAATTATTTTTTTTAAAAAAAGTGAACAATGTGTGTATACACATGTAGAGTATATGCACAGAGTGTGCATTTAGTGTATATGCACATATGCATGTTGACAAAATGCTAATGATACCACATTTTTAAAAGTAAATCTCAAACATAATGAAATCCGTATTCTAGTCAATTTATTTGATAAATAGTAGAAGGGTTAAAGTTGTTATCGTCGTTCTCAACGTATGTGTGTGTGTGTGTTTTATAATCTGAAGATTGCACAGATGCATTGGTTCAACCACAAATAAACCAAGGCAGGCATGTTTTTGCATAGACCTATATAACTCCAACTTTTAGCAGGTGTGGTATTGGTTTCTAGTCATTTGTAATTAAATCTTTTTTATAATCTTGCATTTCTGCAAAAAAATACACCTGGTTCGTATGTAGTAAAGTTAGATTTCACCTGCGCTTTATTTGCATATCATGTTTTATGTTTGTTATGTATACTATTTTCTTCTAATCTGTTTGGGGTGAATTGAGTATGTTTAACAACTAGTTGGGTGAGTAGAAGAGGGGGGATGACAATATGAAGGAAATAGAAACGGAGTGGAGGACGATTGAAGGTTTGCACAGGTAATCGGTTATTTGTTGAGTAGAGAGTACTGCCATTTTGCAAAATATTGGATGGGAAGCAAGCTTTATCTTAGTTGGTTATTGTTTAGTGTTATATTGGTTTTGTTTTATAATTCAGTTAGGGTTTTGATCTTATTGTATTGTGTTTTTATGATATTTTTTCGGGTGGCATATCAGATTGGAAGTTGTTGTGGATGTTGGGAGGGGTTAATTTAGGTGTGTATAAACAAGTCGAAATGCGAGTGGGAAGAAGCTGTGTCAGGTGAGTTGTGTTGGATTTGGTTTGATTATTTGATAATACTCTTAGAACAAAATCTGTAGTTTTGTAAATCAAATACGGGTGTTTACAAAGGGGATTCAGCTGTCCCTTCCGTACTTAAAATGATGTCTCTGTTAGTAACTTCCAAGGGGTAAACAAATGTGTTGTGTTAGTTTAAATCTTGGTACTTAAACAAAGTACCAAAGCGTCTTTGTCATAGCGGTTTTAAGGTGGGTAATAAAAGTTCTCTCCTCAAATGAAGGTTTTCATGGCATGCAAAATATATAATTTTAAAAGTAGGAGTAGATAGTGTGGGAGTAAAATGTTCATAACATGGTTTATGCTTGATAATATTTTTATTTTTATTTTTGTATTTCAACCTACCTTAGAGTTAACATCCTGAACATAGAATCAAATGATATTTCATATTTGAGAAGCGGGTAAAAAGTGTTTACTGGATGTTAGTATAAAAAATACAGAAATTAATGAAGCTAGTCATTTTCTTGGGTACGTTGTACTTCCATAATCATAGTAAAATATCTCATCTATAATTATGAGATATGTGAATCTACAACTTGTATTTAGTTTGCACCCGCATCAGTCTTCCTACACTTCAATTCATGTAACGTTACAAAATAAACCTCCTATATGAATGCATTAGAAATGCAAAATCAGCGGCATTTTAGTTAGTGTATTCATTTCATTTTGTTAGAGTTTTATGTTGTATCTATCTTTTATGTTTATTCGTTTTTTTTTATCTCTACCTAATTCTGTTTAAAAAATGGTTAATCAACATCAAAATAATATAAAACGTATTTTTGTTTGTAACACCATCTAGTATCTGTCTCTTTGTAGTAGGTGATTTAGGTTCTTCAACTGGATATCAAACATTAGTTCGTGAGTTTTCATTTGTATGGAAGAAAAATGCTTGAACCCTTAATTGTTATTTGAAACAAATGAAAGTTGTCTTGGTTTGACTGGATAGCATTTATCTCACCCATGTCCATGGAGTAGAGCGTGGGATGTGTAAAGTTAATAGGTGGACAAATTCGAAAAGGTGACATAGGAGGCACATTTAAAGCATTTCATTAGGAACGGATGGTGACTTCATATTTCACCATCTAGGAAAAGCATTACACGGAAGATATGCTGGTCGAGGAAGGGTTGGCGAGATGCATAGTTGACATGTATGTTCATGGGACCACGTAGATGCTAACATTTTATCATATTGTATATCTAGATTGTTTCGAGTGCACAATTTTATTTTAGGGTGTACTACTCAATTGGTGATTTATATGTCATCGTTTATAATGTATAATATTTGTATATTTGTTTGTTTACCAAAGAGAACAACAAATTAATACTTATGGGACTTATTATACCTAAATGTTTTGATCACATATTAGAAAGGGTGAGCAAATAACAAAATTGATGAACTGCAATTGAATTAACCGACTAAACCGAACCAAACTATTAAAAGGATATTTTGGTTTTGGTTTTGGTTTTGATGAGCCACTTAACCGAACTACTATATGATTTTAGTTACAATAAAATGTATACGTATATGTAAAGGTTAAATGAGCCGATGATGAGGCAGATGTGGATGACACTCACCATGAGTATTTGATTCTGAATGAACAAAGTCAAGGCTGCACAAGAAACCAATAAGATTCCATAGTCATCATTTGAAGAGATCTGTAGGGCTTAGAATGCTACTGTTTTTAAAAGAAATCATGTACTAACACATCACTGATCACCCATTTACAAATAAAACAGTGAGTGAAGTTAAAACATTTTTCAATGACTAATACAGTTTGTAGTTTGTATAATTTAAGTTTCTGAACCATTAGCTCATTTGATAGAGAGGATCTAATTCTCTTACATTGTTTGCTAGAACTAAGTGAAGTTTATTCAGACAAGAAAGAGAAGAAAAGGAACCCACATTGGCTCATGGAGAGTGACGTCATTTTACACACCTTGACCATCTAGGCCAAAGAACCTTTGGTTACTACCATAAACATTTGAAAAAGCCTGCGCCGTAATCTTATAAAACATCATATCCTCATAATGAAAACATATTACTGACAATTTTGTCGTGGGTAAAAGTTCCCCCCAAAAAAAATGACAGAAACCCAATGCTTCCAGTTCCTGCACTCTATCAGTGATCCATCAGTAATTGTCAGTGTGACGGGACATGGATTCTGTTGGTGTTGACGACTGGTTTAGTAGTGAGAGTGCGATTTCTGCACCTACAACTCCAATCATCAAAGCTTTCATCTTTTCATCCATCATCTTCTTCTTGTTCTTTGATTCAAAACACCAGAGGGAAATTCAACTCTAGTTTCTGCTAGAAATTGGAGGAAGACAAGGAACAAGTCAAAATTTGGGAGGTGTGACTAGAATTCAATCATGAAAGTCAACTCTTGGAAGCTAAGAAGAGGTTTCACTAGCTTATCCCTTCCAACTTTTCTAATTTCCACAAATTATACTAGGTTATCAGAAAAAATATGTTTTAACTAGTATATCATATGAAATATAGAACATCTTTTGCTTAGCGAATCAAACCAGGCTTCTTGTTGACTTTTGTTTGACGTTTTGAGTCAAACAAGAAATGCATAAGATTCTCTTCGTCAGCATCGACTAAACTACTTGCAGCCTCTTTCCTCACCCCTTTATCATCCATTACTTTCCTCAACCTCTGAGCGCCAAGCCACTCGCCTTGTGACGCATATATGTTTGAGAGTAATACATAATCGCCACTTTCACTCCACCTTAACTTAAGTAGCTGCTCGTTTGCACGCATACCCAACTCAACATTGTTATGAATTCTACAGGCACCAAGTAAAGTCCTCCAAATAATAGCATTAGGTTTTATCTCCATTACATCTACAAATTCAAATGCTTCTTTTAAAAGTCCTGCACGACCAAGAAGATCAACCATGCATCCGTAATGCCTTATGTTTGGCTCAATGTCGTACTTCTCCCTCATGAGACGGAAATACTCTCGACCTTCTTCAACTCGCCCAGCGTGACTGCATGCAACCAACACCCCGACAAAACTAATATCATTTGGTTGTAGTTTTAATCTACACATCTCTTTAAAGATATGAATGGCTTCCTCAGAGTGACCATGGAAGGCTAAACCTCCAATTATGGAATTCCAAGTTGTTACCACTTTTTCTTTCATACTGTTAAAAATCTTGAACGCTTTATCGATATTTCCACACTTTGCATACATATCTATAAGTGCATTACCGAGTAAAATGCTTAATTCGCCTCCACCTAAATCCAAAACAGAATGATGGATCTTCTCACCAATGTCTAAATCTCCAGAATCTGTGCAGGCTGTCACAAGACTCAACATTGTTACTTCATCAGGTTGTTCTCCGAATCTTTTCATCTCTTCAAACATCTCTAACGCCTGTTTGTGTAACCCGCAGTTCACATAGCCAGCTACCATTGCATTCCATGTAACAATATCTCGCTTCGGCACCTGATCAAATAAAGCCCTCGCACTTTCCACTTCCCCTCTCTTCGCATAACCTGTAATCATCACATTCCAAGAAATCAAATCTTTCTCGGGCATTTCATCAAACACCTTTCTTGCCATACCCAAGTTCCCTCTCCTTGCATAACCCGCTGTTAAAGCTGACCACGCAACAACTTGGGTTGTCCCTAAAGATTCAAACAACGCACTCGCGATATCTACGTCTCCAACATTGGCATGAAAGTAGATAAGGGTGTTCTTCGCAAACGTATTATGTTCAAACCCATGTTTCATAATCTTTCCATGAACAGCACAACCCACATTAGCCCAAGAGAGCTTAGTGCAGGCCTTGAGCACAAACGGAAACGTGTAACGATCAGGTCGAATCTCTCGTTTCTCCATCTGGGTATACAATGAAATGGTTTTGATGGGGTTGGGGCTTTGAGATGAGCCTCTAAGCATGGTGTTCCACATGAAGAGGTCTGGTTGGGTAATATGGTCGAACACTTGGTGTGCATAACTGATTCCTGAAGGAATAACCAACGCTGAGACGTATATAAGTTCTCTAAGATTGAACCTACTGCTATTGAAGCCATTGATGATCATAGAAGCATGAATTTGTTTAAGTTGTTTGAAGGTGGTGCATTTGCGCCATAAAGATGAACGTTGATGGAAATTGGGGGTTTTATCGTTTGTTTGCCTCCTGATCATCAATTTCGTTTGAAATGGGCTATGATTCGTTTGATAATTGACACTTATAGGCCCACATGCTCCTGTAAGCCCAAATAAAAAGTTATTATGTAAGCCTGTAAGGTTCCCCCAAAATATCACAAAACATCTCTATAAAAGTTTTTCTTTATTATCATATATAGATATAGATGTGTATGTGTTTTTTAAATAAATAGTTTTTACATATTTCTGTTATTTGTTAAGTTGAATTTTCAGTAGGAAAATCTTAGCGAAAGTCATCTATCCTATTATGTAATCTTTTATTGTCATGTGTTCTAAATAACTGTTATTTTTATTAAAATACTTGTAGTTACATTGTTTAATGATTCATGTGATTAATATAAAGTTATGAAAATAATCTCTAAGTATAAATAATTACATCTGTTATTTTTATTAAAATACTTGTAGTTACATTGTTTAATGATTCATGTGATTAATATAAAGTTATGAAAATAATCTCTAAGTATAAATAATTACATCTAACAATCATGAATTTCTATATGCGTTATCCTATGATTAGTGGTGTGCACCTGTTCAGATTAGATAGAAAGCAAGGTGAAATGCAAAAGGAGAACTAGAGCGTCAGTAGACAACAGTGTTTTAAGAACTAATGTGATTATGCATATTTAGATCGTTTTCATTTGAATCTTCCATAGGTTGAACCGGTGACCTGGGTAGTCAATTTTGATTGGTATTTCATGATTCATACTTTATTGAACTAAATCTTCATTTTTATTAAAATCATACATTCATGTCGTATATGATGGTTTTTCATAAGTTAGTTATATATAAACTGTTTTTAATATTTATATTAATTATGATGTTATTTGGTTCTTAAATCTAGTTTGATAAACCCGTCCAATGGACTGATAAGACAGCCGGTTTACTGTACGGTCTGGTTTTGAAATCATTTTTCAATTCGTAGTGAGAAGTAAGCTAAGGGTGTGATTAAAACCATTAATAATCGATTTGCTATCTTCAAGACTAGGTTAGAGCCCATGTATTACATTGGTGGAAAAAATAAAACATGTCAAAAACATTAGTTTTATGAATATTTTATTTTCTAGATGTTATTAGCTATTGGTTAAATAAAAATATTATAAATATTTAAAAATTTTAACAAATAATAAGGTTAAAAATGATTACGCTATATTTAAAGATAAAATATGTCTGAAATCATATAATTTAGTATGTATTAATAAATTATGTCTTAAATATTGTGTACAAATCTTACAATCCCATGTAATACACGGACTAAATAAATTTACTGTTACATGTTTAATAATATAAAAAGTTATGTCTTAAATATTGTGTTTTATACGTATTGAATAAAACCATGTATTACACATTTGTAAATTTGAAGTTAACATATTTAAATTTTAGTTATGGATAGTTATTAATTAATGAATAGCTATTATAGCATTCATAATTAAGATGAGAGAGAAGCGGGAAAACCTATTATTAGATGACCTAAAATGGTGACAAATGTCCGGATTTATTTTTATTTATTAGTATACAGATTAATTGATGGAAAATTAAGGAGGTTTGATGTGAACATAGTGCTTGCAGCCTCAATACAGTGAACACGCCTGCGTATGTATCCATGAGTCACGAATTTATTAAAAAAAAAACCAATATAATAAAACATAAATAAATACACTTGAAATCAATGTGCCAATATTAAAAAGAAAGTAAAAACAATAACGCTGCAACATATGATTGGTGTCACTTAGACAGTTAGACGTTGACAGTGGACATGAATTGTTAAATGTCAATTATTATAGCTTGAAAACAACATAAAAAAAGTATTTTTTTAGCATATCTCCTATCAATTTTTTTTAATCATCTACTCTAAAACCTACAACCTGACTTTATATCTTTGATATTAATTAAATTATCTTTATGTAATTTCTGAATAAGTTTGATTACTTTGTTTATTTTGTAAATTGTGATAATATGTTTCTAAATTTAATAATAAATAATTTATTTATAATCAAATAATATACGTGTTTTGTCTTTTATGTATTCAGCGAACAAATTTGTCTTTTAATTAATTGAAATTCTAGTTTGTTGCTATTGTATGCAGTCCAGGTAACTTATACATCATATATAGGTAAAAGGGTTTCATTTTTCTGAAATATATTTATGCTAAAATGACTTATAATTTTGTTTTCATTTATCGAGCTTTCGAATTAATTAAATTATTATGAGTTTCAAGTTTAATGCTAGGTTGATGACCTTAGATGTGTATTAAACTATTAATAGGTATGTAATTATACTTTACCTTTTATGACTTAATATTTTTCTTTAACACAAACATATACTACTCTAAAAATATACAACAAACTACTCTCTACTAAAAAAGCATACTATTAATTTAAATAAGCCTATTTAATTAACTACAACTTCTTTTGTCACTTTATTGAAAAAAGAACATACTATTAGTTTAAGCAGGGCTTTTAGGCTATCTATGGTTAAGATGGTTGAAACTTAAAGTACAATAATTAAAGCATAATCACATGATGTAGTTAGTGGTTGGTTTTGAGGTGATTGCTGTTTATTTAAAAATGCAACAATTTCATCACAAAAATTAATAGAAGTTCACTCCTATTATGAGCTATGCTTATCAAAACACACGAGATGATAATATAGTTTTTTCACAACAGCGAAATTCTTTTACTTCTGTAGTATTTAAACTTAACACTTTTAATTTAGGTGCATTGCTTGTATCACAGAGGCACCAACCCTAATAGTATATTATATTATAGCTTCACAACCATGTGTAAATTATTTAATAGAGTATGAAGAAAAGTGTTGGTCAATGCGTGAAATCGTTTTAGATGATATTGAAATTCTCGTTTTGGATAATGCTTATTTAAGGTCTAGAATAATTCCGACCACATACATATTTTACCTTGTTTTATATAAACATGCTTTTGAAATGGATTCAATTAAATCTAGACTTACCAATTATGTAATTATCATGGCTAGGTTCATTGTACTATATTTTAGGGGTGTTGATCGGGTTAGTTAATCGGTTTTCGGGTTAATCGGTTCGGGTTATTCGGGTTTTTTAATGTTGAAAGTCTACCCAAAACCCGAACCGAATAACAATCGGTTTAATCGGTTTCGGGTTGTTCGGGTAACGGGTTGTTCGGGTCGGGTTTCGGGTATTAAACAATAGACTTAATTTAGTTTATTTTAGTGAGTTTTCATTTGAAATTTTATATAATTAGTGGACTTAAATTAGTTAATTTACTTCCATAAGTTATGAAATGTGTTTAAATATATATTTGTATATTAACAATTTGATCAATTTGGACAATCTAAACAAATACATACAATTTACTTAATTATAATATGGGTTGATCGGGTTATTCGGATTTCAGGTTAATCGGTTCGGGTTATTCGGGTTTTTGAGGTTTCAAAGTCTATCCGAAACCCGACCTGAATAAGAATCGGTTTTCGGGTTCTTCGGGTAACGGGTTGTGCGGGTCGGGTTTCTTCGGGTACAGGTGAGGTCGGTTCGGGCGGGTTAATCGGGTACGGATAAAATCGACGGGCCTACTATATTTCACCATCCAACCTAAAGGTAACTTTTTTCTTGCCTAACTTTTGTTTTAATAACGTTAATATAGGTCATGTGAGACAAAATGTACAAAAAGAGACAAATGAATATGAGAAAACAAGTTTACATGAACTAAGCTTATAACCGCGGGTCAACACCATACGACTTGTTCCACCCAAGTGGTTGAGGATTTAAGTTTTATGATGGGTGTTAATGTAGATTTAAGAGTAAGTTTAAAGAGTGTGTGAATTAATAGTTTTTAAAAAACATGGGTGCACTAAGATAATTGGATCCGTTGGATATTTGACACGATGCCTGATGGACGACTAGAGATGACGTGGATGAGCGCTCACAATGTAAATATATCACATCTTTCATGCTTAACATGCATTTGTTTCTCCTGGTGTGTAAGAATGGATTTTTATTATTTTCTTCATTTGAAAGTACAAATATTTTGATAACGAAACATGAAATGACAAGAAAAAAGAAAGATAAGTTTCTGGAGTTGATGAGAGACGGAGAGGATCGGAGGTTAAAAAAATAAATATAATTTGCTACTAGAGAGAAAATCACACACAAGACATTTTGAGGTGATGAGCTATATAATATTAGAGTTGTGATAAGTAGTCCTGTTTGGATCTAGATGCAAACGAGTCGAACCGAGCCAGAGCTCGTATAGGCTCGAGCTTGGTTCGTTTTGGCTTAAGAGAGCTCGAGCTTGGCTCGTCAAGTACTTTTTAATATTTTATTATTTAATTTTATATATAATTATAATTATATGTTTTATATGTAACATTACACATATTATATAACTGTCTTTATCATAATTTTATACATACTAAAAGTTATTTACATAAAAAATATTTAATAAATTAAATTATATATATATATATATGTAAAAAGCTCATTTAGGCTAGCGAGTCTGCTTGAGCTCGATATGTAAAGCTCGGGCTTGGGCTCGATAATTAAATAAGCTTTTTCTTTTTGCTCGGGCTCGGCTCGTTTTGAGCTTTTTATCGATTATCCGATCTTGAGTAGCTCGCGAGCAGTTCGGCTCGTTTACACCCATACTTGGACCCCTATTACCTCTCCTCCTTCATGTTTTCACATTTCATATTTGTTCACATCCGGAGTTCTATACTACCCTCACTCTCTATAAAAACACTCTTGAGATAACGAATTATCCCCGCACTCTATATAAAGATGCTATTTGAGAGAAATAATTTGTCCGAAAAGATAAACAATCATATATGCAAAGTCAAATTATCTTTATACTTTGTTATCTTCACGATTATTAAAATTCCCTAGATCTTTTTCACGAACAAACACTTTTTTCATCACAAATATTCAAACATCAAAATCAACGCACCTGTAATTTATAAAATTTAAACTCACAATCTTCCATCTAAGTATTCCATTTTACCACCTCCTTCTATGTGTGAAACCATGAATCAAAATTCAAATTCATAAAATATTGAAGAAAAAATTCCATTATTTTGTCTGCGTAGGTATCAAGACCTAATTTTCTAGTCTCACCAACTAACCCAATCGAGCCACGTTTGTGTCCCCCGTCGCCACCGCATGCCGGACAAATCACAGGCATGGCCCACAGCGCCGTCCCCTTCTAACAAGTCAACTTAATGCCTTAATCTCATCACGTTAATCTTAACACATACATCACTTAATATTAAGTTACCAATAATCTTTATCTTAATCATTTGAGATGAGATACTCGAGAATTTATTAAAATAAAAAAAAAATTTAAGTTCAAGTTACACTTGTCACGAAAAAAAAAGGGTATCAGAGGTTTTCTCTGCTCCTAAAAGTAATCTCGAATTACATACTGGAGTAATGGAGATGATCGACGCCCGTCAATGATCTAGTTATCCGTAAAAATAAACTTAATATTAGGTTATTGTTGTTGAATTACGTGGTCTAATTGTAGTCCTCCGGCTCCGGTTGCTGGTCCGCCGGAGGAGGTGATGAAAAACATACGTGGCTAGATAGGGTTAACACGTACGCCTTGTTCTCTTATTGACTTTAGTGGTTTAGTGACCAATAGCAAATGCTTAATTCTCATTTAAGTATTTTTAATACTAACTATCAACATCATTAACCTGCCTCACAATTGGGAGCATGAAAGCTTCAAGAAATTGTTGCCAACTTTAATCTTCTTCAAGAAGCATTTTATTTTATTCAACTTTGTTATTTTTTATTGGGTTCTCAAACGTATCACGTATCTCCGAATTTTGAATTTTCAAAGTATTTTGATTTGAAAGCATCAAATTAATAAAATTTGTTTTGTTTTTTAGTGTTAAGAGTGTTGAATTTTACTGATGTGATAAGTTAATAAGAAGATACAACAAGTAAAAATGGTTGGGAGAGCGTGTATATGTTTGTTTTCAAATATGAATTGATTTGTTAGACTTTAAATTGTGTTTGATTCGGGGAAACTGATTAGATTGAAAATAATTTTGACGTGTTTGGTTCGTCTAGTTACTAGAACTAAAATTCTTTCTAATAAATTATTCCGTTCAAGAAATGTTTGAAGATTATAGAAATTCTATTCTTTTTTCCCACATCCTAAGACAAGAACATGGAAGATCACGAACGAATGATCGGAAGAACTTAAGCAAGGATGAGAACAATAACCTATAATCCTATATGAATGAATATCAGGAAACAACTTATTAAAACAAAACCTAATGAAACAACAACTTATTAAAACAAAACCTAATGAAACAACTCATGAATATACAGCTGGAACAACTTGCGAGAAAAAGAAGATCAACAAATTAATACATAACTAGATGAAATAATCGACCAAATACAACTCATGAAGAAAGTAGACGAGATAAATAACTGACTAGAACAAAAGAACCAAAGATGAAGAACCAGGGATGAAAAGGAGTCAATGATCAAAACACAAAAAGGGTGGAGACAAGCGGATCGATTACCGTTGCGTTTGAGCAAACTCGACGTGCGGATTAAGAGACTCAAGTACGGGTGATTTTGTAATTTTAGTTTTTAACGTTGCAATTCCACTCACATTTTTACAAACCTAATGTTATTTTTCGTAAAAATAAATTTTAATTTTCTTAAAATTCTTATATCTTTGTTAAGTTTCATTTCTTTTCATATTTTGTAAAACAAACGCAACCTAATAGTCTACATTTAGTAAATACGATTTTGATGTTTTATTTTTCTACCCTCTACAGGAAGCATTAAATGATAATTTGAATAACCCGTGTTTAAGTATAAATAAAAACTCGCGAAGTTTGACAACATATATCATTTGAAAATTATTAAATATGAGAGTATATTTTCTAAAACACGTAAAAGACTCTTTTTTTGAATAATGCTTTTAAAATCAACTCCCATTTCATCGTACTTTTTACTGGTGGGCCATCAGCCCAAAACTATTAAGCCCATTATAAAGCCTACAGATCGAATTTACAAATATCACTATGCGTCTATGCATGTATCTATCAAGCACTCATCAATCATCATGTTTCTATATTTGTTATACATGAATTTTGTTAATTTAAGATCAAAACACTCATTTTGATGTAAGTGCATATCGAAGCAATAATAGAGAATAGTGGTTTTTTTATAAAATAATAAAGACTAGTTAATTAGATATAATTGACTAACTTAATCTTTGACTTTGACTTGAGTTAGGCCCGGTAAGGAATAGATAGTAAAATATAATAATACTAATGATGTATTTAAATTAACTTTGGATAAGATTAGAGGAATCTTTTAACACGTATAATTATTAAACACTGTTTTTTTATAAAGCATTACTGAATGCATCCACACAACATTTACGATATAAAATTCACTAATGGAGATTGACAAGTCTTTGTTTATCTATCAATTTTATTTTAGATGCTTCTTAAATTATAATATAAAATAAAATTCATGAATCATGATGCATATATATCTAAATGAAATAAGTAAATAATTCGACATTGAGTTATTCTGTATTAAAATATATCTAGAATAGAGGGTTGAAGACTTAAAACAATCTAAAGAAATCGAAATCCCAACTAAACCGAATTAAAAACATTTAAGTTGAATTTAGTTTAGGTCTCGGTCAAAAAGTTAGTAGAGTCTCACTTTGTAAAGAGTAAAGATAAAATTTAGAGATAGTTACTTTGATTTCTCAACCACTTCAATCCGGTCTAGTGGTAGGACACTGAGATTTTTCAAAAAAGACCTAGGTTTAATCTTTACGTAGGCAATCACATTAGATGGCTAACATGCGGCTAACCCACGACGATGATCATAAGCCCAGGCCAAGTTTTGAACCCCATTTCGATGTTGGGCAAATGTAATAGTTCAAACCTCACACATTGGCTCTAGGTGTAATATCTCTTGTGAATTTCTAGGACGAGGGTGCCACCAGCCAGTTCCGGAAACACTCATTTTTCTTTTTAATTGTTTTGTTTGGTATTATTAAAAATTTTATTTATTTACAATAAAATCTTATATATTTAAGTAAAACTCATTGACAGAAAATTTATGCAATTAAAAGTGTATTGCATCCAGGAGTTTTTATGATATTAAATGCAAAATGTATTAAGATTTCTAAAAAGAATATATTTTATTGAAACAAAGGAAAAGAGCATCCTAAATATCTGTTAAAATCATAATACTTTTTAGAATAAATATAAATACGGTTTAATTGGAATAGGTTGATAAATGATACTAAATGTAAGTAATAAAAAAAATGGTGGCAAATAATATATTAAAAAGAATGAAGATGTAATGTAAAGTAGATACAAAGTATAGACTATGTGTCTTCCGTAAAAAATACAAGAAAAATAGAATGCTTTTTAATGACAAGTTTATTCTTTTTAATCATATTGACCTTCTTTTGGTCTTGCACTGAAAATTTTTTTCCCTTCAATTAGGAAATTTCGGAGATTAAACTTTCTGTCATTCTATGAATGTGATTAGAAGAAAACTAACAATTCACTAAATAATTTGAGTTCAACAACTTATTAAATCCAAAGTTATAGAACTATTAAATTGAGTTCAATAATTCATTGATTTATTTTATCAAATAAAATTGTTGATTCAATACATATTTAGTAAAGAAATAAAATTTCAAATTAATAAATAAATAAACAAACGGCTAAAAGTTGGATAAAGATGAACTTGTAACCAAAAAAAGTAACTGAATAAGAAATCACTCATGCTCCAAACCAAAATAGAATATTCAATAATAGAAATTTAGAAACCCCACTTTGTAAGCGCAAAACTTAAATAAGTTACTAATGAACTGAGAAGTTAAAATTACTTTATAAAAAGGGATAACTTTGTAAAATAGTAACCAACTTTCAAAAGTGTTCCAATTAGGTAACTCAAGTTTTAAAAGTGTTTCAATTAGGTCACTCAGTTTTTATATTTTATATAAATTAAAAGCCTTAACATGTTTTTTAGCATGTTATACTTTTTGTTTTAGTTAAAAAATATTTTTTTCTATCTTTTGATGCTGATATGGAACGTTGACGTAAATTTTAGGTATTTTTTTTTATTTTTTTCATATTTAACATGTTTTTTTTTATTTTTTAATATAATTTTATATATTGAAAATTCTGATCCCCACATCTTCTCCACTGTTACTTTCTTGACATAAGAAAATTCGATTATGACTCGATTTGATCGTTTAGTGGTCCAATTTGAGAAAAACATGCATGAGTGACTAAATTAGAACACTTTTGAAAGTTGGTTACTATTCTGTGACATTTTCCCTAGTTTAAATATAAATGTGCAATTATATTATTTAATGAAAAAATATAACAGCATACAATATAAAAAATATAACAGCAAAACTAACACCAATACTTTATTTTTTAAATGTGCAATTATATTATTTAATGAAAATTTATTATACTGTAATCCAAAAGTATTATGTGTGAAGTTATATAAAAAAAAATATATGTTATAATAAGTAATATAGTTTAAATTCATTGCATATAACGAAAAAAAAAAAATCAAACCTGTATCATATTTTAGTGTTATTTATTTGGTATTGAGTTGAAAATAGAAAATAGAGTAAGAAACCTATACAAAAATCCATATGGATGATAACAAGTTTTTGTTTATTTAGAGATTGTAAAGCATCGAAGTATATACAACATTTTCTTTTAATTAATTTTGCAACCCAAGTTTAATTTTATTTACAACAAAATTGGTATCATTTATTATTATATAATTTTTTTTCCTTTCAATATAATGATAAGGTTCTATTATATGACCTATAAATCACATGTTAAAGTCACGAAAAAATATCGTTTGTATAAATGTACGATAAGACTGCGTCCCTAGCAGACTTAAGTTGGCTTGACGCCTTCTTGACACCGCACGCCGTATAGGATTTGGCCCTTTTATTTTTTTAATTAATTAACAACTAACTTACTTATTTAATTAATTATTATATGTTTAAATAAAATAGTATACATATAGTCTATAAGTATTAAAAGTAAAAACTAAATCATAAATAAATACATAAACACCTAGTAGTTTCAGAAAACACGTTTCCTTCTTCCTCAAAACGCTATTTATGTTCCTCTTCTTCTCCACTCTTTATAAACATTTTCTCAATCTTCAAAACCCATAAATTATTGCTCTGTTCTTCAACTTTCACCACAGTTTCAGAACAAAAACCACAAGATTTTGACAAAAATGGAGCACAAATTCGATCACGATGATCAAATCGACCTCCCTCCTGGCTTCCGATTTCATCCAACCGATGAAGAACTCATATCTCACTACCTTTATCCCAAGGTTTCCGATTTGAATTTCGTCGCCCGAGTGATCGGAGAAGTTGATTTGAACAAAGTGGAGCCATGGGATCTTCCATGTAAGTACTCTGTTCTGTAAATTCTGATCTTCCCCTGGTTTTCCTTTGTTTTTTCGATCCTTAAGTTTTTCAATTGTTTTGTTTCGATTCGTAGGGAGAGCGAAACACGGTGAGCAAGAATGGTTCTTTTTCTGTCTTCGAGATCGGAAGTACCCGACTGGATCGAGGACGAATCGAGCCACAAGTGCAGGGTATTGGAAAGCTACAGGGAAAGATAAAGAGATTTACAAAGAGAAATCGCTTGTGGGTATGAAGAAAACTCTTGTTTTTTACAAAGGAAGAGCCCCAAAAGGAGAAAAAACCGATTGGGTCATGCATGAATATCGATTAGACGGGAAGTTTTCGACTAATAACCTCCTCAAATCGGCTAAGGTAAGAAGATCATAATCAAAATCGACCCACAATTTGATGTCATATACTCTGTTTTCACGTTTACAATTCGGTTATCTGAATTCAAATCATGTGTTTACAGGGGGATTGGGTGATTAGCAGGGTGTTTCACAAGACCTCTGGTGGTAAAAAGATCCCAATTTCAGGACTATTAACGATGAAAAACGGAAATCAACACGATAACGCTTTTGGCTCTGCAAACATGCCGCCATTAATGGAAGCTTCAAGCATCGATGGAGGATCAAGAACAGAGCATTCACACGTGACCTGCTTCTCCGAATCGATTGAAGAACAGGGGCCGAACAGCGAACCAGCGATCGAAAACTGGAGCTCGAGCAGCTCGCTAATGGCATCGAGAATCAACAGCATGTATCCAGAGGTTCCAAGCATGGAAACCTTTGATTCGACATGGATGCAAGATCCATCGATCCTCAAGATCTTGATCGATTCGAACAACGATTTGAATATGAAGACTGAAATGGTGGATTATGGTATGAACTTGAGTGGACAAGATGATCTTGATTGCATATGGAATTATTGAGGAAGAAGAAGAAGAAGAATTGGAGAGTTAGTGAAAAGAGTAGAAGAATTGAAGATGTTTGATTTAAGGGTTCATCTTAGGTTGATGTTTGTTAATACATTTTAGGTTGATTACTTGATTGCAATGATTTGATAGAATCAATGGGATTATAATAGTAATACCGTGTAAATGATTATATTAAACATGGTTGGTTTTTATTTATATTTAGGTTTTTTCACTACGAATTATATTCGTAATTTTTACACTTTGGTATCAAATGGGGGCACTCCAATTCTCGAACCGTAGTCTCCTGGATGAAGGGATAACGCCTTAACTTTTCCGTTTTCTCTTTAAAACTAAAATGAACTCATAAATTTTATTTTTCAAGGATGATTTAGAAATCAGTTCTATTAGCTTTATAATAATCACTACAGATGATTATAGATTAAGTTACGCGTGATTTTTAATTCGTACTTAATAAAAATACATTGCATATTGGTTATCATTAACTATCAGCTTCACATCAACTCCTTGACGTACCCATTACTCGAAACCAGTCTTAAACTCATCTAGAAACAAACTTACACTTCGGGTATAATTCTAATAATTTGTATTTCAATATTCTATCAATTTTAAAATAGCATTCATTATATTTTTATTTAAATTATATAATTTAGTAATATACTTCATTTTCATCCGTGAATAAAAGTACTTCGATGAGACTTTAATTTGGCATTATCCTCTTTGTCTCGTATGAATTTGAATGTCAAATGTAATAAAAAAATTGTATTGGTAGGCCAACAACCAAGTAGCTTTGATGGCCTCGTAGAATGGATGACATAAGTTGAGAGTTGCGTAGTAACCAACTCCTTTTAAATTAAACCCAAATAATACCTTTAACACTAACCAAGTTGTATCGTGTTACATGTATATAATTATTTAATCTGAATTTCATCATCGTTGGTCGTGCAATTTTATGCTATGTACACTAAAAGAATGTTTTTCCGTTGGCTTAAATGGGTTTCGCTCCCAAATGATCATGTGCTTAGTCAATAATAATAAAGCAATTTTACATTTAACTTTATCATAAAAGAATGTCTTTTAGTTTAACATTTTGTTGATGTCTTTATTCATTGCGTTTTTAATGTTTTAGAAATAAAAATCTCACTTTAAGCCCTCAAAATTTAGAGACCACTGGATAAATTTTAGGGTTAATGGATTTAAATACTTTCAATTATTAGGAATTTGCTGCTGCCACCCCTAGGTATCATTTTGGTGAATATAACTCCCAAGTAAACATTTCGGTGTCTGTATCACCCGTCGTTTGTTAAAACCCTAACAAATGATATAAAATATATGACACAATGAACGTATATGATACAATGAGCTGATATATTTGACACAATGACCAAAATAAATCAGCTCATTTGTTAGAAGATTGACAAACAGCGGGTGATACAGACACCGAAGTGTTTACTTGGGAGTTATATTCGCCAAAATGATATTTGAGGGTGGCAGCGGCCAATTCCCAATAGTTGAGAGTATTTAAATCCATTAACCCTAAATTTTAAGGGTTAGAGTTTTGGATGTAAGTGACAATCAGATTTGACTTTAGTTTTTCGGTTTGTGTATTCAAAGCGTTATAGGACCCCAAAATTTACCACCACTGTTTAGTAGAAGCAAATGTGAAAGGAAAAATTAAGACCGTGTGTCTTTAATAAATATAATTAAATCCATGTATGAAAAAGTAGGTTGAGATGTGTTTGCATTGTTAGTTGAGGATCAAGTCAAATATTCAATAAAGACCAAATAGTTGTGATTTTGGGTTTGAGTTATGTTAATAAAGTAAAAATGAATAGTTCTTTTGCTAATTACACAATCTTTTTAATGATGCTGGAAATGAAAAATATTATGTTACTTAAGAAAATGATGGATCAAAGTTACTAACAACCATAACTCTCTAAGATTAATTATTTATAAACTTTTGGATAACCAAATTCAAGAGTATTTATTATTAATCACGTTAGCACTTAATTGCTAGAAAATGACACGACTTTGAGTTGATGATTTGGTTTCTAATTTTAACGCATCAAAATTGTGAAAGTTAGGTGACATGTATCCAAATGATTTTAATAACAGGAAACTTTATCTCTCCGGTCAACAAGACATTTACAATAAGATTATGTGTAATGATGATACTTAAAAATAATAGCCAATCTTACTCGTCTTATGATAGAAACAAAAACATATTTTCACTAAGTTGATGAGTCTACTCTAATCTTTCTTCATCACATCGTCAGACCGTCGTCCCTCTCTTTCATTTATGCCGTCGGTAGCTCCAATGTCACATATGCTTTGAGAAAAGAAATATTTGATAACATTCGTCCAACAATCGAACGGCTTTTTGTTGTGTCGAGAAGATAAACTTATAAAATAAAATAATATCAAAAGATGAAAACCAATTATATGGAAAAGAACAAAACGATAAACAAGATTGTTGGACGAGGTAGTTAGCTATAAATGTGGCATACGGAAGTGATCTCTACTTGTTAGTCTTCAATAAAATAACATAAACAAATAGTGTTCTAATAATATTGATTCCTAAAAGGAAAATTTTTAGATATTACAAGATGAGCAGGTTTTGTAGGAAATTTAGTTTACAACAACGTACTCAAATTATAAGGTTTTTAATGTAACAATGTGTATTGTATATAATATTCTTTTTATAACAATGATACGTTTAACTTATTATATAGTAAGTCTAACTAGATGATTGTAGTTAAATTGACTCAAGGTACGTTTTTTCTTAGATACATGTACAAGTCTCCCTATGTAGATATTATTTATTTTACATAAACAAGGTTGTATAAATATCATAAAGAAGCACACATATACATATTGTTTTTTTTATAATGTACACTCATTAAATCATAACTTTAAATCTATATATTTTATATTAGACTTGAATCCTTAACCTTTATAAAAAACAACTTTTTTAAATACTCGAGCATCGTTAGGATTAAATCGTAACTTTAAATCTATATATTTTTTTATTAGACTTGAATCCTCAACCTTTTTAATGTTTTTAATAGTATATAAATCTGTAACTTTTTGGATCACTATCTTTATGATTATTATTTACATTTTAAAAGTTATTGTAGATAATGCAAAAGGAGAAATATATAAATCTTTATATCTCTCTTGAAAAGAAAAATAAATAAGACTTTAGCTCATATTATTGGCACCTTTAAGTCCATAATTCGCCAAAAACGGCATCTATTTTTGGAAATAGCAAATGGCATGATGATTATTAGTTATCACAAATGAAGAAACTTGTCTAATTTTTATAGGTAATCTTAGAAAATTAATTTTTGTTTTAAAGTTTGAATTTATTTCAACTTTTTTTAGCATCCTTCTTCCTTATTTGATAATAAAACAACTTTATTAAATTATGTATTTTTATATATTTTATAATATGAAATATATCAATATGTACATGCCATGAACATTTTGATCCTTCACCTCCAAAGTGTGTTGGATTGATTTAATATGATTATGACATTATGCCACAAGCTCTAATACCATCAAGATCATGCAGCAACGCCTAATTACAAGTCTTTAAATATATAAAGGTTGCATTTATTCTTGAAAAATATTTAATTAAGTAAAGTCTTTGTTGTTTGCTAGCTTTTGTTGATTTCTTCTTCATGCTTAGCAAGAGAATGCATCTCTTGAAATGAAGTGAACAAATTACCACAAATAGCGCTCTTCCCATGGTACCCCTTTTGAGCACATCGTAGCTTAATTTTCTTCCACCCGATTCACATTGGTGTCGATTTGTTCACCGAACTTTGAAGTAGAGGAAAGTGGACCAGTTTAGTTGGTTGTCTCGAAATGGAAACACAAGTGCACATTCCACGACCAACAAAGAATTTCAAGTGTTGTTTATAAGTGTATGATTGTTCGCTAATAATGGTAGGGGTATTTGGAGACGTGACAACCTAGATGATAGAGATATTAGATTTTTTTAACAAATTTGTTCATATTTATATAGATTTAATTTTTTTTAACTAATTTGTTAGGACATGTATATGAGTGAGTTTAAATTAAGTTTTTTTTTTCATATATAATACAGTTAGTTGATGGATTATTTTACGTAGAAATAAAATTAAATAATTAAGGTGTGGAATCAGGACAAGGCAGTTTTAAAACATTGGCATACAAACACAATATGACCTCCAGAAAAGGCTTCGAGAATGCTTAATTGGTTTATTACTTAAGCACACTACAAAGAATCGTCATAATTATTGTGTTCAGGGGTGTGGAATGAGTTAAACCCAGACCATACCGGCCCGAACCGATCTGAACCAAGGACTAAAATGTATGAAATTTAAAGACCGAGAAGGACCATATAAAAACAAGACGGTCCGGTCCGGTTTCGGGCCTAGCGGGTCGGTTCTCCAAATTGGATCAAGCCGGCCCAAAAATAGCATTAGGTTGCTTAAATGATTAGGCATTTATAAATGAAAAATAATAACATTAAGAATTAAGATTGATTTCTTGATTAATGCTTATAATCTACTTCAATATAATGCATATATCTCATAAGTCATGATAATTTAATTTAATCTACTATATGAAAACTATATCATAGAGGTTAATATATAACAAACTAAAAATGTATTGATAATGCAAATTGTTTCTAAGAGCATAAGGATTCCTAAGTGAAGACAAACACCTTGATTTTATTAGTAATGGTGAAAAGATAAGCAACAACAATGAGAACATAAGCAAAAAAGATCAAGTGAAGAATAATCGCGCTTTTGAAGAAGTCAATTATCGTTGTTTGCTATTCCAGCCCACAACTCAAGTACTTATATAAAGTAGTTAGGGTTTTTCTTATATATATTTAACTGGTCTTCTTCAAGTAATACAAGTTTTTATTGGGCCTGAACCGGCTCAAAGCCTCAGACCAAGGACCAAAATAACTCAAAACTTAGAACCGAGAACCGGACCACATATATGTAGAATGAGTTGGATAAGACCACTGGATCCAAGCATTTTGAGCTGAATAATGATACATATATCATATACTAGAATAACATACAACGATAACACATAAAATAAAATAGTTATAATGAGGTAGTGTACACAGTTAGGACATATTCTAAGATAGCATATAATATGATAGCATACATAGGTACAACATGCACTGAGAGTAAGAGCTTCATGAGACAAGTAAATCTCTAGTTAAGTTAAATAAAATAAGAGACCAATGACTTTTGACCCAAATGGTTGTGATGAGTTACCTAAAATTTCATTGAAATAAGAGGGGTTTTGGGTTCAAGTCTCATATGTGAAAAAAAAAATCGAGATTAGACCATGGGTTTTTTCATCTACGGTGGTTTCCTCCTGATGGTACTTCGAAGTTTAGGAGTGATGAGTATGAACTGATGTACGAACTTCCTTTTAAATATGTGCTAGCATAATGCCCTAAGGTTTCATATTTGAGTAATTAAGATGATGGGGTGTGTCAATGGCCCGTTAGTGATCTAATTGGTCGTTTAAAAAATATAAAATAAAAGCATACACACAAGGTAATCAACGTCGAGTGAAACACACGAACGTGTAAGTACAATCTAAAGATAGAGACAATGGTGATATACGTAATTCACCTTTGGTTATATACAATTTCGTAATTTTAATTTCTAAATAATTCATGACGATATCTGGTTTTTAAAACCGGTTGTAAAACCAGTAAGATGATTGGTATTCAAATTATTGATAACCCAAAAATACAAAACGACTTTTTGGGTTTCTCAACTTAATATAAAACTACTTAATGTACTAAGTATGTACATTGAAAGTTCTCATTTTATTTAATAGAGAATTTTTTTAACAGGCAAAGAAGACTATAAGTCCGTTCACCCGGGTAATTTATTGGCGAAAAACCACTCACGTCTATAAACACATACAACGTTGGTAACCCAGTCTGCTCATCATTCCAGAAGAAACTCACCACCTAAACCACCAGCATAATTAAAACATATTGCAACAAATTAGATTTGAACCCATAACCTTTACATTAAAAGGTCTTAAAGTGCCTCTTCCCAAACCACTTCATCTGATGCTCATTGATGATGAAGTTAGAAATCTTATATATTAAAATAGTGTAGTTGGAAAAAATATTTATCAAAATAGTGTTTTTTAAAATTTTTTTATTTCTCACTCTTATTCTTATTGGATAGTTCACAAAAGATTATTTCAGTTTTTTTTAGTTCTATTAGAAATTACTTCTTTAAACTTTTAGAAATGTTCATAAACAGAATTCTTTTTAACTGTCCAAAAATATTTTTAATTATTTTTAAATGTTCAATCGTGTATTAAAATAGAAATGTTTTGAGTTCTTTTAACTTTTTTAAATGGACATGGTTTTTTCCCTCTTAGAGTTTTTATATAGAAGCGCTTTTTAATTTTTTTAACTTGTTTTAATTCGTGTAAATCAAATTAAACAGAACCAATACATATATTTTTTATTTTTTATTATTATCTCGATGATACACAACCAAACTCGAGACAAAACTGAATTTCATTTTATAAATGAGCTCGAGCTCAAGATTCACATACTATACTTGACAACACGCTAAACTAGGGAAGAACAAATATGAAAAACCGACTGAACACGGGTATTGTGAACCCGAACCCTATTTGAAGCTAAAAATAAAAGCGACTACCTTACCTAACACAAATAATAGGGACTAGGGTATTTTCGGTTTAGATACTGAGGAAATCTGGAAGGGTACCGGAACGAATAGTTTCAATGTATGAACAAATGCATGCATCAAGTATGCATAGAAGAACTATGATGTAAACTTCAAAAGAGAGTGGTGCAATCATTATACGAGACTCCAAAACCATATATATGATGTCATTGTTTGTTATGTACACGTTAATATATATATGTTTCTATTCTCAAATTACAAAACCAGATAAAAACAGTTTGGGTGTTTTAATGACTTATGATTTGATTCGATTAAAAGTTGTAAAACGACATGTTTGATTTGATTTTATGTATTTTCATATATAGATTGAAGCATGTATGTTTATCATTTATTGGGAATAATTATAGGCTAAGGGTATCAAGCGAGTTTAAGCATTATATATATAGGTGACCAAACATCTAACATGAGGTCATGAGTCACATTTTAAACTCTAATGTATATATATGATAGCAGTTGTAATAAAGTTTGATACTTTAAGTTTATTTTTTATTTATGAGTTAAAATTTTGGTGTATTTATATCCTTTAATAACAAAAATGATCCAAATAGTTTTGATGAAAGTATAAAAAATTTGATTACTTTACTTAAAATCATTAATGATTTAATTCACTTTCAAAAGGCATTTAATTTAACCTAATGGTTTAATTTCATTACTTTACTTAAAACCTAAGTGACGAGGGTTTAAGTCTCTTCGTAAATATGTGATGTATTAGAAGTATATTAGTGGTTTTATAAGTTTATCATTTAAAAGGAAAAAAAAACTTAACTAGTTCATTCAAATGAAGTTAAACGACATCAACTTGTATGAATGTTTGTCTTTCTGTAGTCTTACCCCAGTATGGGTAGACTTAATTGGCCAATCCTTTAAGCCAGAAGATTTGTAATAATTATTTCTTTTAACTAGACTCCTACCATACATAGTTTTAAACCATTTACATTTGACGTCGACGTATAAATACCATAGGACCCCCTTATCTTACACCATCTAGAGAATATAATCACCTTTTTAGAGCATTAATTCGAAGTTATTAGACACTTAAAACCCGTAGCCTGATTTTTAATCATCATCGTTGTGAAAAAGGTCCAAACGCGCAATCATAGGTATAGAGGGAGAGGTTGGTCCTAAACTTATTATTGCAAATCAAATTTTCAACAAAATGAAGTAGACAAGCTTTGAATGCGGTTTGGGACCATAATTATTTAATGAAGTTGCATTAAAAAATTAGGGATCCATTTCATAAACTTACACGAGTTTAAAAACACTTGCAATTTACAAACTTATATGAGCTTAAAGACATTAGACCAATATAATTACATTACTAGATATAAATAATCATACTATTCATTGTTATAGGTTTTACCTTTTAATTAGAAATCATGAACACTTAAGGAATTGAAACTGAACGAATTGAAACCAATAAATTATTAAAAGGAGTCCCTAATTATGACCTTAAGTAGAGGTGGGCCATAATATACCAAAAAAAATAGATTAATGAATGAATAAAAACAATTTTGATGATATATAAATGTATTTCGAACTTCAACTAATCTATAATATAATCAACAAATATTTTCAAACAGGAGAAAAACAATCGCATAAAATCGGCCCAATTAAGTTTCAGCCCTATTGAAGCTAACCTGTTTATTATGAAAGCCCAGTTTGGTAAGGATGTGAATCCATGAACGTGTGAATTTAGAATCGGCCCAACTTTCAACAACTTATTTGAAGTTCAAGCCTTCAAATTCACGGCCTCTCACATTTTAGAATGATCGGAGAAAATCCAAAATACCCTACTCAGGTACATGGGGCATCACATTCTCTTCTTCAACATTTTTCGTTTATCTTTCATGTTAAATAAATAATTACATTAATTATTAATAGTATTATTTAACTTTTTTATATTAAAAATAGCTTTTTAAAAGTTGAAAAAAAGATCGCTTTATTAACGTTATTTATAAAGAAATAAATTTTTATAAAAGAAAATTTTTTAAGACATCAAACTTTTTTAAAAATGCAAAATATTTCAAAATTAATGCCTTTAAAAAGTAAGATTTTTATCAAATAAAAATAATTAAAGCTGGGAGTTATAGTAAGAAAATTTTTAAAAATAAAATTTCTTTAAAATGGTTCATTTTAAAAAATAAAATAGTTTAAATTTTTTTTGAAAAAAATAAAAAAGTTTAATAACAAAAGTTGATTTATTACTTATAGTTTTCACCCATACGTAATTCAATCATATCTTATCTTATAATATCGTTTTATAATTAACAAAATTTTTATATCATTTAGTATTTTATTTATTAAATACGTGCAATACACGGGTTATTAAAACTAGTTAAATTTATAAGGGCCTAAATATATAGTAAAATACGTGAAAAGATACAACTCAAAATTCAATGTTAAATTGCATCACAGGAGTCAATAAACGATGAAAGTTTACACTGACAAATAACATACGAGCAAATAAAAATGTTTTTGTTAGGTTGTTGAACGACTGATATGAATAGACTTATGATTTGTCGAATATCTATATGAACTACGCGTTTATAATTGCGTGCCATTAAACCCATGAACTCTCTGAGTTTCTTTTTATAAACACTGTTATTATATGATTTCTACACATATTGACATAGATCAATCGAGATTGTTTAAAAATTAGGGTTTGCGAATTGCGACAATTTAAAGATAATATATCTAAATTAGTTGCGAGCATCCATCGAGCAAAAGGCCATGATATTAAGCGACAAAACGAAAATGCAAAGGGATCACTATCAAGAACGATAGAATATTCTAGCACAATAATATTCTCACCCCTACAGTCACCATTTCAATCGATCATCATCTTCAATTCTTCATCTTCATCTTCATCTTCATCTTCTTTGTGTTCATGTTCATGTTGATGTTCATCAATTGGTTATGAAATTCGGTAAAGAATTCGGGATCCATCTGGAACAAACCCTACCCGAATGGAAGGACAAATACTTGTGTTACAAACCCCTTAAGAAACTCCTCAAACACCTTCCGAACCCCACTGCCGATGATCATCAACACAATCTCAATCTCGATCACAATCTTCCGCCTCATTTAGCCGATCTCCAACACTGGTTTATCAGGATTCTTAATGAAGAACTGGATAAGTTCAATGATTTCTATGTTGATAAGGAGGAAGAATTCGTCATCCGATTTCAGGTTTTGTGTTTTCTGTGTTTGAAGTTTTGATGTGGATTTGAATATATGTTGGAATTGGTTCTGCTGATTTGAATTAGGATCTGGTATCTGGCTTTTGAATTTTTGTGCCAATTGACTGACCCTTTCTACCGATTTTTATATTGTGTTGACTGATATTTAACATCGTAATCTTCACGAAGGGTGTTTTGAACGATTATTGTTGTTGAATAGGTAAAAATGTTGGTGTTGAAGATTGTGATTATACTTTTTCTAATTGTTATCTTAAGTTGTAGACTGAATTATGAGTGACGAAGGGTATGCGAAGTTTGATGTTGTGTTCTTGTATTGAATTATTCAAAGTTAATTAGAGAACATTATTGTATATGGAGTTCAAGCTGTAAGCTGCAAAAGTGGATTCAACTATTATTGTGTTGTTATATTCTTAAACTTTTAATCTTTTAAATCTTTGATTTCAAAACAGCAAAAGGGCAAATTTCCAAACCATGTAATTCCAAACAAAGTTAATTAGAGAACATTATTGGATACTTAAGGTTTTCTATTTTCTTGCAACTAATAGTGTGTGAGCAAGATAACACGAGTCTGAAATATGATAGGCTTTTCTGTTTTCTATGATGAGCTTTTCATGTTCGCAAGCGCTTCCTGTTGGTTTGAGTTGTCACCTGGCTGCAAGACTTTAGTCTTGGATAAAAGCTTTCACCAGCAGGCCCAATAGGTAGATTTGCTTACTAAGAACTTGAAAAGTGTTACTAGGAACAATTGTGGGAGTGATAGGCTCCATAGACAAGTAAGCATGCTGCAACAAACTGTCTCTGAAGATTATGAATTAGAAGTAGGAGTCCTTTGTGTGTCCTTAATGATGGAAAATTTATAACTTTGTCATGGTTTTAAGTTGATTTGGAGGCTATTTTATCAGCCTGCCACTTTGGGATAGGGGTGTTCGTCAGTTTGGTTCTTGTGGCTTCCACAGCATGGTAAATTTTTAACCCAAAGTGGAAAGCAAACCAACAGAATTTATTTGTGACGCCTGTCCATGTCGGTTATGAATTACAGAAGGAGTCCTTTGTTAGTTTTTATTCATGACCTACTAGTAAACTTTAACCTTTCTTTAAGATCATTCAATAGGTTTGTGCTTTAATTATTCGTAATCTTAAAGTGGTGGAATACATTGATTTATCGTATATGGAAATCATGTGCTCATATGGGGATTTAACCAGGAGCTAAAACAAAGAATTGAGCGAGTGAAAGAGAAAAGCTACAAAGATGGAGTCTTTACATCAGAAATTGAATTCAGTGATGAAATGATGGCGATACGGAAAGAATTTGTCACTATTCACGGGGAGATGGTGCTTCTTAAAAACTACAGCTCCTTAAACTTTGCAGGTACAACTGAGTCGAAATGAGAAACCTTTTAGTCCTTTATATATCTGTGAGGGTAAACCTTTCTATTTGTTTTGGGTTTATTATAGGTATCATTAAGATATTGAAAAAGTATGACAAAAGAACGGGTGGATTACTGCGTGTACATTTCACACAACTTGCCCTTCGACAACCGTTTTTCACAACAGAGCCTCTTACAAGATTAGTCCATGAGTGTGAGGAGAATCTGGACCTCCTCTTCCCTTTAGAAGCTGAAGTAGTGGAATCTACTAGTAGTAGCAATGCAAATGTAAATGCAGGGAGTAGTGACAATATTACCACCACACCATTACCAGTTGGGGAGGGTGGCTCAGATGTGTATAGATGCACGGTTGATGCAATCAGAACCATAAAGGGTCTTAAGAAAGAAAGTTCCACCTCAAATCCGTTATCGTTTGCATCTATTTTTGGCAACCAGGATACCGATGACACTGGAGCTATAACTGATCCCCAATCGGAACCAGACAGTGATGATGATCACTCTCCCAAGTAACGGATTTTGTGTTTTTCGTTCAATACTGACTTGTTTTCTAAACTATCTTAGAATGAGTATTATTAATTTCAGAGATGTGCATATTTTGTTATTGTATGAAACATTTTGTTGGATGTTTCTTTTCAAGTGCTGGAACTTTACCAATATTGAACATTGGTGCAAGTGTTGTAATGGTGTATGATCTTGGTGTTTAACATGAAGAATATATTGTTTGAATGAATATATTTTTTATCAAAGTAGTGATATTTTTTATACAAAATTGTATTTCTTTACAGCTATGTGAAAAAACAAACTACAGATCTTTGTCTCTATCGTTGTAACTAAAAGGTAATGGCACTGACTTGACAGCTCGAAATTTCCCAACATTGTTCAGATGTTCATTCTCCAACCTGAATTATTTAACATATACAACGTTACGATTAAGTTTTCATGATATTGATTTTATTTATTCACAATCAGGAATGAACTAGACCTGAAGAAATTCCATATGCCACGCCGAATGATTTCCAAACTCGCAACTATTGCTATTAGGGCGTTTCTATGGAGGAATGAAGCTTCATGGAAATCCAGTACAGTTTGCATCCAGGCAAGTCTTAGTATCACATTCAATACCTGCAAATTACATTACCTCAATTAACATCCAATATGATAGTTTAATTGCATGTTAAACTTAAACTGATCGTTTATTTGAATTCGTAAATCAGTAATTATTAATCACCATTGCTATGAAGTAGACAGATTTGTTGGGCAAGATAAGCTTGTCTCTTAACCATGGATTCCCAGAATTCCTGCATAACAGCCCCCAATCCATCACTATATCCCAGTAGGTACTGAAAATTGTTGCAACTCCTGAGGTAGATGCAGCTATGATTCTCAACGTTGTTCCTCTGTTTTGAGTATAAATTGCCCTTGAAACCACAGCAGAAATGGTAGATAAGTATTTGAGTCCATTCATTGCTTGTGTAGAATCAGTCCCTTCACAATAGCGACGTATGCACTACACAGATGATAATTGACAACTTTTATGTTAGAATTTAGAAACTTAATCAATCCATGAGTGTATTGTACAACTTGACTATGCGTGAGTAGGTCATCTACCTGTAGAACTCGAAACCAATATGGGACAACAGCAATAACTATTGAAAGAGTTCTATAAACATTACTGTCGCTGCAAGTCGTTTCATCCCTCTTCTTGAAATCTCCCCAACCGTAGTAACATGCATAGAACTCAACATTCCTCAATAACTGAACCTGGCATCATAAAAAAATCAATGATTTTTAGTTTCTTGATCACTTATGATTATTTTTATTGTTTCCGGGTTGTTTCTGAATCTTACCTGACTAGTTAACTGATCAGCCAAGAAGAAATCAGGGAGAGTGACCATATAAAGGGGAGCACAAATGCAGTGCCATAAACAGACCAGGAAGAAGAAACGGTTTGTTCGATACAAGATGTTAAACGGGCAGATTGCTATCAAGACTACAACCTGAAAACAGAGTTTACAATCAGTTTGAAGCACAAATTCATGAATGTATAACGGGATAACTCAACAGGAGGAGTTCTTACAATAACTAAGCCGAGAGGGAGTAATTCAGTCAATGCTTTGTAACTTTGAGTTTCTGGATCCAATTCCATTTCAAGATTTGCGAGAACAGCCGCAAGGAGGAGTACCGACAGACCAGAACTGAGGAGCAGAACTTGTTTAAAACCCAATTCTGTTCCCTGCTTCAATCCAAATATAAATGAGTAATTGACGCGATAACGCGTCCAAAAGTATACATTTCCAGCATACATGAGCATATGTAACACCAGAAATCCAAATAAGCTGTACAATGGAAAGATGGTGTTCATGTACTTAGTTTGTCCTTCACCCCTGAGAAGATCCCTAGCATGTATGCTCGTAATGATCGCGGCTATAAGTGCTAACGAGCATCCAAAGAAGCAACCTAAACAGGAAAGTACATTGATGAGTTGTATTGTACAAGTCTATGATAACAACATTAATAATCTTGCAGGATGCTCATAACTTACCGACAAAGAATGTAACCCGATGTTTCTCTCTTTTAGCTTTCGGCCTTAAGGTGTCCATACCTCGATGGCGATCTCCATTACAGAAGTGCTTTATGAATGCTGCTTCGACTCTCTCTATGAGCTTAGAAACCTGCAGTAAATTAATGTATAAAGTCAAGCAAACATCAAACAAGTTACATGTTTTTCAAAATAGCATGGAGTTGGAGTAAATTGTTGGGCTAAAAATTACATGGAATTAGAGTAAATTGATGTGCTAAAAATAGTAAACCGTTGGGTTTAATTATTAAACTAATGGACTTAATATTAAGATTGTTATAACTATGCATATTTGTTCAGTTATAAGTATACATAAAGAGAATAATAAAAATATAATAAATAATAAACGAGTCCGGCCGATTTTGATTTATGCTTGAATAATTCACAAGGTCAAGCGCGAGCTTTATAAATAGAGGCTTAAATAAACCAAGCTCGAGTTCTCTCAAGTTAAACAAGACAAGCTCGAGCTTTCCTTTAATTAAATAAGCCCAGCCCGAGCTCAACTAGCTCGGTTCGGTTTGTTTCCCCCCTGGCCATGATACTTGTGTTACTTGTTGCATGAGTCAACCTAATTGCCAAGATCTATAGTTTTGGTACTATAGCTTGTTATATATTGTTATTAAGCCTACGATAAGACGAAATATCGTTGCTATATACTCTAGGGAATCTTAATTACTTTTTCAAACCAGAAAATTTTCTTCTGTTTTGGTTTGTTTACGGATTGGTACGATATGCTCACCTAATCCTAGTAATATAAGAAAACAATAGTGTGGTTATAATGTTTTATATAGTTCTAGAGATTTTCTGGGTACTTGTATAAACTTATTGTTTCCCTTCCCTTAAAAGTTGTTATAAACCCTAAAAAATTAATGTATGCTTGTTAATTAATTTATTGTTAATTAATTTATGATCCTAAAAATTCCGGGTTAACTTAACCAAATGTATCATGTTTCATGTTGCAAACTTATCACAAAAGACTTCTGTTTCTCATACTTTCAGGCAAAATTATTTTGCTATAATACGTCAGAAAATCTTTTTTTCTATGCCTTTCTGACGGAATATACTGTAGAATTTTTTTCTAGTAGTGAACCAGAGAAACTAAACTGACACCAAACAATAATAATGGTATGGTTTAGTTTAGTTTAGTTTAGAGAGATAAAAAATCATTGCTGGTGGCCTAACCCATAATTTAACTTAATAAAATATGTAATTAATTAGGGCTATGATTGATAAAAGCTTATTATGTTTTAATCAATACCTTCATATTACAAAAACTCATATATAATATACCTCATCAGATTGGCTCAAGTCAGATTCTTCAACCATTTGCAAGTAAGCATCCGACGCATTTGTTGATGTAATCTGCAATAATCATCAACGTCAGCAATTCAAAACACACACACACACATACAAAAACATACATATATGACAAAAATCCCTAACCTTATCATACTTCTTCATTATCTTGGAGAAAGCCAACTGATTCAGATAACTGGTTTAAATGATCAAAAGCAACACATACAATTCAGTTAATATTTAACCTCAATCTTAATTTACATCATATTTAAAGTGTTTGATCAATGCTAGCTTACGCGTAGTTCTTTAAAAACCGAAGCTTTTCATGGAGCTCAAGAAAAGCCTGCTTCAACTTCCTTTGGGCATCTTTGAGTTCTTTCTTGTTGTAGTTCAAGTCTACATTCAAACTGTTGAATACACCTCTCACGGTGGATCGCGGTGTTTCTGTGGTGGCGTTGATCTTTACGCGCTTTAATACTTCTAAAGAAGCCTTCTTGTGCTCGTTAGCATCTTCCAATCTATTCGATTCTTGAATCAACTCCATTAATGGATTGTTAACTTTGATTCTAAGAGCAATGAGAGCATCCATTTGTGTACTCAATTCTTGAGCCTGCTTCACCACCTCCTCCACTTTGCTTTTATAAAAGTCATTAACTTTATTGAATTCATTGTCAAGTTTTTTAAAGAACACAAGCTCAAGATCTCCTCCTTCCTCCGATGACCGGAGAAAAATCGACTGATAATAACTCCGACCGCACTCTCCCCCTTGCTCTTCATCTGCTTGCTGCATTCTACTTACCATAATCACTTCATCTTCTTTAGGCTTTCTGGGACTATTGTTAGTTAGTCCACTGAAAGCTCTAAAAAGAGACACTTTTCTTTTGAAAGAAGGCAGCGGCCTTTGGTTCATCTGATTCTGAGATGAACTGGGTTGCCGCTGCCTGAAAATCAAGATTTCTTTTAAGAGAATCTTGAGGTAGTTGTAATTCATGTATGCTTCTCGCCATTCTGGCACCGTCTGAGAAGCATACTCCTTTGCAAATTTCATTGTTGGATTGTAGTTTAGTGAATCAAAAGTTTAAGAGAATTGAAGATGAAATGTGTGTCGATGCGTTTGATGATTTATAGTGTTGTAGTTTGACAAATATTTCCAACATTTGGAACAAGCCAACCTATTTCCTTCCAGCTAATTTCACCGTGTTCTGAGTAGTATAATAAAGAAATAATAGAAAAGAAAAAGAGAGAAAACACATGCAATTTTAACATGTAATAATCTAACTTGTTTTTTTAATCTACGTGATCACTTTAGTTTTAGTGTTAGTGGTAGCCTTAGGAATTTTGTTAATGGAGGTTGATATTTTTGGGTCTTATTAAAGCCATTCAGAAATAATAATAATAAAAAAATATGTCAATATTGCATACCATATATCTAGATTAAAGTGGTAAAATAAAATTGGAGAAAACACTAAGCTGGTGGGTAGGACAAAGGTAACCACACTTTTGGGGCCACAAGCCCTCGGATCAGGAAAATGGGCTAGCCTGCATGCATTGACCAACATAAAAACAAAAATACAGCAAGCCCTCCCATATAACAACAACCTACTCCTACTATACTGCAGCTTTTATCATACACCTATTGGATCCTTTTTATCATTGTAATTGGTTATCATTAAATGTTTAACATTCACCCAAGGTCTAGTTCTCTACTAATGTTTTCATAGTGGGTAGAAAAGATGTTAACTCCTGAACTATTAAAGATTTTAGTCTTATAATTCACAAAATGTGTGGATTAAAACTAGATGGTGCGTGATTTAGTTGTTATCAAAGTTTTAATGTTGCATGCGTAGAAAAACGTGGATCTTTTTAGCAAGTTAATTTAAGCTAGATATTTGTTGATGAAATATATATATATTTTTTTTTGTTAGTTTTCACTGAACCGTGACTAAACTAAAATAGTAGAACTTTTAGTTTAACTAATATTTTTTTATTTGTAAACGCACACTTTCTACTTTAAAATCATCACACATCACACATGTATGCCCTTTGCATTATTTAAATCTATATATTATTAGAGTGTACAGTGTACACCATTTTGTGACAAATTCACGATGCTTCTTTGATGACTTTTAGTTTAATTAGTTAAATAACGAAAAAGTAAAAGGGTACTTGTATTGCCGGAAACCGTGTGCTTTATCATCCACCTAAAATCCCACTTACTTTTCCTTTATTTGGTTACGATATTAAAAGATAGTTTTGGTCACTATATAGTTTTGCTTAGCTAAATTATTTGTTTTTACATCAACATTTAATCATCATATGGAAACCTAACATTTATGGATATGAATTTGACAATCGTATATGCAATCAAAGTGTATTTTCTAATTTTTCTTGAAAGAACAGAAAGTTATTCTAATATGGATTCATGCCGTTTTCATAAGGAATACCTTTTCAGTTTTTTTTACAGAAATACTTTAGTATTATGAATATAAATCTAGCATTTAAGATACGTTTTATATATTTAGATATAACCATAAAAGATGTTAGAAGTAATAATAAATAATATAGATTCTATACATATTACTTCTAGATTTCTATATAAAGATAATTGTTACTTTATATAGAACAACTAATATAAATAGATTATTTGTTTAGGGAAACATGAATAGATTGACACTGACAAATAAATAATTTTGTATTGTGTAAATCTTATTAAAATATATAAGCGAATTCAAATATTAACAAACTAATACAGTAATACCTGAATTTTTCAAATGGGTTGACACTAAGAAAAGACTATTCCATATCCTGTGTACTAGTTTTCAACGCATGCAAAAGTCAAATAGAGTAACTTAAATACGTTTTTAAATAGTAAAGCACAAGTGTCACAAAGACACAAATATCCATCAATTTATAAAAATGAAAATTTATGCTACCCCGTTTTCTCATGTTGAACCAATTCTGCCAACAGAGTTAAGCTTTCCAAAAGTTAATTAAAGTTGGAATTTTGAAAGTTCATGTAGGTAATTCTCTGATGGACCTTGCAGTCGGAAAATTTTCATTGGTGATTTGCTTTGTTTTTGTTTGATAATGCCTGTAACCAGAGGATCCATCTAACTATCTAAGTTTGACCAAATATAAGTGATCATTATGGTTTCTTTTAAAAATATAAAGGATAAAAATAAGAACGAGGCATCTTATTTAAAAGTAAAATTACATGTTTTTTTATGTTTTCTCTGTAATTTAGAAATGAGGGTTAAGATCGGAAAGAATGCTCTTATAAGTTATTAAAGATGATAGCTTATATGTTTGAATAAATATAATTACTAGATTGAAAGCATTGGGGTAATACTTTTGGTAACTTTCAACACCTTTGATGTGCTCAACCCGTTTTGTTGTTAGGCAAGTTGTAAAACTCTTGAGTATCTTACCAAACTCAGATAAAATTTAATTTGGATTGGACCATCATGGTACTTCATTCTTGAACAACTTAAATCATACTAATGACAACCTAAGTATGTCACTAGAAATATGTGGTATTATTAACTATAAGGTTATTAATTAAAGATTCAAAAGAATGAAAAATATCATTTCATTCCTTAAGAGTGTATACACGGGGTTGTTTTTTCCGGTTTTTGAATAAATGAATAGAGTAAGTGGTGTACTTATTGCTTTATATTGCTTAGAAATGTAGAGCTATCTATAGAGTTTTTGTGGTTTCATTCTACACGTTTGTTTTGCTATAAAAAGACATTTAAAATGTATTTGGTTTTACTCAACTTGAGCGGACATAATGTTGGTTTACTGCAGAAGTTTATGCATTCAAACTTCAAAATGTCCAAATAGCAAGTGATGTAATAGTAAAATGCTCATGATCATAAATAATCTGTAAGGTACTGCAACGACATAAATGAGTAGCAAAATGACTAGGCAACAACAAACTTCGATAAACAACAACAAATTGCACATAGCAGGTTGTGTTTCTTTCATTTTAAAAATATATGTTGTTTTATTTTTTTTCTGATCCAGATTTTAATATTTGTTGGTTATTTTTCTGTTCATAATACTTTATCTAGGTGATGGAAAGTTAATCATAGATTTCTATACGTTTAAAAATTTCACTTTCATATTTTTTTTCCAAACGAATTATCTTTAGAATTTTGTGTTTTAGAGCTATGATTCGAAACATCCATTCAATATAGTTCCTACTAAAGCTATAAAACAAATAAAAAAGCATTTGTTGTTGAGTCTCAAATTCAACTAATGAAGCTTTGTCAGTGGTGCTCTTGACACTATTAATGTTGTCCACAGGATGTTGCTGTTGATGCTAGAATAAATCTAATTAGTTTTATACTCGTCCGGTGGCCCAGTAATTTAATTTTATAATGGTAAAACTTTTTTTTTTCTAAAAAAAACAATACTTGTCTAAAATAAAATCACACCTCGTTTAACTTATTAATAAAAAAATTTTACCTAACTTCATTAAAAAACACAAAGCAATGTCAATATGCATAGGCTTTAAAGACCAAAACAGAAAATAGAGGGTAGTGTAAATTTGGTGGAACTAATTAGCACCTCCTATTGGCTCGTAAAAGTGTAGTTAGATTTTTTTTCTTTTTATAACATTAGTTTATAGTAAAGAGTGATCATAATCTAATTAGACCTATGCAAACACTGGTGTACAATAATTAGGGAAGTACATGTTGGTCTAATTGCCCCCTAGAAATAGCAACCCTAAATCCATTGATGGAACCGGTTACACCTGCAAAAGTAAGAAGTTAACACAAATCAAATTCAAGAAACCAAAGATAAATGTAACTAAAAAACCCACCTACATTATTTAAACTTGAAGCATGCATTTGTACTATTATATGATATTCCTACTAAGGGGGTTGGGGATGCGGTCTCAGCTGGGAAACAAATAGGTGGGCCCGATTAAGATAACACTTATTCTCCGAAACAGGGTCGCACATTTCCCGTTAAAAAAAAATATGATATTCGTTGTAATTAAATATTAAGAAAGTCACACACCAACAAAGGAGAAATGATGTCCTTAAATAGCTGAAGTGCCTTTGTATGCTCCTTTGTTGTTTGTGACTGCTAATGGAAACATTTTTCTAGCCCCTTTAACCCAAGATTTAAATTTTATTTGCAAGAATTACAGAATACGTATTTAGTGTTTAAATAAGTTTATCAACAGGAAAGGGTAAAGAAAGGCACCTTCTTTGTCACATACTCTCAACTCTGTATGCTTCCTTCTTGTACAAAACAAAAACCAAATCTACTCTGTTCCTGAAAGATTCACTCATTAGAGTTAGTAACTTACATAAATATATAAAAACAAAAAGAAATTACTAAATTGAGTTCAATGTTCTCATGTGAAAGCTCCATGAAAGATAAAGAAATATATATGTGTTTGCAAGAAAGAAAAACCTTCTTGACTTGTGGTATTTTTGTAAAAATATAACTAAACATTCATCAAATGCTCAATCTTCTAACACCTACATATAAAAGCAAGAAATCCCACCTTTTAGATATTGTGATCAAAATGGTATCTAACGAAAGTCGGGAGTGGACTTATAGAAAAATGAAAATAGTAACAAAGAGCATAACATAGTACCTTAACTGTCTGGCAAAATATTATGTTATATAAAAGACAAACTGCATCATATGGAACTACAATTATCTATAGCAACCTCCTTTCGTTAAGATATTTGGTGATTTTGCTTCAGTTTCATACATTTATAGACAAATATTAATTTACCATTGTAAAACCTGTTAAGATTGATTCTAATTTCCATGAAACACCAAACTCTATGCTTCCATGTTTTGTTAGAAATCCTTGATTGTGTAACCACCCAATATGTTCAATTTCTCAAAGGCGGGTATGAGATCGGTAACCATTGCTTAATGACGAAAGGTTGTTTGATTGAATAGGTGAGTAGGAAGGATGAAGAAGATCTTGAAGAAGAAAAGAATCGCGTATATAGAAGCAATTTGGAATTAAATGAAGATTTGTGTAGAACGTGGGGAGAAGAAAGGAGCGGTTACTCCTTACTGCTCCATTTTAAACGGAAGTACAATAACCGACCATAACCTACCATTTTAAATGATAACCATCGACTTTAAACTGCTGAGATTTAATCTCACCTCGATCGAACGGTTTACATGCAACATTGTAGTAACCACCTTACTTGCCAACAATATAATATATAATATATATAATTCCACGTTGTCAATCCATATAATACATAAGTTTTTTTAACCTAGTTATTTTATATAGTTTACTCCAGAATAATTAAAAAAAAAAAAAACAAAAAACATATCAAAATTTATAAATAAAGAAATGGTAACAAGCCATGAGGTCGACCTCAAAACCCAAAATTAGAACCTATGCAGACACAAAACTGTTGATTATATACAACATTGAACATCCCATCATAATTACTATACTTAACTATAGATCAATAAACCAATCACATGTTCTTATATCCATCCTCGTAGCTAAAAGGTAACGGCACCGACTTCACCGCTCGGAATTTTCCCACATTGTTCAAATGCTCATTCTCCAACCTAAATCATCCGATCAATACAATGTCACATTACATTACAATTTCATATATAATATTATTCATCGTATGAATTCACTATTTGAAATTTGAAATCAAACCTGAAGAAATTCCATATGCCACGACGAATGATCTCCAAGCTCGCAACAATGGCAATTAGGGCATTTCTATGCAGGAACGGAGCTTCATGGAAATCCATCACAGTTTGCATCCAGGCAAGTCTCAGTATCACATTCAACACCTGCAAATTACATTACCTCAGTTAGCATCCGATGTGATAGTTTAATTGCATGTTAAGCTTTCGCTAATCAATAACTAGTAATCACCATTGCTATGAAGTAGATAGATTTGCTGGGCAATATGAGCTTGTCTCTTAACCATGGATTCTCAGAATCCTTACATAGCAGACCCCAATCCATCACTATATCCCAATAGGTGCTGAAGATTGTTGCAACTCCTGAGGTTGATGCAGCTATGATTTTCAACGTTGTTCCTGTTTTTTGAGTGTAAATTGCCCTAGTAACAACTGCAGCAATGGTTGAGAAGTATTTGAGTGCGTTCATAGCTTGTGTAGAGTCGCGCCCGTCGCATAATCGTCGTATGCACTGCTCATTCATGGAGAAAATAGTTAACAAACATGCTTGTTATAGATGTAGTCATTAGGGGGTCGTGGTGTAGAGTATGTACCTGTAGGACTCGAATCCAGTATGGGACGACAGCGATAACTATGAAAAGAACATCATAAACTTTACTGTTGTTGCAAGTTTCTGCATCTCTTGTCTTGAAATCTCCCCAACCATAGTAGCATACATAGAACTGCAGATTCCTCAATGATTGAACCTGAAACGATGAAAAGTTTAGCAATTTGTACTTCCTTCATCCGAGTATGAATGATGATCATTGTTTCCTAGATGGTTTTTGAATTTTACCTGACTAGTAAACTGGTCAGCCAAGAAGAAATCTGGGAGAGTGACAGCGTAAAGTGGAGCACAGATGCAATGCCATAAACAGACTAAGAGGAAGTAACGGTTTGCACGATAGAAGATATCAAACGGACAGATTGTTATCAAAAGAACAACCTACAAAACATAGTTTACAGTTAGATTATAACATAAATACATAAATGTATAAAGGATGCGTCCTACATGATAAGTAATGCTTAAAGAAATTATCTTGCCAACGCGGTATGTAGTGCCCGTATTTGTAACTAGAGATGGCAATTACAACCAATATTTCATCTCTCATGGGTCAAATAGATAAAATGAAAAATAAAATTTGACACACTAACTGTTCATAAGAAAATTTTCAATGTATAAACCTCAAATAATGTCATTCAAAAAGTTATAACATTGCTGAAATATTAACCATCAGAATTGACACACTAACACTGTTCATAAGAACATTTTGGACATATTTGTTTCGGGTCAACGGTCAACCAACCCGACCCGTTTCAATCAATACAACCAAGTATCTTTTGACCCATTTCCTGATCCACCCATATATATAACTCTATGCAGACCTATAAGGTGCCTATTTGTGGACCACCAAAACCACTGTAAGTCAAGCAATGGGCTCTGCATTTCATATCCAGTATTTATTCATCATGGGCACACCTCAGAAAACAACCTGATAGGACCCCATATAAACTACAAAAATGCAAGGGAAAAGAGGAATATCTTACAATGACCAAGGCCAGGGGGACTAGTTCAGTTAGTGCTTTGTAACTATGAGTTTTTGGATCCAAGTCCATTTCAAGATTTGAGAGTACAGCTGCAAGAGTGAGTACTGATAGACCAGAACCAAGGAGTAAAACTTCTTTAAAACCCAACTCTGTACCCGGCTTGAATCCAAATATAAACGAGTAATTAACACGATAGCGTGTCCAAAAGTATACATTTCCAGCATACATCAGCATATGTAACACCAGAAATCCAAACAAGCTGTACAGCGGAAAGATGGTATTCATGTACCGAGTTCGACCTTCGCTCTTCAGAAGATCTCTAGCATGTATACTTGCAATTATCGCCACCATAAGTGCTAATGAGAATCCAAAGAAGCAACCTGAAACAGAAAATGCATTGGTAAAAGTTGTACTTGAACTTAACAGGTCAATAAAAGGTTCTTATGGCCTATAGTTATCTTGCAGGATGTCTGTAACTTACCCACAAAGAATGTGATGCGATGCTTCTCTCTTTTCGCTTTGGGCCTTAACGTGTTCATTCCTTGATGCCGATTCCCATTACAAAAATGTTTTACGAATGCTGATTCGACTCTCTCTATGAGCTTAGCAACCTCATCAGATTGGCTCAAGTAAGATTCATCAATCATCTGCAGGTAAGCATTCGAGGCATTTCTTGATGTGATCTGCAATAACAATTGATCTAGGTCAGCAGTTGAACACCAGTAGAGTAGAAACTTATGACAAAAACCAAACATCCCTAACCTTATCATACTTCTTCATTATCTTGGAAAAGGCCAACTGATTCAGAAAACTGGTTTGATCAAAAGCAACATACAATTCAGTTAAATATGTAAACAATCTTTATGTCATAACTGAAGTCATTACTAGCTAATGCTTACGCGTAGTTCTTTAGAATCCGAAGCTTTTCATGGAACTCAATAAAAGCTTGCTTTAACTTTTCTTCTGCATCTCTAACTTCCTTTCTGTTGAAATGCAGGTCAAGATTCAAGCTTTTGAAAACATTTTTCACAGTGGACAATGGTGTTTCTTTAGTCGGGTTGATCTTTACATGATTCAAAACCTCTAAAGAAGCCATCTTGTATCCCTTGGTATCATCCAACTTCTTTTCTTGTTGTTCTTCATGAATCACCTCCAATGGATATGAACCTTAAATTCATCCAAACTTAGTAAATACACAGTTCATGTTATGTAACGTT
The DNA here is from genome assembly GCA_025506415.1 of Flaveria robusta. NCBI lineage: Eukaryota > Viridiplantae > Streptophyta > Magnoliopsida > Asterales > Asteraceae > Flaveria > Flaveria robusta. The sequence goes on along the minus strand of CM046469.1, from coordinate 9,786,405 downwards.
TTTTTTATTATTATTACCAAAATTAACTATTTAACTACCTGTGTGTGTTTCATTGATGAAGGGAGACACAGCAGCAGCAGAAGTGGGATTGTTAACTTTGATTCTAAGAGCAATAAGAGCATCCATCTGTATACTCAACTCCTCAGCCTCCTTCACCACCTCCTCCACTTTGGATTTATAAAAATGATTAACTTTATTAAACTCTTGATCAAGTCCTCTAAAGAACACAAGCTCAAGATCTCCACCTTCCTCCGACGACCGGAGGAAAATCGTCTGGTAACTCTGACCATCTTCCCCTTGTTCTTCATCTGTTGTCTGCATTGCACTCACTAGAATCACTTCATCTTCTTTATCCTTTCTGGGACTATTGTTACCATACCTACTAGTTAACCCACTGAAAGCTCTGAAAAGAGACACCCTTCTCTTCAAAGACGCCGCCTTGGACGGCGGCGACGGCCGAGTGTTCACCTGAATCTCCGGCGGCATCCTCTCCCGCCGGTGGAAAATCAAGATCTGCTTCAACAGAGTCTTGAGGTAATTGTAGTTCATGTATGCTTCTCGCCATTCAGGCACCATTTGTGAAGCAAATTCCTTACCGAACTTCATTGCTTGTTTGTTTCTTGAATTGAAAATTGAAATTGAACCACAGATGATATCAAATTTACAGAGACGATGCAAGTGTTGTGATGAAGATGAAAATATATAGGTGTTTGATTTGAGGGTCTGTACGATGTGAAAGAAACTTTCACGTGGTATTCAAAATTGGAACAAATCGAACCAACCTGCTACCAGCTTGATGCCGTGTTATAGAGAATGGATCAAATAGAGTTTGCTCATGGGGTCAAGTTTTTTTACTGATATATCTTTACATAGAACATGTCTGTTGAATACATAAAGAAATATTGGTCTAATTAAAGGTATTTTATTCAACAAATCTTCCGAATAAATAAATAAATAATTACATTTTGAGCACGTATCTACTTTCTAAGTTGATGATACATGAACATGTCTATTGAAGAAAATATATATGTTGTTGAAGAAATTTTCAAAGAGTATTTTATTTAACAAATCTTCTTAATAAATAAAGATGCAATCCGAACACGTTTTTACTCGCTACATTGCTGATACATAGAACGTCTCTGTTGAATAAATAAAGATGTATGGTTGAAAAAATCTTTGTAAAAGTATTTTGTTTAACAAATCTTCCTAGTAAATAATAATAAAAAAAGAAATCATTTTAAACTCCTATTTACTTTTTGAATTGCTGAAACATGGAATATCTCTATTGAATAAATACATTGTTGAAGAAATCTTTCTAAGATTATTTTGTTTGACAAATCTTGCTATAAGTAATGATAAAAATTACATTTTCGTGAAGTATTTACTTTTCAGTTACTAAAATTTTTATTTGGTTTTTGCATTTAATTGTATTGTAATGGAACTAGGCTAGAATAGATACCCATGAAATATAAAGAAATATTATCTTATTATTAAATAGTTAATAATTAAGATTTAAAAATGAAGAAAAAAAACTTTTTTATTAAACAAAAAATGATAAACTAGGAAAGTAAATGAGCCTCACGTAATTGTGACAACTTCATCCATAATTAGTTATATCTAAAGATAACTAGCTTTACTAAACTCATGTATTATACGATTTGAACAAATATAATATTAAATTAAATAAATCTATAAATTTATCTATTATAATAAAAAAATATTTAATGTGTCACGTGTCGAAATATTATGCTTTCTACTATTGATTTTTCTGTCTCTCTCTCATAATAAATAATAATAATAAATAGTAGTTATATTATTTAAAACATTTTCAAATTAAAAGATATTGCAAAAATTATAAACTAGATTTTTATATAAAAAATAAACAAACTTTAAAAAAAATAAAAGGTACATAAATTTTATTAACCAAAAAACTTTCCTAGAAATTCTAACCTTTTTAAAACCATTTTTTTATTTTAAGGTGATTAAAAAATAAAATTTATATTTAACAAACAAAATGTAAAAAAAAAAAAAACAATCTCATAAAACGAGAGTTTAAGATGATATTATTGTTGTTTTACTTAAAGTACTTATTTATAAGTAACTTAATCATATTTTACTTGAAAATATCATTTTATAATTTTTATTATAAATTATTTAATATGTTATTAATTCAATCCGTGTATTACATGGGGTATAAACTAGTATTAAATAAGTAATTCGACATCACTTGTTACAATTTTGCAAACTCAAATTGTTTTTTATTGCCTTATTTATTAGTCTACGGTTAATATTGTTTAAATTAAGATGACGATTTTGTTTTTAAAGTAAATACAATCTTATAATAATCTTTTAAATGTTATTTAACTCATGTAGTGCACAATTTTCTAATCTATTTATTATATATTGATATTACACATTATGATTTCTAACTTACTATTTAATGCATATATACATCACGTTAAACATTCACAATATACGTTTTATATTAGAAATAGAGAATTACCAGTTTGATAACTTGAATGAAAAGTGAAAATGAAGGGATATGTCTCATAAAACCATGTCAAATTTCTCTTCCACACGTTTTATTTAGAGTTAAATGTTTTTTTTGTCCTTGTTTTTATATCGTTTTTGTTATTTCAGTACTTATGTTTTAGTTTTTGCGGTTTCAGTATCTGTGTTTCAAAAAAATCACCGAAACGGTCATTCCGTCCAAATCCCCAGTTACCACCAGGGGTAAAACCGTTATTTCCTTTATTAAATTGCTATTTTCGTCCTTGATTTTATATCATTTTTATCATTTCAGTACTCGCGATCTAATACACCTATAATGTTACAATATGTTTTGTTTTTCGAGATGTCATTGTTTTAGCTAAGTTATTAAAGTTAATATTGTTGTAAATAAACTTTTTTTTTATTTTATAATATATTTCGGTGTAAATAAAGTATCTCATATTTTAATATGTAGTTTATCCACGAAAAAATATGTATTTTATCCACGGCATCACGTGGGAGTAAACTTACTAGTCAGTAACAAAAACGACCTAATTTATTCATAGTACCCAATCGATCTTTTTTGTCATCTTCTCTTTCTAGACTAATTTAGATAACCTTAATAATCATACTTGAGCAATCGCCTTAGTCTTTTACCATTATCAATTCCTACCCTTCATAAGTGTTTTGATGAATTATTAATTAAAAAATTAAAGGGGAAACGACAAAGGCACAAAGCGAAAAAAGAAGAAAAGAAAAAAAAGCCACATATGTAAACGTAAGGCAAAACCACGTAAGAACAAAAAAAAAAAAAAACAGACTGGTGCAAAAAACGTATGAACCCAATATTAGTTAGGCAATAGAGAAATTGAAAACATAACCAACAAACTAGACAAATAACTTGTTATAAAGCCTAACTATAAATTATACAACCATTAACAAAAACCAGCAACGTCTTACTATTTGTTGAAAGTTTTAAAATGAAATAGAGATAATAATCATACTTAAATTATCATTAGTGGTGTTGAAAAAGAAGAAAGGATCGTGTTGAAAAAAAGAAGAAGGAAGAAGGAAGCATGAACGTGAATGTGATTGATAGCGAGTACTGTAACAAAAATGATATAAAACCAGGGACGAAAATAGCAATTTAATAAAGGAAATGACGGTTTTACCCCTGGTGGTAACAGACGTTATCTAGGGATTTGGACGGAATGGCTGTTTTGGTGATTTTTTTGAAACATGGATACTGAAATCGCAAAAATTAAAAGACAAGTACTGAAATACAAAAACGACATAAAATCAGGGACCAAAAAAACATTTAACTCTTTTATTTATAAACTACAATAAAGTATAAACATAGTGGTCAAACGTGAGACCCAATATCTCAATCTTACCGGTTAATTCACACGTCGAGATCTTTATCTTATTTGTTAAAATATATTTTACGTATATACATTGCCTTAAATGATCTACAGAATCCAATATAATATTGTCTTCGTCTTAACAAGATAAAAATATTCTTTATTCTGAGATACTATAAATAGAAAGTATATTATTTTAATAGATCACGAATTAAATGTAAGGGATTATCAAATAATATCCATACATCATACACAATAATAATAATTTATTTGATGTGTATCAGTTTAAAAAAAGATGAAACATTATTTAAAAGAAGAAATAATAGTCTTATGTGGTCAAAATTATCGACTTATCCTTGAATATTCGATGTGGGCATTGTTAACATGTATTGTCGTCTCCGTCGTGGGCGGCTTGTCGCTATCGGAGTTTGACTCCTTCGTCCCCGTTGTTAAAACACCCATCACTCATTTCTTGTATTTTGTAGAGCGAAAACACCCTTATTAAAACCATTTTCTTTTATTCAGATAATCATGGAACAATTTCGCCCGAAATATACCAATCAATCAATTTTTTTTTTTTTTTTTTTTTTTTTACAAATTAGCACCTTTTTTTAAATGGGTTAAAACTTTAGTCAACTTTTTGACAACAAATTTTACTCAATAAGTACCTTCGATCATACTTGAGATTTGTTTTAAAATTTTCTCGGGCTTGGAAATTGAATTTGGTTATACTCGTTTGATTAGTGAACATGGACACATGGTTACTCGATCGCATAGAAAGGAAAAATATATTAATGTAGTTTATATTCTCAAAAAACATATAATTAACAGTATGTTGAAGTTATTAAAAAAAAAGTATCAAATTATAGAATTTTTATTAAATATCATTATGTAACATTTTTATAGATGTAGTTAAATAATTAATAATGCAAGACGATTTTTGTGTTTAAGATCAAGTTTGGGGATCGACATCCTAACGAGTAACTTTTAACCATGTGTAAGGTCATGAACAGATACATCCTATGTTTATGAACTTGAGGGGTGAAAATAGCGGGGCAGTCGACATGTATGGGCATAACTTTGTAATCGGATTTGAGATGGAAATTAAGGTCATAGATGATTCACCGCCATCCCTACGTGGGAAGGATGAGATGCCCACAATAGAATGGAGGAGTTAGATATTGGGAGGATATAAAAAGATGAATAAGAAGAGAGCCGGTGGGATGGGATGGGATGGGTAAGTTTTTTTAATAGTTTCTAATCGAATGAGTTAAGAAAGATCGGTTATATTTTTTTTTTCGACAATAACTTTTTAACCACCTTATTAACTTGTGTTTATAATGATTTGAACTCACATCATTTTTATAAAACACATCAACTTCATTAAGTTATCGACCAAAGTTTTTTTTTATAAACTTAACGAAAATTTATTACGTTATTTGAGTAATATGTAGCCATTGTTTTTTATTTGAAAGCAAAAAATAAACTTTTACTTATGGAGTTATGGACTCCATGTAAATTATTTTACATAAAAATGTATCGTTATGTAGTTACATTATATGTAGTGGGAAAATAGAAGTTATGTTATGATTAATATCTAATAATACATAAATAAACAATTAAAAGTAGGTACACCTCATGCCTTTCCAATTGGTGGTTCAAACAAAAAAAATATATACCAATGATATGATATTTAACTTAAATGGTTAAATTAAGGTACTCAAAATTTTATAAAAATAGGTGGAGCTTTTCACTTCAAGTTTCACTTGTGACAAAAATAAAAAAAGGGTTTCGGATGGGTTGAATGGTTTTATCACTTAATATGAGTTTTCTCCTGAGAGTGATCTCAGTTTTCGTACTCGAGTAATGAAAATAATCGAGTGTACTGGTGACCCGTAAACAATCCAATTAGCCATTCAAATAAAAAAGAAAAAAATTATATACCACATGAAAGAAAAAAAAAGATATACCACATGCCCTAACTAATCATATTTTAATTGTGTTAAAAAAATTTTATTGTAACAAAAGTGACGTCATATTAAATACCGTAATAATATGGTAGTTAGAAAAGTCTCTTCCTGTAATATAGGCCATCAAAAAAGTGAATCACGCCAAAAGAATAATGACATAAATCTACGGTAGTTGTGAAAATTGGAAAATTTCTAAAATATCCATTTTTTGTTACACTTCCTACAAAACATATAATTAACGGTATGTTGAAGTTATTAAAAACAAAAAGTATCAAAATTATAGAATTTTTAATCAAGTATCATTATAGAAAATTCTTATAGATGCAGTTAAATAATTTATAATGCAAGACGATTTTTTATGAGAGTTTATGATCAAGTTTGGGGATCGACATCCTAATGAGTAACTTTTAACCACGTGTAAGATCATGAATAGATACATCCTATTTTTATGAACTTGATGGGTGATAATAGCGGGGATAGCCGACGTGTATGGGCATAACTTTTTCATTGGATTTGAGACAGAGATTAAAAAAAACCGTTTCATAGAGAATTCATGTGTGACATCCCACATATTTCTCATATCGGCCGTGGACAGGAGAGATTCCTGGTTTATAAGTAATGTCTGGTTTCTAATATCACCAACGTGTTTTGGGCGTATTGGCTGTGGATGAGAGAAGAACTCCACAGTTAAACGTGCTCAGGTGGGAGTAATCTAGGGATGGGTGACCTCCCTGGGAAGTTTTCACCTGTGCAACCAAAATCAAATCCGTGAACTCCTCGTGGGCAAAGCGGATAATATTGGTGGTACGAAAGGCCGTGTGTTACAGAATGGTATCAGAGCCACTCCTGTGCCCGTCGTGATGGTAGGACAAACCTCACCGGGGATGGTGAGGGTGTTCTCGGGCTCATCGAGGACGATGAGTCCAAGGGGGGGGGGGATTGTGACACCCTACACATTTCCCACATTGGCCGTGGACAGGAGAGATTCCTGGTTCATAAGTAATGTCTGGTCTCTAATATCATCAGCGCGTTTTGGGCGTATTGGCTGTGGATGAGAGGAAAACTCCACAGTTAAGCGTGCTCAGGTGGGAGCAATCCAGGGATGGGTGACCTCCCTGGGAAGTTTTCACCCGGGCAACCAAAAGCAAATCCGTAAGCTTCTCATGGGCAAAGCGGACAATATTGGTGGTACGAGAGTCCGGGTGTTAAAGAATGGTATCAGAGCCACTCCTGTGCCCTTCGCGATAGTGAGACAAACCTCACCGGGGATGGTGAGTATGTTCTCGAGCTCATCCAGGACGATGAGTCCAAAGGGGGGGTAATTGTGACACCCTACATATTTCCCACATCGGCCGTGGACAGAAGAGATTCCTTGTTCATAAGTAATGTCTGGTCTCTAATATCACCAACTCGTTTTGGGCGTATTGGCTGTGGATGAGAGAAGAACTCCACAGTTAAACGTGCTCAGGTGGGAGTAATTCAGAGATGGGTGACCTCCCTGGGAAGTTTTCACCTGTGCAAACAAAATCAAATCCGTGAGCTACTCGTGGGCAAAGCGGACAATATTGGTGGTACGAGAGGCCGTGTGTTACATCATGTCATCCCTACATGGGGAGGATGAGATGCCCACAATATAATTGAGGAGTTAGATATTGGGAGGATTGAAAGATGAATAAGAAGAGAGGGGAGGGGATGGGATAGGTAAGTTCTTTTTAATTGTTTCTAATCGAATGAGTTAAGAAAGACTAAATTTATTTATTTTCAACTATAGTTTTTTAACCACTTTGTTAACTTCTGTTTATAATGATTTGAACTCATATCATTTTATAAAGAGCACATCAACGTCATTAAGTTATGGACAGAAGGTTGTTTTTATAAACATAACGAAAACTTATAACATTATTTGAGTAAAAAGTAAGAATATGTACCCATTGTTTTTAATTTGGAAGCAAAAAAATAAACTTTTACTTATGGAGTTATGGACTCCATGTAAATTACATTTATTTTACATAAAAATGTATTATAATTAATAAGAAAACTGCATAAATGATCCATGTGGTTTAACCAAATTACATGTTTCGTCTCCAAACTTTAAAAATTACAAAAATTGTCCAAACTTTTATGTATTCATTGCATATTTGGTATGTTGCACTAACTTTATTCATTTTTTAGCATTTCATAAAATTTGAACTAACATATAAATTTAATTTTAGGGAGCAAACATACAAAGCGCACATAAAAGTTTGGATTAACTTTGCGCTTTTATAAAATTTAAGGACCAAATTTGTAATAACTACATAAAAATTTGGACTAACTTTCAAAGTTTTGAGAAATAATCATGCATTCTGATCAAATCACATAGACCATTTATGCAATTTTCTCTATTGTATTATTTGCAGCATGAAAATAGAAGTTATGTTATGATTAATATCTAATAATACATGAATAAACAATTAAAAGTAGGTATACCTCATGCTTTTTCAATTAGTTGGTTAAAAAAAAGTATATATAGATGATATTTAGCTCAAATGAATAAAATAAAATATTCAAAATCTCATAAATACATATGGATATCTTGGCTTGAGTATCACATGTGATAAAAATAAAAGAAGGGATTGAGGTTGGCCGGGTGATTTCTCACGTAATGTAAGTTTTCTCTTTGAGAATTAGGATTAGATGATTTTACTCTTATAATAAGGAATTTAAATCGACCATGTATATAAAGTCAGATGCCCCGTAACTTAATGAACCCATAAATGGATTAAATATTTTTGGATCACGATTTAATAAAAGATCCATGCCATAATTTTAAAAACTTTTTAATTAAGACTTGTACTAATCATCTACCCAATGAATTATTGATAGTAGAATCTCCCTACTCTAATAAAAAAGTATCTAGGAGGACACATGTTAACACTATATTGCTCCTTAATAATTTTTTCCGCTTCTATCTTTTATTTAATAATCACATTAATTACTAATAGTATTATTTAAATTTTTAGATTAAAATAGTTTTTTAATAAATTAAGCAATAGATATTTTTATTAATGTTATTTCTAGGAAATAATTTTTCATAAAATTAGAAAACTTTTTAGAAAATCAAACTTTTCTAAATATATAAAATATTTTATAATTGATGTTTTTAAAAGTAAAATCTTTATAAACAAAAAATAATTGCAACTGAGAGTTACTGAAGAAAGTTTTTAAGTATGACATTTTTTAAAACGTTTGTTTTAAAATAAATTTTTTATTTTATTTATTATAATAAAAATTTTAATCATATTAGAATATAGATTTATAATTAATAAATTTTCATTCTATTAAATATTTTTTTATTCAACCCGTGTAATACACGGGTTTGTTTGCTTTGCTGTTAAAAAAAAGCAGTTGGTAAACGAGAAAATCATGAAAACACTCATTTGCTCGTGTATTTGGTTTTACTCTCATCAACACCGGCTAAGCATAATGTCGTAAAAAAATAAGCACTCGCTTCTCAACTTTTGCTACTTTATCATGAGAAAAATATATATTCAGTTGACAAAATACAAAAAAAGATTTTTATATATTTCATCTTCTTAAAATCATAAATTACATATTTGCTCAAGCTAAATAATTAATTGCATATTTCCCTCTCCTAAAACATATATATTACATATTAATCCATTTCAATAAATTTTATATATTAAATTACTATTTTACCTTATTTTTACTAAGAGATTTTCACATATTAATATTTTATTATTATAATTGTTTAAAACTTTTAACAATTATTTTTTGTATTTAAAGATATAACTTTGATTATTGGTTGTTGTTATTTTGAAATAAAGTTTTAAACGATATGAGATTTTGTTGTTTCTATTTACATAGAAGACTCGAATTTGAGAAACTATATAATTGATAGTCGTTGGAAGTGAAACATGTAAAAATAATTTAATGTAAATACAAGTAATATAATCATTTAATAAATAATTTCAATAAAATGGGTAAATATATAATATGTATGTTTTAGTGAGAGGAAATATGTAATTGATTTTTTAATTTGGGTAAATATGTAATTAATGACTTTAGAAAGGGTAAATATGTAAATGCTCTAATACAAAACACACACGACAAAGACTTTTATAGTTTTCGCCTTATTGAATATCCGGCTATTTAATGCATAAGGGTCTTGAGTTTGCCATTTAATTCATGAATTTTAGATAAATCAAACCACTAAATTAAAACTCATCTAACAAGATCAGTCGCTATCGATGGCTGGTTTGTATGATCAAGCATGTTAGTGATGTTATGCTACATTCTCAACCTATAAGAAAATCATAACACGACTAGTACCACATCATAACTATAAGTGTTCATGACATATGTTGAGAAAAGACAGGACCTTCGTCCGATCTAGGAGACTCTTCTTCTCCATTTAATGAACTTAAAACTACGTGTTGTTCATATTGCGTTGCTTATAAACCTCTTAATGTCTTCACAACTGTATTATATGAAGAGAAAAAGATTGTGGGGTCTGATGACCAAACATTAATTGTGTTTACACTTTGTTGATCCCCTTATGCAAATTGACAACACGCTACTTCAACACACCAAATAGTTATGTTAGCATTAAATACTTATCCATTATTTCCGTTTGCAAATTTGAAAGTGTTTAGAAATTAATTAGTATCAAATTATTAAGTTAGTGATTGATGTGAACTATAGGTGTTAAAATGGCATTTACATATTTCCTCTTTCTAAACTCATTAATTATATATTTACCCAAAGTAAAAAGTTAATCACATAGTTTTTAAATATATATATATATATATATATATATATATATTACATATTTACTTATTTTATTAAAATTAATTATTAAATGATTATTGTAATCATACTTTTATTAAGTTATTTTACACATTTTCATTCTTAAGAACATCGATAATATTTTCCTCAAGTTCGAGTCTTTTATATAAATACAAATAATAAAATCATAACTCCAAATACAAATATATAAAACTTTATTTCAAAACAATAATAACCAATAATCAAAATTATATACCCGAATACAAAACAAAATTTTTAAATATTTAAACAATTATAATAACAAAACATCAATATGTAAAAATCACTTAGTAAAAATAAAATAAAATAATCATTTAATAGTTTAATTTTAATAAAATGACATCATTACATCATAATGGATTAATGGCAGAAGAAAACAACTTTTATATCGAGTGCGTCCATGTCCAAAATATTTTTTTAAGTATTGATATTAATGTATGTTGTACGGTTGTCCAAAACGACGCCGTTAAGTGGATCTGTTCGTTAATCGGTCGTTACATCTCATATAGGAGTGAGAACCACAGCAACAGGAAACAACTGATCCGAGATCGCAGATAATCCCCCAATTTCTAGGGTTCTTATACTGATTTCCCCCAAAAACAACAATGTCGAGATCGATTACTGTATTAATAACCATGATTGTGATATTAGGGTTAGTTTCATTACCTACAGTGAAGGGAATGAGGTTCGACATCAAAACAGGAGCCACAAAATGCATAACGGAAGACATTCAATCGAATTCGTTATCTGTTGGGAAATACAGCGTCATCAATCCTAATGAAGACTACCCTTTGCCCGATTCTCATCGGATCACTGTCAGGGTCAGCCCCCACGTCCCCTAAATGTAAATCAAAGTCATTTCTTATGTTTTCGTTAGTAATTAATCGAGGGTTTCTCCGCTTATGACCATGATCATTGATGTATGAGTGTTAGGAAGTGTGTTTAATTTCTTAAGTGATTATTTGATTAAGGGTTAAAATGTAGTCATGTAGATAATTAGTTGCAAAAATGATTAGGTGTGTAGATAATTATGGTATCTTACATTCACCCGGATTTATCGTTGTTAATCTTTACCTGCTCATTAGTGGCATGCTAATTTTGGGATTAAAAAGTAATATAATCTTAGTAAAATTTGTCAAAACATTGGGGAGTTGATTATTGGAAAGTTTAACGCATACCCGATCGAGATGTTATGTTGTAGTTTTAGTAAATTCAAAGGTAAATGTTGTGTACTAGTTCGAATTTGGACTTCGAGGAGGCATGTGAACCAGAAATACATTTTTGAATATTGATATGCTGTTATGCCTGCTTCCATTCGAATATATTTCAGGTTACTAGGAATGGACTTAATTGAAGTAAAAGAGTACTCGTATGATACAATAGGATATAGGGTTGGTTACAAAACTTCATTCGTGAACTGTCGTATGTTTAATCAATCCCACAAATAATATTATTGCAGTACATGACCCTTGTAAGAATTGATGAAATATGTAATAACTCTATAATATGACAGTTTCTGTGCACTTGCATATTGGCCTGCATACTAAAGAACCCATGGTCTCTAGATCACCTAATTGATTGAAATTTGTTCTCTGTGATGTGTCCTGATACAGATAACCTCACCACTCGGGAACAATTGTCACCATGCAGATCAAAAAGACTTTGGTAATTTTGCGTTCACTGCACATGAAGATGGAGATTATATGGCTTGTTTCTGGGTTGCTAAACACAATCCGTCTGCAACACTGACTGTTGAGTTTGATTGGAGATCTGGTCTGGCAGCAAAGGATTGGTCTAAAGTAGCTACAAGAGGACAACTTGAGGTGAGTTTCACTTTTTGATATGTTACTTCAGTTGCTTTTATAACGTCTTATGCTTGTTCCTAGTCGTGAATATGTTTGAGGGTATGTTCAACTTAGATCCAAGAGCATTTTAAAATCATAAAATGATTTATGTGAAAATGGGTCACTTGGGGTTATACGGATCATACAAGTAAATTTAAAGAGTCGCTAATAGGGACACGACGTATATAATATTAAGTGCCGCCCACCAGGCAGAAGTGTTATTGTTTTGTTCTAAAAATTGGCTCACTATTTCAAAATCATATTAATTACTTATGAAATCAAAAAGAGAAAAAGAAGGGTTACGGGTCAACTTAACCAGACCCTTTTGACCTAACCAAAATTACTAGTTTGATCCAAAACTGTGTTTACCTACTATCCAACCCATCTATTTTGCCACCTATAAGTTAAAAATATCATAAGATGTCTCTTCTTGAATTCCATACGAATCAGTAGCTTTGTATCTGAGCATCTAAGGTCCTTTCGTGTAGAAGTTTCATCAAACACAGAGTTGGTCAAGTTAACATATTTGATGCAGTTATGAAAGCGATCAAATGGCTCAATAAGCAATTGATAAACAAAGACGATAAATTGAACCAAATGCGATAAATTGAACCAAAGGTTCTAAGAACAATGTTCTTATATTAAAACTCAATCAAAAACTTCCTGGATATGAAAGCCAACCCTAATATTTATACTAAACCTAATAAAGATAATAATAAACTAAAATAAAAAAACAAACTAAATAAAAAGATAATTAAAGAAATAAAATTCAAATTCAAATTTGAATTTATAGATGCTCCTGCATCATACTCCCCGGGTTGGGAAAATTCAAATTCAAATTTGAAGTTCCTGCATCAATATTTGAGGAGTAGTTGAACTGCATGACCTCTAAGATTTGAATTATAGCATATTGGTCAAGTCTCACTAAGCTATTAGTGGCATCTATTCAACTATTATGACTTCAGAGATTTGATTTAAGTGCATTCAGTTTGTGACTATAATTCATACAGATCATGGAAGCAACTATATGCAAAGTTATGGAAGACAATTTGCATTTACATATAACTTGTAATTTCTTTCTGACAGATGATGACACTTGACTTGAAGAAACTGTTTGATACCGTTGCCATCATCCATGATGAAATGTTTTATCTTCGCGAGAGGTGAGCATTTAAACCTCAATAGGTGCCTTTGATTACCAACCACCTTTTTTATAAGTTATAAACCAAATCAATCTTCTGATCTCATCTTCTTTTCATGTGGGTTGTAGGGAGGAATCAATGCAAATTCTTATTAGATCAACCAATGCAAAGATGGCCACGTTTAGTTTCTTCTCGCTCATCGTTTGCTTATTAGTGGCCTTTATGCAACTCTGGCATTTGAAGACGTTCTTCGAGAAGAAGAAGCTTATCTAGCTTTTCTCCAAGTGATGTTTCGTCATCGTCCTTTTTGTTCCCTGATCGAATTTATTACATTCATATTTTGTTTATTTAACTTTATTATACGTTTGTATGTAATGGGTATTGGAGCAATTGGTAAGATTGTTATTTTGTGACCTTGAGGTCATAGTTCAAGCCGTGGGAAACAATCTCTTGCACAAAAAGTGTAGAAGATCTGGTCTTTTTCTGGACCTGCACAAAGTGGAAGTTAGGTCAATGCAATGCTTCTAAGCAACTATGAAAAATGATCACATTAAATCAAAAAGATTGAAAAGACCTTGACTTTGTTGGCTCGGTTTAATTCTTGAGAGCAAGTTGACAACTCAAGAAAGTGAGAGGGCAAATACTAACAAGACGGTCAAGTTGGTTTAAATAATGTTATCAAACTTTTTTCTATCGATTAGGAGAAGTTAAATATGGTTTAATATTATATTGTTTAGTTAGAGTTTGAACCAGTCGTTGTTAGACAAGTTTCGCTAGCATATATAAACTCATGTTAAGGTATCATTGTAATAAAGTTTTGAGTTAGTTTCTCGCTTATTAATAAAAGTTTTGAGAGTGTGCCAATTTATTGTATTTGATTATATGGCCTTGAGAGTTGAGACTCCATATTTGGTCATGACATATTTGTATGTTTTTAAAATATTGAAAAAGTGACCAACTTTCGTTGTGGATTTAAATGAAAAATCTGTGCTAAATATTTTCAAATCTTGATGAAAGAAATACAACCGTTACAACCTAAATTAGTCAATTTCATTATTCATACTATTATTATTACGACAACCATTTTCTTACCATATTGGTTTGTGTAACTTTCTTTCCTAATTACAACCAAAATTTAAAATTCTAGCCGTTACTATTCCAATCTTAATCCATATTTTCAATATAAAAAGATCAAAAGACCATATCTTCCATTGGATTTCTTCAAGATTTTGACAATATTTTTTGAATTTCAAGATCTTCATGTATAGATTTCACAAGCTTGATAAGACGGCTTCCACTCGTTGCGCGGTTTGCAAGTATTTTAGACGAAGATGTCCTCCAGATTGCATTTTTGCACCATATTTTCCGAATGATAACCCACAAAAGTTCACTTGTGTTCATAGATTCTATGGTGCCAGCAACATTGGCAAGATGCTTGAGGTAAATCTTGATGAAATCTTATTCAAACTTGATGGTTTTTAGATAAGAAAAAGAAAACTAAATGTTTGTTATTTAATATGATGCTATCTTTCTATCATTTACATGTGATTTTATGCAGGAAATGCCAGTGCAACAACGAGCCGATGCAGTAGAGACGTTGTATTACGAAGCCAAATGTCGAATGGAAGATCCAGTGTACGGGTGTGTTGGAATAATAACATCGTTGCATCAACAAATCCAAATAGCACAAAGCCAACTAGCAAAAGCTCAAGCTGAACTTTCTTTTCTCGATGCTAATTTTCCAGTGGCCGAACCAACATCGAGTGTGGGAGAGTCATTGGTTCAACCAAATGGAGTCGACCATGGTCTAGATGACCCTTTTAACACTTGGTTTTACTAGATATCATTGTAAGGTTTAAGGTTTAGAGTTTAATCGGTAATAAACATGTCTTATTTGGTTATTTGCTAGTTAATTTAGATCTTTTAACTGATCAAGCTTTGTTTGGATGTGTGTAAGGTTCATATTTTGGCATATTTGACTATAGAATACGAGTCGATTTTGGGAATAATCACTTAAGAAAATAACCACTTTATTCAGTATTAACAGTGTCACGGTTCAAAACATTTGAAGAACTAAATTTAACATATATGATAGTCATATTTATCTTGAAACTTAATACAAAAGAGAACAAGAATCTACGCAACAAATATGATAAAAGGAAGTAACATAATTTAAAATGAACGGCATCAAAGAGGGTGTAATTTAAAATTATACGAGTTTTATTAAGAAAAAATAGTAGATAAATGTATATCATTTTGTTTTACAATTACAAATACATTGTGATGTTATTTCACCAATATATTTATCAAAACTCATATTATTTCAAGATAACACAATGACAATAAAAAACACAATGAGACATTTTATCGTTATGTTTTATAAATTATATCGTTTTCTGTTATTTTGCCATTATTTTTAAAGTATTAAATTTATTAGTTGTTAATTTATTATTGTGTTTTACATACTAAATAAAATACACAACAGTGTTATTTTATCATTATATTTTTTAAAAAATCATCACTTTAAAAAGACACAATAACTAACAAAAAATACAATATTCTGCACTAAACACACAATAATAAACAAAAATCATATGAGCTTAAAAACACAAAAAGATTATTTTTTTATATACTGATACCGTACTTGTTTTAAAGACAAAAAACAATCGTTTTTATTGTGTCATTTTATAAAAAAGTAATATCATAATATAAAAGCTATGAACGTTAAAAAAAAGAAAAACTTGAAAAAAGTCAACAAAAGTAGGTATGTCCAGAAGACCCCTCTAACAAACTTATTTATAATTATTTAATCTCAATTATTAATTAATAAGATTATCTCTTTTTTTTTAACAGTAAATTATTCTACTCCTAATTTACACCAAACTAAATTAAATCGTGTTTGGGTTTTGTAACACCTGACCTCTCGTAGCACCAATATTGTCCGCTTTGTCCCCAAGGAGCTCACGGATTTGCTTTTGGTTGCCCGGGTGAAAACTTCCCAGGGAGGTCACCCATCCCTGAATTACTCCCACCTGAGCAAGCTTAACTGTGGAGTTCTCCTCTCATCCACAGCCAATACGCCCAAAACGCGTTGGTGATATTAGAGACCAGACATTACTTATGAACCAGGAATCTCTCCTGTCCACGACCGATGTGGGATATATGCAGGGTGTCACAATCACCCCCCTTTGGACTCATCGTCCTCGATGAGCCCGAGAACACCCTCACCATCCCCGGTGAGGTTTGTCCCACCATCGCGACGGGCACAGGAGTGGCTCTGATACCATTCTGTAACACCTGACCTCTCGTAGCACCAATATTGTCCGCTTTGCCCCCAAGGAGCTCACGGATTTGCTTTTGGTTGCCCGGGTGAAAACTTCCCAGGGAGGTCATCCATCCCTAGATTACTCCGACCTGAGCACGCTTAACTATGGAGTTCTCCTCTCATCCACAGCCAATACGCCCAAAACGCGTTGGTGATATTAGAGACCAGACATTACTTATGAACCAGGAATCTCTCCTGTCCACGACCGATGTGGCATATATGCAGGGTGTCACAATTTCTGTAACTCCCGGTCTCTCGTACCACCAATATTGTCCGCTTTGCTCACGAGGAGCTCACGGATTTGCTTTTGATTGCTCGGGTGAAAACTTCCCAGGGAGGTCACCAATCCCTGGATTGCTCCCACCTGAGCACGCTTAACTGTGGAGTTCTCCTCTTATCCACAGCCAATACGCCCAAAACGCGTTGGTGTTATTAGAGACCAGACATTACTTATGAACCAGGAATCTCTCCTGTCCACGGCCGATGTGAGAAATATGTAGGGTGTCACAATCACCCCCCCTTTGGACTCATCGTCCTCGATGAGCCCGAGAACATACTCACCATCCCCGGTGAGATTTGTCCCACCATCGCGAAGGGCACAGGAGTGGCTCTGATACCATTCTGTAACTCCCGGTCTCTCGTACCACCAATATTGTCCGCTTTGCTCACGAGGAGCTCACGGATTTGCTTTTGGTTGCTCGGGTGAAAACTTCCCATGGAGGTCACCCATCCCTGGATTGCTCCCACCTGAGCACGCTTAACTGTGGAGTTCTCCTCTCATCCACAGCCAATACGCTCAAAACGCGTTGGTGTTATTAGAGACCAGACATTACTTATGAACCAGGAATCTCTCCTGTCCACGGCCGATGTGAGAAATATGTAGGGTGTCACAGGTTTGAACTCAATACCTTCTTTTTAAGAGTCAAAACCTCTATCAAATGATCTAGTCTCACATTAAATATATTTTTTATACTTTTTAGATTTAAAATTCTTTTTATTTGAACCATTCTTATACCTATATGTAGCTTTCGAGTTAGTTTAAGTTTAAAAAGTTGTAAATAACTATTTGTCAAATTTAAGGGCCTTTATAATTTGAGGCTTAAAACAATTGTTTTAACCGTTTGTACTAGTTGCTCATGCATCAACCGTTGATACATCCATAATTTAAATTTAAATAATTTATATTTATATCTCTATTGTAATAACATAAATGAACATTAAATACCAGAGGATAGTATAAACTATACACTACTAAAGAACTACGTATTAATGGATTTTATTAAGAAATCAAGTAAACAATAAAAAGGTTGCACATGATGCATGTGTTTTATGCAATATTGTTGAGCATGAAGCCAACTTGACATCGATGATTCAAATCAAAAAAATACACTGATGTTAAGGTTGTTATTTAGTATTTAGCGACTCATACAAGAAAACCTCATAGAATACTATGAAATGTTATGTCGTTCATGGTAGAGTTTGCATTGTTAATACCGACTCCTCCTCCTGCCATCATCATCATCATCTCCCTGCAAATTTAACACAATGTTGAGCGATATGTTTCTATATGACATATTAATCCATTTAAAATTTAGGGGCAATTGTATAGTAAGCTCAAGTTATCAATGGCAACTCAACCTTTTACGAGCCTAATTAAAGTGTTATTCATGCTTGACGCCTTTTAATTAAAAAAAATTTAGTTAGTTATCCCTTATCATTTATCTAAGACACGATCAAATAAAAACTTTATAGCTTAAGAAGTTAAAACATTTTTAATTTTAAAAGAGTTGTTG
The DNA here is from genome assembly GCA_025506415.1 of Flaveria robusta. Lineage (NCBI taxonomy): Eukaryota > Viridiplantae > Streptophyta > Magnoliopsida > Asterales > Asteraceae > Flaveria > Flaveria robusta. The sequence continues at coordinate 9,767,653 of CM046469.1, read as the reverse complement.
TAATAACATGAAACATTACACAAATTGAAACATTCGATAAATTGAATACCAACGAAGAGATATGAAACTCACATAGTTCCTGCGACTACGATAACCATCGTTATCATCATCATCATCATCATCACGTCTACCATACCTAGGCTTCCTCCCATCATCATCATCATCATCATTCCGTCGACCATACATATTCCTCCGACTACCATCATCATCATCATTATAATCATCATCATTCCGTCTGCCATACGTATTCCTCCGACTACCATCATCATCATCATTATAATCATCATCATTCCGTCTCCCATACATATTCCTCCGATTACCGTCATCATCATCATCATCTTTACGCATGCCATACGTAGGCCTCCTATTACCATCACCATAATCATCATCATCATCATTCCTTCGATAATGCTGATCAGACTGCCCATACATCTTTCGTCCACCACCATAACTCTCCTCCGTTTCGTTCCGGCGGGGGTGCCCGGACCCATACTCCGAGCCATACCCGCCGGACCCGTACTCCGACCCATGGTCCTCCTTCCTCCTCCCACCACCGTAGCTTGGGCGACTGGCGCCCATGCTACTGGAGGAGGTGGAGGAGGAAGGAGGGTAGCATATTTCATTGGACGGGGGAAGAGGGCGTCCGAAGGTCAGTGCTATATCGTAACCGCCGCCGTATGGGGTGGGATCATGCTCGTCGAAATCGTCGACGTCTTCGTCGTCGTTGGGGTTGAAATGGTGGCCTTTAGGGTAGTACGACATTGTTGGTTGGTTACTGTTGAGATCAAGGATGCAAGGGGTGGTTTATATATATAATAAATATATGATGATGTGAAGGTAGGTCATAGGTGGTTATACGACTTCGTTTTGTTTTGAGGTTGTGGAGCCAGAGGATTGTTAACTAACTAACGGTTTTTTTGGGTCTGTTAATTTGTTTCTTGTGGTGAGATCTTAAACATCCTTAAAATAGTAATATGAACCCATTTGTATGTCTTAAGACCATCACAATTCACCACGCCAATCGTCTTACAAACAAGTCTATTCATCTTCGCATCAGCTTTTTACTAAATTTTTTCTTAGATATTCATTTTACCTCTAACGTTATCATACTCATTTTTTTCTTTCATAACATACTCATTTTATACTTAATTAAAAAAATGAGAAGGATTTAAGGAATGGGTATTGGGTTCATTCGGCCCAATTAACTTTGATGTTGTTGATTGAGAGAGTGAGATGGATGAAGATTAAGATGCAAGATCTTAATTCTTTTAGTTGGTCAACTTCACGGGTCAACCTGAGTGGCCTGAGGGAGGCCCAAAAGAAAGGTTAAAGGCCCATTGGAATTTTAAGAGCTCATTGTTCTAATATACTTTTACTAGTACATAGGTATTTTAAGATTTATACACTTTTAAAAACATTTTGATATACGCATATGTGAATTTCAAGCGTGACATCAAAATTATAATAAATTTATAGTTAACATTGTCTTAATACACCAGAGAACAAAGAAATATAACAGTAAACACTCTTCATATAGAGATATGGTGAGGAGGGACTATTATTTTTTATTTTAACAAATCCCACACGTTGCAGGAGATGAAGTTTTCAAATTTTTTGTAATAAACAAAATCTTAACATAAACTCACATGATGGGACGGTAGTCGGGAGCATTGATATTATTTAAAACTTTGCATAAAAAAAAAAATCTAAACTAACATTGTAACGTTTACGAAAACCCACACATATCGGCGGAGGGGGGATTCGGTAGGTTATAAAGAAAATGAAATCGTAACATGAGAAAAAAATATAAAATACTAATTTATAAAACTTAAAGTACTAAAACTACGTTTTAATAATTTAAAAAACGGTTAAACATACAACACCTCTTACAAAAGTCAATATTTTATGAACTTTAAAATAAAGTATGATGTTTGTTATGGTTGGTAACTTGGTATACACTCTACAGGAGTCTCCATGTGATGAAAATAAATAAAACGTTTATGTGTAGCCCAATATACATATTAAAGCATTCACAGGAGGTTGATTATTTTTATGTGAGTGTGTATCCTATATTTTGCGGATGGTTGTTAGTAGTTGTAAGTGAATGAAGGGGAATATTTATGCGGATTGGGGAAACACGATACAACCCCTATAAATTTTTTATTATTTTTAAAAGTTGTTGTGAGTGGATGAGAGAGAAAAGGTAATGAAAAAGATATTAAAAAGTATTATTTAATTGAAAGAGATAGTAAAAAAAATAGTGTTTTTAATGTAAATATGATGATGAAGTTGAGAAAGCTAGTGTGAATGCTCTTATATCATCAAAGAATGCACTAAATAAATGTATTTTGAGCTTAGTTACCCGTTTCAATTTACTATTCATAAGACTTGAGGATTCATAAGACATGAGGATTAGTATGTATTATAATTGATATTTTTATAATAATAAAATAAAGTCTAAAATGTTAACATTTTTTAATTGGATGTAGTATATTTTTTAAAAGTTTTTTTACTACCACTAGCATAATTTAATGATAAGTGTATGTCTCTCATTCAAAAAGTATTGGATTTGATTTTTATTTGAAACATGATTAGGGGCGTTAAAAACATAAAAAATTAATTTATTCTTAACTATCACTTGAGGCCAAACTGTTTGAACGAAAAATATACGTTATTGTTTCGGAAAATAAATGTTATATTAATCAGACTAATCTATTCATTTTTTCAGCCGAGACCACACTCACAATCACCCTTGGAAGAAAACCTATTATTATGAAAGTTTTCTGATTTAACTCTAAACATTTTAATGTTTAAAGTAAAATTTAAAACCATAACATTTTTCATATTTAATACCATATAAGCAAAACCGTCTACAATTTATTACTGTCTTTTACCATCTTCAATCAAACGGTAACGAAGAATCTATTATGTTGCAGACGGAGATATCCGAGGGCCACAATCTGTACCCCAACAAGAATCCATTAACACGAAGTAGAATAATAACATCCCATACCAATTTCTCTCATCAATCAGCATCATCTTCCCCTCAAATCCACATACCGTATAACTCAAACGACACCAGGAGTAAAGAACTGAAGAAGATCAATGGCCAGAGTTATGACGGTGGCGCAGGACGGAACCGGCGATTACCGGACGTTACAAGAGGCAATAGACAGCGTACCGTTATCCAACACTTGCCGGACGGTGATTCGTCTGTCACCGGGGATCTACAGGCAGCCTGTGTACGTCCCCAAGACCAAAAACCTCATTACCATCGCTGGATTGAGCCCTGAACTCACTGTTATCACTTGGAATAATACCGCCACTAAAATTGATCATCACCAGGTTGTGTTTTCTTCTTAAACCCTAATTATAAGCCTTTTATTGGTTGTGGTTTGTGTTTCTGTGTGTTTGTTAATGCGTTTGTGTGGCTGATCGGTTTTATGGTGTTGATCTAGGGTTTCGTTTTGTCGGTTCACTTCGATCATAAGTTTAATGGCGGTTTAACTGATAAAACGAATTAATTTATCTTTAGAATCGGGTTTATGTTGTACTTTTGCTACTAATTGTTTGGAGATTGCGTGTTTTGTACAAATATATGCTAATGGCTTCCGATTTGCACTAATTGAAAGTTGAAACTTGTTCATGCGATTGAAGATGGCCTTTCGTCATGACTGATTGGATCTGGAATACAAATTACCTGCAATTTGAGTAACGAATTAATTGTAGAAACACTCATGTTATTATTCTTTTTGGCAAAAGAATATCATGTTTCTACAAATAGAATATGATAGCTTCTCTAGTTTGCACAAGTTTATTGTGTTCATGTGATGGATATATTTACAGCCATCACGACTGATTGGAACTGGAACGTTTGGATGCGGTAGTACCATTGTTGAAGGAGAGGACTTCATTGCTGAAAATGTCACATTTGAGAACTCTGCTCCCGAGGTGTTATTTCTTTTTTTCTATAAGCGATGTTGTACTTCAGTTTGTTTGTTGTTAGTTCTTATTATTATTAACTTTTTTATCCAGGGTTCTGGGCAGGCTGTGGCTATCAGAGTAACAGCTGATCGTTGTGCTTTCTACAATTGCAGATTTCTTGGGTGGCAGGTAATGACTCTCTTTCTTAGATTTGTACTAGAAACTACAAAGTAAAATTAACTAACCATAGGAAACATGTAAGAGTTGCTATGAATTTATAGTAGTCAATTTGGGTGAGATAGCAACAATATAATTCCCACAAGAAAGAATTACCTAAAGCTTTAATCTTTGTGCAGGATACCCTCTATTTGCATTATGGGAAACAATATTTGAAAGATTGTTACATTGAGGGTAGTGTGGACTTCATTTTTGGGAATAGCACTGCCTTGCTGGAACACTGTCACATCCACTGCAAATCAGCTGGTTTCATAACTGCCCAGAGTCGAAAATCTTCTCAAGAGACAACCGGTTATGTTTTTCTAAGGTTTGCACTCTACTACCTTTCACTTGTTGACAATTTTTTATGCAACCACTGATGGTTTTTCTGGCACAACAAATAACTAGCATTGCTGTTTATATAGGTGTGTCATTACAGGCAATGGAGGAACACAATATTCATATCTTGGGCGGCCATGGGGACCGTTTGGGAGGGTGGTTTTTGCGTACACGTACATGGATGCATGTGTCAGGCACCATGGTTGGCATAACTGGGGCAAAACCGAGAATGAGAGATCTGCATGCTTTTATGAGTATAGGTATGTATAGATATAAGTTTATATTTCAGAATCATTGTTATTTATTATAAGCTTCTGCTGGTTAATTAGATAGGATATGCTTATAAAAACTGCAGATGTTTTGGGCCAGGGAGTTGCCCAGATAAACGTGTAACATGGGCAAGAGAATTAGTTGATGAAGAAGCCGACCAGTTCCTGATGCATTCTTTCATTGACCCCAACTCAGAAAGGCCTTGGCTGGCTCAAAGAATGGCTCTTCGGGTACCTTTTTCTGCTTAGTGTACGCCTATTAGTGTAAGCAAAGTTGCATGTTACTCTAGATATACTTAAGGTTTGATTACCAAATATCAAATTGACAAATAACCATGATGGTCAACAAATTTGACAAATATTTGTTTCAAAATCAACTACAAGAATTCCAACTGAATTGCTACCTAAGATTTTGCGACAAAAGCTTTATGACCATCTTTAGTTTATAGAATAAAGAGGACTTTATTTGTCTAATAGGTGTAGTATTATATGCATGTGGTCATAGTTGTATTATTATTATTAGCATGTTGTCGTAATGGTGTATGTGTCCGTTTGATAGTTGAAGACTTGAAGTGTTACTTTGAGAGTGAACGGGCCAGTTTTAAAAGATCTCTTATATGACTGTTTTGTATAATAGAATTTTGTAGCCCGGATCTGTTTTGCCTGTACTTTTAGCAGCTCTCTTTTGCTCTTAAATCAAATTTTAACCAATATTTTTTAAAGAGGTATTAAATTTATTATAAATTATACCCTAACGTCAAATCCACATAAACCAATACGCGAGTGATCTATTTACAATAAATTCTATATGTTTATTACAAAATTCACTTCTTTGTATTCAGTTTTTGAGAATTTTATCTCCCCAACGTATAGTTTTTTTTAATTGTTTTTGATTTAGGGATAAGGATTAAAAATTCAATGTCAATATACGATACTCTATTGTGTTATTGTGTTTTATTATATAGAGAATATCAAATTCATTTGCTTTTAAATGCCTTGTGTATACAAAGGAAGTAGTCATTTCCATGGGTCACTAGACCATCTCCAACGGCCCCCGCACGCCTGTGGTCTGATGTGGAAGAAGACAAACGTGTGGGGAGTACGTGGAAGAGAGAGACGCAGCCAAAAATCTGTCTTTAAGGACGTGCCCATGAGGAGTATGTAAGAGGGGATGAGAGAGGGGGTACTGCTTGGGAAAACCCTTCCAAGCAGGTCAACGTGGAGGGGTTGGTCCCGCCCATGGGTCACTGGTGATGAAGATGGTCTTATCATAACACCTTTACCTATATAGCCATAGGAAACATGGATTCTTGCTTGCGTGTATGCTCAATTCGTTGAACCGCTTTATGTTTGATGGTAATATACTAAGAGTCATGTGAGTGAGAGCAGTGTTAAATTGACTTGTAGGTGGTACACAACCATAGAATACCTAGTGAAATCTCATTTAATGACGGATTTTTATATAAATTTATTAAGAAAAAGTGACAGTTTCAATCGTTCAAAACTCCCAGCAGTAAAAAAATTAGAATGAGGAGTGTCTCATGCGATGTTGTCACTCCGACAGGGTTGGGAAGCCATGGTATCCCGTTGGGCAAAGCAATAGGCCAATAATCCCGCTTGGGAACTGGCCTTTCACCTCAGCACTCCACACCAGGATGAAAGAGTATAACACGTGCTTCAAGTCCCACAATTGGCATATTACATAAATTATCTCAACATCAGAAGACTCGTTATTGACTAAATGTGTCATGAGCAATAATATTTAAAATTTGATACAAGTGTTACTATTCGTGATATACCGTATCTTTTAAGGAGTAACGAAGTTGTAATTACGTAGTTCACCTTTTGCAGAAGTCTAAAGTTTAAATCTTGTTTGCTATAATATCTAGAAGACCAAATCTTAGTGCAAACGTGATTTACTTGATCTCGTTGGTTAGGAGCGTATTGATGGGTTCATTGACTTTTCTAGTAGCGGATGGATAAAGGAACATTATGATATATTATAATATGTGTGATGAAATTAGACGCATAAATGACACTTCATTGGAAAGAAGGAAGAAGACATGACTTTGGTATTGGCCGAACCATCATCTTCCTTTAATCTATTTTCTCTTTTGTTTGTGTGTTTTAGCAGTATCTTGTGTTAAGGGAACAATAATGACATCTACCCATATAATATATAAACACATGCAAAAATGTTTGCATGGAAGTCATAGCATCTTTTTCGTATTCAATATTTGACGAGAAAATAGAAAAAAGTCGGATTTCCTTACAAAAAAGAGTTAGTTATACAAATAGACATATGGTATCTTCATATTACAAATGTTAATTTTTTTATTTTAACCTTTCTGGAATCCTATAAAAAATGAAGTCGGGTACTCTTTAAAAAAATTACATGACCGGTCACATGATGTCTTCATATTATAAGTTTCATAGTTTAAAATGTTCACCAAGGCAATAAAATGTTTAGTCTTTTTCAATAACATTATGTGAAATTAATAGAAGAAGAAGAAGGAAAAAAAAAAAAAAAAAACATTATGCACTTTACCTAAAGGAACAGAAAACATATATAAAAACCCTTACAATCCCACCGTGCAAACACATCAATATATCATCAGTTTCTAGCTCGGCCTCATTAGATAATTCTAACAAATCAATTAGATAACTCAAAATCTCAATCAATCATTATATTAGGGAAAATGAAAGTGAAAACCCTAAGTAAATAAGGTACTTATTGAAGGTGTAGTGTGCAGATTTGATAATGCTGTACAACCACCCAACCTTCTATTCGAATTCAAAACCTCTTCATATTTACATGTTTTAAATACCCCGTCTTAACTACTTGGGTTAGGGATAAGATAATATTAGTTAATAATAGTATTATTTAAGGACACTCTACCCCGGCCCTTTGTTAGCTCCTCATCCCTTAATAACCCACCACCTGGCCTCCACAAAATTCCCTTTCAAGTTAAGTCCGTGGCCGTAGCCGCTGCCGCCGCGTGAGCTTCCGGTAGCAACTCTTTATACAAGTGTCGACTGCTGATCGTTGTATCTTAAATGTCGGTTGTTCCGGTACTTATCCCATGCAACTACCTCCAAAGTTTTCGAAAAACCACACATCACAGAAATGCCGCCACCAGTACCAGATATACAAAGCCGAAGCTGCTGAAGCTAAACTCCCCGAAAAGCAAGCAAGAATCATCATCCGAATCACAATCCAGTTGGAGAGTTACCTGCAAATTATCAAATGCTGCGACTTACTCTTCTGTAGTCACGACTGATATACGTCTCCAAGAATCACCTCAAGTAATTCTCTACTCCCTCTGTTTGTTCATATGATTCTTCATATTCAAAGCTAGATATTACTTATTAAGGTAGAATTCATAAACAGGCTTCGTTCGATCGGTACTTGGAGGATAAGCCCAGAGTCTTCAACGCAGTGTTTCCTGATAAGCTTAGAAGCGAGCAACTTAACGACGTATGAATTAATATGCATCTTCTTCCCCAAGCGTTCAGTCAGATTCATCATGCATGACAGAACCACAAAACTGACATTGCGAGTAAATTACTCTTTTGCAGGAAGAATGGAGAGTTCATATGTTACCTGTGCAGTTCTTGTTCTTGACATGTAATCCAGTGATCGACATGCGGCTGAGGTGTATATCTGACAGGCATGATTACCCAACCGGGGTTCCACCCCATGTCACCAAAGTTCTTGTTCTTGATGTCGTGAGTCATGAAATCGATTAATCAGCCTTATGATAAGTCATCAGTTCTGTAAGTTGATATGGATCATGTGTGTAGGTACAATGGGAGCTTCTTGGGCTAGTAGACGCTGTCAAACCGTCGGAGTTCACCATTGGTGTGAAAGGGGTGTTGTACGCTTGTAGACAAGGAAGCCATAGTCAACTTAAAGGTCAACTCTCGATGAGCGTGACGCTGGACTTCCCTCCGGTGCTTTCTTTCATCGCAGATGATGTTCGCCGAGATGTAGCAGAGACGGTATGATTTGGTCTTTTTAAGTTGCTTAATGTGGCTTGCAATTTGGAAATGAATACTATTAGAGGTAGTAAAATGCAAAATTTTTTTTTTAAAGAATGTGTTTTCTTTAAGGTTTTATAAAAATGAGTGGGTTTTTTTAATTGTATTAAACATTTTTATTCGTTTACATAATGTCAAATTGTATTAGAGCATCAACGAGGGTTGTAAAGATGTCTAATATAAAGTGGCAGTGACGTGGACCACAAAGGATAAACCACTCAAGGACACAAAAGTGGTTCATAGTAAAGTGTAAGGATAATTGTCTACATTGGGTGTATTTCAAATCAGCTTAACTAACACTTTGATTATAGATATTGAAGCAATTGGCAGAGAACATGAAGGAGAAAGTGAACGGCAGATTGCTTGCTGATTATAGCAAATTCAAGAATGAACGCACGGGTCATGTTTGACGATTATGATTGCGATTGGTTGAGACTCTGCATTTCTCATTTATCCCCTGATCCGCTCTTATTTAGCTTGCTTACTTTAAAGGGTGTTTTGCATTACAAAATAAAGAACGAGGTTTGAATGTAATATTTGTAACTTAAAGGGTTAACATCTTCCATTATGAATAAAAAAAATGACACAAAATACTTTTTACCAAGATTTATGATGCACTCACACTCCCAAAACAATGTAAAAAGATTGCATAGACAAACTTACGACAATAGTATAAACTCAAGTACCAAACAAAATAATCTTACTTGAAAGACAAACACTAATTCAACTTGAAGTAGAGGATCAAGATGATGGCGAGAACAAGTGCCGCAACTATGGAACCAATGATCCACTTATTCCTGCTCATCCTTCTTGACATGTTGGTCAAAATCTTTTTGCTCTTGCCTATGTTGTCATCCACTCCGTGAAGCTGAGATGCAGAAAGCCAAAACCATAAGTTTAAGTTTCAGAAGACGAGATGTTTTAAACATGTTTACTTGTAAATAAGCTGATTTGGGTTATTATGTTTATCCCTAGATAGTTCAAACAAACAAATTTAGTCAAAAAGGGAAACGGGTCAAACAGGCTATAAGCCCCCTATATCGTTTTATTTTACGATATTAGTTTACTATCATAAAATCATGGCTTTTCTGTAATCATACTTGATACGTCAACTGCTTGTAAAAGAAAGGGAATTCAATCCAACCCGTTTTTACACAAACAAAAATCAGCCCGTTTTAACCGTTAGGCATTAACCAACACGACAAGGCAGCCCAATTTGCCACCGCTAGTTTCCAAGATGTAGTGCACACTACCTAAACGAAAACATATTTTCTTGTTTGAAAGAAAGCACAAATTTACATAAAATCAAGCATTCATAGAAATTAATATCAGCTTGGTGTTAGAGTGAAAAGTACTTGATTGCTTTAGTAGTATATGCATGTAAACCAGATAAAATGTGAATGATGTTAAATAGACATACTGTTCCATGGGCATGCAAGAGAGACTGCCGCTGTTGGTTTAGATCTTGAAGAATTGAAACCCCAAGTTCTTCAGTCTCCAGCATTGTCCTTCTACTGTCTCTCACTCTATCGCTGGTTTTATTCAGTCTTTCTGTTGACATAAGTAGCCTTGCTTTCTGATCTGCTGAAACCTGTTACATCAGAGATTTGTAAATTCCAACCAAATGATATTATTTTCAGCATATGATAACTGCACATCTTTACTCTTCTAAGATACTACAGGACAAGGCTTCTGTATTTACAGATGACAAAGTTTGATCCTCTTACCACTTTGAGATGCAATTTTCTAAGTAATGTTCTTTTCAATTATCTGTACAGACGATTTACACTAAAGAATAAGAGTAAGCCAGCAAACAAGGTTAGCAAGTATAAATACCGTTGCTGCATCTGCCATCCCTGATTCTAACAACTCATCTCGAGCAGCCTGATTTAAGTTGGATGATGAAATTCGTTTAACTTCACTCTTCAAATTATTCAGATCAGATTTGTATTCCCTTAGTTTGGCAAGGAGCACAGCCTTCACATTTGGCTGCAGGCTTCTAGCCTCAAGATCCATTTTCCGTATCTAGAGCAATATACCAAAATTACATCAATCTGTGACAAATATATGAGATTATTTCACAAGCACCACATTTCAAATGAAATACCAGAGATTCAGCCTCATCGAGTCCAACTTTTATTTCAGAAAGTTTCTGCTTCTTTTGCTCTGCAAATGACAAAAAATGCATCTCATCCTCAAAAGTCACAGCATGACAGCAGCTGAAGGAAATATATAGAAAACAACACGGCAAGCCAAAGAGAATGCACTCTTGTTTGATTAAAATGGGGAAGCATATGCTCTTCGTAAGGTAAGAAGCCAATATCAATACTACAAATTAAAATTAATGCCAGAAATCCAGTGCCATTAAGGGATTTTCACCAACCACGAAGCCAGATATTAAAGCCATGCAAGGTGACAGAACTGCTCATATGCTGTAAAAGGGGAATGATAAAGGAAAATTTGTGAAATGCCAGAGTCATCCTTCTACAAGATCCAGATCAAGAATCAATAATTTGAAGGCTTTACCTAAAGCTTTGGAGAATGAATGTTGGCCTTAAAAGTCATGGTATCGTATCCTACCTTTGTAAAATGTACAGTATGTATTTGGTATCCTTCCTAGAAGACATAAACGAAGCCGGAGTTTTAATTTGCTTGTTTAAACAGTTTACGCTTTTTCACAAACCAAGTGATCCTATGAAAACTTTCTAGTGTCCCTATGATGTATTCAGAAATCAGATTTGAATGAAGAACGATGCTAGCTAGCTCATTATCTTCGCCCAAAGAAATATAAGAGGATAAGCAAGGAATATGAAGAAACCAGATCACAGAAATCAAAATTTTGTTGAACAACTATGGGAAATAGATAAATTTGATAATGCAAGGAACAAGCAACAGTAGTTTTATGAACAATACTTATCCTTCTTTCATTGCGATCTAGTAACCACATAAAATCTTAAACCTACAAGAGAATTGATGGTAATGTATCTCATGTTTCTAACTATCCAAAACATCCTTAATCCACTGCCTTAGCCTAAGCACAATTATAACAATGACAAATACATAATTCTGAAGGGAATCGTGAATCAGATTAGGGCTTTGACTCACCACCATCAAGAAGACTAGCCGCTGTACACTTCTTCGACAACCCCGCCGAAAGCTCGCAGTATTGGCGTTCGTAACCTTCAAACACGTCACTCATCTCGACGGCAGCAAATCTTCAATTGAAATCACGTAATTAGAACTAAATAACAATCACACTAATTGAGAAGATAAACGGATACCAATCAAATCTCAGTCATATGCTAATCATAATAATAATTATCCGCGGATCGCTTTTGAACGAATCACCTGTATAAATAATAATGATAATCATGAACCTGATGCTTGACGATGAATTGGAAGATCAGATGATCGGAAGATTGAATGGAATCTGGCAGTGGATCTGATGTTCGATTGATAAGTGGGATGAATGATTTGAATTCTTGTGAGTGTTATATTCTAGATTGAACGGGAACGAGAAATGAGGGACGATGATATAACGACTGCTGGTTGATAATATACCTCGTGAAGGCCTTGCCACGTCGACTAGGATCACTCATCACATGACATGTTTTCATCATTTTGTTTGTAGTTTTTGTTCGATGTGTTCATCTTTCGTGTCGAGGCCAGTCAGGGTGGGTCTAGGTTTGATCGTGTCGCGTCAAACATACCGGTATGTATTGATGAGTTCAAGTCGTAAGGATGGGATTGTTTTATTTTTAAAAGAGTCATGCCGAACCGAATCGGTTTACGAGCTAACTTGTTTTTTATTAATTTTTACACATTCATATATTTATCTTTTATGTAACATCTTATCTTTTTGAAATAATAATTCTGATATTTTCTTAATTATACCATTTTTATATTTAGTTTTTTTTTTCATTAAAAAGTGTTATAGTGTATAGTGTCAATAAATTAAAAAAAGAAAATGGTGTTAGGTATGGAGACCTGACTTTTTCCTCTTTTGTTTGTTTATTTGTTGCATTAGCTTTTGTTAAACATGCTTCGAAAGGAATCTCTTTTGAGTTATGAAGCCTGTTTTGCAATGAGATGAATATTAAAAATAAAATTACTCAACGTCTTATCCAAATCCTTGGATGCTTTCAAGAAGCTTTGATTTTTAAAGTCAATTTTACTAAATGTTGTTTTTATTGGTGGGTTTGATTTTCTTGTGGGACGCCGAATTAGACATTCTTTTGCCAAGTAACCTTTTTGGATTAATCATCTGGTAGCAGTCGATATTCCAAAAAATCTCGTAAATGAGACAACGGTTGCCTTGGTTACTTCTTTTGGATACACATTAGAGTAGGTGTTCCATGGTGAGCCGGATGAAAAAGGCAATGCCTGTAACAAATCAATATGTGTTCGAATCGAGACGAATTATAAGCACAAGAGGTTATGAGCAAATGGGCTTGGGGTCAAAATGGATATGACCAATATAGACTCGGGTTTAAGTTGAATGTTTTACAAAAAAAAAAAAGTCAAAATGGTACTACCAGCTTTTTTTTATGAAAGCTTGTGATAGCGATAACGAAGATCATGGCAATGGTGGTGGAGCAGCAACAATGGTGGCGCCAACGACATGGGCAGGTGACAACTAGTGATCATGGGTGATTCTTATTCATGTGGATTTGTTCTAGGCCAGTAAGTTTTATAAGTGCACAACTCACAAGTATATAGACCTTTCACTTTCAAACCAAGAACATACAAACACCAGATATAAGAGGCCCGAACCAAGAACATACAAACCCTAAAATAACAAGATCTGATCAGAAACCGAATCATACTATACCAATCAGATCTTTAAACAAAAACAAAACCATTAAGCTGATGATATAGATACAAAATAAATAACTGAGGACTCGAGGACTTAAGTTTTCTTTACACAGATGAAACCTAACTATGAAAAAGAAGAACCTTAATAGATAGAAAAAAAGAAGTCTATGAGAACTTAAGAAAACTGATTTTGTTTATAAGATTAAACCTCATTAAAATTCTAAAATAGTATGTTTGTTATTAAATTGTATTATTAAGTTTTTCAACAATAAGATTAATATGTTTTGATTTGTTGTGTAATAAATAATTTTTGATGAGTAAACTTCATCCATATTTGTTTATTAACTTTTCCAATGAGCTCATACTTTAAAGAATGAGTAATGATTGTAACCCTATCCCATTGGTGTTTATCTCCTCCTAGTTTTACTTTTGGAGTCTTAAAACGGAGGGCGGTTGTATGCATCTCTTAACTTACGGAATCCGTAACGAAACACACGAAGTCGACGAAATTCATAAAGAAAAGAAATTGATGGCGTTAAACGGTGAACAAACGGAGCCTTTCTAAATCTAGCGGGTACTCCGATTTCAGTCAGTTAAGATGGGTTCAAGCATAAGATTCCTTGCTTGATTTCTCTATCCGTATCTATCGCCCGAAAGTTATCGTTGATTCAGGTGATATTCTTATTGACTTCAAATTTATTCATTTGTTTAATCATTCTCTGATCGAATTTCTGTAATTCAATTGAACTTCTTACAAACTGTAGCTATTCAATGTCAATTTGATGTATAACTATCGTTACTAGCTTATGGTTCGTTCTTCATTTCTCTTGTTGTTTCTGTTGCTGTGCAATTATCGTTAATTCAGGTAATATTGAGCTGTCTAATCGTTTTTCTTCTTCTATTATGATTCACATGTTGGCTGTTGCCGTTTTTTGGATAGAGATATCAAGTGTAAAGGGATTCATGATTATTGCCGTTGTTTTGTTGCTTTCGATGGTTCATAGCTCACTAGATAATATGTTCTGTTTTAAATGTTGTCTAGGGTTTATGCACTTTTAGCTGATACAGTAACTTGCTTGGGAAATAGGTTTTACTTTTGATTGTTAATTGTTCCTTTTAAGTTTGGTGATTATGTTCGTTCAAATTGAATGCTGCTCTTATTGGATCATGTTTGATATACAACCTACCAGTCATATGATTTCCAATACTTTGATCCATATTTTGGAGATTGATTTTCGATAACTTCATGTAGTAGACATTTTTGGGACTGTCAATATACTAGAGACGCTTTCAAGTAGCTGCCGTTTTCAGCATTCTGAAGAATGATTCTTTCTGCTCTTTTGACTTCTGTTGGAATAAATCTTGGTTTATGTTTATTGTTCTTCACTCTATATTCCATATTGAGGAAACAACCTGGTAATGCTGAAGTTTATGCACCGCGCTTAGTTGCTGAAGGAAAACTTGAACCGAGAAATGGTTTCAACTTGGATAGATTACTGCCTTCTACCAGTTGGGTGAACAGGTCTTGGTATCCCACTGAAGAAGAACTCCTCAGGCGAGCTGGATTAGATGGTGTTGTCTTTATGCGCGTTATTATCTTCAGGTAACAGAATTTTACTGTATAAACTTGTGAATTCTTTTATGTAATCATACACAAGAAAACAATCTATTGTTTTACTTTAATTGCAGTTTGAAAGTATTTGGGTTTGCTGGGGTAGTTGGTCTTTGTGCTCTTCTACCAATCAATTACATGGGAAATCAGATAATTATTGATTTTTCTGAATTCACAAACAAGTCACTGGAATCATTCAGTATTTCAAATGTCAATGATGGATCGAAAAGGTGAGTGTTTACATTCTTGATTTTTGAATGGTTACTATTGTAGCCATTTGCTAGTGTTTTCTCGTTTGGTGTGAAAATCTTGATCATGATATTGCCTGTTATCATAAATAATTATTTGTTTTATTGGATGTGTTTTTCTGTGGTTGCTGAAGGTTATGGGTTCACTTTGGTGCAATATATGCCTTCACTGCATTTGTCTGCTATCTTCTTTATCTGGTAAGCATTTGTATAATTTTAGATTCACCAATAGCTACTCAACTTTTTCCCATTGAATTACCAAGGAATTATCACAATCTGCAGGAGTATCGTTACATTTCTTTGAAAAGGCTTGCATACTATTACTCATCCGAGCCTAAGCCAGATCAATTTACTGTATTGGTTAGGGGTGTTCCAAGGTCGTCCGCAGACAGCTTAAGTGCAAGTGTTGAGAAATTTTTCTCAGAATATTATCCTTCGTTATATCTGTCACATTACATGGTGTATCACACTACCAAGATTAAGAAGCTTATTGTAAGTGACCGTTTCTGTGGTTCAAGAGGCATATCAAGTAACATGATGTTCTCACATATTTACACAAAGTGGTTGTTGCACACCATATAAGAAGAGAAACTCAAACTTAATTTTGCTGGCGTATGATTTATTTCCCACTATTATATATCTACAATAACTGAAAAATTTTGAAGTCCTGTAGGCATGCTAAGTAAATATTTTGACTTCAAAATCTACATAACATTGAATCTCATTAAAAGCAAAATCCATTTTATTACTAGCTATTTGTATCTAGCAGCTTTTTGTGGCTTATGAATAACACTAAAATACCACCAATTATTTTTTATGGGTCCTCATCCTTTCTATATTCACATCTTTTTCGATTAATGCTTGTGGAGTCTTATGTGATTAGGTGTATTAGATAAATTCTTTTAATTGCATTCTAGATACCAAGTTTTGCAACAATTTGGGATGGCCCAAAATTTAACTTTTTCTCTTTGATTCCTAAATTACCAGTATACCCCTCATTGTTATTGAGACCAATAGTCTGCCTCACCCATCATTGACGCAACTTGAGCGATCCCCAGTTTAAATTTTCAGAATTATGCCCAAAAGCACTATCTCTTACCAACAAAAATTTCCTTCGAACCACTTCCATTAGATATTTGATAGACTGTATTGATCTTGTCATATCTTCTCTTCCCAGTTACGGAATGTCAAATTATGATTCCATTGTTAACATTCTTGATCCATTTAATTCATCTAATTCCTATTTGTATTGTAATGGCATTCAAGAGTGATGCTGATAGGGTGAATAGAAGGCTTGCTCATCTGAAGTCAACACAAAATACTTCTCAAAGGTTCAGGCGAGTTGGATTTCTGGGTCTTTTTGGGCCCAAAGTTGATCTTATGGAGTATTATGAAAAGAAGCTAGAAGATCTAGAAGATAATGTGAGGAAGCAACAATCTTTACTTAGTGGGAAAGTGAGTGTACTATATAGGTGAATTTCATGTTAAATGAGAGCTATGCTTACAGGACTTACTTTTGACATAAACTTGTGTTTAAATTATCATTTTCATTAGGAAGTTCCTGCTGCTTTTGTATCTTTTAAGTCACGTCTAGGCGCTGCAGTAGCTTTACATGTACAACAAGGGGAAAATCCTACAGAGTGGCTTACTGAGCGGGCCCCAGAACCGGAGGACGTATACTGGCCTTTCTTTTCTGCATCTTTCATAAGCAGATGGATTGGGAATGTCTTTGTGGTTTTTGCATGTGTTATTCTTACAATTTTGTTCTTCATTCCTGTTATCATAGTGCAAGGTCTTACTAATTTGGATCAACTGGAGACCTGGTTCCCTTTCCTGAAAGGCTTATTGAATATGTGAGTACTGAGTAGTCAGATCACTATTTTCTAATGATCTTTTTCATCCACATGCTAATACTACTTTTCAAACCTCTTCGACTTGCAGAACATTCATAAGTCAGGTCATCACAGGATATCTTCCCAGTTTGATTCTCAAGATGTTTTTATATTTAGTGCCACCTGTCATGATAATGTTATCCTCTATTCAAGGCTATGTGGCACACAGTCAGATAGAGAAAAGTGCATGTAACAAGATGCTCTGGTTTACCATATGGAACATATTCTTTGCAAATGTTTTATCGGGATCGGTTTTGTACCGAATTAACATCTTTATGGAGCCCAAGGAAATTCCAAATATATTAGCTGTTGCTGTTCCAGGACAGGTATACAAATGTTAACAGATATCTTGATGTAATCTTTATTATAAATTGTGAAAATATCTATTGAAAGGTGATATGTATATTTGTATGCCTTTTTACAGGCTACATTCTTCATAACATATGTTGTGACATCTGGATGGACTAGTACAGCTTCAGAACTTTTGCGCTTGATGCCCCTTGTTTCCAATTTCTTGAGAAGATTTATTTTCACCAGATCTGATGAAAAGTTTGAAGTGCCTTCGCTCCCTTACAGCAGTGAAATCCCCAGCATTCTCTTATTTGGACTTCTTGGCATTACATACTTTTTCTTGTCTCCCTTGATTCTCCCGTTTCTACTGGTTTACTACTGTCTGGCATACATAATTTACCGCCACCAGGTTAGATGGATTCATGAAGTTTATTGTTTATACTAGATGTGGAAGTTTTGGTTTATTTATTATAAGTATGTGGTTTATGATTATGTTTTATCCAACAAATGAAACAGATAAAATAAATAGAATTAGCTTAGAACAGAACTGTTCACATGGGCTGAGCGTGTCTCACACGGGTCAGCTGTCGCCAAAGTGTGTTTCAATGCATTAAACCTCCTCAATCTTTTTAGAAGAACTTTGAAATAACATAATATGTAATCATATTTGACATGCTGATTATATATAGCAAGTTGTAAAGAATTTTGACAAAGGATTGTCCCTTGCAAAAATTGACCATTTTGACCCAACCCAGTTTTGACTTAACCCAGTTTTGACCCATTACCCAACCTGCCTGATCCTCCCACTTTGCCTTTTTATTTTTGACCCATTACCCAATCTGCCTGATCCTCCCACTTTGCCTTTTTAGGGTGTATTCTATTGTTTGAGTACTTAGAAATATTGAAGTTAACTGAAGATAAAGAAGTACAAACCTCCATTCCTTTTGCTTTATTCGCTTGTCTTTGTTCCTGTTAGGAATAAAAAACACCTTCCGACTCTTTTCAAGGAAGTCTATTGGAGATTTCATGATGTTATATTTTCTTCATGGAACTTTGGTTTAATGCGATCTCTCTCTGTAGGAGAATAGCTGGAGTGAGTTAACAAACACTATTCATGCTACAATTGCAATCTTTGTCTAACTTATAAGAGTGCCACCAATTATGTTGCTTTTATATTTAGGCACGAGTAAAATAGATTCTCTCTTTAGGCCATTGATACAATTTGGTAATGCCCAACCTAGCCAATTTTGCATTTACTAACAATAATTATACCCATCAATTCAGTTCTGTTTTTTAAATTCTATATATTGAACGGTACGTAAACCTTAGGGATCTTGTTCGCAAAGCTTAAAAAAGTAATTAAAAACTTTTTTTAATAAAGAACCTGTAATATGTCACATGCATTTGTTTGTATGCTTTGCCACTTATACATTATACCCCCTTTACCACCAGGTCCACCACCAGACCTCCTTCATTACGGTTTGAATTCCCTGCTTTTCCCTTGTTGATACGTGAAACACTCTTTTCTACGAGTTACAACTTATTGGAAAAGTTGATTCTGAATCCATTTATAATGGGAAGAGTAGTCATTTACTTGCAACTTTTGCAGGATTTGGAGCCTTTGATACTAGCACCATCTTTAGTGGCCTTAAAGTGTTTGCTTTCTGATTTATGGCCTAAATGTGAAAACCCTGTTCTCCTGGCCTCCATCTCGAGCTGCATAAATGTTGATCTAATGTTTTTAGACTGTTTAGATCATTACCAAATGTTACTAAATTTGTTTCTTTTACAGTTGCTGAATATTTATTCACCAAGATTTGAGACTGGTGGAACCTTTTGGCCAATTGTGCACAATTCAACAGTTTTTTCCTTGATATTAATGCACATAATTGCTGTGGGTATATTTGGTCTGAAGAAACTTCCCTTGGCTTCCAGTTTCATTATTCCACTCCCAATCATCACTCTTTTGTTTAACAACTACTGCCGGAAGCGCTTCCTACCAGTTTTCAAGGGATATCCTGCTGAGGTTTGTTAAAACACTGTTATCCACATTAAACAAACGTGGAAGTGTGCCACATCCCCGATATTTATGATGGGGTTTGCTAAAAATACTACTTGTTGTACAGTGCATGATAAAGAAAGACAGAAGTGATGAAGCAATGTCTGATTTTCATGAGAAACTACTCACTGCATATCAAGATCCAGCTTTGAAGCCGGTCCATTTCTCTGGAAGAACTGATGGCCACAATGCCCCACTTCTTGCTTCTGAGATGTGAACATGCTTTTTCAACAGGTTAAATTGGTTTGCACCATAATGCAAGTTTGACAGATGGCCTGGTACAATCATGCGGCCTAGTAGTCTGTATACCTTTATGCATGGATGGATGGTATATGTGTGTTTTTACTGTTAAAATTGCCTTCAATACACTTTTTCTGATCGTAGTTTTTAGAAACGCGACTGAACCTAGCTTGATGCCACTATAATAGTCGTTTTAGATTTTCTTGTTGCCCGGGATGTAAAATAGCTTTGTCATATTGGAGGTACAATAACGGTGATTTGTGATGGTAAGCTTGTTTTGTTATTTCTATAGGATAGTAATTACAATAATACATAATAAGCGCTTTTGTTGAAGCCTTGAATAGTATGCTGCAAATACCATGTATTTATGCACTATGACATTGTATATTTTCAATCATTCTTTCTCTTGAAGCAGGTTCTTCAAATATTTGATTCTTCTAATGTTACTACCCAACCTTGACTAGCTTAGTAGCTTGTTCTGAATGTTCTTAGTATACTTTTCTATGTTTCACTTGTTAAGACTCAATTTCTGCTTACTAAATTCCTGCTAACCTCATTATACCTTGTGATTTGTACACTCTATTAGTTATGACTTTGCACAATTTTTCAATAATCAAATCCTGAATGACAAAGCTACAGTGCCTTGGACCTTGTGCAGCGAAAGCTGTACCTTGCATCAGATCTGGTTGTATCAGCTCTTCACAAGGTCAGTTAATCCTTTGTGAGCTCAATGTTGGTTAATTATGATAATTTCTATATAAATATGTAATTTGACTTGTTTGAGGTAGTTACAGAAGATGGCATATGCCCAGATTCTCCTGTATAGTCCTTTTATTAGAGTTGAATATAGCCATGAAATTTTAGAACTTATTAAGTATAGTCAGCTTGATGGTAACCACTGTTCTATTCATAGAATGCCACATGGAGGAATAAGAATGGTCTTTGACTTGTAATTGCCATTTGTTCCTAATAAAACATCAAACCCAAACCCATTCGTAATATATTTATCTTAAGCCCTATGCCCATTAAGAAAATAACTCATCAATCCATGTGGCATTTTACAAAAACCATCTTATTTTACTGCCGTGTTAAACAATTTAATATAACCATATATATAGAGTCAAACCTAACCATGTTAATGAATTAATAATATATCAGTATACTATATATTACTTGCATTATTTAAGTTTTCAGCTTTGTTAATTGGGCCAGTTTTTAATATTAAATTCATATGGGTGTCAGCTTTAGTTGCCACTTGCACATTTTGTCCCCTGGCTTTGAACGCTATTAGATTAACCATCAATGGTGACAATAACATTAGATTGAGCACCTTAGCAGATTGTGGTGAGTTTCTACTTGTAAAACACTGGTCAATATTTTCATTTATGAAACACCTGTGTGTGTGTGTGTGTGTATGTATCCACAGGCCTGACTTGTTGGTTGGCTCTCGTGGCACTATTTATTTATCAGAAACTATTTCTCTTCTAAACCCTTGCAAGGCAGAACATCCATAAGGGGTTAAGTTATAATAGATAAGGATTGCCACTTTGGTTCAAAATGATACATAAGCTTATAGCTGAAAAGGTAACTGGATCAATTAAGGTTGAAAGTTACACAAAGTTACAACCTCCTATGGTAAATAGTGTAAATGTGTAATATTTTTATCATATCTAACACCTTGTTTAGTTAGTGAACACCGACAAAAAGTGTGCGCGGATTAGAAGAACCCACTGACCCGTTTCAACCCCCGTATGAATATAGTTTTAATGTTATTCTAGTCATCCAAAATGCCTATTTTGTCACCACTACGAAGGACTAGTCAAGGTGAAGAGGCACCATAAAAAGTACTAACCAATTTAGATGGGTCAAACACTCTTTAGAAAGAATAGTCATAAAAAATGAATATTTTAGTCCTGGATTAGGTAGGGGAGAAGCGTCCAAATTTTACCTTTTAGACACATTTATTGGAATATTCTAATAAGAGATGTGACAGCTGAAAAGAAATCTGAACTATTCAACTCAATGACCATCACCAACTCAAAAAGTTCACGCTAGAGGCGCCCCGCCTGCACGATGAAAAACCGACCGGCGCCCTCTCTCTTCTTCCTCTCTCCTTCTCCTCTCACAAAACCGAATAGGCGGCACCCTTCCTCAGGGGCACAACCCCTCCCTCTCTCCTCCTTTCCTCCACATCTGCTGACACATCAGCCACATATCTATTCCATATCACAGCCTTGGAGAAGATCTAAAGGGTTAACGGTCATGACTTTGGCATAAAAACTAATAAGGGTCGTATGCTTGAATCCTCCATTGTTTTCGATTTATTAACCACCATGTTTATAGAATTTGTTTGGTTAGTTGTCATAGAGTGCTCTAAAGTTTCTTTGGTTCATATGAAGTTTGCGTATTGTGTGGACCCAATGGCTTACTGAGGCTGAAGAGCCATAATATATAAAAGCACTAGATATATATAAATAGATTATTCTAGTCCTTGAATAGGTCGGGAAGAAGTGTCCAAATTTCAACTTTTAGAAATGATCCTTAAAATAAACAAAGAGATGTGACATGCTTCATGACCTTTTCATCTGCTTACTATCATTTTGACAAGCTCTTCTCCTTCTGCACCTATATATAATCACATCATGATTTAGCTTATTCATATCTCCCAACAAATCAAACACCTTCAGGTTTTTTAAAACTACAAATTTCATTTTGAGACAGGGGTATGGCTAGGAAGAGAAAGCTAGCCACTGGTCAAGAACAGAGTCCTGAATTCAACATGTCCTGGGACGGGATGTTGACCGAATCAGTGGTAACTGCAGCATTAGGTGGCCCCGGGCGAGCCCGGAAGAAATTTGTGGGGGTCCGGCAGCGACCATCTGGCAGGTGGGTTGCAGAAATCAAGGACACCATACAGAAGATTAGAGTATGGTTAGGCACCTTTGACACGGCTGAGGAAGCTGCTCGAGCCTACGATGAAGCTGCTTGCTTACTACGTGGAGCCAACACTCGCACGAATTTCTGGCCTTCTCAACCATTTTCAACCACACCCGCCCTTCCCTCCAAAGTCACAAGCCTTCTTCTCCGTCGGCTTGAAGCCAGGAACAAGTCTCTAGCAGCAGCTACATCATCACAGAGTACTTCAATGCTGGCTGTTAATCATCATGATGAGGTGGCACAGCCGGAGGAATTCAGGGATGATGTGGCAGAGTTCTCAGATACGTGCTTTACTGACTTACTCACAGATCTTGATGGGTTCCTGCCCATCAATGATACGAGTGATCTTCACTGCAACTGGAGCTTTGAGTCATCTATACCTGTTGATATGAATCATTGTGGCGTCCAAGCAGTAGCTCCGAGTTCCAGTGAAGATACAAATGCTGGAAGCGTATCAAAAGAAGACGATGAAGAAGAAGACACATTTGATTTCAAGTTTATTGATGAAGTTAGATCTGCTTGCAACTTCTCTCCATTTGATATAGCTCAAGAAATTGATTTAGAGTCAAGGGAAGAAGAAGAAGGAGAAGAGCCATTGACAATAAGTGAAGCAATGAAAAGGATGAAATACGAGCGCAAGTTCTCGGCATCCCTGTATGCTTTCCATGGTATACCTGAGTGCTTAAAGCGAAAGTTTGGTACCGCAGGTTCCAAGATGCAAAGAACCGATTGCCGAGCAAATGAAGCCGAAAAGGTTGTGGTGGTAGAAAATAAGGCAACTGATGTGGGCTTGGTTTCAGGTTCGAGTGATGTTATTGATGGAGAATTATCGCTTTGGAGCTCCCTTGATCTTCCTACCATTTGCTATTTTAGTTAGACCCGAGCTTAAGCGTTTATATAGTTTACGTCTTTACGACACGTGTTAATCTTTCTAGTAGTGAGAAAGAAACATATTCCTGAAGAATGAAGATGCCTGATGCTTTGTTTCCCAATGTTGATAAACGAACGTGAGATTTCTGTTGTTTGTTTAAGCTTGTCAAAATTACTAAAAGAATGTAGATCCAAGTTGTAACACACATTTTACAAACAAAAATCAATGACTTTTTTTACACAGATATAACCACCATCGATTACAAATGTAATTATGTACTATGAAAAGAGACCAACAATTCATCATATACGTGATTAATGATGCTGACGGGACAAGTTCACATAAAATGTGTTGTTAAGAATATCTCGAGTCTATCTAACTCTGTTGGCCTATGACCTAATGGAATTATTCTTACAAGGCAATGTATGCGGTATTTAGATATTAAAAAAATAATTGGTAAAAAGAATCCAAACACTTTGCTATCATTTTAGTGTCATCATATCATTTCTGTTAACTTACTAAAGGAAAATGAGATTAACCATTGAAATAAGTTAGAAGTGCACGTTCATTCAAAACTAGTTAGATTTCCGTGAACCTTGCTTTGGAGAAGTGTGGTTTCTAGAAACATCACGCTATAACGCCAACGAAGACACTTCTTTAGCAAATGCTACGAATTACATCTTACAACCATTTGACGAAACTCAAAGCGACAATGATAAGAAGCAATTCATATATGTTTTCAAGGAGTTATCACGTTAAATGTTATGAAGTAGTCGTCCGCGTTTCCATGCATTCACAAAAAAAAAATTTTAAAAAAAACAAAAAAAAAAGAACAAGTTTTTCTTTCTTGTACATATTCTTCTTACGTCGTAAACGATCCATGCGATTCAGAAAACTCCCAAAAGGCGTTGAGGATCACATCTTCACACAATTTTCACCTACTTTAATAATTTGATCACAGAACCTAAACAGTAATGAGTATACAAGTTCCCGTTGACTCGTATTAAACCATTATATTTGTCTCATATTAAACCATTGTAATGTAATTGTGGGGGGCATGATTGTCAAGTGTCAACCTCTTGTTGATTCGCATAAAACCATGAATGTGCAACAAAATGGGAGGTGGGAATCTTCTTTTTCCCATCGGTTTTTTAGGAAAAAACAGGGGTTTTAATTCAAAGATACATCTTCATTTCTATAAATTCAAAAATTCCCAAACGTCACATTGGTTTGGTTTCAGGAATAAAAAGATCAAACATTTTATCGGTTAACTTGGTCGCGCTTATAGAACCCGAATCCGACAACAGTCGGACCCGCCTTGTGCTTCCCCTCTCTTCTCCTCCAATGGTGGGTTCTTTCAATTTGTGACAGACTGATTGAGAGAGAGAGGGAGGAGGTTGTAAGTTCATTAGCCTCTTGATAATTTCATCAATTGCAGGTTTCTTTCTTTATATCTATAATTCATTCTCTATAATATTAGATTAGATGCAGTTTATCATGTATTTTGATGAATTTTCTGGAATTTAAATACAATTTTCTTTCTTTATATGGCAACTTCAATTTAGAAATGTGTAAAATGGCAACTTTTGCATGATTTCAATAATTCTATCAGTTGCCAATTATTGTAATATTTGACAGTCTTCTATATAATATGAACTGCATGGAGCTAACAAATAGCTATAATATTCTCATCCCTTTTGAATTTTGTAATTATTATTTTATGTAAAGAGAAACACAAAATCTATCAAAAATAATAATAATTTCTTCTTACAGAAACACAAAAAGACTGATTTACAATTTGCCCAAAACCCAACAACTGTTGCAGCAAACTATAGCTTGTTTTTTGGTATTTTAAAAAGAATAAAGGTTGCTTTTTAATTTGTATTTATATTTTTGTTTTTATTATTTCCAATTAAAATTATGTTGGGGTTTCTTAAACATTGTTAATTTTCCATTATAATTACTTGATTTATGATTATTTTCGTGATTGATCTTTATTTGCAGAATTCTTGTACAAAAAATCTTGATGCTGACATTGTTAAAATATCTTACAGTCTGCTAAAGTAAGCTCCTTTAAATCAAATCACTTTGAAAACACGCATCTAAACACCATCTTTTAGATGAATGCCAAATTACCTGATTGCTCCTGTCATTTTGATCAAACGATTTATGGTTGTATTTTAGCAGGGACTTGCGTGATACGTTCTTGATCAAGAACGTAAAAGAGGTAAAATGGGTGGTTGTTCTTCAAGCCATGTTAGAACAATTAAACCAAGGAGATCATGGCGTCACTGTAGCAAAAAGATACGTATGCCCGAGAAACTGAAGAAAAAGAAGAATAATGAGGCAGGGGGAGACTCCATTACGGATAATGAGAATGTTGACACAAGCGTCACTTGCAGGGAAGTATCTTCTGATTATGCTCATGAACCAACTAACTTGGAATTACACACTAGTCAGAGTGCTGTTACTGGTACAGCTTATTTCTTATTCTATCACAGCTAGACCTAAAATTATATTATTTACATAATAAGCTAAAGTGTTTAATAAAATGATCTAGGAAGTACTATACTTTCTGTGACTTTTAACATGATCAACTTGACCCATTTCCTTTTAAGTTGATTTTCTTATTCTTTATCCATTTGACCCATCAAAGTAAAAAAACTTGACCATTTAAGTAAACGGGTCAAAGCTAACACCTCCAAATACAATAACTTGTTACCAACTGGAATTGACATGAGCTATCATCTTCGTGCAGTAGACGAGCCATGGTTTGATACTGTCAGCAGCATTGAAGATTCTGAATCAGATGATGACTTTACTAGTGTGCATGGAGGTAACTTCTCAAACCATTATACTTTGCAAACCAACAAAAGAATACAACAGTTTGCAAGAATGAGTGATTTTCAACATACCATGGAAACAATAACGTTAGAAACCCAAAGATCTTGGAAATTTTCTTGTGCAAAGTAAAATCTACGGGTCGTTTTAGTTATATTTCATCAGTAACATGTTGAATGGGTTGAAATTCAACTAAAGTGTATTCAAATGCTCTCAAAGTCCTGAATAGTTATATTAAAAAAACGAGATAATCATATCAAGAATATATAGTTTTTTGTAGTCATGTTTAATACATCATTCATTCATAAATTTTAAAAATAATTGGGACAAAAAGTGTTGGTCGTCGTTGAATCTGACATGAAACATTTTGGCCCTCTTCTAAAAAATACTCTACCCGTTCCTCAACCCATCTAACCTGGCCCATTTTGCCATTTGCAATAGAAAGTCAATAACTTTGTGACACACATGATAATGCATGACCAAATCATAGTAAATTTTACTTTCTTTTAATGGTTAAAGACGATGATCCAAACCGGGATGATGAGGTGTCATCATGTTTCTTCGACAACAAAGAGAATACACCGAGCAAAGGTGGACTCGAGCAAGGTAGCCAGTTTTCCATATTAGGTTCTCACGGACATCATGGTGATTCCAGTCCTACATACAAGTTAGGACGTAGTTATAGCAGTTACAATGGTGATAAAGATGATAAAAAGCAAGTCCACATCTTGAAGCCTGGGGCACCCCAATTGTATCATTCTGCTAGTTTCCATGACAACATAACTAACACATCAAATTCAGGCTCACAGAATCAGACAGGAAAACCCACAGTTATTAAACTCACGGTAAAAAGAACTGTTGGAGAGGATTTCAATGGAACCCGTATGTATAAAGCACTTGAAACTTTCTGATTTCATTTCAAGAAACCATGAAGCTAAAATATGAATGAAATAAATTGCAGGTGCCACAGAAAAGTTATTTTATCACCCACGGGCAGGATTCTTGATTCCATGTTGTACAGATGAGAAGCCGATTCCTGGATGTTGGTCTGCTATTGACCCATCCAACTTCACCCTTAGAAGCGAAAATTATTTCAAGTATTTCATCAAATTCCCTACCTTTATAAGCATCGGGTCATTTTAAATAAGCACGATCACTCCTGGGCTGAACCCGGCCCTTTCGGACTTGGTTGAGCCCGAAAATTGCAATCAGTTCTTATATCTGAACAAGAAGCCCTGTTAGGCCCAGTTGTAGGACCGTCGGCGGTCGCCCCATTCTCTAGGCCCATTACCTAAAACTATAATTTTTCCTATGTAACATGTGTTTAACATTCGAACTTTACTTGTAATGTGTGTATATATATATATATATTTGTATAACTGTATGATTTACAAAACTAACCTGAAGTACTTTTGGAGAAACAAATATTTTTTATCCTTGTTAAAGTCATATAGGTATAGTTTTAATATTTGGAAATGAAATATCTTCAATGAATTTAAAACATATATGTCACTATAACTTGATTAATTTTCATAACTCGCAGAGATAAATCAAAAAAACCTGCTCCAAGTTATTGCCCTTATATACCGTTTGGGGTAGATCTCTTCGTATGCCCGAAGAAAATCAACCACATTGCCAAATACCTCGAGCTTCCTTCGTTAAAAGGCGGTGGTAAACTTCCGCCTCTCCTCATTGTCAATATTCAGGTTCGGGTTTTTAGTGTCGGTTTGATTCGGCAGAACTTTACTTAATGCAATGTCTAATGTTGTGTGTATGTGTTTGCTACAGTTACCTAGTTATGCTGCTCAGATGTTCCTAAGTGACAGTGACGGTGAGGGTTTGAGCCTCGTGTTGTATTTCAAACTGTCGGAAACATACAAGAAAGACACTCCTGCTCAGTTTCAAGAGAGCATTAAGGTAAGTAAGATGTCTAAGTTGCCAGTTACTTTTGGCTTATTCGGCTTAGCTGGTTTAGCCCTTTAGCCGATTAACAGTGATGATGTGTGCAGAGATTAGTGGAGGACGACATGGAAAAGGTAAAGGGTTTCAGAAAAGAAACGATTGTAGCTTTCAGAGAACGGTTAAAGATAATGGTGGGTGTGGTCAACCCGGATGACCTTCTCTCTAACAGCACCGAGAGAAAGCTTTTGCACGCTTACAATGAAAAACCTGTCCTTTCACGCCCACAACATAACTTCTTTCAGGTATTTTTCGTTCTCAAACTCAAGATTAATGAAGTAAAACAGATCCTAACAATCTCACATGTCTTGTTCATCCAAACACAGGGATCAAATTACTTTGAAATCGACCTGGACATTCATCGGTTTAGTTACATAGCAAGAAAGGGATTAGATGCATTTCGTGAGCGCTTAAGAGACGGAATAATGAATCTAGGCCTAACAATTCAGGTAAGCTGTAAACTAACATCACTATCCATTTTTAACTAACAAGAACAGTTGATTTAGAATACCTGATTTGGGAAAAACAGGCTCAAAAACAAGAAGAGTTGCCAGAGAAAATTCTTTGCTGTTTGAGATTAAACAAGATTGACTTTGTTAATCGTGGTCAAATACCCACATTAGTAGCAGACTAGTAGTTGATGAAACTTCATCCTCTTGATTTCTTCATATTTGTTCTTGGCCATTTGTACATTAATCCTGGAATTTTCTCAAAAAAAGGTGAATTTTTTTGTCTCCTGAGTTTAGAATAATAAAGAGAAAACAAACAATTATTTTCCCTCTATATTTTGATTTTATTGAGTCAACGATTTCGTTCACTGTTGTAGTTATGATGTACGCGTTGACATTTTCATCACTGGTTTTGTAAATACAGGATCACTATCATCATTATTGTACACTGCTTCGAATTATATTTTTAGTTTGATTTCGAATCATTTATTCTGACCATGAGCTTCTTGTTTACAATATTCACAATTAGGGAAACCTTATTATATATTCTTTTTTATCTTTAAAAGAACCATATATATGCAACAAATCTTAATAGATGCCCAGGAAAAGCATATTTAGTTGACTTTTATTGGTGTATAAATTCTACATTACAAGTCTGGGACCCACGAGTTTATCATGTAAGTGGGTTCCCCAGGTTACCATATAAAACATTACAAGTCTGCACTACAGCTCCAGAAGTTTGGGAAAAAAAACACGTCTTGTGTGTAAAGAACTAAATCTTTAAACTATCAAACTAATTAAAGAATGGGATTGTATGTACCTTCACTAATATTGGGATTTATGAGTTCTTAAGCCTCAAAATTTTGTGACGGAGTCAGCAATGGGAGCGAATGTCAAAAAAGGCTTCTTGTTCATCCTGTCACATTAACAAATTGACAATCTTCAACACCATTATAAGGTAAAGGGATCAATTATACAACAAAACAACTATTTTTGACCTCTCAAGTCAACTCAATTAGTTTTGAGACTTGAAAAGTAATATGTTATAATGACGAATCACAAGTTTGATCTTGAAAAGATTCAATCTGAGGGAAACTTACATTGATTAAATCCTGAGAGTTGTGTACTTTTGATGAATCAAAAGAACCAGGCTGATTAAAACTTTGCAGCCTACAATTTCTAAATCCACTGCAAACAATGCTCGTAGATGCTCCATTCTCTGGCATCTGTTGAGAGGCTGCACGCACCGCCACTACACCGCCACTTAGGGTTGAACTGCCGCCATATTTCCGCCTTCCTGTTGCCCACAGAAAACCACCGTTTGAAGCTATTGCTTGAGTGGGGAGTGCACAAATGCCTTCAAATTTAGACCCCTGTGTAGTGTGTGAAAGGCCCGACACCGTGTCAAGTGATGCTTTTGAATATGAATCATCGTCATCGTTTCTTGCAATATTAGGGGCATCTGTAGGAACTGCTTTACAGAAAGAAGTTTGTTCTTGGCATGTTTTGTGGACTCTCGTTGAAGCTCCAGATGCCCAAACCATGCCTCCTGGCTTCTTGCTGAAATAATAGCTTTCTTAAATCATTTTCCTAACTTTCACTGATAGTAAAGATGTTCTTTATCCATGCGCATATCTTAACCACAATCATCCCCGAGCACTCGATGTTTATAGAAAATGAAGTTGGGTCGGTCCACATAATTCGTGAAACCTTTGACCCAATAATTCAACTAGTTGACCTGGCTTACCAGTTTTAATAAAAAGAGGAAATTTCAACTAGTTTATATGAAAATTTGAAAATGGGTATAGTTATAACAAGGAAAATGGATAAAAAAATTGAAGAAAAAGGCCAAACTGAATTTTTACCACGGGAAACTCAGATTCAAGTGCTTATGACCTCCTAGACTGCTTAAGTTCATTAAATCTGGATTATTATGTTTGTACAACTCTTTAAAAATCATATATAGCACATACTAATGAAACTCCAATAAAGTGGAGAAAAAAGTTTTGCAAGCCATCTACTTTTGCATCATATAAATTTGAATTACTTGGCATTCTCTCTAGGAAACAAATAAAAAAACCAATTAGTTACTCACCTACGTGCTTCGTCATGGACCTTTGCATGGATCTCTTTGTTAGGAGGGTACTTTGGCAAGCTTGCGGGATCACACGCATAAGGTTTCGTATGGAAATACTGTTAACACATTCTGGTTAGAAAAGTCAACTCTTGATTTTGTGCACTAAAATTGTTGTATAAAGATACCTCAGATTTGAGGGCAGATGTAGCGGTCCCACGCTTGCAAGGCTCTATAGAAAGTAATGTGTGGATAAGGTCAACTGCAGTTTCCGGGAGCTGTTTACATGTTTCCCGAAGACTACTTTGATAAGCATTATGTGGTTTAAACATGGTTGCAAGAGGAAGTTTGGACCTGTTCCAGTATTCATCAGGGGGAGTTCCACAGAGCTTCAATATTTTGTGCAATTGTTCCACCTGAAAAAGATGATTTACACCAAGTCTGTGAGATTAAAACGAGACAAGGAAAAAAAGTTGAAAAAAAAACTTATTCTTGTATTCCACAGAGCTTCAATATTTCGTTTCTATGAGAGAAACGAAAGGAACTTTAGGGAATGTTTGGGCAAATTTTTACTTCAAACTATCCTCCAGAAGATTGGAAGATTTGGGTAGAAAAAAAAGCTTCACATAATCTTTTATGGGCACAACTACATAGGAACGGCTAATTCTCATCTTTCTCTTCAACATAACACGTCCTGTTTCTTACCAACTTGAGAACATGAAAAAAATATGATGGCTGATTTCACTTTCTCTTTTCTCCTAAAACTTCCTCTCTCTTATTCATGTATATGCATATGGTATACTAAAATATATTAGAGGTGGCAATTTTGGTCCAATTACTGATGAATGGGTCGATTCAAAATCAGTTTTATCGGTAACAGACTAAACAGGTAAAAAAAACTAGAAAGGTCGAAAGTCCCAAAAGTGTATTTGTAATGCAAAAAACCAAATTATCATTTGAAATTTGAAATAACATAACGTTTTTAATCAGATTTGATAGAGTAATCATTAATAGTTTTAAATTTGAAGCAGAAATGAAAAATCCAATCCAACATGTATCAAAATAACCCGTTTTGATCCCTTATCAAAACCACTCATTTTTTCACCTTTTAAATGTATATGTATACACTTATATGTATAGTTTATAGTTTTTGTATGTTTTTACCTCAGTCCGCCCCTTGAGAATCGGTCTGCCAAAACAAAGTTCAGCAAAAACACATCCCACACTCCAAAGATCAACATATGTCCCATAATTTGTGCATCCTAGAAGAAGTTCAGGAGGCCGATACCACAAAGTCACTACATGACCAGTCAAAGATTCCTTGCACTCAGGACCATGGAATTTTGCTAGACCAAAATCACCAATCTTCAAGATTCCCTCATTATTCACCAAAATATTTGCTGTTTTAATGTCACGATGTAAAACTCCAAGAGAATGGCAGTATTCGATACCAGTCAATAATTGCTTCATATAGCACTTAATCTGCACCAAAAACAACTTCATTTAGCTACATTTAATCTCTGTTACATTTTAATTTTTTATTAGTTGGATGTTACAAAACCTGGGAGTCATCAAACTTGATGTCGGGGCATGACAATAATCCAGAGAGATCATGTTCCATATATTCAAAAACGAAGTATATGTTACATGATAATTTGGATGTTATTAACCCCTCGAGTTTCATGATGTTTGGGTGGTTGAGCGTACGGAGGATTGTGATTTCTCGAGCCATGAACTTTACACTGTCTGGTTTTAAATTGTGAAACCGCACCTTTTTCAGTGCAAAAAATCTTCCACTTTTAGTGTGGCGTGCTTTGTAGACGCTACTGTATGAACCTTGTCCAATCTACATAAGAAGAGATAACAAAACAGTGTCTGTTCCATAAGTGCCTATGTATAATAGTTTCTTAAATCCTAATAGGTTTTTGTTTCTTAAATCCTAATAGGTGTTTGGATGTGTGAGTATACATATTATTGTCACTTGAATTTGCGGTGTTTGGTTTAGAGTGCTAACTACTAATGGCAGTGTTTGGATGTGGATTACTTCTGGTTAAACCAATCAGATAAATAAGAAAGTAAACAAATTGTAAAACTTATTATCAAGCTAATTGTAAAATTACCTAACCATCCCCAAATGTAATTACCTGTCTAATTATGTGATTCTGGTTCTTCAATTTGCAATAGTCACTTTGAAAACACAAATTCAAACATGACTTTACACATTTGTGTCTACATCACTACAGGGCATTTTGGAGTCATCTACAAAAGATGAATCAAACTCACGCTCATACAAGGATGTATGATCATACCATATTACCACATTCTTATGAAATCAAACTACCATATAATAACTATTATGATTAAATTCAAGATTATAAGATCTTGAATCATAACCTGTTCAGATTCATACCTTTTCCAATCTTTCGAAGCTATCGGATTTCAATGGTAGCCAACCAGCAATGGCTTCACCAGCCACTGCACTAAGCCAAGAAGGCCATCCGGCGGCCACATGTTCTGCTTCACAAAATCTTTCAAATCTCAAACTAACTGTATTAGAATTCAAAGATTCTCCATCTTGACTATCAACAAGAGCATGATTCCCTCTACTCTTACTGATCTTATCACCACCATTATCATCACCTTGCATCCCCTTCTTCATCTTCCTCAATGGCTTAACAAGATGATTGCCATTACCGTTATGATCATGATCATGATTCTTCGGTGAAGAAGAAGCCAAAGAATTGAAATACCTAACTACATGTTTGGAATTAACGCAACCCATTACACTAACCCACAATTCATCAAACAAATTGGGAAAGAATCGGGTTTAAACCAAACAGAATCGGAAAAAAAACCAAAGAACTTCAAAAAGATTTCAGAAAAACCCTAATGTAACAAAGTCTGTTACTTGCAGACACCCAATATTTGAAAGGGGGTTTAATAGCATCTGGTTGTGGCGAAATATGCGGAGAGAAAATGAAATAAATGGGGGGAAAGAAGATGAAGAAGAAAGTGAGAGAGAGGGACAATTGTGGGTCCGAAGTGATGATCACCATTTTTGGTGTGGTCTGCAACAGCAACAGCAACAGCAACAAGGGTTTTGATTTTTGAAGAGAGAAGGTGGTGTACAGTGGAAATTGGCTCAACAAACAGCTTAATTTGAAATCTTTATGGGTTCGGTGATGGTTGTTAAGCCATCAAGCTAATAAAGAGAATATAATCATTTGGGCGGTCTAATTTTGTTTATTGGTGACCAAATTAATCATTAAGGTCATTGACTTACTTCCTCTTAATAAACATGAGCATATTTATAATCATTAAGGGTTTTCACTAGCCATGTAAAGAGTCAAACGAATGTTTATGTTGTGTTATTTTCTTTAACATTTGAACGTATTGTTTTTTTTTTTTTTTTTTTCTGTGTTTGTTTGTTAAGAAGAAGGAAAGCTTTTATGTTCGTTTATAATATTTTAGAGCACATATGAATGTTAATAAACATAAACAAACACAAATAATTAATAAACATCAACTAAAAGTAATCATACTTTTATTACTAATGTCTTACATTTTTAGAGTCTTAACATCATTACTTGATTACTAATTCACAACCAAAAGTTCAAAAGTCAAGTGATGAGCTACTAGTCAATTACTCAAGACTTGGTTCTAATATTTGATTAGGATCATATCACTTCTAGTACAAGAAGTTAGAGAGACAAATACATAACAATACTTCCAAGTTCCAACAATATAGAAATATTTAATAAAACTTTAGATAAATAAATTGAGATTATGAAAGGAAATCCACATTAGGACATTGTGAAATTATTGCTTTTTTGAGATATGCCACGATGGTATTGGACTTGTAAACTGTATTTGTTTGATCTCATATGAGTTATCATGAAACCTGGATTTAAGTTCATATAGTTGTAAGTGAAAAATAGCCAGTAACAATACAATGAAGGCATTTAGGCTCGTTACCTCTCTTAGGTCTCCCTGAGACTCCCTTTTAGAAAGAGAAGTGAACAAGAACTTCACTCATCCGCACACGTGATTGTATGTCCAGTTAGCATCAGACTAGATCAAAGACCTGCCCTTTCTCCTCTCCTCTTGACGAGTGTCAACTCCTCCCAGACACGCTAGTTGGCTAGTGTTATGAAATAGAGAAGTCAAAGTAAAGTAGTCTCAACCAGAAACAATTTGATTTGGCCTAAAAAACAACTAAAAAAATAATCTAATTTATATTTCGCTTTAGGTCTCAAAACCTGTTAAGGTCACGTGAGTAGAACCACATCGTTCATCATTCATGTCCAACAATCCATGATGCATGGGTCTTTTCTATCCTAACATGGGTCCCAAATCGGATCAATGAGAGGCCTTATAAGGTTTTTTGGACTGATAATTCCCAACCTGTTTATGACACGATTAAACCTTATTAATAAAAAATATATTATTTATTTTTAGCATTTAAAAAATTACATAAAATCAAATGGCTAGACTCTATTATTTCACGTTCTTGGTTCGTAAAAACATATAAAAAATTTATGGCATGATATACGGACAATTAAACAAGTCTTTTGTATGTTTGATGCATGAGTTATGCGTGTCATCTCTAACCTGTTAAACACGATAAGACTTGTTTTACCAATCGTTTTCATATGGGTTAAAGGCGAAGGATGCAATACAAGCTTAGTTAAGAATTTTGGCATATAAACATCCCCTAGAGATAATCACAACTATGACATATGACATTCCAAAAATTGCCCTTTAAGAGCATACAACCAGCAAGAAGTTACTAAGCACGCTATTGATCTGTTACAAGCAACACAAACATTTTGTACAAATACCATCAAATAAAAGTAAAATAGGCTTTAACCCGAAATGTACTATTCGGTTTGGCAACTGTATGAACCTCAAAAAACATCTTTTATATTGATTCAGAACAGCATTTACGTGGTTATTGCCTCTTCTTTCATCTGTAAAAGCACCTGTCTTTCATTGTTTCCTAATTTGGTGTCTTTGTGCTGTGAAGGTTTTGTAGATTTGCCCGTTTGCCCACCACCGTTTTTAAAGTAGCCTCGATACTTAGGTTCTGGAATATCATGATTATGTTTCCCTTCATATGTTGTTACTACAGATTTCGGGTCTGATGCTGCTCTTTCTACATGCTTTCTCACATTGCATCCTGCAAATGTGCATTTGTAATAACTCCTGCACATTTCAAAACTTCTTATAAGCAAATCAAACCATTTTAATAACCAAAGAGGATATGTGTGAGCACAAACATGAAAGATCACCTTGGATTAGTATTCCCCTTGACCACTTTCTGCCCGTACTTTCGCCACTTGAACCCATCATTTAAAAGATCAACTTCACTTCTTGTCTGGACAACAATTTTCGGCTCTGATACCATCTTGTTAGATAAAGTCACGTCCACAGGCACAGACACAGGCCCAACTTCCGCATTCCTTCAATCCAAGTCGAAAACGTCAACCAATGCGCAAAATGTCAAATTTAACATAAATAAACAAAATGATCATGCAAGTGTTTAACAATCTTTCGCCACAATGTATCTAAAGCACTTATGTCCTGCATCAACATATACACTTATATATTCAACATACCTTCTTTTCGGATTAGGTTCATCGTCTGGCTCATCCAGTCTAATCAACTGATCAATTAACTGATTACATTCATGGTCAACTCTCATCAACGGGTTAGACCCTTGATCAGCTACTGGTTTATCCACCGCGTGTGTTTCCAACTGAGAATTATTCGGTTTGTTCACATCAGCACCATGTTTCGCACGCTTGCTAGGCTGAGGCGGCTCATGATTATGCTTGCCTTTATACACAACATCAGTAACATGACCATCGAGCGACTGCCCAACCTTTTTCTTCACAGGACAGTTAGCATATGTGCATTTATAGTAGCTTCGAGGATTCTCGCTCGCCTTGACCCGTTTTTGGCCATACTTCCTCCAATTGTAACCATCACTAGTATCAGCATATGCAGAAACCATTTGTTGAGGTTCAGTAACATCAGATTGAGATACCGACAACTCATCCAGTGACCCGAGTGGTGACCCGAGTTGGGAATCCTCAAGATCCGACTTTGCATTGACTGCGTTGACCATCTCTTGCTGTTCCTCGGATGGCTCGGTCGCAGAAGGCTGATTTTCAGGCTGATTAACGTAAGATTGAGAAAATGCAGCCTGTGCAGTAACATGAGCCAACGCCTGCTGGTGAGACATCCCAAATGGACTCTGCAAAAACACAATAAGTGATGGTCAAACTTATAAACTAAGTCGAATATGTTGCATATCCTAGAGACCAATAATCTTCAATTTTCAACGCTTGTTGTAAAGCTTAATGTGATTTGTACATATTTCACCAGCAAAAGTTCAGATTTGAAGAAGAAAACGAGCTAATTCAACATCAAAAAAGTCAAAGATTACATTTTTATCAACTTAATCATTCAAACAACAAGACTGAATACCTGCAGAGGCGAGAAGAACCCAGGAGAATTGAGGAATCCAGAGGGACTAAAAACCGAAGGAAACACAAACCCAGATGGAGATTGAGCAATCACCAAATCCACAGGTCGATTCTGCTTAAATCCCCCAATTTCCTTATCAGAATCCGAAAGTTTCGAATCGTCAAATACATAAGCAGGTGTGATTAGAGATGCAGGGGAAGCCATGGCGCCGGCGAGAAGCTGAGAAAACGAGCGAGAATCGGCGTCGGGGTAGTGATCGGAGAAGAAATTGGAAACGAACGTCATTGGGCCAGGGCTGAACCCTGGTCCACCGGTGAATAGGGTTTCGAAGGGAGATTGTGGTGGCAGTGTAATCGTCGGAGGAACTCGCCGTTGATTAGGTGGTGGTGGTGGTGAACCTCCGTTAGTCTCCGCCATGAGTGTCTGTCTATCTAGGATATAGCTTGTACTTTGTAGGGTATTTTGTTGCAGATTGCAGAGGTGTTGCTGCTGCTGATGATGATGATGATGGCAGACGCCAGTTTCGATTTTTGATCTCTCTCTCTCTATCTCTCTATCTCTCTAATACATGATTTGTGTGTGTGTGTGTATATAATAGAGATTGTGATTGGTGAAATGGTAAATAGTTTTGTTGTATAGCGGCTGCAATCTAAATCTACTTGTGTATCCCGTGTACACACAGCAGTTTACAAAGAGAAAGAGACAGTGTGTATGTGTGTCGCATCTCGACCTTTACTAGATACATGTCGACGGCCGAAATAAATAAAACATGTCGATGGCTTTTCCTTTTTCTATTTTTTTTATTTACTTTTTTTATTATTTTTTTTTTAAACAGCAGCCGATGGCTTGCTTTAAACATCTATAAACTATTAGTAAAACTGTTTACGAACCCAATAACATTTTTATTATTTTAAAATATTAAACTTTAATTTAGAGCTATTAACATTTTAAATAGTTTACCAAATATCATTTACTCAAATTAATATAATAATACCTAAATAGAAAATAAAAGAATAACCCGATTCAAAATTTCAATGGTAGAAATAAGAGTACTAATCGACGATCAAATTCGCCAATTTGATTGCATTATACAAGTTGTTCGGTTTAGATTTTTTTATATGTCATTTTATATGTGCACATATTTTGTTCTCACCACAAGACCAAGGTCTCTTGAGATTTATTGGGGTCGGCCCTGGGATCACTAATGGGCAACTAGTGTACCCGATCATCTCCATTAATCGAGTACGTAACCCGAGAACATCGTCAAAATAAAATTCATCATAGATGAAAGAAAACCACATGGCCCAGCCTGCACATTGTGAAAGACATAAATACATGAGCAAAAGTAATTAAAAAATAAACTGAGTGAGAAAACCACCAACAGTCTTCTTTAACAGTTTGCAGAAGTTAATAAAAAAACAGTATTCTTCTTATAAACTGAAGAGGTTTGGTCCACCTCTTCTGTTAAATATGTCTGCAGATGTGATTCGCAGACTAATATACATTTTAACTCTTCAAAACAAACTACACCTTAATCTATACACACCCTCTATTTATATTTGTCATACCCTACTCTCTCAAAATTGATTTCAAAAGTTATTGTATTTTCCCCTTGTAAAAATTATTGGTTTTTAGACCTTCGTATTATCCATTCTCTTTACATTCAAATTAAATTAAGCTGATGTTTAAATTTTAAAACAGCATCTCCAGTTTTGTTTAGTTTAACTTTGATATTACTTGTTTTATCTTACATTAAACTACCAGAACACCAAAGTATATTTATTTATATGAAGAGATAAAAGTGCAGTAAGAAAATCAAGAAACCGTAAATAGTTATATTAATCAAAAGATAAATCTTCAAAAACAAAATATAATATCAAAATATTAGTTAATATATGAAATTCAAGTTTTAAAATAAGTTACCGTGTAGCAACTAAATAAACTTAACTATTTTATTAAATTTATATCATATTGATTCAATTTGAAAGACATATTAAAAAGAGTTAGAACATTAATGTTAACGAATGGATGTAATTCTTCTAGAAAAATATGAAGGTTAGAATTTAAAAAATATATATTTGAATTAAAGGATATTAGTAAAAATAAATTTACATTAGTATAAAAATTTATTATCATCATCATTATAATAATTAATAAAAGACAAAAAAAAAAGGATAAAAAGAAAGTAAAATATTTAGATTGAATTTTTTAAAGAGTTTAAATCTGAATTACAACAAATATATATAAGATTAGAAGAGTATATATAACAACACCCAATCAAATTTCCCTTGTAATATAGTCATCGTAAATGAAACTGTCGTTTAAAAAGTTATTTTTATACATTTAGGATTAGACTAATGGAATACAAATAAGTCGTTTTCATATTTTAAATAGTGTGAGTTGGTTGAAACTTTTCTGGATAAAATATTTTGGTTATAATTAAAATATAACGTACATTTTTTACCAGTAATTAATAACTAATTTTATATAATTTATTAATGAAAGAACAACAAAACGTGTAGCTGTCTAGGCAACCAAAAAAATAAATGAAGTGAACTTTACCCTTCATGAATTTGGATTCATGTGGCGGCTTCAAGTAACCACGTATCCTTTTTATTAATCGTAAATCACCTCATGCTTGGTATGGCAATTTAGTTACCGTCGTAGTATTATAATTTTGGAAAAATAAAACAAAGAATTGAAATGATAATGTGAATGTAATTTACAAACAACTGAAACCATAAAATGTTAAGCTGGATGCATAACTAAGAGGTGAAGGGGTAAAATTAAGCTACAAACAGATAGGGCAACTACCAACAAAAGTGTAACAAAATCACGCATAGGCGTGACTCATTGTTTGGTCTCAAGAAAGTAAGTTGATGAGACGGCTAAGCCCTCCACATCATAAGTGCGAACCAGTCTCTGCCTTTTTGTGGGCGATTCGATCCAACAGAATTCCAAATGGAAAGACTTGGTTTCAGCCACATGCTTCCCCACATCACACGGGTACCCCATGTACATACCCCCAGGTAGTAATGTTACCTGGTAACCACCATCATAGGTGATCAGGTTATCAGATAAGGTGCCCGTCCAACGCACATTTGATGTTGCGTTTTTTGCCTTGTATGTCGAAGTTTGATTCTGTTTGCATAATAATATGAAATAAGTAAAGATGGTTGATTTATCATTTCATACAGATTGTTGTAATGTTTGAAAAACAATTATACAAGATTATCTAGGTCATGTTGAGACATACTATCAAGTTATAGATGGAAAAATCAGGGATTGGATAATTAGTGAAACTGGGTTGACCCGCTGACACTTTTCTATTACATATATACCTGATATTATAAAATGATCTAATTGTTATGAATAAAAATGGTTTCAAGGTCGTAAACGCCTAGTTACACTTTGGGCGCCTATGATGACCCGTTCCCTTTTTAGCTGATATTTTAAGTTTACCTGTTGGTTCACTTCACATAAGATATAACCCAAACCGATTAATTTGTAAGTATATGGGCTGAAATCACCCATCAAATTATCAATGTTCCATTATTATCTAATGGCTATTACAAGGGAAAACCTGAATCAGTTGACCATTCTCATCAAAATTAAGTGATGTCACAGTTTCAGCTTCAGATTCTGTTGCACCATAAACACCGCTACGCTTTGTTACAGAATGACCTTTCCACGTACCAAGATGGGGCGTGATTCGGCTTGCATTTTCCTGATAAGAAAAAAATAATAATATCAGCGATACATATGTACACACACACATATATTATAATTATTTCTACTTAGTCATAGTCAGGGGGTCGTCAATACAAAGTCAATTATAAGTAGTAGACTTTCAGAACCACATAAACACATGTACCTATTGCTTTAACTTTGATAAGTAAGGCAATTACATAACCACATAATCCACTCTCTTTCTCTCTCGTTATATCTGCTCAACACTACGAATAGTGCTTGCGGTTCTAACGATTCTCTACATCAATTCTGTTTTGCACTAAAACATGCATGCATGCCCACGCATATTTTATATGTGTTGTGCATGTGTCAGAACCAGTAAATTATGTGACTTTGATAACTACGGAGCTACAAATTTACCTTAGATTCATCAAGGAAGGGGGCTGTAACAATTCCAACGCCTTTTTCTTCCAGAAAGAGGATAAGCATTTCAACAAAACCTTTTGGATCCATAATATGGAATGATCTTGCTCTCAAATCTTTCTCCAGTGAATAGAGACAACACTCACATACAATAGAAGGGAATTTAGAAGGAAGCTTTAGGTTTCTGCATGTATAATAGTAGAACAAGTAATAAATATAAGACGATAAACCATGCTGATGGGAGTAACAAACAAAAAGAACATTTAACTAAATAGTAGATGAAATATTATGATTATAACCACAAGATATAACCTATAAACCGTCAGTTTAAATTGAAACATTCATAAAAAAAAGACTCAGATATCTCTAGTGTTTCTTCTACTTGTAGACAACTTTATGCGACATACAACCAATTGACTAACACCAAAATCTTATTCTTCCACGCGAGGTGGTTGAGATTTCAGATTTAGCTGCTAATTATAAAACCTCTTAACTATTATACAATTAGTGTATAAAACAATACTGCTTGTGTTCAGATAATCATAATAATAACAATGAGCACACCCAAATGTGCAGGGACTCACTTTGGTGATTCTTCTCCAATGTCGTCTTCACCTAACACTCCTTCTCTTAATACTTTTTCTAGCATGCCAGCTGTCTGATACCTTAATGCAAATGCCTTCTCTTCAGGAAAGAATCCGATCTGTAGACTAATTACAGTGGATATTTAGCAGGAGAAGATATCAAATATGTAATTACTTCACACAAAAAATTTAGCCCAAACGCTCACCTGCTGATATTTTTCTGCAGTAAACATGTTGGTTTCTTTGATTTTGTACTCCGCCCATTCATCTTCAGGATCTGCTCGAGAAGCTGAATAGCAAGAGGAAGATTGTTTGATGTACAACCTAAATTTGACACCAAATGTGTAGCAACCATTTTCAGCAGAGGAACAAATAGCATACACAAATTAGCCAATATGAAGTAGTTTGAATCTTTGGACATTTTGTTCAAGCCAATTCTCCCATCTTTCACTTCTTACAAACAATGTTAAACTATTTAATTGCAAAAGAATCATCACGCAACTTATTGTACAAATATGATC
Source organism: Flaveria robusta (assembly GCA_025506415.1). NCBI lineage: Eukaryota > Viridiplantae > Streptophyta > Magnoliopsida > Asterales > Asteraceae > Flaveria > Flaveria robusta. Next base: position 9,724,866 of record CM046469.1, on the reverse strand, counting down.
ATAAATCAAACATGTGCAGGAAAGACATTAAACTCACAGTTGTAATCACAAGTTAAAGGCATTGAATCAGTGTAATATGCTAATATATACTCATGTGCTTGAAGAACTCAAATGGATTAAGCAAGAAGCTTACGTTTGAATCAAACTAATCAATTCATGTTCACCATAAGATCCCGCCGATAGCCTCGTGTCCACCTTATGCATCAACTTCCCCTTTGGATCAAATTGCTGGTCCAAACATCACACAAACATCGATTAACAGAAGAAAAACTTTAAGACCAGAACATAATATGCGAATTATGATACTGACGTGAAATGAGCCGGTCCAGTTCCCCAAATTGAGTCTGATGAAGCGCTTAAGGGCGTCGACGGACATCGATTCGTTGCTCGTGTCTTGAGCATTGTTATACGAAGTGGATGATGATGATGATGATGATGATGAAGAAGAAGAGGTTGCGTGAGCCAACAATGGAGATTTGGATGGAATGTGTTGTCGACGATATGATTTAGGGTTTATGAAAACTGAATTGAGCGAATTACTGTTGATGCTAAAGGCACCAATAGGACAGAAAGCTGCCATTGAAGATCTTTGTTCTGATTGAATTTGTGTTCTTCGATCGATTCTAGCTTTTAAGGTGTAACCAATTCCATACAATCGAACTTCAGGATCTTATCCACACTCAAATCTCTTCGTATGATATTTTTAGATTTTATTAGAAAATAAATATATATTTTTTAAAGGGTTAAAAACATATTTAACACTCTAAAACTCTTTATTAACATATATGTCCAAACAAAAAATTTAAATGCATATATCTTTTTGGAAAACCTCATAATTAACAAATTTATTTATTTTTATTAAAAATAATTTATGTAATAACTAATTTGTCCTTTATTTTTACTAATACTTCATAATTGACAAATTGTCCCTTACAAACCTTACAATTGGCAAATATATTAAAAGTATATTTTCCCATCTAAAACTATTTAATGGCATATATACCCATCTGTAAATGTATATTAATTTTTTAAAAGGGTGATATTGTCATAACAATAAATTGGGTATATATGCAATTAAAGTTTTTGTTTGGGTATATATGCATTTAAGGGATGTTTACAAGAGTATATATGCAATTCATCCTTTTTTTTAAACGACAATTTAAATAAAAAAAGGAAGTAAATACCATTTAGTCCTACAAATCTACTATTTCAAAATTTTAAACTCATATGACATGTCTTTGTGAGAAAAAATATTGTTACTTGAGCAACAAAGCCATTGATCATTAGTTGTTAAGACATTATGCAAGACGGAAGCTGTTATCTTATGTTTATTATCAAAAGCTTGTTATTTAAAGTTTCTTTTGATTGACTTAAACTTTTAAAAACCACAACGCTAAAATATGAGAATCAAGATCTACTCGTACACAAAAAGTATTCAAACTTTATTAAAATATTGACACATCAAGATTTATGTGTAACAAAATTCACTTGACATTCGAAAGAATTATCATGAGTTATCATGTGCAAACATTTATTGAAATGAAGACACCGCGTATCTTTTAAAATTATTACTTACCAAAACAACATATCATATAATACTAATATCTAATCTTTATATTATAATAAAAGAGTAACTAAGGGGGACACGTGGCAGTACCACATTTCTCCTCATCAAAATTTTCCCGCTTTTCTCTTCTACTTAATAGTTACTATAATTACTAATAATACTATTTAATTTATTTATAGACTAAAAATATTTTTAATAAATTAAAAAAGGAATCTTTTAATTAATATTATTTATAAAGAAATAATTTTTTATAAAACAATTTTTTTTCAAAAACATCAAACTTTTTTAAAAATATAAAATATTTTAAAAATTAATATTTTTAAAAAGTAAAATATTTATAAATAAAAAATAATTATAAATATATTTTATAAAACGTTTTGTTTTGAAACAAAGTATTTAGTTTTTTTAAACAAAAAAAGTTTAAAAAATTGAAATTATTATTTTGTTACTTATAGTCCTTCTACATAATTTCAACCGTATTTTATCTTAGAATATCGTTTTATAATTAATAAAATTTTATTTTATTTAATATTTTATATATTCAACCCGTGTAATACACGGGTTATTAAGCTAGTAAATTATAAAACACATGTCATGAAGACAAATAAATTTAGATTAATCAAAATACGGGTTACTATTCAATTTTTTTATAAATTTACATGTAAAAAAGTTGATGTTGTTTAGTATTTTTTTAAACTAACTCACACACTATCAAATTAAGTCTAGATAAATTTTAAAATGTTCAATTTAGATTTTTTATTTAAATTGCTATTTAATTAAGACAAATTGGATTTAATAATTCAAACTATTACGCATTGGCCGGTAATAATCTATACTATTAATTTAGCCGGTCACAATCTCAACTTTTACTTTTATTACAAATAACAGTATCAATAAAATAATTATCAAATATTTACGATTGATTTGCACTTGATTTCACAAAATAATTATTATGAATGAAAAAATAACATATAAGCGAAATCGATCGAAAAATAAATGCAAACAAATATGCATCTATGATAATTACACTATCATGATTGTCATTGTTAATAAAAGTAAAATTTAAAATTGTCACTGATCAAATTAATATTATGAATTATTATCGGCTAATAAATAATAGTATGGATCATTAAAATTCAATTTTTCTTTAATTAATTATAATATTGAACAAAATAGTTTTCTTTTTATACCATATATATATATTTTTTATTTTTTAGGTTTATTCTTTTAATATAATAAGGTTTTCTTTTATTCAATTTTTGCAACTTTATACCACCATAAATTTACATTAAAAAAAGAACTCTTTTTTTTGGTTTTATCATTGCCACGACCTTTTTTTCTAAATTTCATTTTATATTCCCCTGTATATTTAAAAAGCAAATGAAGAAGCAGTCACTTTTTGGGTTATTGCTTTTGGCCACATTGCTTTGTCATATTTCTTATTTTGACCCTTCTTTTAGCTTTATGCCTTTATATGTTGCAGATATTACAGAGAGAACTCATTCTAACCTTCCTTTTTAGCTTTATATGTTACAGATATTAAAGATAGAGAAAAGTAAGAGGAAAAAGCATGGCTCTTAAGGTTGTGAAGATGTCCAAGATGGTGGCTGTTCAGTTGTCGTCGCCGTCTCCTTGTCGCCGGACTTCCATGTTCCGTAAAACCAAACGGTTGTCGGTGCTGTTGTTGGTGGAGGCGGTGGTAGCCTCGGCTTTTCGTCTTTTCCTCACCGCCATGTGTTAAGGTCTTCCGAAGGCGGCGTTTTGCCTAGATTGGGGGCCGCTCGTCGGCATGATTCCATTGTTGCTCGCAACCCTTACCCGACCGGTTGGCTGTCGATGTTGACGTGAGGGTCTTTCGATCGGGCTTAAGATCCATGGATCTAAGGTTTAATGTTGAGAACATGGCGGTGCCGGTGCCGGTGGAGGCGGTGCCTGCAGCGGTGGAGGCGGTGTTTTGCCTAGATTGGGGGCTTTTTGGCCTCCGTTTTGTGGGCGCTCGTCGGCCGTTTCTCAGAATCGGTGTTGCCATGCTTCCACTGTTGCTCGCCGCCCTTAGCCGGCCGATTGGCTGTCGATGTTGACGTGGATTGTTTCACAGCATAATCCAGAAAAAATTTTCTTTTTATCCTCTTGTCGTTGCTATTTGTTCGGTGATGATGAGTATGCCTCATCTGAGAACTCATTTGCTCTATGTTACTGTATTTGTGGGGTTTCCTTTTTAATGTTTTAAACTATCTATGATGATGCTGATCTTCGCATCTGAGAACCCATTATTTGTTATTTAGGGATTTTTTTTTAATGGTGTTGATGTAGCTTTTAAGTTTAGTTTGATGATGAGGAACATGGAGTCATCTGAGAACTTCTTTTGTCTGTCATGTTGCGTTTGTGTTCTTTTTTTCTTGATGTTTTCATTGATTTTAATTCTAACTTTAGTTCAATAAGGATGAGGATTGTTTCATCTAAGAACTTTTACTTCATGAGATCATATGAGAACTGTTGGATAATTTTGTTGCATTTGGGTTTTTTTATTTTAAATTTAAAGGTTCACATTGCCCAACGTGTTTTCTTTGTTGTTGTTAATGTGATCCGATCATGCTCACAACTATTGGTTTGGAAACTTGGGTGATGATGAATTTGCGATGTAATAGAACATAAAGTTTATTTTTTTGGGCGCGGTAAACATAATTGTTTGCTACTATAGTGAACTGTATTTTTTGATTTTTCAAGTTCAATGTGTGTAACTTACATGCACAGCGTTCAATTTAAAGGACCATTGACAAAACTGGCGCGTTGGTTTTCTTGTAGATAAAATCCCGTCGCGAAGCGCGGGTTCGATAACACTAGTTTTATTTAAAATCAATCCGCTATAATATGAGGTTCGGGAGAGAAAAAAACCCGGCCCAACAAGCAGGATTAGTTTACTGGTTTTCACTTCGTCTAAACAATTCAGCTAGATATATTTTAGACATTTATTTATCGATAAATGAATGAGAATTTCAAATGATGTATAAATTAATTATAAAAATTAAAAATTACCTTTGTTTCTTTTTTCCTTTCTTTTATCTTTTCTCTTTTTTGGATTAAGTATGGCATACACTTCGTTAAAGCAGTAAGCGAGTAATACAATTGGCATGTGAAGGAAAGGTAAAAAAGGAAATCAGTTTCTTTTTTAAATCACTTTTTTATTTTATTTAAGAAACTAGGGAAAAAATGTATTAAATAGGTGTTTAAAACTATTTTAATTACTAAAATCACTTTTATATAAACATAAAAACGTGTCATAAGAGATGACAAATAAAAAAGGATCAAATATGAATACCAAAGTACTTTTATGATCAAAACACAAAAGCTAAAAATTCATTGTAGCTATAAGTTTCATATTATATAGATAAATAATGTGAATTCATTTAATAACTAATGGACGTGGTTATATGGAAAAACAAACTTTAAAAATAAAAGTTTTGTGATCAAACTTTAAAATATAAAAGTTTTGTTACCAGTTTATAGAAAAAATAAAAGAGAATTTAAGAGAAACCAACCAATATGTGAAAAACAAACTTTCCTATAACTATAGTTTTATTTTAATGGATAGTATAATATGTATAAAAATATACTTATTACTATTTAGCTCTTATTGTTAGTTTGTTAGATCATCCAAACCCCGTTCCTCATTTTATGTGAGTGTGTATCTGTGTGCTCTATACTATAAATGATAGTTGTAAGTGGTTGCGAGTAAAATAGAAAGAAAATGTTACTGTCCATCCTTATATTTAGGAAAACGCGGTACAACCTCAATAAATTGTTTAATATTTTTTAAAGTGATTGTGGGTAGAGAAAAGATAAAAAAATAATGATAAAGATATAAAAATTATTATTTATTTAAAAAATTAGTAATTTTTAATTTAATTATAGGATAGGAAATGAGATGTGAACGCCTCACATATTAGGCTAAACTCCCTTAGCGCCACATCATCGTCTTATGACGCTCCATTCTCATCCCTCTATACCACTCAAACAAAGAAATAGACTTTTCTACGTTTCTCTTTATTTTTAAATAAAAAAAATTGTTTATTAAAAATGTCACATAATAAATAAAACTAGATATAAAATTAACCTTGATAAGAAATAAAAATAACTCACATAACTTCAAACTAACTTCAAATTAAAATACATAAACATAAGAAAAAAAAATATTAAATTTAGAGTATTCATTGTCGTTGGGTAGTCAAGACGCGTAGATATACTTCACCAAATTCACTAGTTCAATTAATAACGCGTCAAAGCCGCTTACGAGAACAATTTTTTTAAAAACATCCGTTTCATTAAGTTTTATACCATAATGTTCAAACAGACACAAAACTAAAGTATTTTAAATTCAGTATTGAGTTTTTTAAATATAATTTTCATAACAAGATAATTTTATAGTTCACAACATTATGTTTGTGATTGCACAAATTTTAAATTCGATTTAATATTCCTTAACTTTTTTATTTTTAGTTCAATTCCCGTTGCACGGCTGGTGAATTTACTGGTTTGGAGTTTTAACAATAGTGAGAAAATGGATGATGTAACCAAAAAATGAACCTTAACACCCAAATTTTGTATTCATCTAAAAATGTATGTTTTCAAAATCATTATGAAAAAAATCCTAACTATACAAATCAGGTGTAACATGGTTATTAACTAATAAAGCCATAAAAATATATTTGAGCTAAAAGATATAACTAAAATCCTAACTAAAAGATATAACTAAAATATATATTAATGAAATTAAACATGCTAAAAATGATATACAATTTATTTATTTATTTTCTCTAGATAAATCCACCTAACCATCGTAACTAGCTCATGATTTTTCTTGAATTTACTTTATAATCAATTTTAGCACAACTGGTATCGTATAAATATAATACTTGTCATCAAAATAAGTAAATTTTAAACATGTTCAAATATTAATACCATATAAACAAGAACACTTAATAAACCAAATAAAAGACTATAAAATATATTTTTTCCTATATTAAATAACACCACCAAAACGCTAATCCCTTGATAGTTCCATACGCAATCATATATTCTTAATCCAATTCACACCATAAGTCCATATGTATAGTTCCTAGATTAATGTTGTCACTAATCATAATTAACTACTATTTAAACCACTTTAATCCTTCATCAATTTCAAACGAAAACAGCCCATACCGTGATGACGATCAACAACACGAACCGATTGATTGCAGTTATCACACAGCAACCACTCGTCGCCGGAGAAGGTTGAGGTGCAGGAACGTATTCTACCACATTTACAGCCACTTTCATCCCATTGTAACAGTAACCTCCGCTTGCAATGAAATAGTATCGCTTAGGTTGAGTGAGCTCGAACACATCACGCCCTGCGCCTCTCGTGACGTTGAACATGAATCCATGATCATTGCAGTTTCTGTAGCTCGTTTCGTTCACCTCCAACACGTTGAATATATGCTTGTCGTACACGAAATCTGCACAAATTTTGAATCGATAAGATGGAGAAGAAGAGATGAATTAGTTTATTGTGCTTAACTGTTTATCGTCCAAAACTGAAGAAGTAAATCTAAACATTGAGGATCGAAATCACACTAAAACTAAGGAAATTCAAGTAAATCTACACATTAAGGATCCAAATCACACAAAAAATTGAACAAAAGTATGTTACGTATCCCACGAACATTCTACTGGCATTATTCGTTGATTATCATCGGTGAATGATTGTTTAAATCATGTGACGGAAGATGAAATGAAATCACAGTGAAAAAGTGAAAATCAGAGAGATAGAGATGGATCGGTGTTTACAAAGCCAATCGCCGACGTAGAAGGTCTCCTGAAGCGACCAATCGGTGTAGTTAAAATTAGGTTTCCACCTATCCTTCCCGCCGACCTGGTGGCGCACCGGATTCCTACACACAGCGCATGTTAGCATCGCCGCCGTCGCCACCACGACGACCACCGTCTGCAGCCATACACCACCTCCTGCTCTTCTCATTGTTCACTACACGATGACGGTGAGAGTGTTGAGGGCTAGTTTCGGAAGCGTAAATATATGAGGGTGATGATGGACCACTGGCGCAAGTTAGCGAGTGGGGCGCATAACAGATTTCACCTCATGGTCTCGGGGGCACCATTTTTGTGTCTGCCAGTGTACACTTTCGTGTTGTTTTTATTTTTGTCTGAAATGTAAGTTACTCGTTAAAGATTATACGTTCATGACTAAAGCATTTTTATTTAATAAAGTTGACAATATGTATTTTTTTTAATATATTTATACAAGAATACAACTCATGAATCAGTTGGTCACGCATTTTTATGTGTCAATAAAACTTAAACGTTGATTTTAGTGTAAATGGATCATTGAATGGTGCACATGATATTTATTAGATGGAAATAAGATAGTACGTTGCTTATAGACTCAACCTTTTTGGAGATCTAAAATGATGGCTAATCTTATGGCCTACATGATGAAAAAAATTCATATTCATGGGTACAAATTTTAGCCGAAAACAAAATAATGGATCATGATTGATTACATTCAAATAGAAAATGAGTGTATCTTAGAATAGTAAGATGTCCTTCTTCTCCATATGCTTGCGAATCATCATTCGAAAGATCACCTTTGAGCATATGAAGAACACATGGGTTTGGAATTCACCTTTGAGCACATGAAGATTAGAGATTTAGAGTGGCACAAGGACCACAAGATGTAGGATTTCCATTGTCATTTGAGTAGATTGCGGTCAAAGAGGTGTAAGTAATAAATGTGGTGGATTGAAGTGTATTAAATTGTTAAATATAAAATCAGGCGAGACAAGGACCAAGATGTATGAAAGCATTTTTCATAACAAGAGCGTATTAATTAGAACATGCTACATATGGATAACATGTTAAACAAAACATGTGAAAAATGGGAAGTGAAAAAGTCGTGATGGTTTCTTTACTTTCAAGGTTCTATGATGTTTATAGAGGCGATGAAGTTAAGATCCGAAAGCTAAAAGTGAAATGATTAAAGCGTTAAGCTCAAACGTATTTTTCTTTCTTGTACGTAAGGTTATTGAGACGATCTATGAGAGGTGGTGGACAGTGTTGAAAGATTTTAAGAGAAGTATACGTAAGTTGATGTGGTGAATGAATAAAAGAATAGAAATGCGTAAGTTATGTATTGCTTTAAAATATCACACTTTTAAGTAATAATGCTTATTCGTTGGTTTTTAGCTCCAATTGAACGAAAACAACAGCTGTAAATAAGATTAAAGGTCAATCGATCAATTTTGGTCATGTGGCTAAGGCATCACATTATCGTCCCAATCTCACCAAATTCACAAGGACTTCCCATTTTCACCCGGGGGGGGGGGGGGGGGGGGTTGGATGTTCTTGTTTTTCCGGGTCAAATTCCCTAATTCCTTTTCCTTGGTTGTATGTTATCTTCGTTAAATTTACTCCCAAATCGGTGAATAATGACCGCTTTTCATCCTCATTTTCACCGAACCATGCCACCTCATCACCAAACCCTCCACCTCATCGATATTCACGGTCAATCTCATCACTGATCGGAGAAAACAGAAAAAGAAAAGGGGAAAATAGGCCCCTGGGCCCTAGCCCCTAAATGCCTATGTTCGGTCCGGTTATAGTTCAGGTTACCCACCGTTATTGGGCCATCATTTTGGATTTGGGCCTATGAAAAATGACACAAAGTAATTTGGGCGTATTATACAATTTAATCAGAATATTTTAACTTTATTAACTTACAAACCGCAAATTACCCAAATGAATATATGTTAGTCCTTGATGTAATATAGAGAGGATGAAGCTCAAAGCTACAAGAGAGTTCTTAAAACCACTAAACAACCAATACTTGCTACTGACTTGGATGGGGTAATGTTTTAGTTTCCTTTTATCACTTTATGTGATTTGCATTGTAATATTTTTAATAGAGTAATAATGGATTGATTGATAAAAATAAAAAAGAAAAATAAACTAAAGTACAATAGATTAGTTAGAGATTAGCAAATAAACCCGGTTCGAACCCGACCTGGTGGACCCTACCTGGACCCGGGGTATGGGTAGGACCCGATAGGGGGTGTACCCGATTGTACCCTTAGGGTTGGAACCAGTTTTAAACATAGTATTTTTTAGCGAACCAGACCTGATTGTACCCGGTTTCGAACGGTTTTTTTTGTTTGCCTTTTAAAAAAACTAGTCGTTTTTTAACGGCTATATAGCTGTTTGGGATTTTTTTTTACCCTTTTTTAAGCCCCTTAAGTTAGTATCTATAGGTGTGGGTTGATATGATTAAATACCCAAGTCCTAAACGCAAAAACATACGCAAAAAATGCAAAAAAAATACTCTCGTTTTACACTTTCACTCTCTCGTGGGATATGTTCACTCTTTTGATATGCCTCACAAATAAAGTATATGATGAAGAGGTAGAAAAATGAGTATTTTCTGGCATATCCGACGAAAAACTAACATTCGATGAAGTTTTTCGTAGAAATAAACATTAGACGATAACTTAATTAAAAGTTTTATGCTATTTGTTATTGATTAATTTATGTTTTTTAAGTTTTTTTAATAAATAAGTAATAAATTTTATTTTTATTTAATATTGTTGTAGAAATACATACACAAAATATTCAATATGCACAAAAGGAATAAATGATGATGAATTTAAAGTTTATTCAAAAATAATAAATGATAAATAATAATAATAATAATAATAATAATAATAATAATAATAATAATAATAATAATAATAATAATAATAATAATAATAATAATAATAATAGTAATGATAATAATAATAATAATACATAAAAAACACCGGTATTCTACCCGGTTTTGGACCCGAACCGGACCCGATACTATCCTAATCGGGTAAATCAGGCAGGGTATTAAAGAGTGTGAACCCGACCCGGGTTCGTACCCGGTTTCACCTATACCCGGGTACAAAAAAAACCGGTTGGATCCAACACAGGTTGTACCCGGTTTCGATTATGGTCCAAAACCCGATTTGCCCATCTCTATTCTCTAAGGTTAGTTAAATAATTAAAAGGAAGCATGATTGGTTAACTGAAAAATAAATAAATAAGTATAACGTATTGGTTGAAGAAAAAAAAATATCACCTCAATTTTTTATGTTTGGGTAACACACTAATCCACTCATTGTAAGTTTTTCTAATTTCCATGGATGATAAAAATTAATGAAAATTAAAATAATAAGAAATCTATTTAGATATCCCAACTAATAATGAGTATTTTTAACAAATTAACAAGCATACCAGATACTCGATTGATATGGGGTATGATTGGTAGTCACGTATGGGATTGGGATTACCAATGTCTAACAATAAGAGAACATTCTAGTTTTTGTCAAATATAATATATCAAAATATGAATTGGGTTATTTTTTTTTAAATATTACACTATTTTACCATTTATGTGAAAAGTTATTTATGATTTCGTGCTTTTCACTAATGGACATTAATTATTTTAATCAAGTCACATCGTGTGCATTGTATATGAGGGTATTTGTCACACCCCCATTTTTCAGCACACAACGGAAGTAACGGGGGTGCGACGAGACTGGATACCAAGAACAACATTGCTTACAAGAGAATATCAAAATCTAATTGCATTGAGATTATACTTAAATTCTTCACAATCTGGGCTTCTAGAACTTGATACAACTGCTACGTGAGGTTCTTCAAAATATGTAACTATCCAAGTTATTTGTGGTTTCCAGTCCTGAAAAGCATACTGAAAGTGTCAACTGAAAATAGTTGGTGAGTTCGCAGGTTTAACGAAATAGAGTTTAACACGTATGATGCCAATTAAATAAGTCCACAACCAACCCTGTACCCGGTTATCCAATCCCCATCTAATATGGATTGAATGCCCGAATAGCAACACCCGAATTGTCAAAGAATAAGCATATGCAGATAATATGCCGCGTAGACACTACAGGCTCAGCGGCACTGTATGTCTTAGTGTTTGTTCGCCTATACATAGGACACACTGTGCGTGGGGGATTCCCCAAGTAGTACTACCCATACGATCAGTCGGTTCTATCCAGAATTAATGGTTGTGTAAAACGACAGTCGGTGCATGTGCATAATAGAAAAAGAAAGTCTTAAATAATTGCACATCATATAAAAACGAGCATGCTTTTCACCCCAAAAATGAATAAAAAGGGGTTGCGAAGACTCACCTGGTTTCTCTTACAAGTATCCGTATATCAAGGTTGAAACCTCATAACTATGCGTAGGAACTCATCATTGCAATCCTAATTGTACACTTAACGTCAGTCCCTAACAATACAATAACACTATTATGTGTGTGGTTGAGCTCTTTGTATTAGTTTAAGTGAAATGATCTTTTGATGTTATTGTTGTGTTGTTGAGTAATATTAGTGTTATTTGTATGACTATTTGGGTCTTTTAAGTTATTTAGATTTTATATGTACTAAGTATACAACATTTGGATACATACATTTGTCTATAATTATTTACTTGTTATTATATATGTATTAATAATAGAAAGTTGGATAGAACTATTTAATCCTAACTTAATTAGGTTTAATTAGATTTAGTTGCATCGATCATTCATTGTTTTAGTTCTATTAATGTAGGTGACTTGTATTTTATTAATGCTTAATGTGTGCGTATACCTTTTAAGTATTAGTTGTTTTGTCTTCATATGTATACCTATGTATTCATTATATTTAAAGTCTTGCGTCTAATATTCTGTAATATGAAAAAAACATGTTGATAAATAGTAATTTACACGTCTGTAATGCAGTAGGGTACAAATGGTTTTTTCGTGGGTTTAGATGTAGCATGGGTGACTAACAGACCAATTAGTTTATTCTACTATTTCTCTTGATGTGGCCACGCGTCTATTGAAGAGCACTCCTCCTTCCACCGTTTTTTACACGTGTTGTAGCAAAGGAAAGAAATAAAGAGGCAACCCTAGGTATTGCCCTTGCTGTTGACTTTGCCATCTCCGTCTTATGCCACCACCCTTGTATGTTTACGCTCGAACACCAGTCGGTTTTATTAGCTGCATTCGAGGTTCCCGGATGCCTTCGCCGATACGTACAATTGATGAGGAAGAACGGGTCATTACGTCGATCGTCTCCTGCTAAGGTGAGCTTCTAAAGCAGTGAACAATAGAGTTTAAAAGGTTCCGCTTTTGGTATATTTACCCTTAATGGCTCCCGAATCCGGGTCGGCCTGGTTCGGCTCTGTTGATCCAGAACTGAATACTCGGCCCTAATAAATTGAGCATTTTGAAAAAAATTGGAGTTATTGAGATAATTATCACAATTTAATTTCTTCTTTTGAGATATAGGTTTGCGTTGCATCATTGTGGGACATTAATATGTATTTGATTTTCAAGACACAAATGAAGACCTGATGGCCAACAAGAAAGCTAAGGATACACACGTTTAGTTGTCGTAGGCTATGCTTGGATGTGGTCTTTGAATGAACTTTGGAAGCTGCTGCACATGGTTTTGATATAGTCGAATTTGGTATGTAAGTTGCCCTAAATTATCTACATAGAAAACCAAACAGCCCTGTAGTTTTTTTGTTAGTGGAATTTAGGTTTTTGTCCCCGTTGTTAACATAATCGTTGTACAGAGATTTAATTTATAGTGTTGTTTATTGTCATTTCTCACCCAAGGTTGTGTAATGCAGATTTGAAGTGCAAAGAATTGGGGCATTCAACTGTCCATAAATAGTTGAAGTTTTCAAATTTAGTTTCACTAATAATAAGTCTTTTCAAACAATGAGTTACAGAAATTGAGAAAGATGCACATGAAGAAGTTGAAAATTTTCAGGAGAAAAATGCAAAACAATATGCTAAACTTGGCTTTATATTAAGATCAAATAATCATCTGTTTTATTCTATTGCTGATAATGAAAAAAGTTTTATTCCCTACATACGGTTGGGGTTTGTTTAACTTGCTAACTTACTCTATTCATACTGGTCAAATCTGTAAACAACTCTTTTTAGGCATGGGTTTGTTTTAGTTGCTAATTTCTTTTGCTCATGTTTTTAAATTTGTAAACTACTACTTTGTTGCAATATATTGAACGACAACAACCGGCAACTTCTTTTTCATATAATATGAAGGAGAGAAAAGGAATACGCGCCGCAACACGCGCGGGGATTTAAACTAGTTATTATTAATTTGATAATAATTATCTTAAATAATGATAATCATTAAAATATCAAGAATGATCTAAGTATTTTATATTAGTATCTAATTTAAGTACATATCAAATTATACAAACGTGATAGGGTTATACCACAATAATATCATATATATATATATATATATATATATATATTTATCTTGGTCGATTTCTAATAATTATTATTTGCTATGTAAGTTCTTGTGTTTGTATCTATTTAAATCAAACAATTTTATTAAGTGTCACTGGTCTTCATTAGATACTTCATGTATTTTATAATTAGGGCTCAACGTAAATAATACACGTGTGAATCATAATTAAATTTCAAATGAGTGACGCGTGCGATTATACCTCTCGCTCAGTTCACGTACTCGAACCCACTCGTACTCAACTCGATCGAATCACGCTGTTAACCGCCCGTTGACCAAGTTTGACCAATAGTTAACCAAGGTTGACCGCGGTTGACCCGTTTGACCCTATCCAAACATCATCAAAACAAACCTTCAACATCACCACGGTGACCTCCCGGTTAGCATAACTATAGACTCATACCACCACCGCCTGTATCTACACAACCAACATCACCACCATCATCGAACCTCAACACCACCCTTATAGCCACCGCCTTCGCCTTCACCATCACCTTCCACAACCGTCATTAACATAATCATCCTCACCATCACCCTCAAGCACCGACTCACCCCACCAACTTGGCTGCCACCCTCCATCATCGTCTTTGAAAACCCACTAAAACACCACCATCGCCTTCACCTTAGACAACCATCGCAACCATTACAACAGCCATAACCACTGCCTTCGAAGTCGGCTACCACCAACAGAGCCGCCACCATCACAGTCGCCATCACCACAGCCATCGGTGACCACCACCGCCATCACTCTCCTTCACCGAACCAACAACCACCACCATCACCGGGCCTCAACACCATTGTCACAGCCACGACCACCAACCACAACCGCCATCGCTAGCACACCCACCATCACCACAACCATACCATGGCTGCTATCACCACCACCACCGTCACAATCAACAACCACCACCTACACGACCACAACCAACTTACAACCTGTGAACCGTCACCACCACACCTCCGAAACCCACCTGTAACCATCACCACCGCCTTCGATTCGCACCACCCTACTGCGTTTTAGGTGAAACCACCGCCAAAATCACGATCTGGCGTCGAGGAGAGTCGGAGGAGGCTAGGCACTTGCCGGCACTCGCCGCCGGCGCCATCGCCGGCAACCGGCAGCCGGAGTTGAGAGGGGAGGGGGTTGAGGTGGCAGCCTCTTCTTTCTCTTTCTGCGTTATCTCTCATCTCTATCTCAAGAAAGGGTAAAACCCAAAAATAAGAAAGAAATGGTTTATATAAAGGGTTAAGTGATTGGGTTCGTTAACGTTCGTACCGCATTCGCGCCCGTATCAAGTCACGTTTTAGATTTTTATTTTACGATAGCATTGATCGTTAAACGCTAATAACATTCCAAGAATATTATTTTATTCTATTTAAAATTTATCTGATAATTAAATGAGTGAAAACACATTTATATTGCCAAGTTAACGTGTTTAATCGGTTACGTGTTTTCTCGCGTTGAACGTTAATATTATATAATAATAATAATAATAATAATAATAATAATAAATATATGAAGTTTAAGTATTTGATAATACTTTACACGGTAATTCATACATTAAAGAAGTTAAAAATTCTTTTTGATTTTGTTGAATTTCTAGGGTTATCACAGTATTTAACTTTTTTTAACTACCAAATGACTATTTTTGTATTATTATCACACGCCTGATTTTTTTGAGCCCTAATTTCATCATTAAATCAGCCCCAATATCCCCACATCGTTTTCAAAAACACCGTTTCTCAGCGCCATCGCCGGCAACCACACGTGTATTGGCATTTCATATCTAGTTCTTGACATCAAACAAAAGTTGTTGCAACACCACTAGAAACCCTTTGCATTCTTGATAGATTCGAGTTTAATTTGTTGTTACAACCATCCTAGATTTGCGAATCCATTTCGAAACTCATTGTTGCCTTCATGATCTTGGAACAACTTTCTGCCATCCTCGTTGGAGATGGGTCGACACCACGAGCTCTAGCAGATCATCCTAGTGTTTCCGGATTAGTTTTATATATGTTTAATCACTTATGATTCTGGATTAGTTTCAATTACTAGTATTTCTCGATTAGTTTTATATATGTTTAATCACATGTTCAACAATTGACACTTGTTTAGAGCCCAACTCTTTCAAGTTTTCAAGCTTTTTAGGATGTATTTTCTTGAATTTTAATTACTTCATTATTTTTTCTTTTACCCTTGGAAATTTAGCTTGTTTAATTAGTGTACATTTCAGGAGTATTGTTTCATAGTCCCATGCAACTTGGTAGTTTAGAAGCACTTATGTTAAATCATTAATAAAGATGACTTGTTCTAAAACACATATTTTTTATTATTAAATACGACAATTTAATCTGTTAAAGATTATCTTCTCAAGTCTGTGTGAGTTGGACCCTATACACTAGTTATATTAGTTAAATACGATTTTAGTCCTGTAGTTTGATCCAAATTAACATTTTAGTTCATTAGTTCTAATTTTATGTTGATCCAAATACGATTTTAGTTTTCGCTTCAATTAAACCCAAACGTTTAACACCTAACATTGTTTATTTAAGTATGTCAAATTGTGTGAAAAGTCAATCATACCCTTGTTAGTAAAGAAAAATAATATGTAATTTAAAGGAAAAATACGTTTTTTTTATTTATGTTTGTTAAGTTTGTGTGAAAATAATATAATTTCTTTGTTAGTCAATAGAGTACATGATTCATCACATTTAAATATATCATAAAGAACACCCATTTGGTTTAGAAAGGAAGTTGGGCGTGGAGGTGTTGGGGATGAGAAGGAAAGATGATCTTCATCTACTTCTGCACATCCGTGGTTTGTAGTACGAGATACTAATACCAATATTACTATAAAAGACAAGTGAACCAAGAAAAAAAAATAGAAAGATAGCACGTGTAAAAAAAAATACTACTAATAATATTGTTCGATTGTTTGTAGTATAAAATGATTATGTTTCTGTTCTAACAACAGAATTTTCAAGATGATAAGATGACCGTCAACCAGATTTATCAAAATTTATATTTAATTATAACCTCACAAATTATAGTTTACTTTAACTGATATTTCATTGTCAAATTGAGTGGTGCTAATTTGAGTGGGTGCTAGTCAATAGTAACTATTTAATTAATACGAAGAAACAATTTATTTATTAAAGAAGTATTTTACAAACTAATAAATCATAGGATATCAAAACTAGAAATACATATTAAATCAAATCATTGACGAAAATAAAACCATTTTAATTGGAGGTTTGTTAAAAGAAACCCCAACGGTGTTGTTGACCCACGATATAAAACCAAACGTTAGCCTCAATTTCTCCTCATTCACAACCTGAAAAAAAAAAACCCTAATTTTCTCTCATCTGAGATTTTGTGGGTTTTTCAATCAATTTGCAGATGGAGGAGAATCATCAGAAAAAGCCATTTCTCCTTTTCTTCCTTCATTCACGCAGCAAGAAGAACACGAATTGAATCCCCTGGGTTGATATATATCTCTCCGAGACAGACACGCTCATGGATTTTCACCATCATCTGATTGATTCTTGACGGTACCCCCACCCTAGATTTCACTAGTCGTTCCCTAGAATTAATTAATCCTTAAGTTTCGATAATTCGTTTTATATTGTTTGCATAATATATACTAAGGTTTCCTTGCGAAACCCTAGAATGAATTAATCCTTAAGTTTCGATAGTTCGTTTTGTATTGTTTGCATAATTGCATTATTGCTATTCAGCCACATACTACTGTACAAAAATCCCCTAAACGGAACCCATCTTTACATCTTCCTCTCTGAAGGCCTGAATAAGAGATGCTTTGGTGGAGTTCAGTCCCATCTTTGTTAAAGAAATCTATACGGGTAACGTTTTTATAATTTCATCTTTGTTGAATGAAGTTTCTCATTATAGTTCTTTATTTCACACCCATAATCTTTAAGTAATTAACAGAAACTTAAGTTCTTCCCACATGGCTTTACATAATCTCATTTTGTGTAGATTTTAAAGCATCCAATGTTGATAACCTCTTTTACCTATGCAAAGGCATCTACCTTATGCACTGAATTTTGCCACACTGCACCTGGAATGGAGAAAGAGGCTTGCATTCATCATGATTTTATTTTCTTAAAAATCTGCTACTTATTAGTTTTTTTTTTACAAAGTTAACAATGTGCCCTCTGTCATTGTACTCTTTTTTGTGCCTTTTATTTATTAAAAGATGATCTTTACCCTGTTACAGTGACTAAAACAGTTTAAAAATGAAAGTACATTAATGCTTTATATATGCATAAAGAGCTCTATTAATTTTTCATCCGTCCTCTATATGAGATTTTCATTTGTACATATTATCAAGTTTTTTGTTGAAGCTTCCTTTGATTTTCATCTATTACTAAATCTGGTTGCCTGTTTTCTCATCTTTTCTTTTCTTTTCATTTTTTTTCATGGATTTGTGGTTTGACAGTTTTATTTGGTGTTTTACAATATTAAGCTCATATTCAAGAATTTGCAATCTCTTTACCCTAACACCTTAAAACCCATTTCAACTAGCTATGTACTTTGAGGCTTGTACTTTGCGGTTGATTGGGTGTATGTAGGTTGTTATGGTATCGTGAGGGCTTTTCTTGATAATGTTCTTTCTATTGATGTTGTTCAGTTTTTTCTAACAATCATGACTTTTTTTTTTAATGTTTCATCATTTTTTTTCGTGGATTTGTGGTTTGATAGTTTTATACGGTGTTTTACAATATTAAGCTCATATTCAAGAACTTGCAATCTCTTTACCAGAACACCTTAAAACCCATTTCAACTTGCTTTGTACTTTGAGGCTTGTACTTTGCGGTTGATTGGGTGTATGTAGGTTGTCATGGTATCGTGAGGGCTTTTCTTGATAATGTTCTTTCTATTGATGCTGTTCAATTTTTCTAACGATCTTCACCTTTTTTTTTTTAAATGTTTCATCATTTTTTTTCATGGATTTGTTGTTTGGCAGTTTTATACGGTGTTTTACAATATTAAGCTCATATTCAAGAATTTGCATTCTCTTTACCAGAACACCTTAAAACCCATTTCAACTTGCTTTGTACTTTGAGGCTTGTACTTTGCGGTTGATTGGGTGTATGTAGGTTGTCATGGTATCGTGAGGGCTTTTCTTGATAATGTTCTTTCTATTGATGCTGTTCAATTTTTCTAACGATCTTCACTTTTTTTTTAATGTTTCATCTTTTCCCTGTATAAGATTATCATTTATACTTGTTATCATGTTTTTTCCTCAAATGCTCCTACTTCCACTTATGTTGATCTTTTACTTAATTTGGTTACTTATGCTCTTATCTTTTCTTTATTAAGTTATATATATAGATTTGGATTTGACAGTTACATATGGTGTTTTGCAAGACTAAACAACACACATGCGAGAAATTGCAATCCTGTTACTAGAACACCTGAAAACCTATTTCAACATGTTTTGTACTTTGAGTCTTGTACTTTGCATATATTGATTGGGTGTATGTAGGTTGTTGTGGCATCATGGACTGCTTTCTTGATGAAGTTGTTTACGTTGAATATTGTATTTTTCAATGATTCTGGCTTTGCTTGTTTTTAGAATTTTCATCGTTCTTTCTTGTGAGATTTTTTTAGTACACGTTACTAGGTTTTTTGTTCTTGAATTCCCTGCATCCTTTTTGACTTATTACTTAATGAGCTCAATGTACTATTCATACCAAATTTGTTTGCATATTCATATAAATGTAGAAACACAACCTACTGCTATAGCATGACACATTATATATAAACACATACATATATATATATATATGTATGTGTTTATATATAATGTGTCATGCTTCATGCTTGAGAATGCAATGTCATGCAGTAAGCACATTGGCTAGTCTGGTGCATTGGTTGATTCTTTGAAGGTAACTGAGCTTAAGTGTTTATTTAATATGTCAGCATTAGATTATCTTTTTATTTGCTACTAATGTGGGCATCAAATAAATATTTTAGTACAGCCCCATATATTCGTTCTTTTGAGGCATTGCTAGTATGATAATGACAATGAGGTTAGTTACATTTGCGACAATACGTTTTGTTGTTTATATATAGTAAAAAACATGTTTTTTCAAACCTTGAACCCTTATTTGAAGCCAATTTTGTAGAAAGTTATGTAAGTGCTTGCTGTCATAGTTTTTATTTTATTTTTATTAATGATCTTGTCTGCCTCAGTTATTTGTTTACCTTTGAACCTACAGAAGAATGATTTGATATTAGTTCCGTACCTAAGGAAGTTAAGTCACTGTTCTCAGCCACTTGGACAGTAAATCTGATGTTAAAACCACTGATCTCAGATCCCTCCAGCAGGGCCACTTTTACAGTTAAGGCTGCTTTTCATTTAAAATACATGGACTGCTTTCTTATACACTTTGCCAAGTTTTTGTTCTTGAATTCCCTGCATCCTTTTTGACTTATTACTTAATAAGTCAAAGTACTATTCATACCAAACTTGTTTGCATATTGATATAAATGTAGAATCACAACATTCTGCTATAGTACTGGAACAATTTGATGTAGAATTATAACTTCATTAAACTGTGGTGGGACCAAAGACCTCTGATCCTAGCAAATATTTATGGTATGTCGGTATATATATGTATGCGTGTATATATAATGTGTCATGCTTGAGAATGCAATGTCGTACAGCAAGCACGTTGGCTAAGTCTGGTGCATTGGTTGATTCTTTAAAGGTAACCGAGCTTAAGTTATTATTTATTGTGTCAATATTACTCTAATGTAGATTATCTTTATATTTGCTACTAATGTGGGCATGCATTTAAATATTTTAGTACAGCTCCGTATATTCGTTCTTTTGAGGCATTGCTAGTATGATAATGACGATGAGGCTAGTTACATTTGCGACAATAGGTTTTGTTGTTTATATATAGTAAAAAACATATTTTTTCAAACCTTGAACCCTTTATAGGTTCATCTGAAGCCAATTTTGAAGAAAGTTATTTAACTGCCTGTTCTCATAGTTTTTATTTTATTTTATTAATGATCTTATTGCCTCAGTTATTTGCTTATCTGTGAGTATAGGAACATACAGAAGAACGATTTGATATTTTATTTCTGCCCAAGGAAGTTAAGTCACTTTTTTCAGCCACTTGGAAAGAAATTCTGCTGTTAAAAAGACACTGTTCTCAGTGCCCCTCCAGCAGGGCCACTTTTACAGTTAAGGCTGCTTTTCATCTAAATAACAGTTAAGGCTGCTTTTCATGTAATTGAAGTTGGTATATAAATTATGTTAGTTCTATCAAAAAGATGATCGAAACTAGTGATGCTGATGAGCTTAGGGATTCAAGATAACTCATGAGGACAATTCAGAGACATAACATATACGAGATTTTTGTTTAATTATAATCAAATACGTAAACATCAAGTAGTGGAGCATGAAATTTGATCTCATTTGTTAATTTGCTTTAATTACTTTTTGCAGTTGATCTGCAATGAGCTTAGTGTTTCCTAGCCAAGGATTGTTGGGCAAATCAGAGGTGTATGTTAAGATTCAGAACACAATCTGGGACAAATTTTCTTCAAATTTCTTCAACAAAATACGATTACAACTAGAGAGAAAACATAAACCATGAACTCTAATTTTTCTGATAATTGATACTGAAAGAAAACTACTTTAAATAAACAAAAGAAATTATCAACCACTAAGCCCACTATCTCCTCCTGAATTGCCATGCACCCACGTCCCAAGAACTCTTCTGCGTTTGACTTTTACCGGGTCACATTGACTAACACTTCTCCCCCTCAATGTGAGCTTCCATCTCCATGGTCCATTACACCCAGCAGTGCCCTCATTTCTGCGAATTTCATCCAAGGTAAGGCTTTGGTTAGTATATCAGCTCTCTGCATGTTACCTGCCACATGCTCCACATATATTTTCTCGTGCTCAACACACTGCCTGATGAAATGATACTTCGTATCGATATGTTTGCTGCGACCATGAAAGACGGGATTCTTCATCAATGCTATGGCTGCTTCGTTATCCACCAGTAATCGTACTTTTTGTGCTTCACTGCCAGTTAATTCACTTACAAGACTTCTTAACCATAGCCCTTGGCAAGCTGCAGACGTGGCAGCCATGAACTCCGCCTCACAGGAGGACAAGGCGACAGTGTGCTGCTTCTGCGATGCCCAAGTTATTAGGCTCCCAGAGAAATAAAAGACTACGCCTGTAGTTCCCTTCCTATCATCTTGGTCTGTTCCATAACTACTATCAGAGTAGCCTGTTAGTTTTCCATCACCACCTCTCGTATATTTCAGCCCATAATGCATTGTTCCTTTCACATATCTCAGGATCTGCTTCACTGCCAAATAATGACTTTCTTTCGGCTTTTCCATATACCTACTAGCCACGCCAACACAATATCCAATGTCAGGCTTAGTGTGGATCAAATATCTCAACTTTCCCATGAGACTGCGATACTCTGTTGAATCGACTTCATTTCCTTTTTCATCTTTAGTCAAGCAAATCTTTGGATCCATAGGCCAATATGTTGGGTTACATTCCAACATTCCAACTGATTGTAGTACCTTCTTTGCATAGGCAGATTGCTTTAAGGCAATGCCATGTTCATCTTGTGCAACCTCAATTCCCAAATAATATGAAAGCAAACCCAAATCATTCATGTCAAATGCTTCCTTCATCCTTTTCTTGAACTCACTGATCTGTTCCTCACTTGTTCCTGTCACGATGAGGTCATCTACATACACACCAATGATGATTGTATGTGTCTTGGTTTGTAATCGGTACACTGCTTGCTCTTGTGTGCACTTGATGAAACCAAGTTCCTTAAGTAATCGATCGAGTCGAGCGTTCCACGCCCTTGGTGCTTGCTTCAACCCATAGAGCGCCTTGTGTAATTTATAGACCATCGTCTCTTTCCCTTTTATCTCAAAACCTTCCGGTTGGCGCACATACACTTCCTCCTGAAGGTCTCCATTCAAAAACGCTGACTTTACATCAAGATGATGTACAAGCCAACATTCTTTTGCTGCCATTGCCAACAGTAACCGCACCGTCTCAAGCCTTGCAACAGGCGCGAATGCCTCGTCAAAATCTACTCCTTTTTTCTGTACAAATCCCCTTGCAACCAGTCTAGCCTTATGTTTCGTCACATTCCCTGCTGCATCCTTCTTTAGTTTAAATACCCACTTTAATCCAATTGCCTTGTGTCCAAATGGCAACTCGACTAAAGTCCAGGTCTTGTTACGTTTTATGGCTTCCAGCTCAGTCAACATTGCTTCTTTCCACCCATGTTCGACAATGGCCTCCTTGTAAGATGAAGGTTCACCATCGATCAAAAGTAGATCGTCTTCAACTGCTTCTATGGGTTCGGTTTCCCCATATATTTCATTGAGTGATCCAAAACCCCGTGGAGGTGTATCATCATAAGTTGAACGTGGTACCGAAACTCCAGTGTTGTTTGTTGACTGACTTCTTGTCGAATAACTAGCTGCACTATTTGGTTGCACCTGCACGCCTTGTGAGAAGCTAAAAGGTGAGCTCAAAAATGAATCAACTGGTGAATTAGAGTTACCTTCATAATTGAAACTCTCTTCATGACTTGGGCTTGATTCTTTTCTTTGATTTACTTGAAAATGAGCCCATCCTGACTGCTTTCCTGAATCCAGATCATGACCCTTGTCCCAGACCCATTTTCGCTTCTCATCAAAAATTACATCCCTTGCAACACATACTCGATTAGTATTCGGATTCAGTAATCGATGTGCCTTACTTCCAGGCTCAACCCCAAGATAAACCATTGCCAAACTTCGATCGCTTAACTTTGTCTGATGAGGTCCAATTTTCTTTACATGGGCAACACATCCGAACAGTCTAAGATGTGTTATCACCGGCTTGTTTCCCGTCCATCCTTCGTATGGTGTCATATTCTTGACTCCTTTAGTAACGACCCGATTCAAGATATAAACTGCATGCCTGACTGCCTCACCCCATAGCATATCTGGTACTGACATTGTTTTCAGCAGAGAACGAGTTACGTCCATAACGGTCCTGTTACGGCGTTCCACAACACCGTTTTTGTTGAGGTGTGTGTGGTGCCGTAAGTTGTCTTCTTATTCCTTCTCCATCACAGAATTGAATAAACTCCTGTGAATTGAACTCACCTCCTCGATCAGTTCGAAGCATACCCACCTTCAAACCGCTTTCTTTCTCCACCTCAGCAGTAAACTTCTTGAATTTTGCAAAGGCTTCATCCTTAGTTTTCAGCAGATATACCCACATAAATCTGCAAAAGTCATCGACAATTAACATAAAATATCGATTACCTCCTGCAGTTTGCGGTGTAATGGGCCCACACAAATCCGTATGTACAAGTTCTAAAGGCCTGCTTGCTCTCCACTGCGTTTCTTTTGGAAATGACTGCCGGGTCTGCTTCGCCACCAAACATCCTTCGCAGATTTGTGTTGGGTATTTTATGTCTGGCAATCCTCTTACCATCTGTTTCTTTGCCATATGTTCCAAAGCCTGGAAGTTTACATGACCCAGTCGGGTGTGCCAAACCCATGACTCATCGTCTAACATGGTCATTAGACACATCGGGGACGCCACCTTGAGTGTTATCTTATACAATCTATTCTTTGATCTTGTCACCTTCATAATGAGTCTCCCCCGTTCATCGAACATCCTGAGGAACTCTTGGCGCATTACTACTTCATATCCCTCTTCCATCATCTGCCCTAAACTCACTATGTTACTGTTTAGAACAGGAATGAAGTACACGTTCTTTATGACAAATTGATCTCCATTTTTGCATTCAAACAAAATTGCCCCTCTTCCTTTAATCTCGACCCGTGATCCGTCACCGAATCGAACCTGCCCAGTTACATTCTCATCCAGATCAGCAAAGAAGTCTTTAGCACCTGTCATATGATTACTTGCGCCGTTATCAAGATACCAAATGTCCCGTTTTTCATCAGATCTGAGTTCATGTTGGCAAGGAAGGAATTTCTCTTCATTTAACAACACCATCTTCTGTGGTTCTTCTCCCTCTACAGTTAACAATAGCGCAGCCTCTTCCTCACGGGTTAGATTAGCTTCCTCAGCAACTTTCTTGCTTGCTTCACATTCTGAAGCATAATGACCGAGTTGATCACATTTAAAACACCGGATGTGTTTTTTATCCTTGGGCTTCCGGTTGTAACCGTTTGTTTCATGATGTGGACCGCCACTCCAGCGACCACCGCGACCCCTGCTGGAGCCTCTTCCACGTGATCCACTTCTACCGCCTCTATCTCCACCTCTTCCACGTGATCCTGATGAGAACCCTCTCCCGGATGACTTTTGTTCAGTGCGCACATCTGTTTTGCCCAGTAGTAGGCTGTTATCACTCCCTGTGTTTGCCTGTCTCAGTTTTAACCGGTCTTCTTACGCCTTAAGGCGTCCAATTGCTTCATCAAACGGCATTGAATCCACATCAGAATACTGCTCGATTGAAGCTACTAGTTGGAGAAATTTGTCGGGTACCGAGTCCAACAATTTTCGCACCAACACACTATCTTCAATCGTTGAACCGAGACTGTTGTATCGTGACACCATCCCTGACAGTTTTCCTGCGAACTCGTCCACCGACTCGCCTTCCTTAATTTTCAACAACTCAAAATCACTTTTGAGTGTGTGTAATCGAGCTTTCTGTACCCGGTCTGCCCCCAAGTACCTGACCTTCAATGATTCCCATATCTCCTTGGCTGTTTTCTTCTTAGCAACCTGCATTAAAACATCCTCGGGAATAGCTTGAAAAATGAAGGCTCGGGCTGTCTTGTTTTTCTTTTCATCAATGGTTGCGCCAACTTCCGGTTCAATGGATTCCCACAAACCTTGAGCATCCATTACCGCCTCCATCTTTATGGTCCATGTGGTGTAGTTCGTGGCTGTTAGAGTAGGGATCTGCAGTGAAACCGAACTGGTCTCCTTCTGCGTTGTTGATGTAGACGCTAGGGTTGTCATCGGGTTCAATCTAAGGATCTTTGGCATACACAATCACCTTGAAGCTCTGATACCACTTGTTGGGCAAATCAGAGGTGTATGTTAAGATTCAGAACACAATCTGGGACAAATTTTCTTCAAATTTCTTCAACAAAATACGATTACAACTAGAGAGAAAACATAAACCATGAACTCTAATTTTTCTGATAATTGATACTGAAAGAAAACTACTTTAAATAAACAAAAGAAATTATCAACCACTAAGCCCACTATCTCCTCCTGAATTGCCATGCACCCACGTCCCAAGAACTCTTCTGCGTTTGACTTTTACCGGGTCACATTGACTAACAAGGATAAGCTGGAGCATTTCAAATATGTGATTATACAAGGTTTCATTTGTTCCCAGGTTTTTCACTTGAAAGGCATAATAGTTGCGGCATTTCGTATTTATTTCCCTTTTATATTAATACTTCCCTACAATTTTTAACCCCATTTTAGGGCTTCTCCGATGCTTATAGTTTTCGGGCACTAATGTACGTTCCTTGCTACTAATCATAACGTGCTTTCTATTGATTATTGAATGTGCTAATTAGTTTAAAATTTGTAGAAATACGGACATGTAACACGAGCTTTTGTATTAATCAACTAATACTTTTTCTTTATCTGTTTGAGACAGTACCTTGTGAATGCTGTCTATGCAAGACAGCCTTTTTATTTTCTTCTTGTATTTTATTCTGACTTCTTTTTCTTTTACAGGAGATGATCACTTATAGTTTAAATGCTCCAATAGAAGTAAGAAATGCACAGATGATTATATATCTACATGTTAAGAAATGATCCTTTTTATCGAATATTCTTTGGTCATTTCTTACCCTGTGCAGACTTTAAATTAGAGGCTTTCCTTATATGACACTTTCGCAAATGGTCAAATGGCATAGGTGTTGATATGTATGCTACTTAACTGACATCCTGTTAAAAGTCATGGGTTTTGCTTTGTGTCATTATGAAGACATAAGTAAACTCCTATCTTCTTTTTATTACAGATTTGAATACATTGTTCGTGGCTCTCGAGCTTTTGGCATTGACCACAACTTCCACTTCGGAAGGTAAAAATTAAACAACTTATGTTACGCAGTCTTATTATCCTCAACATAATCATTTGATTGAATAATCATTATTTTAAATAATATCTCTGGCTATTCAATGTTATGCAAGTCATAGACAATGAAATATGTTATCATGCTAGAGAATGTTAGTCCTCATCTAAGCCTTTCTTATCTAGTTCTTTTTGTCATCAGTTTCTTCTAGTCCACAAGTTATCCTAACTCGTACTGTTTTGTATCACACAACATCACACAGTCTACACACATGCAAAAGTGAAGTTAACTTTAAAACTTAATCAGTGGATGCTAAAATTCAAAGATTGTATATGTTGATAAAATTTTTTTTTTTGAATTTTTGTAGGCAATAGAAATCATGTTAGTAGTTGTATATGCTCTTGTAAAGGCGGATAATTATCTGCCTGCTTGTTTCCTCATTCATTTTTGACCCATTTCAGTAGTGGAAGGTAAAATTTCTGAAACTTTGTAAATCTTCTTAGAAAACTACAGTTGGTTTTTACTTGTGTTAATTCAATAATAGAGACGACATAAACTAATGATGCTGATGAGCTAATGGATTCAAGATAACTCTTGAGGAGCATTGAGAGACGTGACCTCTACCTGGTTTTATTTAATCGTAGTCAAATATGCACACATCAGTAAGTTGAGCATTAGTTTTGATCTCGTTAGTTATTTTGTCAACCTCAAATCTTTTTATAATGTCTCGTTTGCTTAGTACGCAGGTAGTGATTGTTATTTCTGATTCAAAATTGTGGTGGCTTTTTGTCTAAGCGAAGAAGATTTGCTTTCAGTATTGTTTATATTGATTTGACAAAGGAGAAAAGTAATACACTTGAAAGGTATAATTGCAAGATTTAATATTTATTTCCATTTTTTTGCATCATAGGGGCTTTTTTATTTATTTATTTTTCCTTCTCTCTACATGTGGCTTTCTAGTCCAGCATCAACTTCTACGATTTACACCCTGCAATTTCACTTGCTTAGTCATGGCTTGAAAGGATAACAAAAAGTATGTGGGTCAATTTCAACCGACTCTGTTTATGCTGTATTAGTAACAGTCAAAGGGGTCAAACATTTTGAAAGTCAGCCTTATTGTATTTTTAAGTTTAAATAATACAACCTTTTAAATGTTTGTTCAATGATAATGATACTGGTACTAATAAAGCGGATGAGCTTAAGGAAAAGAGACAACACATCAGACACAGGCTTTTCTTTAAATAGTTTTGGTTGTTCTGCAAGGATAAGTTGGAGCATTTCAAATATGCGACTACACAAGATATCATTTGTTCAATGGTTTATCAGCCTTATTTTTTTTCTATAAAGTTTTAGTTGCTTGGTTACACAGGTAAAGCTACTGATGGTTACTTCTGGTGGCGTCAGTGTAAGAGAAGAAGATTTAGTAGCTAGCAATATCAAAATTGGCTTGGAAAAGGGAAGAAATAATCCCCTTGAGGTACATGTTGTTTCTAATCCAGCCGTAAACTTCTTTCAGGTACAAAAATTTCTTTCCCTGAAATACTCACTTGCAATGTCAAAATTGGATTGACAAAAGGAAGAAATGATTCACTTGAAAGGCATAATTTTGGCAGCATTTTGTATATATTTCCCGTTTACTTGCCGAATGGGTGGGGTGGGGGGGGGGGGGGGGGGGGGGGGGGGGGGGTCTATCTATAGATAGCAATCATCGCATAACAAAAAGTATAGGTGTTATTTTAAATCATTCGGTTAGGTTTTATTTGTCACAGGTCAAAATGGGTCAAGTATATAAGTATTGTACTTGAAAATACAGTTAAGAAAAGTGATGGGTGGATGATAGTTATGTATGCATATCATTCAGTTAAAGAACATCTTCCTGCCATTGTTTGTGCCTTTGAGCAAGCTGTTCAGGTATTTATTCTCATTATGTACACTTATATGGGGTTTTCATAAATATACAAATTGCAATAAATAGGGACAACCTCTCACGTCAATTTAATTTAATTGTTCGGTTTGGTTAAGTTAGTTAATTCGGTTGTGGTTCAGTTAAGTCGGATATTTGCTTACCCCTACTAGATTTTAAGTTGTTTTTTATGAGTAGAAAATTATTTTAAATTGCTTACAATTATGTTCAATTCAAATATTTGATAAGGATGTTATTTGGTGTTCGTAAATATGTCGTGATCGATACGAGGGGTCCAGGATGACTATTGAACCTAAATACAACACACTTGGTTAAAAAAATCATTTACTTAAATAGCTAGTTACAATTAGTCATATTAATGTGTTCAGATGTATATTATACTTGTCTTAGCTATGCCTTAGAGGCTTAGATTCTTGTCATCATCTTGACTGCTTCTTCACACTGTGTGCTTCTTCTTGATCATTATAAATTGTTGCTCACTCTGCTTCTTGCTGTTATTACGTATGGACTGATTATGATTCAATGTATATTGTTGTTAATTGTACGTTTCCTATTTCCTTCTATACATTGATTACTGCTACTTGAATGGCTCGTGACATTATGTGCTCTTTGTCTGTCTCTAGAAGCAGCCTCTATATCCACTGTGATAGAGGTAAGATTTGTCTACATACCACCCTCCCTAGACTCTATTAATAACTGTGCTATAAATGGGATTTATTGGTTTTTGGTAATGCTTATGTTATGTTATTTATTTATTTATTGATAATTTTAACTCTAAATGATGAAAAGTCAAATTTATTAAGTGTTGATAATCGTTGACCGGTGAATTTTGTAATCTAGATACCAATTCTTGTTTTCCCAGGTCAAAATCCCTAATTCCTTTTCCTTGGTTGTATGTTTTCTTCGTTAAATTTGCTTCCAAATCGGTGAATAATGACCGTTTTTCATCCTCGTTTTCACCGAACCATGCCACCTCATAACCAAACCCTTCACCTCATCGATTTTCACGATCAATCTCATCCACTGATTGGAGAAAACAGGAAAAGAAAAGGGAAAAATAGGCCCCGCTCTCTTGGGCCTAAATGCCTATGTTCGGTCCGGTTATAGTTCAGGTTACCCACCGTTATTGGGCCATCATTTTGGATTTGGGCCTATGAAAAATGACACAAAGTAATGAATCTGGGGACTGGGCGTATTATACTATTTATTCAGAATATTATAACTTTATTAACTTACAAACTGCAAATTACCCAAATGAATATATGTTAGTCCTTGATGTAATATAGAGAGGATGAAGCTCAAGCTACAAGAGAGTTCTTAAAACCACTAAACAATCAATACTTGCTACTGACTTGGATGGGGTAATGTTTTAGTTTCCTTTATCACTTTATGTGATTTGCATTGTAATATTTTTAATAGAGTAATAATGGGTTGATTAATAAAAATAAATAGAAAAATAAACTAACGTACAATAGGTTAGTTAGAGATGAGCAAATAAACTTGGTTCGAACCCGACCCGGTGGACCCTACCTGGACCCGGGGGTACGGGTAGGGACCGATGGGGGGGTGTACTACCCGTAGGGTTTGAACCGGTTTTAAATATAGATTTTTTTTGCCAACCGGACCCTGATTGTACCCGGTTTCGAACTTTTTTTTTTGGCTTTTAAAAACTAGTCGTTTTTTAACGGCTATATAGCTGTTTGGGATTTTTTTTTTGTTTTGTAGCCCCGTAAGTTAGTATAAATAGGGGTGGATTGATATGGTTAAGTACCCAAATCCCAAACGCAACAACATACGCAAAAAATGAAAAAAAATACTCTCGTTTTATACTTTAACTCTCTCGTGGGATATGTTCACTCTCTTGATATGGCTCACAAATAAAGTATACGATTAAGAGGGGGAAGTAGTATCTTGTGGCATATCCGATGAAAAACTAGCATTCGATGAAGTCTTTCTTATAAATAAACATTAGACGATAACTTAAGTAAAAGTTTTATGTTATTTGTTATTGATTAATTTATGTTTTTTAAAATTTTTTAATAAATAAATAATGAATTTTATTTTTATTTAGTATTGTTATAGAAATACATACACAAAAATTATTCCATATGCACAAAAGGAATAAATGATGATGAATTTAAAGTTTATTAAAAAAATAAAAAATAAAATAATAATAATAATAATAATAATAATATAATAATAATAATAATAATAATAATAATAATATAATAATAATAATAATAATAATAATAATAATAATAATAATATTATTATTATTATTATTATTATTATTATTATTATTATTATTATTATTATTATTATTATTATTATTATTAAGAATAATAGTAATAATAATAATGATAATAATAATAAGAGTAAATTACAAATTTTGTCCTTTAAGTATGCTTAAAATTACGGATCTTATCCTTAAACTTTAATAATTACACTGAGTATCATTTATTATTATTTGTAACGTTTTTTGTCCTTTTTACTAACAGAAGTTATTTTTTTTTGTTACATTTTTGTAAATGCCCATTTTACCCCTAACCCTCAAAAGGACAAAATGTGTAACTTTAATAAATCTTTTATTTTTTTCTTTGTGTGCTTATTTTATTAACTTTACTTTTCATTATTTCTTTATTTTTAATCACTTTTTATTTTAAATACTTATCTTAATTATTATTAACTAGTTATTTTTAATCATTCAAATATGAGTTATGATTAGTTTTTATTATATTAAAATATATAATAAATTACTATTCTATTTTAAAACATTCATGAGATGGATAATATTTATTTTATAATAAAAATATATTAAAAAAAATCCATTTTCTATAAAATTTATATAAAAATGTTTAAAAAAATAAAAAGATTATTTATTAAATTTTTTTTATAAAAAAAGCGAACAGACCGGGGAAGAAATTCAAGCCTTAAGTATCCTAATAAAAAATTAAAAAAAATATATTATGAGGTGTTAAAATATTATTGATCCAATCAATTTTAGAAAAATAGAAAATAGGGTGGGAACATGGGTCAGTGGGTTGTTCTACATGTCTGGTCGTGGCTTTGGTTTGACTTATAACATTTTTCTTTCTTTTTTTTTTTTGTAAAATAGCGACCAACCAATATAATAGTTCACCATGGTGACAAGTCCAAACAACTACTTTGAAGTTTTAATTAAACAAAAACACGAATGTTATTTAATTAAACGCACTATTATTTTGGGTTTTTTTAAACGGTTACTAATGGGTTTTAATTATTATAAATCAAACATAAAGCACTAAAAATTAAAACGGAAGCGAACTTTACAATAAGAACAATTAAAGACTTTGTATATTAAGCAAAGCCTAATCATATATAAGACCTAACATAAAATAATTATAACTAAGTAAAATAAAAAGTCATGGCCCAATTTCATACGATATTCGATAGGTTTCTAATATAATACGTAAAACAAACTGTTTGATATAGTTAAAATTTTTATACCAACAAGGTTAAAAAGCGACGGTGTAAACCGATTACTAGTTTAATTTTTATCTAATGTGAAATAACTAAAGTAAACAAATAGAAATATTACATAATTTAATAATCTATAAATAAATTTTGAATTTAATAAAATATTTAAATTAATTAATTAATAATATTTAAGATAAGTTTATAAAAACAAAAATATTTATATGAGAGAAAGAAAGAAAAGTTAAGTAAAGTAAATAAAAACATAAAGAAACAAAATAATATATTAGTGAAAAACTAGTAGTTCTTTAAATTTTTTATTAATCGGTATTATTTAAACCCATGTATGTTTTAGTTTATGTTTTAATCATATGTTTCATTAATTTTTGTAAATTATATTTTTAGTTTATGTAATTTTTATTTTTAGAAAAACTATTAGATGTTTTTTAAATTTTATTTGTTCTAGCAGAAAAGTATTTAACTAAATTTAACAAATTGCAAAATTGTAATATATTAAAATCAATAAATGAAATTAATTTTTTACAATTAAAATTAATTTATTAATTATATTTAAGATAAGTTGTAAAATAAAAATGGTGAGAAAAAAAGAAAAAGAAAAGTAACTAAATAAATAAAAGAAAGAAAGAAAATAGATTATTAGTGTAAGTTACCTATTTTGTCATTTAAAAAATAAGGGCA
This sequence comes from Flaveria robusta, assembly GCA_025506415.1. NCBI lineage: Eukaryota > Viridiplantae > Streptophyta > Magnoliopsida > Asterales > Asteraceae > Flaveria > Flaveria robusta. Next base: position 9,691,741 of record CM046469.1, on the reverse strand, counting down.
AAAATGTCATTTACCATAAACTTAACAGAACTATTTAACTTCACTTAGTGAAAAGGACGGAAAGTGTGACAACTTTTCTAATAAAAGATATCCAGTGTAATTATCAAAGTTTAAGGATAAGATCTGTAATTTTAAAAATACTTAAAGGACAATATTTGTAATTTACTCTAATAATAATAATAATACGAAAAAAACACCGGTATTTTACCCAATTTTGGACCCGATCCTACCCTGGGTATATCGGGCAGGGAATTAAAGAGTGTGAACCCGACCCGGGTTCATACACGGTTTCACCTAATACATAGGTACCAAAAAACCCGGTTGGGCATAACCCAGGTTGTACCCCGTTTCGGGTATGGTCCAAAACCCGATTTGCCCGTCTCTAAGGTTGGTTAAATAATTAAAAGGAGCATGATGGGTTAATTGAAAATTAAATAAATAAATAAGTATAACGTATTGGTTGAAGAAAAAAAAGTATCACCTCAATTTTTTATGTTTGGGTATCACACTAATACACTAATCCACTCATTGTAAGTTTTTTCTAATTTCCGTGGATGATAAAAGTTTATGAAAATTAATTAAAATAATAAGAAATCTATTTGGATATCCCAACTAGTAATGAGTATTTTTAACAAACTAACAAGCATACCAGATACTCGATTTGTTGAGAAAATTAAACCAAGAAAGAATTGGATTGCAAGAATATCAAAGGATATTCTATGAATTACAGAAAGAAAAAGAATTACATGAATGAATTAAGAGTGCTCATCACAAGTAGAGACCCTTATTTGTACCTAAACAACCATACTGCTAACTAATTCTCAACTAACGAAAGATTAGTGAGAATGTATAATATTACCCCTACACTATTAGAGTATTACAAACAACACACACAAGTAAAGAAAAATATAGCAGCAGCATGTTATCTTGCATATTATCCCACAATCTCCACCATAATAGCAAGAAAACATATTAACCAACTCCCAGAATATCCAAACACTTTTGAAACTTTGGTCCAGGAAGACACTTGGTAAACACATCAGCAGCATTCTCTAAAGTATCCACTTTTTCTACAAAAACCTCCTTAGCAGCCACTATATCCCTTATAAAATAATACTTAACTTTAATATGCTTGGTCCTTTCATGAAAAACACAGTTTTTAGACAATTGAATTGCCCCCTGGTTATCACAATTAACCACAACACTGGAGCACATATACCCAACTCTGAGACAAAGCCTTTAATCCACAATGCCTCTTTAATACCTTCAGTCAAAGAGATATACTCAGATTCTGTGCTTGACAATGCTACCACACGCTGCAAACATGCTTTCCAACTGACGACCCCACCAAGTACTTTAAAAACATAGCCTGAAATAGACCTACCCTTGTCTATATCCTTAGCATAATCTGAGTCAACAAACCCTTCTACATTACTCCGAGATGAATCACACTTACCAAATGTAATCCCAACATTTATTGACCCATTCAAGTATCTCAAAATCCATTTCACTGCAGTCCAATGTTACTTACCTGGATTAGAGATATATCGACTTACTACACTCACTGCATAAGCCAAATCTGGTCTAGTGCACACCATCAAAAACATCAAGTTTCCAACAGCACTAGCATATGGTACATTACTCATATAATCCTCTTCCTCTGGTGAGGTAGGACAATCTGCATTAGATAGTTTAAAATGCTGAGCTAAAGGAGTTATCACTGGTTTACTTCCTTCCATACAAAACTTAGACAAAATCTTCCGAACATAAGAGCTTTGAGAAAGCTTCAGCAACCTCAACTCTCTGTTCCGTTGTATCTCCATCCCAATAATTTTCTTAGCTTCCCCTAATTCTTTCATTTCAAACTCCGACATGAGCGTATCCTTTGTAGCCTTTATCTCCAGTTTACTTCTACATGCAATGAGCATATCATCCACATACAACAGCAGATAAACATACTCCTTTTCAACATATTCTTTAAAGTAGACACAACTATCATATGAACTCCTTTTAAAACCATTCTTCATTATGTGTTCATCGAACCTCTTATACCACTGTCTCGGGGATTGCTTTAACCCATAAAGAGATTTCTTTAACAAACATACTTTCCCCTCGTGGCCCTTTTCTTCAAACCCCTTAGGTTGTTTCATATATATTTGTTCTTCTAGGTTACCATGTAAAAACGCTGTTTTCACATCTAGTTGTTCTAACTCAAAATCCTCAACAGCAGTCAACGATAAGAGTATCCTGATTGATGAATGCTTAACCACAGGAGAAAATATCTCAGTATAGTCCAACCCACTTTTCTGGGTATAACCTTTCGCCACTAACCTGGCTTTAAACCTTGGTCCCTCACTTCCTGGAAAACCTTCTTTAATCTTGAACAACCATTTACATCCAACTAACTTCTGGTGTATCGGAGGATCAACTAGCAACCAAGTCCCATTCTTGTGCAGGGACTTCATTTCATCCTCCATTGCACTCAACCATTTATCCTTATTAGAAGACAATAGAGCTTCCTCATAGGTAATCGGTTCATGAATACTATCTTGCTCTGCACTCGTAAACACAAAAGCAGATAGATCCTCTTCAGACCTATACCTTGATGGTGGCACAACCTGCCTTCTTGCTCTATTTTGTGCAATACTATACTGTGGAGTATTAGGCTGTGTATTACTATACTGTGGAGTATTAGGCTGTGTATTAGAAGTTTGAGTACCTTCTACATTGATATTACTCCTCGGTGTAGAATCATCCACTTCTTTAACAGACTCCACCTCAATATGAACACCTGGTTCATCATGTTGTTCACCGACGGATTCCATACATGAGTTTCCAACTACTTCATTATACATAACCTCCTCTCTAAAAACCACATTCCTGCTAACAATGATCCTGGGGCTGCCATCATCCAGCTTCCAAAGTCTATATCCTTTAACCCCATCACCATAACCCAGAAACACACACTTTATTGCTCGAGGTTCAAGCTTGCCTTGATCAACATGGGCATATGCGAAGCACCCAAACACCCTCAAATGACTATAATCAGCTTTGTTTCCAGACCATTTTTCCATCGGGGTTACCATATTGATCGCTGAAGATGGACTTCTACACACCAAATAAGCCGCAGTACTCACTGCCTCTGCCCAAAACTTCTTTGGCAGTCCAGAGCTTATCAGCATACACCTTACCTTTTCTAGCAAGGTTCTATTCATTCTTTCAGCCAACCCATTTTGCTGTGGGGTTCCCGGCACTGTCAAGTGCCTTGCAATTCCATACATTTTACAATATTGATTGAACTCTCTATTGCAAAATTCCAGTCCATTATCGGTTCTCAGCTTTTTAACTCGCCTTCCAGTTTGGTTCTCCACCAACACCTTCCAATTCTTGAAAGTCTCAAAAGCTTCAGACTTATGTTTTAATATGAACACCCATACCCTTCTCGAAAAATCATCAATCAATGTCATAAAGTACCTTGCACCACCCAAAGACATAAAGTACCTTGCACCACCCAAAGACACTGTTTGTGCAGGACCCCACAAATCAGAGTGAACATAGTCCAGAATTCCACCTGTTTGATGCCTGCCACTGCCAAACCTCACTTTGTGCGCCTTTCCTAACACGCAATGATCACAAAACCCAACACCACTCATTTGAATATCACCAAAAACCTGTTGTTTCTTCAGCTCAGCAAAACCCAAGTCACTTATATGACCCATTCTCTTATGCCACAACATAGCCATATCACTTTTGTTTCCTCTTGCCACTGCTGCAAGATCTGGATCTACTTTACCATCCAAGACGTAGATATTGTTACCTTTTCGAGTTCCTGACAACATAACCAAAGACCCCTTTATCACCTTGGCTTTCCCATCTCGTAGACTTACATGATGTCCAGTTCTTTCAAAAAGTCCCAATGAGATCAGATTCCGTATAAGTCGAGGAATATATCTCACGTTATCCAGTTTAACCTTCATACCATTATCTAATTTGAGATGTGTCAATCCATGTCCCTTAATTTGACACGGTCGGTCATCACCCAACTGGACTACGCCCATATCTTCCATGTGTATATCCTTGAACATCCCTATATTAGGTGACATATGATAAGAACATCCAGAGTCCAGTATCCATTCACCACTGCACTCTCCGTTTACCACCATTAACACATCAGCTGACTCATACCCGTCAACAGACCCATCAGGTGAAGTTGAACTTTGGCCCTTGGCAACATAGTTCTCCCCTTTCTTCTTCTTCCTCTCTAGACAGTCACGTTTAAGGTGTTTTTCTGAGTTACAAACAAAACACCTTCTGACGAATTTAGACTTGGATCTTGAAGAACTCCTCTTCTTGAAGCTTCTGGTTTCAGGCCTACCACGTACCATAAGCCCATCTGCAGGCTCACCCATTACATCTCACCTCTTTTTGAGTTCTTTTGAGTTTAAAGCCGCTAACACCTCATCCATTGACAACGTGTCCCTTCCATACATCAATGTGTCGACAAAATGTTCAAATGAATGACGAAGGGATGTCAAGAACAATATAGCCTGATCTTCATCATCTATCGATACATCAATGTTCTCTAGATCCAATATTAACTTGTTAAATTCGTCTGTGTGATCTTCCAGAGTCTTACCTGATTGCATGCTGAAGGTGTATAGCCTCTTCTTCAAGTACAGACGATTTGCTAGTGACTTCGTCATATACAACCCTTCCAACTTGCTCCATATTCCGGCTGCAATTGTCTCCTTTGACACCTCCCGCAGGACTCGATCTCCAAGACTCAAGATGATCGCACTGTGAGCCTTTTCGAGTATATCTTTCTTTTCTTTCTCGGTCATGGTTGCCGGAAGCTTGGCTTCCCCTCCGAGCGCATCCACCAACCCCTGGTGGACTAAAAGAGCTCTCATCTTCAACCTCCACAACCCAAAATCATTCTTCCCATCAAAATTTTCTAATTCGAACTTTGTGGAAACCATTTTGACCTTGATTTCAATCCCCTTTGAGTGTTCAACTCGATATGAGCCCTAACGAGGCTCTGATACTAATTGTTGAGAAAATTGAACCAAGAAAGAATTTGATTGCAAGAATATCAAAGGATATTCTATGAATTACAAAAAGAAAAAGAATTACATGAATGAATTAAGAGTGCTCATCACAAGTAGAGACCCTTATTTATACATAAACAACCATACTGCTAACTAATTCTCAACTAACGAAAGATTAGTGAGAATGTACAATATTACCCCTACACTATTAGAGTATTACAAACAACACACACAAGTAAAGAAAAATATAGCAGCAGCATGTTATCTTGCATATTATCCCACACGATTGATATGGGGTATGATTAGTAGTCACGTATTGGATTGGGATTACCGATGTCCGTCCCATTGCTATCCCTAGGTGGCCAGATAGTGGCTTCACAAGCTAACACATGGTGATATTTGATGGTAATATGATGAATTCTTAGATGTTTTTGATTTAAATATAGTAGTCTGGTATCGAAATAATACTTAGGTAAATTTAAAAACCTAGAAAGGGAGGGATGAATAAGTTACCTTTAAAATTCATCTAGGATTTTTAACAACTTTCATTTTGTTCTTTCAAAGAATGTAAAATTTACAAGAAAGTAAAATGATAAAGGAAGAGATAAAACCAAATATAGTAGTTCGGGTGGGTACCAATAAATCTGTTCATACGTCCACCCCTTGATTTTTAATCGATATTTGTCTTGCTAAAATCTTCTCTCTAACGCCCGTATGGTTGTATAGACATCTTTACAACTCCTCAATAATAACTTAGTGATCACCTATTATTGTTATATTTAATTGGGAAGTTATCACCCTTTAAACATCTTATTAATACAGCAGTAATCACCCTTTGACCATCTCATTAATTAGAAAGTTATCACCCTCTTTGATCGTGTCACTATTTGGGTAATGATCGTGTGTTTACGATCTTTTCACTATGGTGATCACCTTTTAACCCTCTCACTAATTTAGATAACAACACCTATATCATATGTTTTAGTTTCTACCATCGTAAAAAATAAGCTTTCAACATTATGAATTATCTAGATAAAATGCACTAACAATCTCTCTATCTTTCTCTTAGTCTTTCTCTCTGTTTGATAGTGATAAAAGTTAGCAGTATGTAAATACATATGTTAAGAATAAAAGTAAATTATAATTTTGGTCAAACATACTGGATTATTTTTTAAAAATATTACCCTCTTTACCGTTTAAGTTCTTTAGGATTTCATTCTTTTCACTAATGGATGTTAATTTTTTCAGTTAAGTCACATCGTGTTCATTGCACATGAGGGCATTTTAGTCTTTTTAACTACCAAAGGATTATTTTTGTATTACTGTCACACACCTAATTTTTTTGAGCCCTAATTTCATCATTAAATCAACTCCAATATCCCCACATCGTTTTCAAAACCACCATTTCTCGGCACCATCGCTGGCAACCACACGTGTATTGGCATTCCATCTCTAGTTCTCGCCCTCAAACAAAAGTTGCTGCAACACCACGAGAAACCCTCTTCATTCTTGATAGATCTGGCTTTAATTTGTTGTTACAACCATCCTAGATTTGCGAATCCATTTCGAAACTCATTGTTGCCTTCATGATCTTGGAACAACTTTCTGCCATCCTCGTTGGAGATGGGTCGACACCACGAACTCTAGTAGAGCATCCTAGTGTTTTTGGATTAGTTTTATATATGATTAATTAATCACAAGTCCAACAATCGATATTTGTTTAGAGCCCAACTCTTTCAAGTTTTCAAGCTTTTTAGGAGGTATTGTCTTGAATCTTAATTACTTCATTATTTTTTCCTTTATCCTTAAAAATTTAGCTTGTTGAATTAGTGTCCATTTCAAGAGTATTGTTTCATAGTTCCATGCAACTTGGTAGTTTAGAAGCACTTATGTTAAATCACTAATAAAGATGACTTGTTCTAAAACACATATTTTTTATTATTAAAGACGACAACTTAATCTGTTAAAGATTATTTTCTCAAGCCTGTGTGAGTTGGACCCTAGATGCTAATTATATTAGTTAAATACGAATTTAGTCATGTAGTTTGATCCAAATTAACATTTTAGTTCATTCGTTCTAATTTTATTTTGATCCAAATACGATTTCAGTTTTCGCTTCAATTAAACCCAAGCGTTTAACACCTAACATTGTTTATTTAAGTATGTCAAATTGTGTGAAAAGTCAATCATACACTTGTTAGGAAAGAAAAATAATATGTAATTCAAAGGAAAAAAAAGATTTTTTTTTAATGTTTGCTGAATTCGTGTGAAAAGAATATAATTCCTTTGTTAGTCAATAGAGTACATGATTTATCATATTTAAACATAACATAAAGAACACTCATTTGGTTTAGAAAGGAAGTTGGGCGTGAAGGTGTTGGGGAAGAGAAGGAAAGAGGATCTTCATCTTCTCCTGCACATCCATGGTTTGTAGTATGGGATACTAATACCAATTTAACTATAAAAGATGAGTGAACCAAAGGAAAAAATAGAAAGACAACACGCGTAAAGAAAATACCACTAATGAAATATTGTTCGAGTATAAAATGATTCTTTTTCTGTTTTCACAACAGAATTTTCAAGATGATAAGGTGACCGTCAACCAGGTTTATTGAATTTTATATTTACCTCACAATTTATAGTATACTTTTACTGATATTTCATTGTCAAATTAAGTGGTGTTAATTTGAGTGCGTGCTAGTCAGCAGTAACAATTTAATTAATACGAAGAATCAATTTATTTATTAAATAAGTATTTTACAAACTAATAAATCATAGGATATCAAAACTAGAAATACATATTAAATCAAATCTTTGACGAAAATAAAACCATTTTAGAAAACACGTTTGGAAAGAAACCCCAACGGTCTTGTTGACCCACGGTACAAAACCAAACGTTACCCTCAATTTCTCTTCTCATTCACAACCTGAAAAAAAAAAAAAAAAAACCCTAATTTTCTCTCATCATCGTGTGATATCTTTGAGATTTTGTGGGTTTTTCAATCAATTTGCAGATGGAGGAGAATCATGAGAAATCGTCGATCAATCAAAAGCCATTTCTCCTTTTCTTCCTTCGTTCACGCAGCAAGAAGAACACGAATTGAACCCCCCGGGTTGATATATATCTCTCAGAGACAGACACGCTCATGGATTTTCACCATCATCTGATTGATTCTTGACGGTACCCCCACCCTAGATTTCACTAGTCGTTAACTTTATTCATAGTACGTAAGGTTTCCATTGCGAAACCCTAGAATTAATTAATCCTTAAGTTTCGATAATTCGTTTTTATTGTTTGCATAATATATACTAAGGTTTCCTTGCGAAACCCTAGAATTAGCCTGAATAAGAGATGCTTTATAAGTGGGTCATCTTTGGTGGAGTTCAATTCCATCTTTGTTAAAGAAATCTATACGGGTAGCGTTTTTATAATTTCATCTTTGTTGAATGAAGTTTCTTGTTATAGTTCTTTATTTCACACCCATAATCCTCAAGTAATTAACAGAAACTTAAGTTCTTCCCACATGGCTTTACATAACCTCATTTTGTGTAGATTTTAAAGCATCCTATGTTGATAGCATATGGACTGTGACAAAATTCAGATTTTTTGTACCTTCAAGGATTCTAAGAATTATTTTTATTATGATTTGCTGTGTCACTATTTATTAGTTGACTTTACTTATATTCTCAACTTATTTACTAGCCGATTTCATAACCTCTTTTACTTATGCAAAGGCATCTACCTTATGCACTGAATTTTGCCAAACTGCACCTGGAATGGGGAAAGAGGCTTGCATTCATCATGATTTTATTTTCTTAAAAATCTGCTACTTATTAGTTTTTTTTTCAAAGTTACCAATGTGCTTTCTGTCATTGTACTCTTTTTTGTGCCTTTTATTCATTAAAAGATGATCTAAACCATGTTATGGGCTCATCATGTGGACCTCTACTGAAAGTTTTTGTTCCATTTGGGTCATTCCTAAAAGGTCTATAATGACTCAAACTGAACAAAATGCCATTATTAACAACTCAAATTTACAGAAACGGGTACAGTGACTAAAACAGTTTAAAAATGAAAGTACATTAGTGTTTTATATGCGCAGAAAGAGCTCTATTAATGTTTCATCTGTCCCTTATATGAGATTTTCATTTGTACATATTATCATGTTTTTTGTTTTGAATATTCCTTTGATTTTCATCTTTTACTAAATATGGTTGCCTATTTTCTCATCTTTTCTTTTAATTTTTGTTCATGGATTTGGGATTTGAAAGTTTTATACGATGTTTTACAATATTAAGCTCATATTCAAGAAGTTGCAATCTCTTTACCAGAACACCTTAAAACCCATTTCAACTTGCTTTGTACTTTGAGGCTTGTACTTTGCGGTTGATTGGGTGTATGTAGGTTGTTATGGTATCGTGAGGGCTTTTCTTGATAATGTTCTTTCTATTGATGCGGTTCAATTTTTTCTAACGATCTTGACTTTTTTTTCTAATGTTTCATCATTTTTTTTTTGGATTTGTGGTTTGACAGTTTTATACAGCGTTTTACAATATTAAGCTCATATTCAAGAATTTGCAATCTCTTTACCAGAACACCTTAAAACCCATTTCAGCTTGCTTTGTACTTTGAGGCTTGTACTTTGTTGTTGATTGGGTGTATGTAGGTTGTCTTGGTATCGTGAGGGCTTTTCTTGATAATGTTCTTTCTATTGATGCTGTTCAATTTTTTGTAACGATCTTGACTTTTTTTTTAATGTTTCATCATTTTTTTTTTTATGGATTTGTGGTTTGACGGTTTTATACAGTGTTTTACAATATTAAGCTCATATTCAAGAATTTGCAATCTCTTTACCAGAACCTTAAAACCCATTTCAACTTGCATTGTACTTTGAGGCTTGTACTTTGCGGTTGATTGGGTGTATGTAGGTTGTTATGGTATTGTGAGGGCTTTTCTTGATAATGTTCTTTCTATTGATGCTGTTCAATTCTTTCTAACGATCTTGACTTTTTTTTTTTATGTTTCATCTTTGCCCTGTATAAGATTTTCATTTATACTTGTTATCATGTTTTTTCCTCAAATGCTACTTCCACTTATGTTTACGTTGAATATTGTATTTTTCAATGATTTTGGCTTTGTTTGTTTTTAGAATCTTCATCGTTCTTTCTTGTGAAATTTTTTTTAATGCACGTTACCAAGTTTTTTGTTCGTGAATTCCCTGTATCCTTTTTGACTTATTACTTAATGAGCTCAATGTACTATTCATACCCAATTTGTTTGCATATTGATATAAATGTAGAAACGCAACCTACTGCTATAGTACTGAAGCAGTTTGATGTAGAATTACAACTGCATTAAACTGTGGAGGGACCAAAGACCTCTGATCCTAGCAAATACATACGGTATATATATATGTATGTATGTGTGTATATATAATGTGTCATGCTTGAGAATGCAACGTCATGCAGTAAGCACATTGGCCAAGTCTGGTGCATTGGTTGATTCTTTGAAGGCAACTGAGCTTAAGTGTTTATTTAATATGTCAACATTAGATTATCTTTTTATTTGCTACTAATGCGGGCATCATTTAAATATTTTAGTACAGCTCCATATATTTGTTCTTTTGAGGCATTGCTAGTATGATAATGACGATGAGGTTAGTTACATTTGCGACAATAGGTTTTGTTGTTTATATATAGTAAAAAACATGTTTTTTCAAACCTTGAACCCTTTATAGGTTCATCTTAAGCCAATTTTGAAGAAAGTTATTTAACTGCTTGCTCTCATAGTTTTTATTTCATTTTATTAATGATCTTATTTGCCTCAGTTAATTGCTTATCCTGTTAATTAATTCCGGTGATTGAGAATCAATCACAATAATTATGGGTCAAAATAAAAAGGGAAGTCAAATAAGTTATTTTTAGGCCCTTATTTCTTATTTACTGCATGATTATGTTTTACTTATTTCTAGAGTTTTTGTATATATTTCCCTTTTACTTGCCAAGGTTTCTTTTTTTATTTTATTTTATTTTTGGGTTATGATGGGTGGGGTGGGGGGGGGGGGGGGATCTAACAAAAAGTATAGGTGTTATTTTAAACCATTCAGTTAGGTTTTATTTGTCACAGGTCAATATGGGTCAAGTATATAAGTATTGTACTTGAAAATACAGTTAAGAAAAGTGATGGGTGGATGATAGTTATGGATGCATATCATTCCTTTTGCAGTTAAAGAACATCTTCCTGCCATTGTTTGTGCCTTTGAGCAAGCTGTTCAGGTATTTATTCTCATTATGTACATTTATATGGGGTTTTCATAAATATACAAATTGCAATAAACAGGGACAACCTCTCACGTCAATTTAATTTAATCATTTGAATGGGCTTGACGGGTTGGGTTGCATAATGGGCTAATATAGATATTCCTTTGTATTATCTACTGGTTCAAATGTATATTATACATGTCTTAGCTATGCCTTAGAGGCTTAGATTCTTGTCATCATCTTGACTGCTTCTTCACACTGTGCGCTTCTTTTTGATCATTTTAAATTGTCGCTCACTCTGTGCTTCTTGCTGTCTATTACGTATGGACTGATTATGATTCAATGTATATTCTTGTTAATTGTACGTTTCCTATTTCCTACTATACATTGATTACTGCTGCTTGATTGGCTCGTGACATTCTGTGCTCCTTGTCTGTCTCTAGAAGCAGCCTCTATATCCACTGTGATAGAGGTAAGATTTGTCTACATACCACCCTTCCTAGACCCTATCAATAACTGTGCTATAAATGGGATTTACTGGATTTTGGTAATGCTTATGTTTTTTATTTATTTATTTGTTTTTTGATAATTTTGACTCTAAATGATGAAATGTCAAATTTATTAAGTTTTGGCTTAGCACCCAATTTCCACTTTAAGTGAACATCTAAACACCCATATATGTTAGTGAGCTCGTAGGTGATCAATCTAGACACATTGGATTAATTCTTTTTTTTTTTTTTTTTGAATTAATGTGAGGTAAAATCCCCAAGTCAAGAGGAGGGTTATTTTAGGCAAATTCCTTTTGTCTCTCCAAATTGTTTGACCACTTTAGTGAGACATCATCACATTTGCATATTCGGTTGGTTGACCTTCCTATTTTTTGAAATATTCGTTGATTTTATGATAAGTTTTAATGCTTTAATTGTTATATATTGTTCACCTTGTATGCTAAGGATTATCATTTGTTGTGTTCATAAAAGTATAATCACTACATTTTTTCTAGTGTTTACAATCAACTTGGATCTTGTTTCTATCGAATGACCATTTCTTGAGTGGCAAAACTGCCCATTGAAGCTTAAGCATCCATCAAGGACAAGGATTAGAAAAATATGGTTACTGGATGGGGGCAAATGAATTACTAGGCCTCTGCTTTAATATGAGGGAATGCTTGCAGGTACCCGGAATTTTTATTTTATCTTTTATATATTTTTCACCCAAAATGATAAAAAGCTAAAATCATAATGAGTTTTTGGTTAGTACACAAAAATAATATTTTTTTAAATCAAGTTGCAATAATCATTTTAAGAGAAAATTGTAAAAATGTTCCTTGTGGTTTTACTATATTACAAGTTTGGTCCTCATATTTTTAAAATTGTAAATTTAGTCCAAACATTTGAGAGTTGGTTGCAAGTTTAGTTCCTACCGTTAGTGTCTGTTAGTTTTTAACGATTTAGGGACTAAATCTGCAATATGATTAAACCATAGGAACCAATTGTGTAATTTGCTCTAATAATTAAAATAATTTGGAAATTCTCAATCAAAGAAAAATAAAACATGGGTGTGCGGAGGACCTTTCCTCATTTGTCTTGAAGATCTAATCCATCGTCAAACCACAACTCTTTGATCAATCAACCCCAACACATCGTCTCCACGTCCCACTGTTGTTTTCAAGATCACCCTTTTGGAATTCTTCGCAAGATCCACCGACGTCGGTGTTGGAATTAGCTTTGGCATTTCATCAAACAATTGGTGTGTAGAAATTTTTCTTCGGCAAATTAGATTAATTTATGAAAGGGTTTTTGATGGGATTTTGGAATTTAGATTATGATGATGGTGAAAGATGGCGTTGAAATTGGATTGAACTATTTGATAGTGGGTTTTATGAACACACAAAACTGGTTTGAGAATGAAGGTTTGATTTCCTTTCTTGAGAATGCATATGAAGATGATTGACGGTGAAGAAAGTGGATGGAATTTGTCTCTGAACCTTGCTGATCGCCATTTTCAAGTGGAAGGAAACAGAGAAAATGAGATGTGGAGATAAAGGTTTGGTGTTCTGCAAAGCTTCTTCTTGATAATTTTTTAAACTTTTACTTATTCTTTTAACTTTATCTTATTTTTTTATTGCATAGATAGTTCCCATGATTTGATCATATTGTAAATTTAGTTCCTAGATCGTAAAAAACTAACAAACACTAACGGTGGAAACTAAACTTGTAACCAACTTTAGAATGCTTGGACTAAATTTGCAATTTTAAAAATTTGAGAACTAAATTTACAATATGATCAAACCGTAGGGACTATTTTTGTAATTTTCTCATTTTAAATGAACATCTAAACACCCTCTATATGTTTTTTTTTTTTTTTGAACGGCCAACGAATAATTTTTAAGCCCGGTCACCCGGGTAAACCCATTGGCGAAAGGCCACCCACGCCCGCGAACATAGACAACGCTGGTGACCCGGCTCGCCCACCATTCCAAGGGAAACCCACCACCCAAAGGTCCACTGTGGTAAAACCCTTGCCCACTTGGAGCATATTGCACCTAATGAGAATTCAACCCATGACCTCCACTTTGAAAATTTATAGGGTGCCTCTTTTTAAATCAGTTGATCTAGGACTCATTGGCAAACACCCTATATGTAATAGCTCTTGTGTAGTCTATTTAAAGGCGTTCCTCAAATTCATTTATTTTTTAAAAATTAATGTGAGGGTTCGAAAATTAAAAAAAAAAAAAATCCCATGGGCCACAAAAAGATGTTTTTTCCAAGTAGGGTATAATATGCCAAAAAAATAAAAAGATGGTAGTTTTAAATTGATCTAGTTGTCGGAGTTTTTGAAAAAATATTGGTATCGAATGGTGGTCAAAGAACGCGTCCTCCACTTCAATATGATTCCTTGACTTTATTATAAGTTTTAACCGCACTAATCGTTTTATATTGTTAGCCTTTTATGCCAAGGGTCATCGTATATTGTTTTTTTAAACTATACCCGTTTGAAGTGTTTTGAGTTGACTAGATTATGTTTCTGTCAATTAATAGTTTTTTTAAGGGAAAAGTGTCATTTGGGGCTTAAGCTTCCATCAAGAACAACAATTCTAGACAATGGCGAAGGGACCACTAGATGCTAACTTCCATGAGGTGATAGTTAGAGCTATCAATCGGTCGTGTTTACTTATTGATTATTTTGAACTTAAATTATAAATTAAAAGTTAGCATAATAGTAAGCTTTTGCTAAGAACACAAGCGATTTTTGCATCAAGTTGCAATTATCATTTTGATCCAACACATAAACAACCCCTATATCATAAGGATCATTAAAGGGAGTCAAGAGTGACAACTTGGACAATATGGACTTTCATTTGATTTGATGTAATAACCATTTAATGAGGATTATAAATTATGTTTTGGGACTAGGAACATGTTTTGTATTTGATAATCGATATAGTGAACGTTAGTCTTAATCAGGTTGGTGATTTAAATGAAAATTAAAAGCAAAAGAGACTAATAAAAAGGCAAACAAAAAATAGAAAAATATATTCTCTCATCTAACCATACTTATTTTTTTTAAACAAACCCTAGATCCCTCCTTGATCCTGTATGAATATGACCTTCGTAACCCGCCGCTTCCACCCTCTGCCATGACCGTCGACACCACCATTGCAGCATGGCATTCACGCCCCGCCGCCACCCTCATGTCTTGGTCATCCCACCCCATACCGATGAGTTTCATCACCGTCTCCTTGAATGGAATCATCACCAACTTGCCATCATCACATCGCCCAAGCATACCACCACCACATAGACTAGTATTTCAAACAACAGTTTCGTTGTTGAACTACGATAAAAACCCCATTGAACATGTGATTGAGGCCCATGAACATCGATTGATGCCCTGAAATAACTAGGGCGGTAGGGTCTTTGTGAAAAATACCTATGAAACACTGACGATGCATATATAACCACCGATATTGATTTTGAAGTTTATATTTAATTTTTATTAAGATAGTAAATAATGTGCGAGAAATAACAAATATATTAATTAACTAGTGAGGTTACCCTCGCTTTGCGTCGGGGTAAGCTCATCTACTATTGTTTAGTTCGAGGGAGAATACCAACTACAACCTGAAACTTCTTTTTAGTTGTTAGGTTCAAATGCTTGTAATTTTAATATGTCCTTTGACCAGGTTCCAACGGCTTTTGTGCACTAACCATCATGAGTTGTCGACAACAGTTAGATGTAATATGCCATTAAGACCATCAGATCAAATCGAACGGATTGAACAATAGCATACAATTCATGGACCTGGCCGGAATACTTCTTTTGACCCTTGAGATCCTGTTATAGCCGCCCATGTTGCCGGATGAACTATCAAACCCTATCTCTCTTCCATCGTCATCAAACTCGGCTGCTGACATCAAGGTTGCACGAACCTGTTAAATCCAGCCGATTATTTGAACTTTTAAGCTGAAAAATCTTCATCTTCAACACCAAGACCTAGTGTCGTCAACACCTTGTACCACCTTTTCGTAAAGAAACAATCAAATCCTTCATTGTTGCTCAATATCAACAATAGATAAGATTTAAATGACGATGTAGTGCATATAAGATGAACGATATTAATGGGAACAAAATAAATCAATTAACAAAATAAATCATTAGCCACAAATTTGACCCATTATTATATTCAAACATAAATAAAACATTCAGATTGTTAAATGATAATGGATATAACCATGGGAACAAAATGAAGCCATTCTCAAACAGAATTAGCAAAGAAAAAAAAATGTTTAATCAATTAGAAAAAAGATTTGTTATCGATTCACCAATTACTTTCTCATTCTCTTAATCTTTTTTTCTACATACATATAGATACATAGAAATAGAAAGCGAGATGTGAGTGTTCTAACAACAAATTTGGATGTTCATATAACCACCATTCATATATGATTGTGTAGTATAGTAAAACATCAATATCAATGACACAACTCCATAACAATATATCAATAACTTACACCCACTATCCATGTAATTAATGTCATCCATACACTCTAAAGTCCACCACAATCATAGTCTTGCAACTGGTCGGAACTCAAATCGCGACATGAACCATCACAAATACTATTGAAACATAAACATATATAATCACTGCAAAAATGACCGCAGCCAGCCAAACCATTAAAGCGAATCTTCCACCCATTAGTCTAAGACCAGGTGCATCAATAAGTTAACTGTCACATTGGTGTTTTAGCAAAACATTTAAAAATATTTAAAATTAAAAAAAAAAGTAACTACTTTTATCAAAACATTTTATATATAAAAAAATCAAAATAAAGTAACTAAAAATGTAGGAAAAAACAAATTGTAACCAGAAATTAATCGTTTTACCTTTGATATTCTAGCTTTTGTCTTTGATTATATCTACTGATATTGAGAAATGTATTCCTATATAATTTATACAATATCGTTTGAAGAGATAGCTCTCGAACGTATAGATCGATGATCATATCTTGATCTTGAATTCATAAACGAATTGTACAAGAGCAAAATACTTTAAGTATGAACCTCAAAAGCCATAAACTGGAATTAACAACCTTAAAGCATTATGTAAAAACCAAACGACAAATTTAAAGAAACAAATTAAAAGGATTAGTGAGTATGTTGCATTGGGAATACCAAAGAAGTCCCAGGGCAATTATTATCAGAAAACTCTAACAATTAAAACTCAACCAACAATGTCAGTAACAAATTTATTACCTAAAAAGCGTTTCTCCTGTAACGTGCTATAAAGAGCAACTGCTTTAGTTCAAAATCATAATCCCAATACTGATTTAGAGTTGAGTGAAGAAAGAGAACACAAAAAAATGCGGAGAGTTAAGAAATTGATGCCTCGTGACTCCTTACCTGCTTTAGAATCAAATCGATGCACGTTCACACGCATATAAAAACACCATGATTAATGGTTTCCAAATTGAAATTACATCACAACCTACTAACAAAAAATTAACATAGGTCTTCCCTCCTTGATGAAAGAGAGAAGGCGGAAAAGATATAAAAAAAAGTTTAAAATTTTAAAATCACAAAAATAATAGAGAATAAATCACAAACCCTAGAGGAAGAAGTATCCTGCAACAACACTAAAATATTGAATTCCCATGGCCATCTTCGGATCTTCACCTTCATATCATGATCTGGGAGTATAGAAATCCTCTAACTCTACATCTTCATCTTATTATGTGGTTTTTTTCTTTTTTTCTTTTTTTTTGATGAAAATGAGAGAGACAAAGGGTGTTGTGATAACAGAGATTCTTACTGTCTTTTTGTGGTGTGGGTTTATTTGTAGTTAGAAGATAAGAAGGGGACGGGGTGAAGACGTGGCACAACGTAGACGGTAGAAAAAAGAAAAACAAAAGTTGTTGTATCTTGTGTATATATAGTAGTAAAACACTATTAACCTTAGTTTTATTTATAAAGGGCATTTACATATTTCCCACTTATAAGATTATTAATTACGTATTTTCCCAAATTAAAATTTTAATTATATATTTCCCCCTTTTAAAACATCATATTACATATTTATCCATTAACTAAAACTATCTTATTGAAAGACTATTTATTTTTATGTTTAATATAATATTTTTTGGTATTTCATTTTTTACAACCATCAATTACATATTACGAGCCCTCTGTTGAAATAAAAACATTAAAATTACATCTTCGAATTCAAAAGTTTAAAATTTTATTTTAAAACAACAATCAACAATAATCAAATTTACATCTCTGTATACAAAAATATTGTCAAAATTTAAAACAATTACAATACTAAAAAATTATATGAAAATTTCATAGTAAAAATAAGAGTAAAATTATCATTAAATGATTTTATTTTAATGAAATAAATATATATGTAATATATATGTTTTAAGAAGGGAAAATATGTAATTGATTTCATGACTAGAGGAAATTTGTAATTCGTGGTTTTAAAAAGAAGAAATATGTAAAAATTCATATTAATAATAATATAAAACGTAAAAAAGGGAAGTGAAAGATACACAAATATTTGCGTAAGATACGGTAGATTAGATTACGATTTGATATCATGATTATAAATATAGTATAATAATATAATAACGAGGTCAATTACGTCAAGATTATTACAATATATACATACTATGTGAGCTTCTGCCCTCTAAAGTGTAAAATGTGGGTCTGTAAAACCACCCTCCTCTTATCAGAAGCTAGGGTTTTATTAATTAAAGCTAGGGTTTTAATCCAACTGTAATACATACCAATGTACCATTTCCCTCTCTCTCGTTAAAGCTAGGGTACATGTATCTTCTTTCATTCACGTTTCACTTAGATGTTCTTTCTTTCAGTCACTCAACCCCCAAACCAGATCGATCGGATTTTCTCTCAGTCGCTCAAACCAGGGGGGTTTTGATCGATCGGATTTTCTCTCAGTTGCTCAAACCAGGGGGGTTTTGGTCGATCGGATGTTCTTTCTTTCATTCACTCAACTCAGATCAGGTGGTTTTTCTCTTCAACACTGGAAATTACCTCTCTTCTTTGGTTTTCTTCTCTGCTCTGTTGTTTTTTGTCTTTATCTTGATATTGCAGGTTTTTCCTGCTGCTATTTAAACCCTTGAAGAAGCCTCCTTCAAAACGCCTGTAGAACAAGGCAAGTCAATTGGATCCCAATCTTTTACTCGTACCTGTTAATGCACACATGCTGCTTTATTACTTCTACTACATTCAACTTATTGTAACCTTTTGATTACATACAATGCTTAATTGCATGTATTTGAGATGTATTTGGTTACAGGTTTTGGCGGGGGAGGCTTTTCGAAGGTATCAATGGCTATTTTAGTTCTGAGTTCCTCAAGTTTGGCATTGTTTTGAATCCCACATGCGATTGGTCCCTTAGAAACATCTTCATTGCTGACGTTGACTTTCCAATGGACCCCGCATTTGTAATTGACCATAGTTCTTCTTTCTTAGTTTGTTGGATCACTGATATTGAACGAGCTATTACTAGTGAGCTTGTTATTTCCATACAGTTTCGATTAATGCAGTTTATTTTGTTCTCTGTTAAAAAATTACTTGCTGCTTTAACTTCATTTCTTCATTGTTTCAATTAGCCCTTAATATCTATTCTACTTGTTTATACTTTTCAGTCTATGGAAGTATATGGTCCAGCTCTGTTCTTTATCATTGTAGTGTCTATAACTTCTGTTTTGATTAGTACCATTTTTTTCTACTTAAGGTAGTTGTTTTTGTTCTCTGTTTAGAAAATATGTGCCGCTTTTAATTCATTTCTTAACTGTTTTAGTAAGCCCCTTAATATCTGTTCTTGTTGTTTATACTTTCCAGTCTATGGGAGGGCATGGTCCATCTCACTTGCTTTACATCTATGCATTCTCACCTTTCAAGTAGTGTACAAATGCTTTATTTCTTCTGTTTATTATAAATTTATAATATTATTTTAAATTTTTAATGATAAATTTATTTATCCTTTAGTTTTATTGTACGCAATCTTTATTGCTTCTGCTACTACAAAACTTTATAGTAACCTTATGATTATATACTTAGTCGCATTTACTTGTGATATATTTTCTTGTTTCTTCTTAGGCATCTTCTTCTCTTGGATGGATCCACTCAGTATCTTCTTCTCTTGGATGGATCCTCTCATGTTTTGGTATGCAAATGATCAGACAGAAACACTAAACTGCAAGTAAGTTATTGTTTCAGCTTACATTATTTTTGTCGGGGGGTTTGAATCTAAGTTTGGATAAGATTTGAGATATGGTAGGAGATGAAAATGGATTTAACATAACAATATGTGTTTGAACGTGCAGGAAGGAAAACGTGGGTTTGCAGCGAGTTTTATAGTTTCATCTTTGTTAAAGAAATCTATACGGGTAACGTTTTTATAATTTCATCTTTATTGAATGAAGTTTATCGTTATAGTTCTTTATTACACACCCATAATCCTTAAGTAATTAACAAAAACTTAAGTTCTTCCCACATGGCTTTACATAACCTTATTTTGTGTAGATTTTAAAGCATCCAATGTTGATAGCATATTTACTGTGACAAAATTCAGATTTTTTGTACCTTCAAGGATTGTAAGGCTTTTTTTTTAAATTATGATTTGCTGTGTCACAATTTATTAGTTGACTTTAGTTATATTCTCAATTTATTTATTAGCCGATTTCATAACCTCTTTTACCTATGCAAAGGCATCTACCTTATGCACTGAATTTTGCCAAACTGCACCTGGAATGGGGAAAGAGGCTTGCATTCATCATGATTTTATTTTCTTAAAAATCTGCTACTTATTAGTTTTTTTTTTTTTTTTTTTTTTTTTTTTTTTTTTTTTTTTAACGAAGCTACCAATGTGCATTCTGTCATTGTACTCTTTTTTGTGCCTTTTATTCATTAAAAGATGATCTAAACCCTGTTATGGGTTCATCATGTGGACCTCCACTGAAAGATTTTGTTCCATTTGGGTCATTCCTAAAAGGTCTATAATGACTCAAACTGAACAAAAAGCCATTATTAACAACTCAAATTTACAGAAAGGGTACAGTGACTAAAACAGTTTAAAAATGAAAGTACATTAGTGTTTTTTATATGGAGAAAGAGCTCTATTAATGTTTCATCCGCCCTTTATATGAGATTTTCATTTGTACATATTATCATATTTTTTGTTTTGAATATTCCTTTGATTTTCATCTTTTACTAAATATGGTTGCCTGTTTTCTCATCTTTTCTTTTCATTTTTTTTCATGGGTTTGTGGTTTGACAGTTTTATAAGGTGTTTAACAATATAAAGCTCATATTCATGAATTTGCAATCTCTTTACCAGAACACCTTAAAACCCATTTCAACTTGCTTTGTACTTTGCGGTTGATTGGGTGTATGTAGGTTGTCATGGAATCATGAGGGCTTTTCTTGATAATGTTCTTTCTATTGATGCTGTTCAATTTTTTCTAATGATCTTGACTTTTTTTTTTTAAATGTTTCATCATTTTGTTCATGGATTTGGGGTTTGAAAGTTTTATACGATGTTTTACAATATTAAGCTCATATTCAAGAAGTTGCAATCTCTTTACCAGAACTCCTTAAAACCCATTTCAACTTGCTTTGTACTTTGAGGCTTGTACTTTGCGGTTGATTGGGTGTATGTAGGTTGTTATGGTATCGTGAGGGCTTTTCTTGATAATGTTCTTTCTATTGATGCTGTTCAATTTTTTCTAACGCTCTTGTTTTTTTTTTTTCCTAATGTTTCATCATTTTTTTTATGGATTTGTGGTTTGACAGTTTTATACAGTGTTTTACAATATTAAGCTCATATTCAAGAATTTGCAATCTCTTTACCAGAACACCTTAAAACCCATTTCAACTTGCTTTGTACTTTGAGGCTTGTATTTTGCGGTTGATTGGGTGTATGTAGGTTGTCATGGTATCGTGAGGGCTTTTCTTGATAATGTTCTTTCTATTGATGCTGTTCAATTTTTTGTAACGATCTTGACTTTTTTTATTAATGTTCCATCATTTTTTTTATGGATTTGTGGTTGACAGTTTTATACAGTGTTTTACAATATTAAGCTCATATTCAAGAATTTGCAATCTCTTTACCAGAACACCTTAAAACCCATTTCAACTTGCATTGTACTTTGAGGCTTGTACTTTGCGGTTGATTGGGTGTATGTAGGTTGTTATGGTATTGTGAGGGCTTTTCTTGATAATGTTCTTTCAATTGATGCTGTTCAATTCTTTCTAACGATCTTGTCTTTTTTTTTTAATGTTTCATCTTTTCCCTGTATAAGATTTTCATTTATACTTGTTATCATGTTTTTTCCTCAAATGCTCCTACTTCCACTTATGTTTACGTTGAATATTGTATTTTTCCAATGATTTTGGCTTTGTTTGTTTTTAGAATCTTCATCGTTCTATCTTGTGAATTTTTTTTTAATACACGTTACCAGGTTTTTTGTTCTTGAATTCCCTGCATCCTTTTTGACTTATTACTTAATGTGCTCAATGTACTATTCATACCCAATTTGTTTGCATATTGATATAAATGTAGAAACGCAACCGACTGCTATAGTACTGGAACAGTTTGATGTAGAATTACAACTGCATTAAACTGTGGAGGGACCAAAGACCTCTGATCCTAGCAAATACATATGGTATATATATATATGTATGTATGTATGTATGTGTATATGTATAATGTGTCATGCTTGAGAATGCAACGTCATGCAGTAAGCACATTGGCTAAGTCTGGTGCATTGGTTGATTCTTTGAAGGTAACTGAGCTTAAGTGTTTATTTAATATGTCAACATTAGATTATCTTTTTATTTGCTACTAATGTGGGCATCATTTAAATATTTTAGTACAGCCCCATATATTCGTTCTTTTGAGGCATTGCTAGTATGATAATGACGATGAGGTTAGTTACATTTGCGACAATAGGTTTTGTTGTTTATATATAGTAAAAACATGTTTTTTCAAACCTTGAACCCTTATCTGAAGCCAATTTTGAAGAAAGTTATGTAAGTGCTTGCTGTCATAGTTTTTATTTTATTTTTATTAATGATCTTGTCTGCCTACAGAAGAATGATTTGATATTAGTTCTGTACCCAAGGAAGTTAAGTCGCTGTTCTCAGCCGCTTGGACAGTAAATCTGATGTTAAAACCACTGATCTCAGTTCCCCTCCAGCAGGGCCACTTTTTCAGTTAAGGCTGCTTTTCATTTAAAATACATGGACTGCTTTCTTATACACTTTGCCAAGTTTTTGTTCTTGAATTCCCTGCATCCTTTTTGACTTATTACTTAATGAGCTCAAAGTACTATCTTCTTTTTATTACAGATTTGAATACATTGATCGTGGCTCTCGAGCTTTTGGCATTGATTGCAACTTCCACTTCGGAAGGTAAAAATTAAACAACTTATGTTACGCAGTCTTATTATCCTCAACATAATCATTTGATTGAATAATCATTATTTTAAATAATATCTCTGGCTATTCAATGCTATGCAAGTCATAGACAATGAAATATGTTATCGTGCTAGAGAATGTTAGTCCTCATCTAAGCCTTTCTTATTTACTTCTTTTTGTCATCAGTTTCTTCTAGTCCACAAGTTATCCTAACTCGTACTGTTTTGTATCACACAACATCACACAGTCTACACACATGCAAAGGTGAAGGTAACTGTAAAACTTAATCAGTGGATACTAAAATTCAAAGACTGCATATGTTGATAATTTTTATTGAATCTTTGTAGGCAATAGAAATCATGTTTGTAGTTGTATAAAAGGCGGATAATTATCTGCCTGCTTGTTTCCTCATTCATTTTTGACCCATTTCAGTAGTGGAAATGAAAATTTCTGAAACTTTTTAAGTCTTCTTAGAAAACTATAGTTGGTTTTTAATTGTGTTAATTCAATAATAGAGACGATATAAACTAATGATGCTGATGAGCTAATGGATTCAAGATAACTCTTGAGGAGCATTCGGAGATGTGACCTATACCTGGTTTTATTTAATCGTAGTCAAATATGCAAACATCAGTAAGTTGAGCATTAGTTTTGATCTCGTTAGTTATTTTCTCATCCTCAATTCTTTTTATAATGTCTCGGTTGCTTAGTACGCAGGTAGTGATTGTTATTTCTGATTCAAAATTGTGGTGACTTTTTGTCTAAGCGAAGAAGATTTGCTTTCAGTATTGTTTATATTGATTTGACAAAGGAGAAAAGTAACACACTTGAAAGGTATAATTGCAAGATTTAATATTTATTTCCATTTTTTTGCATCATAGGGGCTTTTTTATTTATTTATTTATTTTTCTTTCTCTCTACATGTGGCTTTCTAGTCCAGCATCAACTTCTTCGATGTACACCCTGAAATTTCACTTGCTTAGTCATGGCTTGAAAGGATAACAAAAGTATGTGGGTCAATTTCAACCGACTCTGTTTACTGTATTAGTAACTGTCAAAGGGGTCAAACATTTTGAAAGTCAACCTTATTGTATTTTTAAGTTTAAATAATACAACCTTTTAAATGTTTGTTCAATGATAATGATACTGGTACTAATAAAGCTGATGAGCTTAAGGAAGCAAGAGAACACATCAGACACAGGCTTTTCTTTAAATAGTTTTGGTTGTTCTGCAAGGATAAGTTGGAGCATTTCAAATATGCGACTACACAAGATATCATTTGTTCAATGGTTTATCAGCCTTATTTTTTTTCTATAAAGTTTTAGTTGCTTGGTTACACAGGTAAAGCTACTGATGGTTACTTCTGGTGGCGTCAGTGTAAGAGAAGAAGATTTAGTAGCTAGCAATATCAAAATTGGCTTGGAAAAGGGAAGAAATAATCCCCTTGAGGTACATGTTGTTTTCTAATCCAGCGTAAACTTCTTTCAGGTACAAAAATTTCTTTCCCTGAAATACTCACTTGCAATGTCAAAATTGGATTGACAAAAGGAAGAAATGATTCACTTGAAAGGCATAATTTTTGCAGCATTTTGTATGTATTTCCCGTTTACTTGCCGAATGGGTGGGGTGTTTTTTTTGGGGGGGGGGGGTCTATCTATAGATAGCAATCATCGCATAACAAAAAGTATAGGTGTTATTTTAAATCATTCGGTTAGGTTTTATTTGTCACAGGTCAAAATGGGTCAAGTATATAAGTATTGTACTTGAAAATACAGTTAAGAAAAGTGATGGGTGGATGATAGTTATGTATGCATATCATTCCTTTTGCAGTTAAAGAACATCTTCCTGCCATTGTTTGTGCCTTTGAGCAAGCTGTTCAGGTATTTATTCTCATTATGTACACTTATATGGGGTTTTCATAAATATACAAATTGCAATAAACAGGGACAACCTCTCACGTCAATTTAATTTAATCATTTGAATGGGCTTGACGGGTTGGGTTGCATAATGGGCTAATATAGATATTCCTTTGTATTATCTATTGGTTCAGATGTATATTATACATGTCTTAGCTATGCCTTAGAGGCTTAGATTCTTGTCATCATCTTGACTGCTTCTTCACACTGTGTGCTTCTTCTTGATCATAATAAATTGTTGCTCACTCTGCTTCTTGCTGTTATTACGTATGGACTGATTATGATTCAATGTATATTGTTGTTAATTGTACGTTTCCTATTTCCTTCTATACATTGATTACTGCTGCTTGAATGGCTCGTGACATTATGTGCTCCTTGTCTGTCTCTAGAAGCAGCCTCTCTATCCACTGTGATAGAAGGTAAGATTTGTCTACATACCACTCTCCGTAGACCCTATCAATAACTGTGCTATAAATGGGATTTACTGGTTTTTGGTTACGCTTGTGTTTTATATGTATTTGTAAGTGTTTGCATTTATCTACACAGTAAAGAAACCCTTGCAATTTCTTAATTGTTATTTAATTGTAGGGCTTTTGAAGATCACCATAATGGAGTTTGTTCTGGATCATTCTGATCTGAATAACCATGAAATTTCCATATCCACCGGTAGTTGAAGCTTACATGGCCGTTACACCTGCAAATTCTGGTACAATAGATTTTTTATATGGAAATAGATCATGGTTTAAAATTTCACACTTATGTTAAAGGGGACATATATTAATGTATATTTTTAACCAACAGGTGGTCTATTTAAATCCCTAACCTCATAAGCTGGACCTGGGTTTGTGCCACAAGGCTCAGTTTTCAACTCGGAAAGGTTAGTGAACAGTATCTAAGGCATAATGGATAAGTAAATAGAGGCCCATATGATAATTTATATATCTAGTCCCTTTTGTTAAAGGCAAAATGGCAATAGTGAATAGTACCCACGTGATCATTACTCCCTCTTTATCTTGCTCCCTTCTCATTAGTGACATCCCTTGATTATTTCAACTATTTCATAGACTTAAAAAAACAAATAAGAAGTATAATAAGCATGTTAAAAAAAGTATAACGGTTTGATTGAAAACATAAAAATAATATAAATAGTTGGTTAAACCGTTTCAACTACAATGTGCAAAAGAAAATGAATTATGACAACATGTGCCCGTCATACAATATTACAAATCCAACAAATATCAATGTTCAATTACATTTATCTATATAGCATTTTGAATATTAGGGTCAAATTATAATGAACCATAAGCAAACTAAACACCCAATGAAAAAGATCAAAGAAAACAACTCGCCCCTATAGTTTGAGCAATGGAACACATGATCATTTCCAGATGAAAATATGTCATTTATCACCGTCTTATACTATATATATAACACCTAAAGAAATAGTGAGTTCCGTATGACAACAACAGTGACGACAACAGGTATCACAAGCTGGCTTATGAGGATAGTGAATCCTGAAGAGTGGCTTTTTGAAGGGGCGGCTCGTGGTGGTTGTGGTAAAGGAGAGAGATGTACTGGTGATGGTAAAGGAGTTAGATGTACCGGTGGTGCTAAAAGAGTTAGATGCACATGTAGTTTCATGCCGATATAACAAGACCCTTTGCTACTAATGAAGTAGCGATCATGGGTTTCGTTTAGTGGCACTACATCTCTTCCGGCTCCTGTTGTGTAATTGTGAATTGGATGCTTTGCGTTGCAGGTTTCTTAGTTGGTCTTGTTCACTTCTAGTACGTCGTACTTGATCCTATCGTACACGAAAACTGCAAGAGAAATTACGATTAAGAGAAAGTCCAATTTGACAAGAAACTTGTATGGAACCGGAAATAATTTTAAAAATAGCACTCATTCCGTTTCTATTCATACACACTCGTTTATTAGGGGAAATTACCAAAATAGCAAATTGAACAAATCAGTTTACAATAATAATCGTTGACCAGTGGATTTTGTAATCTAGATACCATATCGTCACGTGGTGATACCAATTCATGTAGTATGGTCCACGTGGCTTTTAAATTATTTTTTTATGTTCGGCGATACATCAAAGATGCACCGACCATGGTGTATGGCCACGTAAACAAGCGCATTTTTCTGGCGTGTCGTTCGTTTATGTCAAATCAAAAATGTCTTTACTTTATTGAAAATAGTAAAACCAATAATATTCGGACACGTCAGTGATACGTGGTTCAATTCGTATCGCTGACATATCTTTTTGGAAATAAGCATATTGCTGACATATCTTTGTATTTTAATTTTTTTTTAATTTAGGTTTTATTTATAAAAATTATTAACAATTTTCACTTCGACTACAAATACGTCTTCAATCTTTCTCAAATTATAGTCACATAATCTTTGGCTTTATTAATAAACTTTCATTTGTCACCACTACAAATCATAGCGTTAACCGGCATTTTTTTAAAACAAAACACTTTGATATTAAGATGGTTGAAAGTTTGTGAGATGAAATTTTGAAAGAACTTTTGATGAATTTATAGGCAATATGGTATTCATTAACTATGGTAGGTATTAGTCATTAATAATAAAAAGTATTTATAAAACTTCATTATGATTTTTAAAATTTATTATGAAAAAATTCATTATTAATTAATTAATTTATAATATTAACTTTGACATATTTTTTTTTCTAGCAATAAGCAAGGGAATGTGTATCGCTGACCGAAAATACAAGTATATTTTTTAATATTTTTTTCTAAACGATACATATGCATATTGTATCACTGACCAAAGATACATGTATTTTTTTTTTTTTTTTCAACGATACCCTAACAATACCACATGCATTGATATCGCTAGTTAATAAAAGCTGGCTATACCAGTATACCGCATGAACTGGTATCGTCACAAAGAGATATTTGGATATGTCACAATCTGATTCATGAAATATTTTAAAAGTCAAAGGCTATTATTATATACTCATTTGATCAATTTATTATTTTGGTAAATTTTTCTGTTTATTATTTGTATTTAACTTTATTTATACTTCTTCTAAACAAAGTTACTTTATTCATATACATATGCAATTATTTTCGTATATTATTTATAAGTTTAATTATATATCTATAACTAATAATAACTTTTTGTCCACATGACTTCTTACTAGTCTGTTCATCTAGGCGTCACATAAAGATTGTCATGTGTAATCACCTCCATCACTCTTGAAATAATTACTTACTTTTTATACTTTTAGTATTATTACCCTTTTAATATATTTTAATAATATTTATTATTACTAATAACTTTTTATTGTGACGAGCTTAAATAATAATATTATTATAATCACTCATATTAAAAACTTCATTAATATTAATAGCATAATTGTTTTATAATTATTATTTTTTTTGTATCTTATTGTTTAGAACTTAAATTTGTTTGTTATATATAATACATTCATTAATGTCTAACATATATTAGATTATACATGTATAATATATATTGTGTAGTTTTTTATTTCAACTTCATGTAACACGGGTATCTAACCTAGCATAACATAATAATAGTATCTTATTCTATATTATTGAATTATATATTTATTGTAAAGATCATTTAGTTATATGGATAGTAATTTCGTTTTTATCACGAGCTTAGTTAAACTAGGTAACTAATTTTGACATCAAATATGTTCAAACAAGCTCCAACTAGGTTTGAACTCGTTTAACCTTATTACATTCAAACTTACCTATCTTGGCACAAGCACGGGTTTAACACCTAATTGGGTTCAATATATTAACAAAACTCCAAAAAGCATCTAGAGGTTCATATATTTGAATATTTCATCTCAAATAAACAAGCACCGATCACATATCTACATCAATAAATAGTATAGATACTAGAGAGATACTTATACTGCCTAGTGTCATTGTGATTGTCTATTATAAATGTTGCGTGTTTAAATCCCTATAAGTGCAAGTTGATTAAATAGTATTTAGAAGAACATACAAAACCAGTCTCCAAGGTAGAATGTTTGGTTTGCAGCCCAAAGAGTGTAGTTAACTTCGGACGTCCAGCCCATGTTTCCTCCAACGATATACCTCTTAGCAGAGACTCGTGGTAACATCAATATTAGCGCGGCGCAGAATGCCAAAGCCACTGCGGTAGCCCGTTTACTACTGTCGTTGCTCGGCCCCATTGGAGTGTGAAATCAACTGGCTCTCAAGCTTTGAGTAATGCTCTTGGCTTTTCTTCATTAGTTTTATAACACGAAAGTCAACCGATCAAATTCTATTTTCAAGTTGTGTATTATTTACTATTTGATTTTAACGTTGATTCCTTCAATAATTTTGTTTAATCTCACGATTCACGCATCGATGGTGTCTTTAATTGACTCTTTGCATGTTCTGCACTGAAGACTCACCATTGCCAGATAGAAACTTCAAAGTTCAAACTCATCTTTCATTCATTTGGTCGGATGATAATTAATAAACGAAAGTTCAAACTTATCTTTCATTATAAGTTTTGACATTGCCATGTGAATTGAATTGTTTTTCAATCATTTTAATTAATCTATATATGTATTCAAACCTGTGTTTACTCATCAGCTAATTTGTTAGCTGACTCGTTACTAATTAGTGGGCTTCTAATCCTATATGCACATTTAAGACTTAGACTTAGTCAAAATAAAGACAATTTTGTTATCTTTACTTAAATTTATATTTGATTGTATTGTATTATTTGTTTAGTATTTATTCAATGAAAATGACATTTAATATTATTTCAACTTATTTAATTTCATGTGCTACGAACAATCGATTCACATTTCATCCGCCTTGATGATTCCGGCATCGGTTGGGGTGTGACAACTGACAAGAATTTTCGTCCTTGGTCTTCTCTAAACAGACCATTAAAAAAAAAATCCTCATTGGTCTTCACTTAAGAACGTCCTAGTAAATCTAAAAAACCATCAAAAACCGTATCAAGTCTTAACCTGGCATAGTACGCCGTAGGCCGTAAAGCTACGCCACTTGCATCTTCAACTTTTGTGCTTTCCATTTGTTTGTTGCTTTACGCGGGCTTTACGCCAAAATTGAGAATTATTGTGCTTTCTTCTTGGCATAAAGCTACACTCTGAGCCATAGGGCTACGCCAACTCCACATCTTAGTTTCTTGATTTTCATAATTTCCATTACAATTGTGCTCGTTTACATGTGCTTCAAGCATACAACCTGCAACATGTAAAAATGTATAAAGTACTTTGTTTCTACATATTATTTGTACTTAAAATACATATTTCGGTGTTTATTTCATTCATCCAATTCACGCACATAATGTGGTATAAGCAATCAAGGAGTGGTGACTCATATCATGGGAGGAATCTTTGTTCGGAGTTGTATTACAATCAATGGGTGGCTCGGTTGTTTCTTAGTAAATATATTGTTTAGGCTCGTAATAAATTAAAATTGTTCTAATTCACAATCATAGAAAATATGAAAACTTCACACAATAGTAACCAAGTTTCTCAGGTGTTCCATTAAAGTCACTTAAAAGGGTTTTTTTTTTAACTTTTTAAAATCACTTAACTTTTATGATGTGCTCTAGTCTTATATATTATTTTTACAAATAATCTAATCTGCTCTAGTCTTATATATCATTTTTACAAATATCTAAATTTTCAGAAATTTAGTTAGGGAAATGGAACATATATATATGAAATTTAGTTATTAATAAGTTAAAGCAAATTCTAATTTATTGGAACTACGAGGAAATAATGAAGAAAAAAATCCATGTCATAATAGAAAATTACTAAAATTGCTAAAATTAAGTTAAATTAAAATAAATAAATAAATAAAAACAATCAGTTGTAACCAGAATTAATATACGCTTTCTTTGTTTAACTTGATTTAAATAATTTTAACATTTATAATAATTACATATGATTGAAACAACTACAGTAAGTCATGCGCGCACACTTTTAAGAGATACCAACGCGAACCTAGATCTGAAATTTATATTGTTTAATAACTTTATATGTTGGAGATGAATATAAATCTTGAAAGATGATAATGTTTTTTACCGTATTTATGGTAAAAGATCTAATAAAGATAGCTATATTGGAAAGATTGGTGTAAATTAAATTATAGCTCATCTTCAAATTGTTTAATTAAGATTGGTGTAAATTAAATTATAGCTCATCTTCAAATTGTTTAATTTTTATTATTCTTTGTTGTACTTGAAGGGTTTGCTTTCTGGCATCTTGCATTTCAGCAACTAGCTTTTGATAATGGATATTGCTGTTTATTTTTTTTTATCATATATATATGTCAATTAATTTGCTATAGATTAGGCAAAAATAAAAAATAAAAAGTGAATTCTTTTTACTTTTCACACTACAGATGTCACATTAGAACCACCATATAAATATTCAGTAGATAAACATATTTACTATTTTCTCTAATTGTTTGATTAATTTATCTTGAATAACATCCAATCTATTCCTGTTAACTACAAATCAAACCTACACACAAGATTCATATCCATACCATTTATTTTATTATATGATTCCAATTCTAACACTCCTAATCTCCAGCCAGGGTCAAAGAAAGCACGTGTATGATGACAAGACCCACAACCCCCACCATGTGCAAAGAGAAAAAAAAATAAATATCATGACGGATTCCGCCAGTCACGCAATGAAATAAATTAATAATCCAATAATAATCGACGTCTAGTTACATTCGTCTAGTCAACACAATCACACCCATAACTCAATTTTGACTTTTTTTTTTGTCAAACTATGCTAAAAAAACCACAAACAAATTCAACACCCAATGAAAAAACCAATACAACGTGTACCCACTTCGGGCAAAAGAAAGTATGGAACTCACCTATGATTCCAGCTGACAACAGTTTCACTAGCCATCTGTCATCGTATCGAGATCTGCATCAGACGCGGAGAAGTAGTGAGTCCCATATGGCGGCAATGGCGACGACAGCAGGGATCACGAGCTGGCTTCTGAGGACAGTGAATCTTGAAGAGTGACTCTTTGCAGGGGCGGCTCGTGGTGGGGGTGGTAGTGGAGTGAGATGTACTTGCAGTTTCATGCCACCATAGCAAAACCCTCGGCTGCTAATGAAGTAGCGGTCGTGGGTGACATTGAGTGGCACCACATCTCGTCCGGCTCCTGTTGTGTAATTGTGAATTGGATGCTCGGCATTGCAGGTTTCATAGTTGGTCTTGTTCACTTCCAGTACATCGTTTTGGTTCCTGTCGTACACGAAAACTACAAGAAGAGAAATTAAGATCAAGACCAAAAACATCTAATAAGACATGTAACTTTTTTTTTTTTGTGTCCAAGAGAATCTGTTACTAGTAAACTTACGATACCTATCAATAATACCCTGCTAACAATAAAATAAGATAAATCACAGCTTGTTCTTCACTTCACAAGTCACAAATACTTTCCTTTTGATGTAGATGGTGTAAAACATTAGTTTTTGTATCTATTTCTCAGGTGAATCTATTGAAATCTAAAAACAAATCTATAAATCTTCATTAAAATTAGCACATGATGCTGTCCTTGATAACTTCGAAAAAGGAAATAATGAAGCATACTTTCAGCTTTTGAACAAAATATTGCATTCAAATACTAACAAAACTTTAAAAAAGCATCAATCATAGTATCATACCATGAACAACATCATATCCAACATAAATTCATTTCAAAATATTTTAGGTCAGCAAAATAACAAAATGCTGAACAAGATCTATATATCATTGCTTAACTGTAAATCAAAAAGCAAGAACAATGTGTACAATAATACATCTAGCATTGCTCTCTGTATTCTATTGCAGATCTTCACTGCACTATCACTATTCAAATCACTCAACAGTAGTTTAAATGCTGAATACGATTTCCAATATTCGGCTTACATTAGCTAATTCTAACCAAATCATTACTTCAAATCATAAACAAATAGAAAATCAAATCAACATATGTGCCGAAGATCTAGTACAATTAGCGTCAAAATCACCGAAACAAACACATAACCACAGATCTACACCAACTAATACAGTAATTAGAGAAGCAAAACAGTAGATCTGAGAAGTATACTTACAGAGCCAATCGCCGAAGTAGAAGGTTTGATTTCCAGCCCACAGAGTGTAGTTAACGTTGGAAGTCCATCCCATGTTTCCTCCGACGATGTAGCGCTTGGCGGAGACCTCCGGTAACATTATTATTAATGCGGCGCAGAATGCCAGAGCCACCGTCGCCGCCCATTTAGTGCTGCCGTTGCTCCGCCCCATTGTTGTGTGTGTGTGTGTGTGTGTGTGTGATCGATCGGCCGTCAGGTTTCGAGGTTTTTTCTAGAATTATCGAGCGCTGCTATGGGCTTCATTTTATAACACGAAAGGGAGCGTCACAGATTAAAATTGAATAAAATAATTTGGGGGGTTGCGTTTCGTCGGTACGCGTTTTTAGGTTGTACATCATTTAGAAAAATAAGTAAGTTACAAATATAGGTTGTCAAAAAACTTAAAATTGTGTCTCCAAGTGTTACAGATCAAACGGAAGAACTCAATCTAAAAAATTAGCCTGATGGGTGAGGGAACCCATTTGGCCTATAAACCCCACACCAATTGCCCATACAATCGATGTGAGACAAGTCTCATACCTTGCAATGTTTTCAGTCCATAACATTGTTACCATTGTTACAGACCAAATGGAAGAACTCAACCCAAAAGACTAGTCTGATGGGTGAGGGAACCCATTTGGCCTATAAACCCCACACCAATTGCCCATACAACCGATGTGGTACAAGTCTCATACCTTGCAATGTTTTCAGTCCATAACATTGTTACCATTGTTACAGACCAAACGGAAGAACTCAACCCAAAAGACGACTAGTCTTTTGGGTTGAGTTCTTCCGTTTGGTCTGTAACAATATGATGTGGAGGTTATAATGTATTTTTATCTAGAAATTTTAGGAATTGAAGTTCGAAAAAAAATTTGTGATTGCATTAAGCCATAGGGTGCTGCTACAGTCAAAACCGGACTAGAATGGACCAGGCCGGACCGGCCTGAAGTTGAATTTCTCATCAACCATTGTATTGTTATTGGCATTTTTACATCAATACTCACTTGATGCAATATGCTTCAAATTAGCTAAAGTTTTATCACATTGGGTCTTTGGGTGATGGGTTTCCCCTTGAATGGTAGGGGGCCGGGTCACCAGCGTCGATTGTGTTGCAAGCGCGGGTGTGAGTAGCCTTTCGTCAATGGTTTACCTAGGTGACCAGGCTTAAAGTATTATTTGGTCGTTCAAAAAAAATGACTACACCCTTGTTAGCAATTACACCCAGGCCACCCTCAATGCTCACGATAAAGTTGATGGATAGTTACTTGTCCGACTTTATCTCATCAGGCATGTTTTGGTGTGCACTTATGATGAGATTCATTATGCTTGTCCTCACATGTTATATATGGTAATGCGGAGTATTCTATTGAAACCAACATCTCTTATGTTTAGTAGCGATGTTTCATTAACCTACCCTGTTACAATCTTCTCTCATTCAGTAACTCAAAATGTGCATAACCAGTGAGATGATTGCACTATAACTAATTCAACATCTCTCTTATCCATTACCAATTTAAAATACAATTAATTGTTACGATATATTTCAATCATGTTTTAATTTAATTTAGTAAATATATTTTACCTTTCACTTGTAAAGGTAACTTGGTTTTAAAAGAAATTTTTATCTTTCAACCAAAGTTGTCAAGATCTAGATAATTTGGGTTCCACAAGATGCAATATAACTTAGATTTTAGAGCATTGGGTTTTACAAATTAAAAAATTTAGGAAATTCTATATGTATGTGAAAATTACTCTGTTAATTCATTTGCTGAATTGTTCCCTTTTACCATAACAAATTTAACGCATTGTTAACTTTTCTGCATCCACTATTGACAATACATGATACATTCTCACTTAACAAATTTGAAAAATCTTAAAGTCTGAGTGTCAAGATTAAAATCTTAAGATAAATGTTTTCAAGATGCTAACCGGTTAAAAATAAGATGACATGGAAATATGAACTCACTCAAGTAGTCAAGAACTCAAGATTGAGATTTTTTGCGTGTATGAATCATTTGGAAGATCAACAATTATTTGTTAACTATAATTAGAAAAGTGTAAGATCTTATCGTTAAATCATGATTTTAGTAACTATACTTTCAAGATGCCAACTGGCTAAAAATGAGATGATTGGGAAATACAAACCACTATTCATGATTAGAATCTAATGCATACAACGATCGTATGAAATTTGATATGTTCTAGATCTCAATAAATAAAATATTAAAATCAAAATATATATATATGTAACCTTCCAAAATTTTGATGTCATGACAAGATGTGGTGCGATTGAGGTGGCTTCCCGAGCTGGCATAGGCAGTGGGTGCATTTTTTAAGAAATTAATCAAATAGGGTTTACTTGTTAAGAATAGTGCGAAGATAATTCAAGACCAAAATGTATATGTTTACATTATATACATAGAATGAATCATTTGTAACCGAAAACACAATAATAATATAATTAAATGAAGGATAACGTGTGTGAATTATCATATTATATCAACTGACTAGTTTTAGTAAACACGTGTATTACACGGTTTGAACAAATAAAATATTAAATATAATAAAAATTTATCAAGTATAAAACGATATTTTACGATAAAATATAATTGAAATTACGTATAGTAAGAACAATATGTAATAAAATAATTATATCAACTTTTTAAACTTTTGGTTTAAAACATTTTTTTTCCAAAAAAAATAATAAATATTTTGTTTTAAAATAAACAGTATTAAAAAATATCATTTTTAAAAATTTTATTATTATAATTTTAATTTTAATTATTTTTTGTTTATAAAAAATTAACTTTTTAAGAACACTAATTTTAAAAAAATTTGATTTTTTTTAAAAATTTCATGTTCTATAAGAATTATTTTTAAAAATAACATAGATCTTTTTTTAAATTTAATAAAAATTTATTTTTGTTCTAAAAAAATTAACTAATATTATTGATAATTAAAATAATTATTTAATAGGAGAAAGAAGCGAAAAAATTTTGATGAGAATGAATGTGGTGCCGCAACATGTCATCCAATATACTATTTTATTAGTATAGAAAGATTACCATAAAAACCTATAATTGTTTAAATATTTGCACATGAGATGACATGATTTGCCTCATCATTGGCGTGAAGGGACATGAAAGGAGATATGTTGAGAGTTAGTGTTAACATCAAAAGTATTCAGTCAATAAGTCTAAGTTGACTATAGTTTTTGTTAGTTGTGTCAATGTGGTAAAGTTTAGGGACTATTTCTGTCAGCTTGTTTAGTTGTGTGTCTAGTTTGTAACTCTGTTTCTTATGGTTGTTAAGAGGTGGTTACAAATTACGTTAATCATTCTCTTCACTTTGAGTTTACGGTTGTATTTTGCATTATTGAATAATCACATTTCTCATGTTCTTCGGTTCATAATCTTCGAGTGTATATTGATTTTTTTTCAATCTTTAATTTCCAATTTCGATCAACAAGATGCCTAAAGGGGCTAACGGGCTTTAAAGGTTAGATGGCGGGTCTATTTACACAAAACCTATATTTTTTATTATATTGAATTGGAAAAAGGATCGATTGATGAAGATGAGTGAAATAGATGGAAGATGTTATGCCTACATGAAGTGAAAGAGGATGAAAGTATACCTCATGGCCTAACAAAATGTATTTTCTTTTAGAGCATCCAACTCACACGTCTTTTATTTATACTCTTAAAATTTATGCATTTGTTCAAAGTTGAGGCCTTAACCATTTAGAAAAAAATATTTTTCACCGTTAGACTACATGCATTTTGGTGCATATAGTGGCTTTAGAGAAATGCATTCTTATATTATAAACTAGGAAAAAAAAACCGTTCTTAACGCTATATTGAATACGTAATAATAAAGTATAAAGAGAAGTATATGAAGTAGCGACAATGGTGTTCGTAAAGGTGCATACGATACAACCTAGGAAACCAAAACATAACACTATATTAAATACATAATAATAAATTATAACGAGTCATGTGGCTAAAACGTATAAATCTAAAGAAAACTAATCGGTTGTGAATAATTACAGTGCTGGTGTCGCTCTAATTAAAATACTAAAAACTCCTAACACTAAAACACAAATTCAAACCTCCTCCAACTAATCCAACATTTGCGTGCTTTAAAAAAAATCGTATTTTGCGAAATCATCTTAGATCCCTATGAAATTTTGTGGAGACTAAAATGAAATAGTCATTCTAATTTATTTTTTGAAGGGCGAATTTTATTAAAACAAAACATACCATTAGGAAAATTACAGCAACAATACCAAACGAGATCTTGTAACTTCGATTTATATTTCAACCATGAAAATAACATATACTTCACTTCATCTACCACTCTTGAGAGTTAAAGATTGACTTATTACCCATGTTTCAAATGCTTCAAAATGATGCTAGAAGTACCACTGCACAACCTTTCTAAGATTGGAATTAAAATCCATTTCAAAAGGAGCCTGCAGGATACTTCTAATGGAGCCTTTGTCCATGGTCTGATCCCAAACCGTAGCTGCAAAAGGACAGTGGATCAACACATGTTCTGTGGATTCACACGCACCAAAATATATTGAACATCCGTTAGAATTAAGTTGTACCCCCTTACCGATAAAGCGTCTTTAAAAGGGATTTTGATGATTCTTGCTCTCCATGCAAAAAAAATAATTTTCAAAGGGACCCACGACATCTAGAAATGTGGGCTGAAATCGTAAGACACCTAGTTGAGCTCGAGCAACGATCTAAGAAGCCTGACCAAGAAATCCCCAGTGTCATCCCCCTGCCACAACCATTTGTCTCCCCCATCTACCAAGTTAAAGTCACGAACCAATGCTTTCGAGGGTATTAATAACCTTTAAAGGAGCTTTGAATAAAGACAAATAATAAAGCAAAAGACTGCGCAAAAGCACCTTTATCAAAGTTACTCCACGCCTAGTGACAACGTTCTTGACTTACATGAAGAAAGTTTAGACTTGAACCTCTCCACCATCAGAGTACAAATAATATCACGGTTCATATTAGATACGAGTGGAACCCCAAGCATATTGAAAGGCATTGTGCCAGTTTTACAACATAAAATGTTAGCAAGAAATCAATATCAACAAAGCGAGCATCCATTCCATAAATTATACTATTAATATAATTTATTTTCGAACCAGAAGCGAGATGGAAGCAACGAAGGATCCTTGTTAAGTTTTTTACGTTAAAAAGTGACCACTTACCCATGATTAATGCATCATCTACGTAGAACACATGAGATAGAATCGGACCCCATTGGGAAGTCTAACACCATGAAACATCCCATACTGACCTCCTCCTTTATTCTAATAAGTTTTTAGAGACAACCAATCAAACTTATTAGTAAAAAATCTGGAACAACAATATGGTCTTAAATCTTAGGAATCAAAGCCATATATATACACATTAATGTTTATTTGTATATTTAATAAAATATTTTTCATTCATATTAGTTCTTTAATATTTTTTAAAAGTGGTTTTAAGTGCATGAGAAAAACAAGATGATAAAATTATAAAAAATATATTATTTAATTGAAAATGAAAAAAAAAATTCAGTGTAGTTATAAGATTAAAGATAAAAAAACAAGGGGTATGTTATTGATACACCCAATTTATTTTATCTTCTCTATCTCTTTCTATACATACATATAGATACATGAAGAGAGATAGAGATAATATGGTGTCTTAATAACATAAATGGGTGTTTGTATAACCTAACCTCCAATAACAATTATAAGATTAAAGTTAAAAAAAACTAATGTAAATATTGTCAGTGGCTTGTAGTATGATACTATGATTAAAGAACTTATTTGTTTCTGACATGATTAACATTTTGTTTTTAACATTCCAGTTTACATTTTTGTCAAATTGCTTTCCTTTTGTACATTGAGGAATATTATAAACAATATTTCTAGTTTCTAACAAAACACAATCACACAACCACAAACGTAAGAACTTATTCAGTCAACACAAATGTTTGTACACTAATGGCAAATCATCTAGAGATTTTCTGGATTACTTGGACCAATTTCTAACAAATATTAGTTTAAAAGATATAGAACTTAAATCAACGAAGCATACATGTGGTTTGTTGTATTCAATCAAGTCTTCTCAACAAGTACTCAACCTGCACCTCTTTTGTCAATGGCATGATCCATTCCCCATAAAGATCAGCAACCAAACTCGGTTTTATTTTATAAACAGGCTCTGCATCGTCTACCCCGGACCCCACCGTCACCACCTGCCCAAAAGTCTTGGTCTTGGTTTCCACCCTCTTCTTTACCGCCTCTTCCACGGCCGGGTATGTCAACAGCTCCATCAGCCTATTCCGATCCTGCAGGTGTAATTACCATTATATCCCTTAAGAAATTCATACAGTAAAAACTTTGGAAGCCTTTTAAGGTTGTGTTTACCAATGGTTAGAATATTTCAGCAGTCAGTGTCAATTCTAATATCTTTGCTATAATCAGACATATGATTTGATTAGATTCCTGTACTACTGAATAGAATATTTCACTAGCCAGTGTATTTTTCTATATATTTGATTAATTATACATAGTACCGGGTTTTCATTACCGGGAAATTCTTAAAATGTCTTTTTTTTCTTATTTTTCCTCAAAATGTCACATTCAAAAAATGTTTCTCAAAATGTCACCTCCAGACAAGGCGCCTGCATCTCTAACGGTGGGCGTCTGCCGCCTAGCCGCTCAAAATTGTACACGTGTCTTTTTTTTAGTTTTTGAACTTTAGTTTGTTGCAATTTTTTAAAGAAAAAAAATTAAAAATAGTTGAGCTCCTCTAAGGTAAAGGCAGCACCCGCCTTGTGATTTTGAAAAAAAAATGACATTTTGTTAAAGGACATGTGTACGATTTTGAGTGGCTCGCTATACAAACGTCTGCACCTGTCGTTGGAGGCATCGACACCTTGTCTGAAGAGTACATTTTGAGAAGAATTTTTTTGGAATGACATATTGAAGGAAATATAAGGGTAGAGAGACATTTTGAGAATTTTCTCTTTCATTATTCTGTATAGAGCATATAAAACTCTTACATTTGATTTGATGGCAACTTCGTATTCAGCTGGTGAAGCCCGGAATTTGGATTCAGCTACAAATTTGCCATAGTGGAT
The DNA here is from genome assembly GCA_025506415.1 of Flaveria robusta. Classification (NCBI taxonomy): domain Eukaryota; kingdom Viridiplantae; phylum Streptophyta; class Magnoliopsida; order Asterales; family Asteraceae; genus Flaveria; species Flaveria robusta. Next base: position 9,651,264 of record CM046469.1, on the reverse strand, counting down.
TCTTTTAGAGAGGGCCTGCAAATATCATATGAAATACTGAACATGAAGTAAAATTCCATCTTATAAACATGAAAGATTATTCTTAAAATATTGATGCACTAGTAAAAATGAGTACCTGCAAGCACGTATAGTCACACGTTGCTGCTGATCCGTAATTACCATCATTTCCTACCTTCACTAGCCGAGGGAGAATATCTTTAAAGTATATATCCCATATCTTGCGGTTAATATTGATATCATGAGCACAAGGATGCAACACCTACATGCATATCATGAAAAACTGATTTGAGTTGTAGTTGAACACTAAAGATTGACTTGCAAACTAATATAAAACCAATTGGGTACCCTCATTACTTGTGGGTACTTCAAAGATGGCAACATAGGATTGGGTAATTCGTTTGGGAAAAATGAATGCTCATCGGGGCTCTTGTATCTTCCAATCTGTTAAAAGAAAAGAGAGACTGTTATGTTTGTGCTGAATCATCGTTTTCATAATGAGTGTCAAGTTTCAAATTCTGGTTTGGATTACCTGAGCATGGATCTTTTCAGTTTCTTTGACTATGAACTCAACCAAAGAACCCTGGAAGCCATCCATGGAGAAAGCATTGGGGTCATACGCGTCATTGTTGTAACAATATTGAGCTCTTTCCAAAAGGCTATATATGATGCTATCTTCTTGTCGAATTAAAGAACTTCTTATAGCATCAAGTGTATAGATCTCACTCTCATCCACCCTAATCTCATTCTTTGATCTACGAGAAAAGAGATGGAAAACATCAACATAAAACACTTCAATCCATAAAAAGATTCATAATGAGTTTGAAGGCCAAGCTTTCTTTATGATGAGCTGCCATCATGCAATCATGCGCTACGCTCATACAAACACGCTGCCATCATGTCATGCGTGTCGTATGATATGACGAAGTCAGTCATACATGTCGTGTGATAGGGCCAAAATGATCATTACAGTCGTACGAGGGCCAATTCATACAAGTATGCAACCCAATGTTTTGAGTGACAAAAAATGATTAATGTGACCACTGACAAAGTAATATGGCCTGTAACCATTTTTCTCCCTATCATGAAGACTTGATTTGACATCATACGACCTGTTTAATATGACAGACATGGTGGTGTACACTAATGAGGTGTCTCTTTAGCAAAACCCTAATCATGTCACAAGCCTTTGAGGTATATCACCAGAGTTAAGAGATCACATGAAGCAGAAAACCAATGTTTAACCAGAGGGGCCGATTTCAACCCATTTATATCAACACAAATTAAATTCAAAGGATAACAAGTCAAACAAACATCTTATGATTGAACAAAACCCTACAAAATCTTGAATCCCCAAAATCAAATCGAGAATGCGTTCTTTTGGCGGCATATGGCACACTTCTATCTCGTACATCATAAGTGAATCAACAGATGGTGATTCACAGAAATATTAATGATTTAATACTACTTCTGCTACCTGCTAATTGAAATCAAAAACTTTAATAAATCGCAATGAAATGAAAAGCAGGTGATAGATAACTACCCAAATGAAGTAGCGGATGCTTGAACAGATCGGACACCAGTGTCCGAAACCCCTAAATTGGGCACCAGCAGGTTCCAATTCTTCCACATTGGAGGGTCGATTAGCCTAGCGGTGATGCCGGAGAAATGGGGATTCTTTGTAGCGTATCAACGAAGTTGAACTAAAGTCTTCAGTCTTCACGTATGAAGAAAACAAAGGGGCAAGTGTGGTGGGGTATAATGAAAACCGAAAGTTACCGTACACTTTACTCGTTTATTTTCCTTCGTTTACGTTAAAGGATCAAGGTCCGGTTCGGATCTTACAAACGGTCGGGTTGACTTGTCGATTCATTTTGGTTTTCACTCATTCGTAGACAACAGTCACTCGCTTCAGCCTTAGTTTTTAACTTTGTTAACTGCCGTCAATTTATGTTTGTTTATGTTTAATTGTGAATGAACAGGAACAAGCACATGTTAATGTTTTTAACATGATTGACTTCAATTGACAAATTTTTAAAACTAGCTTTCTTATAAACATTATTGACCCAAATTCATTTTAACCCATCATCCACCCCGACCCACCCCACCTGTTTTTCCATACTTAAATGCAACAAATATATCTAAAATTTGAAAGACAAACTCATAAATTTATACCTAAATCTGAAATCTAAAGAAACGATTTGTATTCGACTGATGCGAATTGTAGCCAATTTATAATTGGGCTGGAATCCTGGAAATGATAGGCTTTGCCGCTTTGGTAAGGTGTTCTTGGGCTAACGAGTGGGAATGAAGTTTGGTAATTTATGGCCCAATGCAACTCTTATCTAATTCAATTATTCGAATCAAATTGATGTGAAATGGCATATTGTATCTTGTATAATACTATAATCATAGTTGTGGTCCATAGATTGATAATGAAGTTGTTTGGTAGTTTTATTGATGATGCATTGAATTTTTACACTGTTGAATAGACACTATAACTGTAAGCATGTGTAGTTTATGAATTTATAAATAATTGTTAGACATTAAAAACTATTGTAAGTGATATTATTTTCCAAAGTATTTGATTCAGCTTTTTGCAATAAGATTGTTAGAATAAATGTGTTAAATTTTCATTGTATATTCTACTAGTTTAGAATCTCGTGTACTACACGGGTTTAATGCAAATATTATATTAACAGTTACTAATTAATATTTGGAAATTATAACATAATTTTTAAGATAAATTACGATTGAAATTACATATAAATAACTACTTTGGGTTATAAAACAATAGCAATATTTTTTTTAAACTTTAGTCAAACTTTTGCCTTAAAAAATTGGTTATTTAAACACTGGTTTTTTATTTTAAAATATTACTTTTTCAAACAATGTTATTTTTTAAAAAAATTACTTTGTATTAAAAAACTTCATATTCATACAAGTTTGTTTTAGGAAAAAAAATACTTTTTGTAATAACAAAGAAACATGTTTTTAATTTATCAAGAAAATTATTTTTAATTTGGAAAGTATATAAAAAATATAATTAACATTTAATGTCATTATTAAATGGTTGAATTGCTTAAACAATAACACGAGGCAAAACGAATATAAGAAGACGCCATGTGGTAAAACTTATTTTGTTTTATTAAAGAACTATATTACAATCCCGTGTAATACACGAACTAAATAAATTTACTGTTACATATTTAATAATATAAAAGTTATATCTTAAATATTATGTATTATACGTATTGAATAAACACATGTATTATACATTTAAAAATTTAAAGTTAACATATTTAAAATTTTAATTATGGATAGTTATTAATTAATTAATAGCTATTATAGCATTCATAATTAAGTGGAAACAAAAGCGACAAAACCAATTATTAGATGGTTTAGAATGATGACAAGTGTCCGGATTTATTTTTATTTATTAGTATAAAGACTAGTTTAGTAACCCATGTTTTATATGGGTTAAACAATATAATATTAAATAGAATATAATTTTATTAATCATAAAATGACACTTTAAGATAATATATAATTAAAATTACGTATTAGTAAGGTTATAAGTAATAAAACAATGAAATTAACTTTTTAAACTTTTTTATTTAAAAAAACTAAACATTTTATTTTAAAACAAACAGTTTTAAAAAAATATTTTTATTTATAAATATTTTACTTATTAAAAACACGAATTTTAAAATATGTGATGTTTTAAAAAAATTCTTAATTCATAAAAATTTATTTATTTATTAATAACATTAATAAAAAAAGCTTTTTTTATTTATTAAAAGTATTTTTAGCATATAAAAATTTAATAATATTATTAGTAATTATAGTAACTATTAATTAGAAGTGAGAAGCGGGAAAAATTTAATGATAATGAATGTGATGCTGGCATGTGTTCTCCTCGTTTATCATTTTATTAAAATAGAGAGATGGTTATTTTTAGTTTATTAGAATAGAGAGTGGTAAGCCTTAATATAGCTACTAGTTTTTCCAAAAGCAGTGAAATGTATGTATACAGATTTTAACATATTTTTTTTCCCTTTATATTAAAAATTAAATTACCAAGAAAAATTTCATTATAGAAAACTCTTCTGTTAGACATGATGCTATAGTAGCATCATTTTTTTGTGCGTTCTTTTCTTAAATGTTATAAGTGATATTTTTAAAATGTTGTTTTATTAAAAATAATTAACTATATATAAAAATCAATAATAAGAATATTAATATTTGTTATGTCATGAGAGGCTTTCCATCTATTTGATATGTTCTTTATAAAATTGATGGCAACAACAGTACAACGGTTCAATGTTATGAAACAACCCAAATCGAATCAAAATGCTTTAATCATATTTTATTTTTAACATAATTTTCTTTAACGTCTCTATTCATGTATCTTGACTTTTGCTTTTGGTCATATTTTATTCAATATTACTAACAAAAGAATAACTCAATTTATCTTACTGTTATTCCAATTGTTAAAAAATAAAAGCTGCGTACTAACTCACCATATTAAATTAATTATATCATCTCTCTATTTTATTCGTATTTGATGCATCTTTCCGTTATTAAGTTAATACTTCTCTATACTTTCCTAACTAAAGGGTGTGTTAATCACACACACGTTTAGCACAAACCTAAAATTATTATCAATGGTACCATTTTAATATGAAGAAAGCTATTCAATTGCAAACAAATAGTATAATTGATAAATGGCATCTCATATGTAGGCGCCCTTGGGCTGACGGGGTGTTCGTCAGCTGATCATGGGCGTGTGTCTATGGGCAAGAACGGGTATGGGGCAAGCGGCGGGGTCAGGTCGGGTCTTTGTTTTATTTTCTATTTGAACATTTAAACTTTAAGGAAACAAAATAATTTGACTTTTTTGTATATATTTATATATACTAAAATTATTCAGTTGTATTAATAAAACTTGACTTTTATAATAAATAATATAAAACTAATAATAATAATAATAATAATAATAATAATAATAATAATAATAATAATAATAATAATAATAATAATAATAATAATAATAATAATAAAGGTAGAATTATAGTAAAAATCATATATAGTCCAAAAAGTTAAGAAGGATTCCATACTTAACACATGTTATTTTATTGTTTTTTAAATGAGATATTTTAGTTATAATGTCAAATACATCAGGTAATTATATATAATACATCTGGTCATTGTGCCGAACTTATTAGGTTATTATGTCACATATTTTTCATCATCCGTTATATATATTTATCATTGTGTTTACATTGTATATTATTTCGAGTTATGGTTGTCATTGTTTTTATTTATTATATAAATTTATTGTTATTTTATTATTATGTTTTACAATTAAAATTTAAAAGTATATAATAATTTTATTTCATCAATTTGTTTTCAAAAGTCAAAACTCATTCTTTTTGAGAAACAAAACTTGTTCGGCAAACATAATTATGAACATACAAAACACAAAGAAAGGTTTTATCATTATGTTTTATATTTTATATTATTTTATGTATTATGTTAGTGCTTATAAATTATTAGATAAATTAGTTGTTATTTTATCATTGTGTTTTATAACGTAAAAATAAACAACAACGTTAGAATTCGTCATCAAAAAAGGGTTATTGGATTTTAATAATCTCAATTTTCAGTTATTGGCAGGGATTAACCCAAACTCAAAAAATATTTATAGACACTCTCAACTTTAAAATTTTTTTTCCTTTAATGACCCCTTACTAACTGAGAGTTAACCCCGTTAATTTTGATGACGTGAATCGCTTATGTGGCCAAAACACTAATAAAGAAAGTTGAAATATATCATCAGGCCCGTCAATCTAAAACTTATGCACTCTGAAACATGTCAATCTCCACCTTATTATTTGAACCACTTGACTCGTTATAGGTAGATTTAAGGTGATAATGGAGGCTAGACAACGAAAAACGGACCTGAAAGAGGTTGGGCGGTGGCAGAGTTGAAAAATTGCTCAAAGTTGACATCATTTCAACAAAAAAAACTAACGGGGGTTAACTTTTAGTTAGTAAGAGATTGTTGAAGGAAAATAATATTAAAATTGGGAGTGTCTATAAATATATTTTTGAGTTGTGATTAATCTAGACCAATAGATGAAAGTTTGGATTATTAAAATCTAATACCCCTTAAAAAAACACATGATGTTCAGAAAAACACAATAACGAATCAAAAGACGCCATCGCAAACAGAAATAAAATGAGCTGAAATACGTATTTTATTTTTTATATAACAAAATTGTAATCGTTTTAAAGATTAAAAAAATGTTTGTTTTCTGATGTAATTTTTATATAAAAAAATAACATCGTATTAAAAAGTTATGAACATCTAAGAAAAGTTGGGAACTTTAAAATTTTTTCTAATACAACTGGTTATGTCTAAAATATCATTTCAACAAATTTTTTTTTTCCTACAATTTGATTCCAACAATTAATTAAAAGATTTATGTTTAAGATTTTCTTTTACTTTTTAGATTTGAAATATTTCTTTTATTTAAACCCTTACCTAATGAGAAAATACATATCCTTAATGTTTTTATCATATTGCAAGTCTGGTCTCCAAGTTTTAAAATTACAATTTTAATCCAAACAGGTATTAGATAGTTACAAATTTAGTTCCCACCGATAGCGTCAATTAGTTTTAACGATGTAAACACTAAACTTGCATTATGATCAGATCACAGGGAGCGATTATGTACGATCCACTCACATATACAAATGAACAGTTAAATTTCTTTCTTATCAACTTATAACCACTAATAACTATTTCATATAATATAAAAACCACACTTATAATAATATAAAAAGCCTATTATGAATGTTCTTAAGAGATAAGAGCATTCAAAGCCCATTCTTTAAAATTATATGAGTGGGAGTTCTTAAATTATATGGAATGGTTTAAATGGTTGTGAGTGGATGTAAGAAAATGTTATTGTTCATCTGTAAATTTAAGGATTAACTGTTGAATCCTTATAAATTTTTTAATATTTTTAAAAGTGGTTTTGAGTTGAGGAGAAAGAGAAAAGATAATGACAAAGTTATAAAAATATATTATTTAATTGAAAAGAGAAAGAGAAAAAATAATAATATTTAATGTAATTATATGAATAAAAATAAGAAACGAGATGTGAATGCTCTTAAGATGATCATAGTTAGCTACTTCGTATATATTAATTAAATAAATGACAACGTCATTTCAATTAAATTTGAAAACCTGCCTATAAATATTATGTAATTATGATATTGGAATATTACATGTACTGTCATGTATTTATGGATAACTTATTATAAAGATATATTTAATTTAACAAGTGTCCGTTGAAGCTAATAAAGAAAAGAGAGAATAAACAGCAACAAAAAAGAATGCAAATTACATATCTTGATTCGTACAGCACTAAAATAAATAAACATTAAGTAAACAAATTATTTGCCGTTAAAAAAAAGTAAACAAATTATTACGTATGAAATTAATACTTATACATTATAAAAACATAGGCTGTAAATGTATATCTTATGCTTTTTCTTTTTATCTCTATTGATATGATTTAGTTGGCATTTATATGAGCTTATACAATGCACACATGCATATATCACATGTATACTTCATGTATACTGGCGTATACAAGGCCGATTTAATGTTTTTGGAGGCTCCAATCGAACTAAAAAAAATAAAGCCATTTTTAAAAAATATTTTTATTAAAATACTTCTTTTTTATCCAGGCTTGACCGACAATAAAAAACTAATACGTTTATAGTTGGCCGATATCTTTTTTTATATTTATATATTGTATATGTATAGATCTTTAGATTAAATTTATTTTTCTAGCTTTATATGAAGCAAACTTATTGTAGTGGAGGCGAACTAAATTTATAAAGTGTATATTTTCATAGGAGGGTACAATTTCATTGAATTGAAAGCCCTACTAAATTAATAAAGTATGCAGTACAGTCAAATTTTTTACGCATATAAACCTACTTTATAAATTTAAATACCATTTAAAATTGAGGGTCCAAAACCCTAGCTTTGGGCTTGAGATAGGGCTTGAGCCGGCCCTAAGCGTATAGCATAGGCTTATAGTGCGAGTGAGTGATTTGTAAAGACAAATGATTGTTGTGATGAAGAAAGAGCACATTTAACAAACATAAAAAAATGAGGTAAATTTAGAACAACCGTAAAAATACTAGATAAAATATAATAAAAATTACCATAGATTAAATGCACCCTCCATGTATGATATACGTGATAAATCCCAATTGAGTAACAATAAAAATATGAAGTGACAAATATATTAAGACCAATGTGTACTTTTAGTATATATATGTTGGCATAGTTTGTTGAGTTTGTTAGTTTGTTTGATATTTGGTTAATTAGTTAATTATTTAGTTAGTTTGTTGATAGCTTCTAGAAGTTAGTCAAAGTCAAAGCTTGTATATATATCCAATTTGGGAAAGTGGGAATACAACGAAAACAAAAATTCAATTCCAATCTCTCATTTCTTCTCTTCGTTTCTGATACGAATAACATGGTATCAGAGCAAGAACTCTGATTCTTCAATCGATTCCTTCATTTTTTTTCAAATTCTTGAACGAAAACTTTGATTTTCGATTCAATTCTTCCAATTATCTCTTCATTTATTTAGTTTTCATTCCAATTTACCCTAGAATCATGTCAACTTCATCAGCTCCGACAACTTCCGGAAGCGTTTCGATTGATTCATCAAGTCCGTTTTATCTTCATCCTTCTGATCATCCTGGCATGATGCTGGTCTCTAAGGTCTTTGATGGATCTGGATTTGGTGCTTGGAAACGTGCGATGACTATTGCACTATCTGCGAAGAACAAATCTGGATTCATTAAAGGTGAAATTGAAAAACCAGCTGATCCAATTCTTCTTAATCATTGGCAGAGGTGTAATGATATGATCATTTCATGGATCCTGAACACTCTATCAAGAGACATCAGTGAAAGTGTGTTGTATGTTCAAACAGCACTTCAACTTTGGAGTGAATTGAACGATCGTTATGGACAAGCTAATGGAGCCAAATTGTACCAGTTACAGAAGAGTTTGTGTGAAATTTCACAAGGTAACAATGATATTGCTACATACTTTACCAAAGTTAAATGTATTTGGGATGAGCTTGGTGCCCTATCGGTCGTTACTCCATGCACCTGTGGAAATTCACAATTAATTGCAAAACAAGAAGCAAATCAACAACTTATTCAATTTCTTATGGGGCTTAATCCAACGTATGATACCATCAGAGGTAACATACTCATGATGGAGCCCTTACCTTCTATAAGTCAAGCTTATGCTCTTCTTCTTCAAGATGAAAAACAGAAGGAAATTCATGCTGTTTCTCCTTTGAATACTGAAGCTATTGCAATGAATGTTCATGTTCAATCACGAGGAACTTCGTATGGTAAAAATGATGGAAAGAAAATTGTTGTTTGTACTCATTGCAATAAATCTGGTCATACAGCTAGTAAATGCTATCGATTAATCGGTTTTCCAAAGGATTTCAAATTTACTAAACCTAAGCGCTTTGCAGCTAATGTTTCAGTTAATGATGTTTCTGATGTTAGTGAGCAGATGACTAACTCAGGTGTTAAACCCATGAGTTCAAATGCTTCTTTTACTGTTGATCAATGTCAAGAATTGTTGCAGCTGTTACATCGCACATGTCTAGGCAACAATGGATCATCTTCACAGGCAAATGTATCCACGCCCTCACCAATCAGTTCTGCAAATTTTGCAGGTATAATGAACTGTAATTCTTGTCTCGTAATTGATTCAAAGTGGATAATTGATACAGGGGCCAATGATCATATATGTTATGATGAACGATTATTTTCGCAAGTTCATGTTCTTAAAATCCCTATTACAATCGGTTTACCTAATGGGACTTTAATCAAGGCAACTAAGTTCGGATCTGTACAACTCTCTTCTGATTTCTTTATTCATCGTGTTCTATATGTGCCTGAGTTTCATCACAATTTATTGTCTGTTCCTCGTCTTTGCCATGATACTAATGGGCTCTTGCAATTTTCTAACACATTATGTGTTTTGCAGGCCCCTTCTCTGAAGAGACCAGTGGTTCTTGGTAAGCTTCTTGACGGATTGTACATTCTAAAAACAAATGAGATTGTTTACAATCCTTTTGATTCTACTGTTTCCCCGGTACAAAAGTCTACTTGTAATGCTGTTGTAACATACCGAACTTGGCATAATAGGCTTGGACATTTGCCACTTTACAAACTTCAAAAACTTCATGTTTTTTCTTCTAATAAAGTTGATGACATTGAATGTTGTGATATATGTCCAAAGGCTCGCCAACATCGGCTTCCTTTTCCCTATAGTCAAAGAGAATCTTCTAACCTTTTTGATCTTATTCATATTGATGTTTGGGGAGCTTATAATGTTTCTACATACAATGGCTACAATTACTTTCTCACCATTGTAGATGATTTTAGTCGGATTACTTGGACTTATCTTTTAACTACTAAAAGTAATGCCTTTCCTGCAATTCAAGGTTTTATCAGTATGGTCGAAACCCAATATTCTACCATGATAAAATGCATCCGATCCGACAATGCTTTTGAACTTGGTTCAGGTACCAAAGCTGCTCAATATTTGGTAGATAAAGGCATTATTCATCAAACCTCTTGTGTTGCTACTCCTCAACAAAATGGAGTTGTTGAACGCAAACACAAACACCTTTTAGAGACAGCTCGTGCCTTGTTGTTTCAATCTAAACTTCCCCTTCAATTTTGGGGAGATTGTGTGTTAACCGCTACTTATCTCATTAATCGTTTTCCTACAACAATTCTTCATGGGAAAACCCCACATGAAGCTTTTTATGGTACTGCTCCTTCTTATACACATCTTAAAGCTTTTGGTTGTCTATGTTATGCTTCTTCCCTTAAGCAAGGAAGGGATAAATTTCAACCACGAGCTGTTCCTTGTATTTTTCTTGGATATCCTCATGGTAAGAAAGCATATAAACTTTATAACCTTGTTTCTCACCAGGTTATGATTTCTCGTGATGTGGTCTTCTTTGAAAACTTGTTTCCCTCAATTCCACAGTCTCATTCCTCTTTGTTTCCTTCTGTTGACAATTTTCACACCTTTGTTGACTCTTGTACTCCCTTCTCATCTCCCTCGTCTTCGTCCCCTCCACCTTCTTCTGTTCCACTTTCTTCCAATGTTTCTGAGCCTCGTCGTTCTTCTCGATCACATCACCCACCTTCTTACCTTGCGGATTATCATTGCAACTCTTGTATTTATGATCTAACGGATGCTTCTTGTTTCCATACAGTTACTAATTTCTGTTTTGCAGCCACCAGTAGTACATCTGTTCCTATTTCCTCTTCTATTAAAGAGCCTACTTCTTATAAAGAAGCAGCTCTTATTCCCGAATGGCAGGCTGCAATGCAAACTGAGCATGATGCTCTTACTTCTAATAACACATGGGTCATCGTTGATCTTCCTGCCGGTAAGAAACCCATTAAGTGTAAATGGGATTATAAAGTGAAATACAAAGCAGATGGTTCGTTGAACGTTATAAGGTGCGTCTTGTTGTTCTTGGTGATACTCAAAAAATTGGTATTGATTTCAACGAGACTTTTTCTCCTGTTGTGAAAATGACTACCATCCGAAGTATTGTTGCTACCGCGGCCAAATTGCATTGGAATCTTTACCAATAAGATGTTAACAATGCTTTTCTTCACGGCGACCTTGATGAGGAAATTTATATGTCTCCCCCTCCCGGCATGCCTTTGGCTAATCCTAATCAAGTTCTTCGTCTCCAGAAATCTTTATATGGTTTAAAACAGGCATCTCGTCAATGGTATGGCAAGTTATCTATTGCCTTAAAGTCTCGTGGTTATGTCCGCTCTACGAATGATTACTCTCTGTTTACTAAACGAATGGGTAGTTCTATTGTTCATGTTGCAGTTTATGTTGATGACATACTTTTGACAGGCAACAATGAAGCTGAAATGAGTGACTTAAAGTCTTTTCTCCACACTACTTTCAAAATTAAGGACCTTGGTTTTCTTAATTACTTTTTGGGTATTGAAGTTTTACGCTCTTCAACTGGCTTTATTATGACACAGCGCAAGTTTGCTAAAGAACTTTTGGAGGAGTTTTATGTGACTGCTTCAGTTGTATCTCCGCTTCCATCTCATCTTCAGTTATTATCTGATGATGGTGCGCTTTATCATGATCCTTTGCAGTATCGGCATCTTGTGGGGAAACTTAATTACTTAACACACACACGCCCGGATTTGTCTTTTGCTGTTCAGTTTCTAAGTCAATTCATGCAATCTCCACATATTCCTCATTGGGAGGCTGCTTTGCATGTTTTACGATATGTTCATGGCACATCTTCTCTTGGCTTGTTATTCAGTAATGAAGATACTTTATCCTTGGAAGCTTTCTGTGATTGATTCTGATTGGGCTTTTTGTCCAAATACTCGTCGCTCTGTCAGTGGTTATTTCATCATGCTTGGTGGCAGTCCTATCTCTTGGAAGTCTAAGAAGCAAGCCACTGTTTCTTTGAGCTCTGCTGAAGCCGAATATCGTTCTATGCGACGTGTTACTGCTGAACTTGCTTGGCTTACTCAATTGTTGCACGAATTGTCCATTCCTTCTGTCGTTCTGGTTCCTTTAAAGTGTGATAGCCAAGCTGCCATCTATATTGCCAAGAACCCTGTTTATCATGAGCGCACTAAACACATTGAATTAGATTGTCATTTCGTCCGGGAAAAATTACAGGACGGTCTCATATCTTTATCACATGTCTCCACGGCTGATCAACCGGCGGATTTACTTACCAAACGTCTTCCTGTTCATCGGCATAGTTTGTTGCTTTCCAAGTTGGGGGTTTCTCTCCCTCCAACTTGAGGGGGGGTGTTGGCATAGTTTGTTGAGTTTGTTAGTTTGTTTGATATTTGGTTAATTAGTTAATTATTTAGTTAGTTTGTTGATAGCTTCTAGAAGTTAGTCAAAGTCAAAGCTTGTATATAAATCCAATTTGGGAAAGTGGGAATACACCGAAAACAAAAATTCAATTCCAATCTCTCATTTCTTCTCTTCGTTTCTGATACGAATAACAATATAATGGACGGATATGATACATTTAACACAACCAAATGCACGCTAAAAACCACAAAGATGAGAAGGAATCTAGAACTCATGAGTGATAGGTGACATATAGATACATACATGTGTATCTACACTTCCTCTCTCTGTAGTCTATATAAACAAATATATTTTCTTTTCCAAAATTCTTTTTCAAGACTAAAAATAAATTTCCAAATGCGAAAATCAGCGAATGATGGAATCACAACAATATACGTGCAATTAAATATCCAAGAAGACGACAGATTGACAAACTTCAAGTCATTCTTCAACCCATGGCTTCTTCTTTTCATTTCATTTCATTTCATTTTATAGAGAGAGAAACATCAACAGATTTTGAGAGAGAAAGTGGAAGATAGGGATCTATCTATCTATTTTTCTTATTATCTCTGATCTCTTTCTTTTTCTCTTTCTCGTACCTTTTTTATCACTAAAAAACTGGCGCATCGATCGTTTTTTGTTCGATTTTCATCCTCAGGTTATTGTTTTTGTAGCTTTTTGATTGATTGATGTTACGGAAGCCGTGAGAGCGGTGGATTGTGTTGTTGATTGGTTGTTTTCGGCCAATTTCGGAAGTTGTGACGGAATCGAGCTCGTTGAGCTGAGGATTTTTGCGATTTGGCGGAGAATTAGAAGGTATGAAGTGGATTCTTCTTTGATTTCTTAGTTTTTGTGGTTTGTTTACTGTTGTATGATTGAATTGACTGGAGATTCTGTTGCTGATTCGATTTAGGTTTTTTTGAAAGCGTTTTTCGATTTGTTCAATGCTTGTTGTTACGACGCTTTCTGTCCACTTGTTGATTTTATAAATATTGTTTTGGTTTCTGTATGTGTGTTTCTCATAAATGTCGATCAGTCCAAAGAGCGATTCATTTTGTGGATGAATAATTGTATCTGTTTTGTCATTGTATGTTGACTGTTATTCCTGTCAAAATGCCAAAATTACAGCCATAATTTGCAAAAATTAGGGATGTTGGATAATATTTGGAGATATATATGAAGAAAGCTTCGTCATACATAGCCTCCTGTGTTCGAGATAGATATTTGTCATACTTTCTTTTGTATATTTTGCAGAAGTGATGGTTTATTTCAAACACATATTGGGTAAGATGGTTTGTAAAATGCTTGTTCATCATCTAGCATGTTCACAACAGTATTGATTGATTTGCACCTAATACCCAAGTATGATGGATTGCAAAGTAGAACACTTGTTAAGCTTACTTTTCTGTGATATGAATTTGTTTGTTTGTTTTTTTTTTTTTTTTTTGATTTGGTTGCAGAAATGGGAGCCAAAGTACAATCTAAAACATATTTTCCTGGTTCTATGACGGATCTAAACAACGGTTTTCACAATAGCGTTTGGGATCTATATCATGATGACAGAAGTCAAAAGATCCCTAACAGCCAGCATTATGACTGCTTTCTAACAACACAAGCAATGGATGGATACAACGGATATGCCAAAGAACAAATTAGGCAAACTATTTTAAAGCACGAGTCAATCTTCAAACATCAGGTATGTTTTCTTTTTGGGTGTATTTTCTCAAATCTAGTTATCATAGTTACCAACTTTAGCATCTGAGCTCTAGAATCCATGGATTTTTTCATGTTTTTAATGTACTTATGGTGTTTCCTTTCATTCCAGCTCCAAGAACTTCATCGATTGTATGAAAAACAGAGAGATTTGATGAATCCCATATCAACGGAGCCATTAAAAATGGGTGGCCATTTTCTAAACCAAGTACCATCTGATGTTTCAAAAGATATGCATGTTTTTCCCTCTAGTTTTCCTCTAATGAACTCGAGTTTTAGTCGAGCATCTATTTCAGGAGCTGACAATACAGTTTCTCCTATGGATTCAATCAAGGGGAAAGGTAGATTACAAGAATTCAGTCCTCTCATTCCAAAATGTGGTGTTTTTGAAAGAAGAGTAATTGACCTTGAACAGCCTGCTGATGTGGATCCAAATAACAGAGGGAAATCTTTTAATTTGGGTGACTTGAATGAACCAATCAAGGTGGAGGAACGGCAAACGACCTTTTCAGCATTTTTTGGTAACAAAATCACAACGGATCGTCTTGTAGAGGAACCACAGAAGCGTGAATTATCTGCAAAAAGAACGTTATTTGGTATTGAAATTGGAGAGAGTAACCACACATCGTCTTTTGTTTTACCATGGAGAAACACTACTTCTTATCATAACAATTGGCTTAACTCCTTTGGTTCAACAAGCCAAACCCCAGGGTTCTTTGATTGCAATTCAAGATTTACTACAAAGCCAAGGGGCCAAAATGAGTTTGTTGACTTAGGTTTTCTAAACGGTATCAGTTCCAAACATTCCGTACCTGATAGTCTTGAAGAAATTTGTGCTCGAGAAAAACACAGGTTTCTTGACATGTGGAAAAACCATGAAACCCCTGAACAAAAACTGCCACCTTGGCTTACATCAAAACAATGTTTGCAGACAGGACAGATCAATTCAAAAGAAACAAAAGTTCATCATATTAACTTGGATTCCCTGCAGAATCATTCTCAGCAGTTTTTCAAGAAAACTGAGAATGCAGATAGTAACGATACCCGTGATTGCAAGAGAGGAAAAATTGATGGTACTCAGAGCATTACGAAAATTCTCGGCGTCCCTATTTTTGACAAAAAAGTTGAAAATCATTGCGAATCGAAGGATGTTAAGCATCATATTGACTTAAACTTATCTCTTGATGAAGAAGATGGTTCTCCTGCAGCACCATCTTTCCTTGAGTCAGTTGTCAAGATTGCTACATTGGAGATAGACTTAGAGGCTCCAGCAGTTCTTGAATCTGAGCCGGATGATGGATCCTTGGATGATACCAATATGGAGCTTGTTAAGGGTGCAGCCGAGGCCATTATATCCATTTCTTCCTCCCAGCCACCATCTAGTGACACTTTGCTTTGGTTTGCTGAGGTTATTACGTCTAATGATTGTAAGAAAAACAAAGATTTTGTTCCTGAAAACATGGATTACTTTGAGTACATGACATTGAAACTTGAAGATACTGAAGAAAAATACTATGATTATAAACCGTTAATTGTGGAGGAACAGAAAGAAGACGAAAATGGTTCTTCGTTGAAGAGAACAGTTAGAAAAGGACAAGGAAGGCGGGGAAGACAACGGAAAGATTTTCAGAAAGATATACTGCCAAGTATTGTTTCCTTATCAAGGCGGGAAGTGACCGAAGATCTTCAAATATTTGAAGAGGCTCTTTCTGCTACTGGTGTTTCTTGGCAATCTAGTTCGTCTAAAAGGAAAGCTGCTGCTAGAAGTGGTAGGGGCAGGCGGCGAGTGGTTGCTGCAGAACCCCTGTGCAACCCGCCGCCAGCAGCAGGGGGCGTGGAGCGGGCTAGTTGTATGGAAATATCATTGGAGAAAAGTCTTGAAGGGTGGGGGAGGAAGACGCGTAGGCTACCGCGACAAAGATGTCAAAATGGTGGTAATCATAATCAGTCTCTTGCTTTGAAATGCTAAGTAGAGATGTTTTGTTATTGCTTTCTTGTAGTCATTGTTGTGCATAATTAAGTAGACTTTTTATATAATGTCTCCTTTTACAACTTATCAAACTTTTCACAAACAATATAAACATCATTGAAATGGTAATGATAGTTAGAATTTTGGGAAATTGTAATGCAGATTCTTATTGCATTTCTGATATATAAGGGAGACATGATCATTGCAATAGAATGGTGCTTGGTAGAGGTGGTAAAAATATTTAAAAATAAATAAATAAAACTGCTCAGGGATAACTGTTCCTGTTATGAGTTGAACACATGAAAATAGTCCAGTTTTTGATTGACCAGCCTAACCTATTTAATAAAAATGTTGCAGGTTATGTTCGCCTGTTCGGATTATATTAAAACTAAACAAGATGATCGGTCAACCCGTTTGAAGTCGGAATATAGTTTTAAAATATGTTTTTCTAAATTTAAACCTACCAACTCGTTTATAACCTTTTTAGTCTGCTTTTAACTTTATTTAGATAAACCGGTCACAACCGGTGTGTTAACGTAATATGGTTTTAAGTGTTAATAGTTGAACTCTAACTCTTTTGACTTGAATGAATATATAGGTGGGTGTGCTACCAACTTCAACTTTTAAACCTCAACCTGTAAATCCAAAACAACTTTTAACTGTTTCTCCATCAACTCGATTTATCTTAGCTTCCTGATATATTGAATACCAGGTTATTAGCCCGTGTATTACACGGGTAAAGTTATAAATATATAATTCAAATATGTAAACAAAAATATATAAACTCTATCGTTTTTATTTTAAATCGATTAAATAAAAATAAGGATTTGTGATCATAAGGTTCAAATGGTTAAATAAGATTTGAGATACTTGATATCATAAATTCAAAATCCTTAGAAATGGTTATTGGTGATTGATGTAGTTAAAAAAAATAAAAACTTCACACTTGTTCAAAAAAAATTAAAATAGAATAAAAACTTCAAGTAAGAAATATAACATGATTTGTGAAAAGTTTGTTAAAAAAAGTTTAGGCGGGAAAGATTTATGAGGTGAAATGTGATGATAACATGTGTAATCACATGTAATCATTTATTAGTATAGATTGAATAATATTTAAGTTTCTTGTAGCCTCACAATGGATTGCCCAAAATATCACGTGGCTTTCATGAACCGCATCACGTATATTTCTCCAATAGTGAAGAGATCGTTAGGCCCACATGACACTTGGTGGGTTTCCTTCCATAAACTGGTTGTCATTTTCTTTTAGTTTGTTAATAAATTAAAATACAATAGAATAATAGACTACAATTGAAATTCGAAATAAAAATATGCAGTTACGCAATAAAATATATATCGTTAATAACGGTTAGTTATTTTAATATAGCTTTGGTTTTAGATATTGTCATTTTCTTTGGTTTTAAATAATTTAGCAAGTTTATAAGGGGACATATTAAATTGTCCCTAAAAAATGATAAAATGTAATTATATATCAAAAGCAAATAAATCGGTGTTGAGTATACATACATATGTGTGTAAGGTTATAAAAACAACAGTACTGCTTTCTTTTTGATATTTTATGAGTGATAGGTGTTAAAAAAAATATAGAAATTCTATTATCGAAATTTTAAATACTATGCTTTGAATGAAAAGTTTTTCTTGATCTCTAATTGATAGTGAGAATGTATTGAGAAACTAATGGGCTTAGGGCCGGTTATTGTTGGGATTTTGTGTTGGGTTGTCTAAAGTATTGGCCTATATGGGTTGCTAATGATGCTTATTGAGCTAATGGGTTGATAAAGATTAATTGCTTATGGGTTTCTGGAGGAGTCAATATGTAATATCTTTAAACTAAAGGGCTTCAGTGTAATATAGAAACATGTTTATATATTGATAAGAGAACATTAATAATAAAAAATAAATAGAAAAAAAAAAAGAAAGCAAAATAAGAAAGGTCCTACCGGGAGTCGAACCCAGGTCGCTGGATTCAAAGTCCAGAGTGCTAACCACTACACCATAGAACCTTTGCGTTTGACGATATATAATAAACTATTTATTAAGATATAAGTCATCTTCGTTGCAAACAAAAATGTTTGCAGTTTATAAATACTAGAGTAAATTGTCGTTTTCATCCCTGAGGTTTTGTACATATCGTCATTTTCATCCAAAAATAAAATTTTTCTTCCCTGTGTCCCTGACATTTAAAAAACTTGCTATTTTCATCCATTTTCGTTAACCCCGTTAATTATCCTGTTAAGTAGCCATTGCGTGCACATCATGTGAGAGGCATTTAGGTATTTTTGCACATCACCAGGAAAAAAGAAAACTTAAATAAACATTGTTACATTTCCCCGAGCATTTAAACATTATTAGATTGTTTTTAATATTCAAAGCTAATGTCCGCTTAACGGGTAAAACAAACGAAGTTAACAGAAGTGGATGAAAATGGCAAAATTTTAAAATGTCAGGGACACAAAGGGAAAAAATAAAGTTTTTGGATGTAAACGGCAAAAAGCATCAAAACTCAGGGACGAAAATGGCAATTAACTCTAAATACTATTTGCTATTAAGTTAATAAAAAAATAATCTAAATATGTCCAGCTGTTATATAAAAATAAATTAATTTAGTTTAAAAAGGTTATTATTTGTGTGTTCGTGTGCCATGGATGTAACTAACATTTTTTTATGGATAAATAATAAAAGTATGTATAATTTACAGCAGTAGTTGGTCGCTGCCATAAAATGAGTGCACTTGAACCCTGTGATCATTGATAAGAAAATTTGTCCAATATATAGTAGTCAATATTACCCCTTCTTTATTTGAATAATATATTTGTGTATAATAGGAAAGTATTTTAATCAATGTCATAATTTTAGAGAAATATGACTTTTTGGTATACCTTAAGTCATTACTCATTAGTCATTGACAAAATACGGTTTCTTTTATGTATATGCTATGAAAGTAGAGACTAAAATAAACGAAAATAGATAAAACCAAAATAATAGACCCGAACAACTCTAAGTTGATAAAAGTCACCAAAATAATAGACAAGAAGAACTCTAGTTGATAAAACCAAAATTTAAAAGTAGAGAATAAAATGAAACTAAAATAGATTTTATTAAGTTAAGTCGAATCAAGCTTAATTAAGTTCGTACATTGCTAGAGTATAGCTGTTTAAATAGCGTATAGCTCGTTTGAAACAAAACTCACTTTAAATTAATTCATTTATAAGACGAGTCAACTTAGCTCGGATTGTTATGAACCGAGCCCGTTCGCTTCAAATCGAATTAATATACTTTGATTTATAGTGTGAGTGTATATATATATATATACTTGTTTTGTGAGTGATAGATACTTTTGACCAATCTACACTTCGCCTCACTAAAATAATTATTACATATATTTCAATTTATGTCCCAATTTTAGCCGAACATACAACACTAATTGTTGCAGAATGGCCAATATTGAGTCTAGAGGCATTTATATAGCTTGTGGCTCGAAGTTAATTTGAAAAAAAATTGAAAAAACTTGAAATCAGTTCGTAATCCAACTCTGTTCAAATCGTATATAACCCACAACGAGCTCCAATCGACTTGTTTAAAAATCGAGCTTGCTTAATGTGGTTAATTTACAACCAAGCCAAACACGAGTCGCCTGACTCGGCTTGAAGGGGCCCGTGAATATCGCTAGTGAGTCTAAGTTAAATTTCATAATCCTTATTTTCTCCCATCTTCGTATCGGGCCTAGATATTAGAAAGACCTTACATGTTAAACTGTCTTTAGTGCCACCATCGTGCCACTATCACCATGCAACGTAGCGCATAGGTATCAGTATTATCACACCCCGTCATGCCACATCATCCAATTCCATCGTGCCACACTGCCACATCTAGTTTCTTCTTTGATTGTGGCGAGCATCAGCGGTGGCATGTCATTCAACACCGTGCCCCTTCATCTTTTTTCTCTTCATTCATCACCGTTTTGGTTACGCGTGAGCATTAAAAATAGCCTTTTATGTATAATGATATAGGACCAAGTTTGCATGCCAAGTTATACTCCAGGGACCGTTTTGCAATTACTCATTGTTATCATCTCTAATATCATCCTTATGGCGCCGCCGCCACCACCAACACCACCACCACCACCGATCGGTAGCCGTTTATCCTCCGTCTCCTCCGTCATCTTCTCCGGCGAGAAGTCACACTAACACGTTGACATGAGCTCCTGTAAACTCCTTTGCCGATATTCTCTCTCATTTATAGAATTCAGTACAACACGCATCGAAGCTTGTACTCCGTCCTTGCACTTTTCCGGCCACCGTCTTCTCTCTCACAATTCAGGTGAATACTATTATCTTCTCGATTTATATCCTTCTGTGATATGATTTCACTTATGAAATTATCCTATTTGTGTGTGTTCATATGTGAATGTTGCAATTTAACTTTCTAGGGTTTAAGCTTAAATCCTACCGTCAGTCGTTAAGATCATACGGCTCAATTGGAGCTGCTGTTTCTGTTGAATCCACCGATGATAGCTGTGTATGTCCGGAGGAAGTGGAAGAAGATGGAATTAAGCGAACTAGTGTTGGAGATCTGATATGGAGGAACTCAAACGACGATGTTTCGAGTTTTATGAAGATGGAACGGAGGATTGAGCCTCAATCGAACCGTTGGTTTCCTTATTTGGATCGATTTAAGACTGGAAGCACGTTTTTGAGTGGCCGTGAGGTGTTGGATGCGGTTGAGCCTTCGTTAATGGAGCTCAGGAAGGAGAGATTTAGGAATGTTGTGAACAATCGGACTTACTCTGTGTGTTTGGTGGTTGAAGGTTTGTCAGACGCTGGGAATGTTTCTGCTGTGTTTCGTTCGGCTGATGCTTTGGGGTTTCAGTCTGTTCATGTGGTCTCACTAGACAGCAGGAAAAGGTGTTAATTCAATCTGAGGTGACTTAAGCTTTGATTTTATGTATGTTGATTAAATTAAGTATGCCTTCATGTAATGGCACTTGACAGTTTGATGAAATGTTTTCAGAAAAGCTTTTGAATTTGTTGTTTTGAATTGCCAATGTCGATTCCCATGGATGATTGTGTTGATCAGTTTGATGAATGAAGTATTTGTTACTCGATTTGGGCATTTAGGTATAGAGAGCATCGTCATGTTAGTATGGGAGCTGAGAAGTGGTTGGACATTGAGCTTTGGGATTCCACTGAAGAGTGCTTTCAAGTTTTGAAGTCACGTGGTTATCGCATTGCTACAACACATCTGGGGATGGAGACGGTACTTGTGAATTTGATATGTTCAGCAAATCAAATACTTTTGCAGATTACAGTGTTAAATTTAATGATATGGTGAATATATACATGATTGGCTCAGTGTACTTATTGACTATTTGCAGGTTTCTATTTATGATATGGATTGGTCGTGCCCCACTGCTATAGTCGTTGGAAATGAGGGCAGGTAGTAAGCATGCGTACTTGCTGTGTTTGTTAAAGATTATTTACGGTTTAAAACCAGACTTTACTGTTTAAAGATTTGTTTTAGCACAATGCAATGTTTCCTCTTGGACACCTTGAGATGTTTGTTGCTTATAACAGCTTATTTGACCACAAGGAAGAAGGTTTTGTACTTTTGTTGTTTGTACATCGTTGTCAGTCATATGATTTCCCCTTTTCTTAACTTTCATATAGCAACCCAGAATTGCTGAAAGAACCTTCTTTAATATGAAAGTGCTTTGAATAGGGATCATGCATCTTCTTTTTCTTTCTTTCTTTCTCATTTGGGGTTATTGGGGGTTTGCTATCCCACTCATAAGATCGTAAATCTTATATGTTGATTACCTTTTCTGTAAGTTACTATCTAATGATAGATAAATGAAAGTATGGCCCCTCTAAATGTTTGTTTATATTGTGCAGATATCTTGATCATACTTGTAATGCTTGTTATTGCAGGGGAATTAGTGAAGAAGCTTTAAAACTGTCAGATATGCATTGTAGTATTCCAATGAAAGGAATGGTGGACTCGTTCAACGTTTCTGTTGCTTCTGGGATCCTCATGCACCATGCAGTCTGTGATAGAACTACACGGCTGGTAAGAATTTTGAACTTAACACATCCCACTGAATTTGATTATTGCAGAACTGAATCTGATTATTGCGACGTCAAGTTGCTATAATCTATTTTAGGCTGCGTTTGGTTGGAAAGAATGGAATGGAAATGAGAAACTAGTATAATTTTCAAGTAAATTGTATTTGAATGAGCAATTAAAAGTAAACCCAAGGGAATGTTTCACCTTAAATTCCCTTGGTTGTGGGATTTCAAAATCCTTCCACCTAGAGAGGGAATTTGAAATCCCACAACCAAGGGAATTTGAGATGAAACATTCCCTTGGGTTTTACATTTCATTACCCACTCAAACATAATTTACTTAAAAATTATACTAGTTTCTTAATTCCATTTCATTCCATTCCTTCCAACCAAACGCAGCCTTAGTGTTCGTTAAACAGATTCTGCAACGGAACTGATAACTCAAGGACAATAAAATTATTTATCTAGCCCTTGTCTACCAAATATTGAGATGCTTAAACTTCCATTTCACAAAGTGCCACCTTTTTTCAAATGAATCTATCTTTTTTGCTTATTTTATATAGTAATTTCCTAAACAACCATTTGTCAAACGCACGAACCTTGATTATTTAATTATTGCAACTATAAGCAACACATACTCATCCAAATGCATTCAATAGTCCGTCCAGTTACAATTGATTATATGATTTGTTATTATTCAATAACAAGTAGTCATTTCCTAAATGCACATCCAACCCCCCATCAAGGCATGACTGTGTTCATGTCCACTTTCCTAAAGCACATGATGTTTGAAAAGTCGCATAACTCTGATGTTTTTGATATATAGGGTGGCCATGGTGATCTAACATCAGAAGAAAAACAAATATTACTTGCAGAGTTTTCTCTACGACATAGCAGGAGTTCAATCAGCATTGCCCACGAGTATGCTAAGCGTAAGATCACAACTTTACCCAAACTTTGACAAAAGAGTGCACAAATTGCAGCATTAGTCTCAATCAGCATTTGGATTATTTCTCAAACTGTACACTATGTTGGAGCTTCTTGTTGGAGTTTGCAATTTTGACTTGGAATGATGTACCTTTCTTAGCACAATATGAATATGAAGCAGATATTGTAACTATTCTATACAATTTTACCCCTGGTCACTTGAGTATCTAGTATGATTATTCAAATTACAATATTGACGATTTGACATTGAAAATTTTCAGATCCGAACCCCCCCTAAACATGAGAACCCGCTGCTGGAAAACCATGTGCTAGTGAATAGGGTCATGTGAAACGCACTTTGCGCTGACACGTGGCTTTAGCGAGGTTATGTAGAAACTAGTGGAGAGACCAAGAAATGTATTTTCAAGAAATTGCAACCAACACATTATTCATGCCTTTCAAATTCAAACGTAGCCGTAACTTCTTTAATATTACTTGAAAATTTTACAACATGATAATGCTAATAAATACAAAATAAAAAAAATCTGAAAATGCTTTTTACTCAATGAGCGGTCTCGTACCATCTGGTGATTGAATTGAAGACTTGGAGCTGTTTTGCATAGTCACATCTTCACCATGTTGCCTCCTTTGTTGTGACTTTACAAATTCTTCAATTTTCTGCTTCAGTTCTGCGTCAGGAATCAGCATATCTGGTGTAAGATGTGATCGATTGAATGGATCCGTCTGCAATATAATATAAACATCAGAAACTATTATATTCAATGAGAACATGTTCTCTATAAACAAGCAGGAAGAATAAGTTTCTACAGCGTCGCTGAGCAGATGCCTCTGAATCACTGGTCGGTCCACTATGATTCTTGAAGACGGTAGGATAACCGGATCTTTCATCAGAGTGTACTGCAGTTTCAAAATTCAGGTTACACGTAAGACGATCTTGATTTTTAAAACTTGTACATCAAACACTGTAAAACCAAACTGTATTTTTTTAAATTCGGCAAATTACCTGGATTGGATCAAGGAATTCATCTGGAATGTCTCCAAGAATAGCTTCAGCATCCATGGCTTCAGATGCTGCAGCTTTAGCCTTTTTACCAAGATCCTCGAAAGCCTGTATCGTTCTTGGATCTTCACCTATTCTTCTAAGTACATTTGCAGCTTCCGTGAATAACTGCACACGACCATGATTATTGCATACGATCTCTCAAAAATCTTTATAAAGAAACAACATTGTTGCATGATTTTGAAACACTATATGTACCTGGTCGTTGTAGGACCGTCCATCCTTTGTAATGGCTGATGGGAAAATATTCTCATGATCACCCCTTGCGAGATGAACATATATGTTCACAATCTTCAACATAGGAAATACTTATGTAAGTGTTTTGAGTATTGTCAAATGTCTTAAATATATAAAATAATAATAAAATAAACCTGCTTCAGCAACTGTTTTGGCCGAAACTCATATTTTTCAGGATCTTTCAAGCTTAATGATTTCCTCTGGGGTCCCACAAGTTGTAATAGGAAGTAATTTAACATGCTGGCCACTCTCTCAACCTGAAAAAAGTTACAACAGTGAGATAACAAGAACATATTATGTCATTTCAGGCTAAAAAATAAAGGATACCATTTCGGGTAGCAGAAAAGGAGCTGTAATTTGCTCAGTGGTGAAAGAAAGCATGCTCACATCTTCCATAGCCAACTTCATGTCTATCCTAATAATCTACATACCAAACAAAGCACAATTGACTTGATATGTATATTCATAAATACACACACGCACACACACATTACATATGCATTTCAATGTGTAGATCAGTAGATGTAAAAAAAACTAACATTCTCTTGAGAGTGGAAAACTCTAGTTCTCTCCTGCCTCTCTTGTGCAGGTCTTTGTTCCCATTCGACTGTGTTGGACATCTCCGCTTCCAATTCTTTGAGTTCAAGAATTTTGTTGAGACTTTCATCGAGAAGAAAGATACTGTCGTTTATCAGGAAATTAAGGAAATTCAAGTAAACACCCTTTTCCTCTTCTTTGGCAATCTGATAGAAAATGAATGATCTGATTAAATTGTTACATAGGTGGTAAAATTACACATAAGTAGCAACCATAGATTGAAATTACCTGCTTCCAAGCATTCTGATGTACAGGAACCTGCCAAAGATACTCTAGAAGTTCGGCAATGTTATGTCGTATGTTAAATTTGTCATAGAACTGCACAGCACTCAGAAATTGTAAACCACTCCTTTGGTAATAATAAGAAAGGAGGGAGGGGGGAAATCATGAACCAAGACAGTAAATTTTGGGAGAAAAATCACCTGAGTGTGGGAGCCCGTGAATTCGATATCAACATAAAGTTTCAGAAGATTTCTCACAAGATACTGGACAGATAGTTGATGCCCCTCAAAAAGTGTACTTGTGACTGATAATGTGCCACTGCAGACACAAAGATGTAAAAAACCATAAGTACCAAAATTTGGTCTTTGTATCTGGAATTCAAGTATCCAATTTTGGGCACAAAACAAAAGATGATAAACTACAAAGTACCTCCTACGAGGCATCCAGCAGTTGAGTACTTCAACCATTTTTGCTCTTAAATAGGGATTTCTAATGTACTCCGGGCTTGCCATGAACATAATAATGAAGTTCATAAAATCATCCTACCAAATAAACACGGATTAAACTGCATGAAACAACAGAAATATGGTGCTGGAAACAGCAAAATAAATTTAAAAAGTTTAATCTTTTTACCAGTTTGACGCCATCCAAAGCTCGCGGAATCCTAGAAGCAAAAATAAGTAATTCCATAACATCTTCAATAAAGTGTTCCGGCATACATGCAAATTCCATAGGGCAAGACTGTGGTAAAGGCATTTTGAAACCGCCTATACGACCTACCAACCAAACCACCATTAACTGATAGAAAGACAACGCCTGTTGGATAAGTTCTCCATCCTAAGACATAGAAAACACAAGTATATATAGGTTAAATTAGTACAAAAAAAAAATAAAATAAAATAAAATTCAGCCTGCATAAACAACAAAAAGACTTTTTTACCCTCAATATTTGAGCTTCGTAACATAGTTTTTCTTGTGTAAATGATTCAATTTCCTTCTCGAGTCGAGCAATGTCCTGAGCTAGTCGAGGTAAAGGAGTTTGTTCTTGCATGGTTTTTAAGGTTGCAAGATTATCCTCACATCTTTGAATGTCCTGCAGATCAATGTATTCAAAGAATGATTGTAATGAGTAATAACATTGTTTCAATAATTACAACTAGAATATAAATTATTTATGCTTTTTTTTTAAAGTTGGGTGCAACCCAATGTGGTCTGTTTCAACCTATATTAAATAATGGCCAGCTTCAACCTGGACCAGTTCTGGCCTATTACCCTTGCCTGCATGACCAGCCATCTTGCCACCTCTAGGACTAAGTAAACATAAAGGGATACTGGAGATATAGTATGTGTTACCTGCACAAGATGCTTGAAGTCTGAAAAAGCTTTTAGCAGCCCTAAATTAAGAACCCGTGCAGTCATAAAGAAGCATTCACAAATAAATGAATAGTTTGTAGATTCACGTTGACTTGGAACAGGATTGTTATTTTGTGGCAGACCGGAACTAGTAGTTTCTCCGGAATGAAGCAACCTGTTTTCTCCACTGTTCCCATTATTTGGATTATTTTTGTTTAACCATTCAGTAACTTCCTCTGAAGATGCATGGAGGGCAGTTAATTCTCTGTGTTGAGTTGAGATAGACAGTCAAAATAACATTGATGATTAAAAAAAAAAATTTTAATATAATCTGAAGTGTATCTTACTTGAAATCCAAACGAGAACCATAAAATACATATTTAGGATCAATTTTGTCTTTCTTTGACGAATTTGCATCCAAAAACGGCTCACACAGTCGAAGCATAACAGCACTAAGGTTCACAAACATGCCTGAACTTGCTGAAGATATTGGATCAACCTATATCCAATTACAAAATATTTAGCAATGAATAAAATAATAATAAAGCACTCAAGAAAATACAGGTCACTCTAGTCATGCCCTGTCTTCTTAAACAAGATGCAGACAGATACTCTCTTTGAGTCTAATTCATGCTTTGTTAGAAATATCATTCATTAGATAAGTGTTCTATGTCACATGGCAATCATTAAGATGGTTGGACTTAAACAAAAGCTAACCTACTTAGTAGAATAGTTACTCAAGAAAAAGATTTGCAGCAAGGAAAATACTCGATTACAAAGTAAAACTTCATTTGCTAGTTTGCTTGCGTGCCACATGTAATCAGAGACTTAATCTATAAACAATTATAAAACTTCGACAGTGGGGCCTTAACATTTCACATGAAGCTTCAGCCTGCGAGTGCATAGAAACAGCTATTATCAATAAACTTCTTACCTGGATATGAGCTCTTGATGCATTTTTGTTGATCACTTCCGCAATATACTGAAGCACATTCTCTCGTGTACTTGTGTTCTTAAGGAGGGTCCTAAGAACATCTGCCAAGCCAGCATATAGGTTATTCATGACAGTTTTAATCGTCGCGAATGAAGATAAAAGATCAGCAGGGCGTTGCCTCGATGATTCTGAAAAACACTGCTGACTGCACATTCCAAAAACAAATAACTTTCACATAATTATTCCAAATACTCAACAAGAACATTTAAATTCAAAAACTTCATATGAAAGGAAACCAACTTCAAACTCACCCAACATCAGGCTGACCCTTGAAAATACTCTGATCAGGAAGAGCACTAACATGAAAAAATGGACCCAAGATGCTTGTCATCTCAATCACCCTACCATTTAAGTAAGCACCTTTAGGAATCCACCATGGATGATTCACCAAAGCTCGAGCACCAACCGGAAAATTTATCAAGTACATCAAAGCCCTCAACGGCTGCTGGAAGTTCCCAAGAGCAGAACAATTAAGCACAATCCCTCTCAAATCCTCATACAACTGCTTCAATATCGGCTCCATCGTATCGTAATCCGAATCCCTAAACAACTCATCCAAAAACCCAGGGCAAGAAGCCACACCACTACTACCACCAAAAGCATCAATCGAACTAGAAACCTCACCAAACACCAAAGGCAACAACGGCGAAACGTTCGATTTGTTTCGCTCGGGATCAGGGAACATATCAGGGTTACCTAAGTGGATTCTGCAATAGGAGACAGATAACTTCTTAGCTTGATTAACAACGGACTCCATCTGAGCCCTAACAAGCTTATCCTTCATGTTAGTGATCTTCTTCCCTTCGTCATGCGCGCGACGATAGATTCCGATTAGGTATTGAAAAGGGGGTTCAGCAGAAGCGAAATTACCAGAGAGACGATCGACGAGAACTCGTTCCATTAAATCTCTAGAGAGTCTCAATTGACCGCCTTCGCTTAGGATTTCAGCTGCCGTCATCTCCAAGTAAACAATTCGTGAGTCGTTCCCCATGGAGTCGATTAGGGTTACGAGGAAGATTTTGCGTAGGATTATGTCCTCGATTTCTTCAGGCGATCGCTGGGGTTTTGCGGTGGTTGTCGCCATGTTGCGAGATTGATTTGATTCAGAAGAGTGTGCAATGGGTAAAGAAGAAGAATAAGAAGAAGGAGGAGGTCAATAAAAGTTTTAAGAAATTTGGTTATTCATCATCGTCAACAACAAACCTCTCTAAAGACTTGTGTGAAAACTCCAAATGCATAAATAATAATATTAATAATAAAATAAAATTATTATACCTATAAGAATGTATGATTAAAATTATTTGAAAACTTATAAATATCTTTACTGCTATATGATCAATAGCATTGTGATAGAGTTATTATTTTAACAATAATTTTAGATGTCATACGAACACTTTATGTCTAAAATCCTTCTCCCCTAATATTTTTTTTTATTTATGTTCATCTTCAATAGATTTTCCTTAAGTGTTTCAACATCCTTCTTCACTTTCTTTCATTATCTTCCATTCAATCATCCGATAAAAAGCAACTGAAGCGGCTGAGTATATCACCATTTAATACCCAGGTGGGATAAAATATTATACAATTCAAAAACTTGTCTATAATTCTAAATTGTAGTTGGTCGTAAAGTTAGAGAACACTTCTTTTTAGTTCCAGTGTACCATTTGGTGTTTACTTGTATTTGCAAGTTAGATTTTTTTTAAATATTATTTAAAATTTAGAATTACTATTACTTATATTTTATTTTTTTTTATAGCTTTTAAAATATATTATTTTCTAAATTTTAAATATACCGTCACCCTTAATATATGTATCAACCTAAGTTTTACTCAAAATAAGGACAACTTGAATATAATGTATTATTAGTTTATTTTTATTTTTGAATTCACTTTCGTATGCATTGTTGTAACGTATTTATTTTTATCTTAGTCCTAATATAAAATTCACTTGAGATAAACCGAGTTAGATATAATATGTTTTTAACCTGTAATTTCAGAATATACCATGGCGATGGGATTATCATACCTGTGATATGGCCAAAATCTACGGGTCAAAAATAAAATATATTTTTAGTTTTCAAGAACAACTTTTCGAATATACCTTTTGCATCATACGTTTTGTACCTACGTTTCGACATAACCTTTATTAAAAATCGAGCTGCCTGCATCGCGCCGGCAAAACTCACTAGTATATACAAAACTACAATACTACCGTTGACACATAACTTTTGTTATGTTTTATATGAAAAATAATCTATATATAATGTGTAAGCTTCTCTTTTGTAGTTTAAAAAGAAAAAACAATAAACGAATTCGTAATTTATGCATATGTAAATCATATGAAGGTTAGAGAATATACACATGTGTAGCTAAACAAATTAAAAACATGTGAAAACATTACTTTGATAGGTTTTTATGTTTCTTTTGACGGTTTTTAATGTATATAAAGATATATATAGCTGTGAAAAATTTATAAAATTAAAGAGATGTATTCAAGAGATGTATTCAGCTCCTCAGATCGGTATTGTTCAGTATTCAGGGTTACTGTCTATTAGAGTAACATTTTCATTTTGCCAAAGGAAGTATTCAAGGTTATTGACAAGATCCTTAGATCTTTCATCTCGCATGCTACAACTGGGGTCTTTAAAGCTGCCAAGGTGTCTTGGGACATGATCTACCTCTCGAGAGGATGGAGGGCTTGGTTTTCAGAATTAACTGTTCTCTCTTGAAAGGTAGGAGTTCGTGGGCATCTCGGCAATGACTATTCCTGAAGGTGAATGAATTTGCTGAACTTGAGGGACATTATGAGACCTTTCATCCCGTTAATGATACAATAACACCACAATCCTCACTTAGCCTCAAATTCACACATCATAATTTCCTTATACCATCTCTTTCTAATGTCTACACCACATTACATTACACCATTTTTCTAGATTTCTTTTTCCATTTAGATAAAAACAATAACAACAATTTTAAAAATAAAACATTAATAGTGATTAATGATTAAAAAAATACATAATATTAGAACAACGTACTTTCGAATGTTCTCGGCGACGCTTCCTCTCTTGTTAGATGATTGATTGCGGTTGAGAATGACATAAGATCCTCTCACTCGTGTGCCTCTTGCTTCAACCGTAGACATTGCAATTGTATTTCGTTGAACTTGTCCATCTCGATGATAGCATCCATGTTTTTGGGTTGTGATGCGACCGATGATGATTACCGCTGCTTTGCTTTTGCTTGATCCCTCGCGATTGGTTGTGAGATTTCTAATGGGCTACCCTGCAATCCGTGGTCGTCATCAAGTGAACCACCCACTTTTGGAAGGTGTCGAGCTGCTCTGGTCAGTGACGCCCTCTCTTTTCTTCCTTTTTTTTTGTTGTTGGTCGTCAGGTTGAGTTTTAGGGACAACTTAGTTTTAGGGGTGTGTTGGGAACTGGTTTGTGAAACAAGTTGTGGCACCCATTGCTTGGTTCGACCCAAATAATATCAATTGGGTGGATGAGCAAAAACCTAATTCCATGTAAAAACAATAGTTCACACCAATGTTCTAGTTGGTTTTTTTCCAGTAGAGTAAAAGAGAGTTGTTTTTCGAGGTGTAAAAAGATAAACTAATTAATTTTTTTTAAATAACTACGTTAAATAGTAATATTACCGTTTCAAAATTGAAAATCAAGAACAGTGGAACATGACGTGAATTACTGGTGGCACAACAGAGTTCGCCGCGCCACACAAGATTGCAGTGTTTCCACGACCACCGCCTATGCCATGTATTTCACCAATGAAGCGTGGTGGAGGTGATAAAGAAGGTCTAAGAAGGTTATGAAGGCATGAGGCATGGCATGCGTTCAAGAGGAAAAAATACACATGGCAAAGAAAAAGAATACTAAACACGTATAAAAAAATAAAGGTGAAAAAAAAGGTAAAATCACCCCTCTTGTAAATGTCATGATGTAATTAATGCCTAGCTGTAAAACAAAATGACCAAACTAAGAATGATATTGAAAACTGCGTCCATGTGTAAAACAACAATTTATAAGCAGACATCCTGGTATACACTGGATAAAACAACCAGCAACCTTTTATACCAACATAACTAACAACAACATCTTTTTGGATCCATCTACAGGCATACAATAGTTCAAGAAAGAGACACCCGTTTAATAAGAATATTTAACAATAAACGATCACATCTTGGACTAAAAAAGATGTTGGAAAGGCAGCCTGATTGCACGTTTCTAACCAATGCCCATCCTACAGTCGATGCCAAAGTGGTAGTCCACAATCAAGTACCTGCTAAATAAGCATCAACCATAAGAACACAGTCCCTATGCTAGTTAAAGAAAATTGTGTTCGGAATAACCAAGAAAAGAGACCGAACAATCACACAAACAGAACACAAGAGACTCACTTGGTTTGTACAGTTGTGCTATGTTTATGGAAAAATAAGCCTTCTAATATGAAGAGAAACATCCAGGGTATTTGCATGTGCATCTTCAGTTTTAAATGTTTGGCAAAAAGTCATTCCTATCTATCTGATAAATAAGTGTCAAAAGTTCAGATTGGACAATTGAAGAAGCAGGAAATAGTTGTAAGGGATCTGATTATTGACTATTGAGATACATGTAAAGTTACCCCAACAATCGGGAAGTTTAGTCTCAACTGATAATCTGATTTTAATTCTACAAGTTGCAATCATCACTTTGAAAATGCACATCCAAAGACCCTCCAAGACATTGAACAAGGACTCTCTTATGTCACATCCATGTGGTTATATTTTCGTTTCCAGTACTAGATGGTGAAAGATATTTTATACTCTATACATCAAAACAAACTTGAATAATTAGTATTGATTTTGGTGAAATTTGGGGAGACTCGTAACAGATTTATCAGTGTAGATCATGAAGATACAGCAAATCAAAATGCATCTAGGGGGATGGTTTAAATGTGCTACAAAAGTTAGTTCTCAATTTAAGGACCGAGTTAAGGATAAATATGCAAGGAACTGTTGCAAGTAACCAGATCTTTTAGGGTACATGTGAACACACTTAACTGACTAAACTACCCCTAACCTTTATCAATTATCTATCTATTCACCTGATTCTACTTCTTGAAGTCACAATAACCACTTCGAAAATGCAGACTCAAACATGCCTTTAAAAAAAACTGATGCTTAAACTTTTTTTAAAAAAAGGTTCAATTAACTTTGAGATAAAAAATGTGTAGCAATTTAGCAATAAATTTACCTGAATGAACTGTTAGAATATCAAATCAATCAAATTCTGACACCTCTTCCGAATCAGATAAAGGCAAAAGTGTACAAACACCAAGAACATGTCCATTAAGGCACACATAATACTCGATACAATCTTCATATGCACCCAACCGACAGCTGGCACTTTGTGGGATCATCTTAGCCTGCAACATACTCCACAGCTTCCCTTTGCAATAAGGGCAAAATTCTGTAGGGTGAAATTTGGCACCCCTTTTGATAAGCATCTTACGCACCTTTGATGTAGCAAATGACTTAAAAACCCCTCGAAAGAAACCCACATCCCCTTCTTCTCCTTGATCTAAATGCTCACACGGGTCAGAGACATACAAAACATCAGATCGACAATTTGGCAAAAGAAAGCTTTTCCCAGAAGTTCTAGAAAACCGAGTCCTGTAAGCAAAGTGACCAGGAATGTATATTTTATTAAATAAACCATCTTTTTTGCATCCAGAACAGTAAATAAGAAGCTTCCCAAGCGCACTCCAGTTTCCATCAACGCTATGGCTGCCGCTGGATTGAAGATCATGCATCATTTTGGGGGCCCTTGTTCTGCAAAATTCCTTCCATAGGACTCTTTTCACAAGATCATCGAACCATTTGCAGACACAAGAAAGTGTAGCAATTATTTTGGGATTCCAATTTAAGTGTTGAAGAAGTAGAAAGATTACATCTTCACTTAAATGCCCTTTTGTGCACATACAGCTAGCAGAGTGTATGCATCGGTACTGTTTGGTTAAGATCATTGTCTGCACATGGTGAATGGTTGAGAAAAATAAAAATCAGATAAACATGAACATAACTACAATACATTTAAATTCATTTGTGTCAAAAAAACAAAGTTGGGTCGTAACTTGTTGACAACCTGTTAAATTCAAAGATTAGCTAAAAAGAAACAACCCAAACAGCTTAAAATCTGCCTGAAGTAAAGTGCTTACAACCTCCTAAAGAGTTCTATTCAATATACTGGATTATTGTTTAAATAATTTTTTTTTAACATATTCAATCAACCACTATAAATAAGAGCCACTTATGGAAAGAGTGAAACTGTGAAAGACTACCAAACAGACGAGCTCAGAAGCAGACAGGTTAATTTTTATCAAACCACAGCCAACAACCTACAATATACTTGCAGAGGAAACAATATTCATCTCTTGGTTTATCATATCATTCAATGATTTAAAAGTAAGTTATGGAACTAATTTGCAAGTTGAGTTGCTAGAGGGATTAAAAGACTAACAAATGGCACTAAGTAATGTAAAATGTTTACTGCCATGAGACAAGTAGGAATAGTAAATGGCACTGAACAATATAATATCCCCTTATCCCCACCCACCTCTAAGGAATAGCACTCTTACTATTATTTCAACCGTCTAGTTTTCCCTTTGTTTTCCTTAAAATTAAGAATAAGTAGATATACCAACCACCAAATGACGAATCAAAAAAGCAACATCACACAAAATATATACACTTTAATCACACCAGATTTCCCCTAAATTGCTTATATCTAAGGGTAGTTAAAGAAAGATCCAAACAGCTTACAACTTTAAACATATTTACACTTAGCCACAATACAATGTAAAACATAACAAACAGGATCACACACTTCATGACATAATCGTGACCAATGCTAAAAACCCTAAATTACACCACACACACAAAAAAAAAAAAAAAAAAACAAAAATCACCCACAAACTACACGAAATGCATACTTTGTTTGAAAATTCGACACAATCCCTAAACAAAACGAAACAAACAAACTTGAAAGTACGAAGAAACAGTAAAGGATCGAAGTTAAATACTTGCCATGTTCCTCACCTCAGCTCATACGCAATACCCTTTTCCAAAAACACAAAAACTCTAACAAATTAAACCACCTGCGACAACAAGATCAAAAGAAAAAAACAATCCGTAAAATTAGGGTTTCTTGACACATTTCAAAAGGGAAAACTTACAAATCAACAAATTACTCAACCAAATGACCAAATCTACTCAATCAAAACATGCATGCATCGGATCGCTGATGCAAAATCCACAAGAAATCTTTACCTTATTAGGGTTTGTTGGTGTGACAGATTAATCAAGAGATGAAAGTGAAGAATCAGGGGACTTGCAAATCTGATTGGATAAAAAAAATGGAGTCGAGAGTGTTATTAAAGAAAGTGATAAAATGACGTGCGGGTTATTTTTGTGTGAGAATGATCATCGGTGCTGTGGGCCCTGGGTGTACGTGGATGGTTGTGATTGGGCTGTCGGAATGAATGTAAGCACATCCAAGTCACCAAGTAAGACTTGATTTAAGGAATGCAATTGGCAGCCAACAGTTGGCATTTATTTTCGGTTTCATCGTAATAAATTGTTTTACGTAAATAACTTTCGGAGTAAATTACAATTTGTGTGTTTTATTAATATACGAAGTTAGTTATATGGTATGGTATTTTTTTTAATTTTAATAATTATATTTAATGTTTTTTTTAAATATTTACACACCTATTGTTTTTTATATTAACTTTTATCTAATATAAAATTAACTTAGTTATGTATCTCTCATATGAGATGTATTTTTATCATTTTCTTTTCATATATAATATATTAAATGAATAAAAAAATTAATAATTTTAAATAAAAAATAAATTTAAAAGATATCAGACTGTTGAATAAGTCAGTGAACCCACATCCCTCTCACGCTCAACACCATTAAATCCAGCATTCTCTCTCTTTGATACTTCAATACCGGTCATTTTCACCACCACCTACAACATCTCACACACTATTGAAACATCTTAAAATTGAACAAACAATGATAGCAAAATTCAAATCCTTAATTCGTTGTTTTTTGAATTTCCGGCTTATGTTGTGTGATTAAGGAGCAACTCATTTTTATTTTTTGTCTTTGTTGATCATATAAGAAATTCAAAGAATATAGGTAATCTCCAAGTTTGTGTTCCTTATTGATTTTTCATTATATGTTAGTGTAAATAGTTGATAGGATATTTACGTGTATATTTTTGGTGTTTATTGTTGATTTTCAGATCTTTTAATTGATTTGTGACTTCGACTTCTTACATTAGTAAATGTTATTGGAGGTTGTTGTCAGCAAATTTCTGACGATTATTCGAATGAACACACGCTAAGAGATACGGGTTTCGGGTTTCACCAACTTACCACATCACAAAGGCCTAAGGCGATTAGCGTGGCGATAGATGCATACACATGATTTGACTACTAGATAATTCAAGTGCACAGAACACATAAAACCATTATCTGTAGCAAAAATCAAAGCGGGTTTGACCATAGCATGATTCATGCATGATAGAATATAAAGACCCGTCCTTAGCAGATCAAAGTTCTTAGCAAATCCAACATGGGTTTGATCCGATCACGACACAATTCAGTCATAACAGAACACTATTAAAACCACGTTACATAAGACTGTCACAGACTTGATCAATGCAACACAAAACCAAAATCAAATTATGTGCAAACGTTTGTATTAGTAAACTAGTAGTCACATACTCATAAGATTGTCACTTGGCTTATTCATAGATAAGTTAAAAGAAACATCAAAAGCAAAAGCAACCACTCAGCTTAGTTAAAACCAGCACAAATTAGTCTTCAAATCATCCTATTTGTTTTATGTAGAACTCCCATCACATTCACCAGGCTCTTCATCTACATTCCTTTACATAACCTGAGTTCATGTGACAGAAAGTAACCATTTTTCATCAACTAGAAGGGGCTTTACCATCTTGAAGAGAGATTACAGTTTCAAAAGCACCAACCAATGCCTTCACTTTACTCTTCCTGCTTTCAACAAGCTTACTTGCCGTTTCTTCTATCACATTGTTCAGCAAACCTTGAGCATCTTTCTTTTCTTGCTCGCCTTGATGCTTTAAAACAACACTTTCAGGGCCATACTTGGAATCATTTGCTTCTTCAACAATTTTCTTCTCAAAACTTCTTCTGGAAGCGCGCTGTTTGCCTTCATTACCTTCCATTACATTCCCATTTGCAAATTTGAGCTTTCTAGGGATAGTAATCTCAGTCTGAAGATCTAAAGTTTTGTTTTTGAAAGTTTTTCTTGTGATATTTTGACCATCTGCATTACGCTCTATAGCTCTCCTTCTGAATTTGAGCCTTCTAGGACTGTTATTCTCAGACTGAAGTACAAGAACCTTCCCCCTCCTGAACCTCAACTTCACGGCTTCGTCGTTTTTATCTTCACAAATGATCATTTTGCCCTTTCTTGGGATCTTGTGATTCCCAACTGAAGCTTCTGTGCCATTTATATCAGCAGTTTCAGACCCATCTTCTGAAAATTCGACTTCCTCATCATCAGTGTAATCAGACTCGTTTTCTAGAGCCTCATCATCATACAAAGAATCAGGGCTTACAGACACAGGAGGCGCGACTAAAGCTTCATTGTCTGAAAAAGGTTCAGGTCTTACATTGACTGGATGGATGATTGGCGACTCTTCTTCTACAACATTTATGTCCGAAAAAGCATCAGAACTACTGCAAGCCGGAGGGTTGACCGTTGGAATCGATGGCTTAATAAAGTCAAACTCCATGGTCTCTGGTTTAACCTCGAGTTCAGCCTCAACACCATGCAAGCTTTTAGTCTGAACCTTATCATCAATTGTATGTTTAGGCTCAGTTTTTTGCATCCTGTTTTGATCCTTCAAAGGTGACACCTGTTTAAAGCCCCTAGATTTTACCGCCTTCACACTTGCAGCCCTATTGAAAGAAGCTTTAGGGGGCTGCGGTCCATTTGGTGTAACCTTTGCAAAAACTTTCTTAACGGTATCCGTTTTGGGTGTAATTCCTGTCTTTTTGATAGTTCTTATGTCTTTCTTTTTAATCCCACCATCAGACCCTTCACGGTTCACCACCACTGGACTAGATTTCACAAGAGAAGTAGAACATCGAAATTTTTCAA
Source organism: Flaveria robusta (assembly GCA_025506415.1). Classification (NCBI taxonomy): domain Eukaryota; kingdom Viridiplantae; phylum Streptophyta; class Magnoliopsida; order Asterales; family Asteraceae; genus Flaveria; species Flaveria robusta. The sequence continues at coordinate 9,612,875 of CM046469.1, read as the reverse complement.
GCTCATTCTTTGTTGCTTTTCCATTTGTTGATGAACTCTGTTTATGAACTTGTGCCTTCTTAGATGGTAACAAAACATTCTTTTTCATTAGCTTAACGGGCTCAGTAGACGTTTGGATCTCAGGCTTCGCAGAAAGCTCAGGCGTCTTATTCTTTTTCTCTAGTGGAACAACAGTTTTTGAAAGTTTATTCTTTTCAACAACTGCTGTTCTTTTGAACTTAATAGGAATTGCTGACTTTGAGTGTTCATGTTTCTTACCAAATTTACAGAAATCATGACATGAACCAGTGGAAGCTCTAAGATAATTAGGAACAACATTACCTTCTTCCCCGATACTCTTTCGAGTACTTGCTACACCAATAGAGTACCGCCTGGATTTGCCGCCTGCAAGATTCGCACCACCGCCAGAACCTAAGGATTTCCTTCTCTGGTTTCCATTTTCCGGGGCTTCTTCACTTTGAGTATTCATTAAAACAGAACTTACAGCTTCAGAAATCGATAACCTGATACAAAACCAATGCTTTGTTGTTAATCTAGTTAACGATCACGAGATCATATTACATGAAGAAATGATTAGAACTTTATATGAATAACCTAGAAATCATTCAGATGACGAACTTTTTGACAAAAACAATCAAGTTATAATTATATGTATGCATATAATCAACTAAACAGCAGAAATCAAAGTTGGATCTTGACTGTAAATCGAATCAAAAATTCACAAACAAAAGCAATATCAATTTTATCAGTTATTAAGTTCTAATCATCCCTACCAAAACTGGTATTCATCAACTTCTAATTACCACCAAAACCGATACTAATCAACACACGAAAACACAATAAAATCAGAATCCAAAATGATTGAAGAACAAAACCTGAATGATCATCATAATACCTTAATTCCTGTAACTCTGTACACATTTTCGAATCGCATGAACAGATTCAACGGCAAAATCAAACACAAATGAAGTAATTCAATTAAAAACACACAAAAAAAAAAAAGAAAAAGAAAAACCTTTACAATCATCATGATAAATCGATCAAAAACTTGCCAACAAGAGCACGAAACAAAGGTAACAACTAACAAGCACAAACGGAAATCATACGAAAGCAACAGGTCAGATGATCTCTTATTCTCTCTTTACAAAAGCATTTAATCTCAAGAACAAAAGGTATAAAGAATACCCAAAAAAAAGATGAAGCTGAAGAATCGGGTAACTTACAGAATACCTTTTCTGTTTCGATTGCCTTTTGGAATTAGCTTGATAACGAAGCTAAGAACAAAAGGGGTTATAAGTTATGAGATTAATGGCGTCAATTTGAGGGGAATTTGATGGATCAATAGCAGTAATTCACGAGGGGAATTTGTAGATACGATGTGTGTGTGTGTGTGTATTTGTTGAGAAAGAAAGATGAGGGGGCGGGGAAAAGAAAGAACATGAATGCGATATGTGGGTCTTACATGCGAGTTATCGACTCTTATTGAATACAAATTATCGGGTTCAAAAAGGAACTTATCGGGTCAATATGATCTACCCTTAGTTTGGAATTTTATTAAAGAAAAAGTAATTAAGAATTGTAATATCTGATATTTTCAAAAAAATCTGAATACACTTTTTTTCTTTTTTTTCTTATGTTTTAATCTAATTCTATTGTAATCAAGTTATATTGAAAATAAAATATTTTTTCTGCTTGTAATGTTAAGAAATACATACAACTCGGTTTCCAATCTACTTGTATCAAAATAATAATAATAAAGCAAAATGTTCATATATTATTTTTAGTAAATATTATTTTTGGTAAATATTAGATATTACATCAAGATATTCATCATGTTTAAAAAAACCAATGATAATTTTTTTTGAGTTAAATGTGTTTTACGTCCCTGAGGTTTCATAGAAATTGTCATTTGAATCCAAAAGTTTAAAATGTTGCCATTTGCATCCAAAGGTTTCATTAAAATTGTCGTTTGAATCCATTTGGCTACATCTAACTAACACGGTTAACTTTTTCCGTTAAGTTTCCAACATAAGAGTTATTTTAATTAAAAAAATTACAAAATAAATAACTAACTCACGTGAGGGTTTTTATATATTTAGCTTCTTTTGATAATTGCAGTTATGATTTGACTTTATAATAGTCTTTTATTGTTTTGTCTTGTTAATGCATTTTGGTTTAGTAATCGTGTTAATTTTACCCGTTTTATTAAACATAGATTTCTTTGATTTAAAGTTTAATTATGGTTACGATAATTTATAATTTATGATTATTATTCATGGCAGTTAATGTCATATTATTAATTGTTCTTATACTTTTATGATAATCTGTCTTTTATGGTTATGATTCAAATAATTTATGTTATTTGACTTATTTGTTTATTTATATATATATTTGTTTTGTATGTTTTATAAAATTAGAAATGAATCACTTTTAGTTAGTTAAACTTATATTTTATTTTATCTTATAGAACGTACAGAGATGACTTTCTTGATGAAATAAAAGAACTGCTGACCTATCGTTTTTTGTAAATTAAAATCGCAATGATGATTACGAAAAGAGACTGAACGCGTAAAACTTATCACGTAAAGCTGATTTTTATTATTTTGTAATTGTTTTGACTAAAATACCTCTAATTTAGGAAACTTAACGGAAAAACTTAACAGCGTTAATTATGAGTAGTTAAGTGGATTCAAATGGTAATTTTTGTGAAACCTTTGGAAGCAAATGGCAACATTTATAACTTTTGAATTCAAATGGCAATTTATATGAAACCTCATGGACGTAAAACGCATTTAACTCATTTTTTTTCATGGTTTTTCTTCCTTCTTGTCCTCACTTAAAAATTAAGGTTTTAAGTGTCACTGACGTGGATACTCGATACTTGATGATAATGTGTTGTGTTTGGTTTTAGTTTTAAATTGGTTTGGTTACTTTAAAATTCATTTAAAGTTTTGTCACGTTGACTTTCACATACCATCCTATTCTAGTCCAGTTTATTATTAGTCTTCTTTCTGATTCATTTATATATTTAAAGAGTTAAAAGGTTGTATTCTAATAAATAAACTACAAGTTGGATGATCACAAGTATAAAATTTTATAAGTTATAAAGATAAAATATCGAAAGACATAAAACATGACCTATAAAACTTGTAAATAAAATTTTAGCTTATTATAATCATATATATTTTTTTATTAATAAAAAAAGTGATTTGATAAATATAGCATTTTCTCCATTCCATTTCAACATCTAGAGAAAAGAACACGTGTTAGCATAGCTAGAATGATAAATTGTTTGAGACGATGAAATAATCAAATTATCGTGAGAAATTGAAGATTCGTGATGGTCACCAAACTCCCCGTTTTTTCCTCGGGAAGTATGGATTCCACGTTCGTTGAGACTTCAAAACCGACCTTTTCTAATTTTATTTTCATATTTTATTATTCCGATTATTAAATTCTACATAGATTTGGTCGACTGTACAAGTATTCTAAATTTAGGCTACAAAAATAGCACTTAAAATATATTTTCTTTTAAATATAGACCAACTATATACTAAAGATTAGAATCTATAATTTGTTTAATTATCCGTTAACGCGTGCGTGATAATCTTATTCTAGAATGGCAAAAGATAACCGACTAAACACTTTTAGCCAGATCTAGCATAACTAAAAATAAATCGTATATGGAAAACATAAAATCATACCATTGCACATAATTTAAACTAATATACGTGTATGAAATGTTAGCTACCTCATAAAATTTGAAATGAATGGAGAAATAAAAGAAACTTGAAATTACACAAATGGTCCATGAAAGGCTTTAAATTCTAATATAAAATGACCAAGTAAAAGTGATAATATATTTTATATTTTAGGGAGGAGGATGTCATTAGAGAAGGAAGTATTCAAAAGAACCTTCTGTGACGTTGTAGCGAAAACCAAACTTTTGAGACACTGTAATCGAAACTATATTCCTTTCACCATACAACCCGACCCATGTCCGAGGAAGGTCTAGCTAGTGGTAGGCTCGGGAAGGATTAGCAACAAAGTTTAAAGAAACAAAAGAAATGGTAATAATATGTACATCATAACAACCAATTAGGACTGTGGTTTAGAGTGAGGACCCTATAAATTTTATATTATATCTACTTATTATCAACCATTTTAACGTGATTATGTTTCAAGAGTAATATTTAATGCGTGCTCTTAGCTTCTTAACAACACTTAAACGTTGCTCACAAATTTTTCTTACAAACGGGACAAAACTAATTTGCTAATTTTGAGAGTTTTAGGTTACGGAATTAGAAATGTTATTTTTTTAGAGTGAATTGCCGTTTTCCTCCCTATAGTTTTGTGATATTTGTCATTTTCATCCAAAAATGTTTTTTCTTACATTTGGCTCCTCAAGGTTTGAAAAAGTTGCTATTTTCATCCAAAAACATGAATTCTGTGGTAAAATATTTTTTTAACAACACGTAAACATAAATTAGGATTTCGTTTTTATATAAAAATTTACGTAAGTATCATTTTAACGATGAATATTTAACATTTTAAAACAATGTAGCTAATATTTTTGGATGAAAATGGCAACGTTTCCCAAACCTTGAGGAGCCAAATGCAAGAAAAAATATTTTTTTGGATGAAAATGACAAATGTGATCAAACCATAGGAAGGAAAATGACAATTCATTCTTTTTTTTTTTAACAGCAATATCCTATTTAAAACACTCTAAACTAATTATTATCAAATTTAGCTTTTGGTGTTTGGTATATAATCCAAGGAAGTTTTCCATAATCTACCAAATAATTAATAATTAATTTATGTATAGTTCTTGAACAAATAAACACCTGATATTCGGATCTTGGGCCGTTAAGCCCCACCTCGTTTATAGTTTTCTTCAACCATTATTTGTATTTTATTGTATGAACTTAAATATCATCACTAATATTAATTTGTGTTGCTGGTGAATAAAACAACATTTTGTCATTTGTAACTCTTTATATATAGAGAACATAAACAATATTTTAAACAAGCATCAACATTTGCTTAGCGTGTAGCATGTGGCCCATAAACAATTGGCATGGTTCAAATTCACCCTAGCTAACTGGATTATTATTGCTTTGATTCATTTTTATCCGACCAGCTATCAACGTTAAATAACATTCAATCCAACAATTTTGGCAAAACATAATAACATTTTCTATATTTAGTTGTCGATTACAAATGTTAAATTCATGTCTTACAAATTGTTTATTTAAAAAGGTAATTTGTTTATTAACATACATACATTTTATAAAGTACCAACACTAAAACATTACAGTACAAATTCTATTTAAAACTATAATTGTTGACTTCATGATGATTGCAAGGAAGTCGTCATCATCGTCAAGATGAAATTATGTAGAATCTCTATACTAATAAATAAAAATAAATCCGAACACTTGTCACCATTATATGTCATTTAATAATTGGTTTTTCCGCTCATCTCTGCTCTTAATTATGAATGCTATAATAGCTATTCATTAATTAATAACCATCCATAATTAAAATTTCAAATATGTTAAATTTAAATTTTCAAATGTGTTATACATGGTTTTATTCAATCAGTATAAAACATAATATTTAAGACATAACTTTTTATATTATTAACCATACAACAATAAATTTATTTAACCCGTGTATTACACGGGATTGTAACCTAGTGAGAAAATATAAGAAGAAAAGATGACCATGGTTACGATTTTTAGAATCCAACGGACTGGGTCCACATACACAATGCCATTTCCATATGGCCCCCCTCTCTTTGGTGTTTATTAAAGGGTGAATAACACATAATTCATCGCCACTTTGGAATGTATCTATAAGGAATCATTACCATTTGGGTTAGTAGTCTAATAGTGCGAGTCAAAGATCTTTTAAAAAAGTTTCAGATTCAAATTTGATTACGAGCAATTTAAGGAACCTTAAAAATATTGTCTTGTTCTAAAAAAAACCTATGTGTGATCATTGAAAATAAAAGCTAACAATGTAACACCTTTTGATTTTTTTCAACACGCTTATAGAAAACCGTTTTTTTGATTGTAAATTGTTTTTTTACTAAAAGGGGTTATAATTTCAATAAAAGAAAGAGTGAAATATATTTTATAATTGAGGTTTTTTTAAGAAAAAAAAAGGCAATAAAAAGCAATTACGGTTGTATAAGAGTGACACCACAAACAGCCATATTTATAGTCAATACTTTCCGTTCATGGCCAGACTACTGGGGGGTCTGGGAGAGTGTAATGTAGCAAACTTTACAACTATCAAAGATAATAAAAATGTTTTTAACTAGACCCAATTCCAATTTACACATTAAGATCAAAACAATTTGTATATAGTGCAAGGCCGTTACAACAATTTACCAAATAATTAATTTATTTATGCGTAGTTCTAGAACAAATATTTTATTAATAATACGTCAGATTTGGATCTTGAGCCATTAAGCCCCCACCTCGTTATAGTTTTCTTCAACAATTATTTGTGTTTTATGTACCTAGGAAGTAACCCTTCAGTTATTTGTAATTACTTAGTGAATAGGAGTATAAAGTAATTTCATGTGGACGTTAAGTGGGTTTGGATAATTTTATCCTATAAGTAATAATTTAGTGAGCGTAATTTTACTTAATCGGTTTAAAAAACACATTTGAGCTCTTACGCCGTAAGTTTGCTGTCTAGAAGCAATCTCACGCCGCAAGGAGGCGGTGTTTTGTGACCAAATGAGGTAGCACTTACGCCTACCCTCTCACGCCTCATTACACATGACCTTAGTGGATGTAATATTTATTTAAATTGGTAAAAAAAAATTAATTTTTAAATATTATATTTTTTATAAAGCTTTATTTAACATTATTAGACTTTGTAAATTAATTTTTGTCATAATGTTTATTGATCTCGTGTTTTGTCACCTAATATGTCATGTATCTCAAATTTGCCTTTGTCGGAAATTAATCAAGTGCTCATCTCTAAAGTTGTCCACATCAAGCAATAATAATGATACAAGAAGATACTAGACTTCAATCCACTTTATGTCGAAAACAAGTGACGACCAAGTGACAACCAAAACTCGTTCTCCTTAACCACCTTAAATAACCTAAGGAAGCTACCTTATGAATTAAAAAGTCTGCAAAAATTCTTATTTTGTTTTCTTTACGGCTAGATCACTGATGAGGCACTGGCCCACCCAATGATTTTCATTACTCGAGTACGCAACCCGAAGCTATCATCAGAAGAAAACTCACCATAGATGAGTGAAAACCCACTGGCCTAACCTGAAATTTTTTTTTTTTTTTTTTGTTAAATATGAGACTTGAACCTAAAACTTTTTCTATTTTAATAAAGCTTTGGAGTATCTCACCTCAACCACTTGGGCTAAAGATCATTAGTAAAAATTCTTATTCTGTGTTTTCTGTCATTTTCTCCAACCATTTTTGGGTGTTTTTGCTCAATTTTTCTACATACCATTCAATTCATATATTAAGAAGGAAATAAGAGATAGATTAATACAAAGTTATATTTATATCAGCCATTGGGTTATGTTTATTCGACTGAGATTGTATATTTGAAGATTATACCAAGTTGACTATCAAAAGTACAAGTGGTGCCCTTTAGTCTCCATAGTTTATTATTCATGGATGCTACTAGCCAATGTTTTCAGAACCGGATCGGATGTCGAACCGGACGTCTTACTGGTTTGGTGGTCGGACTGGATTTAAGAATCGGATGACGTCATAATTATATATATATTTATATATATAATTAAATATAAGTAATTTATATATGTATTTTATAATTATATATAAAATACGTATATTTTTATATCCAACAAACTAATTTATGGTTCAAAACCCCGTTTTTACCCATTAAAATCAAAAAAATAAAAAAAAAATACAAAATCCGGTTCGAACCGGTCCGGTTTCCCGGTCCGACCACCGACTCGGTATGAACCGGCTGGTTTGACCGGCCCAAAACGATTCACTGCGAACCAGACCGGCCACCTAGCCGATCCCCAGTCGGACCGGTTGGACCGGCTGGTCTGATCCGGTCCAAAAAACACTGCTACTAGCAGACCATGTGTTCTATATATTTTCTATATCTTTTTGTTGAAATTAACTCGGTCCAGTGAACATCGGCCAGCATAATCAGTTCCTTGTCTATATTTTATAAATAATTTTTTGATCTACAAAAAAATTATGACTCTTATATAGATGTTCTATAATTTCTAAGGATTTCTAATAATAGTAATAGTAATCTTATAATAAAAACATCATGAATTCATTACACTTGGAGTAGAATAAAACCTTAATAAAGAATCAAATATCAATAAATAAGAATTTCAATTAATTATTTTAAAAAACAAAAAAAAAAAACGCTTCCCAAAAACGTAAATAAAAACAAAATACAATTAAAATTTCAGGAAAGAAGTCATCTAAAGTATAGTCAATTAAAATTCACCAAAATTTGACAAAATACGCAAAAGTGCAAAACAACCACCCTTGTTTGTCCTTTTTACCATAGCCCAAATCTCCAATTCCAAAACAATATGCATAATTTAATGTATGATTTACAATTCATTGTAACAGCATTGCTCTGGAAGTGAAGATTCCAACTCTAATGAACCCCAAACAATGAATTATATAATAAATATATTTCTCGCCAATTCATTATCTTTATGAACTTCAATGCCAACCATTCATAAACATGTATATATCATCTTCAGCATTCTTTTATCTGCAACAAGACAGTAAAAATGTAATCTTTAGCATCGAGTAGATATAAAATGAACAATCTTTGCTAATTATCATTGTTTTGCTATAAGAACGGACCTGCAAACAACACGCTTGGAGTTGCTTCTCATAATATAACACAACCACATTGGTGCTGCTTCGGGTCGCTTTTAACTTTCATTTCTGTTACATTATAATAAAAGAAATCTTAAGATTATTGTAAGAGTATAGTCAACCAAGCCTCAAATCAGGGCCAGACTGCATTCCCATGTAGTCCTTTGTGTATGCACATTCAAAACCTAAATATTTTGCTTGTTGTTGTAGTATTTCTTTGCGTAAAGGAGTAAAAAGATCGGTTATTCTGGTGCATATCTATTTTTTCTAATGGTTTGGGCACAAAGTCAAACTGATTACCATCCAAACTCAAAAATTTGGTATGCATTTTGTTACAAACTTTAAAGTATGTTCCAATACACAATAATCTCTCCATCCAACGGAATTGCAACAACTTCCATGTGATAACTTGTTGAAATTTGAGCAACTTGATTTCTACAAAATTTCAGGTTCAATAAAACGTTTAAGGATCAAATAAAACTGAAGCTAACCTTTTTCTTGAGGTGGTTGACTAACAACAACGTGCATAGTTGTAACACCACCAGGGACGTCGCACAAAGGACTCCTGCATTCTCCTACCGTTTTGTTGTTCTCCAATATTTTCCCCCCACTGATTAACTTTAAATCTTTTACTGATCTTGGAGCATTATCCTTCTCTGCAAAATCATAATATATGATATTTTCATTTTGTCAGTAACCACTAAAAGCTGAGATGAAATTCAAGAAAATGTTTTTTATTTGTTACATTTGCGCTTGAGTCTTCTATAGTTTTCTATTATTAATCATGATACTAAACTTCTAATAAGAATAATGGTTAGTCATGTTCAATGAGTATGACTGCACAACTATCTCACCGATATTTACTTATAGTGGTAAATCTAGAAAGGCTAAAGATAAGGATTTTTTTTCAGTTTATGTTCTCATTTAACTAGTTTACATGGGTGCAATTTAAACTTGCTTTTCGGAACCGCATCAACTTTAGTTCTACTTTTAATATAATGAGTTTTAAAAGAAGTCAGCTCAAACGTTTTAAAGTTGTCCAAAGAACACACAAAACGTTTACAAGCTCCTACGTTGCTTATATTATTAAAAAAATTGGATTGTTGTCTTGATGAAAAATTGTGCTTAACGTATCAATTTTTATAAAATTCAAATAAATAAACAAAAAAGTGTTGGGAAGTCAAACCAACATAGTTTGGCTTGGATCTAAAATGTACCTTGATTTGACCCCAAGCCGCTACCAACCCACCCATTTTTCACCTCTAATTTCTTAAGGGTTTGAGGTGTATACAATGTCATTAGGAGTAAGTTTGCATGATTGTTGTACTAACCTTTGGGCCATTGAGAAAGGATGCTTTCCTTCAATGATGCAACACTTGCAGCCACCGGGAAGCTTTTAGGACCAATATCAGATCCATCAATTAAACGAAATTTAATCTCTAACGAATCTTGCACTCCAGACATATTTTATTTTCAAAAGATTATACTGTTTCAGCGTCTAATAACCACAATTTTCAATTCGGTGGCTAAACAATCTTTAACAACTCAATAAGCAACATAGAAGCTACACAACAGATCTTGAGTTTGATCTAAGACCTTCAGAGTAAACCCTCAATATACACCCTGAAAAGTTCAAAACTTTGATATCAGAAAACATTATTGTGTTTTATAAGTGATCATGTGTATATTGAATAATCAAAATCAATCCAGCCAAGGGGTCTCTCTAGAGGCAGCCTCTTTATCCTATGGGATAGAGATAAGGTAAGGTTTGCTGCTGTCCCAACCTCCCCAGACCCTACTGTATGAGTGGGATTTTGTTAGGTATGTTCGTTTGTTTGAATTATCAAAATCAGATATCAGCTGATGTTTGGATATGCATCTGTAGCTTTAAGTTGTAATATCACTTGCAGGTTACAACGGTGTTGATCGTATGACAAATACTGATTGTTTAAGTAATAGATAAAACAAGGAGCATATAAGAGTATACTAGTTAATTTTACCCTAATCGTTCATAAAAGCTGAATAATCATGTAAACCACTTTGAGAACTCACATCTAAAGTCCCTCTTAACTGTAATATAATCGGTTAAACATAAATAACATTTCCAGCCTAAAATCAATCAAATTCACCCAAAACAATGGCAAGAATCATGATGGCTCTAACGTCAAAATCATCCAATACCAACAAATCTTTGATATGATTTCTTCAAAAATACCAATAAATCACTGCGTGAATCAAGAAAATTAGTCCCAAAAGTCAACAACCCGCCAAGAATTATATCATCTGCTAAACTTTACAATAGTATTTACATCTACAAATCAAGATATACTCATATACCAACAATTTGTTGATATAAGTATTTCAATAAAATCAAATAATCACTCTAATCTTTGACAAAATTATTCAAATCAACCCCCAAAAGGGTCAACGACCACCAAAGAATACACCATCTACTTAATTGTTAGACCTATAAATCAAGAAAACAAACATCCACAAATTATAGACATGGGTAGTGTAATCTTTAACTGGATCTCCAAAATTTGATCAAAAAAGAGTCAACAACTGAAAAGAATGTGGCATAATATACACATACGATGATGAACGAAATAGACAAAAAGGGTGAAGATTTCGATGTCTTACGTTAATCAAGATTTCGATCCAATTGTCTTTTTCCCCGACAGTGATGAATTTGATGAAGAACAGAGATGGATTCGATTGAATACAGAAGTTGCATATGAATCGTGTGAAGAAAAGAATGAAGAAGAGAGAAATTGATGAAGAAGATTTGTATATATAATAGAAATATTTAAATCATTAAATGTGACAAAATTAGGAATTGTGATGTCAAATTTGCCCCACTGGCCACTACTTTCTTTGAATACTCATCCGAATTCTAGGTAAAATCGACATATTTAATTCTTGAAAAATGCTTTTCCTAATTTAGTTCTCTTGATTTTATCATTAAAAAATAACAACCAAAGATGTTTTTCTATACATTGATGTTATTTACCTAACATTAACCGTATGCATAACATTAACCATATGCATCTTAGTGTAGCATTTGAAAATAAACCTAATGGAAAATACATAAAATAATTAACTGTTACTTGCATGGTTATAGTGAAAATTATCATATCTAATGCATATTTCATCATTCAAGGCTTACACAACTTAGGTTATTCAATTATTTAAACATGTGCATAATTTGAAAAAAAAACTTGTTTACATTAACATGCCAATACTTAGAAAAAAATAAAACACGTATGAAAATATGAATGACTCAAAATGATTATTAATGTTATTATAATCCACCAATCAATTCGTTTTTACTAAAGACTAGATTATATTTTTAGTTAAAAAAACATAGGAGGAACGGTTTATGAAATTTAGTAAAAACTTAATTTAAAAAACTAATGATATGTGATCCTCTTTGTTAATCATATTATATCTTAGATTAAAAAACAAGTTTAAGGTAATAATATATAATTATATAAAAATATATTGTAAAAAATATTAAAGGCAAAGTAAATAGGGCTAACGCCGTAAGTATAAAAATAATAATACTATTTACATAATTTATATTTATATTTAAATGTTGATGAAAATAATTAAACAATATATGTTATGTTATATATAAAAATCATATGTATATGTATAATTTAAAAAATGCATAAATTAATTAAAAGATAAAACAGTTGCAGAAAACGTCTTTTATGTTTAATTACATAAATAGTCCTTTAGAGGTAAAAAGATCAAATTACCCTTGACTTAACAGAGTAACTTAACAGCAGTTAGTCTAAAGGACGAAATCTGTTAAAAAAGACATACATAAAGGATGATTAGAGTAATTTTTAAAGATAAAGGATGATTCTTGCAATTTTATATAAACCTAAAGGACGTTTTCTGGTCTTTATTATATATTGGAACACTTTGCTTTTTATTATTACAACACAAGCATAAGATTTTTAATCCTAAATTACATTACATTTTTAATAAACGATATAAATTAAATTAAATTAAATTAAATATTATATACATACATATTCAATATTAACTTTTTTATAGAAAAAATGCATATCTTAACTAAAAGATCCATCCCGATTCAAAATAAATAAATGAGAAGATACATTCCTTTTTGCAGATCCACTCATCTTTAAAATGCCCCTTTCCGATTGCAAACCCTAAATCACAAACATTCCGTTTGATCAAGACTGATCGATAACAATAGCAACCGGATCAACAGGGTTTTGGGTGAATTGGGGATTCAAGGGTTTTCAACCATCGTTGGTTGGCCACAGGATCAACAGGTATGTCGATTCTTTTCTTTCTTTCAATCCCCTTTGTTGTTTTATTCAGAAACCAGATATGATTTCAAACCCTAAATCACTAACATTCCTTTTGTTTGATTACAAACCGGAGGTGAGATGTAGGGTTTTCAACCGGGTGAATTGGGGATTCAAGGGTTTTCAATCATCTTTAGTTAAGTTGGCGATCAAATCAACAGGTATGTATGTCCATCTGTTTGTTTCTTTTCATTCAATTGCACACCAGGGATACATATGTATGCATTCCATTTGATTATCCTCTTTTACTAGTGGTTGATAACAACACCAACCGGAGGTGTACTGTAGGGTTTTGGGTGAATTGGGTATTCAAGGGTTTTCACTCATCTTTAGTTAAGTTGGCGATCAAATCAACAGGTAGGTATGTCGATCTCTGTTTCTCTATTCTTTCAATCCCCTTTGTTAAGTTGTTGTTTTCAACCCAATTGAATTTTTATTTGATTTTTTATTCCTTAACGTGCCTTACTTTCTTGATTGCAATTTCACCATCTGAAATCCTAAGTTTCACGGTCTGTAGTTGTTAACCATCTATTAGTGGGTTGATCGGTAGCCAAATTACTAGGCTTTGTCACTGTATTCTTCTAACATAATAAGGATTTCATTCCTCGCAAATATTGACCAACTTTCTTGAAATTAATCTTTATGATAAGGTAGTATGTACACATTTGAATTCTAACTTCAGTGAACATCAGCTTAAAACTCTTATATTTTCAGGGCATTTATTACTTATTATAGGCAGAGGGATTGGTTATTTGCTCCCAAAACTTTTGAGTTTTGGAAACACTTATATTTTCAGTGGTGCATAAACATTCCGAGTTTGTTTTTTGTAAAATTATATTGTATTTGTTATGGTTACTTTTCCCTTATTTTTTACTGTTTAATTGTTTTTCAATTTAAATAATCACTTTCGTCTATTTATATCGAGAAACAGGTAACCCGATAAAGTCAAAGTTCTAACCCTCTAACCCAATAAAGTCAAAGTTCTAACCCTCTAACATTCCTTTTGTTTGACACAACACCAACAGGAGGTGTAGGGTTTTGGGTGAATTGGGGATTCATGGGTTTTCAATCATCTTTAGTTTGCGATAAAATCAACAGGTAGGTATGTCGATCTGTTTGTTTCTCTTTTCTTTCATTTCCCTTTGCTGTTGATTGAATTCACCAGGTATGTTGATCTGTTTGTTTCTTTTCTTTCAATTGCATACTAGGGACACATATGCAAGAGAATTATGTGATTTCTTGGGGATTACACGAGTTTTCAACCTAATTTATTTTTTATTCGTAAACGTGCCTTGCTTTCTTGATTGCATTTTTCACCATCTGAAATTGTTATAGACTGTAAGTCTCACCGTCTGTAATTGTTAATGATCTATCAGTGGGTTGATTAGTAGCCAGATTACTAGGGTTTGTGACACTATATTCTGAGAAATCTAGTTGATTATTCTACTATAGGGCTGGGGGTATCAATGATATGCCAATAGGTTTAGCAACCCTCACCCTTTGAGAGACTGCCAATTCTTGGACCCTTAACATGATAGCAAATTCCACTAAAAGTTACAAGTCCCCTGCCTTCTTAACTGTTTATATGTGTTTTTTGACAAAGCAAGCTGCAATCTCTCTTTTTTTTTTTTTTTTTCTTTCTTTCCTACATTGGAAATTGGCTAGACTTCCATATAAACTAACATGTTTTATGTTCCAATAATACTTCATAAAATTTTTATGACAAGGTGGTTTGAACATATGTGAATTTTAAGTTCGGTAGAAAGTACGCTGAAAACTCTTATATTTTCAAAAAATAAAATATTCAGTGACTGAAGCGTTGACTATTTGTGCCCAAAACTTTGAAATGCTAAAAACTTAAATTTTTGGATGGCACATAAACATTTCCAGTTTGTTTTTGTTTGAAACTTGTATTTTCATTGTCATTTGACATCTTTATCTTATTTTGACTTTTCACGATCAACTTGTTTTTGCCAAACATTAGGATTGACTTGTGATTCTCACCTCACATCCAGGAACATGAAATCCCATACTAGAACACCTAAGTACATTTAAAATTTAGTGCACTTTGAGGTTGATTGGGTGCATATACAATTATACATATCTCTTTTTCTTAACCATTTTTATTCATTATAATTTATTATTTTTTGTTCATCCTTTTTCTTCTTAATCAGTTCTTTAATGCACAATATACCAATTTACCAACTTTTTGCTGTTGAATTCCTATACCTTTATTTGAGATTGTCATTACCCTTTTCCTTTATTTTCATTTTGGCTTTTAAACCTAGTCTATATTCTATTTTTGCTTAGCTGCTGATTTTGGAATAAATTATTATGTTTTTCATGCCATGTTACTTGTTTGATTATGCCTAATCTTTCAGGTTATTAAATGATTTTTCAATGCAATGTGGTTGCACACTGTTTTACATTTCTTACCTCACATTTGAGGGACTGGAATCCGTTATTTGAACATCTAAACACCCTTTTCAATTTTCTTAGTACTTTGAGCTTGTACTTTGAGGTTGATGGGGGTGTATGTAGGTTTGTTGATGTAGCGGGGATTTCTTTTTAGTGTGACAGTGTTTCAACCCATTGTGTAGTTATTTTATTTTCCATCTTCATTTAGCTACTGCTTTTGGAATAAATTATTATGGTATTCATTTCATGTGACTTGTTTAGTACTTCTTACTGATTTTATTTCTCTAGTTATTAATGATTATTCATACAATGTGGTTCCACACTGTACAAGGAATTGTAATCCCCTTAACAGAACATCTAAACACCCTTTTCAAATTTCCTAGTACTTTGAGGCTTGTACTTTGAGGTTGATGGGGGTGTATGTAGGTTTTTTGAAGTAGCGGGATTGCTTTCTAGTGTAACAGTGTTTCAACTCATTGTGTGGTCATTTTATTTTTTCATTTTCATTTAGCTACTGGTTTTGGAATAATTTTTTATGGTTTTCATTTCATGTGACTTGTTTAGTACTTCTTACTGATTTTATTTTTCTAGTTAATAATGATTATTCATACAATGTGGTTCCACACTGTACAAGGAACTGTAATCCCCTTAACAGAACATCTAAACACCCTTTTCAAATTTTCTAGTACTTTGAGGCTTGTACTTTGAGGTTGATGGGGTGTATGTGGGTTTTTTGAAGTAGCGGGATTGCTTTCTAGTGTAACAGTGTTTCAACCCATTGTGTAGTCATTTTATTTTTCATTTTCATTTAGAAATTTTTATGGTTTTCATTTCATGTGACTTGTTTAGTATTTCTTATTTTATTTTTCTAGTTATCAATGATTATTCATACAATGTGGTTCCACACTGTTCGAGGAACTGTAATCCCCTTAACTGAACATCTAAACACCCTTTTCAAATTTTCTAGTACTTTAAGGCTTGTACTTTGAGGTTGATGGGGGTGTATGTAGGTTTTTTGATGTAGCGGGATTGCTTTCTTGTGTAACAGTGTTTCAATCCATTGTGTAGTCATTTTATTTTCCATTTTCATTTTGCTACTGGTTTTGGAGTAAATTTTTATGGTTTTTATTTCATGTGACTTGTTTAGTACTACTTATTTATTTTCAAGTTATTTATGATTATTCATACAATGTGGTTCCACACTATTCGAGGAACCGGAATCTCGTTAACATAACATCTAAACACCCTTTTCACGTTTCCTAGTACTTTGAGACTTGTACTTTGAGGTTGATGGCGGTGTGTGCAGGTTTGTTGATGTAGCGGGATTGCTTTCTAGTGTGTAGTGTTTCAACCCATTGTGTGTTCATTTTGTTTCCCGGCTTCTAAACTTGCTCTATTTTGATTTTTTTAGCTACTGGTTTTGTAACAAATTATTATGGTTTTCATTTTATGCGACTTCTTTTTACATATACCTTATTTCATGATGTTAAATTTCCATACTTCTTTTTGAGTTTGACCTTAACCTTTCCATTATTTTGATTTTGACTTCCGGATGTTATTTTATTTTCCATTTTTGTTTAGCTATAGTTTTTGGAATAAATTATGTTTTTCATGTCCATTACTTGTTTACATATATCTTATATTTTACATGATATTACTGATTTAATGACATGCACTGTGTTTTTAAAATCACATGTTGTTCTACAGTTCTTACTTACAATCAAAAAATTGGGATCACGTTACTAGAATATCAAAGTAAACCACCCCCCCCCCTTTCTCCCATTTCGGATTTTTATATACTTTTTATGTTGTTGATCTAGCGGGGCTGCTTTGTTGATATATATGTCTGTATCTACACAATTTTAGTTTCAAATCACATTAGAGACCTTAAACTATTACTAGAATACCAAAACATCCGAGTGGACCTTTATTTTACTTTGAGGCTTGATCTTCATGTTCATAAGGGAGTGAAGGTTGTTCTAGTGGGGATTGCTTTCTTCATAAGGAAGTGAAGGTTGTCTTTTCACATTGTATTACATTTCTTTCCTCAAATTCATGAAAGTGGAACCCCCGTTACAAGAACATGATCTAAGTATCTAAACAAACTTTTTTAACTTTCTTAGTGCTTTAAGACTTGTACTTTGAGGTTATGTGCTGTAATAACATGATACGTATCTGGTGGGTCCAATGGGTCGGGTAAACACATTTGAACCCGTGGAAAAGACCCACTTACCTGATTAAGGACCTGGTCAACAGCAGCATGGGGTTAGTGGCTTAGTGGACAGTTATTTCTTGTATTTTCTGCATTAATTCTGCGTTAGTAGCTTATTTAAGGTTAGGAGATGGAGGCTCTTAGGTAGGTTGGATATTATCAGTGTTTGTTTATGTAATAGGAGATTTTGCCCATCTCGAATCGGGCCGACTATCTATCTATTTCAGTGAATTCCTGTTTCTATTGTTCCCGTTTTGTTAAAGTTCCGCAGGTTCTATTCAAGGTTCTCAATCAGGGTCTTGTTCATGTTATAAATGATCTACTCCTGGATCCAATAATGTTTCACGTTAACATTTCTTACCTCACAATATTTTGGAGTATGTAGGTTCAGCTGCAAGATTCTCTTTTGCAGCTGCAATATTTGGCTAAGCCTTTGAGGCTTATTTTTGGTTGCAATTACAAGCGTCTGCAAGAACAACCCCAGTATTGCATCATCTTCATAAACTGATGATGCGTCCTTGCTGACTAGGATATTCTCCAAGGGAAAATCTAGAGGTGAGTCATGCAAACGTAACCCCGTGATAAACTTTCTGGTTCTTTTTCTAAGAATTGAAATATATTTCGGTTGAGTATTACTAAAACATAACTTAAGGTTTTCCAGGAAAGCATATATATATGATTAATCAAAAGTCTTTGAAATGTAAGTTGCTTCCTTGCTCTTGAAACTGATTATATGAATTCCAATAATCAGAGTTAGATAATCACTTGTACTAAAACATGCTGCAGTAGATGTTGTTTGGATTCTGCATTTCTTGCGTGACATAGCCTTAGTTTTGCCTTACTTTGTTTCTATACTCTTGTTTGCTTTAGCCAACTTTGATTCACCTTGTTTACTAGACTATTATTTACCTAACTTTAGCTTTGTAGTACCTTAGTTTTTTTGCTTTAGCTTGTGTTCACACTCGTTTGCCTTAGCTGCCTTAGTTTGGTAATACACTTTGATCTCCTTAGCTTTATTATATGTTATCATTCTATGCTATTTGTGGGATTAAATGAGTAGCTTTGTTTGTTTGCTTGTATGATTTTCTTATGCACCATCAAAACACCTAATGAAGTAAGTAAGTCTTATTGCGTTTTGAGGCTTGTCCTTTGATGTTTATAAGGGAGTGTAGGTTGTTCCGGTGGGAATTGTTTTCTCGTAAACATCTTGTTGCTACTTTGTTTGTGTTGATATCGACTGTTCTTGCTAAATGAGTTCTTTTAATGATAACCTACTTTTTCTAGCTTTCCATACTTCCTTTTTTTATCTTGATCTTAAACCTTTTGCAGTTTTGCATTATTGTTTGTCTAGCTTCCAAACATACTTGATTTTATATAGTAATATAAATATATGTTGCTTTTTGGTATTAATTACCGTGCATTTTATCTTTTGTGACTTGTTTACTTATGTTTTTTTTTTCAAGTTATTAATGTTTTTATACGATGCGGTTCCACACATTTTATTCTTATTACCTCACTTTCGAGAACCTAGACTCGAGTTACTAGACTGTGGAATACGTTACTAGAACATCTAGATACCTATCTCAACTTTCTTACTACTTTGAGGCTTGTACTTGAGGTTGATGAGGGTGTATGTAGTTGGATTTCTTCCCGGTATAAACATGTTTCTACTCATTTTATGTTGGTTTTGACTTTGGTTATTTTTATGCATGGTTCCTATGTTTTGTTTAAAAGATTGTGTTCTTGTTCTATGACTTGTTGACATTTGTGAATCATTTATTATATTTGTCTTGCTATTGATTCAGTTTACCTATTTTTTTTTGGTTGAATTCCCATACTTTGTGGTTATTAGATGTACGTAGTGGTTGATCTAATTTAAGTATCTAGATGAAATGAATCCAGAGTAAAGACCTTATTTGATCCGTTTGATGTTTTTAAACAATTGGATTTGGCTTGTTCATTGTGTTTGCTCTTAAAGTTATGGAGTAAGTTGTGAGTAAACATGTTTCTACTCATTTTATGCTGATAGAGGTGGGCAGTCGGTTGATTGTTATTATCTCCTTGGTGGTCCTCTATACTCTTCTGGTCCTAGAAAGTGAGAGCTTAGTCTCGGATGGATGAGTAATACTGGAGGTGGCAAACTGGATGGGTCAGATGGGTTGGGTAAGTGCCAAAACGGGTAACTTCTGTATGGGTTGAAATGGATTGGTTTTGCTTCACCTGAAATGTTGTTTTTAGTGAATGTTAATTTTTTCTACTTTGTTAAAAATGCATCTGACGTGCTAGGCGCGCTCAAGTGATGGGTCCTGCGCTTTTTTCCGCGTGAGGCAACGACCATACATGAGGCGCATATGATAAATGGTTGAGGTTTGTCATTGGGTGTCCTCTTTTACATGGGTTGATTTTTGTGCCTTGGCTTTTGGTGACTATCGCCTTGGTGCTACTCACACTTCTCAAAATCAAGTTTTTCTAAAATAGTTATTGTGTAGGGTATGATTACAAAAATATGACTATTTTAAGAAAAATTGTTTAGGATGTTTAATGCACTACAAATATGAGTCTAGGACCTTCAGGTCATTGAGCAATTTCTACTAAAACTAGTTTTTCATTTGACTCGAGATAGAAACATAGCTCGAATCGACCGGTCTATAATAAATAGCAAGTGAAACTAGCCACCTCTAAGTAAACATATGTTATTTTTCATGATTTGTGTATATCTCCTAGAGTGTTCATGTGCTTGACCTTGAAGTAGCTTTACGTGTGTGTCTTGTATTTCTTTTTTTGCTTGTAGAATGTATTTACTAATGACAAAGACTTTATAATCGAGGATGTTGACTTCGGTTTCTCACATTTGATACTTATGTCACATTTGGTACTTATCATTCGAGAGGGTGGAAGATTCATGATTTGTTTAGTTGCACTACCTATGACAAGTAGTATGGTATTATACTCTAAGAAACATGTATGTTATTCATGCTTTGTTTTTTAGTTGCACTACCTATGACAAGTTGCAGGTTGTGTTTGACCATATGAATTCAAACTTCCACTGTACTATTGTTTGATTTTATTAACGGGCGACTCTTGTCTCCACCAATAAGAACTCGTTTTACAGTCCTATTGTCGAAGCTAGTGGGACCCAGACAATTTTTTTACGGGTGTCGGAAACTTTTGGAGTCGTATGGTTCGCAACCTATTTCGTACTTTTCTATCCGGTTCAGTTCAAGTCGGACCGGGTAAAAAAAATGATACCGAAAATGAATACCCCAAATCCGGATCTAAGACCTGGACGATGCTATATATGTTTAATTAATAGAATATGTGTGTATATTTAATTTAAAACCAAATATGTATCTATTTTTATATTTGGTGCGGATTTATAGTTCTAGTAAAATATAAATACTTAAATATTTCTACTCTAATATAAGAGTAAAGAAAAGAAACATATGGCAACATCATATTCATCCTAATTGAATTTTTTCTGCTTCTCTTTCATATTTAATAATCATATTAATTAGTAATAAAATTATTTAATTTCTTTTTAGATTAGCATTTTTTTATAATAAATTAAAAAAATATCTTTTTTCATTAATATTATTTCTAAAGTAACTAATATTTATAAAATATGATTTTTTTTAAAACATCAAACTTTTTTCTTTAAATATAAAATATTTTAAAATTTGTGATTTTAAAAAGTAATTTTTTTATAAATAAAAATAATTGATTTGGGAGTTATAATAAAGTTATTAAAAATGCTATTTCTTAAAACTTTGTTTTGAAACAAAATATTTAATCTTATTTTTAGAAAAATAAAAATAAAAAAAGTTTAAAAACAAAAGATTAAAAAGTTGATATCAATATTTTATTATTTATAGTTCTTGCTTATACGTAACTAGGAATGGTCCTGTGTGCGTTGCGCGAGTAATTGCATTACGAACTTGAATACGAAAACCTGCGTAAAAAATATATGGTAACAGCCATCACTCCGACTTTCAACTCGCAAACATCAAAGCAAACGGAATAAAAGAAATAACGTCAACTTAATAGAATAAAGTTAACAAACGCGTCGAAGTAACACAAGTTTTCATATATTTTATTATACACATTAAATCAACAGGCATACATAATAATTTTTAGGTATTACTAAAATAATTTGGCAAATCAAAAAGGGCCAAATATGACAACCACAAAATTTTTATGATCAAAACACAAAAACTAAGAATTCCATGTAACTAAAACCTTAAGATTATATAGATAGGTGATTACATAAATAGGTATTTAAAATAATTTTTAACTAGTAAAATAACTTTTATATAAATATACATGCATGTCATAAAGCATTAATAATTTTTTCAAAAAAAAAAAAAGATCAAATATGAAAAACATAAATTTTTGTGACCAAAACACAAAAGCTAAGAAATTTATTGTAGTTAAATGTGAAATTACATAGATAAAAGGGCCAACTATGAAAACCATAAAAGTTTTGTGGCTAAAACATAAAAGTTAAGAATTTATTGTAGCTAAGAGTGTGAACTTATATAGATAGATAATTTCAATCATATTTTATCTTATAATATAGTTTTGTAATTAATGAAGTTTTATTTTATTTAATATTTTATTAATTTAACCATTATAATACACGAGTTTACTAAAATTAGTGTATTAATATATATAATATAAAAACTCATAGCTAATTCAGCAATTAACAAAATCATATAGAACTTGTAGAATATACTATAGTTTATTAAAGATATGTACAATTACCCAACATGTGAAATATAAACAAAAATGGAAAATAAAAACTAATACAAAATCATATAAACTCAAAACATGTGAGATATCTTAAAAAATTTTAAAAACTAAACATGTATGATAACTTTAAAAATTTAAGAAAATTTTAGAAGTACATTATTTTTAAAGCATATTTTCTAATTATTATTTGAACTAATTAAATACATTTTTCCAAATCTAATAACTTTTATTTTATTTTCAAGAGGAAGTGGCTAATTTTTTTTAAATTTTCTTACATTTCCCATAGCTATATTATTACACCATATTTCTCACACTTATCTTTTTTTTTTCTCTAGTTGTTAATTGACTTTACTTCCGTCTCTTTCTCTGTCTCTATTAAAAACAATGGGTTTTCAATCTCTCAATTTTTCCTCAAAGTATTTTTGTATTTTTGAATAACAAAATTGACGGGTAATGCTTTATAGAGAAAAGTATATGCAACTTAATCTTATACTATGATTTCAAGAGTATCTTGTTTTCAATTCAAAATAAATATTTCTTTTGTGTGTATATATATATACATACACACAAAAGAAATTTTTTTTATGGTTATCGGGTAACCTCCTAGCCATAGGTGTGGGTCCGCCCTCGTCGAAGCCCACCCATATTTTTGGACATGTAATTTAGGTTTAACACAAGAGTGCCATCGCAATTATGGACATTTTATTTTACCCTTTAAACATTTTACGACATAGTTCGACTATATCTATTTTTTGCATATTGCCATGGTTTCCATGTTGTAATAGACTAATGGCAAGGAACACAATAAATATTTTAACAGTACCATAATCACTAAATAAGACTAAGTATGCATATAAACTAGTTATTTACAACTGTCATCACATAATTATCATATTTACAAGCCAAGTCTATAGTAGTTTTAAAGCTTTTATCCTTATAACTACTTGTATAACTTGTAATTGGATCTTGATTTTTATATAAATATTTCATAACTAATTTATTTGAATAAATATAATAAATTATATTTAGTTGTATGATATAATTATCTAATAATATTGATTAATATTTAATTTCAAAATTAGAAAACAAAAAGGGAAATTTTGATTTTAAGTATAGCAGGATTTTGCCATGTTAACCCTTTACGCCATTCAGAAACACCCATTATTGATGCTTTTATAGAACAAGTGAGGTGTATAACAATCATGATTCTAGTCTCGAATGCAACAAACAATACCGAAAAAAGTCAGATCAAAAAGAATTTACTGCACATTTTATATGTTCTCATGAATCATACATGACCATTACCCACATATAACCTATAATTGATGTTCCTGTGACATACAAATTTCAACCATCTATGCTCTAGAAATTGACATAATTATGTAAAAACAAAAACGTATATGTGAATAAATAATCATATCATCTTCTGCAGCTAACTGGGCTAAAGCTGAAAGATATTCATCTTCTTCTCATTACCGTATACCCTCCTGATATGGAGGGTTAAACATTGTCTGAATAAAGAAACGATTGTGTTACAGACCGAAAGAATGTAGGTCCCACGGTGGGCCTCGCTTTCTCAAGAGTTGCACTCCATTCTGTCATATAAATGTTTGACAAAATTATGTGTTCTTCCTTCAAGTGTATATCAATCACGTTACTCCAATATGTGGCAACTCTTGACAAATTCGTTTGAGTAGTTGACGTATTTTGACCAAAAAGGACGAAGATGCTCGTATCCGATCTCCAGCCATGGTTTTGATTGACCGTTGTAATGGATTACAGCAGCCTTTTTTACGCTCTCGATGCTTGTATTGTTCTGGTAGCCCAATCCCAACATGTGCCATGATGGGTCGATTGGATGAACATAACCTCTAAATGCAATAAGAGCTGGTGGTAATGTTCCAAGCTTCCACAGTGTCAAATTTGACTTCAGATTCTGCAAACATGGTTGAAAATGTTTACATCAATATCACTAAATATTTTCTCACAATGTCAGTCAAATGATGATAATAATTGTCTACTTACCTCTTTCAACCATGAGTGATAAGTTTCTCTAATATTAGTTTTTCTCCATGCACGTAAGTCAAAGATATTCATACCAAAAGCCCAGGCACATTCTTCTGGATCCAAACTTTTTGCTATAAGTGGGTGAGAGAAATTGAAGTAGATTTTGAATCGTTTACCCATTACCCACGGGTCTTCACCTTTGCAGGTTTCAACTGCTCCATTAACTTTTCCACCAAGATCAATATCCCAAAGCGGTGACAAATCACGTTGAATTACAATGTCGTCATCTAAGAAAACCACCTTGTCAAGGTTTGGGAAGAGCTGCAAAAGTAGAAATAACTAATTTATTAAAATCTAATCTGAAAGAAGAAAAGGGATGTATACTTATAGAACTTAACTGTAAAATAACAGGAATTTGAACATCAAATTAAACGAAATAGCAATAAAAAAGAAAACAGTTTTCAAAAGATGTCTCCTACATAACAGTCTCCCAACAAAGCTAAATTAAACATTATCTGCATTATCTCAAATCAAGCATAATAATCTACTATTCCCATATCCTAATCCCTATTTTTAAAGTTGCTTATCCATATCTACTATCCCATACCGTTTTGACTTCTTGAAATGTCATTTTGACCTGTGGAACAAGTTAAATGCTTATGTGGACACCACGTGTACTATTAAATGTTCAAGGGACTAAACGAGGATGATGATGAAAGTTGGTTGGTTTTATCCAACATTACCCCATATATAAAATTGTTCAACATGAGCATTAAACCTATTCAACAGGTCAAAATGTTACAACTACAAAAAAGAAGTTATGGACTAAACCACTAAAAAATCGACTATTTTGGGTCTGACATATACAAAACAACTTTTTACCTCTGGCAAATATATGCGAAGATGATTGAGCAATGATATGTACTTGGGACTTCGAGCCTGCAATTTGGAGGCAAATAGTCTTGGTGATGTAACACTAAGATTGGCACCAGCAACATGATTCCCATGGTAGTAATTTCGAACTCCATCTTGATTTTCCACAGCTTCAAGAACAGGAACATTATCTTTGGTCAACCAGTCAAACTGATGAACACCTTTGACTTCCACAATGCTCGGTGATATGGGATTTAATGCAAACCATGAGTGCATGCCTGCATATGTTTTCTTGTCGGTTATTACATGAAACACAATCTTTTCAGGCCTAAGAGATGACTGCACAGCAGAAGAGACAACCACTGAAGCCGCCAGGATGTTGTCGGTAAACAAAATAAAGTGTTGGTAGGAATTATCAGAAAGAAGTGGGAGTAATTCAGGTGAAGGCAATTGTTTTCTTGCATGAGCATTAGAGGAATATTCATCAGTTAAACGCAAAGAGAGACAATGAATGCCTTTGGGAATAGAAGTTGCTGCAAAGTGTTTGTTCATTAGTTCTTGGAATTTAGATTCTCTGAGCTCTCTCTCAGATCTTTCCATCTGCCAAAGTAGCCCAATATTAGGTAAAAACAGAGTACATATGTCAGCGAAGTCAGATAAAACACATTAACACAAATACATTGAGTTGACATACCATTCCCTTCAAGACAATAGCAAATTTCTTGGTGTCATATTTGTTGTTTTTCATTTCAGAAACCAGCTGGTTAAAGTTATCAGGAAGCTTTAGATCATCTGGGACTTCTTCAGAATGAAGTTGATCAAGGATCGTGTAGAAATCTGCAAGATACCTCTGTGGCCACCAAAATTAAAATATTTAAGATTCTAGAAATATAATGGTGTTTGGCATAATTGATAAGAAACAGCAGTTTGGACAGTAAAATTAAGTCTATAAAGATAACTAGTAATCTTACCTCTGAATCACCCCTCCCAAGAAGTTTTGGTCCCAAACGCCTGCCTAAACAATCTGTAACAAGGAATAATTAGTTGATGACTGTCTGCCACATGCTATATTAGAAGTATTTAACAGTAGAAAGAGATTGCATTTGTAAAGAGACAACTGTCAAAAGCCTGCCCCAAAGCAAATATAAAAGTGAAGAATCACAAAGATGTAGTTTCAGCATTTTGCACAAAGTTAGAGAAGGGTATGGAGGACGATGTCACATGATCACAGAAGGAGAAGTAGGAGAGAATATTCAGAACAGTTGCACAAAAGGAATTGCCATTTTTATCAAGAGGAAAGTTACAGCAGGAATAGATGGAGATAGAGAAAAATACATACATACATACATACGTGTGTGTGTGTGTGACACTGTCATAAGAAGAGACAGGACAGCATGTGCTTTCTAAACAAGAAAAGTTTAAGCAGAAACACAAAAGAAACTTGAATATAAAAAAAACAGGAAGGCTCTAACTTATATGTGGGAAGTGAAATCATGGTATTACATAAACAAAGAGTCTAGCTTTATTTTTATTTTTTATTTACTTTTTTGCGAACCCATTGCTTGACTTAGCTCCTGCTTTGCAGAGGATCAGGGAGGGTCGGATTGCTTTGCGATCTGCTGTACGTAGCCTTATCCTACACTTTGTGCAAGAGGTTGTTTCCCACTGCTTCAACCCATGCTTCAAGGTCACAAAGCAAACCTTACTAGTTGCTCCAACTACTCCAAGGCCCGCCTTCAAAGTCTATCTTAGATCGAATTCTACTATAACACAGGAAGATTTTGCAAAACAATATACATTTTGGAGCTAACATCCACCACGTAAAAGTTATTTCAACCATGTTTTCTTTATCAATTTCTCACGATATCCTTAAAAACAAATCATCAGAAAGACTAAACAAACGCAGAACATATCAGCCGCGTAAACTTGAAGAAGTAAAAAACTGAAAGCACAGTTATAAAACCAATGGAGAAGACATGGATCAGTCACAAGAGATTCAGACTACAATATGCCATCAAAAAGCTTTCCTTCATTGGATAAAATAGAAATTACACACATAGCTAATAATCTGCTAAGATGCAACTCAACATGTCTGCACAATCCAATAACATCAAGGATATAAAACACTAACTGAACTTATTCATCCCAATGTTTTACAAGATCTAAACACACCAAGGCAGTCAAGAGCCATTATGAACAACAACATAAGGATATCAAGATCTAAAACTCATAAAAACTACAACACAATGATATGCAAAAAGACTATTAATCAATTGACAGACATAAGTTAGTGGCGTACCAATCGACGAGCACTTGTTGACACCTTCCAAAGTAACAACAGCAGTGAGAATAAAAACAAAGGGCAATAAGAAAGCCAGGATGAGAATGGTATGAAATACAGTACGGTAAGAAATATGGCGAGCTGCGACTTTGATCTTCATCAAATCAGTAAACCCATTGTTGCTCGATATCGTTATACTTCTCATACTATGTGAGATGTGCAGCTGCATAATGACCCCCTAAATATCATCAAAACCCTAGCACCACCGACGTTGAACCCCCGCCCATTGATCCTCTCTGATGCACACAACAATCTCACCGGCGACGTTCGCATCGTAATCAGATCGAGTCAGATGAAGCAATCGAGATTCACAGTCGTTGGTATTGTAGATGAAATTGTTGGTCCAACAAGAACACCAATACATTGGATCGATTTGATTCAACAAATGCAGGAGATTAGGGGTTTAGACACCATATATGAATCTACGAAATTGCAGCAGCTGCAACAATCTGTGATATCTGCAATTGGATGAAATCAGAATGGTTGTGTAGATTTGTTCATTGATGTTGATGATTGACTTTTCTCTCTCATGGATCAGAGAGAGGAAGAGAGGAGAGAGATGAAATATATATTTTACGCGTAGCCTTTCCTTTAACGGGTTCTCAAATCGGGTCGTCATTGGTCAATTTACTCGGATCCACTTTTATTATTCAAACTTCTTTAATTTGTTATTTTAAAAATGTCTTTGTCGTGCTTAACTTAACTTCTGACTATGGTTTTCAAAAATATTTAAATCCAATACCGAAATTGAAATATCCGAAAATTCAAATCTGAAATATTTAAAATTTCATAAGGTATCCGTAATTTCGGATTCGGATAGTGATTTTGATGATTTTCAAATATTCAGATATCCGAATTATCCGAAATATTTTTTCATAATTTATTAAATAATAAATATTAATTAAAAATTTCGGAAAATTTTATACAAACATCGGATACTTTTATTAAAACTTCGGATAACTGAAATCTTTTTTAATAAAAATTATTAATTTTTTATAAAAATATATAAAATAATATATATTTTTTAAGAAGTTGGATATCCGTTCGGATATACGAATTCGAAATTTTAAATATGGATTCGAATAGCAAAATCAACTATCCGAAATTTTCGTATATCCGAATTTTGGATATTCGATTTTATCCGATATTCGTGTTTGTTCGGCTTGTGCGTAGTTAGAGGTGTTCAAACCGGTTTTTCCGGCCAAACCGGTTCGGGTTCAAAACCGAATCGGTTTTTTTGTGGTGGAGTCAAACCGGTTTTTCTTCAAACCGGTTCGTGTTACAAACCGGTTTGGCTCACCGAATACTCGAACCTGTCAAACCGATTCGGACCGGTTTGAAACTGGTTTTTTTACCGAAACCGGTTTTTCTTACCGGTTTAACCGGTTTTTAACTTTTAAACCGGTTTATAAACCGGTTTTGAGTTCGGGGCTACCAAACCGGTATAGAAACCGGCGGTTTGGGTCGGTTCGGAACCGGTTTGGGCCAAACCGGTTCCGGTTTTTCCGGCCGAACCGGTTCGGGAACCGGTTTTGTTGCCCATCACATAGTATTGTCCTAGCGATAGAAGGCTATTTGTTCAAAATTGCTATTGCATTTTAGATGTATTTATTAAGTTATTAGACTACTCTAAAATATGCAATTACTGTAATTACTAGTAAGTTTTAATTTTCTTATATATGTTAATTGATCGATACCTAAGTCAAATAAAATTTTAGACCTCTTTTGAACACAAGTCATCTAGAGACGTCTAATTCATATACTCTCAAAGGCACCATTGACAATGTCTAAGCAATAAAAGTATTCATGTACTAGATCTGATCATCGATCTTTAATATAAGATTTTATCTTAATGCTACCACCAAATCGTGCATTGGCTTTGAAATAAAAAATATATATTTTTCAAAACAGATATCATCTCATTCTTAACCAACATCGACAATCAATTGGCCAATATTAACAAATGGTCCACTTGATTCTAATAAACCTTTATGTTCTTAGCTTGGGAATGAATATATTAGACTATTTAATTATATTATAATATAGTTTAAGGTTCGATTAGATGTACGTTTGTATTTTTTGCTTTAGTTTCTATTGATTTGATGGATTTTGTTCCTTTCAAAAAGTTGTATTAGCCCGTATTCATCCTTGTGTATACTAATGTTCTTGGATATGCTCGACTGCTTGCTCACATACAACTTGAGAGTGTTACGTTTAGCACAAGTTTGTTGCCAAAAAGTTAACACCGTAATCTTTCATTTCGTTGCATGTAATAATTTTGTGGACTAGGGACGTAGTGTTCCACGAATCCACAAGTCCACAACGCACCTCAGCTCCACAATTACACCTCTATGACCCATACCGAACGGTCTTATTATAAGTTTTTTTTTTTGTAATTGTAATCTGCAGACTTTTCCGGGGTAATTTTTGTCTTAGGCAAGAACTAGTACACTGGTAGATCCCACCCCCACACTACCCATTTGTCTTATAGAGGTGTAAACATTATGCTATATTTATTGTACATATATATTTTTTTTCATGAGGCCATTTTGAGTTGGTTTCAATCATGTTGGGTTGATGGGTTGAAATATCAAACTCGAATTCAACCCATATTAATTTCAACCCTAACCCTGAACTCGTATAAAATTATGTACCCGAACCTAATCCGTTTAACCAACTTTTATAAAGATGTCAAAATAATCAATGATAATTTAATATCTAAGCTTTAACTTTCAAATTGCATTTGGAATGAGATGTCGGACATTAGGGTTCTCAAGTTTAAAACATTTGTTTTTGGCAAAAATACGTTTATTCTTTTTAAAACTTTTTTTAAAGAAGTTCGAAACTTAAGTTGCAAATTGAAATTTTAAACTGGAAAAAAAAAGATCTATAACAAGTAATTGAAGCATATTTTATTAAAATAGGTTAACGGCTTAAACCGAACCCAACTTGTATTCTAAATGGGTCAACCTGAACCCGTTTTAGTTTTTAAAAAATTATGTTTCCCAACCCAAAACATGTATATTTTCGTATCGGGTCCCGGTTTATGTTAGAAATTACCACCCCTAGTTTTACGTATGCATTAACGTTAATACGAGAGGAGAAGGTTGAGATGAATCTTGTCTATTTGTGGAGGGACCTCAGCCGACAGACTCTAGCCATTTAGTCAATCTGTTTCGTTTAACACTATACGTGTTTTGTTAGCGGTGGCCTCACTTCAAATCCTCTTTGGTCTTGCACCGACACATTCATAAATCACAGATGAGTTGCGTAAAAGTACGACTCTTTAAAAGCCTTTTAATTTTGTTTTGAAAGTACAAAACTTAAGGCGCAAAATTCTCCACTTGTGGAAAATATTTAGAAGGGATTGGTGTTTATTATTATTATGACCACATGGCCTCTCTCTCCACTATTACATGATGTGAGATATTGAATTTGTAAATGTTTAAATGATACACTATTAAATTAGTATAATCTAGTGGTCTAGTAGTAACGGTGTTTATCTATCTCTCATAAATATAACGTGAGTTTAAATCTTATAAGATAGGTAGCATTTAAAAAAAAAAAAAAAGAAACTGTTGTTAAAAAAAATCATTAACTCCTGTAACAAATAGAGTATATAGCCTTTAAAATATATTTCATAGGGGAGATCTTTTTAATATGTCATTCACTTCAAGAAGTGCGGCCTTTTGTCCATTTCTTGACAAAGCCTAAAAACTTGTTCATGTACTACATAAGCAAAGAGTAATATATGGCTTGCTATAGTGTATTTAAGTCTAGCCCATAAGTAACATCTTTACTCATAACGTGAGCTGAGGGGGCTTTTGGTTAAAAAAAACTAATGAATGGATAGAAATATGAAAGGAATTAGGAATGAAGGAACTGATTTGGAATTGATATTTTACATATGAACTAGAATTCATCAAAAGAATTTAAATTTATGATGGTTTTGATTGAAAAATTTATCATGTTTGGCTTGTCATTATGTTAAATAAGTTGAAATGTGACGGCAAGGATCGTGTCGTCGTGGCGGCGACAACGGCAACGAGTTGATAGTGTTAGCTAGTTGGCCGGCATGAAGGAACTTGAGGAGTTCATTGCAAATTCATTTCCTTTATTCTCCAACCAAACATGTTAACATTTGAATTTAGATTCTAGTTTCAATGTAGTCCAAAGAAAAAACTAAAAAAAAAAAAAAAAAAAAAACTAAGTATCTTCTGGGCACAAGTAGATGTAAGTGGAATGAAATGAAATGAAAGCAGAGAGAAATAAAATTGTCAAAGAAACAAAGATACAAGCTCAAAGTTAGGAGATAAATCAATAGATAGAATTGAAAAATGCAAACTAACTTGAATAAGGTTATAGTAAACCCAAGATATCAATAGTACAAACTGATAGACAATGTAAAGTAAAAGTAGACATAAAGCTTATTAAATAGATATCACAACACTTTTTTTAACTAACAAGGAAACAAAATTTCAAGTAAATGAAAGTATTAGCTAGTAAAAATTCAACTTACTAACCCTCAAATGTTTATACAATAGCAGGCATGTCCTTGAACCAGGCATCCAGTGGCTTACAAATCAAGTAAACAATGAACCCGATCCCCCTCAATTTCTCAGTGTCCACAACATTTTTTTCCATCAAGAATAAAAGCTGGTTTCTGCATGTTATCATATATCCTTTTGTAGTCTAGAGTTTTAAACTCATCTCACTTAATCAAAATGCAAGTAGCATAAGCATCCTTAGTGGATCCCAAACAACGGTCACTTGTTTCACCGTGGCTGGGCTCATTGGCTGCAGGTGAAGTGGGTGATCCCAGTTAAACTTATTCAAGGTCAGATCTCTTTGGATATGATCTTCATTAACTTGCGGGTCATAGATGCTCACACAAGCCTTATCACCCAACAACCCCCTTGCAAACATCAATGGCTGGGGTTTCTCGAGTATCAACAGTGTTTTTTTTGAATGCAAATCCAAGAATAGCGACCTGATTGGAACAAA
Organism: Flaveria robusta; assembly: GCA_025506415.1. NCBI lineage: Eukaryota > Viridiplantae > Streptophyta > Magnoliopsida > Asterales > Asteraceae > Flaveria > Flaveria robusta. The sequence goes on along the minus strand of CM046469.1, from coordinate 9,580,052 downwards.
TAAAAATATTGGTGACCTAATTGAAACACTTTTAAAACTTTAGTGAATTGATTATAACAAATAAAAATATGAGTAACCTAATTAAAATACTACTAAAACTTGCTTACTTTTCTATGAAGTTTTTCACAAATAAAAAAAACCCATGGTTTAAGAAAATAACAACTTTATCATAAACATGGTGTGTATTGAATGCTTCTATTATGGTTTTTAATGTATTAGTATTACGAAATTATATTTTATAACATTTGAAGGCCTTAGTGTAAACTTTGAATTTTTAATTGACCAACATAAGCTTATGATATAATTCAAATAATATAATAAATGAAAAAGATCATTTGTATAAAAGATATACTTATGTTGGCCTCAACAACTAAAAAACACTGGTTGTCGCTAAGGAGATATCCTAATTATAACATGTTACATTTCTATTTAAAATTCGAGAGTTCAAATGTGTAAATATAAGTGGCTAATAAAAATAGTTTATAAGTTAGCAAAAAATCATGTTATTTTTCCTCTGATATCATTTACAAAGATTTCCAGCAAAAAGTTCAAGATGATATAACACTTAAGAAAAGAATTGATCATTTATGTGACTCTAAACCATTAACAAGGAAGGTAACACATAAAACATAAAATATACCAGAAAACTATAATAAGAAAAAACAGTTTAAATATTTGTATTTTCTTAAAAATGTAATTATTTGGCAAAATATTAAATCGTATGTGTTAAAACTTAAAAATGTTTTTGGTTATACAAGTCGACTACATTTTATTTTTCTAATATAATACATGTTTTTGATTTAGCACTCACACGTCATCACATGTTTTTGTTGCTTGGTCCTAAGGTCCACACAACGTTAAGTTCATCTTCAACTCTACTTTTGTGCAAACTTTTGATAACTAAATAGTTATTTTAAAAAATTGATTAAACGACTATTTTAATTACTTTTTTCTTATAAATTTCATGATTCCTGACATAATATATAGACAACAAAAATAAACATCATATCATATATATTCATACACATGTTGAAAACTTTATTGCGTTCAAAGTAAAATTTATGACTTTTCCCGTTTAAAACCTCGACGGAATGGATAATCCTATTGACCAGCGACCCGACCCGTGAACTCTCCAACGGAATCAGAATCAGAATATCAGATATTCAGATCCACATTTTACCCAGAAAATAAAATAAAATAAGAATTTAAAAACAATTGATCAATACGACACCGCTTTAAGCCCGTAGATGAGCCAAAAAATAGCCGTTACAAAGAGCGTCCCTATATCACAAACGTTCTCCTTTTCAACCGCTCGTCCGCCACGTCAATATTCCGATCTCCTTACCACCGTTTTCCTCCCGCCGGCGATAATATTCTGATGGAATCCAACGTTAAAAGTGTCGGAGCGCCGTCACTAACACCGTCAAAGTCAAAGACTTCCGGCAAGTGTAAACAGTCGGAGAATGTAAACCCTAACGTCACAAGCCCTAATTCTAAGCCTTCGAGTTCTCCGGCGATCAGATCTGCGGTTAAAATCCAGAAATCTGATAAGATCTGTTCGCCTTCACCGAAGAAGAAGATTCGAGAGAGGAAGTTTGTTGTGGCGAAGAAGAATGTGAAGAGGGAGAAGAGTAAAACCCTAGTTTCGGTCGATTGTAAGTGTAAAGCTGGTGAGAATGCGGGGAGGTGTTTGTGTGTTGCTTATGAGACGCTTAGGGCTTCTCAGGAGGAGTTTTTTAAGAATCTGAAGGGATCGGCTGTAGAAGGAGAGGTGGAGAAGGAGAGTGAGAGTGGAAACCCTAATTTAGAGGTGTTGATTGAGGGGAAATCTGAAGGAGGTGAAGTTGTGGAAACGTCTGGTGAGAAGAGAAGAAGGGAGAAGTTGGTGGATGTTCCTGAGCCTGGATCTGGAAGAGTGATGAATTTGGTTAAGGCGTTTGAGAATATTCTTACGCTACCGAAGTCGAATGATGATGTTGAGAAAGGGGAAGAGGTGAAGGGAGTTGAAGATGGGAAGAAAAGAGATTCAAAGTGGGGATTCTCGTCTTCATCGTTCGAAACACCTGATCTTTTTCTCACTGCAGAGAATTTAGGGCTGTGTTCACGTGTTTCTTCTTCGCTGGATAGCAACCGTGGGAGGTATGTTCGTTGTTAATTGAAAGGAATACCTTTAAATTTCTGTTAAAATTGCTTTATTTTGATACTGAATTGTATGTTCATTTGTTTGTTCTAGCATTTCGAACAGGACTTCAAATGGTGGTAGGCAAAGCAGACGAAATGTAAGTCACTGTTCAATAAAGTTTCTCTGGAAATGAGATTGCTTCTTTTGGTTTATGTTAATTTGGTAATTTGCTTTTACTTTCCTTATGCAGAGCTCTGAGTCATCTTCTAGTTTTGGTGGTAGCAGATGGAAAAGGAGGACAGTTAGGGCTACTTCTCAGCAACCCTTCAAGCTCAGAACAGAGGTTAGCATTTACAATTGCCTATGACTCTGAATCATATAGGTCTACAGAGTAACTGAAGAAACCCCAAAATTTTTCTGTATATAGTGAATGATGCTCTCTATCCACTCAAGTTCTGTTCAACTGCTCTTTATGACATATATATCTCCATAATTTTTGAAAATCATTTATTGTTGCATACTATATCTTTTGGCATTTTGACATGAACAAAAATTAGTTAGTAAAGTAAAGCCAAATGTGATGGTTACAAAACAACAACTCCATCAAGAATCCATAGAAATTCCTTCTTTATGACTTCTGATGCTAGAATAGACAGTGATGACATTGCTGTTCAATTAAATTCTTAAACTAATTCTTACATAACATTCCTCCCTCTTCCAAATCTCATCGCATTCCTTTTCATATGGTAAATTTTTAACATTTTTTAGTCTGATTACCTATCCATCCACCATCACTTTTGCTTCTTTTAAGATAGCATTTATAGTGTATGATATAGTCACACCACTAATGTGAGGGTTTGCTAGGATTATATTAAAATACTGGAGTCAACTGAAACCAAAGATTAGAATATTCATAGAAAACAAGTAGCAATCAGTTCAAATAAGGCAATTTGTCCACTAACAATAATAGTCTAGATGCATTTCAAAGAGTTCATGCTGCTGTCATTAACTAACAATAATACTCTATTACTTGTCTGCAGCAAAGAGGAAGGTCAAAGCAAGAAGAGTTCATGAAAAAGGTCCAGGAGATGATGATTGAGCAAGAAAAGCAAAGGATTCCCATTGCCCAAGGCCTTCCATGGACAACTGATGAACCAGAGGTAAGCAACACTTCAACAACGGTTTGAAATCATAGGGTTTGAAATTATCTAACTAGTTTGCTTTAATGATCGCCTTGTTTTGAGTAATTTCAGTGCCTGGTGAAGCCACCCGTTAAAGAGAGTACAAAACCGGTTGATTTGGTGTTGCATAGTGATGTGAGGGCTGTGGAACGAGCCGAGTTCGACCATCAGGTAAAAATTATCACTAAAAAAATAGATCCCACCTGATAAAATAATACTTGTTTTGGATAATTTACTGTGTTTTTAACACCAGGTGCAAGAAAAGCTATCCTTTATGGAACAATACAGATTGGAAAGAGAGAGATTGCAGAAGGTAAGTAAGAGAGATAATTATCCATGCTGTGTTATTACCATCCGATGTTCATGCTTGAAATCGACCTCACTAATGATGCATTTTGCTTTTCTTGTAGCTGGAAGAAGAGGAGGAATTGAGGAGGTTAAGGAAGGAGCTTGTACCTAAGGCTCAACCTATGCCCTACTTTGACAGGCCTTTCATCCCAAGAAGGTAAAAGAAAATATCATCACTAACAAACAAGACTGTATTTGTTAAATGCGGTAGAGGAGGATGAACTTATAGTTGTTTTATCATGCTGTGTGATTAATATGTTTTTATTAGGTCAGAAAAGCTACCTACAATACCAAAAGAGCCGAAGTTTCACAACCACCCTCAGCATAAGAAGATCAAGTGCTGCAGCATGGGATCTTTGAGTGACATGTACGCTCAATACCAGTGACGTACAGGCTCTTGTATCTTTGTTGGGAACTGCGACTAGTGAACAAGGGAACATGATCGCTTTTCTTTTTTACGAAACAATATTCTTTTCTATTCGATATATGTAAATGATGCAAGTAATACTGGTTGCAGTTTTGGGTGAACAATGGTTTATTTGTTACACAGGTAATCGCCTGTGTCATTCTCTTAATGAACTACCTTACCTGGGTTCTAGCTTTCTTAATGTGTTCTACCTTTTGGTTATCTGACTATTTGTGGGGGTAAACTCATACCCAATGGACATAGTCGATTTGTCAAACTAAAAATCAGCGCTAGTTGAAGTTTGGAAAAATGGTGTCGACTTGTAACAATGGCTTGATTAGGTTATCTGACTATTTGTGGTGGTAAAATCATACCCAATGGACATAGTCGATGTGTCAAACTAAAAATCAGCGCGAGTTGAAGTTTGGAAAAAAGGTGTCGACTTGTAACAATGGCTTGATTAGGAAGAGCATGCAGTGAAATATGGAATGCTGAAGCAAAACTCACTGGAGTCTCTTTAAATCTTATACTTGATTGACCATAAATTTGACCACAAATGATTTCACCATGTTTAAGTCTTGATTTGAATCTTAAAAATAAAAAAACCGGAAACCGGTTAAAAAACGGGTTTCAAAACCGGTCCAAACCGGTTTGAGAGGTTACTGGTTTGTAACCCGAGCCGGTTTGAAAAAAAACCAGTTTGCCCACATGTAAAAAAAAAACGGTTCGGTTTAAAACCCGCACCGGTTTGAAAAAAAACGGTTTGTACCCCTCTAGGATTTTTCAAAAACTTCTAAAACAATAACTTGTTATGTGACACCTAGATGTTGGTGACCTATCTCCACACGCTGCGGTTCTCTTTGCCTGCATGACAAAAGGATTGTGGGATTTGTACACACCATATGTCCACAACAGTGGCATGTTAACATAAATAGTTAGCGACTCAAGTTTTCTCCCCTAAGAACCATAAGAAACGAGACCATTTGGTCAAATGTGCTGAATTGGAAAGCGCAGTGGTCCATTTTATACATGAAAACTACTTTGATTAAGCTGAACTTAGTTTCTTCACAAATCTAGGAAAAGGATAGTGCAAATGCATATTTCATGTCTAGCATTTGAGTCCATCAAAGTTTTAGATGTGTGATTGGCTTTTAAAGAAATCCCAATTAGAATTTTTTTCTAATATAAATGATTATAACTTATGGTTATCCTCCTTTGTTAGCGTAACAATAAACTAAAAAAATCTAGAGTTAAAAAAAAGTTTGGTTATACTTGAAGAGTTAAAGTTTATATAGTCTTTGGTCTTTAAAAGTTCATCAATCTAACAAATATGGGTCAATGGAAGGTGTCATGAATTTATTAGTTTTCATGACCAACCAACATATCACTATAATTTCCGTGGAAGATAGTTTTAGTGGTGATGTTATTTTATTGTAAACAAAATATAGTTTCAAATCATTTTTTGTAATCAAAATACCATTTTGTAAAATTTGATCATTTATACCATGAATACTTAGACATGCATTCCGCATTCAATCAATGCTTTTGATTTTCAATGCTTTTGACTGTGATTCAGTTGTTACTTATTTTGATTAAATTGCAATGTTACTTTCTTTGGTTTTTGCAGACGACCCTCGACGGTAATCTTTGGGCATTCAAATAAATGGTTATTAGAAATTAAAATTTTGTTTTGCATATTTGCCTTTTAATTGGAGCAGGTATAGTTTTGATATCTCAGGAAAAAAACATATTTCGTATCTTTTGATATATCAATTAGAGAAAATTGCATAAATAGTCCCTATGTTTTGATCTGGTTCCTAGATTTTAAAATTTATAAAGTTAGTCCAAACTTTGGTTTAGTTATTGCAAATTTAGTCCTTAGATTTTACAAAAGTGCAAAGTTGGTCCAAATTTTTATATAGACATTGCACTTTTGATTCCAAAAATTAAATTTAAAAGTTAGTTCAAATTTTATGATATACATAAAAAATGAATGAATGTAATGATAGGGATCTAACATTTAATGATTACACAAAAGTTTAGACTATATTTACATTTTTTAAAATTTATGAACCAAACATGCAATTTAATTAAACCACAAGGACCATTTATGCAATGTTCTCTACCAATTATTAAAGCTAGCACTAGTTTTACTTGTAGCACCATAATGGTTGGAAGATTTTGATGATAGCGAGGAATGTAAAGACAAATTTGCTCAACCGAATCGGTGAAGATTTTTTTAATGCTTGTATAGTTTGTTGTATCGAAGAAAAAACACTTCACAACGTTATAAATGAAACTGTAATTGATAGCTTTCAAAAGATATAAAACATCAAGGAGAATTGTAATATGTATTTGGTCTTTTTATATTTAACGAAGTTTATCGTATACATATATTTAAGAAGTTTGTTGTAGTAATTTTTTTGGTGCCTACTGAATAATTCTTTAAATCTGCCAGTCCCCATCAGTTTCGAACACCTTCAAAAATAAACCCACCTTAGGTGAGTAAACAAAAACCCCTAGCCCAACTTAAATTTTATTATTATTATTTTTTTACAGATAAAACTTAAACTCAGGACCTTATTCTTTATGGAAGGTTATAGGAAACCTCGGCTATGGCTTATTCGAAAAGACAATCATTTAGAATAACTGTTGCCTTCCGTCATCAACAACCAAACACAAGTGAAGGGGGTTAGGGATAGCTTGTCACCTTTAGAGAGAACAGGAGGGGGAGAAGTAGCAAACCCATCAACATATGAAAGTAAGTTTTGAAGGGAGAGAAGTGGGGTCATTTGATTCTTCTAAACTAGATAATTGGAGGAGGTGAGTTTAATAAAAAACACATGAAGAATAGTATTCAAGGGGATGGTACCATCATTGTTGTAGAAGGAGACAACCATGGATGGGATGTTGAAGGTGGCAAAGAAAAGGGCAGGGGGAAGACGAAGAAGAAAAGACATATAGGAGATGGATCGATTTAGATTAATACTATCATATGAAAGATTATAGAAAGTAATGATTGATCTGTATTAAAATAAAAAAAATCATGATTTTAGACATAAACAATTTACTATGAACATACAACAAGAATAAAAGAAATACAGACTAGGTTGCTATACAAACAAACATAATCTAATTTTGTACAATATTCTTTAATAAAATCTTTAAGTTACGAAAGATCACAGATTAAATAAAAAACAAAGCGTCAAACATATAGGTTAGACCGTCCGTTTTATTGATTTGGGCTTCACTTTAGGCTACATCGGCCCAAACTCCGCAACTATAAAGCCCGAGCATTGCACCACCAAAGAAACCCTAGCAGTTTATCTTGGTGCAGGTGTAGAGTGCTTCAACGCGGCTACAATGGCGACGGCGAGAACTGTGAAGGATGTTTCCCCTCATGAATTCGTCAAGGGTTACGCCGCTCATCTCAAGCGATCTGGAAAGGTGAATCGATCAATTTTAATTCTTCTTTGTTTCATATTTTTATTTGATTCAAAGTTATTTAGCAGGTTTGTCTTGAATGCAGTAATCTAGAGTCAAGTTTTATTTAAGTTTTGTTTGTTCTTCATAGTGTTTTAGGCTTGAGAATAACCGCGATCTTATGTTTGGTGACATCTGGATCTAATTACCACTCTTTTTGTAACTTAGAGTTTAGGGTTTTATAAGGTTGAATGATTTTTCAGGATTTTGTTGTGAATGCGTCAATCTAATATCAAATATGTAAATGAGTTTAGGCTGTGATCGGTTTGTAGATAAATTTTGTGTTTGTGATTGTGTTTAGTGAAGTTTTGCTCTGTGTTTTAATCAGGAGATCGTTTTTAAACCTGTAATATGTTATTGTGTGATACTATTGAGATGGAAAACGTCAGTTTGTGGGTTGTGCTTTTGTGAAGAGCATGATAATTGCTTTTCACTTTTAATACCGCTTGAAAAGTTATTTCTTGTAATGGGCTGTGTTCATAATCTTTGTGGACATTTCAATTAAGGAAGTTGTTGTTTTGTCAGTAGGATAGAATCGAACAATACTGGTATGTTGAAAGCTTACTCTGTCGTAGCTCAACTGTATCAGCTTTCTTCTTATTTTCAGCAGTGGTGACTTTGTTGCTGAAATTATCTGATGCGTGTATGATAGTCCACATTTGTTTTGTATTTTAATAACTTAGTGTGTAACATGTTTCCTTCAAAATGCGTCTTTGACTTTTGGCGATTGCGTGTTTCTAGTCATGGTTGGACTTTTTAAATGTCATCATAATTAATTTATAGCTGTTAAATTACATGTTAGTTTCTTATTTTTTGAGTTTGTGTTACATTTGTTAGATGGAGCTTCCTGAATGGACTGATATAGTTAAGACTGGTACCTTCAAGGAACTCGCTCCCTATGATCCTGACTGGTATTATATCAGAGCTGGTGAGTACTGTTTATGCGGTTTGAGGATCATGTTTGATCTGTTTCTGTGAATACTCATTATCAATATGGCATGTTTTATTATGCAGCTTCCATTGCTAGGAAGATATACTTGAGGAACGGCCTTGGTGTTGGTGGCTTCCAGAGAATCTATGGTGGACGTAAGAGGAACGGTAGCGCTCCTCCACATTTCTGCAAAAGCAGCGGTGGAATTATTCGCCACATTCTTCAACAATTGGAAACAATGAAGATCATCGATATGGATCCCAAGGGGTGAGGCATCACTGTCTTTTTAGTATTCTTATTGTGTTATTTTGTGCTAGAATCTGTTTGTTACTATAATATCAAATTACTTGGTATTCACATACATTGCTTAAAACTTTTTCCATGAACTAAAGATGTGGCCCAAGTCATATGGAAAAGGTTAAGCTGTCGTGTAAAAATGTTAACATATATATTTTAAGCCTTGAAGATGTTGTCTCATTATGTTTAGGGGGCGAAGGATCACTTCAAGTGGCCGAAGAGACCTTGACCAAGTGGCTGGACGCATTGTTGTTGCACCTTGAAGATCTCAGTTACTTGATTCTGGTTATTATTTTTGATGTTATGTAGCTAAAACCATTAGCAAGAATGAACAAATTTTGGTGAATTTCCTTTTAATTTGTTTGTGTTTTGTTTTCAGAATTGGGTTTTGAATCTCAGTACCATTAATCTATGAGTTATTTCCCTGTTGGAACTGATTGAAAAGATAATCTCATTTGAAGTTATTTTACATATCGTCAAAGAATTTTGATTTTTAAGTATTGACCTAAGTTATGTAATTATAAGAGTCTTGCTGCATTCACACACCGAGGTAAATGGCTTAACAACATTTTAACATCTTGATCTCTTTAACCACAATTCACAGCTATGTACTTAGATGACAAACATTTACTGATGTTTATCACTCTTCGTTTAGTAATTTGAGTTTGCCTAGTTTTGTATATTGAGAATCTTCAATGTCTTTCTCTTAAGTCTCGAATTTTTCACAAGTTTCATTTCTTAAGTTATGGTGCAATGAAGCTACGAGAACTTAAAGCACTTACTTAGTGTATTATTGGTTAATTTCTTAAAAACTCTAGTTCAACATATAAAATGTGTATAACTTAAAGCATGTTAACAGACCACATATATTGTAAATAAAACCTACAACTCACAAGTACTTGAATTCGCTCATACTCTGTTCAACTCTATATGATGTTTACAATATACTCAACTTTCCACATATCTTTATAAAAGAAATATGCTTATAAAGCAATATTCCCGATCACTAGCAACAAAAAGTGTATTTTTGATTCAGTTGCTTAATATGAGTTGAAGAGATAAGACTTTGTGAATCGCCCAATATAATCTTTTTAAAATTATTTAATTCTACACAATATGCAAAGCGAGAGATAATCAAAGCAAGAGTTAATCAAGCAATGGATACGTCATTTTATAATATTGTTTGGTGTCTATTCAAGCAAATATAATGTTCTTAAAATCATTTTATTCCACACTATTGCATATTAATAACAGAACAGAGCCAAACATGAACAATTAAGAAAGAAAACATGTTTTAAAGAGCCACTACAACATTTACACATCCCTGATACATTTTTGGGTTCAAATTCTAAACTTAGTTTACTTCCAATCAAGCATATCCAACAACCAGAGCACTTCTTCCTCAGAATTTGCAGCATCACAGAAATCCAGTTCCATCCCAAACACATCAATGTCACCATCATCACCATCCTCAATGAACAACAAAGCAATCCAAGCACGAATTCCGGACACAAACGGGTAAGCAGGAGAAAGCACCAGATAATCAAATGCTAGTGCTCTACACGATGACCGCTCAATGTAGTCAAACATGGCATCATGGATTATACAAGCAACTTTGTTAGTGTCTTTTCGTGCCACGAGCACAGAAACACTAACAGTTTCAGAATAAGGAACTTTAAACTGTGGTTTCACAGGCAGAGTTAGTTTATATTCTGGACCCTCTAAATGATACCTCATCACCGAACTGATCCCAGGTGGTGGGGTCCAGTTGCCCTTCTGGAGGACAGGCCCGGGGACAACTTGGGAAAAAAGTAACTTCCTGTCTGCCCAGAAGTCAATGTAGAACTCAAGGTCATGTAAGGAGATTCTTGGAGGAAGGAGTGTTCTAGTGTTTTCGCGTTTGTAAAACGTCTTGAATAGTTTTTGGTAAGTCATAGGAAGTGATTCATTCTTACATGTTGATGGCCATTTTTTTGCACAAAGGCATTTCCAGAAATAATCATCTTGAGCTATGTTCTGCCATTGTTTACATACTGCCATACAAGCAGCTAAATCAGCGCCTTCAAGTAGTGGAAAAACAGCCTTTAGTATCTCATCAGATGGCATTTCAGCAGAAATTATGAAAATCACGGACTCGATGGTTTTCCTGCAAATATATTCAGCAGAATTTGTGAAAAATCATGGAGGGTTTTCCACCAAAGATATATACACTCTCCCTGAGAGAATTGTGTAGGTAGGCAATATAACAATGATACTTGCACATGAATTTGGTAAGTGGATGGTAGATTTAAAGATTTTATATCATGTACAAAAACATGCCATATTAAAGTTCAAACATATATAACAGCAACAATAGACCTGGCACTGCTAATACAAAAGAAGAATGAGAATCATCTCAAGATCGACATAAATCCATAGACATTATTAAAGTTCAAGCATACAAAGGGTTTATTATGCGAGACAAAATAATTTAAAGACAATTTATAAGAGGTATTAAACTTGATTAGATAGAAACTAGCTAATATTCAGCATCAGGTAGGTTAATTAAGAACCAAAAAAATGGTTCAAGCCATCATTTACATAGCTTAAAGTCATTATTGGAGAAAAGATGTCATTGTTGAAAATTCTGAAGGATTTAAGAAGCTAGAACTCATGTTTAATTGTTCAAACTTCAAACCTAATAGCTTAAAGTCATCGCCTACATCAGTTATTAATGGTTAAACAAACAGTAACCACAAAAGCTACATGATCACCATCAATTTCATTGCAAACAAAGGCTCACAACATAAGTAAGAAGTGAACTTGCTAAATTTTCTTCTCCTCTACACAATAAACCAACTTTATATGTCATTATTAAGCTATTCTCTATTGTACATGATGGTTCATATTCTCCAGGGACCATAAATGACAAAATCAGGTAGCATATTCGACTACAACCACTGATTAACAAACCTTTGAAATCAATTTTGCAACTTTTCATGATTAGAATCGAAATGAAGACATATATTACTGCCCAAACTGATAGAGTAAGAAGTAATCGCATATGATTCACAAAACTTGATAAAATAGTTCTTCGATCAACACAACAGAACTAAAATCATGAAAAATTACAGGAACAACGATAAGATAAGATTACGATAAGCATCGAATTCGGTAGATATTAACGAAATACTGCTTTACAAAGAACATACACAAAACCCTAGAATTGTTAATTGATGAAACATTCACCAGTAATCACTTAAGGGAAAGACTGTATTGTTATAACAAAAGCCTACCTGAAAGATTCTTATAGCAATTTCACGAAGAAGGAATCCAGAATAATGAAGGATTGGGGGCTTGAAGAAACGATGAAGACGAAGGCGAGGACGACGGACGGAGAATTGATCGTGAAAACGCCAAAAAGTAAAATAATGACAATTAAATTCTCGATAATGTACGCTGTCGCAAAACGACTAATTCATTAACAAGTGTTATTTAATTTATTAAAGTTTAATATAATAAACGAGTTTTTAAATTTTTTAAAAATAATGTACTAATCTAATAAACATATATTCTTTTTAATTGAAATATGTAGTTAAAAAAAAAAATAGAATGTGAATGCTCTAATATGTTCATGAGTTAATTTGTGTTTAACTTAAGAAAAAAGAATATATATCTGACAATTCATGTCGTAAAGTATTATGTTTTTTATATGGGAATTTATTTAAATACCTTTCCAAAAGATTATAAATGTCAAAATCTAGATGATTTATTGATATTCTTATATTGATTTTGGCCCATGACAAATTTTATATATCATTTTTCGTCAAAGGGTATTTTAGAAAAAGAATCAAACATATCATGCCAATACGCCATATCAAATATATTTAAACTTTTCAAAATTGTAACATATAGCGACCACTATAGTTTTATCTAGAAGAAGTTTACGTTTTTGTTTCTGTTATCTAACTTGACATTTTAGAAATTAGTCTTTAATCAACAATTAAAATGTCAAAATACATTAATGATATTAAAGCCGACATTTCTTATAACATGAGTTCACTTCTCTAGATAAACAATACGAGACTTAAAGTAATTTATTATAATAATCTTATATGTGTTTTTGGTATGATGTAAATTTGTAGATCACAATGAGATAATATCAAAATCCCCCCTTTAAGGTGTTTCAAAACAAAAGTTTTTATAATGATTTTCTTTACGAAGTCTGTATGTGAAAAAATATTCAGGTGAAAATTTTAAAGTCTTATAGAAAGTTAAAAATATTTTAACTAATAGTGATTGCTCAACTTGTTTAGATTTCAACTCTAAAGTTCATGCTTGGCTCAACAGTAGTTTTCATACTTGAGCTCGTATAGAGCTCGGTTCGTTAACTTATTAATAAACTTTTTATTTATATGTATTTTTAAATCTATTATATCTGATAAAAAAATTCTTTTGTCATTTGTCATTCTTTTAAGACACATTTTCCCACTTGTTATTCTTCTAAACATCTTCACGTTATTTTTTCATTTAAAACGGTATTATAGTAATTTAAACATCCAAACTAATTTCTCTCACTTATTAAAAATCAATTTTATTAATTGTTATATTTTTATCTCTCATCTAGGTTTTTTTAAATCAAGCTGTCCTTTTGAAAATAGATTTTATTAAGAATTAAAATTAACATCATCTATTAAAATATAAATAATAAAAAAACAAAAAATATATAATATTAAATTTTTTAAAACACAAAACCTTTATGAAAAAAAATATTTAAATATATAATTTTTTAAATATTATAAAAAGGTGAAATTTTCAAAATACAATCTTATTAAAACAACATAATTACAACCCAGAGTTTTTAATAAATAATATTTTTATTAATAATAATTTTTTTATCTAAAAATTCTTGAAAAAAATGTTTCAAAATGAAATTGTTTAGATAAGAGAATTAAACAAATATATAATTTTAATCATATCTTATATTAAAATATCTTATTATACTCTTCTTGTTTATTAATAACTATAATCGCTTTAATGAATAGATTTCTAGTCTATCGATCTATCCATTATAAAAAAACTAAGATAAGACGTGATATAATTGAATACTACTAATATTACTCGTACCATTTTTAAATTAAAAATATATATAATTTAATAAATAAAAAACATATTTTTATTAAAAACACATTTTTTAAAAAATAAAAATTATATGAAATACAAAATACAACGAATTTAAAAAACAAAAGTTAAAAAAAAATACATTATTGTTTATTTACTTAAAGTAGCTATTTAAATATAATTATAATCATATGTTATCTTAAAGCATAGTTTTATAATTCACAAATTTATATTACTAATTATTTAATATTTTATTTATTCAACTCTACACAGGGTACCGACCTAGTATTTTTATATAATAATAGTTTTATGTAAATATATATTTAATACACTTAGTAGATGTTATGTATACATAATAGGCTCATTTATGCTCATAACTCTAGTCAAATTCGATATGTGAACCTCGGGCTCGGCTTCTTTATTAAATCAGCTTCAATGTAAGTTTGAGCTTAAGCACATTCAAACAATGTGTCAATAGGTGGACTTAGTTTTGGTTGGCGGGAATTATTGACGTTAACCAACTACAATGAAGGCCTTTGTGGTTGGGCGTAGGAGCGATGGACAATGTGTACAAAGGGCAATGATGTAATGTGCAAGATCATAACTCGTCAGCAAACTAGCTGAACTTAAGCCCCTTAGTTTGAATAAAATTTCACTTTTAACTGATGACACTAAAATAGCGAGTATACTTTTCTTCTAACACCATTGTAGTTAGAATTTTGAATAGCAGTATCCATTGCACACTGTTACTTTATAGCTAAATTGAAAAGATAATTCAGTAATTCATGAATGCATCATGCTTGCTATTTTGCATCTAGACACACAACGATCTCTTATATTTATCATATAGATGCTCACTTGTGCTAAATTAAGTCCTCGAGTATTATTGGAGTGATCATCTAACCAAGTAGCTCATTTGTGTATCCAGTCAATGAAACTGTTGAGATTTATATTAGAATGACCACCTCTGCTAATAGCCGTTGTAACTTTTTCTTTAAGATCAGTAGCTCTAGCCTTACACTCCTTGTTGTTTAAGAGTTGCTCAACTATATTCTTGATTTCTTCTTTTGTGATGATACCATTTTCATCTTTATGAAATTTCAATCCGATATTCCAAATATCCAAAATATATCTTTGGTTAATAAACTGATCGGCAAAATAAGGCCAACAAATGAACGGTATGCCGCTGCTAATGCCTTCCAAAACAGAGTTCCAACCACAGTGGCTCAAGAAGCAAACAACAGAAGGATGATTCAAAACCTGTTGTTGAGGCGCCCAATCAACTATCCGCCCACGATCATGTATTCTGTTAATATATTCTCGCACATAATTATTGTTCATCTCTCCTGCCATATCAACGCGTACAACCCATAGAAATGGTCTGTTGGTCAGTTCAAGTCCTAGTGCAAGTTCATGAAATTGTTTAGAGTCCATAAGTGTGAAGCTGCCAAATGCAACATAGATGACTGAGCGTGCTGGCTGTTGATCGAGCCATGTCAGGCATGTCGAGTCCTCTTTCCAAAAGTAGCCAGTTTGTTTGGCTAGTCTGTTGCTTGCCAATATGGGGCCTATTGGTAAGATCTCAGGTAATGTGTTAAAGGTTGCAGGCTCCAGCTCATAAGCTGAATTGCAAATAATGTAGTCTGCTAGTTTTATAAACTCATTTGCTTTTACTATCAAATCGAAAAGATCATTTTGTGTCTTCATGTCACCAATGCAGACCCATGAAAAGTGTGCAGGGTTCATCGCAGGCATGGTTGGTGCTAGTTGAACCATCTCCTTCGTCATAGGAGTACCTGCAATTAAGATTTGACAAGAAAGAATAAGAAACTAGTGACAAAACTTGACCTCTATCATTACTGATAAGAAATCACTTTCGACGATCGTTTACTTTCTTGAGTTGTTTAATCCCATGTGAAGCTTACCCTTGTTGTTAATGATACCATCTTTTAGCAAGTTAGGGACGCTAAATAATGAAGCCAAGACTGCAGCTGATGCGGGCCAGAAGGCTGCTCTTTTTATCTTCATCCTCGCCGCGACTCCATAGGCCCAACCCATACAGTGGTCAGCAACAATACATGTAACTTTATCACTATCATTTCCATTAATTTTGTTAATGAGCTCTTCAAGCTTTGCAGGCATGACTTGAAATATTGCGTCAGTTAGCTTACCCAAATCGTTCCTGTCTTCTGCAGCTTCCACACCATCTGGAAGTGAAACAAAACTTGCTAAATCAGTCACACTCTCATCCTTGGCTGCTGCATTAGTGATCAGGTTGTGAGTAATTTCCGTATTAACAAATGTCACTTTGACACCATGCTCGACTAATCGTTGCATAAGCTCCATCATAGGGATGACATGACCTTGGGCTGGATAAGGTACAAGCACAGCATGTGGCTTTTCCATCTCTATTGTTTTATCTGTGCATGTGCATATCCATTATAATTTTTATAACTAAGGTTTTGCAGGTCAAGTTTGTCGTGCCTAACGCCTTTTAGATTCTTGTAGTAGGCTTACTCCGTTTGTATCATTTTCTTTGTTTTGTCCTGCTGCTGACAGCTTCTATTTTTGTAGCCGGCTTACTCTGTTTGTATCATTTTTACAATTTGTTATTAAATGACTGAAATCGTCTTTTTGCTCCTGTCGTCTTTTGTATTGCTGCTGCTGCTTTGTTTGAGGCATTACAAAAAACGAATTGTGTATAATTCATGTCGGTTTACATCATTTGTCGATTTTTCTGGATTTTTTTGAGACTATAGTTGTAAAATATACTTATTACTACATGTACCTTTGTTTAACATTAAGAGATAGAATTTGAAGAAGTTAGTTAAGTCTGCAAGTGTAAAAATGAAATAACATGCCATCATACCATGATACATCCTTAAAGCATTCAATTATATAACTTCTTTATATCTCCTTTGCATTTAATTTCATTTTTCAGTCAGAAGCTTTGTATTCATTTTCTTTGAGAGAAGCACAACAAGAATATTGTCCCATGGTGTGTGTTGTGTGTGTGTAACCATGGCCTGAACCAACATATTCTTTGCCTTTAATGTAAATTTTCAAAGGCCAAAATTATCCATTCTGGAGTCTGAAAATGAAGACCTTATTTAGTCCTAAGAGTTGTAGGACATTTTAATTAACTTTTTTATCAACCTAACTGGAAGGTTATGCATTATTATTTGCAGGTAGATTATAACTCATTTATCCAATCAATGAAATTGCTGAGATTGTTGTAGGATGAATTTCCTTCATTCACACTGTCCATCACCTTTTCTTGCAATTTCAAAGCATTCTCTTTGATTGTCTTGTTGCTAAGCAGCTGCTCCACTTTACTCTTGATTTCTCCTCGTGTGACGATACCATTTTCATCTTTATTCAATTCCATACCAGTTTTCCAGGTATCGCGTATGTAAGTTGCATTAAAAAACTGATCAGCAAAGTAAGGCCAGCACAAGAAAGGAACACCGTTGCTAACACCTTCCATTGTAGAGTTCCAACCACAATGACTAACGAAACAAGCCACTGATGGATGTTTT
This sequence comes from Flaveria robusta, assembly GCA_025506415.1. Lineage (NCBI taxonomy): Eukaryota > Viridiplantae > Streptophyta > Magnoliopsida > Asterales > Asteraceae > Flaveria > Flaveria robusta. The sequence continues at coordinate 9,562,645 of CM046469.1, read as the reverse complement.
AGAATCTCTTGTTGAGGTGCCCAACTCACCACCTTCCCTTGAGTGCTTATTCTGTCCATATATCCATGAGGGTACATGTAGCCATTACTATCATTTCTTACAACCCACAAGAATGGCTTATTGGTGAGTTCGAGCCCTATCGCTAGCTCTTCAAACTGGTTCTGGTTAAAAACTGTGAGGCTCCCAAATGCCACATAGATGACCAAGAACACTGGCTGTTGATCGAGCCATTTTAGGCAAGTGGAGTCTGCATTCCAAAAGTGGCCAACTTGCTTTTCTGATCTGGTGGTCGACAATAGGGGGCCGATTGGTAACATCTTTGGAAATAGAGTAAACGCCCCTGGCTCGAGTGCCATATTTGAGTTGCAGATTATGTAGTCTGATGCTTCGGCTGCTTTCTTACCATCAAGAATCATGATATCAAAGATTATTTGGTTCGTTGTTGGGTCGCCTGAACATGCCCATGCAAAATTTGCAGGCTCCATGGATGGCATGTTTGTTGACAGCTGAACCATTTGATTCTTCAAAGGCACTCCTAAATGAAATTCAAATTTTTAGCAAAAGACTAAATGCATATATATTTCTAAGTTTTTGTTCTTTTTTTCCATCCATCCAACCCCATTATGACTTTTCAATACCCTTTAACCAACAGATAAATCGTAGCTTGTACTAGAAGATGGCCATCAAAAGGTTAGGACGCAACAATTAAATCTGAGACATCTACTAGAGAGGAACCAGGTGCTTACCACTACACCAAAGGTTAAGCTAAATTACTAACAAGTAACAAGTTATCATACCATTTTTGTCTATAACTTCATCTTCGACCAGCTTTTGAACGCTCATGATCAAGGCTAGAACCGCAGCAGAGCTAGGACAAAAGATTGCTAATTTGATACCCATCTTTTGTGCAACTTGCATGACCCATCCCATGCAATAATCAGCTATGATGCATGATATTTTCTCATCACCAGCTTTGTTAATACCTTCTATTAGCTCCTCTAGTTTGTTGGGACCGACTCTTGACATCGCTTGTGTCAACTTCCCGAGATCGTTCCTGTCATCCCATGGTTCCATCCCATCTGGGATACAAACCATCCGCATCAAATCACTTGGACCATCTTTCTCCGAACACGTGCTAAAGATCTGTATTTGAGTGAACTCTGTGTTCACAAATGTGACCTTGAGACTGTTGCAGGTGAAGCGTCGTGCCGCCTCCATAAGAGGAATCACATGGCCTTGTGCTGGATATGGTATTACTATAACATGTTTGTTTGTCATCTTTGTTTCTCTAGGATATAAATGATGATGTAAAAATGATTTGCAAGAATACAAGACATATTTGTGGCATGCATCAGAAAAAATTGATCATAAAGTTAATGATTACTTTATTAGAATATATATTATGACCATGTTCATTTATAGCTTTTTTTATAATTTGATTATTATAAAAACTTTTTAATAAAAAAACTCCATTGGAGACGTGGACTGTTTTTGTTTAAATTTAGTCACTTTTAAATAGGTTACACCAACAATAACACATTAAGACATCAAAGATTGGTGCGTAACTTAAGTCACATCAAAGATTGGTGCATAAGTTGTCATGTGCCATTTGCGTGTGGTGCATTTTGATCGTATGTGATAATTTGTTACGGTACAAAGACTATTTGATAAAAAGGTATAAAAGTTACATGGCTGTCATATTATTATATTATATATACTATTAAAAACCTAAACCTATGTCGGTGTTTACAGTATACATATTAATATTTTATCACACTAAATTACGAAATTGTGTAGTCTTTTTGACTTTGTAGAAGCAAAGAGAAAGTCTCGGAGAGAGAAAAAAAACATGATGATAAAGTGAAGAAGATGAAAAAGGAAGAAAAAGCTTTACCAGCCCTAATTCAAAGTTGATTTCTCTTTGATTTCAATTTGGGAAAATTACAATAACATCTTTAGCCTTCATCTGCAAATTGAAGTCTATCTCTCTTTGACCTTCAGTTTCAAACTTTGATTACAATCTTCACTTTGCATATGCGCGAGAGATGAAGAGAGATGGTCAACTTTGAACTAGGATGGTGAAATCACATTACAATCTTCACTTTGCATCTGTACGTTAGTCGTAGACACCTACCCTTTATCTAACTTTTAGGATGGTGAAATCGTACCAGGAAATAAATCCGATGGAAGTGTTCCATATTTATATGGTTGAACCCATTTGTATGATGAAATCGAATGAAGGTGATCGCGATGTTGTTGTAGCTGTGGTTGCAATGCTGCAAAGGGAAGAGGAACGGACGATGATCTACAAATTAAAAGATTTTTTGTTGATTTCACTCAAGTGAATCTTATAATGGTAATAAGAAAATTAGGGAGAAGGATATATTAACTGAAAAAGCATGCCATCTATAAATGGCTTTGAGAATAACAAAAAAGAGATAATACAAGAGTAGGTAGAGCAACTATATATGGGTTACAACCCATCACTTATCCAACTTGAATATAAATAATTTAAATAATATTGAATTTAACTTTTCGTGAATTTGTAGAGTTTGTTGCTTGATACCTTTGGAGTGCTGCATGATCCAGTATCCCTTGTAAATATATTACTATTACTGTTGTTCTTCATGGAAATTGTAGTGAATAAAAAAAATGGAGTTATTTGTGATAAAATTATGATTCAAGTAGAAAGTGTTTTTAGTTAGAATATTTACAACTTGAGGATGTGATTCTCTTTTTAATAAAAGGCAGAGAAAGAAGAGAAAGATGTTGTAGTTGTTCCATTGTTGTTTCTCGGTTTATGAAAATACCGACTAAAATGTTAGTTTCAAAATATTTAGTTTGAGTGATTTAACTGCTCGTTTTCTTGTGTGTATCATGAACATGGAGGATCTCAAGTATTTCTTGAAACCTCAAAGTTTACGTTAACGTAGATTACCGAAAACAATCACTCTGTTACAAAAAGAATCCCACGGCAACGCGCGAGGTTTAAATCCTAGTTTATATTAAAAAGCCATGTCTGTTGATACAGTAGCTTTTTTTTAACTTTTCTCAAATTTCTTTTTTTACGTAAGTATAATATTTTGAAATAGTTTATAAAGGTTTCTTTTGGTGTACTGGTTAGTTCTATATGCCCCTCTACCCAAAATGCGAGTTCTATCCCTGCAACTATCATTTTTGGTTATTCTTTTTTATGTTTTTTTTTCCTATTGATAAGATTATTCTTTTATAATATATAAAATAGGTTATTTAATGAACATTTGAATTCATTATAAATATTTATAATGTTAATATTATTTTTGTTATATATATATATTTTTACTATACTTAAGTTACTATATGAAAACTCATAGATATGCTTTCAATTATTGGTCGTTATATCACGTATTTTATGTTTATATCTAATCAAACTATTTTTTTTATAATCGTTGGGATATAAGACGTCAAGGTATTCTTATGTTAAAGAATGTTATGACATTTCAACACTTAAAACATGTTGATTATTTCTTATTCTTTTGTGTTAATATGGTTTCCATAGCTTTACGAGAAGATCGCCCCGCGGCAACGCGCGGGGGGTTCAATCCTAGTTATAATTTATAAAGACTCATGACCCAACCTATGTATGCCTAGCTTGTTTTTTAAATAGATTTATTGTAGTCTCGCTTAATATATATCTTATATGTAAATCACATACATATAAAAACTTTTTATTATTAGAAAGTCAAAACCGTTAGCATATCTCTTTTTTCCCTCTAAATTCCCTTCCCTCTCTATTTCGACGCATCACCTATTGGTCGAGTTACATGACGTCAAAGTATGCGCTCAGTTAAAAAACATTTTCCGACCAACATATTAAAATATCCCCATCACAAGAAGTATCACATGTCAACGCCAAAATCTCAGTGGGTAGGTTGGTTGGGTTTCCCTTCCTATATCTATGGTTCAAAATAAAAATCATTTGTTTAGATAATGTGCTTAACCAAAATGATTATTTACGTAATTTACCCCAATATTAATATTAATATTAATATTAATATTAATATTGGTGTTAGGTGTGAAGTGGACGTGAGATCACACTCGGATTTCATCTTACTTTCACATTAGATTTGTACAATCTGGGTGGCTAACCGTTCAAAAGTAAATTAATGTTTGATTGGCATAATTGTAACATGATTAACTAGGTGTTAATTTTAAACTTATTTTTTATTTAAATAATCAAAACATGACATCCTAATGTCACGGAGTGATTTCCTAACTCTAAGTTCAGCCTTTCGTGACCCAAACGATGTAGCAATTCAAGTTATAATGCGAAAGCGTTTGTAAGCGAGTAATACAAATGACTTTGTATTGCTTACAAGGTAGTTTACAAGTATGCTTTACACTAGACTTGTATGGATTTTGGGTGGTTACAAATGAGCCTTCCAACTCCTATTTATACTAGTTGGGTTAGTCTAGATTATTCCTAATCTAGATTAATCTAATACAAAATATCTTAGATATTTACAACATAATATCTAGATATTTCTCATGATATTTATCAAGCCTTTTCAAGGCTTTTCTAGAACCTTCCTTGGCAGCCACTTCAAGCCACGTTTTTGGCATCTTGGAGGGACCTTCATGGCTGATTTAGGGTGCTCTGATGTTGCTAGTGTGATCCGTATACATTTAGGCTGTTCCGGAGACTTCTGGGCAGCCCTGGATGCGTCCGAATGAGTCCGGAAACTCCCGAAATCTGAAAACTTTGACTTGTTTTTAGGCTGGTCGTGACATTCTCCCCCACCTAAACCCACGACGTCCTTGTCGTGTTTCTCGCATGACCCTCGGCTTGTTCTCACGAGTTGCAAGACGGATATTGTTTTACTGTGATGGCTTGACTCCATCATTGCCGTGTGCACTTGATTGCCCTTGACGATGTATAATGTGTTCAGAAAAGCTGCCGGAACGGCTTTTGCTTTTCTGAAAAAGTCCATACCGAGCACGATCTTATAGTCGCCTAATGGTACTATCGAGAAGTCAAGTTTACCTTGCCATGTCCCGATCTTAGTCTTGACGGCCCATGACATTCCTTCGATAGCTTTAGTGTTGCCATTGGCGTCTTTGAGGAATCCATCTCGTGTGGATATCCTTAGGCCAAGTCTCTTAGCCTCTTCTCGCGTAATGAAATTGTGACTTGCTCATGTATCGACCAGTGCTTTTGCAAGTTGTCCATTTACTTCCAAGTTCACAAACCGAAGTCCTTTCATATTCGTGTTCATGATGTTGCCCTGTTTCTCCGTGGGGCACGACTTAGCTAACTTTAACGGCTTCCCTTCATGTACTGTTAAAGCGTTTAGGAGTTGTAGTTGCATTGCCCCAAGACGAACCTCCTTGTTTTCATGGGATGTATCATCAGTTCTGGCCACCATGGCCTGAAGACTTTGTTTTTTCGGGCAATCCCGAGCGTTATGCGGTCCATCGCATATAAAACAGAACTTCGTAGGACGCCTTTCATTGTCGTATCGTGGTGGTCTCCTTGTGTCCACCTTTCGATCATGATTGGGCTTCACTCCCCCACCTTTCTCGTCATCACTTTCCTCATTCATGGGCCTATATGGTCGTTTTTCTTTATGATCGATCAAGCTTTCGGCTATTGCAATAGCGGAAGCAAGATCTTGAACACTTCGTCGCTCCAACTCTATCTTGGCCCATGATTGCAGACCATCGAGGAAGTAGAAAAGGGAGTCTTTATCCGATAAATCCGGGATCTCAAGGACAAGTGTAGTAAATTCTTTAACATAATCCTTGATGGTCCCGGTTTGTTTGAGCTTACGAAGTCGACTTCGTGCTTGATGCTCAGCATTTAACGGATAAAATTGTCTTTTGAGTTCTTGGATGAACTCAACCCAAGTTTTGATTATGCACGTACCTCGTTCGATGTCCATGCTTCGACGTCTCCACCACAGGGCTGCTGTATCTTTAAGATACATAGAGGCTGTCTTGATTTTAGTGGCGTCATCGAGGATTTGTACCCCACCTATGTACTGCTCCATTTCCCAAATGAAGTCATCAACCGCCCGAGCTTCTCGTTTGCCCAAAAATGGTGATGGTTTGGGAATTTCGACTCTTGGTGTAAAGTTTACGATGTTACCTCCAGTCGCGATCATGGCTTTGTTGCAATCAACAACTTTAGCTTCCAAGCCCATTAGACTTCGATGCATGTCGCTTGACAGCTCATCTATGTCCTTTTGCAGCTTGGTCGTGACGTCCTTGATTGCATCTTTGATCATCATCTTTACTTCGTCTCGAAGTAGCTCCATAGCGGCCTTGAGTCCTTCTCGGAGCTCACTGAAATCTTCTTCTAATGCATCCAAGCGTTGGAGACAGATGTCGACTTGCGATCCTGTTTCGACAAGGCCTGCCTCGAGGTCACTAACTCGTTTTTCCAAAGTACGATCCTTGGACATACCTCGTTCCTTCTTTGATCCCTTTTGGGATTCATCTTGACTTCGTGTATCTTCAACAATTGCACCTTTGCTGGTTTCGGTTGCCATCCCAAATGAACCGACGTTGCTCTGATACCACTAGTCACGGAGTGATTTCCTAACTCTCGTGCGGCACTTAGATTTGATCTAAGTTCAGCCTTTCGTGACCCAAACGATGTAGCAATTCAAGTTATAATGCGGAAGCGTTTGTAAGCGAGTAATACATATGACTTTGTATTGCTTACAAGGTAGTTTACAAGTATGCTTTACACTAGACTTGTATGGATTTTGGGTGGTTACAAATGAGCCTTCCAACTCCTATTTATACTAGTTGGGTTAGTCTAGATTATTTCTAATCTAGATTAATCTAATACAAAATATCTTAGATATTTATAACATAATATCTAGATATTTCTCATGATATTTATCAAGCCTTTTCAAGGCTTTTCTAGAACCTTCCTTGGCAGCCACTTCAAGCCACGTTTTTGGCATCTTGGAGGGACCTTCATGGCTGATTTAGGGTGCTCTGATGTTGCTAGTGTGATCCGTATACATTTAGGCTGTTCCGGAGACTTCTGGGCAGCCCTGGATGCGTCCGAATGAGTCCGGAAACTCCCGAAATCTGAAAACTTTGACTTGTTTTTAGGCGGGTCGTGACATTAAGTACTAATATTAAATTCATGATTATAGTGACTAGTGGAGCCTGAAAATTTACAAATTGCGACAAGATAAATAATTTGTCTAGTTATATGTATATTTAAAAAGAAAGAAAGGATGATGATTTACCACTGGCAATGCATCACTTACAACGGTGATTCATTTCGGAGGGGTTATCATCTTTTAACCCTGAACGTAAGAGATTTGTGTTTCAAATTCTCTAACCTGAAAGTAATAATTATGATCTATCAATAATATAAGTATTTTGAAAATGAGTACTTAAAACTGTCTTATTACCTTTTTAATATTCAGACAATACAAATTGTAGTAGTTAAGTAGTGGTTTCGAACTTTTAGAGTTATACTTTGATTCTATGTCATCGGTTTCAATTATTTGAAGTAGGTTGCATTGTTGCAATGTATTTTTGTGGCATCAACACTCAAAGTATTAAGTATTGCAACTTACTTCATGCATTTGTATCACAACCATACAATGAGTAGCTAACTCATCTGATAAAAGCAGTAGCAAACGTAATAAAACATTGTAATAAACCCAATTGTGAGAGGTGTTCATTCATAAGATAAATATAACACAAAAGAGACAAAATCCTTTGTATTTTATGGTACATTAATCAAATTAAACACTTTGGTTTTTCTATATCAACGAAATTTGTCAAATTAAGGCCTTGAAACTGTTAAATGTTTTTATTCACAAAAAAATATTTGAATCAATAAATGCATAAAAACAAAAAAATTATTCACAAATTGGACATGAACACATATCTTGTCTCTGAAAATTCATCTAAGAGCGAGGTTTTTTATTTTTATGAGTATTATCTTGCATTACAGGGGATGGATGTTACTGGTTGTAAGTGAATGAAAAAAAAAGTTACTATTCATTTTATATTTGGGGAAACACTTGACCCTTTTAATTTTTTTTAATGTTTTTGAAAGTGGTTGTGAGTGAAGATTAGAGAAAAATAATGATAAGTGTATAAAAATTATTATTTAATTGAAACTAAGTAAGAAAAAAGAGTATTTTTTAGTGTAATTTTGAAAATAAAGATGGAAAAGCCGGTGTTTGTTGAAAGGTAATAGTGTAATACAGCCCAATTTAATTTTCAGATTTTAGAAGCTAGAACTAGAGCCATTTGCTTAGGTTAACGGGCTTATCAGCCCAAATTTACAAACAACTTGATATGAGCCCATTAGTTTTAGCCGTTTAGGTTTAGACCCTCATGAATCATGATTTATCATTTGTGTTTCGAATTTCAGGCTTCCATGAGTCAGCCATCAGGGGTTACTGCACGTTGTTAGCACAGCCGCAAGCAAGAACATACAGAATCGTTACACTTATAATCAACATCGTCATCGTCACCTTAAGGTTCGATCACTTCGTTCACTGCAAGTTTGTTTTGCCAAAATTAGGGTTATGAATAAATGTTTAGAGTGTAGATTTTCAATTTTGTCTGTGTATTAATTCGACCCCTTCTGGTTTACATTATCAGTTGTTTATAAAGTTTTTGTGAAGATGGATATCGATAGAGATGTTGAGGATGCGTCAAAGAAAGTGCAAGTGCGGTTCGTTACGAAGCTTAAGCCGCCCTACAAAGCTCCGACGACCTCCATTGCTCTGCCTTCTAACCTCACCAGAATGGGCTTATCTGCTGTGGTTAATAATCTTCTTGAATCAGGTTATTCTTCTGCTCACTATTTTCGCGCGTTTGATGAGATAATAGGTTTTAGGCCATAAACTTTTGATTTTGGGTGGAATACTAGGACTTTTGGTGTTACAAGGGTCAAGTTAATAATCTTCATGACATTTAGGAATGATCTCTTATTATAATGAGGTAGTGCAAGGATGTTGGTAATGAACAAGGGTCAAGTTTTTATTTGTTAATAATTAGCCTGGACAAAGATGTTTGATTCTATCATGTATGCCCAAGTGATAGTTTGTATGGAGGTTTTGATTATGTGGATTTTTTAAACTAACCTTTTCAGACTTATAATCTGCTAGTGGGCAGCTTTAAATCACACGACATCAAAATTATAGAAGTTATATTTTTTGCAAGTTGAAGCCTGCATATCATTTTCTCAAGATAGCCAAAATGTATGAACTAGATTCGTGCGGGTTTGTATGACATCTAGTTTTCTATTTTCTAGGAAATGATGATTGGAAGCATGAACCTTTCGATTTTCTTATTGATGGTGAATTTGTGAGGATGTCACTCGAAGATTTTCTACTCGCCAAGGGCATCACGGCGGTATACTTTTTCTCAACATGCTTTCATCACACAACTTATCGTGCTTCCAACACGTGCCACATAAGCTATTTATAATTTTTTTTTGCTTTGATAAACTAAGGATGTTTGTAATGATACCCGAGTGCAACATGTATTCATTAACAGGAGAAAACTCTTGAAATAGAATACATAAGAGCTGTAGCTCCACGCAAGGAAGAAGATCCTTCATTACACGATGATTGGGTTAGTGCAGTTGATGGTTCAAGTCGGTAGGTGATCTTATTTTGGGATTTGCTATTCATCTAGTTTAAAATTGACTTTTAAACACTAGAATTTTGGGACTTAATGACTTTAAAACAATTTTTACAGGTGTGCAAATGATTCTTTGTAGGCAGTTATAGTTTATCTTTACTGAATGCTTTTTACTTTTGTTTATTCGACAGGTTTATTTTAACCGGTTGCTACGATGGGTTAGGAAGGTAATATCTCTGATGGACCATATGCCCTCTGGTTTTCTTTCCTATCTTAGTAAATTGGAGTTAAAAGTGTTTTTCTTTGCATATGCAATTTAGGATATGGGAAGCAGCAGGGGTATGTACACACGTTTTAGAGGGACACAGTGATGCAATTACATCGGTTGGTATTGTGAAAGCAGTAGGTATAATATGTTTAGCAAAACACATCATTTTTGTTATCGTGTACTTGATGAATGTAGACTGTTTTTACAGCCATGCTACTTGTTTTCTTGTTATTGCTTGCTGAATATGCAGAAGATGAAGACTCCAATTTTGTTGTTGCCACTGGTTCAAAAGACAAGACTGTGAAACTTTGGAAGGTAATTTTACAAACGTCCAAAAAATTTTTTTTTCCTGCTTATAACAGATTGTTGGAATACTGGAATTAACAACAAGATAAATTTTCCGCTCTAAAGGTGTATGCAGAGCCAGAAGCCGAAAATCTGAAGATCGGACCTTTTAGAACTCTTCGTGGGCATACTGCTTCGGTGCAAAGTGTTGCAGCACAACCTACGGCAGATATGGTCCGCTTTTTATCCATCTATTTTGGTGTACACTTATACTGAACATACTTTATAATAGTTTTCCTTTTCTTTTCTGATTTTTAGGTGTGTTCTGGTTCGTGGGATTGTAGAATCAATTTGTGGCAGACAGAGTCTAACGAAGGAGGAGATATTGTGTCAACAAAGAAAAGGAAGAAAGGCAGCAAGGAAGAAGAGACTCAATCAGAGGTATAATAATGACTGTTAGTATCTAAAAATACCTTAAGGAAATTTTCTTTTAATTTACTATCAGGCTGTTTTATACACTTTTGAAAGTGCATTACGTTGACTACATTTTTGAGAAAACCAGTGGTCGAAACATAATTTCATCTAATTAATGAAAATCTTTGAATCTTTTCTTCTTGTACACACCTGGTATATGGATCAGCTTCTCATCCTCTACTGCTAATTCTATCCTCTGTAATTTTTCTTGATCCATCTCATCTTCTATCTGCTTCTAACCAGATTAGAATGCACACTGACACATTATGTTGATATTTTAAAATTTTTGTCAACTAAAAACTCTCATATGTGTAGGGAGAGGCTGTATCTACACTTGTAGGACACACTCAATGCGTATCTTCAGTTGTTTGGCCTGAACATGGAACCATTTATTCTGCATCATGGGATCACTCCATCAGAAGATGGGATGTGGAGACAGGGAAAGATACATTGAATATGGTGTGTAATTAAATTGCTTTTTATCATAAATATTTTCAATATCTATTTGATCACGGACATTCTTATTACATATGCAGTTCTGTGGGAAAGTGATCAACTGCATTGATGTTGGTGGTGAAAGTTCTGCCCTCATTGCTGCTGGTGGCTCTGATCCTATTCTTCGGATCTGGGATCCTCGAAAACCTGGTACTCTAGATCAGTCACTTGCACACACACTATATGAATTTACACTTTGTCAACTCTAAAGTGGTCATAACAAATATATTTCAGGAACTCTGGCTCCAAGCTTCCAGTTCTCATCCCACACATCTTGGATAACTGCATGCAAGTGGCACAGCAGATCATGGTTTCATTTGCTTTCTGCATCTTATGATGGGAAGGTCATGTTATGGGACTTAAGAACTGCGGTATATTTTATACTACTACATTAATTTTATAAAAATTGCTTAAATCTTGAGGCAAAAAGCCATTAAATTTAGACCTTTTTTTTTGTCCAGAATAATGCATTTTTGAAAAGGTTTCTGTTTGTTTCTCACTTTCACAAGAAAATGATTTAACAGCAATTAAAAGCAAAATATATTTATATGAAAAAACGCTCTTAATTTAGTTGCACTATATGCATACTTTATTACTTTTAATCTCTGATCACTGTTACCTGTTGCAGTGGCCATTAGCTATAATTGATTCACATGAGGACAAGGTACTTTTTTTTTGCTTCATTTGTCTGCATTTGTATTAGTCAAGTTAGTTAAAAATATGACCTTTCTCAAATTCCACAGGTACTATGTGCTGATTGGTGGAATGGAGATAGCGTGGTAAGTGGAGGAGCGGATTCAAAGCTGCGAATTTCTTCTGAAGTTTGTATCCCATGACTTTGAAGGTATTTTTGTTACTAAACTAATAAGTTCTTTTAGAGAAAATCTCTACTTTGTTTCTCGTTAAATTTGTCATCATCTTTTCATCTTCAATTTGGTATGAATTGTATTAATTGAACTTTTTTTTTTTCTAAATATTTGGGTAAACTCATAAAATTATGCGTCACATGGAAGTATGTCATTACAAGAAGGCGCACGATCTCAATTTGTTTTAAACGATTTAACATTATGTCCAAAAATCAGAGCTCTTTGAAATCAAAAAGTTATATCTGGACATACACGTATTTGACACTGATCTCCCCTTGAAAATTTCAACTTTCTGTCTGAAGTGATATGATTTGTATCTAAGATTTTTCAGATTCTTAATGACCCATGTGTAATAGAAATTTGACAATTAAACTTACTTTGTTAGGTTTTCAGTTGGAAAAACATTCGATCAGCCAAACCACCAAACTTAAAAATATTGAATGATAAAACTCTTCTTTCCATAACCTCATTCTAGTGTCCAACCAAAACACTGATCATTTAACAGTTGCACTTACTATGTTAATGGGAAAGTGCTCACTAGTCTAGAGTTGGGCAGTGCCTTCTCAATAGGAATTGGTGTCACGGCATTTGAAAACTATGTTATTTCCCTTCTTTTTTCTTTATAATTACCCTGTTTTTAGATTTGAATAAGAGTAAGTTATAATGGTTGACAGGTTTCTACTTCATGCAGAAAGATGAATGCTGTTTACTGAAGCTAGTCTGGCAGTATCTTATTTTTTAGTTAAAGAGAGGAAAAGATGGTGTTCTATGTTGGTCTTGGCCGATGTGTTTACAGGTTTCAAGGGAAGTTCTAACGCAATCGATGTACCATTTCATTATCATGGAATACTATATCTTTTTTTGTTGACATTAGCTTGTTTATCACACATGGCGTGGAATTGAAGATCGTGAGAATGTTTTGGATTAAAATTTTGATGTTTTCTGTTGTTATAGTAGCATTTTTGGGTGTTAGTAATGTAGTCTTTCTGTAGTACATACATTTATAATGATAGAATGATTATATCTTGACATGATCTAATTCATACGGCACCTTTTTTTTAAAAAACAATGCAAGTCTATTCTTGCATATTTGATAAGATTATCTCCGAGATAGAATGTATCAAGATTATCACACGACATGAAGATTTTCGTGTGTTGCTTAAGTATATCACGTCAAGTTCAGTGACGAGATAAACTCCACATGAAGATTTCAATTTTCATGTGCCATCTTTGATCATGCTTGAGCTTAAGTTCTATCAACGTCAAGTTCATGTAGAAGAGCTTCCAACCAGGTAAGTTAAATTATCGTGTCTGCAAGAACTTTATATTCATAAAGTTATATAAACCGGAGAATGTTTACGAACAACCTTTAAGATAAGGTTGAAACTCAAAATAGGTAAGTTAAGTTACCAGAACGTGTTAGCAAGAAATTAAGTAAACCTTTTGGCTCTAATTTCTCTAAAGATCTTACCTCATAATACGTGCATAACTAAAATTCTTTTTGTTTCCTATAGTATGTCACTATGTCAGTTTTACTTAAACTTACTTCCATAAACGAATAAGATTTCATCATTTTCTTTATTTTTTTAATTGAGGTGTGTAAAAGCTTTAATACAAAACCTATATTATTTAAATTTTGTTCAACTAGAAAAATGGGAACATGTAAATGTGAAGTATTATTCGGCTAAATAAGTGCAAACATTATTTTCTTGTTATTAAATCAAGAATATTTTATTTTATTTTATATTCACACGTGGTACAAGTTAAAATCTTACATCATTTCCATTGTAATCATAAAAGAATGGTACATAACACATCTTATATTAATATAAAAAAATATATTACAAAATAGGGGTGCTCTTGAACCCAAAACCAATAGCACAAACCAACAACCAATAAGTTCTAAAAGATATGTGAACCGTAGGCCGGTCCCCGTGTGCCACATAACAAGCCCACGGGTTGACGAGCCCTGGGCTCGATCTATCAACCCTAACCACAACCACAAGAGCTCACAACAGAGACCATAACACAGAAAATCAACACACAAGAGAGCTAGTGACGTCACTTTCTAAGGAAGCCGTGCAATGATTTTTGAGTCCCCTCAAACAAATCCAAGATACAATTCTCAAGATCATCAGCTGTATACTTGATATACTTCTCACTTATATTATGAGCATGTCTACCAACAAAAGTTCTATAAGCTTGAATCACCTTAAGCGACATCGAGATCCTCACATCCTCGCGAAGTTGACTATTTGGTATTGACCATCCGGTTTGACTCTTGTATATGTCTTCAAACGCGGTGTAAAACGCCTGCAGCCTGTCCCTAAGCAGAGTTCTGGATGTTGAGCCCGAACTACCTGAATTAGATAGCCCGTCTTCTCTAAGTAGGTTCAGGATCGAGCTCCATGTGGCCCGTTCATAGCTCATGGCGTATTGTTGAAACTTCCAGTTGCGTTTTCTAATCCAATCATCACCAAGAATGTTTCTTAGCTCTGAATTTTTAACCTTTTCAGCCATGTAGTTGATATTATTCATCATGAAAAGATGTCCTAGGGCTTCATCTTTGTATAACTTTGACTTTTCTTCGAGGTTGCATTCGAGAATCGACATCAGTGACCTGAAATGCTGTGCCATTGGAGACGAAGATGAGTTTCTGTTTTCTGTATCATCATTGTCGTTCCCTGGACTTGCGTCAGGTGAAGATGAAGAGTCTTGATCATTGCCCACTTGCTCATGGTCTTTCAAACAAGCATTTAAGGAGTCACTGTAATCGGTTAACGCTTTGACATAATTCATAACGTATCGTGTGAGATGGTGGTTCCCGCCACCTGGGAACGCGCTATTTGACGTGTTGGACCCCACAGCGTTCTCGAACTCGATAAATGTCGCTTTCACACAATCACCAACACGATTTAGAACATCTTGGAACTCGGTTCTAATGTAGGAACCACATTCATCAGAGTACAAAAGCTCCATATCTGGCATAAGGTCTGATAACACTTCATACATGTCTAGAATCCTTAGAAGCTTCTCGGGTTGGTGAGGACCGATGGAAATCGCGTCTGCAAAGTTTAAAAGCTGCAACATTGAAGCTTTTGACGATTCCGAGAAACAGATTGAGCTCACAGGCTCGGTTTGACTTTGACTGAAGATCTGTTCACATAAGAACTTTTCACTTGCAAGATAAATCCTTACAAAGACTTTCATTGCCTTTGTCCACCTCCTGATTCTTGAGTTTAATGAGACCCATTCCATTTTCGAAACATCTTCAATGCTCAACTTCTCAATTTCAAGAATAAAAAGACAATCATCTAGCGCGTCTTTACGAGCACTAATGAACGCTTGAGAACATTCCCGACCGTAACTTGAATCAAACATCAAATTAGCAATGCTTTTGAGATCAGGAATCACTTGAGGATTAACCAAATCCATAATGAAAACCTCTGATCCACGGCTTACACTATCTCTCTGAACCGAATCATCAACTGAATCATCCCCAAATGACACAATTGAGTTCTCATCTAGACCATCATCTTCACTAGAACGAAAAGAGAAATGCTCAGGCTCAAAGTTTTGTCTGTTATGAACAAGCATATGCCTAAACTCCTCCTCAATCCTAGCCATAGATGTCTGAATAACAGCGTTAACAGTTCTCAAAACTTCATTTTCATCTTTACTCAGATTCAAACTCTCTAATCTCTCAGCTAGTTTTCGAGCTTCATCCACTGTCTTTATATACTCCTTACCTTCTTCAGGATCACAATCCCATATCATTGACTCATAACCTTCCCAAGTCATGATTTTTTCTTGAATCATATTAATCCGTTCTCTGATATAACTAAGTTCTCCATCTTCTTCTTCTTCATCTCCATCTTCATCTTCAGTGACCTTCGTCATGGATGTCAATCGGGCGCCTAATTCCACCAAGATTTGCCTTGCTTCATCAGTTATTTTCTTGTTGGAATCTAATGCCCTTAGAATAAGCTTAGCAGCAGCAATCAAATTCTCTTCTTCCAGTGTTTCCATCATGTGGTTACACCCTCCCATAAAACTATACGAAAGAAAAGAACAAACGAAAAACACAAACAAGGCAACACCTCCTTAACTAACAACCAAGAAAACACCCCAACAAAAGAGGAATTTCATCAAGCACACATCCCAAAAAGAAGCCAGCTGAAAGAGGAATTCTTCAAACACTTGGTATGCAGACCAAAAAGATGAATTCACCACAAAACACACAACTCAAAAAGAATCCAGCTGAAAGAGGAATTTCCTCAAACACTTGGTGTGCAACCCAAAACTCACAGAAGGTCAAAATCAAACAATTCGAACAAACACATATTGAACTCAAAGTGCACAATTTACCAAAAGAAGGTCAAAATCAAACAATTCGAACAAACCCTTAAAGAACATCACACCCAAATCCCCAAATTTTTGGTGGGACAGACAGAATAAACCATCAAAATCAAGAAACCCATAAAAGAATTAAAATTTCAGACTATAAACCTCCTCTTTCCCAAAAACCCAACTCACAATCACAACAAAAGATGAAAAGAAATTAGAAACTACAACCACCCTATATCAACCCCAAGCTCACCGATTTCTTGATAAAATGATTGAATGATTGTTTATCAGAAGTATAATAATAATCTGACAGAAAGAGAAACAACTGACCAATTTGAAGACGAAAGAAGCAACGAAGACTGCTGTTGTTATTGTTGTGTGTATAATCGGAGGTTGCATACTTGCATCAATGTCCACCCTTTGTTTCATTTGTAGCCGGCTGTCTTGAAATTATTAATTTATTTACGTCTTTTAGTTTTGAAAATTACGTATTTTGGAGTTTGACCTGTCAAACAGTCAAGTCAAACGAACGGACAGCAGCCGGTTCCGGTGTGGGTGAATGCAGTAAGCTTGCCTACGTGGCGCAGGTTTATTGGCCTTTTGTATTCAGCTCTAGCGGATATGTATAGTTGGACCGAAAGTTGGTCGTACCGTATCATTACCCAATCTTTCCATACGGTGTGTTGGCGTCAAGTGACGTGTTTATAATTCTTTGTTGGAAAATTATAGTTTGGTAAATAGTTTTTGTAATTATAGATAATTTATTGTTTTTTTTAAGAAGAGTAAACTGCTATTTTCGTCCCTGACGTTTGGTTGAATTTATCATTTCAATCCAAAAACTTTTTTTTTGCCATTTCAGTCACTGTAATTTACCAAATGTTGTCATTTTCATCCACTCCACTAACACCGTTAGACCTTCGTTAAAACTCCATTAAATATGAGGGTATTTTAGTTTTTTTGAACACCCTAATTATCCAATTAAAACAAATTAATCAATTAATATTTAATTAAAACTAAAAAACACATGAAACGACTAGTGAGATCAGACGATTCAATTTAAAAGTTTCGACTAACTCGAACCCATGTTGTTCGATTGAGGTCTGCCGTGTGATTTCAATTAATCTTCACGTTTTATTCGAACTATACTGTTATTTGATTGAGGTTTGTTGTAGGATTAAGGTTTGTTGTTGACATGCTTTATTTGATTGAGGTCTTTGATTGAGTTCTTTGAACGTGACAATAGTAGACCTCAATAAAATAAAACGTGACAACAGTAGACCTCAATCGAACAACATCACACGTTCAAACAAAACGTGAAGATTAATTGAAATTTCACAGCAGACCTTAATCGAACGACATGTGTTAGAATTGATCAAAACGACCGGTCTCACGAGTCGCTTCATGTGTTTTTTTAGTTTTAATTGAATATTAATTGATTAATTTGTTTTAATTGGATAATTAGGGTGTTGAAAAAAACTAAAATACCCTTATATTTAACAGGGTTTTAACGGTGTTAGTGGAGTAGATGAAAATGACAATATTTGGTAAACTACAGTGACTGAAATGGCAAAAAAAAAGTTTTTGGATTGAAATGACAAATTTAACAAAACGCCAGGGATAAAAATGGTATTTTACTCTTTTAAGAACGAATACTCATACAGTCATGAACTCGTATTCTTAAAGTACAACAAATGCTAAGATACTCATGTTCGTGTTTGAACTCTAATCCTTTTTAAAAATTCATTGAGTCTTGCCAATTAAGATTTAAGGGAAATTCTCAAAACATTATTTTCACCTCCTTTTTTAGAAAATGTCCATTAAAAAATTATTGCTTAAAATGTTCTTATCAGACATAAAAGTGAGCGTCTGTATAGCAGGAACCAATCACAAATGAACACGTGTCCTAAGCCTCTCTAATTAGGCACACGTGTCTATTTTGTGACTAGTTCTGCTGTAAAGGATCTCGTGCTTGCCTGTAGAGTCGCCGACATCTTGTCTAGAGAGGACAATTTAAGAAATAAGTTTTTGAAAAGATATTAAAAGGAAAATTGGGAAAAATGAACATTAGGGGATTTTTTCTACGATTTATTAATCAATATCAGTTGTTGGAAATTTTGGAAACACAAATAAAGTTAAATTTATTTATTATGTTATATTATAACGGCATTAAGTTAGATTTTATTTAATATTTTAATTTTCTACACTTATCAAGAAATTTAATTATTTATACTTAGAAATCATCAGCCTTTACTCTCACTCAACTTTACATAATTATAATTTCACATTCCAACTCGACTTAGTAAAATGTTACTTTTACCTCCGTGAGTTTCTAAAGTTTCAGTTACCCTTACATGTTTTGCTTAAAAAATTAAGTTCTTACGTTCGTATTTTTATGTATGTGCCCGTATAAATTCATGTTCATCTATGTATATAAATTTTGTTCAGCACAAGTGAGGTCATATAAAACATTTTCCGAACAAAATTTACGTCAAAACGTAGGCGAACGCCAAAATACGCGTTGAGTGTGTTTATGTTTCGACTTAAGTTTGTTTGGAAACGAGTCGAGTCAAATATATTACGCATTCATTTGACGGTATAAATCCGAGTAACTCTATGTGTAGACATAAATTTTGTTCGAAAACGAGTTGGGGCGATTATAATCTATACTTTATTACGCCACATACGGCACCACTACATGTGTTTTTTTATGTACGCCTGAGTCTGTCTACGTCTTGACATAAATATATTTGAAAAATAGTCGAGTCAAATATAATACGTTTTCATCTAACGTTATAGATTCAAATTACTCTACGTTTCAACGTAAATTTAGTTCGGAAACAAATCGGGTCAATTGCAGTCTATACTTTATCACGTAATGTACAATACTGCCACAACGCGCGGCGGGTATAAACTAGTTTGTAATGGAATAAAAAAGCTTAAATGAAAAGAAGATACTAATTATTGATTTAAATTCAAAACTGCCATAAATAAAATCAACATGTTGAGGTTTAACCCACGCGTATTATTCTAAGCTCCGCCCATGCGTAAATTTGTGCCTTTGTGGTCGCGAACCTAGTTTTACTTGCATAATCATCTTTAAGAGCATTCACAGCTCGTTTAGTATATTTATTTGAGTGTAATCCTTATTTTATATGGAATGTTTGTAAGTGGTTATGAGTGAAGTAGAGAGAAATGTTGTTGTTCAATATGTAAATTTAAGTAATTATTGTTCAATCCTTATAATTTTTTTTAATATTTTTAAAATTTGTTGTGAGTGGAGCAGGAGAGAAAAGTAATGAAAAAAATGTATAAAAAATATTATTTAATTAAAAATATGAGAGAAAAATAATATTTTTAATGTAATTATATAGATAATAATAATGCATGAATGAGATAATATTTTTAATGTAATTATATGAATTATAATAATGCATGAATTAGCTGTGCTTGAAATGTGACTCTACTATATATTACGTATATGTTGTGAAATGCTAAATCTTTAATGTATATGTTGTGAATATTTTTAATGTATATGTTGTATAATGTTAAAATGATGGTTAATATTTTTAATGTAGATGTTGTGAAATGTGAAATGTAAACGTGATTCATATAACAAAAAGCAGTTAATATTTTTAATGTATATGTTGTGAAATGTCAATTATTCAGTAATTTTTTTTTCTATTCATTGTTCACAAGATTTTCATAATGTTAGAATCATGGACTCGACGGCTGAAACCACTTTATTCCTAGATTGACTCGTGATGAAATCGCAGAACAAATGTTTCAGAGGAGGATATGTGTGTGTGTGTGTGTATATATATATTATCCAGTGTTTACCTCTTTTAAACCACTTCTTATATGAGAGATTCGTCGTCCGACATACATGGGGTGAGACCCCCACGTCCCTAAGGTAGTGGCAATATTAGTGCCCAATATGATCCTAACATCGTTACTACAACCACGTCTTTGATATCCAGGCATGCATGCTCGGATCCAAACGACGGATATAAGGTCGGGTAAGGATTCATATCCGAAACCTTCACTAAAAAGAAATAATTAACTATTCAATTTAAAATAATATAAATGATTGTTTTATACACAATATATATGAATTTAATATATATATATATTCAACGCAAAATATGGTACGGTATAGTTATAAGGGATGGCTTTTCATGATATGATAGCTAGTAATCAATTTTATCAAGTGTCAGACTTAAATAATTAAAATTTCTTTCAAATTTTATATATTTTTTAATAAACATTAATTTTTTTGATTAAGTAAAAAAAATACAACATAGATGAATTTTGATTTATATTCAACTTGACTTAAATTGAATAAGTATGGAATTTGATAATCATTTAGTAGATTTTTTTCACTAATACCTTCTATTTCAAGTTAATTTGAAACAAGTACTCTCTAAATAATAATAGGCAAGATTGATAAGTGTTTCATTCGCTTAACTTTGTTAATTTCTAAAAAAAATATAATATTTATAGAAGATGTATGCAATATTGGAACATCCCGTGAATGTGAGTGCATTTAGAGGAAGAAAATCTTAAAGTGATTTTGATAAACATTTTAAAAATGTTACTATTATTTAGCGAAGTTTTTTTTTTCCTAAAAACTATATATTTAAATACATAGAGTGTTTTATGTTTTTATTACTAAAATGTCCAATTGCAAATATGTGTGTGTAAAATACTTCATAGTATATAAAATAAATTCAAACCATATTGTGCTACCTACATAGAATTATTTGGTAAGACCAGTCAATAAATTATTAAGTTAAATACAACTTACAAACATTCTCAACTTAACATAAAATAATAATAACTACTATCATCTACAAAGTCTGAAAATTAAAACATTTTTATTGTCTGCTTAATAAAGAACTAACATGAATATGTAATTACAATAAAGCTGGTTTATTATGAAATGAATATGTTATCCAATGTGTTGAGAATAACACCAAAGAAAGACAATTCAACCACACAATTGATCAAGAATTATGAACACAATCTCAAAGAAGATTTACGAATCAATCATGACATTGATCACTCAGTTTATTGATTATGAATTCAATATGCTTCTACACGGATACATTGACCTAATTTGACAGTTAAGCACTAACAACAATTAGTAACAAACTAAGTACAATTTGATCCCTCTTAAAATTGGTTAACTACAATTAACACCCCTGTGCTTTTAACATTTCACACTAATGATGATTTAACACTACTTTCCAACACAATGTAGTCCTCAAAACATTCGTCATGTATTATACAATCAATGAAAATAATCATCGACACATATATAAATTTATTGAATAATTAAACTCCCACAAGATTGCCAAAGGAACCAAACAAGACGATTAACAAAGAAAATCATGATTTTGTAAGAGAAATGACTATGTCAACACACATGACACGTCTCATAACCGTAATAAAATGTAAATTTATGTTATCTTTGTACGTAGGCATGCATGTATGTAATTACCAAGATCCATGAGATCCTCACATAAATGTTAACGACATGGTTATGCGGTGGCGACTCTAAGAAAATTTTTCATGAGGGCAAAAGTGAGACGGTCGTATAATTTTACGGGGATGCTTAGCATTTTCTCATATATATAACACTAAATTTTTTTTTACGAGGGACGGTTGTCCTGCAAGCTTATACCTAGGTCCGCCCTTGCTTATACTCTCAAAAGATTCATAATAGATATAACCATGTGACATTAAGTAATTAGGTCAAGCACAAAAGGAGGGTGTGACCATGATTGTGTTTACATTTTGTTTTTATATGTGAAAAAACTAATATTAGTGGTTTCATGTCACATGTGTATTAAATTGTGTATAAGATTGTTGATGATAAAAAAGTAGAAAATAATTTTATACTCCTGCTTCATCAACAAACTTATAAATTTAATACGCACGTGACATGAAATCACTTATTATTAGTGTTTCTTAAATGACAAAATTTTCAGCCCGAATTAATGAAAATACGGTATAATAAAACTGATAAAAATGAACACAATACAAATGATTCGCATATATCATGATTATAGATCGAGATTATTGTTCTCTGGTATAACCATAAATGTGTAACACAATCGGAGAAGAAAAGTCGATCTATTTATAATTCTCTCTTTTAGTCAAGTTTTATTTTATATTCGTAAATATAAATCGGAAAACCAAAAATCTATACATTTTCAGTACCATATTATACCTATTTATATGTGTATCAATTTGTATTTTTTTGATTTTATTTATTTATCACATAAAATATATAGTTAAATTATAAACATATGACAACAATCATCTCATTGGAATATATCGTTATTATATATATATATATATACATATATATATATATATGTATATATATTGCAATTTTTATTTAGATACTAGACTTGTTTAAGGTTACGAGCTTAATAAAGCTTGATGTATAAAATTTAGGCTTGAACTTGGTTATTTAAAAAACTTCATTTTAGGTTTGAGCCCGAGCCAATATGAGTTTTTAACAAACCGATTCTCAAATGGTTTACGAGGAACTCACTCGTTTACATTGTTATTCAGTGTACATTATTATGAAAGAATATTTTGTTGTAAAAGATGACAAATGATAAAATTACAAGAAAATAAAGATAACGTTTTAAATAAAAACATTATATTGTATTGTTATTACAAAATAATATAATGATTAGTTAGGTAGATCGAATATAATATGGAGATATACTCAAATAATACTTAAAAGATATATAAGATAACACAAAAAAATGACCTAATTCTACAAACAAAAATATATAAGATAACCAAAGATGATGTAATTCAACACCTACACGATAGGCATGTATGGTTTTTATATAACCAAATTCTACGTCATATATTTTAAAAATACAAAACGACAATTCTTTTGTAAATACAATAATCTAAAGAAACAAACATATCCAAAACATCTCATTTGATAGATAATAACCTAATTTACCTCTATCCTACTAGATAAAAAAATAAAAATAAAAGAAATAAATAAATAAAAGTACTACAGTATTAATATTTTGAGTTCACTAATAAATATAAGAGAAAGAAACAAAAGAGAGGAAATTCATCAACATATTCATTTTGGGTCATAGAACCAAGTGTAAGTAGCCCAATTGCAACAATCACAACTTAATAGTTAGTTATGATAGTTAACTCATATTGTTTTAGACCACCTACTTAGGAATTAGGATATATACATGACTAATTTTAGTAAACTTGTATATTATACGTTTTGAATAAATAAATATTAAATAAAATTAAAATCTGTTAATAATAAAATTATATTTTAATATAAGATATGATTGAAATCTTTCTTATTATAAATAGAATAAAATATTTTATTTTAAAGAACATTTAAAAATATCATTTATATAAATTTTCTTATTATAACTCCTAATTTTAATAATTTTATAAAAATAATTAAATATAAAAAAGATCTTTTCTTAATTTATTACAAATTATTTTAATATAAAAATAAAAAAATAATATAGGTAATTAATATTATTATTTTAATAGAAGAAAGAGAAGGGAAAAATTGGTGATGATTAATGTGATGATGTCATATGTTATTTTTTACTTAACCTTTTATTAGAGTAGAAAAATATAATGAACATAAAAATACTCTCTTCTCACCTAGAGCTCTTAATTAAACTCAATATTAAAAATCAAAAACCTCAATAGAAATACAAAAGGAAGTAATTGATGAAACTATGATTACGAAATTAATAGAAGAAATGCTAAATTAGACAATCGAATAAAATAAAAATCAAGAACCCAATTACAAATAAACCAAGTGTGCTGATCAGTTGACTGCGATGTGTGCTTTTCTTATGCTATCTCAATCCCATCATAAAGGAATCTTTAACATTCGTGTGTTATTGATCAAAGAAACAAGCTTAAGTAACTATATTGCAATAATGTTAACTACTAATTAGTCTAATTAGTATCGACTGGTAGTTAACTGATCGATTTTCTAGACCTTCTACTTGTGATATATGCAATATTAGTCCATCAATGGCCATGACACTCACACTATCCGTAGTACTCACCATGGGCCACACCATGGTCCTATGTGGCTGGTTAGTCACGCATGGTATGCTGCGCCAGTGTGGCGTGGAACTTACTAGTGGCTTCTAAATACAAGTTCGCTAAACATGACCATGAAAGCTGCTTTATCATGTGCAAAAGAACCGTAGAAAGAAACAACGAACTCAGAATCACATCGACCCTAAAGTTTTTCATAATTAAAGGGGAAGATACACGTCTTAATTAATGAAGAAAAAAAGTAAAATCGCCGTTAATAAAGATTTAAAAAGTAGACAAATCAAACAAGAAGGCTAGAGGACAGTAAAAGAAGTGGAGAAAGAGTTGATTGCTGCTAACCTCCAAAAAATGATGTTAACCTTTTTTTTTTGTTGGTTTGTTATGATACATTGAGTTTTAATATTTTTTAGGTCACACATGTGTAGACCTTAACCTTTAGAGACTTAGCAACAAAAATTTAATTTTAACAAGGACACCATCAACCAGCTTCGAGTCCGTAACAATACAAGCTGAACTAGCTTCTCTTGAAACTCCAACCAAGGTTAATTAGAAGCTAATACCTTCAACTCGAACTCGCTCATACATACATCATACGAGCCAACCTAAAACCAAATTAGCTTGAGTTTTTAACTAACTAATTTATACGAGCTAATGAACAAGAAGGAACCACGGTAGACTATTTTAACAACTCCACAAAATAAACTTTGATGGCTTAACTCATCAAAGAGGGAAGATAACTTGAAACTTACTACTTGAAAGTAGATAAAGTTTTTTATTTTTTTACTTAAAAATTAACCCAAACTACTTTAAAACTCTCACCCAAATAAATAAATACTTTCTCATTTAACAATAACAATATGTTACGAAAACCACCACAATATTTAATAAATTTCCTTCAACCCCCTCCAATTATTTCCATAAATTTTAAAGTCAAACTTTGACACCAATTCGTATTACTTTCCAGTAAACACCCAATTTCTCTTGAAATCCTAATTCCTGCCCAAACAATCAAGTCAAAAGGCAATCTTTTGCCTTTGACCAGATGATACATTTTAATAATGATGGTCAAAATCATGACTTTAGTCAAACTTTGACTTTGGTCAAGCTTTTGGAAGTGGTTGACCATTTAAGAAGGACACCAATAGCTGCAATGCTTCCCTTGGCTTAAAAAGTGGCACCTCATGACCTGCCCCTCTGACTGTTGCAAATGTTAGCCCTTCATATACCTCTGTCCATCCTCCCACCTAACCGATTTAAGATAAAGCGCGTTATTTACTTGTACATTATGCATTGATGAGTTGTACTTATGGTCGAAGGGATCGAAACCGACTAACCTGTTTCTTGACATACCAAGGGTACCATGGAACCTTTGTTTTCAACTTGAGTTGTGCTAGTGCATATCTAGTAGCCGTGACGGGAACCACCGAATCAACATCCCCACTGCATTTTACAAAACGAAATGATCTGTTAAAACCAGATACGTTTATAATTTTGTGAGACCCGTTAAATAATAACGGGACTCACAAAATGTAAAAGTAAAGTGGATTTAGGAAACCTGAAGACCCAAATTCGCAGCCCAGCAGCAATCAGTTGACGATATATTGGAAGAATCGACACATCAGTATCATTCCAATTCCGATTCAAAGTCTCACTGTCCAGAAAAACATCATTAATCAACACAAAAGCGAAAAAAAGATTAACTTTTCAACCTCCAAAAGCTACAAATTTACAAACTAAACAGAAAAAACAACCTGCAAGCAGTCCATTTGTATGGGATTCGGGTCGTATTAGCATGTAACGCCTTTTGAACATCTTGCCTGTTGTAATAAACCTCCGCATACCTCTCAGTACACGGATCATAACCCGAAATCCGTCTGTTTGTCTGTAAACCCACAAATCTAATTTAGAATTCAAAATGAAAAAAACAAAATTCTTAAAGGATAAGCCAGAGGACCTTTTTATTATCTCATGAGATAAAAGTAAGGTTTGTCCTTTACTCGCTATCCTGGACTTACTATTTGAGTGAAATTTTACTGGGTATGTTTAAAACAAATACCTGACGGGGCCGATGGGGTAAGCGCATGGATTGACGGGTGGCGCCGGAATAGCTACCATCGGAGTTGTTACATGGGGGTGCATAAATATTGTACTGATCAATATTGCCGAATTCTTGATCCATAGCATAGGTGTACAAGGACTCACACTCGTTTGAATTCTTTTGACGTCGAAAGTCACACGTGTTAATGAGCTGGTGGTACGTTTTATCAGATATCATTGCATGGCTCCACCAATACGTCACTGTTCCGAGGTTGTCGTAGTAGTTATCCGTCACTGCATTTCCAACCTACCACGGAATACAATTCATAACATTGAATTCTATTCCCCCTTGATAACATGTTAATATTTTCTTTTTCTTTTTCTTTTTCTTTTATCTTTTTATTTTATTTGGGGCATCAGAATAAACATCTCGTCACAAGAGGGTTAATTTTAATCACCATTCAAATGAGTTTCAATAAAAAAAAATCATATGTTAAGTGTTAACATATAGAAACAAGATACCATGATTCCTTTCAAATTGATGGAATTGAAACCGGAATTGAAATTGTGTCTTAGAATTTGCCGTGCCAGTTGAGGGACATAGTGTCCAGCGTAACTTTCTCCGGCGATATAAAGTTCCCGGTGTTTATATCGTGGGAATCTCTCCATCCATCGGATTATGAACCGAAGTGAGTCTTTGGCTAAAACCAAAAAATGATCAAAGGTTAAAGTTGTCCCTTTTAAGGTATATAGTTTAATAGAAGGGGTATGGTGTCATACCAGTGCGACGGTCTCCAGTGTCAAGTAGGTCTGAGGAGCGGTTGCTATACGAGAAGCCCACACCAGCCGGAGTTTCAAGAAACAAGATGTTAGCCACGTTGTTCCATGCGAATTTGTTGAGGTGCAACCCAATGGCCCCTTTGTTTATTCTAAAGGGGCCCACTTCTTCGGATGCTCCGTAGGCCACAGACGAGCATCCAGGTCCTGATAAATTCAACTCGTAACACCGATTTGTGTTTATAAGTATTTTGACTCGTGTATACAAATTTTTACAAAACAAATGTTTATCAACTTTTCATGATTTTTTACTTTTTTTACTTAAAATTGAAGGGCTCAAACAAAAGGTACTAATGTTATGAACAGTGGTATCACAGTGTACAAGTAAACCATGCGTGAAATAGTAGAGAGTACAAGAAACAGTAGCGTGAAATGTAGACATGTCCAAATGAGCATGCAATATAGTGATCATAATAAATAAGGATTGCTGTCAAGGTTGCTTTGTAATTTTAAAGCATAGATTTTTGGAAATTGGATTCTGTTTAGTCCTTGAATGAACTGTACACGTGAACATTAATAGAAGTTTGATATATTTTTGTTTTAAAATTATAGCTATGAAATTGTGCTGTTTTTAGGTTTGTAAATTTTAAAATTCAAAATAAAATATCGAAAGGGTTATTATTGGTTTTTAGCAACCATGCATGCATATACCCTGCATAAACCATTAATTAGAAAAAAAAAAAAAAAAAAAAAATCTAGGCACTTTTAAGAAATTGAATGACAAATATATACTTCTATAGCTTCAAAAATAATAAAGATATTGTGATTTCACAATTCCTTTCTAAAGATTCCCCCCACATATTGTAAAAAATATCGTAATCTTAGAAAAATATTTACTTGCGAAAAAAAAGTAGGTCATACAATTTAAATTCAAAGAAAATTCTGAGAAAGCACCAATTTAGTAATTGGTGAATTTTTGTTGTTAGTTTTCAATGTTATTGAAGTACATATTTGTGTTGCTGTAATTATAGAAGCATAATATATTTCTTAAAGAAATGACTAGATTACTATGAAAACAAAATTGGGTTATATGTAAAAGGACAATTATATATTCAAACTTTCAACTTATGACATCATATGTAGATATATCCTAAACATATGTTTTTGGGTATATATCATATGTGGTAATTTAATAAACTTAAGTATATATAAATTAATAAAAGTGATTATTTGTCAATAAAATATACAAATAGTATTTATAAGATAATAACACTACCGTAGTCCGTATAATGGCGGTTTTCTAATCAAATATTCAAATACCATAATTTCTGGAATAAAAAAACTAACCTTCTCATTTAGTCACTAACCCACTTGGTAAAGAATTGCCTTTTAGGTGAGATCATGGGTTCTAACCCATGCAATCTCTCATTTAGTCGGTGTAAAACTAACCCACTTGGTAAAAGAATTGCTTTTTAGAGGTGAGATCATGGGTTCTAACCCATGCAATGGTGTAATCTGATGTAGGATTCATTAGCCGGTTAAAAACAAACAAACAAACAAAAAAACATGAAAAAAAACCCTCATTTAATAACATGTCAAACTAAATGTTGTAGAATTTAATTCTGAATTGCAATGAGTTTAAATAAATAATTTTAAAAATATTTAAATACATTTAGGGTAGTCTGCATTTTGCCTCTGATGTCATAACCTTGTTTAGAAATAAAAACAGGGCTGAATTCCGTTCACAGTATTTTCAGGTACCCAAACAGAGTATTAGTTCTAACCCTAAAAAGATATCCATATATTTTCAAGATTCCATCTTTTTTCAAGAAAATATATTTATTATATATTTATATCCACCCACTCATTAAATACGGTAGATGCAACCATATTTACCATCTTTTTTAGCCTATCATAAATTAAAGAAGTTTAAAAAAATTAAATACAGAAACACATTCCAAGAATTTTGAGAGCTACTTAAGTACTTAATAAAATAAAAAATGAAAAAAGTTAAGTATATTTCCAGTTTATTTATCTATATGCTATTAAAAAAAAAAAATTGAAACCCATTTGAAGAATTATGATACATAAATTAAGTAAAATTAAATAAACAAAGGTTAAATCGGTTTTGATCCCTAGAGACATAACAATTTTCTTACAAAAGATTAAAACTATTAATTTACATTTAAAAGTTTTGTTGGTTAATTCAATTTCGGTTTAAAAGTTTTTATCAGCTATCTCAATTTCAGTTTAATTAGATCCAAATAATTTTTAAATAATCGTAAAATAAATAATAAAACTTTCGAACTAATTCCAGAAACAATTAAATCTAATTCAATGTGGATCAAAACTAAATCTAATTCAAGAAACAATTATTAATTTATTTATAGTCACTAAATCATGTATTAGAGCAATGTAACAGTTGCAAATTAATCTTTCCACATTAATAGAATCAAGCAGATAATACAGCATATACATGCACATATACACATATATAGAGCCACATATGTGTGAGTGCTAACCTCCGTTGAGCCAGATGACTAGTGGCTTGGAGAGATGGTGGTTGGGGGTTTCAGTAAGCCAGTAAAAGAGGGCTCTTCCGGCGACTTTGTTGACGGTGACGTAGCCGGAGAATTGGCTGAAGGTGACATTGGGTTGGCCGGGAAGTGACGTAATCCGGTCAGCTTCTTCTTCTTCACGGAGATGGTGGTGGTTGTGGAGGGTATTTCGGTCACTTCGGGTGACCTGAAAAGCAAGAAACAAGAAGGGGAGGAGAAGAAGTGAGGGAGAATTACGTAATTTGGCCATGGGGGGGGGGTGGTGGTGGTGGTATGGGGGTTGGGTTCTGGCAGAGGGTGGGTGATGGTGCTCTGTTTTTGTGATGAGGATGGATTAAATAGGAGAGAGGGTGATGTGCTTTGAATTGGAAATAATGCGATTTTCTTTAATGCTTCATGCATATATATATATATATATATATATATATATATATATATATATATATATATATATATATATATGATACCAACATCAGAATCCGCCTAATATTTCTAATTTCTTCTTTTGTAACCCTCTGATATATATATATATATATATATATATATATATATATATATATATATATATTTAGTATATGCAAATTAAATATATAGTATCGGACTCACCAACCGGTCTATGACATCCTGCCCCAAAAATTCACTAGAAGGAATGCGACTTATGGGCCGCCAAGAGCAAATAAGTATGGGTTCTCGATCATCATTGTAAACGGATCACCTCTAGATGTATGTTTGCTTATGAAGGATCGAACTTGGGTTTGCCATGAAGAGCTCAATCCATCTAGAGGCAACCTTGAAGTGTAAATCATATCAAATATTTGTGTGGGATAGATGATATATGGATGAAAATCAAGAACTTTTTAGTGGGATAGGTGGTATATTAAAACAAATCAGAGACTTTTTTCATATTGTTTTTTTTTTTTTAATTATTTTAAGCTAATTGATATATTTAATAAAATGTTATAAATAGAATAGATTATACATTTAACGTTTAGAAATGATCCAATATTTAATTTTCTCTGTGTCTTAATTATGATGATTATAAAATTCATTCACATTAACAAATCAGGTTTTTAGATTTTAACCGTATCATGTGTTATAAATGATTGAGATCTTAGTATATAATAAAATCGGGCGCACACTAAACAATGAACGAAGTACCTATTTTGAATATTTCAGATTTGATAATGCAAACCGAATTCAATGTTTTTTCCAAATATGAAAACCATGCAAATGATATGTTTCACTATATTATAGAAACAAGCTTTTTCTTAATCAAGTACCTAAACAAAGTAGTCGGTGTCTGCTTTTGTTTGGTTGCTACAAAGATCTTTGTATTCGACTTCAAGGTAGGAGACTCTGATCCTTATTCCTCTCGGTGTATTCACATCTCATTTACAATCTCGTCCTTATAATTAAATTAAAAATTATTTTTTATTTTATTTTTTAATTAAATAATATCTTTTTATACCTTTATTATTATTATTTTTTCTTCTCCACTCATAATCATTTTCAAAATTATTAAAAAATTTAATTGAAATATCTTATTCGTTCACTCATACTTAGTGAGATAAACTCCTACTAAGATTAAAAGATTTGTAAGGGTGATCATTACATAAGTAGTGGGCGATCTCTACTCGTCTTGTTAAAAGGATAGAGGCGGTCACTACCTATTTAGTGATAAGTTGTAAGGTATTACTACTTGTTCAGTGAGAAGACTTGTGACGATGATCTATGCTCCAATTACAAAGATATTTCATAATGATGAAAAGTTGTTGGTGGAAGACCAAGGAGTAAATGTAAGTTTAGCTTGTTGAGACTATTTGAACCGCTATAATTTGGGTGTCTTTGTTTTCATCAACAACATCTACTTTTACTAATAGATATAAAATCAAGATACTTACAAGCTTAAGCATTTGATTTGAAAAAGTAGTCATTGTTTTTTAAATAATCTAACTCTCTTTAGGTTTTAACAATTGATATCAAAGTTACTCAAAATTTTTGTTAAAGATCTTATAAATCTCGCTCTTAAATATTTTTGAGATAGGCTCTACGCATCTAAATTAAAATTTTATTTGGGGTTCTCTTATTGCTACTATACTAATGTTTGTAATCATAATTTTCTTAATGGAAATAATATATGAAAATCTACTTGAAAGAAACTGCTCATGACTTGAGTTTCATTATCATCAAAAATAATAAATTAAAAGACACATCTAAAACAAAGGAGTCAATTGACAAAGCCCTCTTGATGATGAAAGAGTCCTTGAAAGGAAGCAAGTATATGTTCAAGCACACAAATGCAACGAAACTATGGAATAACATCACAAGCTAGAATAAGGAAAAGAAACAATAAAAATTATGGCAAAGAACATGTATCCTTTATGATCATACAAGAAGAAAATGTATTTGCAAAGGTTTATGACCAAACATTTGGTATAGATTATTCTAAGACATTTTCCATAATTTTTTGAAACTTTAATTTGTTCGAATGTTTATTTATGTGGTTACCGGAAAGAAATAATTGAGTGCTTCATTTGCTTGTTGTTAAGAATAAATTCTTATACGGACACTAAAAGAAAATGTTTATGTGGAACAACCACTCGAATTTGTTGCTCAGAGGAGTTTATTACGAAAAATTTTGTATGGCTTAAATTACTTTTCTCTTGCCTAGTTTTAGATATTCAATACCATGGTACCTGAATTTGGCTTGCTGAATAGTGAGTATAATTACTCAGTATTTTTTACATCATTCGACACTAAATGCATTTTACTAGAAGTTTATGTGGATGATAATTAAATCACCAGAAGTCACAAAACCAAAAATTAAAAGTTGAAAGAATTTCCTGAATCCCACTTCCCAAGATCAACAGCTCTGACAACAATTCCGTCGTAAAGAAAATCCAGTGCCCAGTTACCATTGTGTTTGACAACCCAGACTCTAAGCGTAGAGCCCCTTCATGTAATTAATTTGAATTCTTTCATCAATCCATTTGCTCGGCTTGACAAGAACTCCTATTCTATTGAACGTAAGATTGCCATCATTCAGTGATGCTTCTGATGGCATGATCTTAGCACATGACCTGAATAAACTCTAGAGGTTATCCATCCCAAATGTATAGTTTGTATAACCATATATGATATATGCAAGTACTCTTGCTTATTGCTAATAAAATCATCCTTAACTACCAAACACGTAAATGATACGAGAACACTCAATCCTTAGATGTTGTACTTACATATTATAACAATTCGAAAATTTTAATTGAGTAAAACTTGGATTTGAATTCATGAACAACTATGTATGTGTGTGAATTTTGCGCCATTAGTAGTTAACGTCTTTTACATGGGATTGAGCAAAAAAAGTATCTTTTGTAGTTAACATTCAAATTCAAAGTTTCTCATATTTTGTGCCATTTTTCATATCTAAATTTCACATCTAAAATTTTAGAAAAAAAAATAAATTCAAATAATTTTTTAATGAAACAACTTTTATTACAAACAAAAAAAAAAAAAAAATTCAAACTCGACCTCAAGAAGGGACTTGCCCCTGTACTTCATGACCAATGAGGTTTTAATATCAAAAATAATAATAATCTCATATTAAGTGCACTCTATACTTACGATTAGTTTGATGAATATTATGATTAAATTGATAAACTAGTTTATGAAATTAAATTAAAATATCTAACATAAAACACCAAAAGCCTTAATAACATTCAACAATCTAGCCCTCGTAATGCCTTCAGGAAGATTGGATACAAAGAAGGTAGTGGCCGTTGATCTTGGAAGTTTGTCATTAGAATCTTCATCTTTTCTAGTGTCTTCCCCTAACTTCTCTCCATTTTCCTGCTATATTTTCCATATGCTCTCCCATGCTCACCACTTAACAGTTAGTAGTTGTCTTCGAATACTTACCTTCCAATGTAAGCTATTTTAAACAAGTCTTTTAAGAGATGAAACAAATAACAAAAAGAAGTTTAACATTAAACCGTTAAAATTAATGTCTTATCCAAAGTTAACTCAACATAAAGATATGTCTTTGTAATAACAATATATAATAGTATTTTGTATGCAATTTGATGTATAAATATTTTAAAAAGATCATTCTCAAGCATAAAAATAGTTATTCCCAACAATAATATGCACGACTATATACAAATATATAAGCAACATCGTTTGAGTTGTTTGTAATAACCACATAAGGACAAAACATTAACAACTTTTGACCAGAGATCATTGCTTTCGTGGTGTGTATCCTCTAAAATTAAATTTAGATAAAAGGTAATTCGACTCTATACAATATGAACACAAATAATAATATGGTAACATTATATGTTTGTTTCTATGTGTACATGTAACGTGACAGACGACACATATACCTCAAATGATCAGTCAGATTGCGGCTCGATTTTTTAAACTTGCTATGTTTGTGTCAAGAATTATTAATATAGAAGATGATTTGAAAAGTTAGGAGTAGAAAGGACGAAAAGGCAAATTGTTGTTTGGCTTGATCTCAAGAAATTGGCAATGGCAAGTCACGAGCGATGATACAACACCAGTATGTTTCTTCTTTGTTTCTAATTTTAGATACTGCGACCCACAACCATCAAATTCCACTTTTACTTTTTCACTTTCTCATGCAAAATGCTTCATTTCAACTCTTTTACCCTTTCTAGAAATAGAAAGGATCCTTTATAATAAAAAACATAGAGTAAGTTACATATTTTGTGTACGTATTGTTGCTCAATTTGCAAATTAAGTCCAATGGTTTCATTTGTTGCAATTGAAGTAAAGAGTGTATTTTCCCTCTAGCAAAGTTATGTCAAGTCTAGATTGTAACACCCGGACTCTCGTATCACCAATATTGTCCATTTTGCCACAAGAAACTCACGGATTTGCTTTTGGTTGCTCGGGTGAAAACTTCCCAGGGAGGTCACCCATCACTGGATTGCTCCCACCTGAGCACGCTTAACTATGGAGTTCTCCTATCATCCACAGCCAATATGACCAAAACGCGTTGATGATATTAAAGAGCAGACATTACTTATTAACCAGCAATCTCTAATGTCCGCGGCCGATGTGGGAAATATGTAGGGTGTCACATAGATGATGACCCATTCACTTATATAGAAGGTGATTTGGGTAAAATATTTTTATTCGGTTTAGTTGGATCTACTCAAATTATATTACAATAGGTCTATCTAGGTTGCTTCAGATTAAATAACGGGTTGCAATGATTCATTATTAAAAAACTTGCTATATAGTCATGGTAAGGGAGGCATACGGTGGTGAAAGAGGCAATGTTTTAATCAGAAATAGTCTTAGAATGTAACGGTAGTGGTGGTGTTATATAGTTCAATGTTTAGATTGTTATATCTAAGAAAAAAAAAAAGAAAAAAAAGTGTGACGAGGTGAAAAAGAAATAAAAAGCTAGGAAGACGCCATTGCATAAAAAAATGATGTTGGGAAAGAACAGGTGACATGGAGTCTTTATGGCTATGATGCCATAAAGGTTTATATATTTCATGCCTCTCTGTAAAATAATTGCAAGTCTACATAGAGAAAGTCATAATACAATGTGAAAACATATTTAAATTTAGTAAAAAATAGATAAAAGTTATAGGTTGAATAGCATGTTCCAAAAAGATAGATATACCTTAGTAGGTTTAAGAAACGAAATCAAAAGTAAATAATTGAAAATCAAACAATATTCTTCTAATTAGTTTTTATTAATTTTTTTCTCTTTTTTCATGCTCATAAAAAAAACTATTAAGGGATGAATAGCAAGTTGGTAAATATAAGAACTTATTATTCAACTTGTAATTTAAAATAAGATGGAGTGAATTTTTTTTTTAATTTATATTTTAAAGATAACAATGATTATAAGGTATTAAGGACTCTAACATGAATGTTGTTAGACATATTAATTTAAGTAAAATTAAGGTACTGAAATACTAATTTTCTAATAAGTTAATTTACTCGTATAATATTTATAACTTTTATCATACATAATAAAAAAGAATTTAGCTTTTTGGATATTCTTTAATGATATTAATGTGTTTATAACTTGTACTACTTCTGATGCATTAAGTAAATAAAATCAAGAGTATTATTCAATTGACTGCCACCAAGTGCATAAGGCAATAAGAAGACAACGTAGTGGATGGAAACAAAGTTAAATCATTACGTTTCTGACCAGTCATACCCTTTTCTTAAACAAAATAATAAGTTATCACCTGCTGTTCATAAAAAATAATAAGTCATCACTTTTAAGTGAATTAAGCTACAGGTCATGGTGAAATAACTCGAGAAGAAAAATTACAAACGTATGTCTTTATATAAAACTTAATATACGAATATATCTTTTTAATTCACTAAATTTAGACTAAATTACATATTTCGTGTTTTATGTATATTAAGAATTATATCTTTCATCTTTTTTTTTAATAATTACACGTATACTCTTTTTCGTTTGGTCTTTTGTTGCGGATTTCGTACTTACTACCAATTGATAGTAAGAAAGAGTTGTACTTTGTATTTTTTTCGTACTTACTAGCAAATGACTTGCAAAACTATTTAATGCAACATTATTGCGTTGATCATCGATAGGTAATCATATATGTGAAAAAAATAAAATCAAACTGAAATAATTATATTGATTATTTGATTACTTTTTGAACTTTGTTTGAATTACTCTCAATTTATGAGTGAGAATTTTTGAAACGATATGTTAACCGTTTATATTAATTTTGACTTCAAACCTGACTTGTCTAGAAACACCATTAAGGATGAAATCTATCGTTGTGAGAAAATCTCCTCGGTTAAGTTTAAACCCGAAACATTAAGTATCTCAATCCCAAACCAATCACTCTCATACCATATATTAGACTAGCAGACCAACTGTAAATAAAATCATAAGAAAAGTAATAATAAATAAGAAAAGTAAATAACTAAACTAAGCAGACAAAAATAAACCTATATAATAAAATCACTAAAATTTTATTTCCATATAAAAATTATTAATTAATAGTTTTCAGGGAAGATTATAAAATAAAAGCGTTAGAAAAAACAAAAGATAAAAGCTAAAATAAAATAGAAGAATTTGTGAATGTTACACGTCTTCATTTAAATATACCTAAAAATAGTCATTTCTAAAAAAAACTTGACTAAAATCTTAGAGCATTCACAATCCATCTCTCATCCCCATCCATATAATTACATCTTTTTTTTTCAATTAAATAATATTTTTTCATAATTTATCATTACTTTTTCTCTCTCATCTACTCACAATCATTTTTAAAATATTAAAAAATTTATGGGGGTTGTACCGTGATTCCCCAAATATAAGGAATCACGGTACAACCCTTATAAATTTTATTTCTCCTTCACTCACAAGCACTTACAACCATCCCATATAACATAGGACACCTACTCATATAAGAATGGGATACGGGCTGTGAATGTTCTGATAGCTACTTGGTTGCAAAAACGAAATCCATAATAAACATCAAACGAAAAGGTTGATAATGTAATTATTACAGCTAAATATGAAACCTATATTTTCAATATATAAAGATTAAAGAATGAAATGTGGAATTAATTTTTAAATTTGTGTAATATGATGAACTTTAAATTATTAAAACTTGGTGTTATTAACTAAGTTTTAGTGTTAAAGAAGATATTATAATATTTTGTATATCAAATCAGATTTGTAATCTTTGAAACGGATAGAGTATATTATTAGGGTAACGTACAATATGATTTTTGTAGCTAAAATGCCAAAATATTTCTGAATTTAGGGACCATTAGTCAAATAAGTGGGTTTCCAAATTAAGAAACGCATATACTACTAATTTACTTTGGGCCCGAGTTGAGAATAAGGTCGGGACTTTCAACTTATCTATCTTTCAATTATTTGTCAATTAATACCCCATATATTGTATGTGTTAAATAAATAAAAATATTATATAACTAATAATTAAAATTATGAATTATAAAATCATTCTGGAAGATAAATATGATTATTATTACATAAAAATAACTATTTTAAATAAATAAACAATAATTTTTTTTGTCTTAAACTTTTGTTTTATAAAAAAATTATGGTTTTTAAATATTTTGTTTTAAGAAAAATGAATTTTTTTATAAAAAGATCATTGTATTCTGTATTTTATAAAACTTTTATTTTTAAAAAATATGTTTTTAATTAAAAATATAGGCCTTTTGTTTATTAAATTATATATTTTTAATTCGAAAATGATATAAGTAAAATTATTGGTATTCAATATTATTAATAATAATAGAGAGAAATAAAAAGGTTAGTATAATAAGTCTTATAATTGTATCATGTCTCATCTTAATTTTTTTTTATTATAGATAGATAGATGGACAAATTCTTTCGATTTTTTCCCTTAACTTTTTCTTTTGATTTATTTTCTTCTCTTTAAATTTTTTAGCCAAATATGATTACTTGACTTTTTAAAATAATATTCTTATAGAGGTTCTTTAAATCATGATTATAAAGTCATGGTGTGCGCTACATAAAAGAATTTTTGGGGCGGCACTATTTCATTTATTAAAGTGGCTCACCCCTAATTCGACTTAAAAATTGCATCTTCATTTTTTAGGGTTATTTTTTAGTGCGGTAAACCTCTAAATCGCCCCAAAAAATTTCAGCTTATTTTTAGGGCGATTTTTTAGGACGGTCAGCCCCTTAAACCGCCTCAAAAGATACATTTTATTTAATATGACGATTTTCACACCATTGGATAGTGCACACCCCAAAACCGCCTCAATAAATATAACCGCCCCAAGAAAACTTTTTAAAGGTACAAACCAGCAAATATATGTAGCGGGAAAATTTTCTAATCAAAGTTTAAATTGAAGACGGCATTGTCACAGCCTATATAAGCACCTGTCCTGCTTTGCAGCCATTTGCAATCCGCAATTTGTGCTCGAAACACGAACAACAGCAATGGATGGTGTAAGTGTTAGTATCAAACCCGAGCAAGCCTTAGTGGAGGCTGATGCGGTGAAACATGTTAAATTTTTTTACGATTGGAGTCCTTACCCGTGTTGTTGTTCCGTATTCACCCTTCTGTTTTTGTAAATAGACAGAGGAAGATGAAGCTCGTCTAAGGCTATTTACAAATCCAAAACCATAGAGATGAATTAGGTAAATGTGATTGCAATTAATCTTCATCTTTTATTCCTTCTTGTTAAAGGTTTTATGTGCTGAATTATGTTGTTTGAATATGCTATTTATCTTTTATTTTTGTTTGAATTTGTTGCTCATTTTTTTATTTTGTTCTCATCTTTCATGATTCTGATTATTGCTATTCTTAATGAAGGACCATCATGACGATATCAAGTGATAATCTCAGCCTTCACCAGTGTTGGATTCACAAAACCAAAGGAAATATCATGAAGAATGTTTTCGGGACTTACTTAACTTTCACGACTGTAATTTTCTTTAGTCTAAAAAAAATAGCTTGAATGGTGGTTTTAGATTTATATGATGATTTTGGCATACAATAATGCCATGTATCTGAAAATTTAACAAAATATATCCTGAAAATGCTCATTTGATAAATTAAATATTTTTATTTAAAAACCGTCCTATAAAACACTCACAACCGCCCTATAAAATACCAAGCAATTGCCCTATAAAATGCACCTGACCGCCCTAAAAAACACTCCAACCGCCCCAAAAAAACCGCCCTGTAAAATAAATCATTTTTTAGAGTGAGGTTTTTTAGGGCGGTTTGAAACAGCCCTAACAAACAAAAATCACCGCCCTTTAAAAATCAGTTCTGTATTAGACGTGCATGTTTGTGCAAATTTGATGTCGAGTTGGATGTTGCTTCCCATCCCAACATGTAAGGCATAAGTAGCTAGTTTATAACATAAGATGAGTTTGGATTTTGATCGTAAATGATGTGCTGCATAATGATAATGTTATGGATTCTAAGTAGACATCATACAAATGTGGTAATGTTTTTTTTTTTTTTTTATTGTAAGTGTTGCTGCTTTGAAAAAAGAAGTTTTCTTAATAGCATTATCTCATTTTAAAGCCATAAACTAACCCTAACTAGATTTTAACTAGGATGGTCTATATTGAGTATTTAATTTTTATCACTGTGTTTTCAATCCATCAGCTAGTTTATGTTTATAAATTAGTAATATATATTATACAATATATTGTAGTCAAACGTTTGGATAATAATAAGGGTATAGTGGAGTTTATGACGCAAGAAATGTGTAGATAGATGAAACAGAAGAGTTGTTGCAAATGTTCAGAAATTATTAAACAGTGACTAAATTAATAGTACATGTACAACCACTTACCATATAAAATTGACAAATAAATGATTCAATGTCTTTCTCTTTACCCCGTATGTTTAGATTTATAAACATAAAAGAACTTTATTTGAAAAATAACTGGTTTTATTCGATATATTAATAAATTAATAAATATAATAATAAATATATTTATCATTTCTTATTTTTAGTGCTCTTTAATGAAGGGTGAATCAACATACGTACATAATATTGATATTTGATAGAAGAAATGTATAAAAAAATACGTTATGCATTTATTTTTTATATTATAAATTAAAGCACCGAGTAAATGTTACAAAAGTGATATGCACCTCAAGCAACACTTCTATTACATTGCATGTTAGTTTATCATTGTACAAAATTGATGAACATATCATTTTTGGGTAGTTATACACTAGTTTTTATAAATTGATCGTTAAAACTATACAAGCACGTCAATAATCTTATGTATTGTTACATTCGTCGATCATCTTTTCTTCTATAATTTTTGATCATCTTTTCTTCTGTAATTTTTACTGTTATTCTCTTCTTATCTACACTTCCTGTCATTTAAATTGATTATTTCTAAAATCAACTTTTCTTTGTTGCTCTTCGTAAGAAAGCTGAGAAATATAACTCATGATTTTAAAAGATCTAATGAGAATAAATTGGATTGCATTAAAAGTTTTTGCATCAATACAAACTTTTTCTTAACTTATTGTTAATAATATTTTGAAGTACATTACTCTAAGTACATTATTTGCTTGTGATGATCTTATTATATGGTGATATTTTTTTATTTGATTGCTTTAGAGTCAATGAGTTTTATAAAAGCAATCTCTCTATCTATTATGATAGATGTAAAGTTTATCTACAGCTCATCCTTTACAGATTTCGTCAACGATTTAGCTATCGATGAGATTTGTTAGACTTGATTATGGTTATGGTAAGTAAGTATGTTACTCTAAATGTAATTCTTATCAAAAATAGCTATATAATTGATTTGTTTATAATAAAAATAAAATAGTCAATACAAATGTTTTCAGAGAGTGTTTGTTTAATAGGCCGACAAAGGGTGTCTACTCCCAAAGAATGCCAACTCACAACTATTGACCTGGAGTTAATTCCGACATAATTAACACTTACGCTAGATTTTGACTTTAAAAGTTACATCCCATATCCATGGGTCACAAACGAAAGGTCGTTTCTTATAAGAGAGTTATCTCAAGTTTAGTTTATCCGGTTTATATTTTTAATTATATTAATAATTAATGTATTATATTCAACCTATACAAATATTGTAATTATATTTATAACATTGCTTTGTTTAAAAAATACTTTGGAAAGGTATCTATATATTTTAACTATTTAAGATCTTACATATTTAAAGTGAATTACAGCTAAGTGAAAAAACACGAGTGTGAAGTGTATGAAGAATTCAGGACGTGATAATTGCATTTTAGGGTGACGGTATGTGTGTACGTCAAATTATAAATGGACTTGATATGCATTGTTATAGTGGCTTGAACGTACAATTATAGTAGCTTAGTTCAGTTTTGTGTCAAATAAGCTAGATGCGCTAACGCAATGTTGTAAATACCTCATAGCGCCACAATGTGTCAACGTTTTATGAAAAATCATTTTTTAAATATAAAGATAACAAGGGAAGGTTTTAATTGTAAACAAAGAGAAATTAAAAAATCTTTTAAACTAAATTTAAGTGTGTGTTTGATAGCGTTTTAAAAAAAAACCTAGGTCATTGATTTGTTATAATCCATAGTTCTAGTTTTATTAATAACAAAGTATATATTTGTACCTGAATGGGACATTTTCCAACATTACTTAAAAATCATAAATCTTAATCAACTTCTGGTTTGAATTTAGTTTAGAAGTTTATTAAATTTTCTTTGTTTGTAGAGTTAATTACACGATTGGTCCTTGTGCTTTGCCCATATTACAATATTGGTCCCAACTTTTGATAAATTATAGGTTTGGTTCTTACTGTTTACCAACTCGTAACATGATTGGTCCCTGACACTAACTTCTGTTAAGTTTTTCAGTTAAGTGATGTGAAAAGACCAAAATAACCCTACCCCAACCCACCCACCCCTCCCCTCCCCCTCCCCCTCCCCCTCCCTCTCCCAAGAACCATCCTAAATTACCTAATCACACCAGAACCATCACCGTACCACCGTGGGCGCGGCGACGGTGGGGCGCATGCGGGGGGCGACGACGGTGGGGCGCAGGCGGTGGGGCGGAGACCGTGGCGCGCAGGCGGTGGGGCGGAGACCGTGGCGCGCAGGCGGTGGGCGAAGATGATGCTGCAATTCATGTGTGTATATATAAGGGGTATTTTGGTCTTTTCACATCCACTTAACTGAAAAACTTAACAGAAGTTAGTGTCAGGGACCAATAGTGTTACGAGTTGGTAAACAGTAAGAACCAAACCTGTAATTTCTCAAAAGTTGAGACCAATATTGTAATATGAGCAAAGCACAGGGACCAATCGTGTAATTAACTCTTGTTTGTATTTGAACCCTCCCTAGTCCCTATATAGCAAAACTATTAGTTTGTATATTTTAAAAAACTGAATTTTAAAAGTTAATGAAACTAAACTTATGTAAGTAAAAAAATCTCATTATATTATGATTTTGATAGCGTCTTAAACTATAACAATTATAACTATAACTAATCCTACATCATCAAAATTATGTCTTTTTACATACTTTATTATCATTCACCATTTAGTGTTTTCGTATGATCACCTCTACGAGAGATAAATTAATAAAAAAATAAACAAAACTATATAAATAATCTTGCATATCGAAATTGTCACATCAAACAGAGAGAGAGAGACAGATATATATACATGTATGTAAATACATATACGGCTATAAAAATATAAAATATTTCATACGATTTATGATTTCTGCGAGTCATTGACCTAATCTCATAATGGAAGTCGGAAGGAATACGTTGCGTCTAAGTTATTTACAAAATTTACTCTATAACAGCTTTGTTGACCCAATGTCACATCCCACCATGCAATCATCGTATTTATATCTCATTGTATTCACACTCTTCCTCTTAGATATTTATTTATGTATATATAAGAATAGACATGTTCTTGTTCGAAACGATTTAATGATGAGAATCGTAAGAACCGCGATAAACTAAAGCATGTATACGTAATTTATTTGGTTACCAAATATTGTTAATTTTGTATTTTTGTCATCAGTTTATTCACCGCAAGCAGATAGAATAGGGTTTATACGAATCATACAAACACGGAAATTTCAAATATAACTGTATATATATTTAACGTTTAAACGATATGATTTATCTTTATTATTACATGAGTTAATTTCAGTTTTGCTCTCTTAAGTTTGACAGAAATAATTATTTTTCTCTAAAAGATTTAAAACATCAATTATCTTTAAGTTTCATAATTTGTTTTAATTTCATTTCCTTAGTTAGTATTAATCCGGGCCAATATATAAAAGTTAGGATTAAT
Organism: Flaveria robusta; assembly: GCA_025506415.1. Lineage (NCBI taxonomy): Eukaryota > Viridiplantae > Streptophyta > Magnoliopsida > Asterales > Asteraceae > Flaveria > Flaveria robusta. The sequence goes on along the minus strand of CM046469.1, from coordinate 9,519,004 downwards.
AAAATCCAATAACTCTTTTGTCAATGAATGCAACCTTTATATTATTATTTTTGTTAAATAATTCCAACCTTTTTATTAGAAATTTAATTTTTAAAGCTTAGTTTGAAAAAATTATATTAAACTTATTTTTTTATAATGAGTGATTGTATGACTTGATGAGACATCCTCATGGACCAAAAGCCCACAACGTATTAGGCTCACAATAAGTGGACCTAGTCTCAAAAAGCACAAAGATAGAATTTACTTATACACCCCTTGTAAATAGAAAGCTCACTTAAACCATAACTCATGTTGTTTCTTTTTTTTTTTTTTATCTCTTTCTCTCTCTCAAAATATAATTAAACGGAACATGTAACAGCACAATATTCATACTAATCAAATTTTTATCTTTTTTTGTATTAAATAATTATTTTAATTACTAATAATATTATTTAAATATTTTTAATATTAAAACATTTTTTTAATAAATTAAAAAAGATATCTTTTTATTAATGTTATTTATAAATAATAATTTTTTATAAAATAAGAAAATTATCTAAAACATCTAAGTTTTTTAAAAATACGAAATATATTAAAATTGGTATTTTTGAAAAGTAAATTTTTTATGATTTAAAAATAATTAAAATTGCAATTTATAATAAGAAAACTTTTTAAAATTAACATATTTTTAAAACATTTTTTTGAAATAAAAATTTAAATCTATTATAATAAGAAAGATTTCAATCATATGTTATCTTAAAATATCAATTTGTAATTAATAAAATTTTTATTTTGTTTAATATTTTTTATTTAACCCGAGTATTTACTAAAGCTGGTATATATATACACACGCACACATAAATGTAAAATCATTATAACTTTAAGTATATAAAAAGTGTAGAATTAAAAGAACCTGTAACGCCACCTGTTGTCGAGGGCGCGAGCCAGATAGCTTGCCACCCTGGTCGCGTACACAACAACACGGTAGCCCGAATGAGAGCGTGATCGTAGGGTGTGGGGATGGCAACACCTACTTGTGATCGTTGGTATGTGGTGGGTTTCATAAAAATAGTTGTTAGGCTCATTAATACAAGTCATCCCATTTCACTTTTTTTTCTCTCTAACACTTTATAAAAGAATACTTTGTCTCAACCATGAAATAAAGTTCCTCCTCATCCGATTCTTCCGAAGAAGACGAACTCATTTTTGAAACGGGAAAAATACGATCGAGTATTAATCAAACAGTTTTTACATCTACGATCACTAACGAGATCCTCGCCTCTAAAGCGTGACTGAGAGAGTTCTAAAAACACTTTGGTAAGACATTATTTTTTCCCCGATTGCATTTATGATCAAAAGAGTTTTACAACATAGTTCCGTTTGATTAGACAATTATTTATGCGTATATCAAATAATTTGTCAGAGCGATATTCGTATTTTAAACAAAAAGAAGATCTTACAGGTATAGCCGGATTCACCACTTTTGAAAAAGTTACAACGGCTCTTCGACAACTTCAGACGCGTTGGAGGAGTATTTACAAATATCAGATAAAATTGCCCATGACTAACTTGAAATTTTTTTTCAAGGTATTTAAATATTTACTTAGGTGTTATAATATTATAAAGTGTGTATATATATATATATATTCTTATTTAAAATACTTATTCGTAGGAATCGTGTTGACTTACTCTCGGAGATATTTGCGTAGACCCACTATGTATGATACTCTGTACATACACGAGGCGCATGGTGAAAGATATGATTTATCTGGAATGCTCGGTAGCCTTGATTGCATGCATGTTGGGTGATCTATGTATTCTACAACTTGAAAAGTTTAGTTTCATTGTGGTGATCACCACCATCCCTAATATCATACTTGAGGTGACGACCTCGTATGATCTTTGGTTCTGGTATGCGTTTTTTGGTATTGTCGGATCAAAGAACGACTTTAATGTCATTGATCAATCTCTTTTATATTGAACCCTCTCAAATTTTTTATGCAAATGGAGAACATTTCAAATACAGATACTACCTAGTTCATGAAATTTACAACAAATGGGCGACACTAGTTCAAGTTACGTATCCACTTGAAAACAAACGAAAGTACTTCTTGAAAAAGTAACAATTGACAAAAAAACATTGAAAGAGCGTTTAGAGTTCTAAGAAAACGCTTTCATTTGATTGCAAACCCGATACGATTTTGGACAAGGGAGCAGATAATGACTATAGTATATACTTGTCTTATTATACAAAATATGATTTTAGAAGACGATGGGTAAGGTTATTTGTCAAAACTATCAATGAGACATTCCCCACTACAATTGACAATCACTGATCAACAAAAACTCGAAACCATAGTATTTATCAAGAACCATCAAATAAACGAAAACCTTCGTCATGAATTGGTCGAGTATTTCTAGGCCAGAAGACTCGATGATATCGTATTAGACTAGTATTTGTATTGTTAATAAAAAAATATGTAACGTTTTCTATTTATATTACTGTAATATTTTGTTTTTAAATATTTGTGTGTTTAGATTCTTATTTTAATAAAAACAAGTAAATTAAATAACTAGTTAGATCCCTTCATCACCTTAATCATAACATGATCAGACTATTTGATCAGAGTGTAACCGAATAGTCTCTTGGTTCATGAAAGATTTTTTTTTTTTAATTAATATTAGCCTTTATATTCCAATCTCACCATGTGATTATCTAGGAAGGAATGTTAATCTCTTCGATCTCTTAATGACATTTGAGAAATTTGGTCGAATTCAGTTGGTTAATGGTCACAACTTATGGGTACAAATCGCAATATACATGGGTTTTGCATTTGGTTTGTATAAAATACAGGATGGAGATCCGAAGATTTAAAGAAGGCTTACTACATTTACCTAGAAATAATAGGCTTGTATCATCAAAAGTTCATAGAAAGGAAGAATCTCATCAAATTAGAAGAAGAAGTGAAGAAGATGGCAAGGAAGGAACATAAAGCTTGAAAAGAAGATCTACCACCTAAGAAACAATCCAAGAGTACAAGCAGCAGTAAAGAATAGAAATAAAAAAACTTCTATGATTCAAGATTAGGGGGGGCAATGTTAGACCATAATCATTATCATCAAAGATAACCTAAGTCTATTTCATGCTAATTGTATATGTGACATTAGATGTAAATATGTGTATAATGTAAGTTGATAAATCTAGCGGTTATTGGTAGTTACTCCACCAACCGAAAACCTTCATGAATAAATTATAAGGTTCTCTACAAACATTTTGATCTATCGATTTTTGTCATTGTTTCCCTCTAAGTTCATAAAATATTAATTCATTCATCTAAGATGGCATTCTGTTGTTGTGATGTTCACTAAAAACAGCAATACCACAACAACGAACCCCAAACGAATCCTAGTTCACCATCATCAAGGCTCCGCACAATCTCGACCAACCCAATAAAAACCCAAATTCAAAATCATGGCGATGTGGACTCTGATGATTTAGATCTCATCTTCATGGTCTCAGGCGTTTGAACACTAAAATACCAAAACATGAGAACATAAATCTACAAAAGTTGGTGAGCCTCGTAAATAGACACTATTGTCTAAATATAAGTTCAATTTAGTTTTAGATGTAATATCGTAAATGAATATTTGAAAACACCATATTGATTTGATTGTGAATTGATGTGCTTTTAGTAATGTTGTGTTAATTCATGGCATTTTTTGTTGTCTAAGTAAATCAAATAGAAGTATGATCTTGTCAACATTTAATGAACGGTCCTTGAATGGTGTTTATGAATTGATCGTGTTAGTCTATTAGACATGAACAAGTAAACAAACTAAACCAATACCAAATAATTACAAGTTAAAAGTAAAAATTAAAAATAATACTAGTTAAATTAATAACATGAATTATTATCAATTACGATAACTTGAATTATCAAAACTTAAATTTACACAAAAGAATATATAAAAAAGATGACTCCACATTAATTTTTTATAGAACAACCACCATAACACGTTCAATTTGCTATTAATCAAAAACTAATCTCCCTTTACCGGAAAATATGTTTTTCAATAAAGACAAAACTTCCGACTCACCGAACTACCACCAGCCACCGTGGCCCACTAACCGGACGGCAGTTTTGACCCCATGCCCCTCCCACCTTCTTCTTCCACCTTCAAAATACCCACCTTCTTCATTCTTCATTCCACTGATAAAAACAACAACAAACAAACCCAACATTAATCAATGGATCAAACACTCAACAAATCTCCACCAACATCTCCGCCGTTGAATTCTCCGGCGCCGCCCACCGCCTCCGCCGCAGCTCCGGCTCCTCTTGTCGTCCCAACGGCCTTCAAATACCCAGAAATGTAATCAAATGTTTGTTCATTGGCTGGATTTGAAGAATTATTGGTTTAATTTGTGGGTTTTATGTTGTTTTGTAGGTATTCGAGTCCTACGGATTCGATCATGTCCCCTGTTTCAAAGGGGATATTCGCAAGAACAAGGTCTAAGAAACCCTCTCTTCCGTTAAGAAACTCGTCTGCAAGTAAATAATCACCAAAGGTACAAATTTAAGATATCATTTTAGTTTTAATACTAAGATTACGTTAATTTGAAGGTCATTAGTAGAGAATCAAATCTACCAAACTTTGAGAAAAGATGTATATGGTATCTAGAGATTGGTATGGCTCTGTTCGTCTTTGTTTGTTGGTGATTGTGATGATCGTAGCTTCTCTTGCAGTTGCATATTCAAGATTCAGAGTTTGCAGACATGAAGCAATTTGAAGAATTTTAATGGGTTGATTGAATCTTGATGCTTTCGATCTTGATTAATATTATTCTTCTGTTTAATTTTGATCTTAGTTAGTTTAAATTGTAGTTTTTTCGTACATTAATAATAACTATATCTAATCTGTAAATTGCAACAATAAAAAGAAGTTTGTTCATCCACTTACAGCCCTAGTCATGATACCCTTGCCTGTTCACAAGTCAAGTTAGAGTTATTAACTCGAGGTCAAGTGAGTGATAATATGAGTTGACTTGGGTTGATTGTTCAATGGTAAGAGTTATTTTTCTTTTTAACAAGCAACTCGAGATCAAGTGAGTGATGATATTTTGAAAACCTTAATAGTGTTGGTGACCATCTCAGTTGCATTGGACACCATTTTAGGATTACAAACCATTGGTAGCGTGACAACATCCTTATTCTTTTGTAAAGTTTTCTATGTCGACTACTGTCGCGAATATGTTAGATGATTGCTGAAAAATTTGTATGTGTTGATTCTATCGTAAGTAATGGAACACCTTTGGGTCACCGCTCTCTTTGATTGCACGTCTAAGAACGACGCTACCATCTTCATGCTTTGAATAAATTGGATCAAATGATTCTGATGGATCACTGTTACAAGAGAATTAAGACGCAACATGGAAAGACTATGTGGGAATCTCTATCTTATTGGTTAGATAATCGATCGTCTTTTGTTTTGGATAGAAGTAGTAATGTGTATTTCTTTAATAGAAGATAAAATCATTTTGTCCAAAAAGCCCCTCAATTTTCCTTCACAGTCAATTAAGTCATTATTCATTCAACATAAATCAACAACGCACTCTAATTGAGTTGGATTTAAATTAATCAATGATATATTTTCTTGATTGCGTTGATAATTTTAATAGGTTGTTTTTAACTCAAGAAATGAGTTCACACATTTTTTTCGGTCTTCATGATTTTATACTGTTTTTAGAGAAGTCTCAAATAATAAATTAATAACTATATTAAGTTATATAAGTATGGCAATATTATAACATCAAACAACTAACTTATATGAGTCAACGATCGAATTACTCAAGACAAATCAGCTTGTCAGCTAGATTAACCCAATTTTTATACAAGCAAGTTACACTCCGCTCGGAAATTTTGTACAAGTCTAAAAGTTAAGTTAAATTAACTCGAGTTTTTTAAGGAGATTTTGTATACACTAAAAATCTTTCCCTCATAGCCCAATGATAAACCCCCACATACTATTCACTTAATTGCATATAGTAAGCTAAACGTGCATATAGTAAGCTAAACGAATCCTTCCTAGTTCAACAGCTTGTAGTAGGTAAGGCTGAATATGGTTGTGGTTCAGCCTATGGTTGTAGATGATTTCGTATTTCTCTTGCACACTCCCTTTGTAAAGTTGTGAAACGAATAAGAAACAGGCACACTGTTGTTGAGCGTTCTTTTTCTTAGTAAACTTTAACATACACTTTATTTTTGGCACAAAATGCCCCTCATCTCGCCCAATTTCTATTTTAGTTTTGTTTCTTCGGACGCCTAAATATCATAGTACTATATGGAGAGACTTCATATAGGCATGTCCTGCAACACTTAAAATTTTTTTTTTCTAAAATCTGTTGAATGCGACACCAATATTTAAAAAATATCAAATGGTTAGGTGTTTATGATTTTAAGTTTGAGCTAACCCTTTTATATATGTACAACCGAATTCACATAGCCGGTTTTATGGTCAAATGAGCATTAGTGGCGTACGTAACCTAGTTTTACGTTTTTAGATCAAACCAATCATAATACTAAACTAACTAAACCGTTGCAATTGACACGAGTCAAACTAGGTTTGATTTCATAGTTTTAAATTACTAACCATATAAATAAAGTAGCATAATAAAGTAGACATTTAGGAGCTAAGCAGTTTTAGTTTACAACTATTTGATATTTAGTTAACTATTTGATATTTACTTAAAGTTCATAAATTGTACGATGAAACGTGAAATATGAGATAAAATATACACTATCTTTAAAAGATCTTGTTTGTCAAAAGTTATTAACTAATAACAATTATTATTATATTTAAAAGCCTTTGAAATTGCCTCATTAGCATTTCCATATTTCAAAACTTTTATAAAAAATCTGTTATAAATTTGTATCAGAAGCTGTTGATATTAAAATGTTTTGGGGAATAGTTTTACAACCATAAAAGACTGAAAAGGTGAAAATGAATTAAATGCTAAAAACAAACTCACAAACGCGTTTTCTCAATGAACTCCCCACTCTTCAATCTCTCTCCATCTTCTTCTCAGTTCTCTCTTCCCTCTTTCCAAACACAAATTCTAGGGTTAGGGTTTTGAACAAAACCGCCCTTTCCACTTCTCAGATCTTCAAATTAGCTCTCTTCTCCTTCAAGATTCAATCTTTCAGAGCCCTCATAAGGGTTCCAGTAATGGGTCGTCTTCACAAACCCTTAAACCTATTGTTAATTATCTCCGTCGTCTTCACTTCATCTTGCTTCCACGCCGTTTCCGGCGATGATTCCGACAAGTCGTCGCTTCTGGAGTTCAAGACCTCTGTTTCGGATCCTGCCGGAGTGTTAATGAGCTGGAATTTGGGCAGTTCGGATCACTGTTCTTGGATCGGAGTTACATGTGGGTCAAACTCAAGGGTTGTGGCTCTTAATATCACCGGTGGAGGTAACTCTGGCGACTTTACTTGTTATAAGTATGATCTGTTTCCTTTGTATGGATTTGGAATTAGGAAAACTTGTGTGGGTCGTAATGCTAAATTAGTGGGGAAATTGTCATCTGCGATCGCTAAGCTCACAGAACTTAGGGTTTTGTCACTTCCTTTTAATGATTTGAGTGGTGAAATTCCTGTTGAAATTTGGGGTATGGAGAAACTGGAAGTGATTGATCTAGAAGGGAATTTGATTCATGGGAATTTACAGTCTCGTTTTAGAGGATTAAGAAGCCTTAGGGTTCTTAATTTGGGGTTTAATCGCATATCAGGGGAGATACCGGATTCCTTATCAGAAATCAAGACGTTACAGGTCTTGAATCTTGCAGGGAACCGAATTAACGGTTCAATTCCTGCCTTTCTTGATGGATACGGAGATTTGAGAGGGTTATATTTGTCGTTTAATCAGTTATCTGGGAGTATCCCGTATGAGATCGGGTATAATTGTGGCAATCTTGAGCATTTGGAGCTTTCTGGTAATCTTTTAGTTGGAGGGATTCCAACTAGTTTAGGGAACTGTACAAAGTTACAATCCCTGTTGTTGTATTCCAACTTGCTTCAAGAAGAAATTCCATATGAACTTGGTTGGCTCAAAGCACTACAGGTTTTGGATGTATCAAGAAATAGTCTAAGTGGTGGAATACCGCAGGAACTTGGAAGCTGTTCGAATTTATCAGTCCTCGTGTTCTCAAACTTGTTGAATCCGATTCCTAGCATTTCTAGTTCAGATGACAATTTATCACAATTAGGCCCAGAAGATGAGTTTAACTATTTTGAAGGTACCATCCCTTCAGAAATCACTACACTCCCGAACCTGCAGTTGTTATGGGCCCCAAGAACTACGTTAGAGGGCGAGTTTCCTGACAATTGGGGAGCTTGTGCTAGCTTGGAGATGGTCAACCTGGCCCAAAACTATTTTGTTGGTGAGATCTCCAAAGGTTTTGATATGTGCAAGAAGTTAAATTTTCTTGATTTGAGCTCAAACAAGTTGACTGGTGAGATTAGTGATAAACTTGGTGTTCCTTGCATGACGGTTTTTGATGTTAGTGGCAATCATCTTTCGGGCCCGATTCCGTCTTTTCATCACACCACATGTGAACCATTTAATCCCTCAACTGCATATGTTCAATATTTTGCATCTAGTTACCTACACACCCCTTCATTGTTTCCTAAGGATGCTGGTGATCTTGCAGTAGTTCATAACTTTAGGGCCAACAATTTCACGGGCCAATTAAGTTCTATTCCGATTGCAAGAACAGGGGAGCAGACTGTTTATACTTTTCTTGCGGGTGAAAATGAGCTTACTGGTGACTTCCCTGGAACATTGTTTGAAAACTGCGCGAAACTGAAAGCGATGGCTGTTAATGTAAGCTTCAATGCTTTATCGGGTGAACTCCCATCACATATTGGTCAAATCTGCCAAACTCTGACTTTCTTGGACGTGTCGGGAAATCGTTTATCAGGAACAATTCCTCTTAGTTTTGGTGAGTTGGGTTCTCTTCTTGCAGTCAATCTAAGTTGGAATATGTTAACAGGAGAAATTCCTGTCAGCTTCAATAAGATTAAAGCTCTCAAAAATCTTTCGATATCCGGTAATAATCTTACGGGTCGAATTCCTTCGGGTTTGGGAAAGCTTGGATCTTTAGAAGTTTTAGAACTTTCCTCCAACTCTTTGACCGGAGAGATACCAAGAGATCTTGTAGATTTGAGGAATTTAACTGTTCTTTTGCTGAACAATAACAAGCTTTCCGGGCAGATTCCATCTGGTTTAGCAGACTTGAAAACGATCATGAAGTTCAACGTCTCCTTCAATAACTTGTCAGGCCCATTGCCACAGAATGATGTTTTGATGAAATGCAGTAGTGTTCTTGGAAATCCATACTTGCAATCATGTAAGATCTCTCCAACAAATTCGTCTCCCGATCAGCCAGTTGGTAATGATTATGCAAATCTTTCTGGTTCACCTGAACCAGCATCAAAGGGTGGGGGTGGCTTAAATTCAATAGCAATTGCTTCCATTACATCTGCCTCTGCTATATTTTCGGTTATGCTAGCTCTCATGGTTCTGTTCTTCTGCACCAAAAGGCGGCCTAAACCGGGGTCTCATTCCCAGGGGTCGGTTCGTAAGGAAGTTACAGTTTTCACCGACATAGGAGTCCCGTTAACTTTTGAGAACGTGGTTCGATCCACAGGATGCTTCAATGCTAGTAACTGTATTGGAAATGGAGGATTTGGAGCTACTTACAAAGCCGAGATATCACCTGGTTTCTTGGTTGCAATTAAACGGCTATCTGTTGGACGATTTCAGGGTGTACAACAGTTTGATGCAGAGATCAAGACCTTGGGTCGTCTTCGCCACCCGAATCTTGTGACCTTAATTGGGTATCACGCGAGTGAAACTGAGATGTTTTTGATCTACAACTATTTACCTGGTGGCAACTTGGAAAGATTCATCCAAGAAAGATCAATGCGGGCTGTCGATTGGAAAATCCTTCACAAAATTGCTCTCGATATAGCTCGTGCACTTGCATACCTCCATGATCAGTGTGTTCCTCGTGTCCTTCACCGTGACGTTAAACCAAGTAATATTTTGCTAGACGATGATTATAATGCCTATTTGTCAGATTTTGGTTTAGCAAGGCTTTTGGGTACCTCTGAGACACACGCGACCACTGGGGTTGCAGGAACCTTCGGGTACGTTGCACCCGAATACGCTATGACATGCCGTGTTTCAGATAAAGCAGATGTTTACAGTTACGGGGTGGTGTTGCTGGAGCTCATTTCTGATAAGAAGGCGTTGGACCCGTCTTTCTCATCGTATGGAAACGGGTTCAATATTGTGGCGTGGGCGTGCATGCTGCTAAGACAGGGTCAGGCGAAGGAGTTCTTCACGGCGGGTCTATGGGACGTGGGGCCGCATGATGATTTGGTGGAGGTGTTGCATCTGGCAGTGGTTTGCACAGTGGATTCGTTGTCGACACGTCCGACGATGAAGCAAGTGGTACGGAGATTGAAACAACTGCAGCCTCCATCATGTTAGTTTGCGGCCATTGTTTTGTTCTTTTAGGTCTTAAGATTGTAAACTGTAGCATAGTTTTTGTGGGTAAAATGATCTGATACATGTAATGTCTCTATTGTTTGTTTGATAAAAGCAGAAGGTAGAGATTTTTGTGGGATCTACCACCGTTAGTTCTCTGATATCTCAATGTTTGCTTTCTTTTCTTCTAATTAATGCAGTGAATATAATTTTCTATTGACGACTTGCTGCTTTAAGGTTGTATCATTCTACCTCATAAACAATCTCATTACATGTCGTAAAACGACATAATATTTATCCAAAACACGTTGTTATGTATTTTAGTTAAAACATCAAAGTAACAACAAAAGCCGTTCGTTATATTTATCGAAAACAAACTCAAAATATCATCTAAGCAACGAAGTAACGAGAATATGTCTGAGTGGGTGGTCGACATCACCACCACCGCCGTGCTTAACAAACTCAGCCGGAGTTAGAAAGCTGCCATGACAAACACACACTATTCTAACTTCTTCACCTTTTCCGTATCTATACAAAAACCCTTGAATCCTTCTGCCATCTGGCCCGTCCCCTTTGGTCGAAACACATGGCATCGTTTCATAGTATGCAGCACGATCTTTGTCTTGTTTGATCTTTGGGTTGCATTTAACTTTGTTCATTTCGGAGCCTTCGTTGGTTTCACTTGCCTCTTTAATTGTTCCTGTTCAAAAGAGTTTCTGAGATATAAGTTATATGACACAACTAACTACATAAAAGTGACATATATTTACATAGATTGTGTGGAGTGAGTAATTGGTTCCACTACAAATACATTGTAAAGTTACAGTGAAGAGGTTTTCCTTGAGATAAACCGTAAAAGACGAATTAGTGTAAATTATTTATGATATAAAATTAGAAATAAGTTATATGATTGTATGAGTAGCTGTTTTAAATAAAATTTGAATACTTTTTTGGATTAACTTTTAAAATTTTAAAAGTTGAAGATCTACATAACTCAATTATTCGAATAAGTTAAGAGCTTTTTGTGATTAATCGATTAAGTGATTAATTAATGGGAAAACTTCATAAAATAGTAACTAACATTTAGAAGTGTTCCAATCAGATCATTTAACTTTAATTTGATATTCTAATCATATGTATTTGATTTGATTAAAAGGTAAACTTGCTGACATGGCTTTTTTAAATTTAAATATAAATAAAAAATCAATTAGGTCAAATTTGGAATAATAAAAACTAATCAGGGAATAACTAAAAAAACCCTAAAACAATCGACCCCTCCATCTCCCACCCACCATCATTGACCTGCTATCTACCATCTCCCACCATCATCACCTGCGATCTTCCACTCTCCCTTCATCATCGCCGATCAGCCCTCCCTCTCTCGCCATTGACCCGTCATCTCCAATTCCAACCATCGACCTATTTTTCTTGAAGATATGGCTGGTATTGATGCTTAAGAACAACTTTCATCAAGTTTTTTAATGAATGATACAAATGAGCAGTCTTCAAGTTTTTTTAAACTTACAATTCATGTTAAATACATAGAATTGAAACATTAAAATAAACTTTAACGAACTGATTAAAACAAATAAAATTTATGAGTGACCTAATTAGAACTATTTTAAAACTTGATTACTATTTTATAAAATTAACCCTTAATTAATCAAGCAAACAACTTTTTTAATTGTTTTTACAAAAATCATTCGCTTACTTTTTTTTTTCTTGACAACAAAGCCTTAAAACTTTAAACCTTAAAACCTTTTAATAAAACCTTTTGACCTTTTAATAAAACCTTTTGATAAGGTGAATATTTGTAAACCTTAAAACCTTATAATATTAAACAACTTAAATTGAAATTATACCAAACTTAATAAAATTAACATAAGGTTCGTATTTATGTATAAATTTCATCTAACTCACTTAATTTTGAAACTTTAAAAAGATTGATTAGAACTTAGAAACTTAAGTGGTTTTGATTTAGACGAAAATGCATCTTACTTTATTGACATAATATATTTAAACTTATTATAAATTCATGATTTTGTCTCTTACAAAAATGTTAACCCTAAAACGAGGCTAAAGTGATGCCACGTCATATCTAAAAGTCCATACCAAACTAAAAGTTAGGTAAAACTATGCTTTTTTATTTAATAAACACATTTATATTCTTAAAATTTAATGTATATCATTATTTATCATAAAACTTAAAACCTTAAGCTTTCATTAAATCTTTAATAGATGAATGTATAACATGAGGAGAACATGGTCGCAACGGTCAATGCATGATGTGCTTTCAATACCAAGATAATGAAAACGCCTACAATGAGTTTAAAATTATGATTTAATATCTTTTAAAGATGTTGATATGAAATGTGCTGTTTATTAATGGATGACTTTTTATTAATTGTATTATAATATATTTTTGATTTAATATATTATCTAGTTCCCTTAATTTTGTTATTTTATTACATATTAAATCTATTGCTCGTCTTTTTAACCTCTACAATACACTATTATAATTGTCGTTTTCTATTTAATAAAACACAAAATGTACCGATGTAATTTAAGTGTGTCGCATAGATCTTGAGATCGAAGGTTCGAATACTATAACGTATAGATTTAAATGATAAATAAAAGTAAATTATAATTACAAAAGGTTTTAATACAAAGTGAGTATTATCACAAAAAAAAAAAAAATTTAAAAAATAAATAAATAATCACGAATTACAAAATATGAAGGAAAAAAACGTACCTGAAAAAGGTTGACTATCCAAATCAGTAACACCAGAAGATCCACCACTTTCCTGAGACCCAATTGATCCCTGTGATGGCAACCGCAGCGGCGGAGCCGGTGGCGATGAAAGTTCCGGCGACGGAGACGGCGACGGCGACGGTGACGGTAGAGATTGTTTCATCCCCACCAAATTCCTCCGATTTGCCTCCAAGTCCTCCGTTGTTTTCCCTTTCACCATCACAACATTCTTCAGCTTTTCAACTCGTTTCCGCTTAGCCTCCGACCGCCGGAACGACTGCAACTCCTTCCTCTTCCGCCGCTCCGCCTCCGTCTCCGGCGGCAGAGAGCACGTCCTTGTTAACGGAGTGCACAATGATAACTCCACATCCACCGGAAAATTCACGAAATCGGCAACAGAAGAAGCACGAATTAGCTTGTTATTGGTCTCCTTAGCCACCGATCTTTGTGGGTTTGACCCAAATCTGCCGTTTAATGATAAGCCTAAACTCAGCTCTATGTTCTCCACCTGTGCATGATCTTCGTTTTGTTTCGCCGGATTGCGATTACTTCCCGACGAATCTACTGAATCTCGAACTCCGGTCATAATTTAAACGAGTGTTAAGATTGATCAGAAGCGGATATTCGCCGGAAAATAACGAGAACTCACAGAGGAGGTGAAAGAGGGTGGTATGATGACAGAGGGGGAGTTTTATACGATGGTGATATGTTTAAAGACCAAAACGCCCTTGAAATATGAAAGAAACCAAGGATGGTTTTAGTTTTCTTTCTTTTGTAATAATTTCTAATCTACTCGTATTAATCATGTATGTAATTACGTTTTGCGTTTTCACAGGAATTCGATGATTGATATTTTCAAAATGGATACTCTAGTCACTATTCAATAATATGATTCCACTTTGATTGAATGTAAACTAACTTAAAACGTTACGATAAAATTTTATTTGTTTAACATTGTCTTAGCTATTTGACTCAACTCGTGAAAGTAAAGACCGAACGGGCTTCAATCATGCTTTCATGAACACGATGACTAACCTGATGGCTATACCTGATATGGTTGCATTGGTGCTCCCATACAAGTATATTGAACCCGCATACGAACCGAAGAAATGCATCATCCATGCTTAGACGCTTTAATCATTGAAATGGTATGATTTCTCTTCTCTATCTAAAAGATAAAAAATTCAATTCTTCCATGTTAAAATAGAGATCCTTGATAACATTAGAACTTTTACAATATATTAATAAATATATATATTCTTCTATTCTAATAAAAGAGTAACTTGGGGTGACACATGTCATCACCACATTCATTCTCACCAACATTTTCCCGTTTCTCTCTCTTATTAAATAATTACATTAATTACCAATTATATTATTTAACTTTTTTTACAATAAAAATAGTTTTTTAATAAATTTAAAAAATGATCTTATTAATGTTATTTCTAAAAATAATTTTTATAAAATAAGAAATTTTTATAAAACATCAAATTTTTTTAAAATTAGTATTTTTAAAAAGTAAATTTTGTATAAATAAAAATTAATTAAAATTAAAAATTATAATAATTTTTTTAAAAATGATATTTTTTAATACGATTTGTTTTGAAACAAAATATTTTATCTTTTTGGAAAAAATATCATTTTCTACTTACTAAAATTTTATTATATTTAATATTTTATTTGTTCAACACGTGTAATACACGGGTTTACTAAAACTAGTAAATAAATAAATAATAAAAAGGAAACGCCGGGGGTAGCGTCTGTGAGAGCCATTAGAAAACTGACACGCGTAACTATATTGATGTTCGTGAGTCATTGACACGTGTTCAGCAATTCTCGTATATTCTCTCTCTTGCTTTTACTCTCTAGATTAGCTGTTAGCCTGTGTCGTCATGACGTGGACGAACTGTAGGACGAAACGTGTCAAGCAATTTGATCAATGTGAATTTGTTCTTTTCTTATTTTTTGGGATTTGATAATGACAGCGAACACCGTCTCGACACGTGTTTGAATATGATTCATCGGAGAATATAGATTGCCGTAATTGCTTTGTCCAAGACAGTGGCTTGTTTCCTCGCTCATCAAAGGCAACGTTAATAAATCATGTCGTTTAATCTTATAAAATATTGTATTCTTATAAGTAATATTTTAAAGAATTTTAGATATTATAATTTCTAAATTTAGATCATAAGATATGAGTATTGAATACAGAAAATGCTACTTACTTTTATAATTTATGTTTAACTTACTTTTTAATAAAATAGCATTAATATGGTAGTTTTTATTTTCTGGTTATATAGTCTTCTAAACCCTTTTTAGCTGAGCGTAATTATATTGTTAAGGCAGTTCTAGATACAAACGTAATGTAAGTAGGAAATAATATTTTTCATTATTGTTAAATGAACTCGAACTTTTATGCTACTGAATTTTTAACCTGTAGTTTCACTAAAGCAACGTAAAGTAAGAGGGGAAAAAACGTGATACTACATTAGTACTTGTCATAGATGAAATAAATATGT
This sequence comes from Flaveria robusta, assembly GCA_025506415.1. Lineage (NCBI taxonomy): Eukaryota > Viridiplantae > Streptophyta > Magnoliopsida > Asterales > Asteraceae > Flaveria > Flaveria robusta. The sequence goes on along the minus strand of CM046469.1, from coordinate 9,503,200 downwards.
TGAGGTACGTACCTCAATAGGTTTTGTATGCATAATAAATCTTATTGATTTCTAGATAAGAGATAAATATTTAAGATTTATGGTAACATATATCACAATAAATACTAGTATGCTTGAAATAAAGAATTAGAATAAACAAGGACTTCATTACTTGAGACGTAAAGTAGTAAGAATCAAATATTCTTTAAGAGTAAATTTTGGTTTTGATCCTTATGGTTTAACTATTTCGTCCAAAAAGTAATTTTTGATCATATCATGTTTTTTGGTTTTATTTTTGTAACGGTTTTGGTCCCTGACACTAACTCTGTTAGTTTTTGTAACGGTTTTGGTCCCTGACTCTTACATTTAACTGTAGAAACTAACAGAATTAGTGTCAAGGACCAAAACCGTTAAAAAAATAAAATCACAGAACATGATATGATCAAAAATTAATTTTTTGATTGAAATGATTAAATTGGTTAAACCAAAAGGACCAAAACCAAAATTTTCTCTGTTCTTTAAAGATCATTCATATTGAAAACTGGTTATAAGTAGCTTAAAAGATCTTATATTGTTTTAAAAAAAAGTAAATTAGGACTTTAAAGAGACAGACTTTCTATATAAATAATGATCCTCTTTAATAGAAAAGTTATGCACTTAAACAGATAATTCGTAAACAAGAATAGTCACAAGCTTTTAAAACAAAAAAAGGTAAGAAAGATAGTTTAATACTAGTAATAAGTGTGTTCTACATGCTATCAGAGAATTTATTGATCTTTATATGTAGTTCAAGCTCATTTTATAGTTAAACATGCTATTTCAATCGTGCTTATTAAGTTAACAGGCGTGTAATTCTTAATTATTATCAACAAGAATTCTAAATTATTGTTGATAAGATTTAAAAATACTAAAGTATATTATTTAATTACAAGAACACCTACAACTTTTCATCACTAATAATCATGTAGCCCAAAACCTAAGTTTCTTTTTGAACGAAAAAGAACTACTAGAATGTAATTTTTAGTTGCATTCGTACTTTGGTCAATCATGCAATAATCAAGTTGTAATAACTTATACAATTAACACACAAGTGGTATATATTAAATTTATACTATATATTATTAATTCCACTTTAATCATATCCTTTACATCCCGTATCTGATTAAATATATAATTGACCAAGTTGCACACCAACTGGTTTTTGTTTAATCTAAACCATGAAATCTGTAAGAAAATTTGATATTTTATTATAGCAATTTTTCTAGTATCGACTTTAAAGTCGTATGATGCATGATATACAAATCAGTACAAGATTCAAATCAGCTATTGATTATATATATCTTTTAATATAATGCCCATTTCTATATAAAGTTATTGTTACTTAGAAAATAGTATTTGATGTATAATTTATTTATAAGATTGAAATATGTTTAAATAATATGATTTTATGTGTTAGAGAGAGTCTTTTTATTTTTTTCTTTTGTAAAATGACAACATACGTGCATCAGTTCTTAATTTTAAGAACCTATTACAAAAATAATTATCTAGAATATTGAAAACAAATCAGAAGCCTACAAACTTTAACACTACAATATTTTGATTGGAAAGTAGAAATTGATTAGAGATGTTAATACTAAAAGTAACCGAATCTAAGAATTAGACACAAAGATTAAATGAAATGAGAACCCTAAAACTAGTTTTTCTTTCTTTATTTTATTTTATTTTATTTTACTCACACTCTAAATTTCATATGGCTGATCAAATAAGCCCAGCGGACAGTTCAGCCCATTGGACTCTCTACCAAGTCGGCATTTATAAACTTTTTTCCAACAACCTCCATCTTTTGACCTTTTAGCAAACACACCCCAAAATTTAGTTAACGACACTTCACACCCCTCAACTTTTATAACTCCCCTTTCACGGGACTCGTTCATAGGAAAACCTACATCGCCATCGTCCCCCACAGATCTCTACCATGGCATCCGCAGGTAAATCCTTCATCCAAACCCTAAGGCGCTACATCAAGAAACCATGGGAAATCACCGGTCCATGTGCTGATCCAGAATACAAATCTGCACTACCTCTCGCCGTTGATTACCGGCCGTTTTGTCCGGCCACCGAACCGGCGAAGGCCATCGTCCCGACCTCCGATCCGGAGACGGTGTTCGATATCAAGTACTTCTCCCGCGATCAACGCCGTAACCGCCCGCCCATCCGCCGGACGGTGCTGAAGAAAGACGACGTCGTTAAGGCGATGAAGGAGAAGACGTTCGATGTCGCTGATTTCCCTCCGGTTTATTTGACGAAGGCTGTTGAGGAAGATTATAATGCCTGTGGGGGAGGTTATGTTAAGTAATCAGGTCAGTTGTTTAACCCTAATTCTTCCATTTTTATGTGTAGTTGATGGTTTTTATGTTTTGTTATTTGGGGATTCCATCAGTTAGGAGATGTAGTTACTAAACAGTAGTATAGTTGATTAAACATAGGTATGAGGTTATTGTGTTAACTACACATTAAGGGGTGGTTGATTTGTGGAAGCTGAATGAAGATATTAGGATTGAAGTGGAGTTGATTATGAACTTGCTTGAGCTACTAATCTATTTTGAACTTTAACTCTGGTTTAATTGTAAGGCAATTGTTACTTCATTCATGATCCTTAAGAACTTTCATTACCAACTGTTGTTTTGACTTGGGCTTAGAATTTTGAAGAACACTCAATATCTTCTATCTAGAACTTGGACTCGCTTCCCTCTCTATCTTTGAATTCTCTATTTTATGGGGTCATACTTCTAGGGAGAGGTTTGATATTGAGTCTTATCTTTCAATCTCTCATGAAACATTTCTGCAGCACTAATTCTAGTTTGGGCTGGTTCTTATGGCATGGTTTACTTCTTGCCCTTTTGTTTTCGTCTCACAGTTATGCCTCTTGACATTTTTTTTTCATATTCTGCTGATTTAGCAACCTACAAGTGATCAACTTTATCAGATAGCTGCTGTCTGGGCAACTATCGTGATTTCATGTTAAGATCGAACTATTGCAGTTCTTACCTTTTCAAAATTTTCGTTGGTGATTGTTTGCTTGACTTTTGACTTGAAGGCAACATATCCTCAACTGGTGATAAAGTCTATGCTAGATTCTTAACATACACACAGCTCTACAACTAGGTTTATGAATGCATTAAATGTATGCATGCAAGATTCTCATTATCGTTAGTTTTAAGAAACACCATGCTCACCCTAAGAAACACAATATTGAGAGAACTGTGTGGTGGTGGGGGTGGGGGGATGGGGATGGATAAAGGTGCACATTTGGTCTTGGGCACAGGCTAAAAAAGCTTATCCTGCTAAGCCTGATGAGCCCGTTTATTCTAATCGATCCTAATATTGGATAGGAAGGGCTGATTCTAATTTCTAACCAATCCAGATTAAACTTGAATATGAGAATTGTACTGAAATAGCTTGGTTAGGACCTATTATCAGTCCAGAAAATATACTTTTTTGTACTATTCAATCGAACTTACTTTTTCCCATTTTATATGTATTTGGTTTTCGATTTTTAATTTTTATAATAGTTATGTCACACACTTTTATATTGCATAGTCTATTATATATTGCTCAACAAACACAGTTATATACATGACCCAAATCTTGTGATCATGCAAATAAAATGTCAAACAACCTTTAATGCTTCAGATTAAAGCTTGAAAATAACATGCTGCATTTCAACCTGAAGGCAACCCTATACATCATAGTGGTTAATCTACCACCCCTAATGCAATATTGCCAGGGTTTTCCATAAGCCTTTCCTTCATGAAACTAGAAATTGTGAATTAACCTAACTTGAGACAGTTTCCATCTACATTCTTTCAAAAGCAAGTCTTAAACTCAATTATTCAGAATTTACTAACGAAAAAAAGAAAACAAAAGATAATTCCTATGGTTCGACCGGCATGAAGTTTCCTGAATTAACACCAAATTTCTGCATTAATGATTAAAACCTTGGCAGCTAACCCTATAAGTACTTATCCCTTATAAGGAAATTTGTTAGTACTAGAAACTAATTACTCAACTTAATTTACATGACTCTTAACCCCATTAATGACAATGCCAATTACTCGTTCCGGTCGTTCTGTATCATTAATTCACTCCCAACTAAAACAATTATACTTACGGTTTGACCCCTCTGTAGCCTGTCCTGTTGTCACCCTCTTTAATGCTTAAACCCATAACCTAGGTCATCATACTTGAGTTTGTTGATCCTGGCTTTGGTGGGGATAGTGGCCACTTGTTCAGTACCATGGTTGCCTTCATGATGTTATCAAACCTCTTATTTCATGTTTGGCGGTTTGCCGTAAAACAATTTCTATAGGCGAGCTTTTATTTTCTTGTTCACTATAGGTCTATAGCGCCTCGAATAGGTGTTTTGAAACCAATTTATTAATCAAGCTGGAATAATATTCATGCAACAAATAAACACAAGACAGTTTCTCAAATTGAGAAGTAGGGGTCTCCCAAAGTCTAGGACTCAATTTTCTTCATCGACGATTAAAACCTTGATCCCTAATCCCTATTAATACTTATTCCCTAACTTGCTTTGAATTAACCAAACAGATATGCTAAATTTTGCGTTGAATCACAAGGTATTGCAAACAATGCAGAAATCCAATGAACAAAGCTATACAATCTTACAGAAAAAAAAAAAAAAAAGAAGTGTGATGAGAGTATTTGGTCTCACAGAAAAAAAAAGAAAGATGTATGATGACAATATTTGACCTTACCCAACTAATAACTCCGCTTCAGGAATAATACCCCTTCAACTGAAGAAAACCTCCAATTTTTCTCCAATTCTAGAACATGCGAGTTGTTGGGTTGTGAAGGCTTTGGGCCGAGCCGGACAGGGCTCGGGCCTGTTTTGCTAGGCTAATGGTAAACAAAAGAATGGGCTAGCCGGCCCTAATTAGGGTTAATTAGTTAATTCTTGGAGCCTAAGTTATTACCTTAATTACAACCCTAATCTAGCATTATAAATAGACCCATGATGTAATTGTATTCTTGAGCACAATAATAATATAAACCCTAGTTGCAGAGTGGACGTAGGTCACCTAGACCGAACCACTATAATTCTCTCGTGTCTACTTTATATATATATTGTGTGATTGTGTGTGTTTGATTGCTTCCGCTGGAACCTACTCTGATTGTGATACCTAACAAGTGGTATCAGAGCCAGGTTCGGAAACACACCGGGTGTACACACTGAAATTATAGAAGGTTGTTCGAGAGGGTTGTGATATTATCAATTGTTGCTGGTTCGAAAACTAGGGTTGCTGATCGGATCTGTTTCTCTGGAGTTCGCGATTAGGGTTTGATCAAACCCTAGGGTCACCGCCATCTAGAAAGATAACAGGGTTGTTTTTTTTTTTTTTTTTTCGACTCGTCCTTTTTTGGCGATTCGCGATTAGGGTTTCTGTCTTGAACCCTTGGGGTCGCTGGTATTGCTCTCGGTTCTGCAGGTGAAGTTACCGGTTTAGGTATCTTCGGGTTTTTTAGGGTTTTATTGGAAGTGTGCTTGGCTTCGGTTAGCTTTGGTTCTTTGGCTTTTTTCTTCAAAGGTTAATCTTTTCTCACGGTGTTCATCAACTTCAGTTTCTGTTTCTTGATTGTATTCGTTTCTCGTTTGCAATGGCTGAAGACGGGAGGGTTCGAATTGAAAAGTTTAACGGGACAGACTTTGCTTGGTGGAAGATGCAAATAAAAGCATTGCTAGGTGAAAAAGATTTGGAAGTAGTATTGGAAGAAAAGCCGGCTACAATGAACAAAGCTGAAGAAGCGGTTTGGAACTCAAAGGACAAGAAGGCTAGAGGGGCTATTACATTGGCTTTGACGAGGAGCGTTGCATTTAACGTTATGCATGAAACCACGGCTCGTGGTATAATGACGGCTCTGTCAAATATGTATGAAAAGCCGTCTGCTGCCAATAAGGTGTTCTTGATGAGGGAGTTATTCATGACTCGAATGAATGAGGGAACTTCAGTTTTGGAGCATATTAATGATCTTAACTCGATCATGTCCAGGTTAGCTTCTGTGGGCATGAAGTTTGATGATGAGACTCAAGCTGTAGTATTGTTATCTTCTTTGCCAGATAGTTGGTCTGGAACTGTAACGGCTATTACTAGTTCGATGGGGACTGATGGATTAACATTTGACGGGGTCCGAAACATTGTGCTAGGTGAGGAAACCCGCCGGAAAAGCACTGGTGGTGGATCATCTTCTGGTTTGTTATATGTTGGCAGGGGAAGGGAAAATAACAGGAACAGTGGGAGTCGAGGGAGAAGTTCGTCTAGAGCTCGGAAAACTGTGAAGTGCTGGAGTTGTGATGAGATTGGGCATGTTAAGAGTCAATGTCCAAAGCGTAAACAAGGAAAATCTGGTGAGGTAAACACTGCTGCTGAGGATGAATGTAATGATGACACATTACTACTCGAGGCTGAAAACAGTGTGGACTCTTGGGTTATGGATTCCGGTTCTTCGTTTCACGCCATGCACAGCGGGGAGACGTTGGTGAATCTAAAAGTTGGCAACTTTGGGAAGGTACAAACAGCAAATGGTAATATCCTTGATGTTACGGGCATAGGTGATGTTAATCTGTTAACTCCATTGGGAACCTACTGGAACTTGAAGAATGTTAGGGTGATTCCAGCTTTGAAGAGAAATCTTATCTCTGTTAGTCAACTGGATGAACAGGGACAAGAAGTAAAGTTTGGTAGAGGTAAATGAAAAGTAACAAAAGGAAATATGGTTATTGCTCGTGGAAACAAGCGGGGATCGTTATACATGGTGGAAGTACCTATTGAGGAAAGTATGACCGTTCCTCAAAACAAAGTTGGATTCGCTGAGTCAAAGGGGCAAAAGAGGGTTCAATTTGCAAGACTGAAGCCTGGTGCCAAGGTGATTCAAGCTGAGCGGGATCGGAGGTCTAAACCAGGTCAGGGGTTTGGTGACAGTGGGAGCACGGGGCGTGTTTCGGGTACAGTCACAAAACAACGTTGGGTTGTGAAGACCACTACTCCGATTGTTAAATTCTCTCCTATGGATGTCTTGCTGAATGAGGAGAGTGTTGATGATTCTCGGGTTATCTCTGGAGCTGGTGGATCGTGCATATCAGTTGAGATAGAGAATGGGTTGGAGCTCGGGGGAGCTTCAACTGTCCCCTCATGTACTTGATGAGAGGGGGTGCAACTAGGGGTTACAATAAAGTCTTAGCTGATGGGAATTGAAGCTTGGAAGACTTTTGGATATGAAGAATACTGGAGTTACTGGATCTGGGTTACTTGGACGGCGTTTGTAGACTTGTGCAAAGCCTTCAAGTGGGAGATTGTTGGGTTGTGAAGGCTTTGGGCCGAGCCGGACAGGGCTCGGGCCTGTTTTGCTAGGCTAATGGTAAACAAAAGAATGGGCTAGCCGGCCCTAATTAGGGTTAATTAGTTAATTCTTGGAGCCTAAGTTATTACCTTAATTACAACCCTAATCTAACATTATAAATAGACCCATGATGTAATTGTATTCTTGAGCACAATAATAATATAAACCCTAGTTGCAGAGTGGACGTAGGTCACCTAGACCGAACCACTATAATTCTCTCGTGTCTACTTTATATATATATTGTGTGATTGTGTGTGTTTGATTGCTTCCGCTGGAACCTACTCTGATTGTGATACCTAACACGAGTAATCCCTTGATACTACTAAAAACCAACTAAACCCATATGCAACCTAAAAATAACGTTGTTATTACTAGTTTATGCAGGCCCACCACTATCATTTTATATCTGAGTTAATTATAATCTTTGATATTGTCTAAACAGGTAATCTTTCAGGACTCTGGAACGACTTGCCTGCAACCAATAAATTCAGTGGTTATCAAATTAGACTCTTACCTGGTGATTTTTCTTGCAGTCACTTTGTATCTGTTTCATTTCTTGTTTGTATGTGATTTCATGTCTTCTTAAGACCAATGCAACAACTTGGTCCCAACTCTTATCAAGCTTTTGTCTACAGAAAAATCTTGGCATGTGATGTGAAATAACAACCAAAATGTTGCAAAATTTGTACGGTTTAGGTTTCGACTTATGATGACTCCACTTGATATGAAAGCATGATGCATCTTTGTTGGGCTGCATTGAAACGAGCTGCTTCCATCTGTTGGCGAATAAATCAAAATATATGAACCGTTTTGAGTTTGACAAATTATTAAGGGTGTGTTGTTCGATCATGGTGAGTTTGTTCTTTCAGTTTATCTTCATGATGTGTTTCTTGAGTTGTGTGATCAGAGGGAGCAGAATGTTTGCTTATCTCACAGAAATCAAAGGCGTATCATATAGGAGATCATTAGCTAAGAGACCAGGCTACCCTTATAATCTAACTAAACAAAATTTGAGGTTGGTTTAACGAATTGGGATGGGTGGCCTATGGTGTCAGGCGACAAAGGTGGTGTCGATCGACTGATGGTAGCCAGATGGCCATTGGGCTTGATGCTTTCTGTGGTGGATAGTAGTAGTTGATGGGTGCTTTGGGTGGTCAAAGGTAACAGTGACAATACAGTGATAACTCAAGATAGAAACAGGGGAAATTTCTAAAATATCCCTTTAACTAACAACTTTTCGTATTTTCTACCTTTGACTTTTTTCTATTACAAAATGACTTAACATAGGGGTGGTGCCTAGAAGTGTACAAACCTGTGTTTTAAAATAAAAAAAAAAAAAAAAAAAAAAAAAAAAACTAGTTCGGTTAAAAACTGAACCGGTTTGGGTTAGAAACTGGTTTAGGAGGTGAAGAATTGAACCTTATCTTAATCAGTTTGGGTCAGTTTCTAGGCGGTTTAGGTCCCAATCGGTCTTCCAATTTCTTTTTTTATTTTTTTAAATAGAAAATACAAAGTTAAAAAAAAATTATAACTCTCTAGTTTTTATAAAAAACATAACGTATTTACAAACATCTAAATACCAAATATATGAAAACTAGAAACCCCACAACCCTTTTGCTTTTTCACTTTCCACCTCTTTGGTTCTCTTTTCTACAACTGTCATCTAGTAAAAACTTATCAATCGCCATTTTCAAGTAAGTTTTCTTCTTCAAAATGTTGTCTTAATGTCTATATCTATCTCCGTAACATGATTTCAATGGCATCAGTTTCTTGTTTGATCTTTGTTTTCCGCATTGTTCATGTACGAATTTCATCAATAATGTGATATCAGTAGTAAGATTGCGTTTGAAATTTGATATCGTCATCAGCAATGATGGGCAATTAAGCGTTCGTCATTTTTGTTCGAATCAAAACCTGACACCAAATGGTAGTGAAAATAAATTTGAATTGCGTTTAGTTTTGTGTACAAATTACATGTTTGATTGAGGGTTTTAAGTGTAGTTAAAAAGGATTTTACTGCGCAAATTGTGTCCAAGAGTCATAGTTAATAGATCATCATAAACCGTTATAACGATCATTAATTATGTGTAAATTGTTACATGCACCGGTTCGAAAATCTTTGTTTGAAGCGCGAGGTCACCAACCGGGGGAGGAACCGGCGGGCTGGAGCGGGTTTTTTTTCCGCGTATTTGGGTTGGCGTTAAAACTAGTTTTTTTATCACCTCTAGTTGCGCCCATATAATATAATATTGTTGATCGTTGTATATGAAGCCAATGATATAATACCACATGTTCCAACATAAGCGGAAACGCTTGTATATATCATAATGACCATTGTGTAAATTAAAAAAAAAAAAGGGTAAACGTGAATGACCATTGTGCAAATTTTTTGGCCAGAATAATATAATATTTTCTTTCGGAAATCTAGAACAGTATAAAAGAATGTATAATGTATAACTATTGCGCATGATGTTGGAGTTGTACAGTTAGGTACAAGTGTACAACCATGCCACTATTGCGCATGTTGTTGTATCCGTGGATCATACCATGTTATCTGCTTTGATTTCACTGTTCAACTTTCACATCTTTTACTAATTTCATTTATCATTACTCGGTTCTGATATAAAGACATCTCATATTATAAATTAACACCCTTCTATATGCCTCGTATAGCACTATACATGATGTATAGGGTTGACGACACTGAAAACGATGAAAATTTTATAGGTTGCAGTCAGAGGATACAACCTCGTATATGACACATATAAGGCTATACGACACATATAGAAAATTTTCGACACTGACTATGACGAAAATTCAAGGGCTTGTCAGAGCCTCATATAGGGTTATACAATCCACCTATACGAAGCGTATAATGCTATACTACCCGTATAAAAATTTGAAGTGTTGATTTATAATTGGGGGATGTCCCAAGAATCGGTTCCTATGATTAACTTAAATTAAAGATCTTATCCTAAATTACAATATACATTATTCCATAATGGTTTGGTAGTTAAAAGATGCTACTTAGCTAGTTGTGTAAAGTTACTACTGATGATCAATTATAATTAACGATTAGTTGCCATTAATTATCAATGGGTTAGTTGCTACCGATCCAATTACTATCGATGGATCAAGCTTCTACTGATCTTTTAATAGCAGCGTGCTAATAAAGATGGGTTCTTACTAACCATCAGTTCATGTAGTTTTCTATCAATCATATATTTAATTAAGTTCGAAACATACCACTCTTCTAGTGACTTTTCGGCATGATAACTGAAAATCTTTCTGCAATGGGCTTCACTTGCTCTTGAACCTCGGGTTCATTGGTGCATATAATAAGAGTAGTTTACCATGAGAATGTACTTCACACCTTTTAACTTGTATCAATTGTCATCTCATTTTTTTTTGAAGTAAACTCAAGTACTAAACTAAAATGATATTCTGAACTGTGGATTAATTTAAGCAAACATACTTCAATTATTTAGCGATAATGCTTTTAATATTTGTTTGTGGTGCAAACTAATATAGTTTGGTTTCTTGGATTAGCATCAGATTAATCTTTGATTTAACTTATTGTGCATTCATCTCCTTATCGGTTAAGTCTTTAATTCTTTTAATGATAAAGATAACTAAAAGTATCAAATTAGACATTTTTCTTGAGAAAGCTTAAAATTCGTCCGGAATGATATAGTAATCATAACCATAACTATAGTCGGTACGAATCATTATTCAATGCATGGCAATAAATTCAGTGGCGGAACCGGGAATTATTTCTTAGGGGGTCACTCTTTTTAGGTGATTAGAACTATAATGAAAAAACATAAATTTTTGGGTCGACCGATCGGGTCGGTTCGGGTCGGTTAGGTCGGAATAGACATAATTAAATTGTATTGAAATGTTAACAAAGAAACAATACAAAAAAAAAATAATAATAATAATAAAGAAAACTTACATTTTATAGTTGTTCTTTACGTATTTTCATTGTATAAAACCGATTTCGATTAAATAAAATGTAGTTATTTAAATTCTCCCATAAATCAAGATTCATAATCTTTGATTTTATGGTGTTTATCTACAACAAGATTACAATAAAACAAAAGGAGAATTAAATTTGATGAATCTAAAAATACGCATAAAGAATCAAAAGCTGAAAAAGGATATCAAAGATTTTGATTTACATTCTCTTTGATAAAAAAAATCCAATTATTTCAACCTACAGAACACATTCCCATCATAGACTGAAAAAATATAAAAATTTGATTTTAAACTATTGATTAATCTTTAAAAGAAACTTAAAAAACAAAACCCATCAATAGAATTGAACAAGATGCATGATTTGACGGAACAAGTAGCAAGTAGATAAGCAAGAGAGCAAATGGCATCGACCCACCGCCATGGTTGCAGAGGCTTTTCGGTTGAACAAGGTGCAGTGATTGGGGTGGGGGCTGTGGTCAAGAGGGGGTGGGGGGAGGGAGGATGTATTTGGGGTTAGTGTTTTAATATATGCTAAAAATAAGAGTAAAACTGTAATTTTATAAATAGTGAAAAAAAAAAGATTATATACTTGCACTTTGCAAGAATCGAACCCACAACCTCTTTCCTATTTGAAGGTGCATTAACCAGCAAACCAGGATCATATTTAAGTTAAAATACAAATCTAAAAATACTAATGGGTTCACATCCTGAAAAACTATGAGTTCACTCAAAAATTTCACATCATACGTTACACTAACGGCTCAAAAACGAATGGGGTCACTTGACTCCGTTGTCTTGGCCTTAAATCCGCCCCAGATGGCAAAAACTGCTATGGAATAAAAATAATTAATATAAGCAATAAATATTAGCCCATTACCCCAGTAGAAAACATTTGAAAACTTGTCCTGAAGTAGAATCGTTATGGTTTTCACAAAAAAGATTACCAACATGAGTATATATTATACTGTTCTAATGCTTGTACATGATGAAGACGAAGAAGTTATACACTCTCTTAATTAGAATTATTCAATTATCCTCCGTAAAAAAGTGTATATAGCAATATGTAACCCTAATCTTGTGAATACAACAACAAACTAATAGGGTTTAAATTAAAGTAAGGCTAGAACTGGAATCTGCCTAAAGTTCAAATCTTTTAATTTTCCCAGATAAATAATTATAAAGATAATATATATATTGACTAGCTTGCAGTTGATGAATTAAGTTAAAGATTTGAATGAAAATGGGTAATTGCTTAGAAAAATCGTAATTTTGGAGTCACATGCAGATAGGATGGGATTTAATATAGTTGAAGTATGAAATTAGTAAATCTTTCTGGCATGACTGCAAAGTGCAGTCTGAGTGTTGTCTGTGTTATTGTTGAGTAGGAGTAGGAGTAGGAGTAGTCCATTAAATCTTGAAGGTAATTCCAAATTAGCGACAGTCGTTTAGAAACCCTAAGAGACAAAAAAGTAAAGGATGAAAGTGATCATACTCATCATATATCCTGTGCAAACTCCAGTAAATAAGTCATGCATGCCTCTTCTGTTCACATAAATATCTCTCTCTCTCTCTCGTAAATAAAATATAATAATGATCATAATAACAACAATAATAATAAATGAACTAGACTTTAACTTAGCTCCCGTTTTGCTCAGAAAAGATCGGATCATTTCGTATTATAATATAGGCAGTTTTACCTTCTTTTTTTTTTTTTTTGTAAAAGGTTGTTTCTGCCAACTTATATGAACTCAGGACATTAAATTATAATAATAAAAAAATAGGTGTATCCGATGCTTGAGCTTGAGTGCTTGACTTAGTTTTTACTTTTGTGCAGGATCCGGTGAGAGGTCTGATATATGTAAGAGGTTGTTTCCCATTAGCATAACCCATAATATTAATAATAATAATAATAGTGGTGATTATAATAATAATAATAATGTTATTATAAGGAATGTGAAAAGATATTACAAAAGAAAACTTGTATCTTTATTTTCACATAACACTCCCCACTAATAATCGTTTCATTAGATGTAAACATAAACAACAATTGTAAAGATGAAAACATAAACAACAATTGTAAGGATATTATGTTTTTATTATTTATTTTCTAGTGATATTTTAATTATGTATTTTCTAATAGATTTGATATGATTTTTTATTATTATAGAACCTAATCCGAATCAAAAGTTATATAGTGAAAGTGTGAAACTCATTGCAAATATCCTGGATTTGGTATTTATCTTTCTGTGACGAACTAAATTACATGTATAAAGTTATTATTATTATTTATAAACTTTAGTTGGTTATTAGGTTATAATAACCAAATGTATAGTTTATGAAGTGTACGTTTTATATATATATATATATATATATATATATATATATATATATATATATATATATATATATATATATATATATATATATATATATATAGGGATGAATTTTTTTGTAAATAAAATGAAATTGTTTAAACCAATAAAGCAATTCTCTGACTCTAATGGTAAGATGTTTTTTTTTTTTTTTTTTTTTTTTCTATTCATAAGTTGAAGGTCCTAAATCTATATATTAAATACAAGTATAGATGACTAACCGAAGTAAATTAGAAGTAGTTTTAAAAAAACTTATCTTATACTAAATAAAAATATGAGATGTAAAATCTAGAGATATACATACAATATACAAATAACATCATTTATGTAATCATAAGAAAACCTACCGATAAAACGTGTACAAAAAAATCACTCAAAAGATCCGTGATTAAACCTTCTTTAAATAAACATTTTGAATAAACATCTTCATCAAAAATAACTAATCTCAATGGTTTGATTTTGCAACTACCAATAAAACGAGCTGAGACCCACAGCTTTTCAATAAGTGCATTATAATGGTCCCCAAAAATTATTATGCTTTTTAGTTTTTACTAGACAAATTTACCTTCACCAAACCCTAGCTTACATGCTTTTCAATTTCATGCCCATGTGAATCCAACCTTTAGCCCTTAGATATCACTATTCAAACACCATTCATGTTCATATATAATCATCTACGATAAGGTTTTGACCCCTATTGATGCATATATGTTCCTCCTTAAGGTACCCACCGCCCACCGTGGCACCCAACCAGCCTTTGCTTTATATCTTTACTTTCACTATACCTTCCATTCAATTCAACATGCTCGATCCAACTCAAGCAAAGCAACTCCCTTCCTCTTTATCTCTTCGCGTGCGCTTGTCGTTCACCATTATTATATATCAAAAGTTAGCTAGCTAGCTAGGGTTTACAATCAAGAAATGCATGACAAGTGATTAATTAATCTAGCTAGAGAGTTAATTTGCCGCTTCGGTTGATCTTTTGTTTATAATCATCCTTGGGTAAGTTTTTGATTCAGTTTTAGCAGAATTAATCATGTGCTTTTAAGTTTAAGATTATGTTTTTTGGTTTGAATGTGTGTTTGATGACCACTTATTTGATATGATTTTAGCTGTTCAATTCTTTGAGTGATTTTCTAGCTGAACTTTTCTTAGAGTGTTTGTGTTTATGGTTGAATTTGATCTAATTTTAGCTGATCTGAATAATATTTTAGTGAGTTTAATTAGACATGTGTTTACATCAGATCGCGAAGCGATCCGGCCCGGCCTCTCATTGAAGTCTGCACAAAGCAGAAGCTAAGCCAAGCAACAGATAGATTTTCTATCTAAAGTTTTCTTATTGCATGTGTGTTTGTGTATGTGAGCACATTAATCTTTTTGATTAGCAAGTGTAACTAATGATCAACCTTGTTTTACTATGGAACAGATCTCTTATTTTCAGCTGTTTAACGCGGTCTTGGACTTGATTCGAAGCAAATTAACCACAGTCGCGCTAATTATGCTAGAGTTATGATGAATAACTCGAATATTAGAGGATCGGATCTTACACCAAAGGAAGATAGCACAAATGGTGGTAAGAATACTTCTAATCCTAACTTGACTACATCATCATGGACAAAGTTGAAAGATCCAAGAATTGTACGAGTTTCTAGAGCTTTCGGAGGGAAAGATCGACATAGTAAAGTTTGTACTGTCAAAGGATTGAGAGATAGACGTGTGAGGCTATCTGTACAAACTGCTATTCAGTTGTATGATCTTCAAGATCGGCTTGGGCTTGATCAACCTAGTAAAGTTGTCGATTGGTTGCTCGATGTGGCCAAACACGAAATTGATGAACTCCCCCCTCTCCAAATGCCATTGGGGTTCCCTCAAGATCTTCAATGGATGATCAATGGTGCTTCTCAATCTGAAACTCTAGAGGAGGTTAAAAGAGATGTTAATGGTGTCAATTGGGAGGATTACTGTAACCTGAAGAAATCTAAGGGAAAAGATCATTTTTTGGTACAATCAAGTGACCAATCTTCATGTATGTTCAACAATGTTGTGCCAAATGGTTCATTCCTCAATTTGAATCCTTCAAATTTGTCTTTATCGCGATTGGGAAGCTATCGACCAGTGTCATCTCATCAACAAGAAGACACAGGATCTCAACTCCTCATGTATGATGAAAACTCAAGATATCAGTTTGATCCGAAGCAAGTTATAAACTTCGAGTTGTTGAGCTCTTCGTCTTCAAGTTCACATAACCCCTTGGGTTCACCTCTATATGCAATAAACCAAGGGATGATGAGGCCTTTTCATTTGAGTATGAACTCAAGTTATTCTCTTTCAGAAGAAAATGAACAAGATAAAGGAAACTGATCAGCATGCACCCTTTGAAAGTGCAATCTGCAAGTTTTTTAATATATGAGCTGAGTGAGAAAAGCGTGTGTACGTACGTATGTACTTATCTAATTAATATAAGCATACTGACTTATGGTATGTTTTTTAGTTCAATTTGTTAACTCAATGATAATTGAGAACCTTTAAATGCAAAAGGTTGCATGCAGCTTGTACTTTTAGTTGTAAGAATCTTGATCCTTTTTAGTTAGACCATCGCCATTGATGGGTAGCGCCATTGGAGATGTCTTATGATATCGAAAGGTGTTAGTGAGGGAGAGGGGTGATGAGGGCTAGACATGTAGCAGAAGCAGATGAGGATGCAATGGGGGCAGCAAAGCTTAAATTTATAGATGGTAGGCTGGTATTTTGATCAACAAATGAGGATATAGCAAGAATATAGTACTAGTATCATATCTGCAGTGAAAGACAAAAATTAGACATGACGAAATCTTTTGAGGAAAACAACAAAGCATATTCAAAAAACTACAATATATGCAATTTTTACCTTTTTTATGTTAATAAAAACGAACGGGTTACGACGGACAAGTTGAAGAAGGTTTTGCTTAGTTTGGGATCGAGAAAAGTGCACCGTCAGATAATGTCTCAAGTTAATCGTTTTGTTGAATTGAAGGTGATGATAATAATGAATGGATCACAAATCAATTGATAGATTTTTATAATTTTAAGTTTATTTATGATTACAAAAATTATGTATATGATTTACTAGATATATAGTACGATGATGCTGCATATTAGTAGTATAAAATCTATTCGACATGTTAATTTTTTTTAATATAAAAATATTATACTCAAGTTAAATATAAAAAAAAGTATTACGGTTAAAAAAACAAAAATAACATATCAAAAGGTTATTAATGTTTGAAAATAAGTTGGGTGAATAACATATTAAAAACTTATTAATGTTTGAAAATAAGTGGGGTGAGTTTTTTAGTTTTGAATGTTTTTTCTTGATCCTAGTACTCCTATAATAATAAAGATTGAAGAATTTGAATTTTTAGGAATATGATACCTCAAGACATGCATGAATGCCATGGAAAAAAATTGTAGATAAAAAGCAAATTGTAGATGTTAGTATTTCTATTTTAATGGTATCAAGATATGTCTCTTTCTTTTAAAGTTGAAGGTTCAAATTTTATAATAAACAAACTTTAGATATAAAAGTTTGATTGGATAATATGTTTGTTAGTCTAAGAAAACATACGAGTAAAATATCTCAAACCATGTGTGTTTATACACAATTATCTTAAAAGAAATTTCATTGTGAATATTTATTTAACTAAAGTGAGATCAAAGCAAAAATGATGTATGGTGCATCGTTTACAAAAAAAAGATTTATGGTGCATCAATTTTCACCGGCATAAATACCCTAGAATCCTAGATACATACATGATACTAGAGAACACTAGAATTAAGACCACATGCGTTGCTGTGGGTGCGTAAAAATATATAATAAATTAACTTAGAGACATTAGGAATTTATGCGTAGAATGAAGTGTTGATAAAATAAAATAAAAAAAAGAAATATGAACACCGTTGATAATATTCGTAACTTTATATAAAAAACGAAATAATGTGTTACAGCGAGAGCATAAAAACATAAAAAACTAATGTTGTAGCATCGCCATAAACCAGCCGGCCATTAGAGTGGTGATGACAACATATTTACTTTATTTTCAAAAAATCAAAACACATACATCATTGATAATATTTGAAACAATATATAAACAAACAAAATCTTTTTAATCTCGTAAGTTACAGTGAGACCATTGATTATATTCGTAACTCTATGTGAAACAATAATGCCATCATGGCGAAACTTTTATAAATATAAGCACGTCAAAACGAATGAAATACTAAATAAAAATAAACATGTATAAATTTTAATTTTAGAAAACATTGTATCTTAAAAGAAGAAACATTAAGAAAAAAATCAAGAATTTAAATAAGCTTTATTAACTTGTACGTTTTTGATTTGGTGACTTGTATATTATGACGCAAATCTTCGTTTTAAATAAAGTTACACCGAAATGCATAGAAAAATAAGTAAGTTGTAACGCTATATTTGGAATAATTATAAAAATACAAAAATAAAAAAGGAAGTGAATTAGAAAAAAAAAATATACAAATAGGTAAGTACTAGATATAAAATTTATATATAGTTAAACTTGATGATGCAAAAAGTAACGTATGAAACTTTTGTTTGGAAGCACTCTAAAATTAAATATATTCTAATTATTAACTTATATGTAATTTAAATTTTTATGCATATATTTTTGTATTTTATGCTTTATGACTTTTTATGCATATAAATTTGAAAGTTCTAATGCACTTGATACAAGTGTATTAATGCATGAGATTTAAAAGTTTCATATTAAACCTTTAAAACTTACACTTAATATCCTATAGTAAAGGGATCAAATGAGAACTTATTATTATTTTTTTTTTTTGGAACTGTAAAAATCCATCTCAACCACTAGTTTTTAATGTTAAAATGATAATTAACAAAAGCATAATAAAATAATTATAAAACGAAAAATAGCATAAAAATAAAAAAAATAAAAACACAAAAATGTTTCTCTTGTTTCCCACTTTCATAAAAAAATTAAAAAAATCTCATTTTTTTTTATGAAAGTCATTTTACATATGTGTAATACCAATAAATCTAGTATTACATATGTGTATAACCAGATTTACACATGTATAAATAACGGGTGGATGATTTTTTAATAAAAAGTATGTCAATATGGTAGGCGCTAGAAAGATAAAAAAAATACTTAAATTAATGATGAAATTTTTTTAAAAAAATAGTATCGTGAAAAAAAGTTATGAACTTTTTAAAAAATGATGAAAATGACATTTGACTTGCATGAATGTAAATTGTATGGCTTATATTGATTAATAAAGTTCTCACAAAAAAAGTGGTTTTCAAGATAACTCTACCCATATTCTATACTTATATAAAAATTTTAATCCCCTTAAATTTATTTTCCTCTTTTAACTTTTAAAATTTAATATTTTATAAAAGTTTCAAATATATTGTTAAGACATTTTTATTTTTATCTGCGTTAGTTTTTTTAGAGTTTTACACTCCTGACGCAAATGCAGTGTTTCATCTTTTTATATAAGTTTTCAAATGTTAACAACAAAGGCCAAGATTCGTTCCTCTTACATAAAGTTACACATGTTAAACGTACCATTTAACATGTGGTTTACAACAACGTTTCGACTTTAATTTTTTCACGGCTTTAAACCCCGTCGCAATAAGGAGACCTTGATACTAGTATATTCTAATTACTAACTTATATGTATATATTTTATGCGTATAATACAACTATCCAAAAAATGTAATTTTTGTAAACTTTAGGGTGTTTTCTCAAACAAAAGCTTCATATATTATTTTTTACCCAATCAAGTTTAACTTTGAATACCCAATCAAGCTCAACTAGCTCGATTAAAGCTCAACTTGTCGCAACCTTCATCGTAATAACATGCTTAAGTGACAAAAACAAAATGTACACAAATGTAGTTAGATTAACATTATAGTTTATATGCATTCGAAGTTACAGTTTTATTAGCAGTGAACACATGTTTTCACTATTCAATCCTCTAGACGGAAAACAATCGCCTACGTCTCCTTGGGCGATCTTGCAAACTCGCAACCTCTGCATTCACCACCTCGTTGATCAAATCTTTGAAAACTAGACGCTCTATGTCTAAAACTACGCCCGAAACCTCATAACAACACTTGTCCCAATCTTCTGATTTCTTATTCACATCTGCACTTACAATGTTCTTCACTTCATCATCATCCTCATCCTCATCATATATGCCTCTGGTGGAGCAAGTTTGAAGAACATCTATTTCTGACCACAATTCTTCTACTAGTTTTTCTCCATTCATAAATCTCCCACAAATTTTATCATTCCAGTTGATTAGTTTGTGGAGAAGAATTTCATTAACAGAATCAAATATCATTCTTCTTCTGATTCTCTCGTCGGATTTGGATCGTGTGTTCTTTTCATCGTCTTCTGCATTTGATTTCTCCTGAAGCTGGAACAACTCAGGTTTTATCAAGCTGCCAGTTGGATGAAGTTGGACCATCCTGATCGCAGAATCTAGATCGTTTAGAAAACCTGAGGCTAATAATATCTCTCTGATGTATCTGTGGTCTCTGTTTATGCTTTCGCATGGAGATGCCAGTATCTCATCTATGCATTTCAATACTTCAGTTTGTTGAACTGTATGCTCTTTGTTTTGTACTTTTACATGATTGAACTCAGAGTTCTGATCTACATCTGTATCGTTCACAAAGTTGTAGATTTCCACTCGATTGCATTCCGTTTGATCATTGTGTAAACTCTCGTCATCTGAAAAAAGGAACATGCATAACAAAACTGTCAAAAATTCTATGCATGTTACAACCTTGGTTAATATTTACAGTCAAGATACATACTGTTGAAATCATTTGGTTTATTCGTGATTGGAGATAGCGAGTCTTCTATGTATAATGCATCAAGAACTGAGACAGGACTTGGTTGTTCCACAGAAAGTTTAGGAAGTTCACCCATTGGCTTATCTTCAATCAATCTTTCAGTAAAGTTATTCTGAAAAATTGAAAAATAACACATGTTTAATAAAGTTCAATCTGAATATATGTATAAATGTGCATATTTTGTAAAAGAAACAGAACTAACCTCACTCACCCTGTGATTTTTCTTTGTCTGCTCGTTTCTTGTGACTTCTGGTTTACTTTGAGAATCCAGATTAGTACTGATTGTTGATTTTAAGGATACTGCATCACCATTATTACTGTAGTTACATGATTGCTCATTGTTTTGCATTGGACTAATGGGCTTGATTTTTGGCTGTTTGGTCTTCAAATTTGATTGCCTTTTGATTCTACTGGAATCAGATGATGGTCCATCAAACCGTTGCTTGTCAACGCCATTCTTTGAGTTTTGCAGTCTTGGGCTCGGTGTGCTACCAGTCGCCTTCGTGTTCTTTGAAATTCGAGCGCTTACCTGCTTTCTAGCCGTATGGTTCGCATGATGATGACCTGTTATCACCTTAGGTTCTGCAGCCATCTTTGTTGGTTTCATAGCCCGCTTCACGAGTTCACGCCTCTTAGGTGAGCTACTCCCCTTGACCGTTGGCGAACATGGTTGGTCAGGTTTCTGTGTGTCCAGAGGCTGCTCTTTGTTCTTTAACCCTGTGTTGGTCATTTGTATTGCTTCAAGTATCTGCTTAAGTGCTCTGAGATCCTTCCCTGATGTGCTAAACTCAAGCGCATACAACTTCTTCTCCATCTCGCCATAAACAGAAGCCTTTTTGAAGGCTAGATCACCGCCTTTACGCTGCTGCAAAGCTGGTTTAATCTTTGTGTGCACCCTTGGAGAACTTGAACTAAATTGGTCACTAAAGTCTGGTTTAATCTTCAAGGTCTCAACTTCACAAACAGAGTCTGTTAAACTATCTAGACCCATTAACCGAGCCACAACGCCTGTTGATGGTCTTTTGTTCCTTCCTGGCTCGCTTCTTGACTCGCTCATGGACTTTTGGTTTGAGTTTTGCTTACTATCTAATGATAGCCTTGGAGGCTCTTCTATGTAAGTTGACTTCAGTGAATATTGTGATTCCCTTTCATCACAAGATAATCGCGGTATCTCCTTTACTTCTTTTAGTGTTGATGAAACCTTCGCAAGGTTTCGATCTTTTTTATCATAGTGAATGGATTTTTGGTGCACGAAAGGCCTCGGGGAATCAATGTGCTTAATGACAGGTCGCGCTCGTTCATGTTTTGTCGCTCGGATCTCTCGAGTCATGGACTCCTTGACCACATCTCTGATATCAGGTGGTGGTTGGGACCAATGTGGTTGCTTTTGGTGCAACTTTGGGGATGTGGGTTCAGAGGGAAGTTGCCATTCGGTTTGAACTCTTTTGCTACAATCGAAAGACGAGAAGGTGGTTGATGAGCTAGAAGAAGAAAAGGAGTTTCTTGATGATTCAACAGAGGCTTGATTCTTTTCTATCATCATCTTCTTTTGGCTTTTGTCCTGTATTTTTCAAATTTTAGTTAACATTTTATATTTCTGCAAAGTTTAGATATGTTAAAAAGTACAATTTATGTTCTTTTTCTTCACCTTAGCTTTCTCTGATGAATTCTTGAACTCATTTTCATCTGGACCTAAACAACAATTGGTTTGTCATTATATATTATATATATTCAGCAAAATAGATTGTGGTGAAACCAAATGAATCACTTTTTATCACTTGGATCTATTTCAATCGATGGCAGAACTCTTATTGTAACGGGACGTAAAAGGCCATTTGTGACCATTCATGACCGTTTACGCGACCGAAAAAAAATAAGATTACCAACAGAGGTTTTGCCACTGCTCTTTTTGTAACAGGTTGTAAAAGGCCATTTGTGACCATTTTTGCGACCGAAAATGCAGTCGCACTTACCTATTTTTCTACGGGGTGGTTACTAGTATATGTTGTTCCATAACCGAAAGCGAAAGAATTGTTAACTATTTTTGCGGTTACAGATGAACTTTATGTTCATGTAACTTTTTATGCCCAAGGCATATTATTCCAATGTAAAATGGTTAATAAGTTATTATAAACCTTGATCAGCACTAACTTGCACCAAAAGTCCAAAACTATTAAGGACAAAATAATAATATTACATAATTTGGTAAAAAGTACCACCGTTGGATAAAAGGTGGTTGAGATACAACTGTTAGATGACAACCGTTACACAAAAGCTCATCTACCAGTTTCCATGAAAATGAATTATTTGAAGACTTTACAGAATGTTAGTTAACAGTTGGCTGATGAACATTGTACACACAGTAAGAACTTAATTAAATTCAATTGGTACCTGCAGTTAACCTGTGCTGGACCGCGCCATGGCGGTGTAAGCCGAGAAGGTAGCGGCGGTCAAAGAGCTGAAAAATCCCATTCATACATCCTAACTGCTTCTGCAGTCCTTGTTTATCTTCTCTTAGTGTTTGTACAACCTTAGTAGCCATTAATCTACACCACCTCTGGGACCGCCACCGATGCCACCGCGACTTTTCCTTTTATAAAAGAAAAGCACCGTCACTAGAAGAAGAAGAAGAAGAAGAAGAAAAACAGAAGATGCTTTTCTTGTTAAAGTGTGCAGAAACTTGATTGTTTTTCTGTAAAGCTGCAGAAAGAATGTGCAGAATTTAGTAATGATGATGGGTTTGAGTCATTTCTAGATGAAAACCTTCTTGATGCATAGAGATGAAAGAAAGAAAGAAAAAGATTTGAACTTTGGTTTCTTTTGGTCCTCAAAAAGGCTGCAAGAGGTTTAGCTTTAAGGGGATTTTGAAGCAATAAATGGAAGTATTGATGGATTATCTTATGTGGGAATTGAAGTGAAATGAGTTAGCAATTTTCTATATATTAAGAGGATTGCATTTTATATTTATATTGTTTTTGAGAGTTTGGGTGAGGATGTGGTCAGATCTTGACAGCCATGTGGACAAAGTAATGTTGATGGGGTCTGCAATCTGGCCCCTTTCATGTGGAGCTTGTCAGATAAGATGGCTAAACTACACTTATGCTACCAAAATGTATCTACATTGTGTATTGTCAATTTGCAGCTTCTAAACCCCTTTTGCTGTACATTAAATATAGAAGCGTGTCGACCATCGTCTTGTTTTACTTAAATTGATCAATCAGATGCGTTCTCCTTTTAGTTTTCTTTATTGAATCTAATAAGTTAAATTGACCCGTTAAAAAGTAAAACAGATAAAAATATGGTTTATTTGTTTAGGGTTATTTTAGTGGAATGGCTAAGTAGGTGTTACATTTAGATGGTATACATTGATCATGTGCCTTTATGTACATAGGCAGTACAATGATTGTCTACATACATGATTACCAAAGTACAATGATGTTCTGCATGTATGCTTTATGTACATGTACTTTTGTACTTGGTATGCATCCATCTATCCAAATAAACTTGTTTTTGTGGAAGTAGGGTGGGGTGGTTGACCCTGATGGCTGGTCTTGGGGGCATGACCACATGCTTAAAGGTCTCACATGAGGATTGCTTGCCTTTGTTTTACTAAGCATTCACCAACCATTAGCCATCAATCAAACTAGATTCCAAGTATTATCTTAAGCCCATTAGCATACCATTTTAGCTACATGATCACCCCTACCCCGCCACCACCAGCAACTCACCAATTGTTAAGTAACATATAAATTGACTCTTATGGAGTAGAATTAGAAGTAGATTAGATAAGTATGTCAGTTGTCGTTATAAAAAATACAAATGAACTGACCCATAAGAAGAGTTGGATGGGATTTGTTTGTGATTTTTTAACCTTTAGATGGTTGGAATTGATACGGGGTATGATTCTAACAGGGTGTCAAGAAAATATTGCTTGTGTTTGATTTGAATAATATTTTAATGGGAGGTAACTTTATACACATTCTTCTAGGGTTCTAAAAAGGGGTTGAAGATTGTGTGACCATTAAACAAGGTTTCCTAGTTGTTATTTGCAAGTCAAGATTCCCTCTTATCCCTTTTTCCCCACATGAAAAGCAAATGAAGGAGCATAAAAGTTTTGTGCATCTGGGACCTATTCTTTAGGAAAAAGAAACACTTTTCATTCAAATCATATGTATATTTATATTAAATAGAATGAGGATCAAATAAAAAGTAAGAACATGGTGCGAATGGGTGAAGTGATTTTATACTATGACTATTCAATAGTTGAGATATCATTGAGTGCCGGTGTACAAGTAAACAAATGAATTTGCTAGAAGGCGTAATATTGAAAGCAGTGCGTACACAAAAAAAATTTTATGAGGGATAAAAGTGGAACAGTTGTATAATTTTAAAGAGGCACTCGGGATTTTCAGTTTTCACACACATATAACACTAGAAAATATTTTTTTACGGGGGGCGGCTACCCCTCTTCTTTTTGTTTGGGTCCGTCACTGATTGAAAGGAGAGCATCAATTATTAACTTTTATTTAATTATACTTTTTTAAAACTTAAATAAATTTTATATATTTTTTCATTAAATTTTAAGAAAAATAACATCGCAGACTCAAAAGTTTTATGTAAAAAGTAGCGCAATACAATACGCAATGTAATTACATAGTGTGTTACTACTTGCATTATATGCATGTTTTATTGTTTAGTGTATATATTTAGTGTGATTATGCGTAAATAAGTATTTGACACTAATACTCCTCCACTTAAGACATGTGTCATATTTTGGTTGTTTCTTACATCTCGTACATTATTGTTTTATTACTTATATATTTATTTATACATAATTTTAATTATATTTTTCTCTTAAAATATCATTTTAGAACCAATAAAATTTTATTATATTTAATATTTTATTTATTCAACATGTGTAATATACAGGTTACTAATGCTAGTTGTTATATATTATTGTATTTAATTTACTATACCTTCAAAAGTCATTACGTATGTACATGCGTTGATATTGAATCATGTATGTTATTAAATTTGTCTTTCTACTTAAGCTAATTTTTTTTCTTTTTGAAGTAATTAAATATTGATTTTTATCTTCTCCTCATAACTTTTCTACAAATATTGAAGTACTTGTATTATCCTCTTAATATTTTTGTATTTTCTTAACCATCAGAAGATGGCTTAGTAGTAAAACGACTGAAACTCTTTCAAATCTTTTATAGGTAAATAATTTGGATGGCCAACTTCGTTCAATAAATATATTTTAATAATTTCTTATTTACCTCCAACATTTTCATCTAAGATTCTATATTTAACGTATTATTAATTTATTATAACATCATATGTTTATAATTATTTATATTATATCGTATGTGTGTGTATAAATATATGTTTTATTTATCACTTTTCATTTCTAGTTATTTATATATTTGTCAAACCATGGTAATTCAAAAGTATGAATTTATCATTACGGTTAAAGAAAATAAATTTAAGAATAATAGAATTAAAAAACTCGATAAATGATGAGTCTTTAACTATTAAGGTTTTTACGATTGATAAAGTATTCTAGACTTTGTTTTTAAACTTTCATGTACAAATGTGGATTATTGGTCTATTTCGATCTCTTCTTATTATTTTCGCTAAAAGTTATTTGAATAAGCAGCAATCTAAATAGCAAGATTTTAATAATTAAAAATTAAGATATGGAGTTTAAGTCATTTGGTGGTTTAAGGTGCACGACAATGAAGACATAGTTGTCATTTGTAATTATTTATTATATAATTGTTAAACCATGGTAATTCAAAAGTATGAATTTATCTTTTATGGTTAAAGAAAATAAAGTTAAGAATTTTATAGAATTAGAACATTCGATAAATAATGAGTCTTTAAACTATAAAAGTTTTTATGATTAGTAAAGTATTCGACGCTTTGTTTTTAAACTTTCATGTACAAATGTGGATTATTGGCCTATTTGCAACCTCTTGTTTATTGTTCACTAAAAGTTATTTGAATATGCAACAATCTAATTAGAATGATTTTAATAAATGAAATTAAGATATGAAGTTTAAGTCATTCGGTGGTTTAACACGACAATTGGACATTATGTGAAAAGACTATTTAACCAATAAACATCCCCACTTCTTGTTTCTTGATTTGCCTGCACTTTTTCCATTCATTCAATAATTTCTTTAAATTGTCTCTTGTTTATTTGTATATATTTTCACAAAAATACCAAAAAACATATCATCTTCTAAATCTAAGAGTTGCTTTGTTGATGAAACATGATATTACTCTCTTAATTTATTTATTCAAATCTTATTCAATAAGATTTAAACAAGCCGAGTCATTTATCAGGAGATATTAAACAAGTTCAAGCTTTTATAAAAGATTATTTAATAAATGAGTCCAAGCCTTACTTTCACAAATCAAGCTCGAGCAAGCTTAATAGTTTATATAAATTTGTTTTATATAGCGTATTAGATATAATTATACAGTAATAGTTATTAGTATATAAAATTATAATAAAATAATATATGTTATGTTATATATAAAATTTAATAATAAATAAATATAAAAGTGATTATAATAATATATAAATAACATAACTAGATAAATAACGATAACAAAAGAGTTAAGCTCGCACTAAAGCTTTCTTAAATTATGGCTCCTTTTTGAAGCTTTTCCTTAACTCGACTTGTTTACATCGAATGAAAAAATCAACATCAAAGGTCAGTGTCAATTAAAATCATATTGCAAAAATGGCGAGATAATGAAATCAAAAGTCACCTAAATGCACATGCTTTGTTTCCGATCCACCTAATTCACTCTTCATTGCCGTCACATATTTTCATAATAAAAAGAGTAAAGTGCTATTTTCGTCCCTGACGTTTTGTTAAAATTGTCATTTCAATCCAAAAAAAATTTTTTTGCCGTTTCAGTCACTGTAGTTTATTAAATGTTGCCATTTTCATCCATTCCACTAACACCGTTAAAACTCTGTTAAAACTCTGTTAAATATGGGATATTTTAGTCTTTTTCAACATCCTAATTATCCAATTAATATAAATTAATCAATTAATATTCAATTAAAACTGAAAAAACACATGAAGTGACTCGTGAGACCGATCGTTTCGATTAATTATAACACATGTTGTTCGATTAAGGTCTGCTGTGAGATTTCAATTAATCTTCATGTTTTGTTTGAACGTGTACTGTTGTTCGATTGAGGTCTAATGTTGTCACTTTTTGTTTTATTGAGGTCTGCTACTGTCACGTTCAAAGACCTCAATCAAAGACCTCAATCAAATAAAAAATATCAACAACAAACCTCAATCCTACAACAGACCTCAATCAAATAACGGTACACATTCGAACAAAACGTGAAGGTTAATTGAAATCTCACGGCAAACCTCAATCGAAAAACATGGGTTAGAGTTAATCGAAGCTTTTAAATCGAAGCGGCTGGTCTCACTAGTCGTTTCATGTGTTTTTTAATTTTAATTGAATATTAATTGATTAATTTGTTTTAATTGGATAATTAGGGTGCTCAAAAACACTAAAATACCCTCATACTTAACAGAGTTTTAACGAAGTTTTAACGGTGTTAGTGGAGTGGATGAAAATGGCAACATTTGGTAAACTACAGTGACTGAAATGGCAAAAAAAAAGTTTTTGGACTGAAATGGCAAATTCAACAAAACGTCAGGGGCGAAAATAACATTTTACTCTAATAAAAATCTGTAATATGATTCAATTAGCCGTTTAGAGTTAATTATTTTACTAATCATGGTTTACTACAAATTAACTAATATTGTATTTTTTAAACATTTATGAATTAAAGCAATGATTTTTTTTACAAATGATTTTATGACTTTTTCAAGGGTTATTTTCTAATATAAATACTGTTATAGTTATTTTAATCTAGTAGAAAGTAATTGAGAAGCCTATGGTCTAGTGATATTAATAATTGTCTTGTTATAAAGATGATGTAAGTTTAAATTTTTATAATTGTAAGTTGGTAAGATGATCAGAAAAAAAAAGGATTATCCTATATATTAAAAAAGAAACTCGATGAACAGTAAATCAAGATGTTTGTAAGAGGGACAAAAAGAACCACGGCTACAGAGAGGAACACCATGGCGACTGAGCCATCAACGAACCAAGGTTGCAGATAAGATGGCAGCGTCGGAGGTGTCAACGACTGCTGTAACTGGTCCGCCTAGCCGACTAGGAGATCCGCAGGTTATCTCGTCACCACCATCGGTGAGTCCCCGGTCATCTCTTCATCTTCTTTGTTTCTCCACAGAGTAGAATCATTCGTCTTACGCAAGCCGGTTGAACTTCGGCTTGAGACCCGTATTTCTTCCTCCTCTGTGTCTGCCCTGTTCGAGTTTTGTTCTTTTATCTACTGCATGTGTTTTTTTAGGGTTTTTTTGGGTTGTTGGTTGATATTTGTTAACTTTGTTTCTGTTTTTTGGTGGATTTGGCCTTGAAATCTGTATTAGAAAACATGAGCCTGGGATGAAGCTGAATCGTGCAATGTTTCTTTAATTCTCGATCTGAATTTGATGGGTTGCTAACCATGTTTGATCGGTTTCCGGTTCTACTTTCAACGATTGTTGGCGGACAAGGTAAATTGATGTGGTTCCTAGCTCTTGTAAGATGCATGTGTGTTAATTTCATCTTCTTTAAAATTATAGATTAAATTGTTGCACGTCGTTGTTACATACCGGATGTCAGGTTCAACTGCTGTGGGAGAACCGAATCCTTGCCTATTGAACCATCCAACCGGTTATTTTGTTCACTGTTGATATCGTCATTTAGTGCCCTGATTTGTTGTTGTGCTTAAAGATTGGCGTAGTGGTGCTGTGGGGGTTATATAAAGGGTAGTACTGGTAGTGGTGATATTGAGAGAGCAGGATTAAAGAAAGATGTTACATATGTAAGGGTTGTTTGGGGTTTCCAGGGTAGCATCACTCATGTGGTATATATTTTGATTCTTTGTATTTTATGGTAAATCATAATGCATAGACTGTTATTTGTTCACTTTACCAGCCTGTTGCAGTTGTTCGGATTAAGATGACAGATTTTACTCTTGTATGAGTTATTCACACAATTCAATAAAAGCCTAACCATTAATTGTTGTTTGCGTTCATATAGTTGTTTGTTCAATTGTTTGGCTTAGTGAATGCCATTTGGATTGAATTTTGTTTAATTCGTCTTATGTTTAGTTAATTTTCTTGAGGTTGACCCATTTGACCCGTTAGAGATAAAAACATAACTTACCCTATCTACTCTATTCATGAAATAGCAATGAGTACTAAGCAATTAAAATACACACATACGCATCTTTTACTTATTTTAGTTTGTTATCTACCAATTATTGAAAGTATGGTCTTAGCTTGATTTTTTGAGAAGAGAAGATGCTATCTATATGTATTTGCAGAATACAAATAAGTTTGTTAGGTGGGGCAGAACACATTACGCTGTTGGAAGCATTGATTATGATGTTTTTTCTATTGTGATGTTTTTTAGTTGTAAGTAAGAGTAAGAGCTGTTTAATACCATGACCTGCAATGATCAGGAAGCAAAACTTGATAAGAATTCTCCTTGATACACCATACATGCATGCAGATGTTACAGAGCCTATATCCTCATACAAAAATAATCTAAAATTCATCAGACGTTTTTGGCTCAATCGTCAACATAGAAATAGTGTAACATATAGAATGTTTTGTGAACTGCACATACTTAAGAATTTGAAACCTTGCATTTTTATAAATCATGGATGAAACATTGTAGTTGATTGTTCAAAAATTCAGGTTTAGATTTTTTATCACTCAATCGGTCATGGACTTTATTAATTCATAATTGCTTTCTTGATGACCTAATGTTTTGTTTAGATATGTGAATGAACACATTTATACATAGAGGAATTTAATGTTTGTCTTGTAGATGAATGTAGTTTGTAATTGTGATAGATATATTTGAATTTTTAGCTTATGATAAACGGAAGTAATGGTTTGCTTTATATCAGAAATTATGTTGGGTTTCGTATGTTGTGTTTCATTTGTGGTTAGGAATGTTAGAATGTTTGATTGTATGGTTGTATTTAAGGATTGTTTGATTATGGTTGGTAATTATATTATTTTGATTTTTGAGTACATGAATTTTAAATTGTTTCATGCTGCTAATATCTTTGTAAATAATATTCATATTGTCATGATGGAGTGTTACTTTGTTTGAATTGTGAATGCTTTTCGTGATGTTGCATGCCTTTTACTACTGTACTATGCACATTACATCCATAAGAATAGTTTAATGTATAGAAAAAAATGATTAATGGGGTCGTACAAGGAGTTATGGAACTATATTGCTTAGTTGGTCGAGTTCTATTTTGTTTCTGATATGTTGTTTGATTTGGTTTGTAGGTCTGATATTTGCTGTTGGAAATCGTGTTACGTGCTTCATGTGTGAAAGTGATGTGTCTTTTTTTAACCGGGATTTTCTTTCGATTGCAGAATTGGGTTCGATTGTAGGTGATGTATCTTTTTTAATTGGGATTCCAAGTATTGTCATTTACTTTACAGTTAAAGGTACAAATACATATGGATAGTTTTATTTACCTTGTTTGGTACACTTAGAGCATCTTGTCCTATTTTTTTTTTCATGATTTCAGATTGCAACTTTCTCATTCAACTAATTGTTTTGTTCTACAGCAATGCTAAGCCCAGAATGGAATACAGTGTGCAATGCTCGGAAAATACTTTTACACGCATTATTCAGTGGGGAAGAAAGAAAAACTTAGAGAACAAAAAGGATTTCGATCGTTTGCACTACAGCTTCAAACCAACTGTTTTCTTTATTGCAGCAAGGATCGGATGAATAAACACGACGCCTATGTTAATGTTTTATTTTCGTGATTTAACTTGATGTATGCGCTGCAACGCGCGCGGGCATTAAACTAGTTTTAGTTAAATAAATAAAGTATTTGAGCTCTACTTTATTATTCAATAAAAGTATGCAATTACAAACTAAAATAATGGACCAGAAGATCTTTATAATCTTTATTATCGAAAATTAGGTACACATAATTAACTTCATATATGTAGTTCAATATGGCATGTGCTTTTACAACGTGTTTTCTTATCAATATTCCGAGTAAATTAGTATCTTAACCCTTATGGTTTGATTATTTTAATTTTTTTTTACAACAAAAAGAAATCTTTTGACATATCAAACTCTGACGTTGTATCTTATTACATTTTTAACTCTAACCATTAACTCTGTTAATTTTATTAGTTAAGTGTAAAAATATTTTGGTATTTCTTACTCCAGTAGTTATTTTGATAGTTAGAAAGTTATTTAATATCAAATGGTTATTTATGTAATTATTTAAACTTACAAAACCAACCCCAAGTTAAATAAGTTTTTAATTGTATATTTAAAAAATACTAGCATTATCTTTTTAATTTTTTAAATATTTTATTTTTATTGTTTCATTACTTTTTTATTATTTTTTTAATAAAACATATTTTAAATATATAGATGAATACGTATTTTCTAGAAAAAGATTTTAACTACAATAGTTTAAAAAAACGATTTAAAAACGAGCGAATTCTTTTTTTTTTAAGAAAAATTTTAAAAAGAAAAGTTGTTCATTTATTAAACCTTTTGTTTATTAAAATAGTTTGTTTTTATAGAAAAAATATTCATTCTCTAAATTCTTTTAATTATCCTTTTATTTTTAAAACGTATTTTCTAAAAATTTTGTTTTTTAAAGCGTTCCGATTTTTAAAAATATTAAAACAACAATGATTTAATAGAATAGTTTAAAAAAGAATGATTTTAAAAGAACGTTTTAAAAAAACAATTTTAAAAAGAACGGTTTAAGAACGAATGATTTAGAAAAGAAGGGTTTAAAAACGAGCGGTTTGAAAAAGTAATTTTGAAAAGAACGGTCTAAGCAACAATTTAAAAAAAATTAAGAACAACGATTTTAAAAAGAACGGCTTAAAAACGGATGACTTTAAAATCTTTTTTTTTTTCAAAACGTTCTTTATAAAATCGTTTCTTTTTAAACATTTCTTTTATTAAAATCTTTCCTTTTTTCTACAAAATTCATTCGTTTCTAAATTGTTTTTTTAACCGTTCTTTGGAAAAATACGTATTTATTTGTGTATTAAAACATGTTTTATTAAAAATTAACACAAGTAACAAAACAATAAAAATATATAACCAAAATAGTTACAAAGATAATGCTAATATTTTTGAAATATACTATTAAAAACTTATTTAACTTGGGGTTTGTTTTTATTAGTTTAAATAATAACATAAATAACCCTTGACTGACAAAACTAACAGAATTAATAGTTAGGGGCTAAAACTGTTATAAGATGTAATGTCTACGTTTGAAAGATTATTTTTGGGCCAAAAGAGTTAAAACGACCAAACCACATGGGCCAAAATAGTAATCCACTCGGTATTTCTCTCAAAGGAATATAAAATATTTCTGTGTGTTAGAGAGATTAGATCATTGTCGTAATAGTTAGAGAATAAAGAGGCAGACTGGGTTTTCTTTAAACACAACTACAATTGGTGTACCTTCTTGGATACAAACGATATAATTATATTAAGAAAAAAATAGAAGATTTAGAATTGATAAATGTTAACGGCCATAGCTTTGCAATAAATATTTAAAGTTTAAAATTTCGAATAATAAAAACAAGTGTTTTTAGAGAGGAGATAACTTTGGTATTTATAAGGTCTTCTTAGAGGAGATAACTTTGGTATTTACGGGTTCTTCTTGGAAACAACGATATTAGTAATGTATTATGTTACACGGAGCTGTGCAATAATAATGTTATAACTTTAACAAATCATAACAAAATCACAAAGATGGTCTCCACAAGATACTTCAAATGATTAAATGAATATTGTTGGTAACAACTAACAGCTAGGTTGTGTTATAGTCTGGTGGTAAGAATTGAATTCTGTTAAAGCAAACTTAAGTTCAAAACTAATAAGAAAGAAGTATTA
This sequence comes from Flaveria robusta, assembly GCA_025506415.1. Classification (NCBI taxonomy): domain Eukaryota; kingdom Viridiplantae; phylum Streptophyta; class Magnoliopsida; order Asterales; family Asteraceae; genus Flaveria; species Flaveria robusta. The sequence goes on along the minus strand of CM046469.1, from coordinate 9,469,519 downwards.
GAAGTACCATAAATTTGACGTTTTCAAAAAACTAACACCTAGCTTTCAAGACTAAAAGATGTGGATCTCTGTGATGGTTACGAACTCTAAATACAATAATTGCTTTTAAATTAACTATGGTTTTAAACATTATTAACGGCATATCACGAGCAACTTCTATATCATCTGAAATAAACGAAGATAAGTTTTGCTATCAACATACCTCCTAAAATCCTACTAATAGCTAAATTATAAGTGAGAGTTACAATCAACATACCCAAGACGCTACTAATAGACATGCTATAAGTGGGATTATATTAAATGTGTTTGCTTGTTAGTTATAAACATATTTGTGGTCATTGAACTTTTACATTCTTCAATCGGTCATTTTCTGTAAATGAACGTTGCTGGGGCTAGAAACCTACATATAAAGAAAACCTTTGATATTCGGATAGTATCCTCTACATATAGAGAAGTGTTGTTTATTCTCTAAAAATATTTAATTTTAACCTCTTTTGGTTGGTATATTTAATTTAATTTAGTCAAAACAAGACAGTGGTAAGATACAACAAAATTTGGTGTTCAATTTCATAGCACAATCCATGCGCATGAACATGTTCGTTTCATAAGCTACAGTAAGCAAACTTATAAAGCTTATACTTGATCTTAAGAATGTGTGTTCCTAAGAAGCTGTTTGTTTTGCAGCATTTCTTCTTGCCAACCACTCGCTCCTCTTGCTGTTCTTGCCCTCCTTGCTCTTATTGCGCTCCTCGATCTTACTAAAACTCACAAGAACATCCGAGTAAAAGGCCCAATCAGAACTTTGTTCATCAATGGGAGCTTGACCAAATGGGTGTTGCTCTACATAAGTCTGCACATCATCAGCAGCTGCCAAACCTTCAAGATAGATTCGGAGATCGCCTTTAGGACCTGAAAGAAGAACCACAAACACTTTTTTTAAGTCTATAAATACTTATTGCATTAGATAAGATATGAAAAGCCACTTTACTTCGACAGTTTGATATAACTTCATTATATAAGTTGATATAATGCGTTGTAAGCATTTGAATAGTTACACGACTTTTTACCCGTTAGACCTGTTATCAACCAAATACAACCTGAATCAGCCAGTTTTCGTACAAACAGATGGAAAATGCACACCTAAGAAGTTATCATCCCTATCCTGATAGCTGTAAGAAGCAGGAAAGATTCCTGTGTGCTTCTGCAAGATTAACAATATAAACGAAGACAAAATGAGTATTTTATTTATCGTGACAGATCATATCTGTATTTGAGGCTTGAAATAAAAGGAATTACTAGAGATGTAATTTAAGAGCTAAATAAGATGATAATCTTACAGGATTGAGCAATGCCTTATATGGAGAATCATCCACCAACAATGTATTTGATTCATGAAAAGTTCCTTTCACCCAACGAGGGCCATTTCTGTCCCAAATTTTCCTTAGATCCTTTGCCACTATAAGCTTAGATCTGACTTCAAGAGTTCTCATACCTGACTTTGTGCATTTGGAACCATCCTATATTCCATACCATAGATCAGGGGTTGCTCAAATCACAATAGAGGCAACTGAGACCGCAAAACATAGGTAGCAAAAAGGGTGGGTCATGCAAGACGGGAAAAAATTGAAACCATAGTGGCTGATATGACAAAAAATCTCATTTTGGACTAAATTGGTTAAAATGACCAAACCATAAGGACGAGAAAAGAAACATAGCTCAATATAACAATATTAATGTGTGGATTATGATTAGAAGAGCAATATCATTACAGTAATAATCTAGAGCTTTAGATAAAACAATTTAAGTAGGAATCATCTATAAAAGAATTTTTGTGAGACCCTATACCCTTTTAGCTAAAATTCTAACCTAACTCGTTTGGGATGAAACACTAGCATAAATCAGCCTAACATAATCAAATGAGTCAAAATTGTCACTTATTATAAAAGTATCACTGACAAATATAATTATTCTGATAATAGCTGGATTCAACAAATATAACTAAAACTCTAAAAGCACTCACCCACAGAAAAAGCAGTTTCTTCTTCAAATCTCCAAGCAGATAGCCAACCATTGGCTTCAAATTTCTCCTGCATGTAAATACAAGAATTACTGGTAGAGAATGGAAAAAGGAGTAAATATATAAAGTGCACAATACATTATTCGTGATGACCAAATGCCAACATTGAATCTCTCAAAACAAAAATGCATGAACTCATCCAAATATGGTCTCTTGTAAACTGCAAACAAACTAAACTTGTTAAGCAAGAATTCCCAGTTCTATAACAGATTAACTTTAGATTATTGTACAAAGCCATACTTGCTCGATTTCTAATATACTTGTCTGGTTTAACATCCCCTTGTCGCTGTGAAACAACATCTGCAAGCAGCCCATTTACATCCAAAATAATAAGCTTTTTCCTCAACGTGGCAACTTTAGTTATCTCCTTGACCCCCATCTCTTGTCTCTTTCTTCCCAATGCGTTGTTTGCTTTAGCTTCAGTAATTTCCAGGTTAGCTGGTTCTGCACTCTTCAAAACAATGATTGTGGAGCGCAACTCACTATTGGCAACTTGCGGGCACACTGTACTCTTTCTATCAGCAACAGTACTCTGACACTTCTCAACATTGGCAATTTCCTGCAGGTCCCCTGTTTCTGACTCGGCTGTACCTGATACTTTATTCATGATTATTGTATCCTGGTTCTTTGTCTTTTCTGGATTTTGACTATTTGTTGCCCCATCAGAGGCTTCCGGTAACTCTAAGCATTGAGAGTTCATAATTTCACCTAAAATTGGCTGCTCGTTCTTTGATTTTGGCTTCTTTCTCTTTTTTCCCTTACCATCCACATTAATAATTGCGGTTGCACTTTCCCCCATCTTACCATTGGCAGCTTCTGTATGAGTTCCTTTTGAAACCATGTTTACATCAGGGATTGCAGTTTTACCATAGACTGTTTCCAAACTGCTTACTTCAAGAACTTTAGTTGTACTTAATCCTTCCTGTGTGTTCTCATGGGTACTTAAAATGTCACCCAAGTTTGAATTCTTGTTCTTCAGTTTCTTTCTCTTTCTCTTTGTTGACGCTAAAATACCAGTTGAAGTAGTACCTGAACCCATCTCACCTTTGGCAGCTTCCAAGTTTTGTAAGTTTTGCAGATTCAAATTTTCACCTAAAGTAGGCTGCTTGTTCTCTGATTTCATCTTCTTTTTATTTTCCTCCTTCCCATTCACATTGAAATTTGTGGTTTCACTTTCCCCCATCTTACCATTTGCTTCTTCTGTATGATCTCCTTCTGACACCATGTTTGCATCAGAACTTCCAGTTTCAGCCAAGATCATTTCAGCACTCTGTACTTCAAGAATTTTAGTTGTACTTAATCCTTCCTGTGTGATCTCACTGGTACTTAGTATGTCACCTAAGTCTAGATTCTTGTTTAATTTCTGCCTCTTTCGTTTTTTTGATACTGGATTATCTGTGAAAGTTGCACCTGAACCCATCTCACCTTTGGCTGTTTCCAAGTTTTGTAAGTATTGCGGACCAAGATTTTCACCTAAAGCTAGCAGCTTGTTCTTTGATTTCGGCTTCTTTTTCTCTTTTTTCGTATCATTCGCGTTAAGATTTGCGGTTTCACTTTCCCCCATCATACCACTCGCAAGTTCTGTATGATCTCTTTTTAACACCATGCTTGCATCAGGAGTTTTTGTACCTGAATCCATCTCACATTTGGCAGCTTCCAAGTTTTGTAAGAATTGCGGATTCAAAATTTCACCTAAAGTTGGCTGCTTGTTCTCTGAGTTCTGCTTCTTTTTCCTTTTTCTCTTACCATTCACATTGAGATTTGTGGTTTCATTTTCCTCTGTCTTACCATTGGCAACTTCTGCATGATCATGTTCTTTTGACACCGTCTTTGCATCAGGAGTTGCAATTATACCCGAAACTGTGTCATTACTCTTTGCTCCAAGAACTTCAGTCATACCCAATCCTCTTTGTGTGCTCTCATGAGTACTTAAAATGTTACCCAAGTCTGGATTATTGTTCTTCATTCCCCCTCCTTTTCCCTTCTTTGATTCTGTATTATTGGTTGCATTTGTACCTGAAATCGTTTCACCATTGGTAGTTCCCAGTTTCTTTTCTACTTTGAACTCCCCATTAAAATTTGTAGTCATACTTGAGCCCATGTCACAATTGGCAACTTTTGTGTGCTCTTTTCCTTCGAAATTTGAACTATGCTTTTCACCAGTAGCAGCTGGATTTGACACTGCCATCTTCTTATCAAAAGTGGCAGATGTACCTAGGCCAGTAACTGGATTATCATGAACTGATGACAGTGAAATGGTATGGAATTGAACTTCTTGTTTGCTCTTAGGATTCGTAGTATCTTCTCCATTTTCTATCGATTCTAGATATTTCCTCGACTTTTTCTTGGGAGCTTTTCGCCTATTACTTCCCTGTGATTTTGTGAGTTTAGCAGCATCATTACCATTATCATTTTCCATCAATGAACACCCCTGGACAGGAGATGACATGATTACTTCATTCTATAACCTAGCTACACTTCTGATGCCTGAGGAGAGATCCAACAGCAAAAAGTTACAAAACAAAACTCATATCCAAATATGTAATTCTTCTTTGACAGATTGCTAAGAACATCAGAACCAATGGAGCTAAAATCGTATTCTAAGGTTTTGACATCAAAATCAACAGATTACAGTTCATACCAATACATTAATGTAACTAGTTATAATATTCATATCGATTGAAGTAATATTCATTCGAAGTGTTACAAAATCATCACACGTAGCAGAAGAAACTAACGACGGTATAAGATAAATTAATGAATACGATACACAATTTCAATGATTCCAGTTAGGTTTTGACGATTATTGAACGTACCTAATTTCAATGTGTTCGTACTCCGGCAACCTGTTCTCCACGGTGCTCATCGAACTACGGCATTGACGGAGGGGGTTAGGGCTCAGATAGCAACCATCTATGGAAGCCCTAATGTTTTTGTTTCAATTGGATACCTGAACGTTTCTATTTTGTTCAATTTTTACATAGAAGAACGAGTTTAAATGCTTTAAATGGGCCCAAAACTATAAACCAGAAATAATGAATAAAAGTCTGATGACTAATGAACCTTTAGGATGTTTGGTTCATAAATTGGAATTAGAATTGAAGATTTTTTAATCTAAAATCTTGTTTGGTTGGTTAACGAATTGAATATGAATTGAAAATTTTTCTCTTATTCATTGAATCTAAAATTTTTAATCTAAAGTCTGATGACTAGTTTAAGTACAAATGAGATACGGCCCAAGTTAATCCATCACTAGTTTTTAAGCCATGAAAAGAAACCTACAAAGCTCATCTTTATTTTTATAAAAGGCTAGTCACTAGTGTCGTTCAACTCACTTGTCAACTGTTTTGATCGAATAGAAATACGATCCAACTATTTTGAAAGATGAAACTTCATTGCATTTAGTTATGAAACTTTAGTGACTTTAGTTGTTATTGACTAAGAGTTTAGTTATAAAAATTCAAGCAGACCTAAAAATTCTAGCTTGTTCCAATAGAAATCCAACCATTAAAAAGACATGGTTCCATCACTAAACAACATCCAGGGCTGTAAACGAATCAAGGGTTGTGAGCATTCGTTTAATTAAGGAATGAACATGAACAAGGAATTTTGTTTGGCTAGTTAAACGAACAAACATGAATATAAGTTGGGTTCATTCATTTGTATTCGTGAACGCTTGATAAGACATTTGTTTACATTCTTTTGTGTTCATTTGTTTATGATTGCTCAAATTCGTTCTTTGGATATTTATTATTTTGTAACTTTTAATTTTAATTAGTTTAACTAATCTTTATTTATTTTGTAATTTTTATTTTTACTTTTTAATCATCCAAACATTTATATTTTTTAATTGTATATGATCATTATGTCAAGCGTTTAACTTTAAATAACATACATACATTTTGTTGATGAATTGTTCGGTTATATGTTCGTGAACCATTTGTGAACAAGTTTATTTTCTTAGGGAAAGAACACGGCCATGAACAATAATTTCATTTTGCTGTGTTTGTGAACACATTCATTTCTAATAAATGAGAAAGAACAAGCGTTCGTTTGATTCAATTCAGTTCATTTACAACCCTAACAACGTCAATTTAGTCTTCAGATATCTCATTTCACCAGAAGCCTCCGATATCTCCTTTCACCTGAACAATTGTTTGTGAATGTGTTCATTTCTTAATTTCACTTTTTAAAATCAATAGTTAGATTGAAAAATCAAAAAAAAAATTACAATTTTACATTTTTATACTATTTTAATGACCTTCTTTAATTTGAAAAGGGTTATTTAAATGTTTACTTATTTCCGAGTCGTGCTAGGATTTACCTCCCTAGTTAGATTAGATGTTTTTATGTTTCTCAGCAAGTTTTAATTCATAATACAGTTAATGAGATTAATGCGGTGGGATTTATTTGAAATAAGAATTGAGCTAGAACGTAATCCCTTCAACGGGACAATTGGTAGAATTTTAATATTGTAAGTGTGTAATCTCGTGTATCATTCTCTTTGTTTTTTTTTGGTTCATCTATTTTCTTGCTAGTTGGCCCTTGTTAGTTGTTTCTTAATGAAATGCCATCTTCAAAAAAAAAAATTTATTAACGTGGGTCCATAAGATTTGAGAATCTTCAATCGGCCCATAAAGTTTTCATGGAATTGTATTTTCAAAAGCAAGGAAAGGTCGGCCTTTTTTCTTATGTACATGAGAAGTTACGCGTGAGACAGTTGTAAAAGTGAGTTTTTATTAAATATTTTTCTTTTATTTTTGCTCCATACTTTCCGTTTCCTTTTTATAGTTTGCTTTTCAAGTTTCAACCAATTATTTTCCTCCACTTTATTTGCTCAATTACTCACCTTTTCAAAATCATGTTTTTCATATCAATTGTTAAATTATATTACCCATAAAACCATAATTTAACCTTTTTTTAACTTAACATATTAATCTTTAACACACTAATATATTGTTTTATGCTTAATTAACAGTTTAGTTAATTTCCATGAAATGTGAAATAATTGTTATTCCTATTAAGGAAGAGAGTAAAAGAAATTTTTGTTTTATAGATACGGTTTCTATGTTTTTATAAAGCTATCACAAGATCACATAAAAAAAAGTTTCACGTAATATGAATGACAATGAATAGAGCCAAGGAGGCTATAGACTATGAGCATTAAAATAGACGTATGAAGGTTGAAATATGCATATACAGTAAGGGTGTGCATGCAATCATATAACTAATAGGCTGTTTGGCAATATCTGAATGATTAAGTACTGAACTAATAAGAGGTCTGAACCATTAAGAGGTCTGAACCATTAATATCTAGTATATCGCTTAAACTATTCAAAGGCAAATGTCTGTCCAATTCAGATAAGAGTTCTTAAACATTCAGCATTAGACCTCTTAACCATTCAGCATTAGTATAATGCTTAACTATTCAGAGGCAAATGTCTGAACCATTCAGACATTTGCTCACGAAGCAAACAGTCTGAACCATTAAGTGCTGAATCATTCAGACATCTAAACCATTAAGTGCTGAATCATTCAGACATCTAAACCATTAAGAGGCTGATTAAGAGGCTGCCAAACAGCCCCTAAGCTGTAACCGGAATAATTGCGCAACTGAATAAAAAAAACCCGATAGCTTGGGTTGAAGTTGTTTTGAAAATTGAATCTTCAGTTTTGGTTTTAAGTAAAACACAAACAAAAAAATTGAGTTGTATAACAACCGAACACGTAACCAAATCAAATCAAAATTAAAAAAAACAACCCAAAACCATCCAAAGTGCTTATGTATGACAGTAAATTAATAATACGAATATGACAGAGGTAACATCTTCGAATTTCACATCGTTGCTTGTTCAATCTCGTTGCTTGTTCATCTTCAAGATTTTATATAGCCTTTTAAACCGAATAAACCATGTTTTGTATTTAGCCAAATAATCCTAACATTTAAATTCTGTTTATTTGTTTGAATTGGAATTGAATTTTGATTAGTTTTGAACTATGTGAATTTGTTTCAATTTTATTTTTGGTTTTGACAAAAAAATGTTCAATAAACCGAAGTGATAAACAGTTGTATATTGTGCCGCTACCCCTTCCCCTTTACAACATTGCACAGCCTAATCCCTCTCAAACCCTTAACATCACATATCACATCTTAGTATGCCACTATAGGTATGATCTAATATCAAGAGCTAGAGAGCGTAATACAACAAAGAATTGTGTGTTGCATTCGGAAAGGTTGAATCGCTCCGTAAAAAAAATCCATTGAGTCTTTCCCAATTAGGTAGGACCATATGTGCAATAGTTAACTTAAGGGGTAAGGTCTTTGGTTCAAGTCCAGTATAACCTAGTTGCGCTAAGCAAAAGAATAGAATATGCATCTAGCTCATTCATGCATGTTCCACTTGGCATAAGGGGGATGTAACCTAGTTGGTTGAGCTCTATTGTTGTAATTAGGTCATTGCGATTACAGGTTAGATGTCTAATTGTCGAGGATGTAATGATAGCATATTGTACTTGAACCAGTGGCTCATTTTTTCTAAATAACTGGGCAGAAGACAATATTATTCCACTGATTAGACACCCCCTCCTGAATCAATCATGTCTTCCACACGACTTCTAAACTCACTATTCACAAATTTCTATTTGAATTTTCCACACTTATCCATATCACACATATTCATTCAGATTTACAAGTTTATCACACTTGATTGAATCACTCAAACTTTTGATTTTCTCTTGTTTGCCTCACACAATAGGCATTCACAACCTCTTAATCATCTCACATGAACGATTTTGAATTCTCATCTTGATCTTTGATTGCTTCACACAATCGACTTACTTTCACAGCTTCTTGATCTTCTTTAATTGTCTCTCACGAATTGCACTTCCGTGGTCTTTTTTTCACTCGATCGCCTAACTTCACTCTGGTACCAATTGATAGAAAAATTAGTCTAGCAACACACCACACAAACATGATTATTGGTAACTCAATCACAAGACCATAACTTTATTATTATTGATATAATGATATTGACCTTAAATCCTTTGTTTATATTAAACCAGTACTGATCATAATTCAACTTAAACACTATTAAATAATCCAAAAATAATCAAACTTAATCATAATCTAATACAAACTCCACGAAACAATCAATAAATTAATATTATAATTATGTTATTTATTTTATCAAAATTAAATCCTTCAAACCATATACGACAACTAATCACACAAAAGTGACACACAAATAAATCCTATAAACCGCAATCTCATGTATTATTAGAAGATTAAAAAGCAAGAAACGTTTCTACAAGTCTATAACCAAACAAGACCCAACTATGGAATCAAGATGGTTGTGGTAGTGGCAGTCAATAGGGGTTACAATACCCTAACTCTATTCAAGAACGATGATGTCACGGTGGGGTTAAGGGGTTTTGGACTGTTGGCAGGAAGTGTAAAGGTAGCTAGGGGAAGTGAGTGGTTGTTTATTTTTAAATTTATATTTTTTTAAAAGGTTTTAATATGTTTTTATTAATTACTAATATTTACGTTTTAAAATATTTAAATTCTCTACCTTTTGAATAATTAGAAGACACATTATTATTAGTATGTCTCCTTGAGTCGAGTTTCTTTTAAGTTTATAAATTAGACATATCAATTTAGAAGATTATTCAACATCTGGTAAGTCTTGAACATGACGTAACTTAATGAAACTATTTTTCAGTCATCTAATTAAATAAATTTTTGTATTGCGAGTTTTAATTTTAAGACTATCATATCTTTTATGACCGAAATTACAAAAATATGTATCTTTCAACAAAATTATTATAACAACTATCCATGAGTTGATATTAAATTCAATTGTAAATTAAAAAACATGTTCTCTCAAAATTTGCTTTTTGGAATCACAAGCTCATAAATGTCAAATAATTTCTAGAAATTACTAAAGTCTAACAAAGGGTGTGGCAAACATATTCAACCAATTATGGTCCCAAATAATTTTAGAAAAGATTCCATGATTTTAGTGAAAGTTATTACGTATTAAGAATCAAACATTAAAATTAACATTTCATATAAAAAAGAAAATGAAAAATATTATAAAATTAATATATATATCATGATAAATATTAGAATAAAACTCCAATTAACCATTTATAGATGGGTAAAACTTTAACACTTTGTTAACCACTTACACTACTCAATCTCTAGATAGAGATAGACATCACGGGCATATAGGGGACGAGACATTCTCTGAAAATCTATCAAAAGGAGACTAAACAAGATTAAATACCCAACCTGTCAATGGAATTTTAGATGGAACAAATGGCTACCCCGGAAAATAAATGTTTATGGATGGAGAGCTGGAAAGAATCAGTTACCACCTCTCACAAATCTACATGATAGGGGTATAGCAATCTGCAATTCCGTCCCTTTTTTATCGATTATGTGGGGAGGTTGATGAAACAATGGACCATATGCTATCTAGATGCTACGTGAGCACTATTATCTAGCAACAAATTAGTACGAAGTGTAACATTTCTCCAATCTATGCCTTTTCCACCCAGGATCTTTTGGACTTCAATAAAAACTACAGCACCACCGGAATGAGGGGCAAAGCTATTGAGTCTATAATATTGGTTGCCTCACGGGCACTTCGGAAGGCGAGAAATAACCTAGTTTTCAACAATAATAAAGTTCGAGCGGAAAAGATTCTGGAAGAAATCAAAGTGTTTGGGTTTCTTTGGTTAAAAAGTTACTCAAATTGTTAGAGCTTAGATAAGGTTACGTGAAAATTTCTTTCTAAATCGATGTATTGGTGATATTCTTCTCCTTCTAGCAACTTGCTAGTCTGAGAGTAATGTTTATTTTAGTAGTAATAAAAATCTTTACGTTTAAAGAAAAAAAATATGTCCCCTTAAGGAGTAATATCTTAAAAAGAATACGTTGTAAATAAAATCATAATTTATTCTCCGGAAGGAATAGTTTATGCTGCTTCATTTTATCAAGGCTTTCCAGCAATAAATTGGGATCTAAAGAAATAATATTTATTGTTTTAAGTATTTCGACATTTCCCTTAATACTAGGAAGAAGCTATTAAACAAATCATCCTGTCACATTTATTGTTTTCAGCAATACATTAGTTACAATTTCGTCTCATAAAATAATTAAAAAATCATTTTGTTTCAATATAGAATTATTTGAATGTGGATTAAATATATTCACTTATAATGTTGGATATGGTTTTAAGTTACTCTCAAGTCTCAAGGAACATTTTCCCTACTTTAGTTAGAAGCCTTTTGAGCATTTTTCTTACCGCTTTTTTATTTTATTTTATTTTATTTTATTTTTATTATTTATAAATATAATGAATTTCAAACATCAAATCGAGATACAGCATGTAAAATGTTAATATATATATATATATATATATATATATATATATATATATATATATAATAAAATAACATTTTAAGTCTTAAGTATTATTATTATTATTATTATTATTATTATTATTATTATAATTGTTATTGTTATTATAATCATTATATTATTAATATTATTAATACTATGAATATTTTTTCTATCATCATCTTCATCGTTAATTTGTGTATAATCATAAATATACAAGTGATGTGTTGGAAGAAATATGATATTTTGATTGTAGGTAGCTCCGTAAGATAGGTAGTATATAAGTGACGGTATATTATTTTAGTTTTCAAATTAAAAATCATTTATATTAATTAATTTATGGCCAGACTTTAAACAAAAGTTTACAAAATAGAATGAAAAGTTAATAAATGCGTATAGTAATAAATTTAATTAAATTTGAGGGGACCACATATTAACTCATTTAAAAATCTTTTTAAAAAATTATGACTGAATTTCAATAGAAAAACTTTATGAGCAATTTATAAAAAACAGAAAATATAATGTTTATAATGTCTGATAAGGTTGATAGTTATATCAGATAATAATATTAAATTTAGAAGGTTGTAATTTAAATAAGAAAAAAGGTAATGTACCATACCACAACATTACAATAAAAAGTGTGTTTGTGTATTTGGAGATGCGAGTCGATATTGAGATGTGTATTTTCATGTGACAACTGTAAATACCTTAAATGAGATAAAGATGTAATGAGGTAGAAACATAGATTCAATTGTTTATGTTGGGATGGATCTAAACTACGGGTTTGTGTTTGTATCTACCGATTTAATACAACTAGAATTTAAGGTTGGCGTTGCCGCGTATCTGTTTTGAGTTTGATTTTTTATGGTAGTGTGATTCCTACTTTGTTGCAAGTAAATTTATTTTTGTTAAATAACGACGAAACCGTTTAAAAATACAACGTTTAATTATTAGTAAACATAAATATAAATTAATGTAAACGAAGCAATTATTTTTCATAAGCAAAAAAAAATTGAACTAAAAAAATAATAATATAGATATGCGTTACCTGGTTGTATCTTGTGTTTAGCTACTTGTACGTGGAGATGAAAATCTGATAGGACCAGATTAGACAAAAACCAAAAGCCACCGGTTTATGAAGCATACCTTCATTTTATAAACAACTAGTTCACCCATCATTCTATAAACTATACTTTATTAAAGATAGGAGATGGGGGTGATGTTGATACTTCAAAGAAGTAGAAAGGACTATTTTGCAAATCATAAAATCTATTGTGGCTGATTTCTAGAACTCTACAAATAAACTATATGTACCGACATTTGAGAATTATAGTATATATAATTTTATCCGTTGTTAAAAAAAGGAAGATATAATATTATATGTCGTAAATAAAGGGGTAAATTACCAAAATAACCAATTAACCAAATCGAATTACCAAAATAACCGGTCAAAATCAAGTTTATCAAATAAAACAACCCAATCGTATCCCGCCATGTGTCCCACCCTCGCCCACGTGGCGAGGATCAGCCATATTCCCTCGCCCGGCAAAATGTGCCGGCGAGGAAAAAGCATAATCCCTCGCCCACGTGTCATGTTTGGGGGCATCCCTCGCTGACTCAGCGAGGGATTATGAGAATCCCTCGCCAATATTTACGAAAATACCCCCTAGCCAAAAATTAAAAAAAATAATAATTAATTTTTAATCCAAAAAATGCGAATTTTATAATTATTTATTGTTTTTTAAATAATTAAAATTTTAAATTAATTTACTTTTGCCCTATATAACACCATGTTTACTCTTAACAAATATCTTACATTCTTCTCAAACTTTTTCATAAAATTCTCTGAAACTTTATAAAATGTCAGTGAATATCATACTATGCAGTGGTGGTAAATGGCATTTTGTAATTGAGAGATATTCTTCAAATGGTAGATATTCATCAACACCGTTTACAAAATGTCATTTACCACCACTGCATAGTATGATATTCACTAACATTTTATAAAGTTTCAGAGAATTTTATGAAAAAATTTAAGAAGAATGTAAGATATTTGTTAAGGGTAAACATGGTGTTATATAGGGTAAAAATAAATCAATTTAAAATTTTAATTATTTAAAAAACAATAAATAATTATAAAACTCGAATTTTTTGGATTAAAAATTCATTAAAATTTTTTTTTAATTTTTGGCGAGGGGGTATTTTCATAAATATTAGCGAGGATCGCTGAGTCAGCGAGGGATGCCCCCAAACATGACACGTGGGCGAGGGAGATGACACGTGGGCAAGGGATTATGTTTTTCCCTCGCCGGCACGTTTTCCCGGGCGAGGGAATATGGCTGATCCTCGCCACGTGGGCGAGGCTGGGACACGTGACGGGATACGATTGGGTTGTTTTATTTGATAAACTTGATTTTGACCGTTTATTTTGATAATTCGATTTGATCAATTGGTTATTTTGATAATTTTTCTTAAATAAAGCATCACTATGTGTTAAGTCAAACTCGTAAAATTTTTAATGAATATAAACAATATGAAACAAATAAATGAAAAAGCAACGCCCAGCGAGTAGCAGTTGCAAGCAAAAGGTTACTGCACTTTCGCACCGAAGCTTCTCTCTCTCTCTTCTCCGCCATTGTTGAAGCTCTTTTTCTTCATACATAAACCCTAAATCTCACCATTATCTGATGCATTGAACCAAAAATTACAACTAACATGGGGATATGTATGTCAACGAAATCGCCGCCTAGGAAAAACCACTCGAAACGCGTAACAAATCAATTAAATGGATCAGGCAACAGCAATCCAAGCAATCGGTGGTCTCGTGTTCGATCTTCTTCGGTTAAGAGAGGGAAATTCGATGATGATGTGATTCATGAACATGCAATCGCCGCCGCTCTGCTTTTACAGCAGCAAAATGGCGGTGTTTTGCCGTTTGATCGATCGACTTCCCTCCGCCATCCTCCTGGTGGTGCCAACTCCAAACGCCACCAGCCTCTTCCTCGGAGTTCGAGTACTAGGGCTCGATCGCTTACGGATCCTCTTCTTCCGCCTCAGCAACTCCTTAATCAGGTCTGATTGATGTCCTTTCGGTTAATTGTATGCATTTGGTTCTTAATTTTGATTCAATTTCAAAACCAGATGTTTTTATGTTATTGTGTTGAATTAGGGAAAGTTTTACAAAGGAAAGCAGCTGTGCAATGCCTAAAACATGCAGATCATTGATGTTAATAATTTGTTTAGATTCATTTTTTAAGTTGATCTTATTAATAACTTGATTGGTGACAAGTGGTTTGGGGGAATATCTGGTTGTTTTCTGATCGGATTACGTAATATTAAGATTTTAACTGTTTATTCATATTGTAGCATTCTGACAATCTGTTGGTCTAAACAATGTTAAAGTTTTAGTCTTATAGATTTATCTGTGGCATATCTAACCTGATTTATGTTCACCAGGATGTAAATCTTGATGAATTGGAGGTCAGCCATATTGTCCTTGTTCATGGAGGAGGTTTTGGAGCCTGGTGTTGGTACAAAACAATTGCACTGTTAGAAGAATGTAAATTTAGAGTTACTGCCATTGATTTATCTGGTTCTGGAATTGATATGTTTGACGCCAATAGCATTAAAAGTCTTTCACAATACGTGACGCCACTCACAGATTTCTTGGAAAAACTTGCAGATGGAGAGAAGGTTTGTTACTCATCTACTATTGAATTTTATTTTGTCTTTTTCTCTCTGTTATTTCTTCTTCTTTGACAGTGATACAAACAGAGATCTTACAAGTTCAAAATTTTAATCCTAGCTTAGGTTTCAGCCTTTCTATTTTTCTTCAAGTTATAAGATTGAAAGGAAAGAAGGCAGTTAACATATGCTGTGATCATAGCTGTTTCTAGAAAAGGAAGTTTAAAATAACAATCTTATGCATAAAAGCAGATCTAGATATGAATGCAGGACCATTTCAATGTACTCGAAGCATTGACAATATTTTAATTTAAAATTCAGTTAGATTTAATTTCCATGTTGGATCAGACTATTATGTATGGAAGATAAGCTTTTTTTAGTACTATATTTAGACTTTGGTTAGCATCTTCGATTCACATTCCAGTTATATATTCTAACTTTTTTAAATCATTTTGTATCTCATTTTATGCAGGTGATTTTGGTAGGCCATGACTTTGGTGGTGCATGCATATCATATGCAATGGAACTATTTCCATCCAAAATAGCAAAAGCCGTCTTTATCGCTGCTTCTATGTTGAAAAGTGGACAAAGTACTCTTTATATGTTCTCCCAGAAGGTATGGCCCTTGAATTAGTACATAATTAATCTGTAATTTATTACTATCTCCCTTCAATAGGGGATTAGGATAAGTTGACCATGTAAAACTTGGCTTATATTTAACAAATATTGCATGGATGTCTCTAGAAAGACTTGAGCACACAAACTTTTGGGCCAAATGCCACTTAGTTCATTTGATTTAATTTTCTTTCAAGTTATAAGTTTCAGACTATTTTAAATTTCTGTGGTGATTGATGAATACAATCTTGTATATTACAATGCAGGAAAATACAAACGATCTCATGAGGCAAGCTCAAAAGTTTCTTTACACAAATGGTACTAATTCGCCTCCAACGGCAATAGATCTTGACAAAATGCTCTTGAAGGACCTTTTATTCAATCACAGTCCAGCCAAGGTAAGACCCACCACTCCACCAATTATAAGCTTTCTATGGTCAACAATGTCAAATACGTGCATGTAGATTGTATTATCTACTTAATTGATTCGTTCCTCTGTTTTAGGATGTAGCATTAGCTTCTGTCTCAATGAGGCCAATTCCATTTCCACCTGTTCTGGAAAAGCTGTCCCTTTCAGACTCGAACTATGGATCAGTCAGACGATTTTACATACAAACTCCAGAAGACAACGCCATTCCCATAACTCTACAAGAAAGCATGATAAACGCAAGCCCGCCCGAAAAAGTATTTCGCCTCAAAGGTTCTGATCACTCCCCTTTCTTTTCAAAGCCTCAGGCCTTACACAAGTTACTAGTCGAAATTGCAAAAATCACATAAACTTTACAGGGAGGTGATTTTTACACCACAATATCCAGTAATTACTTGGCACACCACAGCCATTTGATTTACCCTTAAATGGAGAAGACACAATAAAATTGAGTAAAATCAGACTGAGGGAGGCTGCAAAAATTGAGTGGCTGCAGTGTGTGAAGTAATGAATGTGGTGTACAAATCATTTTTCAGTCATTCTCAGTTTTAAATGCTTGCAGTTGCAAAGGTGTACATGTGATTCTGTTCAAATTTATTTTATTTTAATCAAAATAAAAATAAATTTCATTTGTCGAATTACTAGTTAATGTTTATATACATATTGAGTTGGAGTTGCTAGAAAATAAGTGATTTTGGAGGTAATGTTCATCAGATTACATTGTTGATCTCATGTTATAAACATCTAGTATTGTTTATGTTAATGTAAGATTGGTCGGTGTTATGCGTTCACTATGGTCTGTCTTCCAAACAACACAAGGATCAAGTCCATAGACAATTTGATAACATTCACATGCAAATGATTACAAACAAATCTAATATTAAACAAGCATTAGTATAGAGCTGAATCCAAACACTGAAATTTGAACCCTACATCTGGTAATGATCACAGATTGTTTAGCATTGGGATAAATTGTAAGATATAACTAAGAAAGCATGACTAATGATCTGAAGTGAAGAAAGCCTTTGTCATTGAAGTTTTTCCTTGTCTTCCCCTAAGTGGTGGCCAACCCATAACCACCCCACCGCCATATGCGTAAGTTGGGCTTGATTTCCTTTCTGTTCTTAAGCCGCATCAAGGATGGATAATGTATCTTTTAAAATCTCACTAATGGAACTCCAATTTACCAAGCAAATCTCCTTCGTTACAAGCTTAAACACAATCAAATAACACCAACTAGACGTCACAAAAGAGGAAAATCTCCCAATAACAACCCTCCGGCGTGAGAATTAATAATGGTTATCAGAATAAATGTTTTGAGATAGAGAGAAAGTTTTAGGAAGTATTTGTGCACGAGAAAATTAATCCTTATTCTCTTGTATTTATAGTATTTCATGATATATGTAAGAATATCATGTATGATGGTGGGAGTGGTCCCCAGAAGTTAATTACGCCATAGGGTGCTACCCTTCATGCTATCAGGCGTGTGTTATATGAATGGCTGAGATTGATGATAATTGTAATGCCTTGGATGCACGACACGTGTCCATATTTTATAACGGGCCAAATACTATATGAGAGCTACGGGTCCAGGTTGTTTTTAAGTGCTTTACGTCTACACTCATTAAATCTCTAGAAAAATTCACTAACTAATTAAAACTTAATTGATCTGTAACAAAAACATCTAATGAGATGAGTTTAAACCATTACACAACAAACCTCTAACAAGAAATATATGCAGCAATTAAAGGTTAAATAAAAACATATCATTTCAAATTTAGAAACCCACCAATAATTAAACTTAATTAATTAACCAACTAAATCCATACTCTAGAGTCTACTAGTCTAGTGGCTAATTTAGCGTGGACTTGTCAGTTGTCACAAGATATGGGACATGCACGCAGAGGTGTACAAATCGTTTTTTTTTTTTTTTTTTTTTTTAATTTTTATTAAATTGGGTCTGGTTTTAAACCGAACCGGTTTTTTTTAGATGTGAGCAAACCGTTTTCTTTTTCAAACCGGTTCTGGGTTACAAACCGGATTGGCTCACTGAATACTCGAACCTCTCAAACTGGTTTGAACCGGTTTTTTTTTAAACCTAGTTTTTTTTATTGGTTTAATCGGTTTTTTTATTTTTGAACCGGTTTTGAAACTGGTTTGTGTAGTAGGGGGTCAAACCGAGGGTGAACCGGCGGTTTAGGGCGGGTTGGAACTAGTTCTAGGTCAAACTGGAGCCTGGTTTCAAACCGGTTTGGGAATCCAAACCGGTAATTTTGCCCACCTTTACCTACGGGTTACTGGGTTAGGCGGGGACTTGGGCCACTGGACTCGGGCCCAGAACTTAGTTGCTCGAGCGTACTGAGCCCACAAGCCCAATGGTAGAGGAACCAATTGAACCACAAAGCCCATGTTCTTTTCCTTTGTTCGCACCGACACCAATATTCCTGCACTCAGTTTCGTTTATTTTATTTTCGTATATTTATCTCCAGCTAATATACTAGCGTAATAAACCAAAATATAAATAAATTGATTAAGGTAAATATTCTGCAATACGTACACGTGGCAACATATAACTGGATTATATGAGACCGTTAGAATTGAAATTCAAATTCAAAATTAATATGAGGGCATTAATATTCCAAATATTAACTTACCATTTCATATCATTCCATTCCATTCAACCGCAAGTAAATTTAGCATCAAACATTCCCATCCCCTTCACATTTAAATTCATTCATCATTTACTTTCATCCTCCTTCAATCACACGTTTTCTCTCCTCATTTTATTCACAAGGTACATTTCTTCATCTTCATCTTCAATCTTCGTAATTCCATTTTTTTCATCTTATTACAGATGAACATCATCATCTCAATCGAACCAAGGAAAACAATCATTTTTAGATCTGTACATTGATCTTCATAAGTTGTTAATATCATGTCATTTTTTCAGATTTCGTGCTATCTACTAATGAATATTTGTAATCGGATGTGTAATTTCTTCGTATGATTTGATTTTTCAGTAGTTTGTTCTTTCTTCGGATGATCATTGCAATCTGCTGTTAGTAATTGCTTCCTATCATGTATATCTTATTAACATTGTTAATCTTATGTTTAACATCTTCGAACGGTAGATGATTTTCTGATTGTGTTATGTATGGAGATCATTAGTCGCAATCTGAATTGACGTATGAACACGTTCATCCAGATCTGTTCGTTAATCTGTATAATTTCTTACAATTTTGCAATTTCGTTATTTGATTAACGCAACGATAGTTTAGATGTTAATGTGCAGATCTACTCAATAACATTAAACAAAATGGCAACGAAATCGAATTGAGTTCAGAATTGGATTGACTAAATGTATTTGCGATTATATCTCTTCTATCAATGTGCATTTTGCCTTCATACGATTTGAATACAATGCGATGACTAACGTCTAACAGAAAATGGGCCGAGGTGTAAGTTGTGGTGGAGGGCATAGTTCTCTAGGCTACTTGTTCGGGAGCAGCGGTGAAGAGAGCGGCAACGCTCAACCGCCACCACAGAACCCTACCGACGATGCTGCTGCAACCACCGAGCCATCTCAGGACTCTTCAGAGCCTTCTGATGTCAACAACAGCACCGAAACCGATGCGCCTTCTGAAAAGCCTACTGAATCCTACAGTGTTATCAACCAAAATCCCAATGCTACTACTCATGACAGCACAACTAACAACTACCACAGGGCAGATGGACAGAATTGTGGCAACTTCATTACTGTATGATCATTTCTCATTGATATTTTGTGTACAAATAACATTTTAGTGGTCAGATACGATAAATCGGATTGTGATTATATGTGTTTGTTTTGTTTTGTTTCAGGATCGGCCATCAACTAAGGTTCATGCTGCTCCTGGTGGCAATTCTTCCCTGGGTTACCTCTTTGGTGATGATAAGAAGTAAAGAAGTTGCTTATGAAAGTGTGAGGTACAGCTGCTACTCGTTCCTCAACATGTAGTTTCATATGCTAATTAAATTTGGGTTCCAGTTTATATGCTGTAATAACTGTAATTTATCTTTGATGCACCATTTGAGAAAGAGCATCATTTGGTTTATCTAAATAATAATTTATGTTTGATCTGATAAATCGTATAATGAGTGTCAAACTCCGCTGACCGACCGGCCAAAAAACCTGTAGAAACCGGTTAGGAACCCTTAAGAACCAAGCCGGTTAGGAACCGGGTAGAAACATCGCGACCTTGTATGTTTCTCTTTAAGTACTAGATCATGTGTTACCGCAACACGCGCTCGTCCCACTACAATGCACGAGTTAAAATGCTAGTTAATTTAAGAATCTACATTGGAAAGTTACATGAGGTTTTATATAATGTGTGAATGTGTGATTGCATCTCAATGTAAATTCACAAATAAACGAGTTTATTCATATATGAACTTATCTCAACCTTAACAACGGTAATTGTAAATCCAAGCTAGCGACTTAATCATCTATAAACTCTTTAAAATAAAATTTTAAAAACAGTGTTAGGAGCAACATTTCTTAAGACCTAATGGTTATAAACTATAGTGTAAGCACTCAATTTGAAAAAGCCTACTTATTCTAAAAAAATTTAAATAAAGATGAATTGTATTTCCTTAGTTGATGTTTACAAGTATACAATTGAAAGACTCATCACCTAATCAACAAACAATGAAACAATTAAACATATGCATCTTCTTGCTGTTGTGCTGCAAATTTAAGGCTTTTAACAACTTCACTCATCGATGGTCGATCAATGCTTTTATCCGCCAAGCAACGTTCAGCGATCTTGATGAATTCTCTCAAGCATGCAGGTGCTATCTTCCCCTTCAAACATGGGTCAATCATCTTACATATCGTCCCTTTTACAATATTCTTCTTCACCCAGCTTTTCAAGAACACTTGCTCCCTTTGCAGCGTTTGATCTTCCAACTTTCGACCACATAACACCTCTAACAACACCAAACCGAACGAATAGACATCAGATTTATCTGTAGGTTTGGTGCCATTGGCAAACATCCATTCGGGATCAAGGTACCCTAAACAATTGCCCAAAACGCCGGTGAGATTATTGGAAACAGCAGTCAATGGACCGACCTTCGTGAGCCCGTAATCTGAAACCTTTGCAGCCCATTTATCGTCCAAAAGAATGTTCCCTGGGTTCACATTGTGGTGAACCATGGGTTGCCCACCACCTGTGTAGAAAGTCTAGACCTTGTGCTGCATCAATGCATATTTGCAGCCTTTGTTTCCAAGTGAGGGGATCATGGTTTTGGGTGCCATAGAGATGATCGCGTAGGCTTCCATTAACCATGTACTCGTAGACTAGAATGAACTCGCGCTTATGGTAGCAGTATCCAATCAATGTGACTAGATTTGGGTTCTGGAGTTGGGATAACATATCAATCTCTTTGCAGAAATCAGACACAACGTCGGGTTTCTTAGACCAGTTCTCGATCATGAACTTCTTGAACCGCTTCATGACTACCACTCTAGCTCCGTAGTCGATGTAAGCTTTGTACACAATGCTGAAGTCACCAGTTCCCACTATTAGCTTTTCATCGAAGTCGTTTGTGGCTGATTGAATCTCGGAAAGAAGGAACCGATGACAGCTATCTTCATACGTCTTTGAGCTGCTTACAGAAACAAATGAATCCATTTTCGCTGCTTTCACTCCGTTCCAAAGCAAATCCCATCTCCAACTCTTGAGTTTCTTGAGTTTCATGCTCTTTTTACTAGCACTTGAAGGTGATTGTTCTGATCTTTGTGAATTGGAAAACGAAAGGGTGCTACCATATATTGGTTCTACGGGTATGGTCCAATCTGTGTTTTCTTGCTGCTCAAGTGCAAATTCAAGGCCTGAGATTATGTTAGCCATGCTTGGTCTTCTTTTAGGTTGATTTTCCAAGCATTTTTCTGCTAACTCGATGTATACTTTTAGGCAATGAGGGGAGATTTCACCTTCTAAACATGGATCGATAATCTGATCAAGTTTCCCCTCTCGAATGCTCTGGCGTGCCCATATAGCAAGGCTGCGTTGATCTTCCTCACGCCCTGGATCCACAGCTGGTCTTCCACATAAAACTTCAAATAACACAACACCAAACGCGTAAACATCAGATTTTCTTGATAGTTTACGAGACAAAAAGTAGTCTGGATCCAGGTATCCAACGGTGCCTTTGATGTTTGTACTAACATAGGATTTCGCCAACAATTGACTTGTGTTTTCAGTTTTGGCTAGTCCAAAATCTGATATCTTACCAACAAAATTCTCGTCTAGTAAAATGTTGGATGTCTTCACATCACGGTGAATGACTCCATGATGAGTACCGGTATGCAAATAGTCTAGTCCACGAGCTGCACCTATGCAAATCTTGAGCCGTTGTTCCCATGAGAGTGGTGTGAAGCTGTTGTTATCATCTGAACCAAGCTTAAAAAGATGCTCAGCGAGTGTCCCATGAGGCATATACTCATAAACAAGGATCATCTCGGATCCATCATCACAGTAGCCAATGAGAGAAACGAGATGATTATGGCGAAGCCTCCAAATCATTTGAATCTCCATCCAGAACTCAAGAGCACCTTCTTGTGACCTTGAACTCATGCGCTTTATAGCAACAGTTTTTGCCCCATCATTAATCACACCTTTATACACTTTTGCAAACCCACCCATGCCTATCAGCAACGCCTTGTCGAAATTGCGAGTTGCTGCATTGATCTCCGCAAGTGAAAAACAGCGACATGAATCATCTGATGATGATGATGATGACGATGGTGATGGTGCGTTCTTCTTCCCGAGCTTTTCCTCCCAAAACCATCTTTGAATGTACACTATGATATTCAATGTGGTGATCAAAAAGATAACTTTTGTTGCAATTGTGTTTAGGGTGCCAAAAGCTGGTAACTTTGGCATCCAGTTTAGTGATGAATGTAATACAACTGCAGGGTTTGAACCTGCAAGACTATCGTCGGGGTTACTTAGCTTAAAAACCTCTAACCCGTTCAGCTTTCCTTCAATCAACCCGCTCTTTGAGAATATAACAATCGAAAGATCAGACTTACCGTTGCTCTTATCGCCTCTCATCGTTGTCACATAGTCTTTATAAACAGCGATCCCATATCCGCCACTCCAAGTGGTGATATCAGCGTTTGTCTCAGCTATCTGATTGTTAACCATGATCCCGAATACTCCATGACCGTTGTTAGTCCTCTTTTCCGGTTCGCGTTGACAGAAATGGAGCCTAACCAGGTACCTAAATCCTAAATCCACAGGCAGTTTCCATGTGAAAGTTGTTGTTTTCTTTATGTAAGATGATCTTGTTGACCATGATGTTTGATAAACCTTAAGAGGTGCAGAGATTGTTGGTATCTTGGTGTATTTGATCATACTAGTAGCATGATACACCTGAACTTTCTTGTGTCTTTCCAACATGTAATCCGAGTCTTTCGACCATCGTCGGAACATACCCGTGTCCTCAATCGGGGAAACGGAACTTCCACCTATGTTTAAACGGTGAACCGTCTCTAGTGCAGTGTTGTTGTCAATGTAAAACTTGTACCTGTGAGGGTTAACCACATCCGCCCCTGGTTCGCCCTCGGGTGTGTAATAGAGACCTGAAGGCATCGAAATGATTTCAATCCCGTTCACAAACGCGTATGCATTTCTATTAGACGGAGAGATCGCTATGGTCAGTTCCTGATTCTCTTTGATGCTGATACAAAACTCTTTAGAGAACGAGATCACCCCGAGTGCACGAGCAGTAACAGAAGCACTGAAGTTGTGTAGGAGCTTGTACGGTCCAGCTTGTACACTAAAGAAATCAATAGATGTTTCGAACCCAATGTAAGAAGCCGGGTTGAAGTGCAACCGTATGAATTTTGGACCGGGGTGGAGTTTAAACGTATAGAAGAACGGGGAACGAGAGGCTCGAGCGGTTAAATATGGAACCGGATCACCCGAAAGAGATGTATGGACTGCTGTTGTGCTTATCGAGCCAGCGGTTTGTTTTCTCGAAAGGCTGAATTTGGTACCAACATCACCTGTCCATTCACGTCCATCGAGTGCGGACGTGTTCCCGATCGACCCACAGTTAATCGCGATGTCGTCAATCGGGTAGTACGGAGCTGGTAAATCCCCCGTGACACTCGTAATGAAACGAATAATGAACACGAAAAAGAGAGGATTTAGGCGCATATTAATGAAGAATGTTTTTGAAATCTAGTTAGTTTACATGGTGATCAAAGATTGAATATAAAGGTCAACAGGATCAAGTGGTCAACTGTTCACAAGAACAAAAGACATGCCTGCCACAATTGCATACATAAAGTCTTCAAGATTAACAAATGACACGTTGTCTCAAAGAAACATATATTATACAATACTAAAACATGAGGACAAGTATTCTATTGCACGAGCATAAATGGAGATGATAACAACAGTCTAGTGTGGACTCTGGGTGTCATGGGCTGGGCCGGCCCATTAAAAAGCTAGTGCTTTAAAGTTTAAACCCAAAAGATTCAGGCTTCTAAGTTTTACTTATATATAAATAGTTAATAGAAAGTAGAAAATCATAATTAATATTTCCATTGAAAATATCTAACACTACTCATCCACAAGCAATATTAATATATGTGATCAGAAAATATTATATCTCAAAAGAATTTATAGACAATATCATTTCATATATATGTTTAACGAACATGTGACGGTAATACATTACCTACACTTGCATTTCCCACAGTAGAAATATATATTCTAATTATATAAAATCTTTTGGCATTAAAATATAATAAAGGTTAGCATAAGTTATTATTTAGTAGCACACTTGTGTCTCGTTTTGTTCGGATATTTCTAGTTTCATCATGTTTAGGTTTCGATTTTCCTTATCTTTTTTATTCATTTTATGCCATCCAAATAATGTCATTTTGGTGGGGTCATTCACTCTCAGCTCATAGCCATACAATCTATTATCCTATATTCCTATTTAAATTATTGACTCATTCAAATGGATTTTTCTTCACGTACATAGCGATTGAGAGCGATGTAAAGCATCTCCTTTAAACAATATTTTTAGACCTTAAACCAGACCTGTTTTGTAATCGATAAGAGAAGCTAGAGCCGATGAGACGATCTTTTTCTTTTTTTCCTTTTTTTTTATTAGTTTCCTTAAAAAATTTAAGAAAAAATTAATAACAAAGTTTTAAATGTATTCTAATCATATCACTTATGTATGTTTCGCCCAAATTGAATCAATAACTCATCAAATCAAGTCATTATTGAATAATTTTGAGTCAAGAAATAAATTGAGAAGATGATGCGGGGTCCGAATTTCCAATATATGTAATTATATTAAAAAAATTAAAAAACATGTTAATTTTATTAAAAAATAAATAAAATACCTAAAATACACGTCACCACACCATGTCCGCATAAAAAATAATTTTTTTTTAATTGAAACAAAAAGAAATACAAACTAAAAACATGTTCAAACCTTTAATTTAAAGAAAACATGAAAGCTAAATGATTTATGTAGAACGTTTTTTTTAAACTTAAGTGACCTAATTGCCATACTTACAAAACTTGGATACTATTTTATAAAATTACTTCTTATAATTTTATATAAATATGTAAAGTAACAATAATTAAATCTGTAACGTTAGAATGATTGAATATACACGTCTAGATTTTTTTGACGTTCTTTAATTATAATCTTTATAACATATCAAAAATATTGTCTATAAAACACTTTATTTCACACAAATTAATATCAACATACCACTCATACTACACAACGTATAACTTTTGAATCATTCTTACAAGGAGAAGACTTTCCATTTTCCAAGTCTCCTCTTGAAGCAAGCAGACAAAGAAACCACTGCTCCTATGAGTTATAAAAACACCACTAATTAATACTCTCCTCTAATCATTCAAACAATCATACTACTCTACAACCACCATGTTAACCATCAGTTTACACTTGTTTGCAGTGGTCCTCCTCTTCACCTCCACCACCACCACCACCACTGCACAACCGTACAACGCCACCGATCGCTTCTTCCTCGACTGCGGTTCATCCACCACTTCCGACCCGAGATGGGATGGAGACGCGAATTCAAAATTCGTGCCTTCCAACACCATCACCACTTCGTTTTCATTTGAACCCGACCACCTAGACTCTTCAGTCCCCCAAACACCTTACTCTACGGCCCGAATTTTCAACGCTTCTTCGTTCACTTACAACTTTCCGGTGTCCCAAGGCCCCAAGTTCCTCCGACTACATTTCTATCCCGCCACCTACTCCGACCTTAAACCAGAACAATCCTTCTTCTCAGTGTCATCCAACGGCTACTCTCTCTTAACCAACTTCAGCGCTTTCCAGACCGCCTCCTTTCTGGCAAAAACCCGCAGGGATGCACGATTCGATACACCCCAGCTTCCCCACTTTGTCAAAGAGTACATCATCTATGTAAAAGATGCACAGTTCCTAAACGTTACCTTTAAACCCTCACCCAACTCATACGCCTTCATCAATGGTATTGAAATCGTTTCGATGCCAGAAAATCTGTACTATAACTCTAAGCGCTTGAAATATATTGGGATGAATACAGGACCCGCTGTTACTGACAACATAGCACTAGAAAATATGTACAGGTTGAACGTGGGTGGGGGGAGTATATCTGGTACCGAAGATACAGGTATGTACCGGTCATGGGATCAAGATGATATGTACATATACGGATCATCGATCGGGTGGAAACCTAAATATGACAAGCCCATTACGTATACCACTGAGACACCGAATTATACTGCACCTGAGGAAGTTTATAAAACCCAGAGGAATATGGGCAATCAGTCCAACATGTACAATCTGACTTGGAGACTTCCCCTAGATTCTGGGTATTTTTACAATCTCAGGCTCCATTTTTGCAACATTATACCACAATACACAAAGATGGGTCAGGTGGTTTTCAAGATCTTCATTAACAATCAAACCGCTGACGATGAAATTGATCTGTTCTACTTAACTCAAGGTAGCGGGTACGCTGTATACAAGGATTATGTCATGCGCCATGACGAACCCGATGGCGGCAGAGGCAAGAAAGATTTGTGGGTCGCGATGCATCCTAATCCCCTTTCTGAACTATATAAGGATGCTTATTTGAACGGTTTGGAGGTCTTCAAGCTGAGCATTGGTAGAAGTCTTGCTAGCCCAAATCCGGAACTTAGTCCTACAACCGCACCCACCGGGGAGACAGCTACCGCAAAAAAGAGCAAAAAGAAACCTCCATATGCCGTGATACTTGGAGGTATTGGAGGAGCGTTAGTCTTGTTATCTATCTTAGTTCTTATAGTTTTCCTGCGACGAAGGCGAGTCAAACATTATGGTGCCGCAGACGACAGATCATCATACGGCCCAGCGTATAGTGAATCAAAGTCTACAAAGTCTTCTCATTCAACACTGCCATCAGATCGATGCCGTCGTTTTTCACTTACAGAAGTGAAAGCAGCTACGGATGAGTTTAATGACAACTTCGTCATAGGCAATGGAGGGTTTGGTAAGGTGTACAAAGGGTACATGGACAATGCTACAACCGCTGTCGCGATCAAACGGCTCAATGAATCATCCAATCAAGGTTTTCAAGAGTTCCATACGGAAATAGGGATGCTGTCTAAACTACGCCATGTCCAGTTAGTGTCCCTGATTGGATACTGTGAAGATGAAGGAGAAATGATACTGGTCTATGATTACATGGCTCACGGGACACTACGGGAACATCTGTACAAGACAAACAAGCCTCCCCTGTCATGGAAAAGACGTCTGCAGATTTGCATCGGTGCAGCCAAAGGGTTGCATTATCTCCACACGGGTGCAAAACGCGCGATAATTCATCGGGATGTCAAGTCCACCAATATCTTATTGGACGAAAATTGGGTTGCTAAGGTGTCTGATTTTGGTTTGTCGAAGCTTGGCCCTAGAGACCAAGAACAAAACCATGTTAGCACGGTGGTGAAGGGTAGTATTGGGTATGTGGATCCCGAATATTACCGAAGCCAACAACTCACGGAGAAATCCGACGTGTACTCATTTGGAGTTGTTCTGCTTGAAGTGTTGTGTGCAAGACCTGTTATGATACCCGGGCTGCCCAAAGAACAAGTGAGTTTGGCAGAGTGGGGAAAATCTTGTTATCGTAAGGGGACCTTGAACAAAATAATTGATCCAAAACTGAAGAGTGTGATCGCACCCGAGTGTTTAAGGCAGTTTGGAGTGGTGGCAGTTAGTTGCTTAAAAGAACAAGGAAGTGAAAGGCCAGCCATGGATGAAGTAGTTTGGGGACTAGAGTTTGCATTGGAGCTACAAGAAGCTGCTGAGAAAACAGTTGGTAAAGCCGTGACTGAAAATCAAGAACTTCCGTTTTTGACGCAAGAAGAGACAACAACAACAACAGACGATGATGTGTTCACGGGATCAAGCACGATAAGAAGAGGCACGTCATCAATTAGTAGCAGCGATGAAGGCTTCAAGTCCGAAACAGTGTTCTCCGAGATTCTGAAGACAACTGGAAGATGATATGAAAGTTGGGATTTAGAGCCAAACCAACAAACAATAGATGCACTATTAGAAATATATGGTGGTAGGGACTTCCTTTTAGAATTTAATGTTGTCTTTAAAATTTTGATTTTGGTGATTGCTTTAGTAGAATAGTGTGATTATATTAGAGTTAATTACATTAATAGTCCCTGTGGTTTATCTAAAATAACAGGTTTGGGTACTAAGGGTTTTTTGTAACAAGTTGGGGCATTGTGTTTTCAATTTTGTAACGAGATAAGGTATTAACACTAACAGACGTTAATTTTTCTGTTAAATTTAAATAAAATGACTAAAATACCCTTTGAGGGATTGTTTTTGTAATTTTATCAATCTCTTTTAACTTAGGGACCATTTGTGTAATTAACTACAACCAACCCCAACCCACCCTTCCACTGTCATCTCCACTCCTATTTCAAGCCACCACCACCATTCAATCCACCGCGACAGCCACCATCATTCCACCCACTTCAATTTCAGACCACCACCACCTCAATCCACCACCATCGCCGCCTACCACCATTCAACCCAGTCTCATTTCAAACCATCGCCGCCATTCAATGCACCACCACCACTACTCACCACCATTGAACCGACTCCATTTCTGGCCACCACCACCACTATTGTATCCACCACCACTGTCGCCAACCACCATTTAACCCGCTCCCATCTCAAACCACCACCACCACTATCAAATTGAAGTTAATCATAAAAATACAAAGGGGTAAACATAAAAAACCCTAAAATCATCACCGGAAACCACCTAAATAGTGAACTCAGATGCAGTTTGTCAAGTTAGACCTTCGATTTGGAGCATTTGGAGCTTCGATTTGGGGGTGGGGATGAGGCGACAGTGACTGGGTTGACAAATCTGAAATGCGCTTGATATGGGTTTGATACATGAGAGGTGGTGGAGATGGTCGGAGATGGTGGCGGTAGCTGGTGGTGGGTGGTCGCGTTTATGTGAATATGGCCAATGGTGATGATAATGAGAGTATTAGAGATGGATGGCGGTGATGTGAGGGTATCGGATTGTGAAGACGATGTGATGCGGTGGTGACTGCGGTGGTGGCCAGCGGTGGTGACTGCGGTGGTGGCCGGCGGTGGTGACTGTGGTGGTGGACGTCGGTGGTGGTCCGCGATGATGGGCGGCGGCTGCGGTACTCGATTGTGACGAAGATATATATATATATGTGTGTGTGTGTGTATAACTGTATATAAAGATATTATTCTAACTAAATTACATGAATAGTCCCTCTAATTTGCATAAGTAGTCATACATCGTGAATAGACTAAAATGCCTTTAAACTTAACATAAAATCTAATGTCTGTTAGTGTTAATACTCAAACTTGTTACAAAATTAAAAGT
The DNA here is from genome assembly GCA_025506415.1 of Flaveria robusta. Taxonomy (NCBI): domain Eukaryota; kingdom Viridiplantae; phylum Streptophyta; class Magnoliopsida; order Asterales; family Asteraceae; genus Flaveria; species Flaveria robusta. The sequence continues at coordinate 9,439,338 of CM046469.1, read as the reverse complement.
GCGTACCCAAACATGTTACTTTTTTTTCTTAGTACCCAAACCTGTTATTTTATATAAACCACAGGGACCATCTATGTAATTAACTCATTATATTATATGTATCTGCAGGCTTCCTTTCTTTTACATATATTGATGTTTAATAGTCATCATATAATTATTAGTTATATTTTTAGTCATTAATTATATTAATTTAGATTATATTTTGGCGTATGTTTTGCATTATTTGCATGCATTTTTCGTTTATTTTATACAATAGTAGTTTTTGTGGGATAGAATCTACTTTGGTGTGTTTTGGTTAGTTTTATAGGTTCATGGAATTGGAAGAAAAGAAAAGGGATTAAAAGAAATATTATTAAAGAAGACTTTTCAATTTTAAGGAGTGCAGGAAAATCCCTAAAGTTTAGGATCTATTAATGGAAATAATTATCTCAGAATTTTTTTAAAAGATAAACAACAATAAATTCTAAAAAAATGGATCTAAAAGTTAAGGGATGAGAATAAATAGAAGAGGGCTGGAAAAAGAAAAGGGATCCCATCTTTTGAAGAAGGAGGAGGTCGACTAAGGAAGAAAAAAAGCAATATTTCAATTCTGGTGATATTATTAATTGTTTTATATTTTTTTTTATTTTAGATCTAGCCGCCATGTCCGGCTAGGGCATTTAATAGTTTCAACATTAGGGTTTAATTTATGTGATTTGGTTTGAACTTATGTGAAACGTTTATGAGATGTTTTTATTTTAATGGTTTGTTTGTTTAACACGGCCGCATACAGTTCTGACACGACCGTGTCAACCTATTGGAATTTTTCTACTTTTTGCAATTTACTTTCAGTTTTTGTTTTAAATTAAAACCCCCACCGTCTTTAACCCATAACCAACTATAGTAACTGTGGTTAAACGTTTTTTGGTATAAAATAATTGACACTTATCCATGAGGACACGAACCATACTTCCGCTCATACTATTCTTAGTGTGTGATGGTAGGTTCACATTATAATTATTTTATTTGCTGGATTCGACACCCAACAGTAATGAATAAACTCCATACAATTGTGATGTCATCCTTGTTATGTGTCACTGAACTGTAATCCTTGATATATTTTCTATCAGTTAAGGTGTTATCCTGTTATCTGCTCGGATTACAACTAATTGTTGTCAGGTTATAAATTTATCGGTTGTTTGACAAAACCGCTCACAATTTGCAAAGCAACTAACATTGAAGCTATTGTATGATTGTATCAAGATGTATGTTCACTATATATGTTGTGAGGTAACAGATGAAAATATGCAAATAAAGATATGAAATACAAAGAAAACCAAAGAAATTTGTCTTAGATAACATACTATGTTCTACAAGATGATTAGAAGCCATAATAACAAGCCTAATTCATCCTGTTTTAAAACCTAACAGATTAATCCTGTAATCCTAAGTTCATTCTCTTCATTTTTTCTTTATGTAAGATGATCTTGTTGACCATGATATTTGATAAACCTTAAGAGGTGCAGAGATTGTTGGTATCTTGGTGTATTTGATCATACTAGTAGCATGATACACCTGAGCTTTCTTGTTTCTTTCCAACATGTAATCCGAGTCTTTAGACCATCGTCGGAACATACCCGTGTCCTCAATCGGGAAACGGAACTTCCACCGATGTTTAAACGGTGAACCGTCTCTAGTGCCGTGTTGTTGTCAATGTAAAACTTGTACCTGTGAGGGTTAACCACATCCGCCCCTGGTTCGCCCTCGGGTGTGTAATAGAGACCCGAAGGCATCGAAATGATTTCAATCCCGTTCACAAACGCGTATGCATTGCTATTAGACGGAGAGATCGTTATGGTCAGTTCGTGATTCTCTTCGATGCTGATACAAAACTCTTTAGAGAACGAGATTACCCCGAGTGCACGAGCAGTAACAGAAGCACTGAAGTTGTGTAGGAGCTTGTACGGTCCAGCTTGTACACTAAAGAAATCAATAGATGTTTCGAACCCAATGTAAGAAGCCGGGTTGAAGTGCAACCGGATGAATTTTGGACCGGGGTGGAGTTTAAACGTATAGAAGAACGGGGAACGAGAGGCTCGAGCGGTTAAATATGAAACCGGATCACCCGAAAGAGATGTATGGACTGCTGTTGTGCTTATCAAGAACCAAATGTATTATAATTTATTTAAATTTAGAAGATATAATAAATAAAAACATCCAATTAATAAATACATTGGTCAGAAGGGTAGAGATGATAAAAAACGGTTCCCGAACTGGAACCGATGACCGGATCTGAACTAGAATTCGTAAATAGTGGTGACAGGAATCGATTTCGCTTCCCTGTACAGTCAGTTTCATAAAATGTATGTGTCTTTGAGTTCAATTTGCTTCCAAACACATCTCCTTTTAAAAAGCTCACTTGGTTGGTGAATATTTACAACCCTGTTTAATAGGATCTTATAATTATGTTGGAAATCTATAAGATTTTCATGATCATTTGAGTGGATTTTTTAACCCTGCCCAATAGAGCTTGCAGAATTGATTACAAGTTCTCAATCATCTTGAATTCCGGATGTGTTTGGGTTTTTTATTTCACGTTCCTTATAACTTATTAACTTCTCAATATAACTTATTAATTTATCAAAAAGTTAATAAGAAGGTTTTGATGTTTGATTTTATTAAAAGAACTTTTGGTTTTAACTTATCTAGTGGGTAAAAATAGAGGTTTTAACTTATTGACTTATAAGTAACTAGCTTTAGTAAACTCGTGTATTACACGGGTTTAACAAATAAAATATTAAATATAATAAAAATTTATCAAGTATAAAACAAAATTTTACGATAAAATATAATTGAAATTACGTATAGTAAGAACAATATGTAATAAAACAATTATATCAACTTTTTAAACTTTTGGTTTAAAACTTTTTTTTCAAAAAAAATAATAAATATTTTGTTTCAAAACAAACCGTATTAAAAAATGCCTTTTTTAAAAATTTTCTTATTATAAATTTCAATTTTAATTAATTTTTGTTTATAAAAAATAAACTTTTTATAAACACTAATTTTAAAAAAGTTTGATGTTTTGTAAAAATTTCTTATTCTATAAAAATTATTTTTAGAAATAACATTAATAAGAATATCTTTTTTTAGATTTATTAAAAAAAGTTTTTTTGTTCTAAAAAAATTTAAATAATATTATTGATAAGGTAATCATTTAATAGGAGAGATAAGCGGGAAAATTTTAGTGAGAAGGAATGTGATGCCGACACGTGTCACCCTAAGATACTCTTTTATTAAAGTAGAAAGATATCATTTTTGGTCATTTTACATGAATATGTTAAATCAAACATTTTCTAAAAAATAACTTATTGATTTGTTGGGCTTAAATAAAAAATCCCAAACACACATTGAGATTCCATTGATCTGTTTCACAGAACTAAAACCGTAATTTACTATATTAAATACTTTTCAATAAAGATAATATTAAGTTCGACTAATTCTATTGGAGGTATGTTGTTGAGTTGATTCCCTATTTGCTTGTAATCAAAATATCGCCCCTCCAAAAGGGCCTTTGTGAACCATATAGTGAATCAAATGACTAAAATTAATTGTCCATAATGACGCACTTTGGGATTTATTAGATTTTTCTTTGTATATTTGAGTTAATTTTCTTTAAACAATGAATACTATTTTATTTGTAAGAAAATCACAACTAAATTACATCAAACGGTTTAGACGGGGTTTGAACCCTAAGAAAATGAAGAAGACTTTTAAAAATAACCATTTAAGACATCAAACTAGATTAAATTAAATTATTAACAGAGCCAACTAGTTTTCCAATCAGTGGCATATAACTCAAGATTGACGGAAAAGCTACCAACATGATGGTTTAACATGTAAACTCTACATAAAAGTATCAAGATATTTTGGTAAAAATATCTTCTTTTCAAAAAGTCGAGCTTTTTATTTTCTTTTATATTTATTGCTTTAATTCCATAAGTGTGTGGTAGTCCCGGCAAAAAAAATCCAAATATCCTACTTTGAGTCAGAATGGGTTTTTTCTAGATAGATGTAGGTTAGGATGAGTTTAAAAAAATAGATAAAAAGATCAAAATGGGTTGAAAAAATACACATTAAAAACTAATATGGGTCAAAATGGGTATTTGTCCTGTCTCAAATTTTGAATCAACCCATCACCATCTCAAATGAAAAACTCTCAAGCCCCAAATCGCTACCCACATCTAACGAACCTCTGCAATTCAAATCGATCACCGCTGAAGCAAATCGACCACCGCACTCACATTGATCGAACCTTTGCTACCAAAATTGAACCACCTGAACCACATCGATCTAACCCCGCAACCGAAATCAAAAACTGTTGACACAAATTGACCACCGTACCCACGCGTTGAACTCTACAACCCAAATCGATAACTGCTGAAACAAATCGACAAGCGTACCCACATTGATAGACCTCTGATTACTCAAATCGACCACCGCTGAAGCAAATCGATCCACCAAGACCGATCGATATCTTTCTCAATGAATTAGCGGAGCAAATCGACCACCGCAACACTACCATAGCACCATTTTGACCATCACCTTCTCACAACAACAGTTGCCATAACCCATAACTATCAAATTATTGATGGTAACCAACCCCATCACCATATATGTCCTATCGTTTCTTCAATGTTAGTTGATCTTTTTACATGTGTTTGACTTTGGCAAATCGATCGATAGGTGTTCGGTAATTTAGCAATCACCATTTCCTTGAGTTTATGCACAAAGCAACGTTGCTTGATGGGGTTTTAGTAATTTTAGATTTAATTTATTGATTTTTTTTTTAATTTACTCATTCTAACTCGAACCCATCATGACCCGAATCCATCTTTACCCAAACCCATACTGACCTATTTTTTAAATGATCCATCCTGACCCACACCCATCCTGATCCAAATCCATCCTCACTTAACAACCAACCCAATCCAAACCGCCCATTTTGCCACCTCTAGTGTGTGGTCATGCCCTCATTAATAATTTTCGTCTCGTCAGAGGCTAATCTGCTTGAATAATTCTATTATAATGAAATAATAACTAAAAGTTACACATGACAGTACCACACTTTTAGTCATCAAAATTTTTCTGTTTCTCTCTCTTATTAAATAGTTACCTTAATTAGTAATAATTTTATTTTACTATTTATTAGATTAAAAATAATTTTTAATAAATTAAGAAAGATATCTTTTTATTAATATTATTTCTGAACTTTTTCTAAAACATCAAACTTTTTTAAAAGTATGAAATATTTTAAAGTTTAAAACTTTATTTTAAAGCAACAATCACCGATAATCAAAGTTACATCTCTGTATACAAAAAATTATTTTTAAAATTTTAAACAATTACAATACTAAAAAATTTTATGAAAATTTCATAGTAAAAATAAGGGTAAGATTATCATTAAATGGTTTTATTTTTATGAAATGGATATATATGTAATATACATGTTTTAGGAAGGGAAAATATGTAATTGATTTTTTGGCTTGGGGAAATATGTAATTAGTGGTTTTAGGAAGGAGAAATATGTAAAAATCCCTTTTTATAAAATTAAAAAAGAATACTTTTTGTTAAAAAATTATGATTGTTATCATAACCCTTTAAGAAGAAAAAATAATAAATATAGTACTATTTTCTTAATAATTAATAATAAAAAAATATAGTAAATTGAAATTTTGATGTATTGATAAAAATAAAAATTAAATCATTATTATTAATCTTTTAATAAAATAAATTAAAAATAGAATTAAAAAATATAAGATTTTAGTTTTAAAAAAAGCGTATATATGAATTTTGATTTTAATTTAGAATATATGTATATATATGTATATATGATATTAAAAAAAAATTAGTAGTATTTATATATTTTGAAATTGGTTAGGGAATATATGATATTTGAGAAGTTATATATGAGTACCTATGATATTTAAGATATTTTGTAGAGGTATATATGATATTATAATATTGGTTCGGGTATGCGCGATATTTAAAAAAAAAATTAAAGATATATATGATATTTAGAAAGTTTGTAAGGTATATATGAAATTTAAATTTTGTTTGGGTATATATGATATTTTGAAAATTTGTAAGGGTATATATGAAATTCATCCTTAATATTTTATTTATTCAAAACGTGCTATACACGGGTTTACTAAAGCTAGCATTGGTATAAAGTCGTACGCTTATACGTGATGTGTTGGCTAATAAGTTTTTTTTCATATTTATTAGCTTTGTCTTACTGATGTTTGATCCAATCTCCTACAAAATAGAGAAGTAACGGCTTCATCATTTTAGAGGGTCAGAACAAAATAAATTCAAATGTCCATTTTATTTTGTCGATTTTCTTAATCAAGTAATTTTTTATACTTGTTTGTAATATAATAACTGCTAAGTAATATTGTTATATGGGCAAAATAACATAAATTTAAAAAGAATAACTCCTTTAATAGAAATGACAACCTCTGAACATTTTTTTCATTGAACTAGATTTTTGAGCTGTTAGGTGGTTTGTTAATTATTCTGCTAAAAGGCTGCCTTTGAGACCAAACGTAATGGGGTTTTAAAGTGGCATTATAGCATCTTAAAACGCACTTACACCACCCCCTAGGTGTTGTAGGTGGGGGTGTTTTTACTCTAATGTCCTAACATCTCATAAATCTCATAAATTACACCACCCCCTAGGTGTTGTAGGTGGGGGTGTTTTTACTCTAATGTCCTAACATCTCATAAATCTCATAAATTACACCACCCCCTAGGTGTTGTAGGTGGGGGTGTTTTTACTCTAATGTCCTAACATCTCATAAATCTCATAAATGGGTAATGATTAAAGTGGTATTAAAGGGCATTAACCATTATACATGTTTTTTTATTAAAAATAGAGTTAAATGCGTTTTACGTCCATGAGGTTTCATAAAAATTATCATTTGAATACAAAAGTTTAAAATGTTGTCATTTGCATCCAAAGATTTCACTAAAATTGCCATTTGAATCCATTTGGCTACACCTAACTAACACGGTTAACTTTTTTTGTTAAGTTTCCAACATGAGAGTTATTTTAGTAAAAAAAATTACAACATAAAAAACCAACTCACGTGAGGTTTTATATATGTTTAGCTTCTTTTGATAATTACAGTTATAATTTGACTCTATAATAGTATTTTATTGTTTGGTCTTATTACTGTATTTTGATTTAGTAATCGTGTTACTTTTGCCCCTTTTATTAAACACAGATTTCTTTGGTTTAAAGTTTAATTATGGTTACGATTTTTGATGTTTTACGATTGTTATTCATGGGCAGTTAATATCATATAATTAATTGTTCTTATACTTTTATGATAATCTGTGTTTTATGGTTATGATTCAAATAATGTATGCTATATGACTTGTTTGTTTATTTATATATATTTTTATTTTGTATGTTTTATAAAGTTAGAAATAAATCACTTTTAGTTAGTTATACTTATATTTTATTTTATCTAATAGGATGTTCAGAGATGTCTTTCTTGATGAAATGAAAGAAATACTGATCTATCATTCCTGGTAAATTAAAATCGAAATGGTGATTACCAAAAAAAACTGAACGCCTAAAACTTATCACGTAAAGCTGATTTTTTATTTTGTAATTGTTTTGACTAAAATATCTCTAGTTTAGGAAACTTATTGGAAAAACTTAATGGCGTTAGTTAAGAGTACTTAAGTGAATTCAAATAATAATTTTTGTAAAACTTTTGGATGCAAATGGCAAAATTTTAACTTTTGGATTCAAATGACAATTTATATGAAACCTCAAGCATGTAAAACGCATTTAATACTTAAAAATATGATGTTGAGTTGGCGTTGATGTGACCTAAAATACTCTTTGAAAGACATTTATTATTACATATGATCTGAATCAATCAGAGATAGAGTGTGTTTGATTTATTAAAAAGTCATCTATTAATAGTTCATGAAACTTTTTTATGAGTAAAGTTCAGAAACATACTAAATGATTTAGAGGTTGCTTCCTATTCAGTAACACGTACAAGGTTACCAAACAATATCTTATTTATAGCTTTTTCAAGTTCGTCGATAACATGACATGGGCGGCTCTTGAAAAATTAGTAATTTGCATTGGTTTGTAATAAATAATTTGATATGGTAATTTTTGTTTCTTTTTAATTAACCAACAAACTTTGTTCTTCTTAATAACAGTTAACACTATTAGCTAGGTACTTACTTAACTAAGTTATGTAAGTATTGGTTAACAAGTTCTTTTTTTCTCTCCTAAATTCCATTTATCTTTATGAAAGGGAAAAATGTTAATTAAAGTTCAAAATTATCTTATCTTACAGCTGATTATTCTAATAGGTCGTTGTCACGCTCAAAGGTCACTAAAAACATATTACAAGACTACCATAAGTGGCTAATACTATATTCGTATGTTTTGATCGTAGATCTAGCTTATTAAGCGTTGCAAGAAGTTGAACTCTAAGTATGTTAGCTTCTCACAAGCTTGATGGGCCTAGAATCAAGCATTCTAAGATAGTTCAAAACGAACGGAAAAAAAAAAAAAAAAAAGAAAAAAAATACCTAAACTAGAACCCCAAATATTTAATCTGCTTTAGCCTTTATATATTTATATTGTAAAAATTATAAGTTTTACAAGAAGTAGTAATTAAAAGAGCTCAATACATTGTCCACTGGACAGTACAAGCTAGCTAACTAGGTTCTAAAAGTTAACGTGCCACAATAATTGAACGTTGATGGCAATAATATTATTATTGTTAGTTATCAGCGCAGAGGGATGTTTCCATCCACAGATTTTAGGTTAGATCGATCCACTATCCACAGTGGTAGACTATTATATAATGGGTACGTTCTTCATGTATACATAATCAAAACAATTAAGAAATTAATCAATCGTACCAAAATGTTCAATAGACGGAGCTGCTTCAGTCCTACTACCATCTTAGCACTATCGTTCATCCTCATGCTCACCATCACCAAAGACGCCGACGGATCCACTGTCGCGTGCAATGGCGCTGAGTGCCATGCTTTTAGCCGACAAGACCAAGAGTTTCTGATGGACACACAAGAACATAGGCAGATTCTCGAGACTACATTTTCTGACGGTCTCGCTGCCACACCACCCCCTCCCGGTAGCCATATTGCTTATGAAAGTCTCGAGAAGGATAAACAAGCTTGCGCCAATAGTGATTGCTCCGCTAGAGGAGTAGTCGACCCCGCTAGGAGATGCAAATTAAGCACTTATTCGTGCAGATGAGTTTTTTTTTTTTTTTTTTTTTTTTTTTTTTTTTTTTTTTTTTTTTTTTTTGGGTTGGGGGGGGATATGTATATGTATCCTCCTGGATTCGATCTGGCTTGTGTTCTTTAGTTTTGGCAGATCGATGGGCGGGTTCTTGTGATCTGTAGTAGATCTTGTCACTTATATATTGTAATGGGTGTAATATGATGCTTGTCTTACACATATATATCGTCGTTGGTCGGAATAATCATTTGTGGTGATACTGCTGCACTTACTTGTAAGTTAATCAAATAAAGTTATAAATTAATTGTTCCTAAAGTTAATGAAATAAAGTTATAAATTAATTGTTCCTTTATATGATCGCCTAAAGTTGTGGAGCTGGAGGCTTTTGAGCGTTGTAGATCGACGTACGGTTGAGATACATATTCTTGTTGATGTCATCTTGTTTATGGATGATGGAGTGCTCCAACTTCACTTCAAAGCCTAATAATGGTCTAATGGATATCTAACTTCAAACTAGTTGCACGGGTATAACCATATAACTAAATGACCTACTTAACACCGACGACTCCTTAAAAGGACAATTCAGCTCAGCTTAGAGTCTTAGACCAATGATCTTGAGCTTATATAGTTGTATATATATTCAAGACTAATTTAATAAACAACTTTAAGCTTAACTAGTTCTGTAAATCTAAACAAGCATGTTTAAATAATAAATATTTCTTATATTTTAAATGTATTTAGATAATAATAATTGTTATACATAAAACTACGATGAAATTAAGTGATAAAATTATATGAAATGTTATGCATAAATGTAAAATTGTAAATATATATATAAATAATAAACACGTTTAGCTCAAGCTCTCGAACTAGATCTTTAAACAAGTCAGACTCATTACTCACCTTGTCTCGTTTACACTTACATTAATTTATCATCCCTTTGGATTATAGAGTATGAAATATTGAAGTGATTAATAAATGAAGTAAACAAGTAAGAATCTGCTCGCACATTGCGACAATACGTTGGCGTGATTAAGTACATGAAGTTGCTATGGCTCATCTTTTAATATTGAAATATAGATTAAAGAGCTTGTCTTAAGGGTATAATGGAAAGTTATGCTGTCGTAAAAATGAACGTTAAAAAACAAGAAAGCAAATTAAAAATAATTAAGTAAGAATATATCATATTTAATTGACTTACCTGGTTTTAAACAAAATCTATATCGGATATTTCATATTTAATTAAGTAAGAATATATTGATGATCTGTCGTTGGGGTCATGCAAAAACTTAATCAACCTAGGTAGCTAGGGTAAGTCAGGTATCGTATCCACGGAGAGCATGTGGTTAGTGTTACACAATTCGTTTGATTATTTAATTAAGTTACTTAACGAAAACTAAATCAGTGAATTACTTATACTATTGCCTCTTGGCTATGAAAATCGGATTTTTGTAATGATTAACAATTACTATGAAAACAAATTGCAAATAATTAAAATTAATTAAGAAGATAATTATGAGAAAGAGTAATCCACCCTGGGATTGAGGTTTGGTTTTCGGGAATTGTTTTGTTCAACTTAGTGGACAATCCTTAATGGGGATTCTATACGTTTAATGATTAAATGATAAAGATAATCAATGCTTAACGAGTCTTAGTACACCATACCAATTGAATTAATCACCAAAATCTTGCAATCATACAACTTGCGCAAAATCATATGATATTCAAATTAAGATTTACTAAAACAATTGTTTAAACAATCAAGACACAAATTAAACTCAATAAAGAACTTAACGGGTTCTAAAGTTTAAGCCCAACACAAATTGAACACGAACAAAAACCTAATAACGTGAAACCTATTACCCGAGGTAGATCACGAGCGGTTTAGCCTTGCATCTTCACGATTTCGGCAACAAAATCGTGTTGGAACATGTTTTGATGGATTGGAATGAATTGAAAAAGTGAAAGAATCCTCAAAAATGATCAAAGTTCATCCCTTTTTGCTCCCAATGCAAATTAGGGTTTTTAGAATTGATAACCCTCCTTAAATATGATCAAAATCCGAAGAATTACATCAAATTTAAGCACACGACGTAAGTTACGTCCTTAGGGATGTAAATTACGTCCTCCTCCTAAAATACGTGGTTAGCCTCTGTCTTACGTACAAAAAACTGCTCTTTTTCAGAAAGGACGTAGCTTACTTCCTTTAGGACGTAAGTTACGTCCTATGCTAATTTTGCATCAATTTCTTCATTCTCTTCATCTCTTTTCATCCCTATATCATCCAATCTTCGTGCAACCCTTGAATACATCATTTAAGCTTACTAAACCTGCAATTCAAACATAACACCAAGTAATCACACTTGATAGGAATATTATGTTAAAATCGTGCATTTAAACACCTAAAACACATACCAAGCATGCACTTATCTTATATCATATTTAAAAATCATTAAGCGGGTCGATTAGTGGAAAAACTCTCTAAAGTTCTTGTAGTTGTTTGCTTTCCGCTTAGTTTTTTGCTAGCCGGTTTGATTCTATATATTTTCTTTTGCTAGCAAAAAAAAGATAAGCAAACTATCCATTCTAATAAACCAAGGTTTTTGAAAAAACATAACGCAATTTCGTACACTCTCAAGTTGGCTTTCCTGCCTAAACACGTATACATATTTTTATTAAAATGATTTTAAACACTTACCAAAATCACATTCTCCTTTCCTTATATAAATTTTTTATTTCTTTTCCTGCATTTCTTTTTTTCATTTTACATTAATATTTTTTTATTTCTCACTACGGTCAAGCAACATAAAAAATTCCAATATTACTATCAGATGACAGGGGTATTAAGTAAATAAATTAAACAAATATATATCTTAAATGTAAATCTTTTTATGTTAATATTTTATTAATATTTACTAAATTATAAGATTTTAATTATATTATATTTTAAAATATATAATTTTATAATTTTTAGTCGTTATTATTTGTCATTTATAATTTCTTAAATATTTAAACTTTTTTATTTTACTAATGGTTTATAACATCTAACATACATAATTTTCATAAAAACTAATGATTTTAAGAATAAAACGTTGCATTCATTATTTGTCATTTATAATTTCTTAAATATTTATAAAATTTTATTTTATTAGTGGTTGATAACATTTAACATACATAATTATCATAAAAACTAATGATTTTAAAAAGTTAGATTTATTCCAATCATGTAATACATAGGTTCTAACCTAGTATCATATTATAACGACGGTATAGAGAGGAGGATAGTGACCGTTGCACCAGGTGATTATAACCCAACTTTAAAGGGCTAATTTCTATTTTTGTTAAATAAAACAAGAAGAAGAAAAAAGTCAAGATGACTTGCCACCAACACCGGTGACGGAGTTGTTACATTATTAGAGTAAGGTTATAGTAAAAATTTATAAAAAAAAATAAAAAGTCTAATTTATGAATTTTCAAAATAAACTATTCTCTTTGAAAAGACCTTAAAGGCTACCGTAGGTAGTAAGTCACATACTTGTTCTAATGTAGATCTCAACTTTTTTGTTTTGGTTTTATGCCATCTAAGTAGGGTTAGTCGTTAATGAGTGATGGGGTCAGTTCACTCTACACCCATACAATTTATTGTCGTATTTCGATTATGGACTCATTCAAATGGATTTTTCTTAAATATACGTAAAATTGAAAGCGATGCAAAGCATCTCCTTTAAACATTTTTTTAAACCGTAACCGGTTGAACTAGTAACCGGAGGAGTCACCGCTTTCTTTTAAAGCATTGAACCATTTGCACCGGACGGGGTCAATTCAAGGCAGTGAAGCATGACAAGTTTAGAAAATAAATCAACATAGCGTTCGGACTCGTTTTGTGAATGCTAAGATATTAAAGTTCGAAGATAAAAGTTTAGAAAGAAAAAAAATAAATCAAAGTGCACGTTTCATATGAAGGGAATTGACGTCTTTCTTTTCTTATCTTTTTCTTTAAATATTAAATTTTACTTTATTAAATTTAGGTTCTAGTTTACATACATCATTTGTAAATGACCATTTACAGCGGTCAGCGATGTGTAAATCCATAACCCCTTTATATATATTATCTTAAAATGATCGAACACATCTAGAATTTTTTTAAATATGTCTTACAATTTCTAAATTAAGTGAATCTAGATTTTTTTATATACGTCTTACTATTTCTAAAGGGTGTTGCTATATATACCTGATCGTGTTGTCATAATTGGATCAAAAATAAGTTAATATTAAAGGCTTAACTACCTATAACTAGTATGAGCAAATAAGGTCGTCTCCACATGGAATTGTTGGAAAGTCTAAAGCTTTATTCCTAAAAACTTAAAACGTAAAACACAAATAAAAAAAATATTTTTGGTTTTTATTTTTACGGAAAGGTAAATTGAATGAAAATAATTAAAAAAGCAACAAACTTGATAATGGGTTTTGAAACTTATGAGAAAAAGACAACCACTTTAAATATTCAAGTTCAAAGATTCAAACTTGGTTTTATAAGAATTGATTGGAAATCACATAGATATGATTTTGCAAAATCATTTGATTAAAGTGATAGTTATGAAACAAACTTTTAAGACTTGCTCGTTCAAACAATTACCAAATCATCTATGCAAAGAATTCACGTACATGACAAACTGCTCACGATGCAAAGAAACCGAATGCGAATGAAAGCACACAAATACTTAAACATAAACAAGTATTTTAACTTTAAAAAACATACAACTATATTCTAGTGTCAAAAGAACATAACCCAAAACATCAGTTCAAATTAAACCTAGTGCTTTACTCACAAGAACTCTCCTCCCAAAAGTGATTACAAATAAATTAGCCACTAATCAGCATGCTTGAATCTTCCATTCTTGATCGGATGTTGTATGAGGATTATTTGGAATGACTAGAGGTGGTTCTAAGGGCTGAATTTCGTCCAACAATTCGTTCTTGGGGCTCAAGGAATGTGTCCATTCGAAACCCTAATATTAGGGATTAAATAGGTTTTGAAATTTGAAACAATCCTCAAAATATCGTGTTAGACCGTAACTTAAGGCCTATAGGCCATAGGTTACGGCCTACCTTTAACCAGACAGTCAAATCTCCTGTCTTACGGGGTTCACAGACGGACTCAACACAGGGCCGTAAGCTACGGCCTAAGGCCGTAGCTTACGGCCTCCCTGATTTTTTCACAATTTTCTTCGTTTTCAGCACCTTTCAAGCTATAGTCTTGCTATTCTTAGTAACCTTCTCAAATAATATTCATTAAGCTTCATTTAACCTATATTTCAAACACGTAACAAAGTTATTATATTGGATATCAAAGTTAGGTTAAAAACAATGTTTTAAACATCTAAAACTCATACCTAACACCAACACATCACATTCTCCAACTTAACCTTTTTTCGTCCCGAAAAAGATATGCAATGAAATCATAATTGATAAGTTAATCTTGCACATTGTTTTCACATAAGATTGTACTAACAAAGTAGTTATGATTGCCAATATATTGATCCACTTTAAACTCAGACCCGTTAAATCCCAACCAAATGTATTGTGCTTATTAATTTACAAAGTTACCTTCATGGTTTAACCACCTCACACCCGAATATACATAGCAAAACCTACCCAACCTCATGATTTCTTGAGGATTCACTAACCCACACTTAAGACAACCATGTACCGTTACTATGACACAATAACTATTAACTTTTTTTTTCCTTCTACGTGATATGCGAGACTTTTCTTCCTTTATTTTCTCATATATATCTCTTCCTTTTTTTTCTTCTTTTTTTTTCTGCTTTTCTTTCTTTTTTTTTCTGCTTTTCATGCATATAATCAACTAATCCTTTTTATTTAGATGGAGGTGTTATAAATAATAGACACATAGTGTGTGAGAAAGGAATACTAGGTATACATACCACTTGCAACCCGTTTTTGCCGGGTATCAGTTTTTTAAACCATGCATATCGGGATGGGATACTAAACACATATATTTCTTAAGTTATTGCACGCAACATTGGTGTTCTTATGTTTAGGCCGAGCCTATCAACATATCACAAATTATCTTTGTTATCCTCACCTAGAGATATAATTCATGTATAGGCATCAACCTATCCATTTCCTATCATTTTTTATATATGCAACGATCTTTTTCAAGGACTTTAATCATTTTTTAAAGGTTGTTAACACAAATGACCTAAAATTAAAATGTGAAATAAAATTAATTTTAAAGAATTCATAAAAGGAATGAGTTCACTTGATCGAGTTGTTGTAGCAAGATTCTTGTGATTGGTGATGATCCTCAAAATCTTATCTCACTAACCTGTAAAATCTTAAAAAATCGTATAGAAGTAAACTTCTCACGTCATGATTAACACATAAAATTTCAAAAATTTTACACCCTTTTTATTTAAATCAAAACTATCATTTCAAAACAAGTATGTTCCCCTTCCCCAACTTAAAACATTGCATTGTCCCAATGCAACATTTAAGTTAGAAATATATAAAAATAATTAATTCTAAAAAATACATATAAAAAAACTAAAAAAATAAATCTAAAAAAAAATGTTAAACTCACTTTCGTAGGAATCACGGTTGCATTTAGCATATGCAACAAGCCTTTAAACCCCTCGGTAGCCCCGAGTGGACGAGTTGTAGTCTCGTGAGGGTTTATAGTGGACATACCCACAAAGTTCTCCGAGTTGCCTCCCTGTTAGCGCTAAGTTTTAGGCCTTCAGCCAGACCTTATCTGAGACCACTTATGGTGGTCGTATCAAGTGCTTCTCTCCAAATTTCTTTTCAAAGAACTGTTTCTCCCGGCTTGATAGATTCTTTTATGTAGTTGAGTATTGGCCCGACGTTGCTTTAGTAATCCTTGAATTCTCATGATCCGGTGGTTTACCAATTTTAACCCTTCGTCTCGGATTTTCATTATTTAATGGCTCCACCTTCAAATTTTTATCATTTTCCACATTGTCAAGCTCAAACCTGTAAGTTACGGTCTTAGGCCGTAGCTTACGGCCTCCCTGATTTTTTCACAATTTTCTTCGTTTTCAGCATCTTTCAAGCCATAGTCTTGCTATCCTTTGTAACCTTCTCAAATAATGTTCGTTAAGTTTCATTTAACCTATATTTCAAACACGTAACAAAGTAATTATATTGGATATCAAAGTTAGGTTAAAAACAATGTTTTAAACATCTAAAACTCATACCTAACACCAACACATCAATACCCCCTTTATATTTATTTTTACTTGTTATACACTTATACTCCACCCTTTAATTTTCAAATAGATACAATTTAAACCTTTTATTTTTTTATCCCTTTAAAATAAACTTATTTAATTATATATTTATCATATCTTTTATAAAAACTTTTAAAATGTGCGTCAATAAAATATATTGATTTTAATTAGAATTTTTCTTCAATTTTGTTAAACACATAAATTAAAAAAAGGGTAAATGTAAATAATTTTAATGGGATTCAAACATTTTTTATTTTAATATGCATACATTTATATAGCTTTTTGAAAAGAAGTTATTATTCTTTTAATTTGTACTGAAAGGTTTATTGAAAACGTATTATTTTAGTTTGTACTGAAAGTTTTTTTGAAAATATATTTTTATACTTTTAAAAATTGTTTCTCTTTATTTCTATAAAAACATTTTTAATAAATAGTAATAATAAACAACACTGACCAAAAAAGAAGCGAACAATTAACATTTATAAAGTGTATATATGTTTTAACAAGTACATACGCTTTTGAAAATTCTTTAGAAAAAATCTTTTTTGTTTATTTTTTAAAAAATTTGATTTTATACATAAAGTATGAGAATTAAGAAGGAAAGTAACAAGTAAGAGTAAATGAAAATATATTTTTAACTTTTCAAGGGGGGAATATGAATATTTTTAAAATAATTTTTTAAATGTGGGGTGACAAGTAAGAGCGGGATATATATAACCCACCCCTTTCTAAATTAAATGTTAAGTTTATGGCTTCATCTGTTTCTAACAGATTAAACCATTGGACCTCGGATTATACGTTCGTTTCACTGGTTCATTTATGACATCATCTTTTAGAATAATTTATGCTAAACATACCCTTAGCTTTTTGTTTTTACTGTTAAAGGCGATTCCTTAGATTTGAGATTTTTAAGGGATTAAATTCAAAAACATCATCTTTATTCCACACAGATTCACAAACTAATATCAAGTAAGCATGTGTCGTTCTATGGTACAACTCCTACGCCCAGTGTACAAGTATAGAAGTAAGTTGGACTTATTCTTGGAGAAGACTTTCCAGGTCTCCTCTTGAAGCAAGCAGACAAAGTGACCACTGCACCTATGAGTTATAAAAACACCACTAATTAATACTCTCCTCTAATTATACAAGCAATCAATACCAACACAATACTACTCTTCATCCATCATGTTAAGCTTGTTTTGTGTGGTCATCCTCTTGGCCTCCACGAGCACTAGCACCTCACAACCATTCAACCCCACCGATCGCTTCTTCCTCGACTGCGGTTCAACCTCCACGACCACCACTTCTGATCGGAAATGGGATGGTGATGAGACTTCCAAATTCGTGCCTTCCAACATCATCACCACTTCGTTTAAATCCAAACCTGACTACTTTGATCCTTCAGTACCCCAAGCCCCCCCTTATACTTGTGCTAGAATCTTTAACGCTTCTTCTTTCACTTACAGATTTCCAGTCTCCCAAGGCCCCAAGTTCCTCCGCCTATATTTCTATCCCACCACCTATGCTGGCCTCAATCCAAACCAATCTTTTTTCTCAGTAGCATCCAATGGCTACTCTCTCTTAACCAACTTCAGTGCTCTCCTGGCAGCCTCCTATCTCGCAAAGACTAGCTCCGGAGCAGGAATCGCCGTACCCGAGGTTCCCAACTTTGTCAGAGAGTACATCATATATGTAAAAGATACGCAATTCCTGAATGTTACTTTTACACCTTCACCCAACTCATATGCCTTCATCAATGGTATTGAAATTGTTTCGATGCCCGAAAACTTGTATTTTAACCGTAGCGGCTTAAAATACATTGATCAAACTACAGGACCCATAATTAACGACAAAATGGCTCTTGAAAATGTTTACCGGATAAACGTGGGTGGGGGCCAAATACAGGACGATACTGGAATGTACCGGTCGCCATGGGATCAAGATGATATCTACATATACGGAGCCGCGCTTGGGTACACGCCGGTTAATAGGACTCCGATCACGTTCACCTCTGAGACCCCAAATTATACGGCACCTATGCAAGTTTACACTACCCAAAGGAGTTTGGGAAAACTGGCCAAAGATCTGACATGGATATTTCCCGTTGACTCGGGGTTTTATTACATGCTCAGGCTCCACTTTTGCAACATTATAACAAATTACACCAAAGAAGGTCAGGTGCTTTTTAATATTTTCATTAATAACAAAACTGCAGAGGAGCAGGTTGATGTGATCCTATTGGCTAAAGGTAGCGGGCATCCTATGTTCAAGGATTACGTTGTGTTTGTGAGCAACCCAGAGGGCCGAAAAAGCAAGCAATATTTGTTTCTCGCGGTACGTCCTGACAGTCATTCTGAGTTATTTTTAGATGCTTATTTGAACGGTTTGGAAGCCTTCAAGCTGAGCATGGATAGAAGTCTTGCTAGCCCAAACCCGGAACTTAATCCTACGACCGCACCCACTGGGGAGACAGCTACCGCAAAAAAGAGCAAAAAGAAACCTCCATATGTCGTGATACTTGGAGGTATTGGAGGAGCGTTAGTCTTGTTGTCTATCTTAGTTCTCATAGTTTCCCTGCGACGAAGGCGAGTCAAACACTATGGTGCCGCAGACGATAGATCATCTTACGGGCCAGCGTATAGTGAATCAAAGTCTACAAAATCTTCTCATTCAACACTGCCATCAGATCGATGCCGTCGTTTTTCACTTACAGAAGTGAAAGCAGCTACGGATGAGTTTAATGACAACTTCGTCATAGGCAATGGAGGGTTTGGTAAGGTGTACAAAGGGTACATAGACAATGCTACAACCGCTATCGCTATCAAACGGCTCAATGAATCATCCAATCAAGGTTTTCAAGAGTTCCATACGGAAATACGGATGCTGTCTAAACTACGCCATGCCCAGTTAGTGTCCCTGATTGGATACTGTGAGGATGAAGGAGAGATGATACTGGTCTATGACTACATGGTTCACGGGACACTACGGGAACATCTGTACAAGACAAACAAGCCTCCCCTGTCATGGAAAAGACGTCTGCATATTTGCATCGGTGCAGCCAAAGGGTTGCATTATCTCCACACGGGTGCAAAACGCGCGATAATTCATCGGGATGTCAAGTCCACCAATATCTTATTGGACGAAAATTGGGTTGCTAAGGTGTCTGATTTTGGTTTGTCGAAGCTTGGCCCTAGAGACCAAGAACAAAACCATGTTAGCACGGTGGTGAAGGGTAGTATTGGGTATGTGGATCCCGAATATTACCGAAGCCAACAACTCACGGAGAAATCCGACGTGTACTCATTTGGAGTTGTTCTGCTTGAAGTGTTGTGTGCAAGACCTGTTATGATACCCGGGCTGCCCAAAGAACAAGTGAGTTTGGCAGAGTGGGGAAAATCTTGTTATCGTAAGGGGACCTTGAACAAAATAATTGATCCAAAACTGAAGAGTGTGATCGCACCCGAGTGTTTAAGGCAGTTTGGAGTGGTGGCAGTTAGTTGCTTAAAAGAACAAGGAAGTGAAAGGCCAGCCATGGATGAAGTAGTTTGGGGACTAGAGTTTGCATTGGAGCTACAAGAAGCTGCTGAGAAAACAGTTGGTAAAGCCGTGACTGAAAATCAAGAACTTCCGTTTTTGACGCAAGAAGAGACAACAACAACAACAGACGATGATGTGTTCACGGGATCAAGCGTGAGATAAGAAATGGCACGTCATCGATTAGTAGCAGCGATGAAGGGTTCAAGTCTGAAACGGTTTTCTCCGAGATTCTATAGTCAAGTGGAAGATGATATGAAAGTTAGGATTTAGAGCCAAACCAACAAACAACAGATGCACTATTAGGGATTTAAATCTTGGTTTATTTGATCCCAAAAGTGAAAATGTATGCATCTTTGATTTAAATTGGCTTCCAAACACATCTCTTTTCAAAAAATCTCACTTAGTTGGTGAATATTTACAACCCTGTTTAGTAGATTCTTTAACCCTAATGGAAATCTACAAGATTTTCTTGATCATTTAAATGGATTTTTTAACCCTACCTAATAGAGCTTGCAGAATCGCTTACAAGTTCCCGATCATCTTCAATTCAATTCAGATTCCATTGATCAATTTCACTGGACTAAAACAGTAATTTACTATATTAAATACTTTTCAATAAAGATAACTAGCTTGATACCCGTACGGTGACGAGGTATTTTAATGTCATAATTATTTTTCTTTGTATTAAAAAAACATCATGTTGGAAGGCATTAATCAAGACCAATCTTCAATAAAGTCAAAACAGAAAGGCAAAACATAGAAATGTCAAACCTTGTAATTACCATGAATTTTAGGGTTAGTTATGTTAGTTTGTAACCGTCATTGTATGAGTATAAATACCCAACAAATTTGGCAACTCGATCTAGTGTGAATTTTCAGTGTTTATGTGTGTGTGTCTTGGTTCTCATTTTGATTCAAAGTGAGTCCATGCACATTTGTGCATACTCCTAATCTAGCTTCTTCATCCAACACAAAATGATCCTAATTTAAATCGATCAAAGGGCCTCAACAAAACATGTGAAAATTTTACCTCCTCAAAAGGATGAGACCCGGATTTGCATGCAAATCTTACTGTTGTAAATTTATAAAACATTAAAAAAAAATTAAACAATCGGCTGATTTTAGTGACTTTTCATTAAAAATATTCAAGATTAGTTTAGTATTAGCAATATTTTAATACTTGCAAAAATGGGTCCTGGTTTTAGGTAATGACTTATTATAAATTGTTTTTATACATTAAATAATGGACCTATCACATATATGCCATTGCAAAAGTCCAGAATTTGATCAATATTCTTATATCCCATGATATCATGTTTGCACTAAAGATACTTCCAATTTACACGCATAACCCGAAATCCCATTAGGCCATTAGCATTATGGATATAAACTGTATATACTTGGTTCTATATATAGAAACAATTACAGGCATGTGAAATAAAATTAATTCATTGATAGGCATAAATTGGGAATTTTGTTCTATATATAGAAACAATTACAGGCATGTGAAATAAAACTAATTCACTGATAGGCATAAATTGGGATTTTATAGAAAAAGAAAAGCTAATGAATTGTCATAATTTAATGAACTTTCGTTAAGATTAAAGGTGGCAAAATGGGCGGGTTGGATTGGGTTGGTTGTTAGGTTAGAATGGATTTGGGTCAGAATGGTTTTGGGTTAGGATGAGTCATTTAAAAAAAAGGTCAGAATGGGTTTGGGTTAGTATGGGTTTGAGTTAGGATGAGTTCGGATAATGATGGATCATTTTTAAAAAAAGTCAATACTATTTTACTAGTTTTTTACAATCCAACAACACATATAGACATATGCATATACGAGCTCAAACAGATACATATACGACTTCATCTATAAAGGGTCGGTACCTTCAATAAATCGACGATGATGGTGCGATGGTGAAGCGGAGGCCCGACTGTAGGTGTGGTGGTGGTGCGCGATGAAATTCAACGGAGGTGGAGACTGATGCGGAGCACGACTCTAGGTGCGGTGATGATGCGGTGGTGGTGTGCGGTGAAACTTGATGGAGGTGGGAGGCTGTAGGTGCGGTGGTGGTGCGGTGGACCGGTGATGATGCAGTGGACCTGTGGTGATGCGGTGGTGGTTCGGTGGTGTTTCGGTGGTGGGGCGCGATGAAACTCAACGGAGGTGGGAGGCTGTAGGTGTGGTGGTGGTGTGGTGGACCGGTGGTGATGCGGTGGCCTTGTGCGATGGAGGCGATCAATTTGAATGAAAGAAACCTTAACTTATTGTGACTTGTAGATCTAATTTTGAAAACCCATTTTGACCTATGTTTTTTTTTGTCAAAAAAAGCTTTTAACCCATCTTGACCCATTTGTGTTTTTTATTGAATCCATTCTAACCCATCTTTATTTTTAAAACACTTATTATGACCCAAAATTACATCTTTAGACTTCTTTTGCCACCTCTAGTTAAGATAGAACCACTCACATTGTCTCTGAGCATCTGAATATCCGGAAAATGCCGATCGAATGTTCCTCTTCCGTCTTCTATATTTCTAGTCCCACCAATTTCGCACTGCATTAGTTAATCAAAATGAAACAATGAGAACCCACAGAAGCAAACTAATAAGAAGGAATCAAATAATTACAGATTTTGATGGATTGTATCGATGAGGAACATGTAGATGGAAGTTGAAGAAAAAGAAGAGATTAACCTTCAATTTGCACACATGAATTTGATCGTGGAGAAGAAAAAAAGTGAAAGTACATACTTAGTGGGGCAAAAGTGCAAAACGTGTTTTATATGGGTGGATGAGAGGGTAAAAGCATTCACAGCACATTTTCTATACATCAGCCAGTGTGTGTTCTTTATAAAAAATTATTATGAGAGGTTTTGAGTGCATGATAAAAATTATGTTATTGTTCGTTTCTATATTTGGTAAAATACTATTTATTTCTATTAATTTTTTGATATTTGTTAAAAGTAGTTGTGAGTAAAGAAAAAAAATGTAATAAAAAATATATGAAAAATATTATTTGATTAAAAAGGAGAGAAAAAATAATGATTATTAGTGTAATTATAGAGATGAATATAAAGAGTGGGTTGTGATTTGTGAATGCTCTATGGATGTTACCTTGGTGGTGATAGTGACCGCTAACTTTAAACTGTTGAGATTTAATCTTAACTTAATCTAACGGTTGATATTCATCATGTCAGCGGTCATAATATTCGTTGGCGATATATATAATATTAAGTTCGACTCATTCTATTGAAGGTATGTTGTTGAGTTGATTCCCAATTTGGTTGAAATCAAAATATAGTCCCTCCAAAAGGGCCCTTGTGAACTATGTAGCGAATCGAATGACTATTTATTAGATTTTTCTTTGTATATTTGAGTTAATTTTTCTTCAAACGACCAATGCTATTTTATTTCTGACGACACCACAACTAAATAACACTAAATAGTTTAGACGGTGTTTGAACCCTACAAAAATAAAGAAAATTTTTAAAAATAACTATTCAAGACATCAAACTAGATTACATTTAATTATAAGATTGACGGAAAACCCGCCAACATGATGGTTACACATGTAAACTCTACAAAAAGCTACCAAAATATCTTCTTTTTAGAAAAGTCGAGCTTTTTCTTTTTTTTTTATATTGATTTATTGCTTTAATTCCATAAGTGTGTGGTCATGTCCTCAATAATGATTTTCATCCCGTTAGACGCTAGTTTGCTTGAATGTTGGTTTAAAGTCATATACTCTTACGTGATGTGTTTTGCTAATAAGTTTTTTTTTCTAATTTAGTATCTCAGTCGTTAGTGATGTTTGATCAAATCTCCTATAAAATAGAGAAGTAGCGGCTCAATTATTTTTGAGGCTCGAAACAAAATAAAATTCAAAGGTCTTGTCTGTGATATGATTATTAACAAGTTAGATTGTTATATGGGCAAAATAACATAAAATTTAAAGAAAATTGCATAAATAGTCCCTGTGGTTTGATCAAATTGCATGATTGGTTCCCTGAATTTTAAAATTGCAAAGTTAGTCTAAACTTTTGTGTAGTCATTGCAAATTTGGTCCCCAAATTTTACAAAAGTGCAATGTTAGTCTAAACTTTTATGTGAGCGTTACTCTTTTTGTCCCTAAAATTAAATTTAATAGTTAATTTAAATTTTGTAAAATGCATAAAAAATGAATGAATTTTATGCCAGTGACCAAACATGCAATTATTACACAAAAGTTTGGACTATCTTTGCAATTTTTAAAGTTTGGGGACCAAACACGTAATTTGATTAAACCACAGGAACTGTTTATGCAATTTTCTCTAAAATTTAAAAGAATACCTCCTTTAATAGAAGTGATAACCTCTAAACATTCCGAGCGAAAAAACTGATTTGTATTAAACTAGGTTAAAGGGTTGTTTGGTGGCCTCTTAATGATTTCATTAAGAGGTTATCTCTAAATTAATAAGACGTATAGTGCGTTTGGTTAACTGAAAAGTCACCTATTAACATTTCATAGAGCCTTTTAGTGAGTAAATTTCATAAATATACTGACTAATTCAGATCATACATCTTTTTCAATAAGGTCTTCTAATGGTTCAATTCAAAACTATCAAACATCTTACTTTAATAGTTTTTTCAAGTTCGTCTATAACATGACATGAGCGGCTCTTGAAAAAATAATAATGTCCATTGCTTTGTAATAAATGATTTAATATGGTAAAAAAAAAAAATTTTATAATTAGTCAACAAATTAACTGTGTTCTTCTTAATAACACTGCGAGTTATTTACGTAACTAAGTTATGTACGTTTATTGGATGGCAAATTCTTTTTTTTTCTCACATAGATTCCATTTATCTTTATGGAAGGGAAAAATGTTAATCAAAATTCAAAATTATTTTATGTTACAGCTGATTATTTTAATAGATGACTATTTTTTAATATTTTAGTATTTGATTGATTTAGATGTTTAATTTTACATTATAATTATTGTAGAACAAGTTGATTTTGTTTATGTGTTTGCTTAATAGGGGTTTGGAGCTTAAAGAAGCACAATTTGAGTTAAAAGAAGCAAAACATGAAAATTGAAAAACTAAAAATGTAAATATCAAAAAATAGAAAAAAGGAGGGCAAGAAAATGATCGGAGTATGATATGCCAGATTTGGGCGGCTTATCAGCAACGTACAAAGTGACATATTTGAATAAGAAAACAAAGAGTTTGGCGTCTAAAACCAAAGGGCGGCGTATGATACGTCGGTCACCAACAAAAACCCAAATTTTATGGAATTTAAAGTTTATTTAAACTAATCTAATCAAATTCGTCGAACAACTTTTCCCAGCCAAAAATTGGTGATTCCAAGCTGATTTTTACTGTTTTCAAGCCTTCCTATTCATCCCAAATCATCTACAATTATCATCAAAACAACGATTGAAGATTTTATGAGGACGATGCGTGGCTAGTTTCTTTGTAATCGCTTGCGGGTGAATCATTCTTGTTAACAACGACTATTGCTATTTTTAGGTTAAGGTTTTGTGATGAACGATTAATCTTTGAATGTGATTACAAGTTTTGTTTATTTAAAAAGGTTCGTTTATAAATAAAGTTATTTGCTTGATTATTAGTTTTCGGTTTTCTTGAATCGTTAACTCATTATGAACGGTAGGTAGCTTGATATAGATGAATTAGTAACATGGTGAATGAATGAATCTTAAAAGCTTTTATCTTTGTTATTACTTTAATCAAAAGTTGAAATCTTGAAACTTATTTTTCTAGCAAACCCTAGTTTAGCATAACGATTGTTGATCTTGTAGAATTGAAAACCCGAAAGTGATTATTTTTCTCGTTCATTAGTAATTCATTGCTTTCTGCAATTGTGTTCTTAATTTCAACTAAAGTTTCAATTTTTAATTTTAAAGTTCGTGTCTTTAAGTTAATTGAGTCGTATTGGTTAAACACTTTCTACAAATTTCATGTGAAGACGACCTTACTTATCCTAATATTATAAATGTAGCTAAGAACGGTTATATAACTTGTTTTTTATCGAATCTCGATAACCAGATCAATAGGTTGTGTCACGCTCAAAGGTCACTAAAAACATATTACAATACTACCATATTTTTCTAATACTATATTCGTATGTTTTGAGCAAACATCAACTATGGATCTAGATTATTAAGCGTTGGCCGTTGGGAGAAGTTGAACTCAACTACTCAAGTATGTTGGCTTCTCACAAGCTTGATGGGCCTATAATCAAACATTCTAAAATAGTTCAAAAAAATAATAATAATAAATAAAAAAATACAAGAAAATAAAAAAACTAGAGCCCCAAATATTTTATCTGCTTTAGACCCCATAAATAATTGAGGTCCTCCCTACATCATGATCAAGTTCTGTGCTTATACGAAATCTGAAAATATGCATATAGAGATGGTATGTAATTATGTATTAATCAATTAACCACAACCTAGCTACCAATTAGATACCCATCTTTCTACGTAAATATAAAGCTAAATAGACATTTTGCTGATCATTTCTTAACCTAATCTTCGCATCCATCCATTTCTTCAACTCTTCCTCTCCAAAACCAATCTTCACGTCCATCCATATATATATAGGGTAGGAATCAAATGAGAACTCATTTTTTTATGAGAACTCTAGAAAACAATATGAGTCACTAGTTTTCAATGGCAAAATGATAAATAACATAAACATAATAAAAAAATTATAAAACAAAAAATAACATGAAAATAAA